>OY728133.1:1672070073-1682070073 GCA_963277665.1 Viscum album
TGTATTATATGTTCCAGGAAGTGTTGATGAGGTTTAGTGGGCTCAAACGAGACATGGCAGAGCCCAAAAAGATGGTTACTCCATGTTTTGGGATGGTGGACACTAAGATGATAATTTATATTTATTATATTTATAATTTTTCAGTCCATAATAAATTCTAGGGATTAAGAATAGAGTCCATGGATCGATTTTTCCCTAAGATGATGTAAATAAAGAGCTCTTGGCCTCCTAAACTTGAAATAATTTCTCTTATGCACATATGTAAATTTGGAATCACCTAAAAAAAGTTACTACGGTTAATAGTCAATAGTAATTTTATTGAGAGTCTTATAGGTTGTAATACGATTTTTAATAGGATTCATGGCAGTCTTTGATGGGTTACTAGGGCTTGTAGGCATGAAAAAGTGGGTTGGGGTCATTTTATGATGTTTGATATGTTTTTATATCTTGTGACTCACTAGGATCTTCCTCCAATTGTCAGAGGTGACTTTTGGAATACAGAGAGAGTGGGATGAGTCTGTTAGTACATTAATGGTGTGATAGAGGTGGTTTTCCAGTATAAGATGAGTTTAGGGGTCACTAATATGATATGTGTGAAGAGACCCATGTGAGGGTCTCAAGAACTATGGGGCATGGTATAGGGATTCCAAGGGGGTTTAGATCGGTGTTATACCCTACCAATTTGGGACAATGTGGAATATAGTGTGATGCATTTGGAATGTCCCTTGGTGGTGAGACCAGACGTATAGATGGAAATTAATGATGTTTGACAATACAATGGGGTCTTATCTATAAGTACCTTCTTTGTATGTTGTCATGGATGGGTGAGGTGCAATTGTTGGCATTGTTGAGTAGAGATCAATATATCTCTATAAGGTTTGGTGGAAACCCTAACACGTTAGATGACATGAGTTTGAGGTGGGAAAAGTTCATAAGAAACTAACAAAACTGTATTAGTCAGTGAGTTTTCTATTTGTTTGTGACTTTGTCTGATTTTTTTATCTATTTGTTGGATCCTTCCATTAATATCCTTACTCATTTAGATGATGTGACCATAGCAGTGTCTATAGTGTTGGGTCTTTGAAATTAAGAGGCCTCCCTAGAGTATAGAGGTATTGGTTTGGTTTGATAATGAGTCCCCCTATAGTCTTCATGTATTGGTTGGTGTCCTTGATTTGACCTCTCATGAGTGTGTGGGGAAGGGATTTTGTGCATCAATTGAAAATTTTCATGGTAGGACAGGTCTGAAGAATATCCTGGCGACTAGTTCATTATGTGATGTGAGATGGGACCATGGGATCTTACCATGATTAATTAGATAGTGGATCGAGATGTGGGTGTATGACCATCCATTGTTCAATTTCTTAGTAGGGAATGGTTTAGACGACACCCTACACTGAGTCATCATGTTTAATATTTGAATCTATTAAGAAATAATGAGTAGGAATGTGGTTTCTATCATGGCCTTGAATTTAGTATGTATTGGTATCATGAAATCTTGGTTATCACTATTTGATCTAATGGTTGTGTGTAGCTCTTTTAGTGTCATAAAAGATCATTTTTCACAAAGAGACCCATTTTTCACTTTCATTTTGTATTAATATTACACATTAATACACATGCATGTGATGAAATTAATTGTGGTGATTGGAGATAACCATATAAGTTATATTTTAACAGACCACACATGAATATTAATACATGTACATAACATAGGTCAATATTTCTGTCAAATCAATAAATTTTTATTGGATTATGTTATGGAAGCATGCAAAATTACAAATACTATGATTGGGATCAGACATGAGGTAGGCAGTATACAATCCTATATTTCATTTTCATTTATTTTTCTTACATATGGAAATGGAGAAATGGTTGAATAGAGTGTGTTCATTTTTTAGGAATCATTATTTCATACTATATGTTATTGTTTTTTCATTTTGTATTCATATTATGATGTTTATGGATGTGTATAATTATTTTTTTAATACAATTATTATATGACTCAAATTTAAGGGGATATTTGAAAGCATATAGCTTATAAAGAGGCATGCTTGAGCCCATATTAAAACCTTATCCTAAGCACTATATATTGGTCCTAGACTCAAGGAATACCAATTATCAGGCATATAATCAAATTTTCAATTAATAAATTTATGTATTGGATAAATGTTTGGAATATGAGCACCAACAACTATATTTTATATAGTGAATATTTTAAAAATAATGAAATCTATAGTGATCACATTTAAAATGCATAAATAAAGTACCTATCTGTAGTTTATCTGAAGAATACTGAATCAATTATGAGTAACAGATAATGAAATAAATGAAGTATATTAATTTTTTTAACCCATATATATATCATATAATGAAGAATAGGTTTTTTATATTGACATTAGTTACACATTTTCTTTAAGTTCTTATAATTTTATATCCATATTATTAAAAATCATTAAAACTACAAAAAAGAAATATTGCATTAACATCTCTTGTTTTTATATGAAAAATAGTTCCTTAAACAAATTTGTTTCGTGATTAATTTTTCCCTTGAAAAATAAGAGGATAAGATTAAACAATATCAAATTCTTATACATTGTGTTACAAAATAATAAAAAATTTATTTCATAATATATCATTGAAACATATTATTACACTCTATAATAATAATAAAATTATAAGAGGATAATTAACCTAATTATGTAAAATGGATAGAAGAATGAAATCACATTTATCATGGTCACCAAGAAATACCATAGTTGTGGGCAGTAGAGAAACAAATATTTGGAATAAAATTGGTATATTTTAAGAGTATATTTTAGTTAATAATAATTTACATATATATAAAAAAATTAATCAACATTTATAAATGAATTCAGAGTTATATATGGTCCTTGAAAATTGGTAATGTATTCATTGGATATATGACTATTAGAATAGAAGAATCATTGTTGAAATTGTAAGTGTTCATTATGGGTAACTATTAAAATAATCCTACATGTAAATGAATTTAATGAGAATGATATAATGATAAAATTTATAAAATAAATAAATAAATATTCACTATAATGTTTTGAATTTTATAATTCATTCATCCCAATGTAAGTATAGTGGAATATTTTAAGTAATTATTAGTTTAAAATATTGGATTCAAACCCCTAATTACTATATTGAATATAAATTTAGGTATTTCATTATTGAAAAATTTTATTACATAAAATGTGTTTCATATTAGTAATAATTATACTTGACTTATGTAAGGGTAATGGTTTGATTTTTTTTAAAAAAAGTAAATTATATGGTAAATACTCAAATATAATAAAATAATACATTTTTTATTATAATAAAAATATATGGATGAACACATGACACATAATATATGAAACAACATTCTCAACCTCACATGTATAATATACAATAAATATCCAGAAGAGTCATTATTATCCACATTATTGAGAAAAATTAGTAATTTATTAAATATTTTAATCAAGACACCCTCTTCCTTCACCAAAAATGTTCACCATTATTCTCTAAAATCTTTTGACATAATAAACACATTCATTCTTATAAAATCTCAGATAAACATCACCAATATAAATAATTTTATTTTGGGGTTCTTTTATTTTATAAAAACACTACGCTCTAATGTTTTATGTCACATTCCAAGGGAGTCATCTTGATGAAGAGGTAATATATTCCAATCAAAACTCTTTGGTTTTATTTATATCAAAAACTCGTTCTAAATAAAAATTATCATTTCTAATAATACAAAGTTATTATTATATGAATTATATATCTTACTTATGTTAATAAAATATTTATTCTTTTATCTTTCTTGAATGATATTTAAAACATCATTCATATCATAGTTGGTTTATACCACGTATATGAATGTTTTTGTTTCATATTCAAAATTTTCTTTTAAAAATAGTTCTAATAATTCTTTATGTGGTTAAATATGAAACAAATAATTATTTTATAAGATTATAATTGTTATTTAATTTTAAAATAAAATTTTAATATAATATATCAAACTATGTTCATCATGACTAATATAATTTCATAAATTGTGTTACCAAAAAGATCATTTTTATATGAGTTTTAACAATAACAATTAAGAAAATAATAAACTGTTGGAATTATATTTTAATTTCATACAATATCATGATTTAGATGCTAGGTAAAAATGATACAAGGTCTCAAGTACACTCTTGGATAACATCAATGTAGTGACTATAATCAATGATCTATTAATATAACTTGGGGTGTTTTATCACATCATAAATTGTGATGAAATTAATCAAATTCTAAGTATTAGAACATAAATAAAACAAGATAAATATGTTAAAACATCATAAAAAATATGTCAACATATTCTATACAACCAAAAATGAATAAATGATAAACCTCTATGTACTAAATCACAATAATATAAATGAAATAGTTTGGAAAATGATATAATGAAACCATACTTATCAAGGCTGAAAATGCACATGAACAAAGATCAATGGTGTCTTTTGCAACCACCTCACAACTATAGAGGCTTCTTACCATTACATTAAACATCATGTAAGTAATCTATATACACACGATGTGTATTTATAAAATATAATAGAATACAATCTTAATTAAAAACCAATGTAACTATTTCGATCATCAGATGTATGTGATCATATACAATTATTTTAAACTTATATGATTTAATAGATTTCATTTTTCAGATATGTAATAATGTATAAGAAGAATTCATGTAAACTATGTAAACAAAACCTACTTCATCATTACAAATTCAAAAATATTAATTAATACATTCTTATATATTATCAAATATATATGGGGACACACAAAAGGTCAACCATTATCACGGTATATACAAATTCAATCCACTTAATGTCATTACATTCCCTTGGAATCACATATATTTATTCCACTCTAGTAGAACCTTTCCATTACATGTTATATCGCACAATAGGGTTCCCTCAACGACATCCATATATCATCCAACTCCGGCAGCCTAAAAGTTGGAAAATAATTGGAACTTATATAGCGTAAAAATAATTTTGTGATAAAAATATCAATTATCACATTAGTTATAGTATATCATATTAATTTTTACCTACCAATTATTCCACAAACATTTATAAAAATCTTTTTAAGATCCTTGATGAGATTATGAAATATGAATTACATTTTAATCCTAAAACAAAAAACTCAAGAGGCGTTTAAGTACAAGAAATGTATACTTTAGTCTCATATCACACATTCTAGTATAATCTATATTACACACTAATTTCTACAGTATAATATTACATTAGCCAAATTAAATACAAATTAAAACAATACACACACCACATACATTCATTTAAAACTCACAAGTAAATCACCTAATGACATTATAAGCATTAAAATTAATTTAATTGTGTTTTACCTTTATAACCTTCCCTATTAACATTGTAATATTCTCATAATAGAATCAATGATATATTTAAAACACACAAAACATCAAAAAAATTATCTCAATAGAAATTAAGAAATCATAGCGCATGATGAAAAATTTTATACCATCGTTTAACCTTGCACACAAAATTTACCATATTAAAGCATAGTTTATATCATTGAATCACCATATTAGATAACAATATTGTGCATCTAATACCATAGAAAGAACAAGTTAATTTTTATAGTTTATTAAGAATATAAAAACTCTTTAATACATGTGCTTAAATGAAATCACCAAATTTATAGAAACAAAAACCTTAAAAGCACTCATTAAGAATCAAAGAAAGCATGATAACATCTTATAAGTTATTTATTTATTAAATATTTCCCTGTCATAGTGAAAACCCCCTTAACACATTAGAATAATACTTAGACATAAATTTTAAAACTTAATTTAAATTTATTAAATATAACATCAACATTTACTTTATGTTTTCATAATATGTTTCCCTCACTCTCAATAATTAAATAAATTAATTTAGAATACTATAATTTTACAAATATAATTAAAATTAATAAATAATCAATTTTTATTAAATAAACAAAAATTATTCTATTCCACTAGAAAAAATTTTACTCATTAAATTATTCCAACAAATAATTGTTTAATTGAATGAAACGATTCAAATTTATTTATTATTGAAATAATTTTAACGGTAGTAAGAGTTCACTTAACAAAACATATACTGTGATTTCACATCATGAGGTGATCAAAAATTAATATTCACACTCTACAATCTAATTTTTTTTCAAAATGATGCATGAAATATAAATTAATATACATATGTAAATGTAAACATGATTCCATAAAAATCATAGGTTAAAAATTTTATGCTTTCATAAATATAATTTTATAAAACATTAATCCTTTGGGTGAAAATAATTAGAGATATCTTGGAAGCAAGTCTGTGTATTATCTTAGATAGAGATAAATTTCATGGGAGGGAGTGTGGGATTGTTGTGTTCCCCCTTATTTTCTAAAATTCCAACTAAAGACTAATTTTTTTACATTAGAAAATATGTTTTGGTATATTTTTAATATTTTTTACATTTTTCTATAATGAGGTTCAATCGTGAATTCCCCTATGTTTCCATGATTTCTCTTTTTTCTAAAAAATGTTTACTTCTAAAAATTTTATTTATATTTTATTAGTATAATTACCATTCTCCTAACTTTATGTCTGCAACATTTTCTTACTCACATTTGCACACTCAATCAAGGAAGTTGTGCCTCTATACTAAAGCACATTTATACTAATTTAATAACATAATTTAAAAAACAAAATATTCACCCATAGAAAATATATTTTCATTATAATTAAATTCATAAAAAATATTTCACTTTATTAATATATAATTTCTAATTCCATTTCTTAACAAAAATAATAATAAAAATATATTTACCATTACTCTTGTAATATTCCATCATAAGATTGTTTAGAAAACAATAAAAAATAATAATAAAATAGATAAATTTTAACATGATCAAATATTATTAAATTTAAATAAAAACATAGAAGTAAAAATTATATTTTTAAAACATGAAATGATAAAAACTCGCCACTATAATTTTTCCCCTCCTCTATATTCATCTCGGTTCATGATTTTGATTTTACGAAAATAAAAAAGTCATTATAAAATTCAAAATAACTACTCATGGTAATCGCAACTATAAGAGATTTCATATTATATGCGTAATATAAATAACAAAAAAAACTCAAAAAAGATAAAAAAACACATGTTATAACAAAATGTACTTTCCGTTTTGTTACAATCTTCTCCCGACTCATCGAAACATGTCATTAACCACTAAAAAAATTATATTAGATCTAATTGCATTCGATATTATTAATTAAGTACTATTAGTTATTAATATCAATTTAATCCATCATTTATAAGGATATAAAAAATGAACACAATAATACTGTATTTTTTATCCAATACATTCTTAAAAAACATCAACACATTAATTAGAAAAAAAATTAATTTATTGTATCATAATTTTATAACTTCTACCCTAAAAACATCAACTCATAATTTTTTTCCTAACCTTAAAAAAATAATTTAATAAAGATCACATATATCTAAAAAAATCAAATAACATTTAAGAAAACTCCATCATTTTAATCTCAATACTTATTGATTAAATTAGTTCCAAAAAACACTATTAATTGATGAATATTAATCTAAACAAGTCCTTATTTAAAAAAAATCATTTAATTCCTTATTGATACCAACATAGTCATGTCCAAAGAATATATTATTTTCAAAAATCAAGTGGAGATATTATTAATCTAGTTAATAACAAAAAATCATACCTAAATCATAACATACAATGGAATATTCATCTATAAAAAATCAATCTAATCAAATTTTTCAAACCAATAGCAACAATACATTAAAAAAAAATGGATTTTACCACTTGATACTCCATTTTAAATCATGGTAGGAACATTATAAATAAAAAATGAAATTATGTCATATGTACATTTTTTGTTTCTTCGGAACAACTTTATATTCATAAAATACAGTTTATGTAACACCTATTAGATTCACAATATCATATATTTAATGCAATAAATCTTATTCCAACTATCATATAATTTTTGAAGAAAATTTCAAATCACACTATTCTTGTTTATCGAACATCAAAAATATGTCTTAAAAATTTACCTTTAACCAAATATAATTACCTCTAAAAATTAATGTTTTAAAACACATTTAACAAATTTTTATAAATTAATTTAAATATAATTCGTAATAACAGTATAACATATACATATTTTAAAAAAATGTCCAAAAATTTAAAAAAATCTAAAAACATATTTAATATTATTCTTTCTCTCATTTAATATACAACCACCACATTAATAAATTAAAATATCTTAATGTTTATTCCAAAATAAAATTTTTTGTTTAACAAATGATTTAAATTTAAAACACATAAATTTTGATACCAAATAATTCAACCTTAAAAATCATATAATATTAAATATATTGCATAAATATTCCATGAATAAAAATATTGAATATTTTTTTTCACTCAGATATTATCAGGTACATCATATTGAAATAAAAAATTATACAAAAATATTAATTATAACTGAAGAGTTATCATGATTATAAAAAAATAGTCAGTTGTAATTTAAAACAAATTAGTTTCAGTTGGATTTATTTATTTTTATACCTTCATTATATCTTAACATGTAAAATTTAATACATATTTTTTATTTATATTCTTTTTATTATATGATTCCCAATTTTTCTATTTCCCATATTTCAACAATTACATCACCATATTCATTATTTCAAAACAATCATATTATTTATTAACACTAAACATATTCAAAATTATTCAATTTAATTTAATTCATCATGATCGTAGTAAGAATAAAAAAACATAATATCTAGCTACATTCCAAATCTAAAATTTGTTACTTTCATTCTTTTTACATGATTTATATATGTTCAATGAAACATTTTATTTCAATTTAACTATTTCTCATAACAATTTTCTTTAATAAAACAAATGTTGTCCAAATTTATATTTGATCAATAATATAAAATTAAATATCTTTACAAACTACATAAACAATAACATAGTTGATGGATTTTTTTCTCAATTCCAAATCAATTAATTAAATATCACGTTCAAATAAAATTTAATGAATTTAACTCAATTACCTATTAAGGATTCCCCATATATATTTCAATCACCACAACACTAAAAATACACTTTTAATATGAAACTTTTCATATAAAATAATATGAATATATTTCATTTTCATTTAATTCACAATGTACACATAAATCCTCATTAATTTTACCCTGTCATTATTTCAATACCATGAATAATTTACCATTGTTTTTCACATTTTAGACTCAATGAAAATATATAATAGAAATATAATTACATTAATAAAAGATACATTTCATATAAATTACACCATTTTTATGTTACCATTAATCATGTGTTAAATATTATCCACTTTCATAATCATTACATTTAATTTTCATAATTTGATAATTAAATTTTCCCATTACGGTAAAATTAATATTCACTAAAAATATTAACATTATATATCTTATAATTATCCAAAAAATCTATATTTTATCCCATTAAATATGTTCCACAAGTAAACTCACCTAATTCATTTATGGTAAACAACTTGTATCTAATTAGCACAAACAAAAAACAATGAGAACCCATTACAATTCATCATAAACAAATCCTTTTGATTCTGGTTCATCATATTCTTTTTAATAACTAATTAATGAATACTATATTAGATTATTAATAATTTTACCATTTATCTAAATTTATCATTCCAAATAATTACCATACCAAACATAATAATATACACAATTACATACATATAATTAACCTATATGCCAATATAATGTAAGAATAACCCACTACACACCCTCAATCAAGTGAGTGTCATACACAAAGATATAATTTGTAAATATCCCAAATCCAATCAAATTATTCACATGAAACTTGTAATTCTATACTGTGTATGTGTTTGTAGATCATAAAAATTATTTCTATACAATTTCATGTCTCCTAGCCTCTATCTCATAAATATCCCAAATATCAACACATATAATAGAAACCACATTGGTACCATATTATATAATCCCACTACAAAAAGACTATTCTGTTGTGTAGAAAATCCACGTGTACCTATGTGTGATCCCTAATCTCCAAAGGCTAATGACTCACATCTTTGGTCTAACAATATTTCTTATGTGGTGATTTATCCATATATAGTCGATAATATAAAGTATAAGATTTTAATATGTAGTGGGAACTAATAATAACAATGTCAATAATCTATAACACCATCCCAATTAATCCCATAAATATCATATTTTCAAACCCAACATAAATATAAATCCCAAAGTATGAAAATGCAATAGTATAACTAAAAGTGTGTTTATACTCATAATGCATCAATAACAGCAAAAATCGGATAAAAAAACTCCTTGTTAACTATAAAAATCACACAAATATGTTATAATTTATTCAATCAAGAAATAAATTCTTATATAATTTATATAAAACATACAATAGAAAAAATTCCTAAACAATCATATAAGATCCAAATTTGTCATTTTTATTTCACCCATTAATGTATAACCCATGCTCATAATTTAATTTGACACTTCTCATATTAAATCAATATTTTAATTCAGAAATATACTAATTTCATATAAAGAACTTCAATATAAAACTATAAATTTACATTGAATCACGAAATTTAATTCAATAAAACTATAACTAATTTCTCACATTAAATAACTAAAATATATCAATATATCATTTTAGAAAATTAAAAAATATATAATTTCAAATTAACACAATGTATAGAATGATTTTACCTACCCAAAAATAGTTTGTGATTTTGTATAAAGATATACATGTATACAAATTATTAAACATAAAAATAAAATTATCTAATACAAAATCAGGAAATTTGAATTCAAATAAATCTACACATTTCACCATGACACCTTCGACAATAGAGTTATGGATTACCTTCTACATGATTAGATAAGTATAATTTCATCAATTGATTATTATATGGATCAAAATTGAATATTTTTCATAAAAATAGAATAAATATTATATTAGATAGAGTGGGAGGATAATAGACTAATATTGAAAAGCCTTTGGCTGACATGTTTTTTTAAAATATAAAAAATGCCATTGTTTTTAAAAATAAATCTGCAATTTGGAAAGATTCATGATTTTATCTTATTTATTTAATCAAATTGTTCCACTAAATTCCCCATTTTTACATTACTCCATAACAAACATCAATTCTTAATGATTAATTATTAATATTTATTATCTTTAGATTCCCCCTCACTATGTGTCCCCATATATTCTCAGTCACTATTCTACCCACAAATCACGTCATGTGAGAACTATAATATCCCACCATACACCAAGGTACAAACCGATTTAAATCTCGTTGAACAATGTGTATTTACCCATGATTGATATTTTTTGTGGATTGAAGTCATTCTAAGAGGATTATGTGGGGTTTGGAAAGTGGGGGCCACTCCCGATCAGGGAGAAATAAATTGAAATCATCTATTGGTATGGATGGTTTTAGTTGGATGAAAGAAACTATAAAAAATGTGTTTTCTCCTTTGGTAAGAAATTAATGTAATGGAAAACATCAAGCGTCATTGAAACAAGATGGGTAGATGAACAATTTAGGAAATTTTTTTGTTTCATCCTCCTTAAATTGGGATCAAATTCCATGGAATTAACATCGACAAAACGATATAATCTATTTAATTATTTTTTGATGAGTTTGATTCGGAGATAAATAATGTATAATTGTCCCCTTTCTCCAATGTACATAAGTAATCATTCATTACTATATAAATATTTGTGTTCTTCCAATGATGTTCTTGTTTAGTGTTTATATCATAGCCACAAACTCTCACTTCCCCAACAATTTCATATCAGAGGCATGGGGTTCAAAATTGTTAAATTAGAATGATGTTTTCTATTGATCCAAAAATTGATTGTGGTTGAAAAAAATTAAGCCCAAATCCATGAATATCTTGATGATATGATTCTAACAGAACAAGTAATAAAAAACAGATTTGAAATGAAGCTGGTAGAGTGGGACAAATTTTTAGTCAAACATATGGTGCTATAGTACCCCCCTTCCACATAATACATTATTGTTTGCAAAAGTGGAAAATTCTAGGGTGTTTTATAGTGACTATTTTGAATGAACACATCATTGCCAATCATCGCATGATCTAGACCATTTATACTATTTTAGCTATATTTCATCCAATCAAAGTCCATTTTCAGTGATCCATGATTCATTTACAACTTTTTTTTACTATTCTAGATGCACCAATAAGGATAGATTCTCAAAATTGTCAATCCATTAGGTGTTTTAAAATGGGTTCAACATTGAAAGTGGTAACTGTGTTTGTTACAATAAATATAGATGGTGGTGATGCACTACAAAAATTTGATATTGAGATGTTTTATGGTTGGAACAATTTCATCTCATATAAAAATATTGTGAGAGATATCATAGTGAATCATATAATGATCATTCCTTTAATCAGTGAGAATCATGATAAAACATTGGATATTGATTATAAAGAGCTCAAGATGAGGGCCGTCATCACAATTCGATTGTGTCTGGAGAATGACTTAATTTAGTAAATGTCGGATGAGAGATCACTAAAAGTGATATATTCGATGTTGAAGTAGTGGTATATGAAAAAGTTTCTTACCAAAGAATTATTCCTAAATAATAATTTTTATCAGTTTAGAAAGGACATGAAAAAACATTTGTTGGATCACAATAATGAATTCAATAATATCCTAACACATCAAGTGGGCCTTGATGTGAAAGTTGATGAAGAAAAGAATGAAATAATTATTTTTTTCATCTATTCCTATCTCAATTGATGAAATTTTGACTACATAGCTCTTGGGAAAAGAAATAGTTATCCTGGACGATTTGATGACGTCACTTCATAATTTAGAGGCATTTTGTAGACCTATGAAGAATTCACGTGAGCATATCATGGTGAGGCGAGATGACCAACGTGGGAGGAGACAATATTAGAAATATGGTGGTAATGAGTGGTAGCCCAATTCAAGAGGATATGATCCTAGAGATATCACATGTTTCCAGTGGGAGAAAAAGGGTTACTATAAAAGTGACTATGAAGAGCGCAACCAATATGTTAATGGGAAATAGAGTGATGAAGAGTAGGATATAAAACTTATAGAATCATTGGTAGATGATGATGTCCTACTGAAAATGGGAATCTTGCACATATATGGAAGAATTTAACAAAGAAAACTAGAGTGTCATTACTACAAATGATATGGGCATGTGAACCAGGAATGTAAAATTTTAAAAATGAGGAATGAGTGGGATCAAAATAAAAATCATGATGGATGAGTTTTGGATTTGGGGAGCTTGGTAGATATATCTATTTAATAATTTTCAAATCATACTTTTTAGTAGTAGAAATATTTAGTAAGGAAAGGTGATGGGTTAACATGAAACTTTTGTGGATTCATGATGGTGCAATTGAAGACATCCGATTAAGCAGCATTTAAAATAGATGACCTGATATTCATTTCAAGGATGAGAAGAAACATGGAATCCTTATGTTGGATAGATGGTAAAGGGTAAAACATTTCCATATTGGGTGGATTAGTGGAAGTCTCACATGGTGATGAATCGATGCTTACTCGGAAAGAGTCCCAAGGGTCATATAATTTAGTTGGGACCACAGTCAGCTCGAGATAAATTAAAGCTAGTGGAAATTACATTTATTTTAATGAGAAGAACCATGTAAAATTTTTTAATGATGTTTTCAATGATCGTAAGGAGACTGTAGATCTTTCTTCTAACCCTAATTCATCTTAAGGGTGAGATTTGTGAGGGTCACACCCAATCAAGATGAAATATAAAACTATCTATCGGTATGGCAGGTTATCATTGGATTGAAAAAAATATTGATGACATGTTTTCTCCTTTGGTGGGTAGCCACCATATTGGACAACACCAGTGGCATGGACAATATTTAGGTAGATGGACAACTGATTAAAATTGTTTTTTTCATCCTCTTTTTAACGGGGATCAAATCCCATGGAATTAGCATTTAAAATGGGATCAAATCCCATGAATTAGCATCTAGAAAAACGATGTAGTCTATTTTGTGATCTTCCAATATATTTGATCCAGAGGGAAATAATAACGAATTTTCTTCATTCTCTGCTGGACATAGAAAATATTGTAGAACAATGTAAATCCATTTTTTATTCCATTGTTATTTTAGTTTTTTGTTTATTTAATTACTAAGATCTTCTGGCCGCGTAATAGATACTTGGATTTTGGGATATATATTGATAATACAGGCCAACTATAATGTTGATATAAGGCCACCAAATTATAGATGGAAGGAACACACTTCAATTTTAGTCCTAGGACTATATTTATGTTTGTGGCTTTTGAAATTCAATTTTAATTAGAGAATGCCTGATAATCTTACATAGTCCTCCCCCTTATCCCTCTAACTAATTTTTTCCTCCCCCATATTTTCAGTAGTAACCACCACAATCCATCCCTCTATTGTCCTCTTTCAATGGGATCTATTCAACCTAACTTTTCTAATTCAAGTGTTATCAATTAAATTAGAGAGATAGAGGTATGTTTTGAACTCATCTTCCCTCTATTATATATTTCTTCTTCACTCAAGTGGGGTTCAACATGATTTATCTAATATGCCCTATTTCAAGTTATTTCTTCTAGATTATTGCTCTCTTTCAATTTATGGGGAGCCAGATTCTGATACTTGAATTATGTGTTATTATATGAATAATGTTGATGGTCTCTAATCCTCACAGATATTCTTGATATTTTTCAAATGTTGTACAATGGTGAAACCATACTGGTATTGTTTTCATTTCAATAATATTTAAATTAAGTGTTGTTTGAAGATTTATTTAGACTAATACCTTATCTAAAATCAATTTAACCATAGATAAAGGATATATTTTTGTGAGGTTACCATAGTAAGTATTTTACCTAGAATGGGTTTGAAGAAATTGTTAACTATGTTTATATGTTAAAAAATAAATAGGGATCTGAATCAATTATTGTGAAATAGAATTTTACAGTAATAAATATTTTAAAATGGCTTGGATCATTGAATTATTCCTAATTAAATCTTATATTTGAATTGTAAAATGGTATATAAAGATTTGACATGGTATTGATGGAATTTAATAGTTCATTCCAATGTTTAAAATTGTATTGATATGTTTATAAGATAATTGAGGTTGTAGTAATTTAATGGTTTCCCTAGGAAAATGATAATGTCCACATGAACTGAAATTTGAGAATTAAGTTTGGAATTGGATATATGTAGGGTCCTAAAAATTCCACAAGGGGGAAATCCAATTACCCCAAGACATGGAAATGGACCGAACCGATCTACATACCAGCTCCCAGCAACAGTACATGGCCAATTCAGAGAAACGCCCTCCCGCAGATGTTGTCGTTCAAGAAATGGGGGCGGAGCACCTATGTGGGCATGATCCAGGAAGACCACCAGTGAAGCTAGGCCAGTCCACCGCCACGAAGAGCACCAACCGGCCATTTCCACGCTCGCCATCATTCGCAAAATGAAGGCATAGTTCATATGCGGCCATGGACTATAGTATTTCATAGAATAGAGGCAGAGTGATGCCCAGCAGCTGAGCAATTTCTCGGATCACGGTTCCTAAAATCCCCAGTTGACCGAGTCATCCACAGGGTGAGGAATCCATCATGGGATTCTGCTGAAAGTGTCATGGGCACCTCGATATTTCCTCTTTGCTACTCTATAAATAGACATTATGGGGAACCAAAAAAAGGGTTGTAAGAACCCATATTTTCTATAAATGTCTTTGGAATATTCTTGATGTTATTCTAGAGCACCTCCTTCAGACGGTGTGTGATTCCGATCCCCGGTGTGGCCGGAATTAAATTTTTAGTGCGTTCATATTGGGCACGACAAATAAATGAGATAACTCCTAAACGGTGCTACGAATCAGAAATATGAGTCAACGTATGGGTCCAAAATGAGGCGTTTACCCTAGGAACGACATAAAACATGTCGGCGCGGGGCGTTTGGACCCCTTGATCACTTCCTGAACATTAAACGGATAAATTAAATAAATAATTTATTTGTTTAATGGATTAACTCAAGTATCTCTTAAACGATAGCTCAGATTAGAAAACCAAGGGCATCGTTGAGTTTGGAGTTTTCCTTTTACCTTAGGAGGGGTATAATTTTCACGGGTTTGGGCCTTCTGTGAAAAATGGCCCCCGGGGCGTTTTTGTCATTTAGTGGCTTTGGATGTTAAATTTTATAACTTTTGAATGGGATATCATATTAATATTCCAAGATTGCCTTTGTGTTCGGGAGGTGGTGTTACCCTAGGGGAGGTTTAATCTTGACCCTGCCAAGAGGTTCGGGTGTGGGTTAATTTGGAGGTTAAAATTAATTAAAATTTTTTAATTAATTTTTTCCCTACTTAAACCAAACTATCCCCCTCTCCCTCATTTGCATCCACTGGTGAAGCCCTCTCACCCTCAACTTCATCTTCCTCCTCCTCCGATCAAGATTGGAGTAGCGGTGGCTAGGCGCCGAACATGCAGCGAAGCTCCGGGCTACGCCCTCGCAGGTAGGAGGTTACATTTGGGTTATTAATTCTGCATTCACCATTGAACTCAATTTCTAGCATCGATTTGGCATCGAATTTGGAATCAAATCCCATTTATGCGTAGTACTTTTTATGAGGTTTTCGATGCACCTTTCAGATTTAAATTCCATGTCTTGAGGCATCTGTTGCAGTCCGGTGAAGAATGTGGTTTTTGGAGTTTTTATGGTGGTTCTGCGGGGTTACAACGGGCTTCCGACGATCTGGGATGGCTGTATGAGGTGGCAGCTTCGGTGTAGGAAACGGTATGGCATGAAGGGTGAGCCAGGACGACAGCAGCGACTGGGCATCGGTGCGAGTGGGCAGTGGTAGGAGGCCGCCACTATCGGTCCGGGCAAGCCGCGACAGAGAGCTGGGTCGCAGGGGCCGTCGGCAGTATGCTCCAGCAGGCTGCGGAGCACAAGGAGAAGAGAAGGACCCTCGAAAAGCGGGTCCTGTTCTTGACAAGGGAGAAGACCGATGACTTTGGACCCTAGTTTGTAGACAAAATACCTACAAATGAAGGTCCACGTTGGATGAGTAGGTTCAGGCGATTCGGGGTGGTCCGTGCGGTGGACAGCGGACCGCCGGTCCAGGGTCGGGGTGGGCTGGTTGAACTGGCCTTGCCCCCCGTTTCGGTCCGATAAAAACATTAAAGCGCCCATAAATGTGGACCCAATGTCAGATTTTCATTCTGTCAGCGGAAAGGAGATCCTTATATCAAGACGAATCTTTTGAGATGGTTTCAAGGGGTTTTTAACTCTCGAAACGAGGGCCTTGGTGGCGCGACATGCCTTTAAGTGGTTTAGCACTTTTCCCAGTGGATCATTTTTTGGACGGCATGGACACATCTGATGACCGAATTAAGCATCGTTAGTGGCGTTGCGACCCTGGCGTTGAGGCGGTCTTCTCTAGAGAGTTTTCTGGAATAGACGCTAGAGTTGAGGCCTGGGCCCCATGACCCGTCTATTGAGCTGTGAGCAGCGTTTTGTAACTTTTTCATCGGATGTCTGTTCGGTGTGCTTGTGTAGTCATTTCTGAGTGTTTTTCTGAGGTCATTGAAATGGTGTAATCTTCCCTCTCTAATTCCACATGGTGGTGTGGGCCCCACGTGGGTCGTTTTGTGAGTTGGAGGTGATTTCCAGCTTAATCACCAGGTGTCTATTTTGGACAAATGAATAGTCAGTCATGTGTACTTTTTTGAGAGTATCACAATGGTGTGATACGTTCGTTGTGCTTCAGCACCAGGGTGTAGGTGCCATGTAGCACCGCTTGTGTGTGGTGTGTCGAAATGCATCTTTTCTTATAGATATCTGTTCCACTCAACTGAGTAGTCCTTTTGACGTGTATTCTCATGGGGATTGAAATGGTGTGATTCTATCGACTGTTTTTGGGGCCGAGGCTCGGGATCACGGGACGCCGTTCAGGTGTAAAGCGGTGTTGGAAAATTTTCCATCGGATATCCGTTGGGAGCGGGTAAATAGTCTATCTATCATGTTTTTCTATGAGGATTACAACGGTATGATCTTTTTGGACGTATGAAGACTCATTTGAGATCTCATTTAAATGTAGGAGCAAGTAAGGTGTACCAGTGGAGGTTCTTCCTACAGTGTTTGCATAGAACCCTTGGCGTGTGATCACGTTCAATCTTGGAAGAGTGAATTAAATGTTTGAAAAGATGTAGATGGTCATGCCTAGGCCGATGATGTGGCATGTTGGAGTTGTTACATTTACGCCCTTCGTGTTGACGTTGGGTGCTGTGTGCATGTAGCCTTTAGGCTGAAGATATGGCATACTCTGGGAGTATGTTGGAACGCCTGGAGGTACATGTGGGTCTTTGTACCTGAGACCTTTTTTGCACTTATTTGGGACTGTCTTGGGGCACATGTCGTGTGGGCCCTATGTGCGTGTCGTGTTCTGTTTTACATACCCTTGACCATTAAGGATGCAGAGGGTCATTCTATTACTGATGGTTTAGACCCGAATGGTTGAGAGGTTTCCCCTGGTTTCGTTCTTGATGGTTATCGGCAAAGTTGTTTGGGTTTCCCCTTTTTTCATAGCTGTGTGGGATTTCAGTATCACATCCTTTCATGTTCCTAGGTATGGTTATTGTGGATTCAGTGTGACCAATAATTTATGCGGGCACTGATTCTCTACCCAGAAGGTTGTATCCAGTAGGGATGGCCAGGGCAGTTATGGGTTTACCCTTCAGTAGAGACTGGGCAGTGGGTCACCCAACGACACTCTTAGGGTCTACCCTCCAGCAGAGACTGGGCAGTGGGTCACCCGACGACACTCATGGGGTCAACCCTCGAGAAGAGACTGGGCAGTGGGTCACCCGATGACACTCTTAGGGTCTACCCTGCAGCATAGACTGGGCAGTGGGTTACCAGACGACACTCTTAGGGTCTACCCTCCAGGAGAGACTGGGAAATGGGTCACCCGATGACACTCTTAGGATCTACCCTCTAACAGAGACTAGGCAGTGTGTCACCCGACGACCACATAGGTTTTACCCTCTAGTAGAGACTGGTCACTGGGTCACCTGATGACTCTTGAGTTTCTACCCTTCAGCAGGTTTAGGAAGTGGGTTGCCCATCGTCTTGTTCCATGTCTACCCTCCAGCAGGGCAGGGCATTGAGTTGCCTATTGACCTATTCCCGGTCTACTGTAACACCCGATAATTTTATGAGAAATATTTTTTTTTATGTTATATAAATCATCGAAGGAGTCTTTCATTACACACAACACTAGCTTGGCTTGCTTTACACGCAATCTCGACTTTCCTCGATAGCTTGCGTTGTACGCAATACCGGGTTTCACTAAACAACGATATGCTATATGAAATAGCCGTTATGAATAGTAATAAACACTTTTTGAAATTTTATAAATTTTATCTTTCAAAATGGACTTCATTTTTGGATTCAGAATACCGAAATTATCCTAGGGTGAAATTTTGGTAATTTTCTGAAAACTTTCAATTTTTGATGAATAGTGAAACCACTAAGTGGGAGTTAAAAAAATAAATTTTTCATAAAACTTAATTTTACCGCTTCTGTAAATGGAATTTCAAAAATCCGACAGACACGGTTGATATTAGTAAGTAAAATGTGGTTCAATGAGATGAAAATAATTTTTTGGTGAAAAGTAACTTTTGACTTTTTTTCCCCGCGGTTAATAGTAAATAGGGTAATTAAAGGTCAAAATACTATTACTATTACCCTAACACATGTTCTAATTCTATTGGATGAGTGTAATTTGACCAAAAACAAACTTATGAATATAATATGACCATTTAGGTCCACTTGGATTAGATTAGGACAATTAATATTATTTTATTTAAAGAAGAGTTAAAATAGTTAAAATCAATGTTTAATAACTAAAACATTTTTAATACAAGGTTATACATAAGATAAATTCGATTATAAATATTCATTATAAATCTAAAAATATTTCCTACATAATGGTATTTTATTAATAATTTTTAGACTTTAAATAGTTTAATTTATTTATGACTCAACGATGATGCAGTAATTACCTTATTATGAAAATATTAACATAATAGATGTTATAAATGCCCAAATAAATATAATTTGAGAATTTTTATGAATTACACTAATTTTATATGTTAATATGACATATTAGTGTTGATTTAATTAACTTAGTTCGAACTTATCATTCTGTTATAATTTTCACAAAAATCAAATACCAAATAGTGTCAAAATTGACATAAAATAGTTTTTAAAACAAATATTATATTATTAATTGTTATTTTATTCCTAAAAATCTAAGGTTCGAAAAAATTACTTAGATAAGGATATATATAACAATAATAAACAACTTGGGGTTCATTTGGCATGTTATTGTAAGTTTATTAACCATATAGTTTTAGAAAACAAAAAGACACGGTAAAAGATAAATTATTTAACTTAGAGTTAAATCTAATTGATAAGGTTAAAATAATAAACTAAACTTGTCTAAATCCTACTGAATGAGTGTATTTCGACCCATACTTACCTTATCTTTGAAATAAGACCCTTTGGAACCATTATAAACCGAATTTGACTTTAATATAAAATAATATTTTGAAATTTCCCAAAGGTGCCCCTCTCCCCCCTTATAAAAGGGCACATCATCCCTCTCCTCCTCACACCAATTTGAGCATTAAAGGTCGGCCAACCCCTTCCAAAACCTCTTCTCCACTTCCCTAGAATAATCCTAGAGGTCCTGGTCTTCTTCAAAGACCAATCATAGTGCCCTAAGTGGAGGATTCAAAGAGGCATGTCAAAAAGAGGTAATATCCACTACCGATCTTTTTCAATTTCTTTCTTCTTCAAATTCTTCTTCTTTATTTGTTTAATGATAAGGTAATAACATAAGTATTAATTACATACTGATATGTTATTACAAATATAAAACAACCCTATTTCACCTTCTCTCCATCCTACGAAAAATGAAATCACCGCTCGTGCGTACGTACGGAATACCGTCTCCACGCCGTGGTGTAATCTATTTTCCACCACCACCTTAATTGGATGGGTATAATAGTGTAATGAGTAACTATATATGATTATTCTAAATTTATATTGATACTGAAATAGTATAAATACACTTCAATACAATTCCACAATCATAGGAACGATATCATCACTTGTGCGTACGTACGGCCTACCGTCTCCACGATGGGATGCGACTCGTTCTACATGATCTTCATTACATAGTAATTGTATAAATGAATTTAATGAATAAATATGATATATATTACACTAATACCATTCTGGATATAAGGTATCAATAACCTAAAAAGAAGAATAAGAATTTATTCGGCAAAACACACATAAGAACAAAAAGGCAATAATTACCCGAATAACAAGTAACAATGAAATATTACTAATAAGAAGTTAAGAATATGACCATATATGATATCATATCAATAAGTATGATTCTGGAATAAGTCAATAACATTATTTAAATCATTATACAGGAGCTTCGGACACGTACGAATCAAATCAGACTTAAGGTAAGGGAAAATATCACAATCTCGTTTTTATCCGAGATTGATTATACTTTGGTATTTACTGGGGTGTATTTATCATCCACATCCATGTTCCTTCAATATTTAATATTATTCATACCCTCATACAATTTTTTAAATCCAATTTTACCCTTCGGTATGTTTTTAGTAAACAATATGAAAGGAATCTTTTGTCGTACGAGGTACTTTTTGACTTTTCGGACAAAGTACAAGAAGAATGTTTTTTAACTTATACGGCATGAATGGATTCATAGAAAATTATTTAAATGAAGTTTCCTTTACAAGTTTTTAAGTTTATTTTTAATTCACTTCTTTTTGTTTAAAATTATGTGACATGTAAAGAATGGAAAATGTTTTTGAAAAAGAAAGGATATTTTCCTCAAGAATGGAGTTCAAATGTTTTATCAAAATTATTTTCCATCTAAGATAATATAGGGTTCTGTTTTTATCCCTATTAATACATTTATTTTATTATGTTGTGATGGAATTATTTTTATGAAGTCCTTTACCATATAAGATTTGTTTTATGATGTCATGATGTTTCAAGAATCCCATTTTTATTACATGTGTCATGCGATGATGTATGATTTAGGATTATGTGGCACACCTAAGAAAGGATTCATTATAAGATGGGTGGGACCTAAATCTCCCTCCAATTAATTGGGTAAAGATTTATATCTCATGAGATAGACATGACTGGAATGGAAGGTCGTTTCGGTTCAGTGATACAGGACTGAAACGAGGAGTGAAATCGGTTCAGAAATGGACTTTGTCCGCTAAGATAGTCTTGGAAATGAGTCATGACTAACAAGAAATGACTCTCTATGATTGTGTGTGCATGCCACAATTTTTAATGTTTTATGTTATGATTATTGGTATTTCATTTTCACTTCTATGATTTATCCCATGATAAGATATTATGAACTCTTTTGCAGGTTAATATTTTCAAAAGGTTATGATGTGATTGATATTTCATTTGTTTACCCTTACTGAGCATTCGTGCTCACCCTTTTTATGCTTTCTTTTCCCCAGGTCAGGAAGATGGATATTAAGTAGGATATGCTAAAAGGGACTCTAGATATGATGAAATAAATGGGAGACACCGTAGAAGATTTATGAACCAGTTGTTTATGTTTCCTAGTTTCTAAAGACACTATACCTATACTGTCCTTTTGTGGTTTGTGTTATATGTTTTACTAAGTATGCTTCAATTATGAAGTAATAACAATGTATGTAAAGTATGGGTCGTTATAGTTGGTATTAGAGGAAAGGTATAGTCAACCTTTAGAAACTAGGATGTGAAAGCCTTAGTAAGAACCCTAAGGATATATCTAAGCCTAGAACAATCTTAGTGTTTTCAAAATGGCCATGAAGAACCCATGATAAGACCTTAAGCGTGAAATTTTATTCTTGATTACGTGGTTTTCTTATTATAATTACTGTTGCTCACACTATTCTTCTTGGTTTTAGTCAATGGCTGGAACCCGAAGGAGCCGTGTTAATGCGGAATGCGACGGACAATGTAATGATTGTCCCCCTGAGCAACCAAAAAATATGGGAACTAGAATGAAAAATCTTGTATCCATGCTCACACAACTTTCTCAAGCTATAAATCATGCAGGACTTCCAAATGAGCAAAAGAAGAAACAAAATTCTGTTGAATCCTTCATGAGGCAGCGACCGCCTTCATTTAGCGGTTCAACTGATCCATTAGTGGCTGAAAAATGGATTAGTACCACTGAAAAGATATTTTCAGTTCTTCAATGTTCTGAACATGATAAAGTCATCTTAGCGGTATATCATTTGGAAGGCTAAGCTGATCAATGGTGTAATCTTATCAAGAATATGAGGCCAAGAGATGAAATTGAGTCCATGGAATGGGATGAGTTCAAAAACTTATTTTTCAATAAGTAATTCCCTCGTATTCTTCAAACTATGATGGAGAAAGAGATTCTTGAATTGAAGCAAAAGGATGATGAATCTGTTGGTACTTACGAAGAAAATTTTACAAGACTTGCAAGGTACGCTTCTGGAATTGTTATCCAACCTGAGAGTAAGATTTATCGATTCTTTAGTGGCTTAAAACCAATTCTTCGAAGGGCATTAGACATAAGGGACTTCAATAGCTACGAGGAAATTGTTCGATGTGATCTCAAGGTTGAGATGGAGATTGGAGTAACCCATCAGTCATATGGGTTTGATAAGAAGAGGAAAATGGAATTCAAAGAGAAATCTAAAGACCACATTGAAAAGAAGATGAATTTTTCTTTATGATCAAAGTGTGGAAAGAAACAAGGAGGGAATTTTATTAAAGGGACAAGTAAATGTTTCAAATGTGGAAAGGAAGGTCATCGGGCATTTGAATGCCGTAATGATGGGAAGAAGATGTCTAATGATACGAACAAAGAAATGGATACATAGAATGAACCTCCTACAGTTCAATGTTTCAAGTGCATGGAAATGGGGCATTATGCTAATAAATGCCCTAATCCAAGGGTTGCTGATGATGATCGACGCCGACAAACTCTTAAGGCTAAAGAAAAAGGAATGTCTCATGCAATTTCTATCAGCGATGTGGAGTACGATAATGATGTGGTAAAAGGTACACTTACCATCCACTCTAAAGTAGAAAATGTTTTATTTGATTCTGGATCCACCCACTCTTTTATTTCTGAAGAATTTTCTAAGGATATAACCACTTTACCTCAACAATTAGATGTTGAGTTAGCTGTGACAACTCCTAATGGCACAACGGTTGCATCAAATGTTTATAATTATTCTCCAATTGATGTTTTTGGGAAAGTTCTTCCTGCAAATCTTGTGATCCTTCCTATAGTGGAATTCGATGTGATTCTTGGCAGGGATTGGCTTTATTTATACGGAGCTCGTATCTATTGCCAATGAAGGGAATCAAATTTCATATTCCAGATCAATCTATGATCATCTATCGATGCAAGGATGAACATAACCTTCCAGTGGAAATTTCTTCCATCTTATGGATCTTGATTCCACTAAATGAAGGTTATTTTTCTCAAATGGTTGGAGAGAAACTCGCAATTAAAAATATGCCCATTATACGAGAGTTTGATGATGTCTTTCCGGAGGAATTTCCAGGTCTTCCACCAAATCGTGAAGTTTAGTTTTCAATAGAACTCGTACCAGGTGCTATGCCTATATCAAGGACACCGTTTAGAATGTCCCCAATTGAGTTAAAGGAATTGAAGAAGCAACTTCAAGAGAATCTTGAAAAAGGATTCATACGCCCTAGTGCGTCACCTTGGGGAGCACCTGTTCTGTTTGATAAGAAGAAAGATGGATCAATGCGACTCTGCATTGATTATCTAGAACTTAACTAGATCACAATCAAGAACAAATATCCTCTCCCGCACATCGATGACTTATTTGATCAACTACACAGAGATCAATACTTTTCCAAGATTGATCTTCATTCAGGTTATCATCAATTAAGGGTCAAAAGGGAGGATATACCAAAGACGACTTTCCGTACAAGGTATGGACACTATGAATTTATAGTGATGCCATTTGGTATTACTAATGCCCCAGCTATCTTCATGGATCTGATGAATAGAGTCTTTAGAGACTATCTTGATCAGTTTGTGGTAGTCTTTATAGACGATATTCTTGTCTATTCAAAGAGCAAGGAAGAACATGAAGATCACTTGAGAATTGTATTGAAGACCCTGAGAAAGGAGAAGCTTTATGCCAAAATTACCAAGTGTGAATTTTGGCTTCAAAAAGTTTCATTTCTAGGTCACATAATCTCAAAAGAGGGGATATCTGTGGATCCAGCAAAAATAGAAGTTATCGAAAGGTGGTCGAGACCAACAACTGTAACTGAGATCCGAAGTTTTCTCGGTCTGGCTGGATACTATCAACGTTTTGTGAAAGATGTTATCAAATCCACTCACTAGGTTGACTCGAAAGGGAGTTAAGTTCGTGTGGACGGATGAATGTAAAGAGAATTTCAAGGAGTTGAAAGGAAGGCTATCCAGTGCACCTGTGCTCACACTGCCTTGTAGTGGAGAAAAGTTTGTGATCTATAGTGATGCATCCAAGAAGGGACTTGGGTGTGTTCTTATGCAAAATGATATGGTGATTGCTTATGCCTCACGACAGTTGAAAATCCATGAGAAAAATTACCCAACTCATGATTTGGAGTTAGCTGCGGTAATCTTTGCATTAAAGATTTGGAGGCATTATCTTTATGGTGAAAGGTGTGATATTTATACTGATCATAAAAGTTTGAAGTATATTTTCACACAAAAGGAGCTGAATATGTGCCAAAGAAGATGGTTGGAGTTTATTAAAGATTATGACGGCTCAATTCATTACCACCCTGGAAAAGCGAACAAAGTGGCTGATGCATTAAGTCGACAAGACCATGCTAGCTTATCCATGATGAGGATCTCAAAAGATCCAATATTTATGGATTTACAAAGGAAGGATCTTGGTATCATAATGGAAGGGGAAAAATCTTATCTTTCTCAAATGAATGTTCAACCATCTATGCATGTGATGATTAAAGAGGCACAGAAAGAAGATATAGAGTTATAAAAGAAGGTGAGAAATGTTCCTGAATTCCACACTGATGGTGATGGGATAATAAGGTTCAGAAATCGTGTTTGGTACATTACTTTTTCTTTTACTCTGCACTTTTTCATTGAGTGTGCTAAGTGTGTGTGTACAGGTACTCATGCAAAGGCCTCCCCGAGTATTTTAGCCTTCGGTGCTTGTCGCCTGCCCCTAGACTGTGGAGGCAAGCATGGGGAAGTTGCAGCTCAAGGCTTGGTAGGTTCTGGTCATGAAAAAGTGGTATCAAAGGTGGTTCATTCCATGGGATATTGTTCGGATTTCCCTAAAATGGAATTGGTTGGGATCTAGGGTAACAGTGTCAACGTGTCTCGAGAGTGGCTCTCAAGACAGGGAGTCCAGGGATGGTGCGGTGACCAATGTATTCATTCACCAGGACCCTGATAACCCGCTTGTCGACTCGGTGTTCTAAGACACTCGTTACCGGGAAAATTGGTTTGTGTATCACATAGGATTGAGTCTTTGATTTTCCTTATTGAGTCAACTCCCCATCATTGTTGTGACTGTTATATACATATATTCTCATCTGATCGAGGAACTCCTTGATAATTTTCAGGATGTTTACGCGTAGACAGCCAGCCAAGATACCATCATTGGTTCGTGACGACCACCCTGTGAGCTACAAGGCCTCAGTCCAGGACCCATCATACGATCCCCTTTCTCTGGGTGGTTCGGTAGCAACACCCCCACCTATTGAGTACCAGACAACTCCAGTGGAGCAGACTGAGCTTGAGCGTAGGTTGAGTGCGCTCCGCAGGTCCAGTGGCAGAGACTACTGAGGATCAGTGGTGAGACAGACCCACAAGAAGAAGAGGTTTGTCTAGAGACAGTGGTTTTCCTTTTTTGGCTTGTACAGAAGCCGGAAGTTCTTATGTTGGCTTTGGTAGCAAACCTTTTCCGTGGAGTAGCTTGGCGTTGGTGGAGTCTTGTGACTCAGTTTCTTGACGAGTCGTCGCATTCATGGGGCGAATTTCAGTTTTTTTTGAAGAATTTTTCCCCTCCTACTAATACTCCATTTGGATTTAGGAGCTCCTACAATTTTAGCAGGGAGGGATGATGATGGCCGAGTACGCGGCTAGTTTCGCAGACCGTACACACTTTTACCCAGACTTGGTCCCCGACAGAAACTTCGAAGCGCGGATGTTTGATAAGGGTATCCGCAGAGAGATTAATGCTATCATAAAACCCTTGGGCATTCCCACTTATGCCGGGGTTCTGGAGTAGGCGTTGTTGACAGAGATCTTCTTTTCACGTTCTACAGTTGGTGGTGGAAGCAAGCTCGACAGAGCCAAGATGACTGCCGCAGCTAGCAGGCGTCGGGTGATAGGACCTCGACGTAGGTGGCTTTCCAATAACCATACTCAAGGGTGTGGTCATACACCACAGAGGTGTCGGAGGGCACCAGTGCAGCCTGGAGAGTTCTAGTGCTAGGCATGCGATGGTCGAGGTCACCTGGCACAAGACTGCCCAACCAGGCATGCTGAGAATATCAGGCAGGCATCAAGTGCACCACCGTGATAGAGACAGCGTCGTGATCGGAGTAGCTCCCAGAGAGGTGGTGCTAGAAGAGGAGCAAGAGGTTCTAGATGTGGAGGATGACCTTATGAGGTCTTTCCATCACCACGAGGTGGTCCATATCAGGATCCAGGAGTTGACAGTTGGGACCAGAGACAGCCACGAGCTTTGGATGTCTACGATCCTGTAGAGCATGAGTTGATAAGAGGTACGCTGTACAACTTGTCCACTTCTTGCAGTAAAATTTTTATACTCTGTGTGTGGAATAGTTTTTCTCTTTACTCCTTGTTTGAGTTGTTACTAAGGTTGCGTGGTGCGTCGGTGTAACCCTTTGTTCGTAAGGTAAAAAGGTGTGGGACCTTTTTTTCGTCGATTGGGTCGACTCCATCACCCTACGAGCATGTAAGA
This sequence comes from Viscum album, assembly GCA_963277665.1. NCBI lineage: Eukaryota > Viridiplantae > Streptophyta > Magnoliopsida > Santalales > Viscaceae > Viscum > Viscum album. Next base: position 1,672,098,396 of record OY728133.1, read on the forward strand.
GAGTCTTGGTTTTGGGACATCGACTATGAAACCATGTGTGAAAGGATATCCTTATATGTTTCATCGTATTGATATTATAAAGGAGGGAATCATCAGGCCATGTTCCAGGTGCGGGCGGTGATTCCAGTCGCGGGGTGCGATATAAGGGATCGGTCGGGGAGGTGAGATAACCCTGAGATCCTTCGGGCCTTCTGAGACCGTGCAATGGGATAGTGAGGTTCTATACTACCTTTCCCTAAGCCCAAAGGCTGGTTTGGGTTTATAGAGTCTCTTGTGTGAATCACCCATGATGAAGTGTGTGTGCTCTTATGCACGTCGTTAGTAAGGGCAGACCTCTCGTGAGAAGATCCAATCCTTTGGTCTATGTGTTGTGGAAAAATACTATGCAAGAGTTCTTCTGGGTATGGAGAAGCTATGTGTGGGCTTAATACCCTGAGTTGTTCCCTGGTTTTTTTTTCATGGATGAAAATATTGGATGAGGGAATGATTTAAGAACCCAATTTTTGCAACAATAGATTTTGGAATAATCTTGATGTTATTCCAAAGCAGAGCCTTCAGACAGCGTGCTATTCCGAGACCCGGTGTGACCAAAATTAAATTTTCAGTGTGTTCACATTAGGCATGCCAAATAAATTGGATAACTCCTAAACAGTAAACCGAATTAGAAATATGAGTGTACAAATCGGTCCGAAATGATGTGTTTACCCAAATAATGACATAAAACATGTCGCCGCGGGGTGTTTGGACCCATCTGTCGCTTCCGGAATGCTAAACGGATAAAATAAATAAATAATTTATTCATTTAATGGATTAACTAAAGTATCTCTTAAATGGTATCTCAAATTTGAAAACTAATGGATCTTTTGTGTTCGGAGCGTTCCATTTACCCTAGGAGGGGTATATGTTTCGCGGGCGCGGGCCTCCTGTGAAAAATGGCCCTAGGGGAGTTTTTGTAATTTAGCGACTTCATACATTAAATTTGATAACATTTGAGTAGTGCCTCTGATTAAAATTTCTAGACTTCCGTTGTGCTTGGGAGGTGGTGTTTACCCTATGGGAGGTTTAATCTTGACCCTGACAAGAGTATCGGGTGCGGGTTAATTTGGATGTTAAAATTAATTAAAACATTTTAATTAATTTATTTCCTACATAAACCAAACTCTCCCCCTCTAGCTCATTTTCATCCCCTGGACATGCCCTATCACCCTCAACATCCTTTTTCTCCTCCTCTGAACAAAATGGGTGAGGCAGTGGAAAGGCACAGAATCTGCGGTGAAGCTCCGGGCTACGCCCTCGTAGGTAAGAGGTTACGTTTCCATTTTTAATTTCGCATTTACCTTTGAATCTAATTTCTAGCATCTATTTGCCGTCGAATTTGCAATCAAATCCCATGTAAGAGTACTACTATTTTTTAGCTTTCTGACACAACTTTAGGATTTAAAATATGAGTCTTGAGGCGTCTACATCGGTCTGGCAAAGAATGCGGGTTTTGGAGTTCTTCCGGTGGTTCCGCGATGGTCTGGAGGGAGTCCGACGATCCGGGGTGGCGGCAGAAGGTGGAGGCTTCGGCACAGGCAGCAGCGTGGTGCCATGGGTGAGCTGGGACGATGGAAGAGGTTGGGCGTCAGTGCGAGTGGGCAGTGGCAGGCGGCCACTGCAGTCGGTCCGGGCATGCTGTGGTGGAGAGCTGGGTCGTGGCTGCCGTCGGCAGTAGGTGCCAGCGGGGCGCGGAGCACGGGGGGAGAAGAAGGACCCACAAAACACTGATCCAATTCTTGATATGGGAGAAGACCCAGGTCTTTGGACCCTGGCTGGTAGACAAAGGACCAGCAAATGCGGGACAGTGTTGGATGAGCCAAACTGGCTGAGCCGGTCCCGACGGATTTGGGAGTTCCGTGCAGTGGACCGTGGATGGTCGCTCAAGGATAGGGGTGGGCCGGCCGAACCGGCCCGACCCCCCGTTTCGGTTCGATAATAACATTAAAGCACCAATAAAATGTGAACCCGATGTCGGATTTGTTTGTCGTCAGCAGAAACACGATCCTTAAATCAATAAAATGCTTTTCAGATCGTTTCGGGGGATTTTAACTTACGAAATGAGGGCCTCGTTGTCGTGACACGCCGTTAAGTTGTTAACACATTTCCCGAGGGATCTTGGTTTGGACAGTGCAGAAATATCTGATTTCCGAATTTAGCATTGTCAGTGGCGTTGCGACCCTGGTGTCAAGGCAGACATCTCCGGAGGTTTTTTAGGCATCGAAGATGGAGTTGAGGAGTGGGCCCCACGACCCTTATGTTGAACTGCGAGCAGCATTTTGTAACTTTTTTATCAGACATCCGTTCGGGGTGTGCGATTAGTCGTTTCTGAGTGTTTTCCCGAGGGAATTACAATGGTGAAATCTACCCGCTTTAATTCCGCACGGTGGTACGAGCCCCACGTGGGCCGTTTTGGGAGTTGCTGGTGATTTCCAGCTTATTCACCAGGTGTCCGTTTTGGACATGTGAATAGTCCATCTTGTGTACTTTTTTGAGAGGATCGCAACATTGTGATCCATTCATTGTGCTTCGAGACCGGGGTGCGGGTCCTATGTAGCATCACTTGTGTGCAGTGCGCCAAAATGCATATTTTTTTCGGATATCCATTCCACTCAACTGAGTAATCATTTTGACTTGTTTTCCCGATGGGATCGCAAGGGTGCGATGTGCCTGACTATTTTCGTGGCCGAGGCTCGGGATCACGGGATGTCGTTTGGGTGTAAAGCAGTGTTGGAGAATTTTCCATCAGATATCCAATGGGGGGAGTAAATAGTCTATCTCGCATGTTTTTATACATGGATTACAAAAGTACGATCCGTTTAGATGTACAGAGACTCTTTTGAGATCTCATATAAATGTGGGTGTAAGTAAGGTGTACTGGTAGATGGTCTTCATGCGATGTTTGCAGAGAAACCTTGGTGTGTGATCGTGTTCACTCTGGGGAGAGTGAAGTAAATGTTTGATGAGATGTAGATGGTCGTGCCTGGGCTGATGAGGTGGAAAGCTGGAGTTGTTACATTTACACCATTCGCATTGATGTTGGGTGCCATGTGCATGTTAGCCATTAGGATTAAGACATGGCATACTCTGGGAATATGCGAGAATGCTTGGAGGTACATGTGGATGTTTGTACCTAAGAACGTTTGTGTTCTTTGTTGGGGTTGACTTGGGGCCACGTATCCTGTGGGCCCTAGGTTCGTGTCGTGTTCGGCATTACGTACCTTTGACCTTTCAGGATGCAGACGGTCCTTCTATTCATGATGATTTAGACCAGCAGGGTTGAGAAGTTTCACCCAGTTCTGCTCTCGATGGTGATCGGCAGAGTTGTTAGGGTTTCCCCTTTTTTCTTAGCCATGTGGGCTTTTAGTATCACATCCATTCGTGTTCCCTGGTAGGGTTATTGTGGATTCGGTGTGACCAATACATTATGCGAGCACCGATTCTATACCCAGGAGGTTGTTTACAATAGGGATGGCTAGGGTTGTTCCAGGTTTACCATATATCAGAGACTGGTTAGTGGGTTCTCATCGATTTTTAGGGTTTACCCTCCACAAAGACTGGATAGTGTGTCACCCGATGACACTCTTAAGGTCTTTCCTCCAGTAGAGACTGGGTTGTGGGTCACCCAAAGACAGTGTTAGGGTCTACCCTCCAGTAGATACTAGGAAGTGGGTCACCTGACGACACTCTTAGGGTTTAACCTCCAAGAGAGACTGGGCAGTGGGTCACCCGACGAAACTCTTAGAGTCTACCCTCCAGCAGAGTCTGGGCAGTGGGTCACCCAACGACACTCTTAGGTTTTAACCTCCTATAGAGACTAGGCAGTGGGTCACCTGATGACCTCTTATGGATTACCCTCTACCAGAGACTGGGTAGTGGGTCACCCGACGAATCTTGAGGGTCTACACTTCAGCAGGGCTGGGCAGTGGGTCGCATGTCGACCTATTCGAGCTCGACCCTCCCGTAGGGCTGGGCAGTGGGTTGCCAGATGATGTATTAGGGTTAACCCTCCAGAAGGGTTGGGCTGTGGGTCCCCAGATATCTTATTATGAATTACCATCCTGTAGGGTTGGGCAGTAGGTCACCCATTGACATTTCAGATTTAGTACTTTCTACTAGGCTAGTCTGTGGCATTACTCCATGTATACCAGAGCGAGACCCCAGTTTTTATGGGTCAGTGTTGTGATAGCTTTGACTTTGAGGAGACCTCTCGAATGCGGGGCAGTGATGAGGTGTGGTTTGACGTTTCCCCAGAACTCTCATGTACGAGGGGCACATTCCCCCATTGAGATGTTTCCTTGCAAAGAAACCAAATACTGTGCGGGCGAGTCAGTGCTGCCCAAAGCAAATAATGTCAAGGTGTGGTGATTTGAACCCCTTCACTTGTAGTTCGGGGCAGACGTGCAGGATGCTGGGTATTGATGGTGTTTACTTCTGGGACTGTTGGCTACTCACTTTCTTGGTCTGAGCTACGGGATGGAGAGCCCCTTACAATCCTGTTCAGGATTCATGATTGATCATATGGATATGTATATACCTTGTTCCAATACCCACTACTTGGGTTTGGATACTCTCCTTCCAGGAGAGATGGAGCCGCGAGGGGTATGCCACGTGCTTTCTGTGTCTAGCTTCTCATGGTTAGAAGAGTCTACTCTCCTACTATAGGTAGTGAAGACTTGACAAGATGTTAATCTTCTCACTGTTTCTAGCTCCTTGTGTCTGGAAGAGTCTACCTACTTTCTCTTGTTGGGTTGAGTTGTACTCTCTAATGTTACACTACTGCACTCCTTGTTGTACTCTTTACAACACTCTTGGTTGTACTCCATTAATTTCTCCTGTTCGATCTACTGCTCACCCTTCGGTTCCTCCTTTGTTGCTTCCTCGAGCATTCAAGGTATCCAACAAAGTATTTTTATACTCACCGTTGCTTTTGATTTTTCGGCACTTGGTGTGCCCTTGCAGATGATGGACAGGTTGGTCGTGACTTCTGTGGAGCTTAGGAGTTCGAGAGCATGGACCGCGTGCGGTGGTCATAGTCGGGTTCTAGGTGTGGGACCCTCCCAGATATTTTCTTTTTTTTACCTGTTGTCGGGTTGTGTCACTTTTTTGGTTGGGAACGTGTATTTCCTTTTTCCTTTTTAGGTTACATTCAGCTTATACTTTGTACGTATTAGAGGTCGATGCACATTTGTGGTTTATTTATAGAAATTGGTACTTTACTTTTTCTTTTACTCTGCAATTTTGCATTGAGTGTGCTGTGTGTGTGTGTACATTTACTTCGGAAAATTCCTCCTAGAGTTGTGTAGCCTTTGTCACATGTCTCTAGCTCCTAGACTATGGAGGCGGGCTTGGGGTAGTTGTGGCTCGAGGTCGGATAGGGTCAGGTTGTGACATGTGGGGAGGAACGACGGGTGAAAACCCGTGGGGAGATGCTGGAGAAATCACTTCCACCGGTAATGATCTGTGACTATCCACAGACCCCATATCGTTCGTGGATGAACTCTTCCACATAGAGGAGAAACCAAACCGCGAACTACCCCCACCACAGACCAGCATCGTTCATGAAATGGAGGCGGGAACCCCTCCGCGGGCGCAAAGTAGGACGGGCGCCAGCCCCTTTGCAGATGCCCTTTCGCGGCCATTTCCTCTGCAGCCACCCCTTCGCGGCATGCATCTTCGCAGCCTACTCCTTCACAGCCTGCTCCTTCGTGGCTATTTCCTTCGCAGGCTGATCTTTCGCGGCCTGCTCCTCTATGGCCTGCTCCCTCGTGGCCAGCTCCTCTGTGGCCTGATCCTCTGCGGACAACCTTCGCGGGACAACCAAACTATGAACCACATGTGACCACCTCCTCTGCAACCATCCCATCCACAAACACCCTATCAGACAGCCTCTCCATGGCTGCTCCTATAGTGCCCGCCCCATGTGTAAAACCACCATGAATAATGGAAAATCGCATCGAGGACTTTTCGGGACGGGTCAACAGTATTTTACATTGCACCCTTACGCCGCCCCAACATCCTTCCTATAAATTCCATCAGTCGAGCTATTCATCATGACTCTCCTATAACCCCATTACCTAGCTACTTTTTCTAAGTTCATCCAGAAAGGGCCGCCCTTGTGTAAGTCCTACACCAACCATTTCTAGGTATCTCCTACCTAGACTTCTTGACCACATGACGTTGAACTGTATGTCCATCGTCCTAACCACACGACGCTAAAATGTATGGCCCTCATCCAATCCATATGTCATTAAACTATACGGAAATAGTCCCTGCAATATGATATTAAAATGTAATTGCACAGTCCAATCTACATGAATTAAAACTGTTGTATTCCTTATGTTCTAAACGTTGGACGCCTCTTGATCCAAAAAAGTGATGCCTTTTTCTCTAAGCATGAGATGCCTAATGCCATGATCAGAGTGGCGTACCTTAAAGAGCAGTGGAATCTATTCAAAAATTACATCACTCAACCTCACACTTTTCGTGTCCTTCATTTGGATCTTCATCAACTTCTATATCCAGAGGGACCCCCTAACGGCCTGGTCCCATGCCGCATCGGCTCACCTACCATCCCGGGCCAACGCCTCGGAAGACATTTGACTACACTTTGAGTCAGCTCTTGTGTTTCGAACATGGTAAGCAGTCGACCATCATTTGTTTGTCCCCATTTCAGGCTAATGTTATATGGATTCTGTTTTATGAACACGTTCAATGGTTATCCTTCATCGCCATGCCACCTTCAATGCATTCCGAATGTCGGGAATGTAATTCAAACATTTCATCAACCATTGTTTGCATTTATTGAAACACCCTTATCATTATCCTGCTTGTGAAATTGCGAATATGTTTTGGACCTCATTATATTCCTCAACCCACATATGGGTTAGGATTCCCTCTTGGCCAGACATGGGAAAGAAACCGTTGGCGTCCATCTCGGAGTAAGCCCCAAATATTTTGGGTTGCCTCATACCTAAGACCCATTGCACTTCTCACGGCCGCACCTTTCGCGATATGATCATCTTGTCCCTACTACCTCTTGTTTCGCACACTAAGCATAACTCACGTGGGCTTAGAGTAAGCCTCGACCATGACATCCTTTCTTGGGATGCCTCATCGAGTAATCCCCACTCATTTGAACTATGTGGAATTTTTTCCCTGTATCCTAGGTAGGGTACATAGGAAACCTTTATGAGGTTCAAGCCCACCAGCCACCAGACCCCCTGTCCATCCTTACATCGGTTCTCCGACATGATTTATCCGAACTACGTGGACTTTGATACCTGTCTCTTGGGAAGGCTATGTAGGAAGCCTCCCTATGGTTCAAGCCCAACAATCGGTCATTTTGACCCCCCCTTTACGACGTTTTACCCATACCTTGGGTTGCCTTAGAGCATATACCCCACTAATCCGAACTACATGTACTTTGATCACTGTCTCATAGGTAGGGTGTATAAGAATCCTCCTCGAGGTTCAATCCCAACAACCAGTCGATCTGACCATCATCACGTCAGTTCCTCGTGAAAACTTCAGCATACCCAGTCGCAAGACTTTAAGCCACTGCCGCCTTAATAAGTCCAGTCTCCTCGGGGTCATTAGTCCAATGAGGGATGGTAATCCTCGTGCCTAAATAATTCCGAACCCCTGTATCCAGTTGACCATTGACAACCAGGGGTAATCCATAGATACTATGCTTGGGTATAAATCAAAGATTCAAGAACATATGAACACGTTATAAATCTATATGAGTGTCCTGGAACAAGAAATAATTCCCTTTTAAAAGGGTGTGATGAGCCTTTTTTCGCATCGTCTTCACCAATTTTAGTTTTTAAGAATCGCTGGTCAATCCAGCCAGAGAATGCCAACCTTTGGAAAGCAGGTCCATATATTACTAGATATGGAACTGTTGGGTGTTTGGAGGTAGAAAACGATATGTGTGATTAAGCGAAACCCAACATCATCTAATCAACCGTCATGTAGCTCACCATTGTTCCCCATGACCCTGTCATGTGCCGCGAGACAATATATAAATATTAATTTTAATGGTTTGTGTGACATTAAAATGTAAATTTTGAAATGTAAAATGGTGTACTGTAATATGTTTCATTTATGAATGGTTTAGATTTTCTAAAATAATAAAATGATTTTTTCATTGAAAATAAAATATTCTGTTATTTTGGGATTACACAAATTCTAGGAAATCACGATATATTTCAATGGTTAAAAATTTTATCATGAAAATTAAGTATTGTTTTGTTTATTTTTTATTGTGTAAATGACTAATATGGGTGGATTAAATTAGGTTCCACCCCATTGATTGTTTTTAGATATGAATGGGTTGAATTATATGAATGAGAATGAATTCAATTTGGGTAATCAATGGAATGATATGGGATATTTCCTACTTTAATTATAGGATGTATGGAGACAATTAATTCTTGGAGCTACCTTGGATTCATCACTAGTCTATTATTTACAATTCCTGATGGTTTCTCTCCCTTAGTTTTAGTTGTTGTAAAATATATAGAATTTTATATTTGAATATTTTTGATTCCCTTAGGGTACCCTTGTTCATGTCATGGGTTGAGATCTATATATTTATTGTGGCTATATGAGAGGGAATGAAATGTGTGTGTTCCTAGATTCCAATCAATCATAACACATTGAATTCCTTCAAAATGTGGTTCCATGCATCCAGTTTACAAAACATCATTGTTGGATTCTATTGTTACACATGGATTATAATGATAAGAATACCATTCATGAATTATATGGATTCAATATGACTTGTCTAAAAAAAATTATTGGTGGATCCCCCATTGATTCTCTTGTTATTTCATGGTTACATCTTTTTTAGTTACACCAATAGAAGAAACATGAGATTATGACACATTTCACTCTTTTCAGGGATATCTAACACTGGATGAAGATTGTATGTTTGACTTTAGGTGTCACTATAGAGACTAGGATTATAGGTTATGTTGCATATTTATTTTGAAGTAATGTATGTATTACTCAATATCATATTTGTATAAATGAACTTTTTTAGACTAGTAATTTTAGAAACATTTTTTTGTGAACTACTATGTTATACCCCCACCCCGATAAATATTACATGGCACATGGGAACCCTAGATGAATAATATCTATATATAGTTTATAGTTTTATGAAATTGTCCCATTGAATAATGTTTTTTTAGAATTTTAGGGGTGGGTTATGGTTTATCAGACAGAATGAGACACATGACTAGTTTTAGGATGATCTTTTCTATTTAGTTTTTATTTTTCATATCTATTACATATATGTAATTTTCATACTAGTGATCGGTTATATAATATATGGAATATTAATTTTTATGGTATTTTGATACTATAGTTATTTTTATCAATTTCATTATCTTATATTAATTTTTTATATATTGGGTTTACATTTTTCGTATAATTTCATTTTTATAGCCACTACATCCGTAGGGTATAGTCTCCCTACAGTTTCCATTTAGACCCTCACTAATTTTTGAAATCCTCATCCATATTGGGAGTATCTCATAAGTATATGTGGAACAATGATCTAACTACTATTAATGTTGAGCTAGGAGGTGCATTATAGTGTGGTTTTAGAGGGCTGTTTAACTTATCTTACTATTTAGGCATACTTGACATGATGCTATGAATATGTTGAGTCTTGGTAATGAGCTCATTCTTGGGGTATATTAAACAATTCATATGAAAAAACATATCATTCAAGGGATATGAATTTTTATTTTTTGATTATATTCTTTATAGTTGTATTTATATTTTCACTATGGGTAAGAAATTTGATTTTTAATGTTGCTAGTTTATAGGTTATTTGATCTTTGATCTGTATGGAAGTAGTATGACTCTATGTTTTCATTAATCAATCTAGGAACATAGAATTTTTATATCATATGTATCATTAATGTTGTTGATGGCTTTTTTAACTGATGTTTTTATTTTCCTATGATTTTATTTTCCTTTTTTGTAACAACCTATTATTTATAACTAGCTCTTGAAAAATGGGGGATGATTAATTTACATATTAAGAGTGTTTTTTGGTGTTTTCTATAAATGATTAAGGTTTTCTATAACTTTTAAAATTTCTATGTTGATCATTAGGAATATATTGATAATAATAGTATAATAAATAATGATTTTCGGTAATGTTATAATAAATAATGTTGTTCAGTAAATAAGGATTTAGTATGTAACATATAAAAGGATTTACTTCAAATATTGGTTATAAAACATTATATGATCAAAAAAAATTAAAAAATAAAAGTAATAAAAAATAAAAACATAAAAAAACATCATATGATCTATATTTAAAAACATGAAAATGTTCTAGAACCTTGGATGAATCATGGTGTAATATATATAAACATTATAAATACAATATTAAAAGATGTATTTTGGTAAAATAGTGTTTAGTAAGATCTGATAAGGAACTTCTCAATATAGTTTTTAAATGAATCCCCTTTTAATCGATCCATAGTAATGTGTAAATATTGATGAACTTTTAAATGATTAACTCTAAAATTTGGAGTAAAAGACATTTTAATTCGGTTAAGAAGTTATTTTTTTCTCCTTGGTGTACTAGAAATCAATAGGAAATTTGATATCTAATGAAAAAGTTGTTTAGCTTAAATAAATTTTAAATAAGAATCATAATCAAAATCTTACATCATAATGTTGAATGGAATCCTATATATCCAAACAAATAATGAGACATCAAAATAAATGATGACTGATTGATACATGAAATCATGAATTAAATGATGTAATTTCCAGAAATATGTAACCTATGAAGGATAATAATTTTTTTACTTCAAACCTTAAGAAATGAGAAAAAATCAATTATCTTATTTTTTTAGTGTTTTGCCTTAAATAAATAAGGTCATATAGGGGACTTATGTCATCGTCGTGACTAGTGTTTGGGTAGTGTGACCATTGTGTTTTCTTCAGTTAAGAGGATACCTGGTTATATACCTTACCTATGTATATTGTTTACCCATGTAAGGTTAGATGAGTTGAAAGAGGGAGAGAGAGATACTAATTTATGAAAACCAGTAATGATATGTAGTTTATTGTGTAGTAGCTGTTATAATTTTTGTGCATTTGGTTTAGATATGGAATTTTAGGTAAGTTGGAATACTTTAGGTGTAGTGGTGGATTAGTACCCTTGAGAGTGACTCCATTTTAGTGAGTTGGTTCCATGTGTCATGTGAGAGGAACTCATGATATGGGTTATCCTAGTTATATGATTCCCTTAGAGGTATAAAGCATGGGATAATAATTATGTCATGTTATGAGTTCAAGAGGTATCATATTATATGTTTCATATGAATGAAGAAAATTCTAAGGATGCCAGTCTATGTGACAAAAACTACAAGAGGGTTTACCCAGTTTAATAAGATTCCATTAGTGATGTGAAAAAATATAGATGCTTTTGCTTTTATGTTTTTTTTATATTGGGTTCTTCGATGTTTTAGTGTCGTTATGGTTATTCACCCTAGAGATAACACCTTATGCCTAGGATAGTTTCTAAAGGAAGAATCAATCAAACTTTTGGCATTTATTTTTTTATATAATATTTTAATTTATAGTTTTTATAGGTAATTATAAGGGTTTATTAAATTTATGAACAATAATATGGGTGTTAAAATTATTATCCATGATAAGTGTATGGTGTTATGACCATTAAAAAATAGAATTTAGGATTCCTTTATCTAGTGGAATCAATATTCCATTAATTTGGTATGTTATTATGTTGGTTTTGTGATCCCAATATCAATGAGTTTAGGATTTTGGGATGATTAGTTGGGTTTTTTGGATTAGTCATCATGTTGCATGTGACCAGTAGATTTTGATAATATATGGTGGTGTGTGAGTGAGCACCAAATTTTTACAAATGGAGTTGATGGGGTACACATAGTCCATGTATCTATGCAATATAAAGTGCGAGGTTCTATTTGGAATCATTTTGGATTTCTAAGCTATCTTGTGAAATGGTAATTATAGTAACATGAGGATCTTTAGTTCACAACTACATGTTTGAGAGGGTAATAAAACTATGTATAGTTTATTACAGGGTCCCTATTTGGTTGAAGTTATTAATGATTAGTGAATTTTTGAAGGTGGGATGATTAAGTTCTTCTAGCATGGGTTAAAAGGTCCCTACAACCGAGATGATGTCAGTAAATTGGTTAATATGTGGTGGGATGATCAATCTAAACTATAACATTGTTATATGTGTCAATGGTTGACATATGAGTTATGAGAAAAAAGAGTGTCACACGTTACATGGTGGTGGAAGCTATTGAAGCTGTACTATATCAGTGATACATTAAAGATATATAGTAGGTATCCCCTCATAAGTTATTGGAGAGTGTAATACTCTCTTTTTATGAATATTTAAAAGTACACAGGATGATGTTCTGTAATCTAGGAAGAGAAACAATTTGAAATATAGATTGGAGCTTGTCTATAATGAAATTTTCCAGTTAAGTTCATTATATACTATGATAGAATAGAAGTGGTGGTGAGATTGTGGATTTTTCCAAGTTCATTAGTGATAAAAAAAACTATTATTTTTGGGAAAACCATGTAAGACTTGGTGTTTTTTCCTTGTGATTTTATGGGTAATTGATTGGATGAATTTGTTATGGAATTGGTTTGCAGATGTCTGTGATGACACTTTAGGCTAGTTCAATGGTTTTTAAACATATTTTTATTCCTTGTGGGAAGATATAGGTATGTTTCCACACAATCCTGGTTAGAGTATTAATTCTAGTATCAATCCAGGGATTGAATGATGTGATATAATTTGGTTTTATTAGCTGAATGATGGTTCTTGGGTGACTGTATAGTGAATAGTGCAGACATATGATTTTTCAACCATGGAATCACATCAGGGGTCAAGTTAGACCCCAGTATGTTCATTTTATCATCATGGGATTCCACATTGAACACATACTTGTGCCATTGTATTATAGCTATATGTTGGGAGTGCAAGCCGAGTGTTCTTATGGTGGGTTATATATAGGATTTTAGACTAGTAATTTTGTGAATGATTTGATATAGTTGTTTCAAAACTTAATTACGAATTTCCATTGGGATGTGTCAAACATGATTCAGGTTGTAACATGGACTTTTCATTGAATGTCTTCATCTTCATCCTCATATGTGGTCTGATGAATACTAATCAATCTCATTTTAGAACTCGTAACCTATTTATTTTTTCATGTTTTGAAATTTTTTTCAGACATGGTTAGTGTTTGAAAAGGAAAGCCTCTAGTGGGTAGAACACCATTGAAGTATTGAGAGCAAGATTATTGTATTACGATATATCAGTTAAATTGAGAATGAATTTGTTAATGAATAAATATTTTTCATGATTCTTGGATACCATAAGGTGAAATAATTGTTTAATTGGTTGATTACTAATTTTGGGAATCCTTTATTTAAAAGGTGAAGATTTTTTTATTATCAGTGGATATAGTGACCATGATTGATGGTCAAGAAGCATTATATTTGAGTAAATGAGATAATGTAACTATAGAGTAATAATATTTCATATATACATAAATATTGAGGCAAGGACCCATTTTTTATGATCATTGTTGTATGCTATTATTATTCACTACGTTAGGTTGGGTGGGAACCCAAATTGAGTAGACATAAGGATTTAACCAGTGAGGTGTAATTTCTATTTTTTAATGACTGAAGTGATGTCTATGGAAAGATGTTCAGTTGTAATTATTTAATGAATTGGGTATGGTAAAGAAATGACTATGACCCATAGAATGATAGTGTTTGGTATAAAAATCAATGAACATTGATTTTCTTGAAGTAATACTTGGGGATGTTTTCTTATAAGGTGGGGATATTGTAAAATACCTCCCTTCAATAATGTATGTACCCATTTAATCCTATTGGAAACACATGTTTGGAAACTTTTATAAAGTTTTTGCAGTTGTAGAATGAATTTTTGGACTATTTTATGTGGTTTTGACACAATTATTTAGGAAATCCAAGCATTTTATACATATTATTACATTATTTAATGCTTTATTATCCCTTAAATACAATCCAATGATTGAAAATAATATTATATTTAGAAGAATATGTAAATAATTAGAATACTATAAACTATAATAAAAAAATTATTTAATCTCTATAATGATTACATAACTCCCTTTGATCACCCTAAAACTATGTAGGATAACCACTCAAATACATTGATCAATGTGTTAAGATAAAATTTATATTGAGGGACTAAACATCAAAATTAAGCATAAAACACGAGTCATAGGTCATATCATGATACCATGAAAGGAAGGGATACTCAATAATCATATAGAGTCATAAAATATAGTACAAGGAATCATATGATCATAGAAATATCAGATTGTTTCAGGATCATCTATCCGGACTTAAACATGATTCAAGGTTAACTACTAAGGTGATATCACAAGGTGGAAAAAGTCCCAAAATGGATTAGGTTTATTCTATAATCCCATAAATAATGTGTCATGAAAAGAAAAAAATTATCCAATGAATTAGAGTTTTATCTGGGACAACCCATCAAAATATTTAATTGCATATGTTTTCTACATAAAGAAATAAAACATAAAAAATAATCATGAGGCTTGGTCATGGAAAGAAATGAGTTTTGTAATCATGTCATATGTAATATCCGTAGGGAATATCATAATAATATACAAGAAATAAGGGATTTAAATCATTATTCTACATTAATAATGGGAAAAAATACAACTTGAATACAACTTTCTAACCAAAGTGAAATAATTAAAAAGTCTTGTAGGAATCATTAGAAATGCGCCACTAAAGCATAATTTTATAGAAAAGGATAGAGAGTCATCAAAGAGGATAAACAATTAATTATTTCAATAAACCATGAAATTAATTAACATTGTATTTATTGATAAAATGATTGATTTTATAATATATTGGTGGACTAGAACATTTTATGGAGTGTACATGAAATGGGTTAAGATACAACAGAGTTCCCTTTAATTGGGATTCTTATTGAGATGAATTGAGAAAGGATCATTTTATAAAATATAAATCATTATTATTGAAAGATATATTTAGATAGAAATATATGTTTGTAATATATATATGTACATAGAAAGTAGGATAAATATATAAGAATAATTAAGAGATAAATCAAGCAAAATAGTGATAAAGTGTTACTTAAAAGAAATATGGTGGATCATAGAGAACTCTTACATTATATAAGAATGTGTTCCACACATTCAATTAAGATATACTATAATAAAATTAAATTAATTAAATACCTAATATATAACCTCTTATACATATATATTCTTTATTTAAATTTTATTAAGTTTGTTTCAAGCCATTTCAATGAGTTATAAAGATCTATTTCATTTTTTCAGAGGTTTTTATTTCATTGTTTCTTGGTCGATTCACTTGTTTATAAATATCGAAGTTCATGTAAAATTTAAAATGAAATATATAAGTGAAATTAAATAGTATTCATGAACATAAATAATTTTAAATGGTCCCATGCATCATTTTTTTACAACATGTGGATGACTCATTTATTAAATAGCTAAAGATAAATATTTATTTTATTTTTTCAATTTTACCAACCATCTCAAATAGATTCATTTTATTTAATGATATATAAATATAATATTTTAATAATTTTAAAAATAAATATAAAAGTGTATATTTAGTTAATTTTCAACAATTATAAGATAATTTATACAATCCATGAAAGAATTATTGGTAAATAAAAACATATCATCCACAAATGTTACTAACCAACATAATATCTACAGTGGTTGAATTTTTTTTAATAATATTAGATGAAAAAAGTGGTTTATAAAAGATGTTACATTAAAAATATATCATTCTACTATATACATGATAACGGATTAATTATTTTTTTCAATAATGATGGAGTTGTGGAGAAGGAAGTAGAAGAAAAGAAATTAAAAGAGATAGTTTGATAATTTTACCACTATAATATCACCTCATTGAAGAACCCATTAATGCGAATGGAATTATAATTTTATTGAGAAACTTATAACTGAGTCATGGGGATAGTTTGGAGGAGAGGTATTGGTTGAAATTTTATATTCATTATAGCATAGAATGTCTAAGGAGATAGAGTGGTATTAATAAGGGGACGCGATTGATTTTTTTTACTTCGATATTTATTATATTTTTTTGGCTGAACACTATCAATAATATTTATTTTTGTGACTATATGCACAAAATTTATCATCTTAATTTGAAAAAATGGGATCATATATCATTCATGAATCCGAAAATCATCTATTTTCCATATAATGTTAAATACTATAAATTACAGTATTTTACTATGTCTTAAAAATTAAAATATTTTATAAAAAGACAAAAAAAAACCCTAACAATGATTTAACATATAAATTAAAAAAATAGAACCTATTTTATTAAAATAATTTTATAAATGTGATAAATTTAAATTCAAATTTAAATCCTTAGTTTTTTAACCATTTTAAAAATAATATTATAATCAATTTTATGATCGTTTTAAAAATTAATTATGGGATCATAAAATTATCATATAATAAAAATCACAAAATAATATTGAGTCTATTTCATGAAAAAAAAATCATTGTATATCGTTATATTCTTTAAAAATTTTAAAATAAAACATTTACTTTTTTATAAAAATACAATCAATTTTTTATCGTTTTAAAGCATTAATTTATATTACCATGATATAAATATATATTGTTTTCATGGTATAAGATATCTAATTATTATATCATATTTTCATAAGTGATGTTATTATTCTAACAGTTGTGTTGCAATTCCACAAGTCATATTTCTATTCTAATAGTCAGGATACTATTCGAATGGGTATATAACCTGAAAGTATTTATCTTTTATTATCACATACGAGTCAACCACAAAAAAACACAGTAAAAGACAAATAGAAAAAATATAATGAGGTATAAAATAATGGAGGATTGGGAAATTATCCCAAACTAGATCACTTCATTTTAGAGGAAGACTTCCCACACTAGATAAAATCATATGATGTTCATCTAGGGGCGCTCTTACAACTAGGAAATCCACCACCTTGTTGCCATATCACCAAATATGAAAAATTTAAACACCAATAGGATAGTGAACCATACACCATCAAATTAGATAAGAAATAGACCAAGTACTGAATGGTTTTCCATGAATCAATTTGTGGAGAATATTTGAATTAGTTTCAATGATCGAGATTGTCTGATTATGAAAAATCCAAACATCCAATCTATTAAGATGGGATTTTTTCTCTGCCATCACTAAGCTCCCATGACCATTGAAACTAGTAAAATCCATGTTCACTGCACAATTATGGTCCCAAACCACCCCTCCACCTCTAATTAATGTAATATTAATTGAAAACGAAACATGTAGTTCTAAATCATTGATATGAGTACACCAAAAAATCCATTTCCATGTTCTTGAAGAATTCTGTATTCTCTATGGTGGATTATTACCCACAAAATAATGGAGCTTCATCAACTGACAATTATTATATTACTTTTTATCCAAGAGTGAACGATCTGTTGTGAGATACAAAGAAAAAATGGAAATTTATTGAAGAACTATAAATACCTTGTTTCACGATGAATTTTGTGCACTCAAGATCGTCCAACATCCTGCAAGCACTACAGTGGTCCATTAAATGAGTACATGATCAGGGATATCATCACATGGTAGGGTCATCTATTTCATGCCATATTCATAGCCCCGTTGAATATCTATTCTTGTCACAAAACCATGATACCTCTATTACTCTGAGGCCCAATCACTCATATAGAAAATATAATTTTTTAATTCCATATTACCACTACTGTTGTACTGGAACCATGAGGCAATGAAAATACCCTTGTTGCGTATCTCTATATCTGTGGGAAATTATTTATTGAAAAGGATCAAATGTAGAAACTTATACATGATAGAAATGACATTACAATATAAAAACCCAACACTATTGTCAATATCTTACATAGGCTCGAGAATATATCTTTAATACTTAGTCCATACCCCCTAATGATGTTTCAGTGAAAATTAGAAAATCTCTATCAAATAAAATTTGATTCATGAAATAATATATGAGGTTGATTGTTAAGAATTAAAATGATAAAAAATGAAAAATTCTATCTTGGGAAAAGTATATGCTTAGAGTTGGACATCCAAGATATCTCAGGGAAGAGAATTCACAATTATCGATCAAGAAGATGAGGGTACAACTCTCAACAATCCACCAATAGTGTTGAAGGATGAGAAGAATGTAAATCTAAAGGGACTTCTAGATCCAAGAAACCTCCCCCTTGGGGAATCCATATTTGATCCATAATTACCTTTAATTAATTTAATCCAAATAGATTGGACCTCTATTACATCCCACACAAATTTTTTTTCTAAGAAGTATATTGACATCTCCAAAATTAATAGATTAATCCCCATTAATGAAATGGAATATAAAACCTCTTCTGGGATGCGCAATGATATATTCCATTCCTATGATATTCCCATATAAACTCTATTGAGATCTTCTCAATATTTCTAATCACCCATTTTAGAACACAAATAACTGATAATACATGCATAAGAATATAGTTAATAATGAAGTTCACAAGAATAATTCTACCCCTGAAAGAGAGAAAACTATTTTTCAAATTAGTCATCAGGTTTATAATTTTATTAACTACCCCTTCATAATGACTAGAGAGTCATCTAGAAAGAGAAATTAGATCCACCAAGTATATCTGGGGAAACTATCTTCTATGATGGCCAAGAATTTCTTCCATTGTTTTTTTCCTACTATCCAAAAAAGATGGCTACACATATAGGATACTCCTCTCACACTAAATTTATCCCCTATAGTAGTACAATTATTCATCCAATATATTTTTATGCCTCTAACATATATTATTGATTCGTTGACAATGAAAATCATATCAAACACAAACATAATGTGAGGGAGTCCTTGAAAAAGATTCATGTATTTGAAAGACGTAGTATTAATGTATCCCAAATTCCCCTAAATAAGATGACTGAGAGGATATTGAGTCATGATAAAAATGGTAGTTGATAGGGGTCACCTTGTTGAAGGCCACCATTATCTTTAATAAATCCACTTCTCTTTACCATCTAAGAAATTGAGAACCAAGGAGTTCTATAACTTCGAAAAAATAAACCACCAAAACAAATTGAAAACCACATACACTTCATGATTCTAAGAATATTACTCAATTCAACTATGTAATATGCATTTTCTATCTCAATTTTGATGACCAAAATAGAACAATGAACCTTAGGATTTAGGTCTGAGACCATTTTATGTGAAATTCCAATTATAACCTGCAAAGATCTACCATTAATGAGGCCATGTTGTTCCATTAAATCCCATAAAATTGAGTGTTTTGATAGCCTTCCATTTATAATACTACAAAGAATTCAATAAGAAACATTAAAAATAATGAATGTACAAAAATGATTAAAATAAGAAGTGTCTTTCACAATTGAGATCAGTATAAACTGGATATCACAAATACCCCGAGAAATATTACCCCATGAAAAAAGTCTTATATAGACCCAAAAAGATTCTATTTAATAAGGTCACAAGAAATGATATAAAGAGAGGAAAGAAACCAATTAGGTCTATGAGATCGATTCTGGTGGAGCTATTTAATAGAATTAATAACTTCTTGTTCATGTAGATTGTACATGAAGAACTAATTTATGGAAGAAGACACCACTCAACGAATACACATTCATAAATCACTCTAACCACTAAGATGACCACACTACATATGAGTATTAGGGCCAGTAATAGTGAACATAAAATAATTCTTAGCCCTACATCTGATGACAATAAGATCATTAGAGAATGATCCATCCTGCTTCCATGTATTAATAATGATTACATGCTTATTCTCTCGGATACAAGTCTACAAATAATCCATATTTTAAATTCCTTACTTATTATCATATTTTCTATTATTCATCATTTTATAATATTCATAATTCTTATTATCTTAGTTTCTAGATAATTTATAATTATTAATTTATGATTATAATATTTGTAGGTTTCTTAATGAGATTATTGTGATTTATACTACATTACCATGTTATATGGGAAATTTCATTGATAAAAATGTATCTTCATATAGAGTTAGTGCTAAAGAATAAGGTTGTATAACTATTGGATAGATTGTATAAGTTCAAAAATTATCCAGTGATAAAAAAAACCTAGGTATTAACATAGATAAACATTTCACCTTATGGCTTCTTCAGAAGAATTTTAATATGTGGCATCTCAGTAATTTTTATTGGTCCACCCATTATCCCACTATCTCTTTTTTATTATCCCATTTTTATTAGTGTCCACCCATGGACACCCCCCCTATAATATCCTATTTATATGGGATATCTTCCTCCCCACTTGATTAATTAATGTTTCATTTCTTGCTTTTTAGAGAATGAGGTACTTCTATGAATCCTTTTTTACATTGTTATAATTTTCAATAGCTTTCAAGTGGGGTTCCACCTGATTTAACTAATATTCCCTATTTTCATTGATTTTATCTTCTTTCTAATATATCATCTAATACAAAGTGAATCAATAATTGGTTATTGATTTGTTTCCCTCGATAAACATAAGGTATGTGGACCAAAATCTGATCCCACAATCTTGTTATTTTTCACAAGTTCCGTAATAGTTCCACCATGTCTTCCTTTATATGATTTTATATAATCATTAAAATACATTTTTGATGTTTTATTTAGTTTAATATCTTAATTAATAGTCTTTAAAGCATATAAAAATGACATTTCTATGTGATGTGATCATAATTGGGCATTGAACATCAATGATTCTGGTGTACAAAATGGTTAAATAGGTTTAGAGGAAAAATAAGAAATGATTGTATTATTCAAGGGGTGTGAAATAGATTTCCAATGTAATAGAAACATTTTAATGAACATGATCTTTTTCATTGGACCTATTATAATGATATAATTTAATTTAAAATTATATATTGATATTTAAAATGGTATTAATTAATTGATATAGACAATACCAATGTTTAATCCAGAATTGAAATTGTTTTATGATAATTGTTTTCCAGGAAATTAACTTCCTACCATTGAAAATTATTAGTGTCCTATTGAAATAAAAGGTAAAAATACAAATTCTTATGGGATTTAAAAATGGTAATATAAAAGGGGTTGGTTTCATTAATTGGTATCTTTTCAAATTTATAATGGTTAATTTTAAGATATGTTTTATATTAATGGGATGGAAGTTACAAATATGTAAATTCATGTTTTAGAGAAAAATAATGAATTATTTTGTGTGAGATTATTGTGTTTCCTTGAAACAGTGATATATTTCTTTGGTAGAAATTGTCATCTTGAAAAATAAGGATTTATTAGTTGAAATTTTCTTTTAAAATTTATTGTTATAGGTTGATTTCCTTGGGGGACATCCCATGGATCATGTTTTGGATATAGTTGCGTGGAATTCCATGTCCAAGAATAGATTCCATTAGGATAATATCTTGAATTATATGGGATTATTCCACCCTATATTCAAAGATTTCAAAAGATATAGAATGAAATTAAGTTACATAGATATCTCACAGATTAAATATTAATAATCCATAGGGGTTTCTACCCACATGAATTTGTGTGATGTATTATGTATTGAATTCCATATATGAATGCCAAGTATTCCTTTAAGTTACCATTAAATAACTCATGTAATAGTCTTTCTATATTCATCTTGATAATACGATATTTAATTCCATGTCAATGGGTTAGGATTAAAGTCAATCCTAATGCTATGGATTCCATGAACACATGATTCATTGGATTTAGTGTATAAATTTCCATGGTTGAATTTCATAGATTCACCAGTATCATGTAGCAAATAATTGCATGAAAAATTTCAATGGATTATGGATGTATTTGTTTTTTGGTAATTCATGATTGAGACCAAGTGGATTCCATTGTGTTTTAATGACTAATGTATCCATGGTTAAACAATTTGAGTAGAAATGAGATCATAAGAAATTTCGATATATTCAGAGATATTAGACACTATATGAATATATTATACATTTATATTTTATGAAATATTTATATTCAAATAAATAATATTAATTATATATATTTGTTTACATATAAAATTTAGTTTAAATGAACTTCGATAAAAATATTATTATTTGAACATGACGATTATAAACAATCTTTTGAAATTACTAGTATAACATGAAATAACCATATTATGATAAATATTTATATTTGTTTTATATAGTTTAATTTGATTTAGTAATGTAAAATGAATAAGTACTCATGTTTTTGTAATTTTATTATATGCTTTAAAAATACATTTTCTTCATAAATGGTTTTTTTCTATTTATGTGTAAATATTATAATAAATATCTACCAAATTTATAAATTTTAATTTTATAAAAGTTTATAAATTTTTAAAATATAATTTATAAATTATGTTATGGTGAAAATTTTGGTCTTTTCTAAAATTACTGTGTTTTTTGTTAAAAGTCAAAACATTGATTTTTGGTAAACTAAATTTTTTTCTCATTTTAAAATAACTATAATTATTTTAATGTGACCATAAATTAACCTAAGTCCCATTTAGTAGTAAATATTATAATTAATTACATTGTAGGTGTATTTATACATTATTTTTATATAAGTTTATCTTTTCCTTAAATTGAATTTTTAGAAAAACTCTTTTTCATTGAGTTTTACAAATTTATTTTAAAATTGATTTATTCCACATATCAAAAATTATTAATGTAATATAAATTCTTTATTTAGAGTAATAAAAATTAATATAATTTAACAAGGAAAACATAATTTTTAGACTTTATGAATTATAAACATATTAATGATTTGTCACTACATAAAAGAGGAAAAACTAGATTCAGATTATGGTTTAATGTGGTCATATATATCTAATCATTGGTTTTATCCTTTTTTATTAGTAATTTTTTACCAGCATATATGTTTTAGAATTGGAATAATTTATTTGAAAATTTTATTTTGATATTGGGGAAACAATCTTAACATTAGTGCATCTAAGCTCTATAGAAACTATTTTTGGCCTTTTCATTTAATGTAATGGTTGGAAGATTCTATTCATTTTTTGGTATGATATTAAAGAAAAAAACCATCCTTTTTTATTATTTTAACAAAATCATATTATAAACCAACTTCTTAATTTATTCCAAGGTCATATTAGTTTTTCTCTCAAATTATGTATTTTTATAAAAATTATTTCTATTGAATTTTGGATTTTTATATTAGATATAATTTTCCCCAAATATAATAATTTAATCTGATAATTGTTTTTCCATATTTTGAATCATCATTTTAATGTTTTTTTTATAATTCTCCTTTTATTTTTTGGCTATATAATTATGTTTTCATGTTAATAATTTATGTTATCATTGTAATAGTTAAAATGAGTCTAAAGTTATTTGACAACAATATAAGGGTTGAAATATATCATTAAAATTTCAAAATTTCATTATATTAAGATATTTCTACCCTTTAACATTTTAAATTCTAATTTGGGGTTGTATGGTGCCACTATTCATGATTAATATATATATATATAATATTTAATCATCTAATTAATTAATGCATATTTTTTCATTCCCCTATAAAAGGATTCCACATCTCATCTATTCTACACAATTAATGAAAATATTATCTCAATGAATAACGTGACACCCCAAGCTTCCACGATACGTTTCCCTTAGAATAATGCAATAGCGTGAGTTGTACGCAACATCGAGTTCTAACACACCATAACTAATTAAACTAGCCGTTATGAATAATAATAACCACTTTTTAAAATTTAATAAATATTATTTATCAAAATGGACTTCATTTTTGGATTCGTAGTATCGAATTTAGCCTAAAGTGAAATTGTGGTATTTTTCGGATAACTTTTATATTTTGATGAATAGTAAAAATTACTAAATTTTAATTAAAAACAACTTTTTAAATCAAAATAATTAATAGTGATAAATTATGAAATTGAGAGATTTTGAAGTATATTTAGAATATATTTTTACCATTTAATACAATTTTGGTCATTGTACATTATTTCACAATTAAATTGGACATAAACAAGTGTCAATCTTTTGATAGTTATTATATCTTAAAAACACGTTTTTGTTTTTACAGCGGGAATTAATTTTAAATTAATTTCTGCCACATCTGTGTTTTGAATTTGGAAAAATAGATTCCATATTTGGAATCAGGATGTCCAAATTGTGTAAATAGGTAAGTTTTATTTTTACACATTTTGAATAATTACTTCGGTAAATATTTTATTTACCATGGTTAAAGGGTAAAAACGATAAATAAGGGTAGAAAAATAATATTATAATAATATTAATTTAACATAAAACGTGTCCTAACCCTATTGGTTGATACATATCCGACCATGGTCATCTTTCGGTCAAATTTGATACCCCATGGATCCACTTATATGTGATAGTGACATTTTATATTAATTAAGTTAAAGTGAATAAAAAAATGACATAAGTTTATATAATTCAGAAAAACAATTTTTACATAAGGTAATATATGTTGGCTTTTAGATTATAAATATTAATTATAAAGCTAAAAATATTTCCTACATTATTGTATTTTTTTATAATTTTTAGACATCAAATAATTTAAATTATTTATGACACAATAATGATGAAATGTTTACCTCATTAGTAAATCATTTAAATAAATAAGATTATAATGATTAAAATATTATCTAAAACCTGTCCAATTCCAATTGGTTGATTTTATTTAGAATATGGGTCATCTTATCTTCGACGTCAATAATTTTTGGACAATTATAAACCGAATATCATTATATTATAAAATAATATTTTCACTCTTTCCTAAAGAGCCCCTCATCTTCCTTATAAAAGGAGACCACTTCTAACCAATTTTTCACACCTCTCAAGCCTTTGGGTTCGGCCAACCTTGCCCAAATACACTCTAAACTTCTCTCCCTTCATCCTAGAAGCCCTCCTTTAGTCAGAAAGCCATCTTAAAGAGTCCTTTTGATCAAATCAAAAGGAATAACCCGAAGAAGAGGTAACATTTTCATCACCCTCTTTCAAATTCCTTTCTTCTTCCACTTCCTCTTTATTTATTATTTCCATTCTAAAATAAAACTCCAGTATCTTCTATATACTGTGATGTTATTATAAATATGGAACAACGATATTCAATATTCTACCCATCATTTGAATGACATGTCACCATACGCGCGTACGTACGGCTTACCGTCTCCACGTCGTGGTGTCATTGTTATTCAATATATTACTATTTTGATGGATATAATAATTATGTGTAATTCAAGTAAATAATAAATATAACATGATAATGGTTCTTTATATATGATATAACATCCAATTATATATTATTTTAATATAAAAAATAATGATATTTTCGCTCGTGCGTACGTACGGAATACCGTCTCCACGAACGCGATAAGATTCATTCCCCATCGTATGCATTCAAGACTAATTTTCATTTGAAGGTAAAAAATAATGTTTATAGACTTAATATCATTCTGAATATGAATAATATACAACCTATCCATTACAAACATGCCTTACGTAACCAAACATTTAAGAAGAACTAATCGGTTATCACCCGAAACGACAATAATACTAAGATATTATTAATAAAGCAATGATAAAAGATCATATATGATAAAATATTGATGTATATGATTATTGTATAATTTAATTACAATTTTTTAACTATTATACAGGAGGTTAACATACAATCTACAAAGGAAAAGTTCAAGGTAAGGGTTTATTTCACAACCTCTTCATTATCCAAGGTTGTTTATACGTAATTATTTATTGGGACCTCGTTATCACCCACATCCTTGTTTCTTAAAAATGCCTTTCAAAACATTTTTACATTTAAATAGAAAATGGGTTAAATTCATTTATACCCTTATACATTTTTGAAAGGAATTTTTCTGTCATTTTCCAAACAATGTACTTTTTGACCTTTTCGACAAATTTAATGTATGAATGTTTTTTAACTTATACGGCGGGTGAGGCTATTTTACACCGTTATAACTTCGTCAAAGCTTCTCTTACAAGCTTATAAGAATATTTTCATAGTAAATGTATAATTATGTGGCTTTTAAATGATTTAAAAAATATATATTTCTCTCAAATAGTTTTGATTTCATCTATGTCAACATCCTTTGATGGATTTTAAGATTATTTGAAGTTGATTTATTATGATGCAAAACTTCCATATTGTATTTAAGGTTTTGTGGTATGTTTGACTGTGGATGTTTTATTTTTATACCATTCATGGTTTATGATGAATGTATTGACATTTAGTATGCTAGTTTTAATACGAATGTTTATGTTATGTTAAAACATATTCATATGAGGAATACATTAGACTTAATATGTGATGGGTGGAGCCCGCTATAGCTCCTCGATGCTTCGGTAGGTCTCATGAGACAAACTAGTGTTTTGGCACAAGTCCTTGACAAAATCTTGTTTGTAGTCTTGCCACAAGGCCTTGGCTATGTGGTTATGATAGCCTGGCATTATGCATTCCCTTAATATGAAAGTGGTTATTAATATTGCATTCGATTATTTGACTAGTAGAATATCCATGTGAGTAAGTAAATGGAATTATTTTATTTTACTTTTTCCATATTATGCTGATGTTCAAGTTTAATAAGGATTTTGTTTTAGTTATACATTTCCTTAAATACTTATGTTTTCTTATGAATGTTTCCACTATATTGTTATCCTTACTGAGCATTTGAGCTCACCCCTTTCAATGTTTTTTTCCTAGGATGTGAAGAAGTGTATTATGGATGACTTGCAGGAATTGTCAGTGGGGGTATGAGTGTGGACCATGGAGAGTATATTTTTGTAGTTTTCATTTTATTGATGTAATGTAAAACTTATTAATATATCTAGTGTTTCCAAGGCTAGTAAACCAATCGGTCTTTTGAGATTTGATCTTTCTTGTGATCATGCCAATGTTATGTAATAATGCACCGACTCTCGATAACTGGGGTCGGGGCGTTATAGATGGTATTAGAGGAAGTTTAGTACAATCCTTGGAAGATAGATTTAGATAAACTTAGATTATAGCACATAGCCCTAAGATAGACTTTACGGAGTAGTATAGAAGAACATCCTAGAATTTTGGTATTGTAGAGATTTTGTGGGTTTTCCGAGAAATAAATCCCTGTCTGTATACGAGAAGGTAGAGGAGGCTCTGGCACAGATGTACCTAGGAGTGAAAACCCCGACAAGGAGTTTAGGGCTTGACCCGGGGTATCCTGGTACACGACAACGGGCCTTGCTGCACTCTTGGTTACGACACTCCTGGGAGATATTCTTAGGATAATTATTATTTTCATTACAAACAATTATGAAGGGTTATGAGTATATACTTTCTCAAAGAAAACATTTTTTTTATGATTATGGATTATATCCATAAACAGTACAATTTATGTTAAGTGTTTTATGAGTATGAAATTATGTATTTCAACTCATAAACTAATTATGTTTATGCCATTGTTTAGAAATGGCTCCTAGTAGTAGAAATGGAAACCATATCAATGCATAGACTTCATGTAGGGATTTCCCTCGCGCTCAAGATAAATATGGTGGAGCTAATGATACAACTGGTGCTAATCAACTTCTCACTATACTGGGACAACTCATCGAGGTTATGAATAATAACCTTACTTGTATGGAGCACTCTGATCCGCAATGTGGAGGATCAATGTTAGACCGTTTCATGAGGCAACAACCACCAACATTCAATGGGAGTACAAATCCCATAGTCTCTGAGCAATGGATAAATTCTTTAGAGAAAACATTCCATGCCTTCGGGAGTAGTGAAAGGGAGAAAGTTGTCATGGCAGTTTACCGCCTCACTCGAGATGCCGATCAATGGTGGTAACTAATTCAAAACACAGAAGAAGATGATGAAGTATAAAATATGGAATGGTGGGAGTTCAAAGAGATGTTCTTAGAAAAATACTTTCCTCGAGACCATCGTGCAGATATAAAAAGGAAATTTTTGAGTCTAAGGTAGAAGGAAGATGAGAATGTCGCAACGTATGAGGATAACTTTACAAGGTTATCGAGGTATGCTACAGATTACATACATAACCCAAGAAGTAAGATTGATCGTTTCTTTGATGGGTTAAAACCATTTCTCCATCGAGCTTTAGTATCACAAGCCTTCTCTTCATATGAAGATATTGTCTCATGCGCTATCAAGACAGAAAAGGAATTCTCTACATCTTATGACTTTAATGCGAAGCAGGAGAAGAAGAGATCTGCTGAAAACTCTGGAAATGGAAATAAGGAGCTGAAGGGAAAATTTGAACATCCATCCTGTAGTAAATGTGGGAAGAAACAACCTGGTACTTTCTTGAAGGGAATGGGAGTCTGTTACAAGTGTGGTGAAAAAGGCCACCAAGCTCGAGATTACAAAGGGAAGAAAGAAGATACCGATGTTCAGTGCTACAATTGTAGGGAAATGGGACACTATGAAAATGTATGTCCTAAGAGTCAGGGGAACTTACCTCAGAAGAGGTCAAGGGATCAAGGCCAAGCTTATTCTATCACTACTGCTGAGGTAGAAGCTCAGAAAGACGTGGTAGCAGGTAATTTAATGTATTCCTCAAGTTTAGAAAATGCTTTATTTGATTCTGGATCATGACATTGTTTCATATCCTCCCAGTTTTCTATGAAAATTAGATATTTCCAATTTGATTTAACAAGAGAGTTGTCAGTCAAATCCCCTAAGGGAAGTTTCAATGCTACAAAGTTCTGTTGATTTGTTCCCCTTAGGGCATATAAATGTTCTTTATCTACTGATCTCATCATCATACCCATGACTGAATTTGATATAATCCTCGGTATGGATTGGCGTTCGGACCATGATACGAAAATTTATTGTAAGAAGAAAGAGGTTACGATTCTTGATGATGATGATAAGGAACACCTTATATTTAGAGCAGAATCGTCACCACCTAATTCTTATCTAGATCCACCCCCAGTAGATCAACTAAATTCAATTATCGGGGAGGAATAGAATGAAATACCTATGGATGAGGAAAGGAATATTCAAATAGAGTATGTACCTATTTTGCGAGAATATGTTGATGTGTTTCTGGAGGATTTACCTGGACATCATCTAGAACGATAAGTTGAGTTTACCATTGACATAATTCCTGGATCAAGGCCTATATCGAAGACCCCTTATAGAATGGCCACTGTGGAATTAGTTGAACTGAAGAAACAACTAGAGGAACTGAGTAATAAGGGATTTGTTCGCCCTAGTGTTTCTCCATGGGGAGCCGCTGTCTTTTTTGTTAAAAAGAAATATGGATCTATGAGGTTATGCATTGATTATAGGGAGATTAATGCTATAACAATAAAGAACAAGTATCCCCTACCTCGCATTGATGATTTTCTTGACCAACTGCATGGAGCTCAATACTTTTCAAAGATTGACCTTTGATCTGGATACCATCAGTTTTGTGTGAAGAAGGAAGACATTCCAAAGACAGCATTTCGAACAAGGTACGGGCATTACGAGTTTATAGTAATGCCATTTGGATTGACTAATGCACCCTCTGTTTTCATGGATCTAATGAACAGAGTTTTCAAGGAATATCTTGATGACATTGTAGTGTTATTTATTGATGATATCTTGGTATACTCTAAAAGTCATGAAGATCATGAAAATCACTTGCGCATTATCCTGAAGACTCTTAGAAGAGATGAATTATATGGGAAGTTTAGCAAGTGGGAATTCTGGCTTCAGGAGATTTTATTTCTTGGCCATATTTTCTGTAAGGATATAATTTCCATTGATCCTTCTAAGACCAAGGCAATCCATGAATGGCCAGCACCGATGAGTATAACTGTGGTACACAGTTTTATTGGTGTAGCAGGTTATTATCAACATTTCTTCCAGATTTTTTCTCGGTTGGCTAACCGATTAAGAAAGCTCACATGTAAAGGGGTTAAATTTGTCTGGACATAAGAGTGTGAAGAATGTTTTGAAGAACTAAAGAGAAGATTAGTCGATTCTCCTTTATTGACTCTACCATCGGGGAATGATAGGTTCATTATTTACAGTGATGCATCGAAGAAAGGACTTGGTTGTGTCTTTATGCATGAATGATAGGTTTATTTCCTATGCATCACGACAGCTAAAAATTCATGAGCAAAACTATCCTACTCATGATCATGAGTTAGATGCTGTAATCTTTGCTTTGAAGATATAGAGACATGATCTCTATGGCGAAAAATGTGAGATTTATACGGATCACAAGAGTTTGAAGTATATTTTCTCACAAAAAGAACTCAACATGAGGCAAAGGTGATGGCTTGAAATACTCAAGGATTATGATTGCACGATAAAATACCACAAGGTGAAGGAAAATAAGGTGTAAGTTGCTTTGAGTAGAAAAGATCATGGAGTTTTGAACATGATGAGAGTGGAAAGGGATCCTATTTTCATGGATCTAGTAAAGATGGATATGGGAATCATTATGGAAGGTGAAACATCAAAAAAAATTCAAATGGTTTCCAAAACATCTTTACTAGAAAGGATAAAGAGTTCTCAGGCCAATGATGAAGAGTTTAAAAAGAAGATTAATGCTCTGAATAATGGATGATTGAATGAATTTGTGTATGAAGATGGAATTTTGAAATTTGTGAGGAGACTTTGTGTTCCTGATATACCTGATTTAAAGAAAGAATTGATGGATGATGATCATAGTTCTAACTTCCTTATACACCCTGGGAGCAGAAAAATTTATAGAGATTTGAAGAAACATTTTTGGTGGGACAACATGAAGAGAGAGATTGCTGATTTTGTATCAAGATGTATGGTTTTTCAACAAGTGAAAGTTGGAAGGCAACAACCTGGTGGAGTATTGCAACCTCTTCCCATACCCGAGTGGAAATGGGATAATATTATGATGGACTTTGTCATGGGACTACCAAAGACTCCTAGAATGTATGATGCAATATGAGTCATTGTTGATCGTCTAACCAAGTCAGCACATTTTTTTGCTATAAGAGAAGATCTTCCACTTGAACGTCTAGAAAGACTATATATTAATGAAGTTGTAATACTTCTTGGTGTACCCCTATCGATTGTTTCTGATCATGATCCCCATTTTACTTCATGATTTTGGAAAAGTCATCAGAAGGCCTTGGATACTGAACTTCATTTGAACACTACCTACCACCCTCAAACAGATGAACAATCAGAACGAACTATTCAAACCATAAAAGACATGTTGAGATCATGCTCACTTGACATTCAGGGTATGTGGGATCAATATTTACCACTGGCGGAATTTTCCTATAACAATAGCTTCCATTCAAGCATTCGGATGACACCTTATGAAGCATTATATGGAAAGATATGTCGTACACCAACCTGTTGGGATGATGTTGTTGAAAGAAAACTTGTAGGCCCAGAACTGGTGGATGAAACGATGGAGAAGGTGTATGTAATCCAAAAACCACATCAAAGAAGCTCAAAGTAGGCAGAAGACCTATGCCGATAACCGAAGGAAGGATTTAGAATTTCAGGTGGGAGATCATGTTTTCCTGAAGGTATCTCCATGGAAGAGAGTTATACGTTTTGGTAAGAAGGGTAAATTGAGTCCCAGGTACATCGAACCTTTTGAAATTCTAGAACGTATTGGGGCTGTAGCTTATCATTTGGAGATGCCGCCAAGTATCTCCAAAGTTCACAATGTGTTCCACGTATCATTGTTGAGAAAATACATGCTTGACCCAATGCATGTACTCACTTATGAGGAATTGGAACTGGAACCTGATCTATCTTATTTCGAAGAGCCCGTCAGGATTCTTGATACGAGAGAACAAGTGCTGAGAAACCGGACGACTCGTTTGGTAAAAGTTCTATGAAGAAACCATAAAATGGAAGAGGCAACGTGAGAACCTGAGGAACTTATGATGAAGAACCACCCAATTCTTTTTATGCAGTAATTCCCTAGAAATTGCGAGGACGCGATTATTTGAAGGAGAAGAGAATGTGACACCCCAAGCTTCCAAGATACGTTTCCCTTAGAATAATGCAATAGCGTGAGTTGTACGCAGCCTCGAGTTCTAACACACCACAACTAATTAAACTAGCCATTATGAATAGTAATAACCACTTTTTAAAATTTTATAAATTTTATTTATCAAAATGGATATCATTTTTGGATTCAGAGTTTCAAATTTATCCTAAGGTTAAATTTTGGTATTTTTCGGATGACTTATATTTCGATGAATACTGAAAATTACTAAATTTTAATTAAAAACAAGTTTTTTAATCAAAATAATTAATAGTGATAAATTATGAAATTGAGTGATTTTTAAGTATATGTAGAATATATTTTTACCAATTAATACAATGTTGGTCATTGGACATAATTTCACAAGTGAATTGGACATAAACAAGTGTCAATCTTTTGAAAGTTATTATACCTTAAAAACACGATTTTTGTTTTGACAACGAAAATTAATTTAAAATTAATTTCTTCCACTTCTGTGTTTTGAATTTGGAAAAATGGATTCCATATTTGAAATCAGGATGTCCTAATTTTGTAAATAGGTAACATTTTTTTATACACATTTTGAATAATTACTTCGGTAAATATTTTATTTACCATGGTTAAAGGGTAAAACCGATAAATAAGGGTAACAAAATAATATTATAATAATATTAATTTAACCTAAAAAGTGTCCTAACCCAATTGGTTGATACATATCAGACCATGGGAATCTTTGGGTCGATTTTGAGACCCCATGGATCCACTTATATGTGATAGTGACATTTTATATTAATTAAGTTAAAGTGAATACAAAAATGACATAAGCTTATATCTTTTAGAAAAACAATTTTTACATAGGTTATATATGTTGGATTTTAGATTATAAATATTCATTAGAAAGATAAAAAGATTTCATACATTATATTATTTTTTCAATAATTTTTAGACATCATATAATTTAAATTATTTTTGACACAATAATGATGCAATGTTTACCTCATTAATAAATCATTTAAATAAATAAGATTATAATGATTAGAATATTATCTAAAACCTGTCCAATTCCTATTGGTTGATTTTATTTAGAATTATAGCCATCTTACCTTTGACCTCAATAATTTTTGGGCCATTATAAACCGAATATCATTATATTATAAAATAATATTTTCACTCTGTCCTAAAGAGCCCCTCCCCTCTCCTTTATAAAAAGAGACCACTTATAACCAATTCCTCACACCTCTAAAGCCTTTTGGTTCGGCAAACCCCTGCCCAAATACTCTCTCAACTTCTCTCCCTTCATCTTAGAAGCCCTTCTTTAGTCAGAAAGCCATCTTATGGAGTCCTTTTGATCAAATCGAAAGGAAGAACCTGAAGAAGAGGAAACGTTTTCATCACCCTCTTTCAAGTTCCTTTCTTCTTCCACTTACTCTTTATTTATTATTTCCATTATAAAATAATAAATACAGTATATTCTATATACTGTGATGTTATTATAAATATGGCACAACCATATTTATTATTCTACCCGTCATTTGAATGACATGTCACCATACGTGCGTACGTACGGCTTACCGTCTCCACATCATGGTGTAATTGTTATTCAATATATTACTATTTAGATGGGTATAATAATGATGTGTAATTCAAGTAAATAATAAATATAACATGATAATGGTTCTATATATATGATATAACATCCAATTATATATTATTTTAATATAAAAAAGAATGATTTTTTCGCTCGTGCGTATATACGGAATACCGTCTCCACGAACGCGATAAGATTCATTCCCCATCGTATCCATTCAAGACTAATTTTCATTTTATGGTTAAAAATAATGTTCATAGACTTAATATAATTCTGAATATGAATAATATACAACATATCCATTACAAACATGCCTTACATAAGCAATCATTTAAGAAGAACTAACCGGTTATCACCCGAAACGACGATTATACTAAGATATTATTAATAAAGAAATGTTAAAAGATCATATATGATATCATATTGATGTATATGATTATTATATAATTTAATAACAATGTTTTAACTATTATAGAGGAGGTTAACATACAATCGACTAAGGAAAAGTTCCTGGTAAGGGTTTATTTCACAACCTCTTCATTATCCAAGGTTGTTTATACGTAATTATTTTAAATGATTTAAAAAAAAGATATATTTCTCTCAAATAGTTTTGATTTCTTCTATGTCAACATCCTTTGATGGATTTTAAGATTATTTGAAGTTGATTCATTATGATTCAAAACTTCCATATTGTATTTAAGGTTTTGTGGTATGTTTGATTGTGGATGTGTTATTTTTATACCATTCACGGTTTATGATGAAAGTATTTACATTTCGTATGCTAGTTTTAATACGAATGTTTATGTTATGTTAAAACCTATTCATATGAGGAATGGATTGGACTTAATATGTGATAGGTGGAGCCCGTTATAGCTCCTCGATGCATCGGTAGGTCTCATGAGACAAACTAGTGTTTTGGCATAAGGCCTTGACAAAATCTTATTTGTAGTCTTGGCCCAAGGCCTTGGCTATGTGGTTATGATAGTCTGGCATTATGGATTTCCTTAATATGAATGTGGTTATTGATATTGCATGTGATTATTCGACTAGTAGAATATCCATGTGAGTATGTAAATGGAATTATATTATTTTACCTTTTCCATATTATGATGATGTTCAAGTTTAATAAGGCTTTTGTTTTAGTTATACATTGCATTACATACTTATGTTTTCTTATGAAAGTTTCCGCTATATTGTTATCCTTACTGAGCATTTGAGCTCACCCCTTTTAATGTTTTATTTTTCCCAGGATGTGAAGAAGTGTATTATGACTGACTTGCAGAAATAGTCAGTGGGGATATGAGTGTGGACCATGGGGACTATATTGTTGTAGTTTTCATTTTATTGATGTAATGTAAAACTTATGAATATATCTAGTGTTTCCAAGGTTAATAAACCAATCGATCATTCGAGATTTGATCTTTCTTGTGATCATGCCAATGTTATGTAATAATGCACCGAATCTGGGTAACTTGGGTCGGTGCGTTAAAAATAACTACTGTAATACCTTCTTATAATCCTTCCTCATGTTATAGGTGTTATGTTTATGAAAATTTTAAATGCATTCAAGGTTTAAGGTGTAATCCAAAACTTGTTTCTCAACAAAGATATATAACACTCATTCGAGTACATTCAATTTTATACTTCTCTCTACCTACTCTAATAATATTAGATAAATTATAAAATAAGAAAATAATTATATTCATTATATATATTTTTTATTTTTTTAATGTATCAATCATTATCCAAACTCATTTACATCCACTGAAAAATGATAGTGTCGCTCATGAATATGTGTTGACTACCATATCTTCAATGAAATGGGTTTTTGTTTTTATAACTACATCAAATTTATTGTTATGATGATGGATCAAATTAATATATATGATATTTATGATATTATTATTGTTTTTTAGGTTTAATTATAATTTAATTTTCTTTAATTTCATCTATTGAAAAGTGGAAGAATAAATCATGTGTACAAACAGACTACTAACAATATGAAGTGATGTAATCCATTTATAATCACTATGTTATATTAATAGTTAAAAATTTAATGAAATTTTTAAATATGATAATCAATAAATTTTTAAAATCTATTGATTTTGGAATATTAATAAAATTTCAGGTACATGGACTATCGAACCAATATACGCATGAAAAATGATATAATTATAACCCAAAACAAGATTATTATTAAATAATTTTGAATAAACTGGTGAAAAGATATTATATCTATATCATATATAGAATTATATATATCATTTTTTTGGAATATATTTATAATAAATCTATATTTATTACATATTAGGGATGATAATGTATTAATGAAGTTGATAATTGATGTAAGGGAATTCTGTTTCAATCCCAATTTAACTATAAAAAATTATCCTTAAATATCATTTAAAGGAATTATATGATCATTATTTCTTAAACCATTTAATTATTATTTTACTATATTAATTTATATAATTTATATAATTTAATATTTTTTTACTCCACATTGTAGTCAAAATGGTGCTAAAAATATCTTTTGCAAATCTTACCTTATTTCTCCCTTTTCAGTGGGAAACCCAATTTATTCCATGTATAGATTTTATAAAAAAATAATCTCTGTATTTTATTGTTTATAAATTATTTGATAATGATGATTTTTCCAGTTTAATACATTAAAAAAATTTAAAAAATTTTATTTTTTCATTTTTGGAGTTAACTAAATCGTTGATTCAACATTTTTTTCATTAATTGAGTTTCATATTGTTATTAATTAAAAAGGAATTAAAGGAACACTTACAAGTTTCCAAGGATTGTTTTAAAAAAAGTTTTTCCTTTAATATTTTTGAATCATTTTTAGTTTAAATAACTTCTTTTAAAAAAAATGGAAATTACCTCATAAAATATATCAATAGTCAATTAAAAAATGTTTTCATTTATGAAAACATCTATTCGTGTTAATTATGGTTTATTAGGGATATTATCCAATGATTCCATCCTTATCCTCTTTATGTTTGGTTTACGATTATGATGAATACATGTTTATCAAACATACCCCTTTTCCCTATGTTATTTTATAACAAAATAAGTAAATGTTTATGAAACCTATTTCTTTTCTATGGTGTTTGATG
Organism: Viscum album; assembly: GCA_963277665.1. Taxonomy (NCBI): domain Eukaryota; kingdom Viridiplantae; phylum Streptophyta; class Magnoliopsida; order Santalales; family Viscaceae; genus Viscum; species Viscum album. The sequence continues at coordinate 1,672,135,354 of OY728133.1, forward strand.
TGATATAATAATGAATGTTTTATGGATTTATGGAACACATATAAAATATTTTAAATGTTTTCTTGGGTAAACATAAATTATATATCCCTCTATTGTATTCGGTAATGGTGGATATTCATGAGATAGTAATGAATTGAATAGAGAGTGAACCCAGTAAAGTATGTTACTTAGTCCCCATATGATAGACATGGGAGAGAACCATTACTAAATACATTATGTAATGGTGAGTGATCCCAATCAACTATTATTATCTTGGTGGTGAGCCTAGACTAAGGATATGATTTTCTATGTGGGTTTTCATTTTAAAAATTAATTTATAATGCTTATTTTATGTTCTCATGGCCCAGGATTAATTATTGATGATCATGAACACTTTCCAATTTTTTCTTTTATTAAGAAAAATACTTTTGAAACAATTTATTATCGATGATCATTGACATATTGAGTATGATTATGGTATGTTATTATCATGATCTCATGACCATTTACTTATCTTATTCAAACTAATATTCATCGATTTAAATCTATTATGCATACACATAATTAGAATCTAAGATCATTGTTTCTTATAATTCTTCTCCATATGATGTGAAGACAGTTTTTATGTATGATGTATCTTAGAAGGGTGATTGTTGTGAAAATATATTTGGAAATAATTTATGTATTTTATAAAATATTTTTTTATCTATCCAAGATTCCAATGACACTAAATTTATGAGGTGTTGGTGTTAATTTTAATTTTAATTAATGAATATTATTATAAAAGTATGTAATATTTATTTCCAAATTTTTTTTTATAGTTTATATTATATGAGTTTATATTTAATATTTTAATAATAGGATTAACTAGATATAATGATAAATATGGGGATATGTCTTTGTATAAGATAATTATATGGTGCTATTTTATCAAACATTTACACATGTCTTTTTACTAATATGATTACATTTATTGATTAATTAATCTTATAATGGATGAATATTAAAATGAAAATTTTACCATATTTTTGCTATCAAATTTAATTTTTATGGTGTTTGAGTGGTTTTCAATTCTAGGTTATTTATTTTTCATTTGGGAACTTCTGGTTGTGTGCCTAATTTAATGTTTTTTAATATAAAATATTTGTTTCAATTTTACAAAAAATAAGGAGTTATAGAAGCCTCTATAAAAGAACCCCTAATGGAACTAATATCATTTGTACACTTTTTATATATATGATCAATAATATTCACTTTGCACAGGTTTAATAAATTATTATGTGGAACCATCCTTTGTTAAGGAGGGAAAAGTCTTTTCTACTTCCATTTACATAGGAATCATCATTTAAAGAAGACATCAAACTTAGTAGTATTTTGGGGAGTTGAGAAGATACCATAACAATCAATTGAATCCTTGTCCAATTTCACATGTTTTAAATTTCATGTTATCCACTCAAATTTACTAAAATTAGAGATGATACACTGCCAAATAATCCACATGCACAAATCATAATGAAGATCGATTCATCTCCACCCTTGGATTTAGAGCATGAGTGTGTTGATTTTGTAATATATCATGTAGAGTTTGATATTTGACCTTGAGGTGAGAATGATAATTCAAGTGGTCATCATGTACATACATGCAATACATCAATCACTCAACATTTCAAATTCGGTGGTAGGATGAGATTGGTAATGTCTGAGTTGACATTGGCCAATCAACATTCTGAATAAGATGTCAATTTGAGTAATTGTGTCTTTACAAATAACTATCTATGTGACAATTTAGATATTTAGAAGATTCAACTATGTGGTAAATAACATACACATCCCAATTTATTAAGCGAGGGGAATCAGCTACATGGATAAATGGATACATTTTCCATTCAGTTATGTCGATCAAAATAGCTATGTGGGAAAACATGTAAATGATCCATTTGGCTATGTTTTTTCAAAAGACCATATGCCATTATAAAAAAATATGTTGATCAAATTGTATATGTGGTACCAAATTGGGATTTTATATATTCGATGTAGATATCATATTCATTGTCAATTTGGAATTTCTATAATATTAACAAACATGTGGTGGCCATATGAAGATTCATCTTGGCTCATAATTTTATGTAAAAAATAGAGGAATACAATAGGTATACTTAAACTATTATGATGTGATATTAAAGTCTATGAAACAATGATTATTATTTTGTTTGGAGAGAGAGATGTAGGTGATCAGGGATAACTAATGGGGGAATACTAAGGTGATAAAGGAGGAGAAAACTGGGGATTTGAGTAATATGCTCTTTGAGAAGAATTTACAGAATCCAATTTAGAGGGATTCAGTGTTTTTTCTATTTCCTTTTGTTAATATATTTCATAAAAACATTTAGATATATTAAATCATTCTATTATTATGGTTGGCTAAACATGAATCAAAGGGTGATGTTGAGTTGGAAGGAACATTTCTCTTACTAAAGTGTTAGTTGTTGGAGGATTCTTCCATTTTTTACAATGAATGAGTAATTTATGATACAAATGTATATATAAACATAGTGAGAGTTTTTATAATAATTGTGATTGTATTTATAATCCCATTAGTAAGTTCATCCAAGAATAGGATGGCTCAAGAAATGGTGGGCCTCTTAGATTCTTCAATGAGGGGGGGGGGGGATGTTTCAAGGTGATAAACAAAAAACTCTTTTCACATTATAGGCAGGACATTTAGGAGAACTATTCAAACACATTTTCTAGTGCTTGCATCATTTGACCTTGAGTGATGACATAAATTAAAAATATATAATATTAACCTAGACAACAAACAAATTCCCTCTACTCTATAACTTGAATGCATAAGATTTAACAATCTTTTTATCCCACAATGCTCAACCTTTTGTTGTCTCATGGCCTCAACCTCCTTCCCATCCATTTCATCATAATAAATTTTATAACTATTGAATTATTATTTTAATTTAATTGTATTATTTTTCTATTTTACTTGTCCTCACACAATAAAACTTATTTTGAAGTCCTTCCTTGAGTATCAACCCATACTCACCATTAAAGTAGTCTTATGTAGGGTTTCTAATTCATTAATTGATAGTAATTTTAGTAATTAAGTTGACCATGTGGCCAACATCTAGCATTGTTGTGGGAGAAGGGAATGTGAAACCCAGGGAAAAAATATAGAAAAAATGAGAGAAGTTTTTATTTTTTTTATGTGGAGTGAAGGGAAACTCAGTCATCATATGATGACCTAGAAGAATTCATTACTAAAATTTAAAAACGTATGATTACATTAAAAATGAAGAAATAAATAGCTATTGAAAATAATGAGGAAAACCTAATGAATCAACAAAATCAAAATTCAAACCATAATGAAAATTTAAACCATCATCTAATTGGAAATTTACCAATAGACAGAGGTGTTTAAGATTTAGGTTACTACAGTGTTAAATAATCCATTATTAATTAGGTGGAATCTATGATCTAGGAACTATGACATTAAAAAATCTCACCACTTGATTCTACAATCCTATCATAGGCTAACCATTAAAGACTCATTGAATTTCAATAGGGATTTCAATGGAACCATTGTCAATTTTAAAACTAGAGGATTGAGTGAGGAAGGACTGAAATTTACTGTTTTTTCATTTTCCCTAAATTGAAATGCATATGTTCGATTCTTAAAATAGATGAAGTCATCATTGAATCATGTGACCAATGGTATAATTCTTTTTTCATGATGTTCTACCTGAGGAGAATGATTTCTTAAATTAGGCATAAAATCACTAGCTTCATACTAGATAAAAAAGAATTGTTCTATTAATCTTATGAGAGATTCAAAGGGATACCTAGATATGGCTATAACCACTTCTATATTTAATGTTTCCATCTTTGATATTTGGAATATTTTTATAGATGCAAGAGAAAATAATCTATTTTTAGATATACAGAGTTATTTATGCCTATTTTTTACCATCTCTTATTTATAGTAATGAAATGGAGCTATTGTATGGGGATAGTCTATAAGAACTAGTTTTGCTACCATATCTAGTGGCCTCCTTGGTGGAAAAGCATGGGAAATCTAAATATTTATATTTTGACATTTCTCCTCAGGAATATGGATTCTATACTAAAAGGTTTTCTACTATGATTACTTATTTATGTTCTTCCACCGAGTCACCATCCTATGGAAACTCCATCTGTTCAGTCCTCTTCTGAAATTTTAAGGATTTTTATGTGACCTATCTCAGAGATGTATGGGGATCAATGAATTCCATTGGATTATTCTAACTCACAATTCATGGTATCAAAGTCTCCAAGTATATGTTCATAAAAAACGAGGGTTTATTTTTGATGGATGTTTTCTTATCTATCCAATTGGATGAGTGGCATTTGATGTTATTATGGAAGATGGTATGAAGTTTTCCATCATGTCTCAACTACCTCTGGGGAAGGTAACCTCATATAAAACACTTCTTGAAGGGGCCTTGTATGGTTCCTATAGACTATATTTTATGTTACTTGATATTTTGTTTCATCATTATATGAGTTGAAGAATGATGTGTATTTTTTCATGGGTCTAGGTCCCCTAGAAGATGAAGGGTCTAGGGCCATATTGACTACAAAAAATATTGTTCGTATAATAGAATTATGTGAAAAATAAGCTCTTATCATTTTTGTGATCTCTAATGATGATTCCTATTTATGCTTCATGGCCATCATATCTCTTCTTTAATGATTTCATTGATGATATGGAATGCCAGATGATTTGATGTTTGATATTATAGTGAAATAATTTTCAATGAATCATAGTATCTTTAGGTTTCTATTCTAGTTATCCTATAATCTAAAAAAGTATGGTTCATTTTTTTTGTTTTTGAAATGAATCATAATTTCTATGTTCAATCATATATGTCCATAAAACTCGTGTGTTTGGATTTTCTAACACAGAAATGTCTTTGTGGAATATATGTAGTCATTCAAATAGGATATTACTTCAAACATGATCACTTGGTTTAAGGATGTTGTCTTTATATATTTTTACACTATATGGTAAGAATCTCTTAGAATAAACCATTCATGAGACCCCCTGGTCTAGGCTGACATTGTGTCTCAAGCATCTAAGAAGGGTCATTTTGGAGTGCTTCTCAAATAGAACTGAAAGTGAACCAAGATTGAAGGGTATTTTAAGGATATTGAACGAATAAAAGAGAGGGTCTATAAAATCTAGTATAATGAATCCTTATTTTCTCTATTTGAGAAATTTAGAATGAGAATATAAAAAATTCTCGAGATCGAAATGGTATGCATGGAGAGATCAAGGAGATTATAACTAATTGAGGGGTATCATAACACTTCCTACATTCAATCATGTATAAAAAAATATGGTTTCAAAAATAATAAATCTTAAAAATCAAGATGGTTCCTATAAGAGAGGCGTTTAGGTTTCATGAAAAATGGATCCTAACTACATTATGGTGTAGTAGGTGGGACCTGGGAGTTCTAATGGCTGAAGGATTAAGGAATCATAAGAGAAAATATTCATGAAATTCAACCCAATGATGGTTGTGGATAAGGACAATGAGGAGTTTTATATTATCCTATGAAAGGAGGATATCAAAGGGTTGTGTTTGTTATGAATTTGGAAAGTGCAGCTAGATCATATGGTTTCCCCAATCATTTTTCAAGGATATATGGGAAATCATCAACTGGTTATTTAGGTATGTAGTGTGAAAATTTATTTAATTTAATTTAACATCCAAAGGTAGAATTTTATTCTATATTGGTTCTTTTTCTGAAGATCTATCATCTCACTGCTATTAACTAGTATTGTCTTATATGTTTGTGAAACTACGATTATAAAATATTATAATGTCTTATGAACAGAATGTTAATCCATGTTATTTTGATACTTTTATCAGACGAACAAAACAGTTTCATTCAAGGGAGAAATATTCGTGGTGTAGTGGGGGTTTCATAGTATATAGTAAATGAAATTAATAAAAATACCACTATTTCCAATATTATCATAATATTTTATATAAGAAAGATTATGACAGACATGAATGGAACAACATTATCAGCGTTATATTGATTTTTTTATTCATGGATTGGGTTCAAGACCTAATATATAGATGATACTACTCTTCATTGATATCTATATCTATCAAGGGGAAGGGTTATTGTTTTTTCAAGATGGCGTGTGGCCTAAGGAAAAAAACCTTTGTTTTAAAACATTATTATCTTGTCTCAAAAAATTATTACAAGAAACTTTGAATTAAATTTAAGCAGAGGGGACCATACAAACGTAAAATGAAAATTCTGATAATATCATCATTACACATCTGATATTTTCTCACAAAATCCATTTTTTTTAAAATGGACGGAAAATTATATTTATAAGATAAATAAAATCATGGATACATGTGGTAAAAAAACTGGGAAATAGGCCAACAAAGGGAAAGGTAATGTATATATCTAAAATAAACTCTCAAATAGATGGTGAAGAATTATTTCGAAAATTATGGGTATTCAACATATTTATCTTACTTTGGAATACATGGGTGCTACTCTGTCTAATGTTATAATTATGGATACCCTTTTCGAAGGAATCCATAATTAGTTCATGGGGAGAATATCCAAAGGGGAAAACAATTTTCTATCATCTGGATGGCACATAACACTAGTGAATAGTCTGTCAAACCCGATCCCCATTGACATGTTTTCAATCATTAATGCATTGAAAGGGTAAATTGAGAATCTTGAAAGAACTAAGGAATGTTTTATCAATGATATGAACCTGAATGAAATATTCAACAAGGAATCATGAAAGAAGAAGGATAAGACAACTGTAGAAGATTGTATCAATTGACATAATTTGTCATGACCCATCCCACGGGGCCTAGACGTGACTACACCAAGCATGGATTCCATAGGCCAAGGGTTGCTAACTAGCACCTGAAGGCTTTTCCCGGATAGGGAAGACATTTCCATAGATAATTTCACACAATCATAAAGGAAAACTGGCCTAAACAACTAATATAAATAATGTATAACCACGAGAGTAATGTACTCCCCCAAGTAAAACTGTAAACTGAAAATAGTGGGTTGTAATACAAGCCCTAGTAACTGAAAAGAATTTAAATAGTTGTCGCATCTTCCCTGTATCTCTATCTAGCAGGTAGAAGATGTAAGTTTTATTTTGAATAAGAGGATCTCAAATTCCATCATTGCACCAAGCTCCACTAAGCCTCGAACCTCCAATGTCTAGCTCAGAGCATTAATAGTCCACACCAGACATACATGTGTAGATGGAGCTCTTGAATTCACTACTACAAAAACAGGCAAAGGATGCGCTTCACTATTATCGGTTCTAAAAAAAGCGTTCATAAAGGGTGGCTTTTATCAGCACTAAAAAAAGCACTGATAAATTCCACCTTTATCAGTATTTTTTTTTATCACTGATAAAGCCCCCCCTATATCATCGATTCTTTGAGTACCACTGATATAGGGGGGCTTTATCATCGCTTTTCCCGAGCACTGATAAATTTTATATTTCAAAAAAATATTTTTTCATGAAAAACAATATTTTGTTATATAACTATATTTATATTGATATAAATAAAATATATTTTCTTAAATATTTTATAGATATGTATAAATAGACTATTAAATTTAATATATAAGAATTTTAGTGAAAATGACATCAAAATATTTTAAAAAATATATTATTAATTAATAACTTTATAATTATTATCGATTAAGAATCATTTAATAAATATTTTAGGACACAGAAAATTAAAACAATTAATAAAAGATCAAAAATATGTTGAAAATGTAACTCTAACTTCAAATAGACATAACATTTGATCCGGGTGTCTGTTTGAGCTCTACCACATATCAAATTGAAGCATGTGATATGCTCTATGTCTTTATATCTAGAGTTTATTCAGGTCATGATTTTTTATGGACTAAATAAGCCCAGATGACCACCAAAACTGAGTTTCTAGTCAGGTTGCCCTGATTTGTTAACATTCAAACAGGTATAACTTCTGATCCGGATGTCTGTTAGGCTAGTACCACATATCATATCAAAGATTGTTTCATTTTATTCTATTTGAATGGTTTTGGAATTAAAATAGGATTCAATGTTATATGTTATGGTCGTTTTAACATTCTATAGATTTTCAAATACACATATATGTATTTATTCATAAATATATATGCGTCTATGTGTGTGTGAGTGTCTATGTGTGTGTCTATGTGTTGTATATATGTATATATGTATTTAAATTTTTATTTAATTATAAACACACATCAAAAACATATTTTTTCATAAATTGTTTTTAAAACTAAGATTATAAGTACATTCTATGGATTTTCAAATACACATATATATGTATTTATTTGTAAATATATATGTGTTTTGTGTGTCTGTGTGTCTGTGTGGTGTATATATCTTTGTGTGATTGTATGTATTTATTTATAAACAAATATAAAAAACATATTTTTTAATAAATTTATTTAAAACTAATCTTATATGTATATATTAATATACAAATAAATATACGTATAAAAATTGATAATTAAAAATATATATATTAATATATTAATATATGAGTTAATATATATATACTAATATATGAATAAATATATTTATATTAATATGAATCTATATCAATATATGAATAAATATAACTATATATATAGATTTATCATTAAATAGAGAACAAAATGAAATTGATTAGTGGTAAAGGTGCAGCCGCGAAAGGGGGGAGGTCCTAGGTTCAAGTTCGGGTGGAAGATAATGGGGTGCACGCAGATGAGGTGGCGCGTGAAGGGAATCACGCAGGAGACCTCCTAGCACTGATAAAGGGGGTGTGGAGTGATGATAAAAGAACTCCCTGCATTATTTTTAATTATTTATTTTTTTTAAAAATTTCTCACTTATCAGTGATAAAAAAGCGTTGATAAAGGCCCCTTTTATGAATGCTAAAAAAAGCACTGATAAAGGGGTCTTTTATCAGAGATTTTTTCACTACTAATAAAAGGGGCCTTTATCAGCGCTTTTCGGGGCGCTGATAAAAGTGACCCCCTATATTAGCGTAGAGTTTTACAATGCTTTTTTAGAATTGTTAAATCCCTTTTTAGCACTGATATTTTCCATTTTTGTAGTGGTGAGCAGTGAGCATAACTACTCAAGTGGGGACCCTGAGACCCCCGAAATTCCCTTAGTAATCTACAAAGGAAAACATTACTAGAAGTACCACAATAGTAATATCACAAGCATGATCTAAATCATGAATCACAAGGAAAAAGAGACATCTCACTCTTATAGTATAACATCAAGGTCACTATGTTAGGGATGACTTGTTATAAATGCATATCATCCTATCTATAGTAACTCTACTGCAGACCCATTTAGGTCACTGTATATTGACCCGTATAGGTTGCTACATACTGACCTGTATTGGTTGCTGGTGCTGACGTGTATAGGTTGTTGGTGCTGACATATATTGGTTGCTTGTACTGACCCTAATTGGTCATTGTTGCTGACCCGTATCGGTCACTGGGTATTACTTGTACTGGTCACTGGTATAGAGGTAGGGATGATTAGTTGTAAAAATATATCATCCAATTGTAGAGTTTTTTATGATGACCAGCATTGGTCATTCTTCTTCATCATGTAACATACAACCACTAGATTCCCGCAGGAAGCAAACCTTATCTCTGGAAGACTCTGATTTTATTGAAATTGTTCATATTTCAACGGGTATGAATTCCCCCAAAATGCATACCCAAGGAATAGCCCCGTTATAGGGGTCCCAATGTGACATACGATGCATTGATCAGATGGCCGATCTGCAGGTTGTGGGTACTATTGTAAAAAGGACCTTATTAGAATAATGACTTATAAAAACCAGATCACATGACAAAATCCATCAAAACTCACATAGATTATCTCTAAGGGACATCCTTGTCACAAGGGTTCTTATGCCATAGACGGCACATCTATCAGATGCACGGTGTGTTAGTTAATCCCCATTCTGTAAAAACAGAGCTGATCAAACCTCAGTTCGGCCTGGCTCAGATAGGCCTACCAAAATATGCCAAAAGGCCACATCCCAATTGGGGTCACAATGCAACTAAAGGTCTGTCAAATAGACACATTGTTCATCAGTTATCGACGTATCTTTATTTGGGGGCTGTTTGGGTCTGGGCCTAGTCCGACTCGGTGAGGCTAGCCCAACGAAACAGGTCTGGCTATCTACCTGACCCTGCATTGGTCCATCCCATTAAATGTATGCCCAGTTCATTGGGTCTCACCCATCGGGGTCGGTCCATGGTTCGCGGGCTGAGGGCGTGGTTGGCCTGGCTCTCCAGGAGGGGCTCAGCCCCCCTGCTCTTGCCCGCTATGTCGAGGGTCCGACCAGCAACTTGCCTGGTCTACCTTAAGGTGGACTGTTTTGTCCGGTTGGTCCTGTGGATGTGTGGATGTTTCTTCTGGCTAGTGAGGTGCTGCACCACCTACGTGAAATGGTCATCCAGATGGTAGACTGGTCTTCAACCGACGCGGCATGACACCGGGTCAAGCCACCTCTCCTACCATGGCCACTACTACCGGCCGTGCCTGTGAGTATAGCCCTTCTCCAACACGGCTAGCTCGAGCCGGCAGCCTCGGGCCCTGACGGCACACAACAGAATTCTACCTCCCTACCGCCCATGACCGGTTGCCACAGGTCTCCTCCGGCCACTGCCAGGCACCACAAACATAGTGCACAGACAGTTCACTCCGCGGGCCACAAGACATGCTCCAATGGTCCGTTCTTGTTTTTTTCTGTGCCTACAAGCCTCCTGGATAATCATCATTACAACATGAACCTCCTTTTAATGTTTCTATCAAAATCAAGGAATGTCGTCCCTGAAGAACGCAACATGAACGATGTGTCGATGGTTTGGTGCATTGTTTGTTTGGATCATGCCCTCCTTGTTAACATGATAATAAGAGGGGGAAAATTTATCTTACATTAATGATTATATAAATTCATTTCAATAATGTTTAACCAAAAGCAAACATAATCACCCTACTTGGATGAGACGTACGCTGAAGACGATAAACAAAACCTCATTTTTCTTTGTCATTGGTTCGTGATTCGATGGTGCTCGTCACAACTTGCTGAGCCTGGTCTTGTTAACTAGGTGGATGATGCCGTAGGACTTCACCAGAGTATCCTCTCCTGAAAAAGCTATATCAAAACCCACCCCAATATCCATTTAATTAATAGGGGGAAAGATGAGTACTGTGTTGAGGAATTAATGAGGTTCATTAAATAAATTAATGAACCTATTTTAATTCACAACCGTGGATTCAGGATATTAATTAGTCATGCCATTAATTTTCCTAACATGTCACTGGTCTTGCCATCACCTCTCATCCATCAGAGTAAATGAAAATTAAATAACAATTACATTTTATTTTACTTTTCATAAAGAATTCCAAAATCTAACTTTTACTCCGGACCTACTGCGGTTGAAGGGGAGTTTTGATTATTTGAATCCATATTCTACAAATTCAATGGTTCTCTCTAATTTCAATTCCGAGAACTAGTTTAGAAGTTAGAAAAAATCTCCTGTGCGTTTACTGAACGTACCATAAATAAATTCAGAAATTCATTTCAGGAACACCAATCCTCTGAATCACGTGCCTTCAATTTTTGTAGACTTTTTATAATCCCATGCAATTTAAAAAAATATATGGAATTTTCAGGACATTACATCCTCCCCATATTAGGGACCCCCCCGAAAATCTGCAACAAAACTAGGGGATCAAATGGTGGTAATGATCATGTAACTGATCCTCCCACTCCCATGTTCTCTCCAGGTGATTCTTGTGCTGCCAAAAAACTTGCACCAGAGGAATTGACCACAAATTAAGGATCTTCTCATGTTGATCCTCTATCTCTATCGAATTTTCTGCAAAACTAACCAAGTCATCAATCTCCAGATTTCCATGGTCGATTATGTGAGATGGGTCATGCATATATCTCATCAGCTAGGATATGTGGAAGATGTCATACTCTCTCTCTAACCAGGGTGGCAGTTACATGTGGTACACCACCTTTCCAATCCTTTGATGTATCAGGAAAGGTCCGATGAACCTTAGTGAGAGTTTTCGTCTTCTCCAAATATCTGTATTCGTCATCGAGGGGAGACTCACACGAATATTTTGTTCCCCTCCTAGAACACTTTTGTTTTTCGTCATCAATCATCATAGGACTTATGTTAACTACATGTATTCTTCTTCTACTCTCGGAAGACCAACACCTTTTCTGTGGAATCCTATACCATCTCGAGGCCCACGAGTGTTGGCTATCCTTGATCCGTCTAATAGAAGGGCGATCTATGCGTCATCCCTAAAACACCTCAAAAGGGGACATACCAATGGTGGAGTGATAACTAATGTTGTATCCACACTCTACTAAGGGTAGGTAGTCCTCCCAACTGTAACTAAAATCTAGGACAAAAGCACGAAGCATGTCCTCCATGGTCTAGATGGTTCACTCAGTCTGACCATCTATTTGTGGGTGAAAAGTTGTTCTCAAGAGAAGTTGAGTCCTGAAAGCCTCTAACAATCTTTTCCACAACTGAGATGTTAAAAGTGATTCATGGTCTGAGACTATCTTCCATGGAACCCCATGATGTCACAGGATATATTGAATGTAGAGACGTCCTAAGATCTCTAACGAACCCTTCTCTCGAATATCAAGGATGTGGTCGGACTTGGTGAGTCGGTCAATGATCACCTAGATGGTTTCTTGTCCTCTAGACATATATGGTAACCCCATACCGAATTCCATTAATATCCCGACCCAATTCAACACTAGTATCTCGAGGGGTTGAGTCAAGCCTACTATTACTAGAGTCTCAAACATGAATTTCTGGAAAGTGAGGCATCTAGAAACAAACTCCGCCACATATATCTTCATCCTTGGCCACAAGTAATGACATAGGAAGTCCTGATACATCTTCATCACGCCTAGATTTACTGCCAAGTGGGGTGTATTGAACTCCCTCAACACTACCTCTTTTAGTGCCACTGGTTCAAAAATACATCTTCTAAAAAGGATAGTGTGCACCCCACCTCCAGAATATCTGTAATGTACATGTCATGAGGATATATGAGCACATGTAGTCTCACAGCTGTAGTGTGCATGTTGTAGCTCCTTGACTCACTGAAGTAGTGGAATTGAAACTACAATTGACTGGAGGTATACTATCTCATATCTATCTAGTTAGGATATCTGAAGTGAGGATAACTACATTGATGCCTCATTCAGTATGTACGAACTCAATCTCCTACTATCTGCATCTACAACTGTGTTCCCCTTCTCAAGTGTATAGACTATCTCAAATTCAGTGTCCTGGAAGAAATCTAGCCAACACCACTGTCTCAGATTTAGATATTTCTGTCTGAAGATCTATATGAGACCCTTGTAGTCTAAGTAATCAGTGAACCACTCTCCCATCATGTAGTGTTGCCCCATATTTTGTTTGAAGACTACATCTACCAAATCCATGCTTTGAGTCATATAATTCAAATCATGAGGAATCACAAGTCATGAGCCAAAAGAAATCACGACATCACACTACATCAGGACACAATAATGTCTTGTCCCTGATGCATCACAGTAAACCACGTAGTAACTGCCCTCCTCCGACAACCTAAGGATGGGAGCGCTGGTCATGCTCTACCTCAGATGGTCAACGCTCTGTTGCAATGTATCTGACCACAAGAAAGGTTTCCCCTTCTTTGTCAAGGCAGTCAATGGCACTACTACTATAGAGAAATCAGGTACCAACCTCTGATAGTATCCTACTAATCAAAGGAAGAATCGTAACTTAGTAATGCCACTAGGTGGCTCTCAAGAAAATACTACCTCATTCATCACTGGATCCACTGCAACATCAGCCTCTGAGATGATGTGTCATAAAAAGTGGATCTTCCATATCCAGAACTCACACTTCGAGAGCTTCCCATACAACTGGTGCTCCCAGAGTGTGTATAGAACTATTTTCAAGGGTACAATGTGCTCTTCCAATGATTTTTAGTACACGAAGATTTCATTAATGAAGACCACTATAAACTGGTCTATTTTGGTTTGAAAGATATTTTTCATGGGACCAATGAACACTGTAGGGGCATTTGTTACACCAAATGGAATCACTATGTATTTGTAATGTTTGTACAGATATTTGAAGGCCATATTTAGTATGTCATTATCCCTCACATGATCCCGGTGATAGCCTGATCTGAGATCTATCTTCGAGAACCACTTTTCTCCTTTCAACTGATAAAACAGATCATCAATACTCATTAGAGGATACTTGTTCTTCATGGTCACCTGGTTTAGGCACCGGAAGTCCATGCATAGACTCAAATGTCAGTACGCCTTCTTGGAAAACCACACCAAGGATGCCCATGGAGAAACATTGGGCCTTATGAATCCCTTCCTCTGTAAGTCTTCCAACTATTCCATCATCTCCCGGAGCTCCGCAAGGGCCATCCGATATGCTAGTGTAGATATCGGTGTTCTTCTAGGGTATAGGTCAATGCAGAAGTCAACCTCTCTATGAGGAGGTAGTCATAAGATATATTCTTGAAATACATCATCATACTCATCCACCGCCACTGGGAATTGTGTACTATCCTCATCCACTGTGTCAATGGTCATACAAGCTAGTCGATATGTAATCGAATGCACCTTCCTATGTGCAAGTCCATATTGTGATTCTCTATTTTTTTTATCACCAAAAAAAGGAAAACTGGCCTCCATATCTACCTATACATCCCACTATATGTCTCTAGATGTCAATCTATGTATGAACTTCTGATAGGCAGTCCATGCATAAAATGATGTTGTTGGGATTCAACACCGCTAATAAAAGATCTCATCTAAAACTCTCTCCTCTGAGAGTAAGATAACACTGTCGGCACCAGTGTGTGAATTCTAAATCTCTTCCAGCATAATTATCCAAACACAATTTTCTAGTCAAAATCAGTAAGAATCATAGAGTCCTAAACTATGTCTGCGATAATGAAATAATGGCTAGAACATGTGTCAATATGCACTACTGATAAAGTAGGGAAGAAAAATATCACAACTAGTATCATCTCTGGGAAATCAGGATCGTGAGCCTCTACTTCTTGTAGTTGGTCCTGTCCCCATTCACCAGCTCCCAGATCTTGTGGTGGACCACCTCGGGGTGGTGGTGGTCATTCCTAGTAAACCAGACTAGCTTCCACTATATATCTTGCTCCCCTGCCTCATCCACCACCTGGATGATACTCATGATTCTACCACTGCTGTTGTCTTAGTGGCCCCTCCACCATCAACCAATCATATGCACGGGGTGTCAGATAGTCACGAGCTCTATAACCCTATCACCCACATGGAATACATATTATGCCTTGATGGTAGCTCTCTCAGCCTCTCGAGCATCGCAACTTTGATTCTGAGTCCCAGGGTCTCCCTCAAAGAGGTCTATCCCACTTGGGCTTCTGTGTCATCAATCTACTTCTAGATGCAGATCATTCTAATACCTATCATCTGGTACGGACTCTCACTATTGGTTCCTTCTTGGCAAGGAAGATCTCAATTCGAAAATCTCACTCTAGCACGCTAGCCTGTCTAAGGATGCCGAGAGAATGTATCATGGCTCTTATCTCTCATTGGACCCTTTCTCAATGGTTAGGGACCTGAACTAAGGGTCCCTTTCCATGTTGGTGGAGTATCATGATTGGTCAGTAAATATCATAAAGTACTGTGCCACAGTCTGGCTACACTGATGCAGATGCAACAGATCCTGAATACACAAAGAGTGTAGGGTCACAGGCACGAATTTCGTCATAAGAAGGCTATCAATGTCTATCTAGGGGAGGGTCGTCTACTGATGCACCAATAGCATCGAGCTCCATCATCTTCCTACTGAGCCATGAAGTTGTCTCACAGTCATGATCACCATCTGCTCAGTAGGTGTCTCTACTAAGAGAAATTCCCGTAAAACTGTCTCAAGAATGTCCTATACTACATGGGGTCTGTCATGCCTAAAAAACTCAGAGGCTTCTGTCTCTAGAACACATGCAATGCACTCAGCCAACATGAATTATCCACTGGTATCATTTGTTTCTCAATAGATGGTGGTGCTATGGGTAAACCACCTGATGGTGTCGTCACTGTGATTGGTCCTTATTCCGAAAACTCATCTGTTGGTGGGAAACAATCAAGATCTCTAATCAGAATCCTGGGTAGCCATCTTCATGGATGCATCATGTAAGAAACATATTTTCTGATATCAATATGTTATACCTGGTCATATGACTCAATAAAAATCATGAAAACAATTCAAAACACTAGAAAACTGTGTTTTCGAGTACCAAGTTGCAAAAAAGAATTCAGGGTCCTGATGTACATATACGTTGGCCACCACACCAACCGTAGATTCACTACACTAAAAACTGAACTCAATACCCTATAAAATATTGCCTCATTAAAAGTATAATTTTATTTCTTCTTGTAGAAATGAACTCCCTTTGATACCACTTTGTCACGAACTGTCCCACGTGGTCCAGACGTGACTAACCCAAGCCCTCCTTCCATAGACTAGGGGTTGGTGAATAACCACTAAAGGGTTTCCCCAAACAGAAAATGCATTGCCTTAGATAACTATACACACTCAAAAAGGGAAACTGAAGTAAACTACTAACAAAATATGGTATAACCCTGAATGTAAATTACAACCACAAATACAACTGAAAACTGAAAATAGTGGGCCAGATTAAAATCCCTAGAAATTGAAAAGAATGTAATCAACTATAGCATCATCACTATTTCTCTACAAGGGGTAGTATCTACATGTCCAAGGTCGAATAAGAGGATATCTATTGTTCATATAACACCAAGATCAACCAAGTCTCGAACCACCAATTTTTTTCACAGAAGATCATTAGTTTGTAATAGACACACATGTGCGGATGGAGCCCATACAGGGGTGAGTATAACAACTAATTATGGGTCCTTGAGACCCCTGAAGGTCACTCAGTAATACAAAAAGGAAAAAATAATAAGAAACACATCAAAGGTAATATCACAATCATGATCTAAATCATGAAGCCCAAAGAAAAAGAGATAGCTCACTCTTACGGTATAACATCATGGTTACTGTGATATAGATGACTAGTCATAATTCCATATTATCATATCAGTAATAACTCTACTGATGACCTGTATAGGTCACTACCTTCTAACCAATATAAGTTGCAAGACAGTGTCCCATTTTTGTACTTGGTGATGAACCGTATTTGTCGGTGGTGCTGGCCCGTATTTTCCAACGGTGCTGACCCATATTGGTCGGTGGTGCGGACCCGTATTAGTTTATAGGGATGAACTATTTTGGTCGCTGGTACATAGGTATGGATGATTAGTTTTACAACTAGATCATCCCACTCCGGTGTTTCTGATGCAGACATGCATTGGTTTCTCTTCTTCTTTATGTCACATCCAGCCACTGGATTCCCACACTAAAAAGCCTGATCTCTAGAAGTCTCTTCTCTTCAAGCCATAAATCATATTTCAACTAGTACTACGTCCCGAATAAATCATACCCAAGGGAATTCCCATACATAGAGGTCCCAACCTATCAAACGAGGCGTCGATCAGAGGCCCGGTCTATGAGATACAGGCACTTTCGTAAACAGGCCCTTGTTGGATTCAATTGAGATCCAACCCAGGTCGCACTTCATTCTCTTTCAAAGCTCAATAAGAATATATCCAAAGGGACACCATTTCACGAGGGTCCTTATGCCACATAGGGCGCATCTATCGGATGCTTGGTCTGTTAGTTACATCCCTTTCCGTGAAACGGGGGTGAACATACCTCGGTCTGTCTCAGATTGTTCGGGAACACTGTAATATTTCAATGGGAAAAATTCCCAAAATGGGTCCTATAACCACTAACGATGTGTCAAATGAACATCTAGTTCTTCATTTAAGGGTGAATCCTTATTCGGGGGTCGGTTGGGTCTGGGCCTGGTCTGACTCTTTTAGGTCAGCCTAACACAACGAGTCCTGGGTCTACCTAACCCTACTCTGGTCTATCCCATTAAAGGACATCCTGGTTCACTGGATCGGGCTCGGTGTTTGACAGCCGGGTGGCGGTTAGCCCGACCCACGCAGGTGGTGCTCGGCCCACCTGTGCTAGCTCATTGGGCCGCAGGTCCGGCCCGACCCGTGTTTGGACCGGTCTGCCTAATGGAAAATTGTTGTCTCTAGCTGGCCCTGTGGATGCAGGGCCATTTCATTCGGCTGGTGGGGAACTGCCCCACCACGTGCAACCATCGGCCAGATGGTCTCCTAGTCTTCAACCTATGCAGCGCAGCGCGAGGCCGTGTCTCCCGTTCCTATTGTTGCTGCTACCACCAGCGTTGGCTGTGGGAAGTTCTCTTCTACCACAAGGCCAAACACCTATGAAAACCATAGAACGTGAAGGTGCACTTCTTCCCCACTGTCCGAGGTAGGTTGACGCAAGCTTCCTCTAGCCCCCACCGGCATCCGCCAGCATGGGGCACCGACGGTTCCTTCTGCGGGCCACCGGATGTGCAATGGTGGTTCGTTCAAGGTTTCTTCTGGGCCTACGAGCCTCCTAGATTTCCATTATTATAGTGTGACCCTTGTTCTCATGTTTCCATCAAAATAGAAGAAATATATCCCCAAAAATGAAACATAAATGAAGCATAGGATGGTCTGGGACGTGTTTGTTCATCTCACACCCTCTGCATTAACATGATAATAAGTGGGAGAATAGTTATCATACATTAATGAATTAAAAAAATCATTTCCATAATGCTAAACCAAAACCAAAAAAACCCATACTTGGATGAGACGTCTGCTAACAACGATCAATGGAACAACCGTCAACATTTTCTTCAGGTCATGATTTATTGGCACTCATCACTGCTCGCTGAGTATGGTCTCATCCTTTAGGTGGACGTCACTGCAGGACATCACCAGAGTTTCGTCACTTGAAGAAGTTGTGCCAAAACCCCACCCTTAGCTCCATTAAAATAGGATGGGGAATGGTGAGTAACACATTGATTAATTAATGAGGATCATTAAATAAATTAATAAACCACTTTTAATTCACGGTGTTGGAGTCACTCGGTTAATGATCCAATCCATTAATTGGCTTGACAAGTCACTGGTCTTTCCACTGCAACTAATCTGTTGGAGAAAAAGGAAATAACGTAACAATTAAATGTTATTTTACATTTTTTTATAATGTCCAAAATATATATTTTTCTCCCGACCTACTATGGTTGAAGTGAAGATTCCATTCAGAAAATATTGATGCTTTAGTTTCAATGGTGATCTCTGATTTCAATTTCATGCACCAGTTCAAATGGTAGAAAAAAAAGCACCTGAAGTTTCTGAACATACCTTAAAAACATTTATAAATTCACTCTAGGAACATCGGGCCTCATAATCAGACACAGTTAATATTCACAGACTCCTAAAAATCCCAAATAATTTTCAATATATATATATATATATATGGAATTTCTTGTTCATTACATAATATCATAGAATCCATTATATCCATGTAGGATAAATTTTCATGGGAGATTATAGATGGAAACACACTATTGGAATGGATCAAGAGAAATAGATATATAGAAAACTAGAGGGAAAGGGATTCGATCTGTAGGAATGTAGGAGTCCTTATAAAAAGTATGATTGCTCATTCGAAAAATTTTAATGGAATGGTCTAGTGTGTGGTGGGTCATGGAGATATACATTGATGGAAGGTGACTCAGCAGGCGTACCAACATTAATTCTAGGATTCCTAGTCAATGAATTTTTTTTATGGAATCATGTTCAATCCCTAATTTCATTAACACAACCCCATTCCATTTACAATGTATTACATTCAAGAATATCAGTCAGATAGTTGATCCCGACCCAATATATTTTTTTGTAACATTATACAAGATTTTTATCAATATATATTTCAATGATATGGTTCACATATGTAACGGTAATAATGAGTGGTTGTTTGATATATGGTGAAAATAAATCCAATTGAAAATGAATTTTTTGATGTGGACTCTGAAGAACTATTCCATTCTTATAGATGTCAATTTGAAGAATAATGGGGTCCTTCTAGATTCCCATATATACTATTGTGTCTCATGGATCCTTGAATGAACAAGGAATCTTTTTTTTTCATGGGGGACTAGGTGCTTGGTATTTGGAGTCATATTGATCAATTCACGGAAATATTTGGTAGGGGGATTATCTTTATAAGTTCGTTGAGTCCTCGTTTTAGGGATATGATCACAATGGAATAGAAGTAAGGATATGATGCATGATATTTGATGAGTTATAATGGGTTATATGGGAGTCCATAAGAAAGTGATGGGAAGGAAGATTCTGATCTCATCATATTAGGAAGGTCTGTGTGAATTACATGGTGGAGGACCTATAGGATCATATTATTAGGATGTTTCCTTGACCCCATTGTGGAAATTTATTCCAAGAGTAGTTCGGAATTCATAGGGTGGAGAATGGTAAAACATGGGTGTGTGGGTTATATGGAAACATCCAATGATGGGACTAAAGCTAAATGTAAATGGATCGTTGTTTTAATGTATTGTGAGATAATGTGGTCTAGTGTGGGATTAAATAGGATTAATACTATTCGTTTTTTCTTCATTTTCCATCGTACATACCACTCCATAGTAGAATAATCAAGGGAAATGGTTAATGGAATTACATTGTGTAGATTCTTCAATATCAACCTTATGGATCTGGATTCGAATACCAAGCATTTTGATGGATTTTGTTGATGAAATTTAAAAATAGATTAGGTCTTGGAATACCTCATCATAAGGTGTATGATGACTATAGATCAGGGTATTAAGGTTATCCACACATGAAGGAAGTCAATTTTACAGCTGATGCATTGGATAGCAAGGGAGACCCTAGTGATTATAACTTCTTATATTTTTATACTAGATCCATATCAAATTATTAAAACATCATTACTAGGGTAGGTTCACATTGACATCACTATTTTTAGAACCTATGATTTTAATTAATATTTATAGATACATCGCATCCACTATTATTTAATAGAATTTTAATTTTGTGTTAGTAAATAAGGGATACCATCAATAATAATCATACACTATACCACCAATCATTAGTTTTCTAGTCATATAGGGAATATTTCTTTGATAAAATGGCTGAATATCTCAAATGTATTATTAAAAAATTCGAATAGTATTGAAAAAATTAATTTTCTCTAAGTATGAATGATTTTCGGAAGAAAACCACACCCACACACCAAACTGATTCCCAATCTATTTGTTCATACTAAGAGAATGTTAGACTTGATCTTAAGTAAAAGTTTCTTCAGTGTGAGATGTTTTGTTATTCACGATTATTCTTCCTAGACATTGATATTCCTACTTAAGTCCATAAAAATGATAAATATTCTATTTTTGGACCTATAATGTAATCAAGCGATGATCCATTATTGAATAGCTATAACCAAGGGTATGAGAAAAATACCAAACATTCATGGAGGGAGGAGGGTGTATTGATACATAACGTTTCCCATAAATCTTATCAAAATAGTCTGTAATTACAACATCAATCAAGGGATAAGTTTTTGACTATAGAAGAAGAAGTCACAAGGATATTTCAATTGTTTGTTGGTAGGTTTTTTGAGCAAAATGATTAGATCAATGTGGATAATAGAAAAAAACCAAGTCTGAAAATATATTGTTTCATGTTGGATATTTAATCAGAAACACAAGTGTTAGAGAAATGGAGACGCTACATAGTACTAATGAGTCAAATCGTAATGATAATTCCATTGTATACACAACTAGGACTGGTCACAAAACTCATGAGGGATCCAAAATAGACCTCAAATCCAACCCCATTTAAAATACATTTAAATCCCTAGAACACAAATTGAATTCTATGAAATGTGGGAATTCAGACAACACTAATAAATGTTATTTAATGCCTATTTTACTTAATGAAAAATCAAAATATGTAGACATAGAATCCAATAACACAAAGGGAATGAAAAATATTGTATAGTAATAAGAGGGTGTTCCTACAATAGGGACTATTTTTTCCACAATCACTCCCTTCCCTCAATGAATCATGATGGAAAATCAGGATTCTCAAATGTTATATTTTTGAAGGATTTTGAGAGACTCAACATGGCTATCCCTTTAATTTATGATCCCATTCAAATACCTTATTATTTGAAATCCTTAAAAAAAATTTTAAAAAGAATACTCTAGAATATTATTCTACCTAAAATATCACCTCTGTGTGTATTTTTGTCCAGCAGAACAAGATACATAACAAATGACAAGACCCATGGCGTTTTTTCATTCATTACACTTTTGGATGTCATGTTTCGAAGCTAAATTTTTATTTGATGTTGTTGCAAGTATCAATTTAATTCTATTAATATTGATCTTTAAATTGATACTAGGTGGAAAAATCCCTCTATATTAGTATTGAATAATGTAGATTGATTGATTACCCAACATGTTGATTGGGTAGATGACTTTCTTTTTGTAGCATGAAATCTCTTTTTGTTCCTTGATTTTCGAATTTTGGGTATTGAATGTAACCAAGAAGAACATGTTATTATTGGAATTGACATTCATTAAAATATGTTTTATTTAATTTATTATTCAAATAGAAGACTAATTTTCTTCCAAGGATTCAAAAATATAAAATTAAATATTTTATAAAATCATTTTTTAACCACCACAAAAGCATATCATTCCATGATAATAGCTCCCACATGATGATGTATTTATAGATGAGTTGAAAGAAAATTCTTTATTTATTTTTTATGAAATTGTGGATTTTTATGATTTTCCTGCATAACAATTTGTGGGTATTATTTCAACTATGTAATAAGATTGCTTCAATGAATATAGAGGGTAATTCCTAGGTCAGTTAGATGACATTGTTATAGATCATATTTTAAACTCTCTAGAGGAATATACATATGAATAGTACTTTTATGACACAAATAGTGATAAAGGAAATGATTTCTACACATTATTTTACAAGTATAAACATGAAGAATATAGAACCCTCAAACCCACGTGTCATCCCATGAGCCATGTTCCTCCCACTATAGAGGAAAAACCCATATCTGTTCATGCTAACTATGCTTTTTATATGATAATACACAATTTTAAAGGTCAAATTTATTCAAAATTAGTGGCAAGTCAATAGAAAAAACTACTTGATATTTTGATAAAATTAAAATCTAATATTTTCTTGTCAATTGATGATATCTAAAGAATATGGTCATTATTTTTTTGGAAGAAACATTCAATGGAATATATCTATTTTACCAAGTGTGGAATCTAAGATTATAATCTACCCCATCATGAAATATTTAGTTCGAGAAGAAGTTATTCAACTTTTTGATACTATAATAGTATTTTTCATTTCTAACATCCCATAGGTATGTCCTATTTAAGTGGTCCGTAAGGAGAGTGATTTCCCAGTGATCTCAAATTAAATGAATGAATTGATTCATATTCAAATTGTTTTAAAATTTGAGGGTCTTCATAGAATATATAAAAATATACACTTGTACTAGAAAACACTTTTTTGAATGTAATTTTTAGACCAAATGTTAGAGCTATTTCAAAGTAATCATTTTCTTCATTTTTGCATTGGATTTTAGGTTACAATATTATTATCATTAAACCTATAGACCCAGAGAAATCCACTTTCACCTATCCATTATGAAAATTTTCTTAAATACTAATTCCCTATGGTGTTTTTGGTTCTAAAAATATTTTTACAATTGAATGATTTACATTTTTATTTTATAAATGAGAGATATATCAATCTGTTCATTAATGATTTATCTATATTGGGTTTGGATTTTGAAATTGTTAGAAACTTTTAGAATCTGTTCTATATATATGTGAAGAAATAAAAATTGTATTTGATTCCCAAAATTTGTTATTTCATTGTATATTAGGAATGTATGATGTTTGATTCAATATCCTAGTTGACGTATCTTAGAAAATTGAACCAATTCTTTATCTACTTGTTAAAGACACACCACTTATATTTGATGGAATGTGTTTGTAACATTTTACTTTTACTATGTAAAATATCATATCATCTCCCATTATTATTTTCCCAAAGTAGTAGATCAATTTTGAAATCATGTGTGATGTTAGTGGCATTGTTGTGGGAGCTGTTATAGGCCAATGGAAATAAAAGAATTTTTACATTATATGTTACTATAGAATATTTTATAATGAAGATCGATTGTGTATCAACATAATTTAAGAAAAACATTTGGATTTTTTTCTTTTGAATTGTTTAGTTTAAATATGATTGGATATAAACTCATTTTTTTCAAATTTCATTCATCTATTATGTATATATTTTCTCACAAATGATATAATCCTCAACTACTGAGATGGGGTTTAATGCTTAAATAATTACACATAGTTATCAAGGATATACTTGGAGATACAAATATCATGGATATTCATTTATATAGGATTCCCAATACCCTAAATTAAGCCATAAATGAGATAAATTCTTCATTTATGATGAAATAATTTTCACTATTTCTTAAATAATTATCAATGGTTTGCAGACATTTGTTACATTCTTATTGTTATAATTATACCTATAGTATATTCTCACAACTATTTAAGAATGTTTATCATGGAGCATAAGTAATATTCTAGGATGATTCCATATTATTTAAAATTCATTCTAATGGAATAGTGATATGATGTGTTCTTGAGAGAGAAATGCATCCAATTTTGGATTGTTTTCATTCATTGTCAGGGGTAGGAAACCATGGTTGTGAGATAACTAATCAAAATGTTATAGAATCTAGTTTTTACCAACCTTTACCATTTAGTGTTTCTCAATATCAATTTATATAGTGTAATTATAGGAAAAGACATGGTTACATCAGGAGGAAGCAATATCTACCCTAGAATATAATTTTAGATGTTAAAATACTTGATGTTTAGATAATGTAATTCCTAGGCCCTTCTGCTTCATCCCATAGAAATGATTATATTTTAGTTTCATTTAATTTTTATCAAAGAGGATTGAGGTAATTTATCTTTCTAAAAACTATACTTGCAGTGTGGTCAAGCGTGTTAAAAAATATCATTTTTTTGCTTAGTGTGCCAAAGGAATTCATTACTAGCGGTAAGACTCACTTTAGGAACTACATGTTCAATTTTTTGGGGTGAAATATCTATTGTTCACAGAAAACATGTATGACCTGTCATTCATAATCTATTGAATAATATGATGTCTCTAACAAGTTCATAAAACAAATCATATAGGAGACTATATTTATCTTCATATAGGAATGGTCCTTAAAGATATATGATGCACTATGGGATTATTGTACCACCTCCAAAACCACAATTAGTATGGCTTCATATCATATTCTCTTTAAAAAGGATTTACAATTTCTTGTAGATATTCAATATAAATTCTTTTGGGTGATTGAATCCTTGAATTTTTTTAAAATATTTTGGCTAAAGGAGACAACATGAATTCTATGAGTTGGAATAAAACCAAGAGATATTCAATGATTTAATAAGGTTATGTGGCTTTCATAATTTTTCAATCAATGAAACATGGTGATGAAGAAAGTGAATTAGGATTGATAAAATGGATGATTCTAGGAGTTTTGATTTTGTTCACAACTATTGATGTCAGTTCACCAATTTCATTCCCAATGGAATATACAAAATGTTCCCACATCCATAACTGTGTATAGACCTACTTTTTTGAGGTGTGTGTATAGTTGGAGTTTTGTGACCTAATGATGCTTTCTAACTCTCATTGGTCAAGGGTATGGGAGGTCGTTCTCTTCTAAAAATTTTTGGGTAACTTTAACCTACTTCTTGACCCACTTATAGATTTAAGATATGTTTTTTAAAATCATCCTAATCTAAATATGAGACCAGTTACCCTAAAAAATGGTCATAGATTATTCCTTTTTATGTGAAGGAGAAGGGGATATCATTTTTTATTCTATATCTATGTATCTAATGTTCATTGTACAATTCCCAGTAATAAATATCTTCTTATATTTTGAAGGCACATAACTAGTCACTTTGTAATATTCTATCGTACAGGGAGGCATTTTATATCCAAGGTGGGGATTGAGCCATTACGAGGAATCCTACATATTATGTTTATTGTAATAATAAAGATCCATATATTTTATTTAACCCATGTAGTATAACATCATGCTGAAAGAACATATGTGAGGGCACACAATCACCAAATAATTGTGCTTAAGTCTCAATAAGACTTTCAATATATCCTAGTTATAGTACGAATTTGAGTAATCATAGTTCGATCCCACCCTTAGGATTGTCTCCATGGTAGATTCCCTCATATATGAGATGCTTATATTATTTCACTCATCACGGATTACATAATTTTATTTCATTGGTTGATGAAGATTCTCAATTCTAATGATATTCCTTGTGAGCATACCAAAGCCCACATGAGCTACTCTCTAAGTGAGAAAAAATGACAATAAATAATCATTACTTGTTATTTCTCATGTCGTACTTATACGCTTGGAAATACCATTGTTGGATTATATAGAGCTCGATCCCTAGAGATCCATTCAATGAATCCATGTTATAGAAGGAATCATATTTATCATAGTTTTTTAGTTAGGGATAACATAATGGAGTTTCACATTACAGAGGCTATAAAATGAAATAATGTCTTGGGATGGTCAATTGATCATGCCAACATTTTTACCTAAATTTATTTTTATTTTTATATTGACATGTCAACAAATTTTTGCCAGACATGTCAAAAGAAAATCACATGATCCATTTGACTTGTCCATGGGATATCGCATAACATATATGGAATTTCTGAAGATTTATTGATGATCATGGTTGATGATTATAGAGGAAATCACGAGTCCTAGATAACTTATCGTGGAATCTATCACAAGATCTATCATAACATGCTTAGAGGTTGTTTCATGATCCTTTTGACATAACCGGTTGTCATCAAAAATGATTGATGAAACCCATGGGAGGTGCTACCAGAGTCAATGTGACATGTCTAGATGGTGATGAATTATCCATGTTGGCTTGTCTAGAATAAATCGTGTGATCTGGTCATCATTCCCATATGGCATCATGGGAGCCCATTTAGGGTCCCATGTTCTATCACA
Source organism: Viscum album (assembly GCA_963277665.1). NCBI lineage: Eukaryota > Viridiplantae > Streptophyta > Magnoliopsida > Santalales > Viscaceae > Viscum > Viscum album. The sequence goes on from OY728133.1 coordinate 1,672,162,654, forward strand.
AGACATTTCATACATGTGCTCGTGTAGACATATGAGTTGGTACAAATTTATAAAGGACAACAAAGGGTTTGGATGGAGACCCCAATGGGTAATGTGAGTCATGGGTAGCATGTCCCGGAGAGCCATGTGACTTTCGTTGATATTTCTATATCACATCACATGACCCAAATATTATACATAGAAGAGTAGTGAGATATGAGAGACATGTGTGGGTGTTGTCATATGACCAGGGTGGTTCACATAAAACACATGAGGATCAATATATATGTTCTTTTCATAAGTATTCCATATTTTAAGTCATTGTTCCATCCTTTTATTTTGAATTCCATTTATTTGGTCAATGTTATCTAATTTTAAGTCTTGTATGATCCACTAGATATGTGTTATTTTATTCATTTGTGCCATGAAATGATTTTTGTGTGATCTAAGAGTGATCTTGTGAAGTGCATGGGTGTACTACATGATTACTCTGGTTTTTCATTGGATGTTTCATAGTATAAAATTTATTCAGTCGTGAGATCATCCTCTTTGAGAAATTTGATTTGATTCCTAGATACATTAGTATGAGGATCTAAGGATTTGACCATCCATCTATGGAAGCATTATTTGATGCTATGGTGGGTTATTTCGAGGCTTCACCGCCCTATTTATTCACCCTATTGTGCATCATGTATCGTAAAAGTCCAGACTTGGGTCAGTGGAGGGACATTATGTAATATATTTTTCACAAGATCATGATGTAGGTTAATTTCAGGGCCTTGAATTATTTTTAGTGACCACTAAAAAATAACTTCAATGCCTCTATTATTAGATTATTTCACATTAATATATTATTTCCAAATCAAGAAAACATTACGAGGGTCTTCCATATTGTTGGGACGACATGTCTACGTACATTAACAAAAGGCCAAGATACCTTTTGAATTTATTTCACATTATATTTGATTAATTTACGGGATATTCTATGAGATATGGATGGATTTCCGTGGAGCCATTGTGAGATAAATCCCTCCTATCAAGTGGTCTTTTGAGACATCATAGAAGTGTCGAATGATTTTTAAAACCGAAAGAGGTTCCCATATTTCCCCAACTATTTTCATATTTATTTTATATGGACTCTTTCGGTTTTATGAGGTTTCTGAAGTATTTTTGATGACAATAACTCTCCCAATCAGTGTTGTGTCATGTGACAAATAAATTTTGTTGTTGATATTCATGATCACTTCATGGATAATCCCTTATGCTTATTTTTTTACCAAATGGGGGATTGAGTGACAGTCGGGACATCTCTGAAGCCTTTTATATGGTAGGGGTGACATTCATGTGGGCTCTTGTATGACTAGGAAGACATGTCATAGGGATTTTACGATGTCTTTTGAACCACAAAGGGTGCATCACATGAGTTTTACAACCAGCTGTGGATCCCATATTTTCCATTTTATTTCCATTGTTTATTTTACAATGTTTGGGGATATTTCAAGGTTTTAAGGGTGTTATTTTAGAAAATTACTCTTGCTATTGGTTATGCGTCATAAGAAATTTACATCATTAAGTCGCTCCCACCATTTTTATATATATTTCTATATTTTACAAGGGGCTTTACAGCCATCACCCATTGATATCCTAATGGATAAACCTCATGATAAATATGGGACATTGAGATATAATGTATACCTTATCTTCTTCAATCATCCTTCTTTCCTATGTAACATCAAATTATTAGTGTTAAGATCACATTATTGCATGAAGAAAATGTCAGGTATAGTTTCACCACATTCCTATTTATTTTTGTGTGTTTTGTGATAGATCTTGTGATGTTATGTTGACATTTTCAACGATGTTTTATTTCACACCATTGAAATTTAATCTATTCATGGTCATATGATGGAATGTGTGACCAAGTTAGTTTTTATTTCCAAATCGTATGAAAAAGGGTACATGGATAGTGATTAAATAATATTCCTAAATACCACATAACCCAATATCATGACAAATGAATATAGAATATTTATCTACATTACATGATGATATCAATCGAGGAATGTAGATTCTCATGCACACAGTAATATTGCATATGTGTGTTGTGGATTTCCATTAGATTAGCATGGTGTATGACGTATTTACATATATTCATGTTTGGATTTCATATATCATTAAAAAAAATTAATACATGATCATAAACACAATCGAATTTATTTTCAACAATTATTCACATAATTTGGAATGTGGTGATTCAATATCCATCTTGGAATATGTAATACCATGAAATGAACTTGTATTCATGCTTTCTAGGTTATGTGTATACATGAGATTATATTTGAATGATTATATATTTGGTGCCACAAACTTTTCCAAAATTTGGTATGTGATGCCTTAACTTCTTCACACAAAATATAAAATGATGTTTTGTGTGCACGTGAGCTAGTTCACATACCCCATTTTTGGGCTCGCACTAGCTCATTCACGTAACCCTTATGTGGGATCTTGATGCTCTATTTTACATAGAAAATGAGATAGATTTTCACCAAACTGGTAGTGACCCACTCCACCTAATGATCTTCATGTAATTATAGATAAATTAATGCACTAAATTTGTACATATGAGATTGGTGGTGTTTCTAATAAATATGCTTCTTTCTCTATCACGTGGATATACTCATCCTAAGATTTGAAAATAATTTCTCAACATGTTATTTACTCAAGGAAATAGAACCCTTCGTATTTATTATGAGATGAAAATATTTATTTATTTGATCTCATGAACTTATAAAGATTTTTTGTGATCTTGTGATCCACATATAGAGTTTCTTTTATGGACTATTAATCATCATCATGCACATGGTATCACTAAAGCTCAATATTTTCACTGTGTCTTTTTGTCATGTGATGTATATGGTTGTGGAGATAACATAAAAAAATTTAATTTTTTTCATTTATTGTTTCCTTCTTGAACTATATAATTTTATTGAATGTCAGCCGAAGTCTCTTCCTCGTAAAGAAATTATCATAGAACTTCATCTGCGCACCTTCCCAAGAGGGTGAGCCACCACTCTACTTAATTTTTTGTAGTCTCATTCATGAATGGTCTATCTAGGACATTTTTGTTTGAAATAATTTAAACACATCTTGATTACATCAATGAGATATCCACATGTTATAGTGTGTACTTATGATCATCCAAGACCAATCATACAAATGAAAATGGTTCTGCATGTGTCCAAATGTTCTCAAGGAATCAATTCTTATGATAGCCCCATCATGAACGAAAAGGTTTCAGTATGGGCCACCTCATCTGCTGATCCATGAGAATGGTTTTACTCCCCCTTAAAGATATTATATCAACAGTGGTTTCTTCATGTGATGATAGTTTCAGAATGAAGAGTTATGTGTGAATAGGCCATTCCACTACTAACTTTTTCAGCTGGTAAAGGTGAAGAGGAATATGATTCCCTTATGCAAGGAACCATTTATCATCCTCCTTCATTAGATCAGTGTTCATATTGTATCATTATTAATGTAATGCCTTAAAGAATAATGTTTATTAGATTATTTTATGATGTTTGGATGTATATAAATAAGAAATTAGTGCATATCAGGGCCCTATAAATTGTTAAAGTCATAGGTACCATCTCTGATAGTAGTTGGTTTGGCTTTTAGAGGTGTTGGTTTATCCCCCATGTAGGAATGATGGAATCCAAGAACTAGGTTTATGATCACCCCAAATCTGACTTACTTATCGTGTGATATGCCTGACATGCATCCTTCCATGAATATATGTTTAATGTATAAATATGAGCATCAATAAAGACCCTTCATATACTTAGATCCATTCAGAAATAAATGAATCAGATTCTAAAGAAAAATTTAGTTCACTTTCCACATATTTTAACATCTCATGGGCTTTGATATTGAGCCACAAGAGAGAATTTCTCCATAGTGTGTTAACTGAGGGGTTTTTGAGATTATCACTTGAAATATCCAATCAATGAGTGCTTTTTTAATGTGATAATGTATGTATCATCACTGGTGATCATACATTGAATAATACCATGTAAACAAGAATTCATGGTTTGGAATGTTATTATTCTAATAGATTATTCTTGTGAAGTAGTCATGAATTCCCACCAATCATGAAATTATTTATTAATATATCTTTTATAACTATATTTGGATCCCCTAATTTGCTTAAGGATAAAATTGTTAGAGTATATTTCTGGATGAATGATTTATATATCTTTTTCCAATGATTATGGAAATGATGATAATAAATTATTTTTTCTAAATCCATATGGTGAGATAATAATCCATTTCATTTTTCAGACTAATTTTTTATGATTTAATTTTTGTTATTTTAGGTCTTAACAAATATTTTTGTAGCTTATGGTGTGTAAGATCAGACCATCAATTGCTTTAGTTTAGGGATTCATAGATCAATCCATCATTATCTATTGTTTATGGTCCTTAATATTAGACCTTTTATCATTTTAGTTTAGGTTCTTTTATCATTCATGTTTAATCGATATAGTTTAGGGTCTTTTATCATGGACATTATATCACTGTATATTTGGTTTTTTATATTAGGTAATAGAATTCTATGCAGTCTAATGTCATACAAGCAAGACATAATCGATGATCATGGAATATGGATAAAATATTTCAGGAATGACTCAAAACACAGAAGTATGTACATTTATTCCGTGTAATTGTCAAGGCTCATGATGAGTACAACTCTATTAATGTAAAGATGATATTCATTTGGTTGGTTGTTCAATTAATGTTTTCTTCGATATAATTGTCAAACCGAAGTGTCGCCACTTTTTTCCATGCATTGTGGAAGATTTATTGGGGTAATGTTGAATGAGATTGAAATAGTTAGGAAGCTAGGAACAACATTATAGTTAAAATATGGTTGACATAATTCATACCCCAAAAAAATGAGGTACAGAATATGGAATGGGAAATACATGCCCTGGTGGAACTATAACACCCTGAGATGAAAAGTTCTTCCATGGTGTTGATTGCTGTAATTAAGAATGAGTATCCCTTCATACAAGGAGGATATGCATTATTTGGTGGTTCAAATCCCTTATGCATCTATACCATGGTCTAGAAAGAATGATATCCACTAATATTTTTTGGCCATGACAGATTTTTGGAGACTCCAACATCTACATAACAAGGTTGGGTATGGAGGAATGTTATCTAGGATGTGTTAGGGAACCCTTTGGACCATCAACTCATAATTTTGAATCTCAATCCCTACAAACTGTGGTTTTCAATCATGAGGTGTGGGATGTCAAATGTTTTGGAATCGAGTGTCACATTAATTGTCTTTTAAATGGTACAAAACACAGTGTGGTAACATATATGATGTCAAATACACATAGATATTTTGGTAAGGTTATTGTAAATCATTGTTTGATGTTCTTGAGTCAGGAGGATGATATAGGAAAATCATTCCCAAAAATTCCCAAAAACACACTGCGGTGTTGAGTTCTGTCATGGTTACATCTGTTCCCACATAGATCATAATGATATTTTTACAGAGTGTCACATTTGGTTTAAGACCATATGTGTATATCTAGGATACATGAACATGGATGAATAGTAAATCAAAGGGTCCCCTAAAGATGATTATAATTTTCCAAATCACATTGATTGTTTAAGGTGATCTTAGGCCGTCAAATCACCATTTTTGAATTATGAATAGTTTAATGTTCAATAAGGGTTAAAGAACCCTACAATTTGTGACACATTCTAGATATCATATTCTTGTAGTGAAGAGATATGAAAAACCATTAATATATCTTTTTTTGAAATGGGGGTTCTAGTGAGAATATATTGTATTTTATTAAGGATAAGGAGTAGGGACTGTTAGATATATTACATATTTATTTTCACTATAATTATGTTATACTACAGATAAAAATTGTTTTTCAAGTGAAGGATTGAATTTTGTTAATGTCTCCCTTTGTGGTTTTTTCAAAAAAAATTGTCTCTTTGTCATGTAGTTTAAGGTCATTCAATTTAGATGATAATATTTTAGTGTTTACGTCTACACAACATTGACTAGAGTGCAGGTACCTTGTTTTCATGATGCACATGGACCTAATATGGGTAATGTTACACAAGAGCTAAATTAGGACACCCATGGTCTAGAGTACCCCAATATACATCTGAGTGGGAGTGGAAAATATTGTAAATCACGGATCAAGGCTCACAGGTCATGAGTAATGATTTGTAAAAATCATACCAAGAATGGTTCGGAACACAATAAGGTTCTATGTTCTATTAAATTTACTTCAGATACCATAGGTATCAAAATTCCTTTTTTTTCATAGCAATTCATTAGGTTGACCATAGGTGCATATGAATGATCCATAGGAATTCACAAAATTTCAAAAAGGTCTCTTGATGCTATTTATATTTTTTCAATGGCCATGAATTATTTCTTGAAAATTTATGTTCTTGATACATGGTGTGTGATTTATGGATTAATGTTCTTAAAATATGGAGAAAGAATCACGAACTAAATATAATTAGTGTACGAATAATGGGTTCCATTGATAAAGCATTATAATTGGTGATGGATTTTACAGTATAACATCATGTATAGGAGATGTACCTTTTGTGTAGTTTTAATGTAATGTGACATAGACAGTTGCCTTGTAGTTTCATATCACACAGTAATGAAATCTTTGTTTTCTTGTAGTTTAACATCATTTGGTAAGGATTTCTACCATCTAGTTTAATGTTAGGCCAGAAGAATTTATGTTTTCAATGTATTTTAATGTCATGTGATAATGAAATGGAAACCATCATGAAAATTTCAGAAAGGTAAATGACATGCACAAGAAGGACACACATAGATCTGACTCATATATATGAAAAATGGTCATTCATGGTTCACAGCTAATGATGTTGGAGTTAATTTTTTTTATCTATTGTTGTATTAGGTCCCAATATTAGATATCTGGGCCAAACTATGTATCCATAGATGATATGAATCTTGAAACACTTAGTCATTGAATAGAAAGCCTCTACACAGGGCTTTCCTATACATAATGGTGGGCATTGGTTCCATTGATTATTTTAGGTAGTCCCATGATTGGAGATCTGGGCATCACTATGTATCCTGTGACGAATAGAATCAAGCCACACATTGTTCAAGAAAAATCATGTAGTTTAATATCATGAAATAAGGATGTTGGATTCCAAACATGAAATGATGTACTCTTTCTAAACCCAATGATTCAAATCCATGTGAAAATGTATATCCTATAATATTAGGTATTAAACCATACACAGTTATCCTTGAATGAACTTCCTTAATATGTATTGCTAATATAAAGATGGTGGATTTTATTATTTGTTGTGATAGAACCCATGAATATTGATTTGAGAATCACTGTATGTCATGTTATGTTAAGAAACATGTCCAACATAATTCATGATAATTGAAGTGTGGTATGAGACCAATCATTAACAATTGTTGTCCTCCCAGGTGAGGTCCATAAGAATGTGAAATTTAATTCCATATATGATATATCAACCATTATGTTTAACATAATGTGGAGAGGAATCATGATTTTCCTTTTATGGTCATTAATTCCAGACATTCATGTTTACTTCATGAGTGGTTACCCCTTTTTGTATAGGGAATCTAGTACTAAAATTTCCAAGATCACGTGATATATTCTCAATGTGTGAAACAAGGAATGGAAAGTGTTCTTGTCTCTTTGTATAGGTGACTGAGCATAGGACATGAGATTTCTATATCATGTGGTGGCTAGAGAATGATATATGATATAGGATTCCATTTTTTTTCATTGAAATGAGAATCAAGACATATGAGGTTCTAAAAAACCATGTAGTTTATATTTATGTGAAAAGGACCATAGCCATGAATTATAATGTCTTTTGGTGTGGATTTTGGTCACCTATTGTGAATGAAGATTGATGTCATGGACCAGTGCTATTTTACATCATTTGTTAAATACATTTTCTATGTATTTTAATGCCCTATGGTATGGAAAAGGATCACTTAATGTGAATGGAAAAACATATTGCAATTAATCCCCAAACTAGAGGTTTGGTTATCACTACATATCACTTGATGATAGCAATCAATCCCCACATTGTACTATAAACCCAAGATATTTAATTTTGAGTGGTAATGAAATCATTTTGTATTCTAATATAATGTAGTATGGACATTATTCTTTATGTAGGTTAATTCTTTTCTATCTCGAGTTGATATTATTTTCAGTTTAACATTATTCTACCAAGATGAGAGATGCAATGCAGATTAATGTATTAATTTCAGAAAAACGCTATACATTTTATTATCATGTGGCCATGATGTGGGATATCATGAAGTAAACGAATTACTTCCACTATATTACACTTGATGATATATGTAAAAATTATTTCATGAGAAACATCTCATTTGTGGGTGGTGTGACATAAATCTCATACATTGTGGCCAATGAATAAGATTTATTATTTTAGACCTTATGTATGATGTAATTACCTTCCCATATCGGTCCCATATTTGGATGATTCCTTCCTAGTATCACTAGGTTCATGAGACCCAATGCTAGTTAAATTTAGAGAAATTAATGAAGGTGATATTTTTTTATTAAAGTCTCATGTGATTCAATTCTACTGAACATCAGGGTTGTGCAATGTACACAACCTCTTTTCATCGATGTATTATAAGTAAATATGCTACATTTATGATTTATCATCATCCACGATTTTTCCACAAATGGTAATTCATAAAGAAGGAGGAAGAACTTCTACTGATAACACTGCCTCAATATCTTAAAATAATGAGTGTGGGGTTTCTATTGTAATAGTTCACTCTGTGGTATGATATGCCCCTAAATCATGGAGGAGCTTGGCTGGATAGGTATTCTTATATTTGATCACCATCTTCGGGGTTATATTTTAATGTGTCTCATTGATGGAATCTATCTATCTATTTTACATTTCATGATAGCAAGATTAGTAATTGGACATGATATTGTACTCCTGATACTATTTATTCATCTTTGTAGAATAGAATATGGTTCTTCTTTCTATAAATATTATGTGATGGACTAAAAAACTAGTGATGATATGGGAGTTTATGAAGTTGAAGATATTATTCATTTAAACTTCCTTGGAGGTTATTATCTCAACCCATATGAAAATGAAGTTGGTATAAGTGAAGATATACTTGAACTGATTAATTGTTGCTGGGGAAATTAGCCTCACATTATCCATTACAAAAATAAAAAATGACAAGGAAAACATAACACAATGTTGCAATTTTGGGGGATGATGGATGATATTAGCATGGATATATAGGCTTATTGGGACACTTTTTCCATTTTATATGTAATATTATCGAATCATCTACAATATCACTAATTTTAAATCTCTTTTAATATTATGGTAGGCTATCTGCAGAAAAATGGATTGTTCCAACTTAGCGATAATGGCATCATGTTCTTCCTTGTTATTCATGTAGCTTCTTAATAATTAGAAAAAGTATGTAAAAATTATTTTCCTATAGAGAAAAATAAAAATATAATAACCTAATTGATCCTTGTATTTTTTATTTTTTATAGAACATTGAGAGGTGCCAAAAAAAATCTCCCATCCATAGAAAGTCTCATGGGAATAGAAGACCTCCATATCAGGGAGCCCATATTCCACTGGTGAATTCTCAAGGTTGGGATGTTTCAGGAGGAAATTATCTATGACTTTCCCTTTTATGTAATTCTACAATATGAATGGAATATCATATTTCTACTGAATGACCATCAATCAACCCAGAAGCCTAGTCAATATGGGGAAGACATGTATGCACATGAGTATATCAATACAAGAGACTAGATATAAAACATTATTCTACTGGTAATGACTCCACTTTTTCATTATGAAGATTAGTTAAAGTTAGTTCTTCTCGATATTAGAGAATAGGGTCTTGGTACATTGAATAATTTAGTTGAAGTAATAGTGACTTTTTTGACACCCAACATAATTTTTCTATGTGAGGAGGATTCCTTGTGATCATTCCATGGTGGCCATATAGTGAAATATTGGGCTCCCTTACACTAGAGTAATCAGAACTGGTTGGTGTATCATGTATGGTTAAAGACAGTTGAAGACTTTTTGAATGTCTTCATCACATTAAAAGGTTATTCCATTATTCATTAGTCTAATTAATGTGAGAGACATTCTGAAAAAAATAGGTATAGAATTATGAATGTAGGAGAGAGTCCGTTGGATACACATGATTCTTTGAGATTAATGTTTGTGACATTTCAAAAATAATACTACTCTTCTATGGATGAAACTCGATGTCGCAGTGGAATACCATAAAGATAAGGAACATCGATAATGTTAATCTGAAGGTGTATTTCAGTGGATTCATCTTTACATTGTGATATCATAGGTTATCCAACATATTTTAATGACCCATTAATTGATCACATCACTTTTGGGATATGACCACCAAGTAATCAACCTACCATTCATCTATTTTCCCATGAATTCATTTAAAATATGATGCATGGAGCTTTTATAAGTGGAACTGGGATTCAATAATCAAAACCAAATGACCTGATCAAAAAATATCACCTATTTCACAATAATGTTAGTGGATTATTCTTCTTAAGTGGCAATATTTATTTTTTTACCATCAATACCCATCCATAATGAAAAGGGAATGGAAGTGAGATATTACATCGATCAAGAGTATTGTGATCTGCCATTGGAAATCATCATTTAGATAGTTCCAACAATTCTTTCTAAAACTATTAATACCCAAATATGACAATTAATTATAATTATAATGGTGATATTGGAAATCCATCTTTGGTATTTCACTTATTAGACAAATTTTTAATTGATAAAATTTTTATCTTCTCAATCTACATTAGTTAAATGATTGGGGTGTATCCTCTTGGCATCATGATTTATGCCTCTATTGTTTTCAGGTATGTTTAGATGGTGTGTAGCCACATCAGGATTTAGTATGAGCATTTCTTTTATATTTATAAGAGTAAAAACAAAAGTGTTGGTTTAGAAATTTGACTTATCTCTTACTCATCAACTGACATGTAGATAATAATCAACAGAGGTCGATGATTCTCTAGAGTTCCAAAATTTATCTTTCTACGCTCGAAAATGGTGTTTGAGACACCTTCTCAAAATGTGGTAGGGGCGTTCCTAATGCCATATTCCTTTTCATCTATCTCAAATTCAATCGATACATTTTCAAAAGAGGTTGAACATATGTGTCCTTATCTATCTCTCTATCAAGGTAAGGGAGAATTCATGAAGAGACATCAACATCCCCTATTACCAGATTAGGTGTAGATATATGTGGGAGGTTTTATTATTTTACAAATTCATTAGGGATAAAAGAGTATTGAATAACTAGGATCAAGCCTATAAACTAAACTATATTTATGGGGAGCATATTGTTGTCTTCGAGCATACATTAGGGATTGACATGGGTTCCTCCCAAGACATATGATACTAAATTGTATATCATCATTCACAATTGATTGTCTTCATCCACTAATTTAAAATATTGATTCAGAATGTTTTTCATCAAAATCCTAAAAAGGGGAACAATCACCATACACTCTTTGAACCATTCCATCGTTCTGGTATTTCAGACATTGATGGAGTGTTGATGGTACCACCTGTGTGTTTATGAAGCCTCGACATTTCATGTAGTACATTTTATGTAGTGTCTTGTTGCATAACCAAAAACATAGTATTAGATGTGATATCCCCAAACAGATCTTTCATCATGATCTCACCAAGAGGTCATCACATACTCTTATCATACACATGAATAGCATGCTTTGTGGGAGATCGGTCCACTATTCTATAACATAGATGTTAGAGGGTTTTAAATAGGGTAAAGAAGATCCCAGAAACATTATAAATAAAAAACATTTAGATTTTGACATTTTTGAGTCTGGCCAAAATATATATAGGCATGATGTTCTCATGGAAAACTTCTTCCTAATCATGATTAGTTTATGTAATAGAGATATGTAATTATGATGGAATGGACTCCACTGAATAATAATTGGATGCAACAAAATCAATAACTAAATAATATGGGTTCTGGTGGACTTTAAGGAGTGTCTTATTGAGTTATTTTGAAATATAGAGTGCACCCATGACTGTGAATTTTGATGGTAAAACAACCAGCTATTTCAGAATGTCATAATTGTTTTTTAGGGTTTGCATTTCCGGTAATGGTATTCCTCCATAACTGGTGGATCAAGTTCCAAGGAATTTGAGGGGGATGATTCTGGTCCTTATGAAGGGGTTGAAGGGGTCTCTTCAACTAGTATTGTTGGTCTCATTTTCTTTCCATGCTGTTTGGGCTAATCTGACAACATCACTTTCACTAGGATGTCATGTATGATAAATAGGTATTGGTGACAACTATAGGGTCCTCAGACACCTCTATGGAACTTTAATGCCCACTAGAGAACTTTCCCATGGGTTCAAACTATATATGTGTCCATTGTGGGGATGTGGCTGAAATATTGGGCCCTATCATGCATGTGTTGTCCTATATATTCTCAGTTACTATTCATGAAGCCTCACATTCCCTGGTAATGCGTGGGAAACTCATATTCAATGTATTAATCATTATCAGATAAGGGGTGTGAAAAATTTACCACATTTACAATAGATATGATGAGATCTTCTTCTGACGAGGGTTCTATTTGGTAGGGTAAATCCCTTGCTTTGGATGTGGAAGGGATGAGATCTGCAAGAATTATATCTTACGTTGAAGACGAATATGAATCATCATGTTCTGTTTTCTCCTCCTTCCAATGATCACGTCCACCACTGAGAGGTATATCATATGTTACCTCCCTTGGTGAATGATTTTTTGTGGGTCTATGCCACTATACCCTTAGGGTGGCATGAGATCGTTCATGTTTTTTTGAGTTATCCTTTTGTTGAACTTGCAGATGCACCTTTCAAAAACATTCATCCATTCACCATCTTTTTATGATTAGTAAAGGGTTATGCATGCCACCGTCTCTAAGGAGCTATCAGATAGAAACAATCTAGAATTTACCATGACTTTAAGTACATCATCAAAGATGGAGTAGTACTAGATATTATGACCAAGCCTTTGACGGAATGTGATATAGTTGGGAGGATTGGTGAGGTTGACCTCATTGGAATTATTGATTTGCGGCCACTAGAGAAGGATATTTTCCATGGTTGTAAGAAATTAATCTAAGAACTTTTCATTTTAGAAGGTGTGTTATTAATTCTCATTTTACTAAAATACTTAGTGACATTCATTTAACTATGCTTTTTTCTGTAGGATATTTTGTGATTTTTTCAACTCACTACTATGTTTTGTGAGATTTCAGACATATATAGGTTCTTAGAGGGGAACTTTTACTTGTTAGAGAGTTTAATTTATAGAGTCTACTTTTAATATTCGTTTTTCTTGTGCTTTGGTGTTGAGTTGTGATTTTTATTTGGTCCTATGAATGGAATCTTCCAATTTTTGGACCATTTTTGAAAACTCATGGAACCAAAATGGATACTACATTAGGATTAGAGACATACACATCTCAACATGGAGATTTTTAGCACAGAGTTCTCGAAGTTGTTCTTACAAGATTGGGATGCTGAGTAAATGGGTTAAACCATTCTATCTATCTATGAAGTCTAAAACGCTATAATTTTATAGTTATTTGTAGTTTTTGTAGTTTATGATTGTTAATTTCCATAGCATGGTGCTGAACTGATAAAAAAATTGTAGGAGAAGATCTTTCCATCCTACAATGGATCCTATTAGAAATCTATTGTAACAAATAATGGATATGACTGCTAGATTTTGTACAAAAAACATAGCTTTGTTGCCTCATGTGGGTCACAAAGGCCCATCATCTACCCACATTGGGAAATAGAGTGTCAGAGATGTTGTTTAGGTTATCCCATTCCATCAATGGTAAAATATAACAGATTTATCAAATTGGGTGGTGTTTAAGAGAAAAGCACATATTAAGGATATGGATTCTTCTTAGGTTTCACATGTGTGAATATCCCTCACAATGCTTCTATTCAAGTATCTTGGGACATGATGTTGTCAAGAATCTATGGGGGTACTATTTTCTAGGCCACCACTTATATATTTGGAGCGTCTGGGGCTGATGAGGTTTCCCCTCATTCATATCTCAAAGATTCAATATTTGTCATAATAATCAATGATCTCCCTACTAATGGATAGGTTTTCACTGTAACATAATGAATTCAAAATCATTTTTGACTTCCTAATTTATGTAGATTCATATCCTAGATTCTACGATAGTGTGACACTCATATTCTAATCTTGTTGGTGGATCATCTCTTATGGGAAGAGGAATAATACCCTTAGCCAGAAGATGATATCTAGTGGGAATATTTCACATTAGCATCTCACTGTGTTTTCTAATATTTTGTATCTCATTCTCATATTATGTAACTAATCATCCATAGAATAAATTTTCATTATTTTGGGCAGTTATTAGGATATATTCACACCTTTCCATTTTTTACATGGTAGTTTACACTATAGAGGTGTAAAATTGATATTCAAAGGAACCATATTTTAGATCCTCCTCGAGTTTCTGGAGCATACAACCATAGATAGGGCATCTAGATCACCCATCTCTCAGTATAATTTTTATGTGTAGTGGAATTCTGTATATACATCATGATTCACAATGTCTTTCGTGTTGAAAACGATGAAATTTAAAGATGTGTACTACGAAATGGTGTTTGTTCCATTAATTTCCACAGATTATGATGGTTCTATGATGCCTTCATCTGGCCCATTTTTTGAAAATATCCTCATATTAGGTTGTTTTTTATTATGACTCCAACAAGGTTATATTTACTCCATCATAAACTCCTCCTGTCATGGCCTATGAGTAATGACCTTGAGAGACAATAGGGTTGTGATTTCAGAATGGGACCCAAATAGAAGAAGTGTTTTTATGGTGGGAGTAATATATGGGATACCAACCATTTATATATATCCATAAAACAAGATATAGTTTATTTAATCTGTGTATATGATGAATCACCCCTAGCATTATAAGCTCGAGGTTATCTGGGGACACAATTGGCATTTATTGAACTTGTTGTTGTGGATCTGGTACTTCTGATTCAAGATTTTATGTCTAATGGGGTTTTAATTGATATATGAATTCTCTTAGTCTATCAGGATGGGGTTGACTTGGAATAACTATTTATTTCACCTAGACCCTATCATTGGATGTTGAACCTAGCGATGACGGTTGAGGTATAAATTCCCATAGTCAGGAGGGATGGGGTTCGTCTTAAATTACCCTTGATTCTCCATAACCCTCTCAATGGATGATGAATCTAGTGATGGTTATTGAGATATTAATTTCCCCAGCTAAATGGGATGGGGTTTATTTGTAGGTGGTAATGATATATCATAAATTCTCTTAGGTTTTGATGATCTCTAAGGTGGAGGAGGTGGTAGATTTTACAACGTCGTATTGAGATGTGTCCACTCCTATACGTCTATAATTGAATCATCTGAGATTCCATTTTTGATGTGGAATAGTTATACTTGAATATGATTTTGGTGTAATGTATTCCCATGATGGGAGTCAGTTACAACCTAATGCATTTGTGTTGATTACAACCATGGCTTATGTGTCTAAAATTCATTTTCATTGCATTATAGAAACTATTTAAAAATATTGTTTTCCATCCTCTCCTTATGTTCATTCTATATTAGCATCCTTGAAGTGGTGGAATTTTATAATAGTAACCAACTAGATCAATCATTACCTAATAATATGATTTTTCTGGAGGGGGTGACATTATAGGTCGTTGTATTTGAGTGGTTTTGTTGTTCTATGGTAATTGAGAATAGAAATTCTTCATAATTATATCATCCTTGGATATTCACATATGGAAATTTTCCAGAAATTAGTTGGAGGATGGTTTTCACAACATGGAGACAGACACTACATATGTGTTTGCCATTATCTTCTACTACTTGGTTTTGGTCCAGTGAAAAGGTGGTCATATCCAATCAACAATAGATTGTATTGATGAGCTTAAGTTTATACTCTTAAAATATATAG
Source organism: Viscum album (assembly GCA_963277665.1). Taxonomy (NCBI): domain Eukaryota; kingdom Viridiplantae; phylum Streptophyta; class Magnoliopsida; order Santalales; family Viscaceae; genus Viscum; species Viscum album. The sequence goes on from OY728133.1 coordinate 1,672,178,814, forward strand.
TAGAGATGTCTAGAAAGTTTTTGCAGATTAGTATCCTATATATTTTTTGATAGAAAAGGAATGAACTCTTTTTTAGTGCATTTGGGACCTCATATTCAGATGTAGTGAGGGTACAAAACACGGTGAGGAGGTTATTATCATCTGACTCTCTCCATATATCAATGTCGGCCAAATCATCATCAATGTTTAACCCCTCATATAATCAAACCAGATAATATTATTCTTTTTTTCTCTTACTTACTTGTGTGTAGTGCAACTGAATGATGATTGGAAACAACATGCGGTTGACCTTGATGTGTTGAGAACCTCACTATTCGATGGTGTTTGTGTTTTGAACCCCTCTATATATGAATTTGTTTGGGGAATGGGGATTTACTAGTATGTTGGACACATATACATGGGGAGGTTTACCATTATATATGATAGGATAGGTGCCCATTTGATACATATCCATAATAATATGAGGATTAGTAAATTAGTAATGATCATCTTTTACTTCAGTTGAAGAGTTGATAAACCATTAAGGTGTTGAGAATGTGTCTCAAATGACCTCATGGAAACTAGAATATTGAATATTAGGGATTTGGGCCTTGTTATGTGTAATGGAAGGAATTTATTAACAAACATTTTGGAATTTCTTAGGAATATTATCCTACTATATGAGGGTTTTCGGATCATGTTTATAACTATATTGTGTTGTTGGAGTATGAGCTTGCTTGTGAAAAGCGATGGAAATTTTAGAATGAAATTCCTTTTTAATGATAACAATATGGCCATATACCAAGGTATGTCCCATTATCCATTGGTTATCTTCATTTAAAATATGAGTATGAACCCAATCCCGAGCCTTTGTAATTTTTATCTAGTCTATTATAGTAGGGATTTGAGCTTACAATAAGGCATGCGACACAATCATTTGGTGAGCCCCATTTGGAACAAGAATATGATCCCAACATGAATATTAATTCAACTCTATATATTACTGACATACCACCTAAATTGGAGATGGAATATGATCATCCTCCTATATTTCCTCAGCATGATACTGAAGTAGTTTCCCATCGACTGAAGTAGGAATATATTTTTGGCTTTTATGACCTATTGCAATATGCAAGGTAGATTCCATGAAAACAGTATGAACATATTATGTGGCATGATCCATTCTAAGTTAGTGATCATAGACTTGAATGGTGATATAATACCAATCCCGGACCAGTAGAGCATGACATTAGTCTTCTTCGATAGGAATATGATCAATTCACGAGGAATGTGCCCGTCATACTTTGATAACACTAAAAAAATAAGCTATATGATCCTGATCCTGGGCCTTATGAATATTCCACCATAAAATTTTGATATGCATGTTTCCAAATCCAACGGATTGTGCCACTCCCACCTGGTCGGCCTTGTTTGGAATAGGAATATGGGCCCAGCCTAATAGCTTATCCTTTAATGGAATTTGCCTATAGTTATCCTTAATGGGAGTAATATTGATTATTTTCTTCAACAAAACCACGCGTTCATACTGCTCTTAGTGTTGAGTTATACTAGTTGCGGGGATTGGAATGTTAATATGTCTATGTATGTATAACAATATCATTATATGATAGCAGATATACATAGTTGTTTCTGAGATATAATGGAATTTCAGAAAAGTGTAGGTAAGGATATATGCCTGAACATCTTCTATCTCCACTTTATACTGGATGATATCTTCAATTATATTGAGGATATGAGCCCACTTCATTCCACATTATTCCAGTTGAATATCTCAATGGGCTTTATGCATGAGGTTATGGATATGATCCTTCTCCATTCCAGCTAAGGTAATATGAAAAGAAACTTGTTCCGAGTGAGTAGGGATATGAAAAATATGACTAGTTATTGATGGAATATACAGGAATACATCATCATTTTGAGGGGGGATATGATCCCACTCATAGACTCTTATTTCCTTCCTTTCCCGGTGTGTTTTTATTGTTTCCCATTCATGGGTATCATAGGTTGAATTTTTTCAAGTGGATCCCTTAGCATTAAACTGATGGGTATAAGTGGGATGGTGCAAGAAATGATGCTTGATAGAATCCCTCCTCATTAGACCCCTAACTGGAAGGGGGAAATATTTGATTCCATAGAGATCCTTCATCAGATACTAAATGAGGTGATTTCCCCGCACCATTGATAAGCTCTGAAGTGGTTGGTCATTGAAACATGGTCCACTAGCTTAGCTACAACTATTTGTGCACGATGCCAACTCATTGATTTCAGTACCTGGAAACCCTCATCGGTAGATTCAATTGTTGTTATTTTACCACATCTATATCATTCCCACCCCAATGTGTTATCCACCTGATGTTTTTGTTTTTGGGTATGTGAGATCAATTTTCAACTCGTTCATGTTATATCCATAGCTAACTTGTTGGAATGATCATTTGATGACGAAAATATCTCATATTAGGGTGATGTTGATGATAGAATTATCTTCAGCCATGTAGATAAAATGGAATAAGGTATCTAATTAATGAAATATCATAGGAATTATGCATTCTCAATTAGATATTCATTGTTAAAACAATTTTCCTTTTATTAATGATCTGGCTATTATTCTGTCGTGGATGTAAGGACCCAACCTAAGTTCCTCGGAGCTAGTTCCATATTTTATTACAGTGGCATACAAACAAGGAAATTTCATCCTAAAATACTGATTATTTTATTATATTTGGAAACAATATACATACATAAGTTCAACATTACATCGTGAAATGAAATACAAAATATATGTTTTCCTGGGAACGTCCACAACTTTAAGTTTATCCTTTTAGTTCATTCATAATAAAATTCATCATGTCTTGTGAAATTGAATAATAAGATAGGTGTGAGATTAAATTCATAGTAATGGTAATCTATACATAGGAAGATATTAAAAATATAAACATTATTCATAGAGAATAACTAAAAACACATGCCATTTAAAAAACATGAAGACCTTATGGCGATAATAAGATCTGAATAAATAATGCCACAATAAAACACAATAGTAGGTATTCTATTAGTAAAATGACAACAAGAAAAATTAATACTATTATAATAATTAGGTAACGAAAAATGCAAGATATCATAACCATACCTCCATGGCCTCATCCCAATACCATAAATATCAATTTTGTCAAGGACTCGTGCCAATACCATAGTTTGTCTCATGAGGCATATTGATGCACCTAGGGTTATAAAGGTCCATAACCAAAACATACTAGTACAATTCATTTCTAATATGAATGGATATAAATAGAGAAAACATATTTAGTCATATTGAATCTAATAGAGGAAATGTAACTATTATTCCTTAAACATTATGAATAAACCCTAACCATTCGATGCATATTGGTGAATAGTTTAAATATAGAATATCTATAGTAAAAATAAACATAAACCATTGAGTTAAATATTGTAGATTATATCATATATTTCTTCCCAATAATACATATGAATTAATAGGAGTGTTGAAATAGATGAAGATACTCTTACAAAATCATTGAGTAATTCATGAGATAAATACTTTTTTACTTTGAATAGAAGAGTTATTTTGTAAAAATATTTGTATAAAACAAAAGGTAAAGTAATATAATATTTTTATAATAAAACTATAGTTTATATAAATATAATGGTTTCCAGAAACATATTATATAGTTCCCTTGAATATAGGTCTGAATTTTATAAATTCCACAGAATGAGGCTTGTATTACAATAGTAATTATTGAAAGATCCTTTTAAAACATATAAATACCCATAAATGAAAGTAATATTTTGTTTTTAAACATATAGAGAACATTATAACCCAATATATTAGGAGTAAATATGAATAAATAAGATTTTAATTGAGGTAAGTAGAGAATAAGTTTTACTTGATTGAATCTAGAGGTTCGGGAAGAAAACCCTTACCTTAAGTATGAATGTTTTGCTCTTGGACTTATGGTCATAGAATATGAAATTATAATAATTAATAACGTAATTTAGAATCTATTATACATGTATTTTTTTTTATCAATTTTATTTTGTTTATTTATGTCTTTACTAATAAATTATAAAATTGATTTTTTTTCATTCCGAAGTTTTTGTTTTCTTAATTTTCATAATCGATTCACTTGTTTTTAAGTAATGGAGTTCATGTGGAATGGATATAAATCCCATGAATTGATTTTAAATATTATTTATGAACATATTTAGGATATTATGTTCATTTATATAATTTTTTTTTACCAAAAATGATTATGAATAATTTGATGAAATTTTAATGATAATCACATAGATTTTTTTTAGTGGTATATTGATTAATAAGAACTTGTTTGGCCATATGATTTAATATTATATACATATACCGGTTCATGAAAATTAAATTGGTTTTAAAACATATATAAAAACATGGTTGAACATTAAAATGGTTTCATTACTAGTATTTAAGGGGAAATTGAAAAACAAATATTCATCATCCACAAAGGTGGTAAATTGGCACATAACAGACTATGATTTCATTTATAAAATAAAAATGAGAGAGTATGAATATTAGGAATGGTTCATCCATTCACACGATACAATTATAGTATATATAGATTTTAATATTGTTATAATGGTCTTTTGGATAGAAGAGTTGACAAGAGGTAAACAATAAAAAGGAACTGAAAATAAAATTGAATTAAATAGAATATGAGTTTACCTCTTGAATGCACCTCCTTGAGAATCCTTTTAAGGGAAGGGGTTTTGGTCTTTTGGAAAGACCAAGAGCACTTGGACGTGAAAGTGACTAGGGAAGGGTATTTGGGTGGAACATTGCGGACCTTTATGGCTTATAGAAGTGTGGGGGGGGGGGGGGGGCGTTATAGTTGAGGAGAGAATGGTTTTCCAATTATTTTACTCATTACATTATTATTTTTCCAAAAAGAACCAATAGTATTGATTCATGGGACCCAGAATCGTAATATGTGAGTGTGAGTTCGAAACATGTGTGCTTAAATATTACATGATTCTTGGAATACTGAATTTACCTGATAATGTATATATATGATAAATTACCACATTTTATTGCTCATCAAAAATTTGAGTAGTTTTGGAATACCCAAAAATTCACGCAAACCAATGTAAGAAGTGTAGAATTAAAAATGAACTCAATTTCATGAAAAAAATACATAATATTTTTATTATTAAATAAAATCATAATTTAGTGAAAAAAACAATAATTTTAAAACAACATCCCATATTATATCATCGTGAATAATTAATCAAGATCACATTATCTTATAACCTGAAAACAATAAAACAATAAAATGATTTACTATTCATAAGGGTCATATTTATATTCATATTTCTATTAATAAGGGTATGTTACTAATAAAAACATATGTTTGTCTTATCACACTAAAAATATCTTACTGAACACAACCATGTATGTGGGTTTTACTAAATTCAAATCACAGAGGGGGGGAAATTGTGTTTGGATAGGTTATAATAAATTTAGATTTTTTAGAGACATGTTGTTTCATGCATTTAATATTTAGTTTATGTGTTGAATCTTGGGGTGTTACATTATCTCCTACTTACAAAAATTTTATCCTAAAAATTTAAAACATGTTTTCTCACAAATATATTTGGCTAGTTTTTCATCATACGTTCCACTGGCTCCCATGTTGCCTCTTGGATTTTATGATTTTTAAAAAGTGACATTACTAGTGGGGTTATCTGATTCCTTGATACTTCTTCTTTAGTGTCTAAAATTCGGATCGGTTATTCACATTAATATTTGTCATATATTAATTCTATACCTTCAGAAGTGGGGACAAGTGTTAAGTTTGACATTTACATTCTTAGCAACAATACATGGAAAAAATTGTGTACTTTAGAGTGGCTAGGTGGTATAACCTACCGATATGATACAACTCCAATTATCTACAGAATTTCAAAAGGGTCTATGTACATAGGTCTCACATTCCCTTTCATCCCAAATCATATAACACCCTTCCATGGAGATACATTTTAGAAACATCAAATCCAACATGAAATTTCAAATCCTTCCTTCAATTATTAGCATACAATTTTTTGTTTTCTATGAGTTACTTTTATATAACCTTTTATATTTGTTACCTTCACTATTGTTTCCTCTATAATCTTTTGGCCCAGTAGCTTCCTTTCACCAACATCATCACAACATGTTGTTATACAAAATCAATTTCAATACAATACTTCATATAGTGCCATTTGAATACTAAAATGAAAACTATTATTTTAGGGAAAATCCACCATGGATAAATTCTGATCCAACATACTCTGAATGTCAAGAGAGTATGATCTAAAAATAGCTTCTTATGTTTGGATCATCTTTTCTGATTTCCCATTAGTTTGAGGATGATATTTAGTAATCAAAGGAAGCTTAGTATCCAAATATTTCAAAATATTTTTTAGAATTTTTATTTAAATCATGGATCTCAATTAGACATTATTTAATTAGGTGCTCCAAAATTTTTTACAACTTCATTGATATTGATTCGTTCAAGATGCAATAGTGGAAAATATTATTTTATAGCAAGTAAACAGGAAATTTTTTTATGTTGATTTGAGTTTTGGATAATCCATGGATAAAATCCATGGTGATTTCAATCCCATTTCCATGTGGGAAAAGGTAGAGGATTCATGGATCCTCTTGGATGTTTTCGTTCGGGATACACTTGTTGACAAACTAAATATCGTTATAGATAGTCAATAATTTCCCACTTCAGGTTGTACAACAAGAATTGTTCCTTCTGTACATTTTTTTCCTACCAAGGTGTATAAATAATTATGAGATATGACCATCATAAAATAACTCTATTTTTAGCTCAGTTATAGAGGGAACAAAAATCCTATTATCAAATTTCAGAATTCCATCCTCACATACAAATTCTAACAACTTCCCCTCTTTCACGTCATTAATTTTTTTTAGGTTCTCATCATTATGATGAGTGATTCTGATACTTTCTAATAAATATGGTTGGGAAAACAAATGAAAATGTAGTGATGTTTCACCTTCTATGAAAATTCCCATATACATCCTCACTAGATCCATGTCCAAAGGATCCTTATCAATCTACATTTTGTTTAGAACTCCATGATTCTTCTTGGTCAATGCATTAACTGCCTTATTTTCCTTTCCTTGGTGGTAATGTATAGTACAATCATTATCTTTGAGTAGTTCGATCAATCACCATTTCCCCGTGTTGAGTTCTTTTCTATGAGAGGTTATAATTCATACTCTTGTGTTATGTATATATCTCACATCATTCACCATTGAGATAGTGTGTCCACATTTTTAGATCAATGATCATCGCCGCAATCTCAATATATTGAGTAGGATTGTTTTGTTCATTAATAGTCCACTATCTTGATGCATAGAAAATAACTCTATCATTCAACATAAGGACAAAACCATGTCCTTTCATTAATGAAATACTATAGATCAAAAACCCATCATTCCAAAATGGTAGGGTTAGGAAAGAAAAATTCACTAATATTCTATTCAATTCTTCAAAACAATCCTCACATTATTTTGTCTATACTAACATAACCCTTTTACATTAAAACATGGTCATTGGGCTGGCTAAAGAGACAATGTTCTAAACAAAACACAAATAATATCCTACTAAACCAATAAAACTATGTACCTCAGTTATGTTCGTCAAAGTAGGGCATTATTGCATAGCCTCTATCTTCATAGGATGAATAGATATTCCATCTTTAGATTCAATGATTTCATGAATGGAAACTGTTTGAAACAAAAATTCACACTTTCTAAACATCCCATATAATTCATTTTATCTAGGAGTCTCCAGAATAGGGCACAATTTATTTTCAAGATCATTATAGCTTTGAATGTATACCAAAATATCATCAATAAATTCCACCACAATGTAATCAAGATATTCATTCACATCACTATTCATTAGATCCAAAAAAACATAGGGTGTTTCAGTATGTACAAAAGGCATTACTGTTAACTTTTAATTCCCATACCTTGTTCGAAATGTTGTTATTGGTATTTCTCCCTTCCACATAAGAAATTGATGATATCCAGATCGAAATAAAATCTTCAAAAAACATTGTGCTCTATGAATTTGATCAAATAAATCATCAATGGAAGATATGGGATACTTGTTCTTTATTGTTATAGCATTAATATTTCTATAGTCAATGTAAAACCTCATAGATCCATCTTTCTTCTTACGGAAAAGAATATGGGCTCCCCAAGGATAAATACTAGGGAGAATTAGTCTCTTATCACTCGATTCTACTATTTGTTTCTTTAGATACATTAATTCTAAAGTGAAAATTATATAAAGGGTATTTTATATTGTCCTTAAATCATGAATTAATTCACTAGAAAACTCAATTTCCCACACTAGAGGATGTTAAGGTAAATCCTCTGGAAATACATCAACATATTATTGCACAATAGGTATGTCCTCTATTTGAACATTCTCCCCCACCCATAGTTATTGGATTCCCTTCTTCCACAATAATTGTATTTATCAGAGCTACTAGGGGTGGATCTAGATGAGAATTAGATGGTGATGTTTCATCCCTATAGGTATTTCATTTCTCATCATCCTTTAGAGTTGTAACCGTCTTCTTCTTGTAGTAAATATTTTCAGCATGGTTTGAAATCCAATACATAGCGATGATTATATCACATTCAATAATGGACATGATAATAAAATTAGTAGATAAAGAACATTTATTTTCCCTAAATGGGACTTCCTGACACAACATTATTATAATGATACATCCCTTAAGAATATTTACCAAAAGCACATTTATTAAATAAAACTGTAAATATCTAATTTTCTTGGAAACTACGAAGATATGAAAGAATGCGATGATCCAGAATCAAATAAAGTATTGGATACTTTTTTGGGAAATGATTAAAGTACTTAACACCAAATCATTAGGATCCCCAACCTCCACATTTGTGACCACATAAACATGTATTTTCTCCCTTAACATTCATTGGAAAATGTTTCCTTGATGATCAAGAAAATCATGTGCATAATATCCCATGTCTATGATAAAGTAGAATTTAACCTTTGTAGCATATTTCTCCCCCTTACAATCTTGAGATCGGTAGCCTTTTTCTCTGTACATGTAACAGACTAACATTCCCATCATGAAAGTTTCAGGTTTATTCTTCCCACAATTACTACATGATGTAAGGTCAAATCATCCATTCTTCCACATTCCACTATATCCTTTATCAAGAGTTTTTGGTAGACCTCTTCTTCTCTTATTTTCCGTAAAACTCATAAGACATAGAAAATTCATTTTCTCTATTGATAAGACATGAGACATTATCTTCATATGATTAGAATCATTTTGAGACTAGTTCCCTTTAGAGGAATGGTTTTAAGCCATCAAATAATTAATCAATATTGCTCCATGGATTATGTATGTATTCCACGTCAAGTATTGCTATCCACGTGACGTTAGCATCATACGTTGAAACATTTTTAGCCCGCATCATCCTAATATTCAGGAATTTCCTTTCAATATATGCTCGTTATTCAGAGGTAAATTTTTTTATAGGAATATTTTGGAAAAAACCTCCATTCAAAATATTCTAAATCATCATTCTCCTTTGTGTTTTAGGTTATCTACCACCACTGATCCACATATCATGATAGATGATAAACTTCCCTGACAATATTTTTCCTTTTCTTACATCAAAATTCGATAAATATCTTCGTCGGGGAACTTTTCCAATGCTCTACTTCAAATGGGTTTGTATTCCTAAAGAATGGTGTAGGCTGTTGTCACATAAAGCCTTCCAACATAGCTCCTCCACATTGTGTATCAAGAATCTCCATTCAAATAAGTTTATTGTTCATATAATGAGTCAGTTGTCTAAATATAGTAACAAGTTCCTCAACACCAGTCATAGCTCAAGAGGAAACATCACTATATTTCCTTGGAAGGAATCCCCTAAATGTGATACACGTGTTCCTATGGTTTCCATTCCTTCCACTAGGCACAATTTCTAAATAATTCCATACACTAGATTTGGATATTAACCATGAATTATATTTTCATCAAGGAAAAATACTTAGCATAAATTGAAAATAAACACATATCTAATATCATAATCATAAACATGGTTTTATTGTGGAAAAAATTTACATATAATTCTTTCATATTGACTTTTAATGAAAATGAAAATTATCCTAAGAATATCCCCTAGGATTGTTAAACCAGGTGCACAGTAAGGCCGGTTTTAGTGTACCATGATACCATGGGTCAATCCCGAAACACCATGTGAGTGTTTTCACACCAAATTACATCGGTTCCAGAAATACATCCACTAGTAGTACCTAGACAAGGATGTATGTTCATGAATGAACCATTTAATATATTACATAAAAAACAATTCTATGATGTTATTATATGTTTAATCTACATATACAATCTTAGGGGTATTTTACCTTATCTACAATATCTAAATCTAGTTTCCATGTTTTATTCTATACTTTCTCTAATACCAACTGCAAGGACATGACCCTAGATTCCTAGTGTCAGTGCATTATTTTATAATGTGAGAATAAAAATAAGGAATATGAATCCTAAAATACCGAGTTGTTTAGTATATTTGAAAAAAAAAATAAAAACACAATTTTGACATAAAAAATCAAATTAAATAAAACATATATGTTTTTTTGGAAACATCCACAACTATAATTCTATCCTTGCATGTCAAACATAATAAACATCCTATTCTACAGAAAAATTGAATCACAAGAAAGGGGTGAGATCAAATTCATAGAAAAGGTTAAAAAATACAACATAATATATCATAAACATAAACATTATGCCCGGTGAATAACTAAAAACACATTCCATTAAAAATAAACTAGAACACGTTATAGCAGGAATAAGAGATAATTAAATAATGCCATAATAAAACATAATCATTGGTATTCTACTAGTCTAATAACCACATAAACTATCAAAAAAATTTCATAATGATAGAATGCATAATATGAGACAGAATATCCATACCTTCAAGGCCTCGTTCCATGACCATAAATATCCATTTTCCAAGGTATCATGCCAAGACCATAGTCTTCCTCGTGAGACCTACAGATGCACTGGGGGAGAATAGAGGGCCCCACCGGACATATACTAAGTCTAATTAAATTTGTTTATGAATGGGGATCAACATAGAAAACATATACACTCATATTGAAACTAATATATGAAATATAAATAATTTTCACAAACATTAAGCATAAACACTAACTATTCAGGGAAAATTGGTGAATGGTATTAAGATAGAACATCTATAGTCAGAATAATCATAAACCATTGAATGAAATACATTAGATGATATCATATATTATTAATCACAATAATACATTATAATCAACAAGTGTTTTGGAATTTATGAAGATACTCTTATAAAATCGTCGAGTAATTATTGAGATAAATACTCTTTTACATTGAAATGAAGAATTATTTTGTTAAAATATTTGAGTAAAACCAATAGTTGAGTAATAGAATATTCTCATAATAAAATGAGATATTTTAAAAATTTAATTTATTCCAAAAATAGATTATATAGTTCCCTTGAAAATTGGTATGAATTTGACAAATTCCCTAGAATCGGTCTTGTATTATAAAAAGAATTTTTAAAGATCCTTTTAAAACATATAAATACCCATATATAAAAGTGGGATTATGGTTTTCAAACATATATGTAACATTATCAAAGAATATTTTAATATAATATTTTAATAAATTATAATTTAATTGAGGTATGTATAGAATAAGAGTAACCCGAGTGAAAGTGGAGGTTTGGGTAGAAAAACCTTACATTAGGTCCAAATGTTCTACTCTTGACATTATGGTATTGGAATATAAAATTAGACTAATTAATATGAACCTCTTATACATTTATTTTGTTTATAATAATTGTTTCTAGTTAATTTATTCCTTTATTTAGGAATTATAATATTGAATTTCATTGTTACAAAGTGTTCGTTTAATTGAATTTCATATTCGGTTCACTAGATTTCATGTAATTAAGGTCATGTGGATTGGATGTAAATATCCAGATATTAATTTACATATTATTTATGATCATACATTGTTTTTAATGGTAATTTATATCATTTTGATACATTTAATGTGGATGAATAATTATATGAAATATTAGGGGAAAACACATAGATTCTTTTTGTAGTATTTTGATTATTAGGAATTGGATTGGTCATATGATATACAATTATGTACATACACTGGATAATTAATATTAAATAGTTTTTAATAAATATATTATAGCCTGGTTCAAACATAAAAATGGTTACATGACTGGTATTGAAGGGGAAATGGAAGAATGAAACATCATCATCCACAAAGGTTGTAAATTGGAACCTCACAGATGATGATTTCATTTATATATAAAAGAAAAGGGGTAAGGATATTAATGATGGTTTTTACATAAAATTTATATAGATCTAATATATATTTGAAACCTGAGTTATCATGGTCATTAGGAAAGAAGATGTGAGGAGAATATAACAATAGAATGGAACAAGAAATTAAATTAATTTAAATAGAATGTGAATTTACATCTCAAATCCATATCATTGGGAATCTCGTTATGCATAATGGTTTTGGTATTTTTGCAAGACCTCGAGCTCTAGGATGTGGGGAGTGACTAGAGAATGGTATTTGGGTCGAACATTGTGTAGATACAATTTTTAGATTAGCGAAAAAGAGATGATGTGGGTGAGGGTGGGTTATTGTGGTGGAGAGGATGATTTTCCCATTTCATTACTCATTATTTTATTATTTTTTATAGAAAACAAATAGTATTGATTTTTATGACTAAAAATTGAAATATGTGCATGTGAGTTCAATACTAGTGTGCTTAAATCAACCCTGATTTTAGGAATAGTAAATTTAGCTGGTAATGTATATATACAATAAATTACATTATTTTACAATACATAAACAATTTGACCATTTCAGAGAAATCCCAAAAAATACACCCTAACCATTTTACGACATGTAGAATTCCAAAATGAACTCAATTTTTTGAAAATTATTTTCTAAATACTATTAAATTAATTTTTAAATAAAATGATTATTTTTTCAATGAAATGAAACATTTAAATCTACATTTCATTTTATATCATCTTGAAAAATTAATCCATATTTAATTATCTTATTACATGAAGACAATAAAATAATAATATGATTGACAATTAATAATTTTCACATTAATATTCATAATGGTATGTTATTATTCACCAAAAAATAATTGTGTCTTGTTAGACTCTAAGTATCTTACTGAATATAGTCGTGTATGTTAATTTTTCAGAAATCATGTCATTGTAGTGGAAATATTTCATTTGGATATGTTATAAGAAAGTGGAATTTTGTAGAGAAATATAGTTTCATGCATTCAATATTGAATTTATTTGTTGAATATTGGGGTGTAACATTATCCCCTACTTACAAAATTTATTTCCTCGAAATTACTAGAATGTTATCTCACAAAAATAATTGGGTAGTTCATCATCCAAATCTTCTTAGGCTCCCATGTTGGCTCTTCAATTTTAGGCTTTTTCCAATGAATACTTACTAATAAAGTTGTCTGATTACTTATCACTTGTTCTTTAGTTTCCATAATATGGATAGGCTCTTCACTGTATGATAGGTCAGGTTCCAATTCTATACCATCAGAAGTGAGGACATGCATTGGTTATGGATTGTACATTCTATGCAATGATAAATGGAACACATTGTGTACATTTTAAAGGCTAGGTGGAATAGAAAAATGATATTCAATATCTTCAATTATCTCTAAAATTTTAAAATGACCTATGATAGGGCTCAGTTTCCCTCTCATGAAAAATCTTACAACACCCTTCCATGGAGATACTTTAAATAAAACATTATCTGTAACATGAAATAACAAATCATTCCTTTGATTATAAAAATAATTTTTTTCCTTCTTTGAGATGATTTGATATTACATTGAATATTCATTATCTTATTTGTTGATTCCACCATAAGATATGGGCCAACTAGCTTCCTTTTACTAACTTCATCCCAACATGTTGGTGTGTGACATATTTTTCCAAACAATGCTTTATATGGTGCCATTTGAATACTGGAATGGAAACTTTTATTGTCGGAAAAATCCACCAATGGTAAATACTGATCCCACATACCAAGAATGTCTACTGTGCATGATCCCAACTTTTTATCTAACATTTTTATCATCCTTTCAGACTTCCCATTATTTTGAGGATGACAAGGAATAATAAAACAAATCTCAGTATCTAAATATTTCTGGATTCTTTTCTAGAATTGCAATGTAAATCATGGACCGCAATCACACACTATTGAATGAGGTGAAACATAATGTCTTAGAACATCATTGATATAGGGTCATGCAATATGCTTCAGTGGAAAATCCTCTCCAATTTCAAGGTATTGTTTAGGCTTTTTAATTCAATCAACAATTACGGATATTTTATCATTATTTCATGGTGTTTTGGGTAATCCAGTGACAAAATCAATAGTTATGTCATTCCATTTCTTTGTTAGAATAGGTAGAGTTTTCATTAATCCTCTTGAATGTTGTCATATGGATTTCACTTATTGGGAGAGTAAACATGTTGATACATAATTAGAAATTTCCCAATGAATATTATTCAACCAGAAATATTCCTTCAAGTATATATACATTACGGTTCTATTAGGTTCTATTGAGAAATTCGAGCTATGATAATCCTAAAATAACTCCTTTTTTATATTAGGTATACAGGAAACACATAGCCTCTTCCCAAATTTCATAATTCCATATTCACATCCCATGTCTTCCAATTTCACTTCTTTCACATCATTTATTTTCTTTTGCAGGTTCTCATCATCAGGTTGAGATATTTTAATCTTTTATAATAATTATGTTTTGGAAACTAAATGAAAAGGTAGTGAAGTTTAACCTTCTTTGAAAATTTTCCTATCCATACTCACTATATCCATGTACAAAAGTTCGTTATCAATTATCATTTTATTGAGAAATCCATGATCTATCATTTTCAATGCATCCTCTACCTTATTTTATATTCCTTGGTGTTACTGTATGGTACAATCATAATCATTGAGTAGATCAAGCCATCTTCTTTGTCTCATGTTGATTTCTTTCTATGAAAACATATAATTTAGACTCTTGTAATCTATATATATCTCACATCTTTCACCATAGATAGAGTGTCTTCATTATATTAGGCAATGATCATAGAATCTAATTCAATATCATAAGTAGGATAGTTTTCTTCATGATTCATTTACTACCATGATGCACAATAAATAACTCTATCATTCTTCATAAGGACGCTACCAAGTCATTTCATTGATGCGTCATTATACGTCCCAAATCCATCATTCCCCAAAGGTAGGGTTAGAATCATAGAATTCACCAATATCCTCTCCAATTATTTGAAATATTTAGTTCATTGTTTTATCCATATGAACATAACTCCTTTATCTGTATTCTTTGTGTTTTGGTTATCTAAACGGGTGATGTTCTGAACGAAATGCTGATAATATCCTACTAATCAAATAAAACTATATACCTTGATTATGTACATTAGAGTAGGACATTTATCACATCCTTTTTCTTCACAAGATCAATAGATATTCCATCTTTAGAGACAATGTGGCCTATAAAGACTACTGATTGAATACAAAGTTCACACTTGCAAAAATTCACATATAATTCATTTCTGTTATGAGTCTTCAAAATAGTGAAAAAGTTATTTTGATGATCTTTATAGATTTTGAATTATAGAAAGATATTATCAAAAAATAACACCACAAATTCATCACGATATTCCATGAAAAATCAATTTATTAGATCAATGAAAACAGATTGTTCATTTGTCAGTTCAAAAGGCATTACTGTAAACCTATGATGACTATACCTAGTTAAAATGTTATTTTAGAAATGTATTCCAACTTCACAAGAAACTGATTATATATAGATAAGTGTTCAATCTTTAAAAAATATTGAGCACCATGAATTTGATCAAATAAATAATCAATGAGATGTATGGCATACTTGTTCATTAATATTATATAATTAACCACCCTGTAATCAATGCACATCCTTGTAGTTACACCTTTATTCTTAAGAAAAGAATAGGGGAAAACCATAAAGAAACAGTAGGGAGAATAAATACATTATCCCTAAACTACTCTAAATGTTTATTTAGTTACACTAATTCCACAGTGGGAATTCTATAAGTTGTCTTTGATATGGGCCATAAATCAGGAATTAAGTCAATGGAAAACTCAATTTCCCACTCTAGATGATGTCTAGGTAAATACTCTAGAAAACATCAAAATATTCATTAACAATAATTACATACAATAATTGAACATTCTATTCATCACCCATAGTTATTGAATTCCATGCCACCCCAATAATTGAATTCAATAGAGCTACTAGGGGTTGACCTACAAGAGAATCAGATGTTGATGTTTCTACCCTGAAGATCTGGGATTCCACATCATCTTCAAATATTGTAACCTCCTTATTCTTTTAATAAATTTTTTCCATCATGGTTTGAAAGCCAATAAATACCAAAGATTATATAAAATTAAATAATGGGTATGATAATAAAATATGATGATAAATCATTGATATTTCCATAATGTGGACTGCAAGAAACAAATTTGTTGTATTGATACATCCCTTAAGAGTGTTAACTGACAAAAATCTTATTAAATCAAATATGAAATGCCTAATTTTCATAGATATTTGTGGAGATATTATGTAATGGGATGATCCATAATCAAATTAAGAATTTGGAGATTTTGAAGAATGGATTAATGTACATGCGACCACATCATTAAGAACTTCATGCTCTGGAGTTGTGACTGCATAACTTTGGCCTTTATCCCTTGACCCTCTTTGGGAATGTTTCCTTGACGCTAAAGAAATTCATTTGCATAACATCCCGTATACCTAAAATTTCATCATTGAACATTGTTAACTTATTTATTCCACTTAAAATACTAAGATTTGTGGTCTTTTTCTATGCTCTTATAATATACTCACATTCCCTTCTGGCAAGTTCTAGGGTGTTTCTTCCCACAATTACTGCATGATGTAAGATCAACTCTTCCTTTCTTCCTCATTCCCTTATTTCATTTTATGGAGTTTTCAGTATCCCTATTATAATATTTTTTTCTACTAAGGACACAATATATAGAAAAATATTTTTCTATCTTGATACCGCTTGAGACTGTATCTTGATATGATGTGAAATATTATAAGACTAGTGCCCTTTAGAAGAATGATTTTTAACCACCAATGAATGGATAAATCTTGCTCATTGGATTATGTATGTAGTCTAAGACATTTATTTCTATCCTTGGGAAGTTAACTTCATACATTTAAACATTTGTATCCTCATTCTACTTTAGATTCATGAATTTCCTCTTCCATGTCTACTCATTTTTCATAGGGAAAATATTTTTCATTTAATATTTCCTTAAAATCACTCAATTTTATCTATTATATTTATTTATCCTCCATTATTCTTTGGAATAATGACCACAACATATCTACATCAATTGATAGATGACAAAATTTAATTTCAACATTCTCTCTTTCATTACATCCCAAAGAATGAAATATCTTTTATTGGGAACTTATCCACTACTCAGCTACAAATGGGTTTGTAGTTGTATTAATGATGGAGGTTGAAGTTTCATAATGTTATCCAACATATCGCCTCCATAATGTGGATCAAGATTATCCATACATGTATGGTTATTTTTCATTACATTACTCTGTTGTTCCAAAATAGTTATAAGTTTTTCATCACCAGTCATAGCTTCATATCCAAAAACATTATCTTGAATCGGATGTCAATCCCTTCTTGGGATACGCAAGTTCATGGGGTTTCCATTCCTTAAACTAGAATCCATTTCAATATAATTTCATACTCAAAATTATGTTATGAATTATAATTTGTAATCTCAATGTAGAAAAATACATAGCATTAATTTAAATTATATACATAGATAATCTCATAATCATAATCATGGTTTCATTGAGGAAGAAATTACATTTAAATATTTTATAATGGGATTTAAATAAAATCTGAATTATCCTATGCCTAACCCCTCAAGAGTGTCAAACAAGGTGGGTAGTAAAGCCCATTTTCTTGTACCAAGATACCCCATGTCAATCCCAAAAAAAATCTTTTCAGTGTTTTCACTCCTAGGTACAAATGTGCCATAGACATGTCCACTTGTAGTATCCAGTCAAAAAGTATTTACTCAAAATAGCCACACAATTTATTCCAAACCAATACTTATATGATTTTATTATATGTTTTATCCTCATGGACTATCTTATTGGTTTTGTTCTCTAATCTATGTTCTCTAAATCAAGTTTCTATGTTTTCTACTGAACATCCTCTAATACCAACTCTAAGGACCCAACCCGAGTTTCCCGAAGCCAGTGCCTTATTTTATTACGTTGGTATAAAAACAAGTAATATCCATAATGAATTCCCGAGTACTTTAGTATATTTAGAAACCAGATACATACATTTTGTCTACATTAAAACATGGAATGAAATTAAACATATATGTTTTTTTAGAACATCAACAACTATATGTATATCCTTGGAGTTCAAATAAAATAAACATCCTCATGTCCTGAGAATATATAACATAAGAAAAGGGGTGAGCTCAAATTCTCAATAACGGTATTCAATACATCGTATGATATCATCACCATAAAAAATAGTCATGGTTAATAAAATATCACATTATTTTAAAAATAAACATGAACACATTATCGAATGAATAAGAGCTGAATAAATAAATTCATAATAAAAAATAATCAATGGTATTATACTAGTAGAATAACCACAAGATCTATCAATTCTATTTTCATAATGAAGGAATTCATAATACAAGACATCATATCCATTTGTCAAGGCCACATTCCAAGACTATAAATATCAATTTTGTCATTTCCTTATGTGAAGACCGTAGCTTTTTTCATGAGACTTACCGATGCATGAAGGGTCTATATCAGGTTTCAAAAGCAACATACTAGGTCCAAAAAATTCTTCATATGAATGGGGATAAACATAAACAACATATACATTCATATTGAAACTAAAATATGAAATGTAAATAATTTTTGTCGAACATTAAGCATGAACACTAAGCAATCAGAGTATATTGGTGAATGGTTTTAAGATAGAACATCCACAATCAAAATAATAATAAAACATTAAACTAAATATTATAAATGATATAATAAAATATTAATCCCAATAATACAGAAGAATCATCAACAATTTTGAAACAGATGAAGATACTATTATAAAATTATCAGGTAATTCTTGAGATAAGTACTATTTTGCTGTTAAAAAGAAGAGTTCTTTTGGAAAATCGATGCCTAAAACAATAAGTGAGGTAAGATAAAATTTTTATAATAACATTATATATTTTATAGTGATAATGGTTTTCAAAAAAAATATTATATTGATCCATTGAAAATAGGTAATAATTTTAGAAATTCCATTGAATCGGGCATGTATTATGGGATGAATTTTTTAAAGATCCTTTTAAAACATACAACACCCCTTAAATGAAATGAGAAATTTGGTTTGAAAATATATATAGAACATTATAAGAGAATATATGAGGAGTTAAAATGAATATATAATAATTTAATACTGGATAGTAGAGAATAAGAGTAAACCGAATGAAAGTGGAGGTTCGGGTAGAAAACCCTAACATTTAGTCAGAATGTTCCTATCTAGACCTTAGTGTGATGGAATATGAAATTAGACACATTAATAACATAATTAAAGAAGCTATTAAACATGTATTTATTTTATACTAGTTTTTATGTTCTTTTATGTTCTTATTCATAAATTATAATATTAAATTTTGTCGGTCTGGAGTGTTCGTTTTCATGACTTTCGTAATCGCTTCAATTGTTTTTAAGTAATTGAGTTCATGTGGAAGGGAGGTAAATACACATGATTCTTTTTACATATTATTTATAAAAATAAGTGTGTGTTAATTTTAAATTATTATATGTGATTACATGTAATTAGGATGAATCATTATATTAAACACTAATGACAATCACTTAGATTATTTTAGCGACATTTTGATTATTTTGAACTAGTTTGGTCATACGATTTAATATTATGTCTGTATACTTATTCTAGAATATTAAATATGTTATAATAAATATTATTATAGCCTGTTTGAACCATAAAAATGGGTTCATGACAAGTATTTAAGGGTAAATTGAAGAAAAAAACTTCATCATCTACGAAGGTTGTAAATTAGTACCTCATGGATGATGATTTCGTTTATAAAATAAAAGAGATAGAGTAATCTTATTTATAATGGTTCATCCATTAAAATGATATAATATTAGTATATTGATGATACTATTCTTATCATAGTAATTTAGACATATGATGTGTGGAGTGGATAACAACAATAATGATCTCGAAATGAATTTGAAAGAAATTGAATGTAAATTTACCTATTGAATTCACTTCCTTGAGAATATCTTTATGGGAATGGTTTTTGGACTTTTGTAAGTACCAGGAGCTCCTAGACATGGAGAGTGACTAGGTAAGAGTATGTGGGTAGAAAATTGAGGATATTCATGTCTTAGATGAGTGAATATAAGAGGGTGTGAGGGGTGGTATAGTGGAGGAGGGGAGGCGTTTTTTATTATTTTCCCAAAGAAAACAAAAAATATTGAATAATGTTTCCAATAATAGTAATATCAACATGTGAGATTGAGCCATGTGTGATTTCATAATCCATGGTTCATGGAATATTGAATTTTATAGATAATGTATATATAGAGTAAATAAATGAATTTTACAATTAAAAAATTTTGAGTATTTCAGAAAAATACGTCAAATTCACCAAACCCCTTTTTTGAAATGTAGAATTAAAAAATGGAATCCATTTTTTGAAAATAAGATTATATATATTATTTATTTAATTTTTAAATTCAAATAATAATTTCCTTTTAAAATATCAATTTGTAATCTACATTTCATTTTATATCACCTTGAAAAATTAATAATGATCTCATTATCTTGTTACCTTTGGAAAATAAAATTATAATATGATTTAATATTCTTATGGTTCATATTACTATAATAAGGGTATGTTACTATTCATAAAAATTATGTTTTTCTTATCAGACTCTAAATATCATACTAAAATCAACCTTATATGCGAGTTTTTCAAAATTTAAATCACATTAGTGGAAAAATTATGTTTGGCTAAGTAATAACAACGTAGTGTTTTGAAGATAATTAGTGTTTCATGAAATCAATATTAAATTTATGTGCTGAATCTTGGAGTGTTACAGTGGACATGTCCAAGAGTCGATAGACTTTTTTCATGAGACAAACAATTATATAGGTGAAACTATATGATTTATTTCAGAACTATCATATTTTTTTATATAGGATATTATAATAATATGGCCTCTTAGGTGGAAATTTTACCATCCCCCTATTTGAGGTTTCTGCATCATACCCATTTCTTCCATAGAATATGTGAATCATAATGGGTTTCCACATGATTAACTGATAATTATGTTGTTTGAGAGATTCACATCAGGTTCACCATTTTTGAGAAAAAATTTGATGAAAGGATACCCTCATTGAAAAAATAGGCTTAACATGAAATGGTTTGTTCATCCTTTTTATATTGAAAAGAATATTCTATGATTAAATATGTTCACATCAATTTAACCATTTTTTTCAATGAAAACACTAAATATATGGCACCTTCAATGAACAAAATGGTTTTATGAGAACTTTGTACTGTATAATTTTAATATTTTGAAGGAGATATAGTGATTAAATGTGTTCACATCGTGTTTACCATTTATTTATCAATATAATTGATGATGAAGGAGGTAAATTTGGTTTGTCTTGATGGTTGATTATGGGGGTGGGGGTTGATTTCATTAAAACAATTTGATGTTGGTTTACCATTTTTATTCAAAATTGAAAAACAAAATGGTTCAAAAATCTATAATTGGGTATAAATACAAATTAGAAAGATAGGTGGTCAGTCAGCTTTTAAGAAACAATGACGCTTATGAAATCACGTTGATCGATATTACAGGAGGTCGGGCTCTTCACACCTGTTTAGGTGAATTTTGTCCTTCTCTGTGACATTCTTATATATTTATGATATGTTTCTTTATCTGATTCCAATATCTATATGGGATAGATTACCTTATAAAAATTACCATAGGGTAACCCATTTTAAATAGAGGATAAGGGGATCCCATTAGTGAATCCATCTACATTTATCCGGGTTTATTCATCTATTTCCCAGTAATGAATAGATTCTTATATGCTAAAGATGCAAAAGAGATACCTCAAAATTTTCTTCCATATAGGGAGGTGTTTAATATTAATAGGAAGAGAATGATCCATTATGAGAGGTCCTACACATCCTATTTAATGCAAGAATAAAAATTTATGTAGATCGTTAAACCATTGTAGTTTAACATCATGTGGAAAGAACATGTGTACAGAAACATTGGCACAATATATTTGACATCGAGTCCTCAAGAGATATCATATGTATTCTAATTATAGTCTAAATAAGGGTTATGATAGTTCAAAAATTCCCATGGGATTGGCCCCAAGGTATATGCCCCTATATATATGATATTTATATAATCTGAATCATTTTGTCTTACATGTTTATATTTTACAATCTGGTGGAGATTCACAATGAAAATGAAACGTATATTGAGCCTCCGTAAGGCCATGTGCGCTATGCTCATTTTGAGAAACAATGGAAGAAAAATAATAAATCTTATTTCTTATAGATATGCAAATTATTTATTGGGGAAACCACATAGAGGTTAATATTGAGATATGGACTCATGGAGGTGTCATTCATATATTAGTTATGGAAGAAATCAAATTTTTCATTGTTAATTTGGTTGGGAATTATATATTTTCATTTCAATTTATAGATGGTGGATAAGTTTATCATGTCCTTGGATGCCTAATTGAAATGTAAATCATGTCATCCTAACATACATTGATTTTTTTTTAAAAAAATCATTGAATTTTTTCATGATAGGTGGAAAGATGTCATCCTGACATATCCAAAAATAATTACATGACTTGGTTGACATGTTTGAGGGATGTATCATAACATATATTACATTTATAAGTTCTGTAGAATTGTCATAAATTACTTGTACATAGGATATTTCGAGACCTGGATGGCACATTTTAGAAGTCATTTCATGACCTCAAATGACATGATTAGAAAGAATCACATGAAATTGTTAGCTCTCCCTGGGTTCATTGAATTAGATGGATAAAAACATTGGACGGTGTCATGGTAATCAATGTAACATGTCTAGAAGGTGACACATGATCAATGATGTCATGTATGGAGGACAACACAAGATATATCAATCATTCCTGAAGGTCATCATGAGATCCATTTGATATACCCAAACACTTTCACAAGTCTCAGTTAATATGTGTTGTTGCCACTATATGAGTCGCGAGACATTTCTAAGAGACACTCTATGTTTAATATGGAGATACCAGATGGATTCACAAGACTTTGGTGTCATGAAAATGTAGGTTCCATGTCACTTGATTTGATATTTCATGAGGACATCCCCAAATCCAAATAGTATTAGAAATGTATAATATCTGGGAACCATGTCATGGTCCTCTTGCCTGACATGAGTTATTCACATGAAGAACATGAGGATCAATGTATCTATTCTTTAAATAATTATCCCAGATTTTAAGTCATTTTCTCATCCCTTTATTGAAAATGATATTGATTTGTTTAGTGTGTGATTTTTTATTTCCCACGAGATCTGGAATATAATGGGGATGTTCTCCACTTGACACATCATATGTAATTCACAAGATATATGAGTGATCACATGATGTGGATATGAATCTAGCACGATAACTCATATTGGTCGCATATCATACCTAATGGAAGACATTCATAGTCATGAGAACATCTTCTTTGAGAAATTTTAACTAATGCTTGGATGAATCAATGTGAGGTTCAAATAATTCCTCTGTCATTTGATGTCTACAGTTTTATACTAGGTTCAATTATTTATAGGATGTACCCCCTGGTTATTCATCACATTGCACAGAACATATCATGTTAATACATGCTATAGTTGGATAAGGGATTTTATTTCATTAATTTTATGATATCAGATTGTAAGTCATTCTAACAGAATCACATGATTTTTAGTGCCATTGATACCATCCTGTCAACTCTTCCTTTATTTGATTTTTTCAAATTAATTTTTTCTTAAAGAATTATTAATGCACATCGAGGGTCTTCCATATTGTCAAGTCAATATGTCTAAGTAAATTTGAGATATCATGATTCCTACTAGAAATAATTCTCATGGAAATTGATTCCATGTTTGGGAAAATCCCATGAGACAATGATGGCTTTCCAAGAGGCCCTTTGGAGGTCAAACCGACTTTTCATGTTTCTTTTCATGACCATATCATTATGTCACATAATTTTTATTTACTAATGGTGGTTTACAGATTTTTCCTTTTATTTTCTTATTTATTTTAAATGGAATTTTGGTTTTTGTGTTTTTTTCATGCGTGTTGTGGAGGAGAACCACTCACCCCATTGGTGATGGGTTCTCCAACCAATAAATGTTCATGTGGATATGTGTGATAAAATCTTAGATAAACACTTAAAATCATTTTTGGAGGGGGGGTACAAAACTACCAAGACATGGATTAAGCCTTTCTCTTGATGGGGTGACATGCTAGTGGACTCTTGTGTGACTATGGTGACATGTCACTGGGAATTTTTGGTGTCTTACAAGCAATGTGTGGTGTCTTTTATGAGTTTCATTACCATAAGAGGAACCCATATAACACTTTTTATATCCATTTATTATTTTATAAATGTTGGAGGTATTTCAAGGTTGTATCAGTGTGGTAAAATATATCTAATCTATCTATCGTTGAATGGTCATGTGACTTTTATGACTACAGGAGGATACATCCTTTTGGTAATTTTCCTACCTAATTTACAAGGGGTTTTTTTACATCACCATTTATTGTCTATGAGGGAGACACATGATCAATATAGAATATAACAGTTTTTTTATCCTTTTACTAGTAAGTTTTCCTTATTTTGATAGCCGCGTCATATGACCAGTGTTGGATCTCGTGACCACATGCATACCCTATCAGAGATAGTTTCACTTCTTAAATTTTATGTGTCTTGTGTTGAATAAAAAACGATATGATGGTGTGATTTTTTGTCAAGGATAATCTCCTTGACCTCCTTTGATATTTCATGTGTTCATTAATGTATGATTTTGTAGCGTGGCCAAGGGTGTTTGTATATTAGGGTCATATACAGATGTTGGCGTGGAAAGTGTTGTATGTTCTCTCAAAACAATCACATAACCAAATATCATGAAACATGAACCTGTAATGTTTTTATTCATGATATGAGGACATCAATTGGGTAATGGATATTCTCATTAACAAATAAATATTATATTCATATGGTGTAGACATCCTTTGGATATTCATGGTGCATCAAGTCATGAATGAGAATCATGTTCACATTTTTACAGCACATTAAATAACTTATTTAGGACTTAATCATATCCATATAATAATTAATATTCCAAAATTATTCACATAACTAGGTATGCAGTTATTTAATCTTCTTCTGAGTAGACGTAGAACCATGATATGTTATTGCTTCCATGGTCTCCTGAAAAAGTATATGCACGAGCAACCCTTCTTATGAAAATGTATGTGGTGACCCACCCATTAAAAAAATCAGTATGTTATTCCTTAGCTACATCACATTAAATTGATCATGTCGTCTCATGTTCACATGAGTTACATCATGTAAACCATATCAGATCATGAAAATTCTTGTTACCATAATCGTTATGTGGAATCACAATTCATTTTTTACATAGAAAATGAGAGAACTCATGTACTATCTTGACATGTCCCTCTATGACTCGTTATCCCCTTATATTTAGGGATGATGTAGATAACTACATAAAAACATTTGAGAAGGGTGGTGTGTCCAATAAATATGAATCACCATCTATCACACCTATGTAGCAAATCCATGATTAAAAAATAATGTTGCATCAATGTATGTCTTCCATAAACCAAATATCTTAGTATTCATTATGTGACAAATACATATATTTCTAAGATCACATGACCTTATATTGATTTTTCATTATCAGATGATCCATATATAGTGTGGAATTCATGCACTATGAATCTTCCTCAGTCACTGGTTATCATTTAAAATAAATATTTTCATATTGGTTCTTCTCATGTGTTGTATATGGGCTTCGTGATAACCATTAAAGCACACTTCTGACAATTACTTTTTTCTAGAGAGAACTATATAATTTCATTCTATAAGGCTAAAGTTTATTCCCAAAAAATAGTACCCCGGATGATTGATGCACACCTGAGAAAGTGGGTGTGGTGTGCCTCCACATCATATGTTGTAGTATTATACATGAATGGGAAATCTACTATTATTTCTATAAGCTATGTGTGTCGTATCCTAATTCCATTTATAATCTATCAGTGTTTCATCATTTGTCCTTACAATATCCCAAAATCATTCATAGAAATGAACATGGTTCAACTTGTTCCTCGATCTTCTCATGAATGTGAATTATATAGAAGTCTAAGGATGAAAGTAGTGATTGTGGAATGTTCCACATTGTGTGATGATTCTAAAGCATGGTTTTACAGCTCTTAACCAGATATCATATCCCGTGAGTTGCTTCAAAGTGATTATATTGATATCCTGGGGAGTTATGAGTGATGAGGATAATATCTTAGTTACTCTATCATCTGATGAATGTGAAGAGGAAGATAATTCCTTACCACCATAATCTTTGTATCATCCTATTTCAGTATATTAATGTTCATGATGTATCATTATTCAAGTTCTTTTTCTTAATAGAGAATGTATTATATGATTGGATGAATTGTGGGTGTATGAAAAAATCATATGATTATGGCCCTAAAAATTTTTCATCACGTCAGTCCCCCATCTCTGGGATGTTGGGTTGGATTTAGAATGTCATGGTTTATATCCGATGGGAGAAATTTGGCATTAGAGTGGTTGGTTGAATATTAACCAAATCACAATAATCTATCTTGTGAATTGATAATCGTGCTTCCTTCAATGGAAATGTGTCTGCTGAAAAATAATGAGCATCAATAATGTTGTCGGAAAAATGGAACAAAATCTTTTAATCTGGTGAATGATATTCAATGTTGCACTATACGATCTTGCCATTTAGTACTCTTCATATAAATACCCTACATAAACCCCTACATCATAACATGGGTAATTGAATGATAAGAGATAGTGATTTATGGTTCTCAGTAAGTGAAAATAAATGATATATCATTATATGATCATATGATAGAATAAGATAAGAATAAGTGTTTGTTATCATGAATGTAAAAATCAACGAGTATAACCTTCTTTTCATGGATCATAAACATGATTCCTAGAATAAAAAATTACAATTTTACAAAACATTGGAAACAATGTTATAAATCGTCACAAAAAAATCATGGACCATAAGATATTGTTATAAAAGTGGGGAACCATCATATTTATAGAAAATAATTTCATATATTATGTAAACTACATAGACTATAAAAATATTGGATCTATACATATCAACCATTTCCCATTATGGATCAGGACACACTTGTTTCTGATAGTGGAATAATAAACACAAATTTCCCATTTTGGATCAATGCACACCTATTTCTCATAGACAATCAGGACACACTTATTTCCCACCTTAGATCATGACATGCATGGTTCCCATAGAGGATCAGGATGCACCTATTTCCAATAGTTGATCATTCAAAAATACATGTTTCCCATTATTATCAAATGAGATATAAATATTTACTAATGATTTTGAGGGATATATAGGTCCCACCTTTTACATAATGAAAATAATAAATATGTGTTCCAAAATATGACCAAAGATTCATCATATCAGACCCCATGATATTAAATGTGTTATATAAACATTTCATCATAACTAGTGGAAAATAAGAGAGTTTCATAATCATTTAATAATTAACCATTTCATAACCTGACATAATTATCAGGTTTCTTAAGAGTCATATCATAGTATAACCCATGGAATAGAAATCAGTTTCAAAAAAATAAAATCATTATAAGCATAAACCATCCATGTAAATAATAATAATGGTTCCCCTAGTTTGTATCCCCATAAAAGCATGTGTATCCTCTAAATATAACTTCTTATATGGGTAAGGATTTTCAAGGATCACTTGGAACATTTAGAAGGGGATATAAAATTTCATTATTTAATTTTTTTAAGGCATAGAACATTTTAAAAATACATTTTTTGAAAATAACCTTACAGAATTATGATGTAAGATCCGAAATATAATTTTAAACATATCATAAGGAAAATATAATTTCTACTATAAAGAAATATTTTTAAAATAGAAAAAATACCAATTCTTTTCACATTGAGATAATTAATCTAAAATATTTATAAAATTATAATATATCATGGAAAAAATTCATTGAGAAAAATCATTGAAAACATTTGACTGAATATGGGATAATTGAGTGGTCAAAACACTGGGAAATATTGTTTCCTTCTTGCATGTAAAAAATTATTCATTTCACAATTATAATAAAATGAAAATAAGTTTTTTTGGAAATATTCATGAATATTAAAATTTAATTATAATGTTAGAATTAAAATTGGTTAAAAATTTCTATAACAAATTATTTAAAAACTGATAGAATCATTTGTGAGAATTGTTTTTGAAAACAAGGTTTTGGAAAAAATAGAATTCTGACCGAAGAGAGAAATAAATATCAATTTTCATAAAAACAAATTCTAAACTATTTTAATAAAAAATTAGTATGAAATGTAAATACTAAATTAATATAACATTAAAAATCAATTGAGAATAAAGTTCCTGGAATTTTCTGAGAGTTAGATCTGTAGAAATTAGAAATGGATAATTAATCATAAACAGTCTCGATAAATGATGAGATTGTAACATAAAACCCACAAAAGATTGGTAACCTTGAATACTATGGCCCATTATTGGGTGAAATATAATGAAACATTCAACGATTTTAGATACACACCTCATAAAATTATATAGGTTAATAAAATAGCATATATCTCAAATAAGGATAATTAAGAGAAAAATCTACAACCACATTGGTATCAATTTAACCTTAAACCCCAATAAATACAGAACCAGATATAGATATGAAATCCTAAATTATTTTAATTATAAATATAATATAATATATTCTTGGTCGGAATACACACTATATAAAAAAAATATGTTTTGAATATTTGATGTGTCTGAAGAATGTAAAAAAGTTATATGGGAATCCTCTTATCGCAAGTCTCAATTTCCTTCATACTCATTAGAAACATATAAATAATAAATAAAATTTCTTTATAAATATACTACTAAGTTATAATTACATATATGATACAATATATAATTTACGGATTTCCTTTTCTTAAATTTTTGTTGACAATCTCATGTTACAGTCACATTTTGGGTAATAACCACTTTGTTTTTTATTTGTTTTATTTTTTATTTTTTGATCCTCTTACTTTGATCATTGTTCCAATATTACCATATTATTATCCCTTATGTAAATTAAAATTTATAAAATATATGTATTTCCTTAGTTTAATCCATAAAATGTGTTTATATAAAATACAATACATTGTTCATGGACATGATAGGTAGTTTGTACATATAAATAATGACTACATTTTCTGGTTGGATTGAAATAAGGAAAATAATGTTGTATTTATAAAATTATTATAGAATAAATTTTATTCCATATTTATAATATTTCTCTGTTAATCTAATTCTTAATACATTGCATGTAAATCATGAATGAATCCCATCACTTCCAAGAAAGATAGTCATCCTTACACATGAACGATGTGATCAAATTCTCAAAAAATAAAAATAAAAGATTTATGATTGATTTAACAATTAATGAAACATTATAATACCATAAATATCATATATAAATAGTAAATATATCAGTATATACAACTGTTATAAGTGGTAATTGGAAAAATGAAAGACATTAGTTCGTGAGGTAGTCATCTTTCGTACACATAAACAATGATTTATTAACAAATTTGATGACATTGGATGTGTTTTTTTCACAATTATCATAACAAAAAAATATTAGCATATTTAGGAAACTTATGATATTATATAATATTAATATACTAATAATTCATGGGGGAGGATAATGTTTAAAAAATCAAAATTCTCATTGTTGAGCAGGGAATCTTCTATGGGTATCTTCCTTTTGTTTTCACTAAAACCTTTAATTGGATTGATTTCAATACAAAATCAAGCATATAGGATTATTAAATGGATATTGTGAAGTAATTTGGGCATTTTATTTCCAAACTAATATGTTTTAAAATTGTTAATAAGATATGATAGGGGGTTGCCTTTTGTAAGTGGGGGGAGGACACAATTATTATTTTTAAATCAAATTTACTACTACAACATCTTTTATATGTAAAAAAGTTAAAAATAAAAAATTATAAAACATTATCAGTATGATGGTCTAAATATGTCTATAATATAGTTTCTAGTCTACTTTATAGGCAGTTTACACAATTATGTTTTTAGTTTAACCCCTTGATAAACAAATATTTACCTTAACTGTGGTGATTAATTTTTACTACATTCATTATTTATCATAGTGAAAATTTAATTTTAATTTACTTGATTGTATAAATAATGTTAATTAATAAATTTTAATAAATTTTTTTATTTTAAAATCACTGATGTAGGAAATTTTAATTTAAAACTAATCATACAAGCGTGAAGAGAAAGTGGGATTTTAATGTGCAATGTTTCAAATATTTATAAGGTTTTTATATATAAATTCAATATGAAATTTATTCCAATGACCTAAAATTGATAATTGGATATATAATTTCACTAATTTAACATTAAAATCCATTAAAAATATAATTATCTATATAAGTAAATTAAAGGAAAAATTACTTTTCAATTATAAGTCAGAATTATTTTACTATTCATCCAGAAATGAAACATTAAAAATCCCAATATTTCACCCTATGAAAATTTTTATCATATAATTTTAAAAATTATGGTTTTTTTATAAAATAAATTTTCTAAATATTGTAAAAACTAAATTAAAATTATGTGCATCTGGGGGGAAAGAGGATTTGTTTTTGAAAAAACTGTTTTAAGCATAAAATAGAATTTATTATTATATATTTTATAAAAAAATGAATGTTAAAAATTTTATTTAATATATAATATTTAAAATTGATTCAAATCATTCCCCAAATTTTATTAGTTTAATTTATTTAAATAAACCATATTTATGTGTATATTAATAGATTCTTAGAAAATGATTTCATTTATTGTAAAAAGGATTTTATTTTATTTTTATAACAAATTTGTAACCAAATAAATCATTATATATATATATATTATTAAAAAATATATTTTCACAATTTAGTTAATCCGTCTGTTAACCTATTTTCCAATCGCTAGTTTATAAGTATCATATAATAATATTTTATTAGTACGTTAGATTTCATTTTATCCCACTTTTATGTGTTACTCAATCTAAACTAGATATTGTGCATAACATAATTAAAACATAATTTTTTAGGAAATAGAGATATAATAAAGGATATATAAAAAACATAACAAAATTTGAGTTATAATCCCAAAAATATAGAAAGGATAAAATTTAATTTCAAAAAATAACTTTTTGTAAATATCATGGTGTTAAATTCAACCCATTAAAGTTATATTCACCCACGAAGTTCATATTAGTCATCAATGGTTTAATGATTTCAAAATTAACCTTATCAATCCAAATCAATCAAATTAATAATTAAACATCCCTTAAAATGGAATGTAGGAAACACAAGTTTATATAAATTATGTCATAATATGGTTTCCACATAGGATAACATAGGTGGGAAGCATGGATTTATACATAGAAGAAGAGCGTAAATAATTATAGATAGTGATTTAGATCACTGATCACAATTAACTGAGAGATAGATATAAATATAAAAACCAAAAAACTATAAAGAAAAGACTCATGAAAATGGAAATTTATATCATTAAAAATGAAGATAACATAGAAAAAATTATTTCATGATCCTTTTCCTAATGTCAAATAATTTCAAGTGAAGAAAATCCCTACTATACCTACTTCCCAAATTCCTTTCCCTCTTCTATGATCATATTTTCTTTCTGAAATTACATTCATTCATGGATAACATTCTAAGACAAAATGGGGTTCTCAACATTGGGGTATAACTCATAATCGTGTACTTGAATTTTTTTTATTTATCTATATCATCTAAATCAATGGTATTTTTTCTAAAATAAGGATTTATGTATCTCAATGTTTTAAAATTTTTATCATGATTACATTACAACCATTATCCTCTTTATTTTTATCAATTGAGAAATCATAATGTTGTTTATGTGCATGTGTGTACTACCACCTCCACAATGCTATGAATTTTGTTTTCACCACAATTTAACATTAACGGTTATAAATATGATTAGAAAAAATACATAATAATTTTTTGATTCTATTATATTTCTTTAAACGGGATTTTTAATTAATTTTTTGTTCCATCCATTGAAAAGTGGAATCACCACTCATTCATATGTACAGACTAAAATCTCCATAGAGTATTATAATTCATTTTTCATCACCACTTATTTGAGTATTTATAAAATTATATTTAATTATTAAATATTATACTCATGATATGATTAAAATTATTCATAGTATAGAACCCTGATTAATGTATTAGTATTGGGACTTATAGGACAAAACATACATGAAAGAACATAGAAGTTATCACCAAGAGTTGATAGTTTAATTATAAATTGTTAAGAAATTGATGAAATATTTTTAAATATAAATCAATTATTTTATTATATATAGTATTATAAATGTGTAATAGAATTATAATAAATATATATTTATTATACATGATTATCGAACATGTATAAAGCCAGATGAGACATCATGTAATGAATTTATGTTTCTATCTTATTTTAATAAGGATTATTTATGCATGAATTTTAATTGGAATCAAAACATCATCATTATTCTATAGAACCTTTTCATTTTTATTATTTTCAATTTATTTTAAAAAAATCATTTCTAGTACCATTTTTATCTCTTTGGACCCCAAAATGCTTCCGAAAATGATTTCAAAAAAAATCTGACATTATTTATCCACTTTCACAAAAAAAAACCTTTCCCTTTCAAATTCACATTTTCTAAAATATTTTCAAAAATGATTTTGAGTACAAATCCATAACATTTTAATTTTAATTTTGACCAATTTTAAATTTTTATAAAAAAAATTATAAAAATAGTATTATTGATTTTTGTTGAATAATGATCTTTTTACCAATGGACAGATCCAAACCATTTTATTAATGTTTACTAAATGATGGGAAATTCCAACTATAATGTCTTCTGTATAAATTGATGATTAATTCAAAATTTTCCATGATAATTTTTATATAAATTTTTTTCATGAATATTATATAAATAATATGATTTCAAATAAGTGATTTCAAAATGAAATCTGTGTTTTCCAGAATAAATATTCCAATTTTCATTTCAATAAAATTTTGTTTTATGATAAAATTATTTGATATTTTGTATGTTTTACTCTAGATATTATCAAATTATACCATCCTTATTATTTATTTGTATGGTTTATGATTACGATGATGAGTTGATTATGAAACGTGTTTCTTTTACATTGTATATACTAGGATAAACTTTTTAAATGTTTATAAAAAAAGTTTCATTTCCAGGGATATTTATCTGATGGTATAGTGTATTTTTTATGATCTTTAGGGAAAAATATATATTATTTTAATTATGCGAAATTTTTACCATTAATTATATAGCCCTATAATGCATTGGGTAAATATTGATATCTATTGAAATGATATGAACTATATTTGGGAGTAAACCTAGTTCATTAAGGGAATATATCCACTATGATAAACATGGGAGTGATCCTTGGTTAAGGATATGATGGAATAAAGAGTGATAGTGATCCACTATTATATTCTTTGTTGTGAAACATGATTAGGTAATTTTATTTTTATGCATATATGAATTCCCCATTAATATGTATTATTCTTATGATATGTTATCATGGATCATGATTTGTTATTAACAATTCCTCACACTAATGAACTATGTAATTTATTATAAAAAATAAGTATTTTATGATTTATGGTTAAATATATTTGAATTATTAGGTGTTATTATTTTATGTTATTATCATATTATCAAACCCTTATTCATTTATAAATATCACTTTTGATCATTTATTGATATCTCTTATGTTTAACCTTACATGGAATCCAATCTATCCAATTATTATATTTTTTCCCCATGATAAATGAAATGATTTAGGTGTGATGTGTCTAATAATCTTGCTTATTAAAGAGAACTTTGTGGGATATACTGTAAATATTTTATGTACGAGTTGTTTATGTATCTATTATTCAAAAAAATTTAAACTGATATTGTTCTATCATGGATTAAAAATTAATGATATTAATATTTACATATTAATATGTAATATTTATGTATGAAATATAGGGGTAGATATATAAGTAAGCAGGTTTGACCTCAGATGTCACTATAGAGCCCAGGATCAGAGATTGTCTTTTTAATTATTTTTTGGTAAAATAATTTTTAATATGTATAACTCTTTCATGAAACAGATATATAAACAGGTTATTTTTGGAGTTTCATTGGTCATGGTTTAATATTATGTATGAAAACCCTACCCAATCTACCATGGAAAATGGGAAACTATGAAAAATGATATCTATTTTTAGGTTATTGTTTTAGGGAATGGTTTGTTTCCAAATTGATTTATTAGAAATCATAGAGTAGAGTATTGATTCCATGATCAGGTAGGACATGAGAACTATTAGGGGATTATTGTGTTAGATTATTTTTTTATTTTGTTTCTATTATATCCCTGTAAATGTTTTACACATGGGGTATCTGTTTTAGAGTGTATGCAATAGTAATTGTTATTCCACTTTTAAATTGTTTTTTGTTACTATCCTTGTATTATAAATGTTTTTCCATTTTTAGGTTTATATGTTATTATATTTTCCATCGTTATAGGTACTCTATTTATAGGGTATAGTCTCCAAATTGTGTCCAATTTGACCTTAGTTACTAAACGACAGCCTCTTGTTTATGGGAGGGTGCACATAAGGCAATGTAGAACACCGATTAGGAAAATTTTCCGGGTGATTTTGGTGGAATTAAAAAATTGTATCATAGGAGTGTTTACCATGTCTTACTATTTGGTCAAGGTATATATGGTACTATGAATGTGTTAGGCTTGTTAATTATCTCATGTATGGGTTTTATCAACCAATGCATTGGAGAATACCATTGTTTCTGAGGATATAATTTTTTAATTCAATTGTTACGGTTATATTTGATTTTCAACATGGGTGATATTTTTGTGAAATTACTAGTTTAAGGAATTTTTTCTATTATCCATTTATATTAATAGAGGGAGGGTGTGTTTATGCATTAGGTTAGTCACAAGGGATTTCTATATCATTCATACATTATTTGTGATTTGTGTATATATTTATTATGTTGTATATTAGATACGGATTTTATTTATCTAGTTTGTATCTACATATTTTTTATAATCACCTACAAGAAATCATGTTTTTTGATATTTTCTGTTTCAATAGTTTATTATATATTTTATCCATATATGACTACGGTGGCATCATACATGTCCAATTCAAATGACGATCCTTCGAAAAATGAAAAGATAAAAATGATATATCAAATGATGGTCCTAATTAAATAAGGTTCCAAAAAACATTCAGTGAGGTGTTTTCCCTTATAGATTCTGAATTAAAAATTATTTTGTCAATAATTGGAAACATTAAACTATTCTAGAGACTAGGTATAATGAAATTGTTTATTTTGGGAAGATTTTAAAATGATTATTAAAAGATATAATTTTGGAGAAATATAGTTCTAGTAAGAAACTAAGAAGGAATTTTACTTTAGGTTTTGAATGAATCCTTATATAATAAATCCATAAGAATATTTATATTGATAAGTTTTAGATGAATTAAATGTAAACATTGTAGAAAATTAATTGGAAATTTATTTAAAAAATTATTTGTATTTTTTTATGGGAATTAAACTCCCATAGAAGTGTTAGTTATATGGAAAATTATGTTTGGGTTAATAAAATAATAGTTAGAAACATATCATCTATTTTACCTTGTTACATGTAACTGTAAATATATACACCCAAACCTAGAATGTGATATCTAAATAAAATATGAGTTTATTACATGTGGAATCAAGATAGGAATAATGTAAAGGCATTAATTATAATCCATATAGATGATGGTAAATTTTGAATATGAACCTTATGGAATGATAAAGCCTTAAAATGTATTTTAAAAAAATGTTGAATGTTAAATGGATGAGGTAACTTAATGTTCTAATGGGATAGGATTGAACATCGTATGGGTAGTGGGACCACTATGAGTTCATGAAATAATAAGTTCTACTATGGTTGAGATTACTTATGTATAATGTTGATTCTTGTAATTAGATGGGACCTGAGAGGGAACCTAGTGTGTGAAACCCTGCTAATGTCTATTGTAATGCATAGAAGTTTCTACGAAAATTGTTTCATCAGTTGAGTTGTATCCTTTTAGGGTTGAAGGATATTATGGTTTGTAGTGGAAGCCTATAACCCTGGATAGAGACTGGGTTTTAGTGAGTTAGTTCCAAGGTACCTATTAGGGTAAGCCATGATAGGGGTTAACCCAATTATATGAGTTACAAATCGGTAAAAGGATTGGGTGAATGATTTTTTATGTTCTGAGTGTCTGATGTGCATTTAGACATGATCTATAGGATTTTCTAAATTCTAAATGATGTCGGGGTTTTTAAGGGAGATAGAAAGAAGAGTTAACCAATACAATAAGATCCCACTGGTGATGTAAGGAAAGTTACGTGCATTAGCTTATGTGGTTAGTGTTTGTTTTTTTCTATGTTTTAGTGTAGTCTTGGTTTTGAACCTGGTGTGTTAGTGCCTTCTGTATAGGTAGGTTTTATGGTGAAGAATCATTTAGATGCCTAACCCTGATATTTTTGGATATTTTTTTCTACATTGTTGGTGCATAATTATATAACTTGATTCCTTGAAAATATACCAAGGATATAGGTTAGTTATATGATTATCCTTGATATGTGTAATATTTTAGGCATTTTATAAGAGAGCATCCTAGGAACCACTAGATAGTGGAAGAAGAATTTCATATGAATATCAGGGTTCAATGTTATATATGTGATCCTTTGATCAATGATTCATGAAATTTTTGATGCTAATTTAATTTTTCAGATTAGTTATAGTGAATCATGTAACATATGGGCTTTAATAAGATCATGTGGTGTGAGAGTGCATTCTCTTGGTTTACAAAGTGAATAATAGTGGTATAAGAATGGCTCAATTCATAATAATAGAACCCATACGGTGCCATTAGGATTCATCCATGATTTTTAAAATATCTAGTGATGTGATTATGGTATTACCATTATGATGTTTGGTGTATGGTTGTTGTGGACATGAATTTTGTCCAACCAAGTCTGGATTTGTGTAAGGTCCCTCCTGGGTAGCAGTGTATAGGTATTAGTAAATAGTTTTTATCGACATGACCTATAGATTTTACTGGTATTTGAATGATCCATATGGTAGGGATGATCTCCTGCATGGATTGAGGTATGATGGTACGATTGATCTGATCCTGACACACAGTACTTGTGTTAGTGGTTAACTAATTAGTGATACTTGTAAGAAGATGAACATGTTCCTTAGTTATGCAACATGTTTACTATACCATCTAGAAGTTATATAGTGATGAAATGTGATGGGGTTCCCACCATAAGACATTAGTGTGTGTGACCCATTATTTTTATGGATTCATTCAAAATTTGTTCTATGATCTATTAATAGACAATGATTGACTCATAGATTGGAACTTTAGTATATTCATTTTGGCCATTTTATTTTATTTTGTTCAGTGATTGGGGGATATGGGATACTATGATTTGGGCTTTACACTAGTTGATTAGTGAAAATGACACTAACATTTTGTGGTGTTACTTGTTACTCACAGCGTGTGTCCCTCACAATTATAAGGGATGTTTATTATATATATTAGTCATGGGAAGGGTATTCATATGGTTGTTACTACCTTGTATTCCAATGTGGTTGTTAATTCCACATATTTGTATTATTTGGGATATGATAATGGTATGTTTATACATAATTTTGTTTAGATTTTGAGTGGTTCCAATAGACATATGTTTGGATGATGTGTTCTAAATGAGAGTTTTTCGGTGGCATTATAGTGCTCAAGTGAGAACATGGTTAACAATTCAGGTAGTTAATGATTTGCCTATGTAATCACATCAGGGGCTATGTTAGACCTTAGTATGTTATTTGGATAATCAATGGATTTCTCAATGTTCAAGGCACCATAATTTCATAATTTAATGACATGTTTGTATCAAAATATAAGAATTTTTATGGTGCGTTCTGTAAAGGAGTAATGAAAAGTGGTTTTTTGTTGGATTCAATGTGGATGGTTTGAAACCATATCGGTCCTGTACATAGAGATGCAATAGATACAGTTATGGTCATGGCTATGAAATTTATTTTAATGTTGGCATGTCCATGCCAATGTATAAGGAATTTAATACTCATCTCGCTACATTTATAACATGGAATGAAATACAATGACCCTTTTTTGACAATTGTATTTGGATATTGCTATTGTTTGACCAATATATCCTTTGGGGTGGAACACGTCATGGAGGTATTTGAGAACATTATGCTCATGTTAAGAAGTTCCAGCGAATGCTGGATGTAACATAGACATTATCCCAGCATGAGGGTGGTTTTGATTTCATGGATATGCTCTGATACTACTGAGGAATATTAATGGAACGTTTTATATATCTATGATCAAGTGTCAAATGATATGTTTCAGGTAATATTCACTTGATCAATGGTTATGAAGTCTAATTGTTATGGTTGAGATGAATTCTAGTGGAGTATCTAGCCTTGTAGAATGTTAGTTATCTATAGTGGCATGTCAATATTAATGTTAATGGAATTAATTGTATTATGGATACTATCAAGAGTGAGATTAGGTGTTTCACTATACGTGGTCGGGTGTGGAATTAACTGGAATAAACCAATTTCATTAAAAATTAACGTGTAATACTGGTTATTAAATGTTTATAGTTCTACCCTAATCTGGAATCATGGTAGAGATCATCTAATTAATTAGTTAAAAAAATAGAATAACAATGACTCATTTAATGTAGGTTTTTTGTTCATAAATTGTATATGTTGATGATTGGGAAGTACATCTTGGGAATGAGATGTTATATGATGGGTAGATTGTAAGATAACAAGCTTCTCTAAGGTATAAACCTATTTAAATATATGGGAACCTCATGTATTCAACCTTCATTAGTGTGTTTACAAAGTGTATAAGGCATGGAGGTAGTGTAATAGTTGTTCGACACATAGATTATGGACTGCGACATGATGTTAGAACACCACAAGCTTGCCTATATAGAGTTTCTAGATAGTTGGTCTTCAAAAATAAGATCATAGGATCTAGCCTGCAGCCATCATCGAGTTAGTGTCATTTGAAAGTATAGTTCCTACATAATCGGATGGTCGGTGGAAGCCTTGGAATTATTTTAATAATGGACTACCAAATAATTTTTTCCAAGGCACCCCCTTATCCCTCCCAATCACGTTTTCATCATATATTTTCCTCAATATAGACCCATGATTGGCCTCTCTATCTTCTCATCTTCCTATGGGAGACCTTCATTACCCCTTGTCCAATTCATGTGT
This sequence comes from Viscum album, assembly GCA_963277665.1. Classification (NCBI taxonomy): domain Eukaryota; kingdom Viridiplantae; phylum Streptophyta; class Magnoliopsida; order Santalales; family Viscaceae; genus Viscum; species Viscum album. The sequence continues at coordinate 1,672,219,048 of OY728133.1, forward strand.
TGTATCATGTGTTTGAGAGATACAGTGATCTCTATGAATCATTATCCCTAATGATTTAGTGTTCTTGTACATTCAAGTGGTGTTCCACATAATTTTTAAGATATATATTGTTTCAATATCTTTTTATGTTTTGGTTTTTGCTTTGAATTCAACATGAACTAGATTATAATACTGGAAATGTAGTATTCTCTAGGAATATTCTAGGTTACCTATAATCCTTACCCATAATCTAGTTATTTTTTCACGTGTTTTAATGGTTCCCCTTGTCATGTTCTCAATGCATTGGTCTCATCATTATATTAATTATTGTTTGATTATTTATTTAGATTTATTAATCATCTAACCTGAATTGAACCACATAAAAAGTATAGTTCAATGTGATATGGCCTCAGTTAGGATTTTATATTAAATGAGATTTCTGTGTAAAATAGTTAAATGAATTTATCAAGAAAAAGAGAAATTATGTTCTGAATCGATGTATGTGAAATAAAATTTCACAACCATCGATATTTTCAAATGATGATGATCTTATAATTAGGTATATTTGAATGTGGTATTTGAATTTAAGAATGTTATAAAGATATTAGATCTTTTATTATTTGAATGGAATGGTAGATTCCAATATATATCCTAAAACTAAAATTGTTAGATTATAATTTATGTATTTGAAAATTTAATTGTTTCCAAGGAATAACGGTAGTTCTTATGATGTTAATGGTGAGAATACATAATGTGACAGGCCTCAAAAATGATAATTTATATGGTTTTGGAAAAATTCATTTGTAATGGTTTGAATGTAAAATTGTGAATTGTAATAGATTTCATATATGAATGGGAAAGATGTTCCCAGCTAGTAAATTAATGTTATTGAGGGATATAATGAATGGTGATATTTTGGATTGATGTATTGATTATAATAGTGATGTAATTCCTTGTTAATTTTTTTCGGATAAATAATGATTTGTTAATTGAGTATTTCTTGTGTACATGATTTTTATTGTTGTAATTCCTTGGGTACCATCCCAGTGGATTTGTTTTTGAATGTGAATGTTTTCAATTCCTTAAACGACGATGGATTCTATTAAAGATATCTCATGAATGCCAAGGGAAGAAACATATTTGGTTTCTAGGATGTGTAGATCTGTGTAATTATTTGAGTGGCCATAGAAACCTAACTTGTTAATTTTTATAAAGGCCCCATGGTGGATCCTCCACAAATTTATATGATTTAATATTTGCGGAATTCCATGGGTAAATATCATGGATTCCCTTAGCATACCCTTACGAATACTATTTAATGAACTCCCAAAATTCATCTCAATTATACAAGAATTAATTGCACATAGTTGTGACTGGATTCCAATAATGTATGAAACTCTAAATTATTTGTACATGTGATTTCATCGACTAATTATAAATAATAAAAGGGGAAATTACTTGGATTCTCCAAGAATTTGAATAGATTAATTTCATGGATTTGTTTTGGATCACGGATTGCTTAGATATATGGGAATTCTTGGTGAATTTCCTACTTATTACATTATGATTGTATTGATATGGATTCCATGGACTTTGACGTGAATAGAGATTATGAGACATGGAACTATGTTTTAAGATATCTAGAACTAGATGTAGTAGAGAAATGGGGAATTGGGTGTCACTATAGAGCCTATGATTAATGGGTGTGTTGTTTATTTATTTTTCTGTAAACTAATTTGACATCTATAGAACTTTTTATACTCATGATATCTAGAATAGTATTTAAGGGATGCTTTAGTTGTCTAATTATAATATGTACTTACACCCTCCATGAGGGAATCATGGATATTTGGTTCCCCTGAAGAATAATATTTATTTTCAGGTTATTGTATTATGGAAATAGACCATTTATTGATGTTTTGTTTGGAATCATAGGACTAGAGTTTATATATCAAGATCTAGAAGGACTCTGGGATAGTTTGGTGATGACATTTTGCTTATACATTTTTCTATTTTATCATTATTTTTCATCCAACATTAGGTGATCATTTATAATATATAGGGAATACTCATTTATAAATTTGTATGATACTATAGTTATTTTTAGAACATTCATTATCTTATCTAAATAATTTTTGTGGTCTATATAATTTCTATTGTTTCTTCCATCATATCTACTTTGACCAAATGATATAGTCTTCCCACGGTGTCCTCTTATAACTATGATACTATTTGGGAGACTCTAGAATAAGTCGACGAACTCTTGAGTACATGTGGAACACCAGTCCAGATAAAGTTCAAATTGATCATAATACAGAATAAAAAAATTGTTATCATAGGGGTTCTTTCATTATCTTACATTTTTTACATGGTAGATAGGAGAATAGAAATGTGTTAGGGCTTGGTAAGGAACAAATGCATTGGATTAAGAAACACATGGATGGTTGAAGCCCCAATTTTTCATTGTTAGGGACATGTTTCCTTAGGATTTTATTCAATACTATTATATTTTATTTTCACCTATAGAGATATATTTTATTTGTGATGTTACTTTTTTATTCGATTTTTATCTCCTAGATCAGTACAAAAAGAGGGTGTGTGTGAGATCATACAACAGGTTATGACCATTAGATTTATATATAATTTTTATACCATCGTTGATTGATATATAAATATATATTAACCGAGATTTATGGGATCGTATTATTTTATGAATTTGATTTTTAACATCTAATCGTTTATAAATATGTACTAGAAAATGGGGGTTGGTGATTCATATTTTTAATAGCATTTTATATGATTCTTCCAAATATGACAGTGGTGGAATCTTACTAGGCCAATTATTAAAGTGATAATTTAAAATAACACATATATAAATGATTTATTAAATAAAGGTATTGATTAAATATGGTTCTAATGAAAAACCAATATTGCATTTCCCACATAGATTGTCAAGGGAACTTTATATTATTCGGAATTGAAAAAAATATTACATACTAGGCCATGAGATGAATCAATGTGAAGTTTTTGGGAAAATTATAAATGGATTATTAAAAGGTGGATTTTGGTTAAATTGAGTTCTATTAATCAATCAATATGTGATTCTACGTTTTATATTTTGAATAAAACCATAATTAATTAATCCTTGGGAATCTTGAAATCTTGAGAAATTTTATAAGGATTAAATATGAAATTTACACGAAATGAAATTTAATTATGGATAAATAATTAATTCATATTCCCTATTGGAACTTGAAATACCTTGTAAATGTGAGTTATATTGAAAATGATGGTTGGGATAAATAAAATTCCCATACGTAAATCATCATTTGTTTTCCCTAATATCCTTTAAATGAAATTATATGTAACCAACACTAGAATGTGATATCCAAAAAAATGAAAAATGATCGGAATGTAGAATCTTAATTAAAATAATGGGAAATAAAAAAATACACACCCTATGGATGGTGAAATGTCTTTAAAGTGATCCTTGGGAAATGATAAAAGATTAATAATAATTTTTTTAAAATTTATGACCCTTATTTGAATGAGTTGACATAGTGGCCTTTTGTGTTGGTCTTGACAGACATATCGATAGTGGGACCACTAGGTCTTCTCAAGTTATAATGATATTATATTATATAATTTATATATTTATATTCGTTTTGTAATGTTAAACAGGGATGTTGGGAGTGATTTATTTTTAAAACCCCTTCTTGATATGTGTTGTTCCATGTAGTTGGTGATACAGCTAATGTGTCTTTGTAGGAGCTATTGCCTTTTAAGGATGTGGTATCATACGATGTGTAATAGAGGATTGTGACCTTTGAGAGAGACTTTGGTTTAGTGTGATGGTTTCATGTGACATGTTAGGGTAAACGGTGATTAGAAATAGCCAATTTCTTCTTGTCCCTTATTTTTAAAAAGAATATCTAAATTCTTATGTGGAGTTTTGATTTTTGGATGTCCCTTAGGATGTGTGTATTATGCATATTGAAATGCCTAAATATTTTTGTGTGAGCCTAAGTGACTGTAAGAGGGTTGGACCAATCTTATGATGTGACTTTTTTCATGTTAGAAAAGGTATATTATTTGTCTAATGTTTTTAGTGTATGGTTAGTGCTTCCATGTTTTTGTAAAGTCATGGTCATGCACCTAAACTATTTGTTCCATGTTTATAAGATGATTTCAAAGGAAATGGTCTTTGAGATGCCTAAATCTGGTAGTTTTAGATATTCTTCTTATATTTGGTTGTATCATAGGTACCTTCCTTCAGTTCGTGAAATTGAATGTTGGATTGTGTGTTGTTATATTTTTATCATTGATACATGTAACGTACCATGAATATATAAGATAACATCAATGAATTCAACTGGATTGTGGAATTGAAATTCCATGAACTTCTTATATTTTTTAGATTGTTGTGTGATCATATGATAAACTATTATCTTCTCATGGGATGATGAGTGAGGTTTTATAGACATTTCACAGAGTGTGTGCGACCCCTGGGATTTGATAAAAGCATATGGTGAATGATTTAGTATCCAATGTTTATAAGGTTTATCAGGGTTCTATAAAAATGGTGTGGATCAATGGAATAGGATTCATACCATTTCATAAATAATCATTTAGGATTTATAAAATCTAAAATTTTTATATTATGGTAGTACCATTATGAAATTTTGTATAACACTTCTTAGTAGATATAGTCAAGGGAATATGGTGGGTTTCATGTGAGGTACCTCTTGGTTTGAGGTGGATAGTGATTAATGTATTCTTTTTGGAAGGTTAAACTATAGATTACAGTAGTTCTTAAGGTCCTTATTGTATGGAAGTATTCAATTGATGGATTACGGTGCAGTGGCTTGATCGATATAAGCTTGACCCATGGTATCAGAGTTAGTGGTAAACATTTGAGTGATAAATAAAAGGGTAAAAAATCTTTACTAAGTTGTAGAACCTATTCAATCAATTCTATATGAGTGATATAGTTAATCCGTATAATGGGGATCCAATCATAAGATGTTGGAGGGTTAGACAGTCACATTGGATGAATTTCAGAATGTATGAAGGAAGTTGTTCTGTGATTAGGGAACTAAAAGCAATTGAAGTATACAGTGGCAGTCATGTATAAGGGATTTATCCATTACTGAACATTATGTTTGGTGACAGGTGTGTAGTGGGTTATTTAGATTGTGGTTTTGAACTAGTCCATCAGTGATATGGAAACTTTTACATTGGGTTTTTCATGACTGTTGCATTGGGTTTCCCACACGATTAGAATGGACGTTGATTCTATAGATCCTTCTTGGGATATATCTTTAAACAATCATGGTGAAACCACATGTTATTTTGGTTGTTTATTCTAAGAATCTCACTTCATTGGTGGATGATATATATATGTTTCTATATGATTTTAATCAGATTTTTGGTTGTAATTTTATACATGATATGGAATTATGTGATCCAAACAAGTTTTCATTGGTGGTATGGTAGTGCTCATGTGAGGTAATAGTGACTATTGTTGGTGTTTATTGATTTGATGATGGAATTATATCAGGGGTTGGATTAGATAATATTGTATGATTTTTATAAGTAATTGGTTCCTTGATGATCAATGAATCGTGGATTCAAAAGATAAGTATATATTTTAATCAAAATATTAATGTTCTTATAGGGGTTGTCCATATGAGGTTCAACGAGTAGTTTTGTGTAGGATATGATATGGGGAGTTTAGAACCACATCATGTATATCCATGAAGATTCAAATGAAATGAATTGGGTTGTGTTTGGGATTTTTTTTGTGATTTACCAAGTTTAGGACTATGTGTTGGGTAATTAATACTCCTCTAGAATAGTTTTGGAAAAAAATGAAGGTTTGTGATGATGTTTTGACTAGAGTTATTGGACACATGATTTGTTTGAATAGGAAAAACAATTGTGGGGAGAACACCAGGGATGTATTGAGTGCATGCTACTCATTTTAAACAATATTAGTGAATTTTAGATTGAAAATTTTAATAAACCATTCTTGATGATTCATTTGAGTTCATGATTCTACCTAGATACTAGTGTTTGAGCTAAAGTATGAGATGTTGAATGCAAATTATCTAGTGTTGGTTTATAAATTATAGTTAATTTTCACATGATTGTTGGTCATGGAGACCTAGTGTGATGTTCAAGAAGCATGATGGTGGATTATAAAATCATTTAGAACCTCGATGATCACTAGTGGGTTATCATTGTAAATGTTAAGGCTGGGAATTGCCTATAGATAACATCAAGAATTAGATTAGGTGTTTTTTGATGTGTTTTCATGGGTGGACCCAAATGGATTAAATCAACATAATTAAACACTAAGGTGTAATGTATGTTTTTGATTGTCTAATACATCACCCAATGTAATTAGTTTGGTGATGTTCCTTCAGTAAATCATGTTTTCTAAAAAATGACTGTAGCCTATTTAATGTAGGTGTTTTTTTCCTAAATAATGGTTCATTGATTCTTTAGAAGAACAACATAGGGAATGTTGTTATATTGTTGGGATATTTTAAGTTCCTACACATCAGGATGTACATACAGAATTAAAATTCTTATAGCCTCGTGTATTTGGCCTTGAATGGGGAATTTTCAAGGGTATTTGAATTTTGGGGAGAATTAGGGTGTTTAGGTAATTGTAATGAGGTTTGATTATTATAATATAGACCAATTGAATACCCAGTACTGGGTCTTTATCCTTTCAGTGGACAAAAAAAGAACCTATTTCTGGCCTACTTCTACTGGCTACCTAGTTCATCACCTGCTCAACGATGGTCTTATGAAAATAATTTTAATGAATGGAAACATGATAATTTTGTCTTATCCACATCCTTATACATAAAACTTATTCTTTTCCTCCCAGATTTATCCCAATATCAACCCTCACTCGTGCTACCTATCTTCTCCTTTTCTAATGGGAGCTCTTCCTCCTCCCATATCCAATTCATGTTTGGTCTCTTATATTGGTGATGTAGTTGTGTTTATATTACTCCACTTCGCTTTATTTTAGTTTTCATATATTTTATTCTGTGTTACATTTATTTTTCTAATATCCCGTATTTCCAAGGATTTTTTATGGTTTCTCATTTTCTTATGATTCTGACTGAACTTGAAGTCGATACTCTACATGTGGTTCACTCTTAGAATAGTGCATAGTTTTATGTGATAGTATTCCTTATTCTAAAAAGTGTCACAATGGATCCAACATTATGTATTTTCTATTCATCGATATAATGTTTAAATTAATCCTTTTAATATATTTATTTTTTCTATCACCACATTTAACAAGTCTTGGACCATATAAAAATGATAGTTCCTTGTGGGAAGACCTTATTCAGGCTTCGACCTCGAATTGGAATGATATGAGAAATTTTTAACTAATTGTATTGTTTAATTGAGAAATGATGGATCAAATTGATTGTTATGAAATGAAATTTCTCAAGTATCCATATTTTTGAATTGATTGGATCATTTACATATAAATATTTCCAAGGTTATTTCAAAATTTTAAAATCATTTATAAATAATTAACATCGTATTACTATAATTAAATGTTGAATTCCAATGTATAAAATAGAATTTGGATTTTTTAAAAGATAATTGATATTGTGAAAATTTAAAAGTTTGTGTGACAAAATTATAACATTCTTATGAATTTAAAAGTGGGAATACATAATAAAATTTGATTAAAAATTGTAATTTACATGGTTTTCATAACATTAATGTGTAAATATTTTAATTGAAAATGGAGAATTGTACATTATTTCGTATATAAAATGAATTTAAGTTACCAACATGTAAATTGATGTTACTATAGAAAATAAATAATTATGTTTTGTATGAATAGTTTATTTCCATGAAATAATAATTTATTTACATGTTATAAAATGTTCTCTTAATAAATAAGTGTTGGTTAATTGATTTTTCTTACATAAATGATGTTTCTAGTTGGAATGACTTGGGTATAATCCATTAGATTTAATTTTGGATATCAATGGGTTTAATACCTTTAGTTAGGTGGATTCAATTTATGGGACTCGCTTGAAATACCTAGTATGATAACTCTGTGGATTTAAGGATATCCAAAGATAAAGAAATCTAGGATATTCCATTGGTTCCGTGGTGATTCATTACCATGAATCTCTTAGAGTAGCTCCTCTATCTATTTATGTGCTATATTAATTATTTAATGCCATTGCTAAATGTCATGGATTCCCTCATTGTACCCTTGTTAATGTCATGGGATGGGATCCCTAAATTCAGCTTGATCTTATGAGATGAAATTCCAAGAATGTGGGGGTGGATTGTAAAGATGACTAGCACACTAAATGCCTTGGAAACATGGATCCTTGGAATCAGATTAGAAAAATCCATTGTTGGATTCTTTGGATTATATTGGATTTCACAGAGAATAATTCCATAGAGAAATTCCATGAATTATCAATGGTTTGGTAGATGAGGATTCTTAATGGAACCAACATGTATCCTATTTTATTTCAAGGGCTTCAATTTACTTAGTTACTCCATTGGAATAGAATTGTTATTATGATATATATCACTGTATTATGATATATCTAGAACTGGAAATGGTGGGTAGGATCATTCTCGAGTGTCATGACGGATCTCGAGGTCACAAGCTATTATGTTTATTAAATTTATAGTAAATTAACTTTTTATTAGTTTCAATTTTTCATGAACTTGTTATATGAAAGTGTTAATTTAGGAAATATGTTGTTTGTTTCCCCTTGATTTTAAATCACACCCTTTTTGGGCCACCATATAACATGGGTAAACCCAATATCGAATATTTATTTTTAGGTTATCATTTTTTGGAACGGGATAATTGTTTGATGTTTTTCTTATCATACATGCAATGGAATTTGGATGCCAGGATTTGCAAGAACGTAGGACCGGTTTAACAATGATCTTATTGTTTAGATTTTTTTGTTTTGTCCTTTAATGTAATATATTATGTGGGATTATTTATGGAAGATATGGAATAATCATTACTAAATAATTTTAATATTATTCTTATTCCAACCACTTTTCATGTCTAATATGTTAATTTTTATTCTTATTTTTTCTATGTATGCTGTTATTTATATTAATTAGCAACTCTGAATAGACTATATAGTCTCACCACATATTTCTCATAATCCTTCTCTATTATTCAACAACCTATAGCTTATGGGGATGTTCACTTGAGGCTATTTGGAACACTGGTCTAGCTATTGTTCATAGTGAGTCATGTCTGGTGTTAAATAATAGTATCATATGGGTTATTACCTTATCTAAATCATTGAGAGTGGTAGTAAGTAGACTATGAAAAGGCTAGGTCATGGTAATGAGCTTGTTGTAGGCATTGGTCAACCCATGAAATCAGGAAAACCCATATTTCCTGGGATGAGACTTATTTTTTTGAGAACATAGTTGATATGGTTTTATTTAATCATCATATTTAGTGAGAAATTTGATTCATGATGTAACTAGTTTATCAGATTTTTTCTATTTTCTGGGTATTGAAATATAGGGTGTGTGTGTTCACCCATCATTCTAGGCATGTAGGATTTCTATATCATCTATATGCTTCCTTAAATTGATTTTTTAATTCCTCGGGATTTAAATTATACTATTATTATATTTATCTTGTTCTTATATGGATATGTTTTAGAACTTCCGACAAGAAAAATTGGGATGGTTATTTTTTTCCAAAACATTTTATATGGTTTTTTCTATATAATATTTTTTTTCAAATTACAAGTATAATTACCATGGTTATCCATTCAAAATATCGAGATATAAATGATATATAAAATGATTTTTTTATAAAATAGTATCTAATAAATTAACAATGATGTGTTTTCCCTCAAAGTATTTGAAATAGACAATATTTGATTAGTCTATGGAAAAATTAAAACATTATACAACATTGTAAAAATAAAACATTACTTTTTGAGAAGATAATAAACTGTTTATTAAAGGATGGATTTTGGATAAATATATTTCTAGTATGAAACCTATATAGAATTTTACATTATAACTTTTAAATGAAATTCTATTTAATCAATCCTTTGGAATGTGCTAATATTGATGAATTTTAGAAGGATTATGTGTGAACGTCGGTAGAAAATAAATGTAAATCGGTTTAAAATGTTAATTTTATTACATTGTGGTAATGGAAATCCATTTTAAATGTGATTTATATAGTGGATTAAATAAAATTAATGTAATTAACTTATTATTAATTCTCCCTCAAAACATTTGAATGGATTTCTGTATAACCAAACACTAAATGTGATATCCAAATAAATAATGAATTGTTAAAATATTGAATCCTGAAATAAATAATATGATGAAATGAAATATAGGCCCTATTGATGATGGTAATTTTGGAAAGTGAACCTTGTGAAATTATATAGTCTCCAATTTATAAATTTTTAATGTGAATACCCTTAAATGGATTAGGTGACTCGGAGTACTTATGTGTTGGGCATGACTAGTTTATGGGTAATGAGACACTATGAATTCTTATGTTGTGATGTTATTTTATTTTATACCTTACTAATGTATAGTTTTTACCCTAGTAAGGCTATATAGGGCTAGAGTGAGCTCAATTTTTGAAACCATTTTTTCATGTGCAATGTATTATATAATAGCCGCTATAACTGATATGGATTCAGAGGAGCTGTAGAATTTTATGGTTTTGGGAAGTAGTTATGTGTTGTGGTATATTTGTACCCACAAGAGTGGCCATATTTTTGTGATTTTGTGACATGTTACATGTGATTATAATCCAGGATTTGGGTTATACAACACTTCATAGTTCATTAGATGGTCAAATCATTTCTTAATGGACATGTTCAGTTCTGTCTTTGGGAAGTGCCTTAAGACTTGTGTCTTAGAAATATAAAAGTTCCTAAGGATGTAGGTGAATGATAGAGTGATTATGAGAGAGTTGACCTACTATTATGAGATTCCATTAGTGATTTGAGGTAATGTAGAATCATTAGCTTATATATCTTGTGTGTGTTTAGTACTTATGGGTTTTATTATAGTCATGGTTAATCACATGGAGTGATAGTTCCTTCTCCCTTGGATTATTGTTAATGGAAGGATCATTCAGATGTCTGAAAAAGATACTTTTGGATAAAATTATTATATGATATATTATTCTATTTAATTTACCTAGGTTCTTTAAATAATATTTATTATTACGGGTGGTTTTACACTTTTCCATGGTATTATTTTGGTTTCTAGATTTTTATAAGAGAGAATTCAAGATGCATGTGGATAATGGAAAAAAAATTCTAGGAGAATGGTATATTTTTTTGTTTGTTGACTGAGGAATGGATCAATGATACTAAAATCATGGGATGATGATTCATGTTTTTCGGATTGGTTAATATGGATCATGAAACCCCTATGTTTCAATATGATTAGGTTGTGTCAGAGTAAGCACCCATTTTTTAAAGAGTGAGTCATTGTGTATTGAGTTGGGCATGGATTGTTAGAGAAGGCTGCATACATATCATTCCATAATCAGTTTGGATTTTAAAGATATCAACAAATGTGGTGAATATATTACCATTATGATCTTCAATTCAATAATTATTGAAAGAGAAAGATGTTATTCCATGGAAGGTTTCATGTTAGGTCCCACATTGGGTGAGGTGATTCGAGATTACCATATTTTATTGGGAGAGATGACCCAAAGAATCTAATGGGTCCATAAGGTCCCGATTATGTGGAAGATGTTAGTAGATGGATTTAGTTTTGGCATCATTATAGATCTAAGCATGACCTTTTATATATGTTTTTGTGGTTATCGTAAGAGTGATGCTCAAAATTATATACATATGTTCCATTGTGGTATAACCTATTGAATTTGTTCTCTATAAGAGATATAGTAAAAATATTTGGTTTTTGTTACCACTTTAATCCAATAGAGGTAATGAACCTCACATTAGATGATTTTAAATTGTACTGAGGACGATGTTCCATTATAAAAAAAGAGTTCTATTTTTTATGTCTTGAGTGGAACTCTGGTATGAGATTGTTTTCCACATTTAACCATTATTTTTTTGAGGGATGTGATATTGGATATAAGGATTAGGGTTTTCATCCAGTGGATTAGAGAAAAAGGACACTCCAATTATGGAGATTGCCCTATCATTCATGGTGTGTGTCCCTACTGATTAAAAGGGAAATTGATTCCATGTGACAATTTTTTTTGTAAATGATTGAGGGTCAAGACCTCTTTATTGAACAAAATAACCTCATTTACAACTAGGCAAGAAGGAAAATATTATAGAAAAAGGAAAAATTCTTAATAAAACAAAATAATACCAAACGAAAAATTGGGGAAATAAGTTCAAAATAAGCAAACATCGAGGCTATAAAAACTCAAAGCCTAATTTACACCTTGGAAAATAGTGAAATAGTGAGATTAGTCTAAATGTTGCATCACCCCCTCTACCAATAAGTTTCACCATGATGGAAGGAAAATTTGTCAGAGAACCTCTCCATACAACACAATAGTGTTTAGGAGAGACAAATGAAATGTTGAATCACACCATTCTCTCAAAAGATCCGTCCACTGAAAGAAAGCATGAAAATCAAGCCATGTACCTTCATGTGATGCGAGATCAGACAAAAATAGCTGAGCAAAAGTCAATAGAATGGAATCCATTATTCAATGAATATGATTAACATTGGATAGATGGAATGATGTTATCCAAATAAGGGTTTGTTTGGAAGTGCATTGCTGCTCAGGTTAGAACATGGTGAATAGTGTGTGTGTTTGGTGACTTAGCCATGGAATCATTTTGACGGTCAGGTTATAACATTATTTGTTATTTGAATAATTAAGGGTTGTTTTGTTGATAAAGTAAAAAAGACTACATAATTTAATTATTTTTTGGTAGTGGAAGTTGAGAATTGGTGTAGAGGCTTTTCAAAAGGTGTTTTGAATAGTATCTTTATGTAAAACTTGATGTGGTTTGTTTGAAATAACATCAATCATGTTAATTGAGATGAAAAATGACATGTTTTGGGTTGTGGATGGAGAATTCTTATATAAGGAAGCATAATTGGGTCCATTTTTATGGTGAAAAATACTCATTCTATATAGTATGGAATTAGAGAAAAGGGAAGTGATAGGGGTTGACCATAAGATTGAGACATTGGCATTGTTTAACCAACAAATCCTATTATAGGGAGTACACCATAGAGTTATTGAGAATTTTTTTTTCATTATAATTTGTTTCATTTAATGTTATATGGGAATTTTTTATAAAAAATGATTAGCTATGGTTTTTGAGTTTGTTATTCTATTTTGAAACTAGTCTCCGAGATAAGTTTGGAGTTGTTGGATGTATAATAGTTGGAATCAATTTAAGTGTTTTATGAAATTCTCATGTGATTGGTGGTTTTAGTGACCATGTGTGATTGTTTTGAATTATTCTAGTGCAGTAATTGAGCATTAATAACATCAATTTCCTTGAGTGGTCTGTCATAATGAATGTTGAGGAAAGGAAATTTGTTATAGATGGTGTCTGGTTTGAAAATAGAAATTTTTCCATTATTGTTCGACTAAGTACTTGACCAATATTATATGATAAAATTTACTATTGAGGTGTAATTCCAATTGATAAATGTATGATGTTCCATTTGAAGAGAGTTGTATGGGGGAATTATTTTAATTGGTCATGTTTGGTAATGGATTGACAATTTCCCACAGAAATATGGTATTTGGTTCCCAAATCATGGATTAGGGATTCTCGAGAAGTATATATCGAGGATTTCATTTTATATGGTTGGGATATTGTAGGATCCCCCACCTAACTGATGAATAGAAATAGAAAAACACATGTAAACTCATTAATTTACCACTTATTTGTGTGTTTTTAGGTTATATGGCATAATGAGAGTGTTCTAGGGATTCAAATCATGTATATGGGGATGAAGCATGATTTATCAGCACCACCGGCTAGCTGGTATATGTCTAACAGCTACCTGAGAGACAATAACCGATCTTATGTTCTATCCTTGGGCCACCATAAATCTAATGTCCTTATTATAGGAAGACATTGATTCACCATCTAGTAGGTCGCCTCTACAACAAAAAATAAGAAGGGTCATCCTAGTAATTTTACCCTAGCCACCCCTAATCCCTCCAACTCATTTTCCCATAGCCATTTTTCATAGTAACAACCCTCAAACACCGTCCCTCTCATCTCAACATCCAATTAGATATGTTCCTCTTCCATTTTCCAATTCAAGTTTCATCAAATGAATTATTGAGTTAGAGGTATTCCTATGACTCCTCTTCTTTATATTTTACATTTCTTTTTTCATTTATGTGTATTTTCTCTTTATTCATGTAATATTCTCTTTTTCAATGGATATTTTCTAGTTTCTCATATTCATCAGGTTCAAGATGAATCGATGACTAATATTCTATATGTGGGATTTTCTAGGTAAAATCAAGGTAGTCTCTAATAATAACCCATTGTCCATATCTTGTTCATCAAGTGTTCTAATGGTGACACAATTTTAGAAATTCCATGAATTTTTATGATCATTAAATTAATTATTTCTTGAACATTACTTTAGTTTAATGCCTCATTTAACATACCATAAAATATATAAAAAGGATAGTTTCATATGAGATGACCTTTTTAGGAATTTAATGTTGAATATGATTAGTGAAAAGATGGTTATCAATGTTTATATGTTAAATGAGATGTAATGTTTCGAAACAATGGTTTCCAAATGGAATTTGACAATAATATATCTTTTTGAATAGTTTGGATCATTGAATTGAACCTCTTTTCATGTGAGATTTGAATTGTAAACTGATAAATTTATACTTATCTTGGTAATGATGGAATCAAATGGAGGATGACTATGTATAACATAAAATTGAAATTTTTAGTTTTTTGATGATGTTGTGAAAAGTTCATGGTTTTTTAGGGAAAATGTTAAATTCATTATGAAATTAACGGGGACATTAGAAAAGGTTTATGGAATTAAAATTTATGTTTTATATGGTTTTTGTGACATTAATTTTTAATTTTTAGAATATAAAATGGTGAATTGTTTTCGGTGCTGTATTTTAACGAGATAAAAGCATTGAATATTTAAATTGAAATTTTCGTAAAAAAAATAATGGATTGCATTATTTTCAATTAATGTTTTTCTATGAAATATTTATTTATTTCATTAAAATAAATCTTTCAATTCATAAATAAATAAATATTTAATTTATTTATTCTTTTGAAAATGTTTTCTATGGGTGTAAATCCTTTGGAATCATCCCTTGGATTTAGGATTGGATATAAATGGTGTCAATGAATTGAGTTAATGTGAATTCAATTATGGGACTCACTTTAATTCCATGTGATGTTGCCTCCTTATTATCATGGATGTACATAGCTAATGAATTCCATGAACCTTCTTAGATTCCTCACCGATTAATAACATCAATTGTTAAATCGAATCTCCTTCTTGGATTTAGGTGATGACTTATGAGTTAAATTACATAGGTGAACTCTATAAATTACCCCTTGGTAACCTACTGAATTTAATGGGATTATGTCCATATATTTATCTTGATTTTATGTGATGGAATTACATGTGTGTGGCCCATGATTCTGAAAAAGTCTTGAATTTTGAACACTGTGGACATGTGGTTCCATAGAGTCAGTTTTTTGAATTCAAAGTAAGTATTCACTTGATTCACTTTGATTGTTCAATGTAGACTATCATAAAATAGTTACATGAATTCTATATGGATTTGATATATGTAAATTCCTTTTGTATCACCAGTGGATTCTATTTTCCTTTAAGGTAAACAGTTTACTTGGTTATTACCTTGGAAATGTATTGAGTTTATGAGACCTATATACATATTCATTAATATCCAACATTATTTAATGCGGGTAGGTTAAACCTCAAGTATCTCTATGTAGATTGATATAAGAGGTTATGTTAATATAATTTTTATTAAATTAATTTTTTTATCAGAAGATTTTTCACATGAACTTCTTATATGAAGTGGTGATTATAGGGGTGTTGGTGTTGGTGGCCTACTGAGTTGTACTTGCACCCTTCTTAAGACATACTAGAAATTAATTACCCATGTAAAAGACATTGTTTTATCTAATTGGATTAGTTCATGCTCCAACTTATTAATGATTTTCATGGCATTCTAGGAGTGAAGTATAGATGGTGGGACAAGGCAGGGCTCAAGATTGGATTGGGGTTGAGTTTTTTTGTTTTGTTTTATATTTGTATGTGATCAACACCATGTAACGGTTATGAAATATATAGAATAATTCATATTATTTAATTTTGATAATGTTTTTATTTTTTGATCTTTTAGTGACATATATAAGATTTTTATTTTCATAGGTAATATTTTTGTTATTATTTTTGTTATTTTAGCTACCCTGATTAAGTGGTATAGTTCCACCTATGGGGTTTTCATAGACCCTCACTACTAATTAAAATCCTCTAGAATGTTGGAGATGTTCTTGAGGCCAAGTGCCACAACAATTTAACAACTATTAACAACATGTTAGGGAGGAGCACTACAAGACCCATTGAAAAATTCTTCTGTTTAAAAATATATTAATAAATTATTCAAAAAATATAACCCCAAAATAAAATTACAAAAAATAACATTAATTAAATAACAATATAATAAATTAATTAATAATAAAAAATTAAAATTCTATTTTTTAGATAAAAATAATTATATTATATTAATTTTAATCATCTACTCAATATTCAAAAATAATAATATTTTATTAAATAGCCTTAAAAAATTAATAAATATTCAATATAGTCTTTACTAATTCATATTTTCCACAAATTAAACACAACTATTATACTAGTAAAATGTAATCCAAAAACACCAGATACTAGTTACATGAACATCTTACATTTTTATTTATAGAGTTTAAAAATAATTTTTATAATGAACTATGAGTAATACAAAAATATTGATTCAATGTTGAAACCATAAAATTAAAAAAATGTAATGAATGAAATGGAAAACATAAAAATAATAATTAGATAATAAATAAATACGAATAAAAAATAAAAAATTAATTAGAAAAATAAGGTCATATATCATGTAATTAATAATTTTAATTTTTTTATATTAGTGGTTATAACATATTTTAGTAAAATAAGGACTCAATGAAACTTGTTCTCTTCTAAATATCCTTTTTTCAGGAACTACTTCTCTTGTTTATATCTTCTATTTTAAATCATATATACCCATCCTTAAACATATTATATATTGTTTCCCGTTATTTTAGGGGTATTATTTTTCGCATTACTATTCATATTACTTATTATTTCATACCTTATGATTTTTTAGGGAATAGTTATTACTCTCTCTACCTTATTGGGTTTATGTTTTCTCATTTTTCTATAGTTTTTAATATTGTGAGAAGATAAATTGTTATTATATTTTATTCCATTTTACCAAATTTCATCTAATATATATATTTATTCTTAACATTATACTATTTATTTCTTGGGTTAAAATTTATAATGTAAACTTGGATATTCATGTGTGTGTCCTTTATTTTTTTGTATCACCCCTTTTATATATAACTTATTATTTTTATTAACATATCCCTTTTTTTACAAAATATATATTTTATTTCCCATATTTTGATTACATAAATGTTTTTTTACCATTCATAAATTATTATATAATTATTATTTATCTTATGGTCTTGGTAATGAACTTATTTCAAAACATCCTCTTAATTATTTAATTTTCTCTTCCATTTAATTGCATATATATTTTATTATTTTCATTCCATTTATTAATGTGATACATAATATTTTGGAATCCATTATGGATTATTCCTTTTATATTTCATTGAGTTAAATGATTCATCTATTATTAATATAATAATTATTTCATATTAAATTGTATTATAACCTATCTTTTTGGTCTTTATACATTCATGGTATATTAAGTTTTTCGAAAAGATATTTTGGGGAGAAAGGTGTGTATTTAAAGTTAATTTGTATATGTTAAGCCAAGGTTTTGGTTCCAGAGTAACAATTTTTTGATTTTGTTCATGATACGTCTGGGTTTTCATAGTATCATTGTAGTTTGTTTCTCTCCTCACAGTTGTGAATCATGGTTTATAAGAATTATTATAATATGTTATTCTAGATTAAATTGGGTAAAACAACATTTTACTAGTATTCAATATGAAATATTTTTCATATAATATTCATATTCTATGATGTAGTTCAAAGATATAATTTGGATAGGTTTCTTCACAAAAGAAGGAAAAATATTGTCATAGTCAATCATCACCATTGAAAAGTTTCCCAGTTAAATAAAATCCATCTAGTTTCTATATCATGGTCTGAGTAGGGGTAATGTAATACACTACATTATTTAAAATTTCATGCCACGGCCTTCTAAGACATGCAATAGTTTTTATTAGACATTTATTTTTGAATTAACGATGGTTTGTGAAATTTCAGGATTCTATAATTAAGTCTTCATCGTAATTTTATCATCTTTGACTAAGCCAAAATAAAACATTGTCTAGTATACAACATCATGTCTTAGTCCACATTAGATTTAATATATATCAAAATTTCTATTTTCCATCATATTCAATCTTCTTTCCTCCTTTTAAATTCATCATAGAAAATTTCCCTTCCTTACTGATTTTTGAGAAATTTTTATAGATCCTTGAGTCCCTATTATTATAAGGTCTAATCCTCACTACATATGGAACTCCATATCTTAGTCCCTTAACCTGTTGGTTTTTATTTCATCATTTGGTCATTCAATAAGTGGTTGATTTATTAATTAAATTTACTATTGATGTATAGTTAGTTGATTATATATTTTTTATATAATATTCATAAGAATTTTGGTGTTTTCAAATTATAAATGATCCATTGATGATGTAACGTATCATGATTTGGATTGAGCTAGATTATTTATAAAATATTAATCTATTTATAGTTGTTAATATAAAATATAAATGATTCATATTCCATGATTTAGTTTATAATATTATACTAATTATATATAAATAATGGAATAATAGGTAAAAAGTCAAACAAATTCATTTTTAATAATTTATAATTGTTATTTTATTTTATAAAATATGTTAGTATTTTAAATGGAATTAACATTA
Source organism: Viscum album (assembly GCA_963277665.1). Classification (NCBI taxonomy): domain Eukaryota; kingdom Viridiplantae; phylum Streptophyta; class Magnoliopsida; order Santalales; family Viscaceae; genus Viscum; species Viscum album. The sequence continues at coordinate 1,672,238,259 of OY728133.1, forward strand.
TGCACATTATAGATTGTTATATATGTGTAAATGTATTATGGTATTGATTAATTGATATAGTGAGAAGGTTAATTTAGTTAGTCGGATGATTAGTTATGAACTAGATTTTTTGTGGTTATTAAATGAATGAACAAATGAATTTAATAAAAACAAAAAATGTAATGGGATAGTGTTGATACTTGATATGAATAAATAAATTAATGATAATAACTGAGTTATGTGTTTTTTAATGAAAATGGTAATAGAAAAATAAATATCAATTAGATTAATTAATAAGGTAAATTAATTATGAACTAATTAATGATATATTATGAAAATTTATTACATAATTGTAAAATTGGAATTATAGTGTGGTAATTTGTTAACTTGTTTTACTGGATTATATTTTTACTCATGTGTTGTGGTTAAAAGTGATTATAATAGTAATGAGTATGTATCAATTTGGTATATGGGATTCTTTTTTAGGTGACCATGAAAGGATGTGAAACCTAAAAAAGGATTCTTATTTACTATATATCATTGAATATTTTTTATTTTCTATATACAACTTCTTAATTATCCTTATTTAACCAATGCCCATTTGAGGTTTTGTGTATTAGGTGAACACCCAACATCTTAGTTGTAGTGTAAATGGATGAATGACTACAACACATTTCTTACTCCTCCCTCTAACAATGGAAATTACATTTTTCTGTGGTGTGAAATTATTTTATAAGGATTTAATAAAACATAAACAAAAAATAGAATACATAAAGAATAAAAAACAAAATATCTTTATTCAATGACATTGAAACCTTGTATAAACACAGGAAAGAACATATATGTGTATGTCACATAAAATTTGGGTGAGTCCCTTTTTTTAAAGCATCTGTCTCATGATTATTAGAAAGAAGTATATTGGGGACTTGATTCCTTATGTTGTATCCTTTGGTCGTCCTATGTCACATAATGTATAAGTGGGATTTTTATTTATACCCTGATATTCCACTATATATTGAAGATAATTTTGAATTGGGAGAGATATTATTAGAAGAGTTTAAATAATATGTTTATACTTGTTCTTAAAACTATCTAAATTTTTTAAACCACTTATATAATGGACTAGGGGATGCCCTTTGGGCCTCTAGGAAGTTACATTTAAATTGAAAATGTATAAATAAATGGTACATGATTAAAATATCAACAACTCCTGAATAGTTGAATTTTAAATGTAAACACATTTGATTATGGAATTAATTTCATAATATTATTAATAAATGATTATAACCTATGAAGGATCTCATTTTTGAATGAAAATACCAAACATTATTCTATATTTAATAGTTATATGGTTTATTAAAAATTTAATGATAAATGTTTTGTCTTGAAACAACCATATGATACATACAAATTATACAATGTGATTGGATTATGAAGTAGTGATATGATATCATCATAAAATAACCAATGATAAATAAATTGGTCTACAATATTCTATTTACAACATTTATATTGTACCATGTGATATAATCATATCAAAAAATATGGTATACCCAAAAAACATTGTAGAGACCCAAAGCCTGACGTACATGGACATGACATTACATTTGCGGAATACTTGATACAAAATGAAAACCAACAGACAAGGACCGTAATGGTTTAGTGTCTTTGGAAACTCGGAACAAAATCTTCTAAACACGGTGAAAAATCTTCAACATCTCCCATAAAGATCTTCCCCTTTTGTTATCATACCTAAAACCTAGCTTTGAATCCTGGGGAAAAGAGAACATATAAAAGGGTGAGCTCAAATGCTCAGTAAGGGTAAACAAAAGAAATATCAATCACATCATAACCTTTTGAAAAACTTAACCTGCAAAAGAGTTTATAATATCTTAACATGGGATAAATCATAGAAGTGAAAATGAAATCACAATAATCATAACATAAAACTTGAAACTTTGTGTCATGCACACATAATCATAGAAAATCATTTCTTATTAGTCAAGACCTATTTCCAAGACTATCTTAGTAGAAAAATTCCATTTCTGAACCGAGTTCACTCCTCATTTCAGTCCTGTTTTACTGAACTGGATTAACCAGCCGTTCCAGCCATGTTTATCTCATGGGATATAAATCTTTACCCAATGCATTGGAGGGAGATATAGGTCCCACCTACCTCATAATGAATCCTTTCTTATGTGTGCCACAAAAACATAAATCATACCTCATAACATAACCCAACTAATAAAATGGGATTATTAAACAACATGACATCATAAAAAGATTCATATAAGATAAAGGACTTCATAAAAATAATTCCATCATATCATAATCAAATCAATTTAATAAAAGGGATAGAAACGGAACCCTATATTGTCTTATATGGAAAATAATTTTGATAAAACATTTGAACTCCATTCTTGAGGAAAATATCCTTTCTTTTTCAAAAACATTTTCCATTCATTACAGGTTATATAATTTTAAAATAAAAGAATTAAATTAAAAATAAACTTGAAAACTTGTAAAGGAAGCTTCATTGAAATAATGTTTTATGAATCCATTCATGTCGTATAAGTTAAAAAAACATTATTCTCGTACTTTTGTTGGAAAAGTCAAAAAGTACCACGTTTTAAAAACGACAAAAGATTCCTTTCATATCTTTTACAAAAAACTCACCAATAGGTAAAATTGGATTTAAAAAATTGTATAAGGATAGAAATAATATTTAATATTGACGAAACATGGATGTGGATGATAAATACATCCTAGTAAATACTAATGTATAAACAATCTCGGTTAAAAATGAGATTGTGATATTTTCCCTTACCTTAAGTCCGATTTGATTCGTACGTGTCCAAAGCTCTTGTATAATGATTTAAATAATGTTATTGTCTTATTCCAGAATCATACTTATTAATATGATATCATATATGGTCATATTCATAGCTTTTTATTAGTAATATTTATTTGTTACTTGTTATTCGGGTCTTTATTGCTTTTTGTTCTTATGCGTGTTTTGCCGAATAAATTCTTATTCTTCTTGTTAGGTTATAGATACCTTATATCTAGAATTGTATTAGTGTAAAATATATCATATTTATTCATTCAATTCATTTATAAAATTACTATGTATTGTAGACCATGTAGAACGAGTAGCATCACATCGTGGAGACGGTAGGCCGTACGTACGCACGAGTGATGATATCGTTCCCATGATTGTGGAATTGTATTGAAGTGTATTTATACTATTTTAGTATCAATATAACATTATAATAATCATATATATTTTCTCATTATACCATTATACCCATCCAAGTAAGGTGGTGGTGGAAAATAGATTACACCACGGCGTGGAGACGGTATTCCGTACGTACGCCCACGCGGTGATTTCATTTTCTGTAGGATGGATAGAAGATGAGTTAGGGTTGTTTCATATTTGTAATAACATATAAGTATGTAAGTAATACTGATGTTATTACCTTATCATGAAACAACTAATGAATAATAATTTGAAGAAGAATGAAATTGAAAAAGATCGGTAGTGGATATTACCTCTTTTTGACACGCCTTTTTGAATCCTCCACTTAGGGCACTAAGATTGGTTTTTGAAGAAGACCAGGACCTCTAGGATTATTCTAGGGAAGTGAAGAATGGATTTTGTCAGGGTTTGGCCGAGCTTGAGTGCTCAAATTGGTGTGAGTATGAGAGGGAGGAGGTTCCCTTTTATAAGGGGGGAGAGGGGCACCTTTGGGAAATCTCAATATATTATTTTATATTAAAGTAAAATTCGGTTTATAATGGTTCCAAAGGGTCTTATTTCTAAGATAAGGTGGGGATGGGTCTAAATACTCTCATCCAATAAAATTTAGACATGGTTAGGTTATTATTTTTACCTTATCAATTATATTTAACTCTAAGTTAAATAATTTAACTTTTACTGTGTCTTTTTGTTTTCTTAAACTATAAGGTTAATAAAATTACAATAACATACCAAACGAACCCCAAGTTGTTTATCATTATTATATATATTTTTATCTAAGTCATTTTGAAAAACCTTATATTTTTAGGAATAAAATAACAATTAATAATATAATATTTGTTTTAAAAACTATTTTATGTCAATTTTGACACTATTTGGTATTTGATTTTTGTAAAAATCATTACAGAATTATAAGTTCGAACTAAGTTAATAAAATCAACACTAATTTGTCATATTAACCTAGAAAATTAGTGGAATTCATAAAAAGTCTCAAATTACATTTATTTGGGCATTTATAACATCAATTATGTTAATATTTTCTTAATAAGGTAATTACAACATCATCGTTGAGTCATAAATAATTTAAATTATTTGAAGTCTAAAAATTATAAATAAAGTACCATTATGTAGGAAAGCTTTTTATCTTTCTAATGAATATTTATAATCGAATTTATCTTATGTATAACCCTGTATTAAAAATGTTTTAGTTATTAAACTTTGATTTTAACTATTTTAACTCTTCTTTAAAGAAAATAATATTAATTGTCCTAATCTAATCCAAGTGGACCTAAATGGTCATATTATATTCATAAGGTTGTTTTTGGAAGAATTACACTCATCCAATATAATTAATACATTTGTTAGGGTAATAGTTATATCATTTTTACCTTTTATTACCCTATTTACTATTAACCGCGGTAAAAGAAAGTAAAAAGTTACTATTCACCAAAAAATTATTTTCATCTCATTGAACCACATTTTACTTACTGATATCAACCGTGTCTGTCGGATTTTAGAAATTCCATTCACATAAGCGGTAAAATTAAGTTTTATGAAGAATTCAGTTTTTTTAACTACCACTTAGTGGTTTCACTATTCACCAAAAATTGAATGTTTTCAGAAAAATACCAAAATTTCACCCTAGGCTAATTTCAGTATTCCAAATCCAAAAATGAAGCCCATTTTGAAAGATAAAATTTATAAAATTTTAAAAATTGGTTATTACTATTCATAAAGGCTATTTCATATAATATTTTAATAGCATATCGTTTTTTAGTGAAAACTCGGTATTGCGTACAACACAAGCTATCGAGGAAAGTCGTGATTGCGTGTAAAGCAAGCCAAGATAGTGTTGTGTGTAATGAAAGATTCATTAGATGATGTATATAACATAAAAAGAAAATATTTCTCATAAAATTCTCGGGTGTTACATTCTACCCCCCTTAAAATGAATTTCACCCTTGAAATTCGTCACTTTGTAACAAACAGATGAGGATACCTCTCCCTCATCATATCCTCAAGCTCACATGTAGCTTCTTCTAAATGGTGGTTCGTCCATAAAAATTTCACCAAGCGAGTGGTCTTTTTTCGTAGGACTTTTTCACTGTGATCCAGAATCTCTATCGGTCGTTCTTCATAAGAAAGATCTTGCTCCAGTGGTACAACTTCTGAGCTGAGTACATGTGATGGATCGGGTATGTACATTCTCAGGAGCGATACATGGAACACATCATGAACTTGAGAGAGATTCGGTGGAAGCACCAATCAGTAAGCTACCTTCCCAACACGATCCAGTATTTCGAAAGGACCGATATACCTAGGGCTTAAATTTCCCATCTTCCAAAACATCATTACTCTTTTCCAGGGAGATATTCGTAAGAACACTTTATCGCACACTTCAAACTCTAGGTCTCTTCTTAGGTTATCGGCATAACTTTTTTGTCAACTCTGAGCTGCTCTTATGTGTTGTTGAATAGATCGAACCTTTTCTGCCATCTCATCAACGAGATCTGGTCCTAATAGCTTTCTTTCCCCAACTTCATCCCATAAAGTTGGAGTTCTGCATTTCTTTTCATAGAGTTCTTCATAAGGGGCCATCTGAATACTGGAGTGAAAGCTATTATTATAAGAAAATTCCACCAAAGGTAGGTGTTGATCCCAACAACCTTTGAAATCCATAGAGCAAGCTCTTAACATATCTTCTAGAGTTTGAATTGTCCTCTCAGACTGACCGTCTGTCTGAGAATGATAAGCAGTGATGAAACTCAACTCTGTATCTAGAGTATGCTGAAGACTTCGCCAAAACTTCAAGTTAAACCTCGGATCCCGATCAGATATAATGGAATTTGGTACTCCATGCAATCTTACCACTTCATTTACATATATCCTGGCATGCTGATCAAGAGAGAAATCCTCTCTTATAGCAATGATGTGTGCCAACTTCGTAAGACGATCAACTATAACCCAGATAGAATTATTTCCTTTGGATGTTTTAGGAAGTCTAGTGACAAAGTCCATAGTGATGTTTTCCCATTTCCATTCGGGTATGGGTAATGGTTGTAACATCCCCTTAGACTACTGTCTCTCAGCTTTAACTTGCTGACAAACTAAGCATCGAGAGACATATTCAGCAACATCTTTTTTCATGCCATCCAACCAGAAGTACTCTTTCAGGTCCCTATACATCTTTGTGCTTCATGGATGAATAGATAATGAAGAACTATGAGCCTCATCCAACAACTCCTTCTTTAATTCTGGGATGGGAGGAACACAAACCCGATTCCTGAACCTTATTATCCCATCACAATCATAGTGGAATTCAGGAACGTTTCTCACTTTCTTTTGTAACTCTACATCTTCTTTCTGCACCTCTTTAATCTTCACATGCATAGATGGTTGAACATTCCTTTTAAAAAGATATAATTTTTCCCCTTCCATTATGATACCAAGATCCATCCTTTGTAAATCCATAAATATTGAATATTTTGAGATCCTAATCATGGATAAGCTAGCATGGTCTTGTCGACTTAATGCATCAGCCACCTTGTTAGCTTCCCCCGGGTGGTAATGAATTAAGCAGTCGTAATCTTTAATCATCTCCAACCATCTTCTTTGGCGCATATTCAGCTCCTTTTGTGTGAAAATATACTTCAAACTTTTATGATCAGTATAAATATCACACCTTTCACCATAAATATAATGCCTCCAAATCATTAATGCAAAGATTACCGCAGCTAGCTCCAAATCATGAGTTGGGTAATTTTGCTCATGGATTTTCAACTGTCGTGAGACATAAGAAATCACCATATCATTTTGCATAAGAACACACCCCAGTCCCTTCTTGGATGCATCACTGTAGATCACAAACCTTTCTCCACTACAAGGCAGTGTGAGCATAGGTGCACTGGATAGCCTTCTTTTCAAGTCCTTGAAATTCTCTTCACATTCCTCCGTCCACACGAACATAACTTCTTTTCGAGTCAACTTGGTGAGTGGATTTGATAACCTTGAAAAATCTTTCACAAAACGTCAATAATATCCAGCCAGACTGAGAAAACTTCGGATCTCAGTTACTGTTTTTGGTCTCGACCACCTTTCGATAACCTCTGTTTTTGTTGGATCCACGGATATCCCCTCTTTTGAGATTATGTGACCCAGAAATGAAACTTTTTGAAGCCAGAATTCACACTTGGTAAATTTGGAATAAAGCTTCTCCTTTCTCAGGGTCTTCAATACAATTCTCAAGTGATATTCATGTTCTTCCTTACTCTTTCAATAGACAAGAATATCGTCTATAAAGACTACCAAAAACTGATCAAGATAGTCTTTAAAGACTTTATTCATTAGATCCATGAACATAGAAGGGGAATTAGTAAGACCAAATGGCATCACTATAAATTCATAATGTCCATACCTTGTACGGAAAGCCGTCATTTTTATATCCTCCTTTTTGACCCTTAATTTATGATAACCTGAACGAAGATCAATCTTGGAAAAGTATTGAGCTCCGCCTAATTGATCAAATAAGTCATCGATGCGCGGGAGAGGATATTTGTTCTAATAGTGATCTTGTTAAGTTCTCGATAATCAATGAAGAGTCGCATTGATCCATCTTTCTTCTTAACAAACAGAACAGGTGCTCCCCAAGGTGACTCACTAGGGCATATGAATCCTTTTTCAAGATTCTCTTGAAGTTGCTTCTTCAATTCCTACAACTCAATTGGGTCCATTCTATAAGGTGTCCTTGAAATAGGCATAGAACCTCGTACGAGTTCTATTGAAAACTCAACTTCACAATTTGGTGGAAGACCTGAAAATTCCTCTGGAAATACATCATCAAACTCCCATACAGTGGGCATATTCTTAATTGCGAGTTTCTCTCCAACCATTTGAGATAAATAACCTTCATTTAGTGGAATCAAGACCCATAGGATGGATGAAATTTCCACTGGAAGGTTATGTTCATCCTTGCATCGATAGATGATCATAGATTGATCTGGAATATGAAATGTGACTTCACTTCTTTGGAAATAGATATGAGCTCCATATAAATAAATCCAATCCATGCCAAGAATAACATCGAATTCCACTATATGAAGGATCACAAGATTTGCAGGAAGAACTTTCCCACAAACATAAATTGGAGAAGAATTATAAACTTTTGATGCAACCGTTGTGCCATTAAGAGTTGTCACAGCTAACTCAACATCTAATTGTTGAGGTAAAGTGGTGATATCCTTAGAAATTTCTTCAGAAATAAAAGAGTGGGTGGATCCAAAATCAAATAAAACATTTTCTACTTTAGAGTGGATGGTAAGTGTACCTTTCACCACATCGTTATCGTACTCCACATCGCTGATACAAATTGCATGTGACATTCCTTTGTCTTTAGACATAAGATTTTGTCGACGTCGATCATCATCAACAACCCTTGGATTAGGGAATTTATTATCATAATGCCCCATTTCTATGCACATGAAACATTGAACTGTAGGAGGTTCATTCTGTGTATCCTTTTCTTTGTTTGTATCATTAGACATCTTCTTCCCATCATTGCGGCATTAAAATGCCCGATGACCTTCCTTTCCACATTTGAAACATTTACTTGTCCCTTTAAGACAATTACCTCCATGTTTCTTTCCACACTTTGAGCATAAGGGAAAATTCATCTTCTTTTCAATGTGGTCTTTAGATTCCCCTTTGAATTCCATTTTTCTCTTCTTATCAAACCCATATGACTAATGGGTTACTCCAATTTCCATCTCAACCTTGAGAGCACATCGAACAATTTCCTCGTAGCTATTGAAGTCCCTTATGGCTAACACCCTTTGAAGACTTGGTTTTAAGCCACTAAAGAATTGATCGATCTTACTCTCAGGTTGGATAACAATTCCAGAAGCGTACCTTTCAAGTCTTGTAAAATTTTCTTCGTATGTACCAACAGATTCATCATCCATTTGCTTTAATTCAAGAAACTCTTTCTCTATCTTAGGTCGATGAATACGAGAGAAGTACTTATTGAAAAATAAGTTTTTGAACTCGTCCCATTCCATGGAATCAATTTCATCTCTTGGCCTCGTATTCATGATAAGATTCCACCATTGATCAGCTTTGCCTTCCAAACGATATACCGCTAAGGTGACTTTATCATGTTCAGAACATTGAAGAACTGAAAATATCTTTTCAGTGGTACTAATCCATTGTTCAGCCACTAATGGATCAGTTGAACCGCTGAATGAAGGCGGCCGCTGCCTCATGAAGGATTCAACCGAATGTAGTTCCTTCCTTTGCTCATTTGGAAGTCCTGCATGATTCATAGCTTGAGAAAGTTGTGTGAGCATGGCTACAAGATTTTGCATTCCAGCTCCCATATCGTTTGGTTGCTCAGGGGGACAATCATTGCATTGCCCATTGCATTCCGCATTAACACAGTTCCTTCGAGTAACAGCCATTGACTAAAACCAAGAAGAATAATGTGAGAAACACTAATTATAATAACAAAACCACATAATCAAGAATAAACTTTCACGCTTAAGGTATTATCATAGGTTCTTCATGGCCATTTCTAAAACACTATGATTGTTATAGGCTTAGATATATCCTTAGGGTTCTTACTAAGGCTTTCACATCCTAGTTTCCAAAGGTTGACTATACCTTTTCTCTAATACCAACTATAACGACCCATACTTTACATAGATTTTTATTACTTCATAATTGAAGCATACTTAGTACAACATATAACAAAAACCACAAAAGGACCGTATAGGTATAGTGTCTGTAGAAACTGGGAAACAAAAACAACTGGTTCATAAATCTTCTACAGTGTCTCCCATTTACTTCATCATATCTAGAGTCCTTTATAGAATATCTACTTAATATTCTTCTTCCTGACCTGGGGAAAACGTAAAAAAGGGTGAGCTCAAATGCTCAGTAAGGGTAAACAAAAGAAATATCAATCACATCATAACCTTTTGAAAATCTTAACCTGCAAAAGAGTTCATAATATCTTAACATGGGATAAATCATAGAAGTGAAAATGAAATCTCAATAATCATAACATAAAACATGAAACATTGTGTCATGCACACATAATCATAGAAAATCATTTCTTATTAGTCAAGACTCATTTCCAAGACTATCTTTGTGGACAAAGTCCATTTCTGAACCGAGTTCACTCCTCGTTTCAGTCCTATTTTACTGAACCGGATTAACCAGCCGTTCCATCCATGTTTATCTCATGAGATATAAATCTTTACCCAATTCATTGGAGGGAGATATAGGTCCCACCATCTCATAATGAATCCTTTCTTATGTGTTCCACAAAATCATAAATTATACCTCATAACATATCCCAAGTAATAAAATGGGATTCTTAAAAAACATGACATCATAAAAAGATTCATATAACATAAAGGACTTCATAAAAATAATTCCATCATATCATAATCAAATAAATGTAATAAAAGGGATAGAAAAAGAACCCTATATTTTCTTAGATGGAAAATAATTTTGATATAACATTTGAACTCCATTCTTGAGGAAAATATCCTTTCTTTTTCAAAAACATTTTCCATTCATTACATGTCATATAATTTTAAACTAAAAGAAGTTAATTAAAAATAAACTTGAAAACTTTTAAAGGAAGCTTCGTTGAAATAATGTTTTATGAATCCATTCATGCCGTATAAGTTAAAAAAACATTCTTCTCGTACTTTTGTCGGAAAAGTCAAAAAGTACCTCGTTTTAAAAATGAGAAAAGATTCCTTTCATATCTTTTACTAAAAACTCACCAATAGGTAAAATTGGATTTAAACAATTGTATAAGGATAGAAATAATATTTCATATTAATGAAACATGGATGTGGATGATAAATACACCCCAGTAAATACCAAAGTATAAACAATCTCGGTTAAAAATAAGACTGTGAGATTTTCCCTTACCTTAAGTCCAATTTGATTTGTACGTGTCCGAAGCTCATGTATAATGATTTAAATAATGTTATTGACTTATTCAAGAATCATACATATTGATATTATATCATATATGGTCATATTCTTAGCTTCTTATTAGTAATATTTCATTGTTACTTGTTATTCGGGTCTTTATTGCTTTTTGTTCTTATGCATGTTTTTCCGAATAAATTCATATTCTTCTTGTTAGTTTATAGATACATTATATCCAGAATGGTATTATTGTAAAATATATCATATTTATTCATTCAATTCATTTATAAAATTACTATGTAATGAAGATCATGTAGAACGAGTCGCATCACATCGTGGAGACGGTAGGCTGTACGTACGCACGAGTGATGATATCGTTCCCATGATTGTGGAATTGTATTTAAGTGTATTTATACTATTTAAGTATCAATATAAAATTATAATAATCATATATAGTTACTAATTATACCATTATACCCATCCAAGTAAGGTGGTGGTGGAAAATAGATTACACCACGGCGTGGAGACGGTATTCCATACGTACGCACGCGCGGTGATTTCATTTTCCGTAGGATGGATAGAAGGTGAGTTTGGGTTGTTTCATATTTTTAATAAAATATCCGTATGTAAGTAATACTGATGTTATTACCTTATCATGAAACAAATAAAGAAGAAGAAGTTTAAGAAGAAAGAAATTGAAAAAGATCGGTAGTGGATATTACCTCTTTTTGACACGCCTCTTTGAATACTCTACTTAGGGCACTAAGATTGGTCATTGAAGAAGACCAGGACCTCAAGGATTATTCTAGGGAAGTGGAGAATGGATTTTTTCAGGTGTTGGTCGATCTTGAGTGCTCAAATTTGTGTTAGAAGGAGAGGGAGGAGGTGCCCTTTTATAAGGGGGGAGAGGGGCACCTTTGAGAAATCTCAATATATTATTTAATATTAAAGTCAAATTCGGTTTATAATGGTTTTAAAGGGTCTTATTTAGAAGATAAGGTGGGGATGGGTCGAAATCCTTTCATCCAATAGGATTTAGACAAGTTTAGGTTATTATTTTATCCTTATCAATTAGATTTAACTCTAAGTTAAATAATTTAACTTTTACCGTGTCTTTATGTTTTCTTAAACTATATGGTTAATAAACTTACAATAACTTGCCAAACGAACCCCAAGTTGTTTATTATTATTATATATATCCTTATCTAAGTCATTTGGCCGAACCTTATATTTTTAGGAATAAAATAACAATTAATAATATAATATTTGTTTTAAAAACTATATTATGTCAATTTTGTCACTATTTGGTATTTGATTTTTGTGAAAATCATAACAAAATGATAAGTTCTAACTAAGTTAATTAAATCAACACTAATATGTCATATTAACCTATAAAAGTAGTGGAATTCATGAAAAGTTTCAAATTACATTTATTTGGGAATTTATAACATCAATTATGTTAATATTTTCTTAATAAGGTAATTACTGCATCATCGTTGAGTCATAAATAAAATAAATTATTTAAAGTCTAAAAATTATAAATAAAATACCATTATGTAGGAAATAGTTTTAGATTTCTAATGAATATTTATAATCGAATTTATCTTATGTATAACCCTGTATTAAAAATGTTTTAGTTATTAAACATTGATTTTAACTATTTAAACTCTTCTTTAAATAAAATAATATTAAATGTCCTATTCTAATCCAAGGGGACCTAAATGGTCATATTATACTCATAAGGTTGTTTTTGGTCGAATTTCACTCATCCAATAAAATTAGTACATGTGTTAGGGTAATAGTAATATCATTTTTACCTTTAATTACCCAATTTACTATTAACCGCGGTAAAAAAAAGTAAAAAGTGACTATTCACCAAAAATTTATTTTCATCTCATTGAACCACATTTTATTTACTGATATCAACCGTGTCTGTCAGATTTTCGAAATTCCATTCACAGAAGCAGTAAAATTATGTTTTATGAAAAATTTAGTTGTTTTAACTACCACTTAGTGGTTTCACTATTGACCAAAAATTGAAATTTTTCCGAAAAATACCAAAATTATACCCTAGGCTAATTTCGGTATTCCGAATACAAAAATGAAGTCCATTTTGAAAGATAAAAGTTATAAAAGTTCAAAAAGTGGTTATTACTATTCATAACGGCTATTTCATATATTATTTTAATAGCATATCGTTGTTTAGTGAAAACTCGGAATTGGGTACAACACAAGCTATCGAGGAAAGTCGTGATTGTGTGTAAAGCAAGCCAAGCTAGTGTTGTGTGTAATGAAATATTCCTTTGACGATGTATATAACATAAAAAGATAATATTTCTCATAAAAGTCTAGGGTGTTAAAAATATCATATGATTTATGTTAGTTTTTGTGAATATCTATATCAATATCCCACTTTAAGTAAATCCTCATTAACTTTCTTCTATTTCGCATTATATTGTATCATATTCAATAACTTGTAAAACCATAACCAAAACAGTGTTTGGATATTTCCAAATATAAATTAAAATATATAAATATCTTCTCTATGATTCACATAACATGTAATAATTTTTTTAATATCAATCCTTTCATACACTCTAAAATACTTTTTGAAAATCACTATGAGTTTTATAAAACCCAATCCCTACTATAATTAACCTAAAAGTGTGTCCCCAAGGGTATTTATAGAATTGAAAATAAATATTAATTCTTAATTTCATTGAGGTATACAAAGAGTATCCTATAGAATGGAATCAGTGCTACTAATGAAACAAAGGTATCATGTTTGACCTCAATTACAAACATATATCTATATACATGTTTCAATAAACTCTACCATATACAGGCCTATTTTTTAGAAATATCTTTTTCTAACATAGCATTTAACCACTGGATAGAGTGTTTGTTAATCTCATATATCTACTCATATGTTCTTGATTCTCTGAGTATAATCACAATGGATGGTTAACCATATCTTGTGTTATTCAACCAGATGGATCAAAACATCTCCTTCCACTTATCAAATAGATAATCACATAACATGTCCCTCATAAAATTATTTACGTATAATACTTATGTTTTTCTTAGTCGAGGAACTAAATGTAATACTCATCATTTCAGGTAAAAAATAAAATATTTATTAAACTTAACTAAATAAATGATCAATAACATACTCAACTATTTGAATCAATTTTGGAATATGAAAGGTATCAAATTTTACATGTTCTCATGATATTCATCTTATCTAACCATAGGAATTTTGGTAATCCAAATATGAATCTTTCACCACTATTATACCAAATAAATTTTCTATGACACTCCATATAGAATACTTGGTGGGTCATATGTCACACAAAACACCCTTTGTCTATCTTAATCATATTTCATATATGTATACAAAATCATTCTCCTACAGGAAATATAGTTTTTTCACAACCTATAACACTATCTATTGCTGATCCATCACGGATAAATAAAGCTCATTCATTGAATGGTTATTTATTAATTAATTTATATGTTTGATTCATACAACATGAACAAATTATTTAGTAAAGACTCTTTTTGTGTAACAAGATATAAAATTTTTATAAACTCATATCATAATATATAAAAAATAATAATAATGTTATAGCCTAATAAATTATATAAAAAACTAATTGAATTCCATATGTTTTCTATATTTATATTTTTCTTAATATCATTACATATTGATGTAATTCGAGTAATACATCTTTTCGACCGTTGGATGAAACCATCAAATTAATCCATTTAATGGGTGGAATCTAAAATGAAACCAAATTTTAATAATGTTGATATTATGAATCATATTCCTATGATTAAACAATTGAACATGGTATACTAACTCTTTTACTTGACAACAATAACTTTTTTGATGGTAATAAATTCTATTGTATACAGAGAACCATTTTTATGTTCATAATCTTCACCATTCAATGAAAATTCAACAAAATATTTCTTCTAACTTTATCATGGAAACAACATTAACTCTTTAGAATATTGCATTACCAATATACTATAATCTATTTTAGGATATTAGGGGAAATGATATTTGAAATTTTATATGTATAATCACATATATATTAGTCTTTTAACCTCCCAAATTCCAAACTTACTCCCAATGTTCTCTTAAAAGATATATTCTTTCGAGAATGTCATTCAATTATATATAAACATATATTTTTTTTTGTAAATTACACTTATATCCCTTAGTATGAATATTTAAAAAAATTACTAACTACCATATATCATATTGTACTCAATATTCTTGTACAATTATTCTAAATATTAAAAAATATTATTTAAAAGAAATCACTTAGATTAGAATGACCTCTTTTCACCATGTTTTAACAATTGTATTAGATAAATTCTTTTATCTCAAATAGATAATCTTATATCCATTTCTCATTCTCTAACTATGTTCTAGATTTTGATTAAACATAAATATTGTTTATTAATACATTAATTTGTTTAATACATTACAAATATTAGTTAAAAATATATTCCATTACCAAAAAATATTAATGAAGTAATATTAAACATTGATTATTAAAATACATCTCATCCTGATATATTCCATTACATTCAAAATATTCTATATTGGAAAAATATTAAACATATATTATGGTTTTTATAGAGGCTAATAAAATTGATACTACATTATCATAGTTATATAATAATACGGATGGATGTTATCAAAACAAAGTAGGGAGTAGATCTATAGAAAGGAAATATCTGTTTTTATAGACGATTACTTTTTAACCAGGGAGGATTCATCCTTAGCTATTATTTTATCAATTTTCTATAGCTATAAGGTTTTATAATTTATTCATCAACTCAAATATTATTTTATATTTATGTGGTGTGAATGGACATCTACAATGCATATGAATGATCTATTTCAATTGTTGGTTTGGTTTTATATGTGTGATAATTGTTAAAACATGATAGATTTAGATGAATCTAGATAACCAGTTTAATCCTTACCCATATTAACTATTGTCATAATTTAAGGCTTTTAGAGATTCAATTTTAGATGGATACGATAGAGTATAGTTGAGTAATGGTCGGCCAATTATGGACCCTGACCATAGTCCACATGACGTTTTGGTCAACATTAGGCCTGAAAAAATGGATATTCAAGAAGCATATTTATATATGAAATTGTATTTATCACCAAAATACTGGAGATATTATATTGTTCCATTTATTAATATTCCACCTTATACTATTCACCGATCAACACATGAGATTTTTCCTCCATTATTACACATATCATTGACTGAATATTAAAATTTAAGGTGGAATAGTTCTTTACCCTTTAGTGTTATCTACAAGAGTTGGGGGTTATTATATTTTCAAAATGTTATTTCTAGGTTTTCATTTAACATGAAGGAGGTCTTGGTTGATCGAAGAGTTATTTTATTTTTTATATAGTTTTATATTGTCAACCGTTATATAGATTGGTTGTATTTATTATAAAACATTCACTAATTATTGTAAATGATTGAAAATTTAATTTCATATGGTTAGATTATTTATGATATATATTATCAAGGGATATTATAATATAGATTATATTTATTTCGATGAAAAATAGGTTACATCTAGAGGGGTCAATCATGAGATGGGTGGAAGTACAAGAGATATAGTTTTTGGGAGTATTGTAGGATCACATTGATGTTCTAATCAATTATTTTTTGACACTACCCATTTAACATGAGATTTATAATGGGATAGGGTTGTAGAATAGTTTTTTACATATTAATATGTCCCATTACATGATTATTACTTCAATTCATTAGGAGTTTTTCATTCATTTTTTTGATGAACATTATTGGACTTCCATTAAACCAAGAGTATCTATTTTCGGAGGATTGTGATTTTTTGGGATGAATGATGTTGGTATATTTTGGATATGTGTGGATTATGATTGTCTAATATAGGTGATGGTTAAGAACTACTATATCCTTCCAAGGATTGGTAAAAAATTTATCAATTTAATTGAACTATATTGCTCCCAAATATTTATCTATGACCACGATATCATTATTTTAGCTTAGTGAGGTGGTATATTCAAAATAAATACTTCATGTGTTGTTATAAATGTTTTATTGTAAGGCCTAGGATGTAAAATTTACATAATATTGGATTAAATGAATAATTCACGTTGAGTATCTTTTCAGGTTTAGAGTTTTAGAGAACTAGGACATAACTATTACATCTCAAAATAAATCTTCCATTTTTTCATAAAATAAAAAATATTGAAACAAAGAGTCATGTCTAGTTCCATGTTTTAGACAGAATGACATTTCCTTGATCCCATCCTTGACCCTATTCCACATTATGTCCCATGAAAAACATTTAAAAACTTGGGATGAGCATAAAAAGCATATTAAGGGATATAAAACAAAGATAGAAAGAATCATTTCCTAAATACTTAGAAAACATAAAATCTTGTACATACCTCATGAAAACATAATATTTATGAATAACACATAGTAATCACAAATCATAAAGGTAACATGAGTCATACATAAAATACTTACATTGTATCAATCACAACTACATAGGGAGTTAAATTGGAATACCCATCATAGTATATTCCCTAAATCTCTTAGGATAAACATTCGCATTTACCCTTGTCACGTTACCCAATGCATTGGAGAGCTATCTTGAGTTCACCCACACTAGGATTATTATGAAACCACCCATATATGTAAATAATGGGCAAGATCCATAACATATTCATAACGCATACAACTAACATAAAAAAATGATAAAATTTCAACATTTACATCACGATATATCCCTTAAATATATTGACATAGATCAATCCATTATTGAAACCATTTTCAATACCAAAATATGTAAAAAGAGAATATGGTATTTATTTTCTTTTAAAAAATATTACGGCTTGTTAAGGAAGCCAAAGAACAAATAATACTCGTAGCAGCAAAATAGTCGTTGTCACCGCTTACGTTTAAAAAACATTCATTTGGTCGTTTAGTATAAGCCTTCGTAGAAAAAATATTCCTTTTGAATAAAAGTAAAATTCAATGTTTTTTATACAGCGTATAAAATAAAATCATGTATTAAAAGAAAATATGCCTCAATGAAAGGAGATTGAGATGAAGTATCTTAAAAAGATCATTTTGTAAATATAATAGATCAATTATGTGTATTTACTATAAGAATACATAAATCGAGTATAAATACATGTTAGGATGCCAAAATTAATTTGTCACATAATAAAAGAATGAGATAAATAAGAATGAGAAGAGAAACCCAAAGAATGGGAATTAGGTTAAGAAGTACTTTTACCTTGTGTCCGACTTGACTCGTCCATTCTTTAATCTATAGAATAATAATCTAAAGTTAATTTCTACATCCATATGAAAATTTATATAGTTTAATATTTTTTTGTATCACTTATTATCATGTTATAAACCTTATGTAATCATTGAAGTTAGTAATGTTCATTTTTTTTGATATTTGGTACTTGAGTGGCGAATGAACACCATATAGTTACAAGTTGATCACATGGTAAAAATTTTGTTATATCCAGAATGATATTCATGATTTAGATAACATATATATCATATATATCCATTAAATACATGTATTTATAATATTATGCAACATTTCGAGATGAGAAATGAAATACACCGTTCTTATAGACCTTAAGTCGTATGTACGCATGAACACTGATTTCATTTCTATTTCATACATTAATGGAATTATAACATAATTATTCAAAGATATATGATAATTATAGTATAATATGATATATAATATCATTAACAATATCCTTTATACATCCCACATATGGCATTAATGAGTCATATCTCTTTGAGGGGGTGGTAGTCCGCACTTCCTCAAATGAGGTTATCGTATTTACCAACTATAGAAACAATAAATGTTTGATATAAATCAATAATATAGAAGCATAGAGAAATCATAAAAATAATATATATCATATATAAATATAGTTACATATTAATTTCTACCTTGATAGGAGGTAGGAGATAATTGAACAATCAACGTTTCGTGAGGCGTTAGTTTTCCATCCACAGAAACATTATGTTCATTACCCATTAGATAGAGGTGTGTGTAAGTGTAGTTTGAATCCTTCTCATAACTAAATACTAGTATATTAAGGTTACTACTGTTTTTATAAAATGAATGAATAATAAGAATTTATATGGTTGATGAATTTAAATAAAACAGAATGAAACAAAATAATTTAAGAGAAACTATTACCTTTAATTTGGGTAACTCCCTTTGATTCGAATCAAAAGAACTTCTTGAAGTGTCTTCTGAGTAAGGTAAGGCATCTAGGAGGTGGATAGGGATGCATGGATCCTAATAGGGCTGAGGTTGGATGAGCCAAAAGGCTTTAGAGGTGTGATGAATTTGATTGAATTTTGGGCTTTGTATGAGGGGCGGGAGGGGCTCTTTAAGAGAGTGTGATAATATTATTTTATTATATATTGATATTCGGTTTCTAAATGTCCAAAACAAAATAATGTCTTAGATAAGTTGACTCATGGTAGAAATAAAACAATCCAATAAGAATTAGACAGGTTTTGGATTTTTTTTAATATTTATAATCTTATTTATTTAAATCATTTATTAATGAGATAAATATTGTATCATTAATGTGTCATAAATAATTTAGTTTATTTGATTTATAAATATTATAAAAAACATCCATGAGGTAGGAAATATTTTTACCTTTCCAATTAATATTTATATTTGAAATGATAATTTATATGACCCCTTGTAAAAATTAATTTCATAAAAGATATTTGTTTTTTGTCATTTTTTCGTTTACACTATGTTAATTAATCTAATATGTCATTATCACTCCCATGTGGCTCAATTTGGTTCCAAAATCGAACCAAATATGACCATGGTTGTAAATGACTCAACCAATAAGGTTTGGACAAGTGTTAAGGTAATTATAAATTATTATAATATTCTTTTTTACCTGAATTACCCTATTTAACTCTAACCGTGATAAATAAATGTCAAAAGTTACCATTCACCAAAAATTATTTTCAACTTATTGAACCACATTTTACTTACTAATAACAACCATGTATGTCGTATTTTCAAAATTAAATTCACAGAAGTGGTAAAATTTCATTTAAATGAAAATGACCATTTTTAACTACTACTTAGTGGATTCACTATTCCTCAAAAAGTGATGTTATTTAGAAAACTACAAAAAATTAAGCCTAAGCTATATTTTATTTTCCAAATTCAAAAATTCTTTCTATTTAACCTCATTAAAAACATAGATGTTGGATTTAATAATTTAAAATTAATTCTTATTGTCAAAACCAATAGCGTGTTTTTAAGAAACAATAAATGTCAAAAGATCGACACTTGTTTATGTCCAATTTTAAATTGAAATTAATTCCAATGACCAAAATTAGATTAAATGGTAAAAACATAATATACTTACACATTAAAAACAATTAAAAAGATAATATATCCATATAAATAAATTATAGCTAAAGGCACATTTGAATTAAAATAATGTATTTTCACTATTCATTAAAAAATGAACTTTATTAGAAAAATACCAAAAAATTTCACAAAGTAAATTTTGATTCCCCATTCTAAAAAATAAATTTATTTTTCTAAATAGAACATATAAAATTGACCAAAACTAGATTTATAGGGGGTTCGCCATTAAAAATGGGTTAAATCAACCTTTTAATTTAAATTATGCTTAAAATTAGATTCTTTCACCTTTTATGCCTCTCTCTTTTGTTGGAAAAAAGTAAAATAATTTAACAAACATGTATAATAATATTTTAGTTAGTTATATTCATTGCCGCCAATACATCGGCTAGGAGTTAACATCTTTTTTAAAATAATAATATTATATTATTAGTGTGCAAAGTAAGATTTCAAAAAAAAAGCATGTTGTTGTGTATCGGGTACGATATCGAACATAGAAACCCTTATAAATTAAAATTAACATTTACATCACAAATATTAATAAATATGAAAGTTTACTATTATTTATTTACCTGGGATGTTAAATCCTTCCACCCTTTTGGGAATTGCGTCTTCACAATTTAAAAATCAAATTGGCTCAGAAACATAAATGAATGTACCACATCAGAAAAAGTGTAAATAAAACTATCACATTAAAAGATTGAAAAAGATATACAATGGTTACCCTAGATAACCCATACTAGGGTTCCATGTAAGGAAAACATGGATATGGAAGATAAACTAGCCACCAAGTTCTGATGAAGAGTTATATAAAATATGATTATGAAAAAGTTAACCACATTAAAATCACAAACATGTGATGTGTTACGCGATCTTTGATTACCCAGTACAAAACGTAAACTGAAAATGTTTTTATTTCATGTTTTCTTTTAATAATTTGGGGAATTTTATTTACTTCATAGAATAAGAACATAAGAAAATATACTTACCTTCATGTATAGTTTCATCCTTTGATAAGTTCCTATAAAAAACTAATCTTTTCTCCAAACAATGAGTATTCAAACTGACTTGGTCTCATCAAAGTCACTAGAATCAATATCTAGGGTATCACATGATCCACAAAATAAAAATTATATATATTTCCCTACGAAATAACCAAATGGATATTAAAATATAAGTTAATCCCCAAAAGGATAATCCATTATAAAAAGAAATACTACTCTTAATCTCCATAATTCTACAAAAAGAACCCAAAGTTCAAGAAAGACCATTCAATGTACAATTGTCCTTAAAATTCATCAAAATAACTCAATCTAAGATTGTAACCAAAAAATCAGAAGTATTTAATCACATAGTCTTCTATATTAAATCATAATATTTATCACCAAATAAAATGGACTACTCTTAAAGTCTCACACTGATGTGTAATTAACCAAATCACATAATCTCTATGATAGGTTAATCATTTCCATAAAAAAACACAAATCACCATATGTCTATAATAAAAATAGATATTATTCCAAAATTAAATTCCACCAATACTCCTCAATTGAAATCCCAATGTATTTTATTTTTTTTAAGAATATAGTGATTCCCAAAAATAGAGAACATCTTCTAAAATAACTTTTATCAATTAATCACCAAATCAATTTTTTTTATATTAAGGAAATCCATTTAATAAAACAAATTTTCTAAAAAATCAACTTATTATTTTTCCACAAAATCATTTTACTAAAATAATAAGTCATACTAATGAGGGACTTCATGTAGTCTAGTGGTAGGTGTTTAATCATAATTGAACATTGGTTGTGGGTTTGATTCCAGCAGCTTTGTCCAACCCAATGGGATGTCACACGGTCTGCGTGTTGTCCTTTTTATAAAATTCAAAAATAACCCTTACATTTTTTAACATCAAATTTTTTCTTATAACTTTTATTTTCATCCCAACACATTAAGACCTAAACATCCTATATATTTTCAATTTTTTCACCTCCATATAATAAAATAATACTATTCCAAAAAGAAATAACATCATGTCTATATCATTGCGTCCAAATGGTTTCATCATCATCTGGTTTACATAGGTAGAAGGTCTATGCATTTCAAAAATGATTTTTAGATCCTTCAAAATCATTAGCTTCCTTCATCCAAATACACCATGTACAACTTGGGTCATAAGGGTTTTAGAAGATTAATAGTTTTGAAAAATAATCATGTATGACATATAATTTCAAAACATATTATAAAACATGATTTTTATAAAATAGTCGGACTGAGTATGAGTTGAAACATTCAATCAGTGGTCCTTTTAGAATATCATAAGTATGTGCTAATAGACTATATTTTAAAATCATATATAAATAGGTTGTGAAAGAGTCTTCTTCTTCTACTCCATTTTCAAAATCATAATATACTTCAAAATTTCGTGATAAGGAAAAATATTTGAAAATTCATTGAAAATATTTACCTTTATTTAAAATATGAGAATATTGTGAGAATAATATTAGATTAAATACAACCCATGATCTAAGATGATATTGGGGTATACTAATGGTATTTGATATCTCAATCAATTTCTTGCAAGTGAGTTGTATGTTAGAAAATGTTTCACAATCATCATAACATGAATTTGGAATAATTATTGTAAGCAAGTCATCAAGAGGAGATATGAATTTCATTTGAGATCCTTCTCCTTCCATTTGTACCAGACATTCCATGATCTGAAAAAGTTTCAAAAAAAAAGGATTTAACATAATGAGTAGACATATAGACTAACCATTTTTCAAACAAAAACTCATAATCCCTAAAGTTCTCTAAACCGACCTCCGATACCAACTATAAGGCCCTAGCCTTAATCATTTACATAATATTGGATTAAATGAATAATTCACATTCAGGATCTTTTTAGGTTTAGTGTTTTAGAGAATTAGGACATAACTATTACAACTCAAAATATTAAATGTAAACAGTTCTACACAGTCTTCCATTTTTTCATTAAATAAATACTATTAAAAAAATAGTCATGTATATTTCCATGTATTAGATAGCATGACCATTTCCTTGATCCCATCCTTGTCTCTAGTCCACATTATTTCATTGAAAAACATTTTACAATCATGTGATGAGCATAAAAATCTCAGTAAGGGTTATAAAACAAAGAAAGAAAGCAAAAGTTCATAAATACTGACAAAACATAAACATTTTTACTTACCACATGAAAGCATAATTTTTATTAATAACAGATAGTAATCACAAATCATAATGGTAACTTGTGGCGTTCATAATATACATACATTGTAGTTATCACAGCTACATATGGAGTTTCATTGAATACACAAAATAGTATATTCCATAAATCTCTTAGGAGAAATATTCACGTTTACCTCTTTCATGTTACCCATTGAATTAAAGAGATATCTCGGGTTCACCCACCCTAGGTTTATTATGGACCCACCCATATACGTAAACAATGCCCAATAACCATAACATATTCATAACACATAAAACAAACGTAATGTAAAGATAACATTTCCACATTTCAATCACAATATATCCCTTAAATATATTGACATAAAACAATCTATTATCAAAACTATTTTCAATACCAAAATTTTTAAAAAGTGTACATTGTATTTATTTTCCTTATAAAAACATTACGTCTTGTTAAGGAAGCCAAATATCAAATAATACTCGCGGTGGAGGAACAGTCGTTGTCACCGCTTACATTAAAAAAACAATATTTTATCTATTTATTAAAACACTTCATATAAAAAATATTCCTATGAATAAAAGTAAAAGTAAAAGTTTTTTATACAACGTATAAAATAAAATTATGTATTAAAACAAAATGTTCCTCAATGAAAGAAGATTGAGTCGAAGTCTCCAACAAAGATCATTTTGGAAATAAAATAGATTGATTATCTGTATTCACTATAAGAATAAATAAATCAAGTATAAATACATGATAAAATGAACAAATTTATTTCTTACATATTTATAGTATGACATAAATAATAGTGAGAAGATCAATCCAAAGAATGGGAATTAGGTTAAGATGTTCCTTACTTCATGTCCAACATAACTATTTCATTCTTTAATCTCCTGAATAATAAACTAAAGTTAATTTCTACACGAATAAGAACATTTTATAAGTTTATTATTCCTTTTATATAACTTATTATCATGTTATAAACATTATGTAATAATTCAAGTTAATAATGTTCGTTTTGTCGATATTTGGTACTTGAGTCAAAAATGAACCCCATATAGTTACATGACTATCACATGGTCAAAAGTTCATTATATCCATAATGATATTCATGATTTATTATCTTATATATCATATATATCATGTATATTCTTGTATTTATAATAGTACATAACCTTTGGATATAAGAAATGAAAAGCATTGTTCATGGAGGCGGTAAGTCGTATGTATGCATGAACGCTACTTTTATTTCTATTTCATATTTTAATGGAATTAAAACATAATGATAGGAAAAAATATTATAATTCCAGTATAATATGATATATAATATCATTAAATATATCCTTTATATGTCCCAGATATGGAATTAACCTCTCATATATCTTTGAGGGGGCGATAGTCCGCACTTCCTCAAATGAGATTATCGTATTTTCCCACTATAGAAACAATAACGGTTTGATATAAATAAAAAATAAAAAAGAATAAAGAAAACCTAAACATAATATATATCAGATAAAAATAGAGTTCCATCATAATGGACAACTTTATAGGCAGTAGGAGATAATTGAACAATAATCGTTTCGTGAGGCGTTAGTTTTCCATCCATGTAAACATTATGGTTTTTACCCATTTGATGGAGGTATCTGTCAGTGTAGTTTGAATAAATCTCATAAAAATATAATATTATATTGAGGATAATGTTTTTGTTATAAAATAATATAATAAAAATATTTTATGGGGTTGAATAGGTAAAATAAAACAGAATAAAACAAAAAAATTTAAGAGAAACGGTTACCTTTTATTTCGGTAACTCTTTTTGGTTTGATCCAAAAAAACATATTCATGTCTATTATTTCTAATGTAAGACTCCTAGGAGGAGGATAGGGATGTAGGGAGCTTAATTGTGTAGAGTTTGGTTGAGCCAAAAGGCATGAGATGTGTGAGTAATTTGTTAAAAGTGAGGTCTATTTATAAGGGGGAGGAGGGAATCTTTAAGAATGTGTGATACTATTATTTTATTATAAAATGATATTCAATTTCTAAATGTAAAAAACTAATTAATATCAAAGATAAGATGATTCATGGTCAAAAAAATCATCCAATAAGAATCTAATCGGTTTTGGATATTTTTTTAATATTTATAATCTAATTAATTATAATATTTTATTAATGAGGTAAATATTGCCTCATTATTGAGTCATACATAATTTTATTTATTTGATGTCTAAAAATTATAAAACAAATACCATGATATAGGAAATATTTTTATCTTTCCAATGAATTTTTATAGTTGAAAATATAATTTATATAATCCCATGTAAAAATTAATTTACTAAATGATATTTGTATTTGTCATTTTTGCCATTACTTTAAGTTAATTAATCTAATATGTCATTATCACTTTCATGTGGCTTAATGGGGTCCCTAAATCGACCCAAAGATGCCCACGGTTGTAAATTACACATCCAATAAGGTTTGGACAAGTGTTAAAGTAATTTTAAATTTTTATAATATTCATTTTACCTCGAATTACCCTATTTACCTTGAACTGCAGTAAATAAATGTCAAAAATTACTATTCACCAAAAATTATTTTCATCTCATTGAACAAAATTTTACTTATTAATAAAAACCACGTATGTCGGATTTTAAAAATTTAATTCACAGATGTGGTAAAATTTCATTTAAATGAAAATGTCAATTTTTAACTACTACTTAGTGGTTTCACTATTCATCAAAAATTCATGTTTTTTAGAAAACTATGAATTAAACAGCCTAAGATATATTTGATATTCCAAATTCAAAAATTATGTCTATCTTACCAAATTCAAAACATATATATTGGATTTATTAATTTAAAATTAACTCGTGTTGTCGAAACAAAGAGCGTGTTTTTATGAAACAACAGCTATCAAAAGATTGACAATTATCTATGTCCAATTTTAAATTAAAATTAATTTCAATGAGAAACACAGGATTAAATGGTAAAAAATCATATAATTACACTTTAACACCAATTAAATAGATAGTTTAACCATATAAATAAATTATATTAAAAGGAAATTTTGAATTAAAATGCAGTATTTATAACTATTCATTTAAAAATGATCTTCATCAGAAAAATAAAAAAAATTACCTAAAGAAAATTTTGATGTCCCCATTCTAAATAATAATATTATTTTTTCAAATAAATCATATAAAAATGACCAAAACTAGATTTTGAAAGGGTTCTCCATTAAAAAATTTGTAAATCGACCTTTTATTATAAATTATGCATAAAAATAGATTCATTGACATTTTAAGCCTCTATCTTTTATTGGATAAAAGTAAAAACATTTAACAAACATGTATAATCATATTTTAGTTAGTTTTATTCATTCCCACTAATACAACTTCTAGGAGTTAACTTTCATTTAAAATAATAATATTATATTATTAGTTTGTAACCTATGATTTCAAAAAAAACCCGTTGTTGTGTATCGAGTATGCTATCGAACATATCAACCCTATTAAAGTAAAATTAATATTTAATTCAAAAATATTATTAAATATGAAAATCTCTTATTTTTAATTTACCAGGGATGTTACATTTATTCTCGTGGTAATTTCATTTAGAGTTATGAATTCAGTACAGGTCTTCATATGATTGATGAATTTAGTTTTCCATGATATTTCACATCATTTCCATGTCATTTAATTATTTATATTTTAGTTAATTTGATCATTTTGGGAGATAATGTGGAGGATTTTCTAAATGCCTTCATGATCATAAAATGAAATATGTTGAATGAAAAATTTTCAAAGTGAATTTTATGAGTTCATGTAGTCTACTTCTGTGGGTATGATGTGTCTTGGTGTGGAATTACTATTATTCGATAAATGACTATATTAGTTTTTTTCATTAGAAACACCCATTAATTTTGTGGGAGTGCATTTTTTTATTGGTTTGGAATATTATTATAGTAGATTCATGCTTGATTGTTTTTTATGTTCCGTTGACTAAATGTACTAATAATGGGATCTCATTTTTTATCTGAATTTCTATCAGGTATAATTTGAGCAATTGAAGAAAAATTTGATCAGAACTAAAAATGAACTAACATTGTTCAACCATCCTCATTACCTAATATGGTCCACCATAATGCCTAAATCATATTAAAAATCACCAGGGTATATAAAAACGATATAATGGTGTCGAAACCATTATTTATGATTTATTGATAGTGAAATATCAATATATAATCCATATACACTTAACAAAAACCTATAGTGGTCCGTCCATACATTGGATTTCCACATAGATAAAATAAATTGGTTTTAATGAAATGAAATCCAAACATGTCGCTATAAAATAAGAATCCAACGTTATTTTAAATATAAATAATTTTGTGGTCGTAATAACATGTGATGATATAAAATAAAACAAACAGATTGGGTTCCTAGAGTTTTCAATATATGAATATCGTGAGGAAAATCATATGTTACCCGAAATACATAACAACCATCTTCAAACGACTTAAGGTCACCACCACATTCCAAAATGACAAGTCAATTGAAATATCTTTCAAAGCTATAGAGCATGGTAATATTACCTTAAAACCTACTCAAATATATGAAAAATACATGCACATTCTGGTGTCTATATATGTTGTAAACTAAACATGCCTCGTAGGATTCCACAGAAGAATATATGAAATTATTTTTAAAATAAATTTGATAATTTATATTTATAACTATATTTAAAAAAACTTATTTTTTAAGATATAGTAATATAAAAAATAAAAATCCAATCATCCTTTAAAAACCACCCCATATACTTCGTTAGAAATCAAAACCAATACCTTTATCTGGGAATCATTTTGAAATCATGAGATAAGTTAATTAAGTTATATAAAATATTGAAATAAAATAGCATCCTTCATATTTTAGATTATTTTAAAAAAATTATAATGTGTTTGGTGAATAATAATTAACAACAAAGACATTAATTTTGACAAGTAGAACCCATATAAAGCATTTGAGGAGAATATAATACATAGAAAATAATAAAACTGCTATATACATTAATAAATGAAATAAATAAAAGTTTAAAAGAGTATATGGAAATCAAAAACATCAAAGAGAAGTAAGAAAAACAATTACATAAATATTAAAGTTGACAGGTATAAAGTAAAAAATATGATTCAATAATTATTAAGGAAGGACTACGAAATTTAGAAGATAATCATAGTAAAATGAATAGGTCTTTAGTGGATGATCCTAGACATTCTCATGTAGAAAAAACTACTGAATTATATTACATTCTAGGAAAAACAACTTATTGAGTTTCTCTTAACATTCCATAGTGGGGGACACCCCTAGAGTAAGTGTTACTACCTATTTCATTACGCATTGCAAAATTACAAGGAAATATGATTTTTTACTCAATGTCGGTCCTCAAATTGTGTTGGGTGATCTTATTTCTATGATGAGGGGATGGTTGGGGAATCATAGAGTAGCCTACTAAGGTACCATAATGTGGAGTATTTTGTCATCTTCGGACAAGTGGCATTAATCGAATGGATGACATTTTTTGGTAATTAAATTATTAATGATTTTTGGGGTTTTTTGTGTAAGGGTTGAAAAAATTGCACACGTAAATGGGTTATTTTATTATAAGGGTTGTAACTAACAAATTAAGGATCATCACAAAATTACTAGTGAGTTCCATGGAGTTATTTATTTATGGAGGTAATTGGATAAGTGTTGGAATCCCCTGTAATCATAAGTGTCAGAAAAGTCATTTTGTGGAATTTTATATCACACTATGATGATTACACTTATATATGTGGGTCATTGTTAAGTGTATATCATCACACCATGATAATGAGTCATGTTTATATTATGAGGGAACCCATATGTATGAAATTTCATGTATTACACAGGTGGGATGGTAACATCATGAAAATGGTTGGAACCACAGTGTAAAGGTAGTATGTCACACTATGAACAATTGGAGTCACCAACTAAAGGACATGTATGTGTTTGAAATTGTGTATTTTTTGACTCATAAGGATACCGTAAGATATGTAATGGTGATTATGTGTAATTTTTCCTATCTTTTCTAAGAATGTGAATAGAGACTGGTCACATAATGACAGCTTTGGTCCTTCCATGATGTGGGTCATAGTATAGAGGCATTATAACATGTGATGATGTAAATAAAATTAAGGCGTTAATAATATAGTTGTTATTTTGTCTACATGTGAGTGCAATTCCACAATGAAGAATTCCATGAAAATATTTCCTTAGCAATGGTACATTTGATCTACCTAAGAGAATATTTTCATTCATTGACAAGTGGGTTACCATCATGATGAGTTATTTGAAATGGATGGTTTATATATGGGGTGATGGGTCACACTACCTAGAGGTGAATCCATGAAAATGGGGTTTCAACATGACCCATTAGATTACATCACATCCTGATGCAAGGTGGGGTGTTATGTCATGAGACATTGGATCACTGTATGGAATAATATTTTTTGGTTTTTTTATTATAGGGTTAGTGTGTTCATTTCTAGGTTATCCCCCTTCTCATCATTATATGAACATGAATTTGAGAGATTCCATTATTACAACCTCTCAACCTTCATTTATTCTCATTGTAGATCCCCGGATTCTCCCTCAACTGAGGGTCGATGAAGATTTGTTTTGGTTAACATGAGCTTGGTATTGTCATGCCTCTCTTCTCTTGATTCTTCTTCTTTTCCATATAATTTTTATTTCCTTGGTTCTATGGATTGATGTTAACTTTATTTTAATTTAATATAAGATCATCACTAAGTCTTATGTGTATTTTCCTAGTTATTTATCTATTTTTTATATTTAAGTTATCATGTAGGATCCTATGATTGATTGGAGAATGATACTGGTGAATCAATTGTTTAATTTTTATGAATTATTAATTTTAAATTCATCCATATAATCATGCTAAAATTATATACATAATCTTGTTAACAATATCAGTCGACTAATTCAAAACTCACATTCTCACATTATATGATGAAATGATAAGAAAGTGAAAAACACATGTTATTTACACTAATTAGTATAAAGACTTTCTCTATACCATGATGGTTATTGGCTGTAATAGGGATTTCCCACTATAATATTATCAAAAAATACAATAGTTTTATAAGTAACTGGATATACATACCAATATTAATTTCTCCAATTGATCTAGTTTATAACACAAATAATACAACTCATCAACCACATTTGATTAAACACCCCATCCATCTCTTCATCTAAACTGGTTAGACACCCAAATATCGAGACTCTTATGTAACTCGTTTGACTCCCTGTTTAAAAGATACTTCTTGTCATCATGATTCATACAATATTGTATCATATCTTGATCATCATCCATTAGACTATTGGATCACACATTCTTGTGTATACTTAAAGAGTCTTTTTGGCTTTCTTGTCTTACTAAAATATTTCTAATAACCTTTTTTAAATTAGTTTACTTTCTATGTTCTTGGTAATGATTTTATTTCTTCTTAATAGAAAGACCCAACCTCAATTATTGTGTGGAAATGGTATATATACTTTCTTCTTTTTTTATTCTAAGATAGAACTTGAAAAACAAATTGTAATTATACAAGTACACTTTATTAAAATTAATTGGTCGGGATTCTCATATTAAAATGCCAAACAAAAAAATGTTATTTCTTATTATTTTATGCATTCATTTTCTATTTTTGTTCAATTTATCTCAATGTTATTATAGTTTTCACATATTCATGTTTGCATTCATGCACCACATTAAAATTCATCTTCATAAAACAATGTACGTAATCTTCTCTTTCACATAACTTTACATAATGGCTCAAATAACATAAAATTTTATAACACAATGTATTCTCATAATGAATTTATGTTATTAGATCATTTGAACCTCTACATCCTCTTTTGTGCGACAAGGTTTGTTTAAAAGAGCCTTATCCAATGGTTTAATGAGACCTAGATGGTGCACACATAGCATCTCTAAAAAAATGGATTTTCCATGGGTGGTGATTCACATTAAATGAATTTATCTACAAGTTTCTCTACCTAAAAATGTGTTTTCTGTGGGTTCATTCATGTGATAAAGTATTTTTCTATAGGTTCATTCATGTGGACAAGTATTTTTATCATGGGTACATTCATATGAAAATTTATACTTCTACAGGTTCCTTTATGTGAAATAATATTTTTTCCATGGGTTTATTCTCATAAAAAAATATGTGATCTTCTCTTACATCAAATTTGTGAATTCGGCGGATGATTGTTTTCCTTCACATGGTCATGGGATACATGTTCTCTCTTTTAGGGACACAAATGTTCTCTTTCTGATGTCATGACCAACATATACCCTCAACCCTTGAAACTATTTATATAGAACTATATCCTTATCATATCTCTAGTATTTCATTAATTCATGATATGTATTTTCGAATAAATGAATGTAAATTTTTTTCATGAATAAATGTAATGATTGTAGAACTGATCATAATTGTAAAGGAAATGTCATATTGGTGTTTGGTGAGAAAAATGGTCAATTGAAATGGGTACGTTTGACGCTCTATCTCTTTTTGGTTAATGATTAGTTGAAAATCATTATACAATAATGAATAAAAAATTCATGAAGTATCTATAAATCCATGAAAATAAGAAATATATAGGTATATATATATATATATATATTTGTTGAACACTCAATTAATTTTAAAAAAGGTTTTCGATGGTGTTTTCAAATTTGATACTTATTAATTGTTAAGTGTTTGAATGGGATTCATCTAAAAAATTTTCCATCCATGAATAACCAAGGATCCAACTAAACTGATTATTGGACTAGGGGTTGACTACATGGGAGGTAGGTCATCTTGGTTTTCCATGAGAGGGAAAAGTATTATTTTTGGTTTTCATAGTACCCTTTAGAATAATTCAATTATGTTTGTATGGTGTGCACAATGGTTTCCCAAGGGACCATAAAAGTGTTTGGTGAAGCCTGTATGGGGTGTGTGAGAGTACTATTGTGGGTCTCAATCTACCGGTACCTTAGAATAATTAGTCATTGTCAGAAGTTAAATTACTATGAACCACACAATCATCCATGACATAGAAGTGGGATGTGTCATAGAAGGTAAAATTCAAATATATATATTAAAAATATAGACATAATGTGTGTTTCATGATTAAATAGATCTCTTCATTATGATAGATCATGTTCACGATGTATATAATAGAAACTACCTTCATCCTCTTATCATTTAATAAATATGAATTTCAGTTTGATACAAACAGAAGTTTCATGGTGGCCATCACCCCTAAAAAAATGTTCAATACAATGTCGATCAAACCATATATGTAAATGAAATACAAGTATTTCATATATGATATAATCTGATGAACATTATTTTTCTGAATCATAATCATCACATGAGTTCATCAAATGAAGCCATCGTGTGATGATCAATGGATTAGGCCATGACATAAATTTTGTCCAAAAATAACTAAAACATCATTAGAAGTCCATTGAGTTTTTCATGATAACGAAAGTAATCATGTGGAGCGATCATACAGATCATGTATTCTCTATTGTGTCCAATAAAATCTCACTATAGCACCAAAAACATAAAATTTTATATAAAAATCATATACAAATAAATAATTTAAATTAAATAAAATTTCCACAAAAATTATAAAAAAAATCATGTTATATAGAGAAGGAAAACAATTATATAAAAGAACAAGAAACCTCTGATTGAGAAAAATAACACACCTATATAAGGAAAACATTCCTATGTTAGAAATAATATAATTATATTAAATAAATATAATGTGTTAATTTTAAACTAAAATTTAAGTGATAACTAAAATATTGTGCATCAGATTGTGTTTCAGTTGATTTTTTCACGTCACATGCCACTTCATAGTGTTATTCTATCAATATCTCTATAAAAATTAACACAATAAGAATAAGATAAAAATGATAAGGAAGATGAAATTTTGAAAGTAGAGAAAATTATGAGATATCAATCTTGGATTGATTTTACAGTTTTGGTGATGTGATGCATGTTTTAAACTAAAATGACACATATATATTGAGAAGACCCAATTGGAGTCATACCAGCCCCAGTATGCATCAGAATGAGGTTATATTGATTCCTTAAAATATAAAATGTCTTATGGACCATTTTTTAATGTATCAGAACAATATTAATGTGTTTCCTCAGTTTTGAGTATTCCACTTGTGTTTTTTACTAAAATAAATGATTAAATTAGGAACATGAATGTTTAGTAATATAGGTCACATCCTGTCATGTTTTGACAAGAGACAGATTCCTACAAAAAAAATGAATTATTAAATATTTTCCTAAATTATAAATTCAATCTGAATGTGTTTGCTGAGTTTTTGTTTAGTGACACTTTTTTGAAATAAAAATTCAGTCTTAAACTAATGACGTGCACTTTGAGTCATACTGGGCACATCGTGTACCTGAATGAGGAGTGATTTATTCTTACGCATCATGAATAACTTATGGATCATTTTTATAAAGTACCAAATCAATTTAATTGTGTTTTCTTTGTCTTTAGTATGTCATTTTTCTTTTTAAGAAAAATTTATGTCAATTTTGAATAAGAAGGCTCACTATGAATCATACCAGTCACACCATGTCTTAGAATAGGGTAAAAATGATTACTACATGTCCCAAAAGTTAAATTGAACATTTTATTAAAGTATAAAAACAAAATTAATTTTTTTGTGGTATTGAGTTTGCTACTTTTGATTTTTAATAAAAGTCCATTTTAAAAAAGAAACGCAAACATTTAGTCATACTAGATGCATCATCTATGGGTTTTATGTGAGACTGAATTCTATTTATCAAAAATTAATGATGAATAATATTCCTAATTATTCCAGAAAAATATGGAATGTTTTTTTTCAGTCAGTGGCACTTTTTTTCAAATGTAAATTATAAATACATAACAAACACTTTGAATTATATGTACAATCCTGTATCAGATTGAGGTGTGTCTGATTCCTACACATCTAAAAATAATTAGGAATTATTTTGCAAATCTACTAAGTCAATTTGAATGTGTTTTCTCAATTTTGAGCATTTCAAATACCTTTTTTATGAAAAAGAAAGTCAATTTTGAATAAAAAGACATGATTTGAGTCATATCAGTGACATTGTGCATCATATTGAGGTAAATATGATTACTACATGTCGCAATTGTCTAATTGATCATTTTTCTAATGTATAATAACAATTCGAATTTGTTTCTTGGTTTTGAGTATGCCTATTTTTTACAAAAATATCATTTTATACACAAAACATGAACTTTAATTCATATAGGTTTCATCATCTATGGTTTTTACATGAGACTGATTCAAACACATCATAATTTAATTATGAATAATTTTCCATAATCATTAAGACAATATGATAAGGTTTTCTTCATTTTCAGGGAGTGAAACTATTTTTATTAAAATAACAATTATAAACAGATAAAAACACTTCGAGTAATACTGAGAACTTTATGTATAGGATTGAGGTGAGACTAATTCCTATACATAAAAAAGCATATGAATTATTTCCCAAAAATAACAAAAACAATTTGAAAGTGTTTTCTCATTTTTTAGCTTGACAGTTTTCATTTTTACTAAAATTAATGTCAATTTTGGAACAAAAAATTCACTTGGAATCATAGTACCAAATGATAAATTTGGAATTTTATATATTTATCAAAATAATATAAATGTTATTCCTCAGTTTTGAGTATTCCTCTTCCATTTTCTACTAAATTTTTATTCAAAATAAGAAACAAAACCATAGATTCATATTGGTCGCATCTTGTGTGGGGTTGACGTGAGACTAATTCCAATAGAAAACAAATGAATTATGAATTGTTTTCATAAATTATAAAGACAATCCTAATGTGTTTTCTTGGTTTTTTGTGAGCGATACTTTGTTTACTAATATGTCAATTTTAAAGTGAA
The DNA here is from genome assembly GCA_963277665.1 of Viscum album. Classification (NCBI taxonomy): domain Eukaryota; kingdom Viridiplantae; phylum Streptophyta; class Magnoliopsida; order Santalales; family Viscaceae; genus Viscum; species Viscum album. Next base: position 1,672,274,174 of record OY728133.1, read on the forward strand.
AATGAACATTGTCAGCCATACTAGTAATATCATGTATTAGATTAAGGTTTCACAAATTATTACACACCTCAACTGTCTTATGGACTATTTTTTAATCTACCAAAATAATTTGAAAAAGATTTTTTCGGTTTGTAGTATGTAAGTTTCCTTTTCTACATAAATTAATGGCTATTTTGAATTAAAGTGCACACTTGGAGTCATATTGTTCACATCAGGTGTCAGATTGAGATGAGGCTGATTCATACATGTTCAAACTGACATATGTATCTTCATTAAAAATAATCCAAAAAATTGTACTGTGTTTCCTCAATTTTTAGTATAACACTTCAATTTTTACAAAAATATCATTTTAAATTGTAAACACCCACATTAAGAAATACGGGTCGCTTCATGTGTGGGTTTGAATAATGATTGATTTCAACAAGTCAAAATTGAAATATGAATTATGGTCCAAAATTATCAAGATAATACACACCAATATTCATGATTTTCAGGGAGTCCAACATTTTTTTATTAATATGTCTACATTAAACAGATAATAGATACTTTGTGTCATTTCGGGAAAATCATGTATCAAATTAAGGTTAGGGTAATTCAAACATGTCGTATATGACATATAGATTTTTTCCTAAGGGAAAAAATTATTATAATGGATTTAATTAGTTATGAGTATGTCATTTGTCTTTTAATAAAATTAATGTTAATTTAAAAGTATTTCAAATATATCTTCTTGGCGATGATTAACACTAATGTAAAATCATAAACATTTGTTCATAAAAATGGGATATCACTATTCAAATTTAATTCTTATTGAGAATAATGTTTAGTTTTTTATTAATGTGTCTATGAAGAGGGGTCACATTACATAATGAATGTACACATGCATAATGAATGTCACTTTCATGAATTTTACAATCCTTTTTGATATTATATCATGCATCTAATTGATGAAATAATTACCCAAATAATTCCATTATCCACCAAAGTGATCCGTTCTATTATTATTTTCCAAAAATTCATTATTCGATCGATGAATTTATTATTTATTTTTTTAGAGTTTTTGGATCAAACTACTGGATTCTTTTTCAAAGCGTTGTTCTTTTTATTTTTTAGTTCTTCATGATTTCATTTTATGTATGTTTTTAATATACAAGGAATTATTTATAAAGTGGTTTCATTTCATTTAATATCATATTTCCTTTAAAGCCATCCCATGTTTATGACAATGATCTCTCAATGATGGTTTTCCATTGTTCTCCCATAAAAATAATGGATTTGGAGGATTATTACACAAATATTCATTAAGCCATTTTAGTTGGATTATATACATATTTTATGATTTTATTGTTGTTGTATGACTATCATGTTACTATTTTCTCTAACACAAGGACCCTTTTTTAGTGTAGAGAAGTCATTGTAATGAACATGAATATGTTTTCCTTTTATTAAGATTTTTCAAGGTGATGGGTTTCTTTAACAATTTAGTATTATTTTATAGTTCATGGAATTTTGTTACAGAAATTATTTCCTATGATAATAAGTTTTAAAAAATAATTGGTGTTTTTTTTTTCATTCAGAAAAAAAATTCCTCCACATATATTCCAATATAAAATCTCTTAAACAAGAGGTGTTTAACATTTTTCCAATAAGCCACCAGAAAAAATTATATAATGTATCTTATCATAAGTGGAAACTTATGGGAACACGTTTTTATTCAATTTTTCAAAAAAAAATCTTGGTAGGATCCTCATTATACTATATTTCTTGATAATTTGATTTTTTTAATTTTAGTTCTTCATCTTATCCATACCATTTTCTCTACCTCTTTCTCCACATATGCCTACTACCCCACCTCGGTATCTGACTCCATCTCTCCATCCCACTCTTCCTCTACCTCTGCCACTACATATGCCTCATCCATTTTCCAAAACTTTTATCCTTTATAGGTAAATGCTTCTAAACATACTGATTTCTTCTATGGTTCTAATCCTTTAAAAATAGATAAAATATATTATACAACATATTTAACAATAATTTTTCACATGAAAAATTTATTTCTATGGTCCTAACTCATAATGGAACATAAAGATAGTCGGTAATCAACTATCCTTGTTGACGACATACATTCTAAGAACATGTACACTTCCCAGTAATCTCAAAAAAAAATTATTCTTTTAAGATCAATGGATATAGAAAATCATGATAGTACTATGAAAATATAGACAAACAATTGGTTATGAAAATATATTTAATTAAATTTTAATTACCATTGAAATGTACCTATTGGAGGATTTTCTTCTTTTCATGCTTTATGATCTATCTCTTTAATTTTAAAATATAATATCTATAATCAATTCCATTAACTTTCTTCTGACACTTTAGAAACACTAACCAAAATATGTAAATTGGTTTCAATGAATTTATAGTTATATAAATATATATATAACATAAATTTTTTCCATTTATAGTAATACACAAGAATTATCTTTTCATATACTAACTTCATACCATAATTTCCCTAATGATTAGACTTCAAAATACCATTAAACAACTCTTGTTAAACAAAGAATGAATCATAGAATTCAATTTTTATTTTTAAAATATAGAGTGTTGGGTATTAAAAATACACAATACACATCATGTATGGTCAGTTTGTTATATATCAATTCATTGGATCAAAAAAAATACATATTTGGGGTATTAAAATTGACTAATATCAACATACATTGCATCCTATGAAAGAAAAAAAATTAATAAAAAATTAAAAATATATTTTATTCCATTTGAGTGTAATTTTTAACATATTCATTGTGGGAATCAAAAAGAGTATGTTCTATTTTGTTTTTTAATCAAATTCTCTTTGTAACACAACTATTTTATTCGATATTTCTTCATTATCCAAATTATGTATAATTATATTAACGATACATGGATTAAAGAATCAAAATCATGATTCCGACAATTTTGTCTTTATATAGTAGTAATACAATTTCCCATATAAAATGTTAATATTTATTACCTTTAATAGAGATATTAGCAAACTATTTGAAGATACATATTATAAAAATGTACCTTCTGTAAGTTTTCATTAATTAAATGCCCATTCATTCATTTATTAGAATCCCATCTATTATCTCAAGACCAATTATTTTTATTGTGAATGATCCATATATTTGTTTTCATATATTTTGTAAAAGATAATTTCTAATTTAAATGTGGTCTCTATAAGAATTTGTAATTGTAATAAATATTTCTATGGAACTGGAGGGGATAAGGTTCTATCATAATGTTTCTTTTGATTTCATGGTTGATTTACAATATTTTCTTGATTCAACCTTTTATTTTCCCACCTCTTTATCCTTTTAAAATACCATGCCTCATGTAAAACCTTTTATCATAAACCATTAGAGGTTATTCATTGGAAAATTTTGTTAATGATATAACTCATTTATCATTATATGTTTAGGAAGCCATGCTAAGAATGCTTCAATAACACCATTGTCCACAGTAGTATCTAGATCATCAAGTGTAATAGGAACCTCCATTGTCATCTCATGAGATACCTAAATAACCACCTTCATGGGATCTTTTTGAGCTATTTATAGTGTAGCTTGTATATTGGAAAATTATACACTATACCCATTTCAACAACAAGATTTGTGGATGTTGAAAAATATAAATCACATACAACTGTACACTATAAAATTATAGTAATATAATGTTATCAAAAGATATTGGACTAAAATTTAAGATAAATGTCAATGAAAAAATTAAGTACTTTGGTTATGGTATGTATTTGGGAGGAATGAATAGCCTCAAAGCTTGTTCGGTCATTTGGATCATGTGTGGATAATTGTTCTACTGCCAGTTTTTTAATCCTTTCTCATTAATTGGTATATCAAACCAATCAAAACAATAATATATTTCATTTATTTATTTGTGTCTAAAATCATCTAACTATATTATATATATTTTCATGTGGTTTTATATTTACAAAATATTTTCAGGGAAATACTGTATAACCGAATCCTCTAATATAACCATATTGTTTTATCCACATCAAATCTACTGAAAGTTTCTTTCCATCAGGTATGGTCACTAAATTTTCTTATGTCTGAACCATATAAAAAATTAACATAAATAGATATTTTATGTAATATTTCAATAATGGATAATAAATTACAATTATTAATTACTTATACATGTTTCCCATACAATTCTTTGTGTTTTCCTCAACCAGTTTACACTATTTATTTAAATGATCCTCCTTTTATAGAATAAGAAGTGGGATAGAAGTGGATTCATATTTTGATTCACCAATGTGAATATAAAAAAGGAACACATTTTTCTTCATATAAAAAAATTAATATTTTAATGTTGATTTAAAAAACATACCAATTACTTATCTAATGAAGCATACCCCAAATTTAGATTGTTATAGATGTAAAGTTATTTTAATGAACATAATTTATTTCCAACACCCTTTATTTGGTTCTTAAATTAATATTTTTGAATAATGTGTGATAAAATAAATAATTTCAAATAATATATTATCGACAGCAATAATACTAAAATTAGGTCTCATGGAAATGATTGATCAAATAATTCCATGTTACATTTATTATAATGTGTGCATGACTAAATGGTGGGTGGGGCTTAAATTTCCCTCTTAGAATCCATAATATGTAACATCGAATGAAGAGTCTTGAAAACTCTCCAGTATTTCCAATGGACATTAATGGTATTTCAAATGAAAATATTCTTAAATAAATGAACTCTACATGGAATAATGAAAATAAAATAAACATTTCATTATTTAATTTTTCAGTAAAATAGTCATAGTATATCATAAAATTGCTGTCATATCATTCCAAATGATTTCCATATTTAAAGGTTGGACATGGTACTATGAAATAATGTCAACCAGAACATTCAGCCTCAATGTGACCTCAATATAACTAATGAACGATATCTTTTTGGGGTCAATATGGTGGCTACATTGATTCAAACAATCCTCAAATTTTATATTACATCTTCTTTCTATGAAAATTTTATTCAACAATATGAAGTTGAATTATTTTTTTTCACAAATTTTTTTTAACCCCAAATAATTATGTATTTTCATCATCAATAGTTTTTTATTCCCTGGGATTTGTAACAAAATTATGTATAAAAGACATTGTATGCACAACTAGTCAAACATTTAACATTCATTAAATAAAATAACATAAACAAGGAGGAATGTTTTCAGAAGCGTCACATACATTATCTATTCCAGACATGATGAACTCTTTAACATAATATTTGTAAAATTTTTATAAAGAATTAGCATACATCAATTTTTTGAGAAATGGTTTGATTTTATGAGGAAAAGTTTCCCACAATGGTTGTTGTTATCCACTAAATTCATCCAATTATGAAATTTATAGACAAATTTCATCCTCATCAGATTAATCACATAAATAATTACAATTTCATTTTATTACTAGAAACAAATCCCCCATATCTAGTTGATGTCCACATATGTTTCTTGAACTAATATAAAAAAATGAATCTCATATAGAGTGATGGTGATCATTTTGGTTGATTATTGCTCAGAGTAATTAAAACTACATAGAAGTGATAGTGTATGAGTATCAAGAAATCCAATTCAATAATAACTATTTGGGAGAAGAATTTGGTGATGGGGATAGTTTTCTTGTAAAAAAATTATAAATAAATACATATTAATTTAAAATTAAAATAACTCATCTCAAAATGATAAATGTTCCCTCATGCCACCATCATTACCTCAATATATCCCAAATGAGTTTCACTAACTTTAATCTTTGTTATCAGTACTTTTACATCTTCTATATCTCTAATTTTAGAGAATTATATCCACTAAGGTTCATATGTTGGGTTTGAGTATAAATATAACAGGAAAATAATAAGAGGTCCCCTAAAATATACATCACATATATTTGAGTATTTGGTCAAAATAGTTACAATCAAAATAAACATGTATATCAACACATTGTCACTAACCATGAAACTATGATAAATAATTTTACTAGCATTATATAAAACCTGTGAATTCATCTAATTATACTATAATTATGTACCAAGTATTTCCTTGAGATTCAAATCATTTCACAGACAATAGTTAAAAATTTAAATCACAGGATGGAAAAAATTATTTGTCTCCCTCTAGAAATAACCCCATCACAGTTACTCAAATGACCCAAACATTCATTAATATAAATTCTTCTTTATCTAATTAAGTGTCATTATGTAAAATTTTTATATAAAATGTGAACTTCATTGGTTTTATGTTTTTGGATTTTAAAATACCATTAATGATTGTTACTGTTTCTAATATATTCGTTGAACAGTGATGACATGATTAGTATAAATATATGGCTTTAACAAATCAAATTTACTTAGAAAAAGGAAGAGATAGCCTCATCTAGTAGACTTTCCCCATATGAAGCCAATTTTTTTGAGCTCGGAAAGTAGGTGGTGTCATTGGGCTTCGATCGTGACCAAACCCAAGACGAGCATGATACGTTATGCTCGAACGAGACCGCCTATGAGATTAATGGAAGCTGATATATATTACCACATGAGAAATACTATCTGAGAATCCCCCAGAGTCTGTCAACCACGCACACCATACCCTTCTGTCTTATGCAGGTGTTATAAGGGGTTATGTAACCACACCATAGCACTATGAATATGTGCATTTTTTTGTATATAATAATTAATATTCATTCATTTTATTATTGTTACTTTGTAAATTGTTTTTAATGTAAAAACTGTATTTTTAGTTAATATTGAACTAATAAATCTTTTATGATGAATTAATAGATTTTTAAATTAAATAATATTTTAATAAAATATTATTATTATTAATTAATTTTTATTAAATATAAATGATTGTATAATTTTATGAATCCAATTGTAATTTTTATTAAGGTTTAAAGCCATTTTTGTCAAAAACCTTTAATTTTTGATAAATGTCTGTTTTTATTTTGAAAATAAAAATTCACATATTTAGAAAATTATTTAGATAAAATTAATATTATTTTTGGGATCAAGATGTCTAAATTGTCCAATGGTGAATTTTTCATAATTTTCTACCTTATAAATATATATTGTGTTTTAAGACATCATAATGACCCAATAGTGATGTAATAAAATACAATAAATGATATGTTCTACCAATATATGTTTTATCATTAATATAATGTTAATTTAGGTTTTTTGGATTGATTTTAGAAAACATTAGTGGACCCTTCATGATTTATAAAACATTTTCACTTTTTAAATGAATTTCCTAGAGAGTGTGACTGTCCTCCACACAAGCACCCTTAATATTTTAAGAAGTTCAAAAATTGGCATTAGAAAATATATTTTTCCACTCATATATGGAAAAACCATGGGATAAAAGCATTGTCTGGTTTGTGTTATTGATTAGTTTAATGTGTGGTGACCCAAACCTAAATATTAAAGGAATACCTCTCATTTCTTATATAAACCACCAAAGCTCCAACTTCCTCTTCACTCAATTATTTTGGTGTATGAAAAACTGATGAACTAATCAATCTAGAATCCTCCCAAGTTCACCATGATCCCAAGAATCATCTCTCAAGCCACTTTCAAGCCTTTGGGATCACACTTCAAAGTAAAGGATTTCCTCTTTTCTCAAGATTGTCTCAATTTCATTATGTTGTTGTACCCTTATAATTTCAATTTAAAATTTTTCGGTATGATTTAAAACATCCTACATACATCCATATTTATGTATGAAATGATGATATACCTCTTTCCCTCTGATTAATACCATCTTTTTACACCTATTACCATGTTGAAATTCAGTATGGAAATCCTCTCTTCTCATTCACATTTATGAAATTATTTTGTATTATGAATATAATTTTCATTATATTTGTTGGTACATGTATCTATATGACCCCATTACTATATATTTCATTTACATATGATGAGACACTCATTTCTCTCTCATCAACCATTTTAATGAATTCTTATTTCACGTCGTTACGCTGCTGAAATTCCACCGTGATTCTTCAATCCAATGTCTTTCTATAGTGAATACCTTAACCATTTCTCAATCAAGGGTATTCAAATTTATTCAAATTTACATATTGATTTTAGGGTTTCATGTAAGAATTCTAAAATTTCTTTATCGTCAAATAAATTATGAGGTTTAGTAAATCCATGTTATATGATCCATGTGGAAAATATTTGCATGAAATGAAATGTTTAAGAAGGGTTCACCCTGATAGCGCTTCAATGCATTGGGTATGATTAGTATCATGATAATTCACGTGAAATGAGAATTTAATCATACTAATTCATGTGAAATGGGGGTTTACTCAATATCCATGTTCAATAAGCCTTGGCTCATGCTAAAATCAAGTTAAATGATGTTTCCACATTTCCATGTTATGATTATCATGCTTTATCATGCATTTGTGTTAATGTTTCTCTTGTGCTCCATTAATTATACTATTGTCTAAAATGTAATGTATTCTTCATGTTATTCCATTTTAATTCCATTATTGGGAATTATATCTTAACCATTTCTCATACATCTTATTAGGTTATCCTATGCAATGATAAGATTGAGGGAATATAGGGGTCATGTAAAGAATGTTTTCAATAAAGAGGTTATATTTCATGTTTTAAATTGTTATGTAATGTTCTTAAGCCCCAAATACACTTGACCACTCGATCTTAAATATTGTATCAAGTTAATTTTATGTAATAAATCATGTGTAACTGTGTAATAAAAAGCAGGGTTTTCTTAGTTGGTAGCAGAGGATAGGATTTGTTATTTTTGGGATTATGATTAAAAAACCCTAGTATATTATAAGAGACAAGGCTAGGTATAATAAAAACATCCCTATGTTTTGGTGAGTAGTGAGTAAGTGGTTTATCAAGAAAATATATCCATGTATGGATATGAGCAGGTAGTGGCGGCTCTAGCATAGATGTACCTAAGGGTGAAAAATCCAACAAAGAGTTTCGGGATTGACCTGGGGTATCATGGTAAATGAAAACAACCGTTTTTTTACACTTGTTTATGAAACTCATGGTAGGTATTCGTAGAAAAATTCAAATGTTTAGTATGAACCATTAATAATGTAAAAAATTCCCCTAATGATATATGATGGAATGTAGATCATGAATAACATAGATTGAATCCAATAGAATCATAAGTTATGGAATAAAAGTAATTTATAAGTCATCCATTTTTGTCTTTAGATTAAACTTTATATGTTACCCCAATCATTCCTATTATTCCAGACAATGGTCATTAATAAGAGAAATCAGGCTGACAATTGATATGAAGATCAATGTTGCAATTCTTCTAATGAGATGCCAAATCTGATGGGAGTGGGAATCACAAACTTTTCCATGATACTTTATTAGATAACTCAATTCATGAATAGAAGAATGGGTAAAAAATTATCAACCCTCCTAAGAGAGAACTAGTTACTATCGAGATCTTCATGAGACAAAGTCCTCCAACTTTTAATGGATCATCTGATACCTCAATCAAAGAATAATGGATCAACTCCATTGAAATTATATTTTCCATCATTTAATATTTTGAACAAATAATGTATTCCTGGATACTTATCATTTGGGGGGTAAAGCTGATCAATGGTGGAAATTTTTTAAAAATACAAATCCTGAGAGGGATATTGAGGCATTGGAGTTGATGTTTTTTCAAAAGATGTTTTTCGATAAATATTTTATGTGCACCCTCAAATTTAAGAATTAAAGGGACTCTCTTGCCCTCAAAAAGAAAGACAATGAATCTATCAGAGTGTATGATGAAAACTTCACTAGGATTTCATGATATGAATCTGTCTTTGTCGTTACCTTTGAATTCAAGTTTGACCTATTCTTTGGTGGGTTGGAATCTATCATGTGGAAAGCACTAGAGATCTGTGACTTCGACAGCTATGAGGAAATTGTATGATGTTCCCTCAAGGTCGAAATGGAGATTAGAGAATCTCAGGGGTATCATGGGAATAAGAAGCTTAAGGTTTACTTCAATATGAACCGTCTGATGGATAAATCCAATAGTGATAAAAAGATCAGGAACCCCACTTTCCAATGGTGTGGAAAAAAGCACCCTGAAAATTGCATGAAGGGGATGAGGAAATGATTTCGGTGTGGAAGAGAAGGGAACCTAGCTATGAACTATCAGAAAGAAAAACCCATGGTTGCAATAGAGGAGAGAAATGATTCCTTCTACTCTCAGTGCATTGTTCATTACTTCTATTGTAACGAACCAAGGAGCTTTGCAAATCAGTGACCTAAGCCAAGGGATTTCAAAGGAAACCAACAACCTTTGAGGCAGCAAGGGTGATCTTTTTCCATAAATACCACCTATGTGGACCCCAAAAATGTTGTGGTGATAGATACTATAGTTATTCATTCAATGATAGTGAACACACTTTTTGATTCTGGTTCTACACATTCTATTATATCAAAAAGGTTTAGTAGAACAATCCCAGTACCACCACAATTAAGGGAAGTAAAGATGCCGTTAAGTACAGAAAAATGGGTAATCATTTCATCCCATGAATATAACTCCTCCAATGTCATAATCAATGGACATAACTTTCCATCGAACCGTGTCATACTCGTTCTGGTAGAATTTGATGCAATTCTCAATAGGTATTGGCATTCTTTATATAGAGCCAACGTAAATTGTCGTGAGAGGGAAATCACTCTCCATGTAGAGAATCACCCCCGATTATATATAAGTGGAAGAAGGAAGATGAATCTTCATTAGCTTCATCATCTCAAGGATGGATATTACTTCTTTGTGAGCATGCTTATCTATCTCAGATGATTGAGTTCAAGGAAGAAACCATCATTGAAGACATGCCCATTGTGAGGGAATTTATTGAAGTGTGTCCCGAGGAATTGCATGGTCTTCCTCATATAAGAGATGTTGAATTCTCAAATGATCTTATACCATAAGAGTTTCTAATATCCAACACCATATAGAATGGTTATTGCAGAGCATGAGGAGCTGAAGAAACAACTACAGGAGAATCTAGATAAAGGGTTTATAATCCCATGTGCTTCACCTAGGGGTGTACCAGTCTTCTTCAACAAGCAGAATGATGCATCAATGTGCCTTAACATCGATTATCACGAGCATAACTAAATCACGATAATGAACAGGTATCCTCTTCCCCCAATCGATGACTTGTTCGATAAACTATGTGGAGCACAATATTTTTCCACGGTAGATCTGCGGTCTGGATATTATCAAGTAATGGTGAAGAAGGAATATATCCCCAAGACTGCTTTTTATACAAGATACGACCACTATGAATTTATGGTAAATACTGTAGGACCCACTATTGCTCCAGAAATATTCATGGACATGATGAATATAGTATTTATAGAATACCTCGATAAATATTTGGTAGTCTTTATAGATGATTTTCAAATATACACCAAAACCAAGGTGGATCATGAGGAGAATCTAAGAACTATACTAGAGACCTTGTGGAAGGATATGCTCTATGAAAAGTATAGAAAGTGTGAGTTCTTGTTGAATGTGGTCTCATTGATGAGCCATATCATCACAAGTAATGGGATATCTATGGATTTATCCATGATATCTTCAATTGAGGGATGAACAAGGCCAACATCGGTAACAGATATTCGTTTCTTTTTGGGATTAGCAGGATATTATCAAGGATTGTTTGATAATTTTCTCATGATTATCCAACCCTCTTACCGAGCTAACTTGGAATGGAGTAACATCTTCTTGGAGTTATGAATGCAAATAAATCTTAATGGAGTTGAAAAGAAGGGTTATCATTGCGCCAGTGCTCACTTTACCCACAAGTGGAGATCTTTTTGTGGTTTTTTGTGATGCTTTGAAGAAGGTCTTGGAATGTACATTGATGCAAAATGAAAAAGACATTTCTTATGATTTAAGGCGATTGAATGTTCATGAGAAGAATTATCCAACACATGATCTGGAGATGGAGGCGGTGATCTTTACTTTAAATATTTGGTAGAATTATAACATTGGGGAGAAGTGTAAAATATATACAGACCACAAAAGCCTCATGTATATATTCACACAGAATGAGTTGAGCATGCAGCAATGAAGATAGTTATAGCTGATCAATGACTATGAATGCTAAATCCATTAACAACATGGGAATGCGTACAATGTTGCAGATTATCTATGTAGAAAAGACCCAAAAATAATATCATTGAGGATAATTGAGAAGGATCCAATATTCATAGATTTTAGGAATATGTAAATGGGAATCAAAAAAATGGAAAATCATCAATCCTTTCAGAAAAGGCTTCTAAACCATCTCTTTTGAAAATGTAAAATGATACTCAATGAAAGGATGTGAAAATTCTGAAAATGGTGGAAGCTATCAGAAATGGGATATCCACAAATTTTATGGTTGACAATGATGAAATTGGGGGATTTGGGTCACGATTATGTGTACCATCCAATCCATAGATAAAGAAAGTGTTTCTAGATGACTCACATAGCTCAACCATTTATATTTTTTAGGGGAGCACAAAGATGTATCATGATCTCCGAGAAAACATTTTGTGGGATAATATGAATAGGGAGATTGAAAAATATACATCAATTTTCCTAGAATATCAGTAAGTGACAGCAGAGAAGAAAAATTATAAGGGTATGATGCAACCACTACCCATACCAACATGGAAGTGGGACAAAATTACCATGGACTTTGTCAATGTACTTACGAAGACATCCAAAGGAAAAAATGATATATTGGTCATTGTAGATCGTCTTACGAACACATATCACTTTATTGAGATTCAAAAGGACTTCCCATGGCATCAACATACACAGATTTACATCAATGAAGTGGTAAGGATTCATAGAGTACCACAATCTATTTTATCTGATTGTGATCCGAGATTCACCTCAATGTTCTTGAAACATCTTCAACATGCTCTAGGAACTGAACTGAAATTCAGTACAACCGATTAAACTCAAACTGATGTCCAATCTGAGAGAAATATTCAGACACTAGACGATATTCTAAGATCATTTTCTATGGACTTCAAATGAGGATGGTACTGGTATCTCCACTGGATGAATTTTCAAACATTAACAGTTTCTTCTCGAGCATCTGAATAACACCATATGAATTTATTTATGGGAAAAGGTGCAGAACACTAGCGTGTTGAGATGAAGTCAGTGATCGTAATCTGCTAGGACCAAAAATGGTTAATGAAATGGTGTAGAAGTTGAAAACCGTTTAGTTGCATATCAAGGAAGCCTAGAGTCGACAGATGAGTTATGCCGATAACTGTCTATGAGACCATGAGTTTAAAGTTAGATACATGGTATTTCTATGAATATCATCATAGAAGAAGGTCATGTGGTTTGGAAATGAAATTATGTTAACCCTTAGGTACATCGACCCCTTCGATATTCTTGATCGTGTCGGGGCTGTGACCTATCGACTAGCACTTCCACCAACCATGTCCATGGTTTATGATGTATTTCATCAATTCCTCTTAAGGAATTACATACTATACACTTCAGATGTACTCTCTTCAGATGTGGTACAGTTAGAATATGATATCTCTTATGAGGAGCAACCACTGAAGATCATAGATCGTAGATTAAAAGTTCTACGATATAAGACAATGCCCCTCTTCAAGGTGTTTTGAAAAAAAAACATGTTTGAAGAAGCAACATGGGTATAAGAAGAAATGATGAAGCAGAGTTACCCACATCTGTTTGAGTGTGGGAAAATGAAATTTCAAGGGCTAAATTTCTTAAGGGGGAAATATTGTAACGACCCAATCATTCATTAATGGAAATTCCACTTAATCATCTTAATTATCTCAATATGTAATATTTTTATATTAAATTTGAACATAATTGCTTTTATGTTTTTGGAATTTAAAATAACATTATGTTTTATGACTGTCACTAATATATCCATTTAATAGTGATCACATGATTAGTATAAATATAGGGCTTTACCAAATCCAATTTACTTAGACAAAAGAAGCATTAGCCATATCCAGTAATCTTTCCCAATACAAAGCTCAGTTTTTAGAGCTCAGAAAGGAGGAGGAGTCATTGGGATTCACACTTGACCAAACCCATTCTGAGTTTGAATACGTTATGCTCAAACAGAACTACCTATAAGAGAAATGTAAATTTATAGAGATTACCACTCGATAAATGCTATCTGAGCCACCCCAAAAGTCTTTCACAATCGCGCACCTTACCCTTCAGTCTTATGTGGTTGTCATAAGGGGTTATGTAACTAGGCCTTAGCACTACAAATTTGTGCATTATTATTGTATATAATAACAAATGTACATTCATTTATTTATTGCTACTGTGTAAATTGTTTTAAATGTACAAATAGTATTTTTATTTAATATTCAACTAAGAAATCAATTTTGATGAATTAATGGAATTATTAATTAAATAATATTTCAACAATATATTATTATTATTAAATTTAATTTATATATATATAAATTATTGTATAATCTTTTGAATGCAATTGTAATTTTTATGATGGTTTGAATGTTGTTTTTGTCAAAACCGGTGAATTTTCGTTAAATGTCTGTTTTTATTTTAAAATTAAAAATTCACATACAAAGAAAATTATTTAGATAAAATTAATATTATTTTTGGAATCAAGACGTCTAAATTTTCCAACAACGATTTTTTCATAATTTTTTGAGACATTCAATTTTTTGGGTAAAAATTAAATATTATTTAAATATATAATTTCTTTTATTAAATCATAATGACCCAATTGTGATGTAATAAAATACTATAATTTATTTGTTTGGACAATATATGTTTTATAATTAATATAATGTTATTTTAGGTTTGTTTGATCTATTTTACAAAACATTAGTGGCTCATCCAAGAGTTATAAAACATTTTCACTTTTTAAATGCATTTGCTTGAGAGTGTGATTCTACTCCACATAAGCACCGAAAATATTTTCATAAGTTCGGCCACTGCCCTTATAAAATATTTTATTCCACGCTCATTTGGAAATAACCCTTGGAAAAAACATTGGATGTATTGTGGTATTGTTTATATTAATTTGTGGTGACCCAAAACGAAATAATAATGAATTCCCTCTCATTTCCTATATAAACCCACCCAAGCCCCCACTTCCTCTTTACTCAAATCTTTTGGAGTTCTATCATCCTCTTCCCTCCTATCTATAGATTCCTTCAATGGTTCCCCAAGCCCCCATGAATCCTCTCTCAATCCACTCTTGAGCCTTTGGGATCACACTTCCGTGTAAGGGATTTCCTATTTTCTCATTTTTGTCTCAATTTCATTATATTTTTATACCATTTTGATTTCAATTACAAATTTTTGGGAATTATTTCTCACCCCACTCCCATTATTTCCACTTTTTTAAATTATTATAGACTTTTTTCTCTCTCATTAATACCATCCATGTACACACGTTACCAAATCAAATTTCTGTAAGGAAATCCTCTCTTCTCATTCACATTGAAGCAATTGATTTGTTTTATGAATCTAATTTCGATTATATTTGTTGGGAAATATATCTATACTACCCCCATACTGTCCATTTCATGTACATATTATGAGGCACCCATTTCTCTATCATCAACCATTTTTATGAATTCTTATGTCGCGTCGTTACGCTGCCGAAATTACACCGAGATTTTTCAAGACAATGACATTGTGTTGTGAATACCATGCCCATTTCTCAATAAATTGTATTCACATTTATTCAAATTTATGTATTGACTATACTATTTCCTAGATCAATTTTACATTTCCTTTATCTTGGATTAAATGATGAGGCTTAATGAATCCATTTTATATCATTTATGTGGCACATTTATGCATTAAATGAAATGTTTAAGATGTTCGTGCTTTGATAACGCTCTAATTAACTGGGTAATGATTGGTATCATGATTATTCAAGTGAAATTAGGGTTTAATCATGCTCATTTAGGTGAAATAGGGGTTTAGTCATGCTTCATGTGAAATTATCCTTGGCTCATGCTAAAATCATGTAAAATGTTATTGCCACATTTTCATGTTATGATAATCAGGCCTTTATTTTAATATTTCTCTTGTGCTCCATTGATATGACTATTGACTAACATGAACTGTATTCCTCATGTTATTTCTTATTTATTCCCTTACTGGGGTTTATAGTGCACCATTTTCTTTATGCATGTTCTCATGTTATCTTATATAATGCTATGTATAAGAGAATGTAGTGGTAATGTAATAGATGTTTTCAATAAAGTTGTTGTATTTCATGTTTTACGTAGTTATGTAATGATCACAAGCCCCAAAACACTATGCCTCTAGATATTCTATGTTATATCAAGTTACTTTTATGTAATAAATCATGTGTATGTGTGTAATAAAAAGTAGGATTGTATTACTTACCATGAGATTCGACCTCAGACCCACAGTATCCAAGACTATCCCTCAAGGATAACCCCCACATTTACTTATTTCACCCAAATAATCAAATGGTTATAACAAATCATTTTTTCATTGAAATAGAATTTAAAAAATGGGTAATTATTATCAAAATATGTTCTCTTAGTAAAGAACCACACAATTGGTTCCACAATACATTGATTAAACCAAAATATTGAAAAACCGTAAATATGAACAAAAAAATTCATATCACCCTAACCCTAGGCCACAATGAATCACTAACATTTATATAGAAACTCATATTCTAACATACCATTCTTGAAAAGCACATAAATCGTGGAACATGTCATTTTTAAAATATTTGTTTATCACATGTATTTTCTAAACACACTCATATAAAAATTGCAATAAATGAAATTTTAATTTTAATTTATAACCTATTTAATTAGAATAATGAAGGAATGAACATTGAAATAGAAACTCTATGAAATTATGATTCCCTTACTCTATAAATTTTATATTACCTAATCCATTCTTTTTTCTAAATCACTATGTATTCACCCCAAACATAGCCTAAATTCTTTCTTCTATAAGCCTTTTTGGAATACTAGTTCATCTGAAAATAGGTCCACATTACTTCTATGCAGAGTTATTAACTTCCACTCACAAACATTTACTATTTTACACTTCCTATAAAATGTTTTTTTTGGAATATCATTTTGGATCGAGAGTATTAACTTGTTTTCACTCTTTTAGTGGGATTTTATTTTTGTAAATAAAAGTTTGGTAAGGTTAAATTCATCATGTTATCTAATCAAAATGTTTTAAAACATTAATAACTAAAAATTTGTAACATTGGATAAAAAGTGTGATTATGAAAATGTATTCAATTTAGTTGAATATTGGATTGTTAGAAATTGTTTTTGAGTGTCAGTTTTTTATATTGATTTGATCTAAATTTACGGTTTTATATTTTTTCGAAAAGGAAAAGGGGTGTCTTATCAAAATAATTATTAAACTAAAAACACAACTTGATAGAAAATAGGAACCGGAGTTGGAAATTGAGGGGTTTATTTGGAAACTGAACGTCATGAATCTCATGGAATATTAAGATGATGTGGAAGTTATAAAAAAAGATGGATGGAATCATTGAGCCGTTGATACAAACTAATTAAACCTCTAATTACCTATAATCATTGAAACAGAAATTTTATATATAGTCATTAGTCAGGTATAGGTAAATAAATAGTATTAAACATGATATTTCAATCATTCGCAATATTTATCAATTCATGAATAATAACTATATATTTAATTTTTGGATCAGTGATTGTAGGACATTAAGGTCTTGCATCTTTTCTCTCAACAAGTCTAGGATCCCCTCCATCTTTTTCATAACTTCAAAATGACCATTATCATCCATTTTCTTCATGACGTTAAATGTCCTTACAAAACCCTCAATTTCAACAAAAAAAATATTTCTTTCTATCATGTTGTGTATATAGTGGAATTTTCTTATAAATAATCCTCTACTTTTAAATTTTGGAACAATATATAAAGGTAAATTCTGATTATATAAATACAAAAAATTGTTACTCGAGCAGAAAATTAAAATCTATCCTTTTGATCTTCAGCTAAATTGAATTCATGATCATCAACTTCCTTTTTTTCCAAATATGCCAATTGTAGTGACCAATTTCATAAAACATTCATAAAAGGAAACACAATGAATTCATTCTTAAAATTTCTCAATTTATAGAAATCAAATATTGATAAAATAGTTCAAACATGTCATATAAATATATAGTCATTATTCAAGGATTGGTAACTATAATTTCTTATACATTCTTCCATTTTATATTTTATATTAGCATTATATCTACTAACGTTTTTACTATGTTTGGAGTGTCTTTCAATCCATTTGGAAACATATATTCAAATCAACATAAATATATTAGGCTCTATTTAGTTATACATATTTTGACCTTATAACACCAATGATAAGTGAATTTTTTAAATGTTTTTATATTTTTATTAAAAATTTTCTTTAAGGTCACTTGGGATTGATTTATGTTATACATGGATTAGAGAAGATAAAAACATGTGGTTGTATTGGTGTGAGGAGGATGGAAGTGCTTGAAAAATCAATATTTCCTTAATATTCATAGTGAATATATACTGAAGATTAATTTGAAAGTAGTTCCTGGGAGATCTACTCATTTTGGGTTGGATACCTTCATGATTCATATTTCCACCCTTTTAAATTTCTCATGTCTGAAGGAGAAGAGAATAAAAAGATGCATTTGGCATTACTTTTTCACATAAAATCTGAAAACAAGACTATTTTTAGGAGGTAATCATCATAATAGAATTATCATCCAATTATTATTAAATGATGAGTTTTAATGGGATCCAATGAGTCTACACCAAAATTGAAAGTAATTCTTGTTGATGTTTTCTCAAAAGTTAGTAGGTGAGTCACATAAGTAATTTCATATTAGGAAACCAAATGTATTCATTCATTATTTTTTGTATATTTTTTTCATTTTTTATTCTCATGAATAAATAAGTGAGGAGGATGAAAGGATGAAAGCATTGGATAATGGGTTGGGAGATGCGATATTCAAATTTGTTGATGCATCTTTGATGGTGATTAATGAATATAATCCTAGCATAAGGTATATCATCATGGAACTATTGATCCAAAATAATGGGAGGAAGGCTAGCTTATAAGAGGGATTCCAATCCATCATCTATATAAGGAAGTCTATAAAGAGTCTTGAGATGCATTATACAAAGGTAGTGAAGGATAGTTGTACCAGAGTATTGGATTATTATATCTATATTAAAGACAGTAGAAATTTTCATTCATGGTAGATGAAAATGAGTACATTTATGCCTATTATGTATAGTATATAATATCTATCATTCCTAAAGGAATTTTTATTTACAAAACATTATTTTTGAATCCCTTGTTATTTTATAGAATTGATAATGAATATGAATTAATAATATAAAATCGTAATCAAAGGACAATATCATATATCAATATAATTATTACTCACATTGAAATGGTTGTATGAAATCCAAAAAAAATCACTTTCCCTGACAACATACCACCTACCAAAATGTAATCCATATAAACAATAATCTATTTGAATTGCTTGAATTTATCAACTCATTTATGGGGAAAATTACCACAATCATAAATATAATATAATAGTTCTAAGAAAAACTAAATTTTTATAATATTTCTTACTTATTTAACAAAACAACATTAATAATTCTTTCATGTGGTATACAATCGTCTCATTATTCTATAATATATTCACCAAGTTAAATTATATTCATATTTATATTCAAATTTTGTATTAACCACAAAAATAATCAAATGATAGAAAATATAAAGGAACTAACATTTAATTATATCATTTTATAACATTGGAACAAATTTAATTTATTCATTATACTACATCACATGTGAGAAACTAATTAATCAAAATTATTTATGTGAAAATATACAAATATCATTCAATGAAATGTTTTGAATATGATTTCTTGAATAGATGCCCATATATACATAATTAATTTTGTTGGATTAATCATTATATCATCTACAAGTGCATTCCATACTATGGAAACACTGTTTAAACACTAAAAATTCTAACTATATAAGAGCTAACAAGAAATATTATAATGGAAAAATCAATATAATCACAATTATTTGAAATGGATGTTGGAGGTGTAGCTCACAATGGTCTTGTATAAAGCTAGAATGTGTTTATAGAGTTTGGTTATCATTGTGTAGGTATATGTTTTTGAGAGATGGATAGAGAGTTGGGATGTAGGGTTTCCCATGGGTATGAACAGTATGAAAATGAATACGACAAAACCAAAAAAAATCACTCAATGAGAGAGGAAAAAGAGAAAATAACATAACGAGGATTCTAGTCTTAATTCATCCAAGTGAACATCGAGGAGTAGCACTTGTAGTAGAGGAGTTCTAAATGATCTTGAGAATCATGATAGAATTAGTTTCTATAAGGGATCTTTTAAATAGATTAGGGACAATTTTATATTATCTTTTAAAAAGGGCTGATAAATATCCCTTTTATTAGCATTAAATTCATAAGCACTTATAAAAGGCATCTTTATCGATGGTTTTTTAGCACTAATAAACATTGATATTTTTCAATTCTAATGAAGCGGTGATGAAGCATTTATAATTAAAACATTAAATATTTTTTTAAAAAAACATATAAACTTATATATTTGGTTATTATAATGTTTTATTAAATTAAATAAATAATTATTTATTTATAATTATAGTAATACATTTTTAAAATTATAACTTTTGTTTATAATTTTAAGTATATACTTTTATAAATATGGGAAATATACATTTATAAATATGTTAATAATTACATATTTATAAATATATTTTAGTAATTATTATTTTTAATTATAAGTGCATTTATATCATTATATATATTTATATAAATATATACATAACAAATATATATTAATACAAATATAGTAAATATATTTATTATAATTTTATAATTTTAATTGTATTTATATCATTATCGTTTTTATAATTATATATATATATATATATTAAATATATATAAATATAAATATATTCATTATTTAATTATATAAATATTTATTTATAAATATTTTATGAATAGATTTAAAAAATAATATTTCTATTTTTATGTATTTATATAATTATTTATATAGGGTCGTGGGTGTAGCTATGTGGTTGCGACCCCTTTGGATCATAGGAAGGTCATGACTTCGAGTCTTACAAAGTACATCCCTATATTGTATGTTGTCTTCATTTCATTTTAATGTTTTCCCATTCCCCGAACAAGATGAGGATTCAAGTGTAAGATCGTGACCTTTTTGGAGTGGACAAGAGATTCTTTTAAGGTACACATTTTTCCATATTTGAGTGTTTTTTATTTAGGATATAACATGTGGTGTGTTTGGGTGAATTTTTAGAAAAATTAATGGAAAAAGGGTTGTGCATGGTTGGTACACGTTTAGAGAAAACTGTGCACCCCAGCTAAGTAACCTTTTAACAATAAATAGTGGGTCATTTCATCATTTTCACATGGATTATAAAATTGTGTTCTATCATATGAGTATTTGTGCACACTGAAAAGAACAAGACTGTGGTTGGTGCACGATTATGGAAACACCCATGCACACCTACCAAGAAAACTATGGACATGAATTAATTAAGCCCAAATGTTATTTTATAAATTCAATAAACCCTCATAAATTACCAATTTTAACACTCATGAAACTCCATTACTTTATTAAAATTTTTCGAGATCTAAAGACAACATACAATATGTCTTGATCATCGTTCTTCATGTATCAAATCTTAGATCGAAAGTCCTCTCCCCTCATGTTTAGTGAGCCCTCTCTAGATTCATCTCTAATGCTTGTATCATTCTTCCATTTTAATTTTGGGATATAATCCATTTAATTGAATATATCTATATCTATTTTTTGATATCTAGATATATTATACTATATTTATATTATGATGTTAAAGATATTCATTTTCATTAATCTTGATGTAACTTTTTGAGAATTGGATCTAGATCTACATCAATGTGCCACTCAATTTTTGGGGTTTTCCATTGAGATATTATTCTTCGACAAATTTAGGTAGGGGGTCTAATGTTTTATTAACATAGTTGTGATTTTGATATACATATGCATGTTTTTTGGATTTTTAACATTCTTTAGAATTTCAAATTCATAAATTGATTTTATTAATGTGGCCAATTTATTAATTGGATATATTGTTGAAATTGATGATTAATTTGAGAGTTAATTATGAGACTATGGGTATGTCTATTTAGATAACTAATTATGGAATTAATTATGATGATTAAAGGATTCCCATTTAGATAATTAATTATAGGATAAATTATGATATTTAAATATTTGTGATTTAGTTAATTAATCATGGTAATAGTTATGAAATGTTAAGATATATGATTAGTCATAATTAATAGTAGTTTAATTATGAGATATTGATTCCAGGAGTTGATATAATTATTGGTAGATTAATTCTGAGATATTTATGTCATGATTTGATTTAATTTATGGTATATAATTACGAGATTTTGATATTGTGAGTATGATTAATTAATCGATGAATTCATTAATGATTTTTGATATATGTCTATTATTATGATGATGCTTGTTATGTATTAGTAAATTTTAATTAGAAACAGGAATTTTTTTTCAAGTATTATCAATGGTAACCTGCTCATTAAATTATGTTTTATTAAATTGTAAATGTAAACATGGACATTTGGCCATGTATAATGAATGGTAACATGTTTATTGAATTATTTGTTACTAGATTGTAAATGGTAACATAAAAAATTTGTCCACGTATTAAGAATGGTAACATGGTTATTCAATTATGTGTTCTCTTATGGTAAATGCTTACATGAACATTTTACCATGTATCATGAATGGTAACATGCTCATTTAATTATGTGATATTAAATTGTTAAAGGTAACATGTACTTTCAAAAAATTAATTCGATTGGTAAAAAAGAAATACAAATGTTATATCACATGGGGATGGATTAGATTCCGGCTTGGGCAGAAGATGTTATTGAGGTTTTGGTGTCCTCGGGGACCAAGGGGTTTAGTGGTTAAATAGTGAATATTTAATAATGTGGTAATCTATATATTAATTCATTATGATTATTTAATTATATATCAAAATATACAATTATTGAATAGATTTTTACGCATCATTTTTGGTGACCAAGTTAGTCCTACTCAAACCCTACTCGACCTTCTTAGACGATATCTGAAAAGACATTATTATTTGAGGATAGTTTAGGTGAAAATTCCCTATATTAGATGGATGAGTTTAGGATGAAGCATGGATGAGGGAATCAGACATTGTTTATGAACTTCCATGGATTCCTCTATGTCTTTATTTTTAGTTTTTATTTTAGAAACTTGACATATACAGTAGCTTTGTATTCATTCGTACTTAGTTTTATATTTTATTTCTTGTATTGATTATATTGAGATATTGGGTTTTTATGGTTATACATGCTTCATTTATTTTTTTATTTCCATTGGTTTATTAATCTGATAAATAGTGTATAGTCTTACCATGATCGATTCATTGCACCCTCAGTACAAGTTGGAAGACACTGGAATATAGAGAGACATATTTGGGGTTATATGATCGAATGAATTGGGGTACGAGTGACTGACAGGTGATTTGTGAGGCTACAATGTGGTATATGAGCTCTAGTTTTCTTTCATTTTATATTTTCTCTTTCTATTTTGAAAAGGTTGATATGATACTTGGAAAAGTCGGGTATTCGTTATGAGCACATCCATGGGAGTTACCAACCCATGTACGAGGGAAAACCTAAATACTCAGGGTGGGATTTAAGTTGTTATTGGTTGTTACAGTTAAATATTATTTCACTTTGGGTGATTCCCATGTTGTATGGTGTGAAAATATTTTTTAAAAATTTTCTATGAATCAGCTTCTAGACTAGTATGGCATTAGATTTATGTTTCATGCATCAATCTAGTCACTTATAATAATTTAATAACATATATGATTTTAGTAGTTCATGTGAAAATATGTTTTTGATATGTTTTTGAATACAATTTCTTTTCATATCTTATGAAATAAAATCTCGAATGGTAAAATGATGTTAATTTATTATAAATAGACGTTTTAATGTGAAACATGATATGAGACGTGTATACCATTTGATAACCAGGAACTATGAGTAGGATGGATTAGGGTATTAATAACACCTAATTGTTTAATATGTGGTGTGGTTTAGTGAAAAAACATTTTGGGACATGTATTGATTTCATCTAATATTAATGTGTTAATGTTATTATTCATTATTCGAATATGTGTGCAGTCTTTATAGTGAATATTCTTCCATGATGATGTTTATTGAGGGGACTAGACAAAGTCATGGCATTGACTGATCCTCGAGTGATGGAATCTGAGGCACATATTGTTTTAGTATAGGATATGGGGGAGTTGTTCTGAGTGAACATGGCTTGCTTCATAAAATTCATGGAATGATACCCAGGGCTTGTTGTGAAATGTATGTATAACCTGATAATAAAATTTTAGTTTCTACACCATCGAGACAATAGACCTGATGGATTTTAGTTCCATTTTGAGTCTATCCAGACCATACATCGCCACTTTGTGACTCCCACTGATAACAGATTCATGTTTCCCACTTTTATGCAATGAGGATCTGCAATGTGATGGTGGGAAATTCATGGGTGGACTGGACAGTCTGATGGTGTGTTATAGAAGCTCTTTTATGAATATATTACAGGAGAACATATATCTAGAGACACTGAGGCATTATAGATTAGTGAAGTTCATACGTATAACTAAGGGGATCATGTTCATGATTGATTATGTTAAATGATTCATAGACAAAAAATGATTTTATACAGCATTAGTTGAAGATAAGAAAGATATAGATAGACTCTTTCAAGACATATTTTAGTGAGATATTATGTCCAAAGTAATCCTCTTTCTATTAAATTAGTTTACTAAGGTGGTGGAATAATATATCATAGATTAGGTGAACTTGAGGTAGGATTACATTGTATGATAGGTGGTTTAAGTTTGATGATAGGGGTGTACAACTCTTGAGAGGAGGAAGCATACCTATTAAAACAATAACTAGGTCAGTGGGAAACAAACTAACCTAATCAATGGATTGGTATCACAAGACCATATTGGATTGACCTATCCCTATTTTGGTTGGCTATGAGATTAACATAGTAATTGATCCAAACCACCCATGGAGAGCTAAAATTGTGGAATGATGGGACTTCTACATAGGATCCTTCAGACATAGAGATAGACGGTTAGTGATGGTGGAGCTAGAGAAATCTAGGCTGTGGGTCATGAATAATTTGAACCATATGATTTGGGTATCTAGATTACTCTTGGATATGGTAGTTGAGGTGGTAGAGATGGTGTTTCTATAAAGGATCACTCATATCAGCAGAGTGGTGCAACTCAGAGTTTTCAGACAATATCACTATAGAAAGTGGCTTCATAGTTGCATGTGGTGAAGAATACAATTGTGTTGGAGTATATAACAAGGTTAATGTCTATAGATACAACATTAAAAAAAATTTATAGGGACATATGTTTTGTCAACAAATGTTTCCTAGAGATCAAGGATTACCATTTTATCCGGGATATCTATATTCTGGATGTCTCAGGAATGGACCAAATTACGGGTATGGACTGGCTAGTAACCTATTAAGTCAACATAATTTGTTACTAGAGGATAATTATTTTTACCCCACCTAAGGATGTCAACCATATTCACCATGGAATGTGGGATATCTCGGAAAACCAAATAAGTATAACCACTCGAAAATTGGGGGAGCTCAGAACCTGAGTTTCAAGCCTTTTGTAGGATTATGAGAGTTTGAAACATGATGTTTTTTCCCAAGTAGTGGAACTATTTTTAGATGTTCCTACTAAATACATCTCATGTCTTGCACTGAAAATAGATTTGGAATTTCATTTGAGATCATGTCGAGGGATAATCTAGTATCTAATCAACTATATATAATGGCACAAACAGAGGTTCCTGAAAACAAGACTCCGCTTGTGGAGTTTGTGGATAAAATATTTATACATCCGAGTATATCACCATGGGGTTATGTAGTGTCTTTTACATGGAAGGATAATGAGACGTTATGATTCTGAGTTGATTTACAGAAGTGAATCAAAATGAATCTTACGAAAAGGTATCCTATTCCACATTTTGATGACTTATTTGACCATTTGAGAGGAGATTGTGTGGTTATGAAGGTAAACATAAGGCACATGTATCATCAGTTGAGAGCTGGTAATTCTGAGATATCGATGACATCATCATGAATAAGGTATGGAGAATATTAATTCATCATAATGTTGTTTTTATTGATGAACACACCTATAGTATTTCTGGTAATGATACTATAAATCTTCAACCTAAACCTGGATCAGTTTGTTTAAGTATTAATTGATGACATCTTGGTGTACTTCAAGACTCATGATGATCATTCCCAACATCATGACATCATCCTGAGTACACTGATATAGATTTGGTTATATTCCAAGATATATAAGTGTCAATTTTGGATTGATCATGTGCACATATTGGGACACATCAACATATTGGAAGGAATGTCAGCGGACCATGAAAAAGTATTGGTAGTGGTCTCTTGGGTGAAATATTAGTATCTATTTGATATTAATATCTTTCTGTGGTTAGATAGATATTAACATAGATTCTTCCAGGGCATTTTCCATTTGTAACTTCCATTTCTAGGGTTTTCCAAAAAGGGTATAATTTTTGATTGGTTGGAATAGTGCAAGATGTAATTCTAGATACTATATAAGAATTTTATATCCGAACTAATCATGGTCAGACCCGATCCAAGTGATGAGTACATGGGTTTTTTGAGACTTACGGAATCATACTCAGAGTTATGTTTATGTATGAAGATTGATTTTTGGTGTATCAGTATTAGTAGATGAAATGAAAAGAACCAAACTAAACTACGTAAAACCATGAGCCATTATAATTTGTTTATTTTCTGAAGTGTTTTCAGCATTGTCTACAGGGAGTGAAGTGTACTATGTTCATACAAAAAAGAGCATGAAGTGTATCTTTTTGTAGGGACATCATAATCTACAGTACTGCAGATGTGTATAACATATACAATCATTATTTTAGATGGAATATATTCCTATAAAATTAAATAGTGTTGTTGAAGATTTGATCCAAAAAACTCACATCTGATGGTTTAGGATTCTAGTCCTAGGTTGAATATGATGAATTTATTGTCTTAGTTGGATGTGAGGGTTTAATAGAATCAAGGGTATATGACTCATTGACCATTTTTAGGGGAGTCTACAATTTTGTTACTGATTATATATTATCCGTATGATGTGTCGTAGTGTATGACCATGATGATAGTCATTGAAGGTGGGGAGTCACCAGCAGATTAAGGAATATATGAGGACAATATTATCTACATTTAAAAAATAAGGTATTGTTCCTTGGTACATGTGAGAAGATATTGTAGAGGATTTACATTCCAAGCAGTGGGTGGTTCATCCATGTGTGAGAAAAATGTACCAGGACGTTTCATGACAATTGTGTAAGACGTGAATGAAGAAGGAGAAAACAAGGTTTGAGACAAGATGATACACTTATCAGTAGGTGAAGGCATATCATTAATGACCTGTAGGTATATACAAGAATTTTCCATTCCAAAATAGATGTGGGATGATGTGACCATGACTTTTGTGTTCGATCATCCAAGGATTCAGAGGAATAATAATTATAATTGTGTTATTGTGGATCGACTAATGAATGTAGCACATTTTATTCCTTCATGGGAATCATTCTTAGTGGAGAATATGGAAGACATATATGTTTGGGATATTGTCAATTTTCTTGGGGTTCCATGAATTTTTTTAGATCATGACCCACTATTGACTTCACACTTCTAGACGGGATTAGAGAGGGTATTTGTTATAGAGGTCTTATTGAGTATGGATTTTAACCCATAGAAAGATTGAAGTTCAAATTGTACAATAGAGGTGTATGAAGATATGATGTGGTTTTTTTTCAGGAATTTTATAGGTCTTATAAAAATCACTTGGATTTAGTGATGTTTTTCTATAACAATAGTTATAAGGAAACTATATAGATGGAACCATACAACTCACATTTTTGATAGACCATGATGATCACCAGTATGATAGAGTGGGGATGGTGAGTCAGTGTAGATGTGATTGAATATTATATAGGATACATTGGAGTAGTTTTTTATAATTCATTAGTTTATTCATATGACTCAGAGTTGGCATAAAAAATATGCTAATAGATGTCAATAAACCATAGATTTTACAAAGGATGATCATGTATTCCTTAAAGTGTCTCCTAGGATGGGTCACTACAATATACTATGAAATTGAAAGTTGGTGCCCAGGATTATTGGACCATTTGTGGTTTTCATGAGAAATGTGGTGGTGGCATACCAGCTGGATCTTCCAAAAAAATATAGAACTATGCCTGATTTTTACCATGTATCTTAGCTTCAGATATATCAATTCATCCTTTCGCATGTGATCGATTTGGCTGACATTGGCCTTGTTATAGATGTGTCCTTTGAAAAGCTTATGATACATGTGTGGGATCATAGTGATAATGTTTCATGGGTTATGGTCCTTTTAATAGTTTTTTATTGTGGAAACATGGTTGTGTATATGAAAAAACATGGTAATGTGATTTATATATTCATTATTAGTGGCCTGATCCTTTTAAATCAGAATCATAGAGATTCGTGAGAGTGCAAATTGAAAGGGTGTTGTTATAAGGGGGTGAGATTATAATATCCCGACCTTTTTTGGAGTTAACTTGGGCCTGTTTTCATGTACACTATCGTCATTATTTAATTAAATTTTTTTGTTATACCTTTGCATTTTTTGGGAGAATTTTGAGAAAATTTTGATGAAAATGGGTTGTTCACGATTGGCACATGGGTCGGTAAAACTGTGCTCTCCAGCCTTGTAAAACAAAAAATCAAAAATAGTGGGAAATTACACGGTTGACACATAATTCATAAAACCGTTCACCCTATTATGATAAACTATGAACCCATAATAGAATAGAATAATGGTTTGTGTATTGATAGGGAAATCTGGGCTCCCTTCCTAGAAAACCATCCACGTGTATTAATTAATCCAAAAAATTCATTTAAAATTTTTCCAAACCCCTAGAACTCACCTATTTCGACACAAATATAACCCTTGGTCTTCTTTAATATTTTTGGAGCTCCCCAAATTAATTACAAGGTCTCGGTACCATTGTTCTTTATGAATTAAAGCCTACAACACTAGTCTTCTCTTCTCCTAGTTGGTGAATCCTCTCCAAATTCATCTCTCACCCTTCCATCATTTTTTCATTTTCCTTCAACAATGTAAGTGAAAATATTAGACAGATATATATATCGTTAGTGAAATCTAGATATATTATTCTATATCTTGATATAGATTTGATATATCTGGATTATCTTTATTCTTGATTAAGAATTTTGAGATCTGAAAATTGATCGACGTCATAATTCCACTCATTTTTATGGATTTTTTGGGTGATTATTCTTTAAACCATTGAGGTAGGTGGCCTAATATTAAATACCCACAGTCATGATTTTGATACGTGTATGCATGTTTTAGGATTTCTATTATTTATTATCAATTTGAATTACTAAATCGATTTAGATAAAGTGTCCAATTTATTAATATGATTTATTCATGAAATTGATCATTAATTTGGAAGATAACCATGAGACTAAGCTGACTCTTATTGACATAATTAGTTGATAAATTAATTATATAGACTAGGGTATGTCCATTTTGATAATTAATAAGAGGATTTATTCTGATAATTATGACTAATATAATTCATCAATTGATTATTTATGGAACACAATGATATTTGTTTTGAGATAATTAACAGTATATTTATTATAAGATATTGATTCCATGTGTTGAGATACATAATGTCAATTTTGATTTCATGAGTTATGTGATTATGTGTAGAATAATTATAAGTTATTGAAATTTTGGTTATGATTAATTAATTAAAGAATTAATTAATGATTGTTGAGATATTATGATTATTGGGATGATGTTTATTATGTTTTATTAAATGGTTATATGTAACATAGACAATGTCCATGTATTATTAATTGTAACAATATCATTCAATTATGAATTAATAAATTGAAAATTGTAACATGGACATATGGTCAAGTATTATAAATTGTAACATGGGAAAACAATTATGTATTAATAAATTGTAAATGGTACATGAAAATATGGCCAAGTATTACGAATGGTAACAAGCTCCTTCAATTTTTTGTTATTAAATGGAAAATGGTATCCTTAACATTTTAGAAAGTTTCATGAATGGTTACATCCTCATTAATTTTTTTGATACTAAATGACGAATGGTAACATGAAGACTAAAAAATTTATTAGGAATGGTAATATAGAATTGAAATTTTACATCCCACTAGTATAGATTGGATTTCAGCAATGTTTGAATCATATGTGGTGGTTCAGGTGTCCTCAAGAACCAGAGTGTTTTATGTGGTTAAATAAAAAATATTTAATAATCTGATAAATATTTATTTATTAATAATATTTAATTTTTTAGTATAACAACATACACATTTATTGACTTGATTTGTTATAGACCTCATTTAGAATAGCCTACTGATTCCTACTCACACCCTACTAGTTCAAATTGATCAGTACTAGAATAGACATGATTGTTGCAAGACATATTAAAGAAAAATTCCATCTATTAGATGAAAGGGTTGAGGATGGATCTTGGATGAGGTATCCATACATACATTCTTGTGGTTTGGGAAGTACTTGGGTGTCATCAGTATCATTATTTTCAATTTTCATTTTATACACATGATATGTACGTTATAATGACATGCATTCTTCTATCATTGGACATTGTATTTCCAACATTTATTATCATCAGATATTGGTTTTTCTTACAGGTATATATTCATCTTCTATTGATTTTTTATTTCTACTAGTGCATTAATCTCGTAAAAGATGGTATTGTCTTCTCATGACCTACATATTATACCCTTGCTAATAGTCAGTAACTTTTACCATATAGGGAGGTGTACCTAAGGTTATGTGACTGAACAGCTCGGGGCACCAATTTTTCGCACCTGGGTCATGATGTTAGGTATACAACAATATATATATATATATCCTATATTAATTAATTTAATTAATTTATCATAATGTGATAATTATTTAAATATATGTAATTTTTATTTATAATTATATATATTATTGTTTCATAATATTTTTTATTTATTGGTAACAATTGTAAGTATACAAATTTATAAATACATTATATATACAGTTACAAATATATTTATTTACAAATATTGATTCACAAATATATTATTAACATTAATAATTAATATATAATCTTAAATACATGCATTTAAAATGAGAATGATTGAATAATTGAAATTGAATACATAGTAAAAACTTTTAATAAATGGATATGTTTTATTAATTAAAATGAATTATTAAAAAAACAAAAATATATATGTATATAATTAATTAAAGATGAATGGAGGATAAAAAAGACACAACATTGAGAAATATATATATATATATAATAGAAAAAGATAAAATTACAAAATAGAATACAAAATAAGAAATAAGAAATAATAAAAATAAATAATTAATACATAACAGTATTAATATTAAAAGTAAATAAATAAAATTGACTGATTAAAAACATAATATACTAAATGTATCATGTAATAATGATATTCTAAAATATACTAAAATTTGAGTAAATTACGCAAATATTATGTTTGTGTGTTTATATATGTGATTTCATTAATTCTGTAAATATGTGTGTGAGTTTGTGTTCTATGTAAAAATTAATTAATTAATTATATATATGTGAAATCATGGTAACACATGTTTGATCTATGTTAAATTGAAATATCAATCAATATTAAAAATGGTTATGATATTAATATGTTTTAAATTATTACATTTTTTACATTTTCTAAAAAATTATATTTAATATATATATTATTTATTTCTATTTATAACATATAGATATATATATATATATAATTCGTAATTTTTTGAATAATTGTATCATTAGTAAATTTTTAAATAATTATAAATTGATTTTTTATTTATTACAATTAATTCATTTTCTATTTTTATATTTAATTATTCCAATTAATTTATTTAATATATCTATTTTTAAAATGTAATATTTATAATCTATATATATGTAAATTAAATATATTCACTTTTATCAGTAATTATTTAATTAATATATTTTTTAATAGTTTTCTGAATTTCACACTTATTTAATTTTTAATTTTCATTTTTTTCATTTTACATATCTATATATTTAATATATAATATTTATTAATTTTTATAATATATATATATATATATTATTTATTTTTATCAATAATTATTTAATTATTAAAGTTGATTGTATTTTTTAATTTTTTATTTTACTACTGATAACATTTTATTATAGACCATTATTAGTAGTAAAAATGAAATAACAAATTATAACCATTATTGGTGCTAAAAATAAAGCACTGATAGAGGGGACCCTTTTCCAGTGCCAAAAAATAATTTATTAACAAATGATACATTTTATCAGTGCTTTATAAAAGCATTGATATGTGATACCCATTATCAGCACTGAAAAAGAGCTGCTAATGTGTAACTTTTATCAGTGCTTTTTTAATGCTGATAAGGGATACCCATTATCAGTGATTTTTTAGCACTGATAAACATAACCTTTATTGGCTCTTTTTATTACGCTAATAATGGTGAGCACTAATAATGGTCTATTTGGAAGTAGTGAAATGAAACAATTAGGTTCAATAATCACCCCATTCTATTTTGTATTCAATATCATAAAATATTACAAAGGTCAATATATAGTGTAAACAATGTTCCCCTTATAAGAAATCAAATGAGAATGTAATGTGGTGAAATTTCAAAAACATGTTCTCCTCCCTTTTAATATTATTTCTGGAATACTTCAGATATAGGGATAAAATCACATAGATTTATTAGAAAATATCCTTTATATAATCATCTCTATGTCTTAGTGGTATAACCCAATGTAGAAAACACGAGAGATACAACCAATAATGTATAATATGTTAATAAACCTCAATTACTTTTAAACTTGGCTTAGAAATTTTCAATTCTCATTTCAGGAGGTATAAGTCATTATATTTATCAATATAATGATTAATCATGAACTCACTATAACAGACAATGTAGAATGTTCTGTTGAAAAATATATAGCCCCCCAATGTCTCATCATATCATCTATCAATCAATCACCCTTAATTGATATGATTAATAAAATTAATAATGTGTTATGAATGTTTGATTATAAAATTTTATGTTATAATTTTTTATTGATATTAAAAATAACAAATTCAATATGTAGTGATGATTCAAAAGCTACATCTTATTAATGATACCTATGAAGGTGTTCATCAATCTTCTTCAATTCCCTTCATATTTGTAAAAAATCAAATATATATATAAGGTAATAAGGAGTTACCATCTTGTTCTTCAGGGGTAACATTTTGGATGATAGATACATATCAACTTAATCAACTATTTTCTCTCAGTCTCAGGGTGGGATGATTTATTTGGAATCATCATTTTATTAACTCGTTTTTATGACTATCTTGTTTCTTCACTTTCACATCTTCTTTGTGTGAAATACCCTTTTCCATAGTATTCATTTTATAATGTTAACCCTCATGTTCTTTGATTTTATTTTGAAACAACTCCAACTATCTAGGAAGTCATATCAATTAGTTTATGGTTGTTTTCAAGACTACTTTCCCCATTCTCATAAGACATTTTCATTCATTATGTTTCTAATTATGGATAAAATCTCAAGGGATTTTTACTCCATTTTTTGATTCCTCTTATATTCCTCTAATATTAGAATGTTTTTTATATTTTTCTAATTATCTAACCAATTTCAAATAATTTTTCCAAACAAGTTGGAACCCTTTGTGGATATTCTCAGTCTTCTCAAGATGATCACATGACATACCACTATATTTCTATTCATGACTCTTCCTTTTTCGTGACATATAATATATCTCTGAGAATTATTTTTGTTCATTTGACATCTATGTTACCATTATTCTTACTTCTACCAAAAACTTATTTTAAGTACTTTTATCTATTCCGGATTAGAATCTTTGATAGATTTTTTTCAAAACATTATTTCTCTGAGGTCCAATTCTCATATATTCTCGATAACTCCCCCTTTATTCATCACTATTTCCATTAAATGTGATGTTATACGAACAATATTATGATTTGTGACCATATCATTCTCAACTCTAGCATAACCCATTGAGATTTTCCTTCTAATTTGATATGGATCTTTTACGAAAATATTTTTTTGATATACTTGTTCAAACAATTCCTTCTTTTTCATAGGGGTTAATGATTTTCATTAAATATTTCTTTAACCATTTTATTTATTAGAGGATCTCTAATTATTCTTTCTTGGTAGTTGTTTTTTATTGTTTTATTATTCTTTTGCATCCCAAGAATGTTTTGATAACTTATTTTATTACCAATCTCACTTTTTATTGTGGTATTATCTTAAAATTAACTAATTATTTGTTCATGATTGGTACATACCCTCACCATTAATAATAAATACCAATTTTATTAATGTACACATTGAAATATTCAATGCATTCAAATCTATTATTTATTGAAAAATTCATTTTCAATTAGTTTTTTTTCTATAAGAAAATTCATTTATTATCATTAGTTTTTTACCTTAAATATAGACCATCATTTAATTTCATGAATTGATATATAGTTCCAACATTGTAATTATTTTTTCCAAACATCCATAAAAACCAGAAATATCCTATGAAACATTTATTTTCATTTATTGAATATTGTATTTAAATTTCCAATGTTCTGAAATTTTCTTCATTTGAGTTGAAACAACTATATTTATGGAACATATAGGGGAACATTTATCCACGATATATTTTACATCCACCCTTCATGTGGGGGATTTTTTATAATTTTTCTCCATCCATACATACCATGGTTTTTCTTCAAAACATGTACCAGCACTAAAAACAAAATTATCCCAAATGATTGTTTATCTATCATTGGAAACAATATTCTTGGTGGATTTTTACACCCTATTTGAGAATTATCTGATTCACTTCTTGGATCATGATCCTCAATACACACTTCAATTGTATCATCTCCATTATCTAGAATTTAAGAAGTTTTCTACTTTTGGTGTTTCAAGATTCTTCATCCTCGCCTCCTACTCCAAACACTTCTTGTTGAGGGACATCCTAAATTGATCTCAGTATTTGTTCCTAATCCATGATTGGTTTATTTAGTTTTTCATAACTCATATTTCTTGAATCATGAACATAATTTTCAATATAATTTATCCTATACATTTTTTCTCTAGTTTATAATATTTAACAACCATAAAAACATCGTGCAATTTTATATATTCAGGGAAAAATTCTAAAAAACATTATTAAATTTTTCTTTCTAAAAAACATTGAAATTATTCAACATCTTCTGTATATCATTCATTAAAAAGTTAAATTCATTATTCCTTTTTTCACACATTTGGTATGAGTGTTAGATATTCCAACTATATTATTCAAATTATCTTCCATAGAATTAACATCTTATTTTAGATGATGTTTTCAACCTAAAAGCCCTTAATACCATTAAAAAGATGTTTAAAACTTCTTCAGAATGTTTTCCATATTTTAACTGAATTCAAAAAGAATATCCCAATGTGATCTGTGGACATAATAGTTTGAGTATGATTCATTGGATGAATCAAACTCAAAATAAGTGTTGTAATATATACAAAATCGTTTTTTAGATAGTGGTCCCTCTATCATTAGTATAAAAATCTTCTTCATATTTTTTGTCTGTGTTTTATTTCTATAGTTTGGGGTCATTTAAGAAATATCTATATTATTATCTACATGAGTAAATTAAATTTTCTCTTTCTCGGATAGCTCACTCATTTTAAAAAACATTAATTGGTTTCATCTCTCTTTGATCATTATAGGTATCGTATACTCAAATTAAAATTATAGTTCCACAGGAAAGAATGTCCAATGAAAGGGGGTTGAATGGATGTTTTTATTTTTGAAAATTATTTATTTTTAATTCAACCTATTGAACATGTTAATTTTCTTGATCAACATAATTATATTTCATACTCTTACTTTTCATTTATTATTAATAAGTGATTGAATAGAGCATGATACTTTCAAGGTTCAGTTGAAATACCTACTCTTTATCATGTTGGTTAT
Organism: Viscum album; assembly: GCA_963277665.1. Taxonomy (NCBI): domain Eukaryota; kingdom Viridiplantae; phylum Streptophyta; class Magnoliopsida; order Santalales; family Viscaceae; genus Viscum; species Viscum album. The sequence continues at coordinate 1,672,310,685 of OY728133.1, forward strand.
TTCCCCCAACATGGATTCCCTACTATATTATTGTCAATGATTGAAATCTTTTATGAAAAACTGGTAATAAAACATAATAGTTGTCTCTCTAGTAGATCTTGGTTATAACCATAAGCAATACAACTCATCTGACTTGGTATGATAAAAACACAAACCATCCAATATTCTATAATGTTTAGACATCGTGGTTTTGAGATTGATTAGTAATTAGTTCGACTCCCTAGTCAAAATCTCCTTCATCTCTTCTATCGTGATCTATTTTATGGTGATCAATTGATCTTCATCTATGATCATTTTAAATCAATCATTCTCATGTACACATTATAAGAATTTTAAGATGTTTGGTCTAGATGCAATATATATAATCACATAGATCATATCATTTTTCTTATTGAAACTATGATAGGGTTGTTCTTTCTTTATTAGATGATGTATTAACTACACATAATTTGTTTGAAATGGTGTACAAATATTATTTAATATTTTATACTAGATATAATTTGCACAAATCATTTAAATATATCAAGTACACTTTATTCATGTATATTTCATGGGACTCCCACATAAAAACAAAGAACACAAAATTATTCTTTCATATTATCATATGAGTTAACATTCATGTTCTTCTTAGCTTATCTAAATGTTCTCAAGGATTTCACATATGCATGTAAGCATGCAACCACTAGGTTTGATTTATTATTTACACAATAATATATGTTCCCTTATCTTTTTAATAACATCACAAGGTGGCTCAAATAATGTACATATTTATCATTTAAAGGGATTTATTTAATGGATTAACTTGATCAGGTCATGGGAACCTCTTCTCCCCCCTTCACGTGATAAGGGTTTTCCACAAGTGTTTTCTTCTCCACATTATGAGACCAAGAATGTCTGTAAGATTCTTCTATATGATATAAGAATTTAAAATGGGTTTTCTTCATGTGAATATAATCTTTATTGGAATTATTTCAAGTAAAAAATTGTTTTTCTATAGGATTCGTCACGTGAACATGTTCTTTTATATGGGTTCATACGCATGTAAAAGTTTTCTTCTATGGGTTCCTTCACACAAAAAAAGAATTTTTTTCTAAGGTTACATTCATGTTTAATTTTTTTAATGGGTTCTTTTTTTTATAATTCCATCTATTTAACTATTTATTCTATTATATTTATCACATAGATTCCTACTATCTTTTATGTGATAAATGAATTCATGTTAACTATTTCAATTAGAATTAAGTTCTCTCTGTGAAGTCAACCGAATCATCATACCAATAACCATAAAATTAATTTTATAGGTATATTATCACCACCTAATTCTGATATTAAATATGTTTCAATGATTATTTTAAACTCAAATATATCTTCATATATATTTTTGAATACAAAAAAAAATTGACCTATCCATACACTAGGTTGAATATTTGATTCATGAGATCACTTTCCATGATCACTTAATTTATAATGGAACACTCAATGGACTTCTAAAATTTTCATGATGATTAATTTAATTTAGTCATATGATCATCTGATCTTCTTATCACCATATGATGGATTCATATGTTGAATTCATGAGATGATTATGTTTTTCCCAAATCATGTTTGTTGAATTATCGCATGAACTCATGGATTTAATTCAATAATCTGTGTCTCAATAATTTTTTTGAACAGCAGGGATGGACTTCATGAGAATTTCATTTGTATCAATTATGAAAGAAGACTAATTGATTTTTGAGAGGTTGATAATGAAAACGTTATTATATTCTATGTGTGACACACATCAAATGACATAGATTAGTCAGATCAAGTGGCACATTCTATTTCTATCATTTTAATATAGGGGTTAACTTTGACCTAGAATTCCATATACAACACCATAATAATATCTGGTTTTTCAGTGATTAATAATAGTTCTTACCTTATTGACTAATGATTCTATGTAAATGAAGGATAGACAAATGAAACAAAAACCACAAATACCCTATATAGTCCATGCCACACACTTTCATGATACATTTGGAACCCACTTAATGAGCCACTTTATGTGACATTAGTGAGCACTATACAATAACAAAAAAATCATCACCCAACTATTGTTTTCTATGCTGACCAACACCCTATATGGTCGACTCCTAGTCACATATGTTGTCGAGGTTGGTCCTTGGGTGGTATAGTCATGAACTATTTTAAGATGAATCCCATTACAACACATAGTAATTATGAAGTAACAAATTTCTAAACCACATCAAACAATATTTCAAAAATATATTATTCTAAATGATATATATATATATATATACATTTCTATTTTTTTCATGGTCGTCTCAATACTTCATGAAAATTTATTTTTTCATGGTCTTCTAATGATTTTAAACAATTCCTCATCCAAAAATGGATGGAACTTAAATCATCATCATTTTTTTTGATATATTTCTTCCATCAAACACCAATAAGACATTTCCTTCAAAATAATGATTAGTTTTATAATTTAGAGATTTATTAGTTTAAATAAAATAATTTTTATTTCCTTGTAAAAACATCTTATTAAATAATGAAATATTGAATGATATTCTTCAATCCTTGTTATTCGAGGAGAATTTTCCAATCATGAAATAAAATAATATTAAATGAATATGTAATAGTACTCTAAAAGTAACCACTATCTCCACTGACACATATTAACACATTAAGAAAGAGAATTTTCCTACCATGATTTCCAATTTCAATTAATGAATCCATAAATATTATTCAGGAATCACAACTTTATACAATCTCAAAAAAAATATTGTCACATCAATGAAAAAATCATAAGCAGTTAGGTTTATCATATTAAGGTAATAGTCTCCCTAATGAATGATTTAGGGCCTCATCACTAGTCAACATCCTCTTGTTTATGAGGAGCTACACCAGATGTTACCTACCTTGTTGGTCAGGATACTATCGAGTGGTTTTGATTGGGGAATTACAAAGAGATACAAGATAATCAATTGGTTTTTTTTAATATTTGGCGATATGGTATTAAGAAGATTGTAATGATTCAAACCCTTTTTTAGACCTTAGAATAGTGATTTATTAACATCCATCTAGTTGGAATACAAGGTTATTAGGGTTATGGGATTTTTATTTGTTTCTATAGTTAAAATAATTTCGAATGTATGTTCTATTAATTATAGAGTGTTATTATGTTTGGACTCTTCACCATAGTGGAAAGAAGTATTTGTACAAGAATTATATTTGGAATCGTGGATTCATATAAACTTCATATACTTGTGTGTTATTTATTTTTTATAAAATCGAAGTTTTAGTTGTTTAATTTTTTAAAAAACATATATAGTATGTTCCTATATTGATTATTCATATAATTTTACTTATATATACCGTTATTTTGAGTAATAATAATTTTTTAAATAGTAGGTCATATAGATCTTATATCAACATGTTCTTTAGTGATGGCTAATTTCTCCCTTGGTGCATGGGGCGTATAGTAATACATAGCAGTCTTGTAGAGGAATTGGATTACATTGGAATGGTTTGATGCAATTAAATGATTATATAATAATGTTTTTGATTGGGTATAGGTGTCCTTGATGAGTTGGATACTCTAGAGGGGGTAGAGTGGAAATTCAAGTGATATACCCAAGGCTTGAATCTATAAACTTCTTGGAGTGATTTTAGTATTTATGTTTACTTATGATGGGGATTAGTAAAATTCCTAGAATTTATGGAGTTAGTTTTGGTTTTTGATGGAATTTTCGATAGTGGTCCAATATGATTGGGTCTCTGATCAATATGAAATTGGTAGATTCTCTTTTTTAGATTGATTCTTGAATGATGACCGATCTTGGTTGGACATTCCTTGAGTGGGATTTATTTTTCCCTTATATATGAAGCGTTAAGGGAGATTTTGGCTAGATTAGATTTGAATATGGGTGAATAATAGTCAATTTGTTATGTTTATATGCCTAGATTTGATGAGATGTTACTTATGGAATAGGTAGTTGTTTGTAAATATAGTTAGTATTAAGGCACACACCGGTTGGGTTTAGAGGAGTCTAAGTTAGATGGTGGGTAAGAATTAGTGAGAGGGTTTATAGAGGATCAATCTACCTTAGAAGGGGGATATTGAGGGTTTGGATTTAATTTTAGTAAAATCCTCAATGTGTGAATCCATTGGGAACTAGTTATGTGGGATGATTATTTATTTCTCAAAACAATAAAGAGGGTCATGTGTGCCCCATTGGGAATTGTGTTCGTTATTGGGAACTAGATATATTGAGTGGGGATAATGTGCCAATGAATAAACCCTTTGTCATACATGATCAAAGTTGAGGCATAAGACGTTAGTGGGCCTTAGATAAAGGATCACTCTTGGAGATATGTGACTAAGGTGGTCAATGAGGTACTTTTTCGAATGGTGGAAATATGTTTTGATGATAATGGTTAGGTTTTCCACTGTGGATTTATTATTCATAGAATATATATTGATGAGTCATGGAATGGTATTTATGATATCATACAATTTAATGTTTTATCAATGTTGTCTAGCCATAACATGGTGTGTCATGCAAAAAGATCATAATTGGGGTGATTGTGGATGAGTGTGATATGGGAGGAGTGAACCACGTGGGAGGAGTGAACCACACAAATTTGTACTCAATAAGTAGTATAGTAAAATCCATATATTGAGCTGGTCATAATTGGTTATCATAATTTCAGACACTTATTATAGGTGTATTTCTGTGAATTTCAAGAGTCAAATTCATGGTATGTATAAAATGGTTAGAGGTTATTATTTTTTATGGTAAAAAGAAATTAGTGAATTGGAATTGACAATTTATTTTGATTAATAATGGGTATGATATGTGCTATATATATTAAGGATTTATTTATTAAGGGTGAATATAAGGAGACTCCATTCTTGTATATCATAGAATTTGTATCGGTGTATAGACCTCATGTTATAAGGCTCATGGAAGAAGTGATACTTGATGATGGATGGTAGGATGGAACTAGGATATTGTTTTGTGGGATGATATAATTTTTTTCTAGATTCATCATGAATTATAGATTTGGGATTTATATGTCATATAAGGTGATGCCCATATATTGGTAATGAGATCATGATGGAATTTTTTATGGTTCTGTTATGTTTAGGATCAAGAGTGCATTGGGGATTTTTAGTGGAGTATGATGGATTATTTGGTTGGTTTTGTGTTTAATCATTTAAATACATAATTTTTTGGATTTAGAATTCATTTTATGAGTTTGGATGATTCTCTCATGTCTTCAAGAGATAAGGCATCATGATTAGGTAATGCAATAATGCATCAGGGGATGTGGATGATTGTTTTTTTGGGAAGTTGAGTATAGAAGGAAAGAATAGTGTTTTTAAATATAATTTAATATTGTGAGATGAAAAATAAATAAATTATATCTTTTGGATTCATTTATATGTATCGATGATTGAACCAGTGCATTCATTAAAACTTGGATGAATAGATTTTAGAAATGTGTTTGTTATGTTTCTGATAGAAAAAATAGATCAGTGATAGATTATGATCAGTGGAATAATATTAGGAGATGGTCATGGGGAAATCTCAAGGATAGAATCCTTATAGTACGGATTATTTAATTACCTATGTTGTTAGGAGTAGGGAAATTTAGAAAAAATTTGATCTTTTTTATGGGTATCTCATCACACAGTGATAGGTGATAGTCACACTATGATAATTGTATTATTGAAGAATCATATTATTAACTAGGAAGATATCATGGTTTGATGGTAGTGGTAACATATTGGCAAGTGGTTGTCATCGTATGGTGTATTTTTGTATTTGGAATTAAATTATAGGAACATTTGGATATATAGGGAATAGGGGTTAGCATCACAGAATGTGGTTGATGGTCACATCATGCCAGGGGTTTTAACTATATAATGAATGTAGTTCATGTTGTGAGTAGCTACTGTCATATTATATTGGATTTTATTGAGAATTGGGTTTTTAAGCCCTTATGTTCGTATGTATCCAGATTGGCCACATAATGACATGATGATTCCCATAGTGATGATTACTCTTATATATAAGGTTCACTCCATGGTGGTGGCATGATACCGCAATAATGACCCAAATGTTTTGGGTATGGGAACCCATATGTTTTATATTGAAAATTTTATACCAGGAGTGTTGGTAACATTATGACAATGGCTGGAACTGTGAAATGAGAAGAAAGCATGTCACAACATGACTAATGTGATTCACATCATAGAGAATTCATATGAGTCAAAAATAAGGTATGTCTTGATGTGAAATGGTTTCATTATGATGCATAAGGGTGACTATGTGTAATGGATCCTGAATTTTCCAAAAATATGTATGAAGGCTTCTAATTCTATGGCCACTAGTGCCAAACTGAGATGATGGATGCGGTGAAGAAGTTGTTTGTCCTGACGCTGAAATCCACTCCGAGAAGTCATGGCCATGAGAGTTGTTATTTGTGCAGATAACTAGTTCATGGATACGAGGAAGGAGACCCTATGATTATGAATTTGGCATCATATTTTGGATATTCTTTGGAGAAGGGTGTCATGTTGTGTGCATAGGGGCTACTCCATGATGAGTACCCTGAAGGGAAATATCAATCCATGGGGAATTAGGCCCCACTAAAGATTGGATAACCACGAGATGGATTTTTTTTTCTATGACCCCTTCAGTCTTGTGGCACCTTCTCCTAGGTTGGGTAATCACTCAATGACACATATGTTCATTATTTTATGGTCCAATTTCTAATTTTCTAAAGCAAGTTCCTACCTATCATTTCTAGGTTAACCCTATTCTCTTTTAGATATACAAGCTTTTAGATGATGATATTTGGATATAATTTCCCATTTAATTTTTTACACTTAGATCCCTCATTCTCCCCTTCTATTCATAGTGTATGGGTGTTTTTTTCATACTCAAGATAGATAATATTTTTACTTTCTTCTCATCCTTATTTATTATTTCTATATGACATTTAATGATTTTTGGTTATAGTTTCATGTCTACTCTACCAGATCAAGTTATGATTAGGAGAATTTGATCGAGGTATTACTCAAGTTTTCTAGAGGGGTCCTGAGAATATGAACACACATTATTTTCAATGATTTGGGTGTGGTGATGCAAGTCAGTTATTTATTAGTCAATTATACCTCACATTATTATATTGAATAATTAATTACAAGTTATATAATTAATTATTTCTTTGTTATGGATTGATATATGGGGTTTGAGGCTGAGGATTGTTGGATGAGGACCGAAATAATCAAAGGAAATGGTGGTTGAGCTTCTCTAAGGGTGATAATTGTGAGTTTGAGGTCGGTGTTCCCTATAATACTAAATAAAATCCATATTTACACATGATTTCATATTACTACATAATAAATGTGTGTTCAGGTAAAAGGTATAAGAACTTTGAACACCCAATATAATGAATGAGTGTGTAATTAAACCTCCAGGAGGTGGAGTGATGGTACCTTTGTATTGTAGTATTATATAATTTCCTGGTGAATGGGTTTCTAATAGGGAAAAGATATTTATTGAATTTAGGATATAACTGAGGTAGGTCATAGGATTGACATGAGATATGAATATCCTAAGTTGTTTTTCTAGGTCTAGTTAAAAATGAATATGGATTATATTCCTATAAAGATAAGATAACAAGGTCTTACATCTCACTCAATGTTGGGAATACCCGCTTTTGTGTAGAAACATTTCATGGTGTGTACGATGAGTTCCATAGGACCTTTGGGGATAAACATAGTGTCATGAGGACAGTTGCTTCTAGTTGATGGTTTGATATTTTTAAAATGGGATATTTGATATTAGATGAGGATTTGAACATTAGAGGCTAGGTTGGGTTCAAGGATACCAGTGGGTTCCCTTAATGATGATATACTGATTTATATGTGATTAGTGTGATAAAATGTTATTTTTATTTTTATTCATGAGTCACTTTGTGAGGATATGATTTTGGAATAATGAATTACAATATTCAGTTTGGGTTGTGATCAACTAGTTCTGAGATGAGGGAATGGTATATGACAATGGTTTTTATTTCATGATTTTGTTGGTTCTGGCCATATGGTTGATGGTGAGATTTGATGTGGTACACAACCTTTAGTTCAAAAGAATTAATTGACATGTGATTTCATTCCCACATACTGAGATGTATGAAATTTGGTTGTGATGTGATATAATGGATGATATGTGGGGGATGGAAGGATGGGATGTATGGCCAATCCCTCAGATAGAATATTCTTGCATGGAATTCCATGAGGAAGAGGATATGGCCCTTGATGTGTTGTGGAATGTAATAGGTTGTGGGATTCACCACATGATAGGATAATGTTCAGTGTGATATGATTGATTTATGGGGAAGGATCAAGATTTATATAATTTCCTTGAGTAAGAAGGAAGAGTCATGAACCTACCTTAGGTGAGAATTTAATGATTGGGTTATAACTGTAAGACCTTACACTGATCAATATAGTATAGGTTAATGTTTTTTTATTTTGGTTATGGTTTGGTAAGGGGACCTACCCAAAGTCAAATCAACATGGTCATGACACTGTATAAAGCTGTAACATACATATTTTTGTATATCTTTGTATAGTGACATCCATTTTTATAACATGGTTATTATATTATTTTTATGATAGGAAACATAATTATTCTGATAATAATACTAAATTTACCATCCATTATCATAGGATATTATTTTTATACAACTAAATCATACATAAAATGTAAAAACATATTTTATTTATTCAAAAAAGTCATATTAAATATTATGTTATTCATATTAACGTATTAATTAGAGGATATACATCAAAAAATGTATGAGATATGAATCTATAAGGAGAGGAGTATATTCTAAGGTGAATGAGACATGAAATAATATAGAACATGGGTTAGAATTTCCATTATCATCATATCATATGATATTAAACAACATTAATTTTTCTGAGGAAATTCAAGGAAAATTATTGAATGAAAAGATAGATTATGTTCTCCACCTCTTTTTTTTAAAAGAGAAACAAAATTTTTATTAATGAGATGATATTTCAAGTATTTATATGTTTATCTCAAGATATGAAGACAAATATTTGAAAGAAAATAGTGGGCATTAAAATCATGGTTACGATTAATGTATAAAAAGAATATGACATGATAAAATGGAACATGATTAAAAAATTCCTAAGATTTCATCGGTTTTATGAGTGGGTGGAAACTTTTTCATCTGAAGATACTCATATCCATGGTATTTAATTATGTTAATGTCAAATAATTATTGATTCTATAGGTGTACTTAAGGTCATCCTTAAGGTGAACCTTCTTCACCGATTCGTTTTTCCCATTATCAATATTTAAGAATCAAGAACATTAATAAAACTATTGAAAATGGGGAGATTACACCATTCAAATTCACGCATGGGATCACATGTATACCTTATCACTTATACACTAAGGATATTTTCTTTTTCATAACTAGTAAGAACTAATATAATGACAACATCAGGGAAATATAAAATAATTATTACTCAAGGAGTGGTCATCTCATTAGTTCATGAAAAATTAATTTCATCGTCACAAAAATATTTTTTAGCTACAAATACATTCATATTAAAATATGGTTGGGTTTCTCAATAGTTTTATATTATATGATATATATGGGAGCTCAAACACATTCCACTAAGATTTGTATTTACTATTTCTATAGTTTGGTGGATAGAATAAGAATAATAATTTCAAATGGTAAATGGTAGTTCAAATATGTTTGTTGGTTTATTACACTTATCAAAAGCGATATATCATTATTTCTCATCCACTTTATTTCAGTTATAAACCCACACAAGAATGTTATCATGAATATCAAAAATATTATCAATGGATTCTTGTAGTATTCACATTGGAATGTATATTTCAACTATTTGTGTTGGGAGAGACAAGAATCAAATAGTTATAATTGAGGTAATAATATTAATAGTATCAAAAAATTCATGTAAAAAATATTTTCCAAAAATGTTTGTGATGTAGTGGAGGGTAATTCCTAGTGGTCAGATTTCCACAAAAAAGTATGGGAAATTATTGAGGCCTCATCTCTTGGAAGCCACAAGATTTTCCATATTGGGAGAATCTTACAAGGTTAATTCCAAATGCTTATCGATAACTCCAGATAGATCATAGTATAATGGAAGGATTTATTATCTGAATACAATTGGTTAATAAAGATGCTCAACATTCCACATTCCATAGTGCCTAATTTAAAATTCCATGAGGTTCTTCTTCATATGAGGTTTCTTATTATTTTGATGAGTGAAGATAATAAAGGTTTCTTGTATAATAAAATAATTTAATGAAACCAAACTGATGTGTCTTCCTATAATTAAGTCATCTATGATAAAAACCACAGAATATCATCTTATCACTCACATTTATTAGGAGACAGATCCATGGGAAATGGAACATTGGCACAATACCCTATCAGTCAAATTGAGTTTCTTCTTGTGGTAGAATAAACACAATGACAACCCGGCTAAAAATTCCATCCTATACAGATTCATTCCTCAATCATTGAAATAATATTATTATATTTATAGTACTATTGAATTTAAAATTCATATAATCATAAGAGGTTAATGGGATAACATATTATAGTATATAATTGATATAAACGGATATTTGGTGCTTTAAGTACCATTTGATCAATTTATCGTGTAATGGTTTAATATAATAGACCCCATATCAAATGTATTATTAGAATGTTGGGTGTTCATCATTTCAACATAAATGGAATTATTATAAAATTTTGTTGATGTAATTAATCGAGTCATTCATCCTACAATTACTCAAATTAAATATATATTGATTCTGTTGATTAATTAATTGAACTAGATATTTTATGTGTTCCCCTTATCTTTAAACTCATCCAAGAAGATGATTTACACCATCCTATGCTCTACCACTCTCACTTGGGGATATTCTATATCCTAGATGAAGCTATTATAGGGGAAAATATCGACACTAGTATATCATACATCAACTAACAAATTTTATAATGGGACTCATTTGGGATTTTCATTGGTCAATGGAAATATATTTACGTTCCTTCTATACAAAAAGTGATTCTATCATTATTAAGGTGCATCAAATACTCCTTGATATCCTCATTTATAGGCTTTATAATAAATTTATTTCATCTAATGAATTTAATTTGAGTCTTTTGAAAATTTTCTTGTCTCGTTTTGATATGATTCACAGGTCAATCCCATACATGCTCTGGGGATACAAATGGTTGACAGAGAGAGATTATAATACTATCCACACCTAGATAGAGATAAACAAAACTCTAGATACCCTTACATTAAAAGGTAATTTTATTAATCCTCTATAAGTGTTTATTACTTTAAATTCCCACCCCTTGATTATTATTACATTTTTATCTGATTCTGATTAATTAAAATACATTCGTCCCCCGTTATTTTAGCTTAAGTTTATTCAATACTCAATAAATTTTTAATTTATGATAATAATGTATGAATAAATATTGTCTCATTCTCACGAAAAATACATATAATCATAGGATATATATCACATTACCAAATTCATTTGTGGGATATATAATTTTGGCCCCACACATCACATAATAATATTCATATAATCATTTATACAACATAGAAAGAAACAAATAATAAATGCCCAAATAAATTAAACCAATAAAAATTAATCAATTTAATATAGGTTTCATAAATCATATTTCAATGAATCACCATAGATGTTTCCAAAATAATCATTGGGAAAATATTTTTGTATATTCAATATTGAAAAAATGATCATGTGTCATAATGAGAAGTTGAACGAACCCAAGAAGAGTCATTGAGAACATTTGGAAAATAATATCTTTTTTAAAATCATTATAGGTGTATTATGAATCATCTAACTGAATAATAAAAATTATTATTCCCATAAAAAGTTAAACAATTAAAAATGAATCATTCAATGGATTTTAAATAAACATTTTTAAAATAAATAAAAAATGTTGAAGATTTAAAAATAAGAGTTGTGGTGTAAAGATTCAGTTTAATAATGATGATGTTTTATTTCACATGTTTGCACCTCATATATTAAAAACATTAGTTTATAAAAAAATGAATAATTTTTTTTATTATCGTGCTTTCTTCATTCTTGATTAGTTATAATAATTTTAATTTGTTTATAACTATTTCATTTTAAGAGATAATGTCTTGAAGACAATTGTTTTTTAAAAATTTCATTCTTTTTCGATTTTATGATTTTGATTATTTGTAAATTAAAATAATTTAAAATTAGTTATATAATATTAGAATAAATTAATATAAAAAAATATTTTATAATTTATAATATTTATAAATTAATTCTATGATATTTAAATCATTACCGATGTCCATATTGGTGGATGAAATATTCCATTATCAGAACATGTCAAAAGAGTGTGAGATTGAGTAAGTATGATATAGATTGAAAAAAATGTTTATAGAAGCATTATAATAACATTAATAGGTTATATAATTTTATATAAAATATTTTTCAAATGTATAAAGATGTAAATTTATTAGGGTAGTATGAAGATGAAGGGAGTTAAAATAATAAAATATAATATGGGTTAACACTTCATGGATGATTTAATCATTATCTATAGTCTTGATGGTTTTGGTTTTTGTATCTCAAAAATTTACATTAGGATACTAGGATACATATAATTTAGTAGATGTAATGACATTGTCCATTGAGAACAAAAGTATAATTTTTTCCCCAGGGGAATGAGAGGGGTTGTATATACATTTGAAGAAGTGTATTTTCAAGAAATCCTATTGAATATTTCAATTATTGTGAAAATAGATTTTGGATAGTATTTAATCCCAAGGGGTTTATTAGTTTATAATTAAATAATGATTATTATTTTACTTTAGAAAAAACCACAATCGATTGGTATCTTGGAATCACTTATTTAAAGGTACGAAACATAAGTATTTTTTTATTATAGTAAAAATTAACTTAGGTTCCAAAACCTAAAATATAGGTTTCTAAATTCAAATTATTATTTTTATTCCTAAATAAATATTATGTTGTCAAAAATGTTTTATTAATTTTTTTTTCATTATTACATCATGAGGATTACCTAAATTTTGTGGTATTTTTAAAATATGGAATACTTTATCATAAACCAAAAAATACACTTTATAGAAAAATTTAATAAATTCACGGCAATATAATTTCAATGTTATAATTCAAAAAATTCAAAATAATTTTCATAACAACTAATTTTTTAAAAACAGAACCTGGTTTATTGAAAATTATCAATTATATTATTACACAGTCAAATTTATATCACTATAAAAATTTCTATTTTTCATAAATTCATAATATCATTATATATAAATATCCAATTTCATATAAAAACATTTTATGAAAATAAAATTTATTAAAAAAAGTTAAATAATAAACATATTAACGAAAATAAAATATATATGTTTTACTAAAAATATAATTATGCTTTATTTGAGTCAAACATTTATTTCTTTATATTCAACACGTATTTTATTTTAATTATGATTTAAATTCATTATATTTAGTTAATATATTAAAATTTTGTGTATTTGATAAGTGAGATTTTATATTATACTATACTGGATTATGAAATATGATATATATTTAATGAGAAATGTAATACCTTAAATAAAATTTTGGATTGTACCCCACCCATATAGAAATTTCATCAATGAAATTTTAACTCATATTTATCATTGAGGATAAATGAGGTACCTTTTCTTAAATTACATCATTGGGTTCCCATGTTTCTTATTTGTAATTGTTTTCAATCCAAATTTCATAGCCTATTTATGTTTATATTATTGTATATAACATTGAATCAACAGTCTAATAACTTCATTATCGTCTCCTCATAAGAAATATCATGCTCCCATTGTTCCACATCATGATTTAGAAAAAATTGAAGATAAGGTTCGTACATCCTGAAAATGATATATATATAATTTTATTCTTTTGAGATAGTTTTTGTGATAGTGTAATTCAATAGGAAATTCATCTAATATGATTTATAATATCAAAGAGAAAAATAAATCTGTGACTTAACATTCCCATCTTTCAAAACATCAGAACACTATTATATGAATATATATGATGGAACATATTATATCAAAATTAAAACTACATGTCTCGTCAATGGTTTTTATCATAGATATTTTTTTTTGACTTTTTGTTACCATGATGTTTTATTGAATGGATCTACACATTTTTATATTTTGTTCAACTAATTAAGTAACCAATAGGTTATGTTTCCCAACATCATCATATCATGTTGGAATTCATAAATTATTTCCAAAGAATGCTTTTTAAGGGATTATCTGAATGCTTTAGAGGAAGCTAGTATTATTATGAGAACTCTACCAATGTTATATATCAATCCAAATTTCCCAAATTTGTTCAGAGAAAACTATAAAAAATGGTGTGAATTGTAGTTAAAAACAACATCCAAATTTAGAGCACATGTAGGTTTTATATTTATTGGTAATATAATATTATGATCAAGATAGATATTATAAGAATAGGTATATATAAGAATTATAGATTAAATTTATATTAAATTTGATATCATTCATTGAATTTAATAAATATAACAGAACAAATGTATTAAATTAATTCATAGAGTATCGAATCACAATGGAAATACACATAAAAATTATAGTTTAAAATCATTTCTATTTGTCCTTTGTTGGTGAGTATTCCCTTAAACTAGTTTTATGTATCATTGATTATATAAAAATCAAAATATCTCTCAACATATCCCCATAATCCCTTCATCCAGATGATAGGATTTAAAATCATCATATCTCCAGAATCCCTTATCTCGCACTTAAACTACATACATAAACTCTATCATATATATTAGAAGCCATTAATACATACAATTAGTATCACAATAATTAAAAGAGAAATGAATATATTTCACCAGGAAAAACATCAGAAAACTATACCTCTTGAAAAAATACATAAAACCAAAATTTTAAACCATATGAAGTTCTCTCGATGAAATAAGATACTATTCAAATTCAAAAATTCTATATACATTTCCCAAAATAACTAACCTCAAGTATTCTTCAATATGATGATTCAAATATATTTATAGAATTAATTGTAACAATATCTAATGTTCAAATTCCAATTTCATTGGGATCCAGTGTATGTTCATCAAAATATTCATCAAATTATATTGATTACCTTATCTTAGATCTTCATATTATTATGGATTTATTACATAACCACTATAATTATTTTACATCAATTGAATGTAATAAATCTTAAATCTATTTTTTCACTAAAATTTTGTAATAATTATTTACCGTATAAGGATTTGATTAATGAGGAATTTCATTATGTAAAACAATTGTCCCTAAAAAAATTCTTGTTAGATGTAATTCATATGAACTGTATTTCTAATTTATGAATAATGTAAACTATTGATTGATTTATTCAAAAATATTACTATTTTTTTAAAACAATATTAATATACGGAAAATTGATAAGTTATAATTAATTATAAATTAATAATCTTTATAATATTTGGTGGAATAAGATAAGTCATCATTGAATTAAATCACTCAAAATAATCTTTAGTTATAGATAAGAAATGTAGACAAAAACATTCAACCTATTTCCTTTATTCGCATTTTTAAATATAATTATCATATCAAATTCACCCATATTTATCATCAACATTGTAAAACAATATAATCCTTTCTCAGTTATATCCCTTTATAAACAAAAAATTAACCAATCTCCCCTTAAAATACTATTTACTATTTCAGTTAGACTCTAAATATATATTAATCTTTTTTCTCTTTTTAGTATAAGATGATGGTTTGAATATATTTTTCAAAATTTTCTTGAATGAATATATCTCATCCCCAATTTTACCATCAATACATAGTGAAAAAATTAAATGGAATAGAATATTATAGATTTTAATAAATTAAGCATTCTAGAAGTCGCCATCAAATTCATAGATGATATTCCTATTTTAAAGATAGTTTCAAGAAAAATTAGACATGAAAATTTTCATCATCCATTGTATTGAGATATTATTTTTTCAATATACAAAATAATTTTATTCTTTTATTTCTGAGATATATGAATAATATAGTTAAATTTAATAAAAATAATTGTGATATTGAATATTTATTACAATACATTACATTCTACACACACCAAATCTCTAATTATAAAGAATTCTGATAAAATTAAAATTAGAAAAATCTGTGTCACCCTTTTTTGAAGAGTTTTTCGATGTATAAAAATAGGTTAGATAGAATAAAAATTTAAAATCACCTTAATTTCATTATTACCAACATCCATTTTATGTATTCTAATATATCATTATATATATTTTTCAAAAACAAATTATGATAATTGTTCGTTAAGACAAATTGATGAATAATATTTTATTTTAGTGTGTGATTCAAATGAAAATAGCTTCAAAAATATATATACATTGTTAGTGAGAGATGTTATTGAATTTTACAAAACTAAGTTATACTTGTGTTTTCATAAAGTAATAGAGTTATAGTGAAACTCAGACAAACATTTATTAGAGTGTGTTTTATAGATAATCCTTGTGTACAAAAACATCCAGCTGCTACTTATTTAGCTTATATAGTTGATGGTGAAAACAAGTGTTTTGTATTGTTGGACCGTGAAACCAAAGCTTCTCTAATAAAATTACATGTTTTTGTTTTTCTCTATTTATGAAAATAATAACCTCTAAAATCAACATCTGAGTATGTTTTAAAAAATTCATTTTTGAAGTAATAAAAATAAACATGTTCTGAGGATCTGTCAAGGTATCAAAAAACAGATTTAATATCCTTATGGTATTATTCCTTCATTTTTGATGGGATATTCCCAAAAAAACATAATAAAAAATTTAATGTATGTTTGAACTATATTTATATAAATCAAACATATGATCATACCTTGATAATGTTTTTGGTCAATTGGATTCTCTGGTAAATGAATTATATATTTTATAGAAGTCAATACCATAGTACTAATAAATGAAAAATTATTTATGTTTAATTACAATATTTCATTCTGAATTTTGGTTATTTTGAAAACCACGGCAACTTTATTGTCTCCTATCATGCCCATTTCAAACTCCTTTTGATAAGTTCAAAAAATCCCCAGAATGATATTTTTCATTTGAGTCATGAATAATTTTGTTGACCTTAATTTAAAAAATGTATTAGGTTGAATTACATTTTTAAACAATGTATTGGATTCACATTTAACTTAAAAAATTATTTTTGTGCGAAAAAATTATTACTTGTATCATACCAAATTTTTAGGTATTTTTTTAAACTATAAAGTGCTTTGATAGGTTTGAATACATGTTTTGGAAATTTAATATAATAAAAAATGGAAAGATGAATATAATAATCATCCTAAGAGAATACATTTTTGAAATAACCTTTCACATGTAATTGAAATAATGAAAACTAAAATCATCCATAATTTATATTAACATCAAGACACGTTTATGTCCTATTACGGTTGAAAAATATTCACCATAGTCTATTTCATCCCCATGAAAATAATATTTTTCTGTAGGTTGACCCTTATTCCATACTATAGTTCCATTTTCATCAGACTTATTTCCAAAATATAATTTTATTCTAATAACTATAAGTTCCTTAGGGTTAATGATGATCCTCTAAATATGATTAAGCATAAATTTATTTACCTCTTCCTATATATCCCTATTCCAAATTTCATCACCAAATTAGTCATCTACAATTATTTGTTTGAAGTTAAAAGTAATCTTGGATTTTCTTATTTATTTATTAGTAAACATATATATTTAACTCATTTTCTATCATATATAATGATATTATCAGTGGTTTGACTCCATATAATTTACTTGTTCTTTGTTAATGTAGTAACTCATTCTTAAAATATGAGTTGTAAAACTTATTTCGAATTTTTTTCAAATATTAATTATATATTATTGTTACTATTGGATGTTTATTAGAAATGGTTGGGAATAAATTTTCAGTAAATTTATAGAAGTATTTTCAAAAACAACATCATGAGTATTCACTTATGTGTATTTCAAAAAAATTAATTAATTCGATTAATACCACATAACATTAAAATTTTCATTTAAAACTTTTTTCATTTAATAATAACTCTATATATTTTTCATATTGTATAATAACCAAGTAAAATTCATTTAGAAACTATATGATCAATATTATGGTGCTGATATTTAGTATTCAGGATGATTAACATATAGAAATTGTCTCTAACGTAAGAATGATTTTAATTTATTGTGGTCTACAACTAATAATGGATTTTATAATTGACAAGGTAATGTAAAACATGATTTATAATATGTAAATTAAACATAGCCTCAGAAAAATAATATATAGAATTATAATATTAATTCTAAAAAATTCAACTAATTTCATTATAAACATATTTATTTTTCCTAATACACCTTTTTTAAAGTATTTTACATACTAGAAACTTATAAGTAATTAATTTATTATTATTAAAATTTTAAAAATCCGAGCTTACTAACTCACCATAATGATACCATTGAATTGTAAATAAGGGACTGTTTTTATCATTTTTAATAAAATCATTAAAAATCTTGAAATGACAAATTTTTTTAGATTTTTATGTGATAAAATATACCCATATAAATATAGTCTTGTCATAGGCTAGGAAACAAAAATAGATTGTGTTTTACTCTAATAATCCCATGTTTTATAAGACAAAATGAATCCATGTGTAACTACTATAAGGCTTCATATATTGTTACTACCCTTTTAGAATCATAAACTTTAGTATATTTTAACATATGTTTCAATAAATCTCTAACATTTCCCTACCTAGAACATTTAGCTAGTTTTTAGAGGATACTGATTCATAGTCTTCTATACATAATTAAATATAAATTATCACTATCAATTAAAAAATGTAAATTTTGATTTATTAAGTCATCTAAATCAAGTGTATAAGAGTTATCATGCCTCTAAAAAAATAGAATTAATGCACCTTCTGAATTTTGTATAGTACATTCTTCATTCCTAAAATTCAAATTATATTCCTCATTTTTTAGTTTAATAATTATAATAATATTGTTCTTAAGTCTTAGAAAATATTAAAATAGAAATTAAACATCCTACAATAAA
Organism: Viscum album; assembly: GCA_963277665.1. Lineage (NCBI taxonomy): Eukaryota > Viridiplantae > Streptophyta > Magnoliopsida > Santalales > Viscaceae > Viscum > Viscum album. The sequence goes on from OY728133.1 coordinate 1,672,329,979, forward strand.
ATAAATATCTCTGACTTCCATGATTTCACCACGTGGGTTGTCACCAAATTTCACTCATCCTCCATTTTTTTTTCAAATTATAGATGTTTGACTTATCTCTAGTCACATGCCATGAACAACCAATTTTGATGTACTATTTATTTCAGCTAAGGGCATAGATTCATTATTCTTGAGAATAATGAAACTAATTTTATTATATTTGATCATACTTGGTTAAGATTACATTATAAATAATTTTAGAAACTCACATATCCCCATATATTTTGGGTTGAAAAAATAATATTTCTTTATAAATAAAATAACATTATAGAATGATTAATATTATTTTATAAAAGATAAATTTTAATTGTAAAATATCCTTTTAAATTTAGTGAAAAATGGATCATTATTAGGTTGAAATTAATTTGATCAGAAATTAAATAAATCATAATTAAACCCTATTCTATTGTAAATTCTTGAGGGGTTTAGTTGTCTATATAGTTCTTTGTAATTTAACATTCCATGGAAAAAGTTAGAAAATAATTCAATCATACTACTCACTTCATATTAATTTAACAACAATTTTAGAATTGTTTTGAATCATTGGAATATAAATTTGAAAAAAGTAGCATTAATAAAATTTCTTGACATATATTCATAGATATTTTTAATCATTTTATTTTCATTTTCTATAGGTTTCAGATATATAATCATTTCTATAATAGTGAAAATATATCCTAAATGAAATAACATTTTCTTCACATGTTTTATTAACTAATTCATAATCAGATGATGTTAAATAGTCCTCTTTAGAAGAAAAAGTAAATTTATTATAAAATGTTATGTTTTTCTATGATTCCATATTAACCTTATCCAATAATAATTTTTCATCCTTCATAATGTTTGATAGAAATGAAAAATATTCTAAATTTTACTTCCACTATATTTCGATGTGATATCATAATTTAGGTCAAATTAGCTAGAACACCATTTGTGTAAATATTTCAAGACATTTTTTACTTATATTCATATTGTACATCTTTTATTTTCAGTTATTCCCATTTAATTTGAAATAGTATGTTTTATAATAACATGTTTTTTTGAATTCATGTAAAATTACATCAAATTAATACAACTTATCATGTTTAGTATTGTTCCATCGTAATAGATATATTGAAAAATATTATTTTTATTAATCATATTCATTATGAAGTAATATTGATAATATTCATTTTCACTATCATATAAACTTCATAAATTTGAACTCTTACATTTTGTCATTGAAACTAGAGGTCTAGATAAATTTGTATGGGAATTAAATGGAAAATAAGAACAATAAATAGAATTGAATTAAAATTCAACTATATATTTTTTACCTTTTTCATCATCTCTCATTTATTTGTTTCATAATTCACTACTGTACCAAACAATTATTATAAACATAGATCAGTCAAATTTTTAGTATCAATAATATCAATTCTTAAAAACTCACAATTCTCCTTCATAATATCAAAAAAATGTCAACAACATTGTATTCTGTTAAATCTATATCACTAATATATTTTAATCTATTTCAAATAGCTATAATAAATGGATTAAATTGATTCATTGTAACACTATGCATGAAATCAGAATCCTGAGAGTTTACTCTCAACACAACTCTTCAATTATCTAACACCTACGAAGTTCAAAAAATGTTATCCTCAAAATTATTCCAAATTACATTCACCATATCACAAGATTATATCATACTATAGATATTTTATTCCATCAATCAAGATGAATTATACCACATTTTTGGATTTTCCTGATATTCAATCATTTCCATATAATAAAAATGAGAAACCTCCCATTGTTGATACAAATAAATTCTATTAATCATGAGAAAATTATCCAAACTACTACTATTTATAAAAGGTTCTATACAATTATACAATTAACCATATTACTCTCAATAAAATATAAGTGGAAAACATGGATATAATTTTGAAAGAGTTCCAATAATAAGTCCTTCCATAATGAAAAAATGATAATCATTCTTTTGTAACATTGTTTGTTTTATAAAACAAAAAATTATAATTTCATATAAACTATCAAAGAATATGAATAAGAATAATGTTATGAATAATCAAAATTTGTTACCCAATGTTAGTATCAATCAAAATGAACTAACATTATGAACCTAGTAGAGACAACCTCTAATACAAATAGTTCATATTTTTCAGAATGAGTTAACTCTGAGAACCATGTGTACTTTAGAATTAATATTGATAGTATTAAATAATATGTTTGGATTAACACTATATGATGGATGGGCGAATTTTATTTAAAACCACTAAAATTTTCTATCACAATCATGTTTTACATTTACATGAAGTTATATATATTGATAATATATAAATTATAAAAATATATATATAAAGGTATAAAATATGGAAAATTTCCGAAATTTGAAAACGTCTGATGAAGTTAATAATCATAGAAAAATAAATGTATAATGAATGTTTCTTTAGTGTCAATTAATAATAAAAACACCTCTAAAAGGGAAATTATAAAACAAACCCACATTAACCATAATTGGTAAGGAAGTATATAAATGTGAATTTAGGTATCTTTGTTTTTATACTTATTGGAAGGTTTGAATTAATATCCTTAAAAGACCTTTATTTAAAGTCATTGAAAGGTTCTATATCTTAATATCCATATAATCCCTTGATCCAGATGATTGGATGGACTATTTTCTTATCCATATATGCCCTTGACTAGGAGGTTGGATACACGGTTTACACATTGGAATATATTTCTTCCTTATCAGAATCCCTTGATCAAACCAATTAGTAACACAAATATTTATGAAAATACTAAAATATAATATAATAACAACCCCACACAATTGTACCTCCTCTCTAAAAACACAACAAATGAAAATTTATATAGATCGAAATCACTCATAATGAAACATATCTTTTCATATATTCAATAAAATATGATACATTCAGAACATCAAGTAATGATAAATACTATTTTCAATGTTATTTGAAATCTATTTATATAATCTATTGAAAGAAACTCCAAAATTTAAATTCTACGTTCTTCACCGTCAATTGTAACAACATCAAAAGAATCATAAATATCAACCAATGATGTTAGATTACCTCTTTATTTTAAAATGGTTCAATTCTATAAATTATCTAGTTATTCTAAATATTTTTAATGTAATATATTGTATAATTTTTTTTGATAATCATTATTATGTTATTCATAATTTAAATAATCAACAAGTCAATTTTTTACATAAAATAATATTACAAAATCATGTTAGATCATTTTCATATGATTTTTATTGTGATTTTAAAAACAAAATATGTAAATGAGTCATTGAATCAATATATCCTGACCTCCATTGAAGTACATAGAGTATGATCTAAATACTTCCATGTGTTTATGGATAGTCAATTAATATTGGCTGCTTTTATATATGTGATAGGACATACTAATGATTAACGTTGGGTTTAAGAAATTTTTAATAATTTTATAGAAAATTTAGTAAAACCATTTATCCAGATCAAATAAAATTTATATTGGTGTTCCATGCATCCACACCACCTCTTTGATGTATATTTTATAATTTTATCAAGTGAAAATTCCACTTGAATTGTGATAATGTTATCAGCGTTTGTTAGAAGATCCATTATAACCCATATAGAATTATTTTATTTGCATATATTTGAAAGACTAGAGAAAAACCCACATTGATCTTCTTTTATTTTAATCTAGATATAGATAATGGTTATATCATACACTAACAATTTTTAATTTCATGTATCCTTTGTTTACATACTATGCACTTAGATAAATATTCTTCAATCTACTTCATTATATTGTTCCGCTAATAGTCTTATTGCAAATCAAAATACATATTTGTGATTTCATGATGGATATAGAATGTTGAGATATAACCAACATTCAATAGCTTAGTTTTATATCACACACAAATGGTGTACATAGTCATGTCAAAAATATCACGAATCATCGAACATCAAAATTGAATTATAAGGTTTTACCTATTCTTATATCATCGGCCTTATTTTTCATCTCACATAATCCATTTTATCTTTCATTATCCTCTCCATAATGGATATTCAAATGTTCATTTTATCAAGGTAGGATGTTATTCTATCCATTATCATTACCATATATATCCTTTTTCATGTATATTATTATTTTATTCTTATAAATTAACATCATTGTCAATATTATATGATATTTTATTCTTATATAATATTCCACATTATTCTATTTTCTAATACGTTAGTGAATTGATAAATTATAGTCCCTGATTAACTTTAACCACTATCAATAGTTTTTGTTTAGCTCTTTCTAGGTTAATATATATGTTAAACTCTCATGATAACTATATATCTCACACTTATCTCCGTAAAAGTATTTTCTCAAAATCATCAATGATAACATTATCGTATAAAACTCCAAATAATATATTGAATTCGTCTTCTCATGTATATACAATTTTTTATATGAATTGGCTATCACATTATTAATTTTTAATAATACACAAATCATGAATATCATTGAAGCATCATTGTATATAAAAACCCTTCTTTACATGAGGTTAGTTTGAATATAGTTTACTTGATTTGCCTCTTCTTTAAATAATCAAAGCTCTATTTGCACTCAGAATCATAGAGAAAAATTATTTCATTCTGTGATAACATAGATTTTGGGATAGATAATCATCAAGTGATTCTCAAAAAGAATCATAGTACCCACATAATCTATAAAAAAGATTGATCTCTATGATTAATGATGTTATGGGTCACTACTCAATCACCTTTTTCATCAATGGAACCCCATATATCTAATTTGTTTATTACAATCCCTAATAATGTGAGCTGGTGTGTCCCATTTTATAAATATAGCATGCAACCTCTCAATCCATAATATATTCATCCCAAACCATAGACTCACATTATGTTATTCCAGTATCTTGATATATATGAGATCATTATCAATAAATCCCACCGAAAATATAATTTTAATCCATAAATACTCTATACATCATTTCCATTATGTTTTAGAGTAATTAATTAGTCTAATTGGAATCATTATGAACTCATAGTGTTCATATCATGTACATAAGTATATATTTTTGATATATTCTCTCCTCATCATTAGTTGAATATATCCATATTAAAAAAGTAACTATTAGAATTATTTGAATAATTGATGTTGGTAAAAAAATCACCAATCATAAGATGTGGATTCTTTTTTATTATTATCATGACAGGCTTCTGAAAATCAATGAACAAATTCATTGATCCATCCTTCTTATAGAAAATGGGTATTAGTGGTCCTCATGGTGATTCAACTGGTCATGTGAACCGTTCTTCCATATACTCTTATAGGTAAATCTTTAACTCTTCTACTTTAATTGGGGATATCATATAGGTGTATTGGATATAGGTATGTATCTTGGTATGATTTCAATTTTTAATACTTTCTCATTGTCAGGTGTAAGACCAAGAATATATTTGGGAAATGCATAAATTTAACTCCTTATAATGGGAATGTCTTTTGGGTCGATTCATTCATTTGACTCAACTATTTGAGAAATGTAAGCTTATTCATTGGATATCATCACCCACAACATTAAGGAACTCTCTAAATAGGATTGATAATATACCTTCTATATTTATATGAACATATAATTATTTATGATGTTGAATGATATTACCATATCCTGAAAGATGATGTGAGGTATTTATAATGTGATCCAATCTAACCCTAGTATAGAATCAAATTCATCCAATATAAGAATAATATTATTATCTTGAATAATATTACCATATTAACATATAGTGGAAGAGAACAAAAGTTGGATTTCAATAATAGAACCAAAATATGTTCCTATAGATATCTTTTTATCAAGGCATTGGGTATATGTTCTAATACGTCTATCAAACAGGCTGGATATAAAAAAATTCATCAAACCTAAATCGTATAAAAAATCAACATTATTTAGTGGATTTTATGTGTCCTGTTGACTACAAAATCTTCACACTCTACCATAATGGTAGTGATTATGTAATCATTCCCTTTATACATCAATTTATGTGGTTTATAATTTTGATTCCTGAAAAAGGCCCTTAGTTTAGTGAATTGTATTTCATTGTTCCCAAGTTCAATATAGATAAATCATTTGACCATTGCTGTTTCACTATTTTTCTTTGTCATAATTATTGATATATTTATATCATTTAAAAATTCATGTTGTTGATACCCTTCACTTCCATAATTTAATAATTTATATATTTCCTTAAGGAAATTACCATAGAGTTTATTTTCAAATATATAATATTGGGGTGGTTGGATATACTTTATTTCATTATAATATTATCCTAAAACTTGAGAATATTTCATTTAAATAATACCTCTAAATCCGTTAAATCACTCTCTAATTTCAATTTCAATTTTTCGAGAACAATGGGCCTCTTCATAGTAACAACAAAATTTTTGAATGGTCCGATATTTATTATGATTTTTTAATACTCTAAATAATCTATCAATATTTATATCATTTTTTATAAAACAAATAGGCATAACGGGATATCATTTGAAAATTATTCTCAAAAGATTTAATAGATTCACTCACCTTTTTTATAATCTCTAAAAATTAACAGTCTTTCATGGTGTGATTATTTCAAGGTAAATACATACAATGAAATATCCAAATTAATTATAAAACCAAAATTTTATTTATTTCATTCTTCCACTTTGAATTCTTTCTCAATTTAAACCATTAATATGTTTCTTATTCTAAATTGTAGATAGACAATGTTACTATCTAAATCTTTGAGAAATGAAGCATAAAAATATCGTTTCCATCATGTTGATCCATTTTCCCACAACATGTGGAATAGAAGTTTATCTAAATTTATGTGATAATTAGTTAATAATGAATTTAATGTATAATTCATACTTCTTATGAGAATAAATAAATTCCATCTAATTAATATTAATATTCATAACTTGTGACAAAATGGTTTTAAACCAAACCTCTAATATTATTGTGAATTTCATTACAACAATAAATATATTTTACATTTTAAGTTTTTTTGGTGTAGTTTATCTTGGTCATCACTATTTTATAAAATGATCGAACGTTCGAGATGAGAAGAATTAAATTAATAAAAAAAATAAAATGGAAATCTTGAGCTTATAAAGAATAACTTATAAATGAAATGTATACCATAACATATGAATATAAAGGTTTCAATATATCTTTTAATGGTCTAATACATATTAGGCACTCTCACTACACCACAACAATGTATTAGAATCTTTTTCAATAGATCAGAAAGAGAAGGTGAAGCATCCAAAGTGTATTTGATTGGTGTGTCAAACCAGGGTTGTAGTTAGGTGTTCTTGTCATGCATTGGGTGAATATTGTGTTAAAATTGAACCAAACAATTTCAGTGTTATTAACCCTAGGTTACTCTAAGACTAATTTTTCAACAACATGCAGTGTGCAGGTATATTTCTTGTTTCCATGAGACCAGACTCTCTTTACATCTCAAAACATTTAGGTTGTTTTCCTATATTTTGATTCTAACTAATGTATTCTAATTGAAATCCATAGAAATAAATATAAATTATTTGATAACAATATTGTGAATTTTCTTTTTTCAAACATAAATTTAAAATTATTTCTATGACAAAAAACATAATAATAATAATAATATATAATCAAATATTCAAATTTATTAGGAATATTTGGTTTTTACTATTATCAATCCAAATAATTCATTCTAGAAGTAATGATTCTAAACAATTATTAAAATTAATGAAAGAGTAAATGAGAAGTTTGTGGGGTGAATAAAAGGGATGGCCCTCATCCATAGAAAAAAAAATTCAAATATCATAAAAAGGAATTTCATTTTCATAATATGAGTTATTAAAAGTATCCCACAGAGATTGTGACATACGAGAATATAAAATAACCTAGATTTTTGCATTGGAAATTTTTTATTATTTCGAAGAAGATTATGTAGGTAGCATTTTTGGTATGTTGTAATATTCCTTTCATTGCCTTCTCTTTAAAAATATAGGAGTAAATCCCTCATTGTCTGTTACATTTTCCATTCCATGTAAGAATAAATCCATAAAAGTGGCATGAGTTTCCATTAGATTGTATTATCAATTACCCCTTCATTCTCATTCATAAAATTTTTTACATTGGGAAAATTCAAGCTAATTGATGATTTTTTAGAGATTCAACCTAATCATCCTCCATAAATCCATGAATAGCCATATTTTCCATCAATTTATGTTTTCCTCATGAATCATTAAATTTATCCCACCATCACTCTTGTTTTTCTACCCCTCATTGATCTTAGCAGAATCCAGTAGCCACTAATCCATTTCAAAAAACACTCACGGATTAAGATTTATCCCATTTACATTAACACATTCATTATTTTCAGTCACAAGGATCATTTATATTTCTATCCCATAATCCACCTATATCATATTCGGAGACAACTCCTTTTCAATTTGCGATGAACCACTAGAAACATTTCCCTTGTCAATAGTATTTCTATCAGAGGGCACATTATTATGGGTATTTTGTTTTCTCAATTTATTCCTACAAGAAACATAATGATGTAACTTTAGAGAGAACAAAATAATGTACATTTCTACAACACTGATCGTTAACATGACCAATAATTTTACAGTCCAAGTATAAGTAAGTAAGTCATTTAAATTCTAATTTTAAAGTGATATCTTCAAAAAATGATGACAAAAAAACATTATAAATTAGGAAAGAACTTATGTAAATCTCCACCGGGATCTTATCATTGTGACCAAATTTATAAACCTTAGAATTCTTTTCCATTTTGATCAAAGTACCCATCATAGAGGTTATTTGAGACAAGAACATGGATTACCAAAACATCCAATTCATAACTTCGATATTGATCCATTCTTGAGATATATTATTTTTATGTAAAAATGATTAAAAATAAAAAACCCCCTCTTGAATAAAAACCAAACATCATTTCAAAAAATTTGAACCAATTACCCTTGCTTGACTCTTTATATCATCTGAGGGGATGATGATTTGAAAAAAAAAACAGACCCATGGGTATAAATCTCCAATCCATGAAACCCCATTAAGAGGAAATCTTAAAAACTGAATAATCAATTTTACATGAAATTTCCCTGGTGTGATTAAAATTCTAATCAATAATAGAGTACTCACAGATATTAAATCATCAATTTTCCAAGACTTTTTACATATATTCACTTAATTATATAAATCTTATAAATGGTGAAAGAAAATACTAGTAAGGGGAGGAATAAATGGGAAGGAAAAGATTGGGTGAAACGATAGAGAGCATGGGTTTGTATAATAATAATCATTACATCATTAGAAAAGGAAAATCATTAAATCAGGAGGAAATCATTTAAAAATATAATTGAATTAGGATAATTAATAATATTAGAACATCATAAAATTTTGGTAAAATACCACACAATAGTTGAGATCAAATCTATCATCATGTTCAAGACTAACATTTATGTACAAATCATCATTTCAAAATTTTTAAAGTAATCTATCATTTTGTTCAATAATAATATACGTAGTATCATGAGAAATATCAAATTACACAGTATGTTATTGGTATATATAATTTAGACCCAAATTTTACATCATTATATACTCATAATCATGTATCCCACATCGAAAAGAATCATTTACCAATCATACTCTTGATATAAATCCATAAAAAGAATGGCTATAGTATAGATGTCACAAAGAATATTTAAAAGAATAAATTTGGAGTTTATCCAATGTATAAGGGGGAAATATTGTTTATTATTTAATATAGCTATTATATGCTCATCGATGGTGGTGAAAATAAAAAACAACTTAAGATGAATTATGGTCATATTATTTAAAATAATGACTTTGGAAAAATAATTATAAGTTGAATAAAAATAATATCAATGATGTAAAATAATTAATATATATATAATAACAATAATAAATAATTGTGAATGGGATTAAAAATATATTTTAATTAATTATATATAGAACAAAGAGAAAAAGGTGATGAACCCAAACATAAAGAGTTGGGTTCGAGACTCCCATTAACTTGGTCATGTTTTATTTCATCACATTTGTGCATCATCTATAATAAAATTATATTGATTAAAACATGAATATGTAATTTCATGATATTATTTATATTCATGATTATTTATAGTTATTTAAATTTATTTTCAACTATTTCCTTCACAGAAGGAATGCCTTGAAGTCAAGTATTCATTTAAATTATAAATTTTTTTCATTTTTATTATTTTTATTATTTATAATTTAAATATTCTATTGAATTTCTTATAATATTATATAATTATATAATTATTTTATATTACAAAAACTGTAAAAAATATTCATATATGTGATGATTAGTAGACTATTGACAATGTCCTTATTTAAGGATGAAACTAGTCTTATAGACATGTGTCTAGTTATAAAGATTGAGTGAGATGGAGTAAATTCTTTATATAGATTTAAATATTTATACTAGTATCATAATCACATTAATATTTTTTATAATTTTATATTAAATAATTTAAAAATATTGAAAAAAAATTCATTGGGATAATTGGAAGAGTAATAGAGAAAAACAATGGAAGTGAATTGGGGTTACGTCTTCATTAATGATTTATTCCAATTCTAAATCCATGAAGGCTTGGAGATTGGTATATCTAGAACATCCATAATGGTACTAAGCGATGAAGGAGATGAGAAATTATTGAATCATGGGTTTTTAGTAGTCAATAACAAATTATTTTCCAAGGGAATGTAGAAGGGGTTTTTATAAATGAGGAAATGGGTATTTTTTGGGTAAAACAATATATTAAAATTTTAAGTCATGGTAAAATCATTATTATGTCAAAAAATTATGTTGTTTTTAGAAAACAATATTTTTACTATTCCACAAAATAAATATTCTTTAAAAACAATCCAAAAAATACACCAAAACATAATTTGAAAATGGTAATTCCAAAAATAACAATAATTTTTGAAAAATTATTTTTTAAATAATATATATTTATTTTTAAAATAAAAAAAAAATTTAAAAAAATTATCACCATTTTTATGATACTTTTAAATTTTTTACTTATTAAAAATACATATGTTTTCAGAAAATCAAATTATTATTATATAAAACTAACTAGTGTCTCATAATACCATTAAATAGAGATTATATTTATTTGAAAAAAAAATAAATCATAAAATTATTTTTATAATTTAAATAATAAATATTTATTTATCCAAGAATAAAATAATTTTTAATCAAATATTTATTTTTTTATATTTAAAATATTTATATAATTTCATTACGATATAAATTTATTATATTGAATTAATATGTACAAGTTTTGTGGGTTTTGATTATATAATAATTGTGGCTTTTACTATGTTAAATTATTAAATATGAAATATGGTTAATCAGATGTAGAATTTATTATATAAAATTATTGTTAATAAAAGTAAGGGTTTTTAGTTTGATGTGATTGTTGTCATGTATGGGCTAAGGAATCTTTGATTTGTTTTTATGGTGGCCCAGTTAGTTACATAATCAAAATGTATATTTATGTTTGTTGTATTTCAATTATTTATTTTCCAAATGTATATAAATTTATCCAACCACATATTTTGGGCATCATGAGGAGAACCAACTGAGGATTATTTTTCATACTCTTCATGGGAACTCTTGTGCACATACAAACATTATTTCTAGTTATAGTTTGTGTATTTTTTTTATAGGGTGTCCAACTAGAGCTTTACACTAGTATTTGTCGTTTCAGTTCATGTGAGGATGAATGATGGTATTAGATCATCTTTTTTTATTTTTATTCTTTTTTATTTTTTATATGTTATTTACGTAGTGGTTGGATAGATGGGATGTGTTATTGTATTAACACACAATAATTTTTATTGTATAAATATATTTTATAACATTATTTACTTTGATATGTGAATATAGAGTTATTTTCTAGGTATCTATTCATGATGTTAATGATACCAATGGAATAATGTCCACAATGTTGATTTATGCCATATTTATTTTCTAATAGTTTTTGAAATATAGAGAGATGTTCCTTAGCTCATTTATATATCTGGTTTGGATACTATCGAGTGATTTTATGAGAAAAACTATAACACAAAAACCCAAACTAAGGGACAATAGATATATAAAAATTATAACTAGAATAATAGAAATCATCAATCTCTCTATTATTTTAATATGGTTAAAATTTTGTTTTATTACAAAGGTATTAAAATAGTCCATTACATCAGAAAAAAATTAAATCTTTCAAGTAAAACCCACATCCCAACTCCATTCATCCTTCAAATAAAAATTCCCACAAACATTTAAACCTAATTAAAAACAATTCATAACACATAATATACACTTTCACAAAATTCATTGTAATATTGTGTTGTAATTGCAAGGGTGTAAATTAAATCATGGAAAATTTTATGGTTTTTATTAGAATTGACATTAAATAACAAATGAAAAACTAATCCATTAAATCATTTAAGAGTCAACGGTTCCATTAAAATGTCATTTAATTAAATGTAATACTCAACCACCACCTAAATATCCTAAAACATGGAAAAAACTAATAAAATTAAATAAAATTCTTTATATATTGATAAAAACATTAAATTTGAATAAAAATATTAAAAAATGGAATATACTTCTTAGAAATATATTTTATGTCAAAACACCACTTTAGCTATTATTTCAATTGAAAATGGATTTATTGATAATGCTTGAAAATTTATAATTCATGATTGAAACTATTAAGATAAAAATTAGGTAAAACACAAGAATCAATGACATGTTATAATACTCCCATTACATAATCATAGATATTACATATATGTGTGGATGGTATTTTCCAAAGACACCTTCCTTATGTTGAATAAATCAACATGCATTTTACGGTGAAAGGAAAGTAATTCAAATAAATGTTCTCTAACATATATTAAAATTAAAAACCAAATTATCAGACTAACCCTTACCCATGATTCAACCATTATAGTCATTAAATTTAGAAAAGTATTATAAATATAAAAGGATTAGAAAGTGGAAGAAGATATGAGAAGGAAAGAGTGATTTTACTTAAGAATTAAAATGAAAACCACCTTGAATCATTGAGAGATTAGAGGAACATTGGCAAATGGATACCTCTAGGTTGTTCTTGATAAATAATATGGGAGAGTATAGTGTACTTTTCCAAATCTATATAAGAAAAAAATAGAAATTTAAAATGTTGTGATTTTCCATGGTATGGATCCTTGATTAAGTAATACATGCTCCAAACATGAAATAGTTGATTGACACAAACTAATGAAAACAGATGGATGAGATATAAAGTTCCATGAAGTAGGTGCCAACCATGAGTTAACATATTGATAAGGAATTGAAATTATTCATGGTTGAGTATAATAGTTACCTCTAACTATAAACCAACCGTTTGAACTACCAAATTTTCATAATATTATAAATTCTAATTTTAAACACTGGAAAATGATGGAAATTAATAATTATAAAAATCAATAAACCAAAGAGGCATTGGTGTGTCATAATTCTCCCCACCATTCATCATTATACCAATAGAATATCATTATATAATTTATAATGATGATGATAAAAACTTCTAATAAAAATAAATATTGAACCAACCTTAGAATCATTAATTTGATTACTAGAATATGAATAGTTCATCAAAAAAGTAATCTTTAATGACCCATGTCATTACTTGGGTTGAATTTGAGACAAAATTTGAATGATGAGATCTTATGTAGGGGAGATAAAGGAATTGGGTTTCAGAAGGGTATTTCTGGGGTTATAAGATCACTAGGTGTCTTTTTATTGGATGTTTAGGGTTTGGTAGGTATATCTAGAGGTTGGGTGAGGATATAACATGGTTAGATTTATATCCTAGGTTTATATATAGCACTCATTTTTGGTAGATTTTTTATTTCACATTTCAAACTCTTTGTTGTATGGAAAACATCCAAACAATTCTGAGTAATTAGTATCCCAAAATTGCTTATACCATAAAGAGTAGGATTATTTTATTTATGCAGTGGTATACTAGTTATTTCAGGTTCAATACCCCCTTCTACCACCTTAGTTACACTTAGGATAAAAAATTTGGGTAGCCCTCTCCCCTCTTGTTTCTCTCTCATGGGTTCCCCATGGACCCCCTGGTTTATGATAAACTGTGGCATATTGTTTCATGTTGGAAATAGGTAAACCCATCCCACTCAACATTTTATTCCACCTATTATCATTTATCTAATTTTATGCACTTTTATCTATGTATTTGAAAAATATTCCTACATATAATAGTTGGATGGTCTCTATATAATGGGAACTCAAGCTGTAATATCTTGAAGATTATTAAAGAGAAGATATTATGCTCATTTCATATTTTTTATTTGGGGGTATACTGTTTGAGGGATTTTGAATGTTTTTTATCAAATTATTATTTAATTGGTTGACAATTAGATGTCATATGATGTGTATTTTTTCATAAGAGTGGGAGGATCATGAAATGAGATGTTAGTGTGTGGTTATTCAAAGATTGATTCACGGAAGGTCACTTGGTGAGTTTTTAATTATATTAATATTTTAATTAAATTTTATAATTAATTGTAAATGATAATACTTAATTAATTATTTCATGTTGATAGAGAGTGTTATCCATAAGCCTGGAGATATCCATTCTGAGTTTTAATTTATTTTGTTATCATTGTATAGTGATGGTATATAATTTTAGGGTGATTTTTTGTCTTTAATACTTAATCACATGCATGTATACATTTTTATTGTATGTTTGTACCTCGAGACTAGGTTTTATAAATACTTGAATCGGTTCTGTGAGTCTCTAATGTTGGAATGAGCATATGTTGATCCTTTTCTCGAGTGTGTCCCACATGAATTTGTATTTGATAGATGAAATTTTGAAACATTACTAAGGGATTGAAATTGATAGAATGGATTATGGCACCCTAAAGTATCCTTGGATTATGAGATGAGTTGTTTTTTGAAATTATATCAGCCTTAGTGGGTTATTTTAAAGGATTATAAGCATTAAAACCTTTTAAAATAGACTAATTTATGTTAAACAATGCAATTTTATAACCGGGATATGATTATATCCATAAGACATTGTATCTCCACATGTGAGAGAAGTAATATGATAGCAATGAGTTCTGTATTTGCAGTAAATTGTTTGTATTGGGATATAATTGTAATTGTGATATGAAATAGGGTAATAACACTCATTAGGCTTGTTTAGTGGAACATAATCATTTTAAATAGGGGTATGGGATCTCTATAGTTGTGTATCCATGGGATAGGAGGATAATGTGGAATGGGAATGGATATATTGTGGAAATCCATGCATGGATTTGATAGATCTAAAGTAGGTATGCCTTTTGAGAACCAACAAGGTTTTGGGTACTCTTTGTGTGATATTACAGTGGGTATGTTTTGGGGAATAAGACTATGTGTCAAATAAGACACCTTAGACTTGGTTGCATACTAGTTGTGTGTGCGGGATGGAGTAGATATTATTCATTCTCTTTTTAGACCATGTGGGATATTTTATAACCTGATTGATACTATTAAAATCATGTATGGTAAGGTATGACCATTGGGTTTGTCATGTGAGTTTGGTATAGTCTATGGTTCTAAAAACATTGTGGGTATTATTTATCCCTATTTCATGACTATCGTTAGAAATTTTGAGGGTTAATAGAGATAATATTTTTATTTTTATTTTGTATTGTATCAGAGAGAGTTGGGTGGAGTTGTGTGTTTATCTAGATAATGGTTAGGCTATGTGTTTTTTCTGTTATGCACTTCTTATTATTTATAATCCACCAATGTTTTGAAATAGTAGTGATCCCTCAACATATGTGAAATTGTGGAGGAATGTGATGTGTATTATACATGGTATGGGTTCTTACCTAGAGTGAGAGTGTAAGAGTTGATATGTGAAATAGAATCATACCCAGATTGAGTGGGTTATGAAAAATATGTGATATAAGACCACACGCTAATGGAGAGTGTATTGATTAGAATATGATATTGTAAATTATCAATAGTGGTTGGGTAATAGTTATAATATTATTTAGACCCTACCATAGGAGAGAGGATATTGGTTTGTATGAGACCTCACCTTGGGAGAGAAAGTGAAGTTATACAATGTTTCATGTGAAATTATATGAGACCTCCTCATATGTGAGATAGTGGTGGTATGTGGCATAATATGACATTTAGTATTTGACCTCACCATGAGGTAGAGGATAGAATTATATGATTGGATATGATATTGGGACCTGGTAAGGCACCCTAAACAGAGTGAGAGGGTAGAGTTTGAGACATAGACACATTGCCTTACCTTCAGTAACAAGGTTTGTATTTCTGGTTTTTGTCATGAGATAAGTTCTCTTCTGATATTGGATGAAGTATGTGAGGACCAATATCAAGGTTACCTAGGTAACACATGATGTATAAACAAGATTACATTGTTTTGTATTTTATTTTATAATTTATTTCTCATGTTTTCATATAATACAGATGATGTGAAATTAGTTGGGAAATTGGTGATATCCTAATGAGTTTTTTCTAACACTAATTAAATGAACCCCAATGTGTAGGCAGACCTAATGTTTTAATTTTAGGTTACATGCTTGTTAAGAAATATAGTCAGATTTTATAAATGTATGTTTGTTAACTAGTCTAAGGGGGTACCTAAATTTTATATTTATATTTCAGTAGTGTTAATTTTCATTTTATATTCACATTGATTAGTCCTAATGAGAAATCCATGGTGTATGTATATTTTTTTTATAATGGGTGTGGTTATGTTATTGAATATTTATATGAGTGATTATTAATGGTTTTCATTTTTCTACAATTCATTGAAATTATTCTGATGTTATATGATTATTCTTTTATTTAGCTATTATTTCTTATGGTATCAAGAGTATTGTCTCCCATATCTTGAGTGTAGTATCCCCACAATCATTGTATGTTCATAATCCATGTTATCCAGTTTTAATGTTGAGAAAACATTGCGGAATTTTTTTAATGGATTATATATATCTTCTCTAGAAGGTCTATGAAATCAGGGTAAAAAGTGAAATAGTCTGGATTTGTTTCGATATATGGTTATTTTCATTAAATAAGAATAAAATTTGGTTTGTTATCCGTATCAGGTGAGGTTAGTTATTTTAATGTTATTTTATGACACATGTTATACATGCTATGTTCAGTTTCTGGTTTTTCTGCTAATAAATATGGTTTTAGAAAAGTCTAATGAATTTCTTTTTCCTCCATCAAAGGGTTGTATTGTGTGTCTCGGTGTCATTAAAATTATATCTTATCTAGGTTAGGTGTTAAAGGAGGTGAATCTCATAGATTAGAACGTTTCATACAAAGAACATACACATGAAATTAATCAAAAAAAATAATTTGTAATGCTAGAATATGAAACAAATAAATATTCCCAAAATGTAATGATATTTTATAAAAACAATCATTAAAATACAAAGAACATTCCAAAAATAGAACCAAAATTAGATCTCATTATTATAAAGAATAATTTTCATAATAATTTTAATGTTTATATATAGTCTACTATGTACCCTAGGTAATCTTTCTAAGTGAATTGGAAATTTAAACTGTGTATTTTTAATTGAAATGTCAAAATTAGGGGGTGGTTAAGAAAATAGGTTTGAAAATAAAATGACTTAATAAAGGAGTTTTGTTGTCTTAAAATGAAGGTTATTTGTTAAGAATAATGAGGTAAAGAGTTCATTTCATCTTCACTACATATATTTTTTAGCTCATCACTCTTAAAATTGAACATGATTTAACAAAACCCCTTGGATGGGAGTTGTCATGTTCGAGAATTCCCTCTAAACTCATAATACAATGCACAATGAACCAACCCATGACAAAAAAAAAATTTATGGTTTAAAACTCAAGAATAAAATTAGGGATACGAAATGATACTGATATATAATGTATTTGAAAGAGAAAATAATTATTTTGTTTTCTAATTGGAAAAACCTAGTATTCCCACATAAAATCTCAACCCAATAAGTGTTGAGACAAAAAAAATGTTTTTCTTGATTAAACCCAACTGGGAATTAAAATAAAATGAATGTTAATATAAAAAATCTATTAATTGTTTCAAAAAAATTGAAAAACTGTTAGAATATGATTTTCTATAACACCCCTGAAGTGAGCGTATCTCCCTCAAAGTGACTATCCCTCTTTTAGCTCGCCATCAGGAGGTAGACACACAAGTGTAAATTTTACTTCGTCCATGATCCCCATATTAGGAGAGGGGGATATAGAACAAATTGGATGATAATCGTAATCCATTGGGTCTAAAAAACATTATATCTTTTCTCCATGTTCGAAATTATAAATGAGGTGTCCTAGATTCCAATTTCTAGAAAATGTGGGAGGTGGTTTTGGGCAAACAAATTTCATAAAACCACTTGGGCTATAATGTTCCACATTCATAAATTCTTTTATCAATTTGGAGAAAACTAATGAGTTGTTTCCCCACTATATTGAAATCTCTAAAAAAACAGTGGCATCATTTGAAAAGTCTATAGCTCTAGATATTGTGGAAATATGTAACAGAACTTTTGACTAATGCAGATTCAGATTTTAGGACATATCCGTTTGGGTTGTCCCAATAATGAATGAATTTGGCTGGGGTGTCTTAGTAATAGATTTATATAATTGAATTTTGGATAAAATTAATCTAATATTTCCCAATTTGATTCACATCTTATCTAATGTGTTCATTTGATTCCAATGGTGGTATTGGAATCCTGCACAGTTCGGCCCATATTTTAAACATCATCAGGGGCCTCCAAATCCCCTCCAACTATAAATAAAACCTAAAATAATTAAATATACCTTCATAAAAGTTATAAAAATTAAATTATTTAATAAAATTTGATGATCAATTTTTTTAATATTTTAAATTTACTAATGAAATCAGTTTAATACTCTGTTGTATAGGTGATATAAAATAGTGAATCACAGTGTAATCACGCCCACAAACGTAAAAATTTTCAATCCTAGGAAATTTTACATGCCCAAAATTGAAGCATGGATATATTTCAAACTCTATAAATATTTATTATACGTTGAAAATAATATTTATTTATTGTAATGTGATCTGTGAAAAATCCACACCAAGTTTTTATTCTTAATGTTCATGGAAAAAGGAATCTCATGAATTATATTGGAATGAAATTCAAAGATATGAATGATAAAAATTGGATAAAATAATCCTAAATTCAAAAATGTCACCTAATGTAGACATGATTTTTTGAAAACCATTTCATCCATTTACTTACAACCCTTATCCATTTAATATTGTTATTTAAAAAAAAATTCTTCTTTTTTGATTCTCTTTACTGAACAAGAACTACATATTTTCCAATCAAATTTCATGTTTCACTAACTTTAGAATTCCTAAAAGTTAAATCCTAATATACTGACCTAGATATCCAAATATTTTTTACATTTCATCACTCTCTTGATTTATTATTGTTTCTATTGTTTATTTCAAATAATTCACTAGGAACAAATCTCACAATAATCTCTCATCCATTGTTTAATATTCTAAAAATAGTATTTGTAATAATTAAAATAAGAAAAAAGGATGAGGAAGAGTTGATATTTAGATTCCCATGAATAAACCCAAATATTTTATGTTTTTGTATTTTGGGTTTTTAGGGAGTACAATAGTCTAATAGCAGGTAGACATGCATTTGTCAATCTGGTACAATTTAAAATTATTGGATATGAAATGAACATATTTAAAAACTATTTTGTAAAACTGGTATATATATACCTAACTTATATATAGCTTGTATTGAGTATGAAATAATTCATACATCATGGTTGAGTGAAATTATTTGTGGAGATATTAGGTGACACAAATTTCACATTAACATCTCACACAAAGGGTACCATTAATCTAAAAGGTTATAAAGTGATACAAACATTTATATCATCAAAAACAACAGATTTTCTTGACAAATTCACACCTAAATGATTAATTCACAGTAATATTAAAAATTCCATCATTGAAAAAAAGTTAAAACCACATGAAATAGGGAAATTCCTTACAAATATCCAAAAACATGCATGATTATGTGGGAATCATATTCCATAATTATGTGGGAATTATTTCACAAGATTAAGTGGGCATCAAAAATGGATATTTTAGAAACAAATTAGGGGGAAATGGGGGAAGGTAACAACACTATACATCAAGAATAAAAGATAAAAACAAGAACGATGATGAAATTTTTTAACTAGCCTAATAATTTACCAATATAACCCCCCCCCCCAATTCACATCAAGTGTTTTTAGTTTACACATTGATGGGAATATAAAATTTTTAAGGGTGATAAAACAAGGTGTGTCTCATTGGAAGGTTTCTTGTTGAAATTGGATTTTGTCTTTTGGGAACTATAGAATGTCTTTGTGAAAGTGTATAAACAAATAAACATTGAATGTGAAGGTTTCTTTTGTTTCATTAATTTTAACATGGATAACACCAAATGGGTAAAAATTATATATAGTTTATGGAAAATATCAACAGGATAAAAACATTCCTTAATGAAACTACATCCATGCATTACTGAGGAGTTCCTCCAACCCAAGGAATAATTGATAAAGAAGGATGGGGTGGTCATGGGAATCCTTGGTTATCTCTATGTAAATATGAATGTTCTCATATGAATCACATCTCATTTCTTTGATCTCATAAATCAATAACATTAATTGATTACCTACACCATAATGAATCAAATTTCATTTTTTTCCTAGTAGGCCCAGTGGTCTATCTCAATAGTGATGTGACAACTCTTTCTAGAAACTATCTGTTTAGGAGAGATTTCAATGGGAGACATCAAATTAGTATAGTAATCCCATAATTAATCATCTATTCGAAGACTCTATTATATTATACTAGGTTAAATTATTTTTTCTTGAATTTTCATTAACTCTCTATTTGACACCTCATCTTGTCCATTTCTCTATTCGTGATATATAGAAGATACTTGATTCCCATCCCCATACCAATGAAAATGTGATGGCATCATTCGGTTATCGAAATAAAAATCATGGTCCCATTAATATGTATCTACGTAATCCAAAATTACAAGAAAATTTGGGTTCTCAAAAATTCTACAAATTTCTTGAAATCAACTGCCATTGTGGCTCATTCCTTTTCCCATTTTGACATAAAAATAACTTCTATGTAATTTACATATTGAGAATGTAATTGTGAAATTTCCCCATAAATTCTATTTTGGAAACATCAAAAATGTCATGGAAGAGAAATTTATATTAAGAAATTTCATTTCATTTAGATACATTCCCTATTCATTAACAGTAGGGGTGTGATTTTTAGAAATCATAGGCATCTCAAAATAATGTAATCCAAATGAGACCAGAATTGAGGACCTTACAAGCAATCCACAAGGGACCAAAGTGGCCCCCACAAACAAGAGGGTAAAAGAACCTTAAAAATGACTAAAACCCACAATGGGGAAAACATCACATATAAAATTGAACACTACATTGGTGCCAAAGGTAGGGGTAATCCCCAAAGTACCAATGGAATGATTGTTTTAGAATATTGAATTGGATTTATTTTAAATCATCACTAATGAATGATTATACCAAATAATTTAAAATTTCAGAATACTAGTGAATAGAATATTCCATGCCGTACAATTTTTTATAAGGGGAAAATTCATTTATGGGAATATTGTTGGGTGATTAAATTTTGAAATATGGTATGATCCTACTTATATGGTATTCCACAACATTATGTACTCATTTTTTATCCATATTTTAATATTAAATTCATGTTGAAGAAGCATCCTAAGAATGGGATATGGTTTTATCTTCTGGTTTCTTAATCAGATACTAGAGTGATTCATAGTTTGAGATGAAAATTAATTTGGATCATAAAAGGTATGACCTAAATTTATCCAAGGAAAATAAAATGTAAAATATTTCTTTTTTAGTTTTGGTGTAGTTTTATTTCATAGGGTCTTGTGTGTTTGAGGCATAGGCTATGACATGGGGTGCAAGATCAACCCATTGTGATAAAACTGAATTAAATACATAGTTAGAGGCATAAAATAAGAGAAAAATGGTAATTAATAATGAGGTGGTTGGATTTCAGATTGTGATGTGAGAATAAATTTCAATTTATTAAAGGCTTCCTCAAAATCATTATCAAAAACGAATTCCTTTTCTTTTTAGAGTAACCAAGAGAGGGTGAGTTCAATCATACTACAGTCATGAATGAAACGACCAAAAAATCCAGCATCATCTAAGAATGTTCATGAATCCCATACATTCTTGGGGAATGGTAGGGAATAAGTGACACAAAAATATTATTTACTTACTAGGATAATATCCCCAGAGATTGCATGTCCAATTATTATACCTTTCTGCACCATGAAATGTAATTTCTAATAATTTAAAAGAAGATTTATTTCCATATAGTGACATAGGATAGAACCAAGACCACTCAAAAATTGATAAATAGAAGAAGCATATAAACTGAAACCATCTATGGAAAATCCAAGGAAATTCTCTTCGTAATTGGAAAAAAATACTAACCATGCGTCACTAAAAAGTACCTAGAGCATTGCATAGACCGAATGACATTTTTCATTAGGTAAATATACCAAAGGTGAAGTTGAAGGTTGTCCTTTCTTATACCTCATGGAATATATGGATTTGAATGTATATATAATACACTTAAAATAAAATAGTTGTTGTACTTACCAGCTATACTCTATTGCATGTGGTCAATGAACAACAATGTGAAATGGTCCTTCCTAGTGTTTTTGTTTAGTCTATGATTGTCTATACAATGAGGCCAACTATTTTTCACATGGTTTGGAACTGATTAATTGTTTTGGATATCAATTATATTGAGACCAAGGTTCTTTTGAAATACATGCACTAGATAGATCCATCCGTTGTCAGAGATGGGTTAAATGATTCTAGAAACCAATAAATTTTTTACCACTTTTTTAACAACATATAGGAGGTTTAGGATTAGTCCACATTTTTCCTAATTCATTGGTTTTGCCTCATCATTTAACAATATATTATCTATAAAAATTGATTTGTTAATACTAGGAATATCAATAAGTATCCATCCCAATGATCATTTATACTCTATTAAATCGATAAGAAGATTCAATTCTATCTCTAGAGGGAGTGGACTAAAAATGATGAGAACAAACTTGTTTCCACTCTAAATATAATATTATTTTAAATTTTGATGTTTTTTTAGGATTCAATTTTGCTGGATATTGGATTGAAGAGGTTGAGTGTAAATTTGGGAGTCTAATTATCTCATTTAACTACTCATTAGTAAGGTCCTCAATTGAGGAATGAGCTTTTACAAGATAAGAAGTATCATTGATGGTAATAGAATCCTCAGTTCTTTAAAAATCATCAATTAATAAACCTGAATGACTCTTTTCTACCCCACTAAAACATTCAATGATTTATTAATTACACATAATTACTATTATGGTTTAAAACTCCAAAGATTATTTGGGAAAATAAAAAATCATTTTCATGGGAGGAGATTACTTTGATATAATTTAATGAATGTAAGGAATGTTCTTATGAGGGGCACCTAATGGAATCATGAATTCTTAAGTTGAAAATTTCACCACCAAACTCCATAGATTATGTACCATTATGAACCTTAATTTTGGTTTCATAGGTTTTCATGAAATAAGTCCCAAATATAAATGGGTGGTGTCCATTCATCCTATCATTTTCTATTTCTGGGGCATAAAATTAGAAATAAAGGATTCATTTTCCACGACCCTTCCTTGGGGCACGTGCCGTGACTACCCCAACCTTGCCTTCTATAGGCCAGGGGCTGGCGACTAGCACCAAAGGCGTAAATCCCCATAAATGGGAAGGCATTGCATTTATAAATCATATACATGTTCAACCAGAGTACATGTGAAAGTATTACACTATGTAAAAAAAGAAAGTCTTAAAAAGTAAATGGGACTTAATAAAACCCAACTGAGAAATATAGATACAATAGAACGAAAGTACAAACGAAAAGTCAACCAGCTAGAAGATAGAAACAGCTCTGGAGTCATCTGCCTCGGATCCTACCTGAACGGTAGGTATAGATAGTGCAGATCCAGGATCGTCCACCTCAAATCCTACCTAAAGGGTAGGTACAGATAGCCTCCTTATCCACCTCACCCATCCTTCTCCTCTGGGTACCGACTCGTCGTGAGATCCATATCTGGGTACTGACTCGTCGTGAGGTCCACCTTCAAGTACCGTCCAGTCCTTGTACTCTTGATCTCTGTCAGTGTTGTTCGACGTCTGTATCCAACACAATGAGGTGTGGGCAAAACCCGTGCAGGGGTGAGTATAATGATATTCAGTTGAGACCCCGAGACACTCAAGGTCTCACTAAATCCAATAGGTATAATAACAAAGAAGGATCTCAACAGATAACCCTTACATAGTTATATGCTCGTACATATACCTAAGTTATAAAGTAACCCATCTCAATCATGAGGTAACACACAGATATGAAATCAAATGATAACCACTAATTAGGTATATCCCCATAAATATACCATAGTTATCAAGTAACCCATCTCAATCATGAAGAAAACCCAAAGGTCATTGACTCAGCTCAAACCAGGATTTTCATTATCGAAACCGCAGCTGCTGGAGAACTCCCCCTCTGTTGCTGGAGAACTCCCCCTCTGTCGAGCATAGTGGGCCCGCCACTACAACCGAGAACTTCCCATTGACCCTAGACTGATGAAGTTCTCCTCCTGTCGAGTACTGTGGGCCTGCTGCTGCAACCAAGCGCTTCCCACCGTGGGTCTACCGATACAACCAAGCAATCCACCTCATAGCCTACAGAGAGACTCCTTCTGTCGAGTACCACGGGTCTGCCTCTAGAACCAAGCGCTCATCCACCGTGGCTCTATCTCTACAACCAAGTGAACCCCACTAGGCTATCCGAATCACTCTGAGTTGATTGATCAACAGTCGTTAGGTCTAATACAGCTATTAGGTATCTGCTCTCCGTATGCTCGTCTCTATGAGGGTCCGCTCCACGAGCTACTAGTCGATACTCTGTGTATCACAATTTCCCCCAAATAAGTATCTCAAAGATACGCCTCATCATAGGGGTCTCAACGCAACAGACGATGGGTCAATCGGACACCCGGTCTGTGAGTTATCAATCATTTAGTCCCCGGGGCCCAGTTGGTTTTGTGTACGAACCAACCCAGCCATATTCCAACTGCATCCAAAACTCTTGTGAGGTATACTGAAGGATCCGTCTCACTGATAAGAATCCAACAAAGTCAACATCATGTCAATTGGATGTCTGAAGCTCAAGTTATAAGTGTTTCGCTCTGAGGTCCCGGTTGGTTTCGGGTTCAAACCAACCCGGACATACACAAAGTTATTTGAAACCTTGAGTATAATATACCTAAAAGACCATCTCGATCCAAGGATCACATTACAACTGACGGTGTGTCGATCGGGGGTCTGTAGCCCATGTTATGGGTGTTTGAACAGAACTGTCTGAAAACAGGGGGTCTAGGCCCGGTCTGACCCGACCAAGTTCCCCTCTAGGTCGGACCAAACCATTTCGACCCAACCCGGATCCGGGGCCGGCCCATTAGGTTGCGGACCGGACTGGATAGCGCGGCTGATCCATGCAGTGCAGCGCCTGCGTGGCTGAGCGCACGCGGAAGGGGGAAGCGGCCCCCTTTGTCTCAAAACGGTGCCCCCCCCCCCCCCGCGCGGAGGGGGACCCGCCTGTCTGCCGCTGGGGTTTACGACCCCCGGCCTCTCGAACTGATGGCCCAGTTGGCCGGTCGGTGGCACCGTGGGACCAGTCCATCCCGCTTTCTTGTCTGCCAGAGGCCGGATTTCTAGCCACCCTTCTCAGCATCGTCGTGGCCCATGGCTGCAGACTTCGTCCGACCGGCGCTGCGCGATGCTGTTCTGCCACTCCGTCGCGTCCCACCTCGGTCGTGGCCCTTCAAGATGCTCCGGAATGGCGCGACGGCACCGCAAACCTCTGCTACGACCGAACTCTGTCCATGGCCTCTTTTGGCTTCAACGACGTGGTGCGACAGTGCCGCGCTCCTTCGTCGCGGCCTGCACCAGCCATAGTTCCTTCGTTCCTGTGTGGTGCAACGGCACCGCGTCGCCTCTGTTCCAATCCGCAACAAAGCAAAACTACAAGGGTAGGAGGGTCGACTATGTTTTTGTGGTCTGGCCTCCCCCCGTTAACTTGATAACATGCGTCTTAAAGATAATCTAAGAACGCCAAAAATAAAACACTAACATAAACAATCCCCTTTGTTTTCATCCGCAACCAAAAGGAAATTACCAACCCGCAAACGATTAATTTTACGGACCAACTTAATAATAAGATGACCTGGATTTTTGTATTCTTTATAATGAAAGAATCAACGGAATAAAATAATACATAATTAAAAACCCTACATTTATGAAGTTCAAGGAAGTTCACATCGCGGAATATGGCATCGTAGTGAGGCTCCGTGTACGTTGATGGTGAATGTCCATAGAAGATGAGGAATCTCCCCTTTCTTCGATGTGGAAAGAAGATTAAAAGGCGTGAGTGCATTCTTTGTTGAAGAGTGGTGATCTTTATGTTCTTCAACGTGGAAGAAGATGTTCTCAAAGTCTAGAGTATTTCCTCTCCAATTCTTAACACAACCAATCTGACCCAAAAATAATATAATCTCCCCTTATTTTTTTAAGTAATTCCAAGAGTTCAAAATTTAAAAACTCAACTCCATTAATTGAACTAATGTGTTGGCTTGATTAATTGAGGGGAGAGGGAAAATAACAAGAATAAAATCACGGGAGGTTTTAAAAAGAGTTTAAAGAAGGGTTATGTGGAATGTGAAAAGGTGGGGGCTTGTGTGGGCCCCACCCCAACTCCCTCACATGGGAGTTAAACTACAATGAATAGGGGAATAAAGTTGTGAGACATCGTAATCTCTCTTAACACTTAACCACTAGTAAAGAAATAAAAATAATTTTTTATAACAATTATATTTTTATTCTTTCCATTTTTAACTACTCCTCCCGAGTAAACGCTCCTTTGAAAAAGGGGCTCCTAAGGAATTACCGGAATTTCAGTTTCAACGGTGCCCTCAGAATTCAACTCTGAGCACTGGTTCAAAAGTTAGAAAAATCTGCTCGCTCGTTCGCAGAATGTACACCTGAGCTAAACATTGGAAATTGATTCTGGGCACACCGGGCCTCAGAATGAGGTGCCGTCAGAAACTACAGACTCGTAAAATTGTAAAGAAATTAATAAATAAATTTTCATGAAATTGTTAGGTCTTTAAATTACTCCCACCTCAAAGCATTACGTCCCCATAAAGCTTCAACACCTACTAAGGAAAACAAAGTGGTACTGAGAATGCATCTGAGCCCTCCGCTCCCATGTGCTCTCCTAGAGATTCTCATGCTACTAGTAAAGGTGCATCCGAGGAATCGTCTGTCCATGTATGACCAACTCCTGTCGATCCTTGATCTCCACTGAAACCATCATGAATGTTGCCATGTCATAGACTTCCAACTCCCTGTGGTCGATGACGTGTGAAGGATCGTGCACGTATATCCTCTGCTGAGATACGTGGGTGACATCATGCACCTAGTGTAACTGATGTGGAAAGGTCAAGCGGTAAACCACCTCTCCTAACCTGCTGAGGACTTAGAAAGGTCCGTTGAACCTTGGAAATAACATGTCGACTCAGCCACATCTCTGTAAACCTCATCGAGGTGAGACCCGTATAAGGACGTCGTCACCATCCTCAAACTATAGAGGCCACCATTCCAAGATTAGAACTGAAACTAAAAACTCCTGATGCCATGATGGTATGTTTGACCAACTCAAGAGAGATTGGTCACAACCTCCTATGAATGAGTTTATCCTACTGCCTGGGGTTTCCTTTTCGCAATCCAAGGATAACCCATACCAACATTGTAGATAAACCATAACCTTTTTGCCTAATATAGTCAATCTATGTATGATCTGAGTATCTAATCCATCCCCAGACCAACGTCGTAAGGCCTCGACGTTGCCAGCAAGAGATTCCAACCAAAACTCTTGCCTCGATGGTCAGATCACACTGTTGGAGTAAGTGTGATTATATAGTCTTCTCCCAAAGGTATCTCCAGACGTGAGGGTCATGTCTTTGGCTTACCGGAAACTCTAGGTCAGGGACAAGATTCGTGGAAGAAAGGAATGATTCATATTAACTTCTGTTGCTATGATATCTAGTAGTGGACTCAGACTGTCCCTAGAATCATTCATAGAACCATTGGGTCATACTTTTTGACCTCTTGCAGCTAATCTTTTTCCCGGCCCCCCATCTCTCTAAGCCTAGCGGGGACAACAATTGTGGGTGGTTGTAACATGTTGAAATGTACACATCCACATGCTACTCTCCTAACTCTGCCTCCACATCTGCTACATTGCAGACTCATCTGTCTTTAATGCTTCCTCTTCTTGTAACATTTTACATGCCCGATTCACTGATACTGGTGCTAGTTTCTTGTTTCTTACTGCACTGTGCTATCTTCATCCACTCCTGGATGATCTGCACCTTCTCAGCCTATGATCTGTAAGAGCTGCTATGATTTCTCTTTTTCAGAGAGGATAAATTTGGTCTCATTCCCTGGATGAACCATGCCCATTTTCTAATACAGTCAATCCTGACATGAATGGTGCATTCATGCCATGCACGATGTCGTAAGGCGTCGATGTTACTACCTAGATATCCAACTGTCACTCTTGCCTCCAAGGGTCGAGTCACACTGTTGGCATCAGTTTGAGGTCACTGGGTATCCTCCTATATAAATCTCGAAGGTGGGGGTCAGGTCAACCATTTTTAGCGGGACCTCTCAGTATCAACCAAACAAAAGGATAAGAAAGTAAGTATCACAAAGATATGTGTCTTTTATTATTGTAGCTCGTAGTACAAAGTCACAAATGTAACAACAACATGGAACTAGAAGTACAAGGAATAAAATGAATCCACTAGTTTTGCTCTTGTCCACCTTCTTCCAGATCTCTACTGCCTTGTCCACCTCTCGTTTGTTGCTCAAGTACCCGCCGCTCCTTCTGTCATGGCGGCTCCTCTGATGTCTCCGAATCAACTGTGTGAGAAGACGGATTGTCACATGACATGTGACACTTCTTACCGCATGCATAACACTTCCTTCTCCATGTATGGCTAGCTCTGGTTCTCTTGGACCTCTACATCATCTGTCTACTGCCAATCGAGGATTCAGCTACTGATGGGAAATATTGCGGCAAAGGTAGCAGATCCAGAGCATGCTCGGGGTGTAGAGTCACTGATATAAACTCCTCCCGAAAAAATGTCTTGAAATCTCTCCATGTGATGGTCATCTCATCGCAAAACTGAAGCATATGACTCCACCATCTGCCTGCTACTGCCTGAAAGAGGCTGGCATCAAAGATCACCATGATGTCTGCTATTGTACCTACTATCCTGAAGACTCCCACCACAGCCTCCAACCAATCCTCAGCTGCATGTGGGTCCATCTCTCCCCGAAACCAAGGTGGCCTCTGGTGCTGGAACTCATGCAGCATGATCAAGAGGAATTCATTTCCTGCTTCTAGGGCAGGTGGAATCGATGGCCAAATGAAAGGTAGTACCGCTGGTACCTCAAATGAAAGAGGGCCTTGTAATGAGGCCTCATCGCTCGGCCGGCTGTCAGTACGTACATCTCTCGGGGCTCTAGCAGATCGTCCACAGAAAGGCATCCTGATAGGAATAGATATGACACAGTCAAATGATTATACCTAGTGAGCATACCTGGTTTGAGCTGTTTTAATGGTAAAACATCTGAAAACACACATTCAATTAGTGTTTTCGTGCACTGAGTCAGAAAACTGATGTCAGGGTCCTGGTGTATGGATACGTCGGCCGCTCGCACCTACAAAGGACTCCCTGGACTGAAAACCACACTTGGTAACCTTAACATTATTTCTTCATAGAAAATAAATAACAGATTTAAAAGTACTTCTATAGAAATGAACTTTTATGATACCAATTTGTCACGACCTGTCCTTGTGACCTGTGTTGTGACTACCCCTTGCCCTTTTTCCATAGGCCTGGGGATGATGACTAGCACCAAAGGCATAAATCCCAATAACTGGGAAGGCATTTCCTTTATAAATCATAAACAAGTTCAACCAGAGTACAACCGGAAGTATTACACAATGTAAAAAAGAAATTCCTGAAATTTAAATGGGCTTGAATACAAACCCAACTATGAAGTACAACTACAACAGAACGAAAGTACAAATGAAAATTCAAATAGTTGGAAGATAGAAATAGCACTGGAGTTTTCTGCCTCGGATTCTACTTGAAGGGTAGGTGCAGATTTTGCAGTTCCTGGATCATCCACCTCGAATCCTACCTGAAGGGTAGGTACAGATAGCCTCCTCAGCGCCCTCGTCCATCCATCTCTTCCGGGTACCGACTCGTCTTGAGATCCACCTTCTGGTACTGACTTGTCGTGAGGTCCACCTCCAGGTACCGTCCAGTCATAGTACTCTTGATCACTTTCAGCGTTGTCCGTTGTCTTCATCCAACACAACGAGGTTCAGGAATAGCACGTGAAGGGATGAGTATAACGATACACAGTAGGGACCCCGAGACCCTCATGGTCTCACTAAATCCGATAGGGATAATCACAAAAAAGGATCTCATCAGTTAACCCTTATATAGGTATATGCTCATATATATAACTAATTTATCATGTATCCCATCTCAATCATGAGTTAACACATAGATATGAAATCAAAGGATAACCTCTACTCTGGTATATGACCATACATATACATTAGTTATCATGTAACCCATCTCAATCATGAGGAAAACACAAAGGTTATTGACTCAGCTCAATCCAAGGTTTTCATTATCGAAACCACAGCTGCTAGAGAACTCCCCCTCTATCACTGGAGAACTCCCCCTCTGTCGACCATAGTGGGCCTGCCGCTACAACCAGGGACTTCCCACTGACCCTTGACTGCTGAATTACTCTGCTTGTTGAGTACTGTTGGCCTGCTGCTACAACCATGCGCTTCCCACCATGGGTCTACCGCTACAACCAATCGCTCCCCTTCACAGCCTACAGAGGTACATCTTCTATCGAGTACCATGGGTCTGCCGCTACAACCATGCGCTCCTCCACCATGGGTCTACTACTACAACCAACCACACCAAATTGGGCTATCTGAATCACTCTGAGTCAATCGATCAGCAGTCGTTAGGTCTCAGCCAGCTATTAGGTATCTTCTCTCCGTACGCTCATCTTCAGTAGTGTCTGCTCCAAGAGCCACTCGTCGATACTCCATGTATCACAAAGTCCCATGAAGAAGTATCTTAATGGACCTCTTTGTCATAGAGGTCTCAACGCAATAGGCGGGGCGTCAATCAGTCACTCGGTCTGTGAGTTATCAGCATTATAGTCCTGGGTGCCCAGTTTGTTCCGTGTACGAACAAACCCGGGCATATTGCAATATCATTTAAAACTCAGTTGAGGTATGCCCAAAAAATCCGACTCATGGAAAGGAATCCAACGAAGTTGACGACACCTCAATCGGATGTCCGAAGCTCATGTTATATGTGTTTCCGCTCTGAGGGCCCGGTTGGTTTCGGGCTCAAACCAACCCGCTATACCCAAAGTTCTCTGAAACCTTGAGTATAATATTCCAAAATGACCATCTCGATCCATGGATCACATCTCAATTGATGGTGCATTGATCGGTGTTCCGTAGCCCATGTTACGTGCATTTGAACAGAACTGTCAGAAAACAGGGGGTTCAGGCCCGGTCTGACCCGGCCCAGAACCCCCTGGGTCGGCCCAAACCAGGTCGACCTAACCCGAGTCTGTGTCGAGCATATTAGGGTTTGGCCCGGCCCGGTTGGTGCAGCCGGGCCTAGCCGGCACGGCCCGTCCCGACGCGGGTGGCCGGCCCGGCGCAGGATGTTCGGCCTAGTGCGGTCAGTCCGCGCAGTGCAGCACCCGCGTGGCTGAGTGCGCGTGGAAGGGGGGAGCAGCCCCCTCTGTCTTGAAACAGTGCCCCCCCCCCCCATGCAGAGGGAAGTCCTCCTGTCTCCTGCCAAGGGTTATGAACCCCAGCCTCCCGAACGGCCGTCCCGTTTGGTCGGCCGGTGCCACCGCAGGACCAGACAGTTCCGCCTCCCTGTCCGTTGGCGGCTGAATTTCTGACCGCCCTTCTCAGCACTTCCACCGCCCTTGGCCGCGGCCTTCATCTGACCCACATAGTGTGACGGCACCGCTCTCCCCCATCACGGCCCACCCAGGCCGCGGCCCGCACCGGCCATGGTTCCTTCATTCCCTCGTGCTGCGACGACACCGCATCGCCTCTGTTCCAATCCGCAACAAAGCACAACCACAAGGGGAGGAGGGTCGGCCATATTTTGTAGTCTAGCCTTCTCTTGTTAATTTGATTACATGATTCATAAATATTATCAATTAACTCCAAAAATAAAACACGAACATAAACAATCCCCTACGTTTTCTTCCACAACCAAAAAGAAATTCCCAACCCGCAAACGATTAATTTCGCAGATCAACTTAACAAAAAGTTGACCAGCATTCTTTGTTTTCATTAGAATGAAATAATTAAAAGAATAAAATCATACTTAATTAATAACCCTACATTGAAGATGTTCGAGGAAGTTTACGTCACGGAATACGGCGTCGTGATGAGACTCTGTTTACGTTGACGGTGAACGTCAGTGGAAGATGCAGTGTCTCCCCTTTCTTCGACGTGGGAAGAAGATGAAAAGGCATGATGACGTTCTTTTTTAAAGAGTGGTGTTCTTCATGTTATTCAATGAGGAAGAAGATGTTCTTCAAGACTAGAGCTTTTCCTCTCCAATTCATAACACAACCAAACTAACCCAAAAATAAAAAAAGCTCCACTTATTTTATTATGTCATGCCAAGAGTTCAAAATTTAAAAACTGAACTCCATTAATTGAATTAATGTGTTGGCTTGATTAATTGAACAGAGAGGTAAAGTCAAAAGAATAATATCATGGGTGGTTTTAAAAGATGTTTAAAGGGCGTTTATGGGGAAAGTGAAAAGGTGGGGGCTTGTGTGGGCCCCACCCCAACTCCCTCACATGGGAGTTAAACCACAATGAAGAGGGGAATAAATTTGTGAAACAACATTATTTCCCTTAACACATAACTACATGTAATGAAATAAAAATAAATTTGTATAACAATTATATTTTTATTCTTAACATTTTTAACAACTCCTCCTAAGGAAACGCACCTTTGGAAAAGGTGCTCTTAGGCAATTACCGGCATTTTGGTTTCAACGGTGCCCTTAGATTTCGATTCCGAGCACTGGTTCAAATGTTAGAAAAACCCGTTCGCTCGTTCACTAAATGTAACTAAGATAAACTTCTGAAATTGATTCCCGGCACACCGGTCCTTGGAATTAGGTGCTGTTAGAAAATGCAGACTCGTAAAATTCGAAAAAAAATATGATAAAAAATTTCTTCAAATTTTTGGGTCTTTAATTCATTTTTGACCCTTACATTAAAATCCTTTAAAAAATAGTAGGGTGTTCAATACATCAGTTTCATAGATAATGGAAAATTCTATTGGACTACTGTTCCCTAGCATTCAGTAAAAGGGAAATTGACTCAGGAATCACATATGTAGAGTCACCCAAATCAATCATAGCATTGTAAAATTAATAAGTCCATATGGTTCATGTAACCAAGAATATTCCAAAATCATTTCATTTAATGGGATGTTATCGCTCTATCAATTCTATTAATTTCTACGAAATATCAAATTTTTATCACCTAGAAGTCACCTTTGGACACAAACATATTCCCCAGAATCCTGGTGTTTCCTAGAATTTTCATTACAGAATCATTCAAGGGGATGTTGAACAACACATTTTTAAATTCATCAATGATTTATTTATCAATATTAGTTACTCTTTGTTTCCTTGATTCGGTGTATATTTTGGCAAAATGGAAGAGGAATGGGTGGTCTATGATACTCGTTAACAAACACACTCTTTCCAAAAGTGGAGGCCAATGTATTTTCACTCTTAGACCATTCATAATGGTTGGGACGGTGGTTTACACATGTGGGGATAGATCTAATATAGGGTTAATTTGTGTTTTATGTTTTGTTTCTCTCTGAAGTGTGATGGAACTGACATTTCCCTTTCCCATATAGTAAAATTATGGTTGAGAAGTTAGTTTACAAAACCCATGATATTGGATTTCTCAAATAGGGTTTTAGAGTTATCCTAATTAGGGTTTTAGGTCTTTTTTGATGATTGGGTGGTTTAAAATTATTGGAGAATATTTGTATCCACATTTTTCATCATGTCTTCTAGGATAGGATTGAGTTTTGGAGGGGGGTGTTGGATATTCTGTGGTGTTGGTTAAGGATTTCTAGGTGTTGGTGTGGTATAATTTCTCTTCCAAATTAGTTATAGGA
Source organism: Viscum album (assembly GCA_963277665.1). Taxonomy (NCBI): domain Eukaryota; kingdom Viridiplantae; phylum Streptophyta; class Magnoliopsida; order Santalales; family Viscaceae; genus Viscum; species Viscum album. The sequence goes on from OY728133.1 coordinate 1,672,364,747, forward strand.
TTTTTGGGGTTTCTTTTAATACCACTTTCATATAGTCTTGGTTGTCTTTCCACCCAAGTTATAATGTATAGTGTTTTTGTTACCAAATTTTTGGTTATATGGGAATTATAGAATGATTTTCTATAAACTCTTATATGATTCTCAAATTTGACGGAATTGGTTTGAATAATAGGGGTCAACAAAAACTATTCCACAATGGATTGTTGGAGAATATTGGTATTTCCATTGGGAAGATCATGATGTTAAAGTAGGGTATATACCTTTTCAAACATCACATCAACCTTCTTCTCAAATTCAGAACATATCACAACATGTACACCTTGAATGGGTACATTGTAACATTAAATGATTTGTTGAGTGTTTTGTGAAATTTTATCAATGATATTACCTAGAGTTATTGGTGTTTTACAAACTAGCACACCACCTTATCCAATATCAATCATGATTCAATCAATATGAATTAATCCTTTATAAAAATACTTTATTAAATGTTGATAAGTATATTGTGGAGTGGAAAACTTTTAAAAATTATTTTAAATAATTCCTATTATTCGTGAAGTGTTTACCCTTGTGATTGTCTTATTCCAAAAAATTAATTTCTTATTATTTAAGTTTCAGAGGTTTAGAATTATTCCTCTAAAAAAAGAAATTTTGTATCCTCTTAGCCTCAGATCGGTGAATTAATATAATATATCCAATCCCTTATATTATCTTCAAATGATGATAGAATAGCCTATTATTTAATTCATCTTCATCCAAATTATAATGTTTTAATATTGACCACACTTTGTGAAATTATTTTATGTTTTTTGTGTATCTTTTGAAGGTTGTCCACAAATTCATGAAAAAAAATTAATTATAATTGATTTTAGTTCAATATTTTTATAATGTCCTTCAATTTGATTATATGTGGGATGTATATTAGAATCAAGTTAGGTTAGTTCATTTATTATTATATTATTTTCATCTATTTTTTATATTTTATGTTATAATTCCATTTTGGTTACATGATAAGAGGGGTTTAGAAAAGTCTTAATGATCAGTGTGTCCTCCATCGAAGGATTGTCCAATGTGTCTCGATGTCATTGACATAGTATCCTCTCTTGTTTGGATTGGAAAAGAACTAAATATTCATGACTATAATGATTCATTCAAAAAACCTTCCAAATAAATTAATCATGAGTCAAAAATAAATGTAATGGCTGAATATACAAAAATATAATATTTGAAAAATATATAAATATCTTATAAAAAAAAGCACTATGAATTGAAGCGCTCCCAAGAAACATGTCCAAACATTGACTGCGTTATCAGGACATGTCAAATTGATTATTTATTATATGATTATTTATAGTCTAGGGAATACCCCAGCTCCCCTCTCAAAGAGTGTTAGACGTTTAAATTGTGTACTTCTTTATAAAAATGACTTAAATTGATGGTGGGTTTGTAATAGTTTTAAAAATATAAAGACATAAGTCATGAATTTACTAGATAAAAAACGAATGTGGGGTATGATAAATAATGATAGATGGTGGTCATTTTGATGTTCAATATATATATTTTTTAGTCCATCATTCATAAAAATACAAATGGTTTAATGGAAACCAGTGGTTGAGGGTTATCATGATCTTAATTCCCCTCTTACCTCACAAAACGCTGTACAAAGAACCAACCATTGAAAAAATCATGTTATTATGTTTTGTAACTCAATAATAATATAATGAATACCAAATTATATTGATATCTCATGTATGTGTGAGATACAAATCCTGCTTTTTCCATTTGAAAAAACCAATTATTTAAAATTGAAATCTCAATCCAATCGGTGTAGACACAAAATATGTTTCACTTGATTATACCAAAACAAATCATTAAAATAAGAATCATGTTAAGAGAAGACTACAATTAATTGTTTAACACATTAATAACACAAAAACATAGAATAAAAAGTGATGAAAATCTTTTCCACGTGTATGTAACTCCATAGAAATGATATTCCACAATTTAGATCACTATAAATTGGTGGAGGAGGATAGAGTGGATGTTCACATTCATCCATGATCCCCCGATGAGGATAGGGGACTCCAGAACATCTTGTTTTGAGAGTGTAATCTTTTTTTCTCCAAAATGGTATTGATTTACACCTAGTTCGAACATCCAAATGGGGTTCCATAGGTTCCAATTTATAGAAAATATGGAAGGTGCTTTTGCATACACAAATTTAATAAATCCACTTGGGCCATGGTTTTCGGTACTCATACCATGTAATCTATAATTTGATGAAACTAAATTGATGTTAATCCACATCTTGAATATCTCCATTTAATATTTGTATCCTTTTGAAGGATGAAGGTTCGTGATATGGATAAAATAATGAGAATAACTCTTAACATCTTGTATATTTTGTTTCATGGACAGCTCGGCTCGGTTGGGCTTGTTAATAGAATAATTGAGCTCACGTGTATTCATAAGAGTTTTTCACATAATTTAGGTCAGATAAACAAATTTCATCCTAATTGGATACATAGATTATATTTAGTGTTCATTTTATTATATTAGTGTCTTGGAATATTTCATAGCTTGGACAATTTCTCTTCAACAACATCATGGGCCCTTTAGATCCACTCCAACTTAAAATAAAACATAATAACTAGGGAAATCACCCTTCTGAAACTAAAATAAATAAATTATTGAAAAATACATGAAATGAAATTATTTTTAATATTTGGAATTTACAAATAAAATTAGTATAATGAAGTGTTGTATGAATGAAATAAATATTTGAATCCTAGTGCAATCTGATCAGCAACATCTTTTTGATTGACTGAACCTTCCCATACATTTCTTGCATGATACTAAGTCCGACAAGAACTATTCTCGTAAAATAATCCAAAAAATGAACTGAACAATATAACATTCATTAAAAAGAAAGTAAGGGATCCATTTGGATCAATTCTGAGATGGTCCTAATATAAGAAAACTCGATGACTTCCAAATGGTTCTCCCATGATTTAGTGATATCTAGAACACATGATCATAACATATCCTCCTATTTATGATTCATCCATTCAAATTCCACAAATTAATTTGGATTTTAGGATTTAATCAAATGAACCTGGGATCTTAGATCCCTATGAAGGCCTTACCAGAACTAAGATGTGAAATGAGGATCTCAATCATAAATGATACTCTTGGGGCACAATTCAACTGAACTATTTCTCCCATGTAGATACCGTACAAAATAATTATATTAATGGTATCCCAAATTGGTAGTAATTTGGTAAAAATAATTAATTAATCTCTGATCACCCATACAACATTATTGTTGTTTTTTTTCTAGGTAATACTATCATGAAATCCATAATGACATTATCCCAATTACATTCCGTAATAGGTGGAGACTATTAGAACCCAACCGGCCTATGATGCTCATACTACACCTGCTAACAACTGATATTTTTCCCCATGAATCCGGATTTTTCATTTTTCATTTTTCCCCTATAGTATTTTCTATATAGATCAAGATACACAATTATCATACTCAGATTTACCATCCATCTAGAAGAATGAAACACCTTCATCAACTCCTTCTGTAATCCCATAAGAATCTATATGTTTAAATGGATAAAAATATCCTCACGAATGCCAAGAAATCATCCTGATGGTATCTCCCATCCATAAAAACAATCCCTCTAATGTAATACATGGGATCACATAACTGATATGTCTTAACCCATTCTAGAAGCATGAGTATATGGAATATTGAAGTCATATCTACCCATCTATGAGACGCTTATACACTCAGAGCATGTCTGCAAATAATTCCATCATCCTTAACTCATCACATGAATCCTTTGACACCTTTTCTGGGTCTTTTAGCTAAATGAATCAACAATGAACTTACATGTTCCTAGTGTGTAATAAATCATTGTATTAAATGATTGAAGATACTAAACTACCCTATTCTGTAGAGTATCAAGTATCATTTAGAAAATATGTACATGGTGATATTGTGGTCCATGTTCCCCAAAAATATCTCACCCAAAAATAGTGTTTACATCATCTCTGGTCATATAACACCATAGACAACTCCAACTCAATATAATCGTAAATCATTTAATGTGATCTCAACTTTTTGGATCCATAAGAAACAATATGCTCTTCCTGCATCATAACTACTCCCATTCTAACTATATGGGTGTTTCTGTACATGGTGTACAACATTCCAGACAAAATAAAGGTGTGAATTTGTGTTAAGGTCATCCATCTCATAAACTCGTTGGAATCATTGTCATGAGTATCTATGAAAATAATCTTCACCCTTTCTATGTCATCCTGGTCATCAATGCTACCAAATGGGAGAAGACATCGATGAAATTCCATTAATATCTCACTAGTCCCAAAAAACTATAAATATCATAGACATTATTTGGAAAATCCAAAGATATCATATCTAAAACCTTCTATTGTTCCTCTACAACATCATCCTCTAATATTATATAGCCCAAGAAGATTTCTCTACCTATCCTTGAAGCAAATTTTTATAACTTGTCATAAATTAAATTCCATCTTAATGTAATCATGATGATGTCAAAATGTTGAGAATGGTCATCTTATGAATGATAGTACATAAATTTTTCATTTATAAAAACTACCCCAAACTAATCCATGAATGGATGAATGTTTTGATTCATTAGTTCCATGAATTCCAATGGTGAATTTTTCAAACTAAATGGATCCCCCAAAAACTCATATAAGCAATACATTATACTAAAAGAGGTAAAAGGAATGTATGCTGCTGTCACCCTGAATTGGTGGTACCATGATCTCATGTATATCTTGTAGAAAATTCTACCACCTCTTTTATAATAGAGGAGATAATCAATATGGAGGAGGAGATAAAATATCTTGAACATCATTTAGTTAAACATATGATATTGCACAGATAAGTTCCACGTATTATCTACCGTCATGGAATAGATAAAGGGAGAACACTATAGAGAGTTTCTAATCATTCTAAATATATTTCATTATACAGCTTCCAATTGAATAATCAATTCAGAAATCTATGACAATTCTATTCTGTAAGGAATTATATAAATTGACTCATCTCTTATCAAAATTTCAGTCATGAACTTGATCTCTTCATTTGTTGGTATCATAGATAAATCCTTGAGAAATTAATTTATAAGTGGATCACAAATAGAAGAAAATTATCCTGTTATATTTCTCCTTTGCATATAATTAGGATTACTATATCAGGTTTGAGATAATCCAATAAATACCGAATTGTTCATGTATGACTAGTATTATGATCCAATTCAGTATGGAGAAATGGAATTACCCCATCTAATGATATAATTGTGACTCTCCTATGATAATAATCTTTTGATATTGGTATAAAACACTCCAATCCAAACATATAATTAAATAAGAACCTATCAATTCAAGAAAAAATAATTCCATAAGTAAATAATATCTATAAAATTAAATAAAATATTTTTCAATGTTAGATATGTAACACCCTAAGCTTCCACGGTACACATCTCTTGGAATAATACAGTAGTGTGTGTTGTACGCAACTTTTAGTTCTAACACACACCACAACCAATAAAACTAGTCGTTATAAAGAGTAATACCAACTTTTAGAAATTTTATAAATTTTATCTTTCAAAATGGACTTCATTTTTGGATTCAAAATACCGAAATTATCTTTCGGTGAATTTTAGGTATTTTACTCAAAACATTCAATTTTTGATGAATAGTGATAAAAACACTGACTTATATTTTAAAACTGATTTTTTATTTATATATTTATTTATTTTATTTAAATTTAATTAAGGTCAAAATAGACACATAATACCTATATATGTTCAATTTAATTCATTGGAGTAAATTTATAATAATTTTAGATATATAAAAATTTCATAGGACTTTTCACCGTCTTTTACCCATCTCCTAGGAGAATTTACGAATTCACATAAAACATATTTTTATCGCTTCTGTGAGTAAAATTTCAAAAATCATAGAGACATGGATGATATGAATAATTAAAATGTGGTTCAATGGCATGAAAATAATTTTTGGTGAATAGTATCTTTTTTACTTTTATTATCCACATTTAAAAGTAAATAGGGTAATTAAGGGTACAAATGATATTAATATTATCTAACACATGTCCAAATTATACTGGACAAGTGTATCTAGCCCAAAAACAAGCTTAATATTAAAATATTATCATTTAGGTTCACTTGGATTATATTTGGACATTTATTATTATTTAATTCGAAGAAGAGTTAAAAGTGTTATAATAAAATTTTAATTAATAAAACATTTTGAATATATGGTTATACATAAGATACATTAAATTTTAAATATTCATTAGAAAGATAAAATAATTTCCTAAATAATGGTTTTTCATTTATAATTTTTAGACATTAAATATTTTAATTTATTTATGACACAATGGTGATTCACTAATTACATAATTAATGAAATATTAAAATAAGTGATACTATAAATTTACAAATAAATGTAATTTGAGACTTTTTATGAATTAAAATAATTTCCTAGGTTAATATGACATATTAGGATTGGTTATATGAATTTATTTTGAATTAATAATACTGTTATAAATTTATCAACAATAAAATACCAAATAGTGTCAAAATTGACATAAAAGAGTGTTTAAAACAAATATTATATTTTTAATTGATATTATATTACTAAAAATCTAAGGATCAGACAAAGTACTTATATAATGATATTTGTATCATTAATATACCACTTGGTGGTCTCTTGGAACATTATTGTAAGTTTATTAACTATATAATATAAAAATACATAGAGACATGGTAAATATAAAACTAATTAACTAAGTGTTAAATAAAAAAGATAATGTTAATATAGTGACAAAAACCTGTCTAAAACATATATGTTGAGTGGTTTTTGACCTATAACCACCTTAAAATTTAAATAATCCACTTTGGAGCCATTAGAAACTGAATATGAATTTATTTTAAAATAATATTTCAATATTTTCCAAAGGTGGCCCTCACCCCTCTTATAAAAGGGAACTCCCCCTTCTCATTAATTCACACCTTCAATTCCATTAGGCTCCACCAAAATCTACCCAAATATCCCCCCAAATATCCCCCCAAATATCCTCAATTCAACCTATAGGCCTTATTTTTATCATAAATTCAACCTAAGGAGCCCTTTTTATCAAGTCAAAAGGAAGAACTTGAAGAGGAGGTAACGTTTTCACAACCCTCTTTCAAGTTCCATTCTTCATCCACTTCATCTGTCATTGTTATTTCCATTATAAAATAATTACTCCAGTATCTTCTATATACTATGATGTTATTATAAATATGTTCCAACCATATTTAGTATTTTATCCATCCTTTGAATGATATGTCTCCATAAATGTGTACGTATGGACTACCGTCTATATGTCGTTGTGTAGTTGTTATTCAATACATTATTATTTGGATGGGTATGAGAATGATGTGTAATTGATGTAAATAATAAATATAACATTATAATTATTCTTTATATATGATATACCATCCAATTATATATAATTTTAATATCAAAAGAATGATATTGTCGCTCGTGCATACGTACGGAGTACCCTCTCTATGAACACGATGAGATCCATTCACCATCATATCTGTTCAAGACTAATTCTCATATTATGAATAAAAATAATGTTTAAGGACCTGATTTCATTCTAGTTATGAATAATATTCATCCTATTAATAACAAACACGGCATATTTAACAAAACATATAAAAGAAAATGCATAAGTTAACACCCGAAACGACAATAATACTAATATATTTTTAACAAGAAATGTTAAAAGGTCATATATGATATCATATAATCGTATATGATTCTGGTATAATTTAATAACAATTATTTTACAATTATACAGGTTCTTAACCTAACCTCGACCAAGGAAAAGTGCAAGGTAAGGGTTTATTTCACAATCTTTTCATTATCTGAGGTTGTTTATGTGTAATTATCTATTGGGACCTCTTCATCATCCACATCCATGTTTCTTAAAAATGTATTTCAACACATTTTTACTATTGAATCGAAAATGGGTTAAAGTCATTTATACCCCTGTTTTAATTTTTATAAGAAGTTTATAAAGGAAAATTTTTCTCGTTTTCCAAACAAGGTCTTTTTTATCCTTTTTGTCATAATTAAGGTAAGAATGTTGTTTTATCTTATACGGCGTCTGTGGTTATTTTCCACTATTATAAAATTGTCGAAGCTTCCCTTACAGTCTTATAAGAATATTTTCAAATTAAATGTTTTATTTTATAATTATGTGACTTTTAAATGAATTCAAAACAACAGAGATATATCTCTCAAATAGTTTTGATTTCATCTATGTCAACATATTTTGATGGATTTTAAGTTTATTTAAAGTTTATTTATTATGATACAAATCATCCATATAGAATTGATGATTTTGGGATATTTTTTACTGTAGATGTCTTATTTTTATAAAATTCATGGTTTATGGAGAAAGTATTGACATTTCGTATACTAGTTTTAATAAGAAGGTTTATGATATGTTTAAACCTGTTCATATAAGGAATGAATTAGACTTAATAACTGATGGATCGAGCCTGTTGTAGCTCCTCGATGCATCAATAGGTCTCATGAGACAAACATGTGTCTTGGCACAAGGCCTTGACAAAGTTTTATTTGTATTCTTTGCACAAGGCCTTGACTATGTGGTTATGATAGTCTGGATTTATGCATTCCATCATTATGAAAGTGGTTATTGATAATTAATGTTATTATTAGACTAGTAGAATAGCTATGTGAATAAGTAAATGAAATTATTTCATTTTATATTTTCCATGTTATGCTGAAGTTCAAGTTTAAAAGGCTTTTGTTTTAGTTATACGTTGCCTTAAATGTTTATCATTATTTATGAATGTTTCCACTATATTGTTATCTTTACTGGGCATCTGAGCTCACCCCTTTCTATGTTTTATTTTTTCAAGGATATGAAAAAGTATTTAATGAATGACCTTCATGGATAGTATGAGGGGATATGAATGTGGTCTACAGAGAAAAGATTTTGTTGAAGTTTTTCATTTTATGATGTAATGTAAAACTTATGAATATATCTAGTGTTTCCAAGGCTACTAAACTAATCTATCTTTCAAGACTTGATCTTTTGTGATAATTCCAATGTTATGTAATAATTCACCGACTCTAGGTAACTAGGGTCGGGGTGTAACTGTTGGTATTAGATGAAGTTTATTAAAAACCTTGGTATCTAGACTTAGATAAACTCTGATTAGATCACATTGGGCTATCATGGACTTTGAGGATTCGTATAGAAGAACATCCGTGAATTTTGGTATTGTAGAGATTCTGTGAGTTATCCGAGAAATACATCCCTGTATGGATAAGAGCAGGTAGAGGATGCTCTGGCACAGATGTATCTAATGGTAAAACCCAAAAACATCTCTTTGACCTAGAATCAAACGGGAACTGATGCACGACAACGGGCCTTGCTGCACTCTTGGTTACGAAACTCCCGGGGGATATGCATAGGATCTTTATCATTTTCTTTAAAAACTGTTATGAATGGATTATGAGTATATACTTCACCAAAAAAACATTTTTATTATTATTATGGATTATATCAATAAACTGTTCAATTTATGTTATGTGTTTTACAAGTTTGGATTTATGTATTTCGATTGAAAACTGATCTAGTTTATGCCATTGATTAGAAATGGATCCTAGTGGAATGAATGGGATATGTATCTATGCGGGCACTCTATGTAGGGATTTACCTCCTGCTCAATATAATTATAGTGGAGCTAGTGATGCAACTACTGCTAATTAGCTAATCACCATACTGGGACAACTCACTCGGGTTATGAATAATAACCATATCCATATGTAGCACCCTGATCTGCAGCGTGGAGGATAAATGTTAGATCACTTCGTGAGACAACAACCACCAACATTAAATGTGAGTAAAAATCACGTAGTAGCGGAGAAATGGATAAATTCCTTATAGAAAACATTACATGCCATTGGGAGTAGTGAAACGGAAAAAGTTATCAGGGCAGTTTACTGCCTCACTAGGTATGCTGACCAATGGTGGTCATTTATTCAAAACACAAAGGTAGACCATGAAGTATAAAATATGGAATTGAGAGAGTTAAATGAGATATTCTTTGAAAAATATGTTCCTCCTGACCATCGAGCATATATGGAAAGGAAATTTCTATGTTTGAGACAATGGAGGATGAGAATGTCACAAAGTATGAGGCTAAATTTACAAGGATAGAAAGGTACACTACAGATTATATACGTAACCCAAGAAGTAAGATTGATCTTTTCATTTATGGTTTAAAATCTTTTCTTCATCGAGAAATAGTCTCACAATCCTTCTCATCGTACAAAGATATTTTCTCATGTGCCAATAATACAGAAAAAGAATTCTTAATGTCTTACGACATTAAATTAAAGCAAGAGAAGAACAGATCTACTGATCACTATAGAAATGAAATAATTGGATGAAGGGAAAAATTGATTATCCATATAACAGTAAATGAGGAAAGAAACACCCGAGTACTTGCTTGAAAGGAATTAGAGTCCGTTACAAGTGTGGTGAAAAAGGCCACCAAGATCATGATTGTAAGGGGAAGAAGGATGCTACTGATGTTCAATGCTACAATTACAGGGAGATGGGACATTATGAAAAGTAATTTCCTAAGCATAAGTGGAACATAAATCAGAAAATACCAAGGTATCAAGGCCAAGATTATGATATCACTACTGCTGAGGTTGTTGGTCCAAAAGATCTGGTGGCTGGTAATTTAATGGTTTCCTCATGTTTAGCAAATGTATTATTTGATTCTGGATCATCACATTGTTTCATATCTTCCTAGTTTGATAAGAAAATTAAATATTTTCAATTTTATTTAACAAGGGAGTTGTCCGTCAAAACTCGTATGGGAAAAATCATTGAAACAATGTTTTGTGAATCAGTCCTTATTAGAGCACCTAAATGTTCTTTATCTACTAATCTCACCATCATACCCATGATTGAATTTGATATAATCCTCGGTATGGATTGGCTTTCGGACCTTGATGTGAATATTTATTATAAGAAGATGGAGGTTAAGAGTTTTGATGATAATGATAAAGAACACCATATCTTTAGAGAGAAATCATCCCCGCCTGATTCTTATCTAGATCCACCCACATTAGCTCAACTAAATTCAATTATCGAGGAGGAAGAGAATGAAATAACTGTGCGTGAGGAATGGAATGGTCAAATATAGGATTTAATTATTGTGAAAGAATATGTAGATGTGTTTCTGGAAGATTTACCTGGGCATCCTACAGAATGAGATATTGAGTTTTCCATTGATTTAATTTCTGGTTCAAGACCCATATCGAACACCCGTTATAGAATGGTTATTGTGGAATTAGTTGAACTAATGAAACAAAAATAGAAATTGAGTAATAAGGGATTTATTCTCCATAGTGTTTCTCCAAGGGGAGCCCCTTTTCTTTTAGTTAAGAATAAATATTGATCTATGAGGTTATGTATCAACTATAGGGAAATCAATGCTATAACAATAAAGAAAAAGAATCCCCTACCTCACATTGATGATTTATTTGACCAACTTCATGGAGCTCAATACTTTTCAAAGATTAACCTTCGATCTAGATACCATCAGTTGTGTCTGAAGAAGGAAGAAATTCTGAAGACAAAATTTCAACCAAGATACGGGCATTATGAGTTTATAGTAATTCCTTTTAGATTTACTAATTCACCCTCTCTATTCATGGATCAAATGAAGTGAGTTTTCATAGAATATCTAGATGATTTTGTAGTGGAATTTATTTATGATATCTTGGTATTCTACAAAGGCTACGAAGACCATGAAAATCATTTGTGCAGTATCTTATAGACTCTTAGAAGACAAGAAATATATGGGAAGTTTATCAAGTGTGAAATCTGGCATCAAGAGATTTATTTTATTGGCCATATTGTCTCCAAATATGGAATCTCTGTTGATCCTTCTTAGACATGAGCAATCCAAGAATGAGAAGCACCTACGAGTATAACTGAGGTGCGCATTTTTATTGAATTAGTAGGTTATTATCAACGTTTCAACCAGAATTTTTCCCAGTTGGCTATCCAATTAACAAAGCTTACACGTAAATGGGATAAATTTGTCTGCAGAAAAGAGTGTGAAGAATGTTTTCAAGAACTCAAGATAACTTTAGTCAATGATCCTATATTGAATCTACCATCATAGAATGATGGGTTCGTTATTTATATTGATGAATCGAACAAGTGATATAGTTGTGTACTTATGCAGAATGATAGAGCTATTTCCTATGCGTCACGACAGCTAAAACTTCATTAGAAAAACTATTTTACTCATGATCTTGAGTTAGCTGCTATAATATTTTCTTTGAAGATATGGATACATTATCTCTATGGTGAAAAATGTGAGATATATACTGACACAATAGTTTGAATTATATTTTCTCATAGAAAGTACTCAACATAAGGCAAAGTAGATGGCTTGAATTACTCAAGGATTATGATTGAACAATACACTACCACACAGGGAAGGAAAATATGGTGGCAGATGCTTTGAGAAAAAAAGATCATGGAGTTTTGAACAATATGAGAGTATAAAAGGATACTATATATATGGATCTAGTAAAGATGAATATGGGAATCATCATAGAAGGTGAAACATCAATACTTTTTTAAATAGTTTCTGAACAATATTTACTAGAAAGGGTACTGAGTTCTTAGACTGATGATGAAGAGTTAAAAAAATAAGATTAAATCTATGAATGATGGGAGATTGAGTGACTTTTTGTATGAAGATGGAATTTTGAAATTTGGGAAGAGACTTTATGTTACCGACATTCCTGATCTAAAAATAGAATTTTTGGATTATTCTCATAGTTCTAATTTCTAAATACACCCATGTGAGCAACAAAATGTATAGTGATTTAAATGAACATTTTTGGTGGGACAACATGAAGAGGGAGATTTGCTAATTTTGTGTCAAGATGTATGGTTTGTCAACAAGTGAAAGCTGGAAGGAATCATCTTGGAAGAGTAATGCATCCTCTTCCTATTCCAGATTGGAAATGGGATAATATTATGACGGACTATGTCATGGGACTACCAAAGACTCCTAGAAGGAACGATGCAAAATGGTTCATTGTTGATCGTCTTACCAAGTCAGCACATTTTTGTGCAATAAGGGAAGATTTACCACTTGAACCTCTATCAAGACTATATATTAATGATGTTGTGAGGCTTCATGGATTACCCCTATCAATTGATTCAGATCTTGATCCCCATTTTATATAAAGATTCTAGAAATGTCTTCACAAATCCCTCGATACTGAACTTCGTTTAAGCACTACTTACCACCCCCAAACTGATGGAAAATCAAAATGGACTATTCAAACATTAGAAGACATGTTGATATAATGCTCACTTGACTTTCAGGGTATGTGAGATCAATATTTACCTATAGTAGAATTTTCCTATAACAATAGCTTCCATTCGAGTATTCAGATGGAACTATATGAAGTGTTATACGAAAAGAGATGTCTCACACCATCCTTTTGGGATGAAGTTGGTGAAAGAAAACTTTTAGGCCCAGAACTCGTGTAAAAAATGATGGAAAAGGTGAAGGTAATCTAAAACCACATCAAAGCAGCTAAAAGTATGCAGAAGAGCTATGCTAATAACCGAAGGAAGGATTTGGAATTTTAGTTGGGAGATCATGTTTTCTTGAAGGTATCTCCCTGGAAGGGAGTTATACGTTTCAGTAAGAATGGTAAATTGAGTACTAGGTACATATGACTTTTCGAAATTGTAGAAAGAATTTGGGATGTAGCTTACCATTTGGAAGTGCCTCCATGTATCTCCAAAGTTCACGATGTGTTCCACGTGTCACTGTAGAGAAAATACATGTCTGACCCAACGCATGTACTCACCTATGAGAAATTAGGACTGGAACCCGATCATTCTTATTGCGAAGAGCCTGTGAAGATTCAATATACGATAGAACAAGTGTTGATAAACTAGATGACACATCTGTAAAAGTTCTATGGAGAAACCATAAGATGGAAGAGGCAATGTGGGAACCCGAGGAACATATGATGAAGAACCACCCGAGCATTTTTTGTAGTGGTATTCTAGAAATTTCTGGGATAAAATTATTTGAAGGAGGGGATAATGTTACACCCCATGCTTCCACGGTATGCTTCTCTTTGATTAATACAATAGCGTGTGTTATATAAAACTTTGAGTTCTAACACACACCACAACCAATAAAACTAGACGTTATGAATAGTAATACCCACTTTTTTAATTTTATAAATTTTATCATTCAAAATGGACTTCATTTTTGAATTTGGAATATCAAAAATAGCTTAGGGTGAATTTTTTGTATTTTTCTGAAAACATTCAATTTTTCAGGAATAGTGAAAAATAACTAAGTTATAGTTTAAAATAGAATTTTTATTTAAATAGTTATTTATTTTTTTTAAATTTAATTAAGGTCAAAATATACACATAATAAGTATATATGTTCAATGTAAATCATTTGAGTCAATTTATAATAATTTTAGATATATAAAAATTTCTTAGAACCTGTCACCGTCTTTTACCCATCTCCTGTGAAAATTTGAAAATTCAAATAAAAGATAATTTTACCGCTTCTGTGAGTAGAATTTCAAAATTATGAGAGACACAGGTTATATTAGTATGTAAAATGTGGTTCAATGAGTTAAAAATAAATTTTGGTGAATAGTAACTTTTTACATTTATTTACCACGGTTAAAAATAAATAGGGTAATTAAGGGTCAAAATGATATTAATATTTACCATAACAAATGTCCAAATTCTATTAGACAAGTGTATCTCGAACAAAAAAACATTAGGAATAAAATATTATCATTTAGGTCGACCTGAATTAGATTAGGACATTTATTATTATTTAATTCAAAGAAGAGTTAAAAGTGTTAAAATCAAAGTTTAATTACTAACACATTTTAATATAAGGTTATATATAAGTTAAATTCAATTGTAAATATTCATTAGAATTAAAAGAAGATTTCCTACATAATGGTATTTTATTTATAATTTTTAGACATTAAATAAAATAATTTATATATGACACAGTGGTGATGCAATAATTATCTTATTAATGAAATATTAAAATAATTGATATTATAAATATCCAAAAAAAGTAATTTGAGTCTTTTTATGAATTCCAATAGTTTTCAAGGTTAATATGACATATTAGTATTTTTTATATGAATTTTTGTCGAAGTAATAAGGCTATTATGAATTTATCAAAAACAAAATACCCAATAGTGTCAAAATTGACATAAAAGTGTTCTTAAAACAAATATTATATTATTAATTGATATTCTATTCCTAAAAATATAAGGATTGATAAAAGTACTTATATCATGATAGTTGTATCATTAATGGACAACTTGGGGGACTTTGGAAAGTATATAGTATGTTTATTAACTATATAATATAAAAATACAAAGAGCCATGGTAAATGTCAAACTATTTAACTAAGAGTTAAATAAAAAAGATAAAGTTAATATACTTACACAAACCTACCTAAAACACATTGGTTGAGTGGTTTTAGACCTATCCTCACCTTAAAATTTAAATAATCAACTTTTGTGCTAATGGAAACTGAATATGAATTTATTATAAAATAATATTTCTAGCTTTTCCTAAGGTGACCCTCACCCCTCTTATAAAAGGGCACTCACCCTTCTCACTAATTCACACCATCAAAGCCATTTGGCTCGGCCAACCTCTGCCCAAATATCCTCCCAACTTTCTGCACTTCAATCTAGAGGCCTTAGTATTATCATAAATCCATCTTATGGAGCTCTTTCGATAAAATCAAATGGAATAACCCGAAGAAGAGGTAATGTTTTCACCACCCTCATTCAAGTTCCTTTCTTCTTCCACTTCTCCATTCTTTGTTATATCCATTATAAAATAATAACTATAGTATAATCTATATACTGTGATGTTATTATAAATATGGTACAACCATATTCAGTATTCTATCCATCCATTGAATGAGATGTCACCATACGTGCGTACGTATGGACTACCGTCACCATGTCGTGGTGTAATTGTTATTCAATACATTATTATTTGGGTGGGTATGATAATGATGTGTAATTGAAGTAATAAATATAAAATGATAGTTATTCATTATATATGATATACCATACAATTATATATTATTTTAATATCAAAAAATGATATTGTCCCTCATGCGTACGTACGGACTACCGTCTTCACGAACGCGATGTGATTCATTCCACGTCGTATCCATTCAAAAATAATTTTTATTTTATGATTAAAAATAATGTTTATGCACTTGATATAAATATTGATATGAATAATATACAAACTATCTATAACAAAAATAACTTATGTAACTAAACAAATAAAAGAAAACGAGTATGTTAACACCCGAAATGACGATAATACTAAGATATTATTAACATGAAATGTTAAAAGATCATATATGATAACATATTAATGTATAAGATTCTCGTATAATTTAATAAAAATTATTTCACCATTATACAAGAGGTTAACCTACCCTTTACCAATGAAAAGTACAAGGTAAGGGTTTGTTTCACAATCTTTTCATTATCCGATGTTGATTATACATAATTATCTACTAGGACCTCTTTATCATCCACAACCATGTTTCATAAAAATGTATTTCAAAACATTTTTTCTATTGAATAGACAATGGGTTAAAGTCAATTATTCCTTTGTTTACCTTTTTATAAGAATTTTATAATGAAATCTTTCCTTCATTTTCCAAACAAGGTCCTTTTTAACCTTTTCGACAGAATTAAGGTAAGAATGTTTTTTTAACTAATATGGCGTGTGCGGATATTTTCCACCATTATAAAATTTTCTAAGCTTCCAATACAAGATTATAAGAATATTTTCAAATTAAATGTTTTATTTTATAATTATGTGACTTTAAATGATTTCAAAAAATAGATATTCCACTCAAATAGTTTTGATTTCATCAATGTCAACATCATTTGATGGATTTTACTCTTATTTTAAGTTGATTTGTTATGATACAAAAATTATATAATGTATTAAAGATTTTCTGATATTTTTGACTATGGATGTGTTATTTTTAAACCATTCATGTTTTATGGAGAAATTATTGACATTTTGTCTGCTAGTTTTGATACGAATGTTTATGATATGTTAAAACCTGTTCATATGAGGAATGAATTGAACTTAATAAGTGAAGGGTGGAGCCCGCTGTAGCTCCTAGATGAATTGGTTGGTCTCATGAGACACACTAGTGTCTTGGCACAAGGCCTTGACAAAATATTATTTTTAGTCATGGAAAAATACCTTGACTATGTGGTTATGATAGTCTGCCATTATGCATTCCATCATTATGAAAGTGGTTATTAATATTTCATGAGATTGTTTCACTAGTAGAATATCCATTTGATTCAGTAAATAGCATTATTTTATTTTATATTTTCCATGTTATGCTGATGTTCATGTTCAAAAATCTTTTTTTGAGCTATACATTTTTTTAAATGTTTATCTTTATTTAGGAATGTTTCCACTATATTTTTATCTTTACTAGGAATATGAACTCACCCTTTTTATGTTTTATTTATCCAAGGATATGAAGAAGTATTTTATGAATGACCAGTAGGGATAATATGAGGGTATATGATTGTGGTATTTTGAGGCAATCTATTGTTGTAGCTTTACATTTAATGATGTAATGTAAAACTTATGAATATATATAGTGTTTCCAAGGCTACTAAACTAATCTATCGTTTGAGACTTGATTATTTGTGATCATGCCAATGTTATGTAATAATGAACCGACTCTGGCTAACTAGGGTCGGGGCATTACAATATATCCTCTTATAACACTCCCAATGGAGTGTAAATTGTTATAAAATCATCCAAGTACTCAATAACAAAATCCAAATCATTTGAAACATGAACTAAAAAAGAAATTTTGTACTTCAATATCAAAAAAATGCAGGAAAGGGTAGATTACACAAAAATCCTACCTCTGAAGGTTGAAGGTCATGCATCCAGACTAATCAAATCATATTACATAGATTTTAGCTGACTTACCCCCAACATTGAGAACTAGTATGGCTTCCCTATGATAATCTCTATTGCTGGTACAACCAATCCTATATTGGGGTACCATTAACTCTACATTTTATTTAACATTTAGTGGATCTCGATCTACTATTCTTCTACGGGGTACGTGATATCCTTCTAATATTCGGTGCTAGTCTTGATCCCCAGTCACTAAAAGTTTACTATGGGATCGTGAAAAATAATTAAATATGACCCAAACTTCAGCATGAACTTCTATACCTAATGGGGTGAGAAAACATTTGGTTCATGGTGACAACATTGACACACTAAAAGAACACTAGTAAACTATGATTCTGAAGTGTAATTATAATTCCCATACTACCCTTCCTACTAAATCCATGGTCGTAAATATTATATTATTGATTGCTGCTACCAGAAGAAGATATCCTTGTTCTCCATTCCAAAGCTGCATGGCTAATACATGGGTCCTCTCTCAGATTCTATTCAACGATGCATATCTCTTTGTTCTCCTTTCCAAAACTGCTTGGCTGAAACATGGGTCCTCTATCAGATTCTATTCTGGGATACGATCGGAAATCATCATGTCCACAAAGCTACTTAGGATGAAGGTGTTCACATAAAACCTTATCGCATAGTGAATCCCATCCTGGAAATGAATAAACCTTGTGACAAAATCTTTTACAAAGGATGAATGAATATTTAAAAGGATTATATGTCATGTAACATAGTACATCTCTAAAATTACATATAGTTTCTTGTGTATAAACTCATTAGATCACATATCCCTCAATATATCAGAATGAATTTGTCTGGGGAACTTCACCTCGATGTCATTATTGGTTATCTCCAATTACTAATCTGCTTCATCCACAACATCCCACCAATGCTTGGGTGATCCTTATAAAATGTATTTATTAAGCTTCACCCTTATATCTAGAAGTTTCACAAGGTTCATAATGATCTTATTATTTTACTTACTCAATAGCTCAACAACTAGAGGTCCACCAAACCCAGTGAACATATATTGATTCTATAGTTGGAATTGTCTCATCATGTCAAACATCAATGTTACATCGTGAACACTCTCTATTTCCAAGGATCACATGACTCTCAAAAAACAATCATGAATCTAGCATTCGATAAGATTATATGGAGTTGTAATAAGTTCCATATCAACCACATTAGAATAATTTAAATTTCCACTCACCTGGCACTCAATATGAAGTGGATAATTTGGCATTTTACACTATAAGGATAACACACATTTTAGAACACAATATATACAACAAGGTAAATATGAACATGTGAAAACAATATAATCCCATTCACTCAAGGTTTCTATTCCCTTATATCATGAATAAAATTTTCATGAAAAAATATTTCCATTCATTACTTTTATTAGTTAAATAATTGTTTTTATTCCATGGTTAATATGGGAAAACGTGTAATGTATAGTGGATATATCTATAGAATTAACCAAGCATGTCACTCCAACAAATGAGTAAACCCTAAATAAATAGTAACATCCCAAAACATAAGGAACTCCCAAGGTGAAATGACCTCAAAAATATTACAATAAAACAATGTGAACAACAATCGCATCCCTAGTGACCTATATTTATGCCCACACACAGTGTAGATACTCTCTTTGATGGGATCATTAACAAACTCTAACACGTCCTAGTCTCCTTTAATCCTTTCCCAAATAGAAATATAATATAAAAGATACTTGTTTATGATGCAACATTATTACATCCCTAATCCAACTCATTCTCATGGTAATGAGCCAGGTGGGTTAGCATACAACAAGAACACATCACCATACAATAGTGGTTATATAAAAGATGGCATAGTGTGATGAATCTAGTGGGTGACTATTCTCTATTTTATGGTGTTAAAAAATTGTGAAAAAAATAATAGAGAACTTTGAAATTGAGGAAATAATATATATAATAATTATGAAAGAATAGAATAAAAAATTGAAAAATCAATCATTCAAGTACTATTAGAAACCATGTAATGTAATTTTGAATTTAAATTATTTGAGTAATAAATATCATACAAAAAATGACTAACAAACTCGATAAAGGACTCCAAAAAGCTAGTCCTAAACACCATGTATAACTCATCACTATGCTTCAACCTATCTAGCACGAAATTAATCAATTTAGGGCCCCTTTCCCTTGACCATACATGAAACCATGAAATCCAGTTGGGCACCAAACAGTATCCTGAATAGGGTTTGAGTAAAACATTATAGTCCACGACCAACAATGTCTAAATAAATCCAGTCTAGGCATATAGTGCATGAAATAATGTGAGAAAATGGGTATTAATCTAGTAAATTAATATATTTCATGAAATAAACACATTGAACCCTATGTTTTATGACTCTCCAGGATATCCAATACTACATAAGAACATGTATGGATATCTCTATGCTTTTCATAGAACCAATACAACCATATTGATAACCATCATTGGGTATGCTCCACAAATCATCATAGGTTAATTGGGTGTATTTCTATAAGAATTATAACAATGTCCTGGTGCAAGACCTTTTTTAAGCATTTTTGTATAACAGGGACCAATCCATTTAAATAAAAATTTCTAAAAAATATGACATAATACATTTATATAATATTTTTAACATAAATAGTAACAATCCCTTCTATTAAGATTTCATCAATTCAAACAAGTCATCACGTGCTACATAAGTTATCCATTACATTTTCATGTTTCTTCCTCTGATTTCATTAATAAAGATTCAATTATCATCCTAATCATTATAAGCCCTCATTAGGTAGTGTGATTCATATTTATTCAAATTACCCATTTAAACATTCATTCCAAAACTAAATTCATTTGATGAAAAGTAACATAGTTAAACCACAATAAAATTATCAAAAAAACCATAATCATTTTTTCACATGGCTGGGTTCTACTCTTGGGTGTCTATAAGTTATGTCTCAACACCAATAGACCTGATGGGATCCATGGGATGTCAAAGGATATGAAATCTCATGAAATCCCTGGACTATCTATTTATAATTTTAAATAGTCATTGTGCATGGATAGGTTTCTTAGTTAGGTACCAAGTGCAATCCAAGAAATAGTTAGTGAAATTTAATTATTTTAAATGCATGAATTTGATAAATTGTTCCCTTAACCAAGAATGAACCTTTTGTTTGTCTCTATAAAATATATTCACACTATGCATGGTTTCATTTTATTATTAACCCTAATCATTAACTAAATATGGTACCTAATGAATTTCTAATATTTTCAAAATTTTCAAATCAATATTCCAAAAAAAATCAATGATATTGATAATTATATATTATAATGCACAAAAGTTACATGAAACTTCCATAGTTATCTTATCTTTCACATTCTAAATATAGGATTCCTGTTTATTATATATCACTATTATTATCATTCATTCCATGTTTTTTTTCAACCCCAGAGTCGGAATGAATCTATTATAGGTTTGCTTAATTACATACCAACTAATAAAAGACCTTCACAAATGTTTTTTTGTATGAATATTTATTTCTTTATTTGTTTCAATGACTGTATTATACTATTATATAATTCATTATAGTCTTTGTAGAACATATGATCCTTTGGTATATTTCTACATAGGGGGATATGAATTTTCTTCAATGGAGATGGGTGTAGTAATATTATGAATATGATTTTTCATCTATTACACTTCAGGGAAAGATAATATATTAAATGATACACTATGTTAGAATATGTATGGTGATGTCTCTCATGATAATATTGATTATTTTATTATATTATAGGTGATTATAGATGTGCATCTAGATATGAATGTAGTAATAAGTGTATTTTTTGAATACTTGATAATGGTTCACACTCCATTGTTTTGTTTTGTGGATGAATATCAGCTAGTACATATTTAGGTGGGATGTGTGGAGAGATTGAATTATTTACAAAGATAAATTGGATGTATGGATAGAGGATGATGAGCCTCTAATTTTTAAGGGGAGTTATTCATCAAATAATTGATGAGAAAATAAATTCTACTTTAGATACATGGATCAACACTGGAGGTTTCTCCAATTATCTCAAAGATATACAATTCATTAAAAGAGTATCATTGCTAGCCTAATACAGGGATGTATATAGTTGAGTTTATTTTCATAATGCCTTATTTTTAAATGAGTTAAATCTTGAATCTAATTACAACAAGTTTTATTAATCCTTTGGTCAATTTCTTATTGGATTGAAAGGATATATGTCACATCCCCCTCCACACAAAGTGTATCTCTCCTGGACCGGCAATGTGAGAAGGGAGATAATGACCCCTAAGTCCCGCCTCCAGTAGGCCCCGGTTTGGCGACTAGAACTGAGGGTATAGTAAACACACAAATGGGAGGCATTACCCACTAAGAGAACACATGCAGAAGAAAGAGATAAGATAGTCACCAAACGACTCCAACTCAGAACTAAAATATAAAAGAATCACATGTCCATATATGAAATTCCATGCAAAATTACTACACCTGAAAGGGATAAATTGCAAGTTCCCAAAGGAAAATAAAACAGTAGCGGCGACGAGCCCGAACAACTCCTACAACCACAAGTTAGTAGTGACCAGCCTGATCTCCAACCTACTCCTTGTAACCTATAAAACAGTTTATATACACATAGGGTGAGTATAACAGTATACTCAGTAGAATTCTCCCTGAAGCCTCTCGTGCAAAAGTAAAGAGAGCATGCTAAAGCATAGTGAACAACAAGTGAAACTAAATCGTCACCTAAATAGGTATGTTATGTTCCCAAACTCACCATGGAAACTCTCACCAAGTAATGCATACAAGAATATAACATATAATAAAGAATATCAAGGGTACCCCACTACTACTTCCCCACAGGTTTACCGCTTTTCCCCAACGACATATGTCCTGCGCATCTCTCTCCAAAGGCTTGCCCATATAAACTTGGTCTAAGCTCTACAATCGGCACCACGTGCACCACAAAGTCTTGCCCGCAGACACTTGGGCTAAGCACAACACCATCCTCACAACCAAAAGTAACCAGGTAGTTTCCGGGAGCCACCACAACTCGCTTATTTTGTATCATACGTCGAGTATTATACCTCAAGCCATCACATCCCACACCACGAGTAAGGATCCTCAAGCCATCACAGCCTATACACATTACACCTATAGTATTCCATCGGTTACTATATCCAGAATAAATGTGTGTTAAATAACCAGAAGCCATTACATCCCTCAACAAACATATATGGGGAAAACTAACCGTTGTGCCAAAGCCACAAGTATCTACAAAGAGAAGATAGCAGGGCTAAAGGGGTAGTCATCCATTCAACCTCCCATCAAAATATTGGGGAAAACACCCCCCACCTAGGGCTCAGAATCCATGGGGTGTCAATTTCCCTTACAGACAGGGTGGAGTAGTGTATAGAAACACAAAATGTGCAGAATATATGTACAACTCACAACCACACTATGGGAAATACCAAGTCTTAAACACAACTGCAGCTATCATCTCTCGGACTCCAGGCTAATACTTCTAAGACTAGGTATCCTATAAGCACACAACAATTTGAATAACATTAATTGATTACTCCATTCTCATTTTATCAGTTCCACTATACGATAATTAATTCTTTAAAAATTAATTAACCATGAATAATTCCACATTAAACTAAATTGGAATCACATTCAATATCAACTACTCATTTTATGATTCAACAGCACATTTAAATTCCAGCATCTCCATCCCCATGGATTATCACCATTTAATCAAACATTCATTACATAATTACATTCCCATATTCCCAGGTATTCTAGAAAAGCATCATATGCTACTAAACACAAAGGGGGCTCAACACGGTGAGTAGATATACTACCCGTCGAGTCTTTTCCTCCTATAGCAAGAGCATAGACCCATTCTCCATCGAGACGCTAAACACGGAAAGCACATGGCATACCCCACGTCTCTTCGCCTCCTTCAGAAGAAGGGTAAGCAAGACCAGCTGCCTTGAGTAGTGGGGAAATATAAAGCAGATAAAAAACCAAACAAAACCTCCAATATACAGCCATCACATCCATCCAATTCAATCATCCTTGGTGTCCTCCCTGACACCCACATGCATAAACCAAGGCTTTTCGCCACTCTAGGCGTCATCCTCTTCCACAACCACAAGGCCTCCCTGCCTCCACATATCACAACACCCCTCCAGGGTCACATCACATCACAAGAAGCAGGAAAACAATCATCACACCATGTGGGCTCTTGGACCTTTAACAAGGCATCTAGCCTTCTTACAAAATGAGCACTCATGGCTCCAAACCACATGGCATTCGGCCTTTCAAGAAAGTGGGTAAATCAGAGCTCTATCAGTTATTATCATTTATCAACAACAAGTTCTCGAATTCTTCTTGAATTAATAGATTCAATTTGTAGGTTCCAATTCTAGGAAACATATTCAGTAATCTATCACAAATTATTTAACATACTTACAATTCCAATTTGATAAACATAGAAAAAAATTAGAATAACTACAACAATAGAAACAACCAAATTCATTTACATGCTTCTTTATCTTTAGCCAATTAATTATCAATTAATTATGGCTTTACATTGTTTAACAATTTCCATCAAGAACAAACAGCTAAGCAATTCAAGCACAGATATCACACTATCTAGCCAAACCTGAGGCAGTAACATACAAACGATAACAATTCCTTTATCCGGTTCAAATATTTAATTAGGTCAATTTCATTATGATTCAAATGTCTAAATCATGATAACTCTATGTTTTTACAAAAACAATTAGAGAAGCCATGAATCCCCTACCTCGAAGAGTTCTTGACGTTCTTTATCCACAGAACGGGTAACAATCCATTTCTCGCGACAACTGCATACACCCGAGGTTGACACGATACAACATCACCAACCAAACTCCAAGAAAACACCATTAAAAGAATGAAGATTACATGTAATATGGAAGGGAGAACAAGAGAAGATGATCCTCGAAGGAATGATGATAAACATACCTTATATCGAAGAATGATCGACACAACTTTATTGTATCAAAACAGAGAGGAACTAATCTGAAGAGTAAAGTTTGATTGTGAAAATCATAAGGAAAGGATTGAAAGGATCTAGCATCTCATAGCCGAGAATAAAGAGGAAGAAAAAGGGAGAATGATATCTTGTCACTTTTGATAATTTTAATGGGGCGACGGTTTAAGATGCCCATAATTCTCCATTAAATGATGATCGCAATAACCCATGTGGTTTGACAAAGTAAAACATTCCAGGACTAATGAATAATTAATATAGAATGTATGGCCTTTGAAATGGCCTTAAGAGCCCTTAAAATAAGGCTTTAAATGTATTTTACGTCAATGAAAATGACTAAAGGGGCAAAACTGTAGGAATCTGGAAACACTGTTCACCCACCGTTACTGTACATGAAACCGATCTGTGAGACCGATCTATGAGACCGATTTGTGAGACAAATCTATCAGACCGATCTGTTAGATTGATCCATTAGACCGATCTGTGAGACCGATCTGTGAGACCGATCTGTGAGACCGATCTCTCAGACCAATCTGTCATACCGATCCGTCAGACTGATCTATGAGACTGATCTGATCTGTTATTGTTCATAAAACTGGAAACACTATTAACAGAATTGGGAAAATTGGAAAAAGTGTTGGGGATAAGTCACATTGACCTACCAAAACACCTCCAACACCACATTTTCACAAAGTGATGGACCAGATAGGTTCGAGCCATTACATCGAATACCTCTCAAAACATTCTCATCCTCAAGAATTTAAAACCAACCTAAAGAAAAGAGGGGTCCGAACAACCACCCTGTATGATACCTCTCAGGGAAAAACCACCATGATTTGCTCTAAAGATGGAACAAAACCACGAAATTTGAGAGCAAGGAAACAACCAATCAATATCCAAATCATTCAAGCATAACATCACACCAAAGGTACCTAAATGAAATGATCAAATAAAACTCGTCACAAAAACTTAAAACAGCTCTCGATACTGGACACACATCAGTGACTCACGTTCCCATCTACTCTCCTCCAGGCCACCGTGTCTCCACAAGACATGAACTAAGGGGATAGAACACCCAATCAACACCTTCTCCTTGCGGTCGTGGATCTCCACAGGTCTCTCCTCAAAGGTTGTATCATCGTCAACATCGATCTCTCCCCAATTGATAATGTGAGAGTCATCATGAAGATAACGATGGAGCTAAGATACATGGATAACATCATATATCTAACTCATCTATGGGGGAAGTGCTACTTGATATGCCACAGCTCCAACACGATCTAACACCTCGAAAGGCCTAAAAAATGGGGAGAAAGATTACTTCCACGACCAAACCTTCGTTGCCCACGACGGGGAGTCACCTTTAGAAACACATGATCCCCATCATTAAACTCTAAGGGTCTTCTTCTTTGACTAGCATATGATTTCTGATGATCTTGTGCTGTCATCATCCTCTCACGAATCACCTAAATCATCTCTGTTGTATACTGCACTAGTCCCGGTCCGAGAATTGCTGACTCTCCGACCCAAGTCCAGCACAACGATGAACGAAAATGTTTGTCATACAGGGATTCTAACGGCACCATACCAATGGTGGAGTTAGAACTATTATTATAAGAAAACTCCACCAGGGGTAGGTGCCTCATCCATGAACCTCCAAAGTCAAGAACACAAGAGCGCAACATGGCTTCAAGAGTCTAGATGGTTCGCTCTGTCTGATCATCTGTTTGAGGATGAAAATAAGTGCTCAGGCATAATTGAGAACCAAAAGCATTCTAGAGACCTCTCCAAACCTTGGAGGTAAAATGAGGATCTCAATCAGAATTGATCATCCTAGGTACTCCATGAAGCCTTACCACCTCCTCCAAATACTGCCTTGACAAAACATCCACGGAGCTCGACTTCTTGATCGCTATGAAGTGGGATGATTTTGTTAAACAATCCACTACTACCCATATAGCATCAAGTCCTCCCGGAGCTTGAGGTAAACCTGTAACAATGTCCATTGAGATGTCCTCCCACTTCCACTGAGGAATCACTAATGGCTTGAGAAGGCCCCTAGGAACATGGTCTTCGCCCTTCACCCTCTGGCAGACTAAACATCGATACACAAACTCTACCACAACATGCTTCTGCCCAGGCCACCAAAACTGACTCCTCAAGGATCGGTAAATCTTTGTCACACCAAGATGTACTGCTATGGGCGAACTATGGAACTCTCAGAGAACTGTCTCACGCATCTCCAAGGGAACAAAAAGCCTGTCATGATACAACACACGGTGTTGTTCATCCTCTGACCAACCATCAGGGGCCTCTCAATAAACAACTAATTCACTCTAAACTTCCACCTCTGAATCACCCAAATGGGACTCTTCCATCATCTGCATCAGGGAAGACTACACCGTCATCTGGAAAAGACAACCTTTACCTCCAACCTCTTCTATATCAAGATGTAATGCTGACAGTTCCTTTATTACTGTCCAGGAATCACTAGATTCAAGCACAGCATCACAGTGTGACTTTCGGCTCAGCGAATCTGCAACAACATTCGCTTTTCCAGGTGTATAATATATTTTGAAGTCATATTTATACAAGAACTCCATCCACCGACGCTATCGCAAGTTCACGTCCCGCTGAGAGAAAACATACCTCAAACTCTTACGATCGGTGAAAACCACAAAGTGCTCACCAATGAGGTAATGTCTCCACAAATTCAGTGCAAACACCACGGCCGCCAACTCAAGATCATGGGTGGTAGAGTTGCGTTCAGGGGACGCAACTGTCGAGACCCATAAGAAACGACTGACCTCTATTGCATTAGTACATAGCCTAGCCCCAGATGTAAAGCATCGCAGAAACCATCAAACTGGACTCCCTCAGCTGGTAGAGAATGAACGGGAGAACTTACCAACTTCTCATTTAGATACTCGAATGATTCCTGACACTGATCAGTCCATATGAATCCTTCATCCTTCTTGGTCAAAGCTGTTAGAGGAGTCACAACCTGTGAGAAATTTGCTACGAACATCCTGTAATAGCCTACGAGACCAAGGACTCTTCACACCTCTGACATTGTCTTGGGGGCTTCCCAATATACAACTACTTCTATCATTGATGGATCCACAACTACTCCTTGTTGGGACACAACATACCCCATGAAACAGACTTCTAGATTCCAAAACTCACACTTCGACAAAATCCCAAACAGTTGATGTTGGTGAACAATTTCCAAAATGGATAGTAAGTTCTCTTCATTCTCTTCTTCAAATGTGGAGTACACAAGGATGTCGTCGATAAAAACCACCACCAACTTGTCCATGAACACACAAAACACAACATTCATCAATCCCATTAATAAATCTAGAGCATTCGCTATGCCGAATGACATTACAACGAACTCATAATTCCCATGACGGCTACAGAAAGCAGTCTTCGGGATATCCCCATCCATCACATGCATTTGATGATATCCTGACTGCAAGTCTATCTTTGAGAACAAACATTCACACTGCAGTTGGTGGAATAAGTCATCAATCTGCGGAAGTGGACAATGGTTCTTTATTGTCACTTTGTTTAAGTGAGGATAATTGACACACAACCGTAAACTGTCGTCGACCTTCTTCACGAACAAGACCGGTGCTCCCCATGGTGACCTACTTGGCCGAACCAAACCGCACTTCAATAGACCATCAAGCTGTATATGTAGCTCTCGTAAATTAGATGGGGCCATTATATATGGAATCATAGAGTTAGAAGATTCTCCTGACTATAGCTCGATCCCAAACTCGATCTCTCATCGAGGGGGTAAGGCTAAAACCTCTTCGGAAAAGACATCTGAATACTCCTCCACAACCCTAGGAAATGCCAACTGCTCAACCTCTGAATAACATAGCATAATCTCAGCCATCATGGATGAGAAGGATGGAACCTGCCTATAACCCATCCGAGAATCTCGCTCACCAACAAACACCACTTTCTCTCCATCCGCACCGAAGAAGATGACATTCTTGCTGAAGCAATCCACCATAGCTTGCACTGAATACAACCAATACATTCTGAGGATGACATCATATATTTGTATTCATAAACATAGGAAATCACCCCAAGAGAGGTGCTTCCCCAACACTAGCTCACAATCTCAACATACTTCCAACAATCTAGCTTGACCTCCAACTAGTGTGGTCAACGCCAAGGGCACTTGAAGCCTCTCTACCTCAAGTCCCAAAGAATGGAGAAGGGTAGGTGACATTAAGTAGTGTGTCACTCCTGAATAAAACAAGGCATACACCAAGGTAGAAAACAAGCAAAGGGTACCTTAGACGACACCTGGCTCACCTGGAGCTGGCAACGATAGAGCATGAAGCTAACCACGACCTCTTCCACGGCCTCTCTGACCCTGATGACGACCAACACCATGGCTGCGCTCTGCTCTCTAAGGACGAGATGTGTCATGGGGTTGTCCCCTACCTGCCCCATCTAACCTCTGGTGATCTAAATCTAGTGCAACCTGCTACTGCTACCCCGACCGGAACTGCCTCAACGGAGGAACATGGAGCAGAGCACCCGGTACATGATGGCTACTCTGAAAAGTCAGGA
Source organism: Viscum album (assembly GCA_963277665.1). NCBI lineage: Eukaryota > Viridiplantae > Streptophyta > Magnoliopsida > Santalales > Viscaceae > Viscum > Viscum album. Next base: position 1,672,394,658 of record OY728133.1, read on the forward strand.
ACTCCCGCTTCTGATGACCACAACCACCACAAGAAAAACAAGCACCCGATCCCTTGGCATAGGCCTGAGAGTTACTGCCTCTGGAGAGATGAGATGGGAAGGGCTGGGACCTAGCCCTAGGTGAACGGAAACTCTTCTGCCCTAAAAACTGGGATCCCCAGACCACAGCTCTACTTCATGAGAAATCGTGACAATTCCCCTCTGGTGATGATCCGGTCCTGGAAAATGTTTTGTCAATAACCTCTGCCCTTGCCTGCACCTCAAGATATGTCTTCAGTATAAATGGGGTGACCTGGTGATGGATCTCTTGATGCAAAGCCTCCTCAAAATTCTTTGCCCTGGCCACCTCATCTGGTAATAGCTTTGAAGAATATCGTAGAAGGTTCCTGAAACAGATTCCAAACTCTCGAACACTAGAGCTTCCCTGTCAAAGGGTAAGAAGCTCCTGGAAGCTAGACGCCTTCACAGACAAAGACATAAACTCGACTTTGAACCTATCTCGAAACTCCCCCCATGAGATCGCTGACTCCTCCCGATCCCTGAGGAACAAGATCCACCCCTACCTCGCTGCTTCATGCAGAATTATCACAACCAAGGACACCCAGTGCTCTTTCTCAGCATGAATCGAGCTGAAGCCGATATCGACATCCACTAAAAAGTCTTTTGTGACTGCATCTGAAACGGTGCCCTTGTACTTCTGTAGACCCTGGCTCTGAAACTCTCGGAGTGTCTTCCTTTTAGTGTTGTCGTCGTCAACCTCTAATCGGCGGCGATCTGCTGGAACGGCTTGCTAGACATTTTCGGCAAAAACCTGACGAGGACATCGACCTGGTGCCATTCCTGCAAACGAACAGACCATTAGAGCTCCTAATCCATTTTTATGGGAGACTCAACATTAATTAATTAATTTTTTTATTTTATTCATTTTGGGTTAACCTATACCAAGGTCTACCCATTCAAACACAGGCACAAAGAAGAATCATGCATGATCCTTTCCTAGGTCTGTACCCTACATCAAGTATAATTTTATTTAGTAGTCATCATAAACATAAAGGTCTGTGCAACATATCATAGGGGGACCAAAACGCCTATGTCTCTACCGGTCTCCAGTGTTTACCCCACTAGCTAAACATTAATGACACTGTTTCCCTACCAACCCATGAAACCTCACCTATTCCTAACTCCAAACATCATCCTATCCCTCAACCTGCCTCTGATACCACTCTGTCATGACCCCCTCCCCACAATGTGTACCCTTCCTGGGCTGGAAATGTGAGAAGGGAGATAATGACCCCCGATTCCCGCCTCCAGTAGGCCCTGGGTTGGAGACTAGCACCGAGGGTATAGTAAACACAAAAAATGAGGCATTACCCTCTATGAGAAGACATGCAGAAAATAGAGATAAGATTGACACCAAAAAAAATCCTATTCAGAACTGAAATATAAAAGAAACCCATGTCCATATATGAAATGCTATGCAAAAGTACTAAACCAGAAAGGGAAAAACTGCAAGTACCCAATGGAATATAAAATAGCAGTGACCATGATCCCGAACAACTCCTGCAACCCCATGCTAGTAGTGACCAGCCTAATCTCCATCCTTCTCCATGGAACCTGTAAAACAGTTTATATACACATAGGGTGAGTATAATAGTATACTCGGTAGGATCCTCCCCAAAGCCTCTTGTGAAAAAGTAAAGAGAGCATGCTAAAGCATAGTGAACAATAACTGAAACTAACTCGTCACCTAAACAGGTATACTATGTTCTCAACCTCACCATGGAAACTCTCACAAAGCAATGCATACAAGAATATAGCATATAATAAAGAATATAATGGGTACCCCGCTACTACTTCCCCACTGTTTTTCCGCTTTTCCCCAACAACATACGTCATGTGCATCTCTCTCCAAACGCTTGCCCATATAAACATGGGCAAAGACCCAAAATCTGCACCACGTGAACCACAAAGGCATGCCCGCAGACACCTGGGCTAAGGACCACACCATCCTCACAACCAAAAGTAACCGGGTAGTTTTCGGTAGCCACCACAGCTCTCTTAATGTGTATCCTGCGTCGAGTATTATACCTCAAGCAGTCACATCCCATACGCCGAGTAAGGATCCTCAAGCCATCACAGCCTATACACGTTACACCTATAGCAGTCCATAGGATACTATATCCAGAACATATGTCTGTGAAATAACCAAAAGCCAGTATAGCCCTCAACACACATATATGGGGAATACTAACCGCTGGGACAAAGGCACAAGTATCTACCAAGAGAAGAGAGAGGGGCTAAAGAGGGTAGTCAGTCATTCAACCTTCCATCAGAATGTTGAGGAAAACAGCCCCAGGGCTTAGAATCCCTAGGGTGTCAGTTTCCCTTACCGACATGGTGGAGTAGTGTATAGAAACACAAAAGGTACAGAATATATATATAACACACAACCACACTATAGAAATTACCTAGTATTAAACACAACTACAGCTAACGTCTCTCAGACATCAGGCTGATACTTCTAAGTCTATTTATCCTATAAGCACACAACCATTTAAAGAGTATTAATAGATTAGTCCATTCACATTGTATTAGTTCCACTGTACATTAATTAATTCACTAAACATTAATTAACCATGAAAAATTCCACATTAAACTGAATTGGTGTCACATTCAACATCAACTTCTCTTTTTAAGATTCAACCTTACCTTTAAATTATAGCATCTACATCCCCATGGATTATCTCCATTTAATCAAACATTCATTATAGAATTACATTCCTATATTCCCAAGAATTCTAGAAAAGCATCATATGCTACTAAACACAAAGGGGGCTCAATACGGTGAGTAGATGTAGAGACCCGAAGCCTAACGTACATGAACATTACATTACTTTTGCGGAATAACAAAAATACACACACAAGGATCGTAATAGTTTAGTGTCTTTGGAAACTCGGAACGTAATCTTCTAATCCTGGTGAAAGATCTTCAAAATCTCCCACAAAGATCTTCCTTTTTTTTTTACCTAAAACCTTTCTTTATATCCTTGGGAAAAGAAAACATAAAAGGGTGAGCTCAAATGCTCAGTAAGGGTAAACAAAAGAAATATCAATCACATAATTTTCATAAGAACATAACATTTTTGGAAATCTTAACCTGCAAAAGAGAGCATAATTTCATAACATGGGATAAATCATAGTAGTGAAAATGAAACCATAACTTAAAACATTACTCATTGTGGCATACACACATAATCACAGAGAATCATTTCTTGTTAGTCAAGACTCATTGCCAAGACTATCTTAGTGGAAAAAGTCCCTTTCTGAATTGAGTAATCCTCGTTTCAGTCCTGTTTCACTGAACCGGTATAACCTACCATTCCAGCCATGTCTATCTCATGAGATATGAAATCTTTACCCAATGCATTGGAGGGAGATATAGGTCCCACCCATCTCTTAATGATACCATTCTTATGTGTGCCACAAAATCATAAATCATACATCATTTCATAACCCATGTAATAAAAATGGGATTCTTAAACAACATGACATCATAAAACCATTCATATAAGATAAAGGAATTCATAAACATAATTCCATCACAAAATAGTCAAATCAATGTAAAAATATGGATAGAAACAGAACCCTTTATTATCTTAGATGGAAAATACTTTTGATAAAACACTTGAAATGAATTCTTGAGGAAAATATCCTTTCTTCTTTAAAATCAATTTCTTTTCACAAAACATCATGCAATTTTAAAAGAAAGATATTTTATTGAAAATAGTCATGAAATATTTTAGAGGAAGCTTCATGAAAATAAGGCTTTATAAAACAGTATAAATCCGTTCGTGTCGTATAAGTTAAAAAAACATTCTTCGTACTTTTGTCGGAAAAGTCAAAAAGTACCTCGTACGAAAAAAACGACAAAAGATTCCTTTCATATTCTTTACTAAAAACTCACCTAAGGGTAAAATTTGATTTATACTATTGCAAGTGGATGGAAACAATATTACATATTGAGGGAACATGGATGTGGATGATAAAATACACCCCAGTAAATACTTACGAATAAACAATCTCGGATAAAAATGAGATTGTGATATTTCCCTTACCTTAGGTCCGACTTGCTTTGTAAGTGTCCGAACCTCCTGTATAATGATTTAAATCATGTTATTGACTTATTACAGAATCATATTCATTGTTATTATATCATATATGGTTCACTTATGACATTATATTACCCATTCTTTTGTAAATTCCATGTTAAAGAAGCGTTTTGGGTAAAATCGTTTCATTTATCGTAGGTGTTTTGACTTGTTGTTCTTGACATCATTATTACTCATATCATGATTTACTTACTTCCAAAATATAAAATATGATTTATATCATATATATTCAGTATATATATATATATAATAGATAGATAAATAAAATGAAAAACACCGTTCATGGAGACGGTAGTCCGTACGTACGCATGAACGCTGTTTTCCTTTCCTTATTGTCTTGAAATGGAAGTAAGTAGATGACATACATATGTATATATATACATAAATCCAGTAGCTTTATAATGTCATATATTTCATTATTATTACATTATAATCATTCTTAAATGGTTAACATGGAGAATGAATCTCATCGCGTCGTGGAGACGGTAGTCCGTACGTACGCACGAGCGATGATATCATTTCCATAAATATTGAACTGAATTGAAGTGGATTATACAATATATCAGAATCAATATGATGTTTTAATAACTATGTATAGTTATTCTTTACACCATTATACCCATCCATGTAAGGTGGTGGTGGAAAATAGATTACACCACGGCGTGGAGACGGTATTCCGTACGTACGCACGCGCGGTGATTTCTTTTTCCGTAGGATGGATAGATAGTGAAATAGGGTTGTTTCATACTTATAATAACATATCAGTATATGAGTGATACTGATGTTATTACTTCATAATGAAACAACCTAAGAAGAAGTTGAAGAAGAAATAAAGATAAAAGAATTGGTAACGGTAATTACCTCTTCTTTGAAGCGCCTCTTTGAGACCTCCTCTTAGGGCACTAGAATTGGTCTTTGAGGAAGACCAGAACCTCTAGGATGTTGCTAGGGAAGTGGAGAAGAGATTTTGTCAGGGGTTGGACGAGCTTGAGTGCTCAAATTGGTGTGAGGAGGAAGGGGGAGGAGGTGTCCTTTTATAAGGGAGGAGAGGGGCACCTTAGGAATATCTCAAAATATTATTTTATATTAAAGTCAAAATCGGTTTATAATGGTTCCAAAGGGTCTTATTTCGAAGCTAAAGTGGGTATGGGTCGAAATCCTATCAACCAATAGAATTTAGACAAGTTTAGGATATTATTTTAACCTTATCAATTAGATTTAACTCTAAGTTAAATAATTTAACTTTTACCGTGTCTTTTTGTTTTCTTTCACTATATGGTTAATAAACATACTATAACATGCCAAACGAACCCCAAATTGTTTATTATTAATATATATATCCTTATCTAAGTCATTTGGCCGAACCTTAGATTTTTAGGAATAAAATAACAATTAGTAATATAATATTTGATTTAAAAACTATTTTGTGTCAATTTTGACACTATTTGATATATGATTTTTGTGAAAGTCATAACAGAATTAAATGTTCTAACCAAGTTGATTAAATCAACATTAATATATCATAGTAACCTAGAAAATTAGTGGAATTCATAAAAAATCTCAAATTACATTTATTTTGGTGCTTATAACATCACTTATGTCAATATTTCATTAAAAAGATAATTACTGCATCATCGTTGTGTCATAAATAAATTAAATTATTTGATGTCTAAAAATTACAAATAAAATACCATCATGTAGGAAATCTTTTTAGATTTCTAATGAATATTTACAATCGAATTTATCTTATGTATAACCCCATATTAAAAATGATGTACTTATTAAACTTTGATTTTAACTATTTTAACCCTTCTTTAAATAAATTAATAATAAATGTCCTAATCTAATCCAAGTGGGCCTAAATGGTCATATTTTATTCCTAAGTTTGTTTTTGGTCGAATTACACTTGTCCAATAGAATTAGGACATGTGTTAGGGTAATAGTAATATCATATTTACCCTTAGTTACCCTATTTACTATTAACCGCGGTAAAAAAAAGTAAAAAGTTACTATTCACCAAAAATTATTTTCATCTCATTGAACCACATTTTCGTCCTTGATATTAACCGTGTCTCTCGGATTTTCGAAATTCCATTCACAGAAGCGGTAAAATTAAGTTTTATGCAAAAATTCAGTTTTTAACCTACCACTTAGTAGTTTCACTATTCATCAAAAATTGATGTTTTTCAGAACAATGCCAAAATTTCATCCCAAGCTATATTTCATATTCCGAATTCAAAAATGAAGTCTATTTTACCAAATTCATAACATAGAAGTTGCATTAATTAATTTTATAATTAAATCCCGCTTTTAAAACAAATAGCGTGTTTTTAAGAAACAATATCTATCAAAAGATTGACACTTGATTATGTCTGGTTTAAATGTGAAATTACAACCAATGACCAACATTGTATTAAATTGTAAAAATATATTCTAAATATACTTTAAAACCACTCAAATTAATAATTTATCACTATTAATTATTTCGATTAAAAAAGTTGTTTTTAATTATAATTTTGTAATTTTTCACTATTCATCAGAATATGAAAGTTATCCGAAAAGTACCAAAATTTCACCTTAGGCTAAATTCGATACTCCGAATCCAAGAATAAAGTTCATTTTGAAAAATAAGATTTACTGGATTTCAAAAAGTGGTTATTACTATTCATAACGGCTATTTTTAATAATATTTTTATAGCATATCGTTGTTTAGTGAAACTCGGTATTGCGTACTACACACGCTATCGAGGAAGGTCGCGATTGCGTGTAATGCAAGTCAAGTCAAGGATGTGTGTTGTGCAAGCTCCTTTTGGTGTAGCATACAACACAAGACATTAATAAAATTAAAAAGAATATTTTTTTATAAAATCTTGGGCTGTTACATTCTACCCCCCTTAAAATGAATTTCGCCCTCGAAATTCGTCGGGGTTATAAATGGTTTACTATTTGAAAGTTTCTTTAATAGAAACCCACATCGTAAAAGGGAATACCAAAACTTGGCTTTAAAAACTAAAGTATGAAATGTAACGATTACCCAAATAAACTAATCACTAGGTTTCCACATAGGTGAAAATATGGATATGGAAGAGAAATCTAACCATCATGTTCTGATGGAGAGTGGTAGAGAACATGGCTATGGAAAATCCAGTAATCACAAATCCATAAATTTGTGACGATCTAAGGTACCATCTGATTCATCAGGTATAAGATCACTAGGACAACATTTTTGGTTTTCAAGATCATTTCCCTAAAGTTGAAAATTTGAATTAGAATAAATACTTACTTTATTTTGATACAATATCACTGTTGTTCGTGCCTTGAACAATTTCCACTTCATCTCTTAAATAAATGAAGTTGAATTTGTTATTCATGTGATAGAATGACGGGTCATTCCATCTGTCTCAAACAAAAGGTTAGCAAAACTTATATACATAAGTCGATCTATAGTGAGATTAATCATATATGGTTCCTAAAATGGACTTATACTTCATATATCATACTGCTTAATATAATAAAACTAGTTTCTACTAAACAGGGACTTCCTGTAGGTCAGTGGTAGGCGATAAAGGCCAGTCGCACTTTGGTTGTGGGTTCGATTCCTACAGCCTTGTCCGAAGCGATGGGCTGTCGCCCGTCCTGCAGGTTGTCCTTTTTCTAAAACTACGTTACTATAACATCCCATCTTCTATCCTTAAACAATACTAACTTATGTCCAACATAATCCAGTCTAATCTTTAGGCTTATACATAATACTGCAGTTCACTCTCATAATATAGTGACAACGATTACCAGAGATTTAATACTGTCGTTGATCCCCACATATCATAAGATATGTCTTGTTGGTCACGTTCCAAACATTCAAAGTCCTTAATCATGTATTCTCTTGAATACCTTTGTGAAAACATGAATGCAGTTAAAAGTTAACACCTTCCACATACTAAAATCCTCAAAATTCTATATACTCAAACCATGATATCACTTAGTCCTTATATCAATCATGAGCTCATGAATACAATCAAACATCTCATTATCGTCTTATCCCTTCATTATGCACATATCATCTACATTCCAAAAATATCTGAATAACCATTCATGGATACTTGTACCATTAATCATATACTTTCAAAACTCAAGGAAAGACAACAGTATAACAATCCTTATATGTCTTTTTATTCCATAGTACCATGAGATTACTTATACAACATTACACGTGATAAACATGTAATCATTCCACTACATTCTTAAACCATTGACCGAGCTTCAACAATTCTTTCATCTCACATATCATTTGTAGTCTCATCATCATCATCCACATAAATACTACCCATATGACCATACTGATTCTCTTCATGAGTCTTTCCCTTAGGGCATTTGTTTGCATAATGCCCATACATTCCACATTTAAAACACTTAACCATTTTTGATGTCGTAGCAATACCATTATCCTCATCCATGGTGTTAACCGAACCTTTTCCTTTGCACTTACTTGCTTTGTGTCCTTCTTTTCCACACCCAAAGCATCTTCCAGTTCCTTTGAAACATTCTCCTTGATGCCTCTTCCCACATGATTTACATAGGGGAAATTGAACTTTCTTTCCTCTATGATCATCATGAAACTCCATCTTTCTCTTATTAGCCGAGTCAGGAAACTTACCAAATTTTACTTTATTGATCATATTATGAGATTGCTGATTTGGCATAATAATGATGTTTGGACTTCCAAATCCCATTTCATTTGGTTGCTCATAAAGAATATCATTCCATTGTCCATCATTTCCTCCATTATCGTGAATCACCTTGTTTCCAGCCATTTTCTAAAACCCAAAAAGAATAGCGTGAGAGGCAAAAATCATGCTAGGGAAAACAACATAATAAAGGGGGAGTACCTTGAACATCTAACATCTTAGGTTTAATTCTATGATCGTTAGCGTAGTTCTAGTACTATAACCTATGCACATACTTAACCTTAGGGACATCCCTAGACATACCTTAGAAATATCTCTAGGGATCTCACTAACGTTTTCGCATCCTAGTTTCCAAAGGTTGACTAAACCTTTCCTCTGATACAAACTGTAGAGACCCGAAGCCTAACGTACATGAACATTACATTACTTTTGCGGAATAACAAAAATACACACACAAGGATCGTAATAGTTTAGTGTCTTTGGAAACTCGGAACGTAATCTTCTAATCCTGGTGAAAGATCTTCAAAATCTCCCACAAAGATCTTCCTTTTTTTTTACCTAAAACCTTTCTTTATATCCTGGGGAAAAGAAAACATAAAAGGGTGAGCTCAAATGCTCAGTAAGGGTAAACAAAAGAAATATCAATCACATAATTTTCATAAGAACATAACATTTTTGGAAATCTTAACCTGCAAAAGAGAGCATAATTTCATAACATGGGATAAATCATAGTAGTGAAAATGAAACCATAACTTAAAACATTACTCATTGTGGCATACACACATAATCATAGAGAATCATTTCTTGTTAGTCAAGACTCATTTCCAAGACTATCTTAGTGGACAAAGTCCCTTTCTGAATCGAGTAATCCTCGTTTCAGTCCTGTTTCACTGAACCGGTATAACCTACCATTCCAGCCATGTCTATCTCATGAGATATGAAATCTTTACCCAATGCATTGGAGGGAGATATAGGTCCCACCCATCTCTTAATGATACCATTCTTATGTGTGCCACAAAATCATAAATCATACATCATTTCATAACCCATGTAATAAAAATGGGATTCTTAAACAACATGACATCATAAAACCATTCATATAAGATAAAGGAATTCATAAACATAATTCCATCACAAAATAGTCAAATCAATGTAAAAATATGGATAGAAACAGAACCCTTTATTATCTTATATGGAAAATACTTTTGATAAAACACTTGAAATGAATTCTTGAGGAAAATATCCTTTCTTCTTTAAAATCAATTTCTTTTCACAAAACATCATGCAATTTTAAAAGAAAGATATTTTATTGAAAATAGTCATGAAATCTTTTAGAGGAAGCTTCATGAAAATAAGGCTTTATAAAACAGTATAAATCCGTTCGTGCCGTATAAGTTAAAAAAACATTCTTCGTACTTTTGTCGGAAAAGTCAAAAAGTACCTCGTACGAAAAAAACGACAAAAGATTCCTTTCATATTCTTTACTAAAAACTCACCTAAGGGTAAAATTTTATTTATACTATTGCAAGTGGATGGAAACAATATTACATATTGAGGGAACATGGATGTGGATGATAAAATACACCCCAGTAAATACTTACGAATAAACAATCTCGGATAAAAATGAGATTGTGATATTTCCCTTACCTTAGGTCCGACTTGCTTTGTAAGTGTCCGAACCTCCTGTATAATGATTTAAATCATGTTATTGACTTATTACAGAATCATATTCATTGTTATTATATCATATATGGTTCACTTATGACATTATATTACCCATTCTTTTGTAAATTCCATGTTAAAGAAGCGTTTTGGGTAAAATCGTTTCATTTATCGTAGGTGTTTTGACTTGTTGTTCTTGACATCATTATTACTCATATCATGATTTAATTACTTCCAAAATATAAAATATGATTTATATCATATATATTCAGTATATATATATATATAATAGATAGATAAATAAAATGAAAAACACCGTTCATGGAGACGGTAGTCCGTACGTACGCATGAACGCTGTTTTCCTTTCCTTATTGTCTTGAAATGGAAGTAAGTAGATGACATACATATGTATATATATACATAAATCCAGTAGCTTTATAATGTCATATATTTCATTATTATTACATTATAATCATTCTTAAATGGTTAACATGGAGAATGAATCTCATCGCGTCGTGGAGACGGTAGTCCGTACGTACGCACGAGCGATGATATCATTTCCATAAATATTGAACTGAATTGAAGTGGATTATACAATATATCAGAATCAATATGATGTTTTAATAACTATGTATAGTTATTCTTTACACCATTATACCCATCCATGTAAGGTGGTGGTGGAAAATAGATTACACCACGGCGTGGAGACGGTATTCCGTACGTACGCACGCGCGGTGATTTCTTTTTCCGTAGGATGGATAGATAGTGAAATAGGGTTGTTTCATACTTATAATAACATATCAGTATATGAGTGATACTGATGTTATTACTTCATAATGAAACAACCTAAGAAGAATTTGAAGAAGAAATAAAGATAAAAGAATTGGTAACGGTAATTACCTCTTCTTTGAAGCGCCTCTTTGAGACCTCCTCTTAGGGCACTAGAATTGGTCTTTGAGGAAGACCAGAACCTCTAGGATGTTGCTAGGGAAGTGGAGAAGAGATTTTGTCAGGGGTTGGCCGAGCTTGAGTGCTCAAATTGGTGTGAGGAGGAAGGGGGAGGAGGTGTCCTTTTATAAGGGAGGAGAGGGGCACCTTAGGAATATCTCAAAATATTATTTTATATTAAAGTCAAAATCGGTTTATAATGGTTCCAAAGGGTCTTATTTCGAAGCTAAAGTGGGTATGGGTCGAAATCCTATCAACCAATAGAATTTAGACAAGTTTAGGATATTATTTTAACCTTATCAATTAGATTTAACTCTAAGTTAAATAATTTAACTTTTACCGTGTCTTTTTGTTTTCTTTCACTATATGGTTAATAAACATACTATAACATGCCAAACGAACCCCAAATTGTTTATTATTAATATATATATCCTTATCTAAGTCATTTGGCCGAACCATAGATTTTTAGGAATAAAATAACAATTAGTAATATAATATTTGATTTAAAAACTATTTTGTGTCAATTTTGACACTATTTGATATATGATTTTTTTGAAAGTCATAACAGAATTAAATGTTCTAACCAAGTTGATTAAATCAACATTAATATATCATAGTAACCTAGAAAATTAGTGGAATTCATAAAAAATCTCAAATTACATTTATTTTGGTGCTTATAACATCAATTATGTCAATATTTCATTAAAAAGATAATTACTGCATCATCGTTGTGTCATAAATAAATTAAATTATATGATGTCTAAAAATTACAAATAAAATACCATCATGTAGGAAATCTTTTTAGCTTTCTAATGAATATTTACAATCGAATTTATCTTATGTATAACCTCATATTAAAAATGATTTACTTATTAAACTTTGATTTTAACTATTTTAACCCTTCTTTAAATAAATTAATAATAAATGTCCTAATCTAATCCAAGTGGGCCTAAATGGTCATATTTTATTCCTAAGTTTGTTTTTGGTCGAATTACACTTGTCCAATAGAATTAGGACATGTGTTAGGGTAATAGTAATATCATATTTACCCTTAGTTACCCTATTTACTATTAACCGCGGTAAAAAAAAGTAAAAAGTTACTATTCACCAAAAATTATTTTCATCTCATTGAACCACATTTTAGTCCTTGATATTAACCGTGTCTCTCGGATTTTCGAAATTCCATTCACAGAAGCGGTAAAATTAAGTTTTATGCAAAAATTCAGTTTTTAACCTACCACTTAGTAGTTTCACTATTCATCAAAAATTGATGTTTTTCAGAACAATGCCAAAATTTCATCCCAAGCTATATTTCATATTCCGAATTCAAAAATGAAGTCTATTTTACCAAATTCATAACATAGAAGTTGCATTAATTAATTTTATAATTAAATCCCGCTTTTAAAACAAATAGCGTGTTTTTAAGAAACAATATCTATCAAAAGATTGACACTTGATTATGTCTGGTTTAAATGTGAAATTACAACCAATGACCAACATTGTATTAAATTGTAAAAATATATTCTAAATATACTTTAAAACCACTCAAATTAATAATTTATCACTATTAATTATTTCGATTAAAAAAGTTGTTTTTAATTATAATTTTGTAATTTTTCACTATTCATCAGAATATGAAAGTTATCCGAAAAGTACCAAAATTTCACCTTAGGCTAAATTCGATACTCCGAATCCAAGAATAAAGTTCATTTTGAAAAATAAGATTTACTGGATTTCAAAAAGTGGTTATTACTATTCATAACGGCTAGTTTTAATAATATTTTTATAGCATATCGTTGTTTAGTGAAACTCGGTATTGCGTACTACACACGCTATCGAGGAAGGTCGCGATTGCGTGTAATGCAAGTCAAGTCAAGGATGTGTGTTGTGCAAGCTCCTTTTGGTGTAGCGTACAACACAAGACATTAATAAAATTAAAAAGAATATTTTTTTATAAAATCTTGGGCTGTTACAGTAGATATACTACCTGTTGAGTCTTTGTCACCTATAACAAGAGCATAGACCCATTCTCCCTCTACAGGATAATCATGGAAATGAAGTGGCACACCCCGTGTGTCTTCGCCTCATTCGGAAGAATGGTAAGTAGGACCAGCTTCCTTGAGTAGTGGGAAAAAGTAAAGTAGATAAACAACCAAACAAAAACACCAACATACATCCATCACATCCATCCAATAGCATCATCCTTGGTGTCCTCCCCGACACCCACATGCATAAACCAATGCCTCTCCCAACTCTAGGAGTCATCCACTACCACAAAGAAAAGGCCACCCTTCCTCTATATATCACAACACCCCTCCAGGGTCACATCACAGCACAAGCAGCAAGAAAAAAATCATCACATCAAATGGGATCTTGGCCCTTTAACAAGGCATCCTGCCTTCATACAAAATTAGAACTCATGGCTCCAAACCTCATGGAATTTGGCCTTACAAGCAAGAAGGTAACTCACAACTCTATCAGGCATTATCTTTTATCAACAAAAAGTTACTTAATTCTTCTTCAATTAACATATTCCATTTGTAGGTTCCAATTCTAAGAAACCTATTCAGTAAGCTATAACAAAAGATTTAACATGCTTATTATGCCAATTTGATTAACATAGAATGAAAATTAGAACAACTACAAAACGGCAACAACCGGATTCATTTACATGCCTCTTTATCTTTAGCCAATTAATTATCAATTAATTCAGGCTTTACGTTCTTTATCAATTTCCATCAAGAACAAACATCTATGCAAAGAAAGCATAGATATCACACTATCTAGCCAAACATGAGGCAATAACATATGAACGATAAAAATTTCTTTATCCAGTTCAAATATTTAATTAGAAAAATTTCATTGTGATTCGAAGGGCTAAATCATGATAACTCTATGTTTGCACATAAACAATTAGAGAAGCCACGAATCCCCTACCTCGAAGAGTTCGTGATGTTCTTTATCCACAGAACAGGTCACAATCCTCTTCTCGCAACAACTGCATCCACCCGAGGATGCCACGATACGACAACACCAACCAAACCCCAAGAAATATCCATTAGAAGCATGGATATTACATGCTAATATGGAAAGGATAACAAGAAAAGATGATCCCCGAATGAATGATAATAAACATACCTTATATCGAAGAATGATCGAAACACCTTGGTTGCATCAAAACTGAGAGGAACTGATCTGAGAAGTAAAGTATGATTATGAAACACCTATAGAAAGGATTAAAAGGTTATAGTGTCTCATAGCCGAGAACAAAGAGGAAGAACAAGGGAGAATGATATCTATCCCGTTTATAAGATTTAATGGGGCGACGGTTTAAGATGCACTTAATTCTTCATTAAAAGAGAATCACATTAACCTATGTGCTTTGACCAAGTAAAACATTCCAATCCTACAGAATAATTAATATAGGATTTGTGGCCTTTGAAACGGCCTTAAGAGCCCTTAAAATAAGGCTTTAAATGTATTTGCGTCAAAGAAAACCCTAAAAGGGGCAAAACTATAGGAATCTGGAAACATTGTTCCCCCATCATTACTGTACCTGAAACTGATCTGTCAGACCAATCTGTGAGATTGATCTGTGAGAACGATTTGTTAGACCGATCTGTGAGACCGATCTGTCAAACCGATATATCAAACTGATCTGTCAGACCGATCTGTCAGACCGATCGTTGAGACCGATCTGTGAGACTGATATGTGATACCGATCTGTGAGACCAATCTGTGAGGCAGACCTGTCAGATCGATCTGTCAGACCGATCCGTCAAACTGATCTGTGAGACCGATCTCTGAGACCGATATGTGAGACTGATATGTCAGACCGATCTGTGAGAAGGATCTGTGAGACCGATCTGTCAGATCGATCTGTGAGACCGATTAGTCAGACCGATCTGTGAGACCGATCAGTCAGACCGATCCATCAAACCGATCCATCAGACTGATTCATCAGACAGATCCATTAGACCGATCCGTCATACCGATCCGTAAGAATGATCTGTCAGACCGATCTGTTACTGTTCATAAAACTGGAAACACTGTTCAGTGAACTGAAAAAATTGGCAATGTGTCTGGGATAAGTCACATTAACCTCTCGAAACACCTCAAACACAACATTTTCACAATGTAATAGACCAGAGAGGTCCAGGACATTGATATATATATATATATATATATATATATATATATATTTATGGATTCAATATTAGGTTTTCTAAAAACATTAGAAGGATATGAAACATTTGTGTAGTATTGTATTTTTTTCTTCTGATTTTCCATTTTTTGAGATTCATGGAGATGAATTTGGTTGTTGAAATAGAATGTATTTTTGTAAAGTTGTTTTAAAGATTCTTATAGTCCCAACCACAATCATCTCTAGTTGATATCCTTGCTTAAATAACATGATACCGTCTATTTTCCATCATGAATTTATCTGTCTATTATGGCTTAGTATGATATTAAATCCATACTAGATGGCAGAATGGATTGTATGATTCAAAAATTAGAAGAGATGTTACTTTCATGTGGTAATAGTTTTAGAGTTTTTTCAATAATGAGTTTAACATTATTTTTTTTTCTTTATAATAGTATCTATTCTTTTCCATCAATATGGTTCCATTTATAGTGTTTTATATGGATTTAGGTGGATTTTTATTATGCTAGATAGATTTTTGTGAGTTTTAGGGTAAATTGAATAGATTTAGTGTAGAATTTGGTAGAATAATTTTAGATGATTCATGAATGGATGATTTTTTTTTATGATCGTCTCAATATTTATAATGATCATTGGAAATAGTCCTTGAAAGTAAATTTTAGTGACCATGTTTTAATTTAATCATGGATAGTAAAAAAAATTTATTAGTAAAAATATCTATTCATAGTTTATAATGACTTTAATTTTGTTGTAGAATATTTGATATGTTATTTACATGTTTGAATTTACACTCTTGATGAGTCAAACACATAATTATTTTATATGTTGTTTCTATAAGGATATCATCATGATAACAACAGTGTAATTCACTAGGCTGAGTTGGATGATAATGAATATGTGAAAATAGTAATGTCACATATAGATGTTAATGAATATTATGGAAATTTATTTTTTGGCTGAGTCATTCCATTAGTGTATGTCTTTTGTAGACATGATGGTTTGGATAAATATAAATGGGAGTGGAATTCATGGGTGTTAGTTTAGTATCTGGGGTTATTTTGAATATTGATTCTTATAGAGAGGTTTATATTTTATTCTGAGTTTAATGGAAAACTATTTTAATTTTTTTATATTTTTCATAATCACTTTCAAAAATGAGATTGATATTTGAGAACGACATCACATGGTGATTACATTTAGGTATTTTTTTCTATTCTAGGATTTTTTATTCTAATGAATAATAATTTTTATAGATTTATCTAATATAGAGTCATGGAAATTTCCAGTACAATAAGTTGTTAGTTTTTTATTATTTATAGGAGAACAGAGTATGTTTATAGGTAAATTGGGATATTTAAGCAAAAAATTTAGTTTTTCAATAAACAATTCCATGGTTGGGTCTTATCAATTTCATGGAAGTTTTTTGTTACGGATGTTAGATATCATCATGATTGATAGTTTTATATTGGTATAAATTTAATTGGGGTTTATTCTTGATACCATGGGTTAAAACAACATCATGGTTCTCTTTACAATGACATGTTTCATTAAAATGTTTTTTTATCTAATACTATTATTTGGGACTCTAAGTTAGAAAATTTTCTAACCAAAATGGTTTGATACTATATTATGGTTGATTAATGTTGTTGTATAAGTTCCTTCATCATGGTTTGACATCATGATTTGAGTGGGGATCAAGGAAAACTAATTGTGGTTCTTATGGTTTATTCAATATTTTGATCAATTTTTTATTTTTTAATGATAAATAAGATATGAGATTTTATGATTTTTGAATTTTGTGGAAATGTTTTTTATATTATCATTGAAAACACTAACCATAACATGGTTTAGGAAACAGTGTTATGGTTTGGTCTAAATGTGTTTGAATATAATTTTTATGCCACTTTCTCCTCTCATTTGATATTAATTATTCCATTGTTACACTATATGACCTACATTGAATTTTAAGTAATTATTTGTTCCATTAAAAGATCCTTGTGTTCTTATTCACATTATATTTAATCCTTATAAAATAATATAATTTTTTAAATTTTTTTATAATTTTATCTATTATTCCATCATAATAATTCATAAAAAGTGGATCATGTATTAATTAACTGAGGATTTATGTGATGTTTTTCGATTATAGGATTATTATGGAATCATCGTGAGAGAATAGTTATTCAAGAATTCGAATTCATCCTTTTTCTAAAATGATGAAACATGATTTTATTTATGAATAATTATTTGAAATATCTATTTTTATTTATTACCATTAATGTGGAATTTCCATTCATTAAATTTCATGATTATGTATATTTTATTGGCCTAAATTTATAAGTTTTATTGAATATTTGGAAAAAATTAGACATATGTATTTTATATTATTTTTAATTTTTGTTTATTTTGATGAAGTATTGCAATATGTTATGTGGATGTTTCATTATGTATATGATCATATGTTATGGATATGGAATCGTATTGAATTATTTATTAGGTGTTCATATAGTAAGGTTGATGGATTTTGAATTGGAAGATTAATCTTTCCCAAGAAATAGTTTTCTTATTTCATGAATGAATAAATGAAAATATTGAGTTTCAAGAAAAAATATAGGATAAATGTTGATATGTAAAAGGAATAAATGAAGTAATTAGATTAATAATTTTTTGTAGTGATTACTTCATTGTAAATACATAAATTAAATTTTTTTCAAAAGGGTATATTTTTATGAAATGAGAATTATGATATCATATGTTATTAGCTAGTTGGCAGGGATTTTATATGGAATTTAATTATATGGATATAGGTGGTTGTGGTTGTAGTATAAAGATTATGATGTGGATGAGGGTATAGTTATAGAAGTGTCTTTGATAGGATGTGAATCCTAACATGTATTATATCTTATTATGTATAATTATATTTTTTTTCTAAACACCCTCACTCAAGATAGATAATATAACAGAAACACATATGTGGATTTGGGTACAAATTGAACTCACAATAAGCTAGATGTTGTGCAATTAGATAGTTGGTTACTCCCGCACTCTTGTGCTTCCTTCTAGTCATGAAAGTTGTAGTATTTGTTGTATTTGGTTGACATGAATGTGATATAAGTTTTTTTATTTGGATATGGTGTTTGTTTTTAGTAACTATATATGGTATGAGGTTACGGTATATGCATATGGGTAGATATGGGAGTGCCAGAACACATATTTTTGGGATTTAAGGATGACTAAATCTGTAGGGAAGTGGGAATGGGTTCCTCTTCTACTATATTATTCGGATTACTATATATATTTTTTAAATAGATTTGGATATTGTATTTTTGAAAGGTTAGGTTCATAAGTGAACCTATGATGGGGCTATGTATCAGATTAATTGTTTATTGATAAATTATTTTTTATGGTTCTTCTACATTTCCACATGGGGTTATAGGGATGTACATTCTCAGGTGAATTTTATAGTTAACCAAAATTCTATATAAATTTTTTTTACATATCTGGGTGATGTTGTGGGATCATAGATTTGGATTTAATGTCTCATAAAGAGATGTTTTCTAATATAATAAGAGTCATTGTTTTCTATGATGTTTTTTTATTTTGGGTATTATATTTTTATTTATTTTGGATTGTATGATATTACATGCATTGTTACATAATTTTTAGGATATTGGGATTTATTTATGTCGACGTGTTTGGATTTTATTTTTTTATTCATTTTATTTCATTTCATTAATGATGGTAAATCCCCTAATATTGAATAATATATACACTCATTTGTAATAAAAAACTCACTTCCCATTTGAGGAAGGCATTGGGGGTTACCCGCAGCTTCACTAACAACCTTGTATGGGTTTTAGTGGTGTCTAGTCTTGTTACTGTTGTTTTTTCTTGGGTTATCATTATTATTATTAGAGTTTGATCATTTTATATTTACTGCACATTTTAAATGACATGTTGTAATCTGATGGGTTGTCTCAAAAGTATAAACTCCCCAACCCAATCACTTTGGTAAATGATATACTATTTTGATGTCGGTTATTGTGTATGGGTAGTCAACCTAGAAAATCATATAATGTTTTCATAACACTAATTCTTATGTAATATTTAAGGTTACAGTCCTTATGGTTGTGGGACATTTTTTTGATTCCCATATTATTATGATATGTTTTAACATATTAATGATTATACTGTTCTTCTTTTTTTATCCACTTTCATTCTTCATATATCATGTTTGTTTTGAGGAATAATTTTTTTCTCTTTTAAAACATCATCAAAATATAATTTCCAATGCATTTGAATAAATTAATTATGTTTTTAGTATATTATTTTCGTTTTCTAAACTAATATATTATAAAAAATTGTAAAAAAAACATTCAAAATATCCATGAAATATAAAATTACAGTAAACTAATCAAATACATTATGTTTAGAAATATTTAATATTAATAAATAGTAGGCTTTTATGTGTGTGAGTTTGTTTTTGTGTTTATTATATGAACATTGACATTAATTTTTTTAAAAAATTTAAAAAAAAATTGTGTGATCATATAACACATAGAAACACACTCATGCACTTTAACATATAAATTTTCTACAACCATATATTACACTTAAAAATTTGTGGGCCTCCTATCCACATGTCAACCAATCCACTTTTGTATCCCCCAAACATTTTCCCTTTCTAGAAAACCATTCGTCTCCCTATATCCATCTCATTATCCACTACTCATGCACACATCTCCTTCTCAGTCTACCCATCCTCTTCTCCCACTCCACTCAACTCGACCCCCCCCCCACTCACATGATCCACATGATCCTCATTCACACGATCTCCATTCATGTGCACCCTGATTTAGGCTATCTGCCCCATTATACACTACAATTCCTCCATACAAACCTTAATCTTTTTCAATCAATTCATCTTTATCACCTAATCTCTCTCTATTTCAGTTCCCATCTTTCTGTCACATTTATAACTCAATGTACAATTTATCTAGTAGTTTCGCCACTCCCAAATCCTCACCCAATGCACACAACATCATTGTAACCCTAAAACATTATTCTCCATTATGTACCCTCGGTGTCTCAGGCCTTATATGTCTCACCTTTTCATCCTCTTCTCACAGTACCTTAACTACATTGGACCCCATTTACTAGGTCAACCTCTACTGCCCTCTATAACTCATCACTGAATCCTCTTCACGGTGTCCTTCATTTATTTGATCTCCATTTACCTTGTCATTGATTTCTTACATAACCACACACAACATCTCAAGTTCACATTAATTTCTTTCAAAATAATTATACCATACAAGTAGATGAGGAGTGGGTCTCTGCATGAATTTTTACCACACACTACCTCAATTTCATGATATAAACCACATATAGGAATCCATCATTGACAAACTGACATCACACTCTTACCTTCTCCTTTTTTATGATAACATTTTTTGGTTACGTTTTTTGGAAACTATCCATTCAGGTTTACTACTACATGTTTCCATCCGCACTGGGCCTAAACTGATACTTCTTGAATAGGTTTTCCACATTTTGGACTCTTTATATTAATTATTTTAAATTTAAAATAACATTTATTTTTCCATGTCAATTTTAATTTTAACTTTATAATGATATACCATTTATTATTAAATATAATTTGTATTTTTATTCATTCACATTAACATCTGTTCAGTTTTAACATGTTTGATAAAATTAATTTTTTAAATTATGAATAAATTTATTTGTTTTCTCAACTATGATATGTTTCATAATATTAATTTTAAACAACAATAAATTTTTCATCATATTAATTTCATTCAAAAAAATATTATTTTTATGGCATAAGAGGAGTTGGTCTCTTCCATAATATAGACAATATTTTTCCTTGATTTCATGATGTATACCATATGTAGGGATTCATTGATGAAAAATGAAAATCAGACTTCTAAATTCCCCTTCATTATACTAAAATTTTATTCATTTCATTTTTTTAAAAATATCTATTTAGAATTACTACTTTAGGGTTTCATCTAACCAGGACAAAATTAGTGCTACTAGGATAGGTTTTCCACATTGTGGAATCAATCAAAAAATGATTCATAATTTAAAATATCATTTATTTTATATCCATAAATATTTTACTATTAACTTCATTATGATATTGTTTTGCAATTTAATTTTAACTATATTTAAATTCGTTCACATAGATTTCTATTGCATTCCAACTTGGTTGATAAAATTTATTCCATTGATCACTTATAAATTTTTTACTTTTTCACTTCTATGACATGTTTCATGATAGTTAAAAAGTGATTTTTCATTATAAAGTATTATTTTTTGAGTTTCTTGAAAAGTTTATTTTAGTATAAAATTAATGTAATCTTTTTTGGTCAATAATTCAACCAACATAATACAGTCATTATTACAATACTTTTATGTATAACATGGAAGATTGTTCAGTTTCCATTTGTAGAATATCCTAATTTTTTTAAAATGAACACATTTTTCATCCTTTTATGAGAAGTATAAAACTAATTTCATATCTGATAGAAAAACACAGTGTTATGTGAAAGGTGGTGACTCAAGTTCAATTATTGATGTTGAAAGAGAAGAGTTTTATAGTTTTAGGTCTTCTGTTATCATAACTTGTTCTAATGTAGAATAATTAAACTGCTCAACTTAAACATAATTTTAACTTTTTTGTTTATAAGAATAAATTATTGAATTTTGAAATCAGTTAAAAAAAAGGGATTTTTTAGTAAATAATCTCAAGATTAAATTTTTATTCAATTGGATCACACACATTAGACATTTAGATGCACCTTTTCCACTTGATTTTTTTTCATTCAATGATATTAAAGAGGAAAAGTTACCATAATATTTCATTATAGGTATTCAATTATCATTGATAACACATGATAAGAATATTACAACATTTCAAAGTTATTAAATATTTAAATTTCAACATTATACAATGGAGTTTTTTATTGCACATATGCAGAAATATTAATTTTTATTTTAAAATTAATGTAAAATTGTTTTATTGTTTTATAATAACCCAAATAATTATGTAGAAACATAAATTAGTTAGCTCAATACATGTGATAAAAACCAATTTATGGACCCTTTATTTATGGATAAATTATACTATGAACTATTTCATTTCAATTATTATTTCTTATGTTTATTTATTTTCTATGTGAATAAAATTTTATTATCGATCTTTATCAATATCAATCACCCCATAATTCTTGAATCTCAAAAAATATTACACATATTACATTGAATAATTGTAGGTAAAGTTAAATAAATATTTAAAATAACTAAACTAGGTTACCCATTTGATATACCAATACATTAGATTTCATATGTAATTCATATGATGGATAGACTATTAGATGACAAATGTGGGATGAAAATATTGTTCATCTCAATACATTGATATAAGAAAAAAACATCCACTAAAATTTTAACCCTTCAAGTTGTCCATAGAAGTAGATCTCTAATACGATTTCACATATAACAAATAATATACCATATTTTATTAAAATTATAATAATTCTATGTATTACAGTTATCATTGAAATTATTATTGACATTATAAAATAGTTATTTTTACCATGAGTTTCAGTGCCACTAAGATCCTACTGAATCTATATTATCCTATTGTAAACTCTCTCAATAATATGTTGTCTAGATTTTTAAAACTGAAAAATTTTCTCTTATCAATATACAATTTTTATTTTTAGTTAAAGGATTCAATTAATGTTTCCTCTTAACATTTTTCTATTTTGTGATATTCTTATAATATTTTAATGGCATAACAAATTAGTTAAACTAATATATAATTAGTCAAATGTTCTTAATCACATTCACTATAATTACATTACTATATACTAAAAACACCTATAAAATAATACTAATTGAAAATTTTAGTGAGTTTTAGTGTACGCTTCATGTCTTGAAACAACCTATGATATTCCAATACAAAGGGAAATAGTATAAAGATTAATACCTACACTGATTTAATTTACATGTAATTAAATACATGTAAATTATTTAATCAATAAGAAAATATTATAATTTCTCTAATCTTTTAACCCATATTTCATTGTAATTTCCATAAAGGTATCAAAATGTACCACATTATCTACTATTAACAAAATATAGACTCATTACAACTGGAATGATGAATAATTCCTTTCGTTCAAAATTAATGTATCCTTATTCAATATAGAGTCCCTCCTTTTAATCAGATAAACATTCATTACATTATACAAAACCAGATATCATTATGGTTTAGTGTCTTGGAAGCCATGAACTTATAACATGACAACATAAAACATTCTTCTTAAACACTTGAAAGGCTTCTTCATACTTGTTAATTAGATGTTCATTACTACATCTCATAACCTAGGGACATACTTCAAAGGAATGGGTGAGCACAAGTCCCGGTAAGGGGAACAAGGGAAACATTTTACATGTGAACTTGAGATACATCAATAAAGTCTTGATAAATAACTATAAGGCATGAGAAAGAGATAATAAAGCATATCATAATTAAAAGAACATGATTCATAACTTGAAGATGTGGCTACACATTTAACTTAGAAAATCATGAACATATTACAAAGGTTCATCCCCAAGGTGTCATTTAAAAAAATTACCAAGGTTATTCAATATGGTATCTTTAAAATTGTAATCCCTAGATATTACATCATTAGCCAATGTATTTGAGTGCTATCAGGGCACACCATTAAATTTATCTTTATTATAATGTGACCCATATATATCATCATCAAAAATTTCATAAATAACCCTTATAGAATAAAATAACTGGGAATAATTTCATAATCATAATGTTTTGAAAAATACTTTTAAGACATGATCTTTATGTAATTTTAATCCCATGAAAACAGAATGCGGGTTTCATGTATATATATCCAAGAATTAAAATAGAACATTTTGATATATATGTGAATACCCCTATAGAAGAATGATCTTTGAGTATTTACTAAATAAAATAAATGAATTTGAGAAAAATAGAGAGACATTTTGAGAAGAAAAGGTTGCAGCATAATGACTATGTTAAAGGGTTTTAGAAAACATTGAAAAGAGAGGGGAAATGGGTTATCCACTCATAAATGAACAAAAAAACAGTATAGGGACACAATATAATTGATATAAGAACACAGTAATGAAATTAGAAAGGCATTTCATATTAAATGAAAAACATGAAAGGAAGAAAAAATTAAGATCTCTCTTATAAAAATTCAGTAGCAAAAGGGCGTCACATAAAACATAAAAAAATGAATTGATGGGATCAAATTGGGTATCACATCATATGAACATAAATGAAAATTATGATGGATATAGATATCATAACCCAAAATAAGAAAAAGGAACTTGATAGACTTGACATTAAAATAGAACAATAAAAATGAGAAGGGTGAATGAATCCCTTATAAAAATTCGGCAGCCTAACAGCGCCACATATAAATTCGTAAAATGAATTGACGAGAGTTAGAAGGGGTCTATCATCATATGAAAATAAAATTACAGTACTGTGTATATAAAATAACATCCACCAACATAAGAACACAAAGCATAATATAAATGATATAAAAGTGAGTACTTGTAAAGAAAGAGAGAGATATGATCCCTTACATTAAAATGTACTCTAAAAACTCGATGGTCGGGACCTTGACGGCTTGGGGGCACATTGGGAGGACCCTTGATGAGGTAATGAGACCAGAACATTGTTTCAATGGATTTTGAAATTAAATTAATGAGGGAAAGGATTGGTATTTATAGGATAAGTGAGGAGACAAAGCATTAATTTCCAAGGGACACCTCATCGATGGTATTGGAAAAACCATGGTCTTGCCCATGGTATTTTCCCACAGTAATGGCCATTTGGGACACCTCATACTTTATCTTACTATTCATTAGTCTACCAGAATTATTTAAGAATGATTATATCATTAATGATGTCATTAAACACCTGAATCACAAAACTGTGTTTTCACTATTCACCAAATATTTAACTTTTTCAAAAAAATCCCAAAAATACAACTTAACAAAATATCAACGCTCTGATTTTAAAAAAATGAACTCCATTTTATATAAATGAATTTATAAATATTTTCAATTTAAATTTTTATATAAAAATAGTATTGATTGAAAATTCAACTTTCTCAAAAAAATCCCAAAAATTCACCTTAACCTACTATCGATGCTCTCAATTCAAAAATGAAATCCATTTTATAAAAATAATTTTCTAATTATTTTTAATTTAATTTTAAAATAAAAGAAACTATTCACATAAAAAACTAATACTTTACCAGTACTTTTTGGAACAGTTATTTACCTATTTTATAGAATCACGTTACTTAATCAAGGTTCCTAGATTATATTAATACTTTCTTAAGTGATATTACCTAATCAATATTATAACATTACTAATCATAAGCATAAAATCACTATTCATAATTTATTATTCATCAAAAATTATTTTGATCTTATTAGACCTTAAATTTTTTACTGAAAATAACTGTAGATGACCATTTTTTTATAATCATTACAAATTATAAATTATTTAAGGTTTTCATAAATATTGTTAAAATTTCATTATCTAAATTTCATTAATAATATGTATACTATATTTATCAAGACATTTGAAAACTCAGAATCTTTACCATAAGAGGAAATAACAATTTTTATTTAAATAAATGGATTACACATGGCAGTTATTGTCTCGTAACATAACCCTTTATAACACCAGCATAGGACCTAAGAGTAAGGTGTTCTAGGGTGATATAAACATGGGGCATCTCGGCCAACATTTCCCGAGTAGTAAATTCAATTAGCTTGAACTTCTTGCAATGGAGATTCCATTCCATCTTCACACGGTGAAGTTCGGCTTGGGTTTGGTCCAAAGCAATGACCAAAGGTGATACCTCCTTCCAAAGATCTGTTAGTTGGGCATCAATCGGCCCGAGACTACTAGATGTGGCCATCAAATCTTCTTTCTATATTAATTAATCACGATCACTTATATTTATAGAAAAAAATTGTATCATTTTTTTCCAATAGTCATATCTATCAAGGGTCATAGAATAGTCAAAACCCAATGGTCTCATTTTAATTATACTCATTTTATTAAATGAAAAATAAAATAACCCCCAAAAATTAGGGAAAAAAATTTACTCAAAATTCCGGGTCGTTATAATATTTCCCCTTATGAAATTGCATCCTCGCAATTTTAAAATTGGGCTTGGAAATATTGTTAAAAGTCGCATATTGGATAAAGAGTCAGTAAAACTATTACTTTAAAAGAAAGAAAGGGAAGTACAAAGGTCAACCGAGTTAACCCATACTAGGTTTCCATGTAGGAAAACATGGATATGGAAGAGAAAAACAGGGGTCAAGTTCTTATGGAGAGTGAAAGAAAACATGATTAGGAAAAAATTAACCACAAGAAGATCACAAACATAAGATGTGTAAAACAATCTTTGATTAACTAGTAGGAAACATAAACCAACAATGTTTTTGATTTACATTCCTTTTCTTAATTTTGAAAAATTCATTTACTACATAGAATAAAACCATAAGGTAATATACTTACCTTAAAGTAGTGCTTCATCTCTAAATAAGTTTCCACCAAGACTAATATTTTCTCCAAACAATGATAATTCAAAAGTACTTGGTCTCATCAATAGCACAAGAATCATCTTCTAGAGAATCACATAATCCACAAAAACATAACTATATTTTTTCCTTTTCTTTAGTCATCAACTAAAACTAAAAAGGTTTATACGAGATCATATAATCCCCATAAAGGATAATCCATTATAAATAGAAATATGACTATTAATCTCCAAACTTCAACAAAAGTACCCAATGTTCTAGAAAGACCATTCAATACTCAATAAACCTTAAAACTTCATAGAATAATCCAAACTAGGATTGTAACCCAAAACAGAGAAAGATTTAATAACATAGTCTTCCCTAATAAATCCTATCATTTATCTCCAAATAACATCATCTACTATTAACGTCTCATACTAATGTGTAATTAACCTATTCACATATTCTCTATGCTAGGTTCATCATTTTCCAAAAATAATACAAATCACCATATGTCCACAAAAAATACAGAAATTCTTAATCAATTTCAACCATTCCACCCCAATTTAAATTCCGTAGTATTTTATTTCCATTAGGCATAAATTAATCCATAAGAGAAAACATCATCCAAAATAACCTTTATCATTTAATTACCAAATAATTTTTCTATACAAAGGATATACATTTGATAAAAAATATGTTTCCAAAATCAAATTATTCTTGATCAATAAAAATAGCAGGTGCATTAGTCAATCCGAAGCGCATAAAAACAAACTCATTATTCCCATATCATTATTAGAAGGCAATTTTTTTGGAATATCATCATTTTTCACCCTCAATTGATGATAACCAGAATGAAGATCAATCTTATAGAAGAATCAAGTCCCACAAAGTTAGTCAAATAAGACATCAATTATTGGAAGAGATTTTTTGTTCTTCACTGTGATCCCATTCAATTCTCTATAATCAATGCACAGCTGCATTGATTTGTCCTTCATCTTCACAAAGGTGACTAGTGCTTCACAAAGAGACACCTTGGTCAGATAAACCCATTCCCAAAAAGGTATTGGAGTTTTTTCATTAATTCATCTATCCCTACATTTTCTATCCAATTGGGGGTCTTTGACATCAGATGATATCCAAGTACGAGTTCAGTGGAAAACTGTACCTCTCTTTTTTGGGAAGGTCTGGGTAGCTCCTCAAGAAATACGTCAACGTATTCCGAGATAATGGTTACATTTTCTAAAAGAATAAATCCTTCGTGAGAAACTTATTACATTTACGAGTCTTTTAACTTTAAAGGATTTTATGTCTTAAAAAATCATGCTTAGACAATTATATTTTTCTGCAATTCCTTTAAAATGATTAATAAAAAGCTTGTGATTAACAAAACATATCCCCTAGGAGTGTCGTAACCAAGAGTGCAGCAAGTCTTGTTGTCATGTACTAGTTCCCATTTGAGTATATCTCAATGTGGTATTTTTAGGTTTTACCCCTATGTACATCTTTGTTAGAGCCACCTAAACATGTTTGTATCCATAAAGGGATATATTTGTTTGGAAACTAATTACTCAATACTTCACCAAAATACCAGGATGTATTCCTATATTTAATATCTTCTTTAAGAAACATTGTAAAGTATTCAAATCCTTATTTTCACAAATAAATAAACCATCCATTGACACCAAGTACACTATACCTCCGTTTTATCACATAAACTTTCATTACATTATACAAAACTGATGATATTTAAGGTTTAGTGTCTTGGAAACCAGAAACATAAATCATGACAACATAAAACATTCTTATTAAACACTTGAAAGGATTCTTCATACTTGTTCATCCTTAGTTCATTACAACATCTCAGAACATGGGGACATACAACAAAGGAAAGGGTGAGAAGAAGGCCCAGTAAGGGAAATAGGGGAAACAATTTACATGTGAACTTGAGATACATCAATAACGTCATGATAAATAACTTTAAGGCATGATAAAGAGATCATGAGGCATATTATAATGAAAAGAACATGATTTATAAATTGAAGATGTGGCTAAAACATTTATCTTAGACAATCATGAACATATCACCAAGGTCCATCCCTAAGGTGTAATTTAAAAAAAAATTACAATGGTTATTCAACAAGGTATCATTAAAATTGTAATCCTTAGAGATTACAACATTAACTAATGCACTGGATCGCTATCAGGGCGCAACCTTAAATATGTATTTACTATTATATGAGCCACATATATCATCAAAAAACATTTCATAAATAACTCATATAGAAAAAATGAAATGGGTTTCATTTCATAATCATAACGTTTTAAAAATTACTTTTATGACATGATCTTTATGTCATTTTAAACCCACAGAAAAGGAATGCGGGTTTCATGTATGTTAATCCATAAATTAAAATACAAAATTTTGATTTATACGTGAATACCCCTATCTAAAGAAGAGCTTTGAGTATTCACTTAATAAAATAAAATAATTTTAGATAAATGGAGAGACATTTTGAGACGAAAACTCTGCAGTATAATGGATATGTTATAGGGTTTTAGAATACATTGAAAAGAGAGGGTAATGGGTTACCCACTCATAAATGATCCAAAAAACAGTAGAGAGACATAATATAAAGGATATAAGAACATTGTATTGAAATGATAATGACATAAAATATGAAATGAAAAATTTGAAATGAAGAAAAAAATAAGATTTCTCTTAAAAAAATTCAGCATCCTAATGGCGTCACTTATAACTAATAAAAAATGAATTGATGGGATAAAATAGGTTCTCTCATCATATGAACATAAATGGATTTTATTACTGATATAGAGATCATGAAAGAACATAAGAAAAAAGAAATTGAAAGACATGACATAAAAATAGAACTTTGAAAATGAGAAGGGTGAAAGAATCTCTAATAAAAATTCCGCAGACTAACGACTCCACATAATAATTATTAAAATGAATTGGAGAGAGTAAGAGGCGGTCTCTCATCATAGGAAAATAAAAATTACAGTGAGGTGAATATAAATGAACATTCTTCATCATAATAACATGGAGCATAAAATAAATGAAATAAAAGAGAGTACTTGAATAGAAAGAGAGAGGTAGAATCCCATACCTAAAAATGTAACTCTTAAAACTCGAAGGTTGAGACATTTTGGGATTGAGGGCACCTTGGGAGGACCACTTTAGAGGTAAATATATCTTAACTACACTGGGAAGGATTTGGAAATGAAATGAATGAGGTAAAGTCTTGGTATTTAAAAGAGAAGTGAGGGGACAAAGCAATAATTGCCAAGGGACACCTCATCGGTGGTATTGGAAAAACCATGTACCTGCCCATGGTATATTCCCATGGTATTGGACACCTGGGACACCTCAT
Organism: Viscum album; assembly: GCA_963277665.1. Lineage (NCBI taxonomy): Eukaryota > Viridiplantae > Streptophyta > Magnoliopsida > Santalales > Viscaceae > Viscum > Viscum album. The sequence goes on from OY728133.1 coordinate 1,672,425,310, forward strand.
ACCTTATATTACTATTCATAAGTATACTAGAATTATTTCATAATTATTACATCCTTAATGATGTCATTAAACACCGGAAACTCAAAATTGTGTTTTCACTATTCACCGAAAATTCAACTTTCTCAGAAAAATCCCAAAAATTCATTTTAACCAAATATCTATGCTCTGGTTTCAAAAATGACCTCCATTTTATGAAAATAATTTTATAAATATTTTTACATTAATTTTTTAAATAAAAACAATATTCACTTAAAATTCAACATTCGCAGAAAAATACCAAAAATTAACCTTAACCTACTATTGATGATCTGAATTCAAAAATGAACTCCATTTTATAAAAATAATTTTCTATGTATTTTTCATTTAGTTTTAAAATAAAAATAACTATTCAACCAAAAAAACTAATACATACCTAGTACATTCTAGAACAATTATTTACTTATTTTATTGAATCACATTACTTAATAAAGGTGCCTAGATTGTATTAATATTTTCTTAAGTGAGGTTACTTAATAAATTTGTTCCCATTACTAATCATAAGCGTAAAATCACTATTCATAATTTCTATTCATCAAAGATTACGTTGTTCATATTAGACTCTAAATTTCTTACTGAACATAACTGTAGAAGACCATTTTTTAAAAATCATTACACATTATTAATTATTTAGGAATTACATAAATATTTTTAAAATATCGTTTTTCTAAAATTCATCAATAATATACATACTATATTTATTCATACTTTTGAAAATTCACAACCATCACCATAAGAAGAAATCACAATTTTTATTTAAATGAAAGGATTACACAAGGCAGTTACAGTCTCATTACATAACCCCATATAACACAAGCATAGGACCTAAGAGTAAGGTGTTCTAGAGGGATAGATTCTTGGGGCTGCTTTGTAACACCCCAAGATTTCATAGTGTGTTACTTCATCAAAATAAATCAATAACTTTCACTACACGCAACACCGAGTTCAAGTGCACCATGACTTACCAAACAAGCCGGATGTAACATCCCTGGTAAATGAAGAATAAGAGATTTTCATATTTATTTATATATGTGAATTAAATATTAATTTTAGTTTAAAGGGATCGCTATGTTCGATAGCGTACCCGATACGCAACAACGAATTTTTCTGAAATCTTACATCGTACACTAATAATATAATATTATTATTTTAAATGGTCGTTAACACCTAGCCGTTGTAATGGAGGGACTGAAAAAAACTAATTACAATATGATTATACATGTATTTACAAGTTAGAGGCTTAAAATGTGAATGAATCTAATTTTAAGCATAATTTACATTAAAAGGCTGATTTACCGCCTTTTAATGGAGAACCCTTTTTAAATATAGTTTTGGTCACTTTAATACATTATATATGAACAAATAAAATCATTCTATAGAATTGGGACATCAAAATTTACATTGGGTAAGTTTTTTGTATTTTTCTGATAAAGTTCATTTTTTGATGAATAGTGAAAATTACTAAATTTTAATTAAAAACAACTTTTTTATCCAAAATAATTAATAGTGATATATTATGAATTTGAGTGGTTATAAAGTGTATTTTGAATATATTTTTACCATTTAATACAATGTTGGTCGTTGAACATAACTTCACAATTAAACCGGACATAAACAAGTGTCAATCTTTTGATAGTTATTATATCTTAAAAACACGCTTTTTGTTTTGACAGCGGGAATTAATTTTAAATTAATTTATGGCACTTCTGTGTTTTGAATTTGGAAAAATGAATTCAATATTTGGAATCAGGATGTCCAAATTGTGTAAATAGGTAACTTTTATTTTTACACATTTTGAATAATTACTTCGGTAAATATTTTATTTACCATGGTTTAAGGGTAAATCCGGTAAATAAGGGTAACAAAATAATATTATAATAATATTAATTTACCCTAAAACGTGTCTTCACCCTATTGGTTTATACATTTCCTACCATGGTCATCTTTGGGTCGATTTTGGGACCAATTATATGTGATAGTGACACTTTATATTAATTAAGTTAAAGTGAATACAAACATGACAAAAGCTTATATCTTTTAGAAAAACAATTTTTACATAGGTTTATATATGTTGAATTTTAGATTTTAAATATTCATTAGAAATATAAAAAGATTTCCTGCATAATTATATTTTATTTATAATTTTTAGACATTAAATAATGTAATTTATTTATGCCACAATGGTGATGCAGTAATTAATATAATAGTGAGGAATTAAGATAATTGATATTATAAATACCCAAATAAATATAATTTGAGACTTTTTATAAATTACACTAATTTTCTAGGTTACTATGACATGTTCGGGATGGTTTAATGTATCTTTTTTGAAGTAACCAAGTTGTGATGACTTTCACAAAAACAAAATACCAAATTGTGTCAAAATTGAGATAAATTAATATTTAAAACAAATACTATATTATTGGTTGTTATAATATTCTTAAAAATGTAAGATTCGGCCAAAGGGTTTATATATTATTATATATGCCATTAATGAGCCACTTGAAGTTTTCTTGTATGTTTATTGTAATTTTATTAACCATATAGAGTAAGAATACAAGAAGACATGGTAAAAGTTAAACTATTTAACTAGGAGTTAAATCTAAAAGATAATGTTAACATGGTAACCTGAACTTCTCTAAAATATATTGGATGAGATAATTGCGACCCATAACCACTTAATTCTCAAAATAAATTCATTTGGAACCATTATAAACCGAATATGATTGTATAATAAATTAATACTTTAATCTTTTCCTAAAGTGGCCCTAACCCCTCTTATAAAAGGACCCAACTTATAACCAATTATTCACACCTTCAAAACCTTTTGGTTCGGCCAACCCCTGCCCAAATACTCTCTAAACATCCCTCAAATTATTCTTGAGGCTTTAGTATAATCATAAAGCCATCCTAGGGAGTCCTTTTGATCAAATCAAAAGAAAGAAACCCGAAGAAGAGGTAACGTTTTCACCAACCTCTTTCAAGTTCCTTTCTTCTTCCACTTCCTCCTTGTATATTTTTTCCATTCTAAAATAATAACTCCAGTATCTTATATATACTGTGATGTTATTATAAAAATTTCACAACTATATTCAGTATTATACCCATCATTTGAATGACAAGTCACCATACGTGCGTACCTACGGCCTACCGTCTCCACGTCGTGGTATAATTGTTATTCAATACATTATTATTTAGATGGGTATAATAATGAGGTGTAATTCATGTAAATAATAAATATAACATGATAATGATTCTGTATATATGATATATCATCCAATTATATATTATTTTAATATCAAAAGAATGATATTATCGCTCGTGCGTACGTACGGACTACCGTCTCCACGACGCGATGAGATTCATTTCCAAGTTCACCATTCATCGATGATTATAAAAATATATATTACTAATAAGTATGTAATATAAGACATAATAATGCTACTAGATATATATATTTATATATATAAGTACTTAAATATATCTTAATCACTTACTTCCGTTCAATACTATATGAAAACAGAAACAGCGTTTATGCGTACGTACGGACTACCGTCTCCATAAACGGTGTTTTCCATTTCATATATATGTATATTATTCATATTTATATTCTAAATATATATATTTATCATATTTTATATTATGGGAGTATTTAAATCATGATTTAAATGATACAATCAAGAGTAATATGTTAAAACACGTACGATAATGAAAACGATTATTACCTGAAATATAAATTTAACATGGAAATTATTACTAAATGGGTAGTACAAAGTCATAAATGAATAATGTATGATATCATAAATATTAATATGGTTGTGGTATAATTTAATAAAATACTATAGTCTTCATACAAGAGGTTAAACGTACCCTCGACTAAAGGAAAGTGCAAGGTAAGGGGTTTTCATCTCACTCTTTATTCCAGTGAGATTCATGCCATATTGCCACTATTACCTTTTGTGTGGTGTATGTACTACCCATAATTGTATTCATTGTGTAATACACTTTACCTTATTTGTATTTACATATTCATTGTATGATACATCTTTCATGGGTTGTATGTTTCTTAAGTTACTAAATTGGTAAGTGTTAATTCCTCAATCTCATTATTATCCGAGATTGTTTATGTGTAAGTATTTACTAGGATATTTTTACCATCCATGACCATTTCTCATAAATTTGATTTCAAAATGAAGATTTTAAGGATTTTGAAAGGTACTCTTTATCAAGATCATAATTTCAGATGTTTTAAAGATTTGTCTTTCTAAATCTTTTAACCAATGTCCATATTTTCAAAATGGTTTTTAAGGATTTATTTATATGGACATGAATGTTTTCAAAATGTTAATTCCATTAAAAAGATTCAAAGTGGAATGGGACACTTTGATTCAAAAATGTCTTTAAATGACTTCTTTTCTAAATTGTGTGACTTTCAAATGTTTTCATGAAAAAGGGGTATTTCTATCAAAAAGTTTTACAAATCATTTTCATCTATGTAAAAATATTTTAATGGATTTAAAACTTTTTTTGAAGTTGATTTTTCATGATACAAATCTTCCATATTGTGTTGAAGGTTTTGTGGCATGTTTGACTATGGATGTGTTATTTTTATACCATTCATGGTTTATGGAGAAAGTATTGACAAATCGTATGCTAGTTTTAATACGAATGTTTATGTTATGTTTAAACCTATTCATATGAGGAATGTATTGGACTTAATAAGTGACGGGTGGAGCCCGCTATAGCCCCTCGATGCATCGGTAGGTCTCATGAGACAACTAGACATGGAATTGGCTGAGGCCCTTTCCCAATTTGATTTATGGTTTTGGTCGAGGCCTTAATCATTTTAGACGTCTTGGCCGAGGCCTTGACAAAATGTTTCAGAATGTCTGGCATTATACATTCCCTCATTATGAAATTGGTTATTGATATTTCATGTGATTATTCGACTAGTAGAATAACCATGTTAGAAAGTAAATGGAATTATTTGATTTTACTTTTTCTATATTATGCTGAAGTCCATGTTTAATAAGGCTTTTGTTTTAGTTATACATTTCCTTAAATGTTTATGTTTACTTATGAAAGTTTCCGCTGTATTGTTATTCTTACTGAGCATCTGAGCTCACCCCTTTCATTGTTTTATTTTTCCCAGGATCCCAAGAAGTGTACTGTGATTTATATGCATGGTTATGCCAAGGGAATAATTGAATTCTCAAAGCACTATCTATGTTTTACTCTATGATTGAAATTGTAATGTAAAGTTCATATAAGTAATCTATTTTCCAAGACTGTTAAACTGATTGGTCCTTCGGGACTTGATTCCTTGTAATCATGCCAATGTTTTAAAATAATGCACCGACTCTGGGTAACTGGGGTCGGGGCGTTACAGTTGGTATCAGAGGAAGTTTAACAATAACCTTATAAACTAGATTTAGATAAACTCTGATTAGAGCACATAGCCCTACGAATGACTTTGAGGATTAGTATATAAGAACTTCCTATAATTTTGGTATTGTAGAGATTTTGTGAGTTTTCCGAGCAATACATCCCTGTCTGGATAAAAGTAGGTAGAGGTGGCTCTAGCACAGATGTACCTAGGGGTAAAACCCGAAAACACTGCTTTGAGCTAGACTCGAACGGGAACTGGTGCACGACAACGGGCCTTTCTGCACTCTTGGTTACGACACTCTCGGGGAATATGCTTATGATAATTCTCATTTTATTTACAAACCATTATGAAGGGCTCATTAGTATATACTTACTCAAAGAAAATATTTTTTTATGCTTATGGATTATATCCATAAACTGTTCAATTTAAGTTTGGAATTTTACATGTTTGGAATTATGAATTGTGTTTCATAAATTGACCTAGTGTATACCATTGTATACAAATGACACCCAGTAGAAGGAATGAGAACTTCAGAAATACCTATGACCCAATGAGTAAGAATGATCATATCATTCATGGTCTTAATCCAGAATTAAGAAGGGAAATAGTCTCCCACGTACTCTCATCATATGAAGGAATAATGTCATGTGTTAAGAAGATAAGTAAAGAATTCTCTGAGTCCTATGGATTTGAAGGGAAGAAAGAGATGAAAAGGATGGAAGAGAGAAAGATGGATAAAGGGATGAAGGGAAAGAATGATTTTCCCATATGTGACAATTGTGGAAAGAATCACCTTGGAAAATGCCTGAAGAGAATGGTAGTTTGTTATAAGTGTGGAGAAAAAGGACACAAAGTACGTGACTGCAAAGATATGAAAAAGATTACAAATGTGAAATGCTTCATCTCCAAGGAGTTCGGACACTACACAAATAAATGTTCAAATAATCAGACTATGCGACAAATGATGTTATTGGATAATAATCAAGTTATGATACTACCACATATGAAAAGGAATGACTAGTGCTCTAATGTTGTTATTTCATTTCAGTGTTGTATCAACAGTATACTGGTTATATGAATTATAAATGAGGATTGTACTGCAGTACTATTTTATTGAGCATTTGAGATTATATGGTTCTATGAAAAGTGACTTAATAGTAAGCTACACTTTTTTTTAAAATACATGGTTGAAGAAAAGGTATTACTTAATATGGTCCTAATATTGAGGTAGTGATATTGGAATAAGAAATTGTTGATTTGAATAAATTATATTGGATATTCATGACTACATTTTTTGAGTTTACATCATTTTTGGAAAGAAGGAGTATATACAGTATTCTTTAAAGAATAAGGGAGAATGAACATAGTCTATATGGTTTTATGGTAAAAGAATACATGATGAAAGTGTTCACATGTTATTAAGAAGCAAAAAGGATCTTCATTGTGTTTATCTTCCATATAAGTTTTGGACTTGGATAAAAGTATTTTGGATAATTCTAGTTTGAGATTATTTTTGGATATTTATAGAAAGGACAACACGCGGACCGTGTGACATCCTGACATGTCGGACAAAGCTGCGGGAATCGAACCCACAACCATAGTGCGATTGGGATTTACTGCCTTCCACTGGACTACGTGGAGTCCCTGGATTGTATAATGTTGATTCTTTTTTTAAAGGGTATGATATGTGAATTATAAATTCATTATATTTGGGACCCTATACGATTATGATTAATAGAGTATTTTTGAGTTGTATCATCTTTTAGAGTGAAAGATTAATTTGTGGTAGAACTTAGTTAAAAGATGAGACTCTACCTGTCAAGTATATATTTTTCTTCTTCTCTTATTCAATGATGAAATTCATTCTTATACCTTAGTGAAGGGATCTTGAAACAAAAAAAATGTGTTATCCTAATACCAGATGTTTTGTTGAACCAATGGTATCTTAAATCATCATAGATTGATTAATTTAAGTCCCTCAATTTTCACTTGTTTGTGATTGATGACATCAATCACTACCTATAAATATTTATGTTTTTCCTCCAATTATATGTCTCTAATTGCCACCAATGTTCTTCTAATTGAGATCATGATTTGGTGGTGACCCTTTAATTTCTCTTTTCATCTTATTAAGACTAAATTTTATTAACCCAATTTCCGATGTGGGTTTTCCCACAAAGATATTTTCTAATTTCATCCTTTATTTTTGAATAACAATATCAAATTGCGAGGACACAATTTATTGAAGGAGGATAGAATGTAACACCCCAAGATTTCATAGTGTGTTACTTCATCAAAATAAATCAATAACTTTCACTACACGCAACACCGAGTTCAAGTGCACCATGACTTACCAAACAAGCCGGATGTAACATCCCAGGTAAATGAAGAATAAGTGATTTTCATATTTATTAATATTTGTGAATTAAATATTAATTTTAGTTTAAAGGGTTCGCTATGTTCGATAGCGTACCCGATACACAACAACATGTTTTTCTGAAATCTTACATCGTACACTAATAATATAATATTATTATTTTAAATGGTCGTTAACACCTAGCCGTTGTATTGGAGGGACTGAACAAAACTAATTACAATATGATTATACATGTATTTACAAGTTATAGGCTTAAAATGTGAATGAATCTAATTTTAAGCATAATTAACATTAAAAGGCCGATTTACGGCCTTTTAGTGGCGAACCCTTTTTAAATCTAGTTTTGGTCACTTTAATACATTATATATGAACAAATAAAATAATTATTAAGAATGGGGACATAAAAATTTACTTTGGGTATTTTTTTGATATTTTTCTGATAAAGTTCATTTTTTGATGAATAATGAAAATTACTAAATTTTAATTAAAAACAACTTTTTTAACCAAAATAATTAATAGTGATAAATTATGAATTTTAGTGGTTATAAGGTGTATTTAGAATATATTTTTACCATTTAATACAATTTTGGTCATTGAACATAATTTCACAATTAAACCGGACATAAACAAGTGTCAATCTTTTGATAGTTATTATATCTTAAAAACACGCTTTTCGTTTTGACAGCGGGAATTAATTTTAAATTAATTTCTGCCACTTCTGTGTTTTGAATTTGGAAAAATGGATTCCATATTTGGAATCAGGATGTCCAAATTGTGTAAATAGGTATCTTTTATTTTTACACATTTTGAATAATTACTTCGGTAAATATTTTATTTACCATGGTTAAAGGGTAAATCCGGTAAATAAGGGTAACAAAATAATATTATAATAATATTAATTTACCCTAAAATGTGTCCTAACCCAATTGGTTGATATATTTACGACCATTGGAATCTTTGGGTCGATTTTTTGGACCACTTATATGTGATAGTGACACTTTATATTAATTAAGTTAATGTGAATACAAAAATGACAAAAGCTTATATTTTTTAGAAAAACAATTTTTACATAGGGTTATATATGTTGGATTATCGATTTTAAATATTAATTAAAAAGATAAAAATATTTCCTACATAATTATATTTTATTTATAATTTTTAGACATTAAATAATGTAATTTATTTATGCGACAATGGTGATGCAGTAATTAACATAATAGTGAGGAATTAAGATAATTGATATTATAAAATACCCAAATAAATATAATTTGAGACTTTTTATAAATTACAATAATTTTCTAGGTGACTATGACATGTTAGGGATGGTTCAATTTATCTTTTTTGAAATAACCATGTTGTGATGACTTTCACAAAAACAAAATACCAAATAGTGTCAAAATTGACAAAAATTAATATTTAAAACAAATACTATATTATTGGTTGTCATAATATTCTTAAAAATGTAAGATTCGGCCAAAGGGTTTATATATTATTATATATTCGATTAATGAGTAATTTGAAGTTTTCTTGTAAGTTTATAGTAATTTTATTTACCATATAGAGTAAGAATACATGAAGACATGGTAAAAGTTAAACTATTTAACTAGGAGTTAAATCTAAAAGATAAGGTTAAAATGGTAACCTAAACTTGTATAAAATCTATTGGATGAGGGAATTTCGACCCATAACCACTTGAGGCTCGAAATAAATTCATTCGGAACCATTATAAACCGAATATGATTGTATAATAAATTAATACTTTAATCTTTTCCTAAAGTGACCCTCACCCCTCTTATAAAAGGACCCAACTTCTAACCAATTATTCACACTTGAAAACCTTTTGGATCGGCCAACCCCTGACCAAATACTCTCTAAAAATACCTCAAATTATTCTATAGGCCTTATTATGATCAGAAAGCCAACCTATGGAGTCCTTTTGATCAAATCAAAAGGAAGAAACCCGAAGAAGAGGTAACGTTTTCACCAACCTCTTTCAAGCTCCTTTCTTCTTCCACATCCTCTTTGTTTATTATTTCCATTCTAAAATAATAACTCCAGTATCTTCTATATAATGTGATGTTATTATAAAAATGTCACAACTATATTTAGTATTATACTCATCATTTGAATGACTTGTCACCATACGTGCGTACGTACGGCCTACCGTCTCCACGTCGTGGTGTAATTGTTATTCAATACATTATTATTTAGATGATTATAATAATGATGTGTAATTCAAGTAAATAATAAATATAACATGATAATTATTCTTTATAAATGATATATCATCCAATTATATATTATTTTAATATCAAAAGAATGATATTATCGCTCGTGCGTACGTACGGACTACCGTCTCCACGACGCGATGAGATTCATTTCCAAGTTCACCATTCCTCGACGATTATAAAAATATATATTACTAATAAGTATGTAATATACGACATAATAATGCAACTGGATATATATATTTATATATATAAGTGCTTACATATATCTTATTCACTTACTTCCGTTCAATACTATATGAAAACATAAACAACGTTTATGCGTATGTACGGACTACCGTCTCCATAAACGGTGTTTTCCATTTCATTTATATTTCTATTATACATATTTATATTCTAAATATATATATTTACCATATTTTATATTCTGTAAGTATTTAAATCATGATCTAAATGATACAATCAAGTGTAATAAGTTAAAACATGTACGATAATGAAAACGATTATTACCCGAAATATAAATTTAACATGAAAATTATTACTAAATGGGTAGTACAAAGTCATAACTGAATAATGTATGATATCATAAATATTAATATGCTTATGGTATAATTTAGTAACATACTATAGTCTTCATACATGAGGTTAAACGTACCCTCGACTAAAGGAAAGTGCAAGGTAAGGGGTTTTCATCTGACTCTTTATTCCCATGAGATTCATGCCATATTGCCACTATTACCTTTTCTGAGGTGTATGTACTGCCCATAATTGTATTCTTTGTGTAATAAACTTTACCTTATGTGTATTTACATATTAATTGTATGATACCTCTTTCATGGGTTGTATGTTTTGTAAGTTAAATAATTGGTAAGGGTTAATTCCTCAATCTCATTATTATCCGAGATTGTTTATGTGTAAGTATTTATTGGGATATTTTTACCATCCATGACCATTTCTCATAAAAATGATTTCAAATTGAATATTTTAAGGATTTTTAAAGGTACTCTTTATCAAGATCAAAATTTCAAATTTTTTAAAGATTTGTCTTTCTGAAGCTTTTAACTAATGTCCATATTTCCAAAATGGTTTTTAAGGATTTATTTATATGGACATGAATGTTTTCAAAATGTTAATTCCTTTCAAAAGAATCTATGTGGTATGGGACACTTTCATTCAAAAATGTCTTTAAATGACTTCTTTTCTAAATTGTGTGACTTTTAAATGTTTTCATGAAAAAGGGGTATTTCTCTCAAAGAGTTTTACAAATAATTTTCATCTATGTAAAAATCTTTTAATGGATTTAAAACTTGTTTTGAAGTTGATTTATCATGATACAAATCTTCCATATTGTGTTGAAGATTTTGTGGTATGTTTGACTATGGATGTGTTATTTTTATACCATTCATGGTTTATAGAGAAAGTATTGACAATTCGAATGCTAGTTTTAATACGAATGTTTATGTTATGTTTAAACCTATTCATATGAGGAATGTATTGGACTTAATAAGGGACGGGTGGAGCCTACTATAGCTCCTCGATGCATCGGTAGGTCTCATGAGACAAATAGACGTGGAATTGGCCGAGTCCCTTTCCCAATATGATTTATGGTTTTGGCCGAGGCCTTAATCATTTTAGATGTCTTGGCCTAGGCCTTGACAAAATGTTTCAGAATGTCTGGAATTATACATTCCCTCATTATGAAAGTGGTTATTGATATTTCATGTTATTATTCGACTAGTAAAATATCCATGTGAGAAACTAAATGGAATTATTTGATTTTACTTTTTTCATATTATGCTGAAGTTCAAGTTTAATAAGGCTTTTGTTTTAGTTATACATTTCCTTAAATGTTTATGTTTACTTATGAATGTTTCCGCTGTATTTTTATTCTTACTGAGCATCTGAGCTCACCCCTTTTAATGTTTTATTTTTCCCAGGATCCCAAGAAGTTTAATGTGATTGATATGCAGGGTTAAGCCAAGGGAATAATTGCATTCTCAAAGCACTATCTATTTTGTAATCTATGATTAAAATTGTAAAGTAATGTTCATGTATGTAATCTATTTTCCAAGACTGCTAAACTGATCGGTCCTTCGGGACTTGATTCCTTGTAATCATGCCAATGTATTAAAATAATACACCGACTCTGGGTAACTGGGGTCGGGGCGTTACATGCTTTGCCAAAATTGCTCGGGTAGTTAATTCTATTAGCTTGACCTTACAACAAGGGCGATTCCATTCTAGCTTCACAAGGTGACGTTCGGCTTGGGATTAGTTCTGAGCAATGCCCAAAGGTGCTTCCTCTTTCTCGAGTACCTTCAGATGGGTTTCGATCGGCCTGAGACTACTGGATGGGGCCATTGAATATTCTTTCTATCTTAATTATTCAAGATAACTTGTATTTATAGAAAAATAATTGTAGCATTTAGTTTCCAACTGTCATATTGACCAATTGTTATATAACAGTCGAAACCCAAGGGTCTCATTTTAATTATACTTATTTTATTAAATGAAAAATAAAATAACCCACAAAAATAGAGAACAAAATTTACTCAAAATTTCGAGTCGTTACATTCCATGAAAAATAATTCTATAAAAAAAATTCGTGTACTACCATTGTTTACTATACAAATGCAAGAGTTCATATTACACAATATTGATAATAAATATATGTTATAGTTTTTCAAAACCCGATATTTGATTAATTATCTAAATTAGTTAAATAATTATTTTGAGTTTTGGAAGTAGGTTGGTCAAGTATTAAAATTTTGTATTCTTTTCACTATAACACGGTCACCTCGCACAATTAGGACTAACCATGTGGTGCCTGCAGAGATGTCCAAGTTGGTCTAATTTATAGTGAATGGCCTGTGGAAAGTTTATAAAACCATGTAAAAAATGTGTATCTTTACCATTTAAGTGGGCATTGTCAGGTGGCATGATTTGAGAGCAGTTTTCTTGACTACACATCTGGATGTAGGTGAAAAGTGTAGTGGCCCAGTATTCGAAATAAATAAAAAAATTAGTTTAATGACATATAAAATAAATCAATGTAAGAAAAATTAAATTAAATAAAACCATAGATAATGGTTAATATTATTATTATTGTTGTTGTTTTTGTGATTATTAATATTGTTATTACTCGTATTATTTTATTTAATATTATTAATAATATTATTAATATTATTACAATTTCTAATAATAATAATATTATGTTTTCAAATTTTCTAATCTACATTTTTTAGAAGCCCTGGAGGGTGTAACACACTTCATTGTCCTTACCCTCACCCCTTCTATGGTGTACATGCCCTCCCCACTTCTTCACATGACCAACTTGCACTCCAAAAGTGTTATCTCTCACCGGCTCCATCCTTTTCAAGAACACATTGCCTTCTTGGGGAATCCCCTACTCTCAATGTGTAACCTTCTTCGTCTATATCTCTCTTTTTTAGTGTGAGCTACCCCGCCTTGCAACCCCCTATCCAGCTGACCAACTTTAATGCTCTAACCTCTTTTTAGCTAGCCATCTCTAGTGCGCCACCCCTTGTATGACCGACTGTCTCCAGTGCACACCCCTCTAGAGAGTTATTACCCACTCTAATTATAGAGTTTTAATGTTGTTTATTTGTTGACTGAACTATAATGGGTGGCGTTCAAGTGGGGTTTGATTTTATAATTTGGATCTATGTTGTGAGAAGGGACCACAGGTATTGGTACTTCTTTCAACAGAAGCGTTGTCAAGTTCTCTTTTCATTAAGGTAGGTGTTTCCATGGTTGTCTTTTCCGGTGCATTTATATGATTCTTTGGTTTTTCAATATTTTTTTATACATAATTTCTCACATTTCATACTTTTCATTATCTTGTTTTGGTGTTTTATGGTAGTTTTATTTTCTAAAAATAGGTTTTTTAGCAATTATTATTTTATTCATTCATATTTTTGCATACACTATTGCATTAATTTTTTAATAAATTTATAGACTTGTTTTGAACAATTATGGAATCCATAATAAATTATATGTGATAATTTGACATCGATATAAATTACTAAAATTTTCTTTTAATTAAATCCTTCATTAGCACCAATGTGGTAATTCCTTAGTGTATCATGAAAAGTGTAATTTGTGTTTTTATTGTAGAATTAAACATTGTTGTGGTACTTTTCGTTGATATTATTTATTAAACTAGTTTAATTTTTTAATAATAGTTTTTTGTGTGTATTTTTGGCCATTTAATGACTCATAAAATCACTGATATTGTTTTTGGATGACTTACCTTTATTTGTGAAAGGGATGGTTTTATTTTTATAATATGTGGTATTATTGAATTTGGTTTGAATAAAAAAAAATTTGTTTGTTATTTTATGTGGTTTTAAAATGAAAATGTTTTGACGTTTGTGGGTTTCAATGTGATGGGTCATTTTGTGTAACATAATCATGTATGGATTCTTTACATGCATTGCACATTTTTATCTCGTTTTGAAATAAAGTGGGACTTGATGTAAATGGAATGTTTGACCTTTTTCGGATAATTTAACATTTTTACAAATGTTTTTAAATGATTTTTTGACATGTTCTTTAGATAGTGGTTTTTCACAAGACTTTTGAAGTATTTTGGAAGTCTATTTGATTATTCTGTTTCAGGTGAATGATGGATTGGAAGCTTGTTTGTCAATTTCAATATATAAGTGGTGATTCATCATGGTTTTGGAAATGGATTTACAAGTGTTTATCGTATATGTATTTGGAATGTGTAATTATTAAGGTTCTATTGGGAAGTGTGTACTTAATAGAAATGTGTTGTTTTGGATTTGGAAAATAATGTGTTTCGCCAAATGTGTGTTAACAATTGGTATCATTTAATGATTTATGTTTACATTTTTATGTATATAGTGGGAACCTCTATCTTCTATTTCAATTTATGGGTTTTCATATGGTCTCATGAATGAATGGGCTACGTACATAGATATTTTATTTATATCATGTATGGTTTCATTGGTGTCTTCTAGGTGATAAAATGAAATTTTTATCCTATCCCCGATTAGACGAGTTAGTGCACTCCTAGTGTTGTTATACTGGTGAGTCTTCATTAGAATATATAATTGGGTATTTACTTAGGTGTTTCACCATACATCCATAGGTGGTTCAAATCTAGGTACATCTAGAGGTCCCTTAGTGTTTTTTAGAAAATACTATAGAAACTCTATTGTTTATGTTTTTTTGTTTTAGTTGTGTTTAGATCTTAGTTGGCACTATCTATTAATTTACCCTACATCTTATTTTTGACGGTTTAGG
This sequence comes from Viscum album, assembly GCA_963277665.1. Classification (NCBI taxonomy): domain Eukaryota; kingdom Viridiplantae; phylum Streptophyta; class Magnoliopsida; order Santalales; family Viscaceae; genus Viscum; species Viscum album. Next base: position 1,672,440,632 of record OY728133.1, read on the forward strand.
TTTTGGGTTGGGAGTTGGTTTTTAAATGATAAACTAGATTAGAAAATAAATGTGTGGTGTATAGAGTTTTTGCAAAATGTGAAAAGCCTGTTTATTTGATAAAATTAGAAAAACCCTACATTTATAATAGTTTTTAAAGCCACTGTTAATGTATTTCTGTGGGTATGGAAAAACAGAAGAATTCATAGGTATATTTTTGGCATTCTGACTATTCATTTCGATTCCCATGCATACATTATCCTTTCAGTTATTGGTTCTTTTTTTGATCATATTCTCGTAGTTCAGTTGAAGATTGTTGGAGAAGAGTTGATCTTGTTGAAGGGGGTGACCAAGAGGTCACAAGGAGATCTGGTCGGTGTAGTTCATATTTGATTCTATTTTTAGTTCTTTTTTTTAGTTTCAACTTCAATAAACTTATGATCAATTATATTTGTATCTGGAATAGTTGGATATTTTTATATGATTAGAGGTTGTTTATATATGCATTCATTTTATATTATATTATCATGGTCCTTTATGTGTTAATCTATTCCATTTGTTTTATGATTTATGCTCGTCACTAGTTCACATACTATGGGGATGGGGAACGCCCCTTGAGCCATGGCATTGGCTTTTGTGGGAGACCAATTTAGGGTCAACTTGGGTTGGTTCGTGACAAAATGGTATAAAATTCAGATCCTTATTATTTAGGGTTTCTGGTAGTTGGAGATTAGGACTTCTAGTACATTAGAGGTAGGTATGGGAAGGGTTTCATAAAAATGTTCTCGTTATGAATATCGACTTTCTAGGGGTAGTCTAGGATTAGAGTCGTGTGTCTGTGTTTTGGATTGAGGGATGACAATAAGGGTGAGATGATGCCATTTTGTGATCTAACATGTAGTAGTGACCCATATTGATTTCATGTACATGGTTCAAGTCTCACTTAGAATTATGACCAACTTGGGTCATGACCCACTAATATGTCGCTGAGTTAGGAACATACACTAGTACCTCTTATTGGTAGTTAGGTGTAAGTTGTAAATTTTATTATTTTTAATTGGTGTGAGTATATTCGAAAAATAAAAAATGTTTTCAAATGAAAATAGTATCCATTAAATGGATTTTAATTGTTAATGTGTGTTATGAAATTGAATGTGTTTTTGTATGGATGTTTAGTGCTTTTTTGGACATGTTAAGAGGATGCCATGGGTTCGCCATATGATAATTTTCATGTGAGTGTGTATGTGTGAGAACTATGTGTTGGAATGCATGGATGGAAATGGAGGGACACACATGTGATGGTCCATGAGATTTCATTGGTGTTTCTTTAAACCAATAGGCTTGGAAATTTTTATAAAAGGTAATTTTGAAATATGAATTGATTTTGGAAATTATATTTTGATTAAATAGTGGGATTTCTTATTTGGAAAGTTTCTTTATATGATAACTATTTTAGAATTTAAATGAAAATGGGAGCCGTTGAAGGAATTTTTTTTGGTTTATTTGTATTTTTTTTGAGATGATTATTTTTTATCAGGATGTTACTTTTGATTGTACTTTAATTTGATATTGGTTTTGGTTTGTGTAGTATATTATTTTCAGAAAAGGCCACAGCAAAAGGACCCCAATGTTTGTGATTAACAATTCCCCATTTTTTTCAATTCTCAAACATTTCAAGTTATTTGCTGTGATCAGGGTCTTTTAGTGGTAGTTATGTGGATTGAAGTCGAAGAGTACGTCTTCAAGATGTTGGTAACTCTTGATGTTATTAGAGTTTTGAGCTATACTAGGGTTTTTAGAAGGTCCTACCTTGGGATAATTGGAGTTGTTTTTCCTGACATCATTGGGAGTTCGGATGATGTGGGATGTGTTCAAGTATGTCTTTATGTAATTGTTTATAGAAAATTAAATAAAGGTGAAGAAAATTGATAAGCTTATGGGTATTCAACAATGGCAGTGGTCAGTTATTCAATACATTGACAACATTTACGAACTGGTTTCCTTTTCTCTAGAGGCAGAATTGGAGGATCTAATAAAGACTTCTTATCTCCTTTGGGTCTTTGTCTATAGAAAATGTATTGGATTTCCTTTTTTAAAGACCATTATTTTGTGAAGATGGAGGAGGAGGCGTTCCTTGCTGAGTTGGTCTCTAGATCATTGCTGGTTGGCATTCTGTTGTTTCTTGTTCCTTAAGATGGTTCCACATCTAGCGAGCGGGGTGTGCCCGAGGGACCTATTTTTGAAAAATATCATTCATTGGTTCTGGATTCTAGTTTGTTGGATCATCATTGTGTGTGCCACCTGTGTGGACATTTCGGGAACTCAATGCTGTCAGGTCACATCCCCCTAAAGACGTGCCATTGTTGGGGCTATCTGGGTCCTCTTGAGATGTTTTTCATAAGGTGTCACATGAAGAAGATATTGTGACTAAGGGGTTCTCATACATGAATGTGAAGCAATAGATGATTCATCCATAAAATTCTTAGCCATAGGTCTCTGAATGAATATTCTGAACAGTTGGATGTTGTTTAGGGTGTGTGAAACCTCGAACCAGTTTTTGTCTTTCATGTTGGGATGGAAATGTGTAATGTTTTCTTCCTCTTTTTTCCAATTGTTCAAATGAATTCATCACTCAATATGAATTTGTGGTGAACATTTTATGTTATAATTAAAATATTCATGTTGTCAAGAATATATTTTTATGAATCGTGTGTTTTTTCGAAGTGTTTCGAACATGTATGGATTGATCATTGTTTAGTTGTGCTCATATGGAGATGTACGTGACTGTGGAAGAATATATGGTTGTAGTTCATTTGGGGTTAACTATTAGGGTTATATTCTTCCCAAGGGGTTTTTCAAACCTAGTAGGGGGTTTTTTAGTTAATGTGAAAAAATTGATGTGTTGGTTCTCTTAGGCTTGTGTTCCAAATTTTTAGGTTCCCTCATTGAGGATTTTTTATTTAGGACTTGGTGGCGTTGATTGGGTTTCAATGTTCCCGATATAGTTTGGTTCTTGTGCTAGGGATAAGCCTTATTGTGTTCTCCACATAAAATTAAGTTTTGGATTCATCATGAATCGATCAGGAGTGACATATGGAGTGAAAAAAAGACCACGATCTTCTTATACTCTCTCGGTTCTGATCAGGCATGGACTCGATTTTTTGTTATCCTTTGGCTTGGAGACTTTATGGTTGTAAAATGTTTATATGGTGGGGAGTATTGTCACACCCCAACATTCTTAATTAATTATTTCAATTAAAAAAAATTATTTAGTGTTTTAGTAGTATGTGTATTTAGTTTTAAAATTTTGGATCTTTTTTACTATTGCATGTTCATCTCACACAATTAGGAGTAATTGTGCGGTTCCCACACAGATGCCCAAGTGGGTCCTAATTATGGTGAAAAACTTGCACACAATTTAGAAAACCATGCGAAAAACATGCAGATTGACCTTATAAGTGGGATGTTCTGGGTGGCACTGTTTGAGAATAGTTTTCTCAACAATGCATCAGAATGTAGGCGAACTGTGGGGCTGCCTAGTATTTATGATTAAAAAAATAAATAAATTGTATGATAAATAATACAAAACAATTTAAGGTAAATAAAATAATATAAAAATTTGAATAATGGTTAATAATACTAGTAATATTATTTTTCATAATAATATATATATTATAGTTGTAATTTAGATTATTGTCATTAATATTATTAATGAGTTTATTTTTTTTTTATTTTTTTAAATTTCTAAAAAAAATTATTAATTATTATTTTTTTAATATAATTTATTATTATTATTAGGGAGAATCCCTAGTAGGTGTGACAACCCTCCACCTCCTTTCCCTCCCCACATCTACGGCACACATGCCCCCTCCCCCTGCATCCCTCCACCAATGTGCACCCACGCCCCTATAGCACTCTCTATCACTAGTGTCAACCTCCTCTGACCAGAAGAACCTCCTAAGTGCATCCCCTGCCTCATTAACATGGTCTTCTCTGGTTGGATCTCCCTTCCTTATGTATGCCATCCCGACATGCAACCCCCTATCTGACCGACCGTCTCCGTCGTGCTCCCCTCCATCCAGCCAGCCTGCTATAGTGTGCTCTACCATGTCCGTTCAGCCTACTCCGACCCAACCGACCCTCTATTTATTTATTAAACTCTTAATTTTGATTGTTTTAATGGAGGTTTTATGGTTTAACCAACCATAATGAGTGGAGTTCATGTGGTGTTTTTGTTTCCATTGGATCTAGGGTGTGCGAAGCGATCGTATAGTTTGGATATTACTTCCAAAAAATGTCATTGCATTCTCATTCCATTAAGGTAGGGGTTTCAATGGTTTTCTTTTACGATTCAAATTATTTGATGCTTGGTGGTTTGAATAATTTTTTATAAAAAATATGAACACTATTAATACATGCAATTAGATTTTAATCTTGTTTTTGTTATAGATGGATTTGCTGAAAATTGGTTTTGAAGAAAATTAATTATTTATGCAAGAATATTTATGCACCCAATGCTACTTACACTTTTTTATTAAATTTATGTACAAATTTTTCATGCTTTTGGAATATATATTTAATTATTTGTGATGATTTGGAATCAATAGAAATTAATGAAATTATTTTTCGTGGAAATCCATCATTTTCACCTATGTGGTTCAACCTTAGTGTTTCTTGAAAACATTAATTTTTTTTTATAGAATAACTAAACCATGATGTTGTATTTATACCCAGCCTGATTTGTTTAACTAGTTATTTTTTTATAAAATTTTGAGTGGTTTGTATTATTTAGTATTCTAATGACTCAATGAATCATCATGAAATGTTTCTGTAATATTTTTCTCAATTTTTGAATGAGATGGTTATGTTTTTTTATTATTTTGTATTATTGAGTTTGGTTTGAAAATAAATTGGTTTTTCGACTATTTTTGGTGGTTTTTTATTTTTTATTTTTTGATTGAAAATGTATTTATGTTTGTGGGTTTTAGTGTCATGGGAAATTTAGTTTAATGTTAGCCCAATGGGCATCTCTATGTGCATTGCATGTTTTAACCTTGTTTTGAAATAAATTGGGACTGAAGAAAAGGGATTTTTTGAAATATTTTATAAAATTTTACATTTTTAGTAATGTTTCAAAATTCCCATTTGACAGGTTCATGTGAAAGTGTTTTTTAACATAAACTTACAAACATTTTGGAAATGTCTTTGGTAAGTGTATTCTAGGTGAAGGTTGGTTTGATGGAAAATTTTGCATTGTCAATATTAAATTGATGTTTTATATTTGATTTGGAAATGAATTTTAATGTGTTTCTAGTAAATTTATTTTGAATGTTTAAATATTTAGTGTCCCTTTGGTGTTGTGTCTTTAAAATAAATGATTTTTTTGGATTTGGAAAAGAATGTGGTTTTATAAATATGTATACATAGTAGTTAGAATTGAATGAGTGATTTGTACGTATATATATATATATAAATATATTGGGAACCTATATCTAGGATATTCCGTTATGGGATATCATATAGGAGGTGTTCGTGTTTATGGTGGGAAAGTGCGGTGACCGCAGGTAAGGTGAGTCATGTGTGCAGGGACCTCCTACTTACATATTTTATTTATATCTTCCATTGGTTATTAGGTGCCTTTTTGGTGATTGAGTGGTGGTTTCTTACAAGCCCCAATTAGATGGTTTAGTACCCTCTTGGATTTATGGACAAGCTAGGATGGTTGTGTAACTGGTGATACAAGGTTAGAGAAGCGAGTTGGTAAATGACTTTGAGGATTCACCATATGTAGATAAGTGGTTCTGAATAGAGTATGTCAAGGGGTTTTATATGGTTGTATATGAATTCCCATTTTTACTCTATTTCTTATGTTTCGTTGATTTCTGTTGCATTTTTCTCTTAGACTGAACTGTTTATTTATAAATCATCTGTCCTGTTCTTTACTATTTAGGTATTGGGTTGGCAGTTTGTTTTGAAAGGATAGATATGTTTTGAAAATTAATGTGTGGCATGTAGTGCTTTTCTAAAAAGGAGGAAATGCATTATATTTGTTAAAATTTGAATGCCCTCTATTTTTATCAATATTCCTCAAATAAGTGTTAATGTATTCTTTTGGAATGTAATAACACATGAATTATGTTTTTTATTTTTTACATTCCTACTAAGAATTTTGATGCTCACACCTACCCTATCCTTGCAGTTGTATGTTATGTTTTGATCAGGTTCTCCAAGTTTAGTTGCTTGTCATTGGAGTAGAGTTGGACTTCTAGTTATGAGGCTACCAAGAGGTCACATGGGTGTCTTGTCAATGTATTTTATATTTGACTATGTTTTTAGTTCGGTTTATTTTAGTTTCAGCATCAGTTTGTATCTATTCAATTATATCTGTATCTAGACTTGTTTTTTATTTCTATAATATTACCAATTGTATATCTACGTGTGAAATTTATTTTATTTGATCCTAGAACTTTTGGACTGAATCCTTTCTCTTTTGTATTTATATTTGATTTCCGACACTAGTTTCTATCTCGTGGGGATCGTGAATGCTCCTCGTTCCATGCCACAGGCAGGCTAATTATTTTTATTTATATAAATAAAATTATTTATATATTTATTAATAGCCAATATATGTTCGTTTAATTAAAATCAGGAGTTTGGTTTTCTATTTGAGTACAATGTATTCAAACATAAAACACTACTCTTGACTATTGCAATTTCAAATTCCATTGTCCACTACTTACATCAACCAGGGAAAACAAATACATTCAAGTCACATTTTGATATAGATGATGTGAACAAGATCAATCTTTAGAGTAGTCCAACACAACATAATGAGTAACAATTTAAACTTTTATATTCATTAATATAAAAAATTCATTTCAAATAACAACGTAAATATTTTACAGATAAATAAATCAATGGAAAATATAATGTTCATAGTATTAATGTTTTACAATTGTCTGGATGTACTATTTAAATGAAATATAAAACTCAATTTTAATAATCTATATCCTTTCAATATTTTATGTATGATGTGGAATTTATTAAATAATCAATGATATGTAATAAAAAGACTAAATTTTTTACATGTATCTCTCTAATGTTGTAACATCAGTAAAATTTATAGTACATATTTAAATTTATAAATTCTAGAAATTCACTAATACATGTATGCTACATTTATATAAATGTTTAAATATAAATCATACACACATATTTTAAATCCTTACCCTAAATTAAAAACAAAATATATTTTTTGATGAATTTTCTCAACGGTTTTGAACAATTAGACGACCCTATAATAGGAAGCAATGGAAAAAAGCTTGGATTATTGGAGCTCAAAAATAGATACTGTTCAGATTTAATTGGAATCTTCCTCCATTTAAAGGAAAATGATGTTTTTGAATATAGACTGGCTCTTTTCTATCAATGTAATATATCTAGTTTAATATACCATTATTTTCAAATTCATAAAAAATTACTTTTTGTATTTCATATTGTCTATTAAAAGTATTATTTATTTTACATTGTTCTCAACTAATCATTAAATTTGTTTTCATTATGATGTGGTATGATTTATTAATAGTTGTTTTGATAAAATGTATAAAATCATGCTGGTTAATTAATGTGCATAGAGCAACCTATGACACCCTGTATTTCAGCCCCAACCACTTGATATTTTCGTTTATGTTCAAATTGTTCAAAAACTCATTTATGATTTTTTCATCATTTTTTAGCCCCACCAAAATACACCTATCAGTTTCATATCACTAACATTTCTCTAGTTTCCCAATAATATTTCCAATGTGTACAAGCTATTTCTCAACTACATGTCAATTCTTAAACAATACATTTATTTTTCTCTTCCTTGCATGACTATGTATAAATATTGACCTCATGAACCTCATAGTCACTTCATTTTCCTAGATAATCATTAAATGAATCCACCAACATTTCCAATGGTTCCCAAATATGAATAAATATTAATAAATTTATTTTTGTGGAAAGTCAACATTTAAATGATTCTCTAAAATAATAGGTTTACTAATGAGATATGTACGTGTCGGCATTGTCAGTGAATTTCTTATCTCCTAACATGGATCAAAACTATTGTGTCCATTGGTAACACATTCATCTTCCAATACTCATGTTTCTTTTTTCTTTTTAAATTCCATTCTTATCTGATTATTTTATAAATTTACAATATATTTTTCCCTTCATCCATGCTTGATGGTGTTATCACATATCATATTGAAACCTAAGAGTTTGTTAATGAATCATTCCAAGACCATATTTATGTATCTAAAATTCTTTGTACTTTCCTATTTTTAACATTTTTTATATCACTCTTGACATATTTGGAATTCCATGAACATGTTTTTGGGGATTTTATCATTCTTTATCATCATTGTTTTCATGTTTCTAATGTATTACTTCCAATGTAATATAATTTTCTCATTTTATATTTGTTTCCATTGAAAAAATTATTTTTTCAATATTAATATATTGAATCCATCAGATAAATGTCTCCTGTTAGTTTGTTATCATCAATTTTTTTTTCATGTTTTTCATATTTTTGCATTGTTAGTATGTTTTGATCACTATTAGTATGTTGCGTTCATGTTTTATTAAATCTATTGTATAATTGATTACATTAACATATAGTATATTCTACCAACTATATGTATTCTCATTAATAATATGTTTTTTTCACAACATATGTGTTTTCATTCACTGTATGAATGATGAATCCACTTTATATGTGTTTTAACATCATATATGTTACCATTCACTATTTTTAATTTTTATTCCCTATTAGTAATTTGAACTGAGTATATGATAATATTTTATGCACTAAAAACATATGCATATGATACATATGATATAATAAACTAAATCAAACATTTTAGGATTAGTGAATGAATCTTCCGGTTATGTGTGACTTTATGTGAATGCCTGAGATTTTTTATGTTTCTACAATGGGCTTTATTTGGTATACAATGCCCATTAAATAATAGATCAAACATCAAAATAGTTATACAATATTTACTATATTTATTCGTATTATTTTTATTATTAAAATGCTAGGTTGAGAGTATATCTTGGTTTGATTTCATTTCTGTTGTCTATATATTGAAGCCATAAAACCATTCAATATTATCATAGTTTCCTTTGTTCTCGAATCAGTTTTTTTTCAAATATTAATTGAAAAGCATGTTTCATGAATTTTATCATTACTTTCCACTCTCTATATTATTTTATATTAAATTGTAATTTCAATAGCACCAATTGATGCTATGTTAACCTATGGAGATAATGTGGAGTAGAAAACATTAATTATATTAACCAATTAATGTAATGTGTGTCGTTGATGTGGGAAAAGATAGTATCGAATTTTCATACAGGGATCCATAAAATCGTTAATATATTTTATTGATAGACTCATTAAACAGTTACAATGTTTTAATTAATTTCATATATTTGTACATCTCACATGTATTATTGTTTTTTTCAATTAAATTGAACCCCATATTCAAAAGAACCATATTTATCATTATATACTATAAGTAATTCATATTTAGTAGAATTGGTTTCATATTTCATTAATTTTATATGATGATTTGATATTTATTTTCTTGTTTTTTTAATATTTATATTTAGTAATCCATTTCATGTTGACATTCTATGAAAACAATTTGTACCTCATAAAATTTTCGTTACTTTTTTCCAACAGTTTCTTATGTTTTTTAAATAATGTAACCTTTTCATAAGGCTAAATTTGATTCAGATTCATTGATTTTACATCATGATATTTCTAACCATATTATTTTTCATCTATTACTGAATTGTTTTATATTTGTTTACATAGATCAACTACTATGATAAGTTAAAATTATGATATACATCAATGTCAGAACCCGGACCTTCTTTTCAGGTATGTCTTCCTTTTTTTGGAGTTTTTAAGAAAAATGGAAATTCTGGAAATTTTGGAAGTACACTCCGTGTACTTTCTGAGTACACGTCGTGTACTCTTTTCCCGCTCGAAGCTGTAAGAATGGTATAGAGTAAGAAGTTTCCAACCTCTGATACCAATTGTAGGATCGAAATATAATATGAGATGCTCAATATACAAGAGGGGGGGGGTGAATTGTATACTTTAAAAATTCCTTTGGAACCTTTAAAGTTAGTTATGAATAACTAAAGTTTCCTTAAGAAAAGGAAAGGGCTAAGTTTAACAAAGTTAAACTAAGTAAATTCCCAACACCTCTAACACCAAACTAAAACTTGGAAAGATATTCCAAACGTAGGTTCCGAAAATATGGTTTCGGAAATTGAAACTTAACAAAAGTTGCAATATGAGATTCTACCTTAAAGCGTATAGAATCTAAATGAATCAGAGTAAGTAAGGAAGTATAAGAAAGTTATACTTTCCTTAAGATACAAATTACAGCGGAATAAACCAAGTAGTAAAACTACTAGTAACAAGATATAAGTCTTTTAACCCAAAGAGAAGGGTATCCAACAACCTTGGATAAAGGTCCCTTGATTTATACTTTCAAGCAAGTCTGTCTTACCCACACCAGGGTAAGCCCTCGATACGAAGATCGGAGTCTCTGTCTTGCTATCCCCGCAAGCCCTCAACTTCAAGGTAGTTGGCAACCTCTGTCCTCCTCAGCAAGGAAGCCCTCGAACTTTAAGGTAGTCGGAACCTCTGTCTTTCTCAGCAAGAAAGCCCTCGATCTTTAAGGTAGTCGGCACCTCTGTCTTCCTATTCCCGGAATCCCTCGAATGTAATCACCAACATTTGGAGTCGCACGAAGCTTTGAGAGTTAATAAGAGACTCTCTCTCTAGAAATCACTTCAACAGCATGTATGCACAAAATCCAAATTGTTCATCCATCCGTTTCCAGCTTTTTCAAATGAGCTCCTATTTATAGGTAAGGTCGGCTCCTCTCCAACGGTCATATTTTCCTTAAAGTTCGGAGGGACCTGTACATGTGTCACTTAGACAACGGTTAGTTTATAACAAAATGGACGACATCGTTTTATAACAAAGTGAGTGTAACAGAATGTACGACATCGTTTTAAACTCTAACATAAAAGTTCAGAATAGAAACTTCGGAGTGAAAGTTCGGAGTGAATAAATTCAGAGTGTATAAAACAAAGATAATCAGATTTTGTTTAATAGGTGAATTCGGAATGAGAATTCGGAATAGGAATTCGTCATTAGAAATCGTAATGAGAATTCATCATCAGAATTCGTAATGAGAATTCGTCATCAGAATTCGTAATAAGAATTCGGAGTGAGATTTCTTCATTAGAATTCGTAATGAGAATTCTTCTTCAAAATTCGTAATGAGAATTCAGAATGGGATTTCTTCATTAGAATTCGTAATGAGAATTCTTCTTCAGAATTCGTAATGAGAATTCGGAATGGGATTTCTTCATTAGAATTCGTAATGAGAATTCTTCTTCAGAATTCGTATCCTGAATCTGGAGTAGAACTTAGTCAGAATTCATATCCGGAATTCGGAATGAAACTTCCTTATAGTTCTTGTCCAGAACCGAATCCTAAAACAGAATGCTTTATATCGAAGTTTTAATGATTCCGAGAAAATTAATCTGAATCTCATACTTAAGAAAAATATGAATGAAAATATGATAAGGATAATTTTTCTTATAAAAGCGATTTTCTTTAAGAAAGCAATTTTCCTTATAAAAGCAATTTTCCTTAAGAAAGCATTTTTCCTTATAAAAGCAATTTTCCTTAAGAAAGCATTTTTCCTTATAAAAGCGATTTTCCTTAAGAAAGCATTTTTCCTTATAAAAGCGATTTTCCTTAAGAAAGCAATTTTCCTTATAAAAGCAATTTTCCTTAAGAAAGTATTTTTCCTTATAAAAGCGATTTTGCTTAAAGATAAGGTGTTTGTGATTTTCAAAACAAGAAGGAATGGAAAAGTCATAAGGAAAACCTTATTGACTCAACAATCTCCCCATTTTTGGAAAGCACAAACATCCTTACGAAAAAACTATTCTAAGAAGAAAGAAACATATTAAATCTTATCTCCCTCGGTTTAAGAATATAGATGAATACGACTAACTCCCCCTTAGGCTTTGAAACTCTAAGGATCGTATTCATATTTCCGAAGTGATGTTTCATAAGAAGGTATTCTTTAAGAAGAACTCCCCCTTAAACAAACTCTTATTAGAGTTCTTTTTCATTGGGTATTTTCCTTTCTCCCCCTTTGATAAACTCTTATTAAAGTTCCTCTTTTTCTTAAGGATCTTTTCCTTCTCCCCCTTTGTGATTTTCAAAAAGAATTGGAGGGAATGGAAAAAAATAACAAAGTACCTGAAAGATTAGTAATGAAAACAACAGAAACAACAAGCACAATTCTCATTAGATTTGAAATGTCAGCAACAAAATAATTACAACAAAAAGATCGGATTGGTTTATTTCGGATCTTTTTCCTTCGACATTAGCCCCTTAAGAATCGTCTTGATCTTCTTTAAGTCTTTGTGATCTTCCTCTGCTTGCTTCTCTAAGACGACTATTCTTGCTGACTGAGCTTCAATGATTTCTTCCTGAGCCTTCAACTTTTCTTCCTGAGCTTTCATCTTTTCTTCCTGAGCCTTCATCCTTTCTTCAAACTCAATACGATAATCCCTTTCATATTTCCAACTTTGATTAATGGAATTGAGATTACCATTCAGATCTCTCACTTCCTGAATCCGAAAGTTCTTTTCCTCTGTCAATTTCTCTTCGAAGGATGCAGTCAGCTCATTAATCTTCTTGTCTTCGGTTTCAAATGCATCCTTAACATTATCCTGAAACTCATTGAAAAGCCTCATCTCTTCCACAGTTTTCTTAGACCAACTTGTCATCCTCTTGCATGATCTTTTATGGGCTTCGTAACCAATAAAGAAATTTTTGAACTGGGCTTCAATCTCAACACACTTATCCATAACCATTGATACGGAGTCGGTTTTCTGATTCAACGCATGTTGGAGCATCTGGCATCTGGAGTCAATACTAGAGAAGGTCGGAATGGTTCCCACCAACTTCTTCAAAGACTGGACAACAAAATCATGCCCCAACGAAGATGACTCTGAATCTGAAAACTTGCTCGGAGAGTTTTCTTCCTCAATAAGCTCCAACTTCATTTTAGAAGAACTACCAGCTTCCTTCCTCTTTCTTACCACTGATCTCGGAGTCTCGGTAAGAACTTTCTTTCCCTTATCTTTTTCCGGAATATAATCCTGTTCCGGAGATTTCTTCTCACTGTCATAAAATTGAACAACCAAATCTTCCTCATCAGCAACTTCTTGAACACCAACCTCTACGTTTCCCATCTGAGCAATATCATGTAAAAGTTGTTCTTCTTCTCCATGATAGGCAACTTCTTCTTCCCCTTTCTCTTCTTCTAATTCAGGAGTAACAAGCTTCGAAGATTGAGCTTCAGATGTTCGGAGCGACAGGTGTTCCGAAGGAGTTCCTTTATATTCATCTACTTGTTTTAGCACATCTCCTATCTCACCACTTCCTTCAGTAGCTTCTTTAACTTGTTCCACTTTCTCTACTTCCTCTGAATTCTTAGAAACATTCTCTTCTGGAGCATCAAGATTTCTTCCTGGAGTCTCAGGTAGAGATTCCAGAGAGAAAGATCTCGGAACGAGAATGGTTGCTGAAACCATTTCATTGAACTTTAACAACGCTTGCACAGCCTCAGCTTCTGACAACTTCTTCTTAAGCTTCTTCTCCTTTTCTTGCTTCTCAAGCTCATCAGTAGCCTTCTCTTTCAGAGCCTTAGCCTCCACAGGATCCAATCCGAACTGCGGATCCCCTTATTTCCTCTTCTCCTTGTCAGCTCTCCACTTTGCTGCAACCTCATCAGTATAGGTTTTCTTCTTCTTAGGCTTAGGAGGTGCGGAGTGGACTTCCTTAGACTTGGGTTCCTTGGCTTCGACTACCACTTCTTTCAGCTTTCTCTTCCTTACCGGCTTAGATGATTCCGGATCAGCAACTTTCGGAGCCACTTCTTCTTGAGGAGGTAGATCAATAAAGATTCCATACTTCTTGTCGAAAGCTACATTCATTCTTTTAAGAGTGGCATCGCTGACAAGCATGATCTTGCACACCCTTGGTTTGGAAATACAAGAAACCTTGAAGGATTCAAGACACCGAACTATGAGCTTTGATAATATTGCTGGGTACATTACGATCTGAGCTCTGAGATTTCCCTTCTTCAAATTTTCAATATTAAGAAGAATATGCTTCATCAAGTTGACCTTTCTTAGATTTATCCGGAAATCTAAGATATATATCTCACTCTTCTTCAAACTATCCTTATCACCTTTTCTCGGTACGATAATCCCTTGCACCCATAACTCCAGCATCCGGAAGTTTGTAGATAGGCTTGCTATTTTCGGAGCCTTGTCATCATCCAATCCGAGAGTTTCTAAGGCCTTTTCCTTGTTGAAACTACCCAAAGAGTCTGGCAATACGTGAGAAATAAACTCAGCTTCACCTTCATAACTTAACCCTACCAAGCTTGCAGCCTTGGTGTAAGAAAGCTTATATGTCTTGCCATACGATTTGAAAGAAAACTTCTCTCTATTATCTTCCATGAAGAAAGCAACTGACTCATAAAACTCAATAAGAAAATCAGAGTAGACTTCATCTTGGTTGCCGGTTTTTGATACCGCAACATCTTCCCAGCCATTCAACTTGATATTATTTGAAATGATAGAATCGTAGTTACTGAAGAAAGTAGGATGGACTAACCTTTCTCTGTAGACTAACCACTGAGAAATGGGCTTAGTTGAAGACATTTCTTGAGAAGCTAACTCTGCAGACATTCGGATCTGAAGTCTCTGAGAAGTTCGGAATTGAGAAGACTGAAGTTCGGAATGGCCTTAAATCAGAGAGTCAGAGCTTCAGCATGCAAAAGCTTGAAACCGATGTGGGACTCAAAAATAGGGTCCCCTTTATATAGGCAACAAGATGACGGTTGAACTTCCTCGGTTGATCTAACGGTTTAGAATGATATGAGATCAAATCTGACGGTTGAGAGCTTGAATCCGATCTTTTTGAGGTTTTTATTAAAGTAAAGAATTAAGAAATCCAAAAACCGAAAACAAACTATAAGAAATTGCCAGCAAGTAAAATACGATTACGAAAACATCAGTAAGGAAATCATACCTTTCGGATTAGCTTAGGAAAGTTATTCGTAATGGGTATTATAAAGACGACTACGAAAAACTCAATACGAAAAACTTAATACGAAAAACTCAAAAAGTAAATACGAAAAAGTCAATACGAAAAAGAAAATACGAAAAAGAAAATACGAAAAAGAAAATATGAAAAACAAAACTTGGTACGAAAATCTGGTTATGAAAGTCCCAGTACGAAAGTTGTCCATTCCGGAAATTTTCGATACGAATACTTTCATTCCAGAAGTATTCTGTACGAAAATATCCATTCTGGAAAATGGTAGTTCCGGAAGTTCCATTCCGGAAATTTTCGTTCCGAAAAGTTTAAAAACAAATTTTGAAAAACTTTGTTAAACAAACAATCAAATGTACTCCCCCTATGAAAAGGAGTTTATTACTGTAAGGAGATTTTTTTTCAACAGAAAGTTAATTAAGAAAGATTACCTTACGGTTATCATTCCTAAAATTCACAAGGTAACCTTCATCACATAACTGACTTATGCTAATGAGGTTGTGCTTAAGACCTTTAACAAAAAGAACATTTGAAATCAAAGTTTTACCTAAAAGAACAATATTACCAATACCAACAATCTCTCCCTTAGCATTGTCTCCGAAAGTTACCTTTCCTCCTTTCGTTTTGATAATCTTTTCAAAAAAGCTTTTGTTACCAGTCATGTGCCGGGAACATCCACTATCCATGTACCATATATTGTTGCTGGAACTTTCTTTATTTTCCTGAAATTAAGAACAAAGTTAGATTTTCGGAATCCAAACTTGTTTGGATCCGAGATTTCCAGACAATAAAATTTTTGGAACCCACATTTTCTTAGAAAAATAAGCTTTATGAAAACCTAAGGATTGGGTTTTGTTTAAGGAACAACTTCTTGCCCAGTGACCACCACATTGACACTTGGTACAAAATGGGGCACTTTGAGGAACAAAATAATTGTTGCTGAAAACAGGTTTTGCATGGGTATAACCAAATCCGGATTTATTTCTTAAAGGTCGTATTTGAGAATACATCTTATCAAAATTTTCTTTACCATGGGTAAAGTTTGATAAACACTTCTTTAAGGAAAAAATTTTGGACTTGAGTTTTACAACCAAGTTTTTATCCTCTAAATCATTAGTTTTTGAACTAGAGTTAGGCTCGAAAACATTTTTCTTAGAAATTACTTTTTCTAATTCTTTAGAAAGTTTGTTCTTCTCAGAACTTACTTCCTCAAGATTTTTTGAAATATTTTCAAAATCATCATTTTTCTTATCAAGATCTTTAGAAAGATCTGATATCTCTTTAGTAAGAATATAATTCCTAGAATTTGCCTTATCAAGTTTCTTGTTGAGTTTGGAATTCTCAATCTCAAGAAGTTCAGCAAACCTAGAGACTTTTTCAAAAGTAGGTAAAGTATTTTCCTCATCAGAAGATGATTCTTCATCAGAAGAGTTATAATAATTACTATCATTAGAATTTAAAGAAACATTGGTCAATGATTCAGCATTTCGTACCTTAGCCATAAGACAATGATTATCAATAGGTAATCTGGCTATAAGACCAAGATTCTTCTGTCCTAAAGACTCATAGTCAGAAGATTCATCTGAAGAGTCACCACCACTGGCACTCCAGGTGTCATTAGCTTTCAGAACTTTCTTAGCTTTGGCTTTGTAATACTTCTTTCTGTTCCTGTCTGAATGTCTTTCCTTCCTTTCTTTCTTTCTGAGCATAGGGCAATCTGGTCTAATATGTCCAGCTCTTTTACATTCATAACAAGTAACTTCTCCTTCTTTCTTATCTTTCATATCCTTCTTCTTATATTTGGATTGAAAGTTTCTTTGCCCAGCTATCTTGTTCATCCTTCGAGCAAGATTGGCTAATTCATTTTCTGAGAATTCACTCTCACTAGATTCGGATTGGAAAATGACTTTCTTAGATTTGGATCTAGTAACTCTTTCAGGATTCTTAGCTTTCATCTGATTTGAAGTTGAAGTAAAAGCAACAGTACCATTTCCATTCTTCTTCTTGATGTTGTCAGCATCTCTCTTCATTCTAGTTTCATGTTGTAGAAGAGTTCCAAATAATTCATCAAGAGTAATTTGTGTAACCTTCATGTTCTCATCTATTGCTGTTCTCTTGGATTCCCACTCATTGGGCATAATGTCAATTATCTTGTCCACAAGAGCTTCATCATCTAACCCTTTTTCTCCCATAGATTGTAGACTGTTGACGATAGTCATAAACATTTGTTGAACTTTACAGATAGGTTCTCCATAAGGAAAATTGAAGCCATGATATTCAGCTCTAAGCATAGCTCTTCTAGTCTCAATCACTTTAGAAGTCCCAAAGTGTGTAACCTCTAACTTCTTCCATATACAATTAGCTGCTTCACAAGAAGAAATTTGGCTATATATATTTCTAGTCATTGAACATAGTAAAGTGTTGCGTACCTTATAGTTGAGTTGATATTCTTGCTTTTCCTGGTTAGTAAAGGTTCTGACTTCCTTGTCAGGAATTTTATAGTCACCAGTAAGCATGACAAAGTTGTCTACTCCAGTATTGATAACAAAAGTCTTCATACGATCTCTCCAGTATTCATAATCATTACCATCAAAAATAGGTGGTCTTGTATGATTCAGATTGTCAATAAATCCAACATTAATTCCTGCCATACTTAAAATAACTTGGATACAAACTTGTTAGTAGCAAAAGATTCGTAATAACAAAGTTCGGAATGGGAAAAGTTCGGAATGGATAAATCGGAATGAAAAAGTTGAGCAAGAAAAACTTTTATGTGAGTACAAGTATTTCAGTAACCTTTCCTCTGATACCAAATGTAAGAATGGTATAGAGTAAGAGGTTTCCAACCTCTGATACCAATTGTAGGATCGAAATATAATATGAGATGCTCAATATACAAGAGGGGGGGTGAATTGTATACTTTAAAAATTCCTTTGGAACCTTTAAAGTTAGTTATGAATAACTAAAGTTTCCTTAAGAAAAGGAAAGGGCTAAGTTTAACAAAGTTAAACTAAGTAAATTCACAACACCTCTAACACTGAACTAAAACTTGGAAAGATATTCCAAATGTAGGTTCCGGAAATATGGTTCCGGAAATTGAAACTTAACAAAAGTTACAATATGAGATTCTACCTTAAAGCTTATAGAATCTAAATGAATCAGAGTAAGTAAAGAAGTATAAGAAAGTGATACTTTCCTTAAGATACAAATTACAGTGGAATAAAACAAGTAGTAAAACTACTAGTAACAAGATATAAGTCTTTTAACCCAAAGAGAAGGGTATCCAACAACCTTGGATAAAGGTCCCTTGATTTATACTTTCAAGCAAGTCTGTCTTACCCACACCAGGGTAAGCCCTCGATACGAAGTTCGGAGTCTCTGTCTTGCTATCCCCGCAAGCCCTCAACTTCAAGGTAGTTGGCAACCTCTGTCCTCCTCAGCAAGGAAGCCCTCGAACTTTAAGGTAGTCGGCACCTCTGTCTTTCTCAGCAAGAAAGCCCTCAATCTTTAAGGTAGTCGGCACCTCTGTCTTCCTATCCCCGGAAGCCCTCGAATGTAATCACCAACATTCGGAGTCGCACGAAGCTTTGAGAGTTAATAAGAGACTCTCTCTCTAGAAATCACTTCAACAGCATGTATGCACAAAATCCAAATTGTTCATCCATCCGTTTCCAGCTTTTTCAAATGAGATCCTATTTATAGGTAAGGTCGTCTCCTCTCCAATGGTCATATTTTCCTTAAAGTTCGGAGGGACCTGGACACGTGTCACTTAGACAACGGTTAGTTTATAACAAAATGGACGACATCGTTTTATAACAAAGTGAGTGTAACAGAAAGTACGACATCGTTTTAAACTCTAACATAAAGGTTCGGAATAGAAACTTCGGAGTGAAAGTTCAGAGTGAATAAATTCAGAGTGTATAAAACAAAGATAATCAGATTCTGTTTAATAGGTGAATTCGGAATGAGAATTCGGAATAGGAATTCATCATCAGAAATCGTAATGAGAATTCATCATCAGAATTCGTAATAAGAATTCGTCATCAGAATTCGTAATAAGAATTCGGAGTGAGATTTCTTCATTAGAATTCGTAATGAGAATTCTTCTTCAGAATTCGTAATGAGAATTCGGAATGGGATTTCTTCATTAGAATTCGTAATGAGAATTCTTCTTCAGAATTCGTAATGAGAATTCGGAATGGGATTTCTTCATTAGAATTCGTAATGAGAATTCTTCTTCAGAATTCATATCCTGAATCTGGAATAGAACTTAGTCAGAATTCATATCCGAAATTCGAAATGAAACTTCCTTATAGTTCTTGTCCAGAACTGAATCCTAAAACAGAATGCTTTATATCGAAGTTTTAATGATTCCGAGAAAATGAATCTGAATCTCATACTTAAGAAAAATATGAATGAAAATATGATAAGGATAATTTTTCTTATAAAAGTGATTTTCCTTAAGAAAGCAATTTTCCTTATAAAAGCAATTTTCCTTAAGAAAGCATTTTTCCTTATAAAAGCAATTTTCCTTAAGAAATCATTTTTCCTTATAAAAGCGATTTTTCCTTAAGAAAGCATTTTCCCTTATAAAAGCAATTTTCCTTAAGAAAGCAATTTTCCTTATAAAAGCAATTTTCCTTAAGAAAGCATTTTTCCTTATAAAAGCAATTTTCCTTAAAGATAAGGTGTTTGTGATTTTCAAAACAAGAAGGAATGGAAAAGTCATAAGGAAAACCTTATTGACTCAACAGAAGCCGTTGTGCTGGCCATGTCCGGGCCACACACACGGGGTGTCGAGGTGATGTGCAGCCGTTTTTAGCGGATTACGGAAAGACCTAGTACATGCCGTGTACTCTGGAAGTACACGCCGTGTACTCTTCTTTTTTTCACTAAACGGACTGGGGTCGCGGCTAACCTCATAATTCGTCTACTTCTCTAGTTTTCTCCTGTCCGAGTGAACGGTATAGTCGGATCTTCGGCAAGCCCCCACCCCTTCGTTCGTTCTCCGTTCTCATCGCGGTCAGTTGCGTTGGAATCGCCTCGGTATGCTCTTCCTTCGGCTTGAGCCTCGTTTTCTGAGTCTCCATCTTGTGTGAGATATCTGTGGTTGAGCATTTTGGACGTTTTTGCAGATCTACTATGTTCTAGGTTGATTCACGGGCCGAGGCTCGCCTATATCGATCTCTTGAGATCAAGGTAGGTGGTTTGTGCCTCACCACTAGGAGTCATTGAGTTTTTATGTTCAAATTGTACCGATACCCGTGAACGGGGTATCAGGTGTTTACCGTTTTTCCCTTGTTGTTTTCCTGCCTTGCTGTTATGCTTGTGTAGAGGTAATTTGATTATAATTGTGGATATTTGTCTTGCTTGGATGTGTTTTTCCCAATATTTGTTTCATTTACGGCCTTCGGGTTCCGTCGGCCATAGGCTGCATTGCCTGTCTTTCTTGCCTGATGTTTATAGGTTGGAGTGTTGCTCTTAACCTGCCTGTTGCAGAGTAGATTGATAGCCAAGTATCTCCTTATGTGTACTTTGGCCTTTACGCATTATTATGCACTGACTGGCACGAGGCTGAGAGAACCTAGTGCTATATCCTATACGGGATAGACCGAGTGAGCTTCCCAGAGAGTCTCCGATATTATAGACTATGGGGGATGACTGAGTGAGCTCCCAGAGAGTCTTGGATTTTATAGACTACAGGAGGGTAGACCGAGTGAGCTTCCTCAGAGAGTCTTACTTTGTTTGAATTTTTTTAAGAACCTTCCCAGGCTATAGAAGGAATTGACCGAGTGAGCTTCCTTAGAGTGTCTGCGGTATACCTGAGGCAATAGGAGGAATTGGCCGAGTTAGCTTTCTCAGATAGTCACTAGACCTTGGGGCTAAGAGGGTTAGACAGCGTGATCTTCCTCAAGAGAGTCCCTGACTACCCTAGACTATGAGGGGAATTGACCGAGCGTGCTTCCCCAGAGAGTCTGATAAATTTGTACTACCATGGTAGGGGGGTTAGGCTGAGTGCACTACCCAGAGGGTTGTGGTACTTCTTGGACAGGACCAGGTGGAATGGCTGCATGTACTTCCCATAGGGTCCCTGCTTTTAGCTTTTGTCAGCACTTGTGTTACTGCTTACTGCTTGTTGCTACTGCTTACAGTTACTGCTGCTACTTGTTGTTTGTTGTGGTGTTTACTGCTTGTTGCATATTTACCTGCCATATACTCACTGACTGTTAGGCACAGATCTTTGGGTGATTACCTACTAGGATTGTATCTCACACCCTGTTCGGGCCATGCTTTTGGGCCCAGGCAAACTTTTTTGCTGCAGGGATAGATAAGGGCAAGCGCCCTTCTACTTCAAGTATCTGAATCGCTGTGGAGCTAGAGAGCGTGGGACCGGGCTTTGGCTCACGATGCTGTGGAGTTTATGTTTACTTTTAGTTGTTGGGTTTCAGTTGTATTCATCATGTTGACTTGTTTACTGCATTCCATTGATACATGTATTGTATTACATCATCATTTTACATCAGACTTGTTTCTACTTTTGGTACTGTTGTTGTATGCTTTTTTCTACTCCCGTTATTGCTTGTTTTTCTCTTCTGTTGTGTACTCTGCTGATGAGGGCATAGTTTCCCCATTATCACACCCAAGGCCCTCTCTGCTAGTCGGCAGCCTCTGGCGTTTGGGGAAATGCACTTGGGTCATATGGCGAACCGGGTACGGGGCACCAGTAGAGGGGCTCCGAATCCGTGTCGTTACAAAGTGGTATCAAGGGAATTATTTTCTCTTGCTTTACTGTTTGGAGACTTTAGCCTGGGATAGGATGGATTTGGTACTTGGTATTAAGCTATGCTCGGGAGTAGCTAACCCATGTACAGGGAAAAGCCATACTACCTCGTTAATTTCAGTTTCTGGTTTTGAGATTTTACGGTTGATCTGATTTCACCTAGAGTGATTCACATTCCTTGTGCTGTTATTGTTTTGATCATTATGGTTCTATTTCTATCGCAACTCAATGAAATGAGGGTATGTCATCTCATGCATCATATAGGAACTTGTAGGAATCGCATGCCATGCATTCTTGCCATGCCATCTAGGTTGCATTAGCAATTACATTCTTTTGTTATAGACTTTGTGTACATTATGCATGCTGTTGTGATATATGCTTGATAGAATCTCTGCTATTATGTTAGAAACAGTTTTTTTCTATCTTTGCTTAAAATGAACTCCAAAATTTGATTCTTGAGGTGTATGGGCCCTCATTAGTCATAATTTGGTGGATCATGACCCTGTTATCTCTTGTATATGACTGCGGGGGCTGCCAAACTTTGATTTGCGTGGAGTATGGGCCCTCACGGATCGGAATTTGGCACCACTATTCCGTGTTATTGCTGTCCTAGATTTTCTGTGCAATTTCGGAGCTACTGTGCAGAAAAACCCAGAATACACGGCGTGTACTTTTGGATACACGCCGTGTAGTTTTTAGGCCGTGTCACTGACCGTGTGAGTAGAAACACGGTGTCTTGAAGTAACTATAGGAACACACCGTGTACGTTAGGTGCACGCCGTGTAGTTCGAAGCCATGTACCCGGCCGTGTCACTAACAACACGGGTCGGGGAATCTCGAGTAGAACACATCGTGTTTGCTTGGGAACACACCGTGTAGTCTTTTCCAGGTACCCGATCGTGTCACGAATGACACAGGTCAGCGTGACCATCTCTTAGACACGTTGTGTTACCTTCGGAGCACGCCTTGTATTCTTGCCTAGGGACCCGGCCATGTCACGAACAACACAGGACGGTTTGACCTTCACCTATACATGCCGTGTTTGTTCAGAACACGCCGTGTAAAGGGTAACCGTGTAAGACGACCGTGTAACTAACAACACGGGCCGCCGAGCAAGTGTCTAGTACATGCCGTGTCCCTTGGGAACACGCTGTATATTCTGAAGATAGTTGAACCGTGTTGGCTAGCCATGTAAGGAGACTCGGGTAGGGGTTTAGAGTCCAATCACACGCCGTGTTGTGGGATGACATGCCGTGTAGTCTTAGGTTCTACACCACCAGTCAGGCTGGAATGCACGCCAATGTTAAAGGCTTAAAAACACACACCGTGTAGTGTTTATACACGGCGTGTAGTCGTGTTTTTCTTTCCCCTGTTTCCATTGTGTTCTCTTGTATTCTTTATCCTTGTTTTCCTGATCTAAGGCGTGCTTTTGATCTTTCAAAGCTATGCCTCCGAGACGTCCTCCGGTCGTACGTCTGTCATCCGACAGCGAGCAGACACCGGAAATGGCTGACCAGGGTCTTCTTGCAGATCCTCCTGCTGTGCCAGCCTTGGCAACATCAGTTATACCCATCGCAGGAACCGATGTGCAGTTCAAGGAGGACTTCTTGAGGATTATGCAGTCTTTTCAGGGAGCGTCGCCTCCTGCCCCGTTGATGGCTGAGTTGATGCGGGTCTTTCAGTAGCAGCATCCTCCTACTTATTCGGGGGATGGTGGACCCCAGGCCGCAGAGTTCTGGATAGAGTCCACACTGACTATTCTTGACCCCTTGGAGATCCCATAAGAGAAAAGGGTGATGCTGGCTACTTACATGCTCTGGGACACTGCCAAGAGATTGTGGCAGGTGATCTCTCAGTCAGGGTGTCAGCAGGACATGTCTTGGGATGAGTTCTGTCGTACCTTCTATGACAACTTTTATCTGGAGGCTCTGAGAGACGATCGAGCCAGGGAGTTTATGAGTCTATAGTAGGGTACTCTTTCTGTTATGGAGTACTCGTCTTGCTTCACAGAGTTGTAGCGTTTCACACCGATCCCATCAGGGGACGAGTTCTTCATGGTAAGGAAGTTTTAGGATGGTCTCGGGTAGGAGATCCGTTCCCAGGTGAATATCTTAAAGTTGACTTCTATCTCCTCTATCGTCAACAAGGATCTGATCACTAAGTGCAATCTGAGGGACTCTAGAGCAGTGAGCCAAGGCGGTTCGATATCCAGGGTGAGTTTTCCTCCTACGGATAGCAGGAAGCGTCGCAGAGAGGCTTCTCGTGGAGATCGGGGTGCACGGGGTGTATCTTCTGGTAGTCAGGTGGTATGCTACCAGTGTGGTAAGAGTGGGCACACTAGGCCCCAGTTCCAGAGGGATCCGATGGAGTGCCAGTCTTGTGGCAAGATAGGCCATCTTCAGCATTTTTGTCAGATCTTTTCACCTTCAGCTGGTGGTAGGGGTTCTTCTATGACCCCGCGTTCTGGAGATGCTTCACCAATTTCCCACCAGTCTGGAAACTGGAGTTCTTCCGGCTATTCAGGTCGAGGTGGAGGTCGCGGCCGTGGTGGTCATTCACCAGGTCAGCAGTGACAGTAGGGTGGATCAGCTCAGAGTGGTCAGCCAGGGGCACAAGGTCGTAGTGCAGGCCAGTCTTTCGCCATGGAGCAGACCCTACAGGAGCGGGACCCTGGCCCTTTCTACTATTCGATGTACGATCTTAGTATCCTCAGTTTTATCTTTAGATCTTTTCGATACTGGTGATACGCATAGCTTTATCTCTGTTGCTGTTGTGGAGAACCTTGGGCTCTTCCTCTTTTCTTCTGCCGATTCGTTGACACTGGACACACCTTTGGGGATGAGGACATCTACGGTACACCAGTGTAGAGAGTTCCCTCTCATGGTTGCAGGGTATCATTTCTTATGGGACCTCAATGACCTAGAGATGACTGGCTATGATGTAATATTCGGTATGGACTGGTTAGTTCCCTTATAGGCAGTCGTCGACTGTTATCGTCACAGAGTGAGTTTCATTTCACCTGAGGGTGAATCTCTTCTTCATAGAGGTGAATGGGATGTTCAGGCGAGTCGGGCAGGACTCGAACATCATGGGCTAGGGCAGGTGACAGTCCAGATTTCCAGTCTTTATCTAGATGATCAGGGGACTCCACAGATAGACTTTCCTCCAGTGGTGGATTGTTTCAGGGATGTCTTTCCTGAGGACTTTTCAGGTTTGCCTCCGGAGCGTGAGGTATAATTCTCGATTGATCTTATTCCAGGAGCGACACCTGTGTACATTCCTCCTTACAGGATGGCCACACCTGAGTTATAGGAGCTCAAGGAGCAGTTGGAGGAGTTGCAGGCAAAGGGTTTCATTCAGCCCAATACTTCTCTTTGGGGTTTGCCTGTCCTGTTTGTGAAAAAGGCAGACGGTACCCTTCGGCTTTGCGTGGATTATCGGATGCTGAACCAGTTGACAGTCAAGAACCAATATCCCTTGCCGAGGATCGATGACCTCTTTGATCAGCTTCGAAGAGCCCGAGTGTTCTCGAAGATCGATTTGAGGTCTGGTTATCATCAGTTGTGTGTTAGACCATCAGACATACCTCTGACAACCTTCAAGAGTAGGTATGGTCTTTACGAGTATATGGTTATGTCGTTCGGTCTCACAAACACGCCAGTAGTTTTCATGGAACTGATGAACCGAGTGTTCCATCCTTACTTGGATTCCTTCGTCGTGGTCTTCATGGACGATATCTTGGTGTACTCTCACACTCGACACGACTATGACACCCATCTTGAGATCGTTCTGAGTACAATGAGGGAGTATCGGCATTATGACAAACTCTCCAAGTGCCACTTCTGGATGAACCAGATTCACTTCTTGGGTCACATCATCTCAGAGGCAGGAGTATTTGTGGACCCAGAGAAAGTGAGAGCTGTAGTTTCTTGGGATCAGCCAAAGAATGTCTTCGAGGTACGAAGTTTCCTAGGGCTGGCTGGTTACTACAGATGCTTCATTCAGGACTTCTTGTGCTTAGCAGCACCCTTGACAGGTCTGACCAAGAAAGGGGTGATGTTCTTACGGTCAGACTCTTATGAATCCGACTTTCAAGAGCTGAAAGGGAGGTTGACGACAGCACCGATACTAGTCTTTCCAGAGCCAGGCAAGAGCTACACCGTTTACTTTGATGCTTCAGGTATCGGACTAGGAGCTGTGCTTATGCAGGGAGATGGAGTCGTTGTGTACGGGTCTCAGAAATTGAGGCCACCTGTGAGGAACCACCCTACGCACGATCTTTAGTTGGCAGCTGTTGTATATTTCTTATGCTTTTTGAGACATTACTTCTGGGAGAGCACATTGTGGTTTTCACCGACCACAAAAGTCTCAAGTACATTTTCACTCAGCATGATCTGAATCTGAGGCAGCCCAGGTGGGTCGAGCTTCCTCAGTCCTTAGACTTTGAGCTTGCCTATACGCCCGGAAATGGAAACGTAGTGGCAGATGCTTTGAGCTGTAGAACTCATGTTCAGGCAGTTCAGAAGGCCTTGGGTACACAGGTACTTCTGAGTACGGCATACCATCCTTAGACTGATGGCCAGTCCGAGCGCATGATCCCGGTGCTTGAGGATATGCTCCGAGCTTGCATTCTAGACTTTGGAGGTTCTTGGGAGAAGCATCTTCCTCTGATGGAGTTTGCCTACAACAATAGTTTTCAGGCGACTATTTAGATGGCACCTTACGAGGCTTTGTACGGTAGGCCATGCCGATCACCCTTATGCTGGATCGAGGCAGGAGAGGCAGCCTTGCTGGGACCTCTTCTTGTTCAGGAGACTTCAGAGAAGATAGATTTGATTCAAGAGAGGATGGCTACAGCACATTCTTGGCAGAAGTCTTATGCTGATCAGCGGATACGACCTCTATAGTTCGAGGTCGGAGATCGGGTTTTCCTTCATGTCGCACCGAGGTTAGGACACAAGAGGATTCAGAGACAGGGTAATATTTCACCGCGGTACGTCGGACCATTCGAGGTGATGGATAGAGTTGGGCCGGTTTCCTATCGGTTGCAGTTACCTCAGAGGTACCGGGCTATACATGACGTTTTCCACGTCTCTCATCTCCGACGTTACTTTTCAGACCCGTCTCATGTCTTTCAGCCCAAGGAGGTTGAGCTTGAAGCGGATGTGTCGTTTGAGGAGCATCCTATCTAGATTGTTGATCACAGTACGAAGGTTCTCCAAGGCCGGTATGTTCCTCTGATATGGGTGCTATGGCAGCACAGGCGAGTACAAGACGAGACCTGGGAGAGGGACGCCGATGTACGATCGTAGTGGTCGGAGCTGTTCGAGGTTTCTTCTTCTCCTCCTCATTAGGGAAATTCGGGGACGAATTCCTTTAAGGGGTGAAGTTTGTAAGAACCCGGACCTTCTTTTCAAGTATGTCTTCCTATTTGTGGAGTTTTTAAGAAAAATGGAAATTCTTGAAATTTTGGAAGTACCTGCCGTGTACTTTCTGAGTACACGCCGTGTAATCTTTTCCTTCTCGATGTCATTTCCTGGCCGTGTCTCGGCCACACACACAGGGTGTAGAGGTGACGTGGAGCCGTTTTTATCAGAGTACAGAAAGACCTAGTACACGTTGTGTACTCTGGAAGTACACGCCGCGCACTTTTCATTTTTTATTCACTGGACGGACCGGGGTCGCAGCTAACCTCATAATTCGTCTACTTCTCCAGTTTTCTCTCGTCCGAGTGAACGGTACGGCCAGATCTTCGGTGAGCCCCTACCCCTTCGTCCGTTCTCCGTTATGATTGTGGTCGGTTGCATTGGAATCACCTCGGTAAGCTCTTCCTTCTGCTTGAGCCTCATTTTCTGATTCTCGCTCTTGTGTGAGATATCCGTGGTTGAGAATTTTGGACGTTTTTACAGATCTACTCCGTTCTAGGCCGATTCATGGGCCGAGTCTCGCATATATCGATCTCCTGAGATCAAGGTAGGTGTTTTGTGCCTCACCTCTATGAGTCTTTCAGTTTTTATGTGCAAATTGTACCGATACCCGTGAACGAGGTATCAGGTGTTTACCGTTTTTCCCTTGTTGTTTTCCTGCCTTGCTGATATGCTTGTGTAGAGGTAATCTGATCATAATTGTGGATATTTTTCGTGCTTGGATGTGTTTTTCCCATGCTATGCTTAGTTTACGGCCTTCGGGTTCCGTCGGTCATAGGCTGCATTGCCTGTTTTTCTTTCCTGGTGTTTATAGGTTGGAGTGTTGCTCTTAACCTGCCTGTTGCCTAGTAGATTGATAGCCAAGTCTCTCTTTAGGTGTACTTTGGCCTTTACGCATTATTATGCACTAACTGGAATGAGGCTGAGAGAACCTAGTGCTATAGAATATACGGGATAGACCGAGTGAGCTTCCCAGAGAGTCTCCGATATTATAGACTACGGGGGATGACCGAGTGATCTCCCAGAGAGTCTTGGATTTTATAGACTACAGGAGGGTAGACCGAGTGAGCTTCCTCAGAGAGTCTTACTTTGTTTGAATTTCTTTAAAAACCTTCCCAGTCTATAGGAGGAATTGACCGAGTGAGCTTCCTCAGAGAGTCTGCGGTATACCTGAGGCTATAAAAGGAATTGACCGAGTTAGCTTCCTCAGAGAGTCTCTAGACATTGGGGCAAAGAGGGTTAGACCACGTGATCTTCCTCAAGAGAGTCCCTGACTACCCTAGACAATGAGGGGAATTGAACAAGAGTGCTTCCTGAGAGAGTATTATAAATTTGTACGACCAAGCCAGAGGGGTTAGGCTGAGTGCACTACCCAGAGGGTTGTGGTACTTCTTGGACAAGACCAGAGGGAATGGCTGCGTATACTTCCCACAGGGTCCCTGCTGTTAGCTTTTGTCAGCACTTGTGTTACTGCTTACTGGTTGTTGCTACTGCTTACTGTTATTGCTGCTACCTGTTGCATGTTGTGATGTTTACTTCTTGTTGAATATTTACCTGCCATATACTCACTAACTGTTAGGCACAGATCTTTGGGTGATTGCCTACTAGGATTGTATCTCACACCCTGTTCGGGCCATGCTTTTGGGCCTGGGCAGACATTGTTGTTTCTGGGATAGATAAGGGCAAGCACCCTCCTACTTCAGGGATCTGAGTCACTGTGGAGATGGAGAGCGTGGGACCGGGCTTTGGCTCGCGATGCTGTGGAGTTGCTGTTTACTTTTAGTTGTTGGGTTTCAGTTGTATTCATCATGTTGACTTTTTTACTACTTTCCACAGATACCTGTATTGTATTACATCATCATTTTACATCACACTTGTTTCTACTTTTGGAACTGTTGTTGTATGATTTTTACTGCTTCCTCTATTGCTTGTTTTTCTCTTCCGCTGTGTACTCTGCCGATGAGGGAATAGTTTCCCCATTATCACACCGAAGGCCCTCTCTACTAGTCGACAGCCTCTGGTGTTTAGGGAAATGCACTTGAGGTCATGTGGTGAACCGGGTATGGGGCACCAGTGGAGGGGCTCCGAATCCGGGTCGTTACAATCAAACTGAATTTTCCTAATTGAAAATTGATGTTGTGTGATTTTTTTCCATGTTTGTTTCAAATAAAAAAAGATATATTTAGTACTACTAAAAACTATTCTTTTTAGATATGTTTTATTTTAGAAAAATATCACTTTTTTAGAAGTAAAAGTTTTTATATGAATATTAACAATTCTATTGATTATATTATTTTATATGTTTATCAATATCTATGTGTGGTGATTGTTACTCCCAATTTCTGTATTTTTTCACATATATTTTAAATTAGTTTCAGAATTTTTTTATTAAAAGTTACTCAATGTGGAAAAACTTGTGGTTTCATTATTCAGTTCATGCTTGTGTTTTATTGTAGTTTTCAATAAATTATAACATTTATGTACTACAATGTTTTTCATTTAGTTTTTTATTTATTATTATAAAGAATTTCTTTATTAATAATACAATATACTATTTTCGTACAAAATGTTTTCCCTATTTATATTAAATATTCTGAAGAGTTATATGTGTATCTTGATAATTTTATTGTATTGTGTTTCATTTTTAATTTTCAACCATTGTGATTTAGTTTAAATGGACCTCACCTATTCATCCAAATAAGTATAATATATATTACATTAAATAACATATATTTTATGATTCAATTTCATAGATACAATTCTTTTACAAAAAATTGTCTACTATGCTTCATGAAAATGTATAGGGGTGAATACTAGTTTATGTTAAATTTAGTATTATATCTTAATATATATATATAATGTGAATATATATATATTAAATATTATACATTTATATAATATATCTATTTTATAAAAACATCTACTAGTCGAGAGAATTTTCTTTAATCATATGGTTTTTAGATTATATAATAAAAATATATTTTTCTTGTAAGCGAGAGAGAAAGGGAGAGTATAATGATTAAATAAATAGTCATAATGAAAAAACTGAAAATACATAAGATTTAAAATGAAAAAGAAACACTAGACAATACATTAAAAAATTATGGTCCTTGGTATTCACAAAACATTATTAACTCACATAAAATAATTCAAATACTTATTATAAAATGGAAAATATTATCATAACATAACAAATCATGACAATAAAAACCCACCATGAAAATAACACAAAACATAAAGAAGAAGATACAAACGTTAGAGATTAAAATTTGGTAAAAAAACATAGAAAATGATTTTTTTCTTAGAATATGAATACATATAATTTTAACAGATGAACTATGGATGAAATATTAATTACAATTAATACAAAAAATAAAAAATTAATTATATGAAATTAAAAAATTAAAAGGAAATTAAAAAAGTCAGAAGATTATCACAACACTTAGATTTACATTGGTGGAAATTTTTCATAAGAAATGCGCAATATATTTTCACTTGTTACACATGATATAAATTTTAAAATAATAATTTATATATATCAAAAAAAATTATTATTTTTTTAAAAATTATTTATAACAAAAAAAATTAAAAGTAGTTATTAGATTGTAAAGAATGCTTCTTTATTTCAAGGATCTCGTGCGAAGTCAAATTTAATTAAAAATAAAAATGACAAGAAATATTTTAGTAAAATAAATTTTTTTATTGGATAACATTAATATATTTCTACAAAACATGAAGGTAAACTATCAAGAGAAATTATTATATTGTATAATTTTTTTTATAATTATAAATATTTATTTCAAAAGGATTCATAACATACATATATATATATATATATATATATATATATTATAAATATGCCTGAAAGGTTGAATTTCATTTGAAGGGGATAAAATATATTAATTAATATTATATTTCAATTGAAAATAAATAACTTTTTTAAAATATATACAGAACATAAAATAATTTATGCATGGAATATTTATCCATGATCAAGGAACAAATCAAATTTATTGATAAAATATTCATTTTCAATTAATTCATTTATTAATGAAATAATTATAGGATGATATAAGGCTATGAGACATGACATATTAAAAAACATTTTATGAGAACAAAATATTGTTTTTTATACTTTGTGTTTTATAATTATGTTTCCATAATAATATTTTTTTCATTTTCTAAAAATGTTATGTACCTAAAAAATGTATACATCGTTCAGATAAAATTTTATTTATATATATATATATATAATTATCCAAACACACACACACACACATATATCATGTAACATTTTTGTATTTAATACAATATTTATTTATTTTAACAAACACATATAAGACATTTTATTGTAAAAAAACTCTATTTTTTTAAAGCATGTAATTCCAATTCCTCACGACGACTCCATATTCATCAAATTATCCCATATCGTTTTGTGAGATCATCTCTACTCTTAATTCCATCTCAATAATTCTAATGATCATTATCTTCCATGTACCATTGGATATATATATATATATATAACCCTAATCGTTTTTCACATCCTCATATAATTCATACTCTTCACTAATTAACCTTCTACTTAGCCGCCACCCAATATTCTCATTCCACCAATTCATTCCTCTAGATTTCCTCCAACATTTTAGAATTTCATTTTAATTTATTTTTTTATCATTTTAATAGAAAATGAAAATTTATGTCTCCTCCCCTATAACCAGTATCTTTTTACTACATACTCTATAACTATGACTACTCCCCATGTTCAAAATCTATATATCCTTTCTCTCTATTTCTGTAACTACCCAGTATACAGTACCCTAGAGCTGGTGGTTACATTATTATATTTTTATAGATACAATTTTTATAATCCTTAAGGACAAATTAGTTCATTATAATTTTAGATATAGATACATACATGGAGCCTAATATATATTGGGTATAAAACATTAAGTATAGTAATGAAAAAAAGTTTGTATCATTTAATTCAATTAAAAAATTTCACGTCATATCCAAGGGAATGTAATAAAAAATAAGGGTGAAAAAAATTATTAATAATGGTTATGTAAAAAAATATATCATGATTTTATAAAGAATAATGAATATGGAAATGTATGTAAATGGAAACACATTAAATTTAGCTAATAACATCAACCCAAAACGATTCCATAGATAATATCAAGACAAAATCTTATGGATTGTAATAATTGAATTCTCAATAAATGAAATGATTAAGATTTTACATAATGATATCATAAATCATGATACATTTACTGCTAAAAAATTTCCCCTTGTCTCTTAAAACCTTGGTGTATGTATACACCAAAAACCCATTTAATTTGGAAAACTAATCTGTCTCATAAGACCTGTCGATTAATGTGAGGGCTATCAATATATGGGACCCACCATTCACTTAATGTCGAATATTTTCTTAATATATTTAATGATCAATTATATTCATGAAATAAGCATATACATGATAAAAATTTTATAGATATTTAAGATGAATATAATGTGAAATTATCATATGAATTTAAATTTTTAAATAAATATTAAACGACTACAAAATTAACAAGTGATATAATATTTCCATAAGTTCATCGAAAATATACATTTTGTAATAATATAATGTACATTTAAAAGTTTAATGAAAGTTGAAATGAAATAATAAAATAACAATTAATTAAATATATTTCATTATAAAACAATTGAAAATGTGTAGAAGATGATAATTTCCATAAATTGGTTTCATGATTTGGGAAGTCTATTAATGTTATATATGTTAAATAAAATTGATTTAAATATAAATATGAAAAAAATTAGAAATATTTTATAATGATTTATTTCATAAACTAAAAATAAAAGATAAAATAAAATTTAATTAATAAATTAGTTTAATTATAAAAACAAATATTTTAAAACAATTTTGATATTATTGGACAATGAAGAAAAATATATCTGATTAAATTAAAAATAAAATTGTATTTTTTATTTTGAATTTATTTCCATGATTCAAATTCCTAGGAGAGGAAAACATGGAAGAAGATTTATAAATTCATTAAATATTAATATGATAACAAAATATATAGTGTTTAATAAGGATAGAAAAAAATAATCCTTCAAATAAAATAAGTAAAATAACTAAAATTGAGATTTTAAAACAGATTCACACATCTTTGTGACGTTTAAACTGAAACCAATGAATGAATAGACATGAGTTGAAACATTAATAATAATTAATAAAGAGTTATTAATGTTGAATTCATGAATGGTTTTGTATATAGGCCACATAAATATGAATAATGGTATAATAATAAATTCTCCTTAATGGATTATAAATAAACAAAAAATATCATAACTCAAACTTCCCATTAGTTGAATAGAGATTAACCTCCTATATAATGATTCAAACAACTTCTAATTTATAGTAAACCCATATTATTATTTAAAATATCATATATTAT
Source organism: Viscum album (assembly GCA_963277665.1). Lineage (NCBI taxonomy): Eukaryota > Viridiplantae > Streptophyta > Magnoliopsida > Santalales > Viscaceae > Viscum > Viscum album. Next base: position 1,672,474,505 of record OY728133.1, read on the forward strand.
CTTCTTATATCATATTTTAAACATATATTTAATATCATTTCATTATTTCCATTTTTTATTATCAATCATCAAATTTGATCTTAAAAAATGAATGTCATTTCTTTTTAGAAATGGTAGGTTATACGTAAGCATGAGTGACATTATAATTTTATTTATGGGAGAAATAGAAATTAATTTTTCAATACATTAATTTTTTATAATAAATATCATGTCATAATAGTCATATATTTTCATTACATTCATCATTATGACAATATGTGTAAAATGGTGATGAAAAACAAATTACATTGGTTCGTGAGGAGGTAGTCTTCCGTACACATGAGTGATTGATTATTTCTCATTTTATGAAGAATAAAGTAGATAAATATAATTACATTAACCAGAAAAATATTATTATATGGGATATAATATTTTAATAAAAAAAATTGTGTTAATACATAATTTAATGTGGTAATAGAATATGTAAAAATTAAATAGTTTAGTGGGGACCATTACTTTCATTTAGAAGAAACTCCATTAGATCTCTTATTAAGGAAGCATGGGGTGGTCTTTTGGGAGGGAAATCACACCTATAATGTGGATAATGATGTTGTGAAGATATTTGTTTAGGGTTTAGTAAATATAAATGGATTGGGATGTGTGAATAAGTTAGGGTAAGAGGTTCTCTTTTAAAATTGAGGGGAGTGGTAAACATGTAAATTTTCAATGTTTATCATTAATTTCATGTGTCTTTATTAAGAATTTGGTTAATAAAATGGATAAGATTAGTGGGTAACAATGATACATTTTATAATAAAACCATACATTTTTGTGTTTTCAATTTCTTAGTTCAATTTCACCATTATTATTATAGATTATCTTTCGATAAACTATTTTTAATCATAATTATTATAATTAATTTTTATTGGTTTACTATTAATTATGGGAAAAAAATAAATTGAAATTATTAACTAATATTAATTATTTTGATTCAAAATATGGAAATAGTTTTACTAAATTCAATTTACATAATTGGTAGAATTTAATATAAAAGTTAACATATAAAATGTGGTGAAAACAACATTCATCAAATGCATTTTTCAAGTATAATATGATCTAATAAATACTATATGAATAGTTATATTAATTATATGGAATAAAGTTATTATAGTTACATATGTAATCTATACATTTTATTTAAATCATTAATCATTAAATATTATTTTAATTATTTAAAATTGGAAGGCATTACACATTTAAAAACAATACGCTGAAATAGATCCCATTTTTCCTCCAAATGATATATTCTTAATCTTTATTAAATTGATAACAAATTAATTGATAATTCAAGATATTATAAAAAATTATTACAAGTAATATGACAAAGATTTAAATAATTTGTTTTTTTATTCATAAAATTTTATTTCAATGGAATGTTTAGAAAATTCATTTTATTATTATCTTGACCAATTACATTAAAAATCAATATTGATCATATAGAATTATAATTTTTATTCTATTAAATATTTATTATGTTTATTTTATTATATTTTTTTAATATAAAATTTTCAAATTATATAATTAAATCTCACGTGTTACAGTTTCACTCTTCTCCTATACCTCTTACGTTGGTTGTCTAAATTCCCTGATCAAATGGTTTTCTTTTCCTTGGAAATATCATTACTAAATGAGTGGCTTACTAACCTAAGTTTATATTTAACAGCTATATGGATAAAAATATGGTATTTTTTAAATCCAAAATTATTGCCTCATTTATTTAATTTTAATTCCTTCTTATTCTTTCTCCCTTCATCCTAAATAATTGTTTTACAATTTCTTTAATTTATTCATAAAATTTTTGGTCACCAACTCAACATCAATGTATTTTTTTATATTAATATATGAAAAGTTATTAAATTACTTTAATTATTGTTTCACTTGTTTAATATTCATAATTACATATCTAAAATAATAAATTTTCCATGATATTTATAATTAATTTAATAGACAAAAATTTAAATTAATTAACAATATTAATTTCGGTTTTCAATATATATCTATTTGACACATTAATGTTCTGATAGGTTGAGGATTCCCAAAGAGGGGATATGAATATTTTTACTTATTAATTCATTTATTGTATGTCAATGTTGGATTTTTCTATGGATCTCAAAACAATTTCAAATATGTGTTTTCTGATTCAGTTTTATGAGACAAGTATATTGTTCATATTAGTTATAAGATGACTCTAGGGGTTCTAGTGTGTCGTTTCATGTGGTTTTATTCATGGAATTCTTCTCAATGATTTAATAGTGATTATTAATCTGTGAATTAAACTCTATAATTAGTTATAAATTCATTAAATTAATTTATTATGACAATTTTATAATATAAAGGATTAAGCAAAAAGTGGGTTTTCATCTATACATGCATGGTGGTGGAAATCTGGGTTATGGATAGTAAATAAATTTATTTAGGTAATTTAACCCTTTAATACTAAAATTTATATGATTAGTTATTTATATTTTTTATTGTTTCCTAGGGTTTGGTGTTGTGAAATCTAAAATAGGGCAAAGTGAGTTTTTAATAGTGGAATAGACTTAGTTGATGCCTTTTATTTGTTTCTTGACTATTACGCACTAGAGTTTATACATTAGATATGTTGAATGTATATGGAACCAAAGGGATGTGATGTTTTGATTTATATAAGGTAATTGAATGTGTAAAAAAGTCATTAAATGATATGTGTTTTGTAATTTCATGGGCCATAGTAGGGTAGTCTGGAGGCTTTTTTGTGGTCATCCCTTGAAAAATGTATGTATTTATTTTGAAACGAATAATTTTTTAATAAGGGTTACAGGATTACTTATAAAAAATTGGAACTCCTTTGGTGAGTAGAGTGAGTTGGAGAGAATGATATTAATAGATCAGATACATTGATGGCCTTGGGATATACATGTTGTTGGGATATGAAAGAGGGTAATCATCCTTGTAAGAAATTTTTAGTGGAACTTGTTCATCATAATGTGGGTTAATGGGATCTATTAGGTAGGTGGATCATATAATTGAGGGATGACAACATGATAACCATGTTGATAGCTAGATGGAATCAATGTGGGGATTTGATTGTATTAAATATGGAATTCCATGTGTTAACTATGTGTTTGTTTGAGTATTTTTTAGGTTGACTGGGTGTAGGGATGTTTTAGGTATGAGAACCCAGTGTTCAGTAAGACATCTCAGAGTGTTTAGGTAATACCTGTGTTTTATGCATGGATTAGATATTAATGATTTTATTTTAAGACCATGTATTACTATTAATGGTTTGAGTGAGAAGCTTTATATTTAGTATTTCATGCTTGGGAATGTTAGTTTGGTATGGTCTAGAATTGTTTTACCATTATGGGGATTTATTACATTATTATTGTATTAAAGGATGTGGATTTTGATGTTGAATAGGACACTGATGTTTTTTTCATGTGTTACTCTCTAATAGAATTCTTGGTGGGGATGTTTCTGTATTAAAATGAGGCATGGGCTGTGTTCTATATGTGTGATGTTATTCATACTATTTATAATCTAATTATATTTAGTAATAGTGATGATTCCTCACCCTAATTGAAATTATTTGGGAATTTCATGTGATATGACTCATCGTATGGGACCATACCATGAGTGAGAGGGTACTGTTGGCTATGTTATATGTGATCTTATGATGAGTTAGAGGGTAGTGTAAAGGATGTGATATGAGACACCTACATAAATGAGAGTGTAGTGGTTAGAATATTATACATGACCTTACATTATGTGAGAGGGTATGTTTAAGATGGGATATAGTACCTTACCACGAGAGACATGGTTGTGTTTGGTATAAGAGCTCACACAGATCAAGAGGAAACATGTATGATATGTGGCATGAGACCTCGCCTCAAATGTTAGTGTTGTGGTTTAATGAGTTCTAAAAACATGGTATTATACCTCACCCTGAGTGAGAGCGTTCCAATATATGAAATCATATGATATCAAGGAATGGTATATGACCCAAACCTGAGTGAGAGGGAGGAGATCAAGACTCGAATATCAAAACCTACCCAATGTGATAGGGTATGGTTATTTTGGTTTGGTTTTGGGATGAATTCTATTATAGAATCATACAAAGATTGATAGGTTGAGTATTGTATGGTCCTATTTAAAGCATTATAACCTATAATTATTCATTCATGTTACATATTATTTAATAATTTATTTTTTTGCATGTAAACACTATATATGATGGTGAATATTACGGGGACTTAGTAAATCCATGTGGATTTGTATTCCCACACCTTAACTAGGAGCCTTTGTGAATGCGAAATCATCATATTTATTGATCCTTGATGTATGTATGATTGTATATTATGTGTATCATTATATTATATCATGTTGATATCAACATATATGGGTTGTTTGATTTTTTTAAAACATCATGTACTTACTATGATATTTTATGACAATACTCTTATTCACCATCAAATGTTTGTGTTTGTACCAAGAGTACAGTACCCCCATGTTTCTCATTAAATCTCACCTCTAGTCAATAGTAATTTTTGTACATAGAGGTGTGCCTTAGGTCGTTATATACATTGTGTAATGTTCCTTTTTGGTAATTTTAGTTGGAGAGATATAAAGGCATCCCATTCCTCTCTTTATTTTCTAGTTGAAAAAATTTTAATAGGAAAAAATAATCCTTCCCCTAGATATATGAATGAGAAAAATCAAAATGGTTCCAATGGAAAAGAATCATAACATAAAGTTCAATCAATACGAAAATATTATATAATTATAGTTACCAACATAACATGGTATAAATATGATTATATTATGAATCCCAATAGTTAATGTAATGAATCCTCATACAACCCATGATAAATATAACACAAAAAATTGTTCGTGATCAAAGATGAAGATGTTTTAATAGATTATTTCAACTGTAAAAAAATTCATGAATGATTTATATAAATGTTTTAAAAATATATATTATCAAATGAATATAAAAATAATGTTACTCAAAGTATACGTTTCTAAATGATATAATTAAATGCAATATTGATAGTATTATACTCATTCATGATTGCCAATAGTAATTCGTTATATTATATAATCAATTTGTTATATTAATGAATGATATCATATTGAAAAAAATTATAAAATAGATATTATTTTTTTATATGATTGACCTTATTATGGATCCACTTTATTTAATGTTATCAATTTAAATTCTAAATATATGAATGTAAAATACATTGATAAATACACTATGAGAAAACAAAATTGCATCACTATGATTGACAATATATATAAAGAAATATTATTAGGGGTATCGTAATATATATAAAAAAATGGATTTTCTATTTATATATATTTTATTACAAGGGAAACATCAAGTGAAACAATAATTGAAAAAAATAGTGCCATAAAATTTTACAAAAAAAAGATAGTGTACATCATTATTTTATCACTATGATAAAGACATTTAAATTCCATAAATTTAAAGAAATTAACATTGTTAGGATAACAACATTTTGTGAACATAGATTTTTAGAATTCCCAGGACATTATATCATGTAGAATATGAGGAATGTTGGTCTCTCTCCATTCATGACATGGTCCTTCAGAAATTTCTATATATAATTTTTAAACTAATGCTTCAATAGTTCTTTAGAATTGATGATTTTATTAATCACTTCTCACCACATCAATGCCTCCTATATACTTTTATCACAGTGTAATTATAGTTGATATTGATTTAAGATGTTATGTTTGTGGTCTTATTGTAATTAAGAATTTGACAATACTAATCTCTTCATGGTTGGGGAGGAGTTGAGAACTCGAGAGGACAAATCATAATTGAGAGAATAACTATACCAAGGAACTATACTTAAATACTATTTATATGAATCAAGAATATTGTTCCATAATGTAAAATCTAATGAACATAAAATAAGAGACCCAATAATAACACCCATTAGAATTTGAAACATGAATCTTAATATGAATATAATTATTAACCTCTAAAGGAAGAAACATATCAAATTGAAACCATAACAATATAAAATAACAAATCTTTTTAATAAAAAAAGTATTTGAACAGGGTGAGAGAATTTTATTTTAAATAACTAAATTGTAATGAAATTATATATTAATTTAAAATGAGTGTAAAATTATATTAACTCCATAGTAATAATAAATGAGAACAATTTTTTTATTTTAACTCCCATATAGTGGATTTGATATATATTTTCTTTGGTTTCGATGTTATAAACACTCCCTATAGAAAAATACTAGTACACAACCCCTTCATTTGCACGCCATAATCATATAATTAAATATTCAAATACAGTCACTCATTAATCATAATATTTGATCATTTATAATCTAAATTTGGGGTCTATCCTTCCAGAAAATCAACCCTCAGTTGAATCATTTGATATATTTGTGTTTAGCACTTGGGGATTGAATGATTCTGTGGTTTTTTGTCATCTTGACGAAACAGAACATTATGAATAGGATTTCAATGAATGAGGATTTGATTATGGTATGGTTCATAGATTCCCACATCTTAAATTTTTCCTTCATCCTTTTCCATCACTAATAATATGATTTCAACTGAAGATAAATTCTCTAATAGTAGTGTAATAGTTTAGTTTTCTTAAGATCCCCTTCCTTTTAAAAAATTTTCTATCACTCTTATATTGAGACACATGGTCTGTTTATTTCTGTTATCATATAGTAGAACCAAATATGGTTTCAATTTGATATCTACATGGTTTTGAATTTATGTTGATGTCTGTAAAACAATGGTTATATGGTTTTTATTATGGTTGGTGAATAATTCAGTTTTTTGAATATGCTGGTCTTCGATCATGGACAAAATTTTATTTTTCATATATGATTTTTGTTAACTCTATTTCTTATTATCGATAAGAGTGTGGGAACCCAAAGTGGTGGATGTTGCCTTTTTTCTAATTAAACATATTCTTTCCGTTATTCCAAATGTCTCTATGTATATCTATAATGCTATCAATTTAGACCCTCCATTGGTTATGCCATAGGCTATGAATCATGAACCATGAGTTGAGGATATTTTTGTAATGTTGAAATTTGATTTGTGTCCTATCTTTTTGATAGAGAATGCCTTTGGGGATCCTTATTCCATTTTGTTCCTCTTCATTATTTATATTATCAATGATAGAGGTTTTGTTAATGGGAAGCCGATTGAGTAACCTAATTATATCAACAATGATTGCATCCATATGTATAAAAGGGAGATTGAAGTGTTTAAAATCTCTTCTGAAACAAATGAGGTAGTGTCTCCGGGTCATGGGGTGCTAGATGAATGTGAGGAATCAAATCCAATTATAAATCAAAATTATTCTCTACCTTCAATGGATATGGAAATAAGGATAATGATCCTAATGGAAGTAAACCATATATTAAAAGATGGATATTGAAGAAGGTTGGGATCCGTTCATTGGAAGATGATGATCCATGTGATAAAGAGGAGGATTTTAAAATATAAATGGATTATAGGATGGAATTATAAGGACCCTTTGTTGGTTCTAGCTCAAATAAGGGGTAGAAGGAATATTTCTATTTGAGAATTTTCCAGTCCACAAGGATGGGAGAAATACCTCATAATATTTAATTGAACAATCCAAAAATAATTGAAATATAATCTTTAGGTATTTCTAGAAGTAATGGGATAGAAGTCAAATTGGGGAAGAAATCATTGGTTGAAGGGTGGACGATGGTTACCAGATAGATGAATCCAATTACTGATTGTAATGCACTTAATGGGGGAACCAAAGAACATGTCCATGAGACAATGTTGGATAAGGTAAATTTGTTTTATTTGGATTTAGTTCTTGTTAACTTGTCATATAGGATTGTAGTATTGGATTAATAGAATAATGGTTAATGTTTGGAACATTTTTTATACTCTAAAGAAAAAATGTTATAGGATGAATTTAATATCAATGCTTCCAAATAGTATTTTTTAACAAATACACAATAGAATGATTAGTCTAGACCTTAATGAAAATCAAAGGGTGGGTATCAACATACAAGATTGTATTTAGGCATGAGGCATCAATGAAAGGAGGATAAATGGGAAGAAATACATACATCTATAGGGATATATGGATGATCACATTGAAAACCAACTAATGAATGAGTCAGATATGCATGTAACCACTCTTAATTGGAGGGTATGTAGGGTAGATGGTTATAATATTCATAGTTTTGTTTTTACTGAAATTGTGAGATCATTCGATGGTTGAAACATTGATTGTGGACATGTTTTGGATTCCCACGTTTCCTCAAATGTTCCATTTAAATAATAATTTTAATTTCCAGTCATAAATAAAAATTAAATCATGATTGTAATTTAATTTTTATCAATATATTATGTTTTTATTTTTAACCTACAAATTAATAGTCTAACATAGTAATAATAAAATATGAAATCATTGGTTATTTATTGGAAATTCAACTTTAATTTTACTACCTTGAGAGTACTAAAAAATGAAAATCCAATGTTCACAAATTGTACAATGAAAGTTCTAAATAATGATAGAAAACAAAAATTTCAATGATCAGACTATAATTATATTATCCATTTTAATTCTTCCCTACTTGTCAATGTTCAGAGACTCATGCAACAACTTCTAATAAGAAAATAAAAAAGACCTAATAAATATTCATAACAAACTAATCTAACGAACATGTTATCTTATATAATATAATTTAGCTTTTTAAAAAAAATATAAACATTTGGGCATCATTAATGAATCTTGGAAAACCACATTTTAAATTCATGATATCTTATTTATTCACTATCTTAGCTTGAAATGAGATTTAGAAAACATTCATAACACACCTCAAGATCCTGATTAAATGATATCGAGCTTCATATTTTTAGTTGGATGATCATGGATCGGTAGTTATATAAATGTTTGAGAATGTCTGTAGTGTGACCCAATCAAAAAATATGTTTCAAGACAAGTAAATGTTCATTATTCTATATCATGAATGAATTAATGTTTCAAAATCTATAGGTAAATCTAGAACTAGAACTAATACACATACATTTCAATGTATGTAGTAAAAATTAATAACTAAAAAATTAATTAAGAAATTATAAATTTTATGGAACCTAAAATTGACATCGAGGGAATGTTGTGAAGTATGTCACATGCAGTGTGATGAAAGGTAAAAAATTTATGCTCATTACAAAATTGTAAATATGATGAATGCTTTTACATGATGAATATAACATTGATAAAAAAGTCCTTACCCTTCTCTGATGTTGAAGTGGATACCTTGAAACCACTAATAACATCACATTCTGCAAAACCATTCATATCATAGTCAATTTGCATCACTATTAATAATATGTTATTAGAGAAAGGTCATAGTATAATATGATAAATAATATATCAAGAACTACCTATATATGAACTCACTGATGTCTGACCTATTGATGTAGATGTACATGAAAATATTAATGAATTAATTAACTATATCATTTTCAGATTTAATTTGAAGAAAATATTTAAATGTAATGGGAATTTTAGAAAATAAAATTCACATTGTATAAGTAGGAATATTTTCAATCACTAATCCATGTGGTCAATTATTCTTGTATACATGAGAATATATTTTTTTAACTAATAAATTGTAATTGATAAAATGAATGATGGGTGATCATATACATAGGTAAAATTGACATTAAAATCCATAGACAATTGTGTATTAATAGAAAATTGGAGTTTGTATTATTAAAAAAAATTAATAAATAATTTTTCATGTATAAATATTGCCACATATAAACAAAAAAAAAGTTAACATGTTTTAAAAAAAAATAGGGGTTCCAATTTAAGAAAAGATTTTACATTGAATTTAGGGATCATAAATAATCTAGTTCAAATAGTGAAGTTGGATCAATATTTTTTAATTTGATTATTTCTGTGTAATGGGAATGAAATTCATACAGAATTATCAAATATGAAAGATGACTAGTTTTAGGAAAATATTACCTATTATCTAGACTATGTGACAATAGAAGAAGAACAAATGATTTGAATATAGTATTTATGAGTAAGGATCAACTTCAAATAATTAATACCCAAGACATATGAGATATTGATTTTCAGACTATGAAAGTAACATAGAATATCTAAAAAACAAAAACCTAATATAATTTGTTCCATTTATATGAAAATGGTTTAAATTAATTATTAAATAAAACTATAGATCCAAAATACAAATAGTATGGAATATAATATAGGAAATATAACTCTATAAAAATGGAAGTACAAAGAATAGATGATTGTTAAATTTTTATATGGAATGAATACTACATGATGGGAGTAGTTACATATAAACATATACTAATAATTATTAGGTGTAAAGACCTGTAAAATTCAAGGGAAATTTTTTCTTAATTTTCTTTGGAATTTTACAAGAGCGCGGTTTCTGACGGCACCTGATTCTGAGGCCCGGAGTGTCCGGAATCAATTTCCGAAATTTTGCTCGGGTACGTTCAGTGAACGAACGAGCGGGAATTCCTAACTTTTGATCCGGTGCTCGGAATTGAAATCCGAGGGCACCGATGAACTCGCAGCGCCGATATTCGCTTAAGGATACCTTTTCGGAAGTTGCGTTTATTTCGGGATGAGAGTTAGTTTTTGGGAGTTTAGAATAAGTTAAATAAAAATTGTGGATTACAAATTTTTATTTAAACTTGTTAGTTAACTTCTCTCAAAGGATGTTAGGGGTGGGACCCACACCCACTTAACCTCCCTTGAGAGGATTAAGTGTGGTGGGGCCCACACGAACCATAAACTTTTCATCTTCTCCCAAACTCCCTTAACCCCTCTTTAAATGACATGACAATTGTTATTTAATTTTGGAGTTATCCTTTTTGAATTTCAAACCTTTGAAATTCATTTGTTAAGTTTGTGAATAAAATAAGTCTCAATCTTATTTTATTTGGTCAGTTTTTGTTTAGACATCTTGAGAGCTTTTGAGAGCTTTTCATTCTTCTTCAAGCTTTGACGAAGAACGCTCAAGCTTTGACGAAGAACGCTCAAGCTTTGACGAAGAACGCTCAAGCTCCGACGAAGAACGCCGCTTCCTCCTCAGACTCCCTTCGTCGATATAAGAAGATTCGCCAACGACGTACCTCTTCAGACGTACCTCTTCGTCATCGGATTTGACGAACGATTACCGTGACGCCCGACCTCCGTGACGTTGTCTTCCGCGGGACGTTGACAAATCTTCGAACCTATACCCAAGGTAGGGGTTGTTGTTTTTGTTTATTTATTTATCCTTGTTCGTGGTTCTAGCATGACTAACGTGAGGATTATAAATTTGTGTTATTACTTAACGTGAGGGGGGCCGGACTGCATGAACACGGCCGAACCCCCTCCATCGTTCTTGTTGATTTATCTTGCGGGTGGAAACAAGGTGGCGTGGTGCCGTCGCACCACGCGGATAATCGTACGATTATATTGTGCGGCGCCGTCGCGCCGCGCCATGGAAGAATCATCAAGAACGCGACGCCGTCGCGCCGCGTTGAAGGGAAGCAAAGGTGCGGTGGAGGGGCGCGGTGCCGTCGCACCGTGCCGGACGACGAACACCGCGGCCGGTTCCGGGCCGCGGCGGGACGAGAACACCGGCTGCCGGGCCGCCGGCGTCGGAAGCCGGAAAAAGGGGACCGGTTTACCGGTCCCGTTGGAGAAAAACCGGCCGGCCAGGTGGCCGGCCGGATGGTAAAAATCCGGGGGAAATTAATCTCTCGGCCAGCACTAAAGCCCCCCCCATTTAATTGGGGGCCGGTTTCCTTGAGGGGGGGCAGGCGGCCCCCCGGTTCCTTCAACCAGGCCCCCACGAGGGGGGCCGGATCTCCAAAGGGCGCGGCATTTATGCCACGCCGCCATGCTGGAAGCGGGGGGCTTTGCCCCCCCGCGCGCTGCCTCCGTGCGGCACAAGGCCGCCGCGCTGCCGTGCCGCCGTGCCGCCGCGCCGGGCCGGGTCGGACCCGGGTCGCGTCGACCAGGTTCGGGCCGACCCAGGGGGGGTCGGGCCGGGTCGGCCCGGACCCGGACCCCACGTTTCGAATTGGTTTCGGTCTTTTGGCCATAACTTGAGCCACGGACCTCCGATTGACAAACCGTCTGCGGAAACGCGATCCTTGTATCGAGACGGTCGTCTCGGTATATCGCACTCAAAGTTTCGGAATACTTTGAGTTCGGCCGGGTTGGTTCGTTCACGAAACCAACCGGGCCTTCGGAGCGGAAACGCTCATATCTTGAGCTACGGACGTCCGATTGACGTGTCGTCAGCTTTGTTGTGTTCCTCTTAGTGAGACAGATCTTTTGGCATACTCCGCCCGAGGTTTGGACGCAGGTGGAGTACGGTCGGGTTGGTTTTGCCTTAAAAACCAACCGGGCCCCGGGGACGAAAATGCCAATAACTCTCAGACCGGGCGTCCGATCGACGCGCCGTCTGTTGCGTTGAGTTCCTGTTGACGATACGGAACTTTTGGATACATCAACTCTGGACTTTGTGACAGTTGATGTATCAGCCTCTCGGCTCGTGGAGCGGATCCTCCGAACGGGCTTGTTGTGTGCGGGAACCCTAGTGCTGGCTGCGACTGTTACTGTGACTACTACTACTGCTACTGCTACTGTGACTACGACGACGACAGTACAGAGATCCTGTGTGGATTCGACGATGACGACTTCAGCACTCAGCGATCCTTCGTGGATCAGTGCTACAGGTCCTGTGTGGGCCCGATCCTGTGTGGGTCCGATCGTGTGTGGGTCCTTGCGCTCAGCGGTCCTGTGTGAACCAGCGCCTACAGGTCCTACATGGGCCCGATCCTGTGTGGGTCTTTTGCGGGGGTTAGTTAACTATCGATCCTTCGTGGGTCCGACAACTTAGATGGATCAGAGATCATCTTTATCGTCCTTTGAAGAAGTATACCTGTGTGAGCTGAATCCTGTTGCTTTCCTGTGTGGATTGCGTTTTGCTTTCCTGTGTGGAATACGTTTACTTTCCTGTGTGGACTGAGTTGTACTTGGGCTCGGAGGTTGGAGGGTATTTGAAATTGATGACTTAGGTATATGTATGGGCATATACCTAAGCAATGTCGGTTGTTACTTCGTGATTGTACCTTTCTTTGTGGTTTATCCTTTGTGGATTTTGAGAGACCTTCAGGGGTCTCGGGGTCCCTACTGAGTATCTTATACTCACCCCTGCACGGGCTTTGCCCGCACTACGTTGTGTTGGTTGCAGACGACGGACAACGTTGATCTTAGCTGAGGATTGCAGAGCAGGACGGTACCTGGAGGTGGACCACTGGGCGGAACGTGCTTGGAGCGGACGGCAGGACCCGTGGAGCAGTGGAGCTATCTGTACCCACCCTTCAGGTGGGATTTCCAGTGGACAGCTCGGTGTAGCGGCTTTTACTTTACAGTTGATGTTTTCCCTTTCGAGTTGTACTTTACTTTCAGTTTGGGTTTTTATACTGGCCCATTTACTTTTCCGCACTTTCAGTTGTACTCTGCTTTTGCTTAGTGTTTACTTTCCGCTTGCTTACTCTGTGGTGTTTGTTTACTTTACAAAGGCAATGCCTTCCCTTTTTACCGGGATTTACGCCTTGGTGCTAGTCGCCAGCCCCTGGCCTATGGAAGGCAGGCTTGGGGTAGTCACGGCACGGACCCTGAGGGTGGGTCGTGACATTAGGGCTTTATTCTAATATGATATATAAAAATGTAGTAGAATATGCTGTCATAATTGATGTTGATGTTTTACTAATAAGTTACAAATATAATGGAGGTGCCAAAAATGTTGAGAGTAAATGATCATAAATGAGAATGATTATTACATGTACTGTGAAGAGGTATTTATGAATTATATCTAACTATGATGAACATGAAAAATCATGTAGATTATTGGTTACTTTAAAAATATATATATTAAATAATAAATCCCTGAGAATTGAACTTCTCTATTGATGGAATTTAAGTATATAACATTGATTTTTTCCAATTTAGGATTATGGTAGAAATGATAGGATTTTCCTTATGGTATTTGTAGAAGGTCCAATTCTTTGAATAATTAGGATTCTGATATATATGTATTAATAAAAAAACCTTGCTAATGGTGATATCCAAATACATTAGAGATTCTCTTGAATTAACCAGTTTCATTATTAAAATAGTGACAATGTGAGTTTTCATCCAAGAAAGAGTTCACATGTATGTGGAAATCAGTAGAGAGTGTGTAGTTTATTCGATAGACCATTCAAAGAAATGTGACATAAAAATGGTCCTATTTTGGATTATAGTTTGTTACAATATTTTAATAGATTGCATATTATCAACAAATTATAGTTATAATACAATTACCTTAAGAGTAACATATCATGGTTCATCATTATACTGCTACCACATAGATTACATCTAATACACATATGAGATGATCTGTATAGTAAAATTATATTGATGATATGTGTAGTAAGAAATAATATGATAAGAGTTAAAATGTAAAGAGTATATTTTTTTATTATACATATTTTAATATATTAACATATCTTCTCCCATAATGATATATATAATCACGGATCTCCTCCCTTACAAATCTATATAGTAATAGATCTCATCCCTTACTATATAAATCATGGGCTGAATGTTACTATTATATTACATCAAATATGTTATTGCCCATTGATATTCACCAACAAATTACTGTTAATATACATATCATTAAAAACTATTACAATAAATTATTGTAATAGTAAATATAGTAAAACATATTATTGTTATTAGAGTTTGTCAATATAGTAATAGAATTATATATGAGTAAATAAATATGAAATAAATTCAAGGAAATAATATTCACATGAAAATGACCGTCTTGCAATGTATCTAGTTGGGAGAAAGCAGCATTGTAGAATATACCTGATATAATTTCATCTAGAAAAAATATCTAAAATAATTGTAATTTTTTTTTCAATTTTCAAATCTAACATATATTTAAAATATATTATTTAACTATAATTAATTCATGAATAATGAAGAATTAGTATATATATGATATAATATATAACCATTGATTTTTTTTAAAATTACAATTTATAATAGACATTTTTATAAAATAATATGCTAACATGGTGATAATGTTGTTAATACAAGAGAGATCTATACAGCTTAAATCTAAAAGATGTAAAACATACACAAAGATTTATCCTTGGCCAAGTACATCATGATCAAATAATTTTGAATAAAATGAATTCCTTGACACAAAAACCTTGTAACTAGGTTTGAATGTTCTATAAGAGAGTAAAAAAATTTACCCATCAATTGAAGAAAAATGAAAATTAAGTTCAAGAGTTACTAAGGAATGGAAAGACATCTAGTCTGGAAAATTGATACTAAACCATCAAGTGGATGAATGTGTGATATAAATTGGATTTATCAGCATCATGATGGAATCCTTTTTAAATAATGAAGATTAACAAAACAATTTCAATTCTATCTATATGATATAAAATAGATGCATGGAAATTTATAATATGAAATAACCATACAATGAGTCATAATAAGATCTTTATTTTTTAAAAATAAATCACAAAAGCAGTCCCAATCAAAAAATGGAACATATGATATTTATTTTATTGATGATTGTATAAAATTTCTCGATTTTCTTTGGAGAAATTGGAATATATATGTTATATTTATATAAATAAATTAATATATATGTAAATAATATAATATATTATTTTTAAAACTATTTTATAAAATAAAAATTATTTCAAAAACATCATGTTATAAACATGGTGTAACGTGATAATTTTTTTTGTAAAAGTAATAATCGAAACAATTAAATAATACAATTATATATAACCCTATATTTCATAATAATATTTATACAATAAAAATAATAATTCATACATGGTATAATATATTACCATTAGAAAATCTAGAATTTCTCAATAATAATATAGATTTCTAGAAAATAATATACTAAAAAGGGATCCATTAATTAGAATACCAAACATTGCAAAATAATTTAATTCTGAAATAATCAAAATTCCTACTGTATATCCATCCATGGAGTGGTGACCCATGAATAAAGAATTGGTAATTAATGGAATTATTAATGATAAAAACAATGTACTAAAATTGAAAAATTACACTGTCTAAATATTTCTCCTAATTTGAAATTAAATCAAGTTAATATTGATTTAAATTATGTGTAGTCGTAATGGATGTTTGGAAATAAAAAATTGAAGTAAAAAATATTCAAAACAGGTGATCATGTTAGAAAATATGAAATATAAAATTAAATTTATTAAATGTATAAATGTTTTAATGAAATTAAAATAACACGATAATTTCCTCAAAATTGGGAGGAGACATAATTTTTACATCAAAAAACTCAAATAACTATTGGGAAATCCATATATACTCGAAGATCATCTATATTTAAAAAACATTGACTTTTATTATGGTCACTTTGAGACATTGATTTTGTAGATCAATACATGCATGCATTCAATATTTTCTACAATAAACACTTGGATATAGAACAATTTAAAATTTTAAGAGAAACATTTATTTTATGCAATTTTTGATTAAAAAATAAAAATAAAATTTAATGTAAAAGGAATATAATTTTGAATTTTTCATTATCATATATAATTCAGGACAAATAGATAACAATAAATTATAATGAAATACAGACAAACACAAAATAAGGAATGATACGGCCCTGCGAAAATTATGATTCCTAATATTATTTCCCTTATCTATAAATCACATAATGGTCTATATGTGATATCACATTTGTATACAATGAAAATAAGTAACATTAATAACACAACATCGTTTGTCAACGGGGAAGGATGGAAATTAAAAATTATAATTGGTACTTAAAATGCATGGATATGTTCTAGTAATGCAATAATAATCTAAATTAAAATCATATAGTGCACAATTTAATAAAACATGTATACAATGAAATAAATTAAGATATAAAGATACGTAGTTTATGTCAACCCAAAGACCCTAGATAGAATTGATGAGTGGTGGAAGGGTTAAATAATTACAAGAAAATAAATAAATTATTAAAAAAAATATATTTATATCTCTAAATATATTATAATCTATAAATAAAAACATATTGGAAGGTGAAATGTGGGTAGTCTTCTAGGGTAATACACATATATATAATGAAATTTAACATTTAAATCTATATAATGTAATATCTGAGAGTAGTGGGGTAATTTTAATTTAATAAAATTGAATCATTGACCATCCATGAAATAGAATAATTTAAATAAAAATTCGGAATATTTTTTTCCACCATTATAGAAATATTAGAATAAAATCAAAAAATATTTCATAAGTACCATAGGAAGAAAAATATATATTTATATTCACTATAGTAATAAATAGATTCTAGGACTTCAGAATAATATACATCTCATTAATTCTTGTTATGGTTTGGTGATACGAACACTGATAAGAAAGATGAGGAATCTAAGGGAAGACCCTCTAAGGATTGTGGGGGCTTTTTAGGACACTCAATCACATTTTGTAGAGTTCGATAAAAATAGAATTCATAATGGTGAAGAAAAATATATCATACTAAATAATTATATTTTGAGAGAATTGGTATGTTGGAGTGGAAAAAGAAATGGGAAGAGAAAATGTTTAGAGGAAGATGGAATGAGGGGTGCATGGGATGGATGAAGGAATAATTGATGCGGAGAACGTGAAATTGATGGTGGGAGAGATATTTAGGAAGTGGTAAAGGGGAAAGAATGGTGAGGTAAATTGGAGGTGGTGACACAATGTGGCAGAGGGGCATGGAAGAGGAAGAATAACGTTGTTAAAGAGTGGAGAAATAAGGAATCCTTGAAGGTGATGTGGTAGAATAAAGGTGGTGGCACAAATACTGAGAGACAGAAAAATGTGGGGAAGAAGAAGCAGGGAATCTCGATGGGGGGTAGAATGAAAGTAATGGAAACATGACTATCATAAATGGGGAGGAGGTTGTGGGGAGTCATGTGGATCCATGGTAGAGGATAGGATAGAAGGAGTGGAAATGGGGGCACATGTACCAGAGGCATCAAATAGAGACATGTGTTTAGAGAGGCACAACCAATAGTATATATATTGAATTTTAAAAATTGAAATGATTAAAATAAATAAAAATAAATAATGATACTGATGAATAATGATAATATAATAACATTTATGTTTTTATTCTATATGTAATTAAATAAACCAATAAAATGTCATTGAAATACACAAATAGGAAATAATGTTAAAGAGGGTGTTTTTTTGAATTACTATTGAAACCACTACATTATAACTCAGCAGATGTTGAAATAATTAGTGACCATTTATTTATTTATTTTCAAAATTATTAATATATTTAAAATATATGATGTACATTAGATAAAATTTAAATGGGAAAATAGTAATGGAAATAAGAGGAGAAGAGAGAAAACAGATCTATTTCTCCATAATTATATGGTTTACTCCTATGAGATAGTAATGGTGGATTGGTGATGCATGGGTGAATGGAAATATAAATATTTATAGAATGAAAATAATGAAATATAAATTAGATGAACCTACTAATTCATTTCAGGGATCATTATAATCAATGATAAATAAATTTTGAGATTGATGAGGGATTAAAAATATGAGGAACCCTTAAAAAAGTCATCAAAAACTCTTAGAGAATCAAATTTTTTAGGCGAAAATAACATCAATAGGTTATGAAAAAAATATTGTGTTGAATATATTTAAATATAAAAGTGCACAGGGGTGGATACGGTAATTAAATTGATGGGAAAATAGATGGAGTTTGGGATTTTGAAGATATATTCCACATCTAAAACCTATTGATATATGGGTATGTTGATATGGGTGTATGAACATATGGGATAAACTAAACATATATGACCGAAGAGAATATGTTAATGCCTATGTGGGTGGATCTACACAATTCTCCCATATGGACTTTCAATTGTAGAAGGAATCCATAAAAAGTAGGTTATGGGAAAATGAAGTTAGTGGGAGAAAATTTGATGTGGTGGAGGATGGGGAAAATGGGGGTTAGATGTGGAGACCATGATAGATGCCTCAAGGTGGAGGTAGAGGCAAAGACATAACGTGTGGATAGAGCGTACATGAGAGGATATGAGAACCAAAGATTCATCTCATAGAGGGAGAGATTTATGGAAATAAAATATGCTATTAAGGGTTTCATACTGAGTTGGACATGGAATGAATGAATTGGAATATATGTCTGAATTTTTTGATTAACATGGGAGAGGTGGACACATATGGTTAAAATTATCGGAATTATCCATGTGACTTAATGGCACATTTTTTGTCATAGTCAATCGATTATAAAAAAATGTACATTTTTTCTTCTGTAAACCTCATAAATAATTTGAAAATACTCATATAACACTTTTGAAATTTATAATTTCTCTTAAGAAGCCTCAAAATATATCCTTAAAACGTACCAAAAATCCAAACTCACATTCCCAATAAAAACAGATTATAAAACTCGAGTAATTTTTATAAAATGATTTATAAAACCCCATTTTAAAACATTATATTCACATTAACCTAATAATTAAAACAATGATTTGAATGAAATTTACCTTTACACATAAGGTAAAAACATTATAATAATTTTTTTTATCATAACTCTAATCCTTAAATGTTATACACTCACATATCATCAACACATTATAAAAAAATCCTTTAATTAATATAATATAAATGAGAAACACATTAGATATAAATTAAAAATAAAAAATAAACAGAATAAGTCAATGGATTTTATGGTTATATATAGTATGACTTCATGGTTCAGTAGATAGTACAATAATAATGAAACAATCCCAAGAAAGCAACTAAAATAATATTCATGGTTTGTTAATATCATTCCTAACCATGTATGATAACCATGAATATATTTTCCTCCTTTAATTTATATCCCAAAAACCTATAAAACCCAAAAACCACTTTATTTGTTATATAATTGAAGAGAAAATCAATTCATATTAATAATAAGTGATAATAATTTAATACAATAATTGAGGTCAAGATCCAAATCCGGGCTACCCATGTAAGCTCATGTCTTTTCATAAAAATTGTTGATCAATATCTTACATGTGACCGACCGGTTGAGTTTTGAAGACCCTATCTCTGTGATATTATTACTACAAAAATAAATATATGTTTGAGATACCAATTTTATGGAACTAAAATAATTCAACATAAAATTTTAGCTGAACATGTCTACCACAAATCCTAAAGAACATTCTCGAGCACCATGTGATTATGAAGAGAACCAATGGTATACAGGCTATACCTTGGAGATGATGCCACCCATTGTAAAACCCTAATATTTTTTGATTTTTTCTTTTCAAATAGATTTTATATTTTTTATATTTAAAAAAAATGAAACAAATATTTTTTCATGAGTAACGTGTAACATTGACTTTAGCTTTCGTTACACGAAACACAGATATAGCTATCCATAAAAACAACATTGAGTTTTAACAAAAGAATGATTTATTATTAATGTGAATATTATAACCATGATCATAAAATTAGTGATATTAATAATAAAAACTACTTTTAAAATATTGTGTGTAGTGGTTTTATATATAGAAGTCATACTAATAATAAATTACAAAAAAAATCAATAAAGTCATTATATGTTTCAAAAAGAATAATTTTTTTAAAAAATGTTTTTTATAAAATTCAGTTAACAATAATAAAATAAATGTAAAGACCTGGAAATTCTGTGAAAATTTTTTTCATAAAAACATGGGAATTTAATGAGTTCGTGAATATTGATGGCGCATGATTACGAGGCCCAGTGTGCTAGGAATCAATTTCTGATGTTTTATTTGGGTACATTCAGTAAACGTACAAGCGGGTTTTTATAACTTTTGAATTGGTGAACGGAATTAAAATATGAGGGCACCGTGGAACTCACAGCGCCATTATTTTCTTAAGGGGACTTTCACTCTGAAGGCAGTGGGTTGAAAATAAAAGCTACTTTTAGGGTTTTATTGAAAAATAATAAAAAAATGTGAGCTTTACGTTATTGTTTTGAGCCTCTATATGGGTGTTTGAAGGTGGGTCCCATGGGATCTATAACCTCTTTGTGGATATTGGAAGTTGGAGGTGGGATCACCACACATTAACCTCCCATGGGATGTTATGATGGTGGGGCCCAGGGGAACCTAACTTCCCATGAGATGTTATGAAGTGGGGACCACAAGGGACTAAAAATCCCTATTAATGGAAGGAGAGGAAAATCTCTCAACTCCATTCATTAATAATGGTGATCCCCTTTACCTCTTCTACCATTTATTGTGTCACCACCTCCACTTTAATTATTTGAGCCAACACATAATTTATTATTCCAAATCCTTCACCTTAAATAGGGGGAGACAATTAAATTATTTCAACTTATTTGAATATTTTACCAATGAATTAATAAAATATCACAATAACTTATTATTTTGGATGGAATTTCTATTTTAGTGGAACATGGTAGAATAGAGAAAATTTCCCAATGGAGAATGGAGAAAGATGAATGGAGAATGCCAGCGAGGAGCGACTTTGACTTCCTTCCTCGGATCCCACCGACATGGATCCTCTTCTACAACCGATGTGTGAGCTCAGGATTGGAAGTGTGTGGTGGACATGAAGAACAAGAAAAAACACTGTCTTTATCCCCAGAACTCATTCGACAAACGATGATCAAGGTAGGGGGATTAATTTGAGTAATAGTACCTTCATTTCTCTTCTACAGTTAGAAATGAATCATTGAGGATGTTGTGAAACAATTGAATTTTATATTTCTTACTTCATGACGACCCAAATGCTACCAGACTTAAGGTAATGGTTGTGAGCCAAAAAAAACATGGCCCAACCCATCTATTGTTATTGTTTATGATAAACTTCCGCATGGTGATGAAGCAATGAGGCAATGAAGGTGGCGAAGACAATGGTCGCCCTACCCAAGACCTTAGTGATCCACCCCCCCCCCCCCCACCACCCCCCCCCCCTCGTGGTGTCATGTGCTGTCGTCGGTCAAACCGGCCCCACCCGAGCCCCCCCTAGTCGTGCCGCTCGCGAAGCTGAGCCCCTGCCCTGAGCCAGCCCACGCACCACTGGCCTGGCAACGCACTGACCGGTAACCCACCGGCCCACTTTGTGCCCTGGTCAGCCGCCTACTGATTGAGCCACACCCTGTCCGGACGCCTCCCAGCCAGCATGGCCTGCTTGGATGGCTTATGTATTCCTGGACAAACCACACCGGAATGTGCACCTCGCGCACCCCACAGGCCCCGTGCCACTGTAGTCGTGCCCCTCACGGCGTCGGCCAAATCGGTCTCAGCCATCTGGGCCGAGACACCAAGTCGTGCCCCACGTGTGCCAGGCCGAGTCGGCATTTCACGCCTTCATGACCTGTTCGTTCCCCAGCACTACTCACGGCCTATTTGGCCTATTTGGCCATGCCTAGACGAATTCGGGTTGGGTCAGACCAGACCCAGGCGCACTGCGACCCCCTTACTTTCTTTGGCCATATCATTGGCACCGGATGACAGTTTGATGAACCGTCAGTGATGCTGGTTTTCATCGAGCACGATAGTCCATTTGAGTATACCACACTGGATTTTAGGTTAATGATGAGAATTAATAAGGTTGGATCATGCACGAATCCAACCATGCCCCCATGACTAAAAAGCTAATAACTCACAGACCGGGCGTCCGATTGTTGGATCGTCTATTGAGTTGAGACCCCTATGACGATACCGACCATTGAGAGACTTCTACATGGGACTTCGTGATATTTGGAGTGTCGACATGTAGCTCGTGGAGAGGATCCTCCCAGAGACAAGCGTGCATTGGGTGGAGAGATAGTAGCTAGCTGAGACCTGACTACTATTGACTGATTCGACTTGGAGTGATTCTACTAGCCTAGTAGAGAGCACCATGGTGTTGCGGAAGACCAACAATGGCGAGCTCCATGGTGTCGCGACAGACCAATGGTACTCGACTGAAGGAGTACCTCAGTAGGCTAGGAGGGGGAGAGCCTTGGTGATGTGGAAAACCCATGGTCGAGAGCGCCTTGGTGACGCAGCAGACCCACAGTACTTGATAAGAGAAGTACCTCAACAGTCCACGGTTAGTGGGAAGCACCTTGGTGACACGGAAAGCCCACTATACTCGATAGAAGAAGAGTTCTCTAGCACCCAAGGTTTCAACAGTGTGATTGGGGATATTACATGATACTACCAATAGAATAAAATCCTGGTTTGAGGTGAGTTAGTTACATCTGTGTTTACCTCATGATTGAGATAGATTACTTGGTAACATAGGCATATGTATGGGAATATACCTATGTACAGTTATCTGTAGATTTCATACTTTATGGTTTATCCTTGTGGGATTTGTGAGATCTTGAGGTTATCGAGGACCCTAATGACTATAGTTATACTCAACCCTTCATGGGCTATACTCGCAACTCGTTGTGTTGGATGCAGACGACGGACAACGCTGACCGAGGCTGAGTGTTCTAGGACTGGATGATACCTGGAGGTGGACCACATGGTGTGATGGTACACGTAGGAGAAGGATGAACGTGGAGTTTTGTGGAAGCTATTTGTACCTACCCTTGATGTTGTATTTCGTCGATGATTATCCAGGAGACATATTACCTTTTTTTCAGTATGTGTACATTCATTTTCCTTGTACTTTACAGTTGGGCTTGTATTTCTGGCCTCCTTTTTACTTTTCTGCACTCCTATTGTATACAGTTTTATATAATGCTTTTCTTCCATCTTGTACTCTGTTGTGTGTGTTTACAGTTATAAAGGCAATGCCTTCCCAGATTTAGGAAATTAAGTCTTTGGTTCTAGTCTGCAGCCCTTGGTCTATGGAAGGTGGGCTGGGTAGTCATGGAACGGGCCCCGGTAGATGGGTCATGATAAATTGGTATCAGAGGTGTTGGTTCTATCATAGAACTTATGACTCTGATCATTTCTGTGAAGAAATAGTGTTAAGGGTAATGAGTGTGGTTTTCAGTTTAGTGATTCAAGTGTTGGTGTAGTGGCCGACGTATCCATACACCAGAACCTTGGCTACTGATTTCCTACTGAGTGCATGAAAACACTGATTGCATGAGTGTTTTCAAAAGATTTATTTATGTCATCTCAACCAGGTCAGCTCACGAGGTATAATAATTTACCATGTTTCATATATCTCATTCAAGATGCCTCCATGCTGACGACCAGCAAGAGTCCTGAGATTTGATACCACAGATTTCCCAATGTGCGACAAGGCATGGGTGCTAGTCCCTTTTCCAGTTGAGGCACCATAAGTACCACTTCCCATTGGGCCACCGATGCCACCATCCCCAACATCAGAGGATAAACACTTCTTGAGAACGTTGCATGAGTTTCAGCGCCATATGCTGCCCAGGATCAGGGGCAAGGTAGACCCTCAGGCAGCTGAGGACTGGCTGGATGTTGTGGTGAGTGTCTTTAGACTGGTAAGGACTCTAGGCGATATTTTCCGTGAGTCTTCTCCAAGCTGTAGCATGAAGATGGTGGATCCTAATGCTCTATGTGAATGACGAGGCGACACTACACTTGGCAGACTTTGAGAGCCTATTTCAGGAAGAGTTTATCCCAGCCACCCATCATGTAGTGCAGATTCAGGAGCTACATTACCAGCAGTAGGGTAGCATGATGGTGGTACAGTACCTATTGCGGTTCATAGACCTCTCACGCTACACCAATGATATGGTATGTGACACATTCTTCAAGGCACATACCATCAAGCAGGGGATTAGGTGAGATATCCCAGCTTCAATGATCTACCTCTGTATTCCGACACAGGCTGGGGTGTTAGGGCAAGCCCTCATAGTTGAGAGTTTCCTTGTTGTGCGGTCTCCAGCTGTGAGACCCAACACTACTCAACATGTAGAGGAGCCTTCTATAGCTGGAAGTGGACAGATGTCACAGATTACCAAGAGGACTAGACCCAAGTGTGGACAACCACATGACTAAGGATTAGTTGTGTGGGGCACCCTGTGTAGAGACATACATGCCAGGAGCAGGCAGTGTTTATCATTTGGCGGGTAGGTTCACATGGCTCGTGACTGTCGGACCCTCCGTTCGAGTGATCAGTAGACAACCAAAAGACTGCCCAGATAGAGACAAATATTCGATTGAGACGGTCTGTAGGGAGAAGTCGTATGTGGCAGAGGATTTGGCCATGCAACTGGCGGTGGATGGAATTTTGAGATGTTACCACCATTACCAGGAGTTCCATCCAAACCGTAGGGAGTAGGTGGATAGGGGAGAGCTCAGCATCAGAAAGCTGAGGCATATGATCACGGTGCTCTGGAGATTATTCGAGGTACAGTCTGTGTCTACTTTACCTTTTCTGAAGTTCTTATAGACATAGGTGCTAGTTACTCATTTATTGCCACTTCCCTCTTTCGGAGCTCGGAGATTCTGACGGAGTCGTTGGCTCGATCAATACGACTAGAGACCCCTATGAGAGAAGACCCGATGATTACTCACTGGTTCCGGTAGTGCGAGTTTACTCTAGGATACGAGAGCATCGGCTGGGATCTCTTATTAGCGGCGTCGAGGCCTTATGACGTCTTCTTGGGTATAGACTAGTTATCTATAGTCCATGTTTAGATCGACTATATTAGGTGCAATGTGTGGTGTGTCCCCACGGATGGGACAAGGTTCACCTTCACAGGTGACAAGGGAATCTTTGCAGCACATGATGGACTTTCCTAGAGGAGATTATAGTCGATCACTCATCATTTGGATTTCCTTAAACTCAGAGTAGTTGATGTAGAGATTCTGACTTATCCTGTAGTGGTGGACCAGTACATGGATGTTTTCCCTGATGATGTCCCAGGTCTACCTCCTTGAAGAGAGGTGAACTACTACATTGACTTGTTCCACGGGACGACGCTGATATCTACATCAGCATATCAGATGGCTCCTACTGAGCTAAATGAACTATGGGTATAGCTGGAGGACTTGCAGGTGAAGAGATTCATCTAGCCCAGTGTTTCTCCTTAGGTAGCCCCAATTCTATTCACCAAGAAGGTGAATGTGACCATGAGGCATTGTGTTGACTATCGTCACCTAAGAACAATTACCCACTCTCAATGATTGAAAACCTCCTTGATCATCTGAAGGGAGCATGATGGTTCTCGATGATAAACCTCAAATCAGGCTATCACCATTTCAATGTTCATGATGAGGATGGGTAGAAGAAAGCTTGCAGATGTCAGTATGAACACTTCAAGTTCTTGTTTATGATTTCATCATAACCAACGCTCCAGCAGAGTTCATGGGACTCATGAACAAGATTTTCCAGCATTACCTCGATCGCTTTGTTTTAGTCTTCATCGACAAAATTCTGATCTACTGAACATCTAAGGAGGATCATGCCTACCATTTTCAGGTAGTACTGGACAAACTCCGATAGCTCTATATTTATGGTATGCACTCGAAGTTCCAGTTTTGTATCCGAGAGGTTCAATTTTTGGGACATGTCATCTCGGAGGCTAGAGTTCTAGTTGATCCAGTGAATATTTAGCCAGTACATGCTTGGGAGCCACCCAGGAGTGTGACGGAGGTATGAATATTCCTATGAATGGATGGGTACAACCTGAGGATCGTTCCATATTTCTCCAGCGTTGCAGCACCACTATCTTCCTTGACGAATAAGGGGAAACACTTCATGTGGTCGGAGAGATTCCAGCAGAGCTTTCACAAACTGAGGAAGAGGCTGACTAGTGCCTCCATCTTGAGGCTTCCAGAAAAAGGAATAGGGTATGAAGTCTATTTCAATTCATCAGGGACCATACTTAGGTGTGTCTAGATGCAGGAGCGAGTAATGATCACATTGGGTTCTCGGCAGCTAAGACAACATTAGTAGAACTGTGCTACCCATGACCTGGAGTTAGCAACAGTGGTCCTCACCTTGATGATGTGGTTACACTAACTGATGGTCGAGCATTTTATAGTGTACTCTGATTACAAGAGTCTTAGGTATATCATCAATCATAAGGACCCGAACTTGAGATATTGATGTTGACTTGAGTTCCCCTAGGACTATGACATCGAGATAGTCTATACTCATGGGAAGTGGAATGTTTTAGAAAATGCACTCAATATGAGATATAGTATACATATTCTAGGATAGGTGATAGATCACCTAGCTGCTTTATAGATATACTTTGTGGACCAATATCGAGCAGCTTTCCTTCATCCTCTTACAGTCGCTCCTCCAATTCTTTTGAAATTCAGTGAGGCACAACCTGGAGACACTGAATGCGAGACACGACGTGCTTAGATATCCACAAGGTAGGCACCGGAATTATTGTTTGAAGTTAGGGAGAACATCATCCTCTTTAGAGGATTTACTATTATGCTAGTGTCACATTAGGAGGATATGTTGAAGGAGTTCCACACATCCCCTTTAGAATTACATCCAGGTGTGGCGAAGATGTCTCAGGTATTTTGATGATAGCACTGGTGGTTAGGGATGAAGAAGACTGTTGTAGATTTTTCTTATCAGTGCCTCACATGTCAAAAAATGAATTAAAATCAACAAGTACCAGTAGGATTTGTTCATCCTTTAGAGGTTCCAAAGTGAAGTGGGATGGAATTTACAAAGACATCATGACAAGTCTTCTACGAACATCCCATCGTCATGACTCGATTTGGGTGATCATAACCGACTCACCAAGTCAGCTCACTTCCAACTGATCAGAGTGCAGGGTTCAGAAGAGTTCTTGAAACACCTATATGTGCAAGAGATTGTGCGGAAACATGTAGTAACATTTTCTATTGTCTCTTATAATGAAGCACGGTTTACTTCATAGCTATGGAAGAGGTTGCATATGGCTTTAGGACACAGATTTGTCTGAGCACCACCTTCCATCTTCAGACGGATTGTCAGACTAAGCAGACCATTCAGACCCTTGAGGACATGCTCCATGGTTTTATCCTTGACTTCATTTGTAGCTGGGAGGATCAATTACCTTTGGTGGAGTTTTTATATAACAACAACTATTACTCCCCCATTTGGATGACACCCTTAGGGTCGTTATAAGGGAAACCTTTCAGATCACCTTGTGCTAGACTGGCCTTAGGTAGTTAGCACTAGTGAGACCAGAGATGGTATAGGCTACCACGAAAAAGGTGCAGATCATCTATGAGAGGATGAAGACTACACAAAACAGGAAGAAGTCATATGATGATAAAAGATAGAGACCTCTGATGTTCGAGGATGGAGACCACATATTTCTATGGGTCTCACCTCAACAAGGATTATAGAGATTTGGTCGAGGTGGCAAGTTATCTCTGAGATCCATCGGGCCTTTCTAGGTCCTCAGCAGAGTTGGTGAGGTTTCTTACCACTTATCTCTTCCACCTCAGTTGCACAGGGTGGACGGCATCTTTCATGTATCTCACCTGAGGAGATACGTGAAACGCCTTTCTCACATCATCGACCATGGAGATATGGATGTTGATGATGGGGCGACATTCACCGAGGTTCTAGTGGAGATTGATTATCAACAAGAGTGGGTCCTACGTGGACAGTTGATAATTCTGGTGCGCATTCGCTGGCAGCATGGGAACCTCCCAGAGAGCACATGGGAGCAGGAGCCTCAAATGTGTGCTCAATACCGCCACTTTTTCCCTTAGTACGAGTTGTAGCTTAAGGGGACATAAATCCCTGAGGTGGGGAGAATGTAAATCACAAAAATTCCACGGAAATGTTTTTGCTTAAATACATGGTAATTTTATGAGTCCGTGAAAATAGAAGACGCGTGTTTCTGAGGCCTGGTGTGCAAGGAATCAATTTCTGATGTTTTTTCAGGTATGTTCAGTAATCGTATGAGTGAGTTGTTTTAGCATTTAACCAGTGCTATGAATTGAAATCAGAGGGCATCATTGAACACACAGTGCTGGTATTCACATAAGGAGTCTTTCACATCGACTGCAGTGGGTCGATAAAAAATGTTAGTTTTTGGGTTTCCGTGGAAAATAATAAAATAAAGTGAGATTCATTTTATTTTATTGAGACGCCATGTGGGTGTTTGGAGGGGGGTCCCACGGGATCTATAACCTCCTTGTAGATGATAAAAGTTGTTGGTGGGTCCACCACACCTTAACCTCCCATTAGAGGTTATGGTGGTGGGGCCCACCGGAACCTAACCTTTTGGGAGAGGTTACGATGTGGGGTCCACACAGGACATATCCCCTATTAATGGGAAGATAGTAAAATCACTCAATTCCGCTCATTAATGATTGGTAGCCACTTTACCTTCTCTACTATTTATTGTGTCACCACCTCCCTTTAATTATTTGAGCCAACACATAATTTATTATTCCAAATCCTTCACATTAATTAGGTGGAGAAAATTAATTTATTTCATCCAATTTGAATATTGTGCCATCAAATTAATAAGATATCACAATCTCTCATTATTGTAGTTTGAATTTCTCTTTTGGTGGAAATTGGGATAAGAGAGAAAAGCTCCCAATGAAGAACGAAGAATGGAGAATGATGAACACTGACAAGAAGCGACTTCGACTTCTTTCCTTAGATCCTACCGACGTAGAGTGTCTTACACAACTGACATGCGAGCTCAGGATTTGAAGAGTGTGGCAGACATGAAAAATGGTGACAACACCGTCTTTATCATTGTGAAGCCATTGACGAACGACGATCAAGGTAGAGGTATTAATTTGAGTAATATTACCATCCTTTCTCTTTTTCGGTTAGAAAGGAATCATTGCATATGTTGTGAAACAATTGAATTTTATCTTTCTTAATTTTTGATGGGCCAAATGTTACCAACCTTAACGCAGAGGGTGCAGGCCAAATCAATATGGACCGACCCCTCCGCCGTTCTTATTTATGATAATCTTTAGCATGGAGACCAAGAAACGAGGTGAAAAAGTCGATGAAGTCAAAGGTCGTGCTACCCACAACCTTTGTGATCCCCAATGTAGCATCCTGCACCACCACCCGCCGAGCTAGCCCTGGATGAGCCCCTATCTGTAGTGCGGCTCGTAATGTCGAGCCACTGCCCAGAGCCGGCTCGTGCCCTGCCCGGCAGACCGCTATCTCTCCTGGCCACACCCTTGTCGGCCGCCTCCCAGCCTGCCCAGCCTGCCTAGCTTTCCCGGCCACATCCCTTATTCCCAACTAAACCTTTTCGGCCCACTCACCCACACGCCTCGTGCTTCCCAAGTCATGACACTCACGGCGTTGGCCGAATCGATCTCATACATCTAGGCCGAGACGCTATGTCGCGCCCCACGCACGCCTGGACGAGTCGGCCTTCCACGCCCCCATGACCGGTCTGCGCCACCGCGCTACTCATGGCCTTCACAGCCTGCTGAGCTAACCCTAATGGGTCGGCCTAGACAAAGTCGGGCAGGGTCGGTCCGACCGGGATGGACCGGGCCCAGGCCCGCTGTGACCCCACATACATTCATTGGCCATATCATTGGAACCAGATGCCTGTTGGATGAACCATCAGCGACACTGGTTTTCTTCGAGTGTGACAGTCACTTTGAGTATACCCCACCGGAGTTCGGGGGTAATGTTGAGATACGGTCAGGTTTGATCGTGCTGGAATCCAACAGATCCCCTGGACTAAAAGGCTAATAACACACAGACCGGGTGTCCGATTGATGGGTCATATATTGCGTTGAGACCCCTATGACGAGGCAGACCTTTGAGATACTTCTACATGGGACTTTGTGATTGTTGGAGTATCGACCTCTAGCTCATGGAGCCGATCCTCCTGGATATGAGAGAGCATAGTGCGGAGACCTAATAGCTGGCTATGTCCTGATGACGGCTGACTGATTCGACTCAGAGTGATTCGACTAGCTCATTGGGGAGTTCCATGGTGTCATGGTAGACCCATAGTACTCAATATGAGGGGTAAATCAGCCGTCTACAAGGGGGAGAATCTTGGTGATGCGGAAATCCCACAGTGGGGAGCGCCCTGGTGGCGCAGCGAACCCACACTACTCGAAAAGAGGATTACCTTAGCCGTCTAAGGACAGTGGGAAGTGCCTTGGTGATGTGACATGCCCACTGTACCTGATAGAGGAAGAGTTCTCCCACAGCCGAGGTTTCGACAGTGTGACTAGGGATGTTACATGATAATGCCCCTAGAATTAAATCCTGGTTTGAGTTGAGTTAGTAACTTTTGTGTTTACCACATGATTGAGATGGATTAGTTGACAAATTAGGAATATGTATGGGTATATACCTAAGTAGAGTTATATGTTTATTTCATTCTTTGGGGTTTATCATTGTTGGATTCATGAGACCTTGAGGGTCTGAGGGTCTCTACTGAGTATCCTTATACTCGCCCTGCATGCGCTATGTGCACTCCTCATTGTGTTGGATGCATACGATGGACAACGCTGACCAAGGATGAGTGTACCAGGACTGGACGATACCCTGAGGTGGACCACACAGTGTGACGGTACACAGAGGTGACAGATGGATGTGGAGTGTTGTGGAGGCAATCTGTACATAGCCTTTAGGCAGGATTTCATGTTAGACATTCTAGGATCCTTTTTCCCTTTTTCCAGTACTTGTACTTTCAGTTTCCTTTTACTTTACAGTTGGGCTTGTATTTCCTACCCCTTTTTTACTTTTCTACAATACTTTTGTATATATTTTTACTTAGTGTTTTTCCTCTAGATTATACAATGTTGTGTGTGTTTACACATATAAATGAAATTCCTTCCCAGATATAGGGAATTACGCCTTTTGTGCTAGTCGCCAGCCTCCGGCCTATGGATGGTAGGCTTAGTGTAGTCACAGCATGGGCCCTGGGGGAGGGGTCGTGAAAATTAATTAATTAACATTTTAGAAAATTAATATTATAAAATAAACATCATTCTTTGTTCAAATTGCCAAAAAATATATCAAGGTTATTTTTTGGATTTTTTTGAAAATTTTCATTTTAATTATTTATTTTGAAATATACAGAATTTTAATTAAACAAATTTCTTTTTTAAGTAATATATAAAGACAAATTGCATTTTAAGTGTTTTTATGTTATAATTTCGTTAATTATACATCTATTAATAAAATTTAGTAAATTATAATCCACTTCATATTGACCTCACACATAAAAACATTGTAAAATTTTGAACATTTAAACTTTTAAAACTCAGCATTCTAGACAAGTTTGTGGGAATACATTTAAATTAAACTATTATAATTATCTATATTGAATTTTTAAATATGGATTCCATAATTCAAATCAAAATAATAAGTAATTTCTAATAATTTAAACACAATTTTTGCACCATAATTAATAGTGAATGTAGTAAAAATCAAATAATATGGTCAATGTAATAATGTGTTCAACCATGAAAAAATTTGAGGATAAAGGGAAAAAATGGCCTACAAATTATTCATATCATCATTATATAGATATAGTTTTATAACAAGGACCTTATGTTATATTTTTATGAGTTTTGGGAATCTTTTCCTTGAAATCAAAAAATATAATTAGCTATGTAAAGAAAAGACCAAAAAAATGATCCTTCCATACTTTTAAAAACCATAAATACTTATGGTTTTGAAAAAGAAAAAATATTTTAGATTATAGATATTATTTTTAAATATAAATTTGTTTTTAATAATGATAATATATTTTATTTTTTTATAGATGAAATAATTATTTTAATGTTATATGAAACTCCAATGCAAGAATTATTCGGATAATAACTAAATAAAATAGTTGATACTAAAAATATTAAATTTGATGTAAGCCGAATGATTTATTGCATTACATTAATTTTTTAGATGATTAAATAATGATTCAAATTTTTTATCATGATATAAATGACATCAATTATTTTCTAGGATTTTTTTATTTCAAATTTAAATTTATAGTTTTATAATTTATATTAATTGTATTTTATAATTAATGATATATTATAAAATAGTTAAAAATTACTGAAAATACTATATTATCCAAATTTATTGGAAAATAATAATAAATATAAAATATTTTCCATTTAGAGTCAATAAATATTTTGTAATTAGTATATTTACACATAAATAATACATACTATGTTTTCCCATTTAAGGTTAAAACATTACTTTTGAAAATTACATGTCCCTATGTTAAAATTAACATTAAACACACATATGATTTTTATTTGATAATATGGATTTATAACTTATAAATATTAGTTATAAATTATCTAATAATATTCATTTTCCTTCAACTGTAAGTGATATCCTATCTAGGATAAATCTACTAGTTATGATAGTCGAAAAATTGTAAAATAAAGAACGTAGAAGTTAAGGATAAAAATATTTTAAAATGTATTTTCTCATTTATTTGAGATTTTTAGAGACAAAATAATCCATAAAATACATTAATAATAAATCATTGAGCCACTTTAACGAATATTGACCTCCCAATATTGAATACTTTTGTGTATTAACAAAAATATAACAACTCACTAACAATATAAATGCACTCACTCTCATTCCTTAACCACACCATATAACCTATTTGGCATAAAATAAAAATAATAATCACTTTCAAACATCCATACAATTTTTATATAATCCTTAGTTTGGGAATAAGTCCAATCCCAGAAGGCTTTAAGAAAAGATTAACGAGAATACCCAAAGACGAGGTAATAATCTTCAATGAGCATCATTATTTTATTTCATTCATCTCCTTAATAATTAATTATTATATCATGATTATATAATATCCTAATTATCTCCCATGTAAATTAAGGTTTTTATATTATGTTCATGACTAAAAACCATATCCAATTCCATAATATGGATTATGATATCATTGTTCTTTTGTACGGTGGACTACCACCTTGCGAACCGATATCATTCATTTTTCTATCACCATATATCAAGGATGGATATAATGATGGATTTACTATTTATATATAATATTTATGATTTAATAATTATTATATATTTACTATATCACATATACCCTCATAGTCACTTTTTTGGGAATACAATAACGTCGCTCGTGTGTACGCTATAATACTGCCACATGAAGTGATGTGGTTCGATTATGCATTACATGGAATGTATTATGTATGGGTTTAATAAGAACATGTGATATATGTTACACATAAATTATTCTATAATTATAATATATAAATATTATTTAAATTTCATTATTTCAATTGTAAAATTTAATTGAAATATTGTCTGTGTGTACATACGGCCTAACATTTCCATGAATGTTTCATTAAATTTTCTATCCCTAAATGTTGTGAATAACTATAAATACATATATATTGAAAATATATTACATTTATAACATTTTTTCAATAATGGTTATTGTGATACCATGAAAAAAATTATAGGAACAAAAATATAACAAATAAAAACACAAATGGAAAACAAAGCGTCTATTACATGAAACGTAACATTAAAATGGAATTGTTAATAAATGGGTGATAAAAGGTCTTTAGAAAATTTTAATTAGTATGATATATATGAATATGGTTATATAATATATTTATAATAAACATATATTTATTATAAAATATTTTTTATTATGAATGGCGGGAGTTAGGACTTAACGTAATGGGATTTCTATGTAACTTTTTACATCCATGAGACACATGTAATATTCACCTCATATTTTTTGTGGTGTATATAATTACCATAAAAAATGTTATACCATTAATTTCCTTATTTTAATGAAATCATTAGTCTCATTTAATATAAAACATTCTTGGGGATTACTATTCAATGTTGCATATGGGGTAATTGTTTTATGTTACAATCTCATCGTGTATCAGGATTGTTTATTATTATACTTATAATAATGAATTAATGTTTTCTATATCTCAATAAAGTCATGAATTTTTTTTCTTATTTGTTTATTTCATGTGTATAAATGTTTTCCATTCCATTTCTTCTCTTTATTTACTCAATTGTTCCAAATAGTTTTTTAATGAAAAATCATCTTTTTGTTCGAAAACACATTTTCATCAAAATAAATAGACCTAAAAATGTTTTATGAAAATTTATATGAAAGAGTAATGGATATTTTCAACATTAAATTTCTAAAAATATTTTTAAAATTATTCCTTTATATGTTTTCAAGGTTTTTTTCAAATAAAGGGTGTTACAATTTTTCTTCTATTTAAAATACATTTTTCAAGGATAAAAGATCATTTTCCTTATAAATTTTTTAAATGGTATTTAAAAAAAAATTCGGTCTAAGATTACATACATTGGTGTTACCAATTCCTTATTAGGGATGTGATCAAATGATTCCATTTTTATTCTTTCACAAAATGGGTTATGTTTATGATGACAATATGTTTATGAGACCTATTTCTCTTCTATGAGTAATGCCATGATAATATTATTATAAAAAAATTAATTTTTTCTATGGGTTATCATATCATGAAATGATGAAATCATTATGAAACATGTCAAATTTATATAGGTTCTAATATGATGAATATTTTATGAAACCCATTGCATTTCATGGGTTAAGATTTGATGAATATTGTATGATGTTGTGTAACAGATATGTATTATTTCCATTATGTTAATGGTTATTCTTATATCTTTCTTAAATTACATGGTTAATGTTATATATATATCTAGAGATAGATAGAATTAGAAAAATGGATGAACCCAATTCATTTAGACATGGATTAAACGATGAGTGAACCAAATTAATTATGGTAGGGATAGAAAGATATGTGAAGCTCATTTAATAAGAAATTAATAGAATATGTGGATAACCATGTCCAGTTAGATAGGTAATTAATAGGTATTGAACATGGTTCCTAGTGACATTAGTGGAATGGTGGTTGTTCCTAGTTCAGTATGGCAAGGTAGTAATGGTGATTTAACCGGTCTTGTAAGACAGGGCTAGAATGGAGAGTGAATCTAGTTCATTGATAGAATTTTTCTTCTATGATTATCTTTGGAATTATTTTTGAATTATATGAAAATGATTTTGTATGCTTATTTGATTACTAAATATTACATATCTTATTTCAATGATATACTCCCATGGATCATGTTCTCGGATTCACTTCTAATTCGTTTATTATGTTATTATAATCAATATGCCTTCATCAATATTATGATCATCAATATAAAGGGTATGTTTTTAAAATGTTAAGATCATATTTGGATTATGCATCTACCTTGTTTACCATTACTGAGAATCTAAGATAACACTTTCCATATGTTTCCTTTCCTTGGTTCATGAAGATATGTATTACATATGATATGTCAATGAAGGTTGTTTGTTTGGAAGATCATGGTAGGAGATGATGAATATAACTTATGAACCATTGATTATGTTTCCATGT
Source organism: Viscum album (assembly GCA_963277665.1). NCBI lineage: Eukaryota > Viridiplantae > Streptophyta > Magnoliopsida > Santalales > Viscaceae > Viscum > Viscum album. The sequence goes on from OY728133.1 coordinate 1,672,511,019, forward strand.
TTCCAAACACACTAATCAATTATAGTCCTCTGACGTGTGTTGGTGTAACGTAATGAATATTCCTAAAAATTATTTAATATATATGTATGATATGAATGGGTCTCTATAGTTGGAATCAGAGTAATGGTTATTTATCCTTTGAAACGATGATGAGTAAATCTAGTGAGGTCCCTGGGGATATTTCTAGGGATGTTTCTAGGTATTTATCTATGTATAATTCTAAAGAGGAGTTAATGTATAAAAAACATTCATTGAATTTTAATAAAGGATAGAGAGACTGGTTTTCATGAAATTACATTCATATCCAGATACTATAAGTAGATGTGGCTCTGTAATAAATGTACCAAGGGAAAAGAACCTATAAAACAACATATTGATCTAGGATTAATTCGGAACTAGTGAAAGATAATTGGAATTATGTTAATCAATTCCCCAATCTAATGGATAATGTGGATTTTATTCCAAAATAACCACTAAAAGAAAAGGATAAAGGGAAATTTTATAAAATAATGATGGATGAGGTGAATCCTTGAAATTAAGGGAAAACATATCTTCCCCTCTTTATTTGGTAATTTCATGTTTGACATTGTATGAATGAGTCCTTTAAAAATATTATTGTGAAATTTCGTTTTTTATCTCCCTCTTAATTGATTAAAGAATATTTTTGTCAAATTTTATATTCTATTAGTACAAGTATGAAACCAGTCATTAAATGATAATTATTTTTTATAATATACAAGCTTATATAAGTGATATTGTGTGAATTATGTTTTTGATGTTTATAAGTCTCCTTGTATGAATAACATAGAGAATATGTCTATGGTTTATTAGATTGAGGATTATTGTAAGTTCAATGAAATTGACACCACTTTTGTTGTTGTATATGATTAGAGTTTATAAAGATTAACAATATTTTATGAGACATTTATTTAAATTTAACCCTTTGGTTTATTATATTGTGAAAAAGTTATTTGAGTTGGAATGCTTTAAAACTTTTTGGTCATATGATTAAATGTATTGGTTTTCTTTAGGGTTTATCTTTCCTTTGATGTTGTGATAATAATGGGGTATAGTTAATCCCCTTACTATGTCAACCAACGTCATCAATATAATAGAGTACTTTTCTATGAATTTTATTGAGAGTATATATAAAAAATTATGTTGAATTTTTATGTTTATTACATCATTAAATTGTATTTTACTATAATCTAGCGTATACCTTGATGTTTTTGTGATGTATTTAACAAGATCTTGATATAGATTTTAGTTTCAGCACTATGAGAACAATTAAAACCCTAGAGGATATGATAAAATCTTTTTCAATGGAATTCAAACATTAATGGGATCATAAATACCTTTAGTTGATCCTCCCCATAAAAATATATTTCATTCAAATATTTAGACTCCTCCTTATGAATTCATTTATAAGTACTGGAATAAATTTTTAGAAAGAAACTATTTTGACCTGATCTCGATGATGATTTGGAAGTGAGGGTTAGATACAATTAATAACATGTATGTAATGCAGATCTTTGTTATATATGTTATTCTATAAATTGTAGACATGATCTAGAATTTCATTTTGGTGAGAAGCACTTTCTATGAATTTATTAATGGATGAATGATAATAAAACTAATCCCAAGATATATTAGTTCAATTAAAATATATGATTTTATTAATAATATACATTATAAATTTTCAAATCATCCAAACCTCAATTAGGTTCATGAATTGTTCCATGGACCAATCCTCATGAATTACATACCTAATCTAAAACATATAATAGTCTCAAATGATATACTTCTAGAAAATGAGATTTCATATGAGGAATGATTGGTAGAGATTCAAGGTCAAATATATAAAATTAATTAAAATAAGAACACTAAAATGGTAAATATTTATTGGTGAAATGACCAGCTTAAGGATGCTACATGTGAACCTAAGGCCATAGTGATGTAAAATTATCCTTGGTTTTAGGTACCAAAGTGATTAATTTAAAGGGAAAAATTGTTTTTATGAAGGCAAAAATGCAACAAACAAATTTTATTTGATATTATTTTTTCAAATAGATTTGATCTATTTTATATTTTTTGACACAAAAAAACTGATTTTGTATTGAATTTAATGTAACAATAATTTCAACTTGTGTTCCACGCAACACTAGCATAGCTTGAGTTACAGAAAATACAATTTTTTAACAAAACCATGACAAATTATTAACATGGTATTTATAACCTATATATTAAACATATTGATATAAATAGTAAAAAAATTAATAAATATTAATTCTAGTGAATTTATATATATCAAACATAGTGAAAATAATATACATAGTTTTTAGTAAAGTCTTTATATGTTTAAAAAGTACTATTATTAAACAAAATGTTTTTATGTCTTTTTGTGAAAAAAATAAAATTAATATTTCAAACTATTATAAAAAAATTGATGAAATAATATTAATTATTGAATTCTGAATTTCATAATTATATTTCAGTGATTTTTTTGGATTTTTCTAAAATCTAACAATTTTTATGAATATTTAAATACACTAAATTTTAATTACAAAGTAATATTTAGATTAATATTTTAAATTATAGAAATTATATTTTAAATTGTTTTTAAATTATAATTAGTTAATTTATACATATATTAATCCAATTATGGTCATCTGAATCAATTTCATATCGAACTCAAATATAAAAATATTGTTAAATATTAAATTTTTCAATTAAAAACTCCCTTTCTAAATACGTTTGCGTGATTAATTTAAAATAAATATTCCTCATTTATATGAATTGAATTTAAATTAATGTATTAAATATTTTTAATCATCGTTATTATTAATGTCTAATAAGCCTAACATTATTTTTTCCCATGATTAAAAGTGAATGTTGTAAAAATTAATAAACATGGATAAGGTTAAAATGGGATTATATGAGAGTTAAGCTAAAGAAAAAAGGTATTAAAATTACATAATAGTTTTTTAAAATACCATTAGATGGCCCTAGTTTGACCCTTATGTATTTAGGTTCCATATTTATGAGTTTAGGGACATTTTATCAAGAATTTTACCTTTATAATTTGTTTAATAAAGAAAAGGAAAATAAAGAAAACTTCCTCACTTTAATTATCATTGAAGGATTGGGATATGAAAAAAATCAAATGATTAGTTCTATATATTATTAGTTTATATAACTTAGTAATTTTTTGAATATAATTTATTTTAAATTTTTATCAATTTATTATTTATATTAAATTCTTACAAAATGCTAATAAAGGAATTATTTCGTTAATAATTATATAATTTAAATTGTTCTAAAATTATAAAAAGTTTAGTAAATTGATTGAATAATTTTGATACATAAATTTTTAGAAGATTTTATCATGTTACATATGTGGGAACATGATATATTTTAATACCATAATTTTAATTATTTTTTTATATTCAAATTTAATGAATATTTTAAAAATTGAAATTAATGTTATATTTTAAAAAATGATATTATATTAATTAATTTATATTTAATAAAAATACTATATTCTTACATGTGATTTTTAAATGTTAATAAATATAGATTATGTTTCTTTGATGGTCCAATTTTTAATTTATAATGATTATATTGTCAAATAAAAAGTATAATATATGTTAGCACGATTTTGGTTAAAATAATTTTTTCTCAAGTTACATGAACTTATGTTAAAATTAGATTTCAACAAAGATAATATTTTTTTGATAAATTAGATTTAGTAATTTGAAATATTGAAAAAAAATTGTTTAATAATTTTCATTCTAATTTATTCATAATATATAAATTATAGAATTTAAAAAGACTAGTTACCATAGTGAAATCCCAAAATGGTAAAAAAAAAGTAAATATAGGAGTTTTGAAACAAAATGATTAAAACATGTGTTTCAATTTTTGATAGAGGTTTGTATCTTCAAAATAACACCTTTTACACATTAATAATAAATTTTGGATCCACTTGAGTTAATATTGACCTATAAAAATTGAATACTTTTGTGTATTTACAAAAAATACCACTCTTCCTCAACTATAAAAGAGAACTCAAACCCTCCATTATTCGTACCGCCACACCACATTTGATCATCGAATTATAACCATAAAACCTCCCAACATACATCACCTAATAATTGAATCCTCAGTTTTGGTATGAGTCAATCCTATGAAGGCTAAAATTTAAAACTAAGGAGAATAACTGAATAAGAGGTAATGTTCATCATTTAAAATCGTTATTTTATTCCATTACCACCATCTAAGATTCCTATTATATCAAGATTATATAATAACTTTAGTATCTCAAATATATTAATTTGATGTTATGTTAAGGCCAAAACCTATAACCATTACCAATTCTGTCAAATGGGTTATGAAATCATCTTTTGTTTGTATGTCATAGTACCGCCATGTGAACAAATGACATTTTTTTTCAAATTTCCACATACCTAGGATAGTTATAATGGTGGATTTACTACTTATATATAATATTAATGATATTATTATGATTTTGGAATTTTTATATCTCACATACCATTATACACTAGTGCAAAAAAGGTTTATTTATGTCAATTTTTATTTTTTTAATTTCGGTTACTACATAGTGTTATTTTAGGAGGTTTTGAAAATATTTTTTTAAATATGGTTAAAAAGTGATGTTGTAAATGAGTTAATAGATTGGGTTTTCACATCATTAATCCTATAAAAGATGTGAATAACCCAATAACAATGGATTTAGTAATGGTAATTTCAGAACCAACGTAAAAAATTAGGGGATTCACTATAGTGATAAGATAACTGATTAGAAAACCCCAAAAAGATTTGTTTTCCATGTTGTTTATCAGATTACTGATGTGAAATATGGGTTTTTTCATTGGTAATCAGATAACTTACATTACCGAAAAATTAACATAGGTTTTTCACATTTGTTTTGAAATAATATACATTATGAAATATTTATAAAACATAATATTTTTATTACTCTTATCCATAATAGACAAGAAGAGAAAAATGATAAAAAAAACCAGAAACCAAGAATAAGACAATTTGAAAAAAAAGATAAACAACCAAAAATAGACATTTAAAATTAAAACATTCATGATTAAATTATATAGTAGAGATAAACTAAAAACTAATCACACCTGTAAAATTATTTTCTCTATAAATTTGTAAATTTATTTGATACTATGCGCTATACTATTGAGGATCATGATAAAGACCAAAAAAATCAATGTTAATAAATTAACAAGTTTTTTTAATAAAATGAATAAAATATTAAAGAAATGTTTTTAATGAAATATCACATGTTGGTTCATTTTAATTATTCATCTTGAAATTATATCATACATTGATATTAAAATATAATATACACATTTAATTACAGATTCATGTGTATTAAAATATTTTTAATATAGTTTTTCAGTTAACAAATATTATTGAGTAATATATCAAAAAAATTTAATAGTAAATGAAAATTCACCTTTTTAACATATTTGAATTTTTGGTCTCTTGTTTTTTATGGAATTTTGAATTAAATTCAATTACTTGGTTGAAAATAATATGAATGCAATAATTTTAAAATTTATTATAATATAAACAATTATTAAAAAATTCAAACATATATGTGCAATAAAATCATAAAATTTTGTCGCACAACACCATGGATACTGAAGAACCAGTAAAGTTTATTCACCATTATAAAAAACCATATAATATCTAATAAGCACTAATATAAAATAAAATTTAATTTATGTGTTTATTATGTCATGTGATATATAGCACTTCTTGAGATATATGTTTTAACCTCCAGATGAAAAGGAAACAACCATCACTAAATATTTTCAATCTTTTGAAGTATTTAATAAATATAATATATTATATCTTCTTCAGTCGTTGTCTTCGCTATATATGATATAAACTATGGGTCTAATAATATATATAAATATTTCTTTTCATACTCCTTAAAAATTGTATTATGATACCAAATAAAAAACTAACAAAATTATAAAATACATATAAATTATACATACTAAATTATTTATGTAAAGAAATACATGCAGATAACACAAATATTGTTAATTTGAAATTGATATCCAATTAAAAGCTCTATGAGATTATTTTTTTAATAGTTCAACAATCATTTCATACCCACAAACAACAAATTTAATTATAATCTCATAAACATAAATAAAAATTTAAATTTGTAAATAATCTATCAGGACAACTATTATATCTATCTTAAGACATAAAAGTCTGTATTAGTTCTTGTTTATAAAATATATCATTATATTTAATGTATGTGTTTTAAAAGAATAGATAAATATTTAAAATTTAGAATGTTAAAAAAATTCAGTACCAAAATTAAATGAAATATTAGATATATACAAACCACTATGGTAATAAGTCTAACAACTCTAGATGTCCAAACTAAAAAGGTGATGATAATTTTCCAACTATTCTCACCTCGTCTGTAGGTAATGGTACTCTTGCCATCAATCCATAATATCTTATATAGTGACCATATGATTCATAATCTATATATATTGTTGATGAATAGTTTCCCTAATATAAAATATTATCCATATAAAACAATATGATGTTTTGGATTATCAATATATAACTAAAAATAACTTCGAAGTTGTAGAGGAAGTGTTATAGGCGTACGATAAGAAGGAGTGGGGTATGCGGGTGGAGCTTAATGAATGGGAGCTGTTAACAGAGGTGGAAAGTGGGATCAGCAATATGAAACATTGTATCCATGTCTACAAACATTGCTTCTAATGATACTTTTATCTTATCTTCAATCATCACATTAATATACATAACATTGTAATCCAAAGATTCTATTTTTCTTAAACATCATCCATTGATGAAGATGGATAATGTGAAAAAAAAATTCACTCCAACACATGCTAATGGGTATCCTCTTACATGACCTGGGTGTTTGGGATATCCCAATATTGTGGAAAAAATATCATTCATACCCTCATCTATAATGAACCCATGCGTGCTATTCTCCTCAGGAGAATCTTGTATTAAATCTTTGAAAATTCTGTAATGAAACACGATATATAAAAAATTAAATTAATTTTTAATACGGACATAAAGTAAAAATCATTGAATTCACACAGCTACATCCCCCAAATATTCTATAAGATATAGTCAAATATATTTCTCATCTGAGCCCATTTCTATTTTTTAGTTCTAGTGATGGGGGAAGGAGGGGGAACCTCTCTTGATATTTGAGACTCAGCTTTGTATTATTGAAATTTTTCATCCATCATTTGTTAATTCAAATAACATATACCCTCCTTGAGATAAATAATAAGGGTATATATTTTTAGATTACATCTTCTGATGATATATCATTATTTTCTATAAAATATAAATAAATAAATTATTAATAAATCATTAATAATAGAATTAATATAAAACAAAATTCTAAGATGTAAAATTTCACTTACCAAAAATGATATCCATCTTTTAAATAAATAAATTTCTTCCATATATATTCATCTATAAATGGTTATATATCACTTGGAATATTGATGTTTTCTATGCCCAAAAATTAAATCTTATGTGTGGGTTGATATAAAATCCATCCATCTCATAGAATCCATAAATAAATAGTGCCTCATTACTCCTCCATTATCATGTATCTCTTATGACATCTAGTAAGAATAGTGAAATCATATATTTTTATAAAAAAGTTAAGATATGTAAAATAATATCAATTGAACTTACTAAACAAGTCTCCCACAAGTAAGATATTTTCAATTCGTCAACACTTAACCAATAATCAGTCAAAATACTAATTGTTAATTTAGACTAAACATATATATAAATGATGTATTTTTTTGAATTTTTTTATAATGAAATATCATTATCAAAAAATTCTACTATTATCCTTCAAACCTAGCTACAGGAATCTGATAATTTCTATAAACAGATGATTCCATGTTATCTAAAACTAAAACTCTTCTTTGTCCCAATTGGAGAATAGGTGTCTTGTAAATTAGGATGAGGCTCATCAACCAGAGAATTTGTATATTTTTTCCTAATTGTTTGAGTATAACCATTTCTAGAAGTATGTAGTGGATCAGTTTGTTGACAGGTTATTATCCTACAAATCATAGAAAAAACAAATTATGAAAATATATACTAATTCAACTATTATATACTAATGTAAATGAAAAATGAAAAACAAACAAACAAAAAATAAAATAAAAATAACATAAAATTTTTTTATTCATATTTGTTAGAGTTAAATAAAATTATAACATCATTAATGAGATATTAAATTACATCTAAATGAATGAAAAAAAAATCCAAAAATGATTATAAATAGAAAACATGGTGCAACTTGATAAATAATTTTTACACTAAAAAGAATATATTTTCAAAATAATCTTACACAATATTTCTATTTTAATATAACATATTATATTATAAAAAAATAACCAAAATCAATTAATTGTTAGATTATATCATGTTAAACATGGTAAACTATAACAAACTAAACTATTATAAAAAAATTAACTTATTAGTTTATATATGGGTTTTAATAAAGAAAAAAATATAAAATTATCAAACATTTTATAAAATTTAAAAAATTAAATGAGAAATTAAACTATTCTACCTATAATATTATGATTATACTAAATGATTATTTTCCCAAATTCATTTATCAGGATAGTTATGTATGGCAAAAACTATGTCTATGATGGGATAATCAATATTATCTCCTAATCTTCGTATAGAAGATGGGATCTCACATAATTCATCATGTTTTTCAAATTTATCATCACTAAAATAATGTTTTCTCTTATAATAAAATAGACCAATACATTTCATAATAATCAAGAACATAGAATTTTCCATCATGGGTTTCTATTATTAATGTATTAGTTGGGTATTCCAATATATTTAGATTAACTGGTGTCATTCCAAATTCATCATGTCTTATATTTTTGTTAATGATAAACATTTTCATTTAAACAATATAACATAAATTTTAATTTATTAAACCTCCAATTTTATTCAAGGAATCCATAATATGCACTTGATACAGATATTGGGTTGTTTTCCTTGGCACTCAAAAAATTCATTTCATATGTGAACACCGAAAAATTATTATTTTGAACAGCTCTTTTTTTCCTAATATTACATAGTAAATGTATATCCTTTAATGTCATACCCAGACCATGTTATCAAATTTAAACATAGACTACCATCTAATTATCTCAATTATTTTAATTCATTTAATCTACTATGCACAATCTATTTAAACCATGAAAAAAAGTTATCCTATGCTCATTCAATATCCACATTTATTTATAAATAGGTTACATTGTTTCAAAACATTAATATTAAATGTTATGTGTGGATATTAATCACATATGTTATTTAATATTTTAAACGATACCTTCTTAATTTTTTACATTTTAATGATTTGATTTTCAAGCCACGAATCCCATTTCCCCCATAGTTAACTCTTTCATTATGAGATGTAGGAAAAATAATATGCTTCACTATAGACAAGTATCAAATAAAGAAAATCAAAATACTCCACATAAATTTACTTCTCAATAATAGAGACTTCATGCCGATATGGATTCTTAACATAACCCTTCAAAATCAAAAAATACAATTCCAAAGTATATAGCCATTGTAGATATATAGGTCCACAAATCCATAATTCTAAAACTGAATGAACAATTAAATGCATCATGATTTAAAAAAAGATGGTGGAGACTATAATTCCAATTTACAATGTATAGAAACTGTCTTGTTCTCCAAATTTTTCAAATCATTTAAATCAATAACCTTATTAAAAATAGATTTGACCAAATAACACACCTTTATGATACTCATTCTGGAATAGAAAGGAAATATTCCAAAATATATAGTAGGTAGGGTTTATTTAATAATTATTTGACAGTCCGGAGTTTGCATACCTATCATCATAATTTCTTTTAAAGACAAAAATATTATTAAAATTTGATGAATAAGCCTACTGAATTTTGATAACATGATGAAATTGAAGAAATTTATTTTTCTCCCTCATGTAGTATATATAAAAATCTAGGTGTAGGCTTTTTCACTTTTGTCTGTAGTGGGAGTTAATTCCAAGTAAATTCCTTTTGATGCTAATTCAAATCTTTCATTAAAATATGCTATTGTCTATCCTTTAATATTTAACAATGTTCTTATCAAGATATCACAATTATTATTATCAACAGACATGAAATAAATGTTATGTTTCACCTAATTATATTACTAATATCATAGCTCAAAAAAAATTTCCATTTGTTTCAAATGTATCTACCATTAAAATATATCTGTATTTTTTCAAATTTAACATCAATTGTTTTCACCCTCTCAAAACACTGATACGTGGATAATGGTGTTGAAGCAATATCATATTCTTGTGAGCCATTTAATAGCTTTTTTAATCTTATATAAGATAAATCATTCATAAAAACTTTTAATGACATAAGAATACTATTTTTCCCTAATGATGAATTTGATAATATGTAGTTTACTTTATAAAATTTTGAAAAGCGTTATGACCATTAAAATTATATCAACAAAAATTTCCATATAATGGGAAGTCATTTATAGTGAAAATAATCATTGAATGTAGTTAAAAATATTCCATTATATAATATAATACATCCTAATACCATCCTCCTTTAAAATATTTAAAGCAACAATTAATTTTAGAAGGAGAACATTAATATTATTTCATGGATTTTTTGGTTCAAAAATTAATAAAATAAACATAAATTTTTTTTATTCCTAAAAAAATTAAGATATAAGTTGTAAATTAAAAGAAATACATAAACATTTTGTGATTCCAAGGATATAATATGAATTCAATTACACTGTGTGTAGTCCATGTCTGAGATTTATGACTTCATTTCTAAATGTAGGAATCTTCTAATCAGTTTTCTTCCATTATGGAAAATTACCTGGATGCCATAATTTTCCATCACATATCCACTCATCTTATTACAAAGTTATCCATTTTCATAATGTGAATTTGAAAACATATTTCCTAAAGGATTTATTATAATAATATTTCAAAGTTAAATAGAATAGTTCTCTTTAACTTCTAAATCATCCATTTTTTCTTTAAGCATCCCATATTTTTGACACTCTGATATTAATTCATATTCCATTTCATATAGCACATATTCATTCGATCATGAATGTATTTTTAAACCTAATCCAATTAGGTATGTATTTTATTTTATTAATAATGTGAGTCCAAATGATCATTATCTTCAAGAAGAATATCATTCAACAATTGTAGAAACTCTATAAAACACTATTCACTTCATCCATGTTTCACCTTAAAGTTAATCAATCTTAACAAAATTAATAAAATAGTAAATTATATATAACCTTGATACAGTGGTTTTTTAGAATAAACATATTTATGATCAACTATCTGTTCTTTCTCAATTGTATTTACATCAATATCTGAAAACATTTCTTTGATTTGATCAGAGTTTTCATCTTTCAATGAATCATCATCAATAGATCATAAAATCATCTTAGTTTCACCATTCTAATTCCATGGGATATAACTCAAATTAAAACCATAACAAATTAAATGATCTTTGATCTATCTTATTTTAATATTATTAACATTTAAACAATTTATTAATAGACAGAAAAACATTTCATTGTTTGTAACATATAACATAGAAAATTCCAAAAATAAAAATTAATGACATATTTACTATATTCAATACTTATTTAATGTTATATAATCTATCTTTGAATAATTATTATCTATTAAAAACAAATATAAACTATCATGTCAAAATAATATAGTGGTGTTAAACGTGAGTAAGGGTAGGAAATAGTAGATTATTTCAATGATAATCAAGAACACACACCTTTGGCATAATTAATTAGTATACTGTTTCTATGACTTTCAATAATAGTGGATATAAATTTTTAAATGTTAATAACATTGGATATGAAATTTAATGTTAATTGGAATGATTATTAAACAATAAATTATAAATTAAAGAAATGTTAAATCAAAGATGTCATTATTTGTAAGTACAAAAATGGTTTTTTTGAAAAAAAAAATTGTATATTTGAAATATATAAGTATAAATTCTTATGCATTAGTATAATTTGTGTTGTGCTAAATTGGTTCAAATACTTTGGGATGTTATAATATTTTTAATCAAATGTATTTTATCATCTTTATAATATGATGTTTGATTGTTCCCAAAGCACAAGAGATTATATATATATGTATTAAATATTTTTTACTATTATATGAACTATGGTGAAGTTAATTTTTTAAATTTCATGGCCTACAATAAAATTGAACCTTATAGATAATTCATAAAATTTTTATTTACTTCACAAACATATTTAGACATGAATCTAAAGGTTTATACTTTATTCCAAATCTCAACTAGGATGTCAATCATAATTTGATCTCATTCATAAAAGGAATACTAATTCATGAATAATCATGTAAAGTGATTCAATAATCCATGTATTCCACATAAGTATTTAGAAATTTTACTAACCCATAACAAATCTAATTATGTTAAAAAATATTAATATTTAAAAAAATGATGAAATAATGCTTTCAATCACCATATATTTTCATTCTATAATAACGTAACAAATACATGTAAAAGAACAAATTGATTGTTACTATTATTTATTCACTTACAATTTTAGCACTATATTGATAATAAATCATAATTTTTATAACTTTATATTTGACATCTGGTTTTTTATTATATGAATATTCTTACATCGCAAATAAAGCATTAACATGAATATAAACAACATATATGATATTGTATATTGAGTGGTATGAAAATCGCAATGTATTAATGTATAACATTTTAAGATTACCAATTCATTAAAAAATTAATAAACCTAATTGAAATATATCTATATAAATGGATTTGTATCCATAAACAACTAATAATTGACAAACATTATCAATAAGTGACATTTAGAGATACATTCTAGAGATTTAAGATGTGATGAAATATATTATTTGGAAAATAATTTAGTTAAAACACATTTACATATCATAGAAACACAAAAACAATGAGATGTAATAATTAAATTTATGATATAACATAGAACATTAATATATACTTCATTACACCCAACGTTTTTCTTAAGTAAACTCATACCAATGGTAAATGATGATAGAAATGTGATATTTGAGATGAGCATATTTATTTTTAAATGTTCCACAACGAGTCTGACAAAACCGGATGGATAATGAAAATGGAAATGCAATATTTGAGTCCACATAAATGAAAAAAATTTATATCCATGTCTTTCATGACATTGATTATATGAAATACAGGTTCGATGTGTGCGGATTACATGCGACATGAACATATAAAATTCGTAATAAGGAGATGAAAAAAAACTGAGGTTGTTTTTATATGGAAATATGAGATTAGAGTTAGTGGGATCAATGAAAATAGGGTTATGGAATCCATTTAAGATAAATGAGACATCATTTTTGAAAATAAATAAACTTAAAACTATTAAAATTGAGGATTCTTAAATTTTGAAATGGTAAATAGTTACATTTATATAAAAAGTGTGAATAAAAACATTACTTTTGACATTGGTTATAATATAATCATTTTGAAAAGGTAGGATTAACTTATTTACCACAATAATTATTATATAAATAATATGAAAATGAAACTTTATCATGTTGATCGTATAATAACCTATGTGATAAATTGGGTAACCTCCTTAATCACATTGTTTATATAATAACTGATGTGATATTGTGACATATCCAGTTTATTCACGTTAGTTATTATATATCCCATGTGATACATCAATATAAATTTCTTTTTCATATTGTTTAAAAATAACATTCCTAAAAAATATAATGTGATAAATATTTGTTACTATTGATATTATCCACCTTATGGGAATTTGATAACGTCACTCATGTGTATGGACAACTACCACCTCGTGATGTGATGGGATTTGTTCAAGCATTAAATTAAATGTATTATGGATTGGTGTAACATAAAAAAGTGATATATATTACATAAAAAATATTCAATAAATATAATATATTTAATATTCAATTTTACTTCATTGAATCGAACAATAAAATGAAAATGGCGGTTATGCGTTTGTATGGCCTAATGTACCCATGAACGGAAAATTTCAATTTTAATACCTACATATTACAGATCACTATAAATTTATATCTATGGAATATAAATTATATTTATATCATGGTTAAAATTTATAAGATTATGAAACCATGATCAATGTATGAGGATCAAGAATATAAAAAAATTAAAAGCATATGAAAAACAAAGCGTTTATTACCCGAAACGTAATATTTTCAGGGAATTTTTTTAAAACATATAATAAAAGGTCATAATAAAATATTATATGGTATTATATATATGAATATGTTTCTAAAATAGGTTTATAATTACCTTATATTTATTATATTTTATGTTATAATGCATATAATGGGATTCATTACATAATGTAAGGGTATTTTCATCACACTTTTTACTTCAATGAGAGAAAATTCTTATTCACCATATATTTATATTATTTAGTGTATATACTACCCATTTCATTTTTTATATCTTGAATATCCATATTTTCTTGATATTTTATGTTTCATTTAATGTTATTATTGTATGGGTTATATGATTCAATGTGACTAATGTGATATGTGACTTATGTTAAAATATCATCATTTATCAGGATTGATTATGATTATGATTCTAAAGATAAAATATTATGTAATATCCCTCATGAAAAAACATGAATTTTATTCTATTTTATAGGACATGATAATATTTTTATCCATTCATTTTTCTCTTTTTTTACTCAAGATCTCAAAAGATTATTTTTATGAAAAATATCATTTTTGATCAAAACTAATTTTTCTTCCAACACCATGTATTCAATAAATTTTTTAAAACATTTTTCCCAAAGTGGAAAGAATATTTTCATTAATAAATGTATATATTTATTTTTAAATGCATCATTTATATTTTCAAAATGTTATTTTTTTAAATAAATGTTTTTTTAAATGGTTTCTTTTTTAATAAAAATAAATATAGAAAAGTATATTTCCCTTAGGGAATTGTTTAAATGATATTTTGAAATAATTTTTTATTTAAAATATCATCTATTCGTTTT
This sequence comes from Viscum album, assembly GCA_963277665.1. Lineage (NCBI taxonomy): Eukaryota > Viridiplantae > Streptophyta > Magnoliopsida > Santalales > Viscaceae > Viscum > Viscum album. Next base: position 1,672,526,241 of record OY728133.1, read on the forward strand.
AAATTTTACTTAATTAGGATATGATCCAAGTATATAATTACTGTTCTTTCTCTGGATGATTTATTTTTATAATGATAGAATATTTTGGGAAACCATTTCTCTTATATGTGTTATAACACGATAAAATTATTATGAAACCAACTTATTTTAACATAGGATAAATTATAATGAAAGGATGAAATATTTATGAAACCAACCCCTTTTATAAAAGTTTTAATTTGCTTCAATGCATTCAAACCCCATCTCATTTCATTGGATATGATATGATGAATGTTTTATGATCTTATGTAACAAATATATATGGTTTTTATTTTGTTATAGGTGAGAAATATATATATCTACAATTAATTGGGTAAAGAGTTAAATATAACGAGATATAAAGGAATAAAATATAGAGAGAACTCAGTTATGTATGATGAAGCTAGAACAGGGAGTTAACATGGTTCAGTAAAGCAGGGTAGAAATGGAGAGTGCACTCAGTTCAGTATGCCAAGATTGAAATATGGTGTGAAACTATTTTAGTAAGAGAAGGCTAGAATGGGGTGTGATCCTAGTTCTGTAAGATAGTGATGAAATAAGAAGTAAACCTGGTTTAGTATGATATAACCGGAATATGAGTGAACATAGTCCTGGAAGATAGTGATGAAATGTGTTGTGAACCTAGTATAATAAAGTAATTTTCCCACTATGATGGTCTTAGTAGTGATACTTTAAAAATATACAAATGAATTTCGGTTCTTCTGTATATGCCAAAATTCCATGTATTGTTCCAAATTTATTCTCTTAGGGATCATGTTATTTTATTCCCCTTTGATTTATTTCATATTAACTACCAATATTTATTCTATTACTAATGATTTTGATCTCTGATATACAGGTTATGGTTCTCAAATGTTATGCTAATGTTCTCATACCACAATTATCAGGTTTTGCTTATGTGTCTCCATAGTTTACGCTTACTGAGCATATGATGTCACCCATTTCTTATGATTCTTTTACCTAGGTTTTGATGATATGTATTATGTATGATATTTCTAGGAAAGTGTGTTCATTTTGATGATCATAGTGGTAGATGATGTAGCTCACTTTTGGAATAGTGTTTATGTTTCCATGTTTCCAAAGGCATTAAACTATTATGGTCCTCATGTGTTTGATTACATAAATCAATGAATATTTATAAAATTTATGTAATATTAATGTATGGTAAAAATGGGTCATTATACCCTTGGATACAAATAATGATTCAATGGAATTTTATTGAAAAAAAATCCATGGTTCACTCATACATTGGACTTCTATATAGGTCAAGTTAACAATTTTTAAAAATAAAATAAAATAGTGAATAACTAGTATAAACATCAATAAAATTAAATATAAAACATTTATTGGGATTTATAACTTTTTACAATGTAAAAATCCAGAGTTATAAGGATTATAGGTTGGTCAATGTATACACGTCTTGAGATAAACCATAGAGTCCCTAGAAAACCAAACAAGCATCTCCATGTGAATCAAGGTCACCGCAACATCAATATAATATATTAAGCTTATAATATTGATACATGTTTCCAACAAAATAATTTATTGTTTATTGTATTGAATATCATGTGGCGTTTCATCTAGAGTTATTTTCATCGATGTTGAAGGCATTGAAGAGGTAGGATATGTTCTCCCATTTGTAAGTGAGCCTAACCATGTGAGAGCATGGGATTAGGTTTATATACATTTTTGTTTTACAGTTGGATGAATTAAAATTGAGATGTATTTATTTTTATTCTTATATTAGTATTGTTCTATATGATTTCATATTTATTCACAGAATTTATGATTTCTACATACATGGTAGTGATGAATAATCAATGGTGGTTGAGTATATATACTCTTAGAGAGGAGAACATTAAGATGTACGGTAATAAGGAATCTCATGGAGAGGTTATTTAGGTATTAGATCAATTATTTCATGGTAGTAATGGTTCATGTATGTAAGTCTTTATTCATAGTATACCACTAAATGATTTTCCAGGTCCATTGTTTTTTGTAAATATGATAGGGACATCATTATTGTGTGATTTTTACAGGGGTCATGGCCAGATCAAGATAAGTGTCTATAATATCAAATAGTACATTATTTAATTCATTTTAAAAACCCATTTAAGTATTATAAAACAATTCAATAAGTCAAAATAAACAACACTGGACAACAGTGATTGTTCATCGTTCGAGGTAGTAAGATTTTGTTCAGTTAACGATAGATAGAGATGTCGAGGGATGTACCCATGATGTCATGTGTCATTAATTTTCTAGAATAAAACGTTTTCATGGAATCTATTAGTAGATGGGAAGAGGATTCAATAATTGGTGGATGCATGAAATACAGAATCCATCCACAGTATGGTGGACGGTTGCTCAAGGTATGATTAGTTTACCCTCATTCAAAGTTTCTACCTTGATTGATTTTGGATCCTCACAATCCTTTGTTTCTAAAACTTTGGTTTATGCCTTGGGACCAGAAGTATAGATAATTTCTGTTCTAATGATTTTATATAGACCAGTTAATGGTCATGATACCCTGTTTGATTTATTCTAGAGATGTTGACTAGTGATGGTCCAAAACCAATTGATGGTTGAATTTTTATTTTTTTTGATACAAATATAAATGATAGCCTTGGAATGGATTGGTGGTATTATAAACTATAATTTATCTAATTATTATATATTTTATTATTATTTTTTGATGCATAAGGGAACCAAGTGGTGTTTATATGTGTGTTTGGTTACCGAATGTATGACATATGAGTGGTGCATCTCTGATCATAATTAGAAAATTTGTCATTGGATGACTAGGTAGTGGATGTTCCAATGTTTAGTTTGGAGTTCAATAATATCTTTTTAGTTGATGATGTGACACTACCCCCTTATTGTGATGTTGATATTGAAATTGAGTTACATCCAGGTTCATCTTCAATTTTGATGCCACATTATAAAAAGTAGCATATGGAGTAACCAGAGATATGGATCTAATTTGATTATTTGACCTAGAAGGTATTTATCTTACCCAATGTGTCCCCTTAGGTTCCCCAATTTTGTTTAATAATATGTAATATGGTATTCAATGTCTATTCATAAACTACTAATGGATCAACCAAGTGACATTCTATAACCATTACCCTTTTATAAGGATATACAATTTGTTCGATCAGATAAAGGGGTTCAACTGATTTCCAAAGATTGACTTGTTTTCGTGATATAATCAAATGATGGTAATGTATGAGTAGATCCCAATGACTACCTTCCTATATATGTATATGAAAATTTACTTTGTGTTTATGTCATTCTGTGTCACAAACACACCAACTCTATTCATAGGACTAAATAAATATATGTTATATGAGTTTCTAGCCTAGTTAATAGTTGTTTTCATTAATGATATCTTGATATACTTGAATTTATATGATTATAAAGTTGAACATATATTATTTTCAATACAATCTCTACTATAGTATTAACTATATGGAAATTCTTCCAAGAGAATGTTTTTGAAATTTCAGGTGAATTTCCAAAGACTCTTGGTGTCCTAATACGGTTTCGTAGTGGACCACTAAATGTTAGTGGAAAATATTTCCTCAGAAGCACCTAAGAATGTGTCGTGGTTTAACAAATACCTTGGTCATGTGGTATATTATAGAATTATTCTCTTTAATTTCTCTAGTATTTGATCCATATTAAAATCATTGACCAAGGTGGATTTCATTTAGATTGATTAGTGTCTAGCATTTTTTCAATACCTAAAGGAGAGGTGGATTGATGCTTTGATTTATTAATGGTGAGGTTTGAAGTTTTTTGTAATGCTTCCCCTTTAGGTTAGGTTTCAATCCTGGTGTTGTAGAGGGAAGAGATCACTTATTGCTCTAGGATGTTGAGTCCGCATAAGTGTATCTATGAAACATATAAGATATAGTTGGAAGTGGTAGTGTTTTCCCTAAATTTGTGCCATCATTAAATACTTTTTTATATCTTTATGGATTCAATGGATCAATAGATCTTGGTGTACATCTTCTCTCTGTGGGAATTGAATATTTGATATCTGTTGTATTGGACAAATGTTTTTTTAATTATCATTAATGTAGTATGCAGAGGAGTCTCAGTGGGGAGACTCATATGTTGAGGTGATATGAGATCTTGTTAGTGACAGTGAAACTCAATAGTTGAAGTCATAGAATATTCAGATCCATATAATTTTTTGGGGAGGATTCTCATTATGTTATGATTGCATTAGGGAGACATCCATGAGTTTAACAAATCACCAATAATGATACAACTAGGGGTTTCTTAATTTGTATTTTTTCTTTAGGATTCATATTTTTTAGTATGGTGTCTATTTCTGCAATAGGTGAATAAAAAGATCCCTTTTCCTAGAGTATTTTTTCAGCCATTGGATGCCCCTACGTGAATGTGGGATGAAATATTGTTGGATTTATTCATTTTATTATCTAGGGTGCAGATAGAATTTGATTCGGTTGGGTTGATTTTATATGTCTAACGAGTATAGCTCACTTAACTTAAATTCTATAGTGGAGTGACATGGATGTTCCAAAATGGTTGTTTTTTAATGATGTAGTTAGTTTACATAGGGTACATAGTAACATAGTTTTTATTTGTGTTTCAATTTGTCTTGTGTGTGTGGAGAAGATTGTAGCATGATTTTGGTGCTATGTTTAACCTTTTCACTTATTTTAATCCCCAAATAGATGAGAAAATGGTACGGAATATCTAGATACTAGAGGATATGTTGTAGGCTTGCATTCTATATTTTATTAGATCATGTGTAAAGGACCTACCATTGGTTCAGTTCACCTATAAAATTGCTATCATGTATCTGTTAGCATGGTTTCATTTGAGGTGTTGTATAGATGGTCATATCATTTATCACTGTGTTGTTCCATGATTGGGGAGTCAATAGTTCATGGGTGTGGTGTGGTATAGAGTACATCAATGGAGATCCTAATGATTCAAGAGTAGAAGAATGTGACGTAGGGACTCCAACCAGTCTATATAGATCATAAAATGTAAAAAAACTACAATATAGGCCATATAAAATGGTTTATAGCCATATTTTAACAAAACCATGGTCGTAGGGAAACCTACATTGACATTTTTGGTAAACTGTGGTTATAGGACTCCTTGGGTCAACCTATTTTCATAGTTACAAATAACTGTTGTGATATTTGGGTATGAGTATTTCCAAAATTATGAATAATCCAATAAAAGTACATGGAAAATTATTATGGAAGGCCTATTTCCATGGTTTTGAAAAAAAACTGCAATAGAGCTCACCTATAGTTACGTTTTTAGAAAACGGTGGAAATATATACCTAGAGAAATACCTACAACCATGGTATGATAAAACCTTGAAATAAAAAACATTTATAGTTTCAATTTTAGATAAATATGGAAATATTTATCTTCCCAAAAACATATAACCACTTTTTGTGAAAACGATGGCAATACTTGTCACTTATTTCTATGTTTTTAGATAATTATAGAAACAAGCCTATACCAAACCACCTACGACCATGATAGAGAAAACCGTAGAAATAACAGTCAACTATTTCCATTATTTTAATGAACTATAGAAATAGGTCTCTTTAAAAACACCAAAAAATATGGTTTGAAAAAATCATAGAAATACATGTCACCTATGTTGAATGTTTTAGAGAATCATGGAATAGGTTACCTAGTATAATTTTGGAATTTTTTAAAAGATTATGTAATATAATTAGACACACACTCACTCACTCACTCACACACACACACACACATATATTTATATATATGTAAGTCTGTACGTATATATTCATACATATTGCATTGAATAATATAGCGGTAATGTCACAGGAAGATTCCATAATAGGTCAAAGGATAAAAACATGGTGGTATTATTTATTTTTCTAATGTATATGGACATAGTTTAGTAATCCATGGTAATAGTTTTTGTTTCCGTATGTTGTGCATCATATTTCAATCGTCCAAATAGACCACGGAAATTGGACACCTAAGTCAATAGTTTCAAACTATGTCCATATAATAAACCATATTGCAATGAAGATATGGTCCACCATTCATGTAATCTATTTAATTTGGATAGAAATATAGTTTTTTTGGAATATCATTATAGTATTGTGTGGATTCTGTGTAATAGATGTGTTATGTGATACATTATTGGTGGTAGCAGATTGTGGTAGAGGTTGTGAGACATTTTGTATATGTTGAGAGACACCTGGTTCACTTTTTTTAACCCCATAGGTTGGTTATACATGTTATATATTTGGTCTTATTTATAGTCATATTCCACTCCAGTTGGATAAACATAACATTGTATAAATTTTTTCAGTTCTAGGGGTTTTTCCTAACATCCTGCATGGCGAGGATTAAAATGATTGGATACCCCATCTTTCTATATAATCAGTAGTTGTGATATTGAATATTTGGTGTCATAGATTGCCTACTGATTAGTGTTTATAGTTGTATATCCACAATTTATGATGAGGATGTGGCGTGTGGTGCAGTTCCTCTGTGGTAGGCGTAATGCATGAAGTTGATGTCATTTATATTCATGAAACTATAATGATCTAGATATGAGAAGTGATGATTTAATGAAATGGTGATGTGTGAATTATTCTATCATGGGATGAAAGACCATTATATGGATGGGAATTTAGGATTTCATCCAAACCAACTTTAATGATGTTTTGTTATATGATGTGATATTTGAGGAAGGGATTACAGGTCACGAGGTTTGACATTGGAATGTGGGAGAGAAAAATCATCAGGGAATTGGTTTTTGGGAAACATTACTTATATTTTTCAATGACAAGTTATTATATATGGATGTGTTATTTAGTGACAATGTTATATTTATGTTGGGAAAATAAATTACATATTTAACAGCATATTTATTTTTCTATTTGTTCACTGGTTCATTATTATGCTTGTCACGACCCGCCCTCGGGGCCCGTGTCGTGACTACCCCAAGCCCGCCTTCCATAGGCCAGGGGCTGGCGACTAGCACCAAGGCGTAAATCCCGACAAACAGGGAAGGCATTGCCTTTGTAAAGTAAACAAGCACCACAGAGTAAGCAAGCGGAAAAGTAAACACCAGGTAAAAACTGTAACAAGATGTGCTGAAAATGAAAGGGGCCGGAAATACAAGCCTAACTGTAAAGTACAACTGAAGGGAAAAACAGCAACTGAAAAAGAAAGCCGCAGCGTCGAGCCGTCGTCTGGAAGTCCCACCTGAAGGGTGGGTACAGATAGCCTACTCTCCTCCTCGGGTCCACCAGACTGCTCTGAGTACGTCCTGCCCAGTGGTCCACCTCCAGGTACCATCCTGCTCCGCTAACCTCGACCACGATCAGCGTTGTCCGTCGTCTGCAACCAACACAATGAAGTGCGGGCATAGCCCGTGCAGGGGTGAGTATAAGCTACTCAATAGGGACCCCAAGACCCCCGAAGGTCTCCCGAAATCCACAAAGGATAAACCACAAGGAAAGATGCAATCACGAAGTAACATCCGACTCCACTTAGGTATATGCCCATACATATACCTAAGTCATAAATTTCCCGATCGGCTCCAACGTCCGAGTCCAAGCACAACCCAGTCCACACAGGAAAGAAAACGTATACCCACATAGGATAGCACAACACAATCCACAAAGGAGAGTAAACAGTAAATCCACACAGGATAGTTCAACACAATCCACAAGGAGAGTATACTGGATTCAGCTCACACAGGCATACATCTTCGGATGACGATAAAGATGATCACTGATCCATCTAAGTCGTCAGACCCACAAAGGATCGATAGGTACTAACCCTCGCAATGACCCACACAGGATCAGGCCCACGCACGACCTGTAGATAACCCCCGCAAAGACCCACACAGGATCGGGCCCACGCAGGACCTGTTGGCGCTGGCTCACACAGAACCGCTGAGCGCTGACCCACACAGGATCAGACCCACATAGGATCGGGCCCACACATGACCTGTAGCACTGATCCACGTAGGATCGCTGAGTGCAGTAGTCGTCGCAGTCCACTGAGGATCTCTGCACAGTCGTCGTCGCAGTCCACTGAGGATCTCTGCAAAGTCGTCACTGCAGTCCACTGAGGATCTCTGTACAGTCGAAGTAGCAGTCGCAGCCACCACTAGGGTTCCTGCACAAAGCAAGCTTGTTCGGGAGGGTCCGCTCCACGAGCCGAGAGGCTGATACATAAACTGACACGTAGTCCGATGTTTATGTATCCAAAATTTCTGTATCGTCAACAGGAACCCAACGTCGCAGACGACGCGTCAATCGGACACCCGGTCTGAGAGTTATTGGCATTTTCATCCCAGGAACCCGGTTGGTTTTTAAGGAAAAACCAACCCGACCGTACTCCACCTGCGTCCAAACCTCGGTCCGAGTATGCCAAAAGATCTGTCTCACTTAGAGGAATCCACCAAAACTGACAGCACGTCAATCGGACGTCTGTAGCTCAAGATATGAGCGTTTCCGCTCCGAGGGCCCGGTTGGCTTCGTGTACGAACCAACCCGGCCGAACCGAAAGTTCTTCGAAACCTTGAGTGTAATATAACGAAATGACCGCCTTGATCCAAGGATCGCGTTGCCGCTAATGGCTCGCCAAAAGGAGGCCCGTAGCTCAAGTTATGGGCGTTTGACCGAAAACGGTCCGAAACGGGGGGTCCAGGTCCGGCCCGACCCCCCCTGGGTCGGCCCGAACCGGGTCGACCCGACCCGGTGGGCCCGGCCCGGCTCGGCCAGGACCGGTCCAGCTCGGCTCGGCCGCGTGGCCGAGCGGCCGACGCGGGGCGAGCCGCCACCCCGCATGACACCCCCGCGGCACCCGCGGGGTGTTGGCCTGACAACCGGACGCCGCTGAAGCCGCGTCCCGGTTGAGGCGGGGGGGAGCCGCCGCCCCCCGCGTGACACCCCCACGACACCCGCGGGGTGTCAGCTAGTTCCCGGACACGGCTTCAGCCGCGTCCCGCGCGCGCCGGACCCGTGCGGCCGCGGGTCCGCATGCGCCGCCGCCGCGGCGCGCCGAGCGCCGCCGCCTCCGGCCGTCGGAGTCGCTCCGGTGGCCCGTTTTCCTTTTCGTCTGCGCCGTTGCTCCTCCCGGGACTCGTTCTTCACTGCGGAACCATCAAACTTTTGTTGCGGCATGTTCCGTCGTCGCCCGTCAAATCTGCACAACAATGAAGCACGGTGGAGGGTTGTCGGGCCATGTTCATTTGGCCCACACCCTCCGCGTTAGAAAAAAAAGGCAACGGGAGGAATAAAGTTCAACACATGAACGCATATCCGAAAACAAATTTTTTTTTCTAAACGAACAAAAATTGTTTTATTAAACGGGTTCCTCAATTTGAATGGAAATGACAAGGGAAAAAGAGGCATTTCCATGAAATAAAACCCCTACCTCGTAGTCGTCGCGCGTGAGCATTCTTCACGGAATTTCTCGTCGCGGAAGGGCGTCACGTCGTCGTAGAACCCGGCGTTGAGTCGGCGAACTCAACGGACCATGAAATAGAAGATTTAATTTAATTAATTAAATCCGTGTTTTTGTAAAGAACCACAAGGGAGATTTAAAAATAAAGGTGAGACTCTCACCTCAAGCAGCCGATCGAAGATCCGTAGCGGAGGAAGAGACGTCGCAGAAGAACGTTGCAGGAAGGGAACGTCGGCGTCGCGGAACACGGTGTCGCATCGTCGATTTCCGAGTTCGGAGTTCTTCACGTTCTTCGCATTCTTCGCGTTCTTCGCGAAGAAGGATGAAGGCTCAAGAATCCTCTCTCAACGAGTAATCCTCCCAAAAGATAGGTTGGTCTTATTTTATTACTATGCCAACAAACGAAAACGGGTAAGTAACGACCCATCAATTCATTGAATTAATTCAACGAAAGAAATAGCCCATTTAATCCACGAAATAAACCGCCAAATTAAATGGTCTGTTAAGAATTTAAGAAAACGCGTCAGTTGACTTTAATGATAACGGGTTTTTGCGGGTGTGTTTCTTAGCGGAAAGAAACGGCGGGGCTCGTGCGGGCCCCACCTCACAAATATCCTACCAAGGGGGTAGGATATTTCTGGATAACACTCTATCCGCATTAACTCAGTTTAAGCCTCTTTTAAGTGGCTTCCAAGTGTCTTAAGTGAAATAAAATAATGTTTTCGTAAAAAAAATTATTTTATTTCTCAACTTTAAGCCCGAAAATTAAAAACCACACCCGAGCAAACGCAACTCCGGAAGAGGCGTTTCTAAGAAAAAACCGGCACTGCGAATTCATCGGTGCCCTCAGAATTTGATTCCGGGCACCGGTTCAAAAGTTAGAAAAACCCGCTCGTCCGTTCACTGAACGTACCCGAGCCAAACTTCGGAAAATGATTCCGGGCACACCGGGCCTCGGAATCAGGTGCCGTCTGAAGCTGCGCTCTTGTAAAATTCCAAACAAAAATAAGAAAAAAAAATTACTTGAAATTTACGGGTATTTACATTACTCCCACCTCAAAACTTTACATCCTCGTAAAGATACAACATAAACTAGGGAAACCAAAGAGGGTACTGAGCGCGCATCTGAGCCTCCCGCTCCCAAGTGCTCTCCAAGAGGTTCCCATGTTGCCATCTGATGCGCACTAGAAGAATTGATCGTCCACGTAGCACCCACTCCTGTCGATCCTTGATCTCCACTAGGACCTCTGCAAAAGTCTCCCCATCATCCACGTCCAGCTCCCCATAGTCAATAATATGCGTCGGGTTGTGCACGTATCTCCTCAGCTGAGATACGTGGAAGACGTCGTGCACCCGGTGCAACTGAGGTGGTAATGCCAGGCGATAAGCCTCTTCTCCTATCCTGCTGAGGACCTGGAAAGGCCCGATGAAACGTGGAGACAACTTGCCGCCTCGGCCAAATCTCCGTAATCCACGTCGAGGTGAGACACGCAAGAAGACGTGATCGCCATCCTCGAACTATAGTGGCCTCCGCCTCCTGTTAGCATATGAATTCTACCAGCTCTGAGTGGTCCTCATCCTATCCTGGATGACCTGGACATTCTCTATCGTGGCTCGGACCATCTTTGGTCCCACAAGTGCTGACTCCCCGGGGTCTGTCCAACACAAAAGAGATCTACAAGGCCTATCGTACAACGCCTCGTATGGTGTCATCTCGATGGTGGAGTGGTAGCTGTTGTTGTACGCGAACTCCACCAAGGTTATGTGGTCCTCCCAGCTGCGACCAAAGTCGAGGACACATTCACGGAGCATGTCCTTAAGAGTCTGAATGGTCCTCTCCGTCTGACCATCCGTCTGAGGGTGAAAGGCGGTGCTCAGACGTATCCACGTCCTGAACGCCTCCTGCAACCCCTTCCAAAGCTGGGAAGTAAAGAGAGCGTCTCGATCGGAGACGATTTTCGATGGCACACCATGAACCCGTACAATCTCCTGGACGTAGAGATGCACCATGCTCTCCACGGAGCCCTGCTCTCGGATGGGTAAGAAGTGTGCTGACTTGGAGAGTCGGTCAACAATCACCCAAATGGAGTCATGACCTATGGAAGTACGTGGAAGTCCAGTCACGAAGTCCATAGATATGCCGTCCCACTTCCACTCTGGGACCTCCAAGGGCTGTACCAAGCCTGCTGGTACTTGATGCTCTGCCTTCACCTGCTAGCAGGTGAGGCACCGGGAAACGAACTCTACCACAGCCTTCTTCATGCCCGGCCACCAGTGCTGTCGCCTGAGGTCCTGGTACATCTTTGCCACTCCAGGATGTAATGCCAAAGGAGAAGTGTGAAACTCTCTCAGTACCTCCTCCCGTATGGCGACTGGTACCAAGGTACGTCCTCTTAGAAGGACGTCGTGCTCTGCTCCAAGAGAGAAACTATCAGGTGCCTGTCCCGAGGATATCTGTGCACGCCGCGTCTCACAGTAGGCATCTCCACGCTGTGCCTCCCTGACCCACTGTAAAAGTGGAGGAGAGACTGTGAGAGACTGAAGAAAGGCTGCTCCGTCTCTATCCATGAAAGATATCTGCAAGGCGGCGAGCTGCTCTGTCACCTCCTCAAGAAGCTGGATGCCCGTCCTCCTACTAAGGGCATCGGCTACTACGTTCCCCTTCCCAGGAGTATAGACTATCTCAAAGTCATAGTCCTAGTGGAACTCGAGCCATCGCCACTGTCTCAGGTTCAGGTCCTTCTGATAGAAGATGTACCTGAGACTCTGGTTGTCAGAAAAGACTGAAAAGCGCTCGCCCATCAGATAGTGCCGCCATGTCTTCAAAGCGAAGACCACTGCTGCTAACTCCAAGTCATGAGTGGCGTAGTTCTGCTCATGCAGACTCAACTGACGTGATCCATAGGCAATCACGGCCCACTCCTACTTTAAGACACACCCGAGTCCGGTCCCTGATGCATCGCAGTAGACTACGTATCCAACTCCCTCCTCATGCAACCTCAAGATAGGTGCGCTGGTCAATCTCTGTCTCAGCTCCTGAAAGCTCTGCTGACACCTACCTGACCACACGAAGGGTTTCCCCTTCTTCTTCAAGGATGATAGTGGCACCGCAACTCTGGAGAAGTCCGGCACGAATCTCCGATAGTATCCAGCTAGACCCAAGAAGCTTCGCACCTCCGTCACGCTCTTGGGTGGCTCCCAATCTAGCACTGCCTCGATCTTCGCGGGATATACTGCAACTACCGCCTCAGAAATGACGTGCACCAAGAAGTGGACCTCACGCAACCAAAACTGGCACTTCGAGATCTTTCCATAAAGCTGGTTCTCTCGGAGCGTGTCTATCACAACCTGCAAGTGGTAGGCGTGCTCCTCCTCCATGGTCGAGTACACCAAAATGTCATCGATGAAGACCACGACAAATCGGTCGAGGTATGGCTGGAATATCCTGTTCATGAGGCTGATGAACACTGCTATATCTTTGGTTATGCCGAATGGCATATCCAAGAACTCATAGTGGCCATACCGACACCTGAAGGTCGTCTTCTGCACGTCCTCGTCTCGAACTCCGAGCTGATGATAGCCTGATCGGAGGTCTATCTTCGAGAACCACAGTGCTCCTTTGAGCTGATCGAAGAGGTAATCAATCCTTGGTAGCAGATACTTGTTCCTCACTATCACCTGGTTCAGGCGACGATAGTCGACACACAGTCGCAAGCTCCCGTCCGCCTTCTTGGCGAACAATATCGGGGAAGCGCAGGGTGAAAAACTGGGTCGGATAAATCCCTTGCCCTGCAAGTCCTCCAACTGTACCCGTAGCTCTCGAAGCTCAGCGGGGGCCATCCGATATGCTAGAGTCGAAATCGGGGCTGTCTCGGGGTACAGCTCAATATAAAATTCTACCTCTCTGCGAGGAGGTAGCCCTGGAACGTCGTCGGGAAAGACGTCCGCGTACTGATCCACCACTGAAGGAAGACTAGGACTCCACACGTCCACTGCTCCTAGGATGAGACTAGCCAACTAATGAGTGATGGGCTGTCATCTCCTCTACGGAAGTCCAACCTGTGCTGCAAACGCTCCCTTCTCGCCGGTGAAGGTGAACCTTCTCCCGTCGGTGCGCACACATCGCACCTTGCGTCTACTACAGTCAATCTGAGCATGGACTGTAGAAAACCAATCCATACCCAAGATGACGTCGTAAGGCCTCGACGCCGCTATCAGAAGATCCCAGCCAAAGCTCTCGCCTCCTAGAGTAAGCTCACACTGCCGGCACTAGTGCGTAATCGTCAAGTCTTCTCCCGTAGGAGTCTCTAGCCGTAAGGATCGAGCCAACGACTCCATCGCAATCTTCGTGCTCCGAACAAGGGCAGTGGCTATGAAAGAGTGACTCACTCCTGTGTCTATAAGAACTGCAGTAAGGGTGGAATAGACACAGATCGTACCTTGAATCATCTCTAGTGCTCCGTGGTCATAGGCCTCCGCTTCCTGGAGTTGTGCCTGTCTCTGCCCGCCAGCTCCCTGTGGTTGGGGTGGCCCTCCTGGTGGTGGTGGTGGCAGAGCCTCAAAGCGTCGCCCACCACCTGCTGCTCGGCCAGCTCCCCTGCCTTGTCTGCCACCTCCCTGCGGACCGCCACGGTCGACCCTATGCCTCTTCCTGGGTGGCCCCTCCACCGTCTGCTGCTCCAAGGTACGACGGGTCGGGCAGTCACGAGCCATGTGGCCCTGCCCGCCGCACTCGTAGCACTGCCTGCCTCTCGAAAGGCTGGATCCACGCTGTGTGCCCCGCACTGCTGAGCACATGTCCTGAGGCCGTCTACGAGAGGGTTTGGTCTGCCTGGAACCCGGAGTCATCCGTCGGCTACCTGCTGCCGAAGACTCTGCTACCTGTCGCCCTGCGGTAGGTCTAGCTGTGGGCTCAGCCAGAAAGCTCTCGATCAGAAGGGCTCGCTCCAGTACCCCTGCCTGGGTCGGGATTCTGAGGGAGATCAGCGATGCCCTGATCTCGTGTCTCAAACCCTGCTCAATGGTCCGGGCCCGGAAGAAGGGGTCTCGTACCATATCTGTCGAGTAGCGAGAAAGATCAGTGAACCTCGCCGCATACTGGGCGACCGTCAAGCTGCCCTGCCGCAGCTGGAGAAGCTCCTGAATGCGCACCGCACGAAGGGTGGCCGGGACGAACTCTGAGAGGAAGAGGCTCTCGAAGTCCATCCAGAGAAGAGAGGCCTCATCGTGCACTTGGAGCATTAAGCTCCACCATCGTCCAACTGCTGCGTGCAGAAGGCTCGCCGCGAGGATCACCATGAGGTCTGCTGGTGTCCTCACTAGCCTGAAAACTCGGACAACCGCCTCCAGCCAGTCCTCGACTGCCTGGGGGTCCGCCTACCCACGAATCCTGGGTGGTCGCTGGCGTTGGAACTCGTGCAGAGCTCCAAGGCGATGAGCATCGTCAGCTGCCAGTGCTGGAAGCATCGGGGCTCGACGGGTAAAGGTAACTTCGGTGCCTCTGCTGTCAACGGGCCCTGTACTGAGGCCTCGTCACTCGGCGGGCTGTCGTCACGCCCTACTCTCGGAACCCTAGCTGGTTGTCATCGAGGGGACATCCTGAAAAGGAGAACAAGTGAACCACGGTCAGAACAGTATACCTGGTGAGCTGACACAAGTAATCACAAAGAAAACTTGAAACACATATGCAATCAATGTTCTCGTGTATTAAGTCGGAAATCAGAAGTTAGGGCCCTGGTGTACGGATACGTCGGCCTCCGCACCAACACTGGACTCCCGGGACTGATAACCATACTCAATACGCTAAACACTATTGCTTCACATAGAAGAAAGTTCAGAGTCTACGGTAGGACCGACCACCTCTGAAACCAATTTGTCACGACCCGCCCTCGGGGCCCGTGCCGTGACTACCCCAAGCCCTCCTTCCATAGGCCAGGGGCTGGAGACTAGCACCAAGGCATAAATCCCGACAAACAGGGAAGGCATTACCTTTGTAAAGTAAACAAGCACCACAGAGTAAGCAAGCGGAAAAGTAAACACTTGGTAAAAACTGTAACAAGCTGTGCTGAAAATGAAAGGGGCCGGAAATACAAGCCCAACTATAAAGTACAACTAAAGGGAAAATCAACAACTGAAAAAGAAAGCCGCAGCGTCGAGCCGTCGTCTGGAAGTCCCACCTGAAGGGTGGTTACAGATAGCCTCCTCTGCTCCTCGGGTCCACCAGACTGCTCCGAGTACGTCCCGCCCAGTGGTCCACCTCCAAGTACTGTCCTGATCCGCTAACCTCGACCACGATCAGCGCTGTCCGTCGTCTGCAACCAACACAACGAAGTGCGGGCATAGCCCGTGCAGGGGTGAGTATAAGCTACTCAGTAGGGACCCCGATACCCCTGAAGGTCTCCCAAAATCCACAAAGGATAAACCACAAGGAAAGATGCAATCACGAAGTAACATCCGACTCCGCTTAGGTATATGCCCATACATATACCTAAGTCATAAATTTCCCGATCGGCTCCAACGTCCGAGTCCAAGCACAACCCAGTCCACACAGGAAAGCAAACGTATACCCACACAGGATAGCACAACACAATCCACAAAGGAGAGTAAACAGTACATCCACACAGGATAGTTCAACACAATCCACAAGGAGAGTAAACAGGATTCAGCTCACACAGGTATACATCTTCGGATGATGATAAAGATGATCACTGATCCATCTAAGTCATCAGAACCACAAAGGATCGATAGGTACTAACCCCCGCAATGACCCACACAGGATTGGGCCCACGCAGGACCTGTAGATAACCCCCGCAAAGACCCACACAGGATCGGGCCCACGCAGGACCTGTAGGCGCTGGCTCACACAGAACCGCTGAGCGCTGACCCACACAGGATCGGGCCCACACAGGACCTGTAGCACTGATCCATGTAGGATCGCTGAGTGCAGTAGTCGTCGCAGTCCACTGAGGATCTATGCACAGTCATCGTCGCAGTCCACTGAGGATCTCTACACAGTCGTCGTTGCAGTCCACTGAGGACCTCTGTACAGTCGAAGTAGCTGTCGCAGCCAGCACTAGGGTTCCCACACAAAGCAATCTCGTTCGGGGGGGTCCACTCTACAAGCCGAGAGGCTGATACATCAACTGACACGTAGTCCTAATTTGATGTATCCAAAATTTCTGTATCATCAACAGGAACCCAACGTCGCAGACGGCCCGTCAATCGGACGCCCGGTTAGTTTTTAAGGCAAAACCAACCCGACCATACTCCACCTATGTCCAAACCTCCGGTGGAGTATGCCAAAAGATCCATCTCACTTAGAGGAATCCACTAAAACTGACGGAACGTCAATCAGACGTTCGTAGCTCAAGATATGAGCGTTTCCGCTCCGAGGGCCCGGTTGGCTTCGTGTACGAACCAACCCGGCCGAACCCAAAGTTCTTTGAAACCTTGAGTGTAATATATCGAAACGACCGTCTTGTTCCAAGGATTGCATTGTCACTGACGGCTCGTCAAACGGAGGCCTGTAGCTCATGTTACGGGCGTTTGACCGAAAACGGTCCGAAACAGGGGGTCCGGGTCCGGGCCGACCCGGCCCGACCCCCCTGGGTCCGCCCGAACCGGGTCGACCCGACCCGGGTCCCACCCGGTGGGCCCGGCCAGGACCGTTCTGGCTCGGCTCGGCCGAGTGGCCGAGCGGCCGACGCGGGGCGAGCCGCTGCCCCGCGGGGTGTCGGCCTGACAACCGGACGCGGCTGAAGCCGCGTCCCGGTTGACGCGGGGGGGAGCCGCCGCCCCCCGCGTGACACCCCCGCGACACCCGTGGGGTGTCAGCTGGTGCCCGGACGCGGCTTCAGCAACATCCCGAGTGCGCCGGACCCTCGCGGCCGCGGGTCCGCGGGCGCTGCCGCCGCGGCCGGTGCCGCGGCAGGCTCTTCGGCGGCACGCCGGGCGCCGCCGGCGCCGGCTTCGGCGGGCCGCCGGAGTCGCTCCGGGGGCCCGTTTTCCTTCCCGTCTGCGTCGTTGCTCCTCCCGGGACTCGTTCTTCACTGCGGAACCATCAAACATTAGTCACGGCATGGGCCCCGAGGGCGGGTCGTGACAATGCTATTTTTACATGGGCATAATAGACCTACGGTATGATATTGCATAGAATACCTGTTATGCTCATCCTATATATATGGATAATATTTTTAAGTCCCTAAGAGGACATTGGGAACCAAGATGGAAATTACTAGCTTAGATATTTGAGACACTATTGAGATGTTATTGTCTGACTAGTCATTTTTGCATTCCATTGGAGACAATTATTATAATTATTAGTGATTATCATGGAATTAAACGGAGTTTCATTTTACACTCTATATTATGAGGGGGAGTTGTTTTAGGGGTTTTTATATTATATATCCTAATAATTTATTCATTAAAGAGGGCAATACCATATATATATGAGTTATTTATACTAGTGATAGTCGCTGACACATGGAATGTTGAAGGCCGGACTTGGGGGTCATTATCTCTATTCCTTCATTGTATTGCCAAGAAGGGTGCCATTATTGGAAGGGGGCATGATGATCTTGGCCATTTGGGTTAGTGGAGGAGAATAAATTTTAAAAAAATAGGTGAAGGAGAAAATACATATGAAAAGGAATATAGAAAGAAAGAGATGCTTACATTTAAGAATCAAGAATAAATCCACAAGTATGGAGAATAAGAAACAATCCAAATTTTATAATTACATTAAAAACAATTATAAATTCTAATAAAATATTTACTCATGATTATCAAAAATATAGATAAAATTGGTTTTTCTAATTTAGTTACATTTTAAAATATGTCTATTAAGTTGTGTTACTAAAAATCATGGTTAAATTGCCCACACTACATTTAATGATATTTTTAAGAAATGTGGCTACATGATATCTTATTTTTAGTTTTATTGAAAATATTTAACCTTTCATTATTAATAATTGTAAATAATTATTTAATTTGACTATATTTTTATCATCAACTTTGGCAATGTATGCTCCCAACACCTCACATGCACGACCTTGAACATAACTCCAAGATGCACCCAACACCTCACTAGCATCGTTCCTAACATATGTCAGTTTCGCATCCATTAAAATTAATATTCCAATAATTTTACTTAGGAAATATGTGATACTCGATCCCATAGAATAAAATTATCAAAGAACTAACAAAGAAGGTGCAATATTTTTTCATTTAACATTTTATATTTATATTTAATGGTATAAACTTCATAAATTACGGACATGCATAATATAATACAAAAAAATTAAAAATATATTGTTATTTTATTACATCGGATTGGGTTGGGGGAGAAACAACCAAAATCAACCTATGTGAGCATGGTGAGGCTCAAATATAAGACATCCCAAACACCGCCACAAGGTTGCACCCAATTTTAAATATAATGTTATATAGTTACATATATAATGATTAAATAATATATATATATATATATATAATGTTAGATGTGTATATCTATAAAATTAAAAATGCACACACACACACACAGATATATATATATCTGTAAAAACATATACCTATATACACATATATATATATATATATGTGTGTGTGTGTGTGTGTGTGTGTGTGTTTGTATTCATTTCTTTTTTGGTACATTCTTATGTATTCTTTTTTATTTGTATGCATGTATGTATAAATTGATAGGGAAATATAAACATATGTTAGTACATATCCATGTTAGCAGATGTATATATGTTCCTAAAAAATGCACACACATATTTGTATATATTATTAAATTATATATATATATATATATATATATATTTGAATTCATTTTATTTATATATATAAACACACATGTATAAATATGTATTTATGTATATGTTTATATATATATATATATATATATATATTTCTATATGAGTTTGTGTATCTATACATGTGTGTGTGTGTGTTCATGTGTGGGTGTGGCAATAAATATTTGTATGTTGATGTGAATGGATGGAAGGATAAATATATTCATATATTCTAATATGATTCTGAGTGGGATATGAATTTTCATCACCAAAGATGGGTGGAGTTCTTGTGTGGTTATGAGTTCAGATCTCTTACACTTTTATGAAAGGAAATGTTGCAGTTGTTTTGCTGAGTATGATGATATATGGTGATGTTGTTCATGAGGATGGTAATGAGTATCAGATAATTGAGGTGATTGTGTATATAAATCTAGTTAGGGAGGAGATGTGTGATAGATTATACCTATATCTGATAATGATTCACCATCCGTTATTTAAATAGGTAGTGGAATCTCAACTTGGAGAAACTAAGGTATATTTGTGTTCATATTTTATTGTATATGGACTTACATTTTATGGGTGGGTATAAAATAATGTGAAAAAAGTGTTGTTTCATGTGATGTTATACATTCCATGGGTGATTCAAGTGGTAGTTCTTCATGAGATCCATAACTAATCTCTAGAAGTATATCCAATCATCTCAAGATTTTAATTTTCCTTAAAGGAGCAACATTAGTAGCATGATATAATGAATTATATTGTAGATTTATTTCAATTAAGTCTTATTTATCAATGATTTAAACCCAACATTATTCTCCATTTAGTTTTTAGCCGTTATTAATATTTAAATAGAAATGGGAGAATATATATAAATATTTTATAACAATTTTACCTTCTGTATTGAGAGGATATGATGCCATAGTGGTTGTTTTTGATATACTTAAAAATTAAGCCCATTTTATAGAAATATAGGATTGAATTTGGCAGATGAATTGGTATAGATGTGTATAGATAATGTGATAAGGCCTCATAGATTTTCACAAATGATCATATCTGGTTGGGATCATTCCTTTACATTGAGTATATGGAAGAGTTTGCAGCATGATATTTTCTCTTTGTTAAGAAATAGAATGAAATTTCATTTGTGATAGGATCTCAAAATGGATTGGATGATCCAAATATCATAGGATATATTATATTAATGAGTTCTTAATTAAATAAACATTTGGATGAATCATTATCCTTTTGTTGAGTCATCATATATAAAATTTACCCCCCCCCATTTTTTATTTTTTATAAAATATTGACATGAAGTGGTCACCCAAATAATTACCAATATAAATTTATTAAAATAAAAATTAACAATACAATAATGATGTGTAAAGATCTTTCAAAAGTTATTATTAAGGTAAAAACAAGAATAGACTTCCATAAAAAAAATAAGAAAAAATCATGATGCAAAAAATAGAATCGAAACATTCTGTCACCAATGAGTCTATGATCACTATAAATGAGAGTAAGGTTAAGAACAACTATTTCTAAAAACGTTTTTATCATTTTATATGTTCTATCTACTGGATTCGGAACCCATAACAGCCAAACATGATCTGTAATAACATCAAACTGTATTAGAAACCTCTTCATCCTGCTCCTTTTCCATGACCAATTAATTAACTTATTCACCAACCTCCTCATTATGAATTCTTTAATAGATTAAAAAGCAGAACAATAATGAGAAGAAAAAGCAGGCACAAAGATTACGAGAAAGCATGATTTATAATCAGAATAAGTCATTCCAAAGGTATTTTTAAATATATAAAATTATGATTCTTCTTGTGATCATCAACCATCCTGATGAATACGCATTTACTAATTTTAAGATACATATCTGCTGAAATATCACCATTTTTTTCTGGATTGAAATTTCATCATGTTCATCCATCCATGAATCAACTGAAACACTCACATTATCCAAAATAATATAGGAATCTCTATATATAGGGTCGTTATTTGGATCATATTCCTCCCATGTTCTTACATAAACAACATATTCTCCATTAAAAGTAGAATCAGTATCCTTATCGGGTGTTAAATATTATTCATCAACTACATTATTTATTGTCGTAGAAATATCATCATGGATGTGCTATTTAGTAGAGTCAATATTTATTAACTTGGTAGAAAAACAAGTCCTAGTAACAATTTTTTATTCAATAATAGAATAATATTTTTTTTTTGAAAATTCTTGGTATGCAGAGTGATATAACAATCATGAAAAATCATTGGTATTTTTCCTTTTTTAAGATAATTAATTCAAATACTCTTCCTCAAGTTGAAAGGCTAGAAAATATGTATCATGTAATGAATAATTGTAGTACGACTGTATACTTTTTTCCTCCCCTTTATGAATGGTTTCAAGAGGATATCTAGGTTCCTCATGTTTTCCCACCAAGGTTTTTGGGAATGGGGAGGCACCTATAATGCTATGGAAAACATCCAAAAAAATTGAAATAACATTGACCAAATGTGTATTTATCACTAATTTCCCATTTTTATTTTTGACATCATGATCCTCAAGGTCATTCAACATCTCCGAACAATTCTTTGACCACAATGAGAATTTTGAATCTCAGAAGGTCCAAGAGCATCGATTTGTAAATCCTGCATTCCCATTTCTATCCATGACATTTTGGGGAAATAGCGAATGATCTACCTTAACACCATTTTACATGATTTAGAGACCAATATTAATGATATAAAAACATTAAATATGTATATTTTCATAAAACACATCCTAGAATAATCAAATGTTACCATTTTTATCTAAACGTGGGAAGGAAGAACATGTGAGACAACGACCTCAAAAAACACCCAAGCAACCAGGGGTCTTGAAAGATGCCTCATAGAATTGTCCAACATGAGAGGTTTTATAATAAGGATGGAAGTCGTAAAAAAAAGAAATATGTTTTAACAAGTGTAGTGGAAGTCTCAGAAAGCCAATCCATATTAGAACTATAGGGGACCCGATGCGAGGATCAAATTCTAGGGTTCATTTCAAAGCCTTCATAAAAAACATCCAAAATACCATTAAAATCTCCCCATAAATCTATTGTACAAATATTTAGAGGATTGAAAAAATATGAAATTGGAATGATTCAATAACATGATATATAGTTCAAAATATCCAATTTCGTCAAGAGATTTCTTTATGAAATTCATTGTCAGCCTTCTTTTGAAGACTTTTCTATTGAGCATGAAATGTGAATCTGAAGTAAGATAATTTACCTCAATGGATGAAAAATAAATTGTTGGATTTCCATTATATCGAAATTTATTTGTTTAAATACAACAATCATAATTAGTGACATCATCTATATTAGGCTTAGTCGGCTTGATAGATCTTTCAAAAGAACACCAGTAAAGGAATGAGAATTGATATTTGGGTTTCATGGTTCTTCACCTGGGAGTAGGCATGGTGTCTATGGATCCATCAAAATGTGTTCTTATGGTTAACCACGTATAGGTGTAAGCTCACCACCTCCATGACACACGTCCCCACCTAGACCCAAATTGGGATCCTTTGGCTTGGTCAAGTTCCCTAATGGTGTAAAGGTAGAAATATTCCTTCATAATTTATTTAGACATCCAAGGTTTTGGGGTGTATTAATGAATTTGGGAAATGGTTTACATTTCTACCCAAGGTGGATCAAATACAAAAGTCTTCCATGTGTTGTTTCTATGAATATTCTTTCATGATAACATAAATTTCATTCACTAGGGTGTGTATTATATAATGTAAAAATTCAAAATTGGAAATGAGACAAGTAAATATTAAAGAATATTATGATAAGTTCTAGAATGGGTGTGATATTCTTGTAGTGTTTATCTTATAGAGGCATGGATGATTGAAGAAATATACATGTTAGTGGGATTCATAGAAATGGATTTCATATTTTTAATTTTTTCAAATTTTTATTCTTATAGAGAAGTGAATTTTTGATTCTAAGAAAAAGGGACTAATATTGTCATTTCATTTCAATGTTGCCCGTTAGAATTTTTAATATTGAGATTCATGTTTTGGTCGTATATCACATGATGGTTATGTTTTGGGTTTCATAGTATACTCATATTTTTGTTTGTATTTTCTGTGATGATAATTGTTTGAGAGGTATCAAAAATGTAGAAGCTTGAAATATTTTTAATATCATAAATTGAAATTTCTTAGGTGTTATAATAGAAAAGAGTGGGTTTAGTAGAAATTTGTAGTCGTTAATCAAAAATATCAATTTTGAAGAAACACAAACCCAACTAGATCCATTATATGCCATGTTTATCACTAATTTTATGGTTTGTAGGTCTCATAATTATTGAGTGTTTTATATTATTACAGAAAGTATTTTTTCTTGATCTCGGTACCATAGAAAAAAAACTATATCATGGTTTTCTTCATGATGTAATTTTTTTTAAATTGGTCATTTGTCTTATTGTGTATTAGGGGTTAATTTATATTATTTTATGCAAAAAATTGGAAAACTCATTCATCATGGTTGAATAAAGAAATTCTTTGAGGACCCCATTACAATTTCATCATATGATTGTTATCTATCTCAAGGATATCACATCTGTTTTTCTAATGCAGTGTCAAGGTGTCGATGAAATATGAATTTTAAAAAGAAAATGATTAATGATTTTTGAGGAATTTATAATTATGTTTACATGGTTTCAAAATTTTATTTGACCAACTAAAACCATAACCTGGTTTATGACATTATTCTATGTTTTGGATTAATTTAGTTTTAATAAGAATTTGTGTGGCACTGTTTTTTCTTTTTTATCTCTTCTTTACTATTCCATCCAATACGAAAAATATCTATTCCATTGTTATTTTATGGTTACATTATTAGATAAATGAGTTCCAATTCATATTTTATTTATTCCTCTAATCCTATGGGTATATTTATCCCAATAATTTCAATATTTATCTATTTTTATTTTATTAGGATTAAGAGAAAGATGTGGGTGTATTGATGTGATAGAGTAATAATATGAGGATATTGGATTATAGGTTCATTATAGAATCTTCATGAAAATATGGGATATTGATCATTGTAATCCATCCATTCTCACATGATGATTCAATATTTTATTAAAATTTAATGATTTATAAATTTACTATTTATTTACTATCGTTAATGAAGAATTACCATGCTTCTGATTCCTTAAGTAAGTAGATGATATTGTATAAATTATGTAAATTATATTGAATCATACCTAGGAAGAAGACTTATGTGATTTATTTGATTCTTAATTATTATTTATTCTAATGAGGTATTCTAAATTTTTTATCGATGATGCGTGGAGTATATGATGGTATGTTGTTGATTTGGTACTTTTGAGAGTTCTCAAGGAGGTGGTTGAGAATTGCGGTTGATATAGTCAGAATTAGAATATTAATTATTCAATCGATATAAATGTGGTTATAGAATTAATTTTTGGATGAATTATATAAGAAGAATGGAATTGGATACATGTAGATATATAACATGAGAAAATTAATCAATAGGATCAGTGGTTTCATGTTATAGTTACTTCAGTGTCATTAAATGAGTGTGAATAGGAAGGATTCTTTGGGTAAATGAATTTTTAATATGTTAATGACAGAATCTGTGAAATGGGTATATAATTTTTAAATAGGTATAATGATATTATGTGTAGTTAAATAGTGGTTTTGTATGATATATTCGCTCTAATTGTATTGTTAGATTTGATAGTTATAGTTTTATAGCGGTGATGATGTGGGGAATGTGATGTTCATAGAGTTGTACTTTATAGGATGTGATCCCTATGATGAAATTATGAGTTACTATTTTTTTATGTTCTACTACTACATTTAGTTAATATAACCGATAACTATGTAATATTTGAGTACTAATATAATAGTCAATGACCATGATGTTGTACAAACAATTGGTTAGTTCCTTTATCAAAATCATCCTTCTAGTCAGGTAAGTTGTAATAGTTATTGTAATTGGTAGACATAGTAGTGATATTTGGTTTTATAATAGGTTTTTGGTTTAAGGTTGTTGTATCTGTCTATGTTATTATCATGTGTTATTTTAATAAGGGAGGATATGGTAGTTACAAAACATATATTATTGCGATGTGGGGTGACAATATCAATATTGATGTGGATATGAGGTAGCTATATTTATATATTTTTCTGATTTCAATACTTATATTTTATATATAAATTCTATTTAAACTTGTGGTAAGATAGGTTTGTATGTTCATCTTAGATGGGATCATGTTTCCGTATAACTATTTATAGAGAAGGTCTTAACTAGGTTTCTTCCACATCATTACATGGGTTTGTAAGGAAGTACATACTGAGTATAACTGTATACATTCCTTTTAATATATGTACTTTTTTATTCATTTTTTGGATAATGTATGATCTAGGAATGAGCCGTAATATCTAAAAATGAGGAGTTTTTTTCATATCATATGATTCAATGTTTTCTTAGTTACTATTACTACTAGTATTTTTATTTTTATTTGACGTAGTTTGTTTTATATTACACACATTCTTATGTAAATTTTTTAATTGTGTTTTATTTATCTTAATATTTTCTCATATGGTTGGTGAATTATCATTCTTTACTATGACTAAATAGGGTAATGTCTATGATATTTTCATACTATTTTTGAGTTATATAAAATGATTTATGTGTCATGGAACATTTTGAAATTATTTTAAAATTTAAAATAAAGACATATTTAATTACACATAATATATTCTGAGAGGATATAAAGTAATTTTTTTATCATAGGGCAAGAAAAAAAACCGAAAAAGATTGTTATGAATTATAGAATATTTTTATAAGAATTATATATAAGAGAAATGACACATATCGTGGATATATGTCTCTTATTATTATCTAAATGGTTGGTGCAATATTGAAAAGCATATAACTTATTCAGTCAAAGAATATTCTTATTAAACATATCCAATATGTTGAAAAAAACAACATAAACCATATAATATTTCATACATATAACTTTATTCCCAGATAAATGAAAAAATAATAGTTATTGAAAGAATTATCATTTTCAAGAAATTCATTAATTAATGAAATAAATAGTAAATGTTGTATGGATAAACTAGATGATATGTTCAAAAACATTTTAGGAGGGAATCCCCATATTAGGGGTTATATTATATAGTTAATAAATTTTTTGTGTTAATATTATGTTTTAATTTTTTTAAATGTTGTGTACCTAGGAAAACATATATACACATCGTGAACAATCAAATTTGATATATATATATATATATATTATAATCCAATATATATATATTTATATTTATATATTTCATATAACATTTTTATGTTTCAAATTATATTTTCATATTATATATAACACTTATAGAACATTTTCGTAGAAATGCTATTATTATTTTAAAGCATGTAATTACTTTTACATATATTATACCCATGTTCTAAAATTCCTACTCAACATTTCATTTGACCATATCAACATGCACAACACACTTGATTTCCCCCTGAATTCATTTTTTCCTACACCATTGACATTATGGAACACTAATCAATTTACATCTCCATATTTATTACCGACTCCTTCCCAACCATCATTCTCCCCAACATCTTCTAAACATACACTTCCCATAAAATCTTTCCCAACCTTTTCTCTTCCATCTACCGTATTTCTTATTTCATCTACAAAAGATTATCTAGAAACCATAAATATATGTATACTCTTCTTTAACTACTAGTTATTTATTACCTTACTTATTAATCAGCCCACTCCTCACATGCCCATCTTCCTTATAAATTACCATAATTTCCAAATTTCAAATTTATGTTCCCTACAGTTGTCAAGATTCCCAAATTAGAAGCTTATATCTTATTAAAAAAGACTTATACTATATCAGTGTCTTTTTAACATAATTTTTATCTATCATTGACATGGGTACCAATTTATGAAATTTTGTTACATCCAACAAGATAGCATCATCCATTATATTTCGAAGCCTTTTCATCATTTCTACAATTTCATAAATAAATTGGTCATAATTTCTTCACTGTATTAATATATATTTTTACCTTTAACATAATATAATTCTAAATTTTGTCTTAATGTATGTAAAATTTCATATGAGTTATTAAAATTTTATAATTATATTTTTCTAAGTGTAGAATGTACATTACAATATCTTGAATCCTTACATTTACATATTATTTCTCAATGTGTTGTTCTAGTCTATACATCATGGTAATGAATAATGTTTAATTGTATTTCCATGAGATCCCTAGTAAAATTTCATTTTTTAGTTCTCATTACATTCTTCCTTGTTTATCATTGATTTTTTATTATTCAATATGATTATTTTTATTCCCTGATTTTCATTTCAATGATTACATTGTAATGTTTGTTCAGTAATTATATATTATGATTTACCTACATTTGTGAGGCAATACATAGAAAATATTGAATACAAGAGAATCTATTTAACTTATTTAGGGTTTGTGTTATTATCATTCTATATGATTTCAGTGTTCAGATGATTGAAATATCTAATAAAATTTTCAAGGATACTTTAATTGGTGATTTATCCAATAAAATATATCCTTTAGAATTTATTTCCCAACATTATTATTACAATATTAGATATATGAAACCAAGAGTTGTCTATGTGTTTCATTGATCCTTAACTACTCATACATTGTATATGAAAAAAACGTTCTCTGCTAAATACCCTCAATATATCAAATGTTATCTTAGCTATAGTGACATGTAAGGGAAATACTCTGTATTTGATGAGTTTTAGTCAAAAGAATAATGTATAGTATAATAAGAGGTTAAATGATAAGATTGGTATTTAAACATGTATGAATTTTCTCTTGAATGTTTTATTTAAATTTTTAAATTTTTATTTCATTTATAATGAATTTGATCTTCAAATACCATTTTATGGAGTCATGTTTTTTAATAAATTGAGATACATTGAAATGTTGATGAAGTGGTGTTGGGATATAGATTCCAATTAGAGAAGTATATTTTGATGATTATATAGTACTACATCAGATGATGTTGTTCTAATGAGACTATGATGAAGATTTTGTAAAACTGATGTTGTTCATAAATATGAAAATATATGAAAATATCCTAATATAATATATATATATATCCTAACATATTATGATACTCGGATTTCGAAAATTATTGATACTGATCCATCCAATCCAAGAGGTTATTGATGATATAGAGAATGATTAACATTAGTGGATATCATGATTTAGTGTTGATTTAAAGAATATTTAGGACTCGACTATTAATATGGAAAACATATATTCATTTTGGTATAACAATATTGAGTTCATGATTTAGGATAAGTAGAAGAAATTTCTTAGAGAATAAGGGCATACCCAAACAATCCATAGATGGCTAATACACAAATAATAATTAAATTCACCATTCAAGGAGGTATTTAATGTCCCTTAATAACCTGTGTTTCTCTTCTATTATTTATTAATGGATTGTGGGGTAGAAATTTATTCATTTTTTTAAAAATTTATTGCATCTTTTACTATTTATTGAATCAAGACATTTGTTCATATCATGTAAACTTCTCCATTATTTTAATGTTTCACTAACATATACTCTATTTTATAAATTAATTTATTATGGTTACATAATGGTTTAACTAAATCATCCAATATCACCTCTTCAATTCTATTAAAATTTAATTTTTCATTAGATGATCTATTTTATAGTCTAGAAATATTTTATAAATAATGTTATATAATAATTACATGTATAATATCTAATGTATGACACCAAATACGTATTTATATGAAATTTTATATGAGAAATTAATAAAATTATATCCTATTCAAAATCATTATGACTCATAATAATATAAAAAACATTGGTTTTGAAATTTATAGATCCTATACATTATTTTTTTATTTGTTAATAGTGATAAAATAAATGATCTTTAGTAACAAATAATTTGTCAATACAATTTCATGTTAATGTTTTTTCTATAAAATATTTTTTATATATTATTCACTAAAATAGGATAATTTTCGTTGTTAGTATATATATTTTTCATGATCACTATTATTCATAATCATGATTATAATTCCATTTTAAAAATATAACACTATTTCACATTAGGATTATAATTCCTTCTTAAAAATTACTATTACATATTACATTTGAGAACATCTACAAAAAAGAAGAAAGTGTTCATTATTTTATTTTAGTATATCATTTTCAGGTATCACATGATATGAGGAACATTATATCATTTTTTTAACTTATTGAAGATTCAATTGGGATGATAATGAGATTGAGCCTTAAACCAAGAAAATTCTGGGTGATATGAACTAGAAAAATCTAAATAACAGTATTATAGCATCCATAATCCATTATTATTGAATATAAAATTTGTAATTCATATGGTGAAAATGATTAGGAACATTAAATTGTACAATTTCTAGGGATAATTCTTATGTTTGAGTGGACTTATAGGTGACCCAATTTGATGACTAAATTATGTTCTAGATTCTATGACCCCGAAAAATGTCCCACCATTTTGATCATATATCTCAAATCCAATATAAAAAAGGGATCAAATTATACAGGTCTTTAGGAGAGTTCCTTGTTTAAATTTCTAATTCCATTTCCCACCTCAATTTTTCCATCTAGAAGGTCATTTTGGAACCTCTATTAGGTGAAAAAAATTTGTCTTCGATTTTAGGTTATCGTGGGAATGGTCCAATTCCACAAACATTACACCACACTCATCCTACCATAATAAAGTGTGAAGACATGGAGACATGGAATATTTACCAATGACATTCTGAAATAAAAATTAAAGGCATTACTGCTATAGTATTTAATTATTCCCCTTGTATGTTTTGATTGTGATGTAATGTTTTGATTTTGTTGTCTTATGTATTTCTTTATCGTGTTTGTTGTTATAATTACACTTATCTTATTAATAAAAGTTATTGTTGTTCTCATTTATATAAATTTTGATAACATTTTAATATTGTTTTATTATGGTTTTAACTTATTCACACGAGGAATTTAGACATACTTTACACAATGTTGTAGTGTTCATTTTGGTTTTTTTCTCTTCTTGAAGCCATATTCATTTAGTGACTTCCTCCATCCATTAAGATATTTTCATCAATGTAAGAATTTTCCTATTATGGTTTGATTATAGGTATTCTCATGGTTATGTATGGAATGCTATTTAATGTTCTTATATTCATGAATTTGTTCATTATTTTAAGATTTGAATTCAATGAATTATTTTTTTCTTCATCTTCACCTATATTAATGATGAAATATATTTCCTGATAGTATTATCCAATTCATTAGAGTTATCATTGAAGTGATATTATAAGTGATTTTGGCATTAACCTTAGAGGAATTTTTTGGGATTAAATTAATGATTTTTTATTGTAATTATTTTATTTAGTGGAAACTTCTTTAACTAGTGAGATGAAATTTCTAAAGAAATAAATGAAATCCATTCTAGACATAGAAAAAATATAGGATCTTACCATATTAATTAATTAATGTATTTACAAATCCAATGGTGTGTACTTTATTAAATTTAAATCATTCTCTTAGTCACATTTTTTATATTGTCCTAGTTTCAATCAACCCCAATGATGGCCACTTCATAGCCCAAATTTCTAACAATCTGATTGTCTCGGTGGTACTTCTTCAATCCCTATGGAATAAACCGCTACTTGTACTAAAATATATTCTTTTACTTATAGGGTAAATTTGGGTGATAACAAATTTTGAATCTATTTTTAGGTACTTATGTATGTTATATTTCACACTAGCATCTATTTCTCATCCCATGTTCTCTATTCTCACCGTCATTTCTCTTATGTTTTCTCCTTTATTTTTTTTTGTGTCCAAAGAATATTGAATCATAGTTATAGCCTACTTTAATGGAGTCTATTTTACATTACTACATCATAAACCCAATCTTGAATCAAATTGTGAATCAATCTTGGGAAACCCCTAATAGTGTGAATTTATGTGATCAATCCTTGAATGATTTCCCCACACTCAAGGAGATGTACAATCATTTTCGTGATAATTATTTAAAGGATCAATTTACCTCTCACATAAGGATTGTAAACAAGATCAATCATATATAATTATATTAGTTTTAACCTCCCATCTAATATGTTCTTCATAATCTCTGTCAATTTTTTTTAGTCAAATCGAGATAATTAATTTTGAGGTTTCACATTTCAGATTTGAACTGCAAAGCATTAAAACACATAAGAAACTCATACCTACAATGAATGTCCCTTCCATAACCTTATTTGTAATGTATTGGTTTTCACCAAAATATCATGAATATTTTTAGTGATAATCCTTTGGATTTAGGGATGTTGATGTGGATTTAGGAATTGTTGAAGGGTCATTGAATGAGAAGGAAATTGATTTTTTGTATTCAAAAGAGGATAATTTGATGTTAGGGAATAGAAATCACAATTATAGCCTTATAGATGATTTTTATGAAATAAAAATCGCTAATCCATTGGTATAAATAAAAAAAATATTATTCTATATCCATTATTGATATTGAAATGTCTAATTGGGTTGTCCAATATTCTATTCAAAAATAACTAATTCAATTGATAAAATTTGAGCATAAAACAGAGTTTTCATGAATGTCCCAAACAATATCTGAATGTGTAAGCCTATCTAAATAAGAAAATATTTACATTACACCCTCCTTAGTGTTTTTTTCATTGGGTATATCTAAAAACTTCTTATTTTCGTGGACTGTTCTATTTGTACAAAAAAAATTGGAATGAACATTTACTTCTTATAAAAAATATAGAAATATATGGATCCACCATTACTTATATTCCTAGTATTTTCCAACTTATTTGATAATATATGTTAGTTTATTAAATAAATTATAAACAAATTATCAATATAAATCAAGTAGATGTTGTATTCACAATGTTCAAAGGTTGTATTAAGTATGTTATGGTGTCCAATTCACATTAACGACCATAAAATAAGAACATTTTTTTAGGTAACCCTACTTCTAAATTGATTTTATTTCAAATTATTTATTTATTGTTTTTTAAGGAACCCCTTGGGGTTACTATTTTGATATAATGTTTCTTATTCCTGAAATTTTGTAGTTAAATAAGTTTATTACTTTCAAATGAAACACATGTCTTCTATAGATCAAACCTAACATTCAATAATCCCCAGTGAGTCTAGCTGATGCATGAATCCAAATTGATAAATTGATTATTAATTGGTAATCAAATCAAACAATGTGATTTTTTTCCCAGATTGAAATTAAATTAGCATCCCCTAATTCATCTGAATTCTGAACTCTCTTCTTTCATTACATTCAAAGACCGAGGGTTATTCTATTCTATGTTTGGGGGACTGACAATATATATTGAAAAAAATTATTTTCATAAATGTCCAGAAATATTTATTTATACATGAATATTATAATAAATATCAAAAATATTGATAATTAATTTCAAATAATGTTGCTTGTTTTGATTCAAATTTTAATTTTTGTTTTTGTACTTAATCATAGATTTTTGGAATGTGTGATTGTCCAATGTGATTTCTCACATTTAAAATTTTAATCTATTGGTTAATAAAATTATAATGCATGTCATTTGGATTTTGGGGAATTATTTTGAGTTCTTAGGGTCCCTGAATAAATGATAAAGTTTTTCAATCCTTTTTATTTTAAAATGTGCATTCAAAAAAATCTGAAAAAAATAAAATTGCTAATCAAGACATATATTGACCTAATGGGTGGATTTAAAAACTTAGGGATTATGGATCCGTTTTTGTATTCCCTATATTTAGAAATTTTATATCTGTTTTTTGTAATTTTAATTCCTTACTAATTTATTTATCATGAGGTGATGTCTGATTTTGTGAGCTTCACTTGATACTCAATGGTCATTGAGCCTAGCAGTCATTGTAAAAGTCTCACTATAGGGGTTAGATTGATTGAGTTCCATTTTAATTACAATTGAGAAAATTCAATAAAAACAAAAAAAAACATGAATACTCATCCTGATGTTAAAATGTGATTCCACCTAGCAGTTTTGTATTTTTTTCCTATGTATAAATATGAACCACCAGGTTTAGTGTGATGAAAAACACATCATCATGCTTAATAAGAAAAGGATGACATGTGGTGATGAATCTCAAATATGGAATGATCTTGGGACTCAGATATGTATTTGGACCAAGATTTATTGAGTTGATTTTGATAGGTTTGATGATTTTTTATGTGAATATAAAATGGTATGTATGTTATGTTAGAATGATCACAGAAAAGGGAATTTAATTTTCATATTTTTTAGACAATATTTTTCTTAGGACCAGAAAATCTCATGTTATGAGTTGTATTAGAAAATTAAAGATGATAATATCCATTATTAGTATATATATAATTTTTTTTGAATAATTATTCATAAACATCATTTTAGTGAATTTTATAAATTGAACATTATTTCACTTTATGTTTGTAATTTCTTCTTAAAATGGACGGTTACGTGGTACATTTTTTAACACATCCTAATACCAAAAATGGCCTAGATTTTATTCTGCTATTTTATTTTTATTTCTACAATTCTATGAGTATCATTATATAATTTTGTATTTATTTATGAATCAATTGGGAAGATAACTATTTTGGTCCTTGGACAAAGAACATTTTGGGATAAGTGAACTGAACAACATCCCAATAATTATATGAAATCGGCCAAAATCTACAAACATGTAATCTAAAATTTGAACTTTACAAAGAGAAAAATATGAGGAACATTAAATACAACATTATATAAAGCTAACTCTAATATTTGAGTTGAGTTAAAGGGGGCCCAATTTGAATATGAAATTCAAAGCATGATTATGTGGGACCAAAAAACTGTAAACCATTTTTACCGTATCTCAAATACCCAATAATAATCTAGTCTCAAACTTTACATGATTTTATGTAACATATGAGAATTTCGTTACATCTACTATGTCCAAACCTAATCCAGCCATCTAAAATGACATTTAGGGACCTCTGTTTGGTGGATGCATGATGGTTTCAATTTTGTATTAAGGGTGGAAATGACCACATTCCACAAATATTCCACCACCCTTGGCCTATCATAATCAAGTGGTAAGATGTGGAATATTGGGGTCTTGTAACAATCCATTCAAAAATTTCCTTTTTAAGGTAGTGTATCTCTAGGATTTTAGGAGGCTTGTTGTATATTTTACTTATAATGTTATGCTGAAGTTTTGTTGTCTTAAGTTTTTCATTCATATGAAAGTTTTTCTAATTACCATTGTCTTCTTAATAAAACATCAACTTATAACAATTTCATATTATTTTCATTTATCATTTTCATACCTTTTTATTAAGGTTTGAATTTATTCACAATTAGATGATACAAATCATTCACACAATGGTGGAATGTTTATTTTGTTTTGTTTTTTTCTTCATGAATCCATCTTTTTTATGTCAACTTCCATATTCCATTGAGTGATTTACATCAATGGAATTATAAATCTATTATGGTTTTATTATAAGATGTTTCATGGGGTATTATTAGATGTTATTTTATGTGCATATATTCTAAAATTAGTTTTTTTAATTTAAGAGTTCAATTTAAGGAAATATTTTCTTCTTCATTTTCCCCAATTTTGACGATGATATATTTTGAGTACTAGTATGAAAATTTTTTCCACACTACTAAATAATGTGATCATATATGTTAATTGGTGATTAGAATATTTATTTTATAGTGATTAAAATGTTGGATTATGATGGGGGATCGTCTCATTTAGTGGAAAATTCATAAACATGTAAACATAAATTTCTAAATAAAAGAATTGCATCCATTATATTATTAGAAACAATGTAGGATCATCCCATAAAAATTAATTTTTTTATTTAAAAATCTAATGTTATTTACTTTCTTCTATTAAAATGGGCATATTAGGTACTTTAGTATTCTAGTGTTCAAGTTTCAATCAACCCCAAAGTTGACCAATTTATAGTCAACATTTATAACAAATTAGAGATTCTAGAGGTTACTTTTTTGGTACCCGCGAATTCGACCCTGACTAGTACTATAATGAACGCTAATACCTATAGGGAAAATTAAAGTCAGACCACAAATTAATGAAAGATCTATATAGTTATCAAAATTAATAACATATTTTTTTAAAACAGCCAAATAATTGTATTACTGAAATATTTTCAGTATTTTAATATAATAAGTACAATTTATGAATATTAATTCAGTTAATAAATTATTTTCTCATTATATCATCTATAAATGTAAAAAATAGTGTTGAATCATAGTCTCCCAATAGTGGAGATCTAATTTATTCTTCACAAATTTCAAATTGTTAATTACTTATTCACTCTTGTATTTACGTGATGATCAATCAAATTATCCCATTAGGTTCATCTATTTAAATTAAGACTCATTAAAGTTAAAAGTTTCCTAAATTACTATATAAATTCATATATTCATGTCTTTAAACATGTTAATATATTTACAAAACCATTACTAATCACATATATGTAAATTGAATTAAAAAGTTACAATATGTTTATAAATTATTATTATTTTCTCTTTTATATTTTAATATATTTTTAATCATTATATTACTTTATTTTATAATAAAAATAACAATTTACATTTTTATATTTATCCATTCAATATCATCCCTTCTAATGTCATGGAAAATTATGTGTCCATCCACTATAGTAGTTGACATTTCATTTTGAACACCAGTTATTTTTCATAATTAAAAACTATATTTCAAATCAGTTCATATGGAGAGGTAATTTCGGATTTGGTAATATATTCGTTGAATAATTATCATAATATAGATATGTAAGTATCAATTTTACATATTTAATTTTTTATAAATTTTTTATCTCTATTTGTTATATAGTTTATGAAATATAAAATATTATCCATGATGAATAAAAATTAAAGTTTCTATAATATGTTTTATGAATCATTCTTTTTTTATAAGAAGAATCTTGTTCGTTTAAAATATAAGAATTTGTGTAAAAATTAATATATAGAGACAAATATTTAATAATATAACTTTTTAATTTGTATCATTAATACTGATTTCCAAATATTCATCACATAATTCAGAAAATGATTATAGAAATTAATTAAGTAATCTCATCTATAAATTTTTACATAATATGGTATATAATTTAAATAAAAACAAAAAAATCATACTAGAGAAATTTTGATTCAATTATTAATCCAATATCCTTATAAATAAAGAATTAATATATGGAATTGGAAGAGTAAAATAAGTATATCTCAAACATTTAGGATAATTATTAGTTTTGGATCCCACCAGAGTTAAGTGTCTTCAAATCCAATTCAGTGCTAATCATTATTTAAAATTGATAATATGATATTTGAAAAATTCACTATTCATATTATAAAAATACATTCAATATTATTTTTATTAATAATAATCATATGAAAATAAGAAATTTTAAAAACACAACTAAAAATACAAGGTATTAACACTTTCATTTTTTATTATTAGATATAATAACATTAAATGTTTTGTATTTACTTTAATGTAATCATGAAATGATTATGTTATATCATTAAATATCTATTTCATTATT
Source organism: Viscum album (assembly GCA_963277665.1). Classification (NCBI taxonomy): domain Eukaryota; kingdom Viridiplantae; phylum Streptophyta; class Magnoliopsida; order Santalales; family Viscaceae; genus Viscum; species Viscum album. The sequence continues at coordinate 1,672,563,279 of OY728133.1, forward strand.
ATTTTCCATATAAAATGGTTTTTAAATTGAATATTTTTAGACAACCATATTTAATATTATGAATAATGTGTTGGAATGCCCATAAATATTTTCACACATCCCCTATACTAATATCAATACAACATGTTCAAAAAAATTCAATATGTAAGAATTATCATAAAATGATTTAGTTGAATTAGTTTTACTATTTTAAAAAAATATTAATCTATTATTCTAGATTAGCATACATAAATTTTAAAATTTCTAATTATTTTTATTTTAGTTGGTAGCTCTATAAAAAATATAATTTGACCTTGGAAAGTCTCATTAATTCATCTTCTATATTTCAAACTAATGTATCCATCCTTTTAGGGACTTGTGATGATTTATGGTCATTTTACATGATACAAATTCATATTTCATGGATTTTTTATAATTCGTAATGATTTATTAACCTTTAATTGATAATATAATGGTTATAATTTTCTATACATTTGGTCTCTATAGCTTGTATTCAATTCCAGCTCTATTAAAAATTTATTTCCACCATTTTATGTTTTTCTCTATCATTCTGAAAATATTTGTTTATCTAAATTATTATTTTGAAAAAATTTCTTTATATTAACAAAAATATCATTTCACTATCTATCATTTTTTAACATTATCCTAAATTCACTTTTTTTATTCTTTGTAAATTTTATTTTTATGAACACGAAGTATTATTATCAATTATTTTGTGAAAATTTTACCTTTAATTTGAATATTTTTTTCTCAATTGCCTTGAGAATTATGACCAATTTATGATTTAAATTTTTAGGTTATTTTGTTGAATATTATTAATACACATTAACTCACTATATTTCTTATCCCTTTAATATTTTAATTAAGAGACGTTATAAACAAATATTTTTGACCAACCATGATCTTTGGATATTTGAGTGTAAAGTGTATCATCATGTTTATGTATAAACAAATTGATTTCTTTCTATTATGTATTATCAATAAAATTCATTTTTTATTATTTGAAATATGCTATGTTGGATTGAAATTTCTTCTGATAAATTAATGTTTTATATTACTATATTTAATAATCCATGTATAAATGTTTCATTTTGATTCATGTATTTCTTTTAAAACATAGTGACATAATTTTGAAAATTTGTAATTTGATTTCTCTCATTTGAGTTGTTTACCATCTTGGTTGTTTTATATTGTTAATTTTTTTGAGTTGAAATTAATATTTATTGACATTCATTTATAAAATTGATAGAATGATTTAAATTTATTGATTCAACATAACAAAATTTTTTAAAATAATTTTTTAGTGGCGTATTCAAATTTATTTTCTAAAAAAATAATAAAAATTGAACTAAAAAATTAATGGTTTATTCTTTGATTTCAAAAAAAAGTTTTACTCATATTTTAGAAATATAATCACTAAAAAGGATATAAAATATTTTAACATATATAATGGAAAATGAAAGAATATTTATTGACCATCCGTGATTTTTTTTTCTAAAAACATGACATTACATTATAACAAGTTCTTTTTACAATTTTTATAACCATTTAATATAATCTTCCTTTCAACTTTTTTACACAAAATATTCAAATTGTTATTATTTTCAACATTTTTATTGTGTTATATTCTCTTAGTAACTAATTATTCCATTGCAAACATGTGAGAAAAATACTAGTTTAATCATTTTTTATGATATATATATATATATATGTATATATTGTGGAACATTTGATATTTTTTGAAATAATCATCAAAAAATGATTAATATGATCATTTATATGTAGATATATAAAATATAATTTGGTATATGTTAATATTTTTTTTCTTATTTTACATTTATTGTGAATTATTTTTATATATGAACACATATAAATATATGTGATTGATATATAGAGAGAGTGTGTAGAAGAGATATAGGGATAGAGATAGAAAGATTAATATTTTTCTAAAGTAGAAAGATTAAACATTTATAGATTTATAAACACATATAAGTCCTATTTATATTATTGGTATGACCTAGTTATATATTCTAAAGTGTAAAATTCTTTTTTGTTTTTTTCTAAAAAAAATTATATATATTATTGTATTAATTAAAAATTAAAATAAATTTATATGTTATGTAATGTTAATAGATATAACATATCAGTTTGAATCAATCAAATGTAACTAGACTGGATCACCCCATGACCTTATTTGTGCATCCTCATATGCAAGAGGTCGCCAAATAGTAGTGGGGGTCTCAAGGGTGAGAGTCCGGAAATAATACCCACTAAAGATATAACTACAACAATGAAAAAACCTCAGAATAATATCAATAGTAAAAGAATATAATAATAATAAATGTAACACATTTGAAAATATTAAATTATTAAATTTCTGCAATATTAGTCAAAATAAATATTTATTACCTATAGGAAAATAATATATCAATAACATTAGAGATTGAGAATGGAATCCCACCCCATCATAGAGGAACCACCCAGACCGTCACTATAAACATCAATGTCTAATCCGTGAATTCACTACACCACTTGCTACTATGCCCAAGAAGTTAAGTCCTCACCCATTTCCATATCCTTAACCATATGTCCTAGACACCTCTTCAAGGTCTTGTATAGAATGTGAATATGAACACAGTAGGCCACCACCAATGAGGTCCCTAAATTATAACTTTATATATATATATATATATATATATATTTATGTAAGGTATGATAAATATAAACTTATAAGAAATCATAACTATCTCTACTCATGCTTCTCTTGCTATAGAATGTACCTTTACCGAAATCATCTAGAGCAAGAATTTGGTGATGTTACCAATATCTATCACACTAGAATATCACATACCATCCAGCCAAATCCATACCCCACAATTTTAAACACTAACCTATGATCATCATAACCATCCCAGTTAATACATGATAACCCAAAATCATATCCACAAACTAATACCTATGATTGATGGCCCATTGACCCCTTTACAAATATCCAGCTCAACCACTTGATAAAACCCTTGTCACAAATACCATCATCCTTTAACATGACCTACCCATAAACCTCATTACATTACATGTGTACAGTGAGAATATCACTCCCATGCTATGATTTTAATCACCCCAAATATTATGTGGCCACATATGACATATCACTCCTCCAAACTGATGGTCAACACCATCCCCCTATATTACTCAATATAGATGTTACCACCAATAAAAAATAGTTCATTCTACCGCATGGTATATTTATTGTATATAAATGAACCCAATTGTTTCTCAACAAAGTGAGAATAAATCAATAAAAAGATAAAACCACAATACATATGGGTAACCAACCTCATAGCTCATTACTATGAGATGTTAAACTCTATAGAGTATGTTGTTGATTTTTTAATCAAAACTCACAATTCAATGATGTTTTCTGAGATGTACTTACTTTCATAGAAATTTTATATATCTTGAGGTACTATATTATATATATTACAAAGTTTTGAACATATATCTATTGTGAACTTCCTTTAAAGATGTTATTGAAGGGGTTTAAGTGTTTTCTCAAAAGGTTATCAAATTTTTGAATCCAAGGAGAAACCATCCATGGTGTTTTTCACATGAAATATATAGTTATCAATGTTTAAGAACATATAGATGATGTTTGGAAGTGGTGGAGAATCCATTAGATCATTTTAATAGGTTTTAATATTATTTGAGTAAATCTAAAATTTTAGGGATTGAACTCGATATAATGGAAATGTATCTAAGGATATGATACCATTTCATTTCATATATTATTATTGATTCCCATAATATATTATATTTATTAAGATCAAAAAATGGATAATTCATGAACCATGTATGATGTTCATCTACTTGTACGATGTTTGATAGGTGGTATGATATTTCGAAAAGCATGTATGATATTTGATATGGCATAAAATATTTTACTTGTGAATAAGGATTTTTTTCACATAATAAACTTCAATTATGTGTAAGATATTTTACTCTATATTCAGATATTTTGTGCATATGATATTTTCAGTTGAATCCTGTAAATTATTTTACCCATGTAAAATATTATGAATTTTCAAAAAATATTGAGATTCTCGATTCAAAATATCTGAAGGGTATAAACAATTCAATGATTTTCATGATATTTTCTTCATAATTCAAATAATATTATAATATATATGGATTTTAATTCAATATTCGAATAATGGAATCTGTGATTAGTTTATCACCATAAATTAGTCTACCATATTGTTTGTGACGCTTTCACTGGGGCGTGCGTGTCCATCACATTCAGGGGACATCAGTGCGGTTCTGTTGCCCCGCATTCCCACTTTCCAAAGGATGGTGGTATTCGCTTCTTATTCAGGGACGTCTACCCCTTGATCAAAATGGGATGATGGGATGTCGGTTCTTACTTCTGTGGATTCCTCCTTGAAACTCATCACCTATTCTGGGTCTCCCATATATATTTAATATGTGGTTTGTGAAAATCTTCCTAGTTCCATGTTTCCATGGACACTGGTTAATTAAACTGCTTCTGTCAGGACATTCCAAGGGGTCCAGTCAGGGCAGCAACCTTCAGTTGGTGGAGTAGTCACATCCAGGCATCACTGGCATGTCTTGATTCTAGGAAATTGTCATGTCAATCTTTGGTCACTTATTACAGGGCTTCTCGAGGGCGCGGAAGCCCGAGGAATCCCACATCAAGCGTGGGGAATCAGATGCCATAGGCATGTATCTTAGGTTTTCCTCATCTTTTAGTGTTTGACACGTTTTAGGCTGCAAGTTTAACATCCAACAGCGATGGATCAGATTGATCCAAACACTAGCTAGAGTGCATGGGAATAAAGAACCCCCTTGAGGGAACACCGATATCAGGGCCAGCATGTGGGCAGATTCCTGAATGTTGTGGAGGAGAATGAGGTGGCACGATCTCACTGTGATGTGGCAGCCCGGGTATGAATCAGGATGAGTGATGGAAAGTTGAATGTATTGGAGGAGAAATGAGATGGGACCATTGTGTAGATGATGGTAGTGACGGGATTGAGCCTCGAAGATACCAACTATGAATCCCCGTGCCACAGAATCAATGTTTTCATAGTTCGGTTGGTGAGAACCACTGTGAAGGGGGTCAGAGCGACCAATGGGTGGTGGACTTGAACCTCATGAAGGCTACCTATGTACCATTCCTTGACATGGATCAAAGTCCTCGTAGTTCGTGTGGTGGCAGTGTTAGTGAACCGACATTAATTAGGACCTTAGTCAGATGGGTGTTGGGCCTGAACCTCGTGAGGTTTCCTACGTACCATTCCTTGATTTGATCAAAGTACTCATAGTTCGGTTATGGAATGGGGCTATTAAACTGACGTATAGGGGTGTCGGAACAACTGGATGGTGGGATCACAACGGCTTACCACTGGATTGGGATGCAGTTTAATGTAATGTCAGACGGCGGCGTGTCGGAGTACCGACGTGATGATCGACCATAGTCTAGCTAGATGGGGGTGATCACAATGGCTTATTGCTGGATTGAAATGTAGTTTAATGTCATGCGTGATGGGGTATGTAAGAGAACCGTAGTGAAGATTGATAGGGGACTGATGGGTGATAGGCTTGAACCTCTGGGAGGCTTCCTACGTACCATGCCTTGACATAAATCAAAGTCCCCGTAGTTTGGGTTGATCAAAATATATTACCACTATATTAGAATTCAGTTAAACGTCACGTAGAATGGGTGAAACTGGGGCTTACACTCTGAGGTGGCTCATGGTGGAGTTCGGTGAACCGACATGAAGGCAGTTGGAAGGACCAGGTGGTGGACTTGAACCTCGTGAGGCTTCCTACGTACTATGCCTAGACATGGATCATAGTCCTCGTAGTTTAGGTGTACAGTTTATCGTCATGTGGGAAAGAGGAATTTGGGTCTTAAACTCTGAGGAGGCCCAGGTTGTGTCATGGTCGGTGCTCACACTAATCTCAAGGGAGTCATGCTCGGTGTGAGAAGCAAGATTTTAATGTGACCTGACGATCACGTAGCAAAGCATGTGTCCATGGGATGCGAAGTGGGGCTTACGCATTAGGTGGCCCATGGTGTTGGTACATACTCTATGATAGAGGCCTGATGGTGATGAAGCCCTGTGGGAGAGGGAAAGGGTAACGAAAACCCATGTGTCCACCTCCCCTCTAGGTCCTTGGCACCTGGGATGTTCGGAGGTGCATGGGTACTACCACCTATAAGAAAGGCTAGGGGATTACACCATGATGGATGCCCTTCCCCGCAGAAAAATGCCACTCCCTGAAAGAGGATATCATTTCCTATGGATATCTGAGGCATGGATAATGTCTATGGTGGGGGCACCTCACGTGGGAGGTATGAGGCATTGTCACAGTTTAACGTCGTGTGTTGAGGATGAGGGTGCTTGGCAGTTTAACATCCTATAGCTCGGATGAGGTTGGTTTACTCCACACCCCGAGGACATACATAACAGGTACCCTCTTTTCCTTGTGGGAGTGAAGGTTCCGGCAACACCATACTAAAGGTGGGTCACAAATTGAACCATCAAGGGGTCCACGTTATCATGGCTATGAGAAAAAAGCAATATCCATTAGCGTGACTATGTGATGAAGCATTATGTGAAGCAATGCCATGGGCTGTATCATCCAGAAGACATTCAAGTCACATGTGAATATCTGGAGGGTCGCACAAGAAAAGGATTTTCCATGTAGATGGGTCCATAGGCAGGGGCCTTGTGGAGGATGGTTGTGCTACATAGTGGAGGGAACTGGCGAAGGGGTGTTCTTCACGAAGTGGGGTACCGTAGCCATAGCCTGGGGTGGAGGTGCCAATGGGAGTTGCTTTGTGAAGGGGAAGGGCATACGCAGAGCACCGCCTCATAGATCATAGGTGCCTTGTGAAGCAAGGTGTCGTGAAGCAATGTCCTTCACAAAGTACAATGATGCTACCTTAGAAAATTGATCAAGTTTACGTGAGCGGTGTTTCGTGAAGTATAAATGTTCTGCGACAACTTGTGTCTGCATGGGGATCCCCTTCCTTCGCGTGTCCCTTAGGCTTCTCAAAAGGCATCCATCTTAGAAGTGGGAGACCAAAACGAGACAAAGCGGAGGCCTCTCACAAAGAAAAAATACCTCACGTAGCTCATGATTCAGAGAGAAAAAGGTGCTTCACGATTTGGGAGCTAGGGAGGAAAAATGTCAGATTGTACGTCCGGGAGACTAAGGGGGAGTTTGGTATTTATTGGCAGGAGGAACCGCGAAGCAGATCTTATACCGTGTGAAGAGGGCATCGTTTTCTTCGCAGCAGGATTGCGAATGTCAGGGGGTTTTGAGGGAAGTACCGCCTCTTGGGATTCGTGGTGGGTTCGTGAACGTCAAGGGAGTTCGCAGGGTGTACTGCCTCATTACATTCGTGGAGGGTTCACGAACATCAAGGGCATTCACAGGGCGTACCACATCATTTGCTTCGTGGCGGGTTCGCGAACGTCAGGGGTGTTCGCGGGGCGTACCGCCTTTTTGCTTCGCAGTGGCCGCGTTGATTGGGAGGGCTCTGCATCGTGGATTCGCGGGTAGGTCATGGGGCTTCTTCTTCTTCATTATTTTCTTCCAACATTTTGGTGCCAAAAATCTCCCCCCCCCCTGCAGACTTGGTGTCGTGGAGGGATCAAGTGTCGAAGTCTGAGGGAAATCACAAAAATCATCAGTCGTTCGCGGAGATAGATCGCGAAGAGGGCTCGTGGGGAGGACAAAAAATGTGCAGGCTATGCGTACTATGAATCTGGACAAGCCCGGACGCGCTGCGAATCTCCGAGGGCTGCCGCCTATAAATATGGGGCATACATTTTATTTTTCCATTCTTTTCTTTGTAAATTTATTCTTTTGCGCTCTCGATTCGCGAAGCTCCACATACTCTGTGTCTGCTCTCTATGAATCGGGCTTCGCGACCTGAGCTACAAAATTGTTCTTGCCTTAAAAAACAAATCGTCCATCAAGAAACTACCTACAGGTTCTTGAAAACTCCACCTGGAGGGATGAGATGGAAAATTTCCTCGGTTTGCGGGAGTTGGTTTACAATCACTCGGACCATAATTCATTGTCGGAGCTCCTATCAGAGAGTCAGAATAAATATCCCTTGTGCAAGAGAGTCCCATTGTATGGATTCTGGGTGAGGGATGACGCCTTCATTCCTGAGGTGAGTAGGGACGAACCAACTTACTGGTTCAGGAGCACACCATGCCAGCGCCAATGGTTCAGGTCGGCTGATGGTCATGCGCAAGAGGACATCACACCTGTCACCGCCGACTACCTTTATAATCATCTGAATAATGTTGATGGGAAGCCATTGTAGCAAGAGACTTCCCCTCCCATGTACCACCCAATATTGAAGGTATCATTGAGGGGTTCAAAAAAATGGTGGTCTGATGAGTGGGACCTACACAAGGGAAGAAACATCACAAACAACATGTCATGGGCCTACTTCGTAGTTGCCTCATGTGAGAAGTTTGGTACCGAGCTGAGGATAGTGGGTTTGTATGAGGTGTCCTGGGCCTCCAAATTCAACATATATCAACCAAAATTGCTGATTGTTGAGTTGTTGAAATGATAGTCATCTAGGACAAACACTTTTCACATGCACCGTGGGGAGGTCGGCATCAGTCTGTGGAATTTCCATCATATTTTGGGGGTCCCGATCATGAGGAATTTGTACGATGAGTTCCTCCCTATCATGAGCATGTGGGAGGACCTAGAACAGATGCCACAACTGGAGATGGCATTGATATGGCTGGTCCCCGGATAAGACAAAAACCCGGTGAGGGATGTCCACTTCAAGAAGTGGTTCATGTAGTTCCTGAACATCCCAGCGGATCAAGAGTTTCCCATGAGGCCTCGAACATGCACGATGGGGGCTCAATGGGGCAAGGAGAATTTTTATTTTTTGTTCTTGGAGTACATACAATGAAAGATCTGGGGAAAAAGTGTCAATACTAAACATTAACTGATAGTCACCCTGGCGGCGATTATCGCGGCCCTTATATGTGGATGGATCCTACCAGTGAGGAATACCAACATGGGGGTGTGACCTAGCTCATTTATCATGGCATCTATGCTGGCTACAAGAGGGCGGGTCGATCAGGTTTTTCTGATGCTCGCCAGATTGTATAAGATGCTATGGCATGTTAGCGAGGGAAAGATGCTTCAAAGGATATTAGGGCCCTTCCATCTTATGTATGGGTGGATCGCGGTGCACATTAGTGGGTTTATGAATATCTGAACCCCTTCTCACCTCCAAGGTCAAACTTCCTCCCATCCATTCTAAATGATGTTGGGAGCTTCACAGCCAAATTAAATATACTATTGGTAAAAAATCGAGTGTGGAAGGTGGATGAGTTTAACTTTCAACCATTCCCATTACCGACCTGTGTACATACTGATGAAGGTTCGGGGACTAAGGAGCATTGGGACTATCTATTGGCCTTTCAAGGTAGAGTCTTCGTTGGAAGAGTGGTCCATAAGCCTCTCTTCATGCCGTACACCCCACAACGGTTTTCAAGGCAGTTCCAGTGCCTGTAGTGGATTACCCTGCATGTCTAATGAGAGGTGTACCATGAGGATCCCTAGTGTGTGATGATGAAATTGTGGCTCCTATTCACACAAGAAGATGAGAAAATGTGAAATGCATTGCCTCCGCACACTGCCACCATCAGGATGGTGAAAGACTATTCCATAAGCTGGGAGGCAGCTTATCTCGGGGAAATGCTGAAGCAGCTAACTATTCGAGCTGGTTATGGTGGGCCTTCCTCATCATGAGGTTTGGGTCAGAGGGTGGAAAGGGCCTCTCGTGGGGGTAGGGATGCCTTGGCGGCGAGACCTTCACCAGTAGAGGTTGAGGCAACGATGTTGGATCCAACAGTGGTAGTGGACCCAGTGGTCCTAGGAGAACAGAGCTATACGGAGGGGCGGCCATCAAGTGAATTCCGCAGGATATCCGCTCAGGCTTCGGGGAAACGACCGCACCATATCAACATCCCAGGGGATATTGTTCTCTAAGAGGCCTGGGACATATGGGATGTCAACCAGTAGTTCCACGGCCCTCCCATGATATGGAAATTCCTGAACCACCTAGGGATGGATTTACCGGGTATAGGATCTATCCGAGTTGGTTTCGCAGTGTCTCCTGTAGAGGTGGAGCAATATCTGGATGAGTTGGAGGTCTTCATACACTCTAGGGTTTCCCCGTGTCCAATGACAGACCGGGTGAGGGTACTGCTGCGTCCGAAGGTTCCTCAATAGTTGTTTTTTGCGGAGCTGAGAGAGAGATTACCCATATCGGAAGATTTAGACCAATCCTCTTAGGGAGATGAGCCTGGTGGAGGGAGCCTGTTGGAGGAAGGCAATGTCGGTGATCAAGGCTCAGGTCTCAATGATTTTGCAGAGGCTCTCAAGGTAACATTCCAAGTTTCTCTCCTTGGGTTCTACTCTCGTGTCATTATGGACTTATTACCAACATCTGAATCATATAGGAGGACCTTGTGCATATACCCCTTTCTCTCCCCACGGTGGGTGACGATGTATGACCCTCAGAACCCGTACCAGTGGCCGCGTCCTGTTTTGTGTCAGGCGGGGATAGGAAACCTGAGGTGGCTCCTCCAGAATCTTTTGACCTTCCGACAATATACGGAGGGCCATGCTTCGGGGTCCTGTCAACATCAACTCAGGGGCAACATCAGCAGTTCGAACTATGTAAGTCCTTTCCACTGATTTCATTTCTACCACAAGATGATTGTGACAACTGACGTTCACGCTCTTCTATGTCATTTATTGTTCTTCGACTGGCATGGGCTACTACGGCGAGGCTGGTCAGGATTTCTAGTGGCATCCCTTTTAGGGGCATGCCGGTGATCGTGGAGATTGTTACCCATCCCACCCGAGTTGCAGTGCCCCTATCATTGGCGGGACCACCAGTGGGGTCGTTCCTAAGTTTATTGAGGTCGAGTCCATTGATGAGGATTGATCGGTCGACTTAAGTCCTGCCACACCTGCTCTGATGCCAGATGCTACACCTAACCCAACAACAGACACAAATCCTGCTGAAGATTTCTTGAGGGTGTATCCCACATACGATCATACCAAGCGCATGAACTGGTATGAGACGACCTCTAATGAAGAGTAAAATGACATATACATCTGCTGATCATAGAAGCTGATTGCGCACTTTATCGAAAAGACCCCCAGGAATTATGGCTAGATGAGATGGACAGACTTCACTCGTGGTTGCGCAAACTATATGCGGGGGGTGTGGATGCCTAGTGCCCTCATATTCAAATCCGAGATCTCATGGCAGAGCAAATATGGGAGTAAGATTGTGGTCTCAGTGTGGGCTGGAAATAATGGAAAGCGACAAACATCAAAAAGCATTGGGCAGTTGAAAATGAGATCCAACAGCTATTGATCTGGGCAGATGAGCACTCAGCCTCTATTAATTCACAATCTGAGATGATCTTGCTGTTGAAGGCCCAGCTAGCAGAGGCAGAGGAGCAAATGAAGCAGGCATCCAAAGAGATGGTTATCATTCAGGCTGATGAAGAGCGAGCCCAAACTGGGGTGGATGAATTGTGCCTCATCGCTACTGAGGTGCGACAGTTGAGACGACGACATCAACTCTAGGACACCACATGTCGGGGGTGGCAGAGCTGTAATTCACTTTTGATAGGGTCAACCCATCCATGGGAGGGATAAACCACCACGTACTGTAAGGATCACAAACTCTCAAACGTAATTTCATGTTTTGATTTATTTGAGCCATAGCATGCATCAGTCTCGTTATCAAGGTTAGCTTTATACGTGTATGTTATATTCATGAAATTTCCACTAGTTAGTACCAAATATCATGTGTGTCAAGACCAACGTGGGAACCAAGGTGTGATCACCATGCTATTCCTTCTAAACATAATGTATCAACCATGATTCGGGTATTCGGGGTTTATGTAATCATTCTGGATCATCTGGAAAAACATGGAAGAGGCATGATCGAAGGATTAGGACCTTAGAACAATCAACAGGACGTTCTTCCAATGTTCTCTGGTGCACAAGAAGGGTAACACCAGGGGCGTTGGGATTATTCCAAACATTGGGAAGTGGAATGTGTGAATCATGATACAAAAAAATTGGAACACTAGGCGGGTGGTGTGACAATGAAAGAAATATATTGACCGTGGTGGAAACACAGTATCTTTATTGTGTTAGCCGAGAATGGGGATAAAAAATGATGGTCGACTATTTACCATGTTAGAAATATGGGGCCTAATTCAAAAAGTTACTCATAAGTCTTTCAGAACATTGGCCTAGGACAATAGGCAACCATAGGCTAAGCATCCATACTATGGGTCTCTCCCGACATGAAAGATGATGAGGATCTGAATTAGGGGGCACATAATGCATGGAATGTTGAGTTATGGTTTCTTCAAATAGAATCTATCAACCTTGATGTTATGCCATCATGGAGGAAGCCCACTATATGGCACATCTGTCTAATCATCGATCATTCTTTCTTTCAGATGGATCTTCTCTAACAAGGGAGTTTTTGCTTCCCAACTATATCTTGGGGAATCCTGAACTTGTTTAGGGAAGAGTTATAGTTGTATAGTTTACTACGAGGTGTCTGTCTAGGGGGGCATAAATGAGGAAGAACAAGATTTATGATTCCTGGGGGCTGGACCCAAGGCAAAAAACCAAGGTTTCACTACATATTCCATGAGGATGGGAATCAATCCATACGTAGTTCTGGAAGCACAGTTTAATGTCATCAAAAACAATGAGAAGCCTGGATGCGCCGGTACACATCCTACCAAAACTACTATGCCCACATGATTCGTGCTAAATGTGGGAAACAAGAAGTAGTGGTGGGAATTTCCCGACATAGGAAAGGAAATGGTGGGGCAAAGGGATGCTCAATGAATACAGACCCAATGATGCTTACCCATCTATGTAGCAAACCTAGATGTGGAAAGTGATAAAGCCGAGTATGTATGAATTCCAATTGAACATGAGGAAGTGGAAATTTGTGAATCTTGACGCTCGAAATTTGGATCACAATGATGGCGGTGTGATGATGGAGGATAACTGTTGACCATGGCAGAAACGCTGCATCCAAATCTTGTTAGCCTGGGATGGGGACAGACAAATGTTTGTCAATCATTTACCATGTTCAAAACACGGGACCTGTCATTAATTTCTGCAAGATTTTTAAAAGTGTTGGCTCGAAATGATAGGGGATCCCATAGGCCCAGCATTTATAGAGAGCTCTTAATCCTAACATCCATGTTGTTTGAGGGTCCTTTCGTATGTGGAAGAGTATGAGGATCCAAATGGCAAGCTCCCGAAGCTTTTTCCTGGAATGAGGGTAGGTATCCATGAAAATTACACACATCAGACTCTATCAAAACGCATCTGAATACAGTAATGAGACGTATTAGATAGAGGGAGTCGAGTCCCTTCCCAAATGTGGATCTTAGTTTAGGGTGCTAGAATTTGGACCATGGATGGGAGGAAACACAGGAGGTGTGTTGTGGGTAACTCAAATTCCCTACATGAATGGTAACTAGGGGTTCGGACTACCATGTGCTTTTTGGAGAGTTTTTAGGTCAGGGGACCAAAAAAAAGAGTTCAGCTGGGCTTGAAGCAATGTGCAAAGGCGTTTCTACGTACCCCGTGGGGATTGGAATCGATCTGCACGTAGTTCTTGAAGGGGTCTTAGTTTAAGGTCTTATAACTCAGACAATGAATGATAAAGGGGAGCAGGAGACACACGGTAAGGTGGTTACAAATCCCAATGTGAAGGAGGACATAATCCTTACCTACCATGTGTTTTATGGGGAAGTGTTCGATTCGAGGAACCGAACATGAATGTTAGGCCGGGCCCATGGGGATGTTCCTAGGCCCTCCTACGTATCACATGAGGATGAGAATCAATCCATACATAGTTCTAGAGGGTGGAACAACACGGTAAGGTACTAGTGCAAAGGATGAAAGGGGTGTGCGGGTCTTGCCCTCAGACAATGAGAAGTGGTATTTGATTAATCATGTTTGTCTTTTAAGGTGAGTGGTTTTTTTTGTGAAGTGAAGGAACTAGGGTAGCAGGCCCTGACGTTGCCATAATAATCAAGCCGTAGTAGGCGTTGACAAATAGCATGGTGTATGACCAATACTCAGTGCGACATCTTCTACGATGATGTCATTACAATGCAGTTCCATTTTTTGTCGTGTTGTCAGGACTATAATGTCACGGTTTAGGGTCATTTGATAGGACCAAGCATGCATTTTAACGTCACTCATTTTACACATAGTAGAGATGATTCTATTTGGGTAATGTGTATGGTTCCAGGAAACATAACATATGTGAAAAGGTCCATGATCTCGCATCACACCGTACGCAATTCCGAGAGAGGAACCACGGGCCAAGGGTTCCAAACAGGGGTGAAAGTGAATGGGGCCGAAGAAACTATCTCCCAGATAAGTTGGACTAGAAAACGAGATGTCTGGGCTGTCCTACGTATCTCATAAAAATGGGAATCAAGCCAAACATTGTTCTAGAGGGCGCCTTTTAACATCGGGAAGGATAGGAAATAGGAGGGCTAATTCATCAAATGGGGTGCACGTGGTGTGGCTATTGCAAACACTGCATGAATGAGGACATAATCCCACACCACACCACATGGTCCCATAGTCATGATCCCAAAAACGGGACGGAAAATGTGAATTAGAAAACCTCAAACTGGACCCGAAGAAAAGAAATCTGGGCTTTCTTACATTTCCCACGAGAAAGGAAATCATGCCAAATGTTGTTCTTAAATGATCACAGTTTATGGTCTTACTGCTCAGACCATGGAGGGATGGCATCTTTCCACGTTAGCACAGACCATGACCCAATCCTTAAGCACACGTGAGTCAAACTCGGTGTGGGGATGAAGGGAGGAAGATTTATTTTTCCACACCTGAAACATCCATCAAAGGGAAATCAGTGCAGAGCCCCAAAGGACACTCTTACCACGACTTTGTTCCCTTGACATTGAAATGTGCACCGAGGAATTGTTTCTTTAGTTTCAAAGATCAACATGAACATGAGAAGGTGGGGATGGATGTGTATCATGTAACTGACACTTTGGGCATAATGGGGTTGGTGTGGTGATGGGGGATAACTGTTAACCGTGGTGGAAAAACAGTATCTATATCGCATTATCCTGAAGTGGGATCAACAAACGAGCATCGACTGCTAGCCATATTCGCCTAGTGGGATTTTTATCGATTTTTTGTCTGAAACTCTTTGGGGAATTGGCCCGTAACGGTAGGAGATCTCTTAGGTTTGCTATCCATGACATTTTTTGGGGGTCCCTCCACGTGTGAAAGGTGATGATAGCCCTGATGAAGGGAGATACAAAGCCTGAAAAGCAGGTGAAAACATGTCTGAGTGGAACCCAGAATTCTACGTACTAAACCAGAGTACCCTTAGTCAGATTGATGAACTGCCAAAGAGGTTCGACACAGATGCTAAGAAGGAAGAGGTACAGACGTGGTCATTAATATCCCAACGCGAGCAAGGAAAAAAATCCATACCATTCCATATATTCCCCTCCCTAGGGAAGGGTAGGCCAATGGGCCAAGGTGAAATGAATATTTCTGGGAGGTGGGGATGGACCCAAAGCCCATACATTTGGGTGGTCCTATGTATCCCATAAAAATGGGAATCAAGCCTTACGTAGTTCTCAAGATGCAGTTTAACGTCATGCAGGACGAAGAGGGGAGTAAGATACCCCCAAACAAGGGAGGTGTATGGTACAAAAAATAAGCCAACATGAATGAGGACATAACCCCACACCACACCATACACTCCCATAAGAGAGGACCCAGGCCGGGGGGCTAGAAAAGGCCAAGGGGCCTGATTTTTGGGCATTACTCAGGAAAGCCTGACCAACTTGAAGTTTAAAGTCTTACAGTGAGGATGAGGGTCAGGGAATAGGATTCCCTAGATAGGGGAGATGTACGGCATGATAAGTAACCTGACATGAATGAGAACATAATCCCACACCCCACTATACATTTTGATTATGAACTTGTGCTAGAGGCCCGAGAGGCCAATGGGCCTGAGCCTGGACGTCAATCAGGGAGGCCTGAACAGCTTGCAGTTTAACGCCTTGCTATAAGGACGGGGGCCAGAGGACTGAAAAGGCCATGGGGCCTGAGGCTAGGCCTCGGTCATGGAGGCCTGACCAGATTGTAGTTTAAGGACTTGTAGTAATGACGGGGAGAGAATCAGGTGTCTCATTCGAGGATGTGTACGACATGGAAATAAACCAAAAGTGAATGAGGTCATAACCCCACATCACGTCGTACAATACTATAAGAGAGAACCCAGTCTAGGTGGAAGGTCATACGCCCTCTTGTACAATTATTCCTTATCAAAACTCGGACGCCCACGTGAGCGGTGCTCGGTGTGGGAAAAAAAGAGCCGATCTTGGCTATCTCCATCCAACGGGTCCTAATAGCTGGCATCGCCCGAGGAGAGTTCGTCACTTGGGGATAGGGCAGAACGAATCACTAGCCTCTATGTATGGGACATCTTGGTGTGGCCCTAATGATTCAGGACAACTTTTGACTATGTTCGCAACACATCATCCCTATAGTTTCCTGAAATGGGATCAATAAATAAGCATCGACCACTGACCACAATAGAAATGCTGGACTTGAATCGGCTAGTTTCTCGACATCCTCGAGGGTGTTGGACCGAAGCAGAAAAAGAGACCTTGGCCCTAGCATCTATACCATTCAGGGGCCCGTCTAGATGGGGGATGTGATAGAATCCCATTCCCGGAGAGGGTGAAGCATTATTGTACCAATCTACGAAAGAAGCAAACATCTCCAGGGAGGGGGACGTACAACTGGATTGAGACTATATAAACATGAATTGGAGAAAATGTATGCACCCTTCCATATGTCTTGACCCAAGAGGAAGATTCTAGATTTAGTATGGGCCAATAGAAAAAATGTCTGGGCATTCCTACATATCTCATGAGGATGGAAATCAAGACGTACATAGTTCTTGAAGGACATGTAGTTTAACGTTGTGTGGTGAAGACGTGGGAGAATAGAAGAACGGGAGTGGGGACATGGTTCGACTATTATAATCCTCATACGACTTGGGCTAAGGAAGCCCATATCATGCAAGGATCCTCCTTGATAACTATACCCAGGGGGGGTTGTCGAAAGAAAATAGTTTGTGGCTGGGCTCACAAAGAAACGTCTGAGCATTCCTACGTACCCCATAATGATTGAATCATGCCATATGTAGTTCTCAAGGTGCAGTTTAACATCAAGAAAGACGATGCACCTATTAATGTCATGCATGATTGGACAGTTTAAGGTCATGGAGGACCATTGTGCAGTTTAGGGTCATGCAGGGCCATCAAGTTTAAGGTCGTGCAAGACCATCGTGCTGTTTAGGGTCATGCGAGACCGTCCAGTTTAAGGTCATGCAGGACCACCATGTAGTTTAAGGTCATTCAGGACTGACATGCAGTTTAGGGTCATGTAGGACCATTAGGGCTGAGGCAATGTATTTCTTGTGGAACATGGCAATGTTGGGAGGAGTTATGCATTCACCGTCCATTGTAACTAGGGAATACAAGCCATTGGAGTAAACCTTGTGAATGATGTAAGGTACCTCCCATTTGGGCTCTAACTTGGGTGGTTTCCTGTCAGGGATCATTGGAACTCGAAGGGTCAACACCAGGTCGCCTTGCAGAAAAGAGTGGAGGCGAACCTTTTTGTTGAAGGCCCTAGCTATCTTATTCTGATGCCTTTCCAGACTGTGCAGGTCGTGGAGCCTATTATAGTCGATTTCTTTTAATTAAGCTATTCGAATTTCAGCCACCTCATCTGGAACCTGTTGGTCATAGACCGTAGTGTGTAACGATGGAAACACGATCATGATGGGAAGGACAGCCTCAGTCCCATACACCAGAGAATATGAAGTCACCTTGGTGGAATTTCGATTCGTCATCCGATAAGCCCAGAGGGAGTTGGGAGCTTGTCTGGACAACTCTTTTTGTTCTGAAAAACCATTTTCCGCAAAATTTTAGAGAGGGGTTTTTTGAATGCCTCGATCTGTCCATTTGCATTAGTGTGATAGCAGGAGGTATGGTTCGAACGAATATTGTACTTGGAGTACAATTTCTTCAGCACAACAGCTCGGAAGTTGGTGTCATTATTAGTGAGGACATTATGAGGGACTCTAAATCGGTGGATGGTATTAGAGCTCATGAAGTCAACGATGGAATGAGACATGACCACATTGAGTGGATTTGCCTCTTCCCACATTGAAATGAAATCTGTGGCGGTAAATATGAACTTTCATTGGTGAGATGTCACCAGTTGATATAGTCCAACGACATCGATCCCTTACACCAAAAATGGCCATGAGTACTTGGTTGAGTGGAGAGGTTCTGAAAGATGATGCAGGAAGTTATCATGAACATGGCATGAGTGGCATCTCTTGGCAAACACAATACAATCATGGATCATGGAGGGCCAGAAGTACCCGAGTCTCTGGATCTGATGGGACATATTTTTCCTAGCCTAGTGGGCTCCACAGTAACCGGCTTGTACCTTATGCATGACCTGAGAAATCGTGACTCCTTGAATGCAACGGAAAAGAACACCCTCAAAACCACACTTATAGATGGTCTGCTCATGACCGGGACGACTCTGGAGGGTAAACTGCAGCATGCGGCATAGAATTCTCTCATGCTCGGTCAATTCATCTAGGAGGCAATCTCTTTGGAGATACTATTCAAAAGGTGCTCTCTAGTCGGGAGTCTTCACAACCACTGCATTTGAAGAACCTGGGGCTCCTGACTTGGAGGATCCGACAGTAAGATGGATTACCCGTAGGCCATCATCATCCTCTGGGGTGATAGGGGCAATGACTCTCTGGTGTTCTACACGTATAATCAGATCATTCTGATCTGGTTCTATAACTGACGAAGCTAAGCCAGCCAAATCATTCGCTCGACCGTTATGTGACCGATGGACGTGGGTGACCTCTGGTCGATAAGGGAACTGGGCCATTAGATAGAGGGTGCACTCCAACAATGGAAGGAGCTCTGGATTCTTGACAATATAGTCTCCATTGACCTGCTTGATGACTACTTCAGAATCCCCTTTCACGTGAAAATGGGGAACATTGATCTCAAGGGCCAGCTCGAGGCCAGTGATGAGAGGATGATCTTCTAACTCATTGTTGGTGCAGCATTCTGACAATAGAAATGATTATGGCAGAATGGCATGCGCTGGGGTGATGAAGATGACATCTAGACCCACTCTCTTGAGCCTATGATTGTTGAGCCTCCTACCAGTGGTCTCCAGGAGGAACCGTCAAAGTGTATTTTCCAACATGAGATGGCATGATCGACTGAGAGGATTGCCTCATCAGGAAAATCTAGGTCCATGGATTGATCTGCGGAGGTTGGATGGGCAGCTAGGATGTCTTCCAATGCCCTCCCCTTGATGGTTTTCTGAGGCACGAACCTGATGTCAAACAGCTATAAAATTACAACCCACTATGCTAGTCATCTGATAAACATGGTTTGGTTCATAATTTAATTCAGTGGGTCTACCCGAGAGACCAACTATACCTCATGGTGTTGTAAATAATGTCGCAATTTCTGTATGGAAAACAAAAGCACAAATCATCTCTTTTTTATGGGTGAGTATCTAGTCTCTGTATCGAGGAGCATGCAACTGAGGTAATAGTGGTTTTTCTTCATCCCTTCATTGTTCTTCTTGGTGAGAAGGGCACCAAGAGACCATTCCAGGGCATTCACATAAAAGAAAAGTGGCTTTTCGGTGATGGGTGGCATCAAGACCGGAGGTTGGAGCAGATAATTCATGATTTCCTCATACGCGGTCTAAAAATCCGAATCCCATTCATAGGCAGAGCCTTTCTTCAATATCCAAAAAAATGGCTATCATATTCCATATAGATTTGAAATTAATCGGTGTATGTAAGCTTTGTGGCCTTTGAGACATCAATGATCCCAAATTTTGCTTGAGGGAGGCATCTTGTTGATGACCTTGATCTTCTCTGGGTCTATCTCGATGCCTCGGTATCTGACAACAATGCCATGAAACATTTCGGAGGTGACCCTAAAGGAACATTTAAGCGGGTTCATCTTCAGGTGGCGGGAAAGGAGGAAAATGAACACTTTATCA
The DNA here is from genome assembly GCA_963277665.1 of Viscum album. Classification (NCBI taxonomy): domain Eukaryota; kingdom Viridiplantae; phylum Streptophyta; class Magnoliopsida; order Santalales; family Viscaceae; genus Viscum; species Viscum album. The sequence continues at coordinate 1,672,583,562 of OY728133.1, forward strand.
AGGTCCTCGAGATGGTCCTAGAACTGGAGATATTTGACCACCAGATCACTCACATAGAACTTCACCAATGTCCTATGAATTAGATTGAATATGTGGTGCATGGGCTGCTGATAGGTGGCACCAGCATTTTTCAGGATGAAGGTCATGGCATGGTAACATAAAGTACCTTCGGGAGCACTAAAAGCAGTGGAATCCTCGTCATTGGGGGCCATACAGATCTGGTAATACCTAGAAAACCCATCAATGAAAGAGAGTGCTTGGAACCTGGCTGTAGAATCAATCAACAACTTCGTTACGAGAAGGGGAAAGTCATCCTTCGGACAGAGGTAGTTGAGATCGCGGAAGTCGATACAAACTCTGATCTTCATTAACTTCTTCCCGACTGGCACAATTTTGGTGAGTCACTTAGTATACTAGACCTCCTTGTCGATGTTGGCATTGATGAGCTTGTCAACTTCAGCCTCAACCATGGCACCATGGGAAGGGTGAATCTTTCTGGGAGGTAGCTTGAACCCGCGATGGTTTTTCGAGAGACCATGGCGGTGGACGGCTACCTGGGTATCTAGTCCTGGCATCTCACTGTAACTCCAGGCAAACACATTATGGTTCTGCTTAATGAAGTTCACGTACCTTTTCTGCACCTCGAAGGACATGGCGGCACTCATCAATGTTGGTCTCAGATCTGCCTCGATTCTAAGGTTCACATGTACCAGTTCATCGACCGTGGTAGAGACTCCTTCAACAAAGGCAGGGACAAATCCTCTAGATCCCCTTCTCCACATGTGGAGGGGTCTTCCACGGGGTGGGGTCGCTCCGATCCACCTGATTCTGATGGGAGGCTGGTGTGGGCCAGAGCGGCAGTGGTCAACACATTAAAATACTCATACGCCACTAAGACCTTAGCAATGAATGAAATTGATCCAATCTCTTCTATTCCTCAGCCCAAGGGGCCATACCTGATGACATCAATGCAGTATTGGCATGCCGTCTTAAGCCGGTTAATCCCAGCCTGATGAAATAGACACATATGATGTACCACCGTTTTCATGAGCCAAACTTCCTGATACCATATGGGGGGAGGATGTTCTGGGATCACCTGATCCTGGTTTTTGTAGGAGTACGAGGTGATTTTCCACCATCGCATGGACTTAGGAATATGACTTTCTCTTGCACCCGAAACGACAAAGCACTGCCCCATGTCGGGGGGTCGTGGCCTCCAACTGATGGATTGGAATGAAGTAAACATCATTCCGACCTGCCCATGGATCAGTTGTGACCGTGGAATTCTCAATCTCACTTTCCAGAATCATCTTATCATTTCTCTTGTAATAGTCAGCTTCTATAATGTCGTCTTCACAAAAAGCAAATGGTGTCATATCTCCGTGGAGCACAACTACTCGACCGTTGAGAGAGTATTTGAGGCATTGGTGATATGACGAAGGGACCAATGCATACAGGTGGAGCCATGGTCTACCCATCAATGCGTTTTATGCAGTGTCCTAGGAGACAACCATATGTTCAGTACTGGAAACTAGGACGCCGATTTGGGTCTTCAGATGGATCATACGACTGGGGTCTGTTCTTTCCTTTCATATCCCTAGATCCTTAAATCGAACGGAGTCAGGTCATCCTCAGATAATCCTAGCTTCCACAGTGTCTGAGTTGTGATTAGTTTAATCCCAGACCCCGTGTCAACAAGACAGCAACGGACTTCCATGCCCTTGAACTAGCTAGTGATGTATAGTGGATGAATGTGCCCCTGTATGAAAGGGTCTTCGTCTTCACTAGAGAACGAGATAACGGACTGGCATTCATCATTCTCAATTTCCTCGGCGTAGAAGCCTTTTGCAGCTGCTACCTCCATCTCAAACAAGAGGGGGCTCTTTAGGGCCTCAGAAAGCACCTCACGCATGTCAGACAATATGCGAAGATCCTAAAGGATAGAAATCCTCGATGGAATTCTGAAAAGGTGATTGAGTACATGATACTTCTGCGCCAAATGCAAGATTCTACTTACAGAAGGCTGCACTGCAATTAGAGGCATGACGGGCCCTGTCGGCTAGACCAGTGGGTGGCTAGTGATAGGTATGCCCCATTGCTCACTGGTCGAGGCATGATGTGTAGTTTTCAGATGAGGGTCGGACAATTTAGGTTATCTTGTAGTAGGGAGAGACTGGCCGCGGTACGAACGAGGTAACTCTGTGAGATCTAGTACCATAAACAGTGGTGGAGGTTGATCTATGGACACTAGATGATGAGGTTGCGCATGCTGAGCTCTACGCTAGGCTTGCTGTTTGGTTTCAGTGGTGTGCATGGCCTGGCTGAAATTTCCATCTGATGTGCCTTGTTAACCTATTTGGTCATGGTTCCACCAATGTTGGCATCGGCTAGGGATGTTGTGGAGGTTCAGATGGCGTTCCCCCTCGTCGGGAGTCATATAGAGATTTACCAACTACACGGTATTAACCAATGTGTACCCCTTATTGTTTCATGAAGAATCATCCACCAATATGGGTATTCTGGGAGAGATCCCAATCTCAAGGGGAATGAAGTCGCTGAGGGTATAGATGACGAAGAAATTGGTGGAGCGCATTGCTTATTCTTGCACCGCCGATGCATAATCTTCTGGGAAGAGGCCGGCTGAGATGAAGATGCAGAGGAGCTGGTCGCTGCTTCTGAAGTCTTCAACTGATTTGGGTATGCCCGAATAATACCATGGGCCGAGCGACTGTTTTATGAGTCATTCATTCGTCGTACTTCTAGGATCCATGGCAGGGAACCTACTGACACTCAACTTCATCTTCCATACCACTTTCTAACCTCAAAAAGTCACCTTCCACTTGTGAAGGGGTTAGGCCCAAACTGACTATATTGTTATTGACCTATTCTTAGAGCCAGTCTTTAAACACATATCACTTCTTGAGAATGTGCCCATAATCCAATGATAGGGGCAGTAGTTGAGGTGATCAGTGAGATTCACCTCTGTTGGCCTTCTAAACTCAAGTAAGTGCACAATCGCCTACTATATGGCAATACAAAAGTAACCGAGGACCTGATCCGCATTGAACAAGTATGTCTGGTGCCTTTATTCTGGATAGGGGGATCTGAGAGCCTTGCCTTGACAAGGGGCTGGAGGGGCCTACTGAGGAGGCTGAGCCTGATTATCTCGCCTAGGCGGTGGTAGTGCATTGTGTGCAATAATTTGTCGATTCTGAGGCTGTTGGTGATGGGAAAGAGGTTGCGCCTGTGGTGGAGGGACACTATGAGGTTGTGGAGGCAGTGATACTGGCAGCAATTCTAGCTGTCTGGGGGCTTCTATTGGGGCCACCGTAGTGGGATCGGCTCTGGTAGCCCTCCTTGATGAGATTACAGGGGGCAGCAGACGAGCCTGACTAGCCTATTGCAGAACTTCCTTGAGGTGCTAGGCCTTATCTGAGAAGTCTGGGAATCCTCCAGGGTAGTTCTGAGTGATCAGGGAAGGAACCAGTTCTGTTTTGACATTCCCTACCCATATCTTCAGTAATTGCTCTTCAATCAATGGCTTGACAAGTGAGTATGTGAGCCCCTTCGATCGAGTGATGAAGTCCGCGACTCGCTCATCTGGCACTTTCATGCACCTGAAATGGTCTATGATCCAGGTCTTTCATGTGGTGGATATGAACAGGTATAAGAATTGTTGGCGTAGATCCTCCCAGCTAGTCACCGATCTAATGGGGAGCTGGCTGTACCAGACAGACGTAGGGACTTCCAAAGTTTGCACATAACATCAGAGCATGGCGGCATTCTGTTGTGTTGCGGTCCCCAACATGGGGCCACAACAAAAAGAAAAGTGGGCTCAATGATGTGGTGGGTCCCCTGTCCCGTTAATGGGAACAAAAGTAGGATTTCTAATACCAGGTTGTGCAGGTATATCATCTACACACATGGGATGTGGATTGCAATATGGTGGGACTACCACCTGTCATGTTTCCAACGCCTCAAAGAGGGCGATTAGTGCCGCTATAGGATCATCTAGATGGGGTCCCTATCTTGATGGGGATCCCTAACCATGAGTGAATGTTTGGGCTCTTCGACATGGTAGATGGGTTCAATAGGTCATGGATCGACTGGTAGATTGGCATGCGGGGTATCTGGTGGAACTCGGGCTGGATTTTACGGATTGCCATGCCGTTCGGGAGGGTTTGGTGAGACATATTGCGCCCTCTTTCTGTGAGTTCCTGCTTCGACCCTGTTTGTGGGAGTGGTATGATCAGGGTTTCCTGGAGGTATCTTGTCAGGGGGATGTTATTCGTTCCCCTACTTCCCCCGACCTAGGATCACCATAGTTTGGTCCTCGCTCTACATCACGTTCAGCATGGAGTTCGTCGACCAGCAACTTCTGCTCAGCAAATTGCTGGCGCAATACAGCCTTCTTGGGGTCTTGCATCGTCTTCTTCACTGAGGCAGACGGATTGGAGTGCTTGACAGTTCTGACATTCTCTTTACCCTTAGTGGTATTCGAACTGAGTACCAACGGCTCGGTGGGAGTAGGGAGACCTAGGAGGTTCTTCTGTTGATGAGTAATCCTCCATGATAGGTCCAACAGTGGTGTTACACCCTCAGTGGGTATGTCTCCATCATGAAACTCTAGCTCGTACTCCTTTTCCACTATGTCAGCCATGTGGATCACAGCCCTTCTTGGGGCCATGTCCTCAAAATCCCATAACGAATCAGGTTGCCATTGGATAGGACTAAAGAGGAGGGCAGCATACTGTCTCCAGCCACAGACAAGCACATGGGGGGTAGCTTCCCTGATAATTTTGTAGAGTACCTTGAAACTCTGAACTCATTTTGTTAGAGGGTTATTTGGAGACCTAGTGACTCAGGGCACTAGACCACAGGGAGTGTGTCCAAATCAACCAGATGACATTGCCCGCAGATTTCCTCGAAGTGAACTTTCCTTCTGGTGTACACCACCAGATGATAACGAAGACGAAAGTGCATCTCCCATAGGTTTTAATAGAAGCACTAAACATCCTCTAGAGTGAGGGATTCCGACACAAAAAAGTTAGATGCTACCACTGGCCAGATCTTCTCCAGGAAGTGATCCACCGCAAGAATGTTCATGAAATTCTTGTGCTCAGATTCTGGGTCTATCGACGTATTGTCCCACTCGTCAACTAGAGGTGGCTGTGGAACTAGAAGCGAAACTAAGTCAGAACTCTGAGAAATTCGACTGAGCAGTGGATAATACAGTGAATTATCCGACTGGATGCCGAATTCCATGCCATCCTCTGAGGAGTGTTGTGACATGACCACAACGTCACGATACGACGGGTCGACACCCACATCTTATAGTTCAGGGATCATGGTTACCGGAAATGGGTCACATTGTTTCTCAACCTTCATCGGTCCCTAGAATAGCTCCTTGTGATCTCTGGTTGAGTTGGAGTGTGCTTCTGGTGATGATGGTGGTGACTGCTTGGTCGGAACCTGTGGGACTCCACAAATTTCCTCTTCCTGGATGACTCTCCAACGAGAGGCAGGAATCCGGTGGACTTCACATTCTGGATGGATGAGGCTAACTTGCCTTGTTCCTGCCCCATTCCTTGACATGGAGGACAAAGGGGAGGGTTCCACTGCTATGTCATATTCGGCTTCAGAATTCGAGAAACAGACCGTTTGGTTCTTCGTTTTATGATTTTTGGTATTCTTCTTGTAGCAGCGACGACCCACATTCCTGCCCTAAGATGGATCTTCAGGGATGTGACAATTCTCGGCATGAGAAGTTCCCTCGACTGTACTACTGTTGGGGCGGGGAGAACATCTACCTGAGTGGGCAGGGGTGTGAGGACCACCTGGTAATATGTCAAAGGGGACACGGGGATGACTTCCATTCTGGCTTCTAGTACAGGTGGCACCCCAACTGGAACTGACGGGAGTACTCATAAGAACTCCATGACTGGTTCCCTTGGTGATGTTAGTGTGATTGTGTTCCTCATACTGATTGGACTGAACACAAGTAGGACCTCCATGGTAGTCGTTGGTGAAGTGAAGTCGACCTCCACCAATATGGTTCATAAGAAGAATATGGCCTATGTTGACTATTACAAGGACATGATGGAGGTCCTCACATCGGAGAGTGAATGGATGTGCAACGCCCCGACCCAAGTGGTCCTTGGTAGAAGGGATGGCTCTGTATCCAGTGTAATGAGTATGGGACAGGCTCCCATACGAGGTGTTGCTACAATGGAGAAGGCCCTTGTCCATGTCAAAGGTGGCATGAGGCGTACCTCCGAGTCGGGCCTGGGATTGAAAAAGGCCAGCAGCCTCCATTGTAGTTTCACTGGGAGGGCCCCCATAGTGGGTGGAATTGCTACAAGTGCATCCGTGTTGGCCATTTCGAGCACCTACGATGAAAAGAGTCAACCCAATCCGCCCCGTGTGGTAGTTGGGGCCTCGATCCAGGTCAGGCGCATAGCTACCCTTTCTTGGTGTTTATAGGGGGTTGGGGATTCATGTTGGTGGCGGCTTGGGACATAGTAGCTGCTAATGGTGTTGAACCTTGATGGGTGTCCTCCTCGGCATGTGCCCGATGCTGTCGTTGGGTCAGCCGAGCCGGTGTCATTGGTGCATGTAGGTAGTCCACCTGCTCTTCAGCCCGGGGAACTAGGTGGTGGCATTGGAACAGCCTGGTGGGGGCCCTCACTAGGAACCCCTGGGACGAAACTCTGGTCGGGTGAGCCCAAACATCCACTACCTCATCAGAGTAGGGCATGGAATCATCGATGCGTTCTGGGGATAGGCCACCAAAACGATTGTAGGTTGGAGTGGTGAAAAACGGCTTCTTGCTCGGCCCTCGGGGGCGGCGTTGATAGTGAGGCATAGAGGCCTCTAAATCCTAGTGGGACATGTCCCTTGTATGGATGACCCCCTCCTCCTTGTACCAACGTATAAGGTCATTTGTTACCATCTATTGGATAATCTCTAATGCAGAGAGGGGGCGTGGGCGCATAGTAAACATGGCAGTCGAGGCTATCATAGAAGAGGCAAATCGGCATGGGGTAGCCACGTTGAGATTGCCCATGTTGCTACGTCAGTGGGCAGGAGGTGATCTGGTACGAGATATAGAAACTGTGTTCCTGGTGGCAGGGAGATCAACTCATTAATATTGACCAAAAAAGAAATTGACACCCAGTTCCCCCAACACCATTCCGTCTTCCATGACCAGTAGGAGGGATCCATGTTGACAACATGGCAGACCGAGATGCCCAACATTTTGACTACCCCATCTTCTTGGTGAGTTTCACACCAGGCTCGGTATTTTCCTGGCGGTGCCCGACGCCAGTTATCTGGATCTGATGACACGTCATTTTACTGATGTCTCGAGTGCTACTAATCTTTATATTGTGGAGAAGGCCTTCACGTCGGGTTCACCATTTCTGTTTGCGACGCTTTCACTGGGGCCCGCACGTCCATCACATTCAGGGGACGTCGGCGTAGTTCTGTTTCCCCGAATTCCTACTTTCTAATGGTAGGCGGCATTCACTCCTTATTCAGGGAAACTTGCTCCTTGGTCGAAATGGGATGATGGGATGTTAGTTCTTCCTTCTTTGGATTTCTCCTCGGAACTCATCACCTAGTCCGGGACTCCCTTATATATTTAATACATTGTTCATAAAACGCTTCCTAGAACCATGTTTCCATGGACGCCTGTTAATTACACTACTTCTGTCAGGACATTCTAAGGGGTCGGGTCAGGGCAGAAACCTTCAGTTGGTTGTGTAGTCATGTCGAGGTATCACTGGCGTGTCAAGACACTTGGGAATTGGTGTGTCTATCTTTGGTCCCTTATTATAGGGCTTTTCGATGGAGTGGATGCTCGGGGAATCCCACATCGAGCGTGTGGAATCATATGCCATAGGCATGTATATGAGATTTTCCTTATCTTCCTGTGTTTAACACTGGGTATGCCACAAGTTTAACGTCTAGAGGAGACAGATCAGATTGATCAGAACATTAGATAGAGTGGATCAGATTGAAGAACACCCTTGATGGAACAATGATATCGGGGCCAGCACATGGGAAGCTTCTTGAATGTTGTGGAGGGGAATGAGGTGGCATGATCTCACTGAAATGTGGCAGCCGAGGTAAGAATCAGGATGAGTGATGAAAATTTGAATGGATTGGAGGAGCAATGAGATGGGACCATCATGGATATGATGGTAGTGATGGGTTTGAGCCTCGAAAAGACCTCCTACGTATCTCCATGGCCAGGAATCAAAGTCTGCATTGTTCGTTTGGTGAGAACTGACGTGAAGGGTGTTGAAGCGACTAACAAGTGGTGGGCCTGAACATCAAGGAGGCTTCCTACGTACCATGACATGACATGTATCAAAGTTCTCATAGTGTGGGTTGTGTCAGTGTCAGATAACTGACATGAATCAGGACCTTAGTCTAATGGGTGTTGGGATTGAACCTCATGAGGTTTCTTACGTACCACTCCATTATAGGGATCAAATTCCTCGTAGTTCGCATATGAAAAAGGGGTTGTTGAACTGACATATAGAATTGTCGGATCAACTGGATGGTGGGATCACAATGGATTACCGCTAGATTGGGATGCAGCTTAACAGCATGAGGGATAAGGGATTGTCGGAGAACCGACTAAAGATGGACCTTAGTCTAGGAGGATAGTGAGATCACAACGACTTACCATTGGATTTGGATGAAGTTTAACATCATGCTGGATGGGGGCGTGTCCGATAACTGACATGAAGATGGATCAGGGTTCTTATGGGTGATCAAATTGAACCTCATGGAGGCTTCTTATTTACCATTCCATGAAACAGATAAAAGACCCATAGTTTGGATGGATCACAATGGCTTACCACTAGATTGGAATATAGTTTAATGTCATGCGGGATGGGGGAATCTTGGGCTTACACTCTGAGGTGGCCCATGGTGGAGTTCAGAGAAATGACATGAAGGCTTTCAGAAAGGCCGGGTGGTGGCCTTGAACTTCGTGAGACTTCCTACGTACCATCCCATGACATGGATCAATGTCCTCGTAGTTCAGGTCATGCGGGATGGGGGAATTTGGGGATTACAATCTGAGTTGGCCCAGGGGTTGTCATGGTCGGGGCTCACTCTATGCTCATGGGAGTCATGCTCGGTGTAAGAAATAAGAGGTTGTAGAGACCTAACGATCACATCACAAAGGGTGCATCTGTGGAAAGTGAAGAGAGTCTTATGCATTAGGCGGCCCATGGTGCTGGGACTTACTCTCGGATAGAGGCACGATGGTGAAGAAGCCCAGCGGGAGAGGGAAAGGGTAACGAAAACCCCTGTGTCCACCTCCCCTCCTGGTCCTTGGAACCGGGGATGTACGGAGGTGCATGGGTGCAACCTCCGGCTAGAAAGGCTAGGGGATTACACCAAGATGGCTTCCCTTACCTGCGGAAAAAAGCCACTCCTAAAAGGAGGATATCATCCCCGATGAAGACCAGAGGGTATAGAGAATTTCCAAGGTGGGGGAACCCCACGTGAGAGACACGGGGCGATGTCATAGTTTTACATCGTGTGTTGAGGATGAGGGTGCTTGGCAGTTTAGTGTCATGTAGCACGGAAAAAGTCGGTTTACTCCGCACCCCTAGAACTTACATAACTGGTAACCACTACTCCTTATGGTAGAGAAAGTACCTACAATGCCGTACTGAAGAGGGGATACAAAGCGTACCATCGAGGGGTCCACATTAGCGTGGTTATGTGAAGAAGAAATATCCATTAGTGTGCCTACGCAAAAGAAGCATTAGGCGAAGCAATTCCACTGGTGGTATCATCCAGGGGACATTGAAGTCACATTGTACAAACCTAGAGGGTCACACGAGAAAAGGAATTTCCAAGAAGAGGGGTCCATAGGCAGGGGCCTTGTGGAGCTCGGTTGCTCTGCGTAGTGGAGGGAACTGGTGAAGGGTTGTGCTTCGCGAAGTGGGGTGCCTTAGCCTTAGCATGGGGCAGAAGTTCCAATGGTAGGTGCTTCGCAAAGTGGAAGGGCATTCGTGAAGCACCACCTCATGGAGAATATGTTCCTCACGAGTAAAGTGTCGTAAAGAAATGTGCATCGTGAAGTACCGTGATTTTGCCTCAGTAAATGGATCATGTGTACGTGAGGGGTGTTTTGCAAAGCATAAACGCTCCATGACAACCTGGGTCCCCTTGGGGATTCCATTCCCCTAATAAATACCTTAGGCTTCATGAAAGGCATCCCTCTCAGAAGAGGGGATCAAAACAAGACAAATCATAGGCCTCTTGCGAAGCAAAAATTCCTCATGTAGCTCATGCTTCCTAGAGAAAAGGGTGCTTCGCGATTTGGCAGCTATTGAGGAGAATGGTCGGATTGTCTGTCTAGGGGGCTTAGGGGAAGCTTGGTATTTATTGGCAAAAGGAGCGGCAAAGCAAAGCTTACACTGCACGAAGAGGGCATTGTTTTCCTCGCAGCTGGTTCGCGAACATCAGGGGCGTTCGTGGGGCGTACCGCCTCTTGGGCTTCACGGAGGGTTCATGAATGTATGGGGCATTCGCGGAGAAAATCCCCACTTTTTCTTCGCGGCGGGATCACGAACGTCAGGGGAATTCGTGGGGCGTACCACCTCTTTTGCTTTGTGGTGGGTTCGCGAATGTCATGGGCGTTCGCGGGGCATACCCTCTCTTTTTCTTTGTGGCGGTCTTGTTGCATGGGGGTTTCCGCACTGTGGAATCGCGGGGAAAGTCACGGGGCATCTTTTTCTTCTTACTTTTCTTCCAACATTTTGGTGCCAAAACACATCAAACAAACCTATGTGAAAATATGCATCCTTACATGGAAGGTATTAATGTTTCTATATTTTTGAAATAAATTGAGACATGATATTTTTGTTATCAGTTGAGTAATAAATCACAAAAATCCAAAAAATTAAAATCAATAAATCTTGATCTGCTTTAATGATAAATAAAATGTGTAATTTGGATTGTTTCAAAATAGTTTGAATAAGAGATTATCACTTCCCAAAAATGAAGATTGATTTCCTCTTTGCAAAGTGGAAATAATATTCCTGGAAATATAATATAATATAAAATATTTAAAAAATCATAAATTGATAGATGATTCTAATCAGTGAATGTTTTTTAGTATCCAGAATATTCATTGATGAATATTGTAAAGAAGAAATGAATAATATTTTAATCTATGGAATCCCATTTGATGCTCAAATTTTCATTAGTGATTCCTCTTAATAGAGATAAATTTTGTTCTACTGATGGGAGATTTGAACTGGTTGAGGCAAGCTATTGTAATGAATTCAAGGTTGTAGTGTTTCTCAATTTCCAATTTCATAATAAGATGGGTGCTATGTGTATAAAATAATAACTACTATAGAACATGGATGTACTCATCCTTAATGGAGTAAAAGCTCATTAAAACTCCATTTTATTTCTCAATTTTCACCATTAGGGAGTATCTTCAGATAAAATTAATGTATAAGAAAGAGACTATAAGTGGGTTTTCTAAACCAATACACAGTTTTTACTGCCATTGATTATCAACATTCATGTGATCCAAATTTTGGAATCAATATAGTTTTACACATTAGTTATTCTCTAAAATAATTAATATATAGTAACAAAATATTGAGAAAAGTAATGGAATTCCAACTTTCTCTAGAAAACTGTTTCATTATTACAATGAGAGGATGGTCCCTTACATTATTTCTCTAGGGATTTATTTTTATGACTCGGTTAACTATAGATTAACTATTGCAATGAAACCTCATCATTTCATCTTATCATTAAACACAACATTGAAGATGATAGATATTCTACAAATGTATTATTATCTTATTTATTATGAAGAGAGACAATGAAGTTTCTTGGGCCACATACCTACTATTACTATTATAAATAAGCTTCATATAATTTTTGAATAGAAAATAAATAAATAATTATATAACTAAATCAAATGTAATCAATTTGAGGACACTATCATATAGGGTTATGAAACTATTGATAAAATTTTTAAAGTAAAATCAATCTGTCAGCATTATTATTGGTTATGGAGATACTCGTGAATATTCTAATATGTTGAAATAGTTTATGAGAATTCGACCAAAAAAATTGTACAACTATCTCAACTGTAGAAGATATATATCATGATGATTTTACCATTGGTGAACTTCACATAAAAGATGTTAATTTTGAAATGATAAGAGATGTTATTGTAGCATCCCAAATATTTATAGAAAAATAATTTTTCATATCTATTAATATTTATGAATAAGAAACTAATTTTACATTAAAAGGGATTCTTTGTCCTATAGCGTACTCGAAACACAACAACGGGTTTTTCTGAAATCATACATTGCGCACAACATTGAGTTATACTGAAAAATAATACAGTAATATTTTTATTATTTTAAATGGTTGTTAATTTCTTATTGTTGTATTGGTAAGAATGAACAGAACTATGTACAATATGATTAAAAATTTTGATAAATGTTTTTACATTTATCGAATAAATTATATAGGCTAAAATGAGAAAGAATACATTATTAAGTATAAAAATATTCAATTTTTTTAAAAGGTTATTTTACCACATTTTAATAGAAACCAATTTTTAAATATAGTTTTTTTCACTTTTATATTTTCCATTTGACAAAATAAAAATTATCTTTAGAATCGAGACAACAGATTTTTTTGGGTGGAATGTTTGGTATTATTTTGATGAAATTCATATTTTAATAAATAGTGAGAAATACTGCATTTTAATATTAAACTATCTTCTGAATTTATTTATCTATATATTTATATTTACTTTTTAATTGGTTTTAAAGTTTAATTGGATTAATTTTTTATCATTTAATACAATTTTGTACATTGGAAGTTATTTCACTTATAAATTGGACATAAACATATGTTAATATTTTGATAGTTTTTACTTCTTGAAAACATTCTTTCTGGTTATGACCACAGCATATAATTTTAATTAAATTACACAAACTTATCTATTGTGAATTTTTTAAAATGGATTACATATTTGGAATAAAAATTTCCAAATTGTATAAATATTCGCCTTTTATTTTTGACATTATGAATTTTCATTTTGGTAATTATTTTTATTTACCATGGTTAAATGGTAAATCTAGTAAATAAGTGTAAAAAATTATATTATAATAATATTAAACTACCATAACCCATGTCCTAATCCTATTAGATGCGATATTTCTGGTTATGCGAATCAATGGGTCGATTTTGGGATCCCATGGAACCACTTGGGAGTATTGATGACATGTGATAATAATTATTTTATTATAAAGTGAAATATAACAAATACATGTATCTTTATCTTAAAAAATTTATTCAGTCTATAAAAATTAAATATTTGATTCTAAATTTTAATTATAAAGATAAAAATTTTCCCTAAATATAGTTATTTAATTTATAAATTTTATAAATTTTAAAAAAAAATTATGACATAATGATGATGTAGTGATTACCTTATTAAAAAAATATTCTAATAATTGATAGTATAAATATTAAAATAAATGTAATTTCAATGTTGGGATCCCATACAAGAATTTTATGGATGATTATAACATTTTATATTTAAATTAATTCTTTTTTGTTATGGAATCATGTTTTTATGACTTTATCAATAATCAAAGATTAAATAGTGTCAAAATTAACATAAATGAGTTTTTAAAACAAATACTATTTTATTAGATGATATAATAGCCCTAAAATATAAGATTTATACAAATGATTTATATAATGTAGAAAATGTCATTAATGATTCACTTGTGGTACTATTGGCAATTTATAGTGACTATAGTAACCATATATTATGAAAATAGATGAAGACATGGTAAGGGTTAATATTTTTAACTATGGTTTAAAGATAAAAGATAAGATTAATTTTTAACCTAAACACATCTAAAACCAACTGGTTGAGATTATGTTGACCAATCCTCATCTTATCCTTGAATTATTTTACTTTGGAATTATTATAATTTGAAAATAATTTTATAACAAAATAATAATTCATGACTTTCATAAAGTGACAATCCTCCATCTTATAAAAGGCCACAATCTCAATCCACTTACTTGCACCTCTAAATCCCCTTTGATCATCCAAAATATTCTCAAATAATCTCTCAACATCCCCTTATTCCTACTTGAATCATTAACATGGATATAATGATATTCGAGAAAGCCTTTAGGCTTCAATATAAAGAAGTTCCCCAATTAAGAGGTATCATCTTCTCTCAAGTTCCTTTCCATTATTTTCCCTCTTTACTCCCTATGATATTCCAATTATATGATTACATAACAACACTAGTACCCTCAATACACAAGGATTTTTTTATGATAAGTATTTGAAATACACTTAAACACACATCCATCTAATGGATACACACATATTATTTCTGTGTACAGTGAACTTCTACCTCATGAAACGATGGTTGTTCAATTTTATCCTACCATCTCTTAGGGTGGACATTATGATGGAACTGTATTTATTTGAGTTATATATGTTATATTTATATTGTATCTATGATTATATATTTTTAATTACAACATACCTTTATGCTTTCCATATTGTGTAAATACAATAATTTCATTTGAGGATATGTAGACTACTGCCACCTAAAAGTTGTATGACGCATTCATTCCATACATTAAAGTTACAAAGGATGGATTCAATGAATATATATAACATATATTTTATATTTTAATTATAACATATCTATGTATCATTTATTTTTCGTTCCTTTATATGAAAAAAATAAAACTAACATTCATGCGTACGTATGACCTACCGTCTCCATGAACGGTGAATTTAATTAAATATCACCAACTGTTATAGACTATTATAAATACATATATACTGGTTATATATAATATTTAAATCTTGAATAATATTCTGTACGTGTTGTAATTTTTATTACATGAACAATTTACATTAAAACATGTTCATTTTTTTGACTCCAGTACTGAATATCAACAAAATATCCAATATGAACTGAAATAATTATGTAATTTTTATAACATGTTAATTAATGATATAAAAGGAATAATAAACATGAAAAATATTCTCAATAACGTATAAATTAACAAATATTTATTATTCGGGATCATAATGAATGTATGAGACTAGTCAAATTTTAGGTAAGGGACTTCGTCGCAATCTTCTTTCAATGAAGCATATTTTTATAATATACACCTCATTATTTAATAAGGTTTATAAAAAACCCCTTTGACTTTTAATTTCATAAATAATGAATCTATTTCTATGAAAAATTTTACTAAATGAAAAATATGAATGTTTTAAACTTATGCAGTGACAAATATTTATCTGCCAACGTAACCATTATTTGATTTCTGGCATCCTCTAAAAGCAAATATTTTTTTAAAAGGAAAAGAAATAACCAATTCCATTTTATTGTGTTTTGGTATTGAAAATATTTTTTGAACTTTATTTAGTATTTTTATATCTTAAAATTATTTATTGTGATTGAAAATGAAATGTTATCAGTGAAATGATGAGATTCTCACTTTTTTATGTGTTATGATTATATAATGGTACATAGTGATATGGCAGGGGTTATGTTATTAACCCAAGACGAGTGGTTATTTGATAACCCAAAGTCATCTGGTTCTGTGATAAACCATTAATTGGTGGTTATGTTATAACCTTCAATGCATTGGGTATGGAAGTCAGTTGTATGGTTGTTCCATTTAGTGATATGTCTTGAAGTTGACCGTAAGGTTATTCCATTGAAGTATGTTTATGTCCAATGTAACTAGTATATGTTATATGATTCTTTATATGGTATTTATGCTAATACTTTTTTTACAGAAAGGTTAAGGAGTTGTCTTTTATTTATTTAAGTATATTTAATACTTCTTAAAGGTGAGAAAAATTACGTTATGATAATGTATTCATGGTTTACATATTTTCTCTAGACTAATATTTTTCCTTCCTTGTGTATCCATTTCCGATATTTTTATGCTCATCCCATGTTTTTAAATGTTTTTCACCAGACATAAATATTAATAGAGTCAAGGATGGTATCCAAGTAAAGGTCATGCTATTTAAAACATGGAAAGAAACATGTTTATTATTAAATAGATTTTGTTTCACAGAAAAAAAGTTGATTGTGTGTGGAAGTATATACTTGTAATTTAGATTTTTTTGAATGAGTGTTGGAATAATTCTCTAAATATCAAAACCTGAAAGGATACATGATGTGAATTAATGTAAATTTACTATCTTTTCTTATGATTAAGTAATGTTTAAGGATGGGGCCTTATAGTTGGTATCAAAGGTCGTTTTAGATAACATTACGAGTTAAAATATTGTTAATAGAACACCCAAAAAAGTATTTATTGCATTACGTTAAAATTGAAATGATATTGAATATGATGATTTCTATGTTACTTCATCTAGGATATATTTGTTCAGTATGGTTTTCTACAGAGGAAATAGGATGTTGTGTTGGGAAAGAATAATGAGGGAATTAACCATCCAAATAAACATCCTAAGATGGTGGGAATGAGAACATAATAGTTTATTGAAGTGATAGTTCAGTTGAATCAGGAGGTAAATGGTGGCAGTATCCATACATGTGGTCAACCAATCCAACCGAATAGGAATATATCGATCATGGATAATTACTTATTGCAACTTCCTTCATCATTAAGATGATCATATGAACCTGAGAATTTTAAATGGAGCATTAAACAATAGGAATATGTTTTTGATGTATTGAGGATTTCTGACAATCCAAAGGGTTGTCTTGTTGTTTATCATTTTCTAGTTGAAATTTATTAGTGGTGGTAAATGACTAAAAATATCAGAGGAAGTGAAGGGATTGAAACCCGGGAATGGGATGAATTTAAGAATACCTTCTTTGGCAAATATTTTCCTACAGTTTTTAACGATAGGATGGAAAATAAATTCATGGAATTGAGAAAAAAATAGGATGAATATATGGATACATGTTAATACAATTTCACCCATTTGACAAGGTACGTCCTAAATTTTCTCCTCGATATTGATAGTTAGATAAATCATTTTTACATTAGATTGAAACTAAAATATCAAAGGGTGTTAGCTTCCCCTTAGTTCAAAATCAATGAGAAAATTGTTTGATGTGTTGAGATGGTAGAAATAGAGTTACCTGATGATCATGTATTCCATCAGAGCAAACAAAAGAAGTGATCCAATTCATAGGCAATGTGAAATAATTCATCAAAGAAACATGGAGGTTAGATTACCAAAATTCCAACTTGTGAGAAGTGTGGTAAAATGAATCCTAGATAATGTCTCTCAATGTCCAAGAAGTGCATCAAATGTGGTAAGACTATTCATATTCACCATAACTATATGTAAGATTATCAGGAAGGAAATGAAAACCTAGAGGTAATATGTTTTAGTTTCAATGAGATAGAACATTATGTCGATGTGTACCTAAAGATGATTAGCTAGGGTGGAAACCAGCAAGATATAAAGCCAATGGGAATTTCCAGTAATTTTCTACTACTAATGTTGGTATGGGGCCATCAAATGATGTTTTGATAAGTATGTTACATGTTTCATCAATATATTCTGGTGCTCTATTTGACTCTATATCTTCAAATTCTTTCATTTCTGATATTATTGTAATTAAAATAAAAATAGATCATCATGAAAGTTATATAGAACATTTTCTAAAAACTCTTACTGTATGTATTAATGAAACCATGATTTTTGGGAATCATCATATTATCATTAGTGGGATAGCCATTACTACAAATCATGGTGAGCTTTATATATTGGTAGATTCTATAATTTTTGTTAAGGACTAGATTTCAATTTATCATGAAAAAATATATTAAAAATTCAATAATGTTTTATTCAATTATTGCATTGCTTACATAACATACCTATAAGAAGAAAAATTGATTATATATGGTAGTGAATGTTATCTAGATCATGTTGTTGAAAATAAATAAATAGTATTGATTGGGGACATTCCAGTGGTGAATGAATTCATAATTTTGTTTCCTAATGAATTTCATGGTTTTGATCCCAATTAGGAGGCTGAATTTACTATTGACTTAGTTCCAAATGAAATGCCTATTTATGAACCTCTTATTGAATGGAAGAAGTTGAACTAGTGGAATTGAGAAAAATTTGAAATAATTACTCCATAAAGATTTCATTCGACCTAGCACTTCACTACAGGGTGTGCTGGCTTTATTTGTTAAAGAATAAGATGTTTCTATGAGACTATGTGTTTCATATAGAGACTTTAGTAAAATAAATATTAAGGAAAAGTATATGTTTCCTCATATCAATGATTAACATGATCTTCTCTTGGGAGATCAGTATTTTTCCAATATTGATTTGAGGTCAGGGTACCATCAGCTGAAGGCGAAGGGGTGACATTCTAAAGACTGTTGTTTGAATGAGATATGGGAATTATGAGTTTGTAGTTGTTCCCTTTGGGTTATCTATTACACTTGATGTATTTATGAATCTCATGAATGGTGTGTTTAATTTGTTTTTGGATTAGTTTTTTGTTGTGTTTATAGATGGTATTTTGAATATTATGGAAGACGAGAGGAACATGAATGTCACATAAAGATAGTTTTGAAAATAATAAAATAATATAAACTATATTCAATGTTTTGTAAGATTGGTTTTTGGTTGAAGAAAATTTCATTCCTTTGTCATGTTGTTTCTAAAGTTGAGATAATTTATTACCCTTATAAAAAAATGTTTTTTAGGAGTGGAAAAGACCTACCAATATCACAAATATTTATAGCATTCTTGGATTAACGGGATATTAATGAAGGTTTGTTGAAAACTTTTATATGTTATCTAGACCACTATAAAAGATAACACATAATGTAGTTAATTTTTCTACAAAAAAAATATGATACTTGTTTTCAGAAACTAAAATAAAGATAGTTAAATGCTCCAGTTTTGGCCATACCTTCTAAGAATGGTGAATTTGTTATCAATAATGATGCATCATTGAAAATAATTGGTTGTATCCTAATGCAGAATGATCAGGTGAGTTCTTATGATTCGTGTCTTTTGAAACCTCATGAGCTAAATTACCCTACACATTATTTGGAATTAGCTACTTTTGTTTATGAATTAAAAAATTTAATGCATCATTTTTATAGCATAAATGTGAAATATACACTGATCACAGAAGTTTTAAGTTTATATTCACTCATAAAAAATTAAACACGAGAAAAAAAAAGATGGATTTAATTAATCAAAGATTATGATTGCGTGAGTCATTTCTATCCACGAATAGAAAATAAAGTGGATGAATCTGTGAGTCAAAATAGCAATGCTACATTAAAGATGCTACGTTTGTACAGAGTTCTTTTGGATTCTAATTTGATGAATTTTGGATTGTAAGTTGTTGGTACTAGAGATTCCTTTTTTTTGCTTTAGGTGGATGGGAAAAGATCTCTATTAGTTTGTATTATGAATGTTCATAAAAAATACACTGAGTTGTAGAAAAATGTAGAATTGGTTCACAAGGATAAGTCACCTAAATTTAACAATGATAAAGGTAGTGTTTTGATGTTTGAAAATAAATTATGTGTGCCTTATGACTCATATTTGAAGAAAGATTTGTTATATGAATTTTATAGATCAAAAGTTTTTGTTCATCCTGGATGTACTAATTTGTACAGAGATTTTCAAGAGTATTATTTGTGGGATATAATGAAAAGATATATTGATAAATATACATTGAAGTGTTTATGTTTTCAAGAGTGTAAATTAGAATGGCAGTTAACAAAATTCTTGCTTAATCATTTTCCAATGCCAAAGTTAAAATGGAAGAATATATATATATTCATTTTGTAGTGGAATTACCAAATTATTTTAAAGGTAAAAATGCAATATGGGTTTTCCTTGATCGATTGACTAAATCAGCTAATTTTATTTTTATTCGAGTTACTCTGTCTCTACATAAACATTCATGATAGTAAATTACAGAGGTATTCAAGTTACATTGAGTTCTGATTCACATTGTATATGATCATGATACCAGGATTACATCTATGTTTTCGAAAGGCATTCAAAAGTCATTGAGAACTGAATTATATTGTAGAACAGCTCATCATCCTCAATCGGATGGGTAGTCAGAATGAAAAATTCAGACCAAGAAATATATTATACATGCTTGTTCAATGTATTTCAAGGGAATTTGGGATAACAATATTTCATTGTTTGAGTTTTTTTATAATAATAGTTTTCATTCAAGTATACTGATGGCATCATTTGATAAAATATATTGAATGTGTTGTCAGTCTCCAACTTTTTGGGATGAAGTATGTCAAAGGATGTTCATAGGGAATGGATTTTTCAAAATATGGAAGAGAATGTTTATTAGATTCAGAAGCACATGATAAAAACATAGAGTAGGCAAAAAATTATGTAGATAGCTAGAGGATGGATCTTTATTTTGTGGTAGGTGATCATGCCTTTCTCAATGTTTCTCCATAGAAAATTGTGAAGCATTTTGGTATGATGGTAAAGCTGAGTATGAGGTTTATTAGAACCTATAAAATTATCGATAATGTTGGATTAGTTGCCTATAGGGTGGGTTTACCTCCATATTGATCTTAGGAACACATTGTTTTTCATGTTAAAATTTTTAGAATGTATATGTCAAATACATCTCATTATTGATTTAAGAGGTAGTTCAATTGGAATAGAATATTTCTTATGAGGAATACCTAGTACATATTCTTGAATGTAGGGAGAAAGTGTTGAGGAATAAGGTGATTCTTAAGGTAATGGTTTTTTGGACAAACCATATTGTTGAACAGGCAATGTGGGAATCTGATTATTCTATTAGGGATATATACCCCCAACTTATTTTAAAAGTTAAAAAATTTTGACGACACAATTTCCAAAAGGTGGAATGATGAACCACACCATGTATTTATATAATAATGATTTCCAATATCAATTAATATTGATGAATAATATATAAATTTTTCTCATAAGTGATGCTTTATCCTATAACATACTTAACACGCAACCACAGGTTTCTCCGAAATCTTATGTTGCACGCAACATTGAGTTATATTGGAAAATAATACAATATTATTATTAGTATTTTAAATTGTAGTAAATTCCTAACTGTCGTATTTGAGGGAATGAATAAAGATAACTACAATATTACTATACATATTTTTTTACTTTTTTTACATTTATATAAAATATTTACATTCCCAAAATAATAATGAATCCTATACTAAGCTTAAGATACTCTAATATTTCTAAAAAGGTCATTTTACGTCCTTTTGAGGGAGAAACCTTTTATATTTTATCTTTTGTCACTTTTATATGTAATATTTGACAAAATAAACTTTTTTCAGAATAGCATCATCAAAATTTACTTTGGTTGTATTTTATTTATTTATTTTTGATGAAATTCATATTATAATGAATATTGAAATATTTTACACTTTAACTAAAAACTAACATTTAACCTAATTAATTTACATAGTAATATAGATTTTTTAATTGGTTTAATGTGTAATTGAATTATGTTTTTATAAATTAATCTAATGTTGGTTGTTGGATGTAATTTCTATTATAAATTGGATATTGAAACATGTCAATCTTTTGATAGTTCATACATCTTTAAAACCAATTTTCAGGTATTGAAAACTAGAATTAAATTTAAATTAATTACTAAAACTTATTAGTTATGAATTTTAAAAAATGGTTTCAATATTTTAAATGATGTGGTCCAATATTGTTAAATAAGTACCTTTTATTTTTGAAATTTATAAATAATAATTTCTGTATTTATTTTTATTTACCATGGTTAAATGGAAAATCTGGTAAATTTGGGTAAAAAATTATAATAATATTAAACAACCCTAAA
Source organism: Viscum album (assembly GCA_963277665.1). Lineage (NCBI taxonomy): Eukaryota > Viridiplantae > Streptophyta > Magnoliopsida > Santalales > Viscaceae > Viscum > Viscum album. The sequence goes on from OY728133.1 coordinate 1,672,605,491, forward strand.
ACATGTACTAATACTGTTGGATGAGATATTTATGACCATGGGCATCCTTGGGTCTATTTTTTATACTCTATGGTTTTACTTGGGTTTGGTAATGACATGTTATAAAAATTAATTTCATGTAAAGAGATATATAACATAAACATTTGTCTTCTACTAAATGAATTTTAATTTGGTTTATATAAATTATATATTTGACTATAAATATTAATCAGATATATAAAAATATTTAATACATCATGGTATTTTATTTATAATTTTTAGACATTAAATATATAAATTTATTTATGACACAATGTTGATTCAGTGATTACATAATTAATCAAATATTTAAATAAAGATTATTATAAATGTTAAAATTAATGGAATTTAATAATTTGGAAACATCCAAAAACATTATTGATTATTATGAAATTAAATATTTGATTTAATGCTTTTAGTTCTAAGGAGTAAACTTTTTATGACTAAGAAATATCAATTACTAAATAGTGTAAAAATTGACATAAATAAGTTTTTAAAAACATTATTTTATTAAATGATATAATAGTTATAAAAATATCATATTCATAAAAGTGACTTACATAATTTTAAAAATGTCAATAATGATCAACTTGTGGTTCTCAAGGCATTTTATTGTAACTATAATTACTATATATTATGAAAATAGAAAAAGATATAGTAAGGGTTATTGTTTTTAACTGATCGTTAAAGCTAAAAGATAAGGTTAATTATGTGACCAAAACATGACTAATACCTTTTGGTTGAGAGGATTTCGACCCAAAATAATATTTTCATTGAATTAAATCTCTTTGAAACTATTACAATTCACAATATATTTTATAATAAAATAATATTTCAATTCATTGCTAAAGTTCCCGACCTCCCACTAATAAATGGACATCACCTCTACCCGCTTACTCACACAACTAATACCACTTGGATCATCCATTTTCAGCTCAAATAATATCTCAACATCCATTATTTCCTCCAATAAGATGTAACATGGGAATAATGAAATTAATGGAATCCTTTTTGGATCAAATTTAATAATGTTACCAGATTTAGAGGTAATATCTTCTCTCAAGTTCCATTCATTTATTTTCCTTCTGCACCCTCTATGATCTTCTTATTATATGATTACATTATGGGAACCGTATCATAAATATAATAGTATGTTTTTTTGAAAATTATTATAACTACACTTACACACACCTCCTTCTAATGGATAAAAACACATTGTTTCTATGTACGGTGAACTACTGGCTCGCAAAACGATGATTGTTCAATATTCTTCTACCACCTCTCATGGTGGCCATTATTGTGTAACAATATTTATATATGATATATGTTATATTTATATTGTATCAATGATTCTATATTTTTGTAATTATAGAACAGACCTTATGTTTTGCCTAATGTGTAAATATAATAATTTCATTTGAGGATGTGCGGACTACCGCCACCTCAAAGTGATATGACTCATTCATCCCAAACATGGATAATATAATTGATAAAGATAAAGAAATAATGTAATATATATATATATAATAGTATAATTAAATTATAGCATTCCTATGGATCATTTAGTTTTTATTCATTTAAGTAGACAAAGAAAAGAAATTAGCGTTCATGTATACGTACGTCCAACCATCTCCTTGAACATTCCATTTAATTTCGTATCTCCAAATGTTATGGACTATTATAAATACATATAAACTGGATATATATGATTTTTAAATCCTGAATAATATTCTGGTGATGATGGAATTTTGAATACATGGAAAATTTACATCAAAACATGTTCTTTTTCGACTGAAGTACCGAATATTGAAAAAATGTTGGATATGAAACTAAATAATTACATTATTTTTATAACATTAAAATAAGTGATATAAAAGAAATAATAAAATTTAAAAGTTTTTTAGTCAAGTAGAAATTAACCAATTTCTATTATTCAAGAACGTAATGATTATACGAGACATGTCAGATTCAAGGTAATGGACTTCGTCTCAATATACTTTCATTTATAAATATTTTTATAATATACACCTATTTCATTTATATGGTTTATATTAAACTGCTTTGAAATTTAATTTCTTTAAAAATGAATCTTTTTCTACGAATCATTTTATTAAATGAAAAAAGGAATTTTTTTAGTGTGTGAGGTGATAATGACATCTCTATTGTCGTAATCATTATTTGATATTTGGATTCTTCTATAAGCCAAAATGTTTTTTAAAGGTAAAGAAATCCCCTATTCCATTTTTCGGTGTTCTTGTATTGAAATTGGTTTTATAAATGGAAGTAATATTTCAGTATCATGAAATTATTTCATGTGAATTCAAATGAAATTTTATTATTGGAATGTTGATATTTGCAATATTTTATTTGTTATGATCATATAATGATACATGGAAATTTGACGGGTGGTTATGTGATAAACCAATGGTGGGTGATTATGTAATAAACCAAAGAAGGTTGGTTTTCTGATAAATAATAGATGGGTGGTGACATTTTAACCCCTAATTCCTTTGGTATGGATTTTTTTTCCTATGGTTATTCAATTAAGTGATATGTTTGGATTTCGACCTTCTAGTTATTCAATAAATGTATGTTTATGTATCAAGGCTACCAATATATGTTATATATATATATTATGTGATTTGTGGTAATAATTTTGTTTAAAAAAGGGCAATAAATCTGGTTTTATTCAATGATGTATATTCACTGCTTTATAATGGTGAAATGTATTACATTATGATAATGTATTCATGGTTTTCTGGTTTTCTCGAGACTAATAGTTTTCATTCTTTGTGTATCTATTACTATGATTATAATGCTCATCCCATGTTTTGATGTTTTTTTTATAGGTCTCAAAGAATAAGAGAGTAAATGATGGGATCAAGGGGAGAGTCGTGTTGAATAAAACATGAAATGAAACATGTGTATCTTTAACGATTTTTTTTTATAAAAAAAGTGCATAGTCAGTAGAATTGTCATCTTCTAATTTTTATGTTCTTATGTATGAGTTATGGCCTAATTATCTAGCACTATAATCCTAAGAAACCTCAATGTAAATTAATGTAAAATTATAGATTTTCTCAAGATTAATTAATTTTAAACGATGGGGCCGTATAGTTTCTTTTTAGAGAAATGTAAATAATTAAAATGAAATTGCTTCATAATTTTTATATTGTTTTAAGATAAAAGAGAAAAAAAGACCACCTGTATGAAGTTGAAAATATTATAGAATATAATGAAACAATTTATCTCATGTAAATAAATATTAAATGGGTGGTTAAGAGGTATTTATAGACACAAAAATTAATTAAATGTTTTAATTATAGTAACGTTTTCCATTTATCTGCTAATTGTCCCATGAAAATTAAATTACAATATATTGATGAAAAAGTTACCAGGAAGACCACAAATATGAGAAAATTTTATAATATTCAATCAAAGGGTATGAAAAATATATTAAGAGGTTCCTTTCAAATGAATTTTCTATTATTTTAAGAAGGTGTGGATGGTAGTGACAAAAGTCACAATGATGAGAACACTTCTAGAAGTGTTTACTAAATAGTTCTCATGGAACAAGAGGAAAAACATGTCAAAATTAGAATACAATTATTAATAAAACATTGAGTATTACATAGAAGGATGAGATATATTATTAGAATGTTCTATGAGAAGAGAAATCAGAATTCACGTGAAAGAAACATTAAGGATGAGAGAAGGGAAACCCTTCTGAATAAAGGTTCAGATAAAAAATAAAACTACTACTTGAAAATGATAATTTATTAAAAAAATAGAGATGATAGAGATTTATATTTCAAAAAGGGAAAAGACATTGGATATATGACTTCTATGATTATACATAGAAATATGAAAATTGATAAACTGAGAAATCAAATGGTGGGGAAAGGGATGTAGGATGAGAAAATGAAATGTGATAGGAACATGGATATTAAAAAATTATGAATGTTATATAAATCCAGAAATATATAGTAATTATAAAGAATATATATGAAATTTTTAAGGGATATCCTTCACTAGAGATACTTTTAATGGAAACTACTTCTACTAAAGAATTAATCGAGAGACTATAATATAGAACAACATAATTTTATAAAAATATTTAAATCAAATAAATTATAAAAAAGAAAAATAAATTATTAAATTGTCTCCATAAGTTATAAATGGTTTGGGAAGAGTCTCAAAAACATTATTTATAAAATATAAATATTTAAAATAGGAAATTAGAATAATTATGTAACACATTCAATCATATAATATTTATAAATGAATTTTATGTTAGGGATACAATTGTTATAGTTGAAAGTTTGGATAGAAGGCATATAACTATTGCTAAAATGTCTCTCTTTTTGAACTGATGGGAGAGTATGAATGAAGAATGAGACACCAATAATAGATTCAAAATCATCAATGTAATTAAAATCCTGAGAAGATAATAGATTTGAGACATTGTTTTAGACCCGCCATGAAGTATGTCGAATGTGTAATAAAGAAATAAAAACCTCAAAAATGGTTGTTTATTTTTTTCTATATCATTAGAATATATTTCAAATATTTGACATTGATTGTAATAAATGTTAGAATAGTCAACATGCGAGTGTGTTTGAGTTAGAATTCAAGGTAAGTGAATTAGAAAATCCTTGGATCATAGGTAGTGGTTATTCATCTCATACTATAATTGACTTGAAAGATATAATTGTTCTCATAATTATAATAGAGGATCTATGAAATTTGGTGATGTAATTCCATAAAGATCAATGCAATTGAAATTGAAAATATCATAAATGCTAAAATTAATCCAGGAAGCATATTTTTTTGATGGATTATTGAATAATTTTATAATTATGTCAAAATATGTGACACAATAAAAATTGTGATATTCAAGAAAAATATATATATAGTTAAAAGGATTAAAATTGTGTTAATTTAATTATTTATTTCAAAACCACATTAAATTATTTCAAATTAGAGAATCAAGGGTTAGTTTTGACTTATTTCATGAATAAGAAATTAATTTATCATCTTGTATAATTAGAAAACATGGAAAAAAATAAAATGAAGAACATGATTAAAGAATAATCTTTGAGGAATACTTCTACTCTAAAACAATATACTATGATTTTTTTAAGACTTCCCAAAAAGATAAAATATGGAATAATTATCACAATGGAGGTGAAATTAAAACATCAAAACCTCTTAATCTTTCTCACTCTAATGTGTATGGTTCAATGACCATAAATTAAAAAACTAGAGAAATAGATTCTTTTACTTCTATATATGATTTCACAATGAGAAAATTAATAATGTTAACATCACACAAATCATAGGTTTGGGAGATATTAATTAGTTTTTAATGTTTACAATTAAATAAGAATGTGTATGAAGTTATTGATACAATATTATGGTTGTGATTATAAAAATAAATAGTTATCTAAATATCTTAACAAACATGGAATCCCAGTTGAATTTAGTTGTCCATATTCTTCTTTTCATAATATAGTTGATGAAAGGAAGAATGGGAGTCTATTTTATGTGGAAAAAATAATACTAATAGAGAATGTAAGATTAATGTATTACATTATATATTCCATAACACGTGATGAAATAATCAAAGATAAGTGTATCTTAAGACTAATTTAGGACATGACTCCTTATGATATATGGTTTAAAAAGATGGAAACTGTTGAATATTTTATGGTATTTGTAATTTTATTTCTGACCAATAATGATGATAGATATAGTGGAAATATTAATGAAAAGGTAGCTGATGGAATTTTTATGTCATAAACACAAAATAGAAGTTCATATAGGTTTTATAAATCAAATATGATGGTATTATTGAGAGTAATGATTTAATTATTCTAGAAATTGAAAATGGAATCCAAAATAAAATAATTATAGATGATGTGGGTAATGATGTAAGTTCTTAACATATCTAATAAGTTGTAGATAATACATTGATTAAGACTAAATATTAATAATCTATATTCTCCAGTTATGTGGAGTGAGAAATAATCCTTAAAGTATAGAATGCAATGTTGAGAAAACATGTTGCTATTCTGAATATTATAAGGGATTAGAATAAAGTTTTTAGGAATCTAAGGAATATAATGTAAATTCATAATAATGGTATTATTTCAAATGTTGAACATCATAAGATTGTGGGGGCTTCTAAATTTAAGTAGTAGGATTAAGCCATGAATGAAGAATTAGAGTAGATGAATTTAATGAAACATAGAAACTTGTTCCCTGGCCTGCTGAAAAAAAATAATTAGAGATAAAATCTGGTTTAGAAAATAAAATTGATAATATAGTGAAGTGTCTAGAAACAATAATAAGATTGTGTGAAAGATATAGACACAAATTTAAGAGTTATAATTTGATGAAATTTTTAGTAAAATGGTCAGATTTCATTCCACATATGTAATACATTCCATAGAAGCTCAGAGATGATTTAGAATATATTAGATGGATATAAATTCAACTTTTATTAAAAGTGAAATTGATTAATAAGTATAAATGGAATAACAGGAAGAATTTATTAATGATTCTATGGTAGAAAATGATTTATGTTGAAGAATTCCCTTTATGTATTATAATAGTCAATAAAAGCTTTGTATTTCAATCGTGGTGAATATATTAAGAGTATGAAGTTCTATAAATGGAATTTGGAAAACATGTTATGAGTGAAGAATATAGAAACCACAACTCTCTTTATGAATTTTTATGTTAATGAAATAATTTTTTCCAGTAATATTGAAAATTTGATTGAGGAGTTCCCAAGACACCTGAAATAATGGTATGAGATGCCAATGATTATAGAAATGAAATTTTAATTAGGTTTATATGATAACAAAGTAGCTAAATACATCATTATTTATATACAAAACAATACATGAGATGTCTTAAATATTTCTTATATACAATAATCCATTGGTTTTTTAACATCAATTTAGGCACACAAATGAACTATGTAACGATGCTGGTGGATAATCGAAAAATGAAAATATGTTTATAATATTGATCCCATGTATTATATATTTAACTACTTCTAGACATAATATTATATATTTCCTCACTCTTTATTCTGTGTTCCAATTCATTCCTAAGGAATTTCATATATTTGTAGTAATGAGTATCTAAAGATATATATCAAATATATTCTATTATTGGTTGATGTACATGAAGAAAGGTCACTATAATATCAACAGTTTTACTAATGATTATTTGATAAGAGATTTAGATGAATTAAGGTGCACATTTTGTTGAATTTTTTTATTGTAATAACATGTGTTTTATGTTATTCAAAGAATAAAATATCAGTTACATTGAGTTTAACGAATTATAAGTATGCAGTTGTATTATTGGAATCTATATAAATAATTTGGGTAAAAAAAATTCCTTGTTATTTCAGTTCTAATGTTGTTTATCCTTTAGTTTTTGTATATTGTATTTAATGTTCAATTCCTCTATCCACATTTTATAAATTCCTAGTCCTGACTAATTTAAATCAATTAACATTTTATAAAATTGAGGGAGGTCAAATGTATCTTTAAACTGTAATTTGTTTCAACCAAGAAATTGATTAGTGGTAATCATAGGAAATAACTTATTTGTGAATAATTTTAGAATATGCGGATATGACATGGAGTGAAGAGGTGTCCCTCACAATGATGGAAGAAAATTTCTTGAATTTATTCATCTATATTTTCGTGTTTAATTATTTATTAGATGTTGTATTTGGGGGGAGAAACTTTTCATTCCTATTTGAGAAATTTTAATGTGTGTGTTGAGTTGTATATGAATGATATAATTTTTTATTATTTTAAATTTTCTATTATTAGTAGATGGATGAGGTTTGAAATTTTTATTTAAGTTAATATAGAAGATTTATATGATCACACATTTTCCTGCATGGATCGATCTCAAATTGGAATATAGTAAATTTATATTGGAATCTTTTCATTGTTGATTTTTATATCTCTATATCAGTCATCACATTGGTTTAATTGTCACAAATGTGGAGATGATCATGAATTAATTGATAATAATTCCAGGGGTTGTTAAAATCTCAAGAGGATGATATTGTGTTTGTTTTCAATATTCATTATTTGTGATATCTTTTGACTCGGTCTTATTTTTCATGAAATGTGTTAAGGGTTCAAATACGTTATATAAATTTTCAAAAAGGTTTTTTTAGTTATATGTTGTGTACAAATATTTAAACTATTATTAAATGAGTTAAATAGTTTTATGAATTTGAAATTTAAGAGATGTTTCAAGGGGGTAACATGCAATAAATCTACTGTAATAAGTTTTTAAAGAAACATTGATCATTTTTGAATGTTTTATAAAATCGATATAATTATTTTAAGATGATTTTGAATTATTTTATTCATGAATTAAACAAGAAAAAATAGAAATGAATATGATCAAATGATATATTTTGGTTTTGTAACATATTTTAGATTCCAAGAAGATATTAAAAATCTTACGAGATATAAAATGGTAAGGGAATGAACCACATATATTGTTTCTTTTATATGTTTCATATTTGATAGCCCATATGATATTTAAAACGTTTGTATGATATCTAATATTAATTATGATATTTTTCATACGTGTATGAATATTTATCTACATGTAAGTAATTATTATTATGTGAAAGATATTTTCATAAAATGTAAAATATTTTTTGTAAGGTATATATGAGATTAGAGCCCATATGATATTCTTTCAGGTGAAATAATTTTCATTGTGTAAAATATTGAGTTTAAAATTTTTATAAGATCAAAAGGGGAGAAATAAAATAAAATAATGCTCCTGAAATGTTCGTTATCAATCAAGAAATCAGGATCACTTATGCGGGTCTTGACTCAAGAAATGATCAAAGAAATTCGATATGATTTTTTACACAATGTGGTTTTCATATCATGAAGATATAAATAATAAATTATATTAATAGTGGACGTTTTTAATGTCGTGACATTTATAGAATACATTAAGATGTGATGTTTTCGTTTTTTATGAGGAATAAATACCAAATAACATGGATATTTAAATGAATAGATATTTTCATGTATTGATTAGAATTCAAAGGTTGAGCGTGACAAAATTTAAAATATTTTTAATAAAAGTTTATCAGTACTGAAAATGAAGTAATATTCTTTAAATCCAATGTATAAATAACATTGATGTATATATGATGACAATATAAAAGAGAAAAATGATGGGAGATAGATTGATGATTTAATTGGTAAAAAGGTTATAATGATTTAGAATAGACACTAAAAACATTTCTGAAGAGGAGAAAATAAATATTATTATTTAGGTAGTCTTTATAAAGGTACAAAGCTTTGTTAGTGATCTTTCTTCAAAGAGATTCATTTAGTTCTATTGGTGCCAGGTTATTACTAGTTGGGGATAACCATTGTAATGGGGTTAATGATATACAAATTCTCATGTTTCTTTCAATAAATATAGGGGATTTGTTATCATGGGATAATAACCATGAAACATTGTAGATGTAATCATCCTAAAAGGACAAAAATCTAATTAGAAAATATCTTGTGTATATCCATTTTCATTATCCATGAATATATTAAAAGAAACATATTAAATAATATTGAGTATATAAATGGTGTTTAAAATATACACACACTAATTCACCACTCAAATAATCCAGTGTGCACCACCCTTGATGTGATACTACCTGGCCATCACTACCCAGGTCAAACATGGGTTTTATGACACCCCATCACGAGTGACCAATATCGTACACATCATACAAACATTCTAAAAAACCACACAAAGTAACCAATATAATTTATGCCACACAATTAAGACTTAAAAAATATCTAATGATCCAATTACCATCTCATCACATTCCATCAACATAGATCAACCCATATCCACACAAAATAGCTATAAAATACCATAAAACACCACATAGATACCCTAGATACAAAAATTTGTTTGGATTACAATCACCCACAAGACCCTACACCTTCCCATATTTTATATGATTAATAAAAACATCCATTACATAATAATAACCTAGGATCCATAGTCCAAAAATTATCAAGGATTCCCTCATCAAGTACCTTTAATTAAATCATCTTCAAAAAGATGAAATCAATAAACTTATAATAACTCTATCATTAGGGTGAAATTAACTTAAGACAAGAAAATGGTGAGAGATACAATAAATATACTTCTAAGGGAACCAATAAATACACATGATAGTCTAATATAATGATCTATACAAATAAAAAATGAAAAATATTAGAAATAACCCTCTTAAGAAGTGAAATGGGAGAGGCAAGGGGTGTCGATAGCCCACTAGTTAAATGGCCACCTCTCTTCCAAATTCATAACATAATTAATAAGATAATTAATATAAATATACTTCCAAAAAGGCCAAACCAACACTCTTGTGTACCCCCACATAAAATCTAGGGGGTTTGGAAGTGGAAATGGTCTAGTATTAAAGACATTTAAACTCTGATGGACTCCAAACAAAACACTTCTAGGAGCTATGGTCATCCACCAAAAGAACTTCCAATCACATGATCTCCAAAAATAAATTCAATCCTCCTGCAATAAAATTAACACCATAATAATTCATAATTATACATAATTAGAATACTCTTCAACAAAAAATACCACAGTCAAATACCTAATTTATTATAAAGTCCCCAACATGTGAAAACATTTCCTCAAGATATCTCGGGTTTCACATTGAATCCCCCATTTTAAAACAATATCATTCCTCTTATTACCTGAACAAAACACCAAGATGATGTGAAACAAATATATTTTTCCCCAATTTCCAAGACCAACTACCTCAAATGACAATGTCTAACCATCTCACTTCCATCCATATAAACCACATACCTAATAACATCGAAAAAAAACTACCTAACACATCAATGAAATTGTACCAAAAATCATCCAAAAATATATAAAAATTATCTATTGTAATATATACATCATTAATGAACAATATCCTTACACTTAGTTTCAAATCATATTCAATGCCCAATCCACAAGCTATATATCGTCGATACCATTTACACATAACACACACCATTAATTAAAACACAACATAAAAAATAAAAATTAACATGTTAATGACATCCCTCTAAATATTAATGACGCCATTTCCTATTCAGAATACATCCACTCGATTATGTATAGCCGGACAACATATTAACTCACCAATGCATGTCTTCCCATTGTATTCACACATTGCATCAATTATTATCCACAATATTAGGTATCTATTCCACTACAATGTCCCAATAAAGTAGATAAATCAAGGATACCATCTCCCAATATAGTTTCCATTCTTACCTCATATTCATATGTCTAACATGATCCTCTGCTTCCTACTAACTATGAAATCATCGAAAAAAACTACTCACAATGTATAATCTAGTCACAACCCCAAAAATAAATAAATATTAAATTAAACTTGTCTTGAATATTATTTATCTATCTACACTGGTAACACCCCACCAATGGTACACTCTTTATGGAAACATCAACTCTATTCCCAGACTACTCTATTGGGAATTCTGTTATCAATGACTCTGAATGCATGAATCTCTACTACCAACCTCACATAATGATGACTCCAATCTTGGTATAATTTCACCAATCAAGTTCTAGTCTTCAATCAATTCCTAGTTCAATAACTATAAATATTATTGAAACATTAATACTTTTACCTACATGATTATAGCATGTCGAAATTTATGCATAATTAAAATCACCTTGTCAATCTCAATAACACCTAATGTGAACCAAGAAAATAGTAATTCTATGAACTTATTATAAAAACCCATGACTAATGAACCCCCCCCCCCAAACAACAAGGTTCATGAAATCAATTTGTTAATCTAACCATAAAATATCAAGAAATAAATGATCAAATAACCTCAAAAAAAATATACAAAAAAAAATCCCTCATTCCTACCCACTTGTAACTGTACATCCAATTATTAATTTTCTTGTCCATTAAGAATTTATTTCACGAGCTTCAACATCTACTCCAGTGAACTCTAGATCTAATCAATGATAATTGGAACAAAATAAATCAAATACTTTATATGATGGGGTCTTCCCTCCCCCTTAATCAAGGCTGAATGTTGTGGATGAAACTCCCATGTAAAATATTCCACATATGGATCATATCATTGCTCACACTTGTCAATTATCTATATCACCATTACCATGATATCCCTAATATAGTAAAGATCATGCCTCTGACACCCCTATTTGTTGTATTTGACCTACAAAACTCTACAATTCTACCCCTACTCATTCCCAACACCACATTTAGGGGGCTATCAAATGACCACCTCTATGGAATAATGTCTCTAATATCTTTATGCTCTGATATATTTTATAGAGGCGTGAACTCACTAAGAACCTAATACATTTTTCAATACATCTAAAACATTATATATATCATGAATTAGTAAATATTTTATATTTGGTGCATCTCACTAACCCATACATTTCATTATTGAGACCCAACTCTTATATGATTTGGCCTCAGAGCCTTACCTACCCATTATTTTGAAAATGAGTCCCATAGACCATTAAAAACTAGTACATTTCAATAAAATTATCTTATATAAAGAGAGTTATTCTTGATTTATTCTTACCATACTAATGTTTATACATCTTCATATACTATTTAAATGGTAATGTTCTTATATTATGTATCACATAAACAAGTTATAGTAGTTCCCAACCATAATGAGAACCCTGTGATAATATGATAGTAATCATAAATGTATTTCCAATAGTCTGGATACATCATACTAATGGGAGATAAATTATGTCTAACTATTAGTTGTTACTTTCTCATAATGATTGAGATTATTTTCATTAATTTCACACTTGGAGATCTTGAAAAACAATGATCATGAAGACTGACCCTCCAATAAGAACACTACATGTATTATGTGTAATTGGATGTTACTATATATGATCTTGTGTTTTGGTCTCTAGAATTGGGATCAATATTAGTGTGTATCATCTAATCGTGTACTTTGATGAAAGATCAAAACCATGTAATTTTTGTTCATGTTCAGTTAGCTTGCATTTGGCATCTCATTGGTGGCATATCATCGATTGAATGGTCAATGCTTGATTTGTAACTTCAATAAGAAAGAGATATATTTTTCAAATTAATCATTTTGGTAGTACCATTTTTAAATCAATGTCTATAGTAATTTATGTATGTCTATCCAGTAATGTTGTGAATAAATAATGTAAAAATGGATGATGACATGAATTGTTCATCTGTCATTATGATATATCATGAGATAAAGTGATTATATTACATAGTGTATAGTCATAGAAGCTGTAATTACTAGTAATAAAACGTATATCCTACTACTAAGTGATGGGTATATAGAATGTACTATTACTCTATGAGAATAACATACTATTATGAGATAATGTCCTAAAGGGTCACACACAAAGATTATTTAAAAGTTTATCCAATTACAGTGAAGTAGTGTGTTGATATGGTGGGCCCTATAATGGGGGTTGGTATATTCCCAATTTTGTTTGATATAATGAAAGAAAAATATTCAATATTATCCATGATTATAATATTAATTCGTAAATTTATATACTTGAGATATTTTATTGTGTTAACTGAATGCAGGAAAAATATATTGTATAATGGAATAATATATTATTAATGGTTTGTTAATATATTTATTTTTTAATATATTAAACTTGAAGAATATTATTTTATCACATAACATATATAATGATACATGTTTGTGATTAAATAATCCTCATATTTACGATAATTTTTACGTATTGGTGGGGACATTTTAGTGATTGTTTTTTATAATAATATTATTGGAGGCAAAATAATAATATCTATGAGTTATTAAACAACCTAAATATGCTGAAGGTTTTTCCAATTCATGTTATTATTCACTCCATGATTTTGAGATCCCTCTCTCCACCATCCTAGTTCTTAGAGAGAGAAGTAAGTGATTCAAGTACCTCAATCCAAGATATACTTCCAAGATTGTAGTGATGGTTCCCCCATGATTGAGTTGATTTTAAAATTTTCATTGATTATCTTTACTAGAACCCAATAATCAATGAATTTTTAGATATATTATTTTTAGATAATGTGTGGATGATCTAGTGTGTTCGTAGTTCTGTCCATTTGAGTAATGATCTTTATGAGAGGGGAATACACTCATTTGAATCAAAATTGAATGAATGGAAAGTAAATTTTGCATTATTCCATAATTAATTATTTTACATGATCCTCTGTTTAGTACGGATAAGCTATTTCTGAAATTTTCATTTAGACATCAATATAGTCAGAAAAATGTGTGAAAAAATCACATTTAAATGATTTCTCAAGCCCTCGGTTTATTTAGTTTATATCAAAGTATTAGTGTAACAAGTAAGATAAAATTTTGATTAAATATTATAGAATTATATTATAAGGATTTCATATGATACCTGCTCCCCTGACAGTGCATCAATTGAGGATTTACTAACTATGTTGTGGTTATTTGATGATTTAATGATTATTGACAAAATTAATTTTTTAAATTTAAAAATTTAGAAAAGAAAAACAATTTTAATTACATTTCATGTGAATATTAGCATAAGATACTATTAACATGAAATTTAATTCGGGTGGCTTGACATCAGGGGTGGATTCAATTACAAGTCTTCTACGAAAACATTTAAAAACAATTAAAAAATAATTGAAAATAAAAATTATTTTTTATTATTCTTTTTCCCATGTAAATAGTAACATGATTACTATTCATTTAAATAGTAACCATTGATTAATACTCACGTGAATATGAATCATAGGTTACTATTCATATGAATATTACTAGATATATACTATTTACACATAGTGGGTTCTATTTTAAACTAAATGTCAATTTTGAGGTCAAATCTGTTCCAAAATATCTAATAAAGCACAAAAATTAATAAAAATGTCTGCAAAATAATATAAATGTTTTGGACGCATCATGGTGTATCAATAATTAATTAAAAGTGTATTAATTATATATTAAATCATTAGTATACACTGAAGTTGAATTATAGATTATTTAATTATTACATTTGAAAATTATTACATTGTGACTTATCATTATCTAAGACAAACATGTTCATGTTTGGTAAATTAAATTATTGAATTTAGAGTAACTCAAAGGAGTTTCTTTTTAATGATAAGTTATTAAATATTATTTTATTGATGGTCTACACAGTATCCCTCCATCATAAAATTTATAAGGTAATGTTTGTCAACATTTTTAAGGACTAAAATGTAATTACCCATACCTAGTAACCCCTCACCTATTTGTGAGTATGAATTATAAAATATAGGATTTCATGATAATGTGGTTCGAGTTGATAGTTTATGTGAAACGAAACAAGAACAATTGTATAGAGTTTATTTGGGTGAAACAGCTCAAGAGTGTACTTGGATCAAGGAGTTTCCCTAGGGTATTTATCAATCTATCATCCACTTGATTGATAAAACATTAAAAAAATCTCATTATTAAGTCATTGAAAATTTATTTTATTATACATGGTTATTTTTTAGTACATAATTGGATGATAAATGACTACAAAAATTAGATAAAAAAATTCATAGATAAAATAAATGAACATGTACATTGAATGTATTTTTTGTATTTTTGGTTTGAGTTGTGAGTGAGAATACAAAGAATAAAAAATATTAATAGAAACATGTTACCATTTCAAAAAATAAAAAATACCAAATCCATCAAAGGAAATACTATGTCATTTAATACCATTCATGACTTGATTTTGGCCAAACCAATAAATTATAGGTTCTCATCACCCCTATTTCTTGGTTCCTCTTACTGTGGATGTGTTCATATGATAATGGTGGGTCAAATTTATTTGAAATGTCCTTAATACATTAAATAATCAATAGTTATACTAAAGAATTAAATTTCATTAAATATGAGGATCCTTTAAGGATGAGAGTTTCATAGAATGAGGTTATAACTCATACTTTACAAAACCATTAAATTCAATGTGGAAAAATCTCATCATTATACATTTTTTCCTAAAATATAAATCTCTTAAAATAAAAAAATAATTATTTTCATGGAAAATATCCACGGCTTTCAACTTGACGTCTCTATTTCCTCAAATCATCCTTAATCCTTAGGAAAATAATTTTAATTACATTGTAAGAGGAAAAAATAATATTAAGGGATATAAAAAGAAATGAAACCATATGTTGAGTAAAAAAAATTAAAACTCATATAATGATTACATTAATCATCAAGGTTCATTGAGAATGTTAAAAAAATCACATGAAAAAGCACACATTTTATCTCAATGAATAAATTAACACCAATTCCAAGCAATTAAAATGAATTTAAGTTTCATAGATAATTGTTTTAAAAAAATCCATTCAAATACCATTTCAAAACTATTGAAATTGGAAAACAATATAGAAAACATCCAATATTATAATTACCCAATGCTTTTAAGATCCATTATGAGATAACCTGGTGCTATCCGGGCTACAACATGTTATGTTGTAATGTACATTCCATGTCCTATGTGGGCCAGCCCATGTTACTTTGTAACATGATATCTTGGAGTTACCTATACCACCACATATTAAGCTGTAACATAATTTCATAATGATATCTAGGGAACCCCATGTTAAGATATAATATGATTTCCCATAACTATATTGGACACCCCATAATGTTATCCCCAAGTACAACTTCATCAATAAAACACTTTACTTATAAATCCTTTTGAAAAACACTTTTAAACTATTATAAACACAAATTCAGATAAAAATAAAAAAAATGTATAAACCATTTTTTAATACCAAAATACCCAAAAAGAAAAAGTGTTTTATTATTTATGAAAACAATAATTCTTTCAAATTTATCCAAAAATAAAATAATGTCCATGGTGGCGGGAAATTCATTGTCGTTGTGTGTGTTATGAAAAGAACATTCCTTTTTTTCATTTTTCAAGAAGTTACATATAAAAAAGATAATGAGATTTCTTTTGAAAACCATATAATGAAATTAAAAATGGGAATAAAATTTCCTTTATAATCCTTTTATATCCATTAATATAAATATATTAAATAATATTATGAATATTGATTTTGTAGTAGAATTGTCAAATTTTAATAGTGTCCTATACCACTTGAGACATTTAAATAATAATCCCCAAGAAAGTATAAAATTTTAAAAAAAATTAAATAACATTCGTATAAATAAATTCATGATATAATATGTCAAAGGGTTGTTTATACTCATCTTAAATTTAGTGGTTGTAGAACATCAAAATATTCCACAATGAAATGAGATTGAGATGAAGTCACTTACCATATGTGTGACATATAATGTGTGTATTTATATTCATGAATAATAAAATTATTTAAATTATTTAAATTTTTAGAAGAATTTTAAATTTGATCATTACATTTATTTCAGTTTTTACTGTGTTCATTAATCTACAAAAACAATTAAATATAAATCATGTGTTTTCACTATATTTTATTTATGTTAAAAAATGATATTCGTAGGTAAAATATGCCCAGTGTGGATATTATAAAACAAATATAGAATAATAATCATGAAAAAACTATAATATTTTTTTTCATCTATTACTCTTTAAAACCAATCTAGAATTATGGTTAGGAAAAATAATCCAATGTTGCAATCATGGAGACGGTGGGTTCTACATATGCATTAGTAGACTTCCAATGTCTCTACAATAAATATGAAAATATGGGAATTAACGTTTATCCTTAAAGAATGATAATTATAACATAAATAACATATTATTTAATCATGAATACTTATATATATAGTTATTATAATTTTAAAGGAATGACATCACTTTTAGGAGGAGGTAGTCACATGTCCATGAACAACATTGTCACTTTTTCAGTGTGTAAAACTGTAAAATAGAAAAGTATATATTATATTTATATAAGGGTAATTATGTCATGAATATCATATATATATATAATTTATTTCATGTATTTTAATCATTCCAATCCTTAATAAATTACATATATATCATGAATAAATCACATTGCTTTGATGATATTGTATTTAACACATCCATAAAATATTTTATCATATTCTTACAAGATATAAATCATGGAATTATGTGTTATATAACAATTAATAAAGCCTAAAGACATAATAAATAACATATATCATAAAAAAATATTAATTGCATAATTATTACCAACTTTTATAGGTGGTAGTAGAAGAACAAACGACATCGGTTCGTGGGGATTTAGTCTGTCATACACACAAATGATGATTGTGTCTCCCATTTGAAAGAGGTGTGTGAAGGTTTAGCTAGAAACCATAACATTAAAACTCATTATAATATTTATTTCACTAATTTTATTATCTAATAATGTAAAAATATTAAAACAATATGTTAAAAAAGAAATAATACAAAAGTTTAAATTGATGAATGTTACCTCTACTTTGGGAAACTCTTTTTTGTTCTTACATAAATACTTTCTAGTAATTATTTAATCCAATATTTATGCTTATAGGACGAGAGTATGGGTTTTGGGATCTTATCTGGGTAGTTTTTGGATGATCCATGAGGCTTGATAGCTGTGAAGTTGTGGGGAGGGTGAGTTTTATTTTATGGTGGAGGGGGTGGCATTATCATAAATATAAAATGGTAAATATTATTGGGAGGTCACTCTTCCATCATGTTCCTCAAAAAATGATATAAATTTAATAAAAGTGGGGATATAATCAAATAACTTCTATTATATGGGTTTCAAACATGTTTTTATGTCATTTTTCCCCTTAAGATTAAGGTTTAACATCAAAGTAAACACATATTTACCTTAATCACTATAATTATTTTTAATTACTTTCACTTCTTTTTTATCAAAAACTAAGTCAAAATTATGATAAATTAAAAATTATCCTGATATAAATTATGGAATCTATTTTTAAAAATTCCAATCACATATGTTTTAAAATTTAATATAATATTTATCTCTTGGATAGAATGATAAAGTCAATTTTAATATAAATAATTCAAAAGTTTTAAATGTTAATATATCTATTTTCGATGTGAAATTGATTCCAATTACCTAAATTGTATTTAATTTTATAAAATTTATCTAATATATATTAAAACTAATTAAAAATATAATTTAACATTATAAAATATTAACATAAAAAAATTCAAGGAACATCTAGTATGTTTCCCTATACATCATATCATGTAACCTCTTATTAAAATACAAAAAATTTACCCAATAAATATTGTGATTTTATGATTTCAAAAATGAATTTAATATTTTTCAAATAAAAATTATAAAATATTCAAATTTTAATATTAATCATAGTATTCTATAAAAAGGAGGTAAAATTGCCCTTTAAAAATATAAATCTTTTTATGCTTAAAATTGGGTAAATTATTATCATAAGCCTATCTAAATTATTAGATGAATTTTAGAAACATTTATTTGAAATAAAACATTTTAATTTATTTAATATCATTCACTAAATTTGATTAATATTTTTATTCAGATATAACATCATTCTTGTCATAAAAAATCATTTTCATTAAAATCATCCATTTTATTCAAATTTTCTATATTTTCATTTTGAAATTAATTAGTAAATGATGAATTCATGTTAGAAAAATGGGTAATCTTAATTTTTATAATTTAGTTAATAACACTCATTCACACTAGTCTAATGGCTAGGTGATAACTATGATATTAATATTAATAGTATATTATTTTCTAGTATGCCTTGAGAATCTCTGTAACATAAGGCATCAATGGAACATGATCTAGCATGCAACATAAGTTAAACATGGTGTTATGTGTGGTTTGAGATAATATAAATATTTCATGTAATTTAATCTATTAATGAATTTAAATTAGTTTGAAATAATATATTTCATAATATATCGATATGTCACATGCTACACATTGAAATTAATTTCACCCATGAAATCATTTATATTTATCAAATGATTAACATTTTTAGAATTCCATTTGACATCCTCATCAAATAAAGGGTTAAACCCAACATCATAAAAAGGGAATGTGGAAATGGTAAATGTCACATTATAATATGTATAACTATAATTCCACATAATGATTACATTGGTGGGATAGTAAAATATTGATTTAGAAGGGTCAAATAATTCATGTGGTATAATAGTGACTAATAAAAAACATCTTCAAGTGGAATTAAATAATGAAAAAATGACAAGACAAATAGGTATCGAATAAAAAATTTATATCATCATGAGAAATGATAAAAAAGATAAAATTTTATTTCTTTATTCTTTTCTTATAGTTAAAGGATTATCTCACCATATACACTAAGAGAATTTTGGCATATACATACTTGATGAGCATAATTCTATCTGATAATCCGTTTTCACATTATTATCATCTTCATCCCCAAACAATGAGTATGTAATAATAATTTTTGGGTATGATGCGCTAGAATCATCATCTAATAGATCAAATAATCCGCAAAAGGATAACGACATATTCCTTCTATATTTAGATAATAACATTACCAAAATAGTTATCACATAATGAGATAGTTAAATGATTCATTTGATGAGATAATACATTAATATAAAATCATTAAAAATAATGTCATGATTCTCATTAAACTAAATCCTTACAAAAACATAAACATCACCAAACATAACACATAATTTTATTTAATAACATTATGATAAAATCAATTAAAACCACATAAAGAGTGTCTAAAAACATGAACTTAGGCTTTTAATTTGTAAAATATTGAGATCCCTAGAGATGTCACCACTTCACTAGATGGCCCAATATTAACTCTAGAAGTAAAAAATGATTTTTTATCATCTTTTTTTTTGATCTTTATGATTTTTACCTTGGGTAAGAATATTCAAGAAAAAATTAGCATAATTACACAACACATTGAAACTATAACCCCTCACCACAGATAACTATTAGTTACACCATTCATGGGTTGTTCATGGCTTCTTTCATTATAGCCATGAATAATGTGACCAAACTAAACACAACCAAAATAGTTACCATATCCTATAAAATATTATTTGAAATGTTTTTTTCACACATGAAAATTTTTTGGGGTTTCTTATTATTCATTTCCTACCACATTGATCAATTCTTACACTTTTCATATCATGGAACATAAGTTTCACAAAACTCGATGTAATCATTCCAAGTACAACAAACCACTTTGGCATAGATTTTAAATAATTAGGAGGACATAACTCTACATAGTGTGGGTTTCAATCCATGGTAAAATATAATATTTTTATTTTCAATATATTGAATAAAATTTTTCACATAACTGACCAATCCAATGATGTTTTATTTATATACATACACAAAATCCTAAAAATAAATTCCTCAACTCTTGGAATTGTTTCTTTTTTATAAGATGAACAAGATTGTGGAAATATTTATGATGTAAAATATCCTTAATTTTTTTTCCATTACATGGAATCAAGATTATCTTTATATATGGTATGATTAACCACATACTACTATCGATCAGCTTCACCATTATTGAAATAAAAGGAAAGAGTTACCTTTTTATGTTTTGAACATTACATGACTTCAAATATCTTCTCCAGGGCATTAATCCATCTAATGGATACCACTGGATCAGATGATATATTTAATGATGGGGTATGTTTCTTCATAGAATGATCCACTGTAGACATTTTCCTACATAGTAGATTGGTCACTCTCTAGCATGAACACCACCAATATTTTTATCTTGTGTCAACAGAGCCATCATTATAAAAAACTAGACTTTTATAATTACAACATTTCAAGATTTTTATTTAGAAGGATATTTTCTTCTTGTTTCCATCCTATTAAATCCTCTATATTTCCAATATGAAATATCATTATAAACAAATATACTTCACAAGATGTGACACTGAAATCATAAAATGCTATGTCATTCCAACTTAATCATTAAGTAAAATCTTCCAAGGGAATTATATTAACACTATCCTACACACTAATGTTTTCTAAAACATTATTTTGAAACCAAATATATGGAAATTTCCTAAAAAATTACATCAAAATTGTGTTTTATATGTTAATTTAATTTCATTCTTTTTTATTATCAATTCATGTTTAGAGTTAGAGATAAATAGGCCATAACTCATAAATAACAAAACCATAAAATAAAAATTGTCATCTTCTAATAAGTATCCATTTTTTCAATATTATAAATTATTGAAAATAAATAATGAATTTTTTGGTGGGAAATATTCATGAATTTCAACTTGACCTCTTCTTTTCCCTTATCAATCCTTAAATCCTATGAAAAAACATATAAAAACATTAGATGTGTACCTTAAAATGGATGTAAAAATAAAGGAAACTATTATTTTATTAAAAACATGAAAACCCATATAATTTTTACTTTTATCACCATGGTTAATTGAGAATTTTAAATAAAAAAATTTCACCTGAATGAAACACACATTTTTCTTAAATAAAATATTTATAACCCTTGGAAGGCAATCAAAACTCCTTTAGGTGACATTGAGAATAATATTTTCAAAACACTTGAAATTCCTTTTCAATTGGAATAAACATAGGACCCACATCAAATATTATCATGAACTAGTGACTTGGTGAGCTATAACAGTCTCACACACGGATATCTGGGCTACCCCATGATATGTTGTATAGGGATTTCCTAGTACTATCTGGGCCACCCAAAGATAAACTGCATTTGGATTTCTTGGTGTTATCTATGACTTCCATTATTAGGCTATAATGGGAATTCCCATATCTATCTGGTCCAACATAGTTTAATATAAAATTGGATTTCCTAGTATAATATGGGACACTCCATAATGTAATGATAAAGTGCATATTTCTAAATAAAACACTTTCCCCATAAAACATATTGAGAAATTCCTCTAATCACACATGGAATCATTTTTGGATAAAAATAATCGTTTTATTTTGAAAAACATTTTCAGTACCAAATTACACAAAAAAGATAAAGATGGTTTTTTATTTAAAAAAACATGAAATATTATAAAGTAATCAAAAAATAATAATGTTCATTCTAGCTGACAATTCATTGTCAACATGTGTTTTAATAATAGAACATTCCTTTTATCATTTGTTAAAACATTCAATATAAAACCAAAAAATCAATTCCTTTTTGAAAAACATAGAATAAAATAGAAAATATGCATAAAATTTCCATTATAATCCTTTTATTTTCAAATTATTTAACATTAAAAATAATATAAATAATATTGATTTTGAAATGATATCGTTAAAATTCAATGAGTCTCATACCACTTTTAAATATTTATATAATGTGGCCAATGAAAAAAATAAAATCTAACAAAACATTAAATATCATGAGAATATATAAATTCATCATATGATATGTCAATGTGTCTCTATATATGTCTCATAAAATAAGGTTGGTATGTAACATCAAAATATTCCTCAAAGATATGAGAATGGGACGAAACCCCCTATATTGAGTCTGAATTTTCACAGGTGTCTTAATCTCTTTGAATAATAAACATACATTAATTAGGTTGACTATCATCAAAAGGGGTGATTATTCAATAAAATTACATAATAATAATAATTACATAATTATCATATTTATAAATAAGTTATAATTTTAAAATTAATCGTGAAATTTGGTTCCGAAAAATGAACAAATGTTACAATCAAGGAGATGGTAGGTCGTACGTACACATGATAAAATACACATTTTTCAACAATTATAACTAAAAGATTGTATGTAAAAAATTTCTCTTTAGTAAGGACAATTATATCATTAATACAATTTTATTTAATCGTATGAACTTATATATATAATTCTTGGGATATAAAATTAATCTAATTTCTTCAATGAGGTGGTAGTCCACACGTTCATGAACCACATCATAACTTTTTCAATGTGTGAAAAGGTAATAAATAATCACATATAATATTTATATAATGGTAATTATTTTATTAATATCATATAGATGAAATTTATATAACATATTTTCATTAAACCCATCCTTATTATATTCTATGCAATTTGTGTACAAATCACTTTGTATTGGGGAGGTTATTGTCCACATATCCACAAATGATGTTATCATATTCCCACATAATGGAAGTATGAATCGATATGTTATAAAAATTTTAAAGAAGGATATATAAATTATAAATATCATATAATAATATTAATTTTACTATTATTCCTATCCTCTAGGTGTGGTAATGGATGACTAAACAACATCAATTCACGAGGCGGTAGTCCGTCGTACCCACAAATAATAATTGTGTATCACATTTTGTGGAATTTTGTTAATTTTATTATTCTATCCCTTCACATAAAAAAAATATAAGTATATTTAGGATACAAAAGATATCGTATAATCATTTAATAATATTAATTGAAGTGATAGAGAAGAAAGTAATACAAATGTGCTCGTAGAAGAATGTTTCCTCTAATTTGTGTAACATTTATGTAATATTCAATGCTTCTATGTTGACAGTCGGGATGTTGTGAGTGTATTTTTGTAGGTTTTGAATGATCTAAATGGAATTATATGTGCAAAAATGTTGGTATGGTGAGATTATTATTATAGTCGGGGTCGAGTGACATTAATGCATGTTTAAAAAGGAAAAAAATATCTATAGTTCTCCCTTATAAAACTCTACATAAATAATGATAAAAAATAGATAAATAGTGTATCTGGTAGATTAATGGCCATAGAATGGGTTTTGTACTAGTTTCTAGGTCATTTCGCCTCTTACGATTAATGTTTATCCACTATTTAAATATATTTTTACCCTATTCATTGAAAATAATTTTAATTACATTCAAAAATATTTTTGATCAAAATATATATTGAACATACAATAAACTATAAATTATTATAATTTAAAAATATTTTTTCTAGTTTTTTCTAATTAAAGCCATGTATTTGGTAAAATTTAATTAAAATTTAATCCTTTAGATGGAACAAGAACTAGGTTTTTTAATGTAAAATTTCCAAATGATTGAAATGTTTTTATATCTTTAATAAATGTGAAATTTATTAAAATGACCTAATTTGTATAAAATAATATAATTTTTTTTTTAATTTTTTTTTCAGACCAATTAAATATTTATTTTAATTTAATAATTTATTTATACAAAAACATATTTCAAATAAAATTAAATATTTTTCAATTTTAATTAAAACATGATTCATTTTAAAAAATTACAAAAAAAACACCCAATGTATATTGTGATATTAATATTTTTGAAATGAATTTTATATTTTCAAATTAAATTATTAAGAGTGTAACAATTTTTTTTAAAAAAATCATCAATTAAAAGGCGCTAAAAGTGTTTTAAAAAAATATACAACTATTTTTTCTTAAAATTGTATTTATTTTTATTATAAGACTATCAAATAAATTGGGATATTTTGAAAAAAATATATTTTATTTATAAAATATAAATTTCAATAATATATTTCACTAGTTATTATTAAAAAAAATTAAGATTAAATGAAATTCTATTCCAAAAGATAGTTTTTCTATAAAAAAATTCATCTTTTTATTCAATTGGACTTTGTTTTAATTTTATAAATAATTGTTAACCAATTAATTAGTTTTATAAACATGTTTAAACAATATTTTTATAATTTAGTTAAACTCGTTTATTCTCATCATTCTAATGGATAAATGATCGCTATCTTAATAATATTAGTTGTTTATTGTTGTGTGGTAAGACTAATTTTTATGTGTAACATCAGTCATCAAAGGAACATGATGTTGTATACAATGAAATATAAACTTGGTGTTTCATATAATAAAAACTAATCCATGATTTTTTTGTTAAATAATCTATTAAATAATTTAAATTTATATGGAAGAATATATTTCATAAAACCAAGAGATGTTAGAGAATTAAATAAATTGGGTAGTAAATTAGTATACATAGCTAGATTCACTAACCCAACATTTTCATTCAGGAGAGGTTTAAACCACCGCTAAATCATTCTTAGACGGTTTCGGATAACCACATCAAAATCGTGTGTTAGCAATCAATTAGTGGTAGTTTTATAAAACTGTCGAACAACGATATAACAGTGATTTTTGTTCATTTAGCATCATTTTAAATTGTCGCTAATTGTTTTTGTTTTATTTATTATTTATCTATTTTTTACTTTTTTTATTTTCATAATTGATTAATATTAATTTATTATTTGATTATTTGTTTATTTTTGTAATTAATAATTAATTACTAATTATCTTTTATTACTATTTATTATTATTTATTTCCTTAATGATTTTTTATAGTTATTTAATTAATTTTTATAATTAATTAATTAATTATCAAATTTACATAATTATTTATTTATTTATTTTCATAATTTATTTATTTACTTTCATTATTTATTTATTATTAATTTTTAAACATTTATTATTACCATGCTCTTGCCTAATTCCATCCACATATCCATGCCATATATAAAAATTCAGTGTTGGGTGAGATTTGAACCCTTTACCTTTTGCTTATTCTCATAAGACATTACCACTCGAGCAGACTCTTAATGTTGTCAATAAATCAAATTTAATATATATATATATATATATATATGTATATATCAATTAAACAAATATCACATAACAAATAGATACACACTAAATAATGAATATATTATATATTATATATTATTTATTATATATTATATATTATATAATATATATTATATATTATATAAAACATATAATATAAGTAATTTAAAAATAATAAATTAATTAATAAATAATTTAATATAAGATAAATAAATAACAGACTAATAATAAAATTACAAATAATGGAAAAAAAGATATAATAAATAATAAATAGTAAATAGTAAATAGTAAACAGTAAATAATAAGTAATAATTAATTAATAATAATTAATAACTGATCATTAAGAAATAAGAGTACATAATTTATAATTAATAATTTATAATTTATAATGAATTAATAAATAATTAAAAAATTATAAATAAATAAATAATTAATAACATGTAAATATTGAATGTTGAATATATACTTAATAAATAAATAAGAAATGAATATCAAACTAAAAAAATTAATATTTATTAAATTCAAAATTAATATATAAATATATATTTTATAAATTAAAAAATAATAATATATAGAAAAATAAATCATAAATAAAAAATATAAATAATATTTTATTATTAATAATTATTAATAAATAAAAAATAATAATTAATAATTAATAATTAATCATTAATATTTAATATTTATTTTCATTATTTAATATTCTTTATTTTATATTTAATAATTAATTGTAAATTATTTGATAATTACTAAATAATAAGTAATGAAAAATTTATTACAAAAAAATTAATAAGCAATTAATAAAGAATAAAGGAATAAAGGAATAATAAATGAATAATAAACTAATGATAAATAAGTAATTAATAAATGAAAAATAAATTAATAATTAATGTATATATGATAACTAAATAATAAATAAACAATGAATATTAAATAAAAAATAAATTAAAAAAATAAATTTATTAAAAAATAAATTGATAAATAAAAAAATAAATAATAGATAATAGATAAATAAATACTAATTAATTAATTAATTAATTAATTAATAAAAAATATATAATAATTAAATAGCAAATTAATAGATAAATAAATAACTGCTTTATTAAATCGTAAAACATTAAGAACCACTAAAAACCAGAAAAACACAGAATTGACCATAAAATATGATTTGTGGCTTCTTTTTCAGTGCCAGCACCAATAAAATCGAATTTCATGAATAAGGAATTGATCTGATATGTGGTACAAGCTGAATGGACACCTAGATTGAAAGTTTTAACTGTTTGAATTTTATGAAATCAGGGTTGGTAACTAAAACCTATATTTCGAAGGCCTTCTGAGCCTTTGTGTGGAATAAAAAGTGTTACAATACTCAAATTGTTTGTAACAAACCTAAATGGTGTAGATCTCATTACAGGCTTCAATTTGATATGTGGTAGAACCCAAACAGAAACTTATATTAAAAGTTATGGCTATTTGATGTTTGTGTTTGATTTTCAACTTTTGAAATTTGAATATATTTTTTCCATTTCAATATTACACGATTTAAATCTCACTTGGTTTTAGATCATCTGATATGCTTTGATTTCACTAGTTGTAGTAGAAACATGGACCCTCGGATTATATGTTACTATCATTTGATACCGAAGTCTATTTTTCAACTATTCAAAGATTTGTTTTCAGTTTTAAATATTATTAACTAATAATTAAAAATATTTACTAATTGAATAATTAAAAATAATAATTATTATTAATAATAAAATTTATTTTATTTAAATTATAAATAAAAAATAACAATTAAAAATTAACACAAATTGTGACTGTTTTTCTTCAATTTTGTGAAAGACTTGAAAACCCCATCATAAAAAAGTGAACATTAATTTGGAAGAAATTTTTAACATTTATAAAAACAATATTTAAAAAAAAATTATAGGTGGCTTTTTTGGTGTTTTTAAAAACTGTTGCAAATTTTTTTTGATGAAATATTAATCTGTGGTTTTGAAAACAACGAGAAAACCCCCACCTCTAAAACATTGTTTTCTTGTAGTGGTTATTGAAAATTTAGAGAAAGAGAATTGAGTAACAATGTTTTATCCTTTACTAGAGATTTTAATCCACTCAAAAGATCAATGTTATGTGATTTAATCTAGTTGGTCAGCCAAAATCATACCATTAAAATCTTTTTATAAGGATCAAGCGATAAAAAAATTTTAATCATGAGTTTTATTTCAATAATTCAATCTAAAAAATTTTAGATTTTGCTGAGGTTCAATTTGATAGTTAGTTAATAACTTATACATGGAAAATACCATATATATATAATTAGAAACATCCAATCACTATACATTTATCAATTAATATAAAACATATAATATAAAATATGACTTTTTTTCAGGAAAAATATACACGACATTAAACATGGGATATTATTTTCCATTACCAATCCTTAAACCTAATGAATTCAATTTAAAAATTTAGGATGAGCATAGAAATCTTAGTTAGGTACAATAAATAAAAAAGTTAAATATTGTCATACACCAACCTTTTAAAATTATTTTTTTTTATTTTTTGGCTTCAGTTAGCCTCATTATGGTATAGGTTCTGTGCTGGTTTAATGTTTTTATATGTTATTGAGTTTGATTGGTTTTCGACTGGGGTGTGGGCATCATATAGTTGCCAGTAACCACATGATCAGACTAGGTACTTGTGTAGATACCTAATGTTTAAAATAAAAAAATATAAAAAAATAAAATAGGGGAAAATTTTCTGAATGGATTATAATAATATTACTGTATTTAAAATAATACTATTATTATTTATGAATACTTATTATTAATATTATTTTCATTATTAAAAAAAGTCATTCATATTTTTATTATGAAATGGTTTTTAAAATTGTCCTTAATTTTTTTTATGATTAAATTTTTATTAATGTTATTATTATTTAAAATGAAATGGATAACATTTTGTTTATAAATTTCATAATTTTTAGTGTTATAATTATTATTAATAAAATTATTGATATTGTAATAATTATATTATATTTAGTATTGCCATTAAAAAAACTATTATTATTATAATAATCATTTTTATTATTATAAAAACTTGATTAAAACCCAAGGGGGCATCCCCCCTTCCCCTCTATGCACGCAGAAAACAACCCCTCTCCCCCTCAATTTTTTGGTGTAGACCTAGCCCATATCCCCCTTATCCCTCTTCATCCAACTCAATTTTTGGCTACCCTACTCTCTCATGTTCGACCTATGCTTGTCCCCCCCCCCATCCACTATCTCAGGACTGACCTCTCCGCTCATCCTCATTCCCAACGGCCCGACCTCCCTACACCTTTTTATTCCCAGCAGACCATTTGTATCACCCTTCATCTCACATGTGGTGACCCCAACATTTTGCAGGCTACAATTCTATGTCATAAAACCCTCATTCCAATCATTTTATTCTTCAATTTTTGGGGTTTTCCTTCACTCTGTCCAAACCATAACCCCTTGGGATTTTATTTGCGTGTTTTCCTCATTTTCTAGGTTGTGTGGTTGTCCTGTGATGTTTGGGGCTCCATTCCAATGTAGTTTTAATCCATCTGAACATGATTTGTTGTAGGTGTTTCCATTCTTTCAATTTCCAAATCATTCTATAGGCACTTTTTTAATTTCAATTAATTTTTATGTGTCTTTCACACATATAATATATCTATTTATTAATGTGTATGGTAGATTATTGTGGTTAAAATTTACTAAAAATTAGTTTTCCATGGTATTTATGTGCATTGCCAAGGGTTTTGGAACCAAAGATGTTTATTTGAAATGACCTTTTTCTTTCAAAGTGGAATTAGGACTTTTATGACATGCTTGGCCTTGTAAATAAGTGTAGGTGATTACATGATTGTGATTTTGGTTTTTTGGGTCTAATCATATAATGATTAGGTCTTGGTAATAGTATTGAATACATTGGAAAGGGTTTTTATAGTCAAAATTAGTTGCTTTTTGTTTTACCAAATTATGTATGTGGAATATTTGGATTTATTTAAAACATTTATTTTTAAAGAAAAAGTTTTTGATGGTCCTATTTTACTTTAATGTGTTATATTCGATGTTGGATCATCTATGGGGTGATCTTGGTGAATACATCCATTTTCTTTCAAATAGAGATTGTACTCCAAATATGGTATTCTCTCCATACTTTGGTTTCACAAATTGATTTTAGTTTCGAATCAAGTTTTTCCTTTTTTGAGATTTATAAATAACGTTTTAAAGGTGATTTTATATTGTATTGCTCATTATTTTTTTGGAAAACATGGATTCAAATGGGTTCTTTATGATTTGTCCATTTGTATTTAAAATATATTTTGGTTTGAGTTTGAGGAGGGTAGAGGCTTGTTTGGAAACCTGAATTGTTTGGGTATGTCTTTGAATCTTAAGGGTATATCTGACATTAAAATTGTAAAAGTGGTATTTGTGTGATGTTTTGGATAATTCTTGTGTATAATTCATGTTAAATTCTTGTTTGAAACTTTTAGCTCTAGTGTAATGTTTTTGTTTACACTTTTAATGAATTTATTTTGGATACTGTGTGTCGTTTTGGAACACAACTGTTTTTTGAAACTTTTTAAATTGTTATATACTATAGCATCTCAGTTGGAACCTTGTTTTGTGTAATGCATAAGTATGTATATGGGTAACCATTATTAGAAGGATTTCCCTTAAGGATTATCATATATTGGTGTCTGTGTTTGTGGTAAGTATGGTGGTGGTAGGTAAGGTGAGTCACGTGTTCAAGGGGCTTCAACATACACAACATCATTGCCATCATGTGTCAATGGGTGTCTTTTAGTTGAAAGATTGAAGGTTTCATGGTAGCCACGATTAGATAGGTTAGTACCCTCCTTGAGTTTTAGATAGGCTAGCTGGTATGTGACACTAGTGTGGTCGTATCAGGGCAGCTAGTCGGTTATGAACGTAGGCGGTTAACCATACACTGGCTGGTGGTTCCAAAATCAGTGCATCTAGGGGTATTCTAGGGTAGTTTAGGATAGATTTTGGTTATTATCTATACTACTTGTCTACTTTTTATTCTAATAGTTTGTTTCCATCTTTTATTGTTTATGTCTTTCTATATTAGCATAGTCTTGGTCATTCTTTCTTTTGTTTTTATTAATTAAATAGAGATTGGTTTTGGAATTGATTTTCAAATGGTGTTGGATTTTAAATGGGAAATAATATTCTATATTAAAATGTTATAACATACTTTTTATAATTGAATTTAAAACTAGTTTCATTGGACTGTTTTGGTATAAGGAACCATTGGACTCAGTGAAATTTCTTTAGCATCCCTACAAAACATTTTTTGCTCACACTTTTTATATCTTTCTAGTTTCATGTTCAATTTATTATTCAGGTTCCAAGATTGGAAACTCCAGAATTGAGCATGTTTGGTCTTGTAGTTGGAGGTGATCAAGAGGTCACATGAAGATTTCAGGTAGTGGTTTAGTTTTGGTTGTTAATAGTTTCTAGTCTATTTAGTTGCATCTTCTATCAGATTCTTTTATTTATTTATTGATATCCAATTTTTTAGATTTTTGCATTTTGATTTTGTGTTCTTTATTTATCTGTACTTGGTTTTTTATTTTTGTCTTCAATAATTTTTGAATGTTATGTTTTGATGCCCAACTCTAGTTTCCAGCCTGTGAGGATCGAGAACACTATTCAGACCATATCGCGAGCCTGATAGGGTGACTCGTTTAGGGTTGAACTGATCTGGTTCATGAAAAATTATATTATAGATTTGTAATGTTAAATGGGGTTTATAGTAGATAGAGATTTAGAATATCATGACTCAGGAGGTAGGTGTAGGGAGAATTTCAGGAACTCTTGCTCTCACTAACTATCGAGTTACCAGGGGTAGTCTAGGATTTGAGTCTTTTTTTCTTTATTTTTGATTGACGGATGAAAATGGAGGTGTGTCGGTGTCACATTGTGATCCCACATGGATTAGTGACCCATGTAGATTTCAAGTGCATAGTTCAAGTCTCTCATACCATTATGACCTACATGGGGAATGGCCCACTTCCATGTTGATGAGTTAGGCATAGATTTTAGTCCCTCTTTTCTATAATTTGGTGTGCCATATCATGGTTTTGGTTGGTGTAAGTTATCATTTTATGAGGAAAGTAGTTTTGAAATAGAAATTATTCTTCCTAATGGATTTAAATTTTCTATGTAGGTTTTTTGATTTAAATGAAGAGGGAAATTTGAAATGAAGATGATGTATTTTAAATGGCATCACATTGGTAAAATGGGTTTAAAATTGAGATTGTTTTGGCATTAGAATCTTTTTTCTTGTTTGGAATTATTAAGTAAATGGATTGGTGTACCCCAATGGTGTTCCTTATCATCATTTTCACATTTCGGGGGTATGTGTATGGAATGTGCATGTTGGAACATACGAATGGAAGCGGATAAAAACCTGGGTAATGATTAATGGGATTGAATATGCGAGTATTTGACATTAATGTCTTGACCATGCTTTCTAATAATGGTTTAAAAAATCTTATTTCTAGATATATTTATATTTTTTGGTTCTTGAGCTAGTTTTTTACGATGACGGTGATTTTATTGATGCTACATAAGCATGATATTGACTTTCTATTTGTGTTCTATATGTTGTTTAGTTAATGAAACCCTTAAAGATCTCCTAGGATGAAAATGAGTCATTCCTAGTTTTTGGTCCTTTTAGGTCATTTCATAATCTTTGTGATGATAGTGGACTGTTAGAGGCATATGAGTGGCTTGAGGAAGTAGAAAACATCCTTAGGATGTTGGGTACTCTATAGGCTTTTAGAGTTTGAGCTATCATTGGATTTTTTGAAGGTCAGACATTGGATGAATGGGAGTTCATTACCCCGCCATCAATGGAATTCGGGATTATGTGGGATGTATTTAAGTCTATATTCATTGGAAGGTTCATACCTGAAAAATTCAAGGTGAACAAAAGGGATGTTCTTGTGGGTATCCAGCAATGCCAACAATCGGTGAAGGAATACATTAACCACATTAAAGAATTGGATGTCTTTTCACTGGAGGTCACATCATTTGGTCTGATTAAGAATTCTCTTTTCATTTGGGGTATTTGTCCAAAGATCAAGAAGTGGGTCCTATTTTCATGGGAACATTGTTTTGTGATGATGGTGGATGAAGCGTTCTTATCTGAGTTGGTTCTCGATGCGCAGACGGTTGAAATTCCGTCATATCCTGTTTCTCATAGAGATTTCCCATCTACAAAAAAACACACCCTGTAAGAACCTATTTCTAATGAGTAATCATCATTAGTTCTTTATTACATACCATCTGACTATTTCATTATGTGCCACCAGTGCAGCAGGTTCGGGAACTCAAAGTCGTCATGTCACATCCCTCTAAAAATGGTCCATCATTGTTGTTTTCAAGGTTATTTGGAGAAGTTTTGCAGGAACTGTCACCTAAATAAGAAGCTAAAACTAGTGGTGTATTGTACCTGACTGTGATTTAATAGAAACATCAACCATCATATCTATATACATAGGACTCAGGGTGAAGCTCTCACAACGTCAAGAGTGGTTGGGGTGTGAATATGGGGTTTGGGTTTAGTGTTCTGTGTTGGGAGTGGAATATTTAATGTCATTTTCATTTTTATTTTCTATTATTGAAGTTTTTACACTATTATATGTCCATATTAACCATATAATATTGTTATGATCATGTTCTATTATTATCCAAACACACATGTTTTTTTAATTGTGTTTCCTAAATTGTGCATTTTTCTTAAAAGTGTGTTTGGCCCTTGTATGTGTTGATCTTGGACTACTTGTGTTCATTTAACGATGTATGTACCTATATAATAATCAATTCATGTTGTTGTGCTTGGGTATCCTCTTTATATATTGGTGGTAAGGTTTAAGTGTGAGGAGAAGTAGAAGGAGTTTAGGTTGGGAGTTCCCTAGTTCCCGGTTGTGGTGGTGGTGGTGTTGGGTTTGTCAACTCTTGTTCTACATGAGTTCTTATTGTTGGGAGAAACCACTCATGTTCCCCCATTATATTGGTATGTAGTATCTTTTAGATTAGTGGGCTGCATCTTTGGTGGAAAATAAATTGGTAGCCCAAAAATTCCTTAGATCTTCTCATTTTGTTTGGGAATGGGATCAATTCTTGACCAACATTCAACATGGTGACTTTATGGGGGCATAACGTTTTGTGGTGGGGAATATTGTCACACCCCAAACTTTTTAAATTATTTTATTTTAATATTTTAATTGATTCAGTCAGCCTCATCAAGGTGTGTGTTGAATATTGGTTTAATGTTTTTGTCGTTGGAGTGTTTTATGGGTTTCAGACTAGTGTGTCGGCACCACACGGTTGGTAGTAACCGCGTGGTCAGCTTAGGTTCCCATGAAGTATCCTAATATTTAAAAAAATAGTTTATAAAAAATAAAATTTTGTAAATGATATCACTGTAATGATAACAATATTGTTGTGTAGATAATAATAATATTATTAATATTAATAGTGGTGTTATTATTATTATTATTATTAATTGCTAATAAATTAAATACTATTAAGTAGTTGTTTAAATAATTCTTAATATTTTTATGATTAAATTTTTATTACTATTGTTATTATTTAAAATAAATTTAAAAAATTTTTGATTATTATTGTAATTAATTTTATTGATGTTGTTATTATTATAATATTTAAGGAAATTAATGATATTGTTATGATTATATTATTAATATTATTATCATTAAGAATAACTATTACTATTTTAATAATACGTAATTTTAGTATAAGAAAATAAAAATATTTATGGAAACCCTGGGGTGGGTGTTCCCCCCATTCCCCTCTCTGCACGCAGTGAACAACCCCTCCCCTACTCTCTTGTGTAGCACAACCCTAGCTCGGATCTCTCTTCTCCCACTCCATCAAGATCCCATTCCGGCAACCCTACTCCCTCACATTGAACCTGCACCTATACCACTATCCACTGTCGGCCTAACCATGATGCTCTACCTTTCTCCCAGTGGTCAGACCTCATTGTGCCTCCCTATTCCAAGCAGCCCATTTCTGGAACCTCCAACTCTATGGTGGTAACTCCCCCCCCCCCCACAATAACCTACACCACCTTGTCTTAAACCCCTCCCTCCGTTAAATTTCTTCATCAATTTTGGTGGTTTTCATTCAGTTTGATAAACCCTTACAGCTATAGTTTTGATTTGCTTGTTTTTTTCATTATTTAGGGTGTGCAGTTGGTTTATTGGGTCTCTAGCTCGCTTCCGTTTGAGATTTATTCTATCCACACTTGATTTGAGGTTGGTGATTCCATCATTTACCATTCTGGATCATTCCAAAAGTGTATGCATGGTTTTAATTAATTTTTATATTATTTTCTCACCTCTAATATATCTATGGCTTTATGCGTATGGTAGTTTCATGTTGATGATATTTACAAAAAATAGGTTTTAATGGTATTGTCGAGCATTTCCTAGGGTTTTGGAACCTATGATGTTTTTTTTGAAATTCCATTGTTTATTCAAAGTGGACTTGGGTCTTTTATGACATGATTATCCTTACAATGTGTTGTAGGTGATTACATGATTTTTAATTTGGATTGATGGGTGTAATCTGGCGATGGACTGGGGCATGGTATTAAAATTAAATTCATTCAAATGTGCTTTTATGGTCTCAATGAGTTGATATTTCTTTTTAAAATAATATTTGCGGAAGATTTGGTTTCAGTGGAAAGGATTATTTTTATAGAAATGGGTTTTGAGGGTCCTCTTAGACATTAATGTGTTCCAATAGATTTTGGAACATCCATGGGTGCACTAGGATCACACATGGATTTTCCTTCATATGAAGATGGTACTCAAAAAATTGTATTCACTCCAGAGTTCAGTTTCCCAAGTGGCTTTTAGTTTTCCAATCATTTTTTTCCAATTATAGTTTTTCTAAAGAATTTTTTAAATGAGATTTTATACTTTATTTCACTCAATTTTTTTGGAAACCATTGATTTAAATTAGTTCTTTATGATTTGGCCATTTTTCATTTAAATATATTTTTGTGAGAGTTTGAAGAGGGTAAAGTCATGTATGGTAAACCAGAATTGTTTGGGTTTGTGTAAGGATCTTAATGACTTGTTTGAAATTGAAAATGTAAAAGTGGTATTTGTGTGTTCTTTTCTATATTTATTTTGTACATGTCATGTTAAAGGCTCATTTTTCAATTCCAACTCTAGTGTAATTTTTTTGTGGAATCTAGAAAGGATTTTGTTTTGGTTACTCTGTGTGACATCCCAAACTCGGATGCCACATAACAGGTGCCTCAAGCCCAGGGGGCCACATGGCCTCAAGCACATCTTCCCAAATGCCAGAGGTTTCTGGCTAGTAGTGAGGGACTAGAGTGTGTCTATGGGAAGACAATCCACTCATTAGTAGAATGTAGAATATTGGAAGGAATATAAATAGTAGTAAACAGCAGAACCAATGTAATTAAATAGAGAAAAGAAACCGAATAAATAGATGGTTTTAATAAATGAGAATAATAATGACTATATCAACTACAAAGATTATTATTTAATTTCATGACACTAAAAAACTAGAAATCGTGGAGTCAAGACAATAGACATTAATTTTTACACAATGTTGTAGAAAACAAGACTACTCCAAGCATCCCAAGATCCAACTCATTCATTTGCAATCATGTTCCATCCTATCAGCATGTAATCAAGTATTTGAAGTAGTTTGCTTCCCTTTTTAAACACCTATAGTCATGTAATATAATATGGGTACCAAACGATGCTCGTAGAGGGTGTGAGATAAATCTCATTGGGCCACCACCAAGAATGTCTATAACCTATAGTCCGTGTAATGGAATATAGCAGTGTGCATGAATGCATATATAACTTATGAATGAAGTAAAATATAACTCAATACCCATGTCTCTACTACAGCACATGACTGGTGTCTGAACTTGTAACTAGACCATTTTATTATGAAATCACTAGTTAATTTTAAAAGGTCATTTGAGGCATATCCAACAATGACATTACCTCATGATTGTATAAGTGGTGAATGTCCCATGAAATAATAAGGCAATCTGAAAATGGTATCTCATGAGGGAGTCACAGGGTAAAGAAAAATGTAATTTAGATCTCACAGATTGATAACTCAAGAGTATATGAGTCTATATAAGGGGTAAGAATGTAATCCAAGTAGCACAATCTATGTAATTCCACAAGAAGGTGCCTATTGAGTCCAAGGTGATCGACCACGGTAAAATGGTACAATGAAAAGATAGAGCCCTATGATATTTCACTATGGTACCTACTAGTCAATACAAGATCTAAGGAGTGTATCAGAGGTATCCTATAATAATGTAATGAACCTTATGGTAGTATACTGGGAATCTGTGAAATAGACAAGAACTAGAGTCTATGTGGGTATAAACCTAAGAAAAGAACATACTTGGTCCAATCCACGACTTCCATTAATTTTGATCGTCCAAGTACCATTGCAACCATTTAATCAAGTATTAATTTACCATTTAGTTATATTAAATTAGAGAGGTTCACTACGCTACCTTCCATAAATATATAAATGGGTGCTACAAACATGTAGCCTTTATTCAATCTCATTCGATAAGGCCAAATTATATACTTAGTATACTTTTTATTTTTAATTTCAGTTTTAATAATAATTTAGAAGCACTTAACCTAGGTGGGTCAAGTGGTGATCATATATGGAAAATTCCATTATTAAATTCTCATTAATAAAAAGTCATTTTTTATGGAATGTATTGCTTTAACGAAGGTAAAGCAAAGGCACACTCAAAAAGTGGCTCAAATGTTCCGAAACACTAAAAACCAAAATATGACATAACAATCACATGGGGTGGATTTACTTGTTGTTGTAAAAAACTAAAAACTAACAACATATATGGAATGAACATATCTATAAAATTCTAACAACTATAATCAATGTATGTGTATTTATCTAAAGACTTCTGATGTAATCTGAGGGCCCCACAAGAACATTCCAAAATCAACGAGCATTAGGGATGAGTTGCAGACAACCCACCCAAGATTCTTATGATACTAATCCTATAGTATTGGCCCATGATTCTCCTCAGATCTAAGTAGATCTATGAAATGTTTAAAATTCCAACATGATGATATATATGTAGAAAGAAAAAGAGAAAAAGAATGGCTAAAGAGGAATTCAGTACCTACCATTGTGCATCCAACGTGATGAAATGAAGCTCGATTAGTTGTCGGACAAAGTAGTCCTCTTGATCCCTATGATTAGCCTTAAAAAAGCTCTAAATTGAGGGGAAAATTGATTAATCATACTAGTTATAAGATTGGGGATGAAGGAGGATGATTAATAGGTCATTAATGGAAAACTTGATAATTACCAAGAAAATTAGAATGTGCATGATGTGTCTACATAGTTTGACAAACTATGAACAAACATTACAAGACGGTTCTGCCCGAAAAGTTTACCTACAGAGTATTATCAAACCATACGCTAGCCATGAAAGGGTAACAGTGAAATAGGGTTTTCTCTGACAATTAATCTGCACTACTGTGTGCCAACTATGTGGGGTGGCTCTATCCGAAAAAACTCCTTTTGCACAGTTTCCTCTAAACCGTGCATATGGTATATTTTTCCCCCAAAAGATGGGTTCTAGGCTCTGAACTAGCCTTTGACAGCCTTTTAATATTTAAATTTTCATTAAGCATCCAAATTTTTTCAAATGAAATGATTTTGGCTGAAAATTAAAGTATCCACAACTGAGTGAAAAAAGTGTAATTATAGTCATCCACCCTCAAAATAATTCACCCCCCGAGTTCTCCTTTTAAGGGTAATGAAAAACTATCTGAAATAAAATCTATCCAATGAGCACGTATATCAGGTAACCTCTCCCTTCTCTTGTTTTATAATTAGTTGTGCCTCTATAGCACCCGTACTAGAGGGACAGATGTCCCTCTGAGAGCATTCGTGCTTTGGTCAATGTTGTGTACTGAATATTCTTCAAAGGTAGCATCAGCAAATAACTCAACATCCCCCTAAACAAAGGTATTAGATGGGTTATCATGACATCGAAAAAGATGTGATACAAGAAAAACATCATTCAAGGAATGGTACCTCAGACGTAGTAGCAACTAATAGGCTACCGGTATGACACTCTCTACAATTTCAAAAGGCTCGATGTAATGAGGAATAAACATTACATACTTCCATAACTATTTATTACCTAGAATGGGTGATACAAAATTAAAAACATGAACCCAAACCGTTAACTCTTGTGGTTGTCAATGGAAATTGGCATAAGATTTCTGTCTTGAATGAGCAGTAGACATATTGTTCCTGATCAGCTGAACCTATTCTGATGTATCCTAAACATGTAGAGGACCTAGTAGGGCTGTCTCACCTACCTCTAGAGATCACAATGGTCAAAAGCATGACCTACCATATAAGGCCTCCAAAGGATGCATCTGATATGTATCCTCAAAACATTTATTTTAAGAAAAATCAATGAGAGGTAAATGGTAATCTAAACAACATTTGGAATTGGTGAAACATGCTCAGAGAATATCCTCTTGATCGTATCTCTTCTGTTCTTATTGTCCACCGGTCTGAGGATGAAAATTTGTTCATAGAATCTTCTGAGTCCCCATAACTTTCTATAAACCCTACCAATACGTGAAGTGTAATGAGAATCCCAATCTGAAACAGTAGTACATGGAACCCCATGTAGTCGTATGATCTCATAGTCATACAGTCTTCCCATTTCATCAATTGAGAAAGTATCATATCTAGGAATGAAGTGAGATGCTTTTTTTAGTTGGTCAATGACTACCTAGATAGCATCTCTACCCCTTGGAGACCTAAGTATCCTGACTATAAAATCTGTAACAACATCCTCCAATTTCCATTCTAATCTTAGAAGTGGGTTCAACAACCCTATAGGTCTCGGGTGCTTCTCCATTGCCTACTGATAGGTGTGACACCTAGTAATGAAGACAGAAATATGATGTTTTATTCCAGGACACCAACAGTAGTGTCACATATCCTGATACATCTTCGAGAAGCCTAGATGAACTGCCCACTATAAAGCATGGGAATCTTTCATCAAATCCACTCTCATATCTATAGGAAATGACATATGTCCACGTAGACGCAAGATGCCATCTCTGTCTACATACCAATCCGCATGTCCATTATCTCCCGATATACTGTCACAAAAAACCAAACCTTAATGATTTGAAGAATGCCTACTTTTGACCTCCTCAAGGACAGAAGAGGTAATTTTTAATGTTGAGACATAAAACATATTCTAACTATCATGAAACTCCAGAGGACGTTGAGAAAAGAGGGAAATTAACTACATTCCTCACTATTTTCTTGTACGACCTGTGTTTTTCTTTTCCGAATCATTTCATTAGTGACCAAATTTCCCATTCCAAACATATAGGAATGTTCAAAATGAATATATTTTATATATTCAAACCACATCTACGGTATGAGGTTCAATTAACATTGAGAAAAGTTATATTTGAGGCTTTTGTGGCCTGTATACACCAGAAAGTGCTCACCCAATAGATAATGACTCCAACAATGTATGTCATGGAATACAAAAACTAGCTCAAGGACATGTGTCAGGTAATTTCTCTCGTGAGGCATGAACAACTAAGATCTGTATGTAACGACTGTGTCTTCCTACATTAAAAAATCTCCTAGACCAATTCATAATGCATCGTAGAAGACTTTATAACCTTTATCATGTTTTGTTAAAATCATAAGTAGTGTCAAGACAAGCCTCCCTTTCAGTTCCTAAATGGTTTTCTCACATGCTTCTGAACATAGTAACTTAACACACTTCTTTGTAATTCCACTAAGAGGTGAAGCAAGACATGATATGTCCTGTATAAAATGCCTATAATATCTTGTGAGACCTAAGAAACTCCTGATATTAAACATGATCTTTGGATGATCCTACGAAACTACAACACTAACATTTCCAAGATCTACAGAAACACATGATTCTGAGATAATATGAACCACGAAGTGGAACATGTCATCTAATAAGTCACACATATAAATCTTGGCATAAAGATGATGCTCTCTCATTGTACTCAAAATGATCTCAAGATTTTTGGCATGGTCATTATGAGTTTGAGGATACAACAAGATGTTTTCCAAATAGACCATAATAAAATAGTGCAGAGAGGGGTGGAAATCTCTACTCATCAAATCCATGAAAATGACATGTGCGTTCGTATAATCGAATGGTATAACATGATTCTCAAACAGAACATACCTGCTATTGAATTATGTATGAGTTGTGTCGGATCTCCAAACTCTAACATGATGATTAATCAATTTTAGGTCGATCTTAGAGGACACCCTTTATCCTAAAAGCTAGGGAAATAGATCATCTATTCGGGGATGTGGATATTGATTCATGACCATAA
Organism: Viscum album; assembly: GCA_963277665.1. NCBI lineage: Eukaryota > Viridiplantae > Streptophyta > Magnoliopsida > Santalales > Viscaceae > Viscum > Viscum album. The sequence goes on from OY728133.1 coordinate 1,672,647,718, forward strand.
GTGGGTTCAATATTCTTAAATACACACATATAAGTATGGTTCCTTCCACCTTCATTGAGAAAAGCATGGGGGTACACCCAGAGGATATACTAGGCTGTATATAGCATTTGTCCTCTTTGTCCTATATCTTCTACTTGAGCTCTTGAATCTAAGTACCTGCCATCCTATATAGATGAATTAACACTAGAGTTGCTCCTAGAACAAGCTCAAGTGTAATCTCTACCTCCCTCTTTGGAGGTAAACCAGAAAATCACTGGGAATGTCTTCCCTAAAATGATTAACTACTAGAGGGATATAATTTTGAGTAAAACCCTAATCCTCCACCAAAAAATTTCAATAAGGGTCTTCATTTCCCTTATCCATTGATGCATCGGTCCACCTCTCCTAGAAGGAAATTTTACTCACCGTGAAAAATATATCTACTTTCTTCTTGTTATGTAAATGAGACCCAATAATGATAGAAGACTATAACGGCTTAATAGTGGACAAATCAGTCCATAATGAGAATGACAACAAAACCCATCATCTTGAGAAAAAATATATTCCACAATAAAGGGTAACTTCTTATATAAAGAGGACAGTCCCTGCACTAATGCATTCCCTTTATCCGTACTCACAATGGTGTATCAAGGGTAATTACACAATAGTGATACTGAATCTCCAGTCCATGTCATTCCATGATAAACACAAATATGAAAGTGTTTCAAGAACACATGTCAATAAAATCAGAGTCAATAATAGAGGATACTTGTATAGTACCTCCTATTATAGATGGTCCCGTAGCCTGATCCTCACGAATTGGCTATAATGACTGAAACTAACCTTATCCACGTCTGAATGCGATAGATGGATTGCCACATTCCTGAATACTCTATTGTAACTATTGGTGATCAGGGGATGGACTACAAGGGCCACAACCTCCTCCTCGGCCAAACCTACCAATGTTATACCATCTTTTATATGGACATCGTGCAAAAAAACTCGCTCCAGTAGGTGAAGCTGGAAAAGAACATTTTCCAATCGAAGTTGTTGTGATGGACTTAAAGAAATGATGAATATGTCCCATACAACCACAAGAAGAAAATATTATAGGGTCTCTATCACATTGGGGCTTCATATTCCCTAGTCTTCCACACTGATGAAACACCACAGATCTGTCAAACATTATACTATGGATACCATTTCCCAGACGAGAAACCTTAAAGGAATGTTTTCATACATCTGAAGAACTTCTGGCCTAACACGGCACTGATCCATTAAACCCAAAACTTTTTCCATCAATCAAGTTATGCGTAGTGATAAAGTCTTGGTCAAATTTTATAGGAAAGTTAGTAAGGAAAAAAGATATTCACCTTAGTTAGGATAAAGTGATGGAGCCCATCATCAAAACATCTAGCACGTAAAATATCATCACTTTATAGAATCAATGAATAGTGATGTAAATTAGTGAAACACGATGAATATTCCATAACTGACATAGTACCCTACCCAAGATGCAAGAAATGTCTGGCTCTATCATCTCTCAGTGCCTAAAGAAAGAACTGATCATAAAAGGTAGTTTGTAATTGAACCCATAACATTCCATGATGAGAACCGAACTGGGTAACCACATCCCACCAACACTTAGACAAATCCGAAAGCATGTTTCTAGAATTATTGACTCTCTAAATTGGAGGTGTTTCCAGATTCTCAATGATAGACAACATGGCTTCTAGCCATGACATAGTAGCCTGTGAATCACCATCCAATGAAAAGTTGGAGGATACTACTGCTGGAACACGCAGGTTAGATCAGTCATTGTATGTGTAACCCATACAACAACTTTCATGGACTGCATAATATGTATGAAATATCACAGACTTGGGAATTATTTCCCAGGAAAAGTACAGCAGGCGGTGCCTCCACTATCACTCTTAGAGCTAATACTAGAGGCTCAAGGTCCACAATGTCCGGATCATGATCTTCACCACCCACATGGGGAATGACTTGAGGATTTCATGACACCATTGGTATAAAAATGCCAAGAACGCACCTTATATCAAGCCTACGATGATAAGATAGCATCACTAGTGGAAACTGAACATAATAAGGCTCAATACCCAAGGCATACTACCCAAAACCACATGCTTAGACGACCAAGTATTGGTATGTGCTCAAGTATAAGTTTCATGTCATTTTGTAGTTAATTTCCATGTTCACTCCTTTACCTATCATATACATGACAAGGCGGGATAAGAATGTAAAACAAATTAATTTTAGATTTCAGGATTAATGTTATAATGGATATTCATTTCCAATGTATCAATGCCCATAAACCATTCAGCAAGAAACATCACCCAATTATTTTTAGCATAATGGCTCAACATGTTAAATTACTCATCCAAACACATGAGGGCCCATACACCTCATGAATTGAGATAAGAAATTTCTCAATCATAGGCAAATTTATACACGTACACTCAAAATATCACAATATCAATCAACAATTACAAGCATATCAAGCAATGAAAAGAAGTAAAATTCAACTATATGGAATGGACATATGCATGACATGTGAACAATAGGTGCCTATAATAACGCATGTAACAATGGTCCTTTCCCTTATATCATTGAGTTAAGCCTGGATGAAATTCTCAAACAGAGTAAGAATCAACAAAACCACACAATATGTGTGTCACCAAATGGTGAAATAATATCAACTATAATAGAAAAAAGCATATGAACAATTATAATTTAGGAAAGTTGGATTTTACCCTGATCATGGGTCTGTGATGCCCAAGAATGATTTATCACCGTGTCCCAATCATTTTTACTCTCCAATATATTGTCTCCAAATTGTAAATCAAGAAAAGAAACCACCCTATGATACCACTTTTAGACATCCTGGACCTAGATGCCATATAACAGGTTTGCCAAGCCCAGTGGACCATATGGCCTCAAGCACATCCCCTGAAATACCAGAGGCCTCCGACTTGTAGCGAGGGCCTAAGGCACATCCATGGGGATACTATTCCTTAATTATTAGAGTGTAGCATAGTGGAAGGAAAATGAATAGTAGTAATAATAATGATCAATGTAAATAAATAGTGTAATAAAAGTGATGCAATAGATAAAAGAGAATAATAATATCTTTATCAACTAGAATAACGCTCATGTAATGTCATGTCATTAAAAAATAAGAAAACATGGATACAAGACAATAGATATAACATGTTCCACAAGGTAAAGGAAAAAAGGTGACTCCATGAATCCCAAGATCCATCATGGTCATCTACTTTCATGCACCTTCCTATTAGCATGAAATCAAGTGTTCAAAGTTGTATTCTTCCCTTTGTCAACATCTATTGTCATGTAATCTACTTTGGGTAAACAAACGGAACCTAGAGAGGGTATGAGATAAATATCGGTCGACCATCATCAATAGTTACTATAACCTATTGCCCATGTAATGGTATATAGCATTGTGTAGGCATGAATAAATAATGTAAATCCTTTAGTAGAATATAACTAAATACCAAAGTACCTAATTCAGAAATCAGTTGGTGTCTGAACATGTAACCAGTTAATTTTTTTATGATATCACCATTTAATGTGAATAGGTCACATGACACATAGCCAACAATGATATCATCTCATGATATTATATGTAGTGAAGGTCCCAAGACATAACAATGAAACCTGAAAATGATATCCGATGAGGGGGTTCCTTGGTAAAAACCAATGTTACGTAGATCTCATGGAATGCTAATTCAAGAGTATCTGAGTCTAGATATGGGTTTAGAGTACCATCCACAGAGCGTAATCCAAGGCATTCTACAATAAGGTTTCTACCAAGTCCAAGGTGGTCGACCAAGGTAAAATGAGGCTAAGCAAAGATAAGGCCCTTATGAGATTTCACCATGGAACCTACTAGTCAATGCTAGATCTATGGTGTGTATATAAGGTATCCTATAATAATTTAAAGGAACCTATGATAAAATACATGGCATCTGTGTAATAGACAAGAACCAGTGTCTTGGTGGGTATCAACCTAAGAAAACTACATCCTTGAATCAGATTGGGGTTCCCGTTACCAAAGGGATTTTCTCTCAGAAACCAAGGCGAGATCTAGTCATTACATTCCTATTTGATAGTGTAATCTTGTAATAATTTATTTTTTCCTTGTCTTACCTTCCACAACTATGGATAAGTTATGTAGAGTTGGTACCATTTATGTATTGGTCTAAGCCTTATCTTCAATTAGTGTGGATATACCAAGTAGCATTACAACATTTAAATAAAGTCTTAGTTCAAAATAATAGTATATTGAATTAGGGAGGTCCTCTCAAATACCTTCCATAAATATGGAATAGGTTGCTATGGACTTCTAACAATTATTAATTCTAATTTGATAAGGCCATGTTATATACTTAGTATATGTTCCATTTCACGTTTCACATATACAAAACATTTCGAAGAACTTACCTTAGGTAGGTCAAGTGTCGAGCATATATGTTATATGCCTTAATGCAATTCACATTATTAGGAATTCATTTTTAATGTTAAGGGTCACCATTAGGAAGGTCAATAAAACTGGCACCCAAACAGTAGCTCTAATGTGCCAAAACACCAAAAACCCAAATATGACATAACCTTCAACATGGGGAAAATTGAGTTTTGCATGTAACCACTAATAACTGACCACATATATAGAAAGAGAACAACCATACAGTTCTAATAAGTATAATAATTGTATATGAATTTATGAAATCGTTTCTGATGAAATTAGTGAGCCCCACATGAAGATTCCAAAATCAACAGACATTACAGATGAGTTATTGACCGCCCACTGTAGGGTTGTATGATCCTTCTCCTATAGTACCAGCCTTTGATTTGCCTCATATCAAAGTAGATATTTGAAAAGGTTAAAAACAATCACATGAAGATATCTAGGTCAATATAAAGGAGAAGAAGAACAACTAAAGAGGACTTGAGTACTTACCATTGCAAATCCAATGTGATGAACTGAAGCTTGATCATTTTTCGGACGAATGAGATCTCTTGGTCCCTAGTTATGGGCTTCAAAAGCACAATATGGAGAGAAAAAGGGGTTAATCAAGCTAGTTCTCAGATTAGGGAGTAAAGAAGAGGATTAATCGATAATTAAGCGAAAAACTGGAAATTTACGATGAAAATTAGCTTGCGCACAGTTTGCACACATGGTTTGTTAAACCGTGCACAAACCATGTCAGATGACTCTACCTGTGTGGTTTATCTGTATGGTTTGATCAAACCATGTGAAATCTATGCATGGGTACCTGGGTAATAAGGGTTGCTCGAATGGTTAGGCCGCACATTCATGCGCTAACTATGCGAGGTGGCTCTGTCCAAAAAAACACCATCTGCATGGATTACTCTAAACCATACACAAAGTCTACTTTCTCCAAAAAGACATGTCTCAGGCCCTGAACAAGCCCCGAACACCCTTGGAACCATTACTAACTCATTAGAAATCTATATTAGGTCCCGATTAATTGTTTGGGACAAATATTAAAGGATCCATACTTTAGTGAATAACTTGGTTATTAATCTGTTTGCCTATTTGGAAACCCTAATGTTTTGTAAAATGATTTAGATTGTTATATAGTATGGATACTTTTTTGGAACTGTGTTTTTTAAAATGAATATGTATATATATGGGGTAACTTTATAGGAGTGATTTACCTTTGTAGTTATTTTATAGTGGTATCCTTGTTTTTGGTAGGAAAGTGTGGTGGTAGCACATATGGTCATTCATGCGTGCAAGGGCTTTCACAACCCATCCCCCGGGGCCTTTTCCGTGACTACCCCAAGCCCACCGTCCATAGGCCAGGGGCTGGAAACTAGCACAGAAATGAGTATTCCCTAATACTGAGAAGGAATTTCCATTATATTCTGTAAACACACACAACCAAGCACACAACAAGATACAAACACAAGTAAAGTGTATAGTAAAAAAGAGTGTGTATAGTAAGTAATGGGGGCCAGAATACAAGCCCAACTGAAATGTAGAAGAAAACTGGAAGTTCAAGTAAAAATAGGAAGTACAGGTAGAACTGGGAAGTACAAGTAAACTAAACAGCTCTTTTGAACACCAGACAAGGATCTTACCTGAAGGGTACGTACAACTCTAGAATGACTGTCTTTGAGGTAAGCCTCCTCTAATGTCCACCTCGGAGCTACCACTAGTCCCGGTATACTCATCAGCAATCATCTATGTTCATCGTCTGCACCAAACACAACAAGGTGAGGGCATAGCCCATGTAGGGTTGAGTATAAGTATACTCATTAGGGACCTCGAGACCCTTGATGGTCTCACAAACACAAAAATGTTAATCCACAAAGCATGAAAAAAATCTGATAACCAAAATTCAGTATATTCCCATACATATACTTATGTTATCAAGAATACCCCTCTCATTCATGAGGAAACACAGGCCCAAATCTTAGCCCAAAGATTAACAGTTCCACAAGGAAGGAATACCATGAAGGTAACACCACAAAGGTAAGTACCACAATAGTAATGACACATAGAGAATACCATAGATGTATCACCACAAAGGTAAATACAACAATGGTACACCCAAAAAAAATAATATTAAAAAGGTATCACCATAATGGTAAGTTCCACTAAGGCATGCAACATAAGAGAAAACTATAATGGTATCACCACAAAGGTATGTACCACGAAGGTAAGCCACACAGAATATTAACAAAAAGGTAAAGACTCATATCACACCAAGTATAACTTAAGTACAGAAGTAGATAGGAATAGTCAAAGTCTAGATCATCTTATTCTGTTAAATAACACTACTATTGACCCAAACTTGATCGATATATAACTAACCCCAAACTTCCAACACATGATCTATAGGTAACTAACCCCCACTGACCGACACAGGATCTGACCCACATAGGATAGGTATGCGCTGACCGATAAAGGATCCCTAAGCGCTGACCCACACAAGATTTGTATACGCTAACCCACATAGGATCACTAAGCATTGATCAACACAAGACTTGAACATTCATAAAATACAGCCAGCTACAGGGTACCCGCACAAAGCTCGCTTGATTCTGGAAGGCTCTGCTCCTCAATCCACAGGTCGATACTCAAACTGCCATGAAGTCCTACAAAGAAGTATTCCAAAGGACCACCATGTAAATGGGGTCTCAACGCAATAGACGGTGTGTCAATCGGGCGCCTGGTCTGTATGATATTGGCCTTTTGTCCTGAGGGCCCGTTTAGATTCGTGTTCGATCCAACCCGGCCAAACCCCAACTTTATACAAAACTCATGTGGGTTATACCAAAAGGATCGTATCAAACCACGATTTTTGGTATAGTATATGGTTCATCAAACAGAAGCTCGAAACTCGAGATATAGCCAAATGAGTGAAAATGGGTCGAAGTTGGTCCTGGTCCAGTCCGACCCGGTCGGAACGACCAGGCCTGACCCAGCCTTGGCCAACCTGACCTAGTTCGGGTCGACCTGGTGCTAGATTGGGGTGGGACCTGGCCTGGTGGGTCCGAATCAGGCCGCCGGCGCGGCCCCTAGCTAGTCGGATGGCCAGCCACTCTTCTGCACGGCATGATCGCACGTTGCGCCATCACTAGTGGCTGGAGTCATGATAGATGCACCTTTCCTTGCTGATATGACACAAGGCAGCAGTTCTTCTCCGTCTGGAAGTGCGGAAACACGCCTCCACACCTTCGTGTAGCAGGCCGCTTCCGACTGTTGCCCTTGCTCTGCAACACCCGATTGGCCACGACCCTCTCCAGCGGTGCGGTCATGATGATGCCTTCCTTGCAGCTGGTCGTGGTTCTGACCGCCATTCTTGAGCCCCACCGGTGTCTCTCTCCTTCCTCCTCCATCTTGAAGAACATATAAAGGACAATAAATATTTTCGGAGAGGTCAGGCAATGTTCATTTGGCATGTACCCTCTACGTTAGAATGGTAGCAAGCGGCTCCTGGGAGGTTATTCAACGTGAATGAAAATTAACAATGGGCCATCAAAATTGCACCCCTACCTCAATTTCATTAATGAGCATCCACACTTGAGGAAGTGTCGGAGTTCTTCATCCCCACAACAAACCTCCAACGACGCTTCTCAATTTCTGTTCTTATGTTTGTGGTTCAGGGTTGCTCGTCACCACCCACTGGAACCAGTTATGTCCTCCAAGTGTTGGGAATCACAACACTTTACCAGATTTTTGTTTCTTGGTAAATCCATGCCGACACATCTCTCTAATATCCATATAAATATGAGAGGGGGAGGGTGTGTAATGTTCAATGAATTAATGAAGGCCAATTAATTAGGAAGCTTCCTAATACCCCAACAGTGCAGTTACATAAAATGAAAGGTCAAGCCATTGATTGGCTTGAAACGCTGATGGTCCCATGTTGCCTCTTGTCCGTTAGAGGAATAGAATAAAAATAAAATAATAAAGTAATTTTATCTATATTAAAAAGTTCCAAAAAACAATCTTTTTTCTCTGAACATACTGCGGTTAAAGTTAATCCTCCCTTAAAAAAAAATCTTGGCCTTACGGATTCAACGGTTCCATATAATTTTTAATCCGAACAACATTTCAAATTTTATAAAATTATGCTCTTGCGTTTACTGAATGTACCCGAAAAAAAGTTCTAAAAATTATTAATAGTCACCCTCGACCTGCGACGGTCAAGGTTAGGCTCTGCTTATGTGAAACATGCCCCAAAAAACCCAATGGTATGCTTGGATTTCAAATCCGAGTAACTATTTAAATTTTATAGATTTTACAATAAATTAATTTGTCACATAATTATTTTTTTTACAGACAAAAACTAACATTCATTAGTGGCACGTGCCGACCAAAGTTAGTATTTTCCTAAATAAATCATACCCTCACAAGTTCAGTGGTTGTATCAGATTTTAAATATGAGTTACCATTTATAAGTTATAATCATTTGAAAAATAAAATAATTTATTTAATTATTTTACTTATGATTATACCATTTTTTGGGTTTTCTCAAAGGAGGCCCGCGCTGACCAAACATAAGTCGCGCCTAGGGTAAACCCACCATTTAGAATGCAATGGTTCCATGATATTTCTTATATGGGAAACCATTTAATATTTATTCCACTTTTTTCAAGAAAGCTGCTTATGCGTGCTAATTAAAGAATAACAAAACATAGATAGATCATTTCGGGAAATCCAGGAAAAGGATTCATGCGCCATCAGATTTCGCGGTCACGAAATAATTCCATATAATTATAAAAAATTAAAATAAGTTTTCAAGACATTGAATCCTTCTAGACCTATAGATTTACATTCTAAAAAGCCAAAACAAAGTCAAAACAGCCAAAAGGGGGTAATGCGCATGAATATGAGCCTCCAGCTCCCATTTTCTTTTTTGGGGGTTCTCGTGCTTCCAACATATGCACACCATAGGTATCAACCTCCCACAAAGGAACCACTCTTGTCGATCCTAAATCTCCACTGGAACCATCATAAATGACGCCCCATCGTCCAAGTCCATCTTGACATGGTCGATGATGTGAGATGGTTCATGCACGTATCCACTCAGTTGGGATACTTTGAAGATGTCGTACACCCTCTCCAAGTGCGATGGAAGAGCCAAGAAGTATACTACCTCTCCTATCCTACGAATTATCAGAAAAGGACTGATAAACATCAGTGATAACTTTCCCCCTCTGCAAAATCTCCATAGTCCCCATCGAGGAGAGACTCGCAAGAACATGTGGTCCAAATCATGGAACTCCAAGGTTCATTGTATCCTGTAGGAATAAGACTTATGCCAATTCTATGTAGTCTTTATTTGCTGACAAATGAGACATCATGATACAAAATCATCCTTGGATTTCTACATATTAAGACACCAGTAATGATGTCAGAGGTCCTGGTACATCCTCAACACACCAGGATATACCACGAGACAGGACGTATGGAACTCCCTCAACACCTCCTCCTAAAACTCCATCGATACCATGGTACATCTTCTGAAGTGGACGACATGCTCTCTACATTTAGAAAATCCATCAGGTTCCTGCCCTGAGGATATCTGAGTACGTCGAGCCTCACTGTCAATGCCCCCAAGCTACACCTCCCTGACATGCTGAAGGATTGGTGGTGTGACAGTCATAGACTATAGGTAAGAAGCTTCATCTCTATCCATGAATGATATCCACCGTGTGACAAACTTCATTGATGCCTCACTCAATAGTTGTAGTCCCGGCTTCTGGCGGAGTGCATCTACTACTATGTTCCCCTTCCCATGAGTATAGACTACCAAAAAGTCATAGACCTGGAGGAATTATATCCATCTTCATTGTTTCAACTTCTGAAAGCTCTACTAACACTTCTACATCCACAGTAAAGGCTGTTCCTTCTTCATCAAAGTTGACAATGGTGTCGCTACCCTAGAGATGTCTGGTCCAAAACTCTGGTAGTACCCAACCAATGAAGATGTCCCCCTCCCTTTGAGGAGAAAATCCTTGAAGAAACATTTGAAAATATGTCCCCAAACTCTACCACTTCTACGAATAACTCAAACTCCAGCTACCAAGAGGGTAAGGCTGGATGACTCATGAGTGATGACCTGCACCCTCCTATATATGAGTCCATTTTGTGCTGAGTGGGTTTTCTTTTTTCACCAACCAAGGAAAACCCAATTCCAATGTTGTGGATAAACCTCAACCTTTTTTCCTAATATAGTCAGTCTGAGTATGCACTGTGGATGTCCATTCCATACCTAGACTTACCTCGTAAGGCCTCGACGCATCCACCAAGAGGTTCCAACCAAAACTCTCACCTCAAGGGTCAGATCGCACTATTGGTGTAAGATAGATTATATGTCTCGCCTCGAAACCTCATGATCCTCTACCGCTAGAACTCATTCTACACGCTCTATTGGCTTGCATCCTCTACTGGTGGAGCTTGTGGAAATGACCACCCAACGGGTAGTGTTGTTGCTGGTACACCACCCGATGGTGCTAGCGTCATAAGAGGTCCTCGCACCAAGGCCTCATCACTCATTGAGCTGTCATCAGGTACGCTCTCAGGAAACCTAGAAGGCTGTCTACGCGGTAACATCATGATAAGGAACAGGTACTCCATGTTTATTATGTTATACCTAGTGAGATGTCTCCAAAATATCACAAAGAAGACATTTCGAAACACACATGCAATCAGTGTTTTCGTGAACTGAGTCAGAAATCAGAAGTCAGTGTCCTGGTGTATGGATACGTCAACAGCCATACCAACACTGGATTCCCTAAATTGATAACCACAATCATTACACATAACACTATTGCTGAATAAAATTATCAAAGTCCTAGTTCTTCGGTAGAAATGAACTCCACTGATACCAATTTTTCATGACCCGTCCCCCAGGGGCTGGGTCGTGACTACCCCAATCCCCCCTTCCATAGGCCAAGGGTTGGCGACTAGCACAGAAAGGTGTATTCCCAAATACTGGGAAGGCATTGCCTTTATATCCTATAAACACACATAACCATGAACACAAAAAGATACAAACACATGTAAACTAAATAGTTGAAAGAGTTGGTACAGTATGTAAAATGGGCCAGAATTCAAGAACAACTAGAAAGTATAAGAAAACAGGAAGTACATGTAAAACTGGGAAGTACTTGTAAAACTAGGAAGTACAAGTAAACTGAACAACTCTTGTGATCATCTGCCAAGGATATTATCTCATGGGTTGGTACATCTCTCAAATGGTCATCTCTAAGGTATGCCTCATCTATTTTACACCTCTGAGCTACCTCTAGTCCTGGTACTCTAGTCCTCAATCAATGTTGTCTATCGTCTGCAACAAACACAACAATGTATAGTCATATCCCATGTAGGGTTGTGTATAACAATACTAATTAGGTACCATGAGACCCTCCAAGGTCTCACAAACCCATAATTGATAAACCACAAAGAATAAAAACATATGACAACCCTACTTAGGTATGTTCCCATACATATACCTATGTTATCAAAAATACCCATCTCATTCATGAGGAAACACAAGTCCCTACTCTTAACCCAAAGATCAATTGTTCCACAATGTAGGGAATACCACGAAGGTAACACCACAAAGGTAAGTACCAAAAAGGTAATTATACATAGAGAATAACACAATGGAATCACCATGAATGTAAGTACCACAAAGATATGCCACAAAAAAGAGTATCACAATGGTATCACCACGAAGGTATGTACAATAAATGTATGCCACATAGAAGACTACCGCAAAGGTAAAGACTCATCTCATACTAGGTATAACTAATGTACAATAGATAAGATGAATAGTCGAAAGCTAGATCATCATACTCAATTAATTAGCACTGCTTCGAACCCACAGAGGATTGATATGTAACTCACCCACACTGACCCACACAGGATCTATAAGTAACTAACCCCCGCTCACCCACACAGGATCGGTATGCACTGACCCACAGAGGATCACAGTGCACTAACCCACATAGGATTGGTTTGCGCGAATCCAAACCGGATCACTGTGCGCTGACCCACACTGGATCTGAGGATTCTTCAAGTACTTTCAGCAACAGGATTCCCGCACTATTCTCGCTTGATTCTGGGAGGGTCTGCTTCACAAGTCATAGGTCGATACTCCAACTGTCATGAATTCACACCATGAAGTATCCCATAGTTCCGCCATGTAAAAGGTTTCTCAAGGAAATAGACTGTGCACCAATTGGGCGCCCGGTCTGTAATTTATTGGTCTTTTTTCCCAAGGGCCCAGTTGTATTTGTGTTCGACCCAACCTGAACAAACAACCAAATTATTAAAAACTCAAGAGGGGTATACCAAAAGGACCGTCTCGGTCCAAGGATTCTGGTGCCACATACTGTTCGTTAAACAGATGCCTGAATCTTATGATATGTGCGAAAGAGTGAAAATGTGAAAAGTTGGCCCGGGTCCAGTCTGACCCGGTAGGACCGACCCCGGCCCGACCCGGTTTGAGTAACCACATGTCTGGCACTAGGTCAGACCCGGCCCGTGGGATCTGGCTTTTCCCACTAGGTCTGGCCCGACCCGACCCACTGGGCGGCCCACGGTGCGGCCCGCACTATGCAGTCTGCTGGGTAGCCCCCAGCTGGATGGATGGCTAGCTGCACCTCTGTGCGGTCGTGGCATCACAGGCGGCTGTCGTCATGCCAACCACAACTTTCCTCACCACCACGGCACAAGGTTGCAGTTCATCTCCGTTGGGTGGCTCGAATGCGGGCCGCAGCCAACCGCCTCCCTTACTTCGCCATAGCCGACTGGCCCCGACAATTCTCCGGCAGCGCGGTTGCACCGACGCCTTCATTGTGGCTGACTGTGGTGCCAACCGCTATTCTCGAGCCCCACCAGTGTCGGTTCCCATCCTCCTCCATCTCATATAACAAATCAATAACAACAAGGATTTGTGGAGAGGTCAGGCCATGTTAATTTTTCTCGTACCCATTATGTTAGAGCACTAGAAAGCAGCTCAAGGGAGGTGATTCAACATGAAAGAAAATTAACGATGATCAATCGAAATCACACTCCTACCTCATGCTCATTGGAAAGCCTCTATGTTTGAGGAAGTGTCGTCGTTCGTCATCCCCACAACAAACCTCCAACAACGCCACTCGATCTTCGTTCTTCGGTTTGCAGTTCGGGGTTTCTCATCACCACCTATTGGAACTGGCTCCATCCTTTATGTGTTGGGCATCGTGACACTTTTCTTGAGTTTTGTCGCTTGGTGAAGTCTTGCTGACACCTCTCCCCAACCTCTATATAAATTAGAGAGGGGGAGGGTGTGCAATGTTCATGGAATTAAGTGAGGCCCATTAATAAGAATCCTTCCTAATTTCTAAACAATGCAGTTACATAGAATGACATGTCAAATCATTGATTGACTTGACTCTGCCGGTCCGATGTTGTCGCTTGTTCATTGGACGAATAGAATAAAAATAAATTGATAATGTCAATTTTTTTATATTAAAAAGTTCCAAGAACTAATTTTTTTTATAGAACTACTGCGGTCAAAGTGAATCCTACCTTAAAAGAATCTCGGTGTTGCATATTCAATTGTGCCCTCAGATTGTTTTTCAAAAAATGGTTCAAAAGTTAGAAAACTCTACTCACGCATTTACTGAACGTACCTGATAAAAATATTTGTAAAATTATTAAGAGTCACTCTCGACCCGCGCTGGTCATGGTTAGGCTCCTCCTATGTGATACACGCCCCAAAAAACCCAATGTTACTCTCGGATTCCCAATCCAAATTACCATTTAAATGATATGGATTATAAAATAAAATAATTTTTCCCTTATTAATTTTATTTACAGCCAAAAACTAACATTCATTAGTGGCATGTACTGGCCAAAGTTATTATTTCCCTAAATAAAGAATACGATCACAAGTTTAGCTTCTATCTCATATTTTCAATCTAAGTTACTATTTGTGAGTTATAAGCATTTGAAAAATAAAATAATTTACATAATTATTCTATTTACAATTATGCCATTTTTCGATTATTTTTCACAAAAGGCATGTGGAGACCAAACGTAGGTCGCGTATAGGGTAAACCCACCATTCTGAATGCAACGGTTCCCTTGGATTTCTGATCTGGAAAACTGTTTAAGTGTTATTCCATTTTTTCAAGAAATATACTTACGAGCACTAATTAATTTGTAACAAAACTTCGATGGATCATTCCAGACACTCTGGGCCTCAGAATCACGCACCATCAGATTTTGCAGTCACGAAATAATTCCATATAATTAAAAACATTATATGGAATATCTAGGACATTACAAGGGCCTCCTACATTCAAAACTTTTTTATCATCATAGGTCCCTGGGTTTCTATTAGTTGACCGAGCAAAGGATGCTTTCTATCACCAAGTAGGTAGGTTAGTACCCTCCTGGTGTTTTAGCAGGCCAATACGGATATTCAACTAGTGACTCCAGGTTTGGGAAGCTAATTGTTCTTGGACTTAGGGGCTTCACCATATGCTGGTAGGTGGTTCCAAATCGATTGTTCCCATAGGTTTTCTAAGGATGTTTAAGACCACATGTGGCTATTATTTATACTTCTTGTTTTTTTGTTGTCCCATATTATCTCCGACTAGTATTTTTTATACTTTTCCATTTAATCATAGCATTTGAATTTTTTATTATGGGTTTTTTTCAAAATATGTCTATTGGTCTTGGAAATTATTTGCAGTGGGTGTTGTATTTTAAATAGTAAAATGAAATTTTTTATTTAAATGATAAAACCTACATTTATAATTGTATTTAAAAAATTTATCATTGGATTGTTTTTGGAAAGAGAACCTTTGAAATCAGTTGAATTTCATTGGCATCCCTACTGAGCATTTCACAACTCTTGCTTTTTATATCGTTCCATTTATAGATTATATTTTTGTTTCAGGATCCTGGATTGGCAACAAATAACGGAACATTTTTTTTCTTGTGGTTGGAGGTGACCAAGTTGTCATATAGAGATCATGGGTTGTGGATTAGTTTTTCTTTTTTTTAGTTTCCTGTCTATTTAGTTGTATCTTTTATCTGATCCTATCGTTTATTTATTGGGATCCAGTCATTTAGTTGATTGGTTTTCGATTTTGTGTTATTTAGTTATCTAGACCTAGTTATTTATTTTGGGCTTAAATTTCTCCCAATGGTATAATTATGATGTATGGAACTAGTGGTCATCATGTGTGTATCGGGAACATCCTTCGGGATACGTCATGGGAAATCTCTTGTGATTGGTTTTGCATTGACTTGTTAAGATCTTGATTATTATACAAGTGAAAACATAAAAAATCATTAAATGATTACTTTTATATCAATTTTATTTTAGAAAAATGAAATAAATCATTTTCTTCATTATATCACATATACATTTTTCACAATGAAATATTTTAAAACACATATAAAAAAATATATAAATCATGTAGGTAACATGATACATCATCATTCATATCACTCTAACAAATGGAATAACTCATATGGTCAATATCCATCTCTAATGTACCCAATTTCTTATAGGGATATCATGGACCCAACTATCCTTGGGTTTTACAGAACTACCCAACCTTAGTTTAAACAGATCCTCCCATCATTGGATAATAACAAAACCACCCATCCTTGTTATATAATGTATCCACACATATATTGTTAAGGAAACAACCACATTAAAGATATCAACCTCAGTATCTTAGAACAGGTGCCTAACATTATTACATTGGTATTATGAATAAGCTTTCGTGTGCCAAAAGACCAAATAGTTAAAGACATTTCAAAAAATAAATAAAAATATATGTATTAAATTGCAACGTCAAATTAGATACATCATAAAATATCTATTGGAATCCTCCATAATCTCATATATTATCCCTAAATGTAATTTATAATATACGTTTTCCTATCATGGGGAAAAATAAAACATAAGAATTGTGTAAGCTTAGATGCTCAGAATTTTTAATCAATATAGTAAAACCTATCATATATACAAATATATTTTAAGGAAAGGTGAATAATTCAAAACACATTCCATTAAAACATAATCTTGTGCATAATATGGCATGAATAAAATCCGATTATCCAATCCCCGGTAAATAATCACATAAAAATGAAAAATAAACATAGATATTATTTTTGTTTAATTATCACATGGATTACATATTTCTAGTTTCATAATGATTTAATTCATAATTCCTGATATCAAAAACATACCTCTAAGGAATTTTCAATTACACCATGCATAATATAGTAAAAAATTATTCTATTTTTTCTCATGACACCTATTGATTCTTAGAGGGGATAGAGAGGTCCCCATCTATAACATAGTATGTCCAATGCATTTCTCATATAAAAGGGGTGAAACCTAATCAAAATATATGTTCATATTGAAACTACAATATTAAATGTTATTAAAATTCCATACATAATAAACACATTCATTGACCATCCAAAATAATATGGTGTATAATATCAAGATAATACAATCCCATGTAAAATAATTAGAAACCATTAAATAAAATATGGTAGGTGGTAACCTAAGATATAAATTTAAATAAATAAAATGATTATATAGTGGGGTTTTAAAAGGATAAAAAACTCTAATAAAATCTTTATAGTGTTCTTGAGAGATATAACCTTTTTTACTTTTGGAACGAAGAGTTAATGTGGAAAATCATTTTGAATTTTTCCTAAAATATGAATATAAAAATGTATATCATAAAAATGAGAATGAAAGGAAAATGAAATTATTTGTGGGGACTAAATTATGTCCAACTAAAGTGAAAACATGTAAACATTGTTTTTAAGGGACTTTTGTAGATAGGCCACATTAGTGTGGTTTAATAGAAAATATAAGTGACATTAAAGTGGAAAAAAAATCAAATGTTAATATAAAACTAGAAAATAGATAAGATATTTGTTCATGAAAAGGAGAGAGATTTTATTAAAATATTCATTTCTTAAAAAATATTATGGATTTTACATAAAAATGGGTAGGAAATGGGGAACTACACTTTAATAGAGCTTTCATATCGAGAGGAATTCAAAAGGGAACATTATAAAACATGCATTTTCCTCATCAAGGAATGTTGTGTTGATATGATTACACGAATCTAGAATTTTCTAATAGAATTTTTTATTATTATATAAAAATAATGAATAATAAAATTGGCATATTATTGAGAGAATGCGTAACCCGAATGAAAAAAGGATGTTCGGGGACAATCTATTACCCCTTTGTAAACATTCACATCATATTCTCTATAATATTAATTATCATAAAATTGAATATTCAATACCATAAAGGTAAAGAGATTCATGATATGATACAGAGATTTTATGTATACATACACCAAAAATAATAAATTGTAGTTCATAAGGCATATCACGTAGGAATAAAAGTGATATCAGAAAACCCTTACATTATGTCTGAAAATGTTCTTCACATGGGCCTAACTTCCTAGATTATGAAATTATATTCATTAATAATTTTATTATAAAACTATCAATCATGAATTTAAATTTTCATAATTTAATTATGTTCATTTTTGTCCTTTTTTACGGGTTATAATATTCAATTTCGACATTTTGGAGTGTTTATTTCTTTAGTTTTTAGGATTTGTTCACTTGTGTTCATGTATGAAAGATCTTGTAAAATAGGGATAATTCTATATAATTGAAATTATATGTTATTATTAGCCTGAATAAATTATAAATTATCTTATATATCATTTTGTTATATGTTATTACAATGATTAATTAAATTAAATTTCAATAAAAACTATTTAATTTATTTTAGAGATTTTCTCAACCATAAAAACCTTATATCATTTAATTTTATATCATATTTATTTATTGGTTCTGGAACATTATATAACTTATAATATTTATAATAACATATGATTCAACCATAATGGTTTTATGACCAGCCTCCGAGGTGTTATTAAAACATTAACAAACATCATCCATGGTTGTGTTGAATCGACACCTCATTGACGATGTTTTTCCTTTTTAAAACAAAAAGGAGAGAACATGAGGCTTTATGACCAATAATCCAATAACACAATAGAATAGAAGTATATATAAGATATTGTATTTATCATGACACTTGGATATGTTGATGTGAGGATAGCATAAAAAAATAAAATAAAAGAGTATTTTACTTCATAAACATGTTCTCCATGAGAACCTCCTTAGTGAAATTATATTCATTCTATTGTTGAGTACATTATCTCTAGTACATTGGGGAGAGTATTAGTGAGTAAAATGGGAACAATATATATAAGATAAAATTTTTAGAATGTGAGAGGGTAAGGATAGTGAGGGTTGGTATTAATAGTGGAGGGGAGGGGTTTGTTTTATTATTTTTATTATTAGATTATTATTTTAGAAAAACTATAAATAGTTTTGATTATTGTGAATAAATATAATACATAGTTCATGTGAGTTCCAATTAATGGTTCTTACATCATAAATACATCATCCATGACTAAATTAATCATGTATTTAACTAATACTATAAATTTTCATCTTTTACTACTAAAAAAAATCAACTACATAGTAAAAATAATATAAATAAACCTATTATTATTTTATGTGAATAATTAAAAATTTAACTCCAATTTGTTAAAACAATTTTTTAAATATAAAAAATTTAATTGGAATTAAAATTTTCATTTTATTTAAATATACCAATTTTACAATAATAACTAGCATTATGAAACATTAAAAAAGTAATTATGGAATCATTACATTATATTATATTGATAAATTAACAAAAAATAATTTTTTAATCTATTTAGTGAAATTTTGTTTTCTTTAAGTCATTTTATTAGTTAAAAATTATAAATAAACATTTACGGTTTATAAAAATACCAAAACATAATTTACCATTTTTAAAATAACTATTTACTGAAACCATAAACATAAAATATCAAAATTTTATTTAAAAGATTCCAAAATATTATATAAACATTCAAAGATGTGGATACTATTCTATTGGCCATATTACTATTCATAATGTTTGTATTACTATTCAAACAGTCAAGTTACTATTTCAAATTACTTATTTAATTCATTATTCATTCATAAAATTTGTATTTAGTCCTCTATGTGATTTTACATAATTTATAAAATATAATATTGTTAAATAAGAGAAATGTCTATAACAAATTTTGGGTTATTACATTCTCTCCTCCTCTAATAAATTATGTACGTGTAATTTTGAAATTCCACTTGGAAATTCAAAGGTTAATACATAAGAATTATTTTTTTAGGAAACCCTTGTCATAAATTAGATTTATATTAAATCCTCTAAATAGAAATCAAATATGAGGGACCCTTCAAAATTATATGTCTCATTCAGATATCATTGGTGAAAATTGAAAATACAGACATGGTGGAAAATATAACTATTATGTTATGATGTGTAGGGATAAAGAACATTGTCATTATAAATATTACCATGGAAAAGATGTAAATATGTGATTGGTTAAAATACCATTTATTAATCAGCAGGAAGATTACACACAAGAATTTTTTGTTCTGAAATCCTATTCCAATAGTTGAAGTATTCTTTTAGTATCCAAAGAAGAACATCTCAAAATAAACTTACATGATTGCTTTCCATGTCACAACCTCATCATTTGGTTATGCTTATATATATATGTCTACATTATTTTATAGACCAAAAGATGCATATTTGAGATGAATTCTTATTCCTAAAGCACTTTTTTCAACTGATCCATATGTCATTCCTTTGACATTTAAATTTATACTAAAACCAAATAGGGTAGAACGGTTTATCCAATATGATAAATCATACATTAATCATAATAAATAATATCCTTATTCTATTCTATAACTTTTTAACCTTAAGACTAATCCAAAATATGTCAATGTAAATTTAATGACAAATGATTTAGAAGAAAGTATACTTAACTTCAGATTTACCCTAGAAAAAAATAATGTATCCCTTATTTTCACATTCCAAATATATTAATAACTTGATCACCATTAAACATTGTAAAACATTAATGCTTTTAAAAGTAAAATCTCTTGTTGTCCTTGAATCAAAACATCTAATAATTCCATTATAAACCATCAAATCACTAACCACCTTCATGGTCGCCAGTACTATCCCATAATCATATATTTTTTGTTATCTCATTAATTATGTTTATATTTAGGGTTATCTTTTCTTATTCATTTTTTTCAAGAAGATCAGCCTATAACAGAAATACTTATATTGATTAGGAGTTCTCTGAATCTCATGATTTTAATTTCTTAAAGAAGAAGTATTGTAGCATATTCTTTATATATCGCATGATTATTATAACCAGAATATATTAATTGTTGAATCCAAAAACACAAATGCATTAATTATTCGACATTTACTATAGTAACAACATATGATTATCCATGATACCTTGGAATCATCTGAGCTATATTACCTTGAAATTTGATACATTAATTTTTATAGTGACTCCTCTCCTTATAATTGATTAATTTGCCATTGGAAGATTATTTCCATACCATACAGTCGTAATCTTAATGTCCTTTCTCTCCCCATTTTTAGAAAACTCACATTCCTATCAAGCATGTAACGTGGAATTTATTCCCATAATTATTACAACTTATAAAATATTTCATTATTTTATTCTCCTCATCCATTTTTCGATGTTTGATTTTCACATTATATTTTTTACCTTTAGAACTATAATAATTGATGAATTATCTGTCTACATTTGTAGCATAATATATTATATCCTCATATGATGAAAATTCATGGGAGACTGGTTCCCTTCGAATATTTTTCTTAAGACAATCAAATAAATGTACAATCATGATATTTGGATTACGTATATAGTCTGTGGGAAGCCTTTATAACCTTTTAAAGTTGGATTCATTTATCGTAACATTTTCATCATCTTTCTATCTAGACTCATGAATTTTATCTCAATATCTCTTCATTGTTATCAATAATAATATTACTATAGGAAAAGTTCCTTAAAATATAACCATATTATGTTTGAATATACCCCTTTATACGTAGTTTTTTTAATCAATGACAACTATTAATCTTCATCTCTTGAGAGATGACAAGATTCCATGATAACCTTCTCTGTTTCATTAATTCCAAAAGAGAAAAATATCTTCTCTAGGGAACATATCCACTACATAGCTACATATGTGATTGAATTAACATTAAATAATGGTGTTCATTTTCACATGTAGTAGTCTAACAATATTACACCTAGTTTTGGATTTGGATGCTCTAAAAGAGTAATATTATTTCTCATAACCTGATTTAGTTGTCATGGTATAGTTATAAGTTCCTCAGCTCCTGTTCCAGCTCCCACTCCAACATCATTCACTTGAATATGGTGGAAATAACTACATGGAATATATGAATTGATATAGTCTACATTACATCTAATAGGTTCAATTTCTAATAAATCTATTGTATGCTATATTAGATCACAAAATTATGAAACATAATATATAAACATAGAACGTGTGAATTACATAAACCTAAATTGAAAAATTATTTATAACTACCCTCTAAATCATAATATTAGTCACAATAGGGAAATTCCTAAAGTCATTTATATGGATTGATAACCGTAATTAATGTTTTCCATAAATCCAGATTTCATAGTTTATACAAAGAAATATTTAATACCAACTATAAAGACTAGAACCTGAGTATCGAGAGTCGATGACTTGATTTTTTAAATAGGTAGTATGAACAATTGTTCACATACAAATACAATGGATAGATTATTGTATTTGGAAAACATGACACAAAAATTAGAATTATATTACATCTTGAATCGAAATACAACATATACACCCCAGTAGAAACACCCATAAACTCTTACATTATCCTTTTATGTTATTCATAATATATATCTTCGCATCCTAGGGAAAAATAAAAAATATTAAAGGGGTGACATCATATTATTGGTAATGGAAATCAATACTTTAAAATCCATCATAAATTAATATAAACAATATGTAAAAAAAATAACTGAAAAACATGCCATTAAAACGTAATCTTTAGCATTATATGGTAGGGGAAAAAGTTAATTAAATAATTCCATATAAATAATAACATGAGAATCAAACTAAACCATGTATATTATAGTTGTCGAATAAACACATGGATTATAAATTACAGTATCATAATTAAGTAGTGTTTTATGTGGGACGTCATAAACATACATTAAGTGTTCAACCAAAAACAATATATAAATGGGTACAACATGGTTTAATTATTCTCACATGCCCTACTGATGCATCAAAAGGAAATAGAAGGCCCCATCCATCACTTAAAGTCCAATGAATTTTTTATTTGAAAGAGTTGAAAAATAATAAACATATAAATTCATATTCATACAATCATATGAAATGTTAATAACATTCCCCAAAAAAATCACAAACCATTCCGAATAATAAGTTGAATGGTCTCAAGATAGAACATCGCCATTCAAAATATCATAATTTAGTCAATACAATATGGTATATTATAACAGAAGAGATCAATTTCAATAAAGCATGAGATTCAATATTTTTTAAAATAGATAAAAATACTCTAAAAAAATCATTCATAAATTCGTTAGAGAAATACACATTTTAATTTATGAAATATGAGTTCTTTTGGAAAAAATATTTTATAATTTTCATAAAATTAGATTATAAGAATGTATGTACCCTAAAAGAAATAAGATGGAAAATTAAATTATTCTTGAGTAATAAATGACATCAAACTCAAGTGAAATCATTTAATTGGTTTTTAAGAGACATTAGAAATGAGCCACTTAAGTGTAGTTTAAGGGACTATATAAAAGAGTCATTAAAGAGAACAAATGATTAATTATTTAAATAAAACTATAAAAGATGTAGGATAGTTTTTAAAGATAAAAATATTTATTATATAAAAAAAATTGGGTATCCAAATAGATTATGTAGTACACATGAAAATTGATAAAATAAAAATTGAAATACCCTTTATTTGGGCTTGCTTATTTGGAGGAATCAAAAACCAAAGCTTATAAAACATATATTACATTTACAAAAAAAAGAAAATAATTTCGATAAATTATTTTGGAATATATAAATAGTTTTTAGAAAAATTATTTAAAAATGAAGAATAATTACAATGTGTAAGTACACAGAGAAATCATAACTCTAATTAAAAATGGAGGTTTGAGAAGAATCCCTTACCACATTGTAAATAGTTTAATCATATGCTCCATAAAATTAATGGAAATAAAATAAAACATTTAATACCATGAAGATAAATAGATTCCTGATATTATACATAAAATGGAAAATTCTATACACCACACACAATAAATAGTGGTTAATAGAGCATATCTCACAAAAATAAAGGTGAGATGAGAAAACCCTTAACTTCTATATGAATGTGTTCTATACAAGTACATAATGTTATGGATAATTAAATGAGATTCATTAATAATAAAATTCCGAACCTATGATATATTTAATTGATTTAATATAATTTTATTAATTTTATTTATGTCCTTTTTATGAGGTATAATATTTTATTTCAGCATTCAAGAATATTCGTTTCCTTGATTTTCATGATTGGTTCACCTATATACATGTATGGAAAATTGGAATAATTCTTGATAATTGTGATTATATTTTATTAATGAATTACATAATTTTAATTGATCTTATATATCGTTTGGTTATATGGTATGATAATGATTCAGTAGATAAAATTTTAATGATTATGGTTTAAATTATTTTAGTGGTTTTTATGACCAACGACAACTTATATCATTTCATCTAATATCATATTTATTTATTACTTCCAAAATATTATACAACATATAACTTATATAATAAAATATTATTTTACTATATTGGTTTTATTACTATCCTCGAGTATTTTATTAAAAAATGTATAACCATTGTCTATGAAGGTGGTTAATCGATACCTCATGGATGATGTTTTCATTTTTAGAACATAAGGGATAAGAGAAGATGACTGAAAATGTATCTTCCAATACCATAATAAAACCTCATTATATATAATATATTTGAATTATCACATTATTTGGATAAGTTTTGGTTATTATATGTTAAGAAAATAATGCAAAATAAAATAAAACAAAAGAGGATTTTACCTCTTGAAATTCTTCTCTTTGAGAACCATCTTGTGGAAATTGTGCTTTTCCTTTTATTGAGACCTGAAGCTCATGGAAATATGGGAGAGGATTTGGAGGGTAATTGGTAGGAATATACACATGTTTCGTGTTTTATACGTTGTGAGGAGAAGGGGAGGTGAGGGTGGAATTTATTGTATAGGTGAGGTGTGTTTTTTGACTATATTATTCATTATTTTATTATTTAGGTACTGGACTATCAATAGTATTGATTCTTTGGAATAAAAAAGTAACTATTTCATGTGATTTTAAAATAATGGTGCCTAAATAATCCATACATCATCCATGACTCTATGATTCATTATTTAGCTTATATTGTAAATTACTGTGATTCAATATTAACAAAAAATCAATTATTTTAGAGAAAACAAAAAAACTCAAACTAACCATTTTTCATGTGAATATTTCAGAACTAAAATAAATTTTATGAAAAATATTTTCATAATATAATAAATTTAATTTTTAATTGAAATCATCATTTATTTCAAAAATACCAATTTTAAAATTATAACTAATTTTATGAATCCTTGAAATATTAATTAAGGTCGAGTAAAATTATATTATAATCATTAGGAAACAAAATATTAATTTAGGAATATATTTTGTGAAATTAAATTTTCATTTAAATATTATTGTAATTATAAAATTATATATAAACATTTATGCTTTACCCAAATATTAATAGTTAATTTATCATTTTAAAACCTGATTTTACTTATACCAAGATATAAATATATCATATATTCATTTATAAGATAACAACATTTTATTTCTACCTTCATAAATGAATAAACTATTCTATGGGATAGATTACTATTTTTTGTGGCCATATTAATATTCCAATGGTTAATTTATTATTACATCATTATATGTTCCTTAATTAGTAGGAATACCTATTATTTCATTAAATAATAATTTATAGAGTATGTGTGGTGTTATATATGTGATTTTTGATGATTTGTACTATATAACATAATAATGAGATGGGAAATTCCATTGATAAAATTTCACATTGTTACTACCGCCCTATATCATAAATAATTCCTAATTACCATAACATAATGATTAATCATGAAAGTGTGAATTTTCATCATAATCTCTTTTGAAAACACATTTACAATATCAAAATAAATATTTATTTAAGAAAGAATTTTCAATAAAAATAATACTCAAAAAATGAGATGATGATTTTATTTGAATAAATATAGAAATATTATGAGGAAATAAAAATATAAAATAATGGTTTTAGTAGTGGGAAGAGTAGTTACCATCATACTGATTAAAATAGATCATTCTTATTATCTTTTGTATATAATGTCCAACATTCCATACAAGGATTCATTATTATTGAAAACCTTGAAAGATAGAAAAAAATTCCTATATAAAAATCTAATTTAGATATAATTATATTCATAAAATGATTTTATAGACATGGATGTAGATGAAACATAGAGTTATAAGGAAAACAGTAAAAGATGAATTTTCTCAACAAATATCTTACCACTTTGGAAACATTGGAATCATAAACTGATTATGGAATAATGTTAATCAAAATTTTAGAAAACATGATAATATATAATTCTAGGTTATATCATTTAGAAGAGTCTTTATATACACCTCATAAATGAATATGTTTTCACAACATCAAAATAAGGCACAAAGAATATAAATTTAGATGAAGTCCCATACCATGAATCTGACTCAGCACGTACATTTTGTATCTTACTGAATAATAAACATTTGTTAATTATTTGAATTATTAATATGTTTTTTTGTGTTTCCTATTCATTTTATTTCACATGTTACCATTTTATAAACAATTACTCGATTAATTAAGCTTGTGTCAGATGCTTTGACAATATTTGGCTTATCTGTCCAAAATTACATCAGTAGGTTGACTATGGTCAAAGATGTCATTTTTAAATATATCAAGAATAATAATCATGATATAATTATATTTTCTACATACCAATTATATATATAACCAATCATTAAATATGATTATGAAAAATAAACTACATTACAATCATATTGAAGGTTGGTCATACGTACTTATGATTATCATTTCCATTTTTGAAAGATCTTTATTCAAAGTAGGTATGTAATATTTTACATTTTCATACTGATCATAATAACAGAAATACCATATTATTTCTATAAATTTAATTATATATATCATCTATATGACTTAGTGATAGAAAAGATTCACGTCTCTTTGTAGTGTGGTTAGTCCACACGTATGTGTGAACAACATTATCATTTTTCATTATAATAAAGATAATTATATAATATAGTTTTAGATTTAACAATATGTAATGAATATAATAATGATTTCAATTATATCACATATATTCATTATCTTTATCTTGATTGACCTCCATGTAAAGAGTTGGTGAAAAAAAATCACATCACTTCTTGAGGTGGTAGTATCCTGTACACCCAAGCGATGTTATCGTACCCCCCCCCCCCCCCCACAGAATGGAATTTATGATTGAATATATGATATTGGTTTGCAAGATGGTATTCCTCCATACACAGAAATGATAATCCCATATCCTATATGATGGATGATAAGATGGAGTTAGGATATACTGTTAATATAATAAAATCTTAGTTTATTAGAGATATTTTTATTATATAATAATAATTAAATAATATTTTAATAAGGTGGAAGCTGGAATAAAATAAAAATGCATGTTTTAAGGATGATACAACATTTTCAAACAACTTATTTATATAAGCATGAAATACCTTCATAGGATGTATTTCATATCCAAATAAGGGTTCTAGGTTATGGTTAGTGAGATTAAGAAGTAATTTGGGTGGGTACTAGCTTATAAAAATATAATTGATTCAATGAATATGAGAGGAGAGGGGTTTCCTTTGTAAAAGAGGTGAGTGGCACAAATGTTATTTTTTAAAACAAAAAGGTGTACTCACGTTTTTCACATGGAACAAGGTTCCAAAATGGAACATTATCGAGAATTTTACATTATGGGGTCTAAATATGGAGTTAAAATATATTTTATATAGGTTTATAGTCATTATAACCCATATCAATTTAGTTTAACCCCTGGTAAACTAGTTTTCACCTTAACTAGGGTAATTAATTTTTATTATTTCCAGTATTCAATATTGTGACCAATTAATTTTTAATTATTAGATATATAAATATTTATGATTCCAAAAATAGAATCCATTTTATAAAAATTAATGTACAAAATCGGTAAAATTTAATTTAAAATTCAACCAATAATCACAAAGAAAAAACTGGTTTTCAATAAGTATTTTTTTAAGGAAAAGAAAATTTAATTTTAACTATATGAGTAATAATAATAATTTCAGGAATGTATAAATTAGTATATGTTAATATATAAAATATAATTTAATTTCAATGATTTATAAGTATAAATTATATTAATTATTTAAAATGCTGAAAAAATGTTCACTTTAAAATAGTTTTTATAAAAAATAGTTTTTAAACCCAAAAATAAATTTAAACTAATATTCTGTATAAATTTGATGAAACAAATTATTATTTGGATTAAATATAAATATGTAATAATTACATTACATGAAATAAAACTAAAAACACAATTATTCTTTTAAACTATTTAATTAATTGAAAAGAGATTACCTTTTTACAAAATAGATATTTTTCAGTATTCACCAATCAATAATACGTCCTTAAAATTTCAAAATTTCACCATTATTTTATATTGATATGATAATTAGTAAAATGATTCCGATTTTTTATAATTCAAAACATAAAATTTCAAAATAAAAATTTTAAATAAAAACATCATAAAAAATGTGTTTAGTAATAAATCATTCCTTTTTATATAATTATTACTTATTATTTTTGAAATGAATATATAAATCTTAGGAATATTAATATATATGTATATTATTTTGTAATCATTACCTATGTTTTTTCATTTTTCCATGTTATAACTCTACCCCATAATCCCATAACTGGTGTTGACTTTGTTATGTTGGAATAAAATAGTAGGAGTCACATCTCAAATGACCGGATACATTATATGTATTTGTAAATTAGATACATACACGAAATTCTAATTAAATTTTAAAACCTAAAATATACAAATAATTTTAATTAATTATTCCATTATTCCCACTTAGTGTATATTATCATATCAATCAAAAAAAACATCTTGTGTCTTAGGGAAAGTAAATCATAAGAATTTGGTGAGCTCAAGTTATAAGGATATGACCATAAGCATTAAATAATATTGAATTAAATGGAAAATTCACATTGAGGATCTTTTTAGGTTTATAGTTTTAGAGAAGCATGTCATAACATTTATAGAACAACATTAATATTACATGTAGACAATTCTACTCAGTGTCCATTTCTTCATAAAATAAAAACTCTTGAAAAAAAAGAGTCATGTCTAGTTCCATGTTTTAGATAGAGAGACTTTTCCTTGATCCCATACTTGACCTTATTCATCTTTAAGTCCTTTGAAAAACATTTCAAAACTTGTTATGACCATAAAAATCTTAGTAAGGGTTATAAAATAATAAAGAAAACATTAGTCCATCAATACATATGAACATAAACTCTTTTACATACCTCATGAAAACATAAGATTTATGAATAACACATAGTAATCATAAATAATAAATGTAACTAGTGGCATTCATATTATACTTACATTGTAGTTATCACAACTAAATCGGGAGTAGCATTGGAATACTCATCATAGTATATTATCTAAATCACTTAGGAGAAACATTCATTTTTACCTCTGTCACATTACCCAATGCATTGGAGAGCTATCTCGGGCTCACCCACCCTAGGTTTATCACAGAACCACCCATATACATAAACAATTCCCAAGAACCTTAACATACTCGTAACACATAAAACGGACATAAAGTAAAGATAAAGTTTCCACATTTCAATCACAATATGTCATTTAAATATATTGACATAAAAAATCCAATATCAAAACCATTTTCAAAACCAAAATACGTAAAAAGTTTATTGTTTTTATTTTCCATTAAAAAAAACAATGACTTGTTAAAGAAGCCAATGGCCAAATAACACTCGCGGTGGTGAAAAAGGTCGTCATCACCGCTTGCATTTAGTAAAAACATTATTTTATTTATCGTTTAGTAAAAAACCTCATAGAAGAATATTCCCATTGAATGAAATGAAAATTTAATGGGGTTTAGACACCGTATTAAAGAAAAATGTGAATACATCAAAATATGACTCAATGAAAAGAGATAGAGATGAAGTCTGATACCTTATGCCCAACATGACCCAATTGTCCCTTAATCTCATAAATTATAAACTAATTGTAAATTTGTACTTTATTAATAACCTCTTTCAATTTTATTTTTTTATATCACTTTTTACTATGATATAAACATTAGGTAATTATTTAATTTAAGAATGGTTGTTTTTTCTATATTTGGTACTTGAGTAAAAAATGAACAACTTATAGTTACAAGTTGTCTTTGTTGTAAATAGTCCATTATCTCAAGAATTATATTCATGATTTAGATATCATATAAATCATATATATCTAGTACATATATGTATTTATAACATTACATAACATTTGGAGATAAGAAATGAAATGAACTGTTAATGGAGACGGCAAGCCGTACATATGCATGAACGGTACATTCATTTCCATTTAGTACATTAATGGAATTAAAAAATAATAATACAATAGTATATTATAATTATAGTATAATATCAAATATGATATCATTAACTATATCCTTTATACATCCCACATATGTCATTAACGAGTCATATAACTTTAATGGGGTGGTAGTCCGCACTTCCTCAAATGAAATTGTCATGATTACCCATTCCAGATACAATAATGGTAGGCTAAAAATTAAAATATACAACCATAAAGAAACCATAAACATAACATATATCATATATTAATATAGTTCCATCTTAATGGCCACCATGAGAATCAGTAGGAGATAATCGAACAATCGTCGTTTCATGAGGTGTTAATTTACCATCCACAAAAACAGTATGTTCTTCACCCATTAGATAGAGGTGTGTGTTAGTGCAGTTAGAATCTTTATAATAAAAACATCTTAGTATATTTAGGATACTAATTTTATTGTAAAATAAAATAATTAAATGATTTTAGGGTTTAGATATGTAAAATAAATGAAATGAAGTTAAGAGAAACTGTTTCCTTTAATTTGGGTAACTCCCTTTGGTTTGAACCAATAGGACTTCTTGAAGTGAATTCTGCCAAAGGTAAAGCTTCTAGGAGGAGGATAGAGATCTAGAGAGATTATTTGGGTAGAGTTTGGATGATCCAAGGGGCTTGATAGGAGTGAGGAATGAGTTATAAGTGAGGGCGTTTTATAACACTACTAGAAATAGTATATTTCCAAACGGTTTAGAACCATTGGGATAGGCTGCAGAACCGTTGGTCTGTCTTATATCAAAGCTTCTTGTATGGACCAAGGAATTTTAATGAACAACTAAGGAGGGGGAGTGAGTTAGTGGTACCCCTTTTTCTTTGAAGTTCCCTTAATGTTGAGAATAACCTTTGTCTCTTGTTAAGAATAAACTTCCCTACTGAGAAACAATCAACCAAAAAACCAATGGAACATAGGTATTTACAAAGTTAACTATTCAATAAGAATAGATATGTCCTTAGTATGGTTTGAAATAATCCATCACCATAAAATCCACTTCGAAAACAGTCCTTGGATTACAACGAATATGATATACCCTTACACTCGTGAAGCACTGTGAAACAATCCTCCTGCGTGTGTGCACCCTCTTAGCATAATAGGGTAAAGTTTCTTTTCTTGTAACAACTTATGTTACCTGCACTTCCTTTCATTTACACAAATATATGAAAATTCAGCTTGAATATTTACTTCCTTACCTAGAAGAGAGGCAAGTAAACCTTGGACTTTAGATTGATCAAATGTCGTACGATCTTCTAATTCTGAATTCCTATTCCAATTTCTCCATTCCAAATTCACTTATTCACTCTGATTCATCAATCTGAATCTTCTTCAGTCTGAGAAAATCAATATGGTGTCAACCAGTACTGATTCCCCATTCCAAATTTTGACTCCAAATCTCCACTCTGAATTTCCATTCCGAATCTCCAATCCGAGTTTTCCCCTTCACTCTGAATTCGTCACTCCGATTCTTCACAACACAGAATTCTTCTTCACACTCGAATCTTCTATATTCTGAATTTGTCACTCCGAATTCTTCAATCTAGACTTCTTTACAACTCCGAATACATAAATCCGGGAAACTTTATATGGTGTCAATAAGTATGAATTGCTCGTTACGATTGATACATCAATCTAACTCTGTTGGAGTACCAATTCTTCTTCTCTCTATATTACCAGAGCTTCTCTCTCTAGATTTTCCTCAATCCAAAATGTTTCACAATGATCTCCTTTTATAGGCTCTCCATAATATACTTTTGCGGGAAACCAAAAAACTTTCCGCTCAAACAAATTCACCCAAATCTCAATTTACTCCTAAAATATCAAGCAGTTAAGACTTTTTCAATGCTTTTAGATTCTTCTCGAATATTCTTCAACTTCACTTGATTAGAGTTTTGAATATATACGGATCTGACTTTGTTACATATGTCTCTCAAAACCACCTTCTTGGATCCACTTCATCTGTCTTCTCGGCATCACATTCTCGGATCCACTATTCTTGATTCTCAGCATCACATGCAAAAATTGGCTCGACTCTTCTCTACTTCAACGATATGATACCATTTCAGATCTCTATAAGTCCCTTTGTCACTTCTTGATATGTCAGCTTCATTACTTCTTGACACAGCTCCACCAAATCTCATCATGACTCTGCACTTCTAGTGTCGAACTTCTGATTATGGAAGTCGACTCCGAACATCGTTACTCCGAACTTCTGACTCAGCTAGTCGACTCTGAACATCTCCATTACAAACTTTCTTTTCAGAAGATGGACTCCGAACTTCTTCACTACGAGCTTCAACTCTAGACTTCTGATTCAGCATGCCAACTCCGAACTTTTGATTCAGCATTCCAAATCCGAACTTCTAACTCGGCAGACCAACTACGAACTCTGTCGCTCCGATCTTTGGCTAGTCAACTCCGAACATCATACTCAGCAAGTTGACTCCAAACTTCTTCATTGAATTCTTCTCATTACGATATTTTTTGGTACAAACTTCTCAGTATGAATCTTCTTTGGTACAAAATCTTCAGTATAAACTTCTCATTCAAGAGGTCAAGTCCAATCATGGTCACTCCAATCTCCCAACTTTCATAATGACTTCTCTAGATTATCAGCATTGCTTCTCCAACCAATATTTTCTTGCATGTGATTAAGTGAATATACCCACAAAAAAGAGTTACGAATCATCAAAGCATCATCACAATTTTTTGAGTCCAAATTCTACACACCGAATTATCATTTCTGAACTTCTCATATTCCAGACTCCAAATACTTAGAGTCACCAAGATCCGAATGTGCAATCTCCAGTTCCGAACTTCTCGATTCCCAGACTCCGAATTCCAGTCCACAGGTTCTGAACTCCGGGTTCTGGATTCTTGTTTCCGAACTTCCAACTTCATTAAACATCCAACATCCGAATTCTAAGATGTCTCTCATTTATGTATTTGAATTCCATGATGTTTCTCCTTTATGAAAACATCCTTAATATTAACAAAATCCAATCTAAGCAAACCAACTCTTCCTTCAGATTCCTTCAGCTTCTTTCAGTATGGTCCCAACAATCTCCCCCTTTGGATTTTTTTGTCATCCAAGTTTTCATAAATCAATAAACATCGTAACCTCAAGCAATGGATTACTAGTCAATAATTCTTAGCCTACATGAGCTAACTCATTTTTGGAAACAAGAATCATTGACAGCAAAACCATTCTGTCCATAGGTAGTGAATATGACAGCTTCTTCATCTTCCTTCTCTAACAACTTCATTTTCCTTGTAAGAAAATTGAAGAAATTTTCCTACAAACACTCCAACAAACAATTAGAAAAGTTCACACGAACAAACAATGCTGAGTTCACAGCTTACCCACAACTCTCTCTTTAAGCAAAAGATTTATGATTCAAAAAACTTCTCCCCCTTGGCAAAACAATCCATAGGTAAGAAGATACAGGGGATAGAAACAACACACCTTATCCTTTAAGAGAAAGAGGTTGAACACCCATGTGCAAACTCAATCTTGAGAATGATTCCTTTGGCAAAGGATTCGTGGAGAAATCAGCAACTTGTTCGGGAGATGAAACATATTCAAGTTTAAGTTCATTCTTCTCCACATGATCTTTGAGGAAATGATATTTGATATCAATGTGCTTGGAACGAGAATGTTGGACTGTATTTTTTGTTAGATTAATTGTGCTTTGATTATCACATCCCAAGAGCAAGGGCAAATTTACTTAATCCAACAAATCTTCCAACTGAGCCTTCATCCAGATTAGTTGGGTGGCTGTCATAGTGGCAGCAACATATTAAGCTTCAGCCGTACTAAGTGTAACAGAATATTGCTTCGTCGAGTGCTAGGAAACACAACTTTTTCCCATAAAGAACACTCCACCAGAGGTGGATCTTCTATCATCAACATTCCCTACCCAATCTGCATCTGAGTATCCAAATAGATCAATGTTATTGGACCTACAATACATGATTCCTAAATCTGCTATTCCTTTAATGTATCTGAGAATTCTTCTTGTAACAACAAGATGTGATTCTTTAGGAGCACTCTGAAATATTGCACATAAGGTAACATCAATCACAATGTCTAGACTTGATGCATTCAGGTATAGAAAACTTCCATTCATCTTTTGCTATTATTTCTGATCAACTTCCTTACCTTTATCATCTTTGCTTATCTTTGTTCCCACTGATATATGAGTTGATACAGGCTTTGAGTTTTCCATTCCAAACTTCTTAAGAAGTTCCTTAGCATAATTTTCTTGAGAATGAAAATTGAATTTTTCATGTTGAAAAATTTGTAACACAAGAAAGTATCTCATTTCTCCAAACATGGAAATCTCAAAGACATTCTTCATTTCATCAGCAATCCTTTCACAGCATCTCTCATCATTCCCAGCAAAAATAATGTTGTCAACATAAACAATCACAATGAGAGAACAATATTGACATTTCTTTAATGTATAGATTTCTGTCAACTATCCCATTCTTAATGTTCATCTCCTTTAAGAAAGTATCCAGTTTGGAGTACCTTGCTCTTGGAGCTTGCTTAATCCCATACAAGTCTTTCTTTAACCTGCACACATAACTTTCATTCCTCCCAACAACAAAGCCACATGGTTGCTCATTATACACTGCTTACTTGAGATCACCATTAAGGGAAGAATATTTAACATCCAATTGAATGATTTTTTATCCTCATTGTGCAGCAATAGTATGAAATATTTTGATAGTTTCTAATCAGGATACTGGGGAAAAAGATTCATCAAAGTCAATTCCTTCAATCTAAGAGTATCCTATACAAACCATTCTTGCTTTGTTTCTGATAACTTCACCATCTTCATTAAACTTGTTCCAGAAGACATATTTGGTACCAATAATGTTCTTACATTCAGCATTGGGTGCAAGTTCCCCTGTATCATTTTTTTCAATCTAATCCAACTCTTCATTCATGGCTTGAACCCATTCCGGATGCTCAAAGGCTTCATTAACATCATTTGGATCCACTTTGGAATACAAGGAAGTATGTGCTATAGAATTGCTTGTTCTTGTTTTTAGAACCATGTGATGTTGATCACTAATAATATTCTGATATTGAACCTATTTCATTAACCTTGGATGAGTTTTTCTTGTGCCTTCCTCATCACTTGATATGGCTGAATCCGATTCTTCATTTTGATTAGAGTTACACATCATTGCATCCTTATCAGAATCGTTAACTTCAACTTCCTCAATTTCCTTATCTGTCTGGACATGCTTATCTCTTCCCTGAGTTTCAATGACTTTATCATCAATTTCATCTATAATTCTTCATGTTTCCTTGTTAAAGCATATATAACCTCTTCATTCCGGTGCATATCCAAGGAAAATTCCGTCATCCCCTTTCTACTCAAATCTTCCTACGTTTCCACCTTTCTTCTTTATGAT
Source organism: Viscum album (assembly GCA_963277665.1). Taxonomy (NCBI): domain Eukaryota; kingdom Viridiplantae; phylum Streptophyta; class Magnoliopsida; order Santalales; family Viscaceae; genus Viscum; species Viscum album. Next base: position 1,672,683,613 of record OY728133.1, read on the forward strand.
GCATGGGATCCCAAAAACATTAGAATGCTTCATACTTGGAGTAATTCTATAGAAAAGTTCATATGGGGTCTGGTTTGATTGAGTTTTATAGAAACATCGATTTTGAATATAAACAGTTGTACTTGTTGCATGCCTCCAAAAGTAATGAGTATGGCCATGTTCAAGCAACATGGTTCTTTCCATTTCCACCAAACTTCTGTTTTTTCCTTTCATCAACCCCATTTTTTTGAGGTGTATATAGAGCACAATATTCATGTTGAATCCCATACTTCTCAAGATAGTGTTCAAATTATTCACTTCTGTACTCACCACAATTATTTGTTCTCAACTTCTTCATAGAATACTCACATTCTTTCTTAGCTTTCCTTCTATAGATTTTAATCATTTACAGGGCATCTGACTTGTGCTTCCTAAACATAAAACATCTAATGTGAGTAAAATAATCAATGAAAGTAAGGATGTACCTGTCTCCATTTGTTGACTATTTTCTCATCGGCCCACAAATATCAGAATGTATTAGTTCAAGGGGTTTCTTGGAACAAATTTCAACTCTCTTTTGCACAACATTTGTAATTTTCCCTTTCTGAAAGGCAGTGAAACACCAATCTCTTATTCTATGAAAATCTGGAATATCTCAAGCACTAACCCTCTGAGACAACTTGCCCATATTTCTCTGACACATGTGCCCAAGTCTTCTGTGCCACAACTGATTTTCTTCCACTCTGCTCATAAAACAAGAGTTTTGTGAATTTCCTACCTGGAACAGATTTCCTTTAGTTCGTTGTTCTCTTGTAACAATATCCCCATGTTCATCACATTAAACAACAAAACCCTCTTTTTTAAAGATATCTTCTTTACCTTCATCACACAATTGTGATACACTAAGGAAGTTGTGCTTCATCCCATCAACCTACAAATTTTTCTTAGACTTCAATTTTTTCTTTCTCGATGATGGCTGATCCAACACCTTTGATTTTTAAGGATCCTTCATTTCCAAATGTTACAGTGCCTTAGTTGAACCTTTTCACATTCTTTAACAACTTCAAGTCTCATGTCATATGTAAAGAAGAACCACTATCAAGTATCCAATGTCATTCCCCCTTTGTAACTTTTAGTGCAGTTTCAACAACAAGAGCTCTTTCTTCTTCCACTTATTTCTTCAACTTCAGATTTTGATGCTTATGAACTTTTTGTTGAGCTGGTATCATCACAAGACATCCTTTTTCAAGGTTTCTAGGGTTTTCACGCCTTTCACAAATAGTTTCCAGAGGCTGGATCCTATTTTTAGTCTTGGCATCATTCTTCTCAACTATCTTCAAGAAAACATTCTTACACTTCTCCCTTTGAGGAGATTGATTCCCCCTCAATCTATGCCATTCATAACTCATGGGATGATGGTAATAAGGTTGGTTGAGCAAACACATATTTTTTGTATGACCGAATCCACCACAATACCAACAATACCTATTGAAGGAGTATCTTCTTCTGAAACTGTTGTACTGATACTTCATTGTTCCTCTTTCTTCTACCCCACCAAACATTCTTCTGTTAGCAAGATTATTCTTCTGGAATTCCACCCTTTCTGATTTTTCTTACTTTTCACCAATGTTAGACATAGATTTCCCTGCAAATTCAGAGTTCCCAGCAACATTGGTCTTGGCCACATAAGTTACTTTCTCAGCATTCTTCTTCACATCAACAACTTTTTCTTCTCATTTATTTTATTATATTTGTCTTGTTGGGAGCATTCACCCACACAAGTGGTTGAGTTTTGAAAACATAAGTTTCATAACTCAACTTCTGGGAGTTTCTTTTGAACAACCTATAATTCCACCTCTTTTTCCTTCATCTTAACTATCATGTGCTCCTTTTGATTTTTCTCATCTTCAATAGACTTCTTAATACATTCAAGTTTTTCTCAAGTTCATCCATAAGGTTAGCTTGGTTGCATTATGAGCAACATTCATCTTACAACTTTTTGTTAAGCTTCTCCAGCCTTCTGATCTTCCTTAAAAATTCCTTCAGTTCTTCATTTAGATGCATCTCAAGTTGAGTTTCTTCTTCTCCTGAGCTACTACTTTTGAAATCTTCATCATTCACTATTGTAATGAAAGTATTTTCAACACCATGATCAACTATTTTTTCAGATTCAGCATCACTTTCTACATCTTCCTCATTTATAGATAAAAGTATTTTCTTCCAGGATTTGAAGAACTTCTTGTCTTTCCCTAACATTCCTTTACCAGCCTTCTTCATCCTTAACATCCTTGGCTTTCTTTCTTCTTCATCACTATCTTCTTCATTTTCCCTTCAAGGAAAGATAGACCCAATGAGGCTGATGCCACCACATTCAAAACACTTCAATGGAAGTTTTCTCTTATATTTACTTGTGCCTCATTTAAATTTTTTTGAAAACAAGGTTAAAATATCATTAAGATTTTTACATACCTCGCTTTCAGAGTCATAGTCACCAAAATCTTCTACAATAAAGAATTTCTTAGACATTTCCTTCTTCATGGCTTTGAAAGATAATTCTCTGTCAACCTTCATCTTGGTCTTTATAGCCTTTTCCCTTTTCATCTCATAAGTGGTGAGTGTATAGATCATTGGGAGATAGAGTCTCTGAGTCTCTGTCTTCTAATGAGGATACCTTCGCATTGAATTTATCAGGAAGAATCCTCAAGTTCTTTTCCACCATAGTAGAGTCTTTCAGATCTTCACCAAGACATCTGATGGTACTAATAATATCATTTACCATGCTGAAGAAATCTCCAATAGATTCATGATCTCCCATCTTCAAGTCTTCATACTTCAATCTCCATATTTGAAGTTTTTCCTTCTTGACTTTTGTATTGCCTACATATGTGTTTTTCAGTTTTTCCCATATACCTTTGGCTGTGGCCACTCATTTTACCCTCAAAAACTCACATTCAGAATGTGAAGATAAAATGTCATTCTTGGCCCTTCCATCATTCTCATGAAACTTATTATAAACAGGTGTATGTGGAACATTGTCTTCAATGGAGGGAAACCCAACTATTGCAGCTTCATGAACTTCATAACTAATAGAGATAACATATTTAGAATTCTATCCTTCCAGATGTGATAGTTCTTCCCATCGAATACCAGAATTCCTTTACTGTTCACACAATTCAGATTCTCTATCAGCAAGGAAAACAAAGGAACCTTCCCTATGTTACCACATGTAAGGACCCAGCAAGTGTAATGAACCACTGAGAGGGGGGGTGGTGAATCAGTGGTACACCTTTTTCTTTTAAGTTCAATTAATGTTGAGAACAGCCTTTGTCTCCTATTAAGAATAAACTTCTCTGCTGAGAAACAATGAAGCACATATCCAAAGAAACACAGGTATTTAAAAGGTTCACTATTCAATAAGAATAGTTACGTCCTTGGTATGGTTGGAAATAATCTAGCACCATACTATCAACTAATAAATCAATACTTGGATTAAAACAAGTAGTATATACCCTTTCACTCATGATGCACTATGAAACAATCCTCCAGCGTGTGTGCACCCTCTTAGCACAATAGGGTAATCTTTATTTTATTGTAACAACTTTTGTTACCTGCACTTCCTTTTAGTTACACTAATGTTAGAAAATTCAGCTCGAATATTCACTTCCTTACTCAGAAGAGAGGAAAGAAATCATTGGACTTAAATTGATCAAATGCAGTCCGATCATCCAATTCTGAATTCCCATTATGATTTCTCTATTCCAAATTCTGTTCTTCACTATGATTTCTCAATCCGAATCTTCTTTAGTCTGAGAAACTCAATATGATGTCCACCAGTTCTGATTCCCCATTCCAAATTTTGACTCTGAATCTACACTCCGAATTTCCACTCCTAATCTCCAATCTGAGTTTTCCCCTTCACTCAGAATTCATCACTATGATTCTTCACAACTCCGAATTCTTCTTCACAACGAAAACTTCTTCACTCTAAAATTGTCACTCTGAATTCTTCAATCCGTACTTCTTCAAAACTCTTAATACATCAATCTGGGAAACTTCATACGGTGTCAACCAGAACGAAATTCTCGTTACCATTGATACATCAATCAAACTCTGTTAGAATACCACTTCTTCTTCTCTCTAGATTACCAGAGATTCTCTCTCTAGATTTTCATCAACCCAAAACGTTGCACAATGATCTCCTCTTATTGGCTCTCCAGAATATGCTTTGGCGGGAAACAAAAATACTTCCGGCTCAAACAAATTCACCCAAATCTCAATTTACTCCTGAAATCATGAAGCAGTTAAGACTTTGTCAACGTTTCTGTATTCTTCTTGAATCTTATTTAACATCACTTGATTAGATTTCTGACCATATCCGGATCTGACTTTGTTACATATGTCTATCGATACCACATTCTATAATCCACTTCATCTGTTTTCTAGGCACCACATTCTCGGATCCACTCTTCTTGATTCTCAGCATCACATGCAACTCTTGGATCCACTTTTCACTGCTTCAATGATATGATACCATTTCAGATCTCCATAAATACCTTCGTCACTTATCAGTATGTCAGATTCATTACTTCTTAACACAGCTCTACCAAATCTCATCATGACTCCGTACTTCTAGGTACGAACTTCTGATTACAGAAGTCAACTCTGAACATCGTTACTCCGAACTTCTGACAAAGCTAGTCGACTCCGAACTTATCCATTACAATCCTTCTTTTCAGAAGATGATCTCCGAACTTCTTCACTACGAGCATCAACTCCAGACTTCTGATTCGGCATGCCAACTCTGAACCTCTAACTCGGCAGACCAAATCTGAACTTTGTCGCTCCGATCAACGGCCAGTCAACTCTGAACATCATGCTCAGCAAGTTGACTTCGAACTTCTTCGCTACACTCTTCTCGTTATGATCTTCCTTAGTACAAACATTTCAGTACAAATCTTCTTTGGTACAAACTCCTCAGTACAAACTTCTCGGACATGAGGTCAAGTCCAATCATGGTCACTCCGAACTCCTGACTTTCATAACGACTTCTCCAGATTATTAGCATCGCTTCTCCAACCATCATTTCCTTGCATGTGAGTAGGTGCATATACCCACAAAAAAGAGTTACGAATAAGCAAAGCATCGTCACAATTTTGTGAGTCCAAATTCCAAACACCGAATAATCAGTTCCAAAATTCTCATATTCCAGACTCTGAATACTTCGAGTCACTAGGTTCTAATTGTGCAATCCCCGGTTCCGAACTTCTCGATTCCCAGACTCCGAATTCTAGTCACCAAGTTCCAAACATTCAATTTCGGTTTCTTGGTTCCAAACTTCCAACTTCCTTAAACATCTAGCATCAAAATTATAAAATGTAATCCATTATGTATCCCAATTCCAAGATGTTTCTCTTTTATGAAAACTTCCTTAAGATCAACAGAATCCAATCTAATAAAACCAACTCTTCCTTCATCTTCCTTCATCTTCCTTATGCTTGGTCCCAATAGTTCTACACACCATAGGGAAGTAATCCATTGGTAAAAAATTTTCCCAACGGTTTATGTAGTACCATTGGGATAGGGTAGTTACAGTAACCTATCCGAACAGTTTGGTTGAACCGTTGGTATATGTCTTGCAACGTTTCAACCAAACCATTGTTAAATACCACTTCTAAGAACTTTTTCCAACAGTTTCCAAAACCATTGGGAAATGGTTTTTACCAACAGTTCTCATAGAACCTTTGGTAAAAACATCATACAAAATGTATGCCAACGGTTTCAAACCATTGGCATATTCTATGCTGTGAAAATTGCATAGCAGCTTGCAAATTGCGTAGGTATGCAATCCCATTCCTGTCCAATGTGCAGTAATTCTCCATTCCATCTCCTTTCCAATAATTTAACATATAATGAATATACATTTAACATTACACCCTGGACCTATACACATCAATAATTAAAAAATAATTCATAATGTAATTATAAACATACATAATTTATTAATAATTCAATTAAAAACTTAGATGAAAATTATAAGTTGAATCCGGAATTCAATTCATAATTGAATACATACATAATTTATTTATATATTATCAATAAAATACATAAAAAACTAAATAAGTAATTATATTTGTTATACACAATTAAGAATACATACAAGTGGTTTTTTCTAAAATTGATGTACATTTTAAACATTATACATAAACTTGGAGTGATACCGACTACAATGTGTCTCAGATTGAGAAGGGGTTTACTCGTACAAGTCACATAGGACCCATGGATCATTTTCCAAATGTATCAACTTATTACAAAAGAATTTGGTCAGTTTTCCGTATGCCAGTTGTACTTTTCACATAAAATATTGTCTATTTCAAATAAAACTGAGACACATCGAGTTGTGACGGCCACACTGCGCCTCAGATTTAGGGGGGGGGGGTTGACTCAAAAACATCACATATGACCCATGGATCATTGTCCTAATGTTTTAATGGAATCCGAATGCATTTGGTCATTTTTTCTTATATCAGTTGTTGTTTTCACTCAAAATGATGTCCATTTTAAACAAAAGAGAGACACTTTGAGAGGTTCTAGACACACCGCACCTTGGATTGAGGTGGGGTTGGAATTTACAAATCACATATGACCCATGTATCATTTTCCTAAAGAATCAATGCATTCAGAATGCGTTTGGTTGGTTTTCTGTATGTCAGTTGTTGTTTTCACTTAAAATGTTGTTTATTTCAATAAAATGAGACACCATGAGTGTTTTCAGTCACACCATGGCTCATATTAAGGCAGGGTTGACTCGTAAATGAAAAATATGACACATTGGTCATTTTTCTAATCTTTCAACACATTCTAAATGTGTTTGGTCGGTTTTCTGTATGCCACTAGTTGTTTTCAATTAAAATGATTTCAATTTCTAATAAATGTGTGACACTTTGAGTGGTGCCGACCACACCAGGCCTCAGATTGAAGAAGGGTTGACTCATACATGTCACATAGTACCCATGGATAGTTTTCCTAAAGTATAAATGGAATCCGAATGTATTTGGTCATTTTTTCATATGTCAGTTTTTGTTTTCACTTAAAATGAAGTCTATTTTAAACTAATGAGAGACACTTTGAGTAGTGTTGGCCACACCATGCCTCAGATTGATGCATGGTTGATTCATGCACATTTAAAATTACACATGGATCATTGTGATAATGTATCAACACAATCAGAATCTGTTTGGTCAGTTTTCCATATGTACTTAAAATTTTGTCCATTTTAAACAAAATAGAGACACATAGAGTGATCCCGACCACACTACGACTCGAATTGAGGTTATATTGACTCAAACACGTCACATATGAACAATGGATTATTTTCCTAAATTTTCAGCATAATCCGAATGTGTTTGGTCAGTTTACCATATGTCAGTTGTTGTTTTCAATTAAAATGACGTCTATTTTAAACTATAGAGAGACACTTTGAGTGGTGTCAGGGACTCCACACCTCGGATCGAGGATGCATTGAAATGTACACATCACATATGAAACATGGATCATTTTCCTAACGTTTTAACTAAATCCAAATGCGTTTAGTTGGTTTTCCGTATGTCAGTTTTTGTTTTCATTTAAAATGTTGTCTATTTCAAATAAACCTGAGACACTTTGAGTGGTCCCAGCCACACTTGGCCTCAGATTAAGGCAGGTTTGACTCGTACACACCACATATGACCCATTGATCATTGTTTTAAACATTCAACACATTCCTAATGAGTTTGGTTTGTTTTTCATATGTCAGTAGTCTTTTTCAATTAAAATGTTTTCCATTTCAAATAAATGTGAGACACTTTTAGTGGTGCCGGCCACACCAGGCATCGGATTGAGGCGGGGTTGAATCGTACATGTCACATATGACCCAAAGATCATTTTCCTAATGTTTCAATGGAATCCAAATGCATTTTTTTAGTTTTCATTTTTTCATTATTTGTTTTCACATAAAATAATGTATATTTTAAACGAAATAAAGACAATTTGAGTGGTTCCGGCCCCACCGTGCCTTGGATTGAGGTAAGGTTGACTTGTACATGTCAAAAATGACTCATGGATCGTTTTACTAAAGGTTCAACATAATCTGAATGTGTTTGGTCGGTTTTTTGTATGTCAGTTGTCGTTTTCACATAAAATAAAGTCCATTTTAAATTAAAGAGAGACACTTTGAGTGGTGCCGGCCACAGCATGCCTTAGATTGAGGTGGTGTTGACTCATTTACGTCATATATGACCCATGGATTGTTGTGCTAATGTATCAACACAATCAGAATCCGTTTGGTTGGTTTTCTGTATGTACATAAAATTTTGTCCATTTTAATCAAAAGAGAGACACATAGACTTATCCCGGCCACACTACGACTCCAATTGAGGCGCGGTTGACTCAAACACGTCACATATAACCCATGGATCATTTTCCTAAAGTTTAAACAGAATCAGAATGTTTTTGTTCAGTTAACCGTATGTCAGTTGTTGTTTTCAATCAAAATGAAGTCTATTTTAATCTATAGAGAGAAACTTCAAGTGGTGTCGGCCACTCCGCACCTCGAAATGAGGCTGGGTTGACACGTACACGTCACATATGTCCCATGTATCATTTTCCTAAAATATAAACACATTCAGATTGCATTTGGTCAGTTTTTCGTATGTTAGTTGTTGTTTTCACTTAAATTGATGATTATTTAAAAAAAACGAGTCACATTGAGTGGTTTCAGTCACACCATGCCTCGAATATGGGTAGGTTTGACTCGTACGCATCACATATGACCGATTGATCATTTTTCTAAACTTTCAACACATTCCGAATGCGTTAGTCCTTTTTTCCATATGCCAGTAGTTGTTTTCAATTAAAATGTTGTCCATTTCAAATAAATGTGAGACACTTTGAGTGGTGCCGGCCACACCAGGCCTCATATTGAGGCACGGTTGACTCGTACACGTCACATATGACTCATTGATAGTTTTTCTAATATTTCAATGGAATCCAAATGCATTTGGATGGTTTTCCGTTTGTCATTTGTTGTTTTCACTCAAAATGAAGTCGTTTTTAAACAAAAGAGAGACACATTGAGTGGTGCCGGACACACTGCACCCCAGATTGAGGTGGGGTTGACATTTACATGTCACATATGACCCATGTATCATTTTTCTAGAGCATCAACACATTCAGAATGCGTTTGGTCAGTTTTCCATATGTCAATTGGTGTTTTCACATAAAATGTAGTCCATTTTAAACTAAAGAGAGACACATTGAGTGGTTCCGTCCACACCACGCCACTGATTGAGGTGTATTTGACTCGTGCACATCATATATGACCCATTGATCACTGTGCTAAAGTATCAAAATAATCAAAATCTGTTTGTTTTGTTTTCTGTTTGTACTTAAAATGATGTCCCGTTAATACAATTGAGAGACACTTAGAGTGATACTGGCCACACCACGCCTCATATTGAGGCTCGGTTGACTCGTACATGTCACATATGAACCATGGATCGTTTTCTTAATGTTTCAACAGAATCTGAATGCGTTTGGTCTGTTTACCGTATGTCAGATGTTGTTTTCAGTTAAAATGAAGTCCATTTTTAACTATAGGGAGACACTTCGAGTGGTGTCGGCTACTCCGCACCTTGGATTGTGTCTTGGATGACACGTACACGTCTCATATGACCCATGGACGATTTTCGTAAAGTTTGAACTGAATTCGAATGTGTTTAGTCAGTTTTCTGTATGTCAGTTATTGTTTGCATTTAAAATTATGTCTATTTCAAATAAACCCAAGACACATTGAGTGGTGTCGGCCACACCTGGCCACAGAATGAGGCAGGGTTTACTTTTACACGTCAAAATTTTTTCATAAAACATTTTCCTAAAGTTTCAACAGAATATGAATCTGTTTAGTTGGTTTTCCATGTGTCAATTTTTTTTTCAATTAAAATGGAGTCCATTTTAAACTATAGGGAGGAACTTTGTGTGGTACTGACCACTCCGCACCTCGGGTTGAGGCTGGGATGACTCATAAACGTAAAAAATTACCCAAAGATCATTGTACTAATGTTTCAACTGAATCCGAATTCATTTGGTTGGTTTTCTGTATGTCATTTGTTGTTTTCAATCAAAATGAAGTCCATTTTAAACAAAACAGAGACACTTTGAATGGTGTCGGCCACACCACACCCTCTACAATGACATTGAAAACTAAAGTTATATGAAAACATTAGCAAAAACATAAATTATTTAGGAAACAAAATAAAGTGTAAGTCGTAAAGAAAATTTATAAACAATTGTCATACCTACATCCTCTCATGATCTGGCATCGTAGTACAGTGAAGTGTGTGGAGGAATTTTTTGCATCAATGTTTTTTTTGTTTTTTAAGATGATTCCTTATTAAAAATAGATAATTCAAATGGTTGATTTAATGAAGACCATGAATGTTATAATTTAAATATCTCAAATGTAATTAATACATTAAACTGGGAAGTCGTCCAATGAGTAATAATCTAACAATACTGATCTATAGGACAATCATCCACTACTGGTACCACCTCTATGTCAGTTCCAACTTGAGCACGCCATTGAATAACATCTCATTCTTTTCGGCTCTGAAATTTTTTCCTAAATCCATTAAACTTTCCAGTCATGGACCCTCACCATTGGGAAATTTAAATCGAACATGATATCAAAATATTAAATCATATAAATACAAAAATAATTCATGGCGTTAAATACAAAAGATATTTTACCAATATCTCTGCCCAAGCTCTATCCTTGACCTCATGTGGAAAATGTCTTCATGATAGCGGGCTGACAAGAATGATGTTGGAGTTTTTGGCATGCATTGCCAAAAAAACTCTGAAATTGTTGCCCTGTTTTCTCAACCATTTGGTTGTCTTCATTGTAATCCACCATAACCTTTGTGAGGCGGTTCCACACCACACGCATGTGTGTATGCCCATGTCCCTGACTCCTATCAGTAGATGTATTTTCCATTAAATAAAAACAAATATTTTATCAAAACATGTTATAATGAAAATTAATATTTCTATAAAAACATTTTAGGGTTCTATATGTATACCTACGCCAGTCTGATCACTGAGTGATGCTGGATCCACAGAAACTGATGGAACACCCTATGGTGGAACAGGAGTTGAAGATGATGGAATATAAAAGCTTATAGAGACAAAAGTAGAATGAAAAGTATATGGGACAGCTGTATGACTGGATTCTGAATGGGGAGTGGGAATCATTATGGGATATGAAAAAGATGGGCTAGAAGATGCCAAAGGTGGCGAAAACATGGGAGGCCTAAATATCCCGTGTGTCCTTAACAACACACTGGGATCAGAATGTGGGAAGGATGACAAGTCAGTGGGAGGGGCAGGGTGTAGTCGGGTACAAAAAGCTACTCATCCACCTCTAGTACGAACCCTCCTCGTACCACCAACCTGAGTACTGGGACCAGTACTAGGCTCCTTGTCGAATAACTGTTGACGTATAGGTTGATAATACAAAAATGTTTACAAAAAAATTAATCACGTGACATTATATATTCTTTATATATATATATTTGAAATAATGTACTCATTGTAGGAACTACTGGTGGAACACGCATCTCTGCCATTCAACGATTGTTCTCCATCATTTTTTTCCTTCGTCTCTCTTTAATTGGATACATTTTATGCTTTTGAAAAAAATATGTAATTAATTAGAAAAAGGAAACTAATGTGTAACCCAAATAACTTAATATGTGAGGGAATATGGGGATTCATTGGTAATTAAGGTATCAATTGTTTTAGAAGAGCTTTAATGGATTTAATAAATCATACAAGTTATATTATTCACCAAGTTAGAAATATTGTTTGACTAGGTTTAAATATAGTTCAATTCAAAATTAAAAAATGCAATTCCAATAAAACTGCAACCAAAAAACAACCCCCCACCCCACTTGAATTGCCCCCACCCCCACCCCACTTAGAAACCCCCCCACCCAGCCCACTTGGATAGCCCTACCCCCACCCCACTTAGATATCCCAGGCCCCCACCCCACATGGACAGCCCTACCACCACCCCACTTGGACAACCATGACCCCCCCCCCCCCCACATGAACAGCCCTACCCCCCACCCCACTTGGAAAACCCATCCCCCACCCCACCTGGACAGCCCTACCATCTCCCCACTTGAATAACCCATTACCCAACCCTACATAGACAGCCCCTCCTCCACCCCACCAACACACCCTCCCCCACCCCAAACAGCCCTACCCCCACCCCATTTGGACAACCTAGTCCCCCTCCCCCACCCTACCTAGACAGCGCCACCCCAACCCCTCTTGAACAACCAGACCCCCACCCCACTTGGACACCCCTACTCCAACCCCACTTGTAAAACCCACCCCCTCCCACCCAACTTAGACAACCATAACTATATTTATGGCTAACCAATGAAATAATGTCAATAGAACTTAAATTCAAAATAAACCAAGGATAAAATAACTCATAATCATATTGACCTCTTCAATATCAACCAAAATTATTATATTCAGATAAATCACAACAAAACCGCAACCTAAAATGATATATTGATTGTGTTCATAAGGGAATCACAATACACAATACATTGCAGAAAAATGGAACAAAAAATCTAAATTAAAAGAATTCACACATACTTATTTAGAATGGAAGAACAAAAATTACTTGAATCAAATATAGATGTCCCGTTAGAAATAAGAGTAAGCACCCTCTAGAGCATTTTCGGAAGTAAGTTTCGTACTGTAACCTGAAATTATATTTCCTTATTTTCGTAAGGGGATCATAATACACACTAGATTGTACCTAAATAGAATGACGAAATCTAAAATAAATTAACACACACGTATCTATTTAAATGGGAAGAACAAATCTAAAAAAAATGACCTCAAACATACCGATTTAAACGGGAAGAAAAAATCATTGGAAACCAGAATTGTTATTTTTAGAAGTAGCGTTTTCGTTGAGATTTAGAGGAAAACCTTCAACATGGTTGAGGTTTAGGAAATAAATTACGAGAGGGTGTGTCGAGATATTGGTTAGGAATAAATTTATAGATATCTGGAGTTGCATATTGATGATATTTTGGGACATTCATTCCCAACAGTTTTAAAAAACAGTTGGGAATGTTATGTTATCCCAAAAGTTTTAAAAAACTGTTGAAAAAAACTTCTTATATATACTATACCCAACGGTCTCAGGGAAACCATTGGTATAGGAGTATTCATCTTTCCCTTCAGTTTAATGAAACCATTGGGAAAACTATTTTTTCCAATTTTTCCAAACGGTTTGATGAAACCGTTGGGAAAACTCAATTGTTACACATCTTTTCCAATGGATTTTTCAAACCGTTGGTATATAAGCGTTGGAAAAATCATGATTTTCAGTAGTGTAAGGAGGAGGAGGGTCTCTTTAGAAAAGTGTGAAAATATTATTTTATTATATAATGATTTTCTGTTTCTATATTTCCATAACTAATTAATTTCAAAGATAAGATGACTCATTGTCGAAAGAAATTCATCCAATAAGAATTTGACAGGTATGGGAGGTTATTTAAATCTTTATAATCGTATTTATTTAAATCATTTATTAATAAGGTAAACACTGCATCATTGTTGTGTCATAAATAATTACATTTATATGATGCGTAAAAATTTAAAAAAAACCATGATGTAAGAAATAATTTTCACTTTCAAATGAATATTTATAGTAAAAAATATAACTTTTATAACCCTATATAAAAATTTATTTTCATAAATATTTTTGTTTATGTCATTTTTGACATTATTTTATGTTAATTATAATAAAGTGTCATTATCACTCATAAGTGACTCCATGGGGTCCCAAAATCGACCCAAAGATGCACATGGTCAGGCATAACTCATCCAATAAGGTTAGTACATGTGTTATGGTATTGTTTTTATTATTATGATATTCATTTTAAAATTAAATTAACCAATTTATCTTTAACTGCGGTAAATAAAAGTCAAAAGTTACTATTCACGAAAAATTATTTTCATCTTATTAAACCACATTTTACTTAAAAACAACAATGTAAGTCAGATTTTCAAAATTCAATTCATAGAAGCGGTAAAATTTTATTTAAATTAAACAGTCAGTTTTTAATTACTACTATGTGTTTTCACGATTCATCAAAAATTGAAGTATTTCAGAAAAATACCAAAACATAAGACTAAGATATATGTGATATTATGAATTCAAAAATGATGTCTATTTTAAAAAATTTAAAACATGGAAGTTGAATTAATTAATTTAAAATTTATTTCTATTGTCAAAAAATAACATGTTTTTAAGAAACAATAACTATCAAAAGATTGATATTTGTTTATGTCCAATTTAAATGTGAAATTATTACAAATGACCAAAATTGGATTAAATGGTAAAAATATAATCTAATTAAACATTAAAACCAATAAAAAAGATAATCTAAAAATATAAATAAATTAGAATAAAAGGATATTTTGAATTAAAATACAGCATTTTCTAATATTCACTAAAAATGAATTTTTGCAGAAAAAACTAAAAATTAAGCCAAGGTAAATTTTGATGTCATAATTCTAAAAAAGAATTTAATTTTTTAAATAGAAAATATAAAAGTGACCAAAAATATATTTAAAGAGGGTTCTCCATTAAAAGGCGGTAAATCGACCTTTTAATGAATATTAGAGTATTTATGCTTAAACTATGATTCTTTTTTATTTTAAAAATCTACATTTTATTTGATAAATGTAAAAACATGTTTAATCATATTGTTGTTAGTTCTGTTAATTCTCTCCATTATAATGGCTAGGCATTAACTATCATTTAAAATAATAATATTATATTATTAATGTGCAATGTAAGATTTCAATGAAACCTATTGTTACCTTTCGGGTATGCCATCGAACATAGCATCCACTTTATGGTAAAATTAATAGTTAATTAATAAATATTAATAAATATTAGAATATATTATTCATTATTTACTTGGGATGTTACATCCTTCCCCCCTTTTTGGAATTGCATCCTGGAAATTTTTATTCACTTATCAAATAAATCCTGGTAATTATCCCTCGTAGCTTTTTCATAGTCCTACATTGCCTATTCAACCATATGGTTTTTACAAAAAACCATTTCCTAGTGAATTACCTTATTCTGGAACACATTCTCTCAATGGTCAAGAATCTGGACTGGTAGTTCCACATAAGAGAAATTCTCTTCCAACTAAACTACATCTAGGATAAAAACATGAGATGGATCTGGGATATAGTTTATCAACATTGAAAAATGAAAAACATTGTGTGTCTGGGATAAACATTGTGGTAAAGCCACTCTATAAACAACTGATCCAACTTTCTCTGGGATTTCATAAGGTACAATAAACCTCGGACTCCATATTCTCTTTTTACCAAAATGCATCACACTTTTCCATGGAGATACTTTGAGAAATACATGATCACCTACCTCAAAAAATAGATCCTTCCTCAGGTTATCAATATAACTTTTATGCCTGCTCTTTGATATTCTCATGTTTTTTTGAATAAACTAAACTTTTTATGCCATCTCATGTACCAATTCTGGTCCCATCAGCTTCGTTTCACGTACTTCTTCCCAAAAATCTAGAGTTCAACAACACTTTCAATATAATAGATAAAATGGAACCATCTGTATACTGGAAATAGTACTCTTATTATATGAAAATTCAACCTCAAAAAGATATTGGTCTCATCTTCCCTGGTAATCCAGTGAACAGACACATAGCATAACCTCCAAGTTTTGAATTTTTCATTCTGACTTCCCATCTGATTGCGGATGAAAAGTAGTAGTAAATTTAATTCAGTACCTAATGACTTCTGAAAGCCTTTCCAAAAGTTGGAAGTAAAACTAAGATCACAATCAGATACAATAGAGAGGGGAACACCATGAAACCTCACAATTTCTTTAACATACAACAGATAATGTTGACCTAGAGATAATGTATCATGAAGAGGAAGAAAATTAGCACATTTAGTCAATCGATAAACAATAACCCTAATTGCATTATTACCTCAAGATGTCTTTGGTAATACCACAATGAAGTCCCTAGATATATTTCCCAATTTCCACTATGGAACCGGTCAATAATGAACCATACCTTTTGGTAACTGCCACTCTACTTTAACTTGCTAACAATTCAAACACTTCACAGTAAAATTAGCAACATCTCTTTTCATTCCATCCCACAAGTAATACTCCTGAAGATCTAATTACATCTTTGTACTCTCTTGATGAACTAAAAACGGGGATGTATGATCTTCACATAACAACTCATTTTTTAACTATGAATCACAAGGCACACATAATCTTTTCTCAAAACACAAACCACCTTCATTATCATCGTTAAATTCATCCAACATACCCTTCTGAATCAACTCTACCATTTCTTGAAACTCAATGTTTTCGTTCTGTGCTTTCTATATTTTGTATGAGAGAGATGATTTCACTAACACTTGAATCAAAACATGGGAATATACTCCACCAACAACATCTATTCCAAAGTTCATCAAATCAAAAACCAAAGGATTTTGTTCCAAATGTATCATGGTTAATGAACCATTACTTTTTCAACTCAAATAATCAGCCACTTTCTTTTCCTTTCCTAGATGTTAATGAATCATTCAATCAATTTCCTTGATTAATTCCATCCATCTCTTATGTCTCATGTTCAATTCTTTCTGTTTGAATATATACCTCAAAAATTTTTTCAGTTATATTTCACATTTTACTCTAAACAAATGATTCCACCAAATTTTTAAAGCAAAAACAACATCATCTAATTCCAAATCATCTGTATGGTAAACTAAATAATGTGTTTTCAACTAACATGAATCTTAAGATATTACCTAATCATTCTTCTAAAGAAAAAACAATGTCTTTTGAATGAAGCAACAATGTAAATAACAAACTCACCATTTTTGGAAGGCAGTGCCAAAACTGGATCATTCACCAATCTTCTTTTCAATTCATGAGAACAATAATCACATTCTTTTTTCCAGAAGAACTTATCACCTTTTCGAGTTAACATAATCAGTGGGCTAGATATCATTGTAAAAGTTTCAATAGACATTCGGTAATAACCTTACAAACCAAGAAAATTAAATATATCAATTATATTTGTGGGTGTTGGCCATTCTTCAACAACATTTGTTTTTGCAGGATCAATAGTAATGCCAATTTTTGAAACAATGTGACCATGTAAAGAAATTTGATGTAACCAAAACTCAAACATGATGAATTTCCCATAAAATTTATTTTCATTTAATGTTTTCAAGACAACCCTTAAATGACCTTCATGTTCCTCTTTACTTTTGTAATATTCCAAAATATCATCAATGAATACAACTAAAAACTTAAACAAAATCTCAAGGAAAATTCAACAATAAGATCCTTGAATATAGTAGGTTAATTGGTTAATCCAAAAGGAATAACTAAAAATTCAGAATGGCCATATCTAGTGTGAAACATAGTCTTCAGAATGTCTTCTTCCATTACATTCAACTAGTGATACCATTACCTCAAATAAATCTTTGAAAAATGCTGGGCACCCTAGATCTGATCAAACAAATCATCGATATGTGGAAAAGGATAATTGTTCTTAATAGTGATGTTATTAAAGGCTCTATAACCAATGCAAAGTATCATTGAACCATATTTATTTTTAAAAAACAAGGAAGGGTCACCTCATCGTGAAGTGCTAGTTCGAATGAATCCTTTATCTAATAACTCCTACAATTGCTTCTTTAACACTAAAAGTTCAAATTGAGCCATTCGATAAGGGGGTTTTGAAATTGGCATATCATCATGAACTAAGTCAATAGTAAATTCAACTTCTCGGTCAGTTATAATACTATGCAACTCATCAAAAAAAACATCAATGTACTCATTTACCATTGGTAGATCATTAATCTCAACACATTCTTTATTTTCAACAAAATGTGCAAGGAAACATTCATTTCCATCTTTTACGTGTTTCTCAGCTTCCTGATATGTTAAAAAAACAAGGTTTAATTCTTGTTCAAAAACTGAATTTTTTTAAATGAAATCTTTTTAGATCTATATTCAATCATAGAATGATATACCAAAATCCTATCCATACCCAAAATTACTTTAAACTCTACTAGAGGAAAAATAATAAGGTTTGGAGGTAGATTCATTCTGCACCCAAGTACATGAAGGTTCTTATAATTTCTATTTGTCTCAACATTTCTCCTGGTTATTTTTACCATATGTTCAGGATTCATATCTTGAGAAGGAATTCCCAATTTACTAGAAAACTTCTTAGAAATGAATTAATGTGTAGACCCTGAATCAAAAAACACATTTACATAACCTGAAAAAAAAACAGTGTACCTGATACTACATCATTTGATGGCCGAACATCAATTGAAGTAGTTGAAAAGGATTTCACCACTAATTTATACGTGTAGGCTCACTTATTTCCCTCAGTTTAGTTCTTCGTTGGAAACTCATTATCATAATTACCCATTTCAATTCACTTAAAACATTTTACTAACTATAAGTCGGAATTTGTCTTACCATTAACATGATCTTTTTCAATTTAATTACGAGACTTATGTCCCATTTTACCACATATGTTGCACATAAGATAATTCAAAATACATTCCCCATCATGATTTTTACCACAATTTTAACAAACAATAAATTTATGATTCTTACCATTAGACTTTTTTGAAGAGTTCTTCCCTTCCGTCTGCCACCTCGACCACTTATTCCGTTGTTTGTAAAAGAACACTTGATCAATGGAAAACTCCATTTCAACATTCTCCGCACAATGGACATGTTTTTCAAAAAATTTGAACTCATGAGAAGCTAAAGACCTTAGATACTTGGGATTAATCCTGAGTAAAAACCATTTAATTTACTATCAAGATCTCATATGAAATTTGGATCATACCATTCCATCGGAGTGAATTTTTCTTCATAAGTAGCCACTGAGTCATCCTCCTGCCTAAATTCTATGAAATTGTTTTCCATCCTAAGAAGAACCACCTTAGGAAAATATTTCCCATGAAACTTACTTTTGAATTCATCTGAACCAAAGCATCAATCATCTCATTATCCCTGATATATTTCACTATCGACCACCACTGATCCGCTTCACCTTCAAAACGATAAATAGAAAGACTAAACATTTGATGTTTTGAAGAACCCATGAAATCGAATATCTTTTCCAGTTATTTAATCCACCCTTCTTCTTTTATTGGGGCAGATGATCCTATGAATGATGAGGGATGTTTCATCAAGAAATGCTCCACTACTGACATGTTCCCTTATGGTTGATCAGGATGATCTCTTGCATGGATACCACCACCATTTATAGCCTAATTCAAGTATGCCATCACTGCAACAAACTATTCATATTTTGATTCCGACCATTTTAGGATTCTAATTTGAATGGTTTTATTCCTCCGTATGCCTTCCCGGCATAGCTTCAATTTTCCTCTGTAGAATACCATTATGAACACAGAAATATCATAGGTGAAGCAACATGTTAATCTGTAAATGTTATATCATTTCAATCATTACATAAACTAAACATAATTTATGGATATTAATTTAACAATATCCCAAATCTTAATGTTATCTACAACGAACTCCAAGACCATCAATAAGGACCTGAACTTAAATATTTCTTAATCTTGAATTAAATGGATAATTCACATCGATGATCTTTTCAGGTTTAATGTTTTAGAGAATAAGGTCATAACATTTACATAACAACATGAATATTACATTTAGAAAATTATACTCACAATCAATTCCTTTCATAAAATAAAATCTACTAAAAAATAGAGTCATGTCTAGTTCCATGTTATAGACATCAAGCCTTTTCCTTGATCCCATCCATGACCATATTCTTCTTTAAGTCCCACGAAAAACATTTCAAAACATGGGATGAGCATAAAATGCTTATTAAGGGTTATAAAATAAAAAAGAAATCCTTAGTCCATCATTACATAAAAAACATAAACACTTTTACGTACCTCATGAAAACATAAGATTTATGAATAACACATATTAATCACAAATCATAATGGGAACTTGTGGCATTCATTTTAACTTACATTATAGATATCGCAGCTACATAGGGAGTTACGTTGGAGTAACCATCACAGTATATTCCAGAAATCAATTAGGAAAAACATTCACGTTTTCCTCCATCACATTACCTGATGCATTAGAGAGCTATCTCATGATCACCCACCCAAGGATTTTTATGGAACCACCCGTATACATAAACAATTCCTAAGAACCATAACATATTCATAACACATAAAACAAACAAAAAAGAAAGATAAAATATCCAAATTTAAATCACAATATATCATTTAAATTATATGGCCTAACAAATTCATTATCAAAATCATTTTCAATACCAAAAAATGTAAAAATTATTTGGTATTTATTTTCCTGTAAAAAACAAAATGGCTTTTTATGGATGCCAAACATTGAATAACACTCACGTCGGCGGAAAAGGTCGTTGTCACCGCTTACATTAAAAAGAAACATTATCTTTTTTCATTTAGTAAAACACCTCGTAGAAAAAAAATTCCAAATGAATGAAATGGAAATTCAAAGGGTTTTATACACCTTATTAAATAAAGTCATGTATAGATCAAAATATGCCTCAATGAAAAGAAAATTGGGACGAACTACCTTACCTCGTGTCTGATTTTACCCGTTTATACTTTAATATCTTGAATAATAAACTGAAGATAATTTCTACTTTAGTAAAACCTTTTTTGAGTTTATTATTTCTTTTATATAACTTATTTTATAAACATTATGTAATCATTTAAGTTAATAATTTTTTTTTTTGCCGATTTTTGGTACTTGAGTAAAAAATGAACACCTTATAGTTACAAGTTGTCCATGTGGTCAATAGTCAATTATCTCCAAAATGGTATTCAAGATTTAGATATCATATACATCATATTTATTCAGTATATATATTTATTTATAAAATTACATAACATTTGGAGATAAAAAATGGAATGCACCGTTCATGGAGACAGTAAGCTTTACATACGCATGAACGCTACTTTCATTTCTATTTCGTACATTAATGAAATTAAAACATAATTATATATAGTTATATTATAATTACAATATAATATCATATATAATATCATTATCTCTATCCTTTATTCATCTCGCATATGTCATTAACGAGTCGTATCACTTTGCAGGTGTGGTAGACCGCTTTTCCAAAAAATAAATTATCGCAATTACCCATTATAAAAATTACAAATGTAGGATATAAATGTAAAATAAATAAGAATAAAGAAACAATAAAAATAATACATATATTATATATAAATACAATTTCATCTTAGTGGACACTAAGAGAGGCGGTAGGAGATAATTGATCAATCATTATTTCGTGAGGTATTAGTTTGAAATCCACAGAAACAATGTGTTATTCACCCATTAGATGGAGGTGTGTGTATTTGTAGTTATAAAACATCTCATAAAAACATCCTAGTATATTTAGGATAGTAATTTTATTAGTTAAATAATGTAAAAAAAGAGTTCTGGGGTTGGATAATTAAAATAAAATAGAAGATGTTAAGAGAAATTATTATATTTAATTTGGGTAACTCCCTTTGGTTTGATACAAAAGGACTTATTCAAGTGACTTATGCTGAAGGTAAGGCTTCTAGGAGTAGGAGAGGTATCATGAGAGCTTAGTTGTGTAGGTTTTGGAAGAGCCAAGGGGCTTGATAGGTGTAAGGGATGAGTTATAAGTGAAGGCTTTTTATAAGGGGGTGGAGGATCTTTGTAGAAAAGTGTGAAAATATTATTTTATTATATAATTATTTTCGATTTATGAAGGTCCAAAACTAATTAATGTCAAAGATATGATGACTCATGGTTGATATAAAATCATGCAATAATAATTGGATAGGTTTTGGATGTTATTTTAATCATTATAATCTTATTTATTTAAATCATTTATTAAGGAGGTAAACCCTGAATCATTATTGTGTCATAAATATTATTATTTATATTATGTCTTAAAATTATAATAAAAATACCAAGACGTTGTAAATCATCATATCTTTAAAATGAATATTATAGTCGAAAATATAACTTATATACCACTATGTAAAAATTGATGTACTAAAAGATTTTTTTATTTTTTATTTTTGCCTTTACATTAAGTTAATTAAAATTAAGTGTCATTGTCACTCATAAGTGGCTCCATGGGGTCCCAAAATTGATCCAAAGATTCCCATGGTCGGCCATGACTCATTAAATAAGGTTAGTATGTGTGTTAAGGTAATTTTGTATTGTTATGATATTATATTTACCTTTAATTACCTTATTTTCCATAAACAGATGTGAATAAACGTCAAAAGATACAATTCACCAACAATTGTTTCCATCTTATTGAACCACATTTTACTTACTAATAACAACCGTGCATTTTATATTTTTGAAATTCATTCATAGAAGTGGTAAAAATTCATTTAAATGAAACGGTCATTTTTTTAACAACTACTAAGTGGTTTCACTATTCATCAAAAAATGAAGTTTTTCATAAAAATAATAAAAATTAAGCCTATTCTATATTTGATATTCCGAATTCAAAAATGATTTCTATTTTATCAAATTCAAAACATAGAAGTTTCAATAATTAGTTTAAAATTAATTATCGTTGTAAATATAAAATATTGCGTTTTTATGAAATAATAACTAATAAATGATTGATACTTTTTTATGTCCTATTTCAATGTAAAATTAATTCCAATAAATAATATTTGATTAGATGGTAAAAATAAAATCTAATTATAATTTTAAAAAAATAAAAATATGATTTAACCACATAAATAAATTATATTAAAAGGCACTTTTGGATTAAAATATAGTGTTTTTCACTATTCACTAAAAAATGCATTTTATCAAAAAATCCCAAAAATTTACCCAACGTAAATTTTGATGACCCGATTCTAAAAAAGAATTTTATTTTGTAAAATAGCACATATAAAATTTTATAATACTATATTTAAATAGGGTTCTCCATTAAAAGGTGGTATATCTACATTTTAAACAATATTAGATTATTTATGCTTAAAATAAGATTCTTTCTTATTTAAAGCCTCTAAATTTTATTGGATAAATGTAAAAACATTTCAAAACAATTTATAATCATATTGTAGTTAGTTCTATTTATTCCCTCCATTAAAATGGCTAGGCGTTAACTACCATTTTAAATAATAATATTATATTAATAGTGTGAAACATAAGATTTCAACGAAACATGTTCTTGTGTGTCGGGTATGCCATCAGAAATTTAATCCCCTTTAAAATAAAATTAATATTTAATTCACAAATATTATTAAATATGAAAATATATTATTCTTTATTTACTTGGGATGTTACATAGATACTTAATAAGGATAATCATACCATACAAACATTGAAAAAATAAAGAACAATAAATATATAAAGGTAAATAATTGGAAATGTTCTCTTTAACAAATAAATAGAGCATAATATTGAAATAACAAATAGTGATCAAAGAATTCCATGTAAATAATTATATGATGTTTAAAAAATAAACATGGATATTCTATCTAATAGAATAATTGCATGGAATATTATTAATTGAATTCATAATGATGTAATTAATAATGTCAAAAATCTAAGAAATACTATCTAGGCATTCATAAAATATAACTAATACAATCAAGTCATTATGTCAAGAAATCTATATAAATGGGTATTTTCTTCGTGAAAATCTTATAGAGTTTGTCACATAAGGTCTACCAATGCATTGAAGGGCTATAGTGGGCCTCACTTATCACTTATTATGTCTTAGTAATACCTCATATGAAATGGTAGAAACAAATGGAACATAAAAATTCTTATTTAAACTATCATTCAAATATTAACAATTTCACCAATCAATAAACATAATCATTGGCCATCCAGAGTATAATGAATGGTATCAACATTTTTGAACCCCAGTTAAATGGATAATAAACCATCTAGAAAAATAATAAGGATGATATCATTGGATTATATCACCATTAAATCATAAGTGGCATGATATTTTCTATTCTTAAATCGAATATTATTCCAAGTTAGTTATTGGAACATTTATCGAGTAAAATAAGATTTCAATGAGAATAATCATTTTTATTTTAAAACTTGAAAATTCATAAAAATTTTTCCAAATCCTTTTTTCGAAAATATCTATAAAAAACTAAAAATATAAAGATTAATAGGAAGAAAATTCACTTTAAAAATAACCTTTTAAAAATTAAATTTATGTCTCAAATAAATTATAGAAATCACGGTGGGTAATTCTATACATGCACTATATGTTAAAAAAAATGTCCCTTTTGTACTATAAAAGGTTAAAAATTGACATGTTCAGAAAAAAACATGAATCCATTAAAACATTCTTCTAATATATAAAACATGGGTAGAAATGTTTTAAGTAAATATTTTTTTGATTTTTAATACACTTTTGAAAAACAGTTTTATAAAACATTGTTTTTGGATAAAAAGGTATTTTTATATCGTAGTGAGAAATAATGTCATATTTTTGTAAAAAAAATTCTTAATAATTTGATGTAACAGCAATGGAAAAGTGTAATTTTAATTGAAAAATTTCAAGAATAACAGTACTATAGTATAAAAAAATATATTGATCTATGATATAGAAATCAAATAATTCTTTTATGGGAGACTTAAAAAACAATCTAGAATAAAGATGATATTGGTAAATAATCAATTTACACTGGTGACATTTGTATCATAATACCCATTATATAAATTAATTTAAATGAAACATGAAATTTCATGAAGATAACTGAATTCAGAATATAACATAAAAAATAGAATTATATACAACACACTAAATAAATAAAAAGTGGATATGGGGTATGACTCATAGAAGTAAAAGTGAGACAAGAAATGCATACCATCAGTCGGACTCACCACATATGTTTATTATCATATGTAGTAATAAACATGTGATAGTTATTTACATTATTCATTTCATTTTTCGTGTTTAATATTCCATAATTTTCACTTATTACAATGTTATATATGATTACACAATCAATTAATTTTATATCCAATGTTTCGATGATATTTGGCATATGTGTCAAAAATGACTTTAGTAAGTTTACTATTGTCAAATAGGTAGTCAGTAAAACATATCTAGAATAATAATATTTAAATAATTATCTTGTTTATAAAAAACATATACATTTATAACCCATCATAAATGATGTTTATTAAAAATTATCTATATTAGAATCACAAAGACTGTAGGTCGTACGTCCGCATGAGTAATGTTTCCATTTTTCAAAGATCATTATGAAAAGAAGTTTTGTAATATATTAACATTTTATAATTTTAATATCATAATATATACAAAATTATATCTTTAGGTATACTTATATATATATCTTCCATATGTAATGATGATGAAAAGATATTTACATCACTTCATGAAGGTGATAGTCCACACATACACGAATGTTGTTATAATTTTCCTGTGTATGAAATAAAATGACATATTTATCTTTTCAGAATTATAAATATTTAATAAATATAATGAAATTTGTTTTTTCATATATATTTAATAACATTACCTTTATTGATTTATATTTAATGATTTAGTAAAATACTATTCACATCACTTTGTGAGAAGGTAGTCTGTTGTACACACGAGTGATGTTACGGTATCCCCTATGGAATGGAAACCAAAAAAGTTATATAAAATATAATTACAAAATAGGTATAATTATTTTATAAATATCATAAATACACTTTATATCTATCATAATACACAACCATGAGAGGGGATAATGAAGAAACGAATAACATCGGTACATCAGGCTATAGTCCACCATACACACAAATGATGATTTCATAACCCATTTTATGGAAGTGGGTATTTATTTTTTCCATGAAATAAAAATAAAAAAAATCACATATGTTTAATATAATTGATTTTTTATATTAATGTTTTTAAATATTAATTTATGTCTGTTGATGAAAAATTAAAATAAAAACACATAGTTGGGAATTTTACATCAACTCAGATCACCTCTTTAGGTTTATAACTAATAAATTAATAGAATGATTTTTTAACAAAAAAAGGAAAAAATGATGATGATATTGAATTTGGTAAGTGATTTAATTAGTATTTTCTAAAATTAATGGTTTGAAGGTGTGAATAAGGCGAAGAGGAGGTGTTCATTTATAGGTGAGGTGAGTGGCAAACATGTAATTTTTGAAAATAAAATGGTATAACCCTATTTCTCACATGACACATATGTATAAAATGGGTATGTATATATAATTAAGAATTAAAACTTAGTAATATTAACATAAAATATATTTTATTCAAGTCTTTGGTAATTTTAACCCCTATCATTTGTGTTTAACTCTCTAGTAAATCCATTTTACCTTAACAATGGTAAATAGTTTTTATTGTTATTACAATAAATTTTCATAAAAAAATTAGATGGCCTTATTAGATAATATAAATTATACTAATTAAAAATATGGAGATTGTTTTTTCATATTAAATTCAATATATTGGAAAATTTTAGGATAAAATCAACCTCAATAACACGATGATAAATCGTGATTTTTAAAAGAATATGTTCAAAAGAATACAGACATTTTATCTCATAATTCCATATGAAACTGATTATAATAACATACATTGTATTAATAGATATATAATTTAAATAATATTTTTTTATATTCAATTTAAATTTTAATTTAACTTTATAAATTATATAAATCAAATGGCAGTTTTCAACAACAATCAATTAAATTTTAGTATCCATCAAAAAATGAAACATTTTACAAAAATACCAAAAATTCACCGTCAAATAATTTTGGTATTATAATATCCCATATTAAATGACTTCTAACGAATAAATTTTTAAAATTTTTATAAACATTTAGAAATTTTGTGTCCAATGCACTACTTAACCATCTTTTAGAAAAAAATTATTTTTTTCATAAATAATTTATTTTAATTTTAAATGAATCATATTTTATTTCTAACTAATAAATAAACACACTCCTAAAAAATGATTTGTTACAACTCATATATTAAAATTTAATTTCTAGTATATAATTATCATGAGTAATTAATAAATTTTTAATAGAGTACCTTTTTTTGTTTAAACTCGGTGTTTTGTGCATCGCAAGCTATCAATGTTAATGAATTTATTTAAAAAGAAAACTATTAAAAATTAATGTGTTGTAATATTCTCATTTAATCATGCTTTTTCATTTTGTAAATTCTTTCAAATATTGTGGAGATATTTTAATATCTTTTGATGTTACATTCTTCTCACTTAAATAAATTATGTTCTCACAATTAAATCGTGATATCGATAAGAAATGGTTTGATATTTGAAAATTAATTTCTTAAAACCCCAAATCATAAAAGGGTTAATAAAACATACTCTTAATAAAGGACAAAGGTAATTACAAAGGTCATAAAACTATCACATCACTATGTTTCTATTCTATTGAATATTAGTGTCATGTGAATATTTGTTGATGTAAGAATAACATAAATAATTAAAGAGAGTGATAGAGATAATTGATCACAATAAATTGAATGATCAATGTAAAGTTAAAGATCTAAAATCCATAAATATATGTTTATTTAAAAACCCATCATTTGAACATAAATTAAGGTATTTGATATAACTTCGTTTCAATATCTTTTTCTTATAGTGGAGGAGTTCCATTACCATCTCAATTGGGTATTTATATAAATACAATTATATGGTATCATTCTATTTCAGAGGTACAATTTCATGTTCTTGTTCTGATTTTCTCATATTCAAATTCAACTCTTACTTCATAAAATGAATATTGAATAATTAATTTTTTATTCAAGAATCACTTATATTCATTGTTAATGGATCGTAAGATCCTTAATAAAATGATAAGTCATTATTTCAATATCTATTTATTATTAAAACAAAATGGTTATTAAAAATTATCTAATATGAGTAAATCATCATATGCTAAAGTAGAAAATTAATATCTAAAACCTCGTGAAAATTTTAATATAACCCATTTTAGATATGGATAAACGTATGACCCTTATTAATGATTAAGATCCAAATCATTATAAAGAAGGTCACTAAATTTCCAAAATGAACATCTCATTAATCCCTTAAGGAATATGATGTATCTCTTAATCATCACATACCAAAAACGTGAATAACATTATCAGGTATTCAATTGAAACATGGTAATAACATGAATTAAATTGCAATCATATTGTAAACATGCATGATTCTTTATTCATGAAATAAAACAATGATTATGGGATACAATTCTAAAATCCAAAAATGTTGTTAGCTCTATCAATGATAGTGAAACAAATTTTCAAAAAATCATTAATCAGTTCCATGGTAGTCAGTACTATCCAATTTTTATTATCTATAACAATCACCTCCTAATCCAAATATCATTATAAAAAAATGGGAACATATCAAGTTTTATCTTTCCATAAAAAATACGTTTTTACAAGAAGTATTATATTCCACTGAATCATTATTCATGGAAATCGGTACCATTCAACATATGCCTTGAAATCCATAATAAAAATGTAATATATTACAATCCTTCAACATTTCATAATAACTGTAACCATGATATCATTTTTAATATACTCATATGAAATAATTACTATATCATAATCCAATTACATTAATCATTCCACATCATCTGTGTTAATAGAATAAGATTGACCTGTTTCATTAGCTTCTTTTGATATATACTCATATGATGCTTGGGGAATTTATTTTTGTAGTTCCTCGTATCCTTATAATGGAGTAATACCACATTTTCATATTATTTCATTCCACTAATATAATGATAATTGAGTAATTATTCTACACTCAAGAGGTAAACTATATTTCTTTCTTGTCACGAACCAACCCAGGTCGACCTTAAACCGGTCACCCAAGCTGATCCACGACAAGGCCCAAGATGAATTCCATATCCTCCTAGGCTAGAAATAAGTTACAGGGTATTAATAGAGAATTACATGGGAATGATTTATCCAAATAAAAATTAACTAAGAAAGAGAAATAATATAGAACGACACAAAATAAATAAAAAACAAGAAAGAGAGAAGAACAGAAAACCACACATACTAACATGAAAACAACCAAAACTCATCGCGACCCTAAATTTCACTCACCAATCCCCAAAAAACTCCCACCCATAGTGATCATGCTTGAGTCAACCCAACAATATAAACTAAAAACATGAGAACACTAAAGTTTTGAGTATTAAAACTCAGTAGGTGTGCCCAAAAATGTATTCCCAAAGATCCACATTTAAATAAGGAATTTAATAAACATAGGTTTAAACTAAATTATATAAAAATATATTTTCCACACACACTTACATTTCCATGACAAGTAATAGTCCATTTTCCTTTTTTAATTTTAAAACAAGTTTAATATCAGAAGAGAAAATGTGAATTAATTTTTATAAACATTTTTGTATACAATTTAAAAATCCATATTTTTGATGTTATTTATGAGGAAAACCACACACAACACACAACAAACAATAAGGTATATGGGAAAGTAGCAAATGAAGACCAACAACCGAACTAGGCCTCTCAATTGTCTACCACATACAAAGATGCACTAAAGAAAACATGGGTCGAACCTAGGATCTCAAGAACATTCAGGAATGTACTATACATGTTACTCGTCCTAAAGGCATGCCTACTCTCGATGACTTCATAAATCCCAAACGCTCTTTATTTCCCTACCTAGCCTACATGAGGGGCCCAATACCCTTGTAGTGTAATGTATGTACTAAGGGCCACTAGCTAGTGCGTAGTTTAAACTAGTGGAATAATCATTCATAGAAGATTCACAGACTATGTGATGTTCCCATGTCAACATGTGTAATAAAAAAGTGGTGAGTCAAAAATTACAATCATGTAATCAGTCATGATGCACAAAAATCACACACAACAACTCACACAATTGACGTACACAACACGATCACTTTTAAGTAACCCCAAAGAATATTTTCCAAAACAATATATTTTATCAATGATCCAAATGGGACTTGTGAAACTTTTAAATAAACACATTTCCTCTAGAGAAAGCAACACATTTTCTCATGCATAAGAAGGGAGGAATTGAAATCAAAATAGAATCACACTAGAATGTTAGTTAATTATGATAAAAGGCCAATTGGGAGTTCATTCACTATTGTGTGTGAATTCAACAAGAAACTAATTTCAGTGGGAAGCATAAAAATAAACAGTATCCATTGAAGTGAATCATTCTTCTAAAAATAAATATTTAAAATTATTTCACATTTATCAATGATCAATGAAATGAAAATAAATAAATAAATTCTAAATTCAATGGCATGTGTAGTGGGGGACATACCTCAACTCAAAAATCAAACACACTGATGTGACACACCTCGAGTGAGGGCCCAAGCACGTGCAAGCTGACGACCATAGTTTCATGGAATTACCTTGATAATGCAATGCAACAAATGAAAAACAACTAAAATACAGAAAAAACATACTTTAAACAATCCAAATGATCAAACAGCACAAAAGAACCACCTCGATATGTTTTCAAAACACAACTCGCACAATCTATATTATTTACTGAGCAACTGAACAATTTATGAAACAATATTCAAAAAGTATCTCATAGTATTACACACCAAAAACCCCTTCAAAACCTCTTTTATGTTTGACCACACATCCTGAACATACCAGAATAGAATATACATGACATTCATACTCGGAAAAACTAAATACACAATCCCATGAAAAGATATTAAACATCAAAAAACTGGTTTTCCAACAAAACACACCCTTTTTCACATATACATGGAACAAATTATCAAAATGAACCTCAATTATTTTAAAAATTAATGATGCACCAATCTAATTATAAAAACTCAATTATTTTTTTAAAAAACAACTTTCTCACCAAGCTAATCAACTAAAAAACACTTCAAATCATCTAAATTGGTGAAACAATTACACTAACAAAGGAGAACCAAAAATTTACACATGATATAATTAATCTAACAATAAAAACACATTAAAAGAAAACTAATAGGTGTGATCCTCAAGTAAACAAATTAAAAATAAATAAAAGAGGCATAAATAATTGGATCCATCCTCAAGAATAAATAAACATTCAGAATTCTGGTGTGAAACATCAAACGCACATCATTCTCACCCTAAGGATGTTAAAAGTGACACTAAGAAGTACGATTAAGCACCAAACATAGGAATCAATCCTAATAAAATTGAATCTTTAGCAGTGGAATATCATCAAATGGAGAGGGATAGACAATAACTATTGAAAGGGGAATCCTCCACCAGAAGAAAGGCTGAAAAGAGGATAGGTCTGGTTGTAGGTCCTTCCAAAGGAGGCTGGAATAGAGAACATTGTAAGAGGGAAGAGGATCGCAACCTAATAGGGAAGTCACCGGACCTGGGTGTGACTGGGAAGAGGTCTAACGGTTGGACGACGTTAGAACAATAGGTGTGCAACGTATGAAGGGTATGGGGTGGCCTAAGGGTGCAGGGTTGTGGGTGTTCAACTAGTTGGAGGGTGTGAAGATGAAGGCTGGGTTGTTGGAGGTGTCACCAATATTGATTGTTGGTTGGCCTACATGGAGAGGGGAGGCTCAGGTCGCCTGGTGGGTGGAGACGTGGTGTGGAAGGGGGTTCCACATATGGGTGGAGGTGTGGTGCGGCAAGGGTAGAGGACGGCAGGAGGCGCAAAAAGAAAAAAAGGGGATAGATAGAGAGGGGGAGGGGTGGACTTTCTCGACTGGTGAAAGGTGGGGCATCAGAGGCCTGCTTTTGGAAAGGAAGGAGAAAAACCAAAGGGGAGTCACTGCATGGACCATGCGAGAAGAAAAACGGGGGGGATAGGGTAAGAGAAAAAAAATCAAAAAGGAAAAAATAAATAAAATAAAATAAAAAGAATAATAATTAATAAAAATAAAAATAACAACAACAATAATAATAATAAATCCTTATTAATAATAATAGTATTCATAATATTAATTATCATACCGCTAAAAATATAAATAAAAAAACATTCAGTTCACATTAATTTTAATAATACAATTACTAACGGCCATAAAATTTTAATATCACACAATAAATTAAAAATTTTATACATTATATTTTTTCAAAGCGAGACATAATGTGCTACTGCATGAGTGAAAACCATGCAGAGTTTCCAAAACATGCTCCTCCCACGCGCTGAATGACGTCAACTCAAAAATGTGTACATTTTGACAAAACCTAATACTTTCATCTCAGACTCAACCTGATCCCCAACAAAAAAAATTAATAACCAAAGGAAATAATAAAATAAATTAAATAGATAGGTCGGGTTGTGACAAATCTCCATACCATAACACTTTCCACCCCTAGAAATCCACAAAAAACCTAGTCCCAATGATAACGCTCCTTAAGTGTCACCCACCCCCAAATGTTTAACTGTCACTAGCTAATTGATCACTAAATACAACAAAAACCCATGACGTGCGACTCATACTTAATACCAAATCACCTTAACCACCACCAAGTAGAACCCAGACCATCCATTTCAACCATGAAATGAAAAAACATAATTCATCGCTGACACTTATTTTTATAATCCTAGTCTTGCATAACCATTGGTTGTACTACAATCCCAACGTTTAGTCAAAAGAAAGAACATAAAATTGGATGGTTCGGGACAAGACCACTCACCACCAAATGATACATGAAATGAACTTCTGACACTAACATAGGGAGGCCCGAACAGACTCCCCACCATAAAAATCAACCTCACACTAATGTATTTCTGGTGTAACTCTACGAGACCCACTGTTGGTCTCCCCACCATAAGAACTGATGAGATAACTCGATCATGAAACCTTACCACATGGACGAAAAACACCCCACTATAAGGGGGGGTCGAGAAGGCCCAAACTTATAGAGAATCAAATCTATTGTTATGGACACATCAAAAACTGAACACCATCATCAGAACACAAGCCATGCCACACTAAAGACAAAGGTTAAACAAAATTTTCTTTTTTTTTCTGATGGGGTTCTCCTTACAATGTGCCAGCATCACTCCAGGTCCTATGGATGGAGAAACTATGATTGAAGCGTCTCTTACATTGCATTCAGACTTCATAAATTCCCAAATATAAAACACCAAATATTATTTTACCAATCATACTTTCAAAAAAATAAATGTTTCAATGTGGTTAAACAAAAATGATTCTTATAAATAATAGAAAAAACACCACAAAACACTACAAGAGAAGACAACTACATCCAAGGACTGATACAAATAGAAAACCTAAAACAAATCTTCAAGCATCTACCTACTCTTGCCAATGGGATGAGGGGGCCTTTCACAATCTAGGTCTGGCTTCAGCATGCTTCTTGGAAACACCTCGACAGAATCGATGAAAGTGCCTCAGACATCCACAGGTTTGGTAGGGTCTTCGAGCAGTCGGTCACATCAGCCTCTTGTTTCCCTACATTAAAGTCTAGTGGAAAATCAAGTCATTACACTATGAGGAAGAAAACATAATTTCCGAAGTCCTCTTGATTCCTCTATTAGATCCCCTAGCATCAGGTCGCTTCCAATTTTTCCTATCTCTATCCTCTCCACTAATTCCCAAGGTCAGGGGAGGATTCACCACCAAATGTACTTCTAATAACTCAGATTCAGTAAGAAAGGATTCCCCAAAATATCGTATAATGTGGTCAGCTTGAGCTCCACAACATTTGACTGTAGTTCAGGTTGGAGTCCAAACTGAAATCGTCGAGCCTTCTCAGGATCATTTGCAACAATCCATTGGTCATACAGAACTATGTCTAAGAAACATTGATATAATTTTAGTACCGATCCAATGACCTGCTGAAAACAACACAACACCATCCTCTTCCATACCTATTTAAACTCAGAAAAATACTTTTGGATAAACGAATATTTTATGAACTCCCATGTGATAACTTCTTGAGGCTTTCTTTGAGACGCAGACGTCTTCTATTTCCATCTTGGACATTCAACCATAAAGGTATCCAACATCTCCTTCATTGACTCATGAAACCCAATGAAATTGAAGTTCCTCCCAGTCTTCCACAACCATTTCTATGCTTCAAGAGAAACTTCATGATCATAAAACAGGGGAGGCTTTATATTTTGGAATTCTAGAAAATAGTCTGTAGTTTGATCAACTAGATAATTCTCTAAGGGCGCACCACCCAAAGCTGCACCTTGGGAATTCTCTAAACTATTGTGGGGGCAAGCACAATGGGATAAGGAAAAAAATATTTTAATAAAAAATATTCAGTGTCATTTCAAATAACAAAATAACACTTTCCACAATGATTTTTAAAATTAATGAAAACCCAAATGAGGCACTAGAGGAAACTAGTTCTGATGGGTGACTCAGACATATGGTTGGCAACCATACGCTAGTCATGCCACCATACCAAAGAGAAGTCTTGGGAAATGCCTGTATCTCAACATGGATTACCATGCCCTACGAGCTTACATGGATACTTTCCCAACATCCTTTTCATTTACCAACATAAAAAAATGCAAAGGAACTAAAAGGACACCAATAACCCAGAAATCCCATGGTATCCCGAGGTTCAGAAACAGTAAGGGTTCATGAATTCCATATCATCTGTATGCCTAGAGTTCCAAAAATCCTACTCCTTCTAGAATTAAAACCCTAAATAACAATTGGCGCTTTGAAAATCACGGTGTTCTCAAGATCAGCCCTACTCTGATACCATTTTTTCATGAACCAACCCATGTTATCCCTGAACCGGTCACCCGATCCGATCTACGGTAAGACCTGAGAGGTGTTCCTGATCCTCTATGTTTGGTGAAAAGTGCAAGGGTATCAAAAAAAATAAAAGGGGAAATATTTCTCCCAATAAAAATGAACAATGTAACAGAAATAAAATAGAACAACACAAAATAATTAAATGAAACAAAATTGATAGATTGACCAACAACCCATACTAACCTTGTCATGACCAACACTCCTCGCAACCCCAAGGGTCCCACAAATCCACAAAAAACTCTCTCCCATGGTTATCAAGCTTGAGTTGAACCTGCAAGAGAAACTAAAAAATGGAGAACACTATAGGTTTGAGTATTAAAACTCAAAAGGATTTCACAACAACCTATTTCCAATTCACTACCATTAAATAATGAATTTACTCATTCCATGATTGAACTAAATTATAAAATATATGTTTCCAAACACACATACATTTCCAAAATAAGTAACAGTTCATTTCCCTTTTTAATTTTTAAATAAAGACTAATGTTTGAAGGGAAAAGGTGCATTATATCTTAAAAACATTTTCACGAACAATTTTGAAATCCAAATTTCAGTTTTTAGTTAAGAGGAAAACCACACACAACACATAAGACAAAATAAGGGCAATGGGAAAGTAGAAAATGAGTATTAGTAACCAAACTAGGCCTTTCAATCGTCTGTCAAATACAAATAGTCACTAAATATAACATTGGTAAAGCCTAGGAGATTGTGAAAAATACAAAACGTACTATATGTGTGACTCATTCTAAATACATGTCGACTCTTGATGACAACATAATTCCCAAACGCTCGGTATTTCCCTACCTAGCCAAACTGAGGGACCCAATCTCCAAGTATAGAAAAGTCTATACTAAGGGCCACTGACCAGTGCGTAGTATAAACTACTACGACAATCATTCTAAGAATATTCACTTACTATGCCAGGATCCCATGTCTACATGTTTAATAAAAAGGGGGTGAGTAAAAATATTCATTCAATTCATGAGTCACGTTGTACAAACATCACACACAACAACTCACACAATCAACGTACACTACAGGATCACCCCTGAGTCACCACAAATAATGTTTTTCAAAATAATATATTTTATTAATGTTCCAAATGGGCCTTGTGAAACTTTTGAAGAAACTCCAATCATCTAGGGATATAAACACATCTGTTCATGTATTAGAAGAGAACATTTGAAATCAAACCAGAACCACACTAAAATGTTTTTGAATTGTGTTCAAAGGACAAATGGGCATTCATTCACTATTGTGCATCAATTCACCATGAAAATAATTTCGATGGGATGTATAAAAATAAATATTCTCCTTTACAGAAAATAATTTTTCTAAAATTAATTATTTAATATTATTTCACCTTTAATGAAGATCAGTGAAATTATAAGAAATAAATAAATTCTAAATTCAAGGTAAAGTGTAGTGGGGGATGTAACTCTAATCGAAATCCAAACATGACGACGTGACATGCCTCGAGAAAGCGTAAATGAATGTGGAAGTTGATGACAGTGGTTTCATAGAATTACCTCACCAGTGAACATCAACAAATGAACAAAAACTAAAATACATTAACATGGACATAAAACAAAACAAATGAACAAAAAGTTCAAGAGAACCACCTAGACATGTTTTCAAAACATAACTCGCACCATCTACATTATTTACTGAACCACATTAAAATTTATGAAACAATTATCAAAAAGTATCTCATAGATTTACACACCCAAAACCCCTTCAAAACTTCTTTTATGATCAACCGCATATCCTCAACATACCAGAATAGAAAACACATGACATGCATTGTTAGAAAAATTAAACACACAAATCCATGAAATGATATTAAACATCATAAAAACTATTTTTCCAAAAAAAACATACCATATTTCATATATACATGGAACAAAGTATCAAACACTACCTCAATTATTTTAAAATGTAAACTCGCTCTAATATAATTAATCATACTAAATTATTTTTAGAGAACTAAATTCACACCAGGATAATCAACACCAAGACATGTCAAATTAACTAAAAGATGGAAACAATTATCCAAACAAAGGATAACCAATAATTTCCAATGGTATTATTAATTTAAATACAAAAACGCATAACTGAAAAACTAAAAGGTGCAGACCTCAATTAAAAAGTGTAAAATTAATTTAAAGAGGTATAAGCAATGGGATCTAACATCAAGAACCAATAAACATTCAGAATTTTGGTGAAAAACTTGAAACACACATCGTTCGCACTCCAACGATGTTAAAATCTACACTAAAAAGTAAGATTGAACAATAAACATAGGAATCAACCCTAAAAATAGAATCCATAGCAGTGGAATAACATCAAATGGATAGGGTGTAAAAATAACTACTGAAAGTGAGATTCTCCACTAAAAGAGAGGTCAGTAAGTGTAGAGGGACACCGTCAGGGAGTGGCCAGCTTTATAGACACTCAGAGAAGGACTCACTAATGATGGTCACCGGTGGGAAGAGGGGTGTGGCCTAGTAGGGGGTCACCAGACCTGGGTGCGGCTGGGAGGTGGTGCGGTGGTCAGATAATGTACAAACAGTGGGTGCACGGTGACTGAAGGGTGTGGGGTGGCCTGAGGTTGTAGGGTGGTGGTTGCGTAGCCAGTTGGATGGTGTGAGGCTAAAGGCAGAGCAACTAGAGGCATAATCGGTGGTGAGGGTGGGGTGGCCTAGGTAGAGAGGGGATGCATAGGTCTCCAGGCGGGTGGAGGCACGGTGCGATAGGGGGATTCCATGTGAGTGGAGGTGTGGTGCTGTAAGGGACGAGGCTGATAGGAGGCGCGACGAGAAGGTACGGTAAGAGAGGGGGCTTTGTCGAACAGTGCAAGGTGGGGCGCAAGAGTCCGGCGCTGCATGGAGGAAAAACTGGGGGGGGTACGGTCAGAGAAAAAAAAGGAAAATGAACGAAAATCAAATAAAATCAAAAATCAAAAAAAAAAATTAACAACAACAACAACAATAATAATAATAATAAAGCGTTATTAATAATCATACTATTGAGAATATTGTTAATCATACTGATAAAAATATAAATAATGAATATATTCAGTTCCCATTAATAATAATAATAAAATTTCTATGAACCATAAAAATATCAGATCCCACAATAAATATCAAAATTTTCACATTTAAATTTTCTTCAAAGACATTAAGAACATGCCGATTCCTCGCTGATGCAATTTAGGTTTTCCAAAATGTGCTCCACCTATGCACTGATTGATTTTAACACAAAACTCACATTTTTTTAAAAAACATAAAATTTTTCCAGGACTCAACCTGAACCCCAAATTTTTTAAAAAACAATATAAAATAATAAAATAAATTAATTAGAAAGGTCGAGGTGTGATACTTTTAATCATATACCATGGAGATTCAATCTACAAGTATCACATGTTGGAAAATACTACTTCCCCTTCTTCTCCTTGTCCATTTTTTCTCTACCATCATCTTATTCTCAAGATTCAATTAAAATTGATAAAACTGTGATAATTATTTCTATTACTTGATAACACATGATATTATGCCTACATATGATGAAAATATTTGGGAGAATTATTCCCTCTAAAGGATTGGCTTAATCACATCAACGAAATGACCACTCTTAATATTTGGATTATGTGTATTGATGTAGTTCACATTCATTCAACTATGTGACATTGCGTAATTATGGGATAAAATAGATTAGGTCATACCATTATGAAACATGAAATATAATCCAAAAACAAGTAAAATCCTTCCATTAATTGAAAAATTTATGCATTGTTAGTCTCATTATCATAAAAATTATTTCATTGGGGACATAATTATTTTCAAATACCATTTAATGGTTTTAAAAGAAAATGTGAATAATTCATACAATAACCCCATGTTGGGTCAGATTAGGTGCATAGTTTAACCCATTTTCATGCACTATGTAAAGATCGAGTCATTCCCAATGCGCCTTTTTTGGATTTAACCACTAAATATATCTACTCTAGAACATTGTCAAATTATAGTATCTATATTGGGATCAATTTATATGAAAACACACATGATATCTCTGTTAGGAAAATATTTGGACTCTCTTTTATAATTATCATCAATTCCAATCATAGGGTTATGTTTTTTAATTTCTATTGAACTAAATCTAGGTCCCAATATTTGTACTTTATTATTTTGATACCAACTACAGTGACCCAACCCAATAGCCCATAGCTGGCTTCTTCATTGTTACATTGTTATAAGATTAAATGAATCACATCACAAAGGGAAAAATAGTTTAGTAGTATTGTTAAACTACATAAATAAACGAAATTCGCATTACATTTTAAATCATAAATTGCACAAATAATTCCATTTAAAAATGAATATATTCCTCTTAGTGTATCCCTACATATCAATCACAAAATTATTCTTCATATCCTAGGTAAAATAACACATCATAAATTGGTTGGCATAGATGATCCATTAGTGTGATCGTATAGAGGAAGCTATGAGTAAATAATGAATAATCAAAATGGTAAGGTAAATAACTATAACATGTTCTATTTAGTCAATAACTAGAGAATTATGTAGCTAGAACAAATAATAATCAAATAATTCCATATAAATTATATCAGCAACATGAAAACATAACCATGTATATTCTAACTAATTGACTAATTTCATGAAATATCAATATTTGAATTCATAATGATGAAATGCATAATACTTAAAATCTAAAACATATCATCGAGGCCATGTTCCATGAAATCTAATACAGTTGAGGAATTGTGCCAAGATACCAATATAAATGGTTAAGGCCTCTGAAAAAACCCAATCTAGTTCGTCTAATGTGACCTATTGAGGAATCGAGGGGCTATAGCGGGCTCCCACCCATCACTTACTAAATCCAATACTTTACTAATAGGAATGGGTTATATCATAATGAACATAAAAATTTATATTTAAACTCTCATTTGAAATTTAAATACTTTCCTAAGTCAATAAACATATTAAATGACAATATATATAGTAAAATGAATGGTATCAACATTGTATATCCCTATTAAAGGATATTTATCATAAAAAATGTTCCCATTAAAGCATGCGTAACATCAAAAAATGTCTTCTTAGATATTTTTTTAATGATCAGATAAAGCATTTATTGAGAAAAATAACCTTTCATTTAATATCACATTTTTTATTTTAAAACAAGAAAAATAATAAAATATTGAATTTTTTTAATCTATTTTTAAAAATAATAATTTATATATATTTGGGAAAAAAATTTAATAAAAAACATATAAACATCAGAAATATGTTTTAATGAAATTAAGGCTATGATGGTGGGTAATTCCATTTATTTCATAAATGTTTAATAGAACATTATTTTTGTGCATTATAAAGGATAAAAAGTTCTATGTTTAGAAAATGATAAGAAGATTTATTTAAAACCATTTAAAAACTATTCATAAATGAATAAAAAAATTTGTAAATCGTTTGGAGAATTTGAAAATAGTTTTGAATTGTTTTTAGAATACATGGTTTTTGAAGAAAAATGATTTTTGACAGAAGAGAGAAATAATGTAAGACTTTTATATAGACATTTTATTAAAAAAATTATGTAAAAAAGAGTGTAATATGGTATTATTATATTAAAAAGTCCATTGATAACCCGATGATAATAAAATAAATTGATTTATTTTATAAATATCAATTAATTTTCGAATGGAGACGTACATAAGACTAATCCCAAATAATGATGAGATTAGAAAATTAACAATACCACGATTGTAAATTTAGTATCCAAATTACTATTAATTAAATGAGATGAAATTAAACATAAAAAACCATGAATAAAAATAAATTATAGATATAAAACAAACAAAATTATATAATATAATCCATGAAAAAATATGTGGTGTATATTGCGTATGCATTATGGAAGTATATGTGAGATGACAACCACTTACATTTAGTATGATTCATAATATTCACTCTTTATCTCCCTAAATAAAAAATTATGTTACTTATTTACTCTCTTAAGAAGTCTAACATTTTTATTATTCCACTTGTTTCAATTATTACCAGGTTACATTTGATTACATGATCAATTAATTTTATGACATTTGTTTAAATGATAATTGGATTATGTGTCAAAATGGAATTTGGAAAGTTGGATATGGTAAAAGAGGTGATAATTTGAATATATAAAGAATAATAGTAATGAAATAATTACCATATTTATGTATTAATTACTATTCTAAAACCATTCATTAAATATGTATATGAAAAATCAAATATGTCACAATCATGGAGTCGGTAGGTTATGTAAACTCAAGAGTAACATTTCATTATTTGAATGATCATTATAAAAACTAGTGACATAATAAATTATATTTAAAAAGATATAATAATATCACATATATATATATAACATATTATTTCTTTAATCTTACTTTTATATTTCATCAGTGTGGTTTGGTTATGAAAAGAGACTCACATTGCTTCGTGAAGGTGGTAGTCCACACAAACACAAATGACGTTATTATTTTTTATTATAAGAAATAAAATTATATATTATATTTTCTATAATGATAATAATTTCATTAGTAATATAATTATTCCATTTACAACACATATATTCATTAACATTTTCCTTATTTCCTTCTATGTAAAGAATTAGTGAAAAATGAATCACACCGCTTCACGAGGTAGTAGTCCTCTATACGAATGAGTGAGGATATCGTGTATCATTTGAATTGAAACAAAAAGGGAATACATATGATAAAATGAATAAATAGGTATAAATCTATTATAAATATCATGTATATACATTTTTTCCATTATCATTCCCAACTTTGATAGGTGGTAATGGAAAAACGAATAACATGGGTTCACTAGGCGTAAATTCTTCATAAAATGAATGATGATTTCATAACCCATTTGATGGAATTGGATATTGTTTTTGGCCAGGAAATTAATATAAAACATATAATTATTTGGAAAATAATGATTTTATTATACGGACATTTTTTAATAATAATTTTACATGGTGAAGGAAGAAATAAAATAAAAACACATAGTTATATAATTTACTTATTTTCAGGCCAACTCATTTGGAATATACATTTATTATTCCGAGAATGGAATTAATAAAAAAGGATTCTAGGATGTGTTTATGTATATTATAAATTTATATGGAAAATTTACTAGTGAAAAATGGTATTATTGTTTTTAGAATATAGGATAGGGTGTGTCCTTTTATGGGTGAGCTGTATAGCCCAATTCTATTTTTTTAAGAAAAGTGTACCAAATATTTTCACATTCCCAAAGTGTAAGAATTTAGTTTTACATATCCTTTCATATGATTCAATCATAATATGGACATAAAATATATTTTATTCAATAGTTTAGGTCATCTTAACCATTATGTTTTTTAGTTTAACCGCGAGTAAATCTATTTTAACATTAACCTTGGTTAATAATTTTTATTTTTTTTAATATTAAATATGATAAAAATTAAGAATACGATTTTATATAACATATGAATATATTATTTAAAATATTTAATCCATTTTTCAAAATTTCAGTCATAGAAGTGGCTAAATTTAGTTGAAAATTAATCCCATTGACGGGACCCGAAAGCGTGTTTTCAATGAGAAATGTTTTAAAATTTTACAAGGTTTTAATATCATAATTCAATATGAATATGATTAAAATGAGTTAAATTGAATTAATAGATATATAATATAAAAAAATTTCTTTTAAAACCAATTAAAAATTCCAAATTTTCTTTTATAATTAATTAAAACAAAAATGTAGTTTTCATGTAAATTTTTTTAATTTTCAATATTCGTTGAAAAATGAAACAATTCAGAAAAATTCAAAAAATCAATATAGTATAAATTTTCTATTAAAATTTCTAAAATTAATTTCATTTTAAAAAAGTACATTCCAATTA
This sequence comes from Viscum album, assembly GCA_963277665.1. NCBI lineage: Eukaryota > Viridiplantae > Streptophyta > Magnoliopsida > Santalales > Viscaceae > Viscum > Viscum album. Next base: position 1,672,726,568 of record OY728133.1, read on the forward strand.
TATTAGAAAACAAATTCAAATAATGTCTAAAACGTGCATCTAGGTTCTCACACTATGCTCACTCGTCTTCGAGAGGATCCACTCCACAATCTACTAGTTGATACTCCAACTTCCACGAAGTCCCATGAAGAATCATTTCAGTGGTCTACCACATCATAGGGGTATTAAAGCAACAGGCAACGCATTAATCGGATGCTCGGTCTGTGAGTTAGCCTTTTAGTCCCTAGGACCCGGTTGGATTTGTGCTCGATCCAACTTGACTATTCCCTATCATAATCCAAACTCTAGGGGGGGTTATACTCAAAGGGACCATCTTGCTTCGTGATTTCCAGCATTGCTGACGGTTGCTCAAACGGACGTTTAGTGCCAATGTTATGGCCAAAAGCAAGTAAATGGGTCAAAGTGGGCATGTGTATGGTCCGACCTAATTCGGGTCGACCCAGCCTATCTCGGGTGGCCCGACTTGTGATGGGCGTACCGACCCATGCTGGGCGGCCTAGCCCATTGGGTGGTCTGTTAGGCTGTGAGGGGTTGCAGGTGTTCGATCGTAGACGGAGTGATGCCATAGGGTGGCTCGGACGGAGCAGCGTGGGAGACAGCAGGGCGGCTCGGCCGCGGGGTGGATCGGTCGCGGGTGGCTCGGCCTGAGTGGCTTAGAAAGCCGCAGGAGGCTCAGAAAGCTGCAGGAGGCTCAGAAGGCCACAAGCAGTGCGGCCAGGGTGGCTAGACCGACTTCTTGGCAAGACGGTGGAATCTTTGTAGGATGGCGGCAGCTTGGCAGACTGGTGTAGCGACGCGGCAGAAGGCTGCGGCACGACGGATGGCGGTGGTGGCTCTGCAAATGGCAGCTCGGGGGATGGTGGTAGTAGCTCGGCATACGGTGGCGGTGATTCATCCCTGACGGTGGCAGCCGTGGGCGGTGCAGTAGGACCGTGGGTGGTAGAGCAGTGGGGCACGACAGCCGATGGTGCCATGGAGCGGCTCTGTAGAAGGGCTACCCCAAGGGCGCGGAGGTCACGAGGTGGCGAGGGGCGCAGGGCGGTGTTGTTATGTCGGCGCCTTCGTCGCGTTCAACACGACTAACCATCACAAAATTTTCAGAGGGGTCGGGCGATGTTTTTTTGGCCCATACTCTTCATATTAGGGTGGAATCATATGGATCAACAAGAACTTGAAAAAGATAATCAATCTTTACAACCTCCGGTAAGGATTTATTCCCAAACCCAAAAAAAATGAATTCAAGGGAAGACCATGGGAAAAGTATTCAAACAAAAATGAACCCCTACTTTGGGTTGTTCATTGACATTGGTGTGAGAAGGATGTATGAACATTACTTCTTCAAAGATGATGATGTCCCACGTCTTATGAAGTCCGAGGAATATGGTCGATGTCAAGGTCGCCATTCTTCATCAGTAGAGAATTATTCGTTGGGAGGGGAATTTCTTCGTTGAAGAACGTTATTTATCCCAATGCTCTCTCCTCTCCCAATTACACCACAAATTCCAAGTATCCAAGATAATATATTATGTTGGATATTAAGTTTCTTGGCATAAATTCAAAATAGGCTAATTAATGAATTAAACGAGTAGAAAAAATTAATGTGGAGGAAGCTCAAGTGGCTCCTCTACATTAAAGAGGGAGTTGAGAGTTTCTCCTTTATTGAGTGGGGAGTTCATGAGGTTTAGGACTCAAGTGGCACCCCACCACCATAAACTCTAATGGGAGGTTAGGATCTGGTGGTCCCCACCACCATAACCTCACACGAAAGGTTAAGGTGTGGTGGTCCCCACATCTTAACTTTCACATGGAGATATCATAAAGAAAAATAAAATAAAATAAAATGAATGTTTATTTTATTTTATTATTTCCTTGAAAAACCCCAGAATTATATTTCACCCTCGACCATCTGTCGTCGAGTTGAATGTCTCCATAAGTGAATACCGGCAGAGTGAGTTCAACGATGTCGTTAGAATTAAATTCCAAGCACCGGTTCAAAAGTTGGAAAAAACCGCTCGCATGTTTATTGAACGTACCCAAACTAATGTTTAAAAATTCATTTCGGAAACTCCGGGCCCCGGATTCATTCACCATCTAATTTTGTAGACTCATAAAATTCTCATATTTTTAAAAAAATTACATGGAAATTTCAGGGAATTACATTCTCCCCAACTCAGGGCTTTACGTCCCTGTATGCCACCAATCTAACTAAGGGAACAAGTGGGGGTACTAAGAACGCATCTAAGCCTTCCAGTCCCATGTGCTCTCCTAGAGGTTTCTATGCTACCTCTGAACACGCACCATAGGTATAAAACATCCATGAATAACCTGCTCTGGTCGATCCTCAATGTCACCTGGAACATCCGTAAAAGTCACCCCAACGTTAATGTCCAGCTCACCATGATCGATGATGTGAGAAGGATCGTGCACGTATCTCCTCAACTAGGATACATGAAAGATTTAATACACCTGGTGTAACTGATTTGGAAGAGATAACAGGTAAGACACCTCACCATGTCTGCTGAGGACCTGAAAAGGTCTGATGAATCTCAGTGATAAATTGCCTCATCAGCCAAAAAACCGTAAACCTCATCGAGGTGAGACCCGTAGAAATACGTGGTCTCCACATTCAAACTATAGAGGTCTATGTATTCTGTCAGCATAAGACTCTTTCCTAGTCTGTATAGTCTTCGTCCACTCTTAGAAGAACTGCACTTTCTCTATGGTAGCCCGAACCATCTCATGTCCCACGAGTGTTGACTCCCCTTGTTGAGTCCAGCAAAAAGGTGATCTACAAGGTCTCCCGTAAAACAACTCAAAAGGTGACATCCCAATGGTGGAGTAATAGTTGTTATTGTGTGAAAACACTAACAAAGTCTTGTGATACTCTAAGTTGCAACTGAATTTGAGGACATAAACACCCAGCATGTCCTCGAGGGTCTGAATGGTCCACTCTATCTCGCCATCTGTCTCAGGATGGAAGGCGGTGCTCAAAATAAGCTGTGTCTCGAAAGCCTCCTACAAACCCTTCCATAGATAGGAAGTAAAAAATGCATCACGATCGGAGACAATGATCGAGGGTACACCATGTAGTCGTACAATCTCTGGCACATAGAGGATTCCAAGCTTCTCTACTAAATCCTACTCTCTGATCGATAGGAAGTGGGCTATCTTGGTGATTCAGTCGATGATCACCCAAATCGAGTCGTGTCCCCTGAATGTAAATCGATGTCCTATCACAAAGATCATGGATATCCCATCCCACTAACAGTATAGAACCTCCAAACACTAAACCAAGAATGTGGGTACCTGATTCTCTGCCTTCACTTGCAGACAAGTGAAACATTGAGGGAAAAACTCTGCTACTTCATTATTCATTCCCAGCCACCAATGTTGTCATCGGAGATCCTGGTACATCTTTGACAATCCTGGATGTACCGCTGGAGGGGATGTGTGAAACTCCCTCATCACTTCCTCCCGAAGCGACACTTTTACCATAGTACATACTCTAGAAAGGATGACATTCTCCACACCTTCAGAAAATACATCAGGTGCCTGTCATGTGGATATCTAAGCTCGTCGTGTCTCGCAGTTAGTGTCCCCATGATATGTCTCACTAACTCACGGATGAAGTGGGGGAGTGACTATAAGAGAGTGAAAAAAAGCTACTCCATTACATTCCACGAAGGATATCTGCAAAGCGGCCAACTTTTCTGTTGCCTCTCATAGTAGTTGTATACCAAATTTATAGCTGAGTGCATCTGCAACAACGTTCAACTCTCCTAGACTATAGACAGTCTCAAAGTCATAGTCCTGGAGAAACTCAAGCCAACATCTTAGTCTTATGTTCAGGTCATTCTAAGAGAAGATATACCTGATACTCTTGTGATCAGAGTACACAATAAAGTGCTCGCCCATCAGATAATGATTCCACATCATTAAGGTGAAGACCATTGCTTCTAACTCTAGGTCATGGTTAGTGTAGTTCTGCTCAAGTTGTTTCAGCTGTCGAGAACCATATGAGATCACTGCTCGTTCCTGCATCAGGACACATCTAAGCCTTGTCCCTGATGTCTTGCAGTAGACTACGTACTCTATGACCTCCTCTAGAAGCCTCAAGATGGGGACACTATTCATCCTCTACCTCATCTCCTAAAAACTCCAATGGCATCTTTCTGACCACACGAAGGGTTTCCCCTTCATTGTCAATGCTGATAGTGGTGCTGTAACTCTGTAGAAATCTGGTACAAATTTCTTGTAGTATCCGGTCATACCCATGAAACTATATACCTCTGTCACACTCCAAGGTGCCTCCCAAACAAGTAATACCTCATGCTTCACTAGATCCACTGCAATTCCAGCCTCCAAGATGACATGTCCTAGAATGTGAACCACTCGGATCCAGAACTGGCACTTCGAGAGCATACGATAAAGTCGGTGCTCTTAGAGTGTTTCCTGTACTACCTGCTAATTGTAGGTATGCTCCTCTTCAGTATCTGAGTAAATCAGAATGTTGTCGATGAATACTACTACAAAGCATTAAATGTATTTCTAAATGATCCTATTCATGAGTCCCATGAACACTACTAGAGTATTGGTTACACTGAAAGGCATAAATAAGAACTCTTAATGGCTGTAACAACATCTTAAAATAATCTTCTAGAGATATTTATCTCGTACTCTGAGCTACTGATATTCTGACCTGAGGTCTATCTTCGAGAACCATCGTGCTCCCTTCCACAGATCAAAGAGGTCTTCAATCTTCTAGAGTGGGTACATTTTTTTTCACGGTCACCTGGTTCAGGGCGCTGATAGTCAACAAAAAGTCTCAAACTCTCATCCTCCTTTTTGGCGAACAATATAAGGGCTACTCAAGGAGAAACATAGGGCCGAATGAATCCCTTTTCCTGCAAGTCCTCAAGATATACCATCAGCTCACGAAGCTCCACGGTAACCATCCGATATGCTGGTGTAGATATCGATGCTACCCCTAGGTACACATCAATGTAAGACTTCACCTCTATGTGAGGAGGTAATCACATGACATCATCAGGGAAAACATCCACAAACTAGTCTGCCACTACAAAATAGCTCAGACTCTCTACATTAACCGCTCCGAGGGTAAGGCTGGACAACTGATGAGTTATTGGATTCACCATCCTCTGGGAATGTCCATCTCGTGTTGCAATGGCTCCCTTATCGCTAGTGAAGGAGAACATGGTCCCATTCGTGCAGACACACAACCTTTTGCACCTAGTATAGTCTATCTGAGCATGGATTATAGATAAACATTCCATACCCAATATGACATCGTAATGTCTCAATGATGCTACTAAGAGATCTCAGTCGAGGTTCTCACCTCCCAGAGTAAGCTCACATTGCAGGCACTAGTGTGAAACTGTCAAATCTACTCTCGTAGAAGTCTCATGCCATAAGGATCGAGCTAAAAACTCTGTAAGAATCTCCGATCTCCGAATGAGGATTGTGGAAATAAAATAATGACTAGAACCTATGTCTATAAGTACTAAAGCTAAGGTGGATTAGACACAAATCACACCTCGTGTCATCTCCGGAGCAACAGGATCATAGGCCTCAACTGCCCAGAGCTGAGCTCTTCCATGTCAACCTACTCCCTACAGTTGGGGTGGACCTCCTAGTGGTGGTGGCGGTAACATCTCGAATCTTCAACCACTGCCAGTTGCATAACTAGCTCCTATGCGACGTGCACCTACTCCATGCGGACCTCCACGGTCTAACCTCTACCTCTTCCTGGGTGGTCCTACAACCATCTGTTGATCATCCGTACAACGGGTCGGAAAGTCACGAGCCATGTGACCCTGCCCAATGAATGAGTAGCAATACATGATCTTTTACTTACTAGTTATGCCTCGGGTGCCACGCACAACTGATCCTGAGTCATGCGGCCATCCACCTGTAGGTCTGGTCCTCTTGGACATATGTGACATCTTTCTACTGCTAGCAACAGAAGACTCCACTACGTGACGACTGGTTGTTGGTCTCACTGCTGGTGAATACTCATCTAGGATACTCTCCACCAAGAGGGATCTCTATAACACCCCTGCCAATGTTAGGATGCAGAGTGAGATCATTGAAGCCCTGATCTTCCACCTAATCCCCAGCTTGATGGTCTGAGCACTGAAGAATGGGTCCCACACCATATTTGTGGAGTAGCGTGAGAGTTCAGTGAACCTCCCTGAGTACCGAGCCATAGTCATGATGCCCTACTGTAGATAATGTAGCTCCTGAATGGACAATGCGTGATGTGCTGCTGGACAAACTCAACACGATATAGGCTCTCGATGTCTACCCAGAGAAGCGTCACCTCATCATGAGCCTGGAGAATCAAACTCCACCATCTGCCTGCTGCTACCTGTATAAGGCTAGCATCATGGATCACCATAAGATAAAGTGGTGTGCCTACTAGTCGGAAAACACTCACAATGACCTCCTGTCAATACTCAGCAACCTGTGGGTCCATCTCTCCCCTGAACCTGGATGGCCTTTGGCATTGGAACATGTTCATAATGCTCAAGCAGAATGGACTCTCTACTGCTGGGGCTCGTGGCATCAGTGGATGAACTGGTAATGGTACCACTGGTTCCTCGGCAGGTTCCTCTAATAGAAAATAGCCCTATACCGAGGCCTTGTTTCTCGGTGGCCTATTAGTGCATACTACACTAGGAACCCTAGCTGGCTGTCAATATGGAGGTATCCTAAAAAAACAGGTGCGCCATGGACAATAAGTTATACCTGGTGAGCAAACTCAAAGAGTTCACAAATAAGACTCTTGAAAACACACACCCAATCAGTGTTTTTGTGCACTGAGTCAGAAATCAGAAGTCCGGGGCCTGGTGTATGGATACGTTGGTTTCCACACCAACAGTAGACTCCCCGAACTGAAAACCACATTCATTACACTTAACACGATTGCTGAATCAATATATCATAGTTCAAGTTCTTCGTTAGAACCGAACTCATCATATACCAATTTTTCATGACCCATCCCCCGGGGCCCATTCCGTGAGTACCCCAATCCAACCATCCATAGGCCAAGGGCTGGAGACTAGCACCAAAGGCGTAATTTCCTAAAACAAGGAAGACATTGACTTTATAACCTATAAACACACACACAAGAAAGAACACATGAAGATACGAAACCACAAGTAAAAAAGTATAACAAAAAGTGCTGAAAGTAAAAGGGTCCAGAAGACAAGCCCAACAGTAAAGTACAAGAAACTAAATGTACAAGTACAACTGAATAAAAAGGAAAAATAGACACCCAGTCGTCCTCTGTGGTTCCTACCTGAAGGGTAGGTACAGATCGCCTCTTCAGAACACTATAACCATCAATCTCCTCCATGTACCAGCTTGTCATATGGTCCACCTTCAGGAGCCGTCCAGTCCTGGTACTCTCATCCTCAATCAGCAATGTCAGTCGTCTACACCAAACACAACAAAGTGTGGGCATAGTCTATGCAGGGGTGAGTATAACAATACTCAGTAGAGACCTTGAGGCCCCCAAGGTCTCACAAAATTCAACATGGATAAAAAACATTGTATGAAATCAACAGATAACCCCTACATAGGTATATGCCCATACATATACCTATGTTATCAAGTAATCCATATCAAACATAAAGAAACAGAGAGGTTCTGAATCAGCTCACACCAAGATTTATTCTCAGGGTAGTAACATGTAACATTACCAGTCACATCATCGAAGATCTAGTCTACTAGAGAAACCCTCCTCTATCATGTATAGTGGGCCTTCCGCGTCACAAAGAGGAACTTCACACTAATCTTGGTCTGCTGAGGTAATCCTTCTATCAATTACCATGGGTCTACCGCATCACATAGAGACACTCCCCACCGTCGGAAATTCATGTCACACATAGTTTCTCCCCCTCATGGCTTGCTAAGGTACTCATCCATTCGAGTATCTTGGGTCTGCCACATCACACAGAGGTGCTCCCCACCAAGGACTGCTGAGGTACCCCTCATGTAGAGTACCATGGGTCATTCTCATCACACAGAGGTGCTCCCCACCATGGATCTTCTACATCACATAGAGGCGCTCCCCACTGGGCCTGTCAAGTTACTCAGAGTCAAAAACGTTAGTAGTCGTCAAGTCTCAGCCAGCTACTAGGTTCCCGCAGTATGCTCGCTCATCTACAAGAAGATCCACTCCATAAGCTACTGGTCAATAATCTAACTACAACAATGTCCCACTAAAAATCACCTCAAATGTCTGCCACATCATAGGGGTCTCAATGTAATAGGCGACACATCAATAATATGCCCTGTCTGTGAGTTATTAGCCATTTAGTCACTGTGGCCTGGTTGGATTCGTTCTCAATCCAACCTGACCATTTCACATCTCAATCCAAACTCTAGTAGAGGTATACTAAAAGAGACCGCCTCTCTCCAATATTTCTAGTGCTGCTGATGGTTCATCAAATGGACGTCTAGTGCCAAAGTTATGGCCAAAAAAATTAAACGGGTCATAGTGGGCCTGAGTCCAGTCTGACCTGATTTGACCGACCCTGCCCGACATGGCTTGGGCTGAACTGTTTCGGGTCGACCTGACCTAACCCGCTAGGTCTGGACTGGCCCACAGTGCTGCCCAACCCATTGGGTATAGCCTGGACCGTACTAGGTGTCCCGTCTAACTTGGTGGTCGAGCTGGCCGCGTGGGGCCGCCGGGGGTTCGACCGCGGATGGCGCGAGGCCGCAGGGCGGCTCACCTAGGGCGGCTCAGCTGGAGCTTCTCAAAAAGCCATAGGGCGCCTCAGAAGGAGTGTCTTGTCCATGGGTGGGTCAGTTGGAGCATCTTGGAAGGCCATAAGTAGTTCAGCCGGGGCGGCTCAGCTAGCTGCATGGAGTGATGGCGGTAGCTTAGTGAACGATGGTGGCGGCTTGGAAGACGGTTGTAGCGGCTCGGTCTATTCGGCAGTGGCAGCTCAGCTCGGACATCGTCACCTGTGGGTAGCATGACGAGGCCGCATGTAGTGGATCCGTGGGAAATGGTTGCCATGCGTGCTGTGGAGGGGCTTAGCAACGTGGGTGCCATGGGTTTGTCGTGAGGGCGTGAAGGTCGCGAGGCGGCGGTGGACGCATGGCGGTGTTGTTGCGCCATCACATTGGTCATGTTCAACACCACAAATCTTCCCATGATTTGTAAAGGGGACATGCCATGTTTGTTTGGACCATACCCTCTATGTTAGGGTGGTACCATATTGGTCAAAAAGAACTTGAAGAAGAAAAACAAGCATTACAATCTACAACAACAATTATATTCCCAAACCTAAAAAAAAATAATTCAAGGGAATAACATGGAAAATGTATTCAAATAGAAATAAACCCCAACATTGGGATGTTCATTGACATTGGCGTGAGAAGGAAGTAGGGACTTTGATTCATCGAAGATGAAGACGTCCCACATCGGAAGAAGTCCGAAGAAGAAGGTCGAAGTCGTGGTTGGCGTTCTTCGTCATGGGAGTGTTCTTCATTGAAAGGTGAAGTTCTTCGTCGGAGAACATTATTTCTCAAAAAACTCACTCCTCTCTTAATTATACCAAAAATGCCAAGTAGCCAACATAATATATTATGATGGCTATTATGTTCATTGGTATAAATTCAAAATAAACTAATTAAACAATTAATTGAGTTGGAATAATTAATGTGGATGAAGCACAAGTGGATCCTCCACATTAATGATGGACTTGGGAGTTTCTCCCCCATTAAGAGGGGATTTCAAGAGGTTTAGGCCTCGTGTGGTCCAACCACCATAGCCTCTCATTGGAGGTTAGTCTCTGGTGGTCCCCACCACCATAACATCTCATGGGAGGTCAAGGTCTAGTGGTCCCCACTTCTAAACATTCACATGGATATATCCTAAAGAAAAATAAAATAAAATAAAATAACAGGAACGATTATTTTATTTTATTATTTCCATGAAAAACCAAAAAATTAACTTTCACCCTTGACCAACTGCCATCGTGGTGAAGGTCTCTCTAAGGGAATATCGGTGCAGTGAGTCCAATGGTGTCCTCAGATTTCAATTCCGAGCAACAGTTCAAAAGTATGAAAAACCCGCTTGCATGTTTACTAAACGTACCAGAAAAAAATTAGAAAATTATTTTTGGCACTCTGGGCCTCGGAATCATGCGCCGTCAAATTTCATAGACTCGTAAAATTCCCATATATTAAAAAAATTACAAGGAAGTTCCTCATCATTACTGGCATTCTATCACCTTAAATAAATTTTGTCCTCACAATTTAATCTTGATCTATGTAATCAGGGGTTTGAAATATAAATATAACATTCTTTAAACCCATCATTATAAATAGGTTAAGTGAAACATCCTATTAATAATGCGGAATGTTATGTAGAATTATTATATGAAATAAGATATAAATATGTTCTTATATAGGAGAACATTAGTAGATATTGGACATATAGACATAAATGAAAAGCGTACAAATTTATAAAGAGTGATATATATCATTGATCAAACGAAAGTGAATGATCAATGGAAAGTTACGGGAGAAAACAAATAATTTTTTATTATTTAAAAGTCTAATAATTCAATATAAGTCAATGTGTTAGGATAACAATTTTTTTCAATATTATTTACCATCAATTGAATAACTCTTTTTCCATGTCAACTGAGGCCATAAGAAAGTATACATAATTGATATCTTTCTATTTCATAAGAACTATTTCATATTTTGGTAGGGATTATATGATTTTTAAATTCGTTAATTAATCCATGAAATTAATATCCAAAAAATTGATTTTTTATTCCTAAATTTATAAAATAAAATTTATCCAATCATAAAATAAATAATAGAAAATTAAATAATTCATTCTAGATCTAGTTATTATTCTAAAAAATGGTCTTCACATGTTATCCAATGTGAATAAATATTATTATGATTAATTAATACATTATTATTGAAAACATCATCCAATTATCAATGTAACCCATTAAATAAATGGTCAAACATATCACGCTTCAAAAGTATTTATATCCAAAAAATATAATGCCACTAAATTCCCAAAAATAACTTATCATTTGTCCCCCAAAAAACATTATATAGATGCCAAAAAATTCAGTATCATCATCATCATGTATTCTATTGACACATGGTAATAACTTAAATTACCATAAAACTATGTGAAAAAATTAATTATTCTATATTCCATAAATAAAGAACATATTATTGGATATATTACTTAAATGAAAAATTTTGTTAACTCCATAAAAGATTGCATAAACCACTTTATCAATAAACAATTAATTAGTTAAAAGGTTTTTAGTACTATCCACTTTAACGTATCCTTGTCAATCATCTATTTATCATATCATCATTATCGCTACATGGTGAATATAATAAGGATTATCTTACCCTCAATGTTGTGTTTTCCAAGAAGTTAAACATTAAACTAAAGCATTTTTATTTGTCATTTTTACCATTCAAAAAATGATTTAAATCCTTATAAAAAGTATTATAGTACAATCCTTATACATTTTAAAATTCTTATAATAGAAATATCATTGATAAAATAATCAAATTAAATTATTATTGAATATAATCAAAAACACATTCATCGTTCCACATCATCAATTGTAATTGGATAAGCATGACCATGATCCATTGGCTCTGTTTCAATTACATAACATAGATATTTGAGGCATTAAATTGTGTAATTCCATATATCCTTACAATGGAATCATTACACATTGGAATATTTTTTCATTCCATTTTATTAAAAAAAATGGTGGAATTTTTCTCCACACATGAGGAAACCATCCTTTCCATTTACACATGTACCAAGGTGTTTCCTTCCACATATATCACATATTTGAAAGTACTTATTTTCCTTAATACCCTTAGCTATTTCATTCCTCTTTCATACTCTTCTTCTCTTGCTTCCCTTCAAAACCATAATATTTATATATTTATTTTATTGTATTGAAAACATTTGATATTTTGTCTTCATATGATGAGAATGTTTTGGGTGATAGATAATATCAAAATATTTCTTTATGCCCATCAAAGACAAGATCATCGAGACTTATCAATAAGTCAAAAAATAAATATTTCACCACAAAAAATATTCTCCTAAGACCATATAATACAATTGAATATCTAGGATAATAATTCTATATAATAGGGTTATGCCTCAACCAAAACCCAATCTTGTTTTTTCATGAGACATATTGATACCTCGAGTTTCTATAGCAGGCCCCCAATCACTTACTAAGTCCAATAAATACAACATATTAAAGGGGTGAAATATAATCCACATAAAAATGGGTATTTAAACTGTAACATGATATTTAATTCAAACCCCAATTAATAAACATAATCATAATCCATCCAGATTAAAACGAATTGAATCAACAATGTTCATCTCCATTCAAACTTACCATATACCATCTAGAGAAATAATAAGGATGGTATCATTATAGTATATACCCATAATATAATAATTAATATAAAAGAATTTATTCATAGATGGAATGTTATTTTGAATGCTCTCATGGAGAATTACATGAAGAAAATTGTCTTTCATTAAAAAATCACCGTTTTATTTTAAAAATAGAAAATTCATTCTAAAAATATTTTTTAACCAATAAATTTACAATAATCTATGGATTTATGTAAGATTAGAAAAAATTATGTCATTTAAAATGCCTTTTTATGCATTCAAATAATGTTTTAAATAAATTACAATCAAGAGTGTGCATAATTCTATATGTATCATATAAGTTAAAAAACATTCCTTTTTCATTGTAAAATGGTTTCCAAAGTGCCTAATTCTAAAAAAGAAAAGAAGATTACTTTAAAAAAATTAAAATGTATAAATGGTTAGGTGTATTTAATAAATCATTTGAGGATGGAAAATCTGTTATGAAAACATATTAAAGACAAATTTTTTTAAAAAAAGAATTTTTGATTTAATAGTGAAATAAATAATAACTTTCTAAAAAAATTACACTTAATCATTTTAAAGAGGGATGATAGAAAAATGCTAATATTAATTTAAATATTTCATTAATAACTATATGAGAATAATCTATATATATATTATGATATAAATTTCAAATAATTCCTCCAAGGAAGAATTAAAATAATAATTTCAAGTAATGATGATATTGTGAAATAAACCACTAACACTTTGGTAATATTTGTATCAAAATACCCATGAAAAAAATATAATTAAAAGAAACATTAATAAAAATGAAGATCAGTGAATGAATAATATAATATTAAAAAGTGAAGAACATACACCACCCAAATGAAATAATTCTGGGATATGACATATGTCTCCCAAAAGTAAAAGTGAGATCAATTACACTTACCTTAACTCTAACACATCAAGTACAATCCTTATCTGCATGAATAATAAAATTATTGTAATTATTTAAAAAAACATATTATTACAATTATTTGAATTATTACAATGTTATATATGAACAGTTAATCAATTTAAATTACATTGGATGTTTTGATGATATTTGGATTAGGTGTCAAAAATGACTTTGGTTGGTTGACTGTGGTCAAATGGTCATTATTTAAATGTGTAATTAATTATAATCCGGAATTCAATATCAAATGTTTACATAGATTATACTTATAAAAATAATCATGAATGAATTTATGAAAAATTTACTATTTTGCAACTATGTATATTGTATGTCATACGCACGCATTATAAAAATTTCATTTTTTCCCTGATCATTATGAAAATAATTTTAGCTATATTGTATATTGAAATAATTACAATAATATCATATATATACCGTATTATTTAATTAAATAAACTTATATGTATCATCCATGTGCTGTGTTTATAATAATATATTCAAATCTCATTGTGAAGGAGGTACTCCACACATACAGGAACAACGTTAAAATTTTTCCAGCGTAAGAAAGAAGATAATATATATTATCTTTTCATAAAGATAAATATTATATAAAAATAATAATTATTTAATTTATATGACATATATTAATTAATTTTACCCTTATTAACTTCCATGGTATGTTTTAGTGGAAAATGAATTACATTTCTTCGTGAGGCGGTAGTCCACCGTACACATGAGTGATGTTATAGTACCCCCTAAGAAATGGAAATTATAGAAGGTAAACATAATATAATGTATAAAGTGGTAAATTTATCTCATAAATATAATATATATATATATATATTATCCATCATCATAAAAAACCAAGAGAGGTGGTAGTGGAAAAACAAATGGCATCGTAGTGTGAGCCAGTAGACTGTCGTACATAAAAATAATGATTTTAATCCCATTTGATATAAGTCAGGATGGTTTTTGGTCATAAAGATGACATTAAAAATCTCATTATATTTAATAAAATATGTTTTTTATAAAAACATGTTTTAATAATAATTTAATTCTTGTGGAGGAAGAAATTCATCAAAAACTCATAGTTTAGAATTTTACCTCTTCTCGGACCACCTCTATAGGGTTTTACCAAAATATTCCTAGAATGATATTATAAAAAACCATGGATTCCCAGATTTTTATATTTATTTGATATTTTTATTTGGATTTTTATTATTTTAATCAAAACAGTTTGAAGGTGTAAATAAGGGTTGATTGTTGGTGTCCTTTTATTGGTGAAGTGAGTGGCACACTTGTAATTTTACAAAGGAGAATGGTGTACTAACATTTATAACATTACAAAAATATGTAAAATGTATGAATAATGAAATATAGATATTATCAGTTCAAAATATTTTAATCAAAATATATTTTATACAATTTTTTAGTTCATATTAACCCTTATTTATTTACTTTAACCCTCGGTAAATCCGGTTTATACAATAACAGTTGTAAATAATTATTACTATATTTAATATTAATTATGGTAAAAAATTAAGATGAACGTACTAGATAACCTATGTTATTTTAATTAAATAAATTTAATTCATTTTGTCAATGTCCATTGAAATAATTGGAAAATATTTAATTAAAACTAGTCCGGTATACGTGACCAGAAAGCGAGGATTCAAAGAGAAAATGTTCAAACGTTTACAAAGTTTTTATGTCATAATTAAATATGAAAATGATTCTGATGGCCTAAATTTTTTTAATAGGTATATAATAATTCTTATTATACTGTTAAAAAATTTTAAAAGTTAAATAAACTTTATAACTAATTAAAACCAATATATAGATTTCATTTAAAATTATGTGTTTTTCAATATTCATTGAATAATGAAACATTTTAGAAAAATAAAAAACATTTACCATTATATAGTTTTTTTGTATTTTAACTAAGAAATTGAATCCGATTTATCAAATTATTATTATAAAATTATTATAAATCAATTCTAAATTATGTGTTTAAAGTGTAAAAAAACCTTCTTCTAGAGAAAATTAAATTTTTTTAAAAAACATTATTTTTTCATTAAAAAGATTATTATATTATGTCTAATAAATAGATTAAAATAATTATAATAATTTATTTATTAATCCTCATACCCTCTAATTTTAGGTTGATGATCTAATTTCCATACCTGAATAATAAAATTTAATAAGGTTTCTAGTTTTGTTTATACTCAGTATTGCGCACACCGCACGATATTGATGAGATTGATTTTTTTTAGATAAAAATATATTATAAAGTATTGAATGTTATATTCAATTATATTAATGGTTTTTTTATTAAATATTTCAAATGATATGTTCCTATTAAATAATATTATGGTATTACATTCTACGCAATAAAATAAATCGTGTTCTTATAATTTAATCTTCATTTCTATAATCAAGGGTTAGACATTTGAAAATATGTTTCTTCAAACTCTTCATAATAAAAACAGTTAATAAAACTCTTTATTAATTATAGGGAATGGGAAGTAAAAAATTGATATGGAATTGCACATGAATATGTTTCTATATAAGTTATCTTAGTGGAAATTTAAGATATACAGTTGGAATAAAATAATAAATAACAATAGAGAACGATATTGGTAACTAATCAAAAGAATATTGATGACCAATTGAATGTTTAGGACATCAAAACCATAACTTTATATTATTTAAAAGACAATAAATCAAACAAAAATTGAGGGTCTAGGATAAAACATTGTTTCAATATCATTAAACTACGGTTGAGGAATTCATTTTACATCTAGATTTTGAATATAAGAAAGTATAAATAATTAATATATTTTTATTTTACAGACACAATTTCATTATTTGGTTATGCTTTGATCATTTTTCAATTCAACACATACTCTAAAAAATGAATAAAAAATTTATTCTTGAAGCACTAAATTCAGTTTTAATATATCATAAAATACATAATACAATGAGAAGTTATTTTTTCAATATTTGGTTTTTATACTAATAAATTTTTTTGTAAATGTTTTCCAATATGCATAAATATTCTTATGGTGAAGTGATAAATTAATCTCAGAAACCACTTCCAAATTTCACGTTAAACCATTACATAAATGGTAAAACTAATGACCCTTCAATAATATTTTTCCCAAAATTTTAGAAATAAGGACACTAAATTTCCAAAAATAAAATTTCATTAATCCAACAATATATATGATGTATCTTGAAAACATTTTAATACATGCTGTATGTATACTCTTGAATCATCTTAAAAACATGACATACCATTAAACCAAATGAAAAACATGAATTATTCCTTATTCGTTAAATAAAATACATATTTTTGGATATATTAGATTAATTGAAAAAATTTGGTAGCTCTGTCATCGATAGCATAATTTAGATTTTCAATAAATCATTAATCAATTCCAAGGATGTTATTACTATCCAATTTAATTTATCCAAAACAATAATCTATTTATTCCAATACTATTATCTCAACATCAGGAATATTTTAAGTGTTACAATTCCCCGGATCATGTGCTTTTCAAGTGGTTCAACATACCACAAAATCATTTTTCTTCATCATCAGTACCGATCAAAATATTCTTTAAATCCTTAATGAAATAATATTACAGTACAATTCCAATAAATTTCATAATTCTAATAACCATGATAATATTGAAAAAACAATCAAATTAAATAATTCATAAATAAAAACACAATAACATTAATCATCCCTCTTATTCTTTGGCCATAACATAATCTTGACGATGATCTATTAGAATAACTTGTGTTATATTTCTTTCATGCTTGGGGAATTAATTTGTGTAATTTCCCATATCTTTCCAGAGGAAGCATTACAAATTTCATGATTTATTACTTCCATTTTAATCATGAAATTGGATGAATTTCTCTCCACACATGGGGAAAAGTCTACATCTTTTAAAGTATATACCCTGGTTTTTTCCTTCAACATGTATAACATGTCAGAAAATTCTTATTTCCCTTCTTCCCCTTATCTATTTTCTAACTATTGTATATATCTTCTGTAGATTCCCCAACAATCCATAATACATATATAATTATTTATCTATATTAATAATATATTATATTATGTTCTCATATGATGAATATTTTGGGGATGATACTTTCTTTGAAATATAGGATTAATCCCATCAAATAAATGATCATTTTTACTCTTCAAATTATGTGCATCAATGTGTTTCACATTCCATTTTCATGGAGAGATTTATAAATGATGTCGTAGAATATATTTGATCATATCATTTTGAATCATAATGTATAATCCCCAAACTGGTGAAATACATAATATAAATTGAATGATGTGTGCATAACTAATTTTATATTAATAAAAATTGTTTCTATTGGGGTATATTTGTTTTTGAATCCTTCATTATAGTTTGTAAGTAAAATTTAAATAATCCTAGGATAATACCTATGGAGTTACAATATAGGTATATAATATGACTCATTATCATTCACCCAATGATGATTGGGTGATGTTGAATGCACTATTTATATTGGTATATCCCTATGTACATATTTGTGCGAACCACATCCAATTTTAGTACCTATGAAAGGATCTATTTCTAGAAAAAACCATATAATATATTTCTAATTAAAACACTAATATGTTAATCTATAATTATCCCCAAATATAATAGTCGGGTAATGTTCCCTTATATAATTTTTTTCTAAAACAAGTTCTCTATGTTTCTACTTACATTACTCTGATATGAATTATAGGGACCTGACCCTAGCAGCCTAGAAAGAGTGTCTACATTGTTACATTGGCATAAGACACTATGATTCAAATATGAAACGGTTGAATAGTTTATTAGTGTTGATAAAGTAGATATATACATGAAATACACATTACAAATTAAATTATACAATATAAAAATAAATTTATTTGATAATTAAATTATTCAGCTTAGTGTATCACAACATATAAATCAAAAAATACATTCTAATATCCTAGGAAAACATTAATACACTTATTTCATTCAATAGGAAACAAAATGAATTTTAAAATAACTAAAAAGTGTTATTAATCACAGTGATGATAAAGGGGATCCATTATCCATGCTAAAAAAGTGTTGAAAAAGAACTAGAAAGATGTAATATGTCATTAATATAAATGAAATCCCTGAAAAAACTAACATAAATGTGTCATTTCAATCAATGCTACATATATTAAATATGACAAAAGGAATAAAAAAAATTTCCACCCATGTTATATAAAAAAGTCCTTTCTCTATATATTTCAAACAATTTTTCTTATAATTATTTATATATTTATAAAAAATAATAATTAAAAATAATATGTTTTATGTTTTGATGCTCGTCATCCCATCTCAAAAATGTCCACCCATGGTATCAATTGTAGAAAAAATATTCCCAACCTGAAAAAAATATTACACCTATATAAGAAAACATGAATTATAATAGTAAAACTCTAAATAAATAAATTAAACATTAATATAGAATAATACATTAATAAAATGTAAATATTTAGTAAATAATACACTATTGGTGTTATATCACTCACACCATAAAACCTATTAAGGTGGGGTTAATTCCAAAACAACACAAATGAATCATGGATCATTTTCCTAAAATATGAAAATAATATGAATGTGTTTGCTAGATTTTGATTATGTCACTTATTCATTTTCTAAAATTAATTTCAATTTTAAATAATGACACAATTGGATTGTAGTAGTCACACCATACATCAAATTGAGATGCAGCTAATTGTTACCCATCAAAAATTACTGAGGGATCATTTTTCTAAACTATAAAAACAATATGAATATATTTTATAATATTTTTGTATGTCGGTTGTGTTTTTCACCTAAAATTTCCTATCAAACTGGAAACATGCTTTACGAGTTTTACTGGTCACATCTGCATCAGTTTGACATGAGAATACTTCTTACACAACTCAAATTAATTATAAATTGGTTTCTTAAATTATCATGACAATTGTAGTGTGTTTTCTTGGTTTTTATTGAGTGACACATATGGATCTAAAATTTCAATTAAAATTTGATAATGGAAACTTGTAGCCATATCAGTCACACCATGTGTCAAATTTAGGGTCAGTTGAT
Source organism: Viscum album (assembly GCA_963277665.1). Taxonomy (NCBI): domain Eukaryota; kingdom Viridiplantae; phylum Streptophyta; class Magnoliopsida; order Santalales; family Viscaceae; genus Viscum; species Viscum album. Next base: position 1,672,746,114 of record OY728133.1, read on the forward strand.
TCTTACCTGTCACAAATGGTTCATGGATCATTTTTCTAATGTATGAAAATAATTTTAATGATTTTGACCAATTTTCAATATGTCACATGTTGTTTTCACTTAAATTAATGTCAATTTTAAATAAAATAGATACATTGAGTTTTACAAGACACATCATGGATCGTATTGAGTGTATGATTATTACTACAAATCAAAAAATGAATAATATATTGATTTCCTAAAATATTGAAACAATCTAAATGAATTTTCTATGTTTTCAATTTGTCAAATGTTGTTTTTACTTAAATTATTATTAATTTTTATTGAAAAGACACACTTAGGGTCATGTTGGTCACATGGTGAGTCATATTGATCATTAATTTACTCTTACACATCACAAAGGAGTCATGTATAATTTTCTGAAAATATTAAATAAATATGCTTTTTTCTTGGTTTTAATTATGTAACATGTTTTTAAACTTAAAATAATGTAAACTTTAAATAAATAGAGTCATTGTGAGTTATATCGGACACACTATGTGTCGTATTAAGGTTTTTCTGATTCCTACACATCAAAAATTTATAATAGATAGTTTTCCTAAAATATAAAAACAATCCAAATGCATTTTCCATCATTTCAGTATGTAACTTATTGTTTTAACTTAAATTAATGTCAATTTTAAATAAAAGTCACACATTGATTCAAATGGATTAAACTGTGTGTTATATTGAGGTTCAGTTAACTCTTACACATCAAAAATAACTCATGGATCATTATTCTATAATATCAAAACAATATAAAAATTACTAATCAGATTAATGTGAGGCTAATTACTACCTATCAAAAATTTCTAATGGATCATTATCATAAGGTATAAAAATAATATGAATACATTTTATCAATTATCATTATGTTGGTTGTTTTTTATTACTAAAATGACATTTTTAACTGCAAAAAGGCATTATGAGTAACACCAATCGCATCATGCATCATTGTGACATGTGACTACTTTAAAAAAATAATAAATGGAATACGAATCATTTTCATAAATTATAAATACAATCATATAATGTTTTCTTAGTTTTCAGTGAGTGATATTTTTTTAACTAAAATGTCAATTTTAAACTGATAATGGACACTTTTAGCCATACCGGTCACACTGTGCAATAGATTGAGCTGTGGTTGATTCTAACACATCTAAAATTACTCATGGATCATTTTCTAAAAGTATCAAAATATGATAAATAAGATTTATCTAATTTTTTTATTTTACTTGTTCATTTTACTAAATGTAATGTCATTTTAAAATAAAATACAAACATTGAGTGATCCCAACCACTTTTTTATTTTTTTTATCAGTTTTGAGTAGGTAAGATTCTCTGATACCAACTATATTTAACTAGACATTTCATACATAGATATCACATATTAATAGATGAAGGATGGGTAGTTTTGTTTTATTGCCTTTGGAAACATGAAAACATAATGAACTAGTGCATAAGTGTCTCTCATTATGATATTATTTAAAAGAATCCTTCTTAGAAATATCAACTATAAAAAAATTCATAACAACCTAAGTATATTAATCATAAGAAACAATGATCATAGATGCTAAATAAGTGTAAAAAAGGGAGATATCAATTATCATATAAGGGTAAAATGAGCATAAATATGTTACTGTGGTTTCCATTTTTTTCTTTCTCAAAATAGAAAAACTAGAATGTAGACATTTATCACATTTCTTAAAGGTCCCTCTTTTTCCTTTGAAAGAAAGCTATACATTTCAGCAATGTAGGGATGACAGAGAGATGAGGGAGAATAAGTCTATGGAGTAAGTTTTCTCTATGATTATTAAAACATTTAATTTATATTATATTATTTTGTAGAGAATATATAATATTATGATGGAATACAAAGTATATTTTAAAAAAACATTACCTCGTTGAATTTTATGTTGTAGCCTCAAAGTCTGATCTCTCATTTTCATGATCTGTTTTGAATAAACCCACCCGACTAGAACAAAGTAATCCACCTATATACAAAAACAATTCTTATGAAAATAATACAAAAAATAGGTAAACTAAACATAAATAAGAAACACTCCAACACATTTATGGTCGTCACATATTCATGTTATTTGTGTACATTCTTCTATTAGGCATGTTTTCCATTAATTTCTGGAGAAAATCTATATCTTTTTGTGGATATGAGTCTTTTTGAAGTCATAGTAAAACTAGAAAAATATAAATACACAAAATATCACAAAATATTTTAAATAAAAAGAAATTATCCTCTAAAATATATTTTTATAGATGCTAGCTTATTCTTGGAGTATGATCTCTCTCGTCAATTTACAAACATAATAACAAAATTCATTTCCACTGGTTTGTTTCAGACCCTACAAAAACATTGTGATGATTTATTAATTTTCTTTGATATGTGTTCGGATAGTGTAATATTATTATATATACCATTATACTTTTCTAGTCATCATACTTGAAATCATTCCCATCCTTATCCACTAGACACGTTTTGTATTTTTCAAGATAATGATGCACTACCCTATCATAATAGAATACTTAATAAAAGAAAATATAAATCATATAATGTGATGATTAATTATAAAATTTTTTATTTATTGTATTTAAATTTTAAAAACTCCATAATATGTGGCTGGTATGTTGTAAATACTTGCATTGAAACTTGGAAAAAATCTTTGGCATTTCCAAATTTACCAATAAGAGCATCCAATTATGCTTAAAACACAAAAATGAATAAATAATGAAAGAAATAAATATATATTTTATACGAATAAATTTTTGTGGTCTACACCTTTATTATATTTTTTAAATGGAGCCTATCATCTGAAATTTTTCTTTCAAATGATTTGATCAGACATTCCACTATTCTATCCTTTTTATTGGTATTGATTTTTTTTTTGTTTTCTAGAGCTGGTATGAGGATTGATGAGTCCAAAAAAAATTAAGGGAAAATCCCTTCAATTATTTTTCATTTATAAAACTCCTAAAATATGAAATGTATTTAGTCATAATTAACATAGAATATCAACATTTAGGAAATTAAATAACTATAACATACATGATGTATATATTTACAACTGAGTATCCAAGGAAATCTTAGTCAAGGATTTTACTTACACTATAAACAACAATGAAGACTCGATATTTCTATCACTATATATTTTCTTCAAAATAAACTATTTGATTATTATTATATTATAACATTTCATACACATGAATCATCTATTCTAGTAATTGTGGATATAGAATAGGAAGGGTAATTTTTCTTTTGGAATATATCTTATTTGGTTGGTTGATCCTTTAGCTAGTTTTGAGATAGTCTTTAATTGCCTCCCATTACCCTTGTCCATATGTAATAACATTCATCAGTTCATACCTTTCAACATTAATTGTTAATGGTTTTTCATGAGAAATAAAATGGGAATGAAAACCTCCTTACGAATATGATTTTTACAAGATGTTATGTACATGCAATGAATGGTCCAATAGCCTTTTTAATCATATAAATATCTTATTCATGAATTTGAATAGGTAGATTAGTGCTCAGCTCATGGGATATGCTAATCAACACCCATGCATGGCCTGTTGGGTGTGGTCTGATTCGTAGCACATTGTTTTGGATATTGAAAACCATAGTCCTCGCAGAAAGGAAATGGGTGGGTGTTGATAGAAATAAATCATAGTCATCATCACCCTATTGAATATCAGTATATGAAAGGCTATATATTATTTGTCATTCACATTTCATTGAAACATTTATCAAAACATTTATTACATTGTCTATGAAATATCTTTGAGGGGAATGGATCGTCTCATATCTTGTGGGTGTGGGTTAGGATCTCTATGAAATGGCTATTATGGAGTTTCTTCTTCTCCTCTCTTATCCCAATAAATGTTTACATCATATATATCTTTATTTTGAATTATTCTAAAAAGGTAACTAGTATTTCTCTCATCCATTGCATTTCTTCACTTTGATCCTCCTCCAGTTTTTTTCCAAATATATGTTCGGGCTGTCACCCCAAACCCTACACCTCTATTGTGGATACACTTTTATGAATTCTTCAAGGACGCTGATAGTGTGTGTTCATCTGGTATATGTTTTTTTGATTCCTATGACTATGTTAGATATAAAATACTGTAATATAAGTGATCATTATTATGTTATAGTGATTTAAAGGAAATTTATTTATATGATATCATAATTACACATGTTTCGCACACTTTTTGCGTGTTTTCATCTATTAGTTTCCAGTCTTTATTTACACGTGACTTATTCTATATAACATGGTGTGTGATGGAAGTGGCTTTGGATATAAGGTCATCAATCTACATATAAATAGAAAAACAAAATGATGGTTTTAGTCCATGTCACATAAAATTATTATAGTAGATTTATAAAATGATACAATTTATTTTTCAAATGATGTGTACCCCATCCTTGCTTTGTAGTATGTGTATGCTGGTTTTGATGATTGTTCCTTATTTCTAGCACTCTGAATGGCCCTAAGGCCTTCATTTTTAATTGATTTTTGAAAACCCCCCTTTTAAGTGATGAGGGAGAACCCTTACAAGCCCCGTAGGCTCAGATATTACATGGCACGTAGGCTTAAGAGATTACATGACCTGAAGGTCATAGAGAATTCATCTAGACTATCTACAAGGAACTACTCCTTCCCAGAATCTATATCATGTTTGTAGCTTTCTAACTTCGCATGTCCGACTAGCTAGGATTCTTGTGCAAGCACAGGCTGGTTCTGATGGCATAGCCATGCCCTCTCATTTAGACAAATCCACTTGGCTCTGCTCTGGTGAGTTCACCTGCTCTGAATCCTCTTCTAGGACTACTTATTTTTTTAGTGTGTCTGGGGCAACTACATGTGACCCTAAGTCCTTGAGAAGGTCCAAAGGCCTTAAAGGTGGTCCGAAAGCCCTACTGACCCTAAGGCCTAGGTGGCCCGAAATACTTAAGGACTCCGAGACCAAACCAGTGGTCCAAGATGAATAGTTCTAACTACTGTAGTACCAAACAATACATGCTACAGTGACTACTACAATGCCTACTACAATGCCCGCATAGTGTACAGTTCTACTATAGTAGCTATATAATGTACAGTATGCTACAATACCTTCTAAATTCAATCAATGTGATGATTAAACAAATCATCAAAAACTGTATTAATAGACACAATGTACCAAAATTGAAACATCCACATGATGGATAGTAAATGCATCGAATGCTTTTGGGGTAATTAGGTGTGCCTAGATTAGCGGTGGGTCGATGTTTACTTTCTCATTAGCATCTTTAAGATGACCTCATCATAGAATTGTGTGAAATCCTCTAGGAATAATTACACAAAACATTAATACATATTTATTATGCAAGTCATCTACTATAAATGAACTATGGAATGGATGATTAAGGGTTAGTAAATTTTCAATTTTTTTTTAAATAACGAATTGATATCATAATGTTACCGTGATCTCCCCCCTCATTAGTTTCTTAATCATGGGAACAACATGGATCCACTAATCTACATCATTCGATACATGTTAACTAGTGAAAATTATAATGTAACAACTGAACATAGACTTCATGTGGTAAACATGATTTTCGCACACATTCTATATGACCTCAAATTTAATGCCTTTTACATTCACCTTAATGATTTTTGCTAACACTGTTGAACTATGTTGCTGGTATTTTGTCTAATATTCCAGTCCTTTGTCACCTACAATTTTCCCAATATCAACTGCTTCAATATGTTTCTATGGAGAAGTTTCATCTCATATGCGGATGGCCACTATACCTCTTCCTTGGGAGTAGTAATAGGATTAGAAACATGTTGTTCCTCAGGAATGGGAGCAACAACATGTCTAGAAGGTTGTTCCACTACACTATGAGAAGTTGTTGGTCAAGATACTTGTTGTTCCTCAGTATTTGGAGAACCAGAATGTCCATAAGTAATCTTCTACCTAATTTGAATAACATTTAATTAAGATATGATCAATGTAGTAGTGAACAGATAATAACATAAGGTAAAACAATATATATTAAAGAAAATATATTATAGTTATATTTAACTTGATTTTTATTTTTTTAATGTTTTAAGGGTTTTTAACCATCTATAGACTATATTAATCCCTTTATTACGGTATCCTCTGACATTCCAAATGATATCTACATTGGAATTTCTGTGAAATTAATGGGATTCCAAAATGAAAGTATCATCCTTAGTTGAATTTTCATCTTACCCTTCACTGGTTTTAGTTGATTATAGAATAATTACCGATTTTTTTGTTTGTGGGGTCTGAAAAATCATATTAATGTACATCCAATGATTCCATTATAAATGGTTCATCTTTTTACCCCTCCGTACTAAAATTAACTTTCATGAATCCCAATTATTATATTTTAATAGAAATATTGTTATCAACCCAATTTTATTGAAAAATTGGCACATGGAATGTTGTATAATCTAACTCCAATATTTCATTGATGATTACAAAGTATAAAATATTCACATAAATTTGATTTCTATCCTTAGTACCTCAATCATGAATCACTTCATCCAAAATTTTCCTCCACTGTTTGTCATGGTACTGTCTTCTTCATTCTCATTTGTACAAAATGTATAACCATTAATTACAAAACTAATGTAACCTAATACATACACACTTGGTCCCTCGTCTATTCATCGAAGTAATTCTAAATTTGAATACATATTTTCATATAAATACCTAAAAATATGGTTCAGAAACAATACAATAAATTATTGATATGTGTATTTAGTATCCATCTTTCAACCTATAATGGATTAAAATACCTAGTATTTTCTTTTTGGGATTCAGGGAAATTCCTAAACTATTATTAAAAACATAAATGGGGGCCTACTATTGATCTATAATATTGATTGTGACAACATCTCATCCAGAAAATATTTCACCCAAAGCTCCGCTGTGTGATGAGATTTCAGATGACCAATTCATTCCACAAAGGATATGTAATTGGTATATAATTTAATGGATAAAACACCAATATATTACTCTACAACACAAGCCTCTAGTTGAAATAAATTTATGACACACCCATTCAAAATCATGACATACCAGTAAATGAGTTACATTCATATATAGTGTACATTACCACATAGTTGAATCTCTCACACCATGTGAACTACCAAATGAACCATCATATCAAGTAATGTCAATGGTAAGAACATTTTCCATTCACATAATATGTGTAAATTTATCATTCTATAGTTGGAAATTTATTGAGTTTATAACATTTGTTCATATAGATTTGAAGAAGAAACAGAGCTTGTTTAATGTAAAGAAGTCATTCATGGAAAAAATGCAACGTAAATCTATAAGGATTAGATCTATAATCCAATCATGGAATTTGGGTGATTTTAGACACTTTAACATTAAATTGGTCATGGAAATGATGCTCTTGATATTTTTTGAATACCCCTATGGAACCTTTATGTCATTCAATATGTTTCAAAACTAATATCTATCCTTTCTAAAAAATATTTCAGTATCTGGAGAAATAAAATTCATGTTTCACCCTTCACTGATGCCGAATATTCTCATATTCACTTGTCAACCATGTCTAAATTATCCATAATTTAATCCTTTATTTTTCTGGGTGATTTTAAAAATATGTTGATGACACTATCACATAAATTATTTTCAAAATGTATAACATCAGGAAAATGCATAAATTACAGACAATTCCAGTATGATAATTTAATATAAAACAAATCCCATTTCCAAATAGATTTTTGTAATGTTTATCAAAAATGGTTTACCAAAAATTGTGTCCATATATTTAACTTTTTCAAATAATCGATCACTTATTAGTTGTGACTATTATATATGTTCTTCAGAACATCCATCAAATGATGTTTTCAAATATCGATACTTATTCTATAGTGGTAGAAATATAGGATGTATTGGAAACACAATTTTTTATTAATGTTTCAACTTAATTGACAATGTACCTTATTTGTAGACATTACACCCTTTATTAACTTTAATTATATATACTAAAAAAATTCTATAAGTTCGAAATTCATTTATCTTCTCATACAACATGGATCTCAAAGTGAAATCCTCATTTTTTGTATGATCTATAAAATATAACACCTGAATCTAATAATAAATTCAAATCCATGATCAATGGATCCAAATAAAAATCAATATCATTACCAAGTATTTTTTGTCCTCAAATAAGCATAGATTGTAGAGACCCTAAGCTTGACGTACATGGACATGACATTACATTTGTGGAATAATTGATACATAATGAAAACAAACACACAAGGACCGTAATAGTTATTGTCTTTGGAAACTTGGAGAAATAATTTTCTAATCGTGGTGAAAGATCTTCAACATCTCCCATAATGATCTTCACCTTTTGTTTTCTTACCTAAATCCAATCTTTGAATCCTGGGGAAAAGAGAACATATAAAAGGGTGATCTCAAATGCTTAGTAAGGGTAAGCATAAAAATTATGAAATAATCCATAAATATTTGAATGCAATAACTTGAACATAAAATCTAAACATCAAAATGATGAGCAATGACATAAATCATGGAAGTACATAAGGAATATATCATAATGAAAGATTAATCATGATAAAATAGCATGGGAATAAAACATGTAATTGTGACATCCTTTACGCACTTTTTATGATTTCCATAGTAGCAAATGCATTGCTGCCAAGACCATCTTAGTGGACAAAGTCCCTTTCTGAATCGAGTTCACTCCTCTTTCTAGTCATGTACTGAATCGGATTAACATACTGTTCCAGTCATGTCTATCTCATGAGATATAAATCTTTAACCAATGAATTGGAGATAGATATAGGTCCCACACATCTCATAATGATATCATCTTTACTTGTGCCACAAAATAAACATACATCATTCATAATAACCCAATGAAAAGAAATGGGTTTCATAAACATCATCCCATCATCACCTAATCCATATAAAAGAAATGGATATAATCATCATAATAAGAAAATTGAAACCATGTAAATCATAGAGACATTATACTTGAAGCATACACTTATGAAATATTGTTATCTTAGATGGAAAATGGTTTTGATAAAACCCTTGAAATTAATTCTTGAGAAAAATATTCTTTCTTTATAAAAATCATTTTCCTTTAAAAAAATGTCATGAAATTTTAAAAGAAAAGGATTTTGTTGAAAATAGACATGAAATAATTTTTAGGAAGCTACATGAAAATAAGGCTTTATAAAACCATAAAAATCCATTCATGCCGTAGAAGTTAAAAAAAAGACATTCTTCTCGTACTTTTGTCAGAAAAGTCAAAAAGTACCTCGTATTGAAAATGACAAAATATTCCTTCCATATCATGTGGTAAAAGGGTAAAAATTAAATTAAACATACATGTAAGAATATTAAAGATTTTGTAAAAACCGTTTTAGAAATTATGGACATGGATGATAAACATAACCCTAGTAAATACTTATGCATAATCAATCTCGGATAAAAAAATGAGATTGCAAAGTTATCCCTTACCTTAGGTCCGATTTGCTTGGTACGTATCCGAACCTCTTGTATAATGATTTAAATAATGTTATTGACTTATTACAGGATTATATTCATTGTTATGATATCATATATGGTTTACTTATGACTTTAAATTATCAGTTCTTCCAAGAAGCGTTTTGGGAAAAATCGTTTCATTTATCGTAGGCGTTTGGACTTGTTGTTTCTTGACATTATTATTACTTATATCATGATTTACTTACATCCAGAATATAAAACATGATTTATATATCATATATATTCAGTATATATATATATATAATAGATAGAAAAATGAAATGAAACACACCGTTCATGTAGACGGTTGTCCGTACGTACGCATGAACGCTGTTTTCCTTTCCTTATTGTCATGAATGGAAGTAAGTAGATGACATACATATATATATACATAAATCTAGAAGATTTACTATGTCATATATTTCATTATTATTCATTATATATACATTATAATCATTCTTGAATGGTTAAAATGGAGAATGAATCTCATCGTGTCATGGAGACGGTAGTCCGTACGTACGCACGAGCGATGATATCGTTCCCATGGTCATGAAATTCTGTTTAAGTGTATGAATACTATTTCAGTATCAATATCACTTTATAATAATCATATATAGTTACTCATTACACCATTATACCCATCAAATTAAGGTGGTGGCGGAAAATTGATTACACCACGACGTGGAGACGGTATTCCATACGTACGCACGTGTGATGATTTCATTTTTCCGTAGGATGGATAGAAGGTGAATTAGGGTTGTTTCATATTTATAATAACATATTAGTATATAAGTAATACTGATGTTATTACTTTATCATGAAACAACTAAATAAGAAGAAGATGAAGAAGAAAGAAATTGAAAAAGATCGGTAATGGATATTACTTCTTTTTGACGTGCCTTTTCTTAACCTCCTCTTAGAGAACTAGGTATGGTCTTTGAAGAAAACCAGGACCTCTAGGATGATACTAGGGAAGTGGAGACGATATTTGTAAGGGTTTGGCCGAGCATGAATGCTCAAAGTGATGTGTGGAGGAGAGGGAGGAGGTTCCCTTTTATAAGGGAGGAGAGGGGCACCTTAGGAAAATCGCAAACTATTATTTTACATTAAGGTCAAAATAGGTTTATAATGGTTCCAATTGGTCTTATTTAGAAGATAAAGTGGGTATGGGTCGAAATCCTCTCATCCAATAGGATTTTGAAAAGTTGAGGTTATTATTTTAACCTTATCAATTAGATTTAACTCTAAGTTATATAATTTAACTTTTACCGTGTCTTTTTGTTTTCTTACACTATATGTTTAATAAACTTACCATAACAAGCCAAAATAACCCCAAGTTGTTTATTATTAATATATATATATCCTTATCTAAGTCATTTGGCCGAATCTTATATTTTTAGGAATTGAATAACAATTAATAATATAATATTTGTTTTAAAAAATAATTTATGTCAATTTTGACACTATTTGGTACATGATTTTTATAAAATTTATAAAAGAATGATAATTTCGAAACAAGTTACTTAAATCAACACTAACATGTCATAGTAACCTAGAAAATTTGTGGAAGTCATAAAAAGTCTCAAATTACATTTATTTGGGCATTTATAACATCAATTATGTTAATATTTTCTTAATAAGATAATTATTGTATCATCATTGTGTCATAAATAAATTAAATTATTTGAAGTCTAAAAATTATAATTAAAATAAAATTATTTAGGAAATCTTTTTAGATTTCTGATGAATATTTATAATCGAATTTATCTTATGTATAACCCTATATTAAAAATGTTTTAGTTATTAAACGTTGATTTCAACTATTTTAACTATTCTTTAAATAAAATAATATTAAATGTCCTAATCAAATCCAAGTGGACCTAAATGGTCATATTATATTCATAAGGTTGTTTTTCGTCGAATTACACATATCTAATAGAATTAGATAATGTGTTAAGGTAATAGTAATATCATTTTTACCTTTAATTACCCTATTTACTATTAACAGCGGTAAAAAAATTAAAAAGTTACTATTCACCAGAAATTATTTTCATCTAATTGAACCACATTTTACATACTGATATCAACCGTGTCTCTAGGATTTTTGAAATTCCCTTCACAAAAGCGGTAAAATTATGTTTTATGAAAAATTCATTTTTTTAACTACCACTTAGTGGTTTCACTATTCATCAAAAAATGAAAGTTTTCAGAAAAATACACAAATTTCACCCTAGGCTAATTTCGGTTTTCTGAATCCAAAAATGAAGTTCATTTTGAAAGATAAAATTTATAAAATTTCAAAAAGTGTTTATTACTATTCACAATGTCTAGTTTATATAATATTTTAATATTGTTTTGTTGTTTAGTAAAACCCGGTATTGTGTACAACACTTGCTATCGAGGAAGGTCGCAATTGCATGTAATGCAAGAAAATTTAGGGATGTGTGTAGTGCAAGACTTCTTTGTTGTTTTGTATAAAAAAATCCAACCATATTTCATATATATATATATATACTCAATGTTTCATTAAATAACTACTATCAAAAAAACTTGAACTTGTGTTTAACAAGATCCAAGATTAGTGTTGCGTATACTACAAGCTAATATGGTGTTTCATATAGCGCAAGATAAATTTGGAGTAGCGTACAACACAAGACATCAATGAAATTAAAAATAATAATTCTTATAAAATCTAGAGTTTTAACATTCTACCCCCCTTAAAATGAATTTCACCCTCAAAATTCATCGGGTTATAAATGGTTTACTACATGAAAGTTTCTTTAATAGAAACCCACATCGTAAAAAGGAATTGAAAAACTTACCTTTAAAAATTAATGTATGAAACGTAACAGTTACAAAAATTAACTAATCATTAGGTTTCCACCAAGGTGAAAATATGGATATGGAAGAAAAATTTAACCATCATGTTCTGATGGATAGTGGTAGAGGACATGGCTATGAAAAAGCCAACAATCACGAAGCCATTTATTTGTGATGATCTAAGGTACCATATGATTCATCAAATATAAGAGTACTAGGACAAAATTTTTAATATCCTTTCCCTAAAGTTCAAAATTTTAATTAGAAGAAATACTTACTTGATTTTTGTACAATCTCACAGTTTTTTATGCCTTGAACAATTTCCACTTCATCTCTTAATAAAATGATGTTGAATTTGTCTTCCGTGAAGTGTTAGTAGATCAAGCGATAGAATGATAGGTCATTCCGTCTATCTCAAACAAAAGGATAGAAAAATTTATTAAATATACATAAGTCCATCTATAGTGATATTAATCGTATATAGTTCCTAAAATGGAATTATATTTTATATATTATACTGCTTAATATAATAAAACTAGTTTCTACTAACCAGGGACTTCTTGAAGGCCAGTGGTAGGCGATAAAGGCCCGTCGCACATCGGTTGTGGGTTCGATTCTCACAACCTTGTCTGACGCAATGGGTTGTCACACATCCTATAGGTTATCCCTTTTTCTATAACTACAATATTATAACATTTGAGAAATAGTATCGAAAAAAAGATCTGGCCTTAACCAATTCTATCTGATGTTCCACATAATCCGTTTTCACCTTCAGGCTTATCGAAAATACTTCTGTCCAATATTATAGTATAAAGGAAACGATTACTATAAATTTCCTCAACAAATCATGTAAATACCATCTTTTATTCCCCATATATCATACGATATACCTTGTTGGTCACATTCCAAACATGTGAATAACTTAATCATGTATTCTTTTTAAAAATGAATACCCATTGACCCTTAGTGAAAACATGAATGCTTCCTAAAGTTAGCTCTTTCCACATACAAAAATTTCTATATACTCAATCCATGATATCACTTAGTCCATATATCAATCATGAGCTCATGAATACTATCAAAAATCTCACTATCTTTTTGTGCTTTAATTATGCACATATCAACTTTCTTCCAAAAATATTTGAATAACCTTTCATGGTTACCGGTACCATTCAACATATACTTTCAAATACTTTAGGAAAAACAAAAGTGTAACAATCCTTAGATGTGTCTTTTTTCCACAGTACCATACATTATTCTTGATAAACAGACAATAATTACACTAGCTTCTTAAACCATTGACTGAGCTTCATCATTTCTTCCATCTCATATATCATTTGTAGTCTCTTCATCATCATCCACATAAATACTACCCATATGACCATGATGATTCTCTTTGTGATATTTTCCCTTAGGGAATTAGTTTGCATAATGCCCATACATCCCACATTTAAAACATTTAACCGTTGTTGATGTCTTAGCAAAACCATTATCCTTCTCCATGGTGTTAACTGAACCTTTTCCTTTACAATTACTAGCATTGTGTCCTTCTTTTCCACAGCCAAAGCATCTTCCAGTTACTTTGAAACATTCTCGTTGAAGCCTCTTCCCACATGATTTACATTGAGGAAGTTGAACTTTCTTTCCTCTATAATCATCATGAAACTCTATCTTTCTCTAATTAGTTGAGTCAAGAAACTTACCAATGTTGAGATTATTGATCATATTATGAGATTGCTGATTAGGAATAATAACGATATATGGACTTCCAGATCCAATTTAATTTGTTAGCTCATGAAGAATGTCATTCCATTGTCCATCATATCCTCCATTATCATGAATCTTCCTCTTTCAATCCATTTTCTAAAACCCAAAAATAATAGTGTGAGAGGCAAAAATCATGATAGGTAAAACAACATAATAAAGGGGGAGTACCTTCAATATCTAACAACTTAGGTTAAATTCTAAGATCGTTACCATAATTCTTGGACTATAACCTATACTTAAACTTATCCTTAGGAACATTACTAAACCATAAAGACATCCCTAGACATACCTTAGAAATATCTCTAGGGATCTCACTAAAGTTCTCACGATCTCACTAAAGTTCTTGCATCCTAGTTTCCAAAGGTTGACTAAACCATTCCTTTGATACCAACTGTAGAGAATCGAAGCTTGATGTACATGGACATGACATTACATTTGTGAAATACTTGATACTTAATTAAAACAAACACACAAAGACCGTAATAGTTTAGTGTCTTTGGAAACTCGGAGAAATAATCTTCTAATCATGGTGAAAGATCTTCAACATCTCCCATAACGATCTTCACATTTTTTTTTCTTACCTAAATCCTAGCATTGAATCCTAGGGAAAAAAACATATAAAAGGGTGAGCTTAAATTCTCAGTATGTGTAAGCACAAAGATCATGAAATAATCCATAAACATGTGAATGCAATAACTTGAACATAAAATCTAAATATCAAAATCATGAGCAAAGACATAAATCATGCAAGTACGTAAGACATATATCATAAAGAAACATTAATCATGTTAAAATAGCATGGGAATAAAACATGTAATTGTGACATCCTTTATGCACTTGTTATGATTTCCATAGTAGCCAATGCATTGCTGCTAAGACCATCTTAGTGGACAAAGTCCCTTTCTGAATCGAGTTCACTCCTTGTTCCAGTCCTGTACTGAATTGGATTAACATACCATTCCATTTATGTATATATCATGAGATATAAGTCTTTACCCAATGCATTGGAGGGAGATATAGTTCCCACCCATCTCATAATGAAATCATTCTTACTTGTTCCATAAAATATACATACACCATTCATAATAACCCAATGAAAAAAATAATGGGTTTCATAAACATAATCCAATCATCACATAATCCATATAAAAGAAATGGATTTCATCATCATAATAAGTAAATTGAAACCTTGTAAATCATATAGACATTATACTTGAAGCATACACTTATGAAATATTGTTATCTTAGATGGAAAGTGGTTCCGATAAAACCCATGAAATTAATTCTTGAGAAAAATATTATTTCTTTGTAAAAATCATTTTCCTTTCAAAAAATGTCGTAAAATTTTAAAAGAAAAGGATTTTTTTTGAAAATAGACATGAAATCATTTTGAGTAAGCTTCATGAAAATAAGGCTTTATAAAACCGTAAAAATCCATTCATGTCGTATAAGTTAAAAATAGACATTCTTCTTGTACTTTTGTCGGAAAAGTCAAGAAGTACCTCGTATTGAAAACGACAAAAGATTCTTTCCATACCATGTGGTAAAAGGGTAAAAGTGAATTTAAACATAAATTGAATAATATTAAAGATTTTTTAAAAACATTTTTAGAAATTATGGACATGGATGATAAACGTAACCCCAGTAAATACTTACGCATAATCAATCTCAGATAAAAAAATGAGATTGCAAAGTTATCCCTTACCTTAGTTCTGATTTGCTTCATACGTATCCGAACCTCCTGTATAATGATTTAAATAATGTTATTGACTTATTACAGGATTATATTCATTGTTATGATATCATATATGGTTTACTTATGACTTTAAATTACCCATTCTTCCATGAAGCGTTTTGGGTAAAATCGTTTCATTTATCATAGGCGTTTGGACTTTTTGTTTCTTGACATTATTATTACTTATATGATGATTTACTTACATCCAAAATATAAAACATGATTTATATATTATATATATTCAGTATATATATATGTAAGAGATATATATATGAAATGAAACACACCATTCATGGAGACGGTTGTCCGTACGTACGCATGAACGCTGTTTTCCTTTCCATATTGTCTTGAATGGAAGTAAGTAGATGACATACATATATATTTACATAAATCAAGTATATTTAACATGTCATATATTTAATTATTATTCATTATATATACTTTATAATCATTCTTGAATGGTTAACATGGAGAATGAATCTCATCGCGTCGTGGAGACGGTAGTCCGTACGTAAGCACGAGCGATGATATCATTCCCATGGTCGTGGAATTGTGTTGAAGTGTATGTATACTATTTCAGTATCGATATCACTTTAGAATAATCATATATAGTTACTCATTAGCCCATTATACCCATCCAATTAAGGTGGTGGCGGAAAATTTATTACACCATGGCGTGGAGACGGTATTCCGTACGTACGCACGTGCGGTGATTTCATTTTTTCCGTAGGATAGATAGAAGGTGAATTAGGGGTATTTCATATTTATAATAACATATCAGTATATAATTAATACTGATGTTTTTACCTTATCATGAAACAACTAAAGAAGAAGAAGTTGAAGAAGAATGAAATTGAAAAAGATCGGTAATGGATATTACCTCTTTTTGACGCGCCTTTTCTTAAACTCCTCTTAGAGAACTAAGGATGGTCTTTGAAGAAGACCAGGACCTATAGGCTGATACTAGGGAAGTGGAGAAGAGATTTTGGCAGGGGTTGGACAAGCTTGAATGTTCAAAGTGGTGTGTGGAGGAGAGGGAGGAGGTGCCCTTTTATAAGGGAGGAGAGGAGCACCTTAGGAAAATCTCAAAATATTATTTTATATTAAGGTCAAATTCGGTTTATAATGATTCCAAGGGTCTTATTTCGATTCTAAAGTGTGTATGGGTCGAAATACGCTCATCCAATAGGTTTTAGACATGTTTAGGTTATTATTTTAACCTTATCAATTAGATTTTACTCTAAGTTAAATAATTTAACTTTTACCGTGTCTTTTTGTTTTCTTACACTATATGGTTAATAAACATACCATAAAAAGCCAAACTAACCCCAAGTTGTTTATTATTAATATATATATCCTTATCTAAGTCATTTTGCCGAACCTTATATTTTTACGAATTAAATAACAATTAATGATATAATATTTGTTTTAAAAACTAATTTATGTCAATTTTGACACTATTTGGTACATGATTTTTATGAAATTCATAACAGCATGCTAAGTTCGAAACAAGTTACTTAAATAAACACTAACATGTCATATTAACATATTAAATTAGTGTAAGTCAAAAAAAGGCTCAAATTACATTTATTTGGGCATTTATAACATCAATTATGTTAATATTTTCTGAAAAAGGTAATTACTACATCATCATTGTGTCATAAATAAAATAAATTATTTGAAGTATAAAAATTATAAATAAAATACCATTATGTAGGAAATATTTTTAGATTTCTAATGAATATTTATAATAGAATTTATCTTATGTATAAACCTATATTAAAAATGTTTTATAAATTAAACTTTGATTTTAACTATTTTAACTATTCTTTAAATAAAATAATATTAAATGTCCTAATCCAATCCAAGTGGACCTAAATGGTCATATTATATTTATAAGGTTATTTTTGGTCAAATTAAACTTATCTAATAGAATTAGGACATGTGTTAGGGTAATAGTAATATCATTTTTACCTTTAATTACCCTATTTACTATTAACCGCGGTAAAAAAAAGTAAAAACTTACTATTCACCAAAAATTATTTTCATCTCATTAAACCACATTTTACATACA
Source organism: Viscum album (assembly GCA_963277665.1). Lineage (NCBI taxonomy): Eukaryota > Viridiplantae > Streptophyta > Magnoliopsida > Santalales > Viscaceae > Viscum > Viscum album. The sequence goes on from OY728133.1 coordinate 1,672,764,116, forward strand.
GATATCAACCGTGTCGCTTTTATTTTTGAAATTCCCTTCACAGAAGCGGTAAAATTATGTTTTAAGAAAAAATCAGTTTTTTTAACTACCACTTAGTGGTTTCACTATTCATCAAAAAATGAAAGTTTTCCGAAAAATACAAAAATTTCACCCTAAGCTAATTTCGGTATTCTGAATCCAAAAATGAAGTCCATTTTGAAAGATAAAATTTATAAAATTTTAAAAAGTGGTTATTACTATTCATAACGGCTAGTTTATATAATATTTTAATATTGTATCATTGTTTAGTAAAACCCAGTATTGCGTACAACACATGCTATCGAGGAAGGTCACGATTGCAGTAATGCAAGCCAAGTCAGGGATGCGTGTAGTGAAATACTCCTTTGTTGTTGCGTATAACAAAATCCAACCATATTTCATATATATATATATATAAACACTCAATGTTGCATTAAATAACTACTATCAAACAAACATGAAATTGTGTTTAACACGATCCAAGATTAGTGTTGCATATATTGCAAGCTAATACGGTGTTGTGTATAGCGCAAGATAATTTTGGAGAAACGTACAACACAAGACATCAATGAAATTGAAAAGAATAATTCTTATAAAATCTCGGGTTATTATATAGATAACCTGATGTATTTTCATTTTATGCATAACCACAGTGGACAGTTTTAATATTACAACATAATCAGTCGTGTATTGTGATCACTACATTGAAAACAAAAAGGATTCACTCCATTTTTAGATAACACAAGGCGAATGTTTCTTGCCTTGTTTCCAAATTCAGGGTACTTCAAATCAATTCTCATCCAATGAGAAGTGTCTTCGAAATGACATAGTTTCCAAAATTTATATCTTGTATCTACATGGCCTGTAAATTTCCCTACATTATCCTCACTTCCATATAGGATCCTATACAGTGGAATGATTGGAATGCTCCATAAATTTTTTTCCATATATTCATCTTTCATATATTGAGAATTACCACACGTTGGGTATTTTGTAAGTGATTTTTGGTCCATTTGAAATAGTATATAGTCATCCGGGCTTGTGTGTATTCTTTCAGAGATCATACCCATCGAATGTAGCATTCATTTGGAATTGTATGTTCATCTTAGGAGTTCATTATCATTTAGGATTATGTCATTCAAGAGAGAATGTAGTTCCATAAAAATTTTCTCACTCCTTATTTTCCCTACTTTCAAATTAAATAGCTTCAGTATAGATGACAATGATATATATTTTGTGTCTCAATAATAAAATGGAATCTTTTCAACACTCTTTATCTTCTCAAACGATTTTGGGAAATCACACTCTTCGTGTCCAACATACCTTGTCATTTCCTCAATACAATCTTCAATATCATTCACATTTATAATAATGTCCCCAATACAGTCTTCTTTATTTTCCACAGTTGTAATCATATTAGATTAACCATAAAATGAAGTGTTATCCATCAAACTATCCATATTTTTTCACCATGTTTATTACCGCATTTCTAACTTCAATCTATTCTGTGACAAACAATGTTTTCTTCCACCTCTTCTTGACAGACATGTCTTTAGTAACAACCGCATAATCAACAAATGGATTTGAGAATGGTCATAAACATGATATTTTTTAAACATGATCACCCATTTCACTCTATACTGATACTCTTTTTTCCCATGCTTTGCATCCATACATTCATTATTCGTATCCGTCCTACTATATTTGGTAATATTAACATTTAACAAAACAAATAAACAAAATGGAACTTCCATATAATTGGAAATAAACATTTGAATGATATTTATTATTTCATTTTATTGCCTATGACTCATTCCATTAAAAGATAACTCCAAATTCCATTGAAAACAATTTATAAAATCATAGTTTAATTTCCATTAAAAACCAACCATTTAGACAAATTACTCATTAAAATAACACACCTTTTCAAATGAAACTGTTCAAAATATGATGAATGTAGATTCTAAAATAAAAGAGGGGGGTTAATTTTACACATTAAAAATTAATTTGGAACGTTTAGAGATGTTAGTGTTTAACAAGGTTAAAAAAGATAAATTCATATGAACTCTTATTTCTACAAACATTCTAGGTTATGGAAAAATGGTTCGAAAAATGAAACTTAAGAAAAGTTCACAAGGAAAATATTCTTCCTTAAAGCGAATAAAATCATACTAATCAAATTATACCAAAGTTTAAGGAAGTATAAGTATGATTTACAATCCTTATAAATCAAAATGCATCGAAAAAATAAACTTTTAAAGAAAACAATAACAAGTAGGAATTCTTTTAACCCAAAGACAAGAGTATACAAAAATCCTGGACAATGGTCCCATGATTTATACATTCATGAATGTATTTCTTACCCATACTAGGGTAATCCCCCAATATGAATATCAGAATCTATCTTGATATCCCCGTAATCCCTCAATCATCTATGTAGTCATCACCTCTATCTTCCTCAGAAAGGAAGTCCTCGAACTTTAAGATAGTCGAGAACTCTGTCTTCAGATCCCCGTAAGCCCTCGATTGTAAACAGTAACAATTAGATTCCCATGAATCAAAATGAAAAAGATGTTCAGTATGCACTAAGTAGAGAGTCTCTCTCTAGAAATCACTTCAACAACATGTAATCTCTAGAGTGATAGATCAGTTAGTAGTTTTCCAAAGAGAAACTATTTATATGCACATCTCCAACGGTCGGCTCCCTCCTCAAATGATCATATTTTTCATAAATCTCTGATGGACCTATACACATGTCACTCAACAAATGGTTTGTTAGATACAGAATGTAAGACATCATTTCATAACTATATAAAGGATAGAAAAAATATTTTTGCATAACCAAACACACTTTTTCAAATTCTAAGGAAAAATTAGGATTGGAGTCTATGAAAATGATATCCAAAGTCTATAAAACATGGATATCTAGATTATGTTTTTCAGGGTGTTCGGAGATACAATTCTATCTATTTCTTTGTCTGAACTCAAAATAAATTATATTCTGAATTCAAAGTCTGATTTCATAAGAGTCTGGAGTCTGAACTCATAAGAATTCATAACTTGAATTTGGAGTCTGAATTCATAAGAGTATGGAATCAGAACTCATAAGAATTCATAACCTGAATTCGTAGTCTGAGTTCATAAGTGTTCAGAGTCTGAAATATTGAGAATTCATAACCTGAATTTGAAGTTTGAGTTCATAAGATTTCGGAGTCTGAATTGATAATAATTTGTAACCTGAATTCAGAGTCTGATTTCACAAGAGTTTAGAGTCTGAATTCATAAGAATTCAGAGTCAGAACATAGACTATTCGGATCTTGAAAACAGAATTCACTATATCACTGAATTTATAGGATTTTGAGGATTTTATTACTAATATAAATCTTATACATAGACAAATTAGGATCAATGAAAAACATGGTAAGGATAAAATTTTATTAGGGAAAGAAAATTTTCCTTATCAAGTAAAATCAAAGGGTAAATGGAATTTTCCTTAAGATAAAGTGTTTGGGATTTTCAAAATAAAAAGGAATGGAAAAGTCATAATGAAACCTTATTGACAAAAAAATATCCCCCTTTTTGGAAAGCACAAACATCTTTATGAAAATTAATATAAGGACTTAATAAAATTGTGAACATGAAAGTAAAACTTATCTCCCTTAACACATGGGAAAAGATGAATACGACTAACTCCTCTTGGGATTTGGACCCAATATGGATTGTATTCTAGATTTCATAATTGAGACGTAGCATTTTATTGCATACTAAAATCTTCATGGATATAAAATCCCCCTTAGATGAACTCCCCCTTACAAAGGTAAATTTTTTCTTTACATAGTATTATTTTTTCCTTTCTTCCTCTTTGTGATTTTTAAAAATAATTAAAGGGAATGGAAAAGAAATTATGATACCTGAAATATTAGTAAAAGACAACAAGATATGAGAAACTAAAAAAAATCGTTATGAATGGAAAAAATTATTGAAGGAAGTAAAATACAACAAAATATTGGATTTAATCTATTATCCTTCCTTCTCCTTGGTAATAAACTTCTTCACTATGGTTTTCAGCTTTTTCAGTTCCTTGTGATTTTTGTCTGTTCATTTAAGAAGCTAATCCTGATCTTCTAATTTCTTTTGTAAGGCTTTACTCTTTTCTTCTTGAGCCTTGAGAGTCTCTTTTTGAGACTTCAACACCTCATATTTTTTTCTAAGCTTCACTTCAATCTCAATTCTATAGTCACTTTCTACGTTCCATCTCTGAGAAACTGAATTCGTTTTCCCATTCAGATCTTTCACTGCTTTCATCTGAGAATTTAGTTCTAGAGATAGCTTTTCCTCAGATCTATCTATGAGATCTTTGATCTTACCCTCTTCAGTTTCAAATGAATCCTTGAAATTATCTTTAATGACAACAAGAATCAACATATCTTCAATTGTTTTATTCGACCAACTTGTCATCTTCTTCTAAGATCTCTTGTGAGCCTCATATCCAATAAGAAAGGTCTGATGTCTTTTTCTAGTTGAACACACTTATCCGTCACCATGGATGTTGAATCATATTTCTTATTTAAGTTGTGTTGAAGCATTTGGCATTTAGAGTCTATACTAGGAAAAATTGGAATAGTTCAAACAATATTCTTCAATGACTGATCTATGAAATCATGTCCAAGGGAGGATGATTCCAAATCCAAGACTTTTCCGGGTGAGGGATCTTTCCCTATTTCAGTTGCATTCCTCTTCGATGATCAACCAGCTTCATTATTATTTACAATATATTTACGAGGTGTGTCAACAACCCATTATATTCTTTTATCAACAATCGGAATGCCTTCCTCTTGATCAGAAGATTCATGTTCACTATCAGATAGCTGAATAATTTTTTCTTTATCAACCTCTTCATTTTCACCACGTGCCTCATCAACCATTGGATGAATAAAATCATGATTAGTGCTTTATTAATCAGACAGACTATTCAATTCTTTTTCATCCTTATCATCTTCACCTTTCACATCTATCCCAGAGGTGGAAAGCTTTTAAGGCACATATTCAGAATTTCAGATTGAATGTTTCTCAGATGGACTTTCTATCTCATAAAAATCATATACTCACTAAAAAGGAATGTGGTACCATAATATTTTTAGAGGCTTTCCCAGCAGCCTTCAAAAGAGATTGCACAATATCTGCATCAGTCATCTACTTATTTTTCTTCTTTTCATTTTCTTGCTTCTCAAGATCTTTAGCTGTCTTTTCTTTTAATGATTTTTTTCCAGCAAGATCCTAACCAAAACATGGATCCCCTAATTTCATACTCTTCTTAACTTCCCACCATTTTTCTACTACCTCATCCAGATAAGATTTTTTATTCTTTGACTTTGCAGGTGCAGATTGTGTTTCCTTGGCCTCTGGGGATTTTTCATTCTCTTCAAATTTCTTCAACTTTATCTTCCTTCCAACCTTTTAAGAAGGTTTAATAACCTCTTATTTCATCAATATGGCTTCTACTTCTTCTTCTGATAAATCATAAAATTCTCCAGATTCTTTAGAAAATTCCACATTCATCCTCTTCAAGGTGTCATCAATTACCAACATGACTTTGCAATTTCTGGGATTGAAACTACACGCTATTTTTAAGGATTCTATGCACCGAACAATCAACATTGATATAATGGCTAGATTCATGATTATCTAAGCCCTCATATTTCCATTCTTTATATTCTCGATCATAATCAGAATATTCTTAACCAACTTGATCTTTCATAGATTCACAAAGAAATACAGGATTTATATTTCACTCTTCTTCAAGGTATCCTTGTCCCCATTTCTCAAAATGAAGAATCAATGAACCCACAATTCTAAAATCCGAATATTAGTAGATAGATTAGCAATCTTCGGAGTCTTTACCTCGAAAAGACCTGGGTAATCCATGGCCTTCATCATGGTGAATCATCCTTGAACCTTAGGTAACATATATGAGCATAACTCTACCTCACCCTCATAAAGAATACAACTAAGCTTGCAGCCTTGGTATAAGAAAGTGAAAACTTCTTTATATAAGACATGAAAGATAACATACTTCTCTCTTCTTCCATGAAAAATCTAACACTCTCATAAAATTCAACTAAAAATTCTAGATAGACCAAATCCTGAGCTCATGGTTTTGATAACAAAACACACTCCCATCTATTTAACATGATTTTTATTAGAAATATAGAATCATACTTGTCGAAAAATTTTGTTAAATAAAACGTTCTCTATAGATCTACCATTCAGAAATCAGCTTGACATTTTACATGTCATTCTGGGAAGATTCTTCGATAGAAATTCGGAAGTCATAAAGATATGGGATGATCCAAATGGGATTATGTAGGAGGGTAGGGCTCCAGCATGAGAAGGATTGAGTTTCTATGTGGGACAACGATCGAGGGTCCATTATATAGGCAATTTAGTTGACAGTTCCTCTTCCCCGATTGATCCAATGGATGAAAAAAATTGTTGAGATGATCTAATGGTTGAGATGAGAGCTGAAGAAGAAAATTTTATCCAATCCAGTATTTTGAGGTTTTTAAAATATACAATCAGATTTAAGGAAAAGAGAATACAAAAATTTTAATGTCAATGAAAATACCAACAAGTAAATGATGATTACGAAAACAGGGGAAAGGAAACATAACTTTTAGAGTGTAAGGGAAATTATTCGTAATGAGATGAATTTCATCATGAAGAACATTAGACTATGAAAAATTTAAAAACTACGAAAATTTTAGACTATAAAAATTTTGACTACAAAAATTTTACAATGAAAAGTTTGACTATGAAAATTTTGACTTCTAAAATTTTGACTGCAAACATTTTTACTACAAAAAATTTTTACTACGAAAATTTTAACAATGAAAATATTTACTACAATTAAATATGAATACTTTAACTATGAAAAATTTAACTACAAACATTTTAACTATGAAACTTTTAACAATGAAAATTTAAACTATGAAAAATTTCACTATAAAAATTTTAAATATGATTTTTTTTGAATCTGTGAATTTTGATAAACATAGAAAACACTCTGCTCCCTAGGATTCCTAGGAAGAAAAATTTCCAATACGAAAACATTCATTACGAAAAATTTCCATTATGAAAAATTTCATTACGAAAATTCTTCATTATAAAAAATTTTCATTCAGGCTAACGTCAAATTGTACTCCTCCTATGAAATGGTGTTCCTTAGTCTAAAGAGATAGGTTTTTATAAGAAGATAATATGGAAGAATACCTTATGGTTATCATTCAAAACTTCTATTTAATGTATTAAAATCTATCTGAGGGTAATGAATTTGTCAAAATGTCAGCATGTTGATCTTATATTCTGATAAATTGATGAATAATATCTTTTTTAAGTGCGTGATCCCTAAGAAAGTGATGCCTAATATCTATGTGTTTCGCACGAAAGTGATGTGCATGGTTTTTACTAAGGAAAATGGCACTTGAATTATCACACAGTATTTGTGTTCTTGTAAAACTCATACCATAGTCTGTGAGTGTGTGTTGCATCCACAACACTTGATCACAACAACTTCCAGCTGCTACATATTCAACTTTAGAAGTGGAAAGTGCTACTGAGTGTTGTTTTTTTCATGACAAAGAAAATAAGGAATCTCTTAAAAAATTACAAGTTCCAGATGCACTTTTTCTATCTATTCTACACCCACCAAAGTTAGCATCTGAAAAAAATTAGAACTAAATCATTTTTAGAAGAATAAAAAATCCCTTAATCCACGGTTCCCTTCATGTAGCAAAAAATTCTGTTCACTTCCTTTAAATGAGATTCCTTAAGACTGGATTCATATATTACACATAAGCATAATAAAAATATTATGTCTGGTTGACTGGATGCCATTATAATAAACTTCTTATCATACCTCTAAATAATGGTTGATCTACTTGTTTCCCATATTCATTAATATTAAGAGTATTTGAGGTACTGATTGGAGTACTTATACTTTTACTATTGTCATATCCAAACTTTTTGAGAAGATCTTTAATATAATTATGTTCAGATATACAGGGTCCATCTGGTTTTTGAAAAATTTGAAAACCTAGGAAAAAAGTGAACTCAACCATCATACTCCAATATCATTAGATCCGCAAATGAATTAATTATATATTACTGAGTTGAACCAAATATAATTCCCTAAAAAAATTTGAACAATCAAATCATTTTTTATCTTTTATAATAATACGGATTGGATCTGCATTTCTCATAACATGATTTTTTTTTGAAGAAAAAATCATGTAAGTCTATCATACCAAGCACTAGGGGATGGTTTAAGGACATATAAAGCTTTGGTAATATTATAAAAATGTTAAGGATGTTTTGATTCATCGAATCCAGGATGTTATACAACAAAAACTTCATCTTGGACATATCAATTATGAAAATCACATTTTACATCCATTGGAAAAAGTTTGATATTAAATAATGATGCAAAAGAATGTAGAATAGAAATAGATTCAAGTATTGATACTAGAGCATAGGTTTCTTCATTGCCTATTCCTTCTTGTTGATTATATCCTTTAGCAACTAATCTAGCTTTATTTCTCACAATGATTCAATTTTCATCACATCTATTTCTGAATACCCACTTTACACCAATAAAAAAAGTTTCTTTAGGTCTTTCAACCATGGTCTAGACATTATTCCTTTAAAATTCATTTAGATCATCTTATATGAATATAATCCAATCATTATCACCTAATGCTTAATCAGTGATTTTCAGTTCTATTTGGGAAAGGAATGCTAGATGTTCTACTTTATTTCTTAAAGAACTTCAAGTCCTTATAGGTTGATTTACATCACCAATGATTCCATCACATAGATGATTCTTCAGAAATAACTGATTTGGGTTTTGTAAAACCTATTCATCAACATATGGTAGAAAATATTCTGGGGAAAATGTTTCAAAAGAATTTTCTTGAACATTTTTTTTGTTAGAAGGATCATCTAATAGAGATTGAGAATCATTTTTTGAAATCATGGCTGAAGAAGTAGGTTGGGGTTGTTTAAAAACCAAAGGATCAGTTTCATCAAATTTTACATGTATTGTTTCTTCAATAATACAAGTATTTTTTATTAAAAACTCAATAAGCCATAGAAGTTTTGGAGTAACCTATGAAAATTACTTTATTAGATTTTGGTGAGAATTGATCAAGACTATCTTTAGTATTCAGAATGAATACTTTGCAACCAAAATCCTTGATGTAGTAAAGTCTATGTTTTCTACCATTCCATAACTCGTAAGGGTTTTTATTAAAAAAAGGTCTGACTAAAACTCGATTTATAATATAGAAAGCCATACTTATAGCTTTATCCAAGAAGTGTTTAGCTATCAAATATTCACTCAACATGGTTCTAGTTATATGTTGAATAATTCTATATCTTCATTCAACAACACCATTTTGTTGAGGAGTTTATGGAATTGAGATGTTATGGGTAATGCCTTTTCTACAACAAAATGTTTCAAAATCAGATATTCGTAATTCTCGTCCATGATCACTATGAATAGTTATCAAAAGAAGGTTTTTCTCATTTTTTACATGGGCTATAAAACTTTTGAAATATGAAAATGCGTCAGAAATAATAGTTAGAAAATAGACCCACATGAATATATTTTAATCATCAACTAAGACAAACACATAATATTTTCCTCCAATGCTTCTGGTTTATGTTGGACCAAAGTGATCCATGTGCATTATCTGTAATTCATTAAACATTGAGACTTCACTGATTGACTTAAAAATTGATTTATGTTGCTTGACAGATTGACAAGGGTCACAAACTTTTAAAGAATCAAATCTAAGCTCTGGTAGATCCTTAACTAGTCTATTCATTGATGGTTTACTGTAGAGACCTGAAGCCTGACGTACATATACATTACATTACTTTTGTGGAATAATTAATACATAACAAAAACAAACACACAAGGACTGTAATAGTTTAGTGTCCTTGGAAACTTGAAGAAATAATCTTCTAATCGTGGTGAAAGATCTTCAAAATCTCCCATAAAGATCTTCAACTTTTTTTTTCTTACCTAAAACCTAGCTTTGAATCCTGGGGAAAAGAAAACATATAAAAGGGTGAGCTCAAATGCACAGTAAGGGTAAGCATAATGATCATGAAATAATCTATAAACTTTTGAATTCAATAACATGAACATAAAATCTAAGCATCCAAATCATGAGCAAAGACATAAATCTTGGAAGTATGTAAGGTATATATCATAAAGGAACATAGCACGGGAATACATCATGTAATTTGTGGAATCCTTTAAGAACTTTTTATGATTTCCATAGTAGCCAAGGCATTGCTTCCAAGACCATCTTAGTGGAAAAAGTCCCTTTCTGAATCGAGTTCACTCCTCGTTCCAGTCCTGTACAGAATCGGATTAACATACCATTCCAGCCATGTCTATCTCATGAGATATAAATATTTACCCAATGCATTAGAGGGAGATATAGGTCCTACCCATCTCATAATGAAATCATTCTTACTTGTGCCACAAAATATACATACACCATTCATAATAACCCAATGAAAAAAAAATAATGGGTTTCATAAACATCATCCAATCATCACATAATCAATATAAAAGAAATGGATTTCATCATCATAATAAGAAAATTGATACCATGTAAATCATAGAGACATTATACTTGAATCATACACTTATGAAATATTGTTATCTTAGATGGAAAATGGTTTTTATAAAACCCTTGAAATGAATTCTTGAGGAAAATATCCTTTCTTTGTAAAAATCATTTTCCTTTCACAAAATGTCATGAAATTTTTTTAAAAAAATATTTTGTTTAAAATATACTTGAAATAATTTTGATTAAGCTTCTTGAAAATAAGTCTTTATCAAACCATAAAAATCTTTTCATGCCATATATGTTAAAAAAACATTTTTCTTGTACTTTTGTCGGAAAAGTCAAAAAGTACCTCGTATTGAAAACGACAAAAGATTCCTTTCATAGCAAGTGGTAAAAGGTTAAAAATGACTTTAAACATACATGGAAGAATATTAAACATTTTATAAAAAAATTTTGAGAAATTATGGACATGGATGATAAACATAACCCTAGTAAATACTTACGCATAATCAATCTCGGATAAAAAAAATGAGATTGCAAAGTTATCGCTTACCTTAGGTCCGATATGCTTCGTACGTATCCAAACCTCCTGTATAATGATTTAAATAATGTCATTTACTTATTACAGAATCGTATTCATTGTTATGATATCATATATGGTTCACTTATGACTTTATATTACCCGTTCTTTTGTAAATTCCATGTTAAAATAGCATTTTGGGTAAAATCGTTTTATTTATCGTACGCATTTAGACTTGTTGTTATTGATATTATTATTACTTATATAAAGATTTACTTAATTCCATAATATAAAACATGATTTATATATCATATATATTCAGTATATATATATATATAATAGATAGATAAATGAAATGATACACACCGTTCATGGAGACGGTATTCCGTACATACTCATGAACGCTGTTTTCCTTTCCTTATTGTCTTGAATGGAAGTAAGTTGATGACATACATATAGATATACATAAATCCAATAGATTTACCATGTCATATATATCATTATTATTCATTATATATACTTTATAATCATTCTTGAATGGTTGACATCGAGAATGAATCTCATCGCGTCGTGGAGACTGTAGTCCGTACGTACGCACGAGCGATGATATCATTCCCATGGTCATGGAATTGTGTTGAAGTGTATGTATACTATTTCATTATAAATATCACATTAGAATAATCATATATAGTTACTCATTACACCATTATACCAATCCAATTAAGGTGGTGGCGGAAAATAGATTACACCACGGCGTGGAGACGGTATTCCGTACGTACGCACGCGCGGTGATTTCATTTTTCCATAGGATGGATAGAAGGTGAATTAGGGTTGTTTCATATTTATAATAACATATCAGTATATAAGTAATACTGATGTTATTACTTTATCATGAATCAACTAATGAAGAAGAAGTTGAGGAAGAAAGAAATTGAAAAAGATCGGTAATGGATATTACCTCTTTTTGACGCACCTTTTCTTAACCTCCTCTTAGAGAACAAAGGATGGTATTTGAAGAAGACCAAGACCTCTAGGTTGATACTAGGGAAGTGGAGAATAGATTTTCCCAGGGTTTTGCCGACCATGAATGCTCAAATTGGTGTGAGGAGGAGAGGAAGGAGGTGCCCTTTTATAAGGGAGGAGAGGGGCACCTTAGGAAAATCTCAAAATATTATTTTATATTAAAGTAAAATTCGGTTTATAATGGTTCCAAAGGGCCTTATTTCAAAGATAAAGTGTGGAGGGGTCGAAATCCTCTCATCAAATTTGATTTAGACATGTTTCGGTTATTATTTTAACCTTATCAATTAGATTTAACTCTAAGTTAAATAATTTAACTTTTACCGTGTCTTTTTGTTTTCTTTACACTATATGGTTAATAAACTTACCATAACAAGCCAAAAAAACCCCAAGTTGTTTATTATTAATATATATATTTATATATAAGTCATTTGGCCGAACCATAGTTTTTTTAGGAATTAAAAAACAATTAATAATATAATATTTGTTTTAAAAACTAATTTATGTCAATTTTGACTCTATTTGGTACATGATTTTTATGAAATTCATAACAGAATGATAAGTTTGAACCAAGTTACTTAAATCAAAAATAACATGTAATATTAGCCTATAAAATTTGTGTAAGTAATTACAAGTCTCAAATTACATTTATTTGGGCATTTATAACATCAATTATGTTAATATTTTCTTAATAAGGTAATCACTGCATCATCGTTGTGTCATAAATAAATTAAATTATTTAAAGTATAAATATTATAAATAAAATATTATTATGTAGGAAATATTTTTAGATTTATAATTAATATTTATAATCTAATTTATCTTATGTATAACCCTATATTAAAAAAAATTAGTTATTAAACTTTGATTTTAACTATTTTATATATTCTTTAAATAAAATAATATTAAATGTCCTAATCTAATCCAAGTGGGCCTAAATGGTCATATTATATTCATAAGGTTGTTTTTGGTCGAATTACACTTATCCAATATAATTAGGACATGTGTTAGGGTAATAGTAATATCATTTTTACCTTTAATTACCCTATTTACTATTAACCGCAGTAAAAAAAGTAAAAAGTTACTATTCACCAAAAAATTATTTTCATCTCATTAAACCACAGTTTACATACTGATATCAACTGTTTCACTAAGATTTCTGAAATTCCCTTCACAGAATCGGTAAAATTATGTTTTATAAAAAATTTAGTTTTTTTAACTACCACTTAGTGGTTTCACTATTCATCAAAAATTGAAAGTTTTCCGAAAAATACCAAAATTTCACCCTAGGCTAATTTCGGAATTCCGAATCCAAAAATGAAGTCCATTTTGAATGATAAAATTTATAAAATTTCAAAAAGTTGTTCTTACTATTCATAACGGCTAGTTTATATAATAATTTAATAATGTATCGTTGTTTAGTAAAACCCGGTATTGCGTACAACACACACTATCGATGAAGGTCGCGATTGCGTGTAATGCAAGCCAAGTCAGGGTTGCATTTAGTGAAAGACACCTTTGTTGTTGCGTATAACTAAATCCAACCATATTTCATATATATATACTCAATGTTTCATTAAATAACTACTATCAAAGAAACTTGAAATTGTGTTTAACACGGTCCATGATTAGTGTTGCGTATACCGCAAGCTAATACGGTGTTGCGTATAGCACAAGATAATTTTGGAGTAGTGTACAACACAAGACATTAATTAAATTAAAAATAATAATTCTTATAAAATCTCGGGTTGTTATATTCCACCCCCTTAAAATGAATTTCATCCTCAAAATTCGTTTGGGTTATAAATAGTTTACTACATGAAAGTTTTGTTTCATAAAATCCCACATCGTAAAAATGAATACCAAAACATAACATTAAAAAACTAAAGTATGAAACGTAACGGTTACCCAAATGAACTAATCATTCGGTTTCCACATAGGTAAAAATATGGATATGGAAGAGAAATCTAACCATCAAGTTCTGATGGATAGTGGTAGAGGACATGACTATGAAAAAGCCAACAATCACAAAACCATATATTTGTGATGATCTAAGGTACCATCTGATTTATCAGATATAAGACCACTCAAACAAAATTTTTAATATCTTTTCCCTAAAGTTCAAAATTTTTAATTAGAAGAAATACTTACTTGATTTTTTTACAATCTCACTATTTCTTGTGCCTTGAACAATTTACACTTCATCTATTAAATAAATGAAGTTGATTTTGTCTTCCGTGAAGTGTTAGAAGATCAAGCGATAGAATGATAGGTCATTCCATCTATCTCAAACAAAAGGATAGAAAAAGTTATTATATATACTTAAGTCCATCTATAGTGAGATTAATCGTATATAGTTCCAAAAATGGACTTATACTTCATATATCATATTCCCTAATATAATAAAACTAGTTTCTACTAACTAGGGACTTCCTGTAGGCCAGTGGTAGGCGATAAAGGCCTATCGCACTTCGGTTTTGGGTTCGATTCCCACATCCTTGTCCAACGCGATGGGTTGTCACACGTCCTATGGGTTGTCCCTTTTTCTAAAACTACACTATTATAACATTCCTACAATTATATCGAAAAATTTCTAGCCTTAAACAATACTATCTGATGTCTAACATAATACATTTCAACCTTTAGGCTTATTGAAAATAATTCTATCCAATCTTATAAAGAAATCATTTACTAGATATGTCATCAACCAAGCATGTGAATACCGTCTTTTATTCTTCATATATCATACGATATATCTTGTTGGTCACATTCCAATCATGTGAATAACTTAATCATGTATTCTCTTTAAAAATGAATACCCATTGAACCTTAGTAAAAACATAAATGCTGTCAAAAGTTAGCTCTTTCCACATCCCAAAATTTCTATATACTCAAACGATGATATCACATAGTCCTTATATCAATCATGAGCTCATGAATACCATCCAAAATCTCACTATCTCCTTGTCCTTTCATTATGCACATATCATCTATATTCCAAAAATATTTGAATAACCTTTCATGGTTACCGGTACCATTCAACATATACTTTCAAATACTTTAGGAAAAACAAAAGTTTAATAATTTTTAGATATGTCTTTATTCCATAGTACCATACATTATTCTTGATAAATAGACAATCATTACACTACCTTCTTAAACCACTGACTGAGCTACATCATTTCTTCCATCTCATATATCATTTGTAGTCTCTTCATCATCATCCATATAAATACTACCCTTACAACCATGTTGATTCTCTTCATGAGATCTTTCCATAGAGAATTGGTTTGCATAATTCTCATACATTCCACATTTAAAACATTTAACCATTGTTGATGTTGTAGCAATACCATTATCCTCATCCATGGTGTTAACTAAAACTTTTCCTCTGCACTTACTGGATTTATGTCCTTGTATTCCACACCCAAATCATATTCCAGTTCCATTGAAACATTCTCCCTGATGCCTCTTACCACATGATTTACATGAGGGAAATTGAACTTTCTTTCCTCTATGATCATCATGAAACTCCATATTTCTCTTATTATCTGAGTCGGGAAACATACCAAAGTTGAGATTATTGATCATATTATGAGATTGCTGATTAGGCATAATAACGATGTTTTGCCTTCCAAATCCCATTTAATTTTCTCGATCATGAAGAATGTAATTCCATTGTCCTTCATATCCTCCATTATCATGAATCATCTTCTTTCCATCCATTTTCTAAAACCCAAAAATAATAGTGTGAGAGGCAAAAATCATGAAAGGTAAAACAACATAATAAAGGGGGAGTACTTTCAATATCTAATATCTAAGGTTTAATTCTATGATTGTTACCGTAATTCTAGGAATATAACCTATACTTATACATAACCTTAGGGACATTACTAAACCTTAGGGGCATCCGTAGACATACCGTAGAAATATCTATTGGGATCTCACTAATGTTATCGCATCCTAGTTTCCAAAGGTTGACTAAACCTTTCCTCCGATACCAACTGTAGAGACCCGAAGCCTGACGTACATATACATTACATTACTTTTGCGGAATAATTAATACATAACAAAAATAGACTCAGAAAGACCGTAATAGTTTAGTGTCTTTGGAAATTCGGAGAAATAATCTTCTAAATGTGGTGAAAGATCTTCAACATCTCCCATAAATATCTTCTCCTTTTGTTTTCTTACCTAAAACCTAGATTTTAATCCTGGTGAAAATAAAACATATAAAAGGGTGAGCTCCAATGCTCAGTAAGTGTAAGCATAAAGATCATGAAATAATCCATAAACTTTTGAATGCAATAACATGAACAGAAAATCTAAACATCAAAATCATGAGCAAAGACATAAATCTAGGAAGTACGTAAGGCATATATCATAATGGAACATAGCATGGGAATAAATCATGTAATTTGTGGCATCCTTTAAGCACTTGTTATGATTTCAATTGTAGCCAAGGCATTGCTGCCAAGACCATCTTAGTCAACAAAGTCCCTTTCTGAATCGAGTTCACTCGTCGTTCCAATCCTGTACTAAATCAGACTAACATACCGTTCCAGCCATGTCTATCTCATGAGATATAAATCTTTACCGAATGAATTGGAGGGAGATATAGGTCACACCCATCTCATAATGAAATCATTCTTACTTGTGCCACAAAATATACATACACCATTCATAATAACCCAATGAAAAATAATAATGAGTTTTATAAACATCATCCAATCATCACATAATCCATATAAAAGAAATGGATGTTATCATCATAATAAACAAATTAAAACCATGTAAATCATAGAGACATTATACTTGCATCATACACTTATGAAATATTGATATCATAGATGGAAAAGGGTTTTGATAAAACCCTTGAAATGAATTCTTGATGAAAATATCCTTTCTTTGTAAAAATCATTTTCATTTCACAAAATGTCATGAAATTTTAAAAGAAAAGGATTTTGTTGAAAATAGACATGAAATAATTTTCAGAAATCATCATGAAAATATGGCTTTATAAAACCGTAAAAATCCTTTCATGCCATATATGTTAAAAAAACAATCTTCTTGTACTTTTGTCGGAAAAGTCAAAAAGTACCTCGTATTGAAAATGAAAAAAGATTCCATCTATACGATGTGGTAAAAGGTTAAAAATGACTTTAAACATACATGGAATAATAGTAAACATTTTATAAAAACATTTTGAGAAATTATGGAAATGGATGATAAACATAACCCCAGTAAATACTTACGTATAATCAATCTCGGATAAAAAAATGAGATTGCAAAGTTATCCCTTACCTTAAGTCCGATATGCTTCATACATATCAAAACCTCATTTATAATGATTTAAATAATGTCATTGACTTATTACAGAATCGTATTCATTGTTATGATATCATATATGGTTCACTTATGACTTTATATTACCCGTTCTTTTGTAAATTCCATGTTAAAATAGCGTTTTGGGTAAAATCGTTTTATTTATTGTACGCATTTAGGCTTGTTGTTCTTGATATTATTATTACTTATATCATGATTTACTTACTTCCAGAATATAAAACATGATTTATATATCATATATATTCAGTATATATATATATATATATATAATAGATAGATAAATGAAATGAAACACACCGTTCATGGAGACGGTAGTCCGTACGTACACATGAACGTTGTTTTCCTTTCCTTATTTTCTTGAATGGAAGTAAGTAGATGACATATATATATACATAAATCCAGTAGATTTACCATGTCATATATTTCATTATTATTCATTATATATACTTTATAATCATTCTTGAATGGTTAACATGGCGAATGAATCTCATCACGTCGTGGAGATGGTAGTCCATACGTACGCACGAGTGATGATATCATTCCCATGGTCGTGGAATTGTGTTGAAGTGTATGTATACTATTTCAATATGAATATCACCTTAGAATAATCATATATAGTTACTCATTACACCATTATACCCATCCAATTAAGGTGGTTGCAGAAAATAGATTACACCACGGCGTGGAGACAGTATTCCTTACGTACGCACGCACGGTGATTTCATTTTTCCGTAGGATGGATAGATGGTAAATTAAAGTTGTTTCATATTTATAATAACATATCAGTATATAAGTAATACTGATGTTATTACTTTATCATGAAACAACTAAAGAAGAAGATGTTGAAGAAGAAAGAAATTAAAAAAGATCGGTAATAGATATTACCTGTTTTTGACACGCCTTTTCTTAACCACCTCTTGGAGAACTAAGGGTTGAATTTGAAGAAAACCAGGACCTCTAAGATGATAATAGGGAAGTGGAGAAGTGATTTTGTCAGGGGTTGTCCGAGCTTGAATTCTCAAATTGGTGTGAGGAGGAGAGGGAGGAGGTTCCCTTTTATAAGGGAGGAGAGGGGCACCTTAGGAAAATCTCAAAATATTATTTTATATTAAAGTAAAATTCGGTTTTTAATGGTTCCAAAGGGTCTTATTTCGAAGATAATTTGGGGATGGGTCTAAATCATCTCATAAAATAGGATTTAGACAAATTTAAATTATTATTTTAACCTTATCAATTAGATTTAACTCTAAGTTAAATAATTTAACTTTTACCGTGTCTTTTTGTTTTCTTACACTATATTGTTAATAAACATACTATAACAAGCCAAACGAACCCCAAGTTGTTTATTATTAATATATATATCCTTATATAAGTCATTTGGCCGAATATTAGATTTTTAGAAATTAAATAACAATTAATAATATAATATTTGTTTTAAAAACTAATTTATGTCAATTTTGACACTATTTGGTACATGATTTTTATAAAATTCATAACAGAATGATAAGTTCTAAACAAGTTACTTAAATCAACAATAACATGTAATTTTAACCTAGAAAATTACTGTAAGTAATAAAAAGTCTCAAATTACATTTATTTGGGCATTTATAACATCAATTATGTTAATATTTTCATAATAAGGTAATTACTGCATCATCGTTGTGTCATAAATAAATTAAATTATTTAAGGTCTAAAAATTATAAATAAAATATTATTATGTAGGAAATATTTTTATCTTTCTAATTAATATTTATAATCTAATTTATCTTATGTATAACCCTAAATTAAAAATGTTTTAGTTATTAAACTTTAATTTTAACTATTTTATCTATTCTTTAAATAAAATAATATTAAATGTCCTAATCTAATCCAAGTGGGCCTAAATGGTCATATTATATTTATAAGGTAGTTTTTCGTTGAATTAAACTTATCCAATATAATTAGGACATGTGTTAGGGTAATAGTAATATCATTTTTAGCTTTAATTACCCTATTTACTATTAGCCACGGTAAAAAAGTAAAAAGTTACTATTCACCAAAAATTATTTTCATCTCATTGAACCACATTTTACTTACTGATATCAACCGAGTCTCTCAGATTTTTTAAATTCTTTCACAGAATCTGTAAAATTATGTTTTATAAAAAATTCAGTTTTTTTAACTACCACTTAGTTGTTTCACTATTCATCAAAAATTGAAAGTTTTCAGAAAAATACCAAAATTTCACCCTAGGATAATTTCGGTATTCCGAATCCAAAAATGAAGTACATTTTGAAAGTTAAAATTTATAAAATTTCAAAAAGTTGTTATTACTATTCATAACGGCTAGTTTATATAATAATTTAATAATGTATCATTGTTTAGTAAAACCCAGTATTGCGTACAACACACACTATCGAGGAAGGTCGTGATTCCATGTAATGCAAGCCAAGTGAGGGTTGCGTATAGTGAAAGACTCCTTTGTTGTTGCGTATAACTAAATCCAACCATATTTCATATATATACACTCAATGTTTCATTAAATAACTACTATCAAAGAAACTTGAAATTGTTTTTAACGCGATCCAAGATTAGTGTTGCGTATACTGCAAGCTAATACGGTGTTGCGTATAGCGCAAGATAATTTTAGAGTAGTGTACAACACAAGACATTAATGAAATTAAAAATAATAATTCTTATAAAATCTCTGGTTGTTATATTTACGTAGGTTCGGAAGGTTATACTGTCCTAACCTTTTATGCCATAACCATGGTTGACTTTAAATTGCACTAAAGCATGGTAGATCTTGGCTCCTAAGGTCTTCTATGTTTAGTGTGTATACATTCTCCTTCCTATGGGCTGAGAGAATAAACTCATACATGGAATTGTGTACTAGGCACAGTTCATTAATCAAATTCACAAGGTATCCTTCATCACATAATTTTATTATGCTTATGAGGTTGTGCTTAATACCCTTTACAAATAAAAAATTTAAAATCAATGTTTTTTCCAAAAGAACAATGTTACCTATATTAATAATTTCTCCCTAAGAATTATCTCTGAAGGATAATTTCTCTCTTTCGTCTTGATAATCATTTCAATGACGTTTTTGTTACCAGTCATGTGCCGGGAACATTTTCTTAGAGAAATAAGAGTTGTGATAACCTTAAGACTGGGTTTTAATAATGGAACAATTTTTTCCCATTTCCCACCACACTGACATTTAGTGCAGAATGGAGCACTTTTAGGGACAAAATAATTGTTTCTGAAAATAGTTTTAGTATGTTTAAAACCAAAACCAGCATGATTTCATAAAGGACATATTTTATAACACATTTTATCAAAAGTTTCATTACCATCGGTAATGTTTGACAAATAATTCCTCACGGAAATGTTTTTTTGACTTTAGTCTAATAACCATGTTATTATTTTCAAAATCATTAGTTTTGAAACTAGAGTTAGTCTCTAAAACATTTTTTGTAGAAATTACTTTTTCTATATCCTTATAAAGTTTATCATTATTAGAATTTTTTTTCTTATGGTTTTTTGAAATTCATTTGAAATTAACATTTTTCTCATAAAGATCATTAGAATGATCTGATACTTATTTAGTAAGAATAAGGAATCTAGAGTTTTCTTTATCAAGCTTTTTCTGGACATTAGAATTTTTATTCTCAATAATCCTAGCAAATCTAGAAGCTTTTTCATAAGTAGGTAATTTATTATCTTTATCGGAAGAATATTCTTCATCTGAGGATTCATAGTATTTAATATCTATTGACGCTCCTTTCGTCACAGAGTATAAGGATTGAAAAAGGGGAATACCTGAATTCAAAATGATTCAACCTTTGAAGAAATGTCAAAAAATTGACAAAGGGAAGAAGAGGAGAAGATCCAATAAGCGGTGCGCAAGTTTTGAAGTAGGCGCACAAGTATACTTGCGTGCCCAAAATGTAACCGTGCAGGTACTAGCGCGCCTGTAGTCATGCAAGTACTTGCGCGCCCAAGTGAGATTTCGCCCCAGGTCTCCTCCAGCCTATAAATACACCCGTGGGCCCCCCATTTTGAGGATGGAAAATTTCTTAAAACCATATTTGAGCTCTCGGCGCACTAGTCACTTCTTCAAGTCTTCCGCACACTTCTAAGGTAATTCTTTAGCTAGAATGGGAGATCTAAACAAGAGGAACAAGTCCTAAGTGTTGGATTTCCCTAACACTTGCGCACCTATACAAAGACTTGCGCGTCTATTGTTCTGTGCATCTGCACTTGCGCGCCTTCTATCTGGAACACCCTAGGGATTGAACCAAGGGCATGAGCCAATGCTCACCCAAGTTCTTCCCTAAGGGTTGAATGCCGCGCAAGTCCTTTTGTGGCACGCAAGTACACTTGCGCACCCACGACTTGCGCGGCGTCCGAGACTTGTGTGCCGCCTAAGCACTTGCGCGCCTATCTTCTGAAGTCCATACAAATAATTCAAAGTGTTTTGGCCGGTTCACTTGCGTTCCGCCTAACACTTGCACGCCGCCTGAAAATTGCGCGTCGCCGAGGCACTTGCGCTCCTACTAAGGACTTGCGCGCCCTAGTGGTTTTGGGTGCTTTTCTTGCCCGATTCATCTCCTAGATTTCATTCCACCTCTCCTATTCAACATACAATCATCAAGACACTCTTCAAAGAAATATTTGGCATGTTTTCTTGATTAAACTCTTTATCTGAAAGGAATTCCGTGGAAGATTTCATTGATTCTCCTCATTCAAAGATGAGAGGATCTATTAATTCTAGGCCTCCTTTTCAGGAGTAAGTCCTAATCTATAATTTCCTTAACCTGGGCTTCCTTTTTAGGAGTAAGCCCTAGTCCCCTTTCATTCATTTCAACCTCATCCTTTAACAATGAGAGAATCCCTAATTCTAGGCCTCCTCTTCATGAGTAAGCCCTAATCCAAAGTTCCCTTAAACTGGGCCTCCTCCTCAGGAGTAAGCCCCAGTCCCCAATTATCAAATTCCTAGATTTGGGCTTCCTTTTCAGGATTCAGTCCTAGTCTAATCCCCCTCTCCTGGGCTCCCTTTTCAGGAATAAGCCCCAATCTAAAATTTCAATCATTCCAACCTCATCCCTTAAGATGAGTGAATTCCTAATTCTGGGCATCCTCCTTAGGAGTAAGCCCCAGTATAATTTCTCAATTTAGGCCTCCTTCTCAGGAGTAAGTCCTAAGTCCCTTAATTTTGGGCATCCTCCATAGGAATAATCCCCAAATACCCTAATTTAGGCTTCCTTTTCAGGATTAAGCCCTATGTTCCCTAAATTTTGGGCATCCTCCTTAGGAGTATGCCCCACACATAATTTCATTCAACTTAGGCCTCCTTTTCAGGATTAAGACCTAAGTCCTCAAAAGTTCCCAAATCTGGGCCTCCTTCTCAGAAGTAAGTCCCAATTAACATATTTCCCTTAAAGAATCCTAATTTCCTTTTGATCTGGGTCTCCTTCTCAGGAATAAAACCCAATCACAAATCCCCTCCTAATTTGGGCATCTTCCTCAGGAGTAAGCCCCAAGTTAGAGAATTCAAATCACCATGAAGTACATATACCTTTATGGACATCATTCCTGGGTTTTCTTCCCTGAAGTAAATCCTACTCCTCAAATATCTGGGCAGTCACACATACATAAGCCCCATCATATATCTCATGATTGCATCTTTCTTGGTACAATTGTCTAGTTTTACCAATACCTCTTGTTTCTCACACCAAGCATGACTCATGTGGGCTTAGAGTGTAAAAGTAATTATGACATATTTCATTGGGCCATCAATCATGCATAACTTCATACACCTTCTCGAACTACGTGGGTTCTGATTCGTTCTCTAAACAAGCATACGTAGGTAGCCCCTCTTCGGGTACGATCCCAAGTATGAAATAATCAATGTCCTCCTGAATGACGATAAACTTCAAGTGCCCCACTGAGTGGCTTAAAACTAGTATGGTCATCATCATGACCATGAGACTTCTATATAATGTTTCGAAGGATACCATTGGCTAAAGATCTCTGTCAAAATACAAATGATTCTCTATCGATGAAGAACCTCGAATATATATAAAAATATTCTCTGATTTCTACACATCAATCACTGATTGCAAGTTCTAAGGAAAAGATCATTCTTATACTTGGTATTTTAATAAGGATTCACGAACATAACTTAAATCTACAGAGAGAGTCCTGGAGTAGACAATAATTCCCCTAAAAAAGGTGTGATGAATCTGATCTTCCATCCTCTCGACCAATGAAAATTCCTAAGCTCCATCAGTCCGCAGCTAATGGGCACCTACCTTTAGAAAGTAGGTCCAATAGGATATGAAATCATTGGATGTTTCCGGTTCTACGAACAAAACTGTTAGATACCGATTGGAACATTTGAATCTCAAATCTATGAGGTCATTCCCAATTCCAGTGTGGAAACAAAAATGGTGAACCCGACGTGAATCCTTAACGAAGATAAAATGATGTTCTTCTTATTTGTTAGGCCCCAATTTTAACGCAATGAGTGGGCCATCAAAGAAATCATTGACATATGTGCTCATCCAAAAGATGTAGTGGCTGGATTCATCTTGATTATGTCTGTTATATATAGCATGCGCTCTCTTTTTCATGATCTCTTGCATTTCCGAAGATGGCTTTCCTAAAATTCACCCCTGTGAATACTGCTACCGTGAACACCTCTATTATGAGGTCTGCTACTAGGAAAACCAATGCTGCTACTCCTGCTGGATCGTCGTCCGCTCGAGGACGACATCACCAACTCAGCATCTTCAACGCTGGGTTTCTAACGCACTGGTTAAAGAGTATCGTCAGAACGGTACTATCCCAACTCTGGAGGCCGCTCGTCAAGCCCTCCAGGTCAACAACTCTACCTAGTCATCCGGACAACGGCGGCCAGCGATCAAAAAGAAAGTGGTGCCAACCACCGTATCCAACCGTTTCGAGTCGTTATCCCCGGAACGCAATCACCATTCACTCCCATATGCTAGGGAAGTGAATGAGAAGGTCCCTCAGGGCCTGAATTCAAGAAGCCAAGAGTCCTTCCTGAAGGGCTCCAACAAAAAATCGCCGCCAGACTCGTGCGGAAGTGCGCCCTCAACATGATGAGGGCACCGTCTCCAGGCGTTCGACCCAGGTTCCTCGAACCAGGGCAGGCAAGACGAACCGTCAAAGATGGAACCCGGTTAACAGTGAGCAGATTCTCGTCTCTGCTCTTTCTGGAGATACCCACCAACCTAACTTGGTGGAGTGAAATGAGAAGGCACATACACCTGCCCGTTTTAATTCAGCTGTCTAGCAGACTCGTCTTGTAGCACCACGCCAGTCCTGTCAGGAAATTCCTATGGAGTACTATAGGCAGGAACATACACCTTCTTATAAGCCATCAGCCAGTCAGTAGGCTCGTCTGACTACATATGGTGGATCCCGTCAATCACTTCTGGTGGAGTACAATCAGCAGGAACATACACCTGCTAGCTTTGATGAAGTCTACCAACAGTCTCACATGGTAGCAACCGGAGAAGTCAGTCGGAAAGCTCCGACATCAAGCAGGAGGCAGACTAAAATCTCTGCCCCCACACTTGAGTACTGTTAGGATTCACTGACAGGAAAAGGAGGACAGGAGCAAGAACACACACCTACTCCAAGTTTGGAATGGACGTATATCCCCGTTCCAGCGGCTGAAGTCACCAGGCATATTTTGACAATGGTGAAAGAGCAGAAGAAAATACCTGCTCATATCCTGGATGCCTGTCAGGATATCATAACAACTTCAGCATCATCCCAGGGGAAGACACATAAATCTATCCATACCAGTTGAGTGACACATCAACATCTCACTCCGGAACAGACACACACATCTGTTCCAGTCCAAGAGGGTTATGGCGCGTACTCCCCCATATCATACGGACATCCAAGCTAGGCACTTACAACTGGTTTGAGTGGAGGTAGTCAGCCTAACCTGATAGTTCCTTCTGTGAAGGCACATACACCTGCCAAGGCGAGTAAGAAGGCGTCTAAAAAGAAGACCCGCCCAACACAGTCAAGAAACAAGGGGCCCATCTGTGATCAAGCCTCACTCGATGCTGGAGTTCTTGAAGCCCTCAGACAACTATCTGTTGGAGTTCAAGATTCTACTCTCTCAGTTCCCAATAGTGGGGATGTTAATTCCGAAGGTCTGCACCAGACTCTTCCTCATGAAGGCTTTCTTCATGATAGTTTGATCGATCTTGAAGCTTCAGCTTCATATGCGTGCCACAGTAACCTTCTATGTGGCCAGAAGATCAAGGAGCAAGAGAATCCATATTTTGCTACAAACCATCATGTTGGTCCTCCCCATGGTGATGAATTTCACTGCGAAAGTCCTCTCCGCAATAGTGATTCGCATTGTCTAGGAATTTCTTCAGAAGACAATGTTGCGACGAGAAACCCCTCTTATCTCGAGGCACTTGAAAATGTGAATCCAGTCATGTCTGACGCTATACCATCGACAGGTGGAACTCTTTCTCCATCAGAAGATAGTCTGGGGTACAGGTTATTCTCCGAACCATCCCTGGGTCACTCATCTTCCAGCATGAATAGAGGACTCTCTACCAATCTTGTTGAATCCGATGAAGCAACAGGGAAGAACCAACTCTGGTCCAAACAGGTACAATAATCCTCAGTGAATGATAAAGAGGAAGTACTAAATATGAGAAAACAACTGGTGAAAGGTGAAGTGCCGGTTATGTTCTGGCAATTGGCCGATTCTCAGTACGACATTCCATACATGTTGACAGAAGATGGAATTCATGACATTCGTCTCAACATATGGAAGACTCTTTGTCAACTGAAGAAGAATGTATTATCTTATGTTGATTATGAAAATCATATTAAGATAATAGGAGGGTTACAATGCCAGATTGATTTTTCATCTCTATCAGCCTCTCGATATCCGAAGGCTGAAAAGCAGCAGAGAACCCTTCAGCGTTCATGCCTTGGTGCACTCAAAAGATTGCACCAGTTAATTGCCAACGCCCCATCTGGTATTCACATCAGAGGATGGGGCGTTCATGGAGCACTGCATTTCACTGTGCTCACCAGTCAGCAAAGCCCGCTGAAAATGGTCTCATGAAATGTTATTGCCCATGGTCGGCCTCAGTTAATTGGCTTTGCTTGCAATCAAAGGATTTCCCAAGAAGAAGCCTCAACTAGTTCTTCTCAAAATCAAATGTACAGAGAAGAAGTTGTTGAAATTCTCCTGCATCAAGAAAACGAGAATATTGAATAGTCATATCTTATGGAGCAAGCGCATCGTCAGGTGACGGTAGTATCTGAAATCATCCAACGGTCTTATGAACCAGGTGATAAAAGCAGATATCGATTGATGCATCCTGCGAACTTCTGGACCAAGATCCACAAAATCAGAAGGACTTTTAAGAAAGTACCATACATTGCATGTCAGGAATCACCCTAGCTTGCTAGACTGGGGACTCATTCAAACCAACCCTCAGAATCATCAAATAGGATTCAAGAGGTTGAGCAGGAACAGCAGGAACAGCCCCAGTCCACTGGACTGGGGACTTTTTCAAATCCTCATTCCCTCCCTCAGAGAAATTCAGTCTTCTCTCGATTAAGGAAGAATCCCCAAGAGGAACGAAGAGCCAATTTATCAGGAGATTCTCTCTATGTAACAGTTCTTCAAGATGTTCCTGAAGGATCAAGTCAACGGAAAGCCATGTCTTGTCAAGGACATGGAAGAAGACAATATCGCAGAAATGATGATAGAAGGGATTCCATGCATTATGCATCCATTAATGTCATCAATACCGTTGCTGCTGATTCACCAGATGAGGCTCACTCAGAAAGATCAGACGAAAAGGTTCCTTCTCAAGAAGTTGTGCACGCGGACCTAAATGAAGAAGTTGTGCGCACACGTGATCAGAGGCTTACCCAAAATCTGGGTATTCCTTCAAGTAACCCATTTCCCCCTCTCCGAAAAGGACCTAACAAAGGGAAATGAAAGAATCAGGTTACTTCTCATCCTTCCTCTAGAGAAGGCCAGTCTCTCTCATTAGAGCAAAGGTTTGCGTAGCAGGAAGAGGAAATGAAAGAATATAGGAGGATGAATGCAGAACTAATCCAAGGCAGTCTTCCTCCTAAACGTGCTGAAGCCAGTCAGCCGAGGGAATTTGTTGTCACTACTGAGATGGATCAAGAATATCCTCCTTTGTCAGTACACCCTCACAGGTCTAACCCTACGGGTCATGTGCAACAACAGCCGGTGGTGCTATCATCAGTTGCAGTACCAGCCGCTGTACCTGTCCAAGATCCAGTCAATGCACCTGTTCAGGTCCAAGCCCAACCATATGTCTCTCAAAAGTTGTTAACAACTATTGAGCCTTTGACAGCTCGGTTGGAAGCTATGGAGGGAAAGAGACCTCAAATTCAACCAGAGAAGATAGCTTACCCTGAATGGGTTGACGATATTACTCCCCCATCCAATTTTGAAAGTATTATGTTCCCAATCATTAATGGTTTGAGAGATCCAGAGGAGCACTTAACACATTTTGTTCCTCGTTGCGATCCTATGATGGGAACTCCTCAGCAACAAGAAGCAGTTAAGATTCGGTGCTTCATACAGTCATTACGAGGACCTGCTTTTGTCTGGTATACAAGCTTGCAATCCCGGTCAATTACCAAATGGGATGATCTTCATCAACAATTTCTGCTTCAGTTCAGTTTCACGTTTCCAAAGACAATAGTGTTCGATCTTACAAACTGTAAGTGAGGGGAGCATGAAAGGGTTTCAGATTTCATTGCTTGCTGGAAGGGATTGACATATACCCTAATTCTGGCACTCAATCAGGAAGAACTGTTGCCAATCTGTGTGGAAAATTTGCGTGATGAACTTCGCACACCATTGATCCCTGTGAAATACACAATAGGGTTTCGAGACCTTACTTCAATTGCTCAACAAATTAAAGATTCTCTTATAAAGACTAAGGATAAATCTCATGTAATTCCACCAGCTCTAGGAAAGAGAATGGGTAGAGCAGAGACTGCTATAGTTATGCTCAAGCAAGCACCTGTACCTGTTTCTACCTCAAAGCCTTCATCTTCTCAAAGGGCTCCGCCTCCTAAGCATCAGCAATAGAGAACATTACATAAAAACGATCAAAGAGATCAAAGACGGAGACAATTCAATGAAATGAAGAGAAAAGTATATTATTTCAGAAATTAACAAGTTCCTGGCTATTTCATTTCAGCTCTGGAGAATAACATGGTTCAGCTGCCAAGACCCAAAAAGCCAAACACGGAGGGAGATGAAGACCGTCCCAATTATTGCCCGTTTCATCATATGTTGGGGCATCCCATCCAGGAGTGTTTCGTCTTCAAGGACCTCCTGAAAAATATGGTTGACTCAGGGCAAGTCAAATTGAAGGGTTCTTCAGCTCATGTAGCATGTGCTACCGCTACAGATCCAGAGGAAGGAGGCGAGTGGCATAAAGTCAAAAGCAAAACTGCGCAAAAATATGATGATTGGATGGTTAGAATGACAACCAATTAGATGCATGCCGTTTTGCGAACGCAATTGAAGAAACCAATTGTGTCTTCTACTAATGCCGTAGTAAAGCCTCCATCAAAAGACAAATCCTCATAAGAGCAGTGTAATTCAAAGAAAAAAGTGGAATCAGAAGAAGAAGAGTATGTATCAAATCCTAAGTTATCCTTGACTCTGGCGGATTTCATGCCATCTAATTCAAAGCCACGGGCACCGCCCCATCAAACGACACAGCCTCAATTGGCTAGTCAGGCAGAGTCTTTATCGGATGAAGAACTAATCTTTGGTTCTGTTAATATGATTAATTTAACAGATCCTTATGATGGTTGCAGCTTCAATTTTGATGAGTCTGAATTCCCTCTATCAAATAGAGGAGGTAAAAGAAGTTCTAGGGGTCAGTGATACAGAGGAAGACGTGGGTATCCCAGAAACCACTATTTAGATTCAACTCCTGCCAGAACTGTGTATGCAGTGGAAACGCGTGGTAAAGCTCTTCAGCGAGCTCAGCAAGAACAGGAAAGTTCTTCCACCAGTAACAGATTCAGTCCTGGTACAATAATTTTGGAAGATCGATTGGAAGTTCCACCTTCATCCTCTCAGCGAGCAAATGGATCCAATCGGTCCAATATTCCGAAGCCAGGAATATTGCCGACTCCTATTCAGTTACAAGAGGCATTAACTGCCAAGACACCTGTAAAACCACATATTTGTGTTGGGAAACACAGACCTCTGGCTCAAAAGTATGATGTATTGAAACACTTGGCTCAAGTACCGGCCATGTTATCAATTCTGGAGGTACTGAATTTGTCGAAGGATCTTCGGGAGGCACGCATTAAGGATTTGTCAAGCCCTCAAGAGTTTGAAACTGAAATTGCAGCGGCTGAAGTCTACCATGTAGAGAACAGTCCTGCGGAATGTCATGTAATGATATCATTTACAGATGAAGATGAAGATGATGTCGTGAATGGGCATATCAAACCATTGTACTTATCTGGAAAGTTCAATGGTGTGGATACCCGAAGAGCTTTTATTGATAATGGTTTAGGGGTCAACCTCATCCCCATTCGTACACTTTGTCGATTGGGACTCACCGAATCTGATGTATCTCCTTTTACTTTGATGTTGTAAGGGTGTGATAAAAATGAGCAATAACCACTGGGAGAGATTACACTCAAAACCTAGTTTGGTGATCTTGTATCCAATTCAGATTTCATGGTGGTTGACCATGACACAGCATTCAATATTTTTCTTGGAAGACCCTGGCTACATCAACATGCAACTATCCCTTCATCATACCATCAATGTCTTAAGTATTTTTTCAATGGTCAGATTGGGATATTGTATGGTGATAAATTTCCATTCAAAACATGTGAAACTCAGTATATTGAGGCAGAATTCTATCACACAAAGGGAGAAGGGAAATCCACAACAAAAGAGATTACCAAGATTAATACTCCATTTGGGTTGGAAAAGATTCCAGTAAATCTATTTGCACATGTGAGTTCAGATTTTGTGCTACCTATTAGTCAAATCGACAGGGTATATAGAAATCAACATACTCTTATGGAAAGATCCATAATGTCAATTATGGAAATCGAGCTAGACAACATGGGAGAAGTTGGTAATCCACCAAATAGTGACGAAAGCCCGAATGGGTATGTCTTTGTTTCATCTACTGAAATTCAACAAGTCTATGCTTATCCAATCAGGCCAGAAGAAGTTATAGCAGCATCTGAGGTGCACAATGATGTCGATTATCTATCCATCATCACCTCCATAATACCCAGGGAAGACTCTCCATCATTGAACGAGTCGGAAATGGAAGCTTCTTCTTCGAAATTTTCAAATTTTAATATTTCTTCTGATTATGGAAATTCTGCTTCATCATCTACAATGCAAGTGGAAATGGAGAAGATAACACATGTTGAAGAAGAAGAATAAGAGGATCTCAAGGATGCTCCCCCAACATTTTAAGAAGGCATCTCTACCACCGTGGATACACTCAGAGAGAT
Organism: Viscum album; assembly: GCA_963277665.1. Lineage (NCBI taxonomy): Eukaryota > Viridiplantae > Streptophyta > Magnoliopsida > Santalales > Viscaceae > Viscum > Viscum album. The sequence continues at coordinate 1,672,795,228 of OY728133.1, forward strand.
AAACTTGGGCACTGATGAAGATCCACACCCTACTTTAATCAGTGCGGCCATGACTCTTGAAGAAAAAAAGATGTATATTTCCTTTCTTAATCAAAATAGAGACATATTTTCTTGGAATTATACAGAGATTCAAGGGCTAGATCTTGATGTTGCTACCCATCATTTGGGTTTTCCAGAAGAACATCGAGGATTTAAACAAGCTGCAAGAAGAACACACCCAACCTATGCTTCCAAAATTGAAGCTGAAGTGGATAAGATTATCAAAACTAAATTTGTCAGAGAAGTTCAATATCCCAAGTGGTTGGCTAATATTGAACCTGTGACGAAGAAGAATAGGAAAATTAGAGTTTGTATTGATTTCAGAGATCTTAATCGACATTTTCCTAAAAATGATTTTCCGGTTTCGATTACAGAACTCTTGATTGATGCAACAGCTGGCTATGAAGCGCTATCTTTCATGGAAGGATATTCTGGATATAATCAAATCCGAATGGCTCCAGAAGATGAAGAATCCATAGCCTTCAGAGCCCCTTAGGGTGTGTTTTGCTATCGGGTGATGCCCTTTGGTCTGAAGAATGCTGGCACAACATATCAGCATGCCATGCATCACATCTTCAATCCCTTTTTAGGGATGTTTGTTTAATGCTATTTGGATGATTTGGTGGTCAAATCCAAGCAATTATCTAATCACTTGGCTGATTTGGAAACCATATTCTACAAGCTTTGACAACATAATTTGAAGATGAACCCCTTAAAATGTGCTTTTGGGGTTACCTCAAGAAAATTCCTTGGCTTTGTTGTATGCCATCGTGGTATCGAAGTCGATCCTGAGAAGACCAATTCAATCCTATGTATGTCCCCTCCTTGAAATTTGAAAGAATTGAGAGGGCTCCAGGGACACTTAGCCTATATTCGGCGTTTCATCACCAATTTGGTAGGCAAGAGTCTACCCTTCACCAAATTGATGAAGAAGGGAGTCACTTAACAATGGACTGAAGATTGTCAGAAAGCATTTGACATTATCATGAAATACCTCCAGAGTCCACCAGTATTAATGCCACCTGTTGAAGGAAGACCACTTATCCTCTATGTAACAGCCTTAGAGCGATCATTGGGAGCCTTTCTGGCTCAGAAGAATGATGCTGGGAATGAAAACAGCCTCTACTACCTCAGTCGGACTATGCTAGAAGCAGAAACCTGATATTCGAGTAATGAGAAGTGCTGCCTTGCATTAATCTTTGCGGTTTAGAAATTGAGACACTATCTGCAACATCACGAGTTCCAATTGGTATCTCGCAATAACCCGCTCAAATTTATCCTCAGTCGTCCAATGCATAGAGGGCGTCTGGCAAGGTGGGCAGTTATTCTGCAGCTATTTGATATTCAGTATGTATCTCAGAAAGAAATAAAGGGCCAAGCTCTAACTGATTTCCTGGCCCAACACCCTTCAGTGGAAGATACATCTGTAGATATTGAACTCCATGATGAAGAAGTCTTTTCTATTCCAGATAGTCCTCAAGTCTGGGAAATGTACTTTGATGGTGCTTCCAGAAGTCCAACAGGGAAGAAAATGGAAGATCCTAAATTCAACAAAGTTGGATTAGGAGTTGTTCTTATTTCCCCAGAAAAGGCAGTATTACCCTACTTCTTTTTATTGCAGGAAGGTGGTACTAACAATGAAGCAGAACACCAAGATCTTATTATAGGCTTGGAATTAGTGCTTCAAGCGAAAGTGAATTACATGAAAGTGAAAGGTGATTCGGACCTGGTAATCAAACAAATCAATGGGGATTATGCAATCATAAATGAAGAATTGATCCCTTTGTATGATTATGTCAGAGAGTTAATGGCAGAATTTCCTACGGAACCAACATTTTCTTATGTCCCTCGATCAAAGAATGCCCAGGCTGATGCATTGGCTAACATAGCCACAGCTCTAGAAGATCCAGATCGGGATGAGACAAGCATCAGCATTGCCCACCGTCGTACAATTTCACCTTACGTTCGAACCAGAACAGAGGAAATAAATGAAATTAGTCCCATTCCTGAACCATATGGTCATAATACAGGATGGATGACACCTATCAGGGAGTACCATCAAAATGGAACAATTCCACCTGATAGGGCCGAGAAGGAGAAAATCTGGTGACGTGTGGTCAACTTTACTCTTTATGATAGCCCAGACCACCTAGAGAAAGTTCTTTACAAATGTGGTTTTGATGGAGTTCTTTTCAGATGAATTGATGGTGAAGAGACAATGGTTGTCATGATAGAAGTGCATGCAGGAGTATGTGGTGCCCACCATGCTGGACATAGACTGTCCAATCAGATACGAAGGCTTGGATACTTTTGGCCTACAATGATACAAGATTGTGTTGATTTTACAAGGAAATGTCATTCGTGTTAGGTACATGCCAATTTCATTCATCAGCCCCCAGAGTTTCTTCATACAGCCAAATACTCATGGCCATTTGCTACGTGGGGAATGGATGTGGTGGGACCTTACCCTTCCACTACGGCGAAGCAGTTTAAGTACATTCTTACTGCTACTGACTTCTTATCCAAATGGGAAGAGGCAATACCTCTCAAAGAAGTTAGTTCTAAAAGCATTGTTAGCTTCATAAAGTCTAACATCATCACAAGATTTGGTGTCCCTCATACCATTTTGATGGACAATGGAACCATCTTCTGTTCATCCGAGGTGAAGAAATTGTATCAAGAATACAACATCAAGTCCAATCATTCATCTCGGTATCATGCAGCGGCTAATGTCCAGATAGAAGCCTTCAACAAGACTCTATCGAATATACTGCAAAAGATGGTGGATAAAGATAAGAAATCATGGCCTGACAAACTCTTTCATGCTTTATGGGCTTATTGAACCACCACCCGCACTGCAACGCGGTCAACTCCATATTCACTGATATGTGGAACAGAAGCAGTTTTGCCCATTGAGGTTCAGTTACCTTCACTCAGAGTTTCTATTTGTGATCAATCATCTACAGATGAACAATCTCAGAAGCGGTTGGATGAGTTGGAATGATTAGATGATAAAAGATTATGCACTCTGCATCACTTAGAAGTCTATCAGAATCGAATTGCGCGAGCTTTTAACAAAAAAGTTCGTCTTCGCTCATTCACTCAGGGAGAATTGGTATTGGTTCTCAAAACTCCAATGATACCAGGAAAGAAGCCTCCCAAGCATGAACCAAAATGGGAAGGACCTTATTCAATACATAAGGTCTACTCCAATGGAGCGTATTCTCTAATCTCAATGGATGGAGAACTCATCACGACTCCAACCAATGCCAAATTTCTGAAGAATTATTTTGAATAAACACAAAATATTGTCCCCAGAACCGATATTCTCATATTGGTTCACCTAAGTTCTAGATACATGACTTTAAACTGTACAACAATGTTCTTTCGTCCAACATAACAATAAACTGTGTAAAAGTCCTCAAAGTCCAACACGACGTTAAACCGTACTTCGTCTTAGCTACACGACGTTAAATTGTGCAGTCCACGCATATGACTTTAAACTATTCGCACTATCATCCCACATGATGTTAAATTGTATTGTCTCCAATTCGTCCGAGATGACGCTAAACTATATCAGTTCCCTTAATGACCAGAATGACACTAAACGTTATTTCGTCCTCGCTACATGATGCTAAACTATACGGCACCCTAATTCTCCCAAAGTGACGTTAAATTATGTGGTCCATGCATACAACCTTAAACTATTTGCATGTTCTTTCGTCCAACATGATGATAAACTGTGTCCTGTTTTGTTCTTACTGCATGACATTAAACTGCACGGTCCCCTTTACGTCCAATATGACGCTAAACTGTATTGTTCCCATCGTCCAATCTATATGACGTTAAACTGTATAGAAGTTCCTTATTGTCCGAAATGACATTAAACTATACTTTGTCCCTGCTACATGACATTAAACTGTGCAGCACCAATAGTCCTCACTGTAAGACATTAAACTGCACAGTCCCTTTTTGTGTCCTACATGACATTAAACTCTGCATCGTTAGGGTTGTTGTTGCCTCTTGTTTCTCACACCGAGTTTAACTCACGTGAGCTTAGAGAAAACATCAACCATAACACTTATTTCTTTAATTGAACTACGCGGACTTTGATCCTTGCCTTCTAGGCTAGGTACGTTGGCAACCACCTGAGGTTCAAGCCCGGAAAATATGTTTTCACATCGGTTCACTTTTGTCTCATATAATTATTACTTGTGAAACCGTTATCAGAACTGATATCTTCGTATTGGTTCACCTTTGTCGTTGCTATATGACGTTAAACTATACAACATTTTTTGTCCTGTATGACAATAAACTACGACATTCATTGATACCCTCACCTGAGAGGGAATCATTCTTTACATTGATTTTTCATCATATTCCAAAGACTATGTGCATACATGGTAATTCTCAATCCTTTTATCTTGGGTTAAACCATCATTGCACTAAAATCCCCTTGTCACCCTTCACATGTACGAACTAAATCTGTACAGAGGGTATTTCTAGAACTATGTGGGCTTTATTCCCATCCTCATGAGATACGTAATAACGTTCGAGCATCCCTCGAATCCAGCCCCAAGTCTTTGAACCTAGCCCCAAATTCTACTTTCAGTCCCTTGGCTGAAAAGTCCCCATAAAATACACAATGTGTATTCCTTATTATGGTCTGAGATCTACAACCATAAACCAAGATCTTCAACACTATTGTCCCACACGACGTTAAAAGGTATTTGAAGAACTACGTATGGCTTGATTCCCATCATTATAGAGTACGTAGTGAAGTCCAACACCTTAATTAAGGACCCAACCACCACATGATTTTGGTTATATTCGTCTGTGTATCTTCACATACATTGGACAATACCCATTTTCATGTTTCAGAACATTAACCTTAAAATATCTTCAGATCTTCATATCTCTTCTCTTGACTTCTGGTCGCAAAATTTTTGATACCTAAGAGTTCTTTTTCTTGACTATGCAGCACGTGCCCATAGGCGGCCTTGCATAAAGTTGTCTACATAACGGACCTGTCAGCCAAAAGATACTATTTATTTGACTATGCATCCAAATCCCTTAGGTGGCCCTGCATAATTCAACCCCCTAACGGGTTTGTTAAATGATAGTAACTTCATTCTTATAAGGCAAACCTCTTTTGTCCTTATTGGTCTTAATGACAATATGTAAGGATCCGCATAAACAGCCATCCTCAACATATCTGTCCCATATTCCTTTTTCACGATCTGAAAATATTTAAGTTTATGGTTTATAATTTTTTTCCCTACCCTTGGGTCAAACCTTTGTATGAGCGACACTCATCCAATTCCTAAATAATCTTGTGTGAAAATATTTTCTCCATATTCAATTACTTCTTTCCATACAAAAAACTCTCTGTTTTGGAAAAATTGAATCTCCATAAACCTTCATTGGCTTTATAGCACTAGAAAAGTAAATTTCTGAGAGTTCTTTTGCCTGACTATGCAGCACGTGCCCATATGCGGCCTTGCATAATGTTGTCTACATAACGGACCTGTCAGCCAAAAGATACTATTTATTTGACTATGCAGCCAAAGCCCTTATGTGGCCCTACATAATTCAACCCCCTAACGGGTTTGTCAAATCATAGTAACTTCATTTTTGGAAACTAATTATTCTAATGCCTTTTATCTCTTTTCCATATCATTCCTCATATTCAAAATTTCTTAAGTTATAGTTTACACATTTCTCTTCATACTTGAATATGGTAATGCATTTTCAGATAAATTATCAAGGAATCGAGTAATTTCTTATACATTTGGTCAAATCTATTTTGACCTTAAACATTATCAATTTTTAATGTCCATGTGCATGACTTTAAACTGCCCACAAAAGACAAAGGGGATTTGGATAAAAGTCAGGTCCCGGCTCACTAAAACATTCATTTTGTATGGTTTAGGTAATATTGAGCAATTAAGAGGTTCAAAGTTTGTAGGGTTATTCATAATAATCCTAGTAAAAATCAAACTATGCTTACTAGACCCATTGGCTTAGGTAAAATTAAAGCAAATAATTCAAGGCAGGCATGCACAAAGATTGAGGATGAAATTGTATTTCTCATTGATATACAGGGATTAGAAGGATATCCATAGATTGGATTCTCTTCTCTTTTTCAAAGAATTACAAAAGGTTGTCAACATAAGTCTTCACTTGATGTACAACATCCCAAGCATCATCAGTAGCCACCTGGAGTTCATTCATTCAACTGGATACAATAAGAGATGCAGTGATACCGGCTCTTCTTAAAATAATTGTAAAAGAATGTTCTTGAGTGCGGTTTGAGAAAATTTTTGGCTGATCAAACAATTACTCTGTTTCTGACCAAGAGACTTGGAAGATGGATACATGGATTTCAGAATGGATCATTGGAAGTAAAGAGCCATTTGAAGAGAGTACTCTTTTCAGATATTGTTCTAAAGTCATGATAGTCTTCTTTTCACCAACAATCTGCATCTCAAACATATAATTCTTGGCTTCTGGAATATTGACATCTTGCAGATGACCATGGCCATACAATGGCAGATAGATACTATGCGGATAATCTCGATGATACTTCTTCAGATGTTTGGCCAAGTCTGGAAGAGTGCTATTGCAGACTGTATAATAATCAAGGCCAACGATTTCCATCATGTCAACTATCCTTTTGCTGGCCAGTTCGTTCACTATTCCAATTCTTTTTGTATCCATTGAATCTACACAAAAAGTTGGATAATTAGCTTCTAAATTAATTTAATTGTTCATAAAATTTGTGAAGGGAATTCAAGAAAATTAGCAAAGGCATGGCGGGCGCCCAAGTCCCCTTCGGGCGCGCAAGTCCCCTTCGGGCGCACAAGTCCCCTTCGGGCGTGCAAGTCACCTATGGTCGCGCAGATACATTTTGATCGCTCAAGTTCAGATCACGCAAGTCAGACAGTGCAAGTCTCTATACGTCTGAACTAGTGCGACAATAGAAGCGCGACACGAGAAAAGAACTAACATGGACGAAGAAAGCATGAAGACCACTTGCGCGCCGAGAGAAGAAAAGAAGCCTGGGCAGAATACTTATTGTGAAATGAGGCCGCTATTTATAGCCATGCCCATTCCCTGCGTGCCACACCCCTGCGTGCCCGCAGCCACCTTGCGCGCCACACCCCTGCGCGCCTAGTGCTCACTTGCGCACCCTACCTTGCGCGCCCCAATTCCTTTGGAGTTTTGATTTTCCTCAGAGTAAAATCCTCTTTTATCTCCAGATCCAACTCTGAGGGGGGACATTTGTTGACGCTCCTTTCATCATAGAGTCTAAGGATTGAAAAAGGGGAATACGTGAATTCAAAATGATTCAACCTTTGAAGAAATGTCAAAAAATTGACGAAGGGAAGAAGAGGAGAAGATCCAATAAGCGGCGCGCAAGTTTTGAAGTAGGCGCGCAAGTATACTTGCGTGCCCAAAATGTCACCGTGCAGGTACTAGCGCACCTTTAGTCGTGCAAGTACTCGCGCGCCCCAGTGAGATTTCGCCAGAGGTCTCCTCCAGCCTATAAATACACCCGTGGGCCCCCCATTTTGAGGACGGAAAATTTCCAAAAACCATATTTGAGATCCCGGCGCCCAAGTCCCTTCTTCAAATCTTCCGCACACTTCTAAAGTAATTATTTACCAATAATGGGAGACCTAAACAAGAGGAACAAGGCCAAAGTGTTGGATTTCCCTGACACTTGCGCGCCTATACAAAGACTTGCGTGTCTATTGTTCTGTGCACAGCACTTGCGCGCCTTCTATCTGAAACACCCTAGGGATTGAACCAAGGGCTTGAGCCAATGCTCGACCAAGTTCTTCCCTAAGGGTTGAATGTCGCGCAAGTCCTTTTGTGGTGCGCAGGTACACTTGCGCGCCCAAGACTTGCGTGCGTCCGAGACTTGCGCGCCGCCTAAGCACTTGCGCGCCTGTCTTCTGAATTCCATAAAAATAATTCTAAGTGTTTTGGCTGGTTCACTTGCGCGCCGCCTGACACTTGCGCGCCTCCTGACACTTGCGTGCCGCCGAGGCACTTGCGCTCCTACTAAGGACTTGCACGCCCAAGTGGTTTTGGGTGCTTTTCTTGCCCGGTTCGTCTCCTAGATTTCATTCCACCTCTCCTATTCAAGATACAGTCATCAAGACACTCTTCAAAGCCATCTTTGGCATGTTTTCTTGAATAAACTCCTTATCTGAAAGGAATTCAGTGGAAGATTTCATTGATTCTCCTCATTCAAAGATGAGAGGATCTATTAATTCTAGGCCTCTTTTTCAGGAGTAAGTCCTAATCCATAATTTCCTTGACCTGGGCTTCCTTATCAGGAGTAAGCCCCAGTCCCCTTTCATTCATTTCAACCTCATCCTTTAACAATGAGAGAATCCCTAAATCTAGGCCTACTTCTCAAGAGTAAGCCCTAATCCAAAGTTCCCTTAAACTGGGCCTCCTCCTCATGAGTAAGCCCCAGTCCCTAATTATCAAATTCCTAGATTTGGGCTTCCTTTTCGGGATTTAGTCCTAGTCTAATCCCCCTCACCTGGGCTTCCTTTTCAGGAATAAGCCCCAATCTAAACTTTCATTCATTCTAATCTCATCCCTCAAGATGAGAGAATCCTTAATTCTGGGCATCCTCCTTAGGAGTAAGCCCCAGTCTAATTTCTCAATTTAGCCTTCCTTCTCAGGAGTAAGTCCTATGTCCCTTAATTTTGGGCATCCTCCATAGGAATAATCCCCAAATCCCCTAATTTAGGCTTCCTTTTTAGGATTAAGCCCTATGTTCCCTAAATTTTTTGCATCCTCCTTAGGAGTAAGCCCCACACATAATTTCATTCAACTTAGGGCTCGTTTTCAGGATTAAGCCCTAAGTCCTCAAAAGTTCCCAAATCTGGGCCTCCTTCTTAGAAGTAAGTCCCAATTATTATCTTTCCCTTAACCAGCCCTAATTTCCTTTTGATCTGGGTCTCCTTCTCATGAATAAAACCCAATCACAAATCCCCTCCTAATTTGGGCATCTTCTTCAGAAGCAAGCCACAAGTTAGAGCATTCAAATCTCCATGAAGTACATATACCTTTATGGACATCATTCCCAGGTTTTCTTCCCTGAAGTAAATCCCACTCCTCAAATATCTGGGCAGTCACACATACATAAGCCCCATCATATTTCTCATGATTTCATCTTTCCTGGAACAATTGTCTAGTTTTACCAATACCTCTTGTTTCTCACACCGAGCATGACTCACGTGGGCTTAGAGTGTAAAAGTAATTATGACATATTTCATTGGGCCATCAATCATTCATAACTTCATACACCTTCTCAAACTACGTGGGTTCTGATTCCTTCTATAAACAAGGATACGTTGGTAGCCCCTCTGCGGGTACGATCCCAAGTATGAAATAATCAATGTCCTCTTGAATGACGATAAACTTCAAGTGCCCCACTGAGTAGCTTAAAACCAGTATGGTCATCATCTTGACCAGGAGACTTCTATATAATGTTTCGAAGGATACCATTGGCTAAGGATCTCTATTAAAATACAGATGATTCTCTATCAATGAAGAACCTTCAATACATATAAAAAGATTCTCTGATTTCCACACATCAATCATCGATTGAAAGTTCTAAGGAAAAGTACATTCTTATACTTGGTATTTTAATAAGGATTCACGAACATAACTTAAATCTACAAAGAGATTCCCGAAGTAGACAATAATTCCCTCAAAAAAGGTGTGATGAATCCGATCTCCCATCCTCTCAACCAACGCAAATTCCTAAGCTCCATCAGTCCGCAGCTAATGGGCGCCTACCTTTGGAAAGCAGGTCCAACAGGATATGGAATCATTGGATGTTTCTGGTTCTACGAACAAACCCGTCAGATACAGATTGGAACATTTGAATCTCAAATCTATGAGGTCATTCCCAATTCCTATGTGGAAACACTATCACTATAATTATCATTCATGGATACATTAGTAATGGATTTAACACTGTGTACCATAGCCATTAATCAATGATTTTCAATAGTTATAATGGATATTAGACCAAGATTATTTGTTCCATAAGATTTGAAATATGAGGATTCAACAGAACATTCACCACCACTGGAACTCCATGTGTCATTTGCTTTTAGAACATTCATAACATTATCCTTGAAATACATATTCTTGTTCTTCTCAGAATGTATTTCTTTTATATCCTTTCTCTTAAGAATAGGACAATCAGACCTTATATGTCCAACAATTTTTCATTCATAATAGGTGACTTTAGAGTCTTTCCTATCTTTAAATTCATTCTTCTTTTATCTATATTGATAATTCTTCTTCTCAACAATCTTGTTCATCCTTCTAGAAAGACTGGTGAACTCATTTTCTGAATATTTACTTCCTCTAGATTCGGATTGTATGACAACATTCTTAGATTTATATCCTATATCTATCTCAGGAGTTTTGGCTTTCATATGATTTCATGCAGATGTAAAAGAAACACTTCCATTCCCATTATTCAACATAATATTATCAGCATCTCTCATCATTCTGGATTCATGTTGAAGAAGATTTCCAAATAACTCATCAAAAGAAATATGAGTGACTTTTTTATATTTATCTATATCTATTCTATTGGACTCCCATTCGTTTGGCATGATGTATATGATCTTGTCCACAAGAGATTCATCAACTAATCCTTCCTCACCCACTAATTGTAAACTATTGACAATAGTCATGAAAATTTGTTGCACCTTACATATGGTTTCTCCATAAATAATGAAAAAACCATGATATTCAGCTCTGAGCATGGCTCTTCTAGGTTCAATAACTTTTGAAGTTCTAAAGTGAGTAACCTCAAGCTTCTTCCATATACAATTTGCTGCTTCACATGGTGATATCTGGCTATATATATTTCTAGTCATGGAACAAAGTAGAGTATTGTGTACCTTATAAGTTAGTTGATACTCATGCTTCTCTAGGTTGGTGAAAGTACTAACATCCCTGTCATGAATTTAATAACCTCCAGTAAGCATGAAAAAATTGTCTACTCCAGTGTAAATGACAAAGGCCTTCATATGATCTCTCTAATATTTGTAATCATTACTATTATAAATTGGTGGTCTAGTAGGATTATGATTTTTTATTGAGACAATATCTATTTTTTTCATCTTATGAAAATATATTTCCCAGGAAAACATGATAATAGAAAAATTTCGTAACCAGTGATAATATTTCCTAATCATGAAAAAAATAATGAAAAACATGAGTAAGGAAAACATATATGTGAATATAAGTATTTCAGATACCTCCTCTGATACCAATTGTAGTATAGAAATATGAAGAAGGTAGATGCTCAAATACAAAAGGGGGTGAATTATGCACTTTAAAATTTTCTTTGGAATGTTTAATGTTGTTAGTGTTTAACAATGTTAAACAAGTTAAATTCACATGACCTTTTAGTTCTACAAACATTCTATGTTCCGAAAAAATGGTTCTGGAAATGAAACGTAAGATAAGTTTACTAGGAAAATATTCTACCTTAAAGTGAATAAAATATTACTAATCAGAGTATATGAAAGTTTAAGGATGTATAAGAAAGATATAATTTCCTTATCAATCAAAATGTAGTGGAAAAATAAACTTTTAACAAAAACAAGTAACAAGTATTTATTCTTTTAACCCAAAGAGAAGGGTATCCAACAACCCTAGATAAAGGTTCCCTGATTTATACTTTCAAGATAGTCTGTCTTACCCACACTAGGGTAAGCCCTCGATACAAATATCAGAATCTCTCTTTCTATACCCGAAATCCCTCAATCCTCAAGGTATCTGGCACCTCTTTCTTCCTCATCAATTAATTCCTCGAACATTATGGTAGTTGAGACCTCTATCTTTCTATCCCCGAAAGCCCTCGACTGTACACATAAAAAATCAGAGTCGCAGAAAGAAAACTAAACAAGAAGTTCAGTAAACACTAATCATAAGAGTCTCTATCTAGAAATCACTTCAACAACATATAATCTCTAGAGTGATATATTAGTCAATAGTTGTTCAAAGGGTATCTAATTTATTGGCACATCTCCAATAGTCGGCTCCCTCCTCCAACTGTAATACTTTTACTTTAATGTCTGAGCGACATGTACACATGTCACTCAACCAACGGTTAGTTAGAAACAGAATTTAATACATTGTTTCACAACTATATCTTGGATAGAAAAAATAAGATTGCATGACCAAATCCAATTTTTTGGAGTCTAAGTAAAAATATGGTTCAGATTATATGAAAATGATATCTTGAGTCTATAAAACATGGATATTCAGATTTTGTTTTTCAGGATGTTCAAAGTTAGAATTCTATAGACATCAGAGTCTGAACTCATAATAAATCATAATCTAAATTTAGAGTCAGATTTCAAAAGAGTTTAGTGTCTAAAATCATAAGAATGTGTAATATGAATCTAGATTCTGAGTTCATAAGAGTTCTGTGTCTGGACTCATAATAATTTGAAACCTGATTTTTGAGTCTGAGTTCATAAGAGTTAAGAGTATGAACTCATAATAATTCATAACCGGAATTCAGAGTTTGAGTTCAGAAGAGTTCTGATTCTGAACTCATAAGAATTTGAAACCTGAATTAATATTCTGAGTTCACAGGAGTTCGGAGTCTGAATTCATTAGAATTCGGAGTCTAAACATTGAAATTTCGGATTGTGAAAACAGAATGCACTGTATCAAAGAATTTATAGGATTACAAGGATTTGGTTACAAATCCAAATCAAACACATAGAAAAAATATGAACAATGAAAAACATGCTAAGGATAAATTTTCCTTGGGGCAGGAAAATTTTCCTTAACAAGAAAAAAGAATGGTTAAATGTAATTTTCCTTCAGATAAGGTGTTTTTGATTTTCAAAACAAGAAGGAATGGAAAATTCATAAGAAAAACATATTAACACAACAAAACCATCATTAAATACACTTTTAAATCATTCACATCCTTTTATGATGGTCCATTGAGTGAGTTGAAAAACAATTATCATACAACCTAAGTCTATGACTAGTGTTTAAATCATTTTAATGCTATTTAAAACCAAAAAAGGTTATGTTGAACACATATAATTTTTTAATGATCATTTAAAAACACCTGAATCATTTAAAAGCATCTACATTGTCATTTTACAAAGACATAAATTTATATAGAGGAACCTTATAAACGATACTTGTATACAAAATATTTTTTTATAAAATATATATATATAATGTTTAAACATGCCTCTCATGAATAAATTTTATGAATCCAATAGTTTTCTCATGTAATACTATTGAGGAGTGAATAAGTCATATATAAAGATATAAGTGTCACTCAGCCATGATAATTTTGAACATAAAATCATAACTCATCAAAGTGTGAAAACATGTTCAACTTAATTCTAGAAACATGTACAACCTATGCTTGACCCTTCAAATGTGGTGCATTAGGAAAAATGTTCCCATTTTTGAGGGTATAATTTATTTCAATGTTAATTGACTATAGGTAGTCAAATATTCTATGCTTTCAATAGTTCATTTCACTTTTTGAATAAATAAATTTCAAAAACATTCTATACTGTATATAAAACATTTCACACCCTAAAGATAATAACAATAACACCTCATGGAAAAACCACTATTTCAAAATATAGGAATGTATTTGAGAAGTTTCTATTTTGTTTACATAACAGTGTAGACCCATAAAAAACTATATGGCCATTATGGACGGAAACTGTTCAAATCATGACTTTTGATACATCACATTTTAATCCATACTCCACCCATCTCATTTATGGTTATGAATTGTGTTTTCATCAATCTCCCATTAAGATCGTAGAATGATCTATCATAAACATATAAGAAAACTAACCATACCACATCCTTGGTTAAGGCCTTCTTATAGCTTCTAATTATGAAGAATCCGAGATTACCATCTTGTAATAATTGGAAATTCCTAAAAAGATTTGAATATCAAAGAAATTATTTGGCCTCTCTAAAAATATATTACATTGAACTTGTCGTGTTCTAAAAATATATTATATGCTAATATCATTTTCCATTGAAATGTATATTATCAATCCAAAACATACACATTGAGATCCTGACATATATTTCATGCTCTCTATTTTTTATCAAAATAATATATAGATATTTAGCATGTTCCTCCCTCAACTGGGAATACATGAAGATTTTATTGAAATTTATGGCGGAAAAATTATCTCAATAAGGATGGAATACCAAATTCATCTCATCCATGAAAAATACAAGTTTATTTTTCAAAGTGAATGACATCAAAAGATTCTCATAGAGTACATAAGAAATACTATATATATAATGTTTAATATCAAAATACATCACTATAAATTGATGGTAACTTGATATCAAATCATTCATAGAGAACACTTTAACACCTCTAGGATGATCAAAAAGTCCATCATTACATATAAGTGGTTATAACTTCATTTCTATCTCATAAAATAACCTCTAAATGTCCACACATATTCTCAATTTTCTATTTGAATTACTATTGAAAAAACAATGGCAACCCATGTGGACATAATCATTCATATGAACCGCATCACCTCAAAATCATTCAATTGATACTTCTTCTACCATAGCTCTAAAAGATCCATATTAAATGGTGGATTATATATATGAACCACAAATGGTATGAAAATAATCATAAACTAAACCTACCTTGTTTGTGGTAATCTAGACATGTCCTTAGTAAATACATCTATGATCATATAAATGTTAGTAAGACATACTGAATGAGGTTTCTCTCAATAATGAAAAATTAAAATAGGAAAATGATATATGATTCTACTCAGAAATATAAATATAGTTCCTAAATAACAATTTTTCATATCCAACTCTCTAATATAGACATAATCATAAACCTTGAAAATTAAAATTCCACCCATTGAGGAAAACAATTGATATAGTATACATGTCACTACCTGGGGGATTTTAATTGTAGTCACAAACTAAACTCAGTGTTTAATTTCACTCAAATTTATTATTTATGAGTTATTATAATTTCTAATTAAATATAGTATATCAATCTAAAATTTACTTCTATATTTTAGTTTCAATGGAATATAAAATCAATCAAATGAGAAGCACTATTGGATAGAAAAAATAACATTGTGGAAATAAATATGAAGTGTAAAAAAATTAAGAATTCAATAATGAGAATCCTAATTATTATAGAAATATATTTATTACTAATCTAATTTCAATCAAATGACCATGTTTCTTTTACCGAGTTTATTTGGGTGATCTATATGGCTGATTCTATGCATCCCTGTCCCACATACCTAATATCTTTAACTATATACCTATTACAAGGTATCATGTTCCAATGATAAATATACATTGATCATTATCTAATTGGTGGAAATATGTATCTAATACACCAAGACCCACATCAATATGATTATTGGAAGCACTTGTACACGATAAATTCATCAAACACGATGATTTGGACAATAAATATTATAGACCAAGAAGCTCGTGAATATCCTTGATCAGAAACTGAAGTGTTTGGCACATGGAATTTTTCACAAAAAAATGCATAATGAAAAAATAAAAATGAAATGCTAAGAGAATTACATGAATACTCACAGTGGTAGCACCTGATAACCTAGGTTCACAGAAGAGGTGGGTTTGCAATGGCGAATGAATCTGCAGTAGATGTGGTGTTGAGAAATAGAGGTGGGGTACACGGAGGAGGTGGGTTCGCGACAAATGATGGGTTCAGGGCGTAGGTGGGGTTCAGTGCATGGCAGATGTGAGGTTCGTAGAAGATAGGGTTTGGCAGTCAAGGTGATGCTAGCAGTAGAGAAGGGATTCACAGTGGAAGGGGACATATTCGTAGTGCTAGAGGATGGAATCACGACAGTTGAGGAAGAGGAGGATTTGGCGGTAGGTAAGGAGGAGGAGGATTAGTCAGTGGTATGGTTCAGATTTCATGAGAGTTTGACATGTTCAAGAGGAGGAGACAATATGGGTTTATTCATTAATGTGGGTATACCATTTATAAACACTATCTAAAAAATGATAAAAATTTATGATTTATAGTTATGTAATGGTCCCCCCTCAAGCCATTCTAAAAGAAGTCTTTGCTTTAATATTAATTTGAGCCTACCACCCCATCCTTATAATATATATATATATATATATAACTAGAATATCAATTATATATATTAAGATTATAAATATAATAAATTTATATTTATGTAAATATATAATTTCCAAATTTTTAATAAAAAAATAATTATTTATATTTATAATTATAAAAATATAGATATATTTGTTTAGATAATTATAAAATTATAAGATCTATATTAATTATACTTATAATTTTATAAATATATATAATTATTATAGTTTATTTTTATAATAATATAAATATTTTTATATTTTTTTAGAATTATAATTTTAATTATCTGTATTTAATTTTAAATATTTGTATATATTATAAATATTTATTTGGTACATTTATAAATATTTAATAAAATACATATTTATTTATTGTTGTAATTATAAATATATATATTTAGATAATTTAAAAAAATTAACAGTTATATTTATAATTTTGTAAATATAAATAACTAAAATATTTATTATATTTTTATAAATTTTTTAATTATAACTATTTTTATTTGTATATAGATATTCGTAAATAAATATAGACAATTATTATATTTATTATGATTTTATAATTATTTAAATACATCTCTAATTTTTTAGAATTATAATTATAACAATTTATATTTATTTATAATCCTTTATATATATTTATTTAATTATATATATTTATAAAATTATAAGTATAATAAATATATTTATTATAATCATGTAACTATTTACACACACAGACACACACACACATATATATATGGCTATAATTATAAATTGTATAACAATATATTTAAAAATATATGAATATAATTATAAATATATATATACACATTATAATTAAAAATAAAAATATTAAAATGTATTTATATATAATTAAAATTTTATAATTATAATTATATAAAGTATTATTATTATGTAAATATGTTTAATGTAATTTTTTAAGTATTCTTGAGAACATTATAGATTCATGGGAATGACATTATTGAATCATAAACATACAAAAGTTTAGATGATAAAACATGAGTTATCACATATGGAAATTATGAATAATAAGAAGGTGGTAATGTTTAAATGAACATTAATGATGAATACATTTTATGTATGCATGTCAATTATACTCTCACATCAATATATTTGTTGGCCATTTTCATTAGAAAAATATATTTATTTATTAGAATTTATAATTAAAAATATATATATTTACATGGTTTTTATATATAACTATAAATATAATTAATATAATTAATATTATAAATATATTAAATATGATAAATCTAAAAAAACTAAAAAATATAATAAAACTGATCATTCTAATAAATATATTAATTATTTAATGAATTTTATTATAACCATATAAGTATTTATTTATACTTTTAGAAATGTGTTTTTTAAAACATTATCTACATATTTGAATTATTAATGAAATATATATTAAGGATAAACAACATTATTTTATTTAATGTAAACAAATAAAAATTATTTTTTAGTATATATATAATATTTTTATATAAATTAATGACATTTTTTATGAAATAAATTATCACCCCTAATAAATCTATCTTTTTTAAGTTACCTTTTTAGTGATGATGAAGGTTATATTTATCAATTATTTTATCTTGCACTAATATATATCGGTGCATATCATTCCTAAATCTGTTGTAGTGAGAATAAATTATAAGGAATGGGAGAGCTAAGATGCTCAATAAGGGTATGATTTCAAGGGAAGCTATAAATAAATAAGGAAGAATCAGTATGGCAGGTAAAAAACTAAAACAAATTCCATTTAATAAATAAATAGATCATAATATGGTAAGAATAAATAATGGTCAAATAATTCCATACAAATAATCACATGGGTAACAAAAATTAACATTGGATATTCTAACTAATCAAAATATTCATATGGAATATAAATAACTAAATTCATAATGATAGACATTTAAAACATACGATCAAGGCCATGTTCCCAAAAATCTAACACTATTGAGGATAGTGCTAATAATTCTATATAAAAGGGTAAGGTCACCACCAAAACACATTCTTGTTCTTTCATTAAATTTTTTGATACATCAAGGGGCTATAACAGACTCCACCCATCACATACTAAGTCCAATGCATTCCACATATGAAATGGGTAAAAGACTGTAACACCCTGAAATTTTATGAGAAATATTATTTTTAATTACTTTGATGTCTTGTGTTGTATGCCACACTAATATTAGCATTTTCTCTACGAAACAACGTATTAGCTTGTATTATACGCAAACACTATTCTAGTATTGCGTTGCACGCCAGAGCTACTTTCCACGATAGCGTGTGTTGTACGCAATACCGAGTTTCACTATACGAGATATTATTATAATATTATTATGAACTAACTGTTATGAATAGTAATACCCACATTATAAAATTTTATAAAATTTATATTTCAAAATGGACTTCATTTTTTGATTTGGAATATCAAAATTAGCCAAGGGTGAATTTTCAGTATTTTTCTAAAAACATTAAATTTTTTATGAATAGTGAAAACACTAGGTTACTATTTAAAAACCGAAATTTTATTTAAATAATTATATATTTTATTTTTATTTTAGGTCATTATAGATACATAAGACCTATATAAGTTCAATGTAGTTCAATGGAGTCATTTTATAAGAATTTTATATATATATAATTTTATTGAACTTTTCTCCGTCTTTTACCCACCTCGTGCAAATTTACATAAAACATAAATTTACCGCTTATGTGAGTGGAATTTCAAAATTCCGAGAGACACAGTTGATATCAATATGTAAAATGTGGTTCAATAAGATGAAAATAATTTTTGTTCAATAGTACCTTTTTTCTTTTATTTACCACGGTTAAAATTAAATACGGTAATTTAGGGTAAAAATAATATTATTATTACTTTAAAACCTGTCTTAATTATATTGGATAAGTGTAATTCAACCAAAAACAACCTTAGTAATATAATATTATCATTTAGGTCCACTTGGATTGATTAGGACATTTTTTAATATTTAATTAAAATAATAGTTAAAAGTGTAAAAAAACGATTAATAACTAAAACATTTTTAATATATTGTTATACATAAGATAAATTAGAATATAAATATTCACTAGAAAGATAAAAAGAGTTCCAACATAATGTAATTTTATTTATAATTTTTAGACAATAAATAATTTAATTTATTTATGACATAATGATGATGGAGTAATTATCTTATTAATGAAATATTAATATAATTGATGAAATAAATAGCCATATAAAATGTAATTTGAGACTTTTTATGAATTCCAATAATTTTTTAGGTTAATATGACATGTTATTATTGATTAAATTAACATTTTTTTGAACTAATCATGTTGTTATGATTTTCACAAAAATCAATTACCAAATAGTGTCAAAATTGACATAAAATAGTTTTTAAAACAAATATTTAATTATTAAATTATATTCTATTCCAAAAAAAACTAAGGTTCATCCAAATGAATTAGATAAGGTTATATATATTAATAATGAACCACTTGGGGTTATTTTGGCTTATTATATTATGTTTATTAACCATATAGTGTTAGAAAACAAGAAGACATGGTAAAGGACAAATTATTTAACTTCGAGTTAAATCTAAATGATAAGGTTAAAATAGTAACCTAAACTTGTCTAAAACCTATTGGTTGACAGGATTTCGACCCATTCCCACCCTAGACACGAAATAATCAACTATGGATCCATTATAAACCTAACATAAATTTACTGTAAAATAATATTTTATGTTTTTTCTAAGGTGGCTCTCACCCCTATTATAAAAGGGACCCCCTTCAGTCTAATTCAGACCTTCCAAACCATTTGGAACGGAAACACTCAGGACAAATACTTTATAAAATATCCTCCCTTCATCCTAGAGGCCTTCATTTATTCAGAAATCCATCCTAAGGAGCCCTTTTGATCAAATCAAAAGGAAGAACCTGAAAAAGTGGTAAATGTATCACCACCTATATCAAGTTCCACTCTTCTTCAACTTCCTCCTTTGTTGATTCCATTCTAAAATAATAACTCCAGAATATTATATATAGTATAGTGTTATTATAAAAAAAATTTCAATAGTATTAATTATTTTATACATCCTTTGAATGAAAAAGTCACCACACGTGCGTACGTACGACTTACAGTCTCCACGTCGTGGTGTAGTTTGTTATTCCAACATTTCATCATTTGGACAGATATAATAATAACTATAAATGATGTAAACAATAAATATCACATTTCTAATTTTTTTTATATAATATAACATCCAATTATATAATATTTTAATATCAAAAAAATGATATCATCGCTCGTGCGTACGTACGGACTACCGTCTCCATGACACGATGAGATTCATTCTCCATGATATCAATCCAAGATTGATTATAAAGCATATATAATAAGTAATCATAAAACATTTGACATAATAATTCAACTGGATTTATGTATATCTATATTGCCATTTACTTCGATTCAATTTAATAAGGAAACGAAAACAACATTCATGCATACGTATGGTCTACCATCTCCATGAACGGTGTATTTCGTTCCATTTATCGATCTATTATATATATATTTATATTATGAATATTTATTATATATAAACCATGGTTTAAATTTTGGATGTAGGTTGTCATGATCTATGTAAAAATGTGAATAATTTCAAGAGAAAACACGTAGGACAAATGTAATGATTTTACCCAAAAAGCTGCTTTAACATAAAATTTACAAAAGAATAGGTAATAAAAAGTCATAAGTGAATCATATATGATATCATAAAAATTATTATGGTTATGTTACATGTTAATAATATGTTTAAACCCACTATACAGAAGTCTTGGACACATATGGATGAAATTGGACATGGTAAGGGATAATTTTGCAAATCTCATTTTTATCTAAGATTGCTTATACGTAAGTATTTACTGGGGTTATATTTTTTTCATCCATGTTCATAAATTGTATTACATAAAGAGTTTAATATTATTCTATTTATTTTTAATGTAATTTTTACCCCTCTTTGAATTTTAATTTTTGTTATGGAAACAATCTTTCTTTTGTTTATCATACGTGGTACTTTTTGACTTTTCCGTTAAAAGCACGAGGAGAATGTTTTTTTAACTTATACTTCATGAAGGAATTTTTACAATATCATAATGAATTATTTTCATGAATCTTATTCTACAAGATTTCATGATTATTTTAAACAAAATCCCTTTCATTTAAGATTGAATGGCATTTTTTGAAAAGAAAATGATTTTTAAGAATAAAGGATATTTTCTTCAAGAATTCATTTCGAAAGTTTTGTCAAAACTATTATCCATCTAAGATGACTTTATGATTATGTTTCAAGTATAATGTATCTATTATTTACATGCTTTGATTTTTCTTATGATGAAATGATATCAATTTATTTATATAGATTACGTTATGATGTGATGATGTTTATGAAACCCATTTTATTCTTTGGGTTATGATGAATGATTTATGTTTATTTTTTGGTATAAGTAAGAATGATTTAATTATGAGATGGGTGGGACTCATATATACCTCCAATGAATTGGATAAAAATTTATATCTCATGAGATAGACATGGCTGGAATGACAAGTTAATCGGGTTCAGTGACACAAGACTGGAACATTGAGTGAACTCGATTCAGAAAGGTACTTTGTCCACTAAGATGGTCTTTTCAGCAATGTCTTGGCTACTATGGAAATAATAACATGTGTTTAATGATTTCCACAATTACTTGTTTTATTCCCATGCTATTTTATCATGATTTATGTTCTATTATGATCTGTTCCTTATGTACTGCCATGTTTTATGTCATTGCTCAATATTTTAATGTCTAAACATTATGTCCTTGTTTTTTTAAGTTCAAATGTATACGGTTTGTCTTATTTTCATAATTCATACCATTAATGAGCATTTGAGTTCACCCAATATATGTTTTCTTTTTCCCAGGATATAAAGAATGATTTTAGGTATTAAAACAAAAGGGGATGATCTTTACGGGAGATGTTGATGATCATTCATCATGATTAGAAAATTACGTTCTGAGTTTCCAAAGACACTAAACTATTAGGGTCATTGTGTGTCTATTTTTGTTATGTGTTAAGTATTCCACAAAAGTAATGTAATTTCCATGTACGTAAAGCTTTGGATCTCTACAGTTGGTATCAGTGGAAAGGTTTAGTTAAACTTTGGAAACTAGGATGCGAAAAAATTATTGAGATTCCTAGAGATATTTATAAGGTATGTATAGTGATGTGCCTAAGTTTAGGTATAAGTATAAGTTATAGTCCTAGGATAACCGTAACTATCATAGAATTAAACCTGAGATGTTAGATATTGAAGTTACTCCCACATTATTATGTTTTTATCTCTGGCATGATTTTTTCCTATCACACTATTCATTATGGGTTTTAGATGATGGGTGGAACCCGAAGGAACCGTGTTGATCAATGTAATGGAAAATGAGGTGATTGTACTCATGAACAAACAAATTTTATGGGAGGTGGAGTGAAAATTTTTATTTCTATAATTAGAGAAGCTATGAGTCATTCGAGACTTGCAAATGAACCGAGAAGGGAACAATATTCTACTGAATCCTTTATGAGGAAAAGTATGCCTTCGTTCAATGGGTCTTCTGATCAACTTATTGTTGAACAATGAATCAGTTCCATTGAAAAGATAGTTTCCCTACTTCACTGTTCTGAACATGAAAAAGTCATTTTTGTTGTTTACCATTTAGAAGGTGAAGCAGACCAGTGGTGGAATCTAATTAATAATACAAGGCCCCAAGATGAAATTGAATCCAGGGAATGGGATGAGTTCAAGAACTTTTTTTTCAATGAGTATTTCCCTCATATTCTTCGAACAATGATGGAAAAGGAGTTCCTTGAGCTTAATAAAAAGGATAATGAATCTGCTGGTATATATGAGGAAAATTTTACAAGGATTTCAAGGTATGCATCTGGCTTTATCATCCAACCTGCAAGTAAAGTTGTTCGATTCTTCAGTGGCTTAAAACCAAGTCTTCTAAGGTCATTAGCGATAAGAGACCGCATTAGCTATGATGAAATTGTGTGTTGTGATATCAAGGTAGATCTAGAAGTTGGTGTTATATATCAATATCATGGTTTTGACATGAAACAAAAGAGGGACTTCAAGGAGAAATCTCAGAGCAATTGTGAAAAGAAGATGAATGATTCTTTATGCTCTATCTGTGGAAGGAAGAATAGGTGAGATTGTTTAAAATGTACTAGAAAATGTTTTAAGTGTGGAAAAGAAGGTCACCGAGTAGTTGAGTATCGAAGTAATGGGAAAAAGATAGCTAATGATTTGAATAGAGAAAATATTACAAAGAATAGTCCACCAACACTTTAATGCTACAATTGCAAGGAAATGGGGCATTATGCTAACCAGTCCCCTAATCCAAGGGTTAATGATGACCTACATCAACAACATCATAAGTCAAAGGACAATGGGAAGTAAAATGCGATCACTATTAGCGATGTTGAGTATGACAAAGTTGTGGTGGACTGATTATGTGTTCTTGTAAAGGGATTCCCAAATAATGTTGTTGAATCTCAGTTATAGTATTGTGGAATATTGGAATATATATGTAATGTTTTATTGTGGTTTTTGATAATTATATTGTAAAGGTAACCATGAAAAGTGATTGAAATATTTTTGGAAAGTAGATGATTTTCCCATAATGAAGGGATAAGGGGAAAATAATATGTTTGACAGCATTCATGAGTTCTTGACTAATATAAGGACAAACTGATATCATAGATTGAGTATATAGAAATTTTCGGATTTTTTATGTGGAAAGAGTTAACTTTTGAAAGCATTCATGTTTTCACTAAGGATCGATGGGTATTAATTTTTCAATTAAATACATGATTAAGGTATTCACATGTTTGGAATGTGACTAACAAGATATATCTAAAGATATATGGGGTATAAATGATGCTATTCACATTCTTGGTTGATGACATTTCTAGTAATCGTTTTCTTTATACTATAATATTGGACAGAAGTATATTCGATAAGCCTAAAGGTTGTAATGGATTAAGTTGGACATCATAACGAATTTTTTAAGGCTAGAAATTTTTTCGATGCTATTTATGGAATGTTATAATAGTGTAGTTTTATAAAAAGGACAACCCATAAGACAGGTGACAACCCATCGCGTAGGACAAGGTTGTGAGAATCGAACCCACAACCGAAGTGCGACCGGCCTTTATCACCTACCACTGGCCTATAGGAAGTCCCTGGTCTGTAGAAATTAGTTTTATTTTGTAATGCAGTATGATAGTTGAAGTATAAGTTCATTTTAAGAACCATCTATGATTAATCTCACCATAGATGGACTTATTTATATTTAATATCTTTTTTTTACCTTTTGATTGAGATAGATAGAATGACCCACCATTCTATCACATGATCTACTAATACTTCACGAATGACAAATTAAACTTCATTTCTTTATGATATGAAGTGGAAATAGTACATGGAATGACCAACGGTGAGATTGTACCAAAATCAAGTAAGTATTTCATCTAATTTTAATTCATCAAATTTAGGAAAATGATCTTGAAATCCAAAAATATTGTCATAGTGTCATCATATCCGATTAATCAGATGGTACCTTAGATCATCAAAAATTTATGGCTGTATGATTGATGGATTTTTCATAGCCATGTCCTCTATCACTATCCATCAGAACCTGATGGTTCGATTTTTCTACTATATCCATATTTTCACCTATGTTCTCTTATGTGGAAACCCAGTAATGAGTTACATTGGGTAATCGTTAAGTTTCATACTTTAGTTTTTAAAATTAAGATTTAGTATCCCTTTTTTACAATGTGGGTTTATATGAAAGAAACTTTCAAGTAGTAAACCATTTATAACCCTGAAGAATTTTGAGGGAGAAATTCATTTTAAGGGGGGTAGAATGTAACACTTCGAGATTTTATGAGAAATAATATTTTTAATTACTTTGTTGTTTTGTGTTGTATGCCACACCAAAATTAGCTTGTGCTATACAAAACACCGTATTAGCTTGTATTATACATAAACAAAACTCTATTCTTGTGTTGCACACTAGAGAAACATTCCTCAATAGCATGTGTTGTACCCAATACTGATTTTCACTAAACGAGATATTATTATAATATTATTATGAACTAACCGTTATGAAGTGTAATACCCACTTTTTGAAAATATATAATTTTTTTGTTTCAAACTGGACTTCATTTATTGATTCGGAATATCAAAGTTAACCTATGGTTAATTTTTTGTATTTTTCTAAAAACATTCAATTTGTGATGAATAGTGAAAACACTAGGTTATTATATAAAAACCGACTTTTTACTTAAATAATTATTGATTTTATTTATATTTTAGTTCAAAATAGATACATAATACCTATTTAAGTTCAATTTAATTCATTATAGTCATTTTATATTAATTTTAGATATATAAAAATTTTATTGAAATTTTCACCGTCATTTACCCACCTTCTAGGAGAATTTACAAATTTACATAAAACATAATTTTACCACTTCTGTGAGTGGAATTTCAAAACTCTTAGTGACACAGTTGATATTAGTAAGTAAAATTTGGTTCAATGAAATGAAAATATTTTTTATGAATAATAACCTTTTACTTTTATTTACCACAGTTAAAAGTAAAAGGGGTAATGAATTGTAAAAAATATTTTATTTTTAGCTTCAAACAAGTCCTAATTCTATTGGATATGTTTAATTCCACCAAAAACAAACTTAGGAATATAATATTATCATTTTGGATCATTTTTTATTAGATTAGGACATTTATTATTATTTAATTCAAAGAAGAGTTAAAAGAGTTCAAATCAAAGTTTAATAACTAAAACATTTTTAATATAGGGTTATGCATAAGATAAATTAGACTATAAATATTTATTAGAAAGAAAAATGATTTCCTATATAATAGTATTTTATTTATATTTTTTAGACATTATATAATTTTATTTATTTATGACACAATGATGATGCAGTAATTACATTATTAATAAAATATTAACATAATTGATGTTATAAATACCCAAATAAATGTAATTTGAAACATTTTATAATTTCACTAATTTTATATTTTAATATTACATGTTATTTTTGATTAAATTAACATTTTTTGATCTAATCATGATTTTATTATTTTCAAAAAAATCAATTACCAAATAGTGTAAAAATTGACATAAAATAGTTTCTAAAACAAATATTATATTATTAATTGATATTCTATTCGTAAAAATATAAGGATCATCCAAAAGACTTATATATGGTTATATATTTTAATAATGAACCAGTTGTGGTTCTTTTGTCTTGTTATAGTATGTTTATTAAGCATATAGTGTAAGAAAACAAGAAGATACGGTAAAAGTTATATTATTTAACTTAGAGATAAATCTAAATGATATGGTTAAAATACTAACATAAACTTGTCTAAAACCTATTTGTTGAAAGTATTTAGACCACGTATCACCTCAAACTTTAAATAATTCAATTTGGAACCAATATAAAAATAAAATGAATTTATTATAAAATAATATTTTTTGTTTTTTCTAAGGTGCCCCTCACCCCTCTTATAAAAAGAAACTCCAACGACACTCTAATTCACATATTCCAAGCCATTTGGCTTGGACAACCTCTGCCCAAATACACTATAAATTATCCTACCTTCATCCTAGAGGCCTTCAATATGTCATGAATCCATCCTATGGATCCTTTTTGATCAAATCAAAAAGAAGAACCCGAAGAAGAGGTAAGTATCTCACCAACTATTTCAAGTTCCATTCTTCTTCCACTTCCTACTTCTTTGTTCATCCCATTATAAAATAATAACTCCAGTATATTATATATAAAATGGTGTTATAATAAAAATGGTATGACCGTATTAGTTCTTTTATCCATCCTATGAATGAAAAAGTCACCACACGTGCGAACGTACGGCTTACCGTCTCCACGTCGCGGTGTAGTTTGTTATTCAAACATTTCATCATTTGGATGGATATAATAATATGTATAAATGATAAAAATGATAAATATAACCTTGTTATGTTTTTTTATATTTGATATTCTATCCAAATATATATGATTTTAATATCAAAATAAGGATATTGTCGCTCGTGCATATGTACGGACTACCGTCTCCACGACGCGATGAGATTCATTCTCCCTGTTAACCATCCGAGAATTATTAAAAAGTATATAAAATAAGTAATCATGAAACAAATGACATAATTATGCTATTGGATTTATGTATATATATTTCATTTACTTCCATTCAATTTAATAATGAAACGAAAACAACGTTCATGCTTACGTATGGTCTACTGTCTCCATGAATGGTGAATTTCGTTCCATTTATCGATCTATTATATATATTTATATTATGAATATATATTATATATAAATAAGGTTTTAACTTTTTGATGTAAATAATCATGATCTATGTAATCATATCAATAATTTTCATGTCAAAACACGTATGAAAAATGAAATGATTTTACCGAAAACACTACTTTAACATTGAATTAACAAAAGAACTGGTAATATGAAGTCATAAGTGAATCATATATGACATAATAAATGTTATTATGGTTATGTTGCAAGTTAATAATATGTGTAAACTCACTATACAAGAGTCTTGGACACATACTGATAAAATTGGACAAGATAAGGGATAATTTTGCAAATCTCATTTTTATATGTGATTGCTTATATGTAAGTATTTACTAGGGTTATATTTTTTTCATTCATGCCCATAAATTGTTTTTCATAAAGTATTTGATATTGTTCTATGTATTTTTAAATTAATTTTTACCCCTATCTGACTTTTACTTTGTGTTATGGAAGATATCTTTCTTTTGTTTACCATACGTGGTACTTTTTGACTTTTCCGTTAAATTTATGAGGAGAATGTTTTTTTACTTATACAGCATGAATAGATTTTTACAGTTTCACTACACCTTATTTTCATGAAGCTTACTCAAAAAGATATCATAATTATTTTCAAAAAAATGATTTTATTTTATGATTGAATGGCATTTTTTGAAAATAAAATGATTTTGATGAAGAAAAGATATTATCCTCAAGAATTCATTTCAAGTGTTCGGTCAAAACTATTTTCCATATAAGATGACCTTATGATTATGTTTCAAGTATAATTTATCTATTATTTGCATGGTTTTAATTTTTTTATGATGAAATGATATCGAATTTTATATGAATTATGTTATGATGGGACGATGTTTATGAAACCCATTTTATTCATTGGGTTATGATGAATGATTTATGTTTATTTTTCGGCACAAGTAAAATGATTTCATTATGAGATGGGTAAGACCTATATCTCCCCCCAATGCATTGGGAAAAGATTTATATCTAATGAGTTAGACATGGCTGGAATGGCATGTTAATCTAGTTCAGTGATACAGGACTGGAAGAGGAGTGAACTCGATTCAGAAAGAGACATTGTCCACTAAGATGGTCTTGGAAGCAACTCTGTGGCTACTATGGAAATCATAACATGTTCTTAGAGGTTTCCACAAATACATGTTTTATTCCAATGCTATTTTATCATGATTAATGTTCCATTATGATCTATTCCTTATGTACTTCCATGTTTTATGTCACTTCTCATGATTTTGAGGATTAAACATTATGTTCATGTTATTTTTTAAGTTCAAATGTATATGGTTTGTTTTATTTTCTCCATGCTTACCCTTACTGAGAAATTGAGCTAACCCTTTATATGTTTTATTTTCCCCAGGATATAAATAAAGGTTTTAGGAAAGAAATCAAAAGGGGAATATAATTATGGGAGATGTTGACGATTTTTCACCATGATTAAAAGATTATCTTTCATGATTCCAAATATAGTAAACTATTATGGTCTTTTTGTGTCTGTTTTTGTTATGAATTAAGTATTCTAAAAAATTAATTTAATGTCCCTGTACGTCAAGCTTTGGGTCTCTACAAAGACAATTCATATAATGATTTGTATTTAAACAAGATCATGAAATTTAAATTATTTCCCCAATTAATAAAAATAATCATAATCCATCCAGATTAAAATGAATGGTATCAATATATTTCATCCCCAAACAAACTGATCATATACCATTTCAAGAAATAATATGGATGGTGTCATTATAATATATCCTAACTAAAAGATAAGTTATAAAAACAATATCTCCATTAATGGAATATGATTAGGAATGATCTTATAGAAAATTTCATGAGGATAACCACTTCACATTAAAAATCACAATTTTATTTAAAACTACATAAATCCTTACTAAAATATTTTTTAAAAAATTAATATTAAAAAATAAGGTCTTCCAAAATAATATAATAAAAACATTTCTTTATAAATAACATAATAATAATTAAAATATTTTTTAAAATATATTAGGGTAATGATGGTGCATATTTTCATACATGATGAATAAGTTAAAAAAACAATAATTTTTTCACTATAAATGGGTAATAAATGTGACTTGTTTTGAAAATAATAATAAAATTTATTCAATCCATTTTTCCAATTGTATAAAATTTTTAAAAGGCTTTTAATAAATCATTTGGATAATGATTACACTTTATGAAAACCTTTTTAGAAAAACATTGTTTATAATGAAATGGTATATTTTTTCATAGAGAGAAATAAATCATATTTTCTTTAAAAAACATTCTTTATCATTTTATGTATGTAAGAGAGAAAAATGGTACTATATCTTAATATATAACATTAATATCTATATGAGAAAAAAATTATCATTTATTATTAAATAATTATCAAACAATTCCTTGAATGTAGAAATGAACAAAATCAATGTCAACTATTGATGAGATTTTGAAATAAACCCCTACAACTATTTTAACATTTGTATCATAATTCCCATGATTGAAATAACATTAAATATAACATTAAATACAGTTAAGATAAATTAATTCATTATATAACATAAAAATGGAATTATAAAAACCTCAAAAAAGATATATGTGGTGGATATGACATATGCCTCATAAATGAAAAAGTGAGATGGGAAAACCTAACCATGAGTCTGAATCGTCATATAGGTTCCTTATATTCATTAATAAAAAAATTATTATAATTATTTAAATTATTAATAAAAAAATCAATATTATCATTCATTTAATTTCAATTATTACCATGTTTTATATGATTACTTAATCAATTGTGTTTATATAACATGCTTTGATGATATTTGGATTATCTGTCAACAAGAACTTGGTGGGTTGACTATGCTCAAAGGGGTCATTATTAAAAAATATAAAGAATAATAATAGTGAAATAATTATCATATTACAAAATAAATAAAAAATTTAAAACCAATATTTAATTATGTTTAGGAAAAATTATCTATGTTGCAATCGTGGAGATTGCAAGTTGTACGTAGGCATGGGTAACGTTTCCATTTTCAATGACCATTATGGAAATAAGATAAGTAAATTTTTTTATTTGTATAATTTCCATAATATCAAATACTTCATATTATTTCATAAATACACTTATATATATCATCTATGTGGTTTCACGATGAAAATATATTCAAATCGCTTTGTGAAGGTGGTTGTCCACAAATACACAAATGACACTATAATTTTTCAATGTCAGAATGAAAATGGTATGTTATCATTTCATAATATTGAATATTTAAAAAAAATCATAATTATTTAATTTATATCACATATATTCACTAACATTAAAATTATTAACTTTCATGTAAAGAGTTAGTGAAAATTTAATTACATCACTAAATGAGGTGGCAGTCAGTTGTAATGAGGAGTGATGTTATTGTATACCCTATGAAATTCAAATTAAAAAAGTTATTTATGATATAATTTCTCCGGTGGTATAATTATCTTATCAATATTTTTAATATATTTTATTTCCTCTATCATATCAAACCATGATATGTGGTAATGGAAATCTAAATGGCATCAGATAGTGAGATAGTAGACTTCCACACCCACAATTTCTTATTTTTCTACCCTTTGGATGGGAGTGGGGATGATTTAATGTCCTAAGGATAACATAAATGTCATGAATCAACCCTCCGGTGATCAACCATTCACTATCCCACACAGACCACTAATAGGCTGGGGGTTGGTGACCACCATCGAGTATGAATATCCCACAAATGGGAGGCATTAGCATATGTGCCTACACACACCCAAATCATCAAGACCACACAATGATGAAATATTAATCCACCCAAATAATGCATGAATACATATAAGATCCCACAACAGAGTACGAAAATGAGAGTATTGTAAATAGAAACGGGTAAAAATAAGAATAACCCATAATGTAAAGAGTCCAACCTTGTACAAAGTAGAGTACAATGTCAAAAATAGTGATCTCGATAAACACCTCGGTCTACCAAGCTCCAGTTATTCTCCACCCACTCCCTATCCTCATAAGACACCCTCAAAACATTCTTCATAAGTATAAGACATGATATGTTACATAAAATCTTGTGCTAGGATGACTGTAAAAATACATTGTAGGATACTGCAAGAACACCAAACATAAAGCACCATGTATAGTTAGATCAATAAAAGATATAACAATAAATGTATATCATAGAAGATAAAAATAGTTATAATTAGGAAAAAGTCCTCACAACTAAGTGGTCATAACCATCTATCAACCACAAGATTCTATTTGAAGAGTCCCTTGTTTGAGGAGAACTGACTACATGAGCCATGATATCATTGGAGACAGTCGACAAATATGTATAAGACATTGGGCCCTTCCCAAGGAAGCTTAATTGTCTATGGGGACCATGATTCATTGATAGGGGTCGCACACAGAATCGTTGGGGGAACCACGAACCCCATCTAGATCAACCTGATATGTAGGGGTTCATATGTTTTCAATTCTGCAAATCATAATTATACAACTATCTAGATGAAGGATCAACATCCTACTCAGGGAGGTTACGCAGATTCCACAAACTTCAACTAGGGATGATAGAGGATTGTACTTCAGTCTCATGGAGGGGCGCCATAACACTATCTAAGACTCGGCCTCTAGAGGGGAACACAATCCATTGATGTGGATGAAATTTCGCATTTTACCATTTAAAAAAAGGACCATGGGAATTCACTCAACCTATACTAGTCCAAACTTGGAAAACAAAGAGTCGCAAGCACTCATTAAGCGATTACATGGCATGACCTAGGGGTACAAGACATATCTAGCTATCTCACATTATAAATGTGTGGATGATCCACACATGATATGTACTATCTCTATACATGCTATGTAGATTTTTTACACGGCATGTAAAGACAAACAATATCCTGCATGTGTTCCCTGGTAGTGTTTGGGTACTAAAGTCAGGTCCCTGTAACGGTCTCTGTATGCCAAGCTGTGACTGTGTCAAAGTACCTGATGTTCTATATGATTGTGTATTGTTAAATATGTTCATGTAAACTTCAGATTACACACCAAGTAATCTGGGGAGGTTCACATTCCACGTGACAAAGGTAGCACACAGTTTGATCCTTAACTATAGCCAAACCCTAGTTCTACATCTTGGGGGCCCCAATGTTAGGTAAACATGGAGTACGTGTCATGTACAACAATATTTTCTAAAATCATTGGTTCTCTCTCCTTCTTATATTCACATTTCCTCCCACCGCCTTTGGATATGGATTCAATCAATCTAAAATATGCGTATCTACTCCATGAAAGCCTCACCATTGATGAGCAACAAACTCTAGACATCAAATTTCTTTGAAATTGATGTTTTCAACTGATTCATCTTCCACATCCGAATCATGAAAATCAAGAGTTTCCAAAATTCCTTGATCTATCCACCTACATCTCCTTCTCTCCTCTATTGCATCACACATTGTGTGAATCTAAAATCTCATATAATTCTTCCAAGAATCACACATGCAATGATCGATCCATTTGTACGGAGTAAAACCGCGAACCAATGGGTCACCCATGATGAATGAGAAATAGGAAGAAAAGCACAATGATCAACCTTGAGAAATGAACATTAAATTTTTTTTCTGCCTAAATTCATTTCTATATTAGTGATAAACGAAGAGTATTGAATAAACAAGAGTAATCTCCCACAAAACCCCATATAATAAAAAACCATCCTACAAGGACATAAATACACAAACCAATCAATTATTCGATTGATTTGCGATCATCACATAAATTAATAATAGGTAATTGAATAATTTAAACACATGCCCTACCTAGATTTTGGATTGATCATTGACAAGGAATGGTTGTGTTTTTGTTGTTGATGATATCCTCTAACTCTACTAGCGTGATGGTTGCTGATCTGATCCTTATCTATTGTCAAACTATAAGAATGATCTTCTCCAATGGCATCTAGGTCTCTAGTTTTTAGGGGCCAACCCTGAGACCAAATCTATAGCCCTATAATTATAGAGGATTAATTCCCTATGTGGAATAAAAATAAAAAAATCATTCAATTAATTTATTTTTTTAATTTTGTACCCTTAAATGATTTTCACAATCGAACCATGCTGACTTGTGTTAGGATGCCCCTAGGGTAAAACCACCATTTTGTACTCCATAGTGACATCATATTTTTTTAGAACATTTTTATGAGTTATTACACTTTTTTCAAGAAAACCTCACACACATGGAATTAAATATTTTAATATTTTTAGATCATTTTATTCGGGAACATCTGGCCTTATAATCGCACGTCGTCTCAATGTATGATCTATAGAATAATCCATATATTATGTAAAAATATTATTCAGAAAATAAATTTTTTTACAGTCTCCCCACCTTATGGATTTACATCCTTTAAAGATCAGAACAAGGGATACTCAAACAGATGAGGGTACTGAGCATGAATTTGAGACTCTTTCTCTCATGGTCTCGCATGGAATTCTTCTGCTACCCTATAAATGAAAAATAGGAATATATCAGCCATAAAGGATACTCTCATTTAATTCCACAATCTTTATTAAGTTATCAATAAATGTCTCTTCATTTTCATGGTTCAGCATGCCCCGGTTGATGAAGTGATATGGGTCATGCATGTACCTTCTCAACTGTAAAAAGTGGAAGACATCGTGATCCCAATATAAATATAGAGGTAGGGCCAAGTTAATGCCACATCACTAACATGAAATAGTATCTAGAATGTGCCATTGAACATTTTATATAGCTTTCCACCCTCGAAAAATTATCATAATCCATATCAAGGTGAATCCCAAGTGAACACATGGTATCCTTTCTCGAACTCCAATGGTCTTTATCGCCAATCAACATAAAACTTATGATGTCTCTATGAATCCTTCATCCAATTTTGGATGATATACACCTTTTATGTAGTAACTAACACTAACTCTGGCCCCATGAGTGCTGAATACCCTAGGTTAGTCTAATAAAGTGGGGATCTGGAGGGTTTCTTGTACAAATACTATAATAGTGCCATACCAATGGTGGAATGGTAGTTATTGTTTTATGAAAACTACAATAATGGTAGGTGATCCTCCCAATTACCATAAAAGTATAACATGAAATTCTATATCATTTACTTCAGAACATGAACTATCTTCTCAATCAGGCGATCCATTTGTGAGTGAAACACTATGCTGAAGTGTAACTAGACCCCAAACACCTCGTGTAATCTCTTCCACAACTATGATTAAAATAGACCTTTATTGTCAAAAACATTCTGCAAAATAACTCCATGCAGTCAAACTACCTCATTCATGTGGATGATTCCTATACTCTTTTGAAGAACTCTTATCTCTATTAGCTATGAAGTGGTCCAATATGGTGATTCGGTCAATGATCAGCCATATGGAATCAGGTCCCCTAGATGTATGTGGTTAGACCATCACAATGTCCATCTATATCCCATACTACATCCATTTTGTAACCTCAATGGGTTAATCTAACGCTAAAGAAACATGGTTCTCATCATTTACATTCTAACATGTATAGAATCGAGAAATAAACTATGCAACTAAATTCTTCATCTCTCTCCACCAAAGGGGACATAAAAAACTCTCTCAAAAACTCTGTCCACAATGCCACCCATACTACCATTCGTCCTCTGAAATGAATTAGTTTCTCCATATGTTCTAAATATGTTTAGAGAGCATATATTATAGACGTCAGAGCACATAATGTCTTCCGGTTGATATTCCTAAGTCGTGCCTCCCTAACTCTCTTTAAAAATACTGGGATGACAACCATCTACTGGTGGTAAGCTACTCCATCTCTATCCAAAAAGGATAACTACAATGAGTCCAACAACTATGAAACCTAGTTTACTAACTACAAACTAGATCTTCTTCTAAGAACATCTTCCACTACATTTCCCTTCCTAGGAGTATAGACAATCTCAATGTCATTGTCCTAGAGGAACTCTATTCATCAGCTCTGTCTCAAGTACATATCCTTAGCAAATACAATATACTTGTGATTCTTATTATTAGAGGGGATGATAATCCACTCGACCATCAGGTAGTGCTTCACATCTTCTATGTGATGACATCCACTCCTATCTAAAGATCATGGGTCACTTAGGTCTTCTCATGTGCCATAATCTAGTTTAAACCATAGGAAATCACCACATTCCTATACATCATGACACAACCTTTCTCGTTTCCTAATACATTGCAGATTACCACATAATCAACACCTTCCTTCAATAACCTCATGATTGGAGCGCTCATCAACCTCTACCTTAGCTCCTGAAAGAATTGTTGGAACTTTTCCATCCACATGAATGGATACCCCTTCTGTGTTAAACAATAAAGCGTGCTTCCACTCTGGAGAATAAGGGTAAAAACATCTCATAATATGAAAATAATTTAAGGAAACACCATACCATTGTAATACTATTGGGTGGAACCTAGGAAGGAATTTCCATAACATTCACATGATCCACATAAAACTAGACCACTGAAATGATGTGTCTCTTAAAATGGACCTCTCGAATCAAAAACTGGCACTTTCAGAGCTTCCAATAATGTTAGTTCTCGTAGAGTGTGTTCAAGAACTTTCTAAAGTGTGTAATGCGCATCTCCTTAGACACCAAAAACACTAGGATGCCATCAATGATGAACACCACTAAATGGTCTATAAATGGTTTAAATACCTAGTTCATGAGTCCCATTAACACTATTGTATAATTATTCCTTATAAAGGCATCACCAAGTATTCATAATGACCATAACAACTTCTAAAGTCCTTCTTCGGTATATTCTAATCCTATACTCATAACTGGTGATAGCCTAGTCTATGGTCAATCTTTTGAAGCCACCACATCGCTTTCAACTGATCATAGTGGTCATCAATCATAGATAGTGGATATTGTTTCTTCACAGTCATCTAGTTTATGAACTATAAATGAACACATAACCTCAATTCATCGTCAGCCTTCTTGGAATAAAATGGGGCTACCCATGGTGAATCATTGTCCCTCACAAAACCCTTCCACTTCAATTCTTCTAACAACACCCTTAGTCTAGGAAGATCTGTGTGTGTATTCTAATATGCAGGTGTAGATTTTGTGTTTTCTCAGGTTATTGGTCAATAAAATAGTTTGTCTTCTTGAAGGGGAGAAATCTATAACATCTTTAAGAAAGACATTCTCATACTCCCCCACCTCTGTAAGAAACTGAGGACTCTTAGCATCCACTACACTGAGGGATAGGATGTCCAACTGATGATTGATCATATTCAACCTCATAAGTGTGATCCCCTCTTATTCATCCAATATTTCATTTTCACCAATAAAGTAAAACATGGTCCCATCAAGGTGGACACACCAGGCTCTTCCCCTAAAAGAGTCAATCTGAGCATAAACTATTGATATGAAATCCATACAATGAATGATGTTGTAAGCCCTCAACACCAATAGAAAAACATCCCAACTGAAACTCGCACCTCTATGAGTCAGGTCACAATATAGGTACTAGTGTGTGACCATCGAGTCTCCTCCCCAACGAGTCCCTAAAAGTATTGGTTGATTCAACGGTTCAATCAGAATCTCTGAATTTTGAACAAGATTCATGGATTGAAAAGAATGACTAGAACCTATGTCAATAAAATCTATAGCTATGGTGGAAAATAAACATATTGTACCTCATATTATTCATGGATCCCCTGGTTCATATGTCTCTATCGCGTGCAGTTGTACATGCCCTTGCCCTCTAGCTACCTAAGCCTAGCGTGGACCTCCTTGGGTGGTGGTGGTATCATGTAAAAACATCGACCACCTTTTTTTATCACCCAAATAATATTCCACATCTTTTCCCATGAGAATAATCCTTCCCATGTCACATCCATAGTGTCCCATCCATTTTTTCTTTTTAAGCTATATAGTGGGATAGAAAATCTCAGGCGATTTGTCCCCTCCCACCACATGAATATAACCACCTCTCTTTACGCATACTCGAACAATCCTATTAGCTCGGAACTGCTGATCCCCAATTCTAGATCTTCCACTTGTTACCTCTCCTACCTCCAAATCTCTGAGACTGTTGTCGGCTTCCTACTACCAAGGTCATTGGTGATTCT
The DNA here is from genome assembly GCA_963277665.1 of Viscum album. Lineage (NCBI taxonomy): Eukaryota > Viridiplantae > Streptophyta > Magnoliopsida > Santalales > Viscaceae > Viscum > Viscum album. The sequence goes on from OY728133.1 coordinate 1,672,833,108, forward strand.
TTCCCACTACTAACTACCACATTTTGTATCAACTCGGCCAAGGAACCTTGAACATCCAATTCTCACTCTAGAACCCCAGTGTATGAATGATTTCACCAAAGGATAATATTGGATAAAATGATTATATGTGTACGGAATTTTAATGTTGAAACCCTAACGCAGTAATCATGTACCAAATCCATTGAGTACCTGGATAGGATTGTATTCCTCAATGAATACTAAGATACTAACATGTGTCCCTACCAGAGTTTTATAATCTCTTAGATAAGAATATCCCTTTTCTAATGAGTCAATAACTTCCCATTAAAAAGGTTCTAAAACGTTGCCTTGAAATATTCACCTCATCATTATATAGGGTAACTAAACCCTACCATCCCCCTTATAATCCATGTAGAACGATCGCTTCCTAGACCACGATCTGATCTACTGGTGTCCTGACTGGATTGAAAAATTGGGTCACCTCTTCAAGCCATTCCTCAACCACCTATGGGCCAGGATAATCTAAGATCCTAAGTGGTTTCAAATTCCAAAACTCATGAAGTGCACTATGCATGTGAACCTAATCTATTTTAATGTGAGTACAATATTCTTATCTACATGTAGTGTTATGGATGATCCACCACCTATAGGTTCTATATCTGGTAAAAATATCGGTATCGATGTCTCATAACCCAATTGATAATACTCTTGATCTCATGATTTATTCATGGATATTTGTTTATGTAGAGACATTCTGAAATAAAACAAGATGTAATTTGGTCAATAAAGTATATTTGGGGCGCTAAATCAAGGAGGGAATAGAAATAAAAACAATTCCAATATGATGCATGTACCATTATTTTCCCTGCAGCTGGTGTTCTCTTGTACTGAGTCCAAAAGTATGAGATTAGGGTCCAGTGTATGGATACATCAGCTGGCACACCAACACTGGAGTCCTTGGACTAAAGGTAAAACTCAAAAAAACATAACACTGCGACCAAAAACAAATCTAATAGACTCCCAGTCCTAAAGTAGAGTCGGCCACCTCTGATACCACTCTGTTATAACCGAACCCACCGAGGTCCACTTGGGACTACTCCATGCCCGCATCCAATAAGTCAGGGGCTGGAAACTAGCACCGATTATGCATATCCCACAAATGGGAGGCATTAGTATAAGTACCTTTACATATGCATACATCTCAAAGCCCACCAAATGATGAAATATAAAATGACAGAATGAAAAAATAAATACATATAATATCCCAAAACAATTAATGACACTCAAATAACTATAAACAAAAAAGGGGGGAAAGCCTATCTAAAATTTTAAAGTGTGCAACCTACTCCAAGGGCGAGGACTATGTCATAAGTATTCTCTGGCTAAGAACTTTGGTCTCTCAATCTCCACATATAATCCACCCACTTCTTATCCTCCAAAGACACCTTATAATGTTCCACTGACATCACAAGACATGACAGGTGCAGGTAAAGCACACATAGTAGTGAGTATAACAATACTCTGTAGGATACTCCAAAAAACAAAACATGAAAAACCAAGTATAGTCATCTCAATACAAGATATAAAAATAAATATATATAAAATAAAGGAATCCCAAATATACTCAGTATAGATAAATCACCACCAAGTGGTCATAAAAAATTTTAGCCAAAACATTCTGTTTGAAGTAATGCTTGTTCTAGAGAACTCACTCCTTGAGCCATTATACCATCAGAGAAACTCGACCAATAGGCTTAGCTCATTGGTTCCTACACAGGGAATATCATTAGTCTGTGGAGTCCATGATACACAGATCAGAAATAAATCCTCGAACTATTGAGGGAACCCATAAACCCAATCTAGAACAACACACTATGTAGGGGATCATATGTCAGCAATTCAAAAAACCATACTGATATGCCCTTGTAGATGGTGGAAAAATGCACTGCTTAGGGAGGTCACATTGATTTCACATACTCTGACTATGGATGACAGTGGATCGCACTATAGTCTCGCAGAGGGACACCACAACTCTATCATAGACTCATCCACTAAATGGGATCACAATCCAATGATGTGGATGCAATTCCACACTATAACCACATGGAAACGGACCAAGGGAACACACTCAACCTATACTAGTCCAATATAGGAAAACAAAGGGCTAAAAATATCATTAATGGAGTACACAGTGTGTCCCATGGGGTACACGACATTTATATCTATACAAAGTTCTGTCAATGTGGAAAATTCTCACATGAAATATAATCTCCATATACACCGCATGTAGAATGAGTACATGGTGTGTAGAGACAATTACTATCCTTCTATGCCTCTTGGACATGTCTGTGAAACAAGGTCTGGTCGGTGTATCGATCCATGTACAAAAATATATGTTGGTTTCAATATACATTGTGGGACATTTGGCCATGTTCTATTACCCGTGTATATGTACTCTTCAGAGTACACGCCAAGACTTCCAAGGAGGTTCACACACAGTGTGATCCTTAACATCAGAATAAACCTAGATTCATAGCTCAGGACCCCACACACTGTGTAATACTGGATTACAGATCGTGTGTTATGGGATTTTATAGAATCCATGGTTATTCTTCATGCTCTCATATGTGTTATCTACACCTTCATAAATAGATTCAATCAAGACAAACTATGTGGATCTGCTCCGGTTGTGTCTCTTCAACAATGAGACACACACTCTTTCCATCTAATATGGACAAAAATAAATGGTGTTATTCTTGATTGTCTTCCACATTCAAATCTCAAAAATTGATAGTGTTCAAACCACGTTGATTTTTCCTCCTCAATCACCATCGCACCTTTGTTTCATCACACTGAGTCTGGATATACAATCTGAGACCTCTGTGAGGAGGAGCACACACACAAATATCGATCCGTCAGTAGGGAGTCTAACTTCAAACCATGGGGTTAGGCAAGATAAATGAGAAAAGTGAGAGAAAAAAATAATAAAAACCATGAGAAAGGAGTGTTGAATTTTTCCATTTCATACCCAATCTATTTTTTAAGAATGATAAATGAAGAGTGTTGAATAACCATGAGGAATCTACCACATAAACCTTACTGAATAAAATCGTTCCCACAATATTGTTGATCTAAAAACCCATCCAGTTGTTGATTGATTTAGAATCATCACATAATTTAAGAAAAAAATAATTAAACTATTGAAACACTCACACTACCTAGAGTTTGTAGAAATAGTTGACGCAGAAGGGTTTCATTGTAATATATGAAGTGATCCTCCTTCTTCAGTGGCGCAATGATCCATGATATGATCATTATCGATTACTATCTAACATGGATGATCTCATCTAATAGCATCTACATATCTAGGGTTTGGTACCCAACCATGAGACATAATCAATAGTCGTATACTTACTAATGATCAAGGTGAAGCATCGATGAAAAATAAAATCATTCATTAATTTTTGTTTATTAATTTGAATTGAGATAATGTTTTCACAAATGACCCATGCTCACCAATGTTGGGTAGCACATTACATAAAACTACTATTCTTAACTCAACCGTGCAATCAGATTTCTGATATATGACCTTGTTTAAAATTTATTCCTCTTTTCTTCCAAATAATTGTGCATGTGTGCTGTTAGATATTTTAATATAATAAAAACATTTAATCCCCAAACATCAGGCCTCAGAATCACATGTTGTCTCAGTATTTGGTCACAAAAATAATCCATACAGTGTCAAATAATAATAATAGGATAATATAAGAAAGTAGAATAAAAAATCATTAAAAGGAAAATTATGAATCTATCTTATCATAATGTTTTAATAATAATTAATATATATAGAGGTTGAAATAATACAAAAACACATAGTTTGGAATTTATCCTCTTCTCGAACCACCTATTTAGGGGTTTCCTAATGTATTATTAGTATTTCTTTATACGAAATCCAAGGATTATAGGATTAGTATATTGATATTGTAAATTTTATTTGATATGTCTTTTAAGAGCCAAAAAATATTATGTTTTAAATAATGGAGGTTAGGGGTGTTCTTTTATGAGTGAGGTGAGTGGCACACAAGTAATTTTTGAAAATAAAATGTTGTACCCACATTTTTTACATTTTAAAAAAGTATAAAATTTAAGATTCTAGAGACATAGATACGATAAGGTAAAAATTGTTCTATAAAATAGATCATTGATATGTTTTTAGGTCATATTAACTTTTATCTTTTTAGTTTAACCACCGGCTAATCTATTTTTACCTTAACGATAATAAATAATTTTTACAATATTTACTATTAATAATGAAAAAAATAATATAAACTTATTATATAATATATATTTTCTTAACCAAAAATATGTAATCCTTTTTTTTCAAATTCATTGCATAGTATCTGAAAAAATTAAATTAAATTTATCTTGCAGATGTGACAAGAAATCGTGGTTTAAAAAAGAAAATGTTCAAAAGTTTACAATGTTTTTATATGCTAATTCAATATGAAAATGAATCAAATTAAGTACATTTTCCGAATAAATATATAATTAAAACATATTTAACTTAAAAAATAATGTAAAATTTTGATTAAATTTATAATTAATATAATAAAATCCAATTTTTGATAAAAATTTAATAATTTTTACAGTTAATTAAAAGATGGAATATTTCAAAAAAAATACAAAACAATCTACACAATTTAATTTTTATATTAGGGTTTAAAAAATTAAATTAATTCTCTAAAATTAATTTTCATAAATTTCTATAAATAAATTTTATATTATGTGTGAAAAGAACAACAAAATCATCTTTTAGAAAAAATTACCATTTTTTCAAAAACATTTCCCTTTATTTTAATGATTCTTATTTTTTTATAATTAATATATAACCATAATTTATATAATTTAATGATTAATATACAAACAATCAATTTTAAGTATATTATATAATGGTCATGTTTGTATAATAACATTTTAGTAGGGTATCATATTGTGTTTAAAATGGTCATTTATTGAATCACATGTTATAGAAGAGGTTGAATTTATTTAGAAAGAAATATATTGTAATGTATCAAAATGTTATATTCTCTTATAGTAATGATTTTTTTGTTTTATATACTCTATCAAACAGTTTTTCTGATTTTAAAATCTCATTTTGTAACAATCTACCCCCTTAAAAATTTTCATCCTCGTGATTTTATCATGATCTCACTAATCATAGGTTTTATATTTGAAAATAACATTCATCAAGCTCTACTTCCAAAAAATGGTTAAAAAATCATCCAATTAATAAGAGTGAAAGGAAAATATAAATTTCATATTTTATATAACATAAAAATGATTTTATGTAAGAAAAAATTAGTGGAATTTAAAGCTATATAAACGGATGAAAAGTGTAAATAATTATATAGAGTGATATAAGTAATTGATCCAAATAAAGTGAAAGATAAATGGAAAATTAATAACTTAAAGCCATTATTTTTTTTGGATTTTAAAGACCATAAATTCAACATAAATGATGGTGTTAGGATAAAAAAAATTCAATATATTTTTACTAGATTTTAGTAATTCTATTACCATGTAGACTAAGAATATAATAATGTATAATTACTTTATGTATTTCTATTTCATAGTCCCAAATTTATCTTCTGCTTGTTATTAGATCATTTTTCAATTAATCACTTTATATAATAAATGAATATCTATGAAATAAATTTTCTCTTCCCAAAACAGAAAATTTCAATTTTAATAGATCAAAAGATGCATAATATATTGATAAGTCATTCCTTCAATATGAAGTTATTATTATACAAATTTAATTATTAAATTTTATCTAATATACATAAATATTATTTTGGTGAAGCTATATATTAATCATGAAAACCTCATCCAAATATCAATATAAAAAATTACATAAATGCATAAACTTATGACCCCATCCAAATATTAAGATACAAAACTTTTTAAATAAGGCCACTAAATTTCTGAAAATAACAACCCATAAATCCCGAAAACAACATGATGTAGCTACCAAATATGTGAATATCACCATCTTGTATTCTCATGAAACAAGGTAGTAACCTGATTTATAATAAAACTATATGATGAAAATTAATTGTTCCTCATTCTGTAAAATATTTCACATATTATTGAATATATTTCATAAAACCAAAATTGTTTTTTACTCCATAAATGATAGAATAAACAAATTTATCAATAAATAGTTAATAAGTTCCAATGTAGTCATTACTATCAAATTTAATTTATACATTTCAATCACATAATTATCCAAACGTAATTATCCATACATGAGGAACACATTACAATTTATATTTCCATCAATCATGTATTTTCAAAGAAGTTCAACTTTCCACTAAATCATTTTTCTTATTCCATAGTACCATTCAACATACACTTTAAATCCATAATTAAAATGTATTATAGAAAATTACTTGTACATTTCAAAAAATTCATAACCATGATATCATTGTCGAAATACTCAAATGACATAATTCTTGATTCCAAACACAAGATCATTAATCAATCCACTACTTCTATGGTAATACCATAAGCATGACCATGATCAATTCGCTTTCTTTGAGGTATATTACTTTAAATCTTGGGGAATTAATTTTTTTAATGCCACATCTCCTTACATTGGGAGAATTACACATTCGATGATTATTTCATACCTTTTAAATAATGAGAATAGTGTACATTTTCTCCATACATGATAAAAACATCATTGCATTTTAAGCATGTACCATGGTGTTTCCTTATACATGTATCACATATTGGAAAGTAAATCATTCTTTTATTCCTAAAATAATTTTTTTTTCTATATTTTTCTCTTCTTATCAGGCTTACTTTCAAGACCATAATAATTAGTTATTTATTTCACAATATTGATAACACATTATAATATTTACTATTTTGATGATAATTGTTTGGAGAATAGTTCCCATTAATATATTAGCGTAACCCCATCAAATAAATTACCATTATTACTATTTATGTTATATTAATTGATGTGGTTCCCATTAATTTTTCTAGTAAACATTTAAAAATGATGACATGCACTATATTAGATCATATCATTTTGAAACATAGTGTATAATCCCAAAACAAGTGAAATAATTAATGTAAATTGAAAAATTTATTCGTAGATATTATCATAACTGAAAACATTGTTTCATTGGGATATCCAAAATTATGACTCCTACATAATATTTTTTAAGAAAAATTTGAGTTATCATAAGAAATTCCCATGGGGAAACAACCCATGATCATAATAAAAATCATTATATTGGACGAGGTAATGATCATGTCAAGACTAATAAATCATTTTTAAGGTTATATCCCTAATTTCATCTTTGTGAGGACAAAGCCTTCTTATGGTACATATATAAATATATATTTCTAGGAATACCAACATAATATCTTTCTCACTAATACTTTATGATGTTATTCTATAAATATCCTCAGATTCATTCATTGGTTTATTTTCCCAAATATTTTTTCCCCAAATTTATATACTAAATATACTCTAATACCAACTGTAGAGACCAGAACCCTCTAGCCTAGATCTAGTGTCTAATTTATTACGTCGGTCAGAGAAACAAGTAATCACATCCCAAAGGACTGAATAGTTTGGAATTCTTGTTAAACTAGTTAAATACATAAAATTCACATTAAATTTTAAAACATTAAATACACAATGAATTTTCTTTTAGAATTTCATTATTACCCTAAGTGAATATCTACATATCTATCGCAATGATAATTCTCATATCATAAGTATAAAATAAAACAAGAGAAAATTATGAGCTCAGATTTGATAAGGGTAAGAGTATAGTAAATGCAATGAATATATAAGGAATAAATTATATAGTAAAGGAAATAACTGAAACAAAATCCATTTAATCAATAACAGGATCATGATATAGTAGGAATAAATTTAGGTCATATAATTCCATATAAAAATCACATGGGAAACAAAACATAACCATGAATATTCACAATAATCAAAATAATCACATGGAATATCATTAACTGAATTCATAATGATGGAATAAAAAGTGATGGATACCTAAAACATGCTACTGAGGCCCTATTCCAAGTCATCTATTACTATTTATTCTGTATTCCAATGATTCTACATAAATGGGTAAGTACATTTCAGAAACACAATCTATTTTTGTTAATGAGAGATACCAATTAATTGAAGGGCTATAGTAGGCCCCCCCTCTCACTTACCAAGTCCAATTAATTCTTCATAAGTAATGGGTTATATATAATACACATATACATTGGTATATATACTTGAAAAAGAAATTTAAATAATTTCCTCCATTAACAAACATAATCATAAACCATCTGGAGTTTAATGAATGGTATCAACATTGTACATCTTCAATCAAACTGACTATATACAATCTAGAGAAATAATAAGGATAGTATCAATATAGTATTTCTCCATTAAAGAATATGAAATTTAATATGATTTCTTCTTATATGGAAAATTAATTTGAATGAAAAAATGAATCCTCTCTTGAGGGAAATCACCTTTATTAAAAAATCACACATTTTATGTTAAAAAAGAAAATTCATAAAATATTAATAAAATCCCTTTTTAAAGAAATAAATTTCCAGAATATTAGTATAAAATCATTAAAATTATCATTGTAAACATTCAACGAATGTTTTAAGGAAATTAAGGTTATGATGACAGGTATTTCCATACATGCCACATAAGTTAAAATGAACATTAATTTTCACTATTAACGGGTTAGTAATGTACCTTTTAAAGAAAATGAAAGGAATGTTCCTTTCAAACCATTGTGTAAAATGTAAAAAATAATTTAAAATTTGTTTGAATAAATCATGTGGAAAATGAAAAAAATGTTATGAGAACATTTTTAGAAATCAAGGTTTAGGATGAAATGGGATTTTTGACCAATGAGAGAAATGAAGTTAGATTTTCTTAAAAAGCATTCCCAAAAAGATTAAGTATGAAAGATAGAAAAATTATACTATTACATGAATTTTTTTTTGAATAAATTAAGGATAAAAATATATAGATATTATCATAGAAAATTCAAATAATTACCCCAAAGGATAAATAAACAAAAAAAATTTTGAATAATGACAAGAACGTGAAAATAAACCCTTACCACTTTGGTATATTTGGTATCATAATCCCCATGAAAGAAAATATGATAAATTAATCTTTAAATACAATTTAGATAAATTAATTCATGATATTACATAAAACGATAAGTATATACACTACAAAAAAAATTACTTTGTGGATATGTGGTATTCCTCACAGAAGTAAAAATGGAAAGATAATTCCGTACAATGAGTCATTATCATCATGTACATTATATATATTCTTGATTACTAAAATTATGTTAATTATTTACTTGACTAAGAAATGTCTTCATTGGATTATTCTTTTTATTTTACTTATTACCATGTTATATATGATTACTTAATCAATTATTTTTTTGTTGGATGTTTCAATGATATTTGTCTTATGTGTCAAAAATGGATTTTGTAGGTTGAATGTGTTCAAATAGGTCATTATTTACACATATAAAGAATAATTATAATGAAAAAACTAACATATTTATACAAAAATTATAATTTTCAAAAAATCATGAAATATTTTTAAGAAAAATGAACTATATTGCAATCATGAATATTGTATGCCATACGTACGCGTGACTAATGTTTCAATTTTCAATTCTCGTATTTGAAATAATATAATTTGTATTTTATATTTACCAAATGAGCATATTATTTAATATAACGTATTTTTCCTTTTATTATAATTATATATATTATCCATGTGGTGTGGTGGTACAAAGGGATTCAAATCACTTCATAAAGGTGGTAGTCTACAATACAAAAATGATGTTTTCATTTTTCTGTTCTAGAATGAAAAAAGATATATTTTATTTTAATAATTATAGATATTTATTAAAAATAATAACTATTTAACGTATATCACATATATTATTTAAAATTCTATTTATTACCTTACATGAAAATAGTTAGTGTAAAACGAATTATGTAGTATAATGAGTCTACTGCCCGCTATACACAAGGGTGATGTTACTGTATTCCTGAAAAAAAGGACAAGTAAAGAAGGTATATATGATATATTTTATCTTATGGAATAATTAATTTATAAATATAATTTATATATTTTATATCCATCATCATACCCAACTGTGAGAGGTACTGATGGAAATAAAATTTCATCTGTTTGTGAGGCAGTAGTCTTTCGTTCACACAATTAATGATTTTGTATCCCATTTGATGGAAGTGGGGATGGTTTTAGGATAAGAAATTAAAAAATAAAAATCTCAGTATATTTATGATACTATGTTTTTATATCGAATTTTTTTAATAATAATGTATTTACGTGTAAGAAAAAATTAATCCAATATGCACAATTATATATTTTACCTCTTCTTAGATGACCTCTATAGGGTTATTAAAAAGTAATCCTATAGTGGATTTCAAAACAAATCAAGGATTATAGAACAAAGATATAGATGGGAAGATATTATTTTTACATGTAGTTTTGGGTCCAAAATGGTTTTACTTCGTGAATAATGGAGGAGAGGGGGTGGCCTTTCATATGTGAGGAGAGTTGAACAATAGTAATTTCTCAAAAGATAACGGTTTAACCTGGTTATTCACATACCAAAATGGTCAAAAATGGTGTATTATCATGAAATAGACATTATAATGTTTAAATATGTCTATAAAATATATTTTACATGAGTTTTTATACCATTTTATCCCTAATTTTTTGAGTTTAATCCCACGTTAAATCCATTCTTACTTTAACCGTGGTAAATAATATTTTTTTTAATTTTACAATTCATTATGGTCAAAAATTAATATAAAATTATTATATAACATTAATTATACTAATTAAAAATTTAAAATCTATTTCTATGAATTATAGTCATACAATTTTTAAAATGTAATTTATAATTAATTCCATATACATGACGAGAAAGTTTGTTTTCAAAGAGAAAATGTTCAAAAGAATGTAATATTTTTATATCAAAATCCAATATGAAAATGATTACAGTTACATAAATTAGATTAATATATAGTTAATTCGGCCATTTTTATTAAATATATTTTCTGAAAAATAAATTATAAATAATTTAAATTGAATGGATATTTTCAGTTAAAATCCAATAATTGCACTATTCCTAGAAAAATGAAGCATTTCAGAAAAGTCCATAAAATTCATCCAAAGATTATTGATATTTTAATTTCAAAAGTGAAATTAATTTTATAAAATATTTTTAGTAAAATTTTTAGAAATAAATTTAGAAATATGTGTACAAAGCATTAAAAATGGCCTTTTAGAAAAAATAGTGTTTTTTTCAAAAAAAAAATTATTTTTATTTAAAAGGTTTCAAATATTATTTATAATCATTAGATAATCAAAAATTTTATAATTTTGGTAGTAATATTAAAAAACTAAAATTTAATATCCCAACCATAATGCTCATATTTAAAAAATAATATTTTAAAAGACTATTATGTTTAAATTAAACATTCTGTTGCGTGCATCGTAATATCTTAAATAGATTGAATTTATTTAAAACATAATATATCATAAACACTCATGATATTATTTTATCTTATAATATAGGTTTTTCATGTCATATATTCTTTCAGACAATATTTTCTTATTTTAATTTATTGGGGTGTTACAATTCCTCTTTTAAAAACAATGTTCACATAGTTTTAGTCACATAATAAACAAGTTGGGTTATTTTTGAAAGAAAGAATTTTTAGATTCCCATGTTGTCTATTTAATCATACAGTTCATTCATAAAACCATGACCCAGTGAATCACCTTATTCTACAACACTTTCTATAAATGGACAATAATTATAATAGCTTATTTCTTATAAAATATTTTCTCTTCCAACTATACTACTACACGGCTAAAATATGAGATGAATCTTGAACATATTTTACTAACATTGAGACATGAAAAAAGTAGTGTACCTAGGTGAAACTCAAGAATAAATCCACTAATTAAGAAATTATTCCAAATTTCCCTTAGATTTTATATGGTCCAATAATCCATGGATGTATGTTTACCTTTTTACCAAACTATATAACACATTTCCATGGAGATACATTAAAAAAACATGATCACCTACCTTAAAATAAATATTATTCCATTAGGTTATTCATATAACGTTTCATCCTAATCTATGATATCTTCATCTGTTACTAAATCAAATGCTATGTTGCATCTATTTCCTCAAACAGATATAGTCTCATCAACTTTCATTCTCTTGATTCATCTGAATAAAAAGACTAGCATTCGATAGTGGTTTTCTATACACTGCTTCAAATAGTGTCATCTATATACAATAATGAATATTATTTTTATAACAAAACTAAACCAAATAATTATATTGATCTTAACATACATGGTAATCCATTAAACAAGAATGAATCATGCCATCAATAGTTAAAATTATCCACTCCGGATGTCCATCGTTTTGATTATGAATGATATTCTAAAATTTAATTTTGCAATGTCTTTTGATGTACTTTCAAATAACTATATTTTAATCTAGGAACATGGTCTGATTAAATGGATAGAGGAACTCTATCTAACTTGAGTAACTCCTCAATTTGTAATTGATAATTATTATCTAAATACATAGTATATCGAATGGGAAGAAAATGTGTAGATTTTTTTAATTATACCACAATAAACTAAATCATATTATTACCTCCTTATGTGTTTTGTAATCCCACAACAAAATCCATTGACATATTTTTAAATTTCCTCATTGGCACTATATGTTGTTGAAGTATTCAATTTGGCAATTATTTTTTTCTTTAACCTATTGAGATGTAAAAAAATTCATGGTAATGTGAGCAATATCCCTTTTCATACCATCCCACTAGTAATACTCTTGAATTATTCTATACATTTTAGTGCATTCCAGATTAAGAAAAATGATTAATTATGAGCTTCACTGAACAAATCATTTTAACTGGGAATCACAAGTCAGACATAATCTTTTCCAAAATTTTATAACATTTTCTTCATCAATATTAAAATTATTAAACTTCCCCTTCATAATTAATTATAACTTTTCATATAAAAATTGATCCTCTTTCAGATATTTATTTATTATTTTTTAAAAAATTGACTACTCTGAAACCTAAAACAAACCAAGGATTCCACTGCGTTCAAAATTTCGAGGCCAAAATTCATCAAATCATTAAAGAAATAGTCATTTTCGGGACATAACATGGTCAATGAATCAATATTTTTCTGATCAATGCTCCAACTACTTTGATAAATTTAACATAATGATAATGAATTAAGTAATTATAATCCTTGATTAGTTCTACCCATCGTTAATGACTCAGGTTCAATTCATTGGGAGTGAATATATAGTTCATTTATTTTTTATCAGTATATATTTCACACATTACTCCAAACAAATGATTCCTCTATGTTATTAAGAAATAAACAATGTATATACTTCTAAATCATGTGTAGGGAAATTTAGCTCATGGGGTTTCAATTGAAATAAAGTATAATCAATTACCTGATCATTATTCATTAGCATACAACTAATTCATGTAAATGAATGATTGTATTAGATGAAAAATTCATTGCTTTTTATAGAAGGACCAGTACTATAGAATTATCCAATATTTTTTTTAGTTCTTGAAATAGTTATTGAAATTTTTTCAAGTTTATTTTTACTCTATTTCATGTTAAATTAGTTAGTGGGACATAAAACTAACGAATGCTTTCTACAAAGTGCTAGTAGTAACTCACTACCACATAAAAACTAAAAATCTATATGTTATTTCCTGGTCTTGTTATTATTAAAAAAACTATTTTAGTAGTGTCAAGAGTTATAATATCTTTTAAAAAATATAACCAATGAAAGATATTTATTACATTTAAAATCCACACTTACAAAATTTTGTATACAGTTTCATCTATTTTTAAGGATTCTAGAAAAAAATTCATGTTTATTTTATGTTCCCCATTTTTTTAGAATTTACTAAAATTTAATTCATAAAACCAACCACAAACATATCCAATAATTGATATAAATCTCTATTAATAAGTTCCATAAATATAGAAAGTTCATTAGATAGTCCAAAGGTTATATATTATCATTCATAATTATAATATCTAGTCTGAAATGAATTTTCAAGAATCTCTACCTATTTCATTTTAAACTAATGGAATACTGAACTAAGATCAACCATCTCAAAATTTTATGTCCTATGGACCTGATCAATGAAATAATATATATGTATAAATATATACTTTTTAATAATAGTAATAATATTCAAATCACTACATTCAATGAAAATTATCATTGAACCATCATTTTATTTAAAAAATAAAACTATGTCTCTTCATGGTGAAGTTCTCAAAAGAATGAAACCATTATCCTATAACTCCAACAAGTTATTTTTTAATTCTAAATGTTTAACATGATCTAGTTGATAAAGGGGATTATAAATAGTCTTAAAATCATGTACAATGAAAATAATAAACTCCAACTCTTAATTAAGAATAACAGTAGGAAAATCATCACTAAATACATCAATTTATTCATTCAGAAATATCAAATCACTACTTTTAATAGTTTAATTATTTTCAAAAATAAGAGCTAGGTAAATTTTAATTACACATATAAAAAATCTCTTAGCTTGTTAATACTTTATTAAATGTATAAAATCAATTAAAATAAAATTTCTTATATGTAAAATATATCTCAGAAAGATACAATTAAAGCTTATCCAATCCAAGAATGATATTGAAATCTATAATGGCCATTTCACCAATATTTACAGCAAATACCATCCCACTTATTATAGTAGAAAATTTTCTATAAATCATTGTTTCTTTAATTTTTTCACCTGAAGCTTTTACAAAATGTTCAACCTTATTTTCATGTCTTAATATTCGAATTTTAATTGAAAAGTTCTCAGAAAATAAAGAATGTGATGATCTTGAATCAAAGAGGTTATTGGAATAATTTGAATATTAATGCATCATACCTATGACCACATAAGAACATGGCACAATTTCAGCTGTTGTAGTAGAAAATGATTTTTACACACATTTATTCTTTTGTCCATGTTGATTTATACCTTTAGTGACTAAATTTGGACACATGTTATTATAATTCCCAAACTCAATGAAATAAAAGATTCATATCTAAAGATTTTCATTATTCATATATAAATCTTCCTTACAGTCAAAATCAATATTTCCAAACATACCACATTATATTCACTTCAAAATCATCATAACACATTTGATAGGATTATTTTTATTGCACTTATCAAAAGATGAGAACATGGATTTCATACCTCCATATTTCATTATTGGATGTTTCCCCTTTTACTTTCTTATTGAACATTTATTAATCTTTTTAGCTCGAGGCATATATGTTTCGTAATACTCTTCCTCCACTTTTTTTTCATAGCAGACAATTTTCTCATAGATTTAAAATTTCTTACCAACCAAAGGTATTAATAACATTTTTTTGACCCTAAGTGAAATTCATTAATTTTATTATCCATGTCCAATTTTTTTGATATTTACCAAGAAATTAATTGAAAACATGCATCATATTCATTAACATAATCTCCATATTTTTTCTCATTTCTAGAAATTGTTTCTAAACCCATATCATGACAACCATAGGGAAATATTTCTCATGATTAATATTATTAATTTTTGCACATTCTATGGTGTCAATAACTTATTTCTCATTGGTATTATCAACTAAAGAACACCCTCTATTGGTTTCACCTTCAAAATTATAAGAAGGAAGGGTCACCTTTTTATTTTTGGAACATCCCATGACATGAAACATCTTATCAAAATCATTGATCCATCCTTTGGCTACAATAGATTTAGATGATCCTCTAAATTATAGAGGTAATTTCCCCATAAAATTATCCTATATCATCGTGATTCTTAATGGGTAATCGCTCTTTACTCTTTCATGGATAACACCATCATTTATGGATTTTTTTTCAATTGAACTATCATAAAAAATACATAGTTTTAATTCAAACCATATCTGGATGCTAATTTGAATGGATATTTCCCTCTTTTTTCTTTCCTACTACAACTTCCCTATTTTCTCTAAAGAAAACTATTCTAAAAAAACATAGTTTATATGAAGGATCAGGGTATTCAAAATCTATATCATTTCAACATAACCATAAATTAAATCATTTAAAGTTCATACTATTAATATTTCAGAAAACTCTACTATTGTCCAAACCATTCATCAGATAACAAATATAAGGATTAAGCCTTAAACATTACATAATATTGAGTTTTCAATCTAGATTTTTCTCTCTTACATTTTAGGATCTTTTTATGTATATAATAAAATATTTGGGTCATCAATAATACATTAAAATCCATATATATACAAATTGGACACTTCTGAGAATTATCCATTTTTTCCAATTATATAATAATTTTAATATAAAACGTGATTTCCTTTCATGAGAAATCATTGCAACATTCAATTAGAAAACATCATTTCCCTTAACCATACTAAAACCATATGAAAAACATTTTAAAATGTTGAATGAGAAAAAAATATATATATAAGGGACATAAAAAGGATAAGTTTTATAGTCTAGTGAGAAACATGAAAAACTATGAAATTCATACCTTTATATCAAATATCATTGATAAAAATACAATGAATCAATCTTGAATGAAATCAAACTGACTTTTTTATAAAATAAATCCATTAAAACTCATTGTATGAAAATATAAATAATATATATAACTTGGGAAATAACCATTCATATCATTCTTATAAATGGAATAACTAATATGGTCAAATATCATCTTCACAGTACCCAATGCTTTGGAGGATTATCATAAACCCACCAATCCTTAGATTATAATTTTACTACCCATAATATATTAATAACGAAACCACCCATCATCACTAACAATTTTTAATAACCAGAACATAATAATAAATCCATAAATATTTCATTTTAATCATAAACCCCTATAAAAACTCTTTTAATCCTATATGAAAAACAATTTCAGATATCAAAAAACTCATTTCTTTTTAAATGTACCATTACCAAATTACTCTGAAAATGGATATAAGAATTTTATTTGAAGAAAACATGTAATTTCTTAAGGGAATCTAGACCATAATTAATGGTTACATTTTTGGGAAATCACATTGTTACCATACTCATTATAATATATCATTTATTTTATCATTTCTAAAGATGTCAAAAATTCCATGAAACTATTCATTTAAAAAAATAAAAAAGTTAAAAAAAATTATTCTCTCAAACTATAATTTAAATATAATTACATTCATAAAATAATTTTAAAAATAGATATATATATTAGAAACAGAGCTTGAAAGAAAAAAAATTAAAAGGTGTTTTTATAAGAAAAGTCTTTTACTACATTTGAAACATTTTAATTATAAGCACCATGAAGGAATACCATTATACAAAATATTAAATATCATTATAAATGATAAATACATGATATAACATTTTAATGTGGTTTTATATATTCCTCATAATAAAATATAGGTGAAAAACATCAAATTATTCCTCAATTAATGGAAACTAAGAAGAAGTCCCTTACCTTGAGTACAACACATTATGTATGCTCTTTATCTACATTAGTAATGAACATATGATAATTATTTACTTTCATAAAAAACTATTCCTAGTTTATAATTCCATTAATTTCACTTATTATGATTCTATATACATATATTCAATTAATTATGTTCATATACAATTTTTTTAAAATATGTGCCTCATATGTATAGAATGACTTTGGTTTGTTGTATATGATCATAGAGGACATTATTAAACATCTAAAAAATTATAATAATTACCTAATTATAAATTTAAAACCAAATAATAATGGTGGTTATGAAAAATTAACTAAATTACGATCATCGGGATGATAAGTCACGAGTTCACATGAGAAGCATTTCCATTTAAAAAATCAATATGAAAATAAGGTAAGTCATATTTTTTATTTATATAATTATACGATTATAAATTTAAATATACATATATATATATAATATATGTGATTTATTGATGAAGAAGAGTCGCATCCTTTTGTGGAGGTGCCAGTCCATGCATACCTATGAACAATGTAATCATTTTTCAATGTGTTACAAAAAATGATATGTTGTATTTTCATAATGATAAATATGTCATTATTATAAAAATTATTTAATAGAAATCACATATATTCATTATATATATCCTTAATATAATTAATATAATGTGTTCGTTAAATGATAATCACAACTCTTCATGTGGTGATAGTCGACCATATGCATGATCAATGTTATCATACCCCCACCGAATGGAATGTATGATGGTTTATATGATAAAATCACTAAATAATTATAAATATGTTATAAATAACATATATATATATATATACCGTAAATACATTATTATACCAATCTTTGAGAGGCTATGACGGAGAATGAATTGCATCGGTTCATGTGGTGGTAGTCTATTGTACACACGAAAATGGATTTTATATCCTTTTTAATAGAAAATGAGATGAATTTATGTTATGAAATTAATATAATAACATTTTATACTATTTTAGATATTTTTTTATTATATAATAATAAATTATTATGATTTAAATTTGCTGGGTTATTAAATAAAATAAAAACACTTGGTTAATCCAGATACCACTTCTTCAGACAATAACCTTAGGTATGCACGAAAATACTTACTGGGGTGGATTTATGATAAAAATAAGCGATATAGTTCATGGGGAGATAATTAAAGAAGATATTTGGGTAGGTCAAGGATGAATAAATTTTCTTTTAAGGTGTTAAATGTAGATTAGTGGGGTAAGCTTTTATATGTGATGTGACTGGTAAACCTCTAATATTTAAAATAGAAAAGGTGTAAATTTTTTTTTTCACATTACAAAAGACATAAAAATTGACATTTATAGAGCTATAGTCATTATAATTTCTAAATATTTCCATAAAATATATTTTATAAATGTTTATAAATCATTTTAACTATTATCTTTTTTGTTGAACCCTGAGTAAACCTATTTTCACCTTAACAACTGTAATTAATTTTAACTGTTTTCACCATTAATTATGGTCAGAAAAGAATTTAACCTTTTATAAAAAATAAATATTATGATATTTTAGACTATGGAATATAGTTTACCAAATTAAACTCATATTTGTTCATACTTTTAATTTGGAATTAAATTTTTAAACATAGTGAAGATGTTGGTTTTCAATATATGTAATTTTCAAGATAAATATGAATTTATATTTACTCTAGGACTAATAATAATAATTTTATGAATAAAAATTAATATTTACTGATATATAATATATATGTTTTACATAAAATATTACTCATTAATTATTATTTTGATTTATTAATATTAATAAACATTATGTACTTTAAATTTTTTTTAAAATAAAATATTTTTATTCCAAAAAATAAAATTATAATAAAACACAATATAATGATTAATTATAAGTAATTAATATACTAAATATTTCTAAATAATGCTTTTATTACTTGAAATAATATTAAAAACATAATGGGACATTTATAATAATTATTTTATTAAACTGGAATGAGTTTTTTATAAAAAATATGAATTTTTCACTATTAATCAAAAAATCAATATTATATAAGAAATCGATAAATTTCACCCAAGATATATTTTTATATGATGATTTCAAAAAATAAATTCTATGATTCATATTCATATTAAAAAATTTAGAAATTAATCTTTTAAATAAATAAGCACATATTAATTGGGTTAGTTAAAATTAAATTTTTTATGTAATGATTAATTAATATTCTTATAATTAATATAAATAGATAATTTATATTAATAAAATGAAAATTATTTATTATATCATGTCCTCAGTTTTTACACTCTAGGTTGTGATGTATCAATATCTTAGACTTTGATGAGATTTCTTAAAGATCATTGTCACTAGAATGCTCAAGTGAATGAATATTTCGAATATAGTAGTTGAGGGATACTGTGATTTGATTAAAACTGAGAGAAATTTCTGATTAATAAATCTATAATGTTTAAAAAAACCATGAAAATAAATTTAATTTTTTTAGTAAATGGAATAAAATATCAAATGCTCACGATAATAATTTTTATATAATTAATATGTCATAATTATCAACACTTTCAAATTGTTGTATTGGGTATTTCACATAATACCATTATATCGAAGGATATAACTCAAAATTAAATGAGTGTTATAAAATAAAAATTATATAGAAACTAGCTCAGTATCTTTTTGAATTGTTCATCAAGAAGATATGAACTAATATATAGTTAAATATTTAGTTCTTATGATGAATATGTTATAATAAAAGGTAAAAAAGACAATAGAAATAATATAGAAAATGAACATTTTCTAAAAACATCCCAGTAACCAATGATATAGAGGGACAACATCTAACATGATGTTATTTTCTTCACATGTTATGAGAAAGTTCATTGGGTTAGGAGCCACAATGAAAAAAGACAATCTATTCCTTTTATTTTAATAATATTTATCATATAAGGTAATATGTATATTTAATTTCATGTGTATTAGATATTATATATGTGACACAAATTTGTATCCAATTTCAAGAAAAAAAATCAAAAACATTAAAATATAACAAGGTACATTATTGATGTGACTGAGAAAGGGTGATTCCTATATCAACGGTGATAATTAAGTGATTTTTTATTTTCAAGTGAATGATTCCTATGTAACTATGCTTTTATATTAAATGAAACCAAAAAAAATTATATTAGTGTTCTTTGGGCACAAATACAAATTATTCCTTTTAGAATTAATATTTTTTGTGGTGCCACACACTCAATTAGTAATTATCTAATACTTGAATAATTTGGAAATAAATATTGAATATAAAATGTAAGGCTCTATAATACAATGTTGCGATAATATCATTATTTCTCATGTAAAACTAATATTGGTTGTGAAGGATATACCAAATATGGTATTTGTAAATATTAAGAGATAAAAACGATATATATGTTCAACACACTTACTTATCATGTATTATATAATGAATACATAAAAAACATAGGTAATATATATTGCTTCTAAAACTCGATAAACATGAAATATATGAACCATTTCAAAAATAAAGTAGATGAAAAATAATATACTATAGGATATCAATCAATGGAAATTAATATTGATGTAATTAACATGAATGTTTTGAAGAAATGAGTTACTTTGGGCATGCTAATCAAATAACATCACAACATATAATTCTTTGATCATGGGAATATATTTTAGATATATTCGTGAACACACAATATCTTGTACAAATCAAATACATGATGTTAGTAAAATGAGGATAAATGATGAGTCTTATAATGGTTCTTTGAATATAAATGTGTAGAGTGGACTAAGTACTAAACTAACATTTCCTAATATATATCTGATCCATGATGTTAGTAGAAGGTGGATGAAGGAAATTTAATTGATTTATAGAAATGTCTTCCATATAATTTTCATGAACTTATTTTCAAATATTTGGATTATCCCTAAACCGTATTAAAAAAAATATTTTAAATTTATATCAAATAGTTATAATATGAAATAAATATCTTATTTTACAATCCATGTTTTTAGATGAAAGGATTTTAGTAATTGTATGTGAATAAGAAAACACTATAAAAAAGTGAAAATGTGGTAATTATTCTAATGGTTTTTAGTATATTACATAAACCACTTTAATAGAGAACATATACTCAATTTGAAGACTATATTTATATAAAATTGTTCACGTCTCTATTTGAGTTTGTGGTAGAAATACTGACATAAAAAGTTCAAGCTTGAGATGAATGAATAGTTTTCATGGGAATAATTTCCAAAATATTTCATCGAAAAAAATGTTCTAGAGAAACAAACTTTGTAGGATGATTAAAACCATAATATAGTTTTATATTCACTTCAGTGGGTGATATATTATTCAGAAATCCTATGAGTAAACATAAAATTTAAATAGTAAAAAATTACTATTGAATTTTAAATCATGAAAATTAATTATGTGTACGAAAATATTTTTTTTATTTTTGTTGTTGATCTCATTGATTTAAATCTATTATTGTAAATTCAAATGAAAATATACAAGTATGGTATTATTGTGGTATGAATAATGATTCATTAGCAAGACCAAATCATCAAGCATAATTCTATTTGCAATATCCTTATAATAAAAACTTCTCATGATTATTATATTAGGAATTGAATGTAAATAATACCATCTATAAATGGTTTTTATATGAAAACCCAAAAAATGGATGGTGACACCATCAAATTAGAATAAGGAATTAAATTTATGGATATATATATTTATGGACTAATGAAATTACATTGATCATATATTATTTGTCAGGAATGAACGTTTTCCATGTGTATATTAGAGTTAGTTTAAGGACCATAGTTTTCCAAGTAAAATATATTACCAAATTATAGAATATTGTTTTGATTCAAATAGTCAGTTAAGACTGGGATAAAATTAAATCTCTAAAAAATAACTACCATTAGTAACCTATTTTTTAGAAAAAATATCAATTAATCTAGATTTAATGGGTTACTTGGTCAAATTCAATGTATATATACTGAAATTTATTAAAATATTTCCCGAAATAATTTTTTCCATGTTACATAAGATAAATCTCTCTAAGATGATATGTATAAAAACTATTAGAAGATTAAAATAGTTACTATAACTATATATATGCTTCAATGATGTATTAATCACATAATTCATGATATACACTAGATAAAATATTTTTAACATATTTTATTTCGTATAAAAATATTAGATAATTACATGAGAACTGCATTGGAAGCATTCATTGATGTCCAATAGTAATTAATAATGTTCATGTTATGTGTACCTTGTATATGGAGAGGAAGCCACAATATTTATAAAGGGGACACAAAAATCAAGTCTACTTATAGATTTACTTGATCTAATATCATTTTATGGTTATGTAATTTTTCAAAAAATGATAACTAAATCCCATAGTATCCATATCTACAAAAATTTAGTATGTTACATATCTTCACAGTCCTAAATATGTAGTATAATATATGCAATCAAAAGAACCAGTCCATTGAATCATAACAAAAGTACTAGACAACATGTCATGTTTAGAAAATGTACAAAGGGAATATACCTAGGTACATAATCACTTGTGAAATTTTACTCAATATTATGAAGTGAATATAGAAGAGTATGCATATAAGAATACATGGAATTCCCAATAACTAAATCCATATCATAATATAATTATGATATTATCATGTGATAGATAAAAATTGTTCTTTTCAATTTGGATATAGTGGATGTGGAAGTGTTGTAAATGTGGGTTCCCTAGAACCGACATGAACATTACATTTTGATCACTATTTCATGTATAAAATGGTTTATGGATGATGTTATCCTATGAAAATAGTGTTGACACTTATACATCCACTACATATATGGTAATTCTATTATATTATTTTTCATTTCAAGAGGTTATATCAGTTCTTTCCAATAATTAGAACCTTTAAATACTTTGAAAGTAATTTAAAAATATTTTGTATGGTCTTGATACATCATAAATATGGTGAAAATGATTCTCGGCTATCCATTTTGGGGTATCGTAATGATTGAGACTTCACCTTGTGTTGTTCGCACATAGTGATCATGAGTATAGTAGCTCACGGGGACTGACCTTCCAATTGGAATTCCACATGTTTTGGGTCTCATTGGATGTTCTTATCTATTGGAAAGTGTATAGGTCTCTAGACTTGAGATCATTAACATTGTGCATCATTTTATTATGTACATTGATACAAGATGAAAACAATGAATTTTTTATTTGTGGTGAGGTTTCTTGTGATGGTTTTTTCACTGGTTGTATGGCATTGATGAAATAATTAGGATATGATTTTTCCCTTCCAAAAGTAAAAGATATCATGGGATCATTTTTTCTATTTGTTTGTAGCTTTATTAAATCCATGGACGTGGTGATTAAAGAAAATTCACTTCAATATGTTTTTTAATAAATTGTGTAAAATTGATTTTGAAACAAAGTGTACATCATACATTATGATATATCATGTGAAAAAATAGATTATATTAAATCGTTTGTGCATTTATAAAAGGATGTCATTAATATTACTAAACCATATCTCTTTATGGTCATTTATGGGTTACTATAATCCAGTTATAGTCTTTGAGTTTAACTTAGTACTATCAATATATTGGCCTAGAGGGTAACTCATAGATCTTATTCAAATGCTTATCAAATTCAAATGAATTCTAGTTTATGAAATTTTTGTCCCTACAATGGGAGAGATATATATTTCTATGTTTGAAAAATTAAAAAAAATCAATATCATTCCTGTATAGAATTGTAAATTTTGAGTTTATATACTAAATATATTTACAATTATTAAGTGAATATGAAGAAAAAATATTTTACAAATGAAAAATATTTTATTTATGGTGCATTAATATATTTATGGGATATGTTGGTCGATTTAATGTCATGTGTTTTTTCTTATTAATTATTTAATTTTATAAGTGACTGATAAAATATTTCTCACATTTACAGAATGTTTTAAGTGTTGGTGTTGATTTTTTAGTTCTAATTTATTCGGTTAAACATGATAGAGGTCAAAAGAATTTTTTTTTTGAGTTATTTGACAACGAAATCATATTGGGGGAGCACAAATTTTTTGTAATATTAATCCCATTAATATTATAACCCCTATATCTTATATCCCACTTCCTAGATGTATAAACACCTAATTTTAGCACCTGATTTATGTTATTCCCTTTAGAGCATAGAGATGGTGCACCCATGATAAATTAAACATAAAATGTTTCATTTATTCTCTAGACTAGCACATAAAAATCAATGACTGAATAATCGAAAATATGCTTTGGAATTTTTTGGTGATCTTGAGGGTTCTGTATTTGGATCATTCAAGAAATGATATCTGGTATTGATCAGACACTTATATGATCAACCTCGAATGATTTATAGTTTATTTTTTTTTCATTTTTTCATATTTAAATATTTTTCACAAGATACTGGGATGATTCTGGACAAGGGGTTCCTATAAATGATATCGCATGTGAATTATGAACTTGAAATTTTTTATAATATAAAATTTTATTTCCAATGTATGCATTGATGTTCCATCATATATTAGATGTACAAGTATCATACACACTATACACATGTAGGATCTACATAAACAGTGTTTCCAGAACCGTTATCCTGGGTTTATTTGAGTATAATTCTACCAAAAATATATATATTAATGCATTATATAGGTTTTAAAAAATCCTTAAATTCCAAAAAACATTTCCACTATTGATCTAGAACTAAAATTGAAAACATAAAAAAGGATTTCACATTTCATGTGATCACGTAATTTATATAATAATGATAGTGTAACACCTCTTACCTCTTATGACAAATAGTCAGGAAAAAAATATAAAATAACAAATTATCTATAAAATAACACAACAATAATACCAAAAATTAGTATTTTTTCTTATTTATTTTAGAAACTTATATTTATACCTATATGTGTTCTAGCCAGGAACACAACCTAATATCCATCTCATGTCTTGACACATCCTTAAACCCCAAGCAATCAAATCCCAACTAACCAAATAAACACACTCGATACCAGTTTGTAAAAAAAACTATGATTCCACTATATAGAATCCCAATGTATCCCATTCAACATTCACTATATCAGTGTTCTACATGACCTCTAGCATAGCTCCCTATAAAACATAGGCATCCCACTAACAATGTAACATCCCAGGTAAATGAAGAATAAAATATTTTCATATTTATTAATATTTGTGAATTAAATATTAATTTTAGTTTAAAGGGGTTGCTATGTTTGATAGTGTACCTGATACGCAACAACGAGTTTCTTTGGAACCTTACGTTGCACCCTAATAATATAATATTATTATTTTAAATGGTCGTTAACTTCTAGCCATTGTATTGGCGGGACTGAACAAAACTAACAACAATATGATTATACATGTATTTACAAGTTAGAGGCTTAAATGTGAATGAATCTAATTTTAAGCATGATTTGCATTAAAAGGTCGATTTACCGCCTTTTAATGGAGAACCCTTTTTAAATCTAGTTTTTGTCACTTAAATACATTATATATGACCAAATAAAATCTTTCTTTACAATCGGGATATCAAATTTAACTTTGGGTAATTTTTTGGTATTTTTGTGATAATGTTCATTTTTTATGAATAGTGAAAAATATTGTATTCAAATTCAAAATAGCATTTTAATCTAATTTAATTATATGTTTAGATTATCTTATTAATTGGTATTAAAGTTAAATTGAAATATATTTTTACCATTTAATTCAATTTTGGTCATTGGAATTAATTTCTCTTTGAAATTGGACATAAACAAGTATCAATCTTTTGATAGTTTTTAATTCTTAAAAACATGCTCTTTGTTTTGACAGTGGGAATTAATTTAAAATTAATTTCTACCACTTATGTGTTTTGATTTTGGAAAAAAGGATTCCATATTTGGAATTAGGAGTCTCAAATTGTGTAAATAGGAAACTTTTATTTTTAGACATTTTAAATATTTACATCAGTAAATATTTTATTTACCGTGCTTAAAGGGTAAATCCGGTAAATAAGGGTCAAAATATAATATTATAATAAACTAAAATTACTTTTACACTTGTCCAAACCTAATTGGATGAGTAATGGACGACCATGGGCATCCCTGGGTCTATTTTGGGGCCCCATGGAGTCACTTATGAAGGATAATGACCCTTTAGATTTATTAATTCAATGTAAAGGCAAAATTGACATTAACAAAATTCGTTTAGTAATTAATTTTTTGTATGGTGTAATATAAGTCCTTTTTTCAACTATAAATATTCATTGGAAATTTAAAAATATTTTCTATATCATGGTAATTTTTCTATAATTTTTATACATCATATAAATTATATTACTTATGACACAATAATGATGCATGTTTTACCTCATTAATAAATAATTTAAATAAATAAGATTATAATGATTAAAATATTATCCAAAACCCGTCCATTTCTTATTGGTTGATTATATTTCGACCATGACTCATCTTATCTTCTACCTCAATGATTTTTGGGCCTTTTGAAACCGAATATAAGTTTATAATAAAATAATTTTTTCAAACTTTCCTAAAGAGCCCCTCCTCTCCCCTATAAAAAGAGACCACTTCTATGCAACTCCACACACCTCTCAAGCAATTTGGCTCGTCCAAACTCTACCCAGATAAGCTCCCTAAATCCCTCCCCTCCTCCTTGAAGCCATACCATAGGTAGAAGGTACTTCAAGAAGTCATTTGGTTCAAACCAAACGAAGTTACTCAAATTAAAGGTAATGGTTTCTCTTATGTTGTTTTCCTTTATTTTACTTCTCCAACCCCTAAACTCTTTTTATTTCTTTTCTTTTGTAACAACACCAGTATCCTCAATATACTAGGATGTTTTTATAAGATGTATTCGAATTAAACATACACACACCTCCATCTAATGGATGAAGAACATAATGTTTCTGTGGATAGAAAACTAACGCCTCCCGAAACGATGATTGTTCAATTACATCTTACCGCCTCTCATGGTGGCCATTATGATGGCACTATATTTATATATGATATATATTATGTTTATGATTTCATTATGCTTCTGTAATTCCATTTTATTTAACACCTTTATGGTTTCCATAGTGAGTAAATACGATAATCTCATCAGAGGAAGTGTGGACTACCGCCCCCTCAAAGTGATGTGATTCGTTAATGCCCTATATGGGATGTATAAAGGATAGAGTTAATTATATTATATATGATATTATACTGGAATTATAATATACCTATGTATCATTTTGTTTTAAATCCATTAAAGTAAGAAATAGAAATGAAAGTAGCGTTCATGCGTACGTACGGCTTACCGTCTCCATGAACAGTGCAGTTCATTTCATACCTCTAAATGTTATGTAATATTATAAATACATGTATATACTAGATATATATTATATATATATATATCAAAATAATGAATACCATTCTGGATATAATGGACTATTGACCACATGGACAACGTGTAATTATAAGAAGTTTATTTTGACTCAAGTACCAAATATCGACAAAATAAATGTTATTAACTTAAATGTTTACATAATGTTTATAACATGGTAATAATTAATATAAACGGAATAATAAACTTGAAAAAGGTTCTTAATCAAGTAGAAATTAACTTTAGTTTATTATTCAAGACATTAAAGAACGATCGGATCAAATCAGACATGAGGTAAGGGAACTTCTTAACACAATTTCCATTCATTGGGTTGATCTTCACTTTCTTGTTTATGTCTTTATCTGATTATGTGATAAATGAAATTTTATGTATTTATACATTATTTATGTGTGCTTATATGCAATACACACAATGGATCTATTTTATTTACAAAATGATCTTTGTAAGGGACTTCGTCTCAATCTTCTTTCAATGAGGCATATTTTGTTTTAATACAGGATTTCTTTTTATACGCTGTATAAACACCATTGAATTTTCAACGGGAATCTTTTTCTACGAAGTGTTTTACTAAACGACAAAAAGGAATGTTTTTTAACGTATGAAGAGACAATGACCTTTCCTCCACCGCGAGTATTATTTGATCTTTGTTTTTCTCAACAAGTCGTAATATTTTTAAAAGTAAACAAATACCATATACTCTTTTTTATGTATTTTGGTATTGAAAATGGTTTTGATAATGGATTTGTTATGTCAATATATTTGAGTGATATATTGGTCTTGAAATGTGGAAATGTTTTCTTTCCTTTATAATTGTTTATGTGTTACGATTTTATAATGGTACTTGGACATTTGACGGGTGGTTACGTGATAAACCATATGATGAGTGGTGCTGTGAATACCAAGACGAGTGGTTACGTTATAACCACCAATGCATTGGGTATGGAAGTCGGCCGTATGGATATTACATTTAGTGATATGTGTGGAAGTCGACCGAATGGTTATTCCATTTAAGTATGTTTATGTCCCAAGTTACTTTATATGTTAGGTGTTCTTTATATGGGTTTTATGGTAATATTTCAGTTACAAAAGGGTAAGTAATGATATTTTATTCAGTAATGAGTATTTACTACTTCATTATGGTGAAAAGTATTACTTATATTAATGTATTCATGGTTTACTTGTTCTTTTAAAAAACTAACAGTTTTCCCTTCTTTGTGTATCCCTTACTGAGCTTTTTATGCTCATCCCACATTTTTTAAATGTTTTTCACAGGACATAATGTGGATTAGGGTCAAGTATGGGATCCATGAAAAGTCATGAAGTCTTTAACATGGAACTAGACATGACTATTTTTTCCAAGAGTTCATTATTTGTAAAAAGAATAATGGAAAATGTGTAGAAGTGTCTACCTTGTAATCTTTTGAGATGTAATAATTATGTCCTAATTCTTTAAAACTCTAAACTTGAAAATATCCTCAATGTGAATTATTCATTTAATTCAATATTAATCATGGATTAAGGCCGGGTCCTTATTGTTGGTATCAAAGGTCGGTTTAGATAACATTAAGAATTAGGGAAATGTTAAATTAATATATCTAATGTACAATTGATATCATATAGCATTTACAGATTACCATGTTGCTTCGCCTAAGATATTTATTTGTTCAGAATAGTTTTCCCTAGAGGAAACATGGAATGTATGTTGGGAAGACATCAGGATGAAGACAACCTTCCGAATCAGCAACCTGAGATGGTCAGAATTGGAACTGAACAGTTTGTTGCAGTGATGGCACAGTTGACTCTGGCAATAAATGGTAGTGGTATCCATGCACATGATCATCCAGATCAACCACAGAGGAACATGTCAGCAGTGGAGCATATCATGAGGCAACATCCCCCATCATTCAGAGGATCATCTGATCAGGTACTAGCTGAAGGGTGGATTAAAGCACTGGAAAATATATTTGATGTCATGGGTTGTTCAGAACATCATAAGGTTAGTCTCGCTATTTACCGTTTTGAAGGTGAAGTTGAACAGTGGTGGTCGATGGTGAAAAATATCAGAGAATGTGGGGAGATTGATGCTCTTGACTGGGATTAATTCAAAGGTATGTTTCTTGAGAAATATTTTCCTAAGTTGGTTTATCTTAGGATGGAAAAACAATTCTTGGAAATGAGGCAGGAGGATGACTTAGTGGCTGCTTATGATGAAAAATTCACTCGACTGGAACGGTATGCTCCAAATTTCATACGAGATCTTGATGGTAAAATCAACCGTTTTTACTCAAGATTAAAGCCACAGTATCGAAGGGATTTAGCTTCTCGTGAGTTTAAAAGTTATGAAAAACATGTTGGTTGTGCGGAGATGGTGGAAATGGAGTTTTCTAATGATCATGTATTCTTTGACAAACAACAGAGTAAGAAGTCCAGTTGGCAGGCAAAGGGGAAGAATTCATCAAAAAAGCTTGGAGGTAAGAAAACTAAATATACAACTTGTGAGAAGTGTGGTAAAAAGCATCCTGGAGAGTGTTTATCAAAGACTAGGATGTGCTTTCGGTGTGGTAAGTCTGGTCATATTGCTCGTAACTGTAAGGAAGATGAACAAGCAGGAAATGAAAAGCCATCGGTAAGATGTTTTAAGTGTAACGAAATGGGTCATTATGCAAATGAGTGTCTAGCAAAGAACTCAAGTGAAAGAAAACAGCCAGACTACAAGCATAAAGGGGTGGACAAATCATTCAAAACTACTTCAGTAGATGTTGGGCCCTCAAATGAAGTTGTATCAGGTACACTGTTTGTTTGTTCAGATTATGCCAATGTGTTGTTTGATTCAGGGTCAACACACTCTTTCATTTCAATGAAGTTTTCTAGTAAATTGGTAATTCCATCTCATGATATAAGTACTGAACATATGATAAAAACACCTGGAGGAAGTGTAGTGACAAAAAGAAAACATAAGAACATTCTTGTCCTTGTGTGCAGAAAGAATCTACCTGCAAATCTTATTATTTTTCCTCTAGTAGAGTTTGATGTTATTCTAGGCATGGACTGTCTTTCTGTTTATCATGCTAAGATTGATTGCAGAGCTAAAGAGGATTCTTTTCAGGATGATTTTCAGTTTGTATACAAAAATGAACCCTAGATATTGATAACATATAAGGAAGCTGAGAAACTAGTAAAAGATGGAAATTAATGTTACCTTGAACATATTGTTGAAAATAAAGGAACTGTTCAGATTAATGATGTGCCAGTGGTAAATGAGTACCTTGGTGTTTTTCTGGATGAGTTTCCTGGTATTATACCGGATCGAGATGTTGAATTTACTGTTGACTTAGTTCCTGATGCCAAGCCAATTTCAAAACCCCCTGATCGAATGGCTCAAATTGAACTTTTAGAGTTAAAGAAGCAATTGCATGAATTATTAGATAAAGGTTTCATTCGACCTAACACATCACCATGGGGTGCTCCTGTCTTGTTTGTTAAAAAGAAAGATGGTTCAATGAGACATTGCATTTATTATTTATCATTTAATAACATCACTGTTAAGAATAAGTATCCTTTGCCTCATATCGATGATTTGTTTGATCAGCTCCAGGGAGCTCATTATTTTTCGAATATTGACTTGAGGTCGGGGTACCATCAGTTGAAAGTAAAAGAAGCAGATGTTCCGAGGACTGCGTTTCGTACTAGATATGGCCATTATGAATTTGTAGTTATGCCTTTTGGGTTAACCAATGCACCTGCTGTATTCATGGATCTTATGAATATAATCTTCCGTGAGTTCTTGGATTAGTTTGTGGTTGTGTTCATTGATGATATTTCGGATTATTCTAAAAGTAAAGAGGAGCATGAAATTCATTTAAGGGTTGTCTTACAAACCTTTAAATAAAATAAATTGTTTGGGAAATTCAGAAAGTGTGAGTTTTGGTTACAACAAATTTCTTTTCTTGGTCACATTATTTCAAAAAATGGCATAACTATTGATCCTGCTAAAACAAAAGTTGTTGAAGAATGGCCAAGACCCAGAAATATAACCAAGATCTGTAGTTCTCATGGTTTGGCAGGTTATTACTGGAGGTTTGTTAAAAATTTTGCATGGTTATCTAGTCAAATGACTAAGTTAACTCGAAAAGGTGTTATGTTCATCTGGATAAAAGAATGTGATGATTGTTTTCCAGAATTGAAAAGAAGATTGGTGAATGCACCAGTTTTGGCACTACGTTCCAAGAATTGTATGTTTGTTATCTATAGTGATGGTTCGTTGAAAGGACTTGGTTGCATCTTAATGCAGAATGACCTGGTAATTTCTTATATTTCACGTCAGTTGAAAACTCATGAGGTAAATTACCCTACACATGATTTGGAATTAGCTGCTATTGTTTTTGCTCTAAAAATTTGGAGGCATCATTTGTATAGAGTAAAGTGATATATATATACTGATCACAAAAGTTTGAAGTATATATTCACTCAGAAAGAATTAAACATGAGACAGAGGAGATGGTTGGAATTAATCAAGGATTATGATTGTATGATCCATTACCATCAGGGAAAAGCAAATAAAGTGGCTGATGCTCTGAGTCGAAAAAGTGACGCTTCATTATCCATGTTACATTTGGAACGAGATCCATTGGTTTTTGATTTGATGAAAATTGGCATAGAAGTTTTTAGTGCAGGGAATTATTCTGTTTTTTTCAGGTGTTAGTGAGATCATCTCAATCAGACAGAATAAAGGAAGCACATAAAGAAGATAGTGAGTTGCAGAAAAAGGTAGAGTTGGTTCAGAAGGGTATGTTGCCTAATTTTAATGTTGACAATGATTGTGTTTTGAGATTTGGAAAGAGATTATGTGTGCCTTGTGATTCACAGTTAAAAATGAGTTATTATGTGAAGCTCATAATTTTCCATTTTCAGTTCATCCTGGCAGTACAAAGATGTACAGAGATCTTCAGGAGTATTACTGGTGGGATGAAAAGAAAAGAGATATTGCTGATTTTACTGTAAAGTGTTTGAATTGTTAGCAGGTTAAAGCAGAGTGACAGTTACTGAAAGGAATGCTTCAGCCTCTACCAATACCAGAATGGAAATGGGAAAATATATCCATGGACTTCATTGTGGGATTACCAAAGACATCTCGAGGTAATAATGCAATATGGGTTATAGTTGATCGATTGACTAAATCTTCTCATTTCCATTATATTCGAGACACTTTGTCTCTAGATCAACCTGCTCGGTTGTATGTTAAAGAGATAGTCAGGTTGCATGGAGTTCCCTTTTCCATTGTATCAGATCAGGATCCCAGGTTGACTTCTAAATTTTGGAAAGGCCTTCAGAAATCTTTGGGTACTCAATTAAATTTTAGTACAGCTCTTCATCCTCAATCAGATGGGAAGTCAGAACGAACCATTCAGACATTGGAAGATATGTTACATGCTTGTTTGATGGACTACCAGGGAAGTTGGGACCTACATCTTTCTTTGGTTGAATTTTCATATAATAACAGTTTTCATTCGAGTATACAGATGGCTCTATTTGAAGCATTATATGGAAAGCGTTGTCGAACTCCAGATTTTTGGGATGAAGTAGGTGAAAGGAAGTTGATGGGACCAGAATTGGTAGAAGAGATGGCAGAGAAAGTTCAGTTGATTCAAAAGCACATGAGAACAGATCAGAGCAGACAGAAAAGTTATGCAGATAACCGGAGGAAAGATCATTCTTTTGAGGTTGGTGATCATGTTTTTCTGAAAGTTTCTCCTTGGAAAAGTGTAATGTGTTTTGGTAAGAAGGGAAAGTTGAGTCTTATGTTCATTGGACCTTATGAAATTCTGGAGAATGTTGGATTAGTTGCGTACAGAGTGGCTTTACCTCCAAGTTTATCCCAGGTACAAATTGTTTTTCATGTTTCGATGTTGAGAAAGTATATGCCAGATCCATCACATGTTTTTAGCCCAGAGGTAGTTCATTTGGAAGAGAATCTCTCTTATGAAGAAAAACCAGTCCAGATTCTTTACTGTAGAGAGCAGGTGTTGTAGAATAAGGTCATTTACCAGGTAAAGGTTTTGTGAAAAAACCGTATGATTAAAGAGGCAACATGGGAATCTGAAAATGCTATGAGGGATAAATACCCCCACTTATTTTGATAAGTGAATAAAAATTGCGAGGATGAAATTTTCAAAATGGGGGAGGGATGTAACATCCCAAGTAAATAAAGAATAAAAGATTTTCATATTTATTAATATTTGTGAATTAAATATTAATTTTAGTTTAAAGGGGTTGCTATGTTTGATAGCGTACCCGATACACAACAACGGGTTTCTTTGGAACCTTACATTGCACCCTAATAATATAATATTATTATTTTAAATGGTCGTTAACTCCTAGCTGTTGTATTGGCGGGACTGAACAAACCTAACTACAATATTATTATACATGTATTTACAAGTTAGAGGCTTAAAATGTGAAAGAATCTAATTTTAAGCATGATTTACATTAAAAGGTCGATTTACCGCCTTTTAATGGAGAACCCTTTTTAAAACTAGTTTTGGTCACTTTAATACATTATATATGACCAAATAAAATCCTACTTTAGAATTGAGATATAAAAATTAACTTTGGGTAATTTTTTGGTATTTTTCTGATAATGTACATTTTTTATGAATAGTGAAAAATATTGTATTCAAATTCAAAAGTGCATTTTAATCTAATTTAATTATATGTATAGATTATTTTTTTAATTTGAATTAAAGTAAAATTAAAATATATTTTTACAATTTAATTCAATGTTGGTCATTTTAATTAATTTCACTTTGAAATTGGACATAAACAAGTATCAATCTTTTGATAGTTTTTAATTCATAAAAACACTCTCTTTATTTTGACAACGAGAATTAATTTTAAATTAATTTCTGCCACTTATGGATTTTGATTTTGGAAAAATGGATTCCATATTTGGAATCAGGAGGCCCAAATTTTTTAAATAGGTAACTTTTATTTTTAGACATTTTAAATATTTACTTCATTAAATATTTTATTTACCGTGGTTAAAGGGTAAATTAGGTAAATAAGGGTAAAAAATAATATTATAATAATATAAAAATACCTTGACACTTGTCAAAACCTTATTTTATGAGTAATGGCCGACCATGGGAATCCTTGGGTCGATTTTGGGTCCCCATGGAGCCACTTATGAATGATAATGACCCTTTTGATTTATTAATTCAATGTGAAGGAAAAACTGACATTAACAAAATTCGTTTAGTAATTAATTTTTTTAATGGTTTTATATAAGTCTTTTTTTCGACTATAAATATTAATTGGAAAGCTAAAACGATTTACTACATCATGGTAATTTTTCTATAATTTTTATACATCATATAAATTATATTATTTGTGACTCAATAATGATGTAGGTTTTACCTCATTGATAAATAATTTAAATAAATATGATTATAATGATTAAAATATTATCCAAAACATATCCAATTCCTATTGGTTGATTATATTTCGACCAGGAATCATGGTAGCTTTGACCTAAATGATTGTGTGACCTTTTGAAACCGAATATAAGTTTATAATAAAATAATATTTTCAAACTTTCCTAAAGAGCCCCTCCTCTCCCCTATAAAAAGAGACCACTTCTATGCAACTCCACACACCTCTCAAGCCATTTGGCTCATCCAAACTCTGAAAAAATAAGCTCCCTAAATCCATCCCCTCCTCCTTGAAGCCTCACCTTAGGAAGACGGTACTTCAAGAAGTCCTTTGGTTCAAACCAAAGGAAGTTACTCAAATTAAAGGTAATGGTTTCTCTAAAGTTGTTTTCCTTTATTTTACATATCCAACCCTAAAATATTTTTATTTATTTTCTTTTGTAACAACACCAGTATCCTAAATATACTAGGACGTTTTTATAAGATGGATTCAAATTAAACATACACACACCTCCATCTAATGGATGAAGAACATATTGTTTCTGTGGATGGAAAACTAACACCTCACGAAACGATGATTGTTCAATTACATCTTACCCCCACTAATGGTGGCCATTATGATGGAACTGTATTTATATTTGATATATATTATGATTATGATTTCATTATGCTTTTGTACTTCCCTTTTATTTAACACCTTTATGGTTTCCATTGTGGGTAAATATGATAATCTCATTAGAGGAAGTGCGTACTACCGCCCCCTCAAAATGATGTGATTCGTTAATGCCCTATGTGGGGTGTATAAAGGAATTTGTTAATTATATTATATATGATATTATACTAGAATTATAATATACCTCTATATCATTTTTTTAATTCCATTAAAGTAAGAAATATAAATGAAAGTAGTGTTCATGCATACGTACGGCTTACCGTCTCCATGAACGGTGCATTTCATTTCTTACCTCTAAATGTTATGTACTATTATAAATACATGTATACAATAGATATATATGATATATATATTTAAATAATGAATACCATTCTGGATATAATGGACTATTGATAACATGGACAACGTGTAATTATAATAATTCCATTTTGACTCAAGTACCAAATATCGACAAAATAAATGTCATGAACTTAAATGTTTACATAATGTTTATAGTATGGTAATAATTGATATAAAAGGATTAATAAACTCGAAAAAGGTTCTTAAGCAAGTAGAAATTAACTTTAGTTTATTATTCAGGAAATTAAAGAATGATCGGGTCAAATCGAACATGAGGTAAGGGAACTTCTTAACCCAATTTCCTTTCATTGGGTTGATATTCTCTTTTTTGTTTATGTATTTAATTGATTATGTGATAAATGAAATTTTATGTATTTATACATTATTTATGTGTGCTTATATGGAATACACACAACAGATCTATTTTATTTACAAAATGATCTTTGTAAGGGACTTCGTCTCAATCTTCTTTCAATAAGGCATATTTTGTTTTAATACACGATTTCTTTTTATACGCTATATAAACACCCTTGACTTTTCAAAGGGAATATTTTTCTATGAAGTGTTTTACTGAACGGCAAAAAGGAATGTTTTTTAATGTACGCGGTGACAACGACCTTTCTGCCGCCGCGAGTATTACTTGATCTTTGGTTTTATCAACAAGCCGTAATATTTTTAAAAGTAAACAAATACCATATACTCTTTTTTATGTATTTTGGTATTGAAAATGGTTTTGATAATGGATTTTTTATGTCATTATATTTTAGTTATATATTGGTCTTGAAATGTGGAAATGTTTTCTTTCCTTTATAATTGTTTATGTGTTATGATTTTAAAATGGTACATGGACATTTGACGGGTGGTTACATGATAAACCATATAACGGGTGGTGCTGTGAATACCCAGACGTGTGGTTACATTATAACCACCAATGAATTGGGTATGGAAGTCAGCCATATGGCTATTCCATTTAGTGATATGTGTGGATGTTGACCGAATTGTTATTTCATTTAAGTATGTTTATGTCCCAAGTTACTTTATATGTTAGGTGTTCTTTACCTGGTTTTTATGGTAATCTTTCGGTTACAAAAGTGTAAGTAATGATCTTTTATTCAGTAATGAGTATTTACTACTTCATAAAGGTGAAAAGTAATACTTATGTTAATGTATTCATGGTTTACTTGTTCTTTTTAAAAACTAACAGTTTTCCTTCTTTGTGTATCCCTTACTGAGCTTTTTATGCGCATCCCAAGTTTTTGAAACGTTTTTCACAAGACATAATGAGGATTAGGGTCAAGGATGGGATCCAGAAAAAGTCATGACATCTTTAACATGGAACTAGACATGAATTTTTTTTCAAGAGCTGATCATTTTTAAAAAGAATAATGGAAAATGTGTAGAAGTTTCTACCTTGTAATCTTTTGAGATGTAATAGTTATGTCCTAATTATTTAGAACTCTAAACCTGAAAAGATCCTCAATGTGAATTATTCATTTAATTAAATATTAAGCAAGGATTAAGGCTGGGTCCATATAGTTGGTATCAAAGGTCGGTTTAGATAACATTATGAGTTAGAGAAATGTTAAATTAATATATCTAATGTACTTTTGATATCATATAGCATTTACAGATTACCATGTTGCATCGCCTAAGATATTTCTTTGTTCAGAATGGTTTTCCGCAGAGGAAACAGGGCAGGTATGTTGGGACGACATCAGGAGGAAGACAACCTTCCGAATCAGCAACCTGAGACGGTCTGAATTGGAACTGAACAGTTTGTTGTAGTGATGACACAGTTGACTCGGGCAATAAATGGTAGTGGTATCCATGCACGTGATCATCCAGATCAACCACAGAGGAACATGTCAGTAGTGGAGCATTTCATGAGGCAAAATCCCCCATCATTCAGAGGATCATCTGATCTGGGGCTAACTGAAGGGTGGATTAAAGCACTAGAAAAGATTTTTGATGTCATGGGTTGTTCAGAACATCAAAAGGTTAGTCTCGTTGTTTACGGTTTTGAAGTTGAAGATGATCATTGGTGGTTGATGGTGAAAAATACCAGGGATAGTGAGGAGATTGATGCTCTTGATTGGGATGAATTCAAAGGTATGTTTCTTGAGAAATATTTTCCTAAGGTGGTTCATCTTAGGATGGAAAAACAATTCTTGGAATTGAGGCAGGAGGATGACTCAGTGGCTGCTTATGAAGAAAAATTCACTCGACTAGCAAGGTATGCTCCATATTTCATATGAGATCTTGATAGTAAAATCAACCATTTTTACTCAGGATTAAAGCCAAAGTATCGAAGATATTTAGCTTCTCATGAGTTCAAAAGTTATGAAAAACATGGTCATTGTGCGGAGAAGGTGGAAATGGTGTTTCCTGATGATCAGGTATTCTTTGACAAACAATAGAATAAGAAGTCCAGTTGGCAGGCAAAGAAAAAGAATTCATCAAAGAAGCCTGGAGGTAAGAAAACGAAATATCCAACATGTGAGAAGTGTGGTAAAAAGAATCCTGGAAAATGTTTATCAAAGACTGGGAAGTGCTTCTGGTGTGGTAAGTCTGGTCATACTGCTCGTAACTGTAAGGAAGATGAACAAGAAGGAAATGAAAAGCCATAGGTAAGACGTTTTAAGTGTAACGAAATGGGTCATTATGCAAATGAGTGTCCAACGAAGAACTCAACTAAAAGAAAACAGCCAGACTACAAGCAGAAAGGGGTGGAAAATCCTTTACAACTACATCAGTAGATGTTGGGCCATCAAATGAAGTTGTATCAGGTACATTGTTTGTTTGTTCAGATTATGCCAATGTGTTGTTTGATTCAGGGTCAACACACTCTTTCATTTCTGAGAAGTTTTCTAGTAAATTGGGAATTCCATCTCATGATATTAATACTGAACTTATGGTAAAAACACCTGGAGGAAGTGTAGAGACAAAAAGAAAACATAAGAACATTCATGTCCTTGTGTGCAGAAATAATCTACCTACAAATCTTATTGTTTTTCCTCTAGTATAGTTTTATGTTATTCTGGGCATGGACTGGCTTTCTGTTTATCATGCTAAGATTGACTACAGAGCTAAAAAAGTTTCTTTTCAGGATGATTTTCAGTTTGTATACAAAAATGAACCCTTGCTATTAATAACATGTCAGGAAGCTGAGAAACTAGTAATAGATGGAAAATTATGTTACCTTGAACATATTGTTGAAAATAAAGGAACTGTTCATATTAATGATGTGCTAGTGGTAAATGAGTACCTTGATGTTTTTCCTGATGAGTTTCCTGGTATTATACCGGATCGGGAAGTTGAATTTACTGTTGACTTAGTTTATGATGCTAAGCCAATTTCAAAACCCCCTTATCAAATGGCTCAAATTGAACTTTTAGAGTTAAAGAAGCAATTGCAGGAATTATTAGATTAAGGTTTCATTCGACCTAGCACATCACCATGGGGTGCTCCTGTCTTGTTTGTTAAAAAGAAAGATGGTTCAATGAGACATTGCATATATTATTGATCATTGAATAACATAACTGTTAAGAATAAGTATCCTTTGCCTCATATCAATGATTTGTTTGATCAGCTCCAGGGAGCTCATTATTTTTCGAAGATTGACTTCAGGTCGGGGTACCATCAGTTGAAAGTAAAAGAAGCAGATGATCCGAGGAATGCGTTCCGTACTAGATATGGCCATTATGAATTTGTAGTTATGCCTTTTGGTTTAACCAATGCACCTTTTGTATTCATGGATCTTATGAATATAATCTTACGTGAGTTCTTGGATAAGTTTTTGGTTGTGTTCATTGATGATATATTGGTTTATTCTAAAAGTAAAGAGGTGCTTGAAATTCATTTAAGGGTTGTCTTGCAAACCTTAAAATAAAATAAATTGTTTGGGAAATTCAGAAAGTGTGAGTTTTGGTTACAACAAATTTCTTTTCATGGTCACATTATTTCAAAAAATGGCATAACTATTGATCCTGCTAAAACAAAAGTTGTTGAAGAATGGCCAAGACCCACAAATATAACCAATATTAGTAGTTTTCTTGGTCTGGAAGGTAATTACCAGAGGTTTGTTGAATATTTTTCATGGTTATCTAGTCTAATGACTATGTTAACTCGAAAAGGTGTTAAGTTCATCTGGACAAAAGAATGTGATGATTTTTTTCCGGAATTGAAAAGAAGATTAGTGTATGCTCCAGTTTTGGCACTACCTTCCATGAATGGTAAGTTTGTTATCTATAATGATGCTTCGTTGAAAGGACTTGGTTGCATCCTAATGCAGAATGACCAGGTAATTTCTTATGCTTCACGTCAGTTGAAAACTCATGAGGTAAATTACCCTACACATGATTTGGAATTAGCTGCTGTTGTTTTTTCTCTAAAAATTTGGAGGCATCATTTTTATGGAGTAAAGTGTGATATATATACTGATCAAAAGAGTATGAAGTATATATTCACTCAGAAAGAATTGAACATGAGACAGAGGAGATGGTTGGAATTAATCAAGGATTATGATTGTACGATCCATTACCATCAGGGAAAAGCAAATAAAGTGGATGATGCTATGAGTCAAAAAAGTGATGCTTCATTAGCCATGTTACGTTTGGAATGAGATCCATTGGTTTTTGATTTGATGAAATTTGGCATCGAAGTTTTTGGTGCAGGGAATTATTCTATTTTGTCTCAGGTGTCAGTGAGATCATCTCTATCAGACAGAATAAAGGAAGCGCATAAAGAAGATAGTGAGTTGCAGAAAAAGGTAGAGTTGGATTAGAAGGGTAAGTTGCCTTATTTTAATGTTGATAATGATTGTGTTTTGTGATTTGGAAAGAGATTATGTGTGCCTTTTGATTCATAGTTACAGAATGAGTTATTATGTGAAGCTCATAGTTCTCCATTTTCAGTTCATCCTGGCAGTACAAAGATGTACACAGATCTTCGGGAGTATTACTGGTGGGATGGAATGAAAAGAGATATTGCTAATTTCACTGTAAATTGTTTGACTTGTCAGCAGGTTAAAGCAGAGCGATAGTTACCGAAAGGAATGACTCAGCCTCTACCATTTCCAGAATGGAAATGGGAAAATATATCCATGGACTTAGTTGTGGGATTACCAAAGACATCTCGAGATAATAATGCAATCTGGGTTATAGTTGATCGATTGACTAAATCTTCTCATTTCCTTCATATTCGAGACACTTTTTCTCTAGATCAACTTGCTCGGTTGTATGTTAAAGAGATAGTCAGGTTGCATGGAGTTCCCCTCTCCATTGTATTAGATCGTGATCCTAGGTTGACTTCTAACTTTTGGAAAGGCCTTCAGAAATCTTTGGGTACTCAATTAAATTTTAGTACAGCTTTTCATCCTCAATCAGATGGGCTGTTAGAACAAACCATTTAGACATTGGAAGATATGTTACGTGCTTGTTCGATGGACTACCAGGGATGTTGGAATCAACATCTTTCTTTGGTTTAATTTTCATATAATAACAGTTTTAATTCCTAAATACAGATGGCTCCATTTAAAGCATTATATGGAAAGTGTTGTCGAACTCTAGGTTTTTGGGATGAAGTAGGTGAAAGAAAGATGATGGGACCAGAATTGGTAGAAGATATGGAAGAGAAAGTTCAGTTGATTCAAAAGCACATGAGAACAGCTCAGAGCAGACAAAAAAGTTATGCAGATAATCGGAGGAAAGATCATTCTTTTGAGGTTGGTGATAATGTTTTTCTCAAAGTTTCTCCTTGGAAAAGTGGAATGTGTTTTGGTAAGAAGGGAAAGTTGAGTCTGATGTTCATTTGACCTTATGAAATTCTGAATAAAGTTGGATCAATTGCGTACAGAGTGGCTTTACCTCCATGTTTATCCCAGGTACACAATGTTTTTCATGTTTCGATGTTGAGAAAGTATATGCCAGATCCATCTCATGTTTTGAGCCCAGAGGTAGTTCAGTTGGAAGAGAATCTTTCTTATGAAGAACAACCAGTCCAGATTCTTGACCGTAGAGAGTAGGTGTTGCGGAATAATGTCATTCACTAGGTAATGGTTTTTTGGAAAACCCATATGATTGAAGAGACAACATTGGAATCTGAAAATGCTATAAGGGATAAA
Source organism: Viscum album (assembly GCA_963277665.1). Classification (NCBI taxonomy): domain Eukaryota; kingdom Viridiplantae; phylum Streptophyta; class Magnoliopsida; order Santalales; family Viscaceae; genus Viscum; species Viscum album. Next base: position 1,672,875,877 of record OY728133.1, read on the forward strand.
TACCCCCACTTATTTTGATAAATGAATAAAAATTGTGAGGATGCAATTTTCAAAAGGGGGGAGGGATGTAACATCCTAGGTAAATAAAGAATAAAAGATTTTCATATTTATTAATATTTTTGAATTAATTTTTAATTTTAATTTAAAGGGGTTTTTATGTTTGATAGCGTACCCGATACGCAACAACGAGTTTCTTTGGAACCTTACGTTGCACCCTAATAATATAATATTATTATTTTAAATGGTAGTTAACTCCTAGCCGTTGTATTGGCAGGACAGAACATAACTAAATACAATATGATTATACATGTATTTACATGTTAGAGGCTTAAAATGTGAATAAATCTAATTTTAAGCATGATTTTCATTACAAGGCCGATTTACCGCCTTTTAATGGCGAACCTTTTTAAATCTAGTTTTGGTCACTTTAATACATTATATATGACCAAATAAAATCCTTCTTTATAATGGGGATATCAAAATTTACTTTGGGTAATTTTTTGGTATTGTTCAGATAATGTTCATTTTTTATGAATAGTGAAAAATATTGTATTCAAATTCAAATGTGCATTTTAATCTAATTTAAGTATATGTTTAGATTATTTTTTTAATTGGAATTAAAGTGAAATTAAAATATATTTTTACAATTTAATTCAATGTTGGCCATTGGAATTAATTTCACTTTGAAATTGTCCATAAACAAGTATCAATCTTTTGATAGTTTTTAATTCTTAAAAACACTCTTTGTTTTGACAGTGAGAATTAATTTAAAATTAATTTCTGCCACTTATGTGTTTTGATTTTGGAAAACTGGATTCCATATTTGGAATCATGAGGCCCAAATTCTGTAAATAGGTCACTTTTATTTTTAGACATTTTAAATATTTACTTCAGTAAATATTTTATTGACCGTGGTTAAAGGGTAAATCAGGTAAATAAGGGTAAAAAATAATATTATAATAATATGAAAATACCTTGACACTTGTAAAAACCTTATTGAATGAGTAATGGCCATCCATGGGAATCCATGGGTCGATTTTGGGGCCCCATGGAGCCACTTATGAATGATAATGACCCTTTAGATTTATTAATTCAATGTAAAGGCAAAATTGACATTAACCAAATTCGTTTAGTAATTAAATTGGTTCATGGTGTTATATAAGTCATTTATTCGACTATAAATATTAATTGTAAATCTAAAACGATTGTCTACAAAATGGTAATTTTTCTATAATTTTCATACATCATATAAATTATATTATTTATGACTCAATAATGATGTAGGTTTTACCTCATTAATAAATAATTTAAATAAATATGATTATAATGATTAAAATATTATCCAAAGCCTATCCAATTCCTATTGGATGATTATATTTCGACCATTACTCATCTTATCTTCGACCTCAATGATTTTTGGACTTTTTTGAACCGAATATAAGTTTATAATAAAATAATATTTTCAAAATTTCCTAAAGAGGCCCTCCTCTCCCCTATAAAAAGAGACCATTTCTATGCAACTCCACACACCTCTCAAGCCATTTGTCTCGTCAAAACTCTGACAAACTAAGCTCCCGAAATCCCTCCCCTCCTCCTTGAAGCCTCACATTAAGCAGAAGGTACTTCAAGAATTCCATTGGTTTAAACCAAAGGAAGTTACTCAAATTAAAGGTAATGGTTTCTCTTAAGTTGTTTTCCTTTATTTTACATATCCAACCCCTAAAATCTTTTTATTTATTTTATTTTGTAACAACAATAGTATCCTCAATATACTAGGATGTTTTTATAAGAAGGATTCGTATTAAACTTACACACACCTCCATCTAATGGATGAAAAACATAATGTTTCTGTGGATGGAAAACTAACGCCTCACAAAACGATGATTGTTCAATTACATCTTACCACCTCTCATGGTGGCCATTATGATAGAAATTTATTTATATATGATATATATTATGTTTATTATTTCCTTATGCTTATGTACTTCCCTATTATTTAACACCTTTATGGTTTCCATAGTGGGTAATCTCATTAGAGGAAGTGCGGACTACCGCCCCTCAAAATGATGTGATTCGTTAATTCCCTATGTGGGATGTATAAAGGAAAGAGTTAATTATATTATATATGATATTATACTGGAATTATAATATACCTATGTATCATTTTTTTTAATTCTATTAAAGTAAGAAATAGAAATGAAAGTAGCGTTCATGCATACGTATGGCTTACCGTCTCCATGAACGGTGCATTTCTATTATTACCTCTAAATATTATGTACTATTATAAATACATGTATATACTAGATATATATGATATATATATCTAAATAATGAATACCATTCTGGATATAATGTACTATTGACCACATGGACAACGTGTAATTATAAAAAGTCCATTTTGACTCAAGTACCAAATATCGTCAAAATAAATGTTATTAACTTAAATGTTTACACAATGTTCATAGCATGGTAATAATTGATATAAAAGGAATAATAAACTTGAAAAAGGTTCTTATGAAAGTAGAAATTATCTTTAGTTTATTATTCTAGAAATTAAAAATGATCGGGTCAAATCGGACATGAGGTAAGGGAACTTCTTAACCCAATTTCCGTTCTTTGGGTTGATCTTCACTTTCTTGTTCATGTCATTATTTGATTATGTGATAAATGAAATTTTATGTATTTATACATTATTTATGTGTGCTTATATATAATACACACAATATATCTATTTTATTTACAAAATGATCTTTGTAAGGGACTTCGTCTCAATCTTCTTTCATTGAGGCATATTTTGTTTTAATACACGATTTCTTTTTATACGCTGTATAATCACCCTTGAATTTTCAAAGAGAATCTTTTTCTATGAAGTGTTTTACTAAAAGAAAAAAAGGAAAGTTTTTTTAACGTACATGGTGACAACGACCTTTCCGCCGCCGCAAGTATTATTTGATCTTTGGCTTTCTCAACAAGCCGTAATATTTTTAAAAGTAAACAAATACCATGTACTTTTTTTATGTATTTTGGTTTTGAAAATGGTTTTGATAATGGATTTGTTATGTCAATATATTTGGGTGATATATTGTGCTTGAAATGTGGAAATTGTTTCCTTCCTTTATAATTTTTTATGTGTTTTTATTTTATTATGGTACTTGGACATTTGACGGGTGGTTACGTGATAAACCATATGACGGGTGGTGCCGTGAATACCAGGATGGGTGGTTACGTTATAACCTCCTATTCATTGGGTATGGAAGTCGGTCATATGGCTATTCCATTTAGTGATATGTGTGGAAGTCGACCTAATGGTTATTCCATTTAAGTATGTTTGTGTCCCAAGTTACATTATGTTAGGTGTTCTTTATATGGGTTTTATGGAAATCTTTCGGTTACAAAAAGGGTAAGTAATGATATTTTATTCAGTAATGAGTATTTACTACTTCATAAAGGTGAAAATTATTACTTACGTTCATGTATTCATGGTATACTTGTTGTTTTGAGAAACTAACAGTTTTTCCTTCTTTGTGTATCCCTTACTGAGATTTTTATCCTCATACCAAGTTTTTGAAATGTTTTTCACAGTACATAATGTGGATTAGGGTCAAGGATGGGATCCAAGAAAAGTCATGACGTCTTTAACATGGAACTAGATATGAATCTATTTTTCAAGAGTTCATGATTTGTAAAAATAATAATGGAAAATGTGTAGAAGTGTCTACCTTGTAATATTTTGAGATGTAATAGTTATGTCCTAATTCTCTAAAACTCTAAATCTGAAAGGATACTCAATGTGAATTATTCATTTAGTTCAATATTAAGCAAGGATTAATGCTGGGTCCTTATAAACAATGAGGTATTGATTTGTCATAATGGGTTGAAAATACCCACTAAATATAAAACCATAAAGAGTAAAAAAAATCATATCCACAATAAAAAAATAAAAAGACTAAATATAACACATGGAAGGAAAATATAAAATTCTATATTTTGAAACAAGTAAAATAAAAGAAATATGAATCAGCCATAGGGAAATAATATGCATAAATAATCAAAAATAAAAAAAATAATCTCATCTCAAAACTGAGTAACTTACTAGACTATCCCTAATAAAATCTACATATAGCATGTGCATCCACTACACAACTAGAATCTAAGATTAAAAAATAATTTCCTTTCCCCTTTCATTATCAAGATATATAATGTCTAAACAGGTCTTATATATATCCTAAAAGGTGTGAGTATAAACTGAGTAATCCATTTCTAATCATTTTTATAAATATTACATGTGTATATAAGGGTATGAAAAGTGTGATAACTAGAAAACAATCCAAAAATCATAAACATCACCAAACATTATTCTATAGCAACATAGAGAACATTTACTAACATCAGTGATTACTAGATTTGGATGATGGACACATGATATATCACAATAAAACACCTTCGACCATCCAACTAAATCATTAACCCAAAGAATAAAATATAGAACCATGACCAGTAGCATTACATTCATGATGCCCAAGTGCACATTTGTGACAAAAAAAATACATCTTTCATTGTCCTAAATATTGTGATCCATGTCATCTATACATATTATTATATTATTTTTAAAATAAATATCCAATAATCATAACCCACGTATCGAAAGTCCCAATGAATTTATAAGACAAGGATAAAAATACATCAAAGTGATACTAAAATAAAATGTACTCATTTTAATCATCCTAATGTGATAGCAAATCCATTTTACCTCATAAAACTACATAGTATAACCTAGGGAATATATAAACAAAATGTATGAGCAATAAAGCATAGTAAGGGAATAAACATAATAACAAAGAATGACATATGGATTAAATAGAATCTCATGATAACAAAAAATAAAAGTATAATGAATAATCCTATAATAGTATGAAATAATGAACACTGAATCATAACATTATTGAACCATTGAAATTTGGAATGAAAATAAATTGTAAAATAATCATATGTCATGGATAATTTCTAAGATAACATCACATTGTAGACATAGTCCCATCATTGATTACGTTTAATCACTAATCTGATACATATCATATCATTAGACATAAACACTACCTAATTAATTTTATTATAATCAATTTGAACCCATTAAAACTTTTAAGTGAATATGTGTTCCACATAATTGAGTCAAACTAATCCACTAACATAGATATTTTCCATGGAATGAAATGGGTTTCATAGTTTTGTCCTACAGCATAACCAAATGACATTTCAAAATTCCCTCCATGAAATAAGGAATTAAAACATTATTGGACATTTATTGGTAAAAAATAATTATACCCTAGGAAAAATTATGTCCATGTGATGTGAATACATAAAAAGGAGAACAAAAAACACATTGTAAATATACCTCTTAACCATGGTTTTAGGGAAAAGGGTAAAGAGTCTTACATAGGGCAAGAGCATAATAGTATCCATAAAACAAGAACGGAACCAAAATGAAATTATATATAAAATTATATATTTATAAAACAATTAGGATTTTAGAAATTTCATTTATGGGGTAAAACAAATGGAAAGAATATCCCAATTAAAATAAGGTTGTTTAGGGCTACCCGATACCTGGGGTTCTAGAACTATTTTTCACATTCCATAAAATACTAAATAATAATATTAAATTAAATAAATAATTAATTCAAATAATTTTATATCTATAGTTTTAAACAATAATTTTATTATGTTCATTTACAACCATTAAAATGGGATACCATAATTTAATTCATTGTTTTGAGTGTATTAATTTCATTGTTCCAAGATCGGATCACTTATGGATAATTATTCTTGTTCTAGTAAAATATTAATACAAATATATATGTTAAATGAAATAATATTCATTCCTTTATACAAATTTAATTTTTCATTAAGATCCGTATCTATTCTTATGTAGATAATATTTATTTAGTGTAAATGTTTTCATTATACAGATTGTTCTTTTAGGTGATTTTAGCGATCATCATGAGAAATATTATATTGTTAAATTAAATTTTTACTAATATATTAATTAGCTATGATATAAGTTATAATAAAATTATTATCATCATATTTAATGATAATAATATTTCTATGACCATCCCTAAATGTGTTGGACAATAAAAAGTATGTTGATTATGAGGTAGTGGACCAACTATAATGTGGACAACATTTTCGTTTTAGTATCAAGTTATGGGGTGTAAATAATGTAGATTACATCATAATTATAACATTGTAATATATTTCAGATACTAATTTTACTACAGCTGGGTGGATGGAAAACATATTGGGGTTGTAGAATAAAAATAATATTAAAATATGGTTTGTTGAGAATTTACCTATACATTTTGTTGTCTCCACTTAAGGAACCACTTATGGATCAATAGAATTGTATTTTCTGAGACTAGTGATTCTAGAGATGTGGGTAGAAGATTATGGTTTATATGGATATTGTTTTGGTAATATCTAAGTCTTAGAGGGTGTGAATAGAAAGGGTGGTGTTTACAAGGGGAGTAGATGGGTGTTTTTGAATATAATATTGATTAGTTTATTATTTTGGATCAAAACTACCAATATTGATGATTACGTTGACTATATATACTAAATAGTGTGTATGGGTTCTAACAAATGGGTTCTCAAATCAATTTTATGCAATAAATCAGGTATTTAACTTATTATGTTTAATATTGTATTTATTCATATTTTAATATTCGATAATGATTCAATAATTTTCAGAAAATACATAAAATTTTCCATAAATATTTTTCATTGTGTGGAAACTAGAAATGAATCTTTTTTATGAAATTAGTTATCTAAAAAAACTAACTTAAATCCCAATATATTTTTAAAAAATAAAAATTTAATATTAAGATTATTTTTATATCACTTTGAAAAAATACTAATGTTCATATAAAATAATATTATAATTAAAATAAATCATAATATTAATTTATAAATTCAACTTATGAATATTAATTTTCATTTAAATAATTTTCATTTTTATAAAAGTGAAATTAAAATATTTATGTTTTATGACAATACAAACACATGTTTTTTGAAACATTTATTTACCAATATCATGATATATTTTGGTTGGGGTGAGTAACGCAAGAGGGGGTGAATTGATTTCCGAATAAAAAATTATTTTTGAAAAAACATTAAAACTAAATCGTCAAAATCAAAAAAAAATTACAAATAAATCCAAAGAAGAGAGTTATATATGTTTGATCTATCAAAAAATTTATCAAATCAGGATTATGGATCAGTGAAAATATGATTTTAAATCCCTTTTACTTCTCAAATAAAATCACATAATCAAAAACATTTTATAACCATTTAATGGTACAATTTATCAAATTATTATTTTTATGTTTAAAAACATATAAATTTAAACATTGAAATGTAGAAAAAACTGAAACACACAATAGAATATAAAAATGTGTCATGTTACATGAAAAAAATAATCCCCGCCACATTGCAATCACCTACTTATAAGATGTATCTCTTAAAAAAAATATATACAAAACTAGGAATAAATTTTATAGTCAATAACACTTGAGGATTTCTATGATAAAATCATCTTCCATAGTTTTACGTAGAAATAAAAATAATATAGGATATAGATGACCTCTTCAAAATCTTATAGCTAATACACACATGAAGAAATATGGGAGTGTATTAGTCACACTATAATTTATTATAGAATAATGTTTATATAAAGAAACATAGTAAATAAGCACACATCTAAAATGTAAAGAATTAACAGAAAGAATAAATGTTTAGAGATTGTAAGAAGTGGTGTTTCTCAGTCTTAATAACTTCATATATTCAAATTTCCTCGTAGATGTCATTGTGAGGAGCTCAAATAAATTCTTTAAAAAGTGTTGGATAGTAGATTATCATATGAGTATGTAATGTATTATATTTTTAGTCTGTTAATCATTAGTAATCCTTCACACATAGATTTCATGATTTAGTGTGAAATTTTGTGTGCATCTTTGTATTCCACACATAATATTTTGTTGTATCGCACTTGAGAGATTTCATTAGAATATATAACCCTCTTGTTATAATTACCCATTAGAGAATATTTTTATAATAAACATGTGTCCTCATACTCATCACTAAATTAGTAAACACTGAAATTTTTTTCTATGCAAATGTAGAGTTCTTTTGAATAATGATTCTTAAATACATATTATACTTGAATGTATTAAATTCAATAAAATAGTTACTAGAGGAATTAAATTAAAATTAAGAAAAATTCGATATAAAAATTAGAATACATGAGGTAGCTCCTTAGTAATGATAGATCACCTGAATGGTATCATATACTTTTGGTAGATCAACTCTAGAGGTAGATATAGTGTTTCTTTAGATTTAGTTCATGGGTAGATAATGTTGAACTAATGGTACATGTGTTTAACTAATGGTAGATTTACTCAGTGGTAAATCCATTATCGATAGAGTCTAATAGTAAATCATCTGAACTAGAGGTTGTTCTGAAAAGTGGTAGATTTACTGAGTTATTGGTAGGTCAACTCAATGGTAGATCCATCAGTAGTATATTATGATTTTATATCATTTGAAAATGCAGTATATCTGATCAGTTGTAGATTTTTAGAATTGGTGGTACATGCTCTTGTGGTATAGGTATTCCAACGGTATAAATTAATGCACTAACGGTTGATATTTATAGTTAAATGTAGATTTTTTAACTAACGATGGAACTCTTTGGATTAATAGTGAATCATTACTTATCCATGTTTCTTCAAAAATTGATTTCCATTTATAAAAGATTAATCTTATATAAAATATAACAAAACATTACTTCTGATTATTAGAATAAAAAGATGCTAAAAATATCCAACTTTTTTATGATCTCAAATCATTTAATTTCATAAAAATATATAAGAAAATATAAACTTTAAATATGACCATAAAATATTATTTTCTTCACATTTCAAATTACTAATGTGAGACTCAATGTTTAAATTTTGACACAGATTACAAATTTAATGCCATCCATAAAATTTATCCCCCTTTTTTGATTATTAAATTGATTATGGAAATAAATGAAATACCAGGAAAGAATATAATGATGAATAAAATATAGTATTCATTGGATTCAAAAGTAATTCATTACATATAAAAATTTAATACATGCGAAAATAAAATATATATTAAAGTCTAATCATAATCGGAATCAATCTCATCTTGATGGGATGTAGGATCAATATGAACATTGAATTTTCCCAAAAATTGAAATAAAAAGGTTAAGGATGAGGGTGAAAATGTAATCTTATAAAGATCGCATATCACAACTAGCTTGATATTTTGAACAGCCTCGGTTAGTGAAATTTAAAAAGACTAAACAGAGGAGTTAGGGTTGATGATGATAATGAAAACATGACATAAGACATAATAATGGATTTAGATTCTTCTAATACAATCCGAGAGACAAATAACAAATGAATTCAAAAAAATTTAATAAATATATAATTATATTTCAAACTCTATCCCTTATGGTGAAAAATTCCTTATTTTATTCCATAAACAATTTCATTCAAGGAGATAATCCTTTAAAATAGTAAACTTGATCTTTCAAGGACCTATTCAGAGAAAGAATCATAAAATTTTTCTTAAGAAATTTAAAATCGGAATTTATTTAATGCATGGTATAAATTATGGATAGGTAGTATTATTTCTTTATTTACTGTCTCTCTATCAATTCCAGCTCTATATTAAACACTCCTTAAATAATTCATATATTTAGTCACCATGTTATGTGATATTCCCTTGCTCCTCATAAGGAGAGGCAGTGAGATCACCCAAGATATAATACATATCCTCCCTCTTTATAGTAATGATCATCTCGGCATCGACTAATGATATAAGAGGAGGCGTATTAGAAGTAGAATCTCTAGCTGTATATAATGATTCTAACCTATCCAGAAAAGATGTTTAGCGTATTGAAAAGTTTTCACTAAAATCACCCATGATGGACTTTAGTACTTCTATTCCATTATCCAGTCTTCTCATGAATCTTCAAGATCACATCAGTAATAATATGAAACATAAAAAACTCATGATGTGACTTTTATCTACTTTACAGAGATGTGTTACTTAAGGAAAATAGAATCTAATAACTATGCTGAAATAAAAAATTATCCTCACATCGAATGATTTTAGATAATACTTATAAACATAGTTTGACTCTAAGGGGGAAGATGGTAGATTTGATTGAATCCAATTAGGAATAATGACAACTTCATAAATAGATGCAGGAGTAGGAACATTTGAATTAAAAGATTACAACTTGATTTCCATAATGTTCTTTTCTAATAATGGTCCCTTAAGATAATTTCCATCAATATGAATGGAAATTCCACCCTGATCAGGTGGACCACTACGGTAATAATATTTCCTATCATAATATTCACCATCTAAACTAGGGTTGGATACACCTTGTGTCATAGAACAAAGAGAAATATATCCCTTTGATGGATATTCATCCAACTTTTTAATCTGTATAAACTGATTTCTGGCTAAAAGAGCTTGGGGATTCATCCCCCTCTATAGATTCTCTAGGATTATCTCTAATATAAGAAGCATAAATAGTAATCTAAAATGAACTACTCATATCATCATATATAGGCCTACCTAAAACAAAAACAAATAGTTATTGATGTGACTATTCTCTCTCAACAACAACAATAATTACAACATCATCATGGCCTTCTACAGTCTGACCTCCATCACTACTCCCATTTTCATATCCTTAAAAACCAAATAAAATAACAATTACTACCATTGGGATTTCATAATAACTTTAAACATATTTTTCCTTATAATTTACCCTCCTATTATTCACCTTCACTTAATATGGTTTCTCTATAAGGAAGATATCTAGAGGGGATAATAGCTCCATGGGATATATAGTGGCTTATGACCACATATAGGTCACTCCCTTCCACAAATAAAAAATATACTAAGATTTCTTATACAACCTCATTTTATTCATCTCCCACTACCTCACCAGAATAAATAAAAAACTCTTCTAACTATAATATAGGGTCACTATATTCATTGGTTCTGTAGAGTGCTACATGGTATTGAAATCCTCACACAAATTTTCATTTTTCCTATATATTACATGAACCACATATTGAAATTAACCTTCATCCTCCAATAAGTAAACTAGTTAAAAAACCACCACACATCATAGCAACTTCTTTATAATTATCTAATCGTCCTTTGGCTTCCAATATAGTTGTGGTCATCTTAGGATATATCAAATTCTTTGATCTGAAAGAATAATTTATCATCTCCAACCCAGGTAACATTATATATATATATATATATATATTTATTTATTTTTTTATGTTTTCACCACATTTCGTAAGAAAGAAAATAAATTAATAAAAATACCTAATCATTCTAAGGTAACTTTTCTAGGGGCTTTGCATATTTTGTTTAAACTGGAACAGAATCCAACACTCTCTATCGAGTTCTATTATAGCAGGTATTCTTTCAATTTTATTTATAATCAATTCAAGAGGAGAAATATTTTAAAAAATATCACTATCATTGGGAAAAAACATTTGTAGTCATCAAAAATAATGTTTTGGTAAATTTTTGAATCATTTCCATTCAGTCAATGAAAAGACTACCTTCTTTACAATCTATTATTCTTTGGATCACAACATTATTCTCAAAAAAGTAATAATCTACATCTTGGTATAATTGCGGAACAAGCCTATGAAAGAATGGATTATCATTCCTTGAAAACCATTCTATCCATCCCTTGTTTGGAATCTGATTCAAAAACTAAATACTTACCCAAAATCGTCAATTCATCATCTATATGTTTTTTGGAAACAACAACTGAATTCAGAAGCTGGGGATTATTTGGTCCAAATGTACAAGATGGAATAGATTATCCTTATGATATATTCATGGTATGATATCAATCAAGAGATAACATAGAATCACTATTCACTCTCACTAATGTAAAAATTAAAATGGTGAAATGTGAGCACATGGTTGGTTGATGTTCGGTGGAGAAATAAGGATTGTTGGTTCAAACTGAGGAACGAATGAGATTGATCCCAAAATTTTATTGAATTTTTAATTTAATCATTTAGGGATTTAGAATTATAAACTATAATAATATATATTAATAAATAAAAATAAAAATTTAAATATTGAAAATAGCACTGATACGAAATAAAACATAGACCTGACTAGTAAATTACCAATGGTATATCACTAATAGTGGATCACCTAATGGTGGATCAATGAATGGTGGATCACCCAATATAAATCACTGAGTGGTTGATCAACCAATAGTGGATCACCCAACGGTGGATCACACAACTATGGATCAAAAAATGGTGGATCTCTAGTAGTGGATCACCCAACATAAAATCTTTTAATAAAGGATCTTTCAATGGAATTTCTCCAATGCTGGATCATTTAATAGTGGATCATTTAATAGTTGATATTCCATTGGTGGATCTCTTATGGTATATCCCCCAATGATTGAAATATCAAGATAAATGAATATACAATGTTAATCATTATTTTTTTATTGTTTGATGTAGATTAATCTCTAATAATTCAAGGGAATTGTAAATATATTAACATTATGATGTTCAATTCCACTGAATTCAATAGTTATATCACATTTTTAAAAATGTTCTCTCAAAATGTGATTTCTTAGGACAATATTTTTTCTCCAATAATGGTATATAGGATTCTTGTAAATATTTATCACAATTGTATTTTCACAATTTATAGGGACATGTATAAATTGATATCTATAAGATAGTAAATTGTGTCTCATCAAACATAATTTCTTCCTGGAAACATCTTTTAGATATAAATTCTTCCTCGGAAAAAAAAGTGCAACACAATTTTTCTTTTTTATCACACCATGAAACTAGTTACTTTCATAAAAGATGACACATCCCAACAGTTGTTTTTCTATCTGACATGAAACCATAAAATCTATATCTAGATGACTCAATAAATTGGATTCTTATCCCCTATGATATAAAATCCATAAAAAGGCTTCCTACATGAATTTATTTATAATTCTTTTAACAATAAGTAAATTTGAATCTTTTTGATTTAATGGAAAAGTAGCACGTGTACGCATGAATAACATAACATCTCGTCAGCTAGTAGTTATCTGTAGCATGTTTCCAATCATTCTTCTGTAATTGGTTTGACCTAATGAAATTTCAATTTCATCATGATATTCCTTACAATTTTTATTTATCGGATTGTCACTACATTTTGTGTTATCCAAACCAAAATGTTTTAGGGGTAATTCCTTTACTTACATTAATTTAAAATAATTCCATCATTATTTAAAATATTTTTAAAACCAAGATTGAATTTTTGTTCTCCCATTTATCTTATTTCAGAATCAATTTTCATTATTTTCACATATTCATATATTATGAATTTTTTTAATATCAAAAAATTAGAAAATGATAATAAATTTTTACTAATAAAAAATATTTACTAAATTTATTTATATAAATATAGTAGGATCAACTGTAGATTTAGTAAAACCATTAAAGAATAGAGAAGTGATGATCCTAAATGACCAAGCCCTATGATATTATTTTAAACTATTTAAATCTTTTAATAATTAATAAAATAGCTAGAGAATGAGGATTTTGAAATCTAGGGGGTTTTCAACCAAAAAAACCTTAATTTTATAGCCATTTTGAAATCCAATTTTAACATCCATTTTTTATAGTTTTAAATACAAATGTGCTTTAGAAGTATGAAAATTTTTAATACCTTCACGTATGTCCACTATTGAAAAGGTTTCCTAAAATTAAATACCTAAATTTTGACTATATCATAGTGAAAGCAATCTAAATTTATTCTTAACTATAGTTCATAACTCATCGTCTTTTTTACTAGAAACCCACTGAGTGTCAATTATCACATAGTCTTTAAAAAAATAAACTAGTTCTTGAAATCTATTTATATCAACATTACTATTTTATTATTTCATTTCTGGCACCAAAACTTCATCATCAATTTCACCCTTGATGTTCTTTAGTTCAAGATGTGATATTAAATCTTGATATTCTACCTGATTTCTAAGACAATATCTAGCATGAATTCTTCTATATATATCACCAAATATAACATCTAAAGGATTCTATTTATGTGCCCTAAACATTCTAGGAATATAAGGTATAGTTATCTCATTTTCCTTTATAGGCTAATGTTTATGTTGTTCCATAAAACTGGAGGCTTTTTAAAATTATTCTACTAAACTATCAGAAGTTTTTGCATTTATGTACGTAGTTGTTAGATTTTAATCATGGTTTTTTAAAGGAGTATTATGTTAATATGGGTCTTTTTTATAAAATTTGAAATTGACTATTTCTTCAAGTGTTCTTTTTCTTTTAAAAATACCCAATATGATTTAACATATGTTCAATATTTTTGGGGAAATTACTTCATCTCTCATGGAATATATGCTTTCAATATTGACCATTATATTGAAAATAATGACTTCAAAACCAAAATTTGGAGAGTAACAAGCCTTTTTATACCATTCCATAATTCATTTGAGGTTTTATTTAAAATAGGTACAATTAAAACCCAATTAATTATATAACAATTCTTATTCATAGCATCTTCACATAAATAATCATGTAGATAATAATTATTGAAAATAGTCTTAGAAATTTCATAAAGGGTTCCATTTTCCCATTATACTACACCATTATATTATGTGGTCATAGAAGTATAAAAGTTATGATTATAGATATTTGTGAAAAAATTGATTCAATGTCTTGATTTTCAAAATCACAGATGAGATCACTTCTTAAGGATTAAACTCTTATCCCTTAAGAGTTTCTAATGATTTATCATACAGGTAAAAATCAGAAGATTCATCACTTTTGTGATCTTGAAATAATTCCAATGTCAAAATATTAAATTCATCTAATAGATTATAAGAATAGTACTTTCCATTTAATCTAAAAACTATACAAGGTCTAAAAATTCCATCTGAACCATCTCTAATGGTTGATAATTTGAAACATTTTTCTTTGAATCAAAAGAGAACTTTTAATGTTTCCCTTTTCAACCTAGGATACAAAATTTATCATCTTGGAATTCCATTTTACATAGATCCTTGACTAAACCATTTTTATTTATCATTCTATGTGATTTAGTTTTTTCAATTCCTAATCTCTAATTCCATATCCATGATTCTTTATGATTTGTTTTGATAAAACTCATAATCTGAATTTAAATCATATAAAGTATTATTTCTTAATGTAATAAAAACAGAAGCATTTTTAGAATTAAAAATAGTAAATTAATTATAATAAAATTTATCATTAAAACCATGATCATGTATTTGTGTTATTCTAATTATATTATACTATAATTTATCCCTAAATAAAACCACAGATATTAAAACATTTCTAGAGTTACTGAGTTTACCTTGTCCAATAATTTTTCCTTCATCATTGAAACCAAAATTGACAAGTCCACCATCCACCAAAATTATGTTTGTGAAACTTGAATAGTCTCTAATCATGTTTCTAAAACATCCATTTTTGAAATATTGTATGTTCTAGATTTATCATTTCAACTAGGTTTCTGATAATAAGAATTTTAAACCAAACATGACATTGGTACCAAAATATTATTTGGTCAATAAATATTTGTAATAATCAATTTATAAATCCAAAACCTAATTTAATGTTTCATATAAACATATTTTAAATTTTTATATGGTCCAAAAATATAAATACTAGTAACATAATTAGTGGAACTGGATTAGGGAATAAAATGATTTTTAATGATCCTTATTTTTCCAAGATAAAACTATTCCGATAATATATTTTTTGGTAGTTTCATTACAAGAATCCATTTCAATCTATTTATTAAATTTTTAATATTTCTAGTTACTTTTTATTTTCCAATTAGAAAATTTTCACTCATTATTCTTTTTTAGAAATTGAGCATCATTACCCATTTATAATGTTTGATCTATTTTAAAATTAGCAGTCAGAGCATCTTGCATCAATAAGTTTATAAATTTATATGTAATTCCAATTAATGTATATTCCAAAATATAAAATTATTCAAACATATCTTTATTAGACATTCGTTCTTCACAGTTGTTATTCTCAGAAGGATTAGAAATATGAACAGTAGATATTTGAAATATACTTGATAACTCAGATGTGTTTGTCATAAAAATTTTGTTTGTCCTATCATTTTTATCTTCTCTTCATAAATTTTATTCACATTTGATATCCTCTAAAAAACTCCATTGATATTTTATAGCTTTTATATACATACAATATTTATCATCACATCTCTTCTTAAATTTTTCATTAAGACATTCTGCTTTAACATGACAATGAATGTTTCATTAATAGTATA
Organism: Viscum album; assembly: GCA_963277665.1. Lineage (NCBI taxonomy): Eukaryota > Viridiplantae > Streptophyta > Magnoliopsida > Santalales > Viscaceae > Viscum > Viscum album. The sequence goes on from OY728133.1 coordinate 1,672,892,329, forward strand.
TTATTTCATTTGTAGTATTATAAATCCTCCAATAATTTCTCTAATTACCACGATTTTTTCAAATTTCATTTATAACTAGGTTTCAAAAATAATTCCTTCCATTTATATAATTTCTTGAATCTTCTGGCCATGTCGTCCATTTCTTCATCATTGTCACCAGATGACTCTTCATTAATTGATTTGTCATCTTTCATCTGATATTTTATTAATATTCTTATGTAAAAAATATATACATTAGTCTACTATTATCTATATATATATATGACTGTTTGTGTATTATATTTTACCAATTGATATAGTGATTCAATGTAATGAATTAAAAGATCACTCTAGAAAGCTCCAAATTAAGAATTAGGAAGTTATGTCCATAAACATTATCTACAATGATTAATATGCTATATATTCATCATTTCCCCATAATTATACCCAATAATTGTTTAAAGAATTTATTTATAATAAAAAAAGTTACCATATGGGGGAATTGTATGTAAAGGTTTGGTGATAAGCCAACTTTTCAATTTCGTAAAGAACACGTTGAATTCAATAGTTTATAAAAACATCACTCACTATTAATTTAGTTTGTTTTGTTTGATTTAAACTCATTACAACTTCTTAAATAATCATTGATAATATAATTATATTCCAAGAAAACTATGGAATTCCATTACTAATGTCGGTCTAGGCCCCTCCCCAATTATCCTTCTCTTTAAAAGGTCCATATATATCATTTTTCTGGTGATAAATATTCCCAAGAATAACACTTCCTCCATCTTGAACACGCATATATATTCCACTTTTCATATAAATTCTCTTTTCACAATGTATTTAGTATAGTTTTCAAATACATCTCATGATCCTCCATACATTGGGTGTGTATCATAATATCATCTATAAAGACTACCAAATATTTGTCATGGTAATCTCTAAAGACTTGAATAATTAAGTCCATGAATATTTTTAGATCATTAGTGATTATAAAGGGAATCACTATAAACTCATAGTGTACATACATTATCAAAATAGAAGTCTTGGAAATATATTCATCCATCTCCTTTATTTAGTGATATAATGACTAATGTTCCACCTTTTAAAAGTATTGGGACCGATCTAGATGATCAAACAATTATTCAATCCATGTTAGGTGATTCCTTTTTATCATCATTTTATTGACATCATAATAACCAATGTGGACTCGACCTTATTTTTGAAGAAGAGGGCCGACACACCACATTTCAAAGCACTCCCACATATAAAACCCTTCTCTTGGTTCACTTTTAACTAATTATTTTTTTGTTCCAAATAATTTATGGCCATTAAATAAAGAGTCTTATATATGGTTATGGTTCTATGTATATGTTTAATTAAAAAACCAACCTATTAAATAAGATGAAGTCTATGAAACTCTTTAAGGAAAACCCCAATATTGTCCCTTTTTATAATTAGAATATCTATAGAATGATTCCCTCTATTGTATCAATCATTTGAGCTATATAACAGTTGAAATAAGTTAATAACATCATTTCATGAGAAGAATATTAAAATGGATATTCACTATCCTCCTTAAACTTCTATAGAATCAAAGGATGGCTTAATAAATAAAGTGTGGTCTCCCTCTCGTGATAGTTGATGATGGATTAATATAAGGATAGGTAATCCATTCCCAATAAAAGAAAATTAAATTTCACTAAAGGAATCAGAAAATGGGTTTTTGGGAGATTCATCCAACAATCATTGACTGGGTAAGAGTTATATATAGAATATTCAACAATTACAGTATTTTTTATTCTCACATTTGACTCAACACCCATGTTTTGAGGTAGTATTTGAATTTTAATTCAAAACACACATATTATTAAAAAATGTGCACAACTATGATTATATAAAAAATTTCATGTTTATGTGTGGATAATGAGCTCATCTCTGTGTATTTAAGTTTTTTATATATATTTACTATATAAAAACCAATATTAGGGATCATAGTACTTAAAGCCATAAACAAATATAAGTCTTACAATCAATATAAAAATAATAACTTCTAAAAGAATTTATACACTAAATCATGTGTCTCTAGGATTCAATCTCGGTTGTGCATGGTAATATTTAATTTTGGTTTCCTTAATTAATAATCCATTCATGAACTCCATTACTATTCATAAAGACTTCATAAACATTCTATAGTGTATCCCTCCAGTTTATAAAACCAAGTGTGAATCAACGCCACTTTTTCATTCACCACGTACAGTTTATGTTAATACACAACAATCCCTTTCATGGTTATTACTCTAGTCATAACTATTCTAAATCCATATCCACATGTGTTATCCATACAGGGATGTAATTGGTTGGAGACCACTCACTCAATATGTTACTAAAATTTATCGATGTTTTCATATTTATAGAATTATTTATTGGGTTTTCACCAATTTAATATTTTCTGAATCCCCAAAAATTATTATCCCTACTGTAATACTAGCTATAGAAACCCAATTCATTTAAATATATTGTTAAATTATTTTTAACAAAAATATCCAATAAAAAAAACCAAAATATCAAAATTCATTATGTGTTTTTAAGACTATATTAAAAATACATCAAAATGAAATTGAAATTTAATGTAGTTATTATAATATGAGAAAGATATATCCTAAACCAATTTGAGATCCTATAACTATATAGGATCACATGGGGAATACATAAACAAAAGTGGAGAGATATAAATCCCATTAAGGAAATAAATAATATAATGAAGCATAATATGTGTATCAAAATACATAACATGATATTATTAAAGAAAAGGGTCATGAATAATTATTTTGAAGCATGATACAAATAACATGGAATTGTAATATCATGGAAACATAATAATGTGTAAACCAAATAAAACATGACATAAGAATAAGTCAAATCTAATTGGAATGTAAACATTACACTGTGGACATTGTACCGTCATCGATTAGTTTTACTCAATAATCCTATACACATCGTATCATGAGACATAAACATTTCCCAGTTAATTAGACCACCATCTGGGCACAACCATTATAACAAGCACATGCATATGTATTCCAAATAAAGATATCATACAGAAGGATTCCCCATTTAATGAAAAGGGATTCATAATCTTGTCATGGAGTGTAATGAGATGACATATGATAATGGTTTCAATTAACTAATGAATTAAGTAATTATTTAACGTTAATTGGATAAAATAATAATTATCCAGGAAAGATAATGTCTCGGGGAAGTGAATAAGTGAATATTATTATAGAATACACTTTGGAAATTCACATATTATAAAGTGATTTAGGGAATGGTGTAAATGGCCTTAAAGAGGGTAAGAGCATTATAGTTTCCATAATACCATAAAAAACAAAAAATGTTTTACATATATACATGATTTTTTAAACTATTTAATTTTTTAAATTTTTCATTTTGTGTTACATAAAATGATGTTAAATATAGAGAAATTTCCTTTAATCATCTCTTATTAATGAAATATATTTAGAAGTAAACATTTAAAACACGTGTATAACCATCATGTAAAAAATAATTACAATAGGTATATATGTGTAGTAAAAATATAAATAATATATAATACATAATTAATAATAATAAAGAGATAAATATGGGTAAATATAGAGAATACATGTCCCAAAAAAATAGGTTGGCTTGGTGAGATCCATTACCTTAGCATCTAAAATCATTCTTCACATGCACATAAAATCCAAAATAAGAAAATTAGATTAATTATTTATTTATTTTAGAACCCAACAATCTATATTTGATTTCATATAATAATATTATTTTCGTTTATAAACATTTCGATGCGATGTCATGTTTAATTTCTTTTTTAAAAGGTATTTGTTTCAAGGTTCCAAGGTCTGTTCACTTGTAAATAATTGTGGATGTTCTTTAAAAATTAAAATAAGACCACAGAAGTTAAATGAAATTATAATCATGTACATATTGAAATTTAAATTCTTTGAAATACCCATATGTCTTCTGGTATAGGGGTGATTCATTTTGTAAAAAATTTATCATTATACGTTTAGTTCATTTGTGTGGTTTTACTGAGCACTATTAACTAGATATATATTTTTTAATTACAATTTCAATAATAAATTACATGGTAATATAATAAGTTATAATATACTTGTTTCATCATATTTTATAATAACATTATTTCTATGATCAACCTGGTAGGTAGTGGAGAAAAATAAATGTCGTTGTTTATGGAGGCGGTGAACCAACCACATTATAACCAATATTTTTATTTTAGAATAAAATATAGGAATGTTAAAGGATAGATATTACATCCTATTAATTAAAAAATTATTATGTTCATGATACAAATATTAATAATTCATAGCGGATGGTGTACATATAGGGGTGGTAGAGGAAAAAAAGTTAAAAGCATTTTAACTGAGATTTTACCTCTGTCTATGATTTTATCCTCTAATGTTACCCCTTAAGGATCTATGAAATAATATATAGTGATAATAGGTATTCTATGGACATGGGGAGAAATATTTGGTGACATTAAGGGAGAGTTTGGGTATCACGATTAGCTTATAAGGTGTGAGGATAAGGGGTGTTGAGGTGTGGTATATATATATTGGGATGAGAGGGGTATTTTAAAATAAAATTTCGTTTAGTTTTTTATAAAGGATCAATACTACAAATAGTGATGATTAATGTGACTATATATGATAAATGGTGCATGTGAGTTTTAAATAATGGGTTATTACATTATCCCATATAGAATAAATAAAGTAGTTGACGTATAATGATAAATATCATATTTTGATTTATCTCAATATTCCTTAAAGATTAAATTAGTTTAAAAAAATACAAAAAATAAATCCAATTTTTTCAATTTATATATTCATAATATTAAATCCATTTTATGAAAATAATTTTCAAAATATGGGAAATTTTATTTCAAATTTAAATCACCATTATTTGAAAAATAAAAAAATTTATATTATAATCAGTTTTCCGACCCATCAAAAAAATTATTTATGGTCTCATAAAATTATATTATCATAAATATATACAATTAATAATTTTATAACCCCATTTTATTAAAATGAAATTTATTTTAAATCATTGTATTTTTTTAAAATATGTTTAATTAAAACATTTATGTTCAAAATTATACAAACACTAATTTTATCATTTAAAAAACATTAATTTAAATATATCATAATTTAAATAAGTAATATTTTCCTTTTATATGGATAAATTTATTATTTTACATTCACTTAGTCTAGGATACTATTTTCATTGTTTGTTTTTTATTTTAACTGTCAAATTACTATTCCAACTACAAAATTAATAATCTAATGATTTGATTACACTTCCAATTGTCAAATTTAAAAGTGTAATATAGGTTTCATAATTTGTATAAATACCTCATATTTAATTTATTCTTTATTCCCATATAATTTATCTCAATTTTATATATTTTTATTTTCATGAGGAATATTGTTATACTAATAGTTTTTTTGATTTCTATAGTTGTGTTCATGAGTTCATTTGTTCTAATGAATTGAGAATATATAAATTCTCATATTTTAGTTATATAGTTTTCTATTTTTATCACAATGTAATATTTTCAAATAGTATGGCCATAATTTATCATTAATTGTAATATTAAAATTTATATACTAATATTTTTTTGGATTTACCATGTAGGATATGTTCTCTATAATACTACATTACTAAATATGAAACAAATATATAATCAGAAGGTGAAATTTCATTAATTAAATTATGGCTAATTTCACTCAAAATTATTTACCAATCGCTCGCTAAACAACTGGATGAACCCCATGGAATAAAATTACCCAACCTTTACCATGATAATAGCATCAACACCATAGGGTACCACATTTATGATGAGTATACCGCTCCAACCTAGTGATATCGATCACCCTAACTATACCATATTAACTTACAACATATACCCACTACGAATCAATGAGAAAACCCATCACACTTCTTCACTTAACTATAAATGATAAATATAACAATTGATTGTCAATACTACCTAATGGGATCCATCTCATGTTCACATGACTTTAACAGCCTTAACCCCAGTGTGATTTGTAGTCACCAACAAATAACACCGACAAAACAAATAAAAAATAATAATCACCTCTAATTGATATGAACATCTCCACTCATGAAAAACGATTACCCCACATCACCCCGTAATTTGTGACCATCATCGCCCACATCATAATAGCAGACTACAATGCCACTAAAATCCATGTATCATTTCAATAATTAGCATACAATCTCTTCCAAGAAACACAATAATTTCTTCTAAAACAATTTAATGGTACAATGAATATCACATCATATCCCATCACTATAAAACATTCTAGAAACATAAAAAATAGCACTATACCACACAATGGAAACCCCTATGTTCCCCAGATACCATAGATGATTTCAATTCCATTTTCACACATGACTATACTCATTCCCACATTTCACATGATGCTTAAATATACATATAACCAGTGAAGAATTAAGGAACCACTATCCTAGAGTTATAAAAGATTTACTCATTGGGAATCCTTGGTTTATTCATCTTCAAGAAAATAAAATTAAAATATATTGTATAATCTTTTCATTATGAAACAACTGGAGAAGGATTAGAAAACAATTATAAGAACCATAATTTAAACACAATTTTAGAATGAATGAATAATAATTATGTGAAATATCTATCATGAAGAGTGAAATGGGAGAGGAGAGGGATGTAGTTTCTCTACTGGTTGAGTGGCCACCACCATTACTGGTTAATAGTCTAGTTAATTTTTTAATAAATTATAAAAGTCTACAAAGGTCCCATTGAATATTTGGGGGGTTAGATCACAGAATTAGACAACTATTAGGGAAACTAAAACTCGGATGGCCTCCCACTCAAACATTACATGTACTTTTCCACATTTAATAAATCCTCCACTAATGATATTTTCTCCCAAAACTCAATCTTATTCCCCCACACTCTTCCTAGAAACATAGACACCAATAAATTACACAAGGTTAGAGTGTATTAGGCCCAAAATAACCTACTATAATACCATATGGATCATAATTAAAATTTTATTTGGCTTTATTATTAAAATTTAATTATATAGATAAATATTTTTGGCTATTAAATATACTTACATTATGTAATATATAATCTGTTAATTCGCATAAATGTTCTATGAAATTTAATTTCTTTTTATAGAGTGTTATTTTATAAATTTTTATAATATACTATTTTATCATGATATAATTAAATTCTATTAAACATTAAAATATATTATACAAATTGATACCTTTCTAAGATTCAATCAGAATTCATATACACAATATATATATAAGAATATACACACAAATATATATATATATATATATTCTTTAAAGTAGATAAATCTTCATTATGTGTCTTTATAATGTCTTGTGTGTGTTAATACAATGTATAAATTGGTGTTTGTGAGTTTACAAAACATTTACACTTGCATGTGTATTTATAGAAAAAATTTATTTTATCATATAACAAAAAAAAATTATTATATGTGTATTATGTTTTCTGGTTTATCAAACAAAAAACATTATATAATATTCATATAACCCTTGAAATATAAAAAACACAAAATAACATATATATATATATATATATAAGATACAAAACCTAATATATTTACCCCCAAAACATAATATATATAGCACTTATTATATAGTGTATAATTCACTGATAAAATTACATTGAAATTAAATATATAAAAAATCCATGATTTATATATATATATATATATATCTGTGTGTGTGTGTGTGTGGATAGATAACACATGACCGAGTAACATGCCTTTTTTTATTAAACATATAATGTTTAAATATAATGAATAAAAAACATATTAGTTTCATTGATAATTTATAAAATAACAAATTAAGAAAAAAAATAAGAAACCTAAAACATGTAATATCATTATATAAATATAATTTTCATGCATGAATCATACAAGAGAAAATAATTACATGGAATATGTTATCTGATTTATCTAAAAAAATAAATAAAATTATAATAATGATAAATATGACATAAAAATCACTATATTGAACACAAAATATGATTCACAAACCATACATTTTTTCATTCATGTTTTGAATTTATTTACTTATCATATAGCATTAATTTTTTCCCAAAATATAAAAAACCTAAAACTTTTATAATGTTACATACAAAAGATATTAATATTGGGTATAAAACAAAAATATATATATTGAGATATAAAATAAAAAATATAAACCAAACACATAACAGAGGAAGAGTATAAGCTACAGTCATGAAAATTTTATTTATATAAAAAATTAATTAATTGGAATAAAAAACATTTGATAATTAAATTATTATATTATATTATATAATGGAAATTATGTATAATAATATATATAATGAATTATATTATATAATATAATATATTGAAGGAATTTACTAATGATATATGGACACTTTGAGAGGGGTAAATCATTGTGTACTTTTAATATTTTCTTTGAAAAAAAATTCTTATTCAATCATTGTTTCTTGAATAGATAAAAGAAATTCATTTTCTACTTTAATTACTTATTAACGAAGAACATGTATCCCCAAAATGTAAAATTATATTTATAGAGATCACAAACACAATGTGGGTGGATAATCCTTTATTATTTGTCATGATTTTTTTATGTCATGACGTTATACTCCTTTTATAATGTTATAACTATTATATCAATAACATTATGTTAAAACCGTTACAATATTCTCAAGAAAATGTTCTTATTCATTCATTGATTATAATTTTGTTTTTTTCATACTAATTAATATAATTTAAGCCAAATGATAGATGTCAATTTTCATTTTTGGATCCCTTCCCAATATAATAGTGGTAAATACAGATATATCATAGAGATTCCTTATCTATTATTCTACCTTATTATGTAATGGGTATCACAGTAGACATGCATTTGACTCTCTTAAACTTAGTTGGAAAACATCAACTATAGTGGCCTTATATTCCATCCACTCTCTCTATCTCTTTCTCTATGTAACACTACAATCAACCCATATGATTTTCTCTATACCAATAGAGAATTATATTCCACTTTTCTAAAACATCTCACCCAGGATATATAGAACATTGGTTAAGTCCCATAAATTTATAACATATTTACTATTATAAAATAGGGATCCAATATTGACCATGACAACATCAAGATCCAAAAATTGGTATAATCATTTCACAAAATAACCTATTAAAATTATATCTTTATGGATCATGATACATGGAGTATTAAATAATTGCTAGTTTTATTAGAAATTTTAATATTATATATTATTTATCAATAAATAATTCATATAACCCATAATCAACTAACAATTTTTAAAATATCAACAACAACAAAATAAGTTACGTAACCTTCAAAAATCACACTTCATTCTTGCATGATGATTGATCCCATATACATAGCCTCACACTCACATAATTCAAGCATAAACTACTCTATACCAAGAACAACTCACATACACAACCCCAAAATTATCTTACACATCATCAATATACACCTATATTATTTGTTTTCACAAACATATCACATAAAAAGTCTTCTCATTTATTCTCTATCATTGATATTTTAAAAAATAAACTATTAATCAAGAAATTAATCATCATTCTTCAATACACAATGATAATCTTATTCATTCTCACTTTAAAAATAAATTTAAAAATTGTGTATCATTTTTAATTCCTACTTCCTTACAAACATACGAACTTATACATTTTCATTACTATTTAAATCAACAAAGTTTTATTTCATTATACATTAGAATATATTAAAATTTTCGTTCATCTACCTAACCATAAAAAATTATTATTCATATGATATATATAATTGATTTGATTCTCAAAAAAATAAACACACTATGTGGATATGTTTTCATTCATCCTTTTTATCTTCTCAATAATTTCCCATTTTGGAAATTCTTCATTCACATGACTCATCAACTCCTCTCATGTAACACCCCAACCTAGGACCTGAATCATATGTCCAAAACTAGAGTTTACATTTCATAAACTATGGTCCCCCTATATATAGATGGCGGTAACTAGTATTAATGGATTATTTACACCATCGTTGAGTGATTTTTAATCAAATATAATAATTGAAACAATTAATGTTGATATAAAAAACAATTTTAATAAAAACATTAAAACACAATAGAAACAAAACATGATATAAAAATAAAAAAATATGTACAAAAAAATTTATATATTGGAATAAATAAATAAATACTAAAATATAATGAGATAGAAAAATATTCCAAGCATATCTTCAATGTGAATTTAAAGATCACCACTAACAAAGTATATAGCCATTACATTCCTTTCATCATGAATAATCATGACTATGTGTTTTTAAATGTTTAAATGTATGGATTGTGTAAAATCCCAATTAGATATATCCAATGACTCTGATAATAATCCATGAATGAGTAAAAACTATTTTCAAAAAAACTCATCCATTGAAAAACATGAAAGCAAATTTATATTTATAAAAAATATTATAAATAATGTTTTCTTACTATAATCATATTTTTAAAAAACTATTTATATTTCTCAAATTCAAATAAATAACTCCTAATTTTCCCAATGTCCAAAAATTCCATATTTCTTAGAAATTCACACATCTTAAGTCATAAAATATAATAATTAACCCATGTTGAAAAACATATTGTTATATTTCTCATTTATAAACCAAGATCCCACACATTCAAAAATTCCAATTCTAAATCCCATATAACAATACAACAAGGAGTGAGTTATCATTATTCAAACAATGATCATCGAAATGAACACTCCCAAAGTACTCTAACATGACATGTTAGAAGCATAGAGGCTTTCAAAATATTTCCCACCAAAAAAATTTCATAGACATTATCACAATTATTAAGAATATATATCAAAATATATTACAATAAATTATCACAAAACCATCCTTTCACATGGTAATTTTAAAAAAAATATATATTATATATTCACAATTTAAATAAAATCATGGGTTATTAAAAAACCTGAATGATTAAAATATTTCATGATCATATTTAATCATGAAAACATTAATTGTTTATCCAAACTCATCAAATTTATAAAATCTACCTACAAATATATGCTTTCATCAATTCTCTAAAAATTAATAATTTGATAACCCTTTCAAAATAATTCTTTGATTCAGTTCCTGAAAATCCTCTGTAAATCTAAATTCAGGTAACAACAGTCATAATTATATATTTATAGAATGACTCGTGATTTTATAAATGTGTTCCATAAATCTATGTCATATTTTAATTTACCTACATAATGTTCTCCAAGTGTGTATTACAGCCAATGAGAAACACAGACCCCATGTTACCTCGCTTGACAACAAGTTTCTATTTAATTATAAAGTATAAAATGATGATTATTGGAGGTATAAAATTTATAGTGTGTCTCATGTACCCCTTTTTGATTTATAAAAACTTGTGAAAAATGTTATACAATGCATTCTAAATGCATTATACATAAGAGAATAAAAAACAAATGTTTAAAACATATCCTCATCTTTAGATACTTCAAATAAATCATGAAAAATATATATCTTATCATATTATATTTTTTTTATTTCTCTAGCTAATATATAGAAATATGACAATATTATCCTATATTTGAGTCTAAATTAAATTATCACTACCATCATACATTATTTCTCTCAAAAGTTGAGAATGAAATTCTCATTCCTCCCATGTATAGAATTTTACAATTAAGACATTCATAATTCTAACACAATGAACATGGAAATATTATTTACGGATTCATACATCATTTCAATTGAATTTATACATTTGTAAGTCACCTTATCCTATAAATTACATAAATTAAATTCATTTATTTAATTTCCATTTTATATCTATACAAAAGGCTCCAAGAACTACATTTACACTATAACGAAATCCCTAACACACAATTTATTTTACCAAGTAAATTATCCAAAATTTTATAACTCCTCTAAATTGATTGACATCATTTCCATGAAATTATTCTACCATCATTAATATAATATAATATTCATATGAAATTTCAAAATCATCACCCAGAATTAATAATTTTTAATTATTTCTATGAAACCACAAATCAAATAATATCCACATTTCAATTATAAAATACATCAAATTAATTACCATGAGTTAATTTTCTATATCATGCATTCCATTATCTATAATATTCAAATCATATACAAAACAGAATATAATTATAATAATATAAGTTTAGTAATATATTCATGTTAAACAAACTGTAATATGTATACTGATATCATAATTTATATCATTAAATAAACAAAAAAACATTGGAGTTATAATTACCCCAAGAGTAAAACTTTTTTTCTCATAAAATCTACAAGTTAAATTCACTACTATAAATCTCTATCCACTCTTCTCACATATGATATATTCTCTGACAAGACTTCTCTTTCATCAATCAATATATCAAAAAACTCCCACTAATATAATAATATATCCTTTGGAAATATTTTTTAGGGAATCTACAATTCAAATTTTTCTTTCAATACACCACATTCAAGTTTCTTTCTCAACCACTGCCCAATTAAAGGCATGAGAGTCATCAAATAATTACATATTTAATTGAGAAAACAATAAATAATTATGAATTTAAATATAACATTATTTTAATTCCACAAAAAATTTCATCTCATCATTTTTTAAATTGATCTCCAAATGTCCCTCATATCGTGGTATTAATTTTCCTTTCTTTTCCAACCATCAGTGTCCCAAAATTGATAAAACTATCAGAAATAAAAAATCCCCAACATCAATAATCAAGGGTCATAGTTAAAAATTGGTGTAGTAATTGTTCTACTCTATGCTGAAATCATATGATTCCATATTAATTTAAATCAAACTAATTTCTCTTAATCATAATTAGTTCTATCTAGATTATTCTGATAAGTCGCATAACAATATAATGGTGAAGGAAAGGGTTTACCATATAATGATTCAAAGGGAACCATATGTATTATAGACAAAAAATTATTTGTCAAAATATTCAACCATTGATTTTTCATCCTCTTAATATCTCCCAAATCGAAGTTTATGTATTGGAATTATATCCTATGGGATCTGAAAAACTCACTAAAATTATCCATCTAAAACTCCAATTCCATTCTTATGTGTACTCAAGAGATATAAATAATTATTTTGATGATACATTACTCACATGGGTTATCTCAAGTAAATATATGACCCTATAAAAAAACTCAAAACATTATTAACAAAATATAGGAAAAAATATCTAAAAAAGGTAATACATCTATGTCAACAAAGCATAAACGAAAATTGCTTCCTCCATATACTGTATCAGATAGTTCTTCTCATGGGGTATGACTTTCCCAAACCCATATTCCAAGAACCTATCTATTTACATTAAAAATATCTATATCCCAATATATAAGTCTTATAATCTATTTCATATCCATATAATGAATTATGAATCATTATAATTAGGCCGAATAAAGTCTTTCCATTAACTCATCAAATGCCTCTTGTTATTTTACACTCTAGTCAAATTTTTCTCTCAAATGCCAAGGTTGTGATCGTAAAAACATGGGTATTGATAGAATAAATCATTTCTATATTTATTAACATGAAATAAATAGTTATATTAATTACAAAAATATCATGTAATTATTAATAAAAAAAGAAGTCGTTTCAATAAGACTCTTCATATAAAGTTTTATTGAAAAGATTATTTTCTAAATTTTTTAATTTTAATTTGTTAAATTTTACAAAAAAATTTAAACTGTAATATTAAAAATTACTTTTGTGAGATTTTTGGGTATTTAGAAAATATTGATTTTTTACTAAATAGTGGAAAAATACTGATTTTTATAAATATTATTTTATTTTTATAAAATTATGTAATTTAGGAGTCCTAATATGTTTTGAATATGATTTAAAGTATCTTATTTATTAATTTTTTTATTTAATCTACTTAATTAGTATTTAATCAACTTTATATTTCTTTTTAATTTATATTTCTTTGGGGTTTAGAGACGATTTATCAAAAAAAATTAAATGTTCATTGTTTTTCATTTAAAAATAATTAAAATAATACTTGGTGGGTAATTTTTTAAATAAAATTTATATATAATATACTATTAAATAAATATTTATTTTTTTATAATTCTTTTCAAATGTATTATTGTTTATAAAGAATAATCTTTCTCTTATAAAATACTCTTCCTAAAACTCAGTATGTTACAGCCTTTGTGGGTTAATATTAAATTACATTATTTCAATTATGTGAATTGAAATTAGAATAATTGATTACATATATTTAATCATAATAATTTCTAATTTCTAATAATTTCAAATTAGTTTTTTACCAAAGTGATTAGTGAAATCAATTAAAATTAATTAAAAAAATTAAGTTAAAAATAATGTTGACATTGTGGTTAAACATTGAATATAGGGTGTAAAAATTACCCAAATAGTTTCTTAAACCCATTTTATAGACCAATATAGACATTAAAACTTATAGTCTCAACAATTTACCATTATTTAGGATTGGAGAAGAAAAATTGTGTTGAATTTACTAATTCACACTATTATAAGTGTTCTACTCATCTCGCTTATAAAAGGCCACCCCTCTCTCTCTCTCTTCACACCTTCGAAACCAATTGGTTCATAAAAGACAATCCATAATATATTCTATTCTTCATAAATCTCAGCTGATATGCCTTAATTTTTTAATAAAACTAAACAAGGATTTCCTTTGGTGAAATCCAAAAGAAGATACTTGAAGAATATGAAACGTTCATCAATGAGCATTTTATTTTATTTTTTCTCTACCACCAACTTCAATAATTATTATACTTGGTAATAAGAAAACTTAATTATCTTTAATATACTGATATTTTTATTCTAATATTATTCCCTACAATTACACATAATTCAATTTATTTGTATACGAAATCAGCATTCATATGTACAGTGTACTACTGCCTCATGAAGTGAAATCATTCATTTTTTCATTACCACCACACACTGTTGAGTATAATGATGGATATAAAGTTTATATATTATATTTATAACATATATATAAATTTTGAGTCTTTATATCATATATAATATTTTTATATTCCATTTTATAAGGGATATGATAATTTCGCTCTTTTTTACACCAGACTACTCCCTCATGAAGCAATGTGATTTATTTTTCACCATTGTATTGTATTGAAGGTAGAAAGTGTAAATAAAATTAATATATATGAACTAAATGACATATTTGTGAAATTAATGAAATATTATCATTATATAAGTATAATATAACATTTCCTTTATTAACTTTTCACTAACTAATATATTGATTATCTCGTTCATGGATGTGTGAACTTATGCCTCCTCAAAGCAATGTGATTCCTTTTTCACCACCACATCACAAGAATTAAATATATTATTATATATGATAGAAAATATTTTATTTATTATATAAATATAAAATTATAATTACCATATTTCTATAATTATCTTTGAGAAATTGAAATGATACTCATGCATATGTCTGACCTACCATCTCCATGATCATATCGTTAGTTCATTTTTCATAAATGTTTTTCATGATATGTTTTAATGATATAATTTATGTATACATATTATAATTATTTCCTGATTGTTATTCTTAAGATGTATAAATAATTACCTCTTTTACTATATTTGACCTTCTAAATCCATTTTTGACATATAAGTCTAATATAGTCAAAACAGATATGTTAAACATAATAGATTATTGAATTGTATATAACATGATAATATGTTAAATAAAAATATTAATAGACATAAAAATGATCTAAATAAAATAAATAATTAACATATGTTTATTATTCAGCAATATAAGGACACTTGTCACAAGTTATACTCAAGTCAAGGTATATTTTCTCAATTTCATTTTGTTGAGACTTATCTTGTTTGTTTACACCATTATTATATTATAAGATGTATATACAGACTCTTTTATATGTTATATCACGAATTTATCTATTTTACCTATAATTGTTTTAATATTCATCATTCATGGGTCTTACGATATAATTATTTCTAAAGTGACAAGGTACATTTATTCAAAATACAACCCTTTTAATGTTTTCCTATAAACTCTCAATATATTCAATGTACATTATTAGAAATTATTTTTTAAATATATTTTATGGACATTAAATATTATTAAAGTTCCATTTATTTATATTTTACATTATTTGAATGGTTTTTAAAAGAAATATTTTTACCAGTGTTAAACAGAAAGCCCACATCAATGGTTCCTACCATCGTAAATATTATTTATTTACAGCTTCCATTGAAAGCTTCTATGTTATCTAAAATGAAATAAACTCTTACATTTTTTTTACTTTCTTATTGAATTTTCTTAAAATAAAATTAGTATATTTTTATCCTAAAGATATTTATATATGATTTAAAAAGAGTGTTTCAAATGATCAAATGTTTATTTTATATTGTGCTTCTTTTATATTATATATGATGGGTGCACCCAAATTTTTATCTATGTCATTGAGTAATGATTATTATATATGGATTATTATATTGGAATTTGATCGTATTGTTATTCTAATTTGTAAGGGTCTTGTAAGGGCTCTGAAAGGGTTTTTTAAGGGCTCTATGAGATGATTTCCCAAGGTAACAACATGAATTATCTATGCTTTCTAATGAATTTTCATGAAAATAATTCAATTTAAAAAGTTAAAATAAATTATATGTTAATGAAATTATATTTATATTTATGAGTAAAATGTTTTGTTTTTGAGAAATATTATTATTGGTTTCAATGTTTTTCACTCAACTAATGGTTTTCTTCTTTTTATGCGCATTACTGATAATTTTTCTGATAACATGTTTTTAAAATGACTTTCATGTTATTTAAGAATGTGTTAGAGAATAAAAGTGTTAATGTTAAAATTCATGAAGAAATTTTAATATATATATATATATATATATATTTGTTTTAAAATATTTATATGGTGGAAAATATGTATACTAATTGGAAGTGTCCAATTTGTAATATATGATTTTTTAATATGTGAGTTATGACCCAATTCTGTAAAACTACAAAACTAATAATATCTTTAATGTGAAAGAAAGTGGAATTCTTGCCATCAACTCAATAATTTTTAGTTTTTATGGTTTTGGACATTTTTTTAGTATTAATGGTCAACATAGATAACATTAGAGGTTTGGATAATGATAATATGATTCCCTTGATTGATTTTACATTATGGTCATGTTAAAATTATATTGAATTTGTTGATTTCTAGGTTTCTTAATCTATTCATTGTTTTTTTTCAGGTTGTTTTCTCATAGAATAAATAGATAACCTTTATTGGGAATGCACTGAGAGGAAAATATCCTTCCAAATCTACATCCCAAGATGGTTCGAATTGAAATATAGCATTGGTGTCTCAGTTGAAATAGGAGAAAAAAAGTGGTGGTTTCTTTATAAGAGAAGAACCCAATATACCATGGAGGAACAAATATATAGTGAACCATTTCATAATAAAAATTACACCATCATTCAGTCAACCATCTTACCTAGTGGTAGCTAATTTAAGTGTCAATGCTTTAGAGAATATTTTTGTTGTCATGGGATATTAAGAACAAAAAAGTTTAAATATTTCCATTTATCATTTTAAAGGATAATATTATTTATGGAGTTATTTGGTTAGGAATACAATTGAAAATTGTGATCTTCATTCCATTGTGTGGAAATATTTATGGATCTTTTTATTGCTAAATACTTTCATGTGTTTCATTGACTGAAAAAGGAAAAAAATAATCAAATTGAGGGAAAAATATAATGATTATGTAGCATCATATGAAGACAACATCTAAATATTGGCCATGTATGTGTTATATTTTATTTTTTATACTGATAGGGAATTTAATAGTTTTTACCCTAGATAGAAACCATGTCTACAAAGATAATTTTCCATATAAGAATTTAAAAGCAATGAGAAAATTGTTTTCTGTGCTGAAATGGTTGAGATGGAGTTATGTGACTCTTATGTGACTCATAATAGTGAAATTAAGAAGCGGTTAAGAGGGATGTTGATGGGGATATATAAAAAAGATATTGAATGGTAAGAAATTGATGATCCCATCTTCTAGAAGGTGTTGTAAAAAGGTCATTGGAGAATGTCTTATGAATTCACGGAAGTGTTATCGATGTGGGATGTTTGCCAACATGGAATGAAAATAAAATGAAAAGAATCATGAGAAACCAAAGAATAGGGAAATTGATATACATCCTATGGAAATATTTTTTGTTTATACTGATTTTTGTTGTTATGATATTGAGTATTTGAAGATAACTGAACAAGATGTAAATTTTTATGATCAAATTTTAATGTTGTAGTGAGTTCATATTGTACTATTGAATTTTATGTTTTGTCATCAAATTAAGTGATCATAGCTCTATAGAAGACATTATTTTTTGAAGGATGACCTGTGGTTGGCATTCCATCAGATAAATGTCAACAAATAAAGCATTCTGAAAACTACATTTTGAACTACATATCGGAACAATGAGTTTTTCGTTATCCCCTTTGGGTTTTCAAATGTGCCTATGGTATTTACGGACCATATAAATAGAATCTATTATGAGTTCATTGAAATGGTTTTGGATATTTTTATTGATGAAATTCACGTATATTATAAAACTCACATGGAACATGAAAGACAGCTAAGGACTATTTTAAAACCCTTAAATGAAAGGATACTATATAAGAAACATAGGAACTATTAATTTTTATTATAATAATTTTCATTCCCTAGTAATGTTATTTCAAAATATATTTTAACTGGGGACCTTGATAAAAAATGTTGTTAGTGCATGGAAATTCCCACAAGAATTATTGGGTTCCATTATTTTCATTGATTATTGAAATAGTACTATTGGTTTGATGAAAACATTTCTCTGTTTTCTTGCCCAATAACTATTTTAACCTAAAAATGTTTTAAATTCATCTAGAAAAAAGAATTTATAAATTTCTTAGGAACATAAAAGAATATTGGTGAATGCTCTAGTTTTGGTCATATCTTCCAAAAATAGAGAATTTGACACCTATTATGATTCTTCATTGATCTGAATTAGATGCATCTTAATACTAGAGGTTCATGTAATTTAGTATGCTTCACGTTAATAGACACATCTTGAATTAAAGTTCCCTAAACACGATTTGGAATTAACTGTTGTGGTTTTTTACTAAAAAAATTTGGAGTTAAACAATTTTACAGATTAAAGTGGGAAATATAAACTGATTAGAAAGTGTTGAAGTATGTATTCACATTGAAATAATTAAACATGTGAAAGAGAATATGTCTATTACTAATCAAGGATTATGATTTCATGATTAATTACTATCCTGGGAAGTCACTCAATGTGGTTTATTATTTAAGTGGGAAATGTAATTCTATATCAACCATGATATATATATATAATATCACCCTTTGGTTAATGATTTGATGAATTTTTTCCAAGAATTTGGGGATGTGGGAAGATCCTTCATTTTATTTCAGGTTTTAGTATAGTTAAAAAAATTATTAATAATTAAGGGAGCTTAGAAGGATGATTGACTTTTGTAATAAAATGTAGAGTCCACTAGGAAGGGTATGTTTTAAAATTTTAATTTTGATGGAGAATGTTTTTATGATTTGGAAATAGATTTTGTTTCTTTTAGAAAAATAGAGGTTGAATATTTTTTATTGAAATAGATTAAAAGATAGGATCTTAGAAGAGTACTTGAAAACAAGTAAAAACCCATAGTAGAAACCACTTACGTATCTTTTTCAACAGTCATGATCTTAGCCCCCTTTCATCTTCTCGAAGTGAGTACCTATTGACCCTTCCTAGGTTGCACCCCTAAAGTGGAAAATTTCGCATACATAAAGAAATATATTGAATCATTTTCTAACATGTCTCTGCATTACTTTTTTAGAATCTGATCTATCCTCTTGTCATTCTGCAAATTTTTCATGAAATGCTTCTCTTGTCCCTGGTATCTTAATCCACTCAAAGTATTTTTATTCAGCTAGATCCAAAACCTCTTAGTGTTCTTTCTCATCTGGATAAATGATAGTTGAATCATGCATCTCAATGGAATTGTAATTATTCTTAGAGAAAGAAGAAGTTTTACTTATAATCAAATGCTCAACCACCCCTGTTATGGAAGACATGGGATTTTTCATCTTGTAAAAGAATAACTTAAATCCTTCATTATCCATAGAAGGCATTTAAAAGGCATTTAAAGTTTTATAAATGACTAGACAGTCATATTCTATGATTTTTTTACCCTTATGGTTACATGAAAAATCCATCCTTTCATGTGAAATCTGGTGATCCACCATTAGTTGGTCTTCTTCTTCGTTAACTTATTTATCCACTAAATCAGATTAATTTTTTGTAAAGCATCACATTTTCATTTTTTATAAGTATCAATGATGTGAAAATTCTAATTGTCATAATAAATATTATCCCAACACTTGGTTTGGTTCTCATAGGTTGAAGCATAAACATCGGCATGGTCACACCTCCCATGAACAACAACGTGTGCCTCAATCATCTGCTCAACATTGTTTGTAGTATTTTATAAGAACCCAGTTTTTATTCTTGAGGTAAATGTTTCTTCTTTTTCCTTTTTCCTTATGTTTTTTCAGAAAAATGAGGAAAATGGGGAACAATCCCAAATTTTGGAAGAACACGCCGTGTACTTTTCCACACGCTGTGTACTTTGGCCGTGTGGGATGAGAACACCGGGCGTGTAGCCTGGTCAGCTATGAAAGGTGTAAAACACAACTCCACGCCATGTAGTGGTAATTTACACTTCGTGTAGTCAGTCGGTAGGTCAATATTATGGAGGTGAAAGGCAGCCTCCAGTTGAGCAACAGCACATTCCGTGTATTCAGAAATACACACCGTGTACTCATGTCGACTTATGAATAGTGTTGCGCTTGCGAGAAGCCACCAGAGGAACAGTTTAAAAAATTGAATGTACACGTTGTGTACTTGAGAGTACACACCATGTATTTTGTTTTTTCTCTTGAAATAGTCAATATCCTCCTCCGTTCATAGTGGAATCTTAGAACACCAGAGGAGCTCAGGAGGACAACTAGAGCATTGGAGATCTCTCACACGCACACCGGGAATCCGATTCCACCTCTCTCGAACAAATTGGGACCGCACAGGTAATCCCACTCTTATCCTTATGCTGTTCATTCCAATTTTTTCCTAAGGGAATGTTATTTACATTTGAATGGGTAAATTTTTTTCCCAGATCTACGTCATTCTTGGGCGTTTCTTGAACCGTCATTCACGTATACCAATCAAAGGCTAGCGAGGTTGGTGTTCTAGTGTTTATTTCAAACTACTGTGGTGAATTTGTGTACCGTTGTGATATGCATCCATGAATGGTGTGTCATATGGCTGATGCCTTGATTTATTAAATACCTAGAATTGCATAAGTAAATTAATAAATATGTACATATGATGTTTGGGATCATTATTGGATCTAGGACCACCCTGAAGGTGTGTTCCTCTGTTTAGCTGTTTGGCATGGTTACCCGAGGGTATACCATAAGCTTTAGCATATTTAAACTTCCTTGAGAGTATTTTTATATAATCTTCTTGTTTATTCTTTGGGCTTGGCCAGGTTACTTGCACCTAGGGGCATTGTTTGTTTAGCCTGAAGGTAGTGTTTGTTTAGCCTAAGGGAAAGTAGTTGTTGGCCAGAGGGAAATGTTTCATTTGCCTGAGGGAAAATCCATTTGTGCATGAGGGAAGAAGATTCCATGCCTGATGGCAGCACATCGTATGCCTGAGGGAAATATCTGTTATGCCTGAGGGTAGTTACCTGAGGGTTTTGTTTCTGATTACCTTAGGGTAAGTTTTACATGTCTGAGGACACTGACTATTTGCTTAGAATATTCATTGTGGTGATTTCATATATTTAACAATTAGATGAATATTAAAATGGCAATATAACTAGTAGTTAGTTACTTCTGAGTACTTCTTACTTTGTTTCATTTACCATTGCACACTGATGTTGCACATTTTCACTGATAGTTGGGCACGAGCCTTTGGTGGGTGCCTACTTGTATTTATTTCTCACACCATGTTTGAGTCATGTATTCGACCCTAACTAACTATATTTTTGCTGGTGTAGATATGGGAATGTGTCCCTATATAGGTACATTATTGATGAATAGAAGTAGGAGAGCATGGGACCGAGCCTAGGCTTGCAATGCTGATGTGTTCTATTTACATTACCTTGTCTATTTGGCTGTATCATGTACCAGGATGTGTATTGTATTGTATTGCAGTGTATCATGTTCAGGCTATTTTTATAAAATAGTAACATGCTGCATCGTCACATATATATGATTGCTAGTTCTTTTTTAAATCAATTATCTATTTCAATTACATATTGTTTACTGCTTCTGATGTTGTATGCTATTAATCTTTTCCGCTGCTCTACACTTTAAGGAATGATGGAATAATTTCCCCACTATCATAATTGGGACCTTGCAACTTGTTGGAAGCCTCTAGCGTTTAGGGAAATTTGCTTGAGGTCATGTGACCAACTGGGTTCGTGGCCCGTGGAGTGGTACCCAGATCTGGGAAGTTACAAAGTGGTATAAGAGGATTTCATTCCATTGACTTACTATTTGGAGACTATAGTCAGGGATAGGATAGAAATGGTATTTGGTAATAAGTTGTGCTCAGAACTAGATATCCCATGTACAGGGAAAAGCCAAATTACCTTGTAATTGAAATTTTCCGGTTTTTCAATTTTTCTGTTGATTTAATTTTCACCATTTGGTGATGCACATGTGGTCTGTTATTTATATTTTTATCTACTGCGTTCTATGTAGTTGAAACCCGATGAGATGAGGGTATTCCATCTCATGCATCATTTAGGAAAATGTTAGAATCACATGCTAGGCATAGTTTCTTTGCCATGTAGGTGCATTAGAAATTGCATGTTGTTGTGATAGATGGGGTGCTAGAAAAGCATGTTGTTGTGATAACTGCTTTTATAAATACCTGCTATTTTATAGGGTATTGTTATGTATGGTTTTTAGAATGAACACTATACTTTGTTTATTGAGGAGTATGGGCCCTCATTAACAGGAATTTGGTGGATCGTTGACTGTTTACCTTGTTTATAACATGTATAAGATTCCAAGCTTTGATTCGCAGGAAGTATGGGCTCTCTCGTTCAAAAATTGGCACTTAGGTGTTCATTTTAGTGTTTTTCTGGGTTCCAGAGTAGTTTCTGAGGCTTACTATCCAGAAAACCCTTAATACACACCGTGTAGTTCTATGATTACATGTTGTTTAGTATCTTGTTTGGGAATAAAAAGAAAATGTTTAATTACATGGCATGTACCTTAAAT
Source organism: Viscum album (assembly GCA_963277665.1). Taxonomy (NCBI): domain Eukaryota; kingdom Viridiplantae; phylum Streptophyta; class Magnoliopsida; order Santalales; family Viscaceae; genus Viscum; species Viscum album. The sequence goes on from OY728133.1 coordinate 1,672,915,883, forward strand.
ACATGCTCTGTAGTCACTTCCCATGTCATAGGTCGTGTGGGAAAGGACACGGGGTAGGGCTTGCCTTCGGCAAACTTGCCATGTAGATGACGTACACGTCATATGGTGTTGAATCGGAGACCGCCTGGGTAACTAACAACACAGATGGAGAAAAAGTAAGACATAAACATCATATCCACTGTGGAACACGCCATGTAGTCTAACTCAGGTACCCGGCCATGTCACTAACAACACTGGTCGGTGTTACCATACTTAGTATAGGTCCTGTGACTGTGGGCAATTTAATGTAGACTGGACTAGAGAGTGACTGTGTGGACATAGCCGTGTGGCAAGGAAAATGGGGTGGCATACACGCCGTGTGCAGGTGTAACATGCCGTGCAGTGTCGGCCGAGTAGCCGACCATATCACAAAAATCCTGGGTAGTATGAAATTAATCAGTACACGCCGTGTAATGATTGTACACGCCATGTAGTCTTGATCAATAGAGATCCATGTGACTAAGCCGTGTAGAAGGACTCGGGTAGGGGAAGAAAAATCAAGTACACATCATGTAGTTTTCATACACAACGTGTAGTCTTGTTGTGAGCAACTTGAATGATTTCTTTCTTCTATTCTATTCTTACACTTCTTGTTTTCAGACATTGATAAACATAAATCTAAGGCATGTTTTGACATTGTAGATTAATTCTGTCAAGACATCCATGCGTTGTTCGCCAGGATAGCGGTAACGAGTATACTTTAGAGATGGTAGGCCATGGGCTACAAGTGGAGCCTCCTCCAGAGCCATATGCAGAACTAGACATTATATCGGACATAGGCGCAGATGTGCAGTTCTGTGAAGGCTTCATGCGGTACATGCAGACTTCTAGGGAGCACTACCAACTGCCACATCTATGGTAGGGCTGACACATATATTTCAGTAGCAGCCTCCGCCTACATTATCAGAGGAGGGAGGACCTCAGGATATGGAGTCTTGGCTAGTGTCTATGCAGACTATTTTTGAGAATCTGGAGATGCCTCCAAGGAGGAGATTCAAGCTTGCTACATACATGCTATGTGATTGCACCCAGAGATGGTGGGATGTTACCACCCAGTCGGAGCATCACAGAGACATGGTGTGAGAAGATTTTTAGACAACCCTCTATGAATTATTCATCCCAGATACATTGAGGGAAGATCTAGCTCAAGAGTTCATGAATCTGTAGTAGGGCACTATGTTAGTGATGGATTATTCTTCTAACTTTACCGAGAATCTGAATTTTGCAACTGTTCTGGTGGGTGATGAGATGTTGAGGGCTAAGCTCTTTGAGTGTGATCTTTGGTATGATATCCGAGAACTGGGGAACGTTTTCAGTTTTCCTACATTGCATGCTATTTTGAACAAGGCACTGAGTGCTGATCGGAACATGCAAGAAGCTAGTGGTGTGGGCCAGGGCGGTTCAGCACCAGTTTCTAGTACTATTTCTATCGGTAAGAGGAAGAGACAGATGAATTTATCTCACTGTATAAGTACAAGCCAGATGATATCATTAGGTGTCCAGATCATTTTCTACCAGTCTAGTAAGGAGGGGCACAAGAGGCCACAGTGTCCCTAAGACCCAATATAGTGTTGAGATTACGGAATGATGGGCCATCTGCAGCACTTTTGTAGGGAATTTCCCCCAGATGCAAGTGAGAGGGGATCTATGCAGACTCAGCGTGTGAGAGTAAGATCAACATCTTCTTACTAGTTGGGAAAATTTAATACGTCATGGCGTGCATGAGGAGATGTTGCGCATGATCGTGGTAGCTAGACACTAAGATCTCATAGGCAGTTTGGCGGGTCTCATCAGGGTATCATGTCTGTGTCGCAAGTGCACGACACTGGGCAGGCATATGCAGTGTAACAGACCCAACATGAGCATGATCCTAGACCTTAAACTATTAGAGGTACTATTCTAGTAGCTTCTTTTTTATCTGTAGTACTTTTTGATACATGTTCTACAAATATCTTTATATCTGTGCCCGTTGTGGAGATCCTTGGGTTCTGTTTTTCTTCTTCTTCTTATGTTATGATGTTGGACACTCAGTTCTGAACTAGATCAGCTGGTATGAGTCAGTTCAAGGAGTGCCCCCTTGAGGACGATGGGTGTCACATTCTATGGAACCCTTATGTTCTATTGATGCCTATCTATGATGTCATTCTCTTGGTGGACTGGTTGGTACCCTTTCAAGCCTTTGATTATTACTATCGTCGTAGGGTGAGTTTCATGTCACCAAAGGGCATAGTGTTTCTATACAAAAGATAATGGAATGTCCATGTGAGTCGAGCGGGAACCGAGCATCATGGGCGAGGTGGAGTGACTGCCCATATTGTGAGTTTATATTTGGATGAACAGGGAACTTGCCAGAAGTATTTCCCACCAGTAGTTTATCGTTTCAAGGATATCTTCCCGAACAACTTTTCAGGTCTAAACTTGGAGGGAGAGGTGGATTAATCTATTGAGATAATGTAAATAGTACCATCGATGTCCGTACCACCTTTTAGGATGGCTACACAGGAGTTGTAGGAGCTCAAGAGGCAGTTAAAGGAGTTGTAGGCAAAGGGTTTCATCCGACCCAGTACTTCTCCTTGGGGTTTGCCTATCTTATTTTCCAAGAAGGAGGATGGTACCCTCAGACTCTGTGTGGATTATCGAAAGCTGAACCAGTTGATGGTAATGAACTGATATCCTTTATAGAGTATTGATTATCTTTTTGATCAACTTCAAGGAGAACGAGTGTTCTCGAAGATTGAATTGATATCTGGATATCATCAGCTACGTGTTAGACCATCGGACATAACGCTTACAGCTTTTCAGAGTAGATATGGTCTCTACGAGTACATGGTCATGCCATTCAGACATACGAATGTGCCATCAGTTTTCATGGCTCTTATGAATCGTGTGTTCCATCCTTATCTGGATTCTTTTGTGGTAGTCTTCATAGATGATATCTTGGTGTACTATCACACTCGACACTACCATGCCAGCCATCTTGAGATCATATTGACTACACTGAGAGAGCATCATCTATATGCTAAGCTCTCAAAGATCCACTTTTGGATGGTCTAGATACACTTCCTAGTTCATATCATCTCAGAGGTAGGAGTTGCAATAGACCCCGAGAATGTGAGAGCAGTAGTTTCCTTGGAGCAGCCTAAGAATGTGTTTGAGATACGGAGTTTCTTCGGGCTAGCTAGTTACTACAAGCATTTCATACAGGACCTATCATACCTAGTAGCCCAATTAATAGGTTTTACTAAGAAGGTTTTGATGTTTTTCTGGTCAGAAGCTTGCGAGACAGCCTTTTAAGAGATAAAGGAAAGGTTGAAATCAGCACCAGTCTTCATACATCCAGAGAAATTGAAGATCTATACTATTTACTTTGATGCATCTGGTATTGGGCTGGGAGAAGTGTTGATACAGGGTGATCGAGTAGTTGCGTACGGGTCTCGGTAGTTGAGGACACATTAGAGAAATTATCTGACACATGATCTCAAGCTGGCTGCAGTTGTTCATGCATAGTGCTGTTGGAGACACCATCTCTTGGGGGAACATTTTGTGGTGGTCACAGACCACAAAAGACTCAAGTATATCTTTACCCAGTGTGACTTGAATATGAGATAGCGAAGGTGGGTTGAATACCTTCAGTCCTTCGACTTCGATCCAGCCTATACACTTAGTAAGGGTAATGCAGTAGCCGATGCACTGAGTAGGAGGACTCAGATACAGGTAGTGTAGGAGGCCCATGGTGAGTGTCAGCTTCAGAATTTATTTTCAGAGATGCATCTGGAGGTTCATGATAATTAGGGGAAAAACTATATTTCTACCGTAAATGTGACTTCTACCCTCTTGGTTAGAGTGAAGATGAGACATCTATCTGATTCAGATTGCCAAGTTCTACGAGAGTCGATGGCAAGTGGGGACCCTCCTCCCTGTTGGATGATAGGCGATGACGAGGAACTGTGTATCCATGGAAGAGTGTGGGTTCCTAAGGATATACACAAAGAATTTATGTGGGAGTTTCACGCTTCATCTTGGGTAGTTCATCCCAGAGTTACCAAAATGTATCGTGACTGGAGATATCAGTATTGGTGGCCGGGTATGAAATGTGGTGTAGTTGGTTTTGTTGCGAGATTTTCCACCTGTCTACATGTGAAGGCGGAGTATTTGAGACCATCTCTACTATTATAGTAGTTACCCATTCCGAAGATGAAATGGGATGATATAGTGATGGATTTTTTGACCAGGTTTCTGAGGTCACCTCTTGGTAATAAGGTTGTGTGGGTCACTGTGGACAAACTTACTAAGGTAGCCCACTTTCTGTCGATCAAGGAGACCTTTGATATTGACAAGCTCAAGAAGTTATTATAACATCTAAAGTAAGTGATGAATAATAGATATTATTATCTATGTTTATCTATGAATTAGATAGTGTTTTAGAGGCCTAAAAATGATAATGAATTCAATCATAAACATGGAACACACTAATATTTTTAAAAGATTGTTTTACAGCCTTTTGATGGAAACCCAATTTTAAATCTATCTTTTGACAATTTTATAAGCACTATTTGTCAAAATAAAAATATTCTTTATTATTGGGACATTGAAATTTACTTTGGTTGAATTTTTGGTATTTTTCTGACAATATTCATTTTTTAAAAGAATAGTGAAAAATACTGCATTTTACATCAAAACTGTTTTTTATCTAATATAAATATATGGTTAGATTATATTTTTAATTGTTTTTAATGTGTAATTATAATATATTTTTAACATCTAATCTAATGGTGGTAATTATAATTAATTTCCCTTTGGAAATGGGAATAAACAAGTGCCAAACGTTTCATAGTTATTGTTTAAAAAACCGCTATTTGTTTTGACAAAGGAAATTATTTTTAAATTAATTGTTGCAATTTATGTGTTTGTAATTTGGTAAAATGAATTAAATATTTTGAATCAGAGGGTCCAAATTATGTAATTAAGTCACTTTTGTTTTTGGACATTATGAATAACAACGATGGTAATTATCATTAATTATCTTGATTAATTAGTAATCGGGTGGTTAAGGATAATAAAATAATATCATAATAATTAAAAATGACCCCAAAATGTGTCTTAATTCTACTGGTTGTGTCATGGAAGACCATGGGATGCCTTGTGCTAAACATAGGGACATCATGGAATCACTTTTGGGTGAAAGGGAAACTTTATATTTTTATTTTTAAAGAAGGAAGAACATCACTAAAAAATGTGTCACCTGAGTAAAACATTTTTAGTTTTGTCTCTGTAAATGATCAATTAGAATATAGATATGCATTGGAAATCTAAAAAGATTTAAAACATCATAGTATTTTTTGTATAATTTTAATACATTAAATATATTAATTTATTTATGACATCATGATGATGCAGTGATTATTTCATTAATGAATGATTTAAATAATATGAAAATATAATGTAAAATCTAAGACATACACATAGAAATAACCTATTGGATGAATATATATCTAACCCTTATCACATTATCCTCGAAATATATCAATGTGGGACCTTTAGAATCCGAAACTCAATTGAATATAATGTATCCTTTCTTGACTTTCCAAGAATGCCCCTCCTCTCCTCTTATAAAAGGCCCCCACCTCTACCTCCTTTCCCACACTTCTCAAGACTTTGGCTCGGCCATCCCCTTCCCATTTCATCTCTCCACATCCCTCTATTCATTATTTAAGCCTCAACTTGGGAATAAATCTCTTCAAGAAACCCTTTTGGTTCAAACCAAGAGGCGTTACCCTATTTAAAGGTAGCGTCTTCTCTAATGTTCTTTTGTATTATTTTGCTTCTCCAACCCCCTAAACTCTTTTTATTCCACACTTTGGTAACAAAACCAGTATCTTCAATTTACTAGGATGTTGTTATAAGAAGGATTCGAGCTACACACTTACACACCTATGTCTAATGGCTAAAGAACATACTGTTTCTGTGGATGGCGAATTTCTGCCTCAAGAAACGATGATTGTTCGATATTCATCTAACACCTTCAAAAGTGCCCATTAAGATATCACTATGTTTATATATGATATATTATATGTTTATGTATTCCTCAAGCTTCTGTATTTTTCATTTATGGAATTCCTTTATGGTTTCCATTATTGGTAAACATGATATCCTCATTTCATAAAGTACGGACTACCGCCCCCTAAAAGTGATTTGATTCGTTAATACCATAGGTGGGATATATAAAGGATAAAGTTAATGGCATTATATATGATATTATACTGGAATTATAATATAACTTTATATCATCATGATTCCATTCCATAAAATACGAAATAGAAATGAAAGCAGCATTCATACGTACGTACGGCTTACTGTCTCCATGAACGATGCATTTCATTTCATACCTCTGTATGTTATGTAATACTATAAATACATGTATATTCTGGATATTTATGATATATATAATATAAAAATCATGAAAATTATTCTGATATAATGACCCTTTGACCCAATGACAAACATGTAAGTTTAATATGTCTATTTTTGACTTAAGAACCAAATACAGACAAAATGAACATTATTATCTTAAATGATTACATGGTGTTTATAACATGGTAATAAGTTATATAAAAGGAATAATTAACTTGAAAAAGGTTCTTAATAAAGTAGTGATTAACTTGAGTTTATTATTCAAGAGATTAAAGACTGGTCGAGTCAAGTCGGATACGATGTATGGGACTTCGTCTCAATATCCTTTCATTGAGGAATATTTTGTTTTATACACAACTTTCTTTTATATGGTTTATAAACCCTATTGAATTTTACTTTTATTCAAATGTAATCTTTTTATACGAAGCGTTTTACTAAACGATAAAAGGGAATGTTTTATTTGTCGTATGTATGCGACGACAACGACTTCTCCGTCGCCATGACCATTATTTGAGTTTCGGCTTCCTCTACAAGCCATAACTTTTATTTTAAAATGAAAAATAAATACCATGATTAAATTTTCTTTTATATTGGTATTGAAAATGGTTTTGATAATGTTTTTATTTTATTCATGTGTTGTATTGATATATAGTGATTGAAATGTGGAAATTCTATGTTTCCTTTATGTATGATTTTTTTGGTATGATTATGTTATGGTTCTTGGGAATTGAATATGAAGACGGGTGGTTCCGTGATAAACTAAGGGCGAGTGAGCCCGATATAGCTCTCTAATGCATTGGGTAATGCGAAGGAGTTAAATGTTAAGGTTTCTCCAAAGAGATTTAAAGTAATATACTATGATGTGAATTCGAAACATAACCAAAGTATTACTCCCTACGTAAGAATGTTATGAATGCATCAATATACCTTCGTGTCTTATAACTTCTTTGATTTTTTCATAAATCTTATGATTTCATGAGGTATGTTAAAGTGATTATCTTTTATGAGTAAAGTATGTTTTCATACATGGACTAATGTTTTCATTTTGTACTTTTATATCCCTTACTAATCTTTTTATGCTCATCAAAAGTTTTTTAAATGTTTTTCACAGGTCAAGGGAAAGGTACATGATGTGATGCTAGTGTCAAGGAATTGTCAAGAAAGAATCCATGTTTTATTTTATATGTGGTTCCGTTGATGGAAAAAAATGAGTACTATATTTTATGTAACTACCTTGTTTAAAAGTGGAATGTAATGCATGTTTTATGATCTAATTCTCTAAAACTCTAAACTTGAAAAGATCCTTAGTGTGTATTCTTGAAATATCTCAAGACTAAGTAATGTTCAAGGGTGGGTCCTTATAGTTGGTATCAGAGGTCGGTTTAGATAACTTTAGGAGTTATAATTATATTAAATGATTATATAAAAATATTTTATGTTCAAATTGATAAGATATAGAATTTTATGTTTACCATGTTGCTTCATCTAAGACATGTTTGTTCAGAATGGTTTTCTACATAAGAAATAGGGTAGTAGTGCTAGGAAGGCATACAGAAGGAAATGACCTTCCGAATCAGCATCCTGAGATGGTTGGAATTGGAACTGAACAGTTTGTTGTAGTAATGGTGTAGTTGACTCAAGAAATAAATGGTGGGGGTATCCATGAACGAGATCAGCCAGATCAACTGCATAGGAACATGTCAGTGGTGGATCATTTCATGAGGCAACATCCTCCATCAATCAGAGGATCATCTGACCCTGTGCTAGCTGAATGGTGGATTAAATCAGTGGAGAAGATTTTTTATGTCATGGGGTGTTCATACAATCAAAAGGTTAGTCTTTCTATTTACCATTTGGAGGTTGAAGCAGATCAGTGGTGGTCGATGGTTAAAAATATCAGGGATGCTGATGAGATAGATGCTCTCGACTGGGATGAGTTCAAAGGTATATTTCTTGAAAAATATTTTCCTAAGTCTATTCGACATATGATGAAAAAAAAATTCTTGGAATTGAGGCAAGAGGAAGATTCAGTGGCTTCTTATGATTAAAGGTTCACTCGTTTGGCAAGGTATGCTCCAAACTTTATCTGAGACCTTAATAGTAAAATCAATCATTTTTACTCAGGATTAAAGCCAAGATATGGAAGGGAATTAGCTTCTGGTGAGTCCAAAAGTTATGAAAATCTTGTTCGGTGTGCTGAGAAGGTGGAAATAGAGTTTTCCAATGATCAAATGTTCTATAACAACTAACAGAAGAAGAGACCGAGGTGGCAGGAGAAAGGGAATAACTCTTCAAAAATGTCTGATGGTAAGAAATTTAAGTTTCCAGTTTGTGATAAGTGTGGTAAAAGGCATCCGGGGGAATGTCTTTTGAATTATGGATAGTTCTATAGATGTTTTAAGATGTGACATAAGGCTGGTGACTGCACTGAAGAAGGTCAGGGTGATGGTAAGTCCAAATTTGATTTACAGTTAGTGAAATGTTTCAAGTGCAATGAGATGGGTCACTATGAAAACGAGTGTCTGACAAAGAGCTCGAGTGATGGGAAGTAGTTAAACTACAAGCAGAAAGGGGTGGTGAAATCCTTTGCAACTACTTCAGCAGATGTTGGGCCATCAAATGAAGTAGTATCAGGTACTTTGTATGTTTTTTAGATTATGCTAGTTAGTTTTTTAATTCAGTTTCTACGCATTCTTTCATCTCAGAAAAATTTTCTAGTAAATTTGGAATACCATCTCAAGAAATGACTCCTGAACATTTGGTAAAAACACCTGGGGGAAATGTAGAGGCGAAATGAATTTATAATAATCTTCATATACTTATCTGTGGAAAGAAACTACTTGAAAACCTTAGTGTTTTACCTCTAGTGGAGTTTGATGTTATCCTGGGTATGAATTGGCTCTCTGTTTACCATGCTAAAATTGACTATAGAGATAAAGAATTTTCCTTTCAGAAACACTTTCAGTTTGTGTACAAGAATGAACCCATACTTTTGATAACATATCAAGAGGCTGAGAAACATGTAAAAGATGGAAATGAATGTTACCTTACACATATTGTTGAAAACAAAGGGATTGTTCAAATTAATGATGTGATAATGGTAAATGAGTATCCAGATGTTTTTTTTTTGATGAGTTTCCTGGAATAATACCTGATCAGGAAATTGAATTTACTGTTGACTTAGTTCCTGATGCTAAGCCATTTTCAAAACCCCTTATCGAATGGATCAAATTGAACATTTATAGTTCAAGGAGAAATTGCAAGATTTATTAGAGAAAGGTTTCATTCGACCTAGAACATCGCCATGGGGTGCTCCTGTATTATTTGTTAAAAAGAAAGATAGTTCAATGAGACTTTTCATTGATTATAGAGCCTTGAATAATATTACTGTTAAGAACAAATATCCTTCGCCTCTTATCGATGATTTGTTTGATCAGCTCCAGGGAGCTCAGTTTTTTTCAAAGATTGACCTGAGATCGGGGTACCATCAGTTGAAGGTAAAGGAAGCAGATATCACGAAGACCACTTTTCATACAAGATATGGCCATTATGAATTTGTAGTTATGCCTTTTGGGATAACCAATGCACCTGCTGTATTCATGGGCCTTATGAATAGAATTTTCCATGAGTTCTTAGATAAGTTTGTGGTTGTTTTCATTGATGATATTTTGGTGTTTTCTAAAAGTAAATAGCAGCATGAAATACATTTAAGGGTTGTTTTGCAAACCATAAATGAAAATAAATTGTATTGGAAATTCAGCAAGTGTCAGTTTTAGTTGCAACAAATTTCTTTCTTTGGTCACATTTTTCTAAAGATGGGATAACTATTGATCCTATAAAATTAAAAGTTGTTAAAGAATGGACATGACCCACAAATGTAACTTAGATTCATAGTTTTCTTGGTTTGGCAGGCTATTACTAAAGGTTTGTTAGAAATTTTTCATGGTTATCTAGTCCAAGCACTAAGCTAACTCTGAAGGGTGTTAAATTTATGTACACAAAATAATGTGATGATTGTTTTCAGGAATTGAAAAAAAGATTGGTGAATGCTCTAGTTTTGGCACTACCTTCCAAGAATGGGGAGTTTGTTATCTATATTGATGCTTCATTGAAAGGACTTGGTTGCGTACTAATGCAGAATGATCATGTAACTGCTTATGCTTCACGTCAGTTGAAAACTCATGAGGTAAATTACCCTACACATGATTTGAAATTAGCTGCTGTTGTTTTTGCTTTAAAAATTTAAAGGCATCATTTTTATGGAGTAAAGTGTGAAATATATACTGATAACAAAAGTATAAAGTATATATTCACTCAAATAGAATTGAACATGAGATAGAGGAGATGGTTGCAATTAATCATGGATTATGATTGTACGATTCATTTCCATCCAGAAAAAAGAAAATAATCTGGATGATGCTCTAAGTCGAAAAATTAATGCTTCATTAACAATGTTGCGTTTGATATATGATCCTTTGGTTAAGGATTTGATGAACTTTGGCATAAGAAGTTGTTGGTGCTGGATGTTATTTTGTTTTGTTTTAGGTGTCAGTGGGATCATCTCTATAAGACAGAATTAAGCAAGCACAAAATCAAGACAGTGATTTGTAGAAAAAGGTAGAGTTGGTTCATAATGGTAAGTTGGCTGAATTCAACATTGATAATGATTGTGTTTTGAGATTTGGGAAGTGATTGTGTGTGCCTGGTGATTCACAGTTGAAGAGAGAGTTGTTATGTGAAGCTCATAGTTCTCTATTTTCAGTTCATCCTTGCAGTACTAAGATGTATAGAGATCTTTGGGAGTATTACTGGTGTGACGGAATGAAAAGATATATTGCTGATTTTACTGTGAAGTGTCTGACTTGTCAATAGGTTAAATCAGAGTGGCAGTTACCAAAGGAGATGCTATAGCCTTTACCAGTGCCAGAGTGGAAATGGGAGAATATATCCATGGGCTTTGTTGTTGGATTGCCGAAGACACCTAGAGGTAATAATGCAATTTGGGTTATTGTTGATTGCATGACTAAGTCTGCTTATTTCCTTACTATAAGAGATACTTTTTTCCTAGATCAAATTTCTCATTTGTATCTTAAAGAGATAGTCAGGTTACATGGAGTTCCTCTCTCCATTGTATATGATCGTAATCCTAGGTTTAATTCCAACTTTTGGAAAGCCTTCAGAAGTAATTGGGTACTGAATTAAATTTTAGTACAGATTGTCATCCACAATCAGATGGGCAGTCAGAACGAATGATTCAGACTTTTGAGGATATGCTACGTTCTTTTTCAATGGATTATCAGGGAATATGGGACCAACATCTTTCTTTGGTTGAGTTTTCTTATAATAACAGTTTTCATTGCAGCATTAAGATGGCACCATTTGAGGCATTATATGGGAAGTAGTGTCGAACTCCATATTTTTGGGATGAAGTAGGAGAAAGGAAGTTGATGGGACCAGAATTGGTAAAAGAGTTGGCAGAAAACATTCACCTGATACAGAGACACATGAGAACAGCTCAGAGCAGGCAGAAAAGTTATGCAGACAACAGGAGGAAGGATCTCTCTTTTGAGGTAGGTGATCATGTTTTTCTCAAAGATTCTCCCTGGAAAAGTGTGATGCAATTTGGAATGAAAGGAAAGATGAGTCCAAGGTACATTAGACGGTACGAAATTCTAGAGAGAGTTGGATCAGTTGCATACCGAGTGGATTTACCTCCGAGTTTATCTCAGGTATACAATGTTTTTCATGATTCAATGTTAAGAAAGTACATGCCAGATCCATCTCATGTTTTGAGTCCAGAGGATGTTCAGCTGGAAGAGAATCTATCTTATGAGGAACAACCGATCCAGATTCTTGACCACAGGGGTCAGGTATTGCGGAATAAGGTGATTCATCAGTTAAAGGTTTTGTCGAAAAACCACATGATTTAAGAGGCAACATGGGAATCTGAAAATGCAATGAGGGGAAAATACCCTCAATTATTCGATAAGTAAATAAATTGCGGGGATGTAATTTTTTAAATGGGGGAAGGATGTAACATCACAAGTAAGTAATGAATAATATATATTCTTATCTATTTCTATCTATGAATTAGATATTATTTTAGAGGCCTAAAATGAGAATGAATCCAATATTAAGCATGGAACGCACTAATATTTTTAAAAGATTGTTTTACTGCCTTTTGATGGAAAACCAATTTTACGTCTATCTTTTGAAAATTTTGTAAGCACTATGTGTCAAAATTAACTTATTCATTAATATTGGGACATTGAAATTTACTTTGGTTTAATTTTTGTTATTTTAATGACAATGTTCATTTTTTAATGAATAGTTAAAATATTTCATTTTACATTAATATTTATTTTTTATCTAATTTAAATATATTGTTAGATTATCATTTTAATTGGTTTTAATGTTTAATTATTATATATTTTTACCATTTAATCTAATTTTGGTCATTAGAATTAATTTAACTTTGGAAATGGGCATAATCAAGTACCAATCTTTTCATAGTTATTGTTTAAAAAACCCCTCTATTTGTTTTGACAACGAGAATTTTTTTAAAATTAGTTATTTTAATTTATGTGTTTGGAAATTGGTAAAATGGATTACATATTTGGAATCAGAGGGTCCAAATTATATAATTAAGACACTTTTGTTTTTGGACATTAGGAATAGTAATGATGGTAATTATATTTAAATATCATGATTAATTAGTAATCGGGAGGCTAATGATAATAAAATAATATCATAATAAAAAACCCTAACATGTGTCCTAATGCTACTGGTTGTGTCATGGACGACCATGGGATGCCTAGTGCAAAACAAAGTGACCCCATGGAATCACATTTGGGTGAAAGTGACACTTTTTATTTTTATTTTTAAAGAAGGGAGAATATCACAAAAGAATGTATCACCTAAGTAAAATATTTTTAGTTTTGTATCTGTAAATGATCTATTATACTATAAATATTCATTGGAAATATAAACATATTTCCTACAACATAGTATTTTTTTATAATTTTTAGACATTAAATAAATTAATTTATTTATGACATCAATATGATGTAGTGGTTATTTCATTAATGAATGATTTAAATAATATGAAAATATAATGTAAAATATAAGACTTACACATGGAAAAACCTATTGTATTAGTATATTTTGAATATTTATCAACTTATCATAAAAATATATCAATGTGGGACCTTTAAAATCTGAAATGCATTTGAAAATAATGTAACCTTTCTTGAATTTCCATGAATGCCCCTCCTCTCCTCTAATAAAAGGCCCCCACCCTTACCTCCTTTCCCACACTTATCAAGCCTTTGTCTCAGCCAACCCCTACCCATTTCATCTCTCCACATCCCTCTCTTCATAATTTAAGCCTCACCTTGGGCATAAATCTCTTCAAGAAACTCTTTTTGTTCAAACCAAGAGGCATTTCCCAATTTAAAGGTAGTGTCTTCTCTAATGTTCTTTTGTATTATTTTGCTTCTCCAACCCCCTAAACTCTTTTTATTCCACTCTTTTGTGACAACACCAGTATCGTCAATATACTAGGATGTTGTTATAAGAAGGATTTGAGTTACACTCTCACACACTTATGTCTAATGGTTAAAGAACATACTGTTTCTGTGGATGGTGAATTTCTGCCTCAAGAAACGATGATTGTTCAATATTCATCTAACACCTTCAAAGGTGGCCATTAAGATATCACTATGTTTATATATGATATATTATATGTTTATGTTTTCCTCAAGATTCTGTATTTTTCATTTATGGCATACCTTTATGGTTTCCATTATTGGTAAACACGATATCTTCATTTCAGGAAGTGCGGACTACCTCCCCCTGAAAGTGATTTAATTAGTTAATACCATATGTGGGATATATAAAGGATAAAGTCAATGGTATTATATATTATATTATATTGGAAATATAATATACCTTTATATCATCATGATTCCATTACATAAAATATGAAATAGAAATGAATGTAGCGTTAATGCGTAGATACGGCTTACCGTCTCAATGAACGGTGCATTTCATTTCATACCTCTATATGTTATGTAATAATATAAATACATGTATATTTTGCATATATATGATATATATATATATTATCCAAATCATTAATATCATTCTGATATAATGAACCTTTGATCAAATAAACAACATGTAAGTGTAATAAGTCCATTTTTGACTTAAGAACCAAATAACGACAAAATGAACATTATTAACTTAAATGATTACATGGTGTTCATAACATTTTAATAAGTGATATAAAACGAATAATGAACTTGAAAAAGGTTCTTAAGCAAGTAGAGATTAACTCAAGTTTATTATTTAGGAGATTAATGAACGGTCGAGTCATGTTGGATACGAGGTATGGGACTTCATCTCAATCTCCTTTCATTGAGGTGTATTTTGTTTTATACACAACATTTTTTTATACGATGTATAAACCGCTTTGACTTTTACTTTTATTCAGAAGGAATCTTTTTATACGAAGAGTTTTACTAAAAGTCAAAAGGGAATGTTTTATTTGTCGTATGTATTCACCAACAATGACTTCTCCATCACCGTGACCATTATTTGAGTTTCGGCTTCCTCTACAATCCATAACTTTTTTTAAAATTAATAATAAATACTATGTTTTACTTTTCATTTATTTTGGTCTTGATAATTGTTTTTATAATGTTTTTATTTTATCAATGTGTTGTATTGATATAGAGTGATTGAAATTTGGAAATGCTATGTTTCATTTTATGTATGTTTTATGTGGTACGATTATGTTATGGTTCTTGGGAATTGTATATGAAGATGGGTGGTTCGGTGGTAAACTAAGGGCGGGTGAGCCCGATAAAGCTCTCCAATGCATTAGGTAATGTGAAGGAGTTAAACGTTTAGGTTTCTATGAAGAGATTTAATGGAATATACTGTGATGGGTATTCCAAACGTAACCAAGAGGGTTACTCCCTACGTAAAAATGTTATGAATGACTCAAGCTACTGTTATGTCTTATGATTTCTTTGAGTTTTTCATAAAACTTAGGATTTCATGAGGTATGTTAAAGTGATTATGTTTTATGAGTAATGTATGTTTTCATACATGGACTAATGTTTTCATTTTGTACCTTTATATCCCTTTCTGTGCTTTTTATGCTCATCCCACGTTTTTGAAATGTTTTTCACAGGTCAAGGGAAAGGTACATGATGTAATCATAGTGTCAAGAAAGTTTCATGAATGAATCCATGTTTTATTTTAGATGTGTTTCTATTGATGGAAAAAATTGAGTACTATATTTTATGTAACCACCTTGTTTAAAAGTGGAACGTAATGCATGTTTTATGATCTAATTCTCTAAAACTCTAAACCTAAAAAGATCCTTAATGTGTATACATGAAATATCTCAAGATTATGTAATGTTTAAGGATGGGGCCTCATAGTTATATATCTGAGAGATTGTACGTCTTCATGGGTTCCATCATTCTATCATTTCAGATATGGAAGCCCACATTATGACTCATTTCTGGCAGATTTTTTAGAGGCCACAGGGTACACAGGTTATTCTGAGCACATCTAACCACCCTCGGACCGACAGCCAGTCAGAGCATACTATACATGTGCTTGGAGACATGATGCATGTATGCGTCTTAGATTTTGGGGGCTCTTGGGAGAAGCACATACCCCTGGTTGAGTTTTCCTACAATAATAGATTTCAGAAAACTATTGAGATGGAACCTTACAGGGCTTTATATGGTAGGCCATGTCGATCACATTTGTGTTTGGTGGAGATAGGTTAGGGATCATTTCTAGGACCACATCTTGTGCAAGAGACAAAAGAGCAGGTCCAGTTGATTTAGAAGAGGATGGATACTGAGTAGTCTCCTCAGAAATCTTATGTTGATCACTGTAGACAACCCATGGAGTTCATGGTCGGGGATCATGTTATCTTTCATGTTTCACTGAGGATGGGACACAGTCAAATCAAGAGACAGGGTAAACATTCAACGAGGAATGTGGGGTCGTCTGAGATTCTGGAGAGATTCAGTCTGGTTGCCTATATGTTTGCAGTTACAATAGAGGTACTGGTCCATGCACGACGTCTTCCATGTATCTCAGCTGTGTCATTATCATTTATTCTCATCTCACGTCTTTCAACACATGGTAGTAGAGCTTCAGGTCGACACATACTTTGAGGAGCATCCGATTCGTATTGTGTATAAGAGAACGAAGGTTCTCTGATGCTGGTCAGTTCCCCTCCTATGGTTTCTATGGCACCATGGCCGTGTGAAGGACAAAACCTTAGAGCGGGAGACCAACGTACGTCCTCAGTGGCCATAGTTGTTCTCATATTTATCTTTGCCACCCTTGGAAGGGAAATTCAGTGGCGAATTGCTTTAAAGGGGAAGTTTGTAAGAACCTGGTTCTTATTTTTGAGGTACGTGTTTCTTCTTTTTCCTTTTTCCATATGTTTTTTTGAGAAAATGAGAAAAATGGTGATCAATCCGAAATTTTGGAAGTACACACCCTGTAGTTTTCCACACGCCGTGTACTTTGGCTGTGTGGGATGAGTACACATGGCATGTATCCCGGTCTACGATGAAAGGTGTAAAAACCGACTACACTCAATGTAGTGGGTATTTGCACGCCGTGTAGTCAGTCGGCAGTTAAATTATAAGGTTGTGGAAGGCAGCTGCCAGCTGAGCGACAGTACATGCCATGTATTCAAGAATACATGTTGGTTACTCATGTTGACGGATGAATAGGGCCGTGCTGGCGAGAAGTCTCCACTGGAACAGTTTAAAAAATGGAAATTACACATCCTGTACTTGAGAGTACACACCGTGTATTTTGTTTTCTTCACTTAAAATGGGATTTCACCTCCTCTGTTCACAGAAAAAGCTTATAATGTTGAAGGAGCCCGGGAGGACGGCTGGAGCATTGGAGATCTCTCGCTTGTGCATTGAGAATCTGATTCGACCTTCATCGATCAAGTTGGGATTACACGGGTAAGCCCTCTCTTCTCCTTGCACTATTCTTTCCAATTCATTACTGAGGGAACATTTTTTACATTTGAACAGCTGAATGTTTTTCCCAGATCTAAGTCAATCTTGGGCATTTCTAAAAGCATCATTCATGTATACCGATCAGAGTCTAGTGAGGTATGTGTTCTAGTGTTTATTTCCAACTTCTAGGGTGAATTTGTGTACCGTTGTGATACACACCCCGTAATGGTGT
This sequence comes from Viscum album, assembly GCA_963277665.1. Classification (NCBI taxonomy): domain Eukaryota; kingdom Viridiplantae; phylum Streptophyta; class Magnoliopsida; order Santalales; family Viscaceae; genus Viscum; species Viscum album. Next base: position 1,672,933,580 of record OY728133.1, read on the forward strand.
GTCGTATGGCTGAGGCCTTGATTAATTAAATACCTAGAATTGTGTAGGTAATTTAATAAATATGTACAATTTATGTTTGGGATCATTTCTTGGATCCAAGACTACCCTAGGTGTGCGTTCCTCTATTTAGACATTTGGCCAGGTTACCCGAGGGTATATAGAAAACATTATCATGTTTAAATTTCCTTGAGAGGAATTTTATATAAACTTCTTGTTTATGCTTTGATCTTAGCCCAGTTACATGCACCAGAGGGCATTGTTTGTTTAGCCTAAGGGCAGTGTTTGTTTATCCTATGGGAAAGTAGTTGTTGGCCTGAGCTAAATATTTCATTCCGCAGTGGGTGACTCCTTCTATTCTTGAGGGTAGTAGATTCTCTTCCTCAGAGCGACACTTCTTATTCCAGAGGGAAATATTAGTTATGCCTGAGGGTAGTTACCAAAGGGTATTGTTTTTTATTACCCGATGGTAATGTTTGCATGTCTGATGACCCTGAATGTTTGCATAGAATATTCATTGTGGTGATTTCTTATATAGAACTATTAAATGAATATTAAAATGGAAATATAACTAGTAGTTAGTTGAGTACTGCTTAGTCTGTTGCATTTACTATTGCACACTCCTGTTGCACATTTTCACTGACAGTTGGGCACGTGCCTTTGGTGAGTGCCTATTAGAATTTATTTCTCACACCATGTTTGGGTTATATCTTTGGCCCAAACAAACTCTATTATTGCAGGTGTAGATAGGGGAATGAGTCCCTATACAAGAACATAATTGTAGTAGAGGAGCAGGAGAGCACAGGACCGAGCCTATGCTTCTGATGCAGCTGTGTTCTGTTTACTTTAACATTTTTATTTGGTTGTATCTTGTTCCTGGATATGTATTGTATTTTATTGCATTGTGCCATGTTTTGGCTATTTTTGTACAATAATTACATGATGTATCTTTACATATATTTGATTTCTAGTTCACTTTTACATCAGTTATCCATTTTAGTTACATATTGATTATTTCTTTCTCTATTGTATGCTATTTATCTTTTCCGTTGCGCTACACTTTGACGAATGATGGCATAGTTTCCCCACTATCAAACCTAGGCCCTCACTGCTGGTCGGTAGCCTTTGGCATTTGAGAAAATGCGCTTGAGGTCATGTGACCAACTGGGTTCGGGGCACCTGTGGAGTGGTACCCGAATCTGGGACGTTATATATTTATAAGTCCATCATCACTTTAACAAGTATCATTGCAATCATAATGGTGCTATAATGGATAATGATCATCATCTTTTTGAGTAGGTTCACTTTTTCTATTTTTGAGACACATTCATGCATTATTTTAATACAAAGAACAGAATCTAAAAACTACAAAATGCTTATAGGTAGTTGATTCATGAACAATAACATTTCATTTCTTGCTGAATTTCTTATTTTTTAATAAATTATCTTTATGTCCCTAATATCATCATAAGTTGTAATCATTACATTATCAACAAGAGTCGATCCGATTTCAACCTAAACCAAGAACCTAGCAAAGTAATGAAAATGAACAACTTCTATTTCCTTTCCAATTTTAATCAGGATGCCGATGGACAATGCAATATCCAACAACATTTTGGGATGCCAAATTATAGAATTTAACCCCTAAACCCTTACCCAAATTTGTTTAGTAGTGTTACCAACAACTATGGGATTGAAATTTTTATCTCATTCACACAAATGAATAATCTGTTGTTTGAGCACTATAGAACTGAGCCCTAGGCTTATACCATCAATTATTCAATTGGAAAAAACATATGGAAGTATCCCTATCCTAGGGACACACACATCCTAGATGAAAAACCCATAATAAATGACATACTATCTCAATTTCATCAATTCTCATAGGCAAGGATCCCTTTGTAAAAAATAAACGATCAACGATTCAGAACTCTCCCATTTTGAGCCGCTCTGATACCACATCGTAGTAAGATTTGATATGCAAAATACTCCCTTTTCTTCGAAAGGAATAATCAAGCAATCCTTAGAAGCTTGTACGGTTGATATTAAACGTGTTTCCCACATCTGGACCACCATGGATCTCTTGGGTTCTGAGCTTTGTAGAAGACTCATGAGAGCGACCTGCCACATCCCCTAAAATTGAACTATGTGAAACCGATGCCTGATGATAAGAATCCATAGGAGCCCTCACACCTATGAAATCCGTCTCTGCCATGCCTTAATCATATTGAGACCACCCATCTACCACTCCCAAAGATATATTCGTCTTAGAAAAAGAACACTCGAATGGAGGTGTTATAGCATTCACGGAGACCAGACGCACCCAATCCTCATCTTCCATTCACTAATAACCACTCTTAATGGATGAAAAAAAATCAGAAAAAATTGATGCAAGATTACACAATTCTCTTCCCTACATATATCTGAGGAATGTTACAATAGACTATGGATGAAGAAGTTAGAAACCATCATGGATGGGGTGAAACCCAAGCTTGTTGTTCCCTCAGAGAGTTTATCCTAAACCCCCACTGTATCATGAAAAATATATTGTTTTCACTGTGATTCACATTTTTTGAATGATTTGTCGACTAAAGCTCATAGATATTCATTTTCCATTCATCTAGGAACAAATAATATGTATAGAGTCCTTCGGTATTATTACTTGTAGGAATGAATGAAAAAAGATATTATTGAAATTACCATGTAGTATTTGACATTTCAACATGTTAGAGGAGAAGAACAATTAGTAATGGTGATTCTTCATCCTTTTCTAGTGCCAATGTAGTAATGGTAAAATATATCAATGGACATCATGATAGGATTTCTAAAAATAGATCAAGGTAATAATTTTATTTGGTTTATTGTTGATTGATAGTATAAATCTGCAAACTTCCATCCCATTTTTTGTAAAATGAATTTAGATCATGTTTCTCGATTGCATCTAAACAATATCATCATGTTACATGTAGTGCCTCACTCTATTATATCAGACCATGATCCCATGTTCATATCCAATTTTTGTAAATGTTTTTAGAAGTCATTGGGTACTGAATTAAATTTCAATAAATCATTTTAGCTTTAATATGATGGATAGTATAAGATTAATGTTTAGGCCACAAAAAAATATTATCTGTTCATATTCCATGGATTACATGGGAATCTGTGACCAAAACCCTTTTTTGGTAGAGTTTTCTAATAGAAATAGTTTAATTCTTATATAGACATAACACAATTTGAGTAATTATATAGAAAGTAGTACAAGACAACAGAATTTTGGGGTGATTTCAAATAAAGGATGTTGATGGGAAATTTTATTTATAAGAGATTGAATTGAATGTTTATTTGATTCATCAACATAAGTGGAAAACTTTTAGTTGGTATAAAATTTATGTAGATAACCTAAGAAAAATCTTTCATTCTTGGTAGGTGATCATGTATTTTTAAAAGATTTTCTATGGAAAAGTGTAATAAATTTTCATAAGATGGGTAATTAAAGCCCATGGTTCATTCGAAAATATAAAGTCATAGAGAATGATGGATCATTTTTCTACTCATTGTCCTTACCTCCATTATTATATCACATTCAAAACATATTTCATGTTTCAATGTAATGAAAATATATGACGAATTCATCTCATGTTTTGAGAGATGAAGTAGTCCAGTATGAAGATACTTATTATTATGAGGAAAATATAGTTTTGGTTCCGGATAGAATAGAGAAATTGTTGATTAATTAGGTTATTCATAATGTAATGGTTTTATGGAGAAACCATATTGTTGTAGTGGCAATAAAGGAATAAACAAATGCTACTAGGAAAAGAAATTCCTACTTGTTTAATAAGTAAATAAAATTTTAAGGTTATAATTTTTAATGCCATAGACGGGGTAAAAACCTATGTAATGATTAAATAAATTAGTTTCATATTTATTAATATTAACTATATTGTTATATTAGTTATAAAAATATATTTTATTTTTTAATCAAAAAGGAAATTATTATAATTTAACATTATTCGATAAGAATTTTTTTCTAAATTTTTTAATTTCAATTTGATAAAATTAATATCATTTTTCAAATCATAATTTTCAAAATTATTATGGTTGAAATATTTGGGTTTTTTGGAAAAATTGATTTTCAGTGAATAGTGAAATATATATATTTTTACACAAAGTCATTTCTTTTTATTAAATTCTGTAATTTCAATGTCCCAATATGTTTTGAGTATTATTAAAATTAACTTTTATGTTATTTTGTTATATATAATCATCCTAATAATTTTTAAAACAACATAATATTGGTTCTTAATGATATAATTTTTTTGGGTTAATGCCACGTTTTTCTAAAAATAATTTTAAAATGTATAATGGATCTCCTTTTAATTAAATTAAAATTAATCCTTATTGAGAATGTTGGAAATAAAATTTATTGATTATATATCATAATATATTCATTTATTTTGATATAATTATCATCATGGCTCATATTGTTAATATAGAATCATCTTTTTAAAAAAAAATACTCTTCTTAAAAACACATTATCTCGCCGCCTCCGTGAGATTGATATTAAATAAATTTTTATTTCATTTTGGTGAATAAAATTTAAAAAAATGGATTATATATTTGGAATCACATTAATTTATAATTTATTATAAGGACAACGTAATTATTGAAATATTTTATTAGTCAAATCATTTATAGTTAAATAAAATATTTAAAATAAAAACAAGTTTACTTAATAGTTATAATTGTAACATATGGTATAAATATGACACAAAACTTGTCCGAAACCCATTTTACCACCCTATTTAGACCTTATACCTTATCTTTTCAAGAATTAAACATTATTTATACTTCTTTAAAAGAATAAAATGTCTGTGGAATTCACTCTTTGAAATAATTTCAAGTGTGCTACTCACCTTACTTATAAAAGCCAGCCATATCTTTTCATCTCTTCAGTCATTCCAAACAAATTTGTTTTGAAAATCCCTATCCAACTCACTTTAAAACTTTTATTCTAATCCTTGAATCCATAATTTGTAAATAAATCTAACCATGAATTTCATATGGTACAATTCAAAAATTTATATTTTAAGAATAAACAACATTCATCAATGAGAATTTTATTTTATTTTCTCCTAAACAACCTTCAAATATTATTTTAATACGATGATATAATAGCCTCTATATCAAAAATACACTCATATATTGTTCTTTTAAGGTTATTAACTCATAACACACACACATCATCCTAATTGGTTATGAAATCCTGATTCGTGTGAGTGGAAGACTACCGCCTTCCGAAATGGCGTCGTTCGTTTTTTCATTACCACATATCATAGTTGAGAATAATAATTTATATAAATTTAATATATTGTATTTATAACATAATTATAACTATGTATTTATTTTTTCACATATAAACTTTTTATATTTCATTATGCAAAATATATGATATCGTCGCTCGTGTGCACATCGTACTACCACCTGGAAAAGCGATGTGATTCTTTTTTCACTAACACATTACATAGAAGACAATAAGGGTACAAATAATAAAAATATGTGATATGAATTAAATAATAATGTTATTAATTGCATATTTATTATTATTAAATTATAATATGTTGTTTTATTTTTGACCATTTCGATATTTGAAAATGATATAACATCGTTCGTGGGCATGTAGACTACCGCCTCCTCAAAGTGATGTGATTTCTTTTTATACCACCACATTATTAGAGTGATATATATATATATTTATTTATTTATAATATGAATAAATTATATGTTATTTATGATATATTTACTACTATTGATGGATAAAATGTTACTTACCATCTTTATTTAATGATCATTGAGAATTGGAAACGTTACTAATGCATACACTAAACCTGCCATCTGCATGATCGTAATATTAGTTCATTTCTTATAAACATATTTAATAAATTTTTTTAAATTACAACTGATGTATAAGTATTATAATTATTTAATTATTATTATTATGTACATTTTTAAATAATTACCTCTTTGATATTAGTCAACATACCAAATCTATTTACACAAAATCCAAACATAGTAAAAAATTAAACATAAAGATTATTTATTAAGTAATTGTATATAAATTGTTAACAATTGAAATAAAAGTAATAAAAAAATTTTAAAATATTTTCATGAAAATAAATAATTAAAATATATTTATTTTTTATGAATATAAAGACACAAGTTACATGTAAAAATATATCTAAGTGGCTTCATTTCAATTTCCTTTTATTGAGGCATATATTGATGTTATGAACCATTATTATTCTATAAGGTGTATAAACAAAAACATTGACATAATATATCATGTATTTATATGTTATCACAATGTTTAATTTTTTTTACTTAAATTATTTCATGCCGATTATGATTTAAATATATTCAAAGTGATAACAGACATTTATTCTGAGTAATTTCTCTTTTAATGTTTTCTTTTAAACCCTCTTTCCCTTATCTATTCATTCTTAAACATGATTTTAGAAATATTTCTTATGGGCCTAAAAAATATATAATGTTTTTTTATTTCTATTTTACATTCTTTTAAAGGATTTTGAAATAAATATTTTTATGTGTTTTAAATATAACAGAAATGATAAATATTTATTCTGTCATGACTGTAAGATCGTTTATAGCTTCTATTGACAGATTACATGTTTTCTTAAATAAAAAATAATCATTCCTTCTTTTGGGTTTTTTTTCAAAGTGGTTTTTATAAAAAATGTATTGATATAAGAAAGTGATATGCACATATGTTTAAATATTTTTTTAAATGATTATAGGTTTTCTTCATGTTGTGGTTATTGGACAATATATATGATGGGTGATCCCAGATAGCATCGGGTGAGACCGTCATAGCATAAATGATGGGTTTTACAAGATATCACCCCAATGAATTGGGTAAGGATTTTGTGGTATGGATAATTATATTGGAAGTTTCTCATATGGTTATTCCGATTTATAAAGGTTCTATATGGGTTCTATGAGATGATGTCACAAGTTACCAACAATAAATTTCTATTTGTTTTTATGTTTTTCAGGGAAATCGTTTTTTTTTAATGTAAAATAATTTATCTTTTAAAGGATTTATTTTACCTACTATGGATAGAATATTATTTTTTTAGGAAAGGGTTATTGAGGGTTTTAATGTTTTTCACTATCCTAACATTTTTCATATTTTTATTTCCTATAATTTTATTTTTGTGCTCATCCACATTTTTAAATTTTTCTTCACATGATTTATGGATGTATAAGTGAATAAAAGATGTCAAGTTGAAATTCATGAAGATTTTTCATGAAAATAAATCATATTTTGATTTAAATATTTTATGTAGTTGTGAAAAATGGATACTGATAGAAAGTGTTCATATTGTATTATATGATTTTTTTATGTTTAATTTATTACCTAATTATATAAAACTATAACCCTAGAAAGATCCTAAAAGTGAAAAAAGTAAAAATATTAAATTAAAATCAATATTATGTAATTTTTAAGGTTAGCTCTTTATACTAATGGAGGAATTAAATATTAAAATGTTAGGACAAAACCATCAGTAATATCCAACCAAAGAAAAAAACAATATATTTAAATTAAAATTTTAATATCTTGACATAATTCATGGTATGATATTTTCTTAATTTTATTAAACTCTCAATTTATCTTTTGTTTCATCTCTACTATTGGTGTATTATTGGCAGATATTATTATAATGGTTCTATGAATTAATTACTAGAGATGTTAGTTTAGTCTAGGTCAAGCAATGGTTTTAGACCTCCACCGGTATATCAGTGGGAGTTCACTGGATAACTGATGGAGTTTTAGTGTTTTTTCAAAAGAAAATATATAAGTCATTAGATTGTTGACTTTAACAACCCAAGATACTATAGTATGTAAATTTTTAAATTTATTCTCTTCAATACCTTATGTTTCACGCAACAACGAGCTTAAATGAACCATGATATACTATTAATATTCCTTTTTAAAATGAAATTATCTTTACTATGTTAAATTTGATTTTATTAATAGGATTAACTAATGTATAAAAATATATGTTTGAATTTAATTTTTACCAATTAATTAGAAATTAATATACTAAAAAAATATAAAGGATAATATTCAATAAAAAATGTCTCCTCACAAAGTCGTTCAATCCAAATAAATTAAATTTATTACAATTATTTAATGATATTAATGTAATATATATATATATTCAATATATAATTTTATACATTCATCCAATAGGTTTAATAATTATAAGATAATAACTATCCATTTTTATGCACTAAAGTTATATTATTTTAAATATAGTTCTACTTCCTTTTAATGCAGAACCTATTTCAAATCCAATTTTGAAACATTTATAAATTTTATTAAGAAATTAAAATTCATATTTTTAATATGTATATAAAAATTTACATGGGTAGAAGTTTTTGATTTTTTATGTATGTTTCATGTTTTGACAAATAGTGATAAAATATTACATTTTAATTGAAAACAACATTTTTGTCTAAATAATTTAGAGTGTTATGTTATATATTAATTGGTTTTAATGTATAATTAGATCAACTTTTATCATTTAATCTATTATATGTCATTGGAATCAATTTAACATTAAGGATATAAAAACATTACAATATTTTGAATATTTTTACTATAAAACATCACATTCACACCCTGTCTATGGAGTTAATTTTAAATTAACTATAGCAACTTATGTGTTCTGAATTTTCAAAACATATTTAGATCTATTGAATATTAATTTGAAAATTTATTAATAAGGTACCTTTTATTTATTGAGAAAATAAGAATAGTAATATTTTGTAATTTTTATAACCATGACTAAGGGTAAATTAAGTAATTAAGGGGAAAAATAATATTGTAAGTATTATAAAATTCCCCAAAATATTTTACTAATTATTTTTTATAAGTATATATTGCCATTAATAGTTAAATAATCTATATTGAGACCATTTATTTTATTTTTGACGAGAATATAAAATTTATAAAATTATATTCAAAAGAATTCTTGTTTTCTCGTACATTTGTTTTTAACAAGACAAATGTTTTTAATGTGTGGTTATATAAAGGAAATTTTGGATTATAAATGTTCTTTAGAAAACCCAATTTTTAAAAAAATCATGGAAATTTATTTATAATTTTTATTGATAGTGTTATTACCTTAAATGATAACACAATGATGATATAGAAATTGCTTAATTAAAGGAACAATAAAATAAAAGGTATTAAAAATATCAAAATAAATATACATTGACATGATTAATGTCCTCCACAAATTTTCCAGATGAATATGAAATTTTATTTTGGAGTTTATTTTTTTTATGAAATCATGTTTTTAGAATATTTTAAAAAAGTTAAGCTATGAATAATGTCAAAATTGAAATTAATTAAATTTTAAAATAAATAATATGTTATTTATTGATATAAATTGCATAAAAAACATTGGATCATTTAATGTGATATGTCTCAAAGTTTTATAATGGACTCATTTAGTGGTCGTTTGGAATTTAATAATAATTATATTAACCCTCATAATGTAAATTTCATGATATAGTTGTATGAATTAAAAGGGTTAGATAAGTGCTAAAGATAAACAATAAGGATTAAAAAACAATAGTAAATACATTTTTAATTATTATTTTATTTAATTATTTAAAAAAACTCATCATGTATTAAAAATCAATATGTTTGGAACCATTTATATTATAATATTAATTTAATATTATGGTAATATTTTCCAGATTTCCAAGAGTGCCCAACCCCACTCTTATAAAATTGCACCTCTTCTACTCTTTTCCTAACACTTCAAAAATGATTTAGTTTATAAATATAATTCTAAATACCTACCTAAAATTCTTACCCACATTCTAGTGACATTATTTTTGGCATAATACCCTTTTTAGTGGTGTTAAGGTGTTAATCAAAGGAGATCGTCAGAAGAAGAGGTATTGTTTTTAATTAGGTGCTTCTGTTTTATTTATTCTTATAGATTCATAAAATGTTATTAAACCACAAAAAAAATACAGTATCCAAAATTTAATATGATTACTTATATTAATATCATTATCGAAATCCATCATCACATCCATCAAATGTGAAAAGAATTATTCTTCATGTTTATAGAGAACTACTGCCTCGAGAACTGATATAATTTGTTTTTTATCACTATATATCAAAATTGGTTATAATTATGAAACTAATGTTTATATATGATATTGATTACATATTTATCATTATTAAAATTTAATATATATTTTAAATATCCATGAACATAAAAATAATGACATCGTTTGTGCGTACATGTGAACTATCAACTCCACAAAGTGATGTTATTTGTTTTTCATCTCCATATCACATGAATAATATCTATAAGTATATTTTAAGAAACAATATGATATATATGATATTATTATAATTTTTTAAATTTAATATTATTTTAAACTTATTTCTATAATGATCATTTAAAAATGGAAATGTTACTGATACGTGTGTATAACTTAACGTCTCCATGATTGTAATGTAGATTATTTATCATATCCATATATAATGAACTAATATAAATATATAATATTTGTATATTAAACTTTTTATTAGGTAATAAATATTATTATAGAGATTATTGAATAATAACCCCTTTGACTATAGATATCATAACAATGTCATTTTGGACTTATGTACTAAATATCATCAAAAAATTCTACGTGATGTTAAATAATTAATTAATTGTTATAACATGATAATAAGTGATATAAAAGGATTATTAAAGTTCAAAAATTTCACAAATAGAGAAAATAATTAACATAATGTTATTATTAGGAAGTTAAATTTTATATATGGTGAGTCAAACTCATGGTAAGGGACTTTTGACTCACTTTTATTTATTGGACATGTGACTAATATAAAACTCATTTATTTTTTGTGGTGTATATACAACCCATTAATTTTTTTATGAATATTATTATGAATATTATGGTAATTAAAGATCCTTAAAATTTTATATCATTCACGGGAAATACTATTCTTCTGATTATTATCTGGTGAGTGCTATTTCATAATCTAATTTTTATTCGGGATTGTTTATGTGTATGTCTCCACTAGGTATAATTTTTCTTCCATGACCCAATTTTTGGAAAATTATTTCAAAAAGGTTTTCAATATTCTACTGAGTATGTTTAATATTATGTTTTCTCTTGTTGTTATTTTTATAAAATGGTTTTAAAAGTACCACCTTTTAAATTTTATAAATGATGTACTTTATGAGTTTTTCAACAAAAATTTCGAAGGAATGGTTTTTTAACATTTGTGGAATAAGAATCTTTTTACACTTTCATGATGAAATATTTATTTGATTATTACTTTAAATGTGTAAAAATTCCTTTTCAATGCGAATTTTTTATATTAAAATTATAAGGAATTTTAAATAAATGATATCAATTTATAAAAAATAATATTTATCTCAAGAATTTGCAATTATCTTATTAGGGTATTTTATTTTATATCGACATCAATTGTTGGATTTTATGATTTATTAAGGTCAATCTATAGTTATATCAATTACCATAGTATATTAAATGGATTATTATCAATTTTACTATGGATCTGCTTTTTTGATACCATTCACCTTATTACTCAGAATGCTTTGTGATTATGTTTAATTATAATGGAAAGTAGTTTACATTTACAATGTATATATTTTTTTACCACATTCATATATGGAATTCATTGGATTTAGTATGTGATTGGTGGGGGCCACTATAGAACCCATGATTCATCAATATGTCTCATGAGACAAAATAGATATGGATCTGGTTGAAGCCTTGCCCATTTATTTTTATATATATATTTGGTCGAGGCCTTAAAAAAATTTCTAATGACATGGATGAGGCCTAAATAGTATGTTTTAGATGTCCAGTATTATTCATTCCATCATTATGAGATTATTAATAAATATTACATGTGATTATTAGACTAGTTGAAAATCAATGGTTATGGTTCAATGCTTATGTTACTATTTCAACTGCTTGTGTTTTAGATATTTTTCTTGTAATATTGTTTATGACATATTTAATCATAGATTATGTTGTACGATTACCCTTACGGTATATTTGAGATCACCTCTATTATATGTTTTATTTTTCCCCTATGATTCAAAGAAGTTTATTATGAGTAATATGCTGGGTTACACAAAGGGGGAATAGTGGCAGACTCAATGAAACCATTTTTGTATTTTATATTTTAAAATGTTTTGTGACATTCAAATATGTTCCTAGACTACCAATACTGGTTATTATTTAGTCCTTTGGTGTGTGATTTTTTGTATCATATTCCAATGTAATAAATTATGGCACTGGCTATGGGCTACTATGGTTGGGGTTGTTACTTTTGGTATCAAAGAATGGTTTAATAGAAACCTTGAGAACTAGGTTAATGAAATAAAAAAGTATGAAACATTACCATATGACTGACTTTGAGGATAAATCTATGTATATGATATCAACCTATTGGTTTGGTAATACCTCAAATATCCTAGGATACATCTAAGGAATAATATATTCAAAAGGTGTAATTATTTTGACATCCTATAAATGATTCTTCATGACTATATCTTTAGGATTAGTGTTTCTCACTTTTTGATTTGGGATTTTGTCAATTGTTAGAATCAGTATGGTTATACAGTTTGTGGTTATACTACTAACAATGAAGATAATACAAAAGAAAAATGAAATGAATGTGGTATTAAGGAATAATGTGATAAATTTAAGTTAATGGGTTAATAAGGAAGTAGAATAGTTAATGTTAATTTGTATTTGGATCCCAGTATTTTCTCATCAATGGTTCTCTGGTTATAAGAATCAATAGATATAAAAGTATTGTAATGAATTACTTATTCATTAAGGGTATGGAATAATGAACGTTTTCATTATGGTTTTTAAGTTGATAAATGTATTCTTATATGTGTTATGTTAAAATAAGAGCTACATTATGTTGTCTGGGGGACATAAGTAATAAGGTTTTAGGTGGATGAGCCCGTAAGGGGCGAAGCGCTCTATGGTTTTCCGCCTGCCGCCGCACTATTCCTTCTTCCCGCACCGGCGCTGCTTCACTACTCATGCTCCGATGGCGGCGACCTCTTCACACGGTGGCGATTTCTGGCTCTGTTTTTTCGGTGACCGACGCTCTGCATCCTCGGCGGTGCGATGTCGGACCAGAGGATGAGCTCCGCTCCCACGGTATGAGGGTTTCAGCCTCGAATGGCGTTTGGTGGTTAGGCGTGGCCTCTGCGGGCTTGTTGGATGGCGGTGGTGGGATATGGGATCTTGATCTGGTTTGTGATTGCTTTTCTGTCATTGTTCTGGTGGAGGTTATTTTGCAATTTGTGTTTTTTTGCACATATTGTTCTGCGCTGGATGGATTTCATGATGGCGTTTCAATCCGGCGGTGTGGCGAAGTCGTCTCCTGCTTGCTAACTCGCTTGATGTCTATGAAGTTTCTGTGTGTTTATGGATGGAAATGGCTTGGGGTTTATCGGTGTTTGGATTTGAATCTCTATGATGTTTTGGTTTTACTGGTGGTGCAATGGCTTGTTTCTTGATCTCGCGGTGCTGCCGGAGGGGGTCTCGCCGGCGACGAACAGTCTGGTTGGTGATGGTGACGTGTTTGGGTCTGAGGCCCGAAGATGCTTGGGAAGATGTGCGGTGATGGCGTGTGGATCGAGGAAAGCAGGATGGTCTTGGATTTAGAAATTTGAATGTGGTTTTTGAAATTTTTGTCGCGGGGATGTTTTGTAATGGGTACCGGCACCCCTTAAACCGGCTCGTTTTCTCTTTTTAATAATATTTGGTCAGAGGGTTTCCCCCTCTGACGGCTTTTCTGGGTACATTATGTTGTCTGGGGAATATGAAGTTATGATAGGTTTTCAGAAATTTAGTGAGCTTTTTTCATTGTCAATTTGGATTAAAGTATTTTGGATTTGTCTGATACTTTTAATGGATTATTTTTAACACTGGATATTAATATTTTAGGATAATCTGAGATTTTTTGGATAAAATGTGCTTTCTATTTTAGTTTTAGTAAAAATTTAGAGGATGAATTAAATACATATGGATCTTATTATTCATCAAAAGTGCTTCTAAATTAAAAATTCATCTTAAATACCATTATCTAAGTGTATGAAATGATTTTAAAATAGATAGAATCACAACCAAAAAAATGAAATTATGATAAGTAATTAAATCATGCTTTTTACATAGTTCTTTATCTAGATATTAATATAATACCTAATCCAGAGGAATGGAATTTGGAATAAAAATGACATTTTTTTAATTTTCATATCATGAAATCAATGTCATTTTAATCCCATCACATATTTATGGTTTTGTAATTGTAGAATATCTGACGACCATATTCTCCAACACTATACATCGGAACTTGATTATTTAATTTACATTTCATGTACAAGTTTACTTATTCCAATAATTATTTTCTATTCAAAAACCAAATATTGTGGCGCCAATCACATTTTCTTTTCCAACTAATCAAGAGGTTTTTTTTATTTATCCTATTTCTGAATTGGGTTTCCCACAATGAAATATTCAACTATCCACCGTTCATTTTAAAAGTGAAATTTAAATTTTGGAGGATCTAATTTATTGAAGGAGTGGAGAATGTAACTCCCCAATATTTTCTAGCATATATTTGTTTGAATTTAATATCTTCAGTAGCATACATTGCACGTAAAACCAAGCTTAAGTGAACCATGATATACTATTAATGTTATTTTTTAAAATAAAATTATATTCAAGGTGTTAAATTGGTGGTTATGAATATGATTAACTAAATTATGAAAATATATAGTTAAATTAATTGTTACCAATTAATAGTAAAGGAATATAGAAACCAAACTAATATAAAGGGGATGATTTAATAATAACTATTTTTATCCTCCCAAATTCGTTTTATCCTAAAAAAATAAATTCATTACAATTAGTGAATGATATTAAGGTAATATATATATATATATTAAATAAAATAGTTTATAAATTCATCTAACATATTTAATAAGAAAAAGATAAGAAGGAACCCAATTTTACATATAGAACCCTATGGTTTTCTAAAATTAGTTTTAGTGCCTTTTAATAGAGAACCTTTTTTAAATCCAATATTGAAAGTATAATTAATATTATTTTTAAAATTAAAAAAAAATTATTTTAAATAGTAGAATAAAAATTACTTTATTTTTTTCTTTCTAATACAATTTTTGCATTGATGAATAATGATAAAATGTTGCATTTTAATAGATAACATTTTCTTCATCCAAATAATTTATAGTGTACAATTAAATTTTTATTTGGTTTTAAATTATTATTAGATAAATGTCTTATAATTTAATATAATATACGTGATTGGAATCAATCTCACACTGAGTAAGGATATAAAAACATTTCAATCCATTGAACTTTTCATTTTTAAATCTCACTATGACCCCCCATCTAAAAGATTAATTTTAAATAAATTATAGCCTATTATATGTTTCAAATTGTGAAATATGAATTACATATTCATAATTATATGGTTAAAATTTATTAATTCTGTCCATTTTTTGGAGAAATATGATTTGTAATCCTTTATAATTTTTATTAGCAGGTTAAGGGCTAATTTGATAATTAAGGGTAAAAATAATATTATAAGTGTTATAAAATTTCCCTAAAAAATGTTATAATTTTTAGGAGAATATTTAATACATAAAAATTAATGTATTGGTTATGTGACCATTTATGGAATTTTGGATGTCAATATAATCATTATAATATTATATTCAACAGAAAGTAAATTTTATCATAATTTTTTACAACAGGAGAATAATTTTTAATAGGGATAATATAATGGATATGTTTTACTAAACATATTTATTATAAATATTATACTTTAATAAATATTACTGGAATTTATTTATAATTTGTTTTGATAAAATAATTAAATTATATGGTGACATAATAATGATGTAGTAATTGTTTATTCAATGGATGAATTGAATAAAAGGTATTAAAAATATTAAAAATAAATATTCATTGTTATAATTAATGTTATACGTGAATTTTATGGATGGATTTCTCTTGTTAGTAATTAGTTAAAAAACATTTTTCGAGGACATCATGTTGTTGTGATGTTTTAAAAAAGTTAATTTATGAATAGTGTCAAAAATGACTTAAATGATATTTTAAAATAAATAATATTTTATAAAAAGGTATAAAATTAAAATATATATATAAAATATAGATAACTAAAAATGATATATATTAAAATTTCATCAATGACTCATTTATTAGTCATTTGGCATTGAATGTTAATTATTTTAATCCTCAAATTGTGAATTATATGATATCATTGTAAAAATTAAAAAGCTTAAATAAGGGTTAAAGAAAGAAGATAAGGATTAAAAAATATGTTAATAACTTATGTAATATTTATTTCATGAAGTTATTTTAACAAAAAATAATCTTATCATTTATATTATTATCTTTTGAGAAATTTGTATTATAAAATGATTTATAATAATTTAATATATTGATGATTTTCTATAGTGGCCCTCTACACAATTATAAAAGAGAACCTTTTATTCCCTTTTTATCACACTCAAAAATATATTTGGTTATGATAATATCATTCCAAATATCATCTTAGAATAAATACCCATATTATAGAGTCATTATTTTAGGAATAAAAACCTTTTTAGAGGTTTTTAGGTAATAATCAACGGAGATCGTCTCAAGAAGAGGTATAGTTTTTATTTCTGTGTTTCTGTATTAATTTTTATTTTACTTACATAAAATCATATTCATCCATGAGGAAATTATAAATAAAGTATAACTTATTTAATTATATGTTTTAATATTAATATAAGAACCAAATTTCATCTCCACTTCCAACAAATGGGAAAAGAATTATTGTTTCTGCGTACACAGAACTACCGCCTCATGAGATAATATAATCTGTTTTCCATCACCATTTCTCAAGACTACTTTTAATGATAGAGTTAAAGTTTATATGTTATATTCATGTAATATTTATCATTTTAAAATATAATATATCCTTTACCATTCTATACACATAAAAATGAAAACATTTTTTGTGAGTATGTTTGAGCTATAACCTCCATAACACTATGTGATTCAATTTTACACACCATATAACATGAATAATATATATAATAAATATTTTATGAAATAATATGATATATTTGAAATTGTTATAATTATATATAGATAAAATTATATTATCCTTTTTTACAAAATGATCATTGAAAATGAAAAAGGTCAATCATGTATATATATGGCTAACAGTCTCCACGATTATAATTTATATCATTTATCAAATCCATATGTTATTAATGGATTTAGAAGTATAATTGATGTATAAAATATATTATTATTTAATTAACATTATTCTATATATATTTAATATAACAACATTGGATATAGACATCATTCCAAAGTCATTTTGGACTCAAGTACTTTATGTCATCAAAACATCTGATGTAATGTTAAATAATTAATTAATTGTTATAAAAAGATATAAATTTATATAAAATGAATAATAAACATAAAAAGGCCATCAATAATGTAAATAATAAACCTAATTATATTTTTCTAGAAGAAAAAAATTTAAGTGACGATTATAAATTAAGGTAAGGTATTTTTTCTCACATTTATTTCTATGGGACACATGCCTTATACACTACTTATTTATTTTTTGTGGTGTATATAATACCCATTAATTTATTTTATAAATATTATTCTAAGGATTAAGTTATTTTATTATCTATATAATTTTATTTCATTCATGTTGTATATGATTATATTTATTATTAGTTTTGAAGGGTTATTTTGCAATCTCATTATTATTCAAGATAATTTATGTTTACGTTTCCAATAGGGAGATTTTTCCTTCCATGTGCATGTTTTATAAAAAATTTTCCAAAATGGATCTTAATAATTTTATAAAAATGATTATAAGAATTTTCAACTATGTTTTTATTTTTTTTTAAATGGTTTGAAAGGGTTCTTTTTGTCTTTTTCTAAATAAAGTAATTTATGATTTTTTAAACAAAAATACAGAAGGAATGTTTTTTTAAGATTTTATGAAATGAAGATATTTATACATATTCACGAAACCTTTATATTTTTATGAATCCATTACATTTTTAAAATTTCATTTTCAATTAAAATTTTTCTTTTAAAATTTCACTATTCTCTAAATAAATCATTTCAATGTAAAAAAGAAGCATTTATCTCAAGAGTTTCAATGATTTTACTAAAATATTTTCATCAATGTAAACATCATTTTTTAAATTTTATTCTTTATCAGGGTTTATCTATTATGATATCATTTATCATATTATATTAGATGGTTTATAACAAATTTGATGATTTATGGTCTATTTTAATTCCATTCATCATATTAATCACAATGGTTTGTGATTTTATTTAATGATGTGGGAATGTCATTTACATTTCATATGTATATATAGTTTATGTTTTACCACATTCATTTAAATAATTAATTTTACATACTATGTAATGTTTGGGGCCTACTATAGCCCCTTGAGGAATCGGTAGGTCTCATGAGACCAACTTGATATGAAAATTATTTAGGCCTTGCCCATTTATTTTTAGATATGGATTTGGAAGAGCCCATAACCACATATTATCATATGTCTTGGTTAAGGCCTTGATAGTATGTTTTAGGTTACTATCATTGTGATATTAGTTATTGATATTCCATGTGATTTTTGGACTTATATAATATCTATGGTTAATTTTAGAAGGTCATGTTATTATTTAAATGGATTGTATTTCAGTTATTTACCTTATTTAATTTTTTAAGGAATATTTATCTATAGTTTATGTTGTACTCTTACCCTTATTGATAATTTGAGCTTAGAACATCATATGTTTCAATTTTTTCTAGGGTTAGAAGTATCATATTATGAATAATATGTAGGGTTACAGAAAAGGGTGGAATAATGTAAGACTCTATGAAACTATTTTTAGTTTTATGATTTAAAATGTAATGTGTATTTAAATTATTTATCTTCTTTACCAAAATAATTAAATTTTAGGTCATTTGGGAATCAATTGATTTTATATTATGAAAATATAATGATGTAACACCCAAGATCTGGGATATGGGGTTTGGGTTTGATGCACTAATGGTACTAGAAGAACCGATGTGTTTTTCCCATACATAGCATCCAACCAGTGGTGCCACCTTCCATAAAATGAATCCTAGCCAAGAATGAATTTAATCCACCCCAATAGAATTTCATTTATACTTTTCCCTCATTTTTTAGTACCTAAATACATCTATAACAATACTATTTCAAACTAGACACCTTCTCTCTTGAAACTTGAACCGTGTTATTCATATCTACTTGGACTTTTGATGTTGGATCAATTCAGTGACACTATATGAGTATGTTTTCTCTAGATGTACAACATCTTTCCCTTCCTTATTAGTATATATGTGATAGATATAAAATTTCTATGAATATATGTTGATAAATTATTCACTTCATCATATATCAGTGATGAATCTAGCGAGTCGATGAAATTCCCTTGATCATAGATATGTATCTGGTAATTAGTGGATGTGTGTAGGTATGTCATAATAGATCAATCCTCAAGGGTCCCTCATCTTCATGAATCTCAAATTGGATATATATATATATATATCATTAATAACTAATGATTTATTTATGTTTTTATACTTTACCTAAGGTTATCTTAGGGATTCGATGAGGAATTAACAATTCAATATTTAATAAAAAATGGATATAGTGCTTAAAATCCTCTACTTCAAGGTATATAGGAAGCAGTTATATTGATGGAATATGTGAGGTTTTTTGTTGTAGAACTGCCCTTATTATTGTTAAATATTCTAAGGTATATTTTCTAAGCATCATCTTTGGGGGACCAATATTAGATATCAACATTAGGGATGTCAGAACACGTTTTCTTGAGTGCACATTGAAATTAAGGATTCTATCCTTGGTAAAATATTGGTGTACATCATAAAAATCTTGAGTTATGATACTCTATTTCTTTCAGGAAATTTTATATACTTTTTTCTTGACATGAATCTTATATTATAATTTCTAGTTTTACCATAGATGATAGTGATTGTATGTGTGTGTGTGTGTCTGCGTGAATCCCTTAAGACCCATATGTGATGTTTCATTCCATGAGTATACATATATAGCTTGTTAACCATGTTTTATTTTGATCAAATGTACTCCTGTTTTTCTAATGATTCTCTTGATTCCATTCTATATTCCTCATTTGTATGCTCTACCTTGTCATGTGTAATTATAATCCCTTTTGAGGTATTTTTCTTGGTACTCGTGATAAGTGGAAAATTTTTATACAGTGATCCCTTTGATGGGGAGTTCAGATGACATGTGACAATTATGATGATAGAACTAAATAAATATTTGGGGAATAATCTCCTTGATGCTATACCATCTCTAGTGACATTTTGGGTTTCATGTCCTTGTGTTCTCATCCAAGGCATTGGAAAGATGTAATTTCCTTGAGTCCTAACATGCAATGGTGTTGGGACATGACTTCCTTATTGCTTGATTCAAATAGGTTCTATGTTACTGCCAATCGAATTGTGAACATGACATATAGAAAAATCATGGTTACTTCATAAATTATTAAGATTATCTTTCTAGCATGGAGCTGAAGTAGCAATGTTTGGGGCTTCTGGGGGATTTTTTAGTACACAAGTATTCAATATATAATTGTTTTTTCTGCATTACAAATTTAGATTATCATGGAAAAAATATATTATACCAGGGAAAATATTTTAAGGATTTAATGGAGGTGTTATACTAAGTTTTATTACTAATACCCTCCATATGAATCTCAATATAGGATTAGACTTCATAATTCTTGATCCATGTAATGGAAAGGGGTCCAACGATGTTAGCTGAGTTTTGGATCACATATCTAGAAGTTGTACTGGGATTTTCTCTAGAGGATTTACACAATATTTTCATTATTTATTTTTTTACATTGTATACACTAGTTTGGATTGTAACATTTTAAACATGGTTATTTATTTATATGACAATCTTTCTATTATTTTTTATATTATGACACTTATACTTACAATTAATATTCTATTTTTTTAATTTATTAATCAGTGTATGTCTATGATTATCAAGGGTATAATATCCCCCACTAATGGTATTCAAAACATCACTACTAGAAAGAAAACCCTTTTATACGAGGATAAATTCATTATGTCTTTTGGATCTCTAGATTAGACTTGGTGGTTTAGGTCGAGGATTTAAAGCATTCATGGGTATTTCCCAGAGCATATCAACTTTCACTCTCTCTGAAATTTAAATAATTTTCCATTCATAAAAAATTATATTTCATTTTAAATTTAACATCATGTAACCAAAACTAACATTTGATAACTTTTAGTATGACCTATAATCATATTAGGTTTCAAAGTCAATATCTTACTACATTCCATTATCAACATCCATTCTTGAGTATATTTACGTTTCATCCAAAAATACCAATACAAAGGTATCTAAAATTTATGAAAAATATGGTTTATCAATCCCATAAACACATCCAATTAATTGGTAAATTAAATATAAATCAAGAAAAAAACATAATGGTCATATCAACATCAAAATTTCTTTTTATAGCTTGCTATCATCATTTAACATTAATTAATGACACCCGAACCAAAGATTAATCTTGAAAACCCAATGAGATGCCCTTATTTGGTTAAATATAATATTCATTTGGGTTAAGGAATTAATATTAATTAATTTTACCTAGTTTATCTTTCTAGAGTCAGTTCATTATCCAAATACAACATCAACATTCATGTACAATAGAACTAGTATTTCCAACAGAGAAATGCTCTGTCAAATGAATCTCTTCTACTCAAGATTATATATCTACTCATTCATTTCCATTAACTCCAAAAGAGTCATGTGATATGAATTTTGGTTAATATGGTTCATTCAAATAAATATGTAATGGAAAAATTTCACATCCCTTCTTGGTGGTAATCAATAAAATATCTTAGAGAAAATGAGTCGATATTGATCCACTGCCACCAAATGTGGCAATAGATTATCACCCATATTAATACTACCAACCAATAATATATTTTTCAAACCCATATATCATGTATTATTACCTTGTATTTTGAATATATTACTTCCCATAAAATATTGAATATTACCATATGGCACCAATAATAGAAA
Organism: Viscum album; assembly: GCA_963277665.1. Lineage (NCBI taxonomy): Eukaryota > Viridiplantae > Streptophyta > Magnoliopsida > Santalales > Viscaceae > Viscum > Viscum album. The sequence goes on from OY728133.1 coordinate 1,672,955,924, forward strand.
ATTTCAAATGTTTTAGTTGTTTTAAAAGGCTAAAAATAACTCAACTAATCCATCCCAATATTCAAGTCAACAATTTATATATTAAGGTTTTTAAATTACCTTGAAATTTTTATGTTTTCAATTATAATTTAACACTATATACACATGAACACTTACACCTTCACTTCACCCATAAACTAAAATCTCTAGACTAATTGATTAGTTAATCACGCTGAAAAAATAAAATTTATTTATAAATATTAAAAAATGTAGAAATGATAATACAATTAACTAGAATGTCATCGTTATTTCTATATGGTTTTCTAACAGTCCAATATTCCTTGAATCCTTGACCAGTTGTAAAAAAATATCTACCAAAATTTATTTATAGGACCCATTATCCCACACTATAAAGAGTTATATCTTTAAACTAGGAAAATGTATTTTGCATTCTTCATTCCACCATATAAAAAAAACCCATCAAACTCATTTTCTAAGATAATTAATAAGGTTATTTTTAAAATTTTACTCAAAATATTTTCATCTCCCTCTTCTGACCACTAAAGAGATTGTTTTCCCCACTCATTTGTGAAGAAATGGTTTATCACATTTTATTTCTATTATACCAAACTTTTAAAAAAACTAATATACTATCCACCTTTTCGAATGTATGTTATTTTATAAATATTATATTTCTCAATACCAATGGATATAATTATATCTCAAGCCATCTATCCTCAAGGTTATCATTCAATATTAACTCTAGAATATTATAAATGAGAATTTTAAACATTCATGTGCACTCCACCTGAAATATATTTCCTTTCTAAAATAATAATAAAATTGATGCTCAATCCATTACAATTATCTTTTTCTGATTATCATTCTTATACAATACTCATAGATTCCAAATAATCATCCTCACCACTTAAATATGTACATGATAAAATTTCGTAGCTCCTTATTCTTGTCTATCATAAACACTTCTAGTGATGTGATTCTATAGTATAAAGAATATATCATTCAAAATATAAAAAATCTGAATTAATTATTTTCATGAAATTTCATATATGCACTATGTTAGATAACATCCAATAACTTTCTTTTAGTCACCCAATTTCCCAATTATTATTTTTATAGATTCAATCATATTTAAAAACATTTATTTTAAAATTAAATTTTTGAAACAAGAAATGACAAAGTCATTAAAAATCCATATTTCATGAAATAAAATTTTTTTATTTCAAAACCATAGCCATGTGATAAAATTACTTACTAGTTTTATTATGATGCATGAAGTCTTCCATGTTTCAATCCATCATGGGTTTACTTGGTATAAATAAAAACATCTTATGTGTTCATCAACAAATGTATATTTACCTTGAATTCTAGTAACTCAGGATTCACAAAAAAAGGCTTAGATATATAGTTTTTAACAGAAGATTTTGAGTTTCAAAAAACATATTCTGCATGCCTTTTCAAATTCCTAAGACCGAACTCAAAAACATTGCTTTGATGTATGTTTGTAAAACATTAGCCTAAGAACAAGGATCCATAGTCCAGAATTGGAGTTCCACATTACTAGATTTTGAAAACTACGAAAAAGCTATAAAGTATTCCATTAAAGAATCACTCTATATCAGAATACAGATTCAAAAATGATATAATGCATATTAATGTGAAAAAATATTTCACCAAAACATTCATAACATAATAATAAGGAATAGTTTTTTAAAATCAAATTATAATGTTTATATACAAATTTGCATACACACACAAATAAATAGTTAATAAATTATCTAATGACATTGAATCTATATCTCACCGCTACGGATGTATCTAACCATTCCTTTCCATGTAACATGAATAGTCAAGTTGAACTTTCAACTGAAGTACTCATGTCAAAGTTGACTATAATGAAAGTAGTATTTCCTCAATACCAATGTTCAGTATTCATTCTTGAGAAATACCAAACATTCGATGCTGGTGAAAAATTACAATTCGAATAATTTTTTCCAAAAACATTTTTTAACATAAAAATTTTAAAAAAAACATATAAAAATCCTAAATATCAAAACCATTTTTTAAAAAACACATCCTTTACCGAAAAACTAAAATAATTTAATCTTTAATAAAAAATGCAGTCAATCCATTTTTTCTCATAGATAATCTCATTTATGAAAATCCATGCTTTCGTTAAATTAACTCATTTAAAGTCATAAAATTGAATAGTTAAAATATGTTGAATAATATCTAGAATTTTTTCTCATCGGTAAACCAATTCGTCATATATTAACATAGTTCACTCCAAACCCTTTTACTTACCCTGAAAATGTGTAAGTATTCAATTTTTGGAAAATTTTCTCCATAAAACACACTCTTTTTTCCTACATTTAAAATTTAAAAAATATTACATTTTCATAAAATATATTACATGAAAACCATTTTCATGCATTCACATATATAATGAATGAATATCCAACAAAATAAATTTAGATCAATTAACATTGCTAAACCTCCACCCCATGAATTTTTTCAGAAATAATTTATTATAAATTTATAATTTAATCAAAATAATTATTTTCCATAAAAAAATGATTATACAAACATTTCATAATAATAATTAATCAAAATTCATAAATTGTTTAGTGAAAATCATAAAATGTATGAATGAAGGAATATTAGATTATAATACCTAATTGTTTTTGCAAATTCTCATTTCTATGATCCTTTTTTCACAAATAATTATGTTATACTACTAATACCCTCTATAAAACATGTTTCATGTAACAATAGACATAATACTATATTTAGAGTATCTATAATGATTCTATGATTTTTTTCATAGAGTTATTTAACTTTCATTTAATAAAGCTTATAATGAAGAGAGTCGGAGGGAAAAAGTTATTATATATGGAATGACCATTGTGCTAATTTGGTATAACCTATACTAGATATCATAAAAAATTTATTCAACACCTCATTTGAGAGAATATTTAAAATGATAGCTTTCCATACTTTAACATTTATTGATATATTATATAATTCAAATAATATATATATATATATTACCATATTGTAAATACCATATTTCTCTAACCAATCTCTTGGATTTCAGTAAACTTCTTTTATCTCATCATTAAAATTTCACCATCATCATAGGTACATGACAAGACCGTTAAAATAAAATAACACAAATCACATTCTTCATATTTATAGATATTATCATCAAACTCCTTCATAGTTCCAATAAAATTTCATGGAAATATCACTTAATGGGTTATATCTGCCTTTATAATTAAATTATCAATATCCCTATCAACTTCACTCATTTATTATACTAATTAAATTATATAAATTAATTTTACTTTTAATTCTATCCATTATAATGCACAAGAAACGATCTCTCTAATATAATGTATCATAAGATACAGAAACCATTTAACCCAATTATTTTTCTCGACTATTTTACTTCCATTAAACCAACCATCATAAATTATAACAACTCATATCAATATTATTAATCCAATATAATATTCATATGACAAGTTAAATACATTTTAACAAATTAATTAATCTAAATTAGTTCTTTAAAAAAAAATATAATCCAATCCATCATGAAAATTCATAATTCTAAATAATTAATTACCAATACTTAATTCTCTAATTCACATATAAGTTGATGATTAAAATAACAATACATAATTTAAATTATAAAATTTTAATAATAAAATCATTAAAACCATAACTAAATAAATAAACTAATTTTGTAATTCACATTATTAAATGAACTGGAAAACACAATTGTTATGTACCATCTCCGTATTCTATTCACATCTTATCCACTTTGGTGGAAAATTCCTCAAGGTAAGATTATAATATTTCTAGGTTGATTTTTTATATCAAAATTGTGGGTTCTCATGGTAGGTGATGGAGTCTAGTGATATTTTTGACATGTTATGTGGACAAAAAACCGACGAAAATTAATGTATGCCTTAGAAGAGGTGTAGAAAATTGCATACACATTGTGAGGGTATTTTTTAGTTTTTTCCAATTTTTTGGGGTCTAAAATTTGGAGGATGGATAACATCATGAAATATTTATTTATATTAAAATATTATGAAAACATGGAAAATTGATGAGTTTCATGAATACTGGACTTCGAGAAGTTTGTTTTAAAAAGGCACGAAGGTCTTGACGATAAGCTATACGATTACAACAGGCATTTGGAATGGGAAATTTCTCTAGAGCATTGAGAATAAGGGATAATAAGGACTAAATTGAGGGATCATCATGAAATGTTGATGATGTGTCTATATGGTTCTAGATTCATATTAAATTCTTATAAATATGCCTCTACCCCTTCATAAAAGATAGGAAGACTTAATAAAAATTTTATGACCCCACGGTCACAAAGGTGGTTGATTAAAAAATGTTTTCAAATGAAAGGAGTTCTCTAATGCTATAAACCCTAACCAAAAAATTCTATGAATCGTGAAATTGATGCATTTCATGAAGGAAATAAAAATACAACTGAGATTTATGTAATTTACGAAGGCTAATTAATCTTTATAAAAGGAGGATTCTTCATGAAGGGATGGTGATATTTGAAAAGGATGGTTTCTTTGTGAAGGCTATTTGATATTCACAAAAGATATAGTTTTGAAAAATTTCTAAGAATCGTGAGAGAGTTCAGAATGTGATTACCTAGTAAATATGTGGCAATGTGGTATTCATCAATTAGATGAAAGTGGATCTTCAACAGCCCATCTATCTAAAACAGAGTATATATTCATTAGTGATAATTAATGGATATAAATGTCCATAAACTATGGGTGAATCTCTTACAAGGTTAGTGAACCAAGGAAGAGGAATAATGTGATCCTTTTTATAACCAATGAGCTAGAGAAAGATACCTTGGGAGTTTCGTTGGGAATGCAGTGAGATGACCCTAATCCTTATAATGTCAGTGAACATAGGTATAGAAGTGATCTACCCCAAAACTTGTATTTTCACAGTGCTATTTAGTGGATTTGGTTCATCGGCACATCATTGTTGTATGCCCTTTGGTCATTTCACAGGTAGGGTGAACCAACTAAAATTATTATATCTCATGTATGCTTTAAATTTAGTTCATATGTTACTTTCAGAAAGGAAGAGAATATTGTTTTTTTAACAATGAAAGAAGATATGACGGGGTATTCATTTGAATTTCCCATGCCTAACCCCCCCCCCCCCCCTTAGGGATTAAAACTAAATTATGATAACAACTTGTATCAGATTGAATGGTTAAAATTCAGTGGTTATATCATAGAATAAGAAATAAATGATTTTTATCAGAAAGTGATTCATGGTCGTCAATGGAAATAATTTTTAATTATGGAAGAATTATATGCAGAACTACTTCCAATCATTAGGAATGGATGTCTTTTTAGTAGTAAGGAATGTAATTTCAACCAATATCAATAGAGGTATTTTATCAGAAGCTATCTAGGGGGAATTAGATGTTGATGCAAAAAAAAACATCGCATTTAGTGGAGCCCTATCCAAAGAAATATATAAAAATTTTATTCAATTTATCTCATAACATTATATGTGGTAAAATATTCGGAATATTTATGAAGAAGACTAAAGATTTCGAGAAGAAAAGATGTAGGTTCTGTGAAACAAGTATGATGATCTCAGAATACAACCTAATGAGTCTATTGATACATTATTTGACTAGGTAAATGTTCTTGTGGAATACATGTGTGGTCTCTAAGAACCTCATTAACATATAAATATTGATAAGTGTATCTTTTTAAAACATTGAACTCAATTCAATAAGAACATTTATGTATTGAAATATAAATATCCAAATAAACTAACATTTGATAACATGCATATAACTCTTAAAGCATATGAAATTAAAAAAGATGATAATGATGTGGTGTAAAAGGGTAAGATAAAATAAGTGTCATTCAAGGCCATGAAGAAGCTCACCATTGAATATTAATAGTAACATAAATAAATATATGCGGTGATGTCAATCCTTTTCTCAAATATTTGAAGAGGAATAGTAATGTTCAAAGGGAAACTTCTGATTTCATTGTTTTCTAGAAGAATGGTTGGACATCTTGTAGTATGGTTTCCAAATATGTTTCAAGAAGATGATGATGATGAATTTGAAATTCCTGTTAATAAGTATTCAGCAAATATGAAATGGTAGTGAATATTTAAGAGTAAATTCTTCAAAGAGAAGAATTTTTTTCAAAAAAAGATGATCGTTCTGAAGAATCTGAGGCAAATGTGATGGATGATTGCAAGAATCATGAACTAGATTCTATGGTGGTTATTATCAGAAATTCCCAAATATGAAAAAAAAATACATTGATGGTGGATAATTTGAAGAAACATTTGACCTTCTGGTCGAATTATATGCTGATCTAGAGAAATTAGATGTTTTGTGGGAAAAAATTAAAAACAAATCCAACAATGTGGTTCATGATTCTAAACATTGTATGTAGAAGTAATAGAAAGTGAAGTCTTATATGAATAAATAAATTGAAAAACATTCAGTCTTCAATGATATATAGATTAGATTAGGTTGTTGAATAAAATATCAAAATTGATGAATATAAAATAAAAATTGATAGTTTAATTGAAACTGTAAAAGACTTAATTAGACATATCGGTGAACAAGAAGAGGATGTCATCATTCTATGATAACGTGTTAAGGATCAAGACAAACTATTGAATCTTGGTATGAAATCTAGAATGAATATCATCCGGGAAATAGAAAAGGTAAAAGTGGAGCATAGTGGTATATCCTAATTGATGCAACAATCAAATCAAAATTATAAAGCTCATATGTGGACTGATCAAAAATAGAATGTAGTAATGCTTAAAGTCATACCATAAGTACCCACTTAGATATTGAAGGTTTATTTGGGTATGAATTTGAATAAGAAGGTTTAGAGAACCTAAGGGACAATTAGTGGTGAAATAGTTAAAACAAGAATTCACCCCTTATTAGATGTATTTTTTCAATGATTGGACACTCAGAAAATGTTCTCTCCATAGAAAAGAGGTATTGATTGGAAGAAGACCAACATAGGCCTCCATACTGAACTCAATATTCCATGATATCTTTTAATGGTAATTATTTTGGATGTGGAGGAACTAATCTAATGGAAATATATTTAACATCAGTAATATAGAGAAGTGTCCAAATACATGCTAAATATTGACAAAAGTATTAGTTAAATGTATCATCAATTGAGCTGAGAGTGGAAAAAAAATTGATTTTCTATCCTGTAGGATGAAGTGAGTCCATAATACATTGAGAAAGATCAATATTATCAAACTCTATTAGGTATGAAGTAAAAAACATAGATCATAATGATAAGAGATGATTAGGTAGTGGTTGTAGAGATTGATTTTAAAGTAGCATATCACATTGCAATATAAATCATTGATAGTTGATGCACCTCGCTTGTGAATAGAAATAAGGATCTGGTGACCAGAATCAAGTATGATAAAGAATATATTGTATGCTTTGGTAATGATGAAGGCTTAAAAATTATTAGCTCTTGAAAAGAAAAGTTCGAGGAAAAAACATGTGATGTGTAGATTTATTAGTTATTAATGGTCTATATCACAACTTTCTTAGTGTCTATAATCTATGTGAGACATGCTATAATATTTCCCATAAAATTATGTGTCATCAGAGAAAAAGATGGTGTATTTGTTTTTTATGGAATGACTTAAAAATGTAATCTATACCCAGTAGGTGTAGAAGAAGATATGTGTTCTTATCCATGGAATAAGAAAACAAGTTATAGCTTAGATGCCTTGGTCATTTGATCCAAACATTATTAGAAGATCTTTTGAAATATAAGGCTTCTCGAGGCCTCCCTAGATTATTTGGTGTTTGTAAAAATAAGTTTGATTCCAATAAATAAGGGAAGTTCATTCCAAACACATGTATAGAAAAAGAGAAAACATCATCAAAATTACTTGATTAGGTGCATATCGATGTGTAAAGAAAAATTTCACCATGATCTTCTGATGGGTGTAGATATCATGGTCTATTCATTAATAATTTTAGCAGAATATCATGGGTTTCACACATCACTCACAAATTATAAGAGGTTTCTTGTTTTCTAAAAACCTATCAAAACAATGTTGAGAATATGATCTATAAAAAAATCTTAAAGATCCAAACAGATAATGGAATATATTTCAAAAATATCTATGTAGAAAATTATCTTCAAAAACATGGGATAATGAATCAGATTTTAGCAGTAATAACTCTGTAGTAGAATATTGTAGTTGAGAGAAGAAATAAAATTATCTACAACATGGCTCAATGAATTCTCATTAAGAGGGGTATTCCATAGAGATTTTAGAAAGAAGGGACGATGATATTGGTGTACAAATCAAATAGAGAATTATTCTGTCTAAAATAAGAGAATAATATATAGGACTAATGGTATGGATAGAAACCATCATTTTAGTACTTTCGTGTATTTGGAATTAATTGTTTTATTCTCAATAAGGATTAACATAGGAATTTTGAATCCCACGGAGATAATGTGATATTTCTTTGGTACTAAACGAAAATGAATGTATGTAAATTATTTAATAAAAGGATGGTTAAGGTAGTTGAAATAATTTATGTAATTATAGTATAGAATGAGAATAATCTTCTATAAATACATGATCAGTCATTAAAGGATAGTGGTGAATATATAATAAGATAAAAGGAAGTTCTAGTTCTAGAAGATTATTCCAAAGTTGATTTAGATTATGAAAATAATGAGAATAATTTAGTATCTTCACAAAGACTTAAGATAATATAATATATTGATAATCAAAACATAATTGGTGATCAGATAACAATAGTGCAGAAAAGGAGGACGAATACTCTACAAAAAAAGAATTGTACTTATCATAGGTACAACAAAAATGTTTTTAATAAGAGGTTGGGGATGAGAATTGAGTTTAGGATATGAATGAATAGATTGACCAAATTGAGAAGAATAAAACATGGAAGACCATTTCAAGGCCAATAGATAAGAATGACATTGAGACTAAATGGTTAATTCATAAATAAGATGAATAAAAATGGTATATTGATTTGAATCAAGGAATAACTTGTATTAAAATGTTATTAAAAGATATAGGGTATCAATTTTAATAAACTATTTTCACTTGTTGTAATGCAAGAAGAAATTATATTATTCTTGGAAATAGTAGTGCAAATAAAATTCAAAATTTTCTAGATAGATTTCAAGTCATCATTTATGAATGGGGATCTAGAAGAGGATGTTTATAGGGAGAATCCATATGATTTTCTCATTCATGAACATTTTAATAGATTTTTTTGTCTGAGAAAGACACTTAATGGGTTGATGCCCGGACCAAGAGCATGGTATTCAAGACTAGTTCAGTTTTTTGAATAATCTCGGTTCTTATTGTGTTATGGTTGATTACAACATCAATATAAAAAATGATAGTAGTCAACATATTATGGAGATGATTAATGTAGATGAAATAATATTTTGTGGATCATATAAATCACAGTACATATATTTTTCCAAATTCATGAAAAGTGAGATTGAAATGTCAATGATTGGTGAACAGCTATTTTTCTATGGTTTATAGAGGACATAAGAAAACAATGGATAATTTATTTCTCAATACAAATTAGTCAAGGGTGTTTTTGAAACATATTTGGAATGGATAATTCTAAGGATATGATTACTTCGATAGCTACCCTGATGAAACTGTCGAGGGATGATGAAGGAAATGTGGTTAATGACACAAAATATAGACAGATCATTGGAAACCTATTTTTTTAACAATGACATGACCAGATATTGTATTTTCCATATGTCAAGTAGTACGGTAACAATGCAATACCATGGAAACCCTCTTTTTTTAGAATAAAATACTTTGTATATCAAATTCACAGTGGATTTTTTTTCCTATAGAAAGAAAAATATCAGTAATATTTACTGGGCTATATAAATAAAGACTAGGTTGGTCCATTATATGATAAAAACCCATCATAGAGTATAGAATTTTATCTTGGATATTTTTTTTTTATTTCTTGGATAAGCTAGAAGAAGTATCTCATTTTATTGAGAACCACAAAAGCTGAATATATTGTGTCCACTCAAGCATGTACACAATTATATTAGATTATGTATCATCTTGATGATATGGGAGTTTAATTGATTTCTTTTATCACAATCTATTGTGATAATTCAAGTATTATAAATCTTATAAAAATCCTTTTCAATCACTCAGGGACCATGATATTCTAAAACAAGTATCATTTTTTGAGGGATAAAGTGGATCAAGGGATTGTGATATTTGAGTAAGTAATTATTGAACTACAGTTTGTGAATATCATGAAAAAGAACATAAGCAGAGAAACTTTTGAGGGGAATTGAATGGATATGGATATTTAGTTGACTCCCCACACTTGAAAAAGTGTAGATGTGGGACCTCATCTCCCTATGGTTTGGTTTGTATTTTCCTAATGTGATGATCTATTTTATTTAACCATTTTCATAAGACAACGACATGATTTTGTTGTTACTTGATATGGGGGAGGGAAGATTATTTCTATTAAAGGATAGAAAATTTCATAAACTGGACCAGGGGAGAAGTTGATTGGGGGATTAGTGAAGTAGGAATTTTTAATACCACCCTGACACAATGATAATTAGATGTTATGAAGAAATGGTTCATGGTCATGTATTTCAGAGCTTATCATTGATGTGTTAGGCATTAAAAATTTGAGAACCTATGAAATGAAATAAAGGGAGCATTTAATCTGATGATACAAATAGTGATCAATCTAAAGGGTATTTATCATGACATATCAGATTTGTGATTAAAGTTGATGAGTGGTTTTGAAAATTAGTGATTGAATGATGAACTTTTAATGATACTCCTCTTTCTTACACTGACTATTAATCATGTGGGATTGGATTGTGTGTTGAGTAATTCAATGATCTCTATCTAAATCGTAGGAATTAAATGTTGTTAGAAGATGAATAAGCTTCAATATTGTTTTAAAATGTGAAGAGTTGTCAACAAACCCAATGGGAGAGATTGTTGTGAAAATACCCCTCAAGTTAACATAATAGTATTTTTGGATGACTATTTTTGTTTTAAAAAAGGGTTTCATGGTAAGATGTGGTTTCCATAGTTAATTTTCACACGTTATGTTGAAAAAAATCAAAGTCAATGTAATGGATGTCATGGAAGTAGAATAAATAATTGCGTACAAAATGTGACATTGTTTCATAGTGTTTGCCCAATTTTTGGGTTCCAAAATTTGAAGGATGGTTAGATACAAATAAAAAAAGATTTCAATAAAGGGATTATAAATATATGGAAAGGGCTTGAGATTATTGGAGGCTTGGATTCACAATTGGTGTTTTGCAAAGTTGAAAAGGTCTTGACGGTATCCTCTATGACTACAACAAGTATCAAAAATGGAAACTTTCTAGGGGTCTTCACGTAGTAAGGAGCATCACAAATAAATATGAGAGAATCTTGAAATGGTGATGATGTGGATGGAAGGTTTTGGAATTAGTTGAATCACCAATAAATAAACCTCAACCCCTTCAGAAAATAATGTGAGTCTTATTGAAAATATGAAGGCTCCAGGTTTACTAAGGTGGTTTGTGAAGGTGGTTATTGAAAAAAAAAATGAAAATGAAGGTATTTCGCGAAATCCATAAATTCCAAACAAATATTTTGAGCATCACAAAAGTTATTCAGTTCATAACAGCTATAAAAAATGAACTGAATGTTCTGTTCTTCGTTAAGGCTAAGTGAACATCGTGAATAGAGGTTGCTTTTTAAAGTCTCAGTGAGCCTTGTGAAAGTTGGTGGCTCCATGAAGGCGGTTTGAGATTCACGAATGTGTGAGCCTCATGAAGGCGGTCAGCATTGTGAATGTGTTCAGAAATATATTAACACGTAAATATATGGTCAAATTGTATTCATCAATAGTATGAAAGTGGAAATTCAATAGACCATCAATCTATAACTGAGGATGCATTCATTAGTGATAATGAAGGGAACCACATGTTCATAAACTATGGTTGAATCCATTCCAAGAGAAGTTGGAAAAGGAAGAGAAAGAAGTTGATCCTTTCAACCAGTATTGATCCCAAGAAAGAGACCTAGGGAGTGACCCATGGAAAAGAATTGAGAGGACCGTAGACATTGTAAAGGTAGTGAGCCTGGATATTAAAGTGATCTAGCCCAAAGCTTGTATTTTGGTCATAATATTTTGTGGATTTGTACATCATTACATTATCATTTTATTCTCTTTGGACATTGACCAGTGAGAGTGAACTATGTAAAATAGTTGTTCATCATGAGTGATTTCAATTGAGTTCACACATTTGGTTGAGAAAGGGATAGAAGAGTGTTTTTTTAATGATGAAACACAATTTGTTGGGGTAGTTGTATTAAAATATCATATCCAGATTCACCCTCTGAGGATATTAAACCTAATTGGTCTAAAATAAACCTTATATAGTTTATCAATCTCTTCCTTTTGAATTCAAATGACTCTACATAATAAATTTTTGATTGTAACATCTATGGATAATTTAATATAGGTTGATTATATATATTACGAAGTAAATGAGATTTATTTTCACCAAATATAAAACCATTTCAACGAACACAAAATATTACCATACAATATTATATTTTATTAACATTTTCTATACAATAAATTGTATAACTTCATATAAAAAAATTGTTGCAGGACATAACATTTGTTTTCTAACAAGACATGCAATATTTAGGAATGACATAAATTTTTTATGGAATATATTAATATAGAATGATTTATATCAATACATAACTTATTATTAGAACACATTATATAAAAAATATTGAAAATATAATTTTTTTTATATCATTATTGTCAATAACTCTTTTTTAAACACTATAACCTAAATTTTAAAATACAAAAAAAAAGACAATTATGAACTTTATTGGTATTAAACACAATATAATATTATATAATTTAATATCATTTTTCTATAATATTGCATTTATAATTTTTTAATATAGGATATGATAATAATCCTAAAATTCAATTGATTTTTTGTAGAATTAAATAGAAATAAATAGACACTTTTTCATTGGTATACTTATTTTGATATAATGTATTTTATCTTTGATATTTAATATTATTATTTCATAATTTTTTCACATTATAGAATACAATAATTAAGATATTTATATAATAAAATATTTTGAATTAAAATAACGAACCTTTTACCTTGTTTTATACATATCATTTTTTAATGTGTTGATTCTAACTAAAGTTTGTGTTGAAACAAGAAATTATTATTGAAGATTCATCAAAATTTCATTGAAATTATATAATCAATTTCTTGCCTAAGATAAATGATAATTATAAAAAAAAATCCCCAAAATGATATACTCAATATAATGTAAAGGGAAATTTCACAACATTGTTACACAGTAACCCCTCCTAGGTCAGTTGTTGTAAGAAATTAGACAAGAAAACAAGCCATCTTCCCAAACCAAGGTCTCCACTTGATTTCAAGAACACCTCACTATACACAAGAGGAAAAAACTAGTAGTGAAAGACTATAATCAAGATTGGATAGACTATAGTATTATTATAAAAGACACCAATAACTATAAAGAACCAATATTTCAAAAAAAAAACCATATATCATAGTACACATATAAAATTGAAACAAAATGAAAATAATATAAGAATAAATATACACCCAGGTAATAATAAATGAATATATGAGTCATACATCACAAGAATTACTAAAGGTTCACCGACTGTTCATTCTATAAAAAATAACATAAAAGAAAAAAACAATGAGATTCCACTATAAAACATAATCCTTACCTCTATCCCAATATCTAAACATAGTAAAGATACTATAGTCTAACCCTAGTGCAATCACTCTCATGAATGTATATCAGATATAAGGTTTACGTGTTGACAAAGGTGAACATTAAGTGTTTGATAAATTAATCATTGTAAGGAACCACTAATCAGTACCCTAATTTATGTCATGGTAAACTAATATATCCATGGAAAAAATAAACATAAAGTAACACATAATGAACAAAAGCATACATATCGAGTCATAGTGTGCTAACCATGCCACGATAATGCCCGACCATACCTATCTGATCATATATGGTGAACTCTATACCTTTGACTGTTAAACCCAAGGGGAATAAAAAGGGAATTCCCTAATACTATTTATACTAACCATGGATTTTATATATTTTTATATTGTGTATGAGAATCTCTACCAATTTTATCATCGGTGTTGAAGGTGTCTACCATATTTCATGCTACAAACTATACGGGTCTAACCATGGGTGATAAATATGTCATCCGGGTTTAATTCTATACTCTATATTGGTATGAACATAGTCACCAATTCCATATAGAATCTGGGTATATATTTCTATCTAACTATTACCACTAAATTTCAGATAGTATTCCAAGATCACAATTAATCTAACAATGGGTACTAAATTCATGATATAATCTTAGTCACACTATCTATCTAACCATTGGACATAAGTTCTAGATGAAATACTAGTATAATTTCTTATATATCCATGGGTGGTAAATTATAGTGTAGGAAAAAATCATGACATTATATTTAGAAACTTCTGGGTTTACCTATGGATTTCCAAAAAAAGTCAATGTCATCGTCAAAGATAGGATTGCTCCATGAGAACATTTTCCACGACATATTAAGTCATAAAAAACCTAGGAAGTTGAGTTATGTTAGATAAATAGACTACTAGTGATTCTTAACATAACCAATAACCATGAAACATTCCACCCATGACATAGTGCTTCTCCCAAATTTACCCAATGGGTTAAAGCAGTCTCTTGCAACAAAATATAGTTTTTAAATCCTTGGAGACCTAGGAAACAACCTATGACACATAAATTTTCTACAGATTTATTTGGAAATACGTTTTCCAACTTTGGAATTTATATTACATTAATTACAAGAACACAAAATGTCCTATATGAATTTGACCATGGAGAGTGGTATGATCCGAGGTTATTTCTAGAGGTAATTGGGATGAATTTATTTTTATAATATATAAATTTTTTATATTAGAGAGGGATTCATTCAATGAAATAAGAAAATTTCTTGTGACCCACTATTTTAATACATAAAAATCCATAGGATAATTACATAAGAACATGGAAAATTACTTTCATGAGCACTCTATTGTAAAGGATTGTTCTAGAACTTAGGATTTTTAGTGTTAAAATTTTGTAAGTATGAAAGAGTAAATAATAAACTAATATAATTCCCAATTAATAGAACTGTTTATGAGTTAATGAAATAAAAAATAATATCCAATCCAATGCCTTTGATCTTCCTTGGATTAACCCATTATTTAGTTATCCCAACATTGATTCAAATATCTCAATCGAAGATACAATATGACCTATAATGTTTAAATTAAAGAAGAAAAAATAATAAAATAACAAACACTACACTATGGTTTGAATTATTTCACACATTGAGAAAACTGTATCAATGTGTTAAATGAAATAATCTAATAAAATAACACTAAAAATTTTATTTATAAAACATAGAGAATGATAATTTTATACAATTGAATGAACAATTTTACAAAAATGTTTTCATCGTAAAATTTGAATCAAAATAAACTAAATTTATTTCATTTAATTCATTCCCACTACTCTAAATAAGAATTTATAAATCCTTGGGTTGTCCACCTTGATTTTCATGTCATCCCACTTGATTAGGATTTGTATAGGTGCATGGAAAATTTATGGAAAATGTGTTATTCTACCCTTCAACGAAAATCAGTTTATGTTATTTTCTTCTATTTGATTTGAAAAAATAAGTTTATATTTAGTTTATTTTGGGAAGGATGTTAAAAAATAAAATTACTTAGAAGTGTTGTTATAATGTAAGGTAATTTTCATCCAAATTGGACTCATTATCATAATGTAATGAAAACATTTTGGGATTTTATTTTGGGCTATCAAATAATTAATAGAATATTATCTCTAACTTGGTCCATCTTGGACACCTTTGAAAAAACTAAATTATCTCTATTAATAGTTTAATGAAATGTTATTAAAAAATTTATCAATCTATTTTCAGAATTTAAGCTTTATTTTAGTTGTTATATGAATAGTACATTCCTTTTATTGGTCCTTTTTCCAGTTTACTTCAAAAAAATCTATATTTAAATCCAATCATTATTTTCTTTCCCAGTTAATCTATTATTACCCTAGAAGAAAAATAATATTCCCTATAATTAGGATAACTTGATACTTTAATATAAATTTATAGTCCAGACCATGGGGTTTTTCTTAATATGTTCATAAATGGCCGAGTATTATGGTATTTTATGAATGAATTAAAACAAAGTTCTTAGTGAAGATTAAATTTTAAAATTCACTAATAAATGTTCTTATAAATTGTGAATCACATGAATATTATATAATAAATAATTAATATAATCCTTTTTTAGTGTCTAGTCACTCCAACCAACTTGATTTTGTCCAGTCCGAAGAAAATAAGTATCTCAAAAAGATAAAAAATTTATTCCCTTATATAAATAAATTAACATGAAATACATAATATTAATACCTCTAATAAAACAATCATGAGACACATTAAATCATTTAAATAAATCTATGTTTACAAGAATATCCTCATCCCAACTCCATTCCATTATGGTTGAAAAAAATATAAAGGGGTTCCATTTTATGTATGGGTACAAATATGGATGTTATAGGTCAGAATTATACTTTAATCATAACATGAGTATCAATTTTTTTTAAAAATTACAGGGTAATTGAAATTATTATCAATTATTACAACCCCTATAGTGATACTTTTTTATTACTATTTAACATGAATACATTAGGGTACTATGGTAGGTGCATATTCTTATGCATTAACTCAGGCTTAATATTTCAATAAAAATTAAATCAATCAAATATATATATGGAATGCTGAAATTTGGGATAGAAAATAAAAAATGATTACCTTTTGTGTTTAAATCCACACATTAAGTCAATCCATTTCTTTAAATAAAACATTCACTGGTTTTTTATTTTTAATATTTTGTTTTTTTAATAATCATATTAATATTAAAATTCAACAAAACCTATGATATTTATATATGGATCTAAAGAACTCAAACTCATACCGCATAACCCAAAAGATATTCATTGTGATATTTTTATTAAATAGATGAAAATTCAAATTGGGAAAATCACATTGGACAACCATACATTTTAAAACACATACTTATTAATATAAACATCTATAATAATTATAATACATGTATGAAATATTCTTTTATGTGACATTTTAATTTACAAAAATAACATTATAAAATGAAAGGTTTGAAGAATTTTAATTTTCCAGTGACATGTAAATAAAAACATTCTTTCAATCAACCCCCACCACCAACTAAGAATGAAACAAAACTCAAGGTATAAAAAGAATGTACATACTGGGGAATAGGGGATAGTAGTTTCAGAATGAAATTTAAAAAAATATTAAGGAATAAAGTCAACAATAAGTTTAAAGATAATGGTTATTCTAGCAATATATTTATTGTTCAAGATCCATTCTAATAAAAGACACCTCATTGAAAATGAAATAATTGGTTTAAACTCTATAAATTGATGATTTAATTATAAATACTTTAGCATAAATGATCCATGATTCTCAAAAATAAAATACTATAATATACTTTTAAAATACAAGGGGACACCTTAACTAAAAAAGATGAAAAATTGCGATGAATAAGAAAAAACAAACTTATTAATTTTGATAACCAATCACTTAATTAAGGAACATGTTCAGTAAATCATATATATATATATATATCAGTGTGTGTGTGTGTGAAAAAATATCAAATATACGTGTATAAATATATTTATATAAATGATGTAAAATGGAATTAGGATATCTTGTAAGTCAGTAGTAGGAATTAAATAATTGTCACTCATTGGATGTGGGTTTGAGCTTGGAGGCCTTTCAAGACATGTTGGTTTATAACCTATCCTAGAGGTGGATTTTATTCCATAAATAATTTTTATAATTCTTTTTAAGGTAAAATAATACAAAGAAACATGTATAAATAAAAAAATAAATAAAATATAAAAAATATGTTTTTCGACCAAGAGATGGAAAACATTAAAATTATTAACTCCATATTGAACCCCAGCTTACTAAATGCCATCTATCAATATCTTAATGATTTATTTTTTCACCACATCTATTATATTTTATTAGATTTTATATTATTGTTGGTGGAAAGGATTAAAATATGTATTGAAAATAATTCTATCGTTCTCGATGAGTGTTGTAATCATAGAAATATAAAAAACAATAACACAATTGATTTATTGTTCGTGATTAAGATATTGAAGAGAATTTCATATTTTATAGCTTCAAGAGAATATGAAATTAAAAATAAAAATATTTAGGGTATCCCCTAATAATTGACTTTTGTTTAAGGAACGTAAAATATTCAATTTAATCTTTGGTTGGCTAAATGTTTTGGAAGTAGATAGCGAATTTGAATCAAACATGGTTTATTTTTCAAGAATTCCCATATAATTGTAACCTTCTAAACAATGTTTTAGCCACTAAATTGATCTGATCATTTTTTAATGGGAATATAATCAATGATTATTAATTCTATAAATGTTTCACTAATTGGTGATCCTAAAAAATTATCATAGGAGATACATGAAAGACATTCAAGATAAGGAGATAAATTTTTAAATTTTTAAAATATTATATCGATATCATCATCAATTAAACATCCTTCAAAAAATAATTAATGTTATTAAGGTACATGTTTTACACTACATATAGAATTAAACCTATGAACCTCCTCATCCTCACTAATTTGAAGTATTTTTTTAAAAATGTTGGGATCATGTCTTATGATCCCAAATATTATTGAAATATTCCAATTCCACTCTTGGATGACTGTGAATATTGTTTCTAAGATTTCAAGACCATGAATGATATGATTTTTCTCCCATTTTCCCATTTTTTATTGATTTTGAAGGAAAATTAATTCTCCAAGGATTATTATGTTTTAAAATTTTGTCAAAACATCTATTATGATTCTCTTATTCACCATAACACTATTATTAGTAAGTTAAAAAGTAGAATATGTGGATTAAATCTTCTCAAGCCCAAACACACTATAAATAGAAAATAAAATGAGGTTAACACTACATACTAGATCTGATAATTCCATCAAAACATTTTTATCTTATAGTTACACATTAATTCATAGAAAATTATGCACATTAAACTTATTAAGAATGGTTTCCTAGATTGGTGTGGTCACATTAATAACCAAAATGGAATTTTTTTTACATGATAATTTCATCTCGAAAGTAAATAAGTATATAATTAAATATGAGAATATAAGTGTTATTTTGATTACATAAAGAAGTAAAAAATTTAGCTAAAAATGAGAGAGTATTTCCTTTAATATTTTATTCTGTTTAAGTTTGTATTTTCTTATTATTTTTTAGTTTATAGAGAATCCTGCTAGATTGTTTGGATTTTCTTATAATTATTTATATTGTTTATGAATGGTTGCTTCATGTTTTTTAATGTATTTAATACTTCTCAAGGTAGTTAATTCTTTGATCTATTTGAGATATGATTGTGACCAGCTAGATTCCCCCCTATGGTTGGAGAAGGGATATCATGCATGGATATGGGTTCATTACTGGATTTAATGGTCTGACACATTTTTTTAGTGATGAATCATACAAACCCAGTCCCTCTATTTTCTTACAAAATATTTCCGGAAATGGGACTTAAATAGATTGGATAGGGGTTTGAGATGGTTAATTTATCATGTAATGATATTTATCTAGTTCTATGGGTCGTTATTGAGGTTTTTGGAATATGAATAGGGAATTTTATAATTTTATTGGTTGGGAATGAAAATGTTAATAAGTTGAATAATGTTTTGGAGGGTAGGTATTTGAACCTTTAGATTAATTAGGTTGTTGATTATCTATCCAATGAAATCTTTGATGGTAATTGTACCTTGAATAAAAAGTTTCCCAATCTATTTATTTGGAAAATTCATCTCATTTTTCTCCACTAGTGTTCCTCCTAGAATAAAAACCTATATAGAAGGAATTTTTTTAAAATTATAAATCACATGGAAATGTTTTTCAAAACATGTACAAATAGGTTTGATGGATTAAATTTATTATTCTTTCCTATGATCAATATCATCAACCATCCTAATTGGAGATTCAAGTTTATTACAGTGGATTTATAAATCCATATGATTTTAAATACCACCATAATATGGTGGATTTTTATAATATAGTGGGATTCACTGATTTTGGTTTTGTTCAAGAAAAATAGCTAGATACTCATATGCATCATTTGGGGATTTTTTGAAGGAACCATTACTCATCGTCTTTATAAATTTTTTGTTTCTTATCCATAACCATTAATAAATTATTCTTACTTATTAATTGAATAAAAAAACTTGGGATTTCACTATGCTATTTGTATCATTAAACCATTCCAGATTTTTAGAGAATGACTTCCTTATTTCTCAAAAAATATTTCAATTCTCATTTTAAGAGAAACATTTTTTTGGTTGGGAAAGTATTTTTTTACAAAACTATATTTCTAATTAGTCCTAATAATGTATATATTATGCTATACAATTATATAACCAATTCTTAGGTAGATACATTAGATAAAAATTCAAGACACCATATTAGATACATCAATTTTATTATGGGACATTGTATAAATAATGATATTGAACTCCTTGACAAGAAAATTGGGATTATATAACTACATCCCAATAAGGGTGGTAATATGGTTTATGAAGCCAATTTTTAAGTCATAGTGGATATTCCATAGGTTATATTGTCTAATGTAACAGGGTTCACTAGTCTAGGACGGTTTGTAGGGTTTGATCTTCTATGTTCTCTAAGTTAGTGGTACCATGATTCGATCTTCAATTCTTTTTCGTTCATGTTTATGATTGGTTATCATGAAAGATAATCAATTGAAGTGAAGTCATGTTTAGAATCTAGACTTTAGGAAATGTTTAGGTCTAAACGAATAATACTTCGAGATAAACCTTACTCACCACCTCTTTAATTATCCACTGATACTATTTTATTTGATTGGTCACTCATATTAGATGACATACATATAATGAAATAGATGAGAAAAAATAAGAGTAATGGAGGTGTGAATACAGAAATGGGGTGCGAATATAATGAATGTCTCATTTCATATAACTATGTCCCTAGAAATTGTACCAAAATTTTTTTCTGAAAGATTCCCTAGGAGTTGAAGAGGATTATTAAAACATGGTAAAGGATATTGAATCCTAAAATACATATGAAATAACCTAATATATACAAATTTTCACTTAGGATATTCAAAAAAATATTTTAGATTTGATTAGATTTAAATTAAATAGACATAAAATTTCAAAAAAGAGTCTTATTAAGGAGAATGGATTGATCCAAGGTAATATTTAAGGGTATATTAGATGAATTTATTTTTAGAAGATATAAATTTCTTAAATTCAAGATGGATTCATTTAATAAAATAATAACTCCCCCATCACCCACTAGTTTAATACTTACATAATCATAATTATAATCACCTAAAAACATAGACAATCATTTTATTTAATACTCTAAGGTAAATAATCAATGTATAACTAAGAATGTGTCAGCATAAAATTTTAGTGAAGGGGAAGGAGTAAATAATAACGAATAAAAATTTTCAATTAAAAAAGTGACTATAAGTTAATTAAATAGGAAATAATATTGAATACCACCCATTTAATCTTCCATGGGTTTACTAATAAGTGGTTTAAACCCCCAAAGATGAAAGTTTTCCAATGGAAGATTAAGGATTCTATATGATGGTGGAAATTAAGAAGTGAAAAAAAATAACTTACACTTCACTATTGTGTGGAAATTATCAAATTTTGGTGTGATAATAAGATCACACCATTAGTTAATTATATTAACATGTTAAAAATAAAAAAAATAAGTATTACATTTGTATGAAACATAATTAAAATAGAACAAAATTCACTTGAAGAAACCATCCTACAATGACAAATTGGTAGCATACCATTAAAACTAAATTACACCAAATATATTCCACATCCTTCGCTACTGATACATTGAACATAAATTTTTGGAGCCTTTGGTTGATCTACATTATTTAAAAGGCAGATAAGTTGATTAGGGATGGCATAGGTGGGTGGAAATTTATGTAATGTATACTTTTCCACCATTGACACAAAATTTGTGAAGGTTGTTTCCTTCAACTTGATTCACAATAATGATACTCTCGATAGATGATTTTCAGTGTCTTATAAATCAAAAAAATATGTTTTAATTGATTTATTATAACATATGGAATATTTTCATACCAATTTAAATCATCACACAGAATTTATAAAAAAACTATGGACTATCATTTTAGGACACATAATCAAGCCATGATTATTATCTTAAAAATGGCCCACCTAGATCGTCATTTAAACCTCTAAAATATAAATAATTCTAGTTTAATTAAATTATATAAAACATATTCACTATACTTGGTACAAATTAAAACATCATTGTATTTTTAATATGGTTTCTAAGAGATTTGATTTATTGTTTTCTTGTTAACTTCAACAAGAATATTATAATTTCAAGGCCCAAAATGATTATCTTCCCCTATAAATCGTTCATTTTCACTAGAAGAAAAAATTATTTACCATAACTATGGTAACATTATCTCATAATTTAATATTAAAATAAATACCACTGGTTTTTTTACAATTTAATCAGTGATGTGTTAAGTATTTGTTCATTATAGAAATAAATTATTAAAATTTTGATAAATGTGGATTAAATTAAATTTTTTTTTAATATATTTGTTTATATATGGTTTCATAATTGAATATTAGAAAATATAAAATTAATAGTATACCCTTTAAATGGATAATCATACCCCCCCCCCCTACATGAGTTTTTCTAGTCCCAATAAAATTTATATCTAAAAAAGATAAAAACTCATTTCTCATTTTTAAATAAATTTTAGCATACAATACATATTTTTAATACCTCACATCAATAAATATCAAAAACTTTAATAAAATTAAATGAATTTATTTTAATTAGAATATACTAATCCTAAAATAATTCCTTTTCTCCAATTTGTCTCCACCTTTTATTTAATTTCATGTAAGTGTAATGATGTGTTCTAAATCACAAAATTTATGAGGGTTAGTTTTTATTCAAGGGGAAAAGGACGGTAGTATTAGGTGGGAACAATACTTTTTATCCAAATAATAGTATCCATTTATTCAATTATTCAATTCTTATTGAAATTTTTTTCAACAAAGACAACCACTATTGTGAAACATTGTCAATGAATTCTACACATAATGACCCTAGAAAACCCAATGAATCTAACATTCCTAATAATAATCTTGAGTTAAATAAATTGATAAAAAATTAAAACTATTAATAATTGAGATATAATTCACAAATCTATAAATAAAACTATTGAATTTTTGTCCTAAAGTATTGGAAGCCACAATTAATGTCAAACAATTTCTCTATATGAAAATTCTATAAGTTTTTTTTATATTTTTTATATACTCATGTTAAACATAAAATTATCTCCAAAATAATTATATATTTATAAATACTCAAATAACTCAAATACATACACCACCACCAAGAGAATATGAATTAAAATTTTTAATTAAATTGATGAATATATAGATAGTGAAAAATAACTTTGGATAAACATTCATTCCAAAATATACACTCTTGAACTTAAAAATGCAATTAAATTTGAATCGAGACATAAAAATTTATTTTTTATTTTTTTTCTAATTTTTACAGAGTACACTATCACATGTAAGGTTTAAATAAATTTAATATTACATTGATACACAAAAAAAAGTTATTTTTTACCACCCCCAACTCTAAATTAAATTTACATTAGTGATTAAAAAATAAAATTTTAGAATGGGGAATAAATTAAAGATATGATTAACATAATTAAATTTAAAATAATATTATGGAAAAAAGTCACTTGGTTGTTTGAAGATGCATTTTTTTTCAATAATAAATTTATCAATTGAGATCTATGTCACTCATAGACTCTTTATAGAGGATGATAAAATATGATTGAACTATTGAATTTATCTGATTAATAAAACAATACTTCATCCTCAATATACCTTGCATCTTAGATGTAAAATAGATAGATCAACATAGAATCCCAAAGGTCTTCCATTAACTAGAAAAACAAAAACATGAAGAAACAATAAAAAAATTCCTAATTATTTAAAAAAA
Organism: Viscum album; assembly: GCA_963277665.1. Lineage (NCBI taxonomy): Eukaryota > Viridiplantae > Streptophyta > Magnoliopsida > Santalales > Viscaceae > Viscum > Viscum album. The sequence goes on from OY728133.1 coordinate 1,672,980,357, forward strand.
ACAAACACCAACTCAATTTATGGGTTAATAACCACATATATATATATATATTGGAAATTGGAATCAATACATTTAAAATCACCAAACCCACACTGCTGAATCTAGTACTGAAATTAAAAATAGTACATTTACAACTATGGTATCGATGAAGGATAACCAATTCTCACAATCCAAAACATACAATATCAAAAGGAGATATTGGATCACTTATAATATCAAGGACCTTTTTGGATTAAGGTTTTATAGAATTACAAAAAACTGTTTCATAAACAATACACATGTCTTTAAATGATCATTTATCCCACACTAATTCATCATCATATTCATCAATATGAAACCATTCAAGAAATACTTCATTCAAAAACATTCATTCTTACCTATGGAAAAGGAAACATAAGAAGTTAAATCTAAAATTCTCAATAACGGTAGCTATAAGAATTAACAATTGATTGCAATCATTGAGAAAAATATGAGTATAAGGGTATAGTGATATAATCAAAGTGCATGATCATAAAATAATAATATTCATACCCATCTATACCTAGATCATATAACATGAAAACATGGCATAAGGTTTTCAAAAAGTCGAGAGAAATCATAATCAATAATGAATATCCAATTATATCAATCTTGTTCAAGGGAAAAAATTATAACCATATCATGTTTAATGATTTGTTGGTATATTGGGACATTGTCTCCATATCAATTCTTAAAAATGGAATAACGAATATGGTTAACTTCCATATCTTGAGTACCTAATTCATAATGATGGAATTAATAATTATGGAAATTATAAAATATAATGTCAAGGCTTCATGCCAAGAATCTGATTTTTTTTATGGTTTCATGCCACTAAAACAATACTACGATGGATTTATTCCAAGAATATAATACTTTCAAGGATAAATTCCATGAATCTTATAATTTTAAGGCTTAATACCATGAATCTAATTCTTTCATGGCTTATAGACAAGAATCTAATTCTTCCAGAGCAAACACCGTATGTAAAAATGGTTTACAGTTTAGGATAAAATCATAGACATGATAAATTAAATAGATATTTAATAGAAATTTATTGTCAAAAATTGTATTAAAATAAATTTATTTTTCTAATATATAGATAAAAATTACAAAATAATGTGATATTGCAAAGGTAATTATAATCATATTCTTGTGGAACATAATATTTAAACAATACTAAGTGCCCCTACCACATTGAAAATTTTGAATCATAATAACCATAATGGAACAACATTTAATTAAACATTTAATTTATAGACAATAAGTATATCTATGATGTAACATGTAAATGGATTAGTATTCACACCCCACAAATGAAATAAGAATTGAAAATGGTTTATGCACCACAGAAGAAAAAGTGACACAAGAATCCCCTACCTTGATTCTGGATTGTCACATGTGTATTATTAATCCTTAATAATAAATGTTTATTTAAAATTTACCTGATTCATAAATTGTTTTAGGTTTATAATTACTTTTAATTCACTTATTATAATTTTGTATAAAACTACATATATTATTATATTTTCGTCAGGTGTTTTGACCAAATTTGGTTCATGTATTAAAATGACATTGGTAGGTTGACTGTGGTCAATAGGGTCATTTATAAACATATAAAGAATAGTAATCCAAAAATAATTAACATATTTATACATAAATTAAATTTTTAAAACCAATTATGAAATATGGTTATTAAAAATGAACAAATGTTATAATCATGGAGACGGTATTCCATACGTACGCATGAGTAACGTTCTCATTTTTGAATGATAATTACTGAAATAAGGTAAGTAACATTATATATTAAAATATTGATAATTTTTTCGTAAATAACATTTTATATAATCATATATACTTAAATATATAATTATTATAAAGTAAAAGTAATCACATAATGATTAGGAGGCAGTAGTCTGCACGTCGACGAATAGTGATATATCGTTTTTTGCATGTGAAAAGTGTAATAAAGAAAATGATATATTATATTTACATAAAGTTAATTATTTCATTAATAACATATTAATTTTATTTATGTAACATATTTAAAATTAAAACCATCTTTAATACATTCCACGTAATGTGTGAATGTATCCCATCACTTTGAGGAGGTTGTAGACCACATGTTCACAAACGAAGTTATCGTATTTAAAAAAATTGGAACGCATAAAATTATGTGATATACAAATACTTAATAAGAATAAATAAATATTTAATACCATTTATTTAAAATATAAACAATGTTTCCATCATAATTCACAACCATAAATGTTGGTAATTATAAAAATCAAATGGTGTCGTTTCGCATGGTGGTAATCTTCCATACCCAAAAAGCAAGTTCATTTTCCATTTGATGGACGTGTATGTAGGTTTTGGTAAAAACCTTAACATAACAACATTTGATTATATTATTTATACATAATTTTATTATATAATCATATAATAACAATCAATTAATGCGCAGAGAAATAAATAAAACATAAATGCACATTGAATAATGTTACATCATTTTCAGTTAACTCATATTCATTCATAGTAAATAGAATAATTTGATTTATTTATGCAAAAATATACGATTTTATTTTGTTGGGATGTATTTTTGGGGACTATTTGTTATTTTTTGGATAATAAAATATGGTTAGTGTGGTGTGGCGAAGGGGATGAATGAATGCATTTTTATAATGCAGTGGAAGTGGCATTCTGTTAAATACCAAAAGCTATACACATTATAGAGGACTCATTTACCTTATGTGCCGACAAAATTTAAAAATGATATATTAAATAGGAATTATGGTCTATGAAAACCTCCAAATCACAAAAATATAAGCATTTTTACAATTTTGTTCCATAACTTCAAAGCTTCCTCATTTTAATCATTTTGGTTTTAATTAAAGTAACTATATTTATAACATAAGTGAGTTGATAAATTAATCTAAATAAAAGTGATATTTAATGTAAAAGATAGACACAATTATTTTAAAAAAAATACATAGTTTAAAATATATAATTCCCTTATGTTATTGAAATTAATTTTAAAACAAGTGTGTATAATGCGTAAAAAACATTTCCTCAACCTAGAACAAGGTAAAAATATTTTTACTATCTATGGGTAAATAAGTTAATTATAAAATATCCATTGGTCCATTAGTGGATAATATTTAATATTTATTTAAAATTAAAATTCACTTTTTAATATTCTTTATTTATTAATTTTAAATCATTTAACAAAATATTTTTTATTGTAAAATAACATTAATGTCTATTTTAACATTAATTATTTAATTTTCATTTTAAAATATCAAAAAAATATTCGAGTAAAAATATACTATATTCACATTAATTTAGATTTAAAAATTTATCTTAAAAATAATTTAATTTAGTAATTCACTAAATTTACTTTTATTTTATTGATTTATAAACATATATCATATTTAATTATTAACTAAATAATACATGTGTTTTCCTTTGTTAATCATTTAATGTAAATATATATTCTATAAAAATTAATGTTAAATTTCCATGATAAAAAAACTCATTTAACATTCGAAATAATGTATATAACTAAAACCATGTAACTCATTCCATACATTAATGATATATAAATTATAACGGTATGGAAGGTTCCATTTTTCACTTTTTCGTTAATTAAATTATTATATGGGTCAATTTCTTTGAATTATATCCCAATAACTCATAAAATTCTAAAAAAATGCAATATGGTCGATTTATTGGATTATAATGGATTTTGGACAAATTTCTATGTAATTTTGGCCTTTGAGTTTAAGGTTTAGTCCCATGTTAATCAAAATTTTACCTTAGGCTCTTTACATAATTTTAATTACATTAAAAAAAATTCTCAAAAACTAATTTCATATTATTTGAAATTATAAAATATTCTGATTCAAAATATGGAATCTATTTTTCTAAATTCCAAAAATAGAAGTGGTAGAAATTAGTTTATTATTAATCTCGTAGATGGGATAAGAGAGATTGTTTTTAAAGTAAACATGTTCAAACGTTTTCTATGTTTTTATATCCAATTTGAATGTGAAATTGATCTCAATGAACCAAATTTCATTAAATTATATAAAATTTTACTACTTATACATTAAAATAACATAAAATGGAATATAAATATATAAATAAATTAGATTAAAAAGTGGATTAAAACTATAATTCAGTAATTTTCAATATTAATCGAAAAATAAAACATCTAAAAAAATACCAAAATTAACACTAACATAATTGTGATGTCACTCATTCAAAAATGAGTTTATTTTGACAGGTAAAATCTATAAATATTCCAGAAATTGGAATTAAAATACTTTCTCTATTAAAAGACGATAAAACTCGGTTTTTTGTGTAACTCAAATTAACTCAATGTTTTTTGCAGTAAAAGATCGCTTTTTTGAATAAATAATAATATAAATAAATAAAACATTTTATTAGAGGATAAGATTTTAAATTATTTTGGTTTACTTTCTGGTTAACTTAATTAAGTTGTGTCCACACAATCTAAACTTGATCTTGATAATTTGTGTTTGATATTTGAAAATAATATCATTTAAATATACTAAACCGCATCCCCTCCCCCTCCATGTGTCTCTAGAATGTTATTTCTAATAACGTGGCTGACTCCCCACATCTTCTGATACCAACCAAAATCATGGACCCACTCTATATAGTTATTCTCCTTCTCCTCCTCTATCACTTTGCATCGGCTTCCCCGTCCACCTTGACCTCCACTTCGACTTATGCCTCGACTCCTCGTCTACCTTAGCCTCCACCTCACCTCCTCATCTGGCCTATCCGTGGCATCATTTGCCTCTACCTCAGCCTCAACCTGAACCCACACCATGGTCTCCACCTCTTCCCTCCACCCCCACCTTGGTGGTCCGCCTCTGATACCTCATTTGTCCCTTCCTTTCTCTCGATTAAAACATCACTTTCTCATGTCTCTATTATTTATTCATCTTCCACACTTCTCAAAGCATCATTTTTCTAGGGAATTTGTAATTTCCTCTGGTCATGACTACCCCCCTCCACCCTCACCTCTGTCCCCACCTATCTCTTGATGAAAACATACCATCTTCATGTCTCTCTTCATAATTTATCTTTCCTACTAATAAAGCCCCATTTTCACTAGGGTAACCATTATTTCTTCCATGCTCGACTACCACAAAAAATGGGTTCATATGTCGGTTTAATTTTTATGCCACGACTCTTTATCCACCTTAGTATTTAGGCAAAGAAGACAGTCTTTTTTGGCCTCGTCCCCAAAAACATGGTTCATATGTCATTTAATTGTTGCCACCAGATTTTCTAAATCATTGATTTGATCTATCTCAACCAAGTACATGTTGTAATTTTTATTCATTTTTTGTTTTTTGTAGTAGACATATTGGTTGCTTTTGGGTTAGTATTTTTGGTAGTTGTGTTCACTTTCTTCGTTGAGAATATGGATGTACCCATCTAGAGAATCTAATTTCACTTCATACATAATGGCATAGAAGCTTTATTCAGTTTATTGGTTGCACCATTTTCTTTTGTTGAATGATTTGGTGGATTTACTATATGATAGAAAAGTTTGGGCTCTTCTAGTTATTTCTTTTTTTATAAAACATACATATATGGTTCATTGTTATTTTAATGTATTTTATAAGAAATTTTTGGAATTCACTTAGAATGACGAAAATGTAGTGTTTTATTTTGATGTATATAGAATCAACAGTTTTTTTCAAAACTATAATAATTATTGAACATTTAAATTCTTTTATTACATTATTTATTATTTAATAATCTCACTTTTATTTTCATTGGGTATTTTTAAAAAATAGTATTTAAATGGAAATGATATTTTAATATTTGGAAATATTTTTCCTAACGGTGTAATGAATATTTTATGAATATAAATTTGAAAATGCAATATTTCATGTGTTCTAATAATGATATGGTACTTGATAATTGTTTATAATGGTAGGTTATCATAATATAGCTCATCATGATGGGTGAAAATACAATATTTCTTATTATTTTCAGTATATAGGTTTTATTTTTCCTAAAATCTCTATGCTGAAATCATTAACTATGTTGTCCTGGTGCTACAAAATTTGGTAAAGAATTCATTTGGATTATTTTTAAGTATAGTTATTCTTCTATATTCTTGCATTATTTGGGTTTTAGAACTTCATGTCCTAAATAGATTATTTTTTTATTCAATTCTTCTAAGAAATTAAAATCAAGAAGTTGAACTCCAAAATACATTATTGTCTACCGGAACAATTACAGAACAATATTCACCTATATTCTTTTTTTTGTTTCTAATTATTCATAACATTCCCACAAAGAAAGTTGTATGTATGATCTGCAATATATGGAATACTCATATTACATAGGAATTGTATACATATACACTACAAAATGTAATATTATTTCTTACACTACAATATGTTCTGTTCTATAAAATTACCCTGAATTATGCACACATTGTGATATGAAATATGAAATATTAATACAATGCAATATGAACATATTTCAAACATAAAAACTAAAGCATACTTGCATATATGTGAATTACCTTTTATGAATATTTCATAAAATATAAATACATGAATCTGTGTAAATTACATGGATGCATAATTTATATACATGGCCAATATGTCTTGTATACTAGAGTCTTAATGTCGTATACAGTGACCTAAGTACATCTCCAATATATTTTTACAAAAGACCATTTTTGGGAATATTTATTCTTCATGAGGAAAATGTTGAAGTATTTTCTGTAGTTTGATTGGTATTTTGGAATGTATTGAAACTTGTAAAAGAAAGTTTCCCTGTAAATATTATTATCATTCATCAATAATGATCTTCTCCATGGTGTTCATGAAATCATATATTTTTTGTCAGTTCATGTCTATGATATGTTATTATTCAGTTATGTTTTTTCACTACTCTGACCAACCATTCCATTTTGGTATTACGATATTGGTCATAGGTACGAGTCTGTATTATATTTTCACCATCGGGTTCTTAGGCCACAAGATATGTACAATGCAGTATTGTAGGATCTTTTTTAACAAGATTCTCAATTTAGTGTACTCTCTCATATATGGATAACTTCCTCTTCATTTCCAAAGATATAAGAGATTGGATGGATGGAACTATGATGAAATCTCACACTCATTTCCTTTTGTCCATCCCTCTAGTTGATGGTGTTGGTTACCCAGTATGACAAGGTCACCTCTAAAACCTAGATTATTATTATTGTGTCAATTTTTATCCAACTTTTTGGAACAAGACATGATTGTTTGGATTTACATGGATTTTTTAGCTTCTTCAGTATGGATAAATTTTCAAGGCCATGCTAGTAGATGGAAAACATCAATAGTTGGGTTATTTTTCATCAACCGGTACGTCTTATCAGTGCACTGTGTTATAATATTCTCATGGTTTTAGATACATATATACCGGGAATGAAATAAGTGCTTTCTGTCATTAATCAACATGTCTTGTGATTGAATAAGCACAGTTTAATTTTTCAAAATAGCTCCTTCTATTAATATAAATAAAAATTTAGAACTTTTGATTTCAATTTAAGGTGTTTCTATTCAAAACAGATGTTGTTGTCCATAATTACAGTTTATTCATATATGAAACTTATTATAAAAAGATGGTGGAATGAATTAAAACTGATCATTTTCATATATACAATCCACCACCAAGCTGTTACAACTTATTGTCAGATTCTTTTTGACCTAGACACCAGAGCAATTATACAGTTTATAGTTTTCATGTATAAATTTTACAATTTACATATAATATCAACCCTACCTTAATGATAAGGAATTTTGAGCCCATGATGAAACTCCTTTTAAAAAGGAACATCCTTAGGGATATGGAGGATGAGATGGCTGGTAATGGGTTTGGTGTCCAGGATGATAATAAGGGAGATAATGGAATGACAATTCAGCAGGATAGGATTCCAAGAATGGACATACTTGTACTTAATATTTCAATATTACATATATGCATACAGTTTATTCAAACTATTTAATTATATTTTATATATATACACATCCATTCTTTCTATAAAGGTATTCTTGGTCCATGATGCAACCCCTCTTTAAATGGATCTTCCTTCAAGTGACACTAAATACAGGTTTGGGGATAGTAATGGGTCTGGTGTTGAGGTCGAAAAGAGGGGACATAATGACATCATTGTTCAGTATGATGGGATATATAGAATGGATCGACCTACTAGTATTTCATATACTAATATTACATATATGCATACATTGTATTCATATTATTTAATAACAGTTTATATATATACCCATCCTTCCTTGGTGACAAGGCATTGGAGTTCGATGATGAAACTCCTCTTCAAATGGATCTATGTGACACTACATGTAGGTTAAGAGCTGGTAATGCGCTTGGTGTTGAGGTCGAAAAGAGGGGAGATGATGACATGATTATTCAGTAGGATGGGATTCCTAGAATGTATGGACCTACTGGTATTTCCTATTTAAATATTACATATATGAGCATATTTTATTCATATTATATAATTATAGTTTACAAAGGTACACATCCTACCTTAGTGACAAGACATTATAGGTCCATGACGAAACACTTCCTCAAATGGAGCTTCCTTCAAGGGACACTATATGAATGTTGGGAGCTGGTATGTGTTAAAAGGAAAAAATGTGTCTATATATGATCCACTACCAATGTGGATCTTTATATCTAATAAAAACATAAGCCTTTTTCTACTTATCATTGACCAAATATAATTTATATATTTAATACTAAGTCGTTAATGATTATTTAACTCTTATGTGTCATTATCTATACAGTAACTTGTCCTATTCTATCAAATGTGTTTTATAATATACATGTTGAGTGATAGTAATGGGTCTAGTGTTCAGGTTGAAAATAGGGTAGATGATGACAATACTGTTCAGTAATATGTGATTCAGAAATGGATGGACCTACTCGTATTTCACTTTTGAGTGTTACATTTATGCATATATTTTATTCATGTTATTTAATTAGAGTTTAAACATATACACATCTTTCCATAGTGACAAGTCATTGAATTTTCATGATGCAAGTCTTCTTTAAATGGTGCAGCATCCTTCGGGTGACACAATATGAAGGTTGAGTTCTAGTATGTATTAATGGGGAAAAATATACCTATATATAATCACCTACCCAAGTTTATCATTATATCTTGTGAAAATATGTCGTTACTGACTGATCATTGATAAAATAGAATTTAAATATTTAACACTAAGGAGTTCATTTTCATTTAACTCAAAGGAGTTAATTATCATTTAACTCTAAGGAGTTAATTATCATTTAACTCTAAGGAGTTAATTATCTTTTTACATATAGTGTCTCATATCATCACCATGTTAATATAATATGCATGTTGAGATCTGTTAATGGGTCTGGTGTTCTGGTTTAAAAGAGGGGAGATGGTGACATGATTGATCAACAAAATGACATTCCTATAATGGATTGACCTACTTGTATTTCACATGTTAATATTACATTTATTAATATATTTTCTTCATATTATTTAATTACAATTTACATATATACACATCCTTCCTTAGTAACAAGGAATTTTAGGTCTAGGATACAACTCTAATTCAAATGGAGAAGCATCCTCTAGGTGACACTATATGTAGGTTGAGGGCCAGTTTGTGTTAAAAGGGAGAAATATATCAATATATGATCCACTCCCTATATTGATCTTTATATCATGTGAAAACATGTCTTTACCAAATGATCATTGACAAAATATAATTTAAATATTTAATTATAAAGAGTTAGTTATCATTAAACTCTCATGTGTATTTATCTATACTATATCTTGTCCTCTCATATCATTACCCTATTGATATAACATGCAAGTTGAGGTCTAGTAATGGTTCTGATGTTTAAGTCAAAAATAAGGGAGATGATGACATTAATATTTACTATGATGTGATTCCTAGAATGGATGGACCAACAGGTATTTATAATTTTTATATTACATTTATTCATATAGTTTATTCATATGATTTAATTACAATTTACATATGTACACATCCAACATAACGGAAAAGGCATTGCAAGTCCATGATGCATCTTTCAAATGCAGTAGCTTATTTTAGGTAACACAACTTGTCGGTTGATGGCTGGTATGTGTTAAAATTGAAAATGGTATCTATATATGATCTATTACCTTTTTTGACATTTAAATCGTGTGAACCCATATGTCTTCACCTACTGATCATTGACCAAAGATATGTTAAATATTTAACTCTAAGGAGATAATTATCATTTAGATCTCATTTTATATGAAACACACATGAAAAAATAATAAATTATAAATTACGTTTGATGATATTATACATTTTTATAATATTGATTTTTTTAAAAACTGACAAATCATATACATAAAAGTCAGTCTCACAACATCTTAATACACACGAACCTTAAATGACCTTTCTTTTTGTTTCATTTAATGGTTAAATAAAAACAGATTAAATGTATAATTTCATCCAAATAGTGAAGAATGAAATTGTTAATTATGATTTATTGAATCATCCTGAACCACATTTTCTAGTTATGTAAATGTGGTTAGTGACGATTTCTTAAAAGAAAATGATGAATTTTTTATTACTAATTCTTCTAGGTTCTTACTGTCTGCAACCATGTTATTATATGTCCTCCAATATTTAGATGATGAAACTTGACTTGTTTGGTCACTACCTACATTGAGGATTGATGTTACTAGACATAGTATCTACAGAAATAGTCAGTAGCTGATTCTTATAGCTGATGTTAGTTCATGTAATGAGTCATGGTTGGTGATTGATTCATGTAGGTCCATGACTGAAAAATTTTCATCACTACACGTTTGAACCAAGTAATTTGGTATGTTGTTACACTAAATTATGTTTGCAGTATTGATGAATTTTTTTTGTTCGTTACCAACATACATATTCAAGGACCAACAAGATTAGGTATGTTGCTAATGCTAGCCTCTATGAAAAAAAATTTCAAAAAAATTTCTTGTAATAAGACCATAATTTTAGATGTCACAATCCTTGATTCCAATGAAAAGGATGCTATCAAAATCTAGGATAGATTCATCAATGATGGCTACAGCTCAGTAGATAATGACATACAAAGGAATACTTCCTTCCTCCAAAAGTGAGGAATACATATTTTTGTGAAAGACCCCTGCTAGGAAAGAGGTTTTTCTATAGGTGGAGAGTTACCACACCATCCACAGTGTGAATTCCAAGAGCCATTGCAGTGAGGATATTCATTCATATGATTGCATGGTGGTTTTTGGATCTGAACAGCTTGAGGATGGGAAGACATTAGTAGATTGTAATATACAAAAGGACTCAATCATCCATGTGCTTCGTTAAGTGAAGAGATAAATTCTTATTTTTGGGGAAATTTATCTGGGGAAAACCATCACATTCCAAGTAGAGAATTCAAACTCCATAAAGTGTGTCATGTTCCAAATCCATGTGAAGAAAAGCATTCCCTTTGATGAATAAAAGCTAGTTTTTGATGGAGAATTGCTTTCAGATTACCATACTATGGAAGAGTACGACATAAAAGAGAAGTTGGAACTCTAGTTGGTATGTCATCTGAGGGTTAGAATATTGATTTTTATTGAAACTCTATCATAGATTTTTTCCATAGTCCCCTATTTTTTGTTCTTGAAATTCATATTATTATTAAGTTTTAACATATTTTCATAATATAATATCATGATAGCATTTTCATTATTTATTTTATTGTTTCTCACACATTTTAACTTTATTTAATGATTCAAATCCATATTTGTTTTTTTCAATATATTGTAGATATATATATAAAATTATTTTTTCTGGTTTATTTATGCGAAATGATATCATTTGTGGGAATAACCTATGAAAATTGATTTTCCATTTGTAGAAAAATTACATTAATTTTATTCATTTCCATTATCTTTAATCATATCATGCTTAATTCACCATACATTGAACTCTCCTAGATAATACTTTATAGTTTATCTATACTTCCATGTGTTAGATTATAAAAAACTGATAAATATCAATTATTATTAACCATTGCATTTCATTCTTTTTATATATTTCATTTTATAAATGATTTTAATAATATAAATCTATGTTTTCATGTTTTTAAATTTTCAACTAAAATAATCACACCGTGAAAATGCACGAGTTGGGTACTAGTTATTATAAAAACTCACAATATAAACTGGGCTAACATCACATATTCTTAATATGAGGAAAAATGACCTGAAAATGTCACAAAAAACTAGGATTTTAGATTATATACCATTAGTGAAAACCTTTATATGGATTAAAAATCAACTATCATGTTTTAAGGTAGAGTTATAGAGAACATGTTCAACAAAAATTTGATGAATAAAAGTTTATATACAAAAGTTATAAGATTGAACATGGATATCATAAAAAATTATTATAATATAATAAAATTTACTTAATACCATTATTTATATAGTTTATGAATTCTTTAACTCTCTATGAATATAGGTAAATATACATTTCTATCAATATAATCAATTCATTTAATTGTACCTTGAACTATTTATAATTAGTCTCTTAGAAAAATATACTTTATATGGTGAAGTAATATATTAATATCTAAAAGAACCTTCAAAGTCCAACTTAAAAAATTTAATAAATGGTTAACTATTACAAAAGACTGTGATCCAACACTTTAGAAAGATGTTTACTGAGTTTCCAAAATTAGATAATCTACATCCATTATTCATCATGAAGCAGCTCTAAATTTTCACATTCCAAACATGTGAATATCCTCATCATGTATTCTCGTAAAACATGGTAATAACATGAATTATTATAAAACATTATTGGAAACATACCTTCTTTATTCTTCAATATGTGTGAAAAATGTCAATGGATATATTCTATAAGATTGATAGTGTTTTATACTACATAAATTATGGAATAAATTACTTTTCAAAAAATCATTAATCAGTTCCAAGGTAGTTAGTACAATCTAGTTTAATTTATCAAAATCAATTATCTCTTTATTCGAACACCATTATCTCAGTATGAGGAACATATTTATTCTTATCTTTCTCTTAACCATTAGTTTTCCAAAACATTTAATATTCTACTGAATCACATTCCTTTGTACAATTCAACATTTCATCTTAGATCCCTAATGAAAAATTACAAGTATACAATCCACTTATATTCTATAATTTTTGTAACCTATAAATCATTGACAAAATATAAAAATGAAAAAAAATCATGATTCCAATCATAATAAAATTAATCATTCCTCTTCATTGGTGGTAGTACTATAATCTTGACCTTGATCTATTAGCCACTTTTAGGGTATATTTTATTGAAACTTGAGAAATTTATTTTTATAATATTATATCTCCTTAATGTTGAAACATTGTATATTGGTATCATTTTTTCTTATCCATGCAATAATAATAATAGTTTTCCTTCTTTCCAAACTTTTAGAAAACTCTCATTCCTTTTAAGTAAGTAGCTCGGTGATTAATTCCAAAATTATTGCATGTGGGAAAATAATTCTTTCACTTATTCCTTTTATGCATCTTTTTCCTAGTTTTCCTCTTGTTCTAATGAATATCCTTGAAGCCATAATTCTTATAGAATCTTTTACTATTATTTTAGCACATGATCCTATGTCCTTATATGATGATAATGTTTGGGAGACTAGTTCCTTTCGAAATATTAGCTTAAGACCCTATGAAATGATCATTTTTACAATTTGGATAATGTGAATTGGTGAGGTTCGCATTCATTCTACTAAGAATCAATTCTTAATGAATTTATAAATATAATTATATCATATCCTATATAATCTAAAAAAATAAAAAACAGATTTCATAAATTAAAAATTTTATGTGTATATAATGTCATAGTCATATACATGGTTTCATAGGAATGATATTCTATATATATCCTTAAAGATTATATTAGGGTTATGTTCCCTAATATAAGTGTTCTAAATCTATTTACTATGGGTATCGGTAAAATTACTTTGATACCAACTACAATGCCTCGACCCCATCAGTCTTGAGCCAGAGCATTATTTTATTACATTAGAATTATTATGAGGTATCAAATCTTAAAGGACGGAATAGTTTAGTAGTTTTGGAAAACCTGATTACGTTCTTCAAACCCACTTTACATTGTCAATATAATATAAAACACAGTATATAACAATACAAATAAACTAAATCCAGGAAACTCGTTAAAATGATTCCACTTCATAACCAGTGGAAAGGAAACATAAAAAGGTAGAGGTAAAATGATCAACATGGTTAATTACAGTGGAAGTAAGAAGGAATCAATATAAATAATCAAGATCTAAATGTAAAACAAACTGGAAACATTTTCTGTTTAGAAAAATACATATTTCATAATCAATATGTAAATGTAGATAAATAAAACATATTCCTTTAATCGACAATAGGCCATTGAGACTTAACTATGGATATTATAACTAATCAAATTGTCATATAGAATAACAATAATTGTATTCCTAATGATGGAATTCATAACGATTGATATCTAAAATATATTATCGAGGTTTCATGCCAAGAATCTAATACCGGAATGGTTTCATGCAAATTATCTAATAATGTCAAGTACTCATTAAAATAATCTAATACTATCAAGAATTCATGCAAATAACATTACAATTTTGAGTCTATATTCCAAGAATATAATACTATATAGGCTTCATGCCAAGAATCTAGTACTGTAAAAGTGAACACTATATGTAAAAATGTTATACAGCTTAGGAAATAACCATTCACATAAAAAATGATATGGATATTTAATAGAAATGTAATGTCTAAAAATTTATTACAAAAAAAATTATTTTTTCAAGATAAAGTACACAATAAAAATGAATGTCAGATTGAAAAGGTAATCATTACACACATTCTGGAGGAAAATAATCATTAAACATTCCAATGTCTCCCATGCTGCATTGAATCCATTGAATCATAATTACCATGATGTAATAAAATTAAATAAATCATATATTATTATTATAATATTGATATTAATGATATAACAAGTCAAAAGAGTTGTATATACACCCCACCAAATAAATATGTTGTGAAAATGGTGTAGACATCATTGAACAAAGAGTCAAACAAAAATATCTTACTTTCATACCACCTTATCATATGTATCATTATCTTCCAGAATAATAAAATTATTTTAATTATTTACTTACTTCATAATATTTTACAATTTTATTAAATAAACATATACATAATAATAATAATGAAATAATTATCATATTAATATATATAAATTATTATTTTAAAACAAATTATGAAATCAGGTTATGAAAAATGAACCAATGTAATAGTCCTGGAAAAGGTACGATGTACGTACAAATGAGTAACATCACATTTTTCAATGATCATTACGGAAAGGGGGTAAGAAACATTAAAATTTATATAATTATAATTATTTCATAAAAAACATGTTATTTAATCATAAATAATTATATATATAATCTATTTGATATCAAATGAATCCCATCATGTAGAGGTGGTTGTAGTCCTCAAGTCTGATAACTATGTTATCACTTTTTTAGTGTGTGAAAAGTGAGATGAAGGAAATGATATATTATATTTAATGAAAATATAATAATTTCATGAATATCATATATATATATATAATTTATTTAACATATTTTTAATTAAAACCATCCTTAATACATTCAGTGTATTGTTAGACCGTATCACATCGCTTTGAGTATGCGGTAGTCCACATGTCAAAATATGAAGTAATCGTATTTACACCCAATGGAACACATAATGTTATGTGGTATATATAAATTATATAATAATAAATACTTACTAAATACCATATATATAACCTCTAAACAATTCCTTCATCATAATTTCCCCCCATAAATCGTGGTAATGGAAAAAAAGAACGGAAATGTTCTGTAAGGTTGTTGTTTGTCGTACATGAATAATAATTTTGTTTCCCATTTAATGGAATTTATTGTAGGTTTAGTTATATAACATAACATTAAAAAATTAATTCTATTTGGGATATATATGTTTTTTTAAAGGTTGGTGTCGAAGCCTTAATTTATTATTTAAATCAAATACCTCTTTAGACTGGGTAGAGGGAGACCCATTACAAAGCCCAAAGGCCCAAGGCCATGTGGCCTGAATACAAGCCTGGAATGCCCATTTTTTGGCCCAAAGGACCCCTTGGTGAGCATTACTGCTACAATACATGCACTGCTACAGTACTTGATATAGTACATCTGTCGCAACGGTACTTTCTACAGTCCCTCCGCCACTACAAAAGTGGAAGACTGAATGCCTTTTTTAAAGGAGGGGGGTGACATTATTGTATATACCAGAAAGTATACACTATTAAGAGGTCTCCCTTATTTCATGTACCTCCAAAATGCATAAATAATGTATCAAATTTTAAATATGGTTTATGAGAACTGCAAAGACACAATAATAAATTCATTTTATAATTTTTTTACTTTACTATAATGTTTCCCCATTTTAATCATTTTGGATTTTAATAAATTTACTAATTTTATAAACTATGTAATTTGACCATTAAGAAAAATAATATAGTGATATTTATTAAAAAATAAACACACACTTAATTATAAATATGATACCCAATTTAAAAAATATAAACCCTTGTTTGTGGAAATTAATTATAAATTAGGCATGAGTCACGTCTAAAAGCACAGACATAACTCTAATCATATATTCAATGTTTTTACAATCAATATGTCAATATGTTAATTATAAAAGATAAATTGATCCATTAATGGAAAAAAATTGTTTTTAAATGAAACTTATAATTAACTTGGCATGATATATTATATATATTAACTTTAAATCATTTTATAATTTTTTTTGTAAAATAACCTTAATGCCAATATTGAAATTGATTATTTAATATTAATTTAAAAATATAAAAAAATTATTTTAATTAAAATATCTTAACGTAAAATTTATTTAACATGATATATTTATCTACAAAAATAATGGAACATAATAATTTATTAAATTTACATTACATTAAATGTTTTTAACATCAATTATCGTACTTAATTATTAAATAAATAATACATGCATTAGAATTTGTTATGAGTTTAGAGAAATTAAATCATCTATAAAAATTTAAGTAAAATTACCATGATAAAACTAATAATTTACCATTAAAAATAATATTTATAACCTAAAAAATGTAACATCTTCCATACACTAAATCATTATAAATGTTAAATGTATGGAAGGTTCATTTTCTATTTTTTCCTGAATTAATTTATTAAATATGTCACCATCATAGAATAGAACCCCAATAACTCTTAAAATTAAAACAAATATGGTGTACTAGAGAACTAGAGTGATCCAATGGATTTTTAATACCTTTCTAGATCATTTTGGCCCATATCTTTAAGGTTTAGTCCTTTATTAAGCTGAATATTACTATAATCACAACACATAATTTTAATTACATGCAATATTTTTTTTCAAAAAAAATATGATGATATTGGAAATTTTAAAATATTATAATTTAAAATATATAATCCATTTTTTTCAAATTCCAATAATATATGTGTATGAAATTAATTTAAAATTAATCATGTGGACGGGATGAGAAAGCGGGGTTTTAAAGTAAAAATTTTCAAATAATGGAAATGTTTTTATATCCAAATTCAAATTTATATTGATTATAAGGACCAAATTTGAATTAAATGATATCAAATTGGTCTAATTATAAATCAAAACCAAATCAAAAAAAAATTTGTGAGATAAATAATTTTGAATGAAAATTAGATTGGAATTAAACATCAATATTTTTAACTATTTATCAAAATATGAAACTTCTCAGAAAAATAACAATAATTAGCCCTTACAATATTCTGATGTTATAATTTCAAAACTGATGTTTATTTTTACATATAAAATTTATAAAATTTACAAAAAAATATTCAAATTATTTACTCCATTAAGTGGCCGTTAAACTATTTTATTCTTGTAACACATATTAACTTAGTGTTGTGTGTAGTGTAAGCTTAACTTTGTGTATAAATCATTCAATAAAAATAAATAAATTTATCTAAAAGGTAAATCTTTAAATGTCTTAAGGTGTTACATTAAATATAGATAAATTATACTTATGTCACTTGAAAAAATATTCAAAACATAATGGGACTTTTTAATTACATATTTTTTTGATAAAAAATGATAGTTTTACAAAAGTTGGTATTTTACCTTATTTACTAAAAAAATAGTATTTTCTAGAAAATCAAAAAACCTAAACATACGTTAATTATGATAATTGGATTTAAAAATTTAATTAAATTTTTCAAATAAATTTTCTAAGTGTTCTAGAAAATATTATAATAGTTTTTTATGAAAAGAAATAAAAATCATTTTGAGGAAAACATGTTTTTAAAGAAATAAATTAGTTTACTAAAAATTAATTCATTATTTACTAAGAATTTATGAATAATTTATATTAATTAAGACACACGCACACACACACACACACACACACACATATATATATATATATTTCTTAATGTAGTTAATATTATTCATACACACCAATTTAATAGCTAGGTTACAATGAATATATATTGCATGGGATGTTTAAACTCGGTGTTTCCTGTTGAATAAACTATCCAAAAATATGATTATGTTTTATAATTCCATGTTCTTATAATACAACACATAGGTTAGTGGTAGTTGACACTCCCATTTCCCCCCTTCAATCATTGGATTTAACTATGTGAAATGTGAAAGTAAACTGGTTGTTTCATGAATTGTGGGCTTCTATTTTCCAAAACATTTTAATTTTATTGTTTTTTCATTATTTTTCATTCGTTTAATTGATAATATAATTTAGAAGAAAAAAAATAAAATAAATTAAAATGAATTATAAATTTTTTACTCCATCAAGATTCTTGGTTTCAATTCCTTGGCTTTACTTATAACCCCCCCCCCCTCCCCCCCCACACACACACACAACATGGGAAATACTAGAATTTGTTATCTTAAAGATTAAATTTTTCACCACTTTTATTAGTTAGGTATTGATTATACATTAGGGCTGGTGGGAAGGAATAGAATCTATTTTGAGACCAATGATATGGGTCTCTGTTATTGGTATAATCCTAGGAATATTATTAATATTGAAACCAAATTCATTATATTTCTTGATTAATGAAATAAGAATAATTCTCTCTTGAATATCATTGAGAGAAGAAAAAATAAAAAAAATAAAGGTTTTGGTAATCCCTTAGAAATTTATACTTGACTGATATTGGTCGTTTTCTCCCAGTGAAAAATAGTAATGACATTACAAGATTTAGTGAGTTATTGTTTAAAAACAAACTTATCATTTTAATCTGACCCTTAGGTTTTATGTTGATTAGATTTATAAAATATCGATCAATTTAAAGATCATAGTAAACTGATGCATGGATGGGAATTATAAATAGTATAATATGTTTTAATAAGAGTGGAAATAAAATTATCAAAAACATATGAATGTATGATAACCTAAATCTATGTAGTATAAATATATATTTTTTATTATTGGTAATTCAAATACGAATAAAAAATAATTTTTAAAAAAATATACAAAGTATAGGTTAGAATAAAAAACATTCCTCAAAAGGATATTATTAGAGAACATAATTTAAATCAAAGTCTAAGTTATATATTTAAACTGAATATAGGGAATCTGTAACATTCAAAATATCATATGTTGTCCCATATTTTATACTTATTTTAAGGTCTATCATCTTATCCCCATGATTTTTTGACATAACATGTTGAAAGAAGATATCTTCCACACACCTAATGTAACTGAGCTCTTCCTTCCAATCCCTATAATTCCTTTATTATTCATGATTCAAAAAAACCAATTATAGTGGAAATACAAATTTATTTAGATATATCGTGACATGATGTATTACTTAGAATAATCACACAAAAAAGAAAACAATTACCTTAATCGGATGAGATCTTAGAAACATTAAATCTAAAATTTTC
The DNA here is from genome assembly GCA_963277665.1 of Viscum album. Lineage (NCBI taxonomy): Eukaryota > Viridiplantae > Streptophyta > Magnoliopsida > Santalales > Viscaceae > Viscum > Viscum album. The sequence goes on from OY728133.1 coordinate 1,673,000,500, forward strand.
TAAATGATATGTAACATTCAAAATGACATATGTTTTTATATCCCCATTTTTCATTCTAATAACCCTTGAGGTTGTTACTCTCTTTAAAGAAAGTGTTATAACTAACTACAATGGTTAAATTCCTAAAATATCATTATCAGTTGTTACAATATCATAAGTGGTTTTTTCATATACCAATGCAAATTTCACCTTACGTTATCTAATGATAGTATTTTTTAGGTACAACTATAGTGATATTATATCTAGTGAATTTAATCTATTAGCAATATTTAGTGTACTATAATTTCAAAAGAATTAAATGTTTATTTGGTATTTCAATTACCAAATAATGATTATGCACATACACAACAATCAAAAGGAATAGTAAGTTAAATTATATTTATGTGGTGTGTTTTGATTTTTAAAACAAGGAATCGAAGGGGGTCTTTTAAACCACATTATCTCCCTTTTTGGAAATCACAAATCCATCAAATGAAATTTAAATTTTTAATTAACATTTTTTATAGATATCTATGTATATTCTTGTTGATTCTGAAAATGATATAAGAAATAAATACTACTTAATCCATTAAAAACGTTTATAACAAAATTATTAATCAGAAAAAAATATATAAAAACAAAAAATAAAATTCCATAAATTTCAATCACTTTGTTAAAATTATCAAATTACAAAAAACAACCCCCATTATGATTTTTTAGAAGAAGGAAATAAGGAAAGAAATAAGTAAAATGAATATAAAAAATAAAATGGAAAAATAATTAGAAATTAAAAATTTCTTTCTCAGAAGAATTATCTGATCATATGTTTCGGATTATTATGATTCTTATATATCTCTTTAAATCTTTAAAAATTCTTTTTAACATAGTTGATGACTAAATTTTTTCGACATCAACTATTTTTAAAACATGTTTTATATCTTCCATGATATTCTTATGATGATTTATTATGTTGTACTAAGCCCTATTCAAAAATAATTCTGATATTTTATAAAATTTAAATATAATATAATATATCTTTCTTCAGTATTAATTTTTTAAACAGCACCTTCTACACTAATTTTATATGGGAGTGCTTAAACTGGTTCTAATGATTTGACAATTTCTCATAAAGAACATTGAGCTTCACCAATGATTGTTTGATCATTTACTAATAAAATATCTTTGAGAATTTTGTTGAGAACCATTTAATTTCAAAATCTAGTAAGAATTCTAGAATTTCAATGCATCTATGAACCTTGATATTTAAGTCCATATAATGTATTTTGAGAATATTGTTGTTCAAAATTTTTCCCTTTATTTTAAGAGTGTTTTAAAAATATTCCCATGAAAATTTTTGGGTATAAAATATGTCATATATTTTTTTTATGAATTAAATTTTTTATTTAATGTTATGAAATTATAAGATACTTTCTAATAGATCAAAATAAAAATTATTAATAATTCCCCATTAATATTGATTGAGAACATATGAGGCTATACCTTCCATAAGTTGAAAACATATATGCTTTGATAAAAAATGAACACGTTGGAATAATAAGTGAAAAAGATATTCTTGTAAGAGTCACGCCTCCATGATGTTATCTTTCAATAATAATATATGATCTTCTTCTTATATGGTTGTTTTAAGGAATTGTTTTGATGATATTTTTTGATCTTTTAGAAAAATTAAAACATTAAATTGCTAGAAAATTTATGTTATGATAAAAAAATCATTAAAACCAATTATAATATAGATGTAATAAATGACGAAAAACAAATGAAAAATTAATTAGAAATTAATTATATAAAATCCCTCTCTCACATTGATTTGTTTTCAATGATTATGAGATACTTTTGACACAGTGTTTTAAGTATAACTTTGGATTTATCATTCATGACATTAGTTTAATGAATTAAAATCTATCCTAGTGTATGGATTTTTTTAAAAATATAAGCATGTTGATTTTCAATTTTGATAAATTGAAGAATTATATCTCATTTCCATTATGATTTGTATGAAAATTGAATCTTATATCTATGTTATTTTACTATGACTAATGAGTTGGGCACCTATAAAAAGATAACACAATGGTAATATCATATAGGGGTAGAGTTTGAGTAAAACTGAAATTCAAATTTGTGGGTCGGTATTGCATTTATAGTACATAAGGTAAATAATTACTAGATGATACAAATTCATCATAAGTATTAGAATGTTTTATAGAATTTCATTATTTCTGTACCAAAAAATAAAAGATTTTCTTAAGAAATGACATGTTTTAGATGTAATTTTTGAACTAATCAACAACCACCAAAGTCGGTACCTTAGTAAATTTAATGAAATAAATCATTTTTAAATGAATAAAATAGACCAATTACTCAATATAATATAATGTAACAAAAAATATGTTTTACTACATATAAATTTTATTTCTTCTGAATTTCTTGAATCCTCACATATGCAAGTTCATAAAAAATTATTTCTGGTTGATTTGATGTATGATGTAGTAAAATATTTATCATACATATCAATGATTTATGATCATCCATCTTACTATATTTATCCATATAATGTATAATAAAATTTTCTACTCGAGTTATTATACATTATGAGTTGTCGAAACAAACATTTTTTAGAAAATTATTAATATACTTTTAATGTGTTATAATATTTCCATTTATTTTTTGTGAAAATTGAGAACCAAATAAAATTTATTTTAACACATCATTCTCATTTAAAACTCATTTTTAATAATTTTAGAAGAATTATATTAAATGGAATATTTAGTTGAACAAAAAATAATGTTATCGATATAAATTTTTACAACGATGGAGTCTTTTATAATATTCTTTTTAATAAGGGCGGGATTATAACATCATTTATCAAAATTAATTTTGTAATTAATATCTCCCAATACATTCATAGAAAACTGTTTGGTCTTCTTTAAGTCTATAGAGTGATTTAGTATATCTAAATAAATTTTCTATAAAACATACCATCTTCAAAACAAAGTGGATTTTCAATATGATCATTCCATAGAGTGTATCCAATGTGAAAAAAATTAATATATATTTGAAATAATGTAAAACCCATATTTCCTGAAAAAACTAGAATGATTTTTATATATTTCGATCTAGAAATATAAAAAACATATCAACGTAATTTATTTCATTTTCTCGACAATACCCATTATCTACAAATCATTATTTATTTCATACAATAGTTTCATTTTCATCAAAGTGGTTTCTGAAGAACTTTTTAGTCTTCTTACCAGATGTTTTTTAGGTTATTCAACTAGGATCCAAATATGAGACTTTTTAAATTGATTGATCTTTTCTTGCATAGTCTATAACCAACTTTCATCTCGAAACACATCATTATCCATTTTTCATTAAGATTTTGAAATGAATGTGTTGTGATCACATTGATTTATCATGAATATCTTAGTTTAAACCTGTTAACACGCATCACAAATAATATTATCAATAGGATAATTCATTGGTATTGACTTGTTTTTAGGTTAATTAGTAAGTTAGTAATCAACTTACAGATTTATATAATCCATTGAAGTTAACTCCAATTATTGATAATAATATTATATATCTTTTGATATATTCATAGTCTATGGTTTTGAATAAACATCAAGTAAACTGAAACGAGTGACTTTAAAAACATCATCTAGAGAATGTATATTCTAATGTTTTCAAAAAAGAGAATGATCAGATCCATAAAAAATTATATATCCTTATCTCCACCAATATTTGTTATTTTATTATAAATAGTATAATCTTTACTAATTTTATAATAACTAATAAAATTTCTTCATTGAAATTATGGGAAAATTTATGTAATTTATTATTAGTATTTAGGATGAATACATTAAACACAAAGACTCTCAAGTAAAAATGATTTTGATTTTTTCTTGTACAGAACTCATAAAGAGTTTTAATATAAATATGTCAGAGTAAAATATGATTAGTAATGCTGTGAGAAATAATTATGGCCCTATTCCAAAATTTCCATCAACAGAATAATCTTTTATGAGAGTTTGAGTAATTTTAAAAAAAAAATATTTCATCATTCATCTACTCAATTTTTCTGCCATGTTCTAGGTGCTGAAAAATATGAGTAAAACCATTTTTATGGAAAACAAGTTTAAAAATTTCCATTCGAAAAATATCTTGCGGTTTCATTCGAGTTAGTATTCAATTTTTTTCTCTATTTTTAATAGAAATAAAAAATCATAAATTAAAAATGAATATTACAATTTCATGTGATAATGTAGACTCTTGTATATCTAGTTTAATCATTAATAAAGTCATACATGTAGTGTTTTCCATCAATTCTTCTTGTTTTTATAGGACTAAATAATTCTCTATGCATTAACTATAAATATTTAAATGTTGAGAATTTATTTTTGATTCAAATATAAGATTATGTTATTTACAAAATTCACAAGGATCACAAAATAGGGTTGGACTTAAATTAAGTTCTAGTAAATAAATAACGTATCCATTCCTAGAAGGTTTTTAAAATGTTATAATGTTACAATGTCCTAGTATTCTATTCCATAATAGAAATAATTATTATTTTCACTTAACTAATGAAAATTTCAATGACTTATGTACTCTAATTCAAAAGTGTTCACAGTCTAAGGTCTATCAAATGATTAAATAACATCTCTTTATGAAATTTAAATAGTACATTTATCATTCTTGTTGTTTAAAAGTAACCCTCATCATATTATATATTAATGTTGATAAGGTTATTATTATGGTCTAAATCATATAAAAAAATTGAAATTAAAGTAATTCTGATAAAGGAAATATTATGGATTTTGAGGATTTCACCCTATTTTTTGTGTCCAAATGTCCCTCATCCTCCTTTCAACTTTTTCAATTTATAGAAACTGTAATTTTACCTAGTAATGTGTCAAGAGAAATGATTTTTGATTTACAATAGTCTTTGTTTCTTGTATGCAACTTATGTTCATAAAAAATATAAATCTATGTTATTATTGCCCAAATATTTTACTGTTCATTTATTTTATAAAATAAAATTTTAAAGACTGAGATTTTCCCAAATATTATATTTTTAGTAACCACTAACTATTAGAAAAATAATAATTTTTAAAGAAAAAAGATTGAACTTTTTTTAAAATTAAAATATATATTCCAGTGACCTTCCCTTTTATATTTATCTTAATATGGATCACCTTTAGGTAAAAAGTAATTTCATTGAAAATAATATTAATAATAAGTAAATATAATTCTTTTATAAGCTCAAGAGGATGTAATTTTTATTACACATTTTATCAAATTTTATTTAGAAGAAGTCAAATTAGGAAAAATTATATTTCAGATGGTAACATTAGATTTAATTTTAAAAACCAAATTCTGATAAACATTGTTATGATCATTAATTTTTTGATGGATTGAATTTATACATGAAATAGTATTTGAATATAATTTAAATTCAATTTGTAATATATTTTTAGATATTTATGAAATTATTTTATTTTAATTAATATTCCTTTATCATAATAATCATAGTTATTTTTTAAAGTATTATTTTATTTTAACATAATAGTTTTATATAAAGTTATTTTATCATAAGGTAGTAAAGTATCATCATCTTTTTATTTAGTTATGTTTTTATTTTCTAATGAATTCTTTTTTCATTATTAATTCAAGTATAATAATAATCCTAAAATTTTAATAAATTTTTTATAGATTCAACAATTTCATTACACATGTATGAATATTCAATAATTGGATGTTTTGAATATATTCATTATAGTTTTTCACGATCATTACCACTTTGTTCAAATAAACTATTATTAGATGTTTCACATTCACTAGAACAACATCATTCAGTAGATTATAAACTTTTCTTTCCTTTCATTTTAAGAATATCTTCTTTACATCTTATCATTCATTATCAAATTAGGACTATACGTTCTTATATGACTATCTTTTTTACATTCATATTAAATCACATCTAAATAATAATTTTCTATTGTTTTTACTAACATCTCTAATGTTTATTCCAAACAATTGCATTACCCAAATGCTTATTCATTGTTCTTTTTATTAGATAATCTTCATTATCACTATCATTTGAACTACTTAAATATGAATTCTTGCATTTATTCATTGAAACATGAGATTTATAAGTAATAGTAAAAGAAGAAAATGTAGTGGAAGTATGATTATGAGTATTATATAGAAATCTACTCCATTATTCATATTATAATTTATGTTATCTCTTTTTTGTCTTATATCATATTGAATTACTGCAATAATTAATTCATTCATACATCACATAGTAATATTTTTAGTATTATCAATAGTTCCCTTATTGGACTCCCATTATTTATGAATTATATCAATAATTATTTCGATAAGATGATCTTATTATATCTCTTTATCTTATTGTGATTATAAAATATTTAAAATTTTCATAAATCATTGATTAATTTGAGTTAATTTTTTGCGAGGAAGAAAATAAAAGGCTTCATAATCCTCCCTCAATATAGCTCCATGAGTTTCTAAACATTTGGAAGGTTACAAAATGAATAGTGTATAGGTTCTTAAAAATTAGTTTTAGGTTAATAAATGATATATAGCTATAAATGTACCTAGTAATATAAAATTATAACATATTTTGATCATTATTATTTACTTGATATTATTTATTTCTTCATGATAAGAAAAAATAATTTCATTCTCTAAAACATTGTAATTTCTAATCATCAAAATTAAGTTATAAACACACTTTTTAATAATAATAGACTTCCTATTATCACAACATTTTTCATAAACTTCTCCATAAAAAAACTAGAGGTATTATTAGATATTATTTTTCAATTATTCCAGCTAGAAGTACTATCATTATGAAAAATATCTTGTATCCAACATCACATATAAAATTAAGAAACCAAATACATCTTCTAGTGAACTAATAAAACAACCTTATTATAATATAGAGAGTTTCTCATATGATAAATGTTATCCAAATGATAAATGGAGGTAATATTACAAGTTCTTCTGACTTATATTTTTAAAATAAACATAAATTTATTTCTGACCCTCGGGTTTTAAGCTGATTGGATTTAAATAATATAGATCAATTTAATTATGAGAGTAAAATGATGCATACAATATAAATATAACCTATATAATATAAATTTTGTATAATGTAAATTATTTTCTTAAAAATTTTTAAAATTAAAAAAAATATATGCATTTAAAGTAGAAAATTTAAATAAGTGGTAATCCAGAAATTAAAAATGTTTAAGATAAAAAATTTATAAATTATTGGTTAACATAAACAATAATCCTTAAAGATATATTATTATAACCCAAATTTTAATTTAATATATAATTTGCATCATTAAGATATATATAATTTATCCATGAATTTCAACCTACCATAATTTATCCTTGATTTTATAAATATCAGAACGTCTATTTTCCTCTCTTTGAAATCCCTCGCCTTAACCTCTCCGAAGAAACACTCCTCCATACACTTGATATACCTGAGCTCTATCATCCTATAATTAGAAGTCCTCAATCATAAAGGATCAAAAACAAGAAAATTATATTTCAAATACTATGTTCCAAACAGAAATCCTCACAATATGTGGATGTTAGAAGATAAACTCATAAATTAAACAATTATACTTATCATAAGTCATCTCACAAAGTGAATTTGTAGGGATGGAAAAAGTTCAAAAGATTCAATAATTAATTTTTCCCCAATTATTTTTTCTTATTAATGATTGAGGATATGACCCTATTTTAAGAAAATATTGTATCTAAATTCAATGTTTGATTTAGAAAAACCTAATGTTGATTTTTATAGCATCTAGATATATTTTATCATCTATAGATCAGGTAAAAAAATTTCTTTATCTAAAAATTCTATTATCAAGAGGCACTATAAATATCATCAATGTGGTGAATTTAAGCTATCATGAATGTTCACAGTATAGAAACTCAATAATTTCTCTACTATTTTAGTTATAAAAGACACATTCTATATTTTTACATCATCTAAAAATAATTTTATATTAAATATTGTTTATATAAATTTTATTTTGATTTCCAAATAATATATGAGTCTTTAATTCAACTGGTAGGACCTTTATTTCAAGCATGGGTTCGTTAAAATTTATGGAACCAGCTTGATAATTTGAATAAAAATTGGTTTCTTTTATATAATTCCATAAAAAAGTAGTACCATTGGAATTGATGTTTTATAGAAAGAATTTTCCAGATCCGTGTTGGGATTTGGTATAGCCTCAAATTTTATTATTTATCTAATGTTTTCTCTAATTATGGATCCTAAAAAATCATCATATGATCTATTTAAAATATATTCATAGAGGTTGAAAAATTCCCATCATGCAAACAAAATGAACTATATCTTTTATTAATATAAACATCCTTCCATAATTCTTTAATGTTCACAAGGTTTGCATTAACATTACCTATCTAATTCACCTTATGAAACTCCTCATCATCCGTAATTTGAGAGCATTCATTATTAGTTTTTAGATTGAGTCACAATTGTTTTGAATTTTAGGGTCATGTTACAATTCCTCACTTGGATGAATGAGATGATTTTTTATTACAAGAAATATCAATGGATAAAAAGAATTTTCACCTTAGAAATTTTTTTTATGATTTTAAATGAAAATTAACTTTGTTGTGTATATGACATTTTCAACATTATCCAGAACATCCCTTGTAATACCCTTAGGAATATGAACACCACAATCAATAATTTGATGTGTGCTAGATTTCATTTAAAACTCTATGGGCCCTAATTGAAAATAGTATGAATATATAATGAGTTTAATTTTGTTTTAATGGGTTCATAATAAGGTTTTATAAAATGAAAGTTTCCACCACTGACCAAATATCAGTGGATGTTGTTTCCCTCTACTTGATTCACTAAAATAGGATTCTATATAGTTGATTTGAGTGGTAATTCCAAAAGGAAAATGCTTGAAAATAATTATTATAACATATTATGATGTTTTCTACCAATTAAATTATTTATCTTCACATTATGAATAACACTAGGGGATGTCAATTTGGGTCACAGAATTTGGCCTACAATATTATCTACAACTAGGGAAATGTGTATCACTTTTTAAAACAATATGTTAAATTTGATCATAGTTAAATGGAATGTTCTCTATGATTTTTATATTCCAAATAAAAATTTAACCCTTATTGGAGTTTTAATATGGTTGCTACAATAATTTTAGTGGACTAGTATCTAGTTTCCTAGACCTAGAAAATTATAAATTCAAGGTCCAAAATGAGTATCGTCCCTAATTAATAACTCATTATTAAAAAATAAAAATACCTTCAATATAACATGGCTTTCCTGATCCTAAAATTTAATGTTAAAAGCAATACATGTGGGGTTTTCCCCGACGAAATAATTTCTATCATGGTTTTAAGTGAGGTTTACATTTTTGAATGCACTGATATAATGTTTATGAATAGTGAGGCACTTGGATATTGTATAATTAAAATTGAATGAGATACTCTTTTAGTGTATACTGACATGTCCCCATTAATCATTTCACATCAAATATACTACAAATCCTAATTAGATAATCTATCAATTTCTATCCCTATCACAACATGCATAATATGCCAAACCAATCACCATACCCATATCACCCAAAGATGTATAATATCTTGAATTATTAGACATATCCTAGCCTTTATTCATAATATCTACTCATATCAATCACTCTAATAGTGATATCATAACCTATATGCCTTTCCCTCTCTAATACCAAAGGATGTATTGAGTTCCCCTTCCAACATCCCATATGATCATAATTGAAAACCATTTCCATCATGGAATGCTACATTATGTCCATTGGAAAACTCATTTTCAAGAAACATCCATTTCCAGATTGTTCCCCTAGGGAAAACACATCATCATCAAATTCACCGAAGCTATTACCAATCCTCAACCCCTTTTGAATTTAGTGAGGTTTTGAAACAAACCAATAAGCTAAACCGAATAATTTACATCACCAAAAATAATCCTGGAAAAGACAATTTATCCTCAAATAATCGAGGGAGAGAATCCATAAAAATTACACTATGACCACTATGATTACATCATGATTAACATAAGACTCTCATAAGTTCCTACCACAAGGATAATTATATCACTCAAAGCCTATTTCATCACTTAATTATTTTTGGAAAGGGAAAACACATGAATACACATGAACCTACATGAAATTATACACTACTATTCATATGTAGTATATAGTTATGTATTATAAAGACAATATACATAAAAATGTGATTATAAACTTATGACACATTCATTCATATTCATCAAATATCATGGATACTCTAATTTTTTCCATAATCCCCTATCTCATACTAAAATAGTGCAGACCATGGATAAACTTCATCGAAAATGAAAATTATTATAAAAATAATGTAATATGTTTACAAAGAAAATTAGAGGTAAAAGTGGTAAAAGAAATCACTAGGAAAAAATACATATAACAAATATCATCCTTTCGTCTTACCAACCCATACATGAAATCATTTTTGGCTTCTTAGATGCCATCCCCTTCACCATTTCATCTATGTATGTCATGCACTATATTGATTATCAGTTTCCAATAGATCACCAACCACATAAATGTTCAGATCATAAATTTGATAATCCACTAGAATTGTGATTTGATCATCATCTCCTTTATCACCTACAGTAAGTTTCTCAGCATCCTCAATTTTATTAGTTGGGGATTCCCTATTTTTATCTATATAGAGCCAAATTTATTGAAGTTAGTGGTATTAGTCACTATATATGGTACTTTTTGACCATTCCTTTCCCTTCTCCCCCAATACAGTGCATGGATGTCTGGATACTTATAGCCTCTAGCATGGTGAAGAAATTTTGTTTCGCATCATCAGTGTTGGATGTAATTTTAGGTAGATCACATGAAAGTGGGATCAAAAGAGGTTTAATAGGAATTGAAGGCATAGTATCAGAGGAATGTGTAGGCATTAAATCCTTCATAAGAGTCATAGAGGTAGTAGGTTCTTACACATGCATTGCAAGATCATAGGAAGAATCATGTTTAGGTAGCAAGGCCTACATAAGACTCGCAGAGGCAGTAACCGCTTGCGATTCAAATGAAAAGTGAGATTCCAATGGCACTGTAATATCAATAGAAGAATCACGTGTGGGATGTAATGATGATACAAGACTCCTAGATGGAGTTTCATGCATGTTGGATGGAAAAGGTGTGCTAACAGTAGTGGAAGAACCATGTGTTGGTGGAAAATTTAGGGCCTACATAGAATTCCAAGGGGCATTAACATCACAAGGAATATCATGAACTATAAAATGCTCCTGGGGATTGGCCTATATATTAGAGGTATTCAATAATTCCCATAATCATTCAGATAATGCAACAAACTGTACACCCTTATGAGGAGGATATTTCTCAAATTGACAAAAAGAAGTCCCAATACCACCGTCCAATTTCCCTTTAGAAAGAAATTTCTTCTCCAATATGAAAATAGTATCCAATTCAGTTTCATTATCATGAGAATCATTATAATCATTATCCCACACAGAGGTCTTCCAATGAGGTAAGGGATTATAAATACTATGACTGTAGAGTATGCAATCACCTAGTGGACTAGACCACACACCACTACTACAATCACCATCATGAGGACTACCATAATTTACTTTTTCACCCACAACATCAACAAATGAGACAAATCCACCAATAAATGGCCTCAAATGCCCCTTGATGGGAAGAGGTAGAGCCTCTATCACAACATTAGAGGTAGAACTATTACCATTCATAGTCACTGGAGGATCGACGTCATTTGTTTAGGTTGAATTTTTTACTTTTCAATAGAATGTCCACATATTTCTCAATTATAACATGACATTCCACTATTAAAATTATCCTTAACATGCCCAATAGATGATTATTTAAGAAAAAAATGAGGAATATTCTAAAATCATATACCATTTTTGAATTTAAAATCACTAGTATTAAAGTAAATTCTATCAACAATGGGAAAATCTATATCAAATTAAATTAGAATTCAGGAAAAATGGTGATACTTGATAGAACTAGTCTTCTTATCCAGTTCAATTGGGGTACCAACTTCCAATGCCACATCGCATTGTATTATTGGATTCTAGAATACCAATTTAAAAACATTCAAATGAATCCATAATCGATAAATAGCATTATTGTCCTATAAAGAATCAAACTAGGGGTCCTAGTTCAGAAACCTCAAGATCCCAGGCATGAGATTAATAGAGTCATAGCTCCATGTATTCAATTTCATCTCATTTGAGAAAATTTAATTTGAACTAAATTCACCAATTATGTATCAATGCTATATGGAATATCTCAAGCACTCCAATGAACTAAATAACAATGAAACTATGCTTAATTGGAATCCAATTAGATGCAGAACTAAAATAATTTCTAAGAAAACTTGTCCGGTAATATTTATTTATTGAAAAATGTGAGAAAATGAAAGTATTCATCATATTTTTTTCATCCTCTATCCATTAAACCAATAATACACATTATATAATCATGGATTCATGATTCTCTTGTGAAATATGAATTAACCTTTATCCTTAAACAACCAAATATTATTGGGGAATGAAGAAAAAAGGTATAGATTTCAGAGATAATAAATCATTCTAACACAATAAGAACCTATGACTAGCCCTTGATCAATGGAGGGGTGAGTGTAGGATGAGTGGGTAAGGGGGAGTAATAATAGCTAAAATGGCCTTTCCCAAGCCCCATCATTCTAAATAACCTTTGGGTCCTGATTTTAAAATGATCATTTATAATGTACAACCCAATCTCACTGAAATGGGAGGGTGGTGAGACATTCAATGGCCTTAAGTGAAATCCCCAAGACACCAATGTCTATAAATAAATGTATAGGTATTCATTTAAAATTTTTGGGATGGTTTTCCATTCTTACATAACAAACCATAATATGATAAAAAACTACATGATTCATAATAAAAATGATAAACCACTCAGACATTTCATTTATATCAAAACAGACTAAATAGTACCACAGTGGCAGACTAACTAATAAAACTCAAATAAACCCACATTAATCCAATTCTCCACATTTTATAATATCCATCTCCAGAAAACAGCCCATGTATCATGAATTTTTACTAATTAGTTGTGATAATTCACCTTTTTTTGTATCCTTATAGGCAATGTATTCAAAAGAAACAAAGTTCCATAGAAGGGGTGAAAGCTAAAACTCAGTACGTTTTACCAAATGAATTTCCTCCTCACACCACTACGATAGAAAATGTTAGACAATTTTATATAAACAATTTCTGAAATAGTTTTATCAAAATATAAACAAGATCTACATTAAATATTTTCCCAAGGTATGTTTATAAACAATTCATTAAATCATTTAACATTCTATTTTGGCATTCCCATTTGATGGTTCACAACATCCAAACATGGATGCATATTTGAAGGTTCTATGTTCACGATCAGTCTCTTTTCCAACCACATTGTGTCCCACTAACACACACCCATGATATAGGGTCACATACCATTTACACCACTGGTACACTTCCCATATTTAGGGGCATGTCAAACATGAACTTCCAAAAGAACCCATTTATGGAAAACCAATTCAATAAAACTGCTTTAAAATGAAAACCTTTCCAATAAGAAATTTAAAAAATCTAGAGAATCCATATATTAAAATAAACAATTTAAAATCATAAAACCAAATCACTTTGCACAACCAATTACAACAATTCCACAATTTCACCAAAACCATAAATTGTCAATAAAGAGGAATTCTACAAAACCGTTCCCAAAATTATTACTATAAAAACATATCATTAAAAACAATTTTAAACTAAACCTTAAAGATCTAAATAGAGGAGCAGATAATGAAGACACCTACCATGAGTATTTTTTTGAAAATTATTAACAGCATGAAAACATCACAAAACCGTGTTGAATCTTCCAAAAAACACCCTAGATCTCTTCCCTTATTACTATCCAAACCAAATAAAAAAACATGAAATCTACCACCTTATATCCACCCAAATCTTTCATATATCTATGAATATAATAGAGGTCGATTCATATCTAAGAAACTTTTCATGAACAATCTAGAATGAATCCTTACCATAAGAATCTGGCATTATATCACTATGGGAAGCCTTAGGATAGAATACAATTTGATGGGATAACCTTAATTAAACTTTTGAAGGGATAATAATGATGTTGGGATTCATAGGAAGAAAAAAGTGGAATTTTTAGTGTCCAAATGGTGAGATCTACAATTTTTTATCTCAATTTTAACCTAATAATGGTTAGAATAACAGTTATGCAAACTGTGTGCTAACTATTTGATATCCACTGCCTCAAGGGTTAATCCTTACATGGGTGGATGGAAAGGTTTCCTAACCATGTACCATCAATACCAAACCCACTATCCAATGTATCATGGTTTCAATTAGGCAGCTGCATGGTTTGGACAAACTGCGCCAAGCCCGTGCTCCCTGTCCTTTGCCTTTGTCTCACTGTGCATGGTTTCTAGTAGGTGTTTCATGATTTTCCAAAACCATTCACCAACCATGATCATGTAAAAAATCTATAACACAGAGCAAAAGTTCTAAAAACACTCAAAAACATTACCCCAACATATTATATAGATAAAATACATAAAATAATGGTTAATTACCTCAAACCGAGTGTGTTACATTCTCCCCACCATTGGTATTTCCATACCCAAAATTCAGAAAACCATTGTTTCCTAGAAAGGTTATTAGCTATTACTCTTTCATTTTATTCTCACATTCCCAGGTATCTTTTAGAAACTAACCATGTTTCCAAAAAATCCTGACTATGAAAATTCATTTTCTATACAATATATTTTCTATCTTATCCACAATTAGCACTTGCATGTGCATCAAAAAAGCTTTTGGATCTAGGAAAATTTGATCCTATCTAATAACATGGTCAGAATCATGCTAATACATTTTCAACTAAGATATGTGGAACACATTATGCACCTCACTAATCCATGGTGGTAATTATAAATGATATTCCACCTCACCCACCCATTCCATTATCGCAAAAGTACTTATGTTTTCAGTAGATAACTTTCCCCATTTCCCAAAAATTCTAATGTCTAAGCCATTGTGAGATCTTCAATAATGCATGATCACTCACTGAAAATGATAGAGACCATTTATGATGATCCTCATATGATTTTTGATGTCTCTATGTCATTTCTATCTAGTTCTCGATCCACTAAATCTTTTATGTTGTTTCTTGAGCATAACTTGGTCCAACTAGGGAAATATCACTTGTTTACTCACAAAAATGTGGAGAATGAAAAGGATGCTCATATAATGACTCAAATGGATCCATTTATATCAATACCTAATAAATGTTGTTTTTAAAGAACTCTACTAATGACATGTCCTCTTCCCAAGGGCCACCAAAATCTATAACACATGCCTGCAACATGTCTTCCATTGTTTATATCATCCCTTCAGATTTACCATCAATATGAGGATGATACATCGAACTCATGGTCACCTAAGTCCTAAGGCATTTCAATAAGTTTTTTTAGAAATGATATATAAACAGCTTGTTTTTATCTAATATTTTTGAAACTGGAATTCCATTCCTCATTATGAATTCTTATATATAGATTTTTGAGAAACCCTCCACCATATAAGATTCAAGAATAAGAAATCAAATGAGCCTAATTCAGGAGGCTATTCACTATCACCCATATGGAATCATCTTTTCGAACTTTTTTTGGGAGTCCTATTACAATATCAATAGATATTTTATCCCATCTCCAAAAAAATGTATGGGTAAAGAATGTAACATACCTTCTGTTAACTGATGTCCTACCTTAACTTTTAATCAAGTTAAGCATCTTGAAACAATCTCATCCCCCTTAAATTCCATGATGACACAAAAAAAATTATGCTTCAAACCTTTATACATCATTTTTATTCTAGTATGAACAATCAATCTTGAATTGTGTTAAATATGAATATTTTGTTCCAGACATGTCATAGGTACATCCATTTGATTTCTTAACCACAAAACTAAACACCCATCTAGCCTCCCTTCATCTATTATTTCCCCACTATTGAGTTTTGATCTCATATTCATGCATTCTGCCTTGAAAATATTTTCCTCCATTACAATCTTTACAAATTTAGGCTCATGAAAAAATAGAAGGAAAACCACAACATAACCTCAACCAACATATTCCAAACTCATGTTGTCTAATACCAACATCAACATACACTCACCTGAAACATCTTTTTCGAAATGAAAATATGAATTTGTGCACCATACATCATCCACCAAATTACCCCTACCCTTGGTATATAACAAGTCAATGTATAATATTTGGTGATACTCTCTCTATATTACTTTATATATATCCATATCAATAATAGATAAATACCAATTTATATCAGCTCTATAAATGATTATAAAACAAGATCTTCACATGGAATCTCACTATTCTTTTTGACCGAGAGGTGTTTGATGTATTATTATAGAGGTTTTCATCATGATTTATAAACATTGAAAACAAAAGTTTCTAAAACTATAAATGAATATGATGTAATAATATAAAATAACACTTATATATGGGTAGAATTAAAATGAATCACTTCTCTCAACATAGATGGTCTACAAGGATCATCCACCATAACTTTTTCAACTGCATATAATTTTCCCACTCACAACATTCTTCTTTCGTGTTGCCTTCTTGAGATTTACCTACCATAGGAGTTAGGGTATTCCTAGAATCACCATGTTTAGATCTATTCTACAGATGAGATTGATTCTTATACCCCCACCCCCATCAACTCATAAGAATCATGTGACGCCTGATAAGGGGTATTCAGCACTAAAACATGGATAACTTCGACAATAGATCTTAAGACTCCCTATATGATATCGGTTTTTGAATTCTCTAGGTTGTGTTATACATTTTCTCTTTATATGTTCAATAAAACCTTTTTTGAAACATCCATCTTTTCTCTCATGCCTTGCAGGAAGGTTCATAGAACTAGCTGTTTGATTTTGTTTTATAATCCCAACTTGAAAATATGTTTCCCTCCTCTACTCTAACCTAGAATTAATGTTCCCACCATGTCTTGTGGCTATCAACATACTTCCTCCTATCATAGATTCCAAGATGTCTCGTTCTTCCAATGTATCTCTATTCAAAATCTCTGTATAGTTTGTAATACATATCATATTTATCTTCAATATAATATCCTATGTTATCCCTAATTTAATGATCCATTTCTTTGATGAACTAGTAGAAACCTCTGTTTCCAAGCATACTAAATTAGTGGATTTAGCTGTATAAACAGTGATAGTCATGTTTCCCTGCTTCAAGCTAAAGAATTTTGTCTGTCTATGATTCTTGAATGTGTGGAGATTAAATTATTTGTTGAAAAATTATTCAAAATCATCCCTACCCTGCCCTTGATCATATTTATCCTATGCAACTAGGTCATACCAATGACATTCAAGATCATCCGGCATATAAGTTTTCAGTTTGATTTTTTCACTACTGATGTGCCATTGAAATCGAATATATGATTAATCCTATTCTGCAACACCTCTACATTTTTTGGTTCAAAGTCACACCAAATGATCGGTTGATTCTTCTTCATTAACTAGATGGAAAGATCCACTTTTCATGGATCATCCCTCCAGTTCCCTTTGTCAATAGCCAAAAATGCATAGACGATACTCTAAACTAGTTGTCGGTTCAACTAGGGATCTTGTGAAAACATGTTCTCTACATCTTCTTCCAGTTTGTATTTATTATACCTACAGGGTTCCCTTATATATATATATATGTATATGTATATGTATAAACACCATAAGTCACAATCAATTTCAACAGATGTCTTAACATTCCCAATTATAACACATCATGCAAACACAACAATGATTTCCAAAATCACTCTTTACCATGTTCTACCTCTATTCTAAAAAAATTAAATGTGATTTGGAATATTAAACCATTTTAAAAATACTAAAATCATTCTCTTTTCAATGTATTTCATTTGAATAAAATTTCATCAATTTTATAAAAAAAATACACTATACCGAATAATATATCATTTCTAAAAATGAAATATGCACTCCTAGTGTGAAGTCATTTTTTAATGTATGCATTACTCGTCTCATTGCGTAAACCCGTGAAAATGAGATTCCAAATCATTTCAGTGTCTCCAAAAATGTATGTACCCCTGTCCCCAATAACATGATGTTCAAACTAAAAAGGTTAGTAATGTTTTTTTATACACAATATTTCAAGTCATGACAATCCTACTCATTTCTATGATCCCAACTAAAGGAATAGACAAAAATGAATTTCAAGACCAAGACTTAGAAAAATTATATCCACTTATTCCAGAAAGGTAGAGCAAAGTTTTTACTACATATCTCAAATTTATTTTTAGATAGATCAATCTGATTCAACTTGTAACGTCCCACCCCTTCTCATTGTCTTAAGAGGGTGGTGATATGTTTCTTGGACTTAAACAACATCCCTAAGACACCAAATACTGGAAATAAATGCCAATAGATTCATTTTCAATTTGGGGGATGATTTTATATTGTTATATTACAGACCAACCAACAACCATAACATTATAAAACACAATATTATGCATGAAATAAATGATAGACAACTCAAACATTTCATTTATATCAAAACCAACCAAAGAGAACATCAGCAGAAGACAATATAATAAATCTCAAAGCTACCACATGACTCCAAAGATGGACAATCCTTAATAACCAACTCCACCAAACATCCCATGTATCTTGAAGTAGTACTAAATATGTGTGATAATTTACCTCTATTTGTATCTCAATAGGCGATATCTGCCAAAGCACCAATGGTCCATTGCATGGGTGAGTACTAAAAATCAATAGGATTTCCCCAATGACATCCCTAATCATGGAATTAGGATAGAAAATGTTATAAAATTTACATTAATCAATTTATAAAATAGATTATTTAAAAATATAAACAATAACCAGTGTAAACTGTTATCCAAGGAAATTTCATAAACAATTCATTATATCATTTATCATTATCTTCGGGCATACAAATTCTACGGTTCACAACACACCCACACATGCATGGTTTTTTGATAATTAGATACTCATGATAAGGCTCTCTTACAACCACATTGTGTCACACTAACACATGCCCTTAATCCAGGATCACATACCTTTTACCCCATTGGTACACATCCCTTATTCTGGGGAACGTCAAACATGAACTCACACAAAATGCATGTATACCAAAGCCATTTCAACCAAACCATTTCAAACCATTTAAAAACATTATTTTTGTTGAAAAAACTTCCAACAAGATGTTAAAAAATTTCTATTAAATACTTATTTTAAAATAAAAATTTTAAAATCAAGAAACCAAATAACATTGCACAACCAATTACCACAATTCCACAATTTCACAAAAAAAACATAAATCATCACTGAAGAGGATTTATAACATGAGTTCACCACAATTTCACAATTAAAATAAAAAAATTAAACCAATATGAAACTAAGAATTTATTTCTTAATTATATGAGTTGAGTTCGAATCCACCTACCTCAACAGTTTTAGTGAAAATGAAAAACGACATGAAAACCTCACAAAAACAAATTAAATCTCCATGAACTCACCATAGATTTCTTCCCCTCTCTGAAACGAAACTATATATAAATTTTTTTTAATTCATCACCTTAGATCTACCTATAATATTTTTAGATATATGAATTCGATAGAGGGGGTGAAGTAGATCTATGAAACTTATGAAGAACCATTAAGAACGAATCCTTACCACAAGAATCTTTCTTCAAATCACCAAGGGAAGCCTTAAGATAACATCCAATTCGATCGGAGAACCATCTTTGACCTTTAGGAGGAATAAATATTGTGTTATGGCCAAATTTAAAGATAACTATAGAGTTATATGGTAAAATAATATAGATCCACAATTATATGATCTCACTTTTAACCCTTTCGTGGTTAGTCACATAGTTAAGAAAATTGTGCATTAACCAGTACCTCATTGGTTGATCCTCACGTAGTTGGATCACATAATTTCCAAACCATGTTCTAGCCATGACAAAGACCATTTCCCAATATATCATGGTTTCTCCAAGAGTTTCTCTTGGTTTGAACAAACTGTTCATAGCACATGAACCGTATCCTTTTCCAATGTCTCACTGTCAATGGTTTCATGTAGTTGTTGCATGGTGTCTCCCAAACCGCCAACTGTGAACCTATAGAGAATCCCCAAAACACCTCAAAATATCCCCAAACAGCCCCCAACACAGTATATACATTTAATTCTTAAAATCAAGGCTAATTACCTCAAACTAGGGGTGCTAAATCATTTTTCCCTAACTAAAAGATATATCCTAGGAATACTGGGTGCTCAATTCGCTACACTAGATTCTCGGTGTCCCCATACTTGGGGATCTCCACATAGGTACCCCATGAGGTACCTAATGTACATTTACCAGGTAGCCGGTGTCCTACTACAACCATACCGTGTAATTTTTATCTCGTTCACCAAATATAATTCACTCTTAATTAATTCCACATAAAATATTACCTCTAAATATAACATTTGTATTTGAAGAAGTGACCAAAATCCCATCCTCAGTTTCTCAAACAAAAAATAAAATTTCCCTAGCTCAAAATCCATTATATTATGATATATTTTACATTTACTGACTCATAACAAACTAAAATATTATAATGGAAAAATAGAGGATATCCCCTAAATTAAATTTCTAAAAGGAAATACTTTTCACACTATCATCAAGGGTATAAATTTATAATTAGGAAGATTTCCTTTCAAGATTATATAGTGAAAGGTAAATTAAATGTGAACCATAAAATCATGAACAATAATTATTTTATGATCAAGTGATATCATAACAATATATAATGCATGGATTCCATACAATATCATCAAAATTGTAAGATAACTACTTCTATGAAAAAATAAACACTAAATCCCAACAATGTAGTAAAACCTAAATCCTTTATACCTGCGTAATACAAGAAATAATCTCCAAACACAATTCTCATGTTATCAACCACAATCAGTAATATAATTCTTCTTAAAAACTATGTCACCCAAAACCTATAATACTATATGTAAAAATAAATGTTCGTATATCCATAAAATTAGTAGAGCATCCCCAAAATAGTCAATAGATATCAATTATTATCATGAATTCGTAATAATGAAATACTGGAAATCATAAAGTCATCATTTTATGTCCTCATATTATAATTCCATCCTAATGTATTACAATGTTTTGAAACACCTTCTGTCAATAGTATGAATTTAAATTGTTTTTTTTTGTTTTTTTTATTTCTATAATTTATGGGATTTGGGGGATCAAAAATTATGAAATATGGGGAAACAATACTGATAACACTGTTTGTACTAATTGTTCACCTAGGACATGAAAAGGAGGAGGAATAACATAATATAATATACATGGTTAGTACATAGTTATAAAAAATTGGAATCCAGGAATTCTTTGTAATGAAAGGTCATCTGGTAAGAATTAATCATGCAATTTAATCTAATGTTGGGTGACTTCCATTATAATAGTTATCATAGGGTTAGAGGATGGTTTCATAAACTACATGACTAACCAAAAAAACAAAACAAAATGGAATTATCAATATAAAAAAGTTTAATTGAAATTCCCTTTCATCCCACATTTCACTCGAATTTTCATGAACTCCCCTTCATAGCTGATTCCACCTTTACCCTATAGTTTCCTATGATGGATCTTCATTAAAAAAAGTGAATATATAAAATATGACTCTTCATTAATCTCTATTTTCTTCTAGATTTCACTTATACATCCTAATGTATTCATTTTTGCTCTGTCTTCTTAGTATATTTAGCTATTGTGGCCAATATCCTGACTATGGTTAGTTCTAAACTTGAATTTCATATATTTTAGGGTTTTTTAGGATCCGTTTAACTCAAATATTTCTATATTTGAAGAAGGTCACAAGGATTCAATATATTTAAGGTAGATATCTCTACATAACTACCTTTATCATTGAATAAATCTTATTTTTTAGGTTTCTAATTTTTTTTCTCAACCATGTTATGGTGTAAAAATAATTATTGAGGGATTATTTGGGAAATTTTTATTATGTTTCAAGATTTTATGTAAGATTGAGTGAGTGTTTTCTTTTTATTAACATATTATATTCATTCTAAAAAAATTGATTTTATTTTTTCGATAACATATTTCAAAATATTCATTTGATTTTGAATGGATTTTATTTTTTATTTGAAAGGGTATTTCTATTTAAATTTGGTTTCTATAATTTATAAGCCTCTATTTTATATAAAGTCCCATAATTTTTAATGGGTTTATTAATTATGGATGCTTTTTATTTTGATGAGCACATGAATTAGTGATTTTGATAATATTATTCAAATTTATATATGTGATCTTAGTTATGTGTTGACATATCTTCATAAATGAGTTTTATATGGGACTCATTTTGTTCCTACATGGGTAAATACGATGAGTACTACACTAGCGTCAATTATTCACTAGTTAGTTTCCCAAGTGATGTTCATTCTTAACTAATGTGCTTCCACCTGGGGAGGTCAAGATGAATTGTCTTAGTTAGGTTTATTTCAGGTTCATTATAGGTCATCATGTGTTCAATGAGTGAGATCATATGTTACCCACAAATTCATCTTTTTAACGTAATTATAGATCTTATATCGTTCCATGTTGTCAAATTTTTGCATTTCATGTTCTCATTTTAGGATATCTTCCTTACATGGTTTTTTGGTGATTTTATATTATAATTGACTTTGTTATTTTTTTATTTTCCATGTTATTACTCACCTACATAATTTGGTTTGCCTCTATAAATACAAATGAATAAGAATCCTTTTTTCCAAAATCTTATTTTGTGATGAAATTTTGAATTCCTATAATTCCATTTTTAAACTTCTTCTAAAAATTTTCATTACAAAGGATATTATATAGATTCATGGTGGTATCCTATTCTGATTTTACATCACACACTACATAAAATAATTAAGTGTGTGTATACATGGTGTTATTTAATTAAGTTAAAGGGGAATTATTCACATCCTTTGGTGGGATATTTTGATGCCTTTCTTTTCTTTAGGGATGTGGTGTTTTGTTTTTTTATGAAAGGTGGTCACGGAAGATTTTTATTGAAAATAAAGGAAAGTTATAAAAGAAAAAAGTGGGAATTTTACATTTTTCATAAATAGGGTAGGTAAGAGATCGAGGTGGTAGTATAAAATTTATGTCCCACCTCAAATATACTATTGTTTTCAAGGCCATAAACAAGACTGTTGGCCTCCTGAAAGATATGTGTCATGATTATGTTCAATGGGGAAATACTTTACAAAAAATTCACCCACTTTTACATTAGTTTCTGTAAAAGATGTATGATCCCCATCATGGTGTCTTGGAAAATTTCCCTTTAGTCACATTCCAACCATAGGTTGTTCCAACATCTATGATAATCATGAGTGAATGCAGGGAGAAATACATGCATTTCTCCTTCCAGGGCAATAACATTTCCAAAAGGTTCATAATCCATTCCACCATGTCACTATAGTGGTTTGTAAAGATAACACCATGCCCATATGGTCCTTGATTCCCCCTCAAGGCATCGTTAGTGTTACATTTTCTCCATCCAAAGAAGGAGGGAACCAAAAAACGTCATTTTTTCAAAGGGATTTGTGGTAACTAACTTTAATCCTCAATCATCTACAGGTGTTAAAGTCATTGATCGAGTTGTTCCAGCATGTAGTGTGGGGAATGTTGGCATTATTTATAGTTGTGGCGATGGATGCCCGCATGAATTTTCTATTAAAGAATATGTTGGCATATATTTTTTCATTATAACCGCTCCATAGCACATTAATCAGCTCAACACATGCCACCAAGAGATTGGAATGATGCTATTTAGAGACCTATAGATCCAAAACATCATTCATGAGGGAGAAAATCAAAGTTACATGAGGTGGATAACTTCCATAGTGGTTGAATACTATCTGCCATAATGAAGAGGCTATTTTACTACCTAAGAACACCTGATCCATATCCTCACCGGGATGATGAAAATAGATACACCTGGAGCAAAGAGAGATTCAAACTTTCTATAGATTGACCTCAACTAGGATTTTGTCAGTGAGAGCCTCCAAAGTAATGTGAACCAAGAAGGGGTAATCCATTGTTTATTGAATCTTCCACTCCACTTAAATTCTCCTCGAATCATATTTTTGTAGAAGATTCTAGATTTGAGACGACCGTTTTTTGACTTGTCCAAAATGAGAATGGAATCCCGGTTGATGAAGTTATAATTTGAAACTATTTCAGAAACATCTTCAAGGAGTAAATCAGCCCTTTATTACTCATCCATGATTGATATATTCTAAGTGATATCCACATTTAAGGGGATGACCCAACCTAAGAAAGTGTTCTCTAGTCTAGTTGATATGATAGATGTTTTGTGAGGAATTAGCACTTTTAAGCCAGTGGGAGAACATTTTGATTTTTTGGAAAACAATATTTAGACCGTACCAAGTCGATGATTTCATGTAACTTAAATTACTTGAATGTAATTTGACAACAAATATGGACTTAAGAAAATGAAGGGAGAACAAATTCTTTTCATCCAACCTCCAGTTGAACTTCTCCTGAAGGGACTAGTTGAAGAGGGATAAGATTTTAATTCTGAGGCCACCAAGAGCCTGGGGTAGGGACCATTGTTTCCAAGAGGTTGTTGTAATATTTATTTATATCACATTTCCACTCTAAACAAAATTCCTCATCATGGATTTAATAGTTTTGATTATCACAGCATGCCACACATTTACCATAAATGAGTACACCATATTGGAAACTGTTTTGGAGATCCTATTATGGTTGTTTTCATTTGGGTTTATTATACATCATCCACTTCAATCATTACCATATTTTGGTATTCATGTATATGTTGTGTTTTGGGTAAACATTAATTCTAATTTTTGAAGTGATGTTATAATACTTGGTTACTTCCATCTTCTTATTCCATGCATGGGTTAAATTTTATATTACAAATTAAATACTTGTATAAGAAATACCCAATATATTTACATTTTTTGGATTCATGAATGGGTTCTATGATTTATTTTATAGTATTTCAAGTGATAAATCCTTCCCAAAAGTTGTATGGTGTTCTATTTATTTTTTTCACTAGCCTATAGTGATTGGGATGTTTCTTTGGGTTTTATGGATATCTTGATCGGGAGAAATGACGAGTTAACGAAACTTGTTTATTTCAAAATGGAATTAAAGTGGACTTTAAATTTATAAAATTATTTTAGAGATAAAAATATGACTATTGTGGCACTAGATTGGGTGTGGGAGTGTTTTGGAAACATTCCAATATATTAAGTCTCAAAATACCATAGGTTGTTAAAAAACATACTTTAAATTTGATATTTTTTATTCCTTTTTCTGTGAGTAAATTTAACTTACTAATTCTATGAGTTTTAAGAGTATATCATGATAAATTTTGGAGAATCTCTTTTTAAAATATTTAAATTAAATAAATAACAAAGGTGGACATTTTGGAAAACAACGCATGAACTGTGTAAAATGTTCTAAACACATTTACATAGCACTCACATGATTGGAATTGGGTATTCTAAACCGTGAATCCAAATACAATGTAATGATAATATATTGAAAATTATAATGTTTTAAAACCCTGGGTATTCTATATTTCTATAGAAACAATTATTTCCTTACTATGATTTATTGATTAGTAAAATTTATTTTTCTAATGCTAATTGAAGTTGACTTGTGAATTGATTGAGTTCAATGTTTCATTTTTTATTTGACGATGCATCCTAAGAAGACTACAATGAATAACAGAGACCAGTATGTAGAAATTATATCATAGTAAAATGCTCCAATGAACACTACTATCATCATGTAAGTTGTTTTATATATTCAATATTTTTTTCAGAAGGAAAGGGGGATAAATTTTTAGTGTTTGAAAATAATCAAGTATTTATTAATAAGAAACAAAAAAATTGTGGAAACTAAGGAGCTTAGGGAATTGAGGAATGTATCTAGAAAATCAAGAACATAATTTTCTTTTCTTACACAATAGAATTTCAAAGTCATATTTTATACTTATATGTTATAGGGGATGATTCATATATGGCTTGAATCTATCTTATAAGAAAATTTGAAGAAAGAACTCATTTGGTCCGAGTTCAAAGTGATGTTCAACATTAGTTTTTCCCACATGCCTTGATGATGGAAAATGATATGTTTTTTATGAAATTAGATCAAGGGAATCATTATTTGATTGAATATGGTAATTAATCATCAAATTTAATTCAATATTATACAGATATCCTCTTAAATATTACATCAAGGCTCTAAAATATGTGATTGGTTTAAATATATAGGATAGATTAGAAATTATTCTTTCATTTCTATCAACCTATGTTGAGTTGGTCTATAGTAATTTGATTGTAGAGATGGATATTGGAATGAAAACTAGTATTAGTCGTGCCTCTACTACTATAGGATGAATTTAGAGTTACTAATTTCACTAAAATAAAAAGAGTGAGAAATATCAAAGTGAGGTACTAGAAATTTATGTTGGAAAATATTTATTGAAATAAAGATATATTATATTGGGGTTAATGGTTATTTTATATTTCGTAGAGTTATTCACAAATTTGTGAAAATATTTTTTTCTCAAAAATTATAATAGATGAATGTGAGTGAAGTGTTCAAATAGATAAGCATAATAATAAAAATAAATAACAATAACATCAACATTTTATAGTTGTTCAGTTCATAGTGAACCTAAATCTACTCTTCAATAACCTATAACATAATTAGAGGACTAGTTAATAATGGAAATAACAAAATAAGAATTATTTTATAGTTTTAATAATCAAGCTAGTCTATTACAGGATTGAATATACCCTTTAATTTTCCATGTTCTCGTAAAAGTTTTTGTTTATCTAAAGTGCATCCCAAACCTATCACTCAATCATTTTGGGGTGTAGAGAAACCTTAACCTCTTCTATATGATAGACCACACCTAGGTGGTTACCTTTTGAGATGGTGAGCATAATGAGAACACTACCTTTTTAATAGAGGTATTACCATGTGTGAAATATGATTTAAAAACACTTCGATTGAAAAATAAAAATAACAAGACAACCAGAAGATGTTGCAAAATGAGGATAGTGTGGAGCAGTGATCTCATGTCTTCTAGAGTCGATAAAGAATAGGTAAACATTGTAAAAAAATAATTTTTTTCCATAATTAAATTATAATGAATCAACGTAGTTCTCAATTTCATTCTTGTTTTATCTCCACTAATTTCATTGTCCATTTTTAGAGGAAAAAAATTTAATTTCTATTATTCGAAAACAAAATCCCATGAATCGTCTCTATGTGAGTGTTTCCAAAATCTTTTTGTATAATGGTTATTTACATATAGATGTTTCTTAATTTATTATTATAGAAAAACATCACATTTTATCTATTAGAAATAGGAATATAAAAATACACAATTTACCTGTATTATGAATATCATGTGAACCATTAAAATTAATATTTTTTAAGATTTAAACAATATAAAATACTTTAAAAAATCTTATAATATAACTTATATTATTTAACAAACATTTATATAAATGTAAAATAATTAGAACAAATTATGAATAAAATTATAGTATTTATACATATAACAATATAGATAAATAGAGGATATTTATAATTTTAGTTATAATGTGTGAAAATGAATATCAATTTAAGTGTTCATTAAAAAAATATGTTTTATATATCATGTAATATTTATATAAAATTTAGAAACAATAAAAATAATAAAAAATCATACATCAATCATTCAACATCTTGAACTATAAAAAGTTTACCGAAGCATATATTTTTATTATTTTTTACACAAAATAAATTAAAATAAACATTAAGAATAATTGTACAAAAACTAAACCTAGTTCCATATGAAAAATTATTACTATAAGGATTAAAAATTTAAAACTAACTACATATAAAAAATTAATTTATGGATTAAAAAAATATTTACCTGGGGGTAGCAAGTTTCTTCTACACATACCGATGAACCATAAAGAGAGGAACCCTTACACATATGTCCCACCATAGAATAGGGGTAAAATTACCAGTAAAAGGGAGGTAATACCATTGAAGCACGATACAACTAAAATACAAAAAACCTACTACAATTATTTGTCAAGCCAACTACTATTGTTCGAAGGAATGAATCAGTGTGTTGTCGTCAGCTTAAGGTGATACCAGTGAGAGTGATATTATTATACCATTTTGATATCTCTAGTAATTTTGTGGGTAGTGTTTTAATGCCATTGAGAAAATAATAGAACCGTTACATCAAGGACATACTACCACGAGAACATGGAAAAATCCAGTTCTATCAAGCAGTATATTTTTTCTATTATCTGAGGGAACTTATTCTATTGAAGTCCCATACTGTGTAATGATAACAGAGAAATTCAATAACTTTAATATGGTTAAAACTAATTTTTTAATGGCTGTGTAAGGATAATATGTACATCGTATGAATGTAACTTTAAACACACATATTACTTATAATGGTAACATTGAAATTCAATATGTTTTGTGAGGGTAAATCATAATATCTATACACTGATTAAATAAAATGATGTCTAAAATTAGGGAAAATATTAAAAATAATATGTAGGGGTAGAATAGAATTCATGTAAGTGTTGAAATAAATTTTGAAAATCATGTCTATGGGTAGAACATAAGTTGTGTAAGGGTAAGAAGCATCCATAAATAAAGGTAAATAAAATTTAAAGCATGTTACATAAGGGTATATTCAAGATCATGTAATCCTACTTAAATTTTGTGTAAAGGAAAAGGACAAGATGAAAAGGATTCGCAAGGGAAGATAAAATAATTATAAAATTAGATTTTTATAAAATTTAAAAATAATAATTAAAAAAATGATAAAAAATAATAATAAATGATTGAAAATTAAAGAATAATTAAATTCATTAAAAATGTTATTATAAAAAATAATAAACTATGTGAGTAATTTAACAACATATAGAATTGACTAGTTTATGAAATGTAAGGAATTAAATACAGTGTAATTAAATCAAATAAAAACATATCAAAATAACATAGAAAAAATAAATTAGAGGGATTCTGAATAACAGAAAAAATTACAAACAAATTTCAAACACCAACAATGTAAAATGCCCCCTAATTCTATTCCAATTAAATATTTAGGGCATCATCCCTTGTTGTGATTTCTATTTGGGATCTAAAATCACTCTAATCAATATTCTCAGTAGGCATCTAAAACATGAAATCAATTTGGGTGATTAGGTCATCTACAATGATTTCTCAAGTGAACTCCTTGGAGTAGTAGGGTTGTGTATTCTTATATAATAGGCTCTCAAAGGTAATAAAATGAATATAAAAAATAAGGGTATCTTTCACAGAGATAAGAATAATTTATTTAGTTGAATTTGGATTCTCATCATGTTATGAAGTTTCAGAGTGGGCCCAAATCTAGGCACTTATGTACTGTAGATCATACACCCATGGAATCTTGAGTTGGAACAATAACTTTTATAAGTATGGTGTTTTTATATTCTTATATTTTATTGTATTTATATGATATAGGAGTATGTAATTCCATTATCTCATATAAATTTATTTATTCATTTGTACTGTGGTCTAAATTGATTTAATAGGAAATGGATCTCTTTACTCCTCTTAGAAATTAGAAGGATATAGGATTCATGCGTCCTATATATCATGTGATAGTGTTCGATATTGAGATAATATATGATTTTATATTTATTTATCCCGATATCATCGTGTATATTTTTCATAATCTAAATTAATAAATCCAAATAGCAAATTTATAGTTATCATAATATGGTTTTTTTCTTTTCTTCTAATGGAAACAATAAAATATTTCGAGGCGAGTGGGAATCAGGATCTAGTAGGGTAAGACTAGTCATTCATTGTATTAGATAGATATCATTCTAGATATTAATATTATTATTAGATGATATTTAAGGGTGTTTAGATATTCAATATGTTATGGTTGTAGATAAGTATCATAAAGGTTCTCCTGACAACTTCTTTGTATTTATACCAAAGAGTAAGGTAGATTTATCTAATTCACTATTACCAATGATGAAAAATAAGTATTTGATACTATATTGAATGAATCTCATTGATATAATTGAATTGATGTTATAATGTGATGAACATAAATGTAGGGGTTTTATATGTCATAGTGTGTCACTATGGGAATCATAGGTTCTCATTATAAAGAATGTGTATAAAATAATTTGAATTTGCATCAATTATAGAAAGCTTAATAAGGTGGACATCATGATTAATTACCTATTACTTCCTATCAATGATATATTGGACTAATTTTGTAGAGTGATATGGGATTAAAAAATATACCATAGATCATGAAATAACTTGTTTGGGGGGTGAAGTAGTCATATTTCCCCAATACAAATATTTGGATATGTAAATACATTTTGAGAATCGTATTTTCTATTTTTTACATTGTAATTTTGGAATTGTTTTCATGAAATTGATGAACAAAATTTTTTAATGGTATCTAAAAACATTATCATAGTCTTCATATATGATTTATTGGTTTACTTAACGTCAAAATAAATTCATGAGAACTATTTGGAAATTATTTTTAAAATCATAAATTATAATCACGGGTATTCCAATATATCTAAGATTCACTTCTAGGTCAAGGAATGTGAATTTTAGGGTCTTGTTGTATCTATGAAAAAAAATTATATTGATCCTATGAAGATTATAGAGGTAGTAACCTATGATATACCAACAAATTTATTTTAGATTTGAAAATTTTAGGGTCTGGATGCATACTACATGATGTTCTTTACATCATTCCCATGTTATCATCTCCCTTGATAGATCTAACTCATAATGGAGTTAAAAATAAATTGGGAGATCAATTCATGATATATTTTAAATAATTTGAAGAAACAACTTTGTGTGGGGTTTTTTTGTAGTTGATGTTAATAGTTTTCAATGAAATAAAATGTGATAATTGATGTCAATATGATGAAGAATCCATGATGAATAATTTTCTAGAAAGATTGGTTGAAGTATCTTACCATGGTAATAAATTTGATGTACATAAGATTCATGAATGAAGAAGAAATAAATTACTCAATTATTATCTTAAGAATGTTCGTTGGAATGCATTTAGTATACTTATGATGATTTGTGAGTTATTTTTAATGTCTATAACTTGTTCTATGTTATATAGAGAAGAAAATTTGATACCAATACATTGATTAAATTTTTATGGAGTTTCCTTACGATTTTTTTGAAATAGAAATATTGGAGATAGAATAAATTATTGACCAAGGCTAGTGAACTGAGGTTATTGATTGGAGAGGATCATAAAATTGTGATAAGATGATGTGAATTGGACCATGGTAATTAGCAAGATTTCATGTGTAGAACCAATAGACTGAGTCGATTTTACTAAATAAGGTTTGATGGATTTTAGTGGACCTATGTAAATGGATGATGGTTTCCATATTATGAAATGGTCCTACTCAATCCTATATAAAGAAACCCAAGTGATTAAAATTCACCATTATATGTGTAGAAAAGACCTATGTTAGGGTAGAAAATGTTGGTAAAATGTATTTCAATGACTGAAAATGTTTTATAAATATAAAATGAAACCCATGTAAACATAATATATCTTGTTCCCTTCTAAAATAAGGGTAAATCCAAGGCTTTTGTATGGGTAATGTGACATCTTAGACCCGATTCACTCATATTTAACTAAACCTGGTTGGTCACATTGATACAAGCCTTCCGCCTCATACCCTAGAGTCTATTGATTAGTAATTAGGGTCTATAGTTTTACGGTGGGTGGATTATAGCCACTTTATCAGAGTTGATCGCATCAGTAATAAAAAATTATAATTATAAGATAAGATTATAATAATATTTTAGTGGAAATAATTTGCCTATATAACAACCAACAACCATATGATGTAAAATGTGGGATATTCCAAATGATGTCATGTTACTATAAAAATAGATGGGGAGTGAGAGTAGATATATGTTAGTATTCATATAGAGTCCATATTATACAAAATATATAAAAACATAAAAATATAATTTTCAATAGCACCATGACCCCTATCTTTGTCCTCTACTCTCGTACCCCAACATATTACAAAATTCATGTGTGTATAATTAGGAACTTCAATTTATCCCTACCTATATCCAAGTAGTATTTCTGTCTACCAAATAGGTGAGTAAAACTATGTAGGCCACAAAAAATAGTGTCTAATACCACCTAGTATTTGAATATAAAATTTAACAGTTTGAATGTTTAATATTAATAAAAAGTAAAATAATTATACCAAAATCATCATGTGTTCCTCAAGGGATAAATGTTTTAACCTACATACTTCAAAATAAGACAAAATATCTTTGATAGTTTGTAATTTTATTATAATGATAATAAATTCAACATCAAATTATGGTGATATAATATTTGTAAGAGTTAAATTATTATGAAATCCTTATAATAATATAATAATTATATTGGAGACCATATCATTCCAAGGAATACCTCATATATGATTAAAACATAAGGAATATAACCAAGGAATCAATGTATAATAAATTCATATAAAATATCCATATAACAATAAAGCATGATATAATTCCATTTTTCTCATTAACCCATCCAAAGCATTATGAGTGGGAATTCATGTATCACCCATATTTTGATATAATTTAATTTTTATTATGAACTCGTCCAAGGAATTCAATGTTAGAATCCAACTATCACCAATGTTATGATAAAATCGAATTTTACCTATTGGAAAATACAAGGAATTCCATATAAGAATCAATGTATCATGGAATGATAGAATTAGATTTGAACTATGATCCCATCTAAGCCATTCCATATAAGAATCCATGTATTTTTCATGGGATAATATAATTTCATTTAACCTCTGAGCATGTCTATGGAATTACATATTGAAGTCCATGTATCTACCATGGAATGATATAATAGGTGATTAAGGTCCATGTAAATTATCCATACCCTTTACATTTCATTTAATTTATTTTATTACTTGAGTTAAGTGAAAATACACTCCCTCAAGGGGTTCTAAATTACATTTCTTGGCATTGTTATTGTAGCCAATTTAGTGACACACCCAAATGGTTGTTTGAGTTGAGGTGGACCACCTCAAAATATTTCAATGGTGTCAAGGGTTTCTAAGATGAAAATTAAATACAATTATTTCTATATTTTACACATTTTTGAGGTGATGCACAAAAGGTCTGTCACACAACACAATGACACATTATATAGACATCTATACTATTTGGGGAAATTATTAGACCTTATACCATAGACTGGAAGATGACTCTTCCTCAAGGATCAATATCAGATTCAATCTAAAAAGTGAAAAAAAATTATAAACTTGTGAAACACCATAAAAATAGCGCATGTGAGATCACAAGGATATAGAATCCAAGATGGTGAAAAATTAAAAAATGAAGTGTAATATTAGATTTAATGGGGGTGATCCAATATAATTGATGAAGATTGATTCAGATCTTGGATGAATAAGAAACATATTATCCTGTTGAGAGATAAAAGGATTGATCTCATGCATGAGATCTATTATGCATTTGAGAAAGGATAAAGTGAGATGATTGATTAATGTCTTGAAGGGAAAAATCATAATTTCCCACTTTTTAATTGAGAAGTTGGTTTGGCCACATGGTTTTCCAAATTGTGAGACAACTATGTGCACCTATTTCCTAGTTTCACAACCCCCACATGGTTTATATTAATGGTTAAACAAACCATGTAAAAACTATTCATTTTCTACGAGTTGGAAGGCCACGTCCTTCATGTTCTATGAGAATGTTAAGACAAACCTTCTTTAGACTATGATTCATTCCTCTTCATTTTATTATAGGTTAATAATGGACATGTGGACCATGTTACATGGTTTCCTCAACCACACTCCTCACTTTAATCAGCCTCACATTTGAGCTGTATATTTAAATATATTATCTGCCAACCGTGCACCACATCCTATTTCGTCAAGATCCAATATTCTAGGGACCAAACCAACTGGAACACTCTGGAAAAATATTTCCCATTTCAAAACGGATCAAAAATCACCACCTTTATCATAGATTACATCATGCACATCCTCTAGTTTCCCATAGTTGATCAAGAACAATGACCTGCATCCCATAATTTTCTCATGAGATACAAAACATTACCTAATGTGTTATAGGTACATATAATTTTGTGCCTCCTATCACATAATTAAAACAATACATATTTTTTCCAAAATATCATATAAAATTCAACATTTAACTATATCGTAACCTATGAAAAGAAAATGGGTCTCAAAATCATTTCAAAAATTAATTATATCCTAACCCGTGGAAAAAATTGGTTTTTTAAACTTATCATCATCATCATAATTAACAATATGGATGGTATCATTTTATCATATCTATAGTAAAAATACTAACATAAAAGAATGTTATTATAGATGAAAATTACATTTAAATAATGAATGGAATTAATCCTATGTAAAATACCATTTTTATGTTGAAATCACATATTTAGATTATAAAAATTTCCAAAATATGAAAAAAATATCTTTCAAATGAAACATGAAAACATGTAATGTAGGATTAAATTAATTGAGTGGTCATGATTGTGTGAAACTACATTCAAACCTTATAAGTTAAAAGAACATTAATTTCACACTTTTATTAAAATTGAAAAAAATTACTCATTCCGAAAATGATAAGAATATTCATTTAAAACCTTATTTAAAAATAAAATCATTGTAAAATGATGTTAAAAATCATAAGATAATATTAAAAATATTATCAAAAAATATTGATATGGAAGGAAATGATTTTTCAACCGTGGAGAGTAATAATGTTTTTTTCCTATATAAAATTTTCAATCTCTTGGGAACATAAAGTTAGGAAAATTAAGAGAAAAATGAATTCATCAAAATTAAATAGATGATAAAAACATTAAGGGATTTATTGGATAAGGATAATATAATTTTCATGATAGATATTCCAGCATAAACAGCCCCGATTAAAATACGATTGAAGCATGAATCTCTTACCTTACGTCTCAAATTTCTGCATTTGTCTTGTATAAGAAATATATATTTTAAATAAACATATTATATAATTACAATAATATCTATCATACCATGTATTATTTATTTATGACATATTTCTACAAGTTTATTAAGAATTTTTTACTAAAATCTTTATTATGGGTGATAACTGCTTCATTTTCAACCATGTTTCAGTTTCTCAGTCCCGATCTTTGTACATTTATCATGGTTTCATATTTTATAGAATTTAAATAATGATATAAATATCATATACATAAATTTTTTTTATATTTAGTTTCACTCATAAAATTTATGGATAAAAAATATGAATTACACCATTCATGGAGACTGTTGGCCTCATGTACACATGAACAAAATTTTCAATTTTCTAATGATTGAAAAAAAGAATGTAAAAAAAATTAAAAATTAAAAAACAATTATTATATTATATAAATCATATATATTCATAAAATAAATCCTTATTTCCATCCATGTAAATAATAGATGAAAACTTTATCACTCCGCTTTGTGGAGGGGGCAGTCCAAACATACCCATGAGTGAAGTTATGGTTTTGTGATGGTTTGAAAAGTAATTAGTTAGATATTATATTTTCTTTAAATAATAATAATTATGTCATAATTATAACAAAAAAAATAAACCACACATAATTACCATCCTTGAAATATGGTGATAGAAAAATAATTATTTCACTATGTGGAGCCAATAAGTCATACTTACGAATAAGCGATAATTACATATTATTTGAAACAACGCCATTAGATATCCTCTTAATGACACAAATGTTAGTCTTTTGGGAATAATAGAAAATATTGTATTTGGATAGGGTAGTAGAGAAGATTATTTTTCTGTGTTTTTTTCATCTATAATTCTCAATGAGGTGTGATGAAGAGAAATGACTAGTGCCCTTTTATTATTCATGGGATGGGAACTCTTGGGATTTCATAAAAAAATAAAATATAATAATATTCCCTATATATAAAAATGATTTAAAATGGATAGGGAATAAAATATAAGGTAGAGTTTTGTTGAAATACAATCATCCAATAAATGTTTTACCGTTTTTTGTGGCATTTTAAAAAAAATTCTTTAACCACTTAGTTATGTTATTTTAAGCATAACTATGGTAACATCTTTTTCACAATTAAAGGGTTATAATTTTACTCATATGATTATACTTATGTAATAAATGGAGAATTTATTCAATTATATAATATAAATTATCCACCTCATTCTCTTTTAATATTTTTCTGATTTTTAAATAATTTTAAAAAATATATTATTTGGATAAAATATCATTAACATCAATTTTGAAATTATTTATTTAATTTGACTCAAAATACATAATGAAAAAGGTATTATTATATTATAACCTTTTAACAAAAAACTAATATGTCATAATCATCTATAAAATACTTTTAAAATTGTAACTCATTCAAATTATATCACTTTTAATATTTTTAAAATTATTTATTTTATTTTTGTATTAATTGGTGAAAAACTGTGTCCGCATTGCATAAAAATTTATGGAAATTATAGACTTACTAGAAATTAGAAAAAAAATTATATTGTAAATAATTTAGTTATTCTAAAAATATAAATTTATATTCATTGATAAATTTTTATTTTTTTTCTATGAAGACACATAATAGATATTTAAATTTAAAATAGTGACATTTTTTATTTTACATTTCAATAAATATTATATATGTCATTTTCATGTAAATAATTTTCCTTGAACAATGAAAATTTCATACTAAGGTGATAAGGGTTTAAATAACATAATCTAATAATAATTAATATGAAAAATTGTAACCTTCACATTTATGTATAACTAAGATTAACCCAATTAACCCATTACTAAGGTGGTAAATTTCACCATAGTTACAATTAATAATGCCAAAAACTAAAAGGAACATATCTACAAAACATGGATTTCTTGATTCCAAATATGGAAAAAAATTATGATTCATTTTCCATAAATAGAGAAAATTAATTTAAAATATAACAAACATAATGGGTTGAAATACACTTTTTAGATTAATTTTTTTAATAAAATAATTTGGATTTATTTTTATCCCATACTTAAAAAGAATATTATATGGATTATAAAACATTTTATTGAATATAAAATATAAAAATTTTATCAAAATCATTTTACAATAGTGATTAATTTAATTTATTTAGACAAAAACACAATGCGTATATAAAAATTTTCAGGAAAAACAAAACCTTCATTATGAAATTATTTTTATTTTTATTGTTATTAATTTATAGCCAATAAATCAATTTTACTCATATTTAAAGCATAATTTTCTTAAATTTAGACATTTCTATTCATATATTCTAATCTAGGATATATGTGATAAACATTCCTCTAAATAATAATATTTTAATAGTACAATGTGGCTTGTTTGAACAAGGTGTTGTGTGTGATAAAAGGAATCAATAAAATCAAATTTATTTATAGAGAACTATTTCCTAAAATATCATAGTTTTACATTATACCCCCTTCAAAATTAATTTCCACCTTTAAATTCTATAAATCTAATAAAAATAGATGATCACACTTCTTCCTCATCACATCCTTGGGTTCCGACATAGATTCCTCAAATGTGCGGTTTCACCATAAAACATTAACTAGGTGAGTATAATTGTTTCATTGAACACTCTATATAATAATAAATCTCAAAGAGTTTTTCTTCATAATATAGATCTTTTTTGAGTGGTAGAAACTCTAATTTCAATACATTTTAAGGATCATGTATGTACTATTTTATGATAGATACATAGAACGCGTCGTGAACTTGACTGTGATTTGGTGGAAGCACCAAAAACAATATCCTACCAACCTGATATGATGAAAAATTTTGAACATACCAATATAGAAAGGGATTATAATTCCCTTATATCAAAACCTCATGGCCCTATTTTATGGATATATTAATAGGACTACCTTTCCACTGCTTTTAGACTCTATATCTCACTGATGAATCTCAACATAAATTTTCTATCAATATAGTTTCATCCTTTGGTTTTGTTGATTATATCAAAAAATTTCAAGAATTTTTTGAGATATCTCATGTCCCAATAACATTATTTCTCCAATATTATCCCAACACATTGTATTTATACACTTCCTTATAGAGTTAGCTTCAAAAGGATCCATCTTAATCTTTTATTGAATTTTATTATTTCAAGAAAATTACACAAAATAAAGGTGTTGATATCAACATCCATTGATTCCCATAGAGAAATATCTCAATATATTTTCTAGCATTTGAAAGGTACTCTTGGACTAACCATTTTCATAAGGAATATATATAGTAATAATACCCAACATTCCATCCATAACCTAATGAATACTTCTACAAAACATATAGGTATTCCTCAAATATTGATCATATACAATAAAATTTGGTACTCCATGAAGTCTCAAAATATCCTTAATTTATATCTTGGAATGATTATCAAGAGAGAAATACTCACTGATAAAAATGAATTATGATGAATTTGTTAGGGAATTGACGATATCCCAAATACCTTTATTCCATATATTTTTTGGAGTCTAATGAAAAATTTCGGGGTGTTTTCCCATTTCCATTGTGGTATGTGTTAATGTTATAACACCCCCTTTGACTTTTGACTCCTATCCTTAACATGATGACAAACCAACCAATGAGATACATACTCTACAGTGTCTCTATTCAAATTTTCCCACCATAAATACTCATTCAAGTCTCTATACAAATTTTTACTTATAGGATGAATATCTAATGATGAATTATGATCTTCATCTAATAGCTCTTTCATATTCTTTATTATCGACATGAAACATACATGCTTCAGGAACATTATCATTCCTTCATGATCATTTCTAACTTTCTTTCATAGTTCCAAATCTTACTTCCACACCTCTATAATACTCAAATGGATCAATAGGTAAAAACCCATTTGAGAATGATAATATTTCTCCCCTTACTTAAATATTTATGTATCCATCATTTTCAAATGTAATATCCTATTACTGATCTATCAAGTATGTACTTAACTATTTTGTGGTTTTACCCTTTTCATTACTAATATATGTCCAAGAATAAATTTAGAGGATACCAATAATGGGAAAATCTGATATTTTTTGACTCAAAGATTTAATAGGATTTTTCTATAGGTTGTAGCAATATTTCATGTCGTGCAACTAGTTTAAACAATTCGTAAGAGTTTCTAGATGAAATTTATGAAAGTCTTCACACTGTGAGAGGTTACATGATGTGAGGATACCTTAAACACCCCGGGTTAGTAAAATGTAGGGTTTTTCTTTTGAGGAGATGTGTTTTCCAGTGTATATGAGACTTTGGTGGTTACATGTCATATAATTGGGTTACATGTCATGTAACGGACCACATGCAATATTTAAAATAGGTGTGCTGTTCGTTTTCTTGGGTTTTCTTCTATAGACTCTATTTCTAACAAGGATGGTAAATTCCAAGAATATTTTTGGCGACTCAACTCATTTTATATTGATTTAATAGGTGTTTCATATTTATTTCAGTTGTAGTGTGTCCTTCTAAGTGAGTGATCTTTCCACTTATTCCTTTTCATCAATCGTGGACGCACCCTTAGATTGTGTTATCAGATAATTTGGTCCAAGTTGGTGTTTTTTCATCTCTTCTTCTAGGTTTTTGTACAATCGCCTTTTGGAGGACATTAACTTGCCGACCATGGTGTGTCGGGTGTTAGTTCATGTCGTATATGGGTTTTCTCCATTCCATCAACACCTTTTTTCTAAATTGGATCAATCATATGATGTATGTTGGATTCTAGGGCATTTTTGGTCCTCATTGGGATTTATTTGTTGGTAGCTCCCATTGTGGTCATGTTTGAACTGAGTTTTGAGGTAGGTGGTTATATCCCTACCCTATGTTGATGATTCTTATTGTTCATACTTTATAAACCGGTTTACATAGGGAATTGTCATGATTGATTTGTGTGTATTGAAAATAGTTTTTAAAAAAAAATTATTTTCCCTGAATATTGATAAATGAAAATAAAAAAGGAATTTGAAAAGCTTTTAAATAGTATTTTGAATGGTTTTGAAATGGTTTAAAGTCAATTTATTTAATTATGAATACAATCATATGGGTTACCTTGGATACTTTGGTGGATGGTTTATCTTATGTCCATCATATATGTTCTGTTATTATTTGGAGGTTTTCTCATAGGGATTTCATTATTTTCTATGCATGTTGTTCTAAGGGACTGATATTGACTTTTTTAGGGTTTAATCTTAGTTTATTCCTCTATTTTCAAGTCATGAGTTCAAGGAGCCAGAATGATCACTTGAACGATTTTGGTATGATTAGTTTTCTATTTTAACCTATACTGATCCATGGTGATAATATAAGTACTTCAATTTTATATTTCGAGTATTTTTTGTTTCATCATTGATATGCATGTTTATACATGAGAAATATTGATATAGAATTGTGCTTTGAAATTGATATACCATCATTGGTTTTAGAACTATGAAAATGGAGAATGTTTACCATGTTGTCTTTAAAACCTCAATATTGCATATCATTCCTTGTTTTATTTAAACAAAGAATATAAGATTTTTCATATATAGACTTATTGAGGAACACCTAGGTGGGTCCTATTTAGAATGTTAAGTGACACCCTTCACACCTCTTTGGTAGTTTGTAGACCATTGTACATATTCTATTTCAAAGAAGGTAAAGGCACCATAGTGAGGTGGTGTGGTTTTTTCTCATCTAGGTTGGGTAGTTGGTGGTGAGTTTATTGGAGTTTCAACACTCCATCTAATAGAGTAGCTGTTTCATTTGTGTACTTTTTATTTGGACTTGTATTTTGGAGTTTCAGCTAATTTTATTATTGTTTTGTTTCCACTAT
Organism: Viscum album; assembly: GCA_963277665.1. NCBI lineage: Eukaryota > Viridiplantae > Streptophyta > Magnoliopsida > Santalales > Viscaceae > Viscum > Viscum album. Next base: position 1,673,041,853 of record OY728133.1, read on the forward strand.
CTTATTAGAGTTATAGTATATATTTTTTAGACATCTGATATCTATTTATTTTTTATGTGTATATATATGTTATATGTTTGTCTAAGTTGGGATAAATCATTCAATCTAGTTTTTTGTTTGATACATGAGTGATTTTCACCAGCCCTTGGGGATCGGTTACACCCTTAGGGTATGTGGCGGATTGGGTCGGGTGCGGATTTGAAGGAAACCTGGGTCGGTTTGTTACATATTGGTATTAGAGGCAGGTTTTTCCTCAAGAGTCCTTTTCATGTGATATCTGTGAGATTGGATATAGTATTATCAGGACATTAGAGGTATGTTATGATCGGTGCCTATTCAACACTTATCATTACAAGGCTCAAGTTTTCTGTGGATGTCGGGATATTTGTAACTAGTTCTATGTTTTGTTTTAAATCTTATTTTATGGTTATAGGTTTTCTGGTTTGAATTGAGATTTAATCTGTTGGCGTATCATTCCTTCAGTTTTGGATTACAGTAGTGTGCCTCTAAGATGTCTTCCACATGTCCCTTAAGAATGTATAGTTAATGCTTTATAATTTAATATTTTAGTGGATCATAATATCATCGACATTGTTGTACTGGTAGTTTTTACTATTGAAAAAGATGTACCATGTGTTTAGAACATAGTGGTTGAGGTATAGCCAAAAGCTAGAGTAGGGAGGGATCGATCACATGAATTCTTGAACGAGAAGCCACAATCCTTTAATGGAATTAATGAACCTCAAGAAGAGAAATAATTTCTAGATAAGATCAATCAAATCTTCAAATTCTTAGAGACAACTAATAATATCAAGGTGATTTGTTCAGTGTTTAGGCTCGAGGGTTCTAGTATGAGATGGTGAGATTTCATAGTCAAGGAAAACATACATGTGGACATGTATTGGAGGGTTTTCAATACACTGTCCTTCCATCATTTTTTTTCTTGAATTGCCGGTGTTGGAAAATATCTAGAGTTACTGTCTTTTCAGTATGTAGATTGTTCGGTGTCGGTGTACACCAATTGAATTACTGAGCTTTTTTGTTTTTCACTAAACGTTGTGAAGATTGACCAGTTGAAGGATTGAAACTTCTGTAGGGTTTTCCACAAGTAATTAGATCATAGATGTCTATGTTGAAACATTCTACCTGTATAAAGATAGTATACAAAGATATGATGGAAGATATGGATACGGTAGTCAATGTTTATTTTTCCACCTCATTTCATCTACCTAGTGGTAGGTTCATTAGTATTTATGCGAAGAATATGATGTTGCAGGATCATCATAGGACTGGTGGAGGTGGGTCTCAGTCGTGATCCTCTTTTGCACCATCTTCTACAACTCTAATTATACGTCAAAAATTCTATCAGTGTGTCAAGGTCGAACAAACCAGATGTTCTTGTCCTACACCCATGAAGACATGTAATTTCTCTAGGCACATTCATCATTTACAGAACTTCTGTTTGGCTATTAATATTCCTTTTTATGGTTATAGATCATCGGATCCAATGGATAATGTGGTATATTTAGAATCCTCAAAGACTACAGGGCTCCATCCATAGGCCTTAGGCGTAAATCACTTTCATGTATTTTATGAATTCCCAGCAGAAGTTTATGATGGTCCATAAAAAGTGATAGGTACAATCCCTATTTCATCTATAGTATCAATTTCATTATATGATATTGGTTCACCCTACTCATTTATATCTTCACTTTCTGTAACACCCCAAGCTTCCATGGTATGCTTCTCTTTGAAACAATAGAGCAGTGTGTGTTTTACGCAACCTCGTGTTCTAACACACCGTCACCAATCAAAGTAGCCATTATGAATAATAATACCCACCTTTTGAAATTATGTAAATTTTATATTTCAGAATGGACTTCATTTTTGGATTCAGAATATCAGAATTAGCCTATGTTGAATTTTTGGTATTTTTCCGAGAACTTCAAATTTTCGATGAATAGTGAAAAATACTTAAAAACAACATTTTTAATCAAAATAATATATAGTGATAAATTATACTATTGATTGATTTTAAAGTATAATTAGAATATAATTTTACCATTATATCCAATGGTGATCATTAGAATTAATTTTACTTTAAAATTGGACATAAACAATTGTCAATCTTTTGATTGATATTGTCTCTTAAAAACACGCTATTTGTATTGATAATAGAAATTAAATATAAAATAAATTAATGCCACTTGTGTAAGAACCCGGTTCATATCTTTGAGGTACGGGTTCACGTTTTTCTCTTTACTTTAAGTGTTTTTGGGAAAATAAGGAAAAATTGGGAAAAATCCTAAATTTTGGAACTACACGCTGTGTACTTTTTCCACACGCCGTGTAGTTTTGGCTGTGTGGGAATGAATACACAGGGTGTGTGGCCATGTCGGCGATGAAGGGTGTAGGAACTGACTACATGCCGTGTAGTGGTACCTTACATGCCATGTAGTCAGTCGGCATGAAAAAAAGTAAGGCGGTGGAGTAGCCTCCAGCTGGGTGACAGTACATGTCGTGTACTCAAGAGTACATGTCATGTACCCTTGTCAATGGATGAACAGTGTGGCGGTGCCACTAGAGGAACAGTTAAATGATGGGATTACACGCCATGTACTTAGAAGTACACACCGTGTACTTTGTGTTTTTCTCTTAAAATGGGTAGTAGCCTCCTCTCTTCACAGGGAAGGCTTAAAAAAGGACGGGCGGAGCGAGAGAGTCGGCCGAATATTCAATGATCCGTCGGGCGCGCGTCTGGAATCCGTTTCCACCTCGGAAGATCTCGTTGGGACCGTGCGGGTAATCCCTCTCATCTCCTTGATTTTTTCTTCCCAATTCTTTCCCTAACGGATGTTATTTGAGTTTAAGTGGGTTTCCATTTTTTGTCAGATCTACATCGTTCTTGGGCGTTTTGGGAGTCGACGTTCGTGTATAACATTTTTTGGCGTATAAGGTAGGTGGATTGGTGTTTATTTCCAACTATTGTGTGTTTTGTGCATTTTGACTGCCACAAACCCATGTTGGGGTGTCGTGTGGCTGAGGCCAAAGCTGTATTTAATACCTAGAACTGTATAGGTAACTAAATAAAATTGTTAAACTGTTGTTTGGGATCATTGCTTGGATCCAGGACCACCCCGGGGGTGCGTTCCTTTGTTTAGCCGTTTGGACAGGATACCTGAGTGTATGCCAGGTTTATGATATGCATTACTTTTTACTTGAGAGGAATTGTAATTGAACTGCTTGTTGATATGTTGGGAATGGTCCGGTTACTTATGCCTGAGGGCGGTGTTTTACTATAGCCTGAGGGAATGACTATTATTAGCCCGAGGGGAACGTTCCATTTCACTTGAGGGAAACCTTTCGTGCCTAAGGGGGGTGACTTCTATGCCTGAGGGCGACACTTTGTAAGCCTGAGGGCAATTTATGTTATGCCTGAGGGCAATGCCTGAGGGCGAGATTCTGATTACCAGAGGGTAAGGGTTGCGTGTCTGAGGACACGAACTATTTACATAGAATATTCTTTGTGGTGATATTTTAAATTAAATGATTAAATGGATAAATAAATGGCAATATAACTGGTTAATTTAGTTACTTTTTAGTACTGCTTACTTTATATCATTTTACTACTACACACTGTTGTTGCATGTTTTAGACACAGTTGAGCACGGGCCTTTGGTGGGTGCCTACTGATATATATTTCTCACACCCTGTTTGGGTCATTCTTTTCGGCCCAAACAAATTATGTTGCTACTGGTGTAGATAGGGGCAAGAGTCCCTATACAGGTACTTGACAATTGCTGAGGAGTAGGAGGGCATGAGACTGAGCCTAGGCTCGCGATGATGCTGCTAACTGCTTTGTTGCATTTTTGTTGTACTCTGCTTTTGCTGTACTGTATTGATGTATAACATGTTTTGGCTATTTTCATAGAACTTGAGACATGATGCATCATATTTATAACCTGGTTGTTATATCCACTGTAGTTGTTTATTTCAGTCTGTATGTTTTACTGCTTCCGCTGTTGGTTGTATGTTTTATTTTATTCCGTTGCGCTACACTTTGAAAAATGAGGTAATAGTTTACCCACTATCAAACTTGGGCCCTCGCTGCTAGTCGGCATCCTCTGGCGTTTAGGGAAATGCGCTTGAGGTCATGTGGTGAACTGGGTTCGGGGCACCCGTTGAGTGGCATCTAGATCCAGGACGTTACAAATTGGTATCAAAGGAGTTCTTTTCTTTGACTTACTGTTTGGAGCCTTAGTCAGGGATAGGACAGAAAATGATAGTTGGTAATAAGTTGTGCCCGGGCGTAGATAACTCGTGTACAGGGAAAAGTCAATCTACCTCGTATTGCAATTTTACTGATTTTTCAATTTATAGTTGATTTAATTTTCATCATTGGGTGACACACTGGTGATTGTGCTGTTTATATTTTATCTATGGGTTCTATTTAGTTGTAACCCAATGAGATGAGGGTATGCCATATCATGCATCATATTGGCTCATGCTAGGAATCACATGTCATGCATAGTTTCATTCCATATAGGTGCATTAGAAATTGCATACTATTGTGATAGTTGTTGTGCTAGAAAAGCATGCTATTGTGATAGCTACTTGGTAGAATACCTACTGTGTGAGGTGTTTATAGAATGGACACCAAACTATGGTTTTTTGGGAGTATGGGCCCCCATTGACTGGAATTTGGTGGATCATTGACTGTTTAATTTTGTTATAACACAGATAATATGTCAAACTTTGATTTGTAGGGAGTATGGGCCCTCACGAGTCGGAACTTGACACTCGGGTGTTGGTTTTTAGTATTTTCTGGGGTCTGAAGAAGTTTTTGAGGCATACTATCTGGAAACCCAGAATACACGCCATGTAGTATATTAGACATGTTGTGTATGTTCTTCTGTTCAGGAAGAAAAATGAACTTTTTGAGAACACGCTGTGTACCCAGCGTACACGCCGTGTAGTCTCCTCTCGTGCCACAAACCGTGTGGGCGGTGACACAGGGAAGGGAAGTGCTTGGGTAAAACATGTCGTGTACCTATGATACATGATGGGTAGTGTAGACCCATAGTCCGGCCGTGTCACTAACAACACGGGTCGATGAAATATTCCAGAACACGTCGTGTCAATGAAGAACACGCCATGTAGTGTGACCTGGGGACTCAGCCGTGTAACTAACAACACGGGTCGGTGTCACCATTTCTTAAGCACGCCCTGTATCTGTGGGACACGCCGTGTAGTCTTGTCCGAGGATAGACTGTGTAGAATTAACCGTGTGGCTGGGAGACGGGGTGATGTACACGCCGTGTGCGGGTTTAACACGCCGTGTAGTTTTAGCCGAGTAATCGGCCGTGTCACAAATGGCACGAGTAGTTGGAAATAACACCATACACGCCGTGTAGTGGATACACACACCGTGTAGTTTTATTGAATAGGAGTCGTGTGGATTAGCCATGAAGAAGGACCCGGGCAGTGGAAGGGAAGTCGAGTACACACCGTGTAGTCAGTATACACGTCGTGTAGTGTTGTTTTTCAAATTTTAAAATTTCTTCTTCCTCTTGTTTTTTTTTTGTTTCTTCATTTCCGGTTTTCGATAATCTTGTTCTAAGGTGTGTGTTTGACCTTGTAGTTTCATGCCACCTAGACGATCGCGCGTTGTTCACAAGGAGAGTGGCAACGAGTATACTCCAGAGATGGTGGGCCATGGGCTACCAGTTGATCCTCCAGCAGAGCCAGATGCGGCGCCGGTTGCTATACCGGACACAGGCGCGGAGGCATAGTTTCGTGAAGGCTTTATGTGGTTCATGCAGACCATTCAGGGAGCACCGTAGGCTGCTACATCTATGGCTGAGCTGACTCGAATCTTCCAGCAGCAACATCCGCCTACGTTTTGAGGGGATGGCGGACCACAAGCTGTGGAGTCTTGGCTAGGGTCGATGCAGATTATTTTCGAGCATCTTGAGATGTCTCCAGGGCCAAGGGTCAAGCTCGAGACATACATGCGCGTGATTCTGCCAAGAGGTGGTGGGATGTTACCACCTAGTCAGAGCATCACATAGACATGGTGTGGGAAGATTTCCACGAAGTCTTCTATAACTTCTTCTTTCCCAAGACGCTGAGGGAAAATCGAGCTCGAGAGTTCATGAATCTGCAGCAGGGCACTATGTCAGTGATGGACTATTCTGGTGGCTTTACTGAGCTTCAGCTCTTTGCACCAGTGTTGGTGGGTGATGAGACGCTGAGAGCCAGACGCTTCGAGGATGGTCTTCGGTATGACATCCGAGCGCTGTTGAATGTTTTCAGGTTGCCTATTGTACATGCTATTGTGAATCAGGCGTTGATCACAGAGAGGAACCTACGGGAATCTAGTGGTGTGGGCCAACTCGGTTTAGCACCAGTTTCTGGTACTGTGTCTACCGGGAAGAGGAAGAGACAAATGAGTTTCTCTCACGGTGGCAGTACTAGCCAGGCAGTTACTTCAGGTGGGCCGGTCATGTGCTACTAGTGTGGTAGAGGGGCACAAGAGACCGCAGTGTTCATGGGACCCAGGGGAGTGTCGAGCTTGCGGCATGATGGGTCATCTACAATGCTTTTGTAGGACGTTTTCACTAGTGGCTATTTAGAGGGGTTCTGTGTAGACTCCACGTGTGGGAGCAAGACCAGTGGCTTCTTACTAGTCAGGGAACTGGAATGTGTCAAGGCGTGCAGGATGAGATGGTAGTCATGGCAATGGTAGCCAGACACTAGGATCTCTGAGGCAGCAGGGCGGGACAGCTCAGGGTAGCCAGGCTGTGTCCTAGGGCCGCGACACTGGGTAGGCATATGCAGTGCAACAGACCCAACAATAGTAGGATCCCGGACCTTCTACAGTGATAGGTACTATTCTACTAGCTTCTGTCTTATCTTCAGTACTTTTTGATACTGGTGCTATGCATAGTTTCATATCTGTACCCATTGTGGAGATCCTTGGGCTCTGTGTTTCTTCTTCTTCTGATTTCATGACGCTGGACACTCTGTTGGGAATGAGAATGACATGTGTGCATCTGTTCAAGGGGTTCCCCCTTGATGTTGGTGGGTGTCACTTCCTTTGGGGCCTCTATGTTTTAGAGATGGCATCTTATGAAGTCATTCTCGGGATGGACCTGTTGGTTCCCTTCCGAGCCTTTGTAGATTGCTATTGTCGTAGGGTGAGTTTCACGTCACCAGAGGGCGGAGAGTTTCTATACAAGGGAGAATTGGATGTTCAGGCAAGTCGAGCTGGACCAGGTCGTCGTGGGCGAGGTGGAGTCACAGCCCAGATTGCGAGTTTATAGCTGGATGATCAGGGGACTTGTCCGATGGATTTCCCTCCAGTTGTTGATCGTTTTAGGGATGTATTCCCAGATGAATTTTCAGGTCTACCTCCTGGGTGAGAGGTGGATTTCTCAATTGAACTTTTGCTAGGGGCAGCACCGATGTCCATTCCTCCTTATAGGATGGCTACACATGAGTTTCAGGAGCTCAAGTGGCAGTTAGAGGAGTTACAGGAAAATGGGCTTATCCGACCCAATACTTCTCTTTGGGTTTCTCCGGGTTTTTTTTGCGAAGAAGGCGGATGGTACCATCAGACTCTGTGTGGATTATCGGATGCTAAACCAGTTGACGGTTAAGAACTGATATCCTTTGCCAAGGATTGATGATCTTTTTTATCAACGTCGTGGAGCACGAGTGTTCTCAATGATTGACTTGAGATCAGGATATCATCAGCTACGCGTGAGACCATCGAATATACCTCGTACAGCCTTTCAGAGTAGATATGGTTTGTATGAGTACTTGGTTTTGTCGTTCGGACTCACGAACGCACCAGCAGTTTTCATGGCTCTAATTAATCGTGTGTTCCATCCTTATCTCGATTATTTTGTGGTAGTATTCATGGATGACATCTTGGTGTACTCTCACAATCGACACGACCATGCCACCCATCTTGAGATCTTATTGAGTACACTGAGAGAGCATTAGCTGTATGCTAAGCTCTCCAAGTTCCACTTTTGGATGGACCAGATATACGTCCTAGGTCATATCATCTCGGAGGCAGGAGTTGTAGTGGACCTAGAGAAGGTGAGAGAAGTAGTTTCCTGGGAGCATCCAAAGAACATGTTTGAGATACGAAGTTTCTTAGGGCTGGTTGGTTACTACAGACGCTTCATACAGGACTTCTCCCACTTAGCAGCGCCGTTGATGGGTTTGACTAAGAAGGGTGTGAAGTTCATTGGTCGGAAGCTTGCGAGACAACTTTTCAGAACCTGAAGGGATGGTTGACATCAGCACCAGTCCTGATACTCCCAGAGTAGGGGAAGATCTATACAGTTTACTGTGATGCATCAGGTATTGGGTTGGGAGTAGTGTTGATGCAGGGTGATCGAGTTATTGCGTACGGGTCTCAGCAGTTGAGGCCACATGAGAGGAATTAACCGACGCATGATCTCGAGTTAGCTAAAGTTGGTCATGTGTTGCGCTATTAGAGACATTATCTCTTGGGAGAGCATTTTGTGGTTTTCACCGACCACAAATGTCTAAAGAATATCTTCACTTAGCGTAACTTGAATCTGAGGCATAGAAGGTGGGTCGAGTACCTACAGTCCGTTGATTTTGAGCTTTCCTATACACCTGGTATAGGTAATGCAGTAGCAGATGCACTGAGCAGGAGGACTTAGATATAGGCTGTACAGGAGTTCAGTGGTGAGTGGAAGCTCATGGCTTTGTTCTCTGAGATGCATTTGGAGGTTCACGACAGTTAGGGGAAGACTTATCTTTCTTCTTTAGCTGTGACTTCTACCCTCCTTGATAGAGTGAGGATGAGACAGCTATCAGATTCAGAAGGCCTAGTTCTACGGGAGTCGGTGGCCAGTGAGGACCCTCCTCCTGGTTGGACGATAAGTGATGATTCGGTTCTGCATTTCCATGGATGAGTATGGGTTCCAGGGGATATATGCGAGGAGCTGATGTGAGAGTCTCGTGCTTCAGTTTGGGCAGCTCATCCCGGGGTTACCAAGATGTACCGTGACTTGAGACGTCAGTACTGGTGGCCGGGTATGAAGGAAGAGATAGCTAGTTTTGTTACGAGGTGTTCCACCTGTCAGGAGGTGAAGGCAGAGCATCAGAGACCAGCTGGGCTATTACAGTAGTTACCCATCCAAAAGTGGAAATGGGATGATGTCGCGGTGGATTTTTTGACTGGGTTGTCGAGGTCACCTCGAGGAAACAATGTCATGTGGGTTGTGGTGGATAGACACAAAGGTAGCTCGCTTTTTGCCGATCAAGGAGACTTTCAAATTTGATGATCTCGGGAAGCTGTATATCCGAAAGATCGTACATCTTCATGGGGTTCCTTGTTCTATCATTTCAGATAGAAACGCCCTCTTTACGTCTTGTTTCTGGCAGAGTTTTCAGAGGGAGCTGTGTACACGGGTGCTTCTAAGCATAGCTTACCGCCCTCAAACTGATGGCCAGTCAGAGCCTACGATGCAGGTGCTTGAGGACATGCTGTGTGCATGCGTCCTAGACTTTGGGCTCTCTTGGAAGAAACATATACCCTTGGTTGATTTTTCTTATAACAATAGTTTTCAGGCGACTATTGAGATGGCACCATACAGGGCATTATATGGTAGGCCATGCTGATCACCCTTCTGCTGGTTAGAGTCAAGTGAGGCAGTTTTACTGGGACCACTGCTCGTACAGGAGACTTCTGAGCAGGTCCAGTTGATTCAGAAGCGGATGGCTACCATGCAGTCTCGTCAGAAATCTTATGCTGATCGCCGCAGATGACCTTTGGAGTTCATGGTCGGGATCAGGTGTTCTTGCGTGTTTCGCCGAGGCTGGGACACAAGCGGATCAGGAGACAGGGTAAACTTTCACCGAGGTATATGGAGCCATTGGATGTTCTAGAGAGAGTCTGACAGGTTGCCTACCGGTTGCAGTTACCACAGCAGTATCGAGCCATTCATGATGTCTTCCATGTATCTCAGTTGTGTCGCTATCATTCAGACCCATCTCACACCTTTCAGCCTGAGGAGGATGAGCTATAGGTCAATGAGTCCATTGAGGAGCATCTGATTCGTATCGTTGATAGGAGCACGAAGGTTCTCCGAGGCCGGTCAGTTCCTCTCATACGGGAGCTGTGGCAGCATGGCCGAGTGCAGGACAAAACCTGGGAGTGGGAGACCGACGTATGTGCTCAGTGGCCGGAGTTGTTCATGGCTTTATCTTCACCACCCTTGGAAGGACAATTCGGGGACGAATTGCTTTAAGGGAGAAGTTTGTAAGAAACTGGATCACATCTTTGAGGTACAGGCTCTCTTTTTTCTCTTTTCCTTAAGCGTTTTTGAGAAAATAAGGAAAATGGGAGAAAATCCTTAATTTTGGAACTACACACCGTGTACTTTTTCCACACGCCGTGTAGTTTTGGCCATGTGAGAATGAGTACATAGGGCGTGTGGCCATGTCGGCGATGAAGGGTGTAGGAACCGACTACATGCCATGTAGTGGTACCTTACACGCCATGTAGTCAGTTGGCAGGACAAAAAGTAAGGCAGTGGAGTAGCCTCCAGTAGGGCGACAGTACACGCTGTGTACTCAAGAGTACATGTCATGTACCCATGTCGACGAATGAACGGTGTGGCGGTGCCGCCAGAGGAATAGTTAAATGAAGGGAGTACACCCCATGTACTTGGAAGTACACGCCGTGTACTTTGTGTTTTTCGCTTAAAATGGGCAGTAGCCTCCCCTGATCATAGGGAAGGCTTAGAACCAGATGGGAGGAGCGGGAGAGTCGGAAGAATCTTCAAAGATCCGTCGGGCGCGCGTCTGGAATCCGTTTCAGCCTCGGAAGATCTCGTTGGGACCGTGCGGGTGAGCCCTCTCATCTCCTTTATTGGTTCTTTCCAATTAATCCTCTAACGGAAGTTATTTGAGTTTAAACAGGTCTCCATTTTTGTCAGATCTACGTCGTTCTTGGGCGTTTCAGGAGTCGACGTTTGGGTATAACATTTGTTGGCATATAAGGTAGGTGGCGTGGTGTTTATTTCCAACTATTGTGAGTTTTGTGCATTTTGACTGCCACGAACCCATGTTGGGGTGTCATGTGGATGAATAAAAAGCTATATTTAATACCTAGAACTGTATAAGTAATTAAATAAAATTGTTAAACTGCTGTTTGGGATCATTGCTTGCATCTAGGACCACCCCGGGGGTGCATTCCTCTATTTAGCTGTTTGGCCAGGATACCTGAGGGTATGCCTTGTTTATGTTTTTCATTACTTTTTCCTTGAGAGGAATTGTAATTGAACTGCTTGTTGATATGTTGGGCACGTCCCAGTTACTTATGCCTAAGTTCGGTGTTTTACGATAGCCTGAGGGCATGACTGTTATTAGCCTGAGGGCAACGTTCCATTTCGCCTGACGGAAACCTTTCGTGCCTGAGGCCAGTGACTTCTATGCTTGAGGGTGACACTTCGTAAGCTTGAAATAAATTTCTATTACACCTGACGGAAATGCCTGAGGGAGAGATTCTGATTACCTAAGGGTAAGGGTTGCGTGTCTGAGGACACGAACTATTTACTTAGAATATTCATTGTGGTTATATTTTGAATTAAATTATTAAATGGATAAATAAATGGAAATATAACTGGTTAAGTTAGTTACTTTTTAGTACATCTTACTTTATTGATTTTTACTACTGCACACTATTGTTGCATGTTTTACACACTGTTGAGCACAGGCCTTTTGTGGGTGCCTACTGAGATATATTTCTCACACCCTATTTGGGGCATGCTTTTCGGCCCAAACGGATTACATTGCTGCAGGTATAGATTGAGGCAAGACTCCCTATACAGGTACTTGACTATTGCTGAGGAGTAGGAGGGAATGGGACCGAGCCTAGGCTCGTGATGATGCTACTAGCTGATTTGTTGCATTTTTGTTGTACTCTGCTTTTGCCGTACTGTATTGATGTATAACATGTTTTGGCTGTTTTCATAGAACTTGAGACATGTTGCATCATATTTATATAATGGTTGTTATATCCACTACAGTTTTTTATTTCAGTCTGTATGTTTTACTGCTTTCTCTGTTGGTTGTATGTTTTATTTTATTCTGGTGCACTACACATTGAAAAATGAGGGCATAGTTTCCCCACTATCAGACCTGGAACCTCGCTTCTAGTCAGCAGCCTCTGGCGTTTGGGGAAATGTGCTTAAGGTCATGTGGAAAACCGGGTTCGGGGCACCTGTTGAATAGAACCTGGATCCGAGACGTTACAACTTGTATGTTTGGAATTTTGGTAAAATATACATCATTTTTGAATTCAGAATATCAATTATAGAATAGGGTGAATTTTTGGTATTGTTCTGAAAAAATTCAATTTTTGATTAATATTTAAACAAATAAGTGGTAGTCAAAAAAACTAATTTCTTTTTTTAATAAAAATTTACCGCTTCTACAAATTGAATGTCAAAAATCCGACATACATGGTTTTAATTAGTAAGTTAAATGTGGTTCAATGGGATGAAAATAATTTTTTGTGAATTGTAACATTTGAGTTTTATTAACCGTGATTAGAGGTAATTAGGGTAATTTAATGTAAAAGTGATATTATAAAAATATAAAAATATATTGACACATTTCCTACTCTTATTGGATTAGTAATAGATAACTATGAAAAACCATGGGACGATTTTTGGAACCCCATGTAGCCACTGGTGTATGATAATGACATTAATACCTTTTATTTAAAGTAAAGAATAAAAATGTCACAAACATGTATTGTTTTAATAAAACAATTTTTAAAAGGGGTTATAAAAGTTATAATTTTGACTATAAATATCCATTGGAAAGCTAAAAAGGTTTCCTAAATCATGGTAATTTTATTATAATTTTTAGGCATTAAATAAATAAATTTATTTATCACACCTTGATGATGCAGCGATTACCTCATTAATGAACGATTTAAATAAAATGAAAATATAAGGAAAAATATAAGACTTAAACATGTCAAAAGTCAATTGGATTGGTGGATTTCAAACCCTTATCACCTTATACTAGAAATATATCATTGTGGGTCCTTTAAAATCTGAAAATCATTTCATAATAATGTAATATTTCATAACATTCCAAGAGTACCCCTCCTCTTCTCTTATAAAAGGCCCCCAACTCTACCACATTATTCACACCTCTAAAGCCAATTGGCTCGGCCAAAAACTACCCAATTAATCTTTCAACTTCCCTATCTTACCTTTAGAAGCCTCACTTTTGGTAGAAGTCTTACCAAAAGAATAATTTCTCTCAAATCAAAAAGAGTTACCCGATTTTAAGGTAATGTCTTCTCTAATGTTCTTTTGTATTATTTTGCTTCTCCAAACCCTTAAACTCTTTTTATTTCTTTTTTTAACAACAACAGTATCTTCAATATACTAGGATGTTGTTATGAGAAGTATTTGGTTTACACTTACACACACCTTCTTCTAATGGTTAAAGAACATACTGTTTCTGTGGGTGGAGAATTACTGTCTCACGAAACGATGATTGTTCAATAATTTTTTAACACCTCTCATGGTGGCCATTAAGATGCCACTATATTTATATATGATAAATATTATGTTTTTATGTTTTAAATATTCTTTATTTTTTTTCCTTTATGGCATACCTTTATGATTCCTATTAAGGGTAAACGCGATAATTTCATGTTAGTAAGTGCGGACTACAGCCCCCTCAAAGTGATTTGAATCGTTAATGCCATATGTGGGACGTGTAAAGGATGGATTAAATGATATTTTATATAATATTATACAATAATTATAATATACCTTTTTATCATTTTGATTTCATTCTATAAAATACAAAATAGAAATGGAAGTAGCGTTCATGCGTACGTACGGCTTATCGTCTCCATGAACGGTGCATTTCATTTCTTACCTCTAAATATTGTGTAATATTATAAATGCATATATATACTACATATATATGATATATATGATATCTACATCATGAATATAATTCTGGATATAATGAATATTTTATCACATGAACAACTTGTAATTATAAGAAGTTTATTTTTGACTCAAGTACCAAAGATCGACAAAACAACCGATATTTACATAAATAATTACATAGTGTTCATAACATGGTAATAAGTGATATAAACGAATAATGAAATTTAAAAAGGTTCTTAAGCAAGTGGAAATTAACTCTAGTGAATTATTCAGGAGGTTAAAGAACGATTGTGTCAAGTCGTACACAAGGTAAGGGACTTCGTCTCAATCTCCTTTCATTGAGGCATATTTTGTATTATACACAACTTTTTTTATACAATTTATAAGCCCCTTTGACATTTATGTTTATTCAAAAGAAATCTTTTTTATATGAATCAATTTACTAAACAACAAAAGGATTGTTTTTTTGTCATATGTATGTGGCGACAACGTCTTCTTTACCGCCGTGACCATTATTTGAGATCGGCTTCCTCTACAAGCCATAATTTTTTTTAAATGAAAATTAAATACCATGTTTTACTTTTCATTTATTTTGGTATTGAAAATGGTTTTATTATGTCAATGTGTTGTATTGATATCTTGTGATTGAAATGTGGAAATGTTATGTTTCCTTTATGCATGCTTTATGTAATACGATTATGTTATGGTTTATGACATGTTTAAACCTTTTCATATAACAAATGCATTGGACTTTGTATGTGACGGGTGGAGCCCCCTATTGCTCCTCGATTCATTGGTATGTCTCACGAGACAAACTAGTGTCTTAGCACAAGGCCTTGACAAAATCTTATTTGTAGTCTTGGCACAAGGCCTTGACTATGTGGTTATGATAGTCTGGCATTATGCATTCCATCATTATGAATTTGGTTATTGATATTGCATGTGATTATTCGACTAGTAGAATATAAATGTGAATAAGTAAATAGAATTTTTTCATTTTACTTTTTCCATATTCTGCTGATGTTCAAGTTTAAAAGGCTTTTTTTAGTTATACATTTCCTTAAATGTTTAAATTTATTTATGAATGATTCCTCTATATTGTTATCCTTACTGAGCATCTGAGCTCACCCCTTTCTTTGTTTTATTTTTCCAGGATGTGAAGAAATATTTTATGACTGACCTGCAGGGACAGTATGAAGGGGATATGAGTGTGGACTATGGAGACTATGCTATATTAGTTTGTCACATTATGATGTAATGTAACATTTATGAATGTATCTAGTGTTTCCAATGCTACTAAACTAATCAGTCTTTCAAGACATGATCTTTTGTGGTCATGCCAATGTTACGTAATAATGCACCAACTGTGGGTAACTGGGGTTGGGGTGTTACAGTTGGTATTAGAGGCAGTTTAGTACTAACCCTGGAAGATATATTTTGATAAACTCTGATTAAAGGGCATAGCCCTAAGATAGACTTTGAGGATTAGTATAGAATAACTTTTTATAGTATTTGTATTATAGATATTTTTGTGATTTTTCTGAGCAATACATCCCTGTTTGGATACGAGTCGGTAGAGGTGGCTCTAACACATATGTACCTAGGAGTTTCGGGCATGACCCGGGGTATCCTGGTACACGACAACGGGTCTTGCTGTACACTTGGTTACGATACTCCTGGGGGATATTCTTAGGATAATTCTCATTTTCATTACAAATCATTATGAAGGGTTTATGAATGTATACATCCTCAAAGAAAACATTTTTTTGATTATGGATTATATCCATAAATTTTAAAATTTATGTTAAGTGTTTTGCATGTTTGGAATTATGTATTTCTATTCATTAACTAATCTATTTAATGACATTGTTTATAAATGGTGCCTAGATGAAGAATTAGAAACCGTATCAATGCACGCACATCATGTAGGGATTGACCACCTGCTCAATATAATTATAGTGGGGCTGGTGATACAACTACTTCTGATCAGCTTATCACTATACTGGGACAACTCACTCAGGTTATGAATAATAACATTACTCATATGGAGAACCCTGATCTGCAACATGGAGGATCAATGTTAGATCATTTCATGAGGTAAAAACTGCCAACATTTAATGGGAGTACAAATCCATTAGTATTTATTCAATGGATAAACTACTTAGATAAGATATTCTACACCATGGGGAGTAACGAAAGAGAGAAAGTTGTCTTGGAAGTTTACCACCTCACTGGAGATGCTGATCAATAGTGGTCACTGATTCAAAATACAAAGGAAGATGATAAAGTATCAAATATGGAATGGAGGGAGTTCAAAGAGATTTTCATAGGAAAAAAATTCCATATAACCATTGAGAAAATATGGAAAGGCAATTTTTGAGTCTGAGGAAAAATGATGATGAGAATGTCACAAAGTATGAGTCTAACTTTACAAGTTTAGTGAGGTATGCAGCAAATTTTATACGTAACCCAAGGAGTATGATTTATTGTTTTATTGATGGGTTAAAACCTTTTCTTCGTCGAGCATTTGTCTCACAATCCTTCTCATCGTATGAAGATATTGTCTCGTGTACTATCAAGACAGAAAAGGAATTCTCTAAATCTTATGACAATAAAGTAAAGCAAGAGAAGAAGAGAACAGTGGAACAAGAGATAGATAAAGGGTAAAAGGGAAAGAAGGATTTTCTATTATGCGATAATTGTTGGAAGAATCCCCCCGGTACCTGCCTAAAAGGAATGGGAGTTTGTTAAAAATGTAGAGAAAAGGTCACCAGGATCGTGATTGTAAGGGAAAGAAAGTGGCTATCAATGTTGAATGATACAATTTTAGGGAAATGGGGAATTATGAAAATGAATGTACTAAGAGTCAGGGAAACATACCTCAGAAAAGGCCAAGGGATCAAGTCTAATCTTATGGTGTTACTATAGTTGAAGTGGAATAATTAATGTATTGGTGCTTTTGGACTCAAGGATTATATTCTAGTTATAAGAATAATATGATATATATATATATAAGGATTTTACTACAATACTTATTGTTTTCATTTTGGTTTTAATATGATGAAGGTAATCATATTTTTAGTATGTGACAATAAGAAAAACATTACTTTGTTTGGGGAATCTAATGTTACAATTGATTTTTAGAGACCTTTTAGAGAAAGTCTGGATAGAGGTATTTTGGAAAATTATAAAAGATGGAATGGATTAAGTAGAACTTTGGATAGTATTGTTTAAGGTTAAAACCTTTCTGAATATTATTTAAGGAATATTATAATACTATAGTTTTAAGAAAAGGACAACCTGCAGGTTGGGGGCCCTACTGAAAAACTAACCTATACCAACAGTTTGGAATCGTTCGTATAGGCCTCCAAACAGTTGGTATAGCCTATACCAACGGTTTGGAGAACCGTTGCGAAGTAAGTCGTTGGGATAGTTCTATACCAACGGTTTTGGGAAAACCGTTGGTATAAATAATAAGAAAATATATACCAATAGTTATAAAACCATTGGTATATGTATTTCAAAAAAAAGCATTTGGTGGGATTTGATCCCAGAACCCCCCGTTTATAATTGAATGACTTAACCACTAACCTAACATGCCTTTTGTAAACATAATTTCATAAATATATATATGTATTATCATAATTATATAAAATTTTGATTTATATAATCTTCTCGGGTAGTAGATCTGGAAAAAAATCAAAGAACATATCCCAACGGTTCTCAACACCATTGGGATAGCCCTATCCCAACAACTCTCAAAACCGTTGTGATAGGTCATATGTTTCTGGGTGAAGGTTGGATTTTTGGGTGACATTTCTCAACGGTATGAGAAAACCATTGGGAAAGGTCTACTCTTTCCCAATGGATTTCCCAAACCGTTGGAAATGAGTCTCCAAACACACCCTTTCCCAACAGTTTGGCCAAATCGTTGGGAAAGAGTGGAACTTTCCCAACGGTTTTCCCAAACCGTTGGGAAAGAGGCCTCAAAACACACCCTTTCCCAACGGTTTGGCCAAAACTGTTGGGAAAGGGTGGGTCTTTCCCAACGGTTTGCCCAAACCGTTGGGAAATGTGGGGAAATCCAAGGCTTTCCCAATGGTTTGGCCAAACTGTTGGAAAATGGTACCTATACCAACGGTTTTTACAAACCATTGGTATAGAAGTGTTTGGAAAGATCAGCTTTCCAGTAGTGGGGATAACCCGTTGCGTCGGACAAAGTTGTAAGAATCGAACCCAAAACCATAGTGCGATAAGCCTTTATTACCTACCACTAGCCTACTGGAAGTCCCTGATTATTAAAAAATAGTTTTTCTAATCAAAATGGTATGTGTTAATATTTGGAACCTTGTACGATTAGTATAAATATAATATTTTTCAGTTATATTATTTTTTTGAGGGAAAGATGAGTTTGTGGTAGAAATTAGTTGAAGGTTGAAACTCTACATGTCAATTATATATATATACCTCTCTCTTATTATATGAATAAATTAATTATTAAACATTAGTAAAGGGATATTAAAACAAATAATGTGTTATCCTAATAACTTATGTTTTTTTGAACTAATGATATTTTAAATCAACATTGATTAAAGGCTTTGAGGCCCTCAATTTTACACTTGTTTGTGATTGGTGACCTCAATAACTCCCTATAAATATTTACAATTTTCCTCCAATTATATGTCTCTAATTTCCACAAATATTCTTCTAATCGAGATCATAATTTTGTGGTGACTTTTTTATTTCCCTTTCCCTCTTATTATGGCTAAATTTTATTAACTTTATTTCTAATGTGGGTTTTCCAAAATGATATTTTCTATTTTCTACCATTTATTTTTTAGGAACATTTTCAAATTGCAAAGAAGCAATTTATTGAAGGAGGGGATAATGTATCACCATAAGCTTCCATGGAACACTTCTCTTTGAAACAAAAGAGTAGCGTGTGTTGTACGCAACCTCGAGTTCTAACACACCGCGTCCAATCAAAGTAGCATTTATGAATAGTAATACCCACTTTTTGAAATTATATAAATTTTATATTTCAGAATGGACTTCATTTTTGGATTCGGAATATCGGAATAATCCTATGTTTAATTTTTGGTATTTTTCCAAGAACATCCAATTTTCAAGGAATAGTGAAAAATACGTAAAAACAACATTTTTAATCAAAATAATTTATAGTGATAAATTATACTATTTAGTGTTTTTAATGTATAATTAGAATATAATTTTACAATTTAATCCAATGGTGATCATTAGAATTAATTTCACTTTGAAATTGGACACAAACAATTGTCAATCTTTTGATTGATATTGTTTCTTAAAAACAAGTTATTTGTTTTGACAATGGGAATTAATTAAAAAATTAATTAATGAAACTTGTATGTTTGGAATTTTGGTAAAATAGGCCTCATTTTTGAATTCAGAATATCAATTATAGCATAGGGTAAATTTTTGGTATTGTCCTGAAAAACATCAATTTTTGATGAATAGTTAAACCACGAAGTGGTAGTCAAAAAAACTAATTTCATGTTTAGATGAAACTTTAACGCTTCTAAAAACTAAATTTCAAAAATTTGACACACATGGTTGTCAATAGTAAGTAAAATTTTGTTCAATGGGATGAAAATAATTTTGGTGAATAGTAACTCTTGAGTTTTAATAACCGCAATTAGAGGTAATTAGGATAATTTAAGGTAAAAATGATATTATAAGAATATAAAAATATATGGAAACATGTCCTACTCTTATTGGATGAGTCATGGCCGACCAAGACAAATCATGGGACGATTTTTGAGACCCCATGGAGCCACTTGTGTAAGATAATGACACTAATACCTTTTATTTAAAGTAAAAATAAAAATGTCAAAAACATGTATTGTTTTACTAAATCAATTTTTAGAAGTGGTTATAAAAGTCATATTTTTTACTATAAATATTCATTGTAAATTTAAAAATATTTCCTACATCATGGTAATTTTTTTATAATTTTTAGGCATTAAATAAATAAATTTATTTATCACACGTTGATGATGCAACGATTACTCCTTAATGAACGATTTAAATAAAATGATAAGATAAGGTAAAATCTAAGACATTAACATGTGAAAAGCCTATTGGATGGGTTTATTTCGAACCCTTATCACTTTATACTTGATATATATCATTGTGGGACCATTAAAATCCAAAAATCATTTCATAATAATGTAACATTTCATAACTTTCCAAGAGTGCCCCTCCTCTCCTCTTATAAAATGCCCACACCTCTACCACCTTATTCACACCTCTAAATCCATTTGGATCGGCCAACCTCTTCCTAAATACTCTATAAACATCCCTATATTACTCTTAGAAGCATCACGTTGGGAAGAAGTCTTCCCAAGGAATCTTTTGGATCAAATCAAAAAGAGTTACCCGATTTTAAGGTAATGTCTTCTCTTAAGTTCTTTGGTTTTATTTTGCTTCTCCAACACCTTAAACTCTTTTTTATTTCATTATTTTGTAACAAAACCAGTATATTCAATATTCAAGGATGTTTTTATAAGAAGGATTTTATTTTCACTTACACACACTATCGTTTAATGGTTAAAGAACATACTCTTTTCGTGGGTGGCGAATTATTGCCTCACGAAACGATGATTGTTAAATCTTATTTTAACCCTTCTCATGGTGTCCATTAATATGTCAATATATTTATATATGATAAATATTATGTTTATGTTTTACTTATGCTTCTGTATTTTCTATTTATGTCATACCTTTATGATTTCCATTATGGGTCAACGCTATATTTCATTTTAGGAAGTGCGGACTACCGCCCCCTTAAAGTTATTTGAATCGTTAATGCCATATGTGGGACGTGTAAAGTATGGAGTAAATAATATTATAAATGATATTATACTGGGATTATAATATACATTTTTATCATTATTATTTCATTCTATTAAATATGAAATATAAATGAAAGTAGTGTTCAAGCGTACGTACGACTTACCATCCCCAGGATTGGGGCATTTCATTTCTTACCTCTAAATGTTGTGTAATATTATAAATGCATATATATATATATACTGGATATATATAATATATATGATATCTACATCATGAATATAATTCTTGATATAATATATTTTTTACCACATGTACAACTTTTAATTATATGAAGTTTATTTTTGACTCAAGTACCAAAGATCGACAAAAAGACCATTATTAACATAAATAATTATGTAATGTTCATAACATGGTAATAAGTGATATAAAAGTAATAATTAACTTGATAAAGGTTCTTAAAAAATAGAAATTAACTCTAGTTTATTATTCAGGTGGTTAAAGAATGATCGAGTCAAGTCAAACACGAGGTAATGGACTTCGTCTCAATCTCCATTCATTAGGGCATATTTTGTTTTATAATCAACTTTCATTTGTACGGTGTATAAACCCATTTTACATTTACATTTATTCAAATGGAAACTTTTTTATACAAATAATTTTACTAAACGACAAAAGAGAATGTTTTTTTGTCGTACGTATGCGGCAACAACGACTTCTCTGCCACCGTGACCATTATTTGAATTTCGGCTTCCTCTACAAGCCATAACGTTTTTTTAAAATGAAAAATAAATACCAAATTTTACTTTTTTTAAATTTGGTATTGAAAATGATTTTATTATATCATTGAGTTATATATATATCTTGTGATTAAAATGTGGAAATGTTTTGTTTCCTTTATGCATGCTTTATGTAATACGAATATGTTATGGTTTATGATATGTTTAAACCTTTTCATATATGGAATTCATTGGACTTAGTATGTGACAGGTGGAGCCCGCTATAGCTCGTCGATGCATCAGTAGGTCTCATGAGACAAACTAGTGTCTTGGCACAAGGCCGTGACAAAATCTTATTTGTAGTCTTGGCACAAGTCCTTGAATTTGTGGTTATGATAGTCTGGCATTATGCATTCCATCATTATGAATGTTGTTGTTGATATTGCATGTGATTATTCGACTAGTAGAATATCCATGTGAATAAGTAAATGGCATTATTTCATTTTACTTTTTCCATTTTATGTTGAAGTTTAAGTTTAAAAGGCTTTTGTTTTAGTTATACATTTCCTTAAATGTTTATGTTTATTTGTGAAAGTTTCCGCTATATTGTTATCCTTACTGAGCATCTAAGCTCACCCCATTCTATGTTTTTTCCCAGAATGTGAAGAAATATTTTATGACTGACCTACAGGGATAGTCTGAAGAGGATATTAGTGTGGACTATGGAGACTATGTTATTGTAGTTTTTCACTTTATGATGTAATTTAACATTTATGAATGTATCTAGTGTTTCTATGGCTACTAAACTAATCGATCTTTCGAGACATGATCTGTTGTGATCATGACAGTGTTACATAATAATGCACTGACTCAGGGTAACTGGGGTCAGGTTGTTACACTTTCTATTGATACACTTAGACTAAAAATGAAATTTATGTAATTTTAAATGAAGTTAGAGATTTATCTTGGAAAGAGGATAGATTGGGGATTTCAGTGTTCTTGATCATTCACGATTGGTGATATAGAGTTATTCTGGGGTTTTCTCATCCCTAATCTGTATCAGTTTGATGTCATCATAATTATAGATTTACTTTTCACTTATCAATATATTGTTGATCGTTATTGTCAAAGTTTCTCATTTCATGCTATCAATGAGAGCTCTCATGTGTTTTAGGGGGAGTGGGACCTGAGATCAGGTGATAAATATCATTACCACATAGAGCCCAGGGGTTTTTTGTCTGATGTTGTGTTTGA
Organism: Viscum album; assembly: GCA_963277665.1. NCBI lineage: Eukaryota > Viridiplantae > Streptophyta > Magnoliopsida > Santalales > Viscaceae > Viscum > Viscum album. The sequence goes on from OY728133.1 coordinate 1,673,064,630, forward strand.
TCTTGATAATTTTTCTCCTATTTTTGTTCTTCCTGTAGTTTATTGAGAGTTTACTGATGATTTTCTAGATGATTTATTCAATATTCCTCAAAAGAGAGAGGTAGATTTTGTGGATGAACTGGTTCTAGGTTCATAGCTGGTATCAATACCTTCTTACCGTATTGCACCATATGTAACAACCTGGATCTTAATTTCAGGTATGTTTCCCTTTTTTTGGAGTTTTTAAGAAAAAAAAGTTTCTGTAAAAATTATAAGTACACGCCGTGTACACTTTCTCGGCTCGAATCCGTGTGTTGGTCATGTCAGGGCCACACACACAGTGTGTAGGGGTGATGTAGTGGCCGTTTTTGGTAGAGTATGGAAAGACCTAGTACACGCCATGTACTCTAAAAGTACACGTCGTGTACATTTCATTTTTTCTCTAAAAAGATCGGGGTCGCAGCTAAACCCCTATTTTATCTTCATCTAGGTCTCATTCTTCCGAGAACGACCCGTACGGGCGGATCTTCTATGAGCCCCTGCCTCTTTGTCCATTCTCTGATTCGAGCATGGTTGATTGCGTTGGAATCGAAGCAGTGAGTTCTCTCTTCGGCTTTAGTCTCGTTCCATGATTCCTTACCTTTCTCAAGTTATCGTATGTTGAATATTTTTGACATTTTCTCAGATCTATGACGTTATAAGGGGAATCAATCATTGTGGTTCACATATATTGATCTCCTAGGATCTAGGTAGGTGGTTTGGGATTTTCTGTAGAAAGTCGTTGAATATTATGTGCAATTACCACAAATTCCCTTGAATGGAGAATTGTGTGTTCCCTATTTTTCCCCTGCTATTTTCCTGCTTTGCATGATTGATGTAGTAAGGGATTATGATTGTGAGTAGAGTAATTTGTTTTGTTCTCAGGTTGATTTTCCATGCTTGTTTTTCCTATTAGGTGTTTTTTCCAGTTTCTATGCCTAGTAGTAAGTTAGTGGAACTGTTTCCGAGTTATACTGTTGAGCCTTAGACTGATAGCCAAGTAGTTCTTGAGGTTTACTTGGACGATGCACACACACTTAAAATGTTTTATTTCCACACAGGACTGTGAGAACCTCGTGTAGTAGACCAAAGAAAGAATAGACATAAGGTCTTCTCCAGAGTGTCTTTTAATACGATGTGAGAACATAGGGGGAATTGATGATGAGTGCTTCCCCAGAGAGTCTGTAGTTCCTCGACGCGAGATATAGGGGGAATGCGACGTTGAGTGCTTCCCCAGAGAGCCTTTAGTACGATATGAGACTATTGGGGGAATTGATGGTGAGTGCTTCCTCAGAGATTCTATTATATAGATGAACTAGAGGGGTGACACTGTGTGTTCCTCCTAGAGGGTTTCTAGTATTTGTAGGTTAAACCATAGGGGTTAGGCCATGAGTGCTACCCAGAGGGTTACCAGTTTTCTTCTTGTTGTTGACTACTTACTTGTGTACTTTATATGTTAGCACTATGGTTTGTAGCTGTTGTGTGCTTTTCTGTTTACTGCTTCTGGCACTTTTACTTGCCTTGTATTCATCGACTGTTTGGCAGAGATCATTGGGTGATTTCTGACTGGGATTGTATCTCACACCCTGTTTGGGCAATGATTTGGGCCCAAGTAGACTATGATGCTGCAGGTATATATAAGGGAAAACGCCCTTCTACTTCGGATTCTTGATTGCACTGGAGCTGGAGATCATGGGACGGAGCCGAGGCTTGCGATGCTGAGGAGTTTGCTTTTTCTTTTGCACATTGTTTCAGTTTTATTCCAGCATGTTTTTGTGTTTGTTGTTTTCCTTAGATACTCATATCTGCTGCATCGTTGTCATCATTATTATTTATATATTCATTGCTTCTGCTGTTGGTTTATGTTGCTATGCATGTTGTTACTACTTCCATTATTTATTGTGTTTTCCATACAATGTATGCCTTACCAAATGAGGGCATAGTTTCCCCAATAACATACCAAGTCCCTCCCTGCTAATTAGTAGCCTCTGGCATTTGGGGAAATGTGCTTGAGGTCATGTGGCGATCCAGGTACGGTGCACCAGTGGAGGAGCTTTGGATTTGGGTCATTACAAAGTGAAATTAGAGGAGTTTCTTTTCAATTTATTTACTGTTTGGAGAATTTATCCTGGTATATGATGGATTCGGTGCATGGTATTAAGTTATTCCCAGGAGTAGCTAACCCATGTATAGGGAAAAGCCATAGTACTTCATTAATTTCAGTTTCTAGATTTGATATTTTATGGTTGATATGAATTCACCTAGAGTGATTCACATGCCTTGTGTTCTTATTGTTTTGATTACTATGGTTCTATTTCTATCGCAACCCGATGAGATGAGGGTATGTCATCTCATGAACATATAGGCACTTTATAAATGACATGCCATGCATTCTTTCCATTCCATCTAGGGTGAATTAGTGATCGCATGCTATTTTGATAGACTTTGAGTAGATTATGCATGCTGTTGTGATAGATGTTTGATGGAATCTCTGATGCCTTGTTAAAGGATTGTTTGTTCCCTACTGTGCTTAAATGAACACCAAATTTTTATTCTTGAGGTGTTATGGGCCTTATCTAAATAGAAATTGGTGGATCATGATACTATTTTCTCTTGTATATGACTGTTGGAGATGCCAAGATTTGATTCACGGGGAGTATGGGCCCCCATGGATCGGAATTTGGAACCTCTTTGTCTTGTTTTCAGTGTTTCTGGGATTCTGTGTAGTTTCTGAGCTACTTCCCAAAAGAACCCAGAATACATGGCATTTACATTTTTGATACACACAGTGTAGTTTTCTGGCCATGTCACTGACCATGTGAACAAAAACATGGTGTCGTGAATGTAACTTCAAGAACACGCCATGTACATTAGGTACACGCCATGTAGTTTGGAGTCATGTACCCAGCCGTGCCACTAACAACTCAGGTCGGGGAGCTAGAGTATCACACGCCATGTAGTAACAGAACATTCCATGTAGTCCCTTCCAGGTACCCGACCATGTCAATAACATGGGTCTGTGTGACCTTTTCATAGACACGCCATGTTTCTTTTAGAGCATGCCATGTAGTTTTGTTCAGGTACGCGGCCATGTCACGAACAACACGGGACGGTGTCACCTTTACCAATACACACCATGTTTGTTCGGAACATGCTATATAAGATTCATCCATGTAGATGGTCATGTGTTTAACAACACGGGTCGTCGAAGCCATGTCTTATACATGTCATGTTGGTTTAGAACACATTGTGTAGTCTCGGGTTATGTCATACCGTGTGGGTTAGACATGTAAAGAGACTCGGGCATGGGAGTAGAGTTCAAGAACATGTCGTGTGTGGGATCAAGACACCATGTAACCTAGGATTTTACACGACCAGGGGTGGCCGAGTTTCACGCTCATGTCAGTGGCTTAATAAGACACGTCGTGTAGTTTTTATACATGCCGTGTAGTCGTGTACTGTATACTTGTGTGTTTTTCCCCTGTTACCATTTTGTAATCTTGTGTTTTCTATCCTTGTTTTTCTGATCTAAGGCGTGCTTTTGATCTTTCAGAGTTATGCCTCCGAGACATCCTCTGGTCGTACGTCTGTCGTCAGGAAATGATCAGACGCTAGATATGGCTGATCAGGGACTTCCTTCCCATCCTCCAGTCAGGCCAGACTTGGCATCAACTGTCATACCAGTTTAAGGAATTGATGCATAGTTTAGGAAAGGATTTATGAGGATAATGTAGTCCTTCAAGAGAGTGTTGCCTCCAGCCACGACTATGGAAGACTTGACGTGGGTCTTCCAGCAGCAGCACCCTTTTTTTCTTGGGGGAAGGAGGAACACAGGCCGTAGAGTCATGGCTGGAAGCCATGCTGACTATCTTCGAGCATCTGGAGATGCCTCCAGAGAGGCGGGTGAATCTCTCTTCCTACATGCTCCAAGACACCGCAAAAAGGTGGTGGGACGTGATCTCACAGGCGGGTCATCATCAGACTATGTCTTAGTAGGAGTACCAGCGCAGGTTCTATGACTACTTATACCCGGAGACCCTGAGGGCCGATCGAGCCTATGAGATCATGATCCTAGTGGAGGGTACTCTTTCAGTTATAGATTACTCCTCATGTTTCCTTGAGCTACACTGTTTCACGCCTCTCCAGGATGGAAGTGGGGTGTTCTTGGTAAGGAATTTTGAGGATGGACTCAAGCTGGAGTTCTGCTCGTAGGTAAACATCTTCCAATTGACTTCTATCACTTCCATCGTCAACCAGGCGCTGATTGCGGTTCATAATCTGAGAGACTCCGGATCAGTGAGCTAGGGCGGTTCTACTTCTAGAGCTACTTTCCCTCCAGATGATAGAATGAAGTGCCATAGAGAGTCTACCCACGGTGATCCAAGGAACCGAGATACATCACCAGGCAGCCAGGTAATCTGCTACCAATGTGGCCGGTCAGGGAACACAAGGCCGTAGTGCCAAAGGGACCCTATGGAGTGCCGATCTTGCGGCAAGATGGGTCACCTTTAGCATTTCTTCCAGGTTTTCTCCCCAGCTTCTTGTGATCGGGGTTCTTCCATGACTCCTTTTTCTGGAGTAGCACCACCAGTTTCCCACCAATCAGGGAATTGGAGTTCTTCTGGTCGTTCAGGCTGAGGGGGAGGTCGAGGTCATGGTGGTCAGCCACCAGTTCCTCAGCACCAGCAGGGAGGTGCCGCTCAGATTGCTCAGCCATGGGTGTAGGGCCGCGGTGCAGGCCAGTCAATCGGTGTGGAGAAGACTTATCAGGAGCAGTATCCTGGCCCATCTACGGTTTGAGGTACCCTTTTAGTAGCCTCAATTTTATTTCCATCCTTTTTCGATACTGGTGATACGCATAGCTTTATCTCTATTTCTGTTGTGAAGAGTCTTGGGCTTTGTATATTTTCTTCTTCTGACTCGTTGATACTAGACACACCTTTGGGGACGAGAACTTATAGTGTATGTCAAGGAAGAGAGTGCCCTCTCGAGGTTGCTTGGTATCGTTTCTTATGTGATCTCTATGACCTAGAGATGACAGGCTATGATGTCATTCTCGGGATGGACTGGTTAGTTCCTTTTCAGGCAGTCGTCGACTGTTAACGCCACAGAGTGAGTTTTGTTTCACCAGAGGGTGTGTCCTTTCTTCATAGAGTCAAATGTGATGTTCAGGCAAGTCGAGCAGGACTCGAGCTTCATGGGCTAGGAAGGGTGACAACCCAGATTGCTAGTCATTATCTGAATGATCAGGCGACTTCGCAGTTGGACTTTCCTCCAGTGGTGAATCGTTTCAGGGACATATTTCCAGAGGACATTTTGCGATTGCCTCCAGAGTGTTAGGTAGACTTTTCTATTGAACTCATTCCAAGAGTGGCACCGGTGTCCATTCCTCCCTATAGGATGGCTAAACATGAGTTGCAAGAGCTCAAGAACCAATTAGAGGAGTTGTAGGAAATTGGTTTCATCCAACCCAGAACTACTACTTGGGGTTCACCTTTCCTATTTGTGAAGAATGTAGACGGTACCCTTTGGCATTGTGTGGATCATCAGAAGCTGAATCAATTGACGGTCAAGAACCGATTTCCTTTACCGAGGATCAATGACCTCTTTGATCAGCTTCGTGGAGCCCAGGTGTTCTTGAAGATCGTCTTGAGGTCCGACTATCATCAGTTTCACGTTAGACCATTAGATATACCTCTAACATCCTTCAGAAGCAGGTATGGTCTATACGAGTATACATTCATGTCGTTCGGTCTCACGAACGTGCCAGCAGTTTTCATGGCACTGAAAAACTAAGTGTTCCATCCTTACATAGACTCTTTCATTGTGGTCTTCATGGATGACATCTTGGTGTAATCTCACACTCGACACGACCATGCCACACATCTTGAGATCATTTTAAGTACACTAGGAGAGCATTGGATTTATGCCAAACTCTCGAAGTGCCACTTCCGGATGGATCATATTCAGTTCATGGGTCACTTTATCTCAGAGGCAGTAGTATCAGTTGACCCAGAGAAAGTTAGAGCTATAGTTTCTCGGGAGAAGCCAAAGAACATCTTTGAGGTATGATGTTTCTTAGGGATTTCTGGATACTACAGATGCTTCATTAAGTACATTTCATGGCTTGAAGCACCCTTGACAGGTCTGACCAAGAAGGGTGTGAAATTCTTATGGTCAGATTCTTGTGAGTCAGCCTTTCAGGAGCTGAAGGGTAGGTTGATGTCAGCACCAATACTAGTCCTTCCAAATCCCAGAAAGAGATACACTGTTCACATTGATGCTTCAGGTATCGGGCTGGAGATGGGCTTATGCAGGGAGATGGAGTCGTTGCGTATGAGTCCCAGTAATTGAGGCCACATGAAAGGAACTACCTGATGCACGATCTAGAGTTGGCAGCTATTGTCCATGCCTTATGCTATTGGAGACACTACCTTTTGGGAGAGCACTATGTGGTCTTCACTAACCACAATAGTATCAAGTACATCTTCACTCAGCGTGATCTGAATCTAAGGCAGTGCAGGTGGGTCAAGTATCTTCAGTCTTTTGACTTCAAGCTCGCCTATACGCCGGGAAAGGGAAACACAGTGGAAGATGTGTGGAGCAGAAGAACTCAGATTCAGGTAGTTCAGGAGGCTAGGAAAGAGTGGCTGCTTATGGCTCCATTCTATGAGATGCGTCTCGAGGTATATGACAGACAGGGATAGACATTCCTATCTCCTGTAGTTGTTACCTCTAGAATACATGATCAGTATAGATGAGGCAGCTATCAGACTCAGAAGGCTTAGTTTTGTGGGAGAGTGTGTCATGAGAGGACCTACTTTCTGGATGGGCTATGGGTGAGGATGAGATATTGTGGTTACATGTACACGTATGGGAGCTAGTAGACATACGCGAGGAGCTGATGTGGGATTTCCATTTCTTCAGTTTTGTCAGTTCATCTTGGAGTCACCAAAAAGTTTCAGGATCTTCATAGTTAGTACTGGTGGCCAGGTAAGAAGAAATATGTTGCTGGTTTTGTCATGAGATGCTCTACCTGTCAGCAGGTGAAGGCGGAGCATCAACGACCAGTAGTCCTTTTACAGCAGTTACCCATTTTGTAGTAGAAGTGGAACGATGTTGCGATGGATTTCGTGACTAGATTGCCAAGGTCACCTCGAGGGAATGATGCTGTTTGGGTTGTTGTCGACAGAATTTCCAAGGTTTCTCACTTCTTTCCGATCAAAGAGACCTTCAGTGTCAATGATCCGGAGTGACTCTACATCTGGGAGTTTTTGAATCTACATGGAGTTCCACACTCCATTCTTTCAGATAGGGATGTTTGCATTACTTCTCGGTTCTTGCAGGGACATCAAAAGGCCTTGGTTACACAGGTACTTTTGAGTACAGCATACCATCCCAAGACTGATGGCTAGTCCGAGCGCACGATCTAGGTGCTTGAGGATATGCTCCGAACTATCATTCTAGACTTTGGCGTATCGTGGGAAAAGCATATTCCTCTGGTGGAGTTCGCCTACGACAACAGTTTCTAGGTTACCATTCATTTGGAACCATACGAGGCTTTGTAAGGTAGGCCATGCTGATCACCCTTATGTTGGCTGGAGGCAGGAGAGGCAGCCTTGTTGGGACCTCGTCCTGTCCAGGAGACTTCAGAGCAGATAGAGTTGAATCGGAAGAGGATGGCTATAGAAGATTCTCGACAGAAGTCTTATGTTGATTAACAGAGACAATCTATAGAGTTTGAGGTCGGGGATTAGGTTTTCCTGTGTGTCGCACCGAGGTTGGGACACAAAAGGATTCATAGACAGGGTAAGCTTTTATCGTGGTACATTAGGCCCTTTGAGGTATTTGAAAGAGTAGAGATGATTGCCTATTGGTTGCAGCTACATCAGAGGTACAGGGCCATGCACAATGTCTTCCACGTCTCTCAGCTCAGACGTTACTTTTCAGACCCGTTTCATTTCTTTCAGCCTGTGGAAGTTGAGCATGAAATAGATGCGTCATTCGAGGAGCATCCAATCTAGATTGTCGATCACAGTACGAAGGTTCTCCACGAGCGGTCTGTTCCTCTAGTACGGGTGCTATGGCAGCACGGGCGAGTACAGGATCAGACCTGGGAGAGGGAGGCCGATGTACGATCGCAGTGGCCGGAGATGTTTGGGGTTTCTTCTTCTATGCCTCTCATGAAAAATTCAGGGACAAATTTCTTTAAGGGGGGATGTTTTTAAGAACCTGGATCTTCGTTTCAAGTATGTTTCCCTTTTTCTGGAGTTTTTATGAAAAATAATGTTTCTGTAAATTTTCGAAGTACACACTGTGTACTTTCTGATTACATGCAGTGTAGTCTTTCCCGGCTTGAAGTCATGTGTTGACGGTGTTCGGGCCACACACAGAGTGTGTAGTGTTGATGTGGAGGCCATTTTTGGCGGAATATGGAAAGACCTAGTTCACACCATGTACTCTAAAAGTAAACGTAGTGTACTATTCTTTTTTTCAATAAAAATATTGGGGTTGCAGCTAACCCCCGTTTTTATCTTCTTCTAGGTCTAATTCTTCTAAGAGCGACCCATACAGCCGGATCTTCTACGAGCCCTGCCTCTTTGTCCATTCTCTGATTCGAGCACAGTCGATTGCATTGGAATCACAGTGGTGAGTTCTCCCTTCTACTTTAGCCTCGTTCCATGATTCCATACCTTTCTTAAGTTATCGTAGGTTGAACATTTTTGACGTTTTCTCAGTTCTACGACATTCTAAGGGGAATCAATCATCATGGTTCAAATATATCATTCTCTTAGGATCGAGGTATGTGGTTTGTGCCTTTCTGTATACAGTCGTTAAATATTATGTGCAATTTCAACTAATTCCCTTGAATTTGGAATTGTGTGTTCACTATTTTTCTCCTGTTGTTTTCATGCATTTCTTGATTGCTGTAGTAGTTGTTTATGCTTGTGAGTAGAGTAATTTTTTTTGGTCATGTTGCATTAACATGCTTGTTTTTCAAGTTAGGTGTTTTTTCCAGTTGTTATGCCTCGTTGTACGATAGTGGAACTGTTTCTTTGTTATGCTGTTGAGCCTTACACTAATATCCAAGTAGTTCTTGAGGTTTACTTGGACGATGCACGCACATTGACCATGTTTTTTTTCCACACAGGACTGTGAGAACCTAGTGTAGTAGACCAACAAGAGAATAGACATAAGGGCTTCTCCAGAGTGTCTTTTAATACGATGAAAGACCATAGGGGGATTTGATGATGAGTGCTTCATAGAGAGTCTATAGTTCCTCGATGTGGGACACAGGGGGAATGAGATGTTGAGTGCTTCCCCAGATATCCTTTATTACAATATGATACTATAGGGGGAATTGATGGTGAGTGCCTCCTCAGAGAGTCTATTACATTGCTAAACCAGAGGGGTGAGACTGTTTGTGACTCCTAGAGGTTTTCTAGTACTTGTAGGTTAAACCATAGGGGTTAGGCTATGAGAGCTACCCAAAGGGTTACCTATTTTCTTCTTGTTTTTGATTGCTTAATTGTATACTTTATATGTTAGCGTTGTGGTTTGTAGCTGTTGTGTGCTTTTCTGTTTGCTGCTTCCTGTACTTTTACTTGCCTTGTATTAATCGACTATTAGGCACAAATATTTCATTGATTGCCTATTGGGACTGTATCTCACACCCTGTTTGGGCCATGCTTTGGGCCCAAGCAGACTATATTACTGCAGGTATAGATAAGGGAAAGTTCCCTTCTACTTTGGGTTCTTTATTGTGCTGGATCTGGAGAGCATGGGATCGAGACGAGGCTTGCGATGCTGAGGAGTTTACATTGTTTTTCTTTTGAACTTTGTTTCAGTTGTATTCCAACATGTTTTTGTGTTTTCTATTTTCCTTAGATACTCCTACCTGGTGCATCACTATCATCATAATTATATATATATATATTCATTTCTTTCATTGATGGTTTCAGTTGCTATGTATTTTGTTACTCCTTCCACTATTGATTGTGTTTTCCTTACCTTGTATACCTTATCAAATGGGGGCATAGTTTCCCCAATAACATACCAAGTCCCTCGCTATTAGTGGGCAGTCTATGGCATTTGGGGAAATGTGCCTGAGGTCATGTGGCGAACAGTGTACGAGTCACCAAGGGAGGAGCTTCGATTTCGTGTCGTTACACCATCGAATCTGAAAGAGCATAGGATCTAATTGCATGGGTGGATGGATAATGATTTTGTTCTCCCTAGTGTTTATCCTTGGGCATCCCCTATGCTCTTTCTCAAGAAAAAGAATGGTTCACATTGGTTGTGTATGGAATATTATTAGTTGAACCACGTAACAGTCAGAAAAAATATCATTTCCCCTGTGTAGATGATTTTTTTTATTAGTTAATGTGGGGAAAGTTGTTTTTAGAGATTGATCTTCAATCTGGTTATCATCAGCTTAGTGATTTTATGTATGATATACTAAAGATAGCATTCAGAATAATGTATGTTCATTATGAATATATTATGATGAATTTTGGTCTAACTAATTTCCATGCTATTTTTATGGACCTGATTAATCAGATATTCTATCAATATCTGGAAACATTTATGGTAGTGTTCATGGATGATATTCTAGATTATTCAAAATATGAGCTTGAGCATGTTGGACATATATGTTTGGTTATAGAAATTCTATGAAGCCACCATTTGAATGGAAATATTTATAAATATAGTTTCTAGATATAATAAGTGAAGTTATTAGGGTACAAGACTTTCAAACATGGATTATCAGTTTATCTAAAAAAGTTGAATTCATTTTTTCATTGCAGGAGCCATATAATGTCATTAAAATCCAGAGATTCCTTGGTCTATCAAGATATTACAGATTGTTTGTTAGGGATTTTTCTATTCTATCGTTACTTTTTTTACTTCTCTTACTATGAAAGCGGTGAATATCACCTAGAATGTTATTTTTTTGTCTTCATTCGACGAACTGAAACAACTTCTGACATCTTGTCCTATTCTGATCTTACCTAATCTTGGTAAGGGGTATGTATTATTTTTTGATGCTTCTTATTATGGTTTGGGATCTTTTCTTATAATCGATGTCCCAATGGTAGGTAATAGATCATGTCATCATTGACCACATGATAAAAATTACCCCACTCATGATTTAGAGCTTGATACAGTTATTCAAGCAGTTAAATGATGTTTCCACTATCTTTTTGGGGAAAAGATCATGGTATTTTATGATTATTAGAGTTTTATTTATATCTTTTCTCAAAAATAATTGAATCTCAAAAAAAGATGATGGGTAGAATACCGTTATGTGTTTGAACTAGATATCTCTTACTCTCTAGTGAAGGAGAATGTTGTTTCAGATTCTCTTAGAAGGAATATACTGTCGAAGGCTATTATAGAATTGATGGAGGAGTGGAATTTTATGGGGATTTTCACTCAGTTTTACTTGGATTCTCATGATAAAATTTCAGGTGTGGTTCTGACCAGTGTTCAGTTCTCATCATCTCTCATAGAGTCTATTATTTATATTCATCAATAGAATGATGAGTTTAGTAAATTTCAAGAATGATCTTATTAGGGGGAGACCGTTTCTAGTAGGCCTTTTTCATTAGATGGTTTGATCCACTTTGGGAAGTGGGTTTTCATACCACACATGTGTGGATTTTAGTCTTACTTAATTTTCACAACTCTTTGGTGGTTGTCCATATAGGCACAATGAATATGTATTATGACATGAGATGGAGATTATAGTCATTGGGTATGAAGAATTACATTTCATACCATGTGTCCCACTATTACACCTACTAGCAGATAAAGGTAGATCACATTAAACCCTCTAGTTTACTTCATCCTCTTTCAATGCCAGTCAGGAAATGGGATGAGAAATCGGTGATTTTTTTGTTGGATTAACATATACTCCACAAGGGAAAAATTCTATTTTTTTACTTGTTGATTGGTTGATGAAGTATTCTCATTTAATTATGATCAAGGAAACCACTAACGTTGAATATTTTTGAATGTTATTGTGAAGAAGGTTGTGAAGATATATTGGGGGTCCTTTTATCATTTTTCATATAGGGATCTTAGGTTCACCTTGAGTCTCTAAAGGTGTCTCCAAGATGAAATGGGAACTCATGTCAATTTGATCATAACATACCATCCACAGATAGATTTTCAAATAAAGCGTATGATCCATATCCTAGAGTATAGGCTTTGTGCTTGTGTCTTAGATTTTGGTGGATAATTGGATAGTAATCTATGATTTTTTGAGTTTGTTTAAAAAATTTATCATCTGTTGATAATAACGTCTCACTTTTATGTGTTGTATGGTATCTCATGCAGATCACCAATTTTTTCAGAAGAGGTGGGTGAAATATCTTTAGTTGGACTAATTCTGGTTCAAGAGACATTAGCAATGATTTAGGATGTTTAACAATGTTTGGTTACATACTGATGTCAATAGATTCGTTTGTGAATTGGCAACGGCGTACTTTGGAATTTTCTATTGGTGACTGGTTTTTTTAAAATGTTTCTCCTCGTTTTGGTCATCTTTGTCCTTGGATGTTGGGTAGGTTGGATCTAAGATATGTTAGGGTGTTTTAGGTCACAATGTGGCATGAGCAGGTTTCTGGTTGGTTAGATTTTTATCTTCAGTTGAAATATATTCTTGATTTTTTCCACCTATCTCGTCTTAAGAGGAATCATCTTGATTCCACTAACAGTCTACGTTGGGATGAAATTGAGTTAGAGCTAGATGATTCTGTTATAGAGAAACGAATTGGGGTCTTTTACACTCAAGTGAATTTATTTCACAGGAAGTGGATTCCATTGGTCATAGTCCTATTGAGACATAGATCAGATTCTCATCAGACATGGGAATGTGATTCATTGATGAGGGATTAGTGGCCCCATTTTTTCTATATATTACATCTCCCACATGACTTCCTAGGGTTGGATGGTCTTTATAGAGGAGATTTTGTAACATCTTGTTCTTGATCTTTCAGGTATGTCCTTAAATACATTGTGGTTTCCAATTTTCTATGACAATATAAAACCAAGTATATATCAATAGGATACCTATAATAGTGAAGCCATAGATTTTTTGGACTATTATATTTAATAGGATTTTTCTAATTTGTAGGAGGACTTCACATTGTGTAACTGGGTTACAGGTTGTGTAATAGTTGTTGGATGCATGTCATGAAAGACATAATGCAGTGAGAGGATATAGGATGTGAAGAGACTTTACATGTCGTTAGTTATTAAAATGTCAAGTTTTTATTCTAATGTGTTGTTTTTTTTGGACGTATGTAGAAATAATGTGGTTACACATCATGTAGTGGCCCACGTACAGTTTTTAAAATTGGTGTGCGGATATTTTGTTATGTTAATTCTATTTTTACTCCCTTGCTCTCGACCCTATGAAATTTCTAGGGGATTTTGGGAGACTCCATGCATTCCTGAATAGTATGATCAATGTTTGATCTTTGTTTCCGTCATGGTGTGTCTCACTAGGAGGGTGATTGATCTTTCCAATTCATTATTGGAATCAATCATGGTATCACCCTTTTATTCCATTATCATATCTTTTCTTCTGAGTTGGTGTTTTCTCATATCTAATTAAAGATATGTTTTGTAATCTCATTCCAGAGTACATTTCCTTATTGTTCATGGTATGATGAGCACTAATTCATGAGGTATGTGGGTTTCATCCATTCCCTCGACCCCTTTTTTTTAAATTGGATCAATCTTGTGATATGGGTATGATTATAGGGCCTTTGTTTTCATTGTTAGGATTTTTTTTTTGTTGGTGGATCCCATTGTAGGCATGTGTGTCCTAAGTTTTGAGGTAGGTGGTTCCATCTCTAACCTATGTTGATGAGCCTTATTATTCCTTGTTTATAAACTTATTTATATAGTAAATGGGCATGATTTATTTTCTTTTTTCTGAAAATTATTTTGAACTAAAAATGGGTTTTCCCTGGTTGTTGATAAATGTAAATAGAAAGGGGTTTTTTCAAAGTGTTGAAATGGATTTGAAAAAATGGTTTTAAAATGGTTCTTAATGTATTGTATTGAATTGTGAAAACTAGCACATGGGGTACCTTGGGTACTTTGGTGGAAGGTTTAGCTTGATGCAATCATCCATGTTTTGTGATTATTTAGAGGATTTTTCATGTGGTTTTCCTCTGTTTCATTGGCTCTTTGGTCCATGGGACTGATATTGACCTTGATAGGGGGTATACTGATGCATTATTCCTTTCCTTCCTAGGCCTATGTTCTATGATCTAGATTCTGCACTTGATTGATTGTTGTATGACTAGTCTTCTAGTCAAAGGTATAGTGAACCTTGGTGCTGATACATATGATTATATTTTGTATTTCTTGACTTTTTTGTTTCAATCGTGATATGTATTTTTAATCTTGTGAAGGAATCATATAGAAATGTGATTTAAAAGTGATATACCTTATTTTGTATTAAAACTATGAAAAAGTTGAATGCTTACCATTTTTTTTATAAAACTACTTTACTGCTTATCATGCCATGTTTTCATTGAAATGTGAAAATGAGATTTCTTATATAGAGAATTATTATGGAACACCTAGATGGGATCCTATTGAGCCTTTTAGCCAACACCATTTTCACCTTATCAATGGCGTGTTCCCCTTTGTACATCTTTTATCGTATAGAATGAAAAGGAACAATAATGAGGTGGTGAGGTTTTGTGTCAGCTAGGTTGGGAAGCTGGTGGTGAGATGGTGTGTGATTTCCCATGCCATCTCATCGAGTAGATGTTTCATTTGGTTCCATTGTATTCGGAATTGTCTTTTAGGGTTTCAACAACTTTTGGATTTTTTTTCCTTCCATTGTCTTCTAGTGGTTATGACATATATTTGTTAAACTTTTATCGTCACTTTCTCTTCCATGATTATATGTGTGTGTGTGTGCGTGTGTCATGTTTTCATACAAGTTGGATGAAATCATTCCATATGTTCTTGTCTCCATCCCATGGGGGTTAGGACTACACATCGGGTATGTGGAATATCGGGCTGGGTTCCATTTTTTTGGGTAACTCAGGTAGATTCATTAAAAAATGATATCATAGGTAGGTTTTTCCTAAAGATTATTTATCTTGGGACATATATAAGACTAGAGATAGAACTTTTGAGAAAAGGGAGGTATGATGCAATGATTGGATGGCTACCTCACATTTTGGTGAGACTCATGTTTCTATTAGATGTTTGTTTATCTGTCGCTAGTGTCGATTATGGAAATACCACATTGAATGAGGATGGGCATGAAACACCACATCATAATGTTATGTGGATACCTCCCCCATCATGGCACCTTTGCCTAGGGGATGCTTGACGATGAGATCCCAGGGAAATAAAATCTCTTTGGGCTATTCCCAAAGCGGGAAATTTCAGGATTGTGGGATAGACAAGGCCATTACAAATGGTATGACAACCATTATCCCTTAGATGTTCCAGAAATACTGTTAGGCCCTTCAAGGGGAATGGATTATGTAAATCCCACATTAAAGGAGGAGTAGCATTAAACACCCATTTATAATGTGGTTTGGGTACCTCTCAAATCGTGAGGCCTTTTCCTGGGGTATGCAAAAGGTCTAGAGCATAGGGATGGAAAAACAGTGTAGGCCAGGACCAAAGCTGACAATATCATGACCATGCTCTGGACTGGGCCATTAAAAATGGTATCAAAGCCATTGTACATTTTATGTGCCAATAAGTATTTTATTCCCTTCTAGGGGTGGATTATGGAAATCCCACAGAAAATGTGGTGGAGCACAAAATACCCCTTTATAAGGTGGTGTGGATACCACTCCCATCATGTGGCCTTTTATTGGATGATTCCTAAGGGGCAGAGCCCAAGGAAATAAAAACCTTGAATGCTAGGCCCAAAGTGGAAAATATAATTATCTTTGGTTATATTGGTCCATTAAAAAACAATTATAGAAATATTGGATCTTTTGTAATCCTCATCATAGATTTTCTAGCATGATCATTTTCATTCCGATCATTTTCCACCTTGTTCACTTTCCCAAGGTGGTAATGTATTGAGAATTCATAATCTATAATCAACACTCACTATCTTATTTGGTACAAATTCAGCTCTTTCTATTTGAATATATACATTAAAATTTAACGACATGTATATGTGTAACACTTTTCACCATAGAGATAATTCTTACAAATATTCAATGAAACAATTTCTGTTACTAACTCAAAATTATGGGTCGGGTAATTTTTATCATGTGTTTTCAATTATTATGAGGCATAACTTATCACTATACCATTCTCTGTAAATACACAACCTAGTTCATTTTTTAACACATCACTATAGAACATAATTCATTCTTCTTTATAGGGTATTGTGATCGTAGGGGCACTGACCAACATCATCTTCAACTGCTAGAAATTATATTCACATTCATCTATCCACAAGAACATAACTTGAATCCAAGTCAACTTATTTAGTGGATTACATATTCATGCTAAATCTCTAACAAATAATTATTAATATCTATCCAACCCATGAATGCTACGAATTTTAGTTACTGTGGTTGGTGTAGTACATTTCTCAATAAGTTCCATATTTTAATGATCTATATATATACCCACACATAAGATTATATGTCCAAATAAAGTTTCTTTCTAGAGCCAAAATTTACACTTGGTGAGTTTTTCACACAAATTTTTCATTTTAGGGTCTTCATCTCAAATCTCAAATGATCTTAATGCAATTACATTCACTTTGAATATAAACTAATATCATCTATAATTAGTACCAAACACTGATCTAGGTAATCTATAAAGGATTTATTCATTAAATCTATAAATGTAGAAGTGGAATTTGTCAGACCAAATGAAGTCAATATCAATTTATAGTTCCCATACATTGTAAAATATGGTCTTCTTGTGTATATATTCTTTCATAACCCCCAATTTATGATATACAGATCAAAGGTAAATCATATAAAACTATTACAATCTGTGTAGTTGATCAAAAAAGTCATCCACATGGGGTAGAGTATACTTTTTCTTGATAGTGATCTTATTATATTCTCAATAATCAATATTGTGGCTCATTTATCCCTCTTTATTTGTTACCAAAAAAATATGTGTGCCCCATTATAATGCACGTCGAAAATTGAATCCCATGTCAAGATCCTCATCGATTTTCTTGATTAATTACTACAATTAAATTATGGTCCTTCTACATGTATTATTATAAATAGAAATCATACCCGCGATGAGTTATATTGAAAATATCCTTTTATATTTTTAGTAATACCACAAAATTCATCCATTAAGACATCAATACACTCCCATAAAATAGGAATGTCTATTATTTTGAGTTTCTAACCAACCATTTTAAATAATAATCCCCTTTGATTAGGAATCAAGACTCATAATTTGATGTGATTTCCATCAGATGTTCATATTTTCCATCTGATTTGAAGACAATCAAATCATTCTTAGTAATATAAATAATGACTTCCATTCATTATAAATTGATGGTGGAATTATTTAATGAAATACAATCCTTGCCTATAATAACATCAACTTCAACAAGATTGAAATAACAAGATTTTCGAGAAGCAAATTTACACAAACATCAACTAGAGATGAATTGCAAACAGTAGATACAATCATCATAACATAAAAAGTTATCACCACCAACTCTATATCTAATTTTTAAGATGGTAATTCATTAATCATTACAAACTCATTGGACATATAAGATTGTTCAGATATAAAATAAAATATTACATTAGTTATTCTAGAGTGAATGATAAGTTCACATTTCACCACATCATTCTTGTAACCCACTACATCCGTAATGATCACATGATATTTCTCTAGGTCTTTTTTCTTAAGAGATTTCATTATTCTATTCATCCAAAATGTCATATTTTTGAACAGGTTAGCATAATTCCCATATTCATTACCTTTTTTGAATTAGAGATTGGGTGGTATTTTAGTCGGTCTCTTAATTTCCTCCATTGCATTAACTGGATTATTCATCCACTACTGAAATTCACAGGCTCTATAGCCCACCTTTTCACATTTAAAACACCTCTGAGATATATTATTGAAATTCCCTTAATGTATCTTCCCCCATTTCTAGAATATATATGGATGAAATCTCTATCCATCATGTGACTGGTTTGAGTTTTCTTGAGGAAAAGTCTTCTATTTCTTATCATAACCATGGTAATGGTGGTAATCTAAAATTTACATTTCATCATGGAGTGGCCTTAGCACGATTTCTTCACAGCTACTCAATACTCTTATAAATAACAATTTATGAGGACATGGATTAATACCACTAAAGAATAAATCAATTTTTTTAGAGGCTAATTATTAAACAAAGATAATAACTTATATTTATTTAAACATTATGCTCATAGTAACCAAGGGATTCATCATCCTTTTTCATTATATCAGGGAATCATTTCTCCATCTCTATATATAGAATAATAGGGACGTACTTATTGAAAGATATCCTCATAAACTCATTGAATTAAATATTGTCAACTTATTCCTCTTATCTCATATTCTTAATAAGAATACAACATTGATCTTATTCCAATTCCAAATAATAAACAACATAGAAATGTTTTTCATATTCATAGAACATAAGAAAATAAAATATTTTCCCAATTGTAATAATCCATCACTTATCTACCAGTGGATGAAAAGACACACTAAATTCATGTGGATGTTTCCAAATGAAAGTAAAAAAATTACATTGTTCCCTTATTTGACCATTTTAAATCTCAACATGATTCATATCCTGAATAAGATGATTGATCGTAGAAAATAGATTTTGTATTCCATCTCCCCTAGAATTTGGTTTCTCGGGTGGAAATTCATTTCATTGTTCATCACATTTATTTTTAGTATGACGTATTTTGATAACATACATTTACTAAAACTAGAAAAGAAAAGAATAAGAATTAAACTATAATAATCAAAGATAACTATAATATAATCATGAAATAAAATTAATAGTCAATCTAAATCAGGATAGCTTCATATCAATAAATGGGACCTTAGGTTTTAATTATCTTATCCATGGTCAATACCATACACATTAGAATTTTTTTCTTTACATTGAATTACGCCCTTCGTATTTGACAAATTTTTCTAATCCTAATCTCCATTTATTGACTAAACATGTCCTCTAATACCAAATATAGAAGTCTTATATTTTCAAACATGAATATTACAAAATTGGAGATTAATATTCATTAAATTTCACAAATAAAAACTTGAAGATCATAAAGGTTTAGTATCCTTGAAGATTATATACCCAATACATTTATTTAAGGAAATATATTCACCATATCTGCGTGATATTTCCATATATTACCCATCGTAGACAGTCCTAATTAAAACTTTTTCAAAACATATAGAAATAAAACATAATAACGGGTTATCTCAAATACTCAGTAAGGTTAATCCTAAGAGAAAAAATTGATGAACATATGAAAGAATAAGATAAGAAAAGGGTATTATAACATGAACATAACTTATGAATGATATACCTAATATATGATTAATTATAAACAGGAGACATGGAATAAAACTTCTTTATTTCAAAATAAATGAATCATAGGAGTGGGAAATCACCATAAAACATGAAACATATGTTCATGTCAAAAAAATAGCACTAAGAAATGTATAGAACCATTTTATATGTTAATTTTGAATATCAAGACCATAAAATCATAGTGGATAATTCATACCTACCTATTTTCCATATCATAATGGATTAGAAATCACCACATGCATCCCATAATGCATCATGCATAACTATTTTATTCCCATAGTGGATCAACCATATCAACTTGCATCCCATAATTATATAATGAGATATAAAACATTACATAATGCTTTATAGGGATATATAATTAAACAAAACCCAATTATATAAAAAAAACCCTAAATATGTGTTCCTCAATATCATAAAACATTAATTATATAACTATATCATAACACATGAAAAGAAAATTTGTTTTGTGGACATTGTAAATATTCATCAAAGCATAACCCATGGAAAATAAATCATAATCCTAATCATTTCATCATCATAATCATAAAAAAATAGGGAAATAATATTTATGCTATCATAAGATCATATCCCTAGTGAAACATAATTAACATAAAAGGATGTTACCATTGATGAGAATTGCTTTAATAGAATCACTAGAATATTTCTTGAGGAAAATACCATTTCAATTTTGAATCCACTTTATTATAATCTAATAGTTTCAAAATTATTATTACAAAAATTATTTCTAAAATAAAAGTTTGAATTTTAAATTTAATTTACAATTAATTAAGCATTCAAGAGTGTGGGAAATTTTATTCACATCGTATGAGTTAAAAAAACATTCCTTTCACACTTTTGTAAAATGTTGAAAAACTAACTAATTCTTAAAAAGATAAGAATATTTCTTTAGAAACATTTTTTAATAGTAAATACTGGGTAAAAATTAATTTAAAAATAATACGAATATTTCATAACTATTATTGAAGACTTTATTAGAAAATATAAGAACAAGTTTATTCAACCAAAGGGATAAATAAAGTCAGTTTTCCCTTAAAAACATTCATTAAATCTCTTGAGTATATAAATTGATGAAAATTCAAATAAAACCTGAACTCCTTAGGATTAATGATAGGAAAATAAGTATTAAAAGGGTTTATTATATAAGGATCATGTAATTTTCTCGATTGAAATTCATGATAAAAAATACGTATTCAAATGGGATTGAAACATAAATCATTTACCTTAGGTCTCTCCATTCCTTATTCACGTTATATACTCAAATATAAAAAAAATTATTTACATGTATTCTTTAACCATTTTAATTTCTATCATACCATATATGATTAATTTATGATATCTTATCACAACTTCAATAATAAATTCATTTCAAAATCACAGTTTTGTGCAAAAATTGATTTGTTTTCAACCATTCATTGGTTCAATAATCCTTATCCTTGTAATTTGTGTTGTAGTAGTGGGTTCCGTTAGACCAACTATTTATTAATTTTCAATTACCATATCATGTATACAATTATATATTCTTAATGTACACATACCATTATTTTTTTGATATTTCTACAGCGACTATTTTATTATAATGTCCATAGATTATTTATCTTATCAAAAGGTTATAAAATATACTATGATATAATGAGAAACTCATGAAACTATGTAATAAATATTAATCATATTTCTTTTTCTCTAGATGCATAATATTTACTAAAAAGTATATTTATAACTATCAGGTGTTGGGGGCTCATAAGAATTGAGACTTCTTCTCATTACGTTCATACTTGGTGATCTCTAATTTTTAAAATCAGGAGGAAAGACCATTAAATAGGAACACCACATGTTTTGGCTATAATTTGATGTTACTACCAATATAATTTTATATTCATTCCTTCACTTGAGATCATTATCAATGTGTTCTATTTTATTGTGTACTCTACTTCATGATAAAACCTATTATAATGAAGTCATGGTGAGGTATCTTTTGTTAGCTTTGTCGTTAGGGGTATGTAATTGGTTGAATGATCAAGATATAATTTGTTCCTACTAATTTGAGGAATTAATATCTCATTCCAGGTTTATTGTGATAGTATTAGCTTCATAAATATATTGTCATGATATTCAAGGGTAAATCCATCCAGTTAGATCAATAAATAATAAAGCAAGAAAGTATGAGGACACAAGTGTGTGTCATATTTTATGGTATACTAAAATAAAAAGGCGTAATTTTAATTAGTTCTTGTTTGTATTCTAGTTTCCAAAGTTATGACTGTTCCTTATCCCTTTAGGTGCATTAATGGGTAGTTAGAAAACACTCTTGGTATGTCAATACTATTCACTTCTTTTGAGATAAAGGCTTAGAGGGGAACACACAATAGTGCATCCAAGAATATTCCATATTCTCATGACTGAGAATATAGGAAATGGTGGGACCCACCATGCGGTCTTAGTGTTGTCCCTGAGTTATCATTCACCAATAAATAAATAAATTCATTTTTAATTGAGTATAGAATAATTGGTTTGAATTTATTTATTAATTTTTTTACAAGTGTTTTTGTAAATACAAGGAATTATATTATATAGATGAATATTATTTGAATATTTAAGGATTATTTAATATTAATGTAAATAATGAGTTGAGTTAATGACTTGAGTTTATCATGTAATATATTTAATATATATTATAGGTATGTTATAAAATATAAATAATATTTATAATGTTATTAGTTCTCCATAATTATTTATTTATTACTTATTTAGTTGGAATTGTATTTATGGAGGCTTGGGAATCCTTTCTAGTTATATTTTCCACCCACTATATAAGAAGAGGAAAGGATAATTCCAGTGGATATTCATCAGTTGAAATTGATATCATCTCTCTATTTTCATAAATCATAGAGAGAGAGAGAGACAGAATTTCTCAACTGAGTGAATGATCTATGATCACCATTTTGGATTGAATGCATAAGATCATGGGATCTTGGGGTTTGTATAATTCTTGACAGGTTGGGAAACTTCTTTGTGGTCGGCCATGGGATCTTGGGTTTGTATAATTCTGCATGCTTCTCCTTCCTTGATTTCTGGACAGGTTGGTTTGGGACCACTTCACTCTTGGAGATAGATAGGAAGGCAAAATCTATCATTGTGATTTTAGCCTGCGGATGCTGTGGATGGCGCGCAACATGGCCAGGTTATTGAATCGTCCCTCAATTTATTCTCTTCATTTAAAAATGAAATTGTTACTGCAGGAGTTGGGTTCTCTTGTCAAGGGGGTGACCAATCCTCGGTTCTGTGTAAGCTGCTCGGCAGATCGATTGGTCCTTCTGGTTTGCGCGGTATGTGGGTTAGTTGGCAGCCTCCGGTGAATGGTCTCAAGATCAATGTAGATAGGTCCTTAATTAATGGAAAAATGCGGGGTGGAGGACTCCTGTGGAATGGGAATGGTTCGGTATTGGTGGCCTTTAGTTCCTTTTCTGGTCTGGGTAGCTCTTTGGAAGCCGAGATGAGAGCTCTCCTCTCCAGGGTTCTTGTTTGTAATAGCCTCTTCTTGGAGGTGGCGGAGGTTGAATCGGACTCTGAACTTCTGGTTCGTATTCTGCATGGGAATATAGTTGCTCCTTGGAATTTAATTTATTTGGCCAGACGATGCTTGTTGGAGATTATCCAGGGTTGTGTGGTTCGACACATCAAGAGGGAGGCCAACATTGCGGTGGATGCTTTAGCGCGAGAAGGTAGCAGGCACAATCGTCGGACTGTTTATTCTAGTTTGGGTTTGTTTCCTGCAGTTTGTAATAATTTAGTTGTGGGGGACTCTTTGGGTCATCATTACTTCCAAGCCATGTAGTCTGGATTGGGAAATAGGTTGTATCCTTTATGTGTTTATAATAAAAAGGCAACTTTCAGTCAGTCAGCATAGGATCATGGTGTCATGGTGATAAATATATCATCAATGTTCTTTTCTAGAACCTCGAATCTAACAAATGGTGTATGTATTGATTTTAGAATTACATTTGGATGATCTATGTGGGTTTTAAATATGATAATTGGAGAAATGATCACTAAAGGCTTATGATAGACATGCCTTCCTTTAATTAGAATGGGGTATGTGTTTGGTTTTATTTGTTCTCTAAATAAACCACATCAGTTCCTCAGATCATTCTAGGGATTATAACAATGAAGATGGTGAAGTTTCAATGCTCCAGTGATAAAAATATTAAAATCCTCAACCTTATGGTTTCTACTACATTCCCTAATTCCAAAAATTATTATTGGAAAGATCACATGGTTTTTTAGGCCAAGAAAATAATTTTTTATTAAATTTAATTAGAGGTTTGTAAATTAGTACCAGCCAATTATACCAACAATCGATCCAATCTTGGATGGTGAAGCTACAACCACCCGAACAAATTATGAATTGAAATGGTGTTCTTAGAGTTAATGTTTTCAGATTTTATGTTTTTAAAGAACATGAGATATATATATTAATTCATTTTTAAGTTCATTCTAAAAACCTTGTGTTTATTCTGGTCATGAATTAACATGAATCCTACTATAATCTTATAGTTTTATTTCCTCTTATTGGTTACAATTGTTTCCACATGGCTTTGGAATAATTTGTAACAAAAGAGGGGTATATGACTTTGCTGCATGACTTGATTTCCAAAAATCAAAATATAGAACCCAATTTTAAAAATTCTATTTGTAGTATACTAATTAATAAAAGTAAAATGTTTAATAAAATTATTTTCAAGAATAATTACTATGAATTAAAGGAAAATGGTTTTGATTTTGAGAACACTGCCTTCGAAAGCTTGGCTGGGCATGCATCCTCACAGAGATCCTCATCTAACAATTATGTGCCTCCCATAACAGAGCCCTCAACCCCATCCTTCCTTATACTGGGTCCCTCCTTTAAGAGATCCAAATTGTACACACTCCCCTTTTGAATATATTTGTCCCCCATATTGGTTGTTGTTCATCCCCATAGCACATTCATAGGCCAGTTGTCGTCCCGCCCTTTTCCATAACCTCTCACTGCTATGACACCATCCTAAACCATACCATCATTAGATTGTTGGATCCCATAGCCAACACCACTGTAACTCCCATGATGAACTGCCTCCTCCTTTGGTAGGATCCCACAGCACTGGACACACCCCTGCAATTCAAATTAATATGCCACCCAAGGTCATCGCTATTGATAGCACATCGATCACCGTCCTTGGTCCGCTCCCGCCGAGTAGTGGCTAGATCCATCTTTTAGTTCACACAGTATTTGTATCCCTCCCCCTCCCCAAAATACCCATAAGGAACAAACCAGTGTGATTCCCCATAGGTCTATTTCACACCTACTCCATCCATGATGTCTTTCCATTCTGGTGTATCTGAGGTACCCCTTGTCTATGTGTCTGGTTCATTACATAAATCACCCCCAACCAGGTTTTTTCCACCTTATATGGGATAGTATGATCCCGTGAAGATCTTCACAACTTGAAATGGGTTTATCTATGGCTGAAAGGCCTTGAAAACCACTTTACATGGTTTTCCTAGCCTAAAACAGGCCCACATAGTGTCGGCCATACCGGCATTTGTTCTGCATGGGGTTACAGGGCCTGCGAAATAATGTAAATAATAAAAGTTAAATTTTTTAATTAATTCAATAATAGTATTAAATTAGATTAAATAAAAACTATTTTTTCATTAGTAAGAATATTTTATATCTGAAAATATTAATTTAATTCAAGTATTAATAAAAATTAATAATGTAACTAAATAAAATAAATTATTTGATTTTTTATAATTAATTTAATTTATTTAAATACATTTATAGGTTTAATTTATAACCATTTAATTTTTTTCATGCATTAGCTTATTATATCGAATGGTTTTGAGGTAGTGATTCAACCTTTATATATCTTGTTTAATTAATTTAATTATTTAATACGTGAAACCAATGATTGTAATAAATAGATAATTAAATCTTTGTTTCTGCATTATCATCTCATTTAATACGTATAGGGGCCTACGTGTCCAATTTATCTATTGTATTTTTCACTCCCTAGACCCCCTCTCATGAATGCGAGTATACTTGTACATTTAACAGTGATGTTATAAGATGTATACCCCCACAAAGATAAGACAAAATTTAGATGATTTGTGGACACAATGGGTGGGGGACAAGCTATATCATGGGTCAATCTACGAATCAAGTATGATTCCCATAGGTTATGTCTGATCCATTAAGTTTAAATGGACAATCCAATATTATATTCTCAATACTAGTTGAGTATTTTTATTTAATTTATGCATTTTTTTATCATTTTATTCGTTTTATTAACAGTGGGAAAACATATAAAATAATAAACATTAAAATGAAAAAAGACGTGAGTACTAGTCTTTTATTAATGTACAATTGTGATCAAGACAACATAGAGTTAACATATTAATAGAAATAGATTTTAGTCATTAATAAAATATTTAAATCTCAGAAATAAATATTTATTTCGAAAATGACTTCGATCATTTGAATTTGAACAAAACCTGGGGTTTTGGGTGCTCATCTTCTAATGTTGAGGTTGCATCCTACTATGAGGGAGTTCTTATGAGAGTGATGGGTTGACTTAAATGATTTTGGAAGAAAATATTTTTTTCAAATATATCTTTTCTCAATATTATACGTAACAATTGATTAAATCATATTTATGATTTTTTATGTTTGAACTTCACTCAACAGATCAAGGAGTCGTGAGTTAATGTGGTCTTCCAGTCAAAATCCGACAAAGAAAATATCCAGTAGTGGAATATGAAAAGAATCTATAATATGATGATTGGTTTCAATGATTCATTCTATTAGAATACTCTTATGAGAGAGTGTTGTAATTCTAGTATAGAGGGTTTCTAGAGTTCGTTAAAATTGTAGGAGACGACTAATGATTTAAATAATCAGTAATGTCTAATTAGTAATAATGATAAAAGTAATAATCTACTAGATTAAATTAGTTATTAAATTTAAATTATTATCACAATACATACAGTGATATCTAATGGACAATGAAAATTTCCACACTAGCATGAGTTTCGAATGAGTAGTACATACAATTGTGCAATGTACTACAACATCGAAAATTCAAGGCTTCGGTGTCCCCAATACTTGTTAAGATGCCACAGGATGTGAGGGTATTATGTTCTTATAGGATACTCACGTATTATTCATATTATGGTTATACCATAATAATATCATCATCGTCAGATGTAAATTGTATATACCGCATCAGGACATGGATGATATAACATGTAATCTCATACCCAAGAAGCATGTGAGGAGAAAGAGAAGCAAAAATAAAAATAGGTGCTGATTAAAGTGGATATGCGTAAAATGGGAGATGAATCAAAGTCTTTGAATGGATCCCATTATAATATCATTTTCATCCATATATTCCAATTTAATTTAAGAAAAAAAAAACAAAATAAATATGGGGAAAATGATTATTTTCATTTTTGGGAATGATTTCACATGCACTCAGAACATAAAGAAGGTATAATATGTAGTTTGTATGGTGAATAGGTTAAATGAAATAGATAAAAGGCCAATGGAAATAATTGAGTCATTGGAACCATTGTAGCATCATTAAGGGAATGTTTTATTAAAAAAGAAGTTATTTTCCTCTCATGTTGTGATATATATATATATATATATACGTGTTTTCAAATTGAGTTGAATTGTAGAAGAAATAAATTTTTCATTCATTATTTATAATCACCAATTACAAGTATTGCTTCTTTTATACTTATTAGGTATTAAAATAAAGTATTCTAATCAATTATTAGTCTTTAAATTTTGCATCCATGTATATAAACATTACAAGAATTTGTCTTCTCCAAACGTATGAGAATGGTTGGTTTCTAAGTCAATGGTGCGGAACACACAAATTCTAATTTCCATGGTTAATGATTGAAGTTGAACTTTTATAGATAACTACCAAAACATTAATCTCACATATCCAATGGAAAAAAGGATATATTATTCTAGTTCCATAATGATTGTTTTTGTGTGTTTAATACACAACTAATAGTATAGTAACACTTGAAAATTTTTAAATTCCTAATGAATATTAATTGTAATAGGTGTATACCCAGCTGTGGAAAGATAATACATTATCAAGAAAAACAATATAGTATTCAAAAATAACGTAGTTTTGATTTATACTCTTCAGAGTTAAATGACTTAGGTATTATCAACATAGTTATGTAGTTATATTAGGACAAAGAATCATATAGAAATAACTTTATTCCATAAGGATTTTTGAATTTATCCATCTATAGATCTTGAACTATACCTAGGGTAATCTATTGGTATATCTAAACCATAATAGTCCATTAATTTTTTAAGGAATATTAACGGGAAGTCTGGTATATGCATATTTAGAAGATATAAAATGCTTTGGGCTAGTGTATCGAAGAGTATCTTGACCAAGTATTAATCAATAAATATAATGTAGTGTGAACAACATCAGAAATGCACATTACCTTATCCACATCAGTACTACGATGATAATGAGGAGGATAAATGATGTATCTTAAATGTTAACATTCAACAACTAAAATATAACATGGAGAAATTATTCAACACAAATTTTCCTTATACACATCAATGTCATGATGTAAGTCAAAGTATAATCTATGTTAAAATGTATGGATTGTAGATAAACCCATTTTTTTAGACATGCATTGAAAATAGATAAATCATCTCATAAACGTATGCCAACTAAGAACATGATATTAGTTATACTATGATGGAAATATATTATGGATTAATAACATGTGTTTATATACAATGATCTCGTTAAGGATATAAAATTTCTTTCATAAAGAAAAACATAATGCGCATCAATAGTAATCATCATCAAATTTTCTTAGGATATTACAAAAAACCAAATATTAGAAAGAGATATTCATGTTATAGATTATATTTCTATAAATGGGTGAACATCTCTATTTTAGATATTTGTAGAAAGATTGACATAGGTTTAGTCAATATAGTGATTCACAAATATTGATAATAGAATGTGTTCCATGAGTGGTGTGGAAGAGAATAGTCTAGAGAGACATATTTCATAGGATGAATGGAACTATACTGATGTTTTTATATTCTCTATGTCTGGTGAAATGTTATTGATTGAGTATAATGATTCATACCAGTACGTAGTATATGGAAACTTTGTAAAATTTGATAGATCAATTAAAATTAAATAATGGATTCCATATATGATGTAAATGGGAAATATTATTTTGAAAACTATTGTGGGTACTAAAGTGAGACTATACATGCATAGTATAGGCATGGTACCAATAATGCTCGATTAGTACCACAATGTTTTTATGCCTAAAACCATTTGAATTTTACTTATCATAGCTAATTTCTATGATCATTTTACTGAGAATTGGATACCAAGATCACCATTCATGGAAGCTGCCTATATCGCACAACCAAAAAATTATGGTGACAACATAGAATTCTAATAAGGGTGAATGTTATTGAATCCAATTCAGGATGAGAAGTAAGAAAAAATATCATGTATTATTCATTTGAAATGAATTATTTTTATGTTTCTACAAGAGGTTAGGGGGAGATCAATTTTTCAATGAATAATATTTTTATTGACATTTAGAAAATAGATATTGGTCTTATAGTTAGACAACACCAGAATGATAGTATTTCTCTTTTGATTGATTTAAATTATCAACCTATGATCTAGAGAATACGATCTATTGAGGTAGATCTAACAATTGCTAAGTGAAATTTAATCATACATATACTAACATGGTATTGAAAAATAAAAGTTGGAACTATTTGAGAGAGAATTATTTCTAAAGTCAAATGGAATAAATATCTCTACAAATATATTCATGGGAATAGAAGGAGATTAATTTAGTGACATTAACTTTATATGTTTTAGAAATAGATCAATCACATATTCCATGATATTTACAAGGAATGAAATTCCAAACATAAATTTTATGGTATGATAATATTTGTTATATGTAGGAAAATTATAAGGGAAGTAGTCATACCTATTTAATTGTACATGATAAAGTACAAAGGATATGTACCCAATATGTTAAGAGAAAATGATATTAGTACCAATGGGACACAAACTTGTTTTTCTACAAGCTCAATAAGATCTAAAGTCGTAGTGTGGATAAGAAAATGAGAATCAAAAGCTCATTCAATCTATTTATATCCATGTCTACACAAAAAAACTGTATTGTGAGTTATATGGTATCTAGGAAGTAGTGTGAAATATGAATAAAAAATCTAGTTTGTGAAATCGCACCTATAATGTAAACTATAATCATAATATAAATTATGATACTCTTACTAGCCAATATGTTAAGTTTTTATAGTGTAAAAAAGGTACTCACTCAGATATTACATCTCTTGTGGATTTTTACACAACTAGATGAAGACATGGATGGTAGAATAGCCATGTTGTGGAGATATGGTACACCATGGTAACTAAAAACATGACTCATTATAACCATCATCATAATCATGTGACAGGAAGCAAGGATGGTTAGAAAGATGGATCTACTGAAAGTGGGAGTGTTGTAAAATAGGTTCCCTAGAAAAACTACAGTACTTTTCTAATATTATTTTATGTGTATTGTGATATATGAATGATATACACGTACCGTTATAGTGTATAAATTTTTTCATCCACTATTTATTTCTTTCGTGAATATATTACTTTTCATATCAAAAGGTTATAGCATATATCAGGATATAATGAGAACATTGAGATATAATTGCATTAATATTTAACAAGTTTTATATGGTCAAGATACAAAAAACTAACTGGACACAACGGATGTATGACTATTAAGTAATGAGGTATCATAATAACTGAGACTTCTAATCATAAATTTCACACTTGGATATCTCTAGAAGGTGGTATAGTTAGGAAAAACCCAAAATAGGAAAAATACATGTTTTGTGGGTCATTGGATGTTCCAATCTATGGACAAGTGTATTGGTCTCTAGACATGATATCATTACAAATGTATTCCATTTGATTGTGTACATTGATTAAAGGAAAAAACCAAGACAATGAACTCATGGTGAGGTAGCTTGTTTTGGGATTTCCCTTGGTGGTATGGAATTGGTTGCATGATCATGATAGAATTTTTCACTTCTGAGTTGAGTAAGTAATATCTCAATCTAGGTTGATCAAGATGGCAGTCCCTTCATAAATCCATGTCCATGGTAGTTGAGGGTAAATATGTCTAGTTAGATCAATAATTAATAATGCAAGAAAGGATGATGACACAAATATTCATCTTTCATTATGAGATATTGAAAGACAAAGAGATTATACTACAAAGTGTGTGTTTTTAGGGTGGTTTTCATAGTTATGGGTTTTCATTATCTCCATAGGCACATTAATGGGTTATATTTCGCCACTCCAAGTCTATGAATAGAATTTACTACTATTTAGATATGGTTGTAGAGGGTCAAACACAATATCACATTCAAAAGTATTCCCTATTTTGGGGAATAGGTATATAGGATATGTTAGGCCCCACTATGGGGTCCCAGTAATGTCTATGCATTATTGATCATCAATAAATAAATAAATCCATTGATATTCATGTATATAGTAGTTGGGATGAGTTTTTTAATTAAATATATTTACAAGTGTTCTAGTACATACATGGAATAATATTATATTAATAAATATTATTTTAATATTAATGTTTAATTTAATATTAGAATGAATTATGAGTAAGCTTAATGACTTGGGTTTATCAAATAATATATTTAATATATATTACAGTTACGTGATAAAATATAAATAATATTAATGACATATTCAGTTTCTCAAAATTATTTATTTATTACTTATTTGGAGGGAATTTAATTTATGTTAGCATGGGAACCATTTCAATGTATTTTTTCCACCTACTATATATGAATAATAAGTAGCTAATTCTAATGACTATTCAATGTTCATAATTGAGATCTACTCTCTCCTCTCAGAACCTAGAGGGAGAATCGATCAACCGAGTAAAAAATCCAACAAACTCATTTGTGGATCAAAGGTAGAGGATCATGGTGATCATCACGACATCAAAGAGATCATATAAGCTCTTAACTAGAACCTAAAATCCGATGAACAATATTTGTGAAAATTTAAGAAGTGTGTGTGGATTTTTAGAGGGGTTTGACATCAGATATTTCGTGAAATGGTCACTAGGGAATTTCAACAGATTTGTAAACATTGAATGGAAATGAGGTATTTATTTAGTTTTAGATTTTTTCTCTGATTAAACCACATTATGTTCTTAGACCATACCAGTGCTCAGATTGCTAGAGATGATGAATTTTCAACACTTTGATGATAAAAATATTTAAATTCCTAGCCCCACCAGCTTCAGATATGCAACATACTACCAACAATTTTATCATGGTTATATTATTTCAATAATTTCAAGAATGATGTAAATATAATATATATTAAATATATATATATAGATCCATAAAAATTATTTATATATATATATTAGTCAATTACACTTCTCTTGGAAAAGTTAGGTCGTACGTACACATGAACGTTGTTATCACTTTTCGATTCATGGGTCAAATGAAAGTAAAATATTAATTCACTTTTATAGAATAATTGTTAAATAATATAAATCATATATATTCATAAAATGCATCCTTATTACCATCCATTTAATGTAGATACAAAAAATGAATCACATAACATCGTTGATGTGGTAGTCTACACATACGCATAAGCGACGTGATCATTTTTCAATAGTTTAGATGGTAAGATACCTTATATGATATTATCATTAAATAAAAATATTTATATCATTAAAAAAATATAAAATCATTAAATCCATTGTAATAACCATCCATGAATGTTTGCTGATTGGAAATGAATTGTATCGATATGTGGAGATGGTAAGTCATACGTACACACGAGCGATAATTTCAATTCCTATTTGATGGTAATTAGGGTGAATAAATTTCATTTCATAATCATAATAAAATTTAAGTATATTTATCTTAAATATTTTACTATTTTAAAAATAATATAAGATACTTATTGGAGGTAAAATATGAATTAAAAGGTAAGTGATCGACTATGGAAACTACTTCTTCATTAAAGAAACCCCTTTGGATCTACTCTTGAACAACCTACTGATGGTATTTTGGAAAGACCATTACCAATATAATGTTTATAAAGGACTGAATAAGATTATTTTTCAGGGTTTTTTTCTATACATAATGCTCTAAGTAGTTCGAGTAAGATAAAGGAGGGTGCACTTTTATAATTGAGGTTAGGGGAACTCTTTGGATTTCTTAAAAGCATTAAACATAAAAAAATTATTCTCATTAAAAATTATTCCAAATTGTTAATTATTTGATGATAATGTAGGATGGTGTTTAAATACCATAAATTAATAAAATTTTGTTACTTTTTGAGGTTTTTAAATTTTCTCTTTTATTTTAACCCCTTACTTATCATATTTTAACCTTAACCATGATAACGTTTTTCACACTTAAAGGGTTATAAATTTACTTCTATGTTTATAATTTGTTCATTAATAGTCAAGGGGTGAAATATTTTTCTGTATTTTATATACCATTTACTATTTCAAAATTTTAATTATTTCTAAATAATTTAACATAATATTATTTTGATAAAATAACATTAATATCAATTTTGAAACATCATTTAATTTTACTCAAAATAAACATATAAGAAGTTGAAATTACACTATAATCATTTTAAACAAAACTAATATGTCATAATAATCATTAAATTCGTGCAACACTCTAAATACTTTAAATTAGAGAAGTTTTAATATTCTTAAATTTATTTATTTTATTTTTCTATTAATTGGAGAAGTAATGCCTCAATGTTGCATAAGAATTTAAGGTAATTATATAATTACAAAAAATTAGAAATAATTTTACATATTAAAAGTAAATTCATTATTCTCAAAATAGTTATTTATATTAATTCATAACATCCTTTTCTTTTATGTAGACACATAACAGATATTTAAATGTTAGAGGGTGACATTTTGTATTTTTCTTCACATTAAATATTATATATGTCATTTCCCTGGAAAAGAGTCCCATAAATAATTTATATTTGATACTAAGGTGATAATACTGATATTATATTCATACAATATGAATTTTGATGAAAAAGGTTGATCTTAACATTATTTTTATCCTAGTTTAAACTGATTTACCATTTACAGAGGTGTCAAATTTTACCAAAATTAAGATTCTTAATTTCAAAAATATTAAGAAACTAATTTAGAAAACAATGACCACCTAGTTCCAAATAGATAATCCATTTTTCATATTAAGTTTCTATAAGTTGAAGAAATATATATTCAAATAATCCTACAAAATGTGATGAAATTTCCTTTTTTAAACATATACCGTTTACAATTGTAGATGGCGAAAAAGTCCGTAGTTTCCAAAGGGAGATCCAAAAGGAAGAAGCCAAGTCATATTCGGACCCAGGGGCCCGTTCTAGAGGGTCCAGAGGCATTGCGCGAAATTAAAGAGGACTTGCTCGAAAAAATGTTCCCCGCATGAAGGACCCCCAGGATTCGCTAAATCACCTTGTGGTGGCACGCAATTTTGCACACCCCAGTTCCATGTTGTGCGCTTTTCACACCGACTGGACCCGACACAGAATATCTCATTCACTGCCAAGATTCCCCACCAACTGAGGCCTATAAATAGAAGGAGACCCCTCCGGTTTCAGGGTTACAGAACTCAGACCAGCTCCTGTGCGCGAAATAGGACTCCCCCGTATAAAAAGATGTCTTTCAGGTAATCCCCTTTTCGCGCAACATTGCCTCGGGATTTGCCTTCGCGCACAATCCCACCGGCTTGTTTTAAATTGCATACTCCTCATGGTTACCCCTTCGTGCACAATCCAATCCCAATTTTGCACCATTCCTTCATAGGAACCGGCCATTTCCCCCGCGGGAAATCCAAGTCTGCTGCACGGAATCCCCTTAATTGCGTGCTGTCACGACCCGCCCTCGGGGTCCGTGTCGTGACTACCCCAAGCCCGCCTTCCATAGCCCAGGGGCTGGCGACTAGCACCAAGGCGAAAATCCCGGTAAAAAGGGAAGGCTTTGCCTTTGTAAAGAAAACAAACACCACAGAGTAAGCAAGCGGAAAGTAACACTAAGCAAAAACAGAGTACAACTAAAAGTGAGGAAAGTAAAAAGGGGCCGGAAATACAAGCCCAACTGTAAAGTACAACTCGAAAGGAAAAACAGCAACTGAAAAGTAAAGCTGCTACGCCGAGCTGTCCACTGGAAATCCCACCTGAAGGGTGGGTACAGATAGCTCCTCTGCTCCTCGGGTCCCGCCGTCTGCTCCGAGTATGTCCCGCCCAGTGGTCTGCCTCTGGGTACCGCCTCGTCGTATAGTCCACCTCCAGGTACCGTCCAGTCCTCGAACACTCGGCCTCTGCCAGTACTGACCGTCGTCTGCAACCAACACAACGAGGTGCGGGCATAGCCCGTGCAGGGGTGAGTATAACGATACTCAGTAGGGACCCCGAGACCCTCAAGGTCTCACTAAAACCAACAAGGATAACCACAAGAAGATCACAACAGATAAACTCTACTTAGGTATATGCCCATACATATACCTAATTTATTAAGTAACCCCTCTCAGTCATGAGGAAACACAAGGATCATGAGATCAACGGATAACCACTACCCAGGTATATGCCCATACATATACCTAAGTTATCAAGTAACCCATCTCAATCATGAGGAAACACAAAGGTCAAAAGTCTCAGCTCAAACCAGGATTTTCATTATCGAAACCGTAACTGCTGAAGAGCTCCGTCTCTAGAGTGTACAATGGTCCTGTCACGACTCCGAGGCCGCCGCTCACTAACCTAAGACTGCTGAAGTACTCCTCCTGTCGAGTACTGCGGGTCTGCTGCCAACTACCAGGCGCTCCGTCCGCTGAGGGTCTGCTGCCAAATACCGGGCGCTACCCAGATAGCCTACTGAGGTACTCCTCCTGTCGAGTACCGCGGGTCTGCTGCCAACTACCAGGCGCTCCGTCCGCCGTGGGTCTGCCGCCAAATACCGGGCGCTCCGTCCACTGGGCTAGTCGACTCACTCCAAGTCGAGTCGGTCAAGCAGTCGCCAGGTCTCAGCCGGCTACACGGTCTCCGTACTCTGCACGCTCGTCTCCGGGAGGGTCCGCTCCACGAGCTACTGGTCGATACTCCAAGTATCACAAAGTCCCGCAAAGAAGTATCTCAAAAGTCCGTCTCGTCACAGGGGTCTCAACGCTACAGACGGCGCGTCGATCGGACGCCCGGTCTGTGAGTTATTAGCCTTTTCGTCCCAGGGGCCCGGTTGGTTTCGAGTGCGAACCAATCCCGGCCGTATCTCAACTGTACCCCGAACTCCCATAGGGTATACTCAAAGGGACCGTTACTCAACGTAACCACCAACGCCGCTGACGGTTCGTCAAACGGACGTCCTGTCTGAAAGATATCAGCTTTCCCGTTCCAGAGGCCCGGTTGGATTTCGTGTACAATCCAACCCGTCCATACTCCGACTGTATCCAAAACTCGGGCGGAGTATGTCAAAAGTTCCGTCTTATCAAGAGTAAGTCAACGAAACAGACGGCGCGTCAATCGGACGCCCGGTCCGTGAGTTATTGGCTTTTTCGTCTCCGGGGCCCGGTTGGTTTTTAAGGCAAAACCAACCCGACCGTACTCCACCTGCGTCCAATCCTCGGACGGAGTATGCCAAAAGATCTGTCTCACTAAGAGGAACACTACGCGACTGACGGCGCGTCAATCGGACGTTCGTGGCTCAAGATATGAGCGTTTCCGCTCCGAAGGCCCAGTTGGTTTCGTGAACGAACCAACCCGGCCGAACTCAAAGTAATCCGAAACCTTGAGTGCGATATACTGAAAAGACCGTCTCGATCCAAGGATCGCGTTGCCGCAGACGGTTCGTCATTCGGAGGTCCGAGGCTCAAGTTATGGGCCAAAAACCAATTCTGGTTCGAAACGGGGGGGTCCGGGTCCGGGCCGACCCGGCCGGACCCCCCCCCTGGGCGGCGCGGCGGCGCGGCGAGCCGCGGCGGGCCGCGGCGGCTTGGCGGCTGGCGCCGCACGAGGTGGGCACGCGGGGGGCAATCAAGCCCCCGCTGTTTGGTTAGGCGGCGCGGCCTTGTGCCGCGCCATTTGCAGGAAACGGCCCCCGCATGTGGGGGCCGGCTGGAAACGAACCGGGGGGCTGCTGCCCCCCCCCCCTCCTTTAAAGAACCGCCCCCCTCATTAAGAGGGGGGTTTTGTTGAACCGGCCGGGGGATTTATTCCCCCGGTTTTATGTCATCCGGCCGGCCAGCTGGCCGGCCGGTTTTTACCAACGGGACCGGAAATTCCGGTCCCGCCTTCGACTTCCGACGCCGGCGGCCCGGCTGCCGGTCTTCTCTTCCGCCGCGGCCTGGAACCGGCCGCGGTCTCCTCGTCCCGCCGCGGCCCAGAACCGGCCGCGGCGTTCGTCGTCCGGCGCGGTGCGACGGCACCGCGCCCCTTTTCCGTGCTTTGATAATCATTCAATGCGGCGCGACGGCGTCGCGTTCTTGAAGATTCTTCCTTGGCGTAGCGCGACGGCGCCACGTAAATATTTGTACTATCATCCGCGTGGTGCGACGGCACCACGCCACTTGCTTCCACCCGCAAGAATAAACAAAACGATGGAGGGGGTTCGGCCGTGTTCATGCGGTCCGGCCCCCTCACGTTAAGCAAAAACACAACTTAAAATAATCAAGTGTCTCACGTTAGACGTGCTAGATCCACGATCAAGAACGAAATAAATAAATATTGAATCAACAACCCCTACCTTGGTATAAGGTTCGAAGATTTGTCTACGTTCCGCGGAAGACGACGTCACGGTGGTCGGGCGTCGTGGTCGTCGTTCGTCAAATTCGATGACGAAGAGGTGCATCCGAAGAGGCACGTCGTTGGCGAAACCTTGTACGCCGACGAAGGTTGTCCGAGGAAGATGCAGTGTTCTCTCTCGTTGACACTGAAGACGAAGAAGAGCGGAGCGGCGTTCTTCGTCGGAACTTGAGCGTTCTACGTCAAGTCTTGAGGAAAGTCAAATAAAAAGGAAACAACGAACTCAAGAACCCCTACCTCGATAGTCGCACGTTGACGGAGTCGTGGAATATTGGTGTCGATTCCTTTGACGTCGGAGGAAGAGTCGTTGTCGATGGCGTTCGTCGCGGAAAAGATGATGCGGAAGAAGAACGTCACGTCGCGGATATGGAGTCGCGGAAAGACCGTGTTCTTCGGCGAAGAAGTTCTTCGTTGAAGAACGGCGTTCTTCGTGTTCTTCGTCAAGGTTGAAGAAGAAAGAAAAGCTCTCAACCACTCCAAGATGGCTAAGAGTTCTAACCCAACAAAATAAGACAAAGTCTTATTTTATTCACAAAAAGAATTTCAAAGGTTTGAAATTCAAATAAGAGATAACTCCACATTTATTAACAAGTTGTCATGTTAATTAAAGAGGGGTTAAGGGAGTTTGAGGGAAGATGAGAGGTTTAGGTTTCATGTGGGCCCCACCACACTTAATCCTCTCAAGGGAGGTTAAGTGGGTGTGGGTCCCACCCCCAACTCCCTTTGAGAGGAGTTAACCTACAAAAAAATAAAATAAAAAGAATTCACACTTTTTATTCAACTTTTTTATAAATCTCCCAAAAACTAACTTTCAACCCGAAACAAACGCAACTCCCGAAAAGGTCTCTTTAAGAGAATATCGGCGCTGCGAGTTCATCGGTGCCCTCGGATTTCAATTCCGAGCACCATATCAAAAGTTAGAAATACCCGCTCGTTCGTTCACTGAACGTACCCGAGCCAAACTTCAGAAATTAATTCCGGGCACTCCGGGCCTCGGAATCAGGTGCCGTCTGAAACCGCGCTCTTGTAAAATTCTAAAGAAAATTAAGAAAAAAAATTCCCTTGAACTTTACGGGTCTTTACATTACTCCCACCTCAGGGCTTTACGTCCCCGTAAAGATACATCAAAAACTAGGGAAACAAAAGAGGGTACTGAGCACGCATCTGAGCCTCCCGCTCCCATGTGCTCTCCTGGAGATTCCCGTGCCGCCATCTGTTGCGCACAAGAGGAATCGATCGCCCATGTAGGACCCGCTCCTGTCGATCCTCTATCTCCACCGGGACCTCCGTAAAAGTCGCCCCATCGTCAACGTCAAGCTCCACATGGTCAAGGATGTGCGTCAGGTTGTGCACGTATCTCCTCAGCTGAGACACGTGGAAGACGTCGTGCACCCGGTGTAACTGAGGTGGTAGAGCCAGGCGATAAGCCACCTCACCAACCCTGCTGAGGACCTGGAAGGGTCTGATGAAGCGCGGAGATAACTTGTCGCCTCGGCCAAATCTCCGAATACCACGTCGAGGTGAGACTCGCAAGAAGACGTGGTCGCCATCCTCGAACTCCAGTGGCCTCCGCCTCCTGTCAGCAAATGACTTCTGCCGGCTCCGTGTTGTCCTCATCCGCTCCTGGATGACATGGACCTCCTCTGACGTGGCCCGGACCATCTCTGGTCCCACAAGAGCTGCAAGATTTCTTCTTTGCCGATAAGAGAAACCTGGTCTCATCCCCTGGATGAACCACATTCTTTGCCTAAAACAGTCAATCCTAACATGGATGATAC
Source organism: Viscum album (assembly GCA_963277665.1). Taxonomy (NCBI): domain Eukaryota; kingdom Viridiplantae; phylum Streptophyta; class Magnoliopsida; order Santalales; family Viscaceae; genus Viscum; species Viscum album. Next base: position 1,673,104,010 of record OY728133.1, read on the forward strand.
TAATCCATACCAAGGATGACATCGTAAGGCCTCGACGCTACTACTAAGAGATCCAACCGTTACTCTCGCCTCCAAGGGTTGAGTCACACTGTCGGCATCAGTGTGTGGTAACTGGTCTTCTCCAGTAGATGTCTCACAAGTGAGGGTCAAGTCAACAGTCAACTGGAACCTCTTAGTAACATCACAAAAGAGGACAGGAATGAAAACATTACAAAGGATGCGTCTTTTATTATTGCAGCTCATAATACAAGACGCTACACAAAAGCAACATCAACATGGAACTAGAAGTACAAAAGACGTATCCACTAGTTCCTCCCCTGTCCACCTGCTCCCAGAGCTCCATGATCGTAAGCTTCAGCTGCCTGAAGCTGTGCTCTCGCATGTTCACCTAATCCCTGTGGTCGGGGTGGACCTCCTGGTGGTGGTGGTGGCAGAGCCTCAAAGCGTCGTCCACCACCTGCTGCTTGGCCAGCTCCTCTGCCTCGTCCGCCTCCTCCCTGCGGACCGCCACGGTCGAACCTCTGCCTCTGCCTAGGTGGTTCCTCAACCGTCTGCTGCTCCTCCGCATGGCGGGTCGGGCAGTCACGAGCCATGTGGCCTTGCCCGCCGCATGCAAAGCACTGTCTTCCACTCAAAAGACTGACTCCGCGTTGTGTGCCCTGCACTGCTGAGCCAGTGCCCTGAGGTCGTCTGCCTGAAGGTCTGGTCTGTCTGGACCCCTGAGTCATCTGTCGGCTACCTGCTACCGAAGACTCCGCTACGTGCCGCCCTGCGGTGGGTCGCTGCGCTGGTGAAGACTCAGCAAGGAAGCTCTCAATCAGAAGGGCCCACTCCAGTACTCTTGTCTGAGTCGGTAAGCTGAGGGAGATCAGCGATGCCCTGATCTCGTGTCTCAAACCCTGCTCGAAGGTCCGGGCCCGGAAGAATGGGTCCCGTACCATGTCGGTCGAGTAGCGCGAGAGATCGGTAAATCTCGCCGAGTACTGAGCGACCGTCATGCTGCGCTGCCGCAGCTGCAGAAGCTCCTGGATACGCACCGCACGAAGGGTGGCTGGGACGAACTCCGAGCGGAAGAGGCTCTCAAAGTCCGTCCAAAGTAGAGATGCCTCATCGTGCACCTGGAGCATCAAGCTCCACCATCGTCCTGCTGCTGCGTGTAGTAGGCTCGCAGTGAGGATCACCATGAGGTCTGCTGGTGTCCTCACTAGCCTAAACACTCGTACCACTGCCTCCAGCCAGTCCTCTGCAGCCTGGGGATCCGTCTCCCCGCAAAACCTGGGCGGTCCCTGGCGCTGAAACTCATGCAGTGCGCTGAGGCGACGTGCATCGTCAGCGGCTGCTGCTGGAAGCATCGGGGGCTCGGCGGGTAGAGCTACCGCCGGTGCCACTGCTGACAAAGGGCCCTGCACCGAGGCCTCGTCGCTCAGTGGGCTGTCGTCACGTTCGATTCTCGGAACCCTAGCTGGCTGCCGTCGTGGGGCCATCCTGAAAGAAACAACGTAACACGATCAAACGATTATACCTGGTGAGCTGACCTGGTTTGAGCTGTTTTAAGGGGAAAAACCTTTGAAAACACACACGCAATCAGTGTTTTCGTGCACAAAGTCGGAAATCAGTTGTCAGGGTCCTGGTGTATGGATACGTCGGCCGCCCGCACCAACACTGGACTCCCTGAACTGAAAACCACACTCGGTACACTTAACACTATTGCTTCACAGAAAGAAAGATCAGAGTCTGCGGTAGAACCGACCACCTCTGATACCAATTTGTCACGACCAGCCCTCGGGGTCCGTGCCGTGACTACCCCAAGACCGCCTTCCATAGGCCAGGGGCTGGCGACTAGCACCAAGGCGAAAATCCCGGTAAAAAGGGAAGGCTTTGCCTTTGTAAAGTAAACAAACACCACAGAGTAAGCAAGCGGAAAGTAACACTAAGCAAAAACAGAGTACAACTAAAAGTGCGGAAAGTAAAAAGGGGCCGGAAATACAAGCCCAACTGTAAAGTACAACTCGAAAGGAAAAAAAGCAACTGAAAAGTAAAGCTGCTACGCCGAGCTGTCCACTGGAAATCCCACCTGAAGGGTGGGTACAGATAGCTCCTCTGCTCCTCGGGTCCCGCCGTCTACTCCGAGTATGTCCCGCCCAGTGGTCTGCCTCTGGGTACCGCCTCGTCGTATAGTCCACCTCCAGGTACCGTCCAGTCCTCGAACACTCGGCCTCTGCCAGTACTGGCCGTCGTCTGCAACCAACACAACGAGGTGCGGGCATAGCCCGTGCAGGGGTGAGTATAACGATACTCAGTAGGGACCCCGAGACCCTCAAGGTCTCACTAAAACCAACAAGGATAACCACAAGAAGATCACAACAGATAAACTCTACTTAGGTATATGCCCATACATATACCTAAGTTATTAAGTAACCCCTCTCAGTCATGAGGAAACACAAGGATCATGAGATCAACGGATAACCACTACCCAGGTATATGCCCATACATATACCTAAGTTATCAAGTAACCCATCTCAATCATGAGGAAACACAAAGGTCAAAAGTCTCAGCTCAAACCAGGATTTTCATTATCGAAACTGTAACTGCTGAAGAGCTCCGTCTCTAGAGTGTACAGTGGTCCTGTCACGACTCCGAGGCCGCCGCTCACTAACCTAAGACTGCTGAAGTACTCCTCCTGTCGAGTACTGCGGGTCTGCTGCCAACTACCAGGCGCTCCGTCCGCTGAGGGTCTGCTGCCAAATACCGGGCGCTACCCAGATAGCCTACTGAGGTACTCCTCCTGTCGAGTACCGCGGGTCTGCTGCCAACTACCAGGCGCTCCGTCCGCCGTGGGTCTGCCGCCAAATACCGGGCGCTCCGTCCACTGGGCTAGTCGACTCACTCCAAGTCGAGTCGGTCAAGCAGTCGTCAGGTCTCAGCCGGCTACACGGTCTCCGTACTCTGCACGCTCGTCTCCGGGAGGGTCCGCTCCACGAGCTACTGGTCGATACTCCAAGTATCACAAAGTCCCGCAAAGAAGTATCTCAAAAGTCCGTCTCGTCACAGGGGTCTCAACGCTACAGACGGCGCGTCGATCGGACGCCCGGTCTGTGAGTTATTAGCCTTTTCGTCCCAGGGGCCCGGTTGGTTTCGAGTGCGAACCAATCCCGGCCGTATCTCAACTGTACCCCGAACTCCCATAGGGTATACTCAAAGGGACCGTTACTCAACGTAACCACCAACGCCGCTGACGGTTCGTCAAACGGACGTCCTGTCTGAAAGATATCAGCTTTCCCGTTCCAGGGGCCCGGTTGGATTTCGTGTACAATCCAACCCGGCCATACTCCGACTGTATCCAAAACTCGGGCGGAGTATGTCAAAAGTTCCGTCTTATCAAGAGTAAGTCAACGAAACAGACGGCGCGTCAATCGGACGCCCGGTCCGTGAGTTATTGGCGTTTTCGTCTCTGGGGCCCGGTTGGTTTTTAAGGCAAAACCAACCCGACTGTACTCCACCTGCGTCCAAACCTCGGGCGGAGTATGCCAAAAGATCCGTCTCACTAAGAGGAACACTACGCGACTGACGGCGCGTCAATCGGACGTTCGTGGCTCAAGATATGAGCGTTTCCGCTCCGAAGGCCCGGTTGGTTTCGTGAACGAACCAACCCGGCCGAACTCAAAGTAATCCGAAACCTTGAGTGCGATATACTGAAACGACCGTCTCGATCCAAGGATCGCGTTGCCGTAGACGTTTCGTCATTCGGAGGTCCGAGGCTCAAGTTATGGGCCAAAAACCAATTCTGGTTCGAAACGGGGGGGTCCGGGTCCGGGCCGACCCGACCCGACCCCCCCCTGGGCGGCGCGGTGGCCGGCGGCGGCGGGCGGCGGCGCGGCGAGCCGCGGCGGGCCGCGGCGGCTCGGCGGCTGGCGCCGCACGAGGTGGGCACGCGGGGGGCAATCAAGCCCCCGCTGTTTGGTTAGGCGGCGCGGCCTTGTGCCACGCCATTTGCAGGAAACGGCCCCCGCATGTGGGGGCCGGCTGGAAACGAACCGGGGGGCTGCTGCCCCCCCCCCCCCTCCTTTAAAGAACCGCCCCCCTCATTAAGAGGGGGGTTTTGTTGAACCGGCCGGGGGATTTATTCCCCCGGTTTTATGTCATCCGGCCGGCCAGCTGGCCGGCCGGTTTTTACCAACGGGACCGGAAATTCCGGTCCCGCCTTCGACTTCCGACGCCGGCGGCCCGGCCGCCGGTCTTCTCTTCCGCCGCGGCCCGGAACCGGCCGCGGTCTCCTCGTCCCGCCGCGGCCCGGAACCGGCCGCGGCGTTCGTCGTCCGGCGCGGTGCGACGGCATCGCGCCCCTTTGCCGTGCTTTGATAATCATTCAATGCGGCGCGACGGCGTCGCGTTCTTGAAGATTCTTCCTTGACGTGGCGCGACGGCGCCACGTAAATATTTGTACTATCATCCGCGTGGTGCGACGGCACCACACCACTTGCTTCCACCCGCAAGAATAAACAAAACGATGGAGGGGGTTCGGCCGTGTTCATGCGGTCCGGCCCCCTCACGTTAAGCAAAAACACAACTTAAAATAATCAAGTGTCTCACGTTAGACGTGCTAGATCCACGATCAAGAACGAAATAAATAAATATTGAATCAACAACCCCTACCTTGGTATAAGGTTCGAAGATTTGTCTACGTTCCGCGGAAGACGACGTCGCGGTGGTCGGGCGTCGTGGTCGTCGTTCGTCAAATTCGATGACGAAGAGGTGCGTCCGAAGAGGCACGTCGTTGGCGAAACCTTGTACGCCGACGAAGGTTGTCCGAGGAAGATGCGGTGTTCTCTCTCGTTGACACCGAAGACGAAGAAGAGCGGAGCGGCGTTCTTCGTCGGAACTTGAGCGTTCTACGTCAAGTCTTGAGGAAAGTCAAATAAAAAGGAAACAACGAACTCAAGAACCCCTACCTCGATAGTCGCACGTTGACGGAGTCGTGGAATATCGGTGTCGATTCCTTTGACGTCGGAGGAAGAGTCGTTGTCGATGGCGTTCGTCGCAGAAAAGATGATGCGGAAGAAGAACGTCACGTCGCGGATATGGAGTCGCGGAAAGACCGTGTTCTTCGGCGAAGAAGTTCTTCGTTGAAGAACGGCGTTCTTCGTGTTCTTCGTCAAGGTTGAAGAAGAAAGAAAAGCTCTCAACCACTCCAAGATGGCTAAGAGTTCTAACCCAACAAAATAAGACAAAGTCTTATTTTATTCACAAAAAGAATTTCAAAGGTTTGAAATTCAAATAAGAGATAACTCCACATTTATTAACAAGTTGTCATGTTAATTAAAGAGGGGTTAAGGGAGTTTGAGGGAAGATGAGAGGTTTAGGTTTCGTGTGGGCCCCACCACACTTAATCCTCTCAAGGGAGGTTAAGTGGGTGTGGGTCCCACCCCCAACTCCCTTTGAGAGGAGTTAACCTACAAAAAAATAAAATAAAAAGAATTCACACTTTTTATTCAACTTTTTTATAAATCTCCCAAAAACTAACTTTCAACCCGAAACAAACGCAACTCCCGAAAAGGTCTCTTTAAGAGAATATCGGCGCTGCGAGTTCATCGGTGCCCTCGGATTTAAATTCTGAGCACCATATCAAAAGTTAGAAATACCCGCTCATTCGTTCACTGAACGCACCCGAGCCAAACTTCAGAAATTAATTCCGGGCACTCCGGGCCTCGGAATCAGGTGCCGTCTGAAACCGCGCTCTTGTAAAATTCTAAAGAAAATTAAGAAAAAAAATTCCCTTGAACTTTACGGGTCTTTACACGTGCAATCCCTTTGCCCCAATTGCGCGCCATCCTACTGTTTTGCGTGCAAACCTCCTCTTTGCGTGCAAGCTTCAGGGTCCCTTCCTACATAGCACCCGATGTTCTCCATATCGGGCATGCACTCCATGTGTTATTTTCCCGTACGGCCCTCCATGCTCGTACGAAGTAACCACAAGGTCCCTTGGGCTGTGTTTCCCATAGAGTTGCTTCACCTTATGATTCTTCTCATAGGCACACTAATGGCTATTGCTTCTTCGCATAGCCACACTAACGTGGACCCCTTGATGGTTCGCCCCGCAGCCCCACTTCGCAATGGCCTTGTCAATACCTTACCTCTCTCAACAGGTAGAGGGTGTCGGTCATGTAAGCCCTAGGGATTCATAGCAAACCCACCTTGTTCGATCTGCAGGACATTAAACTGTCAAGCACCCTCATCCTCAACATATAACGTTAAACTGTGATCTGACCCCGTTCCTCGCATGTAGGTTCCCCCCGGCTCGGATGTGATCTCCACCCGCTCGTCTCCAGAGGGATGTCAGGATTACCCCTCATTGGGTGTAATTTCTTGGAGTGGCGTTTTTCCACGGGGGAGGGGCATCCACCCTGGTGTTAGCCCCTCTTGCGAAAGGTTGGACCGATGCACCTCTTCTTTACTTCCCCACTGCCGAATCCAGTAGAGGGCGTGACAGGGAATGAGGTGTCTCTCATCTTCGGTCCCAAGTCCCTTTCCCACTGCGCTTTGCTGCACCATAGTCTTCCACCCTGTAGTAAGTCCTGACACCAAGGGCCACTCAATGCGTAACCCCCTCTCCATTCCCCACGGATACACCCTTCGCGACGTGATAGTCTGGTCACTGCTAGCTCTTGTTTCTCACACTGAGCACGACTCCCGTGAGCTTAGAGTGGGAACAGACCATGACATCCTCATGGGCTACCTCAGAGCGTAAGCCCCATCATAATGAACTACGCGGACATTGATTCCCTACCATGGTGATACGTAGAAATCCTCAATGAGTTTCAAGCCCACCACCCGGCCATTCCGACCCCCTTCGCATCAGTTCACCAACCTTGTGGGCAACCTCAGAGCATAAGCCCCAAGGTTTTGTCCTGCATGACGTTAAACTGTATGCCCTCATCCCACATGACGTTAAACTGTATCACATCTATCATGATGTTAAACTGTATGCCCTGTCCCACATGACGTTAAACTGTATTTCATCCAGCTTGACGTTAAACTTTATTCCCTCGTCCAGCATGACGTTAAACTACATGCCTCATCCTGCATGACATTAAATAGCATTTCATCCATCATGATGTTAAACTATATTTCATCCAGCATGACGTTAAACTGTCTTCCCTCGAACTACATAGACTTTGATCCATGCTAAATCAGGGTACGTAGGAAGCATCCACGAGATCCAAGCTCTTCATTCAGTTTTTACGACCCCCTTGCATCGGTACACCATTGTGGGCCGCCTCAGAGCGTAAGCCCCATTCCCAATATCCACGTTCCATCCTGATCCTCACCTGGGCCGCCACATCTCGGTGGTATCATGCCACCTCAATCAACTCCACCTTACCCGGGAAGCTGCCCATGTGCTGGCCCCAACATCAGAGTTCCCCTTAGGGGGTTCTTTCATCTGATCCAATCTTAGTGTTCTGATCAGTCTGATCTGTCCCCGCTAAACATTAAACTCGCGGAATACCTCATGTTAAACATGGAAAGATGAGGAAAACCTCAGATGGAACACGATTCCTCAAATTTTATGGGGGATGCCTCGTGCTTCCACACCCTCAAGAAGCCCTATAAAAAGGGATAAAAGACATACATGCCAATCCCCAGCGTCAAGACACGCCAACGACACCCAGTGTTACCATTCTTCTCACTGAAGGTTGCTGCCTCGGCCGGACCCCTTGGAGCATCTCAAAGGAAGCAGCGTAATTAACTAGTGTCCATGAAAATATGGCACCGAGAACGAGCTTCACGAATACGTCTTAATTCTATGAGGGAGACCCGGACAGGGTGATGAGCTCCGAGGAGGAATCTATGGAGGGAATAACCGACATCCCATCATCCAAGTTTTGATGAAGGAGTAGATGTCCCTGAACAAGGAACAGATGTCGCCCGCCATTGGAAAGCGGGAATGCGGGGCCACAAGTTGCGCGTCCTCCCCCCGGTTGACAGACACACGCACGTGCCCCGGTGTAAATCTCCTCAAAACAGAAAATGGTGAACCCAAAGTGAAGCTCTTCTCCTCAATATAGAGACCAGTAGCTTTTGAGGTGTCAGATGATTAGTATGTCGCCAGGTCCGGGCATCCACTGCCAGGACATGAAACCCGCTAGTGGTTGGGGTAGTTAGAAAGTCGGGCACTTCATCCTACGACATTGTCGGCCTGGATCCCCCACCACCGACCACGGGAGGTGAAGTCACACTGGGCTACTGTTCTTCGATTCCTTTTCCCGTTAGTGTTAATGGGTTCATCTCCCAAATTTCAGGAATCAGATCACTGCATCCAGGGCTCGATCGCCATCTGCCCACCGGCGCAGGGGCAGGGGCAGCACCGACGCGGCTACCCAGTGCGGTCCTGCCTTTTCCACAGATGTTTCGACAACCATGATTGTAGGTCACCCACGCCCCCTCTCACTATCAGAGATTATCCATAGAAGGGTTATCTAGGACATCATACGCTGGTACAAAGAAGAAGGGGTCATCACCACCAGGAACATGGCTCGTTTGGATCATAAGGCAGCTGCGCCTCACCGCCATCACCGCCCCCGAGGGCCGCGTAGGGACCTAGCTCTCCTAAACTCGACGTTCAACCGTTTCAAGAGTTTATCCCCGGAATGCTTTGACAACTCTCTTCCCTACGCAGATGAGGTAGAGGATGTCTGGGATCGCCCGATTGGAGACCCGCTTCAGGGGATCATGGTAAGGGCTCCCGCTAGGCTGCATCGACACCACTACCCAGCTCCACGAGCCGAGGAGCAGGCGATCTCTGTGTCTGCACCACCGGATCTAACCCATCTACCCCAACACAAACGTCGTGTGCGAGCGGAAGAGGATGCTCGTCTTGGGGAATCAGCACCAGCAGCCACTGTGGCCCGAGCCACTGCTGGCTTCAGTTATCAAACCCCCGCACATGTTGAGCAGGGGCAGTTACATGCCCTACCCGGATCGAGGCCCCGACCGCCCCACGGGCAGGTTGGGTCGACTCTCCTGGTCGCTGGCATAGGCAATGGCCACCTCAGACCAATTCGCGGTAGTGCCCACCGAAAAGGGATACTCTGTGCTACCATTCTAGAAGATACGAGTCCTCCCTCCTTCCATCCTCAGCCCGGAGGCCTGCCCGGTGTCACGTCTCCTACCACTAGCCTTGAGTATGGAACCATTGGGTATACAGTCACTCGCCCACATGGTGGTCCTCCCCAGGTCCCTTTCGACATCTGCTCCGGTGCTTCTCACACCTCAACCTTCAATCCTCTCTTCCCCAGCACCAGCACGACAAGAGGAATCCATGATATGAATCAGCCCTACCCGAGGAGCCACCAGGGTTCGGAAGACGGGACATCATCGCCGTATAAAAAATATCGGGGAATCCCAGACGGAAATTAGACCGGTCCGTTTCTCGGACTCTGAGGCCGAGTATGACTCAGCAATGGAGCCCTCCCCTGGTCCTATGAGTCAAGGTCAAGGATAGAGACATGGCACGTTATCCTTTTACTCCATGAATTTGAGATCCATATGATCCCTGCCTCCCTTTGAACGTATATCCGGATGGATGAGGACTTGGTGTAACCCCAGGGATCGAACTTGTGGTCGTCACCGGCCCCTCCAGAAGCACCATCCACCTTGATAAAAGATAACATAGTTCTTTTATATGGACCGACGGTGGATCCACAACATGGAACACCCTCGGCAGGCACCGACGCTGTGATAGGAGGCCCGTTTCCCAGCCCATCCTATCGTGACATGGCAGCTGGGGCACTGCAACCCTTGGAGGAAGACCTTGGATATGGCAGCTAATCAGCCTGCTCTCCGTATTCACCACCGGCCAGCCCACCGGCCCAGCGGCCTGCCTCGACACTGCTACCAGTTCCCCAACCATTCCTAGTAGATGAGTGGGGCCAGCAAGAGCTGGATCCCGAGTTTGAATCATGAAGCTTATGGGCCATCCTCTCAGTAGGCTAATTCCCTGAGAAGTTCTGGTTGGTCGCACGATCGGATTTTGATACACCGGAATCGCTCACCCCATGTGAGTTTGAATGTTTCCGCGGGACTCCCCGGGCTACTCACTCCAGTCTTTGCTGCCAACAAGTGCCCTATCCTGGGAGTCAAGCACACCTTGAGGATATTGGTGAGAAATGCCGTCAGATCGACCTGGATATGTTCCCCGCAGTTTGGCACCCCGAGTTACTTAGCCACCACAGGGCCCTCCAGCAACAATGCGTTCAGATTTTTCAAGTACTCCAAAGAGCAATCAAGGAGGCCACCCCCCACGTGCTTTTCCGTGGATGGGGGAGGTACACTGCCTTTATCTTAAGTATGATTCGTCGATATCCCGACTCACTGGGCATCCCTGAGGGTATGCAACTAAGGTCGGAGACGGTCAACATGGATGACCTATCAAAAGAGGGGAACAACTTTTAACATCTCGACTAGTACTCACACCCGAAGACAAGCCGCCGCTGGATCCATCAGGGAGAATTACTCACCAGAAGAGGAACCTCCTGGGTCTCCTCATACCCATTGAAGCATTAACACTGAGCCGAAACATCGGCAAGGGTAAAGAGCACGTCAGGGCTGTGAATCTCACCAACCCATCTGTCTCAGTGCAGAAGGCAGAGGAAGATCCCGAGAATGCCAATCTACGTCAACAGCTTGCTGAGCAGAAGAGGCTGGTTGATGAGCTCCTTGCTGAATGTGTTGCAGAGAAGCAACCTGACTGCGGTGATCCCAGGCCAGAATGGTAGGTGCAGGAACAACCGCCCCTCAACGAGATTCCACCGGGCGACAACAATCATTTTTTTTCTCCGACAGAGGAGAAGTCGTAGCTCATGGAAAAAGGGCGTGATATGTTTCGTCAAACCCTCCCGAGCGGGGTGATCACCCAAGAGACCCCGCTCGGATTCCTCCCACTGTCCCAAGGGTCGCTCCACCAGCTGCCCCATGAGCTGCTAAGCTCGACTACAAGATTGAAGAGCCAGGACATGCACTTGTGGTTAGGGATCCCCGCCAGGACCAGAACCTGCGTCCAGACGATCTGATGGCGATGCTCATCGCCCGCTTGGAGACCTTGGAGACTCGGCAGGTGGAAATCCGACCATACGGTAAGCCATACACGGCATGGGTAGATGATATTCCGACACCTTCAGGATTTGGGAATTCCAATTTTGCCTACTTTAATAGAACTGAAGACCCGCCACAGCACCTGGCCAACTTCAACTTGAGGTGCGGGCCAGTGTTAGGGACTCTTGCGTAACAAGAGGACGCCATGCTCCGCTGCTTCGTTCAGACATTAGAAGGACAATCATTTGTCAGGTATAGCCAGCTCCATGTCGAATCTGGGATAATTTGGGAGGACCTTTCCAAGAAATTCCTCTACCAGTTCAATTCCACAACCCAGATGATGAACATCGCAGACCTCTTCAGGTGTAAACAAATGCCCGATGAGCGAGTCTCGGATTTCATCACCCAGTGGAAGGGGCTCACATACTCCTTTGATATGACATTAACTCAAGTTAAATTTCTAACAATGTGTGTAGGGAATGTCAAGTCAGAGGTAGTTCCTTCATTGATCACTCAGAATTACCCCGGAGGGTTCCGGGACTTCTCAGACAAGGCTCAACGCCTTGAAGAAGCCCTGCAACAGACCAGTCAGGTATGTCCGCTGCCTCCTGCAATCCCTCCAAGGGGATCCTATAGAGCCGAGCCCGCTGTTGTGGCCCAAATAGAGGCCCCCATGAAACTAGAGTTGCTACCAGTAAGGCCAGATCCACAGCCCCACAGGGGTCTGCCTCCACGGGCACAGTTCCCAGCCCAGCAGGGACCGTCTCAGAATCGGCCAGTGTGTCTGCGTAACGCACCGCCACCAGCTAGGTGAGATAATTAGGGTCCACCCCCTCAGCAGTCTCCTCCGGCCCCATGTCTAGCCCAGGCTCCTAGAGCCCCTTATTCCGAAAGAATACACCTTACATACTCGTTCAACAAGAATCAGATCCCCGGTTACTTCTGAAGTACCTTAGAGCAGAGAATTGTGCGGCTGCCTGAGTTCTAGAAGCCAGAGGAGGCACACCTCACTGATCATCCCAATTAGTGCCCTTATCATCGGGCCTTAGGGAACACCATCCAGTGATGCTATGTGTTCAAGGAATGGCTCCAATACTAGATTGAAAACAATATAGTCAGGTTGGGCCCAGCCCTGGCCCAAGTGGCAGGTGTCTTTGTGAGATCAGATAACAATAGTGGTGACGAGGATGAATGGCAGTAGTTTTCAGACCGTGGGTCTGAGAAATATAGCGACTGGATGGCATGAAAGATTGTCTCCCGCACCCATGGCGTCATCCGTGCGAACTTGAATCAGCCAGAGCCCTCAGAAGCTGTGAGTGCTACCTCGACTTCGTCGTCCCAGCCTACCTCTTCCCAGAAGAGCAAGCAGCAGCAGTTCAAGAAGAAGGAACGCGCCCTACCAATGTTGTCTCCATCCCGCACTCTTGGTGATTTCATGCCCCAAAAAATGGGGATCCCTCCCAAAATCTGCCCAGTGGTGGATGATTCATCAAGTTATAGTCAGGGGTACACTTCGGTTAACACCGTAGAGTTGGTAAATCCCTTTTTTATTCTCGATGATGAGGACTTCCAGGTGGACCTTCCCAATGTCCCCAATCGCCGCCATCATCAGCGGAGCCGTGGCTACATAAATCGTCGGGGCATGATAGTTGGCACCTCCATCCAGGCCGTGCATCCCACTAAGACTAGGCAGCAGGCCTAATATATATCTCAACACACACAGGCCCTTCATCCGTTGTCGATAGGTTCTCCTCTACCACTGTTTGTGTTGTTAGATCAGGCAGAACCACCTCGGTCGTGCTGAGACCAGCTCCACCCTGCCACCAGTCAACCCCAGCCTTCTGGTCATAATCCGGAAGCCACTCACTGGGCTTCGACTAGTGAACAACGAGATGTTCCTAGTACCAGTCAGCCACCGGCCCAGCCAGCATGGCCCGACACTCCTCCAATCGCAAAATAGTCTCTTGTAAGTAGAGACTCACGTTTGGACGGTAAGTATGATGTCTTAACGCACTTGGTCAGCATTCCAGCAAGGCTCTCTATCCTTTAGGCTCTTTGCAAGTTATCTGGAATACGCGAGGTGCTCATTGAGTCCCTAAAGAGCCCCCTCTAGTTTGAGACAGATGTAGCAGCTACAGAAGCCTTCCACGATGAGACGATTGAGAATGTCGAGTGTCAGGCAGTTATCTCATTCTCTGGTAAAAATGAGTACCCACCCATACAGGGGCATATTCACCCAGTGTACATCACCGGCTAGTTCAATGGCATGGAAGTCTGATGCTGTCTTGTAGACATGAGTTATGGGGTTAACCAAATCCCAACTTAGACGCTATGGAAGCTGGGGTTGTCTGAAGATGATTTAACTCCTTCTGACCTCAGGATCCATGGGTATGACAGGACCGATAAAACTCTAGTCGGAAATATTCTCTTGAAGACCCAGTTCGATGGCTTACTTTACAGCACTGAATTCAAGGTAGTCTATCAGGACAGTGCGTACAATGAATTGATGGGAAAGTTGTGGCTCCACCTTCATGTGGAGGTCCCCTCATCATATCACCAATGACTCAAATACTCCCTCAATGGTCGAGTAGGTGTGCTCCAAGGATATGAGTCTCCTTTTTCCTCTTGTGAAGCCTGCTATCTGGATGCTGAATATTACAAGAGAAAGGATTAGCAGATCCTAGCAGGTGAGGTCGAGCCCGTCACTGTCTCAAGTGATCCCTGGGAAATATTGGATGATGCTTATGTCCTCTCAATACATCGATTGTATGTCGCCATGGTCTCAGTGGCATGCATGAGTCTTCTAATGTGATGACTAATGCTGCCCAAGCTGGCACAATCTACCCAACAGGGTCTGGTAGCCCTGAAGTAGCTCCCCCTGGATGATCCCTCCCCGAGTGGAGAGGACATGGAAGATGCACCCCCCAGCCTTTGAGGAGGGCATCTCCACCACGATCGACGAGTTAGTGCATGTGGACCTCGGTAGTGAGGCGGACCCAAGACCCACATTGGTTAGCACTGCTCTACCCCTTGAGGAGCGGAAACAGTACATAGACTTTCTCAGACAGCACCATGATGTGTTTGCTTGGAGTTACGACAAGATGCGAGGACTAGATCCTCAGGTAGCCGTCCACCACCTTGGCCTCCCGGAAGACCTTTGTGGGATCATGCAGCCTCCCAGAAAGATGCACCCTTCCAATGGTGCCATGGTTGAAGCCGAAGTTGACAAGCTAATCAAATCCAACTTCATCAAGGAGGTTCAGTACCCCAGATGCCTAGCTAACATTGTGCCAGTCAGAAAAAATAACGGATAGATTAGATACTGTATCGACTTTCGTGATCTCAACCGCCACTGTCTGAAGGATGATTTTTCCATTCCAGTGACAGAGCTGTTGATTAATGCCACAGCTAGGTTCCAGGCCCTCTCTTTCATGGATGGGTACTTCGGGTACAACCAGATCTGTATGGACCGTGAGGATGAGGAGTTCACTGCCTTCAGCCCCCCCCCATCATACATTCTATTACCATGTCATGCCCTTCGGCCTGAAGAATGCGGGTGCCACTTATCAACGAGCCATGCATCACATATTCAAGCCAATTCTTGGCACACTATAGGAATTCTACATGGACGACCTGGTGGTTAAATCTCACTAGCGTCAAGACCATATCAAAGACCTTGAGAAAGTGTTCGACTTTCTCTTCTCCTGCCGCCTGAAAATGATCTCGTTGAAGTGTGCCTTCGAGGCCACCTCTGGAAAATTTCTTGGCTTTGTTGTCAAATACCGAGGCATCGAGATCGACCCGGAGAAGATCAAGGGCATCAGTTAGATGCCTCCCCCGAGTAATATTATGGAGCTTCAAGGTCTCCAAGGCTACATAGCCTATATACGCCAATTCATTGTGAATATGGCCGGCAATTCTAAGCCCTTTTCCCGGCTCATGTAGAAAGGTGCCACCTATGAATGGGATGAAGAGTGTCAGAAAACCTTTGAGGAAATCAAGCATTATCTGCTCCAACCTCTGGTCCCGACACCACTAGTCTCCGGAAGGCCGCTAGTCCTTTACATGACTGCGCTGGAATGGTCCCTCGGTGCACTTCTAACTCAGTAGAACAACGAGGGAATAGAGAATAGCCTCTACTAACTCAGTTGCATGCTCCTTGATGCAGAAGTTAGGTATTCCCTCATCGAGAAGAGCTGCCTGGCACTTGTATTTTCCACGGAGAATTTGTGGAACTACTTGAAGAACCATGAGGTACAGTTGGTCTCTTTGGTAGACACGTTGAAATACATCCCGAGCCAACCTATGTTGATTGGCCGACTAGCGCGCAGGGCAGTGATACTCCAGCAGTTCGACATCGGGTATATGTCACGGAAGGCTATTAAAGGACATGCATTGGAAGAATTTGTGGCTACCCACCCAACCTCTATAGACCAACCACTAGATCTTGGTTTTCTTTATGATGCCATACTCTTAGTCAATCATGTCGTCCCATGCTGGCAGATGCACTTTGACAGTGCCTCCCAGAGCCCTACCAGTGGGAGACTCGATGATCCTAGGCTCAACAGAGTGGGCCTGGGTATTGTCTTCATTACACCGAAGTAAGTCGTTCTGTCATATCCATTCCTGTTGTTAGAGGTATGCACCAATATTGAGGAAGAATATCATTCCCTCATCACTGGCCTTGAGCTAGACCTCAAGATTGATGAGCCACATCTTCATGTGAAAGGGGACTCCGAGCTGGTTGTTAAGCAGGTCAACGGTGACTAGGTTGTCCGAAAGCCAGAACTCGTGCCGTTTTTGGAGTGCACCCTCCATCTAATGGCTCAGTTCCTTTCTCGACCAGAGGTCGTTCATATTCCTTGGTCACAAAATGGTTGAGCAGATGCTTTGGTCATCCTGGCCTTGTCACTCACAGAGCCGGAACAGGAAAACCTGATTATCCACGTGGCGCACCGAAGAGTCTTTTCACCCATTATCCTGGAAGATGATCATGGCCCATGGGGAACCATCTCATCGCAAGCACCCCTATGGTTGGAGTCCCAGGTACTTCACATGCGGTAATCGAAATAGATCATGATTGGAGGATGCCCTTGGTTGAATACCTCTAACACGGTACTCTTCCATCAGACCGAGCTGAGCGTGAGCGAATCCGGCACTGCGCATCGTAGTTTACCCTCCAGAGCAGTCCCAGCCTTGAGAAGAACCTTTACATATGCGAATTTGATGGAATTCTCCTCCGTTTCCTTCAAGGAGTCGAGATCCCACAAGTCATGCAATAGGTTCATGCTGGTTCCTGTGGTGCCCACGAGGATGGGGTGAAGTTGTCCCACTAGATTCGGAGGCTGGGCTACTTCTGGACCTCCATGATCCATGACTGCATAGAGTTTTCAATGAGGTGTCAAGCGTTCCATGTTCATGATAACTTTGTGCATCGCCCACCGGAGCCTCTCCATACTACCATGTATTCTTGGCCCTTTGCAGTCTAGGGGTTGTATGTTGTAGGACCTTACCCACCGGCGATGGCTCACCAATGCCTGTTCATTCTGACCGCTACAGATTTCTTTTCCTAGTGGGTGGAGGCGATTCTGCTAACGGAAGTCAAAGCCTATTCTATCGCTGACTTAGTGAGTTCCAACATCATCTATTGATTTGGAGTACCTCACGCTATACTCACAGATAAGAGAACCAACTTCCAGGCAACCGAGCTGAAGAAATTGTATGCCAAGTACAACATTAGCTCGAACCATACATCGTTCTATCATGAGTAGTATAATGGATAGATCGAAGCGTTTCACAAAACCCTTTCTAAAATTCTGCAAAAAATGGTTGTTTAGAACAAGAAAAGTTTGTCGGACAGGCTTTCCAACGCCCACTGGGCTTATCAGACGACGACTCGCAATTCCACCCAGATGACCCCGTATTCCTTGGTGTATGGTGCTAAGGCCTTCCTACCCATCGGGATTTAGTTACTCTCATTGCGTACGATATTCTACGACCAGTAATCACCAGGTACAGTTTTCGAAGCCCGTCTAGCTGAATTGGAAGCGCTGGATGAGAATAGGCTTTGTACTATGCATAACCTAGAAAGGCGTCAGAACAGGATGGCTCGAGCTTTCAACAAGAAGGTTCTCCTTCTCTCTTTCCTATAGGGGTGACCTAGTACTGGCCCTCAGAGCACCAATGAACCCTGGTAGGAAACCGCCAAAATTCGAGCACAAATGGGAGGGGAATTTCATCGTTCATAAGGTCTATCCCAATGGCGTGTATTCCCTGGTGACTATGGATGGTGAGCGTGTCACTCCTCCCACCAACGCCAGGTTCCTTAAGAAATACTTTTCCTGATCCCCATGGTCCTGCACGACCTTAAACTGCACAGTCCTGCAAGACCCAAACTGCACATCTTGGTCCGAGTTCTAAGACCTAAAACTAAGATCTTTTCGTGGTCCCACATGACCCTAAACTGCATTTTCCTTTGGTCTGAGATCTAAGACCAAAATCTAAGATCTTTTCATGGTCCTGCATGACCCTAAACTATATCATCGCTTGGTCTGAGTTCTAAGACCTTAAACTAAGATCTTCACCCATTCCTGCATGACCCTAAACTACACCTGGTCCCGCATGACCCTGATCTACATCTGCCCCTGGTCCAAGGTCTAAGACCTAAAACTATGATCTTCATCAGGTCTTTGCATGACATTTAACTTTATTTGGCCCTAAATTTGGGCCTCCATGGTCCGATCTCTAAGACATAAAAATAATATCATTATCTGGTCCTTGCACGACCCTAAACTGTATTTGGCCCTACATCTGGGCACATATTGGTCTGAGCTCAATGACCTTAAACTAAGATCTTCACCCGGTCTAGCATGAACCTAAACTGCATGCTTGTCCTCACTGAAAGATGTCAAACTGCAAGCTGGTTAGGCATTCCTGACTGAGGCCCAGCCTCATGCCCCTTGGCCTTCTCGCACCCATTGGCCCCTACCTTTACACAGAATGTGTGGTGTGATGCCGGATCATGTCCTCATTCACGATGGGTTATTTGTCGTGCCGTGCACATTCCTGGAAGAAATTCCCCTTATCGTCCTACATGATGTTAAACTGTGCTTCAAGAACTACATGCAGCTTGATTCTCATCATTATGGGGTACGTAGGACTGCCTGAATGTTTAGTTTTTAGGTCAAACCTCGTCTCTTAGTGGATCCCACGATCTCCCGGTCACCTCGGTCTGTTGGCCTGTCCCGCTCCACGAGGGGGATATATAGGTGTGGTACAGGGTTTGGCACCATGCCCCTTCTCCTAAGGATCCGCCATATTTTTTCCACTCTTAAACCAAGCCCTTCAACCCTTTCTGGTGGTCTACTGATTTGTTCGGAGTACTCGGGTCTAGGACCTACAGTGTTAGATTCGATTCCGTCAAGTTTTCATTCACTTGTCAAGCCTCACGCTCCCTTTAATTCAGGCCTTCGATATCATCCATACCCAGAGGGGCCCCCAAGAACGGTTTGGATACAACACCTAAGGGCTCTCCTACCATCACGGGCCAATGCCCTGGAGGGTTTTAGGCACCAAATTGATAAAAATCCCACGTTGTCAGCGATTGATGCTCAATTTTTTTCCCCATTTCAGGCTAATGCGATAGGATGCTGTGTTGAGAACATGGTCAATGGCAATCCTCAGTCACCACACTGACTCTTTCAGGCCCTGAATATTGGTTGCATGATTCTCATCATGTTCCACCCCATCGTGTCAGGGTGGAATCTCGAAACTCCTCGCACTAACCCTCAATGCTCCTCCACGCGTCAGGCAAACCAAGCTGTGTGATGGTGTCTCTTGGGGCTCCCTTGATCTTAGCGCCAAGAGTGTATGCTTGGGTTTTTTCTAAGGGCCATGTGCAGGTTGACCCTCATCCCATGAGGAACGAGGAGTCACCAAGACATCGTGTTTCCAGCCCAGCTTTGCAGGAAGCTAGCATCTCATGCCCCCTTGATTGATGGACCCTTGTTGGCCCCTTGGCCCAAGGTCCCTCCCCCAGAATTGTGTGTGGTGATGGTATGGTGGTATATCCTCATCTCCAGCAAATACGCATTATCGTAACATGTGAGTTTCCCTAGGTCCAACACACATGACCTTAAATTGTGTTGTATGGTCTAACCACATGACCATAAACTGTGATGATATCATCCTGGCCACCCGACAAAAAATGACACTGCATTTTGGTGACCTCCCCATAGGGGACATCCACATCGGGTATTGGTTAATAATCATACCATTTTTCAACGCCTGTTATTGCTTGATTATTGTTGTGACGTTGGGAATTTCTACCCTAGGAAGGTCGCTCCACAAAAGAAAAATCATTCACCTGCAAGGACAAACTAGATATATCAAATGGTGCTTCTTTTGGGTTGGAAGGCTAGACCAGCACGCCTCTTTATACATGTACCATGTCGTTCCATGTCGCGCATCAAGAACTATGTACGGCTTGATTCCCATTATTATGAGATATGTAGGAGTGCCTGGGTACTTCCCCGTAGGCCCAGCCTAAATTCGTGTTCGGTCCCTCAGCCTAAACACTTCTCCAAGGAGAACATGGTAAGATGGACCTCATCCTCATTCATGTCGGGTTTTCGCATTCGTTGAGCCATGTGTCTCCCACATCCCTTACCCCCAATACTGAGCTCTAAGACCTTAAACTATGATCTCCCCCTTGGTCCGAGCTCTAAGACCTTTAACTATGATCTCCCCGTAGGTCCGAGCTCTAAGACCTTAAACTAAGATCTTCCCCTTGGTCAGAGCTCTAAGACATTAAACTATGATCCTTGCCTGGTCCCGCATGACCCTAAACTACATCAGGCACTCCACGACCTTAAACTACGTTTGTCCCTACATCGGGGGCCCCTTTGTCCGAGCTCTAAGACCATAAACTAAGTTCTCTTCAAAAACTATGTGTGGCTTGATCCTCATCTTTATGAGGTACGTAGGAACGCCCGGAAGCATTGTCTTGGGTCCATCCCTAGTTATTACTGAATCTCGTCCCTCCTCATTGGCAGCCTCTTGGCCTGGCTTCTTGGGGAGTGGTGCAATTGTGACATCCACCCCGAATTAGTTCAGGATGCCCCATAGTAATGGTGGGAAGCTACAGTTCCCTCGTCAGGGAGGTCATGTTGGAAAATTGGGGTGATCCACGGCCAGATTAGTGTGTCTTCTTAATGCACTTTCCCCATGGTGGTGCAATTTTGGGAGTGTTGGATTCTGTTCAAACAAACCATCACTCCACTTCCCCAATTCACGTGCCCCATTATTCGGATCTTCACCCCCGTTCTTGTCTAGAGGAACCCCCTAACTAAATGGATTATAGAACTATGGTCCGCCTACTATAACAATATAGATTATAGACCTTTGGTTCGCCTGTTGTAATAGTATGGAAGATTAGCTCATGGGCCGCCTGCTGTCATGGGCCAATGTTCCGGAAGACTGGTCATGTTTGATGGGATCCCCTAACAATATTGATGATAGACATGTGGACCGTCTGCTGTAGAAATACGGATGATATACCTTTGGTCCGCCTGTTGTAACAGTATGGATGATTGACCCTTAGTCCACTTGATGTCCTGGGCCAATGTCCCGGAAGACTGATCAATGATATTTGAGTTTGGCCTTGTGTTGCGAACATGGTCAGCAGTCAGCCCTAAATTGTTGTCCACTTTCGGGCTAATAAGGTATGGATGTTTCATTTCCACGATGGTTAACGGTTATCCTCCATTGTCATTCCCCTTGGTGATCCGAATTTGGGTAACGTGATTCACCTTTTTCATCTCCATATGTTCAGATGAATTTAAATGCCCTGGGCATTGTCCTACTCGTGTGTTAGAGCACATTGAGAAGATGATACATCGATCAAGTCTGAGGTCTCCTTCCCTGGGATAGACCTCCCTCTTTTCCTCAGAAGTCCATGCCTAATTTTTGATGCCTGAAGCTTGGTTAATGCTCCCACAAGGTAATAAATTATGGTTGAGCATGTTAAACTAAAGGTATAGATAAATATTTTGCTTCATACATTAGATCGAAATATTAATTAGTGAAAGAAAAAGTTCATGAGATGGCCAAAATAGAGCCCTTAAGGATCAACATGCTAGATTGATCTTTCCAACGCTGCTACCCATTGGCTGGTAGCCTCCAGAACTGCATCTCGCTCTCTGTATACTTTCTCTTCATCAGTAGTCATGGAGCGCAGTTCGCCGAGTCTAGCTTGTGCCTGTTCCTGCTCGGTTCGATGTATGGCCATCCGGTGACTCGCCTCTGTCAGTTTCTCTTGGGTGTCAGCCAGTTGGGCCGTCAGTTTCTCCATGAGCTCAGCACATGTTGAAATGAAGATCTCATTATCTACTACCTACCCTTCGAGGTGCTGGACCTCCTTCTACACCCTCTGGAACCCTCGGGTGCTCGTTGATCTTTCCCGGCACTGGGAAATGTCGGAATGCCGGTTTCTCTCGCATATCTTCTTGGCCATGTAATCATAGACCATCAGATGAAGGCATTGAGAATCAGCCCCTTCGGAACACAGGAAGTGCAGCCAGGTCTGGAGTGATCCCATTCACCTTAGCCAATTCGACTGAGGCTGCCTGAGAAAGCGCTGGATGCACTTCCACCCTTTGTGTCTTGTCATCCAGCTCTCTTTGGCCGCTTCCGAGTCTGATTCGTATATCTCCTCGAGATCAACGGTCCGGTATGCAGGAAAGGCAGCTAGCAGGTCTGCAGCAGGGTCTACCTTAAGGATGTCTTCATGAGGAATAGGATCCTCGACATCCGGGCCACCTTCCTCTCTCGTCCCAACAGTGCCAGTGCCTCCGTCAGCTTTCAGCACCGCTCCAATGATATCACCAATAATGTCTGCCGCCCCCTATTCACCAATTTTCGAGGCTGACTCAGTTTGAGAAGTATGTTCTGGAGGAGGTGGTATGTTCGCTGATGGTTCTGTGTGACACAGAAAGGAAATTCTAAAATGACCATAGTTTTTGCGCGGTGTGCAATTTTTTGAGCGCCTGAGGCCCTAGAAGCCCAACAATTCGGAATTTTTGCGTTTCCCTTGGAATTCGATCGTTGCATCCTCTCGTCGATCCAATTCCGAGGGGCGGCATTTGTAGACACAGAAAAAGTTCGTAGTTTCCAAAGGGAGTTCCGAAAGGATGAAGCAAAGTCATATTCAATCCCGGAGGGTCCGGAGGTGTTGCGCGAAATTAAAGAGGACTTGCGCGAAAAAAATTTCCCCACGTGAAGGGCCCCTGGGATTCGCAAAATCACCCCGGGGTGGTGCGCAATTTTGCGTGCCCCGGTTCCACACTAACGGGACCTTGCCCTGAATATTTCACGTGCCGCCAGGATTCCTCACCTACCGAGGCCTATAAATAGAAGGAGACCTCTCGAGTTTCAGGGTTGCAGAACTCGGACCAGATCTCGTGTGCGAAATTGGTCTCCCACACGCGCAAAGATGTCTTTTAGGTAATCCCCTTTTCGTGAATCTTTGCCATGGGATTCTCCTTCGCGCGCAATCCCACTGGCTTATTTTAAATTTAATATTCCTCAGGGTTTCCCCTTTGCACACAATCCAATCCCAATTGTGTGCAATCCCTTCGTAGGAACTGACCATTGCCCCATGCGCAATCCAATTCTGCTGCTCATAATCCCCTAAATTGTGTGCAATCCCTTGGACCATATTGCATGCCATCCCGCTATTTTTCGCATAGACCTCCTCTTTGCGTACAAGCTGCAGGGTCCCTCTCTTTGATGCCCCCAGGGTCCCTTCCTGCGTAGCACCTAAGGTTCTCTATACTGGGCTTGCGCGCCATGCGTTGTTTTCCCGTAAGACCCTCCAGGATCATACGAAGTAACCTCAAGGTCCATTGGGTGGTGTTTACCGTAGCGTTGCTTCGCCTTATGCTTCTTCTCATAGGCAAGGTAATAGCTATTGCTTATTCGCATAGGTACGCTAACGTGGAACCCTCGATGGTTCACCTCGCGGACCCCCTTCTCAATGGCCTTGCCGATGTCTTACCTCTCTCAAGAGGTAGATGGTGTCGGTCATGTAATCCCTAGGAGTGCGGAGAAAATCCACCTCGTCTAAGCTGCAAGACGTTAAACTGCCAAGCACCCTCATCCTAAACACATGACGTTAAACTGTGATCTGACCATGTGCCTCGCATGCACGTTCCCCCTGGCTTGAATGTTCTCTCTACCCGCTCGTCTCCATAGGAATGTTGGGATTACCCCTCATAGGGTGTAATTTATTGGAGTGGCTTTTGTACTTGGGGGAAGAGCAGCCACCCTGGTGTAATCCCCTCTTGCGGAAGGTTACACCCATGCACCTCCTCCGTACTTCCCCACTGCCGAATCTTGTGGAGGGGTGACCAGGAATTTGGTGTCTCTCATCTTTGGTCCCAAGTCCCTCTCACATTGTGCTTTGCCGCACCATGGTAATCCAACCTAGAGTAAGTCCCGACACCATGGGATGCTCAACGCGTAAGCCCCACCCTATTTCTCATGGATACACCCTTCGCGACGTGATCTCCTTGTCCCTTCTAGATCTTGTTTCTCAAAATGAGCATGATTCCCGTGAGCTTAGAGTGGGCACAGACCATGACATCCTCATGGGCCACCTCAGAGCATAATCCCCAACATAGCGAACTATGAGGAAATTGTTTTCTTGCCACAGGGATACGTAAGAATCTTCCATGAGGTTCAAGCCCACCACCCGGTCGTTCTGACCCCCTTCACGTTGGTTCTTCAACCCCATGGGCCACCTCAGAGCATAAGCCCCAATGTTTCGTCTCACATGATGTTAAACTGTATACCCTCATCCCACATGACATTAAACTATATCTAATCCAGCATGACGTTAAACTGTCTACCTCGTCCCACATGACGTTAAACTGTATTTTGTCCAGCATGAAGTCAATCTATATGCCCTCGTCCAACATGACGTTAAACTGTCTGCATCATTTCACATGACGTTAAACTGTATTTCTTCCAGCATGACGTTAAATTATATGTCGTCCAGCACGGCATTAAACTATATACCCCCGAACTACGTGGACTTTGATACATACTAAATCATGGTACACAGGAAGCCTCCACGAGGTTCAAGCTCGCCACTCAGTTGTTCCGACCCCCTTCTGCCGGTACACCATTGTGGGCCGCCACAGAGCATAAGCCCCATACCCAACATCTATGTTCCATCCCGATCCTCACCCGGGCCGCCACATCCTGGTGGGATCATGCAACCTCATTTCACTCCACTTTACCCAGGAAGCTGCCCATGTGTTTGCCCCAACATCAGAGTTCCCCTTAGGGGGTTCTTTCATCTGATCCACTCTTAGTGTTCTGAACAGTCTGATCCATCCCCGCTAGACGTTAAACTCACGTCATACCCCATGTTAAACATGGGACACTTTGGAAAACCTCAGATGGCACATGATTCCCCACATTTGATGTGGGATTCCTTGGGCTTCCACGCCCTCAATAATCCCTATAATAAGGGGGAAAAGGTGAACATGGCAATCCCCAACATCAAGACATGCCAATGACACATAGCGTGACCGTTCTCCTCACTGAATGTTGCTGCCCCGGCTAGACCACTATGAGTGTCTCAATGAAAGAAGTGTAATTAACTGGTGTCCATGAAAATATGGCACTGGGAATGAGCTTCGTGAATACATCTTAAATCTATAAGGGAGACCCGGACTAGCTGATGAGCTCCAAGGAGGAATCCATGGAGGGAAGAATCGACATCACATCATCCGAATTTCGATCAAGAAGCAGATGTCCCTGAACAAGGAACGGATGTCGCCCGCCTTTAGAAAGAGGGAATGTGGGGCCATAAGCCGTGCATCCCCCCCCCCCCGGTTGACGGACGCACCCGCTCACCCCAGCGGAAATCGCCTAAAAAACAATAAAACTGGATTTATTCTTAACTCATGCATAGAAAAATTAGTAAAGGAAGGATAAACCATTTAACTAAATATATAAGATATAAATTTCTTTTTAATAATTTAAAAATATTAATTAATTTAAATAATGAAGATAAAAACACATTGCAGACAAAAAAATAGATTTTAAAAAAACATCTCATTTATTCGAAAATGATTTATATAATCTTTTAATTAATTAATAACCAATTAATTTATTTTATGCATATGTTAACCAAATTTTTTTTAATTTAGTTATCCAATTTATACCCTCTAATATAGTTCCTAGGTGATAATAATCACACTAAATAATTATATTTAATTATTTATCACAGTTCATTTAAACTCGATGATTCATATAGCACAAGCTATCATGGAAATAAAATTTATTTCTCCTGAAAAATTTTATTAAATCATAGGCTGTTACAACCATGATTAAGAACAATCATGATTGGAATTTTTTTCAACCATCCTTTCAAATTTTGAAAGGATTTCTTACAATATATGAACAAAATAAATTTTTATCCCTTCGTGTTCAAGCATTCTAGTATTGTTATATAGAGTTAGAAATTATGAATAAAAAACTAATAATAGCTAGTTATCCAAAAAAATCTTAATGCCAAAAATGGTATTGTCTTACTACTAGAGAACATTGGTTATAATATTCTCTAGATCCATAGATACCATTGATTTAAAAATAATTTGACCCAAAAAGTGAAACATGTCAATCCAAATGTATCTTTTAGTGATCTCTTCATAGAATATATTCTCTATTAGTGTACTAAATATGATTTTAAGGGGTTTGGAATGATTTTTTTCTTAAAATACAGAAAGATATTATCCATGAAAATGACCATTAAATATTCTATGTATGGGTAAAAAAACTGATTCAACATTTCCAAAACATTGGATGATGAAATAGTTAGACTGAAAAATATTAACAAATAGTAGAAATGGGCATATCTTCTTAGGAAAGTTGAACAAAGTATATCTAAAGGCATAACCATTTTTTGGTTATTTCCTGATGTCAAATAAATATTCAACAAGACCATGGATCCTCCAAATAAGTTAAAGAAATATTTTGTACGTATATGTTTTCACATATTCATATCAATAAGTTCAGTTAACCATTGGTAATCTACAAAACCCATAAGGGTTCCATCCTACATCATGGTGAAAAACATAGGTGAACCCCAAGGGGAAGTAATGGGTCATATAAACCCGTTGACTTTTAGGACCATCATGTACCACTTGAGTTCCTAAATCTCAGTAGTAGTCATCCTATATTTAGGAATAGATAAAAAATCAACTCTTATAATTTGATTGATGGTAAAATCTACCATTCTATCTCCCGAGGATTCCCAAAAAAATCATCATGGGAAATGTATCTTAATTTATCAACCACTAGAGGAAATATAACTCTCCATACTCCTCAATCATCCAAAATAAAAAGGTAAACTGAGCAAACTCTCTCCCTAACACATGATTCTTAGTTCAGATTGGCTTTCCTAGACATCACATTATCCTTCAGGAATTTAAATATCACCCTCAAGAGATATAAATGATATCCTCTTGCGATAACTATCATTATGTGTGTCATAAAGTACTTACCAATTCATTCTATGAATTTCCTTAAACAAATAATCATAAAGAAGATTGTTTTCAATCACAATCTTTAGAATCCAATCTTTAGGGGGAACTCCTTACATTGGAATAAGCTTTTTGATCATACTCCCAATGGACTATCACGAGTCATCACTCAAAAATTAACTCAATTTCAATCATAACAATCCCCATTAAATTTATAGATATCAATAATTATTAAGTGACTGTGGAAAACAAATTAGATACTGAATTTGAGGCTACTAAAAATGTACCTCATACATTATATGGCATGACACTATGGTACTCAGGACTAGGATATACTACATGTAACTAGATATAATGGTCATCCTGAGCTATAAAAAGACTACTCAATGAAGGTACACTATGTGGGTGTTGCATATCTGTAGTCTAGATTCCCCAACCTCATTCATTGCCTTGGCCCAAATGGCCAGTAGTGATCAATATCCTTATCTAAAGTGGAGATGAATATTCTAAACTAGAACCTAGGGTTATGGTAGATCCTATATCATTATGAACTAGAGGAAATTTTCAACAAAACCTCATAATATGACTCATCATGCCACAGGCTGGACACCCCACATTTTCTTTGGTGCATTGGGAATTCCTACAATCTAGACATCCACACTAATGGATCACCATACAATTGATAATGTGGACAAATTGATTTTCACATCCCTCAAAATGAGTATCTAAGTGATGTTTCCTACCGCTATATGAATTGATTCCCTATTTAGGCACAGAACATCCATGACCCACACAATTATATTCCCTTAGGTTACAATCGAATATGAGGGACCAACTCACCATCTCAATGATATTAGTCAAATGGAAAATGTTTAACTGAGATCATATGGTATGCCTGAGACCATCCTAAAATATAATTTATTCATAAAATTAATTATTTTAAATAATAGGAATAAAAAATTGTATAAATATGAAATGATCCATGTATTACATAATGTATAGAGCTCCCTACTCAAGATTCATAGATTTTATATCTCAATGGCTCTGAATGTCTCAATGTAGAATTAATTATTGAAACTGAACTATAATTCTCCCAAAACCAAATCCCAATGTTAATATTCATATGTGAACACATACCACCAACTCTTGGATGGTCCATTAATCATGTATGATATGAGCATCACTCTACTTTAGAAATGTGTCTGGAGATGCTAAAAGATAGTAAGTATGGCCTCTAGCCATGACTCAGTAGTTTGGAGAACCCCATCCCATAAGAAAGTATGTTTATTATTCTACTAGAACTCATTTTCAGCTATGACATAGGTATTTTAGATCATGGATCCCCCTTCATAGACAACTGTATTTGTATGAGACCCCTCATAGTTGATCAGTGATTCTTATGCTAAGAACAACTAGTGGTGTTCTGGGTTGCACTATATGAGGTAACACATATTGCAACCCAGACTTTTCATACATTACTATAACATCATAATAAAGTTAGAAAACATAATATAATTACACCATGAGGATATAAAGGATTAGTATCTTGAAAAAACTAGGACTATTCATAACATTTACAACATCAAACATAAACATTTTTTTATTCTATTCTTCTCTAGCATCATATTTGCACTTGACTTATCCTTAGAACATGTATTCACCTAAAGATAAACATCAAAAAAGCATGAGTTAAAAGCCTGGTTAAAGGGTAGATTAGAACAATGTATCAACAGGTGAGCATAATCATAACATAGGCAAAGGATCAAGAGCATGAGAGGAATCATTAATAAAAGACTTTAAATGTGGCAATGCATAAAAAATGTAACATCATGTCTTAGTGGTTAAATACGACACAAGTGGTTAACAGAGCTATCATATTGTTCATAAATAATTTAAATAAAACTAATGATATTCATCACATTACCCAATGCATTGGATCATTGTATAATTCTGGGCGCACCAGTCACATCATAACAATCATTCTCCGTTATATAATTCTAGGTGCACCTGTCATATTATAAAATTATCATTATCATATATGCCCCATATATCGTATATAAAAATTTAACATAAATAACCATTTAATGGAATGGGTTTAAAATAAAAAGAAAAAACTCAAAAACATTGTGTTCTCAAAAGAAAGAGGGATTAACATACTCTATACAAGAAATGTCAACCTTGAGTGAGAAGTAAAGGGTGTGTACTTAGAAGAATAGTTCTTTGGAAAAACATTGTGTTTGACATAAAATCCTATTTAGAACATGTATATCCCAAAATATGTAATATAATGATGGAAAAATTATTTTTATGGAGTAACCATGCCAAAAATGGAGTGATAGAGGGAGAACCCGAAGAGATAAAGTCGGGTATGAGAATTTCCCCTTACCTTGTTTCATAATTATTTCTTAACTTTAAAGTCCCATATAACTACATTATATTCATTAATTAACAATTAAAAAACCATTTTTACATGACAATGGTTCATTGTGGTTTCATTAGGTTATTTTATTGTCCTTTTTATGAGTTATAGGATTCAAATCCATGGTCTGGGAATGTTCGTTTTTATGGTTTTATTGAATGGTTCAATTGTATTCATAAATGTAAGTTTGTATAGAACATGTATAAACATATAGAACAGATATTAAATGTTATTAATGATATTAAAGGATTTTAAATGATCATAAATTGAACCATGTTATATAACATTTGGATGGATCATTAGTTAAAATTTAATGATGATCATTTTGGTTAATTCTGGATATCTTTCGACCACAACGAACTTGGTTTGTTTAATAATTTTTTAATATTTACATAAGACAGTTAAAGAACAATAAATAAGATATAATACATATAATATATTATGGTTCAACCATTAAAATGTTCTTATTACATGATCTTAAGGAATTTAAGCATATTGAAATCACATCGTCCACGATATCGGGAATTCGACCCATCACAGACAATGTTTTTATTCCTTGAATAAGTGGGAGAAAAGAAGAAGAATGATGATGAATTTTTGATGAAAATGATAAAAACAAATATTCAATATTTATGGATCTTTCAAGACTCTTGGATATGATGAGGGGAAGAGACTATAATAAAAGAAAAGGAATGGAATGGAAAACATGTGAAAAAGAAAGAGGATTTCATACCTCTTGATCTTTTCTCTTTGAGATCCTCATTAAGGCCATTGATTTTGGCCACTGGGTGAGACCAGAAGGTCTAACACGTGGGGAAGATCCTTGAGAGTAGTATTGTGTAGAAAATAGGTAAAGCTCGAGGCTTGAGAGGTTTGAGAGGAAGAGGAAAATGAGGGTCATATTTATAGTGGAGGAGAGGAGGTCTTCTACATTATTTAAATAATTATTATAATATGTTTTCTCAATATTATGAATAATATTAATTAATGTTACCCCAGATAGTAATAATATAATGTGGGTTCGAACAAAGTCGTATTACGTCACTTATTATGTCATAAATAGTGTATTTAACTGATAATTTGACTATACGGTATTTTACCGTATTTTAGTATTCATCAATAATTCAAGAATTTTAGAAAAATCCCAAAAATTAACCCTAACCATTTTTCACTGTGTAGAAATCAAAATTGAACTCCATTTTTTGAAAATAATTTTCTAAATATTATTAATTTGGTATTTAAATAAAATCATACATAATTCAAAAATTAACAATTTTATTTCAATAACTACTTTTCTATCACATTGAAAAATTAATTAAGATGTAATTGTCTTAAAGACTTATGAAAATAAAATAATAATAAAATTATCTATTCATTTGGGTCATATTACTATTCATATTACTATTCAAAAGGGTATGTTACTATTCACCAAAAACAACAAGTTTGTTCCATCAGACGCCAAATAACATACTGAACACAAATGTAGATGACCGATTTTCAAAATTCAAAACATAAAAGTCGAAAAAATGTGATTAGTGATCACATAGTATTTAGTATCCTGATATGTTTTTGTTCTTACTAATGTTATTATACTATAATCCATAAGTATTATATGGGATTTCCATTGATAAAACATTGGGTCGTTATATTCGTCCCCCCATAGGAAATTTCTCCCTTGAATTTTTTTTACACAAATAGTTTAGGGAACTTCTCCTTCATCTCCCCATATGGTTCCCAAGTTTCTTCTTAAAACATATGGTTCTTCCACAACACTTTTACAAGGTGGGTTTTCTTGTTGCATAGAACCTTATCTCTCTGGTTTAAAATCCTCACTGGTTGCTCCTCATAAGAGATATCATCTTCCAAATATACCACCTCTGAGTTTAGTAGATGTGAGGGGTCTGGTATGTACTTCCTCAGGAGTAATATGTGAAGCACATCATGAACATGATGCATATTCAGTGGAAGCACAAGATGATAGGCCCCTGGTCTTAAGTGGAAAAGTATCTCAGAGGGTCCAATATACCTTGGTCTTAGCTTCCCTTTCTATCCAACCCACATGACTCTCTTCCATAGTGATATTCGAAGGAAGAATTTCTCTCTAAAGTCAAAATCCAAGTCCCTTCGACGGTTGTTAGCATCGCTCTTTTGCTGACTCTGAGAAGTTTGGATGTGTTTCTGGATGACTTGAACCTTCTATATCATCACTTTCAAAAGGTCGGGTCTATGTAACTTTCTTTCACTAACTTCCTCCTAATAAGTTGGATTTTTACATCACATTCCACATAGAGCTTCATGTAGGAACATCTAAATACTCAAGTATAAGCTATTATTGTATGAGAATTCAACCAGTGGGAGATGCTGATCCCATCCACCTTTAAAATTTAGAGATCAGGCTCTTAGCATGTCTTCAAACGTATGAATAATCCTTTCAAATTGGCCATCATTTTGGTGATGATAAGTTGTGCTGATGTTTAATCCAGTACTCAAAGCATGTTGAATGCTCCTCCAGAATTTAGATGTGAACCTTGGATCATGATCAGAGATAATCGAGAGTGAAACACCATGCAGTCTCACCACTTCTTTCCCAAATATCATTGCAAGTTGTTCAAGTGATTGATATTACCGAATAGTGATAAAATGGTCAGTCTTGGTGATTCCATCAACCACAACCCATATTGCATTATTTCCCTTCAACGCCTTCAAGAGACCCATGACAATTTCCATAGTGGAATTCCCCCATTTCCACATGGGTATAGGCAATGGTTGCATCATCCCATTAAAATTTTGTCACTCTAATTTAACTTGCTGACATACCATGCACCTTGAGATATATTACTCAATCTCATTCATCATTTTATACCACCAAAAGTGTTCACGGAGATCTCCATACATCTTAGTGCTACCAGGATGGATAGGGAATGTTGTGCCATGGGAATTTTCCAACAGCTCCTTCTTTATCCTAGGTGATGAAGGAACACAAAGCCACATTCCAAAAAAAATGACACCTTCATTCTTGATATGGAAATCTTGCTGATTCCCTTCCATTACTAAACTCACCTTCTTTAGTAACTCCAAATCATCCTTTTGTGCCTCATTAATCATCTCTTGGATTGTTGGTTGTGTAATCATTTGATAAAGGTAGGATGTATCCCCTTCCCTTATGATTCCTAAATCCATCATTTTCATATTCAAGAATATAGGGTATTTCTCACTCTATAACATGGATATAGTATCAGGTTCTTTTCTGCTTAGAGAATCATCTACCTTGATCACCTTTCTAGGATGATAGTTAATATAGCAGTTTTAGTCCTTGATTAGCTCTAACTATCTCTTTTGATGCATGTTCAGCTCATTTTTTTTGAATATATACATTAAGCTCTTGTAGTCAGTGTATATGTCACACTTCCCACCATTATGGTAGTGCCACCATATTTTGATGGAAAAAATGATGGATGCTAGCTCTATATCATGCAACAGGTATTTATTCTCATGGATCTTCAACAGCTGTGAGGCATAGGCTATCACATTATCATTTTCTATGAGTACACATAGCAAACATTTTTTTGAAGCATCACTGTATATCACAAATCTTCCACCCCTATTCATTAATTTGAGTATAGGTGCAATGATCACCCTTATATTTAACTCCTTTAAGCTTCCCTCATATTCTTTCATCCAAACATTCTTTACCCCTTTCCTTATAAACATTATTAAAAGGCTTGAAAATTGTGAGAAATGTCTCGCAAAACATTGGTATTAACAAGGTAATCCAAGAAAACTACAGTTTTTTTATACTAAATGCAATGGTCCATTCCTAAATTACTTTTCTTTTTTATGGGTCCATATAGATTCCCTCTCTTGTGATAATATTTCCTTTGAACGTGACTTGCTTCATCCTAAAGCCACAATTGCTGAACTTGGTGTTCAACTTATCCTTTCTCAATGTCACCAACACAAGTCGTATATGTTCTTCATGTTCATCCTTTCTGTTAGAGTAGATTTGAATATCATCGATAAACACTACCAAAAATTTGTCAATGTAATTTCAAAAGAATCTATTCATCAAATCCATGAAGATTATAGGGGAAATAGTATGTCTTAAGAGAATCACTAGAAACTCATTATGCTAATACGTTGTACGGAAGGCAGTCTACTGAATATCTTCCTTCTTCACCGTTAGCTGATGATATCCTGAATGAAGATCCAAATTTGAGATGTATTGAGCTCCTAATAATAGATCGAACTAGTCATTAATCCTTGGAAGAGTATACTTTTTCTTTATGGTGATCATTTTGGGTTCCTTATAATCGATACACTGTCACATTGTTCCATCCTTTTTCTTCACTAAGAGAATAGGTGCACCCAAGGTGCTGCACTAAGGCATATGAACCCTTTTTCAAAATGCTCTTACAGCTTCTTCTTTAACTCTAGTTTTATAGGAGCCATCCTATATAGACACTTTGAGATACGATTAGCTCCAGGTATGGGTTCTGTGGAGAACTCTACCTGACAATCTGGGGGAGTCTGGGTAACTCTTCTGGAAATACGTCACTATATTCTTTAATGACAGACATTTTCTGTAATGTTTGAACATTCCATTGACACAACCATTTGGGTGACATATTCTTTTTCATAGGGTATCAGCACCCACACCATTAAATTATTTCACAAATGAGATTCATGATCTTCCTTTCATTTGTAGAGGATAATGGGATTGTTTAGAATATGAAAAGATATTTCCTTTTCCAAATAGTTGATATGTGCTCTATATAACGAGAGCCAATCCATTCCCTTTATAGCATTGAATTCTACCAGGGGATGTATTATGAGATTTACTAGAAAAATATTCCCACATATGCCAAAAAGATAACATTTTAACACATGGGTTGTAATGATTGCACCACTTGGTGTTTTTACATATATCTCAACTTCAAGGTATTGGATCTTCGATTCAATAGTTCTAGAAAACATGAAAAAACGTAATGGAATGCGTAGAACTAGAATCAAATAATACTTTTCAATTAATTATTTAATACAATGTGTACTTGTACAACTTCATTATCGTTATGCGCTTCTGCTGTAGTGATTGCATAAGCCTTCTGTTGTTCCATTAATTTTGGTGGCTGTTGATGATAATTACCCTTGAGGGCTCGAGATTTAGTGCACCGGCTTGCATAGTGCCCTTGATCCCTACTGTTATAGCATTTAACCATGGGTGGTTATGTCTTTTATTCCCCCAAATTATCCTTCCTTATCATTTCTTTTCACCACTCTATAGAATTGTGTCCTTTTTCCCACACTTGATGCATTTCCCCGTCCCTTTGACGTAGTTCCGGTGATGCAACTTCCCACATTTTTGGCATGTGGGTCGTTGAGTTTTCTTCCCACCATTATCATTAGATCCTCCACCTTGAAACTATATATTTCATTTCCTATCAACATATCCATGGAACCATACTCCAAAATCTATCTATACTTTGAGAGCACATCAAACAACTTCTTTATAACTCCCAATGTATTTAATTGAAAGAGCCTTTTGAAGGTGTGGTTTCAATCCACTAAAGAATCTATCACTTTTTCTATCACTGTTGATAACAAAACCCGAAGTTTACATTGCAATCCTTGTGAAATTTTCTTCATAGGTTGTGACAGATTCACCTTCTTTTTTTAGGATCTCTCTGAATTCTCTCTCCATCTTCATACAAAGAGTTAGTCAGAAAAACTTGTTAAGAAACAAGATCTTAATGTATTCCAATTCCATATCTTCAATTAAATATCTCTACTTGGTGTTCTTAATCAAATACCACTATTGATCGACCTGTCCTTCTAGATGATAAATTTATAGTGTCACATTTTCTGTCACAGAATAGTGAAGCACAGAAAAGATCTTCGCCATAGATTTGACCCACTTTTTTTCAACTAGTGAATCAGAAGATCCACTAAACGTCGGTGGTTGTTGCCTCATAAAACATTTGATAACCAGTTTCTCCATCTTTGGTGAAAGAAGACATTAACCATTATTTTATCTATTTTTCATAACCTCAGATATTTGTGTAATCATTGCGATGATGTTTTGAACTCCACCACCCAAATCAATGGGGACGTCATTCGGGAAATCGTTTCATTGGACCACGCACGAGTTGTTGGCATGGTTTCTCTTGGATCCCACTATTCTCTAAAATAGAGAAGTATAGAATCAGACATTAGCCAAAATTACATGAATAAATAGAATATTAATTTGAAAATATTACACTAAAATTATGACTTATGGGATCCCTATGTAATTCTTCTTGTGTGCATGTTTGTACTTCATCACATAATAGAGGTTTTCTCTAGGGTTCACTAATCATAATTCCCAAATTAACTAAACCTTGCCTCTGATACCAACTATAGTGACTCAGCCATTCCATACATTACTATTATATAATTAAAAAGATAAAAAACATAATACTATTACACCATGTAGATACATAGGTTTAGTTTTTTACAAAATCTAGGACCATACATAAAATTTACCACATCAAACATAAACATTTTTTAATTCCTTCTTCTCAAGCTTCTTATTGGCACTTGACCTCTTCTTAGTACTTGTAGTTACCAGAGGATATACATAAAAAAGGGGTGAGGTCAAACACTTGTATGATTGTAGATAAAAAATATATAACAATGGGTGAGCATAATTATAACATAGGCAAAGGATTATGAACATGAGAGGAATCGTTAATAAATGACTTAAAATGTCGTAATGTATAAAATATGAAACATCATGTCTTGGTGGTTAAATACCAAAAATAGTTGTAAACAAGTAAAGAATCGATTCACGCATAATTTCACTGTATATCAAGAGATTAATCACATTACCCAATGCATTGGAGCACTGTATAATTTCGGGATCACCCGTTACATCATAACATTCATTTTTCTCCATATAATTCTGGTCGCACCTGTCACGTTATAATATTATCATTATCATATATTCCACAAATATAATATATAAATAAATAAACATAAATAAACATGGAATGGAATTGGATTAAAATCATAATAACACATTTATAGACATTAGATTTCGAAAAGAATGAAGGATTAACATACTTGATACATGAATCATCAACCATGAGTGAGAAGTAAAAGGTGTGTTCTTGAAAGAAGATTTCTTTTGGAAAACATTCTTCTTGACATAAAATCTATTGGATAAAATTTATATCCCATGATATGTAAGATAATAATGTAAAAATTATTTTTATGGAGTAACCATACTGAAAATGGAGTGATAGAGGGAGAACCCGAAGAGATAGAGTTGGGTTCGAGAATTTCTCCATACCTTGTATCAGAATGATTTAATCACCTTAAAGTCCGGTATAACCACATTAGTTTTATTAATTAACAATTAAAGAACCTTTTTTGCATAAAAATGGATCATTATGGTTTCATTAGGTTTTTTTATTGTTCTTTTTATGAATTATAGGGTTCAAATCCATTGTTCGGGAATGTTCGTTTTTATGGTTTTCTTGAATGGTTCACTTGTATTCATAAATGCAAGTTTTTGTAGAACATGGATAAACAAATAGAACTGATATTAAATTTTATTAATTATATTAGAGGATTTTAAATGATATTATTTTGAATCATGTTCTATACAATGTAGATGCATCATTAGTTAAAATTTAATGATGGTCATTTGGGTTAATTCGGGCTATTTTTCGACCAAAATGAACTTTTTTTTGTTTAATAATTTTGTAATATTTACATAAGATAGTTCAAGAACATTAAATAAGATATAATAAATATAATATAATCTAGTTCCACCACAAAATGGTTTCGTTACCATATCTGAAGGAATTAAATCCTATTGAAATAACATCATCCACAATATCGGTAAATCGACAGATCACGAGCAATGTTTTTATTCCTTGAATAAGTGGGAATGGAAAAGAAAAATGATGTTGAATATTCTATGAAAATTAGAACATCCAGAATATATAATTTTTCTTGATCTTTCATTACTATTGTATAAGAGGAGCGTAAGAGACAATAATAAAAGTAATGGGAAGGAAAGGAAACACATGAAAAAGAAATAGGATTTATTACCTCATGATCTCTTCACCTTGAGATCCTCTTTAAGGCCTTTGATTATGGCCTTTGGGAAAGACCAGTAGATCTAGGACGTGGGTAAGATCCTTGGGAGGAGATTTGGGCAGAACATAGGTAACTCTCAAGGCTTCAGATGAGGGGGATGAAGTGGAGAATGAGGGTGGTATTTATAGTAGAGGAGAGGAGGTATTTTACATCATGTAAATCATTATTATAATATGTCTGGTGAAGTATAAGAATAATCTTATTTCATGAGAACCAAAATAGTAATAATTGAATGTGAGTTAGAACCAAGTGGTCTTACATCACTTATGATTTCATAAATAGTTTATTTAACTAATAATTTGAATATACGGTATATTACCGTATTTCAGTATTCATAAAAAATCAAGAATTTCAAAAAAAACTAAAAAAAATTTACCCAAACCATTTTTCAATGTGTATAACTCAAAAAGGAACAACATTTTTTGAAAATAATTTTCTAAATATTATTAATTTATTTTTTAAATAAAATCATACTTAATTCAAAAATTAACAATTTTAATTCTATAAGTGCTTTTATATCACGTTGAAAAATTAACCAAGATGTCATTATCTTAAAGCCTTAATAATATAAAATAATAATGCAATTTACAATTCATTAGGGCCATATTACTATTCATATAACTTTTTATAATGGTATGTTACTATTCAACAAAAAAATAAGGTTGTTCCATCAGTCTATAAATAACTTACTGAACACATATGTAGATGTCTTCTTTTCAAAATTCAAAACACAAAAGTGGCCAAATTATGTTTAGTGATCAAATAGTATTTAGTATCATGATATGATATTGTGAGTACTAATGTGATTATACTATACAGAATAATTATAAGAAGTTATTTTCATTGATTAAACATTGGGTTGTTATAACACTGGTGGTTTAGGTCCTTCCACATCCTAGGAATGCTCATGACCACCTTTTTTTATCTCAAAACAAGGCATTCATGGAGGTGTATCTCTACAATTTCAAGAAAATGCATCGAAATATGATTCTATAATAGAGAATATTTGGAATAGGAATCAATACAGATAAAGGACTCTCTATAAAAGAAGAATTATCCATCTACCCAATCCTAGATTCAAGTCTAGGTAAATATAATGTTTCAAAATAGATTTAGCATTATAAGGCATGTAAATTACAATGTATAGAGTAATAACCCTTTATATTGTAATTGGTGTTCCAATTTAAAAGCAACCACTTCTTCCAAAATTTTTGAATTTATTAAAAAAAATTAAATAAAGTGGTTCAATTATATGTGTTTCCATTTTGATGATATAAGTATGGAAATCATATGTAAAAATTAAAAATTCATGTAACTGTAACGTAACTTTTAGATTTAGTCTTTGAATAAACAATTCCATATATGATGATTCGATTATATGGATCATCATTTCTAATTTTTAGAGACAATATGTTGCTACCCCAACCCCAGCATCCAGATTTGGTGTCTATATAAATATATTTGCATTAGATATAAGGAATTGTAACCCAATAGATCAAACAGTTTATTAGTCCTGGTAAAATAGAAACATACTTTAAATTATCATTACAATTAAAAGCCTAAAATACAAAAAGTAATTTCATTGTGAAATCCATTATTCCACATAGTGTATCCAATCATATCAATCATAAAATAATTTTTGGTATCCCACGGAAAGTAAAAATAAAAAAAATTGATGAGTTAAAATGCTCAGTAATTGTAAGATTACATTATAATATGAAATGAATAAATAAGTATAGTGAATATACAAATTAAAATAAATAAAACAAATCCATTTAATCAATAAACTGAGTAGATTTTGGTAGAAATAAATTACAATAAACTATTGTAATATAAATAATCATATGAAATTGAAAATTTGACTATAGATACTCTAACTAATTTAATAATCACATATAAAATCAATAACTGAATTCATTATTATGTAATGGATAATTATGGACATCTAAAACATTTCATTGATTTCTTGTTCCAATATGTCTAAATAAATGGGTAAGGTCTTTCCCAAAACCAAATACATTTTGTTTTATTAAACCAAAAGATGCATCGATAGGCTATAATAAGATATTTCTTTCACTAAATAAGTACAATGAGTTCCTATTATGCAAGTGGTGAAATGTATCTACAGAAAAAATCATATTGAAAAAAACATATGAAATGTTAATACTTACACAAATTAATAAACATAATCATAATCCATCCAATATAAAATGGTGATTGGTAATAAAATTTCACATCCCTTGTAAAACTAGCCATAAACCATTTAGATTAATAATAAGAATGGTATCAATAAAAAATATCCCCAATGCATCACAATTATAATATAGGATTGATGACATTGATGAATTTATTAAAATGAAAAGGTTCTTAAAAAAATTTAGAAATGTATTCATTTCATGATAACTATAACATTTAAAAAATATTCTATAAAGAATTTTGAGAAAACATTTCATTGATAATAATCTATTAAAAAATTTAAAATAATAATTAAAACATTTTTTTTCATGACAGCGATTAATCCATTCATTTCATAGATGTTAAAATAAATATTTCGTTCAAATTTTTAGTAAAAGATGAATGGGAATTGTTTTCAAAAAAACATGAAGATTTCATTAAAATATTGTAAAATATAAAAAATGGATAAAAATATATTTAATTTATTATTTTATTAGGATAAAATCATTTTTGGGAACATTTTTATAAAACATGGGTTTTGATGAAAAAATATTTTTGTCCTAAGAGAGAAATAATGGCAGATTTTCTATAGAACATTTTCTCAAACATTTTAAATAAAAAATAGTGGGATAATAGTAGTATAACATAAAAAAGGAAACCAATGTCTATTTTTGAATAAAATATATTAATTTTTAGATATAAATATAAAATAATTCCCTCAAGGGAGGTAAAAACATAAACAATCCAGGATAATGATTAGATTATGCTTACCTATAAATCGTAAGGCCCAAAAAAAATTACATGAAATGAAACATTAAATTCCATTAAGACAAATAAATTAATGACATAAAATATAAATGTTTTATTATATACATCGAACAAATAAAATAAGTAGAGAATATAGATTATGTCTCTCGAAAGTAAAAGTAATATGGGAAATCATTTCCACTTGTTCAACGTCAATAGTATGTGTCCCAAACTCTTATATAAAAAATATAGTTTTATTAAACATAAATAAAAAATAAAAATCTTATATCTCATTCCATAAATTATTTACTTATAGTCTTTTATCAATCATTTATTATAAATTTAGTGTTAAAATCACTATTTCAGGTGATAATTACTTCTTTTTTCTTATATATTTTTGTTTAGTAAATTAGGTGCATTTAATATGATCAGGGATAAATCATACCCAGAATGTTAAACATTATATAAATATCTTAAATATTTATTATATATTTATTTATAAAAATCAATAAAATTTGGAGATATAAATTTGATTACACCGTTCTTCGAATTGGTAGATTATACATATGCATGAACGTTGTTTCCACTGTTCTCATCAGGGGGAATAAAATTAAAATAAATATTAATTAATCTTAAAATAATAATAATTATTTCATATTGATCGTGTAAATTAAAAATATATGTACATATTACTATCCTCGTAAAAAATAATTGGCTTATATTTCACATCTCTATATTGAGGCGGCATTCCACATATACGTCTGTGAGTCCTTATAGTTTTCAAATTGATATGAAGGTAAGTTGACAGATTTGAGATTATATTTATATATTTATGATTATATAATAAATATAAAATAGATTCATTAAATTTTATCCATACTACCTTCAATGTAAAGCATGAGAAAAAATGAATCACAACATTTCGCAAGGAAGTAGTACGTCGTAGATATAGGAAACATTATCGTATCCCTTATAGATTGGAATGTAAGATGGTATATGTGATATGATAATTTCATAAGTAAAATAATATCATAAATACCATATACATATGCTAAAGACATCATTAAATCTATCTTTGAGAGGGGGTCATGGAAAAAGAATAAGATCTATTCGTGGTGTTGTAGTTCGCTATACACACGAATATTGACTTCCTAATAGATTAGATGGAAGGGGAGATGTATATAGGACATTACCTTAACATAAAAAAATATAAGTATATTTAAGATACTTATTTTATTATATAAACATGTTTGAAAAATATTTATGGAGGTGTATGAACAAATAAAATAAAATGCTAGGTTTCAAATGTCACCTCATCTTGGGAAAACATTGGTTTGAACTGAGAGCCTTCCTAGGGTATATTTTTGAACAAACTATGTCTTATATGATGATAGAAAGTATGAAATATATTTTTTCATTGTTTTTTAATCTGATGGTTTTTTAAATTATGAATATGAGAGGAGTGTGACTGGCCTTTTATATGTGAGGTGAGCGGCACACATATACTTTTTGAAAGAAAAAAAGGAGTACCAATGTTTTTCATGTGAAACAAGGCTCCAAAATAGTAAATTTTATTAAATATATGATATAAGTTATAAAAGTATCCAATTAATGGGTTTTTAGACTAATTTTTGGTTATTTTTAACATTTTTTATTTTAGTTTAACACCCTGAAAACCCATTTCTATCTTAACCGTGGTAAATATTTTTTACCATTTTTACTAATTCATTATAGTTCCAAATTAATTTTTCCTTATTAGATTATATAAAATATTATGACTCCAATTTTTGAATCCATATTCTTTATTATATTTTTATATTTTTCAAAATAAAATTTAAAGTTAATATTCTTGATATGATGAGAAAGAATGTTTTTAAGGAGAAGGTTTACAGAGTTTTTATATCAAAATTTAATATGAAATTAATTAAAATGAACTAAATTGAATTACTAGATATATAATTTAACAAATTTTACGTTAAAATCTATATTAAGATAATTTTTAGGTTTATAAATTTTTTAACATCACTGAGAGTTCTTAATAAAAATCATTATTTTTACTATTCATCGAAATATTTATCTTTCCAGAAAATTTAAAATAATCCACGCAACGATAGTCATTTAATAAATATTTTTTAAAAAATAATTCTGTCAAATTTATTTTCCAAAAGTGGAAAAATTAATTATTATCTATGAAATAAATTCATGACCAAACTACCTTTTAGAAAAAACCTTTTTTCAATATTATTTTCTTTTACGTTCAAAGGATTATTATTTTATTTCTAATAAAAAGATAATCATTGAATTTATATTAAAAATTACTAAACACTTCGATTTCCAAGATTTAGTTAGTACAATTTCTACACACCAACTTAATATCTGCATTATAATTTCTATATTTAAATAATAATAATTTTATAGAGTTTCATGTTAAATTTTTAATTGGTGTTTCATGCATTTCATTATATCAAGTGGGAAATATTTATTTAAAAAAAATTATCATCAGGTTTTTTGATGTTATATTATCTTTTAATCTTAGTCTGTTTTGTTATATATTCTATTGAATATGATGTTATACTTTTAAAATATTGGGGTGTTGCATTCTATCACCCTAAAATAAATTGTGTTTGACAATTTTATTCACGATCTCAATAGTCAAGGGACTAACATTTTAAAATAATTTCCCTAAAACCCCACATCATGAGAAATGTCAATAAAATATTCTCTTGATAAATATAATGTGAATTAAATATGTCATACTGAATGACACACTACTATTTTTCCATATATGATGATATTGGAGGGAAATTAAAACACAAACATGGAAGAGAATACTAACACACAATAATTAATAGAGATTTATAGGGATTATGGATCCCATGAAGGTGAATTATCAAT
This sequence comes from Viscum album, assembly GCA_963277665.1. Classification (NCBI taxonomy): domain Eukaryota; kingdom Viridiplantae; phylum Streptophyta; class Magnoliopsida; order Santalales; family Viscaceae; genus Viscum; species Viscum album. The sequence continues at coordinate 1,673,147,030 of OY728133.1, forward strand.
GCAATGTTAAGGGCCTAAAAAATATAATGATGTGATGATGTAAAAGAGAATCGATTCAATTTAAATAAAGGTATTGCGATGAAACCTTTTTAAATATTTTTTTCGTAGAGTTTTTGAATTGCTTTACAATCTAGACTAATAATATATGAAAATATACTTACTTGATTTATTTCTATTTCATAGGTAAAGCTTCATATTTTTATTGTGTTTAGATCATTTTCCACTTCATTTTATACTATAAGAAATGAATATCCACGATCATATTTTTTGTTCTTAAAGAAATAAAATTAACATTTAATAGATCATATGATCCATAAAAGCATGGAAAGTCATTCCATATATTTATAAATACTCTCTAAAACCAATATTTTTCTCACAATTCATAAAATATAATACATTAATATCTAAGGATAAATAGTAACACTATCTATTAAACATTAATATGTATCTATCAAATAATTTATCAAAAACCAATGAATTATTTTCTTGGACATTATCTAGGTTAATGGAAGGATTTATCCCTTATTATCTTTCAGTTGTGGGTTCAATCCCTAAAACCATGTTGGATGAGACAGGTTGTTACATGGGATATGGGTTGTCCAACATTTAAAACTAGATTTATATAGTTCCTATTATATAACCAAATTTCAATATCTCATAATTACCTTAACTCTTGGATTGGATAAACCTTAAAGGTGGCCAATACCTTCAAAAAAACCACATTATCAATATTATCTCAGCATTGGTCACATATTAAGTGTTATCCTCCCTCAATAATGTTCATTCCATGAAGTTCAACATGCCAATGAATCATTTTTATTGTTTCCATTTAAAACATTGTTTCAAATACTTATAGAAATAACATTGTATTACAATCCTTATATATTTAATAATTATTATAACATGAATATCATTCATTAAAATTATCATGTATCATAATTATTGAATCCATCCATAAGTAAATTAATCATTCCACTTTATATTTTTTAATAAGACTTTATTGACCCTGATCCCTTCACTTATTTTGGTGTATATTACCTTGATTTATGGGGAATTAAATTTCATAGTTCCCTATCTTTTTATTGTAGATGCATTACACATTGGAATATTCATTCATGCCCATTAAACCATGATTATAGTGTCATTATTCTCCACACTTGATGTAAACTCCTTTTTCTTTTAATCATGTACTGGGGTATTTCATTCAACAAGTATCGTAAGTTTTTAAATCATTCATTCCCTTCATTCCTTTATCCTCAAACTGGATCATAGATTTATGTTCTCTAATTTATTGTTTCCTAAATATAGTTTCAATGTTTTCTATTATACTTACTATAATTCCTACTATAGTGACCCCAACCCCAATAACATATAACTAATTTCTAATTTGTTAAATTTACATGAGATACAAATAATAACATCCCAAAGGAATACATATTTTAGTACTCTTTTTGCATTACATACATAACAAAAAATTCTCAATATAATTGAAAACATAAAATACACAAAGTGTTTTCATTGAGAATTCCATTATTCCTAATATCATATCTATACTTGTAAATCATAAATATGTTCTTGGTGTCATGGGGAAAATAGAATATAAGAAATGTGTGTTCTTTTATCTTTAGTAAGGGTAAGCATATAATGAAAAATATCATGAATGAATAAGATGTGATGACCCGACCCATCAGGGTTTTATCCACGACTACTCCAAGCCCTCCTCGAATAGGCTATGGGGTGGAGAGTAGTACTAAGTAGTATATCACACACATTGTATAACTTAGACAATTGTACCTATACACATACATGCACACTCATCTATATGAAACAATGAATAGGTAATAATAAAAGAAACAACAAAAATGTTTGCATACATCTATCCAACAATTATAGTAAAACAAAAGTATTGAAAACATGAAAGAGAAAAATTAAATCCCACCAATAAATAGAAAAACATCCAACCAACTCAAAATTAGGGTACTATTGTCAAATGAAACCACTGGTTCAATATTGGTCCATCTAGCTCACTAGGCTCTGCCCGCTTTGCATCCTCCTAGGACTCCATTGAAAGGCCAGTCACATGCAAATGACACAACATGTTGGGGAATATATGATGATGGGGTGAGTATAAAAATACCTTGTAGGAATCCAAAAAACAAAAAAAATAAAAATGAGAAAATAAAAGGAAATAATCCTCTTAATACAATTCCAGAGGAGGAAACCCAAGCGAGAGAGAACAAGAAACTCCATATCGGCAACTCCTCAACTATACATGTCTAGTCTTCTCAAATACACATGGCGTGTCAATAAAGATAAGTGATATCCCAGTTAGGATTATCATAATAACCTAGATATACTCATATCATACTCTATGTCTCCTGAGGTTTCTACCTTAATTAAATCCATAGGATTATTCTCAAGTCTTAATGGTAATGCTCTCCCCGGAGATCTCACCTATGAGCCCTTCCATCCCTCATGAAACTCATTGAGAAGATCCCAATCATAAAAAAAATATCTTCCATCACTAATTTCACTCATCCTTGAGAACACACTCCCTCTTGTAACATTGAGACAATGGAATATCCACTCCATCCATGATTGTGAGCATCTAAGAGAACACAATCATCAGGTATTTCCATAATGAAAGTCATTTTGAACCTCAGCAGATCTTGTTACATAGATAGGGGATCTCATCCATCCATGATGTGGGAATACTGAAACCCTACTAGAAATAATGACTATCCCATGTCACAAATAGGGGATCAAAGCTAGGATCCCTAGGGGATGATACAAACCCAATCTGGGAGACCATAATATCTCTTTTCATATATAGGGGATAAAACCCATGATCAATGGGTAACCCCAGAAACCAAATATGAATCACAAAAGATCATAACACTTATATAGTGGATCACACCTATGACTTATTTAGAATTCCAAAAACCCTAATCAGCTTAATTAAACTGATGAGCCTCAAAGTCATGATACGATGAGAGGGTATCATGCCTAGGACAATTGGAAGATATGAAAAACTAAATCATGATCCAACTTCCATGAAGGGTATCTTACTCACAACAATATCGAGAACCCCATAGGAACGAACCACTCGGTAGAGGATCATACTCATGAAGACACCACAAACCCTACTAAACACCCTGCTAATTAGGGGATCATATATCTGATTATGCGATAAATCCTATTGGGATACCTTTCTAGATAGGGGATCATATCCTTATATATGAATTTCATAAAGATACCATGAACCACATCTAGGGAAGTTGATACAATAGAGTTTCTCTACATCACCTCTTAGAGGGATACACCAATTTCATCCCATCACATACTATCGAGGGGATCACAAAACCATTCTAATGAAGTAATGTCGCACTAATCCCTATTATAGATGTACCAAAGTAATCCACACAATTGATAATCGTCTATATGTCTCTATCAGGAGATCCTCTACCCTCACCTCACAATGTATGTCACACATAAAAACTGTGGAAACTATCTAATCTCACATGGAAAACTACTCCGAAAATGATACATGCATGCCTTCATACAAGTATTAAAGAAGGATATTCCTGAGGGATAAGTCTCCATGGGGATTATAAGGCATGTACCAACAGTGCATGGAATGTCTCTAAAAACCATCCCATAGACATATCTCTCCTGATACTTGGTGTGTATTTGAGAAATAAATGGTGTGTACCTAATATCACATGGTGTGTGACCACAACCATTATTTTCGGAATTTCATCACTCTTACATGGCCTTCTCTCCATGTCTTCATACATGGTTTATATGCATAGAACATGGTGTGTTCCTCTTCGCTCAACCCCAACCCTTTTCCTTGGTCATACACATGTACCGCAACAAGATCTGATGCCATCTGGCAATGTACATTCATATGTTCATGTCCCCTGACACGGTAAGCCTAGCCAAGTACTCAGCTATAAATCTTAGGCTCACTGAATGGCATGTTCCCACAGTACATAAAGTGTAGTCCCCAAAGTTTATCTTCCACAAATAGAAATAATCCATGGCATGTTCTCCTTCACTTAACATTGTGCTATTGGTAATTCTGAATGGGAGTCCCCTATGAGCAACTGGAAATTCCATGGTTTCCCCCAAAATCCTATTTTCTATCCCCATGGGATGCCTCTTACTTATAATATGGATATAAAGCATAAAACAATGCATAAATGGTATTATAAAGAGATTACACCTCTAAACAACAAGGATAATCCTTGGGAAGGAAGTGGAAAGAAAATGGTAACCAATGCATGTATCTAACAATGTTATTGAAAAAGTAGAATGGATATAGATTATACCTCTAATAATCCTCATAACCCCTTATTTATAGTCCTTCATGTCTTACATCTACTCTAAACCCAATCCTTCATCCCACTAAGCTTGTTGTGGATCACCTAGGGGTGGTGGTGGAAACATATCAAAGCATCGACCACCTCTAGTTTCTCTCCCCAATCCTCCTCCATGTTCATCAAAATGAGAAACTCCTTTCTCCTATCTTTATTTCTTCCAGTTTGGTCCATAGATCATTGCACTATCAACAACAAAACAGGTTGAGAATCATTCTAGATATGTCCTTATCTATCAGAACTAAAACACCCCATTCCAACAACTAACTATTTCTGGTCAAGGAACCCTGAACAGTAGTCCATCCATCTTATGATAATCTCTTAAAGCATCTCATATTCCCATATTCTTAATCTTTTCATCAGTTACCCATATATGAGGTCTCAAATCCTATGTTATGAGCACTAATAGTCAGAGTTTTCTCATAAAGAAAGTGATCCTCCATCATGGCCTACTCAAACACTCCATAATAGTTTGAAATGCCCAGTGGTATTATCAATGGGCTAATATCTTACCCTAATCACTACTAAAAGTATTATGCTCAGAAAAAATAATATCAATCCATATCCAAGGAGTGTCATGAATGGTTTTTTAACCTCTCTAAATACTCTTCCACAGTCATGTAATCCTTCAGAAACTATAGAGGCTCCTTGACACAAATCGATCTCATTGTGGCTTTAAAAAATAATTCCATAAAGATTCCATAAAATTCTATACAAGTGATAATAATATAATTTTAGTTCTATGTCACCAATCTCCACCATCAATCCATCAACCCTTGTAGAAGACTCACTGCTGTGACCTCCATTTGATCAAGATGTTCTGTAACAAGGTTGAAAACATTTGTGACTATTGTAGGCAGTTCATTGGCTTACTAGGGGTCTTGATCACCCCGATTACTTAGATTTATCTACCTCTAGAACTTATCTAGTTCCCTCATCCATCTCACATACTCAACCTAAGTTATCGGTACATCCTACTACTTAACAGATTCTGGCTCGATAAGAAACCCACATAGAGGCTCTGCCTCATTTCTAGTGCCATGTATTTAATCCTCATCAATGGGTTGATCATCATCATAATCCCTTTTTGGAATCTCATCTAGCTATCATCATTGTGGTATTAGGAATTAAAATTAAGATGTTCCATAGAAAATGAGTATATATAGGGAGATGGGTTAAGAAGGATATGTAACCCACAACCCATTCATATTTGATTCTTATACCAAAGTTTCCCAATAAAAATTGTCTAACTATTCCAAGTAAATAATCAGGTTATCAGAACCCTTGTAAATTGACACATAGGTCGCCACACAAACATTAGAGTCTATGTTTTGAAAAAAACATGTAAAACATCAACCCTATCACTATAAATTCCAGAACAAGTTAAATGATATTAAACTGACTCTGTTCTTAATAAATAGCTCATCTCAATCAAATGTCTCATTACCCAACACAATAAGTCTTAAGCAACGAATACCACAAGCATATCTCCAATAGGTTAGGGGATATAGACCATCACCAAGCAGTTATGACACACACATGGGAGGGCTTAGACTATGGAACCATTATTCACATGAACACATCTATATCCATGAAACAGTGTAGAGATATTAATAAACGAAACCATAAATGCATGTATACATATAACCTAGATTCATAGTATATAAAAATTATTGAAAGAAGCAATCGGAAAAATAAAATCCCATAAAAATGGAAAATAATCCATCCTTCTATGAACAAGGATACTATTATTAACTATAACCACTAGTACACACCTCATTCTATCTAGCTCGCAAATCACATCTAGATCTGGGTCCTCCTAGAACTCTAAACAAAGAATGTCATCTTCAGAACACACAACATGTGTAGTAATATCCAATTTATGGGTGAATATAAAAATACCCATTAAGAAATCCAAAACCCCCAAATAAAAGGTATAAACTTAAAGGAAACAGTCCACTCAACCCAAACCCAAAGGTTGAAACTCATGTGAGAGAGAAAAGAAAACTCCTTCTCAAAAACTCCTTGACTATACATGTATAGTTCTCTCATCTATACTTGGGGTTTCAATAATGATATATGACATCACTGCAAGGACTCCCAGAATAACAAAGATATACTTGTCTTAGACTCCAAGTCTCATGAGGACCCGACCTCACTACTAGCCACTGGATTCTACTTGATGCATAAATTTAATGCTCTCCTAGGATATCTCAATCCATGAGACCTATTATACCTTATGGACTAAAAATAATATATATCACTCATCAAGAATATCAATTACATCATATATTATTTATATTTAAGATAACATGTTCCATTGGGTATCTTTATGCCAATGTCACGTCCCCACAATCCCTAGTGGAATATATCTGAGAGAACACACTCATTGGGTCTCACCATAAAGAAATTCACTATATCACATATAAGATCTCGATACTCAAATAGGGGATCTCACCCATCCATTATAAGGGATTCCTCAAATCCTACTATAATCATTGATGATCTCATATCACACATTGGGGATCAGACGCATAACTTTTGAAGACACCATAAACCCAATTAGAGATCCTCTATCTATGTAAAGAGATCGTGTGGGTTCTCATATTGTGTCATGGTTTCCCCTAACAACCCAGTGTGTGATCCCCAATCTATGAGATGTGATATATAGTGTTTCAATTTGGGTTTAAAGAGTCACCAATCATGGATTTGTGAGATCTCATATTAGAGTATTGATATCTACTAGGTGAAAGCAAAAAAATTATTTGTGGTGAGTCTAGATGAGCGTGTTATCCTAGATTTACACCATGATGGATGTTGGGGATCTTCCATTGTATTAGAAATAAGAAATAGAGTGTGTTTTATTATTTGAGGGACATCATATATGGAAGCGATATTCTTGATGAGTGCGATCTCTCAGGTTACTACCATTAGGGAATTCTGGGATCATGGAGTGAGATCTCCTTGGAGAGTGTTACCTTTGAGCCTCAAGTATAATCTTATAACTAATAGTGAGGTTGGGACCTTAAGAGACATTGATTCTGAGATGACCATATTATGGATATTCTATAATTCATTGTGGTGATGACACATATCATTATTGACACACCTTATGGACCTGGGATGACTAGACATGAATAGATGAGGAGTTTTTGAGATGAAGTATATTTTTATCTCTAATTGGGGTTTCCTCTTTTATCATTAGGTCGAGTGGACTATTTAATTTCATTTTACCTCCTCTATTTTGATTTTTTGGGTTCATATAGGGTCTTTTTATACAAACCAATGATAGGGATATTCCGACACATGTTGTGAATTATGCAGATGATAGACCATTCGACAGAGTGCTGTGAGAACTCAGAGTAGGTAGATTTTAGTGTTCTAGATAGACTGGGGTGTGTACTGGTGGACTAATTTGAAAGTAGTCCACTCCTTCTATGAAATTTGGATGATTTTCTATTTTCTCATGGAATTGTATTTTTTTTTCATTATTTTTGTTCTCTTTGTATACTCTAATTGAGGGATATATGTATGAATTAATCTTTTTATTTTAGTTAGTATAATCTATGAATTTCTGAATGGATATGGTTGTCTGTGTGTGTAGGTGTTATAGTATAAGGACATCCATGTCTATGATACGCCTATGCAATTCTGGTCTCTAGCCACTAGCCTATTAGAGTAAGACCTGGGGTAGTCGTGTCTCACGCCCCATTGGGTTGGTTCATGATAGAGTGTATTAAGAGGAGGCCCTTCCTTAGAAATATAGTTAGTCTTCTAGTTGTGAGTTTGGTTTGGGATTTATGGTGATAATGTTGAATAAATTAATTTTTGGGAACCAAAAACATAATTGGGGAGCCTATTAGATCTCATTACATAGATTGGTCATCATACCCAAGACCACTGGAATACCCCACGAACTAAATCAAGAACTCTAATGATCATAACACTCAGATAGAGGAACACACCCAGGACTGTTGGGTGATTCTAAAAACCCTAAAGAGTCTCAAAGCGATGATACATAGATAGGGGATTATTCCAATGAATGTTTAGGGACATTGAAAACCCAGATCTAGTTCCAGCTACTAAGTAGGTGATAATATTCATGATGATATCATGAACCCCACTGGAACCAACCACCAACTATGAGATCATACTCATGATGATATTAAAAACCCCACTAAAACCCCCTAAAAGTAGGGGATCATATATCTGATGACTCCATAAACCATATTAGGATATCTTATTGATAGGGGTCACTTCTCTATATATAAAGGTCATGATGATTCAACGAACCCCATCTAGAGAGGTAAATATGATATAGTATTCCTCCCTATCCTCTTAGAGGGATACACCAACTCCATATGATCTCATCCCGTCAATGGGATCACTATCCTATTCTAGGGAAGTAATTTAACACTATACTCTCTTTAGAGATAGACCATGTTAATTTCCTTAATTGATAATAGCTATATGTCACTATTAGGTGACCCACTACCCTCACCTCCTGTCATATCTCACATGATAAAAGCATGTCCACCATCACATACCATGTGGGAAACTACTCAGGATATGCCCCTCGTGCTCCACAATCTTAGTCTTGTAGAGGCAGATGCGTGAGTGAGAAGTACCCAAGGGGATAACACCGAATATACCCACAATACACAATTTTTCTCTAGAAACCATCCCCATGTTGTGTCCGCTCATAGTATATGGCATGAATTTGGGAAATACATGGCATGGACATCATGTCACATAGTGTGTTACCTTATCCAAAGACATGGCCATGTCCTCACCTATACATGTCCATCTATCCATGTCACCAAAGACAGTATACAACCATATAACATTGATTGTTCATCCTGTCTAGAACCCAACCCATATCCTTGGTTGTGTTTTTGTACCATTACCAATTCTCGTGTCATATGGTTGTGTACTTCCACACAACCACATCCCTTAACAGGGTATACCTAGTTATACCCTTCACCACATAGCCTAGGATCACCTAATGGTACTCACATTACATGGTGTATGGTCCTCATATTTCATCTTCTCTAATTGATAATAATTCATTGAATGTTCTCTTTCACTACACACTATGTGATTGGGAATTCTGAATTGGATCCCCCTCTATGCCACCTGATACTCACATGTTTCCACTAAAACCCACATATATACCTCCAAGGGATAACTAGTAGTAATAATATATCTATAAACCATAACAAAATACATAAATGGGGATCATGGTGTAAATATAAATAAATACACCCACCTTTTGGAGAAACACCAAATCTTGGAGTCCAAAACAATGCTCAAATCCAAATATACCTCGATTTGGTGATGATCAGCATTAGAAATGGGGATTGACAGAACCTACCCACCTCAGTTTATCATTGGTTCTTCCTTCATGTAAATAGGACCTCCTTTGTCCCCAATGAGAACCCAAAGGGGAGGGGTTTCCTTGCCTTAATAATTAATTATGTTTTTAATTAATTAATTAACATTTCCATCCTCTATCTCCTTCAACCAAGAACCTAATGCCAAAAAAAATTATATAGCATCTAGGGTAAAAAATTCATCCCACACTCAAAATTGTCATTTATTTCAAATATGAGACTCTAATTTGGACTTATTCAACTCTTACTAAAAGTCTATGTGTCGATGGTAAAATATTTAATATTTTTAGTATAACCACACTGAGTCTCTTCGGGCCTCATAATTCCAAGTTGAATGTGTTCCTAGTCAGGGAAATATTCTTAAGAATATAAAAAATTATTATAAATAAAAAACCTATGTCACTAAATAATAATAAACAATATAGAATGGTAATTAACTGAAATACATGAAATTTAATCAATAAACTGGCAATAATATGGTTGAAATAAATGATGATAAAATAATTCCTTATAAGTAATCTTATGATCTTGAATACATAACCCGAAATATTATAAATTATCAAATAATAACATAAAATATCAATAAATAAATCTTAATTATAGAATTCATATTTTGGGACATTTTCATATACCACTGATTCCTTGTGCTATGATATCTAAATAAATGTGTATTGTCTCAGCTAGAACCCTATCTAGTTTGGTTCATGATACCGCCAGATCAATCAAGTGCCTATAGTAGGCCCCACCCATCACTTACTAAGACCAATTAATTCCACATATGCATGGTTTGAAACATAATCAATATAAACACTCTTATTGAAAAACTAACATATGAAATGTTATACATACCTCAATTAATAATCATCATCATAAACCATCTAGAGTAAAATGGTGAATGGTAATAAAATTGTACAACCCCACTTAAACAAATCAAAACCCAATTGATTAAATAGTGAGTATGGTATTAATAAAAAATATCTTAATTGAATCATAATTAAAATATAGGGTTGTTGTCATTGATGATTAAACATATCATGAAAAGATCCATAAAAACATTTTTTGTAAAATATCTTTTTCATTTTGAAAATTTCTTTCTACAAAATCACAAAACATATTAAAATTAATTTTAATTGAAAATATCCTTATAAAACATGTATAATAAGCATTAAAACATTGATTTTCCATGATTATAGAAAATTTATTTCATTCCATAAGAGTTAAAACAAATATATCTTTAACATTTTTAGTTAAATCATAATAAAAATCTATAAAAACCCAACCTTAAACATTATATAATCTTTAGTTTAGTCAGGATTTTACATTAAAAGTATTTTCAAGTTTTGAGTTCTAGAGAATTAGGCTATAAATATTACATTACATCTCAAATATTAAAAAATAAACACTTCTACTCAGTATTAATTTTTTCATTAAATAAAATCTACTTAAATAAAACAAGAGTTATTTTCTTGATATAAATATTCTTGAATACTTAATTTCTCTTACGCTTCCTTATAAAATGTGAAAAAAATTTCAAAATCATAGGATGAGCATAAAAGGCTCAATAAGGGCTAAAAATAAAGATAGAAAACATTAGTCCATCAATACATAAAAAACATATGCTCTATAACATACCTTATGAAATCGTAAGATTTATGAATAACACATAGAAATCAAAAATCATAAGGGTATCTTGTGGCATCCATATCATACTTACATTTTATATTTGACTACTACATAGGGAGTTACATTTGAAATACCCATCACAGTATAATCCCTAAATCTATTAGGACAAACATTAACATTTATCCCCATCACGTTACCCAATGCATTGGAGAGCTATCTCAGGATCACCCAAAATATATTTATCATGGAACCACCCGTATATGTAAACAATTTCCAAGAACCCTAACATAATCATAACACAAAACACTAGCATAAATTAAAGATAACTTTTCCTTAATGTTATCAAAATATATCCTATCAATATGTTGACATAATAAATCCATTATCAAAACCATTTTCAGTACCCAAATATATAAAAAAAGTATATGGTATTTACTTTTCCTATTAAAAACATTACGGCTAGTTAAGGATTCCAAATATGAAATAATGCTCACGGTGGTGGAAAAGTCATTGTCACCGCACATGTTAAAAGAATCATTATTTTTTCATTTTGTAAAACAATTCACAGAAAAAATTCCCTTTGAATGAAATTAAAAGAAAAAAGGGTTTATACACCATATAAAAGAAAGTCATGTATAAATCAAATTAGGCCTCAATGAAAGGAGATTGAGATAAAGTCCCTTACCTTGTGTCTGGCTTGACTAATTCATTCTTTAATTTCCTGAATAACAAACATAAGTTAATTTCTTGTTGATTATATATCTTTTTCAATTTTTTTATTGATTTTTTAGCACTTATTACCTCACTATTAAAATCATATAATTTTTCTAGTTTATATCGGTTGTTTTGTCGATGTTCGGTACTTGAGTCAAAAATGAACATCTTTTAATTACAAGTTGTCCAAGAGGTCAAAATTCCATTATATCAAAAATGATATTAATTATTTAAATATCATATATATTCAAATATATTCAGTGTAGATGTATTTATTATAGTCCAAATCATTTTTATATAAGAAATGAATGACACTATGCATGGAGATGGTAAGCCATACGTACGCATGAACGCTGCTTTCATTTCTATTTCATATTTAAAAGAAAGAAAACATAATGATACATAGGTATATTATAATTACAGTTTAATATCATATTTTATATATGTTAAATAAGTTCATTAATTCCATCCTTTATACGTTCCATGTATTGAATGAATGAGATATATCACTTTGATGGGTGGTAGTCCAAACTTCCTCAAATGAAACTATCGTATTTATAAAACTTGAAAAGATTAAAGGTATGTTATAAATGATATTTATAGAGGCATAGAGAAAAAATAAATATCATAAATATCATATATAAATATAGTTCAATCATAATGGCCACCATAAGAGGTGGAAAGAGAATATTTAACAATCATCGTTTCGTGAGGTAGTAGCTCACCTTCCATAGAAATAGTATGCTCTATACCCATTAGACGGTGGTGTGTGTATGTGTAGTTCGAATAATTCTTATAAAAACAGGATAGTATATTGAAGATACTATTTTTTATATAAAAATGAACAATAAAATCATAGGGAGTGGATAAGGAAAAATAAAAGAAAATAACTTGGGAGAAGGTGTTGCCATTAAATCGGGTAACTCCCTTTGGTTTGAAACAAATGGATTTATTTAATTTTCTTATGCCTAAGGTAAGGTTTATAAAAGAAATATAGGGTTGTTTATAACTTCTTTTAGTAGAGTTTGGATGTGCCAAGGGGCATGAGAGGTGTGTGTAATGGGTTAGAGGTGGTGGTCGTTTATAAGGGGGGAAGAATTCTTTATGAAAGTTTGAAAGTATTATTTTATTATAAAAATTGATTCAGTTTCATAAGTCCAAAACACATTAAATTCAAATATAAGATAAATATAATTCGAAATAAGACCATCCAATAATAATTAGATAGGTTCTAGATATTTTTTAATCCTTATCTTTTTTATTTAACCTTTTTTTACACTTACTATTTTATCAAGTGCTTAACACATTGAGAATAAAAATATTTTCCAAAAAATGGAAAATATCCAATTAAATAGTCAATAATAAAATTTTAGACTTATGATAACTATTTGGATGAATATAATATTTTTTTAGAATTTTATAATTTTTAATAAAATATTTTATATTTAAAATATGATTTTTTTCATTTTTGACAGTATTCATATAATTGTGTTTTAAAAAATCAAAAACAACTTGATTGATTCAAAAAAACATCATTAATACAATTATAAAATATAAATATCATCCATAAAATTCTTGGATAACATTAAAATAACAAAATTAAATTTATTTTAACATTAATAATATCATTTATTTGAATCCATTATTAATGAAGCAATCACTTCATCATTATTGTGTCTTAATTAAATTTATTTATTTAATGTCTAAAATTTAAAAATAAAACACCAAGATGTAGGAAATATTTTTAGATTTATAAATAATATTAATAGTAGAAAATAAAAATTATATAACTACAAATAAAAATTGTCTTACAAAAAGATATATGTTTCTGTTACATTTTCCCTAACTTTAAATTACTTTTATAAAATATCATTTGCACATATATGTGTCTCCATGGGGTCCCAAAATCATCCCTAGGATTCTCATAATCAGATATATCTTATCCAATAGTATTATGACGCGTGTTAGGGTAGTTTGATATTATTATAATATTTTTTTTACCCTTATTTACCATATGTACCATTTAACTATGAGGACTCGCCCTTAAACCTTTCTTAATATTGAAATAAATGAATAATTCACATTGAGGTTCTTTTCAGGTTTATAGTTTTAGAGAATTATTACATAACTATTACATCTTGATGATTACAAAGTAGACACATCTACTTAATTTCCATTTTTTTCAAAAAAAACTCTTGAACAAAAGAGTCAGGTCTAGTTCCTTGGTTTAGATAGCATGACATTTCCTTGATCCCATCCTTGACCCTATTCCACTTCATGTCCTGTGAATAACATTTCAAAAACATTGGATGAGCATCAAAATCTCAGTAAGGGTTATAACAATACGGAATGAAAACATTAGTCCATGTATACATATGAATCAATGGAAACACATTTTACTCATAAAACAGAAGAACTTAACATACCTCATAAAAATATAATATTTATGAAAAACTCATATAAATCATAAGACATAAAGGTAGCTTGATGCATACATAACATTCTTACATAGGTATTAACCTTCATTGTTACGTTTGGAATACCCATCACAATATATTCCCTAAATCTCTTCAGAGAAACCTTAACATTTAACCCCTTCGTGTTACCCAATGCATTAGAGATCTATATCGGGCTCACCCGCCCTTAGTTTATCACATAACCACACGTCTTCATAAATAATTCCCAAGAACCATAACATAATCATATCACATAAAACATGCATAAACGAAACATAACATTTCTGCATTTCAGTCAAAAGATATCAAAAACACATTGATATAATCAAAACAATATCAAAACCATTTTCATTACCAAAATACATAAAATAGTATATGTTATTTATTTTCTTTTAATAGCATTACAGCTTATAAAGGAATCCAATGATCAAATAATACTCGCAGCGGCGGAAAGGTCGTTGTCCCTAGTAAGTTAAAAGAAACATTCCATTTTTTGGTTTTGTAAAATGCTTAGCAGAAAATGATTCCCATTGAATGAAATGAAAATTAAAAGGTGTTTATACAGTGTCTAAAATAAAGTCATATATTTAAATAAAATAAGCCTCAATGAAAGAATATTGAGACGAAGTCCCTTACAAAGTTGGTATCCTTAGATTAAAGATAAATCAATTACATGATTATGTGTGGAAAATATAAATACAACTAACATAAGATTATATTAAGTGTAGAACAATCAGAGGTCATCCACACAAATTCATAGTACATCATAATCAAGAAGTAGAGGTTTGACCCAAAGAATTGAAATTGGGTTAAGAAGTTCCCTTACAGAAATTTGACAGCCTAACGTCGTCATTTGAAAATTCAGAAAATGAGACGATGGGAGATAAGTAGGGTATCTCATCACTTGGACAAATCATTTACAAAAATAAGTATATATAAGAACATATCCCAAAATAGGAAGAGATAAATTAAAATACCTAACAAAAATAAGTCTTATAAAATGTGTAGGGTTAATGGTTTCCTTACCGATTTGGGTAACTTTAGAAACGTACACCCCATGAAATAAGATTCATACAATGAAGATGTAAATACCCATAAATTAAATTATATTACACAAATAATACCATAATGGGCAGTACATACACCACAAAAAAGGAAATAGTGGAAAATGTAGCTTCAATCTCACGGGAACAAAAAGTGAAATAAAACCCCATACCTCATTGTAATCAATCGAGTCGTATGAACAAAAGATAAGAAACACAATATGAATCATAGAATACCATGAATACAAATAGAATCATGATTATATATATCAATTGGAAGAAAAAAATACACCACATGCGATAAATAAGTTGTAAACAATGGAAATCTCACGGAATTAAAAGTGAGATAAGATATCCCCTTACGAAAATTTGGCTGGCTAATGACGCCACTTAAAACATCCAAAAATAGATTGAAGATATCAATTATGGTCATTCATCATATGAACATAAAACTTAATGTAAGAGGAATATATAAGAAAATCCCCCAACATAATAAAGAGGAGCTTAAAGTAAGTGACATAAAATAGAGTACTTAAAAGGAAAGAGAGAGGTAGGATCCCTTACCTCGTGTCCGACATGACTCGATCATTCTTTAATCTCCTTAATAATAAACAACAGTTAATTTATAATTTCTTAAAAAAATCCTTTAAAGTTTATTATTCAATTAATATCACATATTATCATGTTATAATAATTATATTATTATGTTAGTTCATATCAGATGTTTTTGTCGATGTTCGGTACATGAGTCAAAAAATGAACTTGTTTGAGATGAATTGTCCATGTAGTTATAAGTAAATAATCTACAGAATAGTATTAATTATTTGAATATCATATATATCCAGTATATATTCATTTAATACTATTCCATAACATTTGGAGATAAAAAGAAATGAAATTCACAGTTCATGGAGACGGTAGGCCGTACGTACGCATTAACGCTACTCCCATTTCTTTGTCATATTAATGGAATTAAAAATAATTGAGAGATATATATATATTATAATTCCACACTAATATTCATAATTTATATGTAATATATATCATATATATTACCCTTATATATATGTACTTATAATAGTACATAAAATTTGGAGATAAGAAATGAAATGCACCGTTCATGGAGAAGGTAATCCGTATATACGCATGAACGCTACTTTCATTTCTATTTTATTCTTTAATGGAATGAAAACATAATGATACATAATTATATTATAATTCAAGTATAATATAATATATCTAATATCATTATCCCCATCCTTCATATATCCCACATATGGCATTAACGAATCAAATCACTTTGAGGAGGCGGTAGTCCGCACTTCCTAAAATGAAGATATCGTGTTTACCCTAATGGAAACCATAAAGGTTTGACATAAATGAAAAATACAGAAGCATATGAAAATCATAAACATAATATATTTCATATATAAATATAGTGACATTTTAATAGATACCATGAAAGGTGTTAGAAAAACATTGAACAATCATCGTTTCGTGAGGCAGAAATTCACCATCCACGGAAACAGAATGTTATTTAACCATTAGACGGAGGTATGTGTATGAGTATCTTATATCCATCTCATAAAAACATCCTAGTATATTTAAGATACTGTTTTTGTTACAAAATAAAAAAATAAAAGGAGTTTAGGTGGTTGGATAAGCAAAATAAAACAAAAGAACATTAAAGAAGACGTTACCTTTAAATCGGGTAACTCCACTTAGTTTGAACCAAAAGTGTTTCTGAAAGAGATTTCTGCCTAAGGTGAGGCTTCTAGGATGAAAAGAGGGATATTGGGAGCTTATTTGAGTAAAATATGGACGAGAAAAAGGTATTGAGAAGTGTGAGAGATGGGTAGTAAGTGGGGTATTTTTATATGGGAGAGGAGGGGCTCTTTTTGAAATCATGAAATTATTATTTTTTTATAAAATTAAATTCGGTTTATAAAGCTCTAAAATTCATTAAAGTCGAATCTAAGGTGGTCCATGTTCGAAAAAAACTCATCCAATAAGAATTGTACAAGTGTTGGATATAATGATAGACATTATCTTCTTATTTATTTAAATCATTCATTAATGACGTAAACACTACATCATCATTGTGTCATATATATCTTTATTTTTTGATCTATAAAAAATTATAAAAAATTACCATGCTCTAGGAAATATTTTTAGCTTTATAA
This sequence comes from Viscum album, assembly GCA_963277665.1. Taxonomy (NCBI): domain Eukaryota; kingdom Viridiplantae; phylum Streptophyta; class Magnoliopsida; order Santalales; family Viscaceae; genus Viscum; species Viscum album. Next base: position 1,673,164,824 of record OY728133.1, read on the forward strand.
TGAGTATTTATAGTCAAAAATATAACTTATATAACCCCATGTAAAAAAATTAGTAAAATAATACATGTTTGTGATTTTTTTATTTTTACTTTATAAAAAAGGTATTAATGCCATTATCATACCCAGGTGAATCCATGGGGTCCCATAAATTGACCCATGGTTTATATTGGTCGGCCATAACTCATCCAATAATGTTAGGACATGTTTCAAGATATTTAAATATTTTTATAATATCATTTTTATCTTAAATTACACTAATTACCTCTAGTTGTGGTTAACAAAACTCAAAAGTTATTATTCACCAAAAAATATTTTAATCCCATTGAACAACATTTTACTTACTAATGACAACCATGTATGTCAGATTTTTGAAATTCAAAACATCGAAGTGGAAAACCTTCATTTAAATGAAAAATTAGTTTGTTTAACTACCACTTAGTGGTTTCACTATTCATCAAAAATTGAAGTTCTTCAGAAAAATACCAAAAAGTAAACCTAAGCTATATTTGATATTCCGAATTCAAAAATGATTTATATTTTTCAAAATTAAAAACATTCAAGTTGCATTAATTAATTTTACAATTAATCCCGTTGTCAAAACAAATAGCGTGTTTTTAAAAGACAATATCTATCAAAAGACTGACACTTGTTTATATCCCATATCAAAGTGAAATTAATTACAATGACCACTATTGGATTAATTGGTCAAAATATATTCTAATTTCACTTTAAAACCAATTCAAAATATAATATAATCATATAAATAAATTATATGAAAAAGTGGTTTTGAATTAAAATACAACAATTTTCACTTATTTATTTAAAATGAACATTATCGAAAAAATTAAAAAAATTAACACAAAGTAAATTTTGATGTCCAAATTCTAAGGAAAGATTTTATTTGGTCCAATAAAATGTGTAAGAGTTAAAAAAACTATTTTAAGGAGGGTTTTCCATCAAAAGGCGATAAATCGACCTTTTAGTAAATATTAGAGTATTTCTGCTTAAAATTGAATTTTTTTTCTTATTTTAAGCTTTTATCTTTTATTAAAGAAATGTAAAAACATTTATCAAACATATATAATCATTTTTTAGTTAGTTCTGCTCATTCCCTCCATTACAACGACTATATGTTATCTATTATTTAAAATAATATCATTATATTACTAGTGTGCAACGTAGGATTTCAAAGAAACTCGTTGTTGCGTATTGGGTACGTTGTCGAACAAAGAATCCCCATTAAAGTAATATAAAAATTTTATTCAAAAATATTAAAAAATATGAAAATGTCATATTCATTATTTACCTGGGATGTTACATCAACCATGGTACATAAGATATTTATGGATTTACTATTCATAATGTCTAAGAATAAAAGTTACCTATTTACACAATTTGGACATCGTGATTCTGAATCTAGATTCCATTTTTCCAGATTCAAAACACAGAACTTTCAGAAATTAATTTAAAATTAATTCCCCTTGTCAAAACCAATGTGTGTTTTTAAGAAATAATAACTATCAAAAGATTAACATGTGTTTATGTTAAAATAAAAATTGAAATTAATTTAGAGTACCGAAAATAAATTAAATAATGAAAATATAATCTAATTACACTTTAAAATCATTCAAAAGTACAATCTATCCTTATAAATAAATTAGATGAAAAGATAGTTTTGACTTAAAATGAAATATTTTTTACTATTCATTAAAAAAGTGAACTTTATTATAAAAATACCAAAAATTGCATCAAAAGTAAATTTTATTTCCCGATTATAAAGAAGATTTTTTTTTCAAATAGAACATATAAAAGTAAAAAAATCTTGATTTAAAAATGGTTTGTCCTTAAAAGCTGGTAAATCGACATTTTAAAGAATATTATAGTATTTCATGCTAAAAAATAGATTCATTTTCCTATTAAGACTCTAACCATTATTTGATAAATGTAAAAACATTTATAAAAAATGTTTAATAATAATATTGTTAGTTCATTTCATTCCCTCCAATACAATGGAGGGGCATTAACTGCCATTTCAAATAATAATATTATATTGTTATTTTCCAGTATGACTCGCCCTTGTGTGCTACATGAGATTTTTTAGAAACTCATTGTTTCATGTCAGGTACTCGATAAAAATTATCAAGCCATTTAAAGTAAAATTAATATCTTATTCATAAGTATTAATTGAAATCAATGGTATTATTCTATAAATACATAGGTTGTTTCAGAATCATTTTGAAAATGACGTAAAGATTCCTTGAATAAAAAAATAATAAGTAAAAAAAATAGGTAAAAATATATTTAATAAATCATTTTTAAATGGGATAAAATTGTAAAACAATTTTATGAACAATTTATTTTGAAGAAAAAATGATTTTCACCCGATGAGAGTAATAAATATGAATTATCCTAAAATTATTTTTTCAATTATTTTCAGTACCAAAGAGTATAAAAATGGTACTATTACATGAAAAAGTTAACTAATTAGTATATTTGAATAAAATATATTTATTTTATGATGTAAATATCTAATTATTCACCAAAGGGAGACATATACATAAACATTCTCAAATAATGATGAGATTATGAAGTAAACCCTTACCACTTTTGTAACATCGAAATTTTAAACACTATAAAAGAAATGACATCTATTGAAACATTAAATAAAATGTAGATAAATAGATTCATGATATAACATATAAAATGGGTTTTTTATACCCCACAAAATGAAAATAAGTGTTGAATATGACACATGTCACACAAAAGTAAAAGTTAGATGAGAAACCCTTACCACTTGTTTGACTTCCATTGTACGTGTCTAAACCATATATATAATTAATATAGATTTATTAAACATAAATAAAAACCATAATCATATATATAATACCATATATGATTTACTTATAGTATATTATCAATATTGTATTATAAATTCAATGTTTAAATCATTATTTGGTGTGATAAATTTTTCATTTTTCATGTATGTTTTGGTTCAGTAAATTTAGTCATTTGAATTTGATCATCATTAAATCATTTCTAGAATGTTAAAAATTATATAAATATAATATATATTAATTATATATATATATATATTGTAATCAATAAAAGTTAATGATATAAAATGGATTACACCATTCGTGGAGAAGGTAGGTCGTACATACACATGAACATTGTTTCATTTTTTATCAATAGATAGAGTGAAAGGAAAATGATTATTAACTAAATTATATATAATAATTATTATTTTAAATATATATCATTTATATTAATAAAACACATCTTTTTTACCATTAATATAAAAAAAAATTCACATCAATGTGTGGAGGTTGTAGTCCACAAGTACACAGGAGTGATGATACTATTTTCCAAAAGATTGGAAGGTAATAAGATGTTATATTTTATTTCAATAAGAATTTTTCTATCATAAATATCACATTTATTGTTTGTAATCTATCATTACTACCTTCCATGTAAAGCGTAAGCAAAAACCGAATCGTGTCACTCCGTGAGGCGGTAATTCACCACACACATGAGTGATGTTATCGTATCCCTCACATAAAAGAAATTTATAATTTCAATGTTATATGATAATTATATAAGTATAATTATAACATAAATATCATATAAATATGTTAAATTTACCATTACTTAAATATTTTATAGGTGGTGATTGAAAATGAATAACATCGGTTCATGAGGTGGAAGTCCTTGAGACACATGAATGAAGATTTTGTAACCCATTTTATGGAAGAGTGGATTGATATTTTTAATTCCATTAACATTATATATATATATATAAGATAATAAGGTTATTATATAATCATTTTTTAGTAATAATATAATGTGTTGGAGAAGTAAACAAAACAAAATGCTCGGTTAGGGATGTTACTTTCTCTTCGAACAACTTCTCTTGGTTTTCACCAAATACATTAATACGTTAGATTTATGAAAAATAAAATATTGATTATATCATGAGATTATATAATTAAGTAACTTATTTAGTTTTTTCTTGGATAAATCAATCTATATTGGATGTTTGAATAGGAGAAGACAGGGGACGACCCTAAATAAGTGATGTGAGTAGCACACATGTAATTTTTTAGAAAGAAAAAGGTTTACCGACATTTTTCACAGGACAAAAGTATCCAAAATGGATCATTATTGAACCTATAAGAAATAATTTTTATATATGGGTATAAAAATGGTGTTTTATACATTTTGGTCTTATTTAACCATTAGCATATTAGTTTAACCCATAGTAAACCCGTTTTTACCTTATCCTTGGAAAATAATTTTTCTTGATTTACTATTCATTATAGTAAAAAATTAATTTGAACATACTAGATAATATAAATTACTCTGATTCCAAATATTCAGACCATTTATTCAAATTCTATTCACATATGTGCACATAAAGCATGACCAAACCATCTTTTAAAAAATATAGTATGATGAAAATATTTCTTCTACTTTCAATGAATTTTTATTTTTCTAAAAAATAAATAACCATTGAATTTATTTAATAAATGTGTTAAAAATAATTTTTTTAATTATTTAGTAAAATTCATATCAACCATCATAGTTTCTAGGTTAAAATTTTCATGTTTAACTAACAAAATTTTAATAGAGTATCATGTTTTGTTGAAACTCGATGTTCTGTCCATCATAAGAAATCAATGAGATTGAAGTTATTTTAAAACGAAATGTATTGTAAAGTACCACGATGTTATATTTTCTTCTATTCATGGTGTTCTGTTTCATATACACTATCAAATATGATTTTTTTCTTTTAATATATTTGGATGTTGCATAAAAAAATTATTAATTACAATTGGGATCCATTCAATCCTAATCTACAAATATTTCATCCAAGGTAACAAAAGTTCCATGGCTTAAATATATCATAATTTGTTAGTTAATGTGACACCATAATTCTATGTTTGTTATATACATTTATTTCTTTAGAGAAATATTATGTAACCATCTTTTTTTATCATTTTCCCTACAAGATACATTTCTATAATTACACGTATAGCATATATGGCACATTTAGCATAAAATAGTAAAAAGAGAAAATAAAATAAACATATCATGACATATACAAGAAATATAAATTTTTTAAGTTCTTATGATAGTGCATGAAAAAAATACTTCCTTACTATATTAGACCACAGGTATATATCCATAATCATAAAAAAATACCATATATATTTTTCATCACTGAATGGGGAAACTTGTACAACTATAACAAAAAAATCCCAAACAACAAATCTAATCCCTAGACACTAATATTTTCCCCCAAACATAGTTCTAGTACTCCGAGAAAAAACATAATACCAAGTTCTAACACGTCCTAGTCTCTACTCTACCAACCCAAAAATAAATAGATAATGAAAAGAGATCCACTAAAACCACTTCATGACATCCCATACTTGGTTTACTCATATGTAATCAAACCTGGTTGGCCAATTGGCTTGAATAATTCCTTACTATATACCAGAGGCTGACAACTAGAAGTTAGTGTTTATGATGATGCGATGGGGAGAACATACTATCTTTTTCATAGGATTATTGCGGTAATAATAATGAGTAAGAATCAGAAATAAAATTAACAAGACAGTGAAAAAAAATCACCTAGAAAATAAAAAATAGACATAAGTAGTAAACTGATGTGTATACCAAAATGATCTCTTGACACTATACAAAAAGAAGGGGAGTAAATGGAGATTAATGTAATCAAGATTACACAGTAAATGCTATAAAAATATACAAAAATATTAAAATATAATCCCTAGTAGAATAATGAGAACTAGCTCACTCCTCTACTCTCATAATCCAACCTAGTACAAAAATCATGAATCTGTAGCTTAGTACGTTCCTCTATCCCTAACTGAATCCTTGATTTTTATCAGTGTACCATATAGTAGCTCGAATATGGTGTGAGTAAAACACAGTAGGCCACAACCAATAGTGTCTACTACAATATAGTCAATGAATATAAAATGTATTCATTTGTAGGCACAATTGAGATAAAATAGTTAATTATATGTACCAAAATATGTTGTGGTTCCTCAAGGGAGGACTGTTTGATCCTAACTCCTTTAGCCTAAGCCATAATATCTCTAAGAATTTGACATTTTATATTATATAGGATCAGGAAATTAGGTGCATAACCAAGGTTTTGATGTATAATACATTCATATAAAAGATCCACATAATAATCAATCTTGATATAATTTCATTTTTACTATGATCCCTTTCATGGAATTCTGATTATGAATCCAAGTATCGCTTGTGTTATGATATAATTTCATTTTTCCTATGAGACCATACAATGAATTCCATGTAGGAAGCCATGTATCACCCTTAGCATGATATAATTTCCAATGACCTATGATTCCATCTAGGTAATTCCATATAGGAATCCAAGTATCACCAATGACATGATATATATACATTTGACCTACAGTCCTATACAAGGCATTCGAAATAGTAATCTGAGTATCACCCATGCAATGATGTAATTTCATTTGAATTGTGAGTCCATACAAGGAATTACATATAGGAAATCATGTATCACCTTTTTTATGATATAATAGGTGATAAAGGGATAAGTATATTATACAAACCCTTTGTATTTCAATTAATTAATTTACCTACTCTAGTTAATAAAAAATCCACCCCCTTATGGGGGTGAGCAATTACATTTCAAGGCATGGTTATTATGACCAATTTAGTATCACATCAAAGGGATAGTTTGATTTGATTTCACCATCATACAAATATGAAAATATTGATAAGGGTTCTATAATTAAAAATTATATACAAATAATTAAGGAAGTTACTTATTTTACAGGTTATTCATGGAAGGTCTACAACAATATGGAAAAACAAAAAACAGACGTGCATATATAAAATTTTTGGGGAAAGTATTAGACAACCTACCTTAGATTGGTATATGAATCATAATCTAGTGTTATATTTAGATTAAATCTAGAACGGGGTAAAATGGAAAACAATACCAACACCATGAAAATAGGTTATATGATCTCACCTGGAGATAACATCCATGATGGTGAAAAAAATGGAGAATGGAAGAAAGAGTAATCCTAGACATACAAATGGTGATTTAATGCAATCATATGAGTTCGATTCAAATATTTTAAGAAGAATACTCTTCAAATCATATGAGGATATGAAAATAAATATCACACCTATGGCCATTATTGTGCATTTGAGGGAGGAGGAAAAGAGAATAATGGTTAATGATCTTAAGGGAACACCATTATTCCCCACATTTTAAGGGGGGTAGTTTGGATACATGGTTTTTTGGACCATGAATTAATTGTGTTCAATTACTAACTAGGTGCACACCCTTGACAAGGATCATGTTAAAAGTTATCAGAATCATGAGAAAAACTATTCAATGGGAACAGGTTAAAATTCACACCCTATACAGTCTAGGCGTATTGTTATACATACCATCCACAAACCATGTTTGGTACCTGTACATTTTATTGACAGTTCTGCATAGTCATATGGCCTCTATATAATGGTATCCTCATTTATAATCCTAACTTTACTGTGTTTCATGGTTGATATGCATTGGTAATCAAATTATGTACCAACCGTGTGCCTTAGCTTGTTTCTTTGAAAGATGGAACTCTTTCCCCAAACCATTATGAATGCTATCAAAACCTTTTAAACCCTCTTAGAAACATTCATTTATACAATAAAAACATTGAGACATAAAATTAAATGATCCATACTTATAAACAATTATGGATCTTATAGGTAACAAACACAATGCGCATGATATATAAAGGTTACCCCGAGTTCCTAAAGCCTTTGTAAGGGTTTCATTGATGCGGTGAATTAACAGAGTCAATTAGATAATTGGTAGAAATAAATTTCTAGTAGATTAAATTCATTGTTACGCCGGACATATGATAATTGTATGAACAATATCAAATGTTTTGTCGTAATGTATTCTTCATTAATCAATCAGTACAATTCCTTATGGATGTAATTCATGATAATGTTTTTTAATAGAGAAATTACATAGTGTCATCAAACATAAATGTATCACATTTTCCAAATCAAAGGAAGTTTAGAAAGTTCATAGGAACATGATGGTTACTAGATGTATAAATGTAAGAATTATATCTGATGAAATTGTACAAATGTAGAGATATTATGTGAAAAAGATCTTGAATGATCAAAAAATACTTTTTGAAGAAAATTTAATTTTAGAAGAAATGTGTGGTGATCATTAAAGATATGGGTTTTCAAATGATTGAAGAATTTTTTTTTGAAACATTATACAAATAAGATGTTTTTATTTAAGGTTATATGTAATACCTGAATATTTTATGATATATATATTTTTAAAAATAAATTTAATTTTTTTGATTACATGAGGTACATGAAAACCCAAGTCTATATAACCCATAATACATTATATTACTATAAATTATCTCCTACATTGGTGGTGTGAATAATAATAATAAAATTTTAAAATTGCGAATAATTATTTTATGTAACTCAAATACATATTTAATCAATTTTTAATAAGTTAATTTATGTTTTAAAAATACATTTTTTTCAAAAAATATTCTTCATTTGTTTTTGTCAAAAAAAACCTAATTAATTTTTCCCAATTTTATATAATTTATTATAAAAATTTTACAAAAATTTTAAATTGTTTTATCAAAAATATCATAGAGTGAATTTTTTGAGAATATTCTTAAAAAATATTTATTTTTCAATGAATATTGAGATATATTGATTTTTATTAAAAACGTAAATTCATTATAAAACATACAAAATAACAATTATTTGAAATGGATTTAAAGAAAAATTAGTTTATTAATATTATTAATAATCAAAATATGGTCATTGGAATCAATTTTATGTACATTTTTTTATAAAAACATTGTATACTTAAGAAAACATTCATTCATGAAAACTATTTTTCATTGTTTTTTATGAGTTTATTTTAAGAGTTATTTATGAAACTTTTAGATATTTAATTATATAAAATAAATTCAAAATTTTTAATCATGATTCCAATATTTTTTTAATAAGGACACTTTCATGATTTTCAAAATGAATAGTAAAAGCAGTAAAAAATCCCAAGAGTAAATGTTCATACACTTTTACCAAGGGTTAAACCAAAGGATATGGGTATTTATCCCAAATAAACCTACACAAATACAATTTTATGAATATATTGTTAACCCATCATATGTAACATTTAATTCTCTTTCCATTGTGAAGCATTTTTGATGAAAATTATATTATTGTATTTTACCATTTTACAAAGTTCCAAGTGTGTCCTCTCTTACACTTATAAAGGGTAACCCATTATTTATCTTATTTACACCACATTTATCATTATAGATCGAAAAAACCTACCCATAACAGTTCTAAAATTCCATATACATGGTTTTTAGGTCATGGTCCTCCTAAAAGACTATTCCAAGGGTCTATAGGAATGGATCTAAGGGAAGATATCAAAAGTAGAGGTAATCATCTTACTTAACCTCTTTCAAATTATTTATTCTTAAAACTCTTATAAATTATTGTTATTCATAAAAAATAAAAAGTTATGTACAATAAATATAATCATGATCATAAAACCTCCATTATACACCCTCTTCTCCATCAAATGGGAGGTGAAATTGTCACTCATGTGTATGTGTGGGCTATGACCTCCACATAACAATACAAAACATTTTCCATTACTATATTTAACGTATGTTTTTTGTGATGGAATTAATGATTATTATATTTATGAAATAATTATAGTTATGTAATTATAATTTAATTTCTACCTTCTTAACTTCCAATCCATTTGAAAATTATAGCTTTTCTCATGTGTACGTGTGGTCTACCACATTAACAAAGTGATGTAATTTTTTTAATTAACAATTTACATGGATGGAAATGAGGATTTATTTAATGAATATATATGACATATATTATGTATTAATGATTCATTAACAGTTTATTAATATTTACCTTTCCTTTTCCATCTATTTAAAATTTAAAACAACTTTTATTCATACTTATGACTTCCCGTCTCCATTAATGGTGTAATTCTTTTTTATATATTTATACTTAATGGATGAATCTAATTATAAATATAATAAATATATATTATGTTTATATAATTATTGAAATTATTTTTATTATGTAACCATATTCAAATTACAATAACAAGAACTAATGAACCACAATTCTAATGTAAAATGAAAATGTTAACACCCGAAAACCAATAATTTAAAAACTAATTATTGATAATTGGGAGTAAAAATGTAATAATTGGATAATATATGATACTATAAGTATGTATTTTTTTAATTAAATTATAATAAATTTTAATTTATTATACATGTGGTTAGTGTTCTTTCAATATAAGTGGAACAAGAGGTAAGAATTTTATACTACAATCTCATTGTTTGACATGATTATTTTTATTGAGTTTAAAATGATAGAATTTCATTATCTAATTCTAAATAATCTAAAGAATTTTATTATCGTATATTTATTTATAAAAAAATCAATGTTTTCTTTTCAGTTTTCTCTTTTAAATAACTTGAGATACTTAAGAAATTTCTTTTAAGTAAAATTGACATTTTTCTCAATTCAGCCAAAAATCCTTTCTCTTCCATGTACATGTTTACTAAAAATATTTTCAATAATTTTTTTAATATTATCCTATGGTTGTTTAAATAAGTATTTACCCTTGTTTTAAATTTTAAAAAATGATTTAAATAGAATCTTATTATCTTCTTCCAAATGAATTACATTTGACTTTTTCTAAAAAATGTGAAATAATATTTTTAAAATACAGAGGATAAAATGAATTCCATGCCATCAAGAACACTCAATGATTTTAAGATTTCATTAAATTTTTAAAAAGTTATTTTTAAATAATGATTTTCCATAAATAATTGGAAATTTAATATTTGAAAATTTTTATTTTAAATTGAAAATGTTATATTCTTCATTAATTTTACAATGATATTTTAATGGAATATTCATATATGGTAACAACATTTGATGTAATTTATGATTTATTATCTTTATAAAGCAATGATACCATCCACTTCAATTATTTGGACTAATTATTATGATTATTATTTATGAATTATTCGATAAAATTGATTGCATTCGCACTGGTTATGAAACCCTTTTTTTATGTGTTATGTTATAATTATAGGATGATATTTTTATGAAACCTATTTCGTTTACATGGGTTATAAATTTATGAATGTTTTATGATCTTCTTGAAAGAATATTTATGATTTTTATTTTATGATAGGTGGGCCCAAAATTATATATTCTTTCAATGCATTGGGTAAGGATGGATATTTCATGAGATAGACAAGAGTATAATAGAAAGTGAATCATATATAGTAAGGGAATTTTTCAATTATTATTTTTGTTGAAGTGAAACTTTACTAATATTATGTAATTAGGAATGAACCCAATCCACTCTCATGGCTCCTGTTATCTGATTCCATTATGATTATTGTCATATAAGTTACCAATATTTAATAAATAGCTCGATATTATGATCTTTGGTATTAGGGTTATGGTTTTCAAATGTTATGCTCATGTCCTCATACCCTTATTCTTATGTTATGCTTATGTGCTCATTGATATCTCTCTTCTTTATTATTGTTGAGAATTTGGGCTCACCCTTTATTAAATTTATTTTCACCGGGTTATGGACAATGATATTGTATATGATATTTCAAATAATTTTTTAGTTATTATGAACATAATGAGAAATTATGTTGTTGACATATAAACTAGATTTTTATGTATCCATGTTTTCCAAGATAATAAACCTATAAAATTATGGCATGGATCATAATTTTATATATTGAATATTCATATATTATGATGTAATATATATATATATATATATATTATGAATCACTATATGATTATATATAATATGGTTGTAACGTTTGTAGATAAAATTTTCTGAATAAATAGAAATATTATTCCTAACAAAGTTATAAGAAACACACAAAGGCCATCGGACATGGGTGGATCAAGGTTTCTATGCTATGGAATCTCACATAAGTTTCCATTTAATGTTATCTGATAGCGGTTTCTGTGTAACATTCATCAAATTGAGAATTCCATGATATATTATCAGACAAAGGCTATTGAAGTTCCCAAACATATTGTATTAGTTAGAATTATTTAATAAATTTCCTTTGTAAAAAAGCTTACAATGTTATAAAGATGAGTATTACAAATCCTTCTTATAATGTTTTACCAATTCATCAAATAGAATAAAAAATTTATAGTGTATAATGGATTATCAAACCTTAGAAAATTAATAAACATCTAGAAACGCATCAGAATGGGGGAAAATACCTTTAAAAGTATGTTGAGTAAAAATTAAAAGGGAATATCAAATAGATTTTCAAATCAATTATGTTATCTGTTGAAATATTTTTGAAACATGGATTCCGTTTAAGGAATAATATTGAAAAATATTTTGAGATGTCTCTATGAAGTTGTGAAGGAATGTCAAAATAAATATTACTAGATAGAAATCATGTTATAAGTAATACCTAAAACATTTTTTGAAGATGTTTAGAACGATTTTTCATTTATTGAACAATGATTACATTGAGATGAACATTCCATATATGTTGTTCTATAGAGGTTAAGGATGTTTTAAAAAACTCATTTACACTAGGTTTAGGGATGTTTGAAGAAAGGGGTATGTTTGAAGAAACATCAAAAAATCCCCAATAAGATTCCATAAGAGATGAGAAGATCCACATGAAAAACAACTTATTGATATATTCAAAATAAAATGTTTTATTGATTGAAAAAATGCATATTTTTTCCTTCCCAAACTTCTATATATGAACCTATGTACAAGGTTTAAATATTATGGATAATGTTTATAAAACTATTCATATATAGAGGATTCAAATTTTTGAATATTTGAATCGTAGTTGGGAGGTGATGACCACAATGATTTGGAGATATTCTTATCTAGGTCAATGTTTTTTAATGACAATTTACATGGTGAATGAGGTTTACAGAATAGAGAAGAAGCATCATATAGAGAAATAATAAATAGGTCAAAAGGAAGATGAATTTGTACAAAAAAATTGGATTAACAAGTACCACACAGTCAAGAATACTAAAACAAAATGTTTTACTAGATAATTGATAGATATTATGTTATGATTTACTATCATATAGATACTGTTTAGGATAAGGATCAGATGTACATGTGTCAAATTGTGAAGAAGTTATCAAATGGTGCAATAGCACTACGAGAATTGGTACTAGATAGCTGGGAAAATATAGGAATCATCCAAATACTGGATAAAGTGTCCCTATTAATTGGAGATCAGATGAACTGAAAGAGAGTGACATATTAGATAAACTTCTACAAGATGAATCAGCCTCAGATGAACTAGGTCGGGGAAAAAATACCAGATGATGTAAAAAATAGAAGAATAAAGTATAAAGGATTATTTACCACTTTTGTGCAAGTAAAAGAATAGAATAATGATGTTATAAACAAAGTACCATTGTAATACCCAATAAAATTATCATCTAGTGGAAAATATTCTTATTGTTACATAGTACCTTAATAAAGAGTTAAATATTATCATTGTAAGTAATGAAAAGAAGAATAACGGATTTACAGGTTAGACCAGGTCATCATGAGTCCATATATTAAAAAAATTAACCCCCCACCTAATGTATAGGGACTTACTCTTAGGGTATGAATTATTTTCTATACAGAACACTATTTATGGTTTCTGATTATAGAATAGAAATGGTTTACATTTCATCACCATATACAGCAAGGACTAGTTACACTGATTGAGTGGTGAACCTTGTAAAATTGTTATCCCTCATATTTTATCTACATTAATATACATTCATATAATAAGGGAAATTGAATAGGATAAACAAGATCCTAACATTTCTAAGAGATAAATGGATAAAATTTATAATTGGTTAAAAATTTCACAATACTGATGAACTCCACCACCCCCAAGTGTTGAGTAATCTAAAATTAGTCCTCTTGTTTGTATCAAAGCAAGGTTTACCTTTATTTTACTCTCTACAGTGTGTTTATTCTCCTTTGAATATTTGAGTTTATTTTATGATTTGACAATGAAGTAATATTTTATTGAATATTTAGTAATCTCTTAGTGTAAGTCTACTTCTACCAATATCATCATGAATAAGAAAAAGATATAGAAAATCAATATAATGAAAAAATCTTTGTTGTATAATGAATTTTAAGTATCGGTTTCACTATTCCATGGAAAAAATAATAAAACAAATCCATCTTAGAAAGTGAAAAGTACGTAGCTTAATTTCCCACCATAATGAAGTAAAACATGTATACCTTACATGAATCAAGGATATTAAATGAGTATAAGGTATTTGAAAATCCATTTATAATGTATCCTCATGAAGAAGATCCTAGAATAAGTAAAGATAATGATCAATCTACAACATCTCAATATATATCAATTGATGGATTAATAGATATATCATATTGTGTTCTAAAATAAATAGTCTATCTTGTTTTTTGAGTCATTAAAAGCCTATAGAAAAAGAACACCTAGCTAAAATAAGAAGATTAGTACTTGGATAATTTCTCCCAAGGAAAAATTATAAAAATTATAAATATCATTAAATATTTGGTTTTCATTGAGATAAGAAAAGTGTATTTTAAAATAAGTTCCAAAAAATTTGAAAGTAATTGGATCCAGGAAGTTGAAGATAAATAAATATTCAAGAATAAACATGAATAAAGGATCTATTAACTAGATGAAAATGTAAAAAATTGCATATATTTCGTAGATCTAAAATTAGAATTAAGATCCACGAAAATGAGGGAACATCAGTATATTTTTTAAAAAATATTAACTTTATGAAGATGAAGTTTCAATAATAATTATAGTTTTTGAAGAGAATATGATTATGATTATAATTAGTAAAATAAACTCAATATGAGATATATGTAATAGGATGTTTAGTTGTACAATATTGAAAAGGCCAATATTGAGACTGCAAAAACGAGTGATAAATTCATTTCTACTTCTACATAATTTCCAATGGATGATTCTAAGTTTATAAGTCCTACAACATGTGATAAAAATGTCAGGAATTTATTAATTGATCTATCTCAAGTATATGTGATGATATAGGAATCATCTATACCATCTCGTAATAGTTTCTATAAATCTACTTTCAAAAATAGTTTAGGTTTTAAAATAATCTATACATTTATGGATGAATAAATAAAAAAAGAAGCCTACCACTATGCCTATAGTGGATATGAACATATTGTAGAATCTAGTTACCCATTAAGATACCAACATATTATGATGAAATCACAAAAACCATTATCAAAACTATATAAGAAGATCGGGTTTGGTTCTTCCATGATGATAATACACCATATTTAGGCATTTTTATTATATTTTTGGTATATTCCAATAAATACTAAAATAAAAATGGATGACTATGTGAAGGGGGATAATGTGAGAGATGAAAAAGTAGCATCCATAGTGTAATAAAAATATGGAAATTCTGAAAAATTGGAATGCATTAAAATAACTCTTATTTGGGAAACTATTGTGGTCATTAGAATTGTGTTTTTTCATCTTGACATGTGTCTAAAAATGTCGATAAAAGAAGAGAAAAATGTTGGTAAATAATTAAGAACTAACCCTGAGAATTATGAAGAAGAATTTTGTAATAAAAAATTCTTCAAATAAGATTTTTATAAGTAAAAGTGATAAGAACATGGTTTCCCACTACAATTATCTGATAAAAGTGCATCATCTAAAATATCTAATAAAAGGGAAAGAACCTAGAAGAATACATTTGTAATATCAAAAGATTCTTAAAATTTCCCCAATGATATTTTTTTTATCAAACTCAGAGATTTGAAAAGGATGATAAAAACGGTATGAGCATAAGAAAATGATAATGTGAAAGAAAAAAAAATATTCCACATGAAGATACTGAAATTATTTTTGTGAGGTGGAACATTGTTAGACACACTCTAAGAAATTGTTCTATAATAATTCTAGCATAATAAGAATATATTTTAAGATAAATGTTGAACAAGGTGAAACAAGTTCTTTTAAATAACTTTAATAAAGAAGTTACAAACAAAAGGAAATTGAAAACATTAAAATATCTATATAAATAAAATTGTAAATGAATTTCAGATATTTTTTCATGAATAGTGGAAAAAATTTAGATACATTGGTTGATAAAATAGTCCGAACATTGGAGATAACATTGAGAAATAAGTAGGATCCACCTTATTCCCTTCACCATTGTGTTTTCTATCTTCTCTCTCACAAGATGGAATTTAAGGTGAATCATGTACTAAATGTGATACCCTAGGTAGGAGGAGTGACTTACAATGTTCATTCTCAATGTTAATGAATTTTACATCCTGAAATGTTTCTTATATGGGTTCACATAGATTTTTTTAATGGGATCATCCTTATCAAATAAGTGAAAATTATTAGAATTCGGGATATCCACCAAAGAAAAGATTGATTTTGGAGCATTCTTAACAAGAAATTCATGAATCATATTTATTTAATAGATTCATAATTATTAAGATAATATGAAAATTCTCATTGAGGGAACCCATTTAGAGAAATTTTAATATTTTTCCAGAATTCTTATCACATAAAAAACTGATTATTTTGGAAATTTGTTAAAGATCATATTATGGTAAAGGTACCTGTCACTTAATATCTCATATTTAGTTACTAAAATTTTAAAATATATCCTAAAATATAAAAAATTAATTAATTTGTGACATATAAAAAGGGTGATTATGGATGTTCCCCAAATCAACTAATCGCTCTTATTGTAATGGAATGTTTTTATCTATTTTCTAATCTTAGTGTGAGATGTTCAGGTTGATATATCCTAAAGATTTTTCATATTTTCTGTTTGTATAATTATCCTTGAAGATAATTGGAAAACCTATGAATACAAGTTTATGAGATCACATTTAATGAGGTATCAATATTATTTTTCAATTTGTATCTTTTTTTGTCTAAATCAAATCCTCCCGCTTTCTACAGTGACCATGGCTCTTGTAAACTTATAGTGAAATGATAGATGAAACATTGATTAATAATGATCTGATGCCCATTCCCCGTGAAATTTTAATTTATTGTTAATTAGGGTGAGGTAAATTCAAATATAATTTTTTAAAAGTAAACTTGATAGAAAGGATATGAAGATTCATATATTGAAATTATCATTTGGAAGGGGCATAGAGGGTGTAACCAAAAAGTAAAAAGGTGGAGATCAAAGAGATTAATCTTTGTGTGATATTGAAATTTGATAATGTTAATAAATATAAATTTATTATTTTAAATAAAATACAAATATTTCATTGATGTCAATATATTTAAGAATCCATAAAAAGATGTTTTTGGAAAGTCTGTATAAAGTATCTCATCATGGTGATAAATTTGATGTAGCGATGATGTATGAATAAAGAAGAAATAAAGTAATAAAGACTTATTATAATAAGAAATTTATTTTGTAAACTTTAGGACCACTTTAGATGATTTTTGATCTATTTTGAATGTTTATTACATGTGGTATTTTTATTAGAGAATCACATTTTTATCAGCTTTTTGAAAGCTTCCTTAAGGAGTTTCTTTATAATGATTGTATAGTTAAACTGATGAAGATAGGACAGAAGATCCGAAAGAGGCCAGTAGAATGAGGTGATTAAAAAAATTTAATCCTGCAATTCTGATAATAGGAATCCAATCAAACCAATATAATCATACAAGGGTTACAAAGTAGCATTATTAGACTGATTCAGTCATTCTAAATATAATCGAATGGTGTTTGGTAGACCAAGGTAAATGGATTATGGTTTCCAACATTACATAAAGTTCTTACTTTGACAAATGTAAAATAATCCTAGTTCATAAAAGGTTCCTTTATAAGGTTATTAAAGACCAAATTATGGAAGTGAAATACTAAGTAAATGTACATAAGTGATTAGATGGTTTTCATAATGGTAAAAGGAACCTCTAAAAGGGAAATATAACCATTTCCATTCTTATATAAGGGTAAATAAATGGATTTTGTAAGGGTAACATATCCAATATAAATGAAACATAAGCGTCACCACATGTTTCTAAAGACTACAAAAGGGTTTTATCGATCGAATAAAGAGACATAGTATCATATGATATGTGTAAATAAATGTCTGACTAATTACAATAATAGGTACATTAGATAGATGATAATCAACCAAAAGATATCATATATTTATTGTTTATGACTTCTTCATTGATTAAACATAAAAATGCCTAATGGGTGTGACTCAAGATGGAATTTAGAAGAAAATAAAGGCCTAGGTGCCATTGGATTGACATTTATGAAGTTTTCTAAATCAAATGATGTTAATAAAGGTCATAGGATCTTGATTATTCCTATAAGAAGAAATGTATGAAGTCTATTATACAAATATGTAAAAATAATGATATTTGAACTAAATAACTTGTTGAATTTTCAAACACAAGTTTCCTATTTTTGTTAAATGTTATAAAAAATGTGTGATGTTCACCAAATGAAGAAATTTTAAAATAATTAGATAAGTGAATTAGAATAACCAGATAGATAATAAGTCTATGAATCAAGTTATCAGATATAATAATGGTTGTAACGTTTATAGATAATGTTTACCAAGTGATAAGAGAGATAATACCTAACAATGTTGGAGGATGCATATGAAGATAATCATATCAAGGTGTTTGAAGGTTTCTAATATAATTCATCAGATAGAAGTTTCAATTTTAATTTATATGAATGTGGATTCCATGTAACATTCATTGGATAAAATTAGGAAAAAATCCATCAAGGTATCTTTGATGATTTTTTGAGGTGATTGTGTTTGTTGATAAAGTGTACATTTGTGCTGTGATTGTTGACAAAGCAAACCATGATATAAAAATTTATTTAAAAAGGATATTTCATGATGGCATGTTGAGTTTAAGGGCTATAGTTAACGATCCATGATTGGTTCAAGAAAGACGACAAAGGAATGGATTATATAAAGGAGGTACAAAATGAACACATACAGGGTGGCACCGTTTTCTAGTGTTTTCCAAATTTTTGGCCCTAAAAATCGACAAATGATGAAAAGTGGTTTTGGAAAAGAGACTTGAGCACCGTGTACTTGATGTCTTGGAAACTTGAATGCCTAGTGTTTTTCAAGATCAGAACAAGGAAAATGGCAAAGGGATAAGGGTCACACGAGTATTGAGTGGGTCTCTCAAGAGACCTACGCGCTAAGAAAGGACTTGCACCCCGGTACCTATGAGGATTGGAAAATTGTGCTCCATATGTCATTCAATATCCAAACTTCAAAATATGGTAATGGATAGAAGGTCATGCAAGTTTGGAAGTGGGTCATGCAATTGACTTATAGGGGCAGAGACCTACACACCGAGACATGCGCCCCGAGGGTAGACTTGCACACCATCGTGCAGGGTTACCAATTGCCAATAAATACAGGACCACCCTCCTCATTTTTAATGGAGTTCAACACTTAGAAAAATAAGAGCTCTCTTCACCAGGTGTGGTGGTCGCACAAGTGTGGTGTGGTCGCACATGTGGGACTTGCGCGCCAAGTGATAGTTGTGCGCTAATATTGGTTTTGGCGTAAAAGGGGTTGAGTTTTACAAGTCTGGAGTTACGGAAGATTGTGTCACGCAAGTGTTGAGGTAGACTTGTGTGCCAGTTGTGACTTGCGCGCTGATACATGCACACTAGGTTAGACTTGTGTGCCATGTATGGATGATTCATGATGGTTATTCAGGGCTGTGTAAAAGCTGGAAGATTGCCTGATACCTTTGGTGGAAAGAGAAATTCATCTACGGGTGAATGTTAAACATCAAAAGAGAATCTACAAACAACAGAGGATGCATTCATTAGTGATAATGAAGTAACCTACAGGTCTATAAACTGTGAGCAGATTCCTTCAAGATTAGTGAGCAAAAGAAGAGGAAGAAGGTGATCCACTCCACCGACAGTGAGCCAAAGAAAGAGAAATAGGGAGTGACCCTTAAAAAAGAAGTGAGCTGGCCCTAAACATTGTAAAGGCAGTGAGCCTGAGAATAGAAGTAATATATCCCGAACATTGTAAACAGCAGTGCGCTTTTAGTGAAATTTGGTACGACAGATAACTTGTCGGAGTATGCTCCTTGGATGTAGCCCAGTGAGGGTGAACCAAGTAAAAATAATTGTGTCATGTGCATGATTTTCCTTCTGTTTATATTGTGCAATGAGAAAATGTGAGAAGAGTGTTTTGCTTAATAGTGAAACAAGATCAGAACGGGCTTTAATTTTAAATTATTCAATTCCCTGATTCACCCCCCCCCCCTCTCAGGGTATTCAGCCTTGTGAAACTATCAGATAAATGATTCCAAGTAATATGATTAGAAAATGGTTTCTATGGTTTCTGAAATGATTATATCATACATTGGCATCCAAGTGATTTCATCAGAAACAAAATGTAACAAAGGCATCATAGTGAGTATTATAAATTCTTCTAATAGAGTTATACTTCATCATCAGACCTAACATGTGGAGAAGATCTTTAAGGGATCCTCATATAGAGGAAAAATATCAAATATTATAGAACCCATTGGATGGAGGAATATTCCTATTTAATTATTCTAGATAAACCTTAAAACATTAGATAATAATGTTTTATATGCACAACTAATTTATCTGATTATCAATTATGGAATCATTCCATCAATTAGAGGAAAATTGTATAAATGAATTTGAGATATTCTTATAAAGTTGTGAAGGAAAACTGGTTGAAGTTTCACCAGATCGAAGACATATTTTTAAGTAGTACTGGATAAAATTTTCAAAGAAATTTATTAAATTTTTAATATTATTAATCAATGATGATATTTCATTGATATTTATATGTATACTAATTTTGTGAGGGTAAGGAATTTTATAGAGGCTCTTTAACACAAATTTTAATGAAGTTTGAAGAATTTGGGCGTTTTTAGAATCCTCAAAAGTACATTAGAAGATACTAGAAGAGTGGAAAATAACCCCATTAAATAAAATTGAGTGGTAGAATCAGAATTAAAATATGGATTGATTAGGAAAATACATTTGTGTTCCTACCCAAACTTATGCAAGTGTATCTATATAAATGGTTACAACAGTATGGAAAACTTTTAGAATAGTGTTAAAGTATAAGGGATGTATATTACTAAATATTTGAAGCACCATAAAAATGTTTCTTCCTAAAATATGGGAATATATTCTTATCTAGATAATGATTTTAAAAGTAGAGGTACTATAAAAAGTTGTGGGTATAGAATGGAGAAGAAGAGACAGAAAATGAAATAGTGCATCAGCCTAATCTAATGATAGGGTAGATAGGAATGATTAGATGAGCAGGTACAATATGATAAAGAAGAATAATGTTTCGGCTAGATTCCATATAGAGATATTTTTATCATTTTTTATCATCCATAGATATTGTAAGATAAGGATGATACATATAGGTATTTTAATAAGAAGAATCTATTAGATGGATCATTATTACAAGATGAACTAGTATCATATTATATAGAATAAATAAAGACAATCCAAATACTAGATGTAGTTTCCTTATCAATTGGTGATCAGATTAACTATAAGAAAAAGATATATTGGATGATCTATCACCTAATGAATAAACATAATATGGATTGGATCAGATGAAGATATTAGATGACAAATTTAAAATAATGGAAGAAGATGGAAATTTTCTTGTCTGGTGCAGTGCGAGTAAAAAAGTGAAGGAGAAAGAAGTTAAGAAAAATGAAACATAATGATATCCAATAGAAGTCTCATGGGGTGGAAGAATTTCATTTCCTTTCAAAGTACCTTAAGAATAAGGTGAAGAATGTCTTTAGAGGATCTATATAAACCATTATGGAGATGAAATTTAGAATAGGCCCTCCTCAATATATGTATTCATGATTTTTCTATCCCCCCTCTATTTTTTAGGGACTCACACTTATTCTAAAGATTTATTTCCTGTCAACCCATTGTATTTGGTATCTGATTATAGTGTATGAACTATGCACTAGTAATCACCATTCATGGTAATGAATACCTACTCTTGTAATTTAGTGATCATTTTAAAAATATTATTTTCAATCATTTACTTGATTTTATATACTTTCATATGATAAGTAATATAGAATAAGAGAATCAAGATCCTAGCAGTTTTATGTGGTAAATGAAAAAACATTTATAATTGGTTAAAAATTTCCCAACACTAATTCACCCCCAATATTAGTGTTGATTATATCATGAAGTGTCCCTCTCATAATTTCAAGTAAGGTTAACATCAACTCAGCTATTATATTATTCGAGAGAAGTATAATTGTTATTTGGTGTATTTTGATGCATTAAGTGTGGTGTTAGGATATGTTTTAATTTAGCATGATCATATCAGGGAATATATATATCTCTCATATTAAGTAATAATCAGAAGATCAACCACACCCATGAACTACAATTGGTTGTGGGGATTCATTCGTCAAAAACATGGCTTCACTATCTCTTTGGATATAAATTCACAGTGTAGACTGATCATAAAATTAATCAGCACACATTTACTTAAAAGGATTCAAATCTTCGATACAGGTGATGGTGGGGGTATCTCCATAAATTTGATTTTTTTTAGATTATACCCCATGTTAGGGGAATATGGTGGTGTATTATTTGATAATAAATTTTATGATGTGGGAGGTGAATGAATCTTATAATTATTGGGATTTGATGAGACTAGTTACCAAGATTAATCTAGATGTTAAAGAGAAGGGTGATCATGTATTCTTGGTTAGTGTTCAAGTTACACCGTCCTTGGATAATCGGACTCAAATATAGAAAGTATTAGATGTTTATTATCAATGAATAAGGGAAATTATAAATGTTTGAAAGATATTATATGATGGAACTCAATATCCTGATGTCACAATTTTATTCAGGAAAAGGATGGTGTTACCTTTGACTTTAAGGAATGAGGTGATGAAGAACACCATTCGAGACGAATTGGGCATAATGGTTCTACCAAGAATACTTTTAACCTTAAACATTAGTATTTATGGCCCCTGGCTAAGTAGGTTGTTTTCAACTTTTTGTCATGGTGTCTTAACTATCTAAAAAAATTCCTAAAATTTGAATCATGCCGGATTATTTAAATCACGTCATATTTTTGTGTGGAATTTGGATGATATCCCCATAGATTTTGTTATTAGCTGTTCTTGGATCCTAGTATAAATAATTCTATATGGGTGGTTATGGTTGACTAATGAAATCAGAACACATTAAACTTATAATTTAGTTGACTAAATTTGATGAACATAAACACTTTTATAATCATGATATAATTAAATTTTATCACATTCTATCATAAACTTTCTAAAATCATGACCAACTATTTAAATAATGATTATTTAGGGGAAGGAATGAATAAATGGGCCCTTAGTTAAATCAAATCATGTTTTATTACTCCCAAATGGTTAGTTAGATAGAGTAGAACATTCATGCTCATAAAGATATAATCTTAAAATTCCTGATTGAATTTGGTAGTCTACAGGATATACATATACCATTGTTTGAATATCTTATAATATCAGTTATCAAGAATCAACAAAGATAACTCCCATTGATGTTTATTATAGGATACCAAGTCAATCCCCACCTAACTAGATAGAATTTAAGGGATAGTCCTTTTTTGGACTGGGCATTATTGAAGAGATTACTTGTCATGTTAAACTGATTTCAATATGATTATTGACATAATCAAGTTTCAATAAGCCTTATTTTTTTCATCATTATGGACCAGCGAAGTTCCCTTTTAGTGATTAGGTGTTTCTAAAAATCTCTAATCAGTTGGGAAATCATTTACTTGGTAAATCGAGTAACATGATTTCATGTAATATTGTGCCATCTAAGATAGGGTATAATTTATTGAAAGGATAATATCATATAGCCTTATCCCCTACCCCCACACTAAGCTAGGGTGGAATTGGATGGATGGGTTTTATGGCGTGGTCATGGGGTCAAGTCCCCAGGCCATCGCGTTTCTGGTTTTTTCATTGTAGTGTGCGTGAAATGTCGTTAACATCTGCATCTAAATATAGTATAACATATATCCTTACCAATCCAATTTAAATCTATTAATAGTTTTTCTATCATATCCTAATTGAAAAGGTATCATTCAAATACATATCATATGGTTGAATGGATGGATTTTTATTTCAAACCTTACACCACTATAGTTGACCATCCTATCTATAATATATACCATAAAAATAAAGTGTTTTTGGTAAATCTATTCCACTATTCTATGTGCTATGGAATATTGAGAATGATATCTATGAGGAATTTGAGAGTGAGGATTTCATTATAGTGTAGTGGCCTAACTGATTCTCAAATTAAGGGTTCTAAGAAATTTCTAGGGTAGAAATTACTATGTTTGAGAGATTTATAACACTCCTCATGTCACTGATATGAATTTATTTGGATTGTTTTATTTATTTAGTTATTTTTGATAAGTTTTGGGAGTTTGGGGCTAAAAATTATTAAAAAATCAGTAATTAGTATTAGGTTCATGGTTATTAATAACCATTCACCCAGTCTATGGAAAGAAGGGGGATCATTCCAATGGAATATTCATTGTTAGTAAAAGATTATCCAAATAGTTCATTTAGAAATGCTACATCAGATAAGCGCACATGATTAGTTCATGATTAGTAGTAACCATGTAGTTTAATATTATATTAGTTGACTTCCATTCTAGTGGATTCTATATTTTGTTACATTGTTCCTTAAACTATGCATCCAAATCATACGACCTTACCAAAATATAGCTTTTCCAATTAAATTTATTGACTTGTTCAATTTATCTCCTCCATTCTCCTTCTTTTCACATGAATTTCCTAGATCCAACTTTATTAATCAAAACCTATTTCCTTTGGTTTCCTATGGTGGATCTTCATCAAACCAAGTGAATCTCGTCAAGGTAACACTTTATTTCTCTTCATTTTCTTATCATTTTACCGTCTGTATCCTTATTCTCACATTATTCATTCATATTCATTCCTAGTATTTCAATGTTGTTAAATATCATGACATTGGTGGGTTAAAAAATAGAATTTCATTTCTTTTAGAGTTTTTCAGGGTCCATTTTTTTCTAATCAGTTGGTATTTTATGAAGGCGACAAGATTTCAATGAATTTGATGTAGGTCTATCTATATAATCGTTTTTCCTTCCCATGAACTTGGTACTTGATATATGTGTGTGTGTGTGTGTGTGGTTTTCTTACTATGATATGGTGTAAGTAAATTATTAATTGATTATTTATACTATTACACTGTGTTTTAGGATTTTATGTTGGACAAATTGAGGGTTTCCAATGTATTCATTTTATATTCATTAGAAAACTAGTTTTATACCTATAAAGTGTTTGAAAAAATGTTTAAAAGATTAGTTTAATTTAAAATTAATTTCAATATAGTGTTTTTGAAAGGGTATTTCTATATAACATGTGTTCATATAATTTTAAAATACTTTTAATATAAAGTCTTGTTTAGCTATGTTGTTATTTTTTATGGATTTTTCTATTTTGTTGATAACATTCCTTTGTGAATTTGATATACATTATGATATTTGTATATGTGAAGTTATCTATGTGATGATATTTGATTATAGATGAGTTTTTATGGGATTTTATTGTCCTCACTTATTTCAACAGTCTATGAGGGGAATTGAATCACTGTATTATAGATTAAAACATTTACCCATTTAGATCATGTTTCATCATAAATAACTCTATTCTATCACGTTCTCCTATAAATTCATGAACTGAAATGAAAAAATGAATGAGACACAATGATTTTACTTGGTTCACCCAAAACTACACCTATATAAAGTGAATATAAAGGAAATGTTCTAATGTAACAATTCTATTATAGTGTGTTATTGTTACAGATTTCATATTGGATTATGTGCAAAAAAAACATACCTTTTTATAGATTTAATTGATATCTATAACCCATTTTTAAAATATAATTGTTCTTTTATGGATAAAATAAAATATTTTGGTGTTTATGGTTATTTTAAAGAGTTCCTAGAATAAATAACACATATTGGACTAATCAGAAGAAGGATAAGAAAATACATAGTGTGTAATTTAAAAAAGACACTCCATGTACATTTTCATGGGACACAACTCAACCATCCCAGGTACATGCCCTTTTGTGAATGAGACCTTACACACAATGTAAATCATAAAACGCATTGTTTAAACCCATCTAAAAGAACTTGGTAACTGACATTGATGTTACTTGCAAATTATAACTATGCCACATGTTGTGTACATCCACCAACTGATTCCCAATGTGAAAAATTTAATGTGTGGAATGGTATGCCACCTACTGGGATAGAAAATTGATAAATTTTCAGTTCCATTGAGTGCATGTTGTGTACTTTTAAGTAAATTACTTGTATCCTAATTTTATTTAAATTGAGATTAATCCCTTAAAATTTTGGGTTGGTTATTCCATGGGTAGTTTTTGTTGCTCTTCCAACTAGGTCCCTTCTCGAGGACATTTGGATTTTTTTAAATGTTTTATTTCTATTTTAGTGTAATTATTCTATTATTCCCTCATCTGATTGTATCCATGGTAGGTATTGATTTTTTACTCAATCCACACATTTTTTCCATGGTAATAAGAGGATAATTGCTTTTTTGGGGCTATAAAGAGGATTTGGGTGTGTTTTAATTGAAATTCATATGTATTTACATTTATGGTGATCTTTTTCTTATGACTATATTAATTAATTAATTAATTAATCACTAGTGGTGTCATATTAGACCAATTATAACACTAGCAGCAAGAATAGAAGAAGTTTCAATAGGAAAATCGATGAACATTGGGTGATCTTGTTGCAACTATTTTAGGGGAAATTATTTAGAAACATGTTTTTATATAATAAATCCCTTGTAAAGGGGATTAATATTTTAAATACCCAATTAATATTTATCATATTAAGACATAATATTTATTTTAATCCCCATAATATGTTATTTCATAAATGATTTTATATACAATGGTGTGACATTAGTGATTAACCCTGATAAAATTGAAACCATAAAATGCTTGTTTTCTAGGTTTTCTTCTCCTTTTTATAACTTCAATTTTTTCCAAAACCATTTTTCTAAAATCAAATCTTCTTGATTATTCTCTTGTCTAGATATTTGGAAAACTCCCATCGACTTATGACTGAAATTGTGTATCTTCTCTTTCAAAGTGGGATCGATTCCAACATCCCCTAGTTATCCAGTATGTCAGTTTAAAGAGCTAATTTAGTGCATCTCAAGATGATAGTATCAAATTTTGGATCCATTTATTGGGAATTGATGGAATTTTGTGGCTTGAGTTTTTATTTATGTTCGGTTACTTCATATTTTTCTTTCTAATGTCTTTATTCTTTTCTTAAGAACCCCATCCTCACATCTGATGGATATTTATTCACATGTATGTTGGTATACATCACCCAAAGGGGATTTATATCTATATGATCTAGTGATTTATTACCCTTATCCATAGGTCCTGGTTGTTCTGTTTTCTTCTAGCTGTTTGGCCTAATAATAAAATTATAATGGCGATGATGATGATTAACCTTATCCAGTAGAATATTATCCATACATAGGTGATTACTTTCAGTATGAGGACTACCCTTTTACATATTTTTTCCTCTCCAATTTATTCTATTCTAAAAAAATATTGGGTAATGCCAAAAATTTATTATCGATGATGGAAAACATTACTATATGAAATTTATACCAAATAAAAAAATGCTGGTAAGAATTTTAAATTTGGTTGAGAAACATTACAATATAATTAGTAATATGGGTTATTTGGTCGAGTGTGAAGCTTGGTGTTCATATTAAATTTAGACTGAGCAATCATATAATGATGTGAATCCTACTTGTTTTGAACAAAAGATGTCAGAAAATTATTTTCCAACCACAAAATTTGAGGATGAGAGTATAATGTGTCATTCTAATACTAAACATGACTAATTCAAAAAAAAATAACCCTTGGCTGAATTCTCACCAGATTTAGTGATTATTTTCATTTTTTCATCATTATATAGAAATAATCCACAGAGGTGGAGGATATAAAATGTCTCGAAAAGGAAAAAGTCCACCTTCATTATCTGATGGCCACAGCGAAAGGTTATTACATGTCACCACCTAAACCACTTAATGGCCAAGGACCGTCGTTGTAAGATGTGGGCACTAGACACATTTGGTGGTTCACATAGTGGAAAGCACATGTGACCTTGGATCATAGGTAGGTTCTTTTACCCAGGTCAAGCTAAAGACCTAAAACAAAGTCAATTTCTGGGAGGCAACCTATACACTCTCCTTGTGTCCCTCTCTTTCTTCTATTTTAAATAAATACATAATGTTTACTTAAACATTTAACTCCATGTAACATCTTTGTTTTCTTTCTTATAAACTTATTTTTAAACATGAATATAAAGAGGTTACACAATGCATGTATCAATATATATGGCATAAACCATTATGTTTAGTGAATATTATAATATTACATTATGTGTAAATAAAAAATGATTAAGTCAATAAATTCAAAATAATGAATGTTTAGATGGAAGTTCATTGAATGGTATCTGAGCTATCATTATTTTGAATCCCTCCACATCCTTTTTGGAAATAAGATTCATTATTTTTAACACACCTGGAATCAAACATCATGTGTGATTTTTTTCATAAGTAATTTAATCAATTCAAAATAAAATAAAACTGACAGTGAACTAAATCAGCAGGCAGGGTCGTAGTCTAGGGTCCAAAAGACCAAGGTTATGAGTCCTTCTAGCCAAATCAGTTCAATACATTTTTATAAAATAAAACCACACATCATGTATTTATATACATGGAATGTGTTTTATATATTTATTTCAATAAATAAAATAAAACACATTTTAAAAAACATAATTTACCCAAAATGATGTTGCTTTATTGGTTGAGCCCTAACCTATAGTCCCAAAATGTAAGTTTGAATTCATCTAATATCCCAACATTATCCAAATTTTAAAAAAACACACACCATGTGTTCTTCCATTCAATATATTGTCTTTAAAATATTTATAAAATTTCAAAAAGATAATAAAACATTCATCACCACAAACATCACTCTAAGGGTTGAGGGTGATCACCTAGATCAAACAAGTCATCGGTATAAATCTCACCCCATGAAATAGAATAATGTTTTTAGTTATCTTTATCTATTTTTAGAACACACAGCATGTATTTTTCTTATACACTACATTCATAGGATTATTTTTTTGTATATTTATATATTTATTTATTTATAATTTTAAATAATAATTAATGAATAGTTTATAATAATAACAACATATTTTGAATATATATATATATATCTGTGTGTGTGTTAAAAACTAATATAAATTAATAAAGTTTGTGTTGAGATAAGTAAAAATCAATTACTTCCTCTTTAAAACAAGGGAGACCAAACTTGAGTAGTACTCGTGCCGAGCCCCCCCCCCCCTTCTTGTTTCATCACACAAAATCCAGTGGGGGACGACCTAAAATCCATTATTGTAAGGAGTTTTGGTATCAGATTTCTATACCATTTCATTTCATGATCTATGAAAATTTCTTTTCTTCCCTTATTTTAAATATTTTAATGAATTCTAATCTAGGTAACATTCATTTTAAAAACTCGTAGTACATAATAACCCATAACAAACACATGATGTGTACATATATTACAGAACCACACATTTTAATTTCATGAAATTTGAAAACATGCGATATGGGACAGAGTCACACTCCATATACCTATACCTCTACCTCTTAGAAAAACTCTATTATATAACTCACAGACAACCAATCTACCATGTTTAAAAATATGGCATATATATTCGGTACATGCCATGTACTACCTATACATTGATTCGGTCGTGTAAGGGAGCTCACATTCAGTATTCCCATGTTCACATACATGGTGTTTTCAATCGTACACACTGTGGACCTTATAATAGTTGAAATGAAGATTCTTGGGAATATATTTCTAGAACACATAGGCAGCATCCCATATATAATAAATTTCATATACTCTAAATATACACACTATGTACATTTGAAATTTATAGCTTTATTTCTTCTTCATTTTAATTTTTTTATTCATTTCATCCATTATAGAGTATGGTTGACGGATGTTTATCTCATTAGAAGTGTCCCATTAAATATCTCCATGAGAGGCATTCTACTCCAAATCGGGTTCATGTGGAGTCATTAGGGCAGTCCTCCATAATGGAAATTCCAATTTCCTATCTCTCAGCATTCCTAGTTCTACCACAATTTAATCTGACCACCCCATCTCCAACGGCTTCCCCGACACCCAGCCTCACGGATACCACAAAACTGAGTCCACAAACTATCACAGCTCCACTACTAGATTGCATAATATTAGAGTATTCAACTCTAGAAATTCCACCAGATTTAGTGTCCATACCTACACATCCCAAGCCATATCACTAACTGATATTTGATGAACTAGATTCTTACAAGGACAATCTACAATTACTTTCATGGAGGAAGATTTTACTTAGTGGATGATTCCCCTTCATGAGTATCCCAGACATCCTTGGAATCTGGGAGATAATGAAGGGACACTAGGAAACACTCATCTCATTTAATTATTTAATTCAATACTCCAACATTTCGATATTTATTTGTTAATTATGTTGTGACATTTGAGTCTGATAGATTTATATAACTCAAGATTCCCATCAACAGGGAAACTCGGATCTGATTACATCTTGGCAGTAGGTTTTTGAGTTGATGATGGAAGAGTTTGGATGGTGGTGTATCTTCAACCAACATCTAGCTACCCCACCACATGTTAGTGCCCTTACCCAACTTTTCCTCTTTAGCCATCCCTCTATATGGAATGATCTTTCTAGACCTAATGTTTGGTACTCTCCCACATTACACAAGATCACTTGGATAATCTCCCATCCCCTTCACTTCATTCATCACTAATTCATTTTTTTCCTTTTTCCTCTCCATGAGGACATGTTTGTTTTGTTGGGAGGAGAAATTGAGATCATTAATTCCAACATCTAGTATGATTACTGAAACCTCTCCATCCTTAAAACCTCCTACTTCAATTCCATGTTTACTGGATGTCAGTTTAACAGAAATAATGGGTTCTACACCATAGGTTTTCCCACTATTTGTGGGGTTTTAAGCCCTCTCTCCAATATAGTCACTTAGGTTCTCCTCATCATATAGAATATCTCATCCATACTCATATGGTATTTGTCCATAAGTAGGGGAACCCCAATATTCTCATGAAATATTCCCTAGAACCCCATGTTCTGAGAGATGAGCCACCATCCCTTATTGGTGATGATGACTGAATACCATCTCTATTAGTGCACCTTTGTTCTTTATCCCTTCCCTCTATTTCTACTGACCCCTCATCTACAACTATTCCACCTACTCACCCATCCATGGCCCCATCACCACCCACACCCTTGGTTGATTATTGATACTATTCTCACATCAATGGCATTGTCAACACCCTCGATGATTTGGATCGGTTCATTGATCGACTGAAGGACATGATGGGAATCCTTCTATAGAACATGAGTCTAGAATTTCCATTAAACCACACTAATAAAACAGTCCCTCTATTGTTCGCCCTGGCCAGAGACTATGTGGTTTTTTCCATTGATGGCTCGAGTGATGCATACATTGTTGGGTACCATGATATTCTGGTTGATCCTTCCTAGTAGATAGTGGGAAACAACACATTAGCATCTTCTCTAACTACCCCATCCATGCAGGATCCCCCAACATTATACATTCCCTCTCGTGAGGCCAACCATGGATATTCTACCTCATAGTTTTACATCAATATATCTATTTTTTGATGTGATTCCATGGGTGTATAAAAAATAATGTTTCTATCCCATCAAAAATAACAGGTACTCTAGAGAATTATGGGAATCATTATTCTACTCTTTCCAACCTTTCAAGCTCACTATGAGGGGAGTACTCTTTTAGAAAAAAAAATCATTCACATTATTTGGATTATTTCTTCCACTAATCTACCTTAACCTAGTCCATTTGTGTAATCACACATCCTCTTCTAATACTTGGGGTTATACATAGAGGACCATGTCTGATATTAAATGTGGGTGATATTTTCTTAGCTACACTAGTCTTTCCCCTTTATGTAATCTAGAAGGAATCATTAATTAGTTGATATATTTTAAAATTTGGAAATTTTTTGATTAATTTTAGTTATAAATATAAAAGACATAGGAGATAATTTTAAAATGTATATTATTATTTTTAGTCCAAATTATTTTAAAATGGTTGATGATATATTTTTTATTTTTTTTAATTATTGAAAATTTTCAATTATTAGAAACATCATTTTTATTCATTCCATGACTCGATTAACCCAATTTCATCCTCATTCCCAAGACGTATTCTAAACCCTTTTTATATTCTTTATAATACCAAATTTCTTGAGAGATTATTTTGATATGAACAACTACGTGAACTTGCAAGATTTTATTTTCAAAACATAAACGATTTAAATCACATTAAAATGATTGTGGAATTAGATTCATCTTTTTCAGAATATTTATCTTTGAGAGCCACCCATAAATTTACATATTTGAATCCTATAGAAACCATGAAATTCCATGACAGGAATCCATGTTACAAGGCTAATTATCTTATATACACTCAATGATGATTTATGATCCCGTGGTGGAAATGGAAGGGAATGGATATATTGACAATTTAAATACGTGTATGTGGATTCATTTTCATTATAAATTTCAATTGGATATCATTATTTATTCATTAAGAATTTTGCCTCCTTTTTGAAGACACATAGATTATTTTAGCATCATTACATACATTCACATAGCATCAAAATAATCAGAACCTTATAAAAAGACCTGTTTTTTTATTTAAATTTTTAGTAGAGAATTAGATAACATAAAATATTGTGGATAGAATGTATATAATTGAGAATTGTAATAACTCTGATTACACGATCTTGACTGAAGAGTATATAATTTTCTTAGTGAGGTACATCCTCAAGCAGTATTCACATTTAAAAATATATGAAAAAATATAAATAAAATAGTATGAAATTATTTAGTTAAATTATATATGAGGCATGATTATAAAATATTTGAAATTAAAATACATTTTTGGACTTTTAAAATTATATTCTATGAATATAATATATTTAAGTGTAATTAATTTATTGCGTCTTTTATTAGCATGTGGATTTGATGATGATATTTTTCTCAATGAAAATCTAATCACTAAGTGTGGGGGAATTTGATCAGCCCAATTTGTAAATAACTTTTAATACATTTTATTTATATGTAACCCATTTTAACGAGATACTTATTGTAATATAGATAAAATTATTTATTTCGGTGTTTATGGTGATTTTTATATGTTCCTAAAAGAAAACACTTGTCAAAGACTAATCAAAGAAATAATTCAAAAAAAACAGTTTGTAATTTACAAACAGACATCATGTAAAACTTCATGGGTCACAACTCGACCTTCCTAGGTACACAACGATTTTGCAGATGAGACCTTACATGCCATGTACATCATAATTCATGTCATGTACAAACTTCTATAAGTGTTTTTCAGCTGACATTGGTGTTACATTCAATTTATGGAAGTTCTACACACCTTGTACATCCCCCAAATGGCTACTGCTGAAAAAAACTCAATAGACGACATGGTGATCCACCTACCGGTGAAGAAAAATGAGAATTAGATGATTTACTAGTATACATCATGTACTTTTCTATACACACAATGTATCGTAATTTTCTATAAATAAAGTGGAATCCCTTGAAATTTAGGTGTCACTATTATAGGGGAACATGCTACTTCTCAGTAGACTCAGTCCCTTTTTGAATTTATTAAGATTTTTTACTATGTTTTATTTATATTTTAGTGTAATTATTATTTTCTCCCCTATGACTCTCATATCCATGGTAGCTATTAAGTTTTACTCAATCTGTTCACCATGAATATGGTCATAAGAGTATAATTTCTTTATGTTGGGTGTTTCTAACGTTTTCAGTTTTCTTCAATTAAAATAATGGAGTATTTTCTATTTTGTAATATTTTACTTATGACTATTTTAAGGACATAATTCAATATTCACTTGTGGTTTCATATCAGACCAAGAATGACATCAGTAATGAAAACTGAAGAAGTTTCACTGGGATAATCCAAAAATATTTGAAGATCCTGTTTACACATTATAATGGGATCTTATTGAAAAACATGTTTTCATGTAATCAATAATTGAAATAATGGATTTACCATTTAAATAAAAAATTATAATTATCATACCAAAATACAATAATTTAATTCAATCCCCATGGAATACTATTCCATAAGTGATTTTAAACACTAAATTATGACATTTTGAATAACCCCAGTCAAATTGCCACCCTGAAATGCCTGTTTTCTAGTTTTTCTAATCCTTCTTCTGACATAAATTGTTTTAAAAAATAATTTCACACCAATATTTTCTTATTAATCAGTTTCCTTTTATAGATAATTATTTAACGACCACTGACATACAACTACAATTACTTCTCTTCTCTTTCCCTAAGGGTTTGACCCTGAATTCCATAAGATGATAAGTTAGTCAGTTTATGGAACTAATTTGGTTTGCCATGTAATGTTTATTCAAAAACAATCATTGTCCCTTTTATATTAAACAATTCATTCTTAGAAATATCATTAATCTCTCTACTACAGTCAACACATTACTCATCTAAAAATATTCTTATGAGGATCTATATTAGCTTAAAAATAGTTCGCACATTTTGAAGTGTGCCATGAAACACTCATTTCTCCTTATTAATGAAATCCACTTTACCATATAGTGTTTTTTTATGACAACCTATTTTAAAAAATGTTATTCTTATTTCATGAACTTTATTAATCTATATGTAAACAACCCATAAATACTGTAGTATGATTGTGTCCAAAACTACTCTTTCTTCATAAACTAGTTAAAATTTGTTATAAAGAACTTCTTTTCGAATTAAACCTTCCTAAAAAACTAAATATCCTTCCTAGAAAAATATTTATTCATAAAACAACCTCCTTTGTGGACTCTAATTCTTCATAAACTACATTCAAACAAATCCAAAATTATATAATAATGAATCTATCAAATAAAATTATATCAAGAAAATGATTTTATTGGGAGTCCATTATATAGGAAAATAATCCTAAAAACCCTATAATAAGAATTATTCTTAATCCCAAAATGAATAGCCTCTACTGTGTTCCACTCTATCTATATAGATCGCATAGCACAAACCCCCTTTTATGGAATCCTCCAAATCAACATATTTTGAAAAAAATAATTAGATCCATTTTCTGAATTTAATTTTTGATGCATCTAAAAAACAATTTAATTTTGAAAAAAAATTCCCCTTTTCATTTTTCAGGGTGTAGATTTTATGTAATTTGAATAGATTTTAGTATTTTTGTTTTCTCAATAGCTTCATGAACCCACTATGCAGTTCACATACCACTACTCCAACATGAACATCATTACATTTACAAAAACAGACTCTATGAGATACTTCTCATGATTTTTGGACTTTATATAATACAGTAAATACTATATAAAAATTATCTCTTTTCTGTAAAAAAAACACTATAGATTCACTCCCAGAATTTATAAAAATTTTAGGAAACACATCCACCTTCAAAAATCTTGAATTATAAACAAACCTACTAGAAATTTTTAAATCATATTTTTGAAAAAAAAAACAATCAATCAAAGATAATTAAGAACCATTGGCAACAATTTTTACCCAATAATCTTTCCATTTGTGTTTTTTGAAATAGTTCAGAATTACTTATAAACTTCTATTGACGAAAACAAATGCATCTTTATCTTAAACCACTATTTTTAATCTTTGATTCCATATAGTGATCAAATACTTACACAACCCATAATATAAACTCAAATAAGATAATATTGATATGAAAAGCAAGGGTAAAATGAAACTTTCATCAATAAACAACTCCAATATTTATAACACTAGAAGTGCCCTTCTCAACACCAGCATGTTTTTGAAATCCTATACCAGTTGATGAGTTTTGTTGGAAGTCAATAGAAACTATTTCCTAGTGTATGTCACATTGGAAGACCAATTTATTTATCCACAAATCATAAAAAATTTACCATGATCCACTTTTATGGGTTATATTCAATAAATGAACTACACTAGCATCATCATATTCGAAAACACCACATGTTTCATTTCTCCCCCTATCAGCTACTCCCCCTATCATGATCAAGAATTATACCCTTTATCTGTAAACCAAATAGTCACTCTTTTATGTACTTAATCATAGTAAAGAAAAAATATCATCATAATGAAAAAACACAACAAGCCTTTGGGAGAGGGGACTACTATAACACTTCATATATCTGTGGGTTCAAATGGGATTTGAGAGCCATATCATGTCATTAAAATGGTTTTTTTGGTACGTCCATTGTTATTATTTCTATAAAATTGTATTCTATATGAATGTACGCCAACTTCACAATATTATACTCTACTTTCTCCTTGATAAATTGATACTTTATATCAATATGATCCATCTCCAAGTGATTTAATTTATTTTTTTATGATTTATAAAACTTTAACTATCAAAATTGATTCTAATTAAAGACTGACCTTCTACTACCATTCCATTAAGCTTTAATTTAATTTGATAGTAATTTCATGAATTTTTGATTAGTCACAATATATTAATCATCTATTGTCATCAAATAAAATAAATCATGTTTCATACATAGCCAATAAATATAATTTTCTCCAAGATAGAATACAACAACTGATGTTAACATTCTATTATCTGATGACCTAGCATAATATTCATTTATATAACCTAATAAAGCTTGTTGATATTTTTTATTATAATTAAAATAGAAATCCATAAGGTATTTTATATGAAAATGAATTCCATTAACTATATTTAATTGGAATTACATGGGAGTACATTGTTACCATGCTTCATAATATATGGAAAACAATTGCGTCATTTATCTATTCAGTTCAACAATATTAATATGATATTCTTGTATTCTATTATAGTAATTTTATTTCCCTTACCATCCCTTGAAAATTTCATCTCGATAGAAACCAAATTTATCATACCCTTGAAATTATCCACTCTGAATATTCTCATAACATACATTGAAATTTTATTTTAAGAAATGAACAAACCATTCCATCATTGGGTCACCATCTGTCTAAGTAAAAATATCATCTCGTTAATCATCAAAATTTCAAACATGAAATTCATGAATACTCGAAAACAATTTTTCATTTTTCTTCATATGCTCCACTAATTATCATGTCTTCCATTTAAACTAGAACCATAATACTCTATAACTCTATTTTATAAAATTGAAATCATACTCAATTCTAGAATACTAGAAACTAAGATTCTTCAATTGCTAA
The DNA here is from genome assembly GCA_963277665.1 of Viscum album. NCBI lineage: Eukaryota > Viridiplantae > Streptophyta > Magnoliopsida > Santalales > Viscaceae > Viscum > Viscum album. The sequence continues at coordinate 1,673,202,559 of OY728133.1, forward strand.
TCAAATTAGAATACCATGATCTTGGTGTATGTTTCAAACCATAAAAATCATTATTCAATTGAAAATATCTATTCTAATCCTCATGGATAAGAATACAATTTTGTTATTTTATTTACACCACTTCTTCAAGGAATTAATTTACATATGTGGACTTATTTTCCATCTAAAAAACTATGAACATACTTTTCATAGGGATGGATAAAAATATAAAAAAATGTTCACCAATAATTCCATGGGAAAAAACATATCATAAACATCAAAACCCTCAATATAAGATTATCCCTTACACACACATTCTATTTATTTCAACTTACTAATCCAAATTTATTCCACGTTTTATATAAAAATTGTTTTCCAGATAAAATTCTTACGTTATTTCATGAAACAATATATCATGTCTGATTATTTTTTATTTTTTTAGGATATTTATTCATAATCTGATCCCAAGTATTTTCTTTTATAGCTTCTTTTAAACATATTTCACGTACTTATTATAGGGAACATATTTTTTTTGAGACGTAATTCTCATTATCTATATAGGTGTTCAATGGTCACCAATGCTAATATGACATTAACTATCATCCCACCTCTTCTAATTTTTTGATTAAATATATCTAACATCATCTTTCTAAACATAGGTGTATTCATTTTAATATATTTCATACAATGGAACTCCCCCTTAGATGAACATTTCTCCATAACTCTCTTTGAAAATGTAACAAGTATTTTATTTAATATTCCACTCATTTTCTAGTATAAAAAAATTCATTTCTCTCCATAACATTTCTTAGCAGCTTATTGAAACATTTATTTGCAATTATTTTTCTTGATCATTCTAGGAATATCTATTCATCTATATAGGATTCAAATTTAATTTTTTTCTCCTTATTAAAATAAAAATACTTACTTTTTAATACACAAAAGTTTTTCAACATCATATTATTTCCATACAACAACTCATATTGAGTCATCTCTTCCCACAAAAATTCAAATCTCTATTTGAAATATATATCAATTTCTATACAACCTCATTGTAGAAAATATCAAGTTGGTCTTTATTAATAAGAATAATTTTTCCCATGTTTATTATTATCATTTTTCTTATCTCATCCAACCCATTTTTTATGGAGTTCCCACTATGGAGACATAGTGCATTATCCCATGATTCTTTAGATAATCCTCTACAATACTATATGTGAATTCTATCCCATTATTAGTTCAGCACTTTTGAATTTTCTATATGGGAATATTTTCAACCTCTCTATGATTTAGAGTTATGAATTTGTATACCATGAAGATTTTTACAATTAAAAATACCCTTGACATCTTATTTTAATCATCAATGAAAAGAACATAATATCTATTTCCATCCATGGATTGTGGTGATGTTGTTCCACATACATCAACATGTACTAGTTAAAGTACTCTAGATGGATTCTATTTTTTATCCTTGTTGGAATTTGAAGTAATATTCCATTTTTTATATACAATTCATGTATGTGTATTATCCCGTGATTGTTCATATAGATCTTGTAATACATAAATTTTCAAAAAAAAATCCAAGGATTACTGGCTCAAATGGCCAAGCCACCTATGCCACAACCTATATTCTTTTTCATTGGATAAAAAATATATACTTTCTTTTCCACTCACAAGTTAAGGATTCCCCTTTGTGTGCCTCTCTTTCATTATCACTACATTATCTTGTCCCTTGATGATACAAAAATTCTTGGAGAACTTATTTGATTCCTTAAGTCAAACAGTTTACTAACACTGAGTATGTTATTACTGAGACCTCTCATATCCTCAAAAATCATGTTCACATTATCAAATAATGCATCAATATATTAATTAACGTTAATCCTCTTGTCCTCATAATGTTTTAATAGAACTTTTAATTTATCTTCTAAATTTTTTTAATTTCCTTTAAAACTATTAAATAACATTTACCACATATCATTGTAGGATTTACATGACATTACATCCATGATAATGTTTTTAGGAATTGATCCCCCTATAGAATTTACTCATTTAGAATCTATATATAGTTATATTAATTAAAATTGTTCTAAGGCCTAATTCTCTATACTAACTGAAATCCCTTATATAGAATATGTATACACATCCATGTGTAAAGATCATAAGTTGTCTTACTTATGATTCTTCCATAATTGAAAATTTTTTCTATCAAAAATTCAAATCCCATTATGATTGATAACTCTTATGGCCTCAAATGATAGAGATTCACTCCCAATATCCTTTGTCATTGATACATATTATTTGGCCCACTCAGTTAAATACATTAATATAGGTGTCAAATAAAGTATGATGAATTAAAAAAATTCCCTTTTGGATCATTATTTCTTGTTAAACACAACACTCTTATCTCTCCTTCCCCTTGAAATGTATGAATTAAAATGAAAACATGAATCAGACATAATGATTATACTTAATTCACCCATAACTGGGCTAGTCCATGGAGCATAAAAATGAAATGTCACAATATACCAAATCCACTATGGTGAACTATCAATAAAAAGTTCAGAGTGGACTCACATTCCCTCCTTATTTACAACCATTAATAATTTGAATGCTCGTTAATTTGTATGATAATGTAAACACACTACTTTTATAGAAGATTCATATAATAATTTATTTCAACTCAAATATTCTTTAACCATTTTTAGTGTGTTGTGAAGCCATGTTTTCTCCATAGAGAAGAAATCCACTTTTCCACACAGCATTTTCTCAATCAAAACACCTTTTAAAACCTATTATTCATCTTTTGAGAATTATCTTAATCAATATGTAAAATTAATGGGCACCGTATGGTTTGACATATTCGAGAACTTATCTTTCTTCAGGAGATAATTATGCATTGTGATAAAATAATCCTTCAAAAAAATGGATTCCTTATTTAACACATCCAAAAAACCTTTAATTGAAAATGGATAACCCCCTTTGCGGTTCGCATTGCACACATGTTGTACAATTGGAATGAAAATGTTAATTTCTTTTATGTGGCTTCACATACACGTTCTGTGGTTTGTAATAATATTTCAATTATATAAAATTTGTTCCAGTTCCAAATAAATACCCCATGTGAAAATTCTCATGTTATGTGGTCTTCGTATATTTTCGTACATTCAATGTGGAAACGATCCATTTTTTATGAAAAAACATCAAATAATAGAAATAAAATTTTAGGAAAACAGGTAGAAACATTTCCACCTTCCAAACTACTACTTTGGAAAAAAACATTATAGAACATTTTAAATAAGATATGTTAATAAAAATAATCAACCAAAAATCCATAAAATAGAACCGAGATGTATTTCTTCATAATAAAAACCTTTGTAACATGTTTAGGAACATGGTATAAGTGATATGCTAGTTTAGATTATCCACTGGATAGTACAAAACGTGATGTTGATTCTCTATCTAGGGGTTTATTTCTTGGTGAGTTCAAGTGGTTATTATGGGCTTGGTTTTTTTTCAGGTTCATCATAGGATTCTTGGTTTTCCATGAGATACATCCTAGGTTACCATAATTTTCATTATTATGTCATGAGGTATGATCGAATTTTATTCCATGTTGGAAATGTTTTTTCATTTCATGTTCTAATTTTATGATCACTTATTTACATGGTATTCTTGATTATGTTTATAATATAAATCACCTAGTCATGTATTTTTCATTTTCATAATCAACACTAAAATATATTTTTTTCTATAAATATAAATAAATTTTAATCACCTTTTTCAAATTCTTATTTAATAAAAAAATTGACTTTTCTGAATTCTAATTTCAAAATAGAACTTATAGTTTTCATTATGAATGTTTTTTTGTAGGTTCATAATGGTATCCTATATAATGTTTATTTAAAATCTTATATATAACCTTTGGGGGTATATATAATTTTTATTATCTTATACAAATAAATAGAAAGGAACCACATCCAGTTATGGTGCATTTAATGCCTCCATTGTCCGTAGTGATGTGGTGATTATTGGTGACCACACTTTTATAGGATTAGGGTCATGTGAATAATATTGGGGATCATATTATGGTTATTTACTTTAGGGTTGCCTATAGGTCATCCAATTCAGTCTTTACATTATTTTAGTACTGATATTATTATTTTTGTTTCATAACACTTTACTCTTGGTTTGTGAAGTGATATTCGGATATTTGGTTATTTTCATATTCTTATGACTGGTTTAGGTTGTCTATTACATTTGAAGCACTTTATTCTTATAAATGGATATCCAATATATGGATATACCATGAATGATTCCCATATGGGGTCTTCAATATGGTTTATGGGATTTATTTGATGAAATATTTTCTAGATGGTGTATATGATACCCTTGGTGGTTGTCGACAGCCCTTGGTGGTTGAGAGCTTGCTTCAATTTTTTATGTGGGATGACTCAAGTGATGTGGCAGGTTGAACCATGTAATTTTATTACATAATTCAACATATAATTTTGTGTGTAATTGAAAAAATAGTGAATTATAATATCATCAAGTTTAACCCGATAATATGTTCATGTTTAATTAATTTCAAGGCATATGCATCATTATCAAAAAAATCTAGTTCATTGGTGTGCCACATTCCCATGAAGCCACAAATATTTCATCCCAAATTAAAATTATATTTAGTATAACACATTCTATTAAAATATTTTAGGGAATCTATAAACCAACTACAACCATTTAGTTCCATATATTAACATGATGCATACATTATTTTGAGTATTCAAAACTCATAACCACAACAATCCTATTATGAAATGTGAACTAGACTCATAAATGCATAATATTAAACCATTAGAAGAAAATTAAATTTATAATTAATCAAAACTAATGATTGATGTGAATAAGGGCCTACTAAGTCTTTCATTTAATTTAAATGCATGAACTGAATGTTGGATTACAGTTGAAAAGAATAAATAAGGTAATATCCTTCTAATAAAATGGCACCTTCATCACAAAAATAACATGAAAATTTAATAATAAATATATCTCATGTGTATCCAAATTCAATAATGAATTCATGTTTTCCACATGACTACCCAATCATACAGATCAACTAGTACACCTCATTATACGAGGTGTATGCCAACTAGTCCACATGACTACCCATATCATCATTGTCTTCCAACTCACACCTATAAGAAATTATTATATTCATACCAATAATCAGGTCACTAAAATCAGCATAAGAAGACACTTCTATGGGGATCTATATCTATCTAATATATTCCATGCATTTTTATTGAGACAAATAGTCAAATTTTCTCATTATGTAATACTCTACAAATTCTAGTAATATATCAAAATATTTTATTATTATAAGATTTTTTATTATAAATCATTGATAATGATTTTCAAATCCTGTAATAGCAAAAACTTCTAATAGGAAAAATAAATATTGTGATTACAATGTAATTGTCACTTTTCATATAATCTCCAATAAACATTATGGTTATAACATGTATAATGAAAAAAAATGAATTCCGTAAAATCTATTTATTTAATGAACTGAAAATGAGAAGTATTATTTGGTGGATTTATATGAATAAATTTATAGGAAGTAAGAATAAATATGTTTTTATATAACCATTGTAAATTATAGATGATGTTTATATAGAAATTATAATGTGACTATTAGCATTAGTGTATATTAATATGGGTAATCGAATGAGTTAATTGGCATAAAAAGTAGAAACCATGGCTTTAATTATTAAGAATATCCCATGTGTAGTAAATTTATCAGATCAGAGAATGTAGTATTATCACTAGGAATTGTGTCTATAAGAGGATTCTCACCCTCGTAGCTTTCTACTAGGGTTCCTCGGTGGTGCCTCGGTGGGCTGAGGATGGCGTGCCACTTCTGGCTTTGTCTTCACCCTTTCCTCCATCCCTCCATAATTCTCCCCGTTTTCTCACTTTCCCTGGTTCTCCTCACTCCCTACTTTGTTTCTATTTTACCCTTCTTCTCTATTCTAGTTCAGCCCCTTTTGTGGAATTTTCCCCTATTGAATCCTTTAATTGTTCTTCCCCTACTATTTCCTCCTGATAATAATATTTCCAACCCCACATTGGTTTGTTGCGCCAGTTTTCTCAGGGAGATTTTGGATGTGCGAGCTAAGATGGGTTGATTTTTTTGGGATTATTTTTGCATGGATGTGGATCTAATGATCTAGGTTGCAAACTCAGTTGGGTTTGAGATTCTCTATGGGGGGACCTAGACTGATTCTATCACTGCTTCGACATCTGGTGCCTTTTTTGATCTCCAATTCAGTCTACCATGGTGGTTTCATAGAATCTTTGGGAATTCCTATTCGATTTGTAGATGGTTTTACAGGTGGTGCTTCCATTGTAGGCTTCATCCTGAGTTGTGGTTGTCCTCTATTATTGGATGATTCATAGGTTCAGTGTTTATTCTGTTATGTGTAGAGGCAAGCGGCCTTCGACGGTGACCATGGATTATTTTAGGTATTTTTCTTTGTGAAGTTGTTCTTTTTGTTTGGTGGTGATACCATTTGGTGATGGATCTTGGTGACATCATTGGTATTTTGGAGATGATTTCGATGACATTATATTTATTATTTTTCTTTGGTTATTTGATCTGGTGGGTTTGGGAAATGATAGTGACATAACTGCTAATCTCATGTTGATGAAGCCTGTGATGGGACTTCTCCTGACATGTGTGAACATGGTTCATGATCACAATGGGTTTCATGTTTTTGTTTTTGGATGTTTTTTTCATTTTTATTTCAAAATTTTGGAATCTATTTTTTTTTTGTTCCCACTGGCAATGTAGAGATGACATACGTCTGTCAGGGCGCACGACTGATGTTTGTTTTTCTAACGATCAACGCAGGAATTCTGGTATGGTGCTTTCATCGACGACGAAAACGATACCAATGTAATAATGCAATCGAATTGTGATGACGAGGTGAAAAATGGTGTTAGTTATGATATTGGTGTTGGTTTGGAGAAAGATGCGTGATGAGATGGGTGATTGAATTTTGAAATTTCAATGTTGTAGATTTTCAAAATGTTGAAATGGAGCTACATGGATCAAAAGTGTTATTTTATGTGAAATTTTAATTTTTAACATGATATTTTTTTTTATTACGGTTCACACTGAACCTTAAAAGAGTCCTTAGAAAATACAAAAAATATGGTTTGTGGAAGTATTATCACTAGGTATTTCCCAAAACTATTTCCAATTTAAACTTCAACAATTTAGGTTCAAATAGAATCTTCAATGGGGGTTTTAATTTAGTGTAAATCAATTCCATGTTAGTCTTGGATGAAAATCCCCATAAAATTACTACTATTACACATTGTACCCTTATTGATAATGTTGTTTTATCATGGTGTTATATATCTACAAGTTAAGTAGTATCATTTTGTAATTTCATTTAGTAATAAAATATTGTTTACATTGATACAACATTTTATTAAATGTTTTACACTTATCTAGAATTTAATGTTCACATAATCATATGATTAATTTTACAAAATAAATTATATATTTGGATGTAAGACATTGAAATTAGGTAGGGTTGAAATTAGGGATTTTTTTGGAATAAATGGTAGAATATAATAAAAATGGTAAAATATAGAGAAATTCAGTAAATATAACATCATATATGTGTAATCATGAACAAATTCACCCAATATAGTTATCTTATCCAAATTTTTCCTATAATTGAGAATTATCATAAAGAATGGGGCACTATGGGGAGTAGTGGATCACATTAGAAAATGGAAAAAAATATTCATTACATTGTTCTTTATGATTCACCACTCTTATAAATAGTTACCACCGATTCTAGTTTATCCTCAAAAAATATCAATTTTTCTATTAATATCACTCTCAAGGAGGCTCTACCATGTATTTGTCTTCAATATTGACGAGTTTGGTTGGTTTTAAGGGGCATCTCTAGTGTAAGAATCTTATGTGAAGTAAGTCCCATTTTCTATATCTTTTCAGTTCTTTTATTCATTTCCAATGTAGAATAATTTTTTATTCCCAATATATAATTATAATATTTTTGTGATATAATTGTAAGTACTATCCTTATGATATCCTTCCATGTGAGGTACCATTCCACTCACTTCAAAATTTATTTATACAATGCTCTAATGATGAAATTATTTTATATACGTCATGTATTTTGGTTATTATGAATATATTATTTCTATGATATGAGACTTTTTATAAGGATGATGTTGATATATTTTGTACATTCATGATTTGGTTTTTTGGTAATTTAGTGATCCTTTGAAATAGAAGACAAACAAAACATCGTATGATCATTCTTTAAGAAATCAAATAGGAAAAATATCATAAAAATAGTGGAATCTTGTATTATTGGACCAGATGAAATCCAATTGAGTTTGAAGTTTTCCATTCTATGGACTTTCCAATTTGTAAAATAACATTTGGTTTCTGAATACATGTTTTTGAACACTTATACAAATGTTTTCTAGATGTGGTTTAGTCCTCAAGGTGTGTCTGGGGTTGTTTGTTAAGTTTAGGGTATGACGGGCCTCAGAAACTTAACTTTGGGAAGACTAGAAAAGGTGCATGGTTTATCTAAAACCTTATAGCCCACTAGTGTAATCTATGTAGCCTATTATAGTGGAGTAGAAATTGCCACATGGATTTCTCAAATTGTGCAAAAGGATCTGGACGGTCATTTGACTTGCTACAGGTTTTTTGTAGTAGCTTTTTTCATGGGTTGTGCATGGTTAGCTAAACCATGGGGACAACTAATGCGATGGGGTTCTTTGGCAGTGCCTTAGTGAATAGTTTGAAAAACCATGCATCCATAATTATAGGCCCTATTTGTGTGTGTGAATTTATATTTCTACCCTTAATGAACCTAATTTTTAAACTCCTCTATTCCTCCTCTTTTTCTCCAGCATTTTTCCCCTTCTCCCTCAGGCATGAATCCCCCTCCTCTTACAAGGTTGGGTTCTTGATATCTCCCTCATTCATACTCCAAATCTTTTACCTCTGGGTGTGTTATAAACCTTGAGATGATCCTAGAAATTCAATTTCTCCTTGCTTCCCTCCTATATTGTGCAATTTAGCTGTGAACTCATTTTTCATATTTTCAGGGCATTCAGTAATTTCTTTGATTTCCCTCAAATTGGATCAAATTGAGGTCTAATATCAGACATGTGGATAATTCTTTTTTATAAGGATGGTGGTCTACCTACTTTTCCAATGTTTCGTCACTTTTTATTGAGTGCGCTGTAGTTATGCATAACAGAGCCTTCCGATGATGTATTTAACTTGTCAAATAAATTAAATTGAACCCATTACCATGTCTGGTAGGACACTAGTAACTATTGAATCACCACTTTTTTTTTTGATATCCTTGAATTTTTCCACAAATATAAGAGATCTTACAGCTTTGAGAACTAATTCTATTGATCCTTGATCAATTTGAACACCCTGGAAGTTTATTTCACCATTAATAAATTTCGTACAGTAATAAATTGAATATAGATGATTTTTTGGCTATAAGTTAGGATCTTAAGTTTAATTTTAATGTTTCATTCTATAATTGAACTCATTGAATGAAGTAAATCTGATTATATTGGTTTATAAACACTAATGAAATTCCTCATTCTTTATGATTACGCCTTATATCAGGTACCATATATATTATACAAATTGTTGAATACTTATGTGATTTTCTTATCCTATTACTATTCTCTTTTACATTGTAATTAGTCATATAATTCATGTACCATTTAATATTTCCTATTCCTCAAGGTTTGTTCTTAATGACTTTTGAAAAATTATTTTACATGTACTTATTTCCTTGGGTTTATGAATTATAGCATATTTCATATGATTTTTCTTGGTGTCTTTTGCATATTAACCAATGACATTGTTATTTTGTTTTGATTAAATATGTGGCTACCTTGTTTATATTGACATGTATTATATGCCTTAGTGATGATAAATGATTGTGAATGTTATTCCACACATGTTTTAGGACATGAGTGAATGGGGTCCCAACTTAAGTAATTCGTGGATGGACTCACCGTTCGTGCCTTCAATATACATGACATGTTGGGATCGAGCATTTTGGTTTCCTTAGTAAGATGGCTATGCCATGCCTCTGGTGATACCTGGTCACCTATGTGAGATACTCTATGAGGACTCAGAATTTACCATTCCCTGAGTGATATGAGAGATGTCATTATTTGTCACCTTTGATGGACTCAGTTGTATTGGTTATATCGGAGGATCTTACAGCGACCCTTTGGATTCAATTATATATCGACTTAGATGACCTCAGGTTTCCTTTACTGTATTTGATGAATATCAGAATGGATTACTTGTGGTTCCATATATTAATTGATGTTATTATACAAAGTGGTATCAAAATTTTTGGATGATATCCAAGGGGCGAGACTGTCAAGTCATTGAAGGAGATTGGGGTATGCCTATTCTTATTGCTTCAATTATGATTCTTCATTTTATAAAATATTACCTCTACATGTTCCCTAGGTTCAGAAAACAATATTAGGCCAAAGAAACTAGAATCGGATAGGTATCCACTTCAGAACCTAGATTGAAGTGTTATTTATTTATTTATTTATCACCTTATATTTCTATATCTTAGCACACTATTCATTTTATAGTGCATGAACTATTTTTATCTAGTCACCATTGGTGGTGGTGTATTGGGATTATATCTCATGCACTGCTCAGGCTGCCATTGTAATGGGGTACCCAAGCAGATACTCTTACTTAATGTTTATGGATTTATTGCTTGTTATTTTTGGTGTTCTTGAGAGCTAGGGAGCATAGGATTGATCTAGTACTAAAGATTCTCATGTAGTTAACTTGAGGAATATTTTTATATTATTGTGTTGTTAAACCTATTATACCTTAGTCTTGTACTTTGGAGCATAATTTGGATAAAATTGAGTTATTTTACATATTGGTGTGGGTCATTTACATTTATTCTATCATTTCATTTATCATCTATTTATTTGTCATTTCATTGTTACTTATTTTGTTGTTTTCAGTAATTGATTATCTAATATACTATTTTTCTAATTTGATCATGCTGGTATTGTATCCTTAATAACACCTCATTAGATTCTCATTGCTAGTCAGAAGCCTCTAGCATACTGGGAGGTGTTCTTGAGGCCATGTAACGATTAGTCTAACTACTGGTTTTTGTAGGAATTTGAGATGGGATGTTACAAAGTGTCATCAGAACACCTTTTCATTTATATTATTATTTTGGGATTTTAGACGTGATACTATGAATGTTAGGACACATGGTACATAGTTTTTCCCTTAATTGATCAACCCACAACCAAGGAAAATTCCAATTGGCTAGGGATGGAATTGTGGTTCATTCATTTTTTTATTAGAGTTGATTTTTTTCACCTTTAATTATTGGAGTATCTTCCACTACTTATTGATTTATGGTATTTATATCTCTTACACTTGGTCTGGTAAGACAAGTATGTATAATTACATGCAACATGATAGGCTCATGAGAATTAAAATGCCATGAATATGCCATGCCATGTTGGTTTCATTGTTAGGTTTCGTTGAAATTATTGATATTCCATTCATTTTATATTAGCATTTATTTTATATGTTATGTTGCAAATTTTAATAAAATTTTTACTTTTAAAAAAAATCGGAATCTAAGTTGCATTCTTTTGTAGTCTAAATTATCATTCTTTTCTTATATGCTATTTTTTAGTGCATCATTCTCATAAAGTATATTTCCATTCATTCATTACATAATTTTTCTTATTTAGCATGATTGGGTTCTCATTTATCATATTAAACTGTTTACCATGTGTGGTGACTAATTAGTTTTCTTTTCCTTTATATACCATGATTCTATGCTTGTTTAGCATGGGATGAAATTCTTTTTATTGGGATTAAATGGGAACCAATTTCCTATTTTTAAATTTTATGGATGCTTTATGAATTAGTATAGAGTAAGCCATATAAATTATTGATTACAGATTCACCATATCTACATACATACTTTTTAGATGATAAATATGGGTAAATAATATAAAACCTGTTTATGTTTCAATAAATTGGTTGTAGTTAAATGCCTTCCACCCAAAATTTGTAATGTTTATGGGAAATTTAAATATGGGGAAGTGGTAATCTATATAACTTTAAAATATTTCAGGATTCGTACACATAGAAGTAGATGTAAATATAAATGATACAATGTTTTGACCATAAATTTTTGGTTTCCTTATTAAAGATTATACCCTTTCTCTTGCGATTAATGACCTGTGTGGAAAACTTTATAACTGCACAACTAGACCCAGGTAGGTTTGTTGGGTCATTTTTTTTAATATGTGAACCACTTAGGGTGTTTTAAATAATAATTTTCTAAAATGTTTGGGTTTCATTTATTGGAACCTGAAATGGCTTAATGGGACACTCATAGCCCACCTTTTCTTTTGGTATTTTATAGTTCTTAACCTCGTGGGGTGGGATTATTCTATGTGTTTTGGGTTTTTTAATGTTTCATAACTTCCTATAAAAATTTTCATGAATATGTAAAGTGATATCCTTTTTTACTGGTACTTCTTTACTTAATATTAGCCCTTTAAATCTTCTTGGAGCTGTAATTGTGTGAGGCCCTATAAATAAATTAATTTTGTTAAATTGGGGTTATGTGATTAAATTAAATGATTATAATGGGATGTTAATAAACAAATAAAAAATAAAAAATAAATTTAATATAAATACTATATATTTCATTATGGTCTTATCAAGTTTCTTTTCTATTATGACTACTATTAGGTTTCTGATAAAACTAAACCTTGAAATGTATAGTGAATTAAATTAGATTTGTTTAATGAATTAAAATGGAACCTTAAGTTGTTTTCATGTTCTAGAACAAGATTAAGGGTAGTTTGGTGTTCCTTGAACTAACCATAGAATAAGAGAATGAACGTTTTCTATAGGCCTTATTTCCTATATCTCAAACCTAATTCATTGGATCTTTAGCCTATTTCTTTTTTTCAACATGATCCCTTAGTAGGGATGAAATTTCTTATTTTGGTAAGGGGATAGCCTATTTTAGGTTGTACCCTCATGTCATTAAATCCATTGTTGTTCACCTATGACTCTTTTTCAATCCCAGGGTACCATTCGTGTGTTATAGTCTCATGTTGGACTATTGGATTCCAAAAAGATACCCTTGTTTGGATAGGTGATCATGTGTTGTTTTGAAATTTGATATGATTCTGAGCATTATTAAATGATCAGTTATAGTTGGATTGAAATTACAAGGGCATGGTCATAAGCTTAATAAGTCATGTGATGATTCTTTTTCTTCCTCTTTAGTATTGGATGACTCAGGATTTCGTCAACATCTTTTACAGTCATATAGAGTAATGAAACTCGGGGTTGGTTATTTGTCATGTGGTATTAGATACTTGAATTCCTATGGATGAAAATATTATGGGAAGTGTCTAGGTTTTTTTGTGTTATTGGGGAATCTTGGGGTATTATGAATCAGCATACAGGATAGCATCATGTTGTTAAATGGTAAAACAAACTATTTTGGATTAGTGAAATTTGTTTAAGCCTGGACTTGTGATTCACCAATCACATTTTATCTCAAAATTAAAGTGACCTATGAAGTATGGAAATAAAAGTTACCCAAATTTTGCAGATTATGTTTACGAGAAGTACGTTTTTAGAATATTGGTTATTCGTTTTTGATTTTATTCTAGATTCTTTGACTCTTGCAGACATAACTCAGGAGGAGTTACACATGTAAGACTAGATTAAATATGAATCTAGTGCAATTTTAAGTTAATAGTTTCATTATCTTTTAGGTTAAAACTTGAAAAAAGTGTGTTATCTACGTCCATGACCAACATTCTGTGTTCTATGGAGCATGTTTTGTGGTTTCTGCCCCTCTTCAGTAAATCAAACCATAAGGAAACTCTTATGTTGGAGAGCATCATGTAAAGCTAAGTAATGTGTGTCCATACAAGTTTAAGGAACACAAACAAGAAATAAATTTTAGAAATTCTAGTTCCTTCATAAAATTCCCTTGGGTTAGTAATATATTATTTTTAATTTAGTACTTTCAAGTAAGCACGATGATGATAGGGGTGCCTGTATACACAACCATTGAAGATGTTTTTAGTTAGGGTTAGACTTTATTGGATGTGATTGGGTGACTGTGAGATGCCTCAAGTGGTAAGGGAATAATTTTTGGGTTGTGGGGATGTGTCGGAAGCTAAATCCGGTCTTTTTCTATAAGAAGTCAACCATTAGTACTTCCAATTTTCATTCCTTTTTTATGTGTGGTTTGGTAAGGTTGGTTCATAATTGTACAGAGTGCGTTGTATTTGTTATAGTCGGAGAGTCCTAGGTATTTTTGGAAAACTATTAAGATCCACTCAATGCACCTTATCTTAATGATGATATTTTCCCCTATCATGATATCTTATTGGCACACTAAGAGACTATCTCTTATACATCATGCTTATTTTAAAATTTGTTTGGCATGTTAGGTGGTCTCTATCTGAGTAAACTCTAGAAGAATTTTTATTCCTAGAAGATTGGTTAGTCCTAAGTGACACATAGGTTGCCAAGTAGGATTTATGTAGACAAACTCATAGACTCTGGTTATTTTAAATTTGACTTGATCATCAAACAGATACTGCTTTGGGCTCATTCAGCATTCTTGGTATATAAAAATTTCACCTTTACTGACATCTCACATGTAAGAACAGAATATGTTTTTACTTGGATGAGTTCCCTAAGACTTGGGATGTTGAATATGAGGTTTCCTTAGAATTCATTGGGGATCTGAAGGGGTGTTTTAATAATTATTATTGAAACGTACTGGATCGAGTAATAGTCTAGTGTTCATACTAAGCCAAGATGGTTTAAATGGTTGTTTTTCTTAGAGACATCACTGAAATCTAGATACAGTCATTGGTGAGCATGCTAGTAGAAAATCATGAGCCAATATTTTGAATTTCAATGGTCTTCTAAAAATAGTCCTTTTAGGGTAGCCATCCAGGGATGGTATGAATTGTTATCCCTATTTCTTTTTGTATGTGGTCGATGAGGAACTTTTTAATAGAACATTAACAGGTTGTGTCAAATGAATTGAGTTTTAGCTTGGACTTTTTGTGAAAAATCAGATCTACCATCCCCATGAGGTCCATTGGGAGTAAACTAATGTCTATGATATGAGTCATACAAAGTGCACCATCGAATCGATAAGTTGATGGTTAAATAAATATTTACACCAGTGGAATATAGTGAATCAGTTTTGGCATTAAACATTTTAGAACCTAGTGTTCATGGAGACCAAAATATGATCATGTATCAGTTAAGATAAGATCGGGTAGATATTGTCTTGGTTTTCAAATTTATGAGTTATGTGTTGGATTGATTTTCTGTGGTTTATATTTCATTTTTTGAGGTGATTCTTGGTGGTGTGTCAGGTGTTTGGAAATGAAACGGAATTGTTTGGAACAAACATCATGAATTGAGTAGGTTTATTGATGTTATTTTTATTTTTCCAATGAATCATGGAGATGATAAGTTTTATGATCGGGATATTGTAGCATCTTGTGTTTTTGGATCGAATAAAATTACAAAGGAATTTGAATTTTGTCTTTTAGTGGAAGGTTTTTTTTGTAAACCAATATTTAGTTTCTAAATACATTTTTTATAGAACATATAAGTGTTGTCGTATATATTTGGGTGAGGCCTTGAGAGGTGTCTTATGTCGTGAATTGAGTGTCGGGTGCGATGGGCCCTGAAACATTATGTTTGGTTGGACTCACTAGGGTGTACAGTCTGTCTAAAATTGTGAGGACCATCAGTGTAAATCATGCATCCTAGTCCAGTGGAGCAGGAAGTTCTATACTATTTATCCAAACTATGAAAAGTAGCTTCATGTCCATGCGCCATGATACATGTTTTTGATGGTGGGTTTTTTATAGGTTTCGCACTGTTAGCCAAACTATGGGACTATCCCATGTGAGGGGGTTCCTTGGAATCACCTTAGCTCAAGGTTGGCACACAGTTTGGCCAACTATGTGACCACAAAATGAAATCCTGTTTATGTGGATTAATTCTCCATTATGTCTTTAAGGAAACTAGTTCTAAACCCCTCTATTCCTCCAATGTTTCTCTAGTGGGTGTCTCATTCTCCGATACACATGAAGCCCCCTCATCCCTTAAGGTAAGGATATTTATATCTCCATCATTTAGACTTTAACTCTTTTATCATCGAGTCCATTGGGATGATAGAGGTAAGATATAGCATCTTATTCCTTCTATTTCTCCTTTCTTCCAAACAATGTTTCACTATTTCAGTGCGACCTCTTTTTCACTATTTGTAGGTTGTTGGGTAATTTCTTCATTTTCTTGGGAACCTGACCAAATCAATGAATGACATCGGATGTGTGGTTTTATTTGGTATAAGGTGGGTGGTATATCATCTTTCTCAAAGTTTTGTTTCATTTTCTATGGTTGAACTTTTTTATATGCACCATAACCTTTAGTTGATGCCATTAAATTGTCAAATAAATTAAATCGAACATGTTACCATGTATGGTACAACCCTATTGCATGGTGAATCAACACTCTGGGTGATCTCTTTGACATTAGTCACATTGATAGGTGTGATTCGTCATTTGATACCTAATGACTTTTATCCATGATAAGTTTGAACACCTTTGAGGGTGTTTTTCACCTTTAATAAACACCATACTATAATAAATTGAATTAAGGTCCTTTGTTGTCCATGATTTAGGCCCTTAATCCCAATTTCAATGCATCATTTCATAATTGAACCCTTTGAATGAAGTTAACTCAATTAAATTGGTTGATCCACCCTGATAAAAAAAATTTATGCTTTATGTTTATACCTTATACCATGCTCCATATATCATAAGAAAATTTTTGAACACTTATGTGATTCGATCATCACCATTATATTATATTTTTACTTTTACATAGTCTTATGCTTCATGTATCATTATTTATTGCCTATGAATCATGCTCTGTGCTTAATTACCTCTCATAAATCCTTGTTCTTAAAATTATTTCCATGGGTGAATCTATTATATCCTAATTCTTTTATTTATTCTTACATCATTCTATATATTTCATTGCACTATAATTATTTGTCATGGTTTAAAATCATGTCTAGATTTATTATCTTGACATGTATGGTATGCCTTGGTGATAATATTTTATTGGGAATGTTATACCTCACCTGCTACAGGATGGGATAAAAAATGAGTCCTGACATAAGGACATCATTGTTGGACTCTCCATGCCTGGAATGGATCTACTTGATACACTAGGGGGAATCATTTTTCATCCCTTGGATAGGCTCTTAATGTTGTTTATTTATACTCATGAGGGACACTGGATCCGGAGGGGAGAAACTATGGATGGAATCAATGGAAAGACGGATAGTTCATTCCTCAAGTGATATATGGTCCCTATGGGAGATACCTGGTATGAACTCAGATTTAACAGTGACATGAGTGCTACAAGGGAAACCATTATGGGTCACCTTGGATCAGATTAGTGGTATTGGTTATATTGGAGGCACATATAATAACCCTTCGGATTCCATTACGTAACTCCTTTGATGGGATCAGGTTTCCATTAGCGGATTGTATGGATAATTACTTGGATAACTTTTGGTGCATTATTTTTATAATATTTAGGATAATAAGTGGTATTTGACTTCTTGAATGATTACTTAAGGGTGTGACCATCATGTTAAATCACAAACATGGGTTCGGCATACTATAGTTTCTTCAATTATGATGCCATGTTTTATATGGTATTACCACTATAGGTTACCTGGGTTGAAATAATCTGATTACGCCTAAATAGGTAGAATCTATCTTGTATCCACATAGAAAACCGGACTGATGTATTATTTATTTATTTAATTATCACCTTATATATACCTTTGGTGAAACACTATTCATTTTATAAGGCATGAACTGAATTGATATAGAAATTGTTTGTGGTGGCCTATAAGGATTTTATCTCACACCCTTCTTGGGACACAATTCCAATGTGGTACATGAGCTGATCTTATTTCTCACTGGTTTATGGATTTATTTCTTATGTTGTGTTCTGTTCTTGAGAGATTGAAAGCATTTGATTTATCTAGTAATCAGGATTCTTGTATAGTTATCTTGTGGGAACTTTTTCTTTTATTGTGTTTTACTACCTATTATACCTTTTACTTGTATCGTTTAGCATCATCTAGACATGCATAAATTATTATACATAATGTAATTTTTCATTTACTTTTATTGTGTCACTTCATTTATCTTCTACTTATTTTTAATTTCATGATTACTTCTTCCACTATTTTTAGTTATCAATTATCTAATAAACCATTGTGCTACTCTGGTCATGAGGGTATTGTATCTCTACTATCTCCTCTTTAAACCCTCATGGCTATGTAGCATCCTCTAGCATATGGGGAGGCGCGCTTGAGGCCACGTAGTGACCGGTCCGGCTAATATTTTTATAGAAATTCAGACCAAGACGTAAAACATAGTTCAATAAATAACCAGTAAAATAGTCAATGCCTCATCTTTTCCATTCAAAAAGATAATGCTTGATCAATTTCATTAAATAAGTAAATAAATTCTTCATTATTTTTAAGAATTCCACCTGCCAATGGATCCTTGATCATATCAAAAGGATTCCCGAACACCCTAAGGTATGATAGCACTTTCTTAAGAAAGATAGAGAGAGAGATGGATGAGGATCCGGATGGAATGCAAGAAAAAAATAGTTTTTTGTGTGTAATCTACTCACTAATACTTATATTAATGAATAATAAGTCACACATGTTCTTAATAGTCAATAAGGTTGGGGTCACTATAATGTTTTCAGTATACAATCATCAAGTGAAGAATAATAATCCTAGCCTCAATAGTATATCAAATCAATTCGTTTTTATAGTGACCCATGAATTTTAATAGATGGATATGATCTAGTTTTTTATGAAGATTCAATACATTATAGAAACACAGACCTGTAGATCATAATAGTTTATTTCATTTGGAAGCATAGAAACATTATCTTCAAACTTGGTGAAAGATCTTCAATGTCTTCCATAAATATATTCCCATTTATTACTCTTATTTAAAATCTTTCATCATAACTTGATTAAATTAATCATAAGAAAGGGTGAGCATAGATGATCAGTAAGGGTAAATAACCGAGATATATAAGCATAACATGAATTTAAGGTTTTGATAACATGAGTATAACATTTTAAAACCAAACCTTGTATATGAAGTATCATAATATTGAGTCATGGAATAACGTTTGGGATTTCATAATACATGAATCGTAAGATAAACAAAGAGAATGATCCATAAAATTATAACATTATAATAACACATAGATTTGTGGAATGAAATAAATCATAAAAAAATCTTTTGTTTAGTATACCTACCAAGAAATTTGTAACATGTTAGGTTTTGGCTAATCACCAGTGTACCTTCTTGGGGCATGGGAAAACCTCCCATGCACCTTATTATTTTAGGATTTGGATAAAATCTTTTGTAACCTCTTGTTGTGTGATTGGGATGACCTCATGTGTAACCTATTTTTGTGGGCTTATGATGACCACTATCATAAAATTTAATCCCATACAACATTTATCATTACCCAATGCATTCGAGGGAGATATAGATCTCACCCATAACATAACAGAATCCATATTTATGTGATTCACAATATCATAAAAATTAATCATATCATAACCAATTACATGAAATGGGATTCATAAACATTTAAACATGTCATTAAATGTTGAAAAGTGAAAGTTTTTTTAAACATTACATCATATAGAGAACCCTGAAAAGTAGTGGGTTTCATAATTACATTATCATGGTATAACCCATTAAAGAGAAATGGGTTTCATAAACATCATGCCTTTAATATATAAAACATTCATAGAGAGATAAATAATATTATCCTTAGATCATATCCACATTAAGAAATGGGTAAAATAAATAGAAGAGATATTATATATAAAATGATTTTGAATGATCTTTTAAAATAATTGTTGAGAAAAATATCATTTACTAAAAAACGCATTTTGAAGTATTTAGTATTTGTAAAATATATTTCTTTGAAAAAAGATTTGAAAATTTATAAGGGAAGATTAGAAAATAAAATTTAAAACCAGTAAACATAATTATTTTTCAAAATACTTTACTTTAAAAATGATCTTATAATTTAATTTAACGATTGTTTTAGAAAACAAGGTTTTTGATGAAAGAAAATTGTTTTCCAAAGAGATAAATATTTTCAAATTTTTATAAAATAATTTTCTTAGTGATCATAATTACACAAAAGTTGTAAAATGGTGCACCTACTAGAATGTATAATGAATAAAAATAGGATAAGAACATTCATTTTATTCTTGATGGATATATCATAAGATTTTATCATCAGAACCATAATCATAATCAATCTTGAGAAGTGATAAGATTGAAACATAAAATCATTACCACTTTTCTAACATTGTATCATAATCTATCTAAAATAATAACATAAAATGAAACTTAAAATATCATGAGGATAAACAAATTAAAAATATTAATTGAATAATGGTATGTATATACATGGAATAATATTGGTTTATATCATAACATTTTTTTCAACAAAGGAAAATTGAGACAAAAGTCATTTACTGATTTGGTAACTTTTGAACAGTAAACCCCACAGAAGAGAGATCATAAAATGGATATATAAATCCCAATAATTCGTGATATAATAATAATAAAATAAATATGTGGGAATAATACAGACCACATATAATAAATAGGTGGTGAAAATGTCTTGTGTCTCATGGAAAATAAATGTGAGATGGAAATCTATTACTTTAAGTCTTGAATGTTGTCGTACTCATTCAAACCTCCTATATAAAAAATATATGTTTATTATAAAACTATCACAGAACCATATATGTATATAAAATACAATATATGATTTAATTATGTCTTTATATAACCTTTTTATTAACAATTCCATGTTAATGTTGTGTTTTGGGTAATAACTGCTTTGTTTTTCATACTTTTTTTGACTTGTTATTCGTGGAACTCATACTTAGATCATGATTTAATAATATTAATAATCTAAAAGTTTATATAAATATCATATATATTCATTATATATTTATTTATAATATTCATTAACATATAGAAATAGGATGTGAAATACACCATTCCTGGAGATGATAGGTTGTACATACGCATGAACGTTATTTCCAATTTCATATCATTTTGAAATAATAAAAAGTAAATTATATATATATATATATTACATCCAGTAGAATTATTATTTCATATATATAACATATATCTATTAAACCCATTATTAATACATTCTATATAAAATTTGAACAAATCACATTACTTCTTGAGGTTGTAGTCCACCGTACACACAAATGATGCTATCGTATTCTAAAAAAATAGAAAGCATAAAAGTATGCATTATATGATAATTCAATAATAATAAAGACATAACAATTCTCATATATATAATATATAAACCGAATGTTCATTATTGTTTCCAACCATAATAGGTTGTAATGGAATAAATGAAGGACATCGATTTCTGAGGTGGTAGTCCACCCTACACATGAATCATCTCAGTATATTTAAGATACTATTTTCATTATATAGTCCTTATATATAAAGAAATTAGCAATGTGGAGAAAGAAAAAAACACTTCTTGAAAAACATTACCTCTTCTTTGGGTTTTCTATTAAGGTTTTCCCTAGTTCCTTCCAATGTTTTCTTTATATATAATATATGGATTATAGGATGAGTTTAAGTATGTTTGGGATTTATTTGATCATGTATTTTCGGAAAGCAAGTTTTTTGAATGTGTGAAGAGAAGAAGAGGGTTGGTTGTTTATAAGCGAGGGAGATGACACACCTGGAATTTTTGAAAAGAGGTTATGTGAACCTGAATTTTTACCAAACAAGAGGATTCCATAACACACAAAATTAAATTGTTCATGGATATTTGTTTATATCAAATAACCCTTATGTAGTGGCCACCATTGAATTTGAGGAACTAGATAACTAGTCACAAGAGAATCTAAAAAAGGGATTTATACACCTTAGTTCTTTACTAGGGGGTGCACCAGTCCTCTTTTTCAAGAAGAAGTATGGATTGATGCACATATTAATTGATTATCGTGAGCTCAAAAAAATAGGATAAAGAATAAGTATCACATTCCATGGATATATGACTTGTTTAATAAACATTGTGGGGTAATTATTTCTCAATGATGGATCATCGATTGATATATCGCCAATTAATGTTAATGAATGAAGATATTCCCAAGACTATCATTCAAACAAGTTATGGACACTGTGAGTTCATAGTGGTTCTGTTCGAACTCGCTAATGCTCCAGAAATATTCATGTACATAATGAATAGAGTCTTTTGATATTACCTCAACAAATTTGTGTAAGTCTTTATTGATGAAATTATGATAAACTCTATGTGAAAAAAGAAACATGAGAATAATTGGAATACTATGATAAATACCTTGTAAAGGGATAATATATATGAAATGTATAGTAAATGTGAGTTCTAGGTGGAGGAAGTATCATTATTGGGGAATTTTATCACCATTAATGGAATTTCTATGGACCCATCCTAGAAAAAAAGAAATAAAATAGTGGCTTATACAAACATATGTAATGGATATACATTATTTCCCTGAACTAGATATGTATTAATAACGATTATTAATGAATGTATCATGATTTTCAAAACCACTATAAAAGCAACACGGAAGGGAGTAATGTTTTTAAGGACTAGTGAATGTGAAGAATTTATCAAATAGTTGAAAAATATTCTTATCAACGCACCATTTCTCACACTTTTGACAAGTGGGGAAATCTTTGTGGTATAAAGAGACTCTTCAAATAAGGGAATAGTACTTTTAGTGATTCAAAATTACAAAGTGTTAGCCTACACCCCAATGTAGTTGAAAATTCATGACCAAAACTATCCCAAACATGATCTCGAGTTAGAAGCTATGATATTTCCACTGAAAATATAGTAGAATTATCTATATTTTGAAGAAGTGGGAAATAAATACTAGTTATAAGATCCTAAAATATATATTTACTTATAAAGAGATTAACATACGCCATCTAATATGGTTATATTTTATTAAGGATTAATAATTATCAATCCATTGCCATCTTTGTAAGGAAAACAAAGTGGTGGATGCTCTAAGTAGAAGGGACCCAATAACATTATCAATTATGAGAATTGAGAAGGATCTAATATTCTTATATTCACAAAGGATAGACATGGATATAATTAAAGAATAAAAATCATAAATCATTTCTAAAATAATTAGTCAACCATCCCTCAAGAATAAAATAATGGATTCTATAAGAAATGATGAGGAAATTTAGAAAAAGTTGTAATCTATTTGAAATGGGAAATCCAAATAGTTCAAAATCTATGAGGAAGGATTCATACGATTTGGGATACGATTATGTTTTCCATCCAATCTGGAGATAAATAATGTCTTTCTAAATGATGCTCAAAGATCAAAATTCCATATTCACTTTAGAAGCACAAATATGTTTTTATATCTTAGTGAGCATTATTGGTGGGGAAATATGATGAAGTAAGTGGATGATTATACATAAAAGATCATTCAATTCCAACAAGTTAAGGATGAGAGAAAAATTTATAAAAGTATTGTGAAACCATTTCCCATAAAAACATGGAAATGTTGAAACATAACCATTGACACTGTCACTGTACTTAAAAATGCATCCAATGAAAATGATTATATATAAGTCTTTATGGATAATCAAAAAAAAAGAAATATCAATTTATTGTAATTAGATATGACTTCTCAGTCAACTAACATTCAAGGAAATACATCAAAGATGTGGTGAGGCTACAGGAATTACCATAGTCAATTATATCCATTTGGGATTCGAGATTTACCTCCAAGTTCCACAAAATTATTTAATATGATTTAAACACTAAAGTGATATTCATTATGTCTTATAATCCTCAAACTAATGGAAAATATATGAAGACTATTTAGACTATGCGATATATTGTTAGAGCATGTTTAATGGACATCAAGGGAGGATGAGGAAAAAATTTACCTCTTGTCAAGTTCTCCTATAATAATATTTTCCGCTCAGGCATCCAAATGGATCTGTACAAAGCCTTTTATGGCAAACGATATGTATCACCAGCATGATAGGATCAAGTAGGTGAACATTAGCTACTAGGGGCTAAAATGGTAGAAGAAATTGTAGATAAGGATAAAACCATTCAGTAGAATGTCAAAGAAGCCCAAAGTTAATAGAATAGATATGCAAAAAATCATTGATAGGGCCTAGAGTTTGAGGTTGGAGACATGGTATTCCTCCACATATCTCAGTGATAGAGGATCACTATATTTGGGGATAAAGGAAATCTAAGTTATAGGTACATAAGCCCCTTCGAGATTATTTATTATGTTGGAGCAATGGAATATCTACTAGTACATACACCAACCATGCATCAATTATATGATATATCACTTGTATCCCTATTTAGTAGATATATACCATTCCCTTCTATTTAATGAATTCAATGGTGGTGCAGATGGAGAATGATATTTATTATGAGGAGCAGCCAGTGAAGATCTTAGACCATAGATATAAAATTATATACAACAAGACTTCTCACATGGTCAAAGTACTATAGAGGAATCATATGTATAGAGAAGTGACTTGGGAACTAGAAGTATCAATGAAGGAGAAGTGCCCTCTCCTGTTTTCCCCATTGTTTTTTAAATGAAATATTTAGGGAGAAATTTCATAAGGGGGATGAATGTGATGAACCAAAATTTTATCAATCAAAGTTCCATTCATATAATTATGTTATATAGTATAAATAACATAAAAATCACATATATAACACCATTAAAACATTATAAATGAATGATAAATTAAAGGTATTTCTATAAATTAAGGGACCGGTAGAATTGTAACTTTACCCTTGGAATAGTGACCTGACCATTAAGAATAGTAAACGAGATAATTGAATAGTGACGTCACCAATGAAAAAATAAATAAAATTTATGTATCTTATAAATAAAAATATGATATAATTATTTCATAGAATAAGTAAATAAATGTTTTAAAAATAATAAATTAAGTGTTGATACTTTCAGAAAATAAAAATGTTTACTTACAATATCATATTTATAATTATAACATAAATGCATATTTATTTTCATAAAATAGATTTACAAATTAATTTTTTTTGTCTTCTGATATTAATATAATTTTATGAGACCTTTGTTAATTTTTTAAAGTGTTATAAAATCAATTATAATATTAGAATCAATATATGATTAAAAAATTATAATTTTATTTAAAAATAAATTTCTCATATATAAAAAATAATATTCAAAAAAATTATGTTTGGAATCATCTTTTCAAAATTATCCCAGGGTTATTTTTTGGTAATTATTTGAAATACATGAACTTTTGGATGAATTGTAAAAATATAGTTTTCACATAATCGTGTTATAGTAAATTACATAATTCATAATGTAATTGTGAAATAATCCTTTATATAACATTAGGGTCGGACATGGTTTATTTAATTTCATAAATGGCTCATTAAAACACAATAAAATAAATTTTTAAACCTAAAAGGATCTTTCTAAAACCATAATTCAAAAGTGAATCCTTAATATATCAATTTTCGCTCATTCCAATTTCTTTTTAAATAATTTAATGAAATCTAATTATAATAGTGTTTTAAAGTCTTAAACCAATTATATTATATTAATATATTATATGTATTGTCAAAAAATCATGACCACAAGTGTAACCATTGATATAATTTTTTATTCAATATTTTATTCTAAAAAAATATTTCTCATCATGTATAAATAACCCCTCTCTCTCCCCTTAGAAAACCAATCCTCTCATCCATTAAAAAAAATATCTTCCCAAATCCTACCTTTTAAGCCTCTTAGAATTCACAGGGGCATTATAGATAAATCCAACTCCAATCACCATGGAGTTATAGTCTCGTACAAGAGAAGCTACACTGAAGAGAGATTAATTATCTATTAACTCTTCCCTCTTTTATTCTTATCTTTCTTATTTTTATACTCTTACATTAAAAATAATATATTTAAAAATAATATACATTAAGTTAAAATTATACTAATAATTTTACGCTCATATAATTATCATATTATTTAAAAAATTTAATGTCATATTACCCATTCTTGCTCTTTCGAAAACATCCCATTAAAGGTGGATTGAACTCCTATGGATACATTTCCAAGACAATTATAATAATAAAAATCATGTATAGATTTTTTAAATTATAGATAATATTTTAAATATTTAATTACATTTATTATTTTATTTTGTAATTAATATACTAATATATAAATTACATTTAATAAAATAGTGAAAATTTTAGAATAAATGAACGTTTTTACATAAAATATGATATCAAAACGCTTCAATTTCATCAATGGAAATTGATAAATATAATACAATGATTATCATTGATAAATAATTTTAAAAATTTTAAAAAAATCAATTTTGGGTCATTTTTTAAAAAATATAATTTTTTTATTTAGGAGGTGCAAAAGAGACATAATTAAGTAGGAATTAAGGAAATGGGATTCTCAAACTCAACTCCATTTCCTTGGGTTTTCCAACTTTCTCAAATATTTCTGTATGGATATTCATTTAATTTTTAATGAAACATAATTTCATTATTAATACCCCTTAATTTTCAAGTAATACATGTTTCTAAATTGGTTTTATGGAAAATATAATGTTCATTTCCAAAATAAAACTCTTATTTCTAAAAACAAGACTTTTTATATCTCTTGAGATTATATCTTCTTCACTCAAAATTGATGACTCTTATACCAAGTGTGTTATTCCATGTTTTGTTTGGGAACCATAAATTTTTCCACTAATGCATGATTTATGAAATGAAATCCATTATTTTCCATGGGTTACTTCATGTCCTGGATTGATATACATTCTATATGGAAATCATGATTATGTAAGTGTTATGATGTGATTGGTGCACCTGTAATTTGTAGGATCGAAATAATGATGTAGATGCTCAAAATACAAGAGGGGTGAATTGTAAACTTTAAAAATTTCCTTAAACAAGGAATGATCTAAGTTTAACAAAGTTACACTAAGCAAATTCAAAACACCTCTAACACCAATTAATGAATTGGAACAAATTATAAATTTACAAACATCTAGTTCTATACACTTGCTCAAATATTGAAAGTGATTACAAAAAACCGGTTCTAGAAATATGGATCCGGAAATTGAAACATAAAAAATGTTTATAATATGAGATTCTGCCTTAAAGCATATAGAATATAACTAAATCAGAGTAAAAGTGTAAGGAAATATAAAAAGATTATACTTTCCTTAAACTACAAAAAATGCATAGTGGAAAACAATGTAGTAAAAACTACAGTAACAAGTACAAACTATTTTAACTCAAAGAGGAGGGTATCCAACAACCCTAGATAAAAGGTATCCCTTGATTTATACTTTCAAGAAAGTATGTCTTTCTGAAACCCAGGTAACCCCTCAATCCGAAGATTGGTACCTGTCTTGATATCCCCGCAAGCCTTCTGTTTGTAAGAAAATCAGAACCTCTTACTTCAAAACACAAAGTCTATGATTTTTAAGGTAATTAAACCTCTACACGAAGCAAGTCTGCACAAAGCAAAGTTTAAACAAGCTATTCAAAACTTTCTTCATGATGCGGGAGAGTTGATAAGAGCCTCTCTCTCTATAAATCACTTCAGGATGTTTTGATCACCAAAATTCCAAAAGTTGTCACTTCTCTTCAAAAAGGCTCTTATTTATAGGCGAAGCTCCAACGGTCGGCTCCCTCCTCCAACGGTCATATTTTCCCTTGAAGTTTGGAGGGACCTGTATATGTGTCACTCAATCAATGGTTAGTCAATAACTGAAACCATGACATCATTTTGTAAAGAAACAAGTGTATGTGTAAGAAAAACTGATGCTCATAATGTAAGAAAATAAAATTTTGTAGTCCAACCAAAAAATGGAATTAGGAGTCTATAATAAAGAGATGTACGGATTCTGTTTTTCTAAGAAATTTATAATGAGAACTCGTAATCAAAATTCCTAATGAGAATTCATTACTGAAATTCCTAATGAGAATTCGTAATGAGAATTCTGTACTATAATTCGTAATGAGATTTCATCACTGGAATTCATAATGAGATTTATGCATTTGAATTCGTAATGAGAATTCATAATCAGAATTCTTAATCAAAATTGGTAATGAGAATTCGTAATGAGAATTCAGATTGAGAATTCATAATCAGAATTTTCATCAGAATTCTTAATGAGAATTTGTAATGAGAATTCACAATGAGAATTCGTAATCATAATTCTTCATCAGAATTCATAATGATAATTCGTAATGAGAATTCATAATCAGAATTCTTCATCAGAATTCGTAATCTGAATTCTTCCCTAGAATTATTAATGAGAATTCATAATCATAATTCTTCACCAGAATTCATAATCAGATTTTTGCACTAAAATTTAAAATGAGAAAACAGAATAAATTATATCTAAGTATTATATGATTCCGATGTTTTGGAATTTAATCCGAATGTTATACTTAGAAAAAATTTATGATATGAATAAGGAAATATTGGTAAGGGTAAATTTTATTATGGAAGGAAATTTTCTTTATAGAAGTAAAGTATGGATTTTCTTAAGTATAAGGTGTTTGTGATTTTCAAAACAAGAATGAATAGAAAATTCATAAGGAAAACCTTATTGACTCAACAATCTCCCCCTTTTTGGAAAGCACAAACAACCTCTCAAAAAAGAATAAAAGGATTTGGAAAATTTTCTTTAGACTTTGAAATTTAAACTTATCTCCCTTTGTTCATGGATGTTGGTGAATAAAATTAACACCCCCTTAGGCTTTGGAACACTAAGGATTGTATTCTTGATTTCCGCAATACAATTTTCATTTTCATGAGAATGAAAAAAACTTCATAATGAAAAACTCCCCCTTATATAAGGATATTTCTTCTGAGAAATTTTTCTTCATCCTTTTAGATTTTTCCCTCTCCCACTTTGAGTAATTTTTTTTCCTTCTCCCCCTTTGTGATTTTCAAAAAGAATTAAGGGAATGGAAAAGTAATAAAGTACCTGAAACAATAGTAAAAACATAAAAAAAATAAAAGAAAGAAAATATTTCATTACGATTGGAAAAAATTTACAAGGAAGGACAAAAGCAACAAAAGATAATATTTGGTTCATTTGTCTTCCATCTCTTTTGGTATAAACTTCTTTAACTAGGTTTTCAGATTCATTATGTCTTTCTGATCATCCAGAGCTTTCTTTTCCAAAGCTGAGATCCTCTCTTCTTGAACCTTTAAAGCCTCAGCCTGAGCCTTAATAACTTCATCTTGCTTCACAAGATTTTCTTTAAGCTCAATATGGATATCTCTATCACTTTAAAAATTTTGAGCAAGAGAGTTAACCTTACCATTCAAGTCATTGACCTGTTGATTCTGAGAATTTTGTTCGTTGGTCAGCTTGTCCTGGAGATCCTTAATCTGGTTGTGCTTAGTATCAAATGCAATTTGAACCTCATTCTGAAAACAATCATACTCAACCAAGTCATCATCAATATTCTTTGACCAGAGAGTGACTTTGCTATAATACTTCCAATGAACATCATAGTTGATAAGGAAATTTCTTTGATCATCCTCATTCTTTACACACTTATCCATCACCATGGATAAGGATTTGGATTTATGATTTAAACAATTCTTAAGCATTTGGCACGTGGAGTCTATGGTGGGAAAAATCGAAATGATGTCCACCAATTTCTTTAAAGATTCAACCACAAAATCGTGACCTATTGTTGATGACTCTGAATCAGACACTTTTCTTGGAGCTTTATCTTCTTTATCTTCTACCAACATTCTTATAGAATAACCAGAAACATCTTTCTTTTTTATGATATCCCATGTTGGTGTATCCACAAGCACTTGCTTACCCCTATCAGCTTTCAGAATGGGTTTTTCATCAGGGGATTCTTCCTCGCTTTTAGAGACTTGAACTATCTTATCTTAACTATTTTTCCATTCTCTATTCCTTCATCAAAGAAATTATTCTCATAACTCTCTTCCTCAAAAAGTTCATTCTCTTTCTCTTTATTTTTATCATCATCTTCCTTCCCTTCATTTTCAGCTCCCTTTTCCGGAGTAACAAACTTTGAGTACTCATCCTCAGAAGTCCGTACTGGTGGTTTCTATGATGGGTTTGATTTCTCTTGATATTCTTCCACTTGATTAATCAAATCATCAAGACCACCACTTCCTTCTTTCACTTCTTCTCCTTCTTCTACATGGTTTGCTTCTTCTTCTTCAACTACTCTTTCTATAGATTCTTCCTCCACTCCCTTAGCAACTTCTGTTCCTTTGGACTTTTCCAGAGTGAAGTAGTTCTTTCTAGGGGTCTCTGGTAAAGGCTCAGTACAAAATGTTTCCGGAACAGGAATCATTTCAGAGGATAACTCTATACAATTCAATAGTTATTGCGCAACTTTATCTTTAGACATTTTCTTTTTCATCTTCTTCTCTTTTTCTTTCATTTCTAACTCATCTGCAGCTTTTTCTTCTAGGGCCTTAGCCTCAGAAGGGTCTAATCCAAACTGAGGTTCCCCTTCCTTCTTTTTCTCCTTGATCTCTCTCTACTTAACAACCACCTCATCTAGATAAGATTTTTGTTTCTTTTTCTTGGGTGGTGCAGATTGAGTTTCCTTAGCATTGGGGGTTTTTTCTTCAGACACAACCTCTTTTAACTTCCTCTTCTTTACAACTTTCTTTACTTGTTCAGCCTTCTCCACATTTTCCATACCGGCTTCTGCCTCCTCCTTTGGCAAATCATAGAACTCACATGATTTATTTGAGAAACCAACTATCATTCTTTTTAAGGTGTCATCACTAATTAGCATCACCTTACAATTCCTGATCTTAGAAGTGAAAGAAACCATGAACGATTCCAGACTACGAAAAATAAGCTTGGATAGAAAAGCAGGATACATAAGGATTTGGTCTTTCAAAGTCCCATTCTTGATATTCTAAACTTTAATAAAAATATTCCTCATGAGTTTGATCTTTTTAGATTTACCAAGAAATCCAAGATGTAAATATCACACTTCTTAAGATTTTCATTATCACCTCTTCTCGGTATGAAAAATCCCTAAACCCATAACTGCATAATTCTGCTTTTGGTGGAAAGATGAGAAATATTCGTTGTTTATCATCATTGAGACCAAGAAATTCCATTGCCTTTACTTTTCTGAAACTCCCGTGAACATTTGGTAGTTTGTGTGAACAAAACTCTGCTTCTCCGTCAAATGAAATACCAATCAACCTCGCATCCTTAGAGTACGAAAGCTTGTAAGTCTTTCTATATGATTTAAAGGAGAACTTTTCTCTGCCATCTTCTTCACAGAAGGAAACAGTCTCATAAAATTCTATAAGAAAATCAGTATAAACAACATCTTGATCCCCTGTCTTCGATACACAAAAATCTTCCCAAGCAATGATTTTGAAATTCTTGGAGATAAGATAATCATACATGTTGAAGAAATCCGGATGGACTAACCCCTCACTATAGACTAACTATTTTGAGATTGGTTTGATTGAATACATTTCTTACGATGTGGCCTCTACAGACATTTGGAATGGAGCACTGAAAAGTTCTTAATGGGCTTTAAGAACTAAGGCAAGTCTTCAACACGTGAGAGCTTTGAAATCTATGTGGGACACAAATAGGGGTCCTCATTATATAGGCAATGGAGATGACCATTGAACTTCCAAAAACCATCTAACGGTTGAAAAAACCTTTTGATCTGATTTGACTGTTGAAAAAATACCCGTGATAAATTCTTGAGCCCGATCATTTGAGGTTTAAAAAAAATCAGATTTAAGGAAACTTGAGCATGAAAATTTTAAAAGTAAAAGAAACTACCATCAAGTAAAAGTGATTACGAAATCTTAAGTAAAGAAGTCATACCTTTAAGATTGGCTAGGAATTTTATTTATAATAGGAAATATTCTCCATGAAGATAATATGACTATGGAAAAGAATACTTCAAAAAACTTAATGTTGTAATGGTTTTTGAAAAACAAAATTGAGTACCAAAACTCTAGTATGAAATGTATGAGTAAAAAAATATTGAGTACGAAAAATTATGGGTAGAAAAATTATGAGTAAAAAAATCATGAGTAAGAAATATTATGAGTACAAAAATTATGATTACGATAATCATGAGTATGATAATTATTATTACGAAAATTATCAGTATGAAAAATATGAGTAAGAAAAATTATGAGTACGAAAAATTATGAGTACGAAAATTATGAGTACAAAAATTATGAGTACAAAAAATTATGAGTACGAAAAATTATGAGTAAAAAAATTATCAGTAGGAAAAATTATGAGTACAAAAACTATGAGTATGAAAATTATCAGTACGAAAAATATGAGTATGAAAAATTATGAGTATGAAAAATTATGAGTACTAAAATTATGAGTATGAAAAATTATGAGTACGAAAAATTATGAGTACGAAAATTATGAGAATAAAAAATTATGAATATGAAAATTATGAGTATGAAAAATATGAGTATGAAAAATTATGAGTATGAAAATTATGAGTACAAAAATTATGAGTAAGAAAATTTTGAGGATGGAAAACATTCATTATGAAAATTCTGAGTACGGAAAATTTCCATTACAAAAATTCTGAGTACAAAAAATTTTCATTATGAATATTTAAGGTCAAAAGAATTTCATTTCAAAAACATCAGTTCCAAAACATCCATTATGAAATTTTCTTTAAGAAAATTTCAATTATAAAAACTTCATTACGAAAATCTGAAAGACAAACTATGAAAAAAAATTTGATTAAAAAAGTTTGAAAAACTAACTACGAAAATTTTGATTATGCTAACAAACATATGTACTCCCTCTATGAAAAGGAGTTTATTACTGTAAGGATAATTGTTCAAAAAAAAGTTAATGAAGAATGATTTCCTCACGGTTATCATTCATAACTTCTGTTTAATGTATTAAAATCTATCAGTTGGTAAAGATTTTGTGAAAATATCAGCAAGTTGATATTGTGTTCTGATAAACTATTGAATGATATCTCTTTTAAGTGTGTGATCCCTAAGAAAGTGATTCCTAATATCTATGTACTTGGCATGAGAGTGATGTTAAGGGTTTTTACTAAGGTAAATGGAACTTGTGTTATCACACAAAATTTGTGTCTTAGTAAAACTCAAGACATAATCTGTGAGTGTGCGTTGCATCCATAACACTTGAGCACAACAACTTCCAACTGCTACATATTCAGCTTCAGCAGAGGAAAGTGCTACTGAGTATTGCTTTTTGCAAGACCAAGAAACTAATGAATCTCCTAAGAAATGACAAGTTCCAAAAGTACTCTTTCTAACCATTCTACATCCACCAAAGTCAGCATCCAAAAAACTCTTTAAAACAAAATCATTTTCTGAAGTATAAAATAGTCTTAAATCCATGGTTCCCTTCAAGTGGTGAAAAATTATTTTCACCGCCTTTAAATGAGATTCCTTAGGAGTGTATTGATATCTTGCATATAATTATACTGAAAACATCAAGTCTGGTCGACTAGATGTCAAGTAAAGTAGACTTTCTATCATACCTCTAAAATATGTTTGATCTTCTGGTTTCCCAGCTTCATCAAGATCAAGTGTGTTTGAGGTACCTAAAAGAGTTCTTATACACTTAGTATTGTCATAACCATGATTTTTAAGAAGATCATTAATATACATATGTTGGGATGTGTATATTCCTTCTAGTTTTTGAGAGATTTCAAATCCAAGGAAAAATGTTAACTCAACCAACATACTCATTTCAAACTCATATTTCAATAGATTTGAAAAGGAATCAATTAAAGATTTCTGTGTTGAACCAAATATAATGTCATTAACATAAATTTGAACAATCAAAACATTTTTCTTATCTTTCATTATAAAAAGGGTTGGATCTGCATTTCCCTTAACATAATTATTTTGAAGTAAAAATCATGTAAGTCTATCATACCAAGCTCGTGGGGCTTGTTTAAGGCCATACAAAGCTTTGGTATGTCTAAAAACATGACCAGGATGTTTTGTGTCTTAAAATCCAGGAGTTTGTTCAACAAAAACATCCTCTTGAACATAACAATTAAGGAAAGTACATTTCACATCCATTAGGAAAATTTTAAAATTGAAGAATGTTGCAAAGGCAAGTAAAATATGAATAGATTCAAGTCTAGAGACTAGAGCATAGGTTTCTTCATAGTCTATTCCTTTTTGTTGATTATATCCTTTAGCAACCAATCTAGCTTTATTTATAACGATGATTCTATTTTCATCACATTTGTTTCTGAAGACCCATTTTACTCCAATCACAGAATTTTCCTTAGGACTTTCAACTAAGGTCAATACTTTATTCCTTTTCAATTCATTTAGTTCATCTTGCATGGCTTCTATCCAATCATCATCACATAAAGATTAATCCGCACTTTTTGGTTCCAATTGAGAAAGAAATGCTAGATGTTCTACTTCTTTTCTTAATGAACATCAAGTCATTATGGGTTGATTGACATCACCAATGATGAAATCACTAGGATGATTCTTTAGAAATGACTGATTTGGGTTTTGTAAAACCTGTTCATCAACATAGGGTAGGAAGTATTATGTGGTAAATGTTTCAGATGCATCTTCTTGAACATTTTCATTATCATAAAGATTCTCTATCAAGCGTTGATAATCAGTTTTCGAAAACACATATTAAGATTTAGGTTGAGGTTTTTTGAAAACAAAAGGTTCAGTTTCATCTAATTTAACATGTATTGTCTCTTCAACAGTGCAAGTGTTTTTGTTAAAAACTATATAAGCTATAGAAGATGTGGAGTAGCCTAAGAAGACTCCTTCATCAGATTTTGGTGTAAATTTGTGTAGGTTATTGTTAGTATTTAGAAAGAATACCTTGAATCCAAAAACCTTAAAGTAGGAAAGTCTGGGTTTTCTACCATTCCATAACTCATAATGAGTTTTATTAAAAAAAGGTATAATCAAAACTTGATTTATAGTATAACAAGAAGTACTTACAGCTTCAACCCAAAAATTATTGGCTATAGAATACTCACTCAACATAGTTCTAGTTATATCTTGAAAATTCTATTTCTTCTTTCAAAACACCATTTTGTTGAGGTGTTCTAGGTGCTGAAAGGTTGTGAGTAATACCTTTTTTACTACAAAATGTTTCAAAATCAGAATTTTGAAATTCTCCTCCATGATCCCTATAAATAGTGTTTAATGGAAGGTGTTTCTTATTTTTGACTTGGGCTCTAAAACTTTTGAATAAGAAAAAGTTTCAGATTTCTTTGGTAGAAAATAGACCCATGTAAATCTAGTGTAATCATTAACCAAAACAACTACATAATATTTTCCCCCAATGTTTCTAGTTTGTGTTGGACCAAAAAGATCCATATGCACCAGCTGTAATTAATTAGTTGTTGGGACTTGACTAATGGATTTAAAACTTGATTTATGTTTCTTTCCATATTGACAAGGATCAAAAAATTTTAAAGAATAAAATCTAATCTCCAGTAGATCCTTAACTAAACCTTTCATAGAGAGCTTACGTATGTTCATAAAGTTACAGCATCCTAACCTTCTATGCCATAACCATGAATGATCTTCCATTGCACTAAGGAAAAGTAGGTCTTGGCTCTTATGGTCTTCTAAGACTAGTGTGTCGACATTCTCTCACCTATTGGCAGAAAGAATAAACTCTTCCTTGGAATTGTGTACTAAGCACTTAACATTCCTAAAATTCTCAAGGTAGCCTTCATCACATAATTGACTTATGCTGATGAGGTTGTGCTTAAGACCTTTTACAAATAAAAAATTTGAAATCAAAATTTTTCCCTGAAGAACAATGTTAAATATACCAATAATTTATCCCCCAGCATTATCTCTGAAAGTTAATTTTCCTCCATTCATTTTGATAATCTTTTCAAAATAGTTATTGTTACCAGTCATATGTTGTGAACATCCACTATCCATATACCATGTATTGTTGGTGGTACTTTCCCTATTTTCATGAAAATAAGAAAAATTTAGGTTTTCAAAATCTAGACATGCTTGGATCCAGAATTGTTAGATAAAAAAATTTTGGGTATCCACATTTGTTTATAAAAATAAGCTTTATGAAACTCAATAGTTTGAACATTATTTAAGGAATAATTTTTCTTCCAATGCCCACTACTTTGACTCTTAGTGAAAAAAGGGGCTTTAATATGAACAAAATAGTTATTTTTGAAAATTGGTTTTTGGTGAGTATAACCTACTCCAGTAGTGTTTACTTGAGGTCTAATTTGAGAATAAATCTTGTCAAAATTTTCATTTACAATGGTAAACATTACAACGAGCTTCTTCAGAGAAAATATTTCAGATTTTTATACTCTGATGGCTAAATTTCTATCCTTAGGAATCATTTCGTTAGAGTTAGATATTTCCTCAAAAAAATTTATCTTTGAAATATCATTCTTAAGATCTTTATAATGTTCTTCTTTCTCTGAATTTTCTTTCTTAAGGTCTTTAGAAAGATTTTCTAAATGCCCATCTTAATTCATAAGATCTTTGGAATAATCTGAAATCTCTTTAGTAAGAATTTCATCCCAAGTATTTGCATAGTCTAACTTTTTACAAATTTTTAATTTTTTTGCATCATGTAACATGGAAATTTAGACACTTATTCTTATTAAGGTAAGTGTTCATTTTCTGAGGATGAATTATCTTCACTAGAATTACAATTTTTAAAATAGTAATTATTATCAAGAGATAAATTTGTTAAAACCTCGGCAGAGCATACCTTGGCCATAAGACATGCATTGGGGAAAGAAGTAGTAGAAATGAATCCCATATTCTTTTGTGCTAATTAATCATATTATGTAGATTCACTTTCAGAAGAGTCTCCGCAACTAGAACTCTAAGTATCATTATCTTTCAGACTTTTCTTGTGCTTTGATCTATAGAACTTCTTCTTGTTTCTCTCTGAATTTATTTCCTTCTTTTCCTTCTTTTTCAACAGAGGACAATCAGGTCTGATATGTCCTGTTCTTCTACATTCATAACATGTGACTTCACCATAATTCTTATCTTTTTAGTCTTTCTTATTTTACTTATTCTGATGGTTTCTTTGAGTTACCATCTTGTTCATCCTTCGAGCAAGATTAGCTAATTCATTCTCTGATTTTTCTGTATCACTAGTTTCTGACTAAAAAACAAATTTCTTTGTCTTAGATCTAGTTACTCTTTCTAGAGTCTTGGATTTCATAGGTTTAGAAGTTGTAGTAAAAGCAACACTTTCATTCCCATTCTTCTTCTTCATGTTTCCAGCATCTCTCTTCAATCGAGTCTCATATTGAAGAAGAGTTCCAAAAAGTTCATCAAGAGAAATTTGAGTTACCTTTTGATTCTCATCAATAGAAGTTTTATTTGATTCCTACTCATTGGGCATAATATCAATGATCTTATCAACGAGATAATAATTATCTAGGCCTTTCTCTCCCATAGATTGTAAACTATGCATGATAGTCATGAATCTCTGTTGCATTTTACAAATCTATTCTCTATAAGGAAAATTAAAACCATGATACTCAGCTCTAAGAATGGATCTTCTAGTTTCAATCACTATAGACATACCAAAATGAGTAACATCAAGTTTCTTCCAAATACAGTTAGTTATTTCCCCAAATGAAATTTTGCTATATATGTTCCTAGTCATTGAAAATAGTAAAGTGTTGTGTACCTTATAGTTTAATTGAAAATCATGCTTCTCTTGATTTTTGAAAGTACTAACTTCCTTATCATGAAATTGATAACCTCCAGAAAGCATAACAAAATTTTCTACTCCAATATTTATAAAAAAATACTTCATTTGATCTCTCTAATACTCATAATCATTACCTTCAAAAATTGGTGGTTTTGTAGGATTTAGGTTTTCGATTGAACCAACAATGATTCTTGGCATTTTAAAAATAATTCTCTATAAAAACTATTTCATAACAAAATTTCGGATTCAAGGAGAATATTTCTAAGAAAGGAAAAAATAAGACAATGAAAAACTAAGCAAGAAAAACATATGTGTGAATATAAGTATTTCAGAGACCTGCTATGATTCCAATTGAAGGGTCGAAATAATGATGCAGATGCTCAATATACAAGAGGGGTTGAATTGTACACTTTAAAAATTTCTTTAAACAAGGAATGTTCTATGTTTAACAAAGATAAAATAAGAAAATTTACAACACCTCTAACACCAATTGAAGAATTGGAACAAAGTCTGAAGTTACATACTTCTAGTTCTATACACTTGCTTAAATCTGGAAAGTGATTCCGGAAAATAGGTTCCGGAAATATGGATCAGAAAATTGAAACATAACAAAAGTGTATAATATTATATTCTACCTTAATGTGTATAACATCTAACTAAATCAAAGTTCAAGTGCAAGGAAATATAAAATGATTAAACTTTCTTTACAACACAAAAAATTCACAGCGGAAAAAAAGTAGTAAAAACGATAGGTAAAAAGTATAAACTCTTTTAGCACAAAGTGGAGGGTATCCAACAACCCTGGATAATAGGTATCCCTTGATTTATACTTTCATGAAATTTTGTCTTACCCAAACTCAGGTAAGCCCTCAATATGGAGATTGGTATCTTTCTTGCTATCCCCGCAAGCCCTTGATTTGAAAGGAAATCTGTACCTCTGACTTCACAACCCGAAGTCTCAGATTTTTAAGGTAATTGATCTTCTTCACGAAGCAAGTCTGCATCAAGTAAATTTGAACAATATGTTCAAAAATTTTAGCATGAGGCTTGAGAGTTGATAAGGGCCTCTCTCTCTAGAAATCACTTCAGGATGTTTTGATCACCAAAATTTCAAAAGTTGTCGATTCTCTTCAAATGAGCTCATATTTAGAGGCGAAGCTCCAATGGTCGGATCCCTCCTCCAACGGTTATATTTTTCATTGATGTTAGAAGGAACCAATATACAGGTCACTAAAACAATGGTTAGCCAATAACTGAAAGCACGAAATCGTTTTTTAAAGAATCAATTGTAAGTGTAAGAAAATCTAAAGTTCATAATGTATGGAAATAAATGTTCGTAGTCTAACCAAAAATGGAATTCGGTGTCTATAAAAAAGAGATTTTTGGATTCTGTTTTTCTACGGAATTTGTAATGAGAATTCATAATCTGAATTCGTAATGACAATTCATTACTAAAATTCATAATGAGAATTCTATACTACAATTCTTAATGATATTTCTTCACTAGAATTCATAATGAGATTTCTGCATTTGAATTCATAATGAGAATTCATAATCAGAATTCTTCATCAAAATTCGTAATTATAATTCATAATGTGAATTCGTAATGAGAATTCGTAATCAGAAATCTTCATTAGAATTTGTAATGAGAATTCAAAATTAGAATTCATAATGAGAATTCGTAATCAGAATTCTTCATCAGAATTTGTAATGAGAATTCATAATCAAAATTCTTCATCAGAATTCGTAATCAGAATTCTTTACTAGAATTCGTAATGAGAATTCGTAATCAGAATTCTTCACCAGAATTCGTAATCATAATTCTACACTAGAATTTTTAATGAGAAAATAGAATACCTAATATCTAAGTATTATATGATTCCGAAGTTTTGGACTTCAATCTGAGTTTTATAATTAGACAGAATTTATGATATGAATATGGAAATCTAGGTAAGGGTAAATTTTCATTAAAGAATGAAAATTTTCATTATAGAAGTAATGTATGTATTTTCTTAAGTATAAGGTGTTTGTAATTTTCAAAACAAGGAGTGTAAAAGTCATAAAGAAAACCTTATTGACTCAATAGAATTATATAGTGCTCTAATGAATTGGGTAATGTTTTTTATCTTATGATATACTATGAAATATGTGGGAATGTGATGCAATATTTTTTCATAATGATTATTCTATGATTATTAACATTGTTATGCGTGAATATGTTGTTAGTCGCCTTCACAACTATGTATGGTATTTGACCACTAAGACATAATGTTTTGTATTTATTAATTTCCACATTAAATTCATTTATATAATTCTTCATATCATGATTATTATTATGTTCCTATACTTATGTTATGATTTTTTTTATCATTCTCACCCATGTTATATTGATTCATGTTCTTAACTATCTTCATAATGAGATTTTATCTCAACCATTCTATTAATGTATATCCTCAGGTGATTAATTGTTCTAAGGGGAACATGTGGGCCAATCAGTATATAGATAATAATGAATTATATAAATTTTTACATTTGATTATGTAAAATTTATGTATAAGAAAGATTTTACTAATATACAAAACCATTTTTATCCTAGATATGTAACACTATTTTGTTGTTTATCCTTAAAATTACATAATAGTCATGTAAGAAAAAGTAGGTTAACTATTGTTTTAAATAATTATATTAATAATATATAACTATTTTATTAAAACTCAGTGTCATGTTAAATGAAAACAAAATGAGAGTTTCATGTAGTGTAAGATTATCTTGAGTTTCATAAAACTGAAGATTAACTTGGTGTGGCATGTAATGCAAGATTATCTTGTTATAGAGTACAATTCAAAATGTAGAATAAATTTAATTATTCAGAAAAAAAATCCCTAAAAACATGGTGTGTTAGAATTTTTTTGGAAATCTATTGGGAGAAAACATTTTAATGATCTTGTAATATTACTAAAGGATATACCATGACCATTTTAATTGTGATAATTATTTTAGTGGATCATATAGTCTCAGGTGAGTTTAGATTATTCCTTGGATTAGTTACTCATTTTATTTAGTGATCCTTGTACATCATGTTTCCTTTGTCTATTTCTTTCCTTGGTGTGTGGGAGTTAATAAGTGTGACCAATCACGCTAATAAGTTATAGTGTTTTATTTTACATGACATAATAAAAGAAAATAAAAGATTATTATTCATTGATTCACCCCCAGTGAACCAATCATTCATTGTTCATCCATATTTGGTATCAAAAAATCCAGACATCCACTGAAGATCTAGAAGTTTATTGTTTTCCACAATAAATGGGTTTGAACTCGGTTGGTCTTTCAATTCTTTCAATAAAGAAACTATTTTTAGTTTAATATTTTTCCACTTAATTTTTTTTCAATCAAGATGAAATCAATACAGTTCAAAAAATGGTTATTCTCGCTTTTTAAGGTATTTGTTATTATAATTAAAAATACTAGATGATGACATATGTTCTTTCTAATTTTATGGATGTATTTAAGGATGTTATTGATGTGATTATTACTTTTGATGAAAGTTGTGTTATTTCCACATATGATAATAATAATTTTTGTAATAATTTTTATGGTTTTATTTCCATTTTTTCATCACTTATATTTATGAGTTTCTCGGTCTTAATGGAATTAATATAGTAAGGGGAATTTGCGATAAATTCTAAAATTTTGATAAAAGTGATGAAAAAGTTATGAAAAATATGTATTATGTTTATAAATTAAGATATCAAGATATATAGATATCTTATAATTAAATATTTTATGACTTCTTCACTAGAGTATATAAAATTTCAATGAACATCATTTTTTTTGTGAGAAGTTTGAGGATTCAAGGATTTTTGTAAGGTTTCAATATTTATTTTAAGATAAATTTGATGCAATGGTTTTAAAACTAAAATTATAATATTTAGACACACTTCCATTATATGATCTCTGTATCATTACTAATACATATAAAATGTGGAAGTTGGGTGTTTTAATGAATAATAACAAGGCTGATAAGGATGTCTCCATAAAATCATTGAAGAAAGAGATTACTAGGAAAAAAACATGATGTTAATGAAGAATATTCAGATTTGGGTGAAGATGGTAATGTGAGGTTTAAAACACTCATATCCCTTATCTCAATAAGAGTAAAAATGAGTAATTTTATGTAAATATACTTTTTAATGGTTTCATATATGGGTATATTGGATATTTCATAGTATGTTATCCAAAGATGGAAGAAGATGAAGTTAGTGATAATTATGATGATGAGAATCTTAGATATTCTATACATAAAAGAGTGTAAAATGATTCTTCAATTGGTAGGGTTTAGAATGTATAAAAGTTTAATAATAATAATTAAAATTCTATTATTAAATTAATTTATTGTAGTGGTGATGAGGAAGAAGTGGAATTATCTAACGAAGATGAAATACATTCCATTACTAATGTTAATGATGAACAAACATATATAGATGAAAGTAGAAGATCTTTAAGAGAGGAAGAAACTAAAATTATGACCCTGATAAAGAATGAACTCAATGAGTTTTTCTTGCATATATATAAATTATAAAATTAGGAAAAATGTTTTAAAGAAGTATTTTCTATTATATATCATCAGTGAAATATATTCTACTGAAAAAGAATCCTTGTTGAATGTGAGATTAATATATTACAAAATTTTCTTGGTGAATTAAAGAAAATAAAAATTGACATGAAAAGAAGGTCAATGGGTAAGACAAGGGGTATTTTATTTTCCAAAAAAATGGACTTATGTTGAAAACAATAGAAAAGAAAAACTTCAATTTTTTAATTAAATTCATAAAGCTAGAAAAATACCAAATAAGATAATTATACAAGAATTTAAACTCTCCCAGAATTTTGAGATTCATGTATGTCAAAAATTATATCATTTAAATAGTCAAAATGATCTTGGAATTATTGGTGTCAGTTTTGATTCAAAATCACAGGTGAAGAGACAACATTTTTGGAAAAAATAGGGCAATTCTTAGGAATCTAAAAAATTTTAGAACACTAATTTGATATAATAAATAGATAAAAAATTGACTAAAATGGGAAGAAATTTATTAAATATTAAATAGAAAATTATTAGGATTATACCATAATTTTTTTAG
Source organism: Viscum album (assembly GCA_963277665.1). Classification (NCBI taxonomy): domain Eukaryota; kingdom Viridiplantae; phylum Streptophyta; class Magnoliopsida; order Santalales; family Viscaceae; genus Viscum; species Viscum album. Next base: position 1,673,245,785 of record OY728133.1, read on the forward strand.
AATATAGGGGAAAGGTTCACAGTCAAAAAGTGAAAGACTGACAAGTTCCAATATCTAGATTCAGAGTTATTTTCATAGGAAAGTATGAATTCTGTAGATATTATTGCTACTATGGTGGATTTGGGTACATGGAATGAATATTTTTGTTTAATTAAAAATATATTATAATTTTATAGGTTATGGGAGACAATTTTGTTAAGGGAGTCATCTATTTCAAAGATGAAACATTCAGAATCTATTAGAATGTTATGGAATCAAATTTGAGAAAATAATTCCAAACATTTAAAGAGGTTTATGGAATCTGTGATCATCCAAGTTACATTGATGAATAATTTATCACAATTTTTCCATTTCAGTTGAGTATGAATTTTAATACACAAATGTATAAGATGAAGAAGAAAAATAAACGGAATGGAGAAGACATTGATTATTTCTGTTCCACATATAGCATCACAAATTCAATATCCATGAAATTTAAATAGAGGTTGTTTATCTAATAAGATAGAATATTTAAATATCATTAAAGTTGTTTGGAAGTGAAAGAAGCTATTAATAACCCTTGATAATGGTTGGTCACTTGAAATTAGATGAATTGGTTTTGTATAAATTTGATAAGACTAGTTGGAAATGAATATAAAATTATTTTTTTATTTGTTGAAATATAATATAATTTATATTTTTAAACACGAGGATTTATAACATGAATTGATATTTTAAAACTATGAATTTTATATAAATAGGTTTAAATATAGATGTTTTATTAAGACGGGGTGGGAAAATACATGTAACCTATTTCAAGTTGGATAAATTGTGAAGAAGAATATGCCTTTTAGGAATAATAAGAAAGATATTATAAATCCAATAGAGAATTTATAATAATGTAGCTATTCACAAAAAACTATAATCAAGAAAATTACTAAAGATTTGATCTCAAGAAAAATACATCAGAGAAAGAAAGAGGACTAAAGTTCTTATATTTAATGAAAACAATGTCAATGTTTTTAAAATTAATAAGTGGAGAGTATAAATAATAAAATAAAAACATTGGCATGTTACATTTTATAAGTAAATAAGAATATGGATTCTCATAATTAGAAATAAGAGTTAAGTAATAAACTGGATTATCAAAAAAATCAGTCCAAAATAGAGTTTAATACTAATCCAGAGAGGTTGAAAAAAATTATCATCCTTCATTCATCAAAGGATAAGGTATGGTGATTATGTCACATATATCGCATTTTCATTGGATTATTATCTTCAAAGGGGAAGAAATAGAACATAAATATTTTTTTGTTCGATCATGATATATAGATAGAAACATGAAGGAAAAATATATAAATGGACCCTCAAAAGATAAGTGTTTTACCTATTAGGGGAGATATCTATTATTTAAGAGGAGTGTGTATTTAAAATGTTATTTTAAAAGGGGTAAGGTGTGAATCTAGAATATGTGTGATAGCTTTTTGAGAGTTTATAACGATTCAAAATAAATTGTGGGAATGGACGAATGAAACTATTATTTACAGGTTCAATGGAATGATTCATGGAATGGAAATGGTCTTATTCTTTATTGACATCAATATGTATCAGCCGCTGTAATGTAGTGTATATAATTCACTATTTACAACCGTTTATGGAGAGAAAAATTTTATTATAATGTATTCTTATTTTCAATTAATTTTTTCTCATATAGATTTATAATTACTGAATATTTATTCATTAATAATTGAGATGAGTCTAAAAGTGATTTATGACCCTGAGTAAACTACAAAATCCATATAGGGAATATTGTTTAAACTATGAGATATATATATATAGGGAATTGTTATGACCAAAAGTGGTTGTGACCTTGGGGGATTTTGAAACCCAAGTTGAGTTTATTAAGATCTCAATATTAAGAGGTACCACCTAACATTATGATATTTATATAGGGAATAATGTTTTTAAAACATATGGAGTGAATATATTTATGATTTTGATTTTTTAAAATACATAGATCAATTTCAATCTAATATTTAATAAGGATTGTAATATGAGTTAATGGATATCGAAAATCATTATGTATTTTGAAAGAGTTTTATATGTTTTTTAGTTGTTCTGTAGATGTTTATATTTAAGAAGAATCGGGTGGGAGTTTTTATAATGTCTTGAATATAGAAAAATTTTATTTACTAATTTGAAAAAGGGTTTTATACAGAAGACCTGAAAACTTATCAATTGAAAGAAGATATTATAATGAGGAATGTTTTTCATTCATATCAATTAAACTATTATAAAAGAAAAGAACATACTTCTTTGCGTGTGGTTTTTATAGGAAACAACAAATATATAAATCAAGATTGGAAATTTGGTAAAGGGAGAAAATTTGTTGAGATTTGAATGTCAGATTTGAGAAACGTATAATATTTTTGAGATGTGTAAGAATTTTTTTAATATGTAATGATTTTTATGTATAAATTTAACAAAGTCCTCAATCATAAGGAGTGATGTGTAAAATTTTATTAATATTATGTGATACCTAATATGTTTTTAATGTGTAATTTTTGGATGAGTTTGTGTAATATTTCTTAATTTGTTAAAAACCAATTTCATTATTCCTAAAAAAGGAGTAATTTAATATTTTATTTTTTTATGGAAAAATTATTAGTTTTTAAAAAATATGAGAATTTGATATTTCTGTTAGTTAGCAAAGATGCCTAAAATTTAATATAGAGTCCTTTAGAAGAATTGTTTTCTAAAAATTAATGGATATTTAAGATGTTATTATATTAGAAGGTGAAAAAGTTTATATTTCATTAAAAAAGTATCAAGAATTTAAATCTTGAGAAAAGTAGGTTGAAATAATGTTTTCATCATAATTTTGTTCCATGATTAGGTAAATTGTAAGAGAAGAATATGAGTCTAGATATGGGATATATAGTCATGAAAAATATGTTTCATGTTGTTTTCTAGAATCATTATGGTTTGTTCCATGGAGAAATGTGTCACCCATTGATATGTTGAAGTGGTTGAAAATAGTCATTTAATTGCACTACTATAAATGCTTCCGTGTCAGGATATTTCCCAGTGTCAACCCAGGTAGTTTCTATAATTGAAGGAAGAAATGATATAAGAATATGAATAAATTATAAGTAGTTAATGTAATTTATTAGTTCAAATTTTAATTTTAGATTCATATTCAAACATGAATAATTGTAATTTCTTTTACAAGATAAAATGAATAGGGTATTACATCAATTTGTGTGTAATAATTTTATGACACATAGTATAGAGAGAGATGGAGAGATAGAGGGAGAGAGAGATAGAGAGAGAGACTATCTGTGATTGTGTGTAGTGAAAGATGTCTATGTGTTGTGTATTAGAAGGGTACTTTCTTATATGTAAGTAGAAGAAGAAGTAGAAGAATATAATACTTAATGTAGTGAAAGAATATTGAAACTAAGATAAAGATCATGTGATTAATTTGTATGTAAAATCATCACAATAGTGTATATATTGAAGTAAATATTGTCAAACCAGTAGTTGTAAATGCATAAGTGTAGAAGAACTATAATATTGTTGAGAGATAATCAACATATGAATAATTGAAACTTATTGCTAAATTGTATAGGAAAACGATGTATTTTTCTAAGAAACTTGTTATGAGATAACATTGTTATTATCTTGTAACATTATAAAAGGATGTAAGAAACTCATTATATCTATGATTGTGATTATAGTTAATCATAAAGTATTGGGTGATCTCATATCATGATAATTATTAGAAATTTATTTGGATTATTGAAAGTTTTAGATTTAGTGTCCTTTATCTATTTTTTACCATGATGTGTGTGAGTTATGTAGTTTGATTTGTCTCTGTAACAAGTAACAAATGTTGATTTATTAAGAAATAATTCAAGGAATTAATGGACTATTATTCACCAACACACCTCCACCCCACCCTCAGTGAACCTACTATTTTTATTACTAATGCACAAATACAATCAATGAATGTGAAGGATATATTTATAATATATGATTTATTTACTATGAAAGATTATTTTGTGGAATTTCCTAAGTAATTACTTGTATTTCCACCTAATAATAGAGTTTTATTCTCCATTTATGATTTCCATGATGAAAATCCTATATCTAAGACTCTATAGAGAATGGATGTAGTGAAATTAGTGAACTTAAAGAACCAATAATAATAGTTTTATGATAGTGGATTCATACTCTCTAGTTTCTCACCCTATGGTGAATCTGTCATGTTTATGTAAATAAATTATTGATCTATGAGTTTGTGAATCAATCAAAGGGAAATTAGTTACATTTCTATCGAGAACAAGTACTCTTAAACTTGCCACAATTATATGATCGATCAACTTCAAGTGGCTCAATATTTCTCAAAGATTGATCTTTATTCTAGTTATCATCAATTAAAATTTATTAAGGATAATATACCAAATATCATTTTTGTATTTTGTATAAGAATTATGAGTTCATATTAATTCATTTTGGATTATTAAATACACCCTCTATATTTGTGGATCTAGTGAATATATTATTATTGGTTTTTTTTATTTTTTTAGTACTTATTGGTGACATTTTGATATATTTTTAAATCAATGAAAAAATGATAACAAATTATTGATTTTTCTAGAATCCATTATACAAAAAGAGATATATGCGATATTCAGTTTGATTGAATTTCAACTTCAATGATTTTCTTTTAATGGCCATATTGTCTCTAGGGATTGTAATTTTTTGACCTTTTAAAGTGTATGGTGGTCATAGTGTGTCCAACAAGAATGAATATAACATGAATACACAGTTTCAATAGTTTAGCTAGTTACTATTGATGATTTGTTGGAAAATATTCCTAGTTATCTTACTCATTAACCAAGTCAACACATAAAGAGGTTAAGTTCACATGGTAAAAGTAATTTTATGAAATTTTTATAGAATTGATAAAGAGATTGATCAACATATTATTATATTCTATATCTTCAAGGAATGGTGAATTTGTAAAATATAATGATTAATCAAAGAAAGGACCATGTAATATATTTATGAAAAATGGATGAGTTGTTTCTTATGATTCAGGATAATTAAAACCCCATGAAAAAATTAACAAACTCATGATATCGTTTTTCATGTAATAATATTTTCCATGAATATAGAGATGAACTATATTTATCATAAAAGATGTTTTATATATATATGTGGTTCACAAGATTTTGAATTATATAATCACATAGAACAAGCTCAATATGAGACAAAAGAGATTGAAGAACTACATTTGGACTATGCTTATACAATACACTAACATTTTTACAAGGAACTGTCCCTGAAGAGGATGGATAAGGATCTAATACTTGAGGAAGTAGAAAATATGGACATGAAAATTATTAGTGAATGGAAAACATTATAAATTTTCCATGTAATTTATAAACAATATTTTATAGGGAATATAAAAAAGTCCTAAAAACATGAAAATGTTCCTTAAAATAAGATTAAAGGCATAGAATATTAAATATGGATGGATTTAAATATGAAAATAGATATTTAAAATTTGGAAATAGACTATGTATACCATATAAACATGATCTAAAGACAGAATTTTTATATTAATATCATAGATCAAATTTTACTATTCATCATGGTACCATAAATATGTATAACTATTTAAGAGAATACTTATAGTGGGACAACATGAGGTTAGGAATTGTATACTATACATTAGAATGTTTAGTGTTCCACCGAGTAATGGTCAAGAGAAAACATTCAAAGTGTTTCATGAAGCCTCTCTCTATACTAATATGTAAGTAAAATAATATCTCAATGGATATATTTCTTGGGATTACAAATACATATATGATAAATGATGAAATATGGGTCATCATGGATCATATTATTAATTATTCACATTTCCTAAAAATAAGGGAGGTTCTACCAATTGTGTTCCTTATACAACTCTATATTTATGAAATTGTGAGGCTTCATCATGGAACACTATCAATTATAACTAATCATGAAACATGTTTCACATTAAAATTTTAGTTGAGTCTTTATAAGTCCTTAAACACAGAGATATATTTGAGCATCACTTATCCTACATAGATGTATGGATGGTCTATGATAAATATGAAAACACTATATCATGTGTCAAGGTTATGCTCACATAAGTTTTTAGGATGTTTCTATCAAAATTTACCTTTAGTTTAGTTTTCATTAAATAATACTTGACACTCCTACATAAAAATGGTACCATATAAAGCCTTATATGAAAAGATATATAAGAATAAGAAAATTTGGACAAAGTTAGGGAAATGAATTTATTGGGTCTATAACTTATCAAAGATACATCAGATAAATTTAGATCTATTTATAATAATATTAAGGTGAAATATCTTAGATAGACATGTTATACTAGAAAAAAAAGGAAAATTATTTAATCTTATGTAAGGATCCATGTCTTTCAAAAGATATATCCATGGAAATGGGGTGTTAGATCTAGAAAGAAAGAGATAATAAGTATAATGTACATAGATCCATTTGAAATATTAGAGTGGATAACAACAATAGAATATCATCTATCCATACAACCCAAAACATTTTCCATTACATGAATTCTTCCATATACCACTTCCAAGGATTTAAATACCTTTCCCCTAACATGTTCTTAAGGAAGTTCCTCTTCCGTTTTATCCTATTTTATCATATAATTAAGAGATTATTCATATTATTGATATGATAGAGTGAGTTATATGTAATTGGAAAACTCAATTGAATAAGGTTCTTTGGAATAATTTTCAACTAGAAGAGGGAACATGGGAACATGAGGACACAATGAAAAATGCATTCCATATTTTCTCATATATTGATTTATGATTTTGAGAATGGAATTATTATAAGGGGTAGAATGTAATACCTAATAAATTATAGTAATAAATTATATTATATTATTATTATAATATAATGTAGTACAAATCAAAGATACTAATTTATTGTGACATCGACTAATGAAAAATGAAAATAGATAAAAATAAAAAATTAAAATACAAATTAAATGTATCCTAACTCATATTCTCTATTTAAAATTAGGATTATAAGATGTACAGTGAAAAATAAAACTAACAAAATCCAAAAAATTAACATATAAAAATAACTAAATGTTATAAATATTATTTTATTGGATTGGAACTAATGAATTTATTGGATGTTAGAGTGAATAGAGTCATTATATAACCATTGGTCATTTTGGTGCTTAGTGATTTATCAATTAAAAATCGATGGGTAGAATTATTATATATTAAAAATGTTAATGAAAATAGCTAATTGTTGTATAATGAAGAAACCATGTCTCATAATTGTAAGAATATCCATTTTTATTCACATTTATTAGAGATTTTGAAGGCGGTAGTGTCACTTGGTTTTTTCCTATACCATTCCCTAGATGAAATTCAATAATTAGTATTTGAATGAAATACATTTTGGGATAAGTTTGAGTAATTATAATTCACTACCAGGTCATTTTTGGTTGAACCATCCTATTGTATCCCCTTTATATCACACCTTACCCTTATGGATTATGCTGGTGTGATATAGGGCTATGAACCTACGGGTTATGTGGTACTAATGTGTAAATTCATTAACTAATAAAATGGTGTTCACGATATCATATTTTCATTAAATTTACAATACATATTTTGAAGTTAAATTTCACATAATTATAATATGAACTTCAAAAAAACTATTACATATTTGGAATTAGTATATCAAAATTAAATAAGGTGTAAATCTGATAATTTTTGAGTAAAAAAAGTATAATGCAACAAAAATGGTGAAATGTAATAAATATGGCATGGTATATATATATATATAAGAATACATTATAGTTATCCTTCATTAATTTTTGAATTAACCATTATTTTTGATAATTAATTTATGTAATAGAGCGTTATAGGTAGTATTGGAACACATTAGATAATGGAAAAGCAAAATATCCAATACTTTATTCTATAGGGTTCCATTAAGTGAAACTATTAATACTAACCACATTTTCTCATTTATCCTACCAAATATATTAATATTATCTTGATATTTATCTCAAGGAATCTATACCATATCTCCATCTTATATCTTCAATAATTTGGTTAGATCTAAGTGTTGGATCCAGGATAAAAATCCTATGCAAGGTAAAGGAGATTTTTTCCTCTTTTTCGATTCCTATTTTCATTTCTGTTGTAGTATCCTTTTTAATTATAAATTATTTATACTAATATTATCCTAATAAAATTATATGTATTATTCATATGATATCGTATTCATGTGATACACAATATTATTAATAGTACACTACATTCATAATCCATTATATTGTTAAAACCCTCATATGAGGCATGTAACACTATATTGTTCTAATATCAAAAAACCCTATGTATATCAAGAATTTATGGTATTATGGATATATCATTTCAAAGTGGAAGGAATTATTCTATATAAGTATAATGATGATATAGCCGGTGGATCCTTTATCGGGTCTAGAGTGAATTAAGCATGATTTTACCATATGTTCACCTTTTCTACCAAAACATACTATCCTATTAGTTTCTCTTAAAATAGATTTTATTTCCATAATTTATATCAAATATGTTTTAGACATACTCTGAGTTTATTATTAAGGATGTTGATCAATTTTTTAGTTCACATCCCTTAAAATACATCTATTCAATTATCTAAACACATCGATCTTCATAATCTTTTTAAATAACCAACCATTATAATTTAATATTAATCACATGATAAGGGTACTTATTTTAATATTGTGTCGCCTTAATTATTTTGAAAAATATTTAAGGGAATTCATCAATATATTTTTACCATTTGATTGACTATAGGAAACTATTGATATGACCACTTATCCATCAACTCTATATGGTTTGAATACCTTGTAATTCGTTATTTTGATTAATGTATATTCACTTAGATAATCATACAAGATGATTAACTAAGATAATATTTTGATTTGACTATATATCCATTTATCCTATATAGTGTGACTACCCAATAAATAATTATTCTCATTGAAGGCTATTGTCCTAAATAGTTATCCCATTCATTTGATTAGGGAACATTGAAAATATGTATACCAATTATATAGATAATTATTTATTGTTTTTCCATATCTATGTGATTGGTTCCATTTGAAATATTATATTGTGTTTTTAACTGTAATTTTCATATTATGAATGCATGGAGTTATTTACTGATGGGTGGGGTCCGAAATTATATGTCCTTTTAATACATTTGGTGGTATCATGAGACAAAGTTACATAGGTATTTAGTATATAAATTGTCATTAATGTATGATTTATTGTATGAGATCATGATGGTATGTTTATTATGTCCATATTATGTATTATATCATTACAATATCAGTTATTGTTCTCTAGGTGGGTTTTTTGTTATTTTATCCATGTATATGTTAAATTTATATGGTATTATTTGATTACTTAGTCATTCCATTTTATGTGTGATTTTTTTATTTTAGGATATATTCCATTATAAATATCCCCTTACGGATCACATGAGTTTTACATTTTAAATTTTCCTCATTTTCTATGAAAATAATAAAGATTATTATATATAATGTATGGATTAATAATTATGAATAATAATTTTTCATGTGTTGTATTTCAAGTTTCAATTTTAATTAAATGATCATTTATGTTTCTATAATCATAATACTACTAAGTTACCTGATTTTCATATTGTGAATTTATGTATTTCATTACATTATTACCAATAATCATCACATATAGGTGAGTAGAGTTTGTGGAATTAAATATATCATGTTTTAAAATGAATCTTATGGCACTGAACTAGTCACATCATCAAATCATTCATGTAACTGTTTCCATAAAATTCATCATTCTCACCCGCATTAGAACAATGATCATAGTCATCATCACATCCCTTAAAAATTCAATATAATTATTATTGGTGAAAAATCTTCTTCATTATTTTGTTTTCACCATGTTTAATGTCACTTTAATATCAAATTCATCATCAAAATGATAACATTGTATTTTAAAGTTTGACATGATTTTATCATAGGATCATACTCTGAAAGATGATTTTTATAATTGTGCCATGCTATTTTCATTTATAAAATCATCACCATGCATCAAATCATAGAATATTCTACACATTTATCATTATACTAAACATTAATAACATTATTCTTCATAATATAGGATAATAAGGAATATTAATTTCTAAATAAAAAAACATCATTAGAACCACATGATTTATAATAACACCAATCCCAAATAATCCTAATAGTGATTTTTATTATTTTGTATCCCACCAGAAATAAAATTCCACAGCCCATGTATCAATATATCATCATATTTATTTCATCTTCACACACATTTATAATCCAAATTTCCCATGATCACTAAATTTAGACATTCATATTTAAAAATGGAGTGTTCTATCACATTATATTCTTGAAAATGATCATGTGATTGATCTTGGAAATATTTCGAGATCATTTTTCATCATCATGATTAAAAATATTTAAAATCCCCAACACACCCATGAAATTATCAATATAATAGTCTAAATAAAAAATAGATCAATTTTTATTGTTATGTTATCAAAAATGGATATCGGATGAAAAATATTAACTTTCTAAAAAACATAGATAGAAAACTATTCCATGGTTTGTTTGAGAACCATGACACATATCAAAATCACATATCACATTTTGGTCATGAATTATTTTTCATAATATAATGACCATGATTTCACATATGTATCCAAAATCAATTATCATACTGAAAAAAGTATTAAATAATTATTATTTAGAATAATATTTATAAATATAATTTAAATTAATTGGTTCTTTATTTGTGTCTTTTATAGGTCTATCAAAGAGTGAGAGGAAAATATTTTCATGGACTATTGTTTCTTCAAAAATTATATGGACAAGCATTTATGACATGATCAATGTTTATGAACTTTAGGGTGTCGACAATGAATATATTCTTAGGTGTGTTTTCATTGTTAGAATCTCAACCCAACTGAATAATATTCTTCATGATATTATTGAAATGTCATACTAGTAAATATGGAATTGTATACATGATATCATTTTCTATGGGAAAACTATTGAATTCCAAGTGATTTCATTGCACCACATAGTCTCAATGAAAGAATTTTTTAAAAATAAAAATGGTTTTGCATATTCTTCAATTAGAGAATTAAATAATAAAAGAATATTGGAGTCATATGTATCTATAAGAAACCAAGGGATTAATCTGTATTACATAGTAACCACAATATCATGGACGAGTTAAGCTAAATACTGATTGGAAATTGAAAGGAAACTCTATACAATATGACTATGGATAATTATTGGGAGATCATCAAAGAGTTGTTATAAAGAGTTTCATTAAGAAATTTGGTAACACATATTCCCTTGAAGTGGATATGTAGGGGTGATAAAGGGAACCAAGATTAAAAGATAAAATGAAAAGGATTAATCTCTAGTTGGTTTGTGCTTTAACTTGTATTGTGAAATATATCAAGAATATATATATATCTATATCTAATGGAATCTTCTTCCATAATTAAAAAAATCTATTATAGATCTATATTTAATCAACTTCATTATTCCTTTAGGGATGAAAATTCATTAGATGACTATCTTGAAAATAAATTTGTCCATTGCAATTTCTATATGTGGTTTAAGGAAGTGTCGTGGGATATGCATGGCATGGTGGAGAGGGAAAAATATAAAACTCATTCCGTAAGACTTTTCAAAATTTATTCTTTCTAAATTAATAATTTCAATGTATTATTTTCCTTGACTACCCATTTTATTTATTATTATTATTATTATTGTATTTTTACTTATATAAAGGGTAGCATATGTGATTTTTTAAATGTTTTTGAAATTTTTTGTTTTATTACCATTTTATTCCCCCATTTCTATTTTGTATTATTCTTTATTCCCATACTATGAAACCTTAATTATGACCCTACCATATTCTAAGCCACCTTTATCAACATACCTTCACCATGTTTTCATCCTTGATAATGTATCATCATAAAGATGTTAGGGATCTCATCTCATGATCATTTAGTGTATCCACCTTATGACATTTTATCATTCTTAAAAAGCCACCATTTCAAATTATCCAACATAATATTTTAATTTATTATTGTTTATTATGAATTCCATGATCGGCACATGCATCTTCATGGAAACATATGCTCGTGGCCTTATGTTCCCGCTTTCGAAATATGGTCAGTATTTATCACTTCTTCAGAGATGTCTACTACATGATTGTAATGGGATGATATGTTTTCAACCCCTCCTTCCTTTGATTCCCCCTAAAAATTTATATCCAATTTTGGGTCTTCCTTATTGATTTGAGTCATTTTTCATGAATCTCATTCCCAGTTCCATCTCTTTATGGATGACAGTTAATTACACTTCTTCTATCAGGACATTGAAAAGGGTCAAGTGAGGGCAGAAACCTTCATTCTGAGTGAATGGTAACATCATGCATGTTTGGAAATCTCTAGATTCCAAAACATTAGAGAATATGTATTCTTCCTCATAATATGTCTTATTAAGGGTGAAGAAACCTGATCCACCCTATGTCGAATGCGAGGATTATTATGATAGAGACATGTCTCCTTGGATTTTATCAGCTTCCAAGGTTTAACACGATTTATTCTCCGAGTTTAAAATCTAGTGGAGAAGGTTACACTGAAGATGTAGTTTCTATGGTTTTCTTTAGACATCTCATGATCAACATAGGGTAGGACACGAGTTTAACTTATTATAGAGAGAGGTTAAAATTAATCTGGACACCACTAAGTGTGGATCAAGTAGTTTCACCCCAAAAGGGGTTTACCAAATGGATAGATCATAATGCCCAAAAAGTGTAGACCTAGGGTGGTGCGTCCCAAAAATGTAGCACTAGATGGATGGATTAGAAAGCCCAAAAATAGTGGACCCATGGTGGTGTCTCCCAAAAAAAAGGATGATGTCACACCATGAAGGTTGATCTAAACACCACTTAGGGAAGATCATGGGGGTGGAAATAGTAGATGGGGGAACTAAAGTTTACTATTTGATGGGATTAAACCATGGGGAGGTTTCCAATGCACCATGTGTAGAAGATAGAGTTAAAAGCCCATGTACCTAAAATGGGGTGATTTTGAGCTTACACGTGGATAGTTTCCCATCACAAGAGTTTCACTATTAGTTGGATGAATGTGGATTTTATGGGGATTATTCCAGGTTATATTCCTAGATAGATGGATCAGAACAACTTATGGGGTGGATCCAGAAGATGTTTCTCAAAAAGGGAAGATGTCACATCTTGTGCGTACGTCCCAAGGAGGGAGAACCTATGTTTATCGGGTTGATGAATTTGAATACCTATTGAGGCATATCCTGGGTGGTGTTTCCCACGAAGGAAAGATGTCACACCATGGTAGAGAATCTAAACACCATTGGAGGTTGATCATTGGTGGTGCACCCCATGAATGTAGTACCATGGTTTATCGATAGTCGTGATTGGACCACATAGAGGCATCCTATATACCCTGATTAGAAGGTAATAATCAAATCCCATGTATTTTAGAGTTCTATGTATTTTAACATCATACGGTGAGGGTGAGAGTGAGCCAACGTGAAACATATAGAATGTATGGATTGCTAGGATGAAACTACATAGAAGCTTCCAACATATCCCAGTCGTTGGGGATCAAATTACACATAGTTATGGGAGACGGGTGTTGGGTATTACACCTAAAGAGGTTACCCAAGCATGTGGTTAGGGATTACACATAAAAGTGGACCAGTGGTTGGAGAATGGAAGACCAGGTCACTACTAACATTTATGACCTCGCGAGTCATGCCCAGTGTGAGAAACAATAAGAACTAGTAAACCAGTAAGTCATAGAGAAAAAGATGCACCAATGAGAGATGTTGAATGGGGATTACATGTGGATGATGCTCAGGTTCCACTAATGAGAGGAAATGGTGGATGTTGATTATGCATGGAAGCTTCTCTGGTGCCACTATGGAGAAGAAATAGTGGATGAGTTTTATGTGTGGAAGCTTACTCAGTTTCGCTAATTAGTTAAAATGGTGGATTGGGTTTATGTGTGGAAGCTGACCAAGTGATGCTAAGGAGTGGAAATGGTAGACAAGACTTACGTGTGGAAGTTTCATTTATCTTTTTTCTCAGGTCTGGCTTTGGGGGATTGACGACATGATGATTAGTTGTGGAAAAATGGTTTTGGTATTTCACCATAAGAGGAGTCCCATAATTGTTGTTTTTGTTTGTCTCAGGATGTGGCATCTTATTCTTCAGGTATAAGGAATACTACTATTTAATGATAGGGTATTATCTAGATTAAAGTCATGTATTAAGGACTATTAGAATATTATTATTCAGGCATAAGGTGTCTCTTATTCAGAACAAGAGGAATCCTATGTTTTTCATATAGGTTCTACTACAGTTTAAAGTTGTGTATTGAGGACTACTAGGTAGAAGATTCTTAGAAATGGAAGGTATTGGACTTACGTAAGAGCGGGCCTTTTTTTCAATCTAGTATAGGAATTAGGTGATGAGGTTTGAGGAGTTTCATTAGGAATCGGTCAACACAAGGTACTTAGGAAATCCACGATGAGGATATCAACTCATGACATGGGAAAGGGACCATGGGTTTTAGAGTCAAATGAAGGTGTTTCATGGAGTGCGGAGGAGTATCTCGAACCATGGTATTCCATAGGTGGATTTTGGGTTCACATAAGGGTGCATGGTAAGGTATCTGTCATTTTTTACAATAATTACATGGTGTGATTATTGATTATTCATGGGTTACAATGATGGGAATGAAGGGATTAGCTCGGAGGGCTGAGACCACAGCCCAACAATGATCTTGATTCGGGGTATGGGGGGTGGAACCCCCATGGTATAGTCTGGTGGGTGTGAAGGAAGGAGCATTGTAAAGGATATGGATTCATGAAAGAAATGGGTTCACGAAGCTTAGGGTCTCACGAAGGATATGGCATCATAGAGCTTATGGTCTCACAATGGATTGCCTAATTCATAGGGGGAGTGTTTCGTAAAGGCAGAATGCTTTATAAAGCCTAAAGTGGATTAGAGGGCCTTTTTGCTTCATAGAGGGCATATGAATTCATGAATGGAATATCCACTTGGGGTAGATGATCTCAATAACTCAAGGATTGTTGCTTTATGGAGTCTATGGGCTCTACAAAACAGGATCTCATGACGCACATCAGCTCTGCGAATTGAGAACCTGAAGGTGCAAACTGGTGAAATATCCTCCTAAAATAAAGGCATGAGGGGGTATTTATAGTCAATGGGGGTCTCGTGATGCTCAAAGGTGCACCATGAAAGAAATATATCTTCATGAAGAAAAGAAGATCTGTCATACTTGTGGAGAATTTCATCACTACAGTATGGTGTTCGTAGAGATCATCGAACTCGCAGATCCATCCGTCACTACTTTGTGTTCATGGAGCGAGCTATATGAATGGTCTACATAAACCAGTTTTCTAGCTAAACATTGAATGTCCATAACTTCTAATCCATAACTCTGCTTGGGCTCTACTGTCAGTAAAACCAATGTTTGTCAAACGAGATATCCTATGAGACCACACCGAGTGCAATTTAGTGAATCTTTTGGACCCATTTTTTGGTGTCAACACCTATATAATCATTTATATCAAAAAACAGAAAATATTACATAATATTTAGTAACAATATACATGATCACATATAAAAATTTATTGGTTTAGTGTATTTGTGAGATTATATACATAATAAATTTTTTTAAAATGGAGTATGTAATATAGAATTTCAATATTCATAACATTCTTCTAGAGATCATCGTATTTCTATAACATTGTTGGATATCATCGAAGTATACATAGAGGAATGGAGTGATCCAAAAAACTAACAGGGTGATAAAATTTGACAAACATTTGGGGAGAAATCATCAAATTTAATAATTTATCATGGAATAGAAAAAATAGGGATCATAAACCAACACATAAAAACATGAAATAAGAGAATACATAACAGAAGATCATGGTAATCACGAGAATCATAAGATCATATTATAAAAAAGGGACTTCAACATAAATATAAGTCGAGGCCCACTCAAAAGACATCATAACATAATGTTCTAGGCCGGCTGCTTTTTCTCCACACATAGTATCACAGAATATATGTTCATTACCCAATAAATTAGGGGAATATATAGTTTTGGACCCACATATTTATAAAAATATTCTGTGAATATTAGTTCCACGTTGAATGGAAATAAATATCAATAATATTTATGAAATAAACCCACGAGAATGAAATGGGTAACATATAAATGTCCAAAGGATTTATCAAATGGCGAATCATATAGATTCCCAAAATAAGAAGGGGTATAATATATTTGGTTTTTAAAGATAATATTAAAAACATAATAAAATATATTAGTTCCTAAAGGATAGAATAAATATGGATGAACAACATAATATGAATTTGGGTGTGGAAGAAAGATAATAGAATGTTCCCTTTATAGTTTTTATAGGCATTAAATTAAAGAGATAATAAGAAGGTAGAAACAAGGGCATGAAAATATCGAAAAAATCATATATAAGCATTAAGAACATAACGAACCCATATAATAATGATTTAAAGTATTATATAGAGTGAAATAGTGAGTGTGTGATTTAAAACATAACCCCAAGAATGATACAGAGTGGGAAACACCCCTTTGAGTTTTAAATTAATTAAAATTATGGAAAATAACTCTTTAATAGTCAAGTTATTGTCATTTATAATATTTTTAATCCTTTTAAATATTTAACTCATATCTATAATTCATTTATTATCATGTTTGATTCATTTATTAACATACTATTGTATACATTGATCATATTGAATTTGTTTGTTGAATGACTTCAAATTTTGGTTGAGGTAACGATAAAGGTTGATGGTTCTTATACTAAGTTATTGTAATCTATAGTAGCTTCATGTTATTATTTTTATATCATTATATATGTATGGGAGTTCAATTGTTTACTAGATAATTATAATTTATGAAATCTGTATTTATATGATTATTTTAGATGGTTAAAATGCCTACAATTGATTATTTGTAATATAATTTTTATCTTGCTTTTTTATCCCTATAGAATCATAAACATGACATTATTTGATAATAAATGTCATATTAAATTACTAAATCTATTTTAATTAATATTTATGAATGTATAAAGTAAGACTAGAACATAACCATTCCCTTTGGTAATATAAAACTACAACAATTCAATGATTTTTTGGCAGAGTTTTAGATAAGAGGAATGTTAATAAATATATATGTTCCATTAAAACATTATAGTATAATTATACTACTATATTAAAGTTAGTTTTAAATATTATCTATGTTATGGAATGGGTAAGAAAGGAATTGACAGTAAGAATAGGGGTTTTGAAACTCTTGCCTTAATTTTTGAGTTTAACCATTTGGATTGGGTCTAAAGACATCAAATGAGGGTTTATTAATTAGGTTAGAACCAAAAAAACGTGTATATGATATTTGAAACATATATTTTTGGTAAATATATGGAAGATGAAGATGCATTGTAAGTGAGTAGAAAGGGGTGGAAGAGGGGTGTTTATATATCAAGGGGGAATAGAACCTTTAAATAAAATATTTTTTACTTTATTTATAAGGATTAAGACTATAAATAGTGGTTTATTTTGAAATATAGGGTCTTTTCCACATAAATGAACCCAGGACGTAATGTAATCATTGATAAATGTTTTTACAATGTAAATAATCATATATAAACTTTTATTCAAATAAAATATCACTCATGTTTTGAAAATTGATTTATTTGTTTATTAATTATTTTTATTAGTTTTAACATATATATTTTACCCATTAAATAAGTTTTTAGCTGTGAAAAATGTTTTATAAATTATTAATTATTATTAAATCATAATTATTTCGTAAAACACTTGATATGTGGAAATATTATATTTTACTTATTCTCCTAAAAGTAATTTTTTAAAAAATTAACTAAACATTATACTTTTATAATTTCAAATATATTGATTCCAAAAATAATATCAATTTTATTAAAATAAATTTCTAAATAGGTAATTTAAATATTTAAATTTTAACCTAAAAATACTATTTTTCTAAATAAGTTAAAACATTCCTTATTAAAACGTATTAATATTTATGTTTTAAGTTACATTATTTGTGAAATAATTTTATATGATTATAATATTTATATTTATAAATTATAAATTTTAACTATTAGGCTTTTTACTACTCTTAATGGTTATGTTATTATTTCAAAAGTGTTATAATTATTATAGGTCATATAAATACATATTATTTACTTCATTAATTATTCACTCAATTTCCTATCGAAGTTATTTTTCATTTAATTTAAAAGATTAAAATTTTATTTTGAAAGGTTTTCTATAGTTTTTCTCCCAGCATTAATTTTTCTAGCTGACTATAACCCTATGGATTTTCAAATTCTTAAAGGTTATTTATTCATTTTATTATCTCATTGTAATATTTTTAATTATATAAAGTGTGTGAATCCTTTTTATGTAATGTTCTATGTTGGTAGAATAATATATATTTTTTTATATAGTGAACATAATTTATACTTAAATACAATATGAATATACAAAGAAGGAAAATTTTTATATTGAAATGTGTAGGTTATACACCCTTTCCTTAGTTGATCATAACTCAAACCTAATTGTTATGTGAATGAGATGTTCCTAGAAAACCCATCAGTGGCATTATATCCAACTTAATTTTGAAATCAATATATTTTCATATTGGTTTTATAAAGAACATTAATATCCTAAAATTATTATTTTCACATAATAACATACAATATGGCATGGATAAATGTTATTAGTTGGAATTTCCTTCCACTGTTTAGTATATAGGGTTTTGTAAAGTGCAATTATATTATTTTTTATAGTCATTGAATATAGATGCATCAATCATAGCATACAATTAATGATATTCTATGTCCTTACACTACATCTTATGCTACTATAGTTGTTATTATAAGCTACAATAGATATACTAAGTTTCATAAAAATTGGGGGTCACTTCATAAATGTGAGGTGATATCGTTAAAAATAATAAGTTATCCATGATAGCATTTATTGCATGTCATGATTGGAACACGTATTCTGCTGTATATTATCTGTTATAAAATATAGTATAATCCATAATCTGAAAACATTAATATTTTGTTAAAAAATGCATATAGTTTATAAATTATTTATAAAAGATTAGTTTTAGTCATTATAAATCAGATATTTTTATTCCTAAAAGATATTAAATGTTCATATTAATATCTCATGTTTTGAAAATAAAAAAAATGATAATTAATTAATTTATTTATATTTAAATATTTTCATATATAAATGTTTATATGGTGTGAAAATTGTCTATTGTTTAATTTATATGATAATTTTATTCTTAAAAACTGGAAATAGGCCAGCATAAGAAATATTTTTCATCTACATTAACCGATCATAATTATATATTTATGAGCATAAATTTATAGGTTATGTATAGTTAGTAAATATTTGGAGTTAGAATTATTACAACAGCTAAGGATTTTAAAATATGTTGACCTTTAAATAAGTCAATGTGTTCAATATCGTTCTCTACACACAATACTGATATAAATGAATCTTTGATATATTTAGATAAAAATATAAATTTTTATGTGTGAATGTTAAAAACCTAATATTGAGTTAATAGAAATATATATGAGTGACTTAATTGTGAAAATATGTACAAATAAAATATATTTTTCTTTTAATATGAATTAAATTATGTTAGTTTTTCTAAAATTATAAATATTATCATTTATTTTTTATAAAATTTTTTCTCTAAAAATTGCCTGCAGCACCTCGACATTTTATAAAAGTAAGATCATATTCAATAGCTTATATGACACACAAAACCAATCTTAAAAGAGAATATAACACCCTAATATTGTATGGTATGATTCTTTTTAAATACATTTAATATATTTTATCTCTTTTGATTCATGTAATCCTAATATTTTAAAATAACACTATGTTTGATGGCATATACCACATGCAACATCGAGCTTCAACGAACCGTTAAATATTATTTCAATATGACCATTATAACCAAGAAGTTTAATTAGAGGCTATAAATAGTTTTCACTAAATTATAAATTATATATAAAGGACCTAATCAATTGAAATCATTGATTAATCCATAGGAAACAAGTACACAATTTTTAGTAAAATAATTTTATTCTTCAGAAATACTTTTTCTACAAAAAATGATATTTATCGATTTTTAAGATTTAATATTACAAAAAAAATTCTGAAACATCTATAAATTTTAATATAAAAATAATATTATTTTTTAATTCATAATATCAAAATAATCATAAGGTGAATTTTTTGTATTTTTCTGGAAGGATTGATTTTTCAATGAATTGTGAAATATAAATCTTTGTATTGAAAACTGTATTTTTTCAAGAATTTTAAAAGATTCATTTAATTTCAAAATGATTTAAAAGAAAAATTAGTTTTATTTTATTAATAATATCCAAATGGGTCCATTATATCCATTTTACAGTTGATTTTAATAAAAATATATTTTTATACTTAAAAAAGTACTTTTAGAAAGAAATGTTTTTCATTGCGTTTTTTCAATTTAATTTAAAATAAAAATATTCCAAATTTGTTTTTTAAATTTTAAAAAATTTATTCAATATTTGGATTCAAGATGTTCAAAATTATTAAATATGTACATTTTATTTTTTTCACAATGAATATTAAACTTAGTATTTTTTGTTACCACAATAAAGGGTAAATCAGGTAATAAAAGTTATAAATAAAATGATATAGACTATAAAATGGCTATAAACCATGAATTAATTTTATTTTATGAGTCCATTTCATCCATCATCATGCATGATTTAGTTATATATATTTTTTTGTCCATTTGGTTGAGATTTGACCTTCATAGTATTTTTTTCAAGAAACGTAAAACATGTCACACTCTTGTTTTTAAGAATTATAATATTTTTAATGTGAGTTTACCTAGAAGATATTTTCAAATATATATTAAATTTTCAAATCTAAAAGATGTATATTCATCATGGTAATTTATTTTTAATTTTCAGTGAATAAATAATTACATTAACATTATACACAACATGGATGGAGTAATTTTTCAATTAAGGGGAATATCAAATAAATTGTATTTAAAATATTAAAAGTAACATAATTTGAGATAAATTGTAATGAACTAAAATTTTACCTATTTAATTTTGATTCTTATAATTATTCTATGTAGTTTAAATCATATAAAATTTCATAGAGAACACAATACAAATTTTATAAATGAAGAATGAATAAAAAAGAGTTATTTCTATAAATTATGTATTTTATACCGATAGAATAATAACATGACCATTTGAATAGTAAAATGTCTTTTAGAAATAGTAATAGAGACAATAGAATAGTATCCTCACCTATGAATGTGTAAATAAAAGTGGGGAATCATATAAATGGAAATATTCTATATTTATAGCTTGGTATAAGTAAAGAATTTTTTTTAAAATGATAAATTAAGTGTAGGTATATTTGTTAAGCATAAATTTTTATTTATAATTTTATAATTAATATATTGTTTTAAAATAAAATATAATTTTGAAAAATTGATTCAAAAATTAATATTTTTTGTCTTATTATTATAATATAATTTTATCAGATCGTTGTTAATTTTTTAAAGTGTCATTAAATCTGTTAAAATTTTAAAATTTTATTTATTTGAATAAATGATTTTGTTAATGAAAAATAACAATTATCATGTTTAGAAAACTATTTTCATAAAATAGAGCCTATTTTTGAATTATACACATTGGAAAATGGTTATGGTGAATTTTTTCAGATTTTTCTAAAATAGTTGAATTTTTGTGAATAGTGAAGTACTGTAATTTATAGTATTTAACATTTTAGAAAACTACATGAATTTTTAGTAATTTAAGAAGTATGTGTCCACTATATCAAACTAACATTATCTATTTATTGTATTTATTCACAATAGTCAATACTATTGATAGTCTTTATCCGAAATAATAATCTAGAAAATAAAATAATCAAAAAATATTTCTCTCCTCCACTATAAATACCAACTCTCGCCATCCACTCTCCTCACACATTATAAGTCTTTTATATTTATTATAATTTTTCCAATGACTCTCCCAAACAACTATACCCTGTTCTGATCTTTCTTCTCTCACCATAAGACCAATCCCAATTTTCTTAATGAGGTTCTCAAGGAGAAAACATTCAAGATGTAAAACCTCCCCTCTCTCTCGTTAAATTCCTTTTCTTTTATAATCATTCCATCACCACCCATATTTAAAGAAAAATTAAATCTTTGGTATCATATATATACTATAATTGTATTCAATTAATGGTGTACCAACAATTAATTCACTTCTCTTCCCCTTTTTTACAAAAATGAAAACATCATCCATGAGGTGTCAATTCACCACCTTCATGGATGATGATTTTTTGTTTTCTAATTCCACCATCAAGCCTGGTTAGGAACCCAATTTTATTATTAAACTACATTATTATAAGTTTATTACAACTTATTATGTTTTATAGAACCAATATATAATTATTATATTAAATGCAATGATATAAGTTCTTGGTGGTCGTAAAAACCACCAAATTAAATTAAATCATTTTTATTAAAGTTTAATCTCATGAATCATTCTGTGTAAAGACCCATAATTTCTATGTAATGTTTTTTAATTATATGGGAATTTAGCGAGACGGTGAAAATTGATGGCGCGTGCTCCAGAGGACCTGAGTGCCCAGAATAATTTTTTGAACTTTTTTTCAGGTGTGTTTAGTAAACGTATGAGCGGGTGTTTGTAACATTTACATCATTTCTCAGAATTGAAATCTGAGGGCACCATTGAACTCACAGCACCGGTATTCTCTTAAAGATACATTCACCTCGATGGCAGTTGGATAAGGGTGAAAGATAGTTTTTCACTTTTTCGTGGAAGTAAAATTAAAATAATATTATATTATATTATAATTTTTTTGTTGAAATATCCACAACATGGGTTATGGTGGTGGGGACCACCTGATCCTAAACCTCCCAATTTGAAGTCTAGTGGTAGGGACCACTTGAACCCTCTTAATGTGAGGAACTCCTTGAACTCCCTCATTAATGAAGAGTTAACACATGGACTCCCTTTAACATTAATATTGCCAACATTTTTCATTTAATTGAGTCAATTAATTGGGACAATTAATTATGTCAACATGCCAACATAATTAATCTAAACAATTTAAATTATATTTCCTTCTCTTTCCTTTGGGAGGATTTGGGTTGGCGAAGGAGAAGGGGAGATCTTGGAGAACTTCTCTCCAATGAAGAACAGCCTCCATTGAAGAGTGATTATCAGATGAACCAACGAACGAGCCCGGGATCAGAGGTGTGTAGTGGGCGTGACAAATGTAGACATCTTCAAATTCTTTCTCACACCAACATCAATGAACCTCTGAGGTAGTGGTTTAATTATGTGTGATTATGGATTTCCCATATTCTTCCCTTCTAAAAAAAGAATGTGGATCAACTCCCTGAGTAGTTGATCTATAGGTGTTTTCTTTTTGCAGGTTTCAGAATAATGGCCCTTCTAAACTTTTGAGCACCCCATTGTTGTTCTTGACATTATAAATAAAAGTTTTATTAAGTTTTTTGAAGCCACCCTAACTTGGAGGGTGCGGGCCAAATGAACATGGCCCACCCTCTCTGTAATTTTTCTTGAGGTTTGTTGTGTTCCTCACAATGGAAGAAGGTGGCGACCGGTGTCGGCGAATGGAACTAGTTGGACTCAAATACGGAGGACAGAACACTATCATCCATGATGAAGGTGATGGAGAAACCATGGCCGCCCCACCACACCATGACCCTCCCGCCGCCCCACAGCCCGCTCGCTGCCTAGAGGTCCCCGCGCGGCCCCGCACCGCCCCGTGGCCCTCGTGCGCCATGCGTCACTCGCGCCTCCCCGCAGCCTCTGCACTGCTCCACAGCCCATGCGGCCCCCGTGCCACCCTGCGGGCCACCACCTAGGTTGTACCGCCTCGCATGCGCTGGGCCGGACCCAGTAGGCCATATGTGCTCAAACCGGGTCGGTTCGGACTAGGCCAGCGTCTGGCCGGGTCAGTCTAACCGGGTCGGACTGGTCCCAGACCAGCTTCAACCCATTTTCGCAGTTTTCGCCATAACATTGGCACCGAGCGTCTATTTGACGAACCTTATATAGCACCGTAAACCTTCAAACGATACGGTCCCTTTGATATATTCCACAGGGAATTTGGATTATGTTGGGGTACAGTCGGGTTAGATCAATCACGAATCCAACCGGACCCTTGGGACTAAAAGGATAATAAATTACAGACCTACTGTCCATTTGACACAGCGTCTATTGTGTCGAGACCCCTATTCCATGGCGGACCAAAGGAATAATTTTTCCAGGTAATTCATGATAGTTGGAGTATCGATAAGTTGCTGGAGGACCAGACTCTCCTAGAGATGAGAAAGCTTAGTGCGGAAACCTAGTAGCTATCTATAACATGAGAAAGGGATCCTTCTGAGGTTAGTATTAGAGGATTCCACATGGATATGTTCTAGGAATCCATGTGGGACTACCTTTGAATCTTATGTGGGTCTGTTGTACTAGGTTTCTATGTGGGTCTGATGACGTACTAAAGGTGTACTAGGATTTTGGGTGGGTCTGACGACGTTCTAAAGGTGTAATAGGATCCTGTGTGTGTATGATGATGTACTGAAGGTGTACTAGGATCCTATGTGGGTGTAACGACGTACTGACAATGTACTAGGATCCTGTGTGTGTCTGACAATGTACTGAAAATGTACTAGGATCCTGTGTGGGTCTGACGATGTACTACGATCTTCTGTGGGTCAGATGATGATTTAGGATATTTCATGGCTCTGACTCTGTTTCCACACTGGAATCGGGAATGACCTCATTGATTTGAGATTCAAACGTTTCAATCGGTATCTAATGGGTTTATTCATAGAATCAGAAACACCCAATGATTCCATATCCTGTTGGACCTACTTTCCAAAGGTAGGTTCCCATTAGCTGCGGACTGATGAGACTTAGGAATTTGCATTGGTCGAGAGGATGGGAGGTCAGACTCATCACACCTTTTTGAGGGGAATTATTAACTACTCTGGGACTCTCTTTGTAGATTTAAGTTATGTTCATGAATCCTTATTAAAGTACCAAGTATAAAAATGATCTTTTCCTTAGAACTTGCAATCAATAATTGATGTGTAGAAACTTAGAGAATCTTTTTATATGTATTCGAGGTTCTTCATCGATAGAGAATCATCTGTATTTCGACAGAGATCCTTAGCCAATGGTATCCTTCGAAACATTATATAGAATTCTCCTGGTCATGATGATGACCATACAGGTTTTAAGCCACTCAGTGAGGCACTTGAAGTTTATTGTCATTTAGAAGGACATTGATTATTTCATACTTGGGATCGTACCCGTAGAGGGGCTACCTACGTATCCTTTTTTAGAGAAGGAATCAGAACCCACGTAGTTCGAGATGGTGTATGAATTTATGCATGATTGATGGCCTAATGAAATATGTCATAATTACTTTTACACTCTAAGCCCACGTGAGTCATACTCGGTGTGAGAAACAAGAGGTATTGGTAAAACTAGACAATTGTGCCAAGAAAGATGCAATCATGAGAAATATGATGGGGCTTATGTATGTGTGACTGCCCAGATATTTGAAGGGTAGGATTTACTTCAGGGAAGAAAACCCAGGAATGATGTCCATAAAGGTATATGTGCTTCATGGAGATTTGAATACTCTAACTTGGGGCTTACTCCTGAGGAAGATGCCCAAATTAGGAAAGGACTTATGATTGGGTTTTATTCCTGAAAAGGAGACCCAGATCAAAAGGGAATTAAGACTGGTTAAGGGGAATTATGACTGGGGCTTATTCCTGAAAAGGAAGCCCAGGTTAAAGAGGGATTTGGGGATTACTCCTAAAGAGGATTCCCAAAATATGAGGGACTGGACTGGGACTTACTCTTGAGAAGGAGGCCCAGATTTGGGAACTTTTGATGACTTAGGGCTTAATTCTGAAGAGAAGGCCTAAGTTAAATGAAATTATGTGTGGGGATTACTCCTAAGGAGGATGCCCAGAATTTAGGGACCATAGGGCTTGCTACTTAAAAGGAAGCCTAAATTAGGGGACTTGGGGCTTACTCCTAAGGAGGATGCCCAAAATTTAAGAGACTGGGACTTACTCCTGAGAAGGAGGCCCAGATTATAGGGGAACTTTTCAAGACTGGGACTTACTCCTAAGGAGGAGGCCCAGAATTAAGGGACTTAGGACTTACTCCTGAGAAGGAGGCCTAGATTGAGAAATTAGACTAGGGATTACTCCTATGGAGGATGCCCAGGTGAGGGGGACTAGACTAGGACTTAATCCTGAAAAGGAAGCCCGTATCTAGGAATTTTATTATTGAGGACTGGGGCTTACTCCTGAAAAGGAGGCCCAGGTGAGGGGGACTAGACTAGGACTTAATCCTGAAAAGGAAGCCCATATATAGGAATTTGATTATTGAGGACTGGGGCTTACTCCTGAAAAGGAGGCCCAGGTTAAGGGAACATTGGATTAGGGCTTACTCCTGAGGAGGAGGCCAGAATTATAGATTCTCTCATCTTTTGAATGATGAGGTTGAATGAAATCTTCTACAGAAATCCTTTCAGATAAGGAAGTCAATCAAGAAAACATGCTAATTATGGCATTGAAGAGTTTCTTGATGATTTTGTTCTGAATAGAAGAGGTGGAATGGCATCAAGGAGGAGAATTGGGCAAGAAAGCCACCCAAAATCCTTTAGGCGCGCAAGTCCACAGGCGGTGCGCAAGTGTACCGGCGGCGCGCAAGCAGACAGGCGCGCAAGTGTCCAAACAGGTGTGCAAGTTTTTAAGTCGCGCAATTATACCAGTAGGGTATTACTTGAATGATATGAAAACACTTAGAAAAATCTCCATGGGTTTCAGAAGATAGGCACGCAAGTCTTTGGAGGCGCGCAAGTCTTGGTCGCGCAAGTGTACTTGCGCGACTCAAAGGGACTTGCGCGACATTCCGTCCTTAGGGAAGAATTTGGGTGAGCATTGGCTCAAACCCTTGGTTCAACCCCAATGGTCTTCCAGATAGAAGGCGTGCAAGTACTGATGAACAAATCAGTAGGCGCTCAAGTCTTTTGATAGGTGCGCAATTATTAGTGAAATCCAACACTTAGGCCTTGTTTCTCTTGTTTAGAACTTCCATTCTAGGTAAGGAATTACATTAGAAATGTTTGGAAGACTTGAAGAGAAGACTAGGGCGCCGAGAGCTCAGATCTGGTTCTCGGAAATTTTCAGTCATGAATATGGGGGGCCCACAGGTCTATTTATAGGCTGGAGGAGACCTCGGGCGAATTTCATCTTGGGTGCGCAAGTACTTGCGCGACCACAGGCACGTAGGTACTGGCGCGGTGACATTTGGGCGCGCAAGTATACTTGCGCGCCGCTTGTTCTTTCTTCTCCTCTTCTTTCCTTTGTCATATTTTTGACATTTCTTCAATGTTTGAACCACTTTGAAATCAGATATTCCCTAATCTTCAATACTTTGATGCTTTGGATGCTTTGTGATGAAAGGAGCGTCAACAAAAGTCCCCCCTCAGAGTTGGATCCGGAGAGAAAAGAGGATTTAACTCTGAGGAAATCAAGAATCCAAAGGAAACCTCAAAGGAACTTGGGCGTGCAATGCTTCCAACTACTTGCTTTAATTTTACCTAAGCCAATGGGCCTAGTAAGCACAGTTTGATTTTTACTAGGATTATTATAAATAACCCTACAAACTTTGAATCTCTTAATTGCTCAATATTACCTAAATCATACAAAGTGCATGTTTAGTGAGCTGAGACCTGACTTTTATCCAAATCTACCTTGTCTTTTGTGAGCAGTTTAAAGTCATGCACATGGACATTAAAAAACTAATGTTTAAGGTCGGAATAGCTTTGACCAAATGGATAAAGAAAGACTCAATTCATTGATAATTTATCCAATAACATATTACCATATTCAAGTATGAAGGGAAAATGTGTAAACCATGACTTAAGAAATTTTGAGTCCGAGGAATGATATGGAAAAGGACTAAAAGGCATTAGAAGAAGTAGTTTCCTAGAATGAAGTTACTATAATTTGACAAACCCGTTAGGGGGTTGAATTATGCAGGGCCACCTAAGGGCATTGGCTACATAGTCAAATAAATAGTATCTTTTGGCTGACAGGTCTGTTATGTAGACAACTTTATGCAAGACCGCCTATGGGCACGTGCTGCATAGTCAGGCAAAAGAACTCTTAGAAATTTACCTTTCCAGTGCTAGAAAGCCAATGAAGGTTTATGGAGACTCAAATTTTCCAAAGCATAGAGTTTGTTGTATGGAAATAGGTACTTGAATATAGAAAAAATATTTTCACACAAGATTATTTAGGAATTGGATGAATGTCACTCCTATGAAGGTCTGACCCAAGCGTAGGGAAGAAAATTATAAACCATGGACTTAAACATTTTCAGATCATGAAAAGGGAACATGGGATAGATATATTAAGGATGGCTATTTAATGCGGATCCCTACATATTTTCGCTGAGACAAATAAGGACAAAAGAGGTTTTCATCCCAAGAATGAAGTTACCACCATTTAACAAACTCGTTAGGGGGTTGAATTATGCAGGGCCACCTAAGGGCTTTGGCTGCATAGTTAAATAAATGGTATCTCTTGGCTGACAGTCAGTTATGTAGACAATTTTATGCAAGGCAGCCTATGGGCACGTGCTGCATAGTCAGGCAAAAGAATTCTCTGGTATTAAACACTTTGTGACCAGAAGTCAAGAAAAAAGATTATGAAGATCTGAAAATATTTTAAGGTTAGGGTTATAATACATGAAAATGGGTACTGTCAAATGTATGTAAAGATACACAGACAAAATACAACCAAAATCATGTGGAGGCTGGGTCCTGGATTAAGGTGTTGGACTTCACTACGTATCACATAAGTATGAGAATCAATCCATACGTAGTTCTTGAAATACCTTTTAACGTCATGTGGGATGGTAATGTTGAAGATCTAGTTTATGGTCGTAGATCTCGGACCATGATAAGGAATACACAATGTGTATTTTATGGGGACTTTTCAGCCAAGAGACTGAAAGTGGAATTTGGGGTAAGGCCCAATGACTTGGGGCTGGATTCGAGGGATGCTCGAACGTTCCTACGTATCCCATGAGGATGGGAATCAAGCCCACATAGTTCTAGAAATACCCTCTGTACAGATTTTAGTTCGTACATGTGAAGAGTTACAAGGAAACTTTAGTGCAATGATGTTTGACCCAAGATAAAAGGATTGGGTGTTACCATGTATGCATGTAATCTTTGGAATATGATTAAAAATCAAGGAAATAATGATTCCCTCTTAGGTGAGGGTATCAAAGAATGTTGTAGTTTATTGTCATACTGGACAAAAAATGTTGTATAGCTTAACGTCATATAGCAAGGACAAAGGTGAACCAATATGAGGATATTAGTTCTGGGAGCGGTTTCACAAGTCAAAATTTGTATGAGAAGTGAACCGATGTGAAAATATATGTTTTGGGCTTGAACCTCGGGTGGTTGCCTAAGTACCCAACCTAGAAGGCAAGGATCAAAGTCCGTGTAGTTCAATTAAAGAAAGAAGTGTTATGGTTGAAGTTTTATCTAAGCTCACATGAGTTATACTCGGTGTGAGAAACAAGAGGTAACAACAACCCTAACAATGTACAGTTTAATGTCATGTAGGACACAAAAAGGGACTATGCAGTTTAAAGTCTTACAGTGAGGACTATTGGTGCTGCACAGTTTAATGTCATGTAGTAGGGACAAAATATAGTTTAATGTCATTTCAGACATAAGGAACTTCTGTACTGTTTAACGTCATGTAGATAGGACGATAGGACATAGTTTATCGTCATGTTGGATGTAAAGGGGACTGGGCAGTTTAATGTCATGCAGTAAGGAAAAAATAGGACACAATTTATCGTCATGTTGGACGAAAGAACATGCGAACAGTTTAAGGTCATATACCTGGACCGCAAGCGGTGTAGTTTAATGTCATTCTGGACAATTAAGGGAACTGATATAGTTTAGTTTCATTTCAGACATATTGTAGACAGTACAGTTTAACGTCATGTGGGACGATAGTGCGAATAGTTTAAAGTCATATGCGTGGACTGCACAGTTTAACGTCATGTTGGACATTGAGGACTTTTATACAGTTTATCGTCATGTTGGACGAAAGAAAATTGCTGCATAGTTTAAAGTCATGTAGCTAGGACATAAGTGAACCAATATGCGGATATCAGTTCTGGAGACTTTTACAGTTTAACGTCATGTTGGACGATGAAAGTGCCATACAGTTTAACGTCATGTTGCTAGGACTCAATATAGTTTAATGTCATTTCAGACAAAACACAGTTTAGTGTCATGTAGGACAAAATTGAACAAATGTGACAGTTTAACGTCATGTTGGACGATGGGAACAAATGTGACAGTTTAACGTCATGTTGGACGATGGAGACAAATGTGACAGTTTAACGTCATGTTGGACGATGGGAGCAAATGTGACAGTTTAACATCATGTTGGACGATGGAAACAAATGTGGCAGTTTAACATCATGTTGGATGATGGAAACAAATGTGACATTTTAACATCATGTTGGGCGATGGGAATAATATTTTGTGTTTATACAAAATACTACTTCAGAAATCTGGCATTGGTTGGAGTCGTGATGAGTTCTCCATCCATTGAGATTAAAGAATATGCTCCATTGGAGTAGACCTTATGTATTGAATAAGGTCCTTCCCATTTTGGTTCCAACTTGGGAGGTTTCTTTCCTGGTATCATTGGTGTTCTGAGAACCAATACCAATTCTCCCTGAACGAAGGAACGGAGACGAACTTTTTTGTTGAAAGCTCGTGCAATTCGATTCTGATAGACTTCCAAGTGATGCAGAGTGCATAATCTTTTCTCGTCTAATCGTTCCAACTCATCCAACCACTTCTAAGATTGTTCATCTGTACATGAATGATCACAAATAGCAACTCTGAGCGAATGTAACTGAACCTCAATAGGCAAAACTGCTTCTGTTCCATATATCAGTGAATATGGAGTAGACCGCGTTGCAGTGCGGGTGGTGGTTCGATAATCCCATAAAGCATGAAAGAGTTTGTCAGGCCATGATTTCTTATCTTTATCCACCATCTTCCACGGTATGTTTGATAGAGTCTTGTTAAAGGCTTCTATCTGGCCATTAGCCGCTGCATGATACCGAGATGAATGATTGGACTTGATATTGTATTCTTGATACAATTTCTTCACCTTGGATGAATAGAAGTTGGTGCCATTGTCCGTCAAAATGGTATGAGGGACACCAAATCTGGTGATGATGTTAGACTTAATGAAGCTAACAATGCTTTTGGAACTGACTTCTTTGAGAGGTATTGCCTCTGCCCATTTGGAGAAGAAGTCAGTAGCAGTAAGAATGTACTTGAACTGCTTGGCCGTAGCGGAAGGGTAAGGTCCCACCACATCCATTCCCCACGTGGCAAATGGCCATGAGTATTTAGCTGTATGAAGCAACTCTGGGGGATGATGAATGAAATTGGCATGTACCTGGCATGAATGAAATTTCTTTGTAAAATCAATACAATCTTGTATCATTGTAGGCTAAAAGTACCCAATCCTTCGAATCTGATCAGACAATCTATGTCCTGCCTGGTGGGCACCACATACTCCTGCATGCACTTCTTTCATGACAGCCATTGTCTCTTCACCATCAATGCATCTGAAGAGAACTCCATCAAAACCACGCTTGTAGAGAACTTTCTCAAGGTGATTTGGGCTATCATAAAGAGTAAAGTTGACCACTCGTCGCCAGATTTGCTCCTTCTCGGCCCTATCAGGTGGAAGTGTCCCATTTTGAAGATACTCCCTGATAGGTGTCATCCATACTGTAACATGACCATATGGTTCAGAAATGGGACTAATTTCATTTATTTCCTCTGTTCTGGTTCGAACATAAGGTGAAATTGTACGACGGTGGGCAATGCTGATGCTCGTCTCATCTCGATCTGGATCTGCTAGAGCTGTGGCTATGTTAGCCAATGCATCAGCCTGGGCATTCTGTGATCGAGGAACATAAGAAAATGTCGGCTCTGTAGGGAATTCCCCCATTAACTCTCTGATATAATCATACAAGGGGATCAGTTCTTCTTTTCTGATTCCATAATCCCCATTAATTTGTTTGATTACCAGGTCTGAATCACCTTTCACTTTTAAGTGATTCACTTTTGCCGGAAGCGCTAATTCCAAGCCTGTAATGAGAGCTTGGTATTCTGCTTCATTGTTGGTTCCACCTTCCTGCAATAAAAAGGAGTAAGGTAACACTGCCATTTCGGGGGAAATGAGAACCACTCCTAATCCAACTTTGTTGAATTTAGGGTCTTCCATCTTTTTTCCTGTTGGGCTTCTAGAAGCACCATCAAAGTACATTTCCCAGATTTGAGGACTGTCCTGAATAGAAAAGATTTCTTCATCAGGGAGTTCAATATCTGCAGATGTATTTTCTACTGAAGGGTGTTCAGCCAGGAAATCAGCCAGAGCTTGGCCCTTTATTGCTTTCTGAGACACATACTGAATGTCAAATTGCTGCAGGATAACCGCCCAACTTGCCAGACGTCCTGTAAGCATTGGACGACTGAGGATGAATTTGAGTGGGTTATTGCGAGATACTAATTGGACCTCGTGATGTTGTAGATAGTGTCTCAATTTCTGAACTGCAAAGATTAATGCAAGGCAGCACTTCTCAATACTCGAATATCGGGTTTCTGCTTCCATCATAGTCGGACTGAGGTAGTAGAGGCTATTTTCATTCCCAGCATCATTCTTCTGAGCAAGAAAGGCTCCCAATGATCGCTCTAAGGCTGTTACATAGAGGATTAGTGGTCTTCCTTCAACAGGTGGCATTAATACCGGTGGACTCAGGAGGTATTTCTTGAGAATGTCAAATGATTCCTGACAATCTTCAGTCCACTGGTATGTGACTCCCTTCTTTATTAATTTGGTGAAGGGTAGACTTTTGCCAGCCAAATTGGCGATGAACCGCCGAATATAGGCTAAGTGTCCCTGGAGCCCTCTCATTTCTTTCAAATTTCGAGGAGGGGACATACCAAGGATTGAATTGGTCTTCTCAGGATCAACTTCAATACCACGATGGCATACAACAAAGCTGAGTAATTTTCCTGAGGTAACCCCAAAAGCACATTTTAAGGGGTTCATCTTCAAATTATGCTGTCGAATCTTGCAGAATATGGTCTCCAGATCAGTCAAGTGATTAGATCGTTGCTTGGATTTGACTACCAAATCATCCATATAGCATTCAACGAACTTCCATAAAAAGGGATTGAAGATGCGATGCATGGCATGCTGATATGTTGCGCCAGCATTCTTAAGGCCAAAGGGCATCACCTGATAGCAAAACACACCCTGGGGGGCTCTGAAAGCTGTGGATTTTTCATCTTCTGGAGACATCCGAATTTGATTATATCTGGAATATCTGTCCATGAAAGATAGCACTTCATAGCCCACTGTTGCATCAATCAAGAGTTCAGTAATCGGAACTGGAAAATCATCTTTAGGACAATGCTGATTAAGATCTCTGAAATCAATGAAAACTCTAATTTTCCCGTTCTTCTTCTTCCCTGGGACAATATTAGCCAACCATTTGGGATATTGAACTTCTCTGACGAAGTTAGCTTTGATAAGCTTATCAACTTTAGCTTCAATTTTGGAAGCATAGGTTGGGTGTGTTCTTCTCGCGGCTTGTTTAAATCCTCGATGTTCTTCTAGCAAACCCAAATGATGGGTAGCAACATCAGGATCTAGCCCTGGAATCTCTGTATATTTCCAAGAAAATATGTCTCTATTTTTCTTAAGAAAGGAAATATACATCTCTTGTTCTTCAAGAGTCATGGCCACACTAATTAAAGTGGGGCGTGGATCTTCTTCAGTGCCCAGATTTATTTCTCTGAGTGTATCCACGGTAGTAGAGGTGCCTTCCTCAAATGCTGGGGGAGCATCCCTGAGATCTTCTTCTTCCTCTTCTTCTTCAACATGTATTATCTCCTTAGTTTCCACCTGCATTGTAGATGATGAAGCAAAATTTCCACAATCAGAAGAAATATTAAAATTTAAACATCTCGAAGAAGAAGCTTCCATTTACAACTCGTTCAATGATAGAGAGTCTTCCCTGGGTATTATGGAGGTGATGATGGATAGAGAATCGTCATCATTGTGCACCTCTAATGCTGCTATAACTTCTTCTGGCCTGATTGGTGAAGCATAGACTTGTTGAATTTCAGTAGACGAAACAAAGACATCCCCATTCGGGCTTTCGTCACTGCCTGGTGGATTACCAACCTCTCCCATGTTGCCTGGCTCGACTGCCATGATAGACATTATGGATCTTTCCATAAGAGTATTTTGATTTGTGTTTACCCTATCAATTTGACTGATAGGCAACACATAATCTGAACTCACATGTGCAAATGAATTTACTGGAACTTTTTCCAAACCAAATGGAGCGTTGATCTTGGTAATATCTTTTGTTGTGGATTTCCCTTCTCCCTTTGTGTGATAGAATTCCGCCTCAATGTACTGAGATTCACATGTCTTGAATGGAAATTTATCACCATACAATGTCCCAATCTGACCATTGAAACAATACATAAGACATTGATGGTATGATGAAGGGATTGCTACATGTTGATGTAGCCTGGGTCTTCCAAGAAAATTTTTGAAAGTTGTGTCATGGTTAACCACCATGAAATCTGAATTGGATACAAGATCACCAAACTGGGTTCTGAGTGTAATCTCACCCAGTGGTTCTTGCTCATTTTTATCATACCCTTGCAACATTAAAGTGGAAGGAGATAAATCAGATTCGGTGAGTCCCAATCGTCGAAGTGTACGAATGGGGATAAGGTTGACTCTTGATCCATTGTCAATAAAAGCTCTTTGGATATCCACACCATTGACTTTTCCAGATAAGTACAATGGTTTGATATGCCCATGCACGACTTCATCTTCATCTATATCTGTGAATGATATCACTGCATGACATTCTGCGGGACTGTTCTCTACATGGTAGACTTCAGCAGCTACAATTTCAGTTTCGAACTCCTGAGGACTTGACAAAGCCTCAATGAGTGCCTCTCGGAGATCCTTTGACAAATTCAGTACCTCCAAAATTAATAACTTGGCCGGTACTTGGGCCAAGTGTTTCAATACATCATACTTTTGAGCCAGAGGTCTGTGTTTCCCAACAGGAACATGTGGTTTAGCAAGTGCATTGGTATTTGATGCTTCTTGTAATGGAATAGGAATTGGCAATATTCCTGGATTCGGAAGATTGGATCAATTGGATCCATTTTCTCGTTGACAGGATGAAGGTGGAACTTCCAATCGATCTTCCAAAATGACTGTACCAGGACTGAATCTGTTACTGGTGGAAGAACTTGCCTGTTCTTACTGAGCTCGCTGAAGAGCTTTGCCACGAGTTTCTACAGCATACACAGTTCTGGCAGGGGTTGAATTAGAATAGTGGTTTCTGGGATATCCACGTCTTCCTCTATATCCCTGACCCCTGGAACCTCTTCTACCTCCTCTATTTGATAGAGGGAATTCAGGCTCATTGAAATCAAAACCACAATTGGCATAAGGATCTGTTAAGCTGATCATATTAACAGAACCGAAAATCAATTCTTCATCTGATGAAGACTCTTCCTAACATGCCAACTGAGGCTATGCCGTTTGGTGGGGCGGTGCCCTTTGCATTGAAGTAGATGGCATGAAATCTTCCAGAGTCAAAGACAACTTGGGTTTTGATACATACTCATCTTCATCTAACTCCTCCTTCTTCTTTGAATTACGCTGCCCTTATGAGGATTTGTCTTTTGATGGAGTCTTCACCGCGGCATTAGTGGAGGATGAAATTGGCTTCTTTAATTGCGTTCGCAAAATGGCATGAGTCCGATTGATTGTCTTTCTGACCATCCAATCATCATATTTTTGCGCACCTTTGCTTTTGACTTCCTTCCACTCGCCTCCTTCATCAGGATCTGTAGTAGTAACGCATGCTACCTGAGCTGAAGAACCCTTCAATTTGACTTGCCCTGAGTCGACCATCTTTTGCAGGAGGTCCTTGAAGACGAAACACTCCTGGATGGGATGCCCTAACATCTGATGAAATGGGAAATAATTGGGACGGTCTTCATCTCCTTCCTTGTTTGGCCTTTTGGGCCTTGGCAGCTGAACCAAGTTATTCTCCAGAGCTGAAATGAAAAAGCCAGGGACTTGTTCATTTCTGAAAGAATAAACTTTGCTTTTCATTTCATCGAACTGTTTCCGTCATTGATCTCTTTGATCGTTTTGACGAAACGTTCTCTGTTGCTGATGCTCAGGAGGTGGAGCCCTTCGAGAATATGAAGTCCTTGAGGTAGGAACAGGTATAGGTGCTTTCTTGAAAGTAACTGTAGCAGTCTCTGCTCTACCCATTCTCCTTCCTAGAGCTGGTGTAATTACACGAGATTTGTCCTTACTTTTTATAAGATAATCCTCAATCTGTTGAGCAATTGAAGTAAGGTCTCGAAACCCTCCTGTGTATTTCACAGGGATCAACGGTGTGCGTAGTTCATCACACAAATTTGCCACACATATTGGCAACAGTTCTTCCTGGGGGAGTGCCAGCCGTAGGGAATATGTCAATCCCTTCTAGCGAGCAATGAAATCTGAACCATTTCATGCTCCCCTTGCTTACAGTTTGTAAGATCAAACACTGTTGTCTTTGGCAACGTGGAACTGAACTGAAGCAGAAATTGCTGACGAAGATCTTCCCATCCGGTAATTGACCAGGATTGCAAGCTTGTGTACCAGACAAAAGCAGGTCCTCATAATGACAGTACAAATCACCGGAGCTTAACTGCTTCTTGTTACTGAGGAGTTCCCATCATAGGATCACAACGAGAAACAAAATGTGTTAAGTGCTCCTCTGGATCTCCCGAACCTGTAAAGATTGGGAATTTGATACTTGCAAAATTTGATGGAGGAGTAATATCGTCAACCCATTCAGGGTAAGCTCTCTTCTCTAGTTGAATTTGAGATTTCTTTCCTTCCATAGCCTCTAACCGAGCTGTCAATGACTCAATAGTGGTTGTCAACTTTTGAGAGACATCTGGTTGGGCTTGGACCTGAACAGGTGCAGTGACTGGAGCTTGAGCAGGTTTGGCGGCTGGTACTGTAAATGATGATAGCACCACTGGCTGTTGTTGCATATGACCCATAGGATTAGACCTGTTAGGGTGTACTAGAAGAGGAGGATAATCTTGATCTGTCTCAGTAGCGGCAACAAATTCCCTTGGCTGACTGGCTCCAGCACACTTAGGAGGAAGACTACCTTGGAGTAGTTCTGCATTCATCCTCCTAAGTTCTTTCATTTCCTCTTCCTGCTGCGCAAACCTTTGCTCTAATGAGAGCTATTGGCCTTCTCCAGAGGAAGGGTGAGAAGCAACCTGATTCTTTCCTTTCCCCTTGTTAGGTCCTTTCCGGAGAGGGGGAAGTGGGTTACTTGAAGGAATACCCAGATTTTTGGTAAGCCTCTGATTACGTGTGCGCACACCTTCTTCATTTGGGTCTGTGTGCACAACTTCCTAAACAGTAACCACTTCATCTGATCCCTCAGAATGAGCCTCATCTGGTAGATCAGTAGCAACGGCATTAATGACATTAATGGATGCATAATGCATGGCATCCCTTTTATCAGCAGTTCCGTGATACTGTCTTTTTCCATGTCCTTGATGAGACATGACCTTCCGTTGGCTTGATCCCTCATGAACTTCTTGACGAACTGTTATTTGAAGATAATCTCCTGATAACTTGGCTCTTTGTTCCACTTGGGGCTTCTTCCCTAATCAAGAGAAGACTGACTTTCTCTGAGGGAGGGAATGAGGATTTGAAAAAGTCCCCAGTTCGGTGGACTAGGGCTGTTCCTGCTGTTCCCGCTCAACTCTTCAGATTTATTTGATGATTTCGAGAGTTGGTTTGAATGAGTCCCGAGTCTAGCAAGTTGGGGTGGTTCTTGACATGCAATGTCTGAGACTTTCTTAAAAGTCCTTTTGATTTTGAGTATCTTGGTCCAGAAGTTGGCGGGGTGCATCAATCGATATCCGCTTTTATCACCTGGATTATAAGACCGTTGGATGATTTCAGACACTTCCGTCACCTGACGATGCGCTTGCTCCATACGAGATGCCTGTTCAATATTCTTGTTTGCTTGATGCAGGAGCATTTCAACGACTTCTTCTCTATACACTTGATTTTGAGAAGAACTCGTTGAGTCCTGATCTCGGGCAAGCCTTCGATTACAAGCAAAGCCCATTGACTAAGGCCGGCCATGGGCAATAACATTGCATGAGACCATTTTCGGCGTGCTTTTCTGCTTGGAGAGAACAGTGAAATGCAGTGCTCCATGAACGCCCCATCCTCTGATATGAATACCATATGGGGCATTGGCAATTAACTGGCGCAATCTTCTCATTGCGCCAAGGCATGAACGCTGAAGAAAGTCATGAATTCCGTCTTCCGTCAACATATCTGGAATATCGTACTGAGAATTGGACAATGGCCAGAACATAACCGGCAATTTACCTTTCTTTAGTTGCTTTCTCATGTTTAGTACTTCCTCTTTATCATTCACTGAGGAATATTCAACCTGTTTGGACTAGAGTTGGTGCTTCCTTGTTGCTTCATCAGTTTCAGCAAGGTTGGTAGAGAGTCCGCTGTTCATGCTAGAAGATGAATGACCTGAGGATGGTTCGGAGAACAACCTGAACCCCAGGAAATCTTCTAATGGAGAAAGAGTTTCACCTGCCGATGGTAAAGCATCAGACATGACTGGCTTCACATTTGCAAGTGCCTCGAGATAATAGGGATTTCTCGTCACTACATTTTCTTCTGAGGGAATTACCAGACAACGTGAATCACTACTGCGGAGAGGACTTTCGCAGCGAAGTTCATCACCATGAGGAGGACCATCATGATGGGTTACAGAAAAAGACAGAATCTCTTGTTCCTTGATCTTCTGACCACATAGAGGGTTGTTGTGGCCCTCATCTGAAGGTGAATCTTCAAGATCGATCAAACTGTCATGAAGCAAGCCTTCATGAGGAAGAGTCTGGTGCAGACCTTCAGAATTAACGTTCCCACTATTGGGAACTGGGAGAGTAGAATCTTGATCCCCAATGGATAATTGTTCGAGGGCTTCAAGAACTCCAGCATCGAGTAAGGCCTGATCATAGATGGGCCCTTTTCATGACTGTGCTGGGCGGGTCTTCTTCTTAGACGCCTTCTTACTCGCCTTGGTAGGTGTATGTGCATGCACAGGAGGAATAGTCAGGATAGGCTGATTACCTTTGCTCAAACCAGGTGTATATTCCTGGCTTGGATGTCCGTATGATATGGGGGAGTATGCCCCATAACCCTCTTGGACTGGAACAGATGTATGTGTCTACTCCGGAGTGAGATGTTGATCTGTCACTCCACTGGTAGGGAAAGATTTATGTGTCTGTCCCTAAGATGAGTCTGAAGATGTTATGATATCCTGACAGTCATCCAGGATATGAGCAGGGATTTGTTTCTGCTCTTTCACCATTGACAAAATGTGTTTGGTGACTTCAGCCACTGGAACGGGGATATACGTCCATTCCGAGCTTGGAGTAGGTGTGTGTTCCTGCTCCTGTCCTCCTTTTCTTGCCAGTGAATTCTGGCAGTACTCAAGTGTGGGGGCAGAGAGTTTAGTCTACCTCCTGCTTGTCGTCGGGGCTTTCCGACTGACATCTCCAGTTGCTACCAAGCGAGACGGTCGATAGACTTCATCAATACCAGCAGGTGTATGTGCCTGCTGATTGTACTCCGCCAAAGGTGATTGACAGGATCCACCATATGTAGTCAGACGAGCCTGGTGACTGGTTGATGGCTTATAAGCAGGTGTATGTTCCTGCCTATAATACTCCGCTGGAATTGCCGGGCAGGACTGGCGTGGTGCTGCCAAACGAGTCTGCTGGATAGCTGAATTGAAACGGACGGGTGTATGTGCCCGCTCATTATTCTCCACCAAGTTAGGTTGGTGGGTTTCTCTAGAAATAGCAGAGACGAGGAGCTGCTCACTATTCACCGGGTTCCGCCTCTGACGGTTCATCTTGCCTGCCCGGGTTCGAGGAACCTGGGCCAAACGCCTTGAGACGGTGTCCTCATCATGTTGAGGACGCACTGCCGCATGAGTCTGGCGGCGATTGTTGATTGGAGCCCTCAGGAATGACTCCTGCCTCTTTGAATTCATGCCTTGAGAGACCTGCTCATTCACTTCCCCAGCATACGAGAGTGAATGGTGATTGTGTTCCGGGGATAACGACCCGAAACGGTTGAATACGGTGGTAGGCACCACCTTCTTCTTGAGCGCTGGTCGCCGTTGTCCGGACAACCAGGTAGAATTGTTGACCTGGAGGGCTTGACGAGCGGCCTCCAGAGTTGGGATAGTACCGTTTTGATGGTACTCCTTAACCAGTGCATTGGAAACCCAGCATTGAAGACGCTGAGTTGGTGATGTCGTCCTCAGAGCGGACGACGATCCAGCAGGTGCAGCAGCATTGGTTTTCACGGTAGCAGACCTCACAGTAGAGGTGTTCACAGTAGCAGCATTTGTAGGGGTGAACTTCAGGAAAGCCATTTTTTAAAATCCAGGAGATATTGAAAGAAAGTGTTCCTGTTTCATATAACAGACATTAATCAAGATAAATCCAGCTGCTACATCTTTTGGATGAGCACATACGTCAATGATTGCTTTGTTGGCCCACTCATTGTGTTAAAATAGGGGCCTAACAAAATAGAAGAATATCATTTTTAACTTGGTTAAGGATTCACGTCGAGTTCACCATTTTTGTTTCCACACTGGAATCGGGAATGACCTTGTTGATTTGAGATTCAAATGTTCCAATCGTTATCTAACGGGTTTATTCATAGAACCGGAAACACCCAATGATTCCATATCCTGTTGGACCTACTTTCCAAATGTAGGCGCCCATTAGCTGCGGACTGATGAGACTTAGGAATTTGCATTGGTCGAGAGGATGGGAGGTCGGACTCATCACAGCTTTTTGAGGGGAATTATTTTCTACTCTAGGACTCTCTTTGTAGATTTAAGTTTTGTTCATGAATTCTTATTAAAGTACCAAGTATAAAAATGATCTTTTCCTTAGAACTTGCATTCAATGATTGATGTGTAGAAACTTAGAGAATCTTTTTATATGTATTCGAGGTTCTTCATCGATAGAGAATCATCTGTATTTTGACAAAGATCCTTAGCCAATGGTATCCTTCGAAACATTATATAGAAGTATCCTGGTCATTATGATGACCATACTAGTTTTAAGACACTCAGTGAGGCACTTGAAGTTTATTGTCATTCAAAAGGACACTGATTATTTCATACTTGGGAGCGTACCCGCAGAGGGGCTACCTACGTATCCTTGTTTAGAGAATGAATTAGAACCCACATAGTTCGAGATGGTGTATGAAGTTATGCATGATTTATGGCCCAATGAAAGATGTCATAATTACTTTTACACTCTAAGCCCACGTGAGTCAAACTCGGAGTGAGAAACAAGAGGTATTGGTAAAACTAGACAATTGTGCCAAGAAAGATGCAATCATGGGAAATATGATGGGGCTTATGTATGTGTGACTGCCCAGATATTTGAAGGGTAGGATTTACTTCATGAAAGAAAACCCAAGAATGATGTCTATAAAGGTATATGTGCTTCATGGAGATTTGAATACTCTAACATGGGGCTTACTCCTAAGGAAGATGCCCAAATTAGGAAAGGACTTATGATTGGGTTTTATTCCTGAAAAGGAGACCTAGATCAAAAGGGAATTAAGACTGGTTAAGGGGAATTATGACTGGGGATTATTCTTGAAAAGGAAGCCCAGGTTAAAGAGGGATTTGGGGCTTACTCCTAAGGAGGATGCCCAAAATATGAGGGATTGGACTGGGACTTACTCCTGAGAAGGAGGCCCAGATTTGGGAACTTTTGATGACTTAGGGCTTAATTCTGAAGAGATGGCCTAAGTTAAATGAAATTATGTGTGGGGCTTACTCCTAAGGAGGATGCCCAGAATTTAGGGAACATAGGGCTTACTCCTGAAAAGGAAGCCTAAATTAGGGGACTTGGGGCTTACTCCTAAGGAGGATGCCCAAAATATAAGAGACTGGGACTTAGTCCTGAGAAGGAGGCCCATATTATAGGGGAACTTTTCAAGACTGGAACTTACTCCTAAAGAGGAGGCCCAGAATTAAGGGACTTAGGACTTACTCCTGAGAAGGGGGCCTAGATTGAGAAATTAGACTGGGGCTTACTCCTAAGAAGGATGCCCAGGTGAGGGGGACTAGACTATGACTTAATCCTGAAAAGGAAGCCCATATCTAGGAATTTGATTATTGAGGATTGGGGCTTACTCCTGAAAAAGAGGCCCAGGTGAGGGGGACTAGACTACGACTTAATCCTGAAAAGGAAGCCCATATTTAGGAATTTGATTATTGAGGACTGGGGCTTACTCCTGAAAAGAAGGCCCAGGTTAAGGTAACATTGGATTAGGGCTTACTCCTAAGGAGGAGGCCTGAATTATAGATTCTCTCATCTTTTGAATGATGAGGTTGAATGAAATCTTCTACAGAAATCCTTTCAGATAAGGAATTCAATCAAGAAAACATGCCAAATATGGCATTGAAGAGTGTCTTGATGATTGTGTCCTGAATAGAAGAGGTGGAATGGCATCAAGGATGAGAATTGGGCAAGAAAGGCACCCAAAATCCTTCAGGCGTGCAAGTCCACAGGGGGCGTGCAAGTGTACCGGCGGCGCGCAAGCAGACAGGCGCGCAAGTGTCCAAACAGGCACGCAAGTGTTTAAGTCGCGCAAGTATACCAGTACGGTATTACTTGAATGATATGAAAACACATAGAAAAATCTCCATGGGTTTTAGAAGATAGGCGCGCAAGTCTTGGTTGTGCATGTGTACTTGCGCGACTCAAAGGGACTTGCGTGACATTCCGTCCTTAGGGAAGAATTTGGGTGATCATTGGCTCAAACCCTTGGTTCAACCCCAATGGTCTTCCAGATAGAAGGCGCGCAAGTACTGATGAACAAATCAGTAGGCGCGCAAGTGGAACATAGGCGCGCAAGTCTTTTGATAGGCCCACAAGTATTAGTGAAATCCAATACTTAGGCCTTGTTTCTCTTGTTTAGAACATCCATTCTAGGTAAGGAATTACCTTAGAAATGTTTGGAATACTTGAAGATAAGACTAGGGCGCCGGGAGCTCAGATCTGGTTCTCGGAAATTTTCCGTCATGAATATGGGGGGCCCACAGGTCTATTTATAGGCTGGAGGAGACCTCGGGCGAATTTCATCTTGGTCGCGCAAGTACTTGCGTGACCACAGGCGCGGTGACATTTGGGCGCGCAAGTATACTTGCGCGCCTATTTCAGAACTTGCGCGCCGCTTGTTCTTTCTTCTCCTCTTCTTTCCTTTGTCATATTTTTGACATTTCTTCAATGTTTGAACCACTTTGAAATCATATATTCCCTAATCTTCAATACTTTGATGCTTTGGATGCTTTGTGATGAAAGGAGCGTCAACAGACTCTTAACATAGTAAGAAGAATTAGTGGTAACATCTAATCATCTCTACTATTGTACCTAAGATATACCTTGTCTGAGCTGAGTCCGTACCTGTGTGGTACTTTCCTTAATGATAATACATTGGTGGTATTCTTCTATGTGGTGTACCTATGTGGTACTTACCTTCGTGGTATTCATTCCTTTGTGGAAAAGTTGAGCTTTGGTCTTATGGGTTGGAACCTATGTTTCCTCATGATAGAGATGGGTATACTTGATAACTTAGGTATATGTATGAGCATATAACTAATTTGGGTTTTAAGTTGATTTCTTGCTTTGTGGTTTATCCTTTGTAGGTTTTGTGAGACCTTTAGGTCCTTGGGGTCCCAAATGAGTATCATTATACTCACCCATGCACGCGTTATGCCCGCACATTATTGTGTTTGGTACAGACAGCGGATAGTGCTGATCGAGGCTGGGGTACCAAGACTAGACGGAGCCTAGAGGTGGACTATACGGCGTATCTGTACTTA
This sequence comes from Viscum album, assembly GCA_963277665.1. NCBI lineage: Eukaryota > Viridiplantae > Streptophyta > Magnoliopsida > Santalales > Viscaceae > Viscum > Viscum album. Next base: position 1,673,290,357 of record OY728133.1, read on the forward strand.
GAGGAGACGGGAGGACATGGAATGCTGAGGAGGTGATCTCTACCTACCCTTCAAGTAGGAACCTCAGAGGACCACCTAGTAGATTGTTTTCTCTTTCTTCAGTTGTATTGTATTTTAGTTGTACTTGTACCTTTACTGTTGGAATTGTATTCCGGCCCCTCTTATTTTAGTAATCTTTTTTCTATATAGTTTACTTCTTTTTGTATCTTGTTGTGTGCTTGGTTTAGTTTGTGTGTTTTGATTATAAAGGCAATGTTTTCCCAGTTTTAGGGAATACACCTTTCAGTGCTAGTCACCATCCCCTAGCCTATGGATGGTGGGCTTGGGGTAGTCATGGCATGGGCCCCGAGGGACCGGTCGTCAAAAATTGGTATTAGAGGAATCGATTCTACTGTAAAACATTGGACTCTAATATTTTTAATATCAATAGTGTTTAGTGTAGTGAGTGTGGATTATCAGTTTTGGAAATCCAGTGTTGGTGCGGCGGCTGATGTATCTATACACCAGGACCCAGACATCTGATTTCCGACTTAGTGCATGAAAAACTAATTATGTGTGTGTTCTCAAGAGTTTTCTTCATGATATCTTTGAGTCAGATGACCATGTATAACTTATTTACCATGACACACATGTTTCTTTTCAAGATGCCTCCACGCAAACAGCCAGCTAGGGTTCTAGGTCTAGTAAGCACTGAGTGCCCACCGAGTGACGAGGCCTTAGTGCAGGGCCCTCTTCCAACGGATGCACCAGCGGTACCATTACCTATTGGGCCAAAAATTCTCCCAGCCCCAGCATCATAGTTTGCATGCCACTTGAGTGCATTTCATGAGTTCCAGTGTTAGTGGCCACCCAGGTTTAGGGGAGAGAAAGACCCACAGGCAGTTGAGGATTGGCTGGCGGCCTTGGTGAGAGTCTTCCGACTTATAGAGACACCATCCAATCTCATGGTGATCCTTGTAGACAGTCTTCTACATGTAGTAACATGAAGATGGTGGAGAATGATGCTCTAGGTTCACGACGAGTTGATTCTTCTCTAGGCAGACTTCGAGATCCTGTTTTGTGCAGATTTTGTCCTAGCGACTCTTCATGCAGTACGCATACAACAGCTTCTTCATCTTCAGCAGGGAAACATGATTGTGTCTCATTACTCAGCAAGGTTCACTGACCCCTCACACTACTCTACTGATATGGTAAGAGACCCATTCTTTAGGGCCCGGACCTTCAAGAAAGAAATCAGGTGGGAGATCAGGGCATTGATAATCTCACTCAGCATCCCAATGCAAGAGGGGGTGTTATAGTGTGCCCTCTTAGTAGAGAGTTTCCTTGCTGAGCAGTCTCCAGCAGCGAGACCAACCACTAGTCGTCACAAGTACATTCTTCATCAGCTAGAAAAAAACAGATGAGATAGAGGTCCAAGAGGACCAGACCCACAAGTGGACGACTGCATGACTCAGGATCAGTTGTGCGAGGTACCAAAGATAGATCATGTCATGCGAGGAACACACAGTGTTTCTCATACGGTGGGTAGGGTCACATGGCTCATGACTGTCTGACCTGTCATATGGATGATCAGCAGATTATTGAAGGACTACCTGGGTAGATACAGAGGTTTGACTGAGGAGGTCCGCAAGGTGAAAGCGGATGAGGTAGAGTAGTAGGCACTGCAGCTGGCAGTGGGGACGATTTTAGATGTTACCGCCACCACCAACAGGAGGTCCACCCTGACCACAAGAAGCAGGTGGACAGGGAAGAGCTCAACTCTAGGCATCTGAGGCCTAAGACCATGGTTCTCCACAGATGATATGAGGTGCGATTAGTGCCTACTCCACCTTAGCTTTAGTACTTATATACACAGGTTCCAGTCATTCTTTTATTACCACTTCCCTCATTCAGAGCTCGTAGATTCCGACAGAGCTGTTGGCTTGATTTTTATGGATAGAGACTCCTACAAGAGAGGATTCAATGATTACACACTGGTTCTGGCAGTGTGAGCTTTCTCAAGAAGGAGAGAGCTTTGGCTGGGATCTCCTAGTAGTGGCGTCGAGGCCTTGCGATGTCATCTTTGGTATGGACTGGTCATCTACAGTCTATACATAGATTGACTGTATTAGGTGAAAAGTGCGGTGTGTCCTCATGGATGGGACAAGGTTAACCTTCACCGGTGATAAGGGAGCCTTTGAAGCATAGGTTGGACATACCTAGAGGAGGGTGCAGCTAATTACACATCAGTTGGCTAGCCTTACCCTCGGAGTAGTTGATGTAGAAATTCTGAGTTGTCCTATAGTGGTGGACCAATACGCAGATGTTTTCCTTGATGATTTTCTAGGTCTAACTCCATGCATAAGGGTGAAATTTACATTGACTTGTACCCTGGGATGACACTGATATCTTCACCAACGTATCGGTTGGCTCCCGTAGAGCTTTGTGAGATGTAGTTATAGCTAGAGGACTTGTTGGGGAAGGGATTCATCTAGCCCAATGTTTCTCCTTGGGCAGCCCCGATTTTGTTCACAAAAAAGGAGGACGGGAGCTTGATACTTTGTGTCAACTATCGACGCCTGAATGAGGTGATTGTGAAGAATAAGTATCCACTTCTGAGGATTTATGACCTCTTTGACCAGCTGAAGGGAGCACTAGGTTCTCAATAATAGACCTCAGGTCAGGCTATCACCAGCTCAGAGTACGAGACAATGATGTACAGAAGATTGCTTTCAGATGTCGGTATGACCATTATGAGTGTTTGGTCATGTCGTTCGGTGTGACTAATGCTCCAGCAGTGTTCATGGGACTAATGAATAGGATATTCCAGCCATACCTTGATCGCATGGTAGTAGTCTTCATCGACGACATACTGATCTACTCACCTACTTATAAGAAGCATGCCTTACATTTACAGATAGTTACTGACACTCTATGAGAGCACCAAATTTATGTTAATCTCTTGAAGGGCTAGTTCTAGATTTTAGAGGTTCACTTTCTGGGACACGTTATCTCAGAGGCTGGATTTGCGGTGGCTCCAGCAAAGATTGAGGTTGTATAATCTTGGGAGCCACCCAGGAGTGTGACGGAGGTGTGGAGTTTCCTAGGATTGGCTGGATACTATAGGAGATTTGTGCCATACTACTCCAGAGTTGCACCACCTTTATCAGTGTTCACAAAGAAGTGGAAACCCTTCGTGTGGTCGGAGAGATGTTAGTGGAGTTTTCAGGAGCTAAGGTAGAGGCTAACTAGTGCCCCCATCTTGAGGCTACCGGGGGAGGAGGTTGGGTACGTAGTCTACTACGACACATCAGGGAATGGACTCAGGTGTGTCCTGATACAGGAGAAAACGATGATCACATATGGTTCTCTACATCTAAGACAGCACGAGCAAAACTATGCTACCCATTTCATGTAGTTAGCAGCAGTGGTCTTCACCTTGAAGATGTAACGACATTACTTGATTGGAGAACATTTTATAGTGTACTATGATCATAGGAGTCTAAGGTATATCTTCTCTCAGAAGGACCTGAACCTGAGATAGCGATGTTTGCTTGATTTCCATTCAGACTATGACTTTAAGATATTCTATACTCATGGGAAGGGGAATTTTGTAGCAGATTCACTTAGCAGGAGATCTGGTATACAACTACTAGGTGAGGGAATGAAGCAGTTGGCCGCTTTCTAGATATCATTTATGCATCGGGATGGAGAAGCTTTTCTCCAGTCTCTTACAGTCACTCCCCCACTTCTTCAGCTAGTTAGGGAGGTGTAGTGTGGGGAAAATGACTATGGGGATCGACGTGCACAGATATCCAGAGAACATGCACTTGATAGATTTTCTGAAGAAGGGGATCAAGTAATCCACTTCAGAGGACATTCCATGGTACCAGTGTCACTTCAGGATGAAGTGTTGTGGGAGTTAAACACATTCCCTCTTGTTGTACTCCAGGAGTGGTGAAGATGTTCCATGACCATATGAAGATAGTGTTGGTGTCCGAGAATGAAGAAATAAGTAGCAGAGTTTGTCACTCGATGCCTCACGTGCCTGCTATTGAAGGCGGACCAGTAGGTACCAGCAGGATTGGTTCAGCCTTTGGAGGTCCTAGATTAAAAGTGGGATGGAATATACATGGACTTCATTACTGTCCTTCCACCTATAACTAGGGGACATGATTCTATCTGGGTGATCGTTGACCAAACCACCTTGTCGGCCCACTTCATACCGATAAGAGAGAAGGGTTCAGTAGAGAGTTTGGGATGCATCTATGTGTAAAAGATTGTGCAGCTAAAAAGAGTACCATCAACGATTGTCTCCCATCGTGATACAAGTTTTACTTCACAACTATGGAAGGGGTTGTAGGAGGATTTTGGGATGCAGATTCATTTGAGTACCGTCTTCCATCCTCAGACGGATGGTCAGACTGAACGGACTATTCACACCCTCTAGGACATGCAACATGCTTGTGTCCTTGTCTTTAGTCCCAGCTGAGAGGGTCACTTGCCCTTAGTGAAGTTTTAATACAACAAAATCTATCACTCCACCATTGGAATGACACCTTTTGAGGAATTGTATGAGAGACCTTGTAGATCACCTTTGTGCTGGACTGACCTAGGGGATTCAGCACTCAGTAGACCAGATATGGTCTGGGCTACCACAGAGAAAGAGCGGGTCATTCAAGAGAGGATGAATACTGCACAGAGAAGGAAGAAGTCCTATGCCGATAAGAGATAGAGTTCTATGCAGTACAAATATGGTGACCATGTCTTTCTACAAGTCTCATCTTGATGAGTTTTGCGGAGATTTGGTCGAGGTGGAAAGTTGTCTCAGAGGTTCATCGGACACTTCTAGGTCCTCAGCAAAGTCGTCGAGGTGGCTTACCATCTATCACTTCCCCCTCAGTTGCACCGGGTTCTTGAAGAATTCCATGTATCCCTGATGAGGAGATCCGTGCATGATCCTACCCATGTCACTGACCCCGACGAGCTGGACATCGATGATGGGGTGACGTTTGCGGAGGATCCAGTGAAGATTGAGGATTGACAGGAGTAGGTCCTTCGTGGGCAGTCGATACCTTTGGTGCATGTACGTTGGCAGCACGGGAACCTCTAGGATAGCACATGGGAGAAGGAGGCTCACATACCTTCTTAGTACCCCCAATTGTTTCCTTAGTTTGAGTTGTGGCTTACGGGGACGCAAAGCCCTGAGGTGGGGAGAATGTAAAGACCCGAAATTTTTGTGTAATGTTTTTAATTATATAGGAATTTTACAAGCCCTAGAAAATTGAGGTGCATGATTCTAAATCCCATAGTTCCTTGAATGAATTTCTAAACTTTGTTTCAGGTACATTTAGTAAATGTACGAGCATGTTTTTTTAACATTTAAACCGATGCTCGGAATTAAAATCTGAGGGCACCATTGAACTCGCAGTGCCGGTATTCACTTCATAATACTTACAACTCGACGGTAGTTGGACGAGGGTGAAAGATAGTTTTAAAATTTTTCATGGAAATAAAAATAAAATAAAATAATCTACTATTTTTTTTGAAACCCCTTCAACATGGGTTATGGTGGTGGGGACCACCCAAGCCTAAACCTCCCAATTTGATGTCTAGTGGGGGGGACCACCCAAACCATCATAATGATAGGAACCCCTTGAACTCCTTCATTAATGAAGAGTTAACCCATGGACTCCCTCAAACTATAATATTTACAACACTTTTCATTTAATTTATCCAATTAACTAGGAAAATTAATTATGCCAACATTCCAACATAATTAATTTACTCCAATTAAATAATATTGGAACCTTTTTCTCTTGGGAGGATTTTTGGTTGGCGAAGGAGAAGGTGAGATCTTGTAGAACTTCTCCCCAATGAAGAACAACCTCCATCAAAGAGCGATTATCTGACGAACTGATAAACGATCCCAGGATCAGAGGCATGTGGTGGGCGGGACGAAAATCCACATATTTGAATTCTTTCTCGCGCCAACTTCCTCGATCCTCTGAGGTGGGGGTTTACTTATGTGTGATTATGGATTTCAAATTTTATACCCTTCTATACCAAAAATTTGGATCAAATCTCTAACTAGTTGATCAATGTGTGTTTTCTTTTTGCGAGTTTGGAAATAATCATTGTCGGAGGTTGTAGAGTTTGATGTTTTGAGTACCCCCTTTTCATTCTTGACGTTTTTCATAAAATTTTTATTAAGCCGCTTTCTACTACCCTAACGTGGAAGGTGCGGGCCAAACAAATATGGTCCAACCTCTCCACAATTTTTCTTGAGGTTTGTTGTGTCCCTCGCTATGGAAGAAGGTGGAGACTAGTGTCAGTGAATGGCACCAGTGGGATTCGGATACGGTGGTTGGCGCACCGCTGACCTCGATGAAGACGACGGTGCACCGCAGGCACCCCGCCACATTGTGGGACTCACCCTGCCCTGTGGCCACCATGTGGCTCCATGCCACCCCACATCCCTCACACGGCCCCACAGCCCCTGTGTCTACCCACGCATCCCTACAGCCATCGCGCCGCCCCGTGGCCTCGGCGTTGCCACGCGGCCGCCGAACCGCACTGCGGGCCGCCGTCGAGGTCGGGCCACCCATACGGCTGAGGCCAAACCCAAATGGTCGGTTCGACGAAAACTGGGTTGGGTCGGCTCAGGCCGGGTCGGGCTGGGTCGGTCCAACTAAATCAGACCGGACCGAGACCACCTTCGACCCATTTCCGCACTTTTGCCCAAAACTTTGGCACCGAGCATCCATTTGATGAACCATTTGTCGCATCAGAAGATTTGGAGAGATATGGTTCCTTTGGTATATCCAAATAGTGATTTAGATTATGTTGTGGTATGGTCGGGTTGGATCGAGCACAAATCCAACTGGGCCCTTGTGACTAAAAGGCTAATAACTTACAGATCTAAAGTCCGTTTAACACACCGTCTGTTGTGTTGAGACCCCTACGATGTGGTGGACCTTAGGAATACTTATTAGTGGGGCTTCGTGGCAGTTTTATTATCATCAAGTAGCTTGAGGAACAGAATCTCTCAGAGACGAGCAAGCTTATTGCGAAAACCCAATAGTTGGTTGTAACATGAAAAAGGGATCTTTCGTGGGTCGGTATTTGAGGAATCCACATTGATCAACCCTAGAAATCCATGTGGGAATACCTTAGGATTATGTGTGTGTCTTTTTTAATAGGATCATATGTGGGTCTCCCGACGTACTAATGGTCTACTAGGATCTTGTTTGGGTCTGATGACATACTGACAATATACTAGGATCCTGTGTGGGTCTAATTATGGACTACGATCCTCTATGGGTCTAATTATGATTTAAGATTCTTCATAGGTCTTCATCTTAACAGAGTAATATGAATTTGTAGTTAAATCTAATCATCTCTACTATTGTACCTAAGATATACCCAGTGTGACCTGAGTCCGTACCTGTGTGGTACTTTCCATCATGATAATACCTTGGGGGTATTCTTATGTGTTGAGTACATTTGTGGTACTTACCTTCGTGTTATTCCTTCCTTTTTTGGACAGTTGATCTTTGGGATTATGGGTTGGACCCTGTGTTTCCTCATGATTGATATGGGTATACTTGAAACTTAGGTATATGTATGGGCATATACCTATGTTGGGTTGTCAGTTGATTTCATGCTTTGTGGTTAATCCTTTAGGAATATTGTGAGTCCTTGAGGGTCTCAGGCTCCCTAATGAGTATCATTATAATCACCCCTATATAAGTTATGCCCGCACCTTTTTGTGTTTGGTGCAGATGATGGACAACACTAATCAAGAATGAGGGTATCAAGACTGGATGATTCCCAGAGGTGGACCATATGGCGTGTCAGTATGTAAATGACATGGGTGTACATGGAGTACTGAGGAGGCGATATGTACCAACCCCTTTGTTAGGAACCTTAGAGGACGACCTAGTAGATGTCTTCCTCTTTCTTCAGTTGTATTGCATTTTAATTGTCCTTGTACCATTACTGATTGTCTTATATTCCAGCCCCTCTTACTTTCAGCACTCTTTTTTCTATACAGTTTAGATGTGTTTGTATCTTGCGGTGTGCTTGGTTGATTGTACGTTTACCAGTTATAAAGGAAATGCCTTCCTAGTTTTAGGGAATACGCCTTTCGGTTCTAGTCGCCAGCCCCTGGTCTATGGAATGCGAGCTTGGGGTAGTCATGGCATAGGCCCCGGGGGACGAGTCATGACATTCTAACACCATATAACCAAATGATATGTAAGATCATTTAAAATTATTTATGTTCAAAAATAAAATATATTTTCAATTCTAGAGAACTATTCTCATTTTACATGAACTTCAATAATTGTATACAAGTGAACTGATCATGAAAAACTATGAAAACGAACACTCTCAAAATAATGAAAGTGAATCTTAAAACTCATTAAAAAGGCCTTAAAAACATAATAAAATTATAATAAATAAAATATATGTTTAATAAGTTATTAGTTAAGTAATTAATGAATCTAATTTTATTATATCTCACATGAATCACAAGTGAAAAATACTTTCTAACATAATCAAAGAATTTTCTCATCTCACATTTATTTCTATGAGATATTCCTTATTTACCACTATTTCTTGTGTGTGGCGTATTTATAATTACATTTGATGTGTAATATAATTAAAATATTTATATTTATGGTATTATGTTTTTCATTTGATGTTCATTAATTTTATGGGTCATACGGTCGACTGTTTTCAAAATGTTAAGGGATTCTTTCTGAACATCCATTTTTTATTTGGGTTATGATTTCTCTCTCTTTACACTAATATAATTCATAATTATTATTATATAATCCAACTAAATTGTGTGAGTATGTTTCGGAATATATTTTCCCCATTCAATTATTCTTTCTTTTATGGATAAATACATGTTTTTAAGGTTATATTTTCAATTCCTCCGGATAAGCAAGCCCAATTAAAGGGAACTTCCCAATTTCAAACCCATTTTTAAGTACACTTCATTATTTGTTTTTTGGAAATTATTATATTTATAAAATCATTCATTTCATCATGAAAAAATATCTTAGTTCATTTATGGGTTTACACAAATAATTAGGTCATTTTAACATTAAATACACTTTTATATTTTCAATTAAACTGCACCCTTGTGGATCATTTCTAAAGTTTATTAAACACTATTTTTACATGATTTCATTCAATTTGAACATAATTTATCATGGTATATTCCAAATTTTTCTGTTAATATTCTTTTAATATTCCATAATATAATTTTATTTCCCTTCCCTTTTATTTTCTAGAATATACATGTTTATAATCTTATTTTATGACAAATATAAATGATTTTCAAAAAGAACTCTTTTTTCCATAGTAAAAAAGCTAATTTCTATCAAGAATTTGTTAATGTATTTGTTAATGTATTTTAATATATTTGAACACCTTCTATTGAACCCTGTTCTTAATTGATATTGATCTATTAAGTTACCATCTACCATATTTTATTTAATTGCTAATGGTTATATTTACTAGGGAAGTACTATCTTGATATCATTAACTATATTACTCTAGATATTTTATGATTATGTTTAATGATTTAGGATATTATTTACATTTCATATGATATTTTCAATATGAATTTATATGTTAATTATGTTTTACCCCTTTAATAAGAGGAATTAATTGGACTTAGTAAGTGTTTGGTGGGGGCCGCTATAGCCCCATGATGCATTGGTAGGTCTCATGAGACAAACATGATCAATTTTTGGCCAAGTCCTTACCCATTTATGTGTACTTCTTGTTCAAGTCAATGATGGTATGTTTATAATGTCTGTGATTATGAATTCCTTCATGATTGTATTAGTTATTAGTCATCTTGGTGAATTTGTTATTAGTAGAATATCCATGGTTAAATTTCATTCTCATGTGATTATTTATATTGTATTATTTGATCATTTTTTATTCCATCCATATTGTGATAAATTTTACATTATAATTGAATGTGTTGTTAGCTATTAAACATGCCATATTTTTTATGTTTATCTATGATAGATTCCTCTATATTTATTACCCTTACTGAGCATCTTAGCTGACCAATTTCATATATTTTATTTTCACTAAGATGAAAATATGTATATTATGATTAACATTTAAGAATAATCTAAGATAATAGGAGTGTTTGAAAATGAGTTTCTATGTTGTATTTCATTTCATCTTATAATGTAAAATATAAGTTTTTATCTAGTTTTCCAAATCTAAAAAACTATTCGATCTGTTGGGATGTGAAATCATATTCTTAGAAACAATGTAATAAAGTAAGGCACCAGATCTGGGTTACTGGGGTTAGGGACTTTATATTTGGTATCATAGAAATTTAGAATAAATTTTGGAAACTACATTTGGAAAACATAGATTAGGGAAATAAAACCCTATAACAAACTGTAAGAACCCGGGATTTTGTACGAGGTACGAATCCTTTTCATTTCCTTTTAACTGTTTTGTTGAGGCCTATTGTGGATGTCTAACTTCACCAAGGGAGTTGTGGAGGTTTCGGGGGCTTATTCGGCGCCCGGAACCATGTTTTATGCTGGATATGGCCTGGTGTGTGGTTTGCGCACGGCCTGGCAAACCGTGCACCATGGTGCTGGCTTGGTAGAGGCAAGAGCATGGTCTACGCACGGTTTGGGGAAACTATGTGGAGTGGTCGCGCGGCTTCCATTTTCCTTCTAGTGAGGTCTGCACGGTCTCTCCATGGTTTGGTAGGTCGTGTTGGTAAACTGTGCAACCTACTGTGATTTGTTAATTTAATAAATTTTTAATTAAATTGATTAAATTTTCTAAAACCTAAACCAAATCCTCTCTTATTCAACCGGAAAATAGGGGGAAGCCTGGAAAAGCTCTCAAGGAAGCTATGGAGGATCTTGAGCTAGCTCCGTCATCTGAACTCCATTTCGATCGTCGCTCGTCTCATTGCATCTGCAACGATAATCCCTCAATTCCTTTTTATTCCTTCTCGATTCTTCTAGTTACAACGAACACACATTGGATTAAGCCTCATAACCCCTAATTTATCATTCTTCTTCTGTTCTTCAGATTTCATCCAAATCAGGGTGAATCAGAGCTGGATATAGGATGAGCTATCTAGTACAAACCTATAGAGGTGGTCTCATGCTTTTCTCTGAATGTCAGGCTGTTTATATATGTTGGAGTGTCACGCGCCCACTTTTAGGGTGTCGCTAGAACATGAATTTCAATCATTTTATTACCTAGCATGTTGTATGTAATCTGAATAGGTTGTTATGTGGTTGATTTAGGTTGTATACCTTAGACCGGAACCACCCCTTGGGTGAGTTGCATTGAATAGATCTTTTAATGGTTTTCACCCAGGATGCCCTTGAGGCATGCCTTTCCATTCCCTTGCGGGTTGTTAAAAAATGGTACTTGAATATGAATGGAATTGCAATAAGATGAAATTGTAATTGAATGGGTTCAGGTATTGGATGGAGTCTTTCCCCTTGACCCTTGTGTGATAATACCTAAATTGCTAGCCCACATGAGTAAATGATTTTGAAGTGCTTGAATGTGAAACCAAGTCATCGGTGAACTATGGAACCAATGTGGGTTTCCATGGATGGACTCATATGAGGATTGTTACTAAAATGCCGAGTGAATCATGGATCTAGTATGAGATTCCATGGACAGACTGAACAGAGCATGACATGTCATGGGCAATACCAGAATCTTATTTATAGGATTATGGGGACGGGCTCAGTTGATGAACTATACCGCACCTAGAGCAAGGCTGGGTACCTAGGAGGTTCACCAGAACGGGCTTGTAGAGCGATGTCTGGGTCCTAGAGGTTCACTGGAACGGGCTTGTAGGGTGTAGGTGGATTTTCTCCTCATGATATGCCTGGTTTCCTAATTGAGAATTCCAGGAACGGGATCAAGGAATGGTTTGAACTCTTGAATGAAATGATTGATGAGTGGAATGGATACATGAAGCGATGCCAAGCCAAATCACAAGCTTGGGTCAGTCTTTCTTGTTTCCCTTATTTACTGCTTTTTATATTACACTGCCTGTTTATATATTCACTTACATATTAGAACATATCTTTGGTTGTTGTCTATTGAGATTTTGTCTCGCACCCTTTTTGGGTCATGTTTTGGACCCAAGAAGATTATATGATTTAAGGTAATGAGAAGGGGAAAGGCCCTTGTACAGGTACCTGACTTGTTGTTCGGAGTGGGAGCGCATGGGACCAAGATGAGGCTTTTGATACGAAAGGGGATACATTTTGGTTTCTTTTTGGTATTAGGTGTACTTGTTCTGTATTTTATTGACTTACACCATCCTGTGTAAACATATATATATGATCCTTCTATTTGTTTTTTATTTTTGTTGTCTATGTGTTTTCTACTAGTTACCTTTTTCCTCTATTGCATGTTTGTATTTCCGCTGTGATACTTTGGTAATGTGGGCAGAGTCTCCCCACGGACTCACCTAGGCCCTCACTTCTAGTCAACAACATTTTGCATTTGGGGAGGTGTGATTGAGGCCATGTGTCGACTAGTCCAGCTACCGGGTTACATGGTAAGTCGGGTCGGGATGTTACAAAGTGGCATCAGATGCGTTCTTTATACTGATTTGACTTACTATTTGGCGACCTTAGACTGGAGTAGGATGGGAAGGGACTTTGGTAATAAACTGTGCCTGGGAGTTTCATTCCCATGTACAGGGAAAAGCCAAGTTGCCTCGTATGGAATTGTGTTTCTGATTTTGATTATTACAGTTGTTCTGATTTCACCGTTGGGTGATGCACATGGTTTTTGTGGATAATATTGATTTTCTTGTGGGTTCTATTTTGTTGCAAAACGATGTGATGAGGGTTTTTCATCTCATGTATTATATAGGAACATTATTAGTAATCTCAAGTCATACATTATGCCATGCTATCTAGGATGAATTAGATATTGCATGTTGTTGTGATAAGTTTTTTGATAGCTATTGCATGTTGTTTGATAGTATATTGTTAGGTGTTCATACTATTGTGTTAGATTGGGTGCAATGAATGAAGGGTGATGTCTTCATTCAATTAATAAGAAGTATGGGCCCTTATGTATTGGGAAATGACACACCAATGGGGTGTAATTTCTAGATGAAATTGAATTGCATGGTTATATGGGAACCAAATTTGTTTCATGAGGTGTTATAGGCCCTCAGGGATCAGAACAGGGTAGACCATTGGTTAATGCTTTTGAACAAATGAATGTTAAAAGATTGAATGTTGAAAATAGATCCTGACCTAGACCCGACTTCTAAGTGGTCGAGAGTTAGTGACTCTAGTGGTTTTTGGTGACTATTCTTTATGTAGTCCTAGATTGAAAAGAAAGTTGTGGGTTGACGTGATTTTTAGGAAGTTCTTAACCTATCCTGTCCTAGTTCTTGTGCTCGTGAGTTTCAAATCTCATTAAAAATCATGAGTTGAGGCGTGTGTTTGGCATTGCAGAGTCATGCCACAATAAAGACCTCCCGTCGTATGTTGGGAGAGTGGTGATGATCACATTTTGGAGAATGTAGGACATGGGCTACTAGAGGAAACTCCAGTTGTGCCAGCTACGGAACCAGCGGCTATACCAGACACAGATGCTGAGGCACAGTTCTGTGAGAGCCTGTTGCATTTTATGCAGACCGTTCTGGGAGCACCGCGACCTACCCCGCCTATGGCAGAGTTGACCCATGAGTTTCATCAGCAAAATCCACCTATGTTCACAGGGGATGGAGGACCACAGGATACAATGTCCTAGCTAGAGGTGGTACTAGTTATCTTTGATCATTTGAAGACACCTCCAGAGAAGAGGGTCAATCTCACTACGTACATGGTGCGTGATTCTGCCAAGAGATGGTGGTACGTGATCACCCAGTCAGATCATCATCAGGAGATGGCTTGGATAGAGTTTCATATGACCTTCTTGGATTTCATTTATCCTGAAACATTGAGGGTCGATCAAGACTGAGAGTTCTTGCATCTAGAGTCGGGCGTTTTATCTGTGATGGAATACTCGGCCCGTTTTACTGAGCTTTAGTGCTTCGCACCTATCCTGATGGGCGACGAGCTGTCGAGGGCTAGGAATTTTGAAGATGGTATGAGATATGACATTTGATCTCAGGTAAATAGCTTCAGGTTGAATACCATTTCTAGAATTGTGAACCAGGCGCTAATCACAGAACGTAACCTGAGAGAGGCTGGAGGTGCGATCTTGAGCGGTTCAGGATCGAGATCAGGTACTACAGCGACTGTCAGTAGGAAGTGTCGTCTGGAGCTTCCACATGGTGATTCTTGTAGTCAGAACCTATCTTCGGTTAGCAATATGAGGTTCTACCAGTGTGGTAGGCTGGGATACATGAAGCCACAGTGTCTGAGGGACCCAGTTGAGTGATGATCATGTGGCTAGATGGGTCATCTTCAATGTTTCTGCAAACGTTTCCACCAGCAGCCAGCGATGGAGGGTCAGCACTGACTCTATATGGAGGACCAGGGTGGGCGGCTTCTCATCAGACAGGGAGTTGGGGTGCGACCAACTAGTCAAGATGAGGTAATAGTAATGGTAGAGGTAGCCAGGCACAGGGTACACCGAGGCATCAGAATGGGCCTGTTCTGGGTAGTGAGGATGTATCACAAGGTTGTGGTTCAGGCCAGATGTATGCAGTGCAGCCTACTAGCGAGGATTAGGTAGCGGGACCGTCTATGGTGAGAGGTATGATCTTAGTAGCATCTATTATTTCATCTTCCCTCTCTAATATAGGTGCATCACACAGTTCTATATCTGTGCCTGTAGTGAAAAGCCTTGGGCTAGTTGTGTTGTCTTCTGATGGCATTTTGGCAGTAGACACACCACTAGGAGTTAGGGAAGGGGTTGTACGTGAGTGAAGAGGGTTCCCCCTCGAGGTTGGAGGGTTTCATTTCATCTGGGATCTTTATTTTCTCGAGATGATAGGTTTCGATGTCATTCTCAGTATAGATTGGCTAGTAGTTTACCGAGCCTATATTGATTGTTACTGCCAGAGGGTGATTTTCACATCACCAGATGGTGTAGTGTATACTCTCAAGGGCGAGTTGGATCTCCAGGAAAGCCGAGCTTGACTAGAGAATCATGGGTTAGATGGGATGACAACCCAGATCGCTAGTTGTTTATGGATGATTAGGGAGTAAGTCATGTAGAATTTTCTCCAGTAGTTGAGCGCTTCAGGGGTGTTTTTCCTGATGACTTTTCAGGTTTACCTCCTGAAAGAGAGAGGTGGGGTTCTCCATTGAGCTATTTCCAGGAGCTGCACCAGTATCCATCCCTCCTTAAAGGATGGATACGATGGAGTTTCCGGAGCTCATGAAACTTCTTCAAGATTTAGAGGAAAAGTGGTTTATTCGACCCAGTGCTACTCTGTGGGGTTCGCTGGTACTTTTTGCGAAAAAGGCATACGGGGCTCTTAGGTTGTTTGTGTACTATCGAAAGCTGAACCAACTGACTGTTAAAAACCAATACCCCTTGCCTTGGATAGATGACCTATTTGATCAGCTTTGAGGAGCTAGGGTGTTCTCGAAAATTGATTTGAGGTCAGGGTATCACTAGGTGCATGTTCAGCCTGTAGACATACCTTGTACAAATTTTCATAGCAGGTATGGGTTGTATAAGTATACGGTTATGCCGTTCGGTCTCACGAACGCGCCAGTGGTTTTCATGGCTTTAATTAATCATGTGTTCCATCCTTACATGGACTCGTTCGTCATGGTTTTTGTGGATGATATTTTGGTGTATTCTCGAAATCGAAACGACCATGAAAATCTTCATGAGATCATCTTGAATAAACTAAGATAGCATCAGCTATATGCAAAGCTCGCTAAGTAACACTTTTGGATGGATTAGATTCACTTCTTGGGCAATGTTATCTCTGAGACAGGACTGTCTGTAGACCTAGAAAAGGTCAGAGCTATGGTTTATTTAGAACAACCCATGAAATTATTTGACATATGGTGTTTTTTGGGGATTTTTGGTTATTATCGTCATTTCATTCAAGATTTCTCCCGCTTAGCAGCACCGTTGATAGGCCTGACTAAGAAGGACATAAAATTTGTATAGACAGATGCTTGTGAAGCAGCCTTTCAGGAGTTGAAAAGAAGGTTGACATCAACACCAATCCTGATACTTTCAGAACAGGGCAAGGGTTACACAGTCTATTGTGACGCATTCGGAATTGGTCTTGGTGCAGTGTTGATGCAGGGAGACAGAGCCATGGCGTACAGATCTCGGAAACTGAGGCCACACGAGAAGATTTATCCAACGCATGATCTTGAGCTAGCAACAATTGTTTAAGCGATGCGATGTTTTTGACACTATTTATTGGGAGAGAATTTTATGATATACACATACCACAAGAGCCTAAAATATATCTTTACACATCTTGATCTAAATCTTAGGCAGTGACGGTGGGTGGAGTACTTACAGTCCTTTGATTTTTAGCTTGCTTATACGCCTGGTAAAGGTAATGTTGTGGCCGATGATTTGAGTAGGAGGACTCAAATACAGGTAGTGCAACAGGCTAGTGACGAATGGTAGCTTATGTCCTTGTTCTCTGAGATGCATCTTGATGTGCAGAATAGCCATGGTCAGTCTTTTTAATCATCTTTAATTGTGGCTTCTACCCTCCAGGATAGAGTAAGGATTAGACAGCTATCAGATTCAGAAGGCCTAGTCCTACGGGATTGTGTGTCAGGTGAGGACCCTCCTCCTGGTTGGATTCTAGGTGATGATGAAGTTCTTCGTATCCAAGGACGTGTATGGGTTTCATTGGATATTAGAGAGGAGTTGATGTGGGATTTTCATGCTTCAGTTTGGGCAGTTCATCCCGGAGTCACTAAGATATATCGTGACTTGCGCCAATAGTATTGGTGGCCGGGAATGAAGAGGGAAGTGTCTAGTTTTATCGTGAGATGTTCCACCTATCAGCAGGTGAAGGCAGAACACCAGCGGCTAGCTGGGCTTTTACAGCAGCTACCTATCTCAGAGTGGAAATGGGATGATGTTGCGATAGACATCTTGACTGGTTTGCCGAGGTCACCTCGAGGTAACGATGTTGTGTGGTTTGTGGTAGATAGGCACACGAAGGTTCACATTTCTTTCCAATCAAGGAGACCTTCAGTGTGGATGAGCTAGGAAGGTTATATATCTGTGGGATAGTACGACTCCACGAGGTGCCGCACACAATTGTTTTAGACAGGAATTCTCATTTTACGTCATTCTTCTAGAAAAGTTTTCAGAGGGCGCTGGGCACACAGGTGCTCCTAAGCACAGCATACCACCCTCAGACTGATGGCCAGTCAGAGCGTACGATACAAGTGCTTGAGGAAATGCTCCGAGCAAGCGTCCTAGATTTTGGGGGCTCATGGGAGAGGCATTTTCCCCTAGTAGAGTTTTCTTATAACAACAGTTATCTGGAAACTATATAGATGGAACTGTATGAGGCATTATATGATAGGCCATACCGATCACCCCTGTGCTGGTCATAGGTAGGTGAGGCAGCTTTACTAGGACCGTGTCTTGTTTAGAAGACTTCTAAGTAGGTCCAGTTGATACGGAAGTAGATGGCTACCACACAGTCACGTCAGAAGTCATATGTTGATTGTCGTAGACGACCCCTAGAGTTTGAGGTCGGGGATCGGGTTTTCTTGCATGTTTCACCGAGGCTAGGATACAGGCAGATCAGGAGACAGGGTAAGCTATTGCCGAGATATGATGGGCCTTTTGAGATTCTGGAAAGTGTTAGGCCGGTAGCCTCTCGGTTGCAGTTACCTTAGAGGTACCGAGCCATACATGATGTGTTCCATGTTACTCAGTTACGATGATACCATTCAGACCCATATCATACTTTCCAGCCTATGGAGATCGAGCTTCAGGCAGTTTCATCCTTCAATGAGAATCTGATTTGTATCGTTTACAGGAGAACGAAGGTTCTCCGAGGACGGTTAGTTCCTCTAGTATGGGTGCTATGGATGCATGGCCATTTATAGGATGTGACCTGGGAGCATGAGACCGATGTACATGATCAGTGGCTAGAGCTATTCGTAGACGAATCTTGACCACCCTTCAGAGAGCTATTCGGGGACGAATTTCTATAAGGGGGGAAGATTGTAAGAACACGGGTTTTCATACGAGGCACTGATCCTTTTCTTTTCAGTTGAACTGTTCCTTTGAGGCCTATTGTGGATGTCTGACTTGACCAATGGAGTAGCGGAGGTGTCCAGGGCGTGTTCGGAGCCGAGAACAATGTTTTACACTGAAAATGGCATGGCATGCAGTTTTCACATGTCCTGCGCATGGCCTGGAAAACCATGCCCCGTTGTGAAGGCTTGGAAGAGGCAAGAGCACGGCCTAAGCATGGTTCAGAGAAACAATGTGGGGGTGGTCGTGCAGTTGCCCCTTTCCTTCCAGTGAGGTCTGCATGATCTCTGCACGGTTTGGCAGGCCGTGCAGGTAAACCATGTGACCTACTGTGTTTTGTTAATTTAATTAATATTTAATTAAATTTATTAAATTTTATAAAACCGAAATCTAATCCTCTCGTCCTCAATCAGACAGCAGGGGGAATCCTGGGAAAGCTCTCAAGGATGATTTGGAGGATCATGAGTTAGCTTCGTCGTCCGAACTCCGTTTCGATCACCGTTCATATCGTTGGATTCGAAATGTTAATCCTCAATTCCTTTTTAATCCTTCTCGATTCTTCTGGTTACAACGAATGCAGATTAGATTTAGGCTCATATTCCCTAATTTCTCATTCTTCATCTATTCTTCATATTTCATCCAAACAAAGGTGAATCAGAACATAATACTAGATGAGTTATCTAGTAAGAGCCTAAGGTAGGTGGTCTCGTTATTTTCGTTGATTGTCAGGATATTAATATATGTCGGAGTGTCACGCGCCCACTTTTGGGGTGTCTCTTGAACATGAATTTCAATCCTGTTATTACCTTTCATGTTATAGGTAATCTGAATAGGTCGTTATGTGCTTGAGTTAGGTTGTATACCTTGGACAGGAACCACCCCTTGGGTGCGTTGCCTTGAATGGCTCTTTTAATGGTTTTGACCCAAGATGCCCTTGAGGCATGCCTTTCCTTTCCCGTGCGGGTTGTTAAAAAATGGAACATGAATATTAATGGAATTGCAATAAGATGAAATTGTAATTGAATGGGTTCGGGTATGGGATGGAGTCTTGCCCCTTGACCCTTATGTGATAACACTTGAATTTCTAGCCCATGTGAGTAAATTCTTTTGAACTGCTTGAATGTGAAACCATGTCTTGGGTGAACCATGGAACCAATGTGAGTTTCCATGGGCGGTCTCATACAAGGCTTGTTACTGAAATGCTGAGTGAATCAATGATCCAATATGAGATGCCATGGATGGACTCAACAGGGCATGACATGTCATAGGCGATACTCGAATCATATTTATAAGATTCCAGGGATGGGCTCAATTTACGGACTATACCGCACCTAGAGCGAGGCTGGGTACCTAGGAGGTTCACTAGAATGGGCTTGTAGAGCGATTTCGGGGTCCTAGAGGATCACCAGAATGGGCTTGTAGGGTGTAGGTGGATTTTCTCCCTGAGCAATGCCTGGTTTCCAAATTGAGTATTCCAGAAACAGGCTCAAGGAATGGTTTAAACACTTCAGTGAAATTATTGTTAAGTGGAATGGATAAATGAATCGATGCAAAGACAAAGCACAAGCTTGGGTTGGTCTTTCTTGTTTTCCTTGTTTACTGCTTTCCATATTACACTGCGTGTTTACATATTCACTGACAGATTAGCATAGATCTTTGGTGGTTGCCTACTGGGATTTTGCATCACACCCTGTTTGGGTCATGTTTTGAACCCAAGCAGATTATATGATTTCAGGTCATGAATAGTGGAAAGGCCCTTGTACAGGTACCTGACATGCTGCTCGGATTGGGAGTGCACGGAACCAACCTAAGGCTTGTGATGTGATAGGGGATACATTTTGGTTTCTTTTTGGTATTAGGTGTACTTGTTCTGTATTGTAT
Source organism: Viscum album (assembly GCA_963277665.1). NCBI lineage: Eukaryota > Viridiplantae > Streptophyta > Magnoliopsida > Santalales > Viscaceae > Viscum > Viscum album. Next base: position 1,673,310,433 of record OY728133.1, read on the forward strand.
TGACTTTCACCATCCCATGTAAACATATATATATGACCCTTTTGTTTGTAATTTTTTTCTGTTGTCTATTTGTTAACTACTGGTTACCTTTTTACGCTATTTCATGTTTGTATTTCCGATGTTATACTTTGGTAATGAGAGAATAGTCTCCCCACGGACTCACCTAGGCCCTCGCTACTTGTCTGTAGCCTCTGGATTTAGGGGAGATGCGCTTGAGGCCATGTGGCGACCGGTCTGGCTACTGGGTTGCATGGTAAGTCAGTTTGGGACATTACACTAACATTGAGAATAATCCCAATGTAACAAAGATTATTATTTAAAGATTAGTTATAACTAAATTCTCAATTTATATTAATTTTTTCACAAGTTTTAAAGTATATATTATGTTTTATAATGTTAAGATATAATCTAGTATATTCCATTATGTTGAAATGTTTCATAGTGGAGGGAATAGGATCTATATCAATACACATATTCCATATAATTATTTCCCTCCTATGGATGCTAATGATGCTAGATCTAGAGATTCAAGTAGAGATGATGAAAACAATAAGAATATTGGGAAAATTGAATTAGGTTTTTTTTAAAAGGTGGTGACATGAATTGGTCGCCCAATTCATGCCCCAAGGAAATTTATTAAAAGAAAAAGTAGCATTACAAACACGAGGTGCAATGTATTTGCACCAGCCAGAATTTTGAGAATTACAAACAGAGATATACCAGTAAAAAACCATTAAAGTCATGTGTTACATTGTTTGTGACTGATCATCTAAAGAGCTGCTCAAGGTTGCATCTTTATCCACATGAAGGGCTTCTCTCCCACTATTGTCATGGGACATCCTGCATTCCATTATCTGAAGAGATGCCAAAGCATTTCTTCCCAATCATCTCAAACCCTATCCATCTCACTACTATACAGGTCTAATTACAAGAAAACATCTTTATTCAATGGTTTTACAAACCCATTTATAGATAAGAAATAGAAAATATCCATAGAGAATATTTTTTTTGGGAAGTAATGAAAGGTATAAGGTTATCATTTAATTTTATAATCTCTCAAGACATGAATATCAGTGGTGATCATTTATTCCAAACACTAAGGACATAAAGGAAATGGGAAACATGGAATGGATGATTTTTAAGTAACTTTTCATGGAAAGATAACTTCCTAGAGAAAAATGAGTGGTTATAGAGAGATAATTCCCGAGACTGGGATAGAAAGAGGATAAAAATGATTTTAATCCAACATTAAAAATTTATCAAGGCATGTTGTGTACAATATAAATAATATGAAGAGAAAGATTGACCATTTATTTGATAATCATAAATAAATCATCTGAAGTCACTAGTCTCCCAAACATTCTATTCATATGAAGATATAGTTTATTGTGATATCAAGATAGATAAATAATTCTCCAATACGTATGGTTATGAAGGTTAACAAGTGAATAATAGGATATAGGATCAAATAATAGATAATGTTAAAAAAAGAAGAAATATTCTACAAGTGATAATTGTGGGATGAATCACTATTGTACATACTTGAATTGAATGAGAGTTTTATATAAATGTTGAGAGAAAGGCTATCAGGATCATGATTTCAAGGGAAGAAAAAAGTTTCATATTTACAATGCCTCAACTATAAGGATATGGGTCACTACGCAAATGAATTTCACACGAGTTGAGTTAACATAGCTCAAAATAAGGGAAGGGATTAAGTCCAGGATTATGTTGTTACTATAGTTTAATTGGAATAATTAATGTGTCTGTTTTTTGGATTCAAAAATTATTTTTTGTTATTCTAGTTATAAGAATCATGATATATATAAGGATTGTACTATGGTACTTCTTTAAGGAATTAGAATCATGTGATGAATAGCACTAATAATCAAGAGAAGTGATTATGTTGTAAGTTGATCTTCTTGAAAATCAATGACTTGGGAATGATAACCCTAAATATGTTTTTGACATTGATATAATAATAAATAGATGTTTATGGGATATTATTGGTGACCATGAAAGAGGTTAGAGATCTGATGGTATATGTTATGTTGGAATTATTTGATGTTTAGACTGAAGGAATATATTCGATAACCTGAGATTTTATTTTTATAAGCATTGATGTTTCCATAAATGTTTAAAATATTTTATGGTATTAATATATTTAGTATGTGACAATAAGAGCTACATTGTTTTTTGAAATCATTGGTTAAGTTGATTTTGTAAATTTTGTGACCTCCATTCTAAATAATTTTTCATTGAATTTAAACCGACATATTTTTTGTTAGTATTCTAGTTACCTACTTATAGAATGGATTAAGGATATTATTTATTAAGTTTAAAGTATTATTTATCATATCAGATTACTTTTGATAACAATTTTGGTTTTAGAAAATATTCAATGGATAATGGAATGACTTGTGGATCAAATGATTCAAAAAAGTGATTTAGGTATAAAAAATTATCTTGAATATCCATCATTATATTTAAAAAATGAAGTGGATATAGATTGAACCACAACCAAAGTATGAAATTATATAATGGAAAATAATCAAGTATGGTTATTTTCCCAATTGATTTATTGGATAGTAAAAGAAACCCTCAACTCTATGAAAAGGATTTTGGAACAAAAAATCACCTATTTACATTTCTTTCTATGAAATCAATAGTATTTTAAAAAATAAAAAAGTTACATTTTCAGATGGTATACTATATAATTCTAATATAATCCATCACTCTACATCATAACATGATAGAATGATTTATTTTTCATGACCATGCTTTCACTTCCCACTAATGTTCTACTATAGGGAAACCTATTTTCATGGTAACCATCACATTTCCCTTTTCCTCTGTTTAATAGGATGCTTTATTAACCCTATTGTTGATGTGGGAATTCCAAAATGATATTTTAATATTAAAAATCCATGATTACCAATCAAAAGAATAAATTATGTGTACAGTATTTGTTGATAGAGGGGAGAATGTAATGAAAAAAAATTATCAATGGAATTTCCCTACTTATAATTATTATATATAGTATAAATCATGATAAAATAACATAGATAACACAATAAAAACATTAAAAATGAAGAATTAATTAAATAAGAGGTATTTCTTGAAATTAATGAACCTATACCGATGGATTTGTAAGGTGACCATTGGAATAGAAATATGATCATTAGATATAATAATCCGGCCAAAATAATAGTATACTCACCTATGAAATTATAAATAAAATTTGAAAATCTTATAAATTAAAATTTGATATATTTATATCTTGGTACAAGTAAATAAATTTTTTAAAAATGGTAAATTAAGTATTAGTATTTTTTAAATCGTAAATGTTTTATTAAAAAAATTTAATTAATATATATTTTATAAAAATCAAAAAATAGATTCATAAATTATTTTCTTTGTAATCATATAATTATAAAATAATTTTATAATACCTTAATTAGTTTTCAAATTTTCATAAAATCAGTTATAATTTTAAAATCGGTATTTTTCAAATAAATCATGATTTTAATTAAAAATTAAATTTATCATATTCAAAAAATTATTTCCATAAAATGGAGTCAATTTTTGAATTATTCCTGTTGAATAATAGTTAGGTTAATTTTTTGGGATTTTTATAAAATAATTAAATTTTTTAGTAAATAGTTAAATATAATAATTTGCGGTATTTAAAATTTGAAGCACATAAAATAATTTTTTATTAATAGTCGAATTGTGGATGATTTTAGTAGAAAATATATTGAAATAACATGTAATATTTTCTTTATTTAGTCACAATAATAAAAACTATTGATAGCCTTGATCCAAAATAACAAACTAATGAATAAAATAATCAAAAAACACCCCACTCATCCAATATATGTACCACCCCTTCTCTTCCAACCATATATGCTCTTTATATTGTTTATATCATATCCAATTACTCTACCAAACCACATCCCTGCATTCTATTCTTACTGGTCTCAACAAATACCTATCCCAAGTACCTTAATGAGGTTCTTAGTGAGACGACACTTAAGAGGTAAAACTATCCCTCTCTCTGTTTCAATTTCTTTTATTTTCATATCATTTTCTAACCTCCCATATAAAAAAACATGAAAACCCCAATATAATATATATATATATATATATATATATATTAATTATATTATTTAATTTTTTTATCCTAAATTAATTCGCTTCTCTTCCCCTTTTTAAAAAAAATAAATACATCATCTGTGAGAGGTCGATTCCCCACCTCCATGGATGATAATTTTTTATTTCATAATACCACCTTCAATGATTGTAATAAAACCATATTATGGTTAAAATAGTTTATAAAATGTTTATTATGACTAATTTAGTTTTATATAACCAATATATAAACATGACATTAAATAAAATGATATAAGTTAATGATAGTAGTAAAACATCCAAAATTAATTAAATCATTCTCATTAACATTTTATCAGATGATTGATTCTCATACCAAATATAAAAATGTTATATAAGATAATTTAAAATTATATAAGTTCACTAGTAACATATAATTTCAATTCTGGAGAATAAGTTTTTATTTACATGAACTTTCATACTTGTATACAAGCGAAATGATCCGGGGAAAACAAGAAAACAAACAATCCTGAAATGAGAAAATTAAACCATATAACTTGTCAAAAAGAAAATAAATGAACATAATAAAATAGTAATAAATATAATAAATGTTTAATTGGTTCTTAATTAATTAATTAATGAATAAATTTTTATTAACTACTACATTAATCACCAGTGCAGAATGCTTTCAGACGTAAAGTAAGGGTTTTCTCTTCTCACTTTTATTTTTGTGAGATATGCCTTATTCAACACTATTTCTTGTGTGTGGTGTATGTATAATGACCTTTAATTTATCATATGATTAAAACCATTATTTTAATGGTATTAAATTTTTAATTCTATGAGGATTAATTTTATAGAGAATATGGTTCGACTATTTTCTATGTGGTAAGGTATTCTTTTTAAATATCTCCTTTACCTTCAGGTTAAAATTTCTCTCTCTTTAACCAAATTTAATTATAATTTATTCTTATGTAACCCTCCAAGATTATATTGGCATTATTCCAAACTTATGTACCTAGGTCAATTATTCTTTCTCTGATGAGTAAATACATGTTTTATAATGTTCCCTTTTCAATTCCTCCCGATAAGCAAGCTCGATTAAAAAGAATATCCCAATTGCATGCCCGTTTTCAAGTACAATCAAAAATCTATTTTAAGCAACCATTATTTTTATAAAATCACTTATTTTATCATAAAAAATTTTCATAGTTCATTTTTGGTTTTATTAAATCAATTATTTCTTTTCCTCTTTACAGACACTTTTATGTTTTCACTCAATCTTTACCAAAGTGGTTCATTTTGAGATTTTCTTAAGCACTATTTTTACATCATTTCACTTACGTTGGACATAGTTTATCATGATCTATTCCAAATTTAATTATAAATATTATTTTAAAAATTCCCAAATATAATATAATTTCCCATACATTTCTTTTTCTGGGATATACTTGTTTACAATCTGATTTTTTGGAAAATATATATGATTTTCTAAAATAACTCTTTTTCCAAAGTAAAAAAAGGGTATCTCCTTCAAGAATTTATAATTTATTTTTTTAGAGTATTTTAATCTATTTAAAACCCCTTTTTAAATATTATTATTAATTGATATTTATCTCTTATGTTTCCATTTACCATGTTTTATTTAATTATATATGATTATTTTGACTGGGGATGTACTATATTGATGCCATTCAAGATATTACTATGGATAGTTTATGTTTATTTTTAATTATTAGGGATATTATTTAAATTTTATATTGTAGTTTAAATATAAAATTATATGTTGATTATGTTTTTCCCATTTCATATGAGGAATTAATTGGAGTCTGTAAGTGTTATGCAGGGAATGCTATAGCCCCTAAATGCATCGGTAGGTCCAATAAGAAAAACTAGATCAGGTTTTGGAAAAGGAATCACCCATTAATGTATAATTATTCATCATGGAGTGGATGGTATGTTTATTATTTCCTACATTATGAAATCCCTCATTATGAGATTAGTTATTGATAATCCATGAGATTATTTAGCTACTATAATATTCATGGTTAAGTTTCATTCTAATGTGATTATTTATATAGAAATATTGAATAATCTTTTATTCATTCCATATTAGACTCATGCATGTGTATTAATGGAATATGTTGTTAGATATCCATCTTTACTTATTTTTTATATTTATTTATGATAGCATCTATTGTATTTCTTACCCTTACAGAGCATTTGAGCTCACCCCTTTCTTATGTTTTATTTTCACTATGATGCTTAGATATATATAATGATTGATATGTTGGGATAAGCTTAGAATGTAAGAGTTTTTACAAAGGAGATTCTATGTTGTATATCATTTCATGTTTTAATTTAAAACCTATGTTTGTATCTACTTTTCCAAAGCTACTAAACTATTCATTCCTTTGGGATGTTATTGTTTGTTCTTAGTACCAATATAATAATTTAAGACACCGGCTCTGGGATACTAGGGTAATTTTCCATACATATATAATGTAATCCATTAATCTTATATATTACCATAACATTTTAGGGACATAATAATTTTTTCCCTAATTATCAGTGTTTTCTTCATATTAATAATGTCCAAGTAATGAATAGTTCTATAAAATGACAATATTGATATTTTATAATAAATGATAATTTAGTAAATAATAAAAAATTACTAAAAATATTATATTTGTTCAAATGAATGGGATATGGTTAATTACATTTAACATGGTCCATTTATGATTATTTTTTCATTTTATAGTAACATTATTGACCATTAGAATGTAAAAAAATATTAATAGTATAGTAATTATCAAAAGGGTTAATGGGGTCTTAAATATGATGATAAGGATGAATATATATACAAGTCTTGACCAAATTATATTATATGAGATTATTCATACTTATATTCAACTTATCTTCTTATTATATCAATTTTTGTACATTTGGAAATGATAAACATCATATATTAGTTTAATATTTTTTTAAATTCAATGAATTCCCCTCACCACTATTTTAAATTGGAACCCTTTATTCACTTCATTACACCACATTGAGCTATCTTATTAGAAAGTCCTATCAAAATAAAAAATCTTATTACCATTTATTAAGAATGAATAAAAGTACATTAGAAAATAATATGGGGATGACAACATTACCACATCCAAAGAAAAAAAATCATAATTAGATAATTAATTTCCATAATCATACTCAATAGTAGTTTCCCATTCATATTGATAGGTACCTTGATGGGATATTTTAAGAATATCAATATTAGTATGTTATGACCCCTAATAATCAGACTAAGAAGACACTGTCTTTAGCAATGTGGAGTAGTCCGTCCTCATCATTCTCTTTGAGGGAGAAAAGATAAAGCTCATGTCTTTAACCATATTTTATTTTCCAATCATGATGATGTATTTGAAAGATAATTTTTAATAGCTCAGCGAGCTATGAAGTTTTTTGAATTTTTTCCAAGAAATTAAAAATGTGTCTCTGTTCCATGCTTCTCGTCTCTTGATTTATGCACAAGAATATCCAAACCTCTAGGTTTTACAATGACACAACCAATGAATTGTTGTTGTATATTAGTGTCATACAAGAAAAATCAGGGAAGATTATATATGGTAGCTTGATCATAACAGATGGACACATTTTCATAACATCGTTACTCATATCTAATTGGTCCTCCCTCTCTTAATTCCTAAAAACATTATCCCAGATCTGACCAGCATCTTCCCTCACACAAGCACTCCCTACCTGTGCATTTCGGCTTTAAAACCCATCATTAAACTCCTTATTTAATTCAGAAACCTCAATTTTTTTAACATCATGAATCTATATTACAAGATTATCTTCCACCAATTATCTATCATGTTCATCCCATTCAACCTTGGTGTCACCTAGAGGGCTATCCAGATCTCATCACAACTTGTTATAAAAATTTTGTGACCTTATGATTAATAGGTAACACCGCTGCCTTCTTCTATATCATAGCTTCACCTAATTTCATAATACAAGTATCCTTTCTAGTGATTCGAAAAGTACCTTGAAAACCATAAATTGACTCATTTTAGTCAACATACACGAGCTTTCCACAACTAGTAGAGGGAAAACCTATGATATAAATCACATGAACATCCAAACCAGTGCTCATTTTCTTTGACCTCTAACACCTACAAACCACAATACTGTGCCCTAATTTCCTACACAATGAATATAACTCATTAAATTATTTTAATATATTTCAACATACATTATTTTATATTATTTTGAGGAATTAATCTAATGATACAATTCATCACATTTCATTTAATGGTTTATAAGCAGTTTTGATTGGGCAAAGTATTCATATTCCATATGACTAATTCTTCATATATGGTTATGTATTTTTTAAAATAATTTTGATTCTGTATTATTATTTATTCACATTAGCAATGAATTGGACTTCATAATTGAAGGATGGACCTCCTCTATCCCCTCAATGCATCGATGGGTCTCATGAGACAAAATTTCTTCGATTTGGGATGAGGACATACCCATTTATTTAGATTTCATGGAATATGGATTTGATGATATTTTTGATTTATTGGTTAAAGCCTTGATGATAATATTAAAATGACTTTAATTATGCATTAATTTATTATGAAATCATTTGTTGATGTCCATGTGATTATTCAATTAGTTAGAATATACATGGATAAGTTATGAGCTAAGGTTATTGATGTTATGTCTTATTTTATCATTTGTTATTTCTACTATATTATTCTTATGTTATTTTTTAAATGACATGTGTTTTAGTTTTTTACCTATTAATATTGTTTATTCTTATTTATTCATGATATATTACACTATATTGTTACCCTTAATATGAATTTAATCTTACCACTTTCTCATGCACTATTTTACCTGACATACTAAGATGTATTTTATGATTAATATTGAGGGATATGTTTTGGGAAATAATAGTGTTATCAAGGAAAATAAAATGTTGTATTTTATGTTTTCAAATGTAATGAGAATTTATAGTATATATCATGTTTCACAAGCCTACTAAACTATTCAGTCCATTGGTATATGATTTCTTTCATCTAGTATTAATTTAATAAAGTAACCACTGACTCTGGACTACTAGGATTTGGGACTTTATAGTTGGTATCCGGGCATGTTTAGTAGAAACATTGGGAACTAGACTTAAGAAAAAATATATTAATGAACATAAACCTCTGAGGAGCTTCATAATAACATCCAAATGATTTTGTAATATATACCTCATGTGGTTTCCCGCTATGATTATTGTTTCTCAATATTTTTTTTTTGTTTTAGTCATTGGATGGAACCAAAAGGAACTATGTTAACATTGAACGTGATGTAGAATGTTGTCATTTTGAGAAACCAAATGAGTTAATTACTAGATTGAAAGATATTATGATTATACCAAATCAATTATCATGGTATATGGTTAATAACATTCACCATAAACAACAATTAGAATCACCAAATAAGTGAAGGATATATTTTTTTGAGAGCTCAGGTAGTGGAGACCATAGAAGAAAGAAGGATTAATTTCCTTCATGTTAAAAATGTGGAAAGAGATACCCTGGTGAATGTCCCAAAGTTATAAGAATATATTTTATTTGTATAAATAAAGGTCATAGATTAACTAATCCTTGATTTGTTTAATTTATTATGTGTGGATAACATGGGAATATTCTAATTCAATTCCATAATGCAAGAAATAACTTCTATACTAAAGAAGGACATATGGCAAGTTAATATTTAAAGTGTAATGGTTGAGTTTTTTTAGTATTTGGATTTGATAAATTATGTTTTAGAAGTGTTATATCAATGATATTATGGTTATAAGAATCCATGAACATTAAACGATTGATCTGTAGTGGTTTTTCTTTAAGAATTTTCATGAAAATATTTAATGGTTTTGATGACCTTGAAATGTTATTTAATGGATTAGTGATATTTTATGGAAAGGACTGGATGATTGAGGGAAGTATAACCCTTAATATCTTCCTGATGCTTACATGATATAAAGATATTATTGATCATGTAAATGGGATAGTATTGGTGACTATAAAATTGGTTAGTGATTTGACGGTTTATGTTATCTTTTCGGGATTTTAAAACATATTTGGATTTAAGGAATATACTCAACAACCAGAGATTTTATTTTTGGAATCAAGGATATTTTTATTATGGATTTTTGGTGATCAGATAATTTACTGATTCAGTATATGACACGAATATCTATGGTATTTTGTTTTGGGAATCTAATATTAACTTGATTTTTGAAATTTATTGACTATCTAAATTTTTGGTACTTAAATTTGGATAAATGTATTTCAGAGGTGTCTTAAGGTTAACTATTTATGGAATGGATTAAATTAAACATTGGTTATTATTATATAACTTTTGTTAACTATGTTGTTATTTGAAAAGAAATACATATAGGAAGAATGAGTTTTCATTCTTTTATTAAGACAATGATATGTCAAATGTTAATTTTAGTTCTTCAAGCATAAAAATACCTATTGGATATTAATTATCTTGAGTAACATATGAAGTAAAAATTGATTGAAAAACATCTAAGTGATAAAATTTTACCTATGAAGTATTAATTTTTTTTATGTCACTATATTTTTTATATTTTTTTATAATTGATAAAGTCATACCTCAACTCTAGTAAAAGGATCATCAAAAAAATTATTATATTACCTTCATATATGATTAATAAATGGTCTTTTCATTAATCAAACAATTATGGTTTTTTAGTTTTTCACATATAGGAATCATTAAATTTCTTATGATAAATTACCTCCATCACCCACAATCATTATTTGGGCATTACACTATTCTACCATGCTCATAACTTCAAATCTCATCTATGTCCTCTACTTCGAAACCTATCTATGTGATTATTCCAGATGAGCAATATACTTACCTTTATACCTTATCAAGAAGATGTTTTATAAACCCTTATCATGATGTGTGATTTCATGAAAGGTGTTTTTAAATGTCAAATTTTTAATTATTTATATCAAGATTAAATTGTGGGGACTTAATTTATTTAAGGGGGTAGAATGTAACACCACGATAATTTAAAAGAGGAACTTCATATTCAATAGTGTATATTACATGAAACACAAAGATTAGTTGATAATTTTACACTCGTATTTTAGATAATTTTAATCCCTTTGATAACTTGTGGTTCCCACAAACCTGATATTTTAAAAGCACAATATGTTCGATAGCGTATACAGCATCCAACACCAAGCATCAATGAACATTGATTTTTTTTTAAATATGACAGTTATAACTCATTCATTAAATTTTTTGATTTGCATAATATTAAATTAATTTTGAAATATATATAAAGTAACTAATATTTGAAAAATCATTGGTTAATTGTTAGGAAATAAGTACGAAATTTTAAGAAAATTTATTTTATAATGTTTTCTTAAAAAATTTATATTTATTGTTTTTTTGATTAATATTATAAAACATTTATAGAAAATATGTAAATTTTATTTTAAAAAAATATTATACTTTAAATCATCTTATAAAAAATATCTTAGTGTGAATATTTCTTATTTTTCTGAATATTTTTTTTCAATGATTAATAAAAAATAATTCATTTATTGAAAACTGTTATTTGTTTCAAGCATTTAAAAGGTTTCATTTTATTTTAAAATGTTTTAAAAGTAATGCTAGTTCTATTATATTATTTATCTCGGATTATATTCATTTTAATCAATTTTATGGTTGTATTTGGCATCAAAATATTTTATACTTAAAAAGTTATTTTTTTCAAACAAACTCTTTTTCATTATGTTTTTCTAAAATAATTTTCCATTAAATTATAAAACTTATTTATTTAGATTTTAAAAAATTTATTCCTTATTTTTATTCAGGAGGTAAAAATTGAGTAAATAGGTCCTTTTTATTTTTAGTCAATATGAATAGTTTCCTTAGTGATTTTTGTTACCACAATAAAATGGAAATCGGGTTATTAATGTCAAGAATAAAATAATAAGGTCTCAAAAATGACCATAAAACATTCGTTAACCATATTTTATGAGTCTATTTTTTTATAATCATTCAATATTCATTTATATTGAATTTTATGGCCAATTGGATGATATTATGACTTTTATAGAATTTTTTCAAAAAGATTTAAACATACAACTCATTTTTTTAATTATATTATGTTTATTATACAATTATCGAAGGGATATGAATGTCAATAAAAATATGTCAAAATATAAAATATTTAACTTTATTCTGGTAATTTATTTTTAATTTTATTGAATTAAAAATTACTTTAAATTCTTACACAACACTAACACAGGAATTATTCATTTAATGGAATTATCAAATAAATGATATTTGAAATATTAAAATTAATATAATTTGAGATAAATAGAAAGATAGTAAAATTTTATAGATTCCCATTAGATTTTAGAGATATAATCAAAAAAATCTATTTCTATGTTTTTAATTGATATTATTAAAGTCAAAGTAATGAATTTTTCTAAAAAATGACAATATTGATATTTTATAATAAATAAAATTTTATTAAATGATATTGGATTCATAAAAACATATATTTTAAAAAAATTGATTTTATATGGTTAATTAACTCTACCATCGTCCAATAATAGTTCTTTTTACAATTTATATTAACATTTTTTACCCTTAGAGAGTATAATCTTTTTTTAGTACGATAATTTTAAAAAGGGCTAATAAGGGGTTAAATCAAAACGAGACGGATGAAAAACTAACCCAAACTTATCAAAATTTTATTTGATTAAATTATTTTGACTTATATTAACCTTATATTATATTTATATAAATTCTATCAATTTTTACATCAGAAATAGTTTATATTAATTTAATATTTTATGAATGTCCAAGAATGCCCCTCCCCCCAATTATAAAAGGGAGGCCCTTCCTTCACTTATTTATACCAATTTTCACCATATATCTAAACAAAAACCTACACATTCCAATAATAATAATCATTATATAAGTTCTTGATGTTATTTCACTTCCTAACCAGAAATTGTAGGTCACTTAATAAGAGGTCTATAGGGAGTCCACCAATGGAGATACAATCATATTTACTGAATCTTCCATGTTTATTTATTCTTCTTCTTCCTCTTCTTATGTTGTAACCATACTGAAATAAAAACACAAATATAATAAATATAATTATATGTTATTATGAATATGGTATAATTATATTTCATCTATTGTCCATCCTTTGAAAATCAAAAACATCTTGTGTGTGTCCACACAACATAGCGTCTCTACATAGCGGTGTAATGCTATTTTCATCACCACTTTACATGGATTATTATAAATATGGAATGAATAAATATATATGATATATATAAAATAATTATTATTATATAAATGTTATTTATTCATTACCATTCTTTTTTTCAACCATTGAAAAATTATAACAGCGTTCAAGCGTTTGTACGGCTAACCATCTCCATGAATGGTGTAAATTATTTTTCAATACATATCTTTTATTAATGACTATCTATATATATAATATTACATTTGTACCATTAATAATTTTCACGATATTATTTAAGAATTATAATGGTACAAGGACCAAAACTGCTAAATCAACATAGACATGAAAATTAATGTAGTTAACACCCAATATAATGATAATAGTAAAAAGGTAATTGAGAAAAGTGAAATAAAACAATATAAATTTATATTATATGAAATTATATATATATATATATATTTGTGTGTGTATAATTATATTAAATATAAAATTATTATATAGGATTTTAAAATAACTTACAAGGAAAGCTAGACCTCTGTTTAGGGTTTCTCATCTCACTTTTATATCATTGAGACGTATTCCATTTCGAAAAAGTATTTATTTTGTGTGGGGTATATAATACCACTTTAATATATTATATCATGAAAATATTTGTATTAATGGTATTTAATTTTCTATTTTTGGTTATTTCTCTATTAAATATTACAATTCCCAAGATACCCAAGTTGTAAATGTTTACTTCATAATCTCGTCATTCTTCAAGATTGTTTATTTTTAATTCTTAGTTAAGCATATTTCTCTTCCAAGTCCACTTTTTCTAAAAATTATTTCAAAAATGGTTTTACCATTCTACATTTATTTTTTAACTTCATTATTTTATTTTTGTACATTTTGAAAAATGACTTAAAAAAAATCATCCTATCATTTTCTAAACAAGGTAATTTTTTAATATTCTTACAAAAGTTTGAAAGAAATATTTTTTTAACTTCTAATGAATGAGCAGAATTTCCTACCATCATGATACCTAAATTATTTTAAGTTTACTTTATAATTTTTCAAGGTTATTTTCAAATAAAATTATTTCGTTATTACATGCACATTTTATAGATTTCAAATAATATTTTCGAGGTAAAAAATGAATTTTTTTCCTCAAAAAAAAATTCAACCAGCCTCTTTAAAGTGTTTTCATTTATGTAAACATACTTTTTTGAATATTATATTGAGGATTTACTCTAATAATAAAATTAACCAAATTTATATAGATGAATGATGATCAATTTTTACTAGGAAATGTATTGATATTATATATAACTAGTTCTTTCAATATATAAAGTTATAAATTATGTTAAGGAATGTTGATTTAGTTCTATTATTTATTCATATAAGGAATGAATTTTACTTAGCATGTTTTGTCTGGGGCCTGGTATATCGCCTCAATGAATTGGTGGGTTTTCTGATACAGACTATATTTGGTTATGGCTGAGGCCTTACCCATTTATTCAAATACCATGACACTAGGCCATTATGAAATTTTAAGATTTCTTTGTCGATGCCTAGATAATTAGTTTTAGATATATTTAGTTATGCATACCATCATTATGAAATAAATTATCTATGTACGTAATATTTTTTTTATTTTTTAGAATATTCATTGATATGCTATGAGCTCATGTGATTGTTTATATGGATTATTCGGCAATCCTTTATTTGTGCCATATTATACTCAAGTAGTGGTTAAATGGAGTATTTTTAAATTATTTACCTTTCCAGATTTATTATTTTTATTTATTCATTATAGCTTCTACTAGACACTTACCCTTATTAGCATCTAATCTCACCCCTTTCTTATGTTTTGTTTTCCCTTGGATACGTGTTTTATGGTTGATATGCAGGGATATGCTATGGGGAAAAATAATGGTCTCAAAGAAAATACAATGTTTTATTCTATGTTTTTAAATATAATAAAAATTTCATGTATGTATCTATTTTACCAAAACTACTAAACAATTAAGTCTGCCAATATGTGATTATTTGTATATTGTGCCAATGTAATAAAGTAAGAGCCGTCTCTAGACTGCAGAGGTTGAGCCCTAATATTTCCTTCTTATGCAATATGTATTTTTATTAAAACAAACATTTTTTAAATTAAAATAATACATTTTATATTAATAATATTCTAATTCAAATTTAGTTTTCAAATGATATAAAACAATAATGATAACACTTAATATTTGAAAATTTCATTTACCAATAAAAACTGTTTTTAACTATATTTTATGCTTTTATTCCAAAATGAAATTTATAAATTTTAGAATATGAATTTTAAAAAATTTAATAGAATTTTTCAATTTAGAATAAAAATATAATCCTAAGATTAATTTTTTTAATTTTTCGAAAATAATTAGTTTTTGGGGAATATTGAAAAAATACTGATTTTGCTTAAAACTGTCACTTTTATAAAATTATCATTAAACATTAAAAAATTAAATTTTTCTAACACTTTCTATATAATATATATATATTTATTAAAATGTAATAAATCATTTAAAATTACTTTTTACTTTAATAATACTCATTTATATCATTTTGGAAGCATAAATAATAATTTATTCTAAATACAATTTTTATTCTTTTATATTTAAAATTAGTTTTCAATGCTTGTAGAAATTAAATATACAAAAATTGTTTCAACATTTTAAATAAATATTATCATATTATATAATAAAATTAATTTCAATTTTGTGAACAAAATTATCATTACTAAAATTAATGCTAATCGCCACGATAATGGTAAAACTATTATTCTCGAAGAATAGTTTTATTAATATTACATATTTTTTATCTAATAAATTATATATATACATATTAAAGGATTTATATTATATGATTTTTAAACACATATAAAATTATATTAACAAAATTTTAATTTGTAACCAATAATATATAAGATTACTAACACATAATAGTTCAAACACTATTTTTCTGCAAAAAACCCAATTTTTTTATATATAAAACTTTTTAATTTAAAATTTTATTTTATATTATTTATTAACTTTATTTGAATAAATTTAAATTAAATTTTGGTTCAACTAACCTATTTTTAGTAATGGTGGTGATTTTAGGTTTTTAATAAATATAAATTACTTTGTTAAAAAACTAACTACCAATGTAAAATAAAAAAAATGTTAAAGTAAAAAAATAAGTATAAATGACTTCGAAAAAAATTAAGAAATTTTTGGAAAAAATTGATTCTTTATCTAACTAATATCACCCAAAAATCCATTATTTATAACTTTTGGATTGTTTGACCCATGAATAGTTTATTCATATTTTTCAAAATTAACGGGTCACTAGTGAAAAAACAAGATTTAGCATCGGTTCATTTTTATTTTTGACATCGGATTTTAATCGAATGTTATAAAATCAAAATAAAATAATATCATTTTTAGCATTAGTTTTTGGAAAACCGATGTCAAAAATGATATTGGTAATGGGTTTCAGCATCGGTTTTTGAAAAACAGACGCTGATAATTGAATATTTTTTAAAAATAAAATTCGACATTGTTTTTTAAAAAACTCACAATGAAAGTTAAAAAAATAGAAAACATGAAATATTAACTTCTCAAATAATTAAAACCCCTATAATAAAAACACAATATATAAAAATCAAATAGTATTTATCATTGACTAAATATCTATAACATAAATGCTTTTATCTAGTTAATCAAAAATCAATCCACACATTTGTATTAGAAAGTACAATTAAAATACACATGCATAAAATTTACAACATGCTCGTTATTGGTTATTGTAGAAGAATTCATTTGATTATTAGTATGTTCTAACACCTATTTTATAAAAATATTTAGTTTTTTGAACCCTTATGTTGTATTATTCATAAATATTAAAATATACATAACTCTAATCCTAATCAAACATAACAAATAGTTCGCAAAAATAGATCGAATATGGGTAAGATAATATTGAAAATAAGACTGTGAATCATTGAATTCCTACAATAATATTTAATGATATGAAATAAAAAATAATAATATAATATGGAAGAAAATATAGAAAAAATAATACAACTAACCTTATCAAATTCAGCTGTGTCCCCAATTGTGTTTATCTCGTACATGAATTGAAGAATATAATAAGCATATTCAATATGTCTTTTCAACGATGATGTTACATATATAAAACAATAAATATATAATAGAAAATCAATATATAAAAAAATCAAAATAAAATCTAATATAAAAACTAATTACATGTACTACAACATATTTTACTTTATTTGGTGTCTTTACCGACATGTATTCCTTGTCAATTTTTTTCCATGAATTGTATTTTCATATATATGATCTAATTTGGTTGGGGTTTGTCTTAGTGGTAAGCACCCTGTAATCCTAAGTAAAAAATGGAGGTTCAAACCCCTTTGGGCGGAAGGACTATAGTAGTACTGTAGTGGTACTGTATTAGCTGAGGTATTGTAGCATCGGTGGTACTGTAGTAGCGATAGGACATTGTAGCAGCAATAGGGCACTATAGTGGCGGTGGGTACAATGCGGTACTATAGCAGGTGGGTATTGTAGCAGTACTATTCACATAATGGGCCTATGGCCAAAAATTTGGGCCTACGGTCTAGGTTTTGGGCTACATGCCCATGGGACTTCGGGCTATGTAATGTGTCCCTCTACCAAGTTAAAAGTGGTCTTTCCTTTTATTAAATAATAAAATGAGGGTTCAAAACCAACATTTAAAAAATATATATGAACTAATAATAAATATCTATACAATGAGAATTAAACACAACGATCTTATAAAAAACAAAGAAAAACTTACCTATCAAATAAGGTGGAAATTCTTTTACGAACATTCCATTTTATGAAGAAAAACTTATATAGGGTGCATATACATGGGCAGAATACGCTTCAAATCCAATGCCCCCTAAAAACAAAAAATTCATAATTAATGACATTATAATGATCATTAGTTCATATTTATGTTTTTTGTTCTTACTTCTCAAGAAATGGAAAAAAACCAACACTCAATCTTCATATGTGATGATATCTCAAATATATATATGAAACTCTATGAAAATTCTTGAAATGTTGACCTTCTATGGAAATGAATTCTGAATATATAAACCCATAAATTCATGTACATTAAATTTGTAGAAGAATCATGTGTAGATACCAAAAAAAATTTTAAAAATATAGTTAGTAAATTTATGTCCATTTTTTATTAATGAAATACAAATACAAATGTCAATTTACTTACATGGAAAAAATACACTGCATTCAGGCCAATCTATTCAAAATCAACTAAATGAATGATATCTTCTTTGAGTAATCTCAATGGATGTTTTCTTCCACATATATTAGTCATCATATGAAACTCATAGATTTAATTCTATGAAGATGAATCCTGAAATAATATTTGTATCCCATAAGAAATATGTGAAGTATATACAGTCAAATGTTCTTTAACATTTTGTTTCATTTGTGCATCTTATTTTTCATTTAGATAATCCTATATATGTTAAATGTTTGAAGACATTATAAGTAATTTTGAATCATTTTTAGTTAATATTTAAAATACACATACCTCATATAAAATATAATGAAGAAAACTAGTTGGAAAAATTAAATAATAACCCAGAAAATCCCAATATTTGGTGATCTCCTTAGTAGGAAATGGTAGTAGAGCATTATGATCTATAATATCGAGTACTGAAACTCTAACTTGACCCATCTGTATAGGATGGTGATGTAAAGAATCCCCTAAAAAATTCATGAGTCCTAATGCAATGATATTTATATGAGGATCAATAAAAAATAACTCATAGTATACATTTTGGTCTGAGTGAGGTGGTGGAGGTTAAAAGTAAGCATATGGGATAGGGTAGTCCATGTGAGATAGTTAGGA
Organism: Viscum album; assembly: GCA_963277665.1. NCBI lineage: Eukaryota > Viridiplantae > Streptophyta > Magnoliopsida > Santalales > Viscaceae > Viscum > Viscum album. Next base: position 1,673,329,793 of record OY728133.1, read on the forward strand.
ATGATAAAAAATGAAAAAATAATATTAGTGTTTATAATTTATAAAATATAAAAATTGATGATAAATAAGTAATATACTGATTGGTCCGAGCAAGGAGGTAGAGGATTGAAGTAGGCAGATGGGGCAGGGTAGTCTGGGTGAGCAGGCTGGGAGGGCTGAAAAATGAAAAAATTATATTAGTATTTACAATTTATAAAATAGGAAAGATTGATGATAAATAAATAATATACTTGGGAGGGCTTCTCGTACGAGGTAGGGTAGGAATATGGGGTTGGGTATTCCGGGTGAGTAGGTTGGGAAGGCTGAAAATAAAAAAGATATATTATTTTTTATAATTTATAAAATTAAAAAATCTGTGAAAATTAAGAAATATAATTAGGAAGACTTCTCATATGGGTAACGGTAGGCAGATGGGGTAGGGTAGTCTGAGTGATCATAATAGGAAGGCTGAAAAATGAAAAAGTTATATTAGTGTTTATAATTTATAAAATAGAAAAATCGATGACAAATATATAATATACCTAAGAAGGATGTACATATTGTTACTATCTGGTCAAGTGTTCTAACAAAGCCTTCTACACTATTTCTTGAATTTTATCACCAATATACTATTTCATATTTTGTAGCTCGGATTTTAATGATTATATTTATGGGTCTCTTGATTGATTACTCTAACCAAAAATATTCCGAATACTAACACCTGCCTGAAATATTCCAACACGTTTGGGGTGTTCTAGCTTTACCAAAGCAGTGGCTAGGATATCTAATCTACCCTCGAAGATAAAAGATCTATGTGTCTCTTTCTCATGAATTTCATCCTAAAATGAAAATGAAAATTTTATTTTAGTGTTTTGAATTTTTAAAATATAAAAATTGATGGAAAATAAATAATATTTACTTACAATTTTATCAGTTACTTGTTTATCTTCCTCTGTAAGATACTATTCATTTTTGTTTCTTCTTCCTCATTTCCATTTTTCATGGTGAGTGGGAAGAGATAGAAGACCAGGTTAAACCACTTCTGAACCACTACTAGATCAAGCTCTTAATGCATCAAATTTTTTTCAATCACTTTATTCTCCAAATACGGATACCCTCCATGTGATAAAGTATGTGGTTATACACTCCTCAACTAAATTCCATAAAGAGATCTTCTGGAAAACTATTATATAAAAATAAACTAGAAAGTAATTAGAAAAATATATAATAAATTTCACATCATAAAATAATTATCATACCTGAAATTTTTTTTCATGATGACTATCAATAAAACCCTCCCATATATCTTCATCTATAAATGGATATTTGAGGCATGGGTTTTCAAACAATTTCCTTCCAAAAACATATTTTTTTGTCATTTTTGTTTGGAAATCTCTCCATCAAAATTCCACTAAAGAGAGATGTCAATTCTTAATTTCTTTGGTTTCCTCAAAATTCAATGTCATCTATAATTGAATAAATTTAATAAATCATTTAAAATATTTAATATTCAAAAAATGAGATAAAATAAATCAATTAAGATATTTTACCATCATGACCTCCCAAAGCTGTTGTTTTGCTATCTTCTCCACTGACATCCAATAAATATATAAAATACTAATTCACAATAGATTTACATTGACATATAACTAATAATCCAAACTGAATTTGGTCCATTTTCATTATTATTATCATCAATGCGGATGTGTAATCTGTCATCATCACGAGCAAGTGATGGTTTTGGTAAATGTGTAATATCATGTTTTCCAAAAAAAGGACGGGTTTTAATAGTAGTAATAGTAGAATTCTCATCAACCGTGGACGCATCAGTAGTCCTGCAAAAAATTAAATTAAATGTTTTCATTCATTAAATAATTATATTACTAAATATTTAAGAATATAAAAAAATAGATATACCTCGGTAACTGCTCCTCTCTATCTGTATCTGACATTGCGAGTAGAAAGTGTAAGGAAATTTTGTTTACCTTCATATCTTTATAAAATGAAATAATTAGAAATAGGAAAGAAACAAAAGTATGTAAAAAAGTGGCATGAATTTGTATGATTCAAAAAAAGAAACAAAATATACATATTTACTGGGAAAATTAAGAGAATAATTTAGTGTTTTACCACATGAATTCATCTTGATCATTATGTATGGCCTGAAGTATGTCTGTCTTATACTCATTTTAATAATCCAGAAATTGCATAATAGATTAATAAGGATCATGTACATCAATAACATAATCAGCATCATCATCATCACCCAAATGGTATCTTTTTTCCTTTCAAAACAACAGACCCCTAATCATTTGATTGACCAATGACATAAAATATTTGTTTTTCATGTTTTTCCATGATAAATGGTTATTGACTAAAAATTAATTTTTTTATTATCAAAAAACTTTTGCATAAAAATTGAGAAACTATAAGAAACAGAGATAGAACTGATAAAAAATATTACAAAAACCATGAAAAAATAACAGGGTCTTCCCCTCCCCATTAAATACATCACAAAGGCCAACCTTTACCAATACATGACCACCTGGTGAACAGTACCATGTAGTAATGCACTCACATAAAACTGATGGCATAGCCATACCCTCTCATACAACCAAGTCCAACTAGCATGCACTAGTGGAGGATAAATTCTCTGAACCCCATCTGAAGTAGACCCATGTAGAGTGCTAGTGGAAACACTGAGAAAACACATCAAGTAAAGATAATGTGATGGATAAAATCCACCCACCCTATCCGACATACCTCCAAATATGATCATAATTTTCCACCACATTAAATAGAATTATTGAAATGTAATTTGAGAATACTATAGACCTATTCCATACACAATTTACTTAAAATAAAAGTTACATGAATGTTTGGTTCACTCACTATCAGATTCTCAAATTCAGAATCCATCTTGTCGTAGGACTGGATGTACTCCTCAAGGATGATCCTCCCTTTATTTAAGACCCCTAAAAGTATTAGTTCATACTTGTCAATCTAAGAGTATTTCTCCTCATTTAGAGTCACCCTTATAGACCTCCCCATCATCTATTTTTCCTCCTCTTCAGTCGCATTAAGAACCAAGAAATGATCTACCACTTCTTCCATAGAACATAACAATATTTCTATGTTTTGGTCATCCACAACCAGTAATTCTATCTTTATACAACTTATCTTTCTCTAAGATCAAGTCTTGAGTGGAGGAAGAAGAAAAGAATAGTCCTGTAAGTGGTTCAACATTAGAATTAAATATTTTTAGATCAACCATTATAAACCCATATTCATCATGTTTCACACCACTCTTACTATAAACACAATTACACTTAATAACAGTGACATTAAATTTAATATAATCAATTTACCATATGTCTTCAAGAACTCTAAAATATGGTGTTGTTGCAGAAATTGTTTCTTTATCTTTGCTACTTGAAAAATGAACTAATTCAGCGAAAACCATCACACCACTATTTTGAACGGTACTCTTGTCATCCAGATTTATGGTGTGAAATGTGTAACTATTAATATCAATACTAGACCCTATGATCAAATTTAGAGAAGGTCCCCATGCCACCACTTTATTGTTTCTAATGTAGGTATATCTGTGGTGAATTTCTCTTTAAACCCTAAAACAAATGTCTTCTTATACTCAATAATCATCCAATTTTCATTTTTTTAATATAATAACATTAATTCAACAATATGTGAGGATATATATGATTGAACATCATATGTGTTGTTCAAAATATGTAAATTCTCCTACATCACTTCATCATGTGGAATGAACTTTACCTTTAAGCCTCGAACCCCTCAACCTTCACTATCTACTGTCATATATCGAGATAAAGGGATACATATATGCTCCACCTCATAAAAATAATTAATACAGAACTCAAACACCTCTTTTGATACATATTTTTGAATAATAGAGGCCTCTGGTCGATATGGATTTTTAACGTATCCCTTAAAAAAAATTATATATCTTTTAAAATGATACATCCATCATAAATAAATAGGCATGCATATTATTATCTCATGTGCCAAATGAATTAGAAGATTAACCATTATATCAAAAAACATAGGTGGGAAAATAATTTCTAGCTAACAAAGAATAAAAGTTACTTCATTATCAAACAAATATAACAAATTTGGATCAACATCTTTTCTACATATGGATTTAAAAAAATTATATAACCTAACGATGGTATTTCTAACACTATCGGTAATATACCACGCACTGCTACTGGTATAATTTGTTGCATCAATACATGTAAATCATGAGATTTCATACCTATTAATTTAAAATCCTTCAACGAATCCAAATTATTCACCTTTTAAAAAAACACTGGGTACTTTAATACCATTAAGGCACTGACAAAAAATTATGTTTTCAATCTTGCTTAATGTGTAACCAGCCAGAGGTAAATATGTTATTTATCCTTTCACAGTGGAAGCTAACTCCAAGAGTATTCTCATTAATATCATTTCCAATTTAGCATTAAATCCATCTTTTGTCTTTCCTTTTATGTCAAACAAATATCCAATAAAACTGTCACATATGTTTTTATCACACGTATAACATCGATGTTATGTTTTATCTCAAAAAATCATGAATAGAGTATCTCAAAAAAATATACAGCTTCTTCCATATATTTCTTTGAAGACCAGAACATTTTTTCTTTCCAAATTTTGATTCATTATTTTTCACCCTATCATAATATTCTTCTACTGAAAATGGACAAGGGGGAAGGTTTTATTCTTGTAAACTATTTAATGATTTTTTCAACCTAAAATAAGAATGATCAATTCAAAAAAAATCATTGATGTCCCATGTACATTGTCTTTCTTCTATTCTAAAAATGATAATATGAAGTACGTTCTTTCCAAATTGGACAAACTTTAGGTCCCTTAACATTATATCCAAATAAGTTTCCATATGAAAGAATGTTTTTTATATTGAACATTATCATAGCACGCAAAAGAAAATAATATTTCTTATATGCATCGAAAACTTTAACACCGTCCTCCAATTATAGTTTCAAATAATCAATCAATTATGAAAGATACACATCAATATCATTTCCTAGTTTTTTGGTCCAGAAATAAAAAATCTCATCATAAAATATATTTTCTTTATACATAGATTTCAGGATATGTTTTAAACTACCAAAAATATATTACTTGAACTATGTTGGCTACTGAGGCTTTTATATAGATTCATTCCATCTATACAAAAATACATTCTTATATTTTAATCTTCAATTCCAAAATCTATAAATTTTTTATCAAAACTCTTCAACTGGGGTGAATCTGCTGGGTGACATAAGTTACCATCAGATATGCACTAATCTAAATGTCATCATAACCTTTTTTCATCAATTGAATTTGAAAATAGACACTTCAAACTAGGAATTATTGGATGGTTCCAAATTGATTCAACATGAGTTTTCATTCTAGTACCTAAGAATGAATCATAGTTGAATTATCTAAATATTATGAAAAATATATTGGATGATATCATTAGAAAGCACAAAATTGATTTTTCATGACATTATATCAATATACCTGAGAATGAATCTGAGTTGAATTTCCCATCTATGTTATAGCATGATGTCCGACATATAGTACAACTTGATAAATATTCATATTCTTTTCTATATAGTAATCAATCAATTGGGAAAGGACTTATCTTTTTATACCCCACTCCCATTGGGAATAATATTTTCCTTGCCTCATAATTGGAATCTGGAGCTCATTTCCTTCTAAAATTAGCTCTTTTAAAAGCTCATGTAATTTGGAGAGACATTTATCAGTCCACCCATTTTTTTCTTTTAAGTTAACTAATCTCAAAACTGATGATAACACTGTATATTTACTACAACCTGGGAATAATGGTTTCTCAGAATATACATACAATCATTCAATAGTTTCTATTTTTTTGATGATTTTAACACCTAAATAATAAATTAATTCATCAATAAAATCCTCTTCCTCATAATGAATATTGTCATCATCATTGGATGTTGAATTTTCAATTATTTCACCCTACTAGATCCAAAGTTTATAATTAAGGCTAAAACCATAACAAATTCTGTGATACTGGATTTCTATGGAGTTTAACATTCTTATATTCAAACACATTACACATGGAAATAAATTCAAATCAATTTTTTGAAATTTTTTTTAGAAAATTCCATGAATTCATCAACTCCTTTTTCATATTCACTAGTGGTTCTTCGTGAATGTATCCAATTATGATTCATTCAATACCTAATTTCACAATATAATTGGATAATATCTTAAAACATATAAATGTTATATATATATATATATATATTTAAAGATAAATTGTAAACATAAACATATTTAATAAACACTATTGAAAATCATATATAAAACATAAGATATAAAACACATTTAAAAATAGTCAACTTTTTATTTTAATATTATATGCATGTGTTATATTGATATTAGAATTTTATTATAATATCAATATTCTAAAATTTATTAGTTCATTTTACATAGTTTTTGCATTATTTTTATGTTTCATGTGTCAAAAGTATTAAAAATTGCTTTAAGTTAACAGGTGAAAATTAAATATTTTTCGTAATATGAAATAATAATTAGATTAAATGTTTATATCATAAGTGAAATAAATCATAATACTCCAAATATTATGATAGAAGAAATTAAATGTATAACTAAATTGGTATGTCTTAAAACACATTTGATTCATTATTATTATTATTTTATTATATCATGAAATTATTATTATAATAAAAATATATAAGAAAGAGAACATTTATACCAACTGAGGAAACCTAATAAAATCATACATTCATTTTTAAATCATTTTATATTAACATGAAATACATCTCCTAGTAAAATACACTATTAAATTCATACAACATCGTTTATTATATTTCAGAAAATCCTAAATGACTCTAGAGAAATCATTAATGGAATATTTAAAAAATATGTCTACTGGATTTAGTGATAAATATAACTTGGAAGAATTATTTTACTGAGGTGAACTTAGAAATATGCAGCTAGTTTAGTTTATTGAAGTAATCTTATTCAAAATTTTATATTTTACAAATGAAATTTTAAATGATCTATATGGGGTTGTAATTGTTATGAAAATTGATGGTTTATTTTTTGTTACTCTATGGAGATTTTAAGGGATTTAATACAACTATAAAAAAATTTATGCAACCCTTTTATTTTCTTAAGAAAGCCTAGAAAATCAAGTTGAGGCTGAAAAAAATTTTATGTATTGATATATTTATGATCCATTTTGATCTACATATGAGCCATTCCTCACTCTGTATGAGTTTTTTTTTTGAAAAGTCAGGACCAATGTACATGTTATTTCAATTTTTATATGAGTCATTTAAAACAACACATATGTAATTGTGAACATTTTATGAGTAATCCAGACCCATGAAAACGTTATATATCATTTCTTATAAGTGATATCATGATTTGAAGGAGTCTTATGGACTTTAATATGAGTCATTTTAGACATAAAACATTTATTATTTTTATATATTAAAAAGATGATGTAGTAGTAGTAGTAGCCCCCCGAGTTATTGCATGTTGGGAGCAAGAGAAGGAAAAAATATTTAGTGTTTTTAACTCTAGGAATGACTATTCTATTTTTTAGTCATTGTATACATATCGCGTAATAGTTTCTATGTTGTGTTATTAAATAATTTTTAGAATTTTATTTCACTAAAATTGAGGAAGTGGATCAATTTTTTTTGGTTAAACGACACCCTTGGATAGATTTTCAATCTAAATTTACGAGTGGATGGAATATAAACAAATTAAGATGAATTTAATTGAACCAAATCAAACTATCATTGCTCAAATTGACTCAACCATATTTGATACAAATTGAATAATATTAGACTAAACTAAAATAAAAAATGTTAAAGTATATTTATATGGGATGATCACTTTTAGGGTAACTATTAACCATGATCAACCAATTTATAATAAACCATAATCTAATAATTGAATAAAATCAAAATAATAGTTAAATGATAACTAATTTATCTTTAAAATTTAAAAAAAAATTGAAAAATCTGAAGTTTATTAAGAAAATAGATCAATATCTGAACATTGCTCCATATAATGATTTGGAAGATTAAACGCTACAAGATCTATACAAAAACTGATTGTAAAAACGAAAAATAAAGATGAACAAAAAATTAAAATAAAACTGTGGTTGAATGTCACTGCAAATAAGCTTTACAAGAGAATATGACCTGTATAAAATAAAAAAACAGTGAGATAATCAAGAAATCTGACCATAGATCATGAAAATAGATGAAAGTCGACAAGAACGGTTGTTCGAGATCACAAATATGCCTTCGAAGACATCATGAGTCGAGAGGACCCATCGCGGTTTAGATTTAAAATATTATAATCATGAGGGTTTCTTAATCCTGGTGAATTTTAAAAGACTTTGGGCATCTATTTTTACAAAAACAGACACCGAAGAAAAAAATAATATTTTTTATATATATAGTATCCATTTTCTGAAAAACCGAAACCAAAAATATTTTTTTTAATATATCAAATCGTTTTTTATAAAAAAAAATGACACCAAAAGATCCCCAGTTTGGATTTAATTGTGTCGTGTTTTGTAAAAATCAACACAAAAACTTTTTCTTTATTTTTTCCATCAGTTTTTTAAAAAACTAACAGCATATATCATTCCTTTTAGAGGTTTTTGGTGTTAGTTATAATAAAAACTGACACCCAAAACCACTCATAATATTTTTGGCATTGGTTTTTAGTATTACCGATGCCAAAAATTTCTCACACATAGAATTTTCATATGTTTATAAGAAACCGATGTCATTACTTCGATGTTAAATATGTTATTTCCACTAGTGGGTGTTCTAAAAAATACTCATTTCTTCACATATAAAAGGGGACACTTCCACCCATTTATTCCAAAAAAAAATATTATAATTCCTTAATTAAAATATTGTGTTTTATCCTAATATAATTCTTTCTCAATTTCATATGTCTTGGGTCTCAGTTATTTTTCGTAATCCCTTTATTTCTAAGGATACTTTCAAGAGAATGTTCAATGTCCCAAAGTTAGTATTATGTATTATTTGTAATTTTCATCTTTATATATATATATATATATATTCCAAAGCTATCCTTAACATTATAATATAATATCATAAGTATAATTATTCTAATTAATTTTAATTATATTAATGGAAACCGCCTTATTTATTCATTTCAACCCACTTGTAAAATCAAAATAAGGGTAACTGTGCATTCTACAAACCACCATTACATGAAGTAATGTTATTCATTTTTCATATTTATTTTATTTTATATACAACCCACATTAAATATTATTTTTTATCATAAAAAGTCTCAATAATGTCATTATTATTAAATTATAATATGATTATACACTTCATTAACCATAATCACCAATTGAGATATATGGTGTTTAAGTTTGGGGTTAGATTAACCACCTATATGAATGATTCAATAAAAACATATCATGTATAAATATCAGAACAAAAATACTAATATTATTATAATTTAGTATGAAATTTAAAAAAATTATTTGGAAATATTGATATTTATTATTTAACATTTTATTAAAATATCTTCTTTCATCACAAAAATTATAAAAATAAGTCGACACTAATTCAATTACTACATAAACATAAAACAAAAAATTATATAATAAATAAATATAATATGACAGAAAATGGTTCATAATAAATTAATAATATTAGAATAAGGTTCCTAATACTTTAACTAATAAAAATAGCTCGATTATTCGGGAAGTTAAGAGCATGTACATAACAAATATGGAATATGGTAAAGGTTTTTATCGCAAATTCTGCTCTTTGAGACTTGTTTGGTATTATGAACCTAATTCAATTAATTTTTTATATATAATTCCTAAAATATATATCATATCATGAATTATATTTTAATCATGGTATTTTATGTTCAATTATAGGCACACTATTTCAAGGTTTTTTGATTAAAATGTTACTGAGGCTACATGGGTTCTTTGTCTCAGACATTAATTTCTTGAGACATGATTAATCCATACATGATGGTTTACCTTGAATGGTCTAGTAAATACTCATGGATGCATCATTATCATATATTTTTTTTTATTAATGGTAAATTATATCCCAAATTTTTTTATTTTAATATAATTTATTTTGACTCAGTTGATACCCTAGATGTAATGATTTTTGGAAACTGAATGTTCATTCATTGAGTTATAATCGTCCTCTTAGACTTACATATTGATTATATTATAAAAATTTATTATATTATGTGGTATTATATTTTTTATTCTATTAATTTTAATTCCTACCACATTATATAATTTTTTAAATGTTACTTACATCAAAGAGTATGTTGCCTGTAAGGGATATTGATAACTCAAATCTTTTTTCTTTGAGTTATATTGTTTGGGAATGAACATATTTGTGCCATTCATGGGTTTTTACAACCTGATATATTACTGTATGGTAATTTATTTACCTATATAACTAAAAAGTCATTTTGACACAAATATTGTTTTCTTACACTTTTAACATTTTGAGTTTTGAACCAAAACATTCATCAAAATATTAGGAATGGTGTTTTCCATTCAATTTCATTGTATTTTTCTTACTCCTAAAATTTCTCCAATATAAAAATTATTTCTTTTCAAGGCCCTATTACAAAATATTGTTTATAAAATTAATGGTTTTAAGTATTTTTAACTTTTTCTTTTGACAAACACTTTTTTAATTGACTTGTAACTCCATCTTTTACATTAATATTAAAAATGTTTTCTAAAATTTCTTTTATGTTTTCCCTTTCATTTACTTTTTCTTTTTCGAAAGGATTTTCCATATTGAGTAATATGTTTTTCTATTTATTATCTAATACATATTTATCTTTTTAGGTATTGGCCTCATGGTACCAAACAATCCAATTCTTGTTCCCTTCATTGGTGGTATCATTCAAGAATTCTTTTTTCTGGATACTTTTCATCTATATCGATATCCTTAAATTTTTCCTTTGTTTCACTAGGTTGATGTTCTTTGAAACCATTCAACTTCATTTTCTAGATTTCTTATGATCGTGTTATTTCAACCATGACTTAAAAACATACTCATTACCCTATAAGGTGTGAACATATCATTTTATTTGTTAGTGAATTTATAAAATTCTTGTTGATTATTCACAACTAACATTGGATTATTATGTATTAACATTTTTTTATCATTCATTATAAGGATGTCCACTTTTTTATTTTTTTTATTTTTTTATTTTTCTTATGGAATGGCATGAAATGTCTTGATAACTCTTATGGTGAATTAATTGGACCCAATCAAGTGAAAGGTGGGGTCCGACATTAGAAATATACTCATTGCATCAATGAAATTTAAGAGAAAAAACAACATTGTATTTGGTGTTTACCTCTCCACATATCAATATAGCATCCTCTAAAAAGGCTTAAAAATCATGTTTTTATATCTGATATTATGCATTCCATTTTTATGAGATTGGTAATTATAGTTATCCATGTTTTTATTTATTATCATGGATATAGAATGTTCTCAGTTTCAATAAATTATGAAATTATTCAGATAATTTATTTTTCCCATATTATATATATCATGCATATTTTTTTAACATCTCTAATTATATGTTTCACTTGCTGAGCATTTGATCTCACCCATCCTTATGTTTCCATTTCCCCATGTTATAATGAAATGTATGCCACACGATATGACTTTATTAATAGTATGTAAGGGGGATTTATAAAACATATTTAATAATTATTATGGATTAATTTTATTCATATATAGTATAAAAAATTCCCCTTAGTTGAGAAATACTCCATGTTTATTAGTTTATTATTTTTACAAATTCTCTAATGCGCTAAACCTAAAAGGTCTTTTGAATACATGTAATATAATATTTCACGTATGTATTTTAATTACGGTATAGTTTTATATGAGAATGAATTGATTACATCAAACACAATATGTAAAGTATTGGTTTGTGGCTACAAATATAGGGTCATGGGTATGGGGGCACAGTTGGTATGAGATCATTGTTTAGATATGTTTATAGATTATGTTTTTTATAAAGGATAATTTAGGGGTTTATAAGTTAGGGTTCATCAAAATTTAAATGGAATTTATAGATCTTTTAGAGAGTTTTTGAATTAATTATAATGAAATAATTCATTTTTTATTAATGTATTGGGGTTAGAGATAATTAGTGAAAATACTAAGATGATTCAATGTATACGATGATATATGAAAATATTGTTGAAGTCTTGAATAGGTGGTTTCATAGAAATAAATCCTTCATAGATAATAGAATTTGGATGTTTAAATGGAATATATTCACCTAGGGGTAATAACCTTGACAAAGGTTTAGTTAATCATTGACTAAATCGTCATACTGATGCATGGTTAATCGGCCTAATATTGCACACCTAGACAAACACCCTTGAGGGATATGCTTTCTTCAATCACATTCTCTTTAAAAACCAATATGACTGGATTTATTTCTTAATTAATTTTAGGTAATAGGATAGGAAATACACTAGAACATAACTTAAAACAAAGTAGATTGAACTGGAAGTTTCAAAGGATGAAATGAAGGTGTCACTAGAGAATACTTATTAGAACGTAGTATTTATATTCATATGATCATTTACTCAGATTTTCTTGATAACAATTTAGGGTTTTAGTATTTTTTGAGATAAGATCATCAAAATGAATCTGAGAAAGGTATTTACCTAGAAACCGCTATGTATTATAAAAATATAAGGTATCAAACATAACCTATTGATAATCTCATTAAATTCATGTCAAGGTAGAAAAAGTGAATTTCCCAGTCTAACCTAAGGTAATGAGATTAATATTTAAATCTAAACTACATATTTAATGTCTTATTTACCTTCTTTAGTGTGTGATATTTTTCAATAATATTCCAGAATATTCTATAAGTTATGAGGATTATACAAAACATTTAATGACTTTTCTTCAGTAGATTTACTTTAATGGTTCGAAAACATATTTTAACGGGTATCAATAACTTTAAAGATTTATTTTATGAAAAGGTTATATTTTTTGGGATAAATAATAGAGAACATTTGATTAAGGGATGGAAACATCTTTGGTTTAAAATATTGTTAATATTGACATATTAAATGGTGGGTTTTTTTTGAGTAAATAAGTTATATCTTATTTGTAACCCTTGGATTGATAATTGATTCATGAAATTTGTGGTGATGTTCTTCACATGTTTTGGATCAAGATTTTTATTTACTAGTGTGTAAACTTATAAACTAGTGGTTAGTAAACTTTTTAGGGTTAAATATTGATTAAATTTTTAAATGAATAAAAATCATTGATGTATTTTATTCAATTACAGATTGAAATGGTTTTCGGAAAAGAATTTTATAGGAAATATTTGATCAGGGAATACAGATACCTTTTTTATTTAATATGTAATAATTTAAATTACGAGGGAAAAAATTATTTAAAGGGGATAATATAACACCTCATGAATTAAATATTTTATTAACTCTAAATCTACCAATGTGTTTGATATGTTGGTCCACACGCATTACCGAACATAAATAAAACCATGATATATTTAGAAAAAATATAAAAAATTAAGTATTATCCTTAAAACCTAGTCATTGAATTGGAAGGAATTAATACAATTACACTATTTATGAAATATATGTATAAATAAAATAAAGAAATTTTTTAATATTAATATAATTTCCATAAGATTACAGAAAATGAAAAATATTTTCATTAATTATTTAGGAAAGTATTTTTCTAAAAAAATTCTTTTTAATCATAGAAATATTTATATTTCAAGAAACATAAGATAAATGATGAAAATTTATTATTGATATTAGGAACTCGTAAACAAAAATTTAGTTTTCAAATGATTAAAAATATGAATAATATGAGTTAATATTTGAAAATGGATTTTTCCTGTAAAAATGGATTTTCACTATATTTTATGAATTTATTAAAAAATTGACATTAAGATTCTTAAAATTTTAATATTAAAAAAAATTTAAAAATATATTTAGAATAAAATTATTACACTAAGATGAATTTTTAATAATTTTTTTGAAATAATAGGTTTTTAGTTGAGTAGTGAAAAATACTGAGTTTCCTAAAAACTCTCACTTTTATAATATTATCATAACAAAAGAGTGTATTAAAAAAATTTTGAAACATTTTTATATAAAATATATGTGTGTTTGTGTGTAAAACAAATCCTCTATAATTACAATATTTCTTTATAAAATATAGTATTATCATTTTGGAAAAAGAAGTAATATTTTTTTCTAAAAATTGTTTTCTTCATTTTTATTAAAAAATACATTTTATCCCTTATAAAAATAAAATATATAAAAAATGGGTTAATATTTCAGATCAAAATTACAATATTATGTAACAAGGTATATTAATATTTTTTCAAAAATGTTTGATTACTAAGATCAATGATATTAACCATCAGAATAGTAAAAAAGTGTTATTTTCAAAGAATCGTTTTATTAATATTGTGTCGCTTTCATCTAATAAATTAAATAAAATTATTTTAAATTATGAATATAATATTTTTTAAAGATATTTAATTATTTTTAATCACATTTAATACATAATCAATGCTAAAAAATATTAGCAACACATAATGGTTAAAACACAGTTTTCGGAAAAGAAAATTTTCTTTTCTATAAATAAAATATTTTAACTTAAAAGTTTATATTGTTTTATTTATAAATTAAATTATACTAGATTTTGGTTAAATAAAAAAATCTAATATTTTATATTTTATATTTTTATTAAATGATAAATTACTTAGTTATAAATACTAGTTACCAAAGTAAAAAACAGAAAAGGTGAAAGTAAAAAACCAATGAATAAATGACATTAAACATGATTAAAACATGTTTAAAAATAATATTTTTATGATTTATAGACCCAATATCTCCTAAAACTCTTATAGTTATAAATTTTAGAGTCTATTAACCTAGAATAGTGTAATGATGTCATTGAAAATTAAAGGGTTCTCTCAAAAGATCATTTTCTTCACTTATAAATGGGGACACTTCCTCCCCTTAATTTCACAACAATTACGTAGAATTCCCACTGAAAATATTCTATTTTTATACTAAGGTAAACCAATCTCAAATTAATAATCCTATTTTCTCAATTAATTAGTTTAATCCCTTTATTTATAAGGATATGTTCAAGAGAATGTTCAATGTCCCAAAGTGAGTATTATGTAATCCATAACATTTCCTTCTTAATATTTATATTCCAAACCGATCATTACAATACTAATACAATAACTTTAGTATCATTTTTATAATTGAGTGTTATTATATTAATTTATGGACATTTATTTATTTGTTTCCATCCACATATAAAAACAAAATAACATTAATCATTTATTGTGCGAACTATCTACCGCACAAAGTAACGTTTTTCATTTTTCAACTTGATTTTTTTATCCACACCACATAAAATACGATTAAAAAACATTAAAAATATATATAATATAATTATTATTATTTTTCTATGACATTATAAACAACTTTAACCATACTGACCCATTAATATATAGCATGTTCATGTCTGAAGTAGGTTTAACCACCACATTTAATAGTTTTATAAAAAATATATCATGGATGACTATGGGAACATCAATATTAATATTATTATAATTTAATAAGGAATTAAATATTTGTTTTTCATTATGTGATGTCTATTTATGTATTTTACTCATTTTTTAAATATCATCTTTGATCATCAATATTACCAAAATTGGCTGACACTAATTAAATTTTCACACAAACATTAGAAAAACTATATAAAACATTAATATAATATGATACTAAATGATTAATATTAAATTAAATA
The DNA here is from genome assembly GCA_963277665.1 of Viscum album. Lineage (NCBI taxonomy): Eukaryota > Viridiplantae > Streptophyta > Magnoliopsida > Santalales > Viscaceae > Viscum > Viscum album. The sequence goes on from OY728133.1 coordinate 1,673,345,746, forward strand.
TATAATAATTAGTTTAATATTAATTTATCTAATATAAATTTTTTTATTATTTAGGATGTTAATCGCATTAACAATGTGAATCTGGAGCAATGCAATTGTTTTCATTTCAAATTCCTCTCATTGAGACATGATTGGTATTATTAAGTTAATTTCATTTATTTGGTGTTTGTACTACCTATTAAATATTTTATGTTATGATTTTTATTTTAATAATTGTATTTTAATTTCCATTACAATCCCATTATTTCAAGGTATTTTATAAAAATATCACTAAAGTTGTAATGCTTTTTGTCTCAAACATTATTTCCTTGGGAAATGTTTGTGTTATACACCATGGTTTACTATGGATGGTTTACTAACATCCCATGGATTTATAATTATCATATATGTTTTAAATTCATGTGAAATTATAATCCAAAGCAGTTCCTTTTCATCCATATTCTTTTAACTCAATTGCTACCCTAGTTGTAAATCATTTTGGTAACATAATTTTAATTCATTGAATTATGATCATACACATAGACTAAAAATTTTGTTACATTCTACCAAATGATTATATTATGTATCATTATTTTTTTTCAATAAATTTTCATTTCTACCACATAATACACCTTTTAGAAATATTTATTACTTCAAGGATTTTAATTCCCATAAAGGTAATTGATAAATCAAATATTCTTATTTTTAGTTATATTGATTCATCAGGAATGTGAATTTTCATTACTTGGGTTCTATCACGCTCATATATAATTTTATGGTAATTTATCTATTTATATGTGTAAAATATTTTTTCGCACAAAATAAAGTTTTGTTCTTTTTCTAACAATATGAATTTTGAAGAAATGTGCTTCTAAAAGTATGAACATGTTTTTTCTTTTTTACTTTCATATAATTTTTCTTCCTCTTCACATTTCTCTAACATAGAAATTATTTCCTTTCAAGGTCCTATTTCTTAAAATTATTTTTAAAAGTAACAATTTCTAAATATTTTTCACTTCACATTTTTAAAAATACTTTTTCATGTGACTTTTAACTTTATATTTAATCTCAATATTATGAAAAATAAAAAATAACTTTTATTTTTTCACTTCCATTTACCTTTTCATTTTTAAAAGGGAATACACTAATAAGGTTTCAATTTCACTATTTATAATCTAAAATTTATTTATCTTTTAGTATATTTAAATCATGGTACCTTAAATACAATTCTTTTTCCATTCATTGGTGGTATCATTTAATCCTTTTTTTTTGAAAAGATGTTTTCATCTATATCGATATCCTTCTATGTTCCCTTTATTACACAAGGTTTATGTTCTCTAAAACCATACACATTATTTCTCTTCATGGATTGTGATCATGTTACTCTACTATTGTCTGAATCATTTATTCATTGCCTTATACTGTGTGAACATATAAATTTACAACATTCATATTAGAGGATGCTCACGTAGATAGAATGTTTATTTATTGGTTTAGGTTTTATTAAAATTCTTGATGATTATTCACTAATAAAATAGGTTCTTTATGTATTGACATTTTTCATCATTCATTTTGCATAAATCCATGTTTTTATTCAGAGAAATTTTAATTAGGTAATGGTATTAAATGTATTTTTTACTCTTATTGTGAATTCATTAGATTTGATCAACTGATGGGTGGGTACCAACATTAACTAGCTCCTAGATGAATCAATGAATTGCATAAGACAAATTAACGTGGGTTTTGTAGCAACCTGGGATTGACATACATGGATTTTACATCATTTTATTTGAATATTCAATAAATTAACAAGACACATGCCAACAATCATAATTGTTTAGTGTCTCTAGAAACATGGAAACAAAATATTCTATCCAGGTGAATGATCTTCAACATCTCCCATAATGTCACACCCCTGCTTTTAAATTATTTTTATATTATTATTTCTTGGCTTCGGGTTCTCTCGTAGAGGATTGGGTTGAACATGTGGTTAAAATTTTAGAAGAATGATATTTTTTGGGTGTTTTGGGCCGGTGCATGGGCACCACACAGTTAGTGGTAACCGTGTGGTTGGCCCCGGTGAACGCTCAATTACCCAAATCATAAAAATAAATAACTTTTATAATTGTTTCTACCTTAATAGTAATAAAACTATTATTATTATGTAGACAATAATATTATTAGTATTATTAAATTATTGTAATACTATTATTTCTAAAGTGATATTAATAGAAATATTTTTAATTTTTTTTATATTATTACTAATAAATGAATGAAATAATGTTAATAATGTGATTATTATTTTTTATTAGTGTATTATTAGTATTACTATTATTATTATTATTATTCTTGTTAGTTTTAAGAAAAATGGTTATGATAATTATTAGAATTTTATTATTATATTATTGGAATTATTATTATTATCATTATTCTTATGTTATTATTATTAAAATTATTTTTATTTTTATAATTATTATTATTATTATTTTCTTTTTTTACACTACCCTACCTTCACCCCCCCCCCCCCACTCCCTATTCTTCTCCTCTCATGTGGCCACACCCCCTCATTGTACTCCCTCACCCCTCAATCTCTAGCCTCACCCCTTTGCACTCTGGCCAACCCAGACCCCTATCATCAGTGGTATGGCATCCTAATATACTATCACTGATCTTTGTCTGGCTTGGTCCAGCGGCGGTGGTCCCCCTTCTCCCTCTCCCACTCCGGCAGGCCGTGACTTTCTCCTACGAATCCACCTTATCTGAACCCCCACCCCACCCCACATATTTTCCCCCTTAATTTTAGGGTTTTACTTAATTTTAACCAAACCCTAATGGAATGGTTTTTAATTCGTACATTTTTTTCATTGTTTTAGGTCTACGGTTGGTCTGTAGGGGTTTATTCATCATTCTGCTGAAGCGGTGTCACGGTCACACACCAATGAGGTTTTTTTTTCATGGTATTCCATTTTAATGAAATTTATTTGATGTTTGGGTGTTAAAATAATTTTTTATACATGATTCTCATGATGTTAATATGTGCTATAAATTTTTTATGATGTTTTTGTAGGGGGAGAAATGGTTAAAAATAGTCTTTGAAATAGTTCTTTAATAATGTTGATGTATTTATACACCCACTTTGTTTGATAAAATTTTATGTGTTCTATAAAAGTGAAACTATGATTTTTTTATACTTCACCCTTGTTATGTTTTGGGTGGATTTGATTTAGTATGTATACTTTGAATGGTGGATGTTTTGGTTGAATTTTATGGCATGAGAATTTAGAGAGGCATTGTTTTAAACAAAAAATTCAATCTGTGTTTAAAAAAGGGTCTGTTGTTTTAAATGGGGTTGTTAATGATTTATAAAGGATATGAAATGTTGGATTCGGTTTTTTAGCAATCGGTGTTTGTGTGGATGTGATTTTAAGGTCTCTTTAGATGATTATGTGTGCCATTGGATGTGCGCACACCTATGGGATCACTAAGTGAATACATGGGTGTATTTTCAAATGAATATGGTATTTTAAAATAGTGTTCTTTTAAATCATGGTCTCTTAAATGGTTATTTTTTTTCTAAGTGATTTTAGACCCTCTAGGATAATTAATTCAAGCTTCGGAGGCTCCTTGGTGGTGCAAACACACACATATATAGGTATGTATGTGTATATGTATATATATAAATATACATCTTCCATGAACATATTTCCTAATGGAACGGGGAATATGTGAATTGGATTAATGGTATATATATATATATGAGAATGTATGTGTGTGATGGTATGGGAGATTGTAATCAAAATATTCAAGAGCTGAAGTGCCTCAGATTGATCTACTTTTTGTTTGATGTAGGTCCTCTATGCCTGCACCTTTAAATTGAATTCCATGATTAATTAGAATTTTTTCAATAAGGGTTTTTATATATTGATGTGGCATTTATATATTTAGATATGTATATGTGTTTGGTGAAATGGATTTCACCTCTTGAATATTGGTATCCCATTAATTTTCATAACCCGTCTAAGCTTGATTATATATTGCTTTTAATTATGAACGTGTCTTATGTACATTAAAATAGTTTACTAAAAGTTACCAAGTTTTGATGTGTATCTTGTGAAACTAAAAGGATTTGGTTAAATGTGTTGTTTAAAACATGACTTGTTCAGCACCTTGAAGCGTGGTTTGAATATTCAATGACATGAAGGCCAGTTTGTCACTTTTAATGTATGTTGTGTGTTTTTAACCTGAAATTGGAAATGGTTTTGAGAAATGAATTTGGTTTGGAATATTTTTATGGTATATTGGAATGATGGTATTGAAGGCCTGATTGGAATCTTATGTCACTATAAAAGTGTGAACGCCTGGTTGGCAATTTAAAGTGCATTGTGAAATGGTTTAAATGTTCATGTGACATGATGGCCTGGTTAGAACCTTGTTTGATATAACATGTACTTGTCTGTACATATATATAAATATATATATATATAGTCAACACCCCTATTGTTGGGATATCCCTTTATGGTTTATCGTATTGGGTGTCTGTGTTTGGTGTAGGCAAGTGCGTGGAAGGAAAATAAGGTGAGTCACACATGTGAGGGCCTCATACTTACACAACATTACTATTACCACCATGGGTTCTTGGGCATCTTTTAGATGGTCAAGTGAGAGTTGTTGATCAAACCCAATTAGATTTGTTGGTACCCCTGGGATTTTCTTTTAGGTCTGGAGGTATGTGCCACTAGTCAATATGGGTTAAAAAAGCTAGTTTTTTTTTGAATTTGGGGTTTTACCATTTTCCGGTAGGTGGTTTCAAACAATTTAAATCTACGGATCTCTCTTGGGATGTTTACGAAATGCCCATGGTTTTATACTTATATGTTCCTGCTTTCTTTTCTAGCACATTTCATTATTTGATATCATGACACTTTTACTTTACTTTTTATAATATAATGAATGTTTTTGTACTAGTTGTCTTTTAAAATAATTCATTGCAAATAATTTTATGATTTGGTAATTGATTTAGAAAAATGAAATGGAAAAAGGGGGGTTTTCTTAAAAAAGTAAAATTGTGTTACCTTTTTTGTTATAGGAGTGAAAACCCATATTTTTAGATATCCTATTTTCAAATTACCATGAATTTAATTCATTTTAGAGGTGGGGCAACGAGTTTGTTTATTTTTGTATTCCTACTGAGTATCTCGATACTCATGCCTACTCTATTTTTTAGTTTCATGTTCTCCAAATTTCACATCGCTCTTGGACTGATCTTGGTTTTGAGACTTATTGTTTTCTAGTAGGTCACGTGGAGGTATGTGCAATTTATTTTTTTCACTTTTTACTGTTAGTTTTCATTTTTTTGACAATTTTTTATTATTTAATTGTGTTTTATTTTTGGGAAAAATCATTCTGACATGTTAGTTTTTATGCTCGTCACTAGTTGTGAGACCATGGGGATCAGGAACACCCTTCGGGCCTTGTAGTGGATTGGTTTGTGTGACCAGTTTAGGATCAACCTGGGATGGTTCATGAAAAAATTGTATCATAGGGGGGCCTTGTTATTTGGGGTCTCTGGAAGATAGATATTAGGACTATCAATACTTAGGAGGTAGTTACACGAAGGGCGTTATGAACCCTCACTCGTTCCGAACCACGAGTCGCCAGGGGTAGTCCTGGAATTGGGTCTTTGTCTTGTTCTGGCTTGTTTTAGATTGATGTATGATAATGGAGGTGAGTTGGTGTCATGTTGTGATTTTTCATGGCATATTGACCCATGTGATAACAAAGTTCCCGGTTCAAATTACTCATAGTGTTATTGCCTACCTGGGGCATGGCTCACTACAATGTCATCGAGTTGGGCATGAACACTAGTCCCTCTCTCCGATAGTTAGTGTAAGTCTCTTTTTTAAAGTAAAATGATTTTGAAATGATTATTCTTTATTTTAAATGGTTTTTGGGTTGGTAAAATTGTTTTTGAAGGGAAATGTTTTTGCATGAAAATTTGGAAATTATTTGAATTGGTGAAGAAATGGAATCGATGGATGCATATGTGATAGTTCATAGGATGTCATAAGTTTTTTTAAAATTAAAGGATTGTGCTTGTTTTCTAAGGTTGGTTTTTGAAATGGATGTTTTTGGATGTGTTTACATTATTTTGGTTTTTGAGTTGGTAATTTTCAGATAAAGTCACTTTCATTAATGATGCTTCGGAATGATATTGGTTTTGGATATGTATTTTATATATTGTTCTGAAAATGCCACCCAAAACAGTCCCAACGGTTTCAAATAATGCATGCCATGTTTTTTTTCCTTCTCATACATTGTATGTTCTTTTTAGTGATTGAGGTATGTTAGAGGCAGTTATGTGGCATTAAGAGGTCAAATGTGTCTTTAGGAAGGTGGGAATAGTGAGTTTGTCAGAGTTTGATCTATCCTGGGATTGTTAGAGGGTTTGTATTTGGATGAATGTGAGTTGTTCACCCCCACCATAAATTCAAGTTCGAATGATGTTGTATGTCTTTAAATTTGTCTTCATCTCATGGTTCATACCTGAAAATGATAATACAAAGAAAAGGGAAGATCTCATGTTTATTCAACAAGTCCAATAGACAGTGAAGGCATATGTTGACCATTTCAAGGAGCTAGTTTACTTTGATCCTGAGGTAGAATCGCATGATCTGATAAAGACTTCTATTTTTCTTGGAGGACTCCATCAAGAGATCAAGGAGTGGGTCCTTACTTCTGAGGACCATTGTTTTGAGAAGTGGGTGGATGAGGCATTCCTTGCTGAGTTGGTCTCCTAAGCGCATATGGTTGGAAATACGGTGTATCTAGTTGGTTGTGAAGGTTCTCCATATGGAAAGTTGGGTGTTTCAGAGGGACCTATTTCTAAATAGTCATCTCTAGTGGTCATTTATTCTATTTATATGGGCCATTCAATTGTGTTCCATTGGTGTGGATGTTTAGGGAACATGAAGTTATCATGTCACATCCCTCTGAAGACGTGCCAATGTTGCAGATGTATGGGTCATCCAAAGAAGTTCTGCATGAAGTGTCACCTAAAGAAGATGTTATGACTGAAGGATTACAGTGTCTGACTGTGAGGCAGGAGATGCTTCATCCATCAAAACCCCAGCCAAAAGTCTTGGGGTGAAGCTCACAAACAGTCTGGTGTTTCAGAGGTGTGAATCCTCGGTTTGGGTTTTGTGTTCCAAGTTGGGATTGGGACATTTAAAGACATTTTCTTCTTGTTTCTAATCTGTTGATATTTTACTCATATTTTAAATACATCATTCCTATATGTTAATTTTATAAACTTGTTTTATTGTAATCCAACAGTTCTTTTTGTCTAATAATGGTTTTTTGAATTGTACATTTTTCATAAAGTGTGTTCGAACCTTTTATGGGTTGATCTCGGTTTAGCTATGTTCATTTGGAGACGTAATTGACTATGAAAGGATTGATGTTTATAGTTATGATCAGCTTCACTCCTTGGGTTAGTTCTGATCAGAGGTTTTTCTCTAGTTTTGGGGTTTTTTGGTCGGGGTCAAGAGTTCCATGTTTTAGCGGAAGTATTGTTTCGCTCTTGCTATAGAATTTAGTTTGGATTAGTTGGGAGTTCATTTGTTACCCCCCCCCCTCCTGGTGTGGTATGTTTGGGTGTTAAATTTTAGAGCTTGTTGAGTTCTTATGGTGGCAAGAACCCTCTCGTGTTCTCAGTTTTTTTTCTGTTGTGATTTTTTTCAATTTCATTTGGGCATCGATTCAATTTTTGTCAATCGTTTAACTAGGTGACTTTCTAGGGGTAGAAAGTTTCTATGGTGGGGAGAATTGTCAGATCCCAACTTTTAAATTTATATTTATATTATAAAAATTTGGATATGGGTTCTCTCGTAGAGACTCAAGTTGAACCTGGGGTTAAATTTTTTTAGGATTGTTGTTTTTGGTGGGTTTCGGGCCGGTGCACAAGCACCGCACAGTTAGCAGTAACTCTGGGATCTACCTCAGTGACTGTATGATTACCTAAATCTTAAAAATAAATAAATTTTATAAATGATAATACCTTTATAGTAATAATATTATTATTATTTTGTAGATAATAATATTATTATTATTATTAAATTATTGTAATATTATTATTTCTAAAGTGATATTAACAGTATTCTTTCTAAATTTGTTGTTAATATTATTATAATTAGAGAAATGAAAAAAATGTCAATAATGTGATTATTATTATTATTAGAATTTTTATTTTTTATTATTAATATTACTATTATTATTTTTATTATTATTATTTTAAGAAAAATGGTTCTGATTATTAATAGAATTTTTATTATTATATTATTGGAATTATTATTATTATTATTATGTTATTATTATTTACATTATTTCTTTTGTAATTATTATTATTATTCTTTTTTATTCTTTTTTACCCTAGCCTACCCCCCCCCAGTCCTGGTGCACATAGGCACCCCCTGATCTTCTCCTCTTGCATGGCCACACCAACTTGCCAGACTCCCCCACCCGTCCACCTCAGGCCTTGCCCCTCTGCACTCTGGCCTCACCCTTCTATGCACTGACCAACCCAGACCCCACCCAACAGTGGCATGACCTCCCCCTATAGAGACCCTGACCTGCTCTAATGGCGGTGGTCCCCCTACTGCTTCTCCCACTCCGGCCGACTATGGCCTTCTCAAGAGAATCTACCTTGTTTGACAACCCCCCCCCCCCTCTGTTTTATGGGTTTTTCATCAATTTAACCAAACCCTAATGGTGTGATTTATAATGCACTCATTTTTTTCATTGTTTTAGGTTTACGGTTGGTTTGTAGAGGGTTATTCATCCTTCTACTAAAGCGGCATCACGGTCGCATGCCATTGAGGTAGGGGTTTTCATGTCTTTACTTTTGGATGCAATTTATTTGACACTAGGGTGTTACAATAATCATTTATATATGATTCACACAATGGTAATACATTTCATTATTTTTTATGGTCTTTTCACAAGAGTAAAAATTGTAAAAAATAGTCATTGAAATGGTTCTTTGATAATGTCGACGCATTTCTGCACCCATTGTGTTTGATAAAATGTGATGTGTTCTTAAAAGTAAAACTTAGATTTTTTGTTATATTTTTCCCTTGTTGATTTTTGGGTGGATTTGATTTATTTCACAAACTTTAAAGGTGTATGGTTTAGTTGGGTTTTATGGCTTGAAAATTTAAGGTGGCATTATTTTAAACAAAAAAAAATAAAATGGTGTTTTAAAAAAGAGTTTATGGTTTTAAAAGGAGTTGTTAATGTTTTCTAAATGATATAAAATGTTGGATTTAGTTTTAATGAAATAGGTGTTTATGTAGAAGTGATTTTAAGGTATTTTTATATTATTTGGGGTTCCATTGGATGTTAGAACACCCATGGGTGCACTAAGTACACACATGGGTGTATTTTCAAATTAAGATGGTATTTTAAAATGATGTTCCTTTGAAACCTTGGTCTCAAAAACGGTTATTTGATTTCTATGTGATGTGGGTCCCTCTGGGTTAATGAATTAAAGATTCGGTGGCTCCTCTGTGGTGTGTACACACATATATAGAGGTAAAAATGTGTATATGTATATATATATATCTTCCTTTCACATATTCCTTCCTAGTGTGGGTAATATGTACATTCAGTTAAGGGTATATATATGTATGAGAAAATATTGGTGTGCTTATGTGGGCGATTTTCTTCAAAAGCTTCCAGACCTGAAGTGCCTCGGCCTGATCTGCCTTATTTTTGTGGTAAGTTCTCCATGAATGTGTCTTTAATTCAAATTCCATGATTTCATAGCATTTTTAAAAAAAAATTGTTTATATATTCATGTGTCATTCCTATGTGTAGAAATGTATATGTGTTTGGTGAAATGGATTTCCACTCCTGGAGATTGGTTTCCCATTAATTTTCATTACTTTTCTAAGCCGGTTTACAAATTTCCTATAATTTTGAAGGTGTCTTAAGTATTTTAAAAAAGTTTACTAAATGTTACCTAGTTGTGAAGTGTATATTTTGAATCTAAAAATATTTGGTTAAATTTTTAATTTAAAACCTGACTTGTTTGGCACCTGGAAGCGTGGTTTGATAATTCAGTGACATGAAGGCTTTTTTTGCCACTTTTTATGTATGTTGTGTGTTTTTAACCCATAATTGGAAATGGAATTTAAAAATGAATTTGGTTTGGAATATTTTTATGGTATATTTTAATGAGGGTATTAAAGGATGGGTTGGAACCTTATGTCAATTTGAAAGTGTAAACACCAGGTTTGCAACTTAATGTCCTTTGTAAAATGGATTAAAATTTCATGTGATGTGATGGCCTAGTTGGAACCATGGTTGATATGACACGTACATGTTTGTACATATATATATATATATATATATATATATATATATATCTACTAGGAACCCCTACTGGAGTTATATCCCTTTATGGGTTATCGTTTAGGGTGTCCATGTTTAGGGTAGGAAAGTGCAGTTACGGCAGGTAATGTGGGTCATGCGTACGAGGGCCTCCTACTTACACAACATTTTTATTACCACCATGTGTTCATGGGCGTCTTTTAGAGGGTTGAGTGAGGGTTTCTAATCAACCTTGATTAGTGGGGTTGGCACCCCCTAGATTTTCAGTTAGGCCTATAGGTTTATGCCACTAGTGAGGCTGAGTTAGGTCAGTAAATTGGTTATTGACATAAGGGATTCTCCATACACTAGTAGGTGGTTCTGAACCAATTATGTTCAGAGATCTCCCTAGGGAAGTTTATGAAATTCCCATGTTTGCATACTTGTATGTTCCTACTTTATTTTATATAACTATTGGTTATTTGAACTCTTTAAACTTTCACTTTGATTTTTATAATATAGAACATGTTTTGGTACTGGTTGGATTTTAAAACAATTCTTTTAAATGACTTATATTCTTTGGTAATTGATTTATAAAAATGAAATTAAAAGGGGGGGTTTCATTAAAATTTAAATATTGTTACTTGTTTTGTAAAAGGAGTGTAAACCCATATTTTTATATATCTTATTTTTAAATTATAAAGAATTGATCTAATTTTATATGTGGTATATCTGGTGTGTTTTATTTTTGAATTCTTACAGAGCATCTTGGTGCTCACACCAACTCTAGATTTTCAGTTTCATGTTCTTTTAGATTCCCAACGCTCTTGGAGAAATCTTGGTTCTGAGTTGGGTGGTGACCTAGTAGGTCACATGGAGGTATGCTCAGTTTATTCTTTTCATCTTTTCATGGATAGTTTTCATTTTATTGTCAGTTATTACTTATTTAATTTTGTTTTATTTATGGATCAAATCATTCCCACATGTTAGTTTTGATGATGGACACAAGTTTCAAGACCGTGGGGATTGAGAACACCCTTTAGTCTTTTCCAGGGACTAGCTCGGGTGACTGGTTTAGGGTCAACCTGGGTTGGTTCATGACAAATAAAGATATCCACCTTTATTACTTCTATATAAAACCCTTATTCATACCATGGAGAATGTAAACATATGAATGGGGTGATCTAAGATTCTCACTAAGGATAAATAAAGGAAATGGATAACAATAACATAAAAAAGGGGGTATGGAACCGGAGCATAACATTTAAAGATCATTCCTGACATATTAAAAAACATAATAAATAATTACAATTAATAAGACATGAATTATTTGGAAATAAAGAACATAGGATGAGTAAGCATAGCATAGGAGATGGAATGGAATTTTTGGCATTCATGTTGGTTTATAACATTTTCAGAATGTATAAGTAGAGATAGATTCACTTGTTAAGTAAAGGACATGAAATCAGGCCCCAGTATCAACTTGTATATAGGCAGCCATGTCCATGTATAACATTGTGAACATGTAATCATGTTCACACATAACCTTATCGACTTGCAACCATGTCTACAAATAACATTGTGAATATGTAATCAAGTTAATGCATTGCAAAATAGACATGAAACAAGGTCCGTGCATAACAATGTGAGCATGTAATTAGGTTCATACATTATGTATTGGAAATGAAACTAGGTCAATGGATAATATTGTGAATATGTAATCAAGTTCCCGCAAAAAATTGTGAACATGTAATAAGGTTCATTTATAAAATTATGGTCATGAAACTACATCCATTAATAATATTGTGAACATGTAATAAGGTTCAATCATAATATTGTGAACATGTAATCGAGTTCATGAAAAAACATATGGACATGAAACCAGGTCCATGAATAACACTGTGAACATGTAATAATTTTCATGTATAAAATTTATACTCAAGATTAATCCATCATTACCCAATTCATTGGAGGGTGATATAGGTCCCACACATCTTATAATAAAATCATTAATACATGTGTCACAAGATAATGAAACATTCACCATATCAAGACCCATAAAAATACATAGTTTTTGTAAACATAAAATCATAAACCAAGAAATAAAATGGGTATCATTATCATTTAATCTTAGAAAAACCTTTGGAAAAAATATCAGTTTCATTACAATTTCATCAAATCATAACCCATGAAAAGAAGCGGTTTTCATAAACACATAACGAATGAAAGGGAAACGGGCTTCATTAATTCCATGAAATTAAGCATAAACCATTCATATAAATGACATGATTAGAACCATTCGATCATTTACTAAAATGGAAAGAGTAATATAAATGTATTTCATCTTATATGAAAAATAATTTTGAAATATATTTCAGAAACATTTCTTGAGGAAAATATCCTTTCTTCTTTGAAAATAGGTTTTTTATAAAGTAAAACATTAGGAAAACATTTTTATATGAAAATGGAAGTGAAAACATATAGGAGAATCTTTGAAAATAATAAAATATTTTTAAAATCATTTTTCCCTTGAAAATCATCTTCAAGTATCTTTTGAAATCATTTTGAAAATATTTTTAGAAACATGGTTTTTGAATACAATATATTTTCTTCCAAAGAGAGAGAGGGTTATATTTTACATAAAAACATTATCTTAAGTACCAAAGAGTGAAACAAAATTGTACTAAAACTAGCAGATATCATTAATTAAATGAGTATAATGAAACTCATGAATTTTCATTATAGGTGGATCATAATATTTTATCATGGGAATCATAAACCTAAACAATATCATAAATTAATGAGATTGTCTCAATAAACTCTTATAACTCAGTAACTTGGGATCATACTCTCTATATAAGAAAATTAAATTACATTAAGATTATTATATCATGAAAAGAAGGATATTAATGATATAACATATAAAATGGAAGCATATATGCCTCTAAAAAGAGTTTAGGTTCATAAAAATCATGAATCTAAAAGAAAGAAAATTGAGACAAAACTATTTTACTGATTTAGTAACTTTTGAATGTTAAACCCCGTGAAAGATGGATCATCAAATGTTCATCTTAATACCCATAAAGTCAAAGATATAAATAATAATACCAAGGGTAGTATATACACTACATAAAAAAATATTGGATAACATCACATGTATCTCATGTAAATTAAATGTGAGATGAAATACCCTTACATTGTGTCTTGACTCTTGTCGTACTCATTCAAACCCCCACTTAATCAGGTAACTCCTTTTGGTTTATGAAAAAAGGCATCATTGAGTTGACTTATGCCCAATGGAATGCTTCTAGGAGTAAGGGATGGAATTTTTCAAAATTATTTAGGAAGATGTTGGGTGAGTTAATGGGATTGAGATGTGTGATGAAGTTGTAGAGTGCTTTCCTTTTATTGTGGAGATGGAGTGTCACTCTTGTAAATAGAAAACGATGTTAATTAATCTGTAGAATACCCAACCTAATATTCCTAAAAATGTAATAATAATAGATTATAGATGAATAATGGTAAATTAAAACCTCCACCACAATAAAGTATGTTCATTATAATAATTTAGTTACTTAACTTATAAGATTTCCCAATTTTATCATTTTGGTTTTTATTATAGGATCTGAATTTATTTTCTATTTCAGTTAACCATCAAGCTAAACTAAAGTGCGATTTATTAGAAAATATAGAAATTTTGAATTATTAATATGATTTATAATTTATAAAATAAAATTTACATGTTTTTTTGAAATTAATTTTAAAATAAGCTCTTGGGATGCACTAAAACACTTCTTAAACTCGGATCATGGTAACAATGTTTATACAATATAAAGGTAAATATGTTAATTATAAAAATATTACTTGGATGATTAATAGAAAATACTTTATATTTATTGTCACTTTCAAATCACATGTCAGAATTTGTGTTTTTTATTAATTTTAAATCATTTAATAAAATTTCATTTATTCTAAAATAATAATAATCTTAATTAAAACCTTATTTAATTAATGTAAATTTTTAAATATCAATATAATATTGGAATTAAAATAAATCAATTTTATAGATGTTTAACCTAATATATTAATCTGAAAAAATAAATAAATACAAAAATTTCGTCAATAAACGTCACTATTAATATTTATAGTATCATTTATTTTAGTTAATTATTAACTAAATAATCACTACAATGGTGTCTCTTAAGGATTTTAGGTAACTAAACCACCTTTAAAAATTATTGATAAATTATAATGATAAAAATAACCCATATATCTTTAAAAAATAAAATTATAACCTAAAATGTTATGTTTTCTAAATATCTCAAAGTTTAATAAAGGTTAAGGTAATGAATGTTCCTTTTTTGACTTTTTCCTTAATTAATATTTTATATAGTGAACTTCCATTTCATAATATCCAAGTAACAACTACATTTATATCCATGTAAGAATATGGTATAAATATTTGCATCTGTTGGATTTGGGAAAAGTTTCTAGGTAATTTTGGTCCTTTTTATTAAGGTTTAGTCTCTTATTAAGCGTAATAATACATTAATCATTGTAAGTAAATTTAATCACATTCACTAATCATTTTTGTCAAAAAATTAAGTTTACATTATTAGAGAAAAAATATCATACTTATTTCCAATTTTTATGTCAAATTTTAAAAATTCAAATCACATAAGTTCAAAAATTAAGATTAACGCTAATCCCATAGATGGGATAAAATAAGAGGTTTTTAAAAGTATAAAAACGTTTAATGGTTTGTTAAGTATTTTATATTCAATTCAAATTAAAATTTATTATGATGAACTTAATTGTATAAATAGATGTATAATTGATCTAACGTTACTATAAAATATAATAATAATTAATAATTATTTAAATGAAAAGGTGGTTTTTAACTAAAATGCAATAGTTTTCCCTATTCATTTAAAATGAAGTTTCTTAGAAAAATCCCTAAACTCCATCCTAGGCTAATTTCAATATTATGAATTCAAAAATAATGTTTATCTAACTAAATAAAATTCATAAAACTGTAAAAATAGAGTTTTAAACTCGGTTGTCCCTTAAAAGATGGTAAAACATGGTCTTGTGTGTAACATAAGCTTACTCAGTGTTGTATATACCACATTCTAAGCTATTTGTTGTGTGTTGTGAATGATCAACATGGTATTATGTATATCTCAAGAAAAACAAAAAATAATCAATTATCAATGTTAAAAAATATATAAAAAATAACTAAATCAAAAAAATATTTCAAAAAATCACAAGGTGATACATTATACCCCCCTTAAAATGAATTTTTCACTCCAAATTTGTCTGTGTTATCGATGGTTTAATACAAAAAAGTTTTATTTATAGAAACCCACATCATAAAAATTAATACTAATACTTCCCTTGAAAATGGAATTTTGGAACCATAACGGTTACCCAAAGTAACTCATAACAAGATTCCCACATAGGAGAACATATGTGGGAAGAAAAAACATGGACATTAAAGAAAAATCTAACTATCATGTTCTGATGGAGAGTGATAGAGAATATGGTTAGGAGAAAGTTAACAACCAAAAATCATTAAATCTATGATTAACTAAGGAATCATATAATTCATTAGAAATGGAGGTACTAGGACAACATTTTAGGATTCAATATCCTTTTTTCATAAATTTGAATAATTTTCATTAAAGTATAAACTTGCATGATATCTGGAAAACAACAACAATTTATTGTTCACTGGTCCACTTCACAGCTTTCTATAAAAAGGAAGGTGACTTTTTTAATTCTTATAGTTCTAAGAGATCATGAGATCCATGACATGTCATCCCATTTTTCATCATATATCATACACACAATGTAGTTTTAACAGGCTATCCAATATGCATAAATCCTCTTATAGAAAGATAAAATATTACTCTTAATCACATCATCTTTTGTTTAAATTAATCATCCAATAAACGAATAACCTAATAACACCTTCAAAAGATAAAAAATCAATGATTTAGAAATAATTTCCTGAAATTAGATTAAAATTGATCTCCCATATATCACAATGTACCACTTGGTTTTCAAATTCCAAACATATGAATAATTTATTTGTATATTCCATTGAAACATGGTAATTACAATAAATACTTTTGGAATACATGTATTATTAATTATTAAAATGATTAATGGGTATATTAATTAAATCCAAGAACTTATAAACTTCATCCTTCCTAACATAGATCAATTTTTCAATAATAAGTTCCAGGGTAATTCGTGCCGTCCAATTTACATGTTCATATCCAGCATATCTTTATCCAAACACCATTATATCAATACCATACATTAATTAAGGGTTTCCTTTACATATATAAAATATCACCATCCCATGAAATCACTTTTCTATTTCCTCATCACCATTAAAAATGTATTTTTAATTCTTTAATGGAAACTTATACTGAAAATACCTATATATTCCGTGATTCATAATGTTTTAAGTCCAAAACATAAATACATCATCATTAAAACCTTATTATTAGAACATTACTCAGGTTTAATCAACTTATTCCTTAATACCTCATTCATATAATATGAAATATGAACCATGTATTAAGGTTACTCAATCTCAAACCAATCAATATTCTTATGATTAATGTAAAAAATACTAAAAGAACATCACATACCTTTCACATGTCATTTGAGGTCTCTTTATCATCATAATTATAACCAATAATCATACCACCTTCTTTATTCTATTTATGATATTTCCGATTCGGAAATTTATTTTCATAATGCCCATACATTCCACATTTGAATCATTCAATGTTAACCATGTTCTTTATAGTTCTCTTCATTAACTAAAACAATAATGAATTGTGTGAGAAACACTTATCATAATTGGATGCCATATAATCCTGAAAAATTACATCTAGGATTCCTAGATTATGGATTATACATCCTTAATATATGAAACCTTAGGTTTATCCTATGTTTTTCATAACCAACTTCAATTTAAATTGTTTTTTATGGTTCATGATGAATTTTTGAGTTCCCAAATTATATCCCCATGGAGTGTCAATCCAGGTGTGTAGAAATACCAATTATTGTCTACCATATTACCCTGAGTAAGGCCTGATATATATTTTTAGATTTTTTACCCCTTGGTACATCTGTACTATAGCCACATACACTTTTAGTATCCAGAAAAGGTATTTATTTCTAGGAAACCACTCACTCTATCCATTTCCAAAAATTCAATGAAATTTTCCTAAATGTTAACTCATCCTTATACTTATCTTGAGAGAAATCTCTAGACATATCCAAAGAAATATACCTAGGAATATAACTAATGGTTTCTCATCCAAGTTTCCAAATGATGAATAAAACTATCCTTTGATACCAAGTATAGTGAACAAATTATGACATACATGGATATTACATAATTTGTTATTAATATTCACTACATTAAAAAAAATTCTAAGGACCATAATAGTTTACTGTCTCTGGAAACATGGAAACAAAATCTTCTATCTTGGTGAAAGATCATCAACATCTCAAATAAATATCTCCACCTTTATTAATTCTACCTAAAACCCTTCTTCATACCCTGGAGAAGGGAAACATAATAAATGGGTGAGCTTAGATCCCCAGTAAGTGAAAAAATAGGGAAATCCACAAGCACAACATAATCAAAAGGGTGTGGAACTTGAGCATACATTTTAAGTTCATTCCCTCTATGATAGAGAAAATAATAAAGAATTTCAGTTTATAAAACATGAATCATAAAGAAATAAACAACAAAGGCTAAGGAATAATAATATAGGATAATGCATGGAATATGTGGAATGCACTTTGGATTATAAATTTATGAACATGTATAAGTAAAGATAAGTTCACTCATTGAGTTAAGGACATGAATTCAAGCCCCATCATCAACTTGTGGACATGTAGATTGGTCCATGAATAAAATTGTGAATGTGTAATTAGGTTCACGCATAACCTTATGGATATGAATCCAAGTCCATGCATAAAATTTTAAATGTGTAAGTAGGTCCACACATTAACTAATGGACATGAAACCTAGTCCACCAATAACATTCTGATTTTGTAATCAGGTACACGCATTACTTAATGGACATGAAACCAGGTCCTTAAATAACATTGTGAACATGTAATCAGGTTCATGCGTAAACTTATGGAAATGAAACTCGGTTCATGCATAACATTGTAAACCTAAAATAAGGTTCACTCATAACATTGTGAACATGTAATCATATTCATGAATAAACAAATGGACATGCAACCAAGTCCATTCATAACATTGTGAACATATAAATATGTTATCTCATAACATATATACTAATTAGTCGTCCATCTTAACCCAATTCATGGGAGGTAGATATAGTTCTCAACCATCTCATAATAAAATCATCCATACATGTCCCACATGATATTAAAACATTTTTCATAACCTGACCCATAAAAAGACATATGTTAAATAAACATGAAATCATAACCCGTGAAATGAAATGGGAATCATTAACATTTCATCACATCATAAACTATGGAAAGGAGATAGGTTTCATAACCATTTCATCAAGGCATAACCCATGAAATGAAGTAGGTTTCATAAAAATGTAACATGTGAAAGGGAAATGAGCTTCATACATACCATGATATTAAGAGTAACCCATTCAAAGAATGCATATGAATGGAACCTTTTTATAATTTCCTATAAGATAATGAGTAACATAAATGGATGTCATCTGAGATGGAAAATAATTTTGAATTATCTTTCAAAACATTTTTTGAGGAAATATCCTTTCTTCTTTGAAAACTTATTTTTTATAACATAAAACCTTTTGAAAACCTTTTTCTTTGAAAATAGATTGGATAACATTTAAAAAAATATTTTAAAACAATATAACATTTTTAAAATAATTTTTCCTTAAAAATGATCATCAAAGTTCTTTTAAAATCATTTTTAAAAATATTTTCAAAAACATGGTTTTTGATTTCAATAGATTTTTGACTGGATAGAGAGACTGTCAGATTTTACATAATAAACATTATATTAAGTTCCAATGAGTGGAAAAATTGTACTAACAATAGAGGATATCATGAGGTAATAGAGGATAATTAAACTCATAAATATTCTTGAGATATGGATCATAACAATTCATCAAGGAAAGTGTAAACAGAAATAATCTTGAAAAGTGATGATATTGTCTCAATAAACTCTTATAACTCATTAACTTGGGATCACACTCTCCATGTAAGAAAAAAAATTACATGGATCTTATGGTGTCATGAAAATAAGTATATTCATGATATAAGATGTAAAATGGAAGTACATACACCTATAAAAATAATTTATGTGTAGAAAAAACATGAATCTCAAAGAAGGTAAATTGATAAAAAAAAACAATTTTACCGATTTGATAACTTTTGAAAGAAAAACCCCATGAAATAAGGATCGTAAAATGGGCATGCGAATAAAAATAAATTGAAGTAAAAGACACAAATAATAAAATCATGGGTAGTGCATACACCATACAAAAGAAAATAGTGGAGGATAAAACAAGTATCTCAGAGAAATTAAATGTGAGATGAAATCCCCTTACTTGTGTCCTTACTCTCATCATACATATTCAAACCACCTCTAAATCAGGAAACTTCTTTTGGTTTGATCCAAAAGGCTTCCTTGAGTTTTTTTTATTCTAAATGTAATGCTTTTAGGAGTAAGTTAGGTATTTTGGGAGCTTATTTAAACATACATTGGGCGAGCCAAAGGTCTTGATATGTGTGATGAAGTGGTAGAGTTCTTTCCTTTTTATAGTGGAGGGGGAGTGACACTCTTTTAAATACCAAAAGGTATTCACTAATGGGTTTTATACCATACCTTAAGATCCTAAAAAAGACTAATAATGTATTAGAGATGAATCAGGGTAATTTAAAACCTCTACCAAACAAAATTGTGTGCATTTTAATAATTTGGTTTCATAACTTATAAGATTCCCCAATATTATGATTTTTGTTTTTATTAAAGTATTTAGTTTTATAATATAATTAATTTAAAAATAAAGACTAAAATAAAGAGATATGTATTAGAAAATATAGATCCAATTAATTATTAATATTATTTCTAATTTATAAAATAAATTTTCCATGTGTTTTGGAAATTAGTTTTAAAATTAACTCATGTGATACACTAAAACAATCATTAAATCTGGACCATGTTAACAATATTTATTAAAATGTGTAGGCCAATATGTTAATTATTAAATATTAATGAATTCATAAATATACAATATTTTATATATATTAACACTTAAAAATTCTATGTCATAATATTGTATTTTTATGAATTTAAAATCATTTAATGAAATGTCAGTTATTGTAAAATAAAAATAATGAAAATTTTGACATTATTCATTTAATGTTAAATTTAAAATATAAATCTAATATTGGAATTAAAATATATTAATTTTATAGTTGTTTAACATGATATATTAATCTAAAAAAATACAGTAATTCAATCCATTAGCTTCACTTTTAACATTTATAGAGTCATTTATTTTAGTTACTTATTAACTAAATAATCACTACATTGGAATTTCTATATAATTTTATGTAACTAAACCATATCAAAAAATTATTGATAAATTATTATGATAATAATAACTCATATTTGTTTAAAAATATATATATAACCAAAAATATTATGTTTTTTACATATCTTAATATTTTATAATGTATAAATTTAAGGAAACTTCTCTTTTTGTCTTTTTCTTTACATAACATTTTATATAAAGAACTTCCATTAAATAATATCCACATAACAAATTAATTTAGAATCATTTGGTAATATGGTATAAATATTGGTATCCAAAGGATTTTGGACAAGTGTCCAGGTCATTTTTGTCCTTTTGATTAAGGTTGAGTCCCTTGTTATGCTTAATCATACCTTAATAGTCGTAATCAATTTTAATCACACTCACAGATCATTTTGGTCAGAAAATTAACTCTATATTATATGACCAAAAATTGTTGAGTCAAAAGTTCTCTTTTAACTTTTATATATTATTTTCGAAATCACAAATGTCTTTGACTATGATGATCGTACCGACCATGATGATCGTACTGACTATGATGATCGTACTGACCATGCTGATCGTACTGGCCATTCTGATCGTACTGACCATGCTAATCGTACTAACCATGTTGATCGTATTGACTATGTTGATCGTACTAATGATGTTGATCGTACTGACCATGCTGTTCGTACTGACTATATTAATCGTAATGATCATTCTTATCATACTGACTTTGGTAATTTTTCTAACTATGTTAATTGTACTGAATTTTATGAATAATACTTAGTTTGAATCTTATCAATACATTACACTAATACTTATAATACTCATACATTACTTTCTTTACTTGCTTGTCATGGTCCTTTATCAAAAACACATGTTTCATATTAATCTTACTCATGTTTATCATTATCAAATATCATTTATTTTAATGAAGATGATGTCGTGGAATTAGCAATTAACAAATCAAAATGATGTCGTGTTTTCTGTTTCAATATGACTGTTATAATGCCCGGAATCCAAGTCCCTCTGAGTTTTTCTGAGAAATATGACCGTTGGAGGAAATATGACTATTGGAACTTATGGCCTATAAATAGGAGGTCATTTGAAGCCAAGAAATATGCATGTATGATACTGGTCATTTTGTGCTATCAAGTTCCAGGCAGAGATACTGTGACTTCTCTCCTGCTTCGTGCGAAAGCCTTGAAACTACAAAATGTGAATGGCTCATTCTTAGTTTTTTTAGATTTCTATAAGTGGTTTGTTTGTGGTTTGTGAGACCGATAATCGTATCAAGGGCCTTCAAGGATTTGAAATACAAAGGTACCGATTACCTACAAAATTGAGGGTTGCTGGGGATAGGTAGACAGAAAATCTAATCATCGTATTGAGGGTTGCCGAGAATAGGCAGATAGACGTGCTGATCATCGTATCGAGGGCTTCCAGGGATAGGTAGACAGACGTACTGATCATCATATCAAGGGCTTACCTAGTTGGTGGTAATATAAACCTCTTATCCTAGAGAAAAGGATAACCCTTCTCTTTGGGTTAAAAAAATTGTAATACTTTTACATTTCTGCTGCAATTTGTAATAGAAAGGAAATTGGTTGGTTTCCTTTTCTATTTCATATACATTTGTAATTGTTCTAATTACACTTTTACTATTACATTTTGTATTGTTAGATTCTACACGATTTATGATATAATCTCTCACTATTACATTACTCTCATTATTGTATTCTTTTGAATACAATTGTTTTACATTTCTTATAGTATTACATTGCATCATACGGTTATATTCAATACAATTGTGGGTGCTTATTTTTTTATTAGTTTAAGATCATTTAAACTAATTTCTTAATTGTTTGATCAAAGCTTTTAAACTTATAATCCACCCCCCCCCCCTTGTATTGTTCCATCTAATATATATACATCTACATATTTGATCCAAAATTGGTATCCAAGGAGGTTTGCAATGATTTTTTTTTTACTTTCTCTATTTCTTTCATAATTACATTTCGACTATTTACTACACTAATGTGTGGATTTGAAAAGATTTTGTTTAATTAGATGGCTGGAATGAATATAGGGTCAATTGAAAATCTAAATCCAAATAGACAGCCAATCTTTGATGGGAATGATTATGAGTACTAGAGAGATCGAATGAAGACATTTGTTATCAATACTAGTGTAGAAAATTTAATTATGCTTACTAAAGGTTACAAAATTCCTAACAAAGAAGTCAGTACTTTCACTAACCAAAAGAAGCAAGAATATCAACTGAATTAAAAAGTATGCAATACATTACTATGTTCTATGACCTGGAATATATACAGCCAGATATCGTCTTGTGAATCAGCAAACTGCATTTGGAAGAAATTAGAAGTCAAACATTTTGGTACATCCAAGGATATAGAAACAAGAAGAGCAATGCTTCCTGCATAGTATCATGGATTTTTTTTCCTTATGGAAATTTAGTATGTAAAGTGAAACAAAGATTTATGACAATTGTTAGTAGTTAACTATCTATGGGAGAAAAAGGTCTGGATGATGAAACTCTTGTTGATAAAATTATTGATATAATTCCAAATGAATGGGAATCAAAAAAGAAAGCTATTGATGAAAATAGAAAATTTTCTCAGATTACTCTTGATGAACTCTTTGGAACTCTTCTACATCACGATACAAGAATGAAGAGAGATACTGATTTCAACAAGAAGAAAAATGGAAATTGAAGTGTAGCTTTTACTACTACATAAAAAGCAAAAACACCCAAAAGGATAACAAGATCCAAATCTAAGAGAGATATTATATTAGAATCAAGTGATAGTGATCACTCGGATAATGAGTTAGCCAATCCTGCCCAAATGATGAACAAGATTGTAGAGAAGAAAGACTTCCAATACAGATTCAAAAAGAAAGATAGAAAGAAAAAGAAAGATTCAGAGGTAACATGTTATGAATACAAGAAAGTAGGTCATATAAGACCAGATTGTCCCTTACTAAAGAGAAAAGACAGAAAGGAGAAAAATTCTAAAAGAAATAAGAAACAGTATTACAAGACAAAGACAAAGAAGTTCTTTAAGGAAAACTATACTTGGAGTGCAATTGGTAGTGATTCTTTAGATAATTTTTCAGAATATGAATCCCCATGACAAAGAAATATTGGACTTATAGACATACTACCAATTGAAGATCAATGTCTCATGGCTATGGTACACAATGTTGAAGCAATTACAAATGTTTCCTTAATTGAAAATTATACTGATAATATGTATTAAGAATCTTCATATGAGTCTTCATCATCATAAAATACATTACCTTATTTTGAAGAAGAATCTAGATTTGATAAATTACTTGAGAACGAAAATTGTAAACTCTAAAAGAAACTTGAAAAATCAAATTCTAGAATCTTAATTTTAACTAAAGAAGTATCAGATCTTTCTAATGATTTTTATATGAAAAATTCTGATTTTTAAAGTATTTTAAAACCCCATGAGAAATTAAATTTTGACAAGGATAAACTTTCTAAGGACCCTGAAAATGCAATTTCTATGAAAAATGTTTTCGAGTCTAACTCTAGTTAAAAATAAAATGTTTTGGAGGATAAAAATGTAGTTTTAAAACTAAATTTCAGAAATTTTATCCTTGAAAAAAAATATTTCAAACTTTACATATGGAAAATAAAAACATTGATAAAATGTATTCACAAATTTGACTTTTGAGAAATCCTTCTGGAGTTAGTTATACTCATTCCAAACCAGTAT
Organism: Viscum album; assembly: GCA_963277665.1. NCBI lineage: Eukaryota > Viridiplantae > Streptophyta > Magnoliopsida > Santalales > Viscaceae > Viscum > Viscum album. The sequence goes on from OY728133.1 coordinate 1,673,370,437, forward strand.
TTAGTAATAACTATTTTGTTCCTCAAAATAACCCAATTTTTTCTAAGTGTCATTGTGGTGGATAGTGGAAAAGAGATTATTCTCTTAATAGAACTCAGTCTTTAGGATTTTATAAGTCTCATTTTGCAAAACAAATTTGGATTCCTAAAATTCTTTTAACTAAAATTTTTGGATCCAAACAAGTTTTTGATTCTGAAAAAATAATTGTTTATTTTTCAGGAAAATAAAAAGTGTACCAACAAGAATATTTGGTACATGGATAGTGGTTGTTCTCGACACATGACCAGAAACAAAGATTTGTTTGAAAATATTTTCAAAACAAAAGGTGGAAAGGTTACCTTCGGAGATAATGCTCAAGGAAATATTGTTGGAAAAGGTAATATTGTTTTTCTTGGAAAAGATCTTATTTCAAATGTTTTGTTTGTTAAAGGTCTTAGGCACAATCTCATTAGCATAATCCAATTATGTGATGAAGGATATCTTGTAAATTTTAGAAATGATAACTGTCTAGTTCAAAATTCCAAGGATGAGTTCATTCTATCTGCCCATAGGCAAGAGAATGTATATACTATTAACATAGAAGACCTTAGGAGCCAAAATTTACCCTGATTAAGTGAAATATAAGACCAATCATGGCTATGGCATAGAAGACTAGGACACTGCAACCTGAGAAACCTTTGTATACATTCAAAGAAAATACTTGTAAAGGGACTACCGGATCTTAGATATGATTTTTCAAAAGTCTTTGATTCTTGTCAATTTGGTAAGAAACATAAAACTAGATTTTAATCAATTTAGGTAGTTTCAACTTCTAATGCATTATAGCTAGTGCATATGAATATTTTTGGTCCTTCGCAAATTGGAAGCATTGGAGGAAAATACTATGTATTTTTTTATTTGATGACATTACTAGATTTATATGGGTCTATTTTCTAACAAAGAAATCTGAAGCCTTTTCCTATTTCAAAACCTTTAGAGCCCAAGTAAAAAACCAGAAAAACCAACCATTGATAACTATTCATAGTGATTATGGTGGTGAATTTTAAAATTCATATTTTGAAACTTTTTGTAGTAAGAAAGGTATTACTCACAATTTATCATCTCCAAGAACTACTCAACAAAATGGTGTTATTGAAAGAAGAAATCGTATTCTCCAAGAAATGACAATAACCATGTTGAGTGAATACTCAATTGCTAAGCAATTTTGGGAAGAAGCTGTTAGTACTGCTTTTTATACTATAAATCATGTTTTAACCAGACCATTTCTTAATAAAACACCTTATGAATTATGGACTGGCCGAAAACCTAATGTTTCATACTTCAATGTTTTTGAGTGCAAAGTATTAATTTTGAATACTAATGATAATCTACACAAATTCATACCCAAATCTAATAAAGGAATATTTCTAGGCTATTCTACAAATTCTAAGGCATATAGAGTTTTCAATAAAAAACACAGTATTGTTGAAGAAATAGTACATGTTAAATTTGATGAAACCAATCCTTTTTTTCAACCAAACCCAACCTAATTATTTAGATTTATTTTCTAAAAATGTTAATCAACCTCTACTAGAAGATCCTTCTAATAAAGAAAATGTTCAAGAGAGTGTTCCTGAAACTTTTACCTGAGAAGATTTTCTACCATATGTTGATGAACATGCATTACAAAACTCAAATCAATTTTTTCTTAGGAATCATCCAAATGATAACATCATTGGTGATGTAAATCAACCTTTAATGACCAGAAATTACTTAAGAATTGAAATAGAACATCTTTCCTTTCTTTCTCAATTCGAACCTAAAAGTCCAAGTGAGGCCTTAGGCGATGAAGATTGGATTAAAGCAATGCAAGATTTACTAAATGAATTTGAAAGGAATCAAATATGGACTTTATTTGAAAGACCTAAAGAAACAACTCTATTTGGTGTAAAATGGGTTTTCAGAAATAAATGGGACGAAAATGGAATCATTGTAATAAATAAATCAAGACTTGTTTCTAGGGTCTATAATCAACAAGAGGGAATAGACTATGAAGAAACATATGCTCTGGTAGCTTGACTTGAAACTATTCGTATTCTATTACCCTTTGCAGCATACTTTAACTTCAAACTATTTCAAATGGATGTTAAATGTGCTTTTCTAAAGGGTTTTGTTCAAGAATAAGTCTTTATCCAACAACCTCTGGGTTTTCTAGACCCAAAACATCCTAATCATGTTTTTAAACTTACCAAAGCTCTATATGGTCTTAAACAAGCCCATAGATCATGGTATGATAGACTTACAGGATTAATTTTACAAAACAATTATGCAAAAGGTATAGTGGATCCAACCCTTTTTATAAAAATGGAAAATAAAAATGATTTGATTGTTCAAATTTATGTTGATGACATCATATTTGGATCAACTCAGCAATCTGTAACTGATTCATTTTCAAATCTAATGAAATCTGAGTTTTAAATGAGTATAATGGGTGAGTTAACATTCTTTTGGGGTTTTCAAATTTCCCAAAAACCAGAAAAAAAAATATATCTCAACATAAGTATATTAAAGATTTACTCAAAAAGTATGGATACAACAATACTAAAAGTATCAGAACTCTAATTGGTACCTCAAATACACTTGATCTTAATGAATCTGGGAAACCAGAAGATCAAAAAAAATTCAGAGGTATGATATGAAGTTTGTTATACTTGACAGCTAGTCGACCAAACTTAATGTTTTCTATATGCTTTTGTGTAAGATACCAATCTAATTCAAAAGAGTCTCATTTTAAAGCAATGAATAAAATCTTTCTGTATTTAAAAGGCATTATAGATTTAGAAGTCATTTACTCTCCTGGAAATGATTTTGTTTCATAAATTTTTTCAGATGCTGACTTTGGTGGTTGTAGAATGGATAGAAAAAGTACATCTAGAACATGTCATTTCTGAGGATATTTTTTTGATTCTTGCACTTGCAAGAAACAACACTTAGTAGCACTTTCCACTGCTGAAGCTGAATATGTAGCAGCTAGAAGTTGTTGTGCTCAAGTGTTGTGGATGAAACACACACTCACTAACTATGGATTGTTTTTTTTCAAAACTCAAATTCTATGTGATAATACTAGTGCCATATCTCTATGTAAAAACCCATAACATCACTCTTGTTCAAAACACATAGATATTAGGCATCACGTTCTAAGGGATTACACCCAAAAAGGAGATATTATTTTAAAATTCATCGGAACACAAGAACAACTTGCTGGCATTTTTACAAAACCATTACCTTTCGATAGATTTGAGTTTATAAAACAGAAGCTAAGAATTATTAAATTAAAGTAATAATTCATGTCTACTTCATGTTTTCAACCTCTCCATAGATTAAAAAACTCCTCTTAAAAAGGGGGATAACATTTTACTTAATATTCTTTTTATTTATCTTTTTACTTTCTATCGTTTTTGTATTTTGGTTTATCGGATTGACTGTTTATCGTATTGACAGTTTAGTTATCGTTTTTTTGTCTTTCTGTTTATCGTATTGACTATTTATCATATTGACAGTTTAGTTATTGTTTTTTCTATTTCTGTTTATCATATTGACTATTTACTTATAATTATTTACTTTTCTGTTTTATTATATTGATTGATTAGTTATAGTTTTTATCTTCTGTGTGTTTTTTCTACTTAGTTAACGTATTATGTTTTTTTTTTGTATCAGCAAGTCAGTTCATGGTAACGACTCTGTTTTCCATCGGCACGTAAGTTCATGGGAACGAGTTTGTTTTCCATTGGCATGTCAATTCATGGTAACAACTATGTCTTCCATTGGCACGTCAGTTCCTGGTAACGATTTTGTTTTCCATCAGCATGTCAGTTCATGGTAACGACTTGTTTTCCATCGGCAAGTCAGTTCATGGTAACGACTTTGTTTTCCATCAGCACGTCAGTTCATTGTAATGAGTTTGTTTTCCATCGGCATGACAGTTCATGGTAACGACTTTGTTTTCTATCAGTACGTCAGTTCATGGTAATATGTTTGTTTTCCATCGGCATGTCAGTTCATGGTAATGACTTTGTTTTCAATCGGCATGATAGTTCATGGTAACAACATTGTCATCCATCTGTATGTCAGTTCAAGGTAACAAGTTTGTTTTCCATCGGCATGTCAGTTCATGGTAACAAGTTTGTTTTCCATCGGCATGTCAGTTCATGGTAATGAATTTCTTTTCAATTGGTACGTCTGTTCAGGGTAACAAGTTTTTTTTCCATCGGCATGTCAGTTCATGGTAACAACTTTGTTTTTCTTCAGTACATCAGTTCATGGTAACAAGTTTGTTTTCTATCAGTACATCAGTCTATGGTAATGACTTTGTTTTCCATCGGCACATCAGGAAATGGTAATGACTTTGTTTTCCATCGGCATGACTATTTATTGTATTCTTTCTCTTCATAAGCTTGTGTTTTATTTCACTGTTAATACTATCTAAACCAACAATTACCTTATGTTCTCCGATAGGTACATACTTTACTAGTTTTTTTAAAATTTTATTTATTCGTTTTAATCCTATCCGTTGATTTCTTTTTCTTATAATCTCAACTATAGAAGACGTGCAGTCATTATTTTTCCGCCTATATATAAACCCCTTTCCCCAAACCCACATCGGTGTCTTAGGATTTGTGGCGAAGCTATACTCCATCGATTTAAGACTTTGTAAGATCTTTCATGTCGCTTCACCTATATATCTCATTCCTCTACCAATACTTCTTCCAAAATGTCTTTGAAGACATTTTCAGAGAATGATTTTTTCAAAGAAAGGTTAGTTTCTCGGGACTTTTTGTTTTGTACGATTCTATAATCAGTGGAATTATTTTGTTTCAAGGCTGGGAGAATTTGTGTGTTGAAAACCCAATGTCTCCAGATCCAGTTCATATTGATAAAGTTAGTCGATTCTAAAAAACCATATCTTTTGATAAGAACATGACTATCAACTTTGCTGTGTACGATAGAAAGATATCAATGTCTGTGAAACAAGCAGCCCATTTTCTGAATGTTCCAATAGAAGGTGATTCTTTCTGTCCATCTCAAAAACTACCAGAGGATGTTGGTATGTTTAAAAAAGAAAGTGCTTAAAAGTCTTTGATTCTTATAAATGAAGAGAAAAGAAAAGTTGCTCATCTTTCTCCAGATAACAGATTTGTGACATTATGGAAGCAAGGTTTTCGTATCCCAAGGAAAGGGGATAGAGATACATTGAAGGTTTCTGATATCTTCATGTTGGACTATCTTGTCAACATGAGAAATGTAAATCTCATGGGATACATTTTTTAAACAATTAAGAATGTCAAGTCATGATAAATCAAATCTCATTTGATTATCTATCCAGCTATTCTTACAAAGTTCATTCTCAAGAGCATAATGTTTTTTAATATTCCTTTAAAAAGAAAATTGATAGATCTGAAGCCTTTCTATATTAGTAAGAGTACGTTGAAAAAGCTGAATGTTGGTTTTGATCAGAATTTAAAGCTTTTTGTTAAGGATTTAGAAGCTGAATCGGCTCAGAATCAATCATCACCTATGCCTGTCAATGATAATTCATATGTTGGTGCTCCTCAAAAGTCAGATCTGCAAACAAGTTCAAAGACAAAGAAGAAACCGAAGTAAAGAAGGGAGGTTATGGACAAGTGGAGAAAAGATAGGGAATATAGAAAAGAAGGTGAACCGAAGTTCGGTCTTGACCTAGTTGATGATTTGGTGGAAAGAATAATGGTAGAGGAAACCCATCAAGCTGAAAAGACAAAGAAGACCCTTTTGAAAAGAAAGGCTCAAGACTTTGATATTTCTAAAGTCTTGAAAATGGTTGAGGATTCCATTGCTCAACTAATGGATGAAGTACATCAAGAACCTATCGTACAGAGTCTTCCAGAGAAAGAAAAAGGGAAACAAATGTTAGAAGAAATACAGGAGGTTGAAGAAGAGGAAGGAGACTTTATTTTAGAATTACTTCAATGTTCGAAGAAGAGTATAGAAGAATCTTACCAAATGAAAAGTGAAGGTATTCAACAGGTTCATCATGTCGATCAAGAACCTTTTGAATATTTTGAAACTCTGGACAGAATTTCTTCTCAAGAAAATCAAGGAGCTCAATCTTCTCATACTGAAAAACTTATTGTCATCAGTGAAAAAATAGAAGAAGAAGGAAAGGAGAAAGAAAAATCAAAACGAAAACAGCCAGTTGATGACTCAAGCCGATCAAATAAACTGCATTCATAACATGAAGATTCTAATTCAGAACAAACAATCTCTCTCAAGAGGAGTGATTACATTGTTCATGTTTTAAAGAGGGTTGAAGAAACTATTCCTTATTTCCCTAGGCTTGAAAGGAAAATTTATTTTGTCACTGAAAATCAGAGAAAGAAGTTTGGCTCTGTAAGAGAATTGAGAAAGAATGTTTTGTCAGTTGAATCCGATTTGAATGTTCTATCTGAATCTTTCTCCGCTCATAAGAAGGCTTGCAATAGAATGACTAAGTGGTCGAACAAAATAGAGAGCTCAGTGAATGACTATGTGATAGAAATTGAAGACATAAAAAGGTTGTAAATTGATCTTCCTATTGGTTTTAATAAGCTTGAAAAAGAAACTGTTGAAAGGATGAATCAGGTAACTCTTGGAGCTCATATTCCTTCAGTAAATGAGTTGCAAGAGAGAATGAATGTTTTTAGTCTAAATTCTTGAAGGTTTCATCTTTCAAATATGGAATAGTTTTGTTGAAGAAACAAAATTCTTTATTTTCCAAAGACAACAAGAATTTTCAAGATAGAATTTATACTCTTGAAAAAGTAATTAGAGTTCAGGAGGAGACCATCAAGAATCAAGATCAGCTTGTTTTCGACCAACAAGAACTTCTCAGATCACAGGGTGGTTCAATATCTGAAGACAAGAAAGAAATAAAAAAGATGAAATTAGTTCTTCATGAGTTGATAAATAAGGAAAAGAAAAGATAAAAAAAATGGTTGTTGTATTCTTTTTCTTCTCGTGAACCCTATAAGACTTTGTTATTATAATGAAATTTTTGCTACTATTTCTTTTGTCCTGCATTTCTTTTCTCTTTACACTTTCAGGCAACTCAAGTTACCCCATTACTTTTGTAAATCACAAATGTAAGAACCCAGTTCTTATCTTTGAGGTACGGGCTTTTTTTTTCTCTTTTCCATTAAGCATTTTTCATAAAATAAGGAAAATGGGAAAATCCTTAAATTTGGAAACAACACGCCGTGAACTTTTTCCACACGCCATGTGCTTTTGGCCGTGTGGGATGAGTACATAGGGCGTGTTTCCATGCCAGTGATGAAGGGTGTAGGAACTAACTACACGCCGTGTAGTGGTCCTTTACATGTCATGTAGTCAGTCGGCAAGCCAAAAAAGTAAGTTGGTGGAATAGCTGCTAGCTGGGCGACAATACAAGTCGTGTACTCAGGAGTACATGTTGTGTACCCATGTCGACGGTTGAACAGTGTGGCGGTGCTGCCAGAGGAACAGTTTAATGAAGTAAGTACACGCTGTGTACTTGGAAGTACACGTCGTGTACATGGTTTTTCTGCTTAAAATGGGCAGTAGCCTCCCCTATTCACAGGGAGGGCTTAGAACCGAACGAGATCTTGGGAGTGGGTGGCAGAATCTTAAAGGATCAATCGATCGGGCATCGGGAATCCATTTCCACCTCGGACGATCTCGTTGGAACAGCACGGGTAAGCCCTCCACTCTTCTTAAACCTTTCCTTCCAATTCTTCCTCTAACAGGAGTTATTTGAGGTTAAGCAGTTCTTCATCTTTGTCAGATCTACATCATTCTTGGGCGTTTTTGGAAATGACGCTCGTTTATATCGCTCGTTGGTGTTTAAGGTAGGTGGCTTGGTGTTTACTTTTCCAACTGTCGTGTGTTTGTGCATTTTTTGTGCCACAAACCCATGTTGGGGTGTCGTGTGGCTGAGGTCGTGGCTATTTTAAATAACTAGAACTATATAGGTAATTGAATAAAATTGTAAAACTGCTATGTGGGATCATTGCATGGATCCAGGACCCCCCGGGTGGTGTGTTCCTCTGTTTAGTCGTTTGTCCAGGATACCTAAGAGTGTGCCTTTAATGTAGTAATTGTAGAATTTCTTTGAGAGGAATTTCTTATTTACTACATATTTACATGTTGGGAATTGCCCGGTTACCTGTTTAGCCTGAGGGAAATGTTTTGATTAGCCTGAGGGTAGTTTTTCCATTAGCCTGAGGGTAGTAGTTATTTCGTCCTGAGGGAAAATTCTTCCGTGCCGGAGGGCAATAGACTCTATGCCTAAGGGTGACACTACCTACGCCTAAGGGCAAAATTTTTTATGCCTGAGGGAAGATTCTTATGTTGGATACTCTTTACCTGAGGGTAGGGGTTTACTAGTCTGAGGAATTTAGTTGTTTGCTTAGAATATTCACTGTGGTGATATTTAAAAATTAAAATGATTAGATGGATATTAAAATGAAAATATAACTGGTTAAGTTAGTTACTTTTAGTACTTCTTACTTTATTGTAATTTACTACTACACACCATTGTTACATATTTTACAAACAGTTGAGCACGAGACTTTTGTGGGTGCCTACTGAGATATATTTCTCACACCCTGTTTGGGTCACGCTTTTCGGCCCAAAAAATTTTGTTACTACAGGTGTAGATAGGGGAAGAGTCCCTATACAGGTACATGACTGTTGCTGAGGAGTAACAGAGACCGAGTCTAGGCTCGCGATGCCACTTCCATCTGATTTATTTGGTTTTTTTATACTCTACAGTTTGTTGCACTGTATTGATGTATAACAGGTTCTGGCTATTTTCTTAGAACTTGAGACATGTAGCATCATTATTCATATACTGCTTGTTATATCCACTACAGTTGTTTATTTCTGTTGTGTATGGTTTACTGAATCCATTATTTTTTGTATGTTTCATTTCATTCCGCTATTCTACACTTTGATAAATGAGGGCATAGTTTCCCCACTATTAGACGTGGGCCCTCGCTACTATTCGGCAGCCTCTGGTGTTTGGGGAAATGCACTTGAGGTCATGTGGCGAATCGGGTTCGGGGCACCCATAGAGTGGCACCCAGAACTGGGACGTTACAAAGTGGTATTAGAGGAGTTCTTTTCATTGACTTACTATTTGGAGCCTTAGTTAGGGATAGGATGAAAATGGTAGTTGGTAATAAGCTATGCCTAGGAGTAGCTAACCCGTGTATTGGGAAAAACTAGTCTACCTCGTATTGCAATTTTACTAATTTTGCAATTTACAGTGGATTTGATTTTCACCATTGGGTGATGCACTTGTGATTGTTCTTTTTATATTTTATCTCTGGGTTCTATTTAGTTGCAACCCGATGAGATGAGGGTGTGCAATTATATGCATCATATAGGCACATGCTTGAAATCACATTCCATGCATCGTTCCATGTCATGCCGGTGCATTAGAAATTGCATGTTGTTGTGATAGTTGTTGTGTTAGAAAAGCATGCTGTTGTGATAGCTGCTTTGATAAAATACCTGCTATGCGATGGGGTAATTTTATTTAATCCTTTTTATAGAATGGACTCCAAACTTTGGTTTTTGGGGAGTATGGGCCCCCATTGACCAGAATTTGGTGGATCATTGACTGTTTATTTTGTTATAACACAGATGAGATGTCAAACATTGATTCGTGGGGAGTATGGGCCCTCACGGGTCGGAATTTGACACTTAGGTGTTGGTTTTCAGTATTTTCTGGGTTCTGGAGAAGTTTCTAAGGCATATTGTCCAGAAACCCAGTACACACCCCATGTAGTACGTTATACACGCCGTGTTTGTTCTTCTGTTCAAAAATAAAAATAAATTTTAGGAGTACATGTCGTGTACTTCAAGTACATGTCGTGTAGTCTCTTCCCGTGTCACAAACCGTGTGGGCGGCGACACGGGGAAAGGAAATGCTTGGGTGAAACATGCTATGTATTTGATATACACGTCGTGTAGTGTTGACCCGGAGTCTGGCTGTGTAACTAACAACATGGGTCGGTGAACTCTTTTTCAGAACACGTCGTGTCAATGAGGAACATGCCGTGTAGTGTGACCTGGGGACTCAGCCATGTAACTAACAACACGGGTCAGTTTCACAATTCCTTAAACACGTTGTGTACCGTTGGGACACACCATGTAGTCTTGACCGAGGAAAGACTGTGTGAACCTAACCGTGTGTCTCGGAGTATGGGGTGATGTACACGCCATGTGAGGGTGTCACACGCCGTGTAGCTCAAGTCGAGTATTCAGCCATGTCACAAACGGCACGGGAAGTTGGAAAATAAAACCATAACACACTGTGTGGTATAGATATACACGCCGTGTAGTTCTTGATTAATGGGAGTCGTGTGGCTCAGCCGTGTAGAAGGACCTGGGAAGGGGAAGGGAAGTCAAGTACACGCCATGTAGTCAGTATACATTCCATGTAGTCTTGATTTGCAAATTTTAAGATTCTTTCTTCCTCTTGTTCCCTTGTTGTTCCTTCACTTTCAGCCTTAATAGTCTTGTTCTAAATGTGTGTGTTTGACCTTGTAGTGTCATGATGCCTAGACAACCACGCGTTGTTCGCCAGGAGAGCGACAACAAGTATACTTCGGAGATAGTGGGCCATCGGCTACCAGTTGATCTTCTAGCAGAGCCAGATGTGGCGCCAGTTGATATACAGGATGCAGGCATGGAGGCAGAGTTCCGTGAAGGCTTTATGCGGTTCATGCAGACCTTTCAGGGAGAACCACCGGCTGCCACATCTATGGTTGAGCTGACTCGTTTCTTTCAATAGCTGCATCCGCCTACGTTCTCATGGGATGACGGACCACAGGCTGTTGAGTCTTGGCTAGGGTTGATGCAGACAATTTTCGAGCATCTTGAGACACATCCATGGTGGAGGGTCAAGCTCGCGACTTACATGCTACGCGATTCCGCCAAGAGGTGGTGGGATGTTACCACCCAGTCATAGAATCACAGAGACATGGCATGGAAATATTTTCAGGTCGTCTTCTATGACTTCTTCTTCCCAGATATGCTAAGGGCAGATAGAAATCGATAGTTCATGAATCTGCAGCAGGGCGTTATGTCAGTGATGGACTATTCTGGTCGTTTCACTGAGCTTCATCATTTTGCACCCGTGTTGGTTGGCGATGAGACGCTGAGAGCCAGATGTTTTGAGGACTGTCTTTGTTATGACATCCGAGCACTATTGAATGTTTTCAGGTTGCCTTCAGTACACGCTATTATGAACCAGGCACTGATTACAGAGAAGAACCTGCGGGACTCTAGTATTGTGGGTCAGGGCGGTTCAGCACCAGTTACTGGTACTATTTCTGCTGGCAAGAGGAAGAGACAGATGAGTTTCTCTCATGGTGGCAGTACTAGCCAGACAGTTTCTTCAGGTGGTCCGGTCATTTGCTACCAGGGTGGTAGAGAGGGGCACAAGAGACGGCAGTGTCCACAAGACCCAGTGGAGTGCCGAGCTTGTGGCAAGATGGGTCATCTGCAACGCTTTTGTAGGGTGTTTCCACCAGTTGCTAGTGAGAGGGGTTCTGTACAGACTCCGCGTGCGGGAGCAGGACCAGTGGCTTCTTACCAGTCCGGGAACTGGAATACGTCAGGGCGTGTAGGTAGAGATGGTGGTCATGGCTGTGGTAGCCAGACACCAGGATCTTAGAGGCAGAAGGGTGGGACGGCTCAGGTTAGTCTGGCTGTGTCGTAGGGCCGCAACACTGGGTAGGCATATGTATTGCAAGAGACCCAGCAGGAGCAGGATCCCGGACCTTCTTCAGTCAGAGGTATTATTCTAGTAGCCTCTCTCTTATCTTCAATACTTTTTTATATGGGCGCTACACATAGTTTTATATCTGTACCCGCTGTGAAGAGCCTTGGGCTCGGTGTTCTTCTTCTTCTGATGTTAAAACGCTAGACACTCCATTGGGAATGAGAATGACATGTGTTCATCAGTGCAATGAGTGCCCCCTTGAGGTTGGTGGGTGTCACTTCCTTTGGGACCTCTATGTCTTGGAGATGACAGCTTATGATGTCATTCTTGGGATGGACTGGTTGGTTCCCTTTCGAGCCATTGTAGACTGCTATCATCGTAGAGTGTGTTTCATGTCACCAGAGAGCGGGGAGTTTCTATACAAGGGAGAATGGGATGTTCAGGCGAGTCGAGCTGGACTAGAGCATCATGGGTGAGGTGGAGTCACATCCTGGATTGTGATTTTGTATCTGGATGATTAGGGGACCTGTCCGACAGATTTCCCTCCAATGGTTGATCGTTTCAAGGATGTCTTCCCGGATGACTTTTCAGGTCTACCTCCAGAGCGTGAGGTGGATTTCTCAATTGAGCTTGTACTAGGGGCAGTACCGGTTTCCATTCCTCCTAATTGGATGTCTACACCTGAGTTGCAGGAGCTCAAGAGGTAGTTAGAGGAGTTATAGGCAAAGGGTTTTATCCAACCCAGTACTTCTCCTTGGGGTTCTCTGGTCCTTTTTGCAAAGGAGGCGGATGGTACCCTCATACTTTGTGTGGATTATCGGAAGCTGAACAAGTTGATGTTTAAGAACCGATATTCCTTGCCGAGGATATATGATCTTTTAGATCAACTTCATGGAGCACGAGTGTTCTCGAAGATTGACATGAGATCAAGATATCATCAGCTGCGCATAAGACCATCAGATATACCGCTTACCGCTTTTCAGAGCAGATATGGTCTGTACAAGTACATGGTTATGCCATTCGGACTCACGAACGCACCATCAGTTTTCATGGCTCTGATGAATCGTGTGTTCCATCCTTATCTCGATTCTTTTGTGGTAGTATTCGTGGATGAAATCTTGGTGTACTCTCTAACTCAACACAACCATGCCACTCATCATGAGATCGTATTGACTACACTAAGAGATCATCAGGTATATGCTAAGCTCTCAAAGTGCCACTTTTGGATGGACCAGATTCACTTCCTGGGTCATATCATCTCTAAGGCAGGAGTTGCAGTAGACCCAGAGAAGGTGAGAGTATTACTTTCCTGGGATCATCCTATGAACGTGTTTGAGATACGGAGTTTCTTAGGGCTGGATGGTTACTACAGATGCTTCATACAAGACTTCTCCCACTTAGCAGCGCCGTTGACGGGATTGACTAAGAAGGGTGTGATGTTCGTTTGGTCAGAAGCTTGTGAGACATCCTTTCAGGACTTGAAAGGAAGGTTCAACACCATTCTTGATACTCCCAGAGCAGGGGAAGAGCTACACAGTTTACTGTGATTCATTAGGTATTGGGCTGGGTGCAGTGTTGATGCAGGGCGATCGAGTCGTTGTGTATGGGTCTCGGCAGTTGAGGCCACATGAGAGGAATTACCTGATGCATGATCTGGAGTTAGTCGCAGTTGTTCATGCGTTACGCTGTTGGAGACATTATCTCTTGGGAGAGCATTTTGTGGTTTTCACCGACCACAAAAGTCTCATGTATATCTTTACTCAGTGTGACTTGAATCTGAGGCAGCGTAGGTGGGTAGAATACCTACAGTCCTTTTATTTTGAGCTTGCCTATACACTGGGAAAAGGTAATATAGTAGTTGATGCACTAAGCAGAAGGACTCAGATACAGGCGGTGCAGGAGGCCAGTGGTAAGTGGCAGCTCATGGCATTGTTCTCTGAGATGCATTTGGAGGTGCACGACAGTCAGGGGCAGACCTATCTTTAATCTGTAGCTGTGAATTCTACCCTCCTAGATAGAGTAAGGATGAGACAACTATCTGATTCAAAAGGCCTTGTTCTACGGGTGTCGGTGGAAAGTGAGGACCCTCCTCCTGGTTGGACGATAGGCAGTGGTGAAGTTCTGCATTTCCATGGATGGGTATGAGTTCCAGGGGATATACGCGATAAGCTGATGCGGGAGTTTCATGCCTCATCTTGGGAAGTTCATCCTGGGGTTACCAAAATGTACCGTGACTAGAAAAGTCAGTACTGGTGTCCAGGTATGAAGAGAGATATAGCTGGTTTTGTTAAGAGGTGTTCCACCTGTCAGCAGGTGAAGGCAGAGCATCAGAGACTAACTGAACTGTTATAGTAGTTACCTATATCGGAGTGTAAATGGGATGATGTCGTGATGGACTTCGTGACGGGCTTACTGAGGTCCCCTAGAGGCAATGATGTTGTGTGGGTTGTTGTGGACAGACTCACAAAGGTAGCTCACTTTTTTCGGATCAAGGAGACCATCGGTGTTGACGAGCTCGGAAGGATGTATATCCGAGAGATCGTACTTCTTCATGGAGTTCCTTGTTCTATTGTTTCAGATGGGGACGCCCGTTTTACGTCTCATTTATGGCAGAGTTTTCAAAGGGCTCTGGGTACACAGGTTCTTCTAAGCACGGATTACCACCCTCAGACTGATGGCCAGTAAGAGTGTACGATTCAGGTGCTTGTGGACATGCTATGTGCATGTCTCCTTGACTTTGGGGGATCTTGGGAGAATAATATACCCTTGGTCGAGTTTTCCTATAACAATAGTTTTCTAGCGAATATTGAGATGGCACCATATGAGGATTTATATGGTAGGCCATGCCGATCACCTTTATGCTGGTTAGAGGCAGGTGAGGTAGCTTTATTGGGACCACAGCTCGTGTAGGAGACTTCTGAGTATGTCCAGTAGATTCAGAAGAGGATGGCTACCACGCAGTCTCGTCAGAAATATTATGCTGATCACCACAGATGACCTTTGGGGTTCGTGGTCAGGGATTAGGTTTTCTTGTGTGTTTCACCGAGGCTGGGACACAATCAAATCAGAATACATGGTAAACTTTAACCGAGGTATGTGGGGCTATTTCAGATTCTGGAATGATTTGGGCAATTTGCCTACCGATTGTAGTTACCGCAGCGGTATCGAGCCATGCACGACATCATTCATGTGTCTCAGTTGCATCGCTATCATTCAGACCCGTCTCGAATCATTCAGCCTGAGGATGTTGAGCTGGAAGCAGATGCATCCTTCAAGGAGCATCTGATTCGTATCGTTGAAAAAAGCATAAAGGATCTCCAAGGCCGGTTAGTTCCTCTCGTACGGGTGCTATAGAAGCATGGCCGAGTACAAGACGAAACCTGGGAGCGGGAGACCGATGTACATGCTTAGTGGCCGGAGTTTTTCATAGCCTTATCTTTATCACCCTTGGAAGGGAAATTAAGGGATGAATTGATTTAAGGGGTAAGTTTGTAAGAAACCAGTTCTTATCTTTGAGGTACGGGCTTCTTTTTTCTCTTTTCCATTATGTTTTTGAGAAAATAAGGAAAATGGAAAAATCCATAAATTTGAAAAGTACACGTCGTGTACTTTTTCCACACGTCGTGTACTTTTGGCCATGTTGGATGAGTACACAGGGCGTGTCGCCATGCCGATGATGAAGGGTGTAGGAACCGACTACACGCCGTGTAGTGGTCCTTTACACACCGTGTAGTCAGTCGGCAGGCAAAAATAGTAAGGCGGTGGAATAGCCGCCAGCTGGGCGACAGTACACGCCGTTTACTCAGTAGTACATGTCTTGTACCCATGTCGACAGTTGAATAGTGTGGCGGGACTACCATAGGAATAGTTTAATAAAGAAAGTGCACATTGTGTACTTGGAAGTACATGTCGTGTACTTGGTTTTTTCACTTAAAATGGGCAGTAGCCTCCCCTGTTCATAAGGAGGGCTTAGAAAAGAATAGAAGCTTGGGAGTGGGTGGCCGAATCTTCGAGGATCAACTGATCGGGCATCGGGAATCCGTTTCCACCTCGAATGCTCTCATTGGAACCACACGGGTAATCCCTCCACTCTTCTTACACTTTCATTACAATTCATCCTCTAATAGAAGTAATTTTAGGTTAAACAGTTCTTCTTCTTCGTCAGATCTACGTCGTTCTTAGGAGTTTTTGGAATCGACGCTCGCCTATATCACTCGTTGGTGTATAAGGTAGGTGGCTTGGTGTTTAATTTTTCAATTGTCTTGTGTTTGTATGTTTTTGTGCCACGAACCCATGTTGGGGTGTCGGTGGCTGAGGCCGTGGATATTTTAACTACCTATAACTGTATAGGTAACTGAATAAAATTATAAAACTGTTGTGTGGGATCGTTTCTTGGATCCAGTACCACCCTGGGGGTGTGTTCCCGTGTTTAGCCGTTTGGCCAGTATATGAGAGGGATTGCCTTTAAAGTAGTAATTGTAGAATTTCCTTGAGAGTAATTTCTTATTTACTGCATATTTACTTGTTGGGCATGGCCCGGTTACCTATTTAGCCTGAGGGAAATGCTATGATTTGCTTGAGGGTAGTGTTTCTTTTAGCCTGAGGGCAGTAGTTATTTCGGCCAGAGGGAAAATTCTTCTGTGCCTGAGGGAAATAGACTTTGTGCCTGAGTGCGACACTACCTACGCCTGAGGGAAAAATCTGTTATGCCTGAGGGAAGATTCTTGTGTTTGATACTCTTTACCTGAGGGTAGGGGTTTACTGGTCTAAGGAAATTATTTGTTTGCTTAGAATATTCGTTGTGGTGATATTTAAAAATTAAAATGATTTGATGGATATTAAAATGAAAATATAACTGGTTCTGTTAGTTACTTTTAGTACTGCTTACTTTATTTCATTTTACTACTGCACACCATTGTTACATATTTTTCACACAGTTGAGCATGGGCCTTTGGAGGGTGCCTACTGAGATATATTTCTCACACCCTGTTTGGGCACACTTTTCAGCCCAAATAGATTTCGTTGTTGCAGGTGTAGAAAGGGGAAAGAGTCCCTATACAGTTATAAGACTTTTGTTGAGGAGTAGCAGGGCATGGGACCGAGCCTAGGCTCGTGATGTCACTTCCAACTGTTTTGCTTGGATTTGTTATACTTTGCATTTTGTTGTACTTTATTGATGTATAACATGTTCTGTCTATTTTCTTAGAACTTGAGACATGTAGCATCATTATTCATATACTGGTTGTTATATCCACTGTAGTTGTTTATTTCAGTTGTGTATGGTTTACTGCTTCCGCTATTTATTGTATGTTTAATTTCATTCTATTGTGCTACACTTTGACAAATGAGGGAATAGTTTTCCCACTATCAGACCTGGGCCCTCCCTGCTAGTCGGCAGCCTATGGCGTTTGAGGAAATGCACTTCAGGTCCTGTGGAGAACTGGGTTCGGGGCACCCGTTGAGTGGCACCCGAAACCGGGACGTTACAACAAAGGGGGATAATGTTTTACAAAGGGGGAGAATGTTTTATAAAGGAGGATTGTGTTAAAGAAAACACTTCTAAATCAAGGAAAATCTACGAATACAATCCTTAGGAAAGTACATACCTAAAGAGGAGTTAGTTGTATTCAATTTCATAATCAGAATAGTTTCCAATAACTCAGGGGGAGATAAGTATTTCTTATTATTTTTACTTTTTGTTCTGTGCTTTCCAAAAAGGGGGAGATTTTTGAGTCAATAGTTCTCTTTTTTACTTTTATATCATTTTTTAAAAATCACAAATGTCTTTGACTATGCTGATCGTACCGACCATGCTGATCGTGCTGACTATGTTGATCGTACTGACCATGCTGATCGTACTGACGATGCTGATCGTATTGACCATGTTGATTGTACTGACCATGCTTATCTTACTGACTATGCTGATTGTACTGACCATGCTGATCATACTAACCATTCTGATCATATTGACCATGCTCATTGTACTGACTATGCTGATTGTACTAACTATGCTGATCATACTGACCATGTTGATCATACTGACTATACTAATCGTACTGATCATGCATATCGTACTGACATTGATAATTGTTCTAACTCTGTTAATTGTACTGAATTTTATGAATAATACTTAGTTTATATCATATTAATACATTACACTAATACTTATAATACACAAACTTTACTTTCTTTACTTGCTTGTTCTGGTCCTTTATCAAAAACACATGTTTCATATTAATCGTACTCATGATTATCATCTTCATATATCTTTTGTTTTAACCAAAATGACGTCATGGAATTAGTTATAAACTAATCCAAACGATTTCGTGTTTTCTATTTCAATATTACCATTATTATTCCAGGTGTCCATGTCCCTTCGAGGTTTTCGGAGAAATATGACCGTTGGAAGAAATATGACCATTGGAAATTGAGACATATAAATAAGAGGTCATTTGAAGCCAAGAAATACGCGTGTATGGGACTAATAATTTTGTGATATCAAGTTCTAGAGAGAGATGCTGTGACTTATCTTCTTCTTCGTGCAAAATCCTTGAAACTACAAAACGTGAACGACTCATTCTTAGTTTTTTGTATTTCTATAAGTGCTTTGTTTGTGCATTGTGCAACCGATCATCATATCGAGGGCTTTCAAGGATTTTAAAGATAGAGGTACCGATAACCTACAAAATTAAGGGTTGTCGAGGATAGGTAGACAGACAAACTGATCATCATATCGAGGGCTACCGAAGATAGGCAAATAGATTTACCGATCATCATATCGAGAGCTGTCAGGGATAGGTAGACTGATGTACTGAACATCGTATCGAGGGCTTACCAAGGTGGTGGTAAGACAGACCTCTTATCCAAGGGCACAGGATAACCCTTCTCTTTGGGTTAGGATAATTGTAATACTTTTACATTTCTGCTGCCAATTGTAATAGAAAGAAAAAAATTTTGTTTCCTTTTCTATTTTATATACATTTGTAATTATTCTAATTACACTTTTACTATTACATTTTGTATTGTTAGATTCTATACGCTTTACGATAGAATCTATCACTATTACATTACTTTGATTATTGTATTATTTTGAATACAATTGTTTTACATTTCTAATAGTATTATATTGCATCATAACTTTATATTCAATAGAATTGTGGATCTTTGCTTTTGTATTAGTTTAAGATCGTTTAAACTAATTTCTTATTTGTTTGATCAAATCTTTTAAACCTACAATTCACCCCCCTCTTGTATTGTTCCATCTAATATACATATACATCTACATATTCAATCCAACAAAAATATCATACTGATTATAACCTTGTAAATCTAATTTTTAAAATTCAAATCATAGAAGTGTGAAAATTAATATTAAGGTTAATCCTATAGACGGAGAGAAATAATAGGCTTTTAAAGTAGAAAACGTTCAAAGGTTTGTTAAGTTTTTTATATTCAATTCAAAGTAAAATTGATTATATTGAAATTAATTAGATAAATATATGTATAATTTCTTTAATTTGTCTCTAAAATATAATTTATCATTGCTAATTATTTAAAAAATGGGGGTTTTAACTAAAATGCAGTAGTTTCCACTATTCATCAAAAAATGAATTTTCTCAGAAAAATACCAAAAAACCACCCTAGGATAATTTCGACATTGTGAATTAAAAATTGATGTTTATTTTATAAAGTAAAATTCTTAAAAGATTCAAAATTATGTTTTAAAATAGGTTGGACCTTAAGAGATTGTAAAACTCAGTTTTGCGTGTATCACAAGCTAACTAATCAGTGTGTGTACTGCATGAAAAGTTGAGTGTTGTGTGTAGTAAAATATCAACTTAGTGCTGCATATAACACAATACAAACATAAAATAATCTAATTTCAATGTAGAAAATTAAGTAAAATATTAATTAAATTAAAAAATATATATTTTAAAAAATCTCTGGGTGTTACAGGTCTTTTTGTTTACCACTCCCCATTTCAGAAAAGTTTCTTTGCTTAAGGCCTTGAAAGTTTGTTTTGATGCCCAGCATTATGTGTTCCATCTATATGATATTAATAATTATTATTATCTATGTTTTTATTTATTTCCATGGATATATCAATCACGCAGTTTTAGTTGATTATGGAATTATTTAGATTATTTATTCGTTTAATATTATATCTACCATGATTATGTTTTTTACAACTCTAGTTATATGATTACCTTAATGGATGTTTGAGCTCACCCTTTCTTATGTTTCCATTTCCCCAGGTTATGAATAAAATTATTTCACATTATATGACTTGAGTAATAGAATGTGAGGTGGATTTTGGTAGATATTAAATATTTATTATGGATTATGTAGTTTCACATATAGTGGAAAAAACATCCATTAGATGAGAAAGAAATGTTCTATATTCATCTATAATTTATCCTAATTATCTATAAATAAAAAAATATTACATATTTTGAAAATTTTTATATTTTATTCTTATCATTATATCTTGTATTTATAGGACAGTTTTATCAAACAATATATAGTTGATGCCAAAGCTATTATTTAAAGTATATGTGTATAGCGTTGAATCTAAGAGAACAGGTTTGGGTCACCGCAGTTGGTATAAAATCTAAGATTAGAAAAATATAGACATTATTATGTTTTTTGGTGAAAATTTATGGGTTTATAAGTTAAGGTTGATCATTAATTCAAAGTCATTTAAAAACAATTGTTATAGTATATGATTTACTGCTAATTTAACAATGCCCAATTTTTTTAGGGATTAGAGATATAGATCCTTATTAAAAACCCTCTAGGTGAGTTAATGTATAGGTTGATATCTAAAAATATTGGTAAAGTCTTGATTAGGTGGTTTTCTAAGAAATAAATCCCTATCTAGATACTAGAAAGTGGATGCTTCTGTGGTATGGATATACCTAGGGGTAATCACCTTGAAAAGGTTTTACTTGATTATTTACTCAATCATCGCACTGATGCATAATGAATGGGACTAAAATTTTAAACCTAGATAGAAACTCTTATCTGATTTGATTTAGTAAATAATATTCAATTTATAAACCATTATTAATGATTTACTTCATAATTATATGACAGGATTGAGTTAAGAAATACAAGCTCACCTAACTACAAGAAAAGTAAACGGAACTAGAAGTATCAAAGCATATAATGAAGTTGTCACTACACAAGACATGTTAGGATTGACTTCTCACATTCACATGATCATTTACTCAAATTTTATTTATTAATTTTTTTTAGTATTTGTTAGAAATCAGACCATGGAAATAAAGATAAGAATGTCATGTACCTATAAACCACAATTTCAATTAACTGAATATGGGTAAATAATTAAATGATTGAGAATATTATTATTATATGCATGTTATAAGGTAAAAGGCATGTTTTATAGTTTTATCTAAGGTAGTGGGATTTATATTTTAATAGAAATTAAATTATGAAACACATATCTATTTTCTATAGTGATTGACATTTAATAAATATATTATGGAATATTCAAAAAAAATTGAGGATTATTTGAAACATTTAAGGATTTTTCTTTAGTAGTTCTACTTTAAGGGTTTTGAAACATATATTAACTTGCATAAATAACCTTGAAAATTGATTTTATGTTAAGTTTAAATGTTTGGTGTGACTATTAGAAAACACATGATTCAGGGATGGATAACTCCTAGGTTTAAAATATTCTTGATTTTGTGATAATGAAGGGTGGTTTAATTTTGATGAAGAAAGTAAAATAGTATTGGTAACCTTGGGATTTATAATGGATTCATGAATATTTTGTTAGAGTTAAATTTATTTTTAGGAATTTGATATATATTGACTAGTGTCTTACCTTATAAACTAGTGGTTAGTACCATTTTTGGGTAAAATATAGAGTTAATATTTAGAGGAATACAAAACATCAATGAGGTTTACAAACTTGGATATGAAAAATGATTTGGGAAATATATGTTATGGGGAGTACCTAATTAGGGTATAAACATACATGGGTACACAATTCTATGAATGGATAATGTTTTTCGAATAATGATAGGTAACATGATATATCCTTGTAGATTATGATATATTTCATATTATAGGTTATACCTTTAATGATAAATATCGTAAGAATACCATCTCCTACATTTTTCATTTAGTAAAAATTAAAATTATGGGGGTGAAATTTATTTATGGGGATAATGTAACACACCATGTTTTTAATAAATTATTACCTTAAATAATTCAATATGATTGATAGATTTCTCTACATGAAACACTGAACATAACTGGATCTCTGATATATTTTGAAAAAATATATTTTTTTAGAAAGATTGTTAAAACCTAGCAATTGAATTATTAGGAATGAATAAGAGTCACCTCATTATGAAATATATTTACAAATAAAATAAATAATACATTTAATATCAATGAAATTTAATTATTTATACTTAAAATGGCTAATATTATCATTTATTTTTTAGAAATGTATTTTTCTAAAATTTTCATTTTTATCCTATATATATATTTTTTTCTTGTAATGTTTGATTAATGATGATAAATGAGGTTTGATATTAATAATTAGTGAAAAAATCATAAAAGATATTAAATAATGATAATAATAGTTAATATTTGAAAAATCAAGTTTGTGAAAAACTCCATGTAATTACATTGATCCAATGAAAGATGAATATGACTAGGATTATGATTATTATAATCATATATACTTTGATTTCTAATGTTATTTTGGGAATTTTTGGTTTTTGAATGAGGGTAGGTTGTCTGGTATGACATCATTTTAATTCCTCCTCATGTCTTCTATTATTCATTGACAAAAAATTTTGACCCAAGTTTTTAAATATATATATATATATATATTGCAATAAAAATATTTTTCATAATCTTTTAGGGCAATATTCAAAAATGGAATTAATAAATTTTATTATTTTAATTTAAATAAAATGAACATAATTATTAGATTTAGAAAAAATATATTATCCTAATATGAAATTTTAAATTTTTCTCAAATAATAGGTTTTTAAGTGAATAGTGAGAAAAATACTGATTTAGGGAAAAAAATATTCACTTTTATGACATTATCATAATAAATGAATGAATTAATTGTTTTTTAAACCTTTTTATATAAAATATATATGTATAATTTAAAAAATAATAATTCAAAATCACTATGTTTTTTTTATAAAACCCATGTATATCCTTTTGGAAACCTAAGTAATATTTTATTCTAAAAACTATTCTCTTTTTTTATATTAAATAATACTTCTCATCACTTCTTGAATTTAAGTAAAAAATTGGATTTAATATTTTAGATAAAAATCATCATATTTAGTTAACATTTAAGTTTAGATTCTTGTAATAAAACCATGATTGCAAAAATTAATTTAAATAACTATAATAAATATAAAAGTATTAATTTCAAAGAATTGTTTTTTTAATATTGTGTAATTTTACTCTAATAAATAAAATATAAATTTTTTAGATGATGAATATAATATTATTTTTAAATACATATATAATTATATTAACACACATTTAATTGGTAACCAATGAAAAAAAATATTAATAACATATACTGGTTAAAACACAATTTTTCTTCAAAAAACTATTTTTCTATATATAAAATGATTAAATTTAAACGTTATTTTTATATTTTTTAGAAATATAATTATATTAAATTTAGGATCATCACAACCAAATTTGGTAACAAGGTTTATTTTATATTTTTAGTGAACCATAAATTACTTGGTTAAAAAACTAGTTACCATGGTGCAAACAGAAATAAGTAAAAGTAGAAAACTTAACAACAAATGACTTACAAAATGTATAAAACACTTGGTGAAATAATTGGTTTATTAGTTAACAACCCAATATAACCTCAAACACCATTATTTTTTAATTTTTGAGTCTTTTACCAGTGAATAGTGTATTGAAATCACTGAAAATTAATGGGTGTTCTCAAAAGTTCAATTTTTTACTTATAAAAGGGGAAACATACTCCCCTTCATTCCATACCCATAAATTCTAAATACTACCTGAAACACACACAAAAATTACACTCCTATTGTTTTCTATTATGTTCTTAAGCATCTAGTTTCAATTATATAACCTAAACACTTCATTTCTCATGATACCTTCAAGAGAAAGTTTAATGTCCCCAAGTTAGTATCATGTAGTCCATAATATTTTTTTCTTAATATTTATCTTCAAAATATATCCTTACCATTCTGATACAAAGCCTTAGTATC
This sequence comes from Viscum album, assembly GCA_963277665.1. Taxonomy (NCBI): domain Eukaryota; kingdom Viridiplantae; phylum Streptophyta; class Magnoliopsida; order Santalales; family Viscaceae; genus Viscum; species Viscum album. The sequence goes on from OY728133.1 coordinate 1,673,394,464, forward strand.
ATTATTATAATTAAGGGATATTATATTAATGGTGAAACCTTTATTTATACTTTTTCATCCACTTAGAGTACTAAAATAACGTTAACTATGAATTACGTGGACTACTCCCTCAACGAAGTAATTTTTTCCATTTCCCATCTTCATTTTATTTATTTATCCAAAACACTTAAAATATGTGTAAAAACTAAAATACAAGTAAATAATATAATTATTTTTATATTGTAATTATATTATAAACATTATTAACCATACTCACCCATCGAGATACAGGGTGTTAATGTTTTTGGTTTGTATAACCACCTACTTGAACAATTATTTAACAATTTATCATGGATGACTATGGGAACATAAATAATAATACCATTATAAGTTAATAATTAATTAAATCATGGTTTTTATATCTTCAATGGATATAATACATATTAAATATATTATTAAAATATCATCTTTGACCGCTAAAATACCCAAAATAAGTCGGTGTTGATTCAATTTTCATGAAAGAATTAGTAAAAACTATATAATAAAGAAATAGAATATGAAAATAAGTTCTTCATATTAAAATTAATATAAAATAATAAGGTTATTAATAAGTTATATAATAAACTTTGATTTATTATTTACTAAGTTAAGGGCATGTGCAGAACGAATCTAGAACATGGTACGAGTTTTTGTCACAAATCCCTATTTTTGAGACATGTTTGGTATTATGAAATTAATTTCATTTATGTGGTGTATATACCATATATTTGTGATATAATATAATAAATTATCATTTATTCATGGTATTCATAATTCAATTACACGCCAACTCTTTCAATAGTTTTTATTAAAATGTTACTCAAGTCATAATTATTTTCGTATCAAACATTAATTCCATTACACACTTTTATGTTATACACCATGGAATCCACTAAATTGTGTATTCAAAACCCATTTATGAATCATTAACAAATATTATTTTATTCATGTAAATTACAAATCCATGTTAGTTACTTTTAATCAAATAGATTTTGTCAGTAGTTAACCTAGTTGTATAGTTTTTTGGTAACTCAATTTTACTGATTAAGTTATGATCATCCTCTTGGATTTGAAAGTTGTGTAAGTTATAAAAATTTATTATATTATGTGTTATTCTATTTTTATTATATTAATTTACATTTATATCATATAATAAAACTTTTCTAAATATTTTGTACTTCAAGGAGTATGTTCCCCATAAAGGATATTGATAAATCCAATCTCATTTATTTGTGTTATATTGTCTCATTGTGAACATATATATTACATGTTTTGGTTATCCCACCTCAGTATATTATATTATGATAATTTATACACCTATATGGGTAAAATTATATTTTTGACAAGAAATAATTGTTTTTACTCTTTTTACTATGTGAATTTTACACAAAAAGTATTTTTCAAAGTACTACAAAGTTGTTTTGCTTTCAGTTTCATATGATTTTTATTCCTATAAAAAATATTCCAACATAAACTATACTAGTTTTAAAGGTACTATTATTGGATGGTCTTCTTATAAGTGATGTCTATTAAGGATTTTCCACTTCTCTTTTTGAAAAAACTTATTTAAGGGACATGTAACTTAATAATTCACATCAATGTTAAAAATGTATTCTGGTAAAACATATTTTTATTGGATATTTTATTTATAATAAATGATAAAATTTCCTCACATTGTGGTCAATATATTTATTTTGAAAATATTTGGGATTAGATCATTCATTTGAAATTTTGATGGAAATTCCAGATTTACCCTTTATAGTGCACTGTACTATTCCAAAGATAAATATTTTAATATTTATTAGTTTTAACTTGAAATTTTTTTAATATGTTCCTGACGTAATTGGATACAATGTTGGTTCAGGGCATTGAAGCAAAATAGTACATTTGTTTGGACGAAATAGACCATGAAGTCAAAGGTGGGTTGGGCCTGCCAAATTAGACATTGGTTCAGTATTTGGGCCATAACATCATCGTCCGAGCTTAGATTGAGACAAAATTTTGTGATGAGCTCTCCAAACCAAGTTTAAACAAATAATAGTTCTGGAATAACAGCTTGTTCATGCGTTTTGGAGGTCAAAAGGGTGCTTCAAATTGACATAAAATATTTGGCTGATATTCATCATTCACACTTGAACCCTCTTTAAACCTAACCTCCCCTCCAATCTATAAATTATTTTTTTTCTCATTTTGAGGTGTTGGTACATGAACTAAGAGATTGGGAGGAGAGGATAAGTGGTTCTATACCATTTCAATTCACAATTGGAGGAGGGAAGCTACCAAGCATGGATCTCCTCCAAGTTCTCATTTTTCCTCTCTTTTGTTTTAATGTTGTTGTGATTTCAATAAACTCTTGGTTTATGTTATAATTATTCTGTTATTTTAAAAATTATTCTTCTAGTAATATTCCTCTTTTTTCTGGAATTTAATAGTAGAAAAAAATTGGGTTATACTTTTTCTAAACCTTTGCACTTGCATAACGTTTCTACGATGACTACACTGCCCATGGAAGAGTATTTTTTATAGTAATAGATCGACCTCTATCCTTATTCATTAATTTATTTTGAATCATTGAGATATTGTAATTAACTTAATATGATACATTAATTTTGTTTTTAAATTATAAGAAACTAAGAAAGAAATTGAACAATTAACACAAAAACACAGGAGGTCTAGTATTGTGTGGATTGTGAGAGCACGATCTTAATCGGTAATACAAGACCACACAAGATAAGTTTGTAGAGTTAAAATATAATGTCTAAACTCAATTAATCCTTATTTCTAGATTGGATATGTGATCTAATTATCCACTTACCATAATCTGACCTTATAACATCGATCAAAGTAGGGTGTTGCGATTGTGTGTTCCGAAGCTAGCCAAGGGTTTAAGTAATTTCATCTTTGTGGTTAAGATAACACATGTAGGGTTCAATGGTTAAAAAATTAATGAATAATAATTAAGTGGGTATTAATATAAATGATAATTATTAATAAGTAAATCAATAGGTAGATTTAGATTTATTACACCTTTTATTATTTTCCAAAAAACATCTTTTTATTGTGTCATTTTAATCGAACTTCATTTCAAAAAAACAAAACGAAATAAAATCTTCTTCCATAAAACATTATAGAGGTTTATAATTGGAAAAAAAAACTCATCCTTTTTATGTAGTCTGTTTTATTATCTTTTATTTTATTTGGATAATACCTTTAATAAGTTGTTTCAATTACGGCCTCTTTGAGAGACGACCTTGGTCAGCAACATTACTGCACCTAAGTACCCCAAAAACCATTAATCATTTCAGGGAACTCACGATAGCACCTTCCAAATTGGCATCATTTCTGGGGAGTTAAGTAATTACATCAACTAGTTATATCTATTTATTTTCTTTTACATTTTATTCTCTACCCCCCTTCTTTCTTCTTTCTTTATCCAATCTGAATTTTTTCTTCTTCTTTTATTTTCTTCTACTTATCATTGGACCATCAAAAAAATCATAACTTTTTTATTTTACTATGGTACACTTTCTTTCTTTTAATTTTTATTTGATTTATGTGAATAACTAATCCCAAGGATCTTTTAGATCTTAACACTAAGATTGAACATAGCCTTTGCGCTCGAATCAGACATTCTTAGTCTACGGGAAGTTAAAATATTCAACCAGTTGGAGAATTCCTCCACTCCAAGAACATTGAAATTAGAAACACTTCTATGTACAACATAAAACAAGAGATAAAGAATTAATACAATAACAATTAACTAAATAAAACCATTTTATAATTGGTTTCACCTGATATTAACTATCAACTAAATTGCATTGCATTCCCAAATCTCGAATCGAACAATAAACTGAAATCCGAGTTAATTCATCTTCTTCCAATGTTTTATAGATTATATGATGAGGATCCAAAAAAACATTTAAAATAATTTAATGGGGTTTTCACAACATTAAAAACTAAGAAATATTTCTGAAGATCAAATAAAACTAAGATCATTCCCATTGTCACTTGATGGAGCTAAAAAGATTTGATGTATTATTTACATCCTAAAGATGTAACTTGTTGGACGATTTGAAATTCCTTTTCATCAAAAGATTTTTTCCAGCATCAAAGACCACATCTATTTTTAAGGAGGTATCAAGGATCGAGCAAGCACAAGGGGAGTCATTGTATGAGTACTCTGAGCGATTCAAGAAGTTTTGCGCAAGCTGCCCACATCACCAAATCAAGGTGTAACTCCCCATACAATAATTATTTAATGGACTCACACCAACGTAGAGGAGCAAGGTGGATGTCGTTGTTGGAAGGGAATTGGTAGAAAATACTCCAGTATCTACACGTGCATTGATCGACAAGATGGTACAAAACTCCCAACAATTTAGTGATTGAGGTACACCACATGTCTGGGGAGTATATTAGGTAATTCTTTTCTCCCTTGAAATCATTTTATTGACTCTAAGTTAGATGAATTGAAAACTATGGTTATGAACATTTATTTGGAACAAAATACATCTCAAACCCCTCCTTCAAGGCCTTATAGAATTTTCACTGAGACAAGCCACCCAACTGATGGTTTCCCCCAACTAGAAGAAACATAAGATTGCACATCAAAATTCCCAGGAAGACCATATTAACAGCAAAAATAGACATATCCCTAAAAAAAGTTTGATTCATTTTCTCCAATATACAACCAAGGGTGGAAGGATCAATCAAACATGAGGTACGTCTCAAGATGACAACAATTTCCCCTTTTTCAAAAAAACTTCCAGCAGCCTCCGTCTTACCAACACGATTTCCAACAACCCCAAAGGAGATTTGAATTCCAAACATCAACAAGCCAGCAACAAGGGAATCTACCATCCAGTGTAGATTCTAATACTATTAATATTTTGAAAAAAAAAATTCTTAATCAATAGAATGAGATGAAGAGTCAAGGTTCAAAACTGAGGGAGTTGAAAACTCAAATGAGCAAGACTGCCACTGCCCTCCTTGAATTGGTAAGTAATAATTATAGAAATCTACATTCCCAACCTACTCCAAATCCCAAGAGGAATTTCAGTTCCATCACATTGAGAAGTGGGAAGAAAACAACTGATATATGTACACCTATCATTCCACCGGGGTTCACCTCAGCTCATAAGAAGCCCCATTCCATAACAACAGATGAGGAATCCAAAGAGAAAGAAAACGGTTTGAAAAATGTTGATGATGTTTTTCATAAACCCCTTCCATTTTCAAATAGGGTTATAAAAACTAAGAAGATGACTGAGGAAGTGATGAAAAAAAGGTTTTGAACATGTTCAAGCATGTAGAGGTCAACATACCTCTAATTGAATCTATCAAACAAATCCTAAGGTATGCAAAATTATTAAAAGAACTTTGTACCAATCAAAGAGGGTTCAAGGGAAATGAAAGTATCATTCTTGGAAGGAATGTTTCAGTACTCATTACACCAATTCTATCAATTCCAACATTGTGCAAGGATCTTGGGACATTCATCATACCTTGCACCATAGGGGAGTTACACTTTTATAATGCATTATGTGATTTAGGATCTTCCATAAATTTCATGCCTCACTCTGTTTTTTCTTCGATACAGGTCAGTTAGTTAAAGCAGACAAGAGTAGTGATGGAGTTAGAGAATAGAGCTACAACATATCAAGTAGGAGTCCTTGAGGATGTACTTGTCCGGATAAGAGAAATGATCATCCCAACAGATTTCTAGGTGCTTAACATAGAGGACGACCAGGTTAGTTCAAATTCTCCCATTATCTTAGGTAGGCCCTTCCTCAAAACAACAAAAACTATCATAATTTTCAGTTAGGTTACACATTCTAGGGAGTTTGGAGATGAAGTTGTAATATATAATGTTATGGACTCAATGGAGTACCCCTCAGAGGGCCATTCTACTTTTGTTATCTCCCAAATTGTACCACGAAATAAAAACCCCATGGAATTTGACTGTCTTATTCTTAGGGAGATTGTAAGTATTGGTTCTATTTTGATGTCTATGAGTACTTCCATGCCTATTTATATTGTAAAAAACCCTCTTAGATTTTATTTTAAAATGAATTCATTTTCTGATTTTGATCATGTGAACTCTGATTATGACATGTTTGTTGAGTATGCTGATGGATTTGATGAACTATTCTATGATTTTGATGATATCTATTCCGAGAGTGATGCTCTTTGTGCACAAATTTTAGTTTCTTCACTATCTCCATCCATATTGAACCCCCTATATTGGAACTCATACCATTGCCACAAAATATAAAATACTCATACTTTTTTGTGGTAAAATATTACATATTATCATTGCTAACAATCTCCCTTTTGAACATGAAAAAAAAAACTTTTTAATATTTTTAGGGAAAACATCAATGCAATCAGGTGAAACATGGGTGACATATCAGGTATTATCCCCTCCATTTACATTCATAGGATTATTTTTAAGGATGGGGCTAAATCGGTTAGGTAGCTACAATATAGACTCAATCCAACACTTTTGAAGGATGTTAAAAAAGAGATTGAAAATTTGATCAAGGAAGGTATAATATTTACTATTTCAGATTCTCAGTGGATAAGTCCTATTCAGGTTGTGCCTAAGAAAAGTTATGTTATAGTTGTTAAAAATGAGAAGGATGAGTTAGTATCAATGTGGGTGCAAAGCAGTTGGCATGTGTGTAATGATTATTGGAAACTAATTCAAACCACTCTCAAGGACCATTTCCCCCTCCCATTTATTGATCATATTCTTGATAGACAAGTTAGGAAGACACATTATTGATTATTTGGTGTATTTTATGGATATTTTCAGGTTCTTATAGCTCTATAGGATCAAGAGAAGACTACATTAACCTATCCGTTTGGCACATTTGCTTACCGAAGGATGCCATTTGGACTCTACAATTCCCCAGGTACCTTCCAAAGATTTATGGATATTATTTTTTCTAATCTTATTTAGACATAAATGGAGGTATTTATGGATTATTTTATAGTGTATGGATCCCCATTTGATGAATTTTTTAGTAGTTTTGTAAAGGTACTGAATCGTTGTATTTAGAAGAATCTGGTCTTAATCATTAAAACGTGTCATTTTATGGTAGAGCATGGAATTGTATTATGGAATGCAGTGTCAAAACATGGGATAGAAGTTGATAGATTTAAGGTCGATATTATTTCATCCCTACCATATCCTTCATGTGTGCATGATGTTAGATCTTTTTTAGGGAATGCAAGATTTTCCGGTGCGACATCAAAAAATTTAGTAAGATTGCTCTTCCAATGTCACGATAACTTCAAGAGGATTATGATTTTGTGTTTTATGTTTCTTGTAGGAATTCCTTTGATGAGAAAAAATAGTTTCTGGCCACTCCACCTATCATACAACCTCTATGGTGGGAGCATCCTTTTAAGCATATGTGTGACACCTCCAACTTTGTGGTTGGAGCTATCTTATCTTAGTGGGTGGGGGACGTTCACATGTGATCACCTATGCTTCGAGGACATTTGATTTAGCACAATAAAATTATAGAAAGACTGAAAATGAGTTTCTTGTTTTCATATTTTCTTGAGAATAATTCCATTCATTTTTAGTGTGCTCTAAAGTAGTTGTTTTTTCTAACCATGTAGCTCTCAGGTGCATGTTGAAGAATCCAGATGCAATGCCCCGGCTTTTTTTGATGGATGATCCTTCTTCAAGAATTTGATATTGAGATAAAGGACAAGAAGGGGTCAGAAAATATGGTGGTGGACCACATGAGTAGGCTTACTCACACACATGAGGATGATATCGTGGACCATGTACCACTCCAGAACACTTTCCCTAATGACCATATTTATTCCATATCAGGTATGCATCCTTTGTATGCTGATTTAGTTAACTACCTTGTTTCCTCTGAAAGCCCTCAAAATTCAAAGACACATCAAATCAAAATGTTAAAGAGTGAGTTAAGATTTTTTGTTTAGGATGATCCATACCTATGGCTCTTGTGTAGTGACTAGGTTATTAGGAGGTGTCTTCCAAATCATGAGTTGGTGTCTCTTTTACATTTTTTAAATAGACTTGCTTATGGTGGTCACTTTAGATCCCAATGGATAGCTAGGAATGTTTTGGACTCTTGATTATATTGGATTGTCTTATTCCATGATGCCCATGTTTTTGTAAGTCATGCTCTCATTTCCAACACACTAGGAACATTTCTTGGAGACATGAGATGCCCCAACAACCGATAATATTCTGTGAGATTTTTGATGTATGGGGCATCGATTTTATGGGTTATTTTCCTAGTTCTTTTGGTTTTTTAAATAATTTGGTTTCTATTGATTATTTCATTAAATAGATGAAGGCTAAGGCCACTAAGACTGATTATTCTCATGTTTTAGTGGACATTGTCAAAGAAATGTTTTTTTTGCAGGTTTGGAGATCCAAAGGCCATCATTAGTGACCAAGGGACACACTTTTTAATTCAGAATTTGGCTTCCCTCCTTCATATGTTTGGGGTGATTCAAAAAACATCATCACCATACCACCCTTAAACAAATGACCAAGCTGAGGATTCAAATAGGGAGTTCAAACAAATTTTGGAGAAAATTGTGCAGCCGAATAGGAAAGACTGGATCAAGCTCTTGGATTATGCAATTTTGTCTTATAGGAAAGCATACAAGACACTCATTGGTAAGCCCCCATTTTGGATTGTTTATGGGAAAGTGTTTTATCTCCCTATGGAAGTTGAGCATCAGGATTATTGGGCACTAATGAAATGCAACATAGATTTGGAACGAGATGGAATACAAAGGAATTTTAAAATTCAAGAGCATGAGGAGATTACATTACCTTCATATGAGAACTCAAGGCTCTATAAGAAGTGATCAAAAAATCTCATGATAGAATGATCCAGCAAAGGTAGTTTCAGGTTGGAGAGAATGTTCTTCTCTACAGTTCATGACTGAAGATGATTCCTATTATGTTGTGTTCCAGATGGTTAGGTCTTTATGTTGTGACTAATTTTTTTACTTATGGTGTAGTATAGATCACACAAGATGAAACATGAATGATATTTACAATCAATTGGAATGTTTTGAAGAAATACATTATGGGACTTCCTACTGATGTAGTGGATTCCATCACACTTCATGACCCCATCATCACTTGAGCATATCAGGTTGTTCCTAACTCTTTCACTTTTTATGCATTTTCATATTTAAATTATACATTTCATGTTCATATATCATCTCAAGGGTTCACATTTAGGATAATGAAATATTTTAACTATGGGGGAGGGAACCTTTTAGTTTAGTAATTTCAATTGTTTTCCAATTTTTCAATGATTTTCAAAATTCAATTGTGTGTTATTCAAATTTTTTGTGTGTTTTTGAAAATTTTGAGATGAAATGATTCTCATAGCCATTTTTGAAATTCATATTAATATGTGAAACAATATATCCCATGAAACATTGCTTAAATGAATGCTGAAAATTACTTTGTTTCATGTTCAAATCTTTAGTAATTTCATAAAAAGTACTCTGAATTTTGAATCCCATACCACATCTCGCTATCTTTATATTTTAAATCACTTTCATTTGAGGATTATGAACTATTATTTTTATATTATTTAAATTTACCTTGCATTTTGAGAGAACCAAACCATTCTTGATTTATCCAGAATTTGATTTATTCTTATCAAAACATGAAGGTCTGAGGTACTTATGTTTGAATGATTGAGGCACTTTTTTGGTATTAAAGACTCTATTTCAATGAATCATTTTTAGAATGGCCTAACTTAAACATTTAATCCTTTTAACCCTTATAATCCATGAACATAATATTAGGTTAGCCTCATTACAAGCCAATTTTCCTTATTCAACCAACTCTTGAAGTGAAATTGAATAATCTAGTTGAACTTAAGTGTGGGGGAAGTTGTCTTGTGTTGTGCCACCATAGTCTATGTTACTTTGGGTGGAAAATTAAATTCTAAAGAGATGTGTTTTCTGCTGAAGAAATTAATTATTTCGAAAGTTGTGCCTTTTTTGTAGCTTTCATGATAAGTGAATTTATGCCTTTCTAGATCTTCGAATATAGGGAGAATGTTATTCCTATCTTGAGCTTTCAAGAAAATCATGTTTGAGAAGATTGACACTTTTACTGCTAAAATGTTGAATGGTGTGCACATTTTGTTATTTTTCATGATGATGAACATGAATTGATACTATGGGGGTTAAGGAGGAGACCATATTTAAGTGAAAATTAGATTAATGCAATTTTTCTTCAAAAAGAGTCATGCCCCCCTCATTCAGCCTCAGAATGTTTCAAATCTAAATCCTACCAACTGAAACCCACAGAACAACCCTGGAAGGTCCTCATGATAAATATATATCTTTGACTCACATTGGGTGGTGATTTAGGAATTTATCAAGCCTATGGTGACCCGTGTATGAGTTTGAATGAGAAAGACATTGCTTAAAAATTGAATTTTTTGTGCTAATAGAAAATTCATGTGAGGCAAGTGTTCTGTGCATGGGAGGATAAATGAAGTAGAAATATATTTAATGATATAAATGGAGAACATGAAATAATGGTTTTTTATAAGGCATGATATCTTTGGATTCTTTGTGTGGTATTTTTGGATCTCGAGGTTATGTGTTTTAAAATGTGTTTTTTTATATTGATGTTTACGTGTCACAATTTTTCGGAATACTTGATATGAGATTCTTCCTAGAATTGCAAAAGGGTAATTGTAGGGGAGTTGATAAAACACATTTTTATTGAATATTTTATTGATAATAACTGAAAAAAATTCCTCACATTTTGTAAAGTATGTTTATTTATAAAATATTTGGGATTCGATCATTCATTAGAAAATTTGATGGAAATTCCAGTTTACACGTTATAGTACACTGTAGTATTTCGAAGATAAATATTTTAATATTTAATATTTGAACATGAAATTCTATAACCTTATTCCTAAAATAATGGGATACAACTTTTGTTCAAGACATTGATGCCAAATCGTGCATTTTGTTGGACGAAATAGACAACGAATTCAAAGGTGAGCTGGGTTTGCTAGATTTAACATTGGTTCTGTATTTGGGCCATAATGTCTTCATTGGAACTTTTATTGGGCCCAAATTTTGAGATGATCTCTCAAAACCAATTTTTCATAAATAATTTTTATGGAAGAATATATGTTTCATGAGTTTTGAAGGTCAAATGGGTGGTTCAAGTTGGATTAAAATATTTGGTTGAGATTCTCCCTTCAAACATGAAACCTCTTTAAACCTAGCCTCCACTACACACAATAAATAATTTTTTCCTCTTTTTAAGGGGTTATGACTTGAATTAGAAGATTGGGAGAAAAGTAAAAGTGGTTCTATATGATTTTAATTCACAATTGGATGAGGTAACCTACTAATCTAGGATCTCCTCCAAAATGCTCTCATTTTCTTCTTCATTGTTGTAATGTTGTTGTGCTTTCAATAAACTCTTAGTTTATCTTCCAATAATTATGTTATTTTCAATTTTATTCTTCTATTAATATTCCTATTTGGTCTGCAATTTAAGAGTAGAAAAAATATTGGCTTATATCCTTTCAAAAACCCCGCACTTTCATAACGTTTCTACGATGAGTACACCGCCCATAGAAGAGTTGTTTTTTTAGTAATCGATTGACCTCTATCCTTATTAATTATTTTATTTTGAATCATTATGATACTTTAATTCACATAATATGATTCATGAATTGTGTTTTTAAATTATAATAAACTAAGAAACAAATTGAACAATTAACATAAAAACACAAGAGATCGAGTACTTTATGAATTGTGAGAGCGCGATCTTAATCGGTTATACAAGACCACATGGGATAACATTGTAGAGATCATATATAATCACTAAACTCAATTAATACTTATTTATTGAATGGATATGTTCTCTAATTAACCACTTATCATAAGATAAACTTAGTGCATCACTCAATGCATGGTGATGCGATTGTGTGTTCTGAAGCTTGCCCAGGGTTTAAGTAATTTCATCTTGGTGGTTAAGTTAACTCACATAGGGTTCGAGGGTTAAAAAATTAAGGGATCAAAATTAAGTTGGTTTTAATTTAAATTTTAATTAATAATATGTAAATTAATAGGTATAGTTATATTTATTTCTCCATTTAATATTTTCTAAAAAAACATCTTCTTGTTGTGTCATTTTAATCGAACTTCATTTCAAAAAAAATATTCTTCTCGAAAACATCATCAAATTTTATAATTGGAAAATAAAACTCATAATTTTTATGTAGTGTGTTTTCTTATCTTTTTTTATTTTTATAATACCTTTAATAAGTTGTTTCAATTACTACCTCTTTGATAGACGACCTTGGTCAGCCACTATATTGCACCTAAGTACCCCAAAAACCATTAATCATTTGAGGGAGCCCATGAAAGCACCTTTCAAATTGGAATCATTTCCGGGGAGGCAAGTAATTATTTCAACTAATTATAGGTATTACTTTTATTTTACATTTTATTATCCTCCTCTCTTCTTTCTTGATTCTTTACCGAATATGAATTATTTTTTCCTCTTTTAATTTATTCTACTTCTTTTTGGAGCATCAACTCAAAATTATAATTTATTTTTAACTATGGTTCACTTTCCTTTTTTTATTTTTTATTTTATTTATGACACGAAATAATCACGAGGATCATTTAGATCTTAAGCTTGAAATTGTACGTAACGTCCGAGCTCGAATCAGACATTCTCAGTCTATGGGATGTTTCAACATTCAACCAGTTGGAGAATTCCTCCACTCCAAGAACATTAAAATTAGAAACACTTATAAGTGAAACATAAAACAAGAACCAATGGCTAAAGACAATAAAAATAAACATTATAAAACTATTCAAAAAAAAATTTCACCTGATATTAACTATCAACAAAATTTCATTACATACAAAAATATTGAATTAGACTTTGAACTGAAATCTGGGTTAATTCATCTTCTTCTAATGTTTCATAGATTATCTAGTGAGGATCCAAAAAATATTTAAAAGAATTTAATTTGGTTTTATCAACCTTAAAAAAATTCTGAAGATCAAATCAAACTAAGAGAATTCCCATTCTCACAAGATGGAGCTGCACAAGATTGGATGTATTATTTAGAACCGGAAGATGCAAATTATAGGATGATTTGAAATGTCTTTTATTGAAAATTCTTTTTCCTACATCAATTACCATTTCTATTCATAAAAAGATCTCAGGGATCATTCAAGCATAAATAGATTCAATGTTTGAGTACTGGGAGCAATTCAAGAAGTTGTGTGCAAGTTGTTCACATCATCAAATCAGTGAGAAACTCCTCATCCAAAACTTCTATGAAGGAATCAAACCTATAGAAAAGAGCATGATGGATTCTCTAGATATAGGGGCATTGGAAAACAAGACACCAGTATCTTCACATGTGTTGATAGGCAATATGGCAAAAAACTCCCAAAAATTTGGCAATCGAGGTACACCACATGTCAGGGGAGTACATAAAGTAAGTCCTTCTTATCTCGAAAATCATTTGATTAATACTAATTTTGATGAATTGACCACTATCGTGAGGCATATTTCTTTGGAACAAAAGACATCCCAACCCCCTCTTTCAAGGCCTTATGGAATTTTCACTAAGACAAACCACGCAACTGACTATTTCCCCCAACTACAAGAAACCAAATATTGTACAATAGTATTCATAGGGAGACCATATCAGCAGCAACAACAAACATATCCTCAAAACAAGTTTGATTCATTTTCTCCATCATAAATCCAAGGGTGGAAGGATCAATCGTACATGAGGTATGGCTCTGGACGTCAAAAAAGGCCCCCTTTTCAACAAAACATCCAACATCCTCCCCCTTACCAACAGGGTTTCCAACAACCCCAAAGGAGATTTGAATCCCAAACATCTACAAGCCAGCAACAAGGGAATCCATAACCCATGGTAGATTCTAATGCTGATGATATTTTGAAACAAATTGTTCTTAATAAAAAAATGATCTGAAGAGTCAAGGTTCAGAGCTGAGGGAGTTGAAAACTCAAATGAGCCAGATTGCCACTTCCCTTCATGAACATGTAAGTAAGAATTCTTAAAATCTACCTTTTCAAACTACTAAAAATCTCATGGGGATTTTCAGTGCGATCACATTGAGAAGTAAGAAGAAAACAAATAATACATCTACACCAATCGATCCATCAGGATTCACCTCAACTCTGAAGAAGCCCCATTCCATACCAACTGATGAGAAATCCAAAGAGAAAAATAATGGTAAGAAAAAGATTGATGATTTTCTTCCTAAACCCCTTCCATTTCCAAAAATGGTTATACAAACTAAGAATATGGTTGAGGAAGCAATGTAAAAAATTGTTTTTGTACATATTCAAGCTTGTGCAGATCAACATACCTCTACTTGAAAACATCAAGAAAATCCCCAGGTATAAGAAATGCATAAAATAATTTTGTACCAATCGGAGAGGTCTCAAGGGAAATGAGAGGATCAATCTTGGAAAGAATGTGTCATCACTCATTACACCAACTCTAGAATTTCCAATAAAGTGTAAGGATCCAAGTATATTCACCATCCCATGCACTATAGAGGAGTTACACTTTTCTGATGCTTTGTGTGATTTTGGAGCGTTAATAAATGTAATGCCTGACTTTGTTTTTTCTTTATTAGAGGTTTTTGAGTTGAAGCCAATGAGAGTAGTGGTGCAGTTGGAAAATAGAGCTATAACATATCCAGTGAGATTCCTTGAAGATGTACTTGTCCGGGTACGGGACATGATCTTCCCAGCAGATTTCTATGTGATTAACATGGAGGACGAACATGTAAGTTCACTTGCTCCCATTATATTTGGTAGGACCTTCCTCAAAACTATAATAACTTTCATAAATGTCAATGATGGTACACATTCCATTGATTTTGGAGATGAAGTTGTAATATTTAATGTTATAGACTCCACGAAGTACCCCTAAGAGGAACATTCTGCATTTTTTAACTCCCATTTTAAACCACCAAATAAAAACCCCATGGAATTTTATTGTCCTATGCTTAGGTAGATTATGAGTATTGGTTCTTGTTTGATGTCTAAGAGTACTTCCACACCTGTTTATAATGTAAAAACCTCTCTTAGATTTGATTTTGAAAGGAATTCATATTCTAATTTTGATTAAGTGAACTCTGATTAAGACATGGTAGTTGAGTATGCTGACGAATTTGATGAACTATTCTCTGATTTTAATGTTTTCTATTCTAATAATGATGTTGTTTGTGAACATATTTCAGTTTTTTCACTATCTCCATCCATACAGCACCCCCCTCCTATATTGGAACTCAATCCATTACCACCTAATCTCAAATACTCATACTTTTTTGGTGGTAAAATATTACCTGATATAATTACTAACAATATCCCTTTTGAACATGAAGAAATAATTTTGACCCTTTTGAGGGAAAACATCAAAGAAATCTAGTGGACCTTGGTTGACATATCAGGTATTAGCCCATCCACTTGCATTTATAGGATTATTTTGAAGGGTAGAACTATACCGGTTAGGCATCCACTAAGGATACTCAATCCAACACTTTTGGAGGTTGTTAAAAAAGAGGTTGAAAATTTGCTCAAGGAATGTATAATCTTTCCCATTTTAGAATCTCAGTGGGTACATCCTATTCAGGTTGTGCCTAAGAAAATTGGTGTTACAGTTGTTAAAAATGAGAAGGATGAGTTAGTTTCAATGAGGGTTAAAAACAGTTTCATTGTGTGTTTTGATTAAAGTAAACTAAATCAAACCACTCTCAAGGACCATTTCCCCCTCCCATTTATTGATCAAATGCTTGAGAGACTAGCTGGAAAGACACATTATTGTATATTGGTTGGATTTTATGGATATTTTCAGGTTTATATAGCTCTATAATAATAGTAGAAGACCACATTCACATGTCCCTTCAACACCTTTTCCTATCAAAGGATTCCATTTGGACTTTGCAACACCCTAGGTACCTTCCAAAGATGCATGGTGAGCATTTTTTCTGATTTTATTGAGACATGCATGGAAGTATTTATGGATGATTTTAACTGTATGGATAGTCATTTGATGAATTCCTATGTAGTTTGGGAAAGGTGTTGAATCGTTGTATTGAGAAGAATGTAGTCTTAAACTTTGAAAAGTATCATTTTATGGTACAACATGGAATTTTATTAGGGATTGTGGTGTCAAAACATGGGATATATATTTATAAGTCAAAGATGGATATTTTTTCATCTCTACCATATCCTTCATGTGTGCATGATGTTAGATCTTTTCTAGGAAATTCATAATTTTATCAGTGCTTCATCAAAAATTTTAGTAATTTTGCTCTTCCTATATCACGATCACTTCAAATGGAATATGATTTTGTGTTTTATGCACTTGTGGGAATCCTTTTATGAGCTAAAACAGTGTCGGACCACTCTACCTTTCATACAACCTCTACTGTGGGAGCTTCCTTTTCAGCTTATGTGTGACGCCTCCAACTTCGTGTTTGGGGTTGTCTTATCTCAGAGTGTCGAGGAATGTTCACATGGGATCGCATATGCTTCTAATACATTTTATTCAGAACAATCAAGTTACGAAAACAAGGAAATGGATTTTCTTGAAATCTGTTTTATTTAGATAAATTATGTTCAAATTTATTGGGCTCTAAAGTAGTTGATTTTTCTTACCATGCAGCTCTAAGGTACCTCTTGAAGAATCCAGATGCAAAGCCCTGGCTTATCCGATGAATGATCCTTCTTTATAAATTTGATATTAAGATAAAGGAAAAGAAGGGGACATAAAAATTGGTTGAGGCCTATATGTGCAGGCTTACTCACACACTAGTGGATGACACCTTTGACCAGGTACCAATCTGGGACACTTTCCCTGATGAACATCTTTATTCCATCTTAGGTACGCATCATTGCTATGATGATTTAGTTAACTAACTTGTTTCCTCTAAAATCCCTATAAATATAAAGAAACATCAAGTCCAAAAGATAAAGTGTGAGTTAGGATTTTATGTTTGGGATGATCCATACCTATGGCGCATGTGTAGTGGCCATGTTATTAGGAGGTGTGTTCCAGATCCTGAGTAGGAGTCTATTTTAAATCATTGTCATACACTTAATTTTGGTCGACACTTTGCCCCCAATGGATAGCTAGAAATTTTTTGGACTCTGGATTATATTGGCCTAGCATATTCCATGATGCCCATGTGTTTTCTAAATCATTCTCGCATTACTAAAACATTGGGAACATTTCTAGGAGACATGAGATTCCCCCACAAACCATACTATTATAAGATATTTTTTATGTATGGGCCATTGATTTTATGGGTCCTTTTCCTTATTTCATTGGTTTTTTGTATATTTTGGTTGTTGTTGATTATGTGAGTAAATGGGTGGAGGATAAGGCCACCAAGACTGATAATTCTAATATTTTAGTGGACTTTGTCAAAGAACAATTTTTTTATAGGTTTGGAGTACTGAATGACATCATTTGTGACCAAGGGAAACACTTTTACAATCGGAATTTGTATTCCCTAATTCGGAAGTTTTAGGTGACACACAGAACATCAACACCATACCACCCTTAAAAAATGGCCAGGATGAGGTTTCAAAGAGGTAGTTGAAACAAATTTTGGAGAAAACTGTGCAGCCTAATAGGAATGATTTGATCAAGTCCTTGGATGATGAACTTTGAGCTTATAGGACATCATACAAGACACCCATTGAAATGTTCCCATTTCGGATTGTTTTTGGGAAAGTGTTTCATCTCCCTATGGAAGTTGAGTATTGGGCTTATTGGGTTATAAAGAAATACAACATGGATTTGGCGCAAGATGGAATCCAAAAGAAGTTCCAAATTCAAGAGTTTTATGATATGTGATTTCTATCATATGAGAACTCAATGATCTATGAGGAATTATCAAAAGAAACTCATGATATAATGATCCAACAAAGTTAGTTTCATGTTGGAGGGAAATTCCTTCTCTATAGTTCACGACTGAAGCTGATGCCTGATAAGTTGTGTTCCAGATGGTTAGGTCATTATATTGTGACTAGTTTTTTTCCTTATGGTTCATTGGTGATCATACAAGAGGACACAGGAAGGATCTTTATAGTCAATGGGAAATGTTTCAAGAAATACATTTAGGGACTTCTTATTAATGTAGTGGATTTCATCACACTGTATGACCCCATCATCACTTGAGAATATCAAGTTGTTTTTAACCCTTTCACTTTTTTATTATTTGTCCTATTTAAAATTATACATTGGATGTGAATATATCTTTTCATGGGTTCACATTGAGGACAATGCAATATTAGTGAGGGGGAGGGAATCTTTTACTTTATTATTTTCAATTATTTTTTTATTTTTCAATGATTTTCAACAAAATGTGGGTTTTTCAGATTTTATGTGTTAATTTTTATGTTTTTTGTGTGTTTTTGAAACTTTTAAGTGGAAATTATTATGATCACAATTTTTGAAATCCATATTAATAAGTGAAACAATTTATCCCATGAAACTAAGATTAAATGAATTCTGAAAATGGCGTTGTTTCATGTTTAAATCATTAGTAATTTCATGAAAAGTACTCTGAATTTGGAATCCCATGCCACATCTCAGTGCATTTATATTTGAAATCACTTTGTTGTGAGGATTATGAACCATTATTTTCATGTTATTTATATTTTCCTCACTTCTTGATAGAACCAAACCATGATTAATTTAACCAGAATTTGATTTATTCCTATCAAAACATGATGATTTGAGGTACTTATGTATAAATGATGGAATCATTTGTCTGGTATTAAAGCTGCTATTTTAAATAATCCTTTTTATAATGTTCTACCTTGAACATTTAATCCATGTATAAATTAGAATCCATGAAAATCATGTTATGTTAGCCACATTACAATCCAATTTTTCCTATCCAACAAACACTTAAAGTCAAATTTCCTAACCTAGTTGAACTTAAGTGTGGGGGAAGTTGTCTTGTGTTCTGCTACCACATTCTATGATACTTTGGGTGGAAAATTAAATTCTTAATAGATGTGTGTGATACTGAAGAAAATAATTATATTGAAAGTTGTGCCTTTTTTATAACTTTCATGATAAGTGAATTTGTGCCTTTCTGAAGCTTCTAATAGTGGTAGAAAGTTCTGTCTATCTGGAGCTATCAAGATAATCATATTTAAGAAAATTTACATTTTTATTGATGAAATGTTTAATGGTGTGGACATTTCTTTATTTTTTAGGATGATGAACATTAATTGATGCTATGGGGATTGACGAGGAGACTATATTTTAGAGAAAATTAGATGAATGCAATTTTTCTTCAAAAAAAGTCAAGACCCCCTCATTCATCATCAGAATTTTTCACATCTAAATCCTACAAACCGAAACTACAGAACAACCTTGGAAAGTCATCATGACAAACATATATCCTTGAATCTCATCAGGTGGTGATGTAGGAATTTATCAAGCCTATGGTGACCCTTGTATGATTTTGGATGAGAAAGATATTGCTGAAAAATTGACATTTGTGTTATAAGAGAAAATTCAAGTGAGTTAAGTGTTTTGTGCATGGGAGGATAAATAAAATGAAAATATATTGAATGATTTAAATGTAGAACTTGAAATAATGGGTTTTTATGAGGCACGGTATCTTTTGTTTCTTGGTGTGGAAATTTTTGATCTCTAGGATATGTGTTTTAAAATTTGTTTTTATTTGATATTGATGTTTACTTGTCACAATTTTTCGGAATTCGTGATATGAAGTTTTTCCCTGGAGTGAAAAATGGTAAGTGTGGAGGAGTTGATAAAACACACTTATATTGAATATTTTGTTGATAATAAATGATAAAACATTCTCACATTGTGTAAAATATGTTTATTTATAAAATATTTTTGATTAGATCATTCATTTAAAAATTTGATGGAAATTCCAATTTTACACTTTATAGTGAACTGTAGTATTTCAAAGATAAATATTTTAAAATTTATTATTTGAACTTGGAATTTTGTTAATATATTCTTGATGTAATGGGATACAACGTTTTTTCAGGACATTGAAGCTAAATCATGCATTTGATTGGATGAAATGGACCATGAATTCAAAGGTGTCATGGGACTGCCAGATTGTACATTGATTCTGTATTTGGGCCATAACATCTTCATCCAAGCATGTATTGGGACCAAATTTTTAAAAGAGATCTCAAACCAAATTTTTTACAAATAAGTCTTTTTGATAAATAGATGGTTCATGCGTTTTGTGATTAAATGTGCGGTTCAAGTTGGATTAAAATATTGGGCTGAGATTCCCCATTCACACTTGAAACCTCTTTAAACCTAGCCACCCCACAACTCTATAGATTAGTGTTTTCTCATTTGGAGGGGTTGGTACATGCATTAGGATATTGGGAGAAGAGGATAAATGGTTATATGCCATTTCAATTCATAATTGGAGGAGGGAAGCTACCTAGATAGGATCTCCTCCAAAATGCTCTTCTTTTCCTCTTCTTTGTTGTAATGTTGCTTTGATTTCAATAAACTCTTAGTTTCTCTCCCACTTCTTTAGTTATATTCAATTTTCTTCTTCTATTAATATTCCTTTTTGGGATATAATTCAAGAGTATAAAAAATATTTGTTTATACCCTTTCTAAACCTTTTCACTTTTATAATGTTTCTATGAAGACTATACAGCCTATAGAAGAGTATCTTTTTTTGTAATTGATCAAACTCTATCCTTCAGAATTCATTTATTTTGAATCATTGATCTACTGTAATTAATATAATATGACCCACAAATTGAGTTTTTAAATTATAATAAACTAATAAAGAAATTTAACAATTACCAAAAGAACACACGAGGTCAAGTATTTTGTGAATTGTGAGAGCGTGATCTTAATCGGTAATACAAGACCACACAGGATAAGTTTTTAGAGTTCAAATATAATCCTTAAACTCAATTAATGCCAAATTATAGAATTTATATGTGATATATGTAACCAATGACCATAATATAACCTTATAACATCAATAAAATTAGGTTACTGCGATTGCATGTTCTGTAGCTAGCTTAGGGTTTAAGTAATTTCATCTTTGTGGTTAAGTTAACTCTGGTAGGGTTCTAGGGTTAACAAATTAAAGGATCATAATTAAGTGGTTATAAATTTAAATGATAATGATTAATAAGTAAATGGATATGTAGGGTTATATTGATTATTCCATTTAATAGTTTCCAAAAAAACTTCTTCTGGTTGTGTCATTTTAATCAAACATCATTTCAAAAATAAAAACAACAAAAATACAATCTTCATCTAGAAAACGTCATCAAAGTTTATAATTGGTAAAAAACCTATCATTTTTATGTATTGTGTTTTCTTCTCTTTTATTTTATTTTCATAATGCCTTTAATATGTTGTTTCAATTACAGCCTCTTTGAGATATAACCTTGGTTATCCACTCTAATACACCTAAGTACCCCAAAACCCATTAATAATTTGAGGGCACCCACAATAACTCCATTCATATTCTAAAAGCAATTTTAAGTTTTCACTTCCTTTTAAATTTTAATTTTAAAAAATATTATCCTATTAGGGTTTATGTATCACTATTATGCTCTAATATATAATTATCATAAGGTTTATTGGTCTCAAATTTATAAAAAAAATCCAATCCCATTCCCCTTATTAAGTTTTATAATTAAAGAATTATTTTACAAATATGTTTTTCATTTATGTTGACATTCTTATATGTTTCCATTTTTACACAAGAATTTTTCCCTTTGAAACCCTACACCTTATTTCTCTCAATGAATTAGGATCATGTAATTCAATAATTGATATAACCATGTACTTATTACTCTATATGGTGTGAAAATATCATTTTAAAAAATTATACTTTATGATGTTCAACTAAAAATAACATTTATTTATTGGTTGGGGAAGTATTGAAATTATTGAAGATTGTTTACAAGGGTTTATTATCTAATGATATTATGTGTCTTTCATTATACAGATAGTTTTGTGTTTATTTATCTAGAGGTTACTTCAGTAATGGTATAAAATGTCTTCTTGACCCTTATGGTAAATGCATTGGACTTAATAAAGTAATGGGTGGGGCACGACATTATATAGCCCCTCTATTCATTGATGGGTCTCATGGATATAACATGATCACAGTTTCAGTTTCTTATAGAATTATTTTTATTATTTATTCCTACCATATTATGTATTCTATGATTATTTTGTTGATGAATCTTATTATATGTTTTCTTTACTGAACATTTGTTCTCATCCCTTCTTATGTATCCATTTCTCTAGTTTATGAAGAAAAGTATATCACATGATATGACTTGAATAATATCATGTTAAGAGATATTTATGTGAGATGGTGATGAATTATTATATATTATGTTGTTTCATATACAGTGTAAAAAAATTCATTCGTTGGAAAATAATGAGTTTTATAAGTTTATTACTTTTCATAATTCTATAAATATTTGAAAATAAAGGTATATGGGAATGTATGAAATGAAATATGTGCTTTTTGTCTTATAATTATGGGATAGTTATTCTATGAATCTATAATTCGTATTGAATCTAGTATGTAAAGTATGTGTTTATGGAACTAAATCAAAGAGCAGGAGTTTGGGGTGCAATAATTATGAAGGAAATTAAGTCTCTATTGAATTAATAACCATGTGTAGGGAGACTTTGGTGTAGTATAGAGGCCTATGACTTCTATAGAAAATTGGGGGTTCTCTATCTATCATTTCACGATAACTCTTGTGGGTGTTTTTTTCCTTCATATAATTATAATCCATTATATGAAATATTTTCATATACCTTATTCATTGGATGAATTTGGGTATATTTAAATATATTAGGCTGTTATTTTTGGGTGCATAACATAAAATATGAGTTTTAAAAAAAATTAGATATTAGAGTTGTTTGAACATATTAAATTGGTAGATATAATTGGTATTATTAAATTATATCTTTAGAATCATGAAAATATATATATATATGAATAAAACATTAGATAATAGATATTTCATGTAATGAAATAAGTAATGGTTTTAATATTAATGTTATGTTAGTGAAATTTATATGACAAAGAAATCCCTGAAATATTTAGTGTGGAATTCCTTCCAAAGAAAATGAATGGAAACACATCAATCATTCAAATGGTTTTATTCTACCAAAGAGGGGTGCCCATTTATTATTTTATGTTAGTAGTCAAGGAAATATATAATCCTAAGACTTAGGTCAATAAATCTTATTTTTTAGCTTTGAGTGTCACTTGGATGGGAAACCCATGGTGTTCAGATACCATATGAATAGACTTATGTTTTATCCATATGATATATTAGGATGTATATTTGTTTGTTTAACATCCAAGATTCACATAAAGTATGATTGGCATGATGTACTAGATAAATTTAACTCCCCTGATCCAGATAACCTGAAATTGGTGCCTTACATTTTTACATAGGCATAGATAAAAAGCATAAAATCACAATGTATCAATCAGTTTAGTGGTTCTGTAGAACTAGATATATATAAGATACCCATTTTAAATTGTGAATATAAAATAAAACATAATACATAACAAAATTAAATAAACTCCATACTTGAAAACTCATTCAATGATCTATTCTTCATATCCTGGGGAATGGGAAAAAATAAGGGTGAGAAAAAAAATATTAGTAAGGGTTATGTATAGTGGAATCTCTCATGAATAACCTTAATAAACAAGGCAAGGAATATAACTAAACATGCATAAAATTTAAAAAAAAAACTAAGAGTGAAATGAATCCAAAGATAATATCACTATAAAAATATCATGGATAATAATAACTGAATTATTAATTAAATAAATTGTTAATTATTTGGTTCCATGATCTTAGGCATCATTAAACCCTTACTGTCAATACCTTTCACAATATATTTTAAACTATAGGTAGAAGTCCAATTAATTTGGCCAATTGATTTGGAACATGAGAAGTATTGATGCATTGAGGGGATGTATAATACCAAGACCCACCCATAATTCTAGTTCTAGCCATTCCTCATATATTGAATAGTTTTTTTAATTCATGAATCGACAAGCCTTATCCTAAAATTTCTATATTAAGTAAAAAATATAGATTTATCAAAATTTCCCCAGTTAATCAAATAACTATCAAAGTAATAACTCTATGTAAAAATGGTATACAGTTCATGAAATAATAATATCCATCACACAAGAATATGGATGTTTAATAAAAATGTAATTTATGATTAAAAATTATCACAATAAAGTTATTGTTTTGATAGAAGGTTGAAAATCACAAAATAAAGTGAGATTGGTCAATAACTTTTACCACTTGGTAATTTTCAAGTTAAATCCCCTTGTATTAAATAATTCAATTAATTATTTAAAATTCCATGAATAATTAATTAATACTGATATTATAAGTGAATGGGTAGCATATACACTTTATTAATGTAATTAAGTGCATAAAATTACATATGACTTAATGAAGGGAAATTGACACAAGGTCCCCTTACCACATACTTTATTTTAGATAAACGTGCTTTAAACAATCGTATAATGGTTTTATGAATTCTATTAATCTATAAAAAACTATAATAATATGTATAATATCATATATGGTTCTCTTATATCATTTTACTTCCCTTTTGTTAATAATATTTCATTATTTTCATTACTTCAAATGTTTAATGCCTTGTTTTCTCATTTGTGCTTCGTTATGAAAGTTTTGATTACTATGCTTATTATATAGTTACATCACCTACATAATAAAAATAATTAAATAAATATAATATTTATTCTTTAATTGCAACTTAAAAACAAATAATGATATATGTTTTTGAGAAATTAAGTACATTTCAATCATGGAGATGGTAGTTCATATGTACCCATGAAAAACATTTCCATTTTTTCAATGATCATTATAAAAAGGATGTAAGTAAAATTTTATCTTTACATAGTGACCATAATGTACTAAATATTATATTATAACTTTAAATATACTTTCATATATCACCCATGTGGTGTGGCGATGAAAAGAGATCAACATCTCTTCGTGAATGTGGTAGTCCACATGTACACAAACAATGTTATCATTTTTCATGATAAGAATGAAAATGATACACTCTCCATTCAGATAGATAAATATTTCATAAATATAATAATTAAGTCATTTATATAAAATTTATTTATTGATTATTTTATTTATCACCTTCCATGTTTCACATTAGTGAAAGACGAATCACATCAATTCCTTAGGTGGTAGTTCTTCAAACACACGAGCGACATAGCATATCCCCTAAGGAATGAAAAGTAAAAAAAGGATAAATTTTATATAATTACTCAAAAAGTAAAATTATGTTATAAATATAATATATATACTTTAAATCTACCATTATATCCAACTGTGTGAGGTGTTAATGGAAAAACTGAATGACATTGATTCGCAAGGTGGTAGTCTGATGTACACATGAATAATGATTTTTCAACCCATTTGATGTGAGTGGAGATGGTTGTAAGTAATTAACAAAAAATAAAAATATCTAAGTTCATTTAATATACTTATTTTATTATATCATCATGTTTTAATATTAATTTAATTTGGTTGACATAGAAATAAAATAAAGCTTTTTGTTGAAGAACATTAACTCTTCTTCAAGTAACTTCCCTTGGTTTACACTAAAATCTTAACAAAGATAGATTTCATCCCAAAATAAGGAAAATAGATATTGTAATGAAATTTTGTATGTTATTTTATTAGGTATTTTCCAAACTAATATGTTTTTACGGTTTCAATAAGAGAGGATAGTGGGTGGCCTTTTATAATAGAGGTGAGTCACACACTTTTAATATTTTGAAATAAAATATTTTACCGACGTTTCACACAGAAAAAAAGGGTAAAAATTGGACTATTCTATAGACATAGAAATTATATTATCTAAATATGTCCTGAAAATATATTTTATACATGTTTTTATGTCATTTTAATGATTATAAGTTTACTTTAAACCCCAGTAAACTTGTTTCTACCTTAATCATGGTAATTATTTTTTAATACTTTCAATATTAATTTTTAAAAAAATTAAATACTTATTAAATAATATAAATAATTTTGATTTAAAATATGAAATTAATTTTTCCAAATTCCATTCATGTAATTGGATATTTATACTTTATAATTTATAATTAATCCCACAAATACAATGGGAAAGCAGGTTTTTAAAGAGACAATTATCAAATAATTAATACGTTTTTATATCCAAATTCTATGTGCAAATTATTCCAATGTCATAAAATTTATTATTTGATATATAATTGAACTAATTTTACTTTAAAAACAATTGATAATATAATTTAATTTTATAAATAATTTAAATTATAAATCAGTTCTCAATTAAAATTCAGTATTTTTTACTAATCGCTAAAAAAATTATCTTTGAAGAAAATTCAAAAAAAATCACCCAAGGATAATTTTGACATGTATATTTCATAAATAAAGTTTATTTATTAAAATATATTTTCTAAATTTGGTAAAAATTAATTTTAAATTATGTTCTGAATGAATGACTAATCTACCTTTCATAAAACTATAGTTTTTTCAAAAATATTTTTTTATCCTTCAAATAGTTCTTATTTTATTTCTAATCAGTATATAATGATAGAATTTATTTTATAAATTTTCAATACATAAAATTTTCATAATTTATTTATTACTATTTATACCTACCAACTTAATGTCTATATTATAATTGTCATGTTTAAACAATGATATTCTAATGGAGTATTGTGTTTTTTTCAAACTCAGAGGTGTGTGTACTACATGTTGTTGAAGATATTGAATTTATTTAAAAATATATAATAAATTATTGGGGTGTTATATTCTATTATAAGCATGGTACTTAATTTCTTACTGATATTGAACATGATGTTCCTATTTTAAAATCATGGGATGTTGCATTCTACCCCCTTAAATGAATTGTTTCCTTGAAATTTAATTATTATTTCATTAATCAAGGGTTTGAAATTTGAAAATACCATTTTTGGAAACCCACATAATAAAAAGAGTTATTAAAACATATTCTTAGTAAGAGGGAAAATGAAGTACAAATGTAATTTGGAATATCACATACTAGTTTTCCAAATAAGAAGACTTTGGTGGGATGTTAAAACTTAGACATATAAGAGAAAACTAACACCCAAATACTAATGGAACGTGATAAAGAACTGGGTCAGAAGTAAGTTAATGACTATAAATACTTAAACCATATATTTTAAAAAGGTCATTTATATCATCAAGAATTACGATAATAGGACAATATTTGTATTTCAACATCTTTTTTCCTAGAGTTGAGGAATTTTTTCACTCTCTGAGAATATAAGAAAATATATTTACTTTATATAATATAAGCAATCTCTTCTTTTGGTTTTACCTCGATCAATTTATAATTCATCTCTTACTCTAAGAAATTAATATCCAAAAAGGTATTTTTATGCATGGAGCACTAAAATTAAATTTTAATGGATCATAAGATCTATAGTAACAAGATATTCCTAATATATTTACTAAAACCAAAATTGTTAGAAAATGATATCCAATAATAACCAATGTTAAACTTAATACCTTCCATAAATAGTTGACCTTAAGGATCATCCAATATATGTGTGACAAAATTTAGAAGAAAGGTCCCTAAATCAACATTATATTCCACAAACAATATAATGTGGATATTAGTGTCACGTTCCAAATATGTGAATACCTTCATCACTAGAAAACCTTAATGAAAACATGCATTCCCCCAAAAATAAAATTTCAGGTTGTTGAATATATTCTATAGATACAAGCATGTAGTAAACTCCAAATATTATAAAATAAACCATCAAATCAATAACAAATTTCATGGACTCAAATACTATCCCATAAACATATCATTGTCATTATTATCGCAAAATAGATCACATATTAAGGGTTATCTTACATTAATCATGTGTTTTCAAAAAAATCCAATTGTCTACCAAATAACTTTTCTTGTTTTTATTAAACACATGATTTTAAATATTTAAATAAATACAAATCTAGTATGATCCTTATAAATTTTAAGATTCTTATAATAAGAATATCATAGATAGAAAAAAAATTATTATATTTATTGGTTCCAAATAAACAACAAAATTAATCATTCCACTTTGGTTGTCTAAAAAACATAATATTGACATTGATCCCTTTGCCTCTTCTAAGGTATATCCCCTTGATGCCTGGATAATTCATTTATATAGTGTCCCATATCATTATAGTTGAAGAATTGAAAATTTTAAATTGATTTCTTTCCATTGAAATCTTGATAATGGAGGTATTTCTCTCCACACGTGTTCAAAACTCTCATTCCCTTTATGAAATTACTCTAGTGTTTCTTTCCACAGTTATTACATGTGGGAAAATAATTTTTCCCTTCTTCCCTCTATCCATTTTTTTCTACTATCATATTCTTCTCTTTATTACCTTTTTAGCCATAATACTTGGATTATTATTTCATTATCTTGATAGCATATAAAACTATTTCATCATAAGAACAAATGTTTTGAGAGACTACCACCCTTAAAAGGCTTAGCTTAATCCCTTAAAATAAATGGTCAATATTACACTTTGTGTTACATATTTAATCTATATCATACCTAAATAGCCTTGTAAAGGTAGATTTATACTCCCCATCACTTTCTTCTTCCTTTTCCTTTAAGCTAAGAACCATTCTCTTCATATTAATTTGTATCCCACAAAGGAAATATTTTTCAACAAATGTATCCTTAAAATATTTTCATTCCACAAGTTATATTTCCTCTTCCACCTTAGTATTCCTAATCAACGACCATCATTGATTATCATCACCATTGACACAATACATTGTTAGTTTACCCTTTTCCTTTTCAATGTATCCTAAGGCCATAAATATCTTTTCTAGAGACTCAATCCATTTTTTATAACATTGGATTAGTATTCCCACAAAATGATGGGGTATTATGTAACATAAAGTGATCCAACATTGAAGAATATTAATACAAAATTGGTTTCCACATATTTTCATGGTTATTTTTCATACCATAATTAAGATTCCTTAATATAGTCATAATTTTCTCAATTCCAATACTAGTTGTATTGATTTCCTCAACAGGAAAATCTCTACATTCACTGCTAAAATACTAGATTTATCAACCACTAGGTCATTAATAGTGCAAGCTAAAACAGTATTAAATATCCCCTTTGTCATCTCTAAATGAAGTTTTGTTAAAGGGAACCTTTAACGATACTAAAAAATTTCCGTTAAAGGGGGGATTTTTATCATCACCTTTTTACAAGAACTGATAAAATTATACTTTTAAAAAATCTTATTTCATTAAAAATAATATTTTAATAAATAATTATATTTATACTTATATAATATAATATATATATATATATATATTAAAATATGTTTCAGAAAAGGTAAATAGGTATTTACACTTACTATGTATGATATTTATTGAAAATGGATATTAAAATATTATTAAAAATATTTTTAATCAATAATTTGATTATTATTACCATGTAATAGTCATTTAATATCAATTTAAAGATAAAAAAATTAAAAAATTAATAAAGACCTAAAATAAGTTGAAAATGTAACTCCAACTTCCAACTACCATAACTTCTGATCCAGGTTTCTATTTGGGATCAACCACATATTAAATCAAGTCATCTGATGAGATCTATGTTTTGTTGGTATAGGACTATCTCTTTGATAATTTTCTACCATTTTTCTTAGTGAGGCCTAGAAGGCCTCTAAAACAGAGTTTTTAGTCACTTACAATGATTTCTTATAATTCAAATGAATATAACTACTGATCAGAGAGTCTGTTCATCCTGTACCAAATATAATATCTGATATTGTTTTACGATCATTGATTTGACCAGTTTTGGAACTAAAAAAGGAATCCAGGATCAGATTTTATGGTAATTTCTGTATTTTTAGGGTTTTCAATGTTTCTCAATGTTTTAGGGTTTGTTTTTAAATTTATTATTCATTTACTATTTATAAATTATTTATTTATTACTTATTATTTACTTATTTATTTTTTGTTTTTTAAATATTAATTAATTAATTAATTATTAGTTAATTAATAAATATTTATTTATTTATCTATTATCTTTTATCTATTATTTAATATTTAATATTTATTATTTATTATTTATTTAAATAAATATAAGTATATAAATCACAC
Organism: Viscum album; assembly: GCA_963277665.1. NCBI lineage: Eukaryota > Viridiplantae > Streptophyta > Magnoliopsida > Santalales > Viscaceae > Viscum > Viscum album. The sequence goes on from OY728133.1 coordinate 1,673,424,830, forward strand.
ACATATATTGTATTAATGTATTTTAAAATAATTATATCAATATATGTAAATATATATATGTAAATATATATATAAATAAAAAAATATATCATTAAACAGATAGCAAAACAACCTGGTGTAGTGGTGAAGGAATCCCATCTTTGAAGGAGAGGTGTAGGGTTTGAATCCATGGGAGCACACATGAGGCTTGAAATTAGAAATGTGCCGATAAAGGGGGTGAATAAGCACATATAAAGGGGTGGAGCACTATTGAAGGGGTCGTGGAAGGGCTGATAAAGAGGTCAGATGCTCATAAACGTCTGAAATTTTTTTACCCCCTTTAATAGCACTGGTTTTATAAGGGCTAAGAAAGCACTACTAAAGATGCCCTTTAATAGTGCAAAAAAAAGAAATGTTGAAAGTGACCTTTAACGTCACTAAAAAAATCGATGTTAAACGGACCTTTTAAGTGTGTTTTTTAAAATTGATACAATTTTTGAGATTTTAACTATGCTCAGATTATTAGTGATTTTTTAGAATTGATTAAAGACTATTATAGAGCTATTAAATGCCTTTTTTTAGTTGTGATCATACACAAGTATTGATACCCTTCTTCTTTCGAGATGTCATTTCAATACATTGTCATATGCTATATTAGATCATAAAAGTATGAATTTTAGATCATAATGTTTATTTCAAAATATGGTTTAATTCTTAGCATAAATTAAAAAAAATGTACATTATAAACTTCTTTTCTTTGTGGATATATTTATTTTCAATTTCTTTATAATTTTTTGTAAGGAAAATTTGAATTATCCTAATAATATCCCCCATGAGTATTAAACTGGGTTCATAGTAAGGCTACCTTTCATTCATTAGATAATGATTGGTTCAAGCCCAATTTACCCTTTTTGAAGTTATTACCCATAGGTACCTCTGTTCTAAAACCACATCTATATATTTTATCTAGAAAGGTATAATTTTTAAAAACTTTTGTTACTATAAAGGGATATATTTCTAGGAATAACAAAATAATTTATTCCTTACTAAAACATTATATTTTTATTTTACACTTATCCTCAAAGTCTTTCATGGGGTTATGTTCTCTAATCTATCAATTCCTTAATATAGCTCCCTAATATACTACAAAACTTCCTTTTATATCAACTATAAGGACCCCAACCTCAGTTGTAACACCCCAAGATTTTATGAGATAGATTCTTTTTAATTTATTTGATTTCTTGTGTGGTACACTACACCAAAATTAGTTTGTGTTATACGCAACACTGTATTAGCTTGTAGTATGCGAAACACTATTATTTTCTTATGATACACACAATTTCAAGTTCATTTGAAAAAAAAAATTATTTCATGTAACACTGACTTAGCTTCAGTTACATGAAAAAGTGACCTTCCTTGATAACTTGCGTTTTACACAATACCAAGTTCCACTAAACAATGATATATTATTAAAATATTATTATTTAATTAGATATAAAATATCCTTTATGAATACTATTAACATCATTTTTTATTTTATATAACATTAACATTCACCTTATGTATTTTCTATAACATTATATAATAAAAAATTCAATTGTTTTCGATAAAAGATGTATTTTTGTAGAAATAAAATTTTATCACCTTTTGATGGTGAGCATTTTTTAATAATGTTTTTCAAAATTTTATAAGTTATATATTATATAATAAACTTATTATTTATAATTGGGACATAAAAATTTAACTTGGTTGAAATTTTGATATTTTTCTGATGAAATTCATATTTTAATGAATAGTTAAAAATACTGCATTTTTATTCAAAACTGCCTTTTTGTCTAATTTATTTATATATTAGATTATAATTTTAATTGGTTTTAAAGTATAATTGGATTGTTTTTTCTCATTTAATACAATTTCGTTCATTGGAAGTAATCTCAAATTTAAATTAGACTTAAACACATGACAATCTTTTGATAAGTATTTACTTCTTTAAAACCCGGTTTTTGGTTTTCAAAATGGGATTTATTTTTAAACTAATTTCATAAAATTTTGTGTTTTGAATTATGAATAACAGATTCCATATTTTGAATCATTGGGTATAAAATATTTTAACATGTTACATTTATTTTTTTGATATTATGAATAATAACTATGATAATTTTTCTTTACCATAGTTAAAGGTAAATAGAGTAAATTAGTGTAACTAACAATATGATAAATATAATAAAATTACCCTAACACCTACCAAATTCCTATTAGATGAATTAAAGTCAAATGAACTCACCTATGTGTTGGAATTGATCCATTTAATGGACTTTTCCCATCAAAGTGATGTAATTATAATTAAAACAAAACAAAGTGACAATATGTCACTCTCTTATATCTTATAAGTATAATAATTTTAATATAGTGATAAACTTCATAAAACATTGAACATAAATAGTCCCCATAAATATAACAAAATTATCTACATCATTTGAATTTTTTTTATAATTTTTAGAGGTTAAATATTTACCATTAATGATCACACAATAGGGATGTAGAAATTATGTTGTTAATAGAAATATCAAATAAAGGGTTTTAAAAATATTAAAATAAATATAATATGAACTAATTAAAAATTAAAAAGTGAAAATTATAAGGTTTAAAATTTTATAAATTATTCAATTATGGAATATTTAAAACACATAAGTAATCATTTATAAACATTTAATATTTAGAATATTATTTCCAAAATTAAAATTAAATAGATTAAATAAAAATAAATCAAAATGATAAGGTTTAAAATAAAATCAAAACATGTCTAAATTTTATTGGTTAAGATGATTTCGTCCCAAACATATATTACCTTTGAAATAATCCACCTTGGATGCATTTCAATTTAAAAATTAATTCATATTATTTTAATAGTATTGTTATTTCCAAAGGCGCCCTCCCCTCTCTTATAAAAGGGTGCCTTTCCTTCTCTTTTAATAACACATCTAAATCCATTTTTCTCAGCCAATACCTGCCCATTTCCTCTGAAAAATTCCATCTCTTCATCCTAGGGGACCCACTTTGGGTAGAAATCCATTCTATAGAGACCTATTTGAAAATCAAATGGAGATACTCGAAGAAGAGGTGATTATTTTATTACCTCTTTCAGAATGATTTTCTTATTCTACTTTATATTCTTATGTTGTTCTCATACAAAATAATTAAATATAATATAATATATATTCTGAGATATTATTATAATTATCTTACAACCTTATACCTCCTTTTAGCCATCCTATAAATAACAATATCACCATGCGTCTATATGTATGATTTATCGTCTCTACATCGTACTATGATTTGTTATTCAACAATACATAATTTGTATGAGTATAAAGATTAGTATAATGGATTTAAATAATGAATATAACATTATAATTATTCTTTATTATTAATATATCATCTCATTCTTTACCATTTAACCATTAAGGGAATGATATCATCGCTCGTGTGTACGTACAGCCTACCATCACCATGATGCGATGAGGTTCATTCTCCACATTAAACATTCAAGAATGATTATAAAGTATATATAATAAATAAGCATGAAATATATTACATAATAATGCTACAAGATTTATATATATATATATCATTTACTTGATTCCTCTCGATTCAATAAGGAAATGGAAACAACATTCATGTGGTCGTACATGATACCATCTCCAGGAATGGTGTATTACATTTCATTTATCTATCTACTATATATATATACTGAATATTAATGATATGTATAAATCATTTTTTACATTATTTAATTATTTAAATCATGATCTAAGAAATAAGATCAAGAATAACAAGTCAAAACATGTATGATAAATGAAAAAATTATTACCAAAAATGTTTCTTTAACATGGAATTGATAAATAAACGGGTAATATAAAGTCATAAGTGAATCATATATGATATCATAAATATTATTATGGTTTTTTACAAGATAATAATATTTTTAAACCCACTATATCGGAGTTTTAGACACATACGAAGGAAATCAAATCTAAGATAAGGGATAATTTTGCAATTTCTTTTTTTATCTAAGATTGTTTATACATAACTATTTACAGGGGATATATTTATAATCCATGTCCATGTTTTCTAAAAACATTTCATAAAATTTTTAATATTCTTCTATGTATATTTAAAATCATTTTTACTCATTTTTGACTTTTAATGCATGGTATATATGGAATCATTCTTTTGTTTACCATGCGAATTACTTTTTGACTTTTTAGAAAAAGTAGAAGGATGATGTTTTTTTAACTTATATGGAATTAAGGGATTCTTACAATTTCATGAAACCTTATTTACAAGAATATTATTCTACAAGATTTCAATATTTTTTCAACTTAATTATTTTCTTTTAAAATTGAGTTCCATTGTGTGAAAAGAAAACATTTTTAAAGAAGAAATGATATTATCCTCAGGAATTAAGATCATGTGCCTTATCAAAATTATTTTTCATCTAAGATGTAATAGTTTTATGTTTCTATCCCTATTATTACAATGATTTTATTATGTTAATGATATAATAATATTTATTTAATTCATTCATTTTATATATATTATTTTATGATGGAATTATGTTTAAGATTTCTATTTTATTTCTTGGGATATGCTATGATGAAAGATTTTTGTTTTCATGGCACATGTAAGAATGATTGCACTATGAGATGGGTAGGACCAATATCTCCCTCCAATAAATTGGGTAAATATTTATTTCACATAAGATATACATGACTAGAATGGAAAGTATATTTGGTTCATTAATACTGGGCTAGAATGGAAAGTAAATCTGGTTCAGTAAATCTAGTTCAGTGGTTCATGGCAATAATGGAAAGTAAACCGAATTTAGTAATGGAATTTTTCCACTATGATGGTCTTAGAAGCAATGTTTTGTCTACTATGGAAATAATTTTTTGTGATTATTAATTTTTTACAATTCTATATTTTATTTCAATGCTATTTTTTCATGGTTAATGTTCCTTTATGATCTATACCTGATGCACTACCATGATTTATTTCATGACTCACAATTTTGATATTTAAAAATTATATTCATGTTTTCACATTCTTATTATTATGTTTTTTTATTTTATTCATGTTTACTCTTACTGATAATTTGAGCTCATCCTTTTTATGTTTTCTTTTCCTGGGGATATAAAGAAATGTTTTAAGTAGGAAAACTTAAGGGGGAGATGTTTATGGGAGATAATGAATATCTTTTATCAAGTTAGAATATTATGTTCCATGTTTCTAAATATAGTAAACTAATATGGTATTTGGGCATATTTTTGTGTCATGTATTAAGTATTTCTCAAAATTAATGTAATGTCTATTTACATCAAGGTCGGTCAGTTAGAGTTGGTATCATATCTAATGTTTAGTCACCCATTGGAATCTAGGATGTGATCACTTTATTGAGATCCCTATAGATATATCTAAGGTTATTTCTCGGGATTTCCAAAGGATACGTTGAATTCTAGGTTACAATCCTAGGGTTTTTGTGATAATCATGACTATCCTAGGGTAAAATTAAAGATTTCATAGATTGAGATATTTTATGAAATTTACCTTGCTTATGCATTTCTAATCTATGATATGTATTTCTCAAAATTTTATTTATAGTCTTAGTCAATAGCCAGAACTACATAGAACATAGTTAACCATTCAATGTTTCGGATGTGGAAATTATGGGAATTATGAATATTGCTTTCTTAAGTGTAAATATCATGAATTGAATCATGAAAATGATATGATTATTGGCCATATTATTAAGGATAAAGAGATTATAAACATCATGTGAAAGGTATGTGATGTTATTACAGTATTTTTAACATTAAACCTATAAAGCTTGAGGTTGAGAAACCTTAATACATGATTCATATTTTTGGAAAGAAGAAGATGATGGATCTTGAGAAATGGTTTAAGAATAATGTTGTATGATTGGGGTGAATATTTATTGGAATTAAAAGATTTTGTTATACAAATCATGGAATTTATAAGTGTTTTTAGTATAAGTTTTTTACTAAGTATTTAAAATGATATTTGGAATAGTTCTAAGGAGCCAAAAAAAGTGATTTATGGGTAAGGTGGTGTACTTGGAGAAAAAATGATTAAGGGGATGATTACCCCTAATATTTTTTGTATGATAAGATAATGACATATGGATAATGATATGTTGGATTTGAATAGGTAAATTGGATGAGGCTAGTTTCTTGAGAACTAATTATAGTGTTTTTAAGAAGAGGGTAATTCTATCATGGATGATGTATCCAACTTTTTGGGACTTAAGGAATATACCCAATATGTTTTGGAATAAGGAAACATGCATGTTTTTAATAAGGATATCTGATAATTCAGGTTATTAACATGACTCAAGAGAATAAATGATGAAGGTGTTCACATTTTTGGAATGTGAAAACTAGAGATATCATATGATATGGGGGGGATAAATGTTAATACGGGTTTCTGATCCTTTTTATATAGTTTTGGATTTTCATCTTTTATATAGATTTTCGGGTTATAAATTTAGGGAAATTTTATGTTACAATTCAGATAAAATAGTTATAATAAAGACTTATCTCACTATAGGTGGACTTATGCATACTTGATAGCTTGTGCCACCTATTTTTTGAGACATATGGAATGACCTATCATTCTATTTATGGATCGCATGATTTATCAACACATCAACAATGAAAAATTCAACCTCATTTCTTTGAATAAAAGATGAAGTGGAAATTGTTTAAGGAATGACCAACGATGAGATTTTACGGACATCAGGTAATTATTTCTTCTTATGTTCTTAAACAGTAGGAAAAATATCTTGAAAACCAAAAATTATATCTTATTACCTTCTTATTTGATGAATCAGATAGTCCCTTAAATCATCTTGTATTTATGGTTTTCTAGTATTTAACTTTCTCCAAGACTTTTTCTCTATCACTATCCATTAGAACATGATGGTTAGATTTCTCTTTCATATCCATGTTTCTACTTCTCACCTATGTTCTCCTCTGTGGAAACCTAGTGATGAGTCACTATGGTTAAAGGTTATTTTTCTATCTTTCCATTTTATAATTATGATTGAGTATTCCTTTTTACAATGTGGGTTTCCATGAAAGAAAATTTCGAGTAGTAAACCATTTATAACCATGACTAATTTTGAGTTTTAAATTCATTTTAAGGGGTTTTGAATGTAACACCCATATATTTAATGAGATAGATTCTTTTTAATTTATTTTATGTCTTGTGTTGTATGTTACACCAAGATTTGATTGCACTATACGCAACACTTTATTAGCTTGTAGTATGGGAAAAACTATTCTTGGCTTGTGTTACAATAAATTTCATGTTCATTTGATAAAATTTATTTCACACAACGTTGAATTGGCTTGTTTTACATGCAAGAGAGACCTTCCTCGACAGCTTACGTTGTACGCAATACTGAGTTTCACTAAACAACAATATATTATTAAAATATTATTATTTAATAGGATATAAACAAGATATTATGAACATTATTAACCATATTTTGAATTTTATATAACATTCACATTCATCTAGTGTATTTTCTAGAACATAATATAATAAAAAATTTAATTTTTTCGATAAAAGAAGTATTTTTCAAATAAATAAAAAATTTACGCCTTTTCATGAAGAACCATTTTTAAATATAGTCTTTGGACAATTTATAAGTTCTATTTGACATAATAAAATTATTATTTATAAGAGGGACATCCAAAATTAACTTGGTTGGAATATTGAAATTTTTGTGATGAAATTCATATTTTAATAAATAGTGAAAAAATACTGCATTTTAATTTAAAACTGCATTTTCGTCTAATTTACTTGTATAGGTATATTATATTTTTAATTCGTTTTAAATTATAATTGAATTTTTTTAATCATTTAATCTATTTTTATTCATTGGAATTAATTTCACATTTAAATTGGACATAAACACATGACAATCTTTTAATAATTGTTTACTTCTTAAAAATCCACTATTTGGTTGTGACAATGGGAATTAATTTTCAATTAATTTCTCTAAATTATGTGCATTTAATTATCGAAAAAGGATTCCATATATTGAATCATTGGTTCAAAATTATTTTAATAGGATACTTTTATTTTCTTGGATATTATGAATAGTAACTACGGTAATTTTTATTTACCATGGTTAAAGGTAAATAGACTAAATTAGGTTAACTAACAACCTGATAAAGATAAAATAAATTACCATAACACCTAAAAAATTCTATTAGATAAATTAAAGTCGAAACATGTCACCTAAGGGTTGGAATTGATTCATTTAGTGGACTTTTTTCTATAAAAGTGATTTAATTATAATTAAAACAAAAGTAAGTAACAACATGTCACTCTCTAATATCTTCTAATTATAATAATTTTAATATAGTGATAAACTTCTTAAAACTTTAAACATAAATAGTCTTCAATAATATAATGAAATTATCTACATCATTTTAATTTATTTATAATTTTTATATATTAAATTTTCACCATTAAGGATGACATAATAGTGATGTAGAAATTACTTTATTCATAGAAATATCAAATAAAGGGTTTTAAAAATATTAATAGAAATATAATATGAACTAATTAATGTAATCCAAGAATGTTCTAGGTTATTATGACATGATAATAGTGTATTAAATATTTTGGTTCTAATTTATCTCATGTGTGTATTTTATGTAATGTCAAATAAATGAATAGTGTTTGAATTGACACTATTACTATTTTATAAAAATAATGTATTATTAAATTATTTAAAAATTACAAAGTGAAAATTATAGGGTCTAAAATTTCAAAGTATCCAATTATGGAAAATTTACAACACATAAGTAAATATATAAAACCATTTAATATTTATAATATTATTACAACAATTAAAATTAAATAGATTAAATATGGATAAATCAAATTGATCTGGTTTAAAATAAAATCAAAACACATCTAAATTTTATTAGTCGGTAAGATTTAAACCCATAATCATATTATCTTTGAAATAATCAACTTTTGATGCATTTTAATTTAAAAATTAATTTATAATAATTTAATAGTTTTGGTATTTCCAAAGGTGACCCTCCTCTTTTTTATAAAAGGGCACCTCTCTTTCTCTTTTAATCACACATATAGAGACATTTTATCAGTCAATCCCTCCACATTTCCCCTCCAAAAGTCCCTCAATTCATCTTAAATTCCTCAATTTGGGGAAAAACCCATCATAGGGAGACTTTTTGTCCAAATAAAAAGAAGATACTCTAAAAAGAGGTAATTGTTTTATCACCTCTTTCAAAATTATTTTCATATTATACTTCTTCTTCTTATGTTGTTATTATTGTAAAGTAATAAATACAGTAAATTCTACATTCTGAGGTGTTATTATAATAATGGTACAACCTTATACCTCCTTTTATCTATCCTACGACTAACAATATCACTATGCATCTGTATATACGTCTTGTCGCCTCTACGTCATGGTGTAATTTGTTATTCAATAATACTTTAGTTGGATGTGTATAATGAAGTGTATAATGGATTTAAATAATGAATATAACATGATAATTATTTTGTATGACTAATATACCATCCCATTCCATACCATTAAATCAACAAGTGAATTATATCATCACCCGTGCATACGTACGACCTACCGTCTCCCCGATGAGATGAGATTCATTCTCCACATTAAACATTAAAGAATGATTATAATGTATATGTAATAATTATACATGAAATATATGACATAAAAAATATAATGTATTTAGGTATATATATATATATCATTTACTTGCTTCCATTCAATTCAACAAAAAAATGAAAACAGTGATCATGCGTACGTACGGCCTACCGTCTCTGTGAATGGTGTATACCATTTCATTAATCTATATTATATATATTTATTTAATTATTTATTTATATAATTAATATTTATGATATATATAAATATATATATTTATATATATATATATATATATTTATATTTATATTTATATTTATATTTATATTTATTTATATAATTAATATTTATGATATATATAAATCATGTTTTACCTTTTGAAAGTATGTAAATTATGATCTAATAAATATGATCAGGAATAACAAGTCAAAACACGTATGATAAATAAAATGATTATTACCTAAAACGTTGATTTAACATGGAATTAATAAATAAATAGGTAATATAAAGTCATAAGTGAATCATGTGATATCATAAATATTATTATGGTTTTTTTAAAAGCTAATAATATGTTAAAAACCACTATATATGAGATTCGGATACATATGAAAAAAATCGGACCTAAGCTAAGGGATAATTTTACAATCTATTTGTTTGTCTCAAATTGTTTATACGTAAGTATTTAGTAGAGATATAGTTATCATCCATTACCATGTTTTCTAAAAACATTCTCATAAAATTTCTACTATTATTATGTGTATATTTAATGTCATTTTTACCCATTTTTTACTTTTACTACATGGTATGGAATGAATCTTTCTTTTGTTTACCATAGGAGGTACTTTTTGAAATTTCTAAGAAAAGTATGAGGAGAATGGTTTTTTAACTTATACAGCATGAATATATTTTTATGGTTTCATGAAACCTAATTTCTATGAAGATTATTCTACACGGTTTCAATATTATTTTCAACTAAATTATTATTTTTTTGAAATTGCAATGCATTTTGAGAAAATAAAATATTTTTAAATAAGAAAGGATATTTTCCTCCGGAATTAACATCAAGTGTTTTATCAAAATTATTTTCCATATAAGATGACATAGTATTATGTTTCTATCCCTATTAATACTATTATATTATTTGTTTAATGATAGAATTATTTTTATGAAATCCATTCATTTTATATGGATTATGTTATGAAAGAATGTAGTTTAAGAAACCCATTTTATTTCTTGGGTTATTCTATGGTTAATGATTTATGTTTTTGTGGCACATGTAAGAGTGATTTCACTGTGAGATGGGTGGGAATATATCTCCTTCCAATACAGTGGGTAAAAATTTATATCACATGAGATAGACATGATTGGAACAACAAGTAAATATGGTTCAATAATATAGGGTGGGAACAACATGTAAATCTGGTTCAACAATATACTGGTGGAACGAAAAGTAAATCTAGTTCAGTAATGCATTGATAGAATGGAAAGTAAACACGGTTCAATAATGGAATTTGTCCACTATGATGGTCTTGTTATCAATTCCTTGTCTACTACGGAAATCATATTATGTGCTTATTTATTTCCCACAATTCCATGTTTTATTCTGATGTTATTTTATCTTGGTCAATGTTCCTTTATGATCTATGAATGACATACTTCCAAGATATATTTCATGAATCGCGCTTTTGATATTCAAAATTTATGTTTATTTTTTCACATTCTTATTGTTATTTTTTGTTTTATGTTCTTCATGTTTACCCTTACTAAGCATTTGAACTCACACTTTTTGTGTCTTGTAATCCCCAGGATATAAAGAAAGGATTTCTATAGGAAAGATAAAAAGGAATATGTTTATGGGAGATGATGAAGATCTTTCACCATGTTAGAAGATTATGTTCCATGTTTTTAAATACACTAAACTAATACGGTCATTGGGTGTTAGTGTGTGTCATGTATTAAGTATTTTAAAAAAGTAATATAATTTCCATATACATCAAACTTGGTTCATTAGATCCACAACCGAGATCTTGTTCCAAACATTATTACATTAGCATAGATACAAGGGTTAAAATATTGAAGGACTATCATTTTAGTAGTTTTAGAGAACCATATATATACATGATACCCAATTTATATTGGGAATGGAAAACAAAAATTCATACATAACAAAATTAATTGAATTTCATCTATAAAAAACCCATTAAAATATCTCTTATTCAAATCTTGTGGAAAGGAAAAAAAATATGGGTGAGCGAAAATTATCATTATGGATTATGTACATTTGTAGTTATCCTGAATCAATAAGAATAAGCAAACAGATAGGTAAATAATTGGACACACATTCCATTTAATCAATAAAATGATAATAAAAGGTATTGAGACATAATATCCTTATGAAAATATGGTGGATAATAATAACTAAATTCATAAATAATTAAATGCTTAATTATTTGACATAAAGACCATAGGTATCATGATACCCCTACTGGAAATTAATTTCATAAGACAATTTACACTATATACAGAAACTTGTTTAATTTATCCAATTGATTTATTTCATGAGACCCACCAATGCATCGAGGGGCTATATAATACAAATCTTCACCCATCACTTTAGGTTCAAAGCATTCCTCAAATATTTAATAATAAATTCTTTTCATGTACCAATATTCCTTGTCATCAAATATCTATATTGAGTAAAGGATACAGATTTATCAATATTTCACTAGTTAATAAAAAAATTTCTAAATATAATTCATACTTTAGAATAGTATTTGATTTATGAAATAATCATATCCATAATAAACGAATATGGATATTTAATAGAAATTCAATTTCTAATGAAAATTGATCACAATAAAGTGATTGTTTGAAGGTAAGGATAACAATCACAAAATAAAGTAAGATTATACAATAACATTTACCACATAGAAATTTGTATGTAAAATCCCATTAGATGAAATAATTCAATTTGAAACTTAAAATACCATGAATTTTGAATTAATTATGATATTTCATATCAAAGGGGAAGTATATACAACATATAAATGTAATTAGGTGCAACGAATTATAATGTGCCTAAATGAAGGGAAATTGAGACGAAGTCCCTTACCTCACGCTTTCCTTTAGTGGAACGTATTTAAACCTCCCACATAATGGTTTTAAGTAAGTTATTAATTTATAACATAACCATAATAATTTTTAAAATATCATATATTATCCTCTTATAACATTATACCACCTGTTTGTTTAAAATATTTGATTGTTTTCATTGTTTTGGGTGTTCATAATCTTGTTTTATCATTCACGCTTTGTTATGAATGTTTTGGTTCTTTTCCATATTATATATTTCTATCTCCTCCAAAATAATAATAATGAAATAATTATAATATTTATATTTAAATTATTCTTTTAAAACTATTCATGAATGACAGTTTTGACAATTGAAGTATGTTATGATCATGTAGATGGTAGGTTATATGTACGCATGAGTAACATTTCCATTTTCAACGATCATTATGGAAAGGTGGTAAGTAATATTTTATCATTATATAATTTTCAGAATATCAAAAATAAAAAATAATTTCTTTTATTATAATTATATATATCATCCATGTAGTGTGGTGATGAATAGAGAGTCACATAGCTTCATAAAGGCGGTAGTCCACACGTACACGAATGATGTAAACATTTTACAGTGTATGAAATAAAATGATATATCATATTTTAATATTAATAAATATGTCATGAATATTATAGGTATTTCTTTTATATAAAATATATTCATTAATAGTTATCATTATCACCTTACATGTTACGCATTAGTGAAGGATAAATCACATCACTTCCTGAGGCAGTAGTCCATTGTACACACGGGGAACATTATTGTATCCCCTATGGAATGTAAAGTAAAAAAAATTAATATATGAGATAACTGCTCAATAGGAATAATTATTTTACAAATATCATATATATACTTTAGATCCATCATCATACCCAACCATGAGATGTTGTGATGGAAAACATTAATGACATTGGTTCGCATGGCTGAAGGCCATTGTACTCAAGAATGCTGATTTTGTAAACCATTTGAGGGAAGTGTAAATGTTTTTATGTCATTAAATTAACATAAAAACATATTATTATATAAATGATATTGTAAAATGGATTAATAATAATTTAAGGAGGTGGATAATGAAATAAAATAATGATTCCTGTTGAAGAACATTAACTCTTCTTCGGGTAACTTCTTTAGGTATGCACCAAAATCATTAATAAGGTAGATTTATAAAACAAATATGGAATATATGATGAGGTTATGGAAGTTAGTAAATTATTTGGGTATTTATTTCATAAAATAGAAAGTTTCTAATATTTGAATAAGAGATTATAGGGGGTGTCCTTTTATAAGTGAGGTGAGTGGCACCATTATAATGTTTGAAAAGAAAAATGTGTACCTACATTTTTCACATTAAAAAAGGTTAATAATGATTTATTATAGATATTTAGACATTATAGGGTCTAAATATGTCCAAATATATATTTTATAGAAGTTTTTTGGTCATTCTAACACTTATCTTTTTTTATTTTAACCCCCCTAGTAAATCATTTTTTACCTTAACCATGATAAATAATTTTTGATGTTTTCACAATAGATTTTTATCAAAAATTAATATGAACGTATTATATAATATAAATTATTATTATTCAAAATATTCCATCCATTTTAACAAATTTCATGCACTAAAGTGGAAAATGATAATTTAATGTTAATCTCGCAGACATGATGAGAAAGAGGGTTTTTAAAGAGAAAATTGTCAAAAGATTACCAATATTTTATATAGAAATTAAATATTAAATTTATTCAAATTTACTAAATTAGATAAATTGATATATAATTGAATTAATTTTTATTTAAAACTAATTAAAAATATAATTTTTATTTGTAAATAATTTAAATGATAAGGCAGGTTTCAATAAAATTTCGGTTTTTTCACTATTTGAGGAAAATATGACCCTTTCAGATAATTATAAAAAAGTCACCCAATGATAATTTAGAAATGTATATTTCAAATATGAATTTTATTTTTCTAAAAAAAATTAAAATGGTAAAAATATAATTTTAAACTATTTTCTCAATGCAATACTAATCCTCCCTTCATAAAAATACAATTTTTCAGAAAGCCTTTCTCTCTTTTTCAAATGATTTTTATTTTATTTATGATCAATTGATAACTGTTGAATTTGTTTTATAAATTTGTAAAACATATGAATTTTATAATTTATTTATTATTGATTAGACCCTCTGTCATAATTATTAGTTTATAATGGTCATTTTAAATAATAATATTTTAATAGAGTATTGTGTTTTATTCAAACCTAGTGTTGTGTGCATTGCATGCTATCGAATAGATTGAATTTATCTAAAAATATATCATAAAGTATTAGGGTGTTATTTTTTCTTCAAATCATTTTGTTTCTTATCATAGACACTATTTGACATGACATTCCTTTTTTAAAATATTGAAGAGTTACGCTAAATAACTAAGTAGAAAGAAGAATGTCAAATGACTCATTACTTAAAAAATATAAATCTTGGACAACTAAAGGGAATGTGGTATGGGGTCACCAATTATTTGAGAGTTTTTTCAAAAAAAATATTTAATTAAAATATATAAATCATGAAACTCGCTATATATATGTATTTTTATTATATTATGGAATGCATATCTGAGGCGACCCAAGCTTTTAATATATAAATATTACCTCAATTTAAATGAATATTCATTACATACCATTGTGATAAACTCCAAAACTATGAAAATTTTGTGTATTTGGAGACTATATAGATAAATATATTATATAGTTAAATTATTCATTAACCATCATAAATTTATTCTCACTTTCTACCCTTCTAAACATACCCCATAACATCCCAACTCCACACTCTTGAACCCTATTCTAAAAACCTAAACATTACATTTCAAACTTTGATATCAATAAATGTGACCCAATTTTTTCAATCATAACCTTATAATATAAATATAAAATATCTGATCACTTACATTCCCAAGGACCTTTTATGATTATAATTATTTAGAATTGGGTCAAAATCTTACGTAAACAATACCCATGAATTCAAGTGAGAGTTCCTCCCACAAAACTGATCTCTTCTTATTTCACATTCAGTCATCATCATTATCCGTATCAAACCCTTTAGTACATGATTCATTTATCATTATTATTAATAACTTGTGGAAAATGAAACATGACAAGGGTGGAATAAAATTATCCGAAAGGGTAAACATATGCATTATAAAATAAATTTCCTTAGTGAGAATAAGATAAGATTATGGGTGTGATAAAATAATTAATGTGAATGATAATTACATAAGATAAGTAAAACCCATAAATACATGGATCATCAGTCATGAAACATGTCATAAAGCTTTAACAATGGAAAGAGTCATAAGAATCAAAAATCATGGGCCATGTGATTTCAATCCTGACCGAAGGAATCACTAAAATACTATATCAAGTATAAATAAAATGTGTTGGTACATTTAGAAGATTATATTCATAACAGATTTTAAACCCATATTAGAAATAACTGGATCCTAGTTAAATAAAAAAGAGAAACCCTCTGTTAATTCCATCCTTCTGGCCTCTAATGACAACGATCATTAACCAATGCATTGGAGAACTATCTTGGTGAAAACATCCTATAATCTATATTGGGATCACCTAGAGCTATATAGGAGCTTCAAATAGATAAGATATATCAAGATCATATGGTGTTGTCTGGGTTCACCTATCATATAAGTTATATCAAGCACACTCGTGAGCTATAATGGGGCTCATCCCTTCATAAAATTAATATCAGACTCACCCACTCATCATCAATAATTTCTAAATACCTTTAATTAATAAAACATTTATAAACCTTCAATTTTAAATCATAACAATAATCATTTCTCTTTCATATTTCAATTAACCCATGGAAAAGAAACAAGTTTCATGAAAATCTCAAAATCCTTCTCAAGAAATAATAAGGATAGTACTAAAACAATAGATCCCCAGTAGAGTGTTGAAACATAAAGTTTTGTTGACATTGATAAATGTAAATAAAATTAAAATATTATTAAAAAAAATTAAAAAAAATATTATTTTCATTTGAGTAATAACAATGGATTTCATCTTAAATGGAATATGATTTTGAAATATCACTTGGAAATTTTCTTGAGGAAAATATCATTTCCATTTTCAAAAAACTTATTTAAAATATAAAAAAATTTCAAAAATTAAATAAATAATTTTATTTTAGAATGATAATGAATCTTAAAAAGGAATATTTAAAACATTTAGTGGTCATGATAGTGACAAAATCAGTTTATGATGTAAATGTTAGAAAAATAATCATTTTTTCAAACATTTTGAAAAGTGGGTCAAAAGTGACTCATTTGAAAAATGTTAAGAAATTTCATTTTAAACGCTTTTAATGCTTGGAAAAATATCATGTAAAATAGTTTTTTGAAATCATATATTTTTTGAATGTAATATTTTTTTCAAACATTTTAAAAAATATTGACATTGAAGATAATGATATTTTATCTAACATAAAATACAATATCTGTATCACTTGTAAATGAATTTTTTGAAATTTCATTAGTAAATAAGAAAAGAAATAGAAATAAAACATTTTTAAAATATTTATAACCAGTGGAGAATAAATATATTTGTTTCAACAAAATATTATCATATGATTTCTTCCAAATGAACCACGAACATAAATAATCCTAAGAGAAAAGAAATTTTAACAAAAATCCTTCGTCACTTTTGTAACTCTTCAACCATAATTCCCAAGAATGAATTTAGTTGAATGAAACATTAAGTGTCATAAAAATATGTATATTCGTTATATAACATGTAAAATAGTTTTATATATAACTCATAAAACAATATAGGTGCATATTATAAAAATATGTCCCAAAGAAAATAATTTGAGATGAATAACCCATACAAAGACCATATCATTGAATTAAGAGTTAATCAATGTAGATATTATGACTAAAAAATTTAAATATCTAGAATAAAGTGTAAATATAAAATAAAATATATTTTACATAATTTCACACATAATCATTTTATAATAGAGTCAATGAAGAAACGTTATGACCAAATGAAAGGAAATTGAGTTAAGAAACCCATTAACACTTATTAACATTCAATTCAAATCCTCCTGGATAAAATATATCAAATTGAAACTTATAATATAATGATTCATGATATTACATGTTCAAATGGTAAGTAAATTAACCATGTAAAATGAATTTGGTGCATAACATTAAAATATACCTCATTGAAGGAAAATTGGGTTGAAACCCCTTACAATGATCATAACGTTGAAGTGATAATTAATCTAGGAAATTATTATAGTTATCAAATGAAAACCCAAATAAAATTAGTGGAAATAATATATAATAAAGTAGTATTAATTACACATATAATCTTACAATATCAAATATAATGAAAATTAATATATCTTAATGAAAATAAATTAACATATGAAATTATTTACCACTAGGTATCTTTCATGTAAAACCACCTTAGATAAAAATAATTAAAATAGAATCTTAAAATACCATGAAATATTAAGTATTTATGATATTAAATGTAAAATTTGAAGTACATGCACCATATAAAATGAATTAGTTGCATAATAATAAAATATTCCTCAGTAAAGAAAAATTGAGATAAAGTCTCTTACCACGAGTTAAGACATTCCATATATGTCATTTAACTCTTGTATGATAAGCATACATAAATTATTTTATTTTTTAATAACATTTTCAATTTTAATTCTATATATATCAATCATTTATTTTATTTATTTTGGTGACATATTCAAATACTTAATCAGTTAAGTACACGTCATCTGTTTTGAGGACCTTTGGTTCATTGTTTCAAAATGTATTTGGTGTGTTGAATGAGGTAAAAGAGGTAATAATTCCATAATTAAATATTTATAATTTTTATAAATAAATTATACTTTTAAAATCAGTCATGATTAATTGTTATGAAAAATGAATTGTGTTATGATCATGGAGATGGTAGGTCGTACGTACACATAATTAATGTTTAAAATTTTCAATGATTATTAACAAAAGAATTGAAGAGTTATTTAACTTTTCATAATGATAAAATATCATAAAATCATATTATTTCTATAAATAAACTTATATATATCATTCATTTTATATGGTGTTGAAAGAAGAATCGCATTGATTCATGGAGGTTGAAGTTTTCTATAAAAAATAGCGATGTTATTGTATCCCCCAATATATGTATAATAAGAAGGTATATGTGATTATTTCAATATTATTTGATATGGAGTGTGGGACGGTATTCCCATTCATGGTCTGATTGATGGGGTATTATATGGCCTCATTTAATCATGCACATCAGGTTTTCTATTTGTTCTTTCATCCCTAGAAACTCCCAACAGTTCCCTTATCCACTGTTGGGTATAGACCATTATTCTAAAGGTCAGAGGGAATCTAGGTTTTTAGGCCTATAAACTCTTGGGGACTCACATCAGTCGAGAAGAAGGGAGTTTGGTCTCATCATACCCTTTTGTGGGGAGCTTTTTCCTACTCTGAGACTCTCTTATAGATTTAAGATATGTTCATGAATCTCTTCCTAATCTTGATACGGGACCAGTTACCCTAGTGAAATGACAATAGGTTAATTCTCTTTTATATGAAAAATACGGGGATCTGTTTAGTAAATACATCTCTATATATCCAAGGTTCTATAACATTTTTTGGTAATGGTTGTCTACTTATATGATGATGTCAAATAACAAAGTCATTCAGAATATTATTCCATGTAAGGATATGGTTAATATTCTGAGGATGGGATAGAACTACAATGTGGCATCCTACATATCCCGGTTATTACAAGATTCAAAAACCATATAGTTTGTTCATATATTTGGGACTAGCCCTAGGGTATATGCCCCTATATAAGGGGTGTCTATATTATTTACCTAGAGAAGTTATATTCATAATGCTCTATTATGTGTTCATTGCCCCCTCCCAAGACCATGTGTGCTATGCTCTGTATGAGAAATAAGGGGGAAGTGGATGATCAACCTTGTGGAATGTAGATATGGATACTGGTTGTTGGAATAGTCCTTAAGTGGTTTTGTATAGACCTCGGTGCTTGAGAAGGCATCCTACATATCCTATGTATGTTAGGAATCAAAGTCATTGTATTTTGGTTTATATCAGGGGCTTACACACTACGGCTACCCTGGATGATCAATATGTAGCTCATACCATAGGGGGAGGTGTCCTATTTATCCGGATTATGGAAGGAATTAGAGTCTTTATTGTTCTCTTTATGTTGGGTATTACACATTAAGGCTATCCAGGATAATCAATATAGAGCTCAAATCTCAAATAGAGGTAGCCTAAGTATCTTGGATATGGCAGGAATTAGAGTCTTTGTAGTTTCCTATATGTTAGGGGTTAAACACTGAGGTTGTCAAAGATGACCAATATAGAGCTCAAACCAGGAAAAGAGGTAGCCTACTTATCATGGATATGGTAGGAATCAAAGTCATTGTAATTCCCTTTATGTTAGTGCTTACAAACTATAGTTTCATAGAAGGTCGATATATAGATCAAACATTGAAGAGATGTAGCCTATGTATCCTGGATATGGTAGGAATCAGATTCATATTAGTTTTCTTTATGTCGAGGCTTACACAATGAGGCTACCTTGTAGCATTGTGAAGGTTTAATAGTGCATATTTCATGATCATTTCGATTCTCTAATCCCATGTGAATCATTTACATTTTGAGAAGAAAGAGATAACAAGTAATCAATTTCATTTCTTTGAGTAAGAGATTTAGATACTGGTATTACCTTGAATGATTAATGTGGAGCTCAAACCTTAAAGAGAGGTACCCTACATATCCTAGATATGGTAGGAATCATATTTATCATAGTTCCTTTTATTTTGGGGCTTAAACAATGTGGCTGCCCTGGATGATCAATATAGAGCTCAACCCTCAAAGAGAGGTAGCCTACATATCCTTGATATGGCAGGAATCAGAGTCATCATAGTTCTGTTTAGGTCTGGGCTTTCACACTGAGGCTCCCCTATATGATCAATATTGATATTGAACCTTGAAGTAAGGTAGCCTATGTATCATGTATATTTCATGAATCAGAGTCATCGTAGTTCCCTTTATGTTGGGGCTTACATAGTGACTATACCCTTGTAACGTGGCCTTCTTTTCTAGAGGATGTCACATAACCCATTTGGCATATCTTGGGAGCCATCGCATGACCTATCATGAAATGTATGGTGTGTGTATCATGGTCCATTGAGTAATAGTCCAAGATGTGTCTTGTGTCTTGGATGAAACCCTTGGGAGACATCGCAAGACCTGGATGACATGTCAGGAGGGCATCGTGAGTCTCATCTGACTTTCAATGGAAGTGTTTTGAGTTCTTGTCTATCATGTCTAGTTGATTTTGAGAGACTCAGATAATATGATCATTCATTGTTATATTAGTTAATAGATGTGTTTTTGGGACTTTCCATTTCCTGTTTGATGAACCTAGGGGTCCGTCAGATCAAAGTGGTGTCCTCAAGAGAAACAAGTGGCTCATTCTACTTTGTCTGTAGTATTCCTCATGTCTGAGGTGGCATGTCGAAGGAGTGTTGAATGATTTTGGTGATGTGTCTTGGTGATTTTTTGTGTCTTTGTATGACACATGCAAAGCACATAGGAGTGAGAAGTATGTCTTTTACATAATCATTCCGCCTTTGACCTTGGTTCTAACCCTTGTATTGTGAATACCTCGATTTTGTTCAGTGTCAATTATATTAAATCTCACATGATCCAATTGGCTTGTGGTATGTCATTCACATAAACCACCATAGGCCCTTCGCGTGATCTATGAATGATCATGTGATGTTATTTATTCCTAGTGCATGACTACTCTAGTTTCCCATCGGTATATTACCTGACAAAAATTCGGATGGTCGCGTGATCACTCTCAGAAGACCATAGAAGTTGACAGTCAAATCCTGTATTGTCTGGGCATCAATAATCCCACACTTTATTTATGTTGGGGTGGTGAATTTATAAGCTTCACCCCTGGGACACTCACCATATTGTGCATCATATCTGGCGAGAGTCCAGGCTAGACCCGATGAAGGGGCCTGGTGCCATGCGGTTTCATGAGTCTCTTCTATGGACTGCTTTAGGTATGTCACCTGATTTTCAAAAATCGCGAGTCTCCTCCATCAACTCGTCCTTTATCAAATTACTTTCCAATTATTTAAGACTTTTTTTATCATGAAGATTTGCCAAAGTACCGATATGTTTTCATGTTGACGTGTACAGTGATCCTCATGAGATCTGAGTGTATTTTGGAAGACACCTATGAGACCTTAGCTGGCTGGTCTTAGGGTATCACAGGACAGTGCTACGGGCATGTTGGGTGCATATTATACCTTTCTATGACCGTGATAACCTCCTGCCTCCTCTTCGTTGATCCTCATTGTTTGATGTGAAAAAGGTTGGGAGTCATGCGGGATTTCATGTGTGCTGTTGAGGATATTTATTCTATTTTTTAGTGATATGTCAAGTGACCAATATGGGTCATATGATTGAACGTGTTCACTTCATGGAAAAATATTTTCATTTACCCATGAAACAATGAGGTGTTTTCTAGACATGTCTGAGGACTTCTGTGGGGGGGGTGCCAAGCCATAGAGCTTCTATGAGATGAGGCATACAGGTCACCAAGGACTCACGGTGGGCATGTTTCATGTCTTTCAATGACTGTGAACACCTCTTTCTTCATCCCTCTTTATCTCCTTTTTTACTTGAGAGAGGTAGGGAGTCATGTGAGATTACTCGATCGACATCCCGTATTTTTACATGAATTTCATATGTTGCCTCACAGGACCAATATAGGTCATAGGAGGAGTGTGCAAGCTTGTCATGGGAATGTCCATCCGTCTATCGTTAAAGCGTCATAGGGTTTATTGGATATGTTTGAGGATTTCAATGTGGTGAGGCAGACAAACCATAGTGTTTGCGTGAGGAGAGGCGAACATGTCACTGAGGACTTGTGTTGTCTCATGGATCTCTCGAGGTGTGCGTCGCATATCTCTCAGTGATGGTGGACCCCCCACCTCTTATCCTTTATTTTCTTTGTTTTATGTGACAAAGGCTATGTGGTCTTGTGAGATGGATCGAATATCATCAAGGTATTTTATTCTTCCCAATGATGATTTGGCGTGTGAGATTTGTTAGCACTGGGGGTCCCTCTCTATGAATATTATCTGTCTTTATTGTTGAATGATTTTGGGTGGTTCATTAAGAACATTCTAATGAAAAATTATGCGTTTTGGAGGAACTTATTAGGTTTTCTAGGGGGGATTTACAAGAGTAGGGTGGATTACCAAAGAAGACTTTTTGGAACATCCTTTGTGTTATACTCCATGTGTGGAGCCTTAATGTGACCTTGAAATAGTCACAAGATCGTGAGTCTCTTAGAGTCTTAAACGACTGAAATTCTCGACCTTCCTCTTCTTTCTTTACTTTTTCTACTAAATAATACCCATATTCCTGTATTCCTTATTTTATGATTTTACTAATTCTTATTTGGGAGGCATCAAAAAATTCCCCCCATAGGAGAAGTGCCTGATGGGAAAAGGACTCAAAACTGATGAAAATTAATTTCTTATCAGAGTCATTGGCAGCACCGCGAACTAGTTCCTTAGGTGATGTTTAGTCTACCAGGAAACCTTTGGTATTCTACAAAATGCCATTATATAGGAAGGGGTACATGGAGATTCATTTCATCAGTTGCCTCTCTTCCAAAGCACTACCACTATTTCACTCATCGTGATTCCATGTCATGACCTCTGATTGTGAACCATGCCTGCAAGTCTATGCCATGAGTCATGATCGCCAAATATCTTGAGAAAGACTACTTATTGCTTAGACACTCATCTACCTCAACCGTGAACTATACCATAGTAATCCCTTAGACTTTAGATATGATAGGTATGGTTTCCTCAAGGGTTTTGTGAGATTTGATGACCCGATGGTTTGATTGCTTGTAATTCACGTGACCATGTTTAGGTCACATGATTTTGAGTCTCTGAGGAGTCATGTGATGCCTTACAGAGGCTATGAGCCCCAAAATTCTTATAGATATCAAGTGATTTTTAAGATCATTAATGTGGTTCATGAACCCTTTACCGAGTCATTTGATGTGCATGATACCATTGAGACCATTACGCCTTTATTCTTGACAAGAATTTATGTTCTCTTTGTCTGAAATGTTCCACTTACTTATTTTAAGATGGATTCTGGTTCTCATCAAGGTTCCTTAACTATGGTCAATTGAAGGGCCATGATTTTCTTGAATCACAGTGATGATCCCTATTATCACATTCTTGTTGATAATGAGGTCCTACAGAGGTTCCTTTTATCTATCATTCAGAATTATTCTCTATCTGATCAAATTCCATTGTATGAGTTTGGATTGTTGGATAATGTTGATATACCTCCCACATATTTTAATCTATCATTCCTCTAGGTATCTAGCTCCCCCAAATGTGTTCAAGTAAAAATTAGCAAGGATGGTCTGCTAGTTACAGCATAATATTAGGGATTTTCTTATCTATTTTCCAATTCTCCCCTAATCCCAAATTTCAATGAACTCACTCAATATACTATTTTTCATATCTTCTCATGAATATTCTCTTATTTTCTAGACACTCCAGGTGGTGGATGGTACTCAAAATAGGACCTTTTCCTTCGTGTTGATTTTTACGTTGAATGGGAATGGCCATTTTGGGTGAAGTGAAACAATTCATAATTTTATAATGTTCTATACAATGTTCATCTCCACAAAGTTGTGTGGATATCTCAATTTATCATTTACCTCTGGTCTGACCTTCCTTGGGAAATGATCATCCATTGGTTTCTTAGGACCCACACATTCCACCTTCCTCACATTGAGGTGGGTATTAACTGATGGGATATCCATCAGTTGGGTGGTGATACTCTTCATAGAGAGATGTTTGATGAATTTCTCCCAGCTTCAGACATTTGGGATGATCCCCTATAGACTTTGGTTATAGCAAAAAAGATGCGCATCGTTTTGGGGAATAAATTGGGGAGAGATGTGATAGTGTGTTCGCATCTTTCATTCACAAACTAGATCAATATTTTTTATGTTGTGGTAGGGTTAAGACAAATTTTATTCATCCCCGTCGATGCCCCTCTTAATAATTCCACAATACTACTGGCGCATATTGGGCCATTCTAGAAGCTGGGGACTACACATCATGGGGAAATTGGGTGAACTCAAAGGTTTCATCGGGCATTATTCTGGTAGACTTTCTTTCTATGTTCCTGAATGGGTGGATTTTATTAGCTATGGATGCATGCTCTGTAATTAATATTACCACCATGGTAATGAAGGCATGACTCACATAAGGTAAGTGTCTCATCTTGGCAGTACCATTTCGTGCATGACTCTTCCAGATATTGGGTGATATCCTTCAAGGGAACACCCCCTACATGATCGGTTGTCTTCTCCAATTTAGGTTTAGCTAGATATGATATCACTTCCCTTTCTATGAGTACTATAATACTTCCCAGATCCCAGACTCCATATATTATCCAAGAATGAAGCATATTTCTAGAGTTTGTCCTATGTCCCTAACCCCTATAGAGGTCAAAGGTGGGCTATAACAATCTGATAACTTGGACTTCTCTACCTTTCATTCATCGAGAAGCCTGATTATTTATGAGATCAGTGGATCTCCAGATGAAATATCTCACTTTAGGAAGGGGTCCTTATAGTTGGGGTGGAATAACTAATTATCTATTAGCTTCACATTCCGTATTGATTTTCTCAATAGTTTTATTATGTACATAGAGTTTCCCCCATTCCTTTTGCCAGTGTCTGAGGGGAGCGACATCCCGGCATCATCTACCAATTTTGGAAGATATTATCCCATGAAGATAATGGATATGTGATCATATTTTCACCTACTCATCTTCCCACTTTTCTCACCCAAGATTATGTCCACGCTTGGGTAATGGCATATCACAATGGTGTTCTAGTCCAACTGGTCCACAATGAGTACATTCCTCTTGTGTCACCAATTCACCTATCTATGACATCAATGGAATTGATTTATGACTCTGGTAAGCCGTTGAGGAATCAGCCTCACTCTAATCATGGTTATCTGGATAGTAAATCAGATTTTGTTGAGGATAACAGTCCATCTACATCGGTTTCAGATGATGTGGTTGTTAAGAGAGAGACATATTGGGCTTCTTCTCCTATTGTAGTTTTGATCTTACTGGTTAGTGATCCTTCTATTTTACCTAGTTCATTATCTATTGAGGTTCAGTAGTGTCATAAGTTGACCAATGGATGTATCCATGTCTTGATTACTAAGACCCCTTTGGAGACATTCTTCCATCAAGGGGAGTGGAATTTCTAGTTATTTCATGACCTATAAGCATATGGATTTGATCGACAGCCTATACATGAAATTTTGTAGGAGATCATATTGACTTGAAGAGAGTTGGCTACAATAGAAAGGGACCTGTATGATTTTATGAGTGAGGCCCCCTTTCCAAACAAATGAGGGAGATGATGGAAGCCCTAGAGTAGGGTCGTTAGTTGTTGTTTGAAATGAAAGCCCAGATGGATGCTTAGATGGCACTTATATGGAGTTATGAAGAGATGACTTATCATATGATGTCCAACCTACTGATATCGTCAACCTCATTAGACATAGCTCGAAGGAGGGTTGAAGATTTGACTACTCTAGTTGAAGTTCATTATCCTGAGGTAGAGGTGGAAGAAGTGGGGAGGGATCCACTACAATTCTTAGTTAATGACTCCTAACAGATGCTTTTTTATCATTCTACTGTGGTTTTCCATCTTTTTCTATGATTCAATTTTTTTTATTTCATCCCATACATTTTCAATACACTCTATTTTTGTTGAGGTTTCAGAGAGACTCCAAAATGTGAAGATTCATCCCTCTTTTTCAAATTTTGAATGGATGAGTTTTCCAATATTTCTACCAAATTATCATTATTGTATGATATCATTCAATTTTATTATTTTTGAAGTCACTGTTAATAACAATCCCTTTCTTTGAATCACATTATCATGAATGATTGGAATTGAATATTGAAATTCTAAAAAACTTCTTATGAGGAATCATAGATTCCCACTCACATGATATTCTGTATTAGTAATATGTTCCATCTATCTTGGGATTACCTAATCTATATAGGGATCTCTCGGGTAAGAGATATATCCTGAAGAATGAGTTCTTTTTATATCTGCAGAAAGCATCTCTAGTGTTATAGGGCCATCTAGTGGGCCTCATGGTAATTGTGTTGTGGTTTAGTTTAGGGTATTTTATCTTGGAACATCTTTCACTTTAGTTTAAGGTACTTTATCTTTGACCAACTATTGATTTAGTTTAAGGTCTTTAAGCTTATACCATCTATTTCATTAGATTAAGGTATTTTATCTCACAACATTTTTCTCTTTAGTCTAATGGTTTTTAGCTCAGAAAATTGGTCTCTTTAGTTTAAAGTCTTTTAGATCGAACCATTTATCAATTTATTTTAAGGTCTTTTTGCTTGGACCATCTATTTATTTAGTTTATGGTATTTTAGATCAGACCATATGATCATGGGATATGGTGCAGATGTGATAGGGAAAACCTAGAACATTCTGAGTTGCTAGATCCTACCATGGTGTTTTTGAGGCTCATGAGGATCAGAATTTTATTTTTCAGAGTGATGCATTTGGGTGACAGCTATAAGCACATATACAGAAGCCATGGGAATGTATTTATAGTCAGAAAAAGGGTCCTTGAAGCTAGGTATCTTTTCCAAGGGCTATGAAATAATTATGGTGGTAATATTGATGAGGTTAGAATACTACTGATACCAAGAATTCTTGGAAATTTATAGTATGGATGGTGTAAATAAAAACATGTAAGTTTGAGTCCATGAATATGGGATGGTGCAGATGTGTCGGGTATGTCCCTTGATATTCTAAAATTACAGCTTCCACTACGAAGTTTCAAAGGCTCACAGGGATCAAAGATACTATCTGGAAAAAAGAAGATGCATTTAGTTGGCGGATTGGGGCCCTTATACATCTGTATCATGGCCAAGAAAAGATGATCTCCACTTTTTTTAGGGATATAGAATACTTTTTAAGATTAGAACATCTAGATGATGACGTTGGGTATGGAAATAAAGCTATCCAAGAGGGATCCTGGCCCTCTAGGATAGTTATCTCTTAAAGTGAAGTATGACCTCTATGACCCGTGATTTTGAATCATGAGATGTGAGCCATTAAAGTTTTTTAAATTAAGTGTCACAGTCCATCTTTGTGGAAGGGCATGAAACAAAGTGATTTAACATCGAGGATATCAAATATTTATTGACATTTTTGTTCGGGGACTATGAGTCATGATCTGGAGTGCTAGAGTTGGGAGAATGATAAGAGAAAATCATTCAAGGATTGGTTCAAACAAACTATGATATTGAGTGGTTTTGTGATGATTCCAATTCTAATGATAATCAGAATGTTCTTTTCATAGAGACACATTGGAATGATGGCCATGGGCGAATATCCA
Organism: Viscum album; assembly: GCA_963277665.1. Lineage (NCBI taxonomy): Eukaryota > Viridiplantae > Streptophyta > Magnoliopsida > Santalales > Viscaceae > Viscum > Viscum album. Next base: position 1,673,453,281 of record OY728133.1, read on the forward strand.
GGATCCATGAGCATGTATGCATTGTTGATAAAAGGGCCCTTGAAGCTATATATCCTTTCCAAGGGTTGTGGATGTTTTTGGGGATTCAAGACACCCCAAAATGTCATGTGTGGTTTGAAAAAAATGTAAAATCCAAGGAGGGTTCAAGTACGATTAAAGATTTGACACCGAGTAGTGAACATATTCTCGCAGCGAGGAGGTGTGAAAAACATTTCCCTAACTTTTTCCACTTTCAGTGGGTCTAGAGATCATATATTGTCTTTTACAAGAATTATAGACCCTATGAGAATTATTCCTTTTATTTTTATTCCCTAATTTTTTCTTAAACCTTGAAAATGAAGAGTTTAGAAGGTAGAGACTTAACTTTTCCCAGGTCACCCTTTATGGGTTTTTGGCCTAACATGTTTTTTATCTTGTTTGTTATCAGATTAATGTCTTGAGATTTTTACCATTAAGAGATAGAGTTTAAGTTCATATAGCTTTGACCAAATCATATATAGTTTATGGTCATGAATTTCATGGACCTATTATAGAAGATGTTACACAAGATCCTAATTAGGATACCCAGGGTCAAGAGTAATCCAACGACTTTCTAAGAGAGGGGTGAAGATATCGTAAACCATGGAATGAGTTTCTTTGGTGATGAATGGTGATAGAAGATAGTCATACGAGGTGTGGTTTAGACACATTGGGGTGTTGATTGCTACCACGATGATGTTGGGGTTCATGAGAATTAGAGTGTCCTTTTTTATAGTGACACATTTGGTTGATGGCCATATGCATATATATATAAGAGCCATGAGCATGTATGAATAGTCAAAAAATGGGTCCCTTAATCTGGATATCTTTTCTAAGGTCCATGGATGGTTTATGGTGACCTGATATGCTCTGGACATGAAGTGTTGTATATGGGTTTAAAGTTATCTTAATGGATGGTGGAAGAACCCCAAACTTTGGTTTACTGAGGTAAGTCTCTTATGATCTGTTGATAAGGAATGAAAAATGAGAGATGTTATACATAGTTTTTTGTCATGTTGCAGGGATTTTTATCTCTGTTTAGTTTTACATCATACGGTAAGGACATATTTCTTTTCAGTTTAACATCATGCGATAAGGATGTATTTCTGTGCAGTTTAAAATCATGTAGTAATGATATAGGTGAACCATCATGAATAAATGTGAATTTCATGGTTTAGACAGAAGGATGGAGGCTGGGTTTCACTACATATTTCATGAAAATTAGAATCAAACCACACATAGTTCTAGAAATATGTGATGTTTAATGTCTTTCTGTGAGGATGGTGTAGCATAGTTTAATGTCGTGTTGTAGGGATATATGTGGATGGTTTAGGATAATTTGGTTTGGACAAAAAGATGAATATCCTTATGGGGAGATATGTAGTGTGGTTCTATGAAGCAACCCAACATGAATGAGGGTCAAATAGGTCTCATCCAGAGCACACACCTTTCTAGGAAAACTTGGGCCAAGGGGGTGAAAGGGGTTATATCCATGGCTCATCCCAATGGTTAAATTTTGGGGAATCATTGCGTATCTAATGATGATGAGGATAAAGCCACAAGTAGTTCTGGGAGTTCAATACATTTTAACATCATTTGGAATGGATGAAATAGAACTGTTGTGAATTTATGGGGCATTGCGGCAGGGCATGAGAGTGGAGGTCTGGGCATCACTACGCAAGCCATAAGGATGAGAATGAAACCACATGTCGTTCTTGGAGAATTGTTTTGTTTAACATCATGTGGTAAGGACCCATGGAACACATGTTATGGTCATTCATGTGATATGGTAATGGATCTATCGTGAACCTTCATGCATTTCTTGTGTGGTTAGATCCTTGTCATAATTCCTAAGCTCATGTGAGCGATGTTCAGTGTGAGAAAAAATCAATGCCAGGGATATTATTTCAGTGTAGAGATAGGAAAGGGCTATGAAAAGACATTACATACCATGTAGTGGCTGGAGAGAGACATACAATCAAGGTGTTCCTATGAATACAATTAGAAATAGGAATCAAGACTCATGTAGTTCTAGACGAAACGTGCAGTTTGACGCCATTTAGTGAGTATGTGGGTGATTTGACGTGAATGGAAAGGGTAAGTTGCAGATCCATGTAGTTTCTTGTCATTCAGTATGGACATGGGATAAAAAATTGTGAAAGAAATATAATCCTATAGCTGGGACCGGTACTAATGGTTTGGGCATCACTATGTAAGCTATGATGAGAGGAATCAAGCCATGTGTAGTTCTTGAGAGGTTGTTCAGTTTAACATCATGCAGTTAGGATGATCTCCCATACAGTTTAACATCATGTGGTTAGAATCCACTTGCATAGTTTAACGTCATGTACTCAAGAAAAGACATACAATTCATTTTAACTTCATGTGGTGAGGATGTTTGATGGGACTTACACCGATGTGGATACCAAATTGTTGGTAGCTATGAAAAGTATTTCTTGAGAAATCTTGCATTGGTGGGTAGTGTGACACACTCCCCATCCATGGTGGCTAGAGAATATTATCCAATATGAAATACCATATGTATGATATAAGTTCATTCCCACTTGGGATCTAATTATGGGGGATTCTTCCCAGTATCATTGGGGTTCTATGGTCCATCACTGGTTCTCCTTGGATAATGAAGAGAGACCATCCTTTTTATTCAAGTCTTGTGTTATTATGTTATAGTGGATCCCAAGGATGTGAAGTGTGCATAACCTTTTCTTATATTACCATTCCAACTCATCCATATATTTTTTGGGCTATTCATCATATGAGAGTTGTCAAAAAATGGATATTCATTGTGAAGAAAGTTGGTCTTCTATGTGTAACACAGCATCAGTCTCGTACACTAGTGAGTATGGTGTTGCTTGTGTAGTAGTTTGTGTGGTGGTACAATAGTCCCATAAAGCATAGAGGTATTTGTCCAGCCAATACTTCTTATCCGGGTTCACCATATTTTGGATTATTTTTTATAGTCTTTTTGAAGTCCTCTTTCTATCTGTTTTCCACTACATGATAGTAGGATTAGTGATTAGACTCGATGTGGTACCCCTGGTAAAATTTCTTCAAATCCATGGATCAAAAGATAGTGTCTGAGTCTGTCATTATTGTGTGAGGGAACCCAAACCTAGTGATAATAAGGGATTTTGAAAAGTTGATGATATTCTTCATCCCAAATTCCTTCAGGGGTATCACCTCATCCCATTTAAAAAAGAATTCGGTAATAGTAAGAATGTACTGGAACTAATTGGATGTGGCTAGGGAATATGGCCCCACAAAATCCATCCACAAAATAATGAATGGTTAGGAATATCTAGACATATCCAGAAATTTTGGGGGGATGATGGATGAATTTTTCAAGAATTTTTCATGCATGACATTCTCTGGTTAATTGAACATAGTCTTGTATCATGGTTTTCAAATAGTACCACAACCTCTTAAATTTATGGGAGAGCTTGGTTCTAGATTGATGAGCACTAAAACTGCTTGTGTGGAAATCTTCCATAATGGTGGGAGCTTATCCTTATCCTATACAACTGAGGATAATTTCTTAAAATCCACATTAAAATAGAACTTTTGACTCATTTTGGCTATCCTACTTGGTGAAGTTTGATACTCGGATCTTGATTTGTTCCCTTCTAGAAAAATCCTTTAGGAGAGTCCTATATCAAAGATAGTTGATTGTATGATTCATCCATCCAGGGGTTGTCATAGTTTCATCATGCTATAGGGTGGTGTTGACCTGATTGATCTCTTTCATATCACATATGAAGATCGATGGGACCATTCTTCAATGTGTGATAAGGAAGGTTGCTTCCTTCTGATCATGACCAGTGATGATGGTGCTTTCATTAGCCATGTATCGACATGAAAATTCTATGATCGGGGAATATAATGTAGTATGGGATCAAAGAATAATTGTACAAACAATCCCTTAACATATCTAGTAAGAGGGTCAAGTTCTTCCTTTTTAAAGGCATATTTTTGATTGATCTTATTTACCACTAGTTCTGGGTCACCTTTGATATTCATTTAGGTAATGTGCAGCTCTAGGGATAGTAATAATCCAACGATGAGGGCTTGGTATTTGACCTCATTATTTGTACAGCCTTTAGACAACGATGAACAGTAGGGAAATTTCATTATCTAGAGTGAAAATTACAATCCCTAGACCAACCCAGGTGAGTTTTTGTTTTTCCATTATTAATCCGACTAGACATTGGTATGCACCATCATAATTCATCTCCCATGTCCATGGAGTGTCATGGGAATACAATACCTCTTTTTCAGGGATCTTGATGTCATGTGGTGTTTTTTTCGGGGTAAGATGTGCTTCTAAGAAGTCATCCAGGTCATTCCCTTTCACCGAATTATAGGATATGAACTAAATGTCATATTTCTATAGAATTATTATCCATAAATCCAAGCACCTAGTCAATATTGGTAGTCCAAGTACATACTTGAGAGGATCAATATGAGAGACCAGGTGGACTTTTTAGTGCTTTAAGTAATGCCTAATCTTTTTCACTATGTAGATTAGTGCAAGGATGTTATTTTCAATATCAAAATGTCGCCTCTTAGTACCTAGAACTGTTCATCTAAGGTAATAGGGACTATTCTCTCTTCCCATATCATTATTTTGTGCAAGAATGGATTCCAAAGGGAATTCCATATCAGTTAAATATAAGATGACTGTCCTCCCTTCCATTAGAGGCATTAAAACTGATGAGTGAAATAACAATATATTGAGACTTTCTAAGGCATTTTGACATTCATTGTTTCATTGGTAGGTGACTCCCTTCATCATTATACTCATGAAGGGGAGATATTTTTCTGCCTAGTTGGCTATGAATATTCGAATATTGTAAATGTTCCCTTAGATTCCACTTAGTTCATTCAGATTATTGGGGGGAAACATTGTTAGAATAGCAATAATATTCTTTGGGATGACCTTGATGCTGTTGTGGAATACCAAAAAGCCAAGAATATTTTCTATTATCACCCTGAAATCACACATTCTCGGATTCATCTTTAGACTCTGCTATCATATCTTGTCAAAGATTGTTTAGTGGTCTGTGAAGTGATCAAAACATTGTCAGGATTTAACAACTAGGTAATTGAAATAACACTCGACTATCCTTCCTAGAAATTTCATATTGGATCACAATATGATTCATAGGTATATGGATCCTACATTATTTAATCCAAATGGAAGGACCTAATAGAAGAAGGTCCCTTGAGGCACTCTAAAGGCATTGGCTTCTTCATACTTGGGGGCATCTTGATTTAATTGTTCCTTGAGTACATGTCCAATAAAGAAAGTTCTTGGAAGAAAGTAGTTACATTTGTCAAGAGTTTTGTGATCAAAAATAGGAAATTTTCCTTTGGGAAATGCTGATTATGGTCCCTAAAATCAATAAAGAACCTAATATGCCCATTGGTCTTCTTGAAAGGGATAATGTTGGAATGACATCATGGGTACTGCACTTCCCAAAAAAAATGGATTTGACCACTTTTTCAACTTCTTCCTCTACATTTTAGCAGGAGATGGGTAAATCCTCTTGGATGCAAGATTAAATCCTTGATTCTCGTTAGGTAGTCCGAGATGGTGCATATCCACATTTGGATTTAGTTCAGTAATCTTCATAAAATTCCATGAAAACACATTTTTGTGCTTCTTTAGAAATTCAATGTGCATCTCTTGATCATCAGGGGTAAGGTGGAACTAATCATTTTAGGCCATGGATCTTCTCCTGTATCCATTTTTATCTACCTGATATCGTGTATGGTGGTGTAAACAACTTCCTCAAATGATGGAGGTGTTTTCCTAATACCTTCATCGTCTTCTTTCATTTTTAATTCTGTAGAGACATCATCATGAGTGGATGGAAACCAGGGGTTCTCCCCATTTCTATCAGGGTGACGGATTCCATGAGTAGAAACATAATTACACCATAAAATATGAATTGCTACAGAGATATGCTAGATTTGATTGTCGCTAAGGACAGAAGAGTCTTGGACATTTGGAATTGGATCTTCTATTACAACCATGTTTATGGAGAGAAAATAATCATTATCTATCATGCTCCAGGGATTAACAGGGTCAGTCCCTAATCCATTGGGAGATATAACCTATATATCTTCATCCACCATTGGTTGTCTACCTATCTTCTTGTAAAATTCAACTTTAGTATATATGTATCTACATGCCTTGAAGGGGGTGAAGTCACCATGTAGATTTTTGACCATTCCATTAATGGGGTACTTCAAACACTAATGGAATGTTGAAGAAATCTCCAGGTGGCTATGAAGTCAGGGTCTTCTTAGAAAGAAATTATATGTAGTGTCTTTCTAGATTACCATGAACTCAACATCAAATGTGATCTCACCAAATTGTGTCTCAAGTTTTATTTCCCCAAGAGGAATATTCTCACACTTATCATAACCCTACATGGTCAACCTTTAAGGGGATAAGCCCCCTTCTCCGTACCCCAAACATTAGAGAGTTCGGGATTGAATGGGACTAATCCTAAATACAATATCGATTAGAACCCCTTGGATGTTGATGTTATTGAGTCTTCCCATGATATAAAAAGGTTCGTTGTGCCCTTAGATGGCCTCCACCTAGTCTTCATTATTGAATGAGATGGGGACATAACATCATAAGAACATAGTCTTCACTCTATAGGCCTCAGCAGGAGTGACTTTTATCTCAAATTCATATGGGATCTGAAGGGCTCTAATAAGTGCCTCCCTAAGTTATTTTGAAATATGGAGTTCATTAAGGATTTAAATCTTGTCTGGTAATGCAACTAGATATTTTAGAACATCATACTTTTGTGCCATAGCTTGATGCTTCACAAAGTGGGACTTTTCCAAGGCATGTGGCTTAGGGGCTGGAGCATGTGGCTTAAGAGATAAAGTAGATAAAGTTGATGGGCATGGAGATTTTGTGGTGGTTTAGGGGGTATCTACTTCTTTTTGTGTAGGTAATGAAAGCCTTCCCCGTCACCTGGGTTGATCAGATTAGACCCCCTATAAGCAGTTATGAAAGACAATCAGATGCGAGCGACAACTAGAGGGATCTAAGGAACCTCCTTTCCTTTTTTGAGCCTGCTGGAGTGCATTCCCATGATTCACGGCTGCTGATATATCTCCCATGGGGATATGACCAGAATATTGAGTCTAACCATGTCTTTATTATCCCCTATATCCTCATATCTGGTGCATGCAGCCTTCTGTTTCCCTGTTATATTTGGGAAAAACATATTCAAGGGCGTACTCATCATCAAAAATGGGATTTGTCAAGTGTATTATGTTTATAGAAATAAATATGAGCTATTTTAAAGATGAGGATTCTATTTTGTGGGGTGTTTCCCATGCCTAAAATGTTGTAGGTAAGAAATATGCAAGAGTTGGGGCTTTCTTTCCAACAGAATATGAATCTTACTCCCCTATATCTTCATTCTTTTGATGGTCATGCTCACCCTTAGGAGGCACATCTGACATCTCCTTCCTTGGAGGTGGAGATATTGCATGTTTGTGCAACTAGGATTTCAATGATCTATGTGATCAATTAACTATTTTCCAATTCATCCGGTTTTCAAAAAAAATCATTTGGTTAGCCCGAACATTCTACCAACCTTCCTCTTCTTTTGATCTGGTGGCGGTTATGAAAGTCTGCTTCTTTAAAGAATTGTCGAGCGTCACCTATCCAGAGTTGACCAAGACTTAAAGAACATCCATGAAGATGAATAAATTCTGGATATTATGAAACAGCCTTATAGAGAAGGTTCATTAATTGGGACGGTCGTTAAGGTTGACTTTATCAGACCTCCAAGGTTGTGGAATAGTCAGCATATTGTTATCCATGGTTTCCAAATAATATCTTGGGACTTTTTTATTTCGGAAGGAGTATACATTGTTCATAATTCCTCAAATACCGTGTGAACCTGATTTCTATTTACTTTTATCCGATAGAGATTCACTGGTTTTTTCTTCTCGATAAGAGCTGTTATATGATTCAGATCTTTCCTAGGTGCATGTATGCACACCACTGTGATTCAAATATTTCCTAAGTGGTTGTTCCTATGAGAGGGGGATATTGAGAGAATATATCAAACCCTTCCAAATATTTATTAAATCAGACACCCTAAAGTTCTCATGTTGATTATAGTTTTTCATTTTGATGATCATCATTTTTCTTAGTGTCAAATTGAAATGTTGAATGAACTAACGATGAAGGTCTTACCATTCTCTAATAGATTCTGTAGGTAGACTGATGTACCAAACAAAGGCTAGCCCTATTAGAGCCAGTATGAAACACCTCAGCTTGGTTACCTCCTATTGATCTCGAGGGACCATCATCAGCCCACGCCAAGATACGAAGTGTGTGAGAAACTATTCAGGGTCTCATGCACTATCGAAGGAATAAAATGTAGCATTGTCGAAGGTGGGTGGACGTGTGGTGTCATCCACCCATTTGGGATATGGATTCCTTTAAGGTTGTACAGGTTTACATCGCCCTTACATGGCTTCCATCCAGTTATCCATTGACTCAATGGGGGTAAGTTTCTCGGGGGGGAATCTATTTGCACCACCTCCTGTCCATAGGGAGTGGGTGGGGCCAATGAGGTGGTCATGCTTTCATCTCCCACTAATACTCAATTCTTCCTATGAATAAATCAGTTCCCTATTGAGAGATAGGTTTCCGCTAAAACAGAGGAAAGCCATGGCCATTTTTGGCCTCCTCATTTATATAGACTGTATTTCTAGATTTAGATCCAATATAACACTCAAATACTACTCTTAATGGTGGATCAAACATGGGAGGGAGAATATTCATCTCTGGATGGAGACGATACCTAGTGGGGATGTTTCTCCAAATTATGTCCTCATCGAGTTATCCGAGATCTCGTATTTCACTCTCATATTATGATAACTATTCTTTTTAAGGATTAAAATGAGATGTAGTTGTGTCTTTCCATTTATCTTTTCCAATATTCCACTGGGGTGGTAACTAATTATTTGGAAATTCCAAATTTTGAATCCTCTTTTGGTTCTTGGTATGTGCAACCTCATTTGGTGCATCCAAATCACCCTCCTCAGAGTGTATGTTTTCCATGTTTTGGCCCTCTATAATTACATCTCGATCAATTTATTCCATGTTAATAGTGACAACATTAAAAAAGGCATATCTGGAAATGGTGTTCGTTTCATTTCTTTCCACAAAACAATTTGATCCAACATGGATTCCATCTAGGTCGTTATTTAAACCCTTGGCCTAATTGGGAAATTTTTCCTTGTGACACTATAGGGGTATGATTTCCTTTTTTCTACTCTCTATTCCACTTAGTTTATGAATAGTAACCTTGAAGGATTTTTCGGTCATGATTGTCGAGAAAGCTCCATCCCAAAGTGGTTTGTCATGCAGTGGGAGGAACTAGCAGGATGTCAACCATTGATTCATTCCTACCAACCTAGATAATATTGATTCCCACTATGGTGTTAATGATGATGAAAATTCCAAAATCCCTATGATGTGGGGGACATTTGGGGTCTCCATTGGTATCGATAGGTCCTATTGTCAATGATCTAATAACTATGGTCAGGGAGTTAATATTCCTGATATAGACATTACAATATAAATTCTCCAAGAATGGTAGGATGGGGATGCTCAAGGATCATCACTGATGTCTCTAGGGTCCCTTCTGGGGACAATAATCTTGGTGATAATAATTGAGATAAAAATTCCCCCAGCCTAGTGGGATGGGGTTCACCTACAGCTTCCAATGTTATGTTCTGAATCCTTTCAGGAATTGAAAAATCAAGAGGTGGAGGCCGAGGTAAATTTTTTCCTAGCCTAGGGGGGAGATTAGTCTCTTGGAAAGCTACTGTAGAAGTTGTTATTATGGTCTCTCTGATGTGGTTCAGTTGTTCTTATGCGGGAGTTGGGTGTGATGGAAGTCCATGATGAGGGTTGTTCCTTATGGGAAGTTGTCTGGGTGATTGAAACTTCAATATATATGTTTGGAATGTCCACTTAATGTATTTAGGGGACCATTTTGAATTCCTTTTAGGTATCCTCGCTCCCCTTCTATGGTTTCTAGGATCTGTTGGAGTGGGGGAATTCTATTGTAGTGACCATCCATCTTAAGCATTACTTGGTCCCCTGATTTCATAAGAGGCTATAACATTACAGGATGTCATATCTATGGGGATCTGATATTCGAGGGGAGCGGTAAAGTTTAATGCTTGATGTTTTCCCCATATTAGAATGTGGATTCCTGACATGGATTTGAAGATAATCAGCTAAAGAATTAGGATTTAATGGTGGAAATAATGTTACATATTTACATTTTTCTTTTCCGATTTTGTATCCCATGCCATGGATATAGCATCCAGGTCATGCTGGAAATAGGGTGTCATAATTGACTAAAGGCAAAACTCATATCCTTGATAAAGGATATACTGGTATTTCAGTCACTGATGAGTATCCCACATATTTTTCCTTAGATAAGTATTGCCCACCTTTTATAGCTTATCTGGGATCTCATTGATGGATTTAGCAAGGGCCCAGAACATGATGGGGAGGTTGTTTCTGGATAACTCTCGCTATATGTCAATGTCATCGTCCTCTACATCAGAATTATAAAGGTATGATTGCCTTTCCCATGGGAGATATCATCATGGGGAGGTTAACCATGGTGGATGTCACATTTAGAGTCTCTACGGTCTATCTCTATAATACCATTATGAGGAATATTGTGGTAATGAATTCCTTCTATTTCCTCTTCGATAGAAGCGATGATAGACCCTTGTGGTGTTTAAAATGTTCCTCAAACAACCTCAGGGACACTAGATTTTATCATATTAAGATTATGATCCATGTGTTGCATCATGGTCAGAATATGTTGACCTTCCTTTTCTGGTTATGTTAGGGTATGAGCCTATTGTTTGATATTTTTCGAAACTTGTTTATAACTGTTAGGTGTTTCAGAGGTATGGCCCTACTTTTGAGAAGCTGTTTGGATTTTTGAATAATACTTTTCATTATTGATAGGGATATGATCCTATCCTAAGGCATGTACCACTCTCACTTGGTCAGCCCCAGAAAAGATGGGAGTATGAGCCTGATCTTGATCCTTTGGAATATACAACTGGTCTTTCTTTACAAGAGTATGATCCTTCCCAGAGGTGCATACCACTCTCACATAGTGATCCCTGGTTGGAATGGGAGTATGAGCCTGGTCTGAATATAAATTCCTTGTTATAATAGGCCGATGTACTTCCGGAATGGGAGAAGGGATATTATCCCCCTCTTATATTTCCTTGGAATGATGTCAGTGCAGTCGTACGTCGGTGGTAGTAGGAATATGTGACTTACTTCTATGATCTACCAGAGTATGCCGGGAAGATTCACTAATAGAAATATGGGCCTATCTCGAGGTTTGTGTCACTCTCACCTAGTTTTCCTTGTCCACAATGCAGATATGTGTCCAGTCCTGGGATATTGGAGTATGTCACTAGGATTTTTTGATAGGCATGTGCCACACTCACCTGGTTGGTCCTAGTTGGAATGGTAGTATGGGCCTTGTCTAATGCCTCACTCTTTTTCGGGATATGCTGATAATCCTCCTAGGTGGAAGGAATAATTTTTACTTTCTCTAGTAAAACCACTTGATCATGATGATCAAAGTGTTGTGTTGTCATTGCAATTGGAATAGGAGTATGCCCCTATACCTTTATCTGCAATAGTACCGGAATATGTTGGTGGAGCTATTCAACTATTGCTAAAATATAATGGCATTTTATAAAAGTTTGTTTGGGGATATAAGCCTACACATTTTAGGTCCCCATTATCTGTTGATAGATGTCTTCGATTGAAGTGGGGATATGTGTCCACTTCAATCCCCCTTGTTTCATCAAAGTATGTTGTTGTGCTTTGGGTATGGGGGTAGTAGTATGGGCCTCCTCCATGCCAGCTACAAGAATATGCCCTCAAGTTCTTTCTAAGAGAGCATGGGGTATGATCCTGCTTATGCGTCCATGTTAGAGTAAGCTAACATGCATTGTTAGTAGGAGTTTGTATATGATCCCTCTCTTAGATGGTTGTAGGAATATGCCTGTATACTTGTTCTGACTCACCATGGATATGAGGCTTCATACTGATTCATCTCGAAGTATGCCAGTAGGAATCATCGGCACGAGTGGGATTATGGCCCCCCTCTTGAATTTCTGACACCCTCCTCCTCTGATGAGTCTTCCTTGGAGACCGTTCATGGGTATCAGAGGTGGATTTTTGTCAGATGCTACCCCCAGCAGGCAACTGATGGGTACCAATAGGATGATTTTGGTGATGTCGGTCTGCAGGTGCCCTCCATGTAAACACATATACAAAAAGAGAGAATCATTGGGCTCCCTGGTCCCCCTTTATTGGATATGGAAGTTTTCTATTGTCACACTCTAGGGATAAGATCCCGAATAAGTTGGTTATAGTGATTGGTGCTACTGGCTTAATAGCAGACTTCATCGGGCGACTCGAACTCACCGGTTGTCATGCTTAAAGGATCTCGTGGGAAGCTTCCATGGTTGGGATTGTACCTTATTGGTGGAACTCCAAGATCATTATATTCACTATCTGCTGTTGGAGCCATCAAGATGGTGAGATCTCTTTATGACCTATGAGGTTCATAGCAACAAATGATGTGCCAGAATAAGTATTGGATGATGAAGACATTTCCTCTGGTTGGGATGTTGTAATCACACAGATAATAAGGATAAAGGTTACTGATCAGATCTATATCATAGGAATAAAAAATATCAATCTGATATTCATAGTTAAAACTATTTTCTTGTATTCCCTTTCTATCCATTCTACTCGTGTGGACTCATGAGCATGAGGATAGACTTACAAGAATCCCTATTTATACTGGTCTTTATACTTTGTTTATAAAAAAATATGGTTTTAAAAACAAATTGGCCTATGATATTCACATAGAGTCTTTAAGTGTTGTTTTCATATAGGGTTCAAGCAATATAGCTCGATGTATTATAACCCATTGATTTTTTATTTTGGAGAGATTCACATCTGGTTCACCATTTTTATTTTTTCATGTTTCGAAAGGGAATGTGGGATGAGATTCTCATAGATGGTTTCATTAATGGGGTATTTTATGGCCTTATTCATTACTGCACATTAGTTTTTTTTCATTTGTTTCATCTACCCTAGAAACTCTTAATGGTTCCCTTATCCATAGCTGGGTACAGGCCTCATTTCCAAAGTTTGATAATCATCTGGGTTTTCAGGTCCAACAAATCTTCAAGACTCACATCAGTCGGGCACATTACACCATTATGGGGGAGTTGTTTATTACTCTAGGAATCTATTATAGATTTAAGATATGTTTGTGACTCTCATCCTAATCTTGGTACGAGATCAGTTAACCAAATGAAACGACAATAGGTTATTTTTTATATGAAAAATACTTGGATCTCTTTAATGAATCACTTTTTAAGTATCTGAGGTTCCCTATTATTTTTGGTTAATGGATTGTTGCTTATATACTTAAGCCATATAAATGAATGATTTAGGAATATGCTTATATGAATGTAAGTGGTTAAAATCCCAGGGAGGGGCTTCATCCATTATGCAGCATCTAACATATCCTAGTAATTACAAGAATCAAAACCCACATAGATTATTCGTGTCCTTGGGACAATACCCAACTATTATTCCCCTATATATGGGGTTTTTGAATCATTTCCATAGTTAATTGATATTCTAGATTCTCAATGAGGTGTTCATTGTCTCCCCTCCCCCCCCCCCCATCCCACACGAGCTATGCTCGGTGTGAGAAAAAAGGTGGAAGAAAATGATCAACCTCATGGTGTTTAGATATGGAGAATTTTTATTGGAATTGTTCTTTGGGTGTTCGATTTAGAGCTCAGACCTTGAGAAGGTGTCCTACATATCCTGGGTATGGAAGGAATCAGAGTCACCATAGTTTTGTTTATATGAGGGGATTACATATTAAGGATTCCTGGGATAATCAATATGGAGTTCGAAACTCTGGGAGAGGTGGGCTACGTATGCTAAGTATATAAGGAATCAGAGTTGTCTTAGTTCCCTTCATGTTGGGGATTACACATTGAGACTGCCCTATATGATCAATATAGAGCACGAACCTCAAAGAGTGGTATCCTGCATAGCGTAGATGTTGTAGGAATAAGAGTCTTCATAGTTCCCATTATGTCAGGTATTACACAGTGAGGTTTCCCTGGATGATCAATATAGAGGTAAAACCTCAAAGGGACGTAGCTTACATATCCTGGATATAGAAGGAATCAAAGTCATCGAAGTTCCCTTTCTGTCAAGCCTTACACATTGAGGATGCCCTGGATGTTCAATATGGACCTCGAACCTCGAAGAGAGGTAGCCTGTGTATCCTAGATATATAGGGAATCAGATTCATTATATTTCCCTTTATATCAGGGATTATACACTGAGGCTTCCCTATAACATTGTGATATTTTATGGTTCATATGTCATGATCATTACGATTCCCTAAGACCATGTGAGCCATGATCATTATGAGAAATGAAGCATGACAAGTAATCAATGTCATTGATTTGAGTAAGGGATTTAGATAATTAGATTTTTCTGGATGATTAATATGAAGATCAAACCACTAAGAGAGGTAGAGAATTTATCCTAGATATGGTAGGTATTAGAGTCATCATAGTTCCCTTTATGTCGGGGTTTACACACTGAGGCTACTCTGGATGATCAATATGGAGCTCAAACATCAATGAGAGGTAGCTTATATATCCCAAATATGGAAAGAATCAGAGTCATCATAGTTCTCTTCATGTTAAGGATTACACACTGAGGCTAACTTATATGATCAATATAGAGCTCAAACCTCAATGATAGGTAGCCTATGTGTCCTAGATATAGTAGGAATAAGAGTCATCATAGTTCCCTTTATGTCGAGGCTTACTCGCTGAGGCTACCCTGGTGACATGGCCTTATTTTTTAGAGGATGTTGCATGACCTAGTTGGCATATCTTGAAATCCATTATATGACCTAGATTGATACATATGTAGGGTGTCCCAAGATCCAATGTGGTATAGTCCTAGAGTTGTCATGTGTCTTGGATGACACTTTTGGGAGACATCATGAGACATGGTAGACATGTCAAGAGGGCATCACGAGTCTCAACTAACTTTCCTAGGGAGTGCAGCAAGGGCTTGGATATCATGTCTAGGTGCTATCAAGAGACTTGTTTTCAGTAGTGAGTTCCATTATATGAGTTAGGTAATGTGTCCAAGGGACATCACAAGTCCTCGATGATGAAAATGGGTGGTCCACAAGATTAAAGTGGTGTATGTGGGAGAGTTGTGTGACTCATTCTGACATGTCTGGAGTATTCTCTTTTTCTAAAGTGGCATGTTGAAGGTGTTTCGTGAGACCTGGGTGACATGTCCTGGTGCTTTCTCGTGTATTTGGATGACACACGCAAAGAACATAGGGGTGGAGAGCCTATATTTCACGTAATCCTTCCACATGTGACCTTGTTTATTACCCTTGTATTGTGAATACCTTAGTTTTTTTCATTTCCAGTTGTATTGAATATTTCATGATCAAATTGGATTATATGATGTCCTTCACATAACCCACTATAGTAACCTCACATGATCTATGAATGATCACGTGAAGTTCATTATGCCTAGTTCCTGACTACTCTAGATGCTTGTTAGTATATTACCTAAAAGAAAGATAGTTGGTCGCATGATCACTCTAAGAAGTCCGTAGAAGTCAATAGATGATTCTGGTAGAGTCAGGGCATCAAGAATTCAACCCTTTATTCTTGTTGTGTTAGGGAATTTATAGGTATTTCCCCCTCAGATACTCACTTGTTTGTGCGGTGTATCTAGAACGAGCTTAGGATAGATCTATGGAAAGGGGCCCAGTTCCCCATGGTTACATTAGTCTCTATTATGGATTGATTCGGGTGTGTCACTTGATTTTCAGCAACCATGAGTCTCCTACATCAACTCATACATTTTAGAATTTTTTCTGATTATTGAAGGCTTTTTAGATCATGAAAATGTGTCTAAGGACCTCCATTTAGTCACATTGACATGTCCAAGGCTCCTCTTGAGATTTGAGTGTCTGTTGGAAGACACTCATGAGACTATGGGTGTCTTTTCTTACGGTCTTGCGGGATAGCACTATTCATGTGTTGGGAGCATCACATGCCTTTAAGAAACCATGAGTACCTCCTGCCTCCTCCACTTTGATCCCTTTTGTTTCACCAAAAAAAACGTTTGGGAGTCATGTGAGATTGCAAGTGTGTTGTTGATGATATTTCTTCTATTTCGTAGTGATGGATCATGTGACCAATATGGGTCATATAAGGCAACATGATCACATCATGACCAAATATGTTTATTCACCCTTGACTCACCAAGGAGTTTTATAGACATGTTTTAGGACTTTCTTACGGTGGGGCCACCATGCCAAAGATCTTATTCCAAATGAGTAGACATGTCACCGAGGACTCACGTTGGGCATGTCACATTTATTTTAGTGACCGTGAACACCTCTCCCCAACTCCCTTTTTTCTCCTTTTTTATGTGACAAAGGTTGGGAGTAATACGAGATTTCACAAGAGACATCTTGGATTTTTACCTTATTTTCATATGGTTCTTCACATGACCAATATGGTTCATATAAAGAGTGTGAACGCATGTTGTGGGAAAATCCATCTGTATGTACTTAGAGCGCCTTGGGGTTTCCTGGATATGTTTGAGGATTTTGCTTCAGTGAGGCTGACAAACCATAGGGTTTTCACAAGGTGAGGCAGACATGTCACTGAGGACTTGTGGCGTCTCATGAATAGCTTAGGGTGTGAGTCGCATGTCACTTAGTGACCATAGACCCCTCCCACCTACTCCTCTTTATTTTCATTATTAATGTAACAAAATCTTGGAGGCCTTGCGAGCTGCCTTGAATATCATCAAGAAATTTTCTTCTTCCCAATAATGATTTGGCATGTGAACTTTGTGACCAATGGGGGTCCCTCTCTTTGAGTCTCACCCCTCTTTATTATTGAAGGATTTAGGGTAGTTCTTCCGGGACATTTTGATAACAAACTATATAGCTTGGGGGTGATCATTTGTTTGTTTGGAGGCTATCACAAGAGAAGGAAGTCTTGCTAAAGGGGACTTTGTAGGACATCCTGTGGGTTATACACTATACGTGTATCCTTCAGGTGACCTTGAAAGGGTCACACAATCAGGATTCTCTTATATTATTAAGCGACATTCAAGTCTCATCCTTCCTTTTATTCATTTTCTTTTGTGGGGAAATAATACCCATATTGTAACACCCCAATATTTGAAAGTATGTTATTTCTTCAATGTAATTCTATAACTTGTTCTACACGCAACACCAAGTTCAAGCGCACCACGACTTACCAAACTAGCCATTCAGAAGCGGTTATGAATAGTATTAACTGAATTTTGAATTTTAAATATTTTATATAATTTTAACATCCATATTATGTGTTTCTTAGACATAATATAAGACCAAATTCATTTTTTTGGATAAAGGAAGTATTTTTCAGAAAATAAAATTCTACCGCCTTTTAATGGAGAACCCTTTTAAATCCAATATTTGACACTTTTATATATTCAATTTGACAAAATAAACTTCTTATTTAGAATTGGGAAAAAAAATTATTTTTGACAAATTTTTGTGTTTTTCTGATAACTTTCATCTTTGGGTGAATAGTGAAAAATACTAAATTTTAATTGAAAACACCTTTTTAAATCAAAATAATTACTAGTTTTAAATTATTAATTTGAGTTGTTTTAAAGTATAATTAGATTATATTTTTACCATTTAATCTAATTTTGTTCATTGGAAGAAATTTAACTTTGAAATTGGACATAAACAAGTGTCAATCTTTTGATAGTTATTATTTCTTAAAAACACGCTTTTTGTTTTAACAATGGGAATTAATTTTAATTTAATTTCTGTCACTTCGGTGTTTTGAATTTGGAAAAATGGATTACATATTTGGAATCAGGAGGAAAAAAAATTTAAATAGATAACTTTTATTTTTAGACATTGTGGATATTTACTTCAGTATATATTTTACTTATCATGGTTAAAGAGTGTATCTGGTAAATAAGAGTAAACAATTATTATTATAATTATATTAAATTACACTAACATGTGTCATATTCTTATTGGTTAATACAAATATGACCATGGTAATCCTTGGGTGGATTTCGGGATCCCATGGAGCTACATGGGAGTGATAATGAGACTTTATATTAATTAATTTTAAGTAATGAAAAAAATTACACAAACATATATCTTTCAGTAAATCAATTTTTACATGGGGTTATATAAGCTATTTCTTAGACTATAAATATTTATCTGAAATATAGAAATATTTCCAACATCATGGTTTTTTATTTATAGTTTTTATACATAAATAATTAAATTCATTTATGCCACAATGATGATGGAGTAATTACCTTATTAATGAATGAATAAACTAATTGATATTATAAATATCCAAATAAATGTAAATTGATAATTTTTATGCATTCCACTAATTTTATAGGTTAATCTGACATGTTAGGGTTGATTCAATGAATTTTTTTAGAAGTAATCATGCTGTTATGACTTTCACAAAAACAAAAATACCAAATAGTGTCCAAATTGACAAAAATATTTTTTTAAAACAAATACAATATTATTAAATTATATAACAGTCTCAAAAATATAAGGTTCAGAAAATAGACTCTTATAGTAATATATGTGTCATTAATAAACCACTTTTGGTTCTCTTGGAATTTTATATTATGTTTATTAACCATATAATATAAAAATACATAAATACATGGTAAATAATAACCTATTTAACCAAGAGTTAAATCTAAAAGGTTGGGTTAATATGGTAACCTCAATTTGTATAAAACCTATTTTTTGAGATTAATTCGACCCATAACCATCCAAGGATCGAAATAAATTCATTTGGAGCCATTATAAACTATATATGATTGTATAATAAAATAATATTTCAATCTTTCCATAAGGTTCCCCTCATCTCTCTTATAAAAGGGAACTTCCCCTTCTCCAAAAATCACACCTTCAAATCCATTTGGATTGGTCCAAAATTTTTCCAATTAATCTCCCAACATTCATATATTTCTATTTTAATCCTTAACTTAGGCATAAGACACATCAAAGAAGCCTTTTGGTTCAAACCAAATGGAGTTACCTGATTTAAAGGTAACATCTTCTCTTAAGTTCTTTTATTTTATTTTACATCTAAAACCCCCCTAAACACTTTTTATTAAATTATTTTATAACAACACCGGTATCCTAAATATACTAGGTTGTTTTTATTATATGTATTCTAGATACACTTACACACACCCCTATCTAATGGGAAAAGAACATATTGTTTCTGTGGACGGCGAACTACTGCCTCACGAAACAATGATTGTTCAATTATCTCATACCGCCTTTTATGGTGGCCATTAAGATGGAAATGTATTTATATGTCATATATATTATATTTATATAGTTTATATGCTACTTTATTTTCCATTCATATCATACCTTTATGGTTTCCATAATGGGTAAATGGGATAATTTCATTTGAGGAAGTGCGGACTACCACCCCCTCAAAGTGATATGACTCGTTCATGCCATACGTGGCACGTATAAAGGATGAAGTTACTAAAATTATGTATGATATTTTATTGAAATTATAATATACCTATGTATAATTAATTATTCATTCTATTAAAATACGAAATAGAAATGAAAGTAGCGTTCATACGTACGTATGGCTTACCGTCTCCAGGAACGATGCATTTCATTTCTTATCTCCCAATGTTATGTACTGTTATAAATAAATATATATATATATATATACTAGATATATAAGATATATATGATATCTAAATCATGAATATCATTCTAGATATAAATTAATTTTGACCACATGGACGACATGTAATTATAAGAAGTTTACTTTTGACTCGAGTACCAAATATCAAAAAAACAAATGTTATTAACTTAAATGATTTCATAATGTTTATAATATACTAATAAGTGATATAAAAGGTATAATAAATTTGAAAAAAATTATGAAGAAACTATAAATTTAACATTTATTTATTATTCAGGATATTAATGAACAATCTGGTCATGTCGGATATGAGGTAATGGTTAATTTCACAATCTCATTATTATCTGAGGTTGTTTTTACGTAAATATCTATTGGGACTTCTTTATCATCCACATCCATGTTTTCTTCAAAATATATTTCAAAACATTTTTACTATTTACTAGACTATGGTTCAAAGTCAGTAATACCCTTATTTTACCTTATATGTTTTTAAAGGAATCTTTTTATCGTTTTCCAAACAAGGTACTTTATGACCATTTTGACAAAATTAAGGTAAGAATGTTTTCTTTTACTTATACGGCGGGTGTTGCTATTTTCCACCATTATAACATCATCGAATCTTCCCTCACAATCATATAACAATATTTTCAAAATAAATGTTTTCTTTTATAATTATGTGACTCGTAAATGATTTCAAAATAGAAAGAGGTATTTCTCTCAAATTGTTTTTATTTCATCTATGTCAAAATCCTTTGATAAATTTTACACTTGTTTGAAGTTGATTTATTATGTTACAAATATTTAATATTGTATTTAAGATTCTGTGATATGTTTTACTATGGATGTGTTATTTTTATATCATTCATTGTTTATGGTTAAATTATTTACATTTTGTATGATAGTTTTAATACAAATGTTTATGTTATATTTCAACATTTTCATAAGAAGAATGTATTAGACTTAGTAAGTGATGGGTTGAGACCTCTATATCTCTTTGATGCATCATTAGGTATCATGAGACAATTAGATGTGGAATTGGATGTGGCCTTTTCCAATTTGATATATGGTTTTGGCCAAGGCCTAAATCATTTTTAGACCTCTTGGTCGAGGCCTTGACAAGATGCTTCAGAATATTCGGTATTATACATTCCCTCATTATGAAAATAATAATGATGGTCCATGTGGTTATTATTCTAGTATAATACCCATGACAATGTTTTATTATGGAATTATTTACTCATCTCATATTCCTGCCATGAAGTGTTCAAGTTTATAATTTGTAAAGGCATGTGTTTTTAATTATTTAACATACCTAATGTTTATGTTATCTTCCATTGTATTGTTATCCATAATGAGCATCTGAGATCTCCCCTTTCTATGTTTTATTTATCTCAGTATGTGAAGATGAATATTATGAATGACCCATAGGGATAGTCTATGAAAAATTAATGTGGTCAAAGGAGACAATGTTGTTGTTGTTTTTCATTTTATAATGTAATGAAAACTTATGTATGTATCTAGTACTTCAAAGGCTACTAAACTTATCGTTATTTTGGGATTGGATCCCTTGTGATCATGTCTATGTTATGTAATAATTCACTGACTCTTGGTAACTAGGGTCGAGGCATTACAGTTGGTATCAGAGGAATTTTAGTACAAACCTTGGAAACTAGATTTAGATAAACTCTGATTATAGCACATTACCCTATGATAGACTTTGAGGATTAGTATAGAAGAAATTCATAGAATTTTGGTAATGTAGTGATTTTATTTATTTTCCAAGTAATACATCCCTATTTGGATATGAGTAGGTAGAGGCAGCTCTAGCATAGATGTACCTAGGAGTGAAAAATCCGACAAGGAGTTTTGGGCTTGACTCGGGGTATCCTGGTACACGACAACAGGTCATGCTGCACTCTTGGGTACGACAATCCTGGGGGATATTCTAAGGATAATTCACATATTCTTTATAAACCATTATGAGGTATTTATGAGTATATAACTTTTCAAATAAAACATTTTTTATCATTATGGATTATATCAATAAATTACTAAATTTATGTTAAGTATGTTATAAGTTTGGAATTATGTATCGCAATTCCTAAACTAATGTAGTGTATGCCATTGTTTAGAAATGGTTCCTAGTAGAAGGAACAAAAACCATATCAATGCACATAATCCATGTTGGGATTTACCTCCTGCTCATGATAATTATAATGGAGGTGGTGACACAACTAGTGATGATCAGCTTATCACCATACTGGGACAACTCAATCAGGTTTTGAATAATAACCTTACCCGTATTGAGCACCCTGATCCATAATGCGGAGGATCAATGTTAGACCGCATCATGAGGAAACAGCCACCAACATTCAATGGGAATAAAAATCCATTTGTAGCTGAGAAATGGATAAGTTTCTTTGATAAAATATTTCATGCTTTGGGGAGTAGCGAAGGGGAAAAAGTTCTCATGGCAGTTTATTGCCTAACGGGAGATGCAGATCAATGGTGGTCATTGATTCAAAACACAAAGGAAGATGAAGAAGTATAAAATATGGAATGGAGAGAGTTTAAATATCTTTTCTTAGAAAAATACTTTCCTCATTACCTTCGAGATGATAGGGATAGGCAATTTCTGAGTCTGAGGAAAAAAGAGGATGATAATGTCGCAAAGTATAAAGCTAACCTTACAAGGTTAGCAAGGCATGCTGCAGATAATATAAGAAACCCAAGAAAAAAGATTGATCATTTATTTGATGGGTTAAAACCATTTCTCCATCAATCATTAGTCTCACAATCCTTCTCATCATATAAAGATATTGTCTCATGTGCTATCAAGATAGAAAAGACATTCTCTAAATCTTATGACTTTAAAGCAAAGAAAGATAAGAATAGATATACTGAACACTCTAGAAAAGGAAATATGGAGACATAAAAGAAGGGAAAATTTGAGTTTTTACCCTGTGTTAATTGTGGAAGGAAGCACCCTGGTTCCTATCTAAAAGGAATGGCAGTTTGTTACAAATGTAGATAAAAAGGTCACTAGGCTCGTGATTGTAAGGGAAAGAAAGATGATGTCAATGTTGAATGCTATTATTGTAGAGAAATGGGTCATTATTAAAATGAATTTCCTAAGATCCAAGGAAACTTACCTCAAAAAAGTCCAAGGGATCAAGGCCAATCTTATGTTGTTACTACAGTTGAAGTGGAATAATTAATGTATCTATGTTTTCACTACTGGAAATACAGCCTTTCCCAAAGGTTCAGAACTGTTGGGAAAGGCTGAAGAACTGTTTTTATATGTTATACCAATGGTTCTGCAAACTGTGGGGAAGTACGCCGTTGGGAAAGGCTTTTCCCAACGGTTTATAGAGAACCGTTGGGACAGGTTAGAAAAAATCAACCTATCCCAACAGTTGTTCCAAACCATTTGGAATAGCTTTTCTCAACGGTTTGGCCCATTGTAATATTCTTCCTTCCCAACGGTTTAGAAACCGTTGGGATAGGTTTTTACTAACAGTTCATAGAACCGTTGGTAAAAACAACCTTTCAACATGTTATACCAATAGTTTCAAACCGTTGGGATATCCTTTTTTTACCAACGGTTCTATGAACCATTGGTAAAAACAACATCAGAGGGGCTATGCCAATGGTTTGAAACCGTTGGCATAGCCTTTGTTGTGCAAATTCCACAGAAGCCTACAATTTGCACAGCAGCTATACAATTTGCACATGATGTCTCATTTTGGGCATTCACTCTCATTTTCAATCAAAATTTCAATCCAATTATTGTACCTATAACACATATAATGCATACATATAGAGAACAAACCAACACATACAGATAATGAAAACCAACCAACAAACACATATAATGCATCCTGGAAATATACACATCCATAATTAAATTAGAATTCATAACGTAATTATAAACATACATAATTCATTTAGAATTCAATTTAAAATTTAGATGACAATC
This sequence comes from Viscum album, assembly GCA_963277665.1. Classification (NCBI taxonomy): domain Eukaryota; kingdom Viridiplantae; phylum Streptophyta; class Magnoliopsida; order Santalales; family Viscaceae; genus Viscum; species Viscum album. The sequence continues at coordinate 1,673,477,225 of OY728133.1, forward strand.
ATATGTGGAATCCAGAATTCAATTCATAAATTGATTGGTTTTTCATATACCAAATATTTTTACTAGAAATGATGTCTATTTTAAACAAAATACATACACCTAGAGTGATACCGGTCACACCGTCCCTCAGATTGAGGCGAGGTTAACTTGTACACGTCACAAATGACTCATTGATCGTTGTCCTAAAGTATCAACATATTCTGAAAGCATTTGGTTGGTTTTCTGTATGTCAGTTGTTATTTTCATTTAAAATAAAGTGTTTTTTAAACAAAAGAGAGACTCTTTGAATGGTGTCGGCCCCACCATGCCTCATATTTAGGCGAGGTTGACTCGTACACATCACAAATGACCCATGGATTGTTGTGCTAAAATATAAACACAATCAGAATGCGTTTGGTTGGTTTTCTATATGTATTTCAAATATAGTTAATTTTAAAGAAAAGAGATACACATAGAGTGGTCTCGGCCAAACTACGAATTGGATTGAGGCGCAGTTAACTCGTACATGTAACATATGACCCATGGATCATTTTCCTAAAATTTCAAAAAAAATCGAATGCGTTTGGTCAATTTTTCGTATGCCAGTTGTTTATTTAACTTATAATCTTTTCTATTTTAAACAAAAGAGACACAGTTAGAGTGGTACCGGCCACACCACATCTTATATTTAGACGAAGTTGACTCATAAACGTCTCAAATGTCCCATGGATCATTTTCCTAAAGTATCAACACAATCCTAATGTGTTTGTTCGGCTTTCTGTATGCCCGTTGACGTTTTCCACTTAAAATGATGTCCTTTTAAAACAAAAGACATACACTTTGAGTGGTGTCGGCCATACCGCGCCTCGGATTGAGGCGGGGTTGTTTCGTACACGTATCATATGACCCATGGATCATTGTTCTAAAGTATCAACACAATCATAATCCGTTTGGTCAGTTTTCTGTATGTACTAAAAATGTTGTCCATTTTAAAAAATTGAGAGCCACTTAGAGTTATTTTGGCCACACCATGCCTCGGATTTAGGCGGGGTTGACTTGTACACATCACATATGACCCATGGATCTTTTTCCTAAAGCATCAACACATTTCGAATGCGTTTGGTCTGTTTTTCATATGTCAGTTTTTTATTTTCACTTAAAATGATATCCATTTTAATCAAAAGAAAGACACTATGAATGGCGTCGAACACACCTCTTCTTGAATTGAGGCGGGGTTGACTCATACATGTCACATATGTCCCATGGATCATTGTGATAAATTATCGACACAATCAGAATCTGTTTGGTCAGTTTTCCGTATGTCACTTGTTGTTTTCACTAAAAATGAAGTCCATTTTAAACAAAATAGAGAAACTTTGAGTGGTGTTGGCCACACCGCACCTCGGATTGAGGTGGGGATGAATTGTACACGTCAAATATGACCCATGGATCTTTCTCCTAAAGTTTCAATAGAAACCGAATGCGTTTGGTCAATTTTCCGTATGTACTTAAAATGTTGTCCATTTTAAACAAAAGAAAGTCTCTTAGAGTGGTCCCGACCACAATGTGACTCAGATTGAGCCCGGGATGGCTCGTACACGTCACATATGACTCATGGATCGTTGTCCTAAAATTTCAACAGATTACGAATGCGTTTGGTCAATTTATCGTATGCTAGTTGTTTATTTCACTTATAATCTTGTCCATTTTAAACAAAAGAGACACAATTAGAGTGGTACCGGCCACACCGCATCTCAGATTTAGATGGGGTTGACTCGTACACGTCTCAAATAACTCATGGATCATTGTCCTAAAGTATCAACAGAATCAGAATGCATTTGGTCAGTTTTCCATATGCCAGTTGATGTTTTTCAGTTAAAATGATGTCCTTTTGAAACAAAAGACATACACTTTGAGTGGTTTCGGCCACACCGTTCCTCAGATTGAGGCAGTGTTGACTCGTACACGTCACATATGACCCATGTATCATTGTGATAATGAATCAACACATTTCGAATGCGTTTGGTCAGATTTTCATATGTCACTTGTTTTTTTTACTTAAAATGAAGTCCATTTTAAACAAAAGAGAGATACTTTGAGAGGTGTCGGCCTCACCGCACCTCGTATTGAGGCGTCGTTGACTTGTACACGTCCCATATGACCCCTGATTCGTTCTCCTAAAGTTTCAACGGAAACCAAATGCGTTTGGTCGGTTTTTCGTATGTACTTAAAATGTTGTCCATTTTAAACAAAAGAGAGACACTTAGAGTGATCCCGGCCACATCGTGACTCGGATTGAGCCCATATTAGCTTGTACACATCACATATGACCCATGGATCATTTTCCTAAAATTTCAATAGATACTGAATGCGTTTGGTCAGTTTTTCGTATGTCAGTTGTTTATTTCACTTATAATCTTGTCCATTTTAAACAATAGAGAGCCACTTAGAGTTATCTTGGCCACACCATGCCTCATATTTAGGAGGGGTTTACTCATACACGTCACATATGACCCATGGATCATTTTCCTAAAGCATCAACACATTTTGAATGTGTTTGGTCAGTTTTTCGTATGTCATTTGTTGTTTTCACTTAAAATGATATCCATTTTAAACAAAAGAAAGACACTATGAATGGTGTTAGCCACACCACACCTCGAATTGAGGCGGGGTTGACACGTACACGTCACATATTACCCATGGATCGTTGTGATAAAGTATCGACCCAATCAGAATCCGTTTGGTTGGTTTTCCGTATGTCACTTGTTGTTTTCACTAAAAATGAAGTCCATTTTAAACAAAATAGAGACACTTTGAGTGTTGTCGGCCACACCGCACCTCGGATTGATGCGATGTTAAATTGTACACATCACATATGACCCATGGATCTTTCTCCTAAAGTTTCAATAGAAACTGAATTCATTTGGTCGGTTTTCTATATGTACTTAAAATGTTGTCCATTTTAAACAAAAAGAAGTCACTTAGAGTGGTCCAGACCACACTGTGACTTGGATTGAGCCCGGGTTGGCTCGTACACGTCACATATGACTCATGGATCGTTGTCCTAAAATTTCAATAGATTCTGAATGCGTTTGGTCAGCTTTTTGTATTCCAGTTGTTTATTTCACTTATAATCTTGTCCATTTTAAACAAAAGAGACACAGTTAGAGTGGTACCGGCCACACCGCGTCTCCGATTTAGACAAGGTTGACTCGTATATATCTCAAATGACCCATGGATCATTTTCCTAAAGTATAAACACAATCCGAATGCATTTTGTCGGTTTTCCGTATGCCAGTTGATGTTTTTCAGTTAAAAGGATTTCCTTTTGAAACAAAAGACATACACTTTGAGTGGTGGCGGCCACACCGTGCCTTAGATTGAGGCGGGGTTGACTCGTACCCGTCACATATGACCCATGGATCATTGTTCTAAAGAATCAACACATTTTGAATGCATTTGGTCAGTTTTTCATATGTCACTTATTGTTTTTACTTAAAATGAAGTCCATTTTAAACAAAAGAGAGACACTTTGAGTGGTGTCAGCCACACCACGCCTCAGATTGAGGCGGCGTTGACTCATACACGTTACATATGACCCATGGATCGTTCTACTAATGTTTCAATGGAAACCAAATGAATTTGGTCCGTTTTCCGTATGTACTTAAAATGTTGTCCATTTTAAACAAAAGAGTGACACTTAGAGTGATCCCGGCAACACCATGACTCGGATTGAGCCCTGGTTGGCTTGTACATGTCACATATGACCCATGGATCATTGTCCTAAAATTTCAACATATTCTGAATGTGTTTGGTCGATTTTTCGTATGTTAGTTTTTATTTCACTTATTATCTTGTCCATTTTAAACAAAAGAGACACAGTTAGAGTGGTGCCGGTCACACCACATCTCAGATTTAGATGGGTTTGACTCGTGCACATCTCAAATGACCCATGGATCATTTTTCTAAAGTATCAACACAATTCTAATGCATTTGGTCGGTTTGTCGTATGCTAGTTGATGTTTTTCACTTAAAATGATTTCCTTTTGAAACAAAACACATACACTTTGAGTGGTTTTGGCCACACCGTGCCTCGTATTGAGGCAGGGTTGACACGTACACATCACATATGACCCATGGATCGTTGTTCTAAAGTATCGACACAATCAGAATCCATTTGGTTGGTTTTCCGTATGTCACTTGTTGTTTTCACTTAAAATTAAGTCCATTTTAAACAAAATAGAGACACTTTGAGTGGTGTTGGCCACACCGCACCTCGTATTGAGGCGGGGTTGAATTGTACATGTCACATATTATCCATGGATCTTTCTCCTAAAGTTTCAACGAAAACCGAATGTGTTTGGTTGGTTTTCCGTATGTACTTAAAATGTTGTCCATTTTAAACAAAAGAAAGTCACTTAGAGTGGTCCCGACCACACCGTGACTCGGATTGAGCCCGTGTTTCCTTGTACACGTCACATATAACCCATGAATCGTTGTCCTAAAATTTCAACAGATTCCAAATGTGTTTGGTCAGTTTTTCGAATGCCAGTTGTTTATTTCACTTATAATCTTGTCCATTTTAAAAAAAAAAGACACAGTTAGAGTTGTACCAGCCACACTGTGTCTCGGATTTAGATGGGGTTGACTCGTACACGTCTCAAATGACCCATGGATCATTTTCCTAATGTATCAACACAATCCGAATGCATTTGGTCGGTTTTCCATATGCCAGTTGATGTTTTTCAGTTAAAATGATGTCCTTTTGAAACAAAAGACATACACTGTGAGTGGTGCCGGACACAACGCGCCTCGGATTGAGGTAAGGTTGACTCATACACATCACATATGACCCATGTATCGTTGTTCTAAATAATCAACACATTTAGAATGCGTTTGGTTAGTTTTTCATATGTCACTTGTTGTTTTTACTTAAAATGAAGTCCATTTTAAACAAAAGAGAGACACTTTGAGCGGTGTCGGCCACACCGCACCTCGGATTGAGGCGTCGTTCACTAGTACACGTCAAATATGACCCATAGATCATTCTCCTAAAGTTTCACTGAAAACCAAATGTGTTTGGTCGGTTTTCTGTATGTCCTTAAAATTTTGTCCATTTAATACAAAAGAGAGATACTTAGAGTGATCCTAGCCACCTCGTGACTTGGATTGAGCCTGGGTTGGCTCGTAAAAATCACATATGACTCATGGATCATTGTCCTAAAATTTCAATAGATTCTGAATGCGTTTGGTTTGTTTTTCGTATGCCAGTTCTTTATTTCACTTATAATTTTCTCCATTTTAAACAAAAGAGACAAAGTTAGAGTGGTACCGGTCACACCGCGTATCGGATTTAAACGGGGTTGACTCGTACACGTCTCAAATGACCCATAGATCATTTTCCTAAAGTATCAACACAATCTGAATGCATTTGGTCGGTTTTCTGTATGCCAGTTGATGTTTTTCACTTAAAATTATGTCCTTTTGAAACAAAAGACATACACTTTGAGTGGTCTCGGCCACACCGCACCTCGGATTGAGGCGTGGTTGACTCGTACACGTCACATATGTCCCATGGATCATTATGCTAAAGAATAAACACATTTCAAATGCGTTTGGTCAGTTTTTTGTATGTCACTTGTTGTTTTCACTTAAAATGAATTCCATTTTAAACAAAAGAGAGACACTTTGAGTGGTGTCGGACACACCGCGCCTCGGATTGAGGCGGTGTTGACTCGTACACATCACATATGACCCATGGATCGTTCTCCTAATGTTTCAATGGAAACCAAATGCATTTGGTCAGTTTTCCGTATGTACATAAAATGTTGTCCATTTTAAACAAAAGAGAGTCACTTAGAGTGGTCCTGGACACACCGTGACTCGGATTGAGCCCAGGTAGGCTCGTACACGTCACATATGACCCATAGATCATTGTGATAAATTATCAATAGATTCTGAATATGTTTGGTCAGTTTTACGTATGCCAGTTGATGTTTTTCACTTAAAATGATGTCCTTTTGAAACAAAAGACAGACACTTAGACTGGTGTTGGCAACACCGTGCCTCGAATTGAGGTGGGTTTGACTCGTACATGTCATATATGACCCATGGATCTTGTGAAAAAGTATCAACACATTTCGAATGTGTTTGGTCAGTTTTTTGTATGTCACTTGTTTTTTTAACTTAAAATCTTGTGGAAATTCATATAGAATATTTTTATATCATATTTATTATGGATTAGATTTTAGTTTATCATGCTATGAAACATTTCAGAGCTAATGAAATTAAGGAGGGTGGAGGGGCTGTCCGGGCGGCTGTCCGGGGACCATGGAGGAGGGTGGGGGGCTGTGCGGGGTCTGTTCGGGGGGCTGTCTGTGGTCCAGGGAGGAGGGTGGGGGGCTGTCTTGGGGGCTGTCCAAGGGGCTGTCCGGGGGACTGTCTGGGGAGTGTTCGTCGGGTTTCTCGGGGTCCAAGGGGAGGGTGGGGGCTGTCCGGGGGGCTGTCCGGGGTCCAGGGGGGAGGGTGGGGGCTGTCCGGGGGGTTGTCCAGGGGGGCTATCCGGGGGGGGGCTGTCTGGGGGGTGTTCGGGGGGTTATCCAGGGTCCAATGGGGGGGCTGTCTAGGCGGTTGTCCATTGTCCAGAGATGAGGGTGGGGGATGTACGGGGGCTGTATAGGGGTTTGTTCGGGGGCTGTCTGGGGGTGTTTGGGGGGTGTCCAGGCTCCAAGGGGGAGGGTGGGGGGCTGTCCGGGGGGCTGTCCGTGGTCCAGGGAGGAGGGTGGGGGCTGTACGGGGTGCTGTCCGAGGGCTGTCTAGGGGGCTGCCCGGGGGGTGTCTGGGGGGGCTGTCTGGGGACCAAGGAGGATGGTGGGGGGGGGCTGTCTGGGTGGCTGTCTGGGGGGGTTTCCGGGGTCCAAGGAGGATGGTGGGGGTTGTCCAGGGTCCAAAAAGGAAGGGGTTGTCCAGGGAGTTCTCAAACACACAACAACTAAAAGACAACAACATCCATAAAAACAGACAATATATAAAAATGACTCAACTTCAATACTATACTATGGGTTTAAATAAAACAAACAACTAAAATCGATTAAACATCAAATCTTAGTAATATAAGTCAAAAATGTAACGGATCAATTTGTCCCACATCACCATCACCATTATCATCATCATCATCACCCTCTTCATCGTCCCCATCATCGTCGTCGCCCTCCACAGCACCCTCCTCCTCACCCTCGCCCTCCTCCTCACCCTCCTCATCTCCATCCTCTTCTGCATCAGACTCCTCGCCATCATCATCTTCAAGATGGAAATCAGCATGACCACCACTAGAACTTCCACCTGGTGCACCATATATAGAATGTATTGACGACATATATTTATCAATCGCTGGGCTGGCCTCTACTGGAAGTGTTGGACGTAGAACATCAATAAATTTCACAAATGCATTGTTTGCCCTAGCAGACTATTTTTCCATCTATGTGGCCCTTTTCTCAGCTTGTTCTGTCTGTTCCGTAACTTGCTGCAGCTTGGTGGAACTACAACCCGTACCTGAGGCGGGCCAATACCTCGTCGGGGCTATCCTAGGTCGGCAACATACTCTGCCAGAATGCTCTTCTTCCAACACCTGATGTAAGTGATCAGATGGCCCAAAATTATCTGCTTCTTGGGCATCGAGGTCCTCTAAAGCATCCTGTTACAAATACAAATATATTATTAAGTTACAAAATAGATATTAAAATATAAAATCAATAGATTAAAACATACAATCTGCTGCTGAGTCGCTTCATTGACAGCACTTCCATCTGTTTTCCGTCTACTTGAGAAAAACAGTTTTTCTCAAGGCACGCATCCTTCAATATTCTGTATTTGCCTCTTCAATGTCATTGAAAACAAAAGTTATATAAAAACTTTAGGAAACAATTAAATAATTGATGAAACAAAAGAAAACTTAATTCGTAAAAAAAACTTATAAACAATTGTCATTCCTACTTCCTCTCATGATCTGGCATCGTCGTACGTCCTAGTGTGTGGAGGTATTTTTTTCATCAATGTTTTTTTATTTTTTCTAGATGATTCCTAAATAAAATTCAATAATTTAAAGGATAATATTAATTCAAAACATGAAAGTTATTATTTAAATACCTCAAATGTAATGCATATCTTAAACTGGGTACTCGTCCAATGAGTAATCATCTGACGATACTGCTCTATAAGACAATCATCCACGACTAGTACCACCTCTAACTCAGTGCCAACTCTAGCACTCCATACAATATACAACTCATTATTTTAGGCTCTCCAAATCTCGCCTAAATCCTTTAGACGTTTCGGTCGTGCACCCTCACCATCGGGAAAATTAAATCGAAGCTGACATCAAAATATTAATTCATATAAATACAAAAATAATTCATGGAATTAAATACAATAGATTTTTTTACCCATATCTCTGCCCAAACTCTATCCTTGACCTCATGTGGCAAATGTCTCCATGGCAGCGGGCTGACAGGAATGATGTCGATGTATTTGGAAAGCGTCGCCAAAAAACTCCGACATTGCTGCCCTGTTTTCTCGACCATTTGGTTCTCTTCATTGTATTCCATCATAACCTGTGTGCGGCGGTTCCACAAAGAACGCATGCATGTATGGCCCCGCCCCCGCCTCCTGTCAGTAGATGTATCTGTCATGAAATAAAAACAAATATTTTATCAAAACATGTTATAATGAAAATAAATATTTCTATAAAAATTTGTTAGTGTTTTATAAATATTCTTGCGCCAGTCTGATCGATGAGCGCCGCCAAATCCACAGAACCTGATGGAACACCCTCTGGTGGAACAGGAGTCTAAGACGATGTAATATAGAATCTCATAGAGACAAAAGTATAAGGAAAAGAATATGGGACAGTTGTATTACCAGATGCTGATTGGGGAGTGGGAATCATCATGGGATGTGAAAATGATGGGGCAGAATATGCAGAAGGTAGTGAAAACATGGGAGGCCTATATACCCCGTGTGTCCCTAATGACACACCGAGATCAGAATGTGGGAAGAATGACATGTCAGTGGGAGGGGAAGGGTCTAGTCGGGCATGCGCAGCGCTTCATCCACCTCTGGTACGAACCCTCCTCATACCACCTTCCTGAGTACTAGGAGCAGTACTAGGCTCCTCGTTGAATAACTATCAACGTATAGGTGGATCCTACAAAATTGTTTACAAAAAAATTAATCACATGACATTATATATTCTTTATATATATATATATATATATATATATATTTGAAATAAAGTACTCACTGTAGGCACTAATGGTGGAACGCCGATCCCCGCCATCCGACGATTGTTCTCCGTCATTTTTTTTCTTCTTATGTCTTCAATTGGATGCATTTCCTTCTTTCAAAAACAAATATGTAATTAATAAGAAAAAGGAAACTAATGTGTAAACCAAAAAACTAAACATATGAGGGAATGAGGGGATTCATTGGTAATTTAGCTATTAATTGTTTTAGAAGAGCTTGAATTGATTTAATAAATCATACAAGGTGTAATGTTCACCAAGTTAGAAATATTATTTGACTAGGTTTGAATACAGTTCAATTCCAAATTAGAAAATGCAATTAAAATAAAACAGAAACCAATAAACATTGAAAATTCTCATAATAGTAAAGTCAGCTAAAACATATTTGTGATCAATACTAAATCAATTTTAATATTACCAACCTTGACAACCCAACTCGAGGTAAACCAAAAGAATTGAGAACATGGATGAATGATTCTATATATTTTCAACCACAACTTCAGGTTCACGATCAACTCTGAAAATTGAGATATTGGAGTCATCAAAAGAAATAAATGGATTGGTTCCAATGGCAATAGGGACTGTGTCAATTCCATCATCACCATCATCAAAAATATGTCTTGGAATTACTTTAACTATGACACCAAATTCAGGTCAAAGTTAGTCTTTGACATAAAAAACTTGTTTAGCCATTGATGCCAACACATATGGTTCTTCGGTAGAAAGAGTGCGAGTCATATTAATTACTCGAAATCCACAATCATCAATAAATGTGCCATGTCTCGTCATCGAATCAAACCAATGGCATTTCATCATTGTGACTCGTCCATGAGAGTAATAATCCAATATTATTATTTTCTCAACAACTCCATAATAAACCACATTTTCAAATCGCGGTCTACTATCTGATGCACTGGCATAACAATCTATTGTGGAAGTAACCATAATACCATCATGTTGTGTTCTCATGTTTTTTGCTCGTTCAGCGACATTAAATTTGTACCCATTGATAACAATTGATTTACAGTCACGAACCACGATATTAGGACCAAAAGCCAAAGCTCTTATTTCCTCAGAGACAGAGTTAGTAGAAAAAATCAATACCTGCAATATAAATGACTGTTAAATTTAATTAAATATTGAAATAATTAATTTAAACAGTAATATTTTTACCTTCAATTTTAACCAAGCAGAAAACTCTTTTCTATGCAAAGTCTCTCTCCTTCTCAAAGATAAAGAATGATGCTTCCTATTTATCATTGTTTTATGTTCCCTGTAGATAAAAAAAATATGAATATTTTAACAGATATATATGTTAGATATACATATTCAATTTAGTTACCGGATATAGTCATCGAAAAAATCACAGTTGAACAAAACTGTGTGATGTGCCATCTCCCGCTCTTCATGGCTTAATGTCTTCAATGTATATGATCCAGGAATTCAACCTATTTGTGGAAGTGATGGAAAACTGGGTTCAATTTGCTAAAACTATTCTTCTTCATTTCTCATTGGTCTGTTCATTCTTGTAGTAAGATCAGCCAAATACATCGAGTAGAAATCCATACATTCTTGAGCCAAGTAACCATTCACGATATAACCTTCAGGATGATTCCTATTTCGGACATAAGACTTTAATGTGAACATATTTCTTTTAGTTGGATACATCCAACAAAAAGAAACAGGTCCTCCGAGAAGTATTTCAGTTGGAATATGGACAGTCAGATGCAGCATGCATGTGAAAAATGATGAAGGAAATATTTTCTCCAACTCACACAAAATTAATGAGGCATCTGTCAACATTTTTTCCAAGAAAGACTTGGACAACTTCTTAGCACAAAGATATTTAAACAAATGGAATATCCGAATAACACCCACCCATGCATTATTGGACAAAAGATGATGGATTCCTATTGGAAGCAACTCATGCAGTAGAACGTGATAATCATGAGTCTTCAAATATTTTAGCTTCAACTCTCTTCTGCTGACCCGTTTAGATATGTTTCTTGAATATCCATAAGGTACTCTAATAATCTCTAATACTTCCAGAAATTGTTTTTTTTTTCATAGGTATCATCACATAAGAATCACATGGAAGTTTCCTTTTATTTTCACTAATACACAAAGGATGCAATTCTGGTCTGATTCCCCAATCCACCAAGGCACGTAGAGATCGTAAATCATATTTTGTCTTCCCCATGAAATTTAGAAGAACCGAAAGAAACATTTCACATATATTCTTTTCAATATGCATTACGTCTAAGCAATGACGTAACAAATTGGTTGACCAGTAAGTAAAATCAAAAAAGATACTCCTCTTCCCCCAATTGTAACAGGTTTATGTGGAAACATTCTTTCTCTTTCCAGATTTCATTTGACCCTTCCCGAATGAAAAACTAAAATATTTCAATTCATTAAGCACATCAGTTCCATACATACGCTGAGGTGGATCATCGATCTCTATAGTATTATCAAATCTTCTACGATTCATTCTATATGGATGATCCTTTGGCAAGAATCGTCGATGTCCCATAAAAATGAAACTACAGTGATGTTTTAGTCTTCTAAATCATCTATTCTTTATAAAAACTGGACATGACAGTTTTCCCTTCGTGCTCTAACCAGACATCATTGCATAATCCATAAAATCTTTGATCGTCCACATAAGCGCAGAACGCATCTAAAATATGTCTTTCGAACATGCATCGTATGTGTGCACACCCACATCCCAAAGAAGTTTCAACTCTTTTTTTAAAGGTTTCATGTATACATCAATATAAATGTCGAGATCAGAAGGACCATATATGAGTATACTCATGAAAGTGAAATATTTTTTCATACACAACCATGGGGGAAGATTATAAATGTGTATAAAAACTGGCCATGTGCTGTGTGAAGTAAGCATCTGCCCAAACGGATTAAAACTGTCGCATGAAAGACCCAGCCTGACATTAAGCACGTCAGCTGCAAAATCAGGATGTCGAGCATCAAATCTCTGCCATGCAAATCCATCTACAGGATGAACCAACTCATATTTAGTCTTCTTTCTCTCAGTATCATGCCATCTCATTTTTATTGATATGTCATCAGACATAAAAAGATTCTGGAGTCTGGGGATCAATGGAAAGTGCCACATTACTTTCTGTGGAACACGGGATGGTGTTCCATCAAATTTTGACTTCTAGCGGGATGTGCCACATTTTATTCAATCATTTCTTTCAGCGGTTTCCTTCGAGAATAAACTGCAATCTTTCGAGCAATCGTGAATTTTGTTTCTTGAAAATCCAAGTTCTTCAACTAACTTCCATGCCATATAGTGGTTTGAGGGAATATCTGCATCATCTGGAAGTAAATCCTTCAACAGGGTAAGAATGTAATCGATTGCTGTATTAGAAATCCCATACATAGTTTTCCCATGAAACAATCGGATTAAAAATTTCAGCTTTTTTATTTTATCGCATTGTCGATATACTAGAGTCGTGGAAGCATCATTCAATTTTTTCACCCTATCAATATCACCATTTTAACTAGATGCATCAGCTGTCCTCATATCAAAGTATTCTTGAGTCGAAATCCTTTTTTTCATGATGAAGAATAAATGGAAACCGATCATCTAACAAATTCTCCATTCCAGTCCTTTCATTTCAATCATCACCAATTTGAGATTTCATTTTCTCCCCATTGTGATACCACACAAAGTAGTTTGTTTGAAAACCATTTTTGGTTATGTGGTAACTGACTTCTTCACGGCTCAACCAAGGTCTACCAACACAATTGGAATATGGGCAGTGTATGCGACCACTATCTGAAGCATTGTGAAATGCAAAATCTATAAAGCTCTCCAAATTGTTTTGAAAATCGTTTCAGATCTGATCGGTTTCATACATCAAACTTCTATCCATTCTCTAAAAAGAATTTATATAAGTCATTTTTTCATAAACAATTCAACAGAATTGAACCTTCATAGAAAATACATTTATGTAAATGATAAAGGAAGAAAATAATCAAGGTATCAACTACACATGTGAAAAAAGCATACTAATGTGTTATTGAAAAAATGTAAAACGAACAAGAACTTAATGTGTTATCGCATCACAACATGCCTCATCCCATAACCATATTAGTAGGGTATCATGAACAAGAATAACATCAACCTTGTGCCATCCTCCTACCCTACATTACCCCAACCACATGCCACATCTTATTATAGCCTTATCAGATTGCAACTCACCTGAAAACACTAGGGAAATCATTGTACATCACACTTGAAGACACATGGACAATCACATTGAATCTTTCCTAAAAACACATGGTCAATCACTTATGAAGGAAGAGTAGAGAAGAAATGGTAGCTATCCAACCATATAACCACCATCCTAGATATTAGAAAAAATGCCCATAATTCAAAACCTCTGATCGTTGGTAAGTTTATCCAACTCTGGTTGGAAATGTGTAGAAATAACATAAAATACATGATATATAGGTAGCACAAAATACCCAACCTATGGGTTCACATTAACTACATAATCACACACTTTGCTACTACCAAACAACACATAAACCATCACAACCACTTTCACCACTATATGCAACACACCACACCAAGACCACACAAGACACATAACATTTCCCACTTTCATTTATAAGCCACTTCATTCACACTTACATTGTCCATTGATTTAATGTTAAATTAATTAAATCCATTTACCACACATACATTTCTATTCCATCTCATTTATTTACTATCTTGTTTTTTGGTTTTAACAGCATAATTTATTCCATAGAAAACAAGGAAACTAATAAAACCACCACACAACAACTCACCATCTCACAATAACCATCATCACCATGTTACATCGGCCAACCATCTCACCAAAACAACCACATATCACAACAAAAATATTGCACATCACAAACCACCGCACAACCAAAACCACCTCACCACATCATACACCACAAATTCATCACACAACACCTCCACACGGCACAACACCACCACACATCATCACTATCACACAACTTCACATGTCACATTCATGCCTACTAACCATCACATTACAACCTCGCATATCACAAAGCCCAACCGGTCACCTCAATCACCATAAAAAAGCCTACAACATACAATGAAACACAACAAAAAACCTCTCATTGAACCAACATACCCCAAATTCCACAATTTATTCAAGGTATTTTATTACATTTTACCTATTTATTTAGCATAGACAGTATAACACAAATGGTATTTCATGGGAAACTAATTAATTAACAAAATATACATTCATTTCCCTATTTTTCAAGGTGAAATCGAATAAAAATCAAAATAAAAACTAAAATATAATATAAATAACCATAAAAATATGGTACAATATGTGTATGAAGAATAAAATACCTGATTTGATATTGTTGAGATCGAGTTTCACCTGTTCGGATGTTGTTCGGATGGGGGAGTTCGCGAGATCAGCGACCGAGCGTAAGAGTTAGGGCTTCTGTCGAATGGGGGAGAGCAGGTGCCCGATGTATTTGGGGAAAAACATTTCCAACGGTTTCTAAAAACTGTTGGCAAAGGGCTGTTCAGGATGGCCTTTCCCAATGGTTTATTGGAACCGTTGGGAAAGTCCACCCCTTTGCCAATGGTTTTCTGAAACCGTTGGAAAAGGGTAGGTTTAGCACCCCTTTCCCAACGGTTCTAGTGAATCATTTGGAAAGGGTTCCCTGGACATCCTTTTTCTAATGGTTTAAGAAAACCATTGGCAAAGATTAACTATACCAACGGGTTTTTTTTAACCGTTGGTACACTGCCGTTGGGAAAACTCTTTATTCCAGTAGTGTTTTGGATTCAAGAATAATTTTATGGTTATAAGAAGAATATGATATATATAAGGATTGTACTACATTACTTTTTGTTTTAATTAAGGTTTTAATATGATGAAGGTAATCATATTTTCAGTAAGTGACAATAAGAGAAACTTTACATTGTTGGTGCAATCTAATGTTACAATTGATTTTGGAATTTAGAGACCTTTTAGAGAGAATTTAAACAAAAGTATTTTGGATAGCTATAATGGTTGGAATGTATTAAGTTGAACTTTGTATAGTATTTATTAAGATTATTTTTGGAATATTATAATACTATAATTTTAGAAAAAGGAAACCCTACAGGTTGGGCAATAACCCATCACGTCGGACAAAGCTGTAGGAATCAAACCCACAACCAAAGTGCGACAAGGATTTATGACCTACCACTAGCCTACAGGAAGTCCCTGGTTATTATAAATTACCTTTTTCATTATATATGTTTCTTGTATGATTAACATAAATATAATATTTATGAGTTCTATTATCTTTTGGAGTGAAATATAATTTTGTAGTAGAAATTAGTTAAAGGATGTATCTCAACTTGTCAAGTATATTTTTCTCTCTCTCTTATTCTATGATGAAATTAATTATTAAACATTAAGGAAGGTATCTTAAAACCAAAAAAGTTTTATCCTAATATATTATGTTTTGTTGAACTGATGATATTTTAAAACATCATAGATTGATGGCTTTTAGGACCTCAATTTTACACTTGTTTGGGATTGATGACCTTAATCACTCCTTATAAATATTTACATTTTTCCTCTAATTATGTGTCTCTAATTTCCACCAATTTTCTCCTAATAAAGATCATAATTTGGCGGTGGATTTTTTTTCCCTTTCCCTCTTATTAAGACTAAATGTTATTAACCAAATTTCCGATGTGGGTTTTCCACAAAGGTATTTTTCTATTTTTAACCTTTTATTTTCACAGAACAATTTCAAATTGATATGATGAAATTTATTGAAGGAATGGATAATGTAACACCCCCAATATTTTAAAGTACGTTATTTCTTCAATGTAATTCAACAACTTGTGATACACGCAACACTGAGTTCTGGAGTACGACGACTAACCAAACTAGTCGTTCAAAAGTGTTTATGAATAGTATTAACTGAATTTTGAATTTTATATATTCCATATAATTTTAACATCCATATTATGTGTTTCTTATACATAATATAAGAAAATTTTCAATTTTTTAGATAAAGGAATTATTTTTCAGAAAATGCAATTTTAAAACCTTTTAAGGGAGAACCCTTTTTAAATCAAATATTTGACACTTTTATAAATAAATTTGATAAAATAAACTTCTTCTTTAGAATTGGGACATAAAAATTTAGTTTCGATAAGTTTTTGGTGTTTTTCTGATAACTTTCATAATTGGATGAATAGTGAAAAATACTAAATTTTAATTGAGAACAACTTTTTTAATAGAAATAATTTACAGTGTTAAATTATTCATTTCAATCATTTAAAAGTAAAACTAGATTATATTTTTTCCATTTAATCCAATGTTTTTTATTGGAAGTAATTTCACATTGAAATTGGACATAAACAAGTGTCAATCCTTTGATAGTTACTATTTCTTAAAAACAGGCTTTTTGTTTTGATGGGAATTAATTTAAAATTAATTTCTTCCACTTTTGTGTTTTGAATTTGGAAAAATTAATTCTATATTTGGAATAAGGTGGTCCAAATTTTGTAAATAAGAAATTTTTATTTTTATAAATTATGGATATTTACTTCAGTAAATACATTTTTTACCATGGTTAAAGGGTAAATATGGTAAATAAGGGTAAACAAATATTATAATAATAATAATAAATTATCCTAACATGTGTCATATTCATATTGGTTGATACATATCTATCCCTAGACATCCTTGGGTATATTTTGTGATCTGATGGAGCCACATGGGAGTGATAATGACACTTTATATTAATTAATTTAAAGTAAAGACAAAAATGATACAAACATGTATCTTTTAGTAAATAACTTTTTACATGGGATTATATAAGTTTTTTATTAGACTATAAATATTAATATTAAATATAAAAAGATTTCCTACATCATTGTATTTTATTTATAATTTTTAGACATTAAATAATTAAATTTATTCATGACACAATGATGATGTTGTAATTACCTTATTAATGAAAGATTAAAATAATTGATATTATAAATATCCAAATAAATTTAGATTTAGAATTATGAAGTATTAAACTAATTTTATATGTTAATATGACATGTTATGGTTGATTCAATGAATTTTTTTCGAATTAATCTTGTTGTTATGACTTTCAAAAAAACAAAATACCAGATAGTGTCAAAATTGACGTAAATGAGTTGTTAAAACAAATAATATATTATTAAATTATATAATAG
This sequence comes from Viscum album, assembly GCA_963277665.1. Classification (NCBI taxonomy): domain Eukaryota; kingdom Viridiplantae; phylum Streptophyta; class Magnoliopsida; order Santalales; family Viscaceae; genus Viscum; species Viscum album. The sequence goes on from OY728133.1 coordinate 1,673,494,748, forward strand.
TTCTAAAAATATAAGGATACGCCAAAGGACTCTAATAATTATATATATGTCATTAAATAACCACTTGGGTTTCACTTGACACTTTATTGTATGTTTATTAATCATATAATATAAAAATACAAGGAGACATGGTAAATGTTAAACTATTTAACCAAGAGTTAAATCTAAATGATAAGGTTAATATGGTAACATAAACTTGTAAAAACCTATTGGTCGAGAGTAATTCCACCCATAACCACCTAATTCTATAAATAACTTCATTTGGAGCCATTAGAAAGTGAATATTATTGTATAATAAAATAATATTTCAATTTTTCCCTAAGGTGCCCCTCACCTCTCTTATAAAAGGGAACTTCTCATTCTCTCAAAATCACACCTCCAAAGCCATTTGACTCATCCAAACTCTACCCAATTAGGCTCCCTACATCCCTTTATTCCTATTTGAATCCTTACCGTAGGAACTTTAAGGAATCCTTTTGGTTCAAACCAAAGGGAGTTACCTGATTTAAAGGTAACATCTTCTCTTAAGTTCTTTTCTATTATTTTACATCTCCAACCCCCCATAAACACTTTTTATTACTTTATTTTATAACAACACCAGTATCCTAAATATACTATGTTGTTGTTATTATATTTATTTGAGATAAAATTATACACACCTCCATCTAATGGGAAAAATATACTATTTCTGTGGATGCGAACTACTGCCTCACGAAACGATGATTTTTCAATTATCTCTTACCACCTCTTATGGTAGCCATTAAGATGGAACTATATTTATATATTATATATATTATATTTATATTGTTTCTATTATTATTTATTTTCCATTTTTATCATTCCTTTATGGTTTCCATAATGGGTAAATGCGATAATTTCATTTGAGGAAATGCAGACAACCACCATCTCAATGTGATATAAATCATTCATGCCATATGTGGAACGTATAAAGGATGAAATTACTGAAATTATATTATAAATTTTAATAGAATTATAATATACATATTTATCATTATGTATTGATTCTATTAAAATATGAAATAGAAATGAAACTAGCGTCCGTGCGTACATACGGCTTACCGTCTCCAGGAACGATGCATTTCATTTCTTATCTCCAAATGTTATGCACTATTATAAATACATACATATATATATATACTGGATATATAATATATATATATGATATATAAATAATTAATATCATTCTGGATATAAAGTACTTTTGACCACATGGACGAGATGTAATTATAAGAAATTTACTTTTGACTCAAGTATGAAATATCAACAAATAGACCGTTATTAACTTTAATGATTTCGTAATGTTTATAATGTACTAATAACTGATATAAAAGGAATAACAAATTTAAAAAAGGTTCTAAAGCAAGTATAAATTTAACTTTATTTTATTATTCAAGAGATTAAAGAATGAACGGGTAAAGTCAGACATGAGCTAAGGGTTAATTTCACAATCTCTTTATTATATGAAGTTGTTTTTACATAAGTATCTACTGGGACCACTTTATCATCCACATCTGTGACTTCTTAAAAATGTATTTCAAAACATTTTTAATATTTACTAGACTATGGTTCTAAGTCATTTATACCCTTATTTTAACTTATATGTTTTCAAAGGAATCATTCCGTCATTTTCCAAACATGGTACTTTATGACCTTTTTGACAAAATTAAGGTAAGAATGATTTTTTAACATATATGGTGGGTGCGGATCTTTTCCTCCATTGTAATATTGTCGAATATTCACTTACAAGTTTATAATAATATTTTCAAAATAAATGTTTTCTTTTATTATTATGTGACACTTAAATGATTTCCAAATTGAAAGAGATATTTTTCTCAAATAGTTCTGATTTCATATATTTCAACATCCTTTGATAAATTTTACACTTGTTTGATTTTGATTTATTATGATACTAATATTCCATATTTTATTTAAGGTTTTTTGATATGTTTGACTGTGGATGTGTTATTTTTATACCGTTCATGGTTTATGGTGAATGTATTGACATTTTGTATGCTAGTTTTAATATGAACGTTTATGTTATGTTTCAACCTTTTCATGTGAGGAATGTATTAGAATTAGTATGTGATGGGTGGATCCCACTATAGCTCCTCGATTAATTGGTAGGTCACATGAGACAATTAGACATGGAATTGGCCGAGGCCTTTCCCAATTTGATATATGGTTTTGGTTGAGGCCTAAATCATTTTTAGACGTCTTGGCCGAGGCCTTAACATGATATTTCAGAATTTATGGCATTATACATTCCCTCATTATGAAAATAATAATGATGGTTCATGTAGTTATTTGACTATTATAATACCCATTACTATGTTTTATTATGGCATTATTTACTCAACTCATATTCCTGCCATGAAGTGTTCATGTTTATTATTTGTAAAGGCATGTGTTTTTAATTATTCACCATGCCTAATGTTTATGTAATCGTCTGTTATATTGTTATCCTTACTGATCATCTGATCTCACCCCTTTCTATGTTTTATTTTTTCCAGGATGTGAAGAATTATATTATGAATGACCCGCAGGGATAGTCTAAGGGAAATGAATTACGTCAAAGGAGACAATGTTGTTGTTGTTTTTCATTTTATAATGTAATGTAAAACTTATGTATGCATCTAGTACTTCAAAGGATACTAAATGGATCAGTCTGTCGGGATTTGATCTCTTGTGATCATGCTAATGTTATGTAATAATGCACAGACTCTGGGTAACTGGGGTCGGGACGTTACACAAATTCAGGTATTCATTATTTTATGATTTTTCTGATGCTTATTTGGACGGTGTCAAAAGTGATATCGTAATTAAAAAAATTAAATTATGTAACATATATCATATATAAACTTTAAATAAATCATTAAAATAATATGTTATAGGTGATGATGAAAAATTAAGGACATTGGTTCGTGAGGTGGTAGTCTACCGCACACACGAATAAGGATTTAGTTTCCCATATGATGCAAGTGGATATATATCTAGGTTATATAAATAAAATATTAAAATATAAATATATGGGATATAAAATTTTTATTATATCATCATAAATTAAAAATATTTTAATAACATGGAAGAATAAATGAAATAAAAAAACTCAGTTAAGTATGATAGCTCTTCTTCATACACCCTCGTTAGGTTAGCACAAAAAGCCTTATTGGTATGGATTTCATATCAAACATGAGATTATATTATTTGTTAAAAGAATTAAAAAATATTTTTTTCCAGTTATTTTCCAATACAAATTACTTTAATTTTGTTAATAGGATAGAATATGGAATGGCCTTTCAAAAGTGAGGTGAGCGGCACACTTGTAATTTTTGAAAAGAAAAATGTGTGCCAACATTGGTCAAATGATAGAATGATTCAAAATGGACAATTATCAAGACTTATACATTAATATATCTATATATGGTAATAAAATAGATTTTATAGGATATTTAGGCCATTTTAACCCTTATCATTTTAATTTAACCAAGGGTAAATCTGTTTTTATTTTAACTGCGGTAAAATATTTTTACTATTTACACTATTCATTATGACCAAAATTTAAGTTAACCATATTTGAGAATATATATTATTATAATTAAAATTATTTAATAGATTTTACTAAGTTCAATTCACATATGTGGTTGAATTTAATTTAAAATAAGCATCACAAATGCAATAAAAAAGCAGTTTTTCAAGAAGTGTATATTTCAAGAAAAAATGATTTTATATTAACTCTATAAATAGTAATAAACATTATATGAATTAAAATTAATATTAATAGATATATAACCCATAAATTTAATTTATATAATTTCTTATTAAGGGTTATTTTAATTATTTAAAATAAATTAACATTATGCCTTTTAAAATTGTTTTTAGTTAAACCCAAAAATGGACTTATACTAAAATCCAATATAATTTTTATTGAAAAGTAATTTAGCGAATTATATATAAATAAATAATACTTATTTTAATCGAAATAGTATTTAAAACATAATTCTTCTTTTAAATTATGTAATTTATTTAAAATAAATGACATTTTTAAAAAACAATTGGTATTTTTCCTTATTCATTGAAAAATCAATATCATCCAAAAAATCCCAAAATTTCCCCCGTATATAATTTTTATATGATTAATTAAAAAATTAATTCAATATTGTAAAATAAATTTTCCAAAATTATTAAAAATTAATTTTAATATATGTATGCAAAGAATAACGAAACCACCATTTATAGGAATGTAGTTTTTTTCATATAAAATTTTTTTTTATTTAAAATGATTTTTATTTAATTTTATTATAAATATATAAAAATAGAATTTATTTTATGCATGTGAAAAATATATAATTTTCATAATTTACATAGTCCTATTCATACCCACCAATTTAATATCTTTGTTATAATGGTCAAATTTAAAATAATATTATTTCATGATTTATTTAAGCTCGATGTTTCATGTATTGTAAGATATTGATCAAATATTCATTTCAAAAAATCACAATGTGTTTCATTCTCTCCCTTCAATAAATTTTGTCCCCAAAATTTCAATATAATCTCAACAAATAAAGTTTTTTAAATTTGAAAACACCTTCTTTGGATACTCGCATTGTAAAGAAGATTAATAGAAAATTCCCTTAAAAGGAGGGAAAGGTAAATAAAAAGGTAATCACATATATAGGTTTCTATATAGGATAACATAGGTGGAAATTAAAAATATATACATTTAATATAAATCATAAATAATTTTAGATAATTATAGATATCATTGACCATAATAAAGTGAATGACCATGGAAATTTTAAGGACCTCAAAACCATAAATATGTGATGAATTAAATAACCATTGATTCATCATATAAAATAGAAATAGGATTAAAAAATTAAGATAATTTTCCTAGAGTTGAATAATTTCATTATAACTAAGTTTGAAAACATAATTAAATATACTTACATGATAAGTTTAATTTCAACCTTTAGTCAATTTCAATAAAAATCTCATATTTTTCTCCAAACGATGAGTATTCAATATGATTTTCTTAATCATGGATAACTAAAAATATCTTTTAAATGATCAAATAACCATATAAGGGATAAAAATATATTTCTATTATTTGTATACATTATCCAAAACTAGAATGGTTAGCACATGGTATGAAAATTTTTATTAGGCCAACTAGATCAAATACCCTTAGAGGGGTGAATCAAGGTATGAAATATTAAAACTACTACCCCTTTGGTTCTAGTTTCATTGTTAAAAAAACACACTTCTCTCTTTCTCTCATAGCAATGTATTACTAGAAATTAAATCAGACACAGTACACAACAATATTACTTGGTTCACCCTCACTAGGATACATCTAAGGAGTATACAATGGCGATGTGTCAATGTACCATATCCACTAAATCTCACTACCAATTACAAGGTTTGGGATAGATCACTTCTATACCTAGGCTCACTGCCTTTATAGTTTTTAGTGTCCTCTCCCTGCTTCCCTAAGGGTCACTCCTTATATCTCTTTCTCTAGCGAATCCCTGCTATGATGAGAATCTAGAAGTGCCATAAAACTGTTCTTGAATATATTTACAATGTCCAAATGATGTTATTTGAGTGATACAAATAATACAGGCCATCAGGGGTGAGGACTCATAAAACATTGAGACACCTTCTCATGGTGTGTGCCCTTGGTAATATATAGGATGATATTATGAGAACGAGACCTGCCAGTAGGAAATCCACATTTTATAGTGTCATTTAATGTTCCTATCTGCGGATGTGTGTATTGGTCCATGGACTTTAAGATTATTATTAATGGGTATTATAGCTCGTTCACTTAGATGTATTGATGAAAATTGTGACAACACACTGTTTGCAATGAGGTAGGATACGTTGGGTGTGTCACGAGTAATACTGCATTAATAGATAATGGGAGAAAGGATTTGTCTCTTCTGTTCCGTAACAGAAGTAGATATCTTAGGCCCTTTGATGGAATTGATATAACCTAAATAAATCCATATCCATGGTAAGGAATGGGCGAGTTCAATTTCGGAAATTCAAAGAATGAATAATCGAGCACATGGGTTGATAGCACTAGCATGCAACCCACTTGGTTCGAGATATCATGACAAAGGGATTATATTACATGGTAAGAGTTCGTATGAGGTGACATGTCATTATGGCGTCAACTTATTTCTTTATGGGTGTCTTGTAGTATTGCTAGATGCTATCCTTGGACTTTAGGCAGGCTCGGCCTAATGCCACTGAGAAAGAGGCCTATAGGTCCACACACTAAGTTTGTCCATATTTCTCAGTTCAATATTAAATTAAGATTATTCCCGACTATGGTTTAATAATTATTTAAGGATTCTTTATTGCACTTATTTCAACACTATTTATTTGAGAGAATATATTTTGGGTGAAGTAAAATATATTTATTATTGAGTAATGCAGTTACATTTATTTAAGAAATAAATAGACATTACTCAAGGTCTAATAAATATGGTGGATGAAATAAAGAAAAATGAAAACAAGATAAACACGCCATGTATTAATGATTACATACCATGTTGTTTTTCCAGTCAGGGTTTTGAGGAAATAATATCATTTTGTTAGATGATATTGATTATAATCAGTGTGGGCGCATGTCAAAAAATTAATCATTCAACATGGGGGTTCAAAACAAATTAATGAAATAAATAAAACATGTAACGTGTTTATTTATTGTCATAACTCTATAACATCAAACCCGATTATAAAAAACCTCACAACCCCAACACCTTTTCATAGAGAATCATTGTGCACAACAATTCTTGAGAGTTCTCTCAAGGCCAAATAAACTCTTTCCTCCAAGAAAACTATGAAAACCTATAGAGATCCACCTCCATCGAATTAATGTGATCTAAGGAGGACATCAAAAGTGAAGGCTCTTCCGCGCTAGCACCCAGAAATCCCTTCGGCAACATCAATAGATACGTGGAGCAAGTTTGGATCACCTCTAGAGGAATCCTACACTAGGATTCAATGATGCAATGTTGGATCACATCGGATCATGACTGGAGACATCAACGAATAAATAATTCCATCATGGTAATTCTTTTCAATTAATTAAATTCATTATAACCAACATATGATGATCCTATCTTTATAGTTCTGGGACTCCCTCTTTTTTTTGTCTTTCTTCATTCTATTCTGAAGATCTGGTGTTTTATTATCATGACAGAACTCAGATTGATCATTGTTAATGCTAAAATTAAAGTTGGCAAAACCCACTAACGCGCTTCCGCTGCACCCGGAACCTACATAGATCACTTCCATGACCAGGCTCACTACCTTTATAATTTTTAGTTTCTTATCCCCACTTCCCCAAGGGTTACTCCTTATATCTCTTTCTCTAGATCATTATCGGTGGAAAGGTTCACTGTCTTCTTCTTCCTTTTATCACTGCTCTTGGAAGGGATCCACTCACAGTTTATAGACTTGTAGGTCTCTTAATTTTTATTAATATTTTCATCCTAAACTATAGGTAGATTCTCTTTTAAAGATCCACTTTTATCCACTGATGAATACATCATTACCAGAGATGTTGTAACACCCAAGATTTTTATGAGAAATATTTTGTTTTTATACATCATCAAAGGAATCTTTCACTACACACAACACTAGCTTGGCTTTCTTTACACGCAATTGCGACTTTCCTCGATAGCTTGCGTTGTACGCATTACCGAGTTTCATTAAACAATGATATGCTATATAAAATAGTCGTTCTGAATAGTAATAACCACTTTTTAAAATTTTATAAATTTTATCTTTCAAAATGGACTTCATTTTTGGAATCGGAATATTGAAATTATCCTAGGGTGAAATTTTGGTATTTTTATGAAAACATTCAATTTTTGAAAGTGAAACCACTAAGTGGTAGTTAAAAAACTGAATTTTGCATAAAACATAATTTTACCACTTTTGTGAATGGAACTTAAAAAATCCAAGAGACACGGTTGATATCTGTAAGTAAAATTTGGTTCAAGGAGATGAAAATAATTTTTGGTGAATAGTAACTTTTTACTTTTATTTACCGTGGTTAATAGTAAATAAGGTAATTAAGGGTAAAAATGATGTTACTATTACCATTACACATGTCCTAATTCTATTGGAAAAGTGTCTTTCTACCAAAAACAACCTTATGAATAAAATATGACCATTTAGGTCCACTTGGATTAGATTAGGACATTTAATATTATTTTATTTAAAGATGAGATAAAATAGTTAAAATCAATGTTTAAAAACTAAAACATTTTTAATATAGAATTATAAATAAGATAAATTCGATTATAAATATTCATGAGAAATATAGAAAGATTTCCTACATAATTATATTTTATTTATAATTTTTAGACATTAAAAAATTTAATTTATTTATGACACAACGATGATGCAGTAATTACCTTTTCAAGGAAATATTAACATAATTGATGTTATAAATGCCCAAATAAATGTAATTGGAGACTTTTAATGAATTACACTAATTTTATAGGTTAATATGAAATGTTATTGTAGATTTAATAAACTTGGTTCGAACTTATCATTTTGTTATAATTTTCTTAAAAATCATGTACCAAATAGTGTCAAAATTGACATAAAATAGTTTTTAAAACAACTATTATATTATTAATTGTTATTTTATTCCTAAAAATCTAAGGTTTGGCCAAATGACTTAGATAAGGATATATATATATATGAATAATGAACCACTTATGGTTCTTTTGGCATGTTATAGTATGTTTATTTACCATATAGTGTAAGAAAACAAAAAGACACGGTAAAAGTTAAATTATTTAACTTAGAGTTAAATCTAATTGATAAGGTTAAAATAATAAACTAAACTTGTCTAAAACCTATTGGATTAGAGTATTTTGACCCATACCCACTTTAGATTCTAAATAAGACCCTTTTGAACCATTATAAACCGAATTTGACTTTAATATAAAATAATATTTTGATATTTTCCTAAGGTGCCCCTCTCCTCCCTTATAAAAGGGCACCTCCTCCCTCTCCTCCTCACACCACATTGAGCACCCAAGCTCGGCCAAACCCTGCCAAAATCTCTTCTCCACTTCCCTAGAATCATCCTAGAGGTCCTGGTCTTCTTCAAAGACCATCATTAGTTTCCTAAGAGGAGGTTAAGAAGAGGCGCGTCAAAGAAGAGGTAATATCCATTACCGGTCTTTTTCAATTTAATTCTTCTTCAACTTCTTCTTATTTAGTTGTTTCATTATAAAGTAATAACATCAGTATCTCTAATATACTGATATGTTATTATAAATATGAACCAACCCTATTTCACCTTCTATCTATCCTATGGAAAAATGAAATCACTGCGCGTGTGTACGTACGGAATACCGTCTCCACGCCGTGGTGTAATCTATTTTCCACCACCACCTTACTTGGATGGGTATAATGGTGTAATGAGTAACTATATATGATTATAATAAAGTGATATTGATTCTTAAATAGTATAAACACACTTCAATACAATTCCACAATCATGGGAATGATATCATCGCTCGTGCGTACGTACGGCCTACCGTCTCCACGATTTGTTGCGGCTCGTTCTACATGATCTTCATTACAAAGTAATTATATAAATTAATTGAATGAATAAATATGATATATATTACACTAATACCATTATGGATATAAGTTATCTATAACATAAAAATAAGAATAAGAATTTATTCAGCAAAACACGCATAAGAACAAAAAGCAATAAAGACCCGAATAACAAGTAACAATGAAATATTACTTATAAGAAGCCAAGAATATGACCATATATGATATCATATCAATAAGTATGATTCTGGAATAAGTCAATAACATTATTTAAATAATTATACAGGAGCTTCGGACACGTACAAATCAAATTGGACCTAAGGTAAGGGAAAATCTAACAATCTCATTTTTATCCGAGATTGTTTATACTTTGATATTTACTGGGGTGTATTTATCATCCACATCCATGTTTCATCAATATGTAATATTATTCATATCCTACTACAATTTTTTAAATACAATTTTACCCTTCAGTTTTTTTTTAGTAAATGATATGAAAGGAATCTTTTGTCATTTTTCGTACGAGGTACTTTTTGTCTTTTCCGGACAAAGTACGAGAAGAATGTTTTTTTAACTTATACTGCATGAATGGATTCATAGAACATTAGTTCAATGAATATTCTGTTACATTTTTCAAGTTAATTTTTAATTAACTTCTTTTAGTTTAAAATTATATGACATGTTAATAAAGGAAATTGTTTTTAAATAAGAAAGGATATTTTCGTCAATAATGGAGTTCAAATGTTTTATCATAATTAATTTACATCTAAGATAATATATGGTTCTATTTATATCCCTATTATTACATTGATTTGATTATGTTGTGATGGAATTATTTTTATGATGTCCTTTACCTTATATGAATTGTTTTATGATTTCATAATGTTTTAAGAATCCCATTTTTATTACATGTGTTATGCGATGATGTATGATTTATGATTTTGTGGCACACATAAGAAAGGATTCATTATAAGATGGGTGGGACATATATATTTCTCTAATGCATTGGGTAAAGATTTATATCTCATGAGATAGACATGGATGGAACGGCAGTTTAAAACTGGTTCAGTGATACAGGACTAAAATGAGGAGTGAACTCGGTTCAGAAATGGACTTTGTCCGCTAAGATAGTCTTGGCAATGAGTCATGACTAATAAGAAATGATTCTCTATGATTATGTGTGCATGACACAATGTTTCATGTTTTATGTTTTAATTATTGGGATTTCATTTTCACTTCTTCGATTTATTCCATGTTAAGAAATTATGATCTCTTTTGTAAGTTATGATTTTCAAAATGTTATGATATGATTGATATTACCTTTATTTACACTTACTGAGCATTTGAGCTCACCCCTTTTGATGTTTTCTTTTCCCCAGGTTAGGAAGAAGGATATTAAGTAAAATATGCTAAACGGGACTCTAGATATGATGAAATAAATGGGAGGCATCGTAGAAGATTTATGAACCAGTTGTTTATGTTTCCACGTTTCTAAAGACACTATACCTATACGGTATTTTTGTGGTTTTTGTTATATGTTGTACTAAGTATGCTTCAATTATGAAGTAATAATAATGTATATAAAGTAAGGGTCGTTATAGTTGGTGTTAGAGGAAAGGTATAGTCAACCTTTGGAAACTAGGATGTGAAAGCCTTAGTAAGAACCCTAAGGATATATCTAAGCCTGTAACAATCTTAGTGATTTAGAAATGGCCATGAAGAACCTATGATAAGACCTTAAGCATAAAATTTTATGCTTGATTATGTTGTTTGCCTATTATAATTAGTGTTTCTCACACAATTCTTCTTGGTTTTATTCAATGGCTGGAACCCGAAGGAACTGTGACAATGCGGAATGCGACGGGCAATGTAATGATTGTCCCCCTGAGCAACCAAAAGATATGGGAGCTGGAATGAAAAATCTTCTTGCCATGCTCACACAACTTTCTCAAGCTATGAATCATGCAGGACTTCCAAACGAGCAAAGGAAGGAACAACATTCTGTTGAATCCTTCATGAGGTAGCGTCCACCCTCATTCAGCGGTTCAACTGATCCATTAGTGGCTGAACAATGGATTAGTACCACTGAAAAGATATTTTCTGTTCTTCAATGTTCTAAACATGATAAAGTCATCTTAGTGGTATATCGTTTGGAAGGTGAAGTTGATCAATTGTCGAATCTTATCAAGAATACGAGGCCAAGAGATGAAATTGAGTCCATGGAATGGGACGAGTTCAAAAACTTGTTTTTCAATAAGTACATCCCTCATATTCTTTGAACAAAGATAGATAAGGAGTTTCTTGAACTGAAGCAAAAGGATGATGAATCTGTTGGTACCTACGAAGAAAATTTTACAAGACTTGCAAGGTATGCTTCTGGAATTATTATCCAACCTGAGAGTAAGATTGATCGATTCTTTTTGTGGCTTAAAACCAAGTCTTCGAAGGGCATTAGCCATAAGAGACTTTAATAGATACGAGAAAATTGTTCGATGTGCTCTCAAGGATGAGATGGAGATTGGAGTAACCCATCAATCATTTGGGTTTGATAAGAAGAGGAAAATGGAATTCAAAGGGAAATCTAAAGACCACACTAAAAAGAAGATGAGTTTTCCCTTATGCTCATAGTGTGGAAAGAATCCTGGAGGGAATTGTCTTAAAGGGACAAGTAAATGTTTCAAATGTGGAAAGGAAGGGAATCGGGCATTTGAATACTGCAATAATGGGAAGAAGATGTCTGGTGACCCGAACAAAGAAAAGGATACACAGAATGCATCTCTTACACTTCATTATTTCAAGTGCATGGAAATGGGGAATTATGCTAATCAATGCCCTAATCCAAGGGTCACTGATGATGATCGACGTCAACAAAGTCTTAAGGCCAGAGTTAAAGGAAAGTCACATGCAATTTCTATTAGCGGTGTGGAGTACAATAACGATGTGGTGAAAGGCACACTTACCATCCACTCTAAAGTAGAAAATGTTTTATTTCATTCGGGATCCACCCACTCTATTATTTCTGAAGAATTTTCTAAGGGTATCTCTATATTACCTCAACAATTAGATGTTGAGTTAGCTATGACAAATCCTAATGGCACAATGGTTGCATCAAAAGTTTATAATTCTTCTCCAATTGATGTTTGTGGGAAATTTCTTCCTGCAAATCTTGTGATCCTTCCTATAGTGGAATTCGATGTGATTCTTGGCATGGATTGGCTTTCTTTATACAGAGATCATATCGATTGCCAACGAAGGGAAGTCACATTTCATATTCCAGATCAATCTATGATCATCTATCAATGCAAGGATGAACACACTACTAGAAATTTTGGTTTTGGTGCCTCATGAAGCGGGCGACCTCCATTGGCAGTCTCTAAAGAAGGTATTAGCGACCGCCATAGGCGGCCGCTAATATGAAGGTAAAATTCTAGCGGGAATTTTCCCGTGCGCCGTCTTCTTCTTCCCTCCTGGCCGCTGCAAATCGGAACTGCCGCACGCTGCCGAATTTCGCCACACACTACCGCCTCTCTTCATGCCATACCATGCTTCCTAACAGCACACCCGTGACCGCCATCTACGTGCGGAACAATCCCGAACCCCTCCTCATACATTCGGTGACCTCATCATCTTCTCCTGAATAACCCTACATTCACCGCCGTCGTCTGTCTGCCATCGCCGGTGGGGGAAAGGTTGTATCCCCTTCCATGCATATTCTAAGATGAGAGGACCTGTATCGCTGCTGTGTTGATGTGAAACATTAGCGGCCGTCATTGGCGGTTGCTAATGGGTTTTACCGACGAAGCTAAAGCGACCGCCAAAAGCGGTCGCTAGGCGGTCGCTAAAACCACTATTTCTAGTAGTGACATAACCTTCCAGTGGAAATTTCTTCCATCTTATGGGTCTTGATTCGACTAAATGAAGGTTATTTATTTTAAATGGTTAGAGAAAAATGCACGATTAAGAATATTCCCATTGTACGGGAGTTTGATGATGTCTTTCCGGAGGAATTGTCAGGTCTTCCACCAAATCGTGAAGTTGATTTTTCAATAGAACTCATACCAAGTGCTATGCCTATTTCAAGGACACCTTATAGAATGGCCCCAATTGAGTTGCAAGAATTCAAGAAGCAACTCCAAGAGAATCTTGATAAGGGATTCATATGCCCTAGTGCATCACCTTGGGGAGAACCTTTACTATTTTTTAAGAAGAAAGATGGATCAATGTGACTTTGCATTGATTATCGAGAACTTAACAAGATCACTATCACGAACCAATATCCTCTCCTGCGCATTGATGACTTATTTGATCAACTACGCGGAGCTCAATACTTTTCCAAGATTGATCTTCATTTAGGTTATCATCAATTAAGGGTCAAAAGGGAGGATATACCAAAGACGGCTTTCCATACAAGGTATGGACACTATGAATTTATAGTGATGCCATTTGGTCTTACTAATGCCCCTGCTATCTTCATGGATCTAATGAATAGAGTCTTTAGAGATATATTGATCAGTTTGTGGTAGTCTTTATAAATGATATTTTTGTCTATTCAAAGAGCAGGGAAGAACATGTAGATCACTTGATAATTGTATTGAAGACCCTGAGAAAGGAGAAGCTTTATGCCAAATTTACCAAGTCTGAATTTTGGCTTCAAAAAGTTTCATTCCTGGGTCACATAATCTCAAAAGAGGGGATATCTGTGGATCCAGCAAAAATAGAGGTTATCAAAAGATGGTCGAGACGAACAATAGTAACTGAGATCCAAAGTTTTATTGGTCTGACTGGATATTATCGGCGTTTTGTGAATGTTTTTCACGATTATCTAATCCACTCACAAGGTTGACTCGAAAAGGAGTTAAGTTCGTGTGGACAGAGGAGTGTGAAGATAATTTCAAGGAGTTAAAAAGAAGGTTATCCAGTGCACCTGTGCTCACACTACCTTGTAGTGAAGAAAGGTCTGTGATCTACAGTGATGCATCCAAGAAGTGGTTGGGGTGTGTTCCTATGCAAAACGATATGGTGATTGCTTATGCCTCACAACAGTTGAAAACTCTTGAGCAAAATTACCCAACTCATGATTTGGAGTTAGTTGTAGTAATCTTTGCATTAAAAATTTGGTGGCATTATATTTATGGTTAGAGGTGTGATATTTATACTGATCATAAAAGTTTGAAGTATATTTTCACACAAAAATACATGAATATGTGCCAAAGAAGATAGTTGGAGCAGATTAAGGATTACGACTACTCAATTCATTATCACCCTGGGAAAGCGAACAAGGTGGATGATGCATTAAGTCGACAAGATCATGCTAGCTTATCCATGATGAGGATCTCAAAAGATCCAATATTTATAGATTTACAATGGATGAATCTTGGAATCATAATTGAAGGGGAGAAATCTTATCTTTTTCAAATGAATGTTCAACTAGCTATGCATGTGAAGATTAAAGAGGCACAGAAAGAAGATGTAGAGTTACAAAATAAGGTAAGAAATGTTCCTGAATTCAACCTTTATTGTGATTGGATAATAAGGTTCAGGAATCATGTTTGTGTTCCTTCCATGCCAGAATTGAAGAAGGAGCTACTGGATGAGGCTCATAGTTCTTCATTATCTATTCATCCTAGAAGCACAAAGATGTATAGGGACTTGAAAGAGTACTTCTGGTGGGATGGCATGAAATGAGACATTGCTGAATATGTCTCTCGATGCTTGGTTTGTCAGCAAGTTAAAGATGAGGGACAGAAATTTAAGGGAATGTTACAACCATTACCCATACCCGAATGGAAATGGGAAAACATCACTACGGACTTTGTCACCGGACTTCTTAAAACATCCAAAGGCAATAATGCTATCTGGGTTATAGTTGATCGTCTTACGAAGTCAACACACTTCATTTCTATAAGATAGGATTTCTCTCTTGATCATCTTTCCAGGATATTGTAAAGGAAGTGGTAAGATTGCATGGAGTACCACTTTCCATTATATCTGATTGGGATCTAAGGTTCACCTCGATGTTTTGGCGAAGTCTTCAGCATAATCTAGATACAGAGTTGAGTTTCAGCACTACTTATCATACTCAGACATACGGTCAGTCTGAGAGGACAATTCAAACTCTAGAAGATATGTTGAGAGCTTGCTCTATGGATTTCAAAGGTGGTTGGGATCAACACCTACCTTTGGTGGAATTTTCTTATAATAATAGCTTTCACTCCAGTATTTATATGGCTCCTTATGAAGCTCTCTATGGAAAGAAATTCAGAACTCCAACTTGTTGGGATGAAGTTGGGGAAAGAAAGCTATTAGGAACTGATCTTGTTGATGAGATGGCAGAAAAGGTCTGATCTATTCAACAACACATAAGAGCGGCTCAGAGTCGACAGAAAGGTTATGCCGATAACCGCAGAATAGACCTTGAGTTTGAAGTGGGTGATAAAGTGTTCTTACGAATATCTCCCTGGAAGAGAGTAATGAGATTTGGAAAGAAGGGAAAGCTGAGCCCTAGGTATATCGGTCCTTTCGAAATACTGGATCGTGTTGTAAAGGTAGCTTACCTATTGGCGCTTCCACCGAATCTCTCTCAAGTTCATGATGTGTTCCATGTATCACTCCTAAGAAAGTACATACCTGATCCTTCACATGTACTCAGCTCAAAAGTTGTACCACTGGAGAAAGATCTTTCTTATGAAAAACAGCCGATAGCGATTCTGAATCGTAGTGAAAATGTCCTACAGAACAAGACCAATCACTTGGTGAATGTTTTATGGAGGAACCACCAATTAGAAGAAGCTGCATGGGATCTTGAGGATATGATGAGGGAGAGGTATCCTCATCTGTTTGTTACAAAGTGACGAATTTCGAGGGAGAAATTCATTTTAAGGGAGGTAGAATGTAACACCCGAGATTTTTATGAGAAATATTTTGTTTTTATACATCATCAGAAGAATATTTCACTACACACAACACTAGTTTGGCTTGCTTTACACGCAATCGCGACTTTCCTCGATAGCTTGCGTTGTACGTAATACCGAGTTTCACTAAACAACGATATGCTATATAAAATAGCCGTTATGAATAGTAATAACCACTTTTTAAAATTTTATAAATTTAACTTTCAAAATGGACTTCATTTTTGGAATCGGAATATCAAAATTAGCCTAGGGTGAAATTTTGGTATTTTTCTGAAAACTTTCAATTTTTGATAGTGAAACCACTAAGTGGTATTTAAAAAAACTGAATTTTGCATAAAACCTAATTTTACCGCTTTTGTGAATGGAATTTCAAAAATCCGAGAGACACGGTTGATATCAGTAAGTAAAATGTGGTTCAATGAGATGAAAATAATTTTTGGTGAATAGTAACTTTTTACTTTTATTTACTGCGGTTAATAGTAAATAAGGTAATTAAGGATAAAAATGATTTTACTATTACCCTTACACATGTCCTAATTCTATTGGACAAGTGTATTTAGACCAAAAACAACAATATGAATATAATATGACCATTTTGGTCCACATGGATTAGATTAGGACATTTAATATTATTTTATTTAAAGAAGAGATAAAATAGTTAAAATCAAAGTTTAAAAACTAAAACATTTTTAATATAGGGTTATACATAAGATAAATTCGATTATAAATATTCATTAGAAATATAGTAAGATTTCCTACATAATGATTTTTTATTTATAATTTTTAGACCTTAAATAATTTAATTTATTTATGACACAACGATGATGCAGTAATTACCTTTTTAAGGAAATATTAACATAATTGATGTTATAAATGCCCAAATAAATGTAATTTGAGACTTTCTATGAATTCCATTAATTTTATAGGTTAATATGACATGTTAGTGTTGATTTAATTAACTTTGTTAGAACTTATCATTCTGTTATAATTTTTATAAAAATCATGTACCAAATAGTGTCAAAATTGACATAAAATAGTTTTTAAAACAAATATTATATTATTTATTGTTATTTTATTCCTAAAAATCTAAGTTTCGGCAAAATGACTTATATAAGGATATATATATTAATAATGAACCACTTAGGGTTCGTTTTTCATGTTATAGTATGTTTATTAACCATATAGTGTATGAAAACAAAAAGACACTGAAAAAGATAAATTATTTAACTTAGAGTTAAATCTAATTGATAAGGTTAAAATAATAACCTAAACTTGTCTAAAACCTATTGGATGAGAAGATTTCAACCCATCCCCACTTTATTTTCAAAATAAGACCCTTTAGAACCATTATAAACTGAATGTGACTTTAATATAAAATAATATTTTGAGATTTTCCTAAGGTGCCCCTCTCCTCCCTTCTAAAAGGGCACCTCATCCCTCTCCTCCTCACACCACTTTGAGCACCCAAGCTCGGCCAACCCCGGAAGAAATCTCTTCTCCACTTTCCTAGAATCATCTTATAGGTTCTGGTCTTCTTCAAAGACCATCTTTAGTTTCCTAAGAGGAGGTTAAGAAGAGGAACGTCAAAGAAGAGATAATATCCATTACCGATCTTTTTCAATTTCATTCTTCTTCAACTTCTTCTTCTTTAGTTGTTTAATTATAAAGTAATAACATCAGTATCTATAATATACTGATATGTTATTATAAATATGAAACAACCCTATTTCACCTTCTATACATCCTACGGAAAAATGAAATCATCGCGCGTGCGTACGTACGGAATACCGTCTCCACGCCGTGGTGTAATCTATTTTCCATCACCACATTAATTGGATGGGTATAATGGTGTAATGAGTAACTATATATGATTATTATAAAGTGATATTGATTCTAAAAAATTATAAATACACTTTAATACAATTCCACATTCATGGTAATGAAATCATCACTCGTGCGTACGTACGGCATACCGTCTCCACGATGTGATGCGACTCGTTCTACATGATCTTCATTACAAATTAATTATATAAATGAATTGAATGAATAAATATGATATATATTACACTAATACCATTCTGGATATGAGGTATCTATGACCTAAAAATAAGAATAAGAATTTTTTCTGCAAAACACGCATAAGAACAAAAAGCAATAAAGACCCGAATAACAAGTAACAATGAAATATTACTAATAAGAAGCTAAGAATATGACCATATATGATATAATATCAATAAGTATGATTCTGGAATAAGTAAATAACATTATTTAAATCATTATACAGGAGCTTCGGACACGTACGAATCAAATCGGACCTAAGGTAAGAGAAAATCTAACAATCTCATTTTTATCTGAGATTGTTTATACTTTGATATTTATTGGGGTTTATTTATCATCCACATCCATGTTTCATCAATATGTAATATTATTCATATCCTCCTAAAATTTTTTAAATACAATTTTACCCTTCGGTATGTTTTTAGTAAATGATATGAAAGGAATATTTTGTCATTTTTCTTACGAGGTACTTTTTGACTTTTCTGGCCAAAGTACGAGAAGAATGTTTTTTTAACTTATACGGAATGAATGGATTCATAGAACATTAGTTCAATGAATATTAATTTACAAGTTTTCAAGTTTATTTTTAATTAACTTCTTTTAGTTTAAAATTATATGACATGTTAAGAAAGGAAAATGTTTTTGAAGAAGAAAGGATATTTTCCTCAAGAATGGAGTTCAAATGTTTTATCAAAATTAATTTCCATATAAGATAATATAGGGTTATGTTTCTATCCCTATTATTACATTGATTTGATTATGTTGTGATGGAATTATTTTTATGATGTCCTTTACCTTATATGAATTTTTTTATGATGTCATAATGTTTTAAGAATCCCATCTTTATTACATGTGTTATGCGATGATGTATGATTTATGATTTTGTGGTACACATAATAAAGGATTCATTATAAGATGGGTGGGACCTATATCTCCCTCCAATGCATTGGGTAAAGATTTATATCTCATGAAATAGACATGGCTGGAATGGCAGGTTAAAACCGGTTCAGTGATACAGGACTGAAATGAGGAGTGAACTCGATTCAGAAATGGACTTTGTCCGCTAAGATAGTCTTGTCAATGAGTCATGACTAATAATAAATGATTCTCTATGATTATGTGTGCATGACACAAAGTTTCATGTTTTATGTTATGATTATTGGGATTTCATTTTCACTTCTATGATTTATTCCATGTTAATATATTATGATCTCTTTTGCAGGTTAAGATTTTCAAAATGTTATGATATTGTTGATATTACCTTTATTTACCCTTACTGAGCATTTGAGCTCACCCATTTTTATGTTTTCTTTTCACCAGGTTAGGAAGAAGGATATTAAGTAAAATATGCTAAAATGGACTCTAGATATGATGAAATAAATGGGAGACATCGTAGAAGATTTATGAACCAGTTGTTTACGTTTCCTCGTTTCTAAAGACACTATACCTATAGGGTCCTTTGGTGGTTTTTGTTATATGTTGTACTAAGTATGATTTAATTATGAAGTAATAACAATGTATATAAAGTAATGGTCGTTATAGTTGGTATCAGAGGAGAGGTATAGTCAACCTTTGGAAACTAGGATGTGAAAGCCTTAGTAAGAACCCTAAGGATATATCTAAGCCTAGAACAATCTTAGTGTTTTAGAAATGGCCATGAAGAACCTATGATAAGACCTTAAGCATAAAATTTTATTCTTCATTATGTTGTTTTCCTATTATAATTAGTGTTGCTCACACTATTCTTCTTGGTTTTAGTCAATGGCTGTAACCTGAAGGAACCATGTTGATGTGGAATGTGACGGGCAATGTAATGATTGTCCCCCTGAGCAACCAAAAGATATGGGAGCTGGAATGAAAAATCTTGTTGCCATGCTCACACAACTTTCTCAAGCTATGAATCATGTAGGACTTCCAAACGAGCAGAGGAAGGAACAACATTCTGTTGAATCCTTCATGAGGCAGCGTCCATCCTCATTCAGCGGTTCAACTGATCCATTAGTGGCTGAACAATGGATTAGTACCACTGAAAAGATATTTTCTGTTCTTCAATGTTCTGAACATGATAAAGTCATCTTAGCGGTATATCGTTTGGAAGGTGAAGCTGATCAATAGTCAAATCTCATCAAGAATACGAGTCCAAGAGATGAAATTGAGTCCATGGAATGGGACGAGTTCAAAAACTTGTTTTTCAATAAGTACATCCCTCGTATTCTTTGAACAAAGATGGAGAAGGAGTTTCTTGAACTGAAGCAAAAGGATGATGAATCTGTTGGTACCTACGAAGAAAAGTTTACAAGACTTGCAAGGTACGCTTCTGGAATTATTATCCAACCTGAGAGTAAGATCGATCGATTCTTTTGTGGCTTAAAACCAAGTCTTCGAAGGGTGTTTTCCATAAGGGACTTCAATAGCTACAAGGAAATTGTTCGATGTGCTCTCAAGGATGAGATGGAGATTGGAGTAACCCATCAATCATATGGGTTTGATAAGAAGTGGAAACTGGAATTCAAAGGGAAATATAAAGACCACACTGAAAAGAAGATGAGTTTTCCCTTATGCTCAAAGTGTGGAAAGAAGATGGAGGGAATTGTCTTAAATGTGAAAGTAAATGTTTCAAATGTGGAAAGTAAGGGCATCGGGTATTTGAATACCGCAATGATGGGAAGAAGATGTCTAGTAACGCGAACAAAGAAAAGGCTACACAGAATGCACCTCTTACATTTCAATGTTTCAAGTGCATCGAAATGGGTAATTATGCTAATAAATGCCCTAATCCAAGGGTCATTGATGATGATTGACATCAAAAAACTCTTAAGGCCAGAGATAAAGGAAAGTCACATGCAATTTCTATTAGCGATGTGGAGTACGATAATGATGTGGTGAAAGGTACACTTACCATCCATTCTAAAGTAGAAAATGTTTTATTTGATTCTGGATCCACCCACTCTTTTATTTCTGAAGAATTTTCTAATGGTATCTTTATATTACCTCAACAATTAGATGTTGAGTTAGCTGTGACAACTCCGAATGGCACAATGGTTTCATCAAAAGTTTATAATTCTTCTTCAATTGACGTTTGTGGGAAAGTTCTTCCTGCAAATCTTGTGATCCTTCCTATAGTGGAATTCGATGTGATTCTTGGCATGGATTGGCTTTATTTATACAGAGCTCATATCGATTTCCAAAGAAGGAAAGTCACATTTCATATTCCAGATCAATCTATGATCATCTATCGATGCAAGGATGAACATAACCTTCTAGTGGAAATTTCTTCCATCTTATGGGTCTTGATTCCACTAAATGAAGGTTATTTATTTCAAATGGTTGGAGAAAAACTCATGATTAAGAATATTCCCATTGTATGAGAGTTTGATGATGTCTTTCTAGAGTAATTTCTAGGTCTTCCACCAAATCATGACGTTGAGTTTTCAATAGAACTCATACCAAGTTCT
Source organism: Viscum album (assembly GCA_963277665.1). Classification (NCBI taxonomy): domain Eukaryota; kingdom Viridiplantae; phylum Streptophyta; class Magnoliopsida; order Santalales; family Viscaceae; genus Viscum; species Viscum album. Next base: position 1,673,516,796 of record OY728133.1, read on the forward strand.
ATGCCTATTTCAAGGACACCTTATAGAATGGCCCCAATTGAGTTGCAGGAATTCAAGAAGCAACTCCAAGAGAATCCTGATAAGGGATTCATATGCCCTAGTGCGTCACCTTGGGGAACACATTTCTTATTTGTTAAGAAGAAATATGGATCAATGCGACTCTGCATTGATTATCGAGAACTTAACAAGATCAATATCACAAACAAATATCCTCTCTCGCGCATTGATGACTTATTTGATCAACTACGTGGAGCTCAGTACTTTTCAAAGATTGATCTTCATTCAGGTTATCATCAATTAAGGGTCAAAAGGGAGGATATACCAAAGACGGCTTTCCATACAAGGTATGGACACTATGAATTTATAGTGATGCCATTTGGTCTTACTAATTCCCCTACTATCTTCATGGATCTAATGAATAGATTCTTTAGGGACTATCTTGATCAGTTTGTGGTAGTCTTTATAGATGATATTCTTGTTTATTCAAAGAGAAAGGAAGAACATGTAGATCACTTGATAATTGTATTGTATACCCTCAGATAGGAGAAGATTTATGCGAAATTTACCAAGTGTGAATTTTGGCTTCAAAAAGTTTCATTTCTGGGTCACATAATCTCAAAAGAGGGGATATCTGTGGATCCAGCAAAAACAGAGGTTATCAAAAGATGGTCAAGACCAACAAGAGTAACTGAGATCCAATGTTTTCTTGGTCTAACTGGATATTATCGGCGTTTTGTGAAAGATTTTTCATGATTATCTAATCCACTCACAAGGTTGACTCGAAAAGGAGTTAAGTTCGTGTGGACAGAGGAGTGTGAAGAGAATTTCAAGGAGTTAAAAAGAAGGCTATCAAGTGCACCTGTGCTCACACTGCCTTGTAGTGAAGAAAGGTTTGTGATCTACAGTGATGCATCCAAGAAGTGGTTGGGGTGTGTTCTTATGCAAAACGATATGGTGATTGCTTATGCCTCACGATAGTTGAAAACTCATGAGCAAAATTACCCAACTCATGATTTGGAGTTAGCTGCTGTAATCTTTGCATTAAAAATTTGGTGGCATTATCTTTATGGATAAAGGTGTGATATTTATACTGATCATAAAAGTTTGAAGTATATTTTCACACAAAAGGAGCTGAATATGCGCCAAAGAAGATAGTTGGAGCAGATTAAGGATTACGACTGCTCAATTCATTATCACCCTGGGAAAGCGAACAAGGTGGATGATGCATTAAGTCGACAAGATCATGCTAGATTATCCATGATGAGGATCTCAAAAGATCCAATATTTATGGATTTACAATGGATTGATCTTGGAATCATAATGGAAGGGGAGAAATCTTATCTTTTTCAAATTAATGTTCAGCCATCTATGCATGTGAAGATTAAAGAGGCACAGAAAGAAGATGTAGAGTTACAAAAGAAGGTAAGAAATGTTCTTGAATTCAACCTTGATAGTGATGGGATAATAAGGTTCAAGAATCAGGTTTGTGTTCCTTCCATACCAGAATTGATGAAGGAGCTACTGGATGATGCTTATAGTTCTTCATTCTCTATTCATCCTGGAAGCACAAAGATGTATAGGGACTTGAAAGAGTACTTCTGGTGGGATGGCATGAAAAGAGACATTGCTGAATATGTCTCTCGATGCTTGGTTTGTCCGCAAGTTAAAGCTGAGAGAAGATTAAGGGAATGTTACAACTATTACCCATACCCGAATGGAAATGGGAAAACATCATTATTGACTTTTTCACCGGACTTCCTAAAACATCCAAAGGCAATAATGTTATCTAGGTTATAGTTGATCGTCTTATGAAATCAGCACACTTCATTGCTATAAGAAAGGATTTCTCTCTTGATCAGCTTGCCAGGATATATGTAAAGGAAGTGGTAAGATTGCATGGAGTACCACTTTCAATTATATCTGATCGGGATCAGTGGTTTACCTCGAAGTTTTGGTGAAGTATTCAGCATACTCTAGATACAGAGTTGAGTTTCAGCAGTGCTTATCATCCTCAGACTGGTGGTCAGTCTGTGAGGACTATTCAAACTCTAGAAGATATGTTGAGAGCTTTCTCTATGGATTTCAAAGGTGGTTGGGATCAACACCTACCTTTGGTGGAATTTTCTTATAATAATAACTTTCACTCCAGTATTCAGATGGCTCCTTATGAAGCTCTCTATGGAAAAAAATGCAGAACTCCATCTTTCTGGGATGAAGTTGGGTAAAGAAAGCTATTTGTACCTGATATTGTTGATGAGATGGTAGAAAAGGTCTGATCTATTCAACAACACATAAGAGTAGCTCAGAGTCGACAGAAAAGTTATGCCGATAACCGAAGAAAAGACCTAGAGTTTGAAGTTGGTGATAAAGTGTTCTTACGAATATCTCCCTGGAAGAGAGTAATGAGATTTGGAAAGAAGGGAAAGCTGAGCCCTAGGTATATTGGTTCTTTTGAAATACTGGATCATGTTGGGAAGGTAGCTTACCGATTGCCGCTTCCACCGAATCTCTCTCAAGTTCATGATGTGTTCCATGTATCACTCCTGAGAAAGTACATACCTGATCCATCACATGTACTCAGCTCAGAAGTTGTACCACTGGAGAAAGATCTTTCTTATGAAGAAAAGACGATAGAGATTCTTAATCGTAGTGAAAAAGTCCTACGGAACATGACCACTCACTTGGTGAAAGTTTTATGGAGGAACCACCAATTAGAAGAAGTTACATGGGATCTTGAGGATATGATGAGGGAAAGGTATCCTCATATGTTTGTTACAAAGTGACGAATTTTGAGGGTGAAATTCATTTTAAGGGGGGTAGAATGTAACACCTGCAATTTTTATGAGAAATATTTTGTTTTTATACATCATCAAAAGAATCTTTCAGTACACACAACACTATCTTGTCTTGCTTTACACGCAATCGTGACTTTCCTCGATAGCTTGCGTTGTACACAATACAGAGTTTCACTAAACAACGATATGCTATATAAAATAGTCGTTATGAATAGTAATAACCACTTTTTGAAATTTTATAAATTTTATCTTTCAAAATGGACTTTATTTTTGGAATTGGAATATTAAAATTAGCCTAGGGTGAAATTTTGGTATTTTTCTGAAAATCTTCAATTTTTGATAGTGAAACCACTAAGTGGTAGTTAAAAAAACTGAATTTTGCATAAAACATAATTTTACTACTTCTATGAATAAAATTTCAAAAATCCAAGAGACACGGTTGATATCAGTAAGTAAAATGTGGTTCAATGAGATGAAAATAATTTTTGGTGAATAGTAACTTTTTACTTTTATTTACCGCGGTTAATAGTAAATAAGGTAATTAAGGGTAAAAATGATGTTACTATTACCCTTACACATGTCCTAATTCTATTGGACAAGTGTATTTCGACCAAAAAAACTATATGAATGTAATATTACCATTTAGGTCCACTTGGATTAGATTAGGACATTTAATATTATTTTATTTAAAGAAGAGATAAAATAGTTAAAATCAATGTTTAAAAACAAAAAACATTTTTAATATAGGGTTATACATAAGATAAATTCGATTATAAATATTTATTAGAAAGATAGAAATATTTCCTACATAATAACATTTTATTTATAATTTTTAGACATTAAATATTTTAATTTATTTATGACACAACAATGATGCAGTAATTAACTTTTTAAGGAAATATTAACATAATTGATGTTATAAATGCCCAAATAAATGTAATTTGAGACTTTCTATGAATTCCAGTAATTTTTGAGGTTAATATGACATGTTAGTGTTGATTTAATTAACTTGGTTAGAACTTATCATTCTGTTATAATTTTTATAAAAATCATGTAGAAAATAGTGTCAAAATTGAAATAAAATAGTTTTTAAAACAAATATTATATTATTAATTGTTATTTTATTCCTAAATATCTAAGGTTCGGCAAAATGACTTAGATAAGGATATATATATTAATAATGAACCACATAGGGTTCTTTTGGCATGTTATAGTAAGTTTATTAACCATATAGTGTAAGAAAACAAAAAGACATGGTAAAAGTTAAATTATTTAACTTAGAGTTAAATCTAATTGATAAGGTTAAAATAATAACCTATAATTGTCTAAAACCTATTGGATGAGAGGATTTAGACCCATACCCACTTTATATTCTAAATAAGACCCTTTGGAACAATTATAAACCGAATGTGACTTTAATATAAAATAATATTTTGAGATTTTCCTAAGGTGCCCCTCTCCTCCCTTATAAAAGGGCACCTCATCCCTCTCCTCCTCACACCACATTGAGCACCCAAGCTCGGCCAACCCCTGCAAAAATATATTCTCCACTTCACTAGAATCATCCTAGATGTCCTGGTCTTCTTCAAAGACCATCTTTAGTTTCCTAAGAGGAGGTTAAGAAGAGGCTCGTCAAAGAAGAGGTAATATCCATTACCGATCTTTTTCAATTTCATTCTTCTTCAACTTCTTCTTCTTTAGTTGTTTCATTATAAAGTAATAACATCAGTATCTCTAATATACTGATATGTTATAATAAATATGAAACAACCCTATTTCACTTTCTATCCATCCTACGGAAAAATGAAATCACAGCGCGTGCGTACGTACGGAATACCGTCTCCACGGCGTGGTGTAATCTATTTTCCACCACCACCTTACATGGATGGGTATAATGGTGTAATGAGTAACTATATATGATTATTATAAAGTGATATTGATTCTGAAAAAGTATAAATACACTTCAATACAATTCCACACTCATGGGACTGATAGCATCGCTCGTGCGTACGTACGGCCTACCGTCTCCACGATGTGATGCGACTCGTTCTACATGATCTTAATTACAAAGTAATTATATAAATGAATTTAATGAATAAATATGATATATATTACACTAATACCATTCAGGATATGAGGTATCTATAACATAAAAATAAGAATAAGAATTTATTCGGCAAAACACGCTTAAGAACAAAAAGAAATAAAGACCCGAATAACAAGTAACAATGAAATATTACTAATAAGAAGAAAAGAATATGACCATATATTATATCATATCAATAAGTATGATTCTGGAATAAGTCAATAACATTATTTAAAACATTATACAGGAGCTTCGTACATGTATGAATCAAGTCGGACCTAAGGTAAGGGAAAATCTAACAATCTCATTTTTATCCGAGATTGTTTATATTTTGATATTTACTGGGGTGTATTTATCATCCACATCCATGTTTCATCAATATGTAATATTATTCATATCCTCCTACAATTTTTTAAATACAATTTTACCCTTCATAATGTTTTCAGTAAATGATATGAAAAGAATCATTTGTCATTTTTCTTACGAGGTACTTTTTGACATTTCCTACCAAAGTACGAGATGAATGTTTTTTTAACTTATACGGCATGAATGGATTCATAGAACATTAGTTCAATGAAGATTACTTTACATGTTTTTAAGTTTATTTTTAATTAACTTTTTTTAGTTTAAAATTATATGACATGTTAAGAATGGAAAATGTTTTTGAAGAAGAAAGGATATTTTCCTCAAGAATGGAGTTCAAATGTTTTATCAAAATTAATTTCCATCTAAGATAATATAGGGTTCTATTTCTATCCCTATTATTACATTGATTTGATTATTTTGTGATGGAATTATTTTGATGATGTCCTTTACCTTATATAAATTGTTTTATGATGTCATAATGTTTTAAGAATACCATTTTTATTACATGTGTTATGCGATGATGTATGATTTATGATTTTGTGGCACACATAAGAAAGGATTTATTATGAGATGGGTAGGACCTATATCTCCCTCCAATGCATTGGGTAAAGATTTATATCTCATGAGATAGACATGGCTGGAATGGTAGGTTAAAACTGGTTCAGTGATACATGACTGAAATGAGGAGTGAACTCGGTTCAGAAATGGACTTTGTCCGCTAAGATAGTTTTGGCAATGAGTCATGACTAATAAGAAACGATTCTCTATGATTATGTGTGCATGAAACAAAGTTTCATGTTTTATGTTATGATTATTGGGATTTCATTTTCACTTCTATGATTTATTCCATGTTATGATATTATGATCTCTTTTGCAGGTTAAGATTTTCAAAATGTTGTGATATGATTGATATTACCTTTATTTATCCTTACTGAGCATTTGAGCTCACCCCTTTTTATGTTTCCTTTTCTCCAGGTCAGGAAGAAGGATATTAAGTAAAATATGCTAAAAGGGACTCTAGATATGATGAAATAAATGGGAGACACCGTAGAAGATTTATGAACCAGTTGTTTATGTTTCCTCGTTTCTAAAGGCACTATACTTATACGGTCCTTTTGTGGTTTTTGTTATATGTTTTACTAAGTATGATTCAATTATGAATTAATAACAATGTATGTAATGTAAGGGTCATTATAGATGTACTTGGAAACTTCAATATTTTGTGCAACCTTAAGGTGACTTGTGTGCAACCTTAATGTCTTGCATGAAACTTAATCCTTTATCATAGAAAATAAACATGTGTTCCACTTTCTACATGTGAAATACTCACTAATTTTTCCACTCCCTTCTAACATGAAACTCCCTTCTTACACGCAAATCCCTTCTTACACGAAACTCTTACACAAGACTCACAACTTGCACGCAACTCCCTTCTTGCACGCAACTCAATACTTGCATGATTCATATCCCTGATTCTCTCTATGTGTTGAGATTTTTCAAATTATGGGGGTATCCTCCTACTTATATAAATTTCTTGGACCTTTTTCACAACCCTCACAACTTTTCCCAAGATTGCAATCTCATTCCCACAAATCTCATTTCTGAAAACTCACCTTTCGCACAAAACCATAACTGACGTGATCTTCCTTCCTTTTCAATTTTTGATGTAATGAACATGAATATTTGCATACGCACAATATTAAAATCCTACTAAACACTTACATGAAAATTCCTTTTCCAAAAACACTTTTCTCCATTCTCCAATTTTTGGACACAAAAATTTGGCAAACATAGGGAAACAGTGCCTCCTTGTATAGAATATTTTTTGTACAGCCTCCAAAGAATTAATTAAATTTTAATGTTTATTTTCTAGTATATTTTGTCAAATATATCTCTATAAATCCATAACTGACCTTGGAAACCTAAATTTTTAACAAACACAATCAACCCAAAAATACATTAATGTTACCTTTTAATATTTTTTCCCACCAATCTCCCTCTATGGGTTTGTTGACAACTCTTAACACTTTGATACCTTATGAAATATTCTTCTATCTTATACCATAATTAACTTCTTGTGATTTAGATAGAGATCAAAGACTTACTCAACACACACTCTAAGCCAGCATGAGCAATGATCGGCGTGATAAACAAGAGTGTAACACAAAGTTCATCAATGAATAACTTCATTCAAAAACCTATCAGCTAATTTCACAATGAACACTGTTTGTCATGATATATTAGATTTTGTCGATCACCTTTAGAATATTCATATTTAACACTACCTATATCTCTCTACATCCTCTATCTCTCCCATCCACCTGTAACCTCCTACCTTGCTTCTCAAACTATCAGCTCCCCAAATCTCGTTGCTCCACCTATCAGTTTATCCTCGTGTCTTGACTAATACATTTTATCACATCTATGACAACAATTTCTTTCCCTTTATCAAAAAACCTAAAGGTCACTTCATCAATGAACTTTAAGGTCACTTTATTGTGGTCTGTAGTAGGGTAAATAACACATATCAGTACTTTAGGAAAAACACAACATATCTTAGGGAGAGGGGGTCCCACAATCAAACTTTTTCAAGTGCAGGGGGTCAACTGAACTCCTATATCTAGTAGATGTCTGTCAAATAATTTTTTGGGTAAGTCCTTTGTAAAAATATTTGCAACCTATAGTTTTGTTGGAACATACTCGAACTTCACAAGACCTTGATCCGCCTTCTCATTGATAAAATGATATTTAATTTCAATGTTCTTTGTCTATTAGTGATGGAAATTATTTTTGCTAGTATTTGTATCACTTGAATTATCACAATGAATTCTGATCAAAGATTTCACTTCAACACTCATGTCATCAAGCTGTTGCTTCATCCATAATAGTTGTGTGCACGCTTGAATAGCAGTAATATATTCAGATTTTGTGATGCTCAATGAAATGTAATCTTGTTTCTTAGTATGAAAATAAATACAAAATCTACCAAGATAGAAAGAACCAACTGACATTGATTTCCTATGATATGTTGTACCATCCCAATATGCATCTGTATAACCCAATAACTCATTCTAGGATTCATAATTATACAACAAGCTGAAATCCACTATGCCCTTGATATATCAAAGTATTATTTTTACTAAAATAAAGTGTCTTTACTTTGTATTTCTATGATACTTCACTTCTTGACATGTGTAAAAACCAATATCTGGCCATGTCACCATTTAATACAATAGAATTATAATGATCTGCCTATATTCTATGATATTAACCACTTTTCCATCATCATCTCATGATAGTTTCATCTACGTAGCCACTGGAGTTGTCATCTCCTTGAATTTTTCTATTCTAAATATTCTCAAAACCTCCTAGGAATATTTTATTGGTAAATTAATATTCCATTCCTTCCTTGTGTCTCCTATAAACCAAAAAAATGTCATCTCACGAATCATTGAAATTTCAAACTCACTTTTAATGAATTCTGCAAACTATTTTCACTGAGTATTATTTGATCCAACAAGTGTTATGTCATAAAAAAATCCAAAACCATTGTCCTTTGATTACTTTCATTGTTAACATAGATATTGTAATCAAATCAACCAATTTAAAAACTGGGCTTCTTCAAAAACCGATCTACACATGAATTCCATTATCTTGGTGCTTGATTCAATCCATAGAGAACATTCTTCATCCAATAGGCTTTTATCCCAAATTCATGAATGAGAAAACCATATGGCTACTCAATGTAATCATTTTCTTCCAGAACCCCATTTAAAAATGTAGACTTGACATCTATCTAGAAAATATTGATGTTTCTTTCCACTCCTATGAGCCAGAACAATCTGACTGTATCTAGCCATGAAACAGGTGAAAAAACATCATCAACATCAATAAACTCTATATGAGAGTACGATATACACACTTTTCATGAATTTTTTCAAATCACTATGCCATATTCATTCATCTTATTGTGAAGGACCATTTAGTCCTGATAACCTTTTTATCTCTTAGCCTTGAAACAATATCCCGTGTCTGATTCTTCTCTATTTGGTCAAGCTATTAATTAATATATTGAACCCAATTATCATATATAGATGCTTCATCAAAACATTTAGGCTCTTCTTATGATAAGTATGATGCATGCTTTAGATTCTTCATCCTCCTTCTCTGCACTCACATTTTATGATAACCAATTATGTTATGTCTATCAATTTCATCTCTTAATATAAAACATCCCTTGATATGCTTAACTATTCATCACTATCTTCTTGATTATTATCATGTATTTGCTTAATATTCTTCTCATTCTATAGAATAGTTACATCATTTCATTAAACTACCTTTCTTAGCTTCATATTGAATCATTTATATGCTTTTCTTTTCTTTGAGTAGCCAAGAAATATCCCTTGGTCTCCATGGGATTCAAATGTCTTGTGTTACTCCTTATTGAGAATGAAACACTTACTTATAAAGACATAAAAGTTTGTCAATATTGCATTTGTTCCATGCCAAAGATCATTTGGAGTGTATTCCTCTTTTGGATATAATAATGCTCTATTTTGTATATAGACCGATTTCATGACTACTTATTTTCAAAACATCTCTACAAGGTCATTATCAATGAGAATTTCTCTAGCCATGTTATTGATAATTTGATTTCTTCTCTAAACTACTCCATTATGTTGTCGAGTTATTATAGATGAAACTTTTTGGCTTATCCCGTGCTTCTTAAGATAATCCTCTACTTGGAAATTTGTGAACTTTGTTCCATTATCTCTTCAGATCTTCCTTATTTTTTGACTTATCACCTTCTAAACTTATCTTGGATACATTTTTATGAAACTGAACACCTAAAATTATAGGGTGATGATTGAAACCCATTTAATTCTTTTAAAATCATCAATGAAGAGAACAGATTATCTCTTATCATTAATAGCTCTAGTTAAAATAGGAGTACATACATCAAAATGAACCATCCCAAGCACTTTTATTGACTTTTCTCGTTTTCCATATATGTCTTTCGAATGATCATCCCTTGTTGAAAAGCATAAAACATATGAGTATGATCACATGAAAAAATTTGGAGGTCTCAAGAATCGTCATATTTCACCAGATCTTCCAATGAAGTTTGATTCAATTGTCCAAGATGTTTATTCCATAACATATTTTTTCTTCCCTTGATATAAAGAACAAATCTTGTTCTATATTTACAATGTAAAGTTTTCCCTTTGTATTATTTCCTTAAAAAACAAATTCACATTCTTTTTTTGTGATGATACATGACTTATTTTAAAAAAAATTCATGTCCCGAGTCCTATAGTTGACAGACACTTAGTAATTTGTGACTAGTACCTTCAAAAACCAAGACATCTACACATCTCATGTCTTTTCCCCAAAACATGGATTTCCTTGAGTCAACAATATTTAGGACTTCATCATTACCAAATATTATGATATATTATTTATTGTACCTGATTCCAATTACAAGATCCTTATTTCCTATCATATGACATGTGCATCCACAGTAAATAATATATATTCTAGTGTGATCTGATACTTTAAAATAAATCTCTACATCCACATACTTCTCATATATTTTTTTCATGATCCATTTTTTATTTCATACATGTTATGGAATGATAATATTTAACTTACTTGGTGTATTATGGACCAAATTCGTCTTGTAATGTTGCATACTGATTTTATAATTTCAGCTTACCTGATGGTTCATTGAGTTGTGTCGCGTATCCCATTTACTTCTTCTTTGGCACATTCCTCTCCATGGTTGATGTATATTATATGTCCATCTTTCCAAATCACCCACACCAAAAACAATGACCTGTGAAAAATATTCTAGAGTATTGCACTCGGTTTAGATGTCATTTTTTTTCTTGTTCCCTTCAGTATCTCTTGGCTATAGAACACACATTTTGTGAATGTTCCATCTTTCCATAGTAATAAAACCATATGTGAGGTGCATTCCTATGTGTCACTTCTACACCACTAGTTGTCCCTTGGGTTTTCTGAACATTCTAACATTGCTTTATACTCAAATCAATCGTCACATTTGAAGTTGATGGTTGTGGTCTGACATTAATCATCACACCTATTTGTTTTTTATCAACCCTCATATCATCCTTATCAGTGGGATTTTACTATTTATTTTTTTCTATAGAAACTCTATGCCCCACCTACATCATCTTGCTTTCCTGAATGATTTACTTTCTCCATGTCATACCGATATCTTATAGTTTGTCTTGATCCTTCACATTTCATCGTAGACCAATGACCTCCTCTTGATGTTCTTCAATACGTTTGATTTTTTTTAATTTTGGGTCAAACTATCTATTTCTCTTTTCTACTATTTAATTTTTATCTTGTACTCAATAACCATATCTACGATCTCTAAAACTAAGGACATTAGTATTTTAATTACTTAATTCAACACAGATTTCTTTTCTTACTTCTAATACATATAGTGTTCAGAATCACGAACCACATTATTGTATTTATTCATTTTGGCTCTCCAATCATCTTTTTCCTCAAGAGTAGCTTCTAATTTGTCTTAATGGTCAACTCTGACTTTGACTTATCCTTTTTCATTGTCACATTTTTCCCTTGTTTGTAAATTTCCAACAATAGCCGCCATAGCATTTACTCCATGATCCTTGTAGTGGTCCAACTCTTCTACCTCATATTCTTCTAAACTTTTGTCTTCATTCAAAAGAAGTCTCTTATTTCTATATAAATTTTTCTTGAAATTATTCTTTCCTTTCACATAGGTTGAATAATTCTTCACAAGAAATTCAAATTAATCCTATTAATCTTATTGAAAATTCTCCGAGTACCTTGTTGCAAGATATACAACCATTTCACATCAAAAGCATGAAAAAGGTAGTTTCCCTTTGAAATTTCATTTTGTTCTTCGAGTATTTGTAGAAGAGATTTAAATCGCCTCATTTGTCTCTTCATCTTCCTATCCATCTTCAATGGTTAGCTTCTTCATGGACTTGAACACCACTTCTTTAGACATCCCTTTTTCTATACACTCGTTATCATCATTTCTCATTTCTTATGCAACAAGAGTACTATGCAAGATATCTTGTGTCAGCTCTTTTAGATATCTATCCTCTAAAATAGAAACTTTTGGATTGAACTAGTGTGGTGGTTTTATTATGATATTATTAATAGTATTTATTTCTTCAATAATTTCTCCCAGACCATGAATGTATACCACAAAAATATTTACCTGAGCAAGGAATATATTAACAGACTCATTAGGGTGCATTCTAATATACCCATATTTGTTCCATAGAACCTGAATCTTTTCATCTCAAGATTTTTAGTCACCCTCATAAATATTTAATATCTTTTCCCACATATCATGTAATAAATTACATGACATCACCTTACTATATATTGTATTTGATAGGGATCCCCCTAATTCAATGATTACCTTAGAATCAACATCCAATTATCTTCAGTTATCTTTTGATAATGCACCACTGTAGCTCCCCGACCCCAGCTACCGAGAGCCGGTGCGTTATTGCGTAACATTGGCATGATCACAAAAGATCAAGTCTCGAAAGACCGATTAGTTTAGTAGTCTTGGAAACACTAGATACATTCATAAGTCTTACATTACATCATAAAGTAAAACAAAACTACAACAACATATTGTCTTCATATCCCCTCACACTATCCCTGAAGGTCATTCATAATATACTTCTTCACGTCCTGGAAAAATTAAAACATTGATAGGGGTGAGCTCAGATGCTCAGTAAGGATAACAATATAGCGGAAGCTTTCTTAAATAAACATTAACAATTAAGGCAATGTATCACTAAAACAAAAGCCTTTTGAACTTGAACTTCAACATAATATGGCAAAAGTAAAATGAGATAATGCCATATACTTATTTACATGGATATTCTACTGGTTGAATAATCACATGCAATATCAATAATCACTTTCATAATGTTGGAATGCATAATTCCAGACTATCATAACCACGTAGCCAAGGCCTCGTGCCAAGACCACAAATAAGATTTTGTCAAGGCCTCGTTCCAAGACGCTAGTTTGTCTCATGAGACCTACCGATGCATCGAGGAGCTATAGCGGGCTCCACCCATCACTTATTAAGTCCAATTCATTCCCATATGAAAAGGTTTAAACATATCATAAACCATAACATAATCGTATCACATAAAACATGCATAAAGGAAACATAACCTTTCCACATTTCAATAACAAGATATCAATACAACACATTGATATAATAAAACTTTATCAAAACCATTTTCAATACCAAAATAAAAGAAAAGTAGAACTTGGTATTTATTTTTCATTTTAAAAAAAATTATGGCTTGTAGAGGAAGCCAGAACTCAAATAATGGTCATGGCGGCTGAGAAGTCGTTGTCACCGCATACGTATGACAAGAAAAACATTCCTTTTTGTCGTTTAGTAAAATGATTTGTATAAAAATATTCCTTTTGAATAAATGTAAAAGTCAAAGGGGTTTATACACCGTATAAAAGAAATTTGTGTATAAAACAAAATATGCCTCAACGAATGGAGATTGAGACGAAGTCCTTACAAAGATCATTTTTTTATATGAAATAGATCTATTATTTGTATTCACTATAAATACACATAATGAAAGTAAAAATACAAGATAGTACATAATAATATCATGACATAATTTGAAAGTAGGAGATTAACACAAAGAATGGAAATTGGGTTAAGAAGTTCCCTTACCTCGTGTCCGACTTGACTTGACCGTTCTTTATCCTCCTGAATAATAAGCTAGAGTTAATTTCTATTTGCTTAAGAACCTTTTTCATGTTCATTATTCTTTTAACATCACTTATTACCATGTTATGAACATTATGTAATTATTTAGGTTAATAACGGTCATTTTGTCGATCTTTGGTACTTGAGTCAAAAATAAACTTCTTATGATTACAAGTTCTTTATGTGGTAAAATATCCTTTATATCCAGAATTATATGCATGATGTATATATCATATATATCATATATATCCACTATATATATGAATTTATAATATTACATAACATTTAGAGTTAAGAAATGAAATGCACCGTTCATGGAGACGGTAAGTCGTACGTACGCATGAACGCTACTTTCATTTCTATTTCTTATTTAATGAAATGAAATCATAATGATATAAAGGTATATTATAATTCCAGTATAATATCATATATAATATCATTTACTCCATCCTTTATACATCCCACATATGGCATTAACGATTCAAATCACTTTGAGGGGGCGGTAGTCCGCACTTCCTAAAATGAAAATATCGTGTTTACCCATAATGGAAATCATAAAGGTATGCCATAAATGAAAAATACAGAAGCTTAAGTAAAACATAAACATATTATATATCATGTATAAATATAGTGTCATATTAATGGCCACCTTTGAAGGTGTTATATGAGTGTTGAACAATCATCGTTTCGTGAGGCAGAAATTCGCCATCCACAGAAACAGTATGTTCTTTAACCATTAGATGAAGGTGTGTGTAAGTGTAGCTCTAACCCTTCTTATAAAAACATCCTAGCATATTGAGGATACTGGTTTTGTTACAAAAGAAATGAATAAAAAGAGTTTAGGGGGTTGGAGAAGCAAAATAAAACAAAAGAACATAAGTGAAGACATTACGTTAAAATCGGGTAACTCTTCTTGGTTTTAACCAAAGGGGTTCCTTGAAGAGATTTATGCCCAAGGTAAGGCTTCTAGGATGAGGAGAGGGATGTGGAGAGGCAAAATGGTCAGGGGTTGGCCGAGCCAAAGGCTTGAGAGGTGTGGGTAAAGAGGTAGTGGTGGGGGCCTTTTATAAGAGGAGAGGAGGGGCACTCTTGGAAAGTCAAAAAAGGTTACTTTATTTTCAAATGAGTTTCGGATTTTAGAGGTCCCAGATTGATGTATTTCGAGGATAAGGTGATAAGTGTTCTAAATCCACTCATCCAATAGGATTTGGACATGTTTAGGTTTTAGATATTACATTATCTTTCCATTTTATTTAAATCATTAAATAATGAGGTCATCGCTGCATCATCATGATGTCATATATAATTTAATTTATTTATTGTCTAAAAATTATAAAATAAATACTATGATGTATGAAATCTTATTAGATTTCTAATTAATATTTATAGTCAAAATTTGGACTTTTATAACCCCACTTAAGAATTGTTTTAGTAAAACAACTCTTGTTTGTGTCAATTTAATTTTAACATTAAATAAAGTGTTTTTAATGTCATTTTCCCACAAAAGTGGCTCCATGGGGTCCCCAAGTTGACCCATGGATTTTCTTGGTCGGACATTACTCATCCAATAGGGTTATGACAAGTTTCAAGGTCATTTCATATTTTTATAACATCATTTTTACCTTAAATTTCACTAATTACCTTTAATCGTGATTAATTAAACTTAAAAGTTACTATTCACCAAAAATTATTTTAATCTCATTGAACCACATTTTACTTCCTAATGACAACCATGTATGTCGTATTTTTGAAAATCAGCTCACAGAAGTGGTAATATTTCATTTAAACGAAAAATCAATTTTTTAACTACCACTTAGTGGTTTCACTATTCATCAAAAATTGAAGTTTTTCAGAACAATGCCAAAATTTCACCCTAAGCTATAATTGATATTCCGAATTCAAAAATGATGTCTATTTTACAAAATTCCAAACATATAAGTTGCATTAATTATTTTTATAATTAATTCCCACTGTTACAACAAATAGCGTGTTTTTAAGAAATAATATATATCAAAAGATTGATAATTGTTTATGTCCAATTTCAAAGTGAAATTAATTCTAATGACCACCATTGGATAAAATGGTAAAAATATATTATAATTATACATTAAAACCACTCAATAGTATAATTTATCACTATAAATTATTTTGATTAAAAAAGTTGTTTTTAAGTATTTTTCACTATTCATAAAAAAATTGGAAGTTCTCAGAAAAATACCAAAAATTTGACATAGGCTAATTTCGATATTCCGAATACAAAAATAAAGTCCATTTTGAAATATAAAATTTCTATAATTTCAAAAAGTGGGTATTACTATTCATAACGGCTACTTTGATTGGTCGCGGTGTGTTAGAATCACGAACTTGCGTACAATGCAAGCTATTGAATTATTGAAAGTGAAGCGTATCGTGTAAGCTCGGGGTGTTACATTCTCCCCTCCTTCAATAAATTGTGTCCTCGCAATTTGAAATTGTTCTTCAAAAATAAAAGGTTAAAATAACTTTGTGGAAAACCCACACCGGAAATAGGGTTATTAAAAATATAACTTTAAAAGAAAGAAAGTGAAGTAAAAGGTCACCCGAGATAGCCCATACTAGGATTCTATGAAAATATGGATATGGAAGAAAAAAACCATCAATTTCTGATGGAGAGTTGTAGAAAACAGGATTAGGAGAAAGTTAACCATAAAAAAATCACAAACATGTGATTGGTTAAACGGTCATTGAATCCCCAGTTGGAAAAGTTAACCGACAACGTTTTTGTTTTAAGTTACCTTTCATGAAGTTGAGGAACTTATTTAAGAGATTTAATAAGAATGTAAGGAAATATACTTACTTGTCATGTAGACTTTCATTATTTAATAAATTTTTACCACAACCCATCTTTCACTCCAAAAGGTAATAAAACTCAAAAATATTCTATTTATCCTAATCGTATAGGGTTCCAAAAATAATGAATTTATAATTCACATATCAGACCCTTTTAAAAAAAATAAACTACATTATACAGTCCAGGGACTTCACGTAGTCCAGTGGTAGGTGAAAAATCCTAATCGCATTATAGTTGTGGGTTTGATTCCCGCAGCTTTGTCTGACACGACGGGTTGTCACACGATCTGTGTGTTGTCCTTTTATAAAATCCAAAAATAACCCTTCAACCTTAATCCATTCTAACCTTTAGACATATCCAAAATACCTCTATCCAAACTCACAGTCCAAATTTTATATGCAAGGTAAACATAATGAAGTTCCCATTTTCCCCACGTAAAAACATGTGAATACCTTCATCATGTATTCTTTTAAAACATGACAACACACCGAATTACCATACAACCTTATTGATTACATTCATGCTCCTTTATTCCTTATAGAATACTAGATATATCTCTTATATCCAAAAACTTTGAATACTCCAACAATGATGAAATAAACAAACCTTTAATCAGTTCCAAGGTTGTCAAGAATATCTGATGTAATTTATCCAAATCAACCATTACTATCTCAGTATCAGGACCATATTAAGGATTGCCTTTCTTTCAATCCTGTATTTTCAAAAAAAATTAACTTGCTATTGAGTCACTTTTTATAGAACCATATAATATTAAATCCTCACTGAATTAGTACAATAGTACAATCCTTACTTATTTCCATAATTCATATAACTGGAACATCATCGATACAACACTAAAATGAAATATTACTTTAATAACAACATAAGAACACTAGTCATTCCTCTTCATCTGTGGTAGCATCATAACTTGATTATTATCCAATAACATCATTTGCGGTATACTCTGATGACTGGAACATTGATTCGCGTTGTGACCCAACTCCTTGCAGATGAAGCATTGCACATTTGAAACCTTTTTCTTATCCTTGCAGTCACGTACTTTGTGTCCTCTTTCTCCACACTTATAAAAAACTCACATTCCCTTCAGGCATTTACCAAGGTGATTCTTTCCACAATTATCACATATGGGAAAATCCTTCTTTCCCTTCTTCCCTTTATCCATCTTTTTCTCTTCCACCATTTTCTTCTCTTTCTTCCCTTCAAATCCATAAGACTCAGAGAATTCTTTACTTATCATCATAAAACATGATATTATTTATTCAAATGATGAGAGTACATGGGAGACTATTTCCCTTTTTAATTATGTCTTAAGACCATGGAAGATATGATCCTTCTTACTCTTTGGATCATGCGTATTGCTGGAGTTCTCATTCCTTCTACTCGGCGCCATTTCTAAACAATGTCATAAACTAGATTAGTTTATGGATAGAAATACATAATTCCAATCTTTCAAAACAATTAACATAAATTGAACAATTTATGGATATAATCCATAATCATAAAAATGTTTTCTTTGAGGAAGAATATACTCATAAACCCTTCATAATGGTTTGTAAAGGAAATGAGAATTATCCTAAGCATATCCCCCGGGAGTGTCGTAACCAAGAGTGCAGCAAGGCCCGTTGTCGTGTACCAGGATACCCCGGGTCAAGCCTGAAACTCCTTGTCGGAGTTTTCACTCCTAGGTACATCTGTGCCAGAGCCGCCTCTACCTGCTCGTATCCAGACAGGGATGTATTGCTCTGAAAACCCACAAAATATCTTCTTTACCAAAATTCTAGGATGTTCTTCTATACTAATCCTCAAATTCTATCTTAGGGCTATGTGCTCTAATCAGAGTTTATCTAAATCTAGCTTCCAAGGTTTGTACTAAACTGCCTTTGATACCAACTGTAGCTCCTCAACCCCAGCTACCCAGAGCCGGTGCGTTATTACGTAACATTGGCATGATCACAAAAGATCAAGTCTCTAAAGACCGATTAGTTTAGTAGTCTTGGAAACACTAGATACATTCATAAGTCTTACATTACATAATAAAGTAAAACAAAACTACAACAACATATTGCCTTCATATACCCTCACACTATCCCTGCAGGTCATTCATAATATACTTCTTCACGTCCTGGAAAAATTAAAACATTGAAAGAGGTGAGCTCAGATGCTGAGTAAGGATAACAATATAGCGGAAGCTTTCATAAATAAACATTAACAATTAAGGCAATGTATCACTAAAACAAAAGCCTTTTGAACTTGAACTTCAACATAATATGGCAAAAGTAAAATGAGATAATTCCATATACATATTTACATGGATATTCTACTGGTCGAATAATCACATGCAATATCAATATCCACTTTCATAATGTTGGAATACATAATGCCAGACTATCATAACCACGTAGCCAAGGCCTCGTGCCAAGACCACAAATAAGATTTTGTCAAGGCCTCGTTCCAAGACACTAGTTTGTCTCATGAGACCTACCGATGCATCTAGGAGATATAGCGGGCTCCACCCGTCACTTATTAAGTCCAATGCATTCCCATATGAAAAGGTTTAAACATATCATAAACCATAACATAATCGTATCACATAAAACATGCATAAAGGAAACATAACCTTTCCACATTTCAATAACAAGATATTAATACAACACATTGATATAATAAAACTTTATCAAAACCATTTTCAATACCAAAATAAAAGAAAAGTAGAACTTGGTATTTATTTTTCATTTTAAAAAAAATTATGGCTTGTAGAGGAAGCCGGAACTCAAATAATGGTCATGGCGGCTGAGAAGTCGTTGTCGCCGCATACGTACGATAAGAAAAACATTCCTTTTTGTCATTTATTAAAATTATTCATATAAAAAGATTACTTTTGAATAAATGTAAAATCAAAGGGGTTTATACATCGTATAAAAGAAATTTGTGTATAAAAAAAATATGCCTCAATGAATGGAGATTGAGACGAAGTCCTTACAAAGATCATTTTTTTTAAATGAAATAGATCTATTATGTGTATTCAGTATAAATACACATAAAGAAAGTAAAAATACAAGATAGTACATAATAATATCATGACATAATTTGAAAGTAGGAGATTAACCCAAAGAATGGAAATTGGGTTAAGTAGTTCCCTTACCTCGTGTCCGACTTGACTTGACCGTTCTTTATCCTCCTGAATAATAAGCTAGAGTTAATTTCTATTTGCTTAAGAACCTTTTTCATGTTCATTATTCTTTTTACATCACTTATTACCATGTTATGAACATTATGTAATTATTTAGGTTAATAACGGTCATTTTGTCGATCTTTGGTACTTGAGTCAAAAATAAACTTCTTATGATTACAAGTTCTTTATGTGGTAAAATATCCTTTATATCCAGAATTATATGCATGATGTATATATCATATATATAATATATATCCACTATATATATGAATTTATAATATTACATAACATTTAGAGTTAAGAAATGAAATGCACCGTTCATGGAGACGGTAAGCCGTACGTACGCATGAACGCTACTTTCATTTATATTTCTTATTTAATGGAATGAAATCATAATGATATAAAGGTATATTATAATTCCAATATAATATCATATATAATATCATTTACTCCATCCTTTATACATCCCACATATGGCATTAACGATTCAAATCACTTTGAGGGGGCGGTAGTCCGCACTTCCTAAAATGAAAATATCGTGTTTACCCATAATGGAAATCATAAAGGTATGCCATAAATGAAAAATACAGAAGCTTAAGGAAAACATAAACATATTATATATCATGTATAAATATAGTGTCATCTTAATGGCCACCTTTGAAGGTGTTATATGAGTGTTGAACAATCATCGTTTCGTGAGGCAGAAATTCGCCATCCACAGAAACAGTATGTTCTTTAACCATTAGATGAAGGTGTGTGTAAGTGTATCTCTAATAATTCTTATAAAAACATCCTAGTATATTGGGGATACTGGTGTTATTACAAATGAAATGAATAAAATGAGTTTAGGGGGTTGGATAAGCAAAATAAAACAAAAGAACATAAGTGAAGACATTACCTTAAAATCGGGTAACTCTTCTTGGTTTGAACCAAATGGGTTCCTTGAAGAGATTTCTGCCCAAGGTAAGGCTTATAGTATTATGAGAGGGATGTGGAGAGGCAAAATGGGCAGGGGTTTGCCGAGCCAAAGGCTTGAGAGGTGTGGGTAAAGAGGTAGTGGTGGGGGCCTTTTATAAGAGGAAAGGAGGGGCACTCTTGGAAAGTCAAAAAAGGTTACTTTATTTTCAAATGAGTTTCGGATTTTAGAGGTCCCACATTGATTTATTTCAAGGATAAGGTGATAAGTGTTCGAAATCCACTCATCCAATAGGCTTTGGACATGTTTAGGTCTTAGATATTACATTATCTTTCCATTTTATTTAAATCGTTAAATAATGAGGTCATCGCTGCATCATCATGATGTCATAAATAATTTAATTTATTTAATGTCTAAAAATTATAAAATAAATACTATGATGTAGGAAATATTATTATATTTCTAATGAATATTTATAGTCAAAATTTCGACTTGTATAACCCCACTTAAGAATTTTTTTAGTAAACCAACTCTTGTTTGTGTCAATTTAATTTTAACATTAAATAAAGTGTTTTTAATGTCATTTTCCAACCAAATTGGCTCCATGGGGTCCCCAAGTTGACCCATGGATTTTCTTGGTCGTCCATTACTCATCCAATAAGTTTATGACAAGTTTCAAGGTCATTTCATATTTTTATAATATCATTTTTACCTTAAATTTCACTAATTACCTTTAATCGTGATTAATTAAACTTAAAAGTTACTATTCACCAAAAATTATTTTAATCCCATTGAACCACATTTTACTTCCTAACGACAACCATTTATGTAGGATTTTTGAAAATCAACTCACAGAAGTGGTAATATTTCATTTAAACAAAAAATTAGTTTTTTTAACTACCAATTAGTGGTTTCACTATTCATCAAAAATTGAAGTTTTTCAGAACAATGCCAAAATTTCACCCTAAGCTATAATTGATATTCCAAATTCAAAAATGATGTCTATTTTACAAAATTCCAAATATACAAGTTGCATTAATTAATTTTATAATTAATTCCCATTGTTACAACAAATAGCGTGTTTTTAAGAAATAATATATATCAAAAGATTGGTAATTGTTTATGTCCAATTTCAAAGTGAAATTAATTCTAATGACCACCATTGGATAAAATGGTAAAAAATATATTATAATTATACATTGAAACCACTCAATAGTATAATTTATCACTATAAATTATTTTGATTAAAAAAGTTGTTTTTAAGTATTTTTCACTATTCATAAAAAAATTGGAAGTTCTCAGAAAAATACCAAAAATTCGACATAGGCTAATTTCGATATTCCGAATACAAAAATGAAGCCCATTTTGAAATATAAAATTTCTATAATTTCAAAAGGTGGGTATTACTATTCATAAAGGCTACTTTGATTAGTCGCGGTGTGTTAGAATCACGAACTTGCGTACAATGCAAGCTATTGCATTATTGAAAGTAAAGCGTATCGTGCAAGCTCAGGGTGTTACAACCACTATCAACATTATCTAACATTTCATATATAGATGATATAAATACATCCATTCCTAATGATCAGAATTAATTTTGCATCTGATTCTTCCGTAGTGGAAAATTATTTCCATCAAATGTTGAAATCCATTTGTGATTGAAAACCACCATTTCGTTTGTAGAGAAATATTCAATTACTTTTAACCTTTCCCTAAGATATAAATTGTTAGTCCTAGTAGGTCAAATACCCTAAGAGGGGGTTGAATAAGGGTATGAAAAATTAAAACTAATTCCCCCTTTGGATCTTGTTTCGTCATTATAAAAGAAAAATTTCTCTTTATCTCATAACAATTTATGAATAGAAATTAAATCATGCATAGGAAACAAAAATATTAATTGGTTCACCCTCACAGGTATATGTCTATGAAGTATACAACCATAATGTGCTAATGTACCAAATCCATTAAAGCTCGTACCTAATTACATGTTTTGGTCTATATCACTTTGATTCCCAGGATCACTGACTTTACAATGTTTAGGGTCATCTCACTGCTTCCCCAAGGGTCACTATGTATGTCTCTTTCTTTAGATCACTTATTGAGGAAAGGATTATCATCTTCATTTTACTTTTCTCACAACTCTTGGAAGGGATACACTCATAGTTTATAGACTTATAGGTCTCTTCATTTTCATGAATGAATTCATCCTAAACTATAGGTAGATTATTTTTTGATGTTCCACTTTCATCCACTAATGAATAATGATTTACCACATATGTACTAGGAAAATTAAAACTTTCACACCACCTTAAGGTGACTTGTGTGAAAACTTAACGTCTTGTGCACAACATTTTCCTTTATGGTAGAAAATCAAATTGTGCACAGTATTCTACTTGCACACAACTCTAAAATTGAATGCAACTCTCTTATATAGTTATAATACATTCTTACATTAAACTCCCTTCCTACTCTCAACTCTTATGCACAACTCAATACTTGTGTGCAACCCCCTTCTTTTGCATAACTCAATACATGCTCAATTCATAGCTTTTATTCTCTCTCGGTGTTGATATTTTTCAAATGATGTGGTAGCCAACTATTTATAGTAATTTTTCTTAACATTCCTTTTTTATGGTCCCTTATCAACATATTTTCTCAACAATATCTCTGGAACTCCACAACAAACCATGGAAATCCGTTTTTTCAACGAAAACAATCAACCAAAAAATTAATCATTATTACGTTGAGGAATTTTTTCCTAAAAATTTTAAAAAAAAATACACCTTAATATTATTAAATAATACATTAGTCTCTAAAATTCAACAGTAAAACAAAATTTTAAACTAAATAATTACTAAATTACATCAATATTAAATGGTATTTTAACCAAAATGATAAATCATATCTTTAAACCTTCAAGACCAAATATATAGTGATCTTATTTTGAAATAATGTGAATCAATTATTCTCCAAATCACTTTTTAATCTCATGGTTGCCTATATTATAAAACATGTGTTTCCATAATTTAATCAATATCCAAGATCATATAAACACTAAATATTATCAATTATTAAAAACTTTTTCCCAAAAAATACAAATTCATACTTCACGTTAAACCAAAGCTTCACATATACTTCAACCTAATAAAACTTCTTCTATAATTTCATCGATCACTTTAAGATATCATTGCATAAAATCTCAAAGGGGAGTCTAATAACTTTAAAATATGATTACCCTTAATCTTATAGAACTATCATGGTATCCATAACTATTTAGATAACCTCACATGAAAATATTCAAATCTCCAAAGTTATATAAACCCTTCTTCGATATCAAATATAACACTCTCGAACACACACTCCTAGATCTAGTGCTAAAAACATAAACTTTACATTTCTAGATTGGATACCGATTAATGTTACCTAATTTTTTTCACCCAAACCTTACAAAATAAAAAAGGAATTATTGGACCAGTTACAGTCCCAATGACATTTTAGGTGTATATTTTTATAGAATTATGAAAAACTCATACATAATTAATTCTCATGTCTTTAAGTTCGTGTCGTTATCCCAATACCTAGAATTTCTTATTTCATATTAAGTTATTACAATTATCTATATGAAACCCATATAGAAATAGTTAATTTAAAATCATTATTGATAACCTGGGGAAAAGGAAGCATGATAAGGGTAACCTAAACTTCTTAGTAAAGTTGAACATAAGCACTAGCAACTAAATTTCATCAGTGAGAATAAGATGAGCAAAATGATTTTATGACTTGATCAAAGTGACTAAGTGTAACATAAGAGAACTAATACCTATAAATACTTGAATTATCATCCATGAAACATGTAATAAATAATTAAAAAGTTAAAAAATTAATAAAAATCAATAATCATGAGCAATGTGATTTCAATATTATTCAAATGAATCATTAAAAATATAAATCACAAAGAAAACAAGTTTTTACCTTGGGAACATTATCTTCATAACCTATTTTAAACTCATTTCGTAAATAACCTAAACCCAGTTAAATATATAGGATAAACCCTTTGGTAATTCTCTCCTTAATTACTATAAACATAAGGAACATTACTTAATGCATTGAAGTTCTATCTGGGAACTCCCATCATATAATCTTTATCAGGCTCACCTAGTACTATCTGAGTGCACCCATCATATTATCTATATCTATATCACCTGGAACAATCTAGGAGAACACATCATATAATCTATATTGGTATCCCCCATGATCTATAATGGGCCTCAACCATTTTTATAATTTCTATCTAGCTCACCCATTCATCATAAATAATTCCCAAATTCTCTTCATGAATAAAAAATTTAGAAACTTTCACTTTTCAATCATAACAATAACTAATATTCTTTCAAATATCAATTAAAACATGGGAAATAAAGGCATTTCATGATAACATCATAATCCATCCAAATAAAGAATAAGGATAGTACCAATATAATAAATACCCAGTGAAGTGTAGTTATATCAAGTGTTGTTTATGTATAATATTGTAAAGACCATTAAAATATTATTAAAAATATTATTGATGAAAATATTCATTTCAATTGAGTATCAACAACCCATGTCATCTTAGATGGAAAATTATTTTGGAAGATCACATGGAAATTTTCTTGAATAAAATATCATTTCCATTTTGAAAACACATATTTAAAATATAAAACGTTCACAAATATTAAATGAATAATTTTATTTAAAAATAACCTTTGAAACACATAATGGAATCATTAAAACATTGATTCATCATAATGGTGGGAAAATAATACCATGATGTAGCTGTTAAAACAATTTACATTCTTTTCAAAAAAAACATGTCACGTGAGTCAAAAGTGGCCCATTTTGAAAATATTTAGAAATTAACTTTTAAACCCATTCAAAATAAGGCAAAATATTATGTAAAATATATTTAAGAAATTATTTATTTTTATAAAATAATATATTTTTAAAAAAATTGTAAAACATGGATATTGAAGAAAATGATATCTAGTCAAACAAGAAATAAAATATTAGTATCACTTTCAAACAAATTTTTTGATGTTACATTAATAAATAGTGTAGGAAATTGAAAAAAACATGTTAACCACATTTATAACAAGTGGAGAAGAAATATATGTGGTCAAAAAAATAATATCATATTATTTCCTATATATGAACCATGAACATAATCAATCCTAAAATGAAGGGGGTTGTAACATAAATACAAGTCCACTTTGGTAAATCTTCAATCATAATCACTATGAATGAATAAAAATGAATGAAACATTAAGGATCATGAACATAATTATATTCCTCATATATCATGTAAAATGGTATTATATACATCACATAAATGAAGGGAGTAGTTTATCATAAATATTTGTCTCAAAAAATTAATTTTAGACGATTAACACTTAAAAATACCATATCATTTAATTAAGATTTAATCAATGGAGAGATAATGATTAAAAAAATTAAATCAACAAAAAAAAAAGATAAAATATATAATAAAACGTTTTTTATATCAATTCACACATAATCGTGTCATAGTGTACTTAATGAAGAAGAGTTATGACCCAATGAAATAAAATTGAGTCAAGAAATACTTTACCACTTGGTAACTTTTGAGTAATTTCCCATTGGATGGAATATTACAAATTAAAACATAAAATTACATGATTTAAGATATTACATGTAAAAGTTAAAGTATATACACCATATTAAAAGAATTAGGTGCATAACATTAAAATATGCCTCAATGAAGGAAAATTGAGACGAAGTCTTTTATAATGATCGTAATGCTGACCTTAGAATTAATATAGGAATATATTATGTGTATAAAATTTATATCCAAATAAATCCCAGGGAAATAAAACAAAATGTAGTCAAATTAATTACACCCAAAATATTATAGGGTCAAAGATAATGAAAAAGTAATATAACCCAATGAAATGAAATTGTGTAATGAAACCCTTTACCACTTGGTAATTTTCATGTCAAATACCCTTCGATGAAATAATTCAAATTGAAAAGTACAATACCATGAAATATTTATTATTCATGATATAACATTTAAAAGGGGTAGAATATACACCATATAAAAATAATTAAGAGTATAACAATAAAATGTTTCTCAATAAAGGAAAATTGAAATGACGACTTTTACCATGACTCTGGAATTTCTATGTATTTCCTTTAACTTCTTTATAATAAGGTTAAATAAATTATTTTATTTCTTATTAACCTTTTAAATTTTTAATAACTTATACTTAAATAATTTATTAGATTTATTTTAGTGACATATAAATATACTTAATCAGTTAAGTACATGTTGTTTGTTTTGAGGATGCTTGATTCATTATTTCAAAATGGACTTGTTGTGTTGACTAAGGTCAAAGATTTCATTATTCCTTAATGAAATAATATCCATTTTAATCAATAAATTATAATTTAAAAACCATTGATGTATAATGGTTATAAAAAATGAACTGCATTATGATCATGGAGACGGTAGGTTGTATGTATACATGAGTAAATTTTTCATTTTTCAATGATCATTATGGAAAGACGTTAAGTAGTATTTTATGTTTAAATAATGATAAAAATATATAAGAAATAATAATATTTCATTAAATACCCTTTTATATAGAATACATGTCATTTTTTGATGAAAAAATAATCATATTGCTTTGTGGAGGTGGTAGTCAACATTTACGCACGAATGACGTTATTGTCTTTCAATGAATGGAAAAGTAAGAAAGAAAATGGAGTAATATATTTTTAGAATGATATATATATATATAATTAATATCATAATTATTTCATATATGTCACATATATTCATTTAATTTATTCTTTTTATCTTCCATGTAGATCGTTAGTGAAAAATGAATCACATCGTTTCATGCGGTGGTAGTCCACCGATTACATGAGCGATGTTATCATATGCCCTAAAATGGATAATAAAAATTTATATATGAAATAAAAATTAAATAAGCATAATTATGTAAAAAATATAATATATATATATACATAAAACCCATTAATAAATAAATTTGTGAGCCATAATAATGAAAAACTAATGACATCGGTTCGTGAGGTGGTAGTTCGTCGTACACACAAATAATAATTTTTTTCCCATTTCATAGAAGAGGATATGTATTTAGGTTATGAAATTAACAAATTAAAATATAATTATATGTTATATACTTTTTTTATATCATAACACTAATAATATTTTAAGTATATGCAGAAGAAATATGATGAAAATGTTCGGTTAAGCACAATACCTCTTCTTCAGACAACCTCCATAGGTTAGCACTAAATTTCATCCTAGTATGGATTTATGATCAAAAGAATTTTTATAGGATGTGTTTATGGAATTTAGTAAAATATTTGGTTAGTCATTTCCCTATATTTATTTCTTTTATTATTTTAACAGTATATAAGAGGGGTGGCCTTTTATAAGTGTGGTGAGTGGCACACTTGTAATTTTTGAAAACAAAAAGGAGTATCAACATTTTGAACATGAACAAATTATCCAAATTGGACCATGATTAATAATTTGAAAATATATGGTCTACATATTTCCATAATATATATTTTATAAATGATTTAGGTCATTTTAACAATAAACATTCTAGTTTAACACCTCGACAAACTCATTTTTACATTAACCGCGGTAAAGGAATTTATTGTTTTCACTATAAATTATGACCAAACATTAAGTTTAAATAGATATATAATAAAATTATTATTATTTAATACATTTAATCCATTTTACCAAATTAAATTCACCTAGGGGTCCTAATTTAATTTAAAATAAAACTCATAAATGCGGTGAAAAAGTGGTTTTTCAAGAACTTTATTTTTTATGAAAATAGTTGTTTAATATTATCTCAGTGACTAGTAATAATAATTATGTGAATATAAATTAATATTTATATTTGTATAATATATAAATTTAACTAATATAATTTCTCATTATGGGTTTTTTTATTAATTAAAATGTTGAAATTTTATGAACATTAAAAGAGTTTTTAGAAAAATCCAGTTTTAAAATCAAAAAAATAACTTATTCTAAATTCCAATATAAAGTTTATTAAAAATTCATGAATTGTATTAAATATAAAAAAATAATAAATAATTTACCTTAGATAATAGTCAAACCATAATGGTAAATTTTAATTACTTTAATTATTGAAAAATGACAGTTTTAACAAACAAATTGTTATTTTCACTATTCACTAAAAATCCTTATATTTTGAAGAAACAAATTAACCCCAAGATAATTTTTATGTATTTAATTTGAAAATTAACACAATTTTTTAATATAAACAATCTAAAAGTGTTAAAAATTAATTTTAATGTATGTGTGCAAAGCACGACGAAAACACCTTTTTGAAAAATACATTTTTTCGCAAAAAAAATATTTTTCATTCAAATGATGGTTATTTATTTTATAATAAAAATATAAAAAATGATTTTATTTTACCCATATTAAAACCATATATTTTTATTAATTAATTTACTCCTATTCATACCCACCAATTTAACGGTTAGTTTATAATGGTCATATTTAAAATAATATTACTTCATGGATTGTTTGGGATCAGTGTTGTGTGTCTTGTATGTTATTGATCATGTATTCCTTTTTTAAAACATGAGGATGTTGAATACCCTACATAAAACCAATATTCATAACCTAGATAAATGAAACATAAAAATGGATGATCTCAAATTCTAAGTAAGGTTAAACAAGGGAGATATTAATCGATGATCAAATGAAAGAAAATGAAAATAATATGGGTATGAGATTGTAATCATAACATAAAAAGTTCATAACCAATTTATCATGGATCATAATCATGACTAATGACATAATTCTAAATAATTTGAAATTTATAAATCAAAATATTTATAAATCATCACAAATTAATCATAAACCAATATTTCAATTCATAAGCACAAAATAATGTCATAAAAGTGTGGAACTATCACATGCATGAAAACCATTTAATGTGTCAAGGTTAACTGATGATAAAATAAACTTATAGTGGATTTTTCATCAGTAACTTTTGCCCATATCATAATAAATCAAGAATCACCATCAGTTACTTATAGTTGATCGGGCATCCCTACTTGTTTCTCATAGTCGATAAATCACATCAATTAATTTCCCATAATTATCTCATGTCATATAAATCTTTAACTAATGAATTAGATATCAATATAATTTTGGTCTCACCCATCACGTAATTAAAACTATACATATGTGTATCACAATATCATAAAACATTCATCATATCATTAGAACAAAATCCATGGAAAGGGAAAAAATTTCCTAATCATTTCATCATTTCATCATAGAATGACCCATGGAAAATAAACATTCATCATAAAAATCACAGCATCATAATCATAAATTATATAGATAAATTAAAAACAAGGGAAATAATGGATAATATCCATATTAAAGTATAATTGACCTCAAATTATGTTATAATTGATAAAAACTCCTTTAAATGATCACTGGAATATTTCTTGAGGAAAAAACCATTTTCATTTTAAAATCACTTATTTAAAATCCAAATATTTATAAAATATAAAGGAAATAATATTCATTGAAAATACCATGGATAATAATAAAGTAATATTAAAAACATTTATCCCATTTTAATATGGGAAATTATTGTTAGGTTGTTTACTTTAACATAAAGATCTCATTCACATTTCGGTAAAATGGCCAAAAGTAACTCATTCAGAAAATGACTGGAATATTACTTTAAAAAAATTATAGAAATTAAAAAATGTGTAAAAATTATTTTAAACAATCATTTGATAATATTCAAAATCATTATTTGAACCACTTTTTAAGACATATATATGGAAGAAAATGGTTTTCAAACTGAAATAGTAGAAACAAGGTTATATTTTCTTAATGAACATTTTATGATCCATTTTGAGTTCTAAAGAGTGTAAAATGGTACTATAACTTAAAATTTTAATAAATAAACAAATTATAATAAAAATATAAAGGAATTTATCAAATAAGGATCATATAATTGTTTTTAAAATTCAATCACTAACAATCCTAATTAAAATGGTATTAAAACATAAATCTCTTACCTCAAGTCCTATATTACTTCATAGATATTAGAAACTACTATATAATAAATATATAATTATTATAAATGTATTGTATAACAATAATCATATATATCATACCATATATATTTTACTTATATCATCTTATCACCTGTTTATTAACAATTCTTTTTAAAATCACTATTCATGGTAATAACTTCTTCTTTTTTCATGAATGTTTCAGTTTGATGATCTCGGTCCTTCTAAATTGATAATTGATCCATATTATACATAATTTCAATCATTTCATGATTATATAATTAATCATTAAATACAATTTTATAACTATTCATATAATGTGATGACAAAAAATTAATTACGACATTATGTGGAGATGGTAGTTCATACGTACAAACAAGTGATGTTTCCATTTTTCAATGGATGGAACAAAATAAAGATAAATAATAATTCAATTTTCCATAACCATAAATTTATTATCAACTTTGATCAACCCTTTTCACTAACTTCAAACTCTATATCTTGTTTAAGATTTTTAACATAACTTTTCTATAGACTTTGATCAGCACTTATGTGTGGATGAATATCTCTAACCTTATTTTCCATCTCCTCAGCTATCTAGGTTCCTAATATATTTATTTATTAGATTTAATCAAAGAATATTTTAGTTCTAAATTTCATGCCACAGTGGTCTTTTTAGGGATCCATTTGAGTGCCTGAGAGAAAGCTATTGTTGTTAGAAAATTCCACCAAAGTAAGGTTTTGATCCCAACCAATTTTAAAATCTATAGATAATGTTCTTAACATGTCTTCTAGAGTTTAAATGATCCTCTCATATTGACTATATGTTTTAGAATGATATGTAGTACTAAAAATCAACTCTTTATCCAAATCTTTCTGAAGACTTCTCTAGAACATTTAGGTAAACCTCATATCCCAGTCAGATACACTCGAATGTGGTACTTCATGTGACCTTACCACTTCCTTAAATTATATCTTAACCTTTTGATAAAGAGATAAAAATTATCTAATAGAAACGGATTGTGTTGACTTAATATGGATATTGACTACATCCCAAATAGCATTATATCCTTTAGATGTTATGTGGAGTCTGACAATGAAAATAATAGTGATGTTTTCCAATTTTCATTATGGTATAGGTAATGGTTATAATATCCCCTTAAAGTTATATCTCTTAGTGTTAACATTTTGGCATAAGAGGCATTGAGATATATGCTCTATAATATATGATTTCATGTTATCCTACTAAAAATACTCTTTCAAATCTCTATACATCGTTTTATATATATTATAAATAGATATTGATGAATTTCAAGCTTCATCCAATAGCGCATTCCATAAATATGGTATTTTTGGGACACACTTGGTTTCTGATCCTTATAATTCCATAAAATTCATGGTTGAACTCAAGAACAATTTTAACCTTACTATATAGTTCCACATATTCCTTTTTTACCTATTCAATCCTCACATGGATATATGGATGAACATTAATTTGATAAAGATAGGATATTCCCCCTTTCCATTGGATTTCAAGCTCCATTTTTATAAAATTCAGAATTACTAGATCTATTGCAATCCTTATCATTGCCAAACTATCATGGTTCTTGTGACTCCGAGCATCAACCACCATGTTCTCCATCCCATTGTGGTAATTTATTATGAATTAATAATCTTTAATTTAATTCCAACCAAATTCACTTGTACATATTCAATTATTTCTATGTGAATATATACTTCAATATTTTATGATCTATATATATTTCACACCATTCACCATAAATATAATATCTCCATAACTTCAAATAAATAATTATCAGTTACTACACCAAATCATGAATTGGGTAGTTTTTATAATTTATTTTTAATTGGTGTGAGTCATATTCTATCACCATATCTGCATGAGGACACATCTCAGCCTCTTATTTGATTCATTATTATATATCTCAAACCCCACTCCACTAAAAAGTAGTTTGAGTACAAGTGCATTGACGAAAATTCATTTCAACTCCTTGAAAATCTCTTCACATTCATCTATCCATAAGAACTTAACCCCCTTCTAAGTCAACTTGGTGATTGGATTAGATAGTTTTAATAAATATATCATAAAGTGATGGTAATATCTGACCAACCTAAGAAAATTATGGATCTCAGTAATGATGGATGTTCTAGGCCATTTCTCAATAAATTATATCTTTTAAGTAACCACCAAAATACCATCACTTGAGATTATATGACCCATGAACTAAAATGTTTTAAGACAAAATTCACGCTTGGTAAATTTTTCATAAATCCTCTCCTTTCTTAGGGTATTTATCACAATACCCGTATTCTCTTCATTATATTCCTTACACTTTGTATATATAGGAAAATAGTATATAAAGATAACCAAAAACTGATCAAGGTAATATCTAAAGTCTCCATTCATTATATCCATAAAGATAAAAGGAGTATTGGTAAGTATAGATATAAATACATTAAATTTGTAATGACCATACCTAATATATAATGCTATCTTGGTTATATTCTACTTCTTAAATCTCAATTTATAGTATCTATTTTGAATATAAATATTGGAAGAATATTTGTCTCCTTTTAATTAATCAAACTGATCCTCGATACGGGGTAGAGGATACTTTTTCTTGATAGGGATCTTGTTAAGTTCTTGATAATCAATACAAAGACACATTGACCCATGTTTCTTCTTAATAAAAAGAATAGGTGTATCCCAAAGTGATACACTATTTTGTATGAATCCGTTTTCAATATTATACTATAGTTTCTTCTTCAATTCCTAAAAGGTATTTCATCTATTCTATACAAGGCCTTTGAAATAGGTGTATCACCATATATGAGTTCTATTGAAAACTCAAATTCATGGTTATAGGGGATATTTGATAGGTTTTCTAGAAATATATATGCATTATACTAAACTATTCACCTCACCTATTTTGATAATCTCACTTATGTTTTAATATGTTGATAATCTCAAATAATGTTCATTTATATATTAATAACAATTCATTCTACTTTGAAATAACTCTAACTCAATCAGGATGTGTTTTTAATAGAACAGATAAGTGTTAAATCACTGATATGCTCAAAGCTAATGATACAGATCTTCCAATACTTACTCTATCGATAGGCATAGTCACTAATAAGAAAACGTCACTGATATGCAGAGCTACCGATATGTATAAGTCCACTGGTAATCACATTTCACTGATAGATCAAGTCCACTGATAAAGACAGCTACCGATAAGAGAAGAGTCACCGATAGTAGCAAGCTACTGATAGAACATGTCTATCGATAGAACAAGTCTTCCGGTATGCAGTCTACTATTACCAATACAATGAGCTACCGATAGAAGGAGTTGTCGATACAAAGAGCTACCGATACAAAGAGCTATCGATACAAATATCTACTGATACAAAGAGCTACCGATACAAAGAGCTATTGTTACAAAGATCTACCGATACAAAGAGCTACTGATAAAAAGAGCAACCGATACAAGCAGAGTTACTGATAGAAGGAGTAACCATTACAAGTCGACCATTACAAGAACTCTGCTTCTTAAACTTTTATGCCTTATTTTAATTATACTAACGGTCATATTTTCTCAATTTAATTCCACTGACATTAATTAATGTGGGTTGTTGGCATGTCAGGGAACTGTACCTAGTACCCATGAAAAGGTAATCATTCCCATTACCAAAGATAAAAGCTATAAAAGGAAGGAAAATGTCATGCAAGAGTAGTGTGGAAAAAAGGGCTGAAGAGTGCAAAAAAGTGGTGAATACACACAGAAAAGAAAGGCCATATCCATACTGGAAGAATACTGGACATACACGAAGCAATTCATTCTAGAAGAGAACATAAGCTTCACTTTAGACAAGGAGTGAAGAACTACAATGAACTTGTAGAAAATGACCCTTTGTTTTTTAGACAAAACCAAATAAGGACTCAGAAGCATTGATGATCAATCAAAGGAGTCCAGAGCTGCACTTCACATCAATAGAGCATTATAAAACTCATATCTACTCTCCCAGTTATTATTTCATTTAAATTTTTGAGTTGTGTGCATACTCTGTATATTTTATACACACACAGTCGCCTGTACTAATCTGGAGGATTTTTAAATCCTCACACAAACCTTCCATCACCCACTCTTGTATCCCACTGTGGGTAGTGGTAGAGGCCAAGTAAGTCCTGGGCAGCCAGTGTGCTATTGTTTTGTTTTCTCATGTTGAACTGTGGTAGAGGTATTAGTACCCGGATAGTCTTTGTACCATGGATTACCCCAATCCAGGGTGTGGATCAAAATTTATATAAAGTGTTTGAGAGGACTAAGTCTCATATTGAGACTGAACCTCTTGTTTTAAAACTATCGTTCTTACTTATTTTTGTTTTAACCTATACTGAATATTCATGTGCTAATTACATTGAAATATAAAACTGTATTAAAGTTACTTTTATAGTTAATCTAGAAAGTGTTTGTATGTACTGTAAATCATTAGGTTAGCTTCAAAAGGTAATTAATCTTTACATTAGATTATCTGAGAACTAATCAATCTTTTGAGAACCTAACTGACTCTTTATTGTTTTACAAATTCACTATAGATTATCTTGTTATTCAATTTGGGGGATTTTAATAAGAATCTTCTTAACAGATATTTTTAATTGGAACTCAATTCACCCCCCTCTTAAGTATCCACTCTGACCAACATTTGGTATCAAAAGATTATTTATTTATTAAAGGATTTCCAAACACTTTGTTTTTCAACTGTGAATTTAGTTGTATCTTTAAGATCTTATATTTCTATTAGTTTTAAATGTTATCTCTTTAAATACATTTTCTAAAATCTAAATTTGGACAATAGATTAGAAGGTGTTACTATCAACTGAACACCATTCTTTAATGGTACAAATTATGCCCAGTGGAAGCATAAAATGAAAATTCATTTAGAGAGTATGGGATTTGACATCTGGACTACTATTGAAACTCAATATTAGATTCCAGAGACTGTTAGAACTACTTGGGGTAAACCTACTAAGATAGCTTAAAATAATAATTGTAAATCAATGAATTCACTTTATTGTGCTTTAGGAGATGAAGAATTTAATTGCATATCTGCTTGTAAAACTGCTTATGAAATCTGGGAGAATTTGGTTATTTCCCATGAGGGAACAACCAATGTCAATGAAATGAGACTAAATGTAATGACCTGGATTTGGAGACCCTCCACTGGTGCCCCGTACCCGATTCACCACATGACCTCAAGCACATTTCCCCAAATGCTAGAGGCTACCGACTAGCAGTGAGGGCCTTGGTGAGTCAGTGGGGAAACTATGCCCTCTTTGGAAGAGTACACAGCAGAAAAAGATAAACAAGAAAAAGCAGAAGTAGTAAACATCATACAACAACTGTACAAAAAGTAGGAACAGGTCTGATATAATATGATGATGCAATATGATACAGGTATCGATGGAAAGCAGTAAAAAACTCAACATGATGAATACAACTGAAATCAGATAACTAAAGTAAACAGCAGCTCCAATAGTATCGCGAGCCCAAGCCCGGTCCCATGCTCTGCAGCTCCACAGCAACTCAGATACCTGAAGTAGAAGGGCGC
Source organism: Viscum album (assembly GCA_963277665.1). NCBI lineage: Eukaryota > Viridiplantae > Streptophyta > Magnoliopsida > Santalales > Viscaceae > Viscum > Viscum album. The sequence continues at coordinate 1,673,553,550 of OY728133.1, forward strand.
TTGCCCTTATCTATACCTGTAGCAACAAAGTCTGCCCGGTCCCAAAAGCATGGCCCGAACAGGGTGTGAGATACAATCCCAGAGGCAATCACCCAAAGATCTGTGCCTAACAGTCAGTGAGTATAAGGCAGATAAATATGTAACAAGCAGCAAACAGCAATACCAAGCAACAAGCAGTAGTAGTAACAGTAAGCAGTAAGCAGTAAAATACAACAGCAGTCAACAGAGTGCTAACAACAGAAACCCTATTGGAAAGTACACGCAGCCAATCCCTCTGGTCCTATCCAAGAAGTACAACAACCCTATCGGTAGTGCACTCAGCCTAACCCCTCTGGTTGGTCATATGAAAGTATCAGACTCTCTGGGGAAGCACACTCAGTCAATTCCCCTCATAGTGTAGGGTAGTCAGGGACTCTCTTGAGGAAGATCATGTGGTCTAACACTCTTAGCCCCAAGGTCTAGAGACTCTCTGAGGAAGCTCTCTCGGTCAATTCCTCTTATAGCCTCAGGTATACCGCAGACTCTCTCAGGAAGCTCACTCGGTCAATTCCTCCTATAGCCTGGGAAGGTTCTTAAAGTAACAACACAGAAAGACTCACTGAGGAAGCTCACTCAGTCTACCCTCCTGCAGTCTATAAAATCCAAGACTCTCGGGAAGCTCACTCGGTCATCCCCCATAGTCTATAATATCAAAGACTCTCTGGGAAGCTCACTCGGTCTATCCCGTATAGTCTACAGCACCAGGTTCCCGCAGCCCCATGTCGGTCAGTGCATAATAATTCAAAAAGTCCAAAGTACACCTAAGGAGCTACTTGGCTAACCAAAGTACACCTATAGATCTACTTGGCTATCAATCTACAAGGCAACAGGCAGGTCAAGAGTAGCACTCTAACCTATAAACACCAGGCAAGAAAAACAGGCAGAGCAGCCAATGGCCAACGGGACCCGAAGGCTGTAAACGGAACAAAGCATGGGAAAAAAACTTTCAAGCACAACAATTATCCACAATTATGATCAAATTACTTCTACACAATCATAACAACATGGCAGGAAAACAACAAGGGCAAAACGGTAAACACTTGATACCCCGTTCATGGGTATCGGTAGAATTTGCACCTAAAAACTCAAAGACTCCTAGAGGTAAGGCACAAACCACCTACATTGATCTCGGGAGATCGATATACGTGAACCTCGGCCCGTGAACCGGCCTAGAACAGAGTAGATCTGAGAAAACGCACAAAACTCTCAACCAATGATATCTTGAAAATGAGGAGGAATCAAGAAACAAGGCTCAAGCAGAAGGAAGAACTCACCACTGCGGTTCCAACGCAATCGACCATGGTCGAATTGGAGGACGGATGGGAAGGAGGGAGCTCTTCAAAGATTAGGTCAGGCGGGGCATTCTCGGACGGAAGAAAATAGGAGAAGAAGATAGAAATAGAGGTTAGCCGCGACCCAGGTCTGATTAATGAAAAAAAAAGAAAGTACACATTGTGTACCTTGAGAGTACATGGCGTGTACTAAGCCTTTCCATACTCCACTAAAAATGGCCTCCACGTCACCCCTACACACCGTTTGTGTGGCCCGGACATGGCCAACACATGGCTTTGAGCGGGAAAGGAGTACACGGTGTGTACTTATAAAGTACACGGTGTGTACTTTCAAAATTTCCAGAAAGTCCATTTTCCTTAAAAACTCCAGAAAAAGGAAAACATACCTGAAAAAAAGATCCAGGTTCATACAAACATCCGCCCTTAAAGAAATTCATCCCCGAATTTCCCTAACAAGGCGGAGAAGAAGAAACCCCGAACAGCTCCGGCCACTGCGATCGTACATCGGCCTCCCTCTCCCAGGTCTCATCTTGTACTCGCCCATGCTTCCATAGCACCCGTACGAGAGGAACAGACCATCCTCGGAGAACCTTCGTACTGTGATCGACAATCCGGATAGGATGCTCCTCAAACGACGCATCTGCTTCAAGCTCAACCTCCTCGGGCCGAAGGACGTGAGACGGGTCTGAAAAGTAACGTCAGAGCTGAGAGACGTGGAAGACGTCATGCATAGCCCGGTACCTCTGAGGTAACTGTAACCGATAGGAAACCAGCCAAACTCTCTCCAACACCGCGAATGGCCCGACGTACCGCGGTGAAAGCTTACCCTGTCTCTGAATCCTCTTGTGTCCCAACCTCGGTGTGACACGCAGGAAAACCTGATCTTTGATATCGAACTCCAGAGATCATCTCCGCTGATCAGCATAAGAATTCTACTGAGACTGTGCTGTAGCCATCCTCTTCCGAATCAACTCTATCTGCTCTAAAGTATCCTTAACAAGACGAGGTCCCAGCAAAGCTGCGTCTCCTGCCTCCAACCAGCATAAGGGTGATCGGCATGGCCTACCGTACAAACCCTCGTAAGGTGCCATCTGAATGGTCGCCTGAAAAATGTTGTTGTGGGTGAACTCCACTAGAGGAATATGATTCTCCCAAGAACTTCCAAAGTCTAGAATGCAAGATCGAAGCATATCCTCAAGCACCTGGATCGTGCGCTTGGACTGGTCATCAGTCTGGGGGTGGTATGCTGTACTCAAAGGTACCTGTGTACCCAAAGCCTTCTGAAGTCCCTGCCAGAACCGAGAAGTAAAGCGTGCATCCCTGTCTGAAACATGGAGTGTGGAACTCCATGTAGACGAATGATCTCTCTGATGTAAAGTTGTCCCAGATCATCGACACTGAAGGTCTCCTTGATCGGAAAGAAGTGAGAAACCTTCGTAATTCTGTCGATGACGACCCAAACAGCATCGTTCCCTCGAGGTGACCTCGGAAAACCGGTCGCGAAGTCCATCGCGACGTCATTCCACTTCCACTCCGGAATGGGTAACTGCTGTAAAAGCCCTGCTGGTCGCTGATGCTCTGCTTTCACTTGCTGACAAGTAGAATATCTCATGACAAAACTAGAAACATCTTTCTTCATACCTGTCCACCAGTACTGACGACGAAGATCCCGATACATCTTGGTGACACCAAGATGAATTTCCCAAACAGAGGAATGAAAATCCTGCATCAACTCCTCGTGTATGTCTGCTGGTGCCCATACGCGTCCCTGGAAACACAAGATCTCATTCTTTCCCACTGTCCAGCCAGGAAAAGGGTCTCCTCCTGACACACTCTCCCATAGGACCAAGGCCTCTGGGTCTGATAGCTGCCTCATTTGCACCCAATCAAGAACTTTAGAGTTAACATCTATAGAAGAAAGGAAAGTATGTCCCTGCCTATCGTGAACCTCTAGATGCATCTCAGAGAACATAGTCATAAGCTGCCACTCACTGCTGGGCTTCTGAACTGCCTAAATATGAGTTCTCCTGCTCAACGCATCTGCCACTACATTGCCCTTACCTAGTGTATAGGCGAGCTCAAAGTCGAAGGACTGAAGATACTCGACCCACCTGTGCTGTCTCAGATTCAGATCACTCTGAGTGAAGATGTACTTGAGACTTTTGTGGTCAGTGAAAACCACAAAGTGCTTTCCTAGAAGGTAATGCCTCTAATAGCGTAAGGCATGAACAACAGCTGCCAACTCCAGGTCATGCGTAGGGTAATTCCTCTCATGTGTCCTCAACTGCCGAGACCCGTACACAATGACTCCATCTCCCTGCATAAGCACAGCTCCTAGCCCAATACCTGAAGAATCATAGTAAACGGTGTAGCTCTTGCCTGGCTCTGGCAAGACTAGTATCGGCGCTGACGTCAACCTCCCTTTCAGATCCTGGAAGGCGGACTCACAAGAATCTTACCATAAGAACTTCACCCCTTTCTTGGTCAGACCTGTCAAGGGTGCTGCTAGATGAGAAAAGTCTTAAATGAAGCATCTATAGTAACTAGCCATCCCTAGGAAACTCCGTACCTCGAAGACGTTCTTCAGTTTCTCCCAGGAAACTATAGCTCTCACTTTCTCTGGGTCCTCTGATACTCCTTCCTCTGAGATGACGTGACCCAAGAAGTGAATCTCATCCACCTAGAAGTGGCACTTCGAGAGTTTGGCATAAAGCCGATACTCCCTCAGTGTACTCAGAATGATCTCAAGATGGGTGGCATGGTCGTGTCGAGTGTGAGAGTACACCAAGATATCGTCCACGAAGACTACGACGAAGGAATCCAAGTAAAGATGGAACACTCGGTTCATCAGTACCATGAAACCTGCTGGCGTGTTTGTGAGACCGAACATCATAACTGTATACTCGTAAAGACCATACCTACTCATAAAGGCTGTCAAAGGTATATCTGATGGTCTAACGCGCAACTGATGATAACCGGACCTCAAGTCGGTCTTTGAAAACACCCGAGCTCCTCGAAGCTGATCAAAGAGGTCATCGGTCCTCGGCAAGGGATATCGGTTCTTGACCATCAACTGGTTCAACTTCCGATAATCCACACAAAGCCGAAGGGTACCATCTGCCTTTTTGGAAAACAGGACAGGCGATCCCCAAGGAGAAGTACTGGGTTGGATGAAACCCTTTGCCTGCAACTCCTCCAACTGCTTCTTGAGCTCCTGCAACTCAGGTGTGGCCATCTTGTAAGGAGGAATGGACACCGGTGCCGCTCTTGGCATGAGCTCAATTGAAAATTCTACCTCACACTCCGGAGGTAAACCTGAAAAGTCCTCTGGGAAGACGTCCCTGAAACGATCCACCACTAGAGGAAAGTCTAACTGTGGCATCACCTAATCATCCAGATAAAGATTGGAAATCTGGGCTGTCACTCGTCCTAGCCCATGATGCTTGAGTCCTGCCAGACTTGCCTAAACATCCCACTCACCTCTATGAAGAAAAGATTCACCCTCAGGTGAAATGAAACTCACTCTGTGACGATAACAGTCGATGATTGCCTGGAAGGGAACTAACCAGTCCATGTCGAAGATGACATCATAGCCTGTCATCTCAAGGACATAGAGGTCCCATAAGAAACGATACCCCTCAACCTCAAGAGGGCACTCTCTACACTGGCGTACCGTATATGTCCTCTTCCCCAAAGGTGTGTCCAGTGTCAATGAATCAGCAGAAGAAAAGAGGCAGAGCCCAAGGCTCTCCACAACAGCAACAGAGATAAAGAAATCCGTAGCACCAGTATCGAAAAGAGATGAAGATAGAACTGAGGCTACTAAGATCATACCTCGAACAGTAGAAGGTTTGAGATCCTGCTCTTGTAGGGTCTGCTCCACGGTGAAAGACTGGCCTGCACTGTGGCCCTGCGCCCCTGGCGGACCGCTCTGAGATGATCCACCCTATTGTCGCTACTAACCTGGTGACTGGCCACCACGGCCGCGACCTCCACCTCGATCTGAACGGCCGAAAGAACTCCAGTTCCCAGACTGGTGGGAAACTAGTGAAGCATCTCCAGAACACGGGGTCATAGAGGAACCCCTACCAGCAGCTGAAGGTGAAAAGATCTGACAGAAACGCTGAAGATGGCCCATCTTTCCACAAGACCAGCACTCCATCGGATCCCTCTAGCCCTGGGGCCTAGTATGCCCACTCCTACCGCACTGGTAGCATACAACCTTACTGCCAGAAAATACACCCCGTGTACCCCAATCTCCTCAAGAAGACTCTCTCCGATGCTTCCTACTGTCCGTTGGAGAAAAAATCACCCTGGATATCGAACCGCCCTGGCTCACTGCTCCAGAATCCCTCAGATTGCGCTCAGTGATTAGCGCCTGGTTGACGATAGAAGAGATAGAGGTCAACCAGAAGATATTCACCTGGGAACGGATCTCCTTCCTGAGACCGTCCTCGAACTTCCTAGCCAGAAACAACTCGTCACCGACTAGGATCGGTGTGAAACACTGCAGCTTAGTGAAGCGAGACAAGTACTCCATAACAGAAAGGGTACCCAACTGCAGACTCATAAACTCCCGGGCTTGATCGGACCATAGGGTCTCCGGATAAAATTAGTCATAAAAGGTGCAACAGAACTCGTCCCAAGACATGTCTTGCTGACTCCCTGACTGTGAGATCACCTCCCACCACCTCTTGGCAGTGTCCCGGAGCATGTAAGTAGCTAGCTTTACCCTTTTCTCCTGAGGGATCTCCAAGTGCTCAAAGATAGTCAGTGCGGCCTCTATCTAGGACTATGCGGCCTGGGGTCCACCATCCCCTGAAAAAGTAGGAGGATGTTGCTGCTGAAAGACCAGCGTCAACTCAGCCATCAACGGGGCAGGAGGCGGCGCTCCCTGAAAAGTCTGCTTCATCCTCAGGAAGTCCTCCCTGAAATGCGCATCGGCGCCTGCGACGGGTATAACTATTGGTTCCAAGGCTGGAACAGCAGGAGGATCTGCAGGAAGACCCTGATTAGTCATATCCAGTGTCTGCTCACTATCGGACGACAGACGTACGACTGGAGGACGTCTCGGAGGCATAGCTCTGAAAGATCAAAAGCAGGCCTTAGATCCGGAAAACAAGGATAGAGAACACAAGAGAACAAAATGGGTACAGGGGGAAGAAAAACACAAAAGTCCCACAAAACATGACTACACGGTGTGTATAAACACTACACGGCGTGTCTCCTTATACCATTAACATGGGCGTTCATTCCAGCCTGACTGGTCGTGTAAAACCCAAGACTACACGGCGTGTCGTCCCATAACATGGCGTGTGCTTGAACTCAAAACCCCTGACCGAGTCTTCTTACACGGTTAACCCACATGGTTCAAACTAACCTCAGACTACACGGCGTGTTCCCAAGGGACACGGCGTGTACTAGACACTGGCTCGGAAGCCCGTGCTGTTAGTTACATGGTCGACTTACATGGCTAACCCTTACACGGCGTGTTCCAAATGAACACAGTGTGTATAGGTGAAGGTGACACTGTCCCGTGTTGTTTGTGACACGACCTGGTACCTAGGAAAGACTACACGGCATGCTCCGAAGGAAACACGGCGTGTCTAAGAGACGGTCACACCGACCCATGTTGTTTGTGACACGACCGGGTACAGAGAAAAGACTACACGGCATGTTCCAAACAAACACAGTGTGTGCTTAAGTTTCTTTTAAGACACAGTGTTCTGCTCACACGGTCAGTAACACGGCCTGAACAATACACGGCATGTACCCCAAAAGTACACGCCGTGTATTCTGGGTTTTTCTGGGCAGTAGCTCCGAAACTGCACAGAATTTCAAGAACACCAAAAACTAGCCAAAGAGGTTCCAAATTCCGATCCGTGAGGGCCCATACTCCCCGCGAATCAATGTTTGGCATCCCCCACAGTCATATACAAGAGTTAACAGGTTCATAATCCACCAAATTCTGACTAATGAGGGCCCATAACACCTCAAGAATCGAATTTTGGCATCCATTTTAAGCAAGGAACAAAAAAACAGTTTCTAACATAACAACAGAGATTCTATCAAGTATCTATCACAACAGCATGCATAATCTACACAAAGTCTATCACAACAGCATGAAATTGCTAATGCACCCTAGATGGAATGGCAAGAATGCATGGAATGTGATTCCTACAAGTGAATATATGATGCATGAGATGTCATACCCTCATCTCATCGGGTTGCGATAGAAATAGAACCATAATATCAAAACAATAATAGCACAAGGCATGTAAATCACTCTAGGTGAAATCAGATCAACCGTAAAATCTCAAAACCAGAAACTGCAATTAACGAGGTAGTATGGATTTCCCCTATACACGGGTTAGCTACTTCTGAGCACAGCTTAATACCATGTACCGAAGCCATCTTATCCCTGGCTAAAGTCTCCAAATAGTAAAGTAAGAGAAAAGAACACTCTGATACCACTTTGGAACGACCTGGATTCGGAGACCCTCCACTGGTGCCACGTACCCGGTTTGCCACATGACCTCAAGCGCATTTCCCCAAACACTAGAGGCTACCGACTAGCAGCGAGGGCCTTGGTGAGTCAGTGGAAAAACTATGCCCTCATTGGAAGAGTACACAATGGAAAAAGATAAACAAGCAAAAGCGGAAGTAGTAATCATCATACAACAACTGTACAAAAAGTAGGAACAGGTCTGATATAATATGATGATGCAATACGATACAGGTATCTATGGAAAGAAGTAAACAACTCAACATGCTGAATACAACTGAAATCTGATAACTAAAGTAAACAGCAGCTCCAACAGCATCGCAAGCCCAAGCCCGGTCCCATGATCTCCAGCTCCACAGCAACTCAGATACCTGAAGTAGAAGGGTGCTTTCCCTTATCTATACCTTTAGCAACAAAGTCTTCCTGAGCCCAAAAGCATGGCCCGAATAGGGTGTGAGATACAATCCCAGAGGCAATCACTGAAAGATCTGTGCCTAACAGTCAGTGAGTATAAGGCAGGTAAATATGTAACAAGCATCAAACAGCAACAGAAAGCAACACGCAGCAGTAGTAACAGTAAGTAGTAACCAGTAAAAGACAACAGCAGTCAACAGAGTGCTAAAAACAGAGACCCTAGGGGAAATTACATGCATCCAATCCATGTGGTCATATCTAAGAAGTACCACAACCCTCTGGGCAGTGCACTCAGCCTAACCCCTCTGGTTGGTCGTACGAAAGTATCAGACTCTTTGGGGAAGCACGCTCGGTCAATTCCCCTCATAGTCTAGGGTAGTCAGGGACTCTCTTGAGGAAGATCACGTGGTCTAAACCTCTTATCCCCAAGGTCTAGATACTCTCTGAGGAAGCTCGCTCAGTCAATTACTCCTATAGCCTTAGGTATACCGCAGACTCTCTGAGGAAGCTCACTCGGTCATTTCCTCCTATAGCCTAAGAATGTTCTTAAAGTAACAACATGGAAAGACTCACTGAGAAAGCTCACTCGGTCTACCCTCCTACAGTCTATAAAATTAAAGACTCTCGGGAAGCTCACTCGTTCATCCCCCGTAGTCTATAATATCAAAGACTCTCTGGGAAGCTCACTCAGTCTATCTCGTATAGTCTACAGCACCAGGTTCCCGTAGCCCCGTGCCGGTCAGTGCATAATAATGAAAAAAGGGAAAAGTACACCTAAGGAGATACTTGGATAACCAAAGTACACCTATAGAGCTACTTGGATATCAATCTACAAGGCAATAGGCAGGTCAAGAGCAACACTCTAACCTATAAACACCAGGCAAGAAAAACAGGCAGAGCAGCTAATGGCCGACGGGACCCGAAGGCCATAAATGGAACAAAGCATGGGAAAAACACATCCATGCACAACAATTATCCACAATTATGATCAAATTACCTCTACAAAAGCATAACAGCATGGCAGGAAAACAACAAGGGCAAAACGGTAAACACCTGATACCCCGTTAACGGGTATCGGTAGAATTTGCACCTAAAAACTCAAAGACATAAAGGTAAGGCACAAACCACCTTCCTTGATCTCAGTAGATCGATAAACGTGAGCTTCGTCCCGTGAACCGGCCTAGAATGGAGTAGATCTGAGAAAACGCACAAAGCGCTCAACCAACGATATCTTGAAAACGAGGAGGAATCAAGAAACAAGGCTCAAGCAGAAGGAAGAACTCACCGCTGCGGTTCCAATGCAATCGACCGTGCTCGAATCGGAGGACGGATAGGAAGGCAGGAGCTCATCGAAGATTTGGCTGGGTGGGGTGTTCTCGAACAGAATAAAACTGGAGAAGAAGATAGAAATGGGGGTTATCCACGACCCCGGTCCGATTAATGAAAAAAAAAAGAAAGTACACAGCGTGTACCTTGAGAGTACACAGCATGTACTAGGCCTTTCCGCACTCCGCTAAAAACGGCCTCCACATCACCCCTACACACCGTGTGTGTGACCTAGACACAGCCAGCACAAGACTTCAAGTGGGAAAGGAGTAGATGGCATGTACTCAGAAAGTACACGGCGTGTACTTCCAAAATTTCCAAAAAGTCCATTTTCCTTAAAAACTCCAGAAGAAGGAAAACATACCTGAAAAGAAGATCTGGGATCTTACACTAGATACCTATACTATTAAATATGATAATTTTAAAATGAATTCTGATGAACCTATTTCGGATATGTATCTCAGGTTCAATGAGATTGTTAACACTGTGAGATCACTTGGAAAAGTTGTTCCTGCAAAGTAGAAAATCATGAGAATACTAAGATGTCTACCATACAAGTGGAGGGGCACATCAGTTTCAATTAGAGAATCATTTGATATTGGTAATTTTCCCGTTAAGGAATCAATTGGTAAACTTATGATGTTTGAAGAAGAACTCAATGTGAATAAGGAAGAAGATGATGAAAAAAAATGATGTTAGTGGCTTTTAAGTCTACTGCCTCGAGGAGCAAGGATAAGGATAAAGTACACATACCAATTGAAAGCTCAACATGTCAAACTTAAAATTCTGATAGTGATGTTGAAATGGCTCAGATATCTATGAGATTCAAGAAGTTCTTCAAGAAGAAGAAATTGTTCAGAAAATCAAACTATAAAAGAAAATATAAAAACAAAGGTCATTGGAAGAAGGATTGGAAAAAGCTAGATAAGAGTGATGAAATTGTCTACTATGAATGAAACAGGAAAGGACATGTAAAAGCAGAACTTCCAAAATTGAAGTTCAAAAAGATATATGACTACAAGTACAACAAGTATAAGAAAGCTATGAAAGCAACTTGGAGCACTTCAGAGGATAGTTTAACTGATTTTTATTCTACTCAAGATGAAAATTCTCAAAAAGCTAAAATGTGTTTCATGATAAACACGTCTAAGGAAACTTTCATGAAGAGTTCCCAGAAGAAGATATAGTATTTGGATAGTGTATGTTCAAGGCATATGATTGGAGAATACACATGCTTTAAAAACATAATCAAAGTTGATAGAGGTCATGTCACCTTTGGTGATAACTCTAAAGGAAAAATCATCGGCCTAGGACAGATTGGTAACACTAATTCAGTTTTAATTTCTAAAGTATTATTTTTTGATGGACTTAAATATAACTTGTTAAGTATTTCTAAGTTGTGTGATGATGGTTTCAATGTTAAATTTGAAAATAATTCTTGTAATGTTTTTAATTCTAAATTTTTTTTAGTATTTTTTGCTTTGAGAAATGAAAATGTTTATGATATTGGTTTTAATTCTTTATCTAAATAAAACATAACTTGTTTAAATGCTTTTAATAAAGAATATTGGCTCTAGAACAGAATATTAGGACATTTCAATGATTATTCACTTAAAAAACTGACAAGGAAAAAGTTAGTTAGAGACCTACCTAAGCTTGAATTCCCAACTAATAAAGTTTGCAATTCATGTCAAAAGGGAAAGCAACATAATTTTTCTTTTAAATCAAAGAATGAAGTTTCAACTTCTCAACCTCTCGAGTTGGTTCACATGGATTTGTTTTGACCTTATAGAGTTTCTATTTTAAATGGGAAGCACTATGTCTATCTTAGTAGATTAATTTCCTAGATATACTTGGGTATATTTCTAGCTCACAATAGTGAAGCTTGTTTTTACTTTATTAAGTATTCCAAGTCTGTAGAGAACCTTAGTGGACTTAAGATTAAGACCCTGAGAAGTGATCATGGTCGTGAGTTTGAAAATCATGAGTTTGAATCTTACTGCCCACACAATGGCTATAATCACAACTTTTCTGCCCCTAGGACACCTCAGCGGAATGGTGTAGTAGAAAGAAGAAATAGAACCCTTCAAGAGATTTCAAGAACTATGCTTAATGAGTATGACCTACCAATTTATTTTTGGGATGAATCTTTAAATACAACTTGTTATATTATTAATAGAGTCTTGATTAGACTTGTTCTAAAGAAGACCCCTTATCAGTTGTAGAACCATAGAAAACCTAAGGTTAATTATTTTAGAGTTTTTGGATGAAAAGTTTTTATTCTCAATACAAATGATAATCTTGAAAAGTTTGTTTCTAAGAGTGATGAAGGAATTTTTATTCGGTATTCAATTACTAGTGATGCCTATAGTGTCTTTAACAAAAGAACCAAGTTTGTGGAAGAATATTTTCACATCAAGTTTGATGAAACTGATCCACATGAACCTAAGTCTTCTCTTGAAAATCTTGAAGAAGATTTGTCTGTTCTGGACCTTAATGATAAAATCAATGAAACTGCTGTAAAGGCATCCAGCTCTGGAAATGTTTCAGAACCTGCTTCTGATGAATCTGAACCTAGAGAAGAACCTGAAATTTCCAGTCCTACCATTATTAGATCAACTAGGATTCTAAAGAATCATCCTTTAGATGATGTTGTTGGTAGTCTTGATAGATGGACACAGACTAGAGCTTCTCTGAGAAACCAGGTTGAACATCAAGCCTTTCTTTCACAACTAGAACCTAATAATATCAATGATGTAATCAATGATGAATTTTGGGTAATGGAAATGCAAGAAGAGTTAAATCAATTTGAAAGAAACAAAGTCTGGGAATTAGTTGACAGACCTAAGGACACTTTGGCCATAGGCACTAAATGGGTTTTTAGAAATAAAGTTGATGAATCAAGAAATATAGTTAGAAACAAAGAAAGGGTAGTTGCACAAGGTTATATTCAAGAGGAAGGAATAGAGTATGAGGAAACCGTTGCACCTGTAGCTAGATTAGAAGCTATAAGGATTCTGCATGCCTATGCTGCTCATCTAAATTTCAAGTTATATCAAATGGATGTTAAAAGTGATTTTATAAATGGTTTTATAATTGACGATGTTTTTGTTGAATAACCACCTGGATTTACTAATCCTCATTTTCCAAATCGAGTTTTCAAACTTTCAAAAACTTTATATGGTCTAAAACAATATCCAAGAGCTTGGTATGATAGACTTAGTAATTTTCTTATTTCAAATGGTTTTACTAAAGGGATTGCTGACCCAACTCTTTTTATTAAAAGAATATCTAAAGATGTTTTTATAGTACAAATCTATGTTCAAGGTATTATTTTTGGATATTCTAAACAATCTTTATGTAATGACTTTTCAAAGAGTATTCAAAATGAATTTAAAATGAGTTTAATGGGAGAACTCAGATATTTTCTTGGATTTCATGTTTTTCAAAATGAAAATGGTATTATTTTGAATCAACGTAAATATAAAAAGGATATTTTAAAATGATTTGGTATGGATAGTATTAAGGAAAGTGATACACCTATGTGTACTGTTTGTAAGTTGGATGGTGATGAAACTGGGAAACCAGTGGATCAAACAAATTACAAAGGTATGATTGGAAACTTACTGTATCTTACTGCTAGTCGACTAGATATTATGTTTAGTGTGTGTATGTGTGCAAGATTTCAAGCTAATGCAAAAGAATCTCATTTTCTTGCTATTAAATGAATATTCAAATATCTTAAACATGCTGAAAAATTGGGTTTGTTTTATCCGAAAGGAAAATCTTTTGAGTTAATTAGTTATTCAGATGCTGACTTTGCTGGTTGCAAGTTGGATTGAAAAAAGAACATCTGGAACATGTCATTTATTTAGAAAATCCTTAATATTTTGGTGTAGTAAGAAGCAGAATTCTGTTGCTTTATCTACAGCTGAAGTAGTGTATAAAGCTGTTGGTAGTTGCTATGCACAAATTTTGTGGATGAAACAAACTCTATTGAAGTATGAATATCAATTTAGACATGTATCTATTAACTGTGACAACACAAGTGCAAGTAACATTTCAAAGAAACCTGTATCTCACTCTAGGACCAAATACATTAATGTAAGGCACCATTTTTTAAGAGACCATTACCAAAAAAGATGATATTACTCTTGAGTTTATATGTACTGAACATCAATTTGCTGACATTTTTACTAAACCATTATGTTCGGATAGGTTAGGTTACATTAGACATGATTTAGGGATGTTTAACTATCATCGTTAGAAACCTCACCATTAGAAACCTCACTATTAGAAACCTCACTGTTAGAAACCTCACTGTTAGAAACCGCACCGTTAAAAACCTCACCATTAGAAACCTCACTGTTAGAAACCTCACCATTAGAAACCTCACCGTTAGAAACTTCACCTTTAGAAACCTCACCGTTAGAAACCTCACCGTTAGAAACCTCACCTTTAGGAACCTCACCTCTAGAAACCTCACTGCTAGAAACCTCACCGTTAGAAACCTCACCGCTAGAAACCTCACCTTTAGAAACCTCACCGTTACAAACCTCACCATTAGAAACATCGCCGTTAGAAACCTCACCGTTAGAAACCTCACTAATAGATACCTCACCGGTATAGACCTCACTATTATACCTCACCAGTATGGACCACACTGGTAAGGACCTCATCATTAGTAGACCTCATTGATAGATAAACCTCACTGTTAGGAATTCTCACTGGTATACCCCACTGTTAGTATACATTGTTTTAAACTTCTGTTTTATCCTCCAGAATTTGTATGATTTATATTTTACTTATTATGTTTTATTTATTTATTTTTTGATTCCTAAATGATGAAACACATGTTTCTAACCTCTTTTGATCCACCTCAAGCCCTTTACCTTCAAGTCGTATCTCTCAAACCTTCTCTCGAACCCTAAGTCTCGTGATTCAAACAATTCCAAGGGAGAAGATACCTTTGGTTAGAGAAAAGGAATATGAGCCAAATGCAAAGAGACTCAAAGGCGAGTCAAGTGGTGGAAGTGAAGTAAGGAAGCGTATGAACCCGCATCTCGCTCAGAGAAAGATGGTAGTTGAGAAGGAACTATGTGCAGAATGGCTGATGTCCAGTGATTCGTTAGTTCTAGAAGTTTTGAAGAACAGAATTGGATAGAATGCTTCTCAAAAAACAATGGCCCCTACTATCCAAAGCTGGTAAAACAGATCTATGAGTTTGTAAGTTTTGAGCAATCAGAAGCTGAGAGCTAAATGATTTCTTTTGTGAATAAGAAGGAAATAGATTTTTCATCTATTGAGTGGGCTGAATGCCTGAAGGTACAACATGATGGAGAATTTGGTTATTTCTCTAAATCATCACCACCTATAAGAAACTTATTTAAGTATGAAACTGCCTTGGAAGAGTTAACAGGAGATGGCGCACTTAGAAAGGTTGTGGTTGCTGAAATGAATGGAGAAAACAGACTGCTCTTCAAGTTTATTCAGCACGTTCTAAGTCCAAGGAGAGGGGATTTTTCAAATCTAAAATACCAAGATATTTACTTGTTTCATTTTCTGAGGCATGGTGTGAAGTTTAATTTATGCAGGTTGTTGATGAATTAAATAGAGGATACGATTAGACCAAAATCAAAAACAAAAGCCTTATTCATTGACAATTTGATCTCGGTTATGATCAAAGTAAAGGGAGTAGTTGAGTCTCAGGATGAGACAGTTGTGGAAAAGAACGAATTCTGTATCACAAGTACAATATGTAAGTACATGAAGATCAATTGGAATCCATGGAAGAGAGAATGTGTTAGTGATGATGAGAAGCTGTATGATAAGTATAATCTTGTGGATCATCCTTCTAGGACTAAGGATGTGAGAGATCCAGGTATAGGACCTGATGAAGAAGAACCTAACTACAGTGATGATACTGATGAAGAGGAGACTTCTATAGATGATGGAAGGGATCCAGACATTCCCCCAAGTCCTGTTTCTGAAATTATATCATCAGGAAAGAAAATTTTATTAGAAGAAGAAACACATGTTGATGAGGAAGACCAGCCAGCCCCTGAGAATGAAGAAGAAGACAGAGAGAATGAATCTGAAGCATCTCCTTCTGTTTGCTCAACTCTGAGTCCATTGATTGGAAGCTCAGTTGTGCATGTTAAGGATATAGTGGGTGAGTTGGAAGGAAATGTGTCTAATCCAGAAGAGCCTCTAGCTATTGCAGAGATGGAGTTGATTGTAGAGGATTCTTCTGAGGAAGAAAGACCTACTGCGAATTCTATTGTTATACAGGATGATGCACCAGTTGAGGGGGAGCATCCAACTAGGCTTGGCACTATCTCCGTAGCTAATGAAATTGAGGATTGGGAAGAAGACCCCAGTTTTGTAGTTTGTGGATTAGATTATCCTGATTCTGAAAATAAAACATCCCTCAATAGACCAAAAGTCAGTTATGATATTCAGACTGAATTGTTATCTGAAGATGTGGTCGGAAGAGGTGATCTAAATAAGTTGAAGTTAGATCTTAAACCTAGTTTTGTTAAAGATGTAAGAAGAATGAAAAGTTCACTGGTATCATCAATTCAATCAATTATGACTGACTCAGTGGCAATTATTGTGTCTAAGAGAGCACCTGTTGTTGTGCCTGAAAATATTATCACCAGGGCTGATCCTGAATCCTTAAAGGAAGAGCTAAAAGTGTCCTTTAGTGCTTCTGTTTCCAAGTTGAATAACTGCTTTGTTGAAGAGATAAGCAGTATGGAAAATTCTTTTGATCTCTATCTGGGTTGCAATATGTCAACCTCTGGGGCACATATGATGGCTGAAATCAAGGGTTGTCAGAGTCATGTATCTAGACTGACAGAGAATGTTGAAATTCTATATAAATCTATTATCTCTTTAGAATCATATATTAGTTCTAAATCCCAAGTAGACAAAGAATTAGCTTATGGCAAAAGTGTTGTGAGCCAGATGGTATCAGTCTTTGAAGGATTTAAAACCTCCATGAAAGATCATGTCAGCACCCACGATTCTCAAGTGAAAAATCTTGTCAGTGGGTTTACAAGAAACATCAAGGAAATAGTAACCTTCTCTATTGGTTCTCTTGCCTCCATACCTTCAATAGAACTGGATCAGATTTGAGTTGTGATGAAGGAGGAGCCTAGTTCAGCATCAACCAGTGGCTCTGTGGACTTATCTGATCTAACCAAAGTGGTAACTTTTACTAGAGATGCCTCTAGAGATATCAAGAAGATTGTTTAAGACTATATGAGAGAAGCTTCTGCTTCTCAGAAAGAGGTGAAAGACAAGGTAGATTATTATTTCCAAGGGGATTATACCGAGCATCAGCTCAATAATCACTTTAAACTGTTGTTAGAGAATTTGAAACTGACACTTGTATCTCAAACCTTCAGAGAGAAAGTAAGCAAGCTAAGGTAACTGACTCTAGCCTTGGACAAATTTGTGGAAAATAAGGATGAATTCATTTCTGCTATGGAGAGAGGAGGAGGAATCATTATGGATTTCAGAAATCTTTTTTTTCCTTTCTTGCATGTCGATTCTAGACCAATTATTTTACCTCCAGCTTTACCTACCTCTACCTATACTGCTTCTCCTGCTTAGATGAATCCAGCCCAAGCCATCTGAAGCCTTACTCCTATAATCACTCAGTGAGATACTCAGTACAGACCAGAAACAGTCTCAGTAGCTCAGCCTCCTCTCATCATATCTGGTGTTCCTAAGCCTCCACCTGCATCTCCAGAGTCTGAGTCAACCTCGAATCCGAATGGAAAATCCCAAGTACACCTCCAGGTGGTGGAATGACTGATGGTTAATCCATTTGATAGGAAACCTTGTATTATTTTTGTTTCATTTTTGTATTCTTATGTATATTTTTAGACCCATGGAATGACAATGCTTTTATTCTCTTTTACCCTTCTATTACTTGTCTCAGTGTTTGTTTCCTTCTTTTTTCTAATCACAAAGGTGGAGAATAGAACTGATATGCATCATTTGATAGGACAAAGAGGGATAAAAATGATCCAAATGAGAAGTCTTGAAAAATATGAGCTTATGAAAAATATAATATTACCTCTGATACTTTTAGCTTTTCAAATCTTCATTTGAAAATATCATTATTCCCACTGATTATTTTATTTATTATTACTCTGATACATAAGTCTAGTACTTTTTTTTATTTTCTCTAATACCATTGCATTTTATACTAAACCCTCTGATATGTAACTATTTATTTTGATATTATGATTCAATAAGTTGTGATTATCAAAAAGGGGGAGATTGTTGACCTCACCTATTTTGATAATCTCAATTATGTTTTAATATGTTGATAATCCCAAATAATGTTCATTAATATATTAATTACTATTCATTCTACGTTGTAATAATTCTAACTCAATCAGGATGTGTTTTGCATAGAACAGATAAGTGTTAAATCACTGATATGCACAAAGCTACTGATATAGATCTACCTATACTTAGTCTACTGGTAGACATAGTCACTAATAAGCAATGGTCACCGATACGCAGAGCTACTGGTATGTATAAGTCCATCGGTAATCACATGTCACTGATAGATCAAGTCCACCAATACAGAAAGCTAGAGATAAGATCAGAGCTACTGATAGAAGTGAGCTACCGATAGAACAATTCTACCGATAGAACAAGTATGCCGATATGTAGTTTACTGTTACCGATACAACGAGTTACCGATAGAAGGAGTTACTGATACAAAGATCTACTGATACAAAGATCTATAGATACAAAGATATACTGATACAAAGAGCTACCGATACAAAGAGCTACCGATACAAAGAGGTTCTGATATAAAGAGAAACTGATACAAAGAGCTACTGATACAAAGAGCTACTGATACAAGCATAGTTACCGATAAAAGGAGTAACTGTTACAAGTCAACCATTACAAGCACTATGCTGCTTAAACTTTTATTCCTTATTTAAATTATACTAACGGTCATATTTTCTCAATTTAATGAAACGCCCATTAATTAATGTGGGTTCTTGGCATGTTAGGGAACCGTACCTAGTACCCATGAAAAGGTAATCATTCCCATTTCCAGAGCTGAAAGATGTAAAAGGAAGGACAAATGCCATGCAAGAGAAGTGTGGAAAAAAGGGTTAAAGAGTGCTGAAAAGTGGTGAATACACACAGAAAAGAAAGGATACATCCATACTGGAAGAATACTAGACATACATGAAGCAATTCATTATAGAAGAGAACACAAGATTCACTTTAGACAAGGAGTAAAAAACTACAATGAACTTGTAGAAAACAACCCTCTGTTTTTCAGGAAAAAAAACCATAGAAGGACTCAGAAGCATTTTTGATCAATCAAAGGAGTCCAGAGCAACACTTCACATCACTAGAGCATTATAAAACTCATATCTACTCTCTCAGTGATTATTTCATTTACATTTTTGAGGAATGTACATACTCTGTATATTTTATACACACACTGTCTCCTATACTAAACTAGAGAATATCTAAATCCTCACACAAACCTTCCATAACCCTCTCTTGTATCCCACTGTGGATAGTGGTAGAGGTCAAGTAAGACCTGGGCAGCTAGTGTGTTGTTGTTTTGTTTTTCCACGTTGAACTATGGTAGAGGTCTTAGTACCTGGATAGTATTTGTACTATTGTTTACCCCAATCTAGGGTGTGGATCAAAATTTATATAATGTATTTGAGAGGACTAAGTCTCAGATTTAGACTGAACCTCTTGTTTTAAAACTTTCATTCTTACTTATTTTGGTTTTAACCTATATTGAATATTCTACTGCTAATTACTTTGAAATATAAAATTCTTTTAATGTTTGTTTGATAGTTAATCTAGTAAGTGTTTGTATGTACTGTAAAGCATTAGGTTAGCTTAAAAAGTTAATTAATCTTCAGATTAGATTAACTGAGAACTAATCAATCATTTGAGAACCTAACTGGCCCTTTATAGTTTTACAAATTCACTACAGATTATCTTGTTATTCAATTTGGGGGATTTTAATAAGAATATTTTTAATAGAAATTTTTAATTGGAACTCAATTCACCCCCTCATGAGTATCCACTCCGACCAACATAAACATTAAACATATCTTTGTTTTTGAGTTTTCCCCAACCATTTGAGATAAAAATATCCCATGAATAGGCAGTATGACTCACACAATGGAAGTAACTTCCATTGGAAGTCCATTCTCATCCTCATACCAAAATATGATCATGGGTTGGTATAGAATATAAAATTTGGCTTCCCTTCCTTAGTAATTGATATGGGATCTATAAAGAGAGAGTTAATCCATTCCCAAAATCACATTAACATTAACTACATAGAGAATAAACTAATTTTTAGGAATCACATTACATATAAAATCTATGGTTGAGGATCTATAAACTTTATATGTGATCATCATACCATTATGTGTTTTAACTACTAACTCAACAAACAATTGTTGAGGTTGTAATGTGATTCCCATGGAAAATTCCTTAGACATAAAATAGTGTGTAGATATAAATTAAAATAATACATCATCTATTCAAGAGTGGTTGATAAGTATATATTCTATAAAATCATTATCATAACCCACTTTTTTAGTCGTTATCGCATGATATTTTCCTTTTCATTAGCCTTATTAGGTTTTTGGTTCTGATCATCAACATAAATCTTCATATACATTCAATGATTAGAATAATTATTAAACTCCTTGCATTTGAAGCATTGGAGTGTGGGTGGTGAATTATGATTCATCTTCCTTCACCCCATTTCATTAACTATCATATTCATTACCTTTAAACATTCATATGAATTATGGTTAGACTTTACAAATTTAAGTAACCACTCAATTACAATCAAAATATTTATATGATATTTTATTGCATATTTTTGGTGTTTAGGTTACAAAAATTTCATTCCACCATGTGATTTATTATAGTTTTCATCAGACTCCATCTTCCATTTCATATCAAACCCATAGTAATATTGGGAATATCCACTTTTTATTTCTACATTGAGTGTACATCAAAATATTACTTCATAACTACTAAAGTGTCTTATAGATAAGGGATTTTGGAGAATTTTTTAAGACACCAAATAATTCATCAATTTTTGTTTTAGGGTTGATGATTAAACTCAAAACACACTGAGAGTCCTGAAAATTTTGTCTCATAAGCAAGGTAGTCAAACTAGAGACTCTACATAGACTCTTTCAAGGCTAGTAGCCTGGACTCATAGACTTTTAAAAGTCTAATTTGATAAAAAAGATACATTTCTATAAATATATATATATATACACACATTTTTCCCAAGTCCCAAAAACAATCATGTCTTCAACACCTTCAATCCATTATTTTTTTTCTAAATTCTGAATTCATCATAAAATTCACTGATGATGGAATATAAATTAGAATCCTAATATTAAACATTATAAGGTTTGACATTAGTAAATTCAATAGTGCAAAAATGAGTATGAAGTGATCCCCAAGAAAACTAAAGAGAATTGCACAAATATTATAGTCAAATATATTTTATATTAAAAGGATTATAAAATTCCAATATAACCATGAAAACATATCTTAAAAGATATATAAAGAGTTGAATAAAGTGTATATCTGTTCTAGACAAAATCATCAAATGGTTATGTTATACATATAATGAAAAGTATGGAAACACACACACACACAAAAATCACATAACAGAACCCGATGCGCATAAATTTAGAGGAAATGATAATTTATATGTATATAAATTGGAAATTTTTTGATAAAATACCAATACTTAAATGCATTTAATTTCATTAAATTTAAATTATTCATGATAAAAACTAATCTTAGGATATTTTTCCTTTTTAAGTATCTAATAAAGCATCATTTGGTAGTTAAATTACTAGAATATAATACCATACCAACAATCCAAAATACCAAAAATTATAAAAAACATAAAATATTGGGAAAATAATATAAATAGTTTTCATATAAGAAATTAAGTACATACTTAAAGGCTAATAAAAAATTCACAGTCTATTTCTAAAACCTTATACTATATATGGATTTTTCTGCTTCTGTTTCTTCATTATTTATTGCTCCTTGATAATCTCTATACAATGTGAATGGTATGAAGAGTTGGGAAACCACACAAATGTCCCTCAAATATAGAGAGTGAAGAATCATTGGAAAAATTCACAAAACTCTTCATACAAAACAATAGGATTTATCTAAACAATGGACAATATGAAACCCTACGGTATAGTAGATTGATCCATGAGAAGAAGTGGGAAAAATAAACCACCCAATGCACAACAGACCAATATAATATCACAATTCCACAAGAACACAAAATACACCGAATAGACATCATAGAATTATATAACTAATAATAATTTATTAATAAACCATTTAAAGTAAATTAAAAAAAATCCTAAAAATAGTGGCATGCATACTTGAAAATCATTGAAATAAAAAACTCAAAAGGATCAACATTTTCACTTATAAAAATTGGAATATGAATTTTTCTAATTACCATAAAGATTAATATTTCAATTCACATTCATATATATTCATGAGAGTGTTTTTGAAAATTTCCTAGTTTTAAAAAGAGTGGAAACTTCATTTTTTTCATCATGATTAATCTTTCATTGGTGTAGTATAATGTGTTGAAGGTCCCTCCATCACCATATATGGTTCAAAAAAAATTATAGTGTAGTGATAGTTGTAAGGGGATTAAGGTAGTAGATAAAAAAATTGGGTTGTATCATGTGATGAAACACTAGAGAAGTATATCAGAGTCAGATCTCATGTTAGGCAGCCTAAACATCATTAGAGAAAAGGGGGTGAGTCATGAAAGACAACATTGGTAGAGTAGAGAGGGTTGGTTGTGTGGGGAAACACCAGCATAGAATAGGTGAAGAATGTAGAAAACCTTAGTAGGTAGACATATGTGTACATGATTTGAGGCCAGAATGAATTTATATATATATAAATTCTCACAAGTTCTATTGTATGAATCCATAATTCTGTAAGAAAGAATGAGTTTATCACATGTCTGATGATTTACCATCAATTTTTTCAAGAAACCAAATCAGGATGAGATTTGAATACCTGGGGACAATTACATCTATCATCTCATAAAATTTTTTAAGTTATCTCATGATTTCAACTACCTTTTTTTTAAGTACCAATGGATTCATCATCCATATTCTTAACCTCAACGAATTACCACTCTTTTTTTATATAGAATATGAGCAAAGTATATTCTAATAAATATACTATTAAACTCACTCCATTATATGGAGATAATTTCATCCTCTTAACTCATATTCATAATAATATTACACCATTAATCTTATTCACCTCCCAAATGTCCGGACCCCGACCCCAGATGTCTTGGATTGGCGCCTGAAACCTTGTGTGCAATTTTTTCATAAATAGAAGCATAAAAAAATTACACACTTTATTCCAACACTGAGGATCAATTCGTTTTATGTTCTAGAAAATTAGACGTTGTTGAAACACTTCTTCCAAAACTTGGCAAGGATTAGCCTCATATAGATGGTGTCACACAAAAGTACTCAAAGCTTGGAATAATCTATTAAATCCTGTAAAACATAAATTAAAATGTGGGGTGAGCATAATAATTCCTAGTAAGGGTTATAAAACATTTAAATAAATTCCCCTTTTAAAACAATAATCTTTGAAATAATCTTAAAACATTTCCTTAAGTGGAAAACATTGCTTTTTGAGACACATCATCAATATTTTCATAGGTTACTTGAAAGCATTTTTCCAAAAGACCCTTTTGTACAAGATAATTTTGTTTACATAAAAACATCAAATAAAATATTAATTTGAGTGTGTGTATGTATATAAGAAATGCATGAGATGTACATAATTCATAAACTGATCAATCCAACTCAAAAATCATAGTTGTAAACATAAGCATTCATATCATGATTCATTAGAATTTAAAATTAAATTCATATAATTGTAACATTAGATACCCTTTCCTTGTATAACTTTCCATTTCCATACATGATTATTCTTTATTCCTTCATTACCATTATCATAGAAGATTCTTAGACAAGGGATATTCTATTAGTCGAACAATCCCTTGGTTGATCATTTATCATTACATAATGAGAGAATGTATAATGTCGGACATTGTTAAGGCCTTTCATGAAGACCATACGGGTAAAAACCCAACATAATTGCAGTTAACTACCACACATAGTGGTGAACAAATCTAGAATCATGTTCGCACATCATTTCACATAACTCATGAGACTTCATCACTTTATCCAATTCATTGAGCGATGTATAATTTTGGGCACACCCATCGCATCATTTAGGTCCAATACATTCATCATATGCCTTAGTATGGTCTCATTTCCATAGTGTTCATACTACATAGGAAACTTACATTCTTAATCTATAATAATTTTCATACATTCACTTAAATTAATTAAATTTTTCATTATGTGCAAAAGAACTAGATTTGTTAGTTCCAGATATAACAATGACATGCAGGAACTAAAAAACCCTACCCTTACACATGTAGTAAGAACTAGTACACATAAAATGATGGGTTATCACATGAATTAATAACACTTTCATTAAACTCTTAAGAATGTGACCATTTCCAAAACCATGTTTACATGTTTTGACACTGAGATACTCATTTAATCCATGCAAAGTAAATTTTCATTTAAAAGATTAACAAATAAACTATAAATGATCCAAATCATTTATTGTGAAAATTGGGAAATAGAAAAGTTTGGATTATTTATTATAGAAATGTTTATGCATAAATGAAATAATTAAACATGTGTATTCATGCATAAATATATATTTAAGCTTGAACATGAAAACTATCATACCACTTTCTTGAGAAATCAAATTTGAAATACACGTATGTATTTATATGGATTTGAAAATAATGGAAAAATCTTATATATAATTATATATGTACACAAGACGTATACTTGAGATCTTGCATAACAAAAACACGACTAAATAGATTCTTGTAACCAATGTATTCCTCACAATCATGGTTTAAACCAATAAGGATAGGTTTTGTGAAAACGTAGTTGTTACCAAAATTATATATATATATATATATATATACATACTTTTACACATAACCAAACATACATGAATTTTATTTAAGGATGCACAAAAAACGTGATAAACTAGAACCCCTGCATATTGTTTCATGTATCGAAAAGAAAATAATTCATAAAAACAAAAGATCACTCATCAAATTTCATAATCCTGAAATATTTTGTATGCAGAAATCGTCTAAGATTTCAAAAATTCTAAATGGGTTAGCACAAACTTATATAATCCAGGAAATATTAATATGGACAAGAAGGATTTTCATGTTTGAAGCATAAACCCCTTTCATGTGTTATATACTCAAAATATATTTAGAAAATCCCACATGAATTAAGGTTTAGAAGAAAATGAATACGTTTATATATATATATATCCATATATACATAAGAATATAAGAGTTTTACCAAAAGAAAACATAGAAAAATTTATCCATTAATTGACTTAAAGAGTGCACCGGAGCTAGGCAGAGGATGTTTTCACGTCAAAGAGAAGAAAACAGGTAATTACAGGTGGAAAAAATACAGGTTTTATATAGGAGGAATAATATATTTTATACATATAAAAAAGTAAACAAAGACTCACAATCTTACTGAAACAAATCAAAACCAATATCTTACATAATAAAATAACAAAGTAAATTGGAATTTTTATATATATATATATATATATAAATGAAACATGTAGAAACTAAAACAAAAACTAGAGAAAATAAAAGAAAAATAATAATAAAGGAGATCGAATAGGATCTTATAGGTAGAAGTCAAGGCCGATCCAAGGAGAAAGGTGGGGAATTTCGAGGAAGAAGAAAAGAAGAAGAAGGAGTTGGAGAAACTATGGGAGAGCCACTGGTTGTCGTCAGGTAGAAGAAGATGATGCGAAAAAGAAAACTGGAAATGAATTGAATGGTCCAGATCAATCAAGCCTTGATCAGATGGCTAGGATGAGTCTGTGGTTTTAAAAAATGAAGGACGGTTGAGATTAGATCTTAAAGAAGATCGAACAGATGAGGAAAAATGCAGGATTTAATACAGAACGAATGATCATGATTAGATCTGAGGTAGATCAGACGGTTGATAAAAATGCGTAGGATAATCTGTGGCTACGTGGATTTGATGGATGAGAAAATTGGACGGATCAGAGTCCGCGTGATGAGATCAGATGGCTTGACTTGTGCCTCTCCTAAAAACTCTATCCCACATCGAAATGGGGTGAGTTTGGCCGCTCCCTTATAACGATAGAGCTCCCAAGAAAAGTTTCGAAATCTCCCTCCCCCTCCTCGGTGCCACCCCCACCGGATTCATTGCAGGCACGCTTCTGTGCCCACCCATGACGTTGTACCTCCCTGCACGATGGTGTTCTTCCTGGTTCCTCTGTGCATGCTTAAGGGCTACGACACACCCATGGTCCGGCCTATGTTGAGGCTGAAGGCTAGGCTCGACCACCTAGTACGTGCTTCTTCCTTTGACCTATCTAGAGAGCTGGCCCCTTGGGGTTTATTTATGATATACAACTTCCAAAATAAACCAAATAATCATAGAAAAGAAATAAAAAATTACACAGAATCAATTATATAGAGAATAACCTTACTTGTATAAAAATTGTTTTATTTTGAACATTGAATTTTTAAAATACACAAATCAAACTATATAACTTTTAATTAATAAAAAGTACACATAAAAATATTTTCAAATTCAAAAAAATGTATATTTTTCTTTGAATTAAAGTAGACATATGTACCCAAATGATGTGATTTCAAATATCATGCTACCAAAAGATAAATTCAATTAAAATTTTTTGATGATACAAATTTAAAGTACTCAATTACTTAGAACATTTCAAGATGCTTCTATACTTAGAAAAATCATTACTTGTTAAGTTAAAAAAATAATAATATTTGTAATTTCCATACTAGAAATTAATTTATAAAACTGTATACTTGTATTAACTAAAGCATTAGTTAATAACATATTCATTATGACACTAGAATTTCTAAAACATTTGAAACATTTAAAAAAAGTACTTGAAATAAGTTTTGAAATCATAAAATATAAAGAAGTGTTAATTACTTTAATGTATATTTAAAATACTTCAAAATTTCAATATTCATAAATACTTAAACTAGAATACCCAAGGACTATAATTATAGCTATTGTAAATTCAATGGTCACCAAAAGGTAAACAGTCGAATTTAGGCCTTATAAAAATGTGATTAGGGTATTCCAATATCAAACACCAAGACACATAAGATGGTGTTCTTCATCCCTCTAACGCTCAGTATGATTACTGAGGTTCTGGTTATAATGTTCTTAGACTTGGAAGATCAGAAGGAAATCCAATACTTTCTGGTAATGTTTGTGGTGTTGTGGGGTCTACCGGTGATTTTGATTATCCTACATGTAGAAATTTTGGGTTATTCATAGTCTTTAGGACTTGTTTCCATGTATCTATTTCCAGTGTTTTAAATGAATAAAAAGCCTTGTGTTTATTTTGAGGACATTGTTTAGATAAAAAGAAAATTAATCCAAGTGTAATAATTAAAACTATTATTATTCCACAAATTAAGTTTGGGGTGTCACACCAAATGATAAATGGATAGGAAAAATTTTATATTTTATGCACTATAGAGTAGAAAATATTTTCTCGGGCATATCGATCCATCGCTCAGCCACTAGTGGATCATAATAATAAATAATATAAGATCTATATTTACTCATTAAAGTCACAATAGTAAATTGTTCACTCTTTTTCTAATTTGGAATCTTTTCATGATTCTTATCCTAAGAAATTTTCATAAACATAGAAACAATATTTTCATTCCAGCTTTTGTAGAATTTGATTTCTCGGAAGGAAAATCATTTTATTATCATTCACATTAAACTTTGACATGATTAATTTATATTCCAAGCATTGACTAAAAAAATAATAGTGTGGTAAATAATAGTTATAGTGGGAAACTATATAATCATGAAAAATAATATAGAGTATGTCTTTTCCATGGAACCTCTTTTAGATCTATGTCACTTGAGGTTTAGTCTAGATCTTTCATGTTCATCATCTATTCAAATCATTTTAATATATTATAAATAAAATGTGAATTAACACAAGAATATCCTCCAAGAGTGTCAAACTAGGATCACTCTAATATCAGATTCACCTTGAACTAGAATGAGGACTAAGATATACTCGAGTAACTCTTTCTAGGGTTATTACTCCAAGATGATTCTATATTAAAACCACATCCACTTATAGTATCCAGACAAGGATATATCACAAGTAAAACCACATAATCTATATCTTATAAAAAATGTAGTATGTTATCATATACTTAGGCTCATACCTAGAGTTTTCACCAAAGTTCACTATCTTAATCTCTAAATATTGACTAAGCCATTATATGATACCAACTATAGTGACCCATGCAATAAGGGCATAAGATTTTATCAATAGAATTTAACTTCTTATGTCATATAATACATTTATAATATATATAACCTAATAAAAATTGTATTATCATAAATGAAGAATAATACAATATTCGAGAAATAAACCAATAAGAATTACAAATATTACAACTGGATAATAAATAGAAAATAAGAGAATATGAAAATGAAAATTTGGATATTCTCTATCTACTTGAATGAACACACTCATGAAAAATCTATACAAATAAGTCATAATGTTAATAATATAGAATTAATTTTGAAGATTAAAATATATACCATTGATATAAAGTAGAAGTGAATGAATAATTAATGAAATAAGTGGTATTTATAACTATCAAAGAACCTATATGGACATTATAAATCTGATTATTAGAATAGTAATATAACAATTAGGAAAAGTAATCTATCAGTTATAATAGTGACCAAACTTATGAAATCATAAAATAAAATTTAGGTATCTTATAAAATGAAATCATTATATATTTATATCATTCTATATGTAAGTAAATATTTTAAAAATGTTAAATTAGGTGTTGGTATTTTTGTAAAACATAATTGTTTATTTACATATTTATAATTAATATAATGATTTAAAATAAATTTTCTCATAAAATATATTCATAAGTTAATATTATATTTTATTATAATTATAAGATATTTTTATGAGACCTTATTTAATTTTTCAAAGCATTATAAAATCAATTATAATATTAAAATTGGTATTCTTTTGAAAAAAATAATAATTTCGTAAAAAAACTAAATTTCTCACATTTATAAAATTATTTTAATAATATAGATTTTATATATATATATATAAAACAAAAAATATTTAGGGATAATTTTTGGGATTTTTCTAATGTTGTTGAATTTTTGGGATTTGTGAAATATTATAATTTATAGTATTTAATATTGTAAGCTTGATACATGAATGTTTGAGTCAAGGATAATGTAAGAACCGATTATCTTGAACCTTACATCACTATTTACTATATTTAGTCAAAATAATCAACACTATTTATATTCTTGAGCTAAAACTATAAACTAATGAATATAATAATCAAAAACACCCCCTATAAATACCACTGCTCACCACCCATTCTCATCAAACCTTCTAATCCACGTAGATTGTAAATATTCTTTAGAAATATATTAAAAGGCTTATTCCCCACATCCAAGATATTATGGTCTCAACAAAATACCAATTCCATGTTCCTTAAGTGGTTATTCAAGGAGGTGATATTCAAGAGGTAATTTTCTCAACCCATCTCTTTTAATTTCATTTCTTCTCCTACCTTCTCATAACCCCCTTTGTTGATAAAATAATAATAACTACAATACCATTTATATAATTATATTTTATATTTATAATTAAATATATTTTATCCACCACTTTTCTCATCTCCTCTTACTGAAAGAAACAAAACCATTGTCTAAATTATAGCGGTTTACTGTCTTTATAGATAACGAGTTTTCATTTTCCAATACCACCTTAAAGGCTTGTCATAGACCCATTATTATGAATAAATAATATTTTAATATGTATATTATTACTTATTTCATGTTATTTAACAAATATGTAAACATACTATTAAATAAAATGATACTAGTTCTTAATGGTCATAAATACCACAAAAATAAACAAAATAATTATCATTAACATTTTATCAAATGAATCATCATTATACCAGAAAAAAATGACATATAGGACCATTCAAACTTCTATGATTACATTAATAATAAATAATTTCACTTCTATAGAATTATTCTCATTTTACATGAACTTATGTAATTTTATACAATTGAACCGACCATGAAACTGTGAAACAAGTTTTCCTAGAATGATTAAGTTAAACATTATAACTCAATAAATTTCAATGAATAAACTTACTAATTTATAGTAAATCAAATTAATTTATAAAAGGTTATTAATTAATTAATTAATTAGTCTATTTTTATTATTCAGGACTTTAATTGCATGTTCATAATGTATTCAAACATAAGGTAAGGGATCTCTCTAAACCTTTATTTTCTCCTTTAGGTTATGCATTATCTCCTTTCTATGAAATTTTTTTTATTATTAATATATTAATTTAAATTATGTTTATATGTTTCATCCATATGTATCTAGTTTAATTTTTCCTTCCTTGATGAGTAAATACATGATTTAAAAGTTTCCCTTCTCAATTCCTCTTGATAAGAAAGCCCGATTAAAGGGAAATTCTATATTTCATACCCTTTTTCAAGTAAACTCCATAAAAAATTTTAATCCAAAAATATTTATAAAAAATCTATCATCTTATCATGAAAAACTATTTTAGTTCATTTTTGGTTTTATACAAACAATTATGAATTTTGTCTTTTTTAAATACTCGTTAATATTTTCCCTTAAATTGCACCAAATTTTGTCATTTCTAAGGTTTCCAAAACACTCTTTTTCACGTATTCGCTTCAGTTGGAAATAAATATTCATAATTTATTCTTATTTTTATTTTATTATTGTCTATAAATTATTTAACTCCTTCTTTCATGGATATAATTATGATACACCCTTTGGTTATGCCTTATGACATGCTTATGAAACCCATTTCATTTCATGGGTATCCCTTATGATTATTCCTTATGTTTGATTTCATTATATCACACACACAGGCATGTACATGTTATGATGGGTGTTCTTAGATAGAGATCCAATACCTTGGGTAATTATTTTTCTCATGATAAGTTATATATTAGATTAGGTAATAAACCTAATCCATTATGGGACATTATACACCATATAATATTGTCTTGGCTATTATCCCTCAGTCATGTTTTATGTCATGTTATTTGTTGCTTATATATTCCATATTTCCATGATCATACAATTCAATTTTCTATATATTATATTTCCATATGTTCATTCCTGAGCCTTTCCTTTTATGTTATAATTTTATGCCTTCTAACTAATTTTCAATGCTTTATTCCAATTTTTTTCCCATACTAGTATTTTTAGATCATCCCTTTTATGTATGTATTCCCTAGGTTATCTTATACAGTTATACAATCTAAAAGGGAGTTATGATATCATTATAGATATTAATAAAATTATGTCTTATTATAATTTCATGTTTTCTAATTATGTATCCAGTCTTACGAAGACACTATACTTTTAAATTTTTGGTTCTTATTTCATTGATAATTATGCTAAAAATCATGTAATAATATATTTAAAACAATAGGGTAGCTATAAATTATTTTATTACATAAATATTATATCATTATAAATGAATATTCATTACATAACATTATGATCCACTCTATAATCACAAAGGTTTAGTGTATTTTGAGACTATATACATAAATATATTATTTACGTACATTTTTCAACATATATTATAAATTTATTCACAGTTTGTACCCTTCTTGATATAACATACTTAAAACCATTCTTTATAACATAGGGAAATGAAACATGACAATGGTTGAGCTCAATTCCTTAATAATAGTAAAAAAAGGAGATATAAATTAGTGATCATATGAAATCATAAGATAAGCATAAGGGTGTGAGATTATGATCCTAACATAAAAGGTTTATACCCAATTTATCATGGATCATAATATTGAATCATAATATAAATATTAATCATCAGAATGAAATGAATCATAAGAGTGAGAAATCATCACTAATCAATCATGAACCACAAGTTGAAATCATAAGCATAAAAACAAGACATAAAATTATAGAACAATCATAGTAATAGAAATCATTTCATATATCACGGATAACTACTGATACCATCAAATAATAGTGTACTAGGCACTAGTAGCTATTTCCCATGTCATAACAGATATGAAATCACCACATGTTTCTTATAGTGGATTAGGGAGCCCAACTTTTTCCCATAGTGGATCAAGCACATCTAATTTTTTCTTATAATTAAATCATGTGATATAATGATTTACCTAATACATTGGACAGTGTTAGAGACCTTGTTTTAATGATCATAAAATCATGTTTATTATACTATTAATGAGTTTTATGTGTTATGGTATCATTTTACATTATAAGGAAGGTTAGAAAGAAATTTGGCTAAGTATGAAAAAACTCACCATTGAGGACGATTCACTACTATGACTGAATCACCATTGAGGATGAGTCACCACCATGAATGACTCGCCATTCAGTCTAAGTCACCTCTAAATAATTACTCACCATTGGAGATAGCTCACCACTAAGATGAAATTTGGAAAAGTACTGGAATTAATTACTGTAGGACATGTCTCACTACTATTGGATGACTCACCATTGAGCTAGAAATTGGTTAAGTATTGATATGACCTACCTTCATATATGAATCACCATTGAATATGACCTTCCATCATAATTTAAATTTAAAAAAGTTTTGGAATTTCCTATCATCAGGATGTTTCATAGTTCATCCTGTCTTACCGCCGACCTCAGTAAATTCTAGCTCTAGTTACCACAAGTTCAAAAGCAGTCACAATAACTATTTTTTTATTTTGAATTAACTATTTATAATAGCAACATTATGTAATTTAATTCCAAGATTTATTTTAATGATTGGCCTTAATTATTTTACAGAGATGCATTAAAGAATGTGTCAGCCCTTAGTATGAGGACACATGATATCAATATGCTTGTTCTCCACATGGACACTTCTGCATGATGTATTGAAAAAAAGGAGTAGATTGCCTCATGAGAAGAATCTAGTTGATTTATGAATGAACTGATAACCAAGATACATGTATAGAGAGCTAGTGTGGAACCATGCAAGATCAAAAGAAGATTTTTGTGCCTTGTATGAAGCATCCATACTAGTGATCAACTATTGAATATGTGAACCACATTTAATACTAACACTACTTCTTATTGTCAAAAAATGTGTTTAGGAAACTCTATTCTACATAAAATTTTAAAAATATGACTCAAGATTAATTTAATACTACATTCATTGAGTAATGTGATTCAGATTATATCAGACAGAGAAACACCTTCCCTTTCTTCTTTATTATTTTATTTATCTATTTATTTCATATACATTATGAGAAGTGTGTGTAATCTATATTTTACACACACACTTTCTCCTTATTTAAACCTTAAGATACAAGATATCTTCTTAAAAACTCTTTATCCATGTTTCCCACGTGTTGTGTTACTAGTCTATGTGTATCCTATTATATCTGTACTACCACGATTACTATGAAAGAGGTACTTATGTGGCTTGGACAACTATTTTGATATTGTATACATTTTCCAATTTGTGGATCAATGCTTATTTTTATATAAACTACTTAGTATCAAGTAATTTCTAAGTGGATAGGATTATGTCTCATCTTGAGACTAAGCCACTTGTATTCAATTCCAATGTGTGTTCTGTTTTGTTTATTTTATTTTAGATATTTATAAATATATTTTTTTAAAATTAAAACAAAACAAAAAAATTTATATTTAAACATAATTAGTGTTTATATAATATTTTTATAGAGTAAATTTATTTCAAAGGTTAAAGTAATATTATATATTGTTTTAACCAATACCTAATAAATCATTGATAATTCTTTTAAAAGGTAATTACTTATATTGAACTATTATTTTGTTTAACAAGGCCATTTTAAATTAATTATGGTATTTTATTTTAACCGATTTTTAAAATATATTTTTATTGGGTACTCAATCCACATCCCACATGATATACCGACTCTGACAAACATTTGGTATCAAAGGTTTTTAAATATTTTAATATGTGATTTTAGTTGTACTTTAAAGACCTTAAATTATTTTTAGTTATAAATTTATTTCTTTAAATGGATAATAGAAAAGAAAAGGTGTTTTTCACCATCAGACCTCCTTTTTTCAATGGTAATATTTATACTCAATGAAAATTCTAGATCAAAATTCATATAGAAAATATGGGTTTTGAAATTCATCAACTATTGAGGATATGTATTAGTGAACTAAGACTCTTATAAAACATTGGGATGATGCTACTAAATTTTCTTATAATAAAAATTATAAAGCTATGAATGCCCTTTAATGTGACTTAGGAGATTAAGAATTCAATAGGATATCTACTAGTAAACTTTCCTTTGAAATCTGGAATATATTAACTATTTCACTTAAAGGAACTAAAAATGTTAAACAGAATAGATTTAGTACATGTATAATTAAAATTGATACTTTTAAAATGAGGCATGGTGAATTAATTTTTGGTATGTATCTCAAGTTAAACAAAATTGTGAATACTATGAGCTCCCTAGGGAATACAATATATTACAAGGATCAGATTATGAGACTTCTCAGATTCATTTCCAGATAATGGAGAGGCACTTCTGTTCCAATTAGAGAATCTTAAAACATTTTTGAACTGCAAGTTATGGAATTAATTGGAATACAAATGATGTACGAAGAAGAGATGAAATTCAATAGAGAAAAGGGTGATGAACCCAAAAGAAATTTAGAAGCTTTCAATACTACTACATCCAAACAAAAAGAAAAAAAGAGATTCAAGCTGAATGTTCAAGTGGTGATGAATCACCATCGGACAGTGATGAGGAAATGGCCCATTTGTCCAAAAGATTTAATAAGTTTTATAGGAATAAAAAAGGTTTTAGAAATACTAATAACGAAGGAAAGTATAACAGTATATAAACTTATAAAAAATATTGAAAAAAGGATAACAATACAAATGAGATAACCTTCTATGAATTTAAGCACAAAAGACTTATTAAGGTCGACTATCCAAGCCAACATGTTCTTGATGAAAAAAGTGTCTAAGGTGCCTCTTATTTCTACAGTATTATTAGTGATTAATTCTGATAACACTAAAATTGAACACAATGATAATGATATGTATACAGAAGAGATGTTTGAATACTATAATATTATTGGTGACAATTCCAATTAACCTAAAGAAAAATATAATTTTCAAAATAAATAACATGATTTATCTGCTAATATTAAATCTTCTCGTAATGTATAAAAATAGAAAAATGATTATATTTTAAAGAAAAATACATAACTAAAACATTCAAATGGAAAAATTAACAAAGACTTGGAAAGATTCTAAAATGCAATTGAAAATCTGCACAGATTTTAAGTAAAGAGGTTTCTCCATAATATGTTACAGTTCTAAGATACCAACCTGGACATAGAGGAATAGTTAATAGCACATTTATACCTAAATATAAATACGAAATCTCTACTACTAGTTATTTTTCTAAAGGACCTAATATTGTTTTTATTTTAAAAATCTTATAATATGCCTACATGAAACCCATTAAGAAAATTTGGGTTCCCAAAGATTTAATATCTAACATATCTAGACCCTAGAAAATATCGTTCCCAAATTCATTGTTTGTGTAAACTTTTTTATAGGAAAAATGCTTGAATAGCTCTAGTATAAGTATATGGTACTTGGATAGTGGAATTCTAGGCATATGAAAAGAGACTAATCTAGCTTAATAAACATTATAATGGATGATGGTGGTCACCTTTTATGATAATCTTAAAGGAAAGGTCATCGACCTTGTCCATATTGGTAAAACCAATTTAGTTTTAATTTCTAAAGTACTTTTTGCTGATGGATTAAAATATAACATTCTTAGCATCTCATAGTTATGTTATGATGGTTTTTATGTCATATTTGAAAACAAATCTTGTAATGTTTTTTATTACAAAATTGCTTTAGAGTTTACTTCTTTAATAAATGAGAATGTTCATGCATTTAATCTAGATTCTCTGATTTCTCAAAAAAATTAATTCTTGAGTTCCTTTTATATAGAATATTGGCTTTGGAATAGGAGACTAGGCCACCATAACATTCACTCACTCCTGAAGCGTACAATGAAAATTTTATTCATGGATCTACCCAAACACGAGTTCCCAAAAGAAAAAGTCTATAACCCTGGTCAAAAAGATAAATTTTACATGATTTATTTTAAATAAAAGAAATAAGTTTCAACTTCTCAACCTCTTAAGTTAGTTCTTATAGATTTATTTGGACCATATCATGTTTTTAGTCTAAATTGGAAGAATATCATTTATTTAATAGTATATAACTTTTATAGGTATACTTGGGTATTCTTTTTATCTCACAAGAATGAATATTATTCTTATTTTATCGAGTATTATAAGTATATAGAAAAAATAAGTGGAATTAGAATTAAGATCCAAATAAGTAAACATGGTTATGCGTTTAAAAATTTAAAAATAGAATCATTTTTCTCAAAAAATGGCTATAGTCATAGCATCTATTCTCCTAATACCCATCAGTAGAATAATGTTATGGAATGATGAAAAAGAACACTTCAATAGATAGCCAGGACTGTGCATGATGAATATGACACACCTATCTACTTTTGGGAAGAGGTTGTGAATACAACCTGCTATATAATCAATAGAGTTTTAATTATAACTTTCATGAAGAATACCCCTTATGAGATTTGTAATAGTATAAATCTTATGGTTAATTAATTTAGAGTTTTTTGTTTCAAAGTCCTTATTCTTAAAACAATGTATAATCTTGAAATGTTTTCCTCCAAAGGTGATGAAGGAATTTTTCAAGGTTATTAAACTTCTATTAAATCATATAGATTTTCTAATGAGATAAAAAATGTTTTAAAAGAGTCTCTTCATGTCAAATTTGATGATAAATATCCACATGATCCTAATACCTCTTTAAAAAACCCTCAGGATGATTTATCTTCTCCAAACATAAATTCTAAACTTATGATTATACTGGAAAAAAAAAAGCATAAAACCACCCAATTATAAGGAACTCTCATAACATGATCCTAAACCTATATAGGATCCTATGGGTAACAACCCCTCTTTTTCAAGAGACATTAGGAGTCTCAAATACCACCCTTTAGATGATGTAGTCAGAGGCCTAGATAGAGGTATAGAAACTATATATTCTCTAAGAAATCTGGTTGAACATCAAGCATTTTTGTCACAGCTTGAACCTATGAACATCAATGATGCAATTATTGATAAATTCTACGTAATGGTAATAAAAGTATAATTAAGTTAGTTATAAATAAATAAAGTATCAAAACTTGTTTATAGACCCAAATAAATCTCTACTATAGGAACTAAATGGATTTTTAGAAACAAGTTTTATGAATTAGGAATGATTGTAAGAAATAAAGCTAGACTAGTTACATAAGGGTATAGTCAAGAAGAAGTAATTGACTATGAATAGACCTTTCTACCTATAGCCATAATTGAAGCCATTATAATTCTTCTAGACTATGCAACACATCTCGATTTCAATCTATAAAATTTTGATTTCAAGAGTGAATTCTTAAATGGTTATATAGTTAAGGATGTTTTTGTTAAAAACCCCCTAGTTTTCAAAATTCCCATTTTCTAAAATCATGTTTTTAATTTAAAAAAATATTAATATGTTTTGAACGAAGCCCCAAATCTTGTTATGATAGGATCAACTATTTTATTATATCAAACGGTTTTTAAAAGGTATATCTGATCCTATCCTATTTATAAAATGAATTTCAAAAGGCATTTTAGTTGTAAAAATTTGTGTATTTGATGTTATTTTTGGATCTTATAATAATTTTTTATGCAATGATTTTTCAAAAATGATGCAAAATTATTTTGAAATGATTTTAATGGGTGAAATCAAAATATATTTTAGTTTTTAGATTTTTCAAAATAAGGAAGTAATTATTTTAAATCAAACTAAATATATAAAGTATAATTTAAAATGTTTCAATTTGGATAGAACTAATAGCAATGATACTCCTATGAGTACCACCTATTTGTTGGATCTTTATAGAGTTAGGAAACTAGTGGGTCAAACCAGTTATATAGGTATGATTGGAATTCATCTCTACATAACTACTAGTCGACCTAATATTATGTTTAGTGTGTGTATATGCGCTCATTTTCAAGAAAACTGAAAATTGTCACACTTGGTTTCTCTAAAAAGAATTTTCAAATACCTCAAGTATAATACTAATTTATGACTATATTACCCAAGAGGATAAGTATTTTAATTAGTTATCTATTCATATACTAATTTTGGTGGCTATAAATTATATAGAAAAAGAACCTTTGGAACATGTCACATTTAGTAAAAGTCTCTAGTTTATTGGAATAGTAATAAAAAATAGAATTGTCTACTACAGAAGCTGAATAAAAATCTACATGTAGGTGTTGTGCACACATTTTTTTGGATAAAACACGCATTACTAGACTATAAATATTAATTATGACATGTCCCTACAAATTTTGATAATACAAGTGCTATAAACATTTCTAAAAATCATGTGTATCACTCAAGAAATAATATATTGAAGTAAGATATCACTTTTTGAGCGGTTATTTTCAAAAAGGTCATGAGGAAGAACATCAAAAAAATATTCATCAGTCACCTAAAAATACTAAAATAAAAAAAATTCAAAATGGATCTGAAAAGCAGTGCTCTGTCACTAAGGATTTTACGGATCATATATTGTCTATCTTGGTACAATGTTTTTTTATTGCCTGCTCTTTTCCAGTCTGAAAAACTAATGATTTAATTGATCTCCTCTAACCTGATTGTGGGACTCCATTTCAAATGGCATACAATGGGACTTGGCTATAGGGAAGACACAAAGTCCAATGAATTCTTAGGATCCATCTAGAATAATAATAGTGAAAAAATCTATCAAGAGTCTTAAGAAATATGAGGGAATGGATTCATCAAATATAAATGTTGATTTTAACACTAAAGAGACACAACTAGTCTCAATCCCCAAGAAAGTACAAATGACTAAAAAGTAAAAAATAAAGAATCTCTTCAAGGAAAATTATAAAGGGGAATAAACCCCAAAAATAAGATCAAAATAATGACACTCTTATAAAACTAATAGGGCCTATCCCACCCTAGAATTTTGTGTTCCCTAAGGATTATCATAGGTATGTAAAAGCTTGATTTAATTGGTCTCACTAAGAAAAATAAAAAACATTCTAAATAGGTCACCCCCATTGATAGTAGTGGCTGCTATTTATTGGGAAAAATTACTCCTTCACTAATACTGAGAGGCTATGGATTTTGGTTCATAGAAATGTTGAAAATCCCTCTATTGTCCATAAAGAGGAATATATTATCACATGCAGCTTCTTTAAATATGAAAGGAAATTATTTTTCATAATTTATTATAAATCCCATAATTATATTAATAGGAGATACCTATGGCTGAAAATCATATATTTCTCCAACATGATCACTAAACCTTCGACCATGATTAATGACTCTAATTCAATCCTCCATACAGATGAGAAAATTGTACATGTTTCACATCATGTCTCTATCAAATAATTCAAAGCCTGAGTTGATAAAGAAAATCATACCGAGATAAACCTTGTTAGAGAAAAATTAACTTGCTACAAAAAAACATTTAAATTGTATGAAATCTAGTTCAATTGAAAAAAAAAATTGGAATGATTCCTCGCCTTTCAATTTGAGATCAATATCTTGTCTTTCCTTTGTGCAATAAAACTCTAATCATCATTCCACTCTGGTGATCCTTCTTGATAATGAAGGGTTGCAGCCTCTCACTTTTAGGTTCAATAATTTATGCAATGCTGGCTTAGAATGTAGGTAAATTGCTCATGACACGTGGTCCTCAGCTGATTTTAATGAAAACACCCTAGTATGTATTTCTAAATTAAAACTGATCAAAGTTAAAAGGAAATAATGGAGAAGGAAAATATTCATCTTCGTTTATTAATATATTGATTCTCTTGAATTATCTCTCTACTATTTTTAAGAATCTATTAATATGAATAATTTCTCTCGTAATCTTGATCCAGAAGAATAAATGATAGAATTCATAAGAACATGTTCAAAACATGGTGGCTCACCAATGTATATAGAAACACTAAGTCCTTAAATGTTGTTCAGTGGGATAGAAGGGCCAATAGACACCTTTCCCTTCTCAATAATGGAGGCCAAATTTTGGATGAAATATAAGCTCTTGATAATCATGTATTTTTTTTATTTAACTTTATTCAATGGATCATATAGGAATGTATATTTAATGTTATAATTCATTCTAAAGATGACTAATAAGGAGGATAACATGTTAATCGCTTCAACTCTTCTGGATATTGAAATCAAGGAAGCTATCTTTGGTCTCAAAAAACTAAGCTCAACTGGACCGGATAGCTTCACCAACCATTTTTTTAAATCTTACTGGCATGTCATCCAAAATTATGTATGCAAACTGATTAAGAACTTTTTTAAAAGGTGGATTTTTTACATAGGGATTTAATGCATGATTCATTTCCATAATTCCAAAAGTAGGAAATGAAAGCGACTTCAATCAGTTTAGAACAGTATCATTTTTTAACATCATACACATTGTTATAACAAAATTCTATGCCAATAGAATTTCTAGAATCTCAGATAAAATTATATCCTAGAACCAATTTGGTTTTTTCAAATATAGAAACATTAAATATTGTCTCCACACTAATTCAAAATATATGAAAATACTCAAAAAGACAACCAAGGGAGGTAACATTTCTCAAAATATTAATATCAAAAAAAATCATATAAGAGATTGGGTCTTTATAGGTAATGTTATATCTTACTTTGGATTTAATTTGAAATTCATTTTTTTATTAAATCTCATCATGTATCTACTCATATATCAATCTCAAAAAATGGATATTCATATGTTAAATTTACATGATATAGAGGGGTGAGGCAATGATACCCCCTCCAATCTCTCATCTTTTCTATATAAGAAGATTATCTTAGTAGACTTATTCTCCACATGGTGAATAGTAGTGATATGAAGATTATCTGGGCGGAAAGAGGTATTTTTTTCTCCATCTCAACTATTTTTCACTAATGGAATTATTATCACTACTCAGGGTGATAAGAAAAATATAAAAAACATCATGAAATCCCTTTTACATTATAATAGTGTGTCAGGCCCAAAAATAAGTAGGAATAATTCATTTACCTATTTTGGAAAGACATCTCAACTTTCATGAAATTGAGCATGTCAACAATCTAGTAATAAGATATTTCAATCTTCTATTCATCTTTTTAGGTGTTCCTATGATATGGGGATTACCTCAGGCATCTCACTTCACTTGTATTTTTTAGTAATATTAGAAGGACATTGGCCTCTTGGAAAGGTAAATCCCTTTAAATTCTATGAAGGGCTTGTTTTTTCAAGCATGTAGTGATATCCAAACTATTTTATTATTATGTTGTTTATACCCGGGTTTGATCATTAATTAATTGAATCAATACCTTAATGAGAAACTTTTTATAGAGTGGCATCATTATTTAATGAAAAATATTTATAGTTCCTTGTAAGCAATGATTCAGGACTTATGCCCTTGGAGTTATGGGCATCGAAAATCTCATAATTTTAAATAAATCCCTTCAATTCCAATTCATCGAAAGAATTAATAAAATCATATCTAATTCCATAGGCTTCCTCGGATCCAAATTCCTAGAAATATGGATAGAAGGAAACTCAAATTACATTGAATCCTCCACCTAGCCTGGTCTGAAAATAGTATTTAATAAAATTTACATTCACTATCATTGCTGGTAAATGATAATTCTTCTCTCATATTTTGGAAAGATAACTGGACTGGAATTCCCCTAATATATTTGAACTAGTTACAGATCCTAACATCTCAATAATGAATCGACTAGATGATCTAAACTCTCTCTCCAATGACATTAAATCAACTATCACAAATTATGAGTTCATGACTGTTTTGTAGTTCCTTGAAATGTGTATTCTAGTTTTAAGAATCACTGTTTCTAAGCGGTTTCCATTAGATTTATTTATGGAACCGAAAACTTCCAACAGTTTTTTATCCAAAGGGTCCTTCTTTCTAAAGATAGAAATTTGTTAAGTTTGAACTTTATGATACTTAAGAACATGCATTGGTAAAGATCATGGGAGGTTGGACTCATCACACCCTTTTTGGGGGGAATTTTTGACTACTCTGGGACTCTCTTTGTTTTTTTTAAGATATTTTCATGAATACTTATTAATTCACCAAGTATATCATAAGTATCCCTTGGGATAATCAATCAATTATTTATCATATGAAAATTTTAAATTCATCTATATGTATTCGAGGTTCTCCATTAATGGTATCCTCTCATATACTACATATATATTCTTTTAATCATCTTTATGATGATACTGGTTTTTATTCCACTCAGCGGGGCACTCTTGAATTTATTGTCATCTGGGAAGATGATTTTTTTTGATCTTGGAATCATGCCCATAAAATGGGCTACCTATGCATCCTTGTTAAAGGAATCATAGCCCTCGTAGTTTGGTGCCACTTAATGGGACACATCATACCATTTTAGGTCATGTGATAAGGACCTTTAAGAGGAAGGTGCTCAGTCAAAACTTAGTGTGGGAATTATACTGAAGCATCCCAAGGAACATGGAAAGGATATAGGATTCAAAGTAAGATTAGACCGTATTGATAATATGGCCCAATGAGAATAGGTTTGATTTGAAGTGTTGGGTTTGAACCTCAAGGAGGCTTCCTACATATCCCATGTGGTTGGGAATCAAAGCTCATAGAGTTCGATAAGTATCATAGAAGAATATTGTCCTCTGAGAGAGATGAGTTTGGGATTACTTCCTGAAAAGGATTCCATGATGATCTGGGGTTTAATTTGGGGCTTATTCCTAATAAGGATTCCCATATTAAGAGAATTTGGGTTAGATTTTTGAAGAGGTTATCCATTGATCTCGGGCCCTGAAAAGGATTCTTACGTATCCTGTTTTGAAAAGGAATCAGACTTCTCTTAGTTCATTAAATCGTGCAAAAGTTGTAATCATGAAAAATATCTAAGACCACGTGAGTCTTTCTTGAAGTGAGAAACAAGAGAATTTCAAATATTCAACAAAGGTATCCAAACTTTTCCTCTTCTGCTGATGGAAGGGGTGCACCTATGGAGGCAAGAGTGTATGAGGGAAAGGTGATCGTGGAAGAGGGTGAGGCGATGAACCTTGCCTCTATTCTATTTATATTGGACAATAGTAAAATTTAAGGAGGAAGGGATTAAGGTTAGGGTCTTACATCAGGATGGTTACCCATGGTGACAAAGCCCAACGGGAGAGGGAAAGGGTAACAAAAGTCCTTGTTCCCATCTCCCCTCTAGTCTTTGGAATCGAAGAAGAAAGGAGAAAAAATGATGCTACCTCCTACAAGAAAAGCCAGGGGATTATGCTAGGATGGTTTCCCTGAAATTTTTCCTGGTAGGGGATGGAGACTTCTCTTATGTTTGCATGGAATATAATGTTTGAACCATACCTTCCCTACTAGAGACCTGAGGTTCCAGGTCTTAGAGATGAGAAGGGGGGGACAAAACCCAAACCCTTATTCTAAAAACTGGGAACTCCCCATCAGAGTTCCAAAGAGAAAATTCCATGTGATTGTGGATATACATACCCATAGACACTCTTTGAACCCTAACCCCATTTGAAAAAGATGTGGGAAAACTCTAATTGTGGAAATGAAAACCCAAATAGGAGACACTCTAATGTTCCTTTCCCAAATATATGATAATTTATGAGGTTTTAGTACCGGTCTCAATAGAATCCCTTTCAAACAAGGGATCCAATGAAGAAGAAGTCTTTCCATGAATGAATTTGAAGAGGTCATGATGGCTTTTAGACTAAAGAGATTAATTGAATCAGAGAGGGACGCTCAAGTAGATAAGGGAATGCAAGTATGGGCATGCAAGTAGATTAGGGTGACCTGATGTTCACTTAATCAAAGAATAACTTGTATGTTAATACTTTGGAGAGACCTTACTCAAGCCTTCAAGAGTATTTATAGGTAATCCCTAAAGTGGGTTACTCATGTTCCTAAAGAAGGAATGGGAGGTATGAAATTATTTATGATTTGGGGAGGTTGGGCATTTTAGGCACACAAGTGTTATGGTTTCCAAACACTAAAAGGACTTAAGTCCA
Organism: Viscum album; assembly: GCA_963277665.1. Classification (NCBI taxonomy): domain Eukaryota; kingdom Viridiplantae; phylum Streptophyta; class Magnoliopsida; order Santalales; family Viscaceae; genus Viscum; species Viscum album. The sequence continues at coordinate 1,673,597,685 of OY728133.1, forward strand.
ATGATCCTCCCTTAGATCCTCTACTTAGGGTATTGAAGAACTACCATGAATGTGTTGGCAGACTGGGGTGAAGTAATAGGGAGACTAGAGTAGCAATTGTGTTTTAGGGAAATTTTTCCATACAAATGAGGTTTCCAAGGGTCTATTAATAGGAAAAAACGGGACCTTGGGAGAAAAGAGTTTGGTCGTGCAAGTGACTTGTGCGGCAGAATTATGGTGTGCAAGTGGCTGCGCACCAGATGAGTGGTGCCCAAGTATACTTGTGCACCGCAAGTGATTGGGCCAAACTAGGGTGACACTTTGAGGACTTAGAAAAAGTAATATCTTCATCCATCTCTAGTAAGGTGTCACACTTGTGTTTGTGCACAGGTACCTTGGGCACCTCTTTAGGGACATATCCAAATAATTGCTCCATACCGTAGGGGTTGTTCCCCCGCACCCCTACTTGGGATCAGTGTCGGGCTATGGTCTCGGCCCTTTAGTCTAGTGCCTTCACTACCATCACTGACCCCATGAAAATTGCAGAGTGGCACCGTGAGCTTTTTGATCCCAATTGAAGATATTTTGTGGAGAAGTGCATGGATCACATTTCATGGTGTCTATAATGACCTAGTAGGGTTTTCTAATCTATGAACCGGATCAAACAAACTTTTTTATTCTAAGTCCTTTTACAGTCATCTATCATAGGGTACCCTCAAATGGGCGGGATCCTTCCATAAAAAATGGTTATCACCCTCTAGGATTTCTCTACTTCAGTGAATTTTGTTCAATAATATACCAGTTTATGTTAACCTTCCATGTGTCGGCATTTCCCTTTATTAAAGATCCTTTTTATACTTCCATAATTGAGAATATGTGGATAATATTTTCTTATGATTCCATATAGACTCTTATCTATGGAAGGTCGTGTTTGAAATTTTGTAGATTCACTCACCACATGCAAGTTTATTTGTGAATTTACTGCTTTTAATCCTCAACATCCTGATTTCTCACCAACTAAGAACACTCTTTAGGGTTTCTTGTTTGGAGCTCATCCAGGTAATCTTTTGAGGAATAAACAAGATCATTCATGATTGAATACCCTCTAACTCTTATTAATCCCTTATTGATATTGTAGTGGATGTTTAAAATGAAAACCCTCTATAAGGTGGATGTTGTAGAAACACAGTATGCAACCTTACTATGCTGAAATGACTGAAGATTCATGGTAACTTCTCTCCCCATCTTGGAATACTTGTGGTGTTTTGGGTCCCACATTTTAATGGTTTGTATAAGTGCAACTTAGACAGTGCATCGTGGGGTAATCCAGGACTAGTGGGCTATAGAGCTATATTTAGATATCACAAAGGTGATTTAATTGAATACCTCTATGGATATTGTGGTTTTACCAATTCATTGTATGAATAAATTATTGGGAGGATCAATGTTTGTCAAATGTAAATTCAAAGTAAATGGAATAATATTTTGTTTGAATGTGAATCCTCTATAATTGTGCATGCCCTTAAACTTAGAAAAATTCATCTCTCATGGAATTTGACTACTAGATGGTGAAACTTCCTTGACAATATCTCCTCAATAAATTATATTATCACTCTTTCTTTTGAAGTGAACTCTATTATGAATATAATTTAAAACAAAAGAGGGTTCGATAAGGATTACATCTGTTCTAACACTCTCCCTACTGATCTAATACCCTTTTTTCAAAGGGGAAACTATAAAATTCATTCCTCTAGATTTTTTTAATGCTTATTTTATATTATAAGAGTTTTTTAGCTCACTTTCTTAAAAAAGTTGGTATCACTCTTAATACATTCATACATAATATCAAATTACTGATATTTTCACAAATCATTTCAATTCTGAGGGAATAAACTAAATCAAAAATGAGTTATGTGTGATTAATTTAGGTTGAGTTTAATTTTTTGGGACTCACCATTATAGATGTCTCACCATTGTGAATGTATCACCACTGTAGATGTCTCACCATAGTGAATGTCTCTCCAATGTAGATGTATCACCATTGAAGATGTCTCTCTGTTGGAAATGTCTCAGTACTGTGAATGTCTTACCATTACGAACATCAAACCATTGGTTTTTATCACCTTTTTAAACCTCATGAATTTTTTAATATATCTCTATTTACATTTATTTTAGGCCATCATTTTTGTTTTAAATTTGAAAATTATTTAATTGTTTAGTTTCTAATTCAATTAAAATTATATTCAGTTTTTCATCTTTCAATATCCTATTATTAACTATAGAGAACCTATTCTGCCTAAGTTTATCTCTAAAATAGAGAATATTTTAAAGGAATGAATTTTTGAGGAGGAGACAGAAGTATTAGGTGAAGAGAAATTTAAGAGTACTTCTAAATCTTATGATGATAACGAAAATAATAAAAAATGGTTATTTAGAAGAAGATGAAGATGAAGTTCATGAATAAGTTAATGGTAAAGGTAATCAAGATGGATATGGAGATAATGATGATAGATCATCTGGACCTAATGGTTCCAGTGGTAGAACTATAGTAGAGGATATGGAAATTCCTCAGGGAATCATTGTCTCTCTAGGAGTGTCAGTTATAGATCTAAAGAGAGACCCAACCTAATTAATGGTGTTGATAAGCATACTAAATAATAGAAAGATGCATCAGTTGAAGAGAAGGAATCCCCAAGTTTTTAAAGGCATCCTTCTATTCTTTCTAGTGGTTATATTAGTGTGCCTACCAATGTTGGTTAGCTTAGTGTTGTGAAACTGCCAATGGTTGAGTAGATAAAGGTTGTTACTACTTTTGAACATTTAGTTGCTGAGAAAATAGATGTTGAACCTACTATTTTTTAGTTACTATATGAAGTGTATATATATATATAGTCCTCTATAGTTATACCATATGTGGTTATGTCTACACCTACAAATCCTACAGTTGTTTATATTCCTGTTAAATATTTTTCACGTTGGATTGACCCAGTGTATGGAGAATGGTACAAGTTTCATGAGATTTAACCAAAAAAAGTTATAATATATCTTTTAGAAGTAAGGTATCATTAGGGAAATTTAGAAAATTAGATTGATGCTTCTGGATAATTAGAAATATTTTCTTCTGAGATATTGGTTGAACTTGTTGATTCACCAATGCTAAAGGATGTTGTCACTAGAGGTGACTTAGAATCCTATATAGAAATTATTCTTTACAAATTTAGTATGTTATTAGGAAATAAAATTAGTTAGGTCACAAATTTAAGTAAAATGGATTAAAGGTATTTATTTGAGTTAGAGATACAACAAATTCAATCGAAAATGATGTACCACATTCAAGAAGTTAAGATTTAAAATATAAGACTTTAAATGGAATTGGAGTCTATGAAATATTTGTTAGAAGGGATGAAAACTACCTTTTCTACATTCATGGATTATTTTCTTGATAGAGTGGAGAATCTTACTTCATTGCCTTCTACTTCTACTACTCCTCCCATTGATGTCAGAATGATAAGATCTATTGTGAGAGAAGAGCTTTGCACTTCTTCCAATGATGTTCTTGACCTACCTATAGAGACTTTAATAAAAATAATATTTAATATTGACCATGTGATCATTTTGGTTAAAGAGTATGAAAAATACAAGAAGGTTAATAGAGAAACCATAACCAAATCTATCAGGTATTATCTTTCAAGTACTTTCACTAAAAATGAGTTGAATGCTCATTTTATGTTCCTTATTAAAAATATGAGGATGATTCTAGTCAATCCATCTTTTAAAGAACAAGTAAATCTGTTAAAGGTAATGAATCTAGTGCTTCAGTGTTTTATGTTTGGCAATAAATATTTCTTTAGTTCAATGGAGAGTGGTGGAAATATCATAAGGGATATCATAACTCATATGAAACCATTTCTGCATTTTCATGAACCTATAATTGTGGACAATGAGGCCATACCTGTTACAACTCATCTGAAACCTCCATACACTACTCCAGAGTACTTCAGGCCTAGTATGATTGGTGATCCACATGCACCTTTTCCAGCCAGATTCCATCCTTTTTCACTTTCTCGTAGATAATTCGTTCAACACCTCAAGACCAATCATCATCAGAGAACTTTGTTTTCTTACTGATTTCTCTACAACCATACCTCGAACTCCCTGAAATCCTATTCCAAATTCCACTTTAGATAAAGGGAAATGAAATGAACATTTTGATCCCTCATCTTATCTGGAGAAGAATTATTTAGGATTAGAAAATTTTAATTTTATGAGATTATTTATATGTACCGTTTTATTCAAAAAAATTTACTATAATTTCAGTAGAATTTCTAAATGAAAATTCACTACTTATTTTTATTCTGTTTTTTCATATTATTCCTATATTAATTTCATGTTTTATGTTTAGGATTTTATAATCCAAAACAGGTGATAATAGAAGAATATAACATTTATTTATATATTATTATTCCTTTGCTACTATATTATTCCATTGAATCCATATAGATATCCTTTTAATATAATTATAAATATAGTTCTTTGATACTATCTATTCTGTTCTTTGATACTATTTATTACCTTGTTATTTTTTCAACCATGTGTCTTTTCTTTATCTTTGATGCCCCATTTTACAAAATTTCATCACTTATCTTTGATACTATGTGTATAAAAATGCATGTTTTGTGATCACAAAAACGGGGTAGATTGTGGCACCCTTTTTTAAGGATCACCAAATCATGTTTATTATACTATTAATGAGTTTTATGTGTTATGACGACATTTTACATTATAATGCAGGTTGGAATAAAATTTTTCTATGTATGAAAAAGACTCACCATTGAAGATGATTCATCATCAAGGATGACTTTCCACTAAGAATGAGTCCCCGCAAAGAATGACTCACCACTGAGGTTGAGTCACCACCAAATAATTATTAACCGTTGGAGACAACTCATCACGAAGATAAATTTTGATAAAGTACCAGAATCACCTACAGTCATCTATGTCTCACCACTAGAGTATGAATCTCCATTGAACCAGAAATTGGTTAAGTGTCAAGATAACCTACCATCTGAGAACAATCATCATTGAAGATGACCTTTCATTAGACTTTGAATTTGTAAATGTGTTGGAATTACCTATCACTAGGATGTGTCACAGTTAAGCCCGACTCACTACCAGCCTAAGTAACAACTAGCTCCAATCATCACTAGTCACAGTCACCATCACTATTTTATCTATGTTGAATTAATTATTTATAATGAATACATTATGAAATTTAATTATAGGAGTTATTTTTATGATTTATATTAATTATTAAATATATATGTAATAAGAAATGTGTTAATATTGCGTAGAAGGATGTGGGATATCCATATGATTGTTATCCACATGGAGAAATGTACATGATGTAGTTAAAAGAATGATTAGACTCTCTTGTGAGAAGAATTAAGATGGACTTGAATGAATTGAGAACAAAGATACATGCATAATCATCTAAATATGAACCATGCAAGATCAAAAGAATATTGACATTCCTTACATGAATAATCTATACCAGCGATCAACTATAGAATAAGTTAACCACATTGAACACTTAGAATACATTATAAATTCAGAAAAAAAGAGTTTAAGAAACTCTATTCTATAGAAAATTTCAAAAATATGGCTCGATCTTCATTTCAAACTATGTTCAAGGACTTACAAGATTTAGAGAAAATCAGACATAGAAACACCTTCCCTCTCTACTTTTATTAATTTCTCTCTCTATTTATTTCATATACATTACTAGAAATTTGTTCACTCTATATTTTACACACACACAAACTATCTATGTGTGAGGTTTTTTATCTATACTCCTATGATTACAATGTAAGAGGTCTTTGTGTGGTATAGACAGCTTTTGTGATATTATATACCCAGCCAAGGTTGTGGGTCAGAGTTTATTTTTATATAAACTTATTGGTATCAGGTTATTTCAAGGTGGAGAGAATTAAGTCTCATATTAAGGATAAACATCTTGTACTCAATTCTGTTGTATGTTTTGATATTTTTATTTTATTTATAATATTTAAAACTGAATTTGTTTTAAACTGAAAACAAAACAACTACATTGATAGATAACCATAATTGGTGTTTATATAAGACTTTGATTGAGTAAATTCATTTAAATGGTTAAAGTTACATTATATATTATTTTAACTAAGACATAATAAATCTTTGAGAATTATTTTAAAAGTTCAAGAATTATATCAATATACTATTTTAGTTAATTGGCTAATTTTAAACAAATTTTTGTATTTTATTTAAACATTTTTTAACATATATTTTTATTGGGTAATCAATTCACCCCCCCCCCTCTTGAGATAATCACTCTGACCAAAAGATGGATATATAATTCTAGGCTCACCCATCACATAAATGAAACCATAATTATGTTGTCCACAAGATCATAAAACATTCATCATATCATTATATCATATCCAATAAAAATAAAATAAGATTCATAAACATTTCATCTTTTTAGTATAGCATACCCCATTGAAAATAAATGAGTTTCTTAAGAAAACAATCATCATAATAATAATCCATATATAGAAATAATAATAATGGTAGCATTGGATCATATCCCTCATAAACTATAATTAACATTAAGGGTTGTTATCATATATCAAAATTCCTTTGAAAGAAGACTAAAATATTTCTTAAGGAAAATACCATTTTCATTTTGAAATCACTTCTATAAAATAAAAATATAAATAAAATATTAAGGTCGAAATTTTATTTTAAAAAACATGGATTATTTTAAATTTTTCGTCAAAACATTTAGTGTTCATGATTTTAAAAAAAATCATGTCATGTACTTTAAAATAATGATTCCATTCACATTTGCTTTGTAAAAAATCAAAAAGTACCTCGTTTAGAAAATGATAAAAATATTCACTTAAAAAAATATAGAAATCCAAAAATTGATAAAATTACTTTAAAAAATAATTGGAGGATATTAAAAAAATAAATCATTTTAGAAAACATGGATATGTTAGAAAAATTATTTAAGACAAAAATAGGAGAAATAAAGTCATATTTTCTTAAAAACGTTTTCTAAACTATTTTGAGTTAAAAAGAGAGGAAATAGTACTAAAACTTAAAAAATTATAGTTAAAAATTTGAGAATAAAAATTAATAGAATTTATCATATAATGATCATATTATTTCCTCAATTTAAATTCAAGTATAAACAATCTCAGTTAAAATGGTATTGAAACATAAATCACATACATCAAGTCTTGTCTTCCTTCACAGGTGTTTGAACATCCTATATAATAAATATATATTTATTATAAATCTATTAAAAACCCATAATACTATATATCATACCATATATGATTTACTTATAAAATCTTACCTCTCAATTATTAAAATTTCTCTATTAAAATAACGGTTCTAAGTGATAACTGTTTTTTTCATAAGTATTTCAGTTCAGAAATCCATTTCATTATACTTTAACCATGTTTAAATATTATAAAAAATTCAAATAGTTTCATGGTTGTCATAATTAATCATTAGATACACTTTTTAACTATTCATATAAAATGGTGATGAAAAATGAATTACATTACTTCGTGGATATGGTAGTTCATACATACGAATGAGTGATGTTTCCATTTTTCAATTCATGGGAAAAAAATAAATATAAATAATAATTAAACTTTCTAGAAAAATATTAATATAATAGATATCATATATTTTTATTAATTCCCTCATTATAAGAGTTAGTGTGAAGTGGTTATGAAAAATGGAATGCATCTCTTCATGGAGGTGGTAGTTCACACGTATGATTGAACGATGTTTTCTTTACCCATGTGATAGAAAAGAGGTGTATAATGGTTGGTAAATCATCATAATAACAATTTAGTGTGTTGGATATAATTATTTAAATATTTATAATGTATACCATAAATTTTAGAGGATATATAAGAATAAATAAAATTGAAAGTACTAGGTTAGGAGTTATACCTCTTTGTTGAGGAATCTCTTTTGGCTAACACCTTAAACATTGATATAATGGTATTTAGGAAACAAAATAGGCTCTAGGACGTGGGGAATGAATGTTAGAAGGTATTATTTCAAGTATTGTATGATATGGAATGCTCAAAATGTGTGATAAAGAGATGATAAGAGGTTCTCTTTCATAAGTGAGGGGAGCAGCACTCTTAGATTTACAAGAAGTGTTAAATAATATTCATATATAATTAAAAAATAATAATCATGGAAAATGGAAAAAAGGAACCAAATATTCAAATAAAATATGTTATTTATTTGAAATAAACAGAAAAAATCACATTTGGACATGTTTTTGATACATTTTAATCCTTATATCTTAGTTAAACCACTTTAAACTCATTTTAACCTTAACCATGATAACTCAACTTTTTACCATTATAAAATAATTATATTTCCAAAAATAAAGGGTTACTTGTAATTGTTTTTTGAAATTATTATTCTAAATGTGAAATCCATTTTATCAGTTTAAATTTCTATAGGTTAAAGAAATTACTTTTAATATAAGAAACTAAAATCCATGAAAAACAGTTTTTAGGATAATACCAGATTTGTAAGATTAAAAATCATTTAACCTTGAAATAAAGTAATAAATTATTTTCCATGATTATTATTAAATAAATAATAATAAAAGTAGTGTTTTTAGGATTTTATAGAAATCCAAGATATAATGTAATCTTTCAAACATTCCATTAAATTCAAAAACAAAAAATTGATTTTAATTGAAATATAATATAACTTATCTATAAAAAAGTAAAACTAGGGTTCCCAAATTCAAAATTATTTTTTAAAATAAATTATTTAACTCCTAAAATATATCTATTGTCAAAAAACCCCATAAAATAGTATAATGTAAAGTGTTAAAGATATTTAAAAGCTTTACACTATTATTTTAACCAAATTTTAGCTCTTTTACCGAGGTGACGAATATATACTTTGGACACGATTCATAATTACAAAATTTATGTTTACCCTATTAAATTATATTAATTTTTTTATTAAAAATGTAATCCATTTTATCAATTTAAATTCATATAATTTATTAAATTATATTTAAAATTACATAAGCAAAACATAGTGAAAAGAAATTTTCCAAAAAAAACATTGTCTTCTTAAAGTATAAAAAAATTTATATCAAAATCAAGAATAAAATTGATTAAAATTAAATAAATTGGATTTTTAATAATATAAATGATCATATTTTACTTTTGAAACCATTTTAAAATAAATTAGACCTATATAAATGCTTGAAACAAAAAGATAGTTTTCAATAAAAATCAGCATTTCTCGCTATTCATTGTAAAATCAATCATTTCTAAAAAAATCCCAATGTTTCACCGTAAGATAATTGTGATATGTTAATTTCAAAAATTATATCATTTTTACTAAATAAAATTTCTAAATTTTACATAATTTCATTATAATATTATCTCACAAAAGGCAGTAGAAACCATTTTTGAAGAAAATGTATTTTTGAAGCATAAAATGATTTTACTAAAAATTGACTATTTATTTACTAATTCATTAAAATTATATAATTATTTTATAACCATTTTTTATAATTTTTTATTATTATTCATTCCTCTAATTTTAACGTCTACTTTATAATGGTCACATTTAAATAATAATATTTGTATCGCAGTTCGATAAACTCAATATTACATTTAAAGTAAGTTATCAAAGAAATAAAATTTATTTAAAGAGAAATATATCAAACAAATCGAGTGTTATTACAATATAATTTTGAAATATCTTATATTTATAATGTATAATTTAATTCTATATTGGTATCTAAGGCAGTTAAGTGTTCTCAAAGAGAATAATTCTGAGCATATATATGTGAATGTTATTGAAATAAATATATGTAATTATGATTCATGGGTATCAGATACCGGGTGTGTATAACACTTTTATATTGAAAAGGTAGAATAAAAAATAAAATATAATTAATAAAAGGTTAATTAGATCTACATGTTTGAAATTGGGAAATATTTTTAGTATTATCGGTTAGCACTTACGATCAAAGTTACCAAGAGGATTATTACTACAATCAGTAAAAAATTATTATATTCCTTCCATAAATAGAAATTCTATTACTATATATTATTTTTAAAAGAAGTTATTTTCATTCATTATTAATCATAAAAAATTTTCTCTATATATTAAAGAAATTTTTTATGGCATTGGTAGTATAATTAATGGTTTATATATTCTAGACATGAATAGTCTAGTCAACAACATTCGGAATAAGAAGGTCTATGTTGATTATAACACAAATTATCTTTTGGAATATTCACCTTCATCATATAAATGATAAAATTATTCAAAGACTCTATAGAGATATATTTTCTGAATCATTACATTATGAAAAATACAGTACTTATAAAACTTGTTTGTTAGGAAGAAATTCCAAAAAAAAACTTTTACTGGAAAAGGTGAGATAGATAGTTTACAATTGGATATTATACATAGTGTAAGGCGCAAATTGATGTGTGGAAATGTTATAATTTATTTATTTTGAGTTTTGGGGTGTTCAGTGATGATATTGGGGGATTTGGGAAGATTTATGGGTCTTTTGATGTCGTAGCATGGTTGTTAGTCCTGTGCAAGGGGGTTTGGAAGGAAAGAGGAAAATCTACATAGTTAATACATATTCACCTAATATCATGCATAAAAACTAATAAAGTGGTATTTTTAGAGATATTGGGCTCTACAAAGTCATCTGGTACCATGTAGTTAGATTGTATGACCATTTAAACCCCCCAATAAACTTCATTTTTACCCTATTTTCGAGAATTATACTTTATTTATCCCCAATCAATTGGCACTCAAAATTCCATGGATATTTTGGGTTAATTTTGGGAGATTTTATTCTCTCAATTCTCATCTTCCTCAATTCTTAGCGGATATATTTTGAGGATCTAAGGTAAAACCCTTTAGATTCTCCCCTCAATAATAATTTTTTATTACTCTTATGGGAAACCCTAAATATGAAATTTTGAAATGAATTTTATTGAAAATATTTGGATTAATTTGGGGATTTTGGTTTTCAGGATTAATGTATCCTAAATGGAGATTGGATCTCGGTTTTTAAGGCACGACTTCATGTTTTCACCAGATTTGAGGTAGGTGGATTTTCATATATACCAGGTGCATAGATATCATATTTATTTGGTTTTTATTGGGTGAAAATTAATTTTTTTTATTACAATAGCTCATTTAGGGATTGTTTTGGGTTTTTAAAATAAATTTTTTGTGTCTGTGTTTTTGGAGTAAACAAGAAACGATGATTTTCCATGTGCATGGGTATTTTCTAGAAAATGGGTTATATTATTGTATTGTATTAAATGTAGAATTGTGTTATTTATTTTATAAATATATTGGTGTGATTTTAATATTATTAGTGGAACTTAATTTACAATTTTGGTTTGTTTTTTGGGTGCATTTTTAGTTGTTGTTTTTTACAGTTTAGGAATGAGTTATTGTGAACTCCCACTTAGTTTTAGAGACCTCGCCTGTAACACCCCATGTTTTTATGAACCACTTTTTAGAATAAATTAAATTTATTTTATGTCTTTAACTTCACAAAACACTAATTAAGATATTTTTTATATGCAGCACCAAGTTAATCTTGCACTACACGCAACATCATCTTAGCTTACATTACATGCAACACTGAGGTTCTACAAAAATATATTTTATCATTATTATTATTTAAACGATATCATAATAATATAGTCACTAAACTTATTAATATTAATAGAAGTAACTAAATTTTAAATATAATTTAAATTTTTTTATAGAAATAAAACATATAACTTTTGGTATAGTGTTTATATATTTGAAAATATTATTTTCTTAACAGAACTTCTTTTTATATCCTTCAGCGAACAATAATAATATTAATTTTGTAAAATTTTTGAAATTTAATTTTATAATAAAAAATAAAGTTTTTAATTAATAATTTCAAAATTATCTTAGGTTTAATTTTTGGGATTTTTCTAAAAAAACATCATTTTTTATGGATAGTGAAAAATATTGAATTTTAATTCAAAACTTATTTTTCATATAAATTATTGTTATAGTTGAATTATATTTTAATTTATATTAGGTATTATTATATCACTTACACATAAATAAATATAATTTATGTCATTGGAACAAATTTTACATTCAAATTGGATATTAAAACATTTCAATCTTTTGGACTTTTCACTTTAAAAACACGTTATCTCATCTCATTTGTGGGATTAATTTCAATTTAATTTCATACACTTTTGTGATTTTAATTTAGAAAAATGGATTCCATATTTGAAATAATCATACTTTATATTTTCTAAAAGGTATACTTAGTTTTTCACCAAAATTATTCGGGAAGTTAATTAAAATTAATTACATTGATTAAGGTAAAAACGGGCTTAATTAATGACTAAACATAGAAAATAAGGTGTAAATATGAGCCTAAACTTCTCTAAAAATAATTTCATGGCCAGTTTTTTACCATAAAATATCTTATTATCTATTATGGTCTATTTTCAACCTTAGGGGGACAAGTAAAACTTGGGTAACACTCAAATAATTTCAATAATATTCAATGTTTCCTTTTCCCCACTTATAAAAGGCCTCATATCCTTCCACTCTATTTACACATATCATGACCTTTTTTTCTTCCAAAAAATGACCAAATATCCTCCCAAATTCCCTTCATCAATCTTAAATGCTTCCCTTTGTGCATAAATTTAACCAAGGAATCCCTTCAGTGAAAACCAAAAGGAGTTTCCCAAAGAAGATGTGACACCCTTCAATAAGAACTTTGTTTTTATTTCTTTCTCCACATCCTAAAATATACTTATTAAATGATTACGTAATAAAATAAATATTCCCAATATACTAATATTATTTCATATAAATTGTTTGACCTATACTAATACACACTTCCATCAAATGGAACACTACTGGAAAACTGCCATATACCCACAGTTTGAAACAATGGGTATATGATATACCCATGGTTTCAAGGAACCATGGGAAAATGAAGCATCAATATATTCTTGAACTGTACACATGGTTTTGGAATCTGTGGGTATAAGTCCACTCCACCATGTAATTAACTTATACCCACGGTTTTACAAATAGTGGGTATAGCTTTGACAAAATAGGTGACCACAGGATTCGATACCTAGACCACCCCTTAAATATTCCAGCACCTAACCACTACCATATTTTTATCATTCATATATAAATATATATTTAGTTTTATGTATTTATATAAACCATTACTATAGGTAGAAAACTGTTGCAATAGGTGTTCCTGCAAAAAAATATTTGTATCCTGCAAAAGTTTTTTTCCCACCATAACCAGGTAAGGTTATACCAATAGTTTTTAAAAACCATGGGTATATATCCTTAAAAACAACCCTATATCCAAATTTCTAAAAAAACCATGGGTATGTGTCTCAAAAAACAACCCTATACCCACGGTTTAGAAAACATTGTGGTTATAGTTCTGGAAAAACAACTTATACCAGGGTTCTCCTAGAATCATTGGTATAGGGGGCATATACCCACGTTTTTTGAAAACCTGTGGGTATATGGGTTTCTATAACCATATTTTTTCCCAAAAAATTGGGTATAGGTCCATTTTTCAGTAGTAGGATACCCAATCATCATTCGTGTGTATAAAAAACTATTGTCTCACGAACCAACATTGTTCGTTCTTCCATTTACAACTTTAAATGTTGTGAATAATGATTTAATTTCTATATTTTTATGATATATATGATATTTATCATGTATTTATGATTATTTAGTTATTAAAAATACATACCTTCATAATTTTCATTTTTTGTAAACATGATAACATCGTTTTTGGACGTATAGACTACCCTCTTCCAAAAGTGATGTGATTTGTTCAAACATTACCGGGAATGTATTAAATATGGGTTTGGTAAATTTATATGATATATATAAAATAATAATTTTACATTAATTATAATATATATATATCATTTAATTTCTTTCTTTCAATGCAACAAGAAAATTGAAAGAGAATCCATCCACACGTACGGCCTACCGTCTCCATGAATGGTTTAATCCATTTTATATTTCTATCATTTTTATATTATTATAAATATTTATATACTTAATATATATGATATTAATACCATTTTTTAATTTATTAAAAAAATTAAATCGTGATCTAAGAAATAGGATCAGGAATAACAAATCAAAACATAAAATAAAAACAAAGAAAATATTACCTAGAATATAGCGTTAACATGGAATTATTAATAAACATGTAATATAATGTCATAATACTATAATATATGTTATTATATATATGAATATGGTTATTTTTTATATTTAAAGTAAACTTATATTTATTATATAGGAGGATTGAATGTGTGTTAATAAATTCAAGACTTAAGGAAAGGGTTTCTCATCTCACTTTTATTTCTGTGAGATATATACTATATTCACCACTTAATCATTTTATGTAGTGTATATAATTCCCGATGAAATATTATATCATGAATTTAACTTATTCCATGGTATTATAATTTTAAATTTATGTCATTATTTCATGTTTATCCGGATTTAAAATTTACTCAAGTAGTAAGGGTAATTCTAGTCTCACTTTTATTACTACGAGACTTATGCCTTATTCACCAATCATTTCATTCTTATGGTGTATATACTAACCATGAATGTATTATATTATTATTATCCTAATATTTATGGTTATTTAAATATCTATATTATTATATATTTTTCATGGGTTTTAAGGTTCAAAATTAATCAAATCGGTAAAGTAATTATGTCTTAATTTTTCTTCTTTGAGACATATGCCTAGTTATGAAACTATATTCTTCTATGAGGATTATATAATTCACTATGATATTTTATATCATGAATTTAATTTATTTCATTATATTAAAAGGTTGCAAATTATTTTATTTTTTCATGTGGGTCATGATTCAAAAGTTACTTAAGTGGTAAGGGGATTTCTAGTCTCACTTTTATTTCTGTGAGACTTATGCCTTATTCACAACTCATTTATTTTGTGTTTTGTATATAATTCCCCTTAAATTATTCTATTATTATTATAATTTTATTAATTGGTATTTACATATCCATATTATGATCTCTTTTTCATGGGTTTTATGGTTCAAAATTTACCAAATCGGTAAAGTAATTTTCTCTCAATTTTCCTTCATTGAGACACTTACCATGTTATGGACCTATATTCTTCTAGAATGTGTATATACTTCCCTTTTATATGTTATATCATGAATATAATTATTTTCATAATTTTTTAATCTTCATGTAATGTTATTATTTTATTTGGGTTAGGATCCAATGTTACCAAATTTGTAAGAGTTTATTGCTAAAATATCATCATTTATCAGGATTATTTATTGTCATGTCTCCAATGTTAAAATATCATGATCTACCTCTCACAAATTCTCATAAATTTTCTTCACCTATATTTATTCATGATATGTTAAAGTAATGGTACAATATTTACACTCTTTATTACTTAAATAATTAAGAAGTTTTTTTGATAAAATATAATTTTTGCCTCTCTTTGAACAGAAATCAGTTTTATTCAAAAACAAATGTTTTTATAAAAGTTTAAAAAAAATGTTTTTGAATGATATTTTAAGTTAATTTTCAAGGAAAATGATTTAAATAATATTTTATGTTTAAAAAAATTAAAATTATTTTAAAATATTCCATTATATTTTTTTAAGGTAATTATAAACTAAAAAGTTTTTTAAAAAAAATTATGATTTAAAAAGAGTTTTTCAAATTAGAAAGGATATTTCCTCATGAAATGTTTTAAATAATACTTTAAAATTATTTTCAATATAAGATAAAATATTTTTGTCTTATTCAATTCTTACTAAGGATATTATCCAAGGATATGATTCTTATTATTTCTCTCAATAGTTTAAGATTTTGATGACAAGTAGTTTAGGAAACATGTTTCTCTTCCACATGTTATACCATGATAAAATGGTTATGAAACTCACTTAATATAGTGGTTTATTCTAGGATGAAATGATTATGAAACCCCTCTCTTTTCCAAAGTTTATGATATGATGAAATATTTATGTTACCCATTTAATTTCATGGGTTATTATATGATGTCTATGAAACCCATCTCTTTTTATGGGTCCTGATATGATGAATATTTTATTACAATATAGAACATATATATATTATTTAATTATGTAATATCCCTCCAATTAATTGGATAATGATAAATCTTATAAGATCATAAAGTGTACACAAGTTGTAGCCCAAGATCGAAAACAAGTGGATACATGGGTTGTAGCCCAAACTCTAAAACAAGAGGGTGCAAAGGTTATATCCAAAGGCTAAAAACAAGAGGGTATATGGGTTTTATCCCAAGCCCAAAAATAATATGGTACACAGGTTGTATCCCAATACAAAACACAAGATGCAATATGGGTTGTAGCTCAATCCATAAAACAAGAGGGTATATAGGTTGTTTCCCAATCCCAAAAACTAGAGGGTACATGGGTTCTACCCCAAACCTAAAAATAAGAGGGTACACATGTTGTAGAAAAATCTCAAAAGCAAGAGGGTAAGTGGTTTGTAACCTAAGAAAGAAAAAAATATGGTACGTGGGTAATATCCCGAGCCCAAATACTTAAGGGTACACAAGTTGTAGCCCCAAACCAAAAACAATAGGGTACAAGGGTTGTATCCCAAGACTGAAAAAAAAAGGGCACATGGGTTGTATCCCAATCCCAAAAACAAGAGGTTATATGGGTTATAGACCAATACTAAAAACAAGAGGGTACACTAGTTGTTAGCCTAAGTCAAGAGCAAGTTTGTGGGTTATTACCCAAACCTAACATGTTTTTAAGGTCTTGGTAGGTATCCTTGATATAAGGTTTTATATGATTAAGTGTATTCTACAAATTCTATGTATTATGTATATGTTATCATCTTATGGATTATTATCTTGACTCCTTTATGAATGAAGTCTTATAAACTACAAATCTTTATGCCATGACTCATGTTTATGACCTTTGATATGGAGGTTATGATCTTCAAATGTTATTATAATGTTCTCATTCCCTTTTTCTCATGTTATGCTTACATATCTTCTTTATTTACGTTTATTGAGCATCTAAACTCAACCTTTCTTATGTTTCCTTTCCCCAGGTTATAAAGAAGCTTTTTATGTAAAATTACAAAAGGTGGAGATATTTGTGGGAAATATTTATGATCTTTCACCATGTTAGAAGATTTTGTATCACGTTTCCAAATACACTAAACTATTATAGACCTCAGGCATCTACTTTTTTAATGTGATTAAAGTTCATCAAAATTGTTATAATATCCATATATGTAATGCCTAAGTATCTATATTTGGTATCAAAGTTAAAGTTTAGAAAACATTTGGAAACATATATGAGAAAAAATTAGTGAGATACCAAGGGATATTTCTATGTATATGTCTAGGGATGTCTCCAAGGATAATTCTAAGGATGATTTAAAGTAAAGGAAAATGTCATGGAATTTTGGTAAAGGATGGAGTGAGTGGTTTCCTTGAAATTCATCCCTATCTGGATACTACAAGTTAATGTGGCTCTGGCATATATTTAAAAAGGTGCAACAACCCCCAAAAACACTGTATTGAGCTTGACTCGATCGAGAACTGTTGTTTGACAATGGGTCTTACTTTACAACTTCTTTGACACTCTTGGGGGATATTGTTTTGGGAATTCTAAAACTCTTTATGAACCATCATGATGGAATTAAATATAATTTGTCTATGAATAACCAATAATAAACCTATTGTGTCATAGATTAAATAAGGTGTCATAATTTAGACATCCTATTTGTAGTTTTTATGATTATGTGGTTTCTCAATATGACAATTATTTATTACTCTATTATTTTTTGTTTTAGTCAATGGTTTGAACCCGAAGGAACCACATTAATGGTGGTTATCAAGGAAAAGTAAATGATTTTCATCTTCAACAACTGAATGTTATGGGAAAAATAATGAAAACTTTTAATATTATTCTCACACAAAGTTCTCAAGCTATGAACCTTGATGGACTTCCAAATGAGCAAAGTAGGGATCAACATTTTTTGGAGTCCTTCATGAGTCAACTTATATCATATTTAAATGGATCTTCTAATCCAATTGTTTCTGAACAGTAGATCAGTACCACTGCAAAGATATATTCTATTATCCAGTGCTTGGAACATGATAGAGTCATTCTTGTTGTTTATCGATTAGAAGGTGAAGCGGACTAGTGGTGGACTCTAATAATGAATAAAAGGTAGCAAGTTAAAATTGAATCCAAGGATTGGGATGAGTTTGAGAACTTATTTTTCAATAATTAATTTCCTCATTTTCTTCATACAAATATATAGTAATATTTCCTTGAGTTAAAGAAAATTTATGATGAATATGTTGGAACCCATGAGATAAATTTTCCAACTCTTGTGAGGTACTCTTTTTGTATTATAATTCAATATGAAAGTAAAGTTTATAGTTTATTCAATAAATTAAAACAAAATCTATAATGAACATTATATATAAGGGAATTTTGATGCTATGAATATATTTTTTCATACACTATTAATATGTAAATAGAAGTTGGAGTTATGTACCAACTTATTCATTTTGATAATAACAGAAAATTGTAATTCAAAGGAAACCCTAAGAACCATGGAGAGCAGAAGATGGTATATCTTTTATGCTCAGTGTGTGGGAAGAAACATAGATTTAATTTCCCTAAGGGGGCTAGTAAAAGTTTTAAGTGTGTAAAGGAATGACATCAAGTGGATTAATTTTGAAGTGATTGTAAAAATATATCTAAATATGTGAATAATGGGAAATCTCTACGAAATATGCCTCCCACAATTCAGTGTTTCAATTTCATGGAGTTTGGGAATTTTTTTAAAAATTATCCAAATCCAAGGGTTAATAATTGTGATCAATTCCAATAACATCCAAAGAAAAAGGACTAAAGGAAACCATACTCAATCATAATAGATTAATTGAATCATGATAATTGGGGCACTCCATTCTGGGGAATTTCATCTGGGATTTTGTAAAAATAAGATCAATGAAAATATTGTTGTTCATTATTCAGTGGAACTTGATATGATTGTAATAATTGATTATATCCCTCAACATAAATTATGGATTAATTAAATTACATTGATATTATATTTGTGAAAGAATGAACATAATATTCTAATAGAAAAGTTTTTTTAAGATAAGATCTTATTTAAGGAATAAAGGTTGAATTATATTTTTAAAGAATGTATATTTTAAATAAGTATTTATAGAAATTCAGGTTATAACCATTTTCAAGAGAATACAAGATGAAGGTATTCACATATTTGTTATGTTACAATCAATAGATACTCTATGACATATATGGGATAAATGTTAGGCTATTTTTGAAGAAATTTAGTGACCTCCTTTCTAATTTTTTTTATTTTCATCTTTGATAAGGGTAATAAAGTAAATAATTTATGGAAGTGTTTAAGTTAAACATTAGATGATGTTTTAGAGGTAAAATTATTACATCAACACATGATAATTTATGCATATTTTATAACCTATGATAACCATTTTGTTGTGATGTTAAATAAAGATATATGGAATGACTTATCATTCTAATCATAGAGTACATGACCAGAAATTGATTCAAGAATGAAAAATTCACCTTCATTACCTAGAGTAATATCTAAAATATTAATTATTTAAGGAACAACAAAAGGGTTACATTGCGCTTATAAAAGGGAAGTAAATCAATTAAGTATATATTCTAGTAAAAATTCATAAACTTTAGCTAAAGGGTCTTGAAATAAAATATTATCCAGTTATCATCATTTATGGGGATATTAGTGACCTTTTCAAATCCTCTTTGGTTTATGGATTTTTGATCATTAACTTTAACCTAAACATCTTCTAGATCACTCACTATCAGAACTTAATAGTCATATTTCTCTTTCATGTCCATGTTTTCACTTTCAGCATATGTTCTTCTGTGTGGAAACCTAGAAATGAGTTACTTTGGAAAACCATTATTTTTAAAAAAATTCTTTTTAAAAGGACGTTTTATTGTTCATTTTTATGATGTGGGTTTATATGAATGTAACTTTCAAGTATTAAAAATTTCATAACCTAAAAGAATTTCAAGGGAAAAATTATTTTAAGGGGGTAGAATGTAACACCCTGATTTCTTATGAACCCTTTTTTAAAATAAACTAACTTTATTTTATCAATTTATTTCCATGATAAAATAATTAATAAATTAATTATATACTAAACTAATTTAATCTTTCACTACATGAAACACCATCTTAGCTTAAGTTACATGCAACAGTGAGTTTCTATGAAACTACATTTTAATATTATAATTATCTAAATTATATGGTCATAACATAGTTGTTAAAATTTGTAATATTAATAGTATTAAATAATTTTAAAATATAATTTAAATTTTTTTATTTAAATAAAACATATTGATAATAAAACATATAATTTTTGGTAAAGTCTATATATGTTTGAAAGTACTATTTTTTTTAAAGAACAGCTTTTTAAGTCATTGTATAAACAATAATAAAATTAATTTTAGACACATTTGAAGATTAAATTTAATAAAAAAATCAGTTTTAAATTCAAAATTTAAAAATTATCTTAGGGTGAATTTTTTGAATTTTTCTGAAAAACATCATTTTTTGATGAATAGTGCAAAATACAGAATTTTGATTGAATAAATCTTTTTCATCTAAATTATTTATATAGTAAAATTATATTTTAATTGTATAAAGTATAATTAGAAAAATTATAAATAAATTAATCCAATTTAGGTTATTTAAAATAATTTCATAATGAAATTGAATATAATAACTTTTCAAAATTTTGGAATTTTTAAGTTTAAAAACTCGTTGTCTCATCAGGACTACAGGATTACTTTTAATTTAATTTCTTCTAAATATGTGAATATAATTTGGAAAAATGGATTTAAAATTTGGAATAATAATAAATTATTTTTTATAATAAGGTATACTTTGTTTTTATATAAAATAATAGTGACAGTAATTAAAATTTAATACAGTGATTAAGGTTAAAATGAGCTTAATTAATGACAAAACATAGAAAATAAGGTGTGAAAATGACCCTAAACATGAATAAAAAATATTTTATGGGACTATTTAGACCATCAGACCAATAATGATCTATAAGTTTCTATTTTAAACCCATTCAAGACAATTAAAATGTGGAGAGCACTCAAATATTTTCAAGAATACCCAATGTGCCCTTTCCCCACTGATAAAAGGCCTCCTCTCCTCCCCCTCTCTTTTCACATCTCAATACCTTTTTTATAAACCAAAACCAACCCAAATATCCTTTAAAATTCCCTAAATTAATCTTATAATTCTCCCGTTGTGCATAAATCCAACCAAGTAATCCCTTTTGGTAAAACTAAAAGGAGTTACCCAAATAATATGTAACACCCTTCAACAAGCACATTGTTTTTATTTCATTCTACACCCATAAAATCTCCTTATTACATGATTAAATAATAACCTATGTATCATAAATATACTTATATATTTTTATATTAATTTATCTACCTAAACTCATACACACTTCTATAACTTGAAATGTGCAATCATTTTTTTGTGTATGGTGGACTACTGCCTCACGAACTAATGTCATTCATTCTTCCTTTGTCACCTTTCATGGTTGGGAATAATTATGGAATTTATATTTTTTATGATATATATAATATTTTTGATTTATGTATCCTTATATAATTATTATATAACACATAACTTCATACTTTTTATTTTTTTGTAAACAAGATAACTCCATTTTTGGACGTATGGACTACTACCTCCTCAAAGCGATGTGATTCGCTCACACCGTACATGGAATGTATTGAGGATGTGATTAGTAAGTTTTTATGATATATATGAAATATTAATATTAATTAAATTATAATATATATATATGTC
This sequence comes from Viscum album, assembly GCA_963277665.1. Classification (NCBI taxonomy): domain Eukaryota; kingdom Viridiplantae; phylum Streptophyta; class Magnoliopsida; order Santalales; family Viscaceae; genus Viscum; species Viscum album. Next base: position 1,673,619,753 of record OY728133.1, read on the forward strand.
ATTAAATTTCTTTCTTTCAATAGGATAAGAAAACAGAAACAACATTCATGCATATGTACATCCTACCATCTACATGAACGGTGTATTCCATTTCATATTTTTATATTTTATAGTTTATTATAACAATTAATATACTAAAAATATATGACATTTATACCATGTTTATCATTATTTAAATAGTTAAATCATGATCTATGTAATAGGATCAATAATAATAAGTCAAAACAAACATGAAAAACAATGTGGATATTACCCGGAACATAATGTTAACATGGAATTAGTAACAAATGGGTAATATAAAGTCATCGTAAAATATTATATGTTATTTTATATAATAATATGGTTATTTCGTAGATTTATAATAAAAATATATTTATTATACATTAGTTTTTAACATATATGAATAAATTCATGACATAAGGTAAGGGCTTTCTCATCTCACTTTTATTTCTATGAGATATATGTTATATTCACCAGTTATTATTGTTTTGTGGTGTATATACTTCTCAATTACATTTTATATAATTAATTTTAATTATCTCAAGATTTTAAAATTTTAAATTAATGTTATTGTTTCATGTTGGTCAGGGTACAAAAATCACTCAAGTAGTAATAAGATTTCTAGTCTCATTTTTATTTATAAAAGACTTATACCTTATTCACCACTCGTTTATTTTGTGTTGTTTATGTAATGACCATGTACATATTTTATTATTATTATTCTTGTATTTATTGTTATTTAAATACCTATATTATGATCTCTCTTTCGTGGGGTTTATGGCTCAAAAGTTACCAAATCGATAAAGTAATTTTGTCTCAATTTGCCTTCTTTGAGACACATGCTATGTTATGCACCTATACACTTCTATGAGGTGTATATACTTCCCTATCACATGTTATATCATGGAATAACTTTATTTTATGATATTAAAGGGTTCAATTTATGTTATTATTAAACATGTATCGTGATTAAAATTTTACTTAAATAGTAAAATGATTTCCACTCTCAATTTTATTTCTACAAGACTTATGCCTTATTCACTGCTTGTTTAATTTATGTTGTGTATATACTTCCCATAAATTTAATATATGATTATTATAAAAAAATATTATTTAAATATCCATATTATTATTATTATTTCATGGGGTTTATGGTTCAAAAGTTACCAAATTGGTAAAGTTATTTTTTCTCGATTTGCCTTCTTTGAGACACATGCCATGTTATGCACCTATATTCTTTTACAATGTGCATATAATTCTCCTTGATATATTATATAATGAATATAATTATTTTTAATATATTTCAATCATAATTTTATGTTATTATTTCCTGTGTATTAAGTCTCAATGTTACCAAATTGTTAAGAGTTTATTGCTACAACTTCATCGTTTATTAGGATTGTTTATTATCATGTCTCCAATATTGAAATATCAGGATTTACCTATCAATAATTCTCATAAATTTATTATCCTATATTTATTAATGATATATTAAATTAATGGTTAAATTTTTACACTCTTTGGTACTTAATATAATTAGTAAAGTGTTTTGAAGAAAATCTTTCCTAATTTCTCTCTTTTGTAATAAATATTTTTCATTAAAAAACAATGATTTCAAAAATGTTTTAAAAATTATTTTAAATTATATTTTACACTAATTTCAATGGAAAAGTATTTAAAAATTATATTATTTAAAATTTAATTAAAATGTTTTTCAAATATTCCCTTATGTGTTTTCAAGGTTATTTTCAAAGAAAAAGGTTTTCAAAACATTATATGATTCAAAAACATTTTTTCAAAGAGGAAAAGATATTTTTCACCTGAAATATTTTAAATGGTAATTTAAAAACTATTTTCCATGTAATAAAAAACCTATTGTTGTTTCTCATTCCATATAGATGATATTATCCAAGGATACCATTTTTATTCATTCTCTAAATGGTTTATTTTGATGATAAGATGCTTCTGAAACCCATTTCTCTTCCATGGATTATACCATGATAAAATGATTATGAAATTCACTAACTTTCATGGGTTATTCTAGTATAAAGTAATTATAAAACCTATATATTTTCTATATTTTATGATATTATGAAATTTTTATGATACCCATTTCATTTCATGGGATATGATATGATGTTTATGAAACTCATCTCTTTTTAAGGGTCATGATATGATGAATGTTTTATTATATTAATGAACATATATGTATGATTTAATTATGTGAAGTGTGGGACCTATATCTCCCCCTAATTCATTGTGTAATGATAAATGGTATATGAGCTCAATTGGTACATGGGTTGTATTTCAATCCGAAAAACAAGAGGGTACAAGGATTATATCCCATGCCTGAAAACAAGAGGGTACATAGGTTGTAGACCAAGCCTAAAAATATTAGGATATATAGGATGCAGACTAATCTAAAAAAACAAGATGTTATATTTGTTGTAGCCTAATCCCAAAAACAATAAGGTACATGGGTTTCCTCCTAAAACCAAAAACAATAGGGTACACAGGTTGTAGCCCAATCCTGAAAACAAACGGGTACACTGGTTGTAGCCCAACCTAAAAAAAAGAGGGTATATGGGTTGTATCCAAATCCTAAAAACAAGAGGGTATACAGGTTGTATCCCAAACTTGAAAATTATAGGTTACATGGGTTTTAACTCAAGACTAGAAAAAATAGGGTACATGGTTTGCATCCCAAGTATGAAAACAAGAGTTTACACAAGTTATAGTCCAAAACCCAAAAAATAAGAGGGTATATGGCATGTAGTCAAAGCCTGGGAAAAAAAGAGGGCACTTGGGTTGTTAGACTAATAAAAAAGAATTTTCATGTGTGGTTACCTAATCCAAACATGGTATTAATGTCATGTTAGGTATCCTTGACATAATATTTTATATGTTTATGTATATACCACAAATTCTATGTCTTATGCCTGTGTTATTCTATCATGGATTATGCTCTTGATTACTTTATGATTCATATCTTATTAAATACCAATATTTATGATATGATTCATGTATATGATCTTTGATATGTATGGTATGATCTTAAAATATTATTCTCAAGTTCTCATACCCTTATGATCATATTTTTCCTATATATATCATTTATTTACCCTTACTGAGAATCTGAGGTCACCCCTTCATTTTTTCCTTTCCCTGGGTTATGAAGAAAGATTTTTAAGTATAAGTACTATAGAGGATAATCTTTGTGGGAAACATTTAAAATATTACACCATGTTAGAATATTTTTTCCAAGTTCCAAAGACACTAAATTGTTATGGTCCTTAGGCATGTACTTTTGTAATGTGCTGAATATTCATCTAAATTGATGTAATATCCATGTATGTTAAGCATGGGTTGCTATATTGTCAGGGATGGTGAGGTGATATGTTGGAAACTCACACATGGGTTTGGGGACCCTATTAGCAATAATAAGGTGATTTTTATGGTATTTCTTCCTCTAATGAGTATCTTATACCCAAATTTTGGTTGGTTATTCATGGGATAGGTTTCCCTTGGGTTTGGTTTTTTTTTCTTGGGTGCATGTGTTGGATTTACCCATTGTGGTTATGTTTTTTTGTTTGGTTTTGATAACTTTTATGATTATTTACTATTGAAACTTATTTTTTTTAATATGGTTCATAATAATTTGATTATATAGTTTTTTAAAATTCGATGGATTTGGATCTTGTTTAATAAAAATCATCTAATCTTGATAGCTTTTCACATACAAGGGGTGAATAGAGACCATTAAGAAAATCATACTATATATAGTACTAATCCTCTATTTTCACCCTATAATATATAAGTAGATTATATTATATATATCATAGATAAATAAAAGTAATACTTAATTATAAACGGTGGACCAAAGCTATGGTTTGGGAGATACAATAGAGTAGGAATTCCCTCGATAGGATAACTCTAGGAGTTTTTATAGAGTCTTAGAGTAGTTGGTCAATGTCCTTTTTAGAGATTTACATTTTTTTGGTATGATAGGCCATATATATGATTCATATTATTCTTGTATTTTTTTGTTGTTTAACAAACAGTGTGATAAAAATTTTATATATAAATTATTTTATTCTATTTACATACTATTCGATTGTTTTTACCTATAGTTTTGGTATGTACAAGTTTTAGACACATCATGATAAAATTATGATAATATTTGGAATAGATAGAATGTAGATTATGAGGGTAAACTGTCTCCCAATATTATTTTCTAAACCCATGAAATTTATCTCTAACCCTTTGATCCAGGGGATCCACTTAATGCTTATTAACGCTTTGACATGATTCGAGTGAGGTTGAGGGGTGAAATATCAAGTCAGAATGTTAAAAATGGTATAAGATTTTTTTTGTTTTTTTGGGTGGTATGCATAGAGATAGGTTTATTTGGGATTCATGGAATATTTATAAAAATTTATTGCTAATATTTCTATAGAGAACCAAAAGTAAAAATGATGTGAAGTAAGTTCAAGTGGTTTTTGAATCATTTATAGATTGGTTTCCACCCTCAAAGGTGATTTTCAGGGGTCGTATAAATTGGTAGGCCTCATTCACCATGTCTTCATTCATAGATAGAAAATTCATTTTGATACCGTGGTTTTGAGAAAATGTTGTTTTTACATTATGATAAGAATTTTAAAATGTATTTGTTTCGTAGGTCCTTGAAATGTGATATTCTAGATTTAATAATCCTTATTTTCGGGAAGTTTCCATTGGATTTATTCATGGAACCGGAAACTTCCAACAGTACTTTATCCAAAGAGGACCTGCTTTCCAAAAGCAGGTGTTCTTTATGTTTTGAACTTTACGATACTTAAGAACATGCATTGGTCGAGAGGAAGGTAGGTCTAACTCATCACACCCTTTTGGAGGGAAATTATTGTCTACTCCAGGACTCTCTTTGAAATTAAAATATTGTCATGAATCCGTATTAATTCACCATGTATATCATAAGTATCTAGGGGAATTTAAAATCACTTATTTAATATGTGTAAAATTTTAGAATTATTAGTATGTATTTAAGGTTTTCCATCAATTATATCCTATAATATACTTATTAGAGATTCTTTTAATAATCATTTATGATGATACTAGTTTTTAAGCCACTCAGTGGGGAAATCTGGAGTGTATTGTCATCCAGGGAGACAAAGATTTGTTTTGGTCTTGGGATCGTGCTCATAAAATGAGCTACCTATGTATCCTTGTGAAAGTAATCAGAGCCCTCGTAGTTCAATGGATCTCATAGAAGAGTGTAGTCCTCTGAGAGAAATTATTTTTTGCTTACTTCTTGAAAAAGGATGCCTTGATGATTTGAGGATTGAATTTGAGGCTTACTTCTTAAGGAGGATGCCCAAATTGGGGTTATTAGAGTAGGATGATATCACGCCCTGAAAGGGATTCCTATGTATCCTAGTTTGAATAGGAATTAGAGTTCTCATAGTTTATTGGATTGAGTGTTTGTGAATATGTTTTAACGATCACATATCTCTAAGCCCGCATGAGTTAAGCTTAGTGTGAGAAACAAGAGGTTGTAAAAGATTCAACAATGACACTTCACACTTTTCCTCCTCCACTGCTGGAAGAGGGTGCACCTATAGTGGCGACAGTGGAAGAGTGAGAGGTGAAGGTGGAAGAGGGCAGGGCGATGAGCCCTCCCTCTGTTCTCTTCACATTGGTCAAGGGTCCAAATGGAAGGAAGAAGGGGTAAAGGTGAGGGTCTTATACCAGGATGGTTGCCCTGAAATTGATCTTGGTAGGAGAGGGAGACTTCTTCTATGTTTGTGTGGAATGGGAAGTGGGAAGTATACCTTCTTTACCAGAGACTTGAGGTTCCATGTCATCTCTTTGAGAAGGGAGAGTCCAAGACTCAAACCCTCCTCTAAACCAGGAACTTCACAACACTGTTCCTAGGATAAAGGTCCATGTGACCATGGATATAAAAACCCACCAGAATCTCATGAATCTAAACCCCATTGTAAAACAAATGTCGAAAACCTCTTACTGTGAAAATAAAAACCCAAATTGGAGACACGCTGATGTGCCTTACCCAAAGGTTTGAGAAGTCATGAGGTTTTGTTGGAGACTTCAACTTATCCCCTTTTGGATAAGGGAACCAAAGAAGGAGATACCCTGTCATGGATGGCTTTAAAGAAGTGTATTTGAACTGGTCGCGTAGGTACCTCATGTAGGTATGTTATGTAGGTACTTCGCACTACATTATTGCATAGGTACAGCGCGCAGGTGTACTGCTCATGGGTACCATGTAGGTGTACCGCGCAGGGGTACCGCGCAAGGGTACCGCGTAGGGGTACCACGCAGGTGTACCGCACAGGGGTACCACGTAGTTATATCGTGTAGGTATGGATGAGGACTGAAGAATGTGAACGACTTAAAAACATACCTATCCCCTTTAAATATCCCTTCTTTAGTTGTTTAAGGAACTACCTGAGACAATTTGAGAGATCCAGGAGAAAGAGCTATGTAATGGGAGCTTCAGAAAGTCTTTCACTTTTTTTAGTCTGAAAATGGAGAGCCCAAGGGTCCAATTTATAGGCACGGATGAGCCTGGCTGAAGAAACTTTGGTCGCGCAGGTATGCCACGTAGGTCCACTGCGGAGGTGCCCCACATAGATGCATCTCATATCTTCTCGCACATAAGTCGACCGCATAGCTGTGTCATGAAGCTTCAGTCACGTATCTCTCTCGTGAAGCTTGGCCACATAGATCTCTCACGAAGCTGCTGGATGTTACTACATTGTGGAGAGCTTGGGAGTATTTGTTGATGTATCCTTTGTACTTTTTTGAAAATTTTTAAGGAGTGTTAACAGTATTGTTTAAAAATGGTGGGTTTTAAAGCTAGTTTTAATGTAGTTTCGTTCATGAAAAACTAGGATTTATTATTTTTTTCTATGATTCAAATAATAAAATATTCAGTGTTAAACTACCACTTAGAGAGGTATGGTAAAATTATTTTATGAATTTTTTATCTCCATGGATGTTTATTTTAAAATTAATGGTTTTTACTTGGGAAGTGTAGAAGTCTGATTCTATGGAGGCCTATAAGGAATTATAGTGAGGAACCCATTGATTATATAGTTTTGAATGATCCTACATTATATCAATAACTTAATAATAGTTTGGGAAAGAGATAATTTGTTTGTTGGTGTAGTTTTTACACCTATCTAGATGAGGGTGGTTCAGGTGTTAAAATTTTGGAAGCAGAATCCTCTAATTTTGTTAAGGGATGTTGGCCTATGGGAAGTGATATGGTGGTTAAAGAGGATCAATAATATTTTGTCTTTTATAAATGATTTAGATGATGTTATGTTAAATATGGAAATTTGTATTTTTAAAGGGATTCCCAATGAGTGGTGGGAATTTATTAAGAAAACTAAACAAAATTAAGGGTTGACATGGGAAGGGTTTTATAATATTTTTCATGAATACTTATACACATATATGTCCCAAGAATTAAATATGATTGAATTATTTTATTTGAAGTGGGGGTATAAATATTTTGATTGGTTTCACTAAATTTCCAATGTTATCTCATTTTTTCACTAGAGATTGATACTAGTGAGTTTAAATATCTCATATGTTTGAATTTGGATAGAATGTTGACATATGCTCAATGGTAGTAATATTTACCATTAATTTTTATATTGATATTATGAATAAGTAATCTGTGGATGAAAAAAAATATTTTGGGAAATAATCCAATTGGGATAGTGTTCACTCCATCAAGTGGGATTAGTGGTTCAAGAGGTGGGAAAATCATTATAGAGGTGAATTTTCCAATGGTTTTGGATTATCATATAGTTAGGATACATCTATGCATTACTCTATGGGATAGAGGGGTACACAAGTAGGATGTTTTAAGTGTTGTTCTATGGAAAACATGAAAACATATATATATATATATAACAACCTTGAAATTGTTTCAAGTGTAGGAAGTTTTAAGACATTAAATATTATTTCAAGAACACAGCTAGTGAATATATGGTGGAGGGATCAAACTAGATATAGGTATCTTAGGCTCCACTAGGAAAGTCTTAATATTCTACTTTATTCCAACAATCTCACTTCATGAGGACTGATTCCATTATAAATCGAACATGTTAGCCATCATAGAAGCATGGAAAACTGCAATATGGGTATACATAGGCTTGCTTATTTAATATAGAATGGGATTCACTAGGGGTAGATGTGCGAACATCTATATTGAGAGATAACTTAATACTTTATTTTACAATAATGTCTATATTATTTGATACTAGATCTAGACATTAATTTATTGTATCTCAAGTAATAGAACAGATATGATTACTGGTAGAGATGATTCCAGATGTCACATGAATTTAAACACCTATAGGGGAGGATTATAGTTACGGATTTATTTTCCAATGATGTACTATTATGCTAGTAAATATGAAATTATCATAGGAAATCACCATCCTAAACATGTGAATGTTTGATATCATAATGTTAATGGATTGGTTGGTATCCCAAAATTGTAAAATAGATTGTTATGGACAAAAGGTGGTGTTTTCCACTTTTGAAGTGGAAATTTATGCATTCAAGCGTTAATGTGATGTGAATTCTAGTAGGTACGGTCTTATAATAGCATGTTTTGGTATACTTTCAAGTTATTCAGTGGTATTTATATTGGGGTAAATGGAAGTGGTAAGTCAGGTTGGATTAAAAAAAATAGTTAGTTGTCATCCAAATGTGTTCCTATATGACTTTTTGGACTACCTATGAAGCATGATGTAGAGTTCTTAATTGATTAATTTCCTAGTATGGGTATTATGTCTCTTAATTTATATAAGATGGAACCATCTAAGATCATAGATCTTAAAGTGTATTTATAATACGTAGAGAATAAAGGATTTATTAAACTAGGTATCTCACCATGTGCAGCTCTGGTACTCATTATGAAAAGGGGGGATGTTGCATTATAGTTATGTGTCCACAATCGGAAGTTGAATCATGTCATTATTAAGAATTAATATTCTCTTTCAAAGATAGATGGTTTATTTGATTAGATTTAGGTGCTCACTGGTGTTCTAATATCATCTTGAGGTTGGGATACAATTAGATTAAGGTAAAGAAACAGGATATACCAAAGACCACTTTTTGAATCAATTATAACCATTATGAGTATTTAGTTATTCTATTTGGTCTTACTGATTTTCCTTTGTTTTTATTTCATTGATTAATCATATATATCCTGGATATATAGAATCTTTTATGGTGGTATTTATTGATAACATATTGGAATATCCATTATATAGGGATAATCATGAGAGACATTTGAAGATTATTTTGGGTACATTATGGGACCATAGTTTCAATGAAAAATTATCAAAATTTTTGTTTTAGATATAATAATTGAAATTGATTTGTTATGTTATCTCTCAAATGGGTGTATCAGTCGATCCTAAGAATATGGAAGCAATGGTATTATGTGAGGAACCCAAAAAAGTGTTTGAGGTGCATATTTTACTTTGGTCATCTGGTTATTATAGTATCTTTTTTTCATTATTTCTCATTTTTAGCCTCACTAATAATGACTCTAATTAGAAAAGATGTTCCTTTTATAGAACCCATAATTCTAATTTCGTTTTAGGAGTTGCATCATTGGTTGAAAATTTCAAATATCTTATTCATGAAACTAGTTAATGGGTATACTATTTATTACAATTCCTCAAGTACAATAATTGAGTGTGTATTGATGTTGGTTAATCATGTGGTAGCTTATTATCCATCCAGCTTAAGGGTTCATGAATGTAGTTAACCTACACATGACATGGATCTTGTAGTGGTTGTGAATGAATTTTAAACATGGCATCAAAGCCTCATTAATGAAAAATTTATGGTGTAGATAGATTATAATATTTGGAAATACATTTTCTCAAATTGTGTCTAAATATTAGGTGGTGGTGATAAAATGAGTATTTATAGAGTTTTTTCCTTGATTTAGTATATACATGTAGGAAAGTTAATATAATGGCTGATGAATTGAGTCTTAAGGTGAATGTGATTTCATAAAGGAAGAAAATGAGGAATGGAAACTCATTATCCACCTTTAATAAATGTTTTTGGATATTTTTTAGAAGTGATATTCTAGGGTTTTATCTAGTTTGGTAGTTGCAATGATCTTATTGGATAAGGTATGGGAAGATTAGTAGGTGGGAAGACCCCAGATGAATGATCAGAACCACCTTACATGGTATTTTATGTTCACAAGTGGTCATTTTTTCATTCCTTTATGGGTGAAGAAGTGTTGAAACATTTTTATTATTCAAACAAGGTTGTCACCCAAGAGCTAATAAGATGTTTAAGGATTTGAAACAGCACTTTTGGTGGTATGATATAAAAAATGATGTGGTAAACTATATTGAAAATATTTCACCTATAAAAGTATAAAATAAATATATAAAAGGGTGGAGGGAATGTTGAAATTATCAACAATACCATTTTGGATGTGGGATTAGATAGATATAGAGATTTTTGTGGATTGGTAATGGTTTTGAAGAATCTTGATTTCATTTGGGTTATTATTGATAGACTAAAAAAATTTTCTCATATCATAATAATTTAGGAGAGTAATATGATAAAATACTTGGAAAATATGTATGATTGAGAAGTGGTAAAGCTTAATGGTGTACCAACATAAGTCATATATGATAGGTATTCTCAGTTTATGTCCATGTTTTACTAATATTTTCAAAAGGCTGTCAATATTTATTTGATGTTTAGTGTGAAAGACCATCCTTATAAGTATTTTCAATCTTATAAAATGATCTAGATATTTTAATACATTCTTCAAACATGTGTTGTGGATTTTGGAAGGTCTTTAGAGTATCATCACACTTTTTTAAAGATCTCATATAATAATTGTCATCAAATTATGATTGGGATAGCTCCCTTTGAGGAAATTTATGAGAGGACCAATCATTCTCTATTTTTTGGGTGAAGAAGTGGGGGAATATCCCTTAGTGGTCCCATGTATTATTTAATAATTCACTGAAAACATTCAGTTGATTCAAAAACGGATTACTATGATATAGAGTTGATAAAACTCTTATGTTGGCCATCATCAACTATCTATGGAGTTCACCATGGATGATCAGGTGTTTATAAATATATCACTGATGTAAGGGAAAATAAGGATTGGGAATCTGGGGTAATTGATCCCTCAGCATGTAGATCCATTTGAGGTGGTTGAGTGTATTGAGGATGTGGTGTACCGATTAGCATTTCATCCCCAGCAAAATGTTATGTATGATGTGTTTCATATATCTTATTTGATAAAGTACATTCACATTAATATCATGGAATATTGAGAGAAAGTGGTGTGGCATAGATTTTTCCCTTTAGTGTGAGTTATTTGAAAACATGTCATGGTACATGAGGAGACATGGAAGAGGGAGGCCTTGATGCATGAATAGTGGCTTGAGTTATTTTTCAATAATGACACAATCTAACTTATTGATTACAGTATGTTTTATGGGGATGAATATTATAGGTACATTATTAATGTATGTAAACTTTATATTTTATTTATTTTGAGGCTTGGGGGTGTTTAGGGATAAAATTGAGTGATATTGGGGGATCCTGGACCTTGCATGGCGATAGCTCAATCATTAAAACTATGTAAGGGGTTTGGGAGAGATAGAATACTTTTAATAATCAATGCACGGTCACCCAGAAATGTGTAGTATGAAAATATAGGTGTTTGTATTCAAGGACCATAGGCTCAACAATGTTAATTCATGGTAGCCCAGGACCATATAATTGGGCCTTGTATCCACTTAAAAACTCACCTCAGAACTTAATTTTTTTTTACTGGATTTTGGTGATTTCTCACTCATTTCTTCCCTCTCACTCAGTTTTCTTGACCCTAGGGTAATGTTGGGATTATTTTGGGTTCTTCACTTCCCATAAATCTAAAATTACTTAATTTTTGATGGATTCAATGTGACGATCTAAGGTAAGTGTAACACCCTGATAATTTAGGTATGTATTACTTTAAGTAAATGCCATGTTGAATATCATGGGACATATGCAGAACCAAACTAAAGTGAGTAATAATTTATTAAAATGAAATGTAAATATCAAGAAATTATGAATATACAATGTAAAAATAGATAAATTATCACTCATTGGTAATTAAAATGATATAATGTTAAGAACAAATAAAGTTTAAATGGGTTTTTTTCTATAAAAGAAGTTTTCATTATACTACGGATTTTTATTTAAAGGTTAAATTTATTAATTTTAAAATTTTAAATTGATAAAACAGACTTAATTTTTGACCTAATCATCATGAATAAATTCGGTTATGGTGAAAATTTGGGATTTTTCTAAAACAATTAATTTTTGGGTAAATAGTGAAAACCCCCCAATTTTACAAATATTTTCATTTTTAAAACAATATCATGATAAAATAATGACTTGAATGTTTTTTAAATCTTATTTCAAGATCTAATATATTTTTAATAACTAATATAATTCATTTAAAAATATAATTTTGAACTTATAAATTTATGTTTGACATTTTAGAAATCAAAGTAACATTTTTATTCAAATATATTATATTTTTTGATTTTATCTTCTAATAATGTTTTTAAAAGGTTCATTTAGGTTTTGTTTTGGATTTAAACTAAAATAAGTATCCTTTTATTTAACTTATTCAAATTAATTTCATGGGAATCAGAATTATTTGGGTGTAAAATCATTTTTATGCTTAAAAGGATTTTGTTTAAAGGGTTTTCATTGTGTTTTGTGAACTTATAATAAAATAAATTTTTAACAATTTTTGACTTTTAATATTTTAAAACAATTTATATATTTTTAATAATTATTTTAAAATTTGGTAATTATTTAATTTTCATTTTTAGTTATAGTGAATAATTATTGTGGTAAAAAAAATTCACCGCATAAAATGTTAAAATGGTTATAGGCGTTAAACTAAGATATAAAGCTTAAAATATCTTCAAAATGTTTCTAAATTTATTTTTTAAGTATATTTAAAACTTTTCCTATATTATATTTTAATTTTTTCCCTTGGATACACTTTCCTTGATAAATACATGAAAACCCCACTTTGTTTATGAGTTATATTTTTTGTCAAATATTTCTATTGGTTGTTAATGGTGGTCAATGAAATGAAAATATTTCATTGGTGTCAATATTTTGAAGAAATTCAAAATAAATAAGTTGTTGTAATTGAATTATTCAAGTTATCCAAGAATTATATTGAAGTGGTTATAGCATGGATAAATGGATGAAGAATAAAGTACTCTATTATTAAGGATGTTATTTTAAATTCATTGATTTTATAAATCTTATGTTTCTTACACTATTCATAATGTCTAGAACATGTTTTATTAAGAACTATGAATTGACACATTTTTTTACAATATTGGAGAAGATTTTGAAGAGGTATTTGGATTTGATATAACAAAAATAAAAGAAGTGTAATTTATGAGTTTGATGTAAAATATTATTTTTCATAATGATTTATGGAAAAATGAATACATCTAAGTGTCTTGGAATTTGGTGGTGAGACTTATAAGACATATGGAATGGACTTTATTTTTAGATTAATTCTTTTAGTTGGCCTTTATTTAAAAAAATATCTAACCACCTAGACATCCAAGGGGATCTTGTATCCAAAACATAGGTAGACATTTTCAACCCTCATCAAGCAACAATGGTGGAATAGTGCTACTAGAAGCATAGAGTCCATCTATATAGGTAGGATGGAGTGTATATAGGGTTATGCACGGCATGCATAGAACATGCATGGGAGTGGGTGAGTGGGCTAGCGCAGGTGTGGTGTGGCCTTTGAAGCGCATGGTTGAAAAGTGTTGTGTTTGTCAAACATTGCTGCCATCTCACATCAATGATGGTATTATATGGTTTATATCTATTAGTCAACCATACTGAAGATCGATGTGGGGTATAAGAATTTAGTACATTGTTCTTCCTTCATTAAAATACTTCGAAAGAACTAGCTTCGTTTGATGAGATCTATCATGGTCGTCTAGTATACATGGGAGATCATCTTCAACCTCTTGTTGTTAGATGGTGTTTTTGATCGAATCTATCATATCAACTCCAAGGCTTCCATGATCATTATAAGGCTCAGTTTATTATACAGTGAGGCTAGAAACTTATATGCATGAAATATCCATCTTTCATGCATGATATGTCTTGAATAACATGTGTTTTCCAAATGAAAATGAATCTAAAGGAGATATTCATGAATCCAATATTAATTTATAATGTTTGGGCTATGAAAGATAATGTGTTTATTCGCATTCATGTAATATTCTCACCATGAGGAGAATTTTATTGCAATGGTAGTAACGCCATGTTTTTTAGGAGTCACAGAATAATAAAACCCACATTCATGGAAATATTTTAAAGTTTGAGATCCTCTAGGATTTTAATATTTTCAAAGACTCGATATAAAATTTGGTATTCGAAGTTGGTGAGGATTAAAAGAGAGAAGGTGATCCTTTCCTATAAATATCGAAGCCATAAGACCAAGAAACATTGTTGTTACTCATTTTTCATGTGATGGAACTTTTTTCATAAAAAAAGTTCATGTTTGAGTTCCTATTTTGTGAAGAATTAGATAGTACCATGATCATATCAACTATGATAATAAACAGAGTTTTGTGCACTGATTTTCACGAAGAGGAAGAATCACAAACTACTTGTGAAAACAAGAAGAGATCCATGATTTAGTGATATGTTTATACCTTCATGATTTCATGATGGGTGATATGTTTTAGGAACCAATGTTAACATAATACTATCACACTATGGTATGTGAAGAAGGTGTATCGTGTACTCAGTTACATAAATATGAAGTAGCTCCCATGAAGCACACTTTATTGCATAAATAAGTAGTTCTAAATCGTTACATTTTCAATGGGATAATTGAAGGATGAGTTACTCACATAAAAATTTTATGAAATTTATTATTTGAGAAGTCCCCATACACATTTACGTGAAGAATAAGTTGCAAATAATTTTTTTGTATAAGGAGAGATTTTGGGAATTCATTCTTTCATAACAAATAACTATGAATACAGTGTAGAAAGTACCGACATATCTTCTTTAAGGTGTGTATGCATGTGATTATCAATCATGTGCACATGTATTAAGATAACTATATTATTTTTGTAAAAAAACTAAAATATATAAGGAAACCTAAATCTAGATATTGAACATACTCATATGAAAAAACCTAAAAGTCACATAAAATAAAAAGGATAATAAATTTTTATGTGATTAGGGGTAATAGCACTGAGTAATCCATGAAAAGTTCTGCATATTCATGATAACCCTATTGGGAATAGTTTGATGAAATCGACACTATAATTAAATATATCATGTTGTTTATCATATACTAAATTAATAAGAATTAATTATGATGATATTGAGCAGAAATTTAATCATTTTGATAATTACAAAGGATGTTTTTGATTCTAGCAGGATTTAAGAAAGAAGGTATAAAATTTACAAGTTTCATATTGAGAAGATGTTATTAGATAGATCAGTTTCACTGGATAGATAGCTACCCAATAAACAAGAAGAAAAAATTACTATGCATATTCTTTTGTATAAATAGAATAAGAATAATAAAGAGAAAATTTTATTTTTTTTGTTGTAAAGAATAAGAATAGTTACTTGTATTTTTAGGTACAAGTAAGAATAGGGGTAAAATAATACAAAAGATTCATTGTCGCATCCCATAGTAGTCTCATTTGGTAAAAGACTTTATTAGAGTTACAATGTAACTTAAAAATAGGTAAAGAAAATATTCATAGGTAGTATAGAGAATTGGTAAGGAGCTACAATTTGGATGAGGTTATCACTATTCAAGGGAAGATTATTGTTTCCATCCTCCACCCTATGTTTAGGGAATCACACTTTGTTTGGGATTGTATTCTATCCAAACCACTGTAACTAGTGTCTTGTTATAGTAGAGAATATGTTTACTGTTCATCCCCATATACAGAATGGGTATGATATTCTTATTGAGTAGGGAACCGCATAAAAATATTTTGTAACATCTTTACCTACTTTCATATACTTGAATATGATAAAGAAAATAAAATAATATAATCAATATCCTAATATTTATAAGAGTAGAAGGGATAAAATTATAGTTGGTGAAGAACTTTCCCAACACTAATTCACCCCCCCCCCCCTCCTCGTGTTATTTATATCCCACATTGGTCTTATCAATTGTTTTCAAAGGAAGGTTCTCCATTATTAGATTACCTAATTTTCAATTATTCTCTTATGAATATTTGAGTTTATTTATAATGTTTACAATTAAGTTCATTTTTTAGTATGATTTAGTTATCTCTTAGAAGAATTCTATATCTGCCAAGACCACGATGAATTGGCGAATGAAAGAGAAGTGTACGTTGAAGAAGAAATCCCTCTTACCTATAGAAGAGGAAATACCAGTTTCTCCAGGCCATTCCAATAATGGATTCATGTTAGTCTTTGAATGTAAAGAGCAGGTGGATCAAGGTTTCACTAAGAAGATGGATAGTATCACTACCTTAATTACATCAAGAGATTAAAGTGATAAAGATGTATGTGTCATTTTCTATCAAAACATTCTTGGAGATGATCCAAGTACTCCTAAGAGTTATAACATGTTAATTGATTTTTTAAATGATGCATTAAAGGATATGATAAATGGTTGTCCAAAATAATTACACTATATTATCTATGTGATATTTGAAAGAATATAAGAAAGATCACTCAGATTGAGGACAATTTTGAAGTAATATAGACGGCTTTAAAAGAAAAATTTCTAGAATGTATTAACCTCACCAAGAAAGTTGGATTATTTAGAGTAGAAACAGTGGAGATTGTAATAAGATATTCAGAGTTTTAATACAATTGGCTCAAAGAAGTTTAGGGGAAATAAGTTTTCAAGGATACTTTAGAAGAAAAGATCCATTCACTTGAAGAAAAGTTAAAATATATCATCGATATCATGGAGTTTCAATTGGAAGTATAATTAAATAAAATAATTGAACTTGACTCTTTGATACAAAATAATATAAAGTTTTATTAAGAGTAAGTTTAAAGAATTGATAAGGTTTATAAAGAGAATATGATTATTATTCATGATCAAAAAAACATCCTCATTATAAAATGTATATAATTGGAATTTCAATTGCTAATCTTGAGAAGACACATATTGATACTTCACAAAATAAGGTGAAAATTAATACTGCTGCTTAATTCTCACTAGAGGTATTTTGACCCATACATTCTATACAGAGATATTGCATCTTATTATATGAATATACAATACATTTTACAAATTCACGCTTGAGAACTGTAAAGCTTTAGTGTATTTGGAGATTAGATACACAATATTATTATTTTTTAAAAGATATTAAATATCTCCTATAAAGATATTCCCACATAGTAAACTTCTTAGAAATACCCAACATAAAAACTTTATTCATTACCTAGGGAGAGGAAACATTAGAAAGGGTGAGATAATATGTTCATTAAGGATAAACAAGGGGTATCAATTGTCATTGAAACACAACAAGAGTATAACACTTGAAAACTATACCCTACATATGTTATATCATAATCTTGAGTCATGGAAAAAATCTTACTAGTTCATAATTCATAAATCATAAAGGAATAAAAGAGAATCATTGAAATAAACTATCATTAAATCCGGTAGAAGTTTAATATTTATATTCCCACTAACTATAGTATATGTGGAAAGCAGGTTCGAACCCACAGGGAAGGCTATTTTGGCCACTAATCTTCTAAAACTACTTCAAAACCCTCATTATTGTCAACAGTGAGTTAGATTTTCTTAATATATTTTTATCTTTTAATATTTTTTATTATGTTCTTATAATCTATAAGTAAAACCACACATCTCTTGTAAATTTTTTCTAAACTATACTGAAAAATATAACAATTGAAAACAAGATGTAATAAAGAAAATAAAATGCTGATAAAAGACAATAGAAAATATCGCTCAGCGATTACTCTTGTCTACTGGTTTAAATTTTTTGTCCTAATAATGTAAAATTACGGAATTGTACCACTACATATAGGAATCTTTATTCCCACTCCAGGAGTTAATTAGTGGAAATTGTACAACATAGCATTCTCCACTCCAAAAAAATACAACTTCAGAAAGATGATTAAAAAGGACAACAGTACAAACTCACCGAAAGTACTGAAGTTTTCATTATGAGTTGATTGCTTAAAATATTAATCCATGAACAAACTCGCCGAATGATTACAGAGTTTTGAAGAATTCAGTGTTTGGTACAAAGCATAAATGTGGAATTAGAATCGCTCTCACTGATCAATTCTAATCGCAGAAGAAATGTTTAATGAAAAGGATGAAAATGATCACCAGTAGAACAAGAACTCTCCCCAAACTAAAAATTTAGCTAACTAATATATTGTTCATTATCACTATCTCGAATACTAAAGTCATTCAATTACAGTGGTAGAGATTTGGAAGAAAATAGAGGTAGAAAACTCCCTCTATTTGCATCAATTACTACTACTCCTAGCTCTCAGAACTCAGAAAAGTGGCTCTCCGAGAAGTGCTCCAGGTTCTCTTCTCTGCTCTGAGACAGGTGTCTTCGTCAAATGAGTGTGTTTCCATGGAATGAATGAGCATCCCTCAACATTCTGATGTTAGTCTGCTTTATATATCAACTGTCAACTCCTATATTTCACTGCTTGATTTCCACCAACTTCAAAGGTCCTTCAACTATTCAGTGCACAACGTGTGCTTTTTCGCGACTGAGACATCACACTAATTTTTTCCCTCATAACTAACTCAGGATGAGTTAATTGGAAGCACTTGAGTGTGTTTTAGCCTCTTGAATGAGCCTCCACATGTTAAAAACAAAATAAAATAATTAAAACTCAATTAATGTTAATTAATATTTTATAATTATTATTTTAAGTTTATTGTTGTAACACTTATTAAAAAAGTAATTAGAATTAATTAATATATATCTTAAATTGATAATTATTATCTACCAGAATAACAGTTAATATTATAGTTATTTATTATTGGATATTTAATAAATATTACTAAGTATTTATTTTCTTATTATTAATTAGATTATTCAATTAGTGTTAGAATTATTAATAAGTGGTTAGTATAACTAAATCATATATTTAAATTAGATTAATAGATTTCATTAAAAAAAATCAACAATTATATTTCTTCAATTGAAATTAAATAATAATTAAAGTGTCAATAAATTTAATCTAATTGGTAGTTAATTATATTAATAAATTATTAAAGTTTGTATTTTAATTTTATAAAACCTTATTAATTTGTCTAATATCCTATATTATAACTTGTCTAATTATTATTATAAAAATTATTATGTATTATATTATATTAGTTTGACTAATTTATTAATTATTATTGTTATCTTTTTCTTTATCTTTTTGTTTTATATTATTATTATTATTTTATTTTATTTTTTATCTTCATCTCCCCCACAATCCAGCGCACAACAGGGGGTTTCTCAGATTCCTTCTTCAAGAAGGAAGTAGTGTCGCGGCCTCCTCCCCTACACCACAGCGGCATGAAATCGTCTTCAACTCATCCTCCCTTCAGTGCAACAAGCCACGATTATGGACCTTCTCGATTCCACAAATGACGAAACATAGATGTTTCGGGTCCTCCCTTCTTCGACCTCGGTTTCGCCTCCAGCGCAGCGCGACACTACCAGCAGATGTGGCAGTTTCCGTCACTCTAGCGTGGCCTCCACTCTTGCTCACGGAGGAACCCAACAACTGTGCGGCATCCCATCTCCTCAGACTTCAACTGTAGCGGCGAACAATAGCTGCTCCAGCCCCGTTCTGGTCCTCCTCCTTCTAAACTAGCCAACGGATCTCTTCTCCCTCAATCATCAGTGCATAAAAAGTCTTCTGATGGTGGTTCTTCTAGTGGAGAACCCTTCCTGTAGTAGATCATACCTCCAAATCTAGGGATGATTTTCATTTTTTTGAATATATCTAAATTCGAAGTGATTTGGGTTTGATCAAGATTTTGATTTTCTATTTGATTTCGCTTTTAATGTTTTGATTTGCAGGAGTGTGGGTATGAGAATGATGTTGCGATGTGAATCGATGAGTCAAAATTTGAGGAAGCAAAAATATCAGTAGCTCAAAGAACTACCAGTAGAATAGGAGGTAGAAGGGAGAAAAGGAAAAAATGCTAATAGTGATGTTTGGGAATCGGTGAGGAAAGAGTAACAGTGAGGTTGAAGGGTTATTGACTAACAGTGAGGTGGAAATAACAATAAGGCTGGAAGAATCTAGTGGTGAAGTTGAAAAAAAATGGGTAATGAGGAGGGTCACCTACCAGTAGCTGCAAATACGCGAATCACCACCACGAGCATTAATTTAACTAAAACTCATATATATAATTAATTAAACTAATAATTAGATGTTTAAACCATTAATTTATTTAAAACAAATAAAGTTTCAACAAATCTAAATAAAATACTAAAAATTTATATAATTAAATAATTATAATGATTAAATAATACAAAATTAAAGAATGAATTTAAACAATATAATTAAAAGAATTAATTAAAATAGGAAATTAAACTACAAAAAACTTAATTTATTTTAAAAGTTTAAAACAACTAGATTAATTAATAATATAGCATTGATATTAAACAATCCATTATATTAGAAAACTAAACCAAAATACTTTAAATAGATAATTATACTATTAAATTAATAAACTTAATTTATTTTAATGGATGAAAATAAAATTAAATTAATAACTAAATTATATCAATGCAATTAAAGATAGCTATATGAAAAAATAATAAAAGAATCCATTATACACAAGTTAAACTAATTTAGTTATTTCACATAAAAGAATTTAATTAAAATAATAAGATAAACTCAATGCCTAAATAATTTCTAAAAAAAATAAAAATTTAAACACGGAAAAGTTAAACTGAAAGACAACGGTGACCCTAAAAATGTTATCAGTGAGGTTGGGGTTAAAAATTATAGTTACCGGTAGGAAAGGGTAACAGTGACAAAGGTCACTGGTAAAAGCAAGGTCACTGTTACATCTCAAAACTAGCTAACGCTGGAGAAACAAGAATGCAGGTCACCGTTAGTCAGTAACGGTAACCAGGTTACCGCTAGTTTGAGAAAAAGTAACCTTGCTACCGGTAGCTTGGCTACCGGTAGCCTGGAAATCGGTAACTAAGTTTCTGGATGTGTAAACTTTTAAAATTAAAAGTAAATTAATTAGAAAACTCAATAATTATTTATAATGAAAAATTTATATAAAATAAAAAAATAAAGATTAAGTAAACTAATTGAAAATTAGTTATATTAAAAAAACAAAGAAAGAATAAATCAATTATTTTAGAGTCCATGATTACTTAAATTATTATAAAAATCATTATTTGACAAATTTAATTATGAAAATAAATACGTGCATTTATTTAATAAAAAGAGTAAAAAAATTAATTAAATCATTTAAAATTAATAAAAAGGATGTGGAAATCTGTGTAAAAATAAGGCCACATCAAATTCCCTCACACTTAAGCATTGTTTGTCCTCAAACAATCCCATGTTTTATTTTCATTGAAAAATAAAAGTATAGTATTAATGATTCTGCTCAAAATGTAACATGTCCAGCACTCAAAAGAAAAGACAATACATAACAGTAGACTTTAAGAAAATGATTTACTCATATGAATCTTGCCTATAACAAATACTCAAAGGTAATTAAGAACACAAAGATCATCAATCAAAGAATATGTCATGCCTCATATGTGATAAACCTAATGACTCACTTCAATCCAATCTCAGGTTCAAAATCCAAGAATGACAGGGGTAAAATATCAATGGAATTAAGATCTTAACCAAGAACTTTGTACTTTGACTTTTTCACCTAGGTTCCAAAAATAATTAATTTTTTTGTGAATTACCTCAATGATAAAACCTAAATGACTCCCATATAAACCAATTGATCCCTTCTTCATTTGGAGTTCATCATTCCCCTCACATTAATGAGCTCTATTTTGACCCTTGACAATTTATTTATTTTCCCAAGCCATGTTTCATTGTGCTAAGCACTATGCAATGCACTTATTCAAGGTGTACAGAGGGATTATAGTCTACAGAAATGCACCCATCATCTAGGGTCTCAGAGACTCACCGTGGGATCCCAAATACCCAAATTACTCCAGTTTCAAAAGATTTATATAAAAACCAGTTACATTGGATCATTAAAGTAATTACTTTTAATTTTTAAAATATGAAAGAGGCCCCTAGAATCAAAATCAAACTTCCAGTTCCAAGGGTTATGAACATAGCTCCATTAAAAGGGTACCCGTATCACATCAAGAAGTAGTTCCTAAACCAAATTTCCATCAAATCTCTAAGTAAAATCACTCAAAAATCATCTATAATCATTAATTTTAGGTTCAAAACAATTCTTAACTACCAACAAGAAACTTTTCCTAAGGCAAGACCCAATTGAGTTCAGTGTAAAGCGTAGAAAAATAACATAATTTTGAAAAAATTTAACCCTTTTTTAAATAAAAATTAATTGAATTGGGAATTCATGGGCTTACATTAAAGAATAGTTTATCACAGTCAAGAATTGACCCCTTCCCCCACACTTAAAACCAAAATTTATCCCCAAAGTTGACTTCTAATTATGGAGTAGAACAATCTGACAATTAAAGTTCAAAATAGATTTACAATTAATCAGAATAATTAAATGATTAAAGGGTATCAATGAAGTTCAAAAATTTAGTTTTCCACAATAAATAATCAGCAGGTTCATATTTAGACACACACGTTAACGTAACATGGATTTTCAATATAGCTCAAAAGAAGTATATAAGGTCTAAGTGCACAATTAATTGGGTGTAAGAATTTTAACAAAGTATGATTCAAATAAATAGTCAATATAGCAGAAATATGCATGTTAAAACCCCTTAGCAGAACCATTTTAATGAAAAAAACACTAACTAGCAAGTATGTAACCCCCCCCCCCTCACTTAATTTCAAGTAGAGAAGAGATTTTAATAACAATGTAATTCTGTTTCCTAGAGTGAAGTACATGTAGAATTTTTTAATTCAACTTAGTGACATGGAAAATATGTTTTTTATACAGTACAGGTAGAATTTTTTTAAAGCTACAACACATAGAGTAGAATTTTCTAAGCAAGCAAAACATACAGCGGATTTTTTTATAAAGCATTAAGGAGCAGAAAAATGAAACAAACAATAACAGTAAGATACTTCCCTGACTAGGTTTTCCATTACTCCTTCAGTATGGGAATTCCACTTCTTAAATGACATAGCAGTATCATCCTAGAAACACAGAGTATGTAAACCATAGAAAATTAATCAGTATAGGCATTGCTTATAGAAGGCACCATGGAAGCACTTTACTCAAAGTAAAACAAGAATATAGAAAATAGTAAACACAAATAAATAAACATGGGTTGACTCCCAAGAAGCACTGAATTTAACGTCTATAGTTAGACATTATTTGATCACAATTTTTTATTTATTAACAAAACAAGACCATGGGTTTCCTCCCATGCAATGCTAGGTTTAAATTCCCTAGCCAGACTCACCAAGAAACTAACTGTAATCACTAGGTGGATGTGGTTTCCATAATAAGAACCACCGCATGTGTTTGGCCTAAATATTCTTAACAGAAAGGTGAGATTTTTGGGCTTCAATAATTAAGCAGACTAAAACCAACTTCTCATTAGCTACATAAATACCAAAACAACACCCATTAACAGTTATGGACACAGTGCTCTCAACATCCTTTATTGTTTCATATTTGTCAATATCATCCTTTTTAGGAAGTTGAAGCAATGTATTAGGTTCTGTAAAGGGTATGACAATGTCCTCATAGCTACCTTCTTCAACTTGAACACTAACAGATTCACATTCAAGGGTGTAAATGGGTAAATTCTGATTAGCAGGTTCAAGAGGGAATTCAATAGAGTGCTGAACAGAATTATGAACATTGGAACTCATGATCGATTCCCCGTATAGACTACTATCAGTATCATGATACTCTTTTGAACCCAACTCAGTTGAGGAATAAAGTGATAAAAAGGAAGAGAATTTATTTTATCACAAACAGGTTCAGGTATAACAATGTTATAAATCTCTTCCAAAATATCCTCATCTATTAACTCACATTGAATATCTACTGTTTCTATCAAATCAATTATGAAACCATAATCTTGTGTGTGTTCAACCTCTCTTTCAAGTTCAAGTTTAACATGCTCAATTTCTAAAACCATGTCATTTGAGTGTTGTAATTCAATTTCTGGAGAATAATTGTATAATTCAATTTCAATAAATTCGGTTTCCAGAATGTTCAAATTAAGAAAATTCTCTTCAAGTTGGTTAACACAACTTTCCATTTCATTACACAATATTTCAGAAAGGTCATTACAATGAGAATAGAGAGATGAAAACTCATCAGTTAATCTTTCTTCAAATATCATTCCCTCTTCCTAATCATCCAACAACATTTCAGAAATTTTTGGGTTTATAGGTTCAAAACATGAAAGAGTGTTTATCAATTTAGGTTCCAAAATTTTAGATTCTTTAACTTCTAGTTTAATTTTCACTTCAAAACTATACCCAATATCAAATTCAGGCTCAATATTTACAATTTTAGAAATTTTGGGTGTAGAGTTTTTACCATTCAAATTTTCATTTTCTAGTATAACTTCATCCCGAGTGACTTCATTCTCAAAACTCCTAAAACAGAGATTTTTCTCCATTATAGGAATTAGGAAGAGAACTGGACATTTATTTTCAATCTATTTCAATTCATCTTCAAAATTGATCAACTCAACTTCATTAAAGTTCCTTATTGGATTTTCAATGTTGTGTTCTTTGTTTAATGAGTTGGTTATTTCTAGATTGGGTTCAACGTTTTCTGATTTTTCAAAGAGAATGGTTTCTTGTCTAGTTTCACTATCACTTTCCTCTTCCACATGATTTTCAAATATTTTGTAAACATTTTCATTTTCATTTTCTTCAAATTTTTCTTATTATTTATCCTTTTGTTGTAAATACAAGAGCATGTTTTCCAATCTTTTCATTCTTTGATCTCGCTCTTGAGAATCTCTAAGTTCAATTTCAAGGGTTTTAGTAAACCAATTATTAATTAGTTCCACCCTAACATCCAATTTAGAATCAATTAGATCAATTTTAGCTAGGGTGTCAAGACTAGACTCATATTGTTCATTTTTTTCAATGTAATCAATCTTTTGTGGCTGGTTATCAACCCACTGCCAGAAAGAATGTCCATAATCACCACAACAAACACAGAAGGTCTAGTGAAGTAGTTTGAGCTTTTATAACGTTCCATTTTTTTAGAAAATGTTTTAGATCAAACACACACAAAAATTTAAATAGAAATCAAACACACAACACAAGCAGAAAATGTTCATAGATTTTTTAACAGATTCTTTATTTTATTTTTTTAATGTTTTTATGTTTTTTTATTAAAACCTTAGATTCTTAGTAATGGCTCATGCCTTCCCCGACAACGGCGCCAAAAACATTACATAAACTGTCATTGAATCTGGTCAAAGTTTAATATTTATATTTATACTAACTATAGTATATGTGGCAAATAGGGTCGAACCCACAAGGAAGGCTAATTTGGCCACTAATCTTCTAAAACTACTTCAAAACCTTCACTGTTGTCAATAGTGAGTTATATTTTCTTAATATTTTTTTTATCTTTTAATATTTTTTTATTATGTTTTTATAAACTATAAGTAAAACCACACATCTCTTGTAAATTTGTTCTAACCTATACTGAAATAGAGAACAGCTGAAAATAATATGTAACAAAGAAAATAAAATGCTGATAAAATACAACAGAAAAGAACGCTCGGGGATTACTCTAGTCTAATGGTTTAAATTGTTTCTCCTGATCAGGTAAAAGTACTACATTATACCGCTACATATAGGAAAATTTCTTCCCTCTCCAAGAGTTAAGTCATGGAAGTCGTACAACTTAGAGTTCTCCACTCCAAAAAAAATGCAACTTCAGAAAGATGATTAAAAAGGACAATAGTATAAACTCACCGAAAGTACTGGAGTTTTCATTATGAGTTGATTACTTAAAATATGAGTCCATAATAAAACTCTCCAAATGATTACAGAGTTTTGAAGAATTCAATGTTTGGTATAATGCAGAAATGTGTAATTAGAATCGATCTCTCCGATCAATTCTAATCACAAAAGAAATGTTTAATGAAAAGGATGAAAATGATCACCAGTAGAACAATAACTCTCCCCGAACTAAAAATTTAGCTAACTAATATATTTTTCATTATCACTATCTTGAATATTAAAGTCATCAAATTACAGAGGAAGATATTTAGAAGAAAACAGAGGAAGAAAACTCCCTCTTCTTGCATCAAATACTACAACTCCTGGCTCTTAGAACTCAGAAAAGTGTCTCTCCGAGAAGTGCTCCAGGTTCTCTGCTCTACTCCAAGACTGGTGTCTTTGTCGAATGAGTGTGTGTCCGCAGAATGAATGAGCATCCTCCTACATTCTGCTACTAGTCTGATTTATATATCAACTTTCATCTGCTACATGTCGCCGCTTGTTTTCCACCGACTTCAAATGTCCTTCAACTATTCACCGCACAACGTGCGTTTTTTCACGACTGGAACATTGCACTAATTTTTCCCTCGTTACTAACTCTGGATGAGTTAGTTGGAAGTACTTAGACATGTTTTAGCCTCTTGAATGAACCTACACATGTAAAAAATAAAATAAAATTATTAAAACTCAATGAATGTTAATTAATATTTTATAATTATTATTTTAAGTTTATTGTTGTAACACTAATTAAAAAATTAATTAGAATTAACTAATAAATATATTAAATTGACAATTATTATCTACTATATTAACTGTTAATATTATATTTATTTATAATTAAATCTTTAATAAATATTACTAAGTATTTATTTTCTTACTATTAAATAGATTATACAATTAGTGTTAGTATTATTAATAAGTGGTTAGTATAACTAAATTATATATTAAAATTAGATTAATAGATTAGTTTAAAAAAATCAATGATTATATTTATTCAATTGAAATTAAATAATAATTAAAGTTTCAATAAATATAATATAATTAGCAATTAATTCTATTAATAAGTTATTAAAGTTTGTATTTTAATTTTATAAAACCTTATTAATTTGTCTAATATCCTATTTTATAACTTATCTAATTATTATTATAAAAAAATTTATGTATTATATTATATCAGTTTGACTAATTTATTAATTATTATTGTTATATTTTTCTTTATCTTTTTGTTTTATATTATTATTGTTATTTTATTTTATTTTATTTTATCTTCATCCCCCCCACAATCAAGTGCACAACAGGGGGTATCTTGGATTCCTTCTCCAGGAAGAAAAGTAGTGTCAAGGCCTCCTCCCCTACACCACGGTGGTACAAAATTGTCTTCATCTCCTCCTACCTTTGGCACAACAAGCCATGATGATATCCCTTCAAGATTCCACAAATGATGGAACATAGATGCTTCGGGTCCTTCCTTCTTCAACCTCCATTCCGCCTCCAGCGCAGCGCGACACTACCAGAAGATGCGGCGGTTTCCCTCACTCCAGCGCGGCCTCTGATCCTACTCATGGTAGCACTCAGTAACAGTGCAATATCTCGGCTCCTCGGACTTAAACTGCAGTAGTGAACAACAGCAGCTCTAGCCCCATTCTGGTCCTCCTCATTATTAACCGACTAACGGATCTCCTCTCCCTGGAAAATCGGCGCATCAAAAGTATTTTGATGGTGGTTCTTCCAGTGGCGAACCCTTCCGATAGTGGATCATACCTCCATATATAGGGATGATTTTCATTTTTCTGGATAGATCTAAATTTTAAGTGATTTGGGTTTGATCAAGATTTTTTTTACTTGTTGTCTCTTTGAAAGTTATTATTTGCAGGAGTGTGGGTATGAGAATGATGTTGCGGTGAGAATCGATGAGACAAAATTTGAGGAAGAAAAAATATCGGTAGATCAAAGAACTACCAGTAGCATAGGAGGTAGAAGGGAGCAAAGGCAAAAGGCTAATAATGAGGTTTGGGAATCCGTGAGGAAAGAGTAACGGTGAGGTTGAAGGGTTATTGAGTAATGGTAAGGAGGAAATAACAATGAGGTAGGAAGAAGCTAGCGGTGAGGTTGAGAAAAATTGGGTAATGGTGAGGGTCACCTACCAGTAGCTGCAAATATGCAAATCACCACCACGAGCATTAATTAAACTACAACTGATATATAAAATTAATTAAACTATTAATTAAATGTTTAAACTATTAATTTATTTAAAACAAATAATGTTTCAACAAATCTAAAAGAAATACAAAAAAATTAACTAATTAAATAATTATAAAGATTAAATAATAAAAAATTAAAGAATGAATTTAAAAAACAGAATTAAAAGGATTAATTGAAATATGAAATTAAACTGCATAAAGCATAATTTATTTTAAAAGTTTAAAACAACTAAATTAATTAATTAATTAGCACTGGTAACAAACAGTATGTTATATTAGCAAACTAAACCTAATTCTTTTAAACAGATAATTATACTATTATATTAATAAATTTAATTTATTTCAGTGGATGAAAATAAATTTAAATTAGTAACTAAATTATATAAATGCAATTAAATTTAACCATTTGAAAAAAAAAAGAATCCATTGTACGCAAGTTAAACTAATTTATTTATTTCACCTAAAAAAATTTAATTAAATTAATAAGATAAACTCGATACCTAAATAAAGTCTAAAGAAAAATAAAATTTTAAATAAGGAAAAGTTAAACTGAATGACAATAGTGACCCTGAAAAATTTATCAGTGAGTTTGGGGTGAAAAATTAGAGTTACCGGTAGGAGAGGGTAATGGTGAAAAAGTTCACTAGAAAAATCAAGGTCACAGTTACATCATGAAACTAGCTACCTATAGAGACAAAAAGATTGCATGTCACCATTAGTCACTAACGATAACCAGGTTACCGCTAGTTTGATCAAAAGTAACCTTGATTTCGGTAGCTTGGCTACCGGTATCCTGGAAAACTGTAACTAAGTTCATGGATGTATAAACTTTTAAAATTAAAAGTAAATTAATTAGGAAACTCAATAATTATTAATAATGAAAATTTTAAATAAAATAAATAAATAAAGATTAATTAAACAAATTTAAAATTAGTTATATTAAAAAAACAATGAAAGAATAAATCAATTATTTTAGAGTCCATAATTACATAAATTGTTATAAAATATGATTATTTGACAAAATTAATTATTTAAATAATAAAGTGAATTTATTTAATGAAAAGTGGAAAAATAATTAATTAAATCATTAAAAATTTATAAAAAGGATGTGGCAATCTGTGTAAAAATAAGGCCACATCAATAATTCATGAGAGCATAACATTAGAATATGAGTTTATGGAATACACATATGAATATAACATCATTTAATTAGTTGTCAAGGATTATTTCAAAGACTATCATATTGGATTGGGTTCACTCCCCAAACTATCATATTACTCAAGGTTCACTCCCAAGGAAATTATAGTGAATAGATTCCCTTACTAAACTAGATTCCCTCCCTATTCCAAACATGTTTATCTCAAGAGATATATATCTTTACCCAATGCATTGTAGGGATATATAATTCTGAGACCACACCTCATATAATGAAAATAATAAATATTTGTTCCAAAAGATCAAAAAACATTCATTATATTAGAACCCATGAAAAGAAATGGGTTTTATAAACATTTCATCATAGCATAACCCATGAAAAAGAAATTATTTTTATAAACATTTCATTATTTCATTATAGCATAACCCATGGGAAAGAAACAAGTTTCATAAATATATTATTATCATTAACATAAAACATTAAAATAAAGAATAAGGATGATACATTTGGATCATATCCCTAATAAATCATAATTAAAATCAAAGTTTGATGTCTCTGATGAATAAAAATTTCATTACATGGTCATCAAAACATTCTTGAGAAAAATACCCTTTCCAATTTGGAATTTACTTTTCATATAATATAAATTAATAAAATATATTGAAATTAATTTTACATGAAAATATTCTTGGAAACATATAAATAAAAATTTATAGTATTAAGTGTTCATGATAGAAGTAAATTTGGTTTATTGTAAATAAGTTAAAAGAAAAAATTCTTTTGACATTTTTGAAAAAATTCAAAAAAAGTACCTCACTCAGAAAAAGACAAGAATATTCGGTTTAAATCATTTTTAAGTAAAACATTAGAAAAAATGACTTTAAAAATCATTATACAATTTTAAATACATTTTTAGTACATTTTTTATAAAACATGTTCATTTGATAGAAAGTATTTTCAACCGAAAGGAGAAATAAAGTTGATTTTCCATAAAAGCAGTAGTTTGGTCTCTTGAGTAAATAATGAAAGTAAAATGAAAAAAAAATCTATATTCACTATAAATAACCCTAAGATAAGAAAATTAATGATTTTATTTATAGTTAGATCAATAAATTTCATCATCTGAAGCATAATAAAAAACAATCCACATAAACAATGTGATTGTAACATAAATCTATTACCAATTTGGTAAATTTTGTGTCATAAACCCTATGAAATAAAAACAAGATATGGATATGTCAATTCAAATAATTTTTATAAAATTAATTGTAAATTTCATTCATGGGTAGTATATAAACCACAAAAAAGTAACAATTGGTGTATATGACATGTGACTCACATAAATAAAAGTGAGATAAAAATATATTACCTCGAGTTCCACTTACATTGAAAACACTCTAACATCCTATATAATAAACTTACATTTACTATAATTATATAAAACAAATTATATACTTATAATATCATATATGTGACCATTTATATCATTTCACCACTGATTTATCTATATTAAAATCATCATTTCTGGGTATTAATTGTTTTGTTTTTCATGAGAATTTTAGTTTAGTAATTTGAGTCCTTATACTCTGATCAAGGTTCCATATTCTCCATAATATTAATCCGGGTAAAAATTTATTATATACTCATTATATACATATTTATTATCATTCAAAAAAATGTAGAGATAAAAAATGAGTTACACCATTCATGGAGTTAGTAGACCGTACGTACGCATGAACGTTGTTTTAACATTTTGAAGGATAAAAAAATGGAAAGGTAAATAGTAATATACTGTTAAATAATTATTATTATATCATATATATCCTATATATTCATTAAATGTATCATTATTATGATCCCATTTAAACAGAAATCAAAAAATGTATCACGTTTCTTCGTGGAGGTGGTAGTCCAAACGTACGCACGAGGAACATTATTGTTCTCCAACTGATTGGAAGGTAAGATGGTGGATAACATAATAAAATTAAATACATATAATTATGACATAATTATAATATACAAATAGTAAAATCATCATAATACCAATCTATAAATTATGGTGATGATGAATGAATAGTGTCATTTCCAGGAGACGTTAAGTTGTACGTACACACAAGAAATACCTTCACTTCCCATTAGATGGAAAAGTAGGTGGATAATGTTGATTTTATAATAATAAAAAAAATTATATTTTGGATACTTAATATATTATTTCATAAATAAAAAAATAGATTTATAGGATATAAAAGAATAATTAAAAAGAAATTGATCGATTAAGGTGATTATCTATTCTTTGAATGAACTCCTTTAAATATCCAATTAAGGATCCTAGGGTTAGTCTTTTGGGAATAAAATAACATTTATAATGTGTATAAAAAAGTATATAATCTATTTTTGTAGGATATCTTCATTATATAAAGCTAAATATTTTTTTAATAATAGAAAGGA
This sequence comes from Viscum album, assembly GCA_963277665.1. NCBI lineage: Eukaryota > Viridiplantae > Streptophyta > Magnoliopsida > Santalales > Viscaceae > Viscum > Viscum album. The sequence continues at coordinate 1,673,651,796 of OY728133.1, forward strand.
AGGGTTCCCTTTTATAATTGAGGGGAGTGGCACTCTTGGGATTTCTTAAAAGATTAAAGTATAATTAATCCATTTTATATAAAATGCCTAAAAAGGATAGTTATTAAAAGATAAGATATGAATGGTTTTAAATCCTAATGACAAATAAAATTTTGAATGGGTTAAGTGGTTTTTTAAACCTTATCTTTTGGTTTAACCACTTAGTTGACCTATTTTAAAAAATAATCACAGTAACTACTTTTTCACTCTTAACTTGTTATAATTTTAATTATAAGGTAACTAATGAATAATAAATGGAAATCGGATTAAATTTAGACCCTATATAATCTTTTTTTACCTTTTGAAATATTTTTATAATTTTTAAATAATTAAATAAAATATTATTTTGATAAAATCTCATTAAGGTCTATTTTGACAATTTTTATTTAATTTGACTTAAAAGAAAAAAAAGACAATATCTTAATTTGAATATAATCCTTTAACACAACATATTATGTCAAATTTATCTATAAAATTCGTGGAACACTATAAATCACTCAAATTATTTTAATTTTAATATTTTGAAATTCATTTAATTTATTTTTCTAATAATTGAATATATATGTAATTAGCATTTCACAAGAAATTAAGGTAATTATTTAATAAATAAAAATTATAAATAAAATAAAATAATGTATATAATTTAATTATTCACAAAATAGACATTTATATTTGTTCATACCTTTCTTTTTAACCTATGTGAACACATAAGAGATATTCAAAACTAAGAGAGTGTCCTTTTGTAAATTTTTTCTTTAAATAGTATATAGAGCATTTTCATGGACAATTGTTCAATAAAAAAATATATTTAGAAAATAATGTGATAAGGTTATAATTCCCTATATCTAATAATAATTAAGATTAAAAAATAGCCTTATCTTTGACGCATCCCATGTCACTATGTTGTCCTTCTCGAACTCTTTGGTGATGATGAGGTCTGGGATGTGTTCTCATGGAGTTTCGGTTTGGAGCTTGAATTTTTTTAAGGTTTTCCTACTATTCACAGTTAGGTTACATGGTTAGAGGGAAATCATGTGACCGCCCTTTAAAAAGGTTTCTTTTTAGTGTATTTTGAACTTCCCATGGTTAATCAGCACAACATCTACATGGTTATGTCAAAATCATGTATCCCCTTAGAGAAAATGTATAGGATCCTTGGTGTATCTGAGTTATGAAACATGACTTTCACAAAGTTTGTAAAACCTTGTTTAAAGACTCCAGTATGATTTATGATTTTTGAAAGATCCATTTTCATGGATTCCACTCAAATTTCCAAACTATGTGGGGCAACCCTAGAGGTCATATGAGGCCTAAGTGGTATTGGATTGAGCCACACGGTTTGTAAAAACAGGCAGATTCTCAAGAGTAATTGTGTTAATTAAGGTTTATGGGAGGTAGTGGTGTCCACAGAACTAGCATATAGTTTTCCTAACCATGTTTCCAAACCATGTGAGTTGTCTAGGTGTTTAATTTTTTTGTGTAACTCCCAATATTCCCTCCTAAATTTAGAGGTATTTCACCTATCTTCCACCCCATATGAGTTAGAAAAACCTTGGTAGTACTTTCCATCTTCCCTTTCCATTGATTATTTCCCTTATAATGGTGTTTTCCAAGAGTTTATTTTTTATTTTATCTTCTCTTTTACTCCTTTTTCCTTCTCTCATTCCTCACTATTAAAATCAGCTTCTCCCATTAACCCTAATTAAAATGTGGTTAGGTTTTAGGGTTCAAAGTGTATTTATTGATGGTAATTTTGGTGTCTAATCACCATAGGCACTATTTTCTCTCTCATGGGTGTGGTCTCCATTGACGACGACTTGTTTCTAGACGTTTTTGCTTAGTCCTCGCTTCATTGAGGAAGGTTTTACTATGAAATTGTTTTATTTTAGAATTCTACACATTCTATCACATTATAAATTCTCTTTTTATGAATATATAACTATATGTGAAAGCCTTTTGGTGTTTTTAATCCATTTAATAATGTTTTGAGCTTGAAATTATTTTTTTCAGGCAAATTTTATTTTTTTCATGCATGAAATGGACTTTTTAAAGATACTAAGATTTTTGTGAAATTCCTTATGGATTTTTTAAATGATTTTCTTATTTTGATGTGTTCTTTGATCCTATTTTTATTATCAATGATTGAAACAATGTTTAAAAAGGGAATTTGGTTTCAAATTGATGTTTTTAAATAAAAATGGTTTGAAAAGTGTTTATTTATTGTTTTTAAAATGGTGATTTGAAATTTTTGTGTGGGATACCCCTTTATGAAATGAAGTTTTTTTCTTCTTTCAATTTGGTTTTGGGTAAATGGTTGGCCTTTTGGACATTTTTTGGTTTTCAAATAGAAATATCTTTATTTAAGGGTTTCTTTGAATCCTTTTAAAATAAATTAGTGACTTTTTTAGACCTCTTAAAATGTTTTATGTGGTGTTTTATAAAAATTTTGATTGAAATAAAGGATGTTCCCATTTTTTATATTTCCAAAGAAAATATCCCTTTTGTATGGGTGACATTTAAATGCATTAAGTTCTTGTTTTATTCCATCATTTTTTAAATTGAGTTTGGAATTGTATTGTGAAATATGAAAGGGCTTCGAAATATGATTCATGATTTAGTATTAAAGGCTTGTTTGGTACTTTAGTTCTAAATGGTGTATGTTGATGTAATCCTTGATTACCCCTTTCTTGTTTACCCCTTGTATGGGTTTGTAATAACAATGTAATTCATGTTTCTCACTTTTTGGTGGAATTAGGTTTTTATACATTGTGTGCATGTTGTCTTTATAGGGATTTTCATCATTGGGTGTTAGGGGTGAGGGTAGTTATGGATATTCATTATTGGTATACATGACTTATATGTTGTACATCTCGTTCCCCTCGTTGTTTGATTTTCATGATCACAATCACCTTTCTTATTTGTCTAACATTGTTCTTAAGTGTTGTGGATGATAGGCAAAAGATTGCCAAAGGATTGGCCCAAGAAAGCTGGCAAAGTGGACTGAAATTCAGTCCACCGGCCAACCGGTGTGATAGCACCGGCCAGCCGGTGGACCTGGCAGAGGCATTGCCCACTGCCAGGCTCCACCGGTCAGCCGGTGGCTCTGTCACCGGCCAGCCGGTGGCATCCTGGTTCAATAGTGAGACCTACTGTCTCACCACCGGCCAGCCGGTGGCCTTCTCACCGGCCAGCCGGTGGCTCCTGGGCAGAAGCCTTCTCAACATCCAAGGCACCGGCCAGCCGGTGGACCTGTACCGGCCAGCCGGTAGCCCAGTCAAACTAGCCGTTGGCTTTGACCAGTCAACTCCCATTTGGCCTCCAACGGCTCTTTAAGCCTTTACAACGGCTCCGAAGACTCCCCAAGGGTTCCATGCCTATAAATAAAGGCCAAGGAAGCCCCGGACACTAACCGGAACTTAAATCAAGCCCAAGGACACCTTGTTGATCATTCGGCAATCCTCCGGCGAGACACCTCAAGGAACCCCAAGTGCTCCATCCAATTCCACATCCAAGAGCACCACCAAAGAAGCTTGGAAGCGGCCTTCAAACATCATCAATCAATCAAAGGCGCCCAAGGCTTCTCCAATTACGGGTTTTATCGTATTTATCTTTTTGAGCTTTCAAATTGGGTTTGTGCCTACAAACCCCAACTCCTTTTCTATTCCTCCTTCTTTTGGGTTTCACATCACCACTAAGGTGTGAAGAGGTTCACAAGCTTTTCCTTTAAAAAGCTTGAGACATAGGTGAGCTATCCTTCACCTGTAAGAAGGATAGTGGGTTCTTGCTAAACCATTAAAAGCAAGTGGGTTCTTGCTAAACCACAAAAAGCAAGCTGTAATAGGTCCTAGTGCTACCTCAAAGCCTAGTGGGTTTCTTGCTAAAACCATTGAAAAGCAAGCGGTAGGAATCTCTCAACGGTTGAGTTGGGAGCGGAGACGTAGGCTGGGTTTTGGCCGAACTCCGTTATCAATTTCGTGTGTCTTGCCTCTTTACTTTCCGCTGCATTTCAACTTTGATTTTTAATTTGTTAATCTTTTTTTTAAAAGGCAATTCACCCCCCCCCCCCTCTTGCCATCTTTCCTCGTTTATTCCGCCCAACAATTGGTATCAAAGGACGTATTTGAATAATTCCCTAACCGGTTTCAAATTAAAGATCCTTTTTGATGGCTTCTACCGCTTCAACCTCTTACGCCCCCGAAGGCTTTTCTTTGGATCGTGCTCCATTCTTTGATGGAACCGATTATAGTTTTTGGAAAACCTGCATGACCACATTTCTTAAAAGTATTGGCTATCCTATTTTTAGAATTGTTATGCATGGTTTTACCCTCACTTCCCCCGATGAGTCTAAATGGACCCCCAATGACATTGCTTATTTTGAGCTTGATGGCAAAGCCATGAACGCTCTTCATTGTGGTCTTGAACTTAATGTTTTTAATTGCATTTCTACTTGCTCTACTTCTTACGATCTTTGGAAATTTTTAGAACTAACCTATGAAGGTACTAGCGAGGCTCCAAAGCAAAAATCCGATCAAAAGCAAGAACCCGACGAAAAGATCAAGCCCGTTTGCCCACCTCACAAGAAAAGGGCCAAGAAGAAAAAGAAGAAGGCTTCAAAGGCAACATGGAGTGATAGCTCCACCTCTTCATTCTCCTCCTTCTCCTTGAGCGACCAAGGTAAAAAATGCCTAATGGCAAATCATGAGGTATCATCTTCCGACTCTTCTTCCTCGTCTTCTAGTTCTTCAAATTCTTTCAATCATTTGTCATATGAAGAACTCCAACACATTAGAGATCAATTAGAAAATGGTTTTCATGAGCTTTCATCAAAATTTGTCGCTTTGAAAAAGAATTTCAAAAAACTCTCCTCCGAAAAAGAACAACTTCTTAAAGAGAAGGAGGAACTCTCCCTAAAAATCCAAAATTTTCCCAATGTTGATTCTTTGGAATCAACCATCAAGGACCTTAGAGAAACTCTAGCGAAGTTCACCCAAGGGGAACAAAATTTGAACAATTTACTTGGTTCCCAACGCGTTTCCCGAACCACCCAAGGGCTAGGCTACACCAATATAGCTTCCTCCTCCCATGCTCCAACTGTTTTTGTAAGGGGGAGCTCTTGTTATAAATTTTGTAACTATTGCAAGAAACCCGGGCACATGATATATGAATGTAATTGCAAAAACGCCCGGTACGGTAGGCCCAAATCGATTTTTTATTCAGATGAATTCTATAGGAGAAGACCCGCTACAAGGCAAGTTTGGATTGAAAAATCCCTCTTAGCGAGTCTCTCCGGGCCCAAAATTGTCTCTTTTCAAAATCCCTCTCCCCGGTGACTTTTTGTTTTTATTTAGGGGGAGTTAGGATCTTTTAAGTTTTTTTTGTGATTTCAAAATTTTCGATTCCAACTTTCAATTTCAACACTTGGTATCAAAATTTTCATTTCAAAATTCAATTTTTGATTCAAAACTTTCAATTCAAACTGTTATTCAATTTTTGATTCAAAATTTTCATTTCAATTTCAAAAATCTCAATTGATTTTTCAATTCTCATATCTAGCTTTTCAAACCTGTTCCCTCAATCAAGTTTTATGCCCCATTCTATTTTGATAATCACAAAGGGGGAGAATTTCTTGATTGATTGGGGGAGAATCCTTTTGATCGTTCTTAGCATTTACTTTCTTTAAGCATGTCTCTCATTTATGTTTTTACTTTAATTGTTTTGGTGATTGTGATCATCAAAATAGGGGGAGATTGTTGTACATCTCGTTCCCCTCGTTGTTTGATTTTCATGATCACAATCACCTTTCTTATTTGTCTAACATTGTTCTTAAGTGTTGTGGATGATAGGCAAAAGATTGCCAAAGGATTGGCCCAAGAAATCTGGCAAAGTGGACTGAAATTCAGTCCACCGGCCAACCGGTGTGATAGCACCGGCCAGCCGGTGGACCTGGCAGAGGCATTGCCCACTGCCAGGCTCCACCGGTCAGCCGGTGGCTCTGTCACCGGCCAGCCGGTGGCATCCTGGTTCAATAGTGAGACCTACTGTCTCACCACCGGCCAGCCGGTGGCCTTCTCACCGGCCAGCCGGTGGCTCCTGGGCAGAAGCCTTCTCAACATCCAAGGCACCGGCCAGCCGGTGGACCTGTACCGGCCAGCCGGTAGCCCAGTCAAACTAGCCGTTGGCTTTGACCAGTCAACTCCCATTTGGCCTCCAACGGCTCTTTAAGCCTTTACAACGGCTCTGAAGACTCCCCAAGGGTTCCATGCCTATAAATAAAGGCCAAGGAAGCCCCGGACACTAACCGGAACTTAAATCAAGCCCAAGGACACCTTGTTGATCATTCGGCAATCCTCCGGCGAGACACCTCAAGGAACCCCAAGTGCTCCATCCAATTCCACATCCAAGAGCACCACCAAAGAAGCTTGGAAGCGGCCTTCAAACATCTCCAATCAATCAAAGGCGCCTAAGACTTCTCCAAATACGGTTTTTATTGTTTTATTCTTATTGAGCTTAAATTTGAGTTTGTGCCTACAAACTCCCAATTTTCTCATCCCCTCTTTCCTTTGGGTTTCACATCACCACTAAGGTGTGAAGAGGTTCACAAGCTTTTCCTTTAAAAAGCTTGAGACATAGGTGAGCTATCCTTCACCTGTAAGAAGGATAGTGGGTTCTTACTTAACCATTAAAAGTAAGTGGGTTCTTGCTAAACCACAAAAAGCAAGCTGTAATAGGTCCTAGTGCTACCTCAAAGCCTAGTGGGTTTCTTGCTAAAACCATTGAAAAGCAAGCGGTAGGAATCTCTCAACGGTTGAGTTGGGAGCGGAGACGTAGGCCGGGTTTTGGCCGAACTCCGTTATCAATTTCTTGTGTGATTGCCTCTTTATTTCCGCTGCACTTTACTTTGATTATTAATTTGTTAATCAATTTTTTAAAAGGCAATTCACCCCCCCCCCCTCTTGCCATCTTTTCCTCGTTTTTCTTCCGCCTAACATTATATTCACTACACCTCACTTCCACTATTAGTTATGGGATGTTGGGTACTTAGTGAAAGATCAATCTTGTTCCTCTAGTTGGTTAACATGTTGCTGGTTTCCCACTATTTTTGCTAGTTACAAGGGCTAGGTGGGAATTTTTCATCATGATTATGCTTGTGTGGAATAATTGGATGATTGTATAGAATTATCATTTTATGGTAACTAGTTATTGCATTTATACCCAGATACGATTGGATTCTTGGAAAATTAGTGACTTCATGTAGGACCTTAACACATTTGTTTGCTCGGTGAGTACTTATTTGAGGATAGTTTGATCTAGTGCTTGATTTTATTATTTTCCATACTTTTTTTTGATATGGAACCTTCCTTGATTGTTTTTTGTTTTTATATACCTTTTCATATATATATATATGTAGTGCCAACATTTTGTGTTTAACCCATTTGAGTTGGGTTATTTCTGTTGAAAATTTGTTTTCAAATATGGCTGTGAAAACATATTTTAAATTCTTAAAGACTATTGTGTGGGTAATATAACATGGATTTCAAAATGGGTTTTGGGTTTAATTATGGATTCATGAAATGAAATTTTTTAAATTAATTGTTTTCGTTTAGGTAAAATGGGAGTATGTTGTTTTTGAGAAATTATATCAATGTATGTGGTTTTGAAATGGGTTTGGCCTATGGATTTGTTTTTAAAATGCATGTGTTTGGTTTTGGTAAAGAAAGTAAGTTTATCTTAGAAGTATATTATGTAATTATTTTAATGACCATGAATAGTATATATGTAAATATTAAATTTTATATTTATATTCAATTTAGAATTTATGAATTTCCTTATGAAAATAATTACATAGTTTTGGCGGGTTTTTATGACCTGTAAGGATTTTTTCTCATGGTTTTTGTTTACAACATGTTATCATGTTTCATATTTATTTCAATTTTTTATCTCTATTTTGGTAAAAATTATTCCCAAATGTGTTCCTATGATTTCCAGACACCTATCACCAGCCCATGGGGATTAGGAGATCCCTTCATGCCTTGTTATGGGATGGGTTAGATTCCATGTTCAGTGGTATCCCGGGATGATTTGTCGAAAAAAATATCATTGATTTGGGTTTTCCATGGGTAGGATCCCAATCTTCATATATATCCATTTTTATATAGGGATTTCTAAGTATAAAGAGTATTAAGGTTCTTAATGAATAAAAGGTAATGTTGGGGAGATTCTAGCTAACTCTCACTTACCTATAACCTTAATCTATCATGGATTTTTGGGTTTTGAGTTGTGAAATTGTGGTTTATTTTATAAATTGTTGGTGTTATTTTAGAAGATTGGCATTTTTTTAGTCCCTATTGACTATTCTGTGATATTGGGGACCATTGTTTAGCTTCATTATGGAAGGGAACTTGAATAGCATAGTAAGTTCACATGGCCTGGGAAACCATGTGGTGCATGTGTGGCTGAGTTTTTCCTTTTTTCAAGGTGTGTTTAATGGTTTAAATCCAGTCACCCAAACCATAGTGGTCAAGGTATTCTTAACTTTATTTCTCCCCTACTATCATGTTTAGACTCCTCTTGAGTTACAAATTTCTCCAAAAGTATTTTTCACTTTTTGAGGTATAATGAAGAGTGTTTTTTCCTTTTAAGATGTGGTTCATGAGCCTTTTATTGTTTCTTGTGTAGTAAATTTTTTCTCGTGGATTTTTCAAACCTTGTTTTAGAAAATAATGGGTAATTTGTGAAAATTATTGTTTTACTAATTTCTTTTTTGAATAATGGGAAGAGGGGATTCCCATGGTTTTGTATATTTTTTTATGAAATTGTTATTTTCCCTTATAATAATTGGAAAATGAGTTGTTTTAAAAGGATTTTGGGTTTTTGAAATAAGTTTGGAAAGTGTTTTGAATAAGGAAAATGAGTTTCCACAAGAAATTGGATGCTTGAAGTTTAATGTGGAATGGGATTTAGAAGTGAATTTTGAGTCTTGCATTTTTTGATAAATTGGTGTGTTTCACCATGTTTTATTTTTGTAATTTTAGGTTGTTTTGGATTTATTTTCAAGTAATTCCTTAGTGGAGGTTTATTTTAAAATTCCTTGGAAAGATGGTGGTTTTCAATAGAAAATTTTCTTTTGGTGTGAATTTTTTCCTTGTTCGAGGGTTTATTGTTTTGGTTAGATTACTATTTTGTAATAGAATCACTTGGTTTTTGTTTAATACATAACTCAAGATAGTTTATGACTTTGTTTTTGTTGTTCACTAGAATGGTCAAAAGGGTTTCTATAGTTCTAGTACCTACCCAAAATCCATGTGGAGTGGTGGATGTGAATTTTTTGTTGATCTTTTAAGAAAATTGGTGTTTGTAAGAGATTTAGGTGAACAAAAATTCTCTTGTAATACCTAAATCCCATTAGGTAAGATCTTTTGAGATCTTATTGGTCAGTTAAATATTACATAGTGACATTTTTGGTATCTCCTCTATTGCAAGATGGAAGTTTTGTAAGCTTGATTTTGGGAAGAGGTCTCGAGTCTAGTCATTTTTTTATGGTTTGGTTCTTTTGAGACATTCCCTTTTGATTTTGTGACCTTAGTTTCATGATAATAGGTTGTGATTTGTTTTTATGGATAATTTTATCCTTTTTAGGGTGATCCTTGTGGATGATCCTCTTTGGGTTGTTTTTATGGATGGTTTGAATGATATTTTATGGCATTTATTTACTTAGGGAATCCCCCCCTCCTTCCCAATTGGGTGTTTTGTGGCTGGGTTGTGAGTTTAATTTTTTTGAGCCTCATTGTTTAGTAAATCATCTATTGGTGATAGTAGTTTCCACTCATTCTCTTAGTTGACTCTAGTGATGATCATTGTTTAGACTTCAGAGAGAAATTTGGGTATATGTTTAGGAAACTAGGTTGTGTGTTTTACCTGTTGATTTTGTTATACTAATTAGTGTTTAGTTTTATTTATTTTTTGGGATGCACCGTTTCAGGGTGATCCAGTGTTTGAACCTATGTTATCTATATGTTTCATGACCCAAGGTTAGTGATATTACCATTATTTTTAGGCTTTTATTGTTTTTATTCCTTTTATTGGGTTTGGAAAAATTTTTCATTAATTTTACATTCCTCTCATATTTTCTTGGTTGTTTCTTGTCAAGGATGAGTTTCTTGGTAGTTTTTCCTTGGTGCCATCATGTTAATGGAATTCCAAATAGCAGGGACATTTTTAGGTCTCCTGCACTTTCAAGGGATTCATTTTGGAGGTTTTGTTTGGGTTATTCTTAGAGAAATTTAGTTCTCTTATGGCTTATTAGTTTTATCATTTTTAAGTATCTTTTATGTTGTCATTGAGGTTAATTTATTTTGAGTATTTTGTTTGGATGGGACCATTTTGTTATTTTTTGTTTCATTTATCTCTCATTTTGATTATGGACTTTATTGTGGTATAAAGTGGCATGGTGGGGAGTTTGTGACAACTACATCTCAAGGTGTTGTTATTTAAATATTATTTGGTAAATTTTAGGTCTGGGATTCATTTCCATGGAATTTAATTTCATAAATTGCAAATTTTTGGGGTTTTCCTAGTATGCACAATTAATGTTTGTGGTTAGAGTGAAACTGTGTGACTTAAATTTATGATGATCTCTTTTGGTCCATTTGAAACTATGAATGGTTTTTTAGCATGATATGTTCATGGTTAATTCTAAAACATGCAGACCTTAGCAGAAACTGTGTGGGGTCCATAATGTGACTGAGGTGTGAAGCATGATTTATACATGGTTTTTTAAACCATCTGGAAAGCATGTAGTAGGATTTGTGATTTTTATAGATCCATTTTTATGGTTTCCACACATTTTTTCAAACCTTGTGGGGAACCCCAAGATTTTGTAAAATTCCTGGGTTGTTTTTGAGTGAGGTGCATAGTTTGGGAAACCATGTGGGTTTTCAGGACTAACCGTGTGGCTTATGGTTTTTGGGAGGAAGTGGAGCCTTAATGGTTGGTTCACAGTTTTCCTAATTATGTGTTCAAACCATTCATGTTGTCCATGTGTTTAATTTATTGTCAAATTCCCATTTTTTCATCCCGAATTAAGATGTATATCACCCCTATTCTACCCCACATGTGTTTTATGTCCCTTTGGATTCCTTGTAGGTGTTCTATCCTCTTCATCCCTTAATTATTTAACTACCAATGGTGTCTTCCAAGAGGTTTGAGTTGAGTTTGTCCTCTCCTTACCTCCTTCTTCTGTCTCCCTCTCTTCTCTTTTAGATTTGACTTCCCTTATGAAACCTAGTTTTCATATGGCTAGATTTTATATTTTTTTAGTATATTTATTGATTGTTCTTTTGGTGTATATGGGTTTTATATACCATTGACTCTCCTATGGGAGTGTTAAATATTGATGGTGACGTGCTTTAGGGTGTTTCGGCTTTGTTCCCTCTTCTTTGAGGTAGGTGTTACAATATATTTTTTTGGAATTATAAGAATTCTTGGGCTTTACCAATTATCTTTTTATGAAATTATTACTATATATGATTTCCATGTGGTGTTTTGAAACTATTTATTAATGTTTTGATCTTATAATAAGTGTTTCTTCATGTAAATTCCTTATTTTTAATGCTTGAAATTGAATTTTTAATGATTTTAATCTTCTTGTTAAATTACATTTGAATTTTTTTAATGTTTTTAAAGTTGTTAAAATGGGTATTGACTTGGTTTTAGTTTTAAATTAGGAAAAAATGATTGAAAATGGAATTTGTTTTTTAGGTAAGGTGTTGATCTCTAAATAGTTTGCAAATGGGTGATTTATTTAATTTCAAATGGTGATTTGAAATGTGTGTGTGGGTTACCTCTTTGTGAAATGAATTATTGGATTGATTCAATTTATTTTGGGGTAAATTTTTGGCCTTTTGGCTATGTTTTTGTTTTTAAATACAAATACCCTTGTTTAAGGGTATCTTTAAATCATTCTAAAATAAGTGGGTTATTTTTTTACACCTCTTAATATCTTTTAAGTGGTGTTTTATTAAAACATTTATGGAAATGAAGGTTATTACCATGCTTTTTTGTTTCTAAAGAATATATACAATGTGTAGGGGTGACTGTAGAATTCTTTAAATTCTTGGGTGTTCTCTATTTTTCAAATGGAGTTTAGAAAGAGTTTTATGAAATGTGAAAGGGATTGGATATCTGATCCAATATTTGGTGTTTAAATCCAATTTGGATCTTTGGTATTAAATGGTGTATGTTGATGGCACCCTTGATTTCCCCTTTCTTTTGTACCCCTTGTGTGGGTTTGTGATCACTATGTGATGCATGTTGCTCCCCTTAGGTGGGAATGTGCTTGTTATGCCTTGTGTATATGTTATCTATATATGTATTTTACATATTTGGGTGTTAGGGTTTAGGGTATTTGTGGTTATTCCCTGTGGGTAGAATTATATTGTTTTAACAATGCCTCACTTCCTTTATTGGTCATGGGATGTTGGGTACTAAGTGGGAGATCTCACTTGTTCCTCTAGTTTGTTCATAGGATGCTAGTTTCCCACTAGTCATGCTAGGAACAAGGGATATTTGTAAGTTTTTTCTTCACAATTATGCTTGTGTGGACTAATTGGATGATGGTATGGCCTAAGAATATACTGTTACCTAGTTTGGGTGGTTATACTCAGATACAGTTAGATTCTTATCACGTTAGAGACTTTGGGTAGGACCATAAAACAATCGTTTTTTAAGTGATTAATTGATTGAGGGGGATTTTATATAATTATTTATTGTATAATTTATTCTTATTTATTTAATATGGCACCTTCCTAGCTTATATTTTATTATTATATTCCCTGTGATATATATATTTGTGTGTGTGTGTGTGGTTCATTCTTGTTGGGCTTAACCCGTGTGAGTTGGGTTGATTCCTTTGAATATGAGTTTTCAAAAATGGTTTTGAAAACCTATTTTAAATTTTTAATTACTCTTGTGTGAGTAATTTAAGGTGGATTTAAAAATGAGTTTTGGGCTCAAAGATGGCTTTGGCCAGTGAAATTCTTTAACCATTTTTATTTCGATAAAACAAGTGTGAGTTGTTTTTGATAAATGATATCGGTGTGTGTGGTTTTAAAATGACTTTTTCCAAAATATTTGTTTTCAAAACATGTGTGTTCATTTCTTGGGAACAAAGATAAAATATTTTTAAATTATACTATGGAATTATTTTTATTTCACTGAAATTTATATGTGTATATATTACTTTTTATCTTTATATTCAAACTAGAATATATAAATTCCCTTATGAAACAAATTGAATAGTTTCAAATAGTTGTGGTGACTTATTGGGTTTTTTATATCATGACTCAAAAATAACTGGTTCTAATTTCATATTTGGATTCTTCTTGTTCTTCATGGCTGACTTGGGGTGAGTTGGGTGGTGTTGAATACTCAGAGGTTATAAAGATTTAGTTTTAGGCTTGGCTTGAGTTGTTTGGTTCACTGTAGCTTTTGTTTTTTGTTTTTTTGTTCGTTATTGTCATGCCTTCTTGTATTTACTTGTTTATAAATATAGGTTATGTGTATCAAAATGGTTTGGATCATGGTATTTGGTTATGATATATAAGTATGCTTCTTATTTATTTCAACTTTTGTATCTCTATTTTGGAAAACATTATTGCCAATGTGGTTCCTATGATGCCCAGGCACTTGTCGCTAGCCCATGAGAATCGGGATCACCCTTCATGCATTGTAAAGGAATGGGTTGGGGTTTTTTGTTCAGTTTTATCCCAGTCTAGTTTGTTACATTATCACTTAGTTATGACCTAGATTAACATAATTTACCCTTTATCGAGGTGACAAATCATACCGAAGTTACTCTTTATATTGACCAAAAATAAATAGGTCCTATTAACCAAATTTTAATCACATAATTCTTAAGATGGATTCCAATTTATCTAATTCAATACCTATAAGTGTAAGAAATTAATTTTAATATATGTTCACAAAATGTGATGAAAACCACTTTTAGAAAAATAATGTTTTTAGGAAAAAAACTGGATTTACTCTTATTCCATGCATAGAAAAAAAAATATTAGATGAATTTTAAAATAATTATTGAATATTATATATATATATATATGTCAGTAAAATCATTCATGAATAGTGATAATTTTAATTTATTAAGATAAAAACGCATTGTACACATTAAAAATAGTTTTTCATAAAAAATGACTTTTTACATATAAAAATAGTTTTTCTATAAGTTCAAATATAAAATTTATTCCAATTAACATAATTGGATTACTTAAAATATAAGATAACTTTTACATTTAAAATAATTTAAAATAAAATCTAACTTTGTAAATGCTTTAAACAAACATATAGTTTTCCATTAAAAACTAGTACTTTTCACTATCCATTGGAAAATCAATACTTTTAGAAAAATCCCTTAAATTCACCCTAATATAATTTTTATATTTTTATTTCCAAAATTATATACCTTTTATAAAATATAATTTAAAAAATTTCAAAAAAATAATTATAATATTTCCTCTCAAAAAGTAATAAAAACTATTTTTAAAGAAAATGTATTTTTGGAACATAAAATTACTTCACTAAAAAAAATTGAGTACTTATTTCCAAAGAATTACTCAAAAAAATTATATAGTAGGGACATTATATATTTTATAATAAAATTATTCATATTCAAACCTCTAAATATAATATCTAGGTTATAATAATCGTGTTTAAATAATAATATTTTAATAGTGTATTATGGTTCGTTAAAACTTAGTGTTGCGAGTAATGAAAGCTATAAATGAAATAAAATTTTATTAAATAGAAATATATTATAAAATATTATAGTGTTATAAAATAACTCTAAGTACCTTCAACATGTGATGATAATATCATGAGTTCAATCAATGATCTATCTCAATCATCTGGGAAAAAAGAGGTACCTTCCCATTATCTTGTAATAATATTTCTAAATTTTTTATCAAGAATAGTGAAGGCTGGAAAACAAAATTTATACAAATATTGAAGATGAAATTTTATGATAATCAAACCAACATGAAAAATTTGGATAGGAAAATTTGTGAAGAAGCTAATTCCCCATGAATATCCTAGTAATCTATTAAGAAGGCCCGAAAACATTATATAGAAGAAATAAGAAGATCAAGGTTTGTGTGTTAATTTTGCTGCTACAATAGATTTAGGAATTTTTCATTAGATTGTTGGTATAATACTTTAAAAGAATAATCATAAAAGAATCCCGTGTCAAGTCAGTGCAATCCAGAGATGAAGAAATAATATGCAAGGGTTAAAGAAAATGTGTATACTTCTAACAAATTTAGAAATCTTGAAAATATTTGTGATTCATTCAATGGTAGTGGTCACAATGTTGTTAAATTCTTATCTCAAAATCTATTAAATTATGATTAGAAAATAATTGTGTAGAAAGTGGTTAAGAAAAAATAATCATCCTTGAAAAATTAGGAAAAAAATATTGTAAAAAAATTTCGTAAGAAGATTTAAAGCATCAAAAGTGATGAGACCTTGGATTCAAAATCTAAGAAGTTAAAGAAAAGTCCAACATCAAAAATAACTTCTAATAAAGATGTATCTTAAAAGAAACAATGTAGAAAACCTAAAATTTTTACCAATATTCTTAGTAATATGTTAGTCATCTAGGTAGAAGATGTGAAAATAGTGGGGAAATTTAAGAATCATAAGAAAAATATGATGAAAAGGAAAAGAAAATATTCCACATGATTAAGACAAAGTATGTGCATGGTTTTTAACAAAATAAAAATCTTGTGCTAAAGAAGATTTGTATGATCCATGTTTGAAATATGTTCATATTGAAAAAGGTTGTACAACCATTATACCAAAAAAATATGAAGGTTTTAAGTGGGTTAATAATGCATCATCTATAAAGGATATTAAGAAGGAAAATTATCTACACAAAGTTGAAGATAATGTAAAGATATCCATGATACCCCCAACATAAATTATAATACAAGTATATATGTCCAATTATAGAGACTATAAAAGATGAAATAACATAGTTGAGAAAACTATATCAACCTTGTTGTTCACATTAAGAAGAACGGTCAGATCCACCTTAATCCCTTAATCTTTGTGTATTATTTGCACTTATAATGGAGGTAATTGAAGGTGAAGCAACTTATTAGGGCGATAACCTAATAAGAATTGAGTGATTTAAATTATTAATAGTAATGATTAAGAATTCATCATCCTTCAATGATTCCACAATTGGTATTCAAATACAAATATGATGTATAATCATATCTAAGGAATTTTGAAGAGTGTGTTTTCATATCTAAGAAAATAATTATAAAGAAGATACCATCTTAGTTTGATCTTACATTTGGTATCACTATGAACAAGTATTGAAGAAGATCATTCATGGCGATGTTGTGGAATATTTCAAATCTATAAACTCACAAGTTGAAGATCTATTTTAGTGTATTCTCCATATTAGAAAATCTTTAAATCCTTTCTTGAAGAGATTCAACATTATGAATATATTGAGGAGTATTTTCCTTGGTGGGAAGACAAATGAATAAAGATAAATATTAAACCATAATCATTATTTCAATTAGTATAAAATCTAATTATTCTAGAAATACATTGAAGAACATTCTACTGGAAAAGGTAAGTTTGTCTTTATCTGGAAACCTTTGTTAAAAAATAATGAACTTAACATAAAGTAGGAGTAATTGAGTTAATCAATGAAATAATAAAAACTAATTTATGGAATTCCTCCAAGGCCACTTATCATATTTTTTAAACTTGAATGTTTTGATTTGTTTATTAAAGTGATAGTAGGATTTTTAGGTTTATTTTTATAACATAGGTTTCATATCTCATTTAATTATCTTCATCCTTGAATAAAAGTGGATATCCCTTGAAGAAAAGTTTATAAGGTATCAAGATTATTTGGTATATGATAGATTTTTCTTCTAAATAAAATTCCCTTATTCTCTACACCGAGCATGTATCATATATACTTTGTGTTAAATGATATATCACACAGTGTTAAAGTGTAACTAATACCATTTTTCTATTAACTTTTTATTTATGGTTAATTAGTGGGATTGAAAATGAAATGATTGTTTATAAAAGTAAAGGGGAGAGATTCACATATTGGCATATTCATTTGGAATGAAACTTGAATGCATTTATATCAAATACAAAGAGGGTATCTATGTTCCTAATTTGTGTGTGAGTTGTATTTGTTGTAAATTATTTTTATTGGTTGTCAATGGTGTTCAATGAAATTAAAATATTTCATTTATATCAATACGTTAAATAAATTATTAAGAAAAAAGTTACTAGAACTGAAGTATTCAAGATATACAAGATTAATATCAAAGTTATTATTGCTTTGATAAATGGATGAAGAAGAAAGTACTCAAGTATTAAGGAAGTTCTTTTGAAGACTTTTATTTTAAAACTTTGACATTTTTTGAACTATTATTAATGTCTATAACATGTTTCATTAAGTTATATGACTTAAAACATTACTAACAAGACTAAATAATACATTGAAGAGCTCTTCAGAGTTGATATTCTAAAAAAAGAAGTGTAATTATTAGAGATGGTGTGAAATATTATTTGTAATAATAATATATGGAAGAGCTAATCTATCTAAGTGAAATGGAATTTAGTGGTGAGACTTATATGACATATGGAATGGACTATATTTTATGAATAAGTCTTTTATCAAGACTTTATTAAAAAAATTATGAACCACCTATGTAACCAAGGAGATCCCATAGCCACTTCCTAGGTGGGTATGATCAACCCTTATCCAACCATGGTGGTGCTAGAGTACTTCTGGAGACATGGAGGGTTCTTGCATAGATAGGCTAGAGTGTGCATAGGGTAGTGCATGGAGGTTTCAGATCATGCATGGGAGTGGAAATGTGGGCCAATGTGGGTGTGGTATGGCCCCTAAAGCCTATGGGTGCAAGGTGTTTTAGGGGTCTAACCCTACTACCAGCTTGAAGCATTGATGGAATGAGATGGCTTATAAATTATCACCCAACCATGATAGAGATAAATGTGGAATATAGGAATGTAGCGCATTATTCCTTCATCATCAAAACATTCAGAAATAATAAGAGTTGTTTAATGAGATCTGTTGTACTTTTCCAATTGATTCTAATGATAATCATTAACCTCCTAATGATCTATAGTATTTTTAATCACCAATGTTCATGGATAAGTCTCTGATGTTAAAATTAAGGCTTCCAGGATCATTTTATGGCATAGATTGTGAGACAGTGATGCTATAATCTTTTTTGCATGCAATATCTGCCTAGAATACTTGAGATATCTCAAAGACCATGCATTTCTGAAATGGAAGTAATGTTTTGGAGGTCATTCATGCTTCTAATTTTCATGGATAAAGTTCAATCTATTAAATAGAATTTGTTTATGTTTTCATGTGCATAATATTCTCACCACGAGGAGAATTTTATCGTGAAGTAAGTGAAACCATGTTTTTTCAATTTCACTGAATAAGAAAACCCATGTTCATGGAAATTTTTATATTCTAAGATCCTCGGGGATTTTAATATTAGTATAGACATAATATAAAAATTCAGCTTCTAAGTTGGTGAAGTGTATAAGAAAGTGGTGATCCTTTCTTATTAATATTGAATTTCTAAGTGAAAGAAACACTTTTTTTCCTCTTGTTTTCATTTGAGGGATCTTGTTTTTCATAAAATAGAGCATATTTATGTTCTTGTTACATGAAAAAGAAGATAATACCATGATCCAATAAGTTATGTGAATAAGGGGGTTCCTTTTATTAATTTGTTTGAAGAATGATAACTATGCATTACTTGTGAGAAGAAGAATAGGAGACGCATGCTATCGTTATATGTTTCTGTCTTCACGACTAAATGATGGGTGATATGTTCTATGAACCAGTATTATCATAAGACTATCAAATTTTAGTGTATTAATGAGTTGTATCGTGTACTCAGTTACACAAATAGGAAAAGGCTTCCATGAACCAAACTTGCTTGTGTTAAGAAGTCATTATATGTAGTTGCATTTGATCAAATATAATAGAAGGAGGAGTTATTAATATACATACAATTATTCAAGGTGTTTTTTGAGAATACCATGTACACGTTTACATAAAGAAGAATTTACCCGTAAATATTTTTGTGTGCATAGAGAGGATGGAGGAAGAGACTTTGGGTTTTCTTGTTTTTATAATAAGAAATTATAATAATAGTATAGATAGATCACACATATCTTCCTAAAGGTGTACATTCATGTGGTTATCAATCTTGTGAACAAACATTAAGATATCCATATTCTTCGGTTAAAAAAAACTAAAACAGATATGGTGTCCTAAACTAAAACAGTGAAAACACTCGTGATACAAAATCTAAAATGCACATGAAATAATAAGGATAATAAATTGTTATGTGATAAGGCTTAACAATATTAAATATTCAATGAAAATTATAATACTTTTATGAGAACATTTTTGGGAACAGTTTGAGGAGTTTGAAACAGAAATTAAATATCTCATTTTTTTTGTTAAGTACTAAAAGAATAAGAATTAATTATTATGATTTTGAGCTATTCATTTATTATTTCAATAATCAAAAAGTATGTTTGTGATTTTAGAGAGATTTAATGAATAATGGATTAGATTTACATGTGCAAGGTTGATAAGAAGTTATCAGAGAGAGAAGATTGACCAGACCGATAGGGAACATATGATCATGAAGAATAAAGTATTGTGTATATCTATTCAAATAGAAAGAACAAGAAAAATAAACAACATCTTTTATATTTTGTTATTAAGAAGAAGAAAATTTACTTATATATTGTACAACAAGTAATAATTTAGGGAAGAGAATTACAAAGCAGTACTATGACATCAAAATATTTCTCATCCGGTGTAATACTTTCTTTGTGTTACAAAGTTTTTTATAAATAAGGTGAAGATTTAATTTAGTATTATAAAGACCCATCAAGGAGTTTTAAGTTATAAAAGTTTTTCTCCACTCCAGGAAAGGGGATTTTTTCCATCACCCTTCTAAGTATAGGGAATCACACTTAGATAAGGATTTTCTTCTATCCAACCCACTATAATTGGTGTCTCATTATAGTGAAGAATTTTTGTAATGGACATAACTATAATTGAAAAGGGATAGCTACTCTTATTGAGTAGTGAACCTTGTAAAAATATTATTTTCTATCTTTACCTTCTTTCATATAATAACATATGATAAAGAAAATAAAATAATATAATGAAGATACTAATAGGTCTAGGAGGTAAAATGGATAAATATTTTAATTATTGAAAACTTTCCAAACACTTATTAATCCCCCATATTAGTGTTGAGTATATTCTAAAGTGGTCCTCTCAATATTTTTATTATATTTTTATTTTCTTACTATTTACAAGGGTTCCTCTCCTCTACATATAAAATGGAACCCCCTTATCCTCACTTATCCAAAAAAATTGAGCACTCATAATATGTACCCAAATACCTTCCTAAGTTTTCTCAAAATGTATTATATTTCCTAGTCCAACAAAAATATTAATCCTATAAATATTAAGGTGTATTCTAAAGGAATCTATCCAAGGAGGAGGTATAAGTGTTAGAAAAATTCTTTCAAGCTTATTTCATATTATTTCACCATCAAATATATTCTTACCATACTAACTTGTTGAATTAAATATTTTTAATATAATTAAATGTTATTATGATGATAAAACAAATATTTTCTACCTCCTTTCTATCCTATGGGAAATTAAATCTTTTCTTTTACATACATGAAAAATATCACCTCCATGAAGTGATGTGTTCAGATTTTCATCAGTACCTTTTATGGATAGTTATAAATTTATATTTAATGGATATAAATATATGATTATTATAACATAATTGTTATTTTTTATATATAAAATATTATTTATCTTTTTACCCTCTCATATAATGGAAAATGATAACATCGCTCATGCATTATGTAGACTACCACCTCCATGTAGCAATGTGATTCAATTTTCATTTACCGCATCAAATGGATGGTTATAAGGCTGGGTTTAATAAATAAATATGATATATAATATATGATTATGTCTCTATAATAGTAAATATTTATCTATAGTATATCCATTTTTATTGATTAGAAAAATGAAAATATCACTCATGTGTACGTACAGACTACACTTTCTATGAAACAATATATTTCATTTTTCATGACTTTATTACATGGATGTTTATAAATGTATGTTGAATGTATAAAAATAATAATTATAACAACTTTTAAATTTTTGAGATGATTTAAACATAACCCTTGTACAAAAGTCAACACACAAAACTTATTTTAATGGTTGAGGGCCAAATGACCTTAAAACACCTCACATGAACTTAACTGATTTAATAATTAAATAAATCATGTTAACAAATGAAATAAAAAGAAATAGTGATAATGTAATAAATTTGAAAATTTTAATTTAAGTAAATAGTTAATGAAATTTTATAATTTATTAGTTATAAAACATATTAAATGTTTCCATACTCGTGTTAAGAAATTTTACTTTAAAACCTTATTTTAAATGTCTTGAAGATTTTATTTAAACTATATTTTCTCTATATCAATGTTCTTAAAAATGTTTCAATAATTATCTTATCTATAGTAATTTTATTTTTTAAATTTATTTTTAATTATTCTTGACTTTTTTAAAATGTTTTTAAAAGGAATCATTGTAACATTTTTTGTACTGGTCATATTTGACTCTTCACCAAAGTGCAAAATATTGTTTTTCAATATTTACCACATTAATGGATTTTCCCACCCACATAGTATTTTTTCCATTAGCAATATTAATTTTAAATTTTCCATGGTTTTTAAAATAAAATCATATTATCGTTGTTTTATGAATTTTTAGTTTTAAATTTTCTTCAAAAGGGAAGAATATTTCTTCTCCTATTATGTGATAACTGAATGTGGTTTTTCTTAAGGGATGAAACACCAATTGTTTTGGTTTAAAGATACAAATTAAATATTTTATATATTTTATTCTTTTTATTAATATTGTAAATTATTTATGATGATGAATTATATTAGGATATATATCTCTAATTAATTAGATAATGATATGTTCTCCAAGTGAATACATAATGAAATTAATGTTGAAGGTTGTTCCATTGTAAGGCTGATTGTAAGAGTGATTGTAATAGTGGAATAAAGATAATGTTCCAAGGTACCTATATGTTTTTATATTCATAAAATGGGTTTTTATAGAAATATTTTGATTTCATAAACAGATAAAATGATATTATCATTTAAATAAAAATTTATGATCTTCTAAAGGTAAAAGGTTTTCCTTCAAGGAAAAGTTTTCATGTTTTTCTATAAACCCTCATGAATATTGATTTTTCCTTTATGTATGATATAAAATTTTTTATGAAAAACTTGTTGGAAAAAAATTGGTTTCATGAGTGAGTAAATTATTATTTGATCTCAATGTTTATTTTGTAAAAAGGAAAACTTGTTTATGGATTTCCATGTTATTCAATAAGGGGTTAATATTTTTCATTTCTTTTTTATATCCCTTTCTGAAACTTGTATTTCCTATCCCACCTTTTCAAATGGATTTTATAGGAACTAATGATATATGGGAACTATGTCAAGGTTAATTATGACCTATATTGAATTAATAAAGAGTTTCATGAATGAAATAGTTTTGTAAACATAATAACCTATTTTTTATAAAAAAATAACATTGTGTGGAAGTGTCTAATTTGATATTTAATGGGTTTATTAATTCTATAAAATTAAAAACCTAAAATTTCTTGGAAATTTAATAAATTAAAACCCTTATTATAAACCATGTAATTATGGGTGGATTATGTTACAGTTTTTCATATTTGGTATCAAGCCAATATATAAGGAGTATATTTTTAGAAATGGATCTGGGTGTATGATTATGAGGTGTTATTGTAAGACCCTATAAATGCTCGTTTCCTAAATTATTCTTGATTTATCTTTGTGAAAAAACTAAATGGGTATGGATTTGGTTATTTTAGGTGATTGTGGTTGGTTTATTTTGAGTATTTTTGTTCTAAGGATTTGAGGATACTAAGTGGATCTTGGATCATGGTTTTCTTAGCATGACTTCATGTTTTTATGAAATTTGAGGAAGGTGGATAATCATATAGACCAAATGCATAAAGATCATATGAATTTAGAATATATTTGGTTAAAATTATTTTTTATTTAAAATAATTTATTTTTGGGATTCATTTTTGGTTGTGAAAATAATTTTTTAGTGTTTGTATTTTTAGACTCAACATGAAATTTTGATTTATGGGCATGTTTTTGTTTAATAGAAATTGGGTTACAGTATTATATTGTTTAAAATATGTAATTATGGAATTGGGTTTACAAATTTATAGGCATGATTTTGATGCTATTCTTTTCATTAAGTTTATTGTGATAGATTGTGATTTTTGTGGATTTGTGGTTGGTTTTTTGTTTGAGGCTTTAGGCATGAGTCATTATGATCTTACACTTGGGTGTGGGGACCTTATCCATAATGGTGAGGTGATGTGATAGAGACTCCCACTTGGATGTGGGGACCTTATTGATAATAATATGGTAAGGTTTGGGAGTAGTCATATCTCCTATTATTAGGTGATACCGAAATTTTTATTTGTTACTAATGACCTAGGATTCCCTCATGTACAGTTATTTATCTTAGGTTTGTGAGTTGTATTTTGGCATTATGGTTATGTTTTGTTATTTGATTTTGATACCCTGTGTAACACCCCATGATTTTACAAATAAATTTAATATTGAATACACTAAACACTAAGTCTTTACAAAACACCAGTTTGTTATAACCTATCCAGTAAACATAATTTTTCCACCTCTGTGATTTGAATATCGAAAAACTTACATGTACAGTTGCATTTAGTGAGATATTTAGAGTTTCATAAGATAAACTTAATTTTTGTTGAATAATAACATACCCTTATGAATAGTAATATGAATAGTAATATGACCCTCATGAATAGTGAATAATATTATTATTATTTTTTCTTAAGGTTATTATCTTAATTAATTTTTCAATATGATATAAAATGAATTATAGTTTTAAAATTGTTTTCTTAGAATAAATTAATATTTTATATAAAAATTAATTTAAAAATATTTAGAAAATTATTTTCAAAAAAATGGGGTTCATTTTTGGTTTCTAGATGTTGAAAAATGTTTAGAGTGAATTTTTTGAATTTTTCTAAAATACTTGAATTTGGGTGAATAGTAAAAGAAGATAATTTACGATAAATGTTAAATACATGATTTATTTACTCATAATTTATGTAAGGATGATTTAAGCCCACTGGTTTTGAACTTAAATGAACATATTACTATTCTTGGTCACAATAATATATACTATTGGTTGTATTTAGAAAAATAATAAAATAACAAGTAAAATAATGGGAAAACCCTCCTATATTCCACTATAACCCCCCCCCCCCAACTCCCTCTTCTCTTCACTCCTCTATAACTTTAAGCTCCTCAAAGTTCAACCCAAATACCCTTCCCTAGTCACTACCCACTTCTGGGACCTATATGTGTTTCGAGAAGACCAAAACCTCTTCCCTTAAGAAGGTTCTCAAGGAATTTATTTCAAAATGTAAAACACCTTTCTTTTTCATTTAGTTTCATTTCAATTTATCTTATTTTATTATTATCTTCTAACCTTTTTTGTCCAATTGGTCCTTATAAATCCAGTATCATCTATATAATGTAATTATACCATGTTAATGTAATAACCATAATTAATCTTCTTACTCTATCTCTCTCTCTTTTATAAATGAAATCATCGTCTGTGACATTCCAATTTACAACCTTAATGGATGAAGAAGTTTTTTTCTTCAATTTATCCTTCATTAATGGTCATAAAACCATTTTTATGGTTGAAAAAGACTATAAAATATGTATTATAACCTACTTAATATTCAATAACCAGTATATGTACATATTTTTAATTTCTAAGATGAAACTAGTTCATAATAATTTAAATACCGCCAAATAGTCTAAGTGATTGTCATTAATATTTCATCCAATGATTAATCCTCATACCATGTAAACAAAAGCTATATATAACCATTAACACTTATATATGTTCATAAATAATATATAATTTTAATTCTATAGAATTACATCCTTTCCATATGAACATCCATACTCATATACAAATATGTCGATCATGAAAACCATGGAAACAAACACTCTGAAATGAAAGAATTCAATATTATAACTTATCAATAAGGACATAAATGCACTAAGAATTATTATAAAATAATTAAATTTATAATAGGTTCTTAATTAAGTTATTAATAAGTATAATTTAATATTCAAGTACCTTAATTTTAAGAGTGGAACACATTCAGACTTAAGGTAAGGGGTTTCTTAATCTCACTTCCATTTTTGTGAGATATTCTATATTCACTACTATTACTTATGCATGTGTATGTATAATTCCATTGATATTTCATATCATAGATCTATTTATTTTCATGGTATTAAATGTATCATTTGATGATTATTAAATTTTTTTCATATAATTCAATTAATTACAAAGTTTTAAGGGTTTTCTACCCGAACCTCCATTTTCATTTGGGTTACTTTTATTATTAACTTACCACAATTAAATTATTTTTAATTCATATTTACTCCTAATAATTTCTACTTTAATGTTATTTATATTTATTTCAACTATAATAATACCTTAATTTATGGGTAGTTATATGTTTTAAAGGGATCTTTCATAAATCCTTCCTAATAAACAATCTCGTTTTAAGGGAATTCCTCAAATTATTACCTATTTTCAAGGGCACTCTATAATCTATTTTTGGAAAACATTATGTTTATAAAATCACTAATTTATTATGAAAATACTATCTTACATCACTTCTGATTTTATACAAACACTTTTCTAAAAGAACTCTTTTTTTCAAAGTAAAAGAGTATTTATCACAAGAATAACTCGAAGATTTTATAAAAATATCTTTATATATTTCAACACTCTTGTTGATTATTATGTATTATTGGGATTAATATTTTATTTTATCATCTAAAATATTTAATTTAATGGTTTATTATTAGCTTTGGTATGGATGTACTATCTTAAAACCATTAACCAATTTACTCTGAATGGTTAGTGTTTATGATTAATGTTCAGAAAAATTTATTTACATTTCATATATTAGTTTCAATATGAATGTATATGTTATTTATTTTTATCCCCATTCATATTAGGAATGTATTGGACATAGTATGTGTTTGGTGGTACCCGCTATAGCCCCTTGGTGCATCGGTAGGTCTCATGAGACAAACTATAGTCTTGGCACAAGGCCTTAACAAAATGATTTTTTATGGTCTTGGAATGAGGCCTTGAAAGTATGGTTATGATGTCCCACATTATGCATTCCTTCATTATGAAAATAGTATTGATGGTTCATGTGGTTATTTAAATAGTATAATACCCATGATTATGTTTTACTATGGAATTATTTATTCATCTCTTATTCCTTCCATAATGTGTTCATGTTTTTTTGGTTAAAGGCATATGTTTTTAGTTATTCAACATGACTAATGCTTATTTTTATGATATATTCCACTATATTTATTACCCTTACTAAGCATTTTAGATCACCCCTCTCTTATATTTCATTTTCTCAAGATAAGAAGAATTTTATTATGAATGACATGCAGAATTATCCTAGGATTTATGGATGTTGTCAAAAGAATTTCTATGATGTTTTTAATTTCAAGTTGTAATACTGAACTTATATATGTATCTGGTTTCCAATTATACTAATATAATAAGTCATTTTGTATGTGTATTCCTCATTTATATTCCAATGTAATTAAATAAGTCACTAGTGTAACGGCCCAGTCTAGCCCACGATCAGGATATTGTCCGCTTTGGGCCTAGACCGCATAGTTTTGTTTTTTCCTGGGCTCGACCCTCAGGCACACACAGGAAAAGCCCTCATGATGGGAGAGGTATCCACACCACCTTATAAATGGTTGCTTCATGCTCCTCCTCCTTTGATGTGGGATTTCCATAACCCACCCTCCCTAGAAGGGCCCAACATCCTCGTAGGCACATCAAATGGACACTGGCTCTGATACCATTTGTAACGGCCCAGTCCAACCCATGATCATTATATTGTCCGCTTTGGGCCTAGACCGCCTGGTTTTTTTCCTGTGCTCGACCCTCAGGAACCCCCCAGGAAGCAACCCAGAGGTTCCCCGTACCCGGTTGGTCACATGGCCTCAGGCCCATTTCCCCAAATGCTAGAGGTTGCCGACTAGTAGAGAGGGCCTTAGGTGTGATAGTGGGGAAACTATGCCCTCATTGGAAGATTACACAATGGAAGAAAAACAAATTGATAATAGTAGAAACCATAACCAGCCATACAAGAGTAAATGATAAACAGTGGAAGACTAACTGTAAACACCTGGAGCACATACATGTATATAAAATGATGAATGATACATATGTCTAGGAAAGAAGTCAAACAAGTCACAATGGTGAAAACAATACTAAACCAATGTGTAAAAGAAAATAGGTAAACTCATTAGCATCGCAAGCCATATCTTGGTCCCATGCTCTCCAGCTCCACAGCAAGTCAAGTACCTGAAGTAGAAGGGATCTTTCCCTAATCTATACCTCCAACAATATAATCTGTTTGGGTCCAAAAGCATGACCCAAACAAGGTGTGAGAAAAGGTCCCAGTAGGAAATCACCCAAAGATCTATTCCTAACAGTCAATGAATACATGGTAGTAATAATACAGGAAGCAGTAAACAGGAAATCACACAGTAGCTACAATCCACAGTTCTAAAATATAAAGTACACAAGAAATTTCCACTCAAGCAAGTTGAACAAAAAGGTAACCTCTGGGTAGTTCTCATAGCCTAACCCCTAAGGTTCAACCTACATGTACCAGCAATCCTCTGGGAAGCACACATAGTCTTTCCCCTCTGGTTTAGCTAAAGAATAGACTTTCTGGGAAGCACACACCGTTAATTCCCCTTATAGTCTCATATCGTACTAAAGGATCACTGGGGAAGCACTCAACGTCAATTCCCCTTGTGGTCCGCATCAAGGATCTACAGACTCTCTGAGGAATCACTCAACGTTAATTCTCCATGTGGACTCATATCATAAATTAAGGACACTCTGGAGAAGCCCTTACATCCATTCTCCATGTGGTTCGTTACACTAGGTTCTCACAGCCCTGTGTAAAACAAACATTCATAGCGTGCGTATCGACCCAAGTAAACCTAAAGAAATACTTGGCTATCATTATAAGGCACAAAAACATAACAGTACAATAGTTCCACTATCCTACAACTAGGCATGGAAACTCATAAAATTCAAAACAACCAAACAAGCAAGGAAAAACATCCAGAGTATATTAAAAATTACCCTATTCACATGCAATTACCTCTACTAAAGAAATAAAGTAAAGCAGGAAAACAATAGGGAAAAAATAGGAACACACACCATTCCCCGTTCAAGGGAATTGGTGTAATTGCCCAAAATATTCAAAGACTTCCTACAGAAATGCACAAACCACCTACCTCAGTGCTAGGAGATCGATATACATGAACCATGATGATTGATTCTCTTTACAACGTCGAAGATATGAGAAAACATCCAAAACTTTCAACCCACGATATCTAGAGAAATATGAGGAATTGGAAAACAAGACTCTAGGAGAATAAAGAACTCATAGTTGTGGTTCCAACGCAATTGACAGCAGCTGAAACGGAGATCATACGGAGGCACGAGGGCTCGGAGAAGAATCATGGTCATACGGGTCGCTCTTGGATAAAGAACCTTGAGAAGAAGAGTGTTATGTCTGTCAGACGCAACCCCGGTCCGTTTAATTAAAAAAAAGAAAATATATGGCGTGTACTTCTAGGGTACACAGCGTTTACTCTGTTTTTCTATACTTCTCTTTAAGTGGCCTCCACTTGACCCCTACACACCGTGTGTGTGGCGCGGACACGGCCAGCACACGGCTTCGAGAGGCAAAGGAGTACATGGCGTGTACTCAAAAAGTACACAGCATGTACTTCAAAATTTTCCAGAAACCCCTATTTTCTCAAAAACTCAAGGAAAACAAAGACATACCTAAAAAATGAAGATTCGGGTTCTTACAAACTTCCCCACTTAAAGAAATTCATCCCTGAATTTCTCTAACGAGTTGGAGAAGAAGAAACCCCGAACAGCTCTAGCCACTGCGATCGTACATCGGCCTCCCTTTTACAGGTCTCGTCTTGTACTCACCCGTGCTGCCATAGCACCCATACTAGAGGAATAGATCACCCACGAAGAACCTTCGTACTGTGATCGATAATCCGGATAGGATGCTCCTCGAATGATGAATCTGCTTCGAGATCAACCTCCTCGGGCTGAAATACATGAGACAGGTCTGAAAAGTAACGTCAGAGTTGAGATACATGGAAGACGTCCTGCATCTCCCGATACCTCTGAGGTAACTACAACAGATAGGCAACTATCCCAACTCTCTCTAATACCCCCAAACGGCCCGACGTACCGCGGTGAAAGCTTACCCTATCTCCAAATCCTCTTGTGTCTCAACCTCGGTGCGACACGCAGTAAAACCTGATCCCCGACCTCGAACTCCAGAGGTCACCTCCATTGATCAGCATAAGACTTCTGTCGAGACTTAGATGTAGCCATCCTCTTTCGAATCAACTCTATCTATTCTGAGGTCTCCAGAACAAGATGAGGTCCCAGCAAAGCTACCTCTCCTGCCTCCAGCTAGCATAAGGGTGATCGGCATGGCCTACTATACAGAGCCTCGTAAGGTGCCATATGAATAGTCACCTGAAAACTGTTGTTGTAGGTGAACTCCACTAGAGGGATATACTTCTCCCAAGAACCGCCAAAGTCTAGAATGCAAGCTCGGAGCATATCCTCAAGCACATGGATCGTACACTCGGACTGTCCATCTGTCTGAGGATGGTATGTTGTACTCAAAAGTACCTATGTACCCAAATCCCTTTGAATCCCCTGCCAGAACAGAGAAGTAAAGCGTGCATCCCTATCTGAAACAATGGAGTGATGAACTCCATGCAGATGAACAATCTCTCGGATGTAAATTCATCCCATATCATCAACACAGAAGGTCTCCTTGATTAGTAAGAAGTGAGAAACCTTCGTAAGCCTATCAACGACAACCCAAATAGCATCATTCCCTCGAGGCGACCTCGGAAATCTGGTCAAAAAGTCCATAGTGACATCGTTCCAATTTTACTCCGGAATGGGTAATTGTTGTAAAAGGCCTGATGGTCATTTATGCTCCACCTTCACCTGCTGACAAGTAGAACATCTCAAGACGAAACCAGCAACATCTCTCTTCATACCTGGCCACCAGTACTGGCGATGAAGATCCAGATACATCTTGGTGACTCTAGGATGAACTTCCCAAACTGAGGAATGAATATCTCGCATCAGTTCCTCACGTATGTCTGCTGGCACCCATACGTGTCCCTGGAAACCCAAGATCTCATCCTCGCCCACTGTCCATCCAGGAAGAGGGTCCTCTCCTGACACACTCTCTCGTAGGACTAAGCCTTCTGAGTCTGACAGCGTCTTTATCCGTACCCGATCAAGAAGTGTAGAGTTAATAGCTACAGAAGATAGGAAATTCTGTCATTGTCTGTTGTGCACCTCCAGATGCATCTCAGAGAATAGAGCCATAAGCTTCCACTCACTACTGGCCTCCTAAACTACCTGAATCTGAGTTCTCATACTCAATGCATCCGCCACTGCATTTCCCTTTCCCAATGTATAGGAAAGATCAAAATCAAAAGATTGAAGATACTCGACCTAGCTGTGTTGTCTCAGATTCAGATCACACTGAGTGAATATGTACTTGAGACTCTTGTGGTCGGTGAAAACCACAAAGTTCTCTCCCAGAAGGTAATGTCTCCAACAGTGTAAGGCATGAACAACATCTGCCAACTCTAGGTTGTGCGTTATGTAGTTCCTCTCATGTGGCATCAACTATCAAGACCTGTACGCAATGACTCCATCTCCCTGCATAAGCACAGTGCCCAACCCGATACCTGAAGCATAAAAATAAACAGTATAGCTCTTACATGGCTCTAGCAAGACTAGTATCAGTGTCGATGTCAACCTTCCCTTCAGATTCTAAAAAGCTGACTCATAAGAATCTGACCATAAGAACTTCACACCCCTTTTTGGTCAGAACTGTCAAAGGTGCTGCTCGGCGTGAAAAGTTCTCAATGAAGCGTATGTAGTATCGAGCCAGTCCAAGGAAACTCTGCACCTAAAAAATGTTCTTCAGCTACTACCAGGAAACTACAGCTCTCACTTTCTATGGGTCCACAGATACTCCTGCCTCTATGATGACATAACCTAAGAAGCTAATTTGATCCATCCAAAAGTGGCACTTCAAGAGTTTAGCATAAAGCTGATGCTCTCTCAATGTACTCAGAACAATCTCAAGATGGTTAGAATGGTCATGTCGAGTGTGAGAGTACACCAAGATATCGTCCACAAAGACCACAAAGAAGGAATCCAAGTAAGGATGGAACACTCGGTTCATTAGTACCATGAAAACAGTTGGTGCATTCGTGAGACTAAACGGCATAACCGTATTCTCGTAGAGATCATACCTGCTCCTGAAGGCTGACATAGTTATATCTGATGGTCTAACATGAAACTGATGATAACTGGGACTCAAGTCTATCTTTGAGAACAACCGGGCTCCTAGAAGATGATCGAAAAGGTCTTCAATCCTTTGAAAGGGATATCGGTTCTTGACTGCCAACTGGTTCATCTTCCGATAATCCACACAGAGCCAAAGGGTACCATCTGCCTTCTTCGCAAACAGAACAGGAGAACCCCAAGGAGAAGTACTGGGTTGGATGAAACCCTTTTCCTGCAACTCCTCCAATTGCTTCTTGAGCTCCAGCAACTCAGGTGCAGCCATCCTATAGGGAGGAATGGACACTGGTGTCGCTCCTGGAACGAGCTCAATAGAGAAGTCTACCTCACACTATAGAGGAAAACCTAAAATTTCTTCTGGAAAGGCATCCTTGAAACTATCCACCACAGGAGAAAATTATAACTGTGAAGTACCCTATTCATCTAGATAAAGACTAGAAATCTAGGTCATCACCCTTCCTAGCCCATGATGCTCGAGTCCTGCTCGACTCGCCTGAACATCCCATTGGCCTCTACGGAGAAAAGATTCACCCTCAGGTGAAATGAAACTCACCCTATGCTGATAACAGTCAATGACTAACTAGAAGGGAACCAACCAGTCTATCCTGAGAATGACATCATAGCCTGTCATCTCTAGGACATAGAGATCCCATAATAAACGATACCCTGAAACCTCAAGAGGGCACTCTCTGAACTGATGGAAACTAGATGTTCTCATCCCCAAAGGTGTGTCTGGTGTCAACAAGTCAACAGAAGAAAAGATACAGAGCCCAAGGCTCTCTACAATAGCAACAGAGATAAAGTTATGCATAGCACTGGTATCGAAAAGGGCTAAAGATAAAACTGAGGCTACCAAAATCGTACCTCAAACTATAGAAGGTCCAGGGTCTTACTTCTGATGGGTCTTCTCCACCGCAAAAGTCTGGCATTCCCTACAACCCTGTAACCCTACCTGACCACTCTGAGCTGATCCCCCCTGCTGACGCTAAAGGACTGGTGACTGACTGTCATGGCCTCAACCTCCACCTCAGCCCGAACAGCCAGAAGAACTCCAGTTCCTAGACTTGTGAGAAACCGGTGGTGATTCTCCTGAACGAGGAGTCATGGAAGAACCCTCGTCCCAGACTACTGGTGAGAAAACCTAGAAGAAACGCTGAAGTTGACCCATCTTGCTGCATGAACGGCACTCCACTAGGTCTCTCTGGCACTGTGGCCTTGTGTGCCCTACCCTTCCACATTGGTAACATACTACCTGGCTACATGAAGGTGTATCCTGCCTCCTCGGATCACCGTGTGTAGGCTCCCTGTGTCGCTTCCTACTGTCAACTAGAGGAACACAAGCTCTAGAAGAAGAACCGCCCTGGATCGTAGCTCCGGAGTCTCTCAGATTTTGCTCTGTAATCAGTGCCTGGTTGAAAATGGAAGGAATGGAAGTCAACTGGAAGATATTCACCTATGAGAGAATCTCCCGCCTGAGACCATCCTAAAACATCCTTGCTAAGAACACCCCATTTCAATCCGGGAGGGGTGTGAAATGTTACAGCTCAGTGAAACGATAGGAATACTCCATAATATAAAGAGTACTCTACTCTAGACTCGTGAACTCCCTATATCGATCAGCCCTCAGGGTCTCCGAGTAGAAGTAGTCATAAAACACATGCTGTAACTCCTCCCAAGACATAACCTGCTGATGACCTGCCTGTGAGACCACATCCCACCACCTCTTGGCGGAGTCTCATAGCATATAGGTAGTGAGCTTGACTCGCCTCTCTGGGGGTGTTTCCAGATTCTCAAAGATAGTCATCTTGGCTTCCATCCATGACTCTACAGCCTGTGGTCCCCCTTCTCCTGAGAAAGTAGAAGGATGCTGCTGTTGGAAAACCCGCGTCAAGTCTGCCATAGTCATGGCAGGAGGTAGTGTTCCCTGAAAGTTCTGCATCATCCTCATAAATCCTTCCCTGAACTACGCATCAGCACCTGCAACTGATATGATAGCATGTGCCAAGGTTGGCCTGACTGGAGGATCGGCAGGAAGTCCTTGATCAGCCATATCTGGTGTCTGATCATCGACTAGAAACTGACGTACATCCAGAGGATGTCTCAGAGGCATAGCTCTGAAAGATCAAAAGCATACCTTAGATCAGGAAAAAAATTACAGAGAACAAACAAGTACAAAACGGAAACAGGAGAAGGAAACACTCAATATTTACAAGATGATACTACACGGCATGTATAAACTCTACACAGCATGTACTTAACTCTATTACCTGATCGTGTCTTCTTGCATGGATAACCCACATGGTCTTCTTAACTGAGATTACACGGTGTGTTCCTGGTGGACACGGTGTGTAGTAGACAAGGTTTCACAACCCGTGTTGTTAGTTACATGGTCGTCTACACGGTTGAGACTACATGGCGTGTTCCGAACAAACACGGCGTGTACTTGAAGACCTTTCCCGACCCATGTTGTTAGCGACATGGTCGGGTACTAAGAACAAGGGACACGGCGTGTTCATAAGAAACACGGCGTGTATGACATGAGCTTCCCCAACCCATTTTGTTGGCGACATGGCTAGGTACTGAGAACAAGGGTACACGGTGTGTTCATAAGCAACACGATGTGTATGACACGAGCTTCTTCGACCCGTGTTGTTGGTGACATGGCCGAGTACACGGCTCACTACTACACGGCGTGTACCTACTGTACACGGCGTGTTCCTGGAGATTCTTCACAACCCATGTTTCTTCTCACACAGTCGGTGACATAGTTTAAAAACTACATGGCATGTATATATAAAATACAAACCGTATATTCTAGTTTTTTCAGGTAGTAGCTCTGAAACTGCACCGAAGCCCAGAAAACACTGAAAAACGAGCATAAAGGTGACAATTTCCGATCCGTGAGGGCCCATAACACCTCAAGAACCAAAACTTGGTGTTCAATTAAGCAAATTACAAAACAAACAACCAATCTACAAGGATTCTATCAATCATCTATCACAACAGCATGCATAATCTACACGAAGTCTATCACAACAACATGAAATTTCTAATGCACCCTAGATGGCATGGCAAGAATGCATGGAATGTGATTTCTATAAAATTCCTATATGATGCATGAGATGGCATACCCTCATCTCATCAGGTTGCGACAGAAATAGAATCACAATAGCAACAACAATAACAACACAAGTCATGTGAATCACTCTAGATAAAATCATATCAACCGTAAAATCTCAAAACCAGAAAACTCTAATCATCGAGGTAGTATGGTTTTTCCCTATACAAGGGTTAGCTACTCTCGGGCACAACTTATTACCAAGTACCAAATCCATCCTATCCCTAGCTAAAGGCTCTGAATAGTAAATCAAGAGAAAATAAACTCCTCTGATACCACATTGTAATTTCCCAGTTTCAGAAGCCACCCAGAGGCGCCCCATACTCGGTAGGTCACATGGCCTCAAGTGCATTTCCCCAAATGCTAGAGGCTGCCAACTAGCAGCAAGGGCCTTGGGTGTGATAGTGAGGAAACTATGCCCTCATTTGCAGAGTACACAACAAAAGAAAAAAAATTGATAATAGTAGAAACCATAACCATCCACACAAGAGTAAATGATAAACAGCGGAAGACTAACAATAAACAACAAGAGCACACACACATGTATATAAAATGATTCAAGATACATATGTTTAGGAAAGCATCCAAAAAAGTCACAATGCTGAATACAATACTAAACCAAAGTTTAAAAGAAAACAGGTAAACTCCTCAACATCGCAAGCCATAGCTTAGTCCAATGCTCTCCAGCTCCACAGCAAGTCAAGTACCTAAAGTAGAAGGGTGCTTTCCCTTATATATACCTGCAACAATATAATTTTTTTGGGCCCAAAAGAATGACCCAAATAGAATGTGAGACAATGTCAAAGTAGGAAATCACCCAAAGATCTGTACCTAACAGTCAGTGAATACATGGCAGTAATAATACCAGAAGAACTAAACAGGAAAGCACATAGCAGCTACAATCGACAGTTCTAAAATATAATGTACATAAGAAACATCCACTCAAGCAATAAGAACAAAAAGGTAACCTCTAGGTAGTTCTCAAAGCCTAACCCCTAAGGTTCAACCTACAAGTACCAGCAACCCTCTGAAAAGCACACACAGTCTCGCCCATCTGGTTCAGCTAAAGAATAGACTCTCTAGGGAATCACACACCGTCAATTCCCCCTATAGTATCATATTGTGCTAAAGGCTCTCTCGGGAAGCACTCAACGTCAATTCCCCCTGTGGCCCACATCAAGGATCTACAGACTCTCTGAGGAAGCACTAAATGTCAATTCCCCTTATGGTCTTGCATCATAAATTAAGGAAACTTTGGAGAAGCCCTTACATCCATTCTCTATGTGGTCCATTACACTAGGTTCTCACAGCCTTGTGTAAAACAAACATGCATAGCGCGCGTATCGGACCAAGTAAACCTAAAGAACTACTTGGCTATCATTCTAAGGAACAACAGCATAACATTACAATAGTTCCACTATCCTAAAACTGGGCATGAAAACTAGAAAAATGCCTAACAAGTAAACAAGTAAGAAAAAACATCCAGATTACAATAAAAATTACCCTATTCACATGCAATTACCTCTACTCAAGCAATCAAGTAAAGCAGACAAACAATAGGGGAAAAATAGGAACACACACCATTACCCATTAAAGGGAATTGGTGTAATTGCCCATAATATTCAAATACTTCCTACAGAAAGGCAAAAATCACCTACCTTAGTGCTAGGAGATCGATATACATGAACCATGATGATTGATTCTCCTTATAACATAGAAGATCTGAGAAAATGTCCAAAACGCTCAACCCACGATATCTAGAGAAAGAGGAGGAATTGGAAAACAAGACTATATGAGAAGGAAGAACTCACTGCTGCGGTTCCAATGCAATCGACAGTGGCTGAAACTGAGATCAAACAAAGGAACTGGGGCTTGGAGAAGAATCACGTTTGTACGGGTCTCTCTCGGACGAAGCACCAGGAGAAGAAGAGTGTTCTGTCCATCAGACGTGACCCCGGTCTATTTAATGAAAAAAAAGAAAATGCATGGTGTATACTTCTGGGGTACATGGCGTGTACTCTGTTTTTCTGTACTCCGCTTTAAGCGGCCTCCACTTCACCCCTACACACCATGTGTGTGGCCCGGACATGGCCAGCACATGGCTTCGAGCAGCAAAGGAGTACATGGCATGTACTCAAAAAGTACATGGCATGTACTCAAAAAGTACATGGTGTGTACTTCAAAATTTTCCCAAAACCCCTTTTTTCTCAAAAACTTCTGTAAAATAAATAAATACCTGAAAACGAAGATCTGGGTTCTTAAAACTAGCTCCAGGAAACCAGGGTCGGGTCCTTGCAGTTGGTATCAAAGGAAGTTTACTACAAAACTTGAAAACTAGATTTAGATAACATAGATTAGGGAACAAAACCATGAGATATTCTTTGAGGATAAACATAAAATCACATCCTATAATTTTTGTTAAGGAGTAAATTATGTGGATCTATCTAGAAAATACAACCATGTCTGGATACTACAAGTAGATGTAGTTCTGGAACAGAAGTACCTAGGATTGAAAACTCTAAAAAGGAGTTTCGGACTTGACAGGTATCCTGGTACATGACAACGGTCCATACTACTCACCTGGTCTGACAATTCTGGGTGATATTCTTATGATAATACAAATTTTCTTTACAATCCATTATAAAGATATTAAATGTAAATTTTTATTCAAATAAACAATGTTTATGATTATGAGATTAGCTATGTATAGAATTTCAATTTATGATAAGTATTTTTCTACATTGTGATTATACATTATGATTCATAACCTAATCTACTGTATACCATTATTTAGAAATGGTGCCCAGTTGAATGAATGGAAACTGTATGAATGCATGTTTCCCATGTCAAGATTTCCTTCCGATGCAAGGTAATAATGGTGGATTTGGTGCTGTAACTGGTGCTAATAAACTTATAACTATATTGGGAAAATCTCTCGGTTTATTAATAATAACCTTACCCATATGGAGAATCCAGATCCACAATGTGGGGGAGTTATGTTATATCACTTTATGTGACAAGAGCCTCCATCATTAAATTAGACCACACCCCCATTTATAGCTAAGCAGTGGATATCTTCCCTAGATAAGATATTTCTCGCTTTGGGATGTAACAAAAGAGAGAATGTTGTCATGGAAGTTTGTTTTTTATTAGGAGATGTAGATTAGTGGTGGTCGTTAATCCAAAACACAAAGAAGGAGGAAGAAATAGAAGAGATGGAATGGAGGGATTTTAAGGAAATATTCCTAGAAAAATATTTTCCCCATGAAAAATAGAAGTATATGGAAAGGAAATACTTGAATCTGAGGCAGAAAGAGGATGAAAATGTTTCCAAGTATAAAGCCAACTTTACAAGGATATAAAGGCATACTACAGACTACATATGTGATCTAAGGAGAAAAATTGATTTATTATTTGATAGTTTAAAACCATTCCTCTAGAGGGCACTAGTCTCTAAGAGTTTCTTATCATATGAAGATATATTCTCAAGTGAAATCAAGGCGGAAAAGGAATTTTATAAGTCTTATGACTTTAAAGGAAAAAAAGAGAAGAAGAGGGTTGCTGAAAACTCTTGAAAATGAAATAAGAAAATGGGTAATAAGGTATGTGTTGACCTTTCATCCTGTAGTAATTGTGGGAAGAAACACCATTGAAATTTCATGAAAAAAATGGGAGTTTTTTAAAAGTGTGGAGAAAAAGGCCACCTTTCTCGGTATTGTATGGGGAAGAAACAAGCTACCAATGTTCAATTCTATAATTTCTGAGAGATGGAACATTATTCACATGAATGTATTAATCATTAAGGAAAAATTCCCAAATAAGACCTAGGGAGAAAGGCTAAGATTATGAATTCACAACTATGGAGGTTGAAGTTCCTAATGATGTGGTGGTAGGTACATTAATTGTTTCCTCAAACATAGCCAATGCTTTATTTGATTTTGGATCAACGCATTATTTCATATCTTCCTATTTTGACAAGAAAATTAGATATTTCCAATTTTATTTAATAATGGATTTTTCAATCAAAACTCCTAATGGAAGTATTATTAAAACAAATTTGTGTTAGGTAGTCCCCATTATGGTATATAAATGTTCTTTATCTACAGATTTTATCAGCATACCCATGATTGACTTTGATATAATCTTTTGTATGGATTGTCTTTCAAACCATGATGTGAAAAATTATTGAAATAAGAAGGAAGTTACAATTTTTGGGGACGATATGGAATCCATTATCTTTAGGGAAGAAACATCACCATCTAATTCTCATCTAGATCCACCCCTAATAGCTCTATTGAATTTAATTATTGGGGATTAAAGGAATGAAATAACTAGGGGTGATGATTTAAATGATAAAATAGAGGTTGTACCTATTGTGCAAGAATATATTGATTTATATCCAAATGATTTACTTGTATATCTTCTAGAGTGGGAAATTGAGTTTTCCATTGACTTAATTCCTAATTCAAGGACCATATCAAAGACCCCTTATAGAATGGCCACTGTGGAATTAGTGGAACTGAAAAACAACTAGAGGAACTAAGTGATAAAGGATTTATTAGCCCTAGTGTTTCTCAATGGGGATCCCATGTTCTTTTAGTTAAGAATCAACATGGATATATGAGGTTGTGTGTTGACTACAGGGAGATAAATGCTATAACAATAAAGAACAAGTATCCCCTACCTCTCATTGAATATTTTTTTGTCAACTTCATGGAGCTCAATATTTTTCAAAGATTGACCTTAGATCTAGAAATCATAAGTGTCTTGTGAGGAAGGAATACATTGCAAAAATAGAATTTTGAACCAGGTATGGGCATTATGAGTTTACAGTAATTCCTTTTGGACTGACTAATGATCCCACTGTTTTCATGGATCTAATGAAAAGAGTTTTCAATAAATATCTTGATGAATTTTCGGTAGCATTTATTGATGATATATTGGTATACAACGAAATCTATGAAGATCATGAAAATCACTTACGCACTATTCTAAATACTCTTAGAAGAAATCAATTATATGAGAACTTTAGCAAGTGTGAATTTTGGCTTCAATCAGTTTTCTTTCTTGGCTATATTTTCTTTAAGGATGGAATATCTAT
This sequence comes from Viscum album, assembly GCA_963277665.1. NCBI lineage: Eukaryota > Viridiplantae > Streptophyta > Magnoliopsida > Santalales > Viscaceae > Viscum > Viscum album. The sequence goes on from OY728133.1 coordinate 1,673,691,852, forward strand.
TGATCCTGTGAAGACAAAGGCTATTCAAGAATGGCCTACTCCAACGAACATAACTGAGGTATGTAGTTTTATTAGTTTAGCAGGTTATTATCAGCATTTAGTTCATAACTTCACCCAGTTTTCTGACCCAGTGACCAAACTTACATGTAGAGCGGTTAAGTTCGTATAGAAAAAATAATTTGAGGATTGTTTCAAAGAATTGAAGAGGATATTACTAAATGATATAATCCTAAACCTTCCATGGGGGAATGATTGGTTTGTGATCTATAGTGATTCATCAAAGAAAGGACTTGATTGTGTCCTTATGTAGAATGATATAGTTATTCCCTTTGCATCAAGGAAGATAAATATTCAAGAACAAAACTATCATACTCATGATCTTGAGTTAGTAGCTGTAATCTTTGCTATGAAGATATGGAGAAATTATCTCTATAAAGAAAAATGTGAGACATATTTAGATCACAAGAGTCTAAAGTATATCTTCTCACATAAATAACTCAACATGAGGCAAAGGTGATGGATTGGACCACTCAAGGATTATGATTTTTCCATACACTACCACCCAGGAAGGGCAAACAAGGTAGCTGAGTAGGAAGGATCATGGAGTTCACAACAAAATGAGGATTGATAAGGATCCTTTCTAAATGGATCTAGTGAGGATGGATATAGTAATTATCAAAGAAGGTGAAACATCATTACTTTTTCAAATGCTTTCCCAACCGTCTTTATTGGAAATAATTGAAGCTTCACAGTCTGATGACGAGAATCTTCAAAAGAAAATAAATTTTGTGAAAGATGGTAAATTCTATGACTTCATGTTTGGAGATGGAGTTCTGAAATTTGGGAAGAGGCTATGTGTTTCCTCTCTACCCAAGATGAAAAGAGAGTTATTGTGTAACACCCCAAGATTTAATAGTGCGTTATTTCTTCAAAATAATTCGATAACTTGCACTACACGCAACTCCAAGTTCAAGCGCATCACGACTTACCAAACTAGCCGTTTAAAAGCGGTTATGAATAGTATTAACTGAATTTTGAACTTTATATAATCCTTATAATTTTAGAATCCATATTATTATTTTCTTAGACATAATGTAAGAAAAAATTCATCTTTTTCAGATAAAAGAAGTATATTTTTCAAAAATGAAGTTTTACTATCTTTTAATGGTGAACCCTTTTTAAATCCAATATTTGAAACTTATACGTATTCAATTTGAATAAATAAATTTATTATTTAGAACGGGGACATCAAAATTTACATTGTGTAAATTTTTTTGGAATTTTTCTGATAAAGTTCATTTTTTAATGAATAGTGAAAAATATTGTATTTTAATTCAAAAGTGCCTTTTAATCTAATTTATTTATATGGCTAGATTATCTTTTTAATTTGTTTTAAAGTGTAATTATAATATATTTTTACCATTTAATCCAATTTTTTTTATTGGAATTAATTTCACTTTAAAATTGGACATAAACAAGAATCAATCTTTTGATAGTTATTGTTTCTTAAAAACATGCTATTTGTTTTAACAACAGGAATTAATTTTAAATTAATTAATGCCACTTCAATGTTTTGAATTTGGAAAAATAGACTTCATTTTTGAATTCTCAATATCAAAATTATCTTAGGATGTATTTTTGGTATTTTTCTAAAAACATTCACTTTTTGATGAATAGTGAAAAACACTGAGTTATTATTTAAAACTGGCTTTTTATTTAAAAAATTATTTATTTTATTTAAATTTATTTAATGTCAAAATAGATAAATAATATCTATATATGTTCAATGAAATTCATTGGAGTCATTTTTTAATAATATTAGATATAAAAAATTTTATTGAACTTTTCACCGTCTTTTACCCACCTCCTAGCAGAATTTGCAAATTCACATAAAACATAATTTTACCGCTTCTGTGAGTGGAATTTCAAAAATCCGAGAGACACGGTTGATATTAGTAAGTAAAATTTGGTTCAATGAGATGAAAATATTTCTTGGTGAATAGTAACTTTTTACTTTTATATACCATAGTTAAAAGTAAATAAGGTAATTAAGGGTAAAAATGATATTAATATTACCCCAATACATGTCCTAATTCTATTGTACATGTGTATTTCTACCGAAAACAACCTTAGGAATAAAATATCATCATTTAGGTCCACATGGATTTGATTAGGACACTTATTATTATTTAATTCAAAGAAGAGTTAAAAGAGTTAAAATCAATGTTTAATAACTAAAATATTTTTAATATAGGGTCATACATAAGATAAATTAGATTATAAATATTCATTATAAAGATAAAAATATTTCCTACATCATGGTATTTTATTTATAATTTTTAGACATTATATAATAAAATATATGTATGACACAATGATGATGCAGTAATTACCTTATTCATGAAAGAATCAAATAAATGGTATTATAAATATTAAAATAAATATAATTTCAAAGTTTTTATGAAATAAACGAATTTTCTAGGTGACTATGACTTGTTAGGGATGATTCAATGTATAGTTTTTGAAGTAACCAAGTTGTGATGACTTTCACAAAAACAAAATAACAAATACTGTCAAAATTGACATAAATTAATATTTAAAACAAATACTATATTATTGGTTGATATAATATTCCTAAAAATCTAAGATTCGGCCAAAAGGCATAAATTTTATTATATATGTCATTAATGAACCACTAGAGGTTTTCTTGGAAGTTTATATTATGTTTATTAAACATATATAGTAAGAATACAAGAAGACACGGTAAAGGTTGAACTATTTAACTAAGAGTTAAATCTAAATGATAAGGTTAAAATGGTAACCTAAACTTGTCTAAAATCTATTGGTTGAGCAAAATTAGACCCATAACCACCTAAGTCTCAAAATAAATTCATTTGGAACCATTATAAACCGAATATGATTGTATAATAAATTAATACTTTAATCTTTTCCTAAAGTGACCCTCACCCCTCTTATAAAAGGGCACTCCCCCTTCACTCTATTTCACACCTTATAGGCCATTTGGCTCGGCCAAAACCTACCCAAATATCCTCTAAACTTCCCTCACTTCATCCTAGAGTCCATCCTTTAGTCAGAAAGCCAAATTAAAAATCATGTTTGTTCAAATCAAAAGGAAGAACCCGAAGAAGAGGTAATGATTTCACCACCCTCTTTCAAGTTCTCTTATTCTTCCACTTACTCTTTCTTTGTTGTTTTAATTATAAAATAATAACTCCAGTATATTATATATAATGTGATGTTATTATTAATATGTCACAACTACATTCATTATCCTATCCATACTTTTAATAACATGTCACCATACGTGCGTACGTACGGCTTACCATCTCCACATCGTGGTGTAATTGTTATTCAATACATTATTATTTGGATAGGTATAATAATGATGTGAAATTGATATAAATAATAAATATATCATAATAATGATTCTTTATATATGATATACCATCCAATTATAAATAATTTTAATATCAAAAGAATGATGTTGTCGCTCGTGCGTACGTACGGATTGCAGTCTCCACGACGCGATGAGATTCATTTCCAAGTTCATCATTCATCGACGATTATAAAAATGTATATTAATTATAAGTATGTAATATATGAAATAATAATTCTACTGTAGATATATATATTTATATATATAATTATTTATGTACTTACATATATCTTATTCACTTACATCCGTACAATACTATATGAAAATGGAAACAGCGTTTATGCGTGCGTACGGACTACCGTCTCCATAAACAGTGTTTTACATTTCATATATATATGTCTATTATAAATATTTATATTCTAAATATATATGATATATAAATCATGTTTTATATTCTAAAATTATTTAAATCATGATCTAAGTGATACAATCAAGAGTAACAAGTTAAAACACGTACGATAAAGAAAGCGGTTATTACCCAAAATGTTAATTTAACATGGAAATTATTATTAAATGGGTTGTATAAAGACATAATTGAATAATGTATGATATCATAAATATTAATATGGTTCTGGTATAATTTAATAACATACTATTATCTTCGTACAGGAGGTTAATCATACCCTCAACTAAAGGAAAGTGCAAGGTAAGGGGTTTTCATCTCACTTATTATTCCCGTGAGATTCATGTCATATTGCCACTATTACCTTTTGTGTGGTGTATGTACTGCCCATAATTGCATTATTTGTGTAATACACATTAAATTTTGTGTATATACATATTCATTCTATGATACCTCTTTCATGGGTTGTATGCTTCTTATGTTACCAAATTGGTAAGGGTTAATTCCTCAATCTAATTATTATCCGAGATTGTTTTTGTGTAAGTATTTACTGGGACATTTTTATCATCCTTGTCCATTTTTCATAAAAATGATTTCAAAATGATTATTTTAAATATTTTTGAAAGGTAATCTTTATCAAGATCAGAATTTTAAATGTTTTAAAGATCTATCTTCCTAAATCTTTTTAATTAATGTCCATGTTTTCAAAATGATTTTTTTAAGGATTTATTTATATGGAAATGAATATTTTGAAATGATAATTATTTTCAAAAGTTTCAAAGTGGTATGGGACACTTTGATTCAAAAATCTCTTTTAAATTACTTCCTTTATAAATGTGTGACTTGTAAATTATTTTACAAAAAGGATATTTCCCTCCAAAAGTTTTACTCATCATTTTAAACTATGTCAACATCCTTTACTGGATATTGTTTTTGATTGAGGTTGATTTATTATAATAAAATATTCCATATTGTATTGAGTGATTTATGATATGTTTGAATGTGGATGTGTTATTCTTATACCATTCATGTTTTATGGTTAAAGTATTGAGATTTCGTATGCTAGTTTTAATAAGAAAGTTTATGATATGTTTAAACTTTTTCATATGAGGAATGTATTGGACATAGTAAGTTACGGGTGGAGCTCGCTATATCTCCTAAATGCATTGGTAGGTCTCATGAGACATCTAAACGTGGAATTGGACGAGGCCTTTTCCCAATTTGATTTATGGTTTTGGCTGAGGCCATGACAAAAATGTTTTAGAATGTCTGGAATTATACATTCCCTCTTTATGAAAATAATATTGATGGTGCATGTGGTCATTCGACAAGTAGAATGCCTATGATTATGTTTTTTATGGCATTATTTACTCAAATCATATTCCTGCCATAACAGTATTCATGTTTATTTTTTGTAAAGGCATGTGGTTTCAATTATTCACCATTCTTAATATTTATGTTATCTTTCGCTATATTGCTTACCCTTACTGAGCGTTTGAGCTCACCTCTTTCTATGTTTTATTTTTCCCAGGATTCCAAGAAGTGTATTGTAATTGATAAGAAGGGTTAAGCTTTGGGAATAATGGCGTTCTCAAAGAACTATCTATGCTGTGTTGTATGATTGAAATTGTAATGTAAATTTCATGTATGTAATCTATTTCCCAAGACTTCTAAACTGATCGGTCCTTCGGGACTTGATTCCATGTAATCATGCCAATGTATTAAAATAATGAACCAACTCTGGGTAACTAGGGTCGGGGTGTGACAGTTGGTATCAAAGGAAGTTTAGAAATAACCATGGAAACTAGATTTACATAAACTCTGATAAGCGCACATTACCTTAAGATAGAGTTTGAGGATTAGTATAGAAGAACTTTCTATATTTTTTGCAATGTAGATATTTTGTGAGTTTTCGAAGCAAATACATTCCTATCTGGATACGTGTAGGTAGAGGTGGCTCTGGCGGGTAAAACACAAAAACACCGCTTTGAGCTAGACTCGAACGGGAACTGGTGCACGACAACGGGCCTTGCAGCACTCTTGGTTACGACACTCCCGGGGGATATGCTTTGGATAATTTTTATTTTCTTTACAAACCACTATGAAGGGTTTATGCGTATATATCTCCTCAAGAAAACATTTTTGGGATTATGGATTATATTCATAAACTATTCAATTTACGTTATGTATTTTACATGTTTGGAATTATGAATTACGATTCATAAACTGACCTAGTGTATGCCATTGTATAGAAATGGTGCCCAGTAGAAGGAATGAGAACTCCATCAATGCGTATGATCCAAAGAGTAAAAATCATAATATCATTCATGGAATTAAGCCAATATTTAGAAATGAAATAGTCTCCCACATATTAACATCATATGAATAAATAGTATCATGTGTTAATAAGATCATTAAATAATACTCTGAATCCTATGGCTTTGAAGGGAAGCCAGAGAAGAAAATGATGGTAGAAAGAAAGATGGATAAAGGGAATAAGGGAAAGAAGGATTTTCCAATATGTGATAAATGTGGAATGAATCACCTTGGAAAATGATTGAAGGGAATGGGAGTTTGTTATAATTGGACACCAAGTACGTGATTGCAAAGGTAAAAAAAATTCAAATGTAAAATGATTCATCTACAAGGAGTTGAGACACTACGTGAATCAATACCCCATTTATAAGAGTATACCACAAATGATGTTATTGGATAATAATCATGTTATGATACTACCTCAGATGAAGAAGAAAGATCAGTGTTCTTATGTTGTTATTATAGAATAATTTCATTTGAGTGTTGTATCAACAGTATACTGGTTACATGAATTATAGAGATAAATTAGTGTTGTACTACAGTACTATTTTATTGAGGATTTGAGATTATATGGTTCTAAGAAAAGTGAATTAATAGTAAGCTACACTTTTTTTTGAAAATACATTGTTGAAGGAAAGGTAATCCTTAATATGGTCCTGATAATGAGGTAGTGTTTTTGGAATATGAGATGGTTGATTTTGGTAATTCTGGATGTTGCAGTGTTGTAAAATAATACTTGATGAAGGCATTCACATGTTATTACATGGAAAAAAGGATCTTCATTGTGTTTACCTTCATTATAAATTTTGGACTGTGAGTTTGGACATAAGTATTTTTAATAATTCTAGTTTGGGATTATTTTTGGATTGCCATAAAAGGACAACACGGAGGTCGGGCGGCAACCCGTCACGTCCAGCAAGGCTGCGAGACTTGAACCCACAACCGAAGGGCGACAAGGGTGTATCACCTACCACTGACCCATGTGATGTCCGGGAATGAATAATGTAGTTTTTTATGGTTCTGTTAGATGAATTATAAATTCATTTTTCTTGAACCCTATATGAATAGGATAAATAGAATATTATTTTTAAATTTTATTACCTTTTAGAGTGAAAGCTGTGTTTATGGTAGAACTTAGTTAAAGGATGGGAATCTACATGTCAAGTATATATTTTTCTTCTTCTCTTATTCAATGAGGAAATTAATTCTTATACTTTAGTGAAAGAATCTTAAAACAAAAAATGGGTTATCCAAATACCAAATGTTTTGTTGAACCGATGGTATTTTAAATCATCAATGATTGATGAATTTAAGGCCCTTAATTTTACACTTGTTTGTGATTGATGATCTCAATCACTACCTATAAATATTTACGTTTTTCCTCCAATTATATGTCTCTAATTTTCACCAATGTTCTCCTAATTGAGATCATAATTTGATGGTGACACTTGTATTTCACTTTTCCTCTTATTTAGACTAAATTTTATTAAATCAATTTCCGATATGTGTTTTCCCACAAAGATATTTTCTATTTTCAATATTTTATTTTCAAAGAACAATTTCAAATTGTGAGGATGCAATTTATTGAAGGAGGTGAGAATGTAACACCCCAAGATTTCATAGTGCGTTATTTTTTCAAAATAATTCAATAACTTGCAATACACGCAACATCGAGTTCAAGCGCAGCACGACTTACCAAACTAGCTGTTCAAAAGTGGTTATGAATAGTATTAACTAAATTCTGAAATTTATATAATCCTTATAATTTGAGAATCCATATTATGAGTTTCTTAGACATAATGTAAGAAAAAATTCAATTTTTCAGATAAAAGAATTATATTTTTCAAAAATGCAGTTTTACCATCTTTTAATGGTGAACCCTTTTAAAATCTAATATTTGAAACTTATATATATTCAATTTTACTAAATAAATTTATTCTTTAGAACGGGGACATCAAAATTTACATTGTGTAAATTTTTGGAATTTTTGTGATAAAGTTCATTTTTTAAAGAATAGTGAAAAATATTGTATTTTAATTTAAAAGTGCCTTTTAATCTAATTTATTTATATGGATAGATTATCTTTTTAATTGGTTTTAAAGTTTAATTATAATATATTTTTACCATTTAATCCAATGTTGTTTATTTTAATTAATTTCACTTTAAAATTGGACATAAACAAGAATCAATCTTTTGGTAGTTATTGTTTCTTAAAAACACGCTATTTGCTTTGATAACGGGAATTAATTTTAAATTAATTAATGCCACTTCTATTTTTTCAATTTGGTAAAATAGACTTCATTTTTGAATTCGCAATATCAAAATTTTCTTAGGATTAATTTTTGGTATTTTTCTGAAAACATTCAATTTTTGATGAATAGTGAAAAACACTGAGTTATTATTTAAAACTAACTTTTTATTTAAATAATTATTTAATTTATTTAAATTTATTTTATGTCAAAATAGATAAATAATATCTATATATGTTCAATGAAATTCATTGGAGTCATTTTGTAATAATATTAGATATACAAAATTTTATTGAACTTTTCACCGTCTTTTACCCACCTCCTAGGAGAATTTGCAAATTCGCATAAAACATAATTTTACTACTTCTGTGAGTGGAATTTAAAAAATCTGAGAGACACGGTTGATATCAGTAAGTAAAATGTGGTTCAATGAGATGAATATAATTTTGGGTGAATAGTAACTTTTTACTTTTATTTACCACGGTTAAAAGTAAATAAGGTAATTAAGGGTAAAAATGATATTAATATTACCCTAAAACATGTCCTAATTCTATTGGACATGTGTATTTCGACCAAAAACAACTTTATGAATAAAATAACATTTTTTAGGTCCACATGGATTAGATTTGGACACTTATTATTATTTAATTCAAAGAAGAGTTAAATGAGCTAAAATGAAAGTTTAATAACTAAAATATTTTTAATATAGGGTTATACATAATATAAATTAGATTATAAATATTCATTAGAAATCTAAGAAGATTTCATATATCATGGTATTTTATTTATAATTTTTAGACATTATATAAATAAAAATATTTATGACACAATGATGATGCAGTAATTACTTTATTCGTGAAAGAATCAAATAAATGGTATTAGAAATATTAAAATAAATATAATTTAAAAGTTTTTATGATATCCACGAATTTTCTAAATGACTATGACTTGTTAGGAATGATTCAATGTATCTTGTTCGAATTAACCAAGTTGTGATGACTTTCACAAAAACAAAATACCAAATAGTTTCGAAATTGACATAAATTAATATTTAAAACAAATACTATATTATTGGTTGATATAATATTTCTAAAAATGTAAGATTCGTCCAAAGGGCTTAAATATTATTATATATGTCATTATTGAGCTACTTGAGGTTTTCTTGGAAGTTTATAGTAAGTTTATTAACCATATAGAGTAAGAATACAAGAAGACACGGTAAAGGTTGAACTATTTAACTAAGACTTAAATCTAAATGATAAGGTTAAAATGGTAACCTAAAATTGTCTGAAATCTATTGGTTGAGATTATTTGGACCCATAACCACCTAAGGCTCGAAATTAATTCATTTGGAACCATTATAAACCGAATATTATTGTATAATAAATTAATACTTTAATCTTTTCCAAAAGTGACTCTCACCCCTATTATAAAAGGGCACTCCCCCTTCACTCTATTTCACACCTTATAAGCCATTTGGCTCAGCCAACCCCTGCCCAAATATCCTCTAAACTTCCCTCTCTTCATCATAGAGGCCCTCATTTGGTCAGAAATCCAAATTAAGTATCCCTTTTGATGAAATCAAAAGGAAGAACCCGAAGAAGAGGTAATGATTTCACCACCCTCTTTCAAGTTCTCTTATTCTACCACTTACTATTTCTTTGTTGTTTAAATTATAAAATAATAACTCCAGTATATTATATATAATGTGATGTTATTATTAATATGGCACAACTATATTCATTTTCCTATCCATACATTGAATAACATGTCACCATAGGTGCGTACGTACGGCTTACCGTCTCCACGTCGTGATGTAATTGTTATTCAATACATTATTATTTGAATGGGTATAATAATGATGTGAAATTGATGTAAATAATAAATATTTCATGATAATGATTCTGTATATATGATATAACATCCAATTATAAATTATTTTAATATCAAAATAATGATATTGTCGTTTGTGCGTACGTACGGATTACCGTCTCCTCGACACGATGAGATTCATTTCCAAGTTCATCATTCATCGACGATTATAAAAATATATATTAGTTATAAGTATGTAATATATGACATAATAATTCTACTGTAGATATATATATTTATATATATATATATATTTGTATTTATGTACTTACATATATCTTATTCACTTACATCCGTACAATACTATATGAAAATGGAAACAGTGTTTATGCGTACGTACAGACTACCATCTCCATAAACGGTGTTTTACATTTCATATATATATGTCTATTATAAATATTTATATTCTAAATATATATGATATATAAATCATGTTTTATATTCTGGAATTATTTATATCATGATCTAAGTGATACAATCAAGAGTAACAAGTTAAAACACGTACGATAAAGAAAGCGATTATTACCCGAAATGTTAATTTAACATGAAAATTATTATTAAATGGGTAGTATAAAGACATAATTGAATCATGTATGATATCATAAATAATAATATGGTTTTGGTATAATTTAATAACATCCTAATATCTTCGTATAGGAGGTTAAACGTACCCTAGACTAAAGGAAAGTGCAAGGTAAGGGGTTTTCATCTCACTCCTTATTCTTGTGAGATTCATGCCATATTGCCACTATTACCTTTTGTGTGGTGTATGTACTACCCATAATTGCATTATTTGTGTAATACACATTAATATTTGTTTATATACATATTCTTTGTATGATACCTCTTTCATGGGTTGTATGTTTCGTATGTTACCAGATTGGTAAGGGTTAATTTCTCAATCTCATTATTATCCGAGATTATTTATGTGTAAGTATTTACTTGGAAATTTTTATCATCGTTGTCCATTTTTCATAAAAATCATTTTAAAATGAATATTTTAGGTATTTTTGAAAGGTACTCTTTATCAATATCATAATTTTAAATGTTTTAAAGATCTATCTTCCTAAATCTTTTTAATTAATGTCCGTGTTTTCAAAATGATTTTGTTAAGGATTTATTTATATGGACATGAATGTTCTGAAATGATAATTCTTTTAAAAAGTTTAAAAGTGGTATGGGACACTTTGATTCAAAATTCTATTTTAAATTAATTCATTTATAAATGTGTGACTTTTAAATGATTTTACAAAAATGATATTTCCCTCAAAAAGTTTTACTCATCATTTTCAACTATGTCAGCATCCTTTACTGGATATTATTTTTTATTGAGGTTGATTTATTATAATACAATATTCCATATTGTATTGAGTGAGTTATGATATGTTTGACTGTGGATGTGTTATTCTTATACCATTCATGTTTTATGGTTAAATTATTGAGATTTTGTACGCTAGTTTTAATACGAATGTTTATGATATGTTTAAACTTTTTCATATGAGGAACGTATTGGACATAGTAAGTGATGGGTGGAGCCCACTATAGCTCCTCAATGCATCAGTAGGTCTCATGAGACAACTAGACGTGGAATTGGTTGAGGCCCTTTCCTAATTTTATTTATGGTTTTGGCCGATTCCTTAATCATTTTAGACGTCTTGGCTGGGGCCTTGACAAAATGTTTTAGAATGTCTCGCATTATACATTCCCTCGTTATGAAAATAATATTGATAGTGCATGTGGTCATTCGACTAGTAGAATTCCCATGATTATGTTTTGTTATGGAATTATTTACTCAGCTCATATTCCTTCCATAGAAGTATTCATATTTATTTTCTATAAAAGAATGTGGTTTTAATTATTCACCATGCTTAATATTTATGTTATCTTCCGTTGTATTTCTTACCTTTACTGAGCGTTTGAGCTCACCTCTTTTAATGATTTATTTTTCCCAGGATTCCAAGAAGTGTATTGTAATTGATAAGAAGGGTTAAGATATGGGAATAATGGTGTTCTTAAAGCACTATCTATGTTGTGTTGTATGATTGAAATTATAATGTAAAGTTCATGTATGTAATCTATTTTCCAATACTGCTAAACTGATCAGTCCTTCAGGAATTGATTTCTTGTAATCATTCCAATGTATTAAAATAATGCACCGACTCTGGGTTTCTAGGGTCAAGGAATTATAGTTGGTATCAGAGGAATTTTAGCAATATCCTTGGAAACTAGATTTAGATAAACTCTGGTTAGCGCACATAACCCTAAGATAGACTTTGAGGATTAGTATAGAAGAACTTTCTATAATTTTGGTAATGTAGAGATTTTGTGAGTTTTCCAAGCAAATACATTCATGTCTGGATACGAGCATGTAGAGGCGACTCTAGCACAGATGTACCTAGGTGTAAAACTAGAAAACACCGCTTTGAGCTAGACTCGAACGGGAACTGGTGCACGACAACGGGGCTTGCTGCACTCTTGGTTACGACACTCCCGAGGGATATGCTTAGGATAATTCTCATTTTCCTTACAAACTATTATGAAGGGTTTATGCGTATATATCTTCTCAAGAAAACATTTTTGGGATTATGGATTATATCCATAAACTATTCAATTTACCTTAGGTATTTTACATGTTTGGAATTATGAATTATGATTCATAAACTGACCTAGTGTATGCCATTGTATAGAAATGGTTCCTAGTAGAAGGAATGAGAACTCCAGCAATGTGTATGATCCAAATAGTAAAAAGGGTCATATCATTCATGGTATTAAGCCAACATTTAGAAATTAAATAGTCTCCCACGTATTAACATCATATAAATAAATAGTATCATGTGTTAATAAGATCAGTAAAGAATTCTTTGAATCCTATGGCTTTGAAGGGAAGCCAGAGAAGAAAATGATGGTATAAAGAAAGATGGATAAAGGGAATAAGGGAAAGATGGATTTTCCAATATGTGATAAATGTGGAATGAATCACCTTGGGAAATAATTGAAGGGAATGGGAGTTTGTTATAAAAGGACACCAAGTACGTGATTTCAAAGGTAAGAAAAAGTTTTCAAATATAAAATGCTTCATCTTCAAGGAGTTGAGACACTACGTGAATCAATACCCCATTCATAAGAGTATACTACAAATGATATTTTTGGATAATAATCATGTTATGATACTACCTCATATGAAGAAGAAAAATCAGTGTTCTTATGTTGTTATTATAGAATTATTTCATTTGAGTGTTGTATCAACAGTATTCTGGTTACATGAATTATAGAGATAAATAAAGATTGTACTGTAGTACTATTTTATTGAGGATTTGAGATTATATGGTTCTAAGAAAAGTGACTTAATAGTAAGCTACACTTTTTTTAAAAAAAATACATGGTTGAAGGAAAGGTAATCCATAATAGGGTCCTGAAAATAAGGTAGTGTTTTTGGAATATGAGATGGTTGATTTTGGTAATTCAGGATGTTGCAATTTTGTAAAAGAATACATGATGAAGGCATTCACTTGTTATTACATGGAAAAAAGGATCTTAATTGTGTTTACCTTCACTATAAATTTTGGACTGTGAGTTTGGACATAAGTATTTTGGATAATTATAGTTTGGAATTATTTTTTGGATTGCTATAAAAGGACAACACGGAGGTCGGGCGGCAACCCGTCGCGTACGGCAAGGCCGCAAGACTTGAACCTGCAACCAAAGGGCGACAAGGGTGTATCACCTACCATTGACCCACGTGATATCCGGGATTAAATAATGTAGTTTTTTTATGGTTCTTCTAGATGAATTATAAATTCATTTTTCTTGAACCCTATAAGAATAGGATAAATAGAATATTATTTTCAAGTTTTATTACCTTTTAGAGTGAAAGATGTGTTTGTGGTAGAACTTAGTTAAAGGACGGGACTCTACTTTTCAAGTATATATTTTTCTTCTTCTCTTATTCAATGGAGAAATTAATTCTAATACTTTAGTGAAAAAATCTTAAAACAAAAAATGGGTTATCCTAATACCATATGTTTTGTTGAACCGATGGTATTTTAAATCATCATAGATTGATGAATTTAAGGCCCTCAATTTTACACTTGTTTCTGATTGATCATCTCAATCACTACCTATAAATATTTAAGTTTTTCCTCTAATTATATGTCTCTAATTTTCACCAATGTTCTCCTAATCGAGATCATAATTTGGTGGTGACCCTTTCATTTCACTTTTCTTCTTATTAAGACTAAATTTTATTAAACCAATTTTCGATGTGGGTTTTCCCACAAAGATATTTTCTATTTTCTACCTTTTATTTTTGAAGAACAATTTCAAATTGCGAGGACGCAGTTTATTGAAGCAGGGGAGAATTTAACACTCTAAGATTTCATAGTAAGTTATTTCTCCAAAATAATTCAATAACTTACACTACACACAACACCGAGTTCAAGCGCATCACGACTTACCAAACTAGCCGTTCAAAAGCGGTTATGAATATTATTAACTTAATTTTGAAATTTATATAATCTTTATAATTTTAGAATCCATATTATGAGTTTCTTAGACATAATGTAATAAAAATTTCATTTTTTCAGATAAAAGAAGTATATTTTTCAAAAATGTATTTTACCATCTTTTAATGGTGAACCCTTTTTAAATCCAATATTTGAAACTTATATATATTCAATTTTACTAAATAAATTTATTCTTTAGAACGAGGACACTAAAATCTACATTGTGTAAATTTTTGGAATTTTTTTGATAAAGATCATTTTTAATGAATAGTGAAAAATATTGTATTTTAATTCAAAAGTGCCTTTTAATATAATTTATTTATATGGCTAGATTATATTTTTAATTGGTTTTAAAGTGTAATTATAATATATTTTTACCATTTAATCCAATGTTTTTTATTGGAATTAATTTCACTTTAATATTGGACATAAACAAGAATCAATCTTTTGATAGTTATTGTTTCTTAAAAACACTCGTTTTGTTTTAACAATGGGAATAAATTTTAAATTAATTAATGTCACTTATATGTTTTCAATTTGGTAAAATAGAATTCATTTTTGAATTCGCAATATCAAAATTATCTTAGGATTAATTTTTGGTATTTTTCTGAAAACATTCAATTTTTAATGAATAGTGAAAAACACTGAGTTATTATTTAAAACTGAATTTTTATTTAAATAATTATTTATTTTATTTAAATTTATTTTATGTAAAAATAGATAAATAATATCTAAATATTTTCAATGAAATTCACTGGATTCATTTTGTAATAATATTAGATATACAGAATTTTATTGAACTTTTCACCGTCTTTTACCAAACTCCTAGGAGAATTTGCAGATTCACATAAAACTTAATTTTACCGCTTCTATGAGTTAAATTTCAATAATCCGAGAGACACGGTTGATATTAGTAAGTAAAATGTGGTTCAATGAGATGAAAATAATTCTTGGTGAATAGTAACTTTTTACTTTTATATACCATAGTTAAAAGTAAATAAGGTAATTAAGGGTAAAAATGATATTAATATTACCCCAATACATTTCCTAATTCTATTGGACATGTGTATTTCGACCAAAAACAACCTTAGGAATAAAAAATCATCATTTAGGTCTAGATGGATTAGATTAGGACACTTATTATTATTTAATTCAAAGAAGAGTTAAAAGAGTTAAAATCAATGTTTAATAACTAAAATATTTTTCATATAGAGTTATACATAAGATAAATTAGATTATAAATATTCATTAGAAATATAAAAAGATTTCCGACATCATGGTATTTTATTTATAATTTTTAGATATTATATAAATAAATATATTTATGACACAATGATGATGAAATAATTACCTTATTCATGAAAGACTCAATTAAATGGTATTATAAATATTAAAATAAATATAATTTCAAAGTTTTTATGAAATCAACGAATTTTCTAGGTGACTATGAATTGTTAGGGATGATTCAATGTATATTTTTTGAAGTAACCAAGTTTTTATGACTTTCACAAAAACAAAATAACAAATAGTGTCAAAATTGACATAAATTAATATTTAAAACAAATACTATATTATAGGTTGATATAATATTTCTAAAAATGTAAGATTCGGCCCAAGGGCTTCAATTTTATTATATATGTCATTAAGGAGCCACTAGAGGTTTTCTTGGAAGTTTAGATTAAGTTTATTAACCATATAGAGTAAAAATAAAGAAGACACGGTAAAGGTTGAACTATTTAACTAAGAGTTAAATCTAAATAATAAGGTTAAAATGGTAACCTAAACTTGTATAAAATCTATTTGTTGAAATTATTTCGACCCATAACCACCTAATGCTCGAAATAAATTCATTTGAAACCGTTATAAACTGAATATGATTGTACAATAAATTAATACTTTAATCATTTCCTAAAGTGACCCTCATCCGTCTTATAAAAGGGCACTCCCCCTCCACTATATTTCACACCTTATAAGCCATTTTTCTCGTCCAAACCTTACCCAAATATCCTCTAAACTTCCCTCACTTCATCTTAGAGGCCCTCCTTTTGTCAGAAAGACAAATTAAGGATCCCTTTTGATCAAATCAAAAGGAAGAACTCGAAGAAGATGTAATGATTTCACCACCCTCTTTCAAATTCTCTTATTCTTACACTTACTCTTTCTTTGTTGTTTAAATTATAAAATAATAACTCTAGTATATTCTATATAATGTGATGTTATTACTAATATGGCACAACTATATTCATTATCCTATCCATACTTTGAATAACATGTCACCATATGTGCGTACGTACGGCTTACCGTCTCCACGTCGTGGTGTAATTGTTATTCAATACATTATTATTTGGATGGGTATAATAATGATGTGAAATTGATGTAAAGAATAAATATTTCATGATAATTATTCTGTATATATGATATACCATCCAAATATAAATTATTTTAATATCAAAAGAATGATATTGTCGCTTGTGCGTACGTACGGATTACCCTCTCCATGACACGATGAGATTCATATCCAAGTTCATCATTCATCGACGATTATAAAAATATATATTAATTATAAGTATGTAATATGTGACATAATAATTCTACTGGAGATATATATATATATATATTTATGTACTTACATATATCTTATTCACTTACATCCGTACAATACTATATGAAGATGGAAACAGCGTTTATGCGTACGTACGGACTACCGTCTCCATAAAAAGTGTTTTACATTTCATATATATATTTCTATTATACATATTTATATTATAAATATATATGATATATAAATCATGTTTTATATTCTGGAATTATTTAAATCATGATCTAAGTGATACAATCAAGAGTAACAAGTTAAAACACGTACGATAAAGAAAGCGATTATTACCCGAAATGTTAATTTAACATGAAAATTATTATTAAATGGGTAGTATAAAGACATAATTGAATCATGTATGATATCATAAATAATAATATGGTTCTGTTATGATTTAATAACATGCTAAGATCTTCTTATAGGAGGTTAAACGTACCCTTGACTAAAGTAAAGTGCAAGGTAAGGGGTTTTCATCTCACTCCTTATTCTTGTGAGATTCATGCCATATTGCCACTATTACCTTTTTTGTGGTGTATGTAATACCCATAATTGAATTATTTGTGTAATACACATTAATTTCTGAGTATATACATATTCATTGTATGATACCTCTTTCATGGGTTGTATGTTTCGTATGTTACCAAATTGGTAAGGGTTAATTCCTCAATCTCATTATTATCCGAGATTGTTTATGTGTAAGTATTTACTGGGACATTTTTATCATCCTTGTCCATTTTTCATAAAAATCATTTCAAAATGAATATTTTAAGTATTTTTGAAAGGTACTCTTAATCAAGATCAGAATTTTAAATGTTTTAAAGATCTATCTTCCTAAATCTTTTTAATTAATGTCCATGTTTTCAAATTGATTTTTTAAGGATTTATTTATATGGACATGAATGTTTTGAAAGGATAATTATTTTCAGAAGTTTCAAAGTGGTATGGGGCACTTTGATTCAAAAATCTATTTTAAATTACTTCCTTTATAAATGTGTGACTTTTAAATGATTTTACAAAAATGATATTTCCCTCAAAAAGTTTTACTCATCATTTTCAACTATGTCAGCATCCTTTACTGGATATTGTTTTTGATTGTGGTTGATTTATTATAATACAATATTCCATATTGTATTGAGTGAGTTATGATATGTTTGACTGTGTATGTGTTATTCTTATACCATTCATGGTTTATGGTTAAAGTATTGATATTTCATATGCTAGTTTTAATACGAATGTTTATGATATGTTTAAACATTTTCATATGAGGAATGTATTGGACATAGTAAGTGAAGGGTGGAGACCACTATAGCTCCTCGATGCATCGGTAGGTCTCATGAGACAACTAGATGTGGAATTGGCTAAGGCCCTTTTCCAATTTGATTTATGGTTTTGGCCGAGGCCTAATAATTTTAGATGTCTTGGCTGGGGCCTTGAAAAAATGTTTTAGAATGTCTCACATTATACATTCCCTCATTATGAAAATTATATTGATGGTGCATGTGGTCATTCGACTAGTAGAATGACTATGATTATGTTTTGTTATGGAATTATTTACTCATCTCATATTCCTGCCATAAAAGTATTCATGTTTATTTTTTGTAAAGGCATGTGGTTTCAATTATTCACCATGCTTAATATTTATGTTATCTTCTGCTGTATTGCTTACCCTTACTTAGCGTTTGAGCTCACCTCTTTCTATGTTGTATTTTTTCCAGGATTTCCATGGAGTCTATTGTAATTGATAAGAAGGGTTAAGCTCTGGGAATAATGGATTTCTCAAATCACTATCTATGGTGTGTTGTATGATTGAAATTTTAATGTAAAGTTCATGTATGTAATCTATTTTCCAAGACTGCTAAACTGATCGGTCCTTTGGGACTTGATTCCTTGTAATCATGCCAATGAATTAAAATAATGCACCGACTCTAGGTAACTGGGGTTGGGGCGTTAGATATTGGATGATTCTTATAGCTCAAATTTCTCTATACACCTTGGTATCACTAAAATGTATAGATATTTGAAAGAAAATTTCTTGTGGGATAACATGAAGAGGGAAATTGTAGATTATGTATCAAGGTGTTTAGTCTATCAACAAGTTGTGGCCAAATTACAACATCCTATAGGAATTCTACAACCTCTACCTATTCATATATGTACATGGGATGAAATCACCATGGATTTTGTCACAAGATTACCCAAAACTCCAAGAAATAATGATGCAATATGGGTAATTGTTGATCGACCTACAAAATCTGCACATTTCCTTACTATAAGGGAGGATTTTCCACTTGAGAACCCAGAAATACTATTTAAATGAAGTTGTGAGACTTTATGAAGAACATACCTCGATTTTTTCTGATCTTGATCTACAATTAACATCAAAATTATGGAAAAGACTTCATAAATCCTTCGATACTAGGCTTTTTTTGAGTACTTCTTATCATCCTCAAAATGATGGGAAATCAGAAAGGATGATCTAAACCTTAGAGTACATGTTGAGATCATTTTCACTTGACTTTCAAGGTATGTGGGATCAATATTTACCTTTAGTGGAGTTTTCTTACAATAGTAGTTTCCATTCAAGTATTCAAATGGCATCATATGAAGCATTGTACAGAAAGATATGTCGTACACCAAATTGTTGGGATGAAGTTAGAGAAAGGAAGCTTGTGCGCCCAGAGTCTGTTGAGGAAACAACAGTGAAGGTAAAGACTATTCAAGGCCATATCAAAGTAGATCAAGGCAGACAAAAAATCTATGTTGGTAATCAAAGGAAGGGTTTGGAGTTTCAAGTGCGAGATCTTGTTTTCTTGAAAGTGGCTCCATTAAAGGGTATTATAAGCTTTGGGAAGAAAGGGAAATTAATCCGTAGGTATGTAGGCCCTTTTGAAATTTTGGAGAGAATTAGAGATTTTTCATATCATTGGGCTATGCCACCTAGCCTTTTTAAAGTACACAATGTGCTCAATGTCTCATTTATGATGAAGTACATGCTAGACCCAACACTTATCCTCACTTCTGTAGGTATAGAATTGAAACCTGACCTATCTTACTATGAAGAGCCTATCCAGATTTTTGAAACTCAAGAACAAGTGTTGAGGAATCAGATGAATCAACTAGAAAAGATACTTTGAAAAAATCATAAAATCAAAGAGGAAACATGGGAGCCTGAGGAGCTTATGATGAAGAACTACCCAAATATTTTTGTGAGGTAACATTCTGTTAATTTTGAGGATGAAATTTTTTTTAGGGGATAATGTAACACCCCAAGATTTTGCAAATAAATTTAATATTGAACGCAGGAAACACTAAGTCTCTATAAAACACCACTTTTTTATAACCCAGGTAGTAAAAATAATTTTTTCACCCCTCTAATTTGAATATCCAAAAACGTATATACACCGTTTTATTCAGTAAGATATTTAGAGCCTGATAAGGCAGACTTATTTTTTGGTGAATAGTAACACACCCTTATGAATAGTAATATGACCCTTATGAATAGTGAATCATATTATTATTTTATTGTCTTAAGGTTATGATCTTGATTAATTTTTCAATGTGATATAAAACGAATTATAGTTTTAAAATTGTTTTTTTCAAATAAAATATGATTTTATTTAAAAATTAAATTAAAAATATTTAGAAAATTATTTTCCAAAAATGGAGTTAATTTTTTGAATTATACATGTAAAGAAATTGTTAGGGTGAAATTTTTGTATTTTTCTAAAATACTTGAATTTCGAATGAATAGAAAAATACAATAATTTAAGATAAATGCTAAATACATGATTTATTGGGTCATAAGTAATGAAAAGCTGATGTAATCACACTAGGTTCTAACTAATATTTACATATTACTATTTTTGGTCATAAGAATCAATAATATTGGTTGTCTTTGGAAAAATAATAAAATAATGAGTAAAATAATGGGAAACCCTCCTCTCCTTCACTATAAAAAACCCCTCATTCCTGCTTCCCTTCACTCCTCTGAGCCTTTAATATCTTCATACTTCATCCCAAATACACTTCCTTAGTCAATCCCCATGTCTAGGAGCTCTTGGTATTTCCAATAGACTAAAACCCCTTACCTTAAGGAGGTTTTCAAGGAGTTCATTTCAAGAGGTAAAACACCGTTTTTTTATTTAGTTTCATTTCAATTTATCTTATTATCTTATTCTCTACTAAACTCCTCTATACAATTGATCCTTAAAACTCTAGTATCATCTATATACTATAGTTATACCATGTTAATGTAATAAACATTATCAATATTCTTACTCACCCTCTCTCTTTTATAAATGAAATTATTGTCAGTGAGGATCCAATTTACAACCTTCATGGACTATGAAGTTTTGTTCTTAAATATATCCTTCATTACTGGTCATGAAACCATTTTTATGGTTGAACCAGACTATAAGATATGTATTATAACCTACTTAATATTCAGGAACTTGTATATGTACATAGTATTAATTTATATGACAAAACTAGTTCATAATAATCCAAATACCGCCAAATAATCTATGTGATTGTCATTAATATTTCATCCAATGATTCATCATCGTAGCATGTAAAAAAAATTATATATATAACTATTAACACTTATATATGTTCATAAATAATATATAATTTCAATTTTGGATAATTAAATCCTTTCCATATGAACATCTATACTCATATACAAATATACCAATCAAGAATACCAAGGAAATGAACACTCCGGAACAACGGAATTCAATATTATAACTTATCAATAAGGAAATAAATGAACTAAACAAAATTATGATAAACTAAATAAATGTCTAATAAATTCTGAATTATTTTATTAATAAGTCTAATTTCAAATTCCAATCCATTAAGTTCAAGAGAGGAACACATTCGAACTTAAGGTAAGGGGTTTCTTCATCTCACTTCCATTTTTGTGAGATATTATGTATTCACTGCTATTACTTTTGTATGGTGTATGTATAATGCACATTTATATTTCATATCATGAATATATTTATTTTCATTATATTCAATGTATCATTTTACGATTATTAATTTTGGGTCATACAATTCAATTAATTACAAAATTGTAAGGGTTTTCTACTCGAACCTCCATTTTCAATTGGGTTACTTTAATTATCTACTTACCTAAATTAAATTATTATTCATTCATATGTAATCCTCATAATTTATATGTTAATTTTATTTATATTTGTTCCAACTAGAATCATAACTTCATTTATGTGGAGTTAAATGTTGTAAAAGGATCTTTCAAAAATCCTTCCTGATAAATAATCCAATTTTAAGGGAATTCCACAAATTCATACCTATTTTCAAGGTCACTCTATAATATATTTTTGGAAACCATTATCTTTATAAATTAACTCATTTTTTATGAAAATACTACCCTACATAACTTCTAGTTTTATACAAATATTTTTACAAAATAACTCTTATTTTCAAAGTAAAAGAGTATTTATCTCAAGAATTACTTAAAGATTTTATAAGAGTATCTTCATCTATTTCAACACTCTTGTTGATTCTTATGTATTATTGGGATTAATATTTTATCATATCATATAAAATAATTAATTTAATTTTTTGTGATTAGATTAGATTTGGATGTTCTATCTTAAAACCATTCACCAATTTACTCTAAATGGTTAGTGTTTAGGCTTAACATTCAGGGAAAGTTATATAAATTTCATATATTAGTTTTAATATAACTGTATATATTGTTTATGTTTATCCTTGTTCATATGAGGAATTAATTAGACATAGTAAGTGTTAGGTGGGGCCCACTATAGCCCATCTGTTCACTGGTAGGTCTCATGAGACAAACCACAGTCTTGGTACAAGGACTTGACAAAATGATTTTTTATGGTCTTGGAATGAGGAATTGACGGTATGGTTATGTTGTCCTGCATTATACATTACTTCATTATGAAAATATTATTGATGGTTCATGTGGTTATTCGACCAGTAGAATACCCATGATTATGTTTTACTATGGCATTATTTATTCATCTCTTATTCCTGTCATAATGTGTTCAAGTTTTTATGTTAAAGGAATATGTTTTTAGTTATTCAACATGCCTAATCTTTATGTTTATAGTATCTTATGCTGTATTGCTTAACCTTATTGACCGTTTGATCTCACCCCTTTTATATGTTTCATTTTCTTAGGACATGAATATTTTTATTATGAATGACATACAGAAATAACCTAGGAGTTATGGATTTTTTTGAAAGAATTTCTATGTTGATTTTCATTTCAATATGTAATGATGAACTTATATATGTATCTATTTCCAATTCTACTAAAATACTCAGCCATTTGGGATGCATATTACATGTTTATATGACAATGTAATTAAATAGGGAACTGGCTCAGGGAAAATGGGGTCGGGTCCTTACACCTTATCACACCTTGACCTCACTATTCCTTATTATTTTATTTATTTATTAAATTTTCATCTTTATTTCTTGATTTGGGTCCAATATTGGTTTGAATGAAGGTTATCAGACCCTATCTAGGTTTTTTGGGTTCTTAGGGGTTTTCCTAAGCTTAGTGATGAATTTTTAAGTTGTTGGGATGAAATTTAATTTAATTGTTAATTCTAGTAAATAGGTTAGTAATTAATGGATGTTCTAATGTAATGAAGATTTAGGATGGATATAAGTCATGATGTGGAGGCCATAATGAAGTGATTGGTGGTGTATATAGAGATTTTATTTTAAGTTAGTTATATTCTATGTCATGGACTAAATTAATAATGATTCGATGGGTTTTACATGGGAAGAATTGATTTTTTGTTGGCTCTGAGTCATGTCATGGACTAGGGTCATAAAAGCATAATGAGTGTTGAACATGGTGAGTTGTAAAGAGTGAAACTATAGCTATGTTCCATATTTTTATAAAGGGTACTGAGTAGGTTTAGAGTTTTGAATTTTGTTAAGCCTTTTTCATTAGGTTCCCAATGTTTAAGGATCACCATTGTTAGTAAAAAGTGTCAAAGTACCATGTGTAAGGGTTCCTCTACATAAGGGTTCTCTTCATTTAAAAAGCATAGCAATTCTAGAATGTCAGATACTTTTTAGAATGTAAAGGTTCTCCCTCTCTAAATAATTGGTAAATTCATTGGATCCCCTAATATTCATGAGGGTAACTTACTCACTCAATAATAAATTTTGGGAACCCTGTGATTTGTGAGTGTAATGTCCAGGACCAAGATGCCACCCAAAACGGTGCCCCGAGCCTAGTTGGTCACAAGTCCACAAGCGTATCTCCTCAAATTTGATAGGTTGTTGACTAGAATCTAGGGCCTACATGAGTCAGTGGGGATACTATGCCCTCATTACCAAAGTATCACAGTGGAAGTCAAATACATAAAATAGCAGAAGCAAAATAAATAGAAGACAACTGAAAGTAATACAAGACAAGAATGAATATCAATAACCAGAAGTGCCTCATATACAAAATGATATAGAATGTATAAGTTTCTAGAAAGAATCCAGAACAGTACATGGAAATACAATACAATAAAAGAATCCCAAAAAGAACAAATGACCAAAAATTTATCCCATCATTGCAAGCCTTAGATTGGTCCAATTCTCCCCTACTCCAAAGCCACAGTCAACACCGTGTACTAGGGTTCTTTCCCCTATCATCACCTACAATCGTATAATTTGTTTGGGTCCCTAAGGAGGCCCAAACAGGGTGTGAGATAAACATCCCAGTAGTAAACCACTCAAATATATATAGTTCTAATAGCAATTCTACAAAATTTCTTGCAAGTGTAAACTATTGGTAATTAAGTTCATATGGCCATGGAATAAGTCTATTGTAAAGTAAACCTAAACTGCCCTCAAGGCTACCTACCAAAGAGATTCATCTCCAAACAAGGCAACTATAACAAGTAACAAGAAATTCACACTACCACGTCATACATCCATCTATATCAAGAAACCCATATCCATGCTATATAAAGAAGACGAGTATACAACAGCCATGATGTATAGTGAAGTAGTATCTCACATCCACATCATATAGTGAAGTGTAGACCCCAAGGGCCTGATCCAAGGTGTCAGCAGACCAAGTCATCCAAGTAATAATATCTAGACCATGGAGGGATGCATCCAAAGAGCATTCCTAAGTCATCCCATCAAGTCCAATGGGAATCCATTGTGTAAACTCGGTTAGGCACTGGTTGGGGTCCTAGGAGCATGGCAATAGCAAGTCCTACGCGATCCCAAGCAAGCAAGATTCAAAGGGTAGCAAGGCCCGAGGTATCTTGCAAAATCAAGACCCAAGGAGAAGATTCAACCCAGAGAATCCACTACCACATTCTAGATCCATGGAAATCATTTTATGGAATTTATCAAATCATTCAATAAAGCATTAAAGCATTCAATTTAAGCTTTCATAAACATGTGAGTATACCCACTCACGTCAATAAGCACAAGGCATGAGTATACCCACTCATGAAAACCATTCTTCATTTACCAAGAATATAGGCCTAACTTCCCATATAATCCATTTAACATGTCATTAATCATTTACATATAGGTATACCCACCCATATAAACACATTTCATTTAATCCAAGATATCAAAATAGACGAGGCATAACATGATATCCAATATGCAAGGTTGAAGTACATCTCATAAACTAGATACTCAAGATATCAATTCATATAAGGGATTACACTAACTAGGAAAGCACATGCATGCACCCCTTGGGTGGTTTAAATTGTCATAAACAAGTTATTCCCTTATGTTGCACCCCTTGGGTGACCTAAAAACGAGCAATGGGTGCCAAAAGACCTAAAAGGAAACCACGGTCAACCTCACTAGGTCCAACTACAACTACTAAAATCTATTTAATTAAAAATGAGACCTCTCCAAGAAGTCTAACAGATGGAATATTTGTATAATTCCCGAAAAACACCAAGAAAAGTCGAAGCAAAGTATAGACCACCTACCTCACCTCGATAGTAGACAACTCATCCAGTATTGTGTCCTGATTCATCCCGGTTTGGAAGAAACATGAATAACAGATGAAGAGAAGAATATTAGGTCATAAGATCCTAAATCCAAATAGCATAGTCATTGTTCCGAATAATTAAGAATGACTAAAAAAGGAATGTATGCCTTACCGTTGCGGATTTTAGAGATGGTCGGTGATCAAAATATATGTCGGATAGAGAGTAATGGTCAAGGCCTACTTTAGCCACCTCAAAAGAGATCCATGATATGCCTCTTATTCATGGAACAAAAAAACCCTTTTGGGTTTTAAAAAAGAAAAATTAATTTTAATTTAAAATTTAAAAAAACACACAGAAAAGGTCCCACGATTTACCCGCACAGTTTCCCAAACCGTGCGGAAACCATGCGCACCTCTCTACCTAAGAGTGGTGATTTGCACGGTTACCCCACTCAGTTTGACTAACCATGTGGTAATCGTGCGGAACCACTCTATCCAAAAACCTATAGTTTTTAGAACCCATGCATGGTTTAGACTAACCGTGTGAAGGCTAGGCGCAAACCACGCACCAGGTCATTTTCAGCCCAAAACATGGTTCCAGTCTCCAAAAAATCTCCAGACACCTCCAAAACACTCAACATCAAGTTAATCATTCACATAAGTCCATAAAAAGCATTTAAATAGAAAATAAAAGGATACATACCTTATATGAAATATCTGGTTCTTACAATCTTCCCCCCTTACAGCAATTCATCCCTGAATTTCTCTATGAAGGGTGATCATGATTCGTCTGAGAACAAACCTGGTCAGTGAGCACATACGTCTTTCTCCCTCTCACAAGTCTTGTTCTATAAATGGTTGTTCTCCCATAACACCCGTACTTGCAAAACTGACCAGCCTCGAAGAACCTTCATGATCTTGTCAACGATACGAATCGGATGCTCCTCAAAGGATGCATCAACCTTAAGTTCAACCTCCTCAGGTGGAAAAATGTGAGTCTAGTATGAGTGATAGTGGAAAAGCTAAGATACATGGAAGACATCGTGCATGGATCAGTACCTCTAAGTTAGCAGCAACCGATAGAAAACCAACCCAACTCTCTCTAAAATATCGAACGGCACGACATATTTCAGGGAAAGTTTACCATGTCTCATGATCCTCTTATGTCCCAACTTCAGTGAAACGTGCAATAAAATAGGATCCCCGACCTCGAAATCTAGAAGTCTTCTGTGAAAATCAGAGTATGATTTCTAATGAGACTATGTAGTATCCATTAACTTCAAAATCAACTGGACCTACTCCGAAGTCTCCTGCATGAAATGAAATCCCAGTAAAACTACCTCTCCTACCTCTAACCAGCAGAGGGGAGAATGGAATGTCCTACCATATAAAGCCTCGTAAGGTTCCATTTGTATCTTCACCTTATAACTATTATTGTAGGAGGAATCAACCAGGGGAATGTGCTTCTCCCAAGAGCCCCAAAAATCTAGGACACAAGCTCGAATCATGTCCTCTAGCACCTATATTGTATGCTCTGACTGACCATTAGTCTGAGGGTGGTATCTTGTGCTCAAAAGCACCTATGTACCCAACACTCTTTGAAAAATATGATAGAAACGAGACGTAAAGCTGGAATCCCTATATGAAACAATAGTGCACGGGACCCCAGGAAGTCATACCACCTCTCAGATGTAAAACATTCCAAGATCATCAAAACTGAATATCTCCTTGATTAGAATGAAATGTGAGAACTTCGTAAGCCGATCAACAACAACACACAAAGCATCATTACCTTAAGGCGACCTCAGAAAACTAGTCATGAAATCCATCACAACATCATCCTATTTCCACTCTGGGATGGGTAACTGTTGTAAAATCCCAACTGGTCATTGATCTTTCTTCCTCACTTGCTGACATGTGGAACACCTCATAATAAAATCAGCTATTGATCCCTTCATTCCCAACCACCATTATTGTAGTATCAAGTCTTAGTACATCTTGGTGACCGCAGGATGCACTGCCCAAGCTAAAGCATG
Organism: Viscum album; assembly: GCA_963277665.1. Taxonomy (NCBI): domain Eukaryota; kingdom Viridiplantae; phylum Streptophyta; class Magnoliopsida; order Santalales; family Viscaceae; genus Viscum; species Viscum album. The sequence goes on from OY728133.1 coordinate 1,673,720,194, forward strand.
AAACTCCTACATCAGCACCTCACGCATATTCATTGGAACCCAGACACATCCATTGATACGCAGGATCTCAACGTCGCCTACCATCTAACTAGGAGGAGCGTCCTCACATTCCACACCTTCTAGTAGAACTATGCCTTCAGAATCCGATAGCTTCCTCATCCCAACTCTGTCCAGTAGGGTAGAGGTAATAGCTAAAGAATAAAGAAAATTATGCCCCTGTTTATCGTGCACCTCCAGATGCATCTCATAAAACAACACCATAAGTTGTCACTCGCTACTTGCATGTTGAATTTCATGTATATGAGTCCTCTTGCTAAGTGAATCAGCTAATGCATTTCCCTTACCAGTCAAAGGAAAGATCAAAGTCAAAGGACCATAGGTACTCCACCCACCTTCACTGACTCAAAATTTATATGATGCTGTGTAAAGATATAATTGAGGCTTTTATGGTCCGTGTACACCACAAAATGCTCTCCTAGTAAATAATGTCTCCAACAATGCATTGTATGAACAACTACAACTAACTCAAGATTGTGTGTAGGTTAATTCCTCTCATGAGGCCTTAACTTCTGAGACCCATACAACACTACTCAATCTCCCTGAATCAGTACTGCCCCCAGCTCAATACCTAAAGCATCACAGTACACAGTGTAACTCTGGCCCTGCTCTGGAAGAATCAGGACTAGTGTTGATGTCAGCCTCCCTTTCAGCTCCTGAAAGGGCATCTCACAAGATTCTAACCACAAAAACTTCACACCCTTCTTATTAAAGCCCGTTAATGGCACTGATAAGTGTGAGAAGTGCCATATAAAATGCCTATAGTGACCATTTATCCCCAAGAAACTCTGTATTTCAAAAAGGTTCTTGGGTTTTTTCTAGGAAACTACATCTCTCACCTTCTCTAGGTCCATTGATACTCATGTATCAGAGATAATGTGACCTAGGAAGTGAATCTGATCCATCCAAAAGTGGAACTTTTCGAGCTTAGCATATAATTGATTCTCTATCAGTTTATTAAAAATGATCTCAATATAGTGGGTGTGGTCATGTCGACTGTGAGAATATACCGAGATATCATCCAATAAAACCACCACAAAAGAATCCAAGTAAGGATGGAACACTCAATTCATCAAATCCATGAAAATCACCGGCGCGTTTGTGAGACTGAGCAGTATAACTAGATACTTTTATAACCCATACCTACTACGAAAGCCTGTATGAGGTATGTATGCAGGTCAAATACACATAGGGTGATATCCTTACCTCAAGTTGATGTTCAAGAACACTTGAGCTCCTCAAAGTTGATCAAATATGTCATCTATCTATGGAAAGGGATAACAATTTTTAACCGTCAACTGGTTCAGTTTCCAATAATCCATGCAGAGCCCAATAGTTCCATCCGCCTTTTCACAAAAAGGACCGAAAAACCCCATGGAGAAGTATCGGGTCTGATATAACCCTAGAACTCCAAATCCTCTAGCTGCCTCTTAAGCTCCTATGACTCTATTTTATCCATCTTGTTTGGAGGAATGGATACCGACACAGCTCCTAGAACAAGGTCGATGGAGAACTCCACCTCTCTCTTAGGAGGAAAACTAGAAAAGTTATCAGAAAAAACGTACCTGAAGTGCTCAACCACTAGAGGAAAGTCTGCCAGACTCACTCCCTAATCATCAAGAAATAAACTAGCAATCAGGGATATCATTTCACCCAACCCCTAATGCTCAGGTCCAACTCTACTCACATGTACATCTGATCCACCCTTGTGAATAAACACATCACCCTTTGTTGATGTGAAATTCACCCTCTGGCGATAGCAATCAATGTATACTCGATAATCAATGAGCCAGTCCATTCCGAGAATGATGTCAAACCCTATCATCATGAGGAAATAAAGATCCCAGATGAAGTGACACCCTCTGACATTAAGGGTACACTCCATACACTGGTGTACATCACCCGTTCTAACTCCCAATGGTGTGTCTAGCATCAAAACGCCCTTAGAAAGAAAAACAACAAGCCCAAGCCTCTTTACTACTCGTACAGAGATAAAGTTATGAAAGGAACCTGTATCAAAAAGAGTAAATGAACTAGTAGAAGATACTAAAATGATACCTCTCATTGTATATGGTTCGGGATCCTACTCTTGTTGGGTCTTTTTCACTACATATGTCTGGCATGTACTATAACCCTATGACTATGTCTGGCCACCCAGAGCTGATCCGCCCTACTACCTTTGAGAACCTGGTATCTGGCAACCATAACCACAACCACCACTACCCTGGCCTAACTAGCCTACATTGATTCAGCTCCCAGCCAGACATGGAGCTAAATACCCTACCCCTGAACCTGACATAGGAGATAACCCCCTACCACTCGCAGTTGGAGAGAAGGTCCTGAAAAATTACTACATGTGCCCCATCCTACCACAAGATTAGCACTTGACTAGGTCATGGTCGCACTAACTTTTCATGTGGCCTCACCTACCACACTGATGGAAAAACACCAAGTTTCCTTCACACACATCCTGACTAGCACTCACTTCGTGGAAAGCCTTGAAATTGTTCTTCCTGCCAGAAAACGTAGATCCAATGGTGCGAGAAACAGCACTTCCATGTTCTGTACCCTCAGCATCCCTTAGGTTCTACTCTTTAATTAGCACTTGATTCCCAATATCAGTGATATAAGTCAGCATAAACATGTTTACCTAAGATATGATAGCATTTCTAAGACATTCCTCGAAGTGCCTCGCCCTCAACAGCTCATTAGTAAGATACATCGGTGCAAAACGCTACAGCTTTATAAAGCATGCTAAGTATTTTATAACTATCACCGCGCCCTGCTCTAGAAAGATAAACTCACTATTCTTCTATGCACAAAGATTCATGGTGTAAAAGTAGTCATAGAAGCGGTTTTGGAAAGAATTCCAAACAATTTCATGCATCCCATCATCCTGGTTCAAAATGTCGTACCAGCGCATTGCCACTCCACGTAGCATGTAAGTCTCAAGCTTGACCTTCTGCTCTGAAGGCATCTCCATTTGCTCAAAAATTTCTAATGTGGTCACTATCCATAGCTCTTCAGCCAGTGGTCTTCCATCCCCTAAAAACATAGGAGTATTATATTGATAGAACACATGGGTCAACTCATCCGCAGTAAATGCTGGTTGCGGTGCGCCCTGTATCATCTGTATATAGCGAAAGAAACCCTCACAGAACTGTGCTTCAGCACATGTGTCTAAAACAACCTCAGGTGTTGTAGCTAGCAGTACAGAGGATCAAGCGGTAGCCCGTGGCCCACCACCTCTAAAGTATGGTCATTGCCTTCATCGTGGCTTACTACTAGAGGTCGTCATGGTGGCATGTCTCTACAATGCTAAATGCACACCTTAAGAAAGAACAACATCAATCACAAAGCTCACAAGAATAGGATAGGTCAATACCCTCCTAGAAACCAATTCAAACTCACAAACTTCTCCAAAAACTTGGACTGTATAAAGAATAACCAATGAACCACTATAAACTTTTCCTCTCTCCCACACAAATGTCGGGTCTAGTTCAAGTTCCTATTCACCATTTCAAGTTTCCATTTCACATTTAGTTATTCAATAAATTCCACCACGGGTTTACCAATTCACAAATCCATGAGGGCCCATAACACCTCATGAACCAAAAACATGGCTCCCATTCAAACTATACATATAAATAGTTCATTTAACATTTACATTTCACTAGTACATCATTTCCCAATTCATAAGGGTCCATACTCCTTTTGGATTGAAATATTATGTCACACCTTTATCTACTCCACCCAACTAACACAACAGTAGACATAGTTATCACATCAACTATCATAGTAGTAGTCAATAGCTAATGCATCCTAGATTGTATGGAATATTTCATGGTATGTGATTCTAACAAATGTCTATATGATGCATGAGAAGGAACACCCTCATCTCATTGGGTTTCAACTAAAATAGAACACAAAATTACATCAATAGTAATAGAAGAAATCAATTGCATCACCCAATGGTAAAATTTAATGAACTATAATTGTCAAAAAATAGAAAATCAGAATTCAATTCAAGGAAATTTGGTTTTTCCATGTACACAGGGTAGCTACTCCAGAGCACAGTTTATTACCGAATTCCATTTCCTTCCTATACTTGTCTAATGTCACCAAAATGTAAGTCAAACTAGAAAACAAAAAAATCCTCTAATAGCACTTTGTAACATCTAAAACCCAGATTCCACCTGAAATAGGGACTCAATCCCGGTTGGTCACAAGGCCTCAAACACATCTCTCCAAATGCGAGAGGCTATCAACTAGTAGTGAGTGCCTAGGTGAGTCGGTGGGGAGACTATGAACTCATTACTAGAGTATCACAGTGGAATTCAAATACATACAACAATGGACATGATATAAATAGAAGACAACTAAAATTAAGACAAGATAGGAATATATATCAATAACTAAAAGTATCTCATATACAAAATGATGCAGATGGTAAGAGTGTCTTGAAAGCAACCAGAACAGTACATGGTAATACAGTACAATACAAGTATCTAAAAAAGAACAAAATACCAAAAAGGTATCCCTACATCATAAGCCTTAGCTTGGTCATATGATCCCCATCTCTAAATCTATGATCAATAACCTGTACTAGGGTGCTTGCCCCTATCATCACCTGTAACCATATAATCTGTTTGGGTCCCCAAGGAGTCCAAAATAGGGTGAGAGATAAACATCCTAGTAGAAAACCACCCCAATCTATATAGTTCTAATAGAAATTATAAAAAAAGTTCTATCAAGTGTAAACAACTGGTAAGTAAGTTCATATACCCATGGAATAAGTCTACAGTAACGTAAAACTAAAAAACCTCATTGCTACCAACAAAAGAGAGTCATATTCTAACAAGGAATCTATATCATGTAACAAGAAAGTAACATGGTGATGGCATACATCCATCTGTATCAAGAAACCCACAACAATGCTTTATAAAGAAGATGAGTTTCCCACGGCCACGCCGTATAGTGAAGTAGCATCCCACAGCCATGCCGTATAGTGAAGTGTAGACCCCGAGGGCTGGATCCAAGGTGTTAGAAGACTAAGGAATCTAAGTAATAATATCTAGACCACATAGGTTTGGATCCAAGTAGCATGTCCAAGGAATCACATCAAGTCCCATGGTCATCCCTTGTAGATACTCGATTAGGCACTGGTTGGGGTCCTAGGATCATGGAAATAGAAAGTCCTACGTGAACCCAAGCAAGTCGGATCCACAGGTTCGCAAGGTCCAAGGCGTTCCACAGAATAAAGACCCAAGGGGAAGAGTCAACCTAAGGCATGCACTATCATGTTCCAGATCCATGGAGAGAAGTCCATGGCATCTATCAAACCATTAAATCAAGCATTCAAAAACATGTGACTATACCCACTCACGTCAACAAGCACAAGGCATGAGTATACCCACTCATGAAAACCATTATTCATATACAAATAATATAGGCCTACCCTCCAATATAATCCCCATAACATGCCATTAATCATTTACATATAGATATACCCACCTATATAAACACATTTCATTTAAGCCAAGCAATCAAAGTAAATGAGGTATAAAATGCTATTCAATATGCAAGGAGGCAGTACATCTCTTAAAATAGCTAATCAAGCTATCTAGTCATCTAAGTGATTCCTATAACTAAGAAATCACAAGCACACACCCCTTAGGTGGTTTAAATAGGCATAAAAAAAGTATTCCCTTAAAGGGCACCCCTTGGGTGACCTCAAAATGAGCAACGGGAGCCAACGCACCTAAATGGAACCCACAGTCAACCTCACTAGGTCTAATTACAGCTACTAAAATCTATTCTCTTAAAAACGGGACCTCACTAGAAAGTCCAATAAATGTAATATCAGACGAATGCCTAAAAAACACCAAGAAAAGCCGAAAGAAAGTATAGGCCACCTACCTCTCCTCGGTAGGAGACAACTCATCCAGTATCGTATCCTGATTCATCCTAGTTTGAAATAAATCTGAAGAACAAACGAAGAATGTAATATTAGGGCATAAGAGCCTAAATCCAAATAGTGTGGTCATTATTACAAAGAAACAATAATGACAAAAAGGGAATGTAGGCCTTACAAATGCAGATCCTTAGAGACAATCAGTGATCAAAATGGAAGTCGAATGGAGAGTAGGGCTCAAGGACTACTTTGGGCACCTCAAAGGAGATCATTGGGAGGCCTCCTGTTTGTGGAAGAAGAAACCCCATTTTGATTTTTAAAAAAAGAAAATTATTTTTTATTTAAAATTTTAAAAAAACACAGAGCAAGGGTCGCATGGTTTACTCGCATAGTTTCCCAAACTGTGAGGAAACTGTGCTCACCTCTCTACCTACGAGGGGCATTTTTCATGGTTACCCCACACAGTTTGACTAACTATGCAGTAACCATGTAGAAATTCTCTATCCAAAAACATATAGTTTTAAGACCCCTCAAACGGTTTAGACTAACCATGCGTAGGTCATGCACAAACCGTGCGCTAGGTCATTTTTAGACCAAAACTTTGTTTCGGGCTTCAAACAAGCCACAGACACCTCGAAAACACACATGATCAAGTTAAGATTTCACAAAATGCCATAACAAGGCATTTAAACTGAAAATAAAAGGATATATACCTTGTAAAAAAACTTGTGTTCTTACAGTGAGTGTTACCAAGGTTGAGTCTTAAAATGGAAAAGTATGGAATGCATAAGGGTCGATAGGTAACCTTACGATATGTATGGACACTAAAGATACATATATAGTGACCTACATATTTTATACATGATTATTACATCATTTTTATGATAGATAACTTAACAACAATACAATCTTGAATTTAAAGGATTAGTGTCTTGGGAAAATTATGTTTTTACAACAATATCCACGCATAACAAATGTGTAAAAAACATCACATTATAAAATATAAAAAAAGATATAATTATGTTCATGCATAATATATATAACATAATGAGATATATAACATTCCCAATGAATTATAGGGATATATAATTTTAGTCCCACCACACCATAAAATTCCCATAATAATTCATACCTCATGGAAAGGAAAATGAACATCCATTATAAACATGATCTAAACCCATGAGAAAATAATGGGTTTAATAGTGATGTCACAAAGAATATGTAAAATAATATATATGGAGATTTCCAAAAGAGAAATAGGGAATTAATTTTGTCCATAAAAGGTTAGATTTATCAAATAATGGATCATATTTCTTGGAGATAAGAAGAAGAAACAAAATAAAAATCAATATAATGTTTCAAAAAATCATTATAAGAAATCATGAAGGTAACTAATAATGACTTTAAATGAATTAGAAACAATATTATCCTTAAAATAAAAAAAAGGTAATGAAATTTAAATACATTTATAATAATTTTTTGGAAGAATTTTAGTGAAATGATAGAAGAATAGAAGATGAACACAAAATAAGGTTTGGGTTAGAGAGTACCCTTACATTAGGTCATGTTTTGTTTAAATAATATTTACACCTCTTGTATAATAAACTCGTTCTTATTAAAACACTAATAAAGAAGTAAATTCCATTAATTTTTTTCATTATTGATAAATTTTAGTTTATGTATTGATATTTTTTTACTTAAAGATAAAATCGTTTAATTGACATTTTTCTTTAAACTATCTCATTTTTATTTTGATTTTCTCATTTTGATTATTTATAATTTATATTGTTGTAAAATTACTTTCAAAATATTAGAATAGATTAAAACACATTTATAATTATAATATGTAGTCTAAACTGACCATACAATAAGTTAGTGATAAGTAAATCACTGACAACATCCTTATAGGTGGATGAAACTGGCTGTTAACAGGACATGTCAAAAAGAGGGCAGGGAAAGAGTATATATACTTTAAATGGATTAAAATATATATACCATGTCATAATAACATTAATAAATTATATATGTATATATTCAATTGTTTTATAACATATAAAATAAAAGATATTGGGATAGTATAAAGAAGAAGAGAAAAAAATAAAAAGAGAGGATCATGGGGTTACCTCTTTATTGAAGTTTTACTTATTTTCTATGAAACTAAATATCTGGGGATTAGGGTTAGATGTAACCAAAATGTACCTAATGTTATAAGGAGTATTAGTGAAAGATAATTGGTCTTGTATTTTTCTTTAAGAATTTTATTGGAATTGATTTTCTAATGGAAGGGAGAGGCGGTATTTATGCTTGAGGGGAGGGGTATTTTTGGGTTAAATTATTGAATAAATTATTATTTCCAAAGTAAAAAAAATTTAGTAGTAGTGTTTTGGACATTATGAAATATATTTGATTAAAAATATATGTTTTTAGGACTTTCAAACCATTTATAAACTAAATTTATTAGTTTGTACAAAATGAAAGAATAAAAATGAAAAAATGTTTTTGATGGAATACCTTTGACTTTGGAAATTACATCTATGGTTTAAAAATTGATATTATTATTTTAAAATTATATATTCATCATATTAAATCAATTTAAGATGGATATAACAATTTTTTAATTTATTAGTTCATTATTACATCATTAGTATGTTGTAAAACATGCAGTAACTGAAAAACTATATTTTTACTATTCAAATAAAAATTGATGTTTTCCAAAAAATTACCGAAAGCACCCTCAGAAAATTTTTATGTTATGATTAAAAAATGAAATTAATTTTATAAATAAATTCCAATATATTTAATTGAATATTTAATAATAAAATTATGTTTTTTAAAAAAAATGTGTTAAATATGCTATATAAAATGCACTTGTACTTTATTTGAGTTTCTAATTTGAATATTTATTTTATGTCATTATATTATTTATATTTAAATTATTTATTCATATTAAATATTATTTAAATTCATTGTAATATTTTATTGGTTCTTTTACTATTCTAATAGTCATAAAACTATTCTAATAGTCAATTTATTATTTCTTTTTAGTCAGTTTACTATTCCTAACATGTATGTTACAATTCTGATGGTCATATTAATTTTTTAATTCTTATAAATACCTCAAATTTACTTTATTAATCATTCACTTCCATTCTTCTTGAGTTTCTATATTCTACATTTTAAAAAATTGATTACATTACTAATTTTTTTTGTTTCTTTTTTTAGTATTTTTTACGATTGTGGTGATTTTAAGAGATTAAAATGACCAAACTTTTCAAATTCTATCTCTTTTATTTTTTTTATTTTCATATTTTCATTTTGATATTTTCAATTTTATTATGTATATGTTTCCTCTAAAATTAATTTTCTAAATAGTTAAATAATTAAAAGTTGTTTTTTATTATGTGATTCATGTGTTTTATACTATATTATATTCCTAAACGTGACAAATTATTTTTTTCGAAGGAAAATTCTATATATAAAATTTTGGGACTTTACATTCTTACCCCTTTATAAATTTTATCCTCAAAACTTCAACTCATATCCTCAGTTGAAAATAGATTGAGTACTTTTGTTTCACAACATCCTCAAGTTACCATGTTCAATTTTCATACTTATGGTTTTACCAAAGTACATTGACAAGGTGAGTTGTCTTATTGTATAGAACATTGTCTCTATAGTCCAAAATCTACATTGTATTCTCTTCATAAGAGAGATTACACCACTTATAGATTCAGTACATATGATTGATTGGGTATGTACTTCCTCAAAAGAGACATTTGGAACACATCATGAACTTAATCTAGGTTTGGTTGAAGTTATAGTCTATTTTCCACAGCTCTAATGGTATCAAGGATCCAAAAGGGTCTAATATAACTATGGATGAGATTTTCCTTCATTACAAACCTCAGGACTCTCTTCCAATTTTATATTTAGAGGAACACTTTTTCCAACTTCAAACTCCATTTCTCTTCGATGATTGTCAGTGTAGCAGTACAATCGACTTTGAGAATATTTAATATGTTATTTAATGAAATAAACCATTTCTATTATCTATTTCACAAGTTTAGGTTTAATAATACTCTATTCAAATAATTCATCCCAATATGTAAGAGTTCTATATATCTTTCCATATAGATCTTCATATATGGACATCTAAATACTTGAGTGCAATCTGTTGTTGTATAATAACTCTTCTAATGTGAGATATTGTTCCCAACCTCCTTTGAATTCCATTGAGAAAGATATCAATATATATTTATGTTTTTGAATGGTCCTTTTAGATTTTCCATCTATTTTGACTGATATTTCATACAGAATTTCTACTCAGTATTTAGAGAAATTTGAAGACTCCTTCGATACTTGGAGATTAACCTTTAATATCGATCTAATATGATCAAAATTTGTGCCCCATGAAACCTCTCCACTTAGAATACATATATTCTATAATGATGATCAAGTGAGAAATATTTATGGATAATGAAGAAATAGTAATTCTTGGTGATTCAATCTACCACAACCCTTATGGTGTTGTTTGCCTTATATGTGTTTGGAAGAACCATGAAAACGTTCATGGTAATGTTATCCCATTCACATGTTTTTATGAATAATGGTTTCATTATCCCATTGGAATTATAATTCTTTTATTTAAATTGTGATCATTCCAAGCACTTTTTGGTGTACTTGTAAATCTTCTCCTTCATGTTGTCCCGCCATAAGTACTCTTAAAGATCTCGATACATCTTGGTACTTCTAGGTTGGGGGGATAAATATGAGCTATTTGCATCATCCAATAGATATTTCTTTATATCAGGTTATTATAAAACATAGAGTCTTGTTCCAAATTGATTAAATCTATTTTTTATATTAAATTCATGATGATACCACTCTTTTATTTCGCTCACCTTTTTTTGAAACTATAAATCATCACATTATGCCTCTTTAATCTTATCTTGGATTAGTGGTTGTGAAATCATTATGTAAAGGTAGGATGTATTACATAGATTTATGATTTATAGATCTATCCTTTTTATATCCAATAATATAGGGCATTTTTCAATCATTTCCATGGATATAGTAGTAGGTTCCTTTCTTCTAAGAGAATCAACTACCTTATTCTCCTTTCTTGGTTGGTAGTGAATTAAGAAATCATAGTCCTTGATTAACTCCAACCATATTCATTGATGTATATTCTTATCCTTCTGTGTTAATATATACTTTAAACTCTTATAATCAGTATATATTTCACTCTTTTCTCCATAAAGATAATTCCTCTAAATATATATTTCAAAGAACATAGTTGATAACTTGAGATCTTATTTCATGTAGTTATAATCAAGGATCTTAAATTTTCCTGATGCATAGAATATCACTTTATAATTTTTCATGAGTATCCAACCTAAGCCTTTCTTTAAATAATTTTTATATATCATAAACACTTATCCACTTGATGGTACTATGAGTATAGGTGAAATGATTATCCTCTTGGTCTCAATAAAATTTTCCTTACATTATTCCATACATACATACTCTACCCATTTCCACTTTAACATAAATTACATATCTCTATGACACTAATGGGTATGGTCTGTTACTCAATTTTCTTTTTATTTGAGGGATATACAAAACATTTCCTCACTTTTGATCACATACACCAGGAATGTGAATTGTTGTATCCAAATATAACACATGATAAACTTATCATACAACTCCTCATTCCTTAATGTATCCAACATTATCCATAGTTTTTTCTCATGTTCTTACATTCTCTTATATTATATGAGAATCTCATTAACAAAGACCACCAAAAAATCCAATGTAGTCTCTAATGACCAAATTCATCAAGTCCATGAAGATTTTTGGGGGATTTTTAAGTCCAAATGATATCACTATAAACTCATTTTTTCCATATCTTATATAAAAATATGCCTCTTGAATATATTATATCTTCATCTTTAGATAATTGTTTCCAAAATGAAGGTCCACTTTTGAGAAGTATTTAGCACCTTGAAGTTGGTCAAGAAAGTCATCAATCCTTGGTAGTTGATAAATGTTTTTTTATGATGATCTTGGAAAGCTCTTGGTAGTCAATTCAAATCCACATTGATTTATCCCCCTTCATAAAAAATATCACCGGTGCACCCCAAATTGATACACTGGGTCATATGAACCCCTTTTCCAAACTCTATTATAGTTTCTTTCTAACTCTTCCAATTTTATTGGGGCTATTCTATAGGGGCTATTTGGTATAAGTTTGGATTTTGGTATGAGTTCTATTAAAACTCTATTGAAGGATATTTTAAAGGAGATCCATAATCTTCCTTTTATTTGTAAAGGAGATCAAGAAAGTTTAGGATATGGAAAGATAATTAATTTTCCTGGTAGTTGATGTGATCTATATATAATGAGAACCAATACATTCTTATTATAGTATAAAATTATACTAAAGGAAATATTATTAAATTATTGATAATAATATTCCCATAGATGTGAACTAGTAAGATTAAAATACTTAGGTTGTAATGATTTCACCACAGGGTGTTTTTAGATATATCTATACTTCTAGATATTGGAAACATGAGTAAATGGTTCTATAAAATGTAAATGATATAAATAAATTCATAGAACCTAAATCAAATAAATTTTTTCATTTCATTAGTGAATAGAAAGTATACCTTACATAACTTCATTTTTTTTCTACCTCAGGGGTGGTAATGGAATAATATTTCCCTTGATCCCTTAGCTTAGGTGATTGCTGGTATTGATTACCCTTTAATACCCTTGGTTTGGTGAAATATCTTTCATAGTTCCTAGGTTATTTGTAGTTGAATATTTAAACCATAGTTAGTGCATTGGGTAATTACTTCCATTCTTCTATCACATTCCTCAGCTTATTCATGTCTCTTAAAAGTTCATGATCTTGATGTCCTTCTCTCCCACAGTTGAATCATTTCTTTATTCCTTTGAGGCAATTACCATGGTGTTTATTTCAACACCTTTAATATGTTGGTGGTTGAATCCCCTTTCCTTATTTATCATTTAATCCTCTATCCTGAAATTCCATCATTCGTTTCTTTTCTCTATGTCCATGGGGGAATTCTTTAAACCTCATCTCTACTTTGAGTTCACACTGAACCACTTCTTCATAACTCCAAAATTTATGAATATCTATAGCTTTCCATATATTTAGTTTTAAACCACTGAATAATATATCTATTTCTTAACATTATTGATAACAAAACCTGAGGTGTACATTTAAAGCCATATATAATTTACTTCATAAGTTGAGACAGATTCAACCCCCCTTTATATAAGATCCAGAAATTATCTCCCTATCTTAGAATGAAGAGTTCCAGGGAACACTTGTTAAGGAATGTATTCTTAAATTCTTCTCACTCCATAGCATCGATTTCATCCTTTGGATAAATATTCTTGATCAATATGTTCTATTAATTATCTTATCCCACTAAATGGTATAAAGATATAGCAACTTCTTCCTTATTTTAACAATGATGTGTATAAAATATATTTTCAATCGATTTGACCCATTTCTCAGAAAATGAGTGGATTAAGAGATCCACTAAATGAAGGTATTCATTTGTGCATAAAGTATTCAATTTATTGTTTCTCTCACATGGGTTAAATCAAATGTTTTAAATATCTAGGTCATTTTTCAAAACCAAGAAATGTTGGGTATGTACCTATATGAGGTTTTAAACTCGCCCTCCCATTGCATTAGGAATGTCATTCGGGAAATCATTACATTATCCATCACGAGGGTTATTATTCTATTTTCTCTTAGTTACAATAATTTTATAAAATATAAAAGTTTATAGTAAAATATAATTCAATAAATCATGGATAAATAACCTATTCACATGTGTAAAACAAATTTTAAATTATTTACCTATGGGATCCCTAAGTTTACCTTAGGCTATCCTTTATTAACCTAGCTTCTCAATAAACAAAACCTTTCTTTGATGCCACCTACAGTGAACCAAATATTTCATACATGATTATTAAATCATTTTTATGATAAATAAAATAACAATAATACAATCTAGAATTATAATTTTTATTGTCATGGGGAAATTAGGTTCATACAACATGATTATATATAAGATTTGAAATGTTATTTAAATACTTCAACATGGTCATCATAAAATCATTCATAAAACTTTTATTTTATATAATCACCTAAGTACATTTATAAAAGAATTGGTGATCTAAAATCCAAGTTAGGGGAGGTATAATAGGGAAAGATCATGATACAAGAATCAATATAGTATAAGGGAGAGCATAATCATCATCATCATATCATAAGAAAAGCATAATCATCAAGAATAAGGGATTCATTTTAAAGAGACATGGAATTTTTCAAATGCATAATAATTAAAAATCATAACATTTTAGTGAAATCCAACACATAAATTGTGAACAAAGTTGTCATTATGTTCACACATAACATAAATGTACAAATCAGTACTTTATAAAATATGGACAAAGCTAGCAACATGTTCATGTATAATAACTATAATTTTATTATATATAAAACATTAACTAATTAAATAGAGGGATATATAATTTTGGCCCCACTATTCACATCATAAAATGATGAAATCATGAATTCCACAAGGAAAGAAAAATTTACATCAGTTTTAAACATGATATGAACTCAAGATAAAAGAATGGGTTCCATAATGATTTCATAAATAAAATATCAAATAATATATATGGAGGTTCCCAAAATAGGAAGGTAAACAATATTTTATTCATAAAATGGTTGAATTGCAAAATAATGGATCATATTTATTTGATATAATAAGAATAAACATAACAAAAATCAATAAGATTTGTCAAAAATATGCCTTTATCGTAAATCATAAAGGTAAATAAGATTGCATTTAAATTTATTAGAAACATGCATATCCATGTAAGAAAAAATTGAAATAAATTGATAAACATTTAGAATAAATTTTTTGAAGAAACATAGTGAGAGGATATAATAATATAAGATAAACCCAAAAGAAGGGTTGGGTTCAAGGTTCTGATTACCCTAGGTCTTGTTTTGATTCATTATAATTTATCTTTTGGTAAAATTAATTTAAAAAGATATTAATAAATTAAAAAAAAATATAAATATAATATATGTTATATACAAAATATCCATGAAAGTTGTGATAAATAAAGCATTGAAAACATCTTCATTAGTTGATGAAACTGACTGTTAACGGGTCATGCCAAAAAGAGGGTGGAAAGAGAGTATATTCACTTTAAATGACTTAAAATAGTTATACCATATCATAATAATATTAATTTGTAATATAATTATAAATTTGATTATTTTTAAAATTATAAAATAAAAAAACATTGGGAGTGTATAAAGAAGAAGAGAAAAAAATTCAAATGAGATGATGATTGGATTGCCACTTCATTGAAGTTTTATTCCTTTGCTATGGAACTAGATCCCCGAGGCCTGGGGTTAGAAGACACTAAAAATACCTAAGGTTATAAGGAGTCTTAGTAGGATGGAATTGGTTAGATATTTATATTTGAGAAGTGTATGGTAATTTAATTTCCATGAGAAGGGAGAGGGGTATTTATATTGGAGAGGAGGGGTATTTTTTGGTTAAAATAATGAAAAATTATTATATTCAAATTTAAATTTTCAATATTAATATTTTTGAAATTATAAACTATATATTTTTAAAAAAAAATATTTTTTGGACTTTGAAACCATTTTGGTACATAATTAATTTGTTTATACAGAATAAAAGAAGAAAATTGAAACAAAATTAATGGAATACTTTACCGCCGAATCATTTTTTTTCCATTTTCCAAAAGCCGGTTTAGGGGACCCGGAACCCCAACATACAATCACAACAAGACAGACATCAAAAACCAAAAGGCCTTACACATCATAATAGCCAGAATCATCACCTAATCCCAAACAAGAGTTATCCTCTCCAGTGGCCGATTCCCAATCTCTGAATGCCTCCAAAAACTACCACTTTGGACCCGACTCCTAAGCTGGTCAAGGAGCGAATGGTCAGGAAACTCCTTCTGGACCACGCTTCCCTTTCTAAAGGCCACAGTCACTTCTTTTTCCCGCTTTGATGAAGAACGAGTACGCATCGGCCTCGGAAGAGACGAATAATCCTTCCTTGGTTTCCTCCTAGGAGTAGCAGACTGAGGTCCGCTAGTAGCAGCCAAAATCCTACTCCCACTTTTAACCACATCACTGAATGAGAGTCCAACTAAACCACTCACATTCTCTTTACCATCCCCAGAAATCTCCCTGCCAACTCCAGTTTTCTCCCTCAAAGCAGCATTTCCCAACTCCGAATTGTCCTCTTGCCTTTGGATTGGAGTTGTAAACTCCATCAACGGGAGGCGCCTATCCACAGCAGCATCGCTGACAGCGAGGGGTTCCACATTGATCCCCTGCCTCTGGTCCGGACTTGCCTCCATTGGACTGCTCCTTGACTCATTATGCTTATAAACGACCATCATATTACCTGCCTCATGACCAAGCCTTCCGGCCTGTTCCTCCTCCCCGGTCACAACACCAGCAGCAACTGGCTCAAGCACCCCACAAACAAGCTGCTGATCTTCCAAGGTCCCCAGTTCATCCTCACCTCCGACAACAACACCTTCTTCCAAGCCCCCAGCAAACAGTTCTTCAGAGAGACCTTCGAACCTGTTTCTCAAAGAAATGAAAGGCTTTGCCAAAGGGTCAAGGTTTTTAGTAACCTTGGCATTGGCAGTAGAGGTTTTCTCCACAAAACTTGTTCCACTTCCATCCCCACACTACTCTGGACACATCCCCTCCTCGATAGCATCAGGGACTCCCAAATCCTGCCTTAAACGTTTGAACACCTCCGACACCATAGGATTAGCCTGTTTTGGTTTAACTCCAATTGGCTCAGTAGACTGGTCTTCCTCAAAGGACACCTTACGGGACAGCAGTGACTTGGCCGCCCCATCCAGTTCCGCAGCATCTGCAGCCAGGCCCGCCTTGGCACCGCTTCTTGCACCTTCCTCAGTTCTCACCGAAACAGAATTCCCAACACAGAGATCCTGGGACATCCGTAATCGCCGTTCGCGTCGGCAAACCCCGTCTGAATGCCCCAATCGCTTGCAACAGTGACAAAAATCCGTCCAATTCTCATAAACCACTCTCTGTTTGCATCGGTATTCTTCACCGATTGTGATCCAAACGAAATCAAATGGGGTGCGTGAAGCATCCACTTCGACACAAACCCTCGGGTTCACCGGATGGCAAACGGACTCAGTGCGACAATCAGAGCATAAAAACCTACCAATTAAATTCCCCAACATACGAATGATCGAAGGATTTTGAAACGGCAAAGGCAAAGGCAAAGAAGGAAAGCTTACCCAGACCGCCATGGAAGACGAATCGCAATTCATATGGAGGTCGAACGACCAACGCAAGAGCATAAACCGAGAACCCCTGAAGCTGCGAGGAGCCCGCGACCAAGCACGAATGAGGTCTTCCTCAGAATCAAACCTGATCATGATTTGCTTGCTGTCCAATAAGCCCACCACCGCTCTATCCCGAAGATCCCAGGCTCCGAAAACAAAACGGTCAAAATCATCAACAGACGGCCTCCTGTGCTTGAAACGAGCCACCAGGGTGAGGTTCAGCAAAGCCGTTGCATCCGAGAACTCAGCAGAAGAAATTTGAAGATTTGGAAGACCATCGATCAAATCCGGAACTTTAGGGTTTAGAGAAGAGCTCGGAAACGGGGGGAGAAACTCCGGGTTGGAAAAGGGGCGAAATGGCCTGGGCTTCCCGTGGAACGACGATTCCTCCTCCCCCACCGGGGGGGAGGAGCCGGCACTGCGGCCGCCGTCGTCACCGGAAGGAGAACCCCGAAGCGGAGGAAACCCTCGAGCACCCCTCCAATGGAATACTTTACATTTTGGACTTTGAAAATTAATTTTTTAAGTTTGAAAGTTCTGTTTATTGTTTTTAAATGATTTATTTATCTCATTAAATCATTTTTGCATGGACGTAAAAATTTTAGGATTTATTATATCATTATTTAATCATAAATATATCATAAAATAGTGAAGTATTTGAAAAAAATTATTTTTACTATTTAAATAAAAATTTATTTTTCCCAAAAAAATACCAAAAAATTACCCTTAAACAATTTTTACCTTATAATTCTAAAAATGGAATTCATTTTATTAAAATAATTTAGTAACATATGTATTTTCAATATTTAATATTAAAATTATGGGGTTTTTCAAAATAAGTCAAAAATACACTTTATACAATATTTCACATATACTTTTTTTAGTTTTAAATTAGAATACTTATTTCATGATATTATAATATTTATATGTACTTTATTTATTCCTGATAAATATTACTTATATTCTATTATATTATTTTATCAATTAAGTTATTATCCTAATGGTCAGATTACTATTCTAACTGTCATGTTACTATTCCTAATGGTGAGGTTACCAGCCCTAATGGTCATATTACTATTATAATGGTTAATATAGAGACCCAATATTATCATACATTGATATTAAATATTTTTATATTAATATTCAATACATTACACAAACACACGCCTATGGAACATAATAGTTTAGTGTCTTTGAAGTCTAGGAACACAATCATCTAATTTGGTGAAATATCTTTAACGTCTCCCATAAAGATCTTCCCCTTTAGTACTCTTCACAAACATACTCTACATAAAAGCATTCTTAATAACCTGGGAAAAGAAAATGCAAAAAAGGGTAAGCTCAGATGCTCGATAAGGGTAAACAATAGAGATATATAAGCATAACATGAATATAATAGTATGAGAACATGATCATAAAATTTGAAAACCAAACCCTCACAACAGGAATTTCTTATAATTGTGACAGTGCATTTGTGACGATGCATTTGTGACAGATTTTCGTCGAAAATGACATTTTGTGATGGGTGTCCATCACAAATAGCCCTTCATAGAAGAAGGTGTCGCATATTTAATTATTTACGATGGCCCATGACAGAAAACCTTTTTTGTGATGGATATACAGTCTGTCGCAAAAAAACCCCAAAATATTATTTATAACCTTTTTATGATGGATTGTCGCAAAAAACTTTTAGGATGTACAAATAATCTCTCACATATAACCTTTAAAAAAAACTATTTATAAATAGATAAAATAAAAAATATTTAAAAAAAATTAAAAAAGATTTAAAAAAATTAACACACACATGAAATTAATACATCATTACAAATATAATATTTCTATCATACCAAATTACAAAACTGTCATGAAAATCTTCAGAAATCATCCACTGGAATAAGGTGGAGGAGGATCACTCGATGGGCTAGGGGGATGAAACTCCATAACAATACCAAATGCAAGTCACTTCATATACTCCATCATCTCCTCATCCCTCAAACACTACTGCTCATGCTCCTCCTACCTCGACTTATGCATCAGCTGTATCATCTCATCCGGATCTCTCAACCTCTCATCATAATGTGTAGTGGATGACGGTGTTAATGATGACTCTCCATGAGTTCCCTTTGTGCTCACTAATGTCATCGCAAAAGTATCATAATATCTCATAGGTGTCATTTGAGAATAAATACCAATCACTCGACCTTTCTTGACACCCTGTGAAGTTTCCTGTATCCAAAACCCCTCATCAAAACCCAAATCAGTAGTAACAACTTGTTTGGCCTCATCTTGAATCTCTCGTGAATGATAAGTCGCAACCTCATATGTTTCATTTAAATTAATTAAAAAATTAGAATAACAATAAAATTAATATTGATGACATTGTTCAAAAAATCACTAACCACAATAAGGCTCAGTCATTCGCCTACAAGTTCTTCTTTACGGAGATCAGAATACATATTTTATAAACTTCAAAATCCATAATAGATGGGTCAGAAGAGACCTGTATAATTTAACAAACATGTTATAGTTAAAATAAATATATATTACTAAATAATATCACTTAATATATGTCGTCGATGTATGCCAAATGAACGACTCTCAGCCCTATGGGTGGCCTCTTGCCTCTCCCAGATCAGACGTCAAGCTACTGATCTACTTCTAAAAGTCTCTCCTAGCTATAAGGAGCACAACCCATCTCATACCTGAGCTGATATATAGTTGCGATGATGGGAGATGCAAGGCTGATCGAAGACGGTGGCACAAGCTTTATCCATATCTCGCTTTATTGATGTCGTGTAGAAATTGATGAAAGCATTTGTAAGAATCCGGTTCTTATTTTTGAGGTACGAGTTTCTTACTTTCTTTTTCATTAAGTGTTTTTGAGAAAAATAATAAAAATGGAAAAATTCCTAAATTTTGGAACTACTCGCCATGTACTTTTTCCACACGCCGTGTACTTTTGGCCGTGTGGGAATGAGTACACAGCGCGTGTGGCCATGTTGACGATGAAGGGTGTAGGAACCGACTATACGCCGTGTAGTGGTTCTTTACACACCGTGTAGCCTGTCGGTAGAAGAATAGTAAGGCGGTGGCCAGCTGTGCGACAACACACGCCGTGTACTCGTGGAGACACGCCGTGTAGCCATGTTGGCAAGTGAACAGTGTCACGCTGGTGGGAAGTCGCCAGATGAACAGTTAAAAATGGGAATTACACGCCATGTACTTTGTTTTTTTTTGCTTAAAAAGGGAAGTAGCCTCCCCTGTTCACAGGGAAGGCTTAGAACGAGAAGGAGGAGCAGGATAGGGAGATCAAACCTTTGGAGATCCACCGATCGTGTGTCTGGAACCTGTTTCCCCCTCAGACGATCTCGCTGGAACTGCACGGGTGAGTCCTCCACTCTCCTAAAGCTGTTCTTACCAATTCTTCTCCTAAAAAAAGTTATTTGGGTTTAAGCGGGTTTCCTTCATTGTCAGATCTACGTCATTCTTGGACGTTTCTGGAATCGATGTTCACGTATAACGTTCGTTGGTGTATAAGGTAGGTGGCTTGGTGTTTACTTTTCCAACTGTTGTGTGTTTTGTGCGTTTTTGTACCACGAACCCATGATGGGGTGTCGTGTGGCTAAGTCCATGGCTATTTTAACTACCTGGAACTATATAGGTAATTAAATAAAATTGTAAAACTATTGTGTGGGATCATTGCTTGGATCAAGGACCACCCCAAGGTGCATTCCTCTATTTAGCCGTTTGGCTAGGATACCCGAGGGTATGCCTTTAAAGTAATAATTATAGAATTGCCGTGAGAGGAAATGCTTGTTCATTATTTACTTACATGTTGGGAATGGCCCAGTTACCTGTTTAGCATATGGGCAGTGTTGTGATTAGCATGTGGGTGTTATACTACTTAGCCTGTGGGCAACTTCTTCCGTGCCTGTGGGCAGCTTATTCTGTGCCTGTGGGCAACACTACTTACACCTGTGGGCAAATATCTGTGTGCCTATGGGAAGATTCTTGTGTTTGGATACTCTTTACCTGAGGGTAGGGGTTTACGTGTCTGAGTACTTTTTACTGCTTATTAGAATATTCACTGTGGTGATGTTTAAAATTAAATGATTAAATGGATATTAAAATGGCAATATAACTGGTTAAGTTAGTTACTTTTTAGTACTGCTTACTTATTACATTTTACTACTGTACACTGTTGTTGCATGTTTACACACAGTTGGACACTGGCCTTTGGTGGGTGCCTACTGGGATTTATTTCTCACACCCTATTTGGGTCACGATTTTCGGCCCAAACAGATTATGTTGCCGCAGGTGTAGATAAGGGAAAGAGTCCCTATACAGGTACTTGATTGCTGCTGAGGAGTAGGGGAGCATGGGACCGGGCTTAGGATCGCAATGCTCCTAGTTTTCTTGCTTTGTTTTACTATACTCTACATTTTGTTGTACTGTATTGATGTATAACATGTTTTGGCTATTTTCTTAGAACTTGAGACATGTTGCATCATATTTATATACCTGGTTGGTTATTTTTTACTACAGTGTTATTTAAATTGTGTATGGTTTACTACTTCCGCTATTGTTGTATATTTTTATTTCATTCCGCTGCTCTACACTTTGACAAATGAGGGCATAGTTTCCCCACTATCAGACCTGGGCCCTCGCGGCTAGTCGGCAGCCTCTGGCGTTTGGTGAAATGCACTTGAGGTCATGTGGCGAACCGGGTTCAGGGCACCCGTTGAGTGGAACCCGGAACTGGGACGTTACTAAGTGGTATCAGAGGAGTTCTTTTCTTTGAATTACTATTTGGAGCCTTGGTCAGGGATAGGACAAAAACGGTAGTTGGTAATAAGTTGTGCCCGAGCGTAGCTAACCTGTGTATAGGGAAAAGCCAATAAACCTTGTATTGCAATTTTAATGATTTTTCAATTTACAGTTGATTTGATTTTCACTGTTGGGTGACGCACTTGTGAATGTGCTGTTTATATTTTATCTCTGAGTTCTATTTAGTTACAACTCGATGTGATGAGGGTATTCCATCTCATGCATCATTTAGGCACATGCTAGAAATCACATGCCATGCATAGTTTCCATGCCATGTAGGTGCATTAGAAATTGCATGTTGTTGTGATAGTTATTGTGCTAGAAAAGCATATTATTGTGATAGCTGCTTGATAAAATACATGTTGTGTGATAGGGTAACTTTTGTGTGATCTATTTATAGAATGGACGCCAAACTTGGATTTTTGGGGAGTATGGGCCCCCATTGACCAGAATTTGGTGGATCATTGACTGTATATTTTGTTATAACATAGATAAGATGTCAAACTTTGATTCTTGGGGAGTATGGGCCCTCATGGGTTGAAATTTGACACTTAGGTGTTGGTTTTTGGTATTTTATGGGGTCCGGAGAAGTTTCTAAGGCATGTTGTCCAGAAACCCAGTATACACGCCGTGTAGTACCTTAAACACGCCATGTGTGTTCTTCTGTTTGGGAAGAAAAATGAACTTTTTGAGTACATGCCATGTACTCTGAGTACACTCCGTTTAGTCTCTTCTTGTATCACAAACCATGTGGGCAGTGACACATGGAAGAGAAGTGCTTGGGTAAAACATGTCGTGTACCTGATATACACGCCGTGTAGTGTTGACCCGGAGTCCGTCCGTGTAACTAACAACACGGGTCAGTGGGCTCTTTTCCGGAACACGCTGTGTCAATGAAGAACACGCCGTGAAGTGTGACCTGGGGACTCGGCCGTGTAACTAAAAACACGGGTCAGTGTCACTGTTCCTTGAACACGTTGTGTACCTATGGGACACATCATGTAGTCTTGTCCGAGGACAGACCGTGTGGACTTAACCGTGTGACCGGGAAACGGGGTGGTGTACATGCCATGTGTGGGTGTAACATGACGTGTAGTTTTAGCCGAGTAGTCGGCCGTGTCACAAATGGCACGGGCAGTTGGAAATAACTCCATACACACTGTGTAGTGGATATACATGCTGTGTAGTTTTGTTTAATGGGAGCCATGTGGCTTAGCCATGTAGAAGGAACCGGGAAGGGGAAGAGAAGTCAAGTACACGCCGTGTAGTCAATATACACGTCATGTAGTCTTGTTTTGCAAATTTTAAAATGCCTTCTTCCTCTTGTTCCCTTGTCATTCCTTCGCTTTCAGTCTTGATAATCTTATTCTAAGGTGTGTTTTGACCTTGTAGTGTCATGCTGCCTAGATGAACTTGCATTGTTCTCCAGGAGAGCGACAACGAGTATACTCTAGAGATGGTGGGCCATGGGCTACTAGTTGATCCTCCAATAGAGCCAGATGCGGCACCAGCCATTATACTGGACACAGGCGCGGAGGCGCAGTTCCGTGAGGGCTTTATGCGGTTCATGCATACCTTTCAGGGAGCACCGCAGGCTGACAAATCAATGGCTGAGCTGACTCGTATCTTCCAGCAGCAGCATCCGCCTACGTTTTTAGGGGATCGCGGACCTCAGGCTGCGGATTCTTGGCTAGGATTGATGCAGGCTATTTTCGAGTATCTTGAGATGCCTCCAGGGTGGAGGGTCAAGCTCGAAACTTACATGCTGCGTGATTCTACCAATAGGTGGTGGGATGTAACCACCCAGTCAGAGCATCACATATACATGGCGTGGGAAGACTTTCATACAGTCTTCTATGACTTCTTTTTCCCAGAGACGCTGAGGGCAGATTGAGCTTGAGAATTCATGAATCTGCAGCAGGACGCTATGTTGGTGATGGACTACTCTGCTCACTTCACCGAGCTTCAGCGTTTTGCACCCGTGCTGGTGGGCGATGAGACGTTGAGAGCCAGACGTTTTGAGGATGGTCTTCGGTATGACATCCGGGAACTGGTGAATATTTTCAGGTTGACTATTGTACAAGCTATTGTGAACTAGGTGCTGATTACAGAGAGGAACCTGTGGGGATCTTGTGGTGTGGGCCAGAGCGGTTCAGCACCAGTTACTGGTACTATTCCTGGTGGCAAGAGGAAGAGACAAATGGACTTATCTCAGGGTAGCAGTACCAGTCAGAAGAATGCTTTGAGCGGTCAGGTCATGTGGTACCAGTGAGGTAGAGAGGGGCACAAGAGACCGTAGTGTTCACGAGACCCAGTGGAGTGCCGAGCTTGCGGCAGGATGGGTCATTTGCAATGCTTTTGTAGGGAATTTCCACCAGTGGCTAGTGAGAGGGGTTCTGTGCAGACTCCGCGTGTGGGAGTAAGACCAGTGGCTTCTCACCAGTCAGGGAACTGGAATATGTCAGGGCGTGCATGTAGAGATGGTAGTCATGGCCGTCGTAGCCAGACACCAGGGTCTCAGAGGCAGCAGGGCGGGACAGCTCAGGGTAGCCAGGCTGTGTCACAGGGCCGCAGCACTGGGCAGACATATGCAGTGCAACAAACCCAACAAGAGCAGGATCCCGGACCTTCTAAAGTCAGAGGTACTATTCTAGTAGCTTCTGTCTTATCTTCAGTACTTTTTGATATGGGCGCTACACATAGTTTCATATCTGTACCCATTGTGGAGATCCTTGGGCTTGGTGTTTCTTCATCTACTAATGTCATGACGCTAGACACTCCGTTGGGGACTAGAAAGGATGGTGTGCATCAATGCAAGGAGTTCCCCCTAGATGTTGGTGGGTGTCACTTTCTATGGGACCTCTATGTCTTAGAGATGAAGAACTATGATGTCATTCTCAGGATAGACTAGTTGGTTCCTTTTCGAGCCTTTGTAGACTACTATCATCGTAGGGTGCATTTCACGTCACCAGAGGGCAGAGAGTTTCTATACAAGGGTGAATGGGATGTTCAGGTGAGTCAAGTAGGACCAGAGCATTGTGGGCACAGTGTAGTCATAGCACAGATTACGGGTTTATATCTGGATAATCAGGGGACTTGTCAGGTGGATTTCCCTCCATTGGTTGATCGTTTCAGGGATGTCTTCACAGATGACTTTTCGAGTCTACCTCCAGAGCGAGAGGTGGATTTCTCTATCAAGCTTGTGCCAGGGGCAGCACTGGTGTCCATTCCTCCTTATAGGATGGCTACACCTGAGTTATAGAAGCTCAAGAGGTAGTTAGGGGAGTTGCAATCAATGATTTTTATCTGACCCAGTACTTCTCCTTGGGGTTCTCCGGTCCTTCTTGCAAAGAAGGCAAACGGTACCCTCAGACTCTATGTAGATTATCGGAAGCTGAACCAGTTGACGGTTAAGAACTGATATCCTTTGCCAAGGATTGATGATCTTTTTGATCAACTTCATGGAGAATGAGTGTTCTCGAAGATTTACTTGAGATCAGTATATCATCAGCAGTGCGTGAGACCATCGGATATACCACTTACAGCCTTTCAGAGTAGATATGGTATGTACGAGTACTTGGTTATGTCGTTCGGACTTACGAACGCACCATCAGTTTTCATGGATCTGATGAATCATTTGTTCCATTCTTATCTCAATTCTTATGTGGTAGTATTCATGGACGACATCTTGGTGTACTCTCACACTCGACACGACCATGCCACCCATCTTGAAATCGTATTGAGTATACTAAGAGAGCATTGGCTATATGCTAAGCTCTCCAAGTGCCACTTTTTGATGGACCAGATACACTTCCTGGGTCATATCATCTCAGAGGCAGGATTTGTAGTAGACCCAGAGAAGATGAGAGCAGTAGTTTCCTGGGAGCAGCCAAAGAATGTGTTTGAGATACGGAGTTTCTTAGGGCTGGCTGGTTACTACAGATGCTTCATACAGGACTTCTCCCACTTAGAAGCACCGTAGACGGGTTTGACTAAGAAGTGTGTGAAGTTCATTTGGTCAGAAGCTTGCGAGACATCCTTTCAGGACCTGAAGGTAAGGTTGACATCAGCACCAGTCCTGATACTCTCAGAGCAGGGGAAGAGCTATACAGTTTACTATGATGCATCAGGTATTGGGCTGGGAGCAGTGTTGATGTAGGGTGATCAAGTTGTTGCGTATGGGTCTCAGCAGTTGAGGCCACATGAGAGGAATTACACGATGCATGATCTCGAGTTAACCGCAGTTGTTCATGTGTTACGTTGTTGGAGACATTATCTCTTGGGAGATCATTTTGTGGTATTTACCGACCAAAAAAGTCTCAAGTATAATTTTACTCAGTGTGACTTGAATCTGAGGCAGTGAAGGTGGGTCGAGCACCTATAGTTCTTAGATTTTGAGCTTTCCTATACACCTGGTAAAGGTAATGTTGTAGCAGATGCACTGAGCAGGAAGACTCAGATATAGGCGGTGTAGGAGGCCAGTGGTGAGTGGAAGCTCGTGGCTTTGTTCTCTGAGATGCATTTGGAGGTGTATGATAGTCAGGGGAAGACCTATCTTTCATCTTTAGCTGTGACTTCAACCCTCCTGGATAGAGTGAGGATGAGACAGCTATCTGATTTAGAAGGCCTAATTCTACGGGAGTCATTGGCAAGTGAGGACCCTCCTCTAGGTTGGATGAAAATCGATGATCTGATTCTACATTTCCATCGATGAGTATGGGTTCTAGGGGATATACATGAGGAGATGATGCGTGATTTTCATGCTTCAGCTTGAGAAGTTCATCCCAGGGTTACCAAGATGTACCGTAACTTGAGACGCCAATACTGGTGGCCGAGTATGAAGGGAGAGATAGCTGGTTTTGTTACGAGGTGTTCCACCTGTCAGCAAGTGAAGGCAGAGCATCAGAGACTAGCTGGGCTATTACAGTAGTTACCCATCCCCGAGTGGAAATGGGATGATGTCGCGATGGATTTTGTGACTGGGTTACCGTGGTCACCAAGATGCAATGATGCCATGTGGGTTATTTTGGATAGACTCACAAAGGTAGCTCACTTTTTTCCAATCAAAGAGACCTTAGGAGTTGACGAGCTCGGGAAGTTGTATATCCGAGAGATCGTACATCTTCATGGGGTTCCTCGTTCTATCATTTATGATAGGGACGCCCATTTTACATCTCATTTCTGGAAGATTTTTCAGAGGGCGCTGGGTATATAGGTGCTTCTGAGCATAGCTTACAACCCTCAGACATATGGTCAGTCAGAGCGTACGATACAGGTGCTTGAGGACATGTTGCGTACATGCGTCCTGTACTTTGGGGGCTCTTGGGAGAAGCACATACCCTTGGTCTAGTTTTCCTATAACAATAGTTTTCAAGCGACTGTTGAGATGTTACCATACAAGGCTTTATATGGTAGGTCATGCCGATCACCCTTATGCTGGTTAGAGGCAGGTGAGGCATCTTTACTGGGACCACAACTCATGCAGGAGACTTCTGAGCAGGTCCAGTTGATTCAGAAGCGGATGGCTACCATGAAATCTCATCAGAAATCTTATGCTGATCGTCGCAGATGGCCTTTGGAGTTAGTGGTTAGGGATCAGGTTTTCTTGTGTGTTTCACCGAGGCTGGGACACAGGCGGATCATGAGATAGGGTAAACTTTCACCGAGGTATGTGGGGCCATTTGAGATTCTGGAGAGAGTCGGGCTGGTTGCCTATCAAATACAGTTACTACAGCGGTATCGAGCCATGCACGACGTCTTCCATGTGTCCCAGTTACGTCGCTTTCATTTAGACCAGTCTCACATCTTTCAGCCTGAGGAGGTTGAGCTACAGGTCGAGGTGTCCTTTGAGGAGCATATGATTCGTATCGTTGATAGGAGCACGAAGGTTCTCCGAGGCCAGTCAGTTCCTCTCGTATGGGTGCTATGGAAGCATGGCCGAGTGTAGGACGAAACTTGGGAGCGGGAGACCGATGTACATGCTCAGTGGCCAAATTTATTCTTAGCCTTATTTTTTCCACCCTTGGAAGGGAAATTTAGGGACGAATGGCTTTAAGGGGGGAAGTTTGTAAGAACTTGGTTCTTATTTTTGAGGTATGGGTTTCTTCCTTTTTCTTTCCCTTAAGTGTTTTCGAGAAAAATAAGGAAACTAGAAAAATTCTTAAATTTTAGAACTACACGCCGTGTACTTTTTTCACACGTCGTGTACTTTTGGTCATGTGGGAATGAGTACATAGGGCATGTGTCCATGTCGGCGATGAAGGGTGTAGGAACCGACTACACGCCTTGTAGTGGTTCTTTACACGCCGTGTTTTCTGTCATCAGGAAAATGGTAATGCGGTGGTCAGCTGTGTGACATCACACACCATGTACTCGTGGAGACACGCCATGTAGCAATGTTGGCAGGTGAACAGTGCCACGCTGGCGGGAAGCCGCCAGATGAACAGTTAAAAAATGGTAAGTACATGCCGTGTAATTTGTTTTTTTTTCCCACATAAAATGGGCATTAGCCTCCCCTATTCATAGGGAAGGCTTAAAAAAAGAAGGAGGAGTGGGATAGGAAGGTCGAACATTGAGATATCCACCGATCATGCGTCTGGAACCCGTTTCCTCCTCAGACAATCTCGCTGGAACCGCACGGGTGAGTCCTCCACTCTCCTTAGTCTGTTATTACCAATTCTTCTCCTAATGAAAGTTATTTTGGTTTAAGCGAATTTTCTTCTTTGTCAGATCTACGTCATTCTTGGACGTTTCTAGAATCGAAGTTCGCGTATAACATTCGTTGGTGTATAAGGTAGGGGGCTTGGTGTTTACTTTTCTAACTGTCGGGTGTTTTGTGTGTTTTGTGTCACGAACCCATGTTGGGGTGTCTTGTGGCTGAGGTCGTGGCTATTTTAACTACCTAGCTGTATAGGTAATTAAATAAAATTGTAAAACTGCTGTGTGAGATCGTTTCTTGGATCCAGGACCACCCCAGGGTGTGTTCCACTGTTTAGCCATTTGGCCAGGATACCCGATTGTATGCCTTTAAAGTAATAATTGTAGAATTGTCTTGATATAAATTGCTTGTGCATTATTTACTTACATGTTGGGCATGGCTCGGTTACCTATTTAGCATGCGGGCAGTGTTGTGATTATCCTGTGGGTGCTGTACTACTTAGCCTGTGGGAAACTTCTTCTATGCCTTTCGGCAGCTGATTCTGTGCCTGTGGGCGACACTACTTACGCCTATGGAAAAATATCCATGTGCCTATGGGAAAATGCTTGTGTTTGGATACTCTTTACCTGAGGGTAAGGGTTTACGTGTCTGAGGAATTTTTACTGCTTATTAGAATATTCACTGTGGTGATATTTAAAATTAAATGATTAAATGGATATTAAAATGGAAATATAAATGGTTAAGTTAGTTACTTTTTAGTACTGCTTACTTTATTGAATTTTACTACTATGCACTTTTGTTTCATGTTTACACACAGTTGGGCACGGGCCTTTGGTGGGTGCCTACTGGGATTTATTTCTCACACCCTGTTTGGGTCACTCTTTTCAGCCCAAACAGATTATGTTGTTGCAGGTTTTGATAGGGGCTAGAGTCCCTATATAGGTACTTGATTGCTGCTGAAGAGTAGGGGAGCATGGGACCGGGATTAGGCTTGCGATGTTGCCAGTTGTCTAGCTTTTTTTACTGTACTCTGCATTTTGATGTATTGTATTGATGTATAATTTGTTTTGGTTGTTTTCTTAGAACTTGAGACATGTTGCATCATATTTATATACCTGGTTGGTTATTGTTTACTGCATTGTTATTTAAATTGTGTATGGTTTACTGCTTCTGCTGTTGTTATATATTTTTATTTCATTCTGATGTGCTACACTTTGACAAATGAGGGCATAGTTTCCCTACTATCAGACCTGGGCCCTCGATACTAGTCAGCAGCCACTGGCATTTGGGGAAATTCTCTTGAGGTCATGTGGAAAACCGGGTTCAGGGCACCCGTTGAGTGGCACCCGGAACCGGCAAGTTACAACGTTCACATATACAAGTATCCCATGCCTTTCGGATAAGACCTCTCTGACTATCAGAAATTATAGAAGATAAATTCTACAAGATAATTAAAAAAATATGTTACTAATTAAATAAAGTTTAAAAAATTATATATTATTTAATAATTTACAATCCAGTGGTCAAACATCTACTCACGTGTAGTGATGGGTTTCTGGTCCCATGACACCCATGGCTCATAAAAATAATTTCTTAGAATTGTACCAACCTGGTTAATGGATGAATATGCAAAAACTGTGCAAATTGAAACAAATATATAATCATAAAATAATTATCAAAATTAATACACTTAGTTAATATAAAATAAATTTCTTATTAAACAATTAAACATACCTCTGTAAATGCTGATCAAAATAAATAGGTGGTCATCTCTCTAGAATAGGATCTGAAATTAGTAATCGAGCAAGACCGCACCCCCTCCTAGTAGGTGCACCAGCTTGAGGAGGAGTAGCTAAATCAGGTTCATCATTATGAAGTGTGGCATCAGTTAGAGAATGTAATAAATCATCATGAGGATCATCTCCAACCATCTGAAACAAATATTCTCACCACTAAGAGACTATTAAAATAGTTATGAAATATAAAAAAATAATGAATATCGGAATAAAATAATGTTACCTATAATAGATTGTTAATACAAATATGAAATTTAAAAAACTAATAAATATCAGAATATGATAATTACCTATAACTAAATAGTTGTATATAATACATCAATAATCATCTTTATCACCATTTTCATCGACATTAATGTCTTCATCCTCATCTTCATTATTTTAAACTTCTATATGACTTTCAGTTTCATCAACCCTTATTACTTCATCAACATTATCTATATCATCAACCCTTAATTGAGGGGTTTCATCATTCATATTTATATCCCATCGGGTAAGAGATATATTTTGGGATGTTTCTTTAAAATTTTCAATATGTTTCACTTCAATAGAAACATTTTCATTTTCCATAAATTGATTGTCATGTGATTTCATTTTAATTACGCTCCACCAATACTTCAAATATCTCAAAACATCATAGTAATTTGCATAGTCAACTTGATGCACTTGATGTGCCAACATAAATGGTTAATTTGGTGTAAGAAGACTGTTATATTTAATGTCAGCGACTCCATGTGATGGAAGAACTTGCAACCCCCACTCAATATCAAACTAATGACATTTAAACATTGTAATATAATTTGGTCCCAAATAACATAACTCAATTATTTCTTCTAGAATACCATAAAAGTCGATTTAAACATCTTTATAATGGTATCCTTTCAAACAAACACCACTTTTCATTGATTTCTTTGAGTCACCATTTATTCGTATATGGAATCGAAATCCATTAACCACATACCACTTATAAGATTTTACCAATTTCGATGGAAGGTTTTTAAGCACACATAATCAACTATCAATTTTATTTTCATGTTGTGTTACCTATAAACAATAAAAAAATTAATAATAGATATCTTTGAAAATTTTATTTATTATTCCATCAAAAAAACTTTAATTACGAGTCTTTGAAAACAATATACAAAATTTTGTTGTCGACGTTCTTCAAGAGCAGCAGATGTAATTTATAAAAATTGATTTTGATATGGTCATCATATAGTCTAAAAATAGTTAATGTAAATAAAGAGATATTTTATAAATATTTAATGAAATAATAAAAAAGTATTACTTAGTGGACAAATCGTTATATTTCTTCACAATTCAGCAGAACATAACTATGAACTCTGTGCAGTTATTTCTCTTTAATCCATCACTCATAATAACCACTGAAACCAAGCATAGGTTGATTAAAAACTGACAACTGATGTTCTATGAAATCATCAACATTTTTCTCATTGTGACCCGTTCGATTATGTTTTGAAAGATATTCTGATTGAAAATAATAATAGGAGAAATTTGAAATTTCCTCCTAGAAGTATGCTTCTGCAATCAAACCTTCAACAAATGCTTTGTTACGTACTTTCTTCTTTAATTTTTGCATACATCTCTAAAATGGATACATCCATCGGAATTGTACTGGCCCTCCACAATTAGCTTCATATGGAAAATGCAATATTAAATGTTCCATGGAATCAAAGAAGCTCAGTGGGTATAATTACTCAAATTTACATAAAATTAAAGTAGAATCTTTTTCCAGAGATCTCAATGCATTATAATCAAATGTTTCAGCACCAATATCTCGAAAAAATGATATTTCGGTCAACACAACCTATATTAAAGAATTCAATACCCCTCTAAGACCAACAGGAACCAATCCTTCAATTATGACATGAAAATCTTGACTTTTTAACCTGGTAATATGCCCATTTATGAAGCAATGATACAAATTAGAAGCATAACCATCTAATAACCTCAATTATCTAATCTATTGAGAGAATAATAAATGGATTTCTTTACTAAGTGAGTAAGCTACATTTGGATTCATTAATTTGTGTGATCTTTCATCGTCAAAATAATTCAAGTTTAGGGCGTATGAAAATCTGTGCCAGATCTAACTATGACTTTACATTATCTTTAGTCTTATCAGGTGTGTCCAACACGGTATAAAACATTTTATGAAAAACATTCTTCTCAATTTGCATTACAAATCACATGTAACGAACCAACAAATCAGACTAATATGAAAGGTCCCAAAAAATACCATGTTTTATCCAATTATGATCTCCACCAAAACCATTTATCTTTTTCTCATTTATGGTTGGTTAAAAAGTTACATGAGGTAATGCAGAGACAATAGATTTTACTTGATTACGTAATAGAACTGCTGGATATACGTCTGTTTCAATTCGACATTTTGTAAAATTAATTCTGTTTCTTTGAAAAGTGTGATCTACCAGAAGAAATCTCTGATGAAAACTAAAATAACTGACCTTTCACCCATTAATAATAATAAATGATTTGTTCTCAGCCATTCAGTCCAGGCATGATTTTAGTCCTTGTGTGTTCTATCTAGATAACATACCAGATGTCGTAAAGTCACTGATCACCCATATTAATGCAACCTTCAATATAAAATTTAGATATGTAGTTATATAAAATGTAGTCAAACCATTGTTCCATAATGAAATTAACTCATCAATTAGTGGTTTCGAATAAACTTCAATATTCTTCTTTGGATGTCCTAGAATTAACACCATAAAATATATATGTGGTTCCTTCATCAACATCCAAGGAGGAAAGTTGTAAGGAGTAATGAAAATAGGCCAACAACAATATTGACTATCGTAAGCACCAAATGGACAAAAACCATAAGTAGAATGTCCGAGTCGTATGTTTTGAGGTACTGTAGTAAATAAAGGATGCGTCTAATAAAAATGTTTCCATGAGTCACCATCACATGGATGATTTAAGAAATTTGTGATGGAAATATTTTATTTATGCCATGTCATAAATCCATCTTTGTTGTGAGACATAAATAAACATTGTAAACATGGTGTAATTGGAAAATATATCAACTTTTTTCACGGGAACTCTGGAATTTCCTTGTTGTGATTATTTATACATTGATTCTCCAAATGATGGACAATTAACTAAAGATTCGTATTCACCATAATATAAGATGTAGTCATTTGAACATGCTTGGATATTCTGATGACTTAGACCCAAATTATGAACCAACCATTTATATTCATAGAAACCTACAGGTAATGTATTTCTGTTAGGCAAAAACGAATTAAACAAAGATAAAATCTGATCAAAACAAATATTAGACATTATAAAATCTGATTTAATAGTCATAAATTTTATAACAGCTTCAAGTTTGATCATATGGCTCCCCAGATATAAGGCCTCCTCAGTAGATTGCAACAAATTGTAAATCTAAGCAGGTTTAAATTCAGGATTGGAAATGTCATTCTGAGTTGTTGTATCAGGAATAGATGGACCAATTGCCTTATGTATTAAATTCTAAAATGATGGATCTGGAACCAAAAAAATTGTATTTTTTACTAAACTATTTTCACCATGTTGATATCAAAAAATATAATCTTTCCGAAAATCATAACGCAATAGATGAAGTCCAACATTGTCAAATGTTTCGAATGTCCTAAGACCACATTTCTGACACAAACATTTAATTGTTCCATAAGAAACAAAATCTGAATTTGAAGCTGTAAATGACTTAAAGGCTTCAACACCTTCAATGTATACATGATTTAAACCATATCTATTATGATTTTTGCAATTTTTGCTGACAATTTTGACTACGTTAAAATTATTATATTTTACCATATTAAAATATTCTATGAAATATGAGCAGAGTGAGGCACTGGGTTAGCACTAGTTTACAGGGCCCGTAGAGTCTCGGTATAGATAGAAATAAAAATATTAAATATATTATATAATATACATGCTATTTTTTAAAATAATAGAATATATCTTGAATGGTGTCACATATGATAAATTGGAGATCACCGTTGGGTCTAGGATGTTGGGATTATCCTAGACACAATATTAGATTTGTGAGCGTTAGGTAGTTACATTGCAGGTGAGGGTAATTAATTTAATATTTCTCTTATAAATTATTATAAAAATAAAATATATCTTTTAAACTATGTATCATATGATAAATTGGAGATCACCATTGAGTCCGAGATGTGGGGTTTACCTTAGGCATGACGTAACATTTGTTAGCGTCGACTGTTTTGTTACATCGCACATTGGGCTATCATTTTTAATCTTTTATTAATATTATTTATATAATTACTTATTTTTATATATAAATATATATTAGAATATTGATACAAATTATTAATATGAATTATTTTAATTAATTTATCATTTATATGAAATGATTATTAATTATTTAATAATTTAATAATTACTATATATATCACAATTAATTATAAATTATGTAATGAATGTTATTAATTATGTAATAATTATTATTATAAATTATGTAATGAGTATTATTAATTATTATTAACTATTATAAATTATGTAATTATTATTATATAATAATTGTTATTCATTATTTAAATTATTAAAAATTATGTAATGATTGTGTATATATATATATATATTATAATTTCATAAATTATTATTCCAATTTTATTATTCCATTTTTATTATGTAATGATTATTATTATTATTATTATTTGATAAATTATCTAAATTATTATAAATTATGTAATGATTATTATTAATTTATTTAAATTATTATTACAATTTTTATAATTATTATATATATATCACAATTTCTTAATTAATATAAATACATGAAATATATTCTAACTCATTCTTAAACAAATATACAAATATCAATTCCATATAAATATATATATATATATATATAATTTTATTGCCTTGAATTTATAATTTATATAAATAATTTATAAATAAAATTGAGTTCATATTTTTGAATTAATAATTAATTTGAATTCGTAATTATTTAGAATTAATAATTTTTGAATTAATAATTTTTACCCAAGATTTATTATAATATTTGTGCAAGTCAGATGTTTTTACAACATTTATACAAAATATTAATACTAATTATCTTAATTAATAAAACATTTTATACGAATTATATTGAATTTCAAAATGTTGTTATATTTTATTATAATTCTTTTAAAAATTATTATAATTTTATAATTATCACTAATATTTACAATTTATTAATAATAAATACTCATTAATTATTACATATTATAAATTATTTATTGATTTTTAGTAATTATTTAAATTAACTCTACATTTTAATAATTAATATTTATTTATGAAATTATAATTATTCTATATATTTTGTTATATTTTTTTACAAACTATTACGAAAAATTATCTTAATTAATATTAAATAAGATTTTACAAAATATTATATATTTTAAATTGTCATTGTTTTTCAATTATACAATTTTTTAATGTTTTTTTGATAAAACAAAATTCTTATAATTAACGTTTTTTAATGTTTTCTTTAAATTAATTTTATCATCATTATTAAAAATCAATCAATTATATTTATACATACAAATATTTAGACATACATACATACATGTATGTGCGCCAAAAAACTATAATAAAAAAATATTATTAAAAACAAATATTATTGTAAAAAAATATTTTGCACATGTAAATATAATTATAAAAAAATATTATGTGTGTGCAAATATTATTATTATGTATGCATGCAAAAAAATTTAACATAACAAATATTTAAACATACAAATATTTTGACATATATACACGCACACGCAATAAAAAATTTGGAACCAAGAAACAAATGAAAGGAATAATAAAACCAAAAAAATAATAAGAAACAAAGAATGAGTAAAATTATAATTAATTTCCAGCAACCCTAAAGAATGAATTTATATAAAAAGATTTATTAACTAATATAAAAATATATAATATGTTTTGTTAATTTTTTTTAACAGATCTATATAACAACTTTATATATACATATATACAAATATACATACACACATACATATATGTATATATATATCACAAACCATAAACGTATTTTTAAAATCATTTATATATATATAAACATATTTTAATATATATATATATACAAACATATATCAAAATTAAGGTGATATAAAAACATTTATATATATATATACAAATATAAATACAAAACACATATGAATATCCAAAATAAAAAATTACCATAATTCCTAAAAATAAATTAATATACATTATACGAACTAGATTAAAATCCAAAAAAATCTTAATACAATTTTTTCACTCCTAAATATCAAATAAATTATTTAAATCGGATAAATTTATAAACATATGGTCTAACCATACGAATATATTTGACATTGAACCCAAAATGCGCAAAAAACAAACCAGATTAAAATCAAAAAAGAAATTAATGCAATTACATCTATCCTAAATATCAAATATAGCATGAAAATCATATAAATTTCTAAACCTAGGGACCAAATCAATATATTTAACATTGAACCCAAATACGTTCAAAAATTGATGAAAAATGTAAGAGGAGTTCGTACCTTGAAGATCTGAGATGGAATCTGCAAAAAACGGAAGAACGAAGCTGCATGGAGCCGACGGAAGATGGTTCGCCATAGGGTTTGCTGCGGGGGAGGGAGGAGGAAGAAATGAATTATATAAAGAAGGAAAGGTGGTCACACACTGTGATAAAATGACGAGGTTTTTTTGATGACTTATTTACAATGGAATTAATGTCATCTCAAATAGTTTTTCATGAATATTATTTATGACAGACACTATGTTATGTCACAAATAATAGTGAGCCTAGGGGCATTTGCAACAGATTTTTTTATCTATCATAAATACCCATCGCGATTACTTTTGGCATTGGATGGTGCGAATGCACACCAAAAATAGTTGTGACGGACTATTCATTTCATCTCAAATAATAACAGAAAAGCTACTATTTGTTATGGGTTATTTGGCCATCTCAAATGACCTGTCGCAAATGTCTAAAATTCTAGTAGTTATTACATATCAAAAATCATAATATTGAGTCATGGCATAAATATTGGAATTCTATAAGACATGAATCATAATATAATCAAAGATATTTATCCATGAGAGAATAAGATTATTGAAAGAAATAGAGTTGTGGAATACATATCAGCTTATAACATTGTGAACATGTATAAGTAAAGACAGGTTCACTCATTAAGTTAAGCACATGAAATAAGGCCCTAGCATAAACTTATTAACATGAAACCAATTCTAAAAATAATATTTTGAAAATGAAATATATGTTCTCACATAACACTGTAAACATGTAATTAAGTTTACATATAACATTATTAACATATAATCAATTTAATGCTTAACATTGTGAAAATGTAATCAATTTAAATAATAACATTGTGAATATGTAATCAGTATTACATATAACATATTTACTCAAGATTTATCCATATTTACCCAATGAATTAGAGGTAGATATATCTCCCACAAATCACATAATAAAAATAATTTGTATGTTTTTCAAAATATTATAAAACATTCACCATACCATAACCCATGTAATGAAATGGGTTTGATAAACATTTCATTATTTCATAACCAGTTAAAAATATACAGGCTTCATAACCATTTCATCATTTCATAATCCATAGAGAAAAAGAAGGTTTCATAAGTATTTTATCATGGTATAACCAGTGGAAGAGAAATGGGTGTTATAAACATATTTTCATGATAAAAAATATAGAGAAATAAAAACAATAGTATACTTGGTTCATATCCCTAGAAAAGCATATATTACATCAAAGGATGTTATCTTAGATGGGGAATGATTTTATAAGATCTACTAGAACATTTCATGAGGAAAATAATTTTTATTTGAAAATATATTTTTACAACTAAAAATTCAACATTTTAAATATTATTTTATTCTAAAATAACATTGAAAATTTATACAGGATTCTTCATAGAAAATAATTTTTATGATGGTGGATAATTTTCATTCATGTCTTACATATTAAAACAAATATTCCTTTCAAATTTTCAATAAAAAATAAATAGGAATTGTTTTGAAAATTATATGAAGATTTATTTGGGAAAAAATTATTTAATAAATAATTTGAATTTTTTTAAAAAATATTAAAAACCTTTTTATAAAACATATTTTTGGAAGAAAAGGGGTTTTTTACTGAAAAAAAAATATAAACGATTTTTATTAAAAACATTTTATCAATTATTTTAATTACCAAAGATTGGGGAAATGGTATTATTAGAAATTTAATGATAATTATTGATATCTAGATCATAATATTTTAATATTGGAGACCTAATAATAAACAATCTTGATAAATGATGATATTGTCGCATAAATCCATTACAACTTTGGTAACATTTGAAACATAATAACCATAAAAGAGAGATCCTAAATTGGATAATTAATCCCCTAAATTTTCTATAGAATCGTTATGAAATAAATTTAAGGGTAGTATATACACCACATAATATAATTAGTTAGTGAATATGGTATGTGTCTCATATAAGTAAAAAAGTGAGACGAAAATCCCTTACCTTAAGCCTCAACTTCCTTCATACAAATTTGAACCTCTTTTATACTGAATATAATTTTTGTATAAATATATTATAAGACCATAATTATATATATTATACCATATATTATTTATGTGTGTCTATTTATTACATGTTTATTAACAATTCCTTGTTAAAATCATGTTTTGAGTAATAACTACTTTGTTTTTCGTATATTTTTTGATTTGGTATTTATGGTTCTCTTACTTTGATCATGGTTATATAGTCTAAAAAATAATAATAATGATTTAATTATCATATTTATACATCAATTATATTTTTAATACCCATCATGAAAGATGGTTTTGAGAAATGAAGTATGTTGCGATCACGGAGATGTTAGGTCTTACGTACACATGAGTAACGTTCCCATTTTTCAACGATCATTATAAAAATAAGATAAGTAATATTTTATATTTACATAATGATAATAATTTTATTTTATTTATTTAAATATAATTATGCATATTATCCATGTATTTTTGTGATTAAAAGAGAGAGTCGCATCACTTCGTGAAGGTGGTAGTCCACACATACACAAAGGATAATATCATCTTTTAGTGCGTGAAAAGATGAGAAATAAATGATATATTATCTTTTAATAATGATAAATATGTCATTAATATCATAATTAGTCTATTTATATCACATATATTTATAAATTTGATCCTTATTACCTTTCATGTAAAGTGTTAGTGAAAAAACGAATCGCATCGCTTCGTGAGGTGGTGGTCCGCCATACACACGAGCGACGTTATTATATCCCCTATGGAATGGAAATTAGAAAAAGGTATATATTATCTAATGAATATATAGGTATAATTATTTTATTAATACAATAAATATATTTATTATATCTATCATAATACTCAACCATGATAGGTGGTAATGTAAAAAATGAAAGACATCGGTTTGTGAGGTCGTAGTCCGCCGTACACATGATCAACAGTTTCATTTCCCATTTGATGGAAGTGAATATTGATATAGGTTATTACATTAACATAATAATATATCATTATATAGTATATAATGTTGTAATTTTATAATAATTTTTAATACATAATTAAAGGTGGAAAATTAGAAATAAAAAGAAGGAGCTTAGTGAAGACAATTACCTTCGCTTAGAAGTACCTCCTTTGGATCTCTTATTAAGGACCCTAGTGTTGGTATTTTTAGAGGACCATAAAATATATAAATTGGATAAGTATGTGGGGGATGTATTTTAGAAGAGGTAATATGAACTATATGTATTGAGAGGTTTGAATAAGTGGAGGGTGGTTGTGTCCATTAATAAGTTTGGAAAAGGAACCCACTAGGAAACTACTTGGAAATTTCCTAAAATAATCCAAAATTAAAAATTAAAAAGATTCCAAATGACCATAGATTATGATTTGGATGGATAAAATTGAAATAAATCCATATATTAGTAATTTTACAAGTTTTATAGTCATTTTAACCCGTATCTTCTTAGTTTAACCCCTCGGTAAACCCATTTTTACCTTAACCATGGTTATTAGTTTTGACTGTTTCACTATTAATTTTGGACAAAAATAAAGTTTACATTATTTTATAATATAAATTATACTGATTCCAAATATGGGATAAATTTTTCCAAATTCAATTCACATAAGTTTTAAATTTTAATTTTAAATTAATCTTACAAACGTGATGAGAAAGCTGGTTTTCAAAGAGAAAATGTTCAAAAGTTTACAAAGTTTTTATATCTAAATTCAATATAAAATTGATTATAATTACCTAAATTGGATGAATATATATATATATATATAATTGAACTAATTTTTCATTAAAATAAAAATAAACCATAATTTAAATTTATATGTAATTTAAATAAAAATACGGGTTTCAATTAAAATTCAATCTTTTCAATATTAATCAAAAAATTAATCTTTTAGAAAATTCTCAAAAATCAAGCATAAGCTAATTTTGATATCATGATTTCAAAAATTAATTTTATTTAATAAAA
Source organism: Viscum album (assembly GCA_963277665.1). Lineage (NCBI taxonomy): Eukaryota > Viridiplantae > Streptophyta > Magnoliopsida > Santalales > Viscaceae > Viscum > Viscum album. Next base: position 1,673,761,485 of record OY728133.1, read on the forward strand.
TAAATTTTATAAAAGTTTAAAAAATTGATTCTATTTATGATTAAATGTAAATTGTTTTGAGAAAATAGTATTTTTGAAACATAAAAATAATTTATTGAAAAATTGAGTAGTTTTTATCAATATGTTTTCTTTATATAAAACCATTATAATTAATATTTAGAAATTATTTATTATTATTCATATCACTGAGTTTAATAGCTATGTTATAACAACCACATTTGAATAATATTAATAATATATCATGGTTTTGTTAAAACTCAGTGTCTTGTGTAGCAAAAGATAAACTCAGTGTTTCATGAAATAAAAAATTAAATCAGTGTTTCATGTAACACAATATATCAAATAAATTTAATTTATTAAAAAATAATAATTTTTAAAAACATAGGGTGTTAAATTATACCCCCTTTAAAATTAATTTCTTCTTCTAAATTTCTAAATTTCTTTCCAAAAACTGAGGATACTTCTACCTCATTACATCCTTAGGTTCCCATGTAGCATCCTCAAACTGGGGGTTTTTTCCAAAAATCTTTTTCCTAGTGAGTGTTATTGTTTTTTAGAATATATATATATGATTCATAATCTCAACCGATTATTCCTTATAAGAAATATCATGCTTCAGCAATATGACTTCTATGTTCAATATATGTAAAGGATTTGGTATGTACTTCCTCATGAGAGTTACATAGTGCATATCATGAACATGAGAGATATTTGATGGAAGCACCAAAATATAATCTAGTTTTCTGATACAATCAATTATTTCAAAGGGATTGATATACCTATGGATTATTTTGACCTTTTTCCTTCCATGGAGAAATTCATAGAAATACCTTCTTTCCAAATTCAAATTCTAGATTACATCAGAAATTATCATCATAATATATCTATCAATATTTTTCTTACCTAAAATTTCCCTAAATTGATATAACCTTTTACTCTATTTCATTATCTAGATCAAGTCCCATGTCACGACCTGTCCCCCGGGGCCCGTGCTGTGACTACCCTAATCCCGCCTTCCATAGGCCAGGGGCTGGTGACTAGCACTGAAAGGCGTATTCCCTAAAACCGGGAAGGCATTGCCTTTATATCCAGTAAACACATGCAACCAAGCACACAAAAAGATATGAATACAAGTAAACTGTATAGCAAAAAGAGTGCTGAAAGTAAGAGGGGCTGGAATACAAGCCCAATAGTAAAGGTACAAGTACAACTAAAATACCATACAATTGAAGAAAAATAAAGATAGCTACTGGGTCGTCCTCCGAGGTTCCTACCTAAACGGTAGGTACAGATCGCCTCCTCAGCACTCCACGTCAGCCTGTCTCCTCTGCGTACTGAAACGTCGTATGGTCTACCTCCAAGAACCATCTAGTCCTGGTACCCTCTCACTCGATCAGCGTTGTCCGTCGTTTACACCAAAAACAACAAGGTGCGAGAATAACCCATGTAGGGATTAGTATAAAGTTACTCAGTAGGGACCCCTAGACCCTTAAGGTCTCACAAAATTCACAAAGGATAAACCAAAACGCATGAAATCAATTGACAACCCTACTTAGGTATATGACCATACATATATCTAAGTTATCAAGTATACCCATCTCAATCATGATGAAACCCTGGGTCCAACCCAAAAGCCCAAAGCTCAACTACTCCACAAAGGAATGAATACCACAAAGGAAAGTACCACACAGGTATGCCACACAGAAGAATACCACCAAGGTATTACCAAAAAGAAATGTACCACATAGGTACGAACTCAACTCACACCAGGTATAACATAGGTATAGTAGTTGAGATGATTAGATGTAACTAATAATTCATCTTACTCTTTTAAGAGGCAGACAAATGAAGGATCCTAAATCATCATAAAACCCATAGAGGATCATAGTTTATCATCAGACCCACACAGGATCCTAGTACCTCGTCAGACCCACACAGGATCCTAGTACGTCGTCATTACGTCGTCAGAACTACACAGGATCCTAGTACCTTTTCAGTATGTCGTCAGACCCACATAAGATCCCAGTACATCATCAGTACATCTTCAGTCCCATAGAGGATCCTAGTACATCTTTTTTACGTCGTCAAACCCACATAGGATCCTAGTACATTTTCAGTACATAGTCAGACCCACACAGGATCTTAGCATATTGTCAGTACATTGTTAGACCCAAACAGGATCCTAGTACATCATCAGTACGTCGTCGGACCCACACAGGATCCTAGTACATCTTCATTAGATCGTCAGACCCACATAGGATCCTAGTACATCGTCAGTACATCGTCAAACCCACACAGGATCTTAGTACATCGTCATAACCAGCTACAGCGTACCCGCACTAAGCTTTCTCGTCTCTAGGAGAGTATGCTTCTCAAGTTACTGGTCAATAATCTAACTTCCATGAAGTCTCACAAAGAAGTATCTTAAAGGTCTGCCATGTCATAGGGTTCTCAACGCAATAGACGATGCGTCAAACGAACGTCTGGTCTGTAATTTATTATCCTTTTAGTCCCGATGACCCAGTTGGATTCATGATCGATCCAACTCAACTGTACCCCAAATTTATCCAAATCTCGAGTGGGGTATACCAAAAGATCTGACTCTCTCCAAGGTTTCTGGTGCCATAGATGGTTCATTAAACAGACGTCTAGTGCCAAAGTTACGGCCAAAGGAATGTATAGGGTCGAAACTGGTCTGGGTCCGGTCTGACCCGGTCAGCTTGACCCAGTTTGGGTCGACCCGGCCTGAATCCCTGGGTCTGGCCCGGCCTGCACTGGGCGGTCCGCAGTGCAGCGGGGCGGCCACGGTGTGAAGGTCTGCCACAGCTGGCTGGATAGCTAGCCATCCTCTTCACACAGCGCGGTTATGCACCATGCCTTCGTCGATACACGTCTTGGTTGTCATCTTCTTCTGTCGCAAATATTTCATCAAAAATCACAAGGGATTTTGGAGAGGTCGGGCCATGTTCATTTGGCCCGCACCCTCCATGTTAGAGTGGTAGTAAGCAGTTCATAACTTTTGAATCACAAAGAACATTAAGAATGGGTAAGGGAGGTATTTAAAACATCAAACCCTACCTTGATTACTCGTTGACATTGGTAAGGAGAGGAAAGGGTGAAGTCAGTGACGTCGATGTTTCCTCGATCGTTGGTTCGTTCATCATTGTAGATCCTTTGATGGATTTCTTCATTGGATAAATATTCATCGAAGGAGAAGAGTTCTTCATTGGAGAAATATTCATCAAAGGAGAATAGTCATTCATTGGAGAATGCTTCTCCAAATTTCTTCCCACTCTCCCCTTTTCCAACAATTTTCCCCCAATGATAATATCAAGAGCCAATAGAAATTAAAGTAGGTTTATACATTTAATTTACATTGGAAAAAAATTAGATGGCTCAAATAATTAATTGGAGATTTGGTATAATTAATGTAGGGGATTTGAGAGGTTTTCTCCCATTAAAGGGGGTTCGGGTGGTCCCCACCACTAGAATTCAAATTGTGGGTGTTCTAGTTCGGGTGGTCCCCACCTATTTAACATCACATGGTAGGTTTCAACAAAAATAATATGTAAAGTAATTTTATTTTTATTTTCCCATGAAAAACATAAAATCTATCTTTCACTCTCAACCTACTACGGTCAAGGTGAAGGTCTCCTTAAGAGAATATCAATGCTGCAAATTCAATGGTTCCTTTAGATTTAAATTCTGGGCACCGGTTTAAAAGTTAAAGAAACCCACTCATACATTTTCTGAACAAACCTGAAAAAAAGTTCAGAAATTCATTCCGGTCAAATCAGGCCTCAAAATCACGCACCGTAAATTTTCGCAGACTCATAAAATTCTCATATAATTAAAAAATAACATGAAAATTCCAGGACTTTACATTCTTCCCACCTCAGGGATTTGCATCCCCGAAATCCATATCACAAAACTAGGAAAACAAGTGGGGGTACTGAGCACGAATCTGAGCCTCCCTCTCCCATGTGCTCTCCTAGAGGTTCTCATGTTGCCAGCGAATATACACTAAAGGTATCGACCGGCCACGAAGGACCCACTCTTTTCTATCCTCAATCTCTACTGGAACCACCATAAATGTCTCCCCATCGTCGACTTTCAGCTCACTGTGGTCGATGATGTGAGAAGGGTCATGCACATATCTCCTCAGCTGGGATACGTCGATGACGTCTTACACCCAGTGTAACTGAGGGGGAAGTTCTAGGCAATAATCCACCTCGCCAACTCCACTGAGGACCTAGAAGGGTCCAATGAACCTCATAGATAACTTGTATCCCTGGCCAAATCTCTGAAAACCTCATTGAGGTGAGACCTGTAGAAAGACGTGGTCGCCATCCTCAAACTCCAGAGGTCTCTGTCTCCTATTGGCATAAGAATTCTTCCTACTCTGTGCAATCTTCATCCACTCCTGGATGATCTGAACTTTCTCTGTGGTAGCTCATACCATCTCTGGACCCACGAGTGCTGACTACCCTAGGTCAGTCTAGCACAAAGATGATCTACAAGGTTGGTCGTACAACGCCTTGAAAGGTGTCATACCAATGCTGGAGTGATAGTTGTTGTTGTATGAAAACTCCACCAAGGGAAATTGATCCTCCCAGCTGCAACCGAAGTCGAGGACTTAAGCATGTAGCATGTCCTCAAGGGTCTGAATGGTCCACTCAGTCTTTCTATCAATCTGAGGATGGAAGGCAGTGCTTAAATGAAGATGCATCCCGAAAGCCTCCTGCAACCCCTTCCACAACCAGTAAGTAAAATGTGTATCACGATTAGAGAAAATCATCGAGGGTACTCCATGTAGCCATACAATCTCATGCACATAGAGGCATCTCAAGCTCTCTACTAAACCCTGCTCTCTGATCGATAGGAAGTGGGCCGAGTTGATGACTCGGTAGATGATCACCCAGATAGAATCATGACCCCTAGATGTACGTGGACGTCCCGTCACGAAGTCCATGGATATCCCATCCCACTTCCACTCTGGGACCTCTAGAGGTTGAACCAAGCATGCTGGTACCTGATGCTCTGCCTTCACTTGTTAACAAGTGAGGCATCGAGAGACAAACTATGCTACTCTTTTCTTCATTCCCAGCCCCTAGTGTTGTCATCGGAGATCCTGGTACATCTTTGCTACTCCTAGATGTACTACTAGAGGGGATATGTGGAACTCCCTCATCGCTTCCTCCTAAAGTGACACTTGTACCATCGTACGTCCCCTGAAGAGGATGTTGTGCTCCCCACCTTTAGAAAATTCATCAGGTGCATGTCTTGTGGATATCTGAGTACGCCAATCCTCACAGTCAGTGTCCCTACGTTGTGCCTCTCTGACTCATTGAAGAAGTGGACGAGTGACTATAAGATAATAAATAAAAGCTTCTCCATCTCGATCCACAAAGGATATCTGCAAAGCATTCAGCTGATCTATCACCACACCTAGCAGCTATATACCAGATTTTCTATTGAGTTCATCTGCTACAATGTTCCCCTTCCTAAGAGTATAGACTATCTCGAAGTCATAGTCCTCGAGAAACTCAAGCCAATATCACTGTCTCATGTTCAGGTCCTTCTGTGAGAAGATATACCCGAGACTCTTGTGATCCGAGTAGACTGTAAAACGCTGGCCCATCAAGTAATGTCAAAACATATTCTAGGCAAAGACCACTGCTTCTAACTCTTGGTCATGGGTAGCGTAGTTCTGTTCATGTTGTCTCAGCAGTCAAGAACCATATGCGATCACTGCTCTCTCCTACACTAGGACATATCCAAGATCGGTCCCTGATGTGTCATAGTAGACTACGTACCCTACACCCTCCTCTAGAAGCCTCAAGATAGGGGCACTAGTCAGCCTCTACCTCAGCTCTTGAAAAATCTGCTGACATTTCTCGAACCACATGAAGGGTTGCCCCTTCTTCGTCAACACTGATAAAGGTGATGCAAATCTGGAGAAATCTGGCACAAACCTCTAATAGTATCCATCCAAACCCTGGAAACTCCATACCTCTGTCACACTCCTAGGTGTCTCCCAAGAATATACCACCTCAATCTTCAGTGGATCCACTGCAAATCCAGCCTCTGAGATGACATGTCCTAGAAAGTCCAACTCTATGATCCAGAACTAGCACTTAGAGAGCTTACCATAAAGCTTGGTGCTCTCAGAGTGTGTCTAGAACTATTTACAAATGATAGTCATGCTCCTCCTCAGTAGCCAGGCAGACCATAATGTCATTGATGAAGACTACTACAAAGTGATAAAGGTATGGTTGAAAGATCTTGTTCATGAGTCCCATGAAAACTGCTAGGGCGTTGGTCATGCCTAAAGTCATAACCAAGAACTCATAATGGCCATACCGACATCTAAAATCTGTCTTCTGCACATCCTCATCTCGCACTCTGAGCTAGTGATAGCCTGACCTGAGGTCTATCTTCGAGAACCACCGTGCTCCCTTTAGCTGATCAAAGAGGTTTTCAATCATCGAGAGTGGGTACTTGTTCTTCACAGTCAGTTGGTTCAGGAACCGATACTCGAAACAATGTCTCAAGCTCCCATCCTCCTTCGGAGTAAATAAAATCAGGGCTGCCCAAGGAGAAACACTAGGCAGAATGAATCCCTTCCCCTATAAGTCCTCCAACTGTACCCGAAGCTCACGAAGCTCTGTGGGAGCCATCCGATACACAGGTGTAGATATCGGTTCTGTCCCGGGTACAATTAAACGTAAAAGTCCACCTTTCTACGAGGGCGTAGACCTGGAACATCATCAGGGAAAACATCCTCATTCTAGTCCGCCACTATAGGATAGCTCAAACTCTCAACATCAACCGCTCTGAGGGTAAGGCTAGCCAATTGATGAGTGATTATATGAACTCTCCTCCAAGTAAGTCCATCATGTACTGCAAAGAATCCCTTCTCACCTGTGAAGGTAAACCTGGTCCCATCCATGCGGACACACCACACTTTGCACATAATACAGTCAATCTGAGCATGGACTATAGATAACCAATCCATACCCAAGATTACATTGTAAGGGCTCGAATCCACTACTAGGAGATCCTAGCCAAAGCTCCCGCCTCCTAGATTAAGCTCACACTACCAGCACCAGTGTGTAATCGTCGAATCCTCTCCCGTAGGAGTCTATAGCCATAAAGATTGATCCAATGGCTCCGTCGGAATCTCTGTGCTCCGAACGAGGGTAGTGGAAATAAAATAATGACTGGAACCTTTGTCTATAAGTACTATAGCTAAGGTGATGTAGACACAGATCGTACTTTGTACCATCTCTGGAGAACCATGATCGTAGGCTTCATCTGCCTAGAGCTGAGCTCTCCCCTTTAGTCCTACTCCCTGCGGTCGGGGTGGACCTCCCGGTGGTGGTGGCGGTAACATCTCGAATTGTCTCTCACTGCCATTTACACGGACATCTCCTCTTCCATGTATGCCTACTACCTATGGACCTCCTTGGTTGAACCTCTGTCTCTGCCTAGGTGGTTCCTCAACCATCTTCTGATCATCCATACGGCGAGTTGGATATTCACAAGTCATGTGACCCTACCCACCGCATGTGAACCACTATTTATTCCTCTCATGGCTGGCTCTGTCTCTTGTGCCCCGCACAACTGACCCTGAATCATGCGGTCGTCCACCCATAGGTATGGTCCTCTTAAACCTCTATGACATATGTCTGCTTCCAGCTACATAAGACTCTGTTACGTGACATCCAATGGTGGGTCTCACTATTTGTGACTGCTCAGTAAGTAAACTCTGCACTTAGAGGGCTCGCTCTAACACCCCCGGCTGTGTCGGGATGCTGAGAGAAATCATTGAATCCCTAATCTCCCACCTGAGTCCCTACTCGCAGGTCTGGTCCCTGAAGAATGGGTCCCTCACTATATCGGTGGAGTAGCGTGATATGTCAGTTAACCTCACTGAGTACTAAGCCATAGTCACGTTTCCCTGTTGCAGATGAAGAAGCTCTTGTATGTGCACTGTGCGAAGAGTCGATGGGACAAACTCTGCCCAAAACAGGCTCTAAAAGTCTACCGAGAGAAGTGTCATATCATTGTGAACCTGGATCATCAAGCTCCACCATCTGCCTGCTGCTACCAGTAGAAGACTAGTGGCAAGGATCACCATGAGATCAGCTAGTGTCCCTAGTAGTCAGAATACTCTCACCACGGCCTCCAACAAATCTGCAGCCACCTGTGGGACCATCTCCCCCCTAAACTTGGGTTGCCTCTGGTTTTAGAACTTGTGCAATGCGCTCAAGCGGTGTGCACCCTCTGCAGCTAGGGCTGGTGTCATCGTTGTCCCAATGGGTAAGGGTACCACTGGTGCCTCTGTTGGTGCCTCTACTGGAAGAGGGCCCTGCACTGAGGCCTCATCGCTCGGTGGACTATCAGAGAATATTATACTTGGTACCCTAGCTGTTTATCTACGTGGAGGAATCCTGAAAAGAAACAGGTGCGCCACAATCAATAAGTTATACCTGGTGAGCTAACTCAAATAAAACAAAAGAAAACTTTTCAAAACACACATGCAATCAGTTTTTTCAGGCACTGAGTCAGAAATCCGAAGTTAGGGTCCTGATGTATGGATACGTTGGCCACCGCACCAACATTGGATTCCCTAAACTGATAACCACACTCACTACACTTAACACTACTGCCATTAAAAAGATCAGAGTCTTATGTTCTATGGTATAACCGACTCCTCTGATACCAATTTGTCACGACCTGTCCCCTGGGGCTCATGTCATGACTACCCCAAGCCCGCCTTCCATAGGCCAGGGGCTAGAGACTAGCAAAAAAAGGAGTATTCCCTAAGACTAGGAAGGCATTCATTTTATATCCTATAAACACACATAACCAAGAATACATCAAGATATGAACGCAAGTAAACTATATAGAAAAAAAGAGTGATAAATGTAAGAGGGGCCAGAATATAAGCCCAACAATAAAGGTACAGGTAAAACTGAAATACAATGCAACTGAAGAAAAAGAAAGACAGCTATTGGGTCATCCTCCAAGGTTCCTGCCTGAAGAGTAGGTACAGATCACCTCCTCAGCACTCTGCATCTTCCTGTCTCCTATACATACTGACACGCCGTATGGTCTACCTCCGGGCACCGTCCTGTCCTGGTACCCTCATCCTCGATCAGTGTTGTCCGTCATTTGCACCAAACAAAACAAAGTGTGGGCATAGCCTGTGTAGGGGTGAGTATAATGTTACTAAATAGGGACCCCGAGACCCTCATGGTCTCACAAAATCCACAAAGGATAAACCAAAAATCATGAAATCAATTGACGAGCATACTGAGGTATATGCCCATACATATACCTAAGTTATCATGTATACATATCTCAATCATGATGAAACACTGGGTCCAACCAAAAAACCCAAATCTCAACTGTTCCACAAAGGAATGAATACCACCAAGGTAAGTACCACACAGGTAAGCCACAAAGAAGAATACCACCAAGGTATTACCACGAAGGAAAGTACCACATAGGTACGAACTCATCTCACACCAGGTATAACTAAGGTACAGTAGTAGAGATGATTATATGTAACTACTAATTCATCTTACTCTATTAAGAGGCAGACCCACGAAGGATCCTAAATCATCATCAGACCCACAAAGTATCGTAGTACATCGTCAGACCCACACAGGATCCTAGTACCTCATCAAACCCACATAGGATCCTATTATGTCTTCCGACCCACACAGGATCCTAGTACATCAGTAGTACATCTTCGAACCCACAAAGGATCCTATTACATCTTCAGTACATCATCACACCCGCACAAGATCCTAGTACATCGTCAGTATGTTGTCAGACCCACACAGGATCCTAGTACATCGTTGATACCTCGTCAGACCCACACATGATCCTAGTACATCGTCAGTACATCGTCAGACCCACAAAGGATCCTAGTACTTCGTCAGCACATCTTCAGACCCACACAGAATCCTAGTACATTGTCAGTACATCGTTAGTACATCGTCAGACCCACACAGGATCCTATTACATCGTCACAACCAGCTACAGGGTACCCGCACTAAGCTTTCTCATCCCCAAGAGAGTTTGATCCTCAAGCTACTGTTCAATACTCCAACTGCCATGAATTCCCATGAATAAGTGTCTCAAAGGTCTTCCATGTCATAGGGGTATTAATGAAATAGACGATGCGTCAAACGAACGCTCGGTCTGCAAGTTATTAACCTTTAGTTCTGAGGGCCTGATTGGATTCGTGCTCGATCCAACCCATCTGTACCCCCAACTTTATCTAAATATTGAGTGGGGTATAAAAAAAGGTATTTCCCTCTCCAAGGTTTCCGGCACCGTAGACGGTTCGTCAAACAGATGCCCAGTGAGAAAGTTTCGGCCAAAGGAACGTATAGGGTCGAAACTGGTCCAGGTTCGGTCCAACCCGGCCCAGCCCACAGTGCAGAGTGGCCACGGTGCGGTGTGGAGGTCGCAGTGAGGTAGGGTTCCATGATGCAGCGGGGTGCCCGGGGTGCGGTGGTGCGACCGTTGTGTGGTGGGGAGGCCGTGTTGCGGCGGGGCGGCCGCGGTGGGGTGGGGCGTTGTAGTGTGGCGGGGCGACTGTAGTGTGGCAGTCCACTACGGCTGGCCGGATGGCCAGCTATCCTCTCCGCGGTGCACGGTCGTGTACCGCACCTTCACCAATGGCCAATTCAGTTACTGTCTTCCTCCATCGCAAATATTTCATCAAAAAATACAAGGGATTTCGGAGAGGTCGGGCCATATTCCTTTAGCATGCACCCTCTGCGTTAGAGCGGTAGCAAGCTGTTCACAACTTTTAAATCATGAAGAATATCAATAATGGGTAAGGGAGGTATTTAAAACATCAAACCCTACCTTGATTGCTCATTGATGTTGGTGGGGAGAGGAAAGGGTGAAGTCGGTGACGTCGGAGTTTCCTCTATCGTTGGTTCGTTCATCATTGGAGATCCTTCAACAGAGTTCTTCGTTGGAGAAATATTCATCGAAGGAGGAGAGTTCTTCATTGGAGAAAAATTTGTCAAAGGAGAAGAGTTCTTCGTTGCAAAAATATTCATCGAAGGAGAAGATTTATTCATAGTAGAATGATTCTCCAAAGTTCTTCCCACTCTCCCCTTTGCCAATAATTTTCCCCCAACGATAAAATGAGGAGCCAACATAAATTAAAGTTGGTTTATAAATTTAATTTACATTGGCACAAAATTAAATGGCTCAAATAATTAATTAGAGAGTTAGAATAATTAAAGTTGGGGAGTAGAGATATTTTCTCCCATTAAAGGGGGTTCAGGTGGTCCCCACCACTAGAATTCAAATTTTGGATTTTCCAATTTGGGTGGTCCCCACCTCTTTAACATCACATGTGAGGTTTCGATAAAGATAAAATGTTAAGTATTTTTATTTTTATTTTCCCACGAAAAGCACAAAATCTATATTTCACCCTCGACCTACTGCGGTCGAGGTGAAGGTCTCCTTAAGCGAATATCGGTGTTGCGAGTTCAATGGTGCCCTCGGATTTTAAATCCGAGCACCGGTATAAAAGTTAAAAAGTCCCACTCATACGTTTTTTGAACATACCCGAAATACAAATTTCATAAACTCATTCCGAGCACATTGGGCCTCAGAATCACGCACCATAAATTTTTGCGGACTAATAAAATTCCCATATAATAAAAAAAATTACATGGAAATTATGGGTCTTTACATCCCAATATTTTTTTTGCAACTTCATTCTAGTAGCTCTACACTTCTTTCAATTAAAGGGATTCATAAGGAGTCATCTGAATATTTTAGTGAAAGCAATTATTGTATGAAAAATCTACTGAAGAAAGTTTTTGATCCCAACAACCTTTTAAATACATAGAATAATATCTTAGAATATACTTTAGGGTTTGAATTATTCTCTTAGACTGACCAGCTATCTTAGGATGATACATAGTCCTACAACTCAACTTTCTATCAAGATTTTGTTGAAGACTTTACCAAAACTTCAAGGTATAAATTGTGCCTTGGTCATACATATTGAATAAGGTACCCCATGCAACCTTACTGCTTCCCTAACGTATATTCTAGAAAGAGGTTATAGATATAATTATACTCTAATAGTAACAATGTGTGCTTACTTTATATGGTGATCAACTAAAACTCATATTTACCTCAACATTAAAGATAGGATTAAACCTAAAGGTTATTGATACCTTTAATCATATTTCCACTAACTATAAAGTCATTCCACCTTAAATAATTTTTTGACTAAGAAAAATATAAAACCAAAGGGTTGTATTTCTATAAATATCTCTTAAATAATTATTTGTCTTGATAAAATCACATCATGTAAAACCTAAAAAGGCTTGTCAATGGTTTTGAACTTATGATCAACCTTAAACTCATAAACCCATTATGGTCTCCATAACTCTTTCATAAAAGTACTTACTGCTTCTGTGAAATCGAATGATTTGAGTGGTTTATTTTTTGTGCACTAGTTAGAGGATGGTGTTATCCCTATGGTTTTGGATTTGAAGGAGATTATTCAAATGATGTATTTGAGTAAGTTCTCAATGGATGGACATACTACTTATGAAAAATTAGTTCAATCTTGGTCATATGTAGATCTTAAGAATAGAATCTCTAAAATCTAGAATATCACCAGATGGAGGATCATTCCAATCGCCAAAGGGTACATTCAAATTATCCTGGAAAGGCATGAGGACTTCAACTTATTTTGGTGAACAGAGAACATCAACCTCAAACGTGGTATCTTTCAGTTGTTTGAATTGGATCTAAATTACAATCCTTATAATCAAAGACTCACTATGAATTAGGTATGCACTAAAATTCACGGGCTTCCATGTATTTATTAGAATCCAAATATCATCAATGAACTTTCATAGGATTTGGAAACCCACTCAAGATTTAACATATAACTCTTAAATGGGATCTTGGTTTATATGCAGGGGCTCTTCATGAAATCATTATGGATTCCCCTACAATGGAATAAATTTATCTTATTTTGAAAGATAACAAGATGGAGGTTAAGATAGAATTCAAAAACCTACCATATTTTTATGAGAATTTCATAATGGAAGGTCATGAAATAAAAACCTATAGAGTTCTTAAGAAATTGGTAGCACCAGTATCTAATGCTATAACTTTGAGAGAAGTTCCTAAAAGAAAGTAGGAAAAATACAGGTAATATATCCCAAAATATTGGCATGGTCATGTTAAGGAAGTCAAATTGGTAAATGTGGCTAGGAATATCAATTCTTATGTTGACCTTGCTGAGGAGGAGGAGTAGTATCAATCCCCATCTCAACAGGACACTGAAATTGGGGATGACATATAGCCAACTCCGAACACTCATGATCCTTCAAAGGAAAGTAGTGGTGTTGACCTAATTGTTCTTCTATCAGAGATTATATTCATTGTCTTCTATTTCTAATATGAGAACTGTATTTTTGAACATATCAACTCTAACTTAAATATTTCCTTCTAGGAACTTGAAGATCAACAGATGAACTCTAGAATGGAGCTTGTATGGAAGAAGTAGTAGGTTTTAATTTCTCAGAAGGCTTCTAGTGATAATGTTGAATCTGAACAGAGGTTGATTATTACTCCAGTTTCTATGATGCTATAGATACCCAACCGGACAGGAACAGAAACACTTGTTAAGCTTAAAGAGAGTGGTAAACTGGATGATCATGCAGGGGTTTCTGACACTATGTCTAAACCAAAGACAAAGACAATTCCAAGAAGATCTTATAGGACCATGAAAATTGATGTGAAAGAAAAGGAGGAAAGTAGCTCCAAGTAAAATTCAAAATGAGGATCATGTTCTAGAACTGCCAAGGTATAGTGAACCTTAGTATTGAAGGTTCCTTATAGATTCTTGTAGGTAAGCATAAACCTGATGTGATTGGTATAAAAAAACTTATTTCTAGGCTTGATAAATTTATTTCAGGAAGTGTTTAACATCTTTTGGGAAAATCTAAAACTTCTTCTCCTCAATACTGCCTTTGTATTTTATCTCACAATCTTATTAACAACCCCTCATTTTTTCTTAGGGAAGACCAAGCCATTACTTATTACTTCTCCGAGGAGAATTTGAGGATATTCTACACTATGCTTTATGCCTTCAATGGCTATATGGAATGACGATCTCATTAGAATCATACGAAAGGCATGTCTAGTACTATTATGGAATCATGGGTTATTGTGGGTGATTTCAACTTCATACTGCATGCTGATGAAAAAATGGGATCCATATTCAATTTGGTCTTCATCATGGATTTCAGCACTTGTGTTGAGGATTCCAATTTAATTGAATTCAATATGACTAGGGCTAAGTACACTTGGTATAGACAACACCTTAATGGAATGAGAGCTAAAAAATGGATCATGCCATTGTGATTGATATCTCCTAGGGATGTTGAAGATACATCACTTGTGTTACCCTTGCAAAGAATAATTCAGACCATTAACCAATTTTGTTAAGACTCCTTAGAAATAAAAAAAAAGATTCCTATCCCTTTCAAGTTTAACAATACATGGATTGACTTACTAGAATGTCACAGTATTGTTCAAAACACCTGGAATGGATCATAATAAAATAGAAACCCATTAGCTTGTATCTATAAGCTAAAAAATCTGAAAGTTTCTATGAACGGCTAGAGAAGAATTTTTTTTAGTTATCCTAATGAAGAAATTGATGGCCAAGAGAAATATCTACCTTCCCTTCAAAAGGAAATCACTAAGAATAGTTTTTGTGAAGGTATCATTCATGGGTATGAGATAGTATCAATGCCCTAGGATCTCATTTGTCTTAAAGGAAACATCCTTAGAAAAAAATTCAAGGCTATGTGGCTCAGTTATGGGGATAGGAACACCAAATTTTTTAATTCCCTAAAAGGCTAAAGAAGGGATAACAAACCCCTCTCCCTCTTGATGGACGAATATCAAATTCATAATGAAATACATGCTCTCTCTTCTCATATTGTCTCCTTTTATGAGAACCTCTTAAATGTAGTACTAAAGAATGAGGAACTAAAAGAAGGTATTATTTTAGAGATGTTCACTAAGGCCAACAACCTACTTCTTACCTCTACACTTGTTGAGTTCAGAATTAGAGATGTTGTTTTTGGTCTGAATAAGGGTATCTCACCTATACAGGATGGCTTCACCAATCGTTTTTTAAACATTTCTACTAAGTCATTCAACTTGATGTTTCTAAACAGGTAAAGCACTTATTCAATGTAGGATCTCTCTCGCAATGATTTAATTCCAAATTCATATACCTAATTCTTAAGACTGATAATACTAATGACCTTATCCAATTCAGGCATGTTTCCCTTGTAAAAACAATTCATAAAATCATCACAAAGATCCTATCCAATATACTTTCTTGCATCTATAACAGTCTCATTTATTGGAATCAATTTTTCTTTGTTCATGGATAAAACATCCAGAATTGTTTGATTTCAGCCCTGGAATGTGTGAATATTCTTAGGATATCTATGACGAGTGGAAACATTGCTTTAAATCTTGATATCAAGAAATCTTTTGACATGATGGATTGCGGATTTATCTACAAGGTTCTTACAAACATTGGCTCTAACAAAAAAATTATTGGTTGGATCAATGCTCATCTTGGGCCATCTCGTATATCTATTCTTATCAATGGATCCCTGGAGAGATAGTTCATATGCTCAAGAGGGGTGTGGAAAGGTGACCGCTCTCATCCATCATATTTTCAATAGTAGAAGACTATATCAGTCAACTCTTTCTCAACATGGCAGAAACTAGTGAATTGAAACCGATCAAAGCACCACGAAGTATATCATCTCTATATAATATTTTTTTCAAACAAAATTTTCATATTTACTCTGGGAGACAAGAGGAACATCAAAGAGACTATTCTCCATTATGAACGTGTCTCTAGGAAAGAAGTCAGCTAGGGAAAGTCCTTCATTTATTTTGGTAAGAACATTCCAGCCTCTAGAAATATGATCATGATTAATGAACTTGGAATTAGGGAGAGAGACTTTCCTTTTACTTACCTTGGAGTCCCCATGTTCTGGAGTAAGCCTTGTTCTTTACATTTTACCAATATCCTTAGTTAGGTATGAGTAAATATTACCTCCTAGAATGGAAAATTTCTTTCAATGGTTAGAATAGAATGTCTTGTAAAACATTTCATCATCTCAAAGTTGGTCTAGTCCTTTATGGTCTACTCCTAGCTTGCCTCAATAATAAAATCAATAAATTAGTTGATGAGAAATTTCATTTGGAGTGGAATTATCCCAGAGAGAAATTTTATCAAAGTTCTATAGAGGCAGTTTTTCATTCCTTATGATCTTGGGGGCCTTAGTGTTGAGAATATAACTCTCTTAAACTAATCCCTTTAGACACAATTCATCTTGAAATGATCAATTAAAACTCAAAATATTTGTATTTATTCAAACTCATATTTATCATGAAATTAAAAGTAGGCTAATCTTCTTATGTGGAATCCTCAGTATATACTAGAATCATGGTAGTCTTCCATAAACATTTCTAGAACTCTCACTAGTGGGTAACTGTTAATTCCTCTTTAAAATTTTGGATTGGAAACTGGACTGGAAGCCATATTGTGAACATGATTGATCCTAGGTAACATGGAATTGATCATAGTGTTTATATCAAAGACCAAATGAATATTATAAATACTCATCCACTTGAGATCTAGCAAACTATTTCAAGTTATGATTTTGCAATGTAGGATGACATGCCTATCTAGAAACTGTCTCTAGGTGGGAAACTCAACTCAGAGGAATTTTACAAGCACCTTTCCTAAGGTCCTCACAAATGCATTGGCGACATTAACCAGAGTTGGATCCTTCCCTAAAAGTTTACCCTACTTTGGAGACTTTAATACAACAAAATCCATATCGATACTAATCTTCAGAAGATTGGTATTTTTCTTTTCTCCAAATGTGTACTTTGCCACTAGAACCGTGAAGATGTTAACCACCTATTCTTATGTTGTAAAAACTTCTTCCACACTCTGGAAAACCATCTTCGATATATTTGAGGTTTGATCACCTATTAAACTAAAATTAGTGATTTATTTCATTCTCTAATCAATATCTCTATGTCGAAGTAACTCACTTTTTTGTTCTAGGAATTCTATACTGAATTAGTATAGGTTATATGGAGAGGAATAAACAAGGATTATCACAACTAGAACCACTTCATTGTGAAATCTACAACTACTGAAATCATGGTAGCAGTTCAACATGCCAACTCACAGCACTCTTCTCACTACAAAAATTTATTACTGGACTTCTTGGTTCTGAGGTGCTTAAAGGTTCATGGACAATTTTCTCCTCTACTCTCCACACTTTAGGTTTTATGGACAACTCCTTTTGCTCACTGGATTCAATATAATATGTACGGGGCCTTGAAAGGGAACCCAGTACCAACAGGTTTTTCCTTTATTTTTAGAGACTCAGCTTGGGATTTCATTGACTTTAAATATAGTCCTTATGGCATTGATTTAGCTTTAGAATCATATATGAATGACCTTAAAAACGATATTGTCTTTTCAAATCAAAGGAACATGAAAAAAATATGGTTTGAGTGTGACTCCAAAATTGTTGTCCAATACATTAGAAGTGGGAAAGTTTATCTCTCTTAGAAGATGATCAAAAAATGGTATGAATTCCTTGACTATATTTCATTAATAAATTACATCATTATGCATGTTTATTATGAAGGAAACACACTCATGATCATGTTTTCAAAAAAAGGAGTGCATGAGGTAGATTGTGTTTCTTATTTCATTTATCCTAATGATCTATTATGTTTGCTTAAAAAGTATAAATGTAAGGTTTCTAATTTTAGACTGATGTAGAGTTTCTTTCCTTTTTATTTCAAGAGCCTTTGAGCTCACTTTTTTCAAAAAAAAATCAAAAAAATTTCCATTAGAAGCTTGGGTTTGTCCTTGTACCAATAGAATATCAAATGTGATTTCATTATTCCATAATCCATGTAGAGGGAGATAATCAATGCTCAAAATCACATGAAAATTCACTAAAGGATAAACAATATGATCTTTATAGGGATTATTCATACAAAATCAAACATGGAATTACCAACTAGGGAGTATTGGATAAGTGTTACCTAATTATCATGATTCACATCAACTATCATGATTGCATAAGCTCTCCCTTTATCATTTTTCTACATAGGATAGTGTAACTTATCATCCTCATTAAACCTTGGATTGGGTAATTTATTCACATAATGATCATACTCCTTGAATTTTAAACACTAGAGTGTGGGTGGTGTATTATGTGCTAATTTCTCTCTATTTTCATCATTGGCTAACTTCTTCACATCAATTAGGCATTCTATTTCCCTATGACCTTTACTTCCACCCATAAAACATTTACTAGTTCCCTTAAGACAATATTCTACATGTTTCTCCCATAAATTGATCATAAAGGAAATATTATCTTCTTCCCAGCATGGTTTTTAGAATTTTCTTTGAATTCTATTTTTGTCTTCTTATCAAACCCATGAGATTGATATGTAAATAAAACCTCTATTTCCACCTTGATAACACATAAAACAATCTATTTATAGCTACTGAATTCTCTTATGGATAACACCATTTAGATACATGGTTTTAATCCATTGAATAATATATCAACCTTACTTTCAGGTTGGATGATAATAGCAGAAGCATACCTCACAAGTCATGTAAGATTTTCCTCATGGGTACCAATAGATTCATCTTCATTTTTATTTATCTCAAGGAAATCCTTATCCATATTCATATAAAGAATATGAGAAAAGTAATTAATGAAAAATAAGTTCTTTAACTTTTCCAAATCCATAGAGTCAATTAAATTCTATTTATATTTATTGTTGATAATATTCTACCATTGATTCGTTTTACCTTCCAAATTACAGACAAACAAAATAACTTTCTTATGTTTTGAATAATGGAGAATATCAAATATCTTTTCAGTGGTGTGGAACAATTGTTCAATAACTAGTGGATCATAAGAAACACTAAAATAAGGTAGAAGTTTCCTCATTAATGACTCAACAGAATTTTGTTACCTACTTTGTTATTTTTTAAATCTGATATGATACATTGATTGAGAAAGCTGTGTGATCATATCAATGATATTTTTTATTCCATATCCCATAACATTTGGATTCTCCAGAGGAAAATCATTTCATTTTCCATAGAACCCAGTATTAACATGGTTTATCCAGGTTCCATCTATTTAATAAAACTAAAAATCATAGTTTAAGAAATAATAATCATAGTGGGGAACTAAATAATCATGAAAAAAAACTTATAGGATGTCTAAATCCTAACACAATGTTTTTAGTCTATAATACCTTTGGTTTATCCTAGTCTATTCATAGTCATAATCTATTTAAATCATT
The DNA here is from genome assembly GCA_963277665.1 of Viscum album. Classification (NCBI taxonomy): domain Eukaryota; kingdom Viridiplantae; phylum Streptophyta; class Magnoliopsida; order Santalales; family Viscaceae; genus Viscum; species Viscum album. The sequence continues at coordinate 1,673,780,958 of OY728133.1, forward strand.
CACGATGGTTTTTAAAGAGTTTGTGAATATCTAAAGCATATCCCCCTAGGAGTGTCAAAATTGGTGTACAACAAGGCTTGTAGTCATACACCAGGTGATGATCGAGTCCATATCAATGCACCCTTATCGAAAATATTACTCCTAAGTACCTCTGTTCTAGATCCACGTCCACTTGTATTATCATGACATGGATGTAATTTCTTGGAAACCACTTTCTCTATGCTCTACCAAAATTAAAGGACATTTTTCTATACTTTGAATCATTCTTATATTTATCATTAAATACATCCATAAACATATCCTTGGAAATATCTCTAAGGATATCACTAAAGTTTTCTCATCCTAGTTTCCAAATTTTAACTAATACTTTCTTCTGATACCAACCATAGAGACCCAAGATTATAATACATATGTATTACACCCTTTTAGATAAATATATAATAAATTACACACAAAAAACACTTAAGGGTTGTAATAGTTTATTGTCTTTGGAGACTAGGTAAAAAATATTCTAATTTGGTGAAATATCTTCAACATCTCCCATAAAGATATTCCTCTTTAGTACTATTCACAAAAATACCCAACATAAAACCATTATTCATAGACTTGGAAAATTAAACATAAGAAATGGTGGGCTCATATGATTAGTAAGGATAAACAAGGGATATATGTGAATATAACATGAACATAAAGGTATGATAACATGAGCATAACATTTGAAAATAATATCCTACATATCAAAGATCAAAATATTGAGTCATTTCATAAATATTGTGAGTTCATAATACATTAATCATAATGGAATCAAATGAAATTATCCATGATAGAATAAAATTGGTGTAAGACATAGATTTTTGGCACACAAATCGGCTTATAACATTATAAACATGTATAAATAGGATAGGTTCACTCATTAAGTTAAAAAAAATGAAATAAAATCCTCACATAAACCTATGGACATGCAAATAGGTCTGCACATAACATTATGGACATGAAATATAGGTCCACTCATAACACTATGAACATGTAATTAGGTCCATGCATAAAATTGTGAACAAGTAATCAGGTTCACATGTAACATTATGAACATGTAATCAGCTTCATGCATAAAATTGTGAACATGTAATCAGGTTTACACATAACATTGTGAACAAGTAATCAGGTTCACATATATTATATTTACTCATGAGTTATCCATCATTACTAAATGAATTGGAGGGAGATATTGGTTCCACACCTCACATAATGAAAATCATACGTATGTTTTAAACAAGATCATAAAACATTAATCATATCACAACCCATGAAATGAAATAGGTTTCATAAAAATTTCACCATATCATAACCTGTGGAAATGAAAAAATCTTCATAATCATTTTATCATTTTATCGTCGCATAACTGATGAAAAAAAAGTAGGTTTCATAAGAATTTTTTCAAGATATAACCCATAGAAGAGAAATGGGTTTCATAAACATAGTTTCATGATAAACCATATAGAGAAATAATAATTATTGTATACTTGGTTAATATCACTATAAAATAATAAGTTATATCAAAATATGTCATCTTAGATAGATAATTATTTTGAAATATTACATGGAACATTTCTTGAGGAAAATAACATTTCTTTCAAAACCACTTTTAAAATATAAAAATCATAAAAAAATTGAAAATAATTTTCCTTGAAAATAAAGATAAAAAATTATTAATTAAACTTTAAATAAAATTTGGTCTTAATGGTGTAAAATTATGTTTAGGTCATCAACATTAAAAACATATTTCTTACACATTTTTGGTAAAAAAACAAACGAGTAGTGTTTGGGAACAAAACGGAAGATTCTGTTCAAAACATTTCGTAAAAATTAAAACATGGGTAAATATTCCTTTAATAAATCATTTTAATAATTTTAAAAAAAATTGAAAACATTTTCATAAAACATGGTTTTTGAATAAAAAGGGTTTTCGACCAAAGATACAAATAAAGATAGTTTTTATTAAAAACCTTTTTGCAAGTATTTTAAGTACTAAAGAATGTAAAAACGTTATATTACTTAAAAATATCATAAATAAACATATTAGAATAAAATTAATGATAATTATTTGGTGGTATATCATAGTATTTCATCATTGGAGACTTAGTCGTAAACAATCCCGATAAGCGATGAGATTCAAATAGAAATCAATTACCACTTCGGTAACATTTAAAACAGAATCCTCGTCAAATAGAAATGATAAAATGGATATTTAATCCCTATAATTTTCAATATAATCGTAATAAAATAAATTTAGTGGAATTATATACACCACATAAAAAAAATAAGAGGTGAATATGTTATGTCTCATAGAAGTGAAAAGTGAGACATAAATCCCTTACCTTAAGTCTCAAATTCCTTCATACACATTCAAACCTCCTGTATGATAAATATAATTTTATTAAAAATATATTAAAGAACCATAATTATATACGTAATATCATATATTATTTTATTATGATCATTTATTACTTTTTTATTACCAATTCCTTGTTAAAATCATGTTTCAGGTAATAACCACTATTTTTCATATATATTTTGATTTGTTCTTTTTGGTCCTCTTAATTTGATAACGGTTGCATCATATCCAAAATAATAATAATGAAATAATTATAATATTTATAAATTAATTATACTTTTATTACCAACCATGAAAGATAGTTTTGAGAAATGATGTATGTTACGATCACAGAGATAGTAGGTCATACGTACAAATTATTAACATTTCCTTTTTCAACGATCACTAAAGAAAGGAGTTAAGGAATATTTTATCTTTCCTTGATGATAATAATATAATATTATTTATTTAAATATACTTATAAATATCATTAATGTGGTGTGGCGATGAGAATATAGTGTCATATCACTTCGTGAAGGTGGTAGTCCACAAATACACGAACAACATTATCATCTATCAGTGAGTGAAAAGGTATGAAATAAAATGATATATTATCTTTTAATAATGATAAATATTTAGTTAATATCATAATTATTTAATTAATATAATATATATTCATTAAATTTATCCTTATTACCTTCCATATAAATAATTAGTGAAGAATGAATCACCTCGCTTCGTGAGGCGGCAGTCTGTCATAAACATGAGTGACGTTATTGTATCCCCTACAAAATATAAATTAAAAAGGTTATATATTATATAATGACTCCAAAGGTATAATTATGTTGTAAATATAATATATATTTATATATATAATTTATATCCATCATCATAACCAAATGTGAGAGGTGGTAATGGAAAAACAAATGACATCATTTCGTGAGGCAGTAGTCCATAATACAGTAACCTTCGCTTAGAAGAACCTCTTTTGGATCCCTTATTAAAACCCCTAGTGTTGGTGTTTCGGGAGGACCAAAAAATCTATAACATGGATAAGGATGTTGGGGAGGTATTTTTTCAGGGTTTTTACAAACTATATTTATTTATAGGTTTGAATAAGCAGAGTTTGGTGGTGGCCTTTTATAAGTGGGGCAAAGAAACCCACTTGGAAATAACTTGGAAATTTCCCAAAACAATCCACAATAAAAAATAAATTCCCAAGATAAATGATTTTAAATGACAATATATTCTAAATTTTCAATTATTATATTTAAATATTTCTATAAAATAGGAATTATATAAGTTTTATAGTCATTTTAATCCTTATCCTTTTAGTTTAGCCCACTGGTAAAACCATTTTTACCATAACCACTGTAATTAATTTATTCTGTTTTCAATATTAATTTTAGTCAAAACTTAAGTTCAGATTGTTAAAAATTATAAATTATTTTGATTCAAAATATTTAATTCATTTTTAGATATTTAATTCACATAATAGGAAAATTTTAATTTAAAATTAATCTCATAGACGTGAAGAGAAAGTGGGTTTTCAAAGAAAAAATATTCAAAATTTTATGAAGTTTTTATATCCAAATTCAATATAAAATTGATTACAATGACCTAAATTGGATTAATTTATATAATTAAATTAAATTTACATTAAATATATATTAAAATATAATTTATCTTTATAAATAATTTAAATGAAAATGAAGTTTTCAATTAAAATTCATTATTTTTGACTATTCTTCAAAAAGATTAATCTTTTTTGATAATTCTCAAAAATTTACCTTAGGATATTTTGGAAATTATGCATTCAAAGAAAAATATTTTATAAAAAAAATTTGAAATGTTTAAAAATTTAATATTTTTATTGTTCATAAGGAGAAAAACATTTTTTAGAAAATTGTATCTTTAAAACATATAAATACTATTGTAAAATTAAGTAATTTTTTATAAATATGATTACATTATATAAAACTATTATACATAATATTTTTAAATTAGTTACTATTATTCATAAATCTAAGTTTACTACTTGTTTATGATGGTTGTGTTTGAATAATATTAATAATATATCATAGTTTTGTTAAAACTCAGTGTCGCATTTAACACAAGATAAACTTAATGTTGTGTGAAACACTGCTTAAATCAATGTTTCATGTAATTGAAGATATCAAATAAATTTAATTTATTCTAAAAAATAATTCATAAAAAATTCAAGTTGTTGTATTTATATTATTTTTATACTTCCAATAAATACCTCATATTTCATTCACTCATCATTCCCTTCAATTCCCCTCAAGGTTATATATTCTTCATTTTAAAATTTAAATTACATTAGTTATGTTTTTTCTTGTTTATAGTATAATTTTTGAGTGTGATAATTCTAGGAGATGAAAATGATTCAAATTTTCCTATTCTATGTATTTTATTTTTTGTGTTTATTGTCCCATTATACTATTTTTAATTTTATTAGGTGTATTTTTTCTATAAATGTAATGTTATAATTAATTAAATAAATTATTATTGGTTTTTATTATCTAGTGCATGTATTTTTTACTATATTATATTCCTAAATGTGACAACCAATTTTTTTAGAAAGAAAATTCCATTTATAAAAGTGTGTTCCATTACAATTTAAGGGTTTTCAGGGGTTGAAGATTTGAAAAATTATCATAGTTACATATGGTACATAAGGGTTAATTCTATGTAGTACATAATAACTAATACCTACCAAGAAAATTGTAAACTATGGGAGAAGCATGGGTCATATATAAAGTTCACCTAGTATGTAAGGGTTTATCTTGAGTTTTTCAAATATAAATTTGGTATTTTGGGATGGGGTAGTCATTTCATGAATGAGGGGAAATATCATGATGTGTTACAATGTGCCTAGAAGGGGAATCAATCTATGAATTATGAGTGATTTCGTGATCTCCCTTGACTAGTTAGCATTTATAAAATCCCTATTTTACTCTAATTAAAATTAAAAGATCCTTAGAGTCCCTTTTTAATCAAAATCATTATTCCAGATCCTTCTAAACATTTACTCATTCTTCTACCCATACTTATCTTGAGTTATAATATATTTCTTCATCATGTTAACAAAAAATCACAAGGTAAGTGAGTCACTTCCTTCTTCTTTGGTTTTTCCTATTTTTCTTCATGATTTTATTCCTCTCATGTGGATAGGGTGTATTAGGGTTTATGTTATTAGAATTTTGAGTGAGGGATTTTTTGTTTGAGGATTATAATCAAGTGTCTAGTGATGTTTTAACTCAACTGTAGTGGATTGACATTATATGTCAATTATTTCATTACTTAAAGGTAGGTGGTTCCATGTTTTTTATATTATTCCATGATCCATGAGTGTTTTTATTGTTATGACACTTATTTCCAATAGATATAAACGTTAAAATAATTGTTTATCAGGATTATTTGTATTTTTAAATTTTTAACACAAGTTCCATTAGAATAAGGGTATTTTATATACTTAAATTACTAAAACCATTTAACATGAAAATAATGCACTCAAAGTGTTCAATTAAATTTATAGAAATATTTTTCATGAAATATAAAAAGATATTTTTGTTAAATAACATATTAGAAACTATAAAAATCATCATTGTATTTTCAATGAATATATAAATGATTAAATGTGTGTTTATTTAACTTAAATTTATCTTCCTTTTTAAGACTAAGATATTTGGCTACTACTTATTGTAATGATTTCCATGAGTTTTAATGGAGTTATAAAAATATAAATTTTTTGTTCCTTAATAGGTTTCTAAACATGGAGATTCATTTAAAATATTTCAACATTTATATGACTATTAGTTTCTCTTAAATCCTTGAAATTTTTTATGTGTAATGTAATTATAATGTGTACTTGTTGAATTAATCTTCAATAGTTTATTGGTAAATTTGATTCTCAAGGAAATGTGTTCTATGAAATGTAATGTAATTATTTAATAATCATTATTCCTAATTGAAACCCAGAGTTCTTGGGAAGAAAACCTTGAGCAAGTACCACTTGATATAGATTCTTCTCATCCTAGTAAAATCTAAATGAGACCACTATTTAATTATTTTACTCTTACTAGTTATGATTACCACTAGTTAAGGATTCTATACTAGCTAGTTTCATGTGGTTAGTTTGAGATGTTTTGTTCAGACACAAATTAGTATGATGATCCTAGTTATACTTCACCATAGTAACCCTATGGAATATCTTATGAATATTGGTTAAATATGTATGTTTATCTATTTCCTTGCATTCATATTTCAAATTCTTATTAATGATTGATTACATGGAATTTTACATTCATGTTTTAGAAAGTATTAGATATTTCTACTTATTCTTAAAAATTAAAAGTGTATCTTCATATTTTCCCTTTAAAACAATATTTATTAGATTATATAAATAATTTAACTAATGGAACACTAAGCGGGGTCACACTAGACTAGTTATTCTCACACTCTACTAGTTTTTTAAGATGAAATGATGCGATTTAACCCTCCTATCATATGGATATCTTTTTTGGTCATTCTGTTTCATTTTTTGTTTTGGTCTTGTAGTGGTTTTTATTCTCTTGTACCACCTTATCGGCTTCTCATCCCATTTTCATTTAATTTCATTTTAGGATGGTTTTTTATATGTATAATTAACCTCAACATTATGTTTCTTTTTTTTTTATATTTTATCTTTCAATATTCATTTATGTTATTTCATATTGGTGTTTTAAATGTTGAAATTTTACTTATTTGGATACACAACTTACTAATAAATGGAAATGTCATATCAGGTCATCGATTAGGACCTCTTGTGGATTGATTTATCAGGTGAAACCATTATCAATTTTTTTCCTTGATACCCATGAACTAGTCTTTATCATGTAATTATTGAGAATTCCCTTTAGGCCATTCCATGGACCTGTTCGGGTTCCCAAATTAGGGGTAGACCAGGTTGGTCTATGAAAAAATGGTATCAGAGAGTAAGTAGGAAGTTGGGTAGGTGGTAAGTGGTAGTAGGATTTTTTTAACTTTATTATTAAACCGTAAACATTTTTAATCACCATATTTATGGAAAAATATTTAGTTTCTAGGTAATTCTAGGATTGAGTGGTGTTGGTCAACCCTTTTCTAGGTTACCTCTTCCTTTGTTTTTTCATAGATATGTGTGCTAAACATTTAAGTTCAATGTGAATGTTGTTATTTATCATTTCACTTCATATATCATAAGTTATTTTAATTGATAAAATGTATTTAGTAAATTTATAGTTCTTCCAGAATGATTATTATTGGTAATCGGATTAATTTTTGATTTATCAACATATTTTAATATGTTTTTCCTTTTTTTATGATAGGTGTTCATTTATTTTTTGATTCATTGATTGTAATATAATTCTTTTCCAATTTTTTGTTTTGGTACATTCAATATGTTTAAAATGTAAAATATTACTTGAATGTTTTTTTTCAAATGAATTGAAAAGGAAGTAACTTTCATGGCTTTAAAATAAAATATTAATTTTAGGTAAGGCTTCTATACTTTATAAAGTTTTAATTTTCAAGGAATTTATTCTAACTTGATATGAACATTTTTTGATAATATTGGGGTTTTAAATGGAGATATTATTATTATTTTACTTTAAAATATTATTCAACTAAATGGTTCAACAAAATGAATTTTTTCATTTAAGTACTTTTATTGGTTGAGTTTTTTAGTGGTTCTCCATACCATTTTGTGGTTCAAATAAATTATAGAGGGCAGACTCAATCTCATTTATTGTGTTTCCTTAACCTTTTTTGTCAAAGACCATGGGTTTTCTATGAACTTTATTATAAATATAGTTTTATTCTTATAAGTAATTTGATAAAATGTTTTAAAATTCCCTTTTATTTTAAATAATTTGGGTCTATATTTACAAAATTTATTTGGGAACATGGGGTTTTGACTTAAATTAATTGAACTTATTTTAATTAAAAATCACTATAAATATTCATTAAGGTTGTTACATTCTTTAATATTATTTAATATCTTTTATTCATAATTTAAATCCTTTGAAAGACATTATTTTGTGACTATTTTTTATTATACATGTATTGTTTGTGAATTGAGATTAACTAATATCATTGTCAATTTTAGAATTTCATAAATTAGAATAGAGCCTAAGTCAATTTTAAAGTCACAAAATAAGTCACTTAGAAAATGTTAAATAGATTATTTTAGTGGATACCTAATTGGATTGGTGTCAACATTTTATTTTATGGATTAGTTTATTTCAATCATAATTATGTTCGACTTAATAAGTTTAAACATGGAGTGTTTAATTTTTGATCCTTTTAAATAATCAAATGTTTTGAATTAAAATGATTTAATAAATTTTTTTATGTATTTGGATAAATTATTTGGTTTATTATCCATATATGAAAAAAAATTAAATCTATTTGAAATTTATTTTCAAAATGTTTTTGTAATAAGAACACTTACTAACTAGTTTTGAATGGGTTTTTTGTATATAATTGGGAAATCATGATTATAAAATAGAGGGCCTTGGAAATTATCAAATTTTTAAAGATTTATAATGATTTGGTAGTTAGTTTTATAACTAAAAAGTAAGAAATTATGATCATATTAAACATATTGATTTTTTTTTTGATAAACTATGTTTGGGTTATTGGAGTTAATATGATAGTGATTATTTTAAATTCATTTCATGATAGTTTAGAGTTACTTGTATGCTTGAATTCTAAATAAGTTCAAAAACTTTTAATCTCTTTTTAGACCATGTGTATTATTCCTATATAGTAATTTTAATTTTATATGTTTCATTATCTTGATTTCAATAATTGGTAAACATATCTCCATTTTGGAATTATAATTTAAGGGATGCTTTTAAAAATAAATATTATATAAACCATTTCATTTAAAGAGTAATTTATTTCTAATCATGGTCATTCATAGAAATTAATTTAAAGGATTAGTAGATTGATGGAATTATGATATTGAAATTATAAAAATATGGAAATATATCATAGTGGTTAGTTCCCTGGTGTATTTTTTGCCCTTATAATTTGAAAATCTATATATTTCATCAATCAAACTGATTTAAATATCTAATAGTATGTTTTCTATATTCTCTTTATAGATTAATGGATTTAGATTAGTTTGAATTTACTCTTTTATAATTGGGTTCTTCTTTATAATTTTATTGATATTTGGATTTTAGAGTATGGAAAAGACTAATGGTGGGAAGAAACCCAACCTTTTTATGGATTTTTAATAAATCATTTTATTATTTTTTATTTGAATTTTTTTAGTATATGAAATTATTTATTGGTTAGTATAATGTTTCTTTATAAATAAGTCCATGGGAATTTTTAGGGAATGAAATTTTTTATAATTGGGATAAGTGTCAAACTATGACCTCATTCTTCCGTATTATTTTATTTACTTACTGAGTTTCTATCTTTATTTCTTGATTTGTGTCATACCATGGGTTGATTGTATGTGATTTCACCCTATAAATGTGTCTAGGGTGTTGGTGTAGGTTGGAAATTGATTCTTGGGAGTTGGTCCTGGATTGGGGCTGGATTTTTGAGTGGTTGAGATGAAATGGAATTAATCTATGAGGTTTGAGAATTAGGTTGGTGAATTTTGGGTGTTCAAGTTCTATTCAAGATTGGGATGATTGTAAATCATGTAATGGAATAAAGGCATCATGTTGTGATGAGTGTTACATAGGTAGAGTTTATTTTGGGTTATTTTTAGGTCAAGTCATGGCCTAATAGAATCACAGTGTGAAGGGTACTACACATGATGAATTTATTTTTGGTTGGTTCTGAGTCAAGTTGTTTCCAAGATCCATCATGGTGTAAAGGCTACTAAGAAGGTTTTGGTGAGAGTTTTATTAAGTACCATACATAATGGTCCCTATTCATAAGTGTCTACTTTTTTTTACCAATTATATAAGTCTCTTTAATAAGGGTAAATCAACATAAGGGTACAATTCATTCAGAAAAATCAAGAAATTGTTGTGTGGAGGTTACATTGTATTACATAAGGGTTCTTCCTCTATCAATAATTGGTAAAAGGTTAGGATTCCATGTGATGTGTAAGCATAACCTTCTCTCTCAAGGATTGTTCAAGTGTTGGTAACCCTATGATGTGTAAGAGTTACCAAGGTTGCATCTTAAAATAGTAAATTATAGGATATGAAAAGGTTTATTAGTCACCTAGTGATATTTATAAGTTCCTAGGAAACATAATGGTTCTTAGGGGGTGAAGATTTTACAATGTAACACAAGTCTCCTATGGAACATAAGGTTCATTATCCTATGGTGAATAATGGATGATGATTACCTATAAAATGGTAATGTATGGGAAAATCATGGGTCATATGTAAAGGAAACCTAGTAAGTAAGGGTTGATCTAGAGTTTTCAAATTTAAGTGCGATGACCTAGAGGGGGGAAGTCACGCCATGAACAAGGGTTTTATTCCATGATATATTGTGATGTTCCTATAAGGGGATCATGTCTTAAAAGATAATTCACACCATATACCTTGTCCATTTAGAATTTATGAAATTTCCATCTTTCCCTATTAAAATTAAAAGACCCTTGGAGTCCCTTTTCTCTCACACTCATTGATTTACATCCACCTATGTATTCACTCATGCTTCACCCTCTCCTTGTATTGAGTTATCATGAATTTTTATAATAATTATTTATGAAATCTCTAGGTGGGTTGGTTTATTCCTTCTCCGTGGTTATTTTATCCTCTTCTTCATGATTTATTTCCTATACTATTCTACCAAACTAGTCTGAGATGAATCAACACATCCCCTCACTTGGCTCACCAGGGCATGAATATTATTCCCGATCCCCAAGGGATAGAAACTATTTTATTAAAATCAAGAACATACACTTGAGAATAATTTCTACCATATAAAATAATATAAATAGATAATGAAAGCCACTAATAATATATAATGACCTATCTATACATTGTATGCCCATGTATATAAATAAGAATTCTCAATATAAAAGAAATAACCAATCAGAGTAACATGTAGAAACACTAATAATAATAATTGAACATTGTAATAATAACAAGAATCATTCTCAAAATAACTAGGTAAAGTTGAAAATGAAAATAAGAGACACAACTAGATGAATTGGCTAATACATAACCAACCCAAATGAAACTTAATCAAAGGAAAAAACTCAAACTTTCACAAACTATCTTCATGTGACCCAAATTCACACACCACAACCACATCTATCATCAGACCAACCTAGAAAAAATTCCAAAGGAGATTGAGATCAATGAATAATGCATTTTGGGAACATAAAAGAAAACTTGAAAGTTTAAATCACCCAATGGTGTATTTAAGGTGTGAGCTAAACATACCAAGTAAGACTTTACGAAAGAGTTTGTGTCATTACCTTTTAAAAGATACATTTAAATTATGGTAGTTTGAAATTTAAATAAAAAATAGGGTTTTCACATGAATTTACACAAAAAACCAAATATTATTCCATCATAAATTTTATAAAAAATCCCCTTTATTTAAGAAATATAGGAATAACCACAAACTTTCTATTTAACACTTTTAAAACCATAGAAAGAGGGGAATTTACAAATTTCATTAAAATAAGTAAAACCCCTTTTTACTCTTTTCAAAAACATCCCTCAAACACCCTTTCGATAAACACACATCACTTTCCATTTTTAAATATAATTTCCAAACCAATTTTAAAATCAGTTAGAAAAATAATTAAAACTAAATTAGAAAGTAATATGAACAAGAGAAGACACCAAATATATCAAAGAGGCATAAAAAATAAAAAATCAAAGAAAATGTTCCATGAATAAATAAAGTATTAAGGGATACAAAAAAGATATAAAATGTCATCCCCTAAGATCATCAATAAGGAATTAAGCATCATGGGAAATTTCCTAAGACTAAAGTAATATCAACTTGAACTAGTGATACAAACCATAGGTTGATTCAAAATAACTAGTCCATAGTCTCATCTAAATAGTTGGTCCCTATAACCATCACAAGATCATGAAGTTTCCATGGGAAGAATCCAAATGAGTATTCTTAATCTCCATGGTTATTACCCCTAGATATAACACAACATAAACTATACGTTTTTACACGTATATATCATATATTATCTTTCTAGGACTCCCATGACATTCCAAATGAAGGTGAAAAATCAATCCATCACATAAACAAATATAAACCAATTGAAATGAATCTCATATCACATCATATATCCTTATAATAAATAACCCTTTTATATTTTATTCAATTAGGATCATCACTAATAAATAACCCACACTGGGAAAAATTCTATATAAGACATTGAAAAACAAGGAACTCAACAAAAGACCCAGGATCAAATCAGGGCAGGGGTGAATTCTCGAGTACTGTAGCAGGTCACTGTAGCAGTACTGTAGCAGGTCATTGTAGTAGCACTATAGCAGCGGCGGCTGTAGCAGCAGCAGCACTGTAGCGGCAGAGGGACTATTGCAGGGAACTGTAGCAATGGCGGTACTGTAGCAGGTACTGTAGCTCCATGGGTACTGTAGCAGTACTGTTCTCCAGGGGTCATTTGGGCCAAAAAATGGGCTTTCTAGCCCTGTATGCAGGGCACTTGGCCTTGGGCCTTCAGGCTATGTAATGGGTCACCCTCTACCCAGTCTAAAGAGGTCTTTGATTTAATAATAAATAGAGGTTTTGTCCCCAACCTTTAAAGAAAGGAACTCAACAAATGAGGGTATCATAATTTCAAAATAAATAATTTTAATGAAGTATCAAACAGGATTTTAAAAACAATCTTGGGATGCCCTGATAATTTAACCACATTTAAAACCATTTGGAATCTCATTTCAAACATCCCTTAAATCCTTTCTTTAAAATTATCATTGAAATAAAATCATGGAAGGTTTACCATAAAACCATTAGAAAACCAAAACTACTTCCATCCATTTCAAACAATTTGAATTAAACTATATCTTCACCCAATTTGTGACCCAAAAGAATTAAAATTCCCTAAATCATCTGATTCACTTTAAATAAGAAAAATGGGAATTTTCAAAATACTTTTAATTATAATAACTCTTAGAATCCCAAATAAATCATTAACCCATTTATGTTAAGTGATAAAACCTTGAAATAATTTTTTAAACTCACTCTATCTATCACATATACATTTTTGATTAAAAAAATAAAGAATCTATAAAGCATCAAGAACTCAATGAAATTTAAATTAAAGGAAACAAATAAAAAAACACCTACCTAATATGAAGAGGAACCAAGATAAAATCATTGAGAACTTCTCTCCTTATATGTAAAAGTCTCTCACAATCAAGTAAATGACCTCTAAAATAGCTAGAAACCAAAACCCTAAGGTTATACCAACCTTGAACCCTAAATCCATCCATGGTAGCCCATAGGTTTTTTTGAGGGAGGCAAACAAAGAGTAAATATAGGGGGTAAGTAGAGACAAAATATAAAGAAGAGATAAGGGTAATAACTCCCTATCATACACCTACCACTTGGATGAGAAAGAGGAGGGAAAGAGGGATAAATAAATAAATCTGGTGGGGTAGGATATTAATTTTACTTTCTAAAAAATAGGGTAGATGGGTTTGGGGCATGGTCCTGACCACTATAGCACAGTAATTCTTTCTAGGGACCCTCTATAATGCATTCACTAGAAAAGTAGCATGTTATGATTCCTAAAATCACAAAACACCCAACCACCATGGTAGGACTTACTCCTTCTAGGCATTTTAGATAGGGGTTTTGAGCACTCTAATGTTGTGAGGACCATGGTGTGGTGTTACCTATGGTCCTTTAAAATGCCCACCAAGCATCCACAATAGAATAGTGGATTACATGTTGGATTCTATGATGACCAAAATTTCCACCACTACAACATGGATTCCCCTAGTAGACACCCTTCATAGTGTAGCCATTGGGATGGGTAATGGAGAACCCTAATTAGGCAATCCCAAGGCTTTCAATGCCATTAACTATGACATTGCTCCCTAGATGCAGTGTGTTCTTATAAAACTCAGGCCTTCACATCCTTGATACCTCCCAAAACACTATAAAAACACTAAAAACTCACATGAGACTCAAAATAACCCAAAAATAATTTAATTAATAAATAAAATGTGATATGGGGGCATCAAAATTCTCCTCACTGTGTCACTTGAAACCCTAGAAAGTCCTTAGTAAAAGTAAAATGAATAGGAACAAATCCATTATGAAACCTTATCATGAGAGACATGTAAGAAAAAAACAACTATAAATGGTATTAAGGAATGAAATCAATAAACACAATAATTCCTCTAATCCATGTAACAATTTTATAAAATAATAATACATATACAAGCACAACTCAAATATGATCACAATGCACAAACCTAAAGATCACAAAGACCTACTATAGGTCTCCCCTCCAATTATAATTCCTCTAAAATGGTGAGACGTGGTACAAAAACTCCCAAAATAGAAATTACACTATACAACCAATGGAAACAATAATTCTCTATAAGCTATATAAATCCTTCAAGAAACAATCCCATATCCTCAAGGAAACACAACCCAAATAACATCCACATGATCATAAGACAACATGACCAAAACTAATACATCCCATATCATCAAAATGGGGATATAATCCTTAATCAAATAATTCCTTGATTAGAATTATAGGTATCTAACCTTGGTTCTCAAAACTAAGTTGAATGGGTGATCTAAGTCCTCACATCCAAAACAGCATCTCATGGTGAACCCAACAAGATCCAAACCAACACCAACTGATAAATAATCTCATCTAGTTTCAAGTCCATCATAGACATTGTTTCCGACACTTTCACCGGGGTGCGCGCGCATCTGTCGCGAGGGGGAGGACGCGCAGCTTATGGCCCCACATTCTTGCTTTCCAAAGGCGGGCGGTATCCGTTCCTTGTTCAGGGACGTCTGCTCATTGATTGAAACCGGGATGATGGGATGTCGATTCTTCCTTCCGTGGATTCCTCCTCGGAGCTCATCACCTAGTCTTGGCCTCCCTTATAGATTTAAGATGTATTCGTGAAACTCTTTCCCGGTGCCATATTTTCATGGAAACCAGTTAATTACGCTGCTTCCATCAAGACTCTCCAAGGGGTCTTGTCGGGGCAGCAAACTTTAGTGAGGAGAATGGTCACGCTGAGGCATCATTGGTGTATCTTGATTCTAGGGTATTAGCATATCTGTCTTCCGTCCCTTATTATAGGGCTCCTCGAGGGAGCGGAAGCCCGAGGCATCCCACATAGAATGCGGGGAATTGTGTGCCATAGGCATGTACCTGAGGTTTTCCTCATATTCCCATGTTTAACATGGGGTATGCCGTGAGTTTAACTTCTGCCGGAGATGGATCAGACTAATTGGAACACTAGTTAGAGTCGATCATATTGAAGAACCCCTTAGATGGAACACTGATGTTGGGGCCAGCACATGGGCGACTTCCCAGATACTGTGGAGTAGAATGAGGTGGCATGATACCATCGGGATGTGGCGGCCTGGGTAAGGATCAGGATGGGTGATAAAGTGAAGAGGGGGGGGATTGAATCTCGTGGAGGCTTCCTATGTATCTCCATGGTAGGGAATCAAAGTCTGCATAGTTCAATGATATGGTGGGACACTTGGAGAGGTGACCCGTGAGAATGAACGCATGGATTGGGGCCTGGAGGAAGTAATACCTCTGGGCTAGGGCATGAGCTTCCCAAGAAACGTGGGCTCGAGGGATAGGTCAGGATGGGACATGGGTGTTGGGCTTGGACTTCATGGAGGCTTCCTATATACCATGCTTTAGCACGGATCAAAGTCCATGTAGTTCGGGTGGGATGGGGCTTACGCTCTGAGATGGCCCATAGTGATGGATTGATGGGGCTTATGCTCTGAGGCGGCCCACGGTGATGGATGGGGCTTACGCTCTGAGACGGCCCATGATGGTGGACTGATGGGGCTTACAATATGAGACAACCCACAATGGTGTTGGTGAACTGACGCGAAGGGGTCGGAATAACCAGGTAGTGGGCTTGAACCTCGTGGAGGCTTTCTATGTACCATGCTTTAGCATGGATCAAAGTCCACATAGTTGGGGCAGACAGTTTAACATCATGTGGAATAGAGGTATACTGTTTAACGTCATGCAGGACGACATATAGTTTAACGTCATGCGGGACGAGGGCATACAGTTAACCATCATGCAGGACAAGAATTTGGGGCTTACGCTCTGAGGCATCCCAAGGTGTTGGCGAACTGACGCAAAGGGTGGTCGGAACGACTGGGTGGTGGGCTTGAACCTCATGGAGGCTTCCTACGTACCATGCTTTAGCACGGATCAAAGTCCTCATAGTTCACTGTGATGGGGCTTATGCTCTGAGGCAGCCCATGGAAGATGTCTTGGCCGGTGCTTACTCTAAGCCCATGTGAGTCATGTTTGGTTTGAGAAACAAGAGGTAGTAGGGACCAGATGATTACGTCGTGAAGGGTGCATCCGTGAGAAGTGGAGAGGGGCTTACACGTTGAGAGGCCCATGGTGTCGGGACTTACTCCAGGATGGAGGCTTGAGGTGTGACAAAGCGCAGTGGGAGAGGGATCTGAGACCCAAGAAAGGATGAGTCCCACTTCCCTATCATGCCCTCCACTCGCCTTGGCAGTGAGGTAGTACGGAGGTGCATGGGTGCAATCTTCCGCAAGAGGGGCTAGGGGCTTACACCCAGGCGACCTCTCTTCCCACATGGACAAATGCCACTCCAATAAATCACCCCATGTGAGAGATGATCCCGACATCCCCGTGGAGACGAACGGGCGGAGATCATATCTGATCCGGGGGGACCCTGCGTGTGAGGCACGGGGTCGGATCACAGTTTAACGTCATGTGTTGAGGATGAGGTTGCTTACCAGTTTAACATCTTGCAGCTCGGACGAGGTGGGTTCACTCCACATCCCTAGGACTTACATAACCGGTACCCTCTACCCCTCGGGGAAGGGAAGGCACCAACAATGCCATAGTAAAGGGGGCCGTAGGGAGAACCATCGAGAGGTCCATGTTGGCATGGCTATGTGAATAAGCAATAGCCGTTAGCATGCCTATGCGAAAAAGCATGAGGCAAAACAACGCAATGAGAAACACCACCCAAGGGACATTGAGGTTACTTCGTATGAGCCTAGAAGGCCATACGGGAAAACAATGCATGGCATACATGCCCAGTATAGAGAACATAGGGAGCCTATGATGGGAGGCATCTGGGGGGTGTCAAGGTGAGGGGTCCTGGGGATTGCATGAAAAGAGAAGGTTTGCATGCAAAACACCAGGATGGCGCGTAATTGGGGCAGATGAATTGCATGCGACTAAGGGGACTGCACACAATGGACATGGGTTGAGCGTGGTGGGCAACGGCCAAACCCCAAGGCATGGAAAAACCTAACGAAGGGATTGCACGCAATTGGGTTTTGGGGCACAAAGGAAGGGATTGCATGCAAAGAAGGAACCCTGAGGAGTTTGAAATTTTATTTAAGCCTGTGGGATTGCGCACAAGGGCACATCCCAGGATGAGGTTGCGTGAAAAGGGTCAATACCTGAAAGTCATATTGCACGCACAGAAGTCTGATTTCACACATGGGAGCTGGTCCAAATTCCACAACCCCGAAATAGAAGGGGTCTCCTTCTATTTATAGGCCTCTGGCATCACAAAATCTAGGCGGCGCATGAAATATTTCATGCTAGGAATAGCGGCGTGAAAATCCACACTGCGCGGAAGTGGGTGCGCAAAATTGTGCGCCACGTCTGGGACCTTTCACGAATCCAGGACTTCTTTCGTGCGACCAACATTTTTTCGCGCAAGTCATCCTTAATTTAACGCAACACTTTTGGGCCCTCCGAACCAGGCCTTCGGGTCCGAATATGACTTCGCTTCGTCATTTTGAAACCCCCTTTAGGAATTACGCACTTTTTCGGCGTCTAAAAATGCCCCCCCCTCAGAATTGGATCGGTGAGAGATTACAATGATCGGATTTCGACGGAAACACCGAAATGTCGAAGGGTTGGGCTTCAAGGACCGCTGGCATGAAAAAATGATGTGGCATGCAAAAACACTATTTCGGCATGGAATTTTCTTTCTGCATGGAACGGAAACCCAACCTTGCCTATAAAAAGGGCCATGGGTCCCAAGATCTATACTCAAGCTTTCTTGCACGATAGCTCAATGCTCTCGTGCGCGAAATTGCATCGGCGACTGCACATAAAACACGCTTTGGCAGCGTGCAATCACCTCCTAGTTACGGCCGTATTTACGTGCAAACTCGGGATATTCCGCACTGACTGTTCTGATTTTGCACACAACTCCTGAATTGCGCACCGCAGACCCAAATTTCGCATGAATCCATATGATTCCGCGCACCTCATCCGGATTTCGAACAACTCTCAAAACATTCAAGATAGTTTCAAACCAAGTCGATGAGGGGGAAGTCGCCGCTCATAGAGCTGAAATGGCGGCGAACGAGGAGGTTTATGGTGCTAGGGTGGTTGTTTCCACCAACCTTACCTTGTTCAACCTATTGACCCCCGCCCAGAAGGAGTATCCTAAGTCCGACAACCTCCATCTCTAGAACTTCAGCATTTTGGAGGACGTTCCACTGTCGTACTTCGAGGTGCACACACCGTGGTCATGGGTGAACCAGGAGGACGACCTTCCTCACTACAATATCACCAAAAATGGCCATCCTACCAGGGAAACCAGGAACATGGACGTATATGTCCTTAACCTGAGGACTAGGACCATTACTGGGGATGATCCTATCATGGAGAGTTCTTCGGCCCTCTATGCAAGCACGTTTCATTAGAGCATCACGGACGATACTAAGGGCTGGCTGAAAGATTGGGACCTGTGGTCCGAGGGCAACATTACCAGTGAGTGGGCCAGGCCGTACTGGGTTCCCCATACGTGCGACCAATTTGGGGCCGAGCAGTGGCACATTGGCCTGTTCGAGGCGGTGTGGACGTCACAGTTCCACTTCTATCACCAAACTGAACTTGGGCCGGAGCTGTTCACCCGATGGTCCCCCAACACCAGCACATTCCATCTTCACCATGGGGAAGTTGGTATCAGCCTCCGGGATGTCCACTGTATTGGAGGTATCCCACTGTAGGTCTACCAATATGACGAGTTTTGTCCCCAAATGAACACATGGGAGGACAGATCATGGACCCCCATGCTGACATGGCATCTGCTGGAGTTTACCAAAGAGAGGCTGGAGGTTAAGGACTTCCAGAAGGACATCAACTATAAGGACTGTTTCAACCAGTTCCTAGAGAAGGACCCAGCAGTCAAGATACCGGGACGGGGAAAACGGTGTCCAACCGCTTCTCAGAGGAGCAGGAACAGATCATACTGGAGGATCCTGGAGACTGGGAAATACCAATCGTGGGGCTACCACATCATTGAGGCTCGGGACCTGAACGTCTGGTATGATGGGTTCCTCGCCACCTTCCTGAGTGGGTGGCTCCTGCCGGTGCGGGACGCAAGGATGGGCATCCGTCCAGCAACACTGGTGATGGTGGGCACCATGGCCGCCAAAAAAAGGTTCAATCTGCGGGTCCCCGTGCTGGCTAGGTTGTATGCCATTCTAGAATGCCTCACAAGAGGGGGGTCGCCTCAGAGGGTATGCGACCCCTTCCATATCTTTCATGGCTGGGTGGTGGCTCATTTCGGTGGGTACGCTTTCCCAAACGCCATCCGTCCTTTAGGCAACAACTTGCGGCCGTCTCTGCTGAACATTGTCGGGGTTGCGCCGATGACGCTCAATGAAGAGGGAGTAAGGATCTGAATCGGTAACCATGCCAATTTCAACTTCAGCCCATTCCCCACCCTGGTTGTCTAGATAGTGGACAATGGGAAAGGCTTGCTGGAGTAAAAATAGTACTTCTAGAGCATTCGAGGCAGGGTGCTTGTGGCTTGGATCGATGGTAAGATCTTCTGCGAGCTTTACGTGCTGTCACGATTTACCATGTAGTTCGGGTGCCTCCAGTGAATTCCAAAGAAAGTATTCATGGATGTCTAGGAGGAGAAGAATCCATGCGTCCTTTTCCAGATGTGGTTGATGTTCAACACTTATGGCTCTAGTGACGTCATCACCCTTCCTCCCACCGGGGTCGACGCTAGCCTATCAGCCAAGTATGTCGAGCAGTGGGCCATTGCGTACCCTGAGGGGATTTTATGCAAGAGATTTCAGCAAATCGAGACTACCCGCGTGGAACCTGAGCAACGAGAGAGCAGAAAAGGTGCCTCTAGAATGGGAGCACCAGGGGCGCACCAGGCAGCGAGGTATGCGCAGGCCGGGACCTCAGCAGCCGAGACATCACATGGTGTCGCTGCGACCTCGTTGCCCAGAAGGGGTCACATGAGGCAGCCAGGGAGCTTCCTGGGAAGCAGATAAGATAACTATTTGAACCTTCCCTCGATGCAATCTTTCTGGCATTATGGTCAGCCTAGATGACCATGTGGAAATCATTGAGCATTGAAACCCTATAGTAGAAGATAATGCAGGATGGGATCCATCTTCCAGAAGTCAGGCTCATTCGAGTTACCGACAGATTAAACTTCTATTAGTGGCATGCCTATCTGACGGCCATGGACATGTACGCGCGCCAACGGGGTCGGCATGTAGAGCCATCACTCTTAGTGAAAGTGATGCTCGGTTAGGGGAATGATCCTGAACAGATGCCTCTGGGAGAGGGTGACAGTGATGACGAGTCGAAGGGGGAGGAGGAGACAGAAGAGGACGAAAGATCTCAGAGAGGGTCCCCCCCAGGGAGCCTGCAGGAGAGCGGTGTGATCATCAGATCCGACATAGACATAACCAAGCTGCTCGAGGTCTGTCTCTATCCTTACTCATCCTCCTTCTTTGTCCATTCTCTTCTGTAATTTCTAATCCATCTCTCCATATCACTTATAAGCACATAGTCACTGATCATGCGTCCCTAATAGGAGAACAAGAGGTTCCGGTAGGACAGGGTGGGGCTCTGATGCCCATCATCGAACTGACAAGCACTGAGGGGTCTCTTACTACAACAGCTCCTCTAGCGGCCAAAACACTGGAGGATGACGCTCTGGGTTTCTGTAAATCCCCTACTTCACTATTGGTTCTTTCTATCAAAGATCCCAACTAATCAGGATGTGCATTGCATAGTGATCTTGGCATTGGAGGCTCGTCGGACTGCTGAGCCCGGGCCGTCCGTGAACGAACCAGTGGTGGATGTACCACCTCCTCCAGAACATACTTCCCAAATTGAGTCGGCCTCGGCAATTGGTGAATAGGGGGAGTCAGACATCAGTGGTGTTATCATTGGAGCGGGTACAAAATCTGACAATGGCACTGCCACTGTCAGGGCAAGAGAGGAAGGTCGTCCAGACGTCGAGGATCATATTCCTCAAGAAGGCATCCCCAAGGCAGACCCTACTGCTGACCTACTGGTTGTCTTCCCTACATACCGGACCACTGATCCCGAGGAGATAGATGATTCAGACTCGGAAGCGGCCGAGGAGAGCCGGATGACACAACGCAAAGGGTGGAAGTGCATCTAGTGTTTTCTCACGCAGCCCCAGACAGATTGGTTCGGGCAGATGGGATCGCTCCAAACATGGCTGCGTTTCCTGTGTGCCGGAGGGGCTGACGCTCAATGCTTTCATCTGACAATCCATGATTACAAGGCCGAGAAGATACGTGAGAGCATCCAGTGCGCTGACATTGCCAAGTGTTGGGAAAGATTAGCGAGCAACTGAGTATTTATGAGGGTGGACCAGGAAGTCCGATGCCTCGAAGGATAGGGGACTGAGAAGGAGGTATTCATTGCGACATGCTCTGAGCTCGTGGAGCAACTGACAGCCCAGCTGGCTGATGCCCAAGAACAACTGATGGAGGCGAGTCACCAGATGATTGTGCTCTAAAC
The DNA here is from genome assembly GCA_963277665.1 of Viscum album. NCBI lineage: Eukaryota > Viridiplantae > Streptophyta > Magnoliopsida > Santalales > Viscaceae > Viscum > Viscum album. The sequence goes on from OY728133.1 coordinate 1,673,803,355, forward strand.
TGAACGGGCACAGGCAAAAGCTAGGATCTGCAAACTGCGCTCTGCGGCTGCTGATGAAGAGAGAGTCTTTAGGGAGCGAGAAGCAGTCCTGGAGGCCACCAGCCAAAGGGTAGTAGTTTTGGAAAGATCAATCCAAAACTTTGATCCTTAAGGGCCCTATTTTGTCCATCTCATGAACTTCTTGCTTTTACTGCTCACCCTTTTGATCCAATGTATGGACCAATCTACTTATCTATTCCTTTGGTTTAATATGCTCAACTATAATCTATCACTTCGTGGGAGTGTCAACCAAACACTGGGCATCCAAAATTGGGCCCGAATTCTTGAGGAGCAGAGGGAGGCCTATCCAAGGGAAAGGGACCTCAGACCTGATCGATGTATCATCTTCTCAATGTGCTCCAACGCATGAGTGGGGCAATACCGGGGGCATTGAAATCCATACAAACATAGGGAGATAAAAAAGGTGAATCATGTTACACAAATTCAAAAAACTACGGGGGGCGTGACGATGGGGGATAACTATTAACTGTGGCAGAAACACAGCATCCATATCGCATTAGCCTGACATGGGGACAATAAATGAGGGCTGACCGCTGACCATGTTTGCAACATGGAGCCAAACTCAAATATCATCAATCAGTCTTCCAGAACATTGGCCCAAGACAGCAGGCGGACCATAGGTCGATCATTCATACTATTACAACAGGAAGACCAAAGGTCTATCATCCATATTGTCATAGCAGACAGATCATAGGTCGATCATCCATACTGTTAGGAGGTCCCATCAAACATGACCAGTCTTTTGGAACGTTGGCCCAGGATAGCAGGTGGACCATGGGTCGATCATCCGTATTGTTACAATAGGTAGACCAAAGGTCTATCATCCATATTGTCACAGTAGGCGGACCACAGATCAAGCATCCATACTATTAGGGGGTCCCATCAAACATGAAAGAGGATGAAGATCCAAATAAAGTGGCACACAAAGCGTGGAAAGCGAAGTGGTGGTTTGTTCAAACAGAATCCAACACTCTTAAAATTACACCACTGTGGAGGAGGCACATTAGGCGGACATATTAATCTAGTCATGGATCATCCTTACTTTTAGATAGAACCTCTCTGGTGAGAGAACTATCACTTCCCAATCACCATGGGTTATCCTGAGCTTATTCAGGGCAGATGCACAACTCCCCCAAGAAGTCAGGCCAAGGGGCTGACAGTGAGGAGGGACGAGATTTGGTAATCCATGGGGATGGACCCAAGATGAAATGTCTGGGCGTTCCTACATATCTCATAAGGATGAGAATCAAGCCATGTGTAGTTCTAGAAAGGGTCTTAGTTTAAAGTCTTAGAACTCAGACCAGGTATTATTAAGGAGGGTGGAAGACACATGGTAAAGTGATTACAAACCCCGATGTGAATGAGGACGAGGTCTTGCTTACCATGCTCTCCTTGGAAAAGTGTTCCGGTCAAGGGACCGAACAAGAAAGCTAGGCTGGGCCAGTGGGGAAGTTCCCGAGTGCTCCTATGTATCTCATAAGAATGAGAATCAAGCCATACGTAGTTCTTGGGGGTGCATTTCAACATCGTGCAGGACAGGACATAGGAGGGATAATTCATATAACAGGGCGTACTCGGTGTGGATATTGCAAACCCGACGTGAATGAGGATGAGGTCCCACTCACCACTCCATGCGGTCCTGTGGTCAAGGTCCCAAAAGTGGGAAAAACACGATGAATTAGCAGACCTCAAGCTGGACCCAAAGACAAGAGGTCTGGGCATTCCTACATACCACATAAGAATGGGGATCAAGCTGCACGTAGTTCTTGAAAGGGGTGAAATGGTATGGCATGGTACCTTTGTATAAGATGAAAGGGGCGTGCGGGTCTAGCCCTTGCACCAAAATAAGTGGCATTTGATGTATCTCATTTTTCCTCAAAGGTAGATGGTTTTTCTTTTGTGGAGCGACCGACCTAGGGTAGAAATGCCTGGCATCACCACAATAATCAATCCGTATACAGGCATTGACAAATGGTATGGTAATTGACCAATACCAAACGTGATGTCCCTTATGGAGAGTTCATCACAACGTAGTGCCATTTCTCGTCGTGCGGCCTGGACGATATCATCACAGTTTATGGTCATGTGGTAGGACCAACCGACACAGTTTAAGGTCGTATGGATTGAACCAGGGGAATGTGCATGATGCGATAAATCATACCTGATGCAAGTGAGGACATAATCTCATGCCATTACTACATGAAATTCCGGGAGAGGAGCCTTGGGCCAAAGGGTCGGTGAGGGTTCAACAATCAAGGGGTAGGAGCCACTAGCTTCCAGCTGAGCTGGGCCCAAAACGAAATATCTGGGTGACTCCTCATTTCCCAAAGGGATGGGGGTCAAGCTGTACATGGTCCGTAAAGAAAACCCAAGCCCACAATCTTAGCACTCGGATCATGGGAGCCCCAAGAGATGCTGTAATGCAGCTTTGTTTGTTGGATGTGTGGAAGTGCACTGAGGGTTAGTGCAAAGAGTGTCGAGATTCCACCTTGACACGATGGGGTGGAACATAATGTGAAACATGAAACCAACATTCAGGGCCTGAAGGATTCATCATGGTGACCGAGGATTACTACTGACCATGTTCGCAACACAGCATCCTGTCGCATTAGCCTGAAATGGGGGGAAAATGAGCATCGATCGCTAACCACGTTCGAAATGAAGGATTTGTATCAATTTGTTACTGAAACCCTCAGAGGCGTTGGCCCTTGATGGTAGGAGAGCCCTTAGGCATTGTATCCAGGTGGTTCTTGGGGGTCCCTCTAGGTGTGAAAGATAATGGGGGCCCGAATGGAGGGGATCACGAATCTTGACAAGTGGACGAAACTTGCCTAAGTTGAATCCGACACTCCAGTTCCTAGACCAGAGTACAATGAACACATTAGAGGACCACTGAAAAGGGTCAAAGGGCTCAGTTTGAGAGCGGCCAAAATATGGCGGATTCTCAGGAGAAGGGTGCATGGTGCCAAAAACCCTGTGACACACCTATATATCCCCCCCGGGGGGAGGGACAGGCCAAGAGGCCGAGGTGACCGGGATATCGTGGGATCTCTTAAGAGATGGCACTGGACCTGAAATCTAGACATTCAGACAGTCCTATGTATCCCATAAGGATGGGAATCAATACGTACGTTGTTCTAAAAGCACAGTTTAACGTCATGTAGAATTATTAGAGGCATTTCATTCGGGAATGTGCATGGCACTCTAGGTAAGAACTTGGGCTAAGGGTACCGAGAAGGCCAAGGGGCCTGAGGCTGGGCCTCGGTCAGGATGGTCTGACCAACTTGCAGTTTAACGTTGTGTAGGACGAACATGCAGTTTTAGGTCGTGCGGGACCGCAGAGACCTAGATATAGGGCCAAATGCAGTTTAAGGTCGTGCTGGACCAAATCCAGTTTAAGGTCATGGGGGACCCCAAACTAGTTTAAGGTCACGGGGGACCCTGAAAGGATCTTATTTTTAGGTCTTAGAACTCGGACCAACCAATCCAGTTTAAGGTCATGGTGGACCCCAAAAAGATCTTAGTTTTAGGTCTTAGAACCCGGACTAACCAATCCAATTTAAGGTCATGGTGGACCCCAAAATGATCTTAGTTTTAGGTCTTAGAACTCAGACCAACCAATCTAGTTTAAGGTCGTGGTGGAACCCAAAAGGATCTTATTTTTAGGTCTTAAAACTCGGACCAACCAATCCAGTTTAAGGTCGTGGTGTACCCCAAAAATATCATAGTTTTAGGTCTTATAACTTGGACCAACCAAACCAGTTTATGGTCATGGTGGACCCTGAAAGGATCTTCGTTTTAGGTCTTAGAACTCAGACCAACCAATCCAGTTTAAGGTCATGGTGGACCCCAAAAGGATCTTAGTTTTAGGTCTTAGAACTCAGACCAAACAATCTAGTTTAAGGTCATGGTGGACCCTGAAAGGATATTAGTTTTAGGTCTTAGAACGTGGACCAACCAATCCATTTTAAGGTCGTGGTGGACCCTGAAAGGATCTTAGTTTTAGGTATTAGAACTCAGACCAAGGATTCAGGCAAAATACTACTTGTGGAACCTGGCGTTTGTGGGAGGAGTTACACTCTCACCATCCATAGTCACCAGGGAATAGGCACCATTGGGATAGACCTTATGGACGATGAAAGGTCCCTCCCATTTGGGCTCCAACTTGGGTGGTTTCCTGCCGGGAATCATTGGCGCCCTGAGGGCCAGTACCAGGTCACCTTGTAGGAAAGAGTAGAGGAGAACCTTCTTGTCGAAAGCTCAATCCATCCTACTCTGTTGCCTTTACAGGTTGTGCAAAGCATGAAGCCTATTCTTGTCCAGTGCTTGCAATTCAGCTAGACAGATTTCAGCCACTCTATCCGGCATTAGCTGGTCGTAGACCGTTGTGCGCAATGAGGGCAGCTGAATCTCGATGGGTTGGACAGCCTCAGTCTCATACACCAGGCAATACAGAGTCACCTGGGTGGAATTACGAGTTGTCTTCTGATAAGCCTAGAGGTCATTGGAGAGTTTATCCGGCCAACTCTTCTTGTTCTGACCAAACATCTTCTGCAGGATGTTAGAGAGGGTTTTGTTAAAAGCCTCGATCTGTCCATTTGTCTGCGCATGATAACGGGAGGTATGTTTCAAACAGATATTGTACTTGGCATGAAATTTCTTCAGCTCGGTCACTCTGAAGTTGTTGTCTTTATTAGTGAGGATAGTGTGAGGTACTCCAAACCGATAAATGATATTGAAACTCACAAAGTTGGCGATAGAATGGGATTTTACTTCCTTGAGGGGAATTGCCTCCGCCCACTTGGAAAATAAATCCATAGCGGTAAGGATGAACCGGCATTGGCGAGTCATCACCGGTGGGTAAGGTCCCACAACATCCAACCCCTATACAACAAAGGTCCAAGAGTACTTGGTGGTATGGAGAGGCTCTGGTGGCCAATGCACAAAGTTAGCATGAACTTGGCACGCATGGAACCTCTTGGAAAACTCGATGCAATCATGGATCATGGAGGGCCAAAAGTACCCCAACCTCCTAATCTAGTGAGACAACTTTAGCCCGACCTGATGGGCGCCATAGGAACTAGCATGAACCTCCTAAATGACCAGTGGAATCTCAACTCCTTGAAGGCAATGGATAAGAACACCATCAAATCTGCATTTGTAAAGGACTTGTTCAAGGCTGGGACCGCTCTAAAGGGTAAAATGTGGCGCGCGGTGTCGGACTCACTCGCGCTCTGCCCGGTTTGATGGGAGATTGTCATGTTGGAGGTATTCAACCAAGGGTGTCCTCCTATCAGGAACTATTTTAGTCATTGCATCTGAAGTACCCGGGGCTCCTGACGTAGGAGCACCAGCGGTGAGGTGGTTCACTCACGGGTCGTGATCATCCTCCAGGGTGACAGGAGAAATGACACTCTGGTGTGCCATGTGGATAATCAGGCCATCCTGTTCAGGCTCCGCAATTAATGCGGCCAGGCTGGCCAAAGCATCTGCTCGACCGTTCTATGACCGGGGAATGTGAATCACCTCTGGCCGAGAAGGGAACTCGGCCATCAGATGGAGGGTGCCCTCCAACAATGGCGCGAGTTCTAACTTTCTGAAAACATAGTCTCCATTGACCTACTTGATGACCATCTCGGAATCCCCTTTCACATGCAGATGGGGCATGTCGATCTCGAGGGCCATCTCAAGGCTAGTAATGAGGGCATGATACTCCGGCTCATTGTTGGTGCAACCCTCTGACAAAAAGAATGAATACGGAAGAACGGCCTACTCTGGGGTGATAAAGACGACACCCAGGCCCACTCCATTGAGCCTAGGATCGCAGAGTCTCTTACCAGTGGGGCTCTCAGAGGCACCGTCAAAGTGAATCTGTAAACATGGGACAACATGATCGACTGAGAGGATTGACTCTTCAGGAAAACCTAAGTCCAGCGTCTGATCCGCGGAGGTTGGGTGGGCGGCTAGAAATTCTGCCAATGCCTATCCTTTGATATCTTTCTAAGGCATGAACCTGATGTCAAACTGTTTAAGGATCACCGCCCACCATGCTAGTCGGCCAGTCAACATAGGTCAGTTCAGGATATACTTCAATGGGTCTACCCAAGAGATCAGCTGTACCTCATGGTGCTTCAAGTTGTGCCGCAATTTCTGTACAGCAAATACGAGCGCCATACATCTCTTCTCGATGGGGGAGTATCTGAATTCTGGGTTGAGGAGCATGCATCTGAGGTATTAGAGGTTGTTCTCTATTCCCTCGTTATTCTTCTAGGCAAGAAGTGCACCAAGGGACCTTTCCAGGGCAGTCACGTAAAGGACCAGTGGATTTCCGGCAATGGGTAGCATCAATCCCGGAGGTTGGAGAAGATACTGCTTGATTTCCTCAAAGGTGGTATGACACTCTTCGTTCCATTAATAGGTGGTACCTTTCTTCATGAGCTGGGAAAAGGACTTACACTTGCCATCCAGATTTGCAATGAATCGGCGTATGTAGGCTAAGTGGCCATAGAGACCTTGAAGCTCCTGAATATTGCTCAGGGGAGGGATATGGCTGATGTCATTGATCTTCTCTGGGTTGAACTCGATGCCTCGATGTCTGACAACAAAGCCAAGGAACTTGCCGGAGGTGACCCCTAAATCACACTTCAACGGGTTCATCTTCAGGTGATGGGAACGGAGGAAGCCTAACACTTTATCAAGGTCTTTGAGATGGTCCTGGAGCTGGTGATATTTGACCACCAGGTCGTCCATGTAGAATTGCACCAGTGTTCCCAGAATCGGCTTGAATATGTGATGCATGGCCCATTGATAGGTGGAACCCGCATTCTTCAGACTGAAGGGCATAACCCGGTAACAGAAAGTACCTTGGGGAACCCTGAAGGCAGTGTACTCCTCATCCTCGGGGGCCATCTGGATCTGGTTGTACTCGGAATACCCATCCATGAAGGAGAGGGCTTGGAACCCGGCTGTGGAATTGATCAAAAACTCTGTCGCTGGAAAGGGAAAATCATCATTTGAACAATGTCGATTGAGATTGTGGAAGTCTATACAGAATCTGATCTGTCCGTTATTCTTTCTAATTGGCATAATGTTGGCTAACCACCGGGGATACTGAACTTCCTTGACGAAGATGGATTTGATGATCTTGTCAACTTCAGCCTCAACTATGGCACCACGAGAAGGGTTCATCTTTCTGGGAGGCTACTTGAACCCATGATGGTTCGATGGGAGGCCAAGGTGGTGGACGGCTACGTGAGAATATAATTCTGACATCTCATCGTAACTCCAAGCGAACACATCATGGTGCTGTCTGAGGAATTCCACATACCATTTCTATTCCTCTGGGGGCATAGCGGCACTGACCAATGTGGGTCTCGGGTCCAACTTGCTACTGAGGTTCACCTGTACTAACTCATCGACTATAGTGGAGACGCCCTCATCAAAGGCGGGGGGAGAATCTTCCATGTCCTCCTCTCCACTTGTGGAGGGATCATTTGCGGGGGGAGATGCTTCTGAGCCACCAAACCCTGATGGGAGGCTGGCTCTGGCCTGAGCGGCAGTAGTCATCATATCAGGAGACTCATGTGCCACTGAGACCATGGCGACAAAGGCGGTTGATCCAATCCCATATGGCCTTCGGCCCAAGGGGCCACGCTTAATGACATCAAAGCAGTAGTGGCGCGTCAGCTTGAGCCGGTCAATTCCAGCACAACAAAATAGACACTTATGACGTACCGTCATTGCCATGAGCCTGACATCCTGATACCGTACATGGGTAGGAGGTTCTGGGATCACCCGGGCCTGGTTGGTGTAAGAGTGCGAGGTGATTTTCCATTGTCACTTGGACCTGGGAATATGCCTTCCTCTTGTACCTGAAACATCAAAACCCTGCCCCATGTCGGGGGTTGTGGCCTCCAACCGATGGATTGGGAAGACATAGACATCATTCAAACCTACCCAGGGATCACTTGTAATAGTGGCGGGCTCAACCTCACCTGCCAGAATCTGCTTATCCTTGCTCTTATAATAGTTGGCGTCCAGATAACGGGCTTCACAAGAGGCAAAAGAAGACGCATCTCCTTGGATAACACCTACTCTACCATTAATAGAGTATTTGAGGCATTGGTGATACGATGAGGGGACTGACGCGTGAAGGTGGATCCACGACCTTCCCATCAATGCATTATACGTAGTATCCTGAGAGACAACCATGAATTCGGTGCTAGAAATTAGGCCACCGAACTGGGTCTTCAATTGAATCTTGCCAACTGGAGTTTGCTCAGTCCTATCATACCCATGGATTCTGAGGTCGGAGGGAGTTAAATCATCCACAGACAACCCAAGCTTCTGTAGTGTCCGAGTTGGGATTAGGTTGATCCCAGAACCCATGTCGACAAGACAACGTCGGACTTTCACGCCATTGAACTGGCTAATGATATAAAGTGGACGAATGTGCCCTGGTATGGGAGGGTCATCATCTTCACCAGAGAACAATATAACTGCCTCAAACTCGGCATTCTCAATCGCCTCGGCGTGGAAGGATTCTGCAGCTGCTACCTCCGTCTCAAACTGGAGGGGCTCTTTAGGGCCTTGGCGAGCGCCTCACGCATTTTAGATGACAGGTGAAGAGCCTCAAGGATAGAAATACTTTCTGGAATGCCATCCAGGTGCTTCATAACATCATAATTTCAGGCCAAACACAAGCTTCTTCTTACAGGAGGCCGCTCTGCGATTGGAGGCATGATGGGACCTACCAGCTGGACTGGTAGCTGACTCGTACTAGGCACATCTTTGTGTTCACTAGACGAAGACCGAAGAGTGGTTGTCGAATGAGGACGGGAAGGCTGGGGTCAGCTGGTGACAGGACGGAGCTGGTTGCGACATGGACGAGGTGGTTTTACCTGATCCAGCAACACAAACTGTGGTGGAGGTGAACCTATCAACACCGGATGGAGGGATTTTGAGTGCTGAGCTCTGTACCGGGCCTGCTGTCTGGTTTCAGCGGCGTGCACAGCCTAGCTAGAGGTTCCAACTATCGTGCCCCAGGGATTAATGTAACCACGGTTCCGATAATGATGACGATGGATGGGGACATTGGGAAGGTCTACCTGGCGTTCCCCATCGTTGGGAGTCAAAAAGGAATTTACCAACTCAACGGTGTTAACCGAAGCGTATCTCGGACTATCATTTGAGGAGTCATCCACTACCAGACGGAGTCTCGGAGGGATCCTCATTTCTGGGGGCATAAAGTCACCAAGATTACGGGATGATGATGGCATCGACAGGGCGTGTTCTTTCTTATTTCGTCGCTGCTGCTTGCTCTTCATGGAAGAGGTTGGAAGAGACGATGATGCCGAAGTAGTAACCGCAGCTTCTGAGGGATCTGGTTGATTCAAACATGCGCAGATGATGCCATGGGAACGAGAAACTATCTTGCGGGCCATCCAGTCATTATACTTCTGGGACCCATAGTCGAAAACCTGCTGCCATTCATCCTCGTCGCCGCTACTGCCATCTGATCTCACAAAGACACCTGCCACTTATGTCGAGGTTGGGCCCAACCTGGCTACATTGTTGTCAATCTGGACTTGGAGCCGGTCCTTGAACATGTAGCATCACTGGATGGTGTACCCCAGGGTCCGGTGATAAGGGCATTAGTTGGGGTGATCAGTGAGATGCGCCTCTTCTGGCTTCTGACACTCGGGCAGCCACACGATTCTCTGCTCCAAGGCACTATGGAAGTAACCAGGGACATGAGCCTTGTCAAATGAGTAAGTCTGATTCCTTCAATCCAGAAAGGGGGATCTAGAAGGATGACCCTAACAGGGGGCCATAGGAGCATACCGAGGAGGCAGAACCTGATAATCTTTCCTAGGCGGTGGCGGTGCATTACGCAGAGGCTCTTGCTGATTTTGAGGCAGTCGCTGCTAGGCTGGAAGCTGTGCTCGTGGGGGTGGACCCCTATGGGGCTGCAGAGTTGGCCTCACTGGTAGCAATTCTAGCTTCCTAGGGGCCTCTATCTGGGCCACAACAGCGGGCTCGGCTCTGGCATCTCTCCTTGCAGGAATCACAGGAGGCAGCGAGCGTGCTGGATTGGCCTGTTGTAGGGCTTCTTCGAGGCGTTGAGCCTTGTCTGAGAAATCCCAGAACCCCCCAGGGTAATTCTGAGTGATCAGAGAAGGAACCAACTCTGCCTTGACGTTCCCTATGCACATTGTCAGTAATTTCTTCTGAGTCGGTGGCATGTCAAGGGAGTATGTGAGCCCCTTCCACCGGACGATGAAGTCCGCGACTCGCACATCGGGCCTTTTCTTGCACCTGAAGAGGTATGCGATGTTCTTCTTCCGAGTTTTGGAACTGAACTGGTAGAGGAATTTCCTGTTAAGGTACTCCCAGCTGGTCATAGATCTGATAGGGAGCTGGCTATACCAGATGAATGTTGGCCCCTCTAAAGTCCGAACAAATCAACGGAGCTTAGCGGCCTCCTGCTGCGCTAGGGTTCCTAACATAGGCCCACACCTCGAGTTGAAGTGGGCCAAGTGTTGCAGTAGGTCTCCAGTCCCGTTGAAGGGAGTAAAAGGTGGGGTTCCCAAATGCCTGAGGTGCTGGCATATCATCTACCTATGCTGGGTATGGCTTTCCGTCTGGTGGGATTGCCACCTACCGAGTTTCCAAAGCCTCTAAGAGAGCGATGAGTGCCGCCATCGGATCGTATGGATGCGGGTTCCTATCCTGACGGGGATCCCTAACCACAAGTGCATTGTCGGGCTCTTCAATCTTGTAGACATGCTCAGTAGCTCGTGGGGCCACTGGTGGAGTGATCTTTGGCGCGACGGTAGGGACCTGACCGGGGTCTCTTGGGTGATCACGCCGCTCAGGATGGTTTGGCAAAACATATCTCACTCTCTTTCCATGAGCTCGAGGCTCTCCTCTATCAGTGAACACGGCATGATCGGGGTTAGATGGGAGAATCTCATTGAGAGGTAGTTGTTCCTGCCCCTGCTATCTGGGCCTAGGATCACCGTAGTCAGGCCGCCGTTCTGCAATGCGTCCATCCAGAAGATCATCAACCAGCCTATTCTACTCAGTGAGCCATTGGCGCAGCGTGGCCTTCTTGGGATCTTCCTCTACCTTCTGCACTGAGTCTGATGGGTCGGTGAGCTTGACAATCCCAACGTGCTCTTTACCCTTTCCAATATTCCGGCTCAGTGTTAATTCCACAGTGGGTGCAGGGAGACCTAGGTGGTTTCTCTGTTAATGAGTAATCCTCCCAGATGGGTCCAGTAGCGGTTTATCCTCAGGGGATGAGTCTCCGTCGAGAAGATCAAGACCGTTACCCTCTCCCGACAGATCGGCCATGTTTACCGCCACTGCCCTCAGCGGCATGCCCTTAGAGCCGCCCAGTGAGTTGGGTTATCGGCGAATCACACTGAAGAGAAGGGCAGCGCACTGTCCCCATCCACGAATGTGCGCATGGTGGTTGGCATCCTTGATAACTTTGTGGAGTAATTAAAAACTCTGAACGAATTATTGATGGAGGGCCATGTGGTGGCCAAGTGACTCAGGGTGAAGAACCGTGAGGAGTGTGGATAGGTCAACCTGGCAACATTGCTCACCAATATCCTTGAGCTGTGCTTGACTCCCGGGATAAGGCACTTGTTGGTGGCGAAGAAGGAAGTGAGTTGCCTGGAGGGTCTGGCGGAAACATTCAAACTCTCCCAAGGTGAGCGATTATGGTGTATCAAAATCCGACCCTATGACCAGCCAAAACTTCTCGAGGAAGTGGCCTGCTGCAAAGACGGTCCAAAATCTCCACGAATCAGGTTCAGGATCCGGCCAACACTCATCAACTGGGAGCAGCTAGGGAGATGGCAGCGGCGCTGAGGTAGGACGCTGGGCCGGCAGGCTGGCCGGCGTAGAATATGATGAGCAGGCCGATTGGCTGCCGAATTTTAAGTCATCCTCCGAGGGTTGTAGTGTCCTGGCTTCCATGTCACTATTGGATGGGCCGGCGAATGGGCCTCCTATCACAGTGTCGGTGCTTGCCGAGGGTGCACCATGTCACAGCTCTCTCGTCGGTCCTCAGAAAATGTCTTTGTCGTCTCTGACCGAGGCAGAAGGTGCTTCAGGAGAGATCAGTGGTGACTGCAAGTTTGATCCCTGGGGGTATGCCATGTCCTCATCCTCCTGGATATACCTTCAGAGGGATGCGGGGATCATATGGATCTCACATTCAGGGAGTACGAGGCTGATGCTCCACGTCCCTATCCCTGCCCTCGACTCAAAGGGCAGGGGGGAAGGCTCCATTGCAGAATCGTACTCCGCCTCAGAGTATGAGAAATGGACCTGTCTGATTTCCATCTAGACTTCCCTAACATTCCACTTATGGCGATGATGTCCCGCCTTCCTACCCCTGGGTGGCTCCTCAGGGTAGGGCTGATTTCTATCATGGAGTCCTCTGGTCGAGCTGGTGTTGAGGTAGAGAGGACTAAAGGCCGGGGTGCGAGGAGCACTGGGACAGATGTCGACTGGGACATGGGGAGGACCTCCATGTGGGCGAGTGACCGGATATGAAATGACTCCATACTCGTGGTCAGCGGTAGGGGAAGTGACTCTGTATCCAATGTATTAAGTACTAGAAAGAGCCCCACCTGGGGCGTTTCTATCATGGGGAAGCCCCTTACCTGTAGTGAGGGCGGTGCCAAGCAAGCCTCTGGGCCTAGGGTGGAAGCAGGGAGGACCCATACCTTCTAGAACGGCAGCACAGAGTAAGACTTCACGTTGTATGGCACTACCGCAAATTGGTCCACGGTGGCCATTGCTCGTGCCAACGACCGGGAGAGTCGACCGAACCTTCTCGTGGGAAGTTTGGGGCCTCAATCCAGGTCAGGCATGTAAACTCCCCTACTCAGCGTGTGTGGGGGTTCAATAATAGGGGTCAGCAGTGGCTTGGGCCATAGTGGCTACTGACATGGATGCCCCAAGGTGATCATCCTCTTGCGCTCGTGCCCGATGCTGGTGTCAGGTTAGGTGGGTTGGAGTCAGTGGTGCGGGCATATGGACGGCCTGCTCCATGGCTCGGGGGGTCGGGCGACGATGCCAATGTGGCCAAGCTGGGGCCCTAACTGTGAACCCTTGTAGCGGGTCTCTTGGTAGGCCAACTGGGACATCCCCTACCTCATCTGCGTATGAAAGAGAGGTTTCAAGGCGTTCTGGGTATAAACTCCTGAAACGGTTGAACATCAGGTTGGGGAGCAGCGGATCCCAGTGCAGCCCTCGGGGGCAGCGACGGTGGCGAGGCACAGCTGCCTCGAGGTCCAAACGGGCCATGTCACTAGTGGGGATGACCCCTTCCTCCTCGTACCTACGCACGAGGTCGCCGATCACCCTTCGTTGGATAATCTCTGATGGGGAGAGGGGGCGTGAGTGCCCGACAGTCATGGTAGTCGGAGCAACTGTGGAAAAGTCGAAACCATGCGGGGTGGCTGCGTCGGTACTGCCCCTGCCCCTGCGCTAGTGGGAAGGTGGCGATCGAGCTCTGGATGTAGTGATCTGATTCCTGAAAGCAGAGAGATGAACCCATTAACACTAACAAAAAAAGAAACCAACAACCAATAGCACAGTGTCATTCTGTCTTCCATAGTCAGTGAAAGGGATCCATGCTGACTATGTCACAGAACAGAGTGCTCAACGTCCATACTACCTCAATCACTAGCGGGTTTCACGTCCTGGTGCTGAGTGCCTGGACCTGGTGACATGATAATCTTCTGACACCCCAAACGCTACCAGTCTCCGTATTGAGGAGAAGAGCTTCATGTCGGGATCACCATTTTCTGTTTCCAACGCTTTCTTCGGGGCATGAATGCATATGTCACGTGGAGGAGGACACGCGGATTATGGCCCCGCATTCCCACTTTCCAAAGGCAGGCGACATCTATTCCTTGTTCAGGGACATCTGCTTCTTGATTGAAACCGGGATGATGGGATGTCGGTTCTTCCTTCCGTGGATTCCTCTTCAGAGCTCATCACCTCGTCCGGGTCTCCCCCATAGATTTAAGATGTATTCGTCAAACTCATTCCTGGTGCCATATTTTCATGTACACCAGTTAATTATGTTGCTTCCATTGAGACACTGCAAGGGGTCTTGTCGGGGAAGAAACCTTCGATGAGGAGAATGATCACGCTGAGGCATCGTTGGCATGTTTTGACACTAGGGGATTGGCATGTCTATCTTCCGCCCCTTATTATAGGGCTTCTTGAGGGTGTGGAAGCACAAGGAATCCCACATCGAACACGGGGAATAGTGTGCCATAGGCATGTACCTGAGGTTTTCCTCAACTTCCCATGTTTAGCATGGGGTATTCCGTGAGTTTAACGTCTGGAGAAGACGGATTGTACTGATCGGAACACTATCTAGAGGGGATCAGGTTGAAGAACCCCTTAAAGGGAACACCGATGTTGGGGCCAGAACATGGGTGGCTTCTCAGATACTGTGGAGTAGAATGAGGTGGCATGATCCCACCGGGATGTGGCGGCCCGGGTAAGGATCAGGATGGGTGATAAAGTGAAGAGGGGGGGCTTTAAAATAATATAAATAGATAATATAAGCTACTAATAATTTGGTATGAGCCATCCATACATTTGAAATCCATTCATATAAATAAGTCATCTCAAAATAAAATAAATCTCCAATTAGAGTAATAAGAAGAATAGCTAATAATAATAATAGAACATCATAATAATAACAATCATAATGCTCATAATACATAGGTATTGTGGAAGTAAAAAAATAAGATATGCACTTGGATGAATTTTTTGATACATAATCAACCATAAAGAAAATAAACCAATGGTGGAACTTGATGTTCCAAAAACTATCTCCATGTGAACCATTATTATTCACCATAACCACATCTATCATCAAACTAACTCAAAAAATCCCAAAGGAGACTTATACCAAATGAGAATGCAATCTGGGAACCTGAAAGAAAACATGAATGCTGCTCACACCTAATGGTGTATGCAAGCTGTGAGATAAACATTCCCAGTAGGATTTAAACAAATATTTTATGTCATTCACTTTTAAAATATTCATTTTAATAATTCGAGTTTCAAATATAAATATAAATTAGTTTTTTCACATACAGGTTTACTAAAACCAAATAATATGACAACATATCTTTTATAAAACATCTCCCTTCTTAGTGTAAGATATGGAAGAACCCCAACCATTTTATTAAACACTTTTAAAACCATAGAAATAGGGTCCATTATTAAGTTCATGAAAACAATTCAAAACCCTTTTTAATTCAAAAAAAACTCTAACACACTTTTTCTATAAACATTCATCACTTTAACTTTTAAATATTCTTTCCAAACCATTTTTCAAATCAATTTATAATATAAAAAACTAAATAAGAAATGAATATGAACATTAGTATGCATAAAGGATATCAAATATTATTAACAAAACAAAAAATTAAATCAAAAGTTTAATTAAATAAAGTGATATGGGATACAAACAAGACAAAGAATTGTATACCATAAGATCATCCATGGGGAACTAAGCATCATGAGAAACATCCTAAGACTCAATTAATATAGCCTTGAATTAGTGACAAGAACATTAGGCCATTCCATCAGAACCTATATATCCTAGTATTCATATCGAACTAGTTGGGGACTATAACAATATTGGGAGCCCAAATCTACCATGGGCACAATCCATCCAAGCGCAGTCAATATCCAAGGTTCCTACCCCTTGTTAGAACACAATCTAATCTAGAGGTTTAAACTTATCCATGTCACCTACTATCTTCCTAGGATTACCATAACATTCTAAATAGAGTTGAGTAATCAATTACCTGCATGGAATATTTATAAATCATTTAAAATAAATATTACCTCACCACATACATCCTCTTAAGAATGAACCCCTTTACATTTCATTCAGGCACGATTGTCAATAAGAAAGAATCCACATGGGGAAAAACTCTATTTATGACATAAAAACATGGGGTTTAATAAATGAGGGTATCACAATTTCAAAAAAAAAATTAATTAAGTTTCAAATGAGCATTTAAAAACATTCTTGGGATTCCAAACCACTTTATACACATTTAAAACCATTCAAAATATCTTTTCAAACATCAATTAAAACCTTTATTTAGGATTCTCACCAAAATAAAATCATAGAGGTTCGCTCATAAAACCATTAGAAACCTAAATTCACTTCCATACATTTCAATTTTTTTTAATAAAACATCATTTCCACCAAAATTGGGTCGAATTTCCAAAATCATCCAACTCTATTTAAACAAGCCATATGGAAATTTTTAAAAACACTTTTAATCAAAATAACTCTTTTAGAAACCTGAAGAAATCATTAATCCCTTTATGATAAGTGATCTAATCTATACGAAATTTATCAAATTCACTACAAAAATTATATAAAAATTTTATTTATTAATGTAAAGACCTGTAAATTTCAAGGAATTTTTTTTAAAATCCATTGGGATTTTACAAGTACGCAGTTTCTGACGACACCTGATTCCAAGGCCTGGTGTGCCTGGAATCAATTTACAAAGTTTAGCTCTGGTACGTTTAGTGAACGACCGAGTGGATTTTTCTATCTTTTGAACTAGTGTTCGGAATTGAAATCTGAGGGAACCGATGGAACCGCAACACCGGTATTTGCTTAAGAGGACCTTTACGGAGGATGCGTTTGCTCGGGAGGAGTTGTGAGAAAATGTGGATTAAATAAAAAGTGAATAACATTATGTGCAATTTTATTTATAATCCTTAGGTGGTTTTATCCTACATGGGGAAGTTAGGGTGGGACCCACTGGCACCCTAACTACCCATGTGAGGATAAATGTTAGGTGGGGCCCGCACGAGCCCCAACCCTTCACATTCCCCATAACCCCTTAAACTCCCCCCATTAAACCCCCTTATACTTAATTAAGTGACTTCTCCTCTTTCACTTTAATAATGCCAACACACATTAATTTTATTAATTGAACCTCTTCAATTAATTCAGTTATGTGTTTGAATTTTGGAATTTTGAATGCATGGCTTGAATTAATAAAATAAGATGAGACTTACTTTATTTTTGGGGTTAACTTGTTGTGTTAAGAATTGGGGAGAAAGCTATAGTTCATTCCGCGAAGAATGACACCCTTTGACGAAGAACGCCGTCACCACAAGGAGAGATGACGTGACATTCCATATTTTCTTCGCAGCTAGTGTGAGACTCCGTCCCCTCCTTGGATGCATGCCAACACCAACTTCAAAACCTCACCCCACGATGCCATCTTCCACGTTGCTGTCAAACGACATCGTTTATCGAGGTAGGGGTTATCTTCGTTCAAGTTTAATTTTACATTCTTCGTTGATTAATTTGGACACTTGTAATCATCATAATGGGAAGAGATCAGACCGCACAAACACGACCGATCCTCCTCCACATTTCTTATTGATCCTCGTTGATCATTGCGGTGAAGGCGGCGCAGTGCCATTACACCGCGCGGGAAAGAAGAGGACCGCGGTCGGAGCGGGCTACGACGGTGGTGTGTAGCGCCGTTGTGCCGTGCCTATGTGGCCGAAGGGACCATGACTAGAGCGGGCTATGGTGGTGGTGCGTGGTGCCATCACGCCGCACCTAAGAAACCAAGGGAGGCCACGGCCGGAGCGGGCCGTGGCATTAGGCCGCGGCGGTCCAACAGGGGCGGCCGGACAACCGGCCGTCGGTGCTCCAGGAGAAGGGAACCCCGTAGGTCCTGCGGTAGCTAACTACCAGACGAATATTATGGCCAGAAATTTCCTATGAAACCGGGGGGAATAACCTCTAGATCTTCCTAGGGCGGACCACATCAGGGGGGCCGCCATTTCCGAAACAAAGGGCGTCGCGCCCCCTTCACACCCTGCTTGGCCGCGAGCCGAGCCGCGACCGGCTTCTAAACTGCGGCCGGATTTCGAGCCGGGTCGCATGTCACGCCTGGCCGTGGGCCGGGTAGGGTCGACCATGTTTAGCCGACCCAGGGGGTATTGGGTCGGACGACCCGGTTCGGCCGATCAGGGGATATTGGGTCGGGTCGGACCGGGCCCAAACCCTCTAGTTTCGGACCAACTTCGTTCAAACACCCATATCTTTGGCTACAGACCTCCAATCGACGTACCGTCAGTTGAGTTGGAATCCTTGGATTGAGGTGGTCATTTAGATATATTACACTAGAGGTTTTAGCGAAGTTTTTGTATGGTCGGGTTGGTTTGAACTCAAAACCAACCGGGCCCTTGAAGAGGAAACGCTTATAACATAACGACCGGACATCCGAATGATGTTCCGTTAGTTACGTTGAATTCCTCTTAGTGATATGGTTATTTTGGATTAATCCACTCAAGGTTTGGATGCAGCTAGAGTATGGTCTGGTTGTTTTAACTTAAAAACCAACCAGGCCCCTGGGATGTAAAAGCCATTAACTCTCAGATCGGGCATCCGACTGACGTGTCGTCTGTCGCGTTGACTTTATATTGATGAGACAGAACTTTGGGATACATTAACTTGGGACTTCATTGAAGTTGATGTATCGACCCCCTTGGATCGTGGAGCGGACCCTCCCGGAATTGAGAATGCTGTGTGCGGGAACCCTAGAGCTGGCTGCGACTGTGACAACTACATTACTTGGATCCTCTGTGGGTTCGACAGGGACGACTACCATACTAGAATCATTCGTGGGTTCGACAGAGATGACTATTGTTCTTGTATCCTGTGTGGGTCCGGCAGTATTTACCTCTGTACTTGTATCCTGTGTGGGTCCGGCAGAGTAGCTGGTCTTGTATCCTGTGTGGGTCCGACAGCTTGGCTGGTCTTGTATCATGTGTGGGTCGGACAGCCTAGATGAATCATTGGATTACATCTGATCATCTCTATCTCTATATGAAAGAAGTATACCAGTGTGAGCTGAGTCTTGACTTTCAATCATTATCTTTGATGTGATTGACATGCTTTCTTGTGTAGATTGGGTTGTGTTTTCCTGTGTCGATTGGGTTATGCTTTCCTGTGTGGACTGGGTTGTACTAGAGCTCGTGAGTTGGAACAGAACTAGAATTGATGACTTAGGTATATGTATGGGTATATACCTATGTAGATTTGGTTGATACTTCATGTTTGTATCTTTCCTTTGCGGTTTATCCTTTGTGGATTCTAGGAGGTCTTCGGGGGTCTCGGGGTCCCTACAAAGTATCGTATACTCACCCCCGCACAGGCTATGCCCGCTCTACATTGTGTTGGTTGTAGACGACGTACAATACTGATCGTAGTTGAGGATTGTGAATCGGGATGGTATCTAGAGGTGGACTATCAGGTGGGATGTACACGGAGCGGACGGACGGATTCGAGGAGCTGAGGAGACCATCTGTACCCACCCTTCAGGTGGGGTTTCCGAAGGACGTCTCGGTGGATGCTGCTTTACTTTTCAGCTGTTGTACTTTACTTTTCTCAGTTTTACTACACTTTCAGTTGGGTTTGTATACTAGCCCATTTACTTTCCAGCACTTACTTTTGTACTCAGTTTACTTACTGTTTACTTCTACTTGCATACTCTGTTGTGTTTGTTTTCTTATATAAAGGCAATTTCTTCCCTTTTATCAGCATTTACGCCTTTAGTGCTAGTCGCCAGCCCCTGGCCTATGGAAGGTGGGCTTGGGGTAGTCACGGCACGGGCCCCGAGGACGGGTCCTGATAAATTGGTATCAAGGGAGTTCGGTTCTACCGCAGAACTCAGGACTCTGATAATTTTCTTCTATGTGAAGTAATAGTTTTAAGGGTATTGAGTGTAGTTAATAGACCAGGGAGTCCAGTGTTGGTGTGGCGGCTGACGTATCCATACACCAGGACCCTGACTTCTGATTTCTGACTCAGTGCATGAAAACATTTATTTCAAGTGTGTTTTAAAAGTATTCTTTGTGATTACTTTGTGTCAGCTCACCAGGTATATTGTATTAACTGTGGTGCACCTGTTTCTTTTCCAGATGACCCAACGATGGTAGCCATATAGGGTTCTAAGCTTTGTGCAAGATGGCAGCCCACTGAGAAACAAGGCCTCAGTGCAGGGCCCCATTATAGCAGAGCCACCAACGACACCTCTACCCGCCGAGCCACAGATGCCACCAGCCCCAACAGCTGAGAGTGCACGTCGCCTGAGTGCACTGCATGAGATTCAACGTCAGAGGTCACCCAGATTCCGAAGAGATATGAACCCTCAGGTAGATGAGTATTGGATGGAGGTTGTTGTCTGAGTCTTTAGATTGGTAGGGACACCCCGCAGATCTTATGGTGATCCTTGCGGTGAGTCTTCTGCATGCAGCAGCAAGTAGATTGTGGAGCCTAATGCTCTAGGTGCACGACGAGGCATCTCTACTTTGGACGGACTTTGAGAGCCTCTTTCACTCGGAGTTCGTTCCATCCACCCTCTGTGCGGTGCGCATTCAGGAGTTGCTACAGCTGCGATAGGGCAGCATGACAGTAGCCCAATACTCTGTGAGGTTTACCGACCTCTTGTGCTACTCCACTGACATGGTACGAGACCCATTCTTCCGGGCCCGGACCTTCGAGTAGGGACTGAGGTATGAGATCAGGGCTTCGATGATCTCCCTCAGTATTCCGACGCAGGCAGGAGTAATGGAGTGACCCCTTCTTATAGAGAGCTTTCTTGCTGAGCCTACACCAGCAGCAAGACCTACCGCAGAGCGGCATGTAGCGGAGTCTTCTGCAGCTGGCAGTCGACAGATGTCATAGGGGTCCAAGAAGACCAGGCCATCAGGAGGGCGATCTCATGATTTAGGCTTGGTTGTGTGGGGCACACGACATAGAGCTAGCCTTATGAGGAGCAGACAGTGCTATGCATGCGGCAGGCAGGGTCACATGGCTCATGACTACCCGACCCGCCGTGCAGATGAGAAACAGACATTTGAGGGACCACCCAGGCAGAGGTAGAGGTTCGACCATGGTGTTCCACAGGGAGCAGGCGGACGAGACAGAGGAGCTGGCCGAGAAGCGGGTGGTGGATGACGTTTCAAGGCTCTACCACCACAACCACCAGGAGGTCCACCCCAACCACATGGAGCTGGCGGACAGAGGTAGGCTCAGCTTCAGGCAGTGGAGGCCTATGACCATGGCGCACCTGAGATGATTCGAGGTACTATCTATGTCTACTCCACTCTTACTGCAGTTCTTATAGACACAGGAGCGAGTCATTCTTTCATTGTCGTTTCCCTTTTTCGAAGCTTGGAGATTCCGACGGAGCCGTTGGCTCAATCCTTACGGCTAGAGACTTCTACAGGAGTAGACTCGACGATGACGCACTGGTGCTGGCAGTGTGAGCTTACTCTAGGAGGTGAGAGCTTCAGCTGGGATCTTCATGCAGCAGCGTCGAGGCCTTACGACGTTATCTTGGGCATGGATTTGTTATCTACAGTTCATGCTCAGATCGACTGTATTAGGCGCAATGTGCGTTATGTCCGCATAGATGGGAGCAGGTTCACCTTCACTGGCGAGAAGGGAACCTTTGAAGTGCAGGATAGACTCACGCAGAGGAGAGGATAGCTGATCACCCATCAGTTGGCTAGCCTCATCCTTGGAGTAGTTGATGTGAGGAGTCCGAGTTTTCCTGTTGTAGTGGATCATTATGCAGACGTTTTTCCTAACGACATTCCAGGACTACCTCCTCGCAGAGAGGTAGACTTCTATATTTATATGTACCTTGGGACAGCTCCGATATCTACCCCAGCATATTGGATGGCACCCATTGAGCTTTGTGAGCTATGGGTATAGCTGGAGGACTTGCAGGGCAAGGGATTCATTCGACCTAGTGTTTCACCTTGGGCTTCTCCGATTTTGTTCGCCAAGAAGGCGGACGGGAGCTTGCGACTGTGTGTCAACTACTGTCGCCTGAATCAGGTGACTGTGAAGAACAAGTATCCACTTCCGAGGATTGACAACCTCTTCGATCAGCTCAAGGGAGCATGATGGTTCTCGAAGATAAACCTCAGTTTAGGCTATCATCAGCTCAGAGTTCGAGATGAGGATGTGCAGAAGACGGTCTTCAGGTGTCGGTATGGCCACTATGAGTTCTTGGTTATGCCTTTCGGCGTAACCAATGCTCCAGAAGTGTTCATGAGTCTCATGAACAGGATCTTCCAGCCTCACCTCAATCAATTTTTCATAGTCTTCGTCAACGACATACTTATTTACTCGACTACTAAGGAGGAGCACGCCTACCACTTGCAGGTTGTACTAGACACACTCTAAGAGCACCAGCTTTATGGTAAGATCTCGAAGTGTTAGTTCTGGATTCGAGAGGTCCACTTCTTAGAGCACGTCATCTATGAGGCGGGAGTTGTGGTGGATCCGGCGAAGATTGAGGCAGTTCTAGCTTGGGAGCCACCCAGGAGCGTGACGGAAGTGCAGAGTTTCCTAGGTCGGCTGGGTTCTATCAGAGATTTGTGCCAGACTTCTCCAGAGTTGCAGCACCACTTTTAGCTTTGACAAAGAAGGGGAAAACCTTTGTGTGGTCAGATAGATGTCAGAAGATATTTCCAGGAGCTGAGATAGAGATTGACCATTGCACCCATCTTGAGGCTACTGGAGGAGGGCGTAGGGTACGTAGTTTACTGTGATGCATCAGAGACCGGACTTGGGTGTGTCCTAATGTAGGAGAGGGTAGTGATCGCTTATGGATCATGACAGTTGAGGAAGCATGAGCAGAACTATGCTACCCATGACCTGGAGTTAGCAGCAGTGGTCTTCACCTTGAAGATGTGGTGGCACTATCTGATGGGCGAGTGCTTTATAGTCTACTATGACCACCAGAGTCTTAGGTACATCTTCTCACAGAAGGACATGAACTTGAGACAACGGTGATGGCTCGATTTTCTCCAAGACTATGACTTTGAGATATTCTATACTCCTCGGAAGGGGAACGTAATAGCTGATGCTCTCAGCAGGAGGTCGGGCATTCAGCTACTTAGAGAGGCGACGGAGCAGTTAGCCACTTTGCAGATATCCTTCATGGATAGAGATGGGGAAGCCTTCCTACAGTCCCTCACTGTCACTCCACTACTTCAACGGGTCAGAGAGGCATAGATTGGGGACGTTGACTGTGAGACGCGATGTGCATAGATTTCCACAGGACAGGCACCTGATGGATTTTCTGTAAGAGGAGAGCACGTCATCCTTTTAAGAGAACATACCATAGTACCAGATGCATTGCAGGAGGAGGTGCTAAAGGAGTTTCACACTTCCCCATTAGTGGTACATCCAGAAGTAGCAAAGATAAACCAGGATCTCAGACGATAGCACTGGTGGCTGGGTATGAAGAAGGCTGTGGTAGAGTTTGTTTCACGATGCCTCACCTGCCAGCAGGTGAAGGCAGAGCACCGATTACCAGCAGGCTTGGTACAGCACTTAGAGGTCCTGGAGTGGAAGTGGGATAGGATATCCATGGATTTCATGATAGTACTTCCACGTACTTCTAGAGGACATGACTCTATTTGGGTGATTGTCGACCGACTCACCAAGTCGGCCTACTTCTTACCCATTAGAGAGCTGGGCTCAGTGGAGAGCATGGGACACCTCTATGTTCAGGAGATCATATGGATTCATGTTGTTCCATCGTCTATCATCTCTGATCGAGATGCTCATTTCACTTCCCGTCTTTGGAAGTGGTTGTAGGAGGAATTTGGGACGCAGCTATGCCTGAGCACCACCTTTCACCCTCAGACGGATGGACAGACAGAGAGGACCATTCAGACTCTCGAGGACATGCTCCGTGCATGTGTCCTCGACTTTGGTCACAGCTGGGAGGATCACCTACCCTTGGTAGAGTTTGTGTCCAACAACAGCTACCACTCCACCATTGGGATGGAACGATACGAGGCATTGTACGACCGACCTTGCAGATCACCTCTGTGCTAGACAGACCCTGGGGAGTCAGCACTTGTAGGACCAGAGATGGTCCAGGCTATGATGAAGAAGGTGAAGATCATCCAGGAGTGGATGAGGACTGCACAGAGCCGACATAAGTCCTATGCTGACAGGAGGCGGAGACTACTAGAGTTTGAGGATGGAGACCACGTTTTCTTATGGGTCTCACCTCAACGTGGATTACGGAGATTTGGCCGGGGCGGCAAGTTTTCTCCACGCTTCATCGGACCCTTCCAGGTTCTCAGTTGGATAGGCGAGGTGGCTTATCGCCTGACTCTTCCACCTCAGTTGCACCGGGTGCATGACATCTTCCACGTATCATAGCTGAGGAGATACGTGCACAACCCGATGCATATCATCAACCATGGAGAGGTGGACATCGATGATGGGGAGACATTTGTAGAGGTCCCGATGGATATTGAGGATCGACAGGAGTGGGTCCTATGTGTACGGTCGATTCCTCTAGTTCACATCAGGTGGCAGCACGAGAACCTCCAGGAGAGCACATGGGAGCGAGAGGCTCAGATGCATGCACAGTACCCTCATTTGTTTCCCTAGTTTATGATGTATCTTTATGGGGACATAAATCCCTGAGGTGGGAGTAATTTAAAGACCCGTAAATTTCAAGGAAATATTATTTTAATTTTTTGGGATTTTACAAGTACATAGTTTCTGACGACACCTGATTCCAAGGCCTGGTGTGCCCGGAATCAATTTCCAAATTTTAGCTTGGGTACGTTCAGTGAACGAATGAGCGGGTTTTTCTATCTTTTGAATCAGTGCTCAGAATTAAAATTTGAGGGCACCGATGGAACCGCAGCTCCGGTATTTGCTTAATAAGACCTTTACCGAGGATGCATTTTCTCGAGAGGAGTTTTTAAAAAATTTGGATTAAATAAAAAGTGAATAAAATTGTGTACAATTTTATTTATAATCCTTAGGTGGTTTTATCCTACATGGGGAAGTTAGGGTGGGACCCACTGGAAACCTAACTACCCATGTGAGGATAAATGTGAGGTGGGGCCGGCACGAGCCCCAACCATTAACATTCCCCATAACCACTTAAACTCCCCATTAAAACCCCTTGTACTTAATTAAGTGACTTCTCCTCTTCCACTTTAATAATGCCAACACACATTAATTTAATTAATTGAACCTCTTCAATTAATTGAGTTATGTGTTTGAATTTTGGAATTTTGAATGCATGGCTTGAATTAATAAAATAAGATGAGACTTATTTTATTTTGGGGTTAGCTTGTTGTGTTATGAATTGGGGAGAGAGCTCTAGTTCCTCCTGCAAAGAACAACACCCTTCGACAAAGAACTTCGTCATCACAAGGAGAGACGACATGCCATTCCATCTTCTCTTCGCAGCTAGTGTGAGACGTCATCCCCTCTTTGGACGCACACAAACGTCATCTTTGAAACCTCACCCTGTGATTCCATCTTCCATGTCATCGTCAAACGACATCGTTTATTGAGGCAGGGGTTATCTTCGTTCAAGTTTAATTTAACGTTCTTCGTTGATTAATTTGGCCGCTTGTTATCGTCATAACAAGAGGAGATCAGACCTCACAAACACGGTCGATCCTCCTCTTCTTTTCTTGTTGATCCTTGTTGATCTTTGCAGGAAAGGAGGCGTGGTGTCATTGCACCACGTGGGAATGAAGAGGACCGCGACCAGAGCAGGCCACGACGGTGGTGTGCGGTGTCGTCGTGCCACGCCAGAAAAACCAAGGGAGGTCGCGGTCGGAGCGGGCCGCGACGAAGGGGCGTGACACCGGCACACCACAATGGAGAGGCGCGGCGCCGGCGCGTCGCAGTGGAGGGGTGTTGTGCCATCGTGCCATGCTGGTCGAGGAAGATCCATGGCGGTCCAGTAGGGGCGGCCCGACAACCGGCCGCCGACGCTCCAGGAGGCGGGACCCCCACGGGTCCCGCGGAGGCTCACTACCGGCCGACCATTATGGCCGGCCGTTTCCGATGAAACCGAGGGGTGTAACCCCCGGATCTGCCTAGGGTGGACCCCACCAGGGGGGCTTCCATTTCTGAGACAAAGGGGGTCGCGCCCCCTTCGCACCGCACTCGGCCGCGAGCCGAGCCGTGGTCAGCTTCCGAGCCGGGCCGCGGGCCGCGCCCGGTCGCAGGCCAGGCCGCACCCTGCCGGCCGGGCCACGCCCAAATGGGCTAGACCTGGACATGGGTAAGGTCGACCCGGTTCGACTGACCCATGGGGTATTGGGTCGGGTCAGACCAGGCCCCAACCCCCTAGTTTCGGACCAGGTTCGTTCAAACACCCATATCTTGGGCTTCGGACCTCCGATCGGCGCACCATCAGTTGCGTTGGGATCCTTGGATTGAGACTGTTGTTTCAGTATATTACACTTGAGGTCTCTACGAAGTTTTTGTATGGCCGGGTTGGTTTGAACCCGAAACCAACTGGACCCTTGGAGTGGAAACACTTATAACTTAACGATCGGGCGTTCAAATGATGTTCCATCAGTTATGCTAAATTCCTCTTAGTGAGACGGTTATTTTGGATTACTCCACACAAGGTTTGGACACAGATGAAGTATGGTTGGGTTTGTTTAACTTAAAAACCAACCGGGCCCCTCGGACGAAAAAGTTATTAACTCTCAGATCGGGCATCCGACTGACGCGCCATCTGTCGCATTTACTTCCTATTGATGATATGGAACTTCAGGATGCATCAACTCTAGACTTCGTGGCAGTTGATGTATCAAACCCCTTGACTCGTGGAGAGGAACCTCTCGGAATCGAGCATGCTGTATGCGGGAACCCTAGAGCTAGCTGCGACTGTGACGATGACTGTGCTTGGATCCTCCGTGGGTTCAACAACGATGACTACCATACTAGAATCCTCCAGGGGTTCGACGGCGATGAATTTTCTTCTTTTATCCTATTTGGGTCTGGCAGTATTGACCTCTGAACTTGTATCCTGTGTGGGTCTAGCAGAGTAGCTGGTCTTGTATCCTGTGTGGGACCGACAGCTTGGCTGGTCTTGTATCTTGTGTGGGTCCGACAGCCTAGATGAATTAGTGGCTTACATCTGATCATCACTATCGCTATACAAAAGAAGTATACATGTGTGAGATGAGTCTTGACTTTTAATCATTATCTTTGATGTGATTGACATGCTTTATTTTGTGGATTGGGTTGTGCTTTCCTCTGTAGATTAGGTTATGCTTTCCTGTGTGGACTTGGCTGTACTAGAGCTTGTGAGTTGGAACAGAACTAGAATTGATGACTTAGGTATATGTATGGGCATATACCTAAGTAGAGTTGGTTGATACTTCGTGTTTGTATCTTTCCTTTGTGGTTTATCCTTTGTGGATTCTAGGAGGCCTTCGTGGGTCTCAGGGTCTCTACTGAGTATCATATACTCACCCCTGCACGGGCTATGCCTGCACTACATTGTGTTGGATGCAAATGACGTACAATGCTGATCGTAGTTGAGGCTTGTGGAGGGAGACAGTATCTGGAGGTGGACTATCAGGCGTGACGTACACGGAGTGGACGGACAGATTTGAGGATCTGAGGAGACCATCTGTACCCACCCTTCAGGTGGGGTTTCCGGAGGACTTCTTGGTGGATGATACTTTACTTTTCAGCTTTTGTACTTTACTTTTCTCAGTTATACTGCACTTTTAGTTGGGTTTGTATACTGGCCCATTTACTTTCCATCACTTACTTTTGTACTCATTTTACTTAGTGTTCACTTCATCTTGCATACTTTGTTGTGTTTGTTTTCTTATATAAAGGAAATGCCTTCACTTTTATCGGGATTTATGCCTTTGGTGCTAGTCGCCAGCCCCTGGCCTATGGAAGGTGGGCTTGGGGTAGTCACGTAACGGGCCCCGAGGATGGGTCGTGACAAGTAAAACAAGGAATTTTAAAATATTTAAGCACTCAATGACATGGAAATTAAAGAGAGAACCCAAAAAACTAAAATCATATTAGGAGGAACCAAGATGAAATGATTGAAAACTCATCATCATCAATGGAGAAGAATCTCACAACCAAGGACATTCCCTCTAAAATCCCTAGCAACTAAATCCCTAATGTTAGAACAAACCCAAACACTAAATCTTACCATGGAAGCACTTAGGTTTCATGTAGTATCCCTGACCTGAACAACCACCCGAACAATGATAATAGGTCGGGTGCCACTAGCCTTAGGAACACCTCCCTGAACGCCAAAGTTTTCTGATTAGCAGTGAGGGTGTAAACAGTTATAGTAGGGAGAGTATACCCTTTGAGAATAGATAATTTATTGGTCTGAGCATAATAAGACAACATGTAGTGGAAATAAGTGAATTAGTAGACTCAAACTAGACCCACAGAACGGAATCACATCCAATATAAACAAACAATGGAAGTAATAAAAAAAGAAGCAGTATGCCTAACACCACTTGTAAACACTACTAAAACAAACAAGGTAAGAATCCATAGTAGTCTATACATGTCAATATAAAAAGGACACCCATGGATAACAACTATATCTACATACTAAATAAGCAAACTAATACATGATAGAAATCTAGAAAAAGTAAAACTATAGCTAGGAATGACCTCAAGGTTCATGCCAATCTCCATGCCAAATAGTACTATGATCCAGATCCTGAGTCTGAACCTTTACCTGTATATAAATCCATAATTTCTACACGCATCTCGAAGGGCCCATGTAGGTGTGAGATGAATCTCAGTAGGATACCAACCAATATTGTGTACCGAGTATATGTGTTATGCATACATTCATCTCTAATAAACGTAAAAAGTATGATGAAATAAATAAACACAACCTCCAATGGTTCCTAGCATTCACCAAGGAGTGTCACCTGTTTTCACCAATGCTGGAATCTTGAAAACAAAGAGAGTCCTTGGCACATGGCCCAAGGTACTCCTATAGTCAAAAAGTCTTAGAAAACCCTTAGGTTCCACCTCAATCATATAGACCAAAACCACATGCCTCATGAAATCTCATTTCTCAAAGTACCGACATCCCAAAGGTATGCCCAAAAAATAGTAACCTAGTCCCACAGACCCCTTCTTAAAAACTCACATTGGCCCATGGCATGACAATCAGAGGAATAGAGATATCTTTCCTCAAATAAATATATTGTCCAATGGCCTCAATCACAGAAAGACTTATCCCCCAACCTAATAGCCTCATTGCTATCAACTAAACATTTTTCTCTTTCCACATGGCTTTTTATAGCAAGCAGCCTCAAACCATAAATACCTAATCAACAACTATCAGGGGCCTATACCCACATGAGTGGTCAAAACCACCTCATCATGCAATCATCATGTGTGATCATGACTCAATCGGTGCTTTGTCCATCATGGGTGAGTGGAAATAACTAAATAGTAACCTAAGCCACACCATCTCTAGAACCTCATGCCACTGCGACCATGTCACTCAAATCTGATGGTCATGCAATCCAAGTATCTTGGGCCATGCCCAACCAGATAGTCACACTACTTCAAACCAACATCCATGATGCCCAATCCTATGGTAATAAACACTCAAGAAAATCTAGGTCATACCCAACTAGTGATCAACATCACTCAATCTCGATATCCATTCCATCCCAATCTTATCTCAATCCACGCCCGTCACAACCCCTTGGGTCTCATCTCATGCAATTCAAGAAATTGCATATATACAATTTAAAAAACATATTTTAATCAATAAATTCAATTTAGATGATTGAATTTCATATATTAACAATCATCATAATTTAACATGGAAGTCTTGAATTCCTCTAACAAGATTAATCAAGCTTTAACAAATTAAACATAGATGTTTAAATCAAAACAATTCATTTGAAACTATTTTGGCACCCCTGGCCAAAATATCCCAATGATAAATGGCCACTCACCCAGCTTCCCTAAAGAATAATAGGTATAGGTCATGCACATAGCATTCCACATATTCTAACAGTCAGGTCAATATGCTATAATAGGGTTCTACTCAAAACCTACTATTGCGCTCAAAAACCGCAACCCCCAAAAGTCTGTGAAAACTCAAAATAAGGTATGAACTATCTACCTTAGACTCATAGACATAGGAATATATGATATCAAAGTCCAATTCAAAGTAGATCAACATATATCTAAGATTCTATCTTAAATCTTGAAATTGGATCGGATGGAAACAGTGGTCTGTAAGACAAAAACCAAGATGAAGAGAATTGAACATGGGTTTATCCTTATCGATATGATCCTGCAGATTCCGACGAATCGAAGAATATATGACCTACTGAGAAGATGAATCAAATGAGGATAAAGGAAAAAAGTGGTGAATCTCCCCTACTCTATGTGACCAAGAAGGAAGAAATAAGAGGAAGGAAAGAAGAAACAGGAAAAAATAAAAATCAAAAAAACACATAACACTAGCTGCACAGTTTACTCGCATGGTTTTCCAAACCTTGAGGAAACTGTGTGGAAGACACTGCTTATGGATGTATTTCTGTGCATTTACCACTCATGGTTTAAAAAATTGTGCAAAACCATGCGATATCTCTCGACAAATTTTAGAATGAGCTCACACAGTCGTGCTCCTTCACCTGCTTCCCAAAAACTAGGCCATTGGGACTCTGATGCTCCCGAAACCCTTATGAACACTTGAGGCACTCTCCTCTCCTACAAAACAACCCAAAAACACTATTTAAGGTCAACAAACTCTCGGAATTGAGTTCTGATCAATGAAACAAAAAGTAGCATTGCCACTAGTTGCAAAATTTAAATCGGGAGGGGTTTTTTGCCCGACTCAAAAACCCGAGCCGTTATAATCTCCCCACTTTAACATAGCTCATCCCCGAGCTATCAAACAAAACCCAGTGATTGTACTGAACATACCCATACCATCCCAGCAACCTGGACTACCCCAGTCTTAATGGTGTAGTTCAACTTCCTCAAGGTGGTCTCCCCAGCATAGGAATTCCTTAACCCGGTCAATAGCAACCGAAAACTCAAATTACATAAAGCTCCATTAACTTTTTTTCAGACCCATGGACCTCCCATGACGCATCGTCACCTCCACACCTCATCAGGTTCTCCCGTGTCTCTCCTGACACCCAATCACATCCCACACTGCATTGGTGCCTGCCTCTATCCCATGACAACCATGGCACAATGAGGTCTTGCATAGCATGGATGCTCAAAACAACATGTTGCCTCACACCTCAATCATAAACGGCACCCTCAATTCCCTGATGCCCAAGGCACCTCAAGTAACATGCATCCATCAGATGCCCCAATTCCCAAGGCACCTCAAGTCATCCACATCCCTCAGATGCCATGATGCCTAAGGAATCTCAAGTAACCCACATCCAACGATTTACTAATGCCAATAAACTCAAAACACGTATCCAACAATGCTTCTAATTCAAATAACCTCATATATATATATATATAATCATGAAACTGAGATGGTTCCAACCCACAGACCAATGTCTGGCCATTACGTATATAACCTGTGCACCTTGTGCACTCAAAATAGGCATGCCTCAATAGGACATGCCAAAAAAAATAAGAAAACTATGGCAACACCTGTAGTGTACATCTGTCCATTATTGGCTCTCCAATGTACTCATCCCCTGGAATCTCCAAAGCATGCACCTGGCCTCACACACGGTCGCCCGAAGCATGGCCTCCTTGTGGTGTTGCACTATCCACCAGCCACTGACCCCAATTCTAGGTTAGATTGTCTCTTCCACATCCTTTGCATGCAACTAAACCTCAGTTAACCTCACCAAGTACTGATCCTAAACCGAACTCTAAAGCTTGTGCTTGCCTTGGTCCTTGTCTATCAGCTATCTGAGAAGGCTATCTATAGAACCTCTCAAGATTCCCCACCAGTCCACATGCCCAACACTCCTTTGAAGGTTGATCACACTGAGTCTAGACATTCCCTGACTACCCACACTAAACGCAAACCACTGTTGATCTACCATGAGGTGGTCTAGTTGGGTCCTTATCCTAACCTCCCTATTGGAACTCATCCTAACCCCATTTCCTACCATATAAACCATCACATAAAACTACCAACTAGTTCAAACGAGACTTTTCATTCAGGTTTTGTAACAACCCGAGAATTCATGTTTTGTGTAATGATATGTTTCCCCTTTAACTGGACCATCTTTCTATAAAAAGAAAATGAAAATAAACGAAAACCGTAACAAAAAGCATGAATGAAATACTCCTTTATTAAGAAACATGACGATTACAACTCCCCACGATCAAAACATCACTAACCAAAGATTCCAACCAAGAATCCGATTACAACGATGGGAAGACTTCTTAGAACTACTAGGAGCCCGAGAATGCGGTAGGGATTTCGAGCATCCATCATAAGAAACATAAGTATGGCTGACGCCACCGCGACTGTGCTCAGCACCAAGGGGATCACACGAACCATCTTTCCTCCTCTCCTTCGGTCACTTTGAGTAAGGACACCCCGAGACCAAACCATTTTTATAAGCATCCCGATATGACCGTTAAACACCAATGGATAAAAATGTAGCCATTGGATCTCTCCTAACTTGTTATATTTTAAAGTTTTAATTTGCAAAACAATGGTATTTGACACTAAGTTTTCCACTATTTGTTATATATATATATACATTTAACATGAGCAAGTAATTATTTGTTTAAATTATTTTCTTTTATAAAAATAGTTGACTATACTGTATTTGGTGAGGTTTTACTTCTTTTATAAATGTGCAAACTCTCAGTTTGTAGATGTACATGTATATATATTTATGTTGTGACAAACTGTATGTTAAATGAATTATACCTATTTTCTAAATTATATATAAGTAATAATAATACAAATGTTTATAACATTCTTTTATAATTAGTATTTCGAAATTATGTCGATGTTTCGGTTTCTTTGATTTTCAAATTTTGTGGTGTAATGTTGAAATTTACATTAATGCACATTTAATGGTGTAGTTTATTTAATGTTTTGTGTTGAATGTTTAATGGTGTAAACAATGTTAATGTAAAATAAGATGGGTAGAGGATAATTAACTCATAAACATATTAAACGAATCCTGACCTTTGTTAAAATAATAAAAGCTACAAATAATTGATGGATAAAATAATAATAAAGTATAAAATAATAATAAAGTTTAT
The DNA here is from genome assembly GCA_963277665.1 of Viscum album. NCBI lineage: Eukaryota > Viridiplantae > Streptophyta > Magnoliopsida > Santalales > Viscaceae > Viscum > Viscum album. The sequence goes on from OY728133.1 coordinate 1,673,836,560, forward strand.
AATAGGTTTATATAAAAAAATATAAGAATTTCTTTCAAAAAAAAAGAAACGCGGAAAAGGGGGTGGGGGAGACCGCGTGTTTTTTTTATGCCGTGACATCTCCCCAGCCGTCCGATCCTCTTCCCCCCTGATCGCGGCCGTCCATCCTGTTTGAAGCCGCATGACTCCTAGCCGTCCGATCTTGCTGGATCTAATCTCCACCGTCCGTGTTTTTTTTCCGCGTTCTCTTATACCTCGCGCCGCAGCTCCTTCCACCGACGCGGGTTTTCTTCTCCCTCTGTGCGTCGTCGAACCAGTAGCATAGGGCTCCGTTTTTCTCCTCTAGGCCGACGAAGAAGACCCGGGCTGTTCCATCTTTTCCACAGCCGACGCGGACTCCTCGCTTTGGCCGAAGACTCCCCGACATCTTCTTCTTCATCTTCATTTTTTTTAAAAACCTGTTGCACCGAAGGCCAAAGGACCGGCTCCCTCTTTGGCTTCTGGACCTCCTTGCTGGATCGCCTCCTCTCCTCCTCCTCGTCGAGCAGGTAAGGGACAACTCAGTTCTAAAGTTTTGGTTTTAAAATTCGGTCTTCATATAAGTATAAGCATATTCGGGTTGTGTGTGTATATATATTTATATGGGTGAAAAACTTCCATGTTTATACCTCAGGTCCCTCATACTTCATTTCTTTTTTTCTTTTTCTCCTCCTATCCAAGCTAAGGTAAGGGTCGGTTCTTTCTTTTTGTGTTTATGAAAGCTTCGGTTTTCCCTTAAATATATGTATACGTTATATATATATATATATATATATGTGTATACCATCTATATTATTTTTTCCTTCAGTTTCTTTGCCTTGAATGCATCCCCTCTCCAAGCAAGGAAAGAATCCTGTTTTAATTTCGGTTGGGTTTTGACAACATTCGGTTTTATATAAGTATGTATATATTTTTATATATACATAATATATGTACTTTCCTGGTATGTTTGAACCTGGTGCGAACCCAGGCCTTGAGATCTCCCTCTCGGCTTAAAGAATCGGTTGGAAGTAAGGGAGAAAAATCCTCTTCCTTGTTTCCTACCATTTATGTAAGTTTTATATAATTATACACTTGTTATATAATTGTGTATAAAAAAAATATACAGGACCAAATAAACCGGTTTTAACTAATCTTGTCAGCCCCTTTGTGAACGCCTAAAATTGGGGCAAGGGTTCGAAGGTTCTGTTTTTATTTGGGTGTGGATTACTTTTTCACACCTTGTGTCTACATATGTGTGTATATATATATACATATATATATACACATATGTATAAGATAATAAATGCAAGTACACCACCTTTCCTCAATGTATATACCCCTGATTTTTATTTTCGCCTATAAAAAAAAGATTTTGAGTAATTGAATGAATAGGTAAAGATATGCAAGTGAATGAAGTTTATTGTTGTAGTATATACACACACGTATATGTATATACATCAATATGAACTTAGTAACCATGTTTGCAATTTTTATAAAGCATGACGAAGTTTATAGGCTAGTTAGATTTCAAAATCATTCTTGAAACTCAGAATTTTTATTTATCACTGCTTTGGATAATCAGGATCTTTCTTAAAATGGATAGTATGGGCTTCTTGAACTTTTATAAATGCATTATTGTATTAATAGGTAGGTACTCATGTTTAATTAAAGTAAGAGTTTACACAACTATATATATGATTTCCCAAGATGGATTTGATTGTGCACATTGTAACCTCAGCTGCCTATTTTAAACACTTTTGATATCCATTTATCATCATATGTGAACGACCATGCTTTAATTGGGTATTTTGATGTATGAAATGTTAAGTGTTATGTTTACTTTCTTAAAACCGATGTTTTCGAATGTTAATTTTTTTATGTGCATAAGTTTTAGCACACATGTTATAATGTTTTCAATGAAAGAACTGTTTTCATCCATTTATCATCATATGTGTAAGTTATGAACAACCCTTATTTAATTGGGTATTATGATGTTATGTAATGTTAAGTGTTATATTATTTTCTTGAAAACCCAAGTTTTTCAAATGTAAAGATAACTGGTTATGTGCACGGAGTTTTAGCATGCATGACATCATGTTTTTCATGATAGAACTGTTTTCATGTTATGAACACATATGTGAAAAATGGGATTCAATTGTGAATGTATGAAATCCTATGAATGGATGGACATGTCAAGATATGTGAGGGATGTATAGGACTTACATGTGACGGGTGCGCCCGGAATTATATAGCTCAACAAGAATGATGTGATGGGTGCGCCCGAAATTATACAGCGCTCCAATGCATTGGGTAAAGCAGGAGTCTCATGAGACGAACATGTGCGATGGTCTTGGCAAGTTAGCCTTGGCTTGAGCAAAGGAAACGGGGTGGGCAGTGAGCCTTGACCCGTTAAGTATGTTATACGGTCATGATGAAAAGTCTTGACAAAGTCCAGGATTATACATTCCCTCTGCATGTAATGATAAAGGTTAACTAAGAGTTAGTTCAACTAACAGGACAACCCCTAGTTGAAAGCTCCCATGAATCATGCAAATGTACTTTATGTTAAAAAAACTATTTTCATATGGTAAATTGTTAGATGATCTTCACTTTACTCATGAACCATGATATGCATGTTTCCTTGCTTAGCCATAGAATTCTTTTAGAATTGAAGTAACCTTTGTTTTAACATTATGCATTGTTTATTTTGCGCACTCTGATCATGTTCATTTCAAGTACGTGCTTCTTTGTGCAAGTGGTTTTCAAACAAAGATTGATTTCATGTTTTTAAGAAATGACAATGTTTTGTTTTAGCAAAGTATTTTTATTCATTTCAAAAGGACTTAAGAAAGGACTTTCTTAAAATGTTTTAGAACCCCTTACTGGGCATTTTTGCTCACCCTACATTTTGTTTAAAATTTTGCAGGCACGGTTGATACTAATGAAGCTAATCAGAAGCAGCTGGTTTCCCAGAATCTTGAGCCTCGCGATCTTCTATAGAAATGAGACATGATATTTAATTATGTAATGATGTAATTTAAAGTATATCATGTCTTATTAAGCACCCCGTTTTTGGGGGTCGTTACAGTTGGTATCAGAGGATAGGTTCAGGAAACTCTGGAAAACCAGGTGATATAAATATATTGCTAATAATAACTAAGTAAAAATAATTTTCAGATGGCTGATGTACCTACTGACCTTTTGTCACTCCCCACCAAGGCTCTAGAGAACATTATATCTCTAGCTAGCTGTGAAAACTTCCTAAATTTTTCCCAAATTCGCATGACGTGTAAGCGCCTATACGATGTGTCAAACTCGTCGAGGGTGCTTAGTCTCCACCAGGGAATGGGGACGGACTATCTCCTAATGATGATGACCCCATTTCCCTCGTATGCACGTCGGGGAAGGTATCACGAAGGACTCTTCCGAGTGTTTACAACTGGCGAGGAATTTGGCACAATGCTAGATAACCCTTTCCAAGAAGCTGCTGCTGCCGGAGACCTCCGAGCGGCTTATCTATGCCAGGTCCTGCACTATGGCTTCTGGGGCCAGTTAATGTACTTCGGAGCGTTGGAGAATGAGTCCACACGTGTGTCTCTTAGGCAAGAAGTGTACACCGACGTTTCCCAACTCCACACCCCTCACGCGAAACTCAAGAGGCGTTATAAATGTTCCCATGAGTTTAGTCCTGTATGTTCATCCTGTGTATGGTTTGTGGAGTTAGAGAGCTTCGCCTCTCTTTGTGGTGTCCGTCTGGAAAACTCAGACTTTAATGTGTAAACTTTCTTAATTAAAAAGTTTATGATCTCTTTCTTCTTAGTGTTGTTAAGTGACCTCTCTTGTTTACCTTTTCTTCCAGATGGCAAGTCAGATGAACCTCTCGTCTCTACCTGACGAGTTGGTAGAGGTTATCTTGATCAGAACTTGTATGGTGGAATTTCCCTCTTTTCTCCACCTACGAGCGTCCTGTCAACATCTTCTGGACATAACGAATAGTCCGGAAATTCTCCGCGCATGTCAGGAGAATGAACATGTGATTCACCTCCTTGCCACCACCCAGCTCCCCTACTATAGGCGAAGGGGGAGATACCATGAAGGGCTTTTTCAGTGTTTCTCTATGGCACGGAACTTCTCCGCCAGAGCTTGCTTTCTCATAGCAGCTCAGGATGGTCACCTCAATGCCACCTACATGTTCCAGATCCTGAACGTCAGCCTTCTCAATCGTGTTGTCCCCCTCGACTACCTCGAGCGTGATGAAGTTCGAAGGGTTACTAGGGGATTCGTCCGCTCGGACATCTCAAAGCTGTTTATTGCACGGGCCTCCCTGTGGAAGCCTGTGTGTAGTGCCCATGAGCAGGAGTACAAGTCTTATTGCGCAAAGTGTATCTGGGTCAGGGAAACAGCAGAGCTGTGTACCAGGTTAGGGGTTCCGTTAACCGATCCAGGCCTTCAGTTTTGGTAATGTTGTGCGACCGAGGTCTTTTTATTGTCTTTTTATGAATAGAATTGCGAGGACGCAATTCCTCGAAGGGGGAGATGATGTAACAACCCGATAATTCATGTTTCATGTAATGATATGTTTCCCCTTTAACTGGACCATCTTTCTATAAAAAGAAAATGAAAATAAACGAAAACCGTAACAAGAAGCATGAATGAAATACTCCTTTATTAAGAAACATGACGATTACAACTCCCCACGATCAAAACATCACTAACCAAAGATTCCAACCAAGAATCCGATTACAACGATGGGAAGACTGCTTAGAACTACTAGGAGCCCGAGAATGCGGTAGGGATTTCGAGCATCCATCACAAGAAACATAAGTATGGATGATGCCACCGCGATTGTGCTCAGCACCAAGGGGATCACATGAACCATCTTTCCTCTTCTCCTCCGGTCACTTTGAGTAAGGACACCCCGAGACCAAACCATTTTTATAAGCATCCCGATATGACTGTTAAACACCAACGGATAAAAATGTAGCCGTTGGCTCTCTCTTAACTTGTTATATTTTAAAGTTTTAATTTGAAAAACAATGGTATTTGACACTAAGTTTTCCACTATTTGTTATATATATATACATTTAACATGAGCAAGTAATTATTTGTTTAAATTATTTTATTTTATAAAAATGGTTGACTATACTGTATTTGGTGAGGTTTTACTTCTTTTATAAATGTGCAAACTCTCGGTTTGTAGATGTACATGTATATATATTTATGTTGTGACAAACTGTATGTTAAATGAATTATACCTATTTTCTAAATTATATATAAGTAATAATAATACAAATTTTTATAACTTTATTTTATAATTAGTATTTCGAAATTATGTCGATGTTTCGGTTTCTTTGATTTTCAAATTTTGTGGTGTAATGTTGAAATTTACATTAATGCACATTTAATGGTGTAGTTTATTTAATGTTTTGTGTTGAATGTTTAATGGTGTAAACAATGTTAATGTAAAATAAGATGGGTAGAGGATAATTAACACATAAACATATTAAACGAATCCTGACCTTTGTTAAAATAATAAAAGCTACAAATAATTGATGGATAAAATAATAATAAAGTATAAAATAATAATAAAGTTTATAATAGGTTTATATAAAAAAAATATAAGAATTTCTTTCAAAAAAAAAAGAAACGCGGAAAAGGGGGTGGGGGAGACCGCGTGTTTTTTTTATGTCGTGACATCTCCCTAGCCGTCCTATCCTCTTCCCCCCTGATCGCGGTCGTCCATCCTGTTTGAAGCCGCATGACTCCTAGCCGTCCGATCTTGCTGGATCTAATCCCCACCGTCCGTGTTTTTTTTCCGCATTCTCTTCTACCTCGCGCCGCAGCTCCTTCCACCGACGCGGTTTTTCTTCTCCCTCTGTGCGTCGTCGAACCAGTAGCATAGGGCTCCGTTTTTCTCCTCTAGGCTGACGAAGAAGACACGATCTGTTCCCTCTTTTCCACAGCCGACGCGGACTCCTCGCTTCGGCCGAAGACTCCCCGACGTCTTCTTCTTCATCTTCGTTTTTTTAAAACCTATTGCACTGAAGGCCAAAGGACCGGCTCCCTCTTTGGCTTCTGGACCTCCTTGCTGGATCGCCTCCTTTCCTCCTCCTCGTCGAGCAGGTAAGGGACAACTCAGTTCTAAAGTTTTGGTTTTAAACTTTGGTCTTCATATAAGTATAAGCATATTCGGGTTGTGTGCGTATATATATTTATATGGGTGAAAAACTTCCATGTTTATACCTCAGGTCCCTCATACTTCGTTTCTTTTTTTCTTTTTCTCCTCCTATCCAAGCTAAGGTAAGGGTCGGTTCTTTCTTTTTGTGTTTATGCAAGCTTCGGTTTTCCCTTAAATATATGTATACGTTATATATATATATATATATATATATGTGTGTGTATACCATCTATATTATTTTTGCCTTCTGTTTCTTTGCCTTGAATGCATCCCCTCTCCAAGCAAGGAAAGAATCCTGTTTTAATTTCGGTTGGGTTTTGACAACATTCGGTTTTATATAAGTATGTATATATTTTTATATATACATAATATATGTACTTTCCTGGTATGTTTGAACCTGGTGCGAACCCAGTCCTTGAGATCTCCCTCTCGGCTTAAAGAATCGGTTGGAAGTAAGGGAGAAAAATCCTCTTCCTTGTTTCCTACCATTTATGTAAGTTTTATATAATTATACACTTGTTATATAATTGTGTATAAAAAAAATATACAGGACCAAATAAACCGGTTTTAACTAATCTTGTCAGCCCCTTTGTGAACGCCTAAAATTGGGGCAAGGGTTCAAAGGTTCTGTTTTTATTTGGGTGAGGATTCCTTTTTCACACCTTGTGTCTACATATGTGTATATATATATATACATATATATACACACATATGTATAAGATAATAAATTCAAGTACACCACCTTTCCTCAATGTATATACCCCTGATTTTTATTTTTTCCTATAAAAAAAAGATTTTGAGTAATTGAATGAATAGGTAAAGATATGCAAGTGAATGAAGTTTATTGTTGTAGTATATACACACACGTATATGTATATACATCAATATGAACTTAGTAACCATGTTTGCAATTTTTATAAAGCATGACGAAGTTTATGGGCTAGTTAGATTTCAAAATCATTCTTGAAACTCAGAATTTTTATTTATCACTGCTTTGGATAATCAGGATCTTTCTTAAAATGGATAGTATGGACTTCTTGAACTTTTATAAATGCATTCTTGTATTAATAGGTAGGTACTCATGTTTAATTAAAGTAAGAGTTTACACAACTATATATATTATTTCCCAAGATGGATTTGATTATGCACATTGTAACCTCAACTGCCTGTTTTAAACACTTTTGATATCCATTTATCATCATATGTGAACGACCATGCTTTAATTGGGTATTTTGATGTATGAAATGTTAAGTGTTATGTTTACTTTCTTAAAACCGATGTTTTCGAATGTTAATTTTTTTATGTGCATAAGTTTTAGCACACATGTCATAATGTTTTCAATGAAAAAACTGTTTTCATCCATTTATCATCATATGTGTAAGTTATGAACAACCCTTCTTTAATTGGGTATTATGATGTTATGTAATGTTAAGTGTTATATTATTTTCTTGAAAACCCAAGTTTTTCAAATGTGAAGATAACTGGTTATGTGCACGGAGTTTTAGCATGCATGTCATCATGTTTTTCATGATAGAACTGTTTTCATGTTATGAACACATATGTGAAAAATGGGATTCAATTATGAATGTATGAAATCCTATGAATGGATGGCCATGTCAAGATATGTGAGGGATGTATAGGAATTACATGTGACGGGTGCGCCCGAAATTATATAGCGCAACAAGAATGATGTGACGGGTGCGCCCGGAATTATACAGCGCTCCAATGCGTTGGGTAAAGCAGGAGTCTCATGAGACGAACATGTGCGACGGTCTTGGCAAGTTAGCCTTGGCTTGAGAAAAGGAAACGGGGTGGGCAGTGAGCCTTGACCCGTTAAGTATGTTATACGGTCATGATGAAAAGTCTTGACAAAGTCCAGGATTATACATTCCCTCTGCATGTAATGATAAAGGTTAACTAAGAGTTAGTTCAACTAACAGGACAACCCCTAGTTGAAAGCTCCCATGAATCATGAAAATGTACTTTATGTTACAAAAACTGTTTTCATATGGTAAATTGTTAGATGATCTGCACTTTACTCATGAACCATGATATGCATGTTTCCCTGCTTAGCCATAGAATTCTTTTAGAATTGAAGTAACCTTTGTTTTAACATTATGCATTGTTTATTTTGCGCACTCTGATCATGTTCATTTGAAGTACGTGCTTCTTTGTGCAAGTGGTTTTCAAACAAAGTTGGATTTCATGTTTTTAAGAAATGACAATGTTTTGTTTTAGCAAAGTATTTTTATTCATTTCAAAAGGACTTAAGAAAGGACTTTCTTAAAATGTTTTAGAACCCCTTACTGGGCATTTTTGCTCACCCTACGTTTTGTTTAAAATTTTTCAGGCACTGTTGATACTAATGAAGCTAATCAGAAGCAGCTGGTTTCCCAGAATCTTGAGCCTCGCGATCTTCTGTAGAAATGAGACATGATATTTAATTATGTAATGATGTAATGTAAAGTATATCATGTCTCATTAAGCACCCAATTTTTGGGGGTCGTTACAGGTTTCCCTCAACTATGAGTGCTTGGTTCACCACCTCTGAGAATGGGGCCAGCCTAAATATGTTTACCTACACCCATATGGCATTCCATAAGCCATATTCAAAGCAACTCACCCTAAAGGTGTCATATCTTTCCATACCTAGTGCAAAGAGAGATAGCTCAGTGAAAGTAGTTGCATTATCCATGATAGACATATCACCCTGCTAAATGCTCAGGAACTCCTGAGATCTCTCCTCCCTTAGCATCTCAGGTAAAAAGTGATTGAATAACCTATCCTCAAAGTCCTTCCAAGCATGTCCCTCGTGTCTATGAGACTTAACCTACACAACCCACCAGTGTTTAGTCGGTCCTCTGAGCATGTACATCACAAACTTAACCCTCTGCCCTAGAGGCACCTCAAGCTACTCAAAAGTCATATGCATGCTCTATATCCAATTCTCATCCATCTACGGGCCACCCTCACCCTGAAAAAGTAGAGGGTTCAGCGATTGGAACTCCATAGTAAGGTAGGAAATATAGGGCTCTACTCCCAGAGTGCCTTTGTCGATCCCCTGCAAAACACATACCAGGCTAGATCATAGCTACTCATCGAGCCACAACCCGAATGATGTTAAGACTGAAAGTTGTCCCTCCTGCACTAGATCTTGAACCTAATCTTGTACCTGACCCTATACCTATGGCTCATGCTCTACCAGAACCTCAGGGGTTTAAACCTGATTGTGCTCTTACAGAACTATACCATCACCTACCTGGCATTTCATCGATCCATATAAGAGGAACCCACTGAATACCATCAAATGGTCAGACATCCCATATATATATATATAAAAATATATTCAATGCATATAGGGAAGGTAGTAAAAATGAATTTTATAATAACTACACTTACTCTCCCCCATCGTAACCATTCCCATGGGATCCCGGCCTCGCGACCTCCTTACCCGCCCTCAACATATCCAAGTATCACAAAAACATTGGGCCATGCCCATCCTCAAAACCATGTTTCCTCAAACTGATAACCCAGTCACCCAATCCTAGTTATCAAAATCACCTCAACCATAATCCCTACCTGATCCTATGATAGACAGGCCCAAATTCCATGCCACGTGTAATTTTATATAAATTTAAAGCATGGAATATCACATTGCATAAAATAATCAGTTCGATCATATCATGGAATTTCACCTTTTTCACATGGAATTTGATATTATCCACATGGTATAATCATTTTACAAAGAATACATGCACTTATAAATTTGAGATACCCAAAAATGTACCTATCAAAAGCCAACAACCATGCCTTACCAGTCTAAGGTCCAATTATCCCTTACCACACCAGGTCAAGGGTCCCATATCAAAAACAATAATCATCACAAACCAAGTGATCCACCAAGGTGTAAATCATATAAACTATAATCTAAGAAAAATAAAAACACCATAACCCACCCAAGGTAACTCAATCTATCTCTCGTACATGGGGATGCAGGCACCCAAGAATGAGTTCAAAATCTAGTTCTAACAATAACCTATCTCCATTATACCATAATCATAAAAAATTGATATTAAGAAAAGAGGTAAAATATAATCCTTTGATACCACTTGTAGCATCCCTAATCTGAACAGCCACTCAAACAGTGCAAATGGGCCGGGTGCCATTGGACTTAGGCGCACCTCCCTGAACTCCACTGGCTACCAACTAGTAGTGAGGGTGTAAACAGGTATAGTGGGGAGAATATACTCTATAGGAATAGAAAATATATTGTTCTGAGCATAATAAGACAACATGCAGCGGAAATAAATAACTCAGCAGACTCGAACCAGACCCGCGTAGTAGATGCACATCCAATATCAATAAACAATTGAAGCAATAAATAAACAGAAGCATCATGAAAAGCAATACTTGTAAACACTACTTAAACAAATAAGTAATGCATATATAGTAGGTCATACATGTCAATATAAAAAGGTATCCCTTGGCTAACCAATGTAGATATATATATAATAAACATGCTAATACAGGAGTAAAAGCTAAACAAAAGTAAACCTCCATCTAGGCCTGACCTCAATTCCATTCCAATCTCCATGCCAAATAGTACTACAATCCAGCTCTTAAGGCTGATCCTTTACCTGTATATAAATCCATAAAGTCTACACTCACCCCGAAGGACCTTTGTAAGGTGTGAGACAAATCTCAGTAGGATACCACCCAATGGTGCATACCAATATATGTGTTTAATAAGACATGCATCTCTAAGAAAATTAAACATTATGATGAAGTAAATAAATACAACCACTACTAGTGCTCAGAAGCCACCAGGGAGTGTCACCTACTTCAGCCAATTCCAAAATCTCAAAAGAAAATAGATTCCTTGACCCATGGACCAAGGTACTCTAATAGTCACAAAGTCTTGGTGAACTCTCAGGTTCCACCTCAATCATATAGTCTGGCGCCACATACCTCCTGAAACCTCATGTCTCAAATTACTGACATCCCAAAGGCATGCCCAAACAATAGTATCCTAGTCTCAAGGACCCCTGCTCGAAAGCTCGCGTCAGCCCATGGAATGACAACCAAAGGAACACAATTTATGTCCTCAAATAAATATTCAAGCCCACAGACTCAATCACGGAAAGCCTCATCCCCCAACCCAATAGCCTTGTTGCTGTCAACCGAAGGCTCCTCACCTTTCTCATGGATTTCTATAACAAGCACCCCCAAACCATAAATACAACAGTCTCAAATATCAGGGGTCTCTACCCACACAATTGGTCAAAACCACCTCATCACGGAGTAAACCTTTGTGCACACGAATAAATCGGCACTTTGGCCATCACATGTGAGTATTAATCACCAAATAATAACATAATCCACACCACCTCTGGAACCTCATGCCCCTTATGAGCATGTCTCTCAAATCTAATGGCCATGTCGTCCAAGTATCCAAGAACATGCCTAACCTGACAGTCACATTGCCTCAAACCGATGTCCACAACACCCAATCCTGTGGTCAGAACCATTCAATAAAATTCATGTCATGCCCAACCAGTGATAAACATCACGGAATCCTGATGTCCATGCCATCCCAATCTCATCTTAGGCCACACCCGTCACAACCCATTGGGTCTCATCTCATGAAATTCAAGCAATTGCATATATAAAATTCAAACAACATATTTTAATCAAGAAATTCAATTTAGATGATTGAATTGAATATCTTAGAAATAATCACAATTTAACATGGAGGTCTTGAAAGCCTCTAACAAGCTTAATCAATATTAAAAAAATTAAACATAGTAGTTTAAATCAAAATAATTCATTTGAAACCATTTTCGCACCCCCCGGCCAAAATATCCCAATGTGAAATGACCTTACGCCTGGCATCGCTCAAGAATAATAGATATACGTAATTCCCATTGCATCCCACATAGTCTGATAGTCAAGTCAATATTCTATAAAAGGGTACCACTTAAAAACCACTATTGTGCTAAAAATATGAAACCCCCAAAAGTTCGTGAAAACTCAAAATAAAGTATGCACCGCCTACCTTAGACTTGTAGATGTAGGAACATCCGATATCAAAGTCCAATTCAAAGAAGATCAAAATAGATATGAGATTCTTCCTTAAACATTGAAATTGGCTCGAATGGAAACATCGGTCTGTAAGACAAAAACCAAGATAAAGAGAAGGGCGCATGGGTTTAGCCTTACTGATATGATTTTGTAGCATCTGATAAATCAAAGAACGGATGACCGATGTAGAATATGGATCAAAGGAGAAGAAAGGGGGAAAGGGTTGGCTCTCCCCTACTATGCATGACCAAGAATGAAGAAATAAGAAGAAAGAAGCAAGAAATAGAAAAAATAGAAATTAAAAAAACAACCAGCACTAGCCGCACGGTTTTCCAATCCATGCGGTAACCGTGTGGTAACCGTGAGGAAGCCACTACCTAAGGATACAGGTCTGTAGAGCTAACCCCACACAGTTTTAAAAACCATGCAGAAACCATGAGATATCCCTATAAAACTTTTGTAGATGAGCTCGCAAGGTCATGAAGCTGTAATCACATGGTTTCCCTAAATTATGTTCCTACACCTATTTCCCAAAAACTAGGCCTTTAGGGCTCTGACACTCCCGAAAACCATCCAGAAACCCAATTCACTCTCCAAAACTATAAAAAACCCAAAAAACCATTTAAGGCCAATGTAACTCTCTAAATTGAGTTCTTATCAAAAAACAAAAAGTAGCATCGCTACTAGTTGAAAATTTCAAATCGGGGGGGGGGGGGTTGACCCGACTCGAAAACCAAGGTCATTACAGTTCACAGGAGGAAAGGAAACCAAGTTTAAATGGGGGGAGGAGATTATAAAAGGAGAATAAATTAATATTAAGGATTTACATTGGATTAGAAACTTTAATTTGAGGGGGGGAGATAAAATCCAAAGAAGAGAGGGAGGGAGGAACTCCCTCTCATGCACCTGAGTCTCATTCGAACAAGAAAAAAGAGAGAGGAGGGGAAAATAACTAAACTAGGAAATCATAGGGTGGTAATTTAAATTTAAAAAATAGGGTTTTAGGGGTTTCGGTGTGGTACTAACCACCATGGCACATTATTTCTCACCAAACACCCTCCATGGTGCTATCACCAACACCAGAGAATGATGTGCCTCCCAAAAGCCCAAAATTACTTGTAGCCAACAAGGTATTGTACATGATGAGCATTTTAAACAATGTTCTTGACCACCCTAATATGGTGGGGACCATGACATTGTGTTTCCCATGATCCATAAAAATTCCCATCAAACATCCACCATAACATAGTGGATTTTATTTTGGCCTCTAGGCTAACCAAAATGGATAACTCTATGGCATATAGTCCTCTAATAGAAACCATACATAGTATAGACCCTAGGCTACATCACAGAGCACCCAGAATAGGTAGACCCATGGACTTAGAGGCCAACCGCTAAAATGTTCCATCCCTGGTCTGTGGTGTGTCAAATTTTATCTTAGCCCTTTAGCTCCCTGGGACCTCCCAAAACATATAAAAATACCAAAAACTCCTTGGAAACACAAAATAACCCAAAAATTATTTTATAAATAAAGAAAAAATGGAATGGTGGTGTTACACCTATTTTTAAGAAACCTTGGGTTTATATTGGCTGAAATATTAGTGAGGGTTTTTTATTTTTTAAGATTTTAATCAAGTGTATGGGGATATTCATCAGCTACATTAGTGAATTCACATCATCTTCAAATAGTTTCATTTCATAAAGGTAGGTGGTTCTATATTATTTCTTTTATTCCTTGATCTATGAGTGATTTAATAGTTATATACCTTATTTATAATAGAGATAAACCTTATAATAATTAATTATCATGATTATATATATTTTTACATGTTTCTATCAAGTTCCTTGGTATAAGTGTTTTTTCAGCACTTAAATTCCTAAAAATAGTTTACATGGAAACATTGCACTTAAAGTATTTAATTGAATGTTAAATATGATTTTTTAGTAAATAAAGAAATGGGTTTTCATGGAATGACATCTTAGGAATTATAAAAAAAGTATCATTTTGTTCTCAATAAAGTTATCAATGATTAAATTTTTGTTTTTTTACCTTAAAGTATACTTTTTCTGTAAGACTAAACAATGTTTCAAATGCCTATTTTGATGATTTTGTAGGGTTTAAATGGATTTGTGAAAAGATAATTTTCTTCTTCTTTAATTTGTTTCTAAAAATGGATATTCATATAATATTTTTTATATTTACCAAAATTTTTGTTTCTCTTAATACTTTAGAATGGTTTATCTATTGTAAAGACCCATAAATTTCATGGGAATTTTTTTTCTTAATTTTCTTTGGAATTTTACGAGCCTGCAGTTTCTTTCGGCACCTGATTCCGAGGCCCGGTGTTCCCGGAATCAATTTCCAAAGTTTAGCTCGGGTACGTTTAGTGAACGAATGAGTGGGTTTTTCTAACTTTTGAACCCGTGCTCGAAATTAAAATCTGATGGCACCATTGAAACCGCAACGCCAGTAATTGCTTAAGGGGACCTTCTCCGCGGTTGCGTTTGCTCGAGTGGAGAAGTTAAAAATTATGGATTAATTGAGGAATGAATAAAATTGTGAAAAAATTTTATTTATTATTGGGGGTGGTTAAAACCACTAAGTGGTGGTTGGGGGTGGGGCCCACCACACCATAACCTCTCATGAGAGGTTATGGTGGTGGGGCCCACCCGCACATAACCTCCATTGGGAGAATGATTGTGGCGGGGATCACCTGAGCATAACCTCTCCATTAATTACAAGGGGTGGGGACCACCCGACCCCTATTAATGGAGGAGGATAAAACCTCCCAACTCTCCCTCATTAATGAGGGAGAGCCTCTTGACTTCCCCCCCCAATTAATGTGACACCACACTTGAATTAATTGGGGAAATTGGGAAGCTTCCTAATTAATGAGCCCTCGTTAATTCCCATCGTTGTTACTTATCCTCCCTCTCTCCTATATATATGGAGCTAGGGGAGGGGTATCGGGGGGCTTCACCAAGCAGCGAAGTGCTGAAAGAACACCTCCATGCCAGACCCTTGGAAAATGAAGTCGACCCAACGGGAGGTGGCGTGTATCACCGGACCGATGAGCGAGCATGTAAGTGGAAGCGAGCGGCGAGCGACGTCAACATCGCCTTCCCTCATGACGAACGAACTCCGATGCCCCCTTCGCCATCATCATCCTTGCGATGCCGTTCCGCGATGATCGTCGTTCGATGACGTCTTCCGATCAACAAACGACTCGAGGTAGGGATTTGTTTTTACTGACGAGTTTAAATTTTTCAGGCATTCTTCGTTGATTATTTTAAACCGCCTGTTATCGGATTAACGAGAGGAGGCCGGACCGCAAAAACTCAGCCGACCCTCCTCCCTTGTGGTTGTGTTGTTTGTTGCGGATTGGAGAGGGGTGATGTGGAGCCATCGCACTGCGCAAAAAAGCTGAAAACCGCGGCCGGAGTGGACCGCGGCGAAGAAGCGTGGCGCCATCGCGCCACGCTGAACCCGAAGAACCTGCAGCCCTTTAGCCGTAGCGGAGCTGAATACCCACGACCCTTTGGCCACGGCGGAATGGAGAAGAACCGCTGTGGAGCTGGGAAGGGCGGCCGGAAAACAGGCTGCCGGTGGACAAAGAAGAGCCGCGACCGAAGGGCCGCGGCGGAGCAGCCGGAGGTGGCCGGCCTCACCGGCCGCCGGTTTGCATTGAAGGCGGAACCCCACGAGTCCGCATGAGACTAAACGGCCGACCTTATGGCCGGCTGAGATCCAAGAAAACCGGGGGTTAAACCCCCATTTTTTTTTAAAATTTAAGGTAGCCCACGTGGGGGCCGCCAATCATCTATTAAAGGGGGGGCTTTGCCCCCCCGCTCGGTGCTTATGTGGCCCGCCCGCACCGGCACGCGCCGCCGGGCTGGGCCGGGCCGGGCCGCTCGCTGGGCCGGGCCACTATGGGCCGTACCGGACTCGAATCGGTTCGACCCGGTTCAGGCCGGCCCAGGGGGTACTGGGCCGAGTCGACCCGGTTCGGGCCGGCCCAGGGGGTACTGGGTCGGGCCGGACTGCGCCAAGACCCCCCGTTTTTAGACAAGTTCCGTTCAAAAGATCATAACTTGGCTACAGACCTCTAATCGACGAACTTTCAGTTGTGATGAGATCCTTGGATCGAGACGGTCGTTTTGGTATACTATACTCAAGGTTTCGGAAAACATTGGGTTCGGCCGGGTTGGTTCGGACACGAAACCAACAGGGCCCTCGGAGCGGAAACACTTATATCTTGAGCTCCGGACGTCCGATTGACGAGCCGTCAAATTTGTTAGATTCCTCTTAGTGAGATGGACCTTTTGGCTTACTCCACTCGAGGTTTGGACGTAGTTGGAGTATGGTCGGGTTGGTCTTGACTTAAAAACGAACCGGGCCCCTGGAACGAAAAAGCCAATAACTCTCAGACCGGGCGTCCGATTGACGCGCTGTCTGTCGCGTTGAGTTCCTTTTGTCATGACGGAACTTTGAGATACATACACTCTAATCTACGTGACAGTTGATGTATCGCCCCCTTGGCTCGTGGAGCAGACCCTCTCGGAACGAGCGTGCTGTGTGCGGAAACTCTAGAGCTGGCTGCGACTACTTCGACTTCCGTACTGAAATCCTCTGCTTGATGAACCGTCAGCGGCGTTGGTGATCACTTGAGAAACAGTCCCTTTGAGCATACCCAATGCGAGTTCGGGGTACAGTTGAGATACGGCCGGGTTGGTTCGTATACAAAACCAACTGGGCCCCGGGACTAAAAGGCTATTAACTCACAGACCGAGCGTCCGATTAACGCACCGTCTGTTGCGTTGAGATCTCTATGACGAGGCAGACCTTTTTGTTACTTATTCGTGGAACCTCGTGATACTTGGTATCGACTATTAGCTCATGGAGCGGACCATCCTAGTGAAGAGGTAGCAGAGGTGGTGCGCTTGGTTATAGTAGTAGACCCTTGGCAGAGGAGCGCTTGGTTGTAGCGGCAGACCCGCGATACTCGACAGAGGTGGTGCGCTTGGTTGTAGCAGCAGACCCTTGGCGTAGGAGTGCTTGGTTGTAGCGGCAGACCCGTGATACTCGACAGAGGGGGAGCGCTTGATTGTAGTGGCAGACCCGCGACAGTGGAGTCGAGTGTACGGAGTGCGGAGACCGTGTAACTGGATGAGACCTATTGACTGCTTTACCGATTCTAGTCAGAGTGACTTGTTAGCCCAGTGGATGGAGCGCTTGGTTGTAGCGGTAGACCCACGTCGGACGGAGCGCCTAGTAGTTGGCAGCAGACCCGCGGTACTCACAGCTGGAGTACCTCTGACGGCTATTAGGGGGGATGCACTATCTGTGTGAGGTGGCAGATCCTGGCAGGAGCACAATCTGTGTGAGGTGGCAGACCCGCGGTACTCAATAGGAGGAGTACCTCAGCAGTCTTAGGTTAGTGAGCGGTACCTCAGAGTTTGTGATAGGATCACTGTACTCGTCTGAGATGGAGCTCTTCAGCAGTTACAGTTTCGATAATGAAAATCCTGGTTTGAGCTGAGTCAATGACCTTTGTGTTTTCCTCATGATTGAGATGGGTTACTTGATAACTTAGGTATATGTATGGGCATATATCGAAGTAGTGGTTATCCGTTGATTTCATAACTGTGTGATACCTCATGTTTGAGATGAGTTACTTGGAAACTTAGCTATAAGTATGGGCTTATACCTAAGTTTGGTTTATCTGTTGAGAACCTTCTTTGTGTTTATCCTTATTGTATTTAGTAAGACCGTGAGGGTCTGGGGGTCCTACTGAGTATCATATACTCACCCATGCACGGTTTATGCCCGCACTACGTTGTGTTGGTTGCAGACGAAGTACAGCACTGATCGTGGTTGAGGCTTGAGGAGCTGGACGGTACCCGGAGGTGGACCTCACGACGAGTCAGTACCCGGAGGTGGACCTCATGACGAGTCAGTACCCGGAGGTGGACCTCACGACGAGATGGTACCCGAAGGTGGACCTCATGACGAGTTGGTACCCAGAGGAGACGGACGGACGTGGAGTGCTGAGGAGGACATCTGTACCTACCCTTCAGGTAGGAACCCAGAGGACAATCCAGGAGCTGCTTGTCACCTTTCAGCTGTTGTCCTTTGAGTTATACTTTACTTTCAGTTGTAGTTGTACTTTTCCATTGGGCTTGTATTTTCGGCCCCCTTGTACTTTCAGCACACTTGTTACTACTTACTTAGTGTTTACTTTCTGCTTGTAATCTAGTTTTGTGTGTGTGTTTGCGTTTTAGAGAGGCAATGCCTTCCCGGTTATAGGGATTTACGCCTCTGGTGCTAGTCGCCAGCCCCTGGCCTATGGAAGGCGGGCTTGGGGTAGTTACGACACGGGCCCCGGGGGATGGGTCAGGACATCTATAATGGAATCAAAATGTGTACTTGATTAATTACTCTTTAATAGTTTCTTGGTAAATATCAATCTCAAGGAGAAGTGTTATATGAAATGGAATATAATCAATTTATAATTATTATGCCTCATGGGAACCTTGGGTTCTTGGGTGGGGAACCTAGGAAAAGTACCACTAGGTATCAATTCCACTTTCCAAGTAGAATTTAAATGATACCACTAGTGATTTATTTTACTCTAGTATGAGATAATAACTTGTAACAACCCTAACACCAGTAACCTAGAGATAGTGTTTACTTTATTATATTGGAAACATATATAGGGGATATCATCCCAAATTACTGATCAATTTAGTATTGATGAAGAACCACATACATATATGATTCTTATTTTACATTGGGAATAAAATAGAAGTCATAATAAAAGAAAATGTCTTGCATCCTTGAAACTCATTAAAATATTTATTCTTCAAATCTTTGGAAAAGGAAAAAATAAGGGTGATCTCAAATTCTCAATAATAGTTATGTACATGGAAGTTTTTAAGAATAAATACAGCATAATAAATATGGTAAGTTAAATAACTAAATACACATTCCATTTTAAAAATATATTGAGCACGAAATGTATCCATGGATAATATCAAATGTAATAATCTCGTGGATAATAATAAATAAATTATCAATGAAGGAAATTAATAATGTTATATGTAATGATATCAAATATCATCATATATTTATTATCAAGGAAATTAAGTAAGATATTTTAAACTATGGGTAGGAATACATCAAAAACCCGTATAATACGGATAGCCAACTTGTTCATCTAATGAGACATATCGATGCATCGAGGGGCTATGTAATTTCAGGCCCCACACATAATTATTGTCTAATTAATTACTCATATATTAAATGATCAATTTAATTTTTAAACAATATTCCTTATCATAAAATTTTTGTATTGAGTAAAGAATGTGTAGCTATTGGGGCGGGGCAGTTTCAAGTATTCATAGTCTGCATGATTTCCTTAAGACCTGCGGGTCTTGTAATGCCTCCAAGCCTATGGGAAATGTAATTTTAGGGTTCCCATTAAACCTTTAAAAGGGGGTTTATCAAAAAAATGAATTCCTTTGGGCCATTCAATCAGTTAGTAAAAAATGTAGAATATCAATATTTCTAAAGTCAATCAAATAACTTTCAAAATAAAACATTTTATGTAGAAATGGTATACAATTTTAGAAATAATCATATCCATGAAAAAAATAATATGTATATTTAAGTGAAATATAATTTCCAATGGTTGCAATAATGTTAATTTTTCAATACAAATTTAATTACCAAAAAATTAATAAGAGATAAAATATGACTATTAAATCATCAAAAATATATGTTTTGTAATGAAATCATGTCCTTTAAAGAGATAAAGAAAGTGGAAGAAAAATATTAATGTAATATTTCATTAAATATTTTTTTAACCATTTTAACCTTATAGAAGAATCTATAGATTGTAAAATGGTTATGGCAATGGTAAAATATATTAACATCATATATGTTAAAAAGAAACTTTTCTTTTCAATTTTTCTAAAGAAGCGCTGAAAATGGTACTTTCAGAAAAAACTATAAAAATTACATTTAATACATGTATAAATTAAAAGATAAAATATAATTTCATTGATAAATCATTTGATTATATAAAAACTACTTTTGTAAAATAATTTTAAAAAATATGGACATGGAAGAAAAATATACCCAATCAAAAAGATAAATAGGATTAAATTTTCTTTTAAATAATACTTTTCTTTATTTAAGGTTAAAAGAGAGGAAAATTTGGAATAAAATATGGAAATTTATTAAATATCTAGAGGATAAGAAAATATATCGATATCATGAAGTAAATATTATAATATTCTTTTAATAAAAATATAAGCAATCCCAAAAGAAAGTTAGCTTGTAAAATAAATTCTCACAAATTTGGTATCTTTTTAATTGTAACCCCTTGAAAGATTAAATTAAATTAAAAATTTAATCATTATGAATATATAGATATTCATTTTATATACATTAAAGGGTCAGTATTTACACCACATAAAAATAAATAGGTGTATAATACCAAATATTCCTCAACAGAGTAGAAATTGAGATAAAATACATTAACTCACATTTTCCCTAGATTGAATGTGAATTAACCTACTATATAATGATTTTAAACATGTTATTAATTTATAATATAACCATATTAATATTTATAATATCATATATGATCCTCTTATAACATTTTATCACCCATTTGTAAACAATCGTTCATTATTATCATTGTTTTGGGTGTTAACTACTTTATTTTCTCACACAAGATTTGTCCACAAATGTTCCATTCCTTATACCTTGATTGTGGTTACATAATATACATAATTTTAATAATGATATAAATATCATATATATTCATTAAATCTATCCTTATTATATCCATGTAAATTGAAAATAAAAAACATGTCACATCACTTTGTGGAGGTGGTAGTCCACACATACACACGAGTGGAATTATCATTTTCCAAAAGATTAGAAGGTAAGAAGATAGATATGATATAATAATTATAGAAGCATAATTATTTCATAAATATCATATATATTTATTAGTTTCAGATTTATAACCATCCAAGTAAAATGGTGATGAAAAATGAATTACACCGCTACATAGAGACAGTAAGTTATATGTACGTACAAGAGATATTTTCACATTCTATGTGATGAAAAAGAGGTGGAAAATGGTTTTCCCAAAATAATGATAACATCTAAGTATATTAATGATAATGTATTATTATTTTATAATAGTTACAATAAGTTTAGATGAAGTGTATAAAGGAATAAATTTTAAAGAATCAGTAAAGATGATTACCACTTCTTTGGTAGAATTCCTTTAGATCTCCTCTTAAGGGACATATGGTTAGTATTTTGGAAAGACCATAACATATAGAAATTTTATAAGGATGTTTAGAAGATAAATTATTAGTTTTTTTGATCTATTTTACTCAATGTGATGTAATTAAAAGAGATAAGGGGTTCCTTTTATAAGTGAGGGGAGGGGCACTCTTTTAATTACTTAAATTAATAAATTAATGTTAATTAATTTTCATAGAAAATGGATAAAAATTGTTATAATTTGAATATAAGATGATTATGTGTCTAAATTATCTCATTATATATAATTTTTAATGGTTTTGGTAATTTTTTAAAACCATATTTCTTAGTTTTAACCATGTTTTTCCCGTCATTATCGAGGTAACAAATTTTATCACCATTTCTATTCCTAATACCCAAAAATAAAAGAAGACAATTTAAAAAATATGAACCTACTGGTTCCAAATATGGTATCTATTTTTGAATATTAAATTTCTAGAAGTGGAATAAATTAATATTAATATAAATGTATAAAACTCAATAAAAAACAGTTTTTAGAAAATTGCAATATTAAGAATAAAAAGTAACTTATTTCAAGAGCATAAAAATTATTGATTAAAATTTGATTATTCTAAATCAAATGGATCGTATGTAAATTTAATACCAAAACCAAAACATAATAGTCCTTTTAAATTACTTTATTTCCTAAAAATAGATGACAGTATTTGAAAAAATGGTATCTTTCATTGTTCATTGAAAAATCCGACATTTCAAAAAAAATATCAAATTTTCAACCTAAGATAATTTTAACTACTGAAAAAATGAGTTATACCAATAGTTTTAAACCATTGGTATAGTCTATACTACTGGTTTTCCAAACTATGGGCAGTATGGTCATGGGTATTTTCCTATACCAATGGTCTCACTAAACCATTGGGTTAGAATTTCCCTAGTTTTACACATCTAGGATTTACACACTGCCAATGATTTAATGAAATTGTTGGTATAGGCCAATACCAATGGTTTTAAAAATCATTAGTATTTCCTTTCCTTACCTTGGTAGCCAGTATCCCCACCAACCTTGGCCCAAAACCAAAAAACACCAAAACACCTGAACCCAAATAACTGCCAGCCAATATAAAAAATTCCAGAAACTAATTAATGCATTCAACCAATGATAACACACATTTAAAACATCACATATATGAATTAACATCCAATTATCAAACATCATGTATCATAAATATTAGTCAAAATTTTAAAGGATCAATCACTCCTTCATCACAACCAATATCATCACTATCATCACCACTGTCGCCATCGTCATCATCTTCACTATCATCATCAGCATCATCCTCAGCATCTCCATCGCCATTACCATCTCCATCGCCTAGTAATTCATCATCCATACCACTACTATGACCATAATCACTATCACCCAGTGCACCATATAATGAACGCATCATTGACATGCGTGTATCAAAAACCACAGTAGTTTCTAGTGGGAGTGATGGACATAAGGTTGTCATAACTTTTATAAATTTCTCATTAGCCTTTTAACTATACTCACACTCCTACAGGGATATTTTTTTCCTTTTCTACCTCTATAAGAGCTTGTTTTGCATCTATATAATCTGTTTCCAACTCGATGCTACTAGAATTATCACCTAGAGTGGAAAAATATCTACTGTAAATAATATTCTTCTCTGGTCAATAGGATACTCTCCCATGGTTCTCATCTCCTAATTCTAGGTGAAAATGATCATTTAGACCAAAATTTTAAGCTTCCTACGAATCAAGGGACTCCAAATCACACTATTACAAATATAAATGAACTATTTAGTTAAAAAAAAATTTTAAATTTTAAATGAACAAATTAAAACTTATAATCTTTTGTTGTGTTTGTTAATTTATTGTGCTTCCATTTTTTCCTCTTTCTTCTCAAGAAATTAATTTTTTTATCGAGGCACACATGATTTAATATTAAATACCTCCCTTTATAATGAAATTGAATGTATAACAATATTATTCAATATTACTATAGTTTTGAACAAAGTTAAGTCGATATAAATAATTTTTAATTAAAAATTAAGAACAAAAAAATTGAATTAAAGTTCACATAAATTAAATGATTGAATGAATAAACTAAATAAGTGTAATGTCATGGAATTATATTGATAAAGTAAATCAATAAATTAAGTGATATAAGTAATGAATTAATGTGGTTGTTAACATATGTGGTAACTTGTAATTGATAAATAAGTGGGTGTAATTTTTTGGAGAAATAATAAAGTTAAATTGTGTGATTTTTGTGATGAATTTTATTGGGAAGATAATGTTGAAGATGTGCTACTACAAAACACACCTTAAACGACACTAGCATTTATCAGCATAGATAATGGGAATCCTTTATCAGTGCTTTTTTTAGTGCTAATAAAGGTCAATAATAAAATGAAATAATTAAAAAAAATTAACAATTTCATTAATTAAATAATTATTGTTAAAAATGAATAAATTTAATATATAAATATATAAATTTAAAAAATTAATAAATAGTATATATTAAATATATAGATATGTAAAATGAATAAAATGAAATAATTAAACAAATAAAAATTTAAAATGAGTAAATTAAGAAAAATATTAAACATTTTATTAAATAAATAATTATTGATAAAAATGAATAAATTTAATATATATATATTATAAATATTAATAAATAGTATATATTAAATATAGATATATAAAATGAATAAATTGTAATAATTAAATAGAAAAATTAAAAATGAATAAATTAAAATTTTATTTAAAATTTTATTAATGAAAAAAAGTTTATTAAAAATGAATAAGTATAATATATGTATATATATTAATTATAAATAGTAATAAATAATATATATTAAATATAAATATATATAAAATGAATAAAATGTTAATTAAAAACATATTAATGTCTTATTCATTTTTTATATTGCTTGATTTTTCAATTTAACATATATCAAACATCGTATGTTACATTGATTTCAAACACACACACACAAACATATATATATGTAATTAATGCATTTATATATATACAACGCACATAAAAAATATATTTACACAATATATAGAAACACATAAACCTAATATTTATGTAATTTATTCAAATTTTTGTATATCAAAGAATTTCATTATAACATGATACATTTTATATATTATGTTTTTAATCGGCGAATTTTATTTATTTATTTTTCATACTCTTATAGTTAGGGTATTAATTTTTAATAGTTTTTTATTTTTTTTTTATTTTTGGATTTAATAATTTTATATTATTTATTTGTATTTATTTATTTACTATGTTTTAGTATTTTAAATATTTATTCATCTTTACTTCAATATATATATATATATATATCAATATTTTTTTAATAATTTATATTTAATTAATAAAACATATCCATTTTTTCAATATTTTTAAAGTGTACTAATTTTGAATTATTTAATTTCACTCATTTTTAAAATTCATGTATTTAAGATTATATATCCACTATTAATGTTAAAAATATATTTTTAAATAAATATTTATAAAGATATATATTTATAAATGTATATTTAATATATTTATATATATATATTTATTTATAATTATTATAAATAAATAATTTTTATTTTTAAAAAAGTATTTATATAATTATAAATAAATAATTTTATATATTTAAATAATTATAAATTTATAATAAATTTATTTAAATAATTATAATTATAAATCCTTTATCAGTATTAATGTTTTAGTGCTGATAAAAGGGATATTTATAAGTGCTTTTTTAATGCATATAATGATCGATATTTATCAGTGCTAAAAAGCACGGATCAATATCCCTTTATTAGTACTTATAAATTTAGTAATGATAAAAGGGATCCTTATCAATGATTTTTTGATCGCGCTATTAAAAGTATCCCTAGTCTATTTAAAAAACCCCTAACCATGACTCAGTCACTCCCAATTCTCAAACTCTTACAAAACTCCTTTGCTACCAGTGTGACTCCTCTATGTTCCCTCATATGAATCAAGTCTATAATCCAATGTATGTTATTTTCTACTTTTTCTCTATCATTGTTTGATTTTTTGGGTTTTGTGTTTTGTGTTTTTTCACTATTTTAAACCATGAAGAACCCTACATCTCATATCCTCTCCAATGAAATACAACAAGTGGTTCTATTTTATCTTTTTCCTCCATAGATAATGGTTTTGAATAAAGAGAAGGATGTTTTTATATGGTAAGGTAACTCAATATATGTATGTGAGCCTATATGTATAAATAAAATAGATTTTTCACCACATGCTACTACAAAGGTAATGATGGATTTATAGCATGATCAAATCAAGTTTAGTTAAACATTGAAGTGGTTACCCATTTCTCAAACATGTTATTTATATCCCTTAGCAATGAAACAAGACTTTAGTGATTAAAAATTGTGTCTGAGGTGATGTACTGACCTGAATTGGGAACTATTTGGGTATAATAGGTAAAAAATGTTACAAAATGGAATCAGAGTGAAACAAGGGATATTGGTATTGACTATATCAAAAAGAAAAAACTTTCCAGACATAATAATTAATCCATAATAATGTCTGGATAGCATAATTATGTTGTATACTTGAGTTAACATATGAATTATAGGGTTTTTTTGTTTTTTTCCTTGACCTATCTTCTCTACTCTTGTACCTCTTGTTTAGGAGTTGATAGATATGAATCATTAAGAATATTTGAAATGTCCTGTTCATAAGTCTCTTTGTTTAATTTTTTTGTATAGAATCAATTATAAATCTATATTAATAGAAACATGAATAATAAATAAATAGTGTGTTCTTGTTTTCATATTAGTGATGATTAGGTTTACATAACTTATTAATTGATTGAGTTTATTTAGTAACCCCCTTTATTGATACTATTAGTTAGTTTTTTAATACTTATATTTAAAATAATGATTCTAAAATCTTATAAATTATATTTAAAGTGTGAAAAAACATATTAAAAATGAAATGAATGAGATTGAGGGTTATGGGGTTCACATTTAATATATATTATTTTGTGCCTATTTCAGAATGATTATTGTTTTTGGTATGGGAAATTTATGTGAATGTCTACATTAATATAGAATATGTCACCACTTTGACCCCTAGATATCCATAGGAATGTGGCAATGAACATCCTAGGTATGCTAGAACTTATGTTGATCCTCATATCCTAGAGATAATTATAGATCTACTTCAAGCTATGTGGTATAATTTTAAATGACGGGAACATATAGTATCTATGGTTCCTCTAAGATTTTATGGTAATATATCATAATAATAAATTTATGATTTCATTTAATAGATTCATTTCATTTATAAGAGTAAAAAAATTATATTTTAATATTGAAAATAAGTTGAAAAATTCACCCTTTAAAGGTATGTATGTTATTGGAGGGATCTTGTGGTAGATTAAAAAAATATTCAAAATTGGAAGGTGGGGAATCCTTGAGTAAATAGAAGTGATGTCAAATATAGGTGGAGTGAGATTCATTTCTTAAAGACAATTAGAGTGGATTTATTCTAATTCCTCTTCAATTAAGGATAAATTTTGAGTAATTCCTACAATATAGGTTCCTAGAACACTTCAATCCTTATTACCTCTTTGATGTGAAACATTTCTAATGATGTGGTTAGTTGGGGAACCTCCAATGGTCCTTTTAAGCTGTTCCTTTTAGACAGGGTCATTAGATATGAATGGTAGATTATTTATGGTTGGATAGTTTATGAATGACGCTAGATAGGTTTATTCTATAGTTATAGGTACAATCCTATTATATAGAGCATCGAATTTTGAATACAGTAACTATTATGGAACACTTTCATTTTCCTAGAATTAGTGATTTATTTGATCAGTTTAAGGGAATAAAATAGTTTTTAAAGATAAAATTATTTTGTGGTGATAATCAAATTTGAGTCATACTTGAGCATGTTTTGAATCTAATATAGTCATATTAGTACATAATCATGCCTTTGGGTTTGAAAATGATCCAACAATGTTCATTTTGATCATTATTGAAATAAATGTTTAATATTATTTTTGCAATGTTGGATCCAAGTGAATAATCCCTATAGGGATCCACATGGGAACCATAATATCTAAACATCATGAGAACAACAATCTCTCTTTATATCTCACCTACCTATATCTACACAATGCCACCCCTACACTGTAAACTCATTCCAAATTTATACGAGACCACTGTGAACTATATCTCCATCTACTATTGTGAATGAATCATACAACACATAATATTTATAATAAACATATACAACTTTTCATAAAAAAGGACCACGGGTTTCACAAATACGATTGTGTAAATAAGTGTTCATTTTGGTAAGATAGATATACAATGCAATACACTCCATTCATAAAAGTCCACAATTGCATGCATCTTGCAAAAAAATTATTACTATCTGGAATAGAGATATAATACTTCAATACTGAAGTACAACTAATATTCACTACCTTTATTCAGTCCATCCCCAGACACATGATTTCCTTTCATCTTTTGATGATGGATTGGACTCCCACTTTTAAACTAGCCATCATTCCATCATTATGGTTCCAAAGTTTCTTGATGATATACCTCCTGCCTGGATTGTATTCATTAATCTCCGTCAAATCTGATTCCATGGATTTGAATACCGCATATCCAAACTCATTCTTTAACTCTTTAATCTTTCCATCCTCCTCATTTACTGCATCCTAAGAACAAAAAAAATGACACTAAAAAATTAATCAAAACATAATGAATGAATTTGTTTGGTTTCTTGATATGCATTTTCTTATATGAATCACTCAGTTACTTTTGAAAACACTTCATAAAAATTACTTTTATTTTGAGTGTGGTCACATTGGATCCTATTATAACTCCATAGTTAAGAATACTTGGATGATAATAGTACAATGATGAGTGACCTCCTAAAAATACTCATGTTTCACATGTTTTTTGAAAAAAAACATGACAAACACACATTTTTATTATCTTCCCCTTCAACCTTGATAAATTTAAAAGTGTTCCAATCTTACTCTCGAAGTTATTCCTCCCACATTGAGTAGAGATCTCCCACCCTATTTTTTGGATTCATCTTTAAGATGCTTTCTCTTGTAATTTTAGAGAAATGGTTAGTTTTCAAGTTCTCCCATCTGCCTCACACTAATACCACCATAATTTTTTATCTCCTCTAAGCCCTTCCAAAAAAAGAAACATTTTAGAGGAACTGGAAAATAATAAATGTTTGTGAGTTGAAGTAAATGCCTGTGGATAGAATTAATATGAATTTTAATGTTCATTCCTTCATTTTTGTAATGTAATATGTTAGAATCCATAATTAAAATTGAATTTAAGTTATTTTTGAACCTTAGTGGAAACTCTAATTTCATCTCTTGAATAGGTATTATTGTATTTTATTTCATGAGACTTATCCCCCATCTCTTCTATGTTTTTTTAACTAATCTGAGCAGTAGTCATCCAAAATGATCACCAGTACAAGATATAGGATTAATTTTGGTAATATTAGTTCAAGAAACATTGGTGGATGTCCAAAATATATGAGAGATAAATATAAAACAAAAAAAGTCCAATAATAATTGTTTAGGAGGTAAGTCATTAAGGAACTTTGGAAACACAATGATGGGAGCAGGGCTAGTTTGAAAGTGGGAGTCCAATCCATCACCAAGAGATGGAAGATAATCAATATATGGGGATGGATTAAATAATGGTAGTGAAGGTTAGTTGTATTAGAGTATTGAGGTATTATATCATTGTTCAATACAATAACAATTTTCATGCAATATTAATAAAAATGTGGACTTTTATGTGTGGAGTTTATTGTATTATCGTTATTCAAGACAAATTAAATGTTTGACTACTCATGTAGACAATGTTTTCTACACATGATGATGTTACAAATCCTAAGGAAGAATAGAATATTGATAATGAAACTATATAATTATTATGGGATTAACAACATATTGATGAAAATGACACAACATCAAAGTGGTGAATAAAATTATCAAGGCAAGAAGTTAGGGTATAAAATTTGATGTTGGTTAGAATCAACATGGTAAACCTATTGACACCAATAAGTGAATGTTAAACAGTTATACTGGGGTCACAAT
Source organism: Viscum album (assembly GCA_963277665.1). Taxonomy (NCBI): domain Eukaryota; kingdom Viridiplantae; phylum Streptophyta; class Magnoliopsida; order Santalales; family Viscaceae; genus Viscum; species Viscum album. The sequence goes on from OY728133.1 coordinate 1,673,866,288, forward strand.
GAGGATGAACGTGCTTATTGATATTGATTCATGGTGTTGTGTCCAACCTATAACCAAGAAAATCCATTGGAAAGATATAACAGTAATGTTACAATATACTTTCTCTATTTTACTAAAATATTATATATTAAAATTTTGATTTAATTTTCATTATTACTTATAGTATTTATTTATTTTATAATATTTCTATAATAAATTAGTCTTAATGAACACTAGAAAATCCCCTAGAGGCTTCTAGACTATTCTTAAAAAGTTATATAGGGATGAGAAGGGAAAAATAAAGCCCCACCCACCACTTAATTATGCACACATTATAAAGCAGTAAACATGGACTATTTTCTTCAATCATAAAAATGAGAAATCATTTCAGGTGAATTATAGTCAATAATATATTATTTTACATTATTTATTTTATCCAAATTAATTCAAAATTGTTAATTTATAAAATATAAAAATAGTTCTGAAAATAAATAACATGAATAATAACCAATGTAACCCTATTATAATGAAATGAGGGGTTACCCTTCATTAGATAAGAAATTGGTAACTGATTTAAATCAATAATAAAAGTTTAATTATGTGATATGAAACAAAATATGTACCTTTATTTATATACAGTTTTATGAATCAAAATATGGAGCCACTTCCATCCCACATCATGTGATATGGAAGGAGGATCTTATAAATAAATAGGGTGAATTAGTTGATGAAAAAAAACAGTATGGGAAAAATGTGCAAGTATGACATAATTTTAATTCATTGTAATTTATAACAAAATTACATAAAAATATTTTTTTATTTTTATATTTTTTATATGGTTTATACAAAAGAATCGACAATGACTGTATTATAAGAAAAGATATTTCAGTAGATTTGAAGTGGCTAGAACAATATGGTCATCTTAGAGTATTAGGTTTTTGATTCTCTCCTCAAACATATTTCAAGAAGATAAAACCACATGAAGATACATATAATATGTTGAGAGGATTGAAGAAACAAATATAATCACTGCAATATATTATTTTGTAGTCTGGTTTGGAAGACAAATATATAAGAAATAATCAAAGCAAACTAGTGGTGTATAAAAGATTCACACATGAACTAAATGATCCCACTAGATTTGAGCCTAGTCATTCCCCCAACCACATACCTTACCCAGGGAAATCAATTTTTTCACTACTCTTTCTTATAAATATGAATCAAATAACTTTTTCTAACTTTATATTTTTAAAATTATACTGGGTAAAGTTATATGTGATTTGTATCTATCAACACCCATGTATCGTTGTGTTGAGATGGGTATAGTGTATAACATCCTAGGAGACTAGCTAAAAAATTAAGACCTCCCAAAATATCACATGAGAGTGGGGATTGAGATATCTTATGAGTTGATTATTGAGTTTCATGTTTCACTTGATTGTATTGATATTACAACGGTCTAAGATACTATTGGATCTTTCATAGCATGGTCGTCTAATCTTATAAAGATACATGAGGTATGTCTTTAATAAATTTTTTCATATGAATTTTTTTTAACAATTGATGATAAAATGTCTGAAGTGAGGTATGATATTACAGATGATTAAATCATTGGAGAAACATAAGGTTGAATCAAGATAGTATAGTGCTCAACCAAGAAAAAAAATGACCTTTTGAGAGTACCTTCTCCATTCCAGTTCTAGATAAACACTTATTATCATTAAAAATTTATGCAGATACCACATTTGAAGATAAAATTATATCTTACATTGAATATGATGAAGAAATATATATAGATTCCTTGATAGATAGAATTGGTCTTGTGACTCTAAATGAGATTCTCAAGAATGAATATTTTGGAATCTTAGTTTTGAATATAGACATAAGGTACATTTTTTTAATATGTCTATTAAAATAGTGACATAATATGTAAAGTTAATAACTATTAATTTTTTTATGGGAATTTAAATCACAACTATATAAAGTATAAATTGTGTGAATCATGATTTGGATTCATTAATTGATGTATCATTTCTACGTCAGAATTTACTTTGGATAAGAAAGAACTTAAGAAGAAAAAAATATGAGTCACTCAAAGAGTTTAACAAAAAATCATCAGACAATATACTCTTTATGATTTCTATAATACAAAGGTAAAACTCTAAAATCTAATAACATAAAATATATTTTTAATTATTTCATTACTCACTTTTTTTAGGATTCATAGGATGGTGATAGTAGTCAATATAGACACCCTGAATATTTTTTTTTTGGATCCAATGCATTTATATGAAACCAATTGAATGCACATTATGTGTATTATGAATATTTAGTACACTAAAATCAACATTTTATAGATAAAAATTTAAATATATTTTCATTATATATTTTAAAAAAAAAAAATTATGATAGGTAGGTCGCTAAATACATGATAGATCATAGAATTAAGTTGGTGTCAGAAGAAATAAAGCCTGTGGATTACTAAAAATAGAAATAAATTAAGGTATATATAGAAATATTTAACTAAAAAACAATTCAAAACAATTTACTTATTTTGGTCAATGTTTATAAAGTGTCTAAAATAAGATAATGACATCGATTGTGGATATTATTTTTGAAAATTTATGAAATAAATCATAAATCATGAAAAGACCGGTATCCCCAACAAGTAATTTCAAAAGGTAATTACAATTTCATTAAATAGATTTCATAATCAATTTTTTTGTCTATATTTTCTCAGTACTATCATGATTTCCAACAACCTAGTTACTCAAAATAAGAAATCAATTTGTTTAGAGACAAGGGGAATCATAATTTTTGTCAGAATGTATGTCGATAACAAATTTAGTTGGTTACCTGCTATGTTTGTGATATAGTATGAGTTATGACCTTTGAAATATATTTGGGGTGTGAAGCATTTGTGTAAAAATTCTTAAATATTATTATTGATCTCTTTCTTAAGGAGAAGTAAAATAGAAGAAATAAAATTGTTTAGAATCGCTGACCTGCAAACAATAAAAATTTTGCGTAACCGCGGAGGAAGAAACAGAGGCGGAGGTGAAGGTGGGGGTGGAGGCTGAGGAAGAAATTAAGGTTGAGTCAGAGTTGTAGGAAGAGTCAGAGTCAGAGACCAACATGGAGAAGGAGGTAGAGGCAAATACTTGGGTGGATACCATGGCAGAGGAATATAAGAAGCAGTAGCATGCAAACAATAAATTTATTGGGAAATGAAGTAGAATAAGGATCATACCATGATTATGTTTGTGAAAAATTGTTTAAAAGTGCACACAACTCTGGACACTTAAGATAATAGTCATTGTGCAATTGTTTTAGCTGATGTATTGAAATAGTTTTTTTCACCGCCTATTTAAGTGATTTTATACAAGGTAGTAATCCACCTGTAAGATCATTCTATGTTGGAAACTTCAATTTCTCCACAAGTTTTATTGAAGTATCATTTTTACAACTCCCAATAATCAAAAAGGTCAATAATCTAATTTAAATGTTTGAATAAATATGTATTTAATCAACCACTTATGTTAACAGGTGTGTGAAAAAACTATTGAAGGAAACCCAACATTGATATATCATGGTCATTGAGGAGGGCTGGTGTCAAAATGTTTGTTATCAGTTTAAAATTGACATTTTAAAACTAAAAAGTTTCACTCACTAAAAACTAAGAAAACATGATCAGATTCTCATGATAATTTTTTATATTAATTCATAATTCATTTGTGACATGTATGAATGAGGCTCATGTAAAACCCACAAATGATGCCACATGTATGGCTCAAAGTTCATGTTTCTAGTTTAAAATGGAATTTTAGTAAAAAGCACAAGTGGAATACTCAAAACTGAGGAAATTCATACTGATTATTTTGATACTTTAGGAAAACAATCCATAAGCTATTTGAGATGTGTAAGAATTAACCGCACCTCAATCAGATTCATGGTGTGACTGATATGACTCCAAGTGCATCTTTTTATACAAAATTCAAATTCATTTTAGTAAAATAAAAAATTGAAATACTCAAAATAGATAAAATGGATTCAAATTATTTTGGTACTTTAATAAAATGATCTATAAGTCATTTTTGACATGTAGGAATCGGTCTCACATCAATACAACACATGGTGTGGCTGATATGACTCCAAGTATCTATTATCAGTTTAAAATTGACATTTTCATACAAAAAAATTTCAATCACTAAAAACCAAGAAAATGAACTCATATTATCTTGAAAATTTTATAAAATGATTTATAATTCATTTGTGACATGTATGAATCAGTCTCATGTCAAACCCGTACATGATTCCACCTTTATGGCTCAAAGTACGTGTTACTAGTTTAGAATGGCATTTTAGTAAAAAATAAAATTGGCATACTCCAAACTAAGTAAATGAATTATGATTATTTTTATACTTTAGTAAAACAATTTATAAGTAATTTGGGATGTGTATGAATCATTCACACCTTAATCCAATGCATGGTGTGACCGGTATGACTCAAAGTGTGTCTTTTATTTAAAATTGACATTAATTTTAGTGAAGAAAAAACAACTGACATACTCAAAACCAATAAAACACATTTGGATTATGTTGGTACTTTAAAAAATGGTCCATAATTAAGTTTTTATGTGTAGGGATCATCCGCACCTAAATCCTACACATGGTGTGACTGGTATGACTCCAAGTGTATGTTATTAGTTTAAAATTGGCATTTTAATATAAGAAAAGTGACACTCACTTAAAACCAAGAAAATGCACTCAGATTGTCTTGATAATTTGAGAAAATGATTAATAATTCATATTTGAAATATATGAATTAGTATCATGTCAAAACCACACATGATTCCACCTGTATCTCGCAAAGTTCATGTTCCAAATTTAAAATGACATTTTAGTAAAACCCAAAAGGGGCATACTCAAAACTGAGGAAAAACATTCTGATTATTTTTATAGTTTATTAAAATGATCTATAAGTAATTTGTGACATGTAGGAATCATCGGAACCTCAATCTGATGCATGGTGTGACTGGTATGACTCCAAGTGTGTCTTTTTATTCAAAATTGACATCAATTTTCGTGAAGGAAACAACCTACATGCTCAAAATAAAGAAAACGCATTTGTATTGTTTTGGTTCTTTAGTAAAAATATCCATAAGTCATTTTTGATGTATATTAATTAGTTTCACCACAATACAACACATGGTGTGACCGATATGACTCCAAATGTGTCCTTTTATTTAAAATTGGCATTAATTTTAATAAAAAAAACAACTGAAAAACTCAAAACCAAGAAAATGAATCCAGGTTTTTTTGGTACTTTAATAAAATTATTCATAAGTCATTTATGACATGTAGTAATTAGTTACACCTCAATTAAACTCATGGTGTGACTAGTTTGACTCCAAGTGAACCTTTTATTCAAAATTGACATTAATTTTAGTAAAAACAACTTACATACTCTATAATAGTATTTTTTTTCTTTCATTTGTGTTAGAAATTTTATTTCTTTTAAATTCAGTATTTTTTTCTTATTTTTGTAACTTATGTTGCTATTTCTGGTGGTGCAGTGTGTTGTTACAGCACACTACATGTCCTTTTTTTGGTGTTATAGTGTGTTATAGCATCACACTACATTATTCACATTATCAATGCTACTAAATTTATTGATAAAAGACATCTTTATAATTGCTACTAATTTTTTTGATAAAGGATCCCTTTATTAGTGGTTTTAAAATCATTGATAAAGATCCATTTATCAGTTATTTAAAAAGCGCTGATAAAGGATTTTTTATCAGCGTTACATAAAAGTGATAAAAAATGGTGTCTTTTATCATCACTTTTCTTACACTGATAAATGCCTTAGCCTTTTAACCATGTTGAGGTAATCAATGCTTTTATAGCGTAGATAAAGGCTGATTCTAGCACTATTAAAGGCCTATTTTTTAGTGATGGTAGTTTTGTGGCAAGGATAAATTATACAATGAGATAGTTATATAATGAAAATTTTATTATGTAGAACCTTTTATTAGAATTGTTAGAAATTATATATCATTATATGTTTCTATGTTAATACATGACACCATTTAATTCAATTAACCTAACCTAGACATATAAGAGGTTTTTGGTACTTGGTAAACCCCCAACATCTTTGATATTGTGGATATGGATAATTAAATATTATTTCTATCCTTCTCTAACTTTTATACATTATTTTAGTTATATTTATGGTTATTTTATAATGTGGTTTTGGTATGATGTGGGATTGGATATGGTTTTGGAATTATAAGATTATAGTTGTGGTATGATGTGGTATATGTATATGGAGTGGAATACTTGAGTCCGTCTTGGGAATCACAAGAAGAAATAATTGAGTCCCTCTTCAGAAATCATGAGTAAATGAAAAAATTCTTACACAAATACTACTAAAAATAAAAAAATATTCTAAATGGGTTAACTTGACCCCCCACCACTAAATTTTAGAAACAAAAACTTCTCATCCTTCAGTAGTATGAGATTATAAGAGAAATATCTAACTTACTTTGCCTACACATGTTGACTGATATAAAGAAACCCTAAATAAATAGGGGCAATAAAACTCAAATGATTTTTCTAAAAATTATAAGTACCCACATTTTTATGGTATAGTAACTTTTTATCCAAGACTATCTCTTGTTGGGATGACTTATATTGAAAATTCTTATATCATTTTTTCTTTACATTCAGAAAGACAAGTCTCCAAGACCAATTCAATTATAAAGAGTGATAAAATTAAAAATTCATTGAATTCATCACCTAATTGAAGGTATTAACATATTCATATGATATGGAACATCCTTGAAGTATATTTTATGATTTTCCTAATAAAAATGTAAAATAATTTGGAAACAATTTCAATATTATAAAAGTGAACTTTTTTATTCTGAGAGTTTGATAAAGTAGTTAAAAACCTTGAATATTACATCAATTGAACCAATATAATATCTTAAAATGCACCACCAACTAATAACAGGATACTTGGAAAATAGAAAAGTTTAATTTTCACACTTAATCTATTAACAATGTTTACTCTAGTTCACATTCCAATCAGATTTAGTGTAGCACTACCACCTTGAACTCAACAACAACAAAAACAAATACACTAAAACCGAGTCCCATGATAGATGCACATAGAGTATAGGATCTATGATTTTTATTCTGGAAATAATAATGTATATTCATTTCATATCAAAAAAAAATATTTTGTACATAATGTCTCATCTCTAAGAAAAAAAGTTGACTCTATTGGAAATTAGGGAACCCAATGAGGAGGGTTATGATAACTACCCCATGTACATTTATTTTAATATATACTAGTCCATGTGTCATTTAGAAATGAGTGTGACTATATTGGTGAAGAAGTGGTAGTGTGGTACCTTCACAGTTAAAATTACTTGATTTAATTTTATTTATATCATATACTTAGATTTTGGAGAGTGCATTTGTGGTGAGATGGGTCTGTATATTTATCTAGGAAAATAGAATGTGTTAATTTTTGTATTTATTCATAGAATATTTAGCATGGTTTTTTTAAATTGACCTAATAGTTCTTTGAGAGTAACCTACTAAGTGTATTATATCCTCACCCCTAATTATATATACTTCTATTTTATATTTTTCATAATAGTGTTGGATATTGGGTTGGACCTTACTAGCCCATGATCTTAGTCATTGGTAGATATTGGAGGAGTTATTTCTTCTTGTGGGAGTCAATTATTATCAACATATTTACTATTGAATATATCTAGTTTTATGTTTTTGTGATACATAACACAAATTTTAGAATTATTTGGATGGTTGGGATAATTTTATTTGTGTTGTTTAGGTGTTGATTAGTGGTTTCATTTCATTCTAGGGACTATTGTTTGTGATTCCCCCCATGTTTCATTTAATATACCCTATTATGGGGTGTAAATTGGTAATGTAATACAAGAAGTTTGAAGATCTTCTAAAGAAGTGACTGCTACAAAACTAGATTGAGTAATTTGTAAAGAAAATATCAATGGTGTAAAGGCTGCCACTGAGATTTAATCTATTATTGGGCATGATTATAGATCAATGTTTTTTATAGAAAAAAAATGTTATTACAGAAATTATTTACATTATGTATAATGAAATGGTCAATAATAAATCAATTACAAATTAATTTTTTACGATGAGTAGCTAATAATGTTATTTCTGATAAAAAAAGATTTTAATTTTAGAATGATGAAAATACCATCAAAGTATAAATAGTTGAAATAACAAAAGATACTAAAATGGAGTTTTTTCATAATAAATATAAATAATGAATTTTTTAAATAGGTTGATAATATTTTTTATGATATTGTTACTCTAAACCATTATGATACTAACACTGGATGTGCTTCTTTGTTTCAAAGAGTAGAGTCTAAAATTCATGAGTGATATATTATTGATAATACTAATGATAGAATTGGTATAAAAGTAATTTTTATTGGAGATCATGAAGAAGATTTTGTTTTACAAGAGGAAGTGAAATTCATAAAAGGAAAATAAAAAAGACCTTTATGTGAATATTTTATAACTAAATTTCACTGAAAAAAAGAATTTGATCAAGTACAATATATAAAATCATCGAGAACTAAAAAAAAAAATCTAATCATTTTTTAGAATGTTTCAAAAAAATTATAATATTCAGCACATAATAATAACTTGGAGATCACATATGATGTTTGAACTTGAAATTAGTAAAAGTGTAGAACATTCCATTTCTGTGTGATTCTATTATTTAGTGATATTCTATGCTAGATAATTTTAAAAAAAATTATTTCTTGATCCATTAGAAAGTTTATGAAATTAATTAAATGTAATTCAATAGGATCAAAATATGAATCTACTAATTAGTGGGTCTAAACATTAACTAAAACATAAGATGATAATAAATATATATTTTCATAATTTATACCTAATTAAACACAAGTGTCAAAGAAAATTACATGCATCCTCAATTATTTCGGCATCATAATCCACCCTACAAAGTGTGGAGGTATTTCATAGAATCCTTATTTTTTTATATATTTCTAATGAAAAATAAAATATAATTTTCAATAATAAAAAATATATTATTAATGAAAATAATAAAAAATTTCATTCAAAACATCAAATTTGTTTAATAACATAAACTCAGTACTCTTCAAATGAGAAATAATTTCACGATAATGTGTTTTTGGACACACTATCATGATAGTTATGGCCTCTAAATCTATACCAATAGTAGAAAACCAACCATTATACAACTCATGATTATATTTTATTTATAAATCACCTAATTCCATGAGACTTGTATTACTCATAGACTCGTTATTGGGAAAATTATAATAAAGTTGTTAGAAAAATATTAATTCATAAAAATAAAATAGTAATGTAACATTAAATCAAATCAATTTGTTTATCCATATTTTCACCCAAGCATTATCCTTTACTTCATTTTGAAGGTGTCTCTGGGAGAGTGGTCTGATGGTAATGATATTAGAGTATTTGGGAAGCATCACTGTAGAACTCCTAAATTTTCTATATATTTTACCAATAATTTGATTGTCTTCATTGTATACATCAACTGTGTGTGGTAGTTCCACACTTGACACATGTTTGTACGCCCACACCACATAGTGGAAGGACCATTTTTTAAAAAAATAACAAGTATTATATCAATAGATATTATAATGAAAATAAATTATGATCGAAAGAATTTACTAGGGTTTTATACATATACAGGAGCTATGATGGTCAGTGGGTACTGCTAAATCCATAGGCTCTGAAGGGTATTAGACCTGTATAGTTTTAATGTGGTCCAATGTCTTCTCATGAGGCTTAGAATGTTTCAGAGTAGAAGTAGAACAAGAATGAAAAAAAAGTCCAGAGTGAATGAAGTAGAATTAAAATAAGTTGTCATAGACAACTGTGGAAAAGTATAATATAGATGAGGAGTGGAATACATCATCAGATAAAGAAAAAAATATGATGAGGATCATATGTAAACAGTTATGATAGTATAGGTGTTCTAAATATCATGGGTGCTTCTAACGACACAGTGTCCTAAGAAAGTGTGATGGATAGTAAATCTAATGAAGGGGAGGTGTTTGATTGGGAATAATAAGTGGTTTGAGTGTCTCTAGTACCACCCCCTCCCTCGCATCATCTGGTTGAGCATTGTTACCACTATGTTAGTCAGGGAATTATTATCTCCTGGGGGTGTATCGTGATTCAAATTAAAACAAATGACATGAAAATATATGTTATTGATATATATATATATATATATATATATATGAAATATAATACTCCCAAAAGGAACCATAGGAGGAATTTCTATCTCTCTCATATGGTAATTATTATCAGACATCTTCTTCCTTCATACCTCTTCAATTTTTTTCATTTCTTTAATTTGAAAAAAAAATATGAATTTAATTATAAATTCATAAATAAGGTTCGAGTTAAAAAAGAAAGAATATGTGGCATGAATTAATTGAGGAATACCAATTTTAAATCCAAATAAAGGATACATAGTGATATAACATAATAATATTATATTTAGTGACAAATTAAAATATAAAAAATATGTCATTGAAAAAATGACACATTATAATTAGCATGTTTATCATGGGTTTGATGTCTTTTTTTATTCTCTTTTCAATTTGATCCAATTAATTTTTATATTATTTGGTTCATTTTGGTCAATTTATTAGTCCATTTTTTTATTTTTTGTGTCAGTACATTTGAGACATAATATCAGTTAGGTTATTTGGCCATTTTTTGGTTAGGTCATTCGTTTTATTGGTTTTTATTTTGATTCTAATTAGTTTAATATGCTTTAGTTCAATTCATATTTTTTTTATTCTAATTAGATTGTTTTAGTTTTTTTGGTTTGTTGGGTTCTAATATAGTTAAATTAAATAATAGAAAATTAAATTCAATGAAAACTGTAACCAGTTTATATTGATAATTCACATGAAGGTTATATTGGATACAAAATTTTTAATATCAATATTAAATAAATTTGAATATTAGAAACCCGAATAACCCAAGTCAATATAAACCAAAATCACTAAGAAAACATATAGATTATTATATGTATTACTTACCACAACATCATGTTCACAATCAACTATGATGATTTAATTATTAGATTCATCATAAGTAATAAATTGATAGATACCAATGAGGGCAGTGATGGTGTTGATTTCATCTCCACCATCATTAACAATATGACTTATGATTACTTCAATAATGATAAAAAATTCAGGTCTCAAACGATCTTTCACATAAAAAAATTATTTCTCTAATGATGGAATTATATATGGCTCATTAGTAGCACGAATACGATTCATGTTCATAACTCAAAATCCATAGTCATCAATAAATGTGCCATGTATCATCATTGAATCAAACCACTTTCATTTCATCATAGCGACTCAACCATGAGAGTAATAATCCAATATTAGTATTTTCTCAACAAATCCACAGTAATATACATTTTCAAATCATGTTGTACTATCTGATATACTAACTTGATATATTTTTTTGGACTTTACCATAACACCATCATGTTTTGTTCTCATGTTCGTTTATCATTCAGTGATAATAAATTCACTACGGGAAAAATGGACATTTGCGACGGGTTATTTGCGACGGGATTATATCCCATCGCAAATAGTCCTCGAGATCAAGGTATTTGCGACGGGATGGGGATCCCGCCGCAAATAACTACTTATTTGCGACGGGATGCGCAGACTCGTCGCAAATACTTTTGGCGGGATTGCGCGCCAAAGCGCGCGAATTTTTTGGTGACGGTATTTGCGAGGGGATTTTAATTCCGTCACAAATAACCGGCTGCGGTAAAAGGTTATTTGCGACGGGATCCCCATCCCCGTCGCAAATAAGCTAACCTATAAATACCCCCATCCGTTTTTTTCATTCATTCTCAAACTCTGTCTTCTACTTCTCTCAGAAGTCTATATTTAGATTTTCTCGTTTTTTAAGTTTCATTTTTATTTCCGGAGTTAGACATTGAAGTCTTCAACAAGTATCAGAGATCAACTTTAGATCCATTTTAAAGGTATTTATGTTCATTTTAATTTAATAATTATTTTGAATTTTTTATTACTTTAAATTATTTCTAATTAGTTGTAATTTAATTATGTTTAGATTGTTCTTTTATTTAATAAATTTAAATTATTAGTATTCATTGTTCATAGTTAATAGTAATTAGAAATAATTAGAAAATAATTAAAAATAATTAAAAATAATTAAGAATAAATAGGAATAATTAATACTAATTAGTCATAATTAGAAATAATTATTAATAAATAGTCATAATTAAGAATAAATACTAACAATTAGTAATAAATACTAATAATTAAGAATAAATAGTAATAATTAAGAATAATTATCAATAATTAGGAATAATCACCAATAATTACAAATAATTAGGAATAATTACCAATAATTAGAAATAATTAATAATAATTACCAATAATTACCAATAATTAGCAAGAATTACCAATAATTAGCAATAATTAGAAATAATTACCAATAATTAGTAATAATTACCAATAATTAGGAATAATTACCAATAATTACCAATAATTATGAATAATTACCAATAATTACCAATAATTAGGAATAATTACCAATAATTACCAATAATTACCAATAATTAACAATAATTAGTAATAATTACCAATTATTAGTAATAATTACCAATAATTAGTAATAATTACCAATAATTAGTAATAATTACCAATAATTACCAATAATTAGGAATAATTACCAATAATTACCAATAATTACCAATAATTACCAATAATTATTAATAATTAGGAATAATTAGTAATAATTAGGAATAATTACCAATAATTAACAATAATTACCAATAATTAGAAATAATTAGAAATAATTAACAATAATTAACAATAATTATTAATAATTAGGAATAATTAGTAATAATTAAGATTAATTACTAATAATTAACAATAATTACCAATAATTAGGAATAATTACCAATAATTAGGAATAATTAATAATAATTACCAATAATTACCAATAATTACCAATAATTACCAATAATTAGCAATAATTCCAATAATTACCAATAATTACCAATAATTACCAATAATTACCAATAATTACCAATAATTAGCAATAATTAGCAATAATTACCAATAATTAGCAATAATTACCAATAATTAGCAATAATTACCAATAATTAGCAATAATTAGCAATAATTAACAATAATTAGGAATAATTACTAATAATTAGGAATAATTACTAATAATTAGGAATAATTAGTAATAATTAAGAATAATTACTAATAATTAGGAATAATTATCAATAATTAGGAATAATTACCAATAATTAGGAATAATTACCAATAATTAGAAATAATTACCAATAATTAGGAATAATTAATAATAATTACCAATAATTACCAATAATTAGTAATAATTACCAATAATTACCAATAATTAGCAATAATTACCAATAATTACCAATAATTAGCAATAATTACCAATAATTAGTAATAATTACCAATAATTACCAATATTTAGTAATAATTACCAATAATTACCAATAATTCGTAATAATTACCAATAATTACCAATAATTAGTAATAATTACCAATAATTACCAATAATTAGTAATAATTACCAATAATTACCAATAATTAGTAATAATTACCAATAATTACCAATAATTACCAACAATTACTAATAATTAGGAATAATTTGTAATAATTAAGAATAATTACCAATAATTAAAAATTATTACCAATAATTAAGAATAATTACCAATAATTAACAATAATTAGAAATAATTAACAATAATTACCAATAATTAGTAATAATTAGTAATAAATACTAATAATTATCAATAATTAACAATAATTACAAATAATTAGGAATAATTACCAATAATTAGGAATAAATAATAATAATTACCAATAATTAGAAATAATTACCAATAATTACCAATAATTACCAATAATTACCAACAATTACCAATAATTAGTAATAATTACCAATAATTACCAATAATTACTAATAATTAGGAATAATTAGTAATAATTAAGAATAATTACCAATAATTAAGAATAATTACCAATAATTAAGAATAATTACCAATAATTAACAATAATTAGAAATAATTAACAAAAATTACCAATAATTAGTAATAATTAGTAATAATTAAGAATAATTACCAATAATTAACAATAATTACCAATAATTAGGAATAATTACCAATAATTAGGAATAATTAATAATAATTACCAATAATTAGCAATAATTACCAATAATTACCAATAATTACCAATAATTACCAATAATTACCAATAATTAGCAATAATTACCAATAATTACCAATAATTACGAATAATTAGGAATAATTAGTAATAATTAGTAATAATTAAGAATAATTACCAATAATTAAGAATAGTTACCAATAATTAACAATAATTACCTATAATTAGCAATAATTACCAATAATTAGCAATAATTACCAATAATTAGGAATAATTAACAATAATTACCAATAATTAGTAATAATTAGTAATAATTAAGAATAATTACCAATAATTAACAATAATTACCAATAATTAGAAATAATTACCAATAATTAGGAATAATTAATAATAATTACCAATAATTTTATATTATTTTAAAAATACTAATATTATTTTTTCATAAATATTAAATATATAATAATAAAATTATTACATTATTAGTATATTTTATTATTAATATTAAAATATTATATTTTTTATATTATATACAATTCTCTTTTCATCTATGTGTTTAACATTCTGTCTCCACAAGTAATATTTGCATTCTTTTTCAAAATTATCAACCTACTCACCAATGGAGAGGTGAAAGTGAATGCAAATATTACATGTGGAGATAGAATGTTAAACACACAGATGAAAAGAGAATTGTATATAATATAGAAAAATATAATATTATAATATTAATAATAAAATATACTAATAATGTAATAATGTTATTATTATATATTTAATATTTATGAAAAAATAATATTAGTATTATTAAAAAAATATAAAATTTATATAATATTAAAATTATCAATATTTGTAACAGGTTTCACTTTATTCTCTACATGTTCAATTCTTAAAGGGTCAATTTTTAGGTCTATCCCAATACAAATTTTGCGTCAGTCGTGTCTGATGTAAACTCTATAATTATCCTTTCTTGAGTGTTTTTTGTAACAAATTATTCAAAACTAGTAATGATTTTATATTTTATAGAAAAATATGGAACAACGAGGTCGTCAACAGTCATTATTAGATGACCGCATGTGGATAAATCAACGTAGAAATCCAAACGGTTCTGGTTTAAATCCAGTATTTATAGAGGGTGTGGAGACTTTTTTATCATTTGCGGCATCAAATTCAGAATTTGTTTCAGAAGGAAAAATAAAATGTCCTTGTAGAAAATGTGCATTGAGAACGTTTGACACGTTTGAAAAAGTGGGGGGACATCTCTTGCGTTTTGGTTTTCAACCAGATTATGTTTTTTGGTATTAACACGGTGAACACAGTTCCAGAGTAGGTGATACCAACTTGATTCCAGATCCATATCGGTTTCAAGATTTAGTACATGATGTTGCAGGTTTATCTGCTCAACATACAGAAACTCCGGCTGATATAGCTTCAAATCCTGAGTTGGCACCGTCTGAATTTTATGAGTTGTTGAGGTCTGCTGAGGATGCATTATATCCTGGCTGCAAGATGAGAAAATTAGAAGCAGTTGCAAAATTTATGGCTATCAAATCAGATAACAGAATGTCAAACACCTGTTTTGACCAGATATTTTCTTTGCTTAAAACACTGTTACCCGAAGGAAATGTTTTGCCTGCAAATTACTATGAGTGTAAGAAGCTGGTTCGAAATTTGGGACTTACTTGTCAGAAGATTCATGCATGTTCAAATGACTGCATTTTATATTCTGGGGAAAATGGGTCGTTGGATAGTTGTCCCACATGTGGGCAATCGAGATATAAAGAAGGGCAACATGGGAAGTCTGGTTTGATTCCTGTAAAATAGTTGAGATATTTTCCGCTTACATCCAGACTTCAGCGTTTATTCATGTCTAAGAATACAGCGACAATGATGTCATGGCATAAAGCGAATATTTCAACCGATAAAAGCTTGAATCATCCAGCCGATGGTGATTCATGGAAACATTTTGATAGAGTGCATCCATCTTTTGCTTTAGAAGCAAGAAATGTTCGACTGGGCCTTTCCACTGATGGTTTCTGTCCGTTCAGATCTTATGGTAGTTAGTATTCATGTTGGCCTGTTTTTTTAACTCCGTACAATTTACCTCCATGGATATTGATGAAGGAGCCATATATCTTTTTGACTTTACTAATTCCAGGACATCCGAAGAAGAATATTGATGTTTATTTGAAACCGTTGATTGATGAATTAAGTTTATTGTGGAGTACTGGTGTCAGTACATATGATGTTGCTGCGAAACAAAATTTCATACTGAGAGCAGCATTGATGTGGACAATTAGTGACTTACCGGCTTATGGGATGTTATCTGGCTGGAGTACACATGGTCAGAAATCATGTCCTTACTGCATGGGAGAGAACAAAGCATTTATGCTCATTCATGGAAAGAAACCTTGTTATTTTGACTGTCATCGCAGATTTCTTCCAGTTGATCATCCTTTTCGCAAAAACAGATCTAATTTCAGAAAAGGAATAGTTGAAAGGGATGGACCACCAAAAATGATATCCGGTTCAGAGTTAAAATCAGTTTTATTTTCATTACCTCCCATCACTTTTGGTCCCACAATAAACCGAATTTTTTTTTTCTGGTTTTGGGAAAGAACACAATTGGATTAAACGTAGCATATTTTGGGATTTGCCATATTGGTCTGATTTGTTGGTCCGCCACATGTTGGATGTCATGCATATTGAGAAGAACTATTTTGATAATTTGTTTCATACAGTTTTGGATACGCCAGGAAAGAGTAAAGACAATGTAAATGCACGTTTAGATCTTGCCCAATTTTGTAGGCGTCCAGAACTGGAACTGTTTGAGAATGTCCGAACAGAAAGGTTACTAAAACCAAAATCATCTTATACACTATCTAAAGAAAACCGTTTATTATTTTGTCAGTGGATTGCAGATTTGAGACTTCCGGATGGTTGTGCTTCCAATTTGGGTAGATGTGTAAAGAATGGTTATATTACTGGATTAAAAAGTCATGATTGTCATGTTATAATGGAAAGACTTATACCCATTGGATTAAGAGGTTTGTTGAATTCTGTGATTTGGGATTCCATAACAGACATGTCCTATTTTTTTCGGGACATTTGTGCGGCTACAACAGATTATGATGCTCTATGCAAACTTGAAGAAGATGTTGTTGTAATTATATGTAAACTGGAAAAAAATATTTCCGCCGTCTTTCTTCGACTCAATGGAAAATTTGATATTACATTTGCCATATGAAGCCAAATATGGAGGTCCAGTACAGTTTCGATGTATGTACCCATTCGAAAGATGCATGCAAAAATTAAAAAGAAAAGTACGTAACAAAGCATCTGTTGAAGGATCTATTGCAGAAGCTTATTTGCAAGAGGAAATACCTTTTTTCTGCTCCCATTATTTTGAATATGAGTATCCTTCAAAACACAACCGAATGGGATGGAACGAAAGAAATATTGATGAAATCGATAATCAATTATCTGTTTTCAACCAGCCAGAGCTTGGTTTTGGTGGAGTTCATGAACGTTGGATTTCGGATGATGAACATCATAGAGCTCATACGTATGTTCTGCTCAACTATGAAGAGATGACATCAGTTGTACTGTAAGTGTTTATATCACTTATTCTATCATTTATGTTACAGTAAATAACTTTATTTTTTATAGGTTGTATGATAATCATATCAAGAAACAAATTCCACAAATTACAGCAGCTCCTCTCGAAGAACGCCGACAGAAAAATTTCTCTCAGTGGTTTCAAAAACTGGTAACATAAATTCTTTATCTTTTAGCAACTCATTCAATGTATAGTTTACTATATTGATAATTATTTCACAAATTTTCAGGTGTCTCGACATGCTGATAAAATTGACAAACGGCTGTGTATATTGAGTAACCCACCTTCCAAACTTGTTAAAACTTATAATGCATATGTGGTGAATGAATTTCGATTTCATACACATGCATATGGGGAATCAAAAAAAAAACAATGAACAGTGGAGTTAGCTTGAGAGGATCTCATCATTGAGAAAATGAAGTTGACTTTTATGGCATACTTGATGAAATCATTGAACTCTGTTATCTTGGACAACATTACATAACAATGTTCAAATGTCAGTGGTTGGATACAGAGAGAGGCGTGCGTGTTCATCCGACTCATGGAATCATCGATATTAAATGTAAAAGTGTTCTTGTAGTAAATGAACCATTCTTATTGGCTCAACAGGCACATCAAATTTATTACACAAAGTACTGTGCTATGTCAAGAGACTTGACAGATTGGTGGAGTATAATAAAAATCAAAATTCGAGACAATCAGTTTAGTCAAAGTGAATGTGCTTTCACTGATGTGTAAGGAATTGAAGTTTTTCAAGAGAGTACTCAAAATCAATCTTTGGTACAAAGAGACATGAGTATCGATGATGACACCCCTCAATTAAGAGTCAGTGATGATGATGATGATGTTAATGACGTCACAAATGAATTTGAAAAGGTCAGAGATGAAGCAACTGGAACTCAAATGGATATCGATGATATTGAGGAGGAATATGAAGATGACGTTGACAGATATGAAGATGATGATGAAACTGAACATTGATACAATTCAATGGTAGTTATATATAATCATAACTAATATATATGTATATATAATAGTAATTGTCAATTATTTTCTAACATTAACATTTTCTGTTTTAGATGGACGATGACACATTTCGTGAGTTGACAGATGTTGACCTGTCTTTCGATGCGGATGAGTTGCTGGTAGATGAACCTCATCCTGCAGATGACCCTCAGCCTGCAGGCGCTTCAGGGAGTACGCGGAGGGGGCGCGGTCTTGCATGATTGATGATTCCTGACCCCGTCCCCGAGCGACGTCCACGTCTTGGGTTTGATCCACGCACACAGAGGTGTGATAACCTGTGTGATAACCTGTGGGATAACTTGTGGATTTGACTAAGATTTCATTAATCTATTCACATAATAAATGTTTATTATTTTTATAGTTTTTCACATATAGCAGTCGGACAGGGCAGCGCTATTTTGCGCAACTATTTCTCTCAGCCTTGGACCACATGGGAGCAGATTCCTATTGATGTGCAACAGGTCATGTTCGGCCATTGGTTGGTACGTACGTAAATAAATAATTTTTATTTTGAAAATTATTTCATTTCTAACTTGATATTTTGATTTATTTGTAGGGTTTATGGTATCCGATCGAGGATACCATGCGTGACGCCATCCACGAGGCATGGGAGGTGGTCATGCGTGATTGCTTTCGTCAGTTTTTGCACAACTTGAGGAGAGAGGCCATGAAGAAAGCAGGAGTATCTGTTTTTGATGACTCCTGCAGAGCGCACCGACCACAGTACATTTCATCCCACATATGGGATGGATTATTTGCGCACTGGTTGAGTGATGCCTTTCAGAGGAGATCATCGGTGGGGAGGCAGAATCGGGGGAGACAGGAGGTGACTCATCGAGCTGGGAGTCGTACTTTCAGTACTCATAGGCAGCATCTGGTACGTACATTATTTATAAATATTTTATATAACTATAAATATTAACAATTTATTTATTATTCTTATAGGCTGTCGAGCACCCCGATATTACGGAGTACGACGTATATCAGAGGATGTATAGTGATCCTGCTACTGGGGAGCTCACAGGTGATCGTCAGCGTCACATCGTGGTCAGTATTATTTCAAGTTTAAAAATTAACTGCATATAATATATTCACAATTTTAATTTTAAATTGCAACTGCAGGAGTCATATGAGGCCGCAACATCACAGACCCGACCTGAAAGTCAGGCCGAGTCATCAGATCAGACCACTGGTCGTCAGTTTGATGAGGCAGCATGGATGCAGGCCACCCAGTATGCCTTCGAGAAGGGTCAGGTAGTTGGTATCAGCTCTCGACTGACTCCCGGAGATTATTATGGCAGTGCTGCGATGTCAGCGTCCAGCTCGAGAGGAGCTCGTGCATCTTTTTCTGCTACACAGTATGATGATCAGTTGCGATCTCAGACTGCACAGATAGAGAGTCTCCGACAGGAGCAGGAGCAGATGCGTCAGCAGCATGAGGAGGAGCGTCGACGCCAGCAGCAGCTGTACGAGGAGCAGACGAGTCGGTGACAGCAGCAGCATCAGGAGCAGATGGAGTACATGCGCCGACTCACTCATGCTTTAGGGATGGAGTTTCCTCCACCACCATCTGCGGATCCCCCCCTCCCCCCTCCTTCAGATTAGAGTCTGTTTTTATGTTATAAAATTTGTGAAATCAAAATATGATTTTTTTTCTATTTCTGTCTCATTATAAAATATTAATAATATTATATTTTGAAATAACAATATTAATTTGAATAATAATATTATTTATATTTTATAATATTAAATTATATATATATATTAAAATTTTATAATATTATAATTTAATTATATTCTTTTGTAATACTTGAATTATTTTAATATTTGAATGTAAAATAATTATATTATTTTTAGATTAATTAAAATAACTTATTAATATTTTTTTATTTATGAATTATAATTCTAATATTATTATATTAATTAAAATAATTTATTAGTATTTTATTATTTTTTATTTTTTGAATTATAATTATATTATTATTATATTAATTAAAATAATTTATTATTTTTATTTGTGAATTATAATTCTAATATTATATTAATTAAAATCATTTATTAATATTTTTTTATTTTTGAATTATAATTGGATTATTATTATATTAATTAAAATAATTTATTAATAATTTATTTTTTTTTATTTTTTTTTATTTTTTATACTATTTGCGACGGGATACTATGCCCGTCGCAAATAGTTTTATTTTTATATTAATTAAAAAAAATTATTAATATTTTTTTTATTTTTTTAAAAGCGTAATTGCGACGGGGCATTTTCGACGGGATCCCGTTGCTAATGGGCTTTTGCGACGGGGGTCCGTCGCAAATAGCCCGTTGTGGAAAACGCCGTCGCAACAACACGTATTTGCGACGGGCCCGTCGCAAAAAAATACTTTTCGCGACGGGAATACTTCCATTCGCTAAAAATACTTTTAGCGACGAGCCCGTCACAAATACGTGTTGTTGCGACGGCGTTTTCCGCAACGGGCTATTTGCGACGGACCCCCATCGCAAAAGCCTATTAGTGACGGGATCCCGTCGCAAATGCCCCATCGCAAATGGCCTAATTTCTAGTAGTGATTTGTACCTACTGATCACAATTGATTTTCATTCACAACCCAAATAATCAAGACCAAAAGCCAAAGCTCTTAATTCCTCAGAGATAGATTCACAGGTAAAATCAATAACTAAAATATAAATTAATATAAAAATTAAATGGATATTAATTTTTTAATTTTATTAGCATAATACTTCTATCTTCAATTTCAACTAAGAAGAAAACTCTTTTCGATGAAGATTATCTCTCCTAAAATATAATGAATTTTGATTTCTATTTATAATTTTTTTATGTTACCTACATAAAAATATTGAAATAGTTTAACAAAATGTATAATTACATGGAATGAGATAACATATATATTTTCAATTTTCTTACTTGATGTAGTCATTGAAAAAATCACAATTAAATAAAACTGTGTAATGTTTCATCCCTTGCTCTTCAAGGCTTAAAGTAGTTAATGTATATGATCTAGGAATTCTTCCTGTTTTAGAATGTGATAGAAAACTATGTTTAATTTTCTCATATTATTCTTTTTCATTTCTCATTGGTAAGTTCCATCTCAAGGTCACATTAGCAAAATACATTAAACAGAAATCCATACATTCTTAAGACAAGTAACATATCAAAATAGAAACTTCATGATGATTCAGGTTATAGTCATAAGACTTCAATGTGTATATATTAATTTGATTTGGATACATCCAATGGAAAGCAATAGGTCCTCCAAGAAGTATTTTAGTTTGAATATATATAGTTAAATAAATCATGCATATAAAAATGATGGAGGAAATACTTTCTCTAACTCACAAAAAAATAATTGTTCCACTTCCAGTATTTTTTACTAGAAAGACATGGAAAAAAATTCATTACAAAGATATCTATAAAAATGTAACTATTGAATAACTTACACCATTACATTATTGGATAGTAGATTTTAGATTTCTATTAGAATCAAATCATGAAGATGAATGTGATAATTATGTTTCTTAAAAGATTTCAAATTTAACTCTATTCTGTTCACCCATTTTATTATTTTTCTTTAATAAACACCGAGAACCATGATATTCTCTAGTACTTCTAGAAATTGATTTTTTTATAGGTGGCATCACATAAGAAGCACACACGTCTTTCCATTTATTTTCACTGATACACATAGGATGTAATTCTAGTCTAACACCTAATCCACAAATCCATCATGAGATTATAAATCATTTTTTTATTCCCCTTGACATTTAAAAGAATTGAAAGAAACATTTCACAAATACATTTCAATGTGTATTACATATAAACAATAATGTAACAAATAGGTTAGAAAATATAGAAATTGAATAAAGATACTTTTCTTCTTCTAGTTGTAATTGGATTCAATGGAAATATTCTTCCTCATTCTAGACTCTATCTAACATTTTTAAAATGAAAATAGAACATCTTTTAATTAATTAATATCATCAATTTTAGACATACACTAAGGTTTATTTTTAGTTTTTGTGGTATTTTCAAACCTTTGAAGATTATTCCTATATTGATGATCCATTGGAAAGAATAATTAATGTCCCATAAAAATAAAACTACAGTGATATATAAGTCTTATAGATCATGAATTCTTCATAAAAATAGGAAAAGAAATTTATCATTTTCTGAACCAGCTAGATATCATTGCATAAGTAGGAAAATAATTTATCATCCATATAAGTACAGCATGCATCTAAAATATATCTTTCAAATAAGATCTATATGTGTGTGAACCTATATTACAAATACGTTTTACTTCTTTTATTAAAGGTTTTAGGTGTACATTTATATCATTTCTAGGATCATAAGGTCCAGATATGAATATACTCATAAAAGTGAAAGGTTTTTTATACACATCCATGGAGGAAGGTTATAAATGTATATGAAAATCATCCAAGTGCTATGAAAAGTAAGAATCTATAAAAATAGATTAAAAACATCAAATGATAAACCCAGCCACATATTATGCACACCAGCTTCAAAATCAAGATATCGATCATTAAATATTCTCCATGATAATCCATCTATAGGATTAATGGACTCGTTAATATCCTTCTTTCTCTTAGAACCATTCCATCGCATATTTATTGATATTTTATAAGACATAAAAAGATTTTAGATTTTATAAATCAATGGGAAGTATCATATTATTTTTTATAAAGAATAGGATGGTGTTCCATAAGAATGTGTCTTCTATAGAGATGTTCCAAATTTTATACAATCATTTCATTCAGTATTTTCCTCCCAGAATAATTTTTAATATTTCATGAAAGCATGAATATTGTTTTTAGAATATCTAAGTTTGTCAACTAACTTTCATTCCATTTAATGGTTCGAGGGAATATCTGTATCATCTAAAATTAATTCCTTCAAATAAGTAAGAATATAATTTATAGAAATATTATAAAACCCAAACATGGTTTTCCCATGAAACAAACATATTAAAAATTATAGTTTTTCATTTTACCACATTGTTGATATACAAATGTTGTAGCAACATCATTCAATTTTTTCATGCTATCAACATCATTATTTTCATTATATGAAAAATGTGTACTCATATCATTGTCTTCTTGGATTATAATCCTTTCTTTCTCATGATAACGAATAAATTAAAACTGATCATATAATAAATTCTCCAATCCAGTCCTCTCATTTATATCGTAAACATTTTTAGATTGCATTTTCTCCCCATTTTGATTTCAGACAAAGTATTTTGTTTGAAAATCCTATTTTTTTTATATGGTATATAACTACTTCATGACATAACCAATTAATTCCAATAAAATTATAACATGGTAAGTTTATAAGACCTCTAACTGAAGATATTTCAAATTCAAAATCTAAAAATCTCACCAAATTTTTTTGAAAACCGCTTGAGATTTGATTGGTTTCATATATCCAACTTCTATCCACTACGTAAAAAAATGTTATATGCCATGTCATAAAAGAAATGAAATAATATTTAATTAAAATATAAAATACATTTAAGAAAATAAGAATTATTCACTTTATATAAAACCACAACTGAAAAATTAGTCTGTATGAGAATTATAATATAAAAGACAACAAAATACTATATATAAAAAACCATGATATTGAATTATATTATATAAATGATAATAAAATTACATAATACTACACAAAATTTTGTTTTATTTTTTTCTCTTATTCTATACACTTATGAACTTATGTTATTATTATTCTATAAATTCATGTATAAAAGATTACTATTTCTAGGTTGGAATCTTCTGTGTCACAAGATAATTATGAATTTAGGTTAGATAGATCCATAATTACTAATTTATCATTTATTGGTATGTTAAAGTGATTCTTTTCGATATTTACTAATCATTCCCCATGACTGTAATTTTGGTTATCTATAACTTGTTATAAACTACCCTTTATATTGAATTTAATAGCCTTTTCATTCTTTCCAATGATTTTATGGTATTTTTTACAGCCAATTTATGTAAAAAAATGAATTTTTAGATATAATATTATTCTTTAGTTTAA
Source organism: Viscum album (assembly GCA_963277665.1). NCBI lineage: Eukaryota > Viridiplantae > Streptophyta > Magnoliopsida > Santalales > Viscaceae > Viscum > Viscum album. The sequence goes on from OY728133.1 coordinate 1,673,891,297, forward strand.
TAACACTTATATATAGTTTTAATATTCAGTTTCAATATGCTTGCTTCATTATAGTATGTAATTAGTAGGCTTTATAACATTTATTTAAATGTACTTGCATTTAACTATGATGTTTTATCATGCAATACTGTATTCTTCTATATAACATACATTAAAAAATATATAGTGGAATTGGGATTCAAGATAAGGGTAGTAAAACAAAATATTAGTGGATGTGTGTGTGACGATGAGTGGTAGTATGATAGAGGTGATAAAATAGAATAAAATTACAAAATAGTTTCAAAACTAAATTAAAAGTGTGTGTCACGTGAAGGGTGTAAATTAATTGGGAAGTGTGAAAAATGGGTTTTGGGGAAAAAATAGTGAGAAATTGAAAGAAATAATGATAAAATTATTTAAATCAATGAAATTATTCTAAGATATCTACATTTTATTTAGGTTTCTTGAAATGTTTTTCCAGACATAAGTTTTTATTATAGGATAACCAAGCTTCTTCTAAAGTGTTAGTGATCTTCATAAAGAGTTTTCAACCAATTACTAATTATCCAAGATCTTTTCCAAAAAATAATACCAACTAATAATAAGAATTTAATTTATTTGAAAAGGCCATAAAAAATCTATATTATCACATGAAATTATTTTAGTTCGACTCACTAGTGTATTGTTGGTCAACTTTTTAATTTTTTACTCATGGATAAAATATTTTTATTTTTTAAATATTTATTCTCTCACATTTTACTTGTTTTTAAAAAGATAATGATTAGTGAAAAAACTATCCAATATAGTCAAATTATGTTCAAGATATCAAAAATTCAAGGATAGTAATTAGACTGAGCAACCCATCACTAAAGAAGTACCCTAGAGGGATTGAGATAAGAAAATGATCCACTAAAAAAATAAAATGAAATATATATAATTATTTCATGTATAAAACAAGATAAATAAAGTGAGTAAAAACACAAAAAATTAAGAAATTCTCATTGAATATAAGTATGGATAACCCTTGTTCCAACAGCACACAAGCAGCAAAACTTCTCTAAAATCAAATTATATGTCACTAGAAAGTTATACCACCCATAGAGAGAAACATAAGCTTATAAAAATTGATAAATCCTACCACCCCCACATCATTCATACATTAACCATACCAAACCAATTCCATTAAAAAAACACATCATCATTCAAATTCTAAAAACAGTTACATATGTCCAAGAAAACTCTAATAATAGTAATAAAAATAAAAAAAATAGAGAACAAAAAGTTAATTAATTCAATCCATGAGTACCAATACTAACCATTATTTAATGAATCTGGAATAGTATTTCCATAAAAAACTAGGAAACTATTTTATAACTAGAAAATAATTAAAATTAACCCTGAAAGAAGATATGAAGGATTTATAATTCACCAATTTTATATTCAAGAACAACAAAATTTAAAAAAAACCTACGATAGATCACCTTAGGTGGGGAAGAAAATGGAAGGTGCCTATAGGGTTAAATATAGATGAGAGTTATATGTGAGGATGGGGATAACCCATGGATTTAATTTTTTCATAATGTTATACCAACAGTTTTAAACACTATTCATATGACATATCTATACCAATGGTTCATATACACCATTGGTATGGTTTTCATTTATTCATTCTATACAAATAGTTATTTATAACTATTGGTAAAGTATCACTCTATACAAATGGTTTTCAAAAACCATTGGTATAGCCTTCACATTAGTAGGTTATACCAACATTTATTGAGAACCATTGGTATAGAAGACATAAACCAATGTTTTTTTAAAACCATTGGTATTGGTCCATTTGTCTAGATCCTTTTTCTGGTAGTGTTTGATGTATTTCATTCAAAATTTAAATTAATTTAAGAAAAATCAATTTATGAAATTTGATAATTTAGGTTTTAATGACATTCTTAAAAAAACTCTATGTATTGGTTTATTGATTATTTAATAATAATATCTTACTATAATTGAATCTTGGGTGTTAAATTCTTCCATCCATCAAAAAATTCCATCCTTAAAATTTCCAAAATATCACCTAATGAACATATTTGGGTAGTTCTTCATTATAACTTCATCATGTTCCAACATCACCACTTTTATTTTATGATTTATTCGATGTTCCTTTACCAGTCAAGTTATATGATTCCTTAACACTTGTTTACTGCTATCCAAAATATATATAGTCACTTCATAGTAAGATAAATTGGGTTTTGATTAAATTTCCTTATAGGTGAGTATATTTAATAGGCCTAGAATGTACCTCCTTAATAATGAAACATTGAACACATTGTGTAATTCAGAGAGGCTCGATAGAATTTCCAAAGGGAAATCCATAGCTCTAATTCTTTAAAAAATTTCAAATGGTTTGATTTACCTAGGAATAAGTATTTCTTTCTTATTGAACCTTAAAAAAATCCTTTCACAGTGAGACTTTAAAGAAAATGTGATCTCCCACTTAAAATTCCAAATATTTCCATCAGTTATCAGTATAGATATTTTTACTACTTTGAGTTGCTTTAATATGGGTTTAAATAGTTTTTACCTTCAGCATTGTCTCCTTAATAAGTTTTAGGTCCACAAGATTTCTTTCACTAACTTCAAACTAATGAATTGGAGTATGACATATTTTATCATATAATACTTCATATGGAACCATTTTAATACTTGAATGGAAGCTATTATTATATAAGAACTCCACCAAATGTAAATACTAATCCCACATACCTTGAAAGTAAAGTGATCCTGAACTTAAAATGTATTCTAAAGTTTGAATATTCCTTTCATAAAATCCATTAGTTTGAGGGTGATAGGTAGTTTTCAAATGAAGTTTAGTATCTAGAGCCTTCAGAAGGATTTTCCATAATTTCAATGTAAATTGCAGATCATGATCAAAAAAATTAAAATAGGTACACCATGAAGTCTTATAATTTTATTAATATAGATTTTTTTAATGTTATAAAAAGTTAAATGTTCTATTATTGTGAATAAATGTGAATATTTGGAAAGTTGATCAACAATAACCCATATTGCATCATTATATCTTGGAGTCTTTAGTAATATAGTGATAAATTCCATAATAATTTCATACCATTTTCATATAGGAATAGGTGATTCATGATTCATTTAGGATGTTGTCTCTCACATTCACCTATTGGCATACCAAAAATCTTGACACATAATCATAACTTTTCCAATTTATATTATCTGTCCAAAAATGTTCCTTCAAATCTATATACATATTAGTACTACCAGAGTGTATAAAGAAATTAAATCTATGAGAATTATCTAATAATTATATTTTCAAATCTAGTATATATGTAATATAAGCCTTTTTCTATATTTAAAAATGTCATCATTATATAAGAAATTTACCAATTTTCCATCATTAACAGCTTTATTTTTTTTACAGTTCTCATCATCAGGATGAGAATTTTTTATATTTTCTAATAAAGATGGTTTAGAAATAATTTAAAAAAGAAGTTATGTTTTCTATTCCTTAATAATTCTCATATCCATCTTTATTAAATCCAAGAACACAGGATTCCTATCAATCCTCATTTTAATCAGTACTCCATGATATTTCTTTCACAATGCATTTGATACCTCATTTAACTTCCCTATGTGGTAGTGTATTGAGAAATAATAATCCTTGAGTATCTTGAGCCATTATTTATGCCTCATATTGAGATCTTTCTATGAAAATATGTATTTTAGGATATTATGGTCTATGTATATCTTACATATTAATTATAGATATAATTTCTCCATATATTCAAAAAAAATATTAGGGATGTTGACTCAAGATCATGAGTTAGATACTTCTATTCATGGGTCCTTAATTGACTTGATTTATAGGAAATAACTTTTCTTTTTTTCATAAGGAAACAACCAAGTACCTTCTTTGATGCATCATTATATATCAAATATCCATCATTTCCTGACAGTATAGTCAAAATAGGATCATTCACTAATATCCTCTTCAATTATTCAAGAAAATATTCACATTCCTTTATCTATATGAACTTATCTCCTTTATGTGTAATCATGTTTAATAGTCGAGACAAATAGAAAAAAAAATTGAACAAATTGCTGATAGTCACCTACTAGTCTAACAAAACGGCAAGCCTTGGTTATTTTCATTGGTGTGGGCCATTATTTGACTTTCTTTCTATTTATAGGATCAATTGAGATTCCATCCTTAGAGATAATACGGCGAAGAAAAAAAAATCTAATACCATATTTCATACTTTATAAATTTCCCCAAAAACGTTTTTCTCCAATAGTTTTAAGAATAATCCACAAGTGATTCTCATTATCCTCATATCTTTTAGAGTACACCAAGATATCATCAATAAATACTATAAAAATTTATCAAGATATTCCTTGAATACTATTTTCATTATATCTATAAAAATAGAGGGTTCATTAGTCAATCCAAATGGAATTAATATAAACTTGTAAGGTTTATACCTCATAAAAAATGTTTTATTTTCAATATCATCCTTATTTACTCACAATTGATGATGCCCAAAATGAAGGTTAATCTTTGAAAAATATTGATCTTCATAAATATGATTGAATAATTCATCAATGAGAGGGATAGGATACTATTTCTTTATAGTAATAGAAATTATTTCCCTAAAATCAATACATAGCCTCATATATCCATCTTTATTCTTAACGAAAAGAACAGGGGATCCCCATGGTGTAACCCCAGGGTGTATAAATCCCTTATCACACAAATCTTGTAGTTGTTTCTTTAACTCCACTAATTTCACAGTGTCCATTTTATAGGGATTATTTGATATAGGTATTTAATTAGTGATTAAATCAATGAAAAAATCAACTTCACATTTTGGTGGATTTCTAGGTAATTCTTTAAAAAATATATATATTTATTCATGTAAAATAGGTACATATTAAATTCTAAGATTAATCTTTCAATTTTTAGATTGTTTTTTCTCTTATTCCCCATGAATATCATTTATAATAACTACTATGGGTGGATTTAGACATAATTATCATGATGATGTATACCCTCTAAAGACAAGGAATTTTATATCTTCATCACGAAACATAATTTCCTTCTCATAGAAATAAATTTTTACATTATATTTTGAAATTCAATCTATACTAGGGATTATATTAAAATAAACTATTGGTATAATATTCTAGTATGAAAATAAGTCATCTTTATGTTTCATAATGAAAACTAACTGTCACATCCCTAATGTAGTGTTGTTTTCACTAGGAGTTATGATTAAAAACTTTCTTATTAAGGTGCTAAGTAAATATCTAATTTTCTAGGAAAACTGAAAGATATAAAAGTGTGATAAAATCCAGAATAAAATAAATCATTATTAAAATTTTAGGTTATGATTACATTACTTGAATCTACATACTTAGGGACATCAACCTCATCTATAGTGACTGTATAAGATTAGCATTATCCCCCCAACCTCTTTGGTGGTATGATCCCTTGATTCTTGTAAAATTGGTGTGAATAATTCTCATTTATATACAGTTTAATCACTAGAAAATATTTTTTTCATTATTACCCTTTCATTAGTTATCCATATAGACCTTAACTCTGCACTTGTAAAAAACTCCCAATCCCTTCAAACATTTTTTAAGATGTTTTTCTAATGTTTTTACATCATAGAAATTAATTTTTTCTCTTATTATTATTTGATGCTTTACCTTTTTATTATTGATTATCCAAACTCTTCTTCACTTGATTTACCTTGAATATATAGGATCTATAAAATTCTTTCTCTATTTTGATGGCACATAATACTATTTCATTATATGATGAAAAAGTTTGAGAAACTAGTTCCCTTTAGAGGTTTAGCTTAAGGCCTTGAAAGAAATGGTCAATATTTCTCTCTGGATTATATATATAATACATGGAATATCTTTTAATTCTTGTAAAGGTATCCTCATACCCCGTAACACTTTATTATTCCTTTTTATTTAGGCTAAGGAACCTTCTCTTTATTTCAGTTCATTTCTCATGAGGGAAATATTTTCCAAATAATCTTACTTTAAAATATCTCTATTATATATGTTCAATGTCTTCTTCCTCTCTAGTATTCTAGATCAAAAACCACCATTGATAAACATTACCTCTAAGATAATACACTTCCAGTATAACCTATTCCCTTTCATTGCATCCCAAGTTTAGAAATATCATTTCAAGAGACTTATTGCATTGCTTAGATACCAATAGATTAGTAGTTACACTAAAAGATGAAGGCTTATTTAAAATATAGATCCCAAGGCTTCTACTAAACTTCCTATGATACAAACTATAATAACCTGAACACTAGTAACCTAGATCTGATGTATACTTTATTACATTATAATAAGATAAAAGGGAACTCATCCTGAAGGATCGATTAGTGTAATAGAATTAAAGAACCATATATATATATATATATTATTTCCATTTTATATTAGAAATAAAATATAAGACATAAAAAAATTACATCCTTGAAACTAATTCAATGATTTATTCTTTATAAATTGAGGTAAAGAAACAAAATAAGGGTGTTCTCAAATGCTCAGTTATAATAGAAGTTGTTATGAGTAAATAAATAATAACCAACATGGTATAGTAAATAACTGAAAACACATAAAATTTAATCAATATCTTGAGAAATAATTTCATCCATGGATAATATAAAATGAAATAATATTAAGGATAATAATAAAATGAATTCTTAATGATGAAAATTCATATTGTTAGACATCATTATCTTAGACATCATGATATCTTTACCTCCAAGGCCTTGTGCGAGGACAATTTAAACTATGGGTAGTTATACACCAAAACCCATTTAATGAGACTAGCCAACCAGTTTTTTTATGATATCTATTGATACATCAAGGGTAAATATAATTATAATCCCTATATATCACTACATTTTTAATTAATCTCTCATATTTTTACTGGTCAATTTAATTCTGAAACAATATGCCTTATCAAAAAATGCATGTATTGAGTAAAGAATACATAATATAAATATTTCTCTTATAAAATAAATAACTTTCAAAGTAAAACTTTGTATGTAGAAATGGTATACAAATTAGAAAATAATCATATCAATGATGAAAATAATATAGATATTAAATAAAAATGTAATGTCCAATGATCATAAGAAAGTGAATGTTTCAAGATAAAGTTAATAACCATAAAATTAATAAGAGATAAAATATTACTATCAATTCATCAAAAATATGTGTCTTTGTAAAATTATGTCCTTTAAAGAGATAATGAAAATGGGAAAAAATATTAAAATAATATTTTAATAGATATTTTTCTTTGTAAATCCATTAAAAACTTATATAAGAAACTAAAGAGAGTAAAATAGTTATGGGAGTTGGAAAATCTGTAAACACCATATACATTAAAAATAATCATTCTTTTTGAATTTTTGTAAAGAAATATGGAAATGAACCTTTCAGCCCATATTAAAAAAAATTCATTTGAAACCTTTTAAAAATTAAAATATAACATAAAATTTAATTAATAGATCATTTGAGTAAGTAAAAAGGACTTTTTTAAACCCATTTCTAAAAATATGGACATGGAAGAAAAATATACCCGATCAAAATGAAAAATAAGATTGTATTTTACTTGAAATATTAATTTTCTTTATTTAAGTTCCAAATAGAGGAAAATTTGGAATAAAATATAAAATCTCCTTAAATATATATAGGATAATAGAATAAATGGATTTTATTAAGGAAATCTTATAAGATTCCTTTAATGAAAATATAAGAAATCAAAAAAGAAAATGGGATTGTAAAATAAATTATTACCTCTTTATTAAATTTTAAATTACAACCCCTTAAAAGGGTAACTAAATAGAAATGTTAATCATCATGAATAAATATATATTCATGTAAAATACATCAAAGTGGAATTATATACACCATATAGAAACTAATACTTTCATAATACAAAATATGTCTCAATGAAGTGGAAATTGAGATTAAATCCATTACCTCATGTTTTGCCTTAGTTAAAAGTGATTTATCCTCATATATAATGGTTTTAATCATTCTATTAATTTATAAAAGAACTATATTAATATTTAAAATATCATATATGATCCTCTTATAACATCTTATCACCCATGGTCCTTGCACGTAGATTATGGTTCTATAATATTTATAATTTTAATAATGATATAAATATCATATATATATATATATATATATTCATTAATTATATCCTTATTACCATCAATGTAAATTGTAAATGAAAAATGGATCACATCACATCGTGGAGGTGGTATTCCACACGTACACATGAGTAACATTATCATTTTCCAACAGATTTGAAGGTAAGAAGGTATATATTATATTATAATTATATATGCATAATTTTTTCATAAATAAAATATATATTAATTAGTTCTAACATTATAACTATCCATGTAAAATGGTGATTAAAACAAATTATGCCACTACATGGAGATGGTAATCCATATGTATGCACAAGTGATATTTTCAATTTCTATAGGATGGATAAGAGGTGGAAAATGGTTATCCCATAACCATAATAACATTTAATTATACTTATAATACTTTAATAATAATTTTATAATGGTTACAGAATATTTATATTAATTAGAATAAGGAACAAATTTGAAAGATTCGATAAAGACAATTACCTCTTCTTCAGTAATCCACCTTCATATCTCCTCCTAAGGGACCTATGGTTGGTATTTTGTAAATATAATTACCTATAAAAATATTATAAGGTTTTTATAATATAAATGGGAAGGTTTTGGTTGATATAGTTTTTTCAATTTGGTGTAAAGAAAATAGAGAGGGGGTAATTTATAAGAGGGGCACTCTTGGAATTAATTAAAGTATTAAATTGATATAAAAAAATTTTCATTGAAAAATGGGTCCAAATTTATATAATTAGAATATAATATTATTATTATTCTAAATCCTCTCATAAAATAAAATTTATAAAAGTTTTGGTTATTTTTTTACCCTCATCTCATACTTTTAACCCTGTTTTACTCGTTTTACACATACCGTGGTGATAAATTTTACAACGGTTACTATTTAAAATGCCTAAAAATAAAGGGGGCCTATTTAAACTCTTGATTAAAAATATGGTATGAATTTTTAAAGGTTTAATTTCTATAATTGAATAAATATAATTTTAATATAAATGCCTAAAGTGCAAAAAAAATGGTTTTTAGAAAATCTAAAATTTTCACACAAAGTTAATTTTGAAATTATTATTTGAAAAATTAAATTAAATTGTGAAAATTCATTTTATAAAATTCTAGAATTTAGGTTTTAATCACATTATTTAATAATACTATGTGTATTGTGTTATTGTTTCTTAAAAAATAAAATCATTCTATAATTGAATCTTAGATGTTACATTGACTCTATTTAAGGATTATACTCTAGATAGTGTCATGAACATAGTTTCAAATGTTTTTTTAGATACAAAATAGTATGAGGATCCTAGTTGTTAACCAAGCGGTCATTTGGGTTCATTTTTATTTTGGAATTGTAGTAGTTTTCTTCTCCTGTGTGGCCTTATCTAATTCTCATCCCATTTTTCTTTCAATTAATTTATAGATTGTTTTTATATGCATATTTATCCTCTTGATTATATAATTTTTGTTTTTATAGTTCCTTTTTGATAATTCATTTATGCTATTTCATATTGGTGTTTTAATTACTAAAATTCCTCTTATTTAGATACATGACTCACCAATACTGAGTGAGGTTTTGTTGGGTATCAGTTAGAACCCTCTATAATATCATGATATTTTAAAATAAATTAAATGTTCTTATTATACAATATATGAAACTCTAATATTAAACAAACCTAGAAATATTAATATTTAAATGTGACCATTACAACATAGTCGTTGAATTGGTAGGTATGAATAGGATTAAACAAATTTTAAAATATATATATAGGTTCTAATAAATAAAAATTTATTTATTAGTTCCTATTAAATAATCAATCAACATTTTAGTAATGTTGTTTTATTTAACAAGAATACATTTTTTTCAAAAAAATGATTTTTATTGATTTTCATGAGAAAATATTATAATTAATTTCTAAAACTTTTTGAAAATATATTTGATAAAATGAACTTCATATTTGAAATAAACATGTCAATATTCTATTATGATGAATTTTTGATAATTTTCTGAAAAGTTTGATCTTTCAATGAATAGTAAAAAAAATACAAATTTTTATTGAAAACTATATTTCTCTTAGAGTATTTATAAAGAAAAATTCTATTTTGGATTAGTTTTAAAATATCATTAGTTTCTTTTAATTTAAAATAATAAAATATGTTTTCTTAAATCAATTTTATGATTGTATTAAGTATAAAAACATTTTATTCTTAAAAGGGGAATTTTTCTGGAAAAAAATTCATCATGTTTTTTCAATTTAATTTTATATTAAATTCTTCCACTTCTATATTTTGAATTTTAAAAACCGATTCCATATTTGAAATAATTCAGTCAAAATTTAGTAAATATATCTATTATAGTTTTGTACATTATTATTAGTAACATTATTAATTTTTATTGTCATGGTAAGGGTAAATTGGGTATTTAAGGGTTAAAGATAATAAGATAAGGACAACAAAATTACCCTAAAACTTTTCTTAATTTTATTAAATTAGTCTCTTTCATCCATACTCATCCAAAATTCAGTTATATGACCTTTTTCAATTTGTATGTGATTATAAACATTAAAATATTTTTTTATAGAAAATTCAAAAATGTCACACTCTTGTTTTTAATATCTATAATATTTTTAACATGGTGATAACTAGAGCATATGATTAGTTATAAGTCTTTTGAAATCTGAATTATTTATTCAATCAATAGAAAAATAAAATAAATGATATTAAAAAAATTAAAATAGTATAATTTTAAAGAAATAATGTGACCCATGATTTTTTTTAGATAGACAAAATATGTTAAGTATATATTGAAATATTTTATTCTAAGTCCATTTATTTTCTTGATTTTATAAAATTAAAAGTAAATGAATAGTTTTAAAATTCATATTATTTATATTTTATGAAAATGATATTTTATTAAATGATATAAAATTCCAAAGAATCCTATATATAGCTAAGTTATCAGTATATGGTTTAAAATATCAAATAGAGTACATTTCTTTTCTTTTTTCTATTTATAGTAACTATCATGGCCCTTAAGAATAAAAAACATTGTTATTGCAGAAAGTGTGAAAAGGGTTAGTGGTGGGTTAACACAAAAAGATAATGGTAAAAATGTGACCCAAAAATGTCCAAAATTTATTGGATGAGAGTAGTTCAACTTATCCTGGTCTTATATTTGAATGGTATCAATATGAATCCATTTGGAAATCACAATTAATTTCTATTCATTTAATATTTTAAGAAATTATAAAATTGATCCCCCCCTCTCTTATAAAAGAGAATCACTTATTATTTCTTCACACTTCAAAAAGTATTTTTTTTCATCTAATATATGCCCAAATATCTTCCTAAAATCCCTCCCCATGTTCTAGAAGCCATATTTTTGGTAAAATACTAATTTTATAGGTCTTAAGGTGTAAAAAAAGGAGGTTGTCTAAAGAAGAGGTATAATTCTTAACCGAGAATTTTAGTTTTATTTATTATTCCACTTCAATATTCTTCATACATAATGATATAGTTACATTATTATCTCCCATATAATATTATATTCATATATTAATGTCATAACTGATATCCATATCCAAATTCTATCAAATGGGAAAGGAATTCAGTATCCATGTATATGGCGAACTACCACTTCACAGATTGATGTAATCATTTTTCCATCACCACCTCTCACGAAAGGATATAATTATAGATTTAATGTATATATAAGATATTAAATAAATATTTATCCTTATAAAAAAGATAATATATTATTTACTTTATTACATCCATTCCTAGAAAAATCATAATTTCATTAGTGTATACGTGTGGACTACCACCTCCATGAAGTGATGTGATTCATCTTTCAATTACACATCACATAGATGATATATATATATATAATTATATTTAAATAATTAATTTTATATTTATGATATTATGATTATAATATAAAGATAATATAACTCTTTCCTTCTTTCCATAATGATAGTTGAAAAATAGAAACATTACTCATGCATACATATGGCCTATCGTCTCCATGATTGTAACGTAATTCATTTTTAACAACCATATTTAATATTTAGATTTAAAATTATACTTGATTCATAAAAATTATAATTATTTCATGATTATTTTCATTTATATTATGGAATAATGACTTATTTTTTCATAGTCATCTAACAGAAGTCATTTTGAACTTATGAACTGAATATCGTCAAAACATCTGAAATTAACTTAAATAATTAAGTAATTGTTTATAACAATGTAGTAAGTGAAATAAACAAAAAAATAAAAAAATAAAAATTTTCTCAAATAGGTAAATAATTTAACATAATTTTATTATTTAGGAAGATAAATAATGTATGTGATGAGTCGGACTCGGGGTAAGAGATTTCATCTCAATTTCATTTCATTGAGACATATCAAATTTTTATGAACCTAATTTCATTTATATATTGTATATACAACCCATTTTGCATGTTATATATTGAATCATTCATAATTCATGGTATTTTATGTTTCAATTTTAATTCTTTCATATAAGGGTCTTTGACATGAAAGTTACAAAGTGGTAAAAGGATTCCAAAATCAATTTTATTTTATTGGGCTATAAATATTATTAATTGAATTTATTATTCCATGATTATATTTGAATTTATATCTAAATTAATTTATTATCTATTTACTCTATTTTTGAATTTATGTTAGAAACTCATAATTAATCCATTGATTAATTTTTAATTTAATTATATGGTCTTTGTAAGGGTTATTCATCTCAAATTCACATTATTTGGGATAATGTTGATTTTATAAACCTAACCTATTCTTTAGGTGTATATAATATCCATTTTACATTTTATATATTGAATCTAATTATGTTCATGATATATAAATTTTCATTTATTTTTATTCTTTCATGGTGCATATTATTAAAAAGTTACCAAAGTGGAAAAGGCTTTATGTTACAGTCTTTTTCCCTTTCGAGATTGTTTATATACAAGTTCCATTGGGGGAAATCATACAATATTATTTTATCTAACCACATATCTCATATTATCCTATGGTTTTGAATTTGGTTTACATTTTTGGTTCCATTTTTCCATGATTAAATAAAGAATCATTAATAAATTTTCTTGTATGTGGTGTCGATATTTTATCTTCTTTTAGATCAGTAATCATTCTCATCCATATTCATGTTTTCTAAAAAAATTCTAAAATATTAGTTTCTAAACATTAATGATTTCCTAAATGTATTTTACATGATCTAGGAACTTGTTTTAAAAGGTTTTAAAAATTAATTTTCCTAATTTTTCCAAATGGGTCACTTTATACTCCCTTTTCAAAATGTTTGAAAATAATGTTTATGTTTAACATTTACAAAATGAATATATTTTTCCACCATCATGACCATTATTTTATTTCAATAATCCTTTATAAGTTTTCTAAGGTTACTATCAAATAAAATGGTTTTCATAATATTTCATTGATTATATGTCTTAAATTTATTTTCAAAGTGAAAAGGTTTTTTTCCTCAAGAATGTTTTTAATGATCTTTTAATAGTATTTAAATTCATAAACATCAACAACACTTGATGTTATTTATTCTCCATTTGGGATATTTTTTACTTACACCATACTCATTTTTTCTCTGGTAGTATTATCATTTCTTCAAAGAAATTTTCTTGTAACCCATTCTTTTTCAATAGTTTAATCAAGTAATGAAAGTAATAATGGATGTTTTTAAGAGTTTCATGATGAAATAAAAGATTTATATACTTTATTTGTGTTATGGTTCTTGGGAATTGTTTATGATGGTGGGTGTTTATGTTATAAACCAAGTTCGGGTGAGCCCGTTATAGATCTCTAATGAATTGGGTAGAGGGACAGAGTTAACCAATTAGGTTTCCTCTAAGAGATTATAGAAATATACTGCAATGGTTGTTCCAAGTATAACAGTGATGGTTATTTCAAGTATAATTGTGATAATTACTTCATGTATAACATTGATGGTTATTCCATGTGTAATAGTGATATGGAAATGATGTACCAATTTACTAATATTTTTTATCTATGACTTTTATGGGTTTTTATGGAAATATTATGATTTATCAAGGTAATATAATCCTTTTATGTTTAATGAAAGGTATTTCCTACTTCTTATGGGTGAAATGATATGGGTTTTTAATGATTACTTTATCAAGATTGGCATCACGTGGCTTATGATTATTGATAAATCTTGCCTTTGTTAAATATTTATGATATGTTTCATGATTTATGATTCATGTATTGATGGGTATCAGTTCTCTTATGTTATAATAATGTAATATGATTATCTCATCATATACTTATCCTCGTCTTACTCTAACTAATGAAATTAAATTGTTAATGTTTATATTTACCCTTACAGAGCATTTGAACTCACATATCTTATATTTATTATTCCATAATTTATGAAGAATGATGTTAAATGATTTGAGAATATAAATTTTTTATATAAAAATATTATTGTGGGAGATGTTGAAGACTTAATATGGAATATGAAGGTTTGGGTATAGTAGGATATGTTGTTGATATGTATAAACCATTTGTTTATGAATCCAAGTTTCTAAGAGTTTTTCCTTATTCAATAAAACTATAAACATGAAAATTTCATTGGGTACGTAAGTGACCCAGTGATTTTTTAAATATTGGATGGAAAAAATGGGTCACATTAATTGATATCAAATCCAAAATTTTAAAGTTTATGTTTTTAGCACTAAATATGGGAGTGTGGGTTTAGGGTCCTTACAGTTGGTATCATAGAAGGTTTAAGATAACTTTTTATATTATTATGTTTTTATGTGAGGTTATCTTAAGAGTCCATGATACCATCATGGGTTTATAATTTTGTGTTTGATCATAAGTTCAAAGTTTTATATATCCCTATTGAGGATTTAAGTGATGGAATTTTAAGGTGACTAATGATATTTTGGGAGACGTTTTATTAGATTGAGGTATATGTAACTCTTAGGTTTAAAATTAATAATTATTTGAGGAGTCAAGGTTGGATTATATTTTGGAAGAATATATGATATTAATGTGTATTTAGAGTGATTTGGTTTATTCATGGAAATGATTAGCATATCTTGGATACTATATGACTATATCATATACATTTTGGGTATATGACATTATGAGTGACTAATGTTATTTGTAGATAAATGTTAAATTCATATTGGAATAATATGTTACCAAGTAATTATTATTTTTATGTTTTAATATTGTATAATAATATTTTGAAAATTTTTATGGATGGTTATTTATGGAATGATTTATTTTGAGCTTTGAGTATAACTGTTGAATTTTAGAAATTAATGTATAATTTCTTAATATGATAGTTTATTCATTTGGGAATTTTCTTTTCTTATTCTTAAAATTTTGGTTTTCTTTAATGTCTAAATATATGAGAAATATCGTTTTATCCATTTGGGTAAGTATATGATCCAATGGAAGTTCATTATAGTACTTAAGGCATAAAAATCATCTTGAATACTCATCAGTTGGAGAAAAAGATGAGATTATGGAGGAAAATAATTAGAGCATGAAATTATAATTTTAATGTAAGTATATTTTCTTTTAATATTAGTCCATATATTAAAATAATTCCACATCACTAGGAAAAAGAACTTGAACCAAAAATGTTATCCTATTACCTTTATTTTTTATGAATAGATTGTCTTTTTCACACATTTTTGGTTTATGGTTTTGTGGTTGTTGAATTTCTTGTGATCATTCAATTTTTCATGATCAATGATCTGTGTTACTATTTATCATTGTTTGGGAATTACATTTTTATTCCATGTCCATATATTCACTTCCAATTAATTTTCTTCTATTTCTAAACCTATTAAATGTTATTTTAGATGACCTCCATTTTTTCCTTTTCCATCTTTTCAATGGGATGTTTTATTAAACCAGTTTATGATGTGGATTTCAAAAAAGGTATTTTGAAAAGTAAGACCACATTTACCAATCCTGAGTTCAAATTGGGAGAATTAAATTCATTAAATTGGGGAAAATGTAATATCTTTATAGTCTAAAATAAACACTATGTTTGATTGTATACATGATATGAAACACCAAACTTATTTGAACCCCAAAATATTATTATTTAAATATGCCCGTTATAACCTATTTGTTGACTTAGTGGGTATAAATAGGATTAATTTTTTTTTAAAAACATATAGGTCCTAATAAATAAAAATTTATTAATTAATTCTTAGTAAATAATCAATAAATTTTTAGTAAAGTCATTTTATTTCTCAAAAATGTGTTTTCTTCAAAAAAAAATTTATTGCTTTTGATGAGAAAATATTATAATTAATTATAGAAACTTGTAGAAAATTAATTTTATAAAATGAAATTTAATTTTTCAAACTTCATTTTAACATTATATTAGCCAAAAAAATTTAAATTTTCAAAACAGTTTTATTTTTCAATAAATAATGAAAAGATAATAATTTTTATTCGGAAATTTATTTTATTTTAAAGTATTAATAAAGTAAAATTTTTATTTTTATTATTTTTAAAATATAATTAGTTCGTTTTTATTTAAAATAGTTCAATTGTGGTTTTTAGAATTAATTTTATACTTGTATTTAGTATAAAAACATTCTATACTTAAATATGGAGAATTTTTCCGAAAAGTTATTTTTCATCATGTTTTACCTATTTAATTTTAAATTAAATTATCCCACTTATATGTGTTGAATTTTAAAAAATGGATTCCATATTTGGAATCAGTGGTTCTAAGTTTAGTAAATCATTCCATTTTAGTTTTGGACATTATGAATAGTAATATTAGTAGTGTTTATTACCACGATAAGGGTAAATCATGTAATTTAGGGTCAAAAATAATATGACAAGGACTAGAAAATGGCCCTAAAACACAACTTTATTTTATTTTATGAGTTTATTTTTTCCATAATCAAAAAAAATTTGGTTATATGACCTTTTTAAATTTGGAATTGATTATAACCTTTATGATATTTTATGTAAAGAAAACTCAAAAATATCACTCTTATTTTTAATAACTAAAATATTTTTAACATGGGGATGACTAAAATATTTGTTTGGTTAAAAATAGTATTTTGAAATATAAATTATTTATATTCATCATGAAAATTAATTTTTAATTTTTATTAAAGAAATAATTACCTTATATTTTTACATAAAGCTAACGCAATAATTATTCAATTGATGGAAAAATAAAATAAATGAAATTATAGATAATAAAATTAGTGTAATTTGAAATATTTAATGTGATCAATGAATTTATTAGATAAAAATAACATGTTATATATGTATTAAAAAATTTATTCCAATTTCATTTGTTTTATTGATGTTAGAAATGTCAAAGTAATAAATAGTTCTAAAATTGAAATTATTGATATTTTATGAAAATAATATTTTATTAAATGATATAAAATTAAAAAAAGTTCTATATTCAGACAAGGGATTATGTTATGGCTTAAAATATCAACAATGTTTCATTTATGGTCTATTTTTTCCATTTATAGTAGCTATCATGGCCCTCAAAGATTAAAAATCCTTGTTCTCACAGTGAGTGTGAAAATGGTCAATGGGGGGGGGGGGTTAAAACCAAAATATAAGGGTACAAATGTGATCCAAACATTTAAACATTTTATTTTATGAGATGATTTAGAATCATAATAGTATTATATTATAATATCATTAAATGTTTTTTATTATGACATCAAAATTAATTTATATTAATTTTATATTTTAAGAGATTCCTAAAGTACCTCATACCCTCTCTTATTAAAGGGAACCACTTCTTATCAGTTATTTACACTAAAAAACCAATTTTATCCAGAACATATCGACCAAAATACCTATATAATATACCTACCCAAATTCTAAATACCTTATTTTGGGAATAATACCAACTTTTTAGGTCTTAAGGGGTAAAGAAAATGAGATTTTCTTAAGAAGAGGTATAGTTCTTAACCAAACATTTTTGTTTTATTTATTCTTCCATATTCTTTATATCTTTTTTAACTATGATGATATAAAAACATTTATCACCCATATATTAGGATTTTAATATGTTAAATTTATAACCTATATCCATCTCCAACTTCTATCAAATGGGAAGGGAATTCAATGTTAATGTGTATGAAAGACTACCGTATCGCAAACTGAAGTAATTCGTTTTCCATGACCACATATCATAGATGGTTATAATTATGGATTTAATTTATATATATAATATTCATCAAATATTTATCATTATGAAAATATAATATATCATTTAATTTCTAACCTTTCCATTCACTAAAAATTGATAATGTTGTTCGTGCTTATGTGTGGACTACCACCTCCATGAAGCATTGTGATTTGTTTTTCATCACCACATAACATGGATGATATATAAAAAAGTATATTTAATGAATTAATATTATATTTATGATATTATAATAATTATATAAATATAAAATAGGACTTATATTCATTCTATAATGATCGTCAAAAAATAGAAATGTTACTCATGCATACGTACGACCTATCATGTCCACGATTGTAACATAGTTTGTTTTTTATAACTATATTTAACAATTTAATTTAAAAGTATAATTGATATATAAAAATTATATTTATGGAATTATTTTTATTCATTATATGATAGGATAATTCCAAATTTTACCATAGTCATCCTACCAAAGTCATTTTGGACTTATGAACCAAATATCACCAAAACATCTACTTGAACTTAAATGATTAAGTAATTTTTTAAACATGGTAATAATTTAAACAAAAGGAATAAAACATTAAAAAATTTCTAAATCTGGTAAATAATTAACATAATTTTTTTATTTATGAATAAAAAGAATGTGTGTGACGATTCAAACTCAAGGTAATGGATTTCATCTCAATTTCCTTTCATTGAGGCATATTTTATTTCCATGCATATAATTTATTTTATATGATTTATATACTACCCCTTTTACATTTTATATCATTAATTATTCATAATTCAGGGTATTTTATGTTAAATTTGAATTAATCCATAAAATGGGGTTTGACTTGAATGGTCCCAAGTGGTAAAATGATTTTTAACTCAATTTCCTTTTGTAAAGTTATAACTTTTCTTCATTGAATTTGTAATTTAATGATTATTTGTGAATTTATATATAAATTTATTTATTATATATTTCCAATTTTTTGTGTGTTTATATTTGTTAAACAAAATTAATCCATTTATCAATTCTCAATTCAATGATATGATCTTTGTAAGGGTTATCCATCTCAACTTTTATTTTTTTGGGACAAATGTTGATGTAATGCACCTAACTTATTTTTTGAGGTTTATATACTGCCTATTTTACATGTTATAACATGAATATAATTATTTTCATGATATTTAAAGTTTCATTCATTTTTATTCATTCATGGTGCATACGATTGAAAAGTTACAAAAGTGAAAAAGGCTTTATATTACATTATCATTTCCTTTCAAGATTATTTATGTTCAAGTTCCATTGGTTGAAATCATACGATATTATATTCTTAAACCACATATATTTTATTATTCTCTTTTTTTAATGTGGTTTACAGGTTTGGTTTCCATTTTCCCGTGATTTAAAAAAGAATCGTCAAGAAATTTCTTTGTATGTGGTACTGTTATTTTATCTTATTTTTTATTTAGAATCATTCTATTCTATATACATGTTTTATAAAATGTTCTTTACTAAAAATAAATTATTTTATAAATTTAGTTTACATGATCTTTTACCTTATTTTTAAATTTTTTAAGAATTAAATTTCTTAAGGTTTTACCAATGGGTCACTTTATACTCCCTTTACAAAATGTTTGAAAAGAATGTTTATTTTTAACATTTACAATATTAATAGATTTTTCCACCATTATAAACAATTTTTTATTTGAAGCTTAATTTATAATTTTCCAATTTTTTTTAAAGAAATGGGTTTTGATAATATTTTATAAATTTTTAGTTTAAAAGTGATTTTCAAAGTGAAAATTTTATTTTCCTCAAGAATTTTTTTATTGATATTTTAATGGTGTTTTCATTCATCAGCGTCAAAAACTCTTGATGTTACTTAGGATCCAATAGGGATATTTTTTTATTGATTATGTACTTATTATTTATCTGGAAGGATTACGATTTTTTAATGATATTTTCATGGAACTCATTCCTTTTCCATAGTTAATCAAGATATTAAAGGAAAAATGGATGTTTCTAAGAGGATTATGATAAAATGAAAGCTCTATATACTTTTTTACATTATGGTTATTGGGTATTGTTTATGGTGATGGGTGGTTCCATTAAAAACCAAGATCATGTGAGCCCTTTATAGAACTATAACGGATTGGGTAAAGGGACTGAGTTAAAATATTAGGTTTCTCCTAAGAGATTATGGGAATATATTGTAATGGTTATTCCAAGTATAACTGTGATGGTTATTTCATGGTTAACTGTAATAGTTACTCTATATATAATTGTGATGGTAATTCCATATATAATAGTGATATAAAAATGATTTAACAAGTTACCTATATGTTTTATCTATGCTTTCTATAGGTTTTTAGAAAAATATTATGATTTTTTAAGCTAAGTTAGTGAGTTAATGTTTAATGAAATATATTTTATACTTTTTATGAGTGAAACGATATGGGTTTTTAATTATTCCATAAACAATATTGACATCACATGGCTGATTATTATTGATGACTCTTGCATTTGATAAAGATCTATTCCATGTTTCATGATTGATGATCCATGTATTGATCAGTTTGAATTACCTTATGTTATGATCATGTCCTATGATTATTTCATCAAACCCTTATTCTTATATTACTCTCACTGGTGGCATTTAATTGTTAATGATTATGTTTACCATTTTTTGGCATTTTAGCTTAACCTTATTATGTTTCCTATTCCAAAGGTTATAAAGAATGATGTTAAATGATTTGAGTCTAGAAAGGTTTCATAGGTGAAAATTGTTGTATATGTTGAAGACTAAATATGAAATATGAAAATCTAGGTATAATGGGAGATGATGTTGATCTTTATGAACTATTTTTTTATGAATCCAAGTTGTTAAGAGTTTTTCCTAATTCTATAAAACTATAAACTTGATAATTTTTCTTGGGTATGTAAGTGAAATGGTATTTACTTTTCATGTTGTAAGTTTTGGATGGAAAAAATTGGGTCGCATTTATCGACATCAAATTCATAAATATATATTTTATATTTTTAGAACCAAATATGAGAGTGTGGGTTTGGGGTCCTTACACACCCCTGATGATGAATTGATTTATTGGGTGAACCCATTCAAAAAGGTGTTTCTTTAATTCTCAGGAATTAGTTTTCAACTCGTGGGGATTTAGAACACCCTTAAGTCCATTCCATAGTATAGCTCGAGTACCTGGATTAGGAGTAGCCTGAATTGGTTCATGGTTTACCTTGTAATCTTATTTATTATTAATATTTATGTTGGATATTTCGGTTCATGGTTCTTTATTTATATATTAATATAAAATTCCATGGGTTAGGGGAATGATTTATAAAATTCATCTTAGATTAATGTTTTTACATATGCATGGGGGTGTATGAGTAGTATTGGGGAAATACTATAGGTTTTAGTACTAACCCCTTATTCACCCAACTTATTTTTTGGGTATTGTAGCATTAAGGACTTGTACTCCCATATCTAGTGCTCATAGGATCATAGTTTATATAATTTCTTTGATACCAGCTATAAAATCTTAGATATAACCATTTATAATTACAAAATCAATAATGATTATTTAATCTCTTACATGTGAATAATTTTTTTAAGTTTAGAGAATTAAATAATTATGAAACATCATAAACTAATATAACCCATGCCTTTATCAACTAATTTAAATTATTCCATTATATAAAATAAACTACTTAAATCAAGATAAGTCTTAATAATCTCCCATAAATTTTTTCTCATGTGTTATCCTTCTAAAAATTTCATGTGTACTACTTTTCTTCAGAACCTAAAGAATGGAAACATAAGAAAGGGGTGAGAAAAAATCAGTAATGAAAATATATAACAAAATAAGTCGTGGAATAAAGCTAGAATAAAAATAATATAAGGAATAGGTAAATACATGAATCCAAAATTAATATGAAACTAAGAGTATGTTTTATTCATGACAATAGACGAAAAAATTGATATCAACAATATTGATCTCATACTGATAGAATATATAATGTATAACATAAAAATCATATTATCAAGGACTTGTTCCAAGATTCTTTACTTTTCTTTGAGACTGTAGTTGAGATATATTTCTAAATTAAGAAGGTATACACCAACTACCCAAACAAGTTTTGTCTCAATAGACCTTTTGATGCATCAAGGGAATATATAATTCTTGGTCCCGCTCATCACCTAATTAATTCTAATGTATTGAAAATAATATTCACAAAGATCTTTCATACCATTACCTAACGAAACATTTCTTGAATAAAAACAGGGTTATCTGTATAATTAAGAATACGTAATATCGATACATGATCATCCAATGTTAGTAGTCAATAATCATCAAGAATGTTAATATTTTTTCCCATTTAAATAAAATGGATAACATGATCATAACCTATCCTAAGAAATAATTTTTATGGTTAAATAATACATATTCAACTTTAAAATAATCATCTATATTAGAATAAAAATATAAGGTATTCTGATACTCTCCCTCCCATATTAGTATAATATCATACTTTCTATGTGAACATTTTCTAATATGAGTTTTATAAAATGTGATTTTTACACCTTATAGAACAATTAATATATGAATAATTTAATACATGAAAAATGTGATCATAATCTATCCATGGTAAGTAGGTGGATGGTTTTAAAAGAACACATCTCTAGTGTACTAAATAATACCTAAAAAGGTGTTGACATAGATAAAAACATCTTTTAAAAAGAATGATTGAATGATACCACCTAAGAAGGGATCATTAATTAGATTGCTTGGTATCATGAGTGCATCCACTCAAAATTTATAATGTATATATTAAAGGATAAATCATGAATCATAAACCCTATTATAGAAAACCCTTTTGAAAAGGGAAAGTAGAATACAAGTCAGATCTTGAAATATCTTTTAGAAAACATTTTTAACATTGATGTAAAAGAGGAAGTTATGGGTTTCTTCTAAAATTTTTGTACAAAACATGAAGTTAAAACAAAATAAAAACCTTTGATTTTAAAATAATTTCCAATAATAGAGCCTTGAAAATGAAATAAATATTTCTTTAGGAAATTTGGATCCAAGAAAATTGATTATAAAATGGACATTTTTAATACTTGAAATTACCTTTGTTGAAAACCCACATTGTAAAAAGAGTAATAAAACATTATTTGTGTTAACAATTAATTTTACCAAATAGGATCATAAAATATCGTATAATAAAATATTATGGTGGGATAACCCAAGATTGGAATAAATATTTTCATGATGAAACATTATAACTCAAATGAGGGGATTCGAGTTACCAAAAAACCCTACTACTAGTGAAACAATTGTATCAACATACACTTAAATAAGGAAACATATTTTGGATAGTATATATCTTTAAATACAAAGAAATGAATCATATAACATTCATGGTATATTAAATCAATATAACTCCATACAAGGGAAACATGGTTATTAACATCTGACATGTATCAAAGAATTATAATTGAGACAAAGAAAAATATTATGGATTGACTAACACATTAATAAAAACCCTTGAATTATAAGTCTTATAATTGAACTTAAAATTACATTATTAAAAGAAAATTAATGAGATGATATCTCAAATAGGCATTATATACACCACACAAATGAAATTAGGTGAAAAATATCAAGTATGTTTTAATGAAAGTAATTTGAGATGAAAACCCTTATCTATTTCCTTAACTTCAACAAATTTACTTTTAACTCATATAAAAAAATATGCATATTAATAAATTAATTTATAACCTTACACCTATCCATTTTGTTTTAAACTTTTCATAAACAGCCATTCACTACATGAATTATTTTGATTTTCCACATCGGGTGTATACAGTTTTGATCATTTGTAATGGTTTCATAACAACAGTGACAATGTTCATTCATATTTCAAAGTTCAGAATTACTATACCATTAAATATACTATTATGTATTATTATTAATTACTTATGATTTTTTAAACTTCTTTCATATTTCTCTTAGTCTTTATCCTTGTCGATGAAATCAATAACAAGCATCTTCAATGATTCTTGACGATTGAGGTGTGCTTTATTAATTAATGAATTAATGTTTTTTAACATATACATATAAAAAAACATTATTTACACATTTATATAACATTTTACAAATAATTATGTTCCCATAGTCATCCATGTTATAAATTCATTGTATTGTTCAATTGGGTGGTTAAACTGACACAAATAAGAACATAGCCTAATTTAATGAATGATTATGAGGTGGTTTTTAGTAATATCATTATAAAATGAGAATAATGGTAATTTTAAGTTTTTATTAGTGTGATATATTAGAATTTTGAGGAATTATAAGAATATTTAATGTGTGTGAAAACATTATACAATTTCAATAAAAGATTAACCTCTTAGTATACTTATTTTAAATGATTAAATTAATGATGATCGTTTTTCAATCATATCATTTTTAGGTTATATAATCTTCCATAAAAAACCTTAATGATATCATAAAAATCATATCTATTCGTTAATACTATCCTCATTTTTGACCTTGTAACGTGGTGAAGGGAAAAGGAACACATTATGTCATGGATGCAGTAATCTGCATAGCACACCAACAATGATTTGTTTTCTTAATGAATGTGGTATATGAATAAATAATGATAATAACCTAAATATAGTAAGATTATAGTATTTAAATAATAATATCATTATACTAGTGTGGATAGAATAAATTTTAAATAATATAATTAAGAAGAGAACTAAGTTGTTGATAACACTCACATCGAGGACTTGAATTTTCCTTGGAAGTCTCCTTAGAAATTAGGGCCTCATGCTAAGTAATGGTGGTCAGATTATTTTGAAAGTGTGATAGGGTTATAATAAGAGAAAAATTTATATTTTAAAGTATAAATTCAAATGATAAGTGAGTCTTGAAGTGGTTAATATGTTACCCTTCTATAACTAAAAAAGGGTTGTTTTGGAAATACCCATTGAATTTTAAAAATTTAATCTATTAAAGATTTAAGGGAATAAAAAAATGAGGAAATTAGGATTGTAGGATATTTTTGGTTGATCCAAACCTCAACAATAAATTTTGAAACATATTTTTAACATGTTTTGGTTTTTCCCCATTGTAAAATACTTTTCAACATTTTTACATTTTATCATGGTAGCTAATTTTTAACCATAGTAATTAATTTTAGTGAACAAATTTAAAACTAACCTGATTGAATAGTCTGAAAGTATTTATTTTAACATTAAAAATCATTTTATCAGATAAAATTTCTATAATTATGAAAATTAAATTTTAAAATAAAAGCACTTAAGCACGTAAAACCTTTATTTTAAATAACTTTATTAATATTTTAAATTTATAAATGAAAAAGTTAAAATAGTTACTGATTTTAGAACCATAAATTTATTTATTATGAATATTCTAAAATTTATGAAGCTTTCATGTAATAAAACATCAAAATCTCACATCAAAAAGACTTTATTTAAAGAGAATACCAAAAATTCATTTTTTATATTAAATTAACATTCTGCTTTAGTTATAAAATTTTTGGTATGGGTTTTCTATATGTAAAGAATATTTTAAAATGTATAGTGTTATTAATTAATTTATTATTTAATTTATTTAATGGTTTTTAAATATTATAGGTTATTCTTATGTATTGATAAAATCATGGTAATTATAACTTTCATAAATTGCGTATTTTTTAACAAAAAACCCGAAATTTCCAGAAAAAAACTCAAAAAATTATACTAAGTCAATTTTGATTTGAGAAATTAAGAAAAGAAGTTAATTTTTATTAATTTAAAATTATAAAATTTATCTATTCAGTATTTTAACAAAATCAAAAAATATTATGAAAATCGTTTTAATTGGAAAATGACATTTTCAAATATTAAATATTATTATTATTATTTTATAACATTTACCAAATAAATTGGTATTATAAAATTATTATTATCAAACATAATTTATCATTAATCATATGTTTCTTGAAATATAAATTCATAACACATAAAAGACAAAAAAAGTATTTTCTAATCAATAAATGATCTTATTTTTCATTTTAGGTAAACTAATTGAATTTCATTCATATTGAAAGTAGCATTTATTTTCCTTATTGATAGAGATAATATTTTCATAAATTTTCATATGTGTTTCAATTATTTAACCCCTTCAAATTAATCAATTTTATCTGATTTGTATCATTTTAGTATTTTCGTGAATTATGGGCTTAATTGTGGAAATTGGTTAATTCTGGAAATTTAGCAGTTTTGTGGAGCTTCTGTATTTCGGGAATATATTTTACATTTTTGATCCCAATTGTATGATTCCTTTTTTGTAGTATTTCTATGCTCGGGGGATTCATTTTATCCTTTTGGACCCAAAGTTCAATCCATCATTTGGAAGCTCAAATTCAGCTCACAATCCAGGCCTCGAAAACTGTGTGCAGATTTGGAAGTTTTTAATGATGAGCTTTTATCTCGAAGCTGACCGATCCAATGGATCTGATATTCGACAAGGAGCTGGAAGAGGAATTAATGAACATCTTTAATTAAGGAGGCCACGTATGAATCGGTTGTTTTCAAGGTCATAATGTCATGGGACGTTGGAGTTGTGGAAGACGAAGAGTCACCTGGACAGAATTAAATATCCGGAGTAATGTGGCCATATCTCCTTCATACTTGGACCAATTAGGCTCAAATTTTTTGGGTCGACAGAGGAAATCCAGGGGAACAACTCTCAAGAAGGAATAATTCTCAAAATCTATCAGTTACTATGCCAACAGGACTAACAACTTCGGGGGAGTAATTTTGGAGGGAAATTTTCTACTCCCCAATCCTATAAAAAAGAGTATTCACTTCCATTCAAGGGTTGAAGAAGGTGAAAGAAGGTCTGTGCTGGAGGATTGAGTTCTCGAAGTTCTTTGTATTTTATATTATCTTTTTACTTTGTTTGATTATTCTCTCTTCTTCCCCTTTCAACTCTAATACCCTTCACATGGAGGGGTAAAACCTTTGAGTGATCGGGGAAGGGGGAGTTTATCTTTTGTAATGTTAGAGTTTTGTGCTTAAATGTAAAACCTTATCTTTCTTTTGAATGACATCTATTCTCAGTGTTTCCCAATTATCTTAATGCGATCGTTTTTTGAGTTTGGTGTATTCATTTTTTAATAGCTTTGGTTAAAGACTTTTTATCTCCCTCTGCCTAGTGCAATTTGTCTCGATCGAGCATATTGTGTTAGGTGGTGAGTGTCTAACGATCGTTGGCACATGTGTGGAACTAGTAAACATTTTATAGATTTCTAGGGAGCAACAATTCCTGATCGGAACTTGCCTTAGTTGTTTATGAATTGTTTATGAACTTTCATGCACATAGGAGTGAGTTCAATTTTCATCTTTAGCCAAGGGTGATAGATGACTCGATTGAGGATTCTTTCATTTGTCATTCAAAAGGAAGAGAGGTGAGATGATATTTGTGACTATGATTACATTAAAAAAGTTGATCCTACCATGACCCCATCACTCTCTTCATCCATTAGTGTTCAACCTTTCTATTAAATTGCTTGCTTTGTTTTTCAACTTAAACAACTGTAAAAAAGAACCTCTTATTCTTTCTTTAATTTAAGTGACAAACGTAATTGTTGTGCACTCCTCTCTGGAGACAACTTAGGTTACCCACTTTGCTACATTTTAACTTAGGTTTTATTTGTTTTTGTCACACCCCACGACAGGCACATGTCAAAACTTGGCGCCGTTGCCGGGGAGGTAGTGCCAACAGTTTTTTTTTCTTTCCTTCTTCTTTGTTTTCTCTTTTCTTAATTTCATTCCAAGTTGCATGACTAGAACCTCAAACACTGAAACTTGCCCCATTGATCCTGAAATTGAAAGAACTTTGTTGAATAGGCTCAAAAACCTCAATTTACAATCTGAATTTGAGGAAATTTCTCTCATAGACTCGAGTGAAACTTCAAGTGTTCACTCTGAGCCTGTCATAATGGCTGGAAATCAAAACCCAACTCTCAGAGACCTTTGTGCCCCACAATTCCTTAATCAGAATAATAAACTTGTCATGCCAGTGTTACAAAATGATTTTGAGATGAAACCTAATATGATACCATTACTTCCAAAGTTTCATGGTTTGGCAGGTGAAGATCCCAACAAGCATATTAAAGAGTCCACACATGTCTGCTCAACTTTCAGACCACGTGGAGTAGCTGAGGAACAAGTAAAGTGGAAGGCATTCCCATTTTCATTGGAAGGAGCTGCGAAAGAATGGTTGTATGGTCTACAACCTGGAGATGTGGATGATTGGAATGACCTGGTGAGATTCTTCATGCAAAGATTCTTCCCCGCCTCTAGAAGTACAGCCATCTGAAAGGATATCTATGCCATAAAACAATCATCTGGAGAAACCCTTTATGAGTACTTGGAAAGATTTAAAAAGCTATGTGCCAGCTGCCCACATCAAGCCATCGAGGATCATCACTTTCTTGTCTTCTTCTATCAAGGCTTACTGGACAATGATAGGAACCTTCTTGATGCATCATCTGGAGGTGCTTTGATTGACAAGTCGCCAGAAGAAGCAAAAGGTTTGATTGAGAAGATTTCTCAGAACTCGCAGTAGTTTGATACAAGAGGTACTGGAACAAGAGGTATTCATGAGGTACGAACTTCTCATCCATCACCCTTACTAGAAACTAAGATTTAAGAGCTAACTAGTTTGGTGAGACAGATAGCCTTGAAACATGTGGGCGACCAACAAGCACCAGCTAAGGTATGTGGTTTATGCGCATCACCTGATCATTTCACTGACCAATGTGCTGAAATACAGGGAATGGAAACTTGTGCGGCAACCTTTCAACCAAAACAGTACCAACAAAATCAAGGATGGAGAGAGCCAAACCATTTTCAATATGGGTTTGGAAATCAGTAGAATCAAGCTAGACCCCCATTCCAGCAACAATTCCAAAAAACCCCCACCATTTAAACAAAAGCAATCTTATAGCCAGCCTTCTCATCACCAACCACCCACTTTCTTAAAATCCTATGAGCAGCCATTAACCAGTGCACAACCCATAATTTTGAACCAACATCATATATCTGATATTGAGGGACTGAAAGGCTCTGTAAAAGATTTGACCACCAAGTTTGAAGGTCTTATGGAATTCCTAACCAAATATCCTGGGAAACTTCCTTCCCAAACAATCCCAAACCCAAAGGAGAATGTCAGCATGATAACAACAAGAAGTGGAAAAGAGATCTCACCACCAGAATCCCAAGAAACTGAAACAAGACCACTTGAGTTAAGGGCGAATGAAGTTGAAAAATCTGAAAATTCTGTGAAAATTCATTGTGAAGAAGAGAAGAAAGAGGAGGAAGAGAAGGATAGGCCAAGGAATAAGAGACCAAAAACACCATTTCAAAGGCAACAAAGGGAGAAGAAAGACTTACCCCCTCCATTTCCATCAAGGATTATTGAATCAAATAAATTGCAGGATGAATCACTTCAAAAAGAAATTCTTGACACCTTCCAGAAAGTAGAAATCAATATCCCCTTACTTGAAGCAGTCAAACAAATTCCAAGGTATGCTAAATTTTTGAAGGATCTGTGTACTAAGAAGAGGAGACTTCAAGGGAATGAAAGAATCAACATGGGAAGAAGTGTCTCAGCCCTTATCACACCACAATTGCCAACCAAATGTCAAGATCCAGGGACATTTTCTATTCCATGCACCATTGGTTCTTTAAATTTATCAAATTCTTTGTGTGATTTAGGTGCTTCGATTAATGTATTGCCTCATTCGGTATACACTTCTTTGCAGATGGGAGACTTGAAGCCCACAAGAGTGGTGGTCCAGCTTGAAAACAGATCCACAGTTTTCCCTGCAGGAGTTTTGGAGGATGTCCTTGTGAAATTCAAAGATCTATTGTTCCCATCTGACTTCTACGTGCTCAACATGGAAGAAGATAGGAGCCCATCACATTCACCCATCATTTTGGGGAGACCTTTCTTGAAGATGGCGAAGACCATCATCAATGTCCATGAGGGGACACTCACCATGGAGTTTGGAGAGAGCATGATCCACTTCAATATTTTTGAATCCATGAGGCACCCATCAGATGATCACTCCCTCTTTTCACTTTCTCATGAAGTTGGTGCAGAACCCATTGAAGAATCAGGTATTCTTTATGAATTCTTAGACTTAGGAGAGACTTCTTCCATTGGAAATATCATTGAACATGTGGATGCCCAACATGCTGAAGATTCTGACTTTATGTGGGAGGAAGAGGTAATATCTAATTTCTTTGATGATTTATTAATTGATGAGGAAGATGATATGGTTTCTTGTGTGCAGGAGATCCAAAGTTTGGAAGAGAGAGATGTCAATTTAATTTCATCCCTTGAGCATCCCCCTGATTTGGAACTCAAACCACTCCCCACTGATTTGAAATATGTGTACCTTAGGGAGGGTGAGAAACTACCAGTGATAATCACTAATAATCTCTCTGAAATCCAAGAGAAATCATTGATAGATCTTTTGAGAGAGAATATACAAGAAATAGGGTGGAGTTTAGGTGATATTCCAGGAATCAGCCCAAATATATGCTCACATAGAATTTTTCTTGAGGGAGATTCCAAACCTGTCAGGCAACCCCAAAGGAGGATGAATCCCACTTTAATGGAGGTTGTGAAGAAGGAGGTTGAGAAGCTATTGGAAGCTAGGATCATCTATCCTATCTCAGATTCACAATGGGTTAGCCCAATTCATGTAGTTCCAAAAAAACTGGCCTAACCACTGTGAGGAATGAAAAGAATGAATTAATCCCTGTGAGAATTCAAAATAGCTGGAGAGTGTGCATTGATTTTAGGAAGTTGAATCAGGTCACTCGGAAAGATCATTTCCCCATTCCCTTCATTGATCAGATGTTAGAGAGATTGGCTGGGAGGACTCATTATTGCTTTTTGGATGGATTTTCAGGTTATTTCCAGGTACCCATTGCTCCTGAGGATCAAGAGAAGACAACCTTTACATGTCCCTTTGGCACTTTTGCATATAAAAGGATGCCATTTGGATTATGTAATGCTCCAGGTACGTTTCAAAGGTGCATGGTAGGTATATTTTCTGATCACATTGAAGATTGCTTGGAGGTTTTCCTGTATGATTTCACAGTGTTTGGAAACTCTTTTGATCATTGTTTGAAAAATCTGGAAAAAGTTTTGAAAACCTTCATTGAAAAGAATCTTGTTTTAAAATTTGAAAAGTGTCATTTCATGGTTGAGAGAGGTATTGTTCTTGGTCATGTCATTTCCGAAAAGGGCATTGAAGTTGATAAGTCAAAAATTGAAGTGATAAATTCTTTGCCTTACCCAACTTGTGTGAAGCATGTTAGATCTTTTTTAGGACATGCAGGATTCTACAGGAGGTTTATCAAGGATTTCAGTAAGATTTCTATTCCTCTCTCTAGATTGCTTTTTAAAGATGCTGATTTTGATTTCAATAGTGCATGTAGGGAATCCTTTGATGAGCTGAAGAGGAGATTGATTGAACCACCGGTGATGCAGCCACCAAATTGGGAAGAACCATTTGAGCTACTTTGTGATGCTTCCAACCAAGCAGTTGGAGCAGTCCTTTCTTAGTGAATTGAGAGCCGGCCACAAGTCATTGCATATGCTTCAAGAACCTTGGATGCAGCTCAATTCAATTACACAACCACAGAAAAGGATTTTTTAGCAGTTATTTTTGCTTTGGAAAGATTTAGATCATATCTTCTTGGAACTAAAGTCACTGTATTTTCTGATCATGCAGCTCTCAGGTACTTGATGAAGAAGGCTGAAGCTAAACCGAGGCTGATAAGATGGATGTTACTGCTACAGGAGTTCAACATAGAAATCAAGTACAAAAAGGGATCTGAGAACCAAGTGGCTGATCATTTAAGCAGACTTCCTAACACTGCTGAAGTTGAAATTCCAGAGAAAGAACCATTGAATGATCACCTTCCAGGAGAGCAGCTGTACTTGGTTAAAGGAGAAGTGCCTTGGTATGCTGACATGGTGAATTATCTGGTAACATCTCAGGTTCCATCTCATTTCAATTCTCATCAAATTCACAAACTGAAAGCTGAATCTAGATATTACATTTGGGATGATACATTTCTTTGGAAGATTTACAATGACCAAGTGATAATAAGATGTTTTCCAGAGAGTGAAATTGGTTCTTTCTTTGAGTTTTGTCACACATTAGCTTGTGGAGGCCACTTTGGACCTCAAAGAACAGCAAGGAAGGTTTTAGAATCTGTACTTTATTGGCTAACCATTTTTAAAGATTCTCATGAATTTTGCAAAAGGTGTCCAAAATGTCAATTTTCTAGAAACATCTCAAAGAGACAAGAAATTCCCCAACAACAACTTAATTTTTGTGAGATTTTTGAAGTTTGGGGGATAGATTTTATGGGCCCTTTCCCAATGTCATTTGGAAATTCTTATATCTTGCTTGCGGTTGATTATGTTTCCAAATGGGTGGAAGCAAAAGCCACCAGGACTGATGATGCTAAAGTTGTTTGTGATTTTGTCAGGACTAACATATTTTGTAGGTTTGGAGTGCCTAGAGCCATCATCAGTGATCAATGGACTCACTTTTGCAATCGGAGAATGGAGGCTTTGCTGAAGAAGTATGGGGTGCATCATAAAACATCAACTCCCTATCACCCACAAACAAATGGCCAAGCTGAAGTGTCCAACAGGGAAATCAAAGGAATTTTGGAGAAGACTGTTAAACCAAAAAGGAAGGATTGGAGCCAGAAGTTGGAAGACACATTGTGGGCTTATAGAACAGCCTACAAGACCCCGATTGGAATGAGTCCATATAGGCTGATTTATGGAAAAAGTTGTCACCTACCTGTGGAAATGGAGCATAAGGCGTATTGGGCTGTGAGGAAGATGAATTTGGATCTTGAAAGTGCTGGGGAAGAGAGAAGGTTGCAGTTACAGGAGCTAGAGGAAATTAGAAGAGAAGCATTTGAAAATTCCAAGATTTACAAAGAGAGAACAAGAGTGGCTCATGACAAGATGATCCAACCGAAAGAATTCCATCCTGGAGATAAAGTGCTGCTATTCAATTCAAGACTCAAGCTGATGTCAGGTAAACTTAGTTCCAGATGGGAGGGTCCTTTTATAGTTACTCATGTATATCCTTTTGGTGCTGTGCAGATTGTGAAGGATGGGGAGCAGAAGCCGTTCACTATTAATGGGCACAGGCTGAAGAAATTCCATGGGACTATTCCATCAGACCCAGGGGAGGAGATCCCGCTCCTACAAGCTGTCTATCAATAAGATCCTTCAGGTTGTACCTCTCCTTTACACTTGTTTGTTGCTGTGATTCATTCTAAAATCTGCTTACATGTTAAATCCATTTAAATGCATTGAGGACACTGCATCATTTAAGTGTGGGGGAGGGAACCTTTGTAGTTTCGAATTTTCATTTGTTGTTTGTTTTCAAAAAAAAATTGTGATTTTTCAAATTTTTTGTGTGTTTGTTTTTCAGTTTTTTTGGTGTGTTTTTGAAACTTTTGAGCTGAAATGATTATCATTGCTATTTTTTTTGAAACCCATGTCATTGAGTGAACCAATTTATTCCATGAAACTGAGCTTAAATGAATGCTGAAAATAATTTTGTTTCAAGTTCAATTCTTTGGTAATTTCATGAAAAGTACTCAGGTTTTTGAATCCCATGCCACATATCACTTTCATTATCTTTGAAATCACTTTCCTGTGAGGCTTCTAAACCATTATTGTGTATTCTTTTCATTCACCTCACTTCTTGAGAGAACCAGACCATGCTTGTTTTAACCATAATTTGATTCATTCCTTTCAAAACTTGAGGGTTTGGGGTACATGTGTTTTAAATGATTGAGGCGTTTCTTTGGTTTGAAAGCCCTCTTTTCAAGATAATCCCTTTCATTATGGCCTACCTTGTAAATTAATCCTTGTAGCCCATAGAAGCCATGAACATCCTGTTAGTTTAGCCATATTACAAGCCAATTTTCCCTTTCCAACCTGCTCTTTAAGTGAAATTGCATGATCTAGTTGAACTTAAGTATTGGGGAAGCTGTCTTGTGTTGTGCTACCTCATTTGGTGAAACTTTGGGTGGAAATTAAAATTCTAAAGAGATGTTTGTGCTGATGAAAAATCATTATGTTGAAAGCTGTGCCTTTTCTGGAGCTTTCATGATAAAAGAAGTTGTGCCTTTTCTGGAGCTTTCATGATAAAAGAAGCTGTGACTTTCTGGAGCTTCTAATGGAGGAAGAAAGCTGTGCCTTTTCTGGAGCTTTCAAGAAAATCATGCTTAAGAAGATTCAAATTTTTGCTGAAGAAATGATGAGCTGTTTGAACATTTCTTGATATTTCATGATGATGGAGCTATATTTCTACTAAGTGGAGTGAGGAGGATACCATACTTGAGTGAAAATTAGAATTGTGCAATTTTGCTTCAAAAAGAGCCGAGCCATCCTCATTCGGCCTCAGAATTTTTCACATAAAAATCCTACCAACCAAAAGACATAGAACAACCTTTCAAAGTCCTCATGATAAACAAATGTCCTTGACTCACATCGGGTGAAGAAGTATGAGTTTTTCAAACCTATGGTGACCCTTGCATTGGTTTGGATGAGAAAAACTCTGTTGAAAAGTGATATTTGTGAGATGAGAGAAAATTAATGCGAGGTAGGTGTATTGTGTGCATGGGAGGAGAAATAAAGAGGAAAAATATTGAATGACCAGATTCGAGAATTTGGAATAACGGTTATGGATGAGGCATGCTAACTTTTATTTCTTGGTGTGGAATTGGTGGATCTAAATGGCTTGTGTTTAAAATTTGGTTTGATTTGATTTTGATTTTGACTTGTCCGGGAGTCCAAGTGCTAAGTGTGGGGGAATTGATAGAGATAATATTTTCATAAATTTTCATATGTGTTTCAATGATTTAACCCCTTCAAATTAATCAATTTTATCTGATTTGTATCATTTTAGTATTTTCGTGAATTATGGGCTTAATTGTGGAAATTGGTTAATTCTGGAAATTTAGCAGTTTTGTGGAGCTTCTGTATTTCGGGAATATATTTTACATTTTTGATCCAAATTGTATGATTCCTTTTTTTTAGGATTTATATGCTCGGGGGATTCATTTTATCCTTCTGGACCCAAAGCTCAATCCATCATTTGGAAGCTCAAATTCAGCTCACAATCCAGGCCTCGAAAACTGTGTGCAGATTTGAAAGTTTTTAATGCTGAGCTTTTATCTCGAAGCTGACCGATCAAATGGATCTGATATTCGACAAGGAGCTGAAAGAGGAATTAATGAACATCTTTCATTAAGGAGGCCACGTATGAATAGGCTTTTTTCAAGGTCATAATGTCATGGGAAGTTGGAGTTGTGGAAGACGAAGAGTCACCTGGACAGAATTAAATATCCGTAGTAATGTGGCCATATCTCCTTCATACGTGGACCAATTAGGCTCAAATTTTGTGGGTCGACAGAGGACATCCAGGGGAAAAACTCTCAAGAATGAACAAGTCTCAAAATCTGTCATTTACTATGCCAACCGGACTAACAATTTCGGGGGAGTAATTTTGGAGGGAAATTTTCTACTCCCCAATCCTATAAATAAGAGTATTCACTTCCATTCAAGGGTTGAAGAAGGTGAAAGAAGGTCTGTGCTGGAGGATTGAGTTCTCAAAGTTCTTTGTATTTTCTATTTTCTTTTTACTTTGTTTGATTATGCTCTCTTATTCCCCTTTCAACTCTAATACCCTTCACATGGAGGGGTAAAACCTTTGAGTGATCGGGGAAGGGGGAGTTTATCTTTTGTAATGTCGGAGTTTTGTGCTTAAATGTAAAACCTTATCTTTCTTTTGAATGACATCTATTCTCAGTGTTTCCCAATTCTCTTAATTCGATCGTGTTTTGAGTTTGGTGTATTCATTTTTAATAGCTTTGGTTAAAGACTTTTTATCTCCCTCTGCCTAGTGCAATTTGTCTCGATCGAGCAGATTGTGTTAGGTGGTGAGTGTCTAACGATCGTTGGCACGTGTGTGGAACTAGTAAAAATTTTCTAGATTTCTAGGGAGAAACAATTCCTGATCGGGACTTGCCTTAGTTGTTTAGGAATTGTTTATGAACTTTCATGCACATAGGAGTGAGTTCAATTTTCATCTTTAGCCAAGGGTGATAGATGACTCGATCGAGGAGTCTTTCATTTGTCATTCAAAAGGAAGAGAGGTGAGATGATATTTTTGACTATGATGAAATTACAAAAGGTGATACTACCCTGACCCCATCACTCTCTTCATCCATTAGTGTTCAACCTTTCTATTAAATTGCTTGCTTTGTTTTTCAACTTAAACAACTGTCAAAAAGAACCTCTTCTTCTTTCTTTAATTTAAGTGACAAACGTAATTGTTGTGCACTCCTCTCTGGAGACAACTTAGGTTACCCACTTTGCTACATTTTAACTTAGGTTTTATTTGTTTTTGTCACACCCCACGACAGGCATGTGTCACTTATACATTTATTTTATAAAGAGGTTACTCATATTCAATCCCACTAATTAAATGTCTAGGTTTTAATTATCAAACATAATATTTATATTTATAATTAAATATATCATGGTTTCTTTCAAGTTGAGTGTTGAATGTAGAGAAAGAGATTGAACACATTGAATTATTCAAAGGTTATAATATATCATAATTTTAGGGTGTTATATGTATATTGTATGAATCATGGCATGGGTAAGAGAGAATCATGATTCTTTACTTTTTGTGGATCGTATCTATGGATTGGGAGGTAAAGTATAAGAGGAATTCCATTAAAGGGATGACTCATGGAGTTTTGTTGGAGGCTTGGAGGATCTAGTGGATGTCCTCTATGGGAGTTTTGTTTTGGTTTCCTGATAGTCCTTAATTATGAGTTTTATAACACCTGTATTTTTTTGGGTTGTTTAACTACTTATTTTCATTAGAGGTTTTAGTATGAATCATGTGGACCTGATTATATATTCATCCAATATATTATCTTTCACTTATAGGTTTGGTATATCTGAGTTGTAGACACATCATGCTAAAATATTGGTAATAGTTATCATGGTGAGGGTGTGGGTTATAAGGATAAACCACCCTCAAATGGTGTTTAGACCCTCTGAATTTTTTTCTAGCCTTTTGTGATCTTTGGGATACACCTAAGGCCTCATAACACTCTGAATTGATCGGTGGGAGGTTGAGGGATGATAGATCAAGGTAGTATTTTATATATAATGATGTATGTAGAGAAATTAGTATTCAATAAAGGGGTGGGTATAGTTACTTTGTAACCGTTACTGATGATTTCAATAGGTATGGTTATGTGTTTCTTACTCTACACAAGTTTGAAAATCTTAAAAATATCAAAAAGTTTTGGAATAAAGTATAAGATCAAATGGGTAAGAGTATTAATATTCTCTAATAAAGTTGGGGCGGTGGATACTTAATAAATAAATTTACTGATTATCTAAGAGATTGTTGTATTTTTTTGTAGCTCACTTCTCAAAAAACTATTTTAACACTCCTCATCATGTGACTACTAAATAGTTTATGAACTAGTGAAGAAACCTGACCTCAGGCATGCCACCCCATATGCCAGGGACTGCTGACTAGTAGTGAGGGTCTAAGGCATTACCATGAGGAGACTATACCCTCATATCAACGAGAAAAATAGAAGAAAAATAACAAAACATCATCCATCATAAATAATCGTAGTAATTGGAAGCAATAAAGCATAAAATGTTATATCAAATGAAATATAAAAGAATACAATCATAAAGACATGTGGTCATGCAAGAATACATTAACTGATCACCCACTGGGATGATAAAAAATACAAGATAAGTAAAAGATTAAAACTATTTTGAGGAACTACTAACATCTTTGAGGCTCACCTCATACCAATCTCTAATATAGTCTAAAATAACATTTCTGATCATGAAACACAAAGCCTATTCCCTACCCTAACCTAATAATTGTGATGACTACTCAGTTACCCAAGTTTTATGACCACCTGAGAAATGTGTAAATAAAACTCAGTAGGGAACAACTAATTGGATCCCGAATATAACTAGTAAATTAGTGCATGACCATGTGATATGCTTAGATGAATAAGTAAATACAATTTAGAATTATAAATAAATAACCACTATCGATCCTCAAGTTTTAAAGTGACACTAGGAATTGAATCCACCTATTTCAACCTATGTCAAAGTGTCTCTAGCCACACAACATAATCATACCAAAAAGGATTAGGCCTAATGGTCATATAGTAGCAACTAGAAGCATTCAATCCTAGGTAATCTCCTAAGTATTCCACATTATATTAGTCTTAAATCAAGATCCCATGAGGTGATCATAGGCATTCCAATAGAATCTTACATAAATCTAATTCCTAAGAAGTAATCCTAGGTAATCCAATAGTATCTGGAATAAATTTGATTCCTATGAGTTAATCCCAATAAATCTAGTAGTATTAGGCATAAAAACAATTATTATGAGGTAATCCAATGAAATATAATAGTATGAGGAAAAAATATTATTTCTTTAGGGTAATACTATGTAATCTAGATAGAAATCAATGGCATAAACCTAAGTGATATCTTGATAATTCATTTATAAGGATTCAATGGAAGTGTGTCCCTCATGTGATATATCATGTACTCACCACTATATCCCCAGCAGGGTCACACCATTGACCTTCGTTTTCATAGGTGAAACCTAAAGTTGAACACACATACTCTCCTGCACTGACCCTTACTAGGGTCAACATAATATTCGGATGCCCATTAAGGTCCCCTAAGTCACATCATTATGTGATCACCCTACATGGTATCCTTCATCTCAATCTCATCTATCAGGACATTACTATCACTCATAGTGCATAACATTTCTCAACATCATCATAATAATATCTTGACCAATTTGTATTTATAGAAAATTTCATATCAGATTGGGATCTTGGTGTGATGAATACTAATAGGGGTGGCATGATGTAAGACTGATGACATGTCAGGATGCAAACTGATCACTCGGGGCCTTTGGGGAAAGTATAAGCATTTGTACTATTGGACTAGTAAGTCATGTACTGTAATAAAATAGGTCCATTAGGTGTTCTCTATTACTTGTAGAGAGGGGTTAGGCTTGGCCCAATAAGATATTTGGGTGTGTGTGTTTTTTGGTTTCTTATAATCCCCTCTACCTATAATAAAATATAAAATATAAAATAATATGGTATAATGCTCATATCGAATCCCAAGTTCAAATTAGGTTGGTCAAATCACCCAACTCATTATTAATCTACCAAGGATATACCCACCAAGGTTCTCGTATGTTAGTTGGGGAGGAATATTCTACTCACTATCTAATCAGATATCCCAATGGATCTAAGGAGTCCCATGGTCCATCATGTCCTACTCCGTCCAATCATTCCAATCATCACACATTCCTTCTCAAGGAACTAAGAGAGCCTATCCAGGTCTACTACATTAATTTTATCTATTTAATTTACACCATTTAGGTTCCATGCATCACTAGGGATACATTTAATAATCAATCCCCCAACCATTGATGACTGAGGCATCATGTCAATGCTAAAGGCTCGTTGTATCCCATGACACTTTCCTTAATCTATAGACATTTTATTTGAATAAAACAATTTATTTAATCAAAAAGTTAAATCACCTACAATAGAAAGACTTTATATCCCATGATATATATCAAAATCATAAACCAAAGGGGTTTAATAAAGGTACCACCAACCTTATCCAGAGTCATTCCTTTTAATGTACCTCAAAAACTCTCATACAAGCTATTTCAAGTCCAATCGACCATCACCTGTCATCATAAGGCCATATCTCAAGCCATAACATTAAAATAAATTAATTATAAAAATTTATATTTAATTAGTCTATTTGAATTAAATAGTATTAATGCTTAAAAACTCACCAAGAGTCAACCACTTATTGAAACATCAAGAATTAGGGTGTAGTACACTCCGAGCATACACCCAAATATAAGCCACGAAAAATCCCAAACATATGACATTAATTCAATAATCAATTTTATCCAATTTAGTCAATTTGAATTAAAAATCCAAGAATAATCCATATATAAACATATCTTCATAAAAATAGAATGAAACAACATACAGACCTTGTCTTGGCATGTCCTCTAGCCACACTTAGAAAAATAACCATCTTAATTAGATGATTCCATCATGATTTGGTTGATTCATCAATGGAACCCTAATTGGATGACATTAAAATTAGAGGAAACTGAATAGGAACAAAAATGACAAAAATTGATTGAATAACTCACCTTAAATTCCATAGAATCACCATAAAAATGCACCTCTCTGAGGGGGATGGGATGGAGAAAAAGAAGAGAAGGAAGTTGTAAAAATGTTCTTACTATGCATGCCTCTCGATCTAATAATGAAGGGGGTGACTATTAAATTACCATTCTACCCCTACTAAAAAAATCTAGGCATCGGTCATGGTGTGACGATAGGGGTTGCAACATAACCGTCTCTCTAGGAGAGGCACCACCCAAGGCCCTCTTGGACTTCACTATGTGATCTCCTGATCCCCACACCTCTCACGGTGTGGTAGATTCAGGTAGAGTGTCTATCACCTTATCTAACTACCATCATAGTGTTTCCCTCTAATTTCATAGTACATTGATCTTCCTAGTAGACCCACCTATGGAAGAGTCCATAGAATTTTCAGAAGTGTTATCATTAGGGTGTGATGTCTCCCTTCATGTTGTGACAACTAAATATAAGACTTGACCTTTTTCAATGTACACAAAACTCATTGCATCTTGAATCCCTTAGTTGTGACATGACTGACCTTCATTGCAGTCTATAGGGACATGGCTTTCAGGTAGTGGTGTGGCTTGATTCAGTAGTAAAATTTCAGTAAGGTCACATAGTCTTACCCTGATTCTCACTTAAGTTATCATTACACCTCTTGATCCTTGATCCATATCCAAAATAATCCTCTTGATATATTCTAAATATTGGAATTTCGATCTGAATTTTGGTTCTAAAAAAACCTCTTCCATAAATCAAAAATTCAAATTCCCACAAAAATTATTAACCTATAAAGATATTGTTCTTTATACCCCTCCCCACCATTGCACTTATCATCCTTGAGAATCCTCTATGTTCCACAAATATAAAACTCACTCTATCTTAGTCATCAATTCATGATCAAATCACCACATTAGATCACCAAATACCAAACTAGCTTCTATTGCGCAATTCCAAACATGAGAGAACATTATTCTTCAAAAACTAATCCACTACTCATCACCATATCCAATAATGATATAGAACTCAATGAAACCCATCTATTTTGATTCACTAATGTGTCATTAATAAATTAATCTCTAGGATTATGGTTCTACTCACCGAAAGTCTCTACTTATAAGGTCCAATTTCAACTAATAGTACTCCCCACCATCAGAATTAAATTATAAAACAAAACCCCAGTGTTATATCAACCCTTTTGATGTATTTATCATCTCACCACATCCTATTACACAAAAAAACACTGTCTAAGCCTCTTATTTTTAAAAATTCTAGAAAATTATTAGCTACACTCACATACGTGCTATCATAACGCCCAGTCATGATGCCTCAACTTCTCAAAGAATCCCAAGACATTAAAATACCCAAACTGAAGCATGAACCTAATACATTTCATAATTCCACAATAGGATCCTCAACCAACCAAACTAATCATCATGATCTCACCAATGTACTAGTGAACCTCTAATCTAACTCACCCTCAGATCACATCAAATGCATCTCAAGCCCAGTTCTAACATCCAAACTCTATCTAATATCATATCAAAACCTCAAATATTATATTCACCAAGGAACCAAATAAAATTTTATTCGCATATACACCATTATCCTAGTGCTATATCAACTTTCCAACAATCGATCTCATCACACCCATGGGCCTACCAACTTGGGGACATAAATCAGTGACCTATAAGATGTGTCCTACCATAGGGGTGTCCCTATTTTTATTCCACCAAACTAACCA
Source organism: Viscum album (assembly GCA_963277665.1). Lineage (NCBI taxonomy): Eukaryota > Viridiplantae > Streptophyta > Magnoliopsida > Santalales > Viscaceae > Viscum > Viscum album. Next base: position 1,673,933,903 of record OY728133.1, read on the forward strand.
TTGATTTACACATCCTACTCTATCTAGTACCACATGTAATGAATATACATGGCCATCCTGATCACACTTAAGATCCATCTCAAAAAAACAAAATTAACTATTACCAACTCACTAGAAATATCATCCTCGGCCTCTATCAAAATTAAATATATAATGAGGGTCATACCCTCTACAGCTAATAGTTCACTCTCCACTATATGGATTCCCTTATAAATATCCTTTAGTGTAACCTTAATAGGTTCCATCACAATACATGTATCAACTCTCCTAAGACATGATCATCAATCATATCAATGGTTGATACCATCATCCATGACTTCAATATACACTACAATGGAAAAACACTCCACTCTCATACAATAACCTGGAAAATCATTCCCAAAAGCATCTCATTGAATCCATCAACACTTAGTATTTAAACTAACACTCAATGATCCATAATAAAAATGATCACCAAACATAAACTACACATACCACCCTGATCTCATCCATACCAAAAGGTTGTACTCTCTTATATTATCCAATCACAAAACCTAAATCATTCTCCCAAGAGTCACACAACATCAATATTAGGCTCATGCACCAAATAATTTTACCATACTCCTCTCACTAGTCAATCTCATTTAGCTAGAAGAACCCTCGATGCTTCACTTCAAAATAGTAATGTGAAACAGGTGGGGAGGGGTAGGGTGATCAAAGCCCATGTAGTTTTAATCCCATGTGGGTGATTCTTCAAAATCCTACATATAAAGTGAACAAAAAAAATTCAAGACTACCCCGCCTCGCATAATCTCACAAGTTTCCCATGGGATTTCCCAAATTTTAAAAAAATAAACTACTTATAATAATTTAAATATAGTATTTTTTCTCATTTTTAATTCTAGTTGTGGGGAGAAGTATGTATTGACAATAAAAAGAGTTTTAAGGCGTGTGATGGGAAATTTTTCTATGGGTTAATAGTGGTGTGAGGTGATGCTGATGTGGTGGAGAGCTATTGTAATGAGAATTAGGTGAGTGATCTGTGAGGGGAGATGAATGGTGATGTCACTTTTATGGAAATTTGAATGGTTGGACCTGTGAATGAACAACGACTCTCTAGGTAATGACTAGTTTCAGAGGTGACTATTAGGGTTCCCATGAGGTCCTTTCCTATTTTCATAATAAAAAAATTAAATCAACTAAAACAAATTGTGATTATGATAACTCTTTTAGAATTTAAACCATGTGCAGGGGATATGGGTTTCATTTTTTCAGAGGTGCGATAACACACCATGTGAATAGGGTTAATAATTACTATATAGATATTATAATATCATATTAAAACAACAAATATAGACCTAATTAAAATTCATGTGTGAATTATTTGTGAATTAGTATGAATATTATGGAGAGAAATCATATTTCATGGTTTAATAATGATTCTTTATTTAAAAAATAAAATTTTAATGAAGTATATTTTGTAAAAATAATAATTTTTTAAAATCAGGCATGCGGGTAAGCCCGCACTCGTGCAGGCTCAACCTGCTTTGGCCTGCACCCATGCAAGGCTCAAACCACATTGAATCTCTCTCTTAACAGTCAATTTTTTTAGTTTCACCCTACACCACATCTTCCCCATACCCGTGAATCTCATGGTTCGTGGTCCCATTTTTTATCACTACTTAAAAAACGGATGCATTTCACTCATGCCAAAGTCTATTTTAAGATCACCAACCAACCAGAATCATTACAAAATGAGAAGTGTGTAGATATTCTCTATCCATCCTAGATTTGACCATATAGGATCATAATGTTCTATCTCATTGAGTACCAAACCTAAAATCAATAGCTTCAAGTATTTAAGTGATCCTACCCATTGAAATCCATCCTTGATACCAAATCACATCAAGTGATTTTTATCACATGAATAGAAGGTGTATCATGATTCTATATCTAACTTATCACGATTTATGTGCATTCCAAACCTACCAGAGCACAATCACCACCCATACTTTCATGTTTGTAATATATACTTCATCACCATGCCTAGATCTTATTCATGGTAGCACCACTTGTGAAATAATATCATAACCTAAATCATTTACCCATGCTTGCCATATATAAGGCGCTCACAAGATCAAGCTAACCCAGATATTGGGTTATTCTCATAAATATCATTTGGCTCATCAATATTATAAGTCATGTCCAAAAGGCATTGGGACCTCCCACCTAGCCAATAATCATGTCTCACATATGTCACAACCCATGGGAAAACATCCCTACTCTCATTTCAAACATCGAAATGAAACTCATTTCCCAAAAAAACCACTATAGGATTATCATATACATATACATGTCATACATCACATGTCATGTCATCATTCTAATAGGGAACTAATCTTCGTCACGAATATGTATATGAGACTACCCCCTTGAGAACCAAAATATTGTCCCCATATATAGAACATCAATTTACTATGATGTTCTGTGTTGAGGAAACCATAGTCATGGGTTTGGTTAAGTATAATTCCATCAAGATGTTGTATGGGTAAACACCATATAGGTTGTTATAGATAAATTAATTAACTTAACCTATTTGTTTCCCATAACCATTATCATAGTTACCCAAAATGGGTTGATCACAAATCCATCAAATGTTTTTATTGACCTATTAATGGTTATTATGCATCACCTATGAGATGGAATGTATAGTCTTCATTAAGGGGAATCCCTTCATAAGATCCACATGAACTATCATCAGAATAAAATATATTATGCTCCAGCTGAGTCAAATCAAACCAAACAAATTATATAGAATTTCATATAAGTTATTATTGAATATTTAAACATTTGAAACATTTGTCTCCAGTGATATCAATCACACACAATCATGAAAATATCATGTGATTCATATGTGACAAGAATGATACATTTACATGGGCCTCCTGTTAATGGATAAGATCAAAAACCATAATTACAATCTCAATACACACATGATATTGAATAAATAACCCAATCATAACTTCAAAAACAAAGAATAGTAATCTTAGATCCCTTGTAACCAATATTTTCTCTCAAGAAATGTGATTATGATACACTAGACCAAGGTCCATCACAATCTATGGCACATCCCTAATCTTTATCTACCATATCCCAAGTAGTGAGATAAAGAAAATACGTTGTAATACCAATTTTTAATCTTCCCTATCCCATCACCACCTGAAAATATCAAAATCAGTGAAGCTATGTGACCTCAAATGCACCTCCCTATATTCTAGTTGCTACTGACTAGCAGTGATAGTCTAGGGTGTTGTTGTGAGGATACTATACCCTGATATAAGATTGAAACATAGTGTAATAATAACCAACCAACATCTATCAAAAATAATATGAGTATGAGTAATAAATAAAATATTACATATTATATCAAATTAAATGTAGAAGAATACAGTCATATAGACACACAATCATACCAGTATACATCAAATTATCACCCATTGTGCCAATCATAAATAAAAGATAAATAGAAAAATAAAATTGTTATGGGAATATACTATTAACCTCAAGAGTCACCTCATCCCAATCTAAAATCCCATCTATGATATCCCACTTGATCATGTAACACTGAGACTCTTCCCTACCTGAACCTATGAATAGTGATTTATGCTCTAGTACCCAAGTATCATGGTTTACCGAGCATGTTTGAGTACAACTCAGTAGAGAACCACAAATGGGGTATCAAACATAATTAGTAAAATAGTGTATACACATGTGATACGCTTAGTAGAATAAGTAAATATAATGAGAAATCATAAAAATAACCATTATTTATCCTTAGATTCTAAAGTGACAACCAAGATTGACTATACCGACTCTAGCTAGTGTTGTAGTGTCTCTAATTTCATAGCATAATCATGCCAAATTGGATTAGGCTCAATGGTAATATAGTAACAAGTTAAAGAACCAGATCTTAGGTAGTATCCTAAGAATCCCACATCATATTAGGATTAAAGATTAATAAAATGTGGTGATCCTATGTATTCTAGTAACATCAGGTATAAAATCAATTCCAATATGGTAATCCCTAGAAACCTAGTAGTATTGGGAGTAAAGTTGATTCCTAAGAGGTAATCTTAGGAAATCCAGTAGTATCAGGAATAAATCCAAATTTGAATATGTAATCCCAAGAAATCCAATAGTATTATGAAATAATTAAGTTTCTAGTATATAATAATAGAAAATAAATTTGTATCAATAATAAATTTGATTCCTAGAAGGTAATCTTGGGAAATCTAGATAGACCTAAAAGGTCAAATCCCATGTGATATCTTAGGCATTCATTTATAAGGACTTGGGGGTAGTATATCCCTACCATTATATCTCATGTACTTAACTTTATAGCTTCATACTGCTCAAACAATAGACCTTTTTTTTCTAAGGTTACTCCTATAGTTGATCACACATACTCTCCAGCACTAACCCTCGCTAGGGTCATCATAATACAAAGGGAACCCACCAAGATTCCCTAAGTCTCATCATAATGTGGACACTATATATGGAATCCTCAATATCAAACCTATCCATTGGTCCATGCCCATCACTTAGAGGGAATAGAATCACTTAGTGTCATCATAATCAGATCATAGTCCCATTTTCCTCCTAGAAAGTTTCATATTAGGGATATGTAATAATGCCAAACTCAAATCCCAAGGTCATCCTAGGTCGATCCACTCACCCAAACTAGCATCAATATACCTAGAGTCTACCCATTTGACTTCTCACATTCTAGTGGGTGAGAAACACTCCCCCCCCCCCACTCTCTAATCAGCTAGACCAACAGCTCTAAGGCATCTCATGGTCTATCATGGCCTACTTGGGCAAATCATTATAATCCTAGCACATTCCTACTCAAGGAACTATGGTCACATATCCAGGTCTACTATGTTCACTTAATATATTTAATTTACACCTTGAAGTTCAATACATCCCTAAGAATACATTTAAAAATATACCTCATCCATCAGTGGATAAGGCCTTAAAATAGTGTTAAAGGTCCATCATGACCCCTGAAAATTGTGTCCATCCAAAAGAATTATATTTAAATAAAAAATTCATTTAATCAAGAATTTTGATCATCTACATTGGAGAGACCACATATCCCATGATACATATAAAAATAATAAACCCAAGGGGTATATTCATGGGACCACTAACCTTATTCAAAGTTTTTACCTTAAAAGTACCTTGAAAACTCTTTCCCTGTCTCTTTCAAATCCAACTGGCCATCTCCCATCATCAAGAGACCCTAGATTAAGCCATAATATTTAAATAAATTAATTATAAAAATTTACAATTATTTATTAAATTTTATTTCAACATTATTTAGTATATAAAAACTCATTGATCATCTATCACTCATTAAAACCTTAAACGATGGGGTTTGATCTCCTCCCAAAACACACATTGACTTAAGACACATAAAATTCCTAACATATAGAATCAATTTATCCATAAATTTTATCCAATTGACTTAATTTAAATTCAAAACCCTAGATTAATCTATAGGGTGACATAACTTCGTTGAAATGGAATGTAGACCTCATCTCAAGATGTTCTCTAGTCATGATGAGCAAAATTATCATCATAATGGGATAATTCCACTATGATTTGATAGAATCCTCAATGAAAACCTAACCAAATCACATGAAAATTATAGGTGATTGAATGGGAACCAAAATGGAATACATTCTAGGTAATAACTCACCTTAGATGCCATGGAATCATAGAAAAAATACCCCTCACCAAGGGGAATCGAATGGGGGAAGAGAGGAGGGATCTGGTCAAATAGATCTCTCATGAATACCTCTTGGCCTAATAATGAAGGGGTGATTGATAAAATTCTAGTCTACCCCTACAAAATAAACACAAGTGTAACTCATGGTGTGCCCATAGGGTTTATGGATAAATTATCCTTCCATCATAGGCAATGCCTGAGGCTCTCTTGGACTTCACATGATGAACTCCTAATCTCTACACCTTTTATATACCAAAATTTCCTAGAATAAGGGAAAACTCCTCATCCAACTCCCATCATAGTGTTTCCCTCCAATATTGTGGCATGATGCACTTACAGGTAGATCCACCTATAAAAGAGTCATTGGAATCTTTGTAAGGGTTATCATTATGCAATGACCACTACATAATAGTCCTGTGATAATAAATATTAAATTCTAGGGTTGTTACTTTTTATAGAAATTTAGATTTTGATATGGAGTAAGCTTAATTTCATAAATTAATATTAAGATCAAGAATTTTAGTGTTAGAACATCCTTAGGAGATGTTTTTTGGATGAGGAACAAGGCTAGGATGGGTGTTTGGGTGCTCGGGTAAGTGGAGAGGAAGAGTCAGTCTATCCCAGAAGCTAAAATTTCGGTCTTAGGAATCCACCATGAAGTAGTAAAAGACATTTCAATGTGGTGTACATGTTTTAGGAAGACCATATTATAGCCATAGGGGGATTTTACATGGAGATTAAAGGAGGTTTCATGGTCATCTCTGCCTTTTAGGGGGTCATTGTGCTATAACTGAGGAGTCCACACCATAATGTGGCCTGGTAGGGAGACCAGTGGGGGGACCTCAGGGTTAGTATATCAGGGTCCCCATCCATCCTAGAGTTAAGATATATTATGGATCCATGCACCATGTTTTATTAGGGGGAAAGCCTTTATACCACAACCTCGGGTTGTGTCGCAGCGCTACCCTGGGTGATTCACTTGTGTCATAGCTTATATGGCTACACTACAATGCTACACCCACTTAGTTTTTTAATTGAGGATGTACTGGTAATTTATGTACCATGGCCCTTTGATTTTTAGAGATAATGAGGAATCATAAGAGGAGAATTCGACTGAATCTCCCCCTCCCCTTACTCTATTTGACCCCCCATGTTTGGGAGATTTTCTTGAGGAATTTATATATAGATTCTAGGAAATTCAAATTTCTCTTACCCTTTTATTCATGTTGTTATTGGTTAGCCATTGATTTTGGATGTCTTTCGATAGGTTTTTTGTATCAATTCCACTATATCATGGTGGAATCAAGTGAGGGCGATGGGGATTTTTTCCAACATGGAAAAAGGGGATCCTAGAAGGATGAACTCACATGGATTCATGTGGTTTCAGTGCATTAGTGATGATTAGTGAGATTTTTGGGAAAATATTTCTTTGGAATTAAATTAGATAATTAATTATATTTTTTTATAATTAATTAATTTTATCATAGGTTGTGAGATAGGTGATTAAGAGTGTGGGTGAGTGTGGATGAGGATAGAAAATTCTTGGAAAGGTGTTTAACTCTATGCTCGAGATAGGTTTCCCCTATGATATAAAATCATGTTTATGTTTATGCATGTGTGTGTGTATATATTAATAATTACATGGGTTTGGGTAAGGAATTTAAGGACCAAGGGTGCCCTAGTTAGATGAGGTGGCATAGTTTTAGGCCTCCTATGATTGTTTTTAATTCTATACTTTTTTATTTCTTAGTAATCTCTCTTTTTTCTGGGTTAAGAGGAAGCCCTTACATGAATTGGAATCCTAGAGGCACAAAGGCGTAAATTACATTTCCTGGAGGTCCAGAGGCACAATTCTCTTACATTTTTATTTTGACCCAACTATATTGGAATATCCCCACCACAACACCTCTTCAAGTCTATTCCTAGATCCTCACCTAATATTTCAAACTAATTACAGTGCCTTGGGTATTTTTATATGGGCCAATGACATTTTTTCATATACTTTCTTCAATCTTGGTTATGATTTTCTCTTCCTAGTGACTAATACTACTCTAATTAATCGACTTGAGGTTTATCTAGTAAGTTGGACCTTATATGTACCATGGACCAGAGGTCCTATGGCCCAAAGGAACTTGATATCCCCAATACCATATGGTCTGAAGGACCTATGGCCCATAAGTCTGAATATGTTGATCAAAATCCCAATTTGGGTGAATAGTTCTACTACTATAGTACTACTATAGTACTACTATAGTAAATTTAGGAACAATACCCCAACTTTATTTGAACATGATCTTCCTTTGTGTAGCACCCCAACCTGGGAGCCACTTAAAAACTATGTTCTACATCAGAGTACCACTAGGCCTTAGGCATGCCTCCCCATACACCAAAGTATGTTGATTAGAAGCAAGTGTCTAAGAGGTTATAGTGGGGAGACTATACACTTTTGTGGTGAAAATAATATTGTTCTATGTGTATAAACGTATCATAATAATGCCATAATTTAGAAGAAGAAATAAAAAACCAATAGAATCATAATGAAACAGCAATAGAATAAATAAACAAGCCTAAAGAAAATAATACTATAACTTGATGACATGCTATAAAAGGTCATATAAAACAATAATAGAAAATATTCCCATGGCCAACCACTAGTACATACACACACACACACACACACACACACACACATATATATATAATCATGTTAAAAAAAAGAAAACTCTAAAGTAAACTCTATATAATTCAAGAATATCCATGGTCCCTTGTAATCTATCCCAGGAAAAAGGCCCAACTTGACCACTAAGGTCCATATCTTGAGCTTTGTCCCTTACCTGATTGAAAAAACATATAGTATACATGCATCCTGAGGGGACCATATAGGGTGTGAGAATAAATCTTACTATGCCACCACCAATGTATGTCTATTATACATCAATGAATATTACGAATTTATAAATATAAAAAAATGACATGTTCACAACATATAAATAACCCACTTCCCTTGTTCCCAGTAACCACAAGTAAGAAATCACCTACTCCCTCTATCAATGGTAAGTCTAAACACATTCTACAAGTTATATATATAGAATACAGCACATGTCTGCATATATATAATTGTAGTGGAAAGTATCCATTGGCATAAATCCCAAGTCATCTTCTGACAATATGCATCCCAAGTGAACCCTTAGGCTCCACCTCTAAATATGTCATTGTAACCACATTCCATTAATCAAGTAGACTGGGGTCTAAATGTATTTTCCAATCGATATGATACAGGTCCCACAGACCTCCATTCAAAGAGACCTCATCATCTTAGAAGCCTAACATTCGAGGCACAATGATATCTATCCTATAAATAATAAACACCTTCATCTCAATAGAAAACATCATGGGGCGTAGTTACATCTATCCTCCCAAAATTCTGACACCTCATCCTCAAGTAACACGGAGAACTTGATCCCCCAACTGATGGTCTCATCAATGTAAACTGATGGTCCATCACCATCCACATGGATTTAAATGGTGATCACCCCCCCCCCCACATGTATAATGGTAAACACTGTCACCTAATCCCCACAAACTATAGGGGATTCTACCCACAATGAGTGGTCAAGGCCACCTCATTCTGTATCCTATCTATGTGCACACAACTCCAATGGTTTGTTGGACAACATACAATGAGAGGAAATCACCCAAACATCCTAAGACACATTATCCATCAACTCATTCACCTATGACTATTTCAATAAATCATGATGGCCAACACCATATCAGGTCATCTAAGCCATTCCCCAATCCTAAAGACCTTTTCATCTCAATCTAATAACCAAGTTACCTCAACTGGTGATCAACATCACCCAAGTAACACCGACCAAAACCATCCTGATGAATCATATCACCTCATTCCATGTGATCAAAACCACCTCAATCCTCAACCAATGACCGTCACATTGCCATGGGACCAAGAAATTAAAAAAACACATTTAAATTTAATTTTGAAAATTCAATTTAATTTATAGAACACACCTAACCTAAACTATCCAAGTAGTCTAAAGCATCCTCACCGGGCTTATCATAATGTAATCATGGTCTAAGTAATTATTAGAGTCATCCTTTAACATCAATTAAATAATTTAAATACTATCATCAACTTATAAAGGGTCCCTCTTGGTCAACCCACATCGCGTTTATAGAACACACACTCAAAATACTCAAAAATTCAAGGAGAAATCTAAGAACCACCTATATCATACTCATAGGAATATGATCATATGATATCGACCTCTAACTCGATCCAAAAATGTGAGTAATCAGAATAGTAGACAAATTATCTAAAAATAGGGTAAATGGGATTGCATGGATTTAGTTCCTTGTGTGGCGAGAGACAAAAAATAAAAAATGATAATGGATTGAATCCCTTACCAAGAGAAATCTTTATCCACAAATGGATCAAATATAAAATTTTGGGCAGAGTTTTTTTCTCAAATCTTGGGTTAGAGTAATTTGGTAGGAATCCCCTATGTGTGTGGCTAAAGAGGCCAATAAGAGGGAGGAAAGGTAGAAATAGTGTCAGTGGGTAAAATCATAATTTCCCACTTTTAAAGATCTACATGGTTTGGCTATATGGTTTGGATAACCATGTGAAAATTATGTGATACTTACTCTCTAGGAACCACACCTCATATGGTTTTCCCATGTGGTTTTGTCAAACTATGTGCCAACTATGTACAGTTACTTCCTAAGTGGCACTAAGTGTGCAGCAATGCACACATTTTTCCAAACCATGAATATACCATGTGAATCACTCAAATAAAAACTAAAAAATACCTTGCACGACCATTCACCCCATCCTATATGGTTTTCCAAATCATTTCCAGTGATAGTGGAGGGTTTCATGGTTTCTCCTTGTAGGCCACATGGTTTTCCAAATCAGGTGCCTCTTCCAGTGCATTCCCTAAATTGGGTTTTTGAGCCCCGTCACACCAAAAACTCACCCAAAACCCTGAGTCGCTTTTTGGGCCTTAAACCCCATCTAAAAAGGACATGTGTCAGTCAAAATCTCAAAATTAGGTTTCAGAGATCAAAAATAAAGTCATTAGGACCACTGAACACAAAAATTAAAATTTACCCAGAAAACGACATGTTCAAAAACCCAGGACATTACAATCTACCCACCTTAACATAGATCATCCTTGAGATATCAATCCTTACCTGAATATATTACCCAACATACCCATCTCATTCACATAAACCAGTCTATCTTGATCTGTAACAGGACAATTCCCATCAAGGCGCTCCCCACCTTAGGAATTACCTACCTGGTCACTTCCCAACCCAAAATTAAACAATTCTAATGGTCCCTTGACCATCCCTAGAATTAAAAGTTCTCCCATGATGCATTTTCAATCCTACACCTCATCAGGTGATCAAGTAATAACCATGTCATATATGACGCCAATCATCTCCCGCATCTCATCACATTTTTATAAGAAGTCTCGATTCCCTGAACCTCATATAAAACCTGCATCACATTGATTCCCATAATAGATCTTGGTGCCTCAGCACCTCAAGCATAACTTTCATCACATCGAAGGCCAGATGTCTATGAACCTCCTATACAACTAGCATCACATCGATTCCCTGGATAATTCTTGGTGTTGACACACCTCATATATATATAACACATCATATCTAATTACAACCTACTAACCATCTCATGGTTATTCCAAAATCAATACATCTATTCATCTAGTGCACCAAAACCAGCCAAATCCAAAATAAAAAATAAATCTCGGTCAAGCCCATCATCATAGCATACCTCTAACCATTATGAGTTCCTTGTTCTGCTTCGCACCTAGAAACTCAACTGCATGCACCTGGCCTAAAACCCAACTACCTGAGGCTTAGTCTCACTACAGAGATGTGCTAGCTATCGGCCATTAACCCCACTATTAGGTCCCAGTGTCACTACCATAATCTCTACATGTAGCTGAATCCCACCCACCATCTCTTGATACCACTCCCAGTCCTACTTTAAACGCTCGATCCTGAACTGGTCCCTAGATCATGGAAAACTGAGAAGTCTTCTTGTAGAACCTCTCGAGATGCCCATTCTAGACACATTCCCACCACTCCTATATAGGCTGCTCGCACTGAGTTCAGGCATATCCTAGATTGTTGCACTAGAAGCATAATGCTGAAGACCCACTCCATGGTGGTCTAGTTGAATCTCTAGCCTAGTTTCCCTATGGTGGTTCCTCCCAACCACGCTTCCTGCTACCTGAAGGGTCACCACTAAAATAACTTGATGTTGTCACTCAGATTGCATAAAATCAGTCTATTATATTTCCCTATGCTATCAACTCTTGATTGAACACATTTGAAAATGAATTTAACCTGAATATATTTTCCTGTAACTTGATGATATGTTCCAATCCATCCTCAAAAAACTACACCCTGGTAATTTCATCTCCCACTATATCACATGAAAATTTTGAAAATTTTGTGAAAGTCACTGCATAATCCATGACTAATTTATCACCCTATAGAAGATTCATGAACTCACAGGCAATATCCACCATCAACATATCCAAAAATAAGTGCCTAAAAAATGTATTTGAAGTACTATCAAGCCATTCTCTCATGTATTCCAACTTGTACCTATAAATCCCACCATCATTTTTCTGGTCCTCTAAGAATCTATGTCGCTAGCTTCACCCTCCAACTTGGGGGTGTCTCGATCTGTTTGGAGATCATCTACACTAATTCTATCTAGTTCTCTTCCACCTATGTTCCACCCTTACCCTAAAATATTGGTGGGTATTGTGATAGTAACTCACAAGTCAAGTATTTCATTGATGGTCCAGCTCCCTGATCTCCCCTGTTGATGCCATGTACAACCCGAACCAGACTAACCCAAATTCACTCATCTAACCATGGCCTAAAAGCTGAAATATCATATTGATTTCCTACCTTTACCTAATCTTAAACCTATTAATGTACCTATGAATCATTATTATCCTAAACCACCAAGGCCTCATCCCAACCCTTAGGGCCCTCATCGTATGAATTCTCATGCGGCACCATATCATCGCCCTCCTGATGTTCCATGGGAATTCATATAGGTGGCATCCTTCTAAATACCAATCATGATGGTCAAATATCCATAACATTATATATATATATATATATCAAATAAGGAAATCTATAACAAGAAGTACATATCACCACCCTTACACTCCCCCACTACAACTTATCATAAGACATCTAGAATCAAAGCCCCTTACCTACCCATATCAAAGTCAGGTGTCAAATATCATGTAGCCTCATAACCCCCTACCTACCCACATCAGAGTCAAGCATCAAATATAGTCTGGTCTCAAGGCCCCTCTCCTTCCCATAACAAGTTCAGGCATCACATCTCATCTGAGGTAGCTGAGTAGAATGCCACCAAAGAGGATATGCAAGAAAACACTATTTAGCTTCTTTTTTACACTTTAAACAGCTTACCCCCTATTATCATCTATTACTACCCTTATCAAGGTCAATACCATATATCACATTCATATACAAATCATCACATACAGATTTCATTGGAACCACATGCCTTGGATGGGTGAGGATAATGCCAAAAAATAGAGGCTAAACAAAAAAAACTGTTTAGCTTCCTTTTTGGAAACTTTAAATAGCCCAACCCCTCTTATCATAATTCAAGTTCCCTATGAAAATAAAAATAAATAATGCATCATATGATCCTAATTTCCTATCATGATGTATGATCAAACCTCCCTTTCCATATCGGGCCAAGGGTCAAAATCTATATAATAAATAAACATCACACCCAAGTGAAACACTTGAGGTGGAAATCAAATCATCTATCAAAAAGGAAAAGAATAATGACAATTTACCTCCCTTGGAAACTTGGTATTCCCCCCATGCATGGGTTAGTAGGCACCCAAGCATGAGCTCTGTACCTAGTCCTAACAATATCCTAGTCTTCAGTCTACTATTTCCCAAATAATAAGACCCAAATATAAAAGAAACATTTGATATCATTAATATCCAACTAAATGATATTACTGATTCATAGTCATGAAATGATCTAATACCATTTGTAGAACCCTATCCTGGGATCAACTTAAAAACTGTGCTCTGGGTTGGAGTACCACTGGGCCTTAGGCATGTCTCCCCATACACCGAATGTTTCCAACCAAAATAAAGTGTTTGATATGTGATATTGGGGAGACTATAACCTCTGGTGATAATAATAATAATGGTCTATATATATAAACAGAGTGGAAGAAAATGATAACACAGTAGAAGCAATAAGAAAACTTGAGTAAGCATAATATAACAACTGATAAATAAATAAACAAGCCCCAAGGAAATAATACCATAAGTAGAAAACATGCTATAATAGGTCATAAAAAACAACAATAGAAGGGTCTCCCATGGCCAAACATAAATACATATGTATATATATAAGAATTTTGAACAAAATTAAAATCCATATTCTACAAGAACTACCATGGTCCCTCACCATCCATCCTGCACAAAAGGTCCAACTTGGCCACTAAGATCTGGCTCATATGGTTAGTCCCTTACCTGATCATAAAAGCATAAAGTCTACACACGTCCCCAGAGGGATGTATAGGGTGTGAGAATAAATCTCAGTAGGGTACCACCAATTTGTACCTATCTTACATCCGTGATTATGCAGGTGTTCTAAATTTAAATAAAAATGGCACATGAACAACATATAAATAACTCACTTTCCTTGTGTTCAGCTGACACAAGGAAGCAATCACCAACTTCAGACATCGCTGGTAAGTCTGAACACATGACCCTGGTTATATATATGGAATACATCATGTGTCTACATATATATAACTATAGTGGTAAGGATCCATAGCATAAATCCTAAGGCATCCCCTAAGGATATGTATCCCAGGTGAACCCTCAGGTTCCACCTCTAAATATGTCACTGTCACTATGTTCCATCAATCAAGTAGCTTGAAATCTAAATGGAATTCCCAATTGATATGATCAAGGTCCCATGGACCTCCACTCAAACAATCCCCATCAGCTAAAAATCTTTACATTTAAGGAACAATGATATCTTTCCTAAAAATAAAAAACACCATCATCTCAACAGTCGATGTCCTAAGGCACAGTAATATTCTTCCTCCCAAAATCCTAGTACCTCGGCCTCAAGTAACACGGTGAGACTCATTCCCAGAATGACAGTCTCATCACCATTAACTGATGGTCCCTCACTATCCACATGGATTTATATGGTGATCACCCCCCCCAAATTTTGGATGGTCAACACTGTCACCTAAGACTCATAAAATACAAGGGCCTCTACCCATAATGAGTGGTCAACACCACCATGATATGAGTCCTAACTATGTGAAAATCACCCCAAAAGAGTATTGTCCAACATAAAGTGAGCATGAATCAACCAAACATCATAATTTGTATCATTTAGAACCTCATGCCCCTATGACTGTGTCACTTAATCATGATGTCCAATAACATCTCAATTCATCTTGTCCATTCCCCAATCCTAATGACCTCGTTGTCTCAATATGAAAACTAGGTCACCTAAACTGGTGATCAACATCACCCAAGTAACCTAGGATAATCAAATCTATATGAATCAGATCACCTCAATCTAGGTTTTCAACACCCCCTTAATCCTCAAGAATTTCTCATCACGTTCCCATGTAACTAAGTAGTTCAATAAAAATATTTCAATTTAAATTAAAAAAAATCAATTTAATTTAAAGCACACACCCATCCTAAACTACCTAAGTGGTCCAAATCATCCTCACCATGATTATCATATGTAATCATGGGTTAGTAAATGCTTTGAAGCATCCCTAAAAATCAATTATATAATTAAAAGACTGGAATAAATTTGTAAGGGTCTCTCTCAATCAACCCACACAATGTTTATAGAATGAACCCACGAAATAATCAATAAAAAGGAGAAATATAAGAACCACCTACCTCATACTCATAGGATTATGCTCATCCGATATCATCCTTTAA
Organism: Viscum album; assembly: GCA_963277665.1. NCBI lineage: Eukaryota > Viridiplantae > Streptophyta > Magnoliopsida > Santalales > Viscaceae > Viscum > Viscum album. Next base: position 1,673,949,735 of record OY728133.1, read on the forward strand.
CTATAGCTGAAATGATAGCAATTATCATTTTAGATGAACACCCTAAAAATAGGGTAAAAGGTCTCGCATGAATGTACTGAACCATAAGGAGAAAGTAAAGAATAAAAGAGGCTTAAAAAGTGAAGGCCTTAGTAAGACAAATTCATAGCCACTGATGTATTAAATATTGGATTTAAAATGAATTATTTGACTCAAATCCTAGGTATAAGGAATTTGACAAGAACCCTTTATATGGAATGTTAAAGAGGATAAAGCTATGGATGAAAATAAGAAATAGGGGCAGAGTGAAAAATTGAAATTTCCCACTTTCAAGTGACCCTCATGGTTTGGTCACATGATTTGGTTAACCTTAAACCAAACGTGCAGTACCCACTATCTAGGAACCACACCTTTCATGGTTTTCCCACACAGTTTGGCCAAACCATGCACACTTACAACCTAATTGGTACTAAGTGTGTGTCCATACGCAGGGTTTTTCAAACTGTGAAAAAACCAAGTGAATACCTCTATTAAAAACTATTGAAGTCACCACATGTCCATGAACCCCCTTCTGAATAGTTTTCTAAATAGTTTCCAATGACACTAGAGGGTCACGTGGTTTCTCTTGGGAGGGTGCAAGGTTTTTCAAAACCATGTGTTTGTACCTACACATTTTAGAAACTGGTTTTTCAGGAACCACCAAATCCGAAACTCACCCAAAACCCCAAGGAACATATTTTTCCTTAAAACCAATCTAAAAACAAGTCCTTGAGTCAATAAAATTATCAAAATTAGGTTCTAAATATCAAAAGGAATGTTTGTTAGACCACCAAACACAAAAAATCAAAATTTACCTAGAAAATAAATCATTTGAAAACCCAGTATGTTACACTATTCTTGGAAAATTCTCTTCTTAATGCTTATGTAAATTAGAATTTTCCAGTGACTATGTCACCAAGGGGGTAAAGGTTTCATTTAGGTTGACATAAGTCAATGATTATGCCTTAGGGTATGAGTTGTCATATAGAATAAAATATCTTGGTTTCTTAATTATAGTGGGAAATCATGATGGCCTTGGGTTCAAGTAAGGATGGGAGATATGGGCGCACATTTTTTGAGTGATTAGGAACTCCCTCCTAAGGATGTAGGTGAGTCTTAGTGTCTGAAATGAGTAAGAAAAGTCCTATGGGACTTGACTTGTGTGGTGTAGAGGGTTTACTCTAGGTGATGGGTTGAGAGATCTACCTTAGGAAATATGGGATTACACACATGTGTGGGTCATAGGAAGTGCTTTATAACTTCACATTGGAATTCCAAGGGTGTTTCAGATGAGAATTGGACCGTTGATGTTGATTCTAGGTTTAGGATGATCCTATGGGTTGTAATGTCACTATGGTGTGATATATATGAGTTGTTTTTGATGACTGGGGATGATGGACTAGAACCCTATTATGAGTGGGTGATATGTGTGATAGGTTATGACATTATTTTTTATTACATGTGTGTGCCTATTGGTGTGTTTGTGATAAGTAATAGATTCTAGTGTGGGGTTGTGGATTAAAAGGTCTATACTCTCCATGATTGAGATAGTGTTGGATTAAATTCCATAAGTGAGATTTAGGACTCATTATAAATAAATTTTGGGAGAACCTTGAGTGAAAATAGGTGGATTGAGGCCGATTTGGCTTTCCCTTGAGTGAGAAGGTATTTTCATGGACCTTTACTTGAGTGGTAAAGATATAGTTGGGAATAAAATGTGATGATGGGACTTCCATGAGTGATAATTCTAGTTATGGATGTAGTGAGGGGTCAGATAGATGGTATCTACCTTGAGTAAGAAGTTAGAGGTTAGACATTAGACATGTGACCTTCCTAGAGAGAGAGATTGGTATAGAGGTTTGTAATGGACCCTACCCTGAGGTGGGAAATGGTAGGGATGTGGATGATTCTCTACCATGTGTCTTCATGTATATGCTAGTACATATGTAGTTATGTGATAATGTGATTCCTATATGGGGACAAAGCAAGTATGGTTGGGTATTTTGGTGGACTGTTCAGCACATAATGACCTAATGGGTGGGTGTAGCTCATCAGGAACCATGGTGTCATGGTTAGGACATGAAATTCCAATTAGTGTTTTTATTTATTTATTTACTTTACTCATATATATATACACACATAGTGGTGTATATTAGTGGTGCTTGTTGAGACCCTACTGAGTTATATGCTCACACCCTAAATAGACACTATAGTGTGGGTGCAGAACTTATGTTTTCTTTTAGGTTGATCATAGGGCATACAGTGGATCAAGTAGGGAAATTTCAATGAGTATTTATAGACTATGATGAGTTTAGGATTAGGTATATAAATATTTCCCTTGTTTATTTTTTCCTTTTATTTTTTTTATTTTTCATCTAATCGATGGGAAATCATTTATGTGTGACTATTTGACTTCCTCATTCATTTTTTACACCATTATTTTTTATTTGTTTCTATTTACTCTAATGATTTTCATGTTTATTATTTGGTTATTTCCACTTTTAAAAATATTATTCAAGGTAGTAGTATCCCCATTTTAGTGATTATTCCATTATCACTAGTTAGAAGCATCTAGTATACAGGGAAGCATGTTTGAGGCCATGTAGCCCATGGCTCAAACATTTTTTATAAGATATAGTATTACTAGTGGTATCAGGGCATATTTTTCTTATATTTCTTTTTAGGTTATGGTATATAGAGAATATGGATGTTTTGGATCTTGTGATGGACCTCAGACTGGAGCATTATGAACACCTTTCTAGTGGGAAGTCCTAGTTACTAGGGGTATTAGATTTTTGTTCTTGGTTTTTGTAGTTATGGTTGAGATTTTGATCAATTATGATGAGCTTACCAAATATTTTGATTTATGGTATTTATCTCCTAGACCAATGGTAAGAGGCCCATCTACATGCATTATATTTAGTACATAGGATTCACATGACATTTATGTTCTTGTATGTAATTGATTTTATTAATGATAGGTTCAACTATTTAAAGTTTCAATAATAACTTATATGGTGTTTTTTCATATAACTTGTTAGTGGAATCCTACTAAACTTGACAAAATTTTCACTCACGAGAAATTTTCTAGTGTCAAGTCATGTGGACCTTACATTGAGAATTTCTCTAGTTGTGATTATATAGTCCCTTCATGAAGGGGTGTATAGGGACCCTTAGTGGGTTGGTATATTCATCGATTACCTAAGGTATGATCCAAGGATGGGCATATTTTTTCTTGAGGATATGGGGTTCGATTACTTTAAGTTTCAACAATAACCTATATAGAGTTTTCCCATAAATCTTCTTGGTGGAATTTTACTAAACCAAACCAGGTGGATTTGTGGATACCCTTGAGAGGTTTGAGGAATGGCATGTGAATTCCTTATGCTTGGTACTGAGGCTAGTTTGAGAGGGAAGGATCAATTGGGTTGTTATCCCTAATGATTTTGGTTATTCCTATAATGGTGTTGTGGGAGAGTGGGGTATACACTTGTGGTTATAGAATTATTCATGTGTAGTGGTTTATTGTGTGGTTAGCCTTCTCATGAGTAAGATTACTTGGTTATTGGGTGAGAAAACATATAGTGGATCATGGTAAATTAGTTAGGCATGTGATCCTAGGTTTGATAGGATGTGACTCATGGGAGCGTGAGTCAGGTTGTGTATTTAGGTTTTATAGGAGTGTACACCCATAGTATTCGGGTGAGACTAAGTAGGATCGTGAGTGAGAACCTATGAGAGGATTCTTAGTGAATCAATCTACTTTAAAAGAGTGATTTTGGTATATATTTTTTAAAAATCCATGGTTTGTGAGGTTAGGTGCATTTGGATATGTGTGATGCCCATTTGAGTTGTGAATTGATGAACGGGTTATGTTTTGGTCCATTGAGAATTGTTCAGATTCTAGATGAACTCGAGTGGTGTTGTAGTGGTAGTGTAGTGGTGGGATGTTGTAGTCATGGTATCCTAGGGTGTTGGATGAGATGGGGATATCTCTATGGGATAAGATATGAAGTTTTAAAGGTATCAAAGTACCATTATATGGTCTATCTTGGTTCCTTATTTGTTAGGAATTAATAGGTTCTAAAATATCATGGATCGAGAGGAGCAACACGTGAATTTTGGTGGATCTTTTCATGTATTTAACTTGAGGAGTGGTTTAATGGAATCCACATGGTGGGGAATAAACCATTGGTTATCGGAGTATGTGATCCCTGTTATGATGGGATTATTGAATGGTGAGGATTGTATTCTTGGTGAACTAAGAATGGGTGGTGATTGGTGTTCCATGTTAGAGATCATGTATGAGTTGAACTATTGATGAATTTTGGGCCATAGAGACCGGTGTTCTGGTTTGATGGGTGATAATTACAATACTCCTATGGTGGGGATCATTGAATTGGTCATGGGTGAATAACCCTAGTGTTAGATGGTTCATGGATGGAGTGAGACCAATTTGTGGATAGTAGAGGTGAAATCGAGATACCAATGTGTAGGATTATCTATTGATATATTTTTTCTTCTAAAATACTAGATTTGGGATTGGGGTAGTTTCAGGTGGAGTATGGATGTTTTCATCGATCTTAGAATGGAGTCAAAGTGGTCTGAGAATGAGATTTGTTGGAGGTGCATCGGTGCTCAGGGTGAGAGCATGATATATTGAGCAGGTGGTTGGTGATCTAACTATGGAATTACATATATAGTTAGGTTTGTAATTTGGTGTGGGTTTTTGTACTATTTCATGATACCTCTAGGATTTAAGGCATCATGATTGAGTGTGGTGGCACAATGATGTGTCGGTTACTAAGGCCGAATGTTTGTTAGAAAAATCAACCAAAGGAGGTTTGACTAGTTTTTTTTTGTGTGATCAGATGTAGTGAGGTGAGAACCACATCAATCATTTAGATGGACCATTGGAAGATCATTTCTAAGTTGTGATTCTTATAGTGAGTAGAATTACGTCTTGGAATTGGTATTCTTCAATAGTGTCATGTGGTGGGGAGCACTATAAAACTTAGTATGAATTAGTTTAAGATATCATGGTGTATCTAGAGAGATGGGTTTGGTGAGCTTCATATCAGTGTTGGAATTGGTGATGATCTTGTGGCTTGGTCCTTAGTGAATCTTGGAGGTTGGGGTTGCGCAATGGAAGTGAATTTATCATTTAGAGATAAAAAATGGTGTGTCATTTTTGAATTGACATTAATGGATAGGTAAGTAATGATGGGTTGAGGACTACTGTTTTTTCTTGGGGATGATAAGTTTTATGTAAATGAGTTTGTAGAAACTCACAAATTTCAATTTCATTACTTTTTATGGGTATTGTAATTTTTGTCTGGAGTAGGAGTAGTTTCATGATTTGGGATTATTATTGATAATTCAAAAAATATAACATCTTTGAGAGGTATTTTAGACAAGTAATGAGACATGGATAAGTTTTTGGTTTCTTGGGTGAGTAGAATAGAAGGGTTGGGGTGGCCCTCTAGTTGAAATTTTAGTAGTAGGAATTGACCATTGACCACAGTGCAATGAAAGATATTGAGGCTTGGTGTATGTGGTTGAGGAAGACCAAGGTGAATTCAGAGGGGGTTAAACTGTGGAGAGGTAATGGGTCTATGGGATTGCTTAAACCTTTTGGTAGTTGGTTACGATATAGCCAAGGAGGCCATATCAAACCACAGCCTCAAGGGGCGACCATGGAATAACCCTGAGGGGCCACACCATCAAGCCCCCACCCCACCTCAAGGTGGGATGAATTGTGTATCCATGATCCATGTTTTATCCTCAAGGGTTGTGCTGTAGGAATTATTTGAGTGATGAGATTTCATAATGGCCCCTATGGGCATTCCATAATGCTTCCCCCACTCATTTTTTACCAGGGGATGACTGGTGATTTACCAGTCGACCCCCTTTGATTTTTAGGGAAAATAAGGCATCAAGAGAGGGATATTTAGTTGTTCATCCCCTTACCATTCCTCCCTTTGTTCCCCCCATGTTGGGAGGATTTTCTTGAGGTATTTTTATGGTTATTACCGGTAGTTCCATACTCTCCACTTTTTTTGTTCTTATTATTCTTAATTGGTCACTAATTTTTGGATGTGTATGACTAGGGTTTCAGTTTCAATACCACTAGACAATGGTGGAATAAGGTGAGGATGATGTGGATTTTCTCTAACATGTCTATATGTGATCCCAAAAGGATGAATTCGCATGGTTCTATGAGGTTTTAGTGTGATAGTGATGCGTGGTGAGTTTTTTGTAGAATATACCTTAAGAAATAAATTAGATAATTAATTATGATTTGTTGTAATTAATCAATTCAATCATATGGAATGATATGGGAGCATTAGAGAATGGATGAGTGTAGATGAGGTTTAATTAAGCTTGGAAAGTGGTTAACACTATGTTCAAAGTAGGTGGCTTCTATGATACAAAATCATGTTTATATTTATGCATGGTTGTGCATGCATGTATAATTAAAGGGGTTTGGGAATAGGGTTTAAGGACTAAGGGTGCACTGGGTAGAAGATTTAGGATGTATTTAATCCTCATGTACTAGGAATAAGTGCTTCCAAGTATTCAGGTAAATTGGGATCATTAAGAAATTATGATTCCAAGGGGGTGAAGGTACTGGTTATGTTGATGTGAGGTCTTGGGAAGGTCTCAGGGTATAAGTGGTTATGAAAAGTATCCTAGGTTTGGTTCCAAGACATAGTGGTAAAGAATGTGGGCATTTGGACCAAGTGAGGATGGGAGAGATAGTCACATATCTCGGGAGTGTCTAGTAACTCCCTCCTGAGTCTGGATATGAGCCTTGGTGCGCAAGACAAGTAAGAAAATTCCTCTAACAATTGACATGTGTGTCTGAGAGGGGTTTTCTCTAAGTTATGGATTGATAGATATCCCTTAGGAGATGTAGTATAAGACCCGGGTGTGGGTCATGTAAGTGCTTTAAGACTATGAATTGGGGTGATAAGGGGGTTTTATAGGAATTAGACCATATCTGTTGAGGATAGGGTCATGATGTGCCATTAGGTTATTATTTCACTAAGGGGTGACAGATATGAGTTGTTGCAAATGATTGGTGGTGAAGGGATAGGTCCTAAGTGACTAGAACCCTGTGATGATCTGGTGAGCAGTGCGATGGGATGTGACCCTTTTTGTTGAATATGTGTGCTTATTGATGTGTTATGATATGAAATAAATTTTGATGTGCAGCTATGGATCCCAATTCTTGGCCCCAACATGAGTTTCAAGGCACTAAATGGACTGACATGAGTGAGATATAGTCCTCATTATACATGAATCATGGGAAAAACCTGAGTGAGAAGGTGTATCTTGGGACCATTTTGAATTTTCCTTGAGTAAGAAGGTGTTATTGTGGACCTTTACTTGAGTGAGAAGGTAATGGACATGAATGATATGTGATGATGGGACCACCTTGAGTAAGAAATCGAATCCCAAAACTAGTGTAGGATCATATAGATAAATTGTACCTTGAGTGATAAGGAGGAGGTTAGATGTTGGATGTATGGCCATCCCGATAGAGATGGATTTGTCTAGAGGTAGGTAATGGACCATTCCCTAAGGTGTTTAGTAGTTATAACTTATATGAAATCATACCCTGATTACTTGGGAATAGGTCAATTTGTATGGAATGATGAAAATAAAAAATTCTGAAATATTGATGAAGTAGGTATGGTTGGGAGTCATGGTTGCATGGCTAGCACATAGTGACCTGACAGGCATGTGTAAATCATATGGAGTCATGGTGTCTTGTTTAAAACAAAAAGTCCTAGAAATAATTTTTATTTATGTATTTATTTCCCTCATGCATACACATACATATGACATTGTATATTAATGGTACTTTGTGAGACCCTACTAAGTTATATGCTCACAGCCTACATGGGAAATCTGGTGAATGTGCAGACCTTGTCTTTACTTTTAAGTTGAGAATAGGTCAAATAGTGTATCTGAATACGATGTATAAATGGGAATTTTGATACTAGGATGAGTTTAAGTCTGAGGATGGAAGTACGGCACTTAAGTATTTTTTTTACTTTTTTTAGTTCGTATTTATGATTAAACCAGTGGATGATCAGTGATGTATGACTGTATGAATTCCACATTCAATTTCTTATAAAATTGTTGTTTTTTTATTCGTCTTTACTATAATGATTTCCATTGATATTTTTTGGTTATTTCTATTGTTTTATGACTCTAATTTTAGGTACTTGTCTTCTAATTATATGGATTATTCCCTCACTACTTGTCGAAAACCCTTTGGCATGTGGGGATGTGTGCCTAATTCCATGTAGCCCCTGGCTTAGATAGGTGTTTTAAGGTCTAGGTGTTACACCTTCCCTTTGTAAAAAATAAAAAAAACATCAAGTCGTGAAGCCCTTGGCTATGACGTACCTAACATTCACTATATTTCTTTAGGGTACGATGTAAAACAATAGTATAATTTCATCAAATCCACCCATTCTCACCCTGAAACTCACCTGATTGTCCATTACACCTCCTAATACTTGATCCATATCCAAAAAAACCTTTTGAGATCTTCTAAATCATGGTATTATGATATAAATCCTAGATCGCAAAACAATACCTACTCTATAAGTCAAAATTTCAAAATCCAACTAAAATTCATAACCTAGAAAGATGTAGGTCTTTACATACATAATGTAATGGTGTGTCTAAGAGGATAAATTATACCTTTATAGATATGGTTTGACCGATGATGTATCAGTGTGACCTTCATATATCTTTTCTACGTATTTACTCTAAAAACCGAATATTTTTAACTTAACTACATTCCATGTAAAGTGGTCATAAATTCAACATATGATATATGGATTGGAAAATGTCCAATTTTTATTTTATGTGGATTTTAGATTGTGAATTATACATAAGACATTTAGATTCTGATAAAAATGTCCTTAAATCAAAAAAATGCTTATTTTTTAGTAATCCTAAAGAAACTAAGGGATATTATTCCTATAATCCTATTGAAAAAAAGTGTTTGTGGCCTAATTTTCTACATTCCTTGATAAGTAACATATAAATCAAGGTTTTAGTTGAATGTGAATTAAAATTAGAGAAGTTAAAGACCAAAATAAGGAAATGTTCCTGGGATGGAGAGTGACCCAATTCCACAAATATTTGTGGAAGAAGAACTGACTCAATTTACAAGAAAACCTCAAAGGTCTGATAGTATATAGTGACCCTACATTTTCTTACATGATTGTTACACCATTTTTAAGATAAACAATATAATATAGATACAAATCCATGATAGTGCCTTTGTAAAATTAGGATCATACATAACTTGTAAATAATAAAACATAAACATTTATTTAAATCCTTCTTCTTTATCCTTCTAAAATCTTGTGTTCTTTATACCAAATGTAATCACCTGAGGATATACATTAAATAAAGGTGTGAGCTAAAATCCCAATAAGAGGATGAATAAGGTACATGAATCATTATAGAATGGGTGATAATCATCATGATCATATCATAATAATGGGATCATCATCAACATCATGTTGGATAAATGTGATAAAGTCATGGAATGTGGCAATGCATAAAAATGAAACATCATGTCATAGTGGTCAAATACCACACATGGTTGTAAACAAAGCTAGAATAATGTTCACACATAACATATATGCATAACATAAACATTGTTAAAAAATATGGCATCATGTTCACACATATTACACATTATCTCATGAGATACATCACATTAACTAATGAATTAGAGGGATATATAATTCTGCGCCAACCCATCACATCATAATATTTACATTTTCATGCATGCCACATAAAATGTATAACAATAATTGTCATGAAATAAACCATGTAAAGGAATGTGTTTCATGAGGATTTAATAAATAATACATTCATGAATAAACATTAGGGTTCCCAAAATAAAAAGGGGATCATACATTATAATAAGAGATCATTATTCTTTGGATAAGAAACAACACATGAAGAGTTGAAGATTTGTTTTGGAAAGAAATTTCTTTTTTGGAAAATCATTGTATTTGGATTAAAAATAAAGGTGAAACATTTATATCCCCAAAATAAAAGGTAATATTAATGAAATGATATTTAAGTAACATTAAGGTAATATCCATATTGAAATTTATGTGAAAGAGGGAAGTCCCAAAGAAAGGGAGTTGGGTTCGAGAATCCCCTTACCTTAATTCCTTCTTAATTTCGTCGCTTTTGTGCCACCTAAATATTAAAATTAGATTTATTAAAACATTGATAAATAAGTGAATTATTTTAATTTTTACCACTATTTATCAATTATATTAATTTGGTTATATTTCTTAATTTTATTGGTTATAGGGTAGTCATTTTGATATCATGTTTTACTTAAAAATTTCCCATTTTGCCTCGATTTCTCTATTTTATTCAATGTAATATATATTACTATAATTAATTCCAGAGGCTTATTATAAAAATAATTAAATTTTTCTATATTATATATAATTCATAATATGCATTCATGATTATGGTTATAATTGTAGATATGGTAATGTCTCCATAGGTGGTTAACTGGCCTTTGACGGGACATTGTTGGGAGAGCGAGAAAGAGAAGTTTGAAATTTATATATATCATAAGTATGATACATATAGTAGGTTAACATAATTAATATAATGTTGAAATAATTCATAATTAATCTTATAATATTTTTTTTTCAAAGTGGTGGAAAAAAAATGAAATAGAAGAAGAAAAAACGAGTTAATTGAAACTTATTTAATCCTTAGTGTAGCTTCTTTTATACGACACTAAAATTCCAATGACGTTTGGAGTTGGATTTCTCTAGAACTATCCTACATATTATAAGAGGATCAAGAGGAGAGATTTCAGTAGATCTTAGGCTTTTTAAAGTAGGGTATGAGTGGTTTTCCAAGGGGAGGGATAGAGTTTATTTATACTTGAGGAGAGGGTTATTTTATAATAAAATATTTGATAAAATATTATATCAAAGGTAAAACATGTAATTGTGAATTTTTAAAATTATAAATCATATATAAATATAATATAATGGTTTAAGAATCTAAATACCCTTTATATTTAGAATTCATTAGTTTATTAAAAAGAAAAGCTGAAAAAAAGAAATTGTTATTTTGTGGAATCAATTTTGACTTTTGGTTTTGGAAAGTGCTTTTTAGGTTTGGAAATTAAGTTTATTGTATTTTAATGACTCATTTATGAAATAAAATATATCATGTCAGAACCTATAGTTCTATAAATGATTATATAATTATTACATAATGAATGATGTAATTTAAGAAACATTGGTCATGTGAAAATTTGTATTTTTACTATTCACACAAAAATTGAAGTATTTCAAAAATTTACCAAAAAATAACCCTTAGACAATTTTGATGTGATTATTTAAAAAATGATATTAATTTTATCAAAATAAATTTCCAACATATATAATTTTAATTTATAATATAAAAATTGTGATTTTTATAAAATACTTTAAAATATAGTTTATTAAAAATATGCTTATATTTTCTTCATGTTTTTTAATCATAATATTTATTTTTTAGAATTATAATATTTATATTTACATAAATTAATCATGATAAATATTATTTATATCATAATTTATTATTTTGAGGTAAAATTACTATTCCAATGGTCAGCTTATTATTCTCAATAATCATATTACTATTCCCAATAGTCAGGTTATTATTCCCAACGGTCATATTACTATTCTAATGGTCATATTACTATTTCAATGGTCACTTTACCACCTATAAATACCTATAATTTAATTCATTCATTATTCAACTAAATTCTTATCAAGGTTCTATATTTCCATTTTCTATATTGTTGATTGGTTTACTAATATTTTGTTTCTAATCTATAGTGTTGATAGTGGGGATGATGATTTGAATAGATTGGGGAAATCCATATTTTCCATTTTATAATTTATATTTTATATTTTTTGTCCAATTATAATGTTTTGAATTTTAATTATTTTTATTTCTGATTAGTGTAACAATATTTATCGATGAAATAAATTATTTTCAGTTTCTTTATATGTATATATTATAACACGCATTTATTTCAAGAGACAAATATCATATACAGATTCTGGGTTGTTACAAAGGATTCAATGGGACCCTTTGAGATATATATTTATTATGGAAAATTATGATGAAGTAATGTTTATAGATGATAAACCTACTTCTTATAGAGGTACCATTAAGAGCCTAGGTTCCCGAGAATCTAAAGTAGACTCTATATATACTAACCAAGTTTAGAACATAGTGGTTGCACATGAATGGGTCAAACCCATAATGTGAAAGTAGGTTTTAAATAATAGGAATGTCTTGAATGGTAGATTTTTTAAACATTCATAGAATTTATAATATATTTCTATTTAAATAATTTTATTTCTTTGATGGTTTTTGTTACATGCAACAATGAGTTTAAGCAAACTGCGATATACTATTAAAATATTATTATTTAAAGTGATACTTATCACCTAGCAGTTAGATTAGTGGGTATGAATATGACTAACTAATTTATGAAAAATTATGGTTTAAACATGTAAAAAATGAATTCATTTTTCATCAATTAATTAGAAATAAAAAATGTAATCATTTGAAAATAAAGGAAATGTTTTTCTGAGAAAAAAAATTATGCATGTAGTGTTTTTTTATATTAATAGATTAAATTAATCTTATTTGGTGAATAATTTTAATAAAATTTATATATTATACATTTAATAAAATATTTTAAACATTCATCTAATATTTTTATTATGCATGTGCTAATAATAAATCTAGTTTTATACTTAAAATTTGTATTTTTCTAAAAGTGGTTTTAGTCGCATTTTGCGCACTCATTTTAAAATTAATTTTTTCACTTATTGGTATTGAATTATATGAAATAGATTTATTATTTTGAATAAGTATTTTCAAATTTTCTAAATAGGACCCTTTTATTTTTTGTTTATATGAATAGTAAATGTGGTAAAATTTTATCACCTTGGTAAAGGGTAAATCGGGATAATCTAGGTTAAAAACTTAGTGATAATGCCTTAATTTTTTATCATAATTATTATTGGATAAATTTAATTCAAAACTTATAACCTTATGGTCGAATTTTATTTATTTAATGGAAACTTTTCCATGAAAATTACCTATATAATATTTAAATTAAAGAAAGTTACAAAATTCTACTCTATTAGTTTTAAATATCTATTGTGTGTTCACATAGGGAAAAAATAAAGTTATTCATGAATATAAATGTCTATTATGAGAATAATGAAATTATTTTTATTATGGAAATTTATTTATAATTTTTAAAAATTATATAATTTCTTTAAATACTTATGAAAAATAGACACACCTTTTCTACAATTAATAGAAAAATAAAATAAATGATTTTAAAAATATAAAAAGTAATATAATTTGAGGTATTTATAGTGTTAAAATAATTTTTTAGATAAATATAACATATTATTTATTTTTAAAATTATTATATTTTAATTAAAATTTTATCTTTATGTTTCATAAGTAAAATTAAATGAATAGTGTAAAATTTGACATTAATGACTTTTTATCAAAATAATATTTTATTAAATTATTTAAGAATCATAAAAATATGAAAGAAGATAATTTGAGTTATATATGGTCTATAATTTCATATCATGTCCATTTATAAGTCAACTTTCACCTTATAAGTAAAATTATAGCTCTTTATGTTTCAAAGGCTATTATCGTGATTAAGGTTAAAATAGATTAACTAAGGGGTTAAACCAAAAGATAAGATTTAAAAAAACATTTAAAACTATCAAAATTTTATTTTTTTATTGTATTACAAACCCATTCTACCTTATCTTCAAATAACTATGAATTTTTAAGCATTTGGATATATGATGACTTAATTATATTTTAATCTTTTAATAAATCCCACGAGTGCCCCTCCCCTCAATTATAAAAGGGAGCTCATCCTTTCTCTTATTAACACCACATTGACCCTTATATCTTGACCAAACCCTATAAAATTATATTATAAACTCCCTTCAATTAATTATATAGGTTCGTATCTTCTAAAAATACCAACCATAGGATCCTTAAGAGGAAATCTATATGAGTTGTTTCAAAGAATAGGTAATTTATTTAACAAGTCACTTCCTTTTTGTTGTTCTTTTAACTCATCTAAATATATTATATTATTAATTAAATAATATATTAATTATCATAAATATACTGAAATGTTATTATTATTATGAAACCACTGTTATTTTACCCTATTTTCCATCAAATGGGAAGTGAAAGTACCACTTGTGCGTACATACGACTTATTGTCTCCACATCGCAATACAACTCAATTTTTATTACCATATTTTATAGATGTTTTTTATGATGGTTTAAAAGTTTATATGTGATATTTATGACCTAATTATGCTTCTATAATGATAATATAATATCTAACTTTTTACCTTCTAAATCATTGTAAAACGATAACATCGCTCATGTGTACGTGTGAATAGGGACCTGTAGCAAATAGTAGGTTGTAAAAAAGTATTTGCAGCGGGGAATTATTCCCCAACACAAAAGGCTTCAGTGTGTGGTGTGCACCAAAACATAGGAAGGCTATATGTGACAGGTGTCTACACCCATCACAAATAGTATCTGTAGTTTTTAATTATTTGTGATAGAAGTACCCTCTCATCGCAAATAGTATGTCGACATGAACATATTTGTGACGGGTCCCATCATAAATAGTTTCTTTTTACTATCACCGCAATTAATACGGTGGAAACATTTGCATTGGATCCCATCAAAAATGAGCTAACCTATATATACCTCCTCCAATATTTTCTCATTTCACTCTTCTCTCAACTCCCCTCACATTCTCTACTCATATTTTTCTCTTTAGTTTTTTCAAAGTTTCAAATTTCCCAGTGGAGCAATTTTCAAAGTTCCCATTCAATAAAAGATTCAGTTTAAAGGTATTTATTCATTTTATTTTTTATTTGTTTTATTTTATTTTTTATTAGTAATAATTATTAATAAATAGTAATAAATAGTAATAATTAGTAATAATTATTAATAAATAATAGTAAATAGTAATAATTATTAATAAATAATAGTAGTTAGTAATAAATAGTAAAAATTAATAAAAATTAGTAATAACTAGTACTCGCCCATGCTATTGCATGACGCATTCGATTACTGGTTTTTCTTTTAATAAGAGATTAATATTTATAAAATTTGAGAAGAAACACTAATGTTGAAAAAATTTTAATTATAAAGTAATGGTGTATGGTAATGAAATAGTAGTGCATAGAATATGAAGACATCATTCAAATAGTTGACAAAGAAATAAGAGAGTAAAAATATATAAATTTTTAAATTTTGAGTAATATTTTTATAATGTTGTACATTTTATTTAGAAAGCCAAATAAATATGTAACACATTTTGAGTAAATTTGGTCGATATGACTTCCCCACTTATCAAAACCTAATATAAAATTTATGGCATTAAATAAATAAATATATATATCAAGGATTTATGGAATTCTCATATGTTGACTATAAATGGAATTATGTAATTATTTAAATGTTTTTTTGCTTTATAGGTGTTTTACTTGTATCCATATTTCATGAAAAAATGTTGTTTAATGTTACCTGATAACAGTTCAAGTAAGATAAATGTAAGATAAAATGTGAGGGTAAATAACTTCAGTCATTTTATTACATAGCATTAATTTCACTACACATTTATAGATATTTTACTTATACCTTGTATTCATCCATAATAACATTTTGTTATATAAGATAACATAGTTCCTTATTTTTTATAATGTTACAAAGTTCAAGAAATTACTAAAATTTTAAATAGTGCCTATTTTTTCATTTGAATTGTACTAAAACTATTGGTACTCATCTCTCCATATCATTGATATACCATACCTCATGGTTCCATATAAATCTCAAAACATCCTACTAAAACATCACAATGCTTTCCATATAGAAATGATGATAATCATAGGGAGAAAACATGGAAAAGGCATATCCTTTAAATAACTACCCACAAGATCAAATGCAAGAATGGAAAATACAACACCCTCAAATTGCTGAACATATGAAATCTTCAATATGAAAAACTCCATCTAGATCCACCATTTGAAACTACCTTATGGATATCATAATTTGGAACCAAAATCCAGATTCAAAGCATCCAAGCATTGTATCGACTAAATCATATTATCAAAAACATCACCATCTATATCACCAATCATAACACAACACCATTTCATTTATAAATTTATAAACAAACCCATAATTCTAGAAACTTCTCTTGGTAGAGTTAAAGAGCATCACAACATTTTGAAATGAGTGGGAATCTACAGAAATATAAGGTGAGGTGTATCCAAAATCCTATAATAAACATGATAGAATTTGAATGAAACCCTAAAGAAAAAGACTAACCATCTTCAGAGTGGCACACAGCATGGGCATGATCATATAAAGAAACTCCCTTTATGCATCAACACTTCATACAATCCCAAGACCTACACACTGAGGCAATTCAGAATAATGATAGCTAATAGCCAAGCCAACTATAGTTGCATTCAATATATAGAGAATTTCATACCTAGGGACCTAGAAGTAGAGATGTATAGTAGTAATAAAATATATAGAGATTTAAAAAGGATGGTGTGATTCCAATTCATGTACAAGTTCCTTAATAGTGGGGATGTTCACACTGCTTACGATACACTACTTGAAATAATCTATATTTTACATTTTCCGAAAGAACTATGCTCTACTTCATGCTAACATGGATCTGTTAAATGAGACTCAACAAACAGAATCCATGTTGATCAATGTCTTTTCTCCATCACTATCATCGTTGATATAGAATGGTACAAGTGGTAGATTCTTGCATAAAACTGGTATGTTGACCTTCACATTATTGGTTAGGAAAAACATTCACAGTCAATTACAACATACTAACCTCTAGCATCTTTTGGATAAGTGGAATTTATTCTGTTAAAAAAACAGTGAAAAAAAAACTCAGACTTAATGACACCACACTATGGGAAATGCAATGAAAATTAGAAAGATTAAAAATAGAGTAAAAATATAGAAGGAAATGTAGGTGGAAATGAAATGAAAGAAATGATATTCAAGGGAGGAATTTATTTAAAGAAATGATATCAAATAACTGGAAATGCACTGAAAAAATGATTTGCAGGGGGTAATGTAATAATAAAATGCAGAGAAAAAATAAATTCTTAACAAAACAATTACAACATTGATAGTAGATGAAAATCAAATCAGTGAAAAAATCGGAATGTATATTGATCCCTGCAATATGTAATTGAACTTGAATGTGAGTAATTGACACATAATAGTATTATAAAAAAACCAGTGACATGTAATAGAAGAACATAATAGAATGTAAAATCAGGATAATTCCATTGAGAAAAAACAACTGACATATCTATCTTTAGGTACATAACTGTGATATGATGCTTAATTACAGCCCCAAACCACAATATTGGCTTCACATTATACTCTTCTTTTATATAGTAGTAAAAAAAACTTGAGATATCATAAAATAAGATAACATTTTTTCTGGAATGAAACATGTGTAATCATAAAATGTTCAATCTGGAAACAAACATTAGTATTCAGAAAATGGTTTTCTGTTTAACAAGAATCAATAATACGATTTCATAAAATGGGATTTCAGTTTTACTGGAGCGAAATAGGACTAATCTAATTTTTTTTGATCTGGTAAACTGGAAATAGGAATGACATGATCAAATGGGTTTTCTTTTTTATAATAATCATACTTTACAAATCAGCTTACAAAAAAATGATTGGAAAAAAATGCCTAATCACAAAATGGGAAATAACTAATAATGGAAACAAACAAAAGAATACAAAAATTAGGTAAACTTTTTTACAAGAAATAGACATCTGTAATCATAAATAGTGAAATTGGTTTTATTTTAAAAAAAACTTAATAACAATATGGATAATTAGTTTAACTAGAAACATACATAATAATTTAGAATATGGGAATTATGTTATACAAGAAACAAACATCATAATTCAGATAATGAAAAATATATTTTAATGGAAACAAACTTAAAAACTAAAAAATAAGTAAAATTGTTTGACTGAAAAAAATAGTGACAAATCCTAGAATGGTAAATCTGTTCAAGTGTAGAAAAATTTGAGAAATCATAATATGAGAACACTAAATTACTGGAAACTATCATTACATATTAGAACATGGGTTATCTGTTTTAATGTATATAAATTTACCATCAAGGAAATTGATTTTATGATTTTATAATTTCATTAAAGTGTATTAGTAAACTATAGTATAAGTAGACTAAACAGTGGAGAAATTAATTGTAACAGGCCATTTGAAACTTACAAATTGCAGAAAATGAGTTTCCAAAATAGATATGTACTGTAAGACAAACCTTCAGTTGACTTTTCCTGTTTTTTTATTTATGTTATACTTTATCCGAATATGAAGATCAGTGGCATCAGTCGATGGTGGTGTGGAGTCACGAGTTAGTGAAACACTGTGTTTGACCGCATCATCAGTATCAAATCCAGTCAACAGATATCTATACAAGTAAAAGAAACTATCAACTGAAACAAAATAAAATGACCCACAACTCAATTGATTACCTCTATTTGAAAAGATAATGTTATTTATAATAGTTACATAGTAATATTAATGTTTATTAATCTGTAATCAGAAATTGTTGGTACATAAAATTGTAATAGGAGTGGAAAAATTCTGGACACAACAATTAAATATTTGAACAAAGGATACAGGAAAACTTTTTCCTACCCTTGGAGGGAGATTGAAAATAATTTCCAAATGCATTAAAGTCATGATTTTTGGCCATTGGGTGTCATCACCTATTCTTTTCTTCACCACATTCCATTACAAGCTTCATCCATCCAGAAAAGTAAATAATCTCCATTGAAAGATTAATGTGTGTAATGTTATTCTAATTGAAAAACTAACACATGGTTGGTGTGGTTATTATAATAACAAAGGTGAACTTGGAAAAGGATTAATGTGAATAAAGAATGTTAAAACCCAATCTTTAATTGCACAATAATTTATGAACTACATGTTAGTATAAGTTTTTCAGGTAATTAATTTTTGCAAAGTCTACTAGGAAGAATGTGTGTTTGCAACATGTCTTTAGCATCATTTTCTAGAAAATTCACTCTATAGATGAAAATAAATTTATATAGATTAAGAATTATTGAATATTTAAATATGACAATTTAGTCTAATAATTAAATAGAAAACGGTAGTAGTAATAAAAATTAAAGTTCTAGAAATGCACAATATACGGATCATAGGAGTGAAAAGTCCCAAGAGGGGACCTAACAGTTTCATGGGCCTATCATGAAATGTTAAAAAGAATATGTCAGTAAAGTGATATTAATATTTTAGAAAAAAAACATAAAAAAATCTAATGATATACTACCTGGATATAATCAACCCCACTGCTTACTATTGAGGACCCACTGGTTTGATCTTCCTGTATAGTAACGAAGATAACTGAAATGTTTTGTTATTTTACACTTTCAAAGGAAATAAGTAATAATTATACACTTACATGATTGTGTTATAAGGTTTCAATAAATATGTTGATATAGTTTTCATTATTATTGATAAAAAACACTTTGTATTTGTTATGTTTAGAAGAATGATATAGTTCTGAACCATCTCTTTCCCATCCCAAAACTTGTTCTTAGATGCGAACTCATTTCCTAAAGTCAATATAATTCACACATCAAAAACCTTAAAAAAAATATCCACTAAGTCTACATCATACAAAAAACGAATCAATAATTGTAGTATGAATTTACATATAAAAATAGTAGTATAACAATGAAAGTTGTGACAAGAAAAGTGGAATCAGGTGCCATATTTATCTGAACCAACAATTTCCTTTGAAAAAAGTTGTTCTTCGATAAAAACACATATCCTAAAATTAATAAAAGCAATGAAATTTCATGGATTCTATATTGAATGTAATAGGTTGAACTTGTCAGACTATGCAGTAGGCTTTGTTGTGATGAGGAAATCAAGAAAAACCCTCCTAAGAATGATTATTGAAGAAAGAATGTGCTGTAAAAGAAATTCATGGAAACTATGAGATGTTAATTTAGAGAATAACATACAGTTGACTTGTATACATCGAAGAAGAGAATGAAAGAACCATTAATAGTATCACTAATAGTAGAACTGTTTGGAATATTTAATATTGTCAACACTATAAAATAGATATGAAACATAGTTAAATCAAGAGAAATTAAACTCTATGAATAGAATAGAAAACTGAACTTAGTATTCTCATCACCTGAATGATGAAAGAATTTCTATTTGGTGATAGAAAAACAACATAAAAGAATAAATGTATGGGATTCATTAGTACCGTAAGAAAAGTTATGAAGAAAGGTATGATGATACTATATGAATATAATAAATAGTTATCTGGAATAATAGTATTTACTGATGTTTAGTCAAAGAATTCAAAAACTAAAAATATCTCAATAGCTTAGAGGTGATTCGTAGGAGGTCAACATGTGAACAACATTGGTGAACATGGGAATGATTGTTGATAGGAAGGCATGTATAGGAGGTGTCCACTAGAAATTAGAGAGCAGTCACTAGTTTATAACGATAAATATGTACAAAAAATTAAGAGCATTAAACAATAAATATGTACAAAAAATTTAGAGCATCCAAAACATTCACAAATTACAGATTTAATCCCAAATGATATTTTTTAATGTATCCAAAACATTCACGAATCTACTACCACAAACTAAAATTAAAGAATTGGAGTGAAATCTGATTCAGCATTCCACTTAACTAGTTTTATCTTCTATGTTTGTAGTCTGCCTAAAATTTCAAAACCACATCAAGATAAGGTATTAAAGAATTAGAGAAAAGAAATATGAAATCTATAGATAGTATATGAAACATCTAAAGTGATACATAATTAATTTTTTGAACCATGTGAGCAGCTAATAGAAAGTAGAAAATTTAACATGAAAAATGAATGCACTGGTAAATAAATTCATGACTGTTGTGAAATGATAATTTAGAGAATAATATGTAGTTGAATTGCATGCACCAAAGAAGAGAATTAAAGAACCATTAATAGTATCATTAATAGTAGCCATTTTTAAAATATATAATATTGTTATCACTAAAAAATACAAATGAAATATAGTTAAATTAAGAGAAATGAAACTTTATGAAATGAATAGAAACATGACCTAAGTATTCTCATCGCCTGTACAATGAAATACTGTATATTCAGTGATAGAAAAACATTATAAAATAAGAAATGTATGGGATTCGTTGATACTATAAGACAAGTGATAAAGAATGGTATGATGATACTACATGAATAGAATAAAGAATTTTCTAGAATAATAATATTTACTAATTGTTATTCAAACCATTCAAAAACTAAAAATATATAAACAGTTGAGAGGTGATGTGAAGGAGGTCAACATGTGAACAACATTGGCAAACATGGGAAAGATCATTGATCGGATGGAATGTATAGGATGTGTCTACCTGAAATCATAGATGAATCACTGGTCTATAACCATTAATATGTACAAAAATTTAAGAGCTTCAAACCATATAAATGTAAAAAAATTAATAGCATCAATGACAATCTCGTTTTTTATATCTCTTATTCAAAAAAAAGAGTGGTAGAATCCTACAATTGTAGTGAAATTTGGTATCAATATACTGAAAGGAAAAACATTAATGTGGAACAGACAGTAAGTCCACTATGAATGTAATCAGAGTCATTTATAAAAACATCAATGACAATGACATGTAATCTTCATCAATAAAAGTGAAAAAATTGTGTATTGAATGAAATAATTTAGGCATACCTAAACTACAGGAAGCTCTCATCTGGCAGAAAGAAATCAATATCTACCCTGGAAAAAATTATAAATGATGATAGATTGGCAGAGCAGAAGAAGCATAGGGTGTAAATGGTGAAACGGTATAAGAGATGTATTGTAATATTGTTTGAGAATGAAATATGAAACCTGAATTAGTAAAACTAAAACAGAATGGAAAATGTATCTAGGAATTGAGAAGATTAATTCACAATATTAGGAGAACGTACCTTTTTATGGATCTGTAATATCATTGAAGATGGTTTTGGTGATCTTAAAGGGGTTTAGGGATTTAGAAGTAACTGGAGGTGAGGACAAAGGAGTAGTTTTTCAGGGGTAACACGAATGCGGTGGAGAAATGATTATGTGTTGGTGGTCGAAGCTGAAGGAACCTTCGGAGGTGAGAAGGTTGGAATCGATGTTCACCGCTAACTGAAAAACGTTCGTAGAATGATGAGAATTATGAGGTTGAAGAATTAGTAGTAGCCTGAAGCAAGGATAGAGGAATAAATAGTCATATGTAATCTGAAAATGGTTGCACGTAGAGGAGGTGTAGGTGGTCGAAGATGAAGCAATAGTCAGATGCAAGGTCGCAAGTCGGAGCAACTGTGAAGGAAATCCGAGTGGGATAATGAACATGATGCGGAGGTATGGCGACACCATGATAATGAGGAAGACAGAGTAGGAGTTCGACAAACTATAGGGAAACCGGGAGGAGGATGACCCTGGCATCGAGATTTTGCAGGAACCCAAGGTCTCGAAGAACTCAATCCCGACGGTGAGAAAGGGAAGGAAAACGGGGGCGGGTAGAGTAGAAATCGGTAGAAGTTGGATGTTGAAGATGGAGGTTGACCGAGTGTGGATTGACCGTGAAATCCAGGACGATAGAGCAGAGGGTTTTAGGGGAGAGTAGGTCATGATGCAGAATAATTCAGCGGGAGAGGGAGAGGGTTACAGAGGAAGGAAGAGGTACAACACGGGAGATGGGCGACTTGAAGATTTGGAGAAATGACACGTAAGGGAAAAATGATGTGGAAGCACAGGAGTTTGACACGTGGCAGTTGGAAAAACCTAAGATTAGTATATATATAGATTAGTAATAATTATTAATAAATAGTAGTAATTATTAATAAATATTAGTAATTAGTAATAAATAGTAGTAATTAGTAATAATTAGTAATAAATAGTAATAATTAGAAATAAATAGTATTATTTATTAATAAATGGTAATAATTTGTAACAAATAGTAATAATTAGTAATAAATAGTAATAATTACTAATAATTAGTAAAATTTAGTAAAATTTATTAATAAATAGTAGTAAATAGTAATAATTATTAATAAATAGTAGTAATTAGCAATAATAAGTAATAATTATTAATAAATAGTAGTAATTAGTAATAAATAGTTGTAATTAGTAATAATTAGTAATAATTAGTAATAATTAGAAATAATTAGTAATAAATAGTATAAATTAGTAATAAATAGTAGTAATTAGTAATAAATATTAATAATTAGTAATAATTAGTAATAAATAGTAATAAATACTAATAATTAGTAATAAATAGTAATAAATAATAATAATTAGTGATAATTAGTAATAAAGATTAATAAATAGTAATAATTAGTAATAATTTGCAATAATTAGTAATAATTTGCAATAATTAGTAATAATTAGTAATAATTGGTAATAATTAATAATAATTAGTAATAATTAGTAATAATTAATAACAATTAGTAATAAATAGTATTAAATAGTAATAATTAGTAATAATTAGTAATGATTATTAATAATTAGTAATAATTAGTAGTAACTAGTATTAATTGTTAATAAAAAGTATTAATTCATAATAAATGGTAATAATTAATAATAAATAGTAATAAATATTAATAAATAGTATTAATTAGTAATAATTAGTAATAATTAGTAATAAAATAGTAATGAATAGTAATAAATAGTAATAATTAGTGCTAATTAGTACTAAATAATAATAAATGGTAATAATTCGTAATAATTAGTAATAATTAGTAATAATTAGTAATAATTAGTAATAATTAGTAATAATTTGTAATAAATTGTAATAATTATTAGTAAATTGTAATAATTAGTAATAAATTTTAATAAATTGTAATAATTAGTAATAAATTGTAATAATTAGTAATAAATAGTCATAAATAGTCATAAATAGTCATAAATAGTCATAAATAGTTATAAATAGTAATAAATGGTAATAATTAGTAAAAATTAGTAATAATTAGTAATAAATAGTAGTAAGTAATGGTAATTCATAATAAATAGTAATAAATAGTAATAAATAGTAATAATTAGTGATAAATAGTAATAAGTTGTAATAAATAGTAATAATTAGTAATAATTAGTAATAATTAGTAATAATTAGTAACAAATAGTTACAATTAATAATAAATAGTAATAATTAGTAGTAAATAGTAATAAATAGTAATATTTTTTACTAATTAGTAATAAATAGTAATAAATAGTAATAAATGGTAATAAATGGTAATAAATGGTATAAATAGTAATAAATAGTAAAAAATAGTAATATATATTAATAATTCATAATAAATAATAATAATTAGTAATAATTAGTAATAATTAGTAATAATTAGTAATAATTAGTAATAATTAGTAATAATTAGTAATAATTAGTAATAATTAGTAATAATTAGTAATAATTAGTAATAATTAGTAATAAATTTTAATAAATTTTAATAATTAGTAAAAAATTGTAATAATTAGTAATAATTAGTAATAAATGGTAATAAATAGTACTAAATGGTAATAATTAGTAATAATTAGTAATAAATAGTAAAAATTAGTAAAAATTAGTAATAATTTGAAATAATTAGTAATAATTAGTAATAATTAGTAGCAATTAGAAATAATTAGCAATAATAAATGAAAAATATATAAAATTTAAAATATTTACGAGTAAATTATGATTGTTTAATTTCTACTATTTTTTGGATCACCTTTTTCTTTTATCAAATTAATCACAAACAATTTATTTGTTTTGTATTCTTTAGAATAATATGAAGTAAGGAAGTCAAAAACAATATTTATTACATGATCATGATTGAATAAATTAATATAGGAATTCAAATGGTTCTGGTTTAAATCTTATGTATATTGAGGGTGTTGAAGCTTTTTTATCATTTGCATCATCAAAACCAAAAGTTGTTTCAGATGGGACAATTAAGTTACCATGTAAGAAATTTGATCTGGGGATGTATGACATATTTGACAATGTTGGGGGTTATCTATTACGATTTGGTTTTCGAAAAGATTATTTTTTTTGGTATTAACATGGTAAACACAGTTCCAGAGAAGATACTAATAATTTAGTTCTAGATCCATCATGGTTTCAAAATTTAGTACATGATGTGGTTGGTCCATCTTTTCAACAAACTAAAAATTAGGATGATATTGATTTAGCTCTTAAGTTGGAACCATCCCAATTTTATTATTTGTTCAATTCTGCTAAGGATGCCTTATATCTTGGTTGTAATATAAGAAAATTTGAATTAGATGCAAAATTTATGGCTATTAAATTAGATAAAATAATATCAAATAGACTTTTTGATCATCTATTTTCTTTGTTTAAAGCACTACTACTTGAAGGAAATGTGTTGTCTGCAAATTTCTATGAGAGAAAGAGGCTTGTTCGTAATTTGGGTCTTTTTTTATGAGAAGATTCATGCATTTTTAAATGATTACATCTTATATTGTGATGAAAATGATTCATTGGTTTTTTGTCCTACATGTGGACAATCAAGGTACAAAGAGGCTCAATTAGAGAAGTCTGGCTTGATTCCTATAAAACAATTGAGGTATTTCCCAATTACACCCAGATTATATTGTTTATTTATGTTTCATAACATATCGTCATTGATTTCATGGTACAAAATGAATATTTCAACTGATAAAGGATTATATTATCTCACTGATAGTGATTCAATGAAACATTTTAACCAAGTACATCCATCATTTTCATCAAAAGCTCAAAACATGTGATTGGGTCTTTCTATCGATGGTTTATATCTATTTGTTTCTTACAGTGGTCATTATTCTTGTTGGTCCATCTTTATAAATCTATATAATTTACCTCCTTGGATGTTGATGAATGTGTCATATATCTTTTTGAACTTATTAATTCTAGAACATCTGAAAAATAATATCAATATTTATTTGAAACCATTGATTGATGAGTTAACTTTAATATGGAGTAATGATGTCATTATATATGATTTTGTTGTAAAAAATCCTAATGAAAGTTGAATTGATGTGAAAAATTAGTGACTTTCTAGAATATGGAATATTATCTGGCTGGAGTAAACATAGTACAAAATCATGTTTGTACTGTATGTGATACAAAAAAGCATTTATGCTCATCAATGGAAGAAAATATTATTTCTTCAACTCTCATGGAATATTTATTTCTACCAATCATAATTTTCATAGGAGTGTATATCATTTCATAAAAGGTACAATTGAAAGAGATGGACCTCCAACAATGATCTCAAGTATTGAGTTAAAATAAATTGCCTCTTCATTACCTCTATTTTACCTTTGGACCAAATATAAACCAAAAAATATATGTGGCTATTGTAAAGAAAAAAAATTGAAAAAACAAAGCATTTTTTGGGATCTGCCATATTGGTATGATTTTTTGATCCATCACATGTTGTATTTCATGCATATTGGAAAGCCAGGAACGAAGCAACGCCACAAAAAATCTTCGGCTACTAGCACCAGTATCGGCTTCAAGATGAAGAATGCTTTGCTGGACTTAGCAAGTGTCTGTTCAGATTGCCAGGGAGCCCCATCAGTGAGGTCGTTCTATACAGGGGCGTCCAACCAGTCTAAGGGGAGGGGCCAGGGGAATTGGGTTCACTGGTACCCCCATAGAGATGGGCTAAAACTCAACACAGATGGTTCCTTCTTGAGGGGACAGATGAGGGGGGGAGGCGTGATTAGGGACCAAAGGGGATTTGTTGTTGCTGCTTTCTCGGCCTTTTACGGCAGTGGTGACGCTCTTCAGGACGAGGCAAAGGCTTTGGTTACAGGTTTGGAATTAAGTGGTCAAAGATAGCTTTCTTTGAAGGCTGTGGAAATAGATTCTTTGATTCTCTACAAAGCACTCACAGAAAGTGGAAGTTTTCCATGGTGTATTGAATATAATGTATGCAAGTGAAAAATACTGATTGGAGTTCGTACAATGATCACTCATACTTGGTGAGAGGGTAATAAGGTTGCGGATTTCTTGGCATCTCAGGCTTCCCCAAATCATAATGTTTCTTTCTTCCTTAACCTTGATTCCTTCCCATCCGGTGGTATCATCTTTATCATCAATGACTCTTTGGGGCTCCACTACTTTCGACCTCCATGAGTGTTTCTTGTATATTGTTTTCAGTGTGTTGCCAAAATCAATAAAAATGTTAATGTTCAGTCATTTCTAAACACACCTAGTAAGACCAAAGATAATGTAAAGGCATAATTAGATATTGAAAAAATTTACAAGTGACCAGAACTTATACAGTTTGAAAATGATAGATCATAGAAGTTAATGAATCCAAAAATAGATTATACAGTTTCCAAAGAAAATCATTTATTATTTTGTCAGTGGATTGCAGATTTGAGGCTTCCAGATGGTTATGTTTCCAATTTGGCTAGATATTTCAGAAATGATTATATTACCGGATTAAAAAGTCATGACTTCCATTTTATAATGGAAAGACTTCTATCGATTAGATTTAGAGGTTTGTTGAATTATATGATTTAGGATCTGCTAACAAAATTATCTTATTTTTTCTGATGCATTTGTGTAGCAAAAACATACTACAATGTACTAACTAGACTGCAAGAAGATTTTGTTTTAATTTTAAATAAACTAGAAAAAAAATCTCTCAATTTCTTTCATTCAATGGAATATTTGATTTTACATTTTCCACGTGAAGAAAAATGAAGAGGTCTAGTATAGTTCCTATATATTTACTAATTCGAGAGATGCATGTGGAAAATGAAGAAAATGGTACTTAACAAAGCATTGATTGATGGATTGACTGTAGAATCTTATTTATAAAAGGGAATTTCATTTTTCAGTTCTCATTATTTTCAATCAAAATATCCCTCAAAACATAACCACATGGGCCATAAGAAGGGAAATTTTGGTGATGAAATGAACAATAAATTATTATTTTAAATCATCCCAAACTTGGATTTGGTGGAGTTCATGAACAATGGATTTTAGATGATGAAAATCTCAGGGCACATACATATGTTATGCTCAACTATGAATAAATGACATCATTTGTGTTGTAAGTGCTCCAATCACTTATTCTATAATTTTTTTATGGTAAATTAATATTATTTTATTTTTAGATTATATGATAATCATATCAAGAAAGAGTTTCCACAAATTACAGTAGTTTCTCATGAAGAACGTCGGCAAAATAATTTTTCCTACTGGTTTCAAAAACTGGTAAAATAAATTGTTTATGTTTTAACATATAAAATAAATTTATTATTGTTATATTGATAATTGTTTCTCAAATTTTCATGTATCTCAACATGATGATAAAATTGATAATCGATTGTGTGTATTGAGTAACCCACCATCAAAAATGGTTAAATATTATAATGTATATGTGGTGAATGGTTTTCTATTTCATACACATATATATGGGGAATAAAAAAACAATTAATAATGGTGTTTTCTTAAGAGGATCTCATCATAGAGAAAGTGAAGTTGAATTTTATGGCATGCTGGAAGAAATAATTGAACTATTTTATTTGGGACAGAATTATGTAATAATGTTTAAATGTCATTGGTTGGATATTGAGATAGGATTGTGTATTCATCCACATCATGGAATTGTTGATATTAAATATAAAATCCTTTTTGTAGTAAATGAATCATTTTTGTTGACTCATAAAGAAAATAAAATTTATTATGAAAATTATTGTGCTACTTCAAGAGATTTAAGTGATTGGTGGAACATAATAAAAATAAAATCTCAGGGAAATCATTTTATTTGAAGTGAATGTGGTTCCGCTGAAGTGCAAGGAATCAAAATTTTTCAAGAGACTACTCCAAATATATCTTTTCTATGAAGATACATTAATTTCAATGATGAAACTCCACAGTTATGGGTCGATGGTGAAAATGATATTTTTGATGTAACAAATGAATTTGAAATCACAAGAGATGATGAAACTGAAACTCCTATGGAAATTGATGATACTGAGGAGGAATGTAAAGATATTGACACTGTCGTATACGAAGATGAGGATGGATATGAAGATTGACATAGTTAAATGTTAGTTATAATCATATATAATATATATCTATATATAATATATATCTATATATAATAGTTGTTTTTAATTATTTTCTAACAATAATCATTTCGTGTTTCATATGAAATTTAATCTATTTCGTGAGTTGGAGGGGGATGATCTACCTAGTGACGAGCATGATGTTGCATCATCTAACCCTTGGATTTCTGGTGGTTCGGTGAAAACTTAGTGGGGTCATGGTCTTGTGAGACTGATGATTTCTGGCTCTATCCCTAATTGATATCCAAATCTTGACTTCGATCAACACATGCGAAGGTATGTTTAGTGGTGTATTTTAGTTAGTTTTCATTAATTTTCATTAATTTATTTATATGTAAATTGTTTGATTATTTTCTCTCTTTTTTAATGAATTTTCACATATAGTAGTTGGATATGGAAGTGATGTATTTTGGAATTATTTTTTTGGAGCATGGGTTATATGGGATTAGATTCCCATTGAAGTTCAGCACTGCATGTTCGATCATTAGATGGTACATAAATAAATAATAGTTATTTTAAAATTTATTTAATTAATAACTTCATATTATTAATTATTTGTAGGTTTTATGGTATCCTGTTGATGATAGCATGTAAGACTCAATCTGGGAGGTATGGGAGAGTTGTATGCATGACCATTTCTATCAATTTTTTAACAATATGAGGAGGAAAGTAGTGAGGAAAGTGGGATTTGTAGATTTTGATTAGTCTTGATGCACCCACTGACCAGATTACATCTCATCTTAGTTTTGGGATGAATTATGTTCATATTAGATGAGGGATACTTTTCAGAGGAGAGTATAATTAGGTCGATAGAATTGGGGGTGACATGAAGTGACACATCAATCTGGTAGTTGTATATTCAGTACGCATCGACAACATTTGGTAAGTACTTTTTTTAATAATTTATATAACTTTAAATGTGAACAGTTTATTTTACACTCATATAGGCAGTCAAATAACCCTATATTATGAAGTTTGACATTTATAAGAGGATTTATAGAAATCCTTTCACTAGAGAGATTATAGGTGAACGTGACCATCATATTGTGGTCAGTATAATTCCTTTTTGAGTTTTAAAATTAACTTCAAATAATATTTCAAATATTTTAATTATAAATTGCAATTGAAGGAGTCATATGAGGCCATAATGTCTCAGACACAGACTGAGAGTCAGGCCATGAACAAGAATCAGACCTCTAGTGCAGCAGGATTTGATGATGCAGTATGGATGCATGTGACTCAGTACGCCTTCAAGAAGTGCTGAGTTATTGGTATCGTCTCTTGATTAACATTTGGAATTTATTATAGTACTGCTGAAATAACGTTATGCAACTCAAGAGGAGCTCATGGAGAGTCATTGTCATCTATTTCATAGTATTAGGAGAAGTATTGATCTCAAGGTGAGCTCATAGAAAGAATGTGTAGGGAGAAAGAAGAGCATCATTGACAACAATAGTGGCGAGAGGAGGATATGCATCGATGACAATAGTAGCAGCACGAACAGACGATGGAGTAGATGCAACGTCTAACTCATGGTTTAGGGATGGAGCTCCATCTACCAACTCCTCTAGATCACCCTCCCCTCAAGGATTTATATACTTTTATGATAAATATTTGAATGTAAAAAAATTTGTAATATTTTTATTAATCCATATAATTACATTTCTATATAGTATATTTTTTATATTATTGCAAATGTTAT
Organism: Viscum album; assembly: GCA_963277665.1. Lineage (NCBI taxonomy): Eukaryota > Viridiplantae > Streptophyta > Magnoliopsida > Santalales > Viscaceae > Viscum > Viscum album. The sequence goes on from OY728133.1 coordinate 1,673,980,801, forward strand.
GTTTTTTATTATTTTATTGTTATTATTATTTATTTATAATTTTTATAATTTTATTATTTATTTATTATTTTTATTATTTTTATTATTTTATTTTATTTTTTATTATTATTTTATTATTATTATTATATAATTTTGTTTCAAATATTGTATTTTTTATTATTTTATTATTTTAATTATATTTTATTAATTTTATTAGTTTTTATTCTTTTTTTAATTTTTTATTATTTTATTATTTTATTATTATTATTATTATTATTTATTATTATTATTATTATTATTATTATTTTATTAACTTTTATTAATATTAATTTTTTTATTATTTTTTTATTATTTTTTTATTATTTTTTTTTGGTTTTTTGCAACGGGTTGTTAATGTCGTCGCAGAAGGGTTTTTTTAAAAACCCAGCCAAACTATTTGTGATGTCACTTTTTGCAACAGGTTATTTGTGATGAAACCTCATCACAAATGACACATCGCAAATGCTTCAATTTCCAATTGTGAAACTAGTTTGTGTATTGGATAATATCTTACCCGATTATGTATGGTTTCCTGGTCAAAGCCTTGACAGTATGTTTATGATGTCATGCATTATGCATTCCCAAATTATGAGATTAGTTCTTGATAATCCATGTGATTATTCGACTAGTAGAATATCTATGGTTAAATTTCATTCTCATGATATTATTTATATTTAATTATTTGATCACCTTTTATTCCTTCCATATTATGCTCAAGATTATGTTTTAATGGCATGTGTTTTAGTTACTCACTTTTCCTTATTGTTTCTATTTATTTAAAATAGCGTCCACTATATTCTTACCCTTACTAAGCATCTAAGCTCACCTCTTTCTTATGTTTTATTTTTTCTAGGATGCCAAGATGTATATTATGACTAATATATAGGGTTAATCTAGGAGATTAATGGTGTCCTAAAAGGATTCACTATACTGTATTGTAATATAAATTAACCACCGACTCTAGGCTTCTGGGGTCAGGGACTATACATTTTGTTTGAGAGGAAGTTTAGTAGAAACTTTGGAAACTAGATTTAGGAAAACATAGATTAGATAATGAAACCCTATGATAGAATTTTGAAATATTATCAAAGAAACCAAGCTTATTATTTAGAGATTAGTTATACCAAAATTTTCATTTTAGGTTTTGTGATTCACTAGTTCTGAGATTATACATTATGTTTCGTAATGATATGATCTAATATAGTGTATGCCATTTTTTTGAAATGGAACCTAGTGTAAGGAATAGAAACTATATCAATACACATATTCCATATATGGATTTCTCTCCTATGTAAGATAATGATGTTGGAGATAGAGTTGCAACTGGAGACGAACAAATTATAACAATACTAGGACAAATGACTCGGGTTATAGGTAATAACCTTACTCGCATGGAGAAACTCGATCCACAGTGTGGTGTAACAATATTATACCACTTCATAAAAAAATAACCTCCATCATTCAATGGGACTACAAACTCATTTGTAGCTGATCAATGGATAAGTTTCGTAGAGAAGATATTTTTTTCTTTGGTAAGTAACAAAAGGGAGAAGGTTATCATGGAAGTTTATCATCTCTCATGATATGTGGATCGATGGTGGTCATTAATTCAAAAAAACAAGGAGGAAATTTCAAATATGGAATTGAAGGATTTTAAGTAAATTTTATTGTAAAAATATTTCTCTCATGAATAATGAGTGGATCTGGAGATAAAAGACCTAATTTTGAGACAGAAAGAGGATGAAAATGTTTCTAAGTATGAAGACAACTTTATAAGGTTATAAAGGCATTTCGTGGACTATATATGTAATCCAAAGAGAAATATTAACCATTTATTTGATGGTATTAAGACAATTATATGAAGGGAGTTATTATCCCAAACATTATTATCATACGAGGATATAGTATCATGTTCCATCAAGATAGAGAAATAATTTTCCAAGCTATATGGATTTTAAGGGAAGCAAGATAAGAAGATGGTTGTTGAGTACTCTGGAAATGCAAATAAGGTAAAAGGGGATAAGGGAAGAATAAAATTTCCAACTTGCAATAAATGTGTAAAGAAACATCATGGAACATTCCTATTGGGAATGGGAGTTTGTTATAAGTGTGGAGAAAATGGCCACTAGGCCCATGATTACAAGGGAAAGAAAGAAGTTGGCAATGTGCAATGCTTTAGCTGAAAAGATATGTGACACTATGTACATGATTGTCCTAGACATCGAGGAAACTTTCCCCATAAAAGGCTAAGGGAACAAGCACATGCTTATATAGTCCCAACGGCTGAGTTTGAAGTTCCTAATGATGTGGTGGCGGGTACTTTAATCATCTCCTCAAATTTATCCAAATCTCTATTTGATTATGGATTATATCATTATTTTATATCATCTAGTTTGTTATAAAAAATAGATATTTTCAATTCACCTTAACAAGGGATTTTTCAATCAAAACACCTAGTGGAAACCTTATTACAACAACAATGTGTTAATAAGTTCCTATTATGACACATAAACATTCTATAATTGTTGATTTTATTATCATTCCTATGGTTGATTTTGATATAATACTTATTATGGATTGGATTTCAAAATATAATGCAATAATTTATTATAAAGAGAATGAAATTATGATTCATAATGAAGATATAGAACTTCTCATTTTTAGAGGGGTGACTTCATCATCTGATTTGTATCTAGATCCACCTTCAGTATCTCTTCTAAATGTGATTCTTAAAGAAGATGAGAAGATAAAACCTACTAATGAAAAGGTTGATGTTCAAATTGTGGATGTATCTATTGTATAGGAATACATTGATGTTTTTATAGAGGAATTACATAGATATCCAATAGATAAAGAAGTTGAGTTTTCTACTGATTTAATCCATGATGCAATATCTATATCAAATAATCCCTATAGAATGGCCATGGTGGGGTCAATAAAGTTAAAGAAACATCTAGAGTAATTGAGTGTTAAGGGATTTATATGCCCTATTGTTTCGCATGGGGGATCTTTTATATGACAACCCTGCTTTTTATTACAACTTAAACATGCTTTATTACATAAAACTTCACTTTATACAACAAAGAAGATCGATAGGTTTAGTGTCTTTGAGGATTAGGATCATTACATAAAAACTTTAAACTTGAAATACAACATCCTTATTGAAAACTTCCTTTACATGACCACTACATTCCTTCGTACTTAGCATTGCATGGGATAACCTGAGGACATGCATAAGAAAAGGGTGAGCTATAAAGCCCAGTAAGGGAGTACACAATGAATAACATGAGGAGTACAATACATGTTAGGCAATAGGCATATCAATAGAGCATAATAGAGGCATGAACATAAAGGCATGATAAAGCATGATAATCATAACATGGAAATGTGGCAACAACACTTAACATTGAATTAGCATGAGCCAAGGCTCATTGCACATGGAGCATGAGTAAACCCTCATTGCACTTGAAGCACGAGTAAACCCTCGTTGCACTTGAATTAGCATGAGTAAACACTCATTGCACATGACGTATCATGATACTATACTTTACCCAATGCATTGGAGCGCTATAAAGGGCGCACCCTTCTTAAACATTTCATTTCATGCATAAGTGTGCCACATGGATCATAAAACATGGATTCATAAAACATAATAGTTTCTTCCACGATAAAGGAATGTGGAATTCATACATGAAACTTTATAATCAATATGTAAATGTTCATAAAGGTGAATACCCTTGAAGGAGAAATTGGCATGGTATTCACTACACAAAGACATTGGCTTAGAAAATCGGTGCGGTTTCGGCAGCGTAACGGCGTGACATAAGAATTCATAAAAAAGGTTGATGAGAGAGAAAGTGGTTCCTCATCATATTTACATGTAATGGACAGTAAGTAGATCATATATATACATGTCCCAACAATAGAAATGGAATTTAGATTCATGATACAAAAGTATTGCTTGAATGTAAAAGAAGAGAGAGAAGTTCCTTTCGGAATTTCGGCATAGTAACGGGTGTACATGGGAGGCATTTAATGAGAGAGAAAGGGTTCTCCCATCATTCAAACAATAAGAGGGAAGTATGGGGGAGGTGCGAAACCATACCCCAACATTCATAATTGAAATAAAAAGGTAAATACAACTTAAAGAAAATTGACAAAAAAATGAGAAAGGAAGAAAACCCCTTACTTGGAAGTGTGCTTCCAAAGGCTAGAGGGAGGCTTGTGAGAGGCTTCTTGGGAGCTTGGGGAACCTTGGGAGGATTCTAGAGAGAGTAGGGCAGAGGTTGGACGAACTTCAAGGGCTTTGAGTGAGGAGGAAGTGGGAGCTTGGGTGGGTTTATATAGGAAAGGTGAGAGAATTCTTTATTATTTAGGTTTGGGACCCCTTATATTAAAATAATCCAAACCACAAACCATCCCATGGTATTTGACCATGGTTTCTGGAAAAGGAAAGAGGAAAACAATATTTTACAAGGCCAAGGTCCGAACTTATTAAAAAATTAGGGTTGCTTATGTGGAGGTGAGTCACACTCCCATGAAAATTAATTTAAAAAGGCAAAGTGTTGAATAAGTCTTGAGGGCTCCATTAATGCTTTGAAAAGTGAGTCAAACAAACCCAAAACCTCATTATTTTAATTATAAAACACATATTGGCCGAACACAAGGATTATGGTATTTTATTACATCACCATTGGGTCATTATGATGTCATAAAACACATTATATATTTAAATGGTATTTAATTTTTACCCAAAAATTTGACTGTCTCAGAAAATTATGAAAAATTCACCGTTGGATAATTTCGACGTCCTGATTCCAAAAATAATATTTATTTTATCTAAATAATTTTCTAAATATGTGAATTTTCACTTTTAAAATAAAAACCGACATTTATAAAAAAATTCACGGGTTTTGACAGAAATGGCTTTCAAACCTTAATAAAAATTTTAATTGCATTCATAAAATTATAAGATCATTTATATTTAATAAAAATTAATTTAATATTAATAATAATATTTTATTAAAATATTATTTAATTCAAAAATCCTTTAATTTAATAAAATATAATTCTTAATTAAATAATAACTGAAAACACCGTTTGTACTTTAAAAACTAATTACAAAGTATCAAAAATGACTAGAAATTATATTCATTATTATATACAAAGATAATGTACATGAACATGGTGCTACTTATTTGTTACATAACCCCTTAAAATAGCCGCATAAGACCTAAGGGTAAGGTGTGCAATGGTGACAGACTCTTGGGGTTTCTCGGATAACATCGCTCGAGTGGTAATCTCTATCAACTTCCATTTTTCCCGTAGACGATCACGTTCGAGCTTGACTTGGTGAAGCTCAGCTTGGGCTTGGTCAAGGGCAAAGCCCAAAGACGCCACCTCTTTTCCGAGCTCCGACAAATGGGCTTCGTAAGGGGAAATTCTACTGGATGAGGCCATCGCTTCCTTTGTCTGAGTAGAAAATTGGTTCGTTAAAGCCTTATATTTAAACTACCCAGATGATCACTGTTCAACGGCTATAAAAGTAACGGTCACAAATCTTAAAGTAAAACTAAAAAAAGTTGATATCTTATAAATTCATTTTTCATAAAGAAACATTTAACTAGATCAAGAGGGATTTTCCATTAATGAAACTTTGGGTCGTTACAACATTCCCCCCTTAAGAAATTTCGCCCTCGAAATTTTCCTTTTCCCACACTAAAACAAATGTGGGTAACTTAGCTTCATCATATCCTCCGACTCCCAAGTTGCTTCTTCAAACTTGTGGTTTCTCCACAACACTTTGACGAGGGGCATTGTCTTATTTTTTAGAACTTTTTCTCTACGATCTAAGATCTTCACTGGTTGCTCCTCATAAGAAAGATCGTCTTCTAATTGTACCACCTCGGAAGAGAGTACATGTGAAGGGTCTGGTATGTACTTCCTTAAGAGGGATACATGGAAGACATCATGCACCTTGGCCATAGTAGGTGGAAGTGCTAGTCGATAGGCCACAGCCCCAACACGATCAAGAATCTCGAAGGGGCCGATGTACCTTGGACTTAACTTCCCTTTCTTTCCAAACCTCATGACCTTCTTCCACGGAGATATGCATAAAAACACCATGTCTCCGACTTTAAACTCAAGGTCTCGTCGACGATTATCTGCATAACTCTTCTGTCGAATCTGGGCTGCCTTGATATGCTGCTGAATGGTTTTCACCTTCTCCACCATTTCTTCGACCATTTCTGGTCCAAGCAGCTTACGTTCACCGACCTCATCCCAACATGCCGGTGTTCTACACCTTTTCCCATACAGGGCTTCATATGGTGCCATTTGGATGCTCGAGTGGAAACTATTATTATAAGAGAACTCAACTAGAGGAAGATGTTGATCCCACCCTCCTTTAAAGTCCATTGAGCACGCTCTCAACATATCCTCAAGTGTTTGGATAGTCCGCTCGGATTGGCCATCAGTTTGAGGATGATAGGCCGTACTGAAGTTCAGTTCAGTATTCAGAGCAAGTTGAAGACTCTTCCAAAACTTAGAGGTAAATCTTGGATCTCGGTCAGACACAATAGATAGTGGTACTCCATGCAGCCATACCACTTCCCTGATATATATCCGTGCCAGTTGATCCAAAGAGAAATCCTCTCGAATAGCAATGAAGTGTGCAGTCTTTGTAAGACGATCCACAATAACCCAGATTGCATTGTTGATTTTGGATGTCTTTGGAAGTCCAGTGACGAAGTCCATGGTGATGTTCTCCCATTTCCATTCTGGTATGGGCAATGGTTGCATCATCCCCTTAGACTTCTGCCTCTCTGCCTTCACTTGCTGACACACCAGGCACTTTGATGTATATTCGGCGATCTCCTTCTTCATATTATCCCACAAAAAGTTTTCTCGGAGATCTCGATACATCTTTGTGCTCCCTGGGTGAATAGAGAAATTTGAACTATGTGCATCATCCAAAAGTTCCTTCTTCAGCTCCGAACTTGATGGAACACATAGTCTTTTCCCAAACCGCACAATTCCTTCTTCATTAACATTAAACTCTGAGGATTTTCCCTTTTTGATAGCTTCCACTTTTTCTTGGATTCTCGCATCATCCTTTTGAGCATCCTTTAACCTTTCCAAAAGAGATGGTTGAGCAATCATTTGTGAAAGGATTGATGATGTTCCCTTCTTTATGATTCCCACGTCCATCTTCATCAAGTCTAAGAAGATTGGATCCTTCTCAATTCTCATCATTGATAGAATTGCTGGATCCTTTCTACTTAGGGCATCCGCCACCTTGTTCGCCTTCCCAGGGTGGTAATGTATTGAACAGTCATAATCCTTGATGATCTCTATCCATCTTATCTGGCGCATATTAAGCTCTTTCTGTGTGAATATATATTTAAGACTCTTGTGGTCAGTATATATCTCACATTTCTCTCCATAGAGATAATGCCGCCAGATTTTCAAGGCAAAGATCACCGCCGCCAACTCCAGATCATGCGTTGGATAGTTTCGCTCATGGATTTTCAACTGCCTTGAGGCATAGGATATCACTTTATCATTCTGCATCAGCACACATCCTAATCCCTTCTTCGAAGCATCACTGAATACCACAAAAAGCTCCCCACTTGTGGGTAAAGTGAGCACGGGTGCAGTGATAAGCCTCCTTTTCAACTCCTTGAAGCTTTCTTCGCATTCATCACTCCAAGAAAACTTTACTCCCTTTTTAGTTAGCTTGGTAAGAGGGTTGGACAATCGTGAGAAATTTCTCACAAATCGTCGATAATATCCAGCTAACCCCAAGAAGCTACGGATATCAGTTACCAATGTTGGCCTCGGCCATCCCTCAATTGCATCTGTTTTGGAGGGGTCCACAGATATCCCATTGCTTGTGATGATATGACCCAAGAATGAGACTTCCTTCAACCAAAACTCACACTTTCTGTACTTTGCATAGAGCTTCTCCTTGCGCAAAGTCTCTAGTACAGTTTTTAAATGCTCCTCATGGTCCTCCTTGGTTTTGGAGTATATTAGAATATCATCTATAAAGACTACCATAAATTTGTCTAGGTAATCTCTAAAGACTCTATTCATCAAGTCCATGAATATTGCTGGAGCATTGGTGAGTCCGAAAGTCATTACTATGAATTCATAGTGCTCGTACCTTGTACGAAAAGCAGTCTTGGGGATATCTTCCTTCTTCACCCTTACTTGATAATATCCCGACCGCAAGTCGACCTTGGAGAAGTATTGTGCTCCACGCAGCTGATCAAACAAGTCATCGATTCTTGGGAGAGGATACTTGTTCTTTATCGTGATTTTGTTAAGTTCACGATAATCGATGCAAAGCCGCATTGACCCATCCTTCTTCTTGACGAAGAGGACTGGTGCACCCCATGGTGATGCACTTGGGCGTATAAACCCTTTATCCAGATTCTCCTGTAGTTGTTTCTTCAGTTCTTCAAGCTCAACCACAGCCATTCTATATGGAGTCTTGGATATTGGTAGCGCCCCAGGTATAAGTTCAATTGAGAACTCAACATCTCTTCTTGGAGGAAGACCAGGAAGTTCCTCGGGAAATACTTCAGCGAATTCCCTCACAATAGGCATTTCTTCAAGGGTGGTTTCTTCCTTGGACTTAATCATCTGAGCCAGATATGCGTGCTCATAAGGCAGTAATATCCATGCTTGAGATGATGGAGCTAAAAGAGATTCATCTTCCTCCTGACACTTGTAAAGAATCGGGGGTCGATTCTCCATATGGAGTGTGATTTCCCTCTCCCGACAATTTATGTTGGCTCTATATAAGGAAAGCCAATCCATGCCAAGAATTGCATCAAATTCCACCAAAGGGAGTATGACAAGGTTCGCTGGGAAATTCAATCCACATATTATAATAGGGGAGGACTTATACTCATGGGATGCAATGATTGCCCCATTTGCCGTACTCACCGACATCTTTACTTCCATGATTTGTGGTGGTGCAGGGATTGTTCTACTAAAATTTTGAGATATAAAAGAATGCGTAGAACCTGAATCAAAAAGTACGTTCGCTATTCTTGAATGAATAACTAGCGTACCTGTCACCACTTCGTTGTCGGGGTTCACTTCGGCAGAAGTGATGGCAAAAGCTCTTCCTTGCTGTCTTGGAGGTTGTTGATTGCCTCCGATAACCCTTGGATTAGGGAACTGATTCGCAAAATGACCCAGTTCTTTGCATTTGAAGCATTGAACAACGCGTTGAGGTTCGAACGGAGCGTTCCTCTCCTCTGTCGCAGCTGCGGGTCCTTCTTGCTGACAGTTAACAGCTAGGTGCCCTTCTCTTCCACACTTGAAGCATTTTCTTGTCCCCCTAAGGCAATTTCCAGGGTGCTTCTTTCCACACTTTTGGCAAGTGGGGTGCTGGAATTTCTTAGCGCCGTTGGATTTATCCATCGGACCACCAGCATTGAAGTCCACCTTCCGCTTCTTGTCCCCATGATACCCCTGTGATTCTCCGATCTCCATTTCAACCTTGAGGGCACATCGGACAATTTCCTCATAGCTGTCGAAGTCACGGATCGCTAATGCTTTCCGCAAGCTAGGCTTCAGCCCACCAAAGAAGCGGTCAACCTTGCATTCGGGGGTAACGACAAAGCCGGAAGCGTATCGTGCAAGCCTTGTGAAGTTTTCCTCGTACGCTCCCACAGATTCCTCATCTTTCTGCTTGAGGGAAAGGAAGTCCCTTTCCATCTTAAGATGGAGGGTGCGTGGAAAATATTTATCGAAAAACATCTTCTGGAATACCTTCCATTCCAAAGCCTCGATATCCTCCTCAGGCTTCGTATTTTTGATCAACGTCCACCATTGATCAGCTTCACCCTCCATACGATAAGCCGCCAGGAGAACCTTCTCTTTTTTAGAGCATTGGAGGATGGAGAATATCTTTTCAATGGAGTTGATCCATTGTTCAGCAATCGTGGGATCGGATGATCCACTAAAAGTAGGAGGCCTTTGTCTCATGAAGATTTCAATAGCGACTTGTTCTTTCTTAGGGGGGGTTGAACATTCCTCTTGACCAGTTTTTCTATTCAAAACTTGAGTTATCTGAGAGAGAAGCGTGACAAAGTTCGCGATTCCCGCTCCCATTGGATTGGGCATCTCATAAGTACAATCATCACACTGATCTTCACAACGGTTGTTAGCCCGAGTTCTCCTATTACCGGCCATTGGCTGGAATAAAAGAAAGTTAGGGGTAACACATAAAGGTTAATCCAAAGACAAAAGTTGATGACTTATAAATAAACTTTAATCTCTTTAACTCATGAGTCTATAGGATTCAATCCAGGCTTTTCATGATCATCCTTCTAAAATATATTCTTAGGGGCATTTTTCCCTTAATAAGGGTTCATACTAAGATTGTGAATTTATCAAAACATATCCCCCGGGAGTGTCGTAACCAAGAGTGCAGCAAGGCCCGTTGTCGTGCACCAGTTCCCGTTCGAGTCTAGCTCAAAGCGGTGTTTTCGGGTTTTACCCCTAGGATACATCTGTGCCAGAGCCGCCTCTACCTGCTCGTATCCAGACAGGGATGTATTTGTTTGATAAAAAACTTACTTAGTATTTACCAAAACTTAGGGATGTTTTTATTATGCTTAGTCTTGTATCTAAGGCTTTAATAGGGTTTCCTAATCCCAAAAATAACTAAACCTATCCTCTGATACCAACTATGACAACCCTGCTTTTTATTACAACTTAAACATGCTTTATTACATAAAACTTCACTTGATACAATAAAGAAGATCGAGAGGTTTAGTGTCTTTGGGGCTTAGGATCATTACATAAAAACTTTAAACTTGAAATACAACATCCTTATTGAAAACTTCCTTTACATGACCACTACATTCCTTCGTACTTAGCATTGCATGGGATAACCTGAGGACATGCATAAGAAAAGGGTGAGCTATAAAGCCCAGTAAGGGAGTACACAATGAATAACATGAGGAGTACAATACATGTTAGGCAATAGGCATATCAATAGAGCATAAGAGAGGCATGAACATAAAGGCATGATAAAGCATGATAATCATAACATGGAAATGTGGCAACAACACTTAACATTGAATTAGCATGAGCCAAGGCTCATTGCACATGGAGCATGAGTAAACCCTCATTGCACTTGAAGCACGAGTAAACCCTCGTTGCACTTGAATTAGCATGAGTAAACACTCATTGCACATGACGTATCATGATACTATACTTTACCCAATGCATTGGAGCGCTATAAAGGGCACACCCTTCTTAAACATTTCATTTCATGCATAAGTGTGCCACATGGATCATAAAACATAGATTCATAAAACATAATAGTTTCTTCCACGATAAAGGAATGTGGAATTCATACATGAAACTTTATAATCAATATGTAAATGTGCATAAAGGTGAATACCCTTGAAGGAGAAATGGGCATGGTATTCACTACACAAAGACATTGGCTTAGAAAATCGGTGCGGTTTCGGCAGCGTAACGGCGTGACATAAGAATTCATAAAAAAGGTTGATGAGAGAGAAAGGGGTTACTCATCATATTTACATGTAATGGACAGTAAGGAGATCATATATATACATGTCCCAACAATAGAAATGGAATTTAGATTCATGATACAAAAGTATTGCTTGAATGTAAAAGAAGAGAGAGAAGTTCCTTTCGGAATTTCGGCATAGTAACGGGTGTACATGGGAGGCATTTAATGAGAGAGAAAGGGTTCTCCCATCATTCAAAAAATAAGAGGGCAGTATGGGGGAGGTGCGAAACCATACCCCAACATTCATAATTGAAATAAAAAGGTAAATACAACTTAAAGAAAATTGACAAAAAAATGAGAAAGGAAGAAAACCCCTTACTTGGAAGTGTGCTTCCAAAGGCTAGAGGGAGGCTTGTGAGAGGCTTCTTGGGAGCTTGGGGCACCTTGGGAGGATTCTAGAGAGAGTAGGGCAGAGGTTGGACGAACTTCATGGGCTTTGAGTGAGGAGGAAGTGGGGGCTTGGGTGGGTTTATATAGGAAAGGTGAGAGAATTCTTTATTATTTAGGTTTGGGACCCCTTATATTAAAATAATCCAAACCACAAACCATCCCATGGTATTTGCCCATGGTTTCTGGAAAAGGAAAGAGGAAAACAATATTTTACAAGGCCAAGGTCCGAACTTATTAAAAAATTAGGGTTGCTTATGTGGAGGTGAGTCACACTCCCATGGAAATTAATTTAAAAAGGCAAAGTGTTGAATAAGTCTTGAGGGCTCCATTAATGCTTTGAAAAGTGAGTCAAACAAACCCAAAACCTCATTATTTTAATGATAAAACACATATTGGCCGAACACAAGGATTATGGTATTTTATTACATCACCATTGGGTCATTATGATGTCATAAAACACATTATATATTTAAATGGTATTTAATTTTTACCCAAAAATTTGACTGTCTCAGAAAATTATGAAAAATTCACCGTTGGATAATTTCGACGTCCTGATTCCAAAAATAATATTTATTTTATCTAAATAATTTTCTAAATATGTGAATTTTCACTTTTAAAATAAAAACCGACATTTATAAAAAAATTCACGGGTTTTGACAGAAATGGCTTTCAAACCTTAATAAAAATTTTAATTGCATTCATAAAATTATAAGATCATTTATATTTAATAAAAATTAATTTAATATTAATAATAATATTTTATTAAAATATTATTTAATTCAAAAATCCTTTAATTTAATAAAATATAATTCTTAATTAAATAATAACTGAAAACACCGTTTGTACTTTAAAAACTAATTACAAAGTATCAAAAATGACTAGAAATTATATTCATTATTATATACAAAGATAATGTACATGAACATGGTGCTACTTATTTGTTACATAACCCCTTAAAATAGCCGCATAAGACCTAAGGGTAAGGTGTGCGATGGTGACAGACTATTGGGGTTGCTCGGATAACATCGCTCGAGTGGTAATCTCTATCAACTTCCATTTTTCCCGTAGACGATCACGTTCGAGCTTGACTTGGTGAAGCTCAGCTTGGGCTTGGTCAAGGGCAAAGCCCAAAGACACCACCTCTTTTCCGAGCTCCGACAAATGGGCTTCGTAAGGGGCAATTCTACTGGATGAGGCCATCGCTTCCTTTGTCTGAGTAGAAAATTGGTTCGTTAAAGCCTTATATTTAAACTACCCGGATGATCACTGTTCAACGACTATAAAAGTAACGGTCACAAATCTTAAAGTAAAACTAAAAAAAGTTGATATCTTATAAATGCATTTTTCATAAAGAAACATTTAACTAGATCAAGAGGGATTTTCCATTAATGAAACTTTGGGTCGTTACAACATTCCCCCCTTAAGAAATTTCGCCCTCGAAATTTTCCTTTTCCCACACTAAAACAAATGTGGGTAACTTAGCTTCATCATATCCTCCGACTCCCAAGTTGCTTCTTCAAACTTGTGGTTTCTCCACAACACTTTGACGAGGGGCATTGTCTTATTTCGTAGAACTTTTTCTCTATGATCTAAGATCTTCACTGGTTGCTCCTCATAAGAAAGATCGTCTTCTAATTGTACCACCTCGGAAGAGAGTACATGTGAAGGGTCTGGTATGTACTTCCTTAAGAGGGATACATGGAAGACATCATGCACCTTGGCCATAGTAGGTGGAAGTGCTAGTCGATAGGCCACAGCCCCAACACGATCAAGAATCTCGAAGGGGCCGATGTACCTTGGACTTAACTTCCCTTTCTTTCCAAACCTCATGACCTTCTTCCACGGAGATATGCGTAAAAACACCATGTCTCCGACTTTAAACTCAAGGTCTCGTCGACGATTATCTGCATAACTCTTCTGTCGAATCTGGGCTACCTTGATATGCTGCTGAATGGTTTTCACCTTCTCCACCATTTCTTCGACCATTTCTGGTCCAAGCAGCTTACGTTCACCGACCTCATCCCAACATGCCGGTGTTCTACACCTTTTCCCATACAGGGCTTCATATGGTGCCATTTGGATGCTCGAGTGGAAACTATTATTATAAGAGAACTCAACTAGAGGAAGATGTTGATCCCACCCTCCTTTAAAGTCCATTGAGCACGCTCTCAACATATCCTCAAGTGTTTGGATAGTCCGCTTGGATTGGCCATCAGTTTGAGGATGATAGGCCGTACTGAAGTTCAGTTCAGTATTCAGAGCAAGTTGAAGACTCTTCCAAAACTTAGAGGTAAATCTTGGATCTCGGTCAGACACAATAGATAGTGGTACTCCATGCAACCGTACCACTTCCCTGATATATATCCGTGCCAGTTGATCCAAAGAGAAATCCTCTCGAATAGCAATGAAGTGTGCAGTCTTTGTAAGACGATCCACAATAACCCAGATTGCATTGTTGCTTTTGGATGTCTTTGGAAGTCCAGTGACGAAGTCCATGGTGATGTTCTCCCATTTCCATTCTGGTATGGGCAATGGTTGCATCATCCCCTTATACTTCTGCCTCTCTGCCTTCACTTGCTGACACACCAGGCACTTTGATGTATATTCGGCGATCTCCTTCTTCATATTATCCCACCAAAAGTTTTCTTGGAGATCTCGATACATCTTTGTGCTCCCTGGGTGAATAGAGAAATTTGAACTATGTGCATCATCCAAAAGTTACTTCTTCAGCTCCGAACTTGATGGAACACATAGTCTTTTCCCAAACCGCACAATTCCTTCTTCATTAACATTAAACTCTGAGGATTTTCCCTTTTTGATAGCTTCCACTTTTTCTTGGATTCTCGCATCATCCTTTTGAGCATACTTTAACCTTTCCAAAAGAGATGGTTGAGCAATCATTTGTGAAAGGATTGATGATGTTCCCTTCTTTATGATTCCCACGTCCATCTTCATCAAGTCTAAGAAGATTGGATCCTTCTCAATTCTCATCATTGATAGAATTGCTGGATCCTTTCTACTTAGGGCATCCGCCACCTTGTTCGCCTTCCCAGGGTGGTAATGTATTGAACAGTCATAATCCTTGATGAGCTCTATCCATCTTATCTGGCGCATATTAAGCGCTTTCTGTGTGAATATATATTTAAGACTCTTGTGGTCAGTATATATCTCACATTTCTCTCCATAGAGATAATGCCGCCAGATTTTCAAGGCAAATATCACCACCGCCAACTCCAGATCATGCGTTGGATAGTTTCGCTCATGGATTTTCAACTGCCTTGAGGCATAGGATATCACTTTATCATTCTGCATCAGCACACATCCTAATCCCTTCTTCGAAGCATCACTGAATACCACAAAAAGCTCCCCACTTGTGGGTAAAGTGAGCACGGGTGCAGTGATAAGCCTCATTTTCAACTCCTTGAAGCTTTCTTCGCATTCATCACTCCAATCAAACTTTACTCCCTTTTTAGTTAGCTTGGTAAGAGGGTTGGACAATCGTGAGAAATTTCTCACAAATCGTCGATAATATCCAGCTAACCCCAAGAAGCTACGGATATCAGTTACCGATGTTGGCCTCGGCCATCCCTCAATTGCATCTGTTTTGGAGGGGTCCACAGATATCCCATTGCTTGTGATGATATGACCCAAGAATGAGACTTCCTTCAACCAAAACTCACACTTGTTGTACTTTGCATAGAGCTTCTCCTTGCGCAAAGTCTCTAGTACAGTTTTTAAATGCTCCTCATGGTCCTCCTTGGTTTTGGAGTATATTAGAATATCATCTATAAAGACTACCATAAATTTGTCTAGGTAATCTCTAAAGACTCTATTCATCAAGTCCATGAATATTGCTAGAGCATTGGTGAGTCCGAAAGGCATTACTATGAATTCATAGTGCCCGTACCTTGTACGAAAAGCAGTCTTGGGGATATCTTCCTTCTTCACCCTTACTTGATAATATCCCGACCGCAAGTCGACCTTGGAGAAGTATTGTGCTCCACGCAGCTGATCAAACAAGTCATCGATTCTTGGGAGAGGATACTTGTTCTTTATCGTGATTTTGTTAAGTTCACGATAATCGATGCAAATCCGCATTGACCCATCCTTCTTCTTGACGAAGAGGACTGGTGCACCCCATGGTGATGCACTTGGGCGTATAAACCCTTTATCCAGATTCTCCTGTAGTTGTTTCTTCAGTTCTTCAAGCTCAACCACATCCATTCTATATGGAGTCTTGGATATTGGTAGCGCCCCAGGTATAAGTTCAATTGAGAACTCAACATCTCTTCTTGGAGGAAGACCAGGAAGTTCCTCGGGAAATACTTCAGCGAATTCCCTCACAATAGGCATTTCTTCAAGGGTGATTTCTTCCTTGGACTTAATCATCTGAGCCAGATATGCGTGCTCATAAGGCAGTAATATCCATGCTTGAGATGATGGAGCTAAAAGAGATTCATCTTCCTCCTGACACTTGTAAAGAATCGGGGGTCTATTCTCCATATAGAGTGTGATTTCCCTCTCCCGACAATTTATGTTGGCTCTATATAAGGAAAGACAATCCATGCCAAGAATTGCATCAAATTCCACCAAAGGGAGTATGACAAGGTTCGCTGGAAATTCAATCCACATATTATAACAGGGGAGGACTTATACTCATGGGATGCAATGATTGCCCCATTTGTCGTACTCACCGACATCTTTACTTCCATGATTTGTGGTGGTGCAGGGATTGTTCTACTAAACTTTTGAGATATAAAAGAATGCGTAGAACCTGAATCAAAAAGTACGTTCGCTATTCTTGAATGAATAACTAGCGTACCTGTCACCACTTCGTTTTCGGGGTTCACTTCGGCAGAAGTGATGGCAAAAGCTCTTCCTTGATGTCTTGGAGGTTGTTGATTGCCTCCGATAACCCTTGGATTAGGGCACTGATTCGCAAAATGACCCATTTCTTTGCATTTGAAGCATTGAACAACGCGTTGAGGTTCGAACGGAGCGTTTCTCTCCTCTGTCGCAGCTGCGGGTCCTTCTTGCTGACAGTTAACAGCTAGGTGCCCTTCTCTTCCACACTTGAAGCATTTTCTTGTCCCCCTAAGGCAATTTCCAGGGTGCTTCTTTCCACACTTTTGGCAAGTGGGGTGCTGGAATTTCTTAGCACCGTTGGATTTATCCATCGGACCACCAGCATTGAAGTCCACCTTCCGCTTCTTGTCCCCATGATACCCCTGTGATTCTCCGATCTCCATTTCAACCTTGAGGGCACATCGGACAATTTCCTCATAGCTGTCGAAGTCACGGATCGCTAATGCTTTCCGCAAGCTAGGCTTCAGCCCACCAAAGAAGCGGTCAACCTTGCATTCGGGGGTAACGACAAAGCCGGAAGCGTATCGTGCAAGCCTTGTGAAGTTTGCCTCGTACGCTCCCACAGATTCCTCATCTTTCTGCTTGAGGGAAAGGAAGTCCCTTTCCATCTTAAGACGGAGGGTGCGTGGAAAATATTTATCGAAAAACATCTTCCGGAATACCTTCCATTCCAAAGCCTCGATCTCCTCCTCAGGCTTCGTATTTTTGATCAACGTCCACCATTGATCAGCTTCACCCTCCATACGATAAGCCGCCAGGAGAACCTTCTCTTTTTCAGAGCATTGGAGGATGGAGAATATCTTTTCAATGGAGTTTATCCATTGTTCAGCAATCGTGGGATCGGATGATCCACTAAAAGTAGGAGGCCTTTGTCTCATGAAGATTTCAATAGCGACTTGTTCTTTCTTAGGGGGGGTTGAACGTTCCTCTTGACCAGTGTTTCTATTCAAAACTTGAGTTAGCTAAGAGAGAAGCGTGACAAAGTTCGCGATTCCCGCTCCCATTGGATTGGGCATCTCATAAGTACAATCATCACACTGATCTTCACAACGGTTGTTAGCCCGAGTTCTCCTATTACCGGCCATTGGCTGGAATAAAAGAAAGTTAGGGGTAACACATAAAGGTTAATCCAAAGACAAAAGTTGATGACTTATAAATAAACTTTAATCTCTTTAACTCATGAGTCTATAGGATTCAATCCAGGCTTTTCATGATCATCCTTCTAAAATATATTCTTAGGGGAATTTTTCCCTTAATAAGGGTTCATACTAAGATTGTGAATTTATCAAACCATATCCCCCGGGAGTGTCGTAACCAAGAGTGCAGCAAGGCCCGTTGTCGTGCACCAGTTCCCGTTCGAGTCTAGCTCAAAGCGGTGTTTTCGGGTTTTACCCCTAGGATACATCTGTGCCAGAGCCGCCTCTACCTGCTCATATCCAGACAGGGATATATTTGTTTGATAAAAAACTTACTTAGTATTTACCAAAACTTAGGGATGTTTTTATTATGCTTAGTCTTGTATCTAAGGCTTTAATAGGGTTTCCTAATCCCAAAAATAACTAAACCTATCCTCTGATACCAACTATGACAACCCTGCTTTTTATTACAACTTAAACATGCTTTATTACATAAAACTTCACTTGATACAATAAAGAAGATCGAGAGGTTTAGTGTCTTTGGGGCTTAGGATCATTACATAAAAACTTTAAACTTGAAATACAACATCCTTATTGAAAACTTTCTTTACATGACCACTACATTCCTTCGTACTTAGCATTGCATGGGATAACCTGAGGACATGCATAAGAAAAGGGTGAGCTATAAAGCCCAGTAAGGGAGTACACAATGAATAACATGAGGAGTACAATACATGTTAGGCAATAGGCATATCAATAGAGCATAAGAGAGGAATGAACATAAAGGCATGATAAAGCATGATAATCATAACATGGAAATGTGGCAACAACACTTAACATTGAATTAGCATGAGCCAAGGCTCATTGCACATGGAGCATGAGTAAACCCTCATTGCACTTGAAGCACGAGTAAACCCTCGTTGCACTTGAATTAGCATGAGTAAACACTCATTGCACATGACGTATCATGATACTATACTTTACCCAATGCATTGGAGCGCTATAAAGGGCACACCCTTCTTAAACATTTCATTTCATGCATAAGTGTGCCACATGGATCATAAAACATGGATTCATAAAACATAATAGTTTCTTCCACGATAAAGGAATGTGGAATTCATACATGAAACTTTATAATCAATATGTAAATGTGCATAAAGGTGAATACCCTTGAAGGAGAAATGGGCATGGTATTCACTACACAAAGACATTGGCTTAGAAAATCGGTGCGGTTTCGGCAGCGTAACGGCGTGACATAAGAATTCATAAAAAAGGTTGATGAGAGAGAAAGGGGTTCCTCATCATATTTACATGTAATGGACAGTAAGGAGATCATATATATACATGTCCCAACAATAGAAATGGAATTTAGATTCATGATACAAAAGTATTGCTTGAATGTAAAAGAAGAGAGAGAAGTTCCTTTCGGAATTTCGGCATAGTAACGGGTGTACATGGGAGGCATTTAATGAGAGAGAAAGGGTTCTCCCATCATTCAAACAATAAGAGGGCAGTATGGGGGAGGTGCGAAACCATACCCCAACATTCATAATTGAAATAAAAAGGTAAATACAACTTAAAGAAAATTGACAAAAAAATGAGAAAGGAAGAAAACCCCTTACTTGGAAGTGTGCTTCCAAAGGCTAGAGGGAGGCTTGTGAGAGGCTTCTTGGGAGCTTGGGGCACCTTGGGAGGATTCTAGAGAGAGTAGGGCAGAGGTTGGATGAACTTCATGGGCTTTGAGTGAGGAGGAAGTGGGGGCTTGGGTGGGTTTATATAGGAAAGGTGAGAGAATTCTTTATTATTTAGGTTTGGGACCCCTTATATTAAAATAATCCAAACCACAAACCATCCCATGGTATTTGCCCATGGTTTCTGGAAAAGGAAAGAGGAAAACAATATTTTACAAGGCCAAGGTCCGAACTTATTAAAAAATTAGGGTTGCTTATGTGGAGGTGAGTCACACTCCCATGGAAATTAATTTAAAAAGGCAAAGTGTTGAATAAGTCTTGAGGGCTCCATTAATGCTTTGAAAAGTGAGTCAAACAAACCCAAAACCTCATTATTTTAATGATAAAACACATATTGGCCGAACACAAGGATTATGGTATTTTATTACATCACCATTGGGTCATTATGATGTCATAAAACACATTATATATTTAAATGGTATTTAATTTTTACCCAAAAATTTGACTGTCTCAGAAAATTATGAAAAATTCACCGTTGGATAATTTCGACGTCCTGATTCCAAAAATAATAATTATTTTATCTAAATAATTTTCTAAATATGTGAATTTTCACTTTTAAAATAAAAACCGACATTTATAAAAAAATTCACGGGTTTTGACAGAAATGGATTTCAAACCTTAATAAAAATTTTAATTGCATTCATAAAATTATAAGATCATTTATATTTAATAAAAATTAATTTAATATTAATAATAATATTTTATTAAAATATTATTTAATTCAAAAATCCTTTAATTTAATAAAATATAATTCTTAATTAAATAATAACTGAAAACACCGTTTGTACTTTAAAAACTAATTACAAAGTATCAAAAATGACTAGAAATTATATTCATTATTATATACAAAGATAATGTACATGAACATGGTGCTACTTATTTGTTACATAACCCCTTAAAATAGCCGCATAAGACCTAAGGGTAAGGTGTGCGATGGTGACAGACTCTTGGGGTTGCTCGGATAACATCGCTCGAGTGGTAATCTCTATCAACTTCCATTTTTCCCGTAGACGATCACGTTCGAGCTTGACTTGGTGAAGCTCAGCTTGGGATTGGTCAAGGGCAAAGCCCAAAGACGCCACCTCTTTTCCGAGCTCTGACAAATGGGCTTCGTAAGGGGCAATTCTACTGGATGAGGCCATCGCTTTCTTTGTCTGAGTAGAAAATTTGTCCGTTAAAGCCTTATATTTAAACTACCCAGATGATCACTGTTCAACGGCTATAAAAGTAACGGTCACAAATCTTAAAGTAAAACTAAAAAAAGTTGATATCTTATAAAAGCATTTTTCATAAAGAAACATTTAACTAGATCAAGAGGGATTTTCCATTAATGAAACTTTGGGTCGTTAAATTTTATTCTTATTATTAAGAATAAAGATAGATATATGAGGCTCTTCATTGACTATAGATAGATCAATGTTATTAATATACAGAGAAAGTATCCTCTACTTCACATTGATAACTTATTTGACCAAATTCATGGAGCTCGTTATTTTTCAAATATTGGTCTTCATTATTGATATCATCAATTGCATGTAAAGAATGTAGATATTCCAATGGTAGTGTTTCAAACAAGGTATGGACATTATGAGTTTACAGTAATGCCATTTGGATTGACTAATGCACCCTCTATTTTTATGGATCTAATGAACATATTATTCAAGGAATATATTGATAATTTTTTTGTGGTATTTATTGATGATATCTTAATGTACTCTAAAAGTTATGAGGACCATGGGAACCACTTGACGATTGTTCTGGAGACACTTAAAAGAAAAATGTTATATTTTATGTTTATAAAGTGTGAATTATATCTTTAAAGAGTTTCTTTTCTTGGCCATATTTTCTCCAAGGATGGAATCTCAGTTGATCCTATGAAGACAAAGGTGGTCCAGGAATGGCCTACACCAATAAATATAACTGAGGTATGTAGTTTCATTGGTTTGGAAGGTTACTATCAATGTTTCATTCATAATTTTACCTGATTATCTAACTTGTTAACCAAGATTACTCATAAAATATTTAAGTTTATTTAGATAAATTAATGTAAAGAATGATTTGAATAATTGAAGATGATATTAGTGAATTATTTGATCATGACTTTAACATAAGAAAATTGTGTATTTCTTATTCATAGTGATGCATTGAATAAAGGACTTACTTGTGTCTATATATAAAATGATAGAGTTATTTCCTATGAATCAAGGCAGTGAAAAACTCAAGAACAGAGCTATCTAACTCATGATCTTAAGTTAGCATCTTTAATATTTTATTTGAAGATTTGGAAACATTGTATCTATAAAGAAAGATGTGAGATATATACAGATCATTAGAGTTTGAAATATATCTTCTCATATAAATAACTCAACATAAGGTAAAGTTTATGGCTTGAACTACTCAAGGATTATGATTATTCAACACATGACCACCCAGGGAATGAAAATAATGTTAAAATGTATTTATAAGGAAGGATCGTGGAGATATTAACAAAATAAATATTGATAGGGATCTTATGTCCATGGATCTAGTAAATACGAATATGGAAATTATCAAGGAAGTTGAAACATCACTAATTTTTCAAATGGTTTCCAAACTATATTTTTTGGAAAATCTAAAATTTTCTCATTATGATGATGAGAAATTTCAAAATAAAATTAATGATGTGAATGATGGTAAATTGGTAAGCTTTGTATATGAATATGGAATTTTAAAATTTGGGAATAGGATTTGGGTTCCCTCTATACTCGAGCTAAAAATGGAATTATTAGATGATAATCATAGATCTAATTTTTCTATAAACCCTGGTAGAACTAAGATGTATATATATTTGAAGGAATATTTTTGGTGGGATAATATGAAGTGGGAAATTACAGATTTTGTATCAAGATATTTAGTTTTTGAACTGGTGAAGGCTGAAATACAACATTCTAGAGGAGACTTGCAACCTCTACCTATTACTATATGGAAATGGGATGACGTTACTATATTTTTTTTACTTTATTACCAAAAACTCCAAGAAAGAATGATGTAATATGTGTAATTGTTTATTTACTTACCAAATCAACATATTTCCTCACTGTAAGGGAGGATTTTCCACTGGTTCACCTTGTATGACTCTATATTAAGGAATTTTTAAGACTTAATGGTTAACCTCTATCGATTGTTTCTGATTAAGATCCCCATTTACATAAAAATTCTAGAAGATTATTTAGGAGGTTTTAGATACTAAGCATAATTTGATCACTGCTTATCACCCTCAAACCAATGGAAAAACTGAAATGAGTATTTAAATATTAGAATACATTTGAGATCATGATCACTTGACTCTCAAGGTATGTGGGATTAGAATCTACATTTGGTAGAGCTTTACTACAATAATAGTTTACATTCTAGTATTCAAATGGTGTCATATGAAGCATTATATAGAAAGAGATGTCATACTCCAACTTGTGGGATGAAGTTGGTGAGAGGAAACTTATAGGCCAAAAACTTATGTAGAAAAAAACAGTAAAGGTAAAGACTATTCAAGCTCATATTAAAGCAGTTCAAAGTAGGAAAAATGGTTATGATGAAAAATAGAGAAAGGATTTGGAGTTTCAAGTGGGAGATCATGTCTTTTGAAAGTATATCCATGGAAGGGTTTCATAAGGTTTGGTAAGAAAGGAAAAATTATCCCTAGATACATCATACTATTTAAAATTTTAGAAAGAATTGGTGTTTTGGCTTATCATTTGAAGATGATGCCTAGCATTTCTAAATTACATGTTGTGTTCCACATATCTTTCTTATGTAAGTACATGTCATACCCAATGCATGTACTCACCTATGAAGAAATAAAACTAGAACCTGATTTGTCTTACTTCAAAATGACTATCAAGATTCTTAAAACTAGAGATAAAGTATTGATAAATCAGATGACTTGATGGGTAACATTTCTTGGGAGAAACCATAAAATGGAAGAAGTAACTGGGAACCTAATAATGAAATGAGGAAGAACCGCCCTCATCTGTTTAGAAGGTAATACTCTTGAAAATTTTGAGGATGGAATTTTTCAATGGAGGGAAGAATATAACACCTCAATATTTTACATTATGTATCTTCTTAAATAAATTTAATTTATTTGATATATTACATTGCACGTAACATCGATCTTAAATGAACTGTGCTATACTATTAAATGTTTACATGGCCATTAGAATAGTAAAGTGACTGTTAGGAATAGTAATCTGGAAATTAGAATAATAAACTCACCTATGAAAATATAAATAAAATTTAGGTATCTCATATAGGAAAATCTGATATATCTATATAATAGTATAAGTAAATTAATGTTTTAAAAATGATAAATTAAGTGTTGTTATTCTTGAGAAATGTAAATACTTATTTATACTATTTTTAATTAATATAATGATTTAAATGATAATTTATTATCATAAAATATGTTCATAAATTAATATTTTGTTTCATTATAATTATAAGATAATTTTATGAGACCATAATTAATTTTTTCAAATGTCATAAAATTGGTTGTAATATTAAAATTGATATTTTTTGAATAAATGGTGATTTTATTTAAAAATTAGATTTCTCATATTTAGAAAATTATTTTCATAAAATGGAGTGCATTTTTTAAATCTACACATTAAAAATGGTTAGGGTGAATTTCTGGGAATTTTCTAACACATTTGAATTTTTGTGAATAGTGAAATATGGTAATTTATTGTATTTAATGTTATAAGTAAATAAATGAATTATTGAGTCATGGATGATGTATGGATGAGGTAAGAACCCATTATTTCAAACTCACATTCACAATATATTTTACTTAGTCACAAGAATCAACACTATTGATAGTATTAATCCAAAATAATAAATAAATGAATAAAACAATCAAAAAACACCCCTCTCTTATCCTATAAATATCACCCCTCACCACCCATTATCCTCACACCATCTAAGAATTTTAGCCTGTATAAATTCTGATCAATTCCCATATTAATCCTCTTGTCTATTTCCAAGACCTACTGGTCTAACCAAAATACCAGATTCATGTGTCTTAAGAAGGTTTCCAAGGAGACGATATTCAAGAGGTAAAATTCTTTTTCTTTCGCTTTTAATTTATTTTCTTCACTTATAATATCCTCACCTACCCTATAAAAAGTGGAATTTAAACTCTATTATCATAATTATATACTAGAATTTTATTGTAATAATAGATTATCCATCATCAAATTCCTTCTCCTCTCCTT
Source organism: Viscum album (assembly GCA_963277665.1). Lineage (NCBI taxonomy): Eukaryota > Viridiplantae > Streptophyta > Magnoliopsida > Santalales > Viscaceae > Viscum > Viscum album. The sequence continues at coordinate 1,674,005,777 of OY728133.1, forward strand.
TTATTTTTAAAATGAAAACATCATTCATGATGTGTCGATTCACCTCCTTTGTGGACGACAAGTTTTAATTTTCCATTGTTGCCTTCAATTATGGTCATAAAACTATTATCATGGTTAAATTAGATTTTAATATACATATTAAGAGTCATATCATGTTATATAACCAATATATAAACATAATATTAAATAAAATGACATATGTTTGTGATGGTCGTAAAAACAGCCAAAATAGATTAATACATTTTCATCAACATTTTATCTAATGAATCATCCTCATACCATATAAAAATGATATATGATACCATTTAAACATATTTAGGTTCGTTTATACTAAATAAATTCACTTCTGTTTAAGTTATTCCCATTTGACAATAACTCTCATGTTTACGCTCAAGGGAACTGACCATAAAACCATGAAACGAACATTCCCAAAACAACAAAATTAAACATCATAAATCATCGAAATATCCATAAATGAACTTAATAAAATTATAATAAATCAAATATATGTTTAATAGGTTCTGAATTAAGTAATTAATTAATCTAATTTGATTATCCATAAAATTAAGTACACGTGTATAATTCTTTCAGACTTAAGGTAAGGGTTTCTCATATCACTTTTACTTCTATGAGATATATTCCTTATTCAACCCTTATTTCTTATGTGTGGTGTACATATTTCCATTGATAGATTATATCATGAATCTATTTATCTTAATCTAATTCAATGTTTCATTTTATGATCATTAACTTTAGGGTGCATACTGTTTGACTAATTAAAAGTGGTAAGGGAATTCTTAAACCAATTTCCATTATTTGGGCTATAATTCCACTTTATTGATTACGTCATGATATGATTATGTGTGAAATAATTTTTAATTATCTTATGTTTTATTTTCACTTGTTTTATGTGGATTTAAATTTGATACATATAATTTAATCATTTGGTTAATGCTCGCACTTTCTTTTAAAAATACTCTTTTAAATGTTTCTTTTTCAAAAAATAAAATGAATGTTTCTTTAACTTATATGGCATAAGAATATTTTCCTAATTTCATAACACTGTAATGTCTTGAGGAATCATTTACAATTTTACAAGGATATTTTCCAAGAAATTTTTTTATCTAATAATTGTGCAGCTTTTTAAATAAATGATTTCAAATTAAAATGGTATTTATCTCAAGAATTTCTCAAAGGTTTTATTAGATTATTTTCATATAATTAAACACTATTTATTAGATCTTATGCTTAATTTAGGTTAATCTCTTATGATACCATATACCATATTTTATTTAATTTCTTATGATCAATTTGACTGGATAGTTTAAGATTATGTTATTTTTTGGGGAAAGTTATTAAATTTTCATATACTAGTCTCAATATGAATGTATATATTGATTATGTTTCACCCCTTTCATATGAGGAATGCATTGGACTTAATAAGTGATGGGAGGAGCCTGGTATAGTCCTGTGATACATCAGTAGGTCTCATGAGACAAACTAGTTTGGGTATTGGCTGATGTCTTACTCAATTATGTATGTTGTCTTGGCTGAAGCTTAATGGTATGTTTATGATGTCAAACATTATGCATTTACCTCATTATAAGATTATCTATTGATAATCCATGTGATTATTCTATTGGTATAATATCCATGGTTAAGTTTTATTCTCATGTGATTATTTATATGGTATTATTTGATCATATTTATTCCTATAATATTATTCTCAAGATTTTGTTTTAATGGAATGTGTTTTTAATTATTCATCTTGCCTTATTTTCTATGTTTATTAAGGACTGATTTCGATGTATTATTACCCTTATTGAGCATATGATCCCATACCTTTCTTATGTTTTATTTTCCCCAGGATTCCAAGATGTATATTATGACTGATATACAGGGTTAATCTAGGATATTAGTGGTATTCTCAAAGGATTCACTATATTGTATTATAATATAAAATTTATGTATGTACCTATTTCCTAAAACTATTAAACTATTTGGTATTTCAGGATATGATTCCTTGTTTATGATGCTAATGTAAAAAAGTAACCACTTACTCCAGGCTACTGTGGTCGGGAGCTTTACAGTTTTAACCTAATTTTTTTTACATACAGGATGATTATTGTAGGTAGTGTGATATCAAAGGAATATATATCACACCAAGGACTAGCCTTCTCACATTTACATATGAATCATGTAAAAATCAATGTTCCCTTTGTGTGTGTGTGTGTGTGTGTTCTATATTTTTTCATGAAAGAACAAAGGTGATAAGAGATAATGAGAGAACCATTAACCTTAATAAGTGACATAGGTAAAAAGATAAATGGATAAAAAGTATAAATTTAATTAATAGTCACTAAAACTAATTTACCCCACTTATTGGAGTTGATATTATCCCAAATCGATCCTACCATTTGGTATCAAAGTGTGTTTCTTACTAGATTGGATATTCTATTTTTGAAGTTGTTCTCTTTTGATGATTGATTCACTTTCAGAATTTATAATGAAGTGTAGATTTAAGATGTTTTTAGAAGATAATTATTTTCAAAATCTAATTGAAAAATAAAAAACTATTAATGTTTATAAAAATATAGAATTATCTATCAAGAATATGTTAAATATGAAAAGTAAATAGAATAATATATTGAAGAATTTAACCCTATTGATTAATGAAGAATAAGTTTTAGGATCTCTAAGAAAAGAAGATAGTTTTAACTTGGAAGGAGAAGAACAGGTGGTCCAATCTACCTCCAAAGAACTGAACATTCCTTCTACCTAAAATGTTTTTAAGGAACTCAAGTGATTATGAGGTATATGAAAATTATTAAGTAAACTTTCCTAGTGAAGTTCCAAGCATTTGGGGTGGTGATATTTTTTTATGAGTTCTCCAGAAATATTTTTTGATACATCAAAAGATATGTTGCATTGTTTTATGAAAGATTTAGTTTCTTTGTCTTGTGTAATTTTTGAAAGTATATAGGAATATATAACCTATCTTGAGGATGACTTAGAGAAAAAGGTGAAGGATTTGGATGAAAATATTCAATCTTTTACAAATCTCTCCAAGTAAGTTGGAGCCAAATAATCTTTGAATTTACTACTTCAAGAGAATTGATCCAAATTGAAAGAATATTTGATCAATACTATCCATGAAAATGATGAGTACACTAAATTAATTTAAGGAAAAATCCATGCATTGAATAAAATCTAAAAAATATCATTGATTTAAGAAATATATTGTTGGAATTTAAATCTTAAAGAATCAAGGAACTTGACACTTTGCTTCAAAAAAGAAAAAAATAAATTAGGATAAAGTTGTAAGAGTAATGAAGGATTGTGGATATATATTAAAGTCATTTGAAAAATATAAATGCATTATCAATATGAATCTTTTTAAACTAGATATTAAATTGGCATATCTATAAATTTCTCAAGACATGTCTTCACGAGGAATTTTTGGAAGAGAAGATAATGCCATAGACTATAATTGGGAGGATTGTATTATTAAAATACCTCTATCTGATTTAAATAATATCATAACATCATTCAATGATCTTTATTAGTCATCCTTAAAGGGAAAGGCACCATCCATACTTAATTCTAATGATTTTAATAAATCTATTTATGTAAAAAAGTGTGGGTTCAAATAAAAAATATGTACATAAATGGATGATGAAAAGTAATGATAATCCTACCTCCATGTATATGGTGGATAAAATAATGTGTTAAGAAGTTGGTTCTCTAAGAAGATAATAATTATTAATGGTGAGATCCCAAAAATAGTATGTCGGTAAATCTAAATATTTTGGTCATAAAGAAATTTTGAAGAGAAGATAATAGTTTTGTGGGGGTTGTTGGTTCTAAAACAAATTTGGGAATTACTCATTGGATTTTTCTTACAATCCATTCATCTTATAATCAAAAAATGATTCTAATTTCAAAGGAAATAAATCCATAGAAGATACAAAAACCACATATTAAGATGAATCTATTAACCTCAAGAAAATTTAGAAAACCTGATAACATCTACGAAGTTTTCAATAGGTGTAGTAAAAAAATGGTTTATGTCCATATCAACATGTATAAAAAACAAATGGAAAATAATACCATAAGTATTATTAAAGAAATAAGAACTAGAAATGTGAAATAAGTTGATGGGAGTTTCAAATCTAGATACTCTAAATAAAATTTCAAAGAAATTTAATGGTTTATCCTTGGGAAGCAGACCCAATAAGTTTAAAAGGATTGTTCTATCAAAAATGAATATTGAGAACAAAGGAACCATTAATAATCCATTTTGAAACTCTAAGAAGGTTGTTAGTGTATTCAAAGAATGTATGGTGATTTAACAAATATATTTAGAGAAAGAATAAAATGTGGAATAAGAACAAGTGAAATCGCATACAAAAAGAAAATAATGGATTCAACATGAAGATACTAAATTTCATGAGATGTTGTTAAAAAATGAAAAACCTAGTGGATCAAAATAATAGTATGGGAGGTGTAGCATGGATGGTTATACTGCTAATAGTTTCTTAACTATGTTACCATCATAAGAGGAATACTTAAATAAGATGAATATTTCACTTGATGATATTTTTAGTTAAATGGATAAAGAAGAAAGGGGTGTCCCATCAAAATATGAAGAGGATATGAAGAAATACATTCTTTCAAAATATAACTCTGGTCTAAAAGTAAAATCTGGAAGCATGAGATCAGGAAAGAATAGAGTAACTTATTCAAGAAAATTATCTCAGCCTTGTTATTCACATTGAGAAGGAAGAAGATCCACCTTATTACCTTAACCTTTGATTGTTGTAATTGTTCTTAAAATTTAAGGAATTTAAGGTGGATCATATTCTCAATGGTAGAACCTGAGAAGGAGTGGTTTTTCCAATAATAGGAAACAAAATGATGAAGATCATATCTTGAATGATCTACTTATTTTTCATAATAATGTATGTTGAAGAAGATCATCCTTGAAGAATATGTGGAAGTCTTAAAATATGGAAAACCATTTTAAGTATACCACTCTTGGAGTGTCTCCTTGAGGGGGAGACAAGTGAAGAATAAACATAAATCTTACAAAATTTTCATTTAATGAAAAAAAAATTATTATGGATAGTGATTAATTAAATGTCATTAACAAGTTATGTTTTCTTAATCTATTATCCTTGGATATTAAAATAAGATTCCAATATAAAGGTGGATAAATTTATTTATTCAATGATATAAAAGTGAAAGTATTTGAATAATATTAAAGTTGTTTTCAGAAATATTCTCCTTATTATTTTTTAATATTTTTAAACTATGCATATATAGGATTCAGGTTGATATATTTCCTGAGAAATTTGTATCTCAATTTATATCATCAATTTTCTCACCTTGGACATTGTTGGACAGTTTTTGAGAACGGTAGTTAAAGTCTCATTTTAGTTCATATTATACTCTTTTTGTAATGGATATCTTTTATGTTTAAATAAAACCCTCTTTTTTCTACATTGAGAATGGATCAAGTAGACTTAGATTGTAATGGTTTATGTAACATTTCTTAAGAATTAATTGATACCACTTTATGAAGTAATTTCTATTTCTTTTCAATAAGGGGTAGATAAAGTGAAATGAAATATTGATGATAAATGGAGAGAGAAGGAATGAAGATTAATGAGAAATGTGGAGAGAAGTAATGGTACACATATTAGCATATCATTTCATGAGGGTATCTCCAATAAATACAAAGGGGTAGATTATTGATCTCACTTTGTGGGTGTTGTATTTTTTTTTCAATGAATGTTTGATGTCAATATGAAAAATGTGTTTGAAGATTTGGAGTCCTATGAAAAATTTCTATTGAAAAATCCTATATCTTCATGATGATGGTGATGATGAATTATTAATTAAAAGAAAAATAGGCGAGGGGTTTAAGGAAAGATTGAATCAGGTTCTTGAGTCTTTTTTTTCTTATTATATGTTAATTAGAAAATGAATTATTAAGAGGCCATAAAAATTTATATCTAACTCAAGTCCAACCAAGACCCAAGTATCCAAGTTGTCTCAAGGATACTATCAACCAAGATTAAAGGCCAACCAGCTTTGAGTAGAATTTTTTGGAAGTGCTAAGAGAATAGGTTAGAAAAGGTGTGTAGGATAATAGGTTAGTATAATAGTAGTGCTTGATCCACCATTCAGGTCAGCATGATGGACCATTGGAGAGAACCACCACCAATGGACTTCAATAATCTGGTAAAGAAGCACAGTGATTTATTAAGAAGTGACCTTTAATGAGATATTTTGATGTGGGACTTGTAAACATGGTGTACTATTTATTCATTTTAAATATATAGACACATGTGATGTGACACTATGTTTTCATCCTATCATTTTCAACCTATATTAGCACTTGTTTATCCTACATCATGATATTCTGACTGATATATAAGAGAATTATCACAAAGTTACTAGAAGTTTATGAGAATAACTTTGAAATCTTGTGGACATTATAATTTCATCAGAATTTAGAATATCGGAAGAAGAAAAGACTCTATGAATTTCAAGAATTCATATTATAATTAAGTGTAAGAATATTTTAGTGAACATCAAAAGAGGATTTCATAGATCACCAGATTATGAGCACACTGTAAGTGCATCGAAAGAATAAGTTCATCAAAGTTTGGGAGAAACTTGGATAATTTGAAAACCATGCATGAAAGGGTATAGTGAAGAAGTTGAGTCACTATGAATTGAAAAAGGATAAAACTTGAAGCACTAGGGAGTTTGTAAGGATAATTCGTTATTTTCATAAACACTAGTTAGCTCAACATAAGCATCATTTGTATTATGTAAACATAAAATGGCCTTCTTCATAAACATCATCTGTGTAAAAATCATTTTCATAAGGATTATCCTCTGAGTGTGTAAGAATCATCTATATACACATCATATATGTAAATATCAACGTAATTGTTATTTTTGTTTGAATGAAATAAGCTATGTAGTCATTATATTCAAGTTTCCATAAGCATGAACTCGACTATGTAAACATTATTTCCATAAACATCATCAATTTGTGAGATTTTTTGAAGAATAAAAATGCATAATTAAGATGAATTTATAGGAATTATCATACCATGAAATGATTCAACTTTTCCAATTCCATGTGATCAGTTCATATATGGAAACAAATATCATGATCATTTTTTATCATGATTCGGGTGAAATTCAAAATGAAAAAAAAATTATTTACAGGATCATTATACTCTAGCTACAAATAAAGATGCAATAATCTTGAATCACACATGTAGGTATATAATCAAAGGAATATTTAAATCATATATACTTCATGTAATTAATAATGAGGAGATGAGGGTTTGAAGGAGGAAGATCTACAATGGTTATTTTTATATTCATATGCAGTTATAACTGTCTTTGAATAAACATGGTTTCTATTGAAGTTTTAAAGAGGTTGTTTTTTGTGGATCTAGTTGAAGACAAGGTAGTAATATTCATAGAGTTTGAATTTTCAAAAATATTATTAATTCTAACTAAGTTATTCATGTGGTCTAGTGAATAAAATGTGAAATAGGGAAGTTCAATGCTCTAACATTAAACAATATATATTTCAAATTATCGAAGAGAGATAAATAGTGTAAGTGAGACTTGATACTATTATATTTTAAATATATATTTAATTATTAGATATAGAATCCCTGACTATAACTCCCCAGACCCAGACCCCTGAATTAGGTTCTCATATATTCATAATTTACATACTTTCTTGATATCAGTTGTAAAATCTTAGATATAATTTTTCATAATTATAAAATCAATAAATATTATTTAATCTTTTACTTCATAAGGATATTTTCAAGTTTAGATATTTAGATAATTATGAAACATCATAAACTAATATATCTTATTCCTTTTTGAGTTAATGGATATTTTTTCCATTATATATAAGAAACTACTTAAATCATGATAAGTCTTCAACATCTCCCATAAATTCTTCCACATGTTCTATATTTCAAAATATACCATGTGTATTAATTTTCTTCATAACTTGGGGAATGAAAACATAATAAAGTTGTGACCTCAAACACTTAGTAAGAGAAACATATAACTAATTCAATTGTGGAATAAAAATGGTATAAATATGATGGTAGGAATGGGTAAACAACATGAATACGTAATTAAATTAAGATTGGGACCATTCTATATCCATGAAAATAAATGAAAACATAGATGTCAACAATACTAATCTCATTCCAATGGAATGCATAATGTTGGATATCAAAAACCTAATATCAAGGCTTTTTCCAAGTCACTTTACTTTTCATCGAGGTTTTAGTCAAGAAATATTGCTGAATTGGGTTGGTATACAACAAATAATCAAACTTTTTTTGTCTCATTAGACATATCGATGCATCGAGGGGTTATATAAATTTTTTCCCCACCCATCTGAAGGTTCCAGGCACAGTGGAAGCACATGGGTGTATGTGCCCACTTGGATTTTTTTATTAGCAATGATCAATCCAAGATCAATACGACAATAAACACCAGACTCCACAGATCGAATCACATAAATAGATAAAGAAGAAGAATAGTCCCATAACCATAAAGGAGGATCATCACAGGTTGATTATAATTAATTTAATTAATTGATAAGAAGTACCTTTTATGGCGTTCTTTCTTCGTTGATATTTCTGATCACGTTCCGATGTGATTCATCATTGTTTCATAGAAGCCAAGGGTAGACTTCCTCTAGTGGTGATCCAAACATGCACCACATATCTTTGGATGTTTCCAAAGGAGTCTCTGGGTGCTATCATGGAGAAACCTTTGCTTGCATTGTCCGCCTTAGATCGTCTTGATCTGATGGAGGAGGATCTCTCTCGGTCTTGAGAGCGTTCTTAGAGGAAGGAGTTCTTTCAGCCTTGAGAGAATTCTCCAGAATTGCTGTGCACAATGATTGGGAAAAGTTTTGGGGTTGTGAGGATATTTATAATTGTGTTTGAGGTTATAGAGTTATGACAATAAATAAATGCATTATGAGTTATATTTATTTCATTAACTCTTATTTAAAACCCCCATGTCGAATCATTAATTCCTTGACATGCACCCACGCTGATTATAATAAATATAATTTAATAAAACAATATTATATACTCAAAATCCTGAATGGAAAAACTAGACTGCGTGTAATCATTAATACAAGGCATGTACTTATTTTTTCATAAAACTACACATAGTGTAATCATTAATACATGGTGTGTACTTGTTTTTCATTTCCTTTCCAAAATGAAAACTACACGGCGTGTAATCATTAATACACGGTGTGTACTTGTTTTCATTTTATTCTTCCTCCAACATTAAAACGATTTAGGATTCCTTGAATAATTATTAAACCACATATGGGAATAATATTTATTCTAATTGATATACTTGGATACACTTAGTGTGTGACCCTCTAGGCCTCTTTCTCATTGGCATTAGGCGGGCTTGCCTAAAGTCCAAGATTACTGTCTAGAAATGGGTCAAGGAACCCAAGAGAAAGAAGTTGATGCCACATTGACATGTCACCTCATATGAACACTTACCATGTAATTTAATCCCTTTATCTCAATATATCATCAAATAGGTTTCATGGCAGTGTCATAAACCTATATGCTTGATCTGTCATTCTTTGACTTACAGAAATAAACTCATTATGACACCATGGACATCTAATTTGGGTGACAGTTCTATTTCAATCAAAGGGATCGAGATATCTACTTCTATAAATATGGAAGGGACAAATCTTTCCTAGACTTATCCATTAATAACATATCATTCATGACGCACCCAACATACACTACTTCCCACCAACTGTCTTCGTGACGGTTTTGGTTAGCAAATCTAAGTGTGTGAGTCATGACATGAGTTAATGATAATCTTCCAGTCTAAGGACCATTACACATGCTCGTAAATAGCAATTTTCTATGACACCAAGACATGTGGAATTACTACTGGCGGGTCTGTTCTCATAATCTCCCATCTTGAAGATTACCAAGTGTGAACTCCATGAGAGAGAGTATCATCTTTTTATGAGTACTCTCACATGACGGTCTATATACTATGTATCCTATCATAGTATGTCATCCAACCATAGAACTTTATTTAAGAATATTATTATAGCATTTCAAGGTTCTCATCATAGCGGGGATCTGCCATAACCTTATTAATGCAACAAATATTCCAAGACATTATTATATTATAGTCTTGTAGAACAATGAACAATATATAATAAGGGTATATTCACGTAATCAAAGTACAAATAGTTGGTTCTCAGGACACCAACTCTAACACCATCACCTAATTAATTCCAATGCATTCACTATAAGATTAAACAAGAACTTTCATACTATTCCCTAAGAAAATCTTGTGTTGGTCAGAGACTAACTTCACTAAGACTCAAGAGGGGGAAGAATTGAGTTCATGAAATTTTCTTCATTTAGAAAACCACCATCTTTAAAGATATGATTACTTATGATAATTTCATAACACAAACACAGAGGGGAAATAAAATCATAATGAAAAGATATCAAACAACTATTATAGTGGTTTGGGGAAAAAAATCCCCTAGTCTGCTCCACCAACACTCAACTCTAAGAGCTAGGAAATTTTCACTAGACTAGTCCTTTACTAGGGAATGTCAGTATTTTTTATGAAGACTACATGACTAAGAAAAATCATTTGACATTTGGTTCAATAACAGGATCTTTCAAATGGGCTCTAACAAATCTTTATAAATGCCAGCCTTCAAGGTTATTATACCAGGATCCTTCACAGTGAGAGAGAGAATAAACAGAGTTTATAAACGAGGCTCATAGTTATAAGATACAAATAATAAAAGAGAAGAAATATCCAGGAGATATGATGAGAATAAAATGTATCTTGAGGAGATTCATCTGAAACACACAAAAAAGATGATCTTGATAGCAAAGATGCAGAGTTAAATCTTATTATTTCTTTTCAAATAAGATAGGGTAGCACATTGAGGGATTTTTTAAAGAGAGTTTGAGTGAAAGTTATTATTCTATTATTTCAAAAATTTTCTATATTTCTCTTCTTCCCCACATGAAAAATAATTCAAAACTTTACTTTCAATTACACAACATTATATATGTGAAATAAGGGATTAGAATTAAATTCCACACATCCTTTTCTATAAAATACCTCGACAATAGTATTGATCATTACATTATCCTTGTAATTCTTTCTTTTCTCAGTACTTGTAACTTTTTATAATAATTTTTAGCATAAGTAGGTAATCCAACATTTAATTCATGAATAGAAGTATTAATTTCCACTATAATTACACCAAAAGTAATAAATAGTAGTTTATAGAATAAAATATCTAATTATAGATTGCAACTTAGCTGAATTCCACTAATTTGAATTCACATAGCCAAATTGATTCATGTATTCATTCTTTATGTAGATAATTTATTCACGCTGCCAAATTTTCATAGTCCTTTTTCACATAACCAATTTTATTCTCGTATCCCAATGAATTACATATCCATTTGGATCCATGTAGTGGATTTCACCATTTATCTAAATCATGTAGTTGATTACTCCATGTAATAGATTCACATAGTCGTTTAATCTATATAGTTTATTGATCATGTAGGTGAGTTATCAATGTAGGTGATTTCCATGTAGCTAATTTCATGATGTAGCCATTTCACATAGGTGTTTTATTCACATAGATGATTGAAATATCCAATTTCTCAACATACCCATTTCTCCTTGTAGATAAATGACTCACATAATTAATTTTCCATACTTAGGAAAATATTCAGAAAACTTCTAGAAATTTAATATTTTGATAGAATGAATGAAACTAATAACGAAAACCTAATAAACCCACTTAAAAAACATTTGTAAAAAATAAATGGTTACCAAAACCTAAAGTACATGGGATATGTTGGAATAATATTAATAGTATAATAATCTCCCCTTTTTGGGTGATCACAAAAAACTCATTAAATATTAAACTTTAAAATATTTTATAGAAAAATATGTAATTTATATATAGATTTCAAAATATATTTCTTATCCTTTTAATCTCCCCCTTAATTAGAAATTTCTCTCACTTTTGAGGAAACATCCCTCTTGGGTAAACTTCTTTTATCAAGGATACTTATCCCCCTTTTATGTAATTAAAAAGGAATGGTAAGGATAGGAAAAACACTTTTAATTTAGAACCTAGAATGATGAAATAGTTAAGTATAGTGCTAAAACTAAATGAAAATTATGGAAAGACTTGAAACTCAATAGAAAATCAAATACCACATAAATAAAGGAATAAAACATTAAATGAAATAAATCTTTAAGAAAAACATTAAATGAAAAAAATTGCTAAGAAAAAAATAAAGAATGTATAAACTAGGGTTTTATTATTTATCAATATTTTTACAAAAAAGACATCCATTCAATAAAGAGGCCTATACACCTCAACCCTTTATAAAAAAACATCCATTCAACACTCACAAAATTACACATACAATACACTAGTCATAAAATTAAAGCCTATGGATAGGGTTAAAGTGAGATGAAGGTTTGGGTGGAGGAATCTTGAAAGTTGGAGATATACAAGAGGTAGTGGGAGGGTCAATCACCAGTGGAAACACTGACTTCTCAAAATCTATAGTAGAATGGGTTTTATATCCAACTAATGATATGTCACTTGGATTTAGAGAAGGTGTGTTGAGAACACCTTCAGGATTTCTTGAATCTATACAAAAATCATAGGAACAAATAGGCATAAAGGCCAATTTTTTGAAGGTCCTGAAAGTGAAGATTTTTCTCTATATCACTCAATAGTTAAGACAACAACCACCTTGGATTTCTGTTTTCTATAAATAGTGGTTCGATCATAAATAGTATCTACTCTTTATCTAGTACCTTGAAAGGTATCTAAAAAAGCTAGTCTAAGACTCCTTGAACCTCTTATATGAAACAAATCATGTGCACACATGTCAGTACTATTAATTATTCTAGACTTAAAAACTATATAATAGAATTAGATGCATGTTTATATATCTAGAAAACTATTTCAAAACAATTATTAAGAATTAATTTAAAATAATCAATCTATCCAAAGTAAAAAATCTAAGGAGCACTAAACATGAGAGTAGATTGAGAACTCGATGTAGTAATTGGATGATCTAAAAACATCTTTAGAGTTTGGTTGATAGATCCTTGCACATTTATTACCATTCAATTCATAGCAGGAAACATTCTTTCCATATTTTCTAACTGATCTACTAAAAATTGAGCTTCCTCTTGAACAACACTGGAAGGAGGTTGAGGAACTAAGGAACTATTGGTAGCAATAGTAGGCTCAAGTATAGCTGGAGAAAGTATTTTCAAGGCATTAGTAGCTAGTGACACTAAATGGATAATCCTGAGAGGCTTATAGACAATAATTTCTCTCCATTTAGGTGCATTTTGAACAATTAGAGTTGTGTCAAACTCTAAGGAACTAGAATCATCTTCTGAATATTCAAAGTAAAAACATTTAACTCCCTCATAAATCTTGACTATTAAATATATAAAGAACTAATGATTTCTAGTTACTGGACCAGTTGACCTAGAAATCATACCTTTCACATTCTAATAAATTTCCAAGATCTCTTCAGTCTTTTTAATCACTGATACTTTAAGATAAATAACCATTTCATTCAAAGAAATATTTGTTCCAACACCAATCCTGTTAACATATTCTCTAGTGTCCTAGAACTAATCCATAAGATCTATATAAAAATATTGCATTAGAATAGGTGTGAAAATATCATACTAAAGATATTGAATTAGATAAGTCTTAGTATTAAATTCTAAACATATCTAATCAAATTTATTATGAAGGTCAGGGACCACTGAGGGTATAGATATATAAGTGTCATGGGGATGAAATCTCTTAAGAAACTCAAAATATATTTCTAATATACTCTTTAAATTATGTAATCTCTCCTTTATTTCATACTTAAAACTCTAAATCTCATCAACTACATCCTGAGACATATCAGATTGGACCATATGAATATTTTGCACCATTTCCCTTAAGATGAAACTATCACTCCATGCTCATTTATCTTAGACATAGTAGCAAAAATTCCTCTAAGTCCATATAATTGAGCTTTCATCTCCCCAAGATCTTTAGCATTCACCTCAGAGATAAAATATTTCATAGGGTTTATATGTTTGATTACGTTAGTTTGGGTTGTCATCATCCCAGATAGAATATCAAAATCATATTTTGAAATTGAACATTACTTGAGTTATAAGATCTCATCCTTATGGGATATTAGATCCTACTTCAACTTATTATAATATCTTATAAGATTATAAAATTTAGTCCTTATAGTAGAAGAAAATATTTTCATACCTGAAATTTCATAACTCTTATTGACTAAGGGTTCATCCTCATGTACAGGAGGAGGTAATGGTATGGATACTTAAGTATGAGAATGATTAGAAGTATCTATAAGCACATCCCTAACTCTATCTCTACTAGAAGGTGATCCATGAAGAATTAAATCAACTTCAGGGTGTTCTACTTTAGGCAATCTATGTCCACTACAACTTACACACTTGGAATAATTTCAACTAGACTTTACTCGTGATCTTCATCATCTATATCATTAAGTGGATCAACATGATAAACAGATTTAGTAGCTCTAACAACTTCTTATTCTCATGTCTGAACTAACTATTCCATAGTAGGTCTAAATTCTTGAAATTAAGGTTCTAATCTAGAAACTACCAACTCCTGCACCACCCTAGAAGGTAGTATCTCGATAGGTTTTTCATCCCTAGTTGGTGAGGTTTGAGATGCATTGCACTGAGAAATACCTTCCTATCCAAAAAGTATCAAATAAATTTAAGAATCATCTTAGTAGTGGTCAATAGTTTTCAAGTCCAAGACTGTAAGGGTATTACTTCTATGGAACTTCATAACCTATCCCTCATTCAGTTCTACATCTTTCTTCTTTAACATTAGGGAGATGATACTTCCATAAGGGTAATAATTTATCTTACTTTTACCTTTACAGTAGTGATGCATAAAATGAATCATATACCTTATAAGATTTAGCTTAACATTATTGACTAGGATATATAAGAGGTACATGTCATGAAATAACACATTTTTCATTTCCCCCATCTCTCTAGTAAATCCAATCATGAATTAGTTTATAAAGAACTTTCCATTCATCTTCTACATCCTTTACAGTTCTTTTCTCAAAAGCAAAGGTTACAAACAAGAACATGAAAACCTAAGTTGGTTGCACTAAACTCATACCAACTAGATTTTTGGCTAAAGTTAACTCCCATTCATGGAGACAATGAAATATTTCAACCATTTCTACTAGTGAAACAAGTACATCTTTCCCATTAACATTTTATGAGAACACATGCTCTGCTTCACCAAACTAGAACTTCGTATTCATCATAAACTCATTCACTTATTTATTAAAAAAGAAACCTGACCTTTTTTATAGAAAATAAACTTCCATCATTCAAACTAAAATTCTTTCTTCAGTGGTATCTTGATAGTCTTCAACCAACCCTTATCGAGAGCTTTTCTAGAAAATACCATGCACATTGCACTAACTGGATTAGCTTTATTGGAATAACTAGATCTTCTATCATAACCATGCTTAGACTTTCCCATTGTAGAAGGTAATTATAAAGTCAAGAGGGAATAGAGATAGATGAAAGATTGAATAGGGTGATGGTTCAGCTTTTGGAGGAAGGAGCATAGGTGGAGAGAGAAAGGGTCGAGGTTCGATTGGTCTCTTAGGTCACATAGTCAATTTGAAAAAGGGTGTGTATCCGATTTAGGATTTTAGGTTCAATTATAAATTAAAGTAAAAAAATAAAATAAAAAACAAAAAAAAGTTTTCTAAATTCACATCAAGATTAATTTAAATTATAAAGGAGAATAAATTAATTTAATTTCCATAAATCATTAAAATAAAACATTAATAAAATAATGCAGAAATTAATATTTAAATAAATAAGATAAATGAAACTTATTTAAATTTGAATAATCTCAACTATCTTTTAATAAAATAAAAATGTTCACATGCAAGAAGCTTAGTAAAAATATATACTAACTGATTCTCACTAGACATAAATTTGAGAGTAATTTCACCTTTTTTAGCATGATCTCTCAAGAAGTGATGTCTCAAATCTATATGGTCCATTCTTGAATGATTTATCAGATTCTTTGAAATGTTGATAGCACTAGTGTTATCACAATTTATTTATACTCAATTATAATTGAATCTAGAATCTAGAAAGGTGTGTTTCATCCTCAAAACATGTGCACAATAACTACCAGTATCTATATATTCTATTTCAGTATTAGATAATGCAACTAAGTGTTGTTTCTTACTAGATAATGATACCAGGGATTTACCTATAAAATGTATTTTTTCTGAAGTACTCTTCTTATCTAGTCCATAACCTCCAAATTTGGAATCCAAATAAGAAGTTAAATTAAAAACATAATTTTTTTGGAAAAGTAAGGAAAGAGAAAATTTTCTATTTAAATAACATAAAATACTTTTGGTAGCTTTCAAATTAGATTCCTTATAATTAGTCTGAAATAAAGCATATAAGCATATTAAAAACATAATTCCTAGTTTACTAGTAGAAAAATACAATAGACTCTCAATTATTCCTCTGTATAGATTTCTGTCAACTGGTTTCCCGGCTTCATATGAATCAATTTTCTCATTAGAACTCATAGGATTTTCTTGTACTTTATCTCTTTAGAGTCTATAACTTTTAAGTAAGTCATGTATGTATTTACCTTGATTTAGTACATTCCCAAAGTCTTTTTTGATTAATATAAAAACATATAAAATAATTTTACTCACCCATCATGATCATTTCAAATTCTTTTTTACATGATCTTTAAAAATTCATTACACGGTTTTTTATTTTTAGATCCAAAGATCACATCATCAACATATATATGAACCAAAAAAATATAAAGATTAAGTTTTATGAAAATGATTAAGATATTGCACTCCCACTAAAAATTATCTGATAAAATAAAAAAATTAAACACACATACCAATCTCTAGGTACTTATTTTAGGCCTTAAAGAGCTTTGGTATGTTTGAAAACTGAATTTGGAAAATGATGATTTTTAAAACAATGAGTTTTATTTTCAACATAACCTTCCTCCAAAAGAAAAACATTTAAAAATAATATTTTACATCCATCTGATATAATTTGAAATTCATTTGTGATGAATTGGCTAGTATAATCCTAAGGTATTCTAATCTAGCTACTAATATAGAGGTCTATTCATAATATATACCTTCCTATTGGTTATATCATTCAGATACTATCCTAGAATTATTCCTTGTGATCACACCATGATTATCTTGATTATTCATAAAAAACATTTTGTTCCTATAACAGGATAGTCAGAGGGTCTATTAACTATTTCTTATACCCAGTTACACTTGAATTAGTTTAACTCTTATTTCATTTCTAAAACTCATCTCTTATCTACTAAGGATTATTCTAAGTTTTAGATTATAATTGAGATATAAATACAAAAAATTATCTAAGGTTTTATACACTCATTTTAGTCCTAATACCTTAATCTAAACTTACTTTAATAGTTTCTAAGGGATGGTTCTTAAGGGTTCTAGGATTTATAGGTAGAAAACTTTCTGGTTCACTAGTATCCATCCTTTCAGGACTTTGTTCAATAAAATAAAGTTATAAATAATCATCCTTTCTATTATAAAATAGAGTGTTAGGTCTTGTGTTTTCAATATAATCACTTATCTCATCAACTTGAGTTATTTTTTATCAAAAGGACCACTTTCATCAAATTTTACATGAGTTGATTTATCAACAACCTTTAACCTTTTATTAAAAACTTTATATTCCTTGGGATTAGTAGAATAAGCAAGTAATGTTCCTTTATCATTATTTAGATCAAATTTACCAAGATTATACTTGGTGTTTAGAATATAAAACTTGCATCCAAACACTTTAAAGTATCCAAATTTTGGATTTCTACAATTCCATAGCTCAAAGGGTGTTTTCTTCAAAATAGGCCTAATTAGAAATCTTTTATGACATGAAATTTTGTGTTTATCGCTTAAACCTAAAAATGAGTGGGAAAGTTATATTCACATAACATTGTTCTATAAATTTCTTACAAAGTATTATTCATCCTTTCAAAAACACCAATCTATTGAAGTTTCCTAGGGGGAAGTATACTTTATTAAATGTTTTTAACAATACGAATTGAACTCGTGGTTTTTAGATTCTCTTATATGGTCACTTCTTAAAGTAATATTTGGAATATGTATTTTATTGAACCAATTTATAAAAACTAAACAAGCTTAAATCTTAAAACATAAAAAGAAAACCCAAGTAAATTTAGAAAAATCATCAACTAAAACATAAAAAAATATTTTCCTCTTAGACTTGAAATTCTAGATGGCTCAAATAAATCCATATGAATAAGCTCTAGGGGTCTAGAATTATAAACCTCTTTAATTGGTTTAAAATATTACTTTTTTTGTTTTCCCATTTGGAATGCATCACATGGTTTTTTTAATTTAATTTGAGGTAAATCTAAAACTAAACTCCTTTTAGACAATTTTCTCAAATAATAGACATTACAATGTCCCAAACTTCTATTTCAAGTCTAAGATTCATTTTTTTTGGTATTTAAATAGTTCACTTTTTCTCTACTCGGATGATTTAGATTTAGAGTATAGACATTATCTGTTCTAGCTGCCTTAAATTTGAGAATTTTATCTTTGAAAACATAACATAATTTGTCAAAAAAATCTAAAAACTAACCTTCATCACAAATTTGTTAAATAATTATCATATTGATATTTAATCCTTCCACATAAAAAAATTATTGATGAGTACTAATCTTGGATTTCCAACTGATCCAAATCCTATCATATTGCCTTTTCCATTGTCACTAAAAGTGACATAGCCTCTGTCAATTTTTTATAAGAAGTGTAAATTAGAGAAATATCCACTCGTATGTCTTAAAAATATTTTATTAATATACCATTTCTAATTGATTATCTTGTAACATTATTCCAATAAATAAAAATCAAAAGATATATTACTTTGGCACCCATATTCTCCTAGGTCCATCAATGTTAGCAATTAATGATTTGGGGACCCAAATATATTTGTGCTATCTAAAAAATCCAACACTAAATTTTGAAAATATTTTTGAAAGGTAAGCATGTTTTGTTCCACAACATTGAAGATTTCTCAAACAATAAAAATTATAATATTTACCTAATTCTCTATACTGAAAACAAGTAACTTTGGAGAGGTTTTTGTTCTTAAAACTTGGTACAAAATATTTTTTATTAAGCTATGAATTATCACCTTAGACTATTTTTCCAAATTTATTTTTTATGATCTTGATTGTTTCCAAGGATTTGATTCTAATAATTTCCACCTTTTTAAAAAACGCTTATATAATACTTAAAGTATTGAAATTATTTTTTCAATATTTTAATTTTATTATCATGTTCATAATAGGAAATAGCAGAATTTTCCAACTTTATTTTAAAATATAAAATATATTTATTTAAGACCACTTTTTCATTTACTATGTTTTCATAGTAATTTTTAATAGTTTTATTGTTCTTTTTTAAAGATTCATATTTGGTTTCTATTATGGTACAATATTCATTTAATTACTCAAAAGAGTATTTTTCATTCTCTGATTCATATTCAATATCAGAAGAACAAAAATAATGTACCTCATCTAATAATTTCATTAAACACATATTAGCCTTTTGATTAAAAATTTAATCTTCTGAATCTAAAGATGTATCATCACTATAATCTTCAAAATTGCATTGTTTTTCTTTCATGTATATCTTGGATTTATTCTTATACTTAACTTTCTTAAAATGATTTTACTCAAATTTTTCATTATCTTACAATTAAGGAAATCCTAGATGGATGTGTCCAAACTTATTACAATCATAGTATATTACTTATTTATAATTTACCTCATGATTCATATACTTATTAAATGGTTTCCTGAAACTTATTCTCTTTTTTTTAGAACTTTTTGAAATTTCTTTGAAAATGTGAAATTTCATTGTCTGAAGTAGTACTATTTGTGGTATCTTCATCTAATGACTCATCCATCTGTATCTATTTGATTTTATTGTCATATTTTGAAGTTGTGACTTTCATAGTAGAATTATAATTCTTAACCAATATGTGATCTTGATATTTAGCTTCTATCTCAGCCTCATATATTATAAGATTTCCAAAAATATACTTTATTTTTAAAAAAAAATTATAGATTGCCTAATGGAGGGTGATATTTCACTCCATCTGGATGGTAAAATTTGAAGGATTTTCAAATCTTGATCTGTTTTAGGAATGGGTGTTCCTAAATAAGCAACATTGTTTACAAAATTATCATTTATTCCAATCATTTGGGTGATTATTTCTTCATCCATCATTCTTAAAGTATCTAAATTAATATTGGAAGCATCATATCTAAGAGATTTCACATTGTTTGTTTTTTTATAGTCCACTACTATAGTAGTCCACATTTCATGAGATATTTTGTTGGAGTTGGTTCCCTAGAACCAAATTTTATATACTTATGATAACCTATATTAATATTTTTTAATATTAATAAATTATTTATCACATAATGATTGTTCTTCTATGTAACTTAAAATGAGATAATATCCTAAGAGTAGTTATAGCACTAAAAGGTCATAGTAGTTCCCTGATATGATGAGAACCTAGAAGTGATATGAAACTACTCTTAAATATATGTTATATAGATGAATGATATCATTTGAGGTGCACAAATGATATAGGCTATCTGGTGTGGAGACTCATAGTACTTTGAGGCACCTTATCATGGTGTACAACCTTGGTAATATCCAGTGTAGGATGTTATGATAATGATACCTGCCAGTAGGAAATCCACATTTATATGTTTCATTGGATGTTCCTATCTTCAGACATATTTATTGATCCTTATACTTTAATATCATTATTAATTATTATTATGAGTAACGTACTTTTATGTATTGATGAAAACTGTGATGATATATGTTTATAGTGTGATAGGATACGTTGGGTGTGTCACAATTAATATTTCATTAATTAATAATGTGAGAAGGGATTTTTCCTTTCTGTTCTTAAATAGAAGTTTATATCTTAGTCTGTTTTATGGAAATGACATATCCAAAATAAATCCATGACCATAGTGTTCTAAGGAAATTTTGATATCTGGAAAGTCAAAAAAATAGACATCGAGTACATAGGTTGATGGCACAATCATTCAACCTTCTTGATTAGAGATTTCATGATAAAGGGATTATATTACATATTAAGCATTAGTATGAGGTATTATGTCATTGAGACATTAACTTATTTCTTTATGGGTGACTTGTCATGTTTCTAGATGCTAACCATGGACTTTAGGCTGTTTCGCCTAATGCCACTGAGAAAGAGGACTAGAGGATCACACACTAAGTGTATCCAAAATATTAGTTAAATAATATATTATTATTTACTATTTAACAAGTTCAATAAATATTATTCCCATACATGGTTTAATAATTATTCATGTTTTTTTAATCACATATATTTGTTCACAAGTTATTCAAGAGAATATAATGTAAGTGGAATATTTAATAAATGTTTATTTGTTATTTAGTAAATATAATGTTTATTCATTTATTGGTGAATAATGAAATGGTATTTATTTATTAAATGAATAGTTATTATTCAATGATTTATAAATACTGTTTAGTAATGGAGGGCTAGGTTTTTAGGTTCGATGAGAAATAATAATATATTGAATATTATTTGATTAAATAATATTTAATTTAATTTTCATGTTAAGTGCATGTAAAAGAAATATTATTAGTATTATTATTTTGACATGGTGTTCCATAAGGGACTAAATAAATATTAAATGGAACTTGTAAAAATATTTATTTTTAACCCTAGATATTTATAAACCCAATTATACTATTTTCTCGAGAGAGCCAATTAATTTTGTTTATCATGAACAACAAATATAGAGAATCCTCTCAAGCCCTAGAGAGATCCCTTATCCAAGAAAGCTCCCAATAATGAAGATTAATCTTCCTCCACCTTCCACTCTCGAGTCAAGAGAGATCTAGAGAATCCTTTGGAAGAGATTCTCAAGGCGGTCAATGGTGAACGACACAAGCGATAGGATATGTCGTGCTAGCACCCAAAGATTCCTACGACGACATTCAAAGATTTTTGGCACAAGTGTGGATCACATCTAGATTGAATATTATATTGATTCTTATAATGGAATGATGATAAAACATAGATCTATTGTCAAATCTATCAATGAAAAAACAATTCACGAAAGGTAATTATTTAATTAATTAAATTAATTATAAATAATAAGTGGTGATCCTATGCTTGGTTCTTAAATTATATCCCTTGTTTATTTTCATTGGTTAAATTATATAGATCGTGACACTCATCACCATATAAATCCCAAATTGATCATCGATCATGATAAAAAGTGAAGTTGGGAATGACCCATCACATGCTTATATTGTTCCTATAATCTACAAGTGGTATCAGAGAGGACACATAATTATTTATAATTATTTAAAGATCATTGATTAATTTATAAATTTTTAATTTAATCTTTTTCAATTATAGTTTAATCATTATTTAAATCTGAATTATGAGATCCCCTTCTATTTGTTTCTTTTACATTTAATAAATTAGATTAATTTTATAAATGAAATAAAAATAAAGAACTTGTTTGGAGTTTCCAAGGATTCTGGTCAGATAACACAAGAGTATACGCCATGTACCCAGAGGTACACACCATGTACTAGTGTTCAATGCACTAGGAAATAATTCAGAATTAATTCAAACTATGTGTATTGAATACATATTGTGTATTTAATTTCTTACACCGTGATTTGACCAATCCATCCTAGAGAACAGTCAACCGGAGTACACATTATATAGCCCATGTATACAACAAGTAGTCCTTTAAGTCATAGATGGGAGTTGTATTTTCATACATGGACTACATGACTGGTGACCATGTAAATCAGAGAACATGTGTCGTATAGCCCTTGTACACATCATGTACTCCAATTTTTACAAGGCATGATTCACACACTAAGTCCCTAGGCATTTTCCTCGAATAAAAGGTGAGAGGCGTACACGCCATATAGCTCGCTTGTATACACCGTGTACTTACACCAAATTACATAGAATTAAAATTAATTTATTATACTATGTAAACCTTATCAACATGTTCTTGTGTCTAATCATTAAGTTTATAGGACACCCCATGTGATGGGTTTTTAACATATATATATATATATATATATATATATCTGTGTGTGTGTGTGTGTTTAATTAATTTTTGTATAATTTTCAGATCTGCATATCATGTGTGGATCATATTACAGTGATTACTCTACACGCATTGAAGCATAACACATGACCGAAAAATTCCGTAATCTATGTAATTATTAAGATGATACTACAAATCATGAAAGTATGTGATAGTTTTTTTATGAAATTTGTCACAAGAGTAAATAGTTTGCTAGTATAATACATGTTGGGTATATTTAGGTAGGTATTCATTGTGTTGCCTCCAAAGTACATTTATGTACATAGTTAATTTTAAATAAATTTATTTAATTTGTTTAAAATTATTATGGATGAGAATATCAAGGAAACTTTTATCAGAATTAAGATACAAGAATTGATTAATTAAATATGATATTTAATTGATTCGAACATGATTTATCTTAAATAAGAATGATTAAAATTGAATGATAGTTTTATTAAATGTGTAATTCATTTCATTATTGTGGATGATCATGAGAATATACCAGACATTTTTATGTGATTGGTTTCATTTAATTTATTATTAAATTAATTATTGGTTTGTGTGCCTTCTCTCGTCTTATTATGTAAGGGTATACATGTCCTTGGTTTCTTTTATATAAACATGTTTCCACTCACCTGTGTCTGAGTAAAATCATTTTCAATGGATGTAGATCCCAAGATAGTGGAGGTGGTTCAAGTCTATAGATGAGGATAAACCAATACAAGAGAGTTACATTGGTGTATAGGTGTAAATTTGTAACACGAACCTTAATTGGTTCAAGGTGTTTTTCCCCAAGGTCAACGGTTAGTTTATCATCCGCTGGATGAACTAACCATTAGAAAATCTCATGATCATACCACTTTATTATTTTATTTCTTTCAAGTTTCAAGGTTATTTCATTATGGATTTTTTTTCGTGATCACATTAATTAATGAATTAACAAGCATATAAGATAGAACTAAAATAAATTGGCTTATGCATAAATATTATCTAAGACATGGTTAATCACTTAAGTAAATCTATGTAATATTAACAATCATGTAATAAAGATAATAATTGTAAATTTACAAATAAATTATAAAATCCCTCAATTATGTATATTAAGTTAATATAGCCATCTAATACTTTAGTTAAAATCAAACCACAGTTCAAAGTTCTTGACCAACCAAAGTTGGGGTGCTTTCAATTATCAGGGAATTCTAACTTGAAGTTTTGGTTTGACTAAACTTAGTTCACATCAAGGGTTGAATTCCAAAGTAGTACTTGGTGTAACTGAGAGGAAAGGGTTGAGAAAATCCAAATTAAGAATTTTAGGATTGGGGAGTCCACTCAATAGATCAAGGAACTATGAGTCAATATCATTGGAATTTTTAATTCCTACCTAAAACAATTCACGTTTCTTAACCAACCAAATTTGGGGTAATGAGAAGGGAAACATGGATTATTTCCACTAGAATGTATGATAAATAGGATATTCTAAAGCCATTGGTGAGAGATATTGGGTTTTGATAAAATAGTGGTAGATTAATAAATATAATATTTATTTATTTGTTTAAATTTTATCAGATAAAGTACTAAAATTATGATCATCTTATTTGTAGAAATGGAAATAAAATGAATTCAAACATATCACTATGATCCATACTCGAGAAGGATAACCTTATCACTGGTATAAATTTCCAAGAGTTTAAAAGTCACTTAAGAATTATCCTTCACCGTGAAAGAAAATTGTATGTGTTGGAAGAACCAATTCTTGATGTGCTAGTGATGAATACTTTATTCTCTATGAGAAAAATTTGAATGATTCCATAGATATTCAGTGTTTCATGATATCATCTAGGACCAATGATCTTTTGAAGAAATATGAATACATGGATACATATAGCATAATATCTCACCTTTGGGATCTCTATCAAGAGAATGAGATGCAATAGAGATACGATATCTCCAATGCTTTGTTTACAACTAATCTTGGAGAGTCTTCACCAACTAGTATTTATATAGTCAATATTATTGTATAAATTAAATACTTAGACACCTTAGGGATTAAATTCCCAGATGAGTTGCTCACAGATCTCATACTTTTATCACTATCCAAAACCTTCTCTGGTTTTATTTTTAATTATAATATGATCAATAATGAGAAGATTATTTCATAACTTCTTAATTTGATTATCCAAGTGGATAATGACATGGGATGTGATAAACTTGCAGTCTTTATGATGAATAAGAAAAGTAAGAACAAGGTGAAGGGACCCAAGACTCATAACAAGCCTAAAGCTTCCGAGAACTGTCCTTCCAAGAAGAGGAAGATCCAGAGGTAGTGTAACGAAAAGGAGGAAGTATGTTTTCCATGTGGAAAGCAAGCCCACTGGAAGAATAACTGCACACATAAGTGATGGGAAGCTAAATTTTCATTTGTTATTGAGTGTGATATTTTAATATCTACACATTAGGTATTAGATAAAGATTTTTTTCTTTCATCTTTATCCAAATACAGGAACCACTTGGATTTTAAAAGATTTCTAGAGGAGAGTAGGATCTACGAGCTACCAATGGTGTGAGGGTGTTTACTCTAGCCATTGGTAACTACCACCTTTTATTGTCAATAGTAATGATTTTGGTTTTAAAATACTTTTATTATGTACTAACTGTTACCAAGAACATAATTTTTGTATCATTCTTAGATACATATGGGGTTATTTTCATGTTTTGAAATAAAAGTTTTTTATCTTATAAATACAACATATGTTACAGTATAAAACATTTAAATAAGGGTATTTATATATTAAATTATGAAAATAGAGTATTGGAAATTGATAACTAATCATGTTCACACGACTCATATAACACCCAACTATGGAATCATTGTCTTAGTCATGTAAATGAGAAATGTTTAAAAAATCTTTATTAAGATGGTTATTTAGACTCGTATGATCTAAAACCACTTAAAAGATGTCATGTTTTTTTATATGGAAAAATGACCAAACCACCATTCAGTGGATAGGGTGAAAGGGCCACAGAACTTTTAGGATTGATACATACTAATCTGTGTGAACCATTTCCAAAAGAAGCTATAGGTGGGTATTATTACTTCATAACTTTTACTGATGACTTGAGTAGATATGGTTATGTCTACTTGATGAGGTATAAGTCCAAGACCATTGAGAAATTCAAGGAATTTAAGAATGAAGTAGATAATCAACTTGGAAAGAATATAAATAATATTTGATCAGATTGAAATGGTGAATATCTTAACCAAGAGTTTATTGATTTTCTATGGGAGTTTGGGATTCTATCTCAAATCGCTCCACCTTAGACACCACATTGGAATGGTTTCAGTGAAAGGAGGAATCGTACCTTGTTAGACATGGTAAGGTTTATAATGAGTTATGAATATTTTTCATTATCCTTTTGGTATATGAATTAAAAACCATGACATATATATTAAACTGAGTACCAAATAAAGAATCAAATAGAATTCCTTTTGAGTTATAGAGTGGAAAGAAACTTTTTTTGTTACATACATGTGTATGGGGTTGTGAGGTGTTTGTTAAGGCCTTATTAGGAAACAAACAATAACCCAAGGGAATAAAGTGTATCTTTATAGGGTTCCCCAAGGAAATAAAGGGGTACTACCTATAAAACCCCTTTGACAAGAAATTGATTGTCCCTAGACAATCTGTATTTCTTGAGAGGGATTACATCCTCAAAAAGTATAGTGGCGGAAATATTGAATTTAATGAAGTTGATAATCAATATACATAAGATTTGGTAGAGGAATATATTCCATAGTTCCTTGTGGAATAATTAGTTCATGAAACATAAGTACTATGTAAGAGCACAAGAGAGGTAAAATAACCAGAGAGATGTGATTTTTTAGTCACCAAATATGGTGAATGATTATTGTTTGAAAGTTACGAACCTTTCTCCTAGAAATAGGCTGTAGAGAGCTAGGAATCTCCAAGATGGAAAGAAGATATGAATTCTGAAATGGACGCCATGTATCAGAACCAAGTTTTGGTTTTGTTCAATGCTTCAGTTGATGTAAATACTATAGGGTGCAAATGGGTATTCAAGACAAAACTAAACATGGAAGGTAAAGTGAATACCTATAAATCAAGGATAGCGGTTAAAGGTATTAAAAAGTGTAAAGGAATTGACTATGATGAAAACCTTTCCCTAGTTTCCATGTTTAAATCCATTATAATTCTACTTTCTATAGAATCTTACCATGACTATGAGATTTGTAAAATGGATTTCAAAAAATCATTCCTTAATGGGAACCTTCGGGAATACGTCTATATTACACAACCATAAGGGTTTGTGACTCCTTGTGATGTCAAAAAGATTTTCAAGTTGTAGAGATCCATTTATGGATTGAATCAAACATCTAGGTCATGGAACATTTGACTCGATGAAGCTATAAAAAAACTTGGTTTTATTAAGAATGAATGTGATCCATGTGTTTACAAGAGGTTTAGTGGAATTAAAATTGTTATCCTAGTACTATGTGTTGATGACATATTACTTATTGGAAACAACGTACCAGTCTTACAGTATGTTAAGAAGTAGTTAAAAAATGTTTCTCCATGAAGGAATTAGGTGAATTAGACTATATTCTAGGGATGAATATCATTTGTGATAGATCTAAGTGGCTTCTTTGACTAAGATAAAATATATATCTTGACCAGATACTGATGAGATTTAGTATAGAACAATCTAATAGGGGATTGGTTCTAGTGTCACATGGTTTACATCTTTCCAAGAAAATGTATCCTCAAACACAATAGGAGAAAGAGAGAATGAGTAATATCTCATATGATTCAGTGAGAGGATCAATCATGTATGCCATGTTATGTACTAGAATTTATGTTTCATGTACATTGATAATGGTAGGAAGATATCAAGATGATTTAGGGGAATATCATTGGAATGTTTTTAAGGCTATCCTTTAGTATCTGAGAAGAACTAAGGATATTTTCATGGTGTATGGAGGATATGAGGAGCTGGTCATCAGGGGTTATACTAATGCTAGTTTTGATATATATCAAAATGATCTAAAGTCATAATTAGGTTATTTTTTCTATCTCAATGGAGAATCTATGGGATAGAAGAGTTCAAAGTAGCCTGTTTTTTCTAATTTTACAGCAGAATCTAAGTTTATAGTGTCTTTTGATGCATCCAAGTAAATCATTTGGATACAAAACATTGTCTAGGATATTAATGTGGTACCTATAATTAAATACCCTATCACATTGTATTGTGATAATACTATAGTGGTGGTTCTTGAAAAATAACTGAGGTCACACCAACAGACAAAGCATATACTCTGGAAGTATCACCTCTTGAGGGATTTTTATTTGAGGGGTGAAGTTGAAATAAGTAGAGTACCCGTGAAAGATAATGTGGTGGACCCCTTGACTAAAGGCCTATCTTATCATAAGCATGAGTATCATTTGAGACCTAGAAGACTGAAGGATGTTAGTAGTTGGCTCTAGTGAAAGTGGGATTCTATTGGATTTGGTGCCTTAGAACCAACTTTTATATAATTTATGATAACATGTACTCATATTTTTTAATAATAATAAACTACTTATCAAATCATTATTATTCATTTTTGTAACATAGTATGTGATAATGTCCTAAGAGTAGTTGTCGTACTAAAAGGTCATAACAGTTCCCCGCTATGATGGGAACCCAAAAGTGCTATGACACTATTCTTAAATATATGTTATGTAGCTGGATGATATCATTTGAGGGACATAGATAATACAAGCTATCAGTGGTAGAGACTCATAGGACATTGATGCACCTTCTCATGGTGTACACCCTTGGTAATATCCAGTATAATATATTATGAGAACAAGACACGCCAGTAGGAAATCCAAATTTATATACGTCATTGTATGTTCCTATATTAGGACATTTTTAGTGATCCGTAGACTTTAATATTATTATTAATGAGTATTATGTGTCATGTACTTTGATATATTGATAAAAACTATGATGATATATGTTCACGGTGAGGTAGGATACATTGGGTACATCATGAGTAATATTGCATTAATGAATAATACGAGAAAGGATTTCTACCTTATGTTCTTAAATGGAAGTTGATATATTAGGACCTTTGATGGAAATGATATAGCCAAAATAAATCAATGGACATGGTGTTTTATAAGCAAGTTCTATTTCTAAAAATTCATAGAAGGAGACATCGAGTACATAGGTTAATGGCACCAGCATGCAACCTACTTGATTAGAGATATCATGATAAAGGGTTTATATTACATGGAAATTATCCATATGAGGTATTATGTCATTATGACATTAAATTATTTATCTATGGGTTCCTTGGCATATTTCTAGATTCTAACCTTGGACTTTAGGCTACTTCGCATAACATCACTGATAAATAGGCCTAAAGGGTCACACACTAAGTGTATCCAGAATCTTAGTTAAATAATATGTTATTATTTATTATTTAACAATTTGAATAAATATTATTTACACATGTGGTTTAATAATTATTCATGTTTCCTTGATCTCATATATTCTATCACCAGTTATTCGAGAAAATATAATGTAAGCTGAATATTTAATAAATGTTTATTTGATATTTAGTGAGTATAATGTTTATTTATTTATTAGTGAATAATGTATTGGTATTTATTTATTAAATAAATAGTCATTATTCAAGGCCCAATAAATACCATGAAATACTGGTGGACCAAGGTTTTAGGTCTGGTGAGAAATAATAATATATTGAATATTATTTGATTAAATATTATTTAATTTAATTCATAAGTTAAGCGCATGTCAAGGAAATAATATTATTATTATTATTTTGACATGGGGTTCCACAAGGGATTAAATAAATATTAAATGGAACTTGTTCTAATGTTTATTTCTAACCTTGGTGATTTATAAATCCAATTATATTATTTTCTCAAGAGATCTAATTCATTTCATTTGTTGTGCATAATGAATCTAGAGAATCTTCTCAAGACCTAGAGAGATCCCTTCTCCAAGAACACTCTCAATAATGGAGAGATATCTTCTTCCACATTCCAATCTTTAGTTAAGAGAGATCTAGGTAATCCTTTGGAAGCAATTCTTAAGTCGATCAAAGGTGAATGACACAAGTGATAGGATCTACCATACTAGCACCTGAAGATTCCTATGGTGATGTTTGAATATTTGTAGAGCACAAATAGATCACCGCTAGAGGGAATTTGCTCTTGATTCCTACAACACAACAATGGTACAACAAAGATCTATTTTCAAATCCATAAATGAATAAAAAAATCATGCAAGGTAATTCTTTAAATTATTAAAATAATTATAAATAATATGTGATGATCCTGCAATTGCTTTCGGCATTCTATCCCTTGTCTATTTTCATTGATTCAATTTCATAGATTACAGTAATCATCATTATGTAAATCTAGTATTTATCATTGATTATGACAAAAATAAAATTTGGGCGTGAACCATTGAACGATTCCACTGGACTAAAAACCTACATGTTTCACATTGGGAAACTCGATTGAACTCATCTAGACCTAGTCCACATATGATAGTGTCTATGGATTTTGAGTTTAATCCATAGCTATCTTTAGTATCAAAATCCCATGTTTCAGATTGTGTCTTTGAAATTTCATAAGGCTTTACTACTTTTAGATAAACCTTGAGACCAAGGTTATTTAAATAAATTATTATTTGTGCCTTCCAACATCCATAATTATCACTATTAAAGTAGGGAGTTCTTACCATCAATATACCTTCTCTATTGTCATTCGTAGTAACTATATTGAAAAATATCATAAGAATTCAACCTTTGAAATATGAGAACTCAAAAGTCACTTTCATTAATACCAATTATTGGTCAGAGACTAACTATACTAAGACATAAGAGGAGGGTCAATTGAGGTCTTGAAATTTTCTTCACTTGGAAAACCACCCTCTTTAAAGATATGATTACTTCTAATCTTTTATTAACACATGAACACATTGTAAATAAAATAACAAAGAAAATATATCATACACTAGGGATTTATAGTGGTT
This sequence comes from Viscum album, assembly GCA_963277665.1. NCBI lineage: Eukaryota > Viridiplantae > Streptophyta > Magnoliopsida > Santalales > Viscaceae > Viscum > Viscum album. Next base: position 1,674,037,302 of record OY728133.1, read on the forward strand.
TTGGGAACAAAAGTCCCCTAGTCCACTCCACCAATTCTCAACTTTAGGAGCTTGGTGATTTTCACTAAACTGGTCCTTTTACATGGGAATTACAGTTCATTTACCAAGGATTTCACAATTAAGTGCATGTATTTTAAACTTGGTATAATAAAAGGTTCTTTGAACCAAGAACCAAAAAGGATTTATAAAAACCATCCTTAAAGGTTCTTTTACTAAGAACCTTTACATTGATAGAGAGAATATATAGAGGGTTTGTAGGTGAGGCTTAGAGTTATAAGATACAACAGATATAAGAGAATAAATATTCAATAGATATGATGAGAGTAAAATATAGCTCTAGGCGAGTCTTCTAAAACAAATCAATGATTATCCTACTAGTGTAGCTTTTGATTCAAATATTCTTCTTAATTTTTGAATAAAATAGAGCAACATGCAAAGATATTTTTAAAATCGAATTCGAGTGCAAGTGCTCATTCTATTCATTCAAAAGTTATGTATACTTCCCTTCTTCACCATATAAAAAAAATCATAAAAAAACTTCACTTTTAATTTCACACCATAATATCTATGAAATCAAAGCTTATAATTAAATTCCATAGGTTGTTTTCTCAAAAATATCTTGGCAACAGTACTGGCCATTAAATTACCCTTGTAATTATTTATTTTCTAAGTACTTACAAGTTTTTATAATTGTTTTTACCATAATGAGGTAATCTGGAATTTAATGCATGCATTATAGTATTAATTTCCCCTAAAAGTACACTAATGGTAATAAATAGCAGGATGAAAAATGACATAGTTGATTCAGGATCACCATGTAGATGAATTCCACTTATTTGAATTCACATAGCTGAATTGATCCACATAGTTTTTCTTCATGTAGCCAATTTATCCATTTAATTTAATTTTCATAAGCCTTGTTCACATAGCTTATTTTCTTCAAGTAGTCAAATAGATTATGTAGCCATTTGGATCCATGTAGTCAATTTCACAATGTATCAAAATCACATATCCAATTACTCTACATAAACAATTCAAAAATTTATTTGATCTATATAGTTGATTTCTCATGTAAGTGATTTACCAACGTAGGTGATCTCCACATCACTGATTTCATGACGTTGTGATTTCACATATGTGCTTCTTTCACATAGACAATTTATTTAGCTGGTTGATTGATGTATCCATTTTTCCATGTATATGAATTCCTCATGTATCCAATTTTCCATATTTAGGAAAATTTCCATCAAACTTCTATAAATTGTAGATTTCAACATAATGAACTAAAAAAATGAAAAAACCTAATGAAAAAACTTAAAAACAAAAACATCAGTAACATAAAAATGGTATTTTAGGTCATAAAAACTTAAATTATATGGTATATTTTGAAACAAAATTATTATTCTAACACCTTTCATGAATAAAAACATGTATATCCATATAATAAATAATATGAAATATCAATACATGATCAACCAACATTAACAATCAGTATTCATCAATAATGTCAATATTTTTCTCCGTGTCAATAAAAATCATAACATGATCATAACATATTCTAAGAAAGAAGTTTTAAGGTCAATAAATACATATTAAACTTTCTGATAATCATCTATATTGAAATAAAAATATGTAGTATGTCAATACTTCTCCCCATGTCAATATAATATCATAATTTCTAAGTGAACATTATCCAATATGATTTTTGTAAAATTAAATGTTCATACTATATAGAAAAATGAGTATATGGATAATTAAATACTTGAAAAGCATGAAAATAATCTATTCATGTTAAGTAGGTAGATGGATTCAAAAGAGCGCATCCCCAGTGTAATAAAGGAAACCAATAAGGATGTTGACATAGATGAAAAACATCCTTATAAAATAACGATTGAACGATACAACCCAAGAATAAATCATCAATTGGATTTCTTAGTATAATGAGTTAATTCCCTAAAAATATATCATATATATATTAGAGGATAAATCATGAAACATAAAACCTATTAGGTTAAAACCTTTTGAAAATGGAAGTGAAAACTTAAAACATCTTTTAGAAAATAGTTTTAACATTGATGTAAAATGAGGAAGTTACGGATCACTTATAAAAGTATTTTTCAAAAGGTGAAGTGAAAATACATTAAAAATATTTAATTTTATAATAATATTCAGTAATTGGGCCTTAAAAATGAAATAAATTTTCTTTAGGAAATTTTCATTCAAAACATTTTATTATGAAGGGGGTATTTTTAATATTTCAACTTACCCTTATTGAAAAAAAATATTGTAAAAATAGTAATAAAACATTAATTTTATTAAAATTTAATTTTCAAAAATTGTATTGTAAAAATATATATAATAAAACATTAGGGTTTTAAAACCCAATCATGTAAGAAGTAAGTTCAGGACAAAAAAGTATAACACAAATAAGGTGATTTGAGTTACCAAAAATCCATACTATCGGGGAAAAAATTGTATCAATATCCACATGAATAAGTAAACATGATTTATCTAGTAAATACCATTAAATACAAGGAAATAAACTATATAAAATTCATGGTATATTAAATCAATAAAATATTGTACAAAGGAAACATGGTGCTTAACATGTAACATGTCTCAAAGAATCGGAATTGAGACTAAGAAAAATATTACAGCTTGAGTAACACTTTAATCAAAACCATTAAAAGAGATGGATTATAATTGAACTTCAAATACCATGATTAAATTGTAATTCATTATATTATATCTCATGTAAGTAGTATATATACCACATAAATGAAATTCGGTGCATAATAGTTAATGTGTCTCAAAGAGAGGAATTTGAGATGAAAAGCCTTACCTCTTGTCCTAAATTCCATGAACGTGCTATAACATCAGGTATCAAAAACATATATATCTTAATAAATTAATTCATAACCTTAATAATATCCATTTTTATTCATAATTTTTATAAATAGTCATTCTCTACATGAATTCTTCTGGTTTTCCACATCATATGTTTATAGTTTTGATCGTTGTACTAGTTTCATAATTGTAATGTATGTGTTCATTCATCTTTCAAATTTAATCATTATTTTATAATTAAATAGACCATTAGTGATGATTTATAACTACTTATGATATTTCAAACTCCTTTCATTATTTTATTAGTCTTTATCCTTGAAGATGAATCAATAACAAGCATGTTTTAGTGATTCTTGATGATCAAACTGTGTTTTATTAATTAATGAATTAAATATTGATATAATGTCTCCATAACTAAAAAATAATTATTTAAACATTTATATAATATTCTACTAGTTATTTTACCATATTCATTCATGATATAAACTCATAGTATTGTTCAATTAGGTGGTTAAACTGAACAAAACATTAGTATACCTTGATTTAATGAATAATTATGAGGTGGTTTTACTGTAATGTCATTATAGTAGAAGAATAATTATATTATTTAGTATTTATCACTGAGATATATTGTAATTTTAAGGATTTATAATAAGAATTAATGGATATTAAAACATTACACAATTTGAATAAAATATTATCCTCTTAGTATGCTTATTTTAAATGATTAAATCAATGATGATAGTTTGTTGATCATATAATTAATAGGTTCTAAAATTTACCATAATAGAACCTCAATAATTTTACAAAAATCATATTTATCCTTTAATATCATCCTTATGTCTAACATTTTAAAGTAATTAAGGAAAACAAAACACATTACATCGTGGATGCGGTAGTCTGCACGACGCATGAGCAATGATTTTGTTTTTCTTAATGGATGGGGTATGTGAATAAATAATTATAATAACCTTAATATAGTGACATTACAGTATATAAATTATAATTATATAATTATACTAGTTTTTCTAGAATAAATTTTAAATAAGATAATTATGAAGAAAACTAAGTAGTTGATAATACTCACGTTGGGGACTTGAATTTTCCTTTTAAATCTCCTTAGAAATGAGAGTATTATGCTAAGTTATGGTGATAAGAATATTTTTAAAGTGATATAAGGTTATGGAAAGATAAAATGGTATATTTTTAGGAATAAATTTAAATGATAAGTGAGTCTTTAATTGGATAATATGTTACCCTTTTATAAGTGAAAAGAATGGTAGTTTTGGAAATACCCATTGAGTTTTAATAATTTAATTTCACTATTAAAGGCTAAAGGGATTTAAAAAGATAAAAATTAGGAAAAGTGGTGTTATTTAGTCTATCCATACCTAAAGAATAAATTTTTAAATATGGTTTTACCAGGTTTTGGCATTTCCCCCTTAGTGAAAGACTTTTTAGCTTTTTTAATTTTTATTGGGGCAAATAATTTTTAACCTTAGTAATTAATTTTAATGATCAAAATTAAAATTAACCATATTACCTAATTTTAAACTTATAATTTTAAATTTTAAAACATTCTTATCAAATAAAATTTCTATAGGTATTAAAAGTTAATTTTAAAATAAAAAACACTTTGATGCATAAAACCATTTTTATTTTATTTTTTTGAAAAATAATTTCATTAAACTTTTAAATATATAAATGATAATGTTATCATGGTTTCTAATTTTAGAGCCATAAATTGATATATTATGAATTGAATAAAAGGTATATGTCTACTAAGGAAATCCAAAACCAAACCTCACCTTGAAAATACTTAATTTAAATAGAAGACCAAAATGGTTTTTTATATTAAATTAATATTTTGTTTTAGTTCTAAAAATGTTTGGAATAGGTTTTATAAATACAAATAATATTTCATATGAATAATGTTATTAAATAATTTCATATTTTATTTATTTAATGGTTTTAAAATCTTCTATTTTATGCTTACATAGTGATAAAATCATAAAAATTATAATTTTCATAAATCTTGCATTTTTCAATTAAAATTTGACCTTTTCAGAAAAATCTTAAAAATTCATATTAAGCCAGTTTTTATATAAGGAATTAAAAATAGAGTTCATTTTTATTAATTTAAAATTATAAAATTTATACATTCAGTATTTGAATACAATCATAAAATGTAATTAAAATTTGTTTTAATTAGAAAATGACATTTTCAAATATTAACTATTATTATTATTTTTTCATATCATTTACCAACTAAATTGGTTTTAACCAGTTATTAATATCAAACATAATTTATCATTAATCACATTTTTCTTGAAATATAATTGCATACCATATAAAATAAAAAATAATAGCTTTTTAAACAATAAATGATCTTATTAGTTTTTTTATTAAATTGAAATGAATTGGTCACCCAATTCATGTCTGAATAAATTTATTAAAACCCAAATTTTAACAGTAGAAACCATAATGTGTAATTCACTTACACTAGAATAGAATTACAGAGAAATAAAATTAAATGAAGGCTAAAACAAGAGGCCTCACACCTGCTGAGAGACCTCGGAACACCCTGAGAGGGGAGGGGTGAATCAGGGTGTCAACTTTTTCTTTTAATGTGATGGATCTTGTCCCCACGTTGGTAGGAACTTGTTGAACCTGTATGATGAAAAAGTTAGAAAGCAATCATGCACATGCACACATCACTTTTTACTTGGTTCACCACTAAGGGCTACGTCCAAGGAGCATACACCGAAGGTTGTCGGTCGTACCTAAGTCCACTATGCTTCACTAGCTTCAGATACAATTGTTTGGGTACAGCCACACTGTCCCAGGAACACAGCCTTTACAAGGGTTCAGGGATAGCTCACTGCTTCCCTCGGGTCACTCCCGTTTACTCCCCCTGGCTCACTGCCCTGGGTGGAGTCACACTCAGTTTATAGACTTGAAGGTCTGTTCAAAATATAGACATGATGTTCTGTGTCTCCTGTTCAGCTTGAGACTTTAGCTTTCATCCGTGTTTAGGGTTGATTCTCTTCACAGTTCAATCCAAATTTCATCCACCGATGAATTCTCCTTTTTCCCCTGTCTTTTCGCGAACCTCAATCGCTAAGCTCAATCGCGAAGCTCTCTCACGAAGCTCAAGCCTTAGCAATGCTTGGCTCTCACGAAGCTCCTGCCACTTCGCAAAGCTGACTTAGCCAATGCGGGGCGCACAAGGTTCACGGAGCGGCAATAGCCGCCACAGAGCACCTCCTTCGCGGAGCTCACGGTCTTCGCCACGAAGCTCAATTCTCACGAAGCAACCGGTCTTCGCGAGCGACCTTTTCGAACCGAAAGCAAAGGATTTTCGTTGAGAGCTCTCTGTCTTTCTCTACTTCACTCGAAGGGGTCGACCTGTATTTATAGGCGATTCCACCGACCCTCGATCTTTCCTCACGAAGTCAACTCCACGTCACCTCAAATTGCGAAACTCTGAAGTTCCCACCGAGAACCTCTCCAAATCATGAAGCACTTCGGCAATTTTCCGTTTCGCAGAGCTCGGCGTCATCGCGGAGCTTTCCGTCAGCTCCTTCACGCCTTCGCCGCGAAGCTCCTTCGCAGAGCCCTTCCTCGCCACGAAGCTCCCCTGCGGAGCCCTTCCTCGCCGCGAAGCTCTTTGTATTCTGACGTTCGTGAAACTTTGACAAAATCGCGAAGCTCCTCTCCTATGTTCTTCTGGTCTTCGCGAAATCCAATCCATGCATCCCATCTTCACGAAACTCATGCCTTTGCCATATTTGATGTTTATCTTCATGGATATCCTCTTTTCATGAATCTCCACTTCCTCCAAATTTTGGACCCCATAAATTTGGCAAACTCTGGAAAACGGCGTCACCTTCAATGTTGTTTGCTGCTTGAACTGTATGATCCCTTTGCTGGTACGCATTCTGAACTTCCACTTAGGATTGACGACAAACACAAACCATACACCAAATCATGCAAAGAATACCATGGTTCCAACAATCTCCCCCTTTGGGTTTGTTGGCAATCAGAAGAAAAATTCAAGAGATCTCCATCCATGTGCAAGCCTAAAAACGCAAGAATCAACTCAGCCAACACTCTAAGTCTACGTGAGAAAAGCTCGATGTAGAAAACAAGAGGGGAAGCTTGAATTGGGTTCCAGTGTTTTGGAATGCGCCCATGATGCCTGATGTTTTCCTTCACATACTGCTTATCACAGAAGCATTACTTACCTTGAATTTATTCCTGTCTCCCCCATTGACAATAAATCCAAAGACCGATAAGTTGGTCAACGTTCAGCTCAAACCATACTCCCCCTGGATAGTATCTCCCCCATAAACCTGCATCACATCTATAACCAGATAAAAACAGTTAACAAACGGGGAGAGGGGAAATTTCGGAACCTCCTTATACAGTAGGAGGTGGTTGAACACCAAGGTTCAACCGATGCTTTGCAAACACAGCTGCTGACAGTGGCTTTGTCAGGAGATCAGCTACCTGCTCATCAGTTTCCACATGGTCCATTCTAATCACGCCTTGTTCAACCTTTTCTTTGATAAAATGATACCGTATTTCAATATGTTTTGTACGATAATGCTGAACCGGATTTTTTGTAAGATCAATTGCGCATTTGTTATCACAGTAAATCACCATTGGTTGCTGCACCTTATCACCAATATCTGTTAGTTGCTGCTTCATCCAAAGCAGTTGAGTGCATGCCTTTGTGGAAGAGATATACTCAGCTTCAGCAGTACTAAGAGAAGTACTTTCTTGTTTCTTACTCAACCAGCCAACACATTTCTTCCCAATATATAATGCTCCACCACTAGTGGACTTTCTATCAACTATATCACAAGCCTAGTCAGCATCAGAAAATTATGATAATTCACTATCCCTGCCTGCAGCAAAAAATAACCCGAAGTTATGTGTACCTTGAACATACCTCATGATTCTTTTTACTGCCGCCATATGTTCCCCTTTTGGATTACTCTGAAAGCGGGCTGCAAGGCATGTGGAAAAGACAATATCTGGCCTTGTCACTGTCAGGTAAAGTAATCTTCCAATGATCCTTCTGTACATGGTGGGATCAACAGAGTCCCCATCCTCATGCTTTCCAAGTTTAGTTCCAACTGCAATCGGAGTTGACATTGGTTTGGAGTCGTGCATATTGAACTTCTTCAGCAGCTCTCTTGCATACTTTTCCTGAGAAATGAAAGTTTATTCCTTCTTTTGAATCACCTGTAGCCCCAAGAAATAGGTGAGCTCCCCAATCATAGACATTTCAAATTCTGATTTCATGTGGTTGGCAAACTCATCCACTGATTTCTGCTTGCTGCCACCAAATATGATATCATCAACGTAGACTAGTACCATGAATTGATCCTCTCGAGAATTCTTCACATATAGATTGTGATCAACACCTCCCCTTTTTAATTTCAACTTCTTGAGATAAGAATCCAACCATGAGTACCATGCCCGTGGTGCCTGCTTCAAACCATATAGAGCTTTCTTCAGTTTGCAGACCTTTGTTTCGTCAGTACCCAAAACAAAACCCACTGGTTGTTCAATGTAGACTTCTTCTTCGAGAAAACCATTCAAGAATGTTGTCTTGACATCCATTTGATACACTTTAAATCCTCTTTGGAGTGCCATGGCAAGGAAAAGCCTGATTGATTCCAGTCTAGCCACTGGAGCAAAGGTTTCTTCAACGTCAATGCCTTCAATCTGGGAGTATCCTTTATATACTAGTCGTGCCTTGTTTCTGATGACACTTCCATTCTCATCAAACTTATTTTTGAAGATCCATTTGGTACCAATCACATTGTGACCTTGGGTTGCTGGACAAGATCCCATGTCTGATTCTTGTCAATCTGGTCTAGTTCATCATTCATGACTTTTACCCAAGATTCATCATGTGTAGCTTCTTCGAATGAGGATGGCTCTACAACTGATAGAAAGGCAGATTGCATGTTATTCCTCATTCTTCTTGTTTGAGTGGGTGCACTCCTGTCCCCAATTATGTTGGACGGATCAATCCCAGCTCGTCGATTTCTCCTTAGAGGTTCAGTAGCATTTATTTCAGACATAGTTTCTTCTTCAGATTCTTCTCCTGAGTCAACATCATGATGTGACTGCTGAGTGTTTTGAACAACTTCCTCTATTTCTACATTTGTATTTTCTTCACGTTCATTTCCTTCATGACTTTCTATCACATATGCATATGAAATCCTTGAAGCATTTGTGGTTTTCTCTTCAACTATCTTAACATCACTGCTCTCCACAATCCTTCCCAAACGCTGATTGAAACACTTGTAGGCTTTGCTGTTCATTGAGTAACCAAGGAAAATTCCTTCATCTGCATTGTCGCCATATTTCCCTTGATTTCCTTCTTTGTTCCTGATGAAGCATTTACTTCCAAAGACACGAAAGTATTTTAGAGAAGGTTTCCGTCCATGCCACAATTCATATAGTGTCTTCGTCTCACCCATATAAAGTCATGTTCGATTTTGAATGTATACTGCAGCTTGAACAGCTTCTTTCCAGTAGTGTCATGGAATACGACTCTCAATCAGCATAGTTCGTGCCATGTTGTTCACTTGTCGATTCCTACGTTCAACAACTCCATTTTGTTGTGGTGTTCTCACAGCAGCTACCTGATGCTTTATCCCATGCTTCTCTAGATAATTTTCAAATTCAATGGACGTGTATTCTCCTCCATTGTCAGATCGCAACACTTTGATTGTTCATCCAGTATCATTCTCGGCGATTTGCCGATATGTTTTCATGCAGTCTAGGACTTTTCGTTTCCTGTGAATGACCATCACACATGCCATTCTACTGTAATCATCTATGAAAAGAACAAAGTACCTTTCTCCATGAGTACCGGCAACATTTATTGGCCCACATACATCTGTATGAATCAGATTAAGAAGGTGATATGCCCTTTTCTTCTTTGGTCGATATGAACTACAGACCAGCTTCCCACAAATACAAGTATCACAAGATTTTTCACGCTCACGCTTCAGGTTGGGAATGTCCATGACAATTATTAATTTTGATATTTTCTCCATGTCTTGTTGATTGATGTGTCCCAGTCTCCGATGCCACAAATTGTTTTCTTCTTCAACAGTCATGTAGCATACATTTTCTTCACTATCAACCTGATACAAGTTTCTTTCTGTTCTGCATCCCTTCATAAGTGGATTTCCAGTCTTTCCCTTAATAGTGAAGCCTTTCTGATTAAAGGTAACTATAAGTCCTGAGTCATAGAGTTGACTTACACTGAGGAGATTATGATGTAGGCCATCAACATAAAGGACTTCAGTCTTCTTTAGTTCACCGTTTTCTAATTCGGTACTTCCACTCCCTTTGATTTTCAGAGCTCCATCATTACCAAAACGTATTGTACCATCAACCTTTCTTTTGATATCCGTTAACAGGTCGGCATCACCTGTCATATGAGATGAACAACCGCTATCCAGAATCCACGTACTATTGTTCCTCGTAGCTTTGAGGGCCACCTCTGCAAGGTTGGATTTCTCAATCTTCTTCTTTTCCTTCCATGATACATTGGATTGAGTATATAGTACTGATGGCCTTTCAATAATCTCTTCCACATACCCAGGATCTTCATAATCAAAATCTTCTTTGAGAGGAGAAAACCTGTTTGAAAGAGCAACACCATTTTGCTGACAAGACTTGACTTTTCTTGAACTTCGATATGAGGTGTCCATGTCTCTTCTCTTCCTGCAATTTGCGGCCTTATGACCAAAGTTAGAACAACAAAAACATTATCCATATAAACTATTTCTTCTATAATAATTAGGATATGAAATTGTTCCCCTTTTCTGAACTTTTAAATCTTCTCCATTCAGATAGCTTCTTGCCTCTTCACAAAAAGACATGGTATGGCTCAGATAGCCACAGAACTGACACTTCATGAGAGGAAATGTCTTCTCTCTTGAATTTTTCCTCATTCCTTCTTCCTTGGGAGAATAACAAGACTGTATATTATTTCGGAATGTTTGAGGATAATTGTCAGTTCCCCTTTTAGTTTGGATTGTGGGTTCCCTCTTTGGCACTTTAGGTAATGTTTCAACCTGTTCAACTTTCATCTTATCTTTCTTTTGGATATTTTCACTTCCAGCAGTTGAGGTCTCAGCCTCACAGCCAATTCCACTCTTTCCCATGCAAGCGGGTCTTTGATCACTTAAGATTTTCCCAATCCCATCTGAACCACACTTGGATCTTACAAGTAATTCTGCATCTGAGAATCTTCCAAACTGTATTTTATTCCTCGATTCTTTTGGAATTGATTCAGTCTCCAGTTTACTCCTTAGAGTAACAACTTCCTCCTCCAGACCCTCAGCAGTCTTGGATTTTTCATCCAGTCTGAAGGTGAGGTCATTGATGACCTTTGCCTGCTCTTCAATTCTCAGCTTCAGATCAACTACATCATCATTGCTTTCGATTATTTTAGACTGTACCTTCACAAATTCTTCCATTAGTTCAATCTCAGCTTCAAGTTGATCAACGTATTCAGTCGATTCTTCAACAATTGATTTCCACTTATTGCAACTCTTGCATTTAACCTTAAGCTTACTAACCGCATCCTTAAGTTGCATCTCAGGATCAACACAAGTCCGTAGTTGTTTTTCTTCACCAATATCTTCTGACTTTTCAACAGTGGCCATCATAGAAGCATGGTTCCCAGTTTTGGACGTTGGTTCTTCTTCATCACCAGACTCATTATCATCTTCTTCCTCTTCACAGAGAAGGCTCTTCTTTTTCATTTTCTTACCAGATTTGAAGTCTCCCCTTTTGAAGAACCTTCTTCGAGGTTTCTCGAAGCTTTCATCTTCACAATCTTCATCATTGATCTCTCTTAAGCACTAAGAGGCAATGTGCCCAATTTTCCCACAACGGAAACATGCGAGGGGTAACTTCCCTTTGAATTTCCCTTTTCCCTTCTGAAACTTCCTTGCAATGAGAGAAAGAAGTTCTTTTTCCTCGTCATCTTCACCGCTACTATCTTTGGAAATTTTCAGTTTATCTATGGCCTTGAATGCCATTTCCTTGCTCACTCGAGTCGTAGCATCTTCCGGTATGACTCTCATTTCATATGCTACCAAGCTGCTCAGTAGATCATCTAGAGAAATTTTGGAAAGATCTCTTTCCTCAAGGGCTGACACCTTTGCATTGTACAGAGGTGGAAGCCTTCTTAATATTTTCTTTACAATATCAATGTCTTTGATTTCTTCTCCTAGACACTGAATTGCTCCAACCACTTCAGTAATTCGATTGAAGAAAGAGTCTGCATTCTCATCTGGATGCATCTTCAGATCATCAAACCGGTTGTGCAGCACTTGTAGTTTTGCCTCCTTCACTTTACTATCTACTTCATAAATATTCTCTAGTTTATCCCACATGGACTTTGCTGAGGTGCAGCTCATCACCTTTAGGTAGATCTGATCAGAAAGGGCTGCAGTGAGAGCATTTTGTGCTTTAGCATCTGCATCAAGAATTTTCCTGTCTGTTTCAGTCATTACCAGACCCGTTGGATCAGTGACTTGTATTCCTTGCACAATAGAAAAGAGAACTTCGATTCCAAGAGATTTTAGATGAGATCTTATTCTGTTCTTCCAGATCTGGAAATTACTTCCATCGAACTGAGGGACTCCCCTGACATCCATAATGATAAAGGACAGATTCAACACCAGCAACCTTTAACCTATGATACCACTTGAGAGACCCCGGAACACCCTGAGAGGGGAGTGGTGAATCAGGGTGTCAACTTTTTCTTTTAATGTGATGGATCTTGTCCCCACGTTGGTAGGAACTTGTTGAACCTGTATGATGAAAAAGTTAGAAAGCAATCATGCACATGCACACATCACTTTTTACTTGGTTCACCACTAAGGGCTACGTCCAAGGAGCATACGCTGACAGGTTGTCGGTCGTACCTAAGTCCACTATGCTTCACTAGCTACGGATACAATTGTTTGGGTACAGCCACACTGTCACAGGCACACATCCTTTACAAGGGTTCAGGGATAGCTCACTGCTTCCATCAGGTCACTCCCGTTTACTCCCCTTGGCTCACTGCCCTGGGTGGAGTCACACTCAGTTTATAGACTTGAAGGTCTGTTCAAAATATAGACATGTTGTTCTGTGTCTCCTGTTCAGCTTGAGACTTTAGCTTGCATCCGTGTTCAGGGTTGATTCTCTTCACAGTTCAATCCAAATTTCATCCACCGATGAATTCTTCTTTTTCCCCTGTCTTTTCACGAAGCTCAATCGCGAAGCTCTCTCGCGAAGCTCAAGCCTTAGCAATGCTTGGCTCTCGCGAAGCTCCTGCCACTTTCCGAAGCTGACTTATCCAACGCGGGGCGCACAAGGTTCGCGGAGCGGCAATAGCCGCCGCGGAGCACCTCCTTCGCGGAGCTCACGGTCTTCACCGCGAAGCTCAATTATCGCGAAGCAACCAGTCTTCGCGAGCGACCTTTGCAAACCGAAAGCAAAGGATTTTCATTGAGAGATCTCCGTATTTCTTTACTTCGCTCAAAGGGGTCGACCTGTATTTATAGGCGATTCCACCGACCCTCGATCTTTCCTCGCGAATTCAATGCCACGTCACCTCAAATCGCGAAGCTCCGAAGTTCCCGCCGAGAACCTCTCCAAATCGCGAAGCACTTCGGCAATTTTCCGTTTCTCGGAGCTCGGCGTCATCGCGGAGCTTTCCGTCAGCTCCTTCACACCTTCGCCGCGAAGCTCCTTCACAGAGCCCTTCCTCGCCGTGAAGCTCCCCTGCGGAGCCCTTCCTCGCTGCGAAGCTCTTCGTATTCTGACGTTCGCGAAACTTTGACAAAATCGCGAAGCTCCTCGCCTCTGTTCTTATGGTCTTCACAAAATCCAATCCATGCATCCCATCTTCGCAAAACTCATGCCTTTGCCATATTTGATTTTTATCTTCATGGATATCCTCTTTTCACGAAGCTCCTCTTCCTCCAAATTTTGGACCCCAGAAATTTGGCAAACTCTGGAAAACGGCGCCACCTTCAACGTTGTTTGCTGCTTGAACTATATGATCCCTTTGCTGGTACGCATTCTGAACTTCCACTTTGGATTGACAACAAACACAAACCATACACCAAATCATGCAAAGAATACCATGGTTCCAACACCTGCAACACCATCACTCAAGGAGGTCGCATGACTACCTCTTCTCGTGTAGTAAAATGAAGGAAAAGTAAAAAGTGGAAAGGACTGCAACCATCCACTGGTTAGACCAACTGGAAAAATCTGGATCATCATATCAAGATTGAAAATGTTATTTATATACAATCAATCAATTCATAAACCAGAAGGGTGAGTCTTCCCTGAAGGGACCGCCGATGAAGAACAAGAATAAGAAGAATCTTTGTGTGTCAATTTATAATTGAATAAAGTGATCCATTTTAGTTTTTTGTGCACTAAATGAGAAAAAGTGATAAGAAGTAAGGATCTATGTAGTTTAGTTTTATATGGAATAAAGTCTTGATCCTAAGAAATAAAATCATCACTTAGACTTGATACTATGAAGAGGAATAAGGAGTTGTGTGCATCACTATTTAAATTAAAATGAAGATAGTGTTACTTGAAACCCATTGTGTGAGTAAAAAAAGAAGAATAGAAAGGAAGTAAACACATCAAAAATATAAAATAATTCTAAATTAGTGAAGTTTCTTTAGTTTTTAAACCAAATTTCATATCATTGTACATTGTGGGAGGAACTTGAGTGTGGGATGCACCAAAACATTATCAAGTAATGTAAAAAACATTAGTTTCAAGTTTATCCCCTACTCATTTGTACATATAGGATGATTCTAGTGGGTAGTGTAATCTCAAAGACATATATATAACACTAAGGACTACACTTCTCACATTGAGAGGTAAACCTTTTAAAAATAATTATTCCCTTTTTTTGTGTGTGTTTTTTGTTCTAGATGTGTTGCATGTAAGAAAGAAGGTGAGAAGAGAGAATGCAGGAACCATTCACCTTAACAAGTGACAAAGGTAAAAAAGATAAAAGGATAAAAAGTATAAATTGGATTAATAGTCAACAACACTAGTACTACCCTCCCCCCCTGTGTTGAGTACATCCCTAATCTGTCCCCTCAAACCACCACTAAATTATATTTTTTTTATAGTGATACTTCATCGAGATAGAGCACATTATACGTGAGGCACACATGTTTATTTGTATGGTATTCATTTAGATGTTGATTTTATAATGATAGATCTGGATTATTAATGGATTTTTTTTATGTTCATGATATTTTCTTACAAAACCCATTAGAACCACTTTTGGAAAAACTCATACCCAAAATATCCATCAATAAAACCTCTATTATTCAAAAATATAGTGCAAAAAACCCAAATTCAAAGCTTTCCCTCACCTTAATTTTCTCTTTATGCTCCCTCCACCTCAAGGACTATCTGATCAAGATGAAAATCAATTTTATTTAGTCAACATAGTTAATATTGACTGTGTTGGACTTTTAGTGGTTAACCTTGGCTCATTCCACAATAAAAGAAAGGTGGTTTGAGGTGCCCCAGACCTTCCCTCTCAGGTCGATTGGTAAAAGTAAATACTTTTATTTCTGGATTTGGTTCCATGTGATATGATCCAAGATAAACTCAAAAATATTTCTCATTAATTAAATATTATGTCTCACAATAATATCATAATCCTGAGAACCATTAGGTTTAGTGTATTTAGAGACTATATACACAAAAACTTATTTTAAAATAATTGCGAATATTTATCTATAATCGTTCCATGATAGATCCTATTCTAGATATCTTCTAGGTTATAATCATCTTCATAACATGGGGAATGGAAAAATAAGGAAGGGGTGAGCTCAAAATCTTAGTAATGAAAAAAAAACTTATCAATATATCATCAAGGGTTAGATCTTAAGCATATGTTGAAAACATGAGCAACGGATAAATATCTCATTAAAATGAAAATGGAATAATAAGATTCTTCATGATAGAAGTCTATATAAACTCAAAATATAAAATATATACCATGTCACAAGAGTGTGGAATTAAGAGATAATAATCATGATCCCTAAAGTATAACAAAGCTACATTCATAGAAATCTGGCATAATAATAAGCATAAGTAATCTTAACATTGCTAATATAGCTAACCACATCGATTCCATTCTCAATCTTATGAACAAAGCTAACTGCATCGAGTTCACACTCAATATTATGAGTGTAGCTAACCACATCATGTCCACTATCAATCATGTGAACATATAAAATTGTATATTTTCCATTCTCAGTATTTTGAATGTATCAAACCTCATTTTTTTCAAGCTCAATACTATGAAAATATCTAACAATGTCATTTCCATTCTTAATATTTTAAATATAGATAATTCCACCATGTTCATGCTCAATCTTGTGATCATAGCTAACCACATTTTTTCTATGATCAATCTTGTGAATGTAGATAACTAAATCATGTACATGATCAATTTTTTTAATGTAGCTAATTTTATCATGTCCACACTCAATCTTGTGAATGTAGATAATGGTATTGTGTCCATTATTAATCTTTTGAACATAGTTAATGACGTTGTGTTCACGCTCAAACTTATGAATCAAGATAATTTCATCATTTACACACTCAATCTTATAAACCTAGATAACTATATTGGGTCTAGGCCAATCATGTAAACCTAGTAAATCACATTGAGTCCACACTCAATATTTTAAACTTATCTTACCACACTAGTTCCATGCTCAACATTATTATCTCAAGTTATATAAAACCTTAACCAAGGCATTAGAGGCCTCTAACAGATCTAAACCATCTTGGGGATTTATTAGACCCAAACCATTTTAAGGATTTATCAGACCCAAATCATACTATAATAATCATACATACATTTTTTCCCACATGAAATCAATCATTCATCATATCACAAAGAACCCATGGAAAGAAAATGGGTTTTGCAACATTTTAAAATGGTATCACATAAAATGACATCAAGAGTTAGATCCAATGACACTAAAAATTCAATCACCCAATATAATTTTCTCATAATGGTAATTATATTATTATTTATGAAACATAACTACATAAAATAAAAATATTTTAGAGATAAATAGGAAAATAGAAGTGAGTCCATGTAAAAGATTTTTGAGAAAATAGTTCTTAATGTTATCGTAAAGAGAAGAAATTATGAATCACTTTAAAAAATAATTTTCTAAAAGATAACATTAAAATATTTTTAAAATATAATTTTAAAAGAAATAAAAATAATGTAGCCTTGAATAGAACAAAAAAATTCCAGAGGAAATGTGGAGTGGAAGAAAAAAATATGAACTTGAAAGGGAATCCTTTTTAATATTTTGAAAATAACTTTATTGAAATCCCAAATCATAAAAAGGATAATAAAAATTTATTTTGAAAATAGTTAAATAGTAATAATAATATCACAATA
The DNA here is from genome assembly GCA_963277665.1 of Viscum album. Taxonomy (NCBI): domain Eukaryota; kingdom Viridiplantae; phylum Streptophyta; class Magnoliopsida; order Santalales; family Viscaceae; genus Viscum; species Viscum album. The sequence goes on from OY728133.1 coordinate 1,674,054,664, forward strand.
GATAATATATATTTGGGTTTCAAATAAGAGAATAAAAAATTCATAGAAAGAAATAATATGGATATAGAGAAAAAAAATATCTTTAAAGGGGGTGAGAATTATTCTTAATAACATTATAATTTTATGAGAAAGAAATCCATTAATGAAGAGGATTGGAATTGAAAAATAAAATTTATTCATGGAAAAATGTAAATTATCATATAATAAAATATTAAGGAGTAATAAACCAAACTTATAAGAAAGAAGTTCATGGTTAAGTATTATAAGTCAAAGAAAGGAGGTTTGAGTTAACAAAATCCCTAACAACATTGGTATCTCTTGAATCAAAAGTACATGAAAGATAAATTTAAGATAGATTTTTAAATCCCTTTAATTTCACAAAATTATAATAAAAAAATCAATGGTTTTATATATACACTGCACAATATAAAATAAGTGGTTAATATGGAATATGCCTCAAAGAAAGAAAAGTGAGATGAGAAACCCTTATGACTTTCATAACATTTGATTCAAAACCTATTGAAACATAAAAATTGAAATAAAACTTTAAATACAATTAATAAATATATAATAATTAAATAATTCTTAAAATAGGTATCATAAATAGTATATAAATAAAAAATAGGTTCTTGATACAAAACATGTCTCAAAGAAGGATATTTGAGGTGAAACCCTTACCTTAACTCTTGAATTCAAAGAGAGAACTTTAACCTCATATATAATAAAAATAAATATATTTTTAACCTATTTAATACCATTATTAAAATATATTACTCTATTAAATATTCAATTATAATCATTTATCATACATTTATTAGTTAGTTATAGTTTATTTTCATTGTTAAATGTTAGCACTTTTGATTGTTTCATGCAAGCTTTAAAATGTTAATGTTGATTCCAATTCATTAATACCAAGTTCATAATTATTATATTATCCAATGTACTATAATTTATTCTTTATAAGGATCTATAGAGATATAATTTCATTCCAGGATAATATTATTCATGATTTAGGAAGACATGATTGATGATGATCTTGTTTCGGTAATTTTTTATAAACAAAATTTGGTATGAAAATAACATGTTAAATATTAATATAACCCATTTAAAACAAATAAACAGTATTTATATAATAATATAATATTTATTAATTAATTATATTCTTATGACCATCCATGTATGGTAGTGATGAAAATATTAGTATGTTGTTCCATGGAGGCAGTAGTTCTCACTTACACACGGGAGACATTTTTCACTTTCCCTAGAATGAAAGAAAGATAAGAAATGGTTTAGATTTTTAGAATAATAAAAATGTTATAAATTTTATATTTATACATTAAATTTCATTTTATAAAAATTAACTTAATTCAGTTATGAAAAACTAAATTTGTTACTTCATGGAGGCGGTATTCTTCACGTAAGAACGAATGATATTCTTATTTTTATTAGGGGGAAGGGTTGATAATGGTTATAACATTAACATAATAAAATTTAAATATATTAATAATAATAATTTCATTATATTATGATGGTTAAAATATATTTTTAGTATAGTTATGGAGAAGAATAAAAAGTTAATAAGTGATTAGTACTCACGTTGAGTTTGAACCTTCTCTTAGAGTACCTCTTAGAAACGGGAGATTTAATGCGTTTATTTGAATCAAGGGACTTATAAACTTGTTATAGGGATATTTGGGAAGTAAAAATGGTATTATTTTAATATAAATTATAATTTTATAGTTTATGTAAAAGGGGTGATGTAATTTCCCTTTTATAAGTGAGGGGGTGGCATTTTAACAAATTCTCATTACATAATGTGTAAGGCATGTCCTATATACTTGGAAAGTTGAACCAAAAGTGTAAAATAATGGATATGGGGGGATTTTTGGTCTATAAAACCTCTAATACACTCATTTGGAGACAATTTTGATGAATTTTAGGCTTTTTCACCTTAGTTTTAACTTTTACTAAAACTTACTTTTACCACAGTAACTCTTTTTTTACCCATGGTAACTTATTTTTATAAATGAAAATAAAATTTCCCTTGTTGGATAATTTTTATACTCTGATTCCAAATATTAAAATAATTTCATAATATTAAATTTCTAAAAGTGATAGAAATTAATTTTAAAATAATAAATTTATAACACATAAATAACAGCTTTTAGAAAAATACTAATTGGGTTCTAAAATATTAATCATGGATTTATAAATTAAACTTAAAATTTTAAATGTAAAAATTTACTTATGAAATACAAATTTTGTTAGTAAAAATGTTTCATAAATTTTAAATTTGTGCCTATATTCTAATGATGTCAAAAAAGTCATGGTATTTATAAAAACGGTATTTTGTACTATTCGTCTAAAAATCAATCTTTTAAGAAAAATTTTAAAAATTAATTATAAGATAATATTTTTATGATGATTAAAAAAATAAGTTTGTTTTTTAAAATTAAATTACTAAAATTTAGTAATTTAACTTTTAAATGGAAACCTAAAATATAATGAAAAACTTTTTTTATAGGAAAATGACCCCTTTTCAAATATTAATTGGTGTTATTCTTATTTCCTATTAGTTAATAATTAAATTATTTATAATAAATTATTCCTATCGAAATATATATTTTATCATCATTAATCCATAATATATTTATTTTCTTAAAATAAAAATATATAGCGCCTAAAAATTAAATTTTTTGTAAAATGAATTTTTAAGGATAAAATGATCTTATTGGTTATTTAGCTACACTAATTGAATTTTATCAATGCATTGATATTAAAATGACACTTTATTTTTATTCATATATTGATTTCAAAATTTGTTTACTTCCATTTATACCCACAAATTCAACGGCTACATTACAATGGTCATATTTAATACTTATAATTTTATCTGAGTAAAATGTATTGTGGTTCATTTTGGTTTGGTGTTGCAAGTAAAAGAAGTTATTAAACATAGTATTTAAGTAAAGGAAAATATATTTTAAAATAGTGGGGAATTACATTCTCACCCTTTAATAAATAACATCCTCATAATTTTAATTATTGTACACTATTTAAATAATCTAAGGGATCCATAAGAAACTCAAGATATATTTTCTACTCAGATATCAACCTCAAAATATTAGATACTATAAGACTCGTCATTTCCCATATAGTAGGCATGTATTAAAATTTTATTTTTTCTCAAAAAAATTCACTAAATATTCTTTTTTCATGAGTTATAGAAATTTATAGGGACAAACCATTCCCAGATTCATTTTTATGATCCTATTTTTAACCAAATATTAAAACCAAAAATGTTATGATAATATCCAATAAAATAAAATTAAATTATTATATGAATATGAAGACTCAATCCTAATATATATTATCTAATGACGCATTTATTTAAATATATGATAAATTTGGTTCAACTATGATATAATTGGATATACCTATCACCCCTTCAGTTTAGCCTAGGTTACCCATGGTTATTTTTCTATTAGGTTTTCTAACCTAACTAGCCATATGTTACATCCTCAAATTTCATTTAAATCCTTTATAATAGTTTATAAAGAGAATGTGAATTTACCAAAGCATGTCTCCTAAGAGTGTCAAATAAGATGTGTAATTTGTCTCTTTTTTCACTGGGTGAAGATCGAGTTAACACCCAACCAACCTTTTAAGGGTTATTACCCCTAGGTGAATCTGCATCAGAGCCTGCATTCACTTATTTGTATCCATATGGGGATGTTATTTCTAAGAAACCTCACAGTCTCTAATTTACCAAAACTTTATGGTTTTATCCTATACTTATACTTATCCCTATTATTTTTAACTAATTTTCTATAGTCCTAATCCCCAAAAATAATGAAACCCCGTTTTGATACTAACTGAGGTGCCCCAGACCCACACTCTCAGGCCTGGTACTAAAAAAATGCTTTTTTTTCTTTGATACCTTGTGATATGATCCAAGATAAACTCAAAAATATTTCAAATTAATTAAACATTACATCTCATAATAATCTCACAATATTTATAAGCTTTAGGTTTAGTGTATTTTGAGACTAGATACATAAATAACTTATTTTATAATGCTTATGAGCATTTATCCAAAATTTCACCCTACATCTACTAGTTTATAATTATCTTCATAACCTAGGGAATGGAAATATAAGGAATGGTTGATCTCAAACACTAGATAAGTGAACAAACCTATCAACGTGTCATCAAGTGTTTGATCATATACATATAATAAAACATGAACATGATAAAAATATATTATTAAAAAGAACATGGAATAATAATATTTATCTATAAGGCATTATAGAAGGCCATATAAACTCAAATGATCAAACATATACCATTAAATAATAATGAGAAATCAAAAGACAATAATTATGATCCATGAAGTGTAAAAAATGCATGTAACATAGAAATGTGGAATAAGATTAATCATATGAAATCATAACATTGTGAACATAGCTAAATGCACTGAGTCCACACTCAATTTTATGAACATAGATAACCGTATTTAGTTCACACCTAATCTTGTGAACATATCTAAATGAATCATGTTCACTCCCAATCTTATGAACATAACTACCTACATCATGTCCATGATAAATCTTGTGAATGTATATAACTATGTTGCGTTCATGCTCAATCTTGTGAATGTAGATAATTACATCGTGTCCATGCTTAATCTTGTGAATATAACTAATTGCATCATGTTCATGATCAATCATGTAAATATAACTAATTGCATCATGTCCATTCTAATTATTTTGAACATAGCTAACTGCGTCATGTTCATGCTCAATATTATGAATGTATCTAACCGCATCATTTCCACTTTTAATATTGTAAATGTATCTAATTTCATAATTTCCATTCCCAATCATATAAACATAGTTTACTGCATCATGTTCACACTCAATATTGTGAACGTATCTAACCACATTGTGTCCACACCCAATCTTGTGAACCTAGATAATCACATCAGTTCCATGCTCAATATTTTGAACCTAATTGACCGCATTAGTTCCATGATCAATATTTTGAACCTAACTAACCACATCGGTTCCATTCTCAACATCATTATCTCATATGAAATAAAACCTTAACAAAGTATTATAGGGATTTAATAGACCCAAACTATCTCAGGGATTTATCACACCCAAACTATTTCATAGATTTATCAGACCCAACCCATCCTATAAAAATCATCCATACATGTGTGTGCCACATCAAATAAATCATTCATCGTATCATAAAGAACTCATGGAAATAAAATGGGTTTTGTAATATTTTCAAATGGTATCACATAAAATGACTTCAAGAGTTAGATTTTCTAATTCCAATAATTCAATCACCCAATGGGAGTATATCACAAAGAAAATTAGAGGGTGATTCATGAAACATATCTATGTCAGAGATATATTTTTTAGAGATATAAAGTAAAATTTAAGTAAACCCATGAAAATGAGTTTTTAGAAAACATTCTTAATATTATCATAAAGAGACAAAATTTTAAATCACATTCAAGAATAATTTTTAAAAAGATAACATAAAAACATTTCTAAAAAGATACCTTAGAAAATAATAGAGTATTGAAAAATACATAAAAGTTGTCCAAAGGAAATATAGAGTGGAAGATAAAAATATGAAATTGAAAAGGAAATACTTTTTAATATTTTTAAAATACCTTTATTGAAAACTCACATCATAAAAAGAATAATAAAACTTTATTTTGAAAATAGGTATAGAGAAATAATAATATCATAAAAAATAATATGTATTTTTTTTTAAAAATAATATAGGAAATCATTTTTTTAAAGAAATAATATAGATATAGAGAAAAAAATTGTCTTTAAAGAGGATGAGAATTATTCTTTACAATGTTATACTTTTATGAGAAAATAAATTCATCAAGGAAGAGGCTTGGTATTAAAAATAAAAAATTTCCCTAGATATAAATATAAGGTATAATATAATAAAATATTAGGGTGGAAGAAACTAAACATAAAAAAGTAGTTCAAGGTGTATTATTATAACTCAAAGAAAGGAGGTTTGAGTTAACAAAATCCTTTGAAACATTGGTATCTCTTGAATCGAAAGCCCATAAAAGATAGAAATTGAAATTTATTTTTCAGTCTTTTCAATTTCATGAAAGTATAATAAAAACATAAATGGTTAAATATATACATCATAGGATATAAAACAAGTGGTGAATATGGCATATGTCTCAAATAAAGATAAACCCTAATATATTTTATAACATTTGATCCAAAACCTATTGAAATAGAAAACTTGAAATGAAACTTTAAATACCATGAATAAATAGAGAATAATGAAATAATACTTCAAATAGGTATAATATACACTATATAAAAAATTGGTGCATAATACAAAACATGTCTCAAAGAAGGAAATTTGAGATGAAACCCTTGCCTTAACTCTCAACTTCCATGAGAGCACTTTAAAATCCATTATAATAAACATAGTCATATTAATAACCTATTTCATAAAATTATTCATTATTTTACCCTATATACTCTTCAACTGTAATAATTTATTATACATTTATTATTTAGTTATAGTTTATTTTCATTATCTAATGTTATCGATTTTGATTGTTTCATGCATGCTTTAAAATGTTGATATTGACTTCCATTAATTATTAACAATTTAATTATTATTATATTATCTAAGGTACCTGAATAGATTCTTTATAATGATTTATAAATATCTAAGTTCATTCTATGAAAATCTTAGTCATGATTCGTGAAGATGGAGTTGGTGACGAGCTTGTTTGAGTAATTTTTGATGAATAAAAGTTGGTATGTTAATAACATGTTAAATATTAATATAACCCTTAAAAAATAAAAATAAATTATTTAAATGTAAAATATAATATTTATTCATTAATTACATTATTATAACCATCCAGTTTGTTTGTGATGAAAAAAGAAGTATGTTGTTCCATGGAGGCGGTAGTCCACACATACACACAAACAACATTTCTATTTTCCATAGAATGGGATAAAGGTAGAAAATGGTTTATATTTTCAAAATAATAAAAAATTATATGTTTAATATTTATTCATTAAATATCTTTTTAGAAATATCCATATAAGGTAGTTATTAAAAATGAAATATGTTGCTTTGTGAAGGCAGTAGTGTGGTTGTGCGCATGATTTATGTTCTCATTTTTATAAGGGAAAAGGGTAGATAATGGTTATAAAATTAACATAATAAAATTTTATTATATTAAAAAAATTATATTTTAATGGTTAAAATATATTTTTAGGATAAATACAGAGAAGATAATGAAAAGTTAAGAAGTGATTAGTATACATGTTGAGAGTTTGAACCTTATCTTAGAGTACATCTTGGAAATAGAGTATTTAGGGATTTTACTTAAATAAAGGGTCTTTTGAAATTGGGAGAGGGATATTGGGAAATTAAAAATGGTAAGATTTTCAAGTGGAGTTTTAATTATAGACTACATATGAAAGGTAAGGTGAATGTTTCCTTTTATAAGTGGGGGGAGTGGCATTTTCACAAATTCTCACTACTTAATATGTATGGAATGTCTTTTTTACATGTAAAATGGATCCAAAGTAGAATATAATGGGTATGGGATGATTTTTTTTCTCGATAAAATAAATCATACAGTCATTTAGAGACAATTTTGAGGAATTTTAGGCCTTTCTCCTTAGTTTTTGAATGTTTCAAGTGCAGTAGGATTGCCTGGCTAACGAATAACCATAAAGGTTTTGTTAGATTCGATGGATCATTTTCTAATTTTTAAAGACATAAACATCATGACCAATTAAATTTTTCTATCAAATATTGACACAGAAAATCATGTAACCCAGATAGAGGATCTTTTTCATGTTAAATTTATAATTAATTTAATTTAGATCTGAAGAAAGGTTTCCTCATTTTAGGAACTTTCTTTGATGATGATGTTGTTGATAATTAGAAAACCACTTTTCAAATTACCGTTGTATTTATTGTAGGATCCAAGTGTATAATCCCTCTAGTGGTGATCCACATATGCTCCATTGATCTCTAAACAATATTGATGGAATTTTGAGTGCTAGTGTGGTGGATCTATCATCATATATTGTTCATCTTGATCATTTATAGTTCTTTTAGGATTGAAGGATTCTCTCTTGTTCTTATCATTCTTGAGAATAGGAGAGAAGAAGGAAATTGAGAGATATTTATATTGTGTGTAACAGTTCCCAGTTCTCGATTAAACCTACACAATAGACATAGCAATCTATTTATAGAGTTAGGGTTTAGGTAAAAATATTATATAATTGCACAAAAACCCTTAAATAATATAATAAAAAATATCTAATCTCATGTTATATAATAATTTATGTATCACCCACCATGGTGAGCATAAACCACCTCTTTGGTTATGAATTATTATGCAGTATGTGTATCTAGAACTACTCATCACACTAAGCTTAGTGGAGTCTAGTATTCCTATGCCAACTCATGTGCTTCTAGAGACTTAACTCATAGAAGTTAAGTATTATCCCACTATATTCAAAGAGACAGGCTTCCTTTTATGTAAATATAGTCAGTCCTGACTAGTTGTTAATATTGTTAGTGGATATAGGATAATTAACTCATATAAACCTTAGTATTTTATGTTCATTTTTAGATAAAACCATCTTTCAAAAAATGGTTTTCAACAAACACTTGTGTTAGCATCCTAATATATTCTTATCATATAACAATTGATATGATATCCATTGGACTATATAGTTGTCATATGGTTGGTTATTTTATTTTTATTTGTCAAACATGTCTTGTAAAAAATAATGGAAGATTTAGAATATATATAAGACTTTTCATTTATATTCCTTTTACTACCATCATGATATTGATTTATATAAGAAAATGTGAGTTTGGTAATACCTTTACTCTATATGTATGATCAATGAATACTTGGATAATATGTTCTTTGATAAGCTAGCTCGTAGATTCCTTAATCTTTACCAAGTGCACTCATTTACTTCACTAATAATTTCTAAAATTTATTAAATGAATCTCATGAAATATATGAAGTTAAATTTTATCTTTATAATAGTTCATGTGTCTATGTTGAACTAACTCTAAAATATTTGCGGCATACCCTTATTTTAAAATGTTTCTTTATCTAAAATATGACAAGTATTTTTATTTTATACCTAGTATCTTAACTTAATTAATACTAAAACATTTTTTGGGTATAAAAAAGTTGACTAATTTTAGTTTTATTTGATAAATAATTATATTTCCATAATAAATTAAGATCCTTATATTTTATATTCACTATTCACTGCAATGAATATTTGTGATTGAAGATTTATTGAACCGTTAGTTTAGTATTAAAGTATCATAAAATCATGTATTTCAAAATTGAAATAACACCTTTTTGTGTTTATATAGACATTGAGATAAATGTTTTGGTAACACTTATTACAATCTTGAATCAATCTATTTGGAAATGAGAAGTAGTGATATCCCCTTGGATGACATAGGAATCTCCCTTAGCTCCTTTTGAGTTCACTATATGACCTTTATATTGTTGCCTATTTATTATATTTAAATGTGTGTGTGTGTTGTAATCATGTTTTATTTAATACATAAGTGGTGAATAAAAACTTGATTAATGTACTTGGAGTTGATGCATCTGATCACTTCTTCAATTCATTGCAATTTTTTTTTTCAGTGCCTATTCTTTCAACATAAGAAGCAAATATCATCATGTTTATTATTATTCCTTTGAATATTTTATCTCTTTGAAGGATTTTGTAAAGGATCCTTTAGATTTATATTATCTATGGGATATTCACACTTTTCATTAAAACTATTTAGCACAAGGGGTGGAGAAATAGGTTTCAACCAATCCTTATTTTCTTGGTACAGTATGGAAAAACGTTTCCTAAGAGAATTATCAATTTAATTTATCTAGTATTAGATAAATAAGGATAATATTTATGGTAAGGATAATAAGATAATATTAATTGATAATTTCTTATCCAAGTAGAAGACCAATTTCGCTAACCGGTCAATATACCCCAGTATTTTGAAATCATGATCAGTAGCTAGATTACCTTTTTTAGGTTTATATTGATATAGTGAATTGAAAATAATATTTATTCCAAACCTTTCCTTATATTTCTAAATCAAAATAAGATTAGATATTATGGTGTAAGAATATGTGTCTTTATGTTGTATCATCAACTCTTCAGACATAGTTGATAGTATAATACAACAAATATAAGAAGTATCCTTAACATATATCTGGTAGGTATCATTTTCACCTCCACTCTCCTAATGGGGTGGAAGAATAGGAATAGGAGATTCCAACACATAATAAAAACTTTCTAATAACAATTCATCACATAAACAATTATACCATATCTTAACATTTATATTTTTAAGTATATACCCTGAGTTAAGGAATGGTTTCATTGTTTTTATAGTTTTTCTAGCCATTTTCCATAATAATTAAAACAAATTATTAGTACTTTAATTGATTAAAAATTATGTGAGACATAATAATTTTAATGTTTTTAGGTCTCCCAATATTTTATCAAGTCCCAAAATCCCTCATCATTGGACTTAGAATGCCTAGTTTCTTATACATTCTCATGGAAAGGATCTATATTCCCCTTCTCATAACTCAAGTGAGGGCTCGATCAATTACTCGAAGGTATTTAAGTTTTCATGTTTTTTTAAAAGGTGAGATTTTAACTCCTTGATCTATGGAGTGGAATCCTAAATCTAGGTTCCTTTACTCATATTTCTTCAACACTTACCTCTAAGTTACATCAAGTCTAGCGAGTGTTACTTCACTTTATGTAAATTTGTTAAGTTAACCTAAAACTTTCATAATAACTCCATGATAAAAGTAAGTGTCCCAATGAGGGTTTCTCAAACACTTAGTTATATAGATTTAATTCCAAATCAATTAATGTAAGTCTTAGTCTGACTTAATATTAAGTTGAATAATTTTATTTATTATGCATAAATATTTCTTGTTTTATCCATTGCATGTCTTGTTAATATTAAGTGGATTTTACTTAAGTGATTAACCATGTTTTTTATAAAAAAATTACACATAATACATTTATTTAAATTACATATGCATATTAGTACATTTATTTATGTTATCATTATCTTGAATCAATAAAATAAATAATTCATAAGATAGAAATAAATAAATATAAAAATAACCCAGACATGGGATTATTTAATGGTTGATTTATTAAGAAGATAATAAATCAACCTATAACCAAGTGGAAAAGTCATTATTTCAGTCTTGGAATGAGTTACTTCATTCCACTTATCCACCTATGTATCACCTGAGTTGACATCATCTTGGTTTCATCTTGAACCACCTCCACATGCCTTGGGGTACTTCATTTATTGCATGTATTTATAACTCACACATGGGTGAGGGGAACCAAAGGATTTGTTAATGGTAATTACATAAATAAACTTGTACATGTAAGTCCTACATAATAAATGAGAGAGGGACAACTCATAGGCCATCATATTTAATTTAATATTAAATAATTTCATAACCTTGAAATAAATTAAATTAAATTAAATCAATTCATACATAGGTCTTGGTCAAGCTCGTGGATGGTCATACACATGCAATGAATATGCAAAAGTACAATTGTTAACATTCATTCCTATTTTTTCTTTATTATTAAGATAAATTTGCTTGCATTAATTAATTAATTAATTAATTCCCTTATATCTCAATGACCGTTTAAATTCTCTTGGAGATACCCATCATTAATGCATTCATGGAAAATAAAGAGCATGACCAATAATTACAGATAATTAAATAAATAAATTGATCATTTTAAATTCTTTAAAACCTTTATTACATTGAAAACTATATCAGGTTTCAATATGTGTAATAAAGTTTTAATGTTTCAATTAGTTATTTTAATGTAATTTAATGCTATATTTTACTGGGAGACTACATAGTATGTATTATTGAGTTATACATCATGTTTATCATTTTCTTTGTATCCAGGATAAACATATAAGGATTCAAAATGTATCTTAGTTAGACTAAATAGTATGTACTAACCATCTACATGTCATGTATCAAACTTTTTGTGTTTCTTTTCAACCCACCGAATGACTTGGCATGTTCTTCAGATGCAGGACTACGTGACATGTACTAACCAGCTACACGTTGTGTATCTCACTTGTCATGTGTATGAAAAACCTGTCAAATGAGTCAGTATATTCTTCAGAAGAGAGACTACATGGTGTGTACTAACTAGCTACACACTATGAATGTCACTTTATGTGTGTATGTATAAACTTCCAAATAAATCAGCTTGTATTTCATATGTAGTAATTAATGAACTTCGTGTTTTTTACACTAGATACATGTCATGTGTTTCATTAATTACATGGGTTTTTAGTCTCATGTGGTTAGTAACCATGTATTTTACCACATGATTAGTGGTAATTTCACTACTAAATTATGTAGACTACACAATGTGTACACTATCCACATGCTATGTAATCTCACAAGTCATTTTCCAAGTTTGCCCAGTCATCATGTAGTGTACAATAAATGCACCGCGTGTAATAACTACTTGGCATGTCATGTATCTGACAACACATCTAGGTATATAAAACTTAGGTTTATGTCATGTACTCTAGCTATACGTCATGTAATCCAATCTCACCATCCCGAATCCTTGGCACTTCTGATATCACTTGAAGGTTTTGGGCATAGTGGGAGTGCCTGGTGGGAAGATAACCATAAATGTTTTGTCATATTTGATGAATCATTTGCCAATTTTGCAATACATAAACACCATGACCAATGAAATTTTTTCATTGAATATTGACATTGAAAAACCCAAAACCCAGAGAGAGGATATTTTGAATATTAAATTTATAATTAATTTAATTTAGATCTAAATAAATGTTACCTCGTATTAGGAACTTTTATGATGATGTTGTTAATCATCTGAAGAAACTATTTTTGAATTACCATCATTGCTCTTGTAAGATCCAAGTATAGAGTCCCTCTAGTGGTGATTCACGCATGCTCCATTGATATATGAACAATACTTATGGAATGTTAAGTTATAACATGATGGATATTTATTCTTGTGTTTTTTATCTTGATCACTTCTAGTTCCTTCAGACTTGAAGGATTCTCTCTTATTCTTCTCATTCTTGTGAGGAGGTGAGAATGAGGAATTTGAGAATGAATCATGTTGTGTGCATTGATTCTCAATTATTGATTAACCCTACACAATAGACATAGAAATCTATTATAGAGTTAGGGTTTATATTGAAATATTATTTAATTTCACAACACTCCTTAAATAATATAATAAAATTTATCTAACCCCATTCTATATAATAATAATATTGTTATTATTTTATGTTTTCCGTTATCTAACACAATGATAAATATTATTTTATCAACTTGCAAATTAATATTTATCCCTAGAAACAATCTTGGTTAGCTCAACATCCTCGACATTTATCAAATACCTGAATAAGTATCTATTAAATAATTATTCATAAATAAATATTATATTCATAGTATGAAGAATAAATATTTATTAAATATTCAATAAATAAAATAAATACTTTATTCACTATCTGGAGAATAAATATTTATTAATTATCCATGTAATTAAATAAATTGTTTATTAATGAATAAATAATTATTTATTACCTTGTTGATATTTGTGATCAATAAATCATGAATAAAATTATTCTTCTATCTTGAAAATAATATTTATTCCAATAATTAAATTCAAATCGAATTTAATTGAGATCAATGAAAACACTTAGTGTGTGACCCTCTTGGATTCATTATTATTGTCATTTGACGGGCTTTCCTAAAGTCCAATATTATTGTCTAGCAATGGGTCAAAGAACCCAATAGAAAGAAGTTAATATCTCAACATTGATAACCACACACAAGTGCTTGTTGTTTAATATAATCTCTTTATCACAATATCTCATCAAGAAGGTTTCACATCGGTATCATCAACCTATAGGCTTGATACGTATTTCTCTAATATCCCATCTTAGAGACTACCAAGTGCAAACTTCATGAAATGAATTCTCATCCACTTACGAGTACTTGCACCTGACTTTCTACATACTATATATCTCATCATATAATTTTATCCGATCATAAGAGTAAGTTTAAGAATATTTTCCTGGAATTTCAAAGTTATCCTCATAGTGGGGAACTATCATGCCTTTTCAATGTGATAGACACTCTAGGATAATATCACATCAATGTTATGTAGAAGAAGAATCAATATGTGATAATGTATTTATATTAATATTTACTTATTTGAATATATATGTCACACATACTTGTCGTGGGGTGTGAAAAAAAAGATTCTAAGTTAAAATGAAGTATATTGGTCAACCTAGGTTGTCTTCATAGAGGATTTCTCAACAATATCATTTGTCACTTGAAATAAAATAAATAAGTGATGTTGTTTTTAAAATTGATTGATTTTAAAAAGAAAAAAAACAAGAAATTGAAATTAAGGTTAAAAACTAATGGATGAAGAGAGTGACGGGGTCAGGGTAGGATCACCTTTTTTAATGTAATCATAGTCATAAAGATCATTCCCCCTCTCATCCTATTGAATGATAAATGAAATACTCCTCAATCGAGTTATCAATCACCCTTTGGTTGAAGAAAGAAATGGAACCCACTCCTATGTACATGGAAGTTCATAAAAAATTCCTAAACAACTAAGGAAAGTCCCAATAATGAATTTTTTATCCTTATAAAACTAGAAATGATTAAATAGTTCCACACACATTCCAATGATATCTAGACACTCACCACATAACACAATATGCTCGATCGAGACAAATTGCACCAGGTAGAGGGAGTTAAAAGTTATTCAACCAAAGCTATAAACAATGAATATACCAAAACCCAAAATAGGATATCATTAATAGAATTGGTAACCAATACAAATAGAAATAATTTAATAGAAAAATATATTTTTATATTTAATCTCAAGACTCAAATATTAAAAAAGTGAACACCCCCCCTTCCCCGATCACTCAAAGGTTTTACCCCTCCATGTGAAGGGTAATAAAGTTGAAAGGGGAAGAAGAGAGCATAATGAAACTAAGAAAAAAGAAAAGAGACAATGAACAAAAATTCAAGACTCTAATAATTCAGAATATCCCCTCTTTCACCTTCTTCAACAACCTTGAATAGAATTGGACACTCATATAAGTAGGATTGAGGGGTGGAAAATTTTCCCTCCAGATTCACTCCTCTGAAAGTTAGAGTCATTTTAGAATCATAAATGGAAAAATCATTGGAAGTTTTGTTCATAAAAGTTGTTCCTATATCTCTTGTTCATGCGTGAAAAAAAATATCAGTATAATTGAACAATTTTACCAAAAGTTATATCCGAATTAGTGATAAATACTTTTTATAAATGAGGATACTTCTCAACTACCTCCACTTTGGTGCATTCAATAGATTTCTTAATGACATAATTTCTTCATAAAATTTAATATTCATATGAGTATCGGAGTATTATTTCTAATACATCAAGAATAAATTCATTTTTATTTCTTTAGGTTGAGATATGTTTCATTAACTGAGGTAGGTTCCATTCTGTCATCTATAAAAAAATTTCCACTTTATTGATTTTTTTGGGTCATGGGTGTCGAATTGGATATGGGAACATAATAAAAATTTGAATCTAATGAAAATGGAAAGACTAAAAAAATGAATAACTCGATTTGGATCACAATTGTAAAAGATAATCCCAAAATACAGAAGCTCTATAAAAATATCAATTTTTCAGAATTAACCAATTTTCACAATTAAGTCCATAATTCATCAAAAACATTAAAATGATAAAAATCAGAAAAAATTGATTAATTTGAAGGGGTTAAAACATTGAAACATATATAAAAAATAATGTAAATATTTTCTTTATCAACTCCCCCACACTGAGCACTTGGACTCCTGGACAAGTCAAAATCAATTCAAAGCAAATTCAAAACACATGCTCATGAGATCCACTAATTCCATACAAAGAAATCAAAGGTATCATGCCTCATAAACAAACATTATTCCAAGTTCTAAAACCATATCATTAAATATTTTCCTCTTAATTTCTCTTCCCATTCACACAAGACACTACCTCGCATTAATTTTCTCTCATCTCACAAATATCAATTTTCAACAATGTTTTTCTAATTCAAACCAATGAAAGAGTTATCATAGGCTTGATAAATTCTTACATCTCCACCAGATGTGAGTTAAGTAAATGTGTTTATCATGAGGACTTTATAGGGTTGTTATGTGGCTTCTAGTTGGTAGGATTTAAATGTTAAAATTTTTAAGGCTGAATGAGGAAGGTTTGGCTCTTTTTGAAGAAAAATTGCAAAATTCTAATATTCACTCAAGTATGGTCTACTCCCCACTCCCCTAAGTAGAAAATCAACTCCATAATTATAAAAACTCAAGGAATGTTCACAAAATTCAGCATTTAAGTAGAAAAAATTTCAATCGTATCAAACATTATTTTTCTTGAAAGCACCAGATAGGCATAGCATTTTTTCTTTTTAGAAGCTCCAGAAAGGCACAAATTCTCTTTTTTTCTTAAAATCTCCAGAAAGGTACAACTTTAAACAGAATGGTTTATTTTCAACAATAAACATATTTCTTAAGAATTTTATTTTCCACCAAAAGTTTCACCAAATGAGTTATCACAATACAAGATAGCTTCCCTCCACACTTAAGTTCAACTAGATCATGCAATTTCACTTTAAGAGCAGGTTGGATAGGGAAAATTGACTTGTAATGTGGATAACCTAACAGGATATTCCAGGATTATAAGGGATAAAAGGATTTAATATACAAGGTAAGACATAATTAAAAGGATTATATTGAAAATGGGTCTTAAAACCAAAGAAATACCTCAATCATTTAAAACACAAGTACCTCAAACCCTCAAGTTTTGACAGGAAAAAATCAAATTTTGGTTAAAGCAAGCATGGTTTGGTTATCTCAAGAAGTGAGATGAATGAAAATAATATGGAACCAATGGTTTAGAAGCCTCATAGGAAAGTGATTTAAAAGATAAAGATAGTGATATGTGTTATGAGATTCAAAAATTAGAGTAATTTTCATAAAATTTCCAAAAATTTGAACTTGAAAAAAAGTCATTTTCAGCATTCATTTAAGCTCGGTTTCATGGAATAAATTAGTTCACTCAGTGACATGGATTTAAAAAAATTCAATCATAATCATTTCAGCTTAAAATTTTCAAAAACACACAAATATTGAAAAATAAACACACAAAATGTTGAAAACACGCACTTTTTTTTTGAAAAAAAAGAAAATAACAAATGAAAATCCTAAACAATAGAGGTTCCCTCCCCCACACTTAAATGATGCAGTGTCATCAATATATTCAAATGGATGTAACATGTAAGAAAATTTGAAATTAAATCACAGAAATCAAGAAACTGTAAATCATAGGTACAACCTAATGGCTATTATTGATAGATAGGTTGGAGGAGTGTGATCTCATCCATAGGATCTGATGGAATAGTCCCATAGAATTTATTCAGCATATGTCCATTAACAGTGAATGGCTCCTGATGTCCATCCTTCATAATATACACATCACCAAAAGGATATACATGAGTAACTATAAATGGATCCTCCCATCTAGAATGAATCTTACTTGGCATCAGCTTGAGTCTTGAGTTTAATAGAAGCACTTTTTCTCCAGGATGGAAGTATTTTGGTTGGATCAACTTGTCATGTGCCACTCTTGATATCTATTTGTAAATCCTAGAATTTTCAAATGTTTCCCTTATGATTTCCTCCAGATCTTGCAACTGTGATATTCTCTCTTTCTTGGTGCTTTCAAGATCCAAATTAATCTTCCCCTTATCCCAATATACCTTATGCTCCAATTCCATAGGTAGGTGACAACTTTTTCCATAAATCAGCCTATACGGGCTCATTCCAATCAGGGTCTTGTAGGCTGTCCTATAATCCCATAATTTATATTCTAACCTTTGGATCTAATCCTTCCTACTTGGCTTAATAGTCTTCTCCAAAATTTCTTTGATTTCCCTATTGGATATATCAACTTGACCATTTGTCTATGGGTTATAAGGAGTTAATTTTTTATGATTCACCCCATACTTTTTTAAAAAATTATATATTTTCCTATTGAAAAAGTGAGTACCTTGATCACTGATGATGGATCTAGGCACTCCAAACCTAAAAAAATATGTTGGTCCTGATAAAATCACAAAAAACTTTAGCATCATCAGTCCTGGTGGCTTTTACTTCTACCCATTTGGAAACATATTCAACTGTAAGCAAGATATAAGAATTTCCAAATGAAATTGGTAAAGGGCCCATAAAATATATCCCCCAAAATTCAAAAATCTCACAAAATTTAAGTAGTTGTTGGGGAATTTCTTGTCTCTTTGAAATGTTTCCTGAAAAATGACATTTTGGACACTTTTTTCAAAATTCATGAGTATCTTTAAAAAGGAAAGTCCAATAAAGTTCAGATTCTAAAACCTTCCTTGCTATCTTTTGAGGTCCAAAGTGGCCTCCACAAGTTAAATTGTGATAAAACACAAAGACAGAACCAATTTCACTCTCAATCAAACATCTTCTTATCACTTGGTCATTGAAAATCTTCCAAAAAATTGGATCATCCCAAATGTAATATCTAGATTCATCTTTCAGTTTGTGAATTTGGTGAGAATTGAAATGACATGAGACTTGAGATGTTACTAGATGATTGATCATGTTAGTATACCAAGGAACTTCTCCTTCAACCAAGTAAAACTTCCCTCCTAGAAGGTGATCATTCAATGTTTCTTTTTCTGTAATTTCAACTTCAACAGTGTTGCGAAATATTCTTAAATGATCAGCCACTTGGTTCTCAAATCCATTACTATCCTTGATTTATATGTTGAAATCCTACAACATTAACATCCATCTCAATATTCTTGGTTTTTATTCATCCTTTTTAATCAAGTACCTAAGATCTTCATTATCAGAAAACACAGTGACTTTAGTTCTAAGAAGATATGATCTAAATATTTCTAAATCAAAAATAACTGCTAAAAACTTCTTTTATGTGGTTGTATAGTTGAATTGAACTGCATCTAAGGTTATTGAGGAATATGAAATGACTTGTGGCCTACTCTAAATTTTTTAAGAAAGGAATACTCCAATTGCTTGATTGGAAGCATCACAAATTAGCTCAAATGGTTCTTCCCAATTTGGTGGTTGCATCATGGGTGGTGTAATAAATCTCCTCTTCAACTCATCAAAGGATTCCATGCATGTACCATTGGAATAAAAATCAGTATATTTCAAAAGAAATATAGAGATATGGAGAGAAATATTACTAAAATCTTTTATAAACCTCCTGTAGAATCATGCATGTCCTAAAAATGATCTAACATTCTTCACACAAGTTGGATAAGGCCAAAAATTTATCACATCATTTTTTGATTTATCAACTTCAATGCCCTTTTTTTAAATGACATGTCCAAGGACAATCCCTCTCTCAACCATGAAATGACACTTTTTAAAATTTAAAACAAGATTATTTTCAATGTAATTTTTTAAAACTTTTTCCAGATTTTTCAAACAATGATCAAAATAGTTTCCAAAAACTGTGAAATCATCCAAGAAAACCTCAAAGAATTATTCAATGTAATCAAAAAATATACTTACCATGAAACTATGAAATGTAACTCAAACATTACATAATCCAAATTTCATCCTTTTATATGCAAAATCACAAAGGGACATGTAAATGTTGTCTTCTCTTGATCCTTGGGAACAATGGGTACCTGGAAATAACCTAAAAATATATCCAAAAAGAAATAATGAGTTCTACCTAACAATATCTCTAAAAGATGATCAATGAAGGGAATGGGTAAATGATCATTTCAAGTGACCTAATTCAACTTCATAAAATCAATGCACACTCTCTAGCTATTCTGAATTTTCATGGGGATTAATTCATTATTTTCATTTCTCACCATGGTTAGGCTAGTTTTTTTGGAACGACATGAATTAGGCTAACCCATTGTGAATATAAGATGAGATAGATGATTCTAGATTCCAATAGATTCTCAATATCCTTTTTCATAACCTCTATAAAGGTGGGATTCAACCTCTTTTGGGGCTATCTGATAGGTTTGGAATCTCCCTCAATAAAAATTCTGTGTGAGAATATTTTTGGGTTTATTTCATGGATATCACCTAAGATCCAAACTATTGCTTGGAAATTATCTCTAAAAAGATAAATCAATGACTTTTCTTGGGTTTCAGAAATATTATTTCAATTATCTCTAGTAATTTCTCTCCCTCCCTAAGGTACAAAAATTTTAAATCATTGGAGAGTGGTTTTAGTTCCAGATCAGGGGGATGATCAAGGTATGAAACTAAATTGATGTTTCCCACTTCCAAAGGTGGGACCTACTACACACAAGAAACCATATCATCTTCCTCATTATTTAATAAATCAGTAAAGAAGTTAGATTTTACCTCTTCCGCCTACATGAAATCAGAATCTCCATCATTTTGTGCATCCACGTGTTCAACGATATTTTAATGGAAGAAGTCTCTCCTAATTATAATAATTCATGGAATATACCTGATTCTTAAATGGTCTCTGCACCAACTTCATGGGAGAGTAAAAATAGAGATTGATCATCTGATGGGTGCCTCATGGGTTCAAAAATATTAAAGTGGACAGTTTTGTCTTCAAACTCCATGGTGAGTGTTCCTTTATGGACATAGATGATGGTTTTGTCTGTCTTCAAGAAAGGTATCCCCAAAATAATGGGTGAGTGTGACGGGATCCTATCTTCTTCCATATTCAGTACATAGAAGTCAGTAGGGAACAATATATCTTTGAATTTCACTAGGACATCCTCCAGAAATCCTACAGAGAAAACTGTAGATTTGTTTGCACATTGGACCACCACTCTTGTGGGCTTCAATTCTCCCATCTACAAATAAGTGTATACTGAGTGAGGAAATACATTAATTGAAGCACCTAGATCACACAAATCATTAGATAAATTTAAATAACCAATAGTGTATATAATGGAAAATGTACTTGGATCTTGACATTTGGTTGGAAATTATGGTGTGATAAGGAATGATACACTTATTCCAAAGTTTATCCTTTTATTTCCTTGAATTCAACTATTCTTGGTGCAAATATACTTAAAAAATTTAGCATACTTTGGAATTTTTTAGGGGATCAAGAAGTGGGATATTAATTTTCACTTTCTGGAAGGTGTCTATAATTTTTTTTTTTGAAGTTCTTCTTCTTATAATTTCCTTAATTCAATCATCCTTGATGGGAATGGTGGGGGTAAGTCCTTCTTATCCCTTTGTTTCCTTTTAAATGGCATTTCTTGTCTCTTCTTCCCCATCCTATCATTATCCTCCTCCTATTTCTTCTCTTCTTCAAAGTTTATTTTCACAGAAATTTAGAATTTATAACTTCATTATACCTTAACTCAGGTGGTCTTGTTTTTATCTCAATGGTTTCTGGTGGTGAGAGTTCTATTCCAATTCTTATTGTGATCATGATGGCATTCTCCTTTGGGTTTGGGATTTTTTGTGAAGGAAGTTTCCCAATATTTTTGGTTAGGAAGTCCATGAGACTTTTTGTAAAGACCCAGCCCCATTTTCTTAGAGTCAGTGCCTTATTTTATTACATTGTCATATAAACAAGGAATGTGCATCTTGAAGGACCGAGTAGTTTATTAGATTTAGAAACAAGAAACACAACTAGAAAAAAGGCCTATTTTCGTGGTTCAAAACCGTGGAAATAGGCCCCAAAACTATGGTTGATATCACCATGGTAGTAGGTCCTAGCCTATTTCCATGGTTTTAACCATGGAAATAGGCCTCAAAATTGGCTATTGTGGCTATATGTAGCTATTCCCATGGTTTTAACTATGGAAATAGCCTTGGTAAACCATGGAAATAGCCTAAATAAAAATTTTCCCCCATGATTTTTGATCCCTGTACCTCCCATTCATGATCTAGCGTACTCACCACTACACCACACGACAATTCATTTATATATATATATATATATATATATATTATGATATATATATTAATAAAAACTATGGGAATAGCCTCAAAACCGTGGTGGTAGGGCTTCCTGCCAAAATTTTGGTGGCAATTTTTGTTCCCGCGGAAGCACAGGAACCCTATAGCCATGGTTTTGGAGAACTGTGGCTATAGGGATTCAAAAAAATTGGCCTATAGCCACGGTTTTGAAAATTGTGGCCATAGGCCACAAAACTGTGGTAATAGACCACGGAAAACAAGCCTATGGACACAGTTTTAAAACTGTGTCTATATCTCACAAAACCATGGATATAGGTCTGTTTCAGTAGCTTCATTTTCTAGTAGTGATACATACATTTTTTTCAACATTATAACTTTAAATGAAAAAAAAATAAGTTTTATTGAGAACATCCACAACTCTAAGTTTATCCCTACGGATCATTCATAATAAACTTCTTCATGTCCTGAGAAAATAAAACATAACAAAGGTTTGAGCTCAAATTCTCATTAATGGTAAGAAATAAATTGGAATATATCATAAACATAAACATTAGGCATAGAGAATAACTAAAAACACATGCCTTTAAAAATGAACTTGAACACATTATGGTAGGAATAAGAGCTGAATAAATAATGTCATAATAAAGAATAATCATGGGTATTCTACTAGTCGAATAACCTCATGAACATTCAATTACTAGTTTCATAATGAGGGAATGTATGATTTTGAACATCATAACTATATCGTCAAGGCCTTGTGCCAAGACCATAATAATCATTTTGTCAAGGCCTTGTGCCCAGACCGTAGTTTGTCTCACGATACCTACAGATGCATAGAGAGGCTATAGTGGGCCCCACCCATCACATAATAAGTCCAATTTATTCCTCATATAAACATGGATAAACATAAACAACATATACATTCATATTGACACTAACATATGAAACATAAATAACTTTCCCAGAACATTAAG
The DNA here is from genome assembly GCA_963277665.1 of Viscum album. NCBI lineage: Eukaryota > Viridiplantae > Streptophyta > Magnoliopsida > Santalales > Viscaceae > Viscum > Viscum album. Next base: position 1,674,077,788 of record OY728133.1, read on the forward strand.
CATAAACACTAACCATTTAGAGTAAATTGGTGAATGGTTTTAAGATAGCACATCCATAGTAAAACTAATCATAAAAAAATTCAATTAAATATAGTATATGATATCATGAATATTAATCTCAATAATACATAATAATAAATATTAGTGTTGAAATAGATGAATATACTCTTAAAAAATCATCGAGTAATTCTTGAGATGAATACTCTTTTACTTTGAAAAGAAGATTTATTTTGGAAAAGTGTTTGTATAAAACCATAAATGAAGTAATATATAATTTTCATAATAAAATGAGTTATTTTATAAATATAATGGTTTCTAAAAATAGATCATAGAGTTCCCTTGAAAATAGATAAGGATTTGAGAAATTCCCTTGAGTCGGTCTTGTATTTCGGAAATAATTTTTGAAAGATCCTTTTAAAATATATAATTCTCCATAAATGAAGGTATGGTTCTAGTTGGTACACATATATAGAACATTTACACGTGATTTTTGAGGAATAAATATTAATTAATAATAATTTAATTGAGGTAAGTAGATAATAAAATTAACCCGACTGAAAATGGATGTTCGGATGAAAAACCCTAACCTTAAGTCTGAAGGTGTTCCTCACTTGATCATAATGACATGAATAATCAAATTTAGGATCATAAATTAATTATTCTAGAACCTAATCAAATTTTAATTTATTTGGTATAACCATATTAGTTTCATTGATGGCCTTTTGATGGGTTAAGATATTCAATTTCATTGTTTGGGAGCATTTTCTTCCTTGGTTTTCATGATTGGATTACATATATACATGTACGAATAAACATGTAGAATGAGAATGGTTTTCCATAATTGAAGTTATATTTTATTATTGAACATCTAAAATATTACATAGTTATAAAATTAGTTTTTTTATTGGGAGTGAAGATGAAACATTATATAAAACTTTAATGATAATTGTTTGGGTTAATTTGTGGTTTTTGATCACAACGAACTCATTTTGATTTATAAATTAATATCACATGTAAAAAAAGATTATAGAATATTAAATAAGTTATAATATATATATTATATTCTGGTTAAACCATCAAAATGGTTTCATGATCAAAATTGAATATGTTAATAAAAATTTAAAAACCACCATCCTTGAATGTGATAAATTCACACATCTCAGATGGTGTTTTCATTTCTAGGATAAAAGAAGGGGAAAGGAGAGATGATGAAGAATTATTCCTTTATCATAACAAAATTCAAGTATATGTATGGTACTTGATTCAACACAAAATTTGGATGAAATGGGGTGAGGAAAGAAAAAGAAAAGAAAGGAAACTTGAAATAAAATAAATGAAAAGAGAAATTTATCTATTGAAGTAATCTTCCTAGAGAGCCTCTTTAGGGGAGAGGTTTTGGTTTTTTATGATACCAAGGGCTTCTGGACGTGGGGGAGAATCATGGGAGGATATTTGAGAATAATTTAGACAAGGAAAAAGGCTTGAAATGAGTGAAGATAAGTGGGAGTGAGGGGAGGTTTATAGTTGAGGAGAGGAGGGTTTTCCCATTATTTTACTCATTATTTTATTATTTTTCCAAATACAACCAATAGTATTGATTCTTGTGACCAAGAATAGTAATATGTTCATGTTATTTAGAACATAGTGGTCTTACATCATCCTTACATCACTTATGACCCAATAAATCATGTATTTAGCATTTATCGAAAATTATTGTATTGTACTATTCACCCAAAATTCAAATATTTTAGAAAAATCCAAAAATTCACCCCAACTATTTTTCGACATGTAGAATTCAAAAATGAAATTCATTTTTTGAAAATAATTTTCGAAATATTTTTAATTTAATTTTTAAATAAAATCATAATTTATTGGAAAAAACATCATTAAAATTATAACTCGCTTTATAACACCTTCAAAAATTAATCAAGGTCCCACAAAAGTATCTTATAACCATAAGATAATAAAATAAAAATTTATGATTACATTTTATGAAGATACATTTCCATTTTAAATTATTAAATTAATCATAAAATTATAATTAAGATATTTATGACATATAAAAATACCAATACTTATACTATGATCATTTTTTCACTTATAAGATGTCTAAATTGTATTTATACATTCATGGGTGAAGTTTCTATTTTTTTGGTCGATTTACTATTCATGACTATTTATAAGAGTGAAATTACTATTCATAAGGGTATGTTACTATTCATAAGGGTATGTTACTATTCATAAGGTTGTGTTACTATTCATCAAAAATGTAAGTTCATCTTATTTGACTCTAAATATCTTACTGAACACAATTGTGTATGTCAGTTTTTCAAAATTCAAATCACAGAGATGAAAAAATTATGTTTACTGGCTAGGTTATAACAAAGTGGTGTTTTGTAGAGACTCAGTGTTTCATGCATTCAATGTTAAATTTATTTACAAAATCTTGGGGTGATAAATTATCCCCTCCTTACAAAAATTTCATCCTCGAAATTACCAGAATGTTACCTCACAAAGATATTTTTATAGTTCTTCATCATAAGCTCCTCAGGTTCCCATGTTGCCTCTTCAATTTTATGATTTTTTCAAAGTATCTTTACCAGTTGAGTTGTCTAATTCCTCAACACTTGTTCTTTAGTGTCCAGAATCTGTATAGGATCTTTATAGTAAGATAGTTCAAGTTCCAACTCTATACCTTCAGAAGTGAGGACATGTGTTGGGTCTGGAATGTACTTTCTTAGCAATGATACATGGAACACATTTTGTACTTTAGACAGGCTAGGTGGCATAGCCAAATGATATGCAACAACTCTAATTCTCTCTAGAATTTCAAAAAGGCCCTATGTACCTAGGGCTTAGTTTCCCTTTCTTACCAAATCTTATAACACCCTTCCATGGAAATACTTTTAAGAAAAAATGATCTTCCACTTGAAATTCAAAATCCTTCCTTTGATTATCAACATAGATTTTTTGTCTACTTTGAGCTGCTTTGGCGTGGCCTTGAATAGTATTTACCTTTGATATTCTTTCCTCCACGACATATAGTCCCACTAAATTACTTTTACCAACTTCATCTCAAAAAGTTGGTGTACAACATCTCTTTCCATACAATTCTTCATATGGTGTCATTTGAATTCTTGAATGGAAACTATTATTCTAGGAAAACTCTGCCAAAGTTAAATACTAATCCCACATACCTTGAAAATCAAGTGAGCGTGATATAAACATGTCTTCTAAAGTTTGGATTGTCCTTTCTGATTTCCTGTCAGTTTGAGGGTGATAAGAAGTACTCAATCAAAGCTCAGTATCCAGGGATTTTTGAAGACTTTTCAAGAATTTCGATTTAAATCAAGGATCATGGTAAGACTCAATTTAGAGAGGTGCTCCATAAAGTCTCACAACTTCATTTATATAGAGTCTTGAAAGGCGATCCAGTGGAAAATCCTCCCTTATAGAGATAAAATGTGCATATTTCGTAAGTTGATCCACAATTACCCATATTGCATCATTATTTCTTGGATTTTTGGGTAATACGGTGAAAAAATTCATGGTGATGTCATCCCAATTCCATATAGGAATAGGTAGAGGTTTCATGGATCCTCTAGGATGTTGTCATTCGGCCTTAACTTGTTGACAAACTAAACATCTTGATACATAACCAGAAATTTCCTGCTTCATGTTGTCCCACCAGAAATGTTCCTTTAAATATATATACATTTTAGTGCTACCAGGGTGTATAGAGAAATTTGAGCTATGGGAATCATCCAATAAATCCTTTTTCAACTCGGGTATAGAGGGAACACATAGCCTCTTCCCAAATTTCATAATTCCATCTTCACATATGAAGTCATCCAACTTCCTATATTTCATAGAATTAATTTTCTTTTGAAGGTTATCATTATCAGGCTGAGATATTTTAATCCTTTATAATAAATATGCTTAGGAAACCAATTGAAAAGGTAATGATGTTTAAACTTCTTTGATAATTCCCATGTCCATCCTTATTAGATCCATGAATACTTGATCCATTTCAATCCTTATTTTTTTTAAAACTCCATGATCCTTCCTGCTCAATGCATCAACTACCTTATTTGCCTTTCCTGGGTGGTTATAATCTTTGAGTAGTTCAATCCATCGTATTTGCCTCATGTTGAGTTCTTTCTTTGAGAAAATATACTTCAAACTTTTTTGATTCATATATATCTCAAATATTTTACCATAGAGATAGTTTATCCATATTCTTAGAACAATGATTATAGTAGCTAACTCAAGATCATGAGTAGGATAGTTTTTTTTGTGAATTTTCAACTGACTTGATGCATGGGAAATAAATCTATCATTCTTTATAAGGACGCAACCAATTCCTTTCTTTGATTCGTAACTATAGATTACAAACTCATCATTCCCCAATGGTAGAGTTAGGATCGGATCATTCACTAATCTTCTCTTCAATTCTTCAAAACAGTCCTCATATTCTTTTTTCTATATGAACTTAACCCCTTTATGTGTAAGATTGGTCATTGGGTTAGCTAAATGGGTGAAGTTCTGAATGAAACGTCGATTATAACCTTCTAAACTGATAAAACTATTTACCTCAGTTATGTTTGTTGGAGTAGGCCATTCTTGAATAGCATTTTTCATTGTAGGATTAATAGATATTCCATCCTTAGAGACAATGTGTCCAATAAAGGAAACTTATTAAAGCCAAAATTTACACTTGCTAAACATCCCATATAATTCGTTTCTTCTAAGATTCTTCGGAATAATGTGTAAGTGATTTTCATGATCTTTGTAGATTTTGGAGTATACTAAGATATCATCAATAAATACCACCACAAAATCATCAATATATTCCTTGAAAAACCTACTCATTAGATCCATGAAGACAGAGGGTGCATTATTCCATACAAAAGGCATTATTGTAAACTCATAATGCCCATATCTAGTTTGAAATGTTGTCTTTGGAATGTCCTCCTTTCTTACTCACAACTGATGATATCCAGATCGAAGGTCAATCTTCAAAAAATATTGGGCTTCATAAACTTGATCAAATAAATCATCAGTTATAGGTAGGGGATACTTTTTCTTTATTGTTATAGTATTGATCTCCCTATATTCGATGCACAACCTCATAGATCCATCTTTATTCTTAACAAAAATGATAGGGGATCCCCGTGGAGAAATACTAGGGTGAATAAATCCTTTATCACTCAATTACTCTAGTTGTTTATTCAATTATATTAATTTCACAATGGCCATTCTATAAGGGGTCTTTGATATGGGCCTTGAATCAGGAATTAAGTCAATGGAAAACTCAATTTTCCGCTCTAGAGGATTTCTAGGTAAATCCTTCAAAAAAACATCAACATATTCTTTCACAATAGGTACATCCTCTATTTGAAAATTCCTTTCCTCACCCATAGTTATTTCATTCCCTTACTCCCCAATAATTGAATTCAGTAGATCTACTGTGGGTGGATCTAGATGAGAATCATATAGTGATGTTTATTCCCTAAAGATAAGGAATTACACATTGTCCTAAAAAATATATCCTCCATCTTATTATAATAAATTTTTGCATCATGGTTCGAAAGTCGATCCATACCAAGGATTATATCAAAGTCAATCATGGGTATGATAATAAAATAAGTAGATAAATCATGTTTATATACCATAATTGGGACTACCTAACATAACTTTATTGCAATAATTCTTCACTTATAAGTTTTGACTGATAACTCCCTTATTAAATAAAATTGTAAATATCTAATTTTCTTAGAAAACTGGGAATCTATGAAAGAAAGCAATTATATAGAATCAAATAAATCATTGGCTAATTTTGAGTAAAAAATTAATGTACCTTCCACCACATCATTAGGAACTTCAACCTCCGAGTTTGTGACTGCATAAGCTTGGCCTTTCTCCCTTGGCCTTATTTGGGGAATATTTCCTTGACTATTAGGAAAATAATTTTCATAATATCCCCTATCCTTGCAATTTTATCATTGAATATTGGTAGCTTCTTTCTTCCCCTTACAATCTTGGTATAGGTGGACTTTTTCTCCACACTTGTAACAAACACCCATACCCTTTAGGAAAGTACCAGGGTGTCTCTTCCCACAATTATCAAAGGGTGGAAGGTCAACTCTTCCCTTCTTCCCCATTTCCTTATTTCCTTTTCCAGAGTTTTTAGTAGCCCTCTTCTTCTCTTGATTTCCCTTAAAATAATATGACTTAGAGAATTCCTTTTCTGTTTTTATATCACTTGAGACTATATCTTCATATGATGAGAAACTTTAGGTGACTGGGTCCCTTTGAATAATGGTTTTAACCCATCAAATAATCGATCAATCTTTTTCCTTGGATTACGTATGTAGTATGCGGCATGTCTTACTAACCTTGTAAAGTTAGCTTCATAATTTGCAACATTATCATCCTCTTTTTTCCTCAAATTCAAAAACTACCTTTTCATATCTACTTGCTATTCACGAGGGGGTATTTTTCTAAGAATATTTCCTTAAAATCCCTCCATTAAATTTCTTCTATTTCTTTCTCCTCCTTTTTGTTTAGGATTAAACACCACCACTGATCTGCATCTCCTGATAGATGATAAATCACCATGATAACCTTCTCTCTTTCATTACATCCCAAAGTGAGAAATATCTTCTCTAATGAACTTATCCACTATTCTGCTACGAATGGGTTTGTAGTCCCATTAAATGATGGAGAATTTTTTCGCATAAAGCGATCTAACATAGCTCCTCCATGTTGTGGATCTGGATGCTCCATTTGAGTAAGTTTATTATTCATAACCTAACTAACCTATTCCAGTATAGTTATATGTTTCTCAGCACCAGTCATAGATCTAGAGCCAACATCATTATCTTGCATAGGAGGAAAATCCCTACATGGGATATAAGCATTCATGCGGTTTCCATTCCTTTTACTAGGCACCATTTCTAAATAATGGAATACACTAGATTAGGTTATGAATCATAATTTATAATCTCAACTTAAAATACTTATCATAAATTTAAATCCTATGTATGGATAATCCCATAATCATAAACATGGTTTCTTTGAGGAAAAAATTATATTTTAATACTTCATATTGGATTGTAAAGAAAATTTGAATTATCCTAAGCATATCATTTGAGAGTGTAAAACCAAGTGTGTGGTAAGTCCCGTTGTCATGTACTAGGATACCCCAGTTCAAGCCCAAAACTCCTTGTCATAGTTTTCACTCCTAGGTACATTTGTATGAGAACCACATCCACTTGTAGTATCTAGATAAGGATTTATTTTCTAGAAATAGCCACAAAATCTATTCCTTACCAAAATTACAAGATGTTCTTATAGGTTTATCCTCAAAGACTATATTAGGGTTTTTTCCCTAATCTACATTTTCTAAATCTAGTTTACAAGTTTTCTATTAAACTTCCTTGGATACCAACTGTAAAGAATTGACCCTAGTTGCCTGGATCTGGTGCCTTATTTTATTATATTAGAATATAAACAAGGAATATACATCCTGAAGGACCAAGTAGTTTAGTAGCTTTGGAAACAAGATACATACATAATTTCAACATTGCAACTTGAAATGAAAAACAACAAATAAGTTTTATTGGGAACATCCACAACTCTAATTTTATCCCTACATGTCATTCATAATAAAATTCTTAATGTTCTGAGAAAATGAAATATAATAAAGGGATGAGCTCAAATTCTTAGTAAGGGTAATAAATACAGTGGAATATATCATAAACATAAACATTAGGCATGGAGAATAACTAAAAACACATGCCTTAAAAAATGAACTTGAACACATTATGGCGGAAATGAGAGATGAATAAATAATTCCATAATAAAGCATAATCATGGTTATTTTACTAATTGAATAACCTCATGAACTTTCAAATAATAGTTTCATAATGAGATTATGCATAATTTCTTACATCATAACCATATCATCAAGGCCTCATACTAAGACCATAATAATCATTTTGCCAAGGCCTTGTGCCAAGACTGTAGTTTGTCTCATGAGAACTACCAATGCATCGAGGGGTTATAGTGGACCCCACACATCACATAATAAGTCCAATTCATTTTTCATATGAATATTGATAAACATAAACAACATATACATTAATATTAACACTAACATATGAAACATAAATAACATTCCTTGAACATTAAGTATAAACACTAACCATTTGGAGTAAATTGGTGAATGGTTTTAAGATAGCACATCCATAGTAAAACTAATCCTAAAACATTAAATTAAATATAGTAGATTATATCATAAATATTAATCTCAATAATACATAATAATAAATATGATTCTTTAAATAGATAAAGATACTCTTATAAAATCATCGAGTAATTCTTTAGATAAATACTCTTTTACTTTGAAAAGAATATTTCTTTTGGAAAAGTGTTTGTATAAAACCATAAATTAAGTAAGATATAATTTTCATAATAAAATGAGTTATTTTATAAGTATAATGGTTTTTAAAATATATATTATAGAGTTTCCTTGAAAATAGATAAGGATTTGAGAAATTCCCTTGAGTCGGGCTTGTATTTCGGGATGAATTTTTAAAATATCCTTTTAAAATATATAATTCCACATAAATGAAGGTATTATTCTAGTTGGTACACATATATAGAACATTTAAACGTAATTTTTGAATAATAAATATTAATTAATAATGATTTAATTGAGGTAAGTATATAATAAAATTAACCTGACTGAAAATGGATGTTCGGATGGAAACCCTAACCTTAAGTTTGAAGGTGTTCCTCACTTGATCATAATGACCTGAATAATAAAATTTAGGTTCATAAATTAATGATTCCATAACCTAATCAAATTTTAATTTATTTTTTATAACCATATTAGGTTCATTCATGGCTTTTTATGGGTTAAGATATTCAATTTCATTGTTTGGGAGCATTTTCTTCCTTGGTTTTCATGATTGGATTACTTATATTCATGTACGAATAAACATGTAGAATTAGAATGGTTGTTCATAATTGAAGTTATATGTTATTATTGAACATATAAAATATTACATAGTTATAAAATTCATTTGTTTATTGGGAGTAAATATGAATCATTATATAAAACTTTAATGATAATTGTTTGGGTTAATTGGTGGTTTTTAATCACAAAAAACTCATTTTGATTTATAAATTAATATCACATGTAAAAAAAATATTCCAGAATATTAAATAAGTTATAATATATATATTATAGTCTGGTTAAACCATCAAAATGGTTTCATGATCAAAATTGAATATGGTAATAAAAATTGAAAACATGTCGTCCTTGAATGTGATAAATTAACACATCTAGGATGGTGTTTTCATTTCTAGTATAAAAGAAGGGAGAAAGAGAGATGATGAATAACTCTTACTTTATCATAAAAAAATTACAGTACATGTATGGTACTTGATTAATCACAACATTTGGATGAAATGAGGTGAGGAAAGAAAAAGAAAATAAAGGAAACTTGAAATAAAAGAAATGAAAAGAGGAATTTACCTCTTGAAGTAATCTTCCTAGCGAGCCTCTTTAGGGGGGAGGTTTTGGTTTTTTATGAGACCAAGGGCTACTGGACGTGGGGTAGGAGAATGGGAGGATATTTTAGAAGAATTTAGACAAGGCACAAGGCTTAAAATGAGTGAAGATAAGTGGGAGTGATAGGGAGTTTATAGTGGAGGAGAGGAGGGTTTTCTCGTTATTTTACTCATTTTTTTATTATTTTTCCAAAGACAATCAATATTATTAATTTTTGTGACCAAGAATAGTAATATTCTCATGTGATTTATAACCTTTTGGTCTTAAATCATCCTTACATCACTTATGACCCAATAAATCATGTATTTAGCATTTATCGAAAATTATCATATTTTACTATTCTCCCAAAATTCAAATATTTTAGAAAAATCCCCAAAAGTCACCCCAACCATTTTTTGACATGCAGAATTCAAAAATGAAATTCATTTTTTGAAAATAATTTTCTAAATATTTTTAATTTAATTTTTAAATAAAATCATAATTTATTGGAAAAAACAACATTAAAACTATATCTTGTTTTATAACACCTTGAAAAATTAATCAATGTCCCACAAAAGTATCTTTAACCATAAGATAGTAAAATAAAAATTTATAATTAAATTTTATGAAAATTAATTTCCATTTTAAATTATTAAATTAATCATAAAACTGTAATTAAAATATTTATGACAAACAAAAATATCAATACTTATACTATGATCATTTTTTCACTTATAGGATGTCTAAATTGTATTTATACATTCATGGGTGAAGTTTTTATTTTTTTGGATAATTTACTATTCATTACTATTCATAAGTGTAACATTACTATTCATAATGGTATGTTACTATTCATAAGGGTATGTTAATTTTCATCAAAAATGTGAGTTGATCTTATTAGACTCTAAATATCTTACTGAATGCAACAGTGTATGTTAGTTTTTTGAAATCCAAATCACAAAGGTGGAAAAATATTTTTACTAACTAGGTTATAACAAAGTGTTTTTTTAGAGACTCAGTGTTTCATGCATTCAATATTAAATTTATTTTCAAAATCTTGGGGTGTTACACTTTCGAACTTGTTGGAAAAATCTGTTATAGTGTCTTTCATCCCCTCAATATCAGATATCTGGTGTTGGTTCAAAATTATAGTTTGTACATTGGTTGATAGATGCTCATAGGATCTTGGGAAAGTGGGTGTTGGTGGTGTGAAGTTTGGTTATAATATTTCTTTTGTTGAAATGGTGGTGGGTTTTCAAATTTTTGCTATAATGGGAGTTGGTTTTGGTACTAGTTTTTGTTCGAGGGTCTAGCTTGATCCTACTGATTTCCAAACCCATATTGAACATGGTTAGGCTCTCTCCATCCTTGATTTTGTTAGAACTGCCTCAGATGAAAGGATTCCACACAAGTTTCCATTCCCAGTATTTCAACACATTGGTCAGTGAAATGATTAGGTGATGAGCATAAACCACATACCTTAGCCGGTGCTTGTTGGCAACTCACTTGTTTCAAGGCCATCTATCTCACCAAACTGGTTAGTTCTTCAATCCTAGTTTCTAGTCAGGGTGATGGATGAGAAGTTCATAACTTATGAATACCTCTAGTGTTGGTACCTCTTGTACCAAACTGTTGCGAGTTCTATGAAATCTTCTCAATCAATCCCTTGGCTTCTTCGGGTGACTTGTCAATCAATTCACCTCCACATGATGCATCAAGAAGGTTTCTGTCATTTTCTAGTAAGCCTTGATAGAATAAGACAATAAAGTAATGCTCCTCAATGGATTGATGTGGGAAGCTGTAACATATCTTTTTAAATCTTTCCTAGTACTCGTAAAGGGTTTCTCCATATGATTTTCTAATGGCGTCAATCTTCTTTCTGATGGTTGTGCTTCTGGAGGTGGGGAAGAATATTTGTATGAAGCATCTCACAAAGTAATTCCAATCATCAACATATTTAGGTTATAGGCCATAAAACCATTATTTGGTAGCTCCTTTCAATCAAAACAGGAACACCTTCCACTTTACTTGCTCCTCAGCTACTCCATGGGGTATGAAGGTTGAGAAGACATGTGTAAACTCTTTAATATATTTGTTGGGATCCTCACCTACTAAGCCATGAAACTCTGGAAGCAATGGAATCATGTTAGGTTTTATCTCAAAATCATTTTTTAACACTATCATGACAAGTTCGTTGTTTTGATTAATGAATTATGGTGCATAGAGGTCTCTAAGAGTTAGGTTTTGATTTCCAGCCATGAGGATAGGCTTGGAGTGAACACTTGAAGTTTCACTCGAGTCTGCAAGAGAAATGTACTCAAATTCAGATTTGAAATTAAGTTTTTTAAGTCTATTTAACAAGGTTCTTTCGGTTTTATGATCAAGGTGGCAAGTTTTGGTTTATGAGGTTCTAGTAATGCAATTTTTAAGATAAAATAAGAAAAGAGAAAAGAAAGAGAAAGAGAAAATATTAGCACTACCTCCTTGGAAATGGCACCAAGTTTTGACACGTTCCTATCATGGGGTGTGACAAAAACAAATTTTTTCTATGTTAAAATGTAGTATATTGGTCAACCTAGGTTGTATCCAGATAAGAGTGATCAACAATAGTGTTTGTTGCTTGAAATAAAATAAATAAGTGAGGTTGTTTTTTAAATTGATTGATTTTAAAAAGAAAAAAACAAGCAATTGAAATTAAGGTTGAACACTGATGGATGAAGAGAGTGATGGGGTCAGGGTAGGATCACCTTTTTCAATTTCATCATAGTCATAAAGATAATTTCCCCTCTCTTCCTATTGAATGATAAATGAAAACACCCTTAGTTGAAGAAAGAAATGGAACCCACTCCTATGTGCATGGAGGTTCATAAACAATTTCTAAAAAACTAAGGCAAGTCCCAATCAGAAATTTTTTATCCTTAGAAATATATAAATGATTCACTAGTTACACACACATGCCGACGATCACTAGACACTCACCACCTAACACAATATGCTCGATCGAGACAAATTATACTAGAGAGAGGGAGTTAAAAATTTCTTCAACCAAAGCTATAAATAATGAATATACCAAAACACAAAACAAGATTACATTAAGATAATTGGTAACCACTTAAAATAGAAATCATTTAATAAAAAAGAGAGTTTTATATTTAATCTCAAGACTCAGACATTACAAAAGTAAAACTCCCCCTTCCCCGATCACTCAAAGGTTTTACCCCTCCATGTTAAGGGTAATAGAGTTGAAAGGGGGAGAAGAGAGCATAATGAAACTAAGAAAAAGAAAAGATAAAATGAAAAACAATTAAAGACTCCAATATTACATCACATCCCCTCTTTTACCTTCTTCAACAACCTTGAATGGAAATGGACACTCATATAAATAGGCTTGAGGGGTGGAAAAGTTTCCCTCTAGATTCAGTCCTCCGAAAGTTGGAGTAAATTTAGCATTATAAATGGATGAATATTGGTAAGTTTCCATAATAAAAGTTATTCCTATGTATCTTTATCATGTTCCTAAAAAATATCAACATAATTGGACAAGTGTCCCAAACATTATATCAGAATTACTGATGAATACTTTTTATGCATGAGGAGACTGCTCAACTACCTCCACTTTGGCACATGCAATGGATGCTTAATGACATAATTTCTTCATTAAATTTAATATAAATATGTGTATCAGAGTTATATTTCCAATATAGTTAGAATTAATTCATTTTGAGTTCTTTAGGTCGAGATATACTTCATTAACTGAGGTGGGGCCTGTTCAATTAGCCAGAAAACTTTTTCCACTTGATTGATTTTTTTGGGCCATTAGGTGTCAAATTGGATCTGGGACCAGAATACAAAGTTGAAGCCAAAAAAATAAAGCCTAAAAAAGGAATCACTATATTTGGATCAAAATTGTAAAAGATGTTCCCAAAATACAGAAGCTCCAGAAAACTGTCAATTTTTCATAATTAACTAATTTTCACAATTAATCCCATAATTCACCAAAAACATTAAAATGATACAAATCAACCTAAATTGATTAATTTTAAGGGGTTAAATATTTTAAACACACATGAAAAATAATGGAAATATTATCTATATCAATATGTAATCTAAAGTACAAAGTAGTTAGATCTAGGGCACTAACTCCAATAGTTTTAACTTTTATCAAAATTTACTTTTATTATAGTAACTCTTTTTTATCCTCAATAACTTATTTTTATAACTAAAAATAGAATTACCCTTATTGTATAATTTATATACTATGATTATAAATATGAAAACCATTTCATAATATGTAATTTATAAAAGTGATAAAAAAATTAAATAATATATGTATAACACATAAAAACAGTTTTTAGAAAAAAAATATTAATTTGGTTCAAAAATGTTAATCATAGATTTATAAATTAAAATTAATATTTTAAATGTATAATGTTACTTAAAAAGATATAATTAATTAGGAAAAATGTTTCATAATTTTTTAATTCATTCTTATATCCTAATGTTTTCATAAAAGCCACAGTATTTGTAAAATCGATATTTTATATTATTCAATAAAAAATCAATTTTTGAGAAAAATTTAAAAAAAATCATCCTAAGATAATATTTTTTGATGAATCCAAAAATGAATTTAATTTTTTCAAATTAAAATTATAAAATTTAAGAATTTAACTTTTAAATGGAAACATAAAATATAATGAAAAACTGTTTCTATAAGAAAATTCCCCTTTTTCAAATGTTAATTTTTCTTATTCTTATTTTCTATCAATTAATAATTGAATTAATGATGATATATTATTACTATAAATAATATATTTTATCAATATTAAACCAAAATATATTTATTTTCTTAAAATAAGAATACATAGCATCTAAAAAGAAAATTTTTAGAAAAATACATTTTAAGTATAAAATGATCTTAATAGTTATTTATTTTCACTAATTGAATTTTATAAATTCATTGATTTTAAAAATGACCCTTTAATTGTATTTTTACATATATTTAAAAATGTGTTTACTTCTATTTATACCCTTTAATTAAATGGCTACATTACAATGGCCACCGTTAATACTTATAATTTTTTCTTAATAAAACATATAGTAGTATGTTTTGGTTTGGTGTTGCATGTGAAGGAAGCTATTGAACATAGTATTTAATTAAAGGAAAATATATACTAAAATATTAGGTCATTACATGATCATCCATACTTATTCATTCGTTAATGTCCTTTTTGAGAGAATGAATAGTTCTTTGATTTCAACTTTTCTAACTAATTAATTATAAACTAAAAATTGTAATTTAATTAATAAGAAAACTTAATTGATAAAAAAATTAGAGAATAAAATTAATCCAAATCATGTTTTTCATTATTATATATATACAAAAAATATCATAGGAATTTGGAAAACCATACCTCAGTGGGGTCCACTATCTCCTTCCTCTAATCCTTACCTCACGAATGGCATGCCAAAATGAGGAAAGAGAGATGAGATTAGCTATTTAAAGATGAAACGAGTCTGGATTGACCCAAAGTAAAAAAACTACATAGATGTCAGATAAAAAACTATGTTTTGATCATGGTGTTAACATAATTCAATTTCAAGCCACCATTTTTGAGAAATTTAAATAAAATCACCACCCATAAATTAATTAGTTAAATTTAGTAAAATTCATGAAAATATGATATCCTCTGAAACTCACTAAACTTGCACACTAAGAAAAATGATGCATTTCAGGATTATTTTTGTGGTTGTGAAAATTTTATACAATTTTATTATATTCTAATTAACTTTTTTTTCTAAAAATTGAGAAGCACAAACATAACCTTTTGAATAATTAATTATTTAAATTGTTGATTGTGTTGCAACTCAAAATTCTTCTAGATCATGTATACATCCACCCTAGGGTAAACACCTAATTATGATATCAACATAATAATTAAAAAATCAGGGTCGTGTACTAGGTTAAATTATCATTTTACCTCGTTCTGGTGTAAAATTACCAAAATGCCCTTGGAATTTCACAAACTCTAAAACTAAAATTTTAGTGTCTTTTAAAAAATACAACATCTAGGTTAAAATTGAAATACTTTCCTAATAACTTAGTGAAGAAAAAAGGGAAAAACTTATATAATTCATGTATAGTTGAAGAGGAGGTTAGTGCACATCATGGGAGTGGAGATCGATTAGCCCATGTGGAGGAGGAGAGTGTGATATGATTCAATATCTCATGGATTGCAAGATAAGAAGAAAATGTTAAAGATATGAGAGATTGAGTACTATAAGAAATTTGATGTGAGAGGGGAGAGATGAATTCACTTACTTTAATACATTTAACAATGGTTTCTAATATGGATGAAAATAGATCAGGTACCATTGAAATTTGGAATACTCGAACCCTAACCTGTTTATTTAAAAAAAACTAACCCCAACCATAACCTATTTATTTTTTAAATTCGCTACCCTAACTCTACCCTATAATATTAATAACTACTTATTTAATTAACCTAATCCTTTTAATTACCCAATTATAAATTCAAATATTTAAATTTTATTTATAAATATAGAATAATCATATCAAAAAATTTAATTAAATATATTGTAATGACTCTATTTTTTCTGTTTATGACTTTGGATTATTTTAAGAAATATTTTCAAATCTATGCATTGTCCTAAAGTTGAATTCTGGTACCTAAAGATCCTTGGTGTGGAGATATTAAAAATATTAAACATATTATATCACACGCACATAGTTTTTCAGAAATGATAAAATAAATCCTAAACAATTTCTTGAATTGGAATTCTATGACTGATATTAAATATGAAATGTGGGTTTTACCCTAGGAATGATATAATCTTTTTTAGCATTGGGTGTTTTTTTAAAGTGCAGTCACAGACACAAATAATAAAATAAATATATTTATTTTTTTGTTTGTTATTTAAACACTACAACCTAATCCTATTTTATAAAAGATTTGTTATATCCAAACCATAGGGTTATCCATATAACTCTAGCATTCTTGTTAGGGTTGAGGAGAAGAGTTTGGCGGATGACAACAGGATCAAGGATTGGAGATCGATTTTCTAAGGGATTGCCTTCGTCAATGAATTTTGTGGATCTCATCAATGAAAATGGCCCAGAACCATGCTTCATTAATGATCGATCCAAACTCTAGGTAGGGAATTTGTTTATTTTGGTTTAATCCCAATATTATTATTCCATGTCAAACATGAATCAATCCTATTAACAATTTATTCGTAATTCAAATGTTGATTTATAGTTGATGCGCTTATAATATTGAGTCTAAACCAAACATTGAACAAGCTCCATTGTTCATGTTCATGTTCATGTTTTGTTCATTTCTCCCACCATTCTTTGCACGTTCATTGTTAGTATTTCCTTTGGATAGAGATTTGAAAAATACTCAATAGATGATCATTGTGAAATCGTTATTTGGAACAAAATATTAATATTGTGGGTCCAGATTCAAGATCGACAGTGGGATCGAGGTGCAATGATGACTACTGATGATCATAGATAGATCATGATCAGATCAGTGTTCTTCTTATGTGATTGGGAATTGTGGCAGTGGCACAATGTGACAGGAGACATTTTTTGAGCAGTTGGGTAGCAAGAATCTAGCTATAAATGACATTGAAGTACCGATTAACTCAGATCTAGTAATTTCAGTATGTTTCTCAGTGGTCTCAAAGGCAGTGGTGGAACTCAGGCAAAGATACATGAAGAATTTGGAATTCTGGAAAATTACGAACTACCTGTCTTGTAGTTAATAGGAACACACATTGTGTAGTTCCCCCTATTTAGTGGATAGGGTTTACATGATTGAGATAAATATCACATTTTGTGTGATTTTATCACACATCATATGAACCTTAGTCATCCAGCTCAGCATGTATAGGGATTACATACCCAGGAGGCCATGTGGCGCTACACATCGTGTGTATATGATCAATTTTTGTATACACCTTGTTGGATGGGTTGGCGTGTATATGGAGTACACACCCAAAAGACTATGTGTTCCTACCATGAATGGTGAGGCACATGCCATGTACTTCAAAAGGTACATGGGCATGGAAAGACAGTACACGTTGACTGTCGGCCTGGCCCCTACACATTGTGTGAGATAAATTACACCTCATGTACTTCAGAAATGACTTAGACATAGAAACTATACATGAGCACTCCCTAAGTACATAGGAATGGGATATAGTACACAGGATAGACCATATAGAACACCAAATTCAAGACTAACCTCTACACATCATGTAACCTTCAAGACACACTATGTATTTTGAGAAATACATGTCATGTGAGTGTGAGGTGAGAGAAATGTAACTCAGTGAGACACATCATTTACCCTATGGTACAAAATATATACTCCTTAAAGGGAAGTTTGTATCCCCTGTTCTTCTCAGTTCAAATCCGGTGTAATCCTAGATGAGTTCCCTCAAACCATTTCAGTATGGACCTATCTTTCTAGGGTACATTCCCTTGGTCCATCCCCATGAGGGTATTGTGAGGTATTATGTACTAGGCCTAGGATGTGATCCCCTCTACAATATCAGCATCATATAGGGTTATAAAATTACTCATTGAGGCCTAGAGTGTGATCCAATATCATTCTTTCTTAGCTGGGGTTTTAGGAATCATCATGACCAACATACACTGGAGTATGATCCCCAATTTAGTGGGTTATTCCAAATAGTTTCTGACATACCCCATGGCCTTGGGTGTGATCCCCTATCTGTGTATCAACATTTGTTATCTTCTTATGAGGTGTAGTCTAATCGAGTGTGTATCTCATATGAGACCTCTTAGTTTCCATGGTGATTATTAATGGATTGACCTAATAAGTGTGATCTCTTGGATGATTTATATCAGTATAGTAATCCCCGATGATTTAGACCTCTCGGATGAGTGGAATTAGGGATATTAAGGCTCATGAAGTGAGTTCTCCTAGAAAAGTTTTACCTTGATCCAATAGTAGAATACAAGGATAAAAGTGTGGTCATAACCTCACCTTGAGACTTAGTGTCTATCTTGATCATATATGGGTTATTTTTGGTATATATTATTATGTCTCATATCTTTATTGAAATACCTTTGTGTAGATGAATTGACTACTCTCTTTATGCTTTGTGTTTGGTGATTTTGGGGTGTCCTACTAGGTATATTTATACTCACCCTTTCATAGTCTCTACCCGCGCATGCCATGTATTATATAGATGACAGGATTTTCATTGGATTCATTGTTGGACCAAGAGAGGGTGGAGTTTAGTTCGAGATTAGTTATACTAGAAAAAACTCAAATGGATCTAAGAGTTATTAGTGGGTAGTTGGCCCCGATTTTTAAGAAAGTTGGGTTCTTTTATAGTTTTTATAGGCTTATATTTTTTCCTTTATACATCTATTATATTTTATTTGGTACTCTGATGTGGAATAGATGTTATGAATGAATTTAAAATATGAGCTGTTTTCCATTTTGCATCCTAGTAGGGTATAGAGATGTGTGTGTGTGTGTGTGTGCAGGTACTTTAGGCTAAGGCATCCCATGTGTGTTATATTCCTACTCGATGTTGGTCACTAGCCCTTGGCCTATTGGTGGTGGGATTGGGATTTCATTCTTATCTTACCACCATCTAGGCAGGCCTTAGTGGGTTGGGTCATGTTGAGTGGTACTAGATGAGTTTATATTTGGATTGGAGTTTAAATATTGTCAAGATATAAGGTTTGGTTTGATAACTAGGGAAATAGTGTTAATATGTTTTGGGTTTATCTTTCAGGCAATGAAATCTAGTGTTAGTGTGGTATTCGATGTATCCATTCACCAGGACTCTGATAACCTTCTTGTCGACTCATCGCATATAGACAATAGTTGCAGGGAAAGCTTTTGTACATGAATTATATAGGAATGGGTTGTGGTTCCATGTCCTTCTTGATTCAACACCCTAGATATGCTCTTTTGTCCATGGTGCATCTCGGCTATCAATGTATTCTTCCACAATGACATTTGTCAAGGAATCTATAGCAAGATCATGGTTATGATCCACTTGGTGATGAGGCTTCAGTTTGTGGACCTGTGTAGGAGGTGGTTCCTCTAGGTGGATTGCTAGTGATGTCTGCACCCATTCAAAATCATGTCACACACCTTCGGTAGTTTAGGTGAATAATATCTATTAGGTTGAGCAACAGTTAGCTCTAACAGTACTAGTAGATGATTCACCTATACTAAGTGTGTTTCATGAGTTTTAGAGATAGATATCACCCATTTTTTGTAGTGAGCTAGACCCCCTTCTCAGGTGGTATAGGACTGGCATGGGCCTATGGTGTGAATGTCCCACTCGGATAGGACCCATCTTGAAGGTGGTCTGAGTAGTGTGACTTATATAGGATAATGAAGGGTGTCTGTAGAGCCCTATGTTGGTGGTGTTTGATATAGAATCAAGCACACAAGGAAGAGCGAAACTTACCCCATGGAGACGCATTCTTATGACGTGATCCAAAACCAAGCAAGCAAGTCAATGTTGCCCAAAGTGGATAGTGTTGAGGTGTAGAAGATGGGTTCCTTCAACTTGTGTGTTTACATTCCTTATAATGTACTGAGTTATAGAAGTAATCCCTGGTTGTAAAGAAAATTTTGTTAAGGGAAAGGTTGGCTTCAGCTAGTAAGGGCTTATAACCCAGAGGTTACGGGTGTGTTTCGAGGTATGGCTTGTTTCTTATCTTTTTTAGCTGTAGTTTTAGCATAGATACCTAAGCCACATTTACCTAAAGGAATCCCTTTTTCAAGGCCTAATGATACCATTGGATCCCTTTTATCTAAAACATTGTGTTTTGGAGGATCATGTGGAGAGAATCAATGATCACACACTTCTACCGATAGTGTGACCTAACACTGAGAGGAGAGAAATCCTCACATATAATCTTTACATAGTGACAATGAGGCCCTATGATATTTTCCTCAGTATGGATAGGTTGTTTACTATCCATGCTTATTTTATTGTTACCATTGGTGGTTTCAGTATACCCAAGTTAGTGGGATAAAATTTTCCTTCTTTGTAAATAATGTATCCTAGGAAGAGTAGGATGAGCTCGTATATGGGAGGATATATCCAATTTCTTATTAATTATCTAGTATGACCCTTGGAGTATTGAATACTATGATCTCTTAGTTTCTTATGGTATTGGAGGAGTATGAGTATTTCTTACCTAAGGATGTGATAGGCTTACCTTTCCATTGAAAGGTTGTGTTCTATATAGACATGCACCTAGGGATAACCCAATATCTGTGCTAGCATATCAGATATCCCTATAGATTTGTGAAATCTAAAGTTATAGTTGGAGAAATCTATAAAGATAGGGATTTGTTAGACCTAGTGTATTCCCCTGGGAAAACTGATATTGTTCACCTAGGAGGTGGATGAGAGCTTGGGGTTAGGAGTGTATTAACATCACCTAAGCTAGCTGACTATCAGGAAGGAGTGTCCACCCCTAAGAATCGATGACTTATTTGACCAATGGATAGGAGGAAAGTGGTTCTATAATTTTGACCTCAGTTCAAGTTATCATCATATCTAGTTGTAAGAGGATAATATAACATAAGTGTATTTCTAAATTCGATATGGTTACCTTGAGTTCATGGTGATACCCTTCAGCGTGTTGAACACCCTAGCAGGGTTTATAGGACTTTTTTCACGAACTGGATCTGGTTTCCACTAATACCATCACCAAATCCAGCCCATGAAAAGTCATGAAGGGTGTTCCTTGTCCCCATGATTTGGTACAAGTTCCCGAGTATCAATAAATTAGGTTTGGGAACGATTTACTTGAGTATGAAACCATAAAACATAAAAAACAATCAATAATAAGAATCTGGAGTTTTCATGCCAAATAAGTCTTAAGAAAACCAGAACTGAATACATGGTTTTAAACAAAGAACAAGAGGTCCAAAATAATAATAATAACATCATCAAGTCAGCCACAATTACTCCACATGATAAGGGGTCATCATCCCCGAGCCGTCTCCACAACACCGCGCCAAGAGGGGACTAACAACCTGAACCGCCTTCACCCGAGGTTTTGCCTTTACCTGAGTCAAACATAATGAATTATACTTACACCCAAGGGGTGTAAGTAGGTTGTGAGACTAATCCCAGTAATATAATACCCAATGATTCTAAAGAGTATTCAATACAAGGTGATAAAGCAATTGGTTTTAATATGTAAAGAAAAGTGGTGGTAAATTCCAAGAAATATAACTTTCAATTGAAATCATTTTTCAAACTAAAAATTTCAGAATGTTAACACATTATAATAAGACATGTTAGATACTATAATTTACATCCAAACACACCCTAAAACAAGGGTAAATACCACAAATAAAATGAGCACCAAAACCAGGAACACCCCTAGGCGTCTAGATAATCTCGGGCCCTATGTACATCGTACCTCGATGTAAAGTAACCAAGTTGAAATCCTTTCACATGCACGATCCACTAGTAGGGAATATAACCATAAAATAATGGTCCCCAAAAATTTCCCACATAGTTTATTTAGAGTTTTTTTATCCATTTTCTCAATGAAATAGGGACACAACCCATCCGGTTCACTAGCTGTACTAGTACATATCCACTCACCTAGGTAACCAGGCTTCCCCCTTTGTGCTCAAACAATTTAATCCATAAACACACATCCCTTTGCATATAAAAACACCAATAATCGTCATATAAAAATAATACAGTAGCTACACACACTTTATACCACTTAAAACTCACAACAAAACATTTTGATTTTCAATAAAACACCTTCTCAAAATCTCGCGTTATTTTGCACCCAAAAATCCTTGAAATCACCACTTTGAACACCATGTGCACACCCACAAGTCACAAAAATAGAAATTGAATCCAAATACCTTTAAATTAAACCAAAAAATCAGTTTTTGGGCAGCCCCATATGAACTATAAAGTGATATCTTTATAAAACTTCCATTTTCACACAAACATGGCACTTAAAAATGCATGTGTTTCACAAACACCATTAAAACAGATCTTTGCAGCAAAAAACAAAGGAGATAAACATTGAAAACAGTATTTTCATTCCTAATAAACTTAAATAAAATCAACTTTGTGATTCTTGTGTATCCCCAAATTAACCAACAAGAGTTTTCAATGAAAAATCCCCAATTTCACATAAAAATGGCACTTAAAATTCATTTGCTTTATAAATGCCACTAAACCCAATTTTTTTAGCAACATTAAAATTAAATAAACATTAAAATACCATAAAAACAGAAATATAAGTCACAAAAATTTCATACACAATGGATTCACCTACCAAAATAATGAAAACCCTTGAATCTTTGTGCGAAAATCAAATCGCACCACCACCACACCAAGAGGGACCTAGATTAAGCCTAAAACCAAAATCATAGACCAAGAAAACCAGAATCAACCCCTAGGTTAGAATACCCACTTGATGGAAATTAGAAAAATCAGTAATAATTGTAATAAACCCTAAGAAAAAGGAAAGAAAACCCTAAGCAAATGGGAGGAAGAATGAAGGAGACCCACTTACTTGATGGATTTTGAAGAAATCGCCCCAAATACAATAGTATCTGAATTTAAAAACAGCCAAAAATTTAATTGAGGTTTGAATAATTCTGATAAGGTAATTTGATAATTGAAATGGGGGGAAAAGAGTAATAATTGAAATAGTTATGAAGGAAATAAGTCACCCTTTCAAATCTGGACGATTTGAGAACCCCTATGAAATTCTGCCCTAATTCGCGAGGAATATGAGCTCCAAAGAGGGGGGAAGATTATGTGCACATTTCTAGGTTAGGTGGACTTTTTTGAGACTTTAAATAACCAAAAAATCATTAAAATTGAATAATTTATTAAATAAACAAATTGTTTTTTGAAAACTGGAAATGGGCTTTCGGGATAGCCCAATTCCTTTAATAAAAACTCAAATCCACCATTATAATGGATTCCTAAAGGGTCAAAATTGACATGGCGGTGTTAATAGGTCAGAAGAATACAATTATGAATTTAAATGGATAAAAAATGTTAAAAAATGAAGGATTTGTAAAAGAAAAAAAATTATTTTTAAATCTGGAATTAGGCTCACGGTTTGACCCAAATTTTGAAAACCCACCATTTCCACAAAAATGCATGGAAAACACCCAAAACAAAGCAATAATGGAAATTAAATGAAAAATACCTTTAAAATAAGTCATGTATGTGACAATTCTCCCCACCATGAAAACTTTCCATCCCAGAAAGTCAACCTGAAGCTTGATTGGAAAATAGGAACGGATACTCTTCCTCAACTCGTGACTTCTGCTCACATGTCTTGTGTGTATCATTCTCAAGCTACCAAAGAACTCAGACCAATAGAATATAATTTCCCAGAATCACATTTTCTTGGAATTCCATTATTCACACCAAGCGCTCAACAATAGATAAATCAGGTTCTATATCCAACTCCTCCCAATTCAGTACATGAGACGAATCTGGGTTGTATTTCTTCAACTGGGAGACATGGAAAACATCATGGATGGATGTCAACTGAGAATTTTAAGCCAAACTATATGACACATTCCAAATACACTCGGTGATCTCAAAGGTTCTGACATACCATGGTGTCAACTTCCCTTGCTTTCCCAATCGATAATGGCCTAGATGAGGGGCCACTTTCAAGAATACCATGTCACCCACCGAAAACTCTAGGTCTCGACGCCTCTGGTCATCATATGATTTATGACAACTCTGAGCTATCAATAAGTGCTTCCTGATCGACTTGACCTTCTAAGATGTCTCCTATACCAGACTCGGTCCCAGCAGTGAAGTCTCACCTACCTCAGCCCGACATAGGGGGGACCAACAAGGCTGACCATAGTGATCCTCAAAATGATCCATTCGAATAGAGGATTGGTAGTTGTTATTATAAGTAAACTCAACCAATCCCAAATGGCTATCCTAGGAACCTTCAAAGTCCAGGACACATGCATGGAGCATGTCCTCCAAAATCTAATTCGCCCGCTCTATCTAACCATCCATTTGAGAATGGTATGCCATTCTCATCTTAATCTAATACCCCAATGCCTTATAAAGGCCTTCTCAAAACCAAGAAGTGAATTGGGGGTCTCTATCTGAGACAACTAATAACGGAATTCCATGGAGTTTCACCACCTCTGGAAGATACAAACGGACCAACTGATCCACTTTAGCTATAACTTTGATCGAGATAAATTGGGATGATTTGGTCTTATGATAAATCACCACCCAAATGGAATTCTTAAACCAAAGTCTACAAGGCATGCCAAAAATGAAGTCCATGGCAATCTCATCCCACTTCTAGGTAGGAATGGGTAATGGATGTAGCGAACCGGAGGGACTTTGATGCTCTGGTTTCACCTGTTGGCATATGCAGCACCTCGACACAAAGTCTGTTATGTCTCATCGCATACCTGGCCACTAGAACTATCTTCATACATCATAATACATCTCAGTTTCACCCGGATGGACAGCCCACTAAGACTGGTGGCTATCCTGCATCACCACCTTTCGCAGAGACGACGACACAACTGAGCATCCCTTGAAGTACAAGATTCCCTCAGGAGATGATGACCAATAAAAGTACATCTCCCCACCATGAATAAACTACCTCAACCACTGAAAAATCTTATCACTAGGTTGTTCCTACTTAATCAACTTCAATAGATAAGGAGTCAATAGAACACTCACCAAGAACGCACCCCCCCAATTTTGTTCCTTGGTCTCCACATGTGTAGAGACCCAAGCTTGACGTACATAGAAATTACATTACTTTTGTATAATAATTAATACATGAAAAAAACATATGCCCAAAGGCCGTATTAGTTTAGTGTCTTTGGAAACTCAGAACATAATCTTCTAATCATGGTAAAAGATCTTCAACATCTCCCATAAAGATCTTACCCTTTGGTTTTCTTACCTAAAACCTTTCTTTATATCCTGGGGGAAAGAAAACATAAAAAGGGTGAGCTCAAATTCTCAATAAGGTTAAACATGGAGAACATAAAACAATCCCTAAACATTTGAACGTAAGAACATGAACATAAAACATCAAAATCATGAGTAATGACATAAATCTTGGCAGTGCATAAGGCATAGATCATAAAGAAACATTAACCATGATAAAATAGCATGGGAATAAAACATGTAATTGTAGAAAAACATTAGGCACATGATATGATTTCCATAGTAGTCAAGGCATTGCTTCCAAGACCATCATAGTGGACAAATTCCCTTTCTGAATCGAGTTCACTCCTCGTTCCAGTCCTGTATCACTGAACCAGATTAACTTGTCATTCTAGCCATGTTTATCTCAGGAGATATAAATCTTTACCTAATTAATTAGAGGGAGATATAGGTCCCACCCATCTCATTATGAAATCATTCTTACTTGTGCCACAAATTAAACATAAATCATTCATTATAACCCAAAGAATAAAATGGGTTTCATAAACATCATCCCATCATAATGTAATCCATATAAAACAAATAGATATCATTTCATCATAAGAAGAATCAAACCATTTAAATAATAGAGACATTATACTTGAAACATAATCATACTAAATAATTTCATCTTAGATGGAAAATAGTTTTGACAAAACACTTGAAATGAATTCTTGAGGGAAATATCCTTTCTTTTTCAAAATTATTTTCTTTTCACAAAATTCAATTCAATTTTAAAAGAAAAGGATTTTGTTGAAAATAATCATGAAATCTTGTAGAGTAAGCTTCATGAAAATTAGGCATTATGAAACCATAAAAATCCGTTCATGCCATATAAATTAAAAAACATTATTCTCGTACTTTGCCAAAAAAGTCAAAAAAAAGTACCTTATATGGTAAACAAAGGAAAGATTCCTTCAATACAATGTGGTAAAAGTAAAAAAAGGGTAAAAATGACTTTAAACATACATGGAAGAATAGTAAACATTTTATGAAATCATTATTTTAGAAATCATAGACATGGATGATAAACATAACCCCAGTAAATACTTACGAATAAACAATCTCGTATAAGAACGAGATTGGAATAATTATCCCTTACCTTATGTCTAATTTCTTCTTATGTGTTCAAGACCCCTGTATAGTGGGTTTAAATATATTATTAACTTGTAACAGAACCATAATAATATTTATGTTATCATATATGATTCACTTATGACTTTATATTACCCATTCATTTGTCAATTCCATGTTAAAGCAGCGTTTTGGGTAAAATCGTTTCATTTATCATTCATGTTTTGACTTGTAATTATTCATATGATTACTTAGATCATGATTACTTACTTCCAGAATGTAAAACATGATTTATATATAATATATATTCAGAATATACATATATATAACATATCGATAAATGGAAAGAAATACACCGTTCATGGAGACGGTAGGTCGTACGTACGCATGAACGTTGTTTTCGTTTCCTTATTAAATTAAATGGAAGTAAGTAAATAACATATAAATAAATCCAGTATCATTAATATGTCATATATTTCATTATTATTTAATATATATACTTTATAATCATTCTTGAATGGTTAACTTGGAGAATGAATCTCATCGCATCGTGGAGACGGTAATCCGTACGTACGCACGAGCGATGATGCCATTCCCATAATTATTGAATGAAATTAGAGTGGATGATATAATATCATAGAATTAGTATCATGTTATAATAACCATATATATAGTTATGTTGTACACCATTATACCCATCCAATTAAGGTGGTGGTGGAAAAACAGATTACACCACGGTGTGGAGACAGTATTCCTTACGTACGCACGCGCGATGATTTCATTTTTTATAAGATGAGTAGAAGGTGAAATAGGGTTGTTTCATATTTATAATAACATATAATTATATTATTTGTGACACCCCAAGCTTCCACGGTACGTTTCCCTTAGAATAACGCAATAGCATGAGTTGTACGCAACCTCGAGTTCTAGCACACCACAACTAATTAAACTAGCAGTTATGAATAGTAATAACCACTTTTTAAAATTTTATAAATTTTATTTATCAAAATGGACTTCATTTTTGGATTCGGAGTATCAATTTTAGCCTAAGGTGAAATTTTGGTATTTTTCGGATAACTTTTATATTTTGATGAATAGTGAAAATTACTAAATTTTAATTAAAAACAACTTTTTAAATCAAAATAATTAATAGTGATAAATTATGAAATTGAGTGATTTTGAAGTATATTTAGAATATATTTTTACCATTTAATACAATGTTGGTCATTGGACATAATTTCGCAATTAAATTGGACATAAACAAGGTTAATCTTTTGATAGTGATTATATCTTAAAAACACGCTTTTTGTTTTGACAACGGGAATTAATTTTAAATTAATTTATGCCACTTCTGTGTTTTGAATTTGGAAAAATGGATTCTATATTTGGAATCAGGATGTCCAAATTGTGTAAATAGGTAACTTTTATTTTTACACATTTTGTAAATATTTTATTTACCATGGTTAAAGGGTAAAACCGATAAATAAGGGTAACAAAATAATATTACAATAATATTAATTTACCCTAAAACGTGTCCTAACCCTATTGGTTGATGCATATCCGACCATGGGCATCTTTGGGTCGATTTTGAGACCCCATGTATCCACTTATATATGATAGTGACATTTTATATTAATTAAGTTAAAGTGAATACAAAAAATGACAGAAGCTTATATCTTTTAGAAAAACAATTTTTACATAGGGTTATATATGTTGGATTTTCGATTATAAATATTAATTAGAAAGATAAAAAGATTTCCTACATTATAGTATTTTTTTATAATTTTTAGACATCAAATAAGTTAAATTATTTATGACACAATAATGATGTAATGTTTACCTCATTAATAAATCATTTAAATAAATAAGATTATAATGATTAAAAAATTATCTAAAACCTGTCCAATTCCTATTGGTTGATTTTATTTCGAATATGAGTCATCTTATCTTCTACCTCAATAATTTTTGGACCATTATAAACCGAATATCATTATATTATAAAATAATATTTTCACTCTTTCCTAAAGAGCCCCTCCTCTCCCTTATAAAAGGAGACCACTTTTAACCAATTCCTCACACCTCTCAAGCATTTTGGTTCGGCCAAACCCTGCCCAAATACTCTCTAAACTTCTCTCCATTCATCCTAGAATCCCTACTTTAGTCAGAAAGCCATCCTAAGTATTCCTTTTGATCAAATCAAAAGGAAGAACCCGAAGAAGAGGTAACGTTTTCATCACCCTCTTTCAAATTCCTTTCTTCTTCCACTTCCTCTTTGTTTATTATTTCCATTCTAAAATAATAAATCCAGTATATTCTATATACTGTGATGTTATTATAAATATGGCACAACCATATTCAGTATTATACCCATCATTTGAATGACATGTCATCATACGTGCGTACGTACGGCTTACCGTCTCCATGTCGTGGTGTAATTGTTATTCAATATATTACTATTTAGATGGGTATAATAATGATGTGTAATTAAAGTAAATAATAAATATAACATGATAATGGTTCTGTATATATGATATAACATCCAATTATATATTATTTTAATATCAAAAAGAATGATATTTTTGCTCGTGCGTACGTACGGAATACCGTCTCCACGAACGCGATAAGATTCATTCCCCATCGTATCCATTTAAGACTAATTTTCATTTGATGGTTAAAAATAATGTTTATAGACTTAATATCATTCTGAATATGAATAATATACAACTTATCCATTACTAACATGCCTTACGTAACCAAACATTTAAGAAGAACTAATCGGTTATCACTCGAAACGACGATAATACTAAGATATTATTAATAAAGCAATGTTAAAAGATCATATATGATATCATATTGATGTATATGATTATTGTATAATTTAATAACAATTTTTTAACTATTATACAGGATGTTAACATACAATCGACTAAGTAAAAGTTCAAGGTAAGGGTTTATTTCACAACCTCTTCATTATCCAAGGTTGTTTATACGTAATTATCTACTGGGACCTCGTTATCATCCACATCCATGTTTCTTAAAAATGTCTTTCAAAACATTTTTACTATTAAATAGAAAATGGTTTAAAGTAATTTATACCCTTATATGTTTTTGAAATGAATTTTTCTGTCATTTTCCAAACAATGTACTTTTTGACCTTTTCGACAAATTTAAAGTAAGAATTTTTCTTTAACTTAAATGGCGGGTGCGGCTATTTTCCGCCGTTATAACTTCGTCGAAGCTTCTCTTACAAGCTTATAAGAATATTTTCAAAGTAAATGTATAATTATGTGACTTTTAAATGATTTCAAAAATATATATATTTCTCTCAA
This sequence comes from Viscum album, assembly GCA_963277665.1. Lineage (NCBI taxonomy): Eukaryota > Viridiplantae > Streptophyta > Magnoliopsida > Santalales > Viscaceae > Viscum > Viscum album. The sequence goes on from OY728133.1 coordinate 1,674,107,773, forward strand.
ATAGTTTTGATTTCATCTATGTCAACATCCTTTGATGGATTTTAAGATTATTTGAAGTTGATTCATTATGATGCAAAACTTCCATATTGTATTTAAGGTTTTGTGGTATGTTTGACTGTGGATGTGTTATTTTTATACCATTCATGGTTTATGATGAAAGTATTGACATTTCGTATGCTAGTTTTAATACGAATGTTTATGTTATGTTAAAACCTATTCATATGAGGAATTAATTGGACTTAATATGTGACGAGTGGAGCCCGGTATAACTCCTCGATGCATCAGTAGGTCTCATGAGACAAACTAGTGTCTTGGCACAAGGCCTTGACAAAATATTATTTGTAGTCTTGGCATAAGGCCTTGGCTATGTGGTTATAATAGTCTGGCATTATGCATTCCCTTAATATGAAAGTGGTTATTGATATTGCATGTGATTATTCGACTAGTAGAATATCCTTGTGAGTAAGTAAATGGCATTATTTTATTTTACTTTTTCCATATTATGTTGAAGTTTAAGTTTAATAAGGCTTTTGTTTTAGTTATACATTGCCTTAAATACTTATGTTTTCTTATGAAAGTTTCTGCTATATTGTTATCCTTACTGAGCATTTGATCTCATCCCTTTCAATGTTTTATTTTTTCCAGGATGTGAAGAAGTGTATTATGACTGACTTGCAGGAATAGTCAGTGGGGATATGAGTGTGGACCATGGAGACTATATTGTTGTAGTTTTCATTTTATTGATGTAATGTAAAACTTATGAATATATCTAGTGTTTCCAAGGCTACCAAACCAATCGGTCTTTTGAGATTTGATCATTCTTGTGATCATGCCAATGTTATGTAATAATGCACCAAATCTGGGTAACTAGGGTCGGGGCGTTACAGTTGGTATCAGAGGAAGTTTAGTACAAACCTTGGAAGCTAGATTTAGATAAACTCTGATTAGAGCACATAGCCCTAAGATATACTTTGAGGAGTAGTATAGAAGAACTTCCTAGAATTTTGGTATTGTAGAGATTTTGTGGGTTTTCCGAACAATACGTCCCTATCTGGATACGAGCAGGTAGAGACAGCTCTGGCACAGATGTACCAAGGAGTGAAAACTCCGACAAGGAGTTTCGGGCTTGACCCGAGGTATCCTGGTACACGAAAACGGGTCTTACTGCACTCTTGGTTACGACACTCCGGGGGGATATTCTTAGGATAATTCTCATTTTCTTTACAAACCATTATGAAGGGTTATGAGTATATACTTCCTCAAAGAAAACATTTTTTTTATGATTATGGATTATATCCATAAACTGTACAATTTATGTTAAGTGTTTTATGAGTATGAAATTATGTATTTCGATTCATAAACTAATTAAGTTTATGCCATTGTTTAGAAATGGAGCCTAGTGGAAGAAATGGAAACCGTATCAATGCACGGACTCCATGTAGGGATTGCCCTCCTGCTCAAGATAATTATGGTGGATCTAGTGATACAACTAGTGCTGATCAACTTCTCACTATCCTGGGACAACTCACTCAGGTTATGAATAATAACCTTACTCGTATGGAGCATCCTGATCTGCAACGTGGAGGATCAATGCTAGACCATTTCATGAGGAAAAAACCACCAACATTCAATGGGAGTACAAATCCCATAGTAGCTAAGCAATGGATAAATTCTTTAGAGAAAATATTCCATGCCTTGGGGAGTAGTGAAAGGGAGAAAGTTGTCATGGCAGTTTACCGCCTCACTGGAGATGCCGATCAATGGTGGTCACTAATTCAAAACACAAAGGAAGATGATGAAGTATAAAATATGGAATGGTGGGAGTTCAAAGAGCTGTTCTTAGAAAAATACTTTTCTCGAGACCATCGAGCAGATATGGAAAGTCAATTTTTGAGTCTGAGGCAGAAGGAAGACGAGAATGTCACAAAGTATGAGGCTAACTTTACAAGGTTAGCGAGGTATGCTGCAGATTACATACGTAACCCAAGAAGTAATATTGATCGTTTCTTTGATGGGTTAAAACCATTTCTCCATCGAGCTTTAGTATCACAAACCTTCTCTTTATACGAAGATATTTTCTTGTGTGCTATCAAGATGGAAAATGAATTCTCTAAGTCTTATGACTTTAAAGTGAAGCAGGAGAAGAAGAGATCTGCTGAAAACTCTGGAAACAGAAATAAGGAGAAGAAGGAAAAAGTTGAACATCCATCCTGCAGTAAATGTGGGAAGAAGCACCCTGGTACTTTCTTGAAGGGAATGGGAGTCTATTACAAGTGTGGTGAAAATGGCCACCAAGCTCGAGATTTCAAAGGGAAGAAAGAAGCTACCGATGTTCAGTGCTACAATTGCAGGAAAATGGGACATTATGAAAATGTATGTCCTAAGAGTCAGGGGAACTTACCTCAGAAGAGGATAAGGGATCAAGTCCAAGCTTATGCTATCACTACTGCTGAGGTAGAAGCTCAGAAAGACGTGGTGGCAGGTAATTTAATGGTTTCCTCAAGTTTAGAAAATGCTTTATTTGATTCTGGATCATCGCATTATTTTATATCTTCCCAGTTTGCTAAGAAAATTAGATATTTCCAATTTGATTTAACAAGAGATTTGTCAGTCAAAACCCCTAAGGGAAGTTTCATTGCTACAAAGTTCTGTGGATCCGTTCCCCTTAGGGCATATAAATGTTCTTTATCTGCTGATCTCATCGTCATACCCATGACTGAATTTGATATCATCCTCGATATGGATTGGCTTTCAGACCATGATGTGAAGATTTATTTTAAGAAGAAGGAGGTTACGATTCTTGATGATGATGATAAGGAACACCTTATCTTTAGAGCATAATCGTCTCCACCTAATTCTTATCTAGATCCACCCCCAGTAGCTCAACTAAATTCAATTATCGGGGAGGAAGATGTTGTACCTCTCGAACCCCTCAAGGTTTTATTTTCATGATCACAATCACCCTCATATTTTTCTAATCCTCTTTCAAGTGTTTTTGGATGATAGGAATCAATTCAGGTGGCCAAGGAATTGGGCCAAGAAAGAAAGGAGGCAAAGTGGACTGAAATTCAGTCCACCGGCCAACCGATGGAAGTGCACCGGCCAACCGATAGGAGCCTGGACAGAAGGCATCCTTCTGTCCAGACCACCGGCCAACCGGTGGCACACCAGCGGCCAGCCGGTGGCACCTGCACTCAAAGGGAAGCTACTGCCTCCCCACCGGCCAACCGGTGTCCTCAGCACCGGCCAGCCGGTGGAACCCTCTCCCAACAGTGCCAGCTACTGCCTCACCACCGGCCAGCCGGTGGCTCTGGCACCGGTCAGCCGGTGGAGCCTGAACCAGAATCCTATGCCTTTTTGCACACACCGGCCAACCGGTGGGACTGTACCGGCCAGCCGGTGGAGCCAGTCAAACTAGCCGTTGGGCTGTTGACCAGCCTGCCCACTTGGCTCCCAACGGCTCTTTTAGCCTCTCCAACGGCTCCGAAGCCTCCCCAAGGGTTCCATGCCTATAAATAAAGTCCAAGGAATCCCCGGACACCAACCGAAACTATTGTGAAGCCAACGAACACATTTTCCATCATTCGGCAATCCTCCGGCGAGCCACCTCAAGGAACCCCAAGTGCTCCATCCAATTCCACATCCAAGGAGCTCCTTCAAAGAAGCTTGGAAGCGGCCTTCAACATCTCCAATCAATCAAAGGCGCCCAAGACTTCCTCCATTACGGTTTTTCATTCTTTATTTATTTTGAGCTTCAATTTGGGTTTGTGCCTACAAACCCCAAACTCTTTTCTATCCCTCCTTCTTTTGGGTTTCACATCACCACTAAGGTGTGAAGAGGTTGTCAAGCTTTCCTTTAAATAGCTTGAGACATAGGTGAGCTATCCTTCACCTGTAAGAAGGATAGTGGGTTCTTGCTAAACCATTAAAAGCAAGTGGGTTCTTGCTTAACCACCAAAAGCAAGCTGTAATAGGTCCTAGTGCTACCTCAAAGCCTAGTGGGTTTCTTGCTAAAACCATTGAAAAGCAAGCGGTAGGAATCTCTCAACGGTTGAGTTGGGAGCGGAGACGTAGGCCGGGTTTTGGCCGAACTCCGTTATCAATTTCTTGTGTGATTGCCTTTTTATTTCCGCTGCATTCTTTACTTTGATTTTAATCTGTTTATCATTTTTTTAAAAGGCAATTTACCCCCCCTCTTGCCATCATTTTTCATTCTCGTCTTTTTCCGACCCAACAATTGGTATCAGAGGGAAATTTGAGTAATACCCTAACCCGGTTTCAAATTTAAGATCCATTAAGATGGCATCAACCTCTTTCGCCCCCGAGGGCCTCTCATTGGGTCGGGCTCCATTTTTTGATGGGACCGACTATAATTATTGGAAAACCCGCATGACTACCTTTCTTAGAAGCATAGGATATCCAATTTATAAAATTGTCATGCAAGGTTATTCTTTGTCTTCCCCCGATGAATCCAAATGGACCCAAGCCGACATTAGAAATTTCGAGCTTGATGGCAAAGCCATGAATGCTCTCCATTGCGGCCTTGACCGAAACGAGTTCAATCGAGTTTCCACATGCACCTCCGCACATGAAATCTGGAAACTTTTGGAGGTTACCCATGAGGGGACCAACAAAGTAAAGGATACTCGATTGGACATGTACCGTCAGAATTTTGAGTCATTTTCCATGCACCCAAATGAATCTATTTCTGAAATGTTTACTAGATTTACTGACGTGTGAAATGGTAGAAAATCCCTAGGAGATAATATTTCTGCAGAAACCATGGTCAAGAAGATCTTATGGATCCTTCCGAGCTCATGGGCACCAAAGGTGACGGCGATCCAAGAGGCTAAGGACGTCAAAAATATGCCGGTAGAGGAGCTCATCGGATCTCTCATGACTTATGAGATCACGATGAGGAGGCAAGCTCAAAAGGAGGGCACACCAATCAAGACACCAAAGAACATTGCCCTCAAGGTACAAAAGGAAGTAAGCTCCTCCTCATCTTCTTCCTCATCTCCTTCCTCATCTTCCTCATCATCAAGCGGCGATTCGGAAATGGAGAATCTCGCCCGCCAAATGCACAAATTTATGAAGAAGCACAAGAAGAAGAAGAAATCCCGCAAGCACCGAAAGCAAGAACCCACCGCAAGATCCGATCCCAAGGTAAAATGCTACGGGTGTGGCCAAAAAGGGCATTACAAGCCCGATTGCCCACTCAACAAGAAACGGGCCACGCCAAAGGAAAAAGGAAAGAAAAAGGTCCTCAAGGCGACATGGAGTGACACCACATCATCCTCCTCCTCCTCCTCCTCGAGCGACCACGGTAACAAATGCCTAATGGCAAAACATGAGGTAACATCTTCCGATTCCTCCTCCTCTTGTTCTTCAAATTCAAATTCTTTCAATCATTTATCATATGAAGAACTCTCACATGCTAGAGACCAATTAGAAAATGGTTTTCATGAGCTTTCTTCAAAATTTGTCGCTTTAAAAAAATCTTTCAAAAAACTCTCTTCCGAAAAAGAACAACTTCTTAAAGAGAAGGAAGAGTTGACCCTTAAAATCCAAAATTTTCCAAATGTTGATTCCATGGAATCAACCATCAAAGACCTTAGAGAATCCTTAGCCAAGTTCACCCAAGGTGAACAAAATTTGACCAAATTATTAGGTTCTCAACGAGTATCTAGAACCACCAATGGACTTGGCTACACCAACCAAGCTTCCTCCTCCCATGCATCCACTATTTTTGTAAGGGGGAGCTCAAGTTTTAAATTTTGTAACTATTGTAAAAAACCCGGGCACCTTATTTATGAATGTAACTGTAAAAATGCCCGGTACGGCCAACCCAAATCTATTTTCTATTCCGATGAATTCTTTAGGAGAAGACCCGCTATGAGACAAGTATGGATTGAAAAATCCCTTCTAGCGAGTCTCTCCGGGCCAAAATTTATTTCCTCTCCCCGGTGATTTATTGTTTTTATTTAGGGGGAGTTAGGTTCTTTTAAGCCTTTTTGTGAATTAAAAATTTTCATTCAAAATTCTCATTTCAATTTTTTTTTTCAAAATTTTCAATTCCAACTTTCAATTTCAACACTTGGTTTCAAAATTTTCATTTCAAAATATTCAATTCGAATTTTTCTTTCAAAAATTTCATTTGGTTTCAAATTTCAAATCTCAATTGGTTTTTGATTCAAAACTTTCAATTCAAACTGTTATTCAAATTTTCATTTCAATTATTTCAATTGATTTTCAAATCTCAACTTGTTTTTCAAATCCCTTTCCCTCAATCAAGTTTTATGCCCCATTCTATTTTGATAATCACAAAGGGGGAGAAATTTCTTGATTGATTGGGGGAGAATCCTTTTAATCATGCTTAGCATTTCCTTTCAATTTCAGTATTTTACTTTGATTTCTTTGGTGATTGTGATCATCAAAATAGGGGGAGATTGTTGTACCTCTCGAACCCCTCAAGGTTTTATTTTTATGATCACAATCACCCTCATATTTTTCTAATCCTCTTTCAAGTGTTTTTGGATGATAGGAATCAATTCAGGTGGCCAAGGAATTGGGCCAAGAAAGAAAGGAGGCAAAGTGGACTGAAATTCAGTCCACCGGCCAACCGATGGAAGTGCACCGGCAAACCGATAGGAGCCTGGACAGAAGGCGTCCTTCTGTCCAGACCACCGGCCAACCGGTGGCACACCAGCGGCCAGCCGGTGGCACCTGCACTCAAAGGGAAGCTACTGCCTCCCCACCGGCCAACCGGTGGCCTCAGCACCGGCCAGCCGGTGGAACCCTCTCCCAACAGTGCCAGCTACTGCCTCACCACCGGCCAGCCGGTGGCTCTGGCACCGGTCAGCCGGTGGAGCCTGAACCAGAATCCTATGCCTTTTTGCACACACCGGCCAACCGGTGGGACTGTACCGGCCAGCCGGTGGAGCCAGTCAAACTAGTCGTTGGGCTGTTGACCAGCCTGCCCACTTGGCTCCCAACGGCTCTTTTAGCCTCTCCAACGGCTCCGAAGCCTCCCCAAGGGTTCCATGCCTATAAATAAAGGCCAAGGAAGCCCCTGACACCAACCGGAACTATTGTGAAGCCAACGAACACATTTTCCATCATTCGGCAATCCTCCGGCGAGCCACCTCAAGGAACCCCAAGTGCTCCATCCAATTCCACATCCAAGGAGCTCCTTCAAAGAAGCTTGGAAGCGGCCTTCAACATCTCCAATCAATCAAAGGCGCCCAAGACTTCCTCCATTACGGTTTTTCATTCTTTATTTATTTTGAGCTTCAATTTGGGTTTGTGCCTACAAACCCCAAACTCTTTTCTATCCCTCCTTCTTTTGGGTTTCACATCACCACTAAGGTGTGAAGAGGTTGTCAAGCTTTCCTTTAAATAGCTTGAGACATAGGTGAGCTATCCTTCACCTGTAAGAAGGATAGTGGGTTCTTTCTAAACCATTAAAAGCAAGTGGGTTCTTGCTTAACCACCAAAAGCAAGTTGTAATAGGTCCTAGTGCTACCTCAAAGCCTAGTGGGTTTCTTGCTAAAACCATTGAAAAGCAAGCGGTAGGAATCTCTCAACGGTTGAGTTGGGAGCGGAGACGTAGGCCGGGTTTTGGCCGAACTCCGTTATCAATTTCTTGTGTGATTGCCTTTTTATTTCCGCTGCATTCTTTACTTTGATTTTAAGGCGAGCCACCTCAAGGAACCCCAAGTGCTCCATCCAATTCCACATCCAAGGAGCTCCTTCAAAGAAGCTTGGAAGCGGCCTTCAACATCTCCAATCAATCAAAGGCGCCCAAGACTTCCTCCATTACGGTTTTTCATTCTTTATTTATTTTGAGCTTCAATTTGGGTTTGTGCCTACAAACCCCAAACTCTTTTCTATCCCTCCTTCTTTTGGGTTTCACATCACCACTAAGGTGTGAAGAGGTTGTCAAGCTTTCCTTTAAATAGCTTGAGACATAGGTGAGCTATCCTTCACCTGTAAGAAGGATAGTGGGTTCTTGCTAAACCATTAAAAGCAAGTGGGTTCTTGCTTAACCACCAAAAGCAAGCTGTAATAGGTCCTAGTGCTACCTCAAATCCTAGTGGGTTTCTTGCTAAAACCATTGAAAAGCAAGCGGTAGGAATCTCTCAACGGTTGAGTTGGGAGCGGAGACGTAGGCCGGGTTTTGGCCGAACTCCGTTATCAATTTCTTGTGTGATTGCCTTTTTATTTCCGCTGCATTCTTTACTTTGATTTTAATTTGTTTATCATTTTTTTAAAAGGCAATTTACCCCCCCTCTTGCCATCATTTTTCATTCTCGTCTTTTTCCGACCCAACAGAAGAGAATGAAATACCTATGGGTGAGGAAAGGAATATTCAAATAGAGGATGTAACTATTTTGAGAGAATATGTTGATTTGTTTCCGGAGGATTTACCTGGACATCCTCCAGAATGAGAAGTTGAGTTTTCCATTGACTTAATTCCTGGATCAAGGCCTATATCGAAGACCCCTTATAGAATGGCCACTGTGGAATTAGTTGAACTGAAGAAAAAACTTGAGGAACTGAGTAATAAGAGATTTATTCGCCCTAGTGTTTCTCCATGGGGAACCCCTTGTCCTTTTTGTTAAGAAGAAAGATGGATCTAGGAGGTTATGCATTGACTACAGGTAGATCAATGCTATAACAATAAAGAACAAGTATCTCCTACCTCGCATTGATGATTTGTTTGACCAACTGCATGGAGCTCAATACTTTTCAAAGATTTAACTTCGATCTAGATACCATCAGTTGTGTATGAAGAAGGAAGACATTCTGAAGACAACATTTCGAATAAGGTACGGGCATTACGAGTTTACAGTAATGCCTTTTGGATTGACTAATGCACCCTCTGTTTTCATGGATCTAATGAACAGAGTTTTCAAGGAATATCTTGATGACTTTATAGTGGTATTTATTGATGATATCTTGGTATACTCCAAAAGTCACGAAGATCATGAAAATCACTTGCGCATTATCCTAAAGACTCTTAGAAGTCATGAATTATATGGGAAGTTTAGAAAGTGTGAATTCTGGATTCAAGAGATTTCTTTTCTTGGTCATATTGTCTCTAAGGATGGAATTTTTGTTGATCCTTCTAATACCAAGGCAATCCAAGAATGGCCAGCACTGATGAGTATAACTGAGGTACGCAGTTTTATTGGTTTAGCAGGTTATTATCGATGTTTCATCCAGAATTTTTCTTGGTTGGCTAACCCATTAACAAAGCTCACACGTAAAGGGGTTAAATTTGTCTGGAAAAAAGAGTGTGAAGAATGTTTTGAAGAACTAAAGAGAAGATTAGTCAATGCTCCTGTATTGACTCTACCATCAGGGAATGATGGGTTCGTTATTTATAGTGATGCATCGAAGAAAGGACTTGGTTGTGTCCTTATGTAGAATGATAGGGTTATTGCCTATGCATCACGACAGCTAAAAATTCATGATAAAAACTATCCTACTCATGATATTGAGTTAGTTGCTGTAATCTTTACTTTGAAGATATGGAGACATTATCTCTATGGCGAAAAATGTGATATTTATACTGATCATAAGAGTTTGAAGTATATTTTCTCGCAAAAAGAACTCAACATGAGGCAAAGGCGATGGCTTGAACTACTCAAGGATTATGATTGCAAAATATACTACCACCCGGGGAAGGCAAATAAGGTGGTAGATGCTTTGAGTAGAAAAGATCATGGAGTTTTGAACATGATGAGAGTGGAAAGGGATCCTATTTTCATGGATCTAGTAAAGATGGATATGGGAATCACCATGGAAGGTGAAACATCAAAACTTTTTCAAATGGTTGCTAAACCATCTTTACTAGAAAGGATAAAGAGTTCTCAGGCCAATGATGAAGAGTTTAAAAAGAAGATTAATGCTCTGAATAATGGAAGATTGAGTGAATTTGTGTATGAAGATGGAATTTTGAAATTTGGGAGGAGACTTTGTGTTCCTGATATACTTGATTTAAAGAGAGAATTGTTGGATGATGCTCATAGTTCCAACTTCTCTATACACCCTGGGAGCACCAAAATGTATAGAGATTTGAAGGAACATTTTTGGTGGGACAACATGAAGAGAGAGATTGCTGATTTTGTATCAAGATGTATGGTTTGTCAACAAGTGAAAGCTGGAAGGCAACAGCCTGGTGGAGTATTGCAACCTCTTCCCATACCTGAGTGGAAATGGGATAATATTACGATGGACTTTGTCATGGGACTACCAAAGACTCCTAGAAGGAATGACGCAATATGGGTCATTGTTGATCGTCTTACCAAGTCAGCACATTTTCTTTCTATAAGAGAAGATCTACCACTTGAACGTCTAGCAAGACTATATATTAATGAAGTTGTAAGACTTCATGGTGTACCCCTATCGATTTTTTCTGATCGTGAGCCCCATTTTACTTCAAGATTTTGGAAAAGTCTTCAGAAGGCCTTGGATACTGAACTTCATTTGAGCACTGCCTACCACCCTCAAAGAGATGGACAATCAGAACGAACTATTCAAACCTTAGAAGACATTTTGAGATCATGCTCACTTGACTTTCAGGGTATGTGGGATCAATATTTACCACTGGTGGAATTTTCCTATAACAATAGCTTCCATTCAAGCATTCAGATGGCACCTTATGAAGCATTATACGGAAAGAGATGTCGTACATCAACCTGTTGGGATGATGTTGGTGAAAGAAAACTTGTAGGACCAGAACTGGTGGAGGAAACGATGGAGAAGGTGAAGGTAATCCAAAACCACATCAAAGCAGATCAAAGTAGGCAGAAGAGCTATGCCGATAACCGAAGGAAGGATTTGGAATTGCAGGTGTGAGATCATGTTTTACTGAAGGTATATCCATGGAAGGGAGTTATACGTTTTGGTAAGAAGGGTAAATTGAGTCCCAGGTACATCGGATCTTTTGAAATTCTAGAACGTATTGGGGCTGTAGCTTACCGTTTGGCGATGCCGCCAAGTCTCTCCAAAGTTCACGATGTGTTCTACGTATCATTGTTGAGAAAATACATGCCTGACCCAACGCATGTACTCACTTACGAGGAATTGGAAATGGAACCCGATCTATCTTATTGCGAAGAGCCCATCAGGATTCTCAATATGAGAGAACAAGTGCTGAGAAACCGGATGACTCGTCTGGTAAAAGTTCTATGGAGAAACCATAAAATGGAAGAGGCAACGTGAGAACCCAAGGAACTTATGATGAAGAACCACCCGAGTCTTTTTATGTAGTAATACCCTAGAAATTGTGAGGACGCAATTATTTTAAGGAGGGGAGAATGTGACACCCCAAGCTTCCATGGTACGTTTCTCTTAGAATAACGCAATAGTGTGAGTTGTACGCAACCTCGAGTTCTAACACACCACAACAAATTAAACTAGCCGTTATGAATAGTAATAACCACTTTTTAAAATTTTATAAATTTTATTTATCAAAATGGACTTCATTTTTGGATTCGGAGTATCTAATTTAGCCTAAGGTGAAATTTTGGTATTTTTCGGATAACTTTTATATTTTGATGAATAGTGAAAATTACTAAATTTTAATTAAAAACAACTTTTTTAATCAAAATAATAAATAGTGATAAATTATGAAATTGAGTGATTTTGAAGTATATTTAGAACATATTTTTACCATTTAATACAATGTTGGTCATTGGACATAATTTCACAATTAAATTGGACATAAACAAGTGTCAATCTTTTGATAGTTATTATATCTTAAAAACACGCTTTTTGTTTTGACAGCGGGAATTAATTTTAAATTAATTTCTGCCACTTCTGTGCTTTGAATTTGGAAAAATGGATTCCATATTTGGAATCAGGATGTCCAAATTGTGTAAATAGGTAACTTTTATTTTTACACATTTTGAATAATTACTTCGGTAAATATTTTATTTACAATGGTTAAAGGGTAAAACCGATAAATAAGGGTAACAAAATAATATTATAATAATATTAATTTACCCTAAAACATGTCCTAACACTATTGGTTGATACATATCCGACCATGGGCATCTTTGGGTCGATTTTGAGACCCCATGGATCCACTTATATGTGATAGTGACATTTTATATTAATTAAGTTAAAGTGAATACAAAAATGACATAAGCTTATATCTTTTAGAAAAACAATTTTTACATAGGGTTATATATGTTGGATTTTCGATTATAAATATTCATTAGAAATATAAAAATATTTTCTACATTATAGTATTTTTTTATAATTTTTAGACATCAAATAATTTAAATTATTTATGACACAATAATGATCCAATGTTTACCTCATTAATAAATCATTTAAATAAATAAGATTATAATGATTAAAATATTATCTAAAACCTGTCCAATTACTATTGGTTGATTTTATTTCGAATATGAGTCATCTTATCTTCGACCTCAATAATTTTTGGATCATTATAAACTGAATATCATTATATTATAAAATAATATTTTCACTCTTTCCTAAAGAGCCCCTCCTCTCCCTTATAAAAGAAGACCACTTCTAACCAATTTCTCACACCTCTCAAGCCTTTTGGTTCGGCCAACCCCTGCCCAAATACTCTCTCAACTTCTCTCCCTTCATCCTAGAATCCCTCCTTTAGTCATAAATCCATCTTAAGGAGTCCTTTTGATCAAATCAAAAGAAAAAACCCGAAGAAGAGGTAACGTTTTCATCACCCTCTTTCAAATTCCTTTCTTCTTCCACTTCCTCTTTGTTTATTATTTCCATTCTATAATAATAACTCCAGTATCTTCTATATACTGTGATGTTATTATAAATATGGCACAACCATATTCTGTATTCTACCCATCATTTGAATGACATGTCACCATACGTACGTACGTACGGCTTACCGTCTCCACGTCGTGGTGTAATTGTTATTCAATATATTACTATTTAGATGGGTATAATAATGATGTGTAATTCAAGTAAATAATAAATATAACATGATAATGGTTCTGTATATATGATATACCATCCAATTATATATTATTTTAATATAAAAAAGAATGATATTTTCGCTCGTGCGTACGTACGGAATACCGTCTCCACGAACGCGATAAGATTCATTCCCCATCGTATCCATTCAAGACTAATTTTTATTTGATGGTTAAAAATAATGTTTATAAAATTAATATCATTCTGAATATGAATAATATACAACCTACCTATTACAAACATGCCTTACGTAACCAAACATTTAAGAAGAACTAATCGGTTATCACCCGAAACGACGATAATACTAAGATATTATTAATAAAGCAATATTAAAAGATCATATATGATATCATATTGATGTATATGATTATTTTATAATTTAATAACAATGTTTTAACTATTATACAGGAGGTTAACATACAATCGACTAAGGAAAAGTTCAAGGTAAGGGTTTATTTCACAACCTCTTCATTATCCAAGGTTGTTTATACGTAATTATCTACTGGGACCTCGTTATCATCCACATCCATGTTTCTTAAAAATGACTTTCAAAACATTTTTACTATTAAATAGAAAATGGGTTAAAGTCATTTATACCCTTATACGTTTTTGAAAGGAATCTTTCTGTCGTTTTCCAAACAATGTACTTTTTGACCTTTTCGACAAATTTAAGGTAAGAATGTTTTTTTAACTTATACGGTGGGTGCGGATATTTTCTGCCGTTATAACTTCATCTAAGATTCTCTTACAAGATTATAAGAATATTTTCAAAGTAAATGTATAATTATGTGACTTTTAAATGATTTCAAAAAAAATATTTCTCTCAAATAGTTTTGATTTCATCTATGTCAACATCCTTTGATGGATTTTAAGATTATTTGAAGTTGATTCATTATGATGCAAAACATTCTTATTGTATTTAAGGTTTTGTGGTATGTTTGACTGTGGATGTGTTATTTTTATACCATTCATGGTTTATGATGAAAGTATTGACATTTCGTATGCTAGTTTTAATATGAATGTTTATGTTATGTTAAAACCTATTCATATGAGGAATGCATTGGACTTAATATGTGATGGGTGGAGCCCGCTATAGCTCCTCGATGCATCGGTAGGTCTCATGAGACAAACTAGTGTCTTGGCACAAGGCCTTGACAAAATCTTATTTGTAGTCTTGGCACAAGGCCTTGGCTATGTGGTTATGATAGTCTGGCATTATGCATTCCCTTAATATGAAAGTGGTTATTGATATTGCATGTGATTATTCGACTAGTAGAATATCCATATGAGTAAGTAAATGGCATTATTTTATTTTACTTTTGCCATATTATGTTGAAGTTCAAGTTTAATAAGGCTTTTGTTTTAGTTATACATTTCCTTAAATACTTATGTTTTCTTATGAAAGTTTCTGCTATATTGTTATCCTTACTGAGAATTTAAGCTCACCCCTTTCAATGTTTTATTTTTCCCAGGATGTGAAGAAGTGTATTATGACTGACTTACAGGAATAGTTAGTGGGGATATGAGTGTGGACCATGGAGACTATATTGTTGTAGTTTTCATTTTATTGATGTAATGTAAAACTTATGAATATATCTAGTGTTTTCAAGGCTACTAAACCAATCGGTCTTTCGAGATTTGATCTTTCTTGTGATCATGCCAATGTTATGTAATAATGCACCGACTCTGGGTAACTGGGGTCGGGGCGTTACATTATTTATACTGATGTTATTACTTTATAATGAAACAACTAAAGCATAAGAAGTATAAGAATAAAGAAACTTGAAATAATTGGTAGAAGAGATTACCTCTTCTTCGACGCGCCTCCTCTTAACCTCCACTTAGGGCACTAAAGTTGGTCTTGGAAGAAGACCAGGACCTCTAGTAGGTTTATAGGGAAGTGGAGAAGATAAATTTTTAGGGTTTGGTTGAGCTTGAAGGCTCAAGGTGGTGTGAGGAGGAGAGGGAGGAGGTGCCCTTTTATAAGGGAAGACAAAGGCACTTTTCACTACTAGAATAGGGGACATTGAAGCCCCCTGACTCGGGCGACAGCCAATGGCGGTCGCTGACCTTGTAAAAAACAAATAGGTCATCTGCCCCCCCCCCCCGCGCCCCCCTCGACCCCGGGCTCCCCCCCCCCCCCGTCGTCACTGCCTCGACGCACGCGCGCCCCCCACCCCCCGTCGCCGCCCTCCCCCACCGCCCGGCCTCCCCTGCTGCCCGGCCTCCCCCACCGCCCGGCCTCACCGCCCTCCACCGCGCTGCCCTCGTCGGCCTCCTCCCTCCGCACACCCTCCGTGCGCCCTCCTTCCGGCCTCCACCCTCCTCCCTCCACCTCCTCGCCCCCCCCCCCCCACCCCAAATGACCCCCGCACCCCGGACAGCCCCCCCCCCCCCCCCCCCCGCACCCCGGACCTCCCCCCGAACATGGCCCCCGCACCCCGCACCCCCCCCCCCCCCGCACCCCGGACAGCCCCCCCCCCCCCCCGCACCCGGACAGCCCCCCCGCACCCCGGACACCCCCCCCCCCACACACACACACCCCGGACACCCCTCCCTGCACCCCGGACAGCCCCCCCGCACCCCGGACAGCCCCCCTGCACCCCGGACATCCCCCGCACCCCGGACACCCCCCACACCCCAAACACCCCTCCCCGCACCCCGGACAGCCCCCCCCCCCCCCCCCCCCCCCGCACCCCAAACACCCCTCCCCGCACCTCGGACATCCCCCCCCCCCCACCACTACCCGTCCCCTGTCCCCTCACCGCCTCCTCTCTCCCAGCTCCCCGCCACCTCCGCCGCCCGTCCCCTCCCTTGCCGCACCGCCTTTGGCTCCGGCTCCCCTTCGCTACCTCCTCTCCCTCGCAGCACCGCCTTCGGCTCCCCTCCCTTCTAGGTTTGTAGCTCAATCAGGTAACATGGGCTTTCAGTTACATTATTATTTTATCAATGGTTCATAAACAAATTATTAATATTTATTTTAAATATAGTTGATTTAAAAAATGTAAATGTAATAAGTATTGTGTAAATGTTTGTTATACAGATATTATTATGGATAAGAGTTGGATTGATCTTCCAAATCGAACGTCTAGAGAATATTTCAATGGAATTATGCAGTTTATTGACTTCACCAGAGGATTTGAAAGTGACTATATTAGTTGTCCAAGTAGAAAATGTGCTAATAGATATCAATTCACACGAGATACTGTGAGGGAGCACCTTTTCTTTAATGGATTTCTGAAAAATTATAAGAGTTGGAATCATCATGGAGAAGAATATGTTCGTTGTCAAAATATGGATGCAGCTCAGATGGATGTTGATGCAAGGATGACTGATCCAATGCGTGAAATGCTTACTGAAATGGTACGTGGGTTTGATCCTGAAGGCATTGACATCGAGAATCTTGAGACCGGTGAGATAAATCTTCACTCTGGTGCAGATCATGATTCGAGGAGGTTTTATGAAGCACTTGATGATGCGAAAACAGAATTATATCTTGGATGTACTTCTTACAATAAACTGTCATTTATTGTGAAGTTGTTGCATTTGAAGACTTTAAATAATTGGTCAGACACATCATTTGACATGCTTTTGGTTTAATTGAAAAAAGTTCTTCCTGTCGACACTAAGATTTCTGAGTCGTATTACTATGCTCGTAAGTTGACAGAGAACTTAGGTTTTACATATGAGACCATAGATGCATGTGCAAACAACTGTATGTTGTTTAGAAAAGAAACTGCCCATTTGGATATTTGTATGGTTTGTGGTGCTTCCAGGTGGAAAGAGAACAGGGGAAATAATACTCATCAAAGTCAGATTGCGATACAGGGGAAACTGATTACCGTAAAGCAAATGTGTTACTTTCTCCTTAAACTGAGGTTTAAAAGATTTTTTATGTCATCTAAAGTTTCTAATTTAATGAGATGGCATGCAGAAAGAGTTAATGAAAGTGATATGTTAACCCACCCAGTAGACTCTCATGCATGGAAGGATTTTGATAAGAGACATCCCGACTTTGCTAAAGATGTTCGTAATGTTCAATTGGGATTGGCAGCAGATGGTTTCAATCCATTCAAGTCTATGGTTGGTGCAACTCATAGCACATGGCCCGTGGTGTTGGTTCCATATAATCTTCCTCCGTGGCTTTATATGAAGAAACAATTTATATTACTTTCAACTCTTATTGATGGACCTAAAAGTCCGGAGGATAAGATTGATGTTTACCTTCATCCATTGATTGATGAGTTGAATGAATTTTGGGGCGATGGTGTGATGACTTATGACTGCGAAACGAATGAAATGTTCAAACTGCATGTTGCTTTATTGTGGACAATCAATGAATTCCCATCTTATGCAAATTTATCAGGCTGGGGTACGAAAGGGGAATTTTCTTGCCCTTGTTGCAATAAAAGTAAAAAATATGTATGGCTTAAACATTCCAAAAAATGGGCATACATGGGTCACATGCATTTTCTCCCTCCTCAGCACAGGTTCAGAAAGGAAAGAGTGGCATTTGATGGTTCTAGAGACTTCAGCCCAGCACCAAAGATCATGATAGGAGTCGAAATGTTATCGCAGATTGAGGAAGAACATCCTCACGGTATATGAAATTCAGGATTTGGTGGCTCCTCCAGTACGTAATATTCGTGCTGCGGGTAGGCAGCGCAGTCACAATTGGAAAAAGAAAAGTGTTTTTTATAGTCTTTCGTATTGGAAAACTAACATGTTGAGGCATAATTTGGATGTCATGCACATTGAAAAAAATGTTTGTGATAACATATTGTGGACCATTTTAGGTGTCAGTGGAAAATCAAAGGACCATGTTAATGCACGTCGTGATTTGGAAGAAATGGGTTTAAGGAAACAGTTTCATTTATAGTTAGCTGAGGGAAACAAGGCATATATGCCTACTGCATAGTATACGATGACTACAGAGGAGAAAGAGACATTTCTTTCCATTTTGAATATGGTCAAGGTGCCTGATGGTTACTCTTCTAATATTTCAAAGTGTGTGAATCTGACGAGCAAGACATTTCAAGGGTTGAAAAGTCATAAAAATCACATATTACTTTAGCAGTTGATTCCAATCGCAATTTGTGATTGTTTATCCCCCAATGTTGTTCAGTCGTTGATTGAGATGAGTAATTTTTTTAGACAGCTTTGTTTAAGAAATCAACGAATGAGTGATTTAAAAAGTTTGCAGGACCGAATTGTACTTACGCTTTGTCACTTTGAGAAACTTTTCCCCCCCTCATTTTTCGATGTTATGGTCCACTTGACAGTGCACCTAACTGATAAAGTAATGGCTGTTAGTCCAGTTCAATTCAGGTGGATGTATCCTATTGAACGGTATTTGAGTACATTGAAAAGATTTGTACGCAATAGAGCTCGTCCAGAGGCATCAATAGCCAATGGTTATTTGATGGATGAGTGTACTACTTTTTGTGCAGAATATCTTACGGATGTTGAAACAAA
The DNA here is from genome assembly GCA_963277665.1 of Viscum album. Taxonomy (NCBI): domain Eukaryota; kingdom Viridiplantae; phylum Streptophyta; class Magnoliopsida; order Santalales; family Viscaceae; genus Viscum; species Viscum album. Next base: position 1,674,126,238 of record OY728133.1, read on the forward strand.
ATTAGATAAGCCCTCTCAGATTCATGATGGTCTAGTTGGAGAAGGAACCACATTTGATATGGACAACATCGAGTGGATACAAGCACATCGATATATCTTGTTCAATACTCCATCAGTTGCACCATTAATGCAGTAAGTATCTTATCAATGTGATTGTACAACTTTTACATGTTTTGTTTGCATAAGTTGATCTTTTAAACATCGCGTTATCATTTGCAGGAAACACATTAATGAGATAAAAGAAGAGATGTATCGTGCGACTGAGTTGCAAATTCAACAATCTCATTATGCGTCATTTCATGATTGGTTCAAGGATTATGTATATATAAATTTATTTTCATTATGAGTGAAGTATTATACTAATTCTTTCTGTATATATCAGTATTGATTTTTATAAATTATGTAGGTTCATAAGCTGAGGGAGTTAGGGGACCCCACGCTACCTGAAGTATTTATCCAAATGGCTAAGGGTCCATCTATAACGGCTCGTCGTTATAAATCTATTGATGCTAATGGTTTTCAATTTTGCATTAAAGATGTTGATGACAAACGAGAAACACAAAATAGTGGCATCAGTTGTCCCTTTGTCGATTCTGGTTATTACTATGGTCAATTGATAGACATCATTGAAGTTGTATACACACACGGTTTGAAGTACATATTGTTAAAGTGTAATTGGGTTGATCCAGTGTGTGGATGTATAGTCGATCAATATCAGTTTTTATTGGTGAATTTTAACTATATGTTATACATAAATAATGAACGAGTTGAGAATGAACCTTTCATTTTGACATCACAAGCGGAACAAGTATTCTTCATTACTTTGCCTTCGAATCCAAGTTGGCAAGTTGTTGTCAAAATGTCTCAGCGAGGAGTGTTTTTATTTGAAGAAGATGAACCCGAGACTGTTCCATTTGTTTACCAATAACTTGATCAACATACCATAGTTCAACGTGAAGAAGATATTTGTTGGGTTAGAGCGGATGTTGAAGGAGAAACGGTCGATTTTCATGCTTAATGAAAGGTATAATTGTTTTCCTGCTATTTAGTAGAATATCCTAGGATATCATAAATTATCTAATCATTTTATAAATCCTTGTAAGTTTTAATCCTCACTTTTGTATGTTAATTCAGCCATAAAAATTTAGGTTGATTTTACTCTTGATTTATTGATGTTATGGTCGGTGTATCTTCCCTTTGAGGTATTCTCCATCTGGTTCATGTGCTGCTTGAATTTTTATTAATTCTATCTGAAATTTGGCTATGCATTGACTGGTTTTGTACATAATTTGTATATTTGTTTTATTAACTTTCTGATTTTTTAAAATTCATTCACAACTAATTATTCAATCCATTTTTTGTTTGATTAACAATTGTACAAGTTTGATTTTTTAAGAACAATCCAATTTATCTTTTAAACACTTTGGACCCCTTACTGATGTTTTCTATGACTGCAGACATGTCAGGGGAAGAGGCAGAAGATCCACATCATCCATCTGAGGCATCTACGTCTCAGGGTCGAGGTATGTTTAAATTTCATTGTCTATATTTTTTATGTAATTGACATATATATATATATATAACATTTGTAAATTTAAATATAAAATTGTTTTCAACAGGATCAGACTCGGCTGCTCTTCCTCTCGTAGGAGAGGCCCTGGTCATGGCATATTATCATGAAATTCCGACACGATGATTGATGTTTCATTTGCTGAGGTATTTCATCCTGTGGGACTGAATGCCCCGGCATTTATTCGTCAGCTGGGTCATATCATACGTGACCCACATCGATTTCCATTGACCACGCGTGACTGGGCTTCTATCCCTCAGGACACATTAGATCGTCTTTGGAGGGAGGTTCAGGTAAGAAAATCATTTTACTTTATTTTCTATGTATAAATAATACTAATATGTGTGATTTTTTTCTTTATAACAAAATTTGAAAGTATGACCCAAAGAGTTTCGGCCATGTGTATGAGAAAATGTCGTAATATGTGGAAAGACTATAAAGGAAAAGTGAAGAGGGACCACTGGGTACCAAATGTGGGTGCCCTAGACATTTTGGAAAAAGTCCCGAGAGGTGTCCTCCCGGCTCAGTGGCGTGACTTGGTTGCATATTGGTCTACTGAGGGTGTTGAGATTTGTATATTAATTATTTTGGTGTATATATATTTTCAAGAATATGTGATTTGTTTGAAATTTGAATGAATTGAATGTAGGAGGTGTCAACACGCCATTCTGAGAATCGAGCGTTGCAGGGACCACCTCACAGGCTCGGGACTTGTCACGTGTCTCAGATCCTACATGAGGTATATATTATTCATTTTTTAATTTTTTAATTAATATGGTTTTGTGTTTATATTCTATTAATATATAGTTGCGGGAGCAAGGTGCGGCAACTGATAAAATGTTGGTGTGGATGAGGACTCGTGATCGCAATGATCCAGAGGTTGCAGCATTGATAGTAAGTGCTTGTACTTACCAATAATTACATAAATCTATATATTGACATATATATATGTATATATATTTAAATATTTCACATGCTCAATTTGAAGCTGAGTTAGAGCATCTACCAGAGGACCAACGACAACTTCCCATGCGACAGGATGAGATCTTTCATCGCATTATTGGTCGGGATGGGCATGGCTATAGTTTGACCTATGGAGCAAGGATTCATCGTTTTGTAGTGTCACGCGCTGCGGTTTTCGGTCCTGTTGTAGCTCATATGACACAGCAGTTGTCAGATTTCGAGGCACGGCTGCGCGCTTCTGAGGAGGCAAATGCGCAATTGACCGCTGAGGTTAGAGCACTGCGGGAATATGTGTGTTGAGGTGATGGTGCAGGGGATCATACGACGCAGGTTTATACTATATTTATTTATTTATTTTAAATTATTTTTGTTATGAAAATATTCATAATGTTTATTTGTGTAGGCCCTTGGCCTACCAGATGGAGGTAGCAGTGATGAAAACGCGTGACGCATCATATATTCACGAGGTGTGTTTTTTGTTTTTACTGGTGGGGTTGACATTGATGTACTGTATTTATTCATTTAACTTAAATTAGAAGGTTGTGTACCAATAATTTCTTTCTTTTCTTGTTTATTATATGATAGCTAATATTATCTAAGGCGTGCATTTAAAAACTATAGCCCCCCGCACCCCCGGACAGCCCCTCCGCACCCCCGTACAGCCCCCCCCCCCCCCCCCCCGCACACCCGTACAGCCCCCCCCCCACCCCGCACCCCCGTACAGCCCCCCGCACCCCCGTACAGCCCCACACCCCCGTACAGCCCCCCCACACCCCCGTACAGCCCCCCCCCCCCCCCCGCACCCCCGTACAGCACCCCCCCCCCACCCCGGACAGCCCCACCGCACCCCCGTACAGCCCCCCCCCCCCCCCCCCCCCGTACAGCCCCCCCGCACCCCCATACACCCCCCCCCCCACCCACCCCGGACAGCCCCACCGCACCCCTATACAACCCCCCCCCCCCCCCCCGCACCCCCGTACAGCACCCCCCCCCCACCCCCGGACAGCCCCCCCCCTCCCCCCTCCCCCCCCCGTACAGCCCCCCCCCCCCCCCCGTACAGCCCCCCGCACCGTTGGACAGCCCCCCCCCCCCCCCCCGCACCCTCGTACAGCCCCCCACACCCCCGGATAGCCCCCCCGTACAGCACCCCCCCCCCCCACCACCCTGGACAGCCCCCCCTCCCCCCGTACCGCCGTACACCCCCCCCCCCCCCCCCGCACCCCTGTACAGCCCCCTGCACCCCCAGACAGCCCCCCCGCACCCCCGTACACCCCCCCCCCCCCCGGACAGCCCCACCGCACCCCCGTACAACCACCCCCCCCCCCCCCCAGACAGCCTCCCCGCACCCCTGTACAACCCCACCCCCGGACAGCCCCCCCCCCCGGACAGCCCCCCCGCACCCCCGTAAAGCCCCCCGCACCCCCGGACAGCCCCCCCGCACACCTGTACAGCCCCCCGCACCCCCCCGTACAGCCCCCCCGCACCCCCGTAAAGCCCCCCGCACCCCCGGACAGCCCCCCCGCACACCTGTAAAGCCCCCCGCACCCCTGTACAGCCCCCTGCACCCCCAGACAGCCCCCCCCCCCCCCCCCCGCACCCCCGTACAGCCCCCCCCCCTGCACCCCCGTACAGCCCCCCGTACACCCAGACAGCCCCCCCACGCACCCCCGTACAGCCCCCCGCACCCCCGTACAGCCCCCCGCACCCCCGGACATCCCCCCTGCACCCCCGGACAGCACCCCACCCCCCACCCCGGACAGCCCCCCCGCACCCCCGTAGAGCCCCCCGCACCCCAGTACAACCCCCCCCCCCCCTCCCCCCCCCCCCCCCCGCACCCTCATAAAGCCCCCCGCACCACCCAAACGACCTCTGAATTCCATAAAACTGTATAACAACAGCCGTTGCGTGAATTGTGAAATGGTCGGCCAGACGGCACGTCAATCGGAGGTGTCGTTTGACCGCAGCGGCCGGAAACGCGTTTTCGGAGTCACAAAACACCAAAACAGCATGCGACGGTCGAATTCGAAGCAAACGTGCTCCGAACGACCTGAAACCGCATGAGAACGATAGTAATATTATTCTTGAGATGCAGGAGGAGGCGGCACATCCATCAGACGTGCGGTGCGCGCGGCACGACCGAATGTATCATTTTCAGCATCTCGGTGCGCGCTAAAATGGCGCGTTGGGGGGTCAAAACCACCCAAACGACCTCTGAATGACAAGAAACCGTACGACAACAGCCGTTGCATGAATTGTAAAATGGTTGGGTAGACGGCATGTCAATCGGAGGTGTCGTTTGACCGCGGCGGCCGGAAATGCGTTTCCGGAGTCATAAAACACCAAAACGGCGTGCGACGGTCGAATTCGGAGAAAACATGCTCCGAACGACCTAAAACCGCACAATAACAATAGTAATATTATTTTTAAGATGCAAGAGAAGCCAGAACATCCATCGAACGTGCGGTGCGCGCGGCGCGACCGAATGTGTCGTTTTCAGCAGCTCGGCGCGCGCTAAAATGACGCATTGGAGGGTCAAAACCACCCGAACGACCTCCGAATTCCACAAAACCGTACGACAACATTCGTTGCATGAATTGTGAAATGGTCAGGCAGACGGCACGTCAATCGGAGGTGTCGTTTGACCGCGGCGGCTGGAAACGTGTTTTCGGAGTCATAAAACACCAAAACGGCGTGCGACGGTCGAATTCGGAGAAAACATGCTTCGAACAACCCAAAACCGCACGAGAACGATAGTAATATTATTCTTGAGATACAGGAGGAGTCGGCATGTCCATCGGACGTGCGGTGCACGCGGCACGACCGAATGTGTCATTTTCAGCAGCTCGGCGCGTGCTAAAATGGTGAGTTGGGGGGTCAAAACCACCCGAACGACCTCCAAATTCCACGAAACCATATGAAAACAGTCGTTGCGTATATTGTGAAATGTTCGGGTAGACGGCACGTCAATCGGAGGTACCGTTTGACCGCGGCGGCCGGAAACGTGTTTTCGGAGTCATAAAACACCAAAACGACGTGTGACGGTCGAATTCGGAGAAAACGTGCTCCGAATGACCTGAAACCGCACGAGAACGATAGTAATATTATTCCTGAGATGCGAGAAGAGGCAGCACATCCATCGGACGTGCGGTGCACGTGGCACGACCGAATGTGTCGTTTTCAGCAGCTCGGCGCGCGCTAAAATGGCGCGTTGGGGGGTCAAAACCACACGAACGACCTCCTAATGCCACAAAACCGTACGACAACAGCCATTGCGTAAATTGTAAAATGGTCGGGTAGACGGCACGTCAATCGGAGGTTCTGTTTGACCGCGACGGCCGGAAATGTGTTTCCGGAGTCATAAAACACCAAAACGGCGTGCGACGGTCGAATTCAGAGCAAACGTGCTCCGAACAACCTTAAACCACACGATAACGATAGTAATATTATTCCTGAGATGCAGGAGGAGGTGACATGTCAATCGAACGTGCGGTGCGCGCGGCACGACCGAATGTGTCATTTTCAGCAGCCCGACGCGCGCTAAAATGGCGCGTTTGGGGCTCAAAACCTCCCTAAAGACCTCCGAATGCCACGAAACCGTACAAAAACATACATTGCGTAAATTATGAAATGGTTGGGTAGACAGCACATCAATCGGAGGTTCCGTTTGACCGCGGCGGCTGGAAACGTGTTTCCGGAGTCATAAAACACCAAAACGGCGTGCGACGGTCGAATTCAGAGCAAACATGCTCTGAACGACCTGAAATCGCACGAGAACGATAATAATATTATTCCTGAGATGCAGGAGGAGGTGGAACGTCCATCGGACGTGCGGTGCGCGCGGCAGGACCGAATGCGTCATTTTCAGTAGCTCGGCGCGCGCTAAAATGGCGCGTTGGGGGGTCAAAACCACCCGAACGACCTCCAAATGCCACGAAACCGTACGACAATAGCTCTTGCGTGAATTTTGAAATGTTTGGGCAGACGGAACATCAATCGGAGGTGCCGTTTGACCGCGGCGGCCGGAAACGCGTTTCCGGAGTCATAAAACACCAAAACGGTGTGTGACGGTCAAATTCGGAGCAAACGTGCTCCGAACGACCTGAAACCGCATGAGAATGATAGTAATATTATTTCTGAGATGCAGGAGGAGGCATCACGTCCATCGGACATGCGGTGCGTACGGCACAACCGAATGTGTCATTTTCAGCAGCTCGGCGAGCGCTAAAATGGGCTGTTGGGGGGTCAAAACCACCCGAATGACCTTCGAATGCCACAAAACCGTACGACAACAGTCTTTGCCTGAATTTTGAAATGTTCGGGTAGACAGCATGTCAATCAGAGGTTCTGTTTGACCGCGGCAGTCGGAAACGCCTTTCAGGAGTCATAAAACACCAAAACGGCGTGTGACGGTCAAATTCGGAGCAAACATGTTCCGAATGACCTGAAACCGCACAGGAACGATAGTAATATTATTCCTGAGATGGAGGAGGAGGCGGCATGTCCATCAGACGTGCGGTGCGCGCGGCACGACAGAATGTGTCGTTTTCAGCAGCTCGGTGCGCGCTAAAATGGCGCGTTGGGGGGTCAAAACCACCCGAACGACCTCCGAATGCCACGAAACCGTACGACAATAGCCGTTGCGTGAATTGTGAAATGGTCGAGTAGACGGCACGTCAATCGAAGGTGCTGTTTGACCGCGGCTGCCGGAAACACGTTTCCAGAGTCATAAAACACCAAAACGGCATGCGACGGTCGAATTTGGAGAAAACGTGCTCCGAACGACCTGAAACCGCACGAGAATGATAGTAATATTATTCCTGAGATGTAGGAGGAGGTGGCACATCCATCGAACGTGCGGTGCGCGCAGCACGACCGAATGTGTCGTTTTCAGCAGCTCGGCGCGCGCTAAAATGGCGCGTTGGGGGGTCAAAACCACCTGAACGACCTCCGAATGCCATGAAACCGTACGACAATAGCCTTTGCGTGAATTGTGAAATGGTCGGGCAGACGGCACATCAATTGGAGGTGTCGTTTGACCGCGGCTGCTGGAAACGCATTTCCGGAGTCATAAAACACCAAAACGGCGTGCGAGGGTCGAATTCGGAGCAAACGTGCTCCGAACAACCTGAAACCAAATGAGAACGATAGTAATATTATTCCTGAGATTCAAGAGGATGCAGAACGTCTATCGGACGTGCGGTGCGCGCGGCACGATCGAATGGGTCGTTTTCAACAGCTCGACGCACGCTAAAATGGTGCGTTGGGGGGTCAAAACCACCCAAACGACCTCCGAATGCCACGAAACCGTACGACAACATCCATTGCGTAAATTTTGAAATGGTCGGGTAGACAGCACGTCAATCAGAGGTGTTGTTTGACCGCGGTGGCCAGAAACACGTTTCCAGAGTCATAAAACACCAAAACGGTGTGTGACGGTCGAATTCGGAGCAAACGTGCTCCGAACAACCTAAAATGATAACATTTCTTAAATCAGGGATTTTAAATTATTATAGCACAATGATTTGATATTATATATATATTATATATATATTTAATATTATATATATTAAAACATTTAAAATATATTATATATATATATATATATATTTAAAATATTTTATTTAATATTATATATATGAATATATTTTTTAATATATATATATATATATATATTTTCCTTCAGTACAGATTTTTTTTAAAAAAAAATCAGTTTAGCGACCGCCAAAAGCGATCGCTATAGGGTGTCGAAATTTCAGCCACATACAGCGACCGACTTTGGCGGTCGCTACTGGTGCCCAGCAGGCGGCCGCCCAGCGACTGCGAATGGCGGTCGCTAATGCCTAATTTTTTAGTAGTGTTTGGAAACCTCAAAAATATTAATTTATCATAAACTCAAACCCCACTTAAAAACCACCAAAAATGACTCAAATCTGAATATTAGATGATATAGGGTTTTAATCTAATCAACCAATAATATTTATACATGCTGGTAATTTAGTTTAAACATTATCAACTTGATTTATCCTTATTTAATCTATTTAATTTTATTTGTGGTAATAATATTCTAAATTTTAATTTGTTATAAATAATTATTTATGTGTTGTGAATTGTCTATAATTGGATAATTTATGACATTTTAGACCATATAAATTACAATTTATAAATTTTAAATATTTATGTGATTTTTAAACAATTTAATAATATGTTATTTTTATAAAATAACAACAGTGTTAATTTTGACACTATTCATTTATTTGAATTTAAATAAAATCCACACAGAGGATATATTCGAACCAAAATTTTTAATAGATTCTTAACATGTCATATTCATCTATAAAATTTGTGGAGAACATTAATTAGTTCATATAATTTTTATTTTAATGTTTATAAAACCATTTATTTGAAATTTCTATTAATAAAACAATTACTACATCATTTTTGTATAATAATTTAATATACTTATTAGTTGAATAAAAATTAAAAATAAAATCCTATGATGAATATAAATATAATACCTTTCATTATAATATTTTTACTCTAATTTATCATCTTAAAATCACATCATTTAAATTGTTATATTTATTAAATTATGAAGGTGACATCTTTGACATCATTTAAAATAAAATAATATAAATGTTCTAATCTATTTTATAAGGATCCAAATGATCCAAAAATAGAACCTTGGATGATTGGGGAATATATATACTCGACCAATAAGTTTTGGTCAAGTTTATGGTCCTTTGGATAGGTATTATTATTTTAAATAAAAACTATATTATTGATTTTTCACTAAATAAATAATTTCTACATCATTAATGTATAAGATATTAAGGTAATTAAATATTTATTAAAAATTAAAAATAAATTACCATGATAAATAAAAACATTTTAGCTTTCGAATGAGTATTTATAATCAAAATTATATTCTGTATAACCTTATATTAAAAATAATCTAATTATTAAAGTTTGAGTGAGACATATTTCACTATCTTTAAAATAAAATAAATTAAAGGTCTTAATTACATCCAAGTGGGTTCCAATGGATTCCATTTCAACCCAAATATGCCTTAGGACGAAATATAATCATCCAATTATATTAAGACAAGTGTTAAGGTAATTTTATAATATTATTTTTACCATTAATTACCTAATTTACCTTTAACTGTGGTAAATAAAATTTACCGTAGTTACTATTCATAATGCCCAAAAATAAAAAGTATCCTATTAACATAATTTAGACTTAATTATTCTAAATATGAAATCCATTTTTCCAAATTCAAAACATAGAAGTTTCAGTAATTAATTTAAAATTAATCCCGTTGTCGAAAAAAATGGGTTTTTGTTTAAAACATTGAAAAAGATTGAATTAATTTAACCTATGAATTCAATGTAAAATCAATGATAATAAAATAAATTATATTAAATGGTAAAAATATATTCTATTTATAATTTAAAACAATTTACTATTATAATTTAACCATATAAATTATCTCGATGAAAAATTTGTTTTTAAGTAAAATTTAGCGTGTTTTTACTATTCATCAAAATAAGAATGTTGTCAGAAAAATATCAAAACTTTATCCAATGTAAATTTTTATATCCTGATTCAAAAGAAGAATTTTATTTTGTAAAATTGAACTTATAAACTTGTCAAAAATTATATTTAATATGGGTGCGCCATCAAAAGGCGACAAAACTGCATTTTTTTGAAAAATACTTATTTTACCCGAAAAAATTATTTTGTTCTCATGCCATGTTCTAGAAACTGTGTAAGATTAATAATAATTTTATAAAATTCAAAATGTAGTTTATACTATTCATAACGGCTAGTTCATAATAATATTATAATAATATATCATTGTTTAGTGAAACCCGGTATTGCGTACAACACACGCTATCGAGGAAGGTCGTGATTGCGTGTAATGCAAGCCAAGTCAGGGTTGCGTGTAGTGTAAGACTCCTTTGTTGTTGCGTATAACAAAATCCAACCATATTTCATTTATACATTGAATATATATATATACACTCAATGTTGCGTAAATAACTACTATCAAATGAACTTGAAATTGCGTGTAACACGATCCAAGAATAGTATTGCGTATACTGCAAGATAATACGGTGTTGCGTATAGCGCAAGATAATCTTGGTGTAGCATACAACAGAAGATATGAAAGAAATTAAAAATAATATATCTCATAAAATCTTGGGATGTTACATTCTACCCCCCTTAAAATGAATTTCACCCTCGAAATTCGGTTGGGTTATAAATGGTTTATTACTTGAGAGTTTCTTTCATAGAAACCCACATCGTAAAAAGGAATACTAAAACTTAATTTTAAAAATGAACGTTAGAAACAAAACGGATACCCAAAGTAACTCATCACTTGGGTTCCCACATAGGAGAACATAGGTGAAAATATGGATATGGAAGAGAAATCTAACCGTCAAGTTATAATGGAGAGTGGTAGAGAACGTGGCTATAAAAAAGCCAACAGTCACAAAGCCATAAATTTGTGATGATCTAAGGTACCATCTGATTCATCAGATATGAGAGCACTAGGACAAAAATTTTGGTTTTCAAGATCATTTCCCAAATGTTGAAGAATTTTTGAATTAAAAGAAATACTTACTTGATTTTGGTACAATCTCACCGTTGCTCATGCCTCGAACAATTTCCACTTCATCTCTTAAAGAAATGAAGTTGATTTTGTCTTTCACGAAGTTTTAGCAGATCATGCGATAGAATGATAGGTCATTCCATCTGTCTCAAACATAAAGTTGGAAAAAGTTATATACATAAGTCCATCTATAGTGAGATTAATCGTATATGGTTCCAAAATGGACTTATACTTAATCTATCATCCTACTTAATAAAATAAAACTATTTTATACTAACCAGGGTCTTCCTGTAGGATAGTGGTAGGTGATAAAGGTATATCGCACTTCAGTTGTGGGTTCGCAACCTTGTCTGACGCGATGGGTTGTTGTCTATCCTATGGGTTGTCCTTTTTCTAAAACTACACTATTATAACATTCTAGAAATAGTATCGAAAAAAGTTCTAGCCTTAAACAATTCTATCTGATGTCCAACTTAATCCATTCCAACCTTTAGGCTTATCAAAAATACTTCTGTCCAATCTTATAGTATAAAGAAAACGATTACTAGAAATTTCATTAACCAAGCATGTGAATACCATCATTTATCCCCCATATATCATAAAATATATCTTATTGGTCACATTCCAGACATGTGAATACCTTAATTATGTATTCTCATGAATTACCATAGAACCTTAGTGAAAACATGAATTCTGTTAAAAGTTAACTCTTTCCACATACCAAAATCCCAAAATTTCTATATACTCAAACCATGATATCACAGTGTCCTTATATCAGTCATGAGCTCATTAATACTATCAAACATCTCATTATCTCTGTAACACCTGAGATTTTTATGAGAAATATTTTGTTTTTATACATCATCAAAGGAATCTTTAACTACACACAACACTAGCTTGGCTTGCTTTACACGCAATCGCGACTTTCCTCAATAGCTTGCGTTGTACGCAATACCGAGTTTCACTAAACAACGATATGCTATATAAAATAGCCGTTATGAATAGTAATAACCACTTTTTGAAATTTTATAAATTTTATCTTTCAAAATGGACTTCATTTTTGGAATCGGAATATCGAAATTATCCTAGGGTGAAATTTTGGTATTTTTCTGAAAACTTTCAATTTTTGATGAATAGTGAAACCACTAAGTGGTAGTTAAAAAAACTGAATTTTGCATAAAACTTAATTTTACCGCTTCTGTGAATGGAATTTCAAAAATCTGAGAGACATGGTTGATATCAGTAAGTAAAATGTGGTTCAATGAGATGAAAATAATTTTTGGTGAATAGTAACTTTTTACTTTTATTTACTGCGGTTAATAGTGAATAGGGTAATTAAGGGTAAAAATAATTTTACTATTACCCTTACACATGTCCTAATTCTATTGGATAAGTGTATTTCTACCAAAAACAACCTTATGAATATAATATGACCATTTAGGTCCACTTGGATTAGATTAGGACATTTAATATTATTTTATTTAAAGAAGAGATAAAATAGTTAAAATCAAAGTTTAAAAACTAAAACATTTTTAATATAGTGTTATACATAAGATAAATTTGATTATAAATATTAATTAGAAAGATATAAAGATTTCCTACATAATTATATTTTATTTATAATTTTTAGACATTAAATAATTTAATTTATTTATGACACAACGATGATGCAGCAATTACCTTTTTAAGAAAATATTAACATAATTGATGTTATAAATGCCCAAATAAATGTAATTTGAGAATTTTTATGAATTCCACTAATTTTATAGGTTAATATGAAATGTTAGTGTTGATTTAATTAACTTGGTTTGAACTTATCATTCTTTTATAATTTTCATAAAAATCATGTACCAAATAGTGTCAAAATTGACATAAAACAGTTTTTAAAACAAATATTATATTATTAATTGTTATTTTATTCCTAAAAATCTAAGGATCGGCCAAATTACTTAGATAAGGATATATATATTAATAATGAATCACTTAGGGTTCGTTTGGTATGTTATAGTAAGTTTATTAACCATATAGTGTAAGAAAACAAAAAGACACGATAAAAGTTAAATTATTTAACTTAGAGTTAAATCTAATTGATAAGGTTAAAATAATAACCTAAACTTGTCTAAAACCTATTGGATGAGAGGATTTCTACCCATACCCACTTTATCTTCGAAATAAGACCCTTTTAAACCATTATAAACCGAATGTGACTTTAATATAAAATAATATTTTGAGATTTTCCTAAGGTGCCCCTCTCCTCCCTTATAAAAGGGCACCTCATCCCTCTCCTCCTCACACCACTTTGAGCATCCAAGCTCGGCCAACCCCTGACAAAATCTCTTCTAAACTTACCTAGAATCATCCTAGAGGTCCTGGTATTCTTCAAAGACCATATTTAGTTTCCTAAGAGGAGGTTAAGAAGAGGCGCGTCAAAGAAGAGGTAATATCCATTACCGATCTTTTTCAATTTCTTTCTTCTTAAACTTCTTCTTATTTAGTTGTTTCATTATAAAGTAATAACATCAGTATCACTAATATACTGATATGTTATTATAAATATAAAACAACCCTATTTCACCTTTTATCCATCCTACGGAAAAATGAAATCACCGCGCGTGCGTACGTACGGAATACCGTCTCCACGCCGTGGTGTAATCTTTTTTCCACCACCACCTTACTTGGATGGGTATAATGGTGTAATGAGTAACTATATATGATTATTATAAAGTGATATTGATTATGAAATAGTATAAATACACTTCAATATAATTCCACAATCATGGGAATGATATCATCGCTCATGCGTACGTACGGCCTACCGTCTCCACGATGTGATGCGACTCATTCTACATAATATTCATTAAAAAGTAATTATATAAATGAATTGAATGAATAAATATGATATATATTACACTAATACCATTCTGTATATGAGGTATCTATAACCTAAAAAGAAGAATAAGAATTTATTCGGAAAAACACGCATAAGAACAAAAAGCAATAAAGACCTGAATAACAAGTAACAATGAAATATTACTAATAATAAGCTAATAATATGAATATATATGATATAATATCAATAAGTATTCTTCTGGAATAAGTCAATAACATTATTTAAATCATTATGCAAGAGCTTTGGACACGTACGAATCAAATCGGACCTAAGGTAAGGGAAAATCTAACAATCTCATTTTTATCTGAGATTGTTTATACTTTGATATTTACTGGGGTGTATTTATCATCCAAATCCATGTTTCATCAATATGTAATATTATTAATATCCTTATACAATTGTTTAAATACAATTTTACCCTTTGGTATGTTTTTATTAAACGATATGAAAGGAATCTTTTGTCGTTTTTCGTACGAGGTACTTTTTGACTTTTCTGGCCAAAGTACGAGAAGAATGTTTTTTTAACTTATACAGCATGAATGGATTCATAGAACATTAGTTCAATGAAGCTTACTTTACAAGTTTTCAAGTTTATTTTTAATTAACTTCTTTTAGTTTAAAATTATATGACATGTTAAGAAAGAAAAATGTTTTTGAAGAAGAAAGGATATTTTCCTCAAGAATGGAGTTCAAATGTTTTATCAAAATTAATTTCCATCTAAGATAATATAGGGTTCTGTTTCTATCCCTATTATTACATTTATTTTATTATGTTGTGATGGAATTATTTTTATGATGTCCTTTACCTTATATGAATTGTTTTATGATGTCATAATGTTTTAAGAATCCCATTTTTATTACATGTGTTATGCGATGATGTATGATTTATGATTTTGTGGCACACATAAGAAAGGATTCATTATGAGATGTGTGGGACCTATATCTCCCTCCAATGCATTGGGTAAAGATTTATATCTCATGAGATAGACATGGCTGGAACGGCAGGTTAAAGCCGGTTCAGTGATACAGGACTGAAACGAGGAGTGAACTCGGTTCAGAAATGGACTTTGTCCGCTAAGATAGTCTTGGTAATGAGTCATGACTAATAAGAAATGATTCTCTATGATTATGTGTGCATGCCACAAAGTTTCATGTTTCATATTATGATTATTGGGATTTCATTTTCACTTATATGATTTATCCCATGTTAAGATATTATGATCTCTTTTTCAGGTTAAGATTTTCAAAATGTTATGATATGATTGATATTACCTTTATTTACCCTTACTGAGCATTTGAGCTCACCCTTTTGTATGTTTTCTTTCCCTAGGTTAGGAAGAAGGATATTAAGTAGGATATTCTAAAAGGGACTCTAGATATGATGAAATAAATGGGAGACACCATAGAAGATTTATGAACCATTTGTTTATGTTTCCTCGTTTCTAAAGACACTATACCTATACGGTCCTTTTGTGGTTTTTGTTATATGTTGTACTAAGTAGGCTTCAATTATGAAGTAATAACAATGTATGTAAAGTAAGGGTCGTTATAATCTCCTTATCCCTTCATTATGTGCATATCATCTACTTTACAAAAATATATGAATAACCTTTCATGGTTACCAGTACCATTCAAAATATACTTTTAAATACTTTAGGAAAAACAATAGTGTAACAATCCTTAGATGTGTCTTTATTTGATAGTACCATTACCTATACAACATAACTCTTGATAAACATAAATCATTCCACTACCTTCTTAAACCATTAACTGATCTTGAACAATTCTTTCATCTCATATATCATTTTTAGTCTCTTCATCATCATCAATAAAAATACTACCCATACGACCATGATGATTCTCTTCATAAGACTTTACCTTAGGGAATTGGTATGCATAATGCCTGTACATTCCACATTTAAAACATTTAACCATTGTTGATGTCTTAGCAATACCATTATCCTTGTCCATGGTGTTAACTGAACCTTTTCCTTTGCAATTATTGGCTTTGTGTCCTTCTTTTCCACACCCAAAGCATCTTCCAGTTCCTTTGGAACATTCTCCCCGATGCCTCTTCCCACATGATTTACATGAGGAAAATTGAACTTTATTTCCTCTATGATCATCATGAAACTTCATCTTTCTCTTATTAGTTGAGTTAGGAAACATACCAAAGTTGAGATTATTGATCATATTATTAGATTTATGATTAGTCATAATAATGGTGTTTGGACATCCAAATCTCGTTTCATTTGGTTGCTCAAGAATAATATCATTCCATTGTCCATCATATTTTTCATCAACATGAATCTTCCTGTTTCCTTCCATTTCTTAAAACCCAAAAATAATAGTATGAGAGGAAAAACTCGTACTAGAAAAACAACATAATCAAGGGGGATTAATTTCAATCTCTAACATCTTAGGTTTAATTCTATGATCGTTACCGTAATTCTAGGACTATAACCTATACTTATACTTAACCATAGGGACATCCCTAGACATACCTTATAAATATCTCTAGGGATCTCACTAAAGTTTTCGCATCCTAGTTTCTAAAGGTTAACTAAACCTTCACTCTGATACCAACTGTAGAGACCCAACCTTGACATACATAGAAATTACATTACTTTTACGGAATACTTAATACATGACAAAAACATATGCCCAAAGATCGTATTAGTTTAGTGTCTTTGGAAACTCGGAACATAATCTTCTAATCATGGTGAAAGATCTTCAACATCTCCCATAAAGATCTTCCCCTTTGGTTTTCTTACCTAAAACCTTTCTTTATATCCTGGGGAAAAGAAAACATAAAAAGGGTGAGCTCAAATGCTCAGTAAGGTTAAACATGGAGAACATAAAACAATCCCTAAACATTTGAACGTAAGAACATGAACATAAAACATCAAAATCATGAGTAATGACATAAATCTTGGCAGTGCATAAGGCATAGATCATAAAGGAACATTAACCATGATAAAATAGCATGGGAATAAAACATGTAATTATGTAAAAACATTAGGCACATGATATGATTTCCATATTATCCAAGGCATTATTTCCAAGACCATCATAGTGGACAAAGTCCCTTTCTGAATCGAGTTCACTCCTCATTCTAGTCCTGTATCACTGAACCGAATTAACTTTTCGTTCCAGCCATTTATATCTCATGAGATATAAATCTTTACCCAATTCATTGGAGGGAGATATAGGTTCCAACCATCTCATTATGAAATCATTCTTACTTGTGCCACAAATTAAACATAAATCATTCATCATAACCCAAAGAATAAAATGGGTTTCATAAACATCATTCCATCATAATGTAATCCATATAAAACAAATAGATATCATTTCATCATAAAAAGAATCAAACCATGTAAATAATAGAGACATTATACTTGAAACATAATCATACTAAATAATGTTGTCTTAGATGGAAAATAGTTTTTACAAAACACTTGAAATGAATTCTTGAGAAAAATATCCTTTCTTCTTTAAAATTATTTTCTTTTCACAAAATGACATTCAATTTTAAAAGAAAATGATTTTTTTGAAAATAATCATAAAATCTTGTAGAGTAATCTTCATGAAAATTAGGTGTTATGGAACCGTAAAAATCCATTCAAGCCGTATAAGTTAAAAAAAATTCTTCTCGTACTTTGTTGGAAAAGTCAAAAAGTACCTTATATGGTAAACAAAGGAAAGATTCCTTCAATACGATGTGGTAAAAGTAAAAAAAAAAGGTAAAAATGACTTTAAACATACATGGAAGAATATTAAACATTTTATGAAATCATTTTTTTAGAAATCATGGACATGGATGATAAACATAACCCCAGTAAATACTTACGAACAAACAATCTCGGATAAGAACGTGATTGGAATAATTACCCCTAACCTTATGTACAATTTCTTTTGTATGTGTCTGAGACCCCTGCATAGTGGGTTTAAACATATTATTAACTTGTAATAGAACCATAATAATATTTATGTTATCACATATGATTCACTTATGACTTTATATTACCCGCCCATTTGTCAATTCCATGTTAAAGTAACATTTTGGGTAAAATCGTTTCATTTATCATTCGTGTTTTGACTTGTAATTTTTCATATGATTGCTTAGATCATGATTACTTTGAGAATGTAAAACATGATTTATATATAATATATATTCAGAATATACATATATATAATAGATCGATAAATGGAAATAAATACACCGTTCATGGAGACGGTAGGTCGTACGTACGCATGAACGCTGTTTTCATTTCCTTATTAAATTGGATGGAAGCAAGTAAATAACATATACATAAGTCCAATATCATTAATATGTCATATATTTCATTATTATTTAATATATATACTTTATAATTATTCTTTAATGGTTAACTTGGAGAATGAATCTCACCGCGTCGTGGAGATGGTAATCCGTACGTATGCACTGAATGGAATTAGAGTGGATGATGTAATATCTCATAATTAGTATCATGTTATAATAACCATATATATAGTTATTCTTTACACCATTATACCCATCCAAGTATGGTGGTAGTGGAAAAACAGATTACACCATGGCGTGGAGACGGTATTTCGTACGTACACACACGCGATGATTTCATTTTTCATAGGATGGGTAGAAGGTGAAATAGGGTTGTTTCATATTGATAATAACATATCAGTATATTATTTATACTTATGTTATTACTTTATAATGAAACAACTAAAGAAGAGGAAGTAGAAGAATAAAGAAACTTGAAAGAATTGGTAGAAGAGATTGCCTCTTCTTCGACGCACCTCATTAACCAATAAGATTTATACATGCTGGTAATATTTTTTAAACCTTGTCAACTTGATTTATCTTTATTTAATTTATTTAATTTTATTTGTGGTAATAATATTCTAAATTTTAAATTATTATAAATAATTACTTATGTGTTGTGAATTGTCCATAATTGGATACTTTATGACATTTTAGACCATATAAATTAAAATTTATCATTTTTAAATATTATGTGCATTTTAAACAATTTAATAATATGTTATTTTTATAAAATAACAATAGTGTTAATTTTGACACTATTCATTTATTTGAATTTAAATAAAATCCACACATAGGATATATTCAAACTAAAATGTTTAATAGATTTATAACATGTCGTATTATTCTATAAAATTTGTGGGGAACATTAATTAGTTCATATAATGTTTATTTTAATATTTATAAAACCATTTATTTGTAATTTCTCTTAATAAAACAATTACTACATCATTTTTGTATAATCATTTAATATACTTATTGGTTGCATAAAAATTAAAAATAAAATTCTATGATGAATATAAATATAATACCTTTCATAATAATATTTTTACTCAAATTTATCATCTTAAAATCACAACATTTAAATTGTTATATTTATTAAATTATAAAGGTGACATCTTTGACATCATTTAAAATAAAATAATATAAATGTCCTAATCTGTTTTATAAGGATCCAAATGGTCCAAAAATAGACCCTTGAATGATTAGGGTATATATATACTCGACCAATAAGTTTTGGTCAAGTTTCTGATCCTTTTGTTAGGTATTATTATTTTAAATAAAAACTATATTATTGATTTTTCACTAAATAAATAATTTCTACATCATTAATGTATAATCTATTAAGGTAAATAAATATTTCTTAAAAATTAAAAATAAATTACCATGATAAATAAAAACATTTTATATTTCGAATGAGTATTTATAATCGAAATTATATTCTATATAACCTTATATTAAAAACAATCTAATTTTTAATGTTTAAGTGATACATATTTCACTATCTTTAAAATAAAATAAATTAAAGGTCTTAATCACATCCAAGTGGGTTCCAATGGATTCCATTTATACCTAAATATGACTTAGGACGAAATATAATCATCCAATTATATTAAGACAAGTGTTAGGGTAATTTTATAATATTATTTTTACCCTTAATTACCTAATTTACCTTTAACTGTGGTAAATAAAATTTACCGTAGTTACTATTCATAATGCCCAAAAATAAAAAGTATAATATTAACATAATTTTTACCTACTTCTTCAAAATATGGAATCCATTTTTCCAAATTCAAAACACAGAAGTTTTAGTAATTAATTTACAATTAATCCCGTTGTCAAAAAAATGGGTTTTTGTTTAAAACATTGCAAAAGATTGAATTGATTTAACCTACGAATTCAATGTAAAATCAATGCTAATGACATAAATTATATTAAATGGTAAAAATATATTCTATTTATAATTTAAAACAATTTACTATTATAATTTAACCATATAAATTTTCTCGATGGAAAATTTGTTTTTAAGTAAAATTTAGCGTGTTTTTACTATTCATCAAAATAAGAACATTGTCAGAAAAATATCAAAACTTTATCCAATGTAAATTTTTATAACCTAATTCAAAAGAAGAAGTTTATTTTTTAAAATTGAACTTATAAACTTGTCAAAAATTATATTTAAAATGGGTGTGCCATCAAAAGGCGGCAAAACTGCATTTTTTTGAAAAATGATTATTTTACCCGAAAAAATTATTTTGTTCTCATACCATATTCTAGAAAAAGTGTAAGATGAATAATAATGTTATAAAATTAAAAAAAAAATTATACTATTCGTAACGGCTAGTTCATAATAATATTATAACCATATATTTTTGTTTAGTGAAACCCGGTATTGCGTACAACACACGCTATCGAGGAAGGTCGTGATTGCGTGTAATGAAAGCCAAGTCAGGGTTGCATGTAGTGCAAGACTCCATTGTTGTGTATAAAAAAATCCAACCATATTTCATTTATACATTGAATATATATATATATATATATATACACTCAATTTTGCGTAGAATAAATACTATCATACGAACTTGAAATTGTGTGTAACACGATCCAAAAATAGTGTTGCGTATACTGCAAGCTAATACGGTGTTGTATATAGCGCAAGATAATATTGGTGTAGCGTACAACAGAAGATATGAAAGAAATTAAAAATAATATATATCATAAAATCATGGGGTGTTACAACATGCATCTGAGCAAAGAGCCCCATCAAAGTCCTCTCATCACTGGACTTCCTCAAAGCCTGCATTGGAACTCTTCTGCTCAAAGCATCGGCCACCACATTACCCTTGCCTAGGGTATAGACAAGGTCAAATTAAAACCCCTACAAGTACTCGATCCAATGATGATGCCTCATGTTGAGGTCCTTCTTTGAGAAGATATAGGCCAAGATTTTGTGATCAAAGTAGACCACAAACTTCTCCCCAAAGAGATAGTGATGCCAAGTCATCAAAGCATGCATCATAGCTGCTAACTCCAAGTCATGGGTTGGGTAATTCTTTTTGTGTGGTCATAGTTGGTAAGAGCCATACACCACCATGTGATCATCCTGCATAAGCACAAACCCAAGACCCATACCTGAAGCATCACAATAGACCACATACCCTTTTCCAGCCTCTGGAAAAATCAGAACGGGGCAGTAGTCAGCCTCATCTTCAGCTCCTCAAATGATTCCTGACATTCTGGGCCCCATACAAACTTCACCCATTTCCGAGTGAGTGCAGTCATCAGTGAATCAAGCTGAGAGAAATCCCTAACAAACCGCCTGTAATAACCAGCCAGGCCTAGAAAACTTCTGATCTCAAACACATTCTTCGATTTCTCCCATGACATGACTGCACTGATCTTCTTAGAGTCCAATGAAACCCCCTTCTTAGAGATCACATGCCCCAGAAATTTCACTTCCCTGATCCAGAAATTACACTTTGAAAACTTTTCATAGAGGCGGTGATCCCATAAAGTGCCCAAGATGATCCTCAAGTGATGTTCGTGTTCCTCCTCAAAACTATAGTATACTAGAATGTCATCCACGAACACCACAAAAAAAAAAGGAATCAAGATACTGATGGAACACCCTATGCATGAGTTCCATAAAGACTGTTGGAGCATTGGTCAATCTGAAGGGTATGACCAAATACTCAAAGTGGTCGTACCTGCTTCGGAAGGCTGTCTTCAGGATATCTGACTCTCTCACCTTGAGTTGATGGTATCCCAAATGCAAGTCTATTTTTGAAAACCATTTTTCCCACTTCAATTGATTGAACAAATCAACTATCCTGGTCAAAGGGTATTTGTTCTTAATTGTTACCTTATTCAGCTTCCGGTAGTCAATGTACAACCAGGGGTATCTATAAGCCTTATTTGCAAACAACATAGGATCAGCCCAAGGAGAGACGCTCGGGTGAATGAATCCTTTGGATTCTAAGTCGTCCAGCTATATCATTAATTACATCAACTTGGTAGGGGCCATGTGATATGAGGGAAGAGATATCAATTGTGTTCCTGGCACCAGTTCAATCGAGAACTCCACATCTTTCTCTAGGGGAAAACCTGAAAAATCATTTGGGAATACCTCCAGAAACTCATTCACTACATGAGGTAGTGCACCTTCAGGGGAAATACTATAGTCCTCTAGTATGAGCGATGAAAACTAGAATATAAGACTTCCCAAATCTAGGATTGGAGTTCCCACATCACCCGACCGAGGATCCCATTCTCCACAAAAAACTTGACGACTCCCATCAGGTGTTGTGAAACTCACATGCCGCTTATAGCAATAAATGTGTGCCTGGAAGTGTACTATCCATTCCATGCCAAGTATTATTTAAATATTTCCATATCTAAGACCAATTGGTCCTACTCCATCTCAACCCCTAACACGGAAAGCGCACACAACGGACACCTGAGACCCTACTCCTTATTCTTTCCCAACGACGTCACCAACTCCATCGCAAAAGACAACAACTCAGTTGGAAAATTTAGTGTGTCCAAAAAATGGGCTGAAATGAATAAAAAAGAGGCACTGGTATCAAAAAGAGTAGTAGCTATAGAAGATGGGATCAAAATGGTACCTCAAACTATCGGCGGTCCCGCCTCTGATCCTACTGGTGCCGGATCCACTACATGGAGATGTCTGGTCTCTGCCTGAGGACGACTACTAGTTTGTGGGTGTGCTCTGAATTGGATCTTCTTAGAGGATGATCCAGCCCTACCACCATGGCCTCCAAATCAAGATCCCCCATCCTCGATGGCTCAGACTGTGTTGGCACTCCTCTTGAAGCCACTGACCCTGCCCCACTCAGAAGTTGATGTGCCACCCCACATAAGCTCTGTAAATGCCCCATACCTCCACACTGGTAACAAGGCCTCGTAGGAAGTGGTCATGCTGGTTGGATGTTCCCTGGCTTCCGACACTGGTGGCACATGACCGATCTCGCATCAAAATTCACAGATGAAAACTTCCTGGAAGAGTGGACTGAACTACCACCTCTTTTCTTCACCTGTTCTTCTCGCTTACTTTTCTTCTCTGAAGAGCTGCCATTTCCCACTACTAATACTAACCCAGAAAAACCATCCATTCCTTTTCGGTCAATCTTCACCATTCATGCCTAGTCAATGACCTTAGCATAGGTCCTCATCTTAAACAAGAACACCTGAGAGTATATCTCTGGTCGCAAGCCTTTCTCAAACCTTTGGGCCTTCGCCTTCTCATTAGAGATGATTTATGGAGCATACTGAACCAACTCAGTGAAACGGTTGGTGTACTTAATCACATATAGATTCCCTGGAATAAGGTCCATGAACTCTCGGGACCTAGAATAATCCAACACCTCAGGGCAGTACTGCTCATTGAAGACAGACTTGAAATCTCCCCAGCGCATCTGCTCACTCTTCCCAGTCTGGAGAACCAATTCCCACCACCTGCAGTTGGGACCCTCTAAAAGGAAAGATTCACACTTCACTCTAAGATCCTTAGGTGTATCCAGGAACTCGAACATGCACTCGATCTTCTTGATTCATTCCTCTACTTACTAGGGTTTTATGCTGCCTCAGAAGGTGGGAGGCTTATTTTTCAAGAACTTCAAGGCCTTGTCCTTTATAGGGCCAATATCATCCTCTCTAACAGGAGATAGAATAAGAGATAGTCCCTATCCTATATCCTAGACATCCTATACTAAGGCCTCAATTATCCTCTGATCAATTTGTGTGGGAGAACTCTCTCTGGCTTCCTTCTATGGGCGTATGGGAGCTTTTCGGGGAGGCATGTTGCTACAAAATGAAACAGTCAAAAAAAAAGATAGTCAATACCACAATTATGAAAATTGTTAATCAAATACATCAAATATAAATAATTTAAACAAATAATGATAATAAAATAAACAACTACTCCACCCCCGCCTGATGTCCATGTGTGGTCTGCAGCCCACACGTCTCACCTGGATGTCAAGTCAATCAGACAATTTCAACATCCCCTGGTGACTCAAGGTCTACCATGAGAGGTGTAGTACAAGAACCATACTCATGACCAAAACCCCAATCCCTAACAATCCTAGCTCCTATCTATCCCAAATCATCCCAAAATAGTAATATAATCCAAAAACATTAGCCTCCTTTGATACCATTTTGTCATGAATCGGATCTGGTTGCCACTTATACTAGCACCAAATCCAGTGCATGACAAGGCCTGAAGGGTGTTAAAATTGTCACATAAATAAATTATTTTAAAGTTATTTTTCATTTAATTTCCATTATTGCTTTTTTTTGTGTTTCCCATGCATTTTGGTGGAAATGGTGGGTTTTCAAAATTTGGGCCAACCTGTGAGCCAAATTCTAGATTTAAAAATAAATTTTGTTTCTTTTATAACTCCTTCGTTTTTTAAAATTTTTCATCTATTTCAATTTCTACTTAGCTTCTCTTGACCTATTAACACCACCATGTCAATTTTGACACTTTAGGAATCCATAATAATGGTGGATTTGGGTTTTTATTTAAGGAATTGGGCCAACTTGAAAGCTCATTTCTAGTTTTAGAAAAAATTGTTTATTTAATAACTTATTCAATTTTAATGATTTTTTGGTGATTCTAAGTTTCACCCAAGACCAGTAAACCCATACACGTGCCCATTATCTTTCCCCACTCTTTGGAGCTTGTATGCCTCGCTAATTAGGGCAAAACCTCATAGGGGTTCTCAAATCATCCAGATTTGATGAGGTAACTTCTTTCCTTCATAACTATTTTAATTATTACTCTTTTTACCCCATTTCAGTTCTCACATGACATTATCAGACTTATTATAACCTAAATTACATTTTTTTTTGTTTTTAAATTCATCTACTATTGTATTTGAGGCAATTTCTTCAAAATCCCTCAAGTAAGTGGGTCTCCTTCATTCTTCCTCCCATTTGCTTAAGGTTTTCTTTCCTTTTTCTTAGGGTTTATTACAATTATTCTTGATTTTTATAATGTCCATAAAGTTTGGATTCTAACATAGGGTTTTATTCTGGTTTTCTTGGTCTATTATTTTGGTTTTAGGCTTGATCTAGGTCCCTCTTGGTGTGGTAGTGGTGTGATTTGATTTTCGCACAAAGATTCAAGGGTTTTCATTATTTCGGTAGGTGATTCCATTGTGTATGAAATTTTTGTGACTTATCTTACTGATTTTATGTTATTTTTATTTTTATTTCATTTTAATGCTTCTTAAAAAAATTGTTTTAGTGGAATTTATAAAGCAAATTAATTTTAAGTGCCATTTTTATGTGAAATTGGGGGTTTTCATAGAAAACTCTTGTTGGTTCATTTGGGGCTACCCTATAATCACTAATTTTATTTTATTTAAGTGTATTAGGGATTAAAATACTTTTTTCAGTGTTTATCTCCTTTTTTTGTTGCTGAAAAAATCCTTTTTTAATGGTGTTTGTGAAACACATGCATTTTTAAGTGCCATGTTTGTGTGAAAATGAAAGTTTTATAAAGGTATCACTTTATAGTTCATATGGGGCTGCCCAAAAACTAATTTTTTTTGTTTAATTTAAAGTTATTGGGCTTACATTTATTTTTTGGTGACTTTTGGGTGTGCACATGGTGTGAAAAGTGGGGATTTCAAGGATTTTTGGGTGCAAAATAATGCAGGATTTTGAGAAGCTGTTTTATTGAAAATCAAAATGATTTTTTGTGAGTTTTAAGTGGTATGAAGTGTTTAGCTAATTTATTGTTTGTATATAACCAGTAGTGGTGTTTTTATATGAAAAGTTATGTGTGTTTCTGGCTTAAATTGTTTGAGCACAAAGGGGGAATCCTAGGTACCTAGGTGGGTGGATATGTACTAGTACGGCTAGTGAACCGGATGGGTTGTGTCCCTATTTCACTAAGAAAATGGACAATTAAAACTCTAAATAAAATATGTGGATGATTTTTGGGGACCACTAGGTTATGGTTATGTTCCCTACTAGTGGCTCGTGTATAGGAAAGTATTGTGACTTGGTTACTTTACACCAAGGTACTTGGTACATAGGGCCCGAGACTATCTAGTTGCCTAGAGGTATTCTCGGTTTTGGTTCTCATTTGATTTGTGGTATTTACCCTTGTCTTAGGGTGTGTTTGGATGTAAATTATAGTAGATAACATGTCTTATTATAATGTGTTAACATTTTGAAATTTTTAGTTTGAAAACTGTTTTCAATTGAAAGTTATATTTTGTTGGAATTTATCACTGCTTTTCTTTACATATTAAAACTGCTTGCTTTATCACCTTGTATTGCATACTCTTTGGAATACTTGGGTGGTATCCTACTATTATTAGTCTCACAACCTACTTAAAACCCTTGGGTGTAAGTATACTTCATTATGTTTGACTCAGGTAAAGGCAAAACCTCAGGTGAAGGCGGTTCGGATTGTTAGTCCCCTCTTGGTGCGGTGTTGTGGAGACAGCTCAGGGGTGAAGACCCCTTGTCATGTGGAGTCATTGTGGCTGACTTTCTGCTATTTTTATTATTTTTTTGGACCTCTTGTGTTTTGTTTAAAACCATGTATTCAGTTATGGTTTTGTTAAGACTTATTTTTCATGAAAATTTTAGATTTTTATTATTGATTTTTTTATGTTTTATGCTTTCATACTAAGGTAAATCATTCCCAAACCTAATTTATTGAAACTCGGGAACTTTTTCCAGCCTATGGGGATAGTGAACTCCCTTAGGGCCTTGTCATGGGCTTTATTTGGTGCTGGTATTAGTGGAAACTAGATCTGGTTTGTGACAACTTTTGAAATGGATCCTTAATCATTCTTTGATCAATTCATGGTAGTCTTCTTCAGTGTCATCCTTGTGTACTCTATGTCAGAGGTGGAGCACGTGATACACTTGAGGATGGTTTGGGACATGCTCTGAGAGTACCAGCTTTATGGGCAACTCTTTTAGAGTCATTTCTGGATTTTGGATGTCAACTTATTGAGATATATCTTCTCAAACATGGGATTAATAGTGGAAATAACAAATTTTGAGTCATTTCTAGCTTGAGATCCACCAAAGGGTATGGTTGTGGCAAAACATTATCATAATAAGGTTTTCTGTTCACAGTTGTCGAGTGAGGTGACAAAGTAGTTGGACTCTTTGAAGTTAACCCATAAAGATGAGGATGATGAAGCGTACCTTGAGTCGATGGTTATTTCTCTTATGCTTATTCAACATGTCAAGGAGTCACAACTTGGGCATATCGATTGTGAGATCTCGTATGACCATATATCCACTATACATGTTCATGATGGATTTTATAAAGGTGGGTAGCATATCACCCTTATTCAAGGATGGATGTTGACACCATTCATGTTGAGAGAGTAGGTGATGGGGTGGTTTCATGCTTTCCTTTATCATTACATATAGGAGGGGTGAGGAAGTACCAAGATCCCTTAGAATCGATTGGGAAGATAAGGAAGTTGTAGCATGTTTTTGAGTTTAACTATCAATATCTCATCTATTAGTTGGTGAATGATGAGGTTCCCAAATGGAAGTATAAAAGGGATGATGTCTTTGTGGTTCTGGGTATGTGGATTCTATGATCATCAATAGGCCATGACACTATCTGAGTGATTGAAGACTGAATCTACAAGTTGGACCACTTCCTAACCATTTGATAGAAGAAATTAGTAGAGATTTTGGGATTACTGTGCATGCAAGAGGTATTATGGATTCATGTAATTCCCTCAAATATTATTTCATAACATGATAATCACTTCACATCATGATTATAGAGAGGATTCAGAATGCCTTTGGGACTCAGTGTTAGTTGATCATAGTGTTTCTACCCCAGAAAAATGGCTAGGTAAAGTAGACCATTCAGGTTCTGGTGAACATGTGTTGGGTTTTCATGATAGTTATGGGATATAAATGGGAGGATCATCTACCATTGGTGGAGTTTTCATATCATAATAGTTACAACTCCACCATCAGTGTGACACCATTTGATCCCATGTAAAGGATAACCTACCGGTCACTAATGTGCTGGTTGGTGCTAGTGGAAGACAACACTTTTGGGCCTAGAGTTGGTGCTAGTGATTTTTTTTGAAATGTATAGTTAATCTAGGGGTGGATGAGGACTACCTAAAAATATCATGATTCATTTGTGGACCAATGATGGTGACCTTTGATGTTTGACAAGAAGATCATGTGTTTTGAGAGATATTACCTTGTCAAGGATTGTAGAGATTTGGATAGGGCTACTAGAAATCTCAAAGGTTCATATGATTTTTTTCTATATACTATGTTGGGTTAGCGAGGTGGCATACTTCTTGACCCTAAAAATTCAATTAGACTAAGTGTATGATGTATTCCTTGTGTTGCAACTAATGAGATATGTTCATGATTCATTGCATGATGTCGATCAGGGTGAGCTAGACATTGAGGGTTGAGTTTCCTTTTTAAGGAGTTCGAGGAGCCCAATGGAAGTTGAGAAAAATCAGAATAAAACCCTTCATGGGAAATTATTTCCCCTTGGTGTGTGTTTTTTGACAGCATGAGAACCTTTAGGAGAGATTGTGGTAGTGAGAATCCTAGTTGAGAGATCGGTATCCTCTCTTGTGAGTTGGTATTCACTTTTTGGTATCAAAATACTTGAATTTAGGGAGAATTTAATGACTATATTTTTATCATGTGTGACTTTTTAATATTTTAAAGAATATTTTTGAAGCTATTTGCTAATTCAATGTGAAATTTTGTGGCTCGAAGAGCCTTGGTGTGGTGATATTAAAAATGATATTAAATATATTAAATATATTATATCAAACACAAATAGTTTTTCAAAAATAATGGAATAACCCCTGAATGGTTTCTTAGATGGGAATTCTGAGACTGGTATTAAATCTAGAATGTGGGTTTTACCCTAGGTGTGAAATAATCTTTTTTGGCGTCAGGTGCTTTGTTAAATTGCAGTCGCGGGTGAAAATAATAAAAGAAATTAATTTGTTTATTTATTTGTTATTTAAATATTATGACATGATCCTCTCTTATAAAATCCATATTATAGACAAACCCTAGGGTTAGTTATATAACCTAATCATTCTTGAGAGGGTTGAGGAGGAGAGTTTGGAAGATGAAAATAGAATCAGGGATCGAAGATTGATTTTCCAAGGGATCATCTTCACCAACAGAGTTCATGGATCTCATAAACAACAATGGACCAAAGATTTTATTCATCAATGATCAATCCAAACTTAAGTTAGGGAATTTTTTATGTTTTTTTAATCTCATATTTGTTTATTTCATGTCAAATGTGGATCAATCCTCCTAATAATTGATTCATGAGTCAAATGTTGATTTATGGTTAATGAGCTTATCTTTGTAGAATTATGAATTGATAATATTTGATTATACTTGTTATTTTCCCTTCATTCATCATTCTCATGGAAATAGATTTAGTCCAACCCAAATATTGGTTGAGGTTATTTCCTCGTGTTCTTGTTTTGTGCATTTCTCCCATTGTTCTTCTCACGCTTATCATCAGCATTTCCTTTAGCTGAAAATTTGAAAAATACCTAGTAAATGATCATTGAAAAATATTTATTTGGAATAATAGATCAATACCATGGGTTTAGATTCAGGATCGATGATGGGATCAAGGTGTAATGAAAAATATGAATGATTAGATATGGATCGGGATCAAATCAGTTTTCTTCGTATGAGTTGGGCATTGTGGTGGTAGTGCGGTGTGATAGGAAGTGGTTTTCGAGTGGTTGGGTGGTCAGAATCTAGCCACCAATGACATTCAAGGCCCATTCAACTTAAATTCAGTCATTGTAGTGTGTTTCCTGGTGGTCTTGAAAATAGTGGTGGTGTGCGGGCGAAGATGCATGAAGAATTGGGAATTCTGTAAAATTATGAATTGCACGCCAAGTGGTTCAAAGGAACACACATTGTGTGTTTCCCCATATGTGGTAGCTAGGGTTTATTTTATTAATTTAAATATCACACTTTGTGTGATTTTCTCACACTCCATGTGATTTTCTCACTTGTCATGTGACCCTTGGTCAGTCAGCTCAGTGTGTACAAGGAGTACATCCCAAGAGGCTATGTGGTGTTGCATGTCTTGTGTAAGATCAAATGTTGTGTACACCTTGGTGGATAGATTAGAAAGTATAGGGATTTCACGCTCAGAAGACCATGTTGCCCCACACATTGTGCATGGTGGGGCACACAACTTGTACTTTAGAAGGTACACGATCATGGGAATATGACACACGCTGAATGTTGACCCAGACCCTACACACCATGTGAAATAAATTACACCCTATGTACTTTATAAAGTACTCAGACATGACCAGTGTACACAGCCATGCCCTAAGTACACTGGAACAGGCTATAGTACATGGGCTAGACTAGACAGCATGTTGAGTGCCATATCGACCTCTACATGTCATGTATTTTGAGAAATGCATGTTGTGTGAGCATGATAAATGGGTAGTGCTAGAATTAGTGAGACATGTCGTGTGACCTATGGTGCATGTCATGTACTCCTTAAAGGGCATATTGGATCCCTTCTTCTTCTTTATCCATTTGATAATCCTTGTCTTTATTACACATTAATTCATGATTTATTATATAAGAATACACATAATACAACCTAGAAGCACTACTGAAAATTGGACCTTTCCCAACACTTTTATACCAACGGTTTGTAAAAACTGTTGGTATAGGTCCCCTTTCCCAACGGTTTGGCCAAACCGTTGGGATAGGGTATACCTATCCCAACGGTTTGTCCAAACCCTTGGGAAAGGTGGGTATTATTTCAACATTCTACCCAAAATCTAAAATATAACCAAGATCTATACCAACGGTTGTCAAAACCATTGGTATAGATCCTTTGATTTTTTATCCGATCTTCTTACCGAGAACTTTATATAAATCAAAATTTAAAATAATTATGAGAATACATATATTTATTTATGTAATTGTGTTCACAAAAGTCATGTTAGGTTAGTGGTTAAGTCTTTCAATGATAAATGAGGGGTCCTGGGATCAAATCCCAGCGGATGTTTTTTTTTAAATTCATATACCAACGGTTCCATAACCATTGGTATAGATTTTCATATTACCTATACCAACAGTTTCCAAAACCATTGGTATAGGTCTATACCAATGGTTTTCAGAAAACCGTTGGCATAGACCTATCCCAACGGCTTACTTGGCAACGGTTCTCCAAACCATTGGTATAGGCTATACCAACGGTTTGGAGGCCTATACCAATGGTTCCAAACCGTTGGTAAAGGTTAGTTTTCCAGTAGTGAAGATTGATAAGTCCAATGTATTTGGGTAATTAGGTACATTACATAACAACTTAAAATAGGGGTATAACAACATTATTGAATACTTCCTTAACATGCTCATAATATTCCATCGTACTTAAAACTACATCGGATAACCTGGGGACATACATAAGAAAGGGGTGATCTATAAATACCAGTAAGGGAATAAACAAATTATAACATGAAGAAATTATTACATGTTATAAAATATGAATTTCAATGGGAAATAAAAGGGGTGAAAATCATAAGCATGAATAATGAGGCATGATATAGCATGATAACATAAAGGTGACATGGGAATTTGGAAAAAAAAATTAAACATGACATCATAAACATGAATTAAGGTTAACCACCAAGAAATCATGACATAATGTTCTTAGGGTAATATAATGTGCACCATAAATGGCATATCATGAGACTAAAACATTACTCAATGTATTAGAGATCTATCTGGGTGCACCCATCATAATCATACCATGTACATGCATAAGTGTGCCACATAAATCATATAACATAAGAACATATTTCATCACATTTAATCCCATTATTAAGAAATTTCAGTTACATAAATTGAATTAACCAATAAAATAAGTATAGGTAAAACTAGTTGAATTCCCTTGAGTGGAAATGGGTATGAGTATACACCTCAAAAATGTTCGGTATGGAAAATCACAGTGACATTTCAGTAGTGTAATGGAAGTACATGAAGATTCATAAAATGGTTCAATGGGAGAGGAGGGGGTATCTAATCACTTAGAAGTAAAAAAATAAAGTATGAGGGATATGTAAGAACATAATACAACATGAAAATTTGGTAATTAATAAGAATAATAAAAAGAGGGTGCTTGAATAAAAAATTGGCATGGAAAAATCACAAGATAATTTCATCATCATAATGGATGTACTTAAAGATTCATAAAATGGTTTAATGAGAGTGAAAGAGGTATCTAATAAATTTTATAACAAAATAAAATTAATAGGTATGTGTAAAGTCATATCCCAACATTATAAATTTGAAATAAAAAAGGCATAAATTAGAGAATATTATTGAATAAAGAGAAGAATGAGAGGATCTCTTACCTTGATAGGGTGATTCCAAAAGCTTATGAGGAGATTCTTAGGAGCTTAAGGGAATATTTTAAGGACTCTAGATAGTTTATGTTAGATTAAGTACATGACCAAAGTATTTTTAGTGAATATTAATGGATATTGGGTGGGTTTATATAGTAAAAGAGAGGGGAGTTCTATATTATTTCCCAAACTTAGGTTTTGGACTCTATATAATAAAGTAATCAAAACCACAAACTATCCCATGGTTTTTCCCATTTTTTATACCAAATAGGAGTGATTTTAATTATTTTATAATACCAAATTCCAAACTCAATAAAATATTACCCTTGGCGATGTGAAAGTGAGTCATTTTTATAAATAATTGATTTTAAAACCTTAAAATATAATATAGGTTTTGTAGGATTCATAAAGGCTTTATAAAATTAATCAAATAACCTAAAAAAATTATTTTAAAGGGGGAAAATATATTTCATCATGGATACCCATTATAACATTTATTACATCACTTTTGGATCATTATGATGTCATAATACACACCTTATTTTTATACCATATTTAATTTTTACCCAAAAATTTGACTATCTTGGTAAATTATGAATAATTAACCATTGGATAATTTCAACATACTAATTAAAAAATAATATTTATATTATAAAAATAATTTTCTAAATATTTTAATTTTCACTTTTAAAATAAGATTCAATATTTATTGGGAAATGTTGGGTTTTTTTACAGTAACAGTTTTCGTACCCTTATAAAAATCACATTTTACATCATAAAAATTATATTATCATTTATATTTAATAAAAATTATTTAATAATAATATTTTATTAAAATATAATTTATTTCAAAAATATATTAATTCATCAAAAGAAATATCTTAATTGAAATTTCATATTACCCAAAAATACAATTTGTGTTTTATCGAATCAAAATCATTTATAAAGTAAAAAAAATAAGGAATAAATATAATTATTATTATATTGAAAATATAATATACATATTCATATTATTAGGGTCTTGATACATATCCCTTTATTACACCAAGAAAATACCTAAGTTTAAGGTGTGTGATGGTGATATTTTCATGGGGTGGTATGGCATACATGGTTTGGGTTGTGATCTTGATGAGTTTTGAATTTCTCTCATAAACTGTTTATTTCATGCTTTAGTTGTTGGATATTGGATTTTTCTTGTACAAGGTAAAATCCTAGTGATTTTATCTCCCTTGGAATCTCTGATAAATAGGATTTATAGGGAATGCTCCTACTAGTCGAGTCCATCACTTCCTTTGTCTTTATTAATTAGATTTATCAAAACCTAATATTTATATTATTCATATGATCACTGTTCAATGTCTATATTATCAATGGTTATGATAATTAATGGTATTTTAAATCCAATGGGATATAATAAAACCAAATAAGAGCATGTTTTTTCTATAACCATAATAGGGCATTTGATCCAATCACAAAGGGGGGTTTTATTTATAAAAGTTTGGGTCGTTAAAATATTCCCCCTTAAGAAATTTCTCCCTTGAAATTTTCATTTCATGCACTAAAATAGCTAAGGGTAATTTTATTTCATCACATCCTCTAATTCCCATGTAACTTATTTAAACTTGTAGTTTCTCCATAGCACTTTGACCAAATGCATTGTATTATTTCATAGAATATTATCTCTATGATCTAAGATCTTCACTAGATGATCCTCATATAAAAGATAATTCTACAATAGTACTACCTATAGATTCATCACATGTGAGGGTTTTGGTATGTACTTCATTAATAGGGATACATGGAACACATCATGTACTTGATACAGTTTTGGTGGGATTACTAGTTGATAGGACACCACTCCGATGCAATCAAGGATCTCAAAGGGAACAACATATCTTGGACTAAGCTTTCCCTTATTCTAAAATCTCATAACTTTCTTCCATAGAGATATGTGGAGAAATACCTTATTTCCAACCTCAAACTCAAGGTCTAATTTATGATTTTCATCATAGTTATTCTGTTAACTTTGATCAACCCCGATGTGCTACTGAATGATCTTGACCTTTTCCACCACTTTAGGACTTAGCAGTTTGGGTTCACCAACTTCATCCCAGTATGCAGGTGTTCTGAACCTATTCCCATAAATGGATTCATAGGGATCCATTTTGATTCTTGAGTAGAAAATATTATTGTATGAGATCTTGACCAGGGGAATATGTTTATCCCAAAATCCTTTTATGTTTATTGAGCATGCTCTCAACATGTCCTAGAGTGTCTAGATAGTTTTCTTAGATTGGCCATCATTTTAAGGGTGATAAGTTATACTAAAGTTTAACTCATTATTTAGATCATGTTGGAGACTCATATAGAACTTGGAGGTAAATCTTAGATCTTGATCAGATACAATCGATAGTTGTGCTCCATGAAGCCTTGCCACTTCTCTAATGTATATCCTTACAAGTTGATTGAGTGGGGAGTACTCTTGAATAAAAATGAAGTGATAAGTCTTTGTAAGACAATCCAATATAGCTCATATAGAATTATTTCCTATTGATGTATTTGGAAGACCAGTGACAAAGTCCATTGTTGTGTTTTCCCATTTCCATGTAGGTATGGGTAATGGTTACATCATCCACTTGAATTTTTTCCTTTTATCCTTAACTTTTTGACATACAAGACACCTTGATGTATATTTCATGATATCCTTCCTCATATTTTCCCATAAATAGTGATCTTAGAGTTCTCAATAAATCTTTGTGATCCCTGGATGGATGGAGAAGGTTAATCTATGTGAATCATCCAATAGCTCCTTTAACTCATAATTTGATGGAACACATAGTCGTGACCCAAATCTTACAACTCCTTCTTCATTAATTTTGATCTCTAAGGAATTCCATTTTCTTATAGCTTCCACCTTCTTCTTGATTTCCACATCTTCTCTTTTTGCATCCTTTATCTTCACCATAAGGGATAGTTGAGTAATAATTTGTGAAAGGATTGATGATGTTCCTTCCTTTATGATTCTCATGCCCTCTTTTTCAAGTATGAGAAGATCAAATTATTCTCAATTCTCATCAATGATAAAATTTTTGGATCCTTTCTACTTAGAGTGTCCACCAATTTATTTGCTTTACCAGGATGGTAGTAGATTGAGAATTCATAGTCCTTAATCAACTCTAGCCATCTTTATTGGTGCATATTCAACTCTTTCTATGTGAATATATACTTAAGGCTCTTATGATATATATATATATTTCACACTTCTCCCCAAAGAGATAATTTCGGAATATTTTCAAAATGAAGATTACTACATCCAACTCTAGATCATGTGTTGGATAGTTCTATTGATGAACATTCAATTTAATTGAGGCATAATCTAGCACTTTGTCATTCTGTATTCATACACAGCCTAATCCCTTCTTCGAAGCATCACTATATACCACAAAACTTTCCCCACTTGTGGGTAGAATAAGTACAGGTGTAGTGATAAACCTATTTTTAAACTCCTTTAATCTCTAGTCACATTCATTATTCCAAAAAAACTTGAATCCCTTCCATGTTTTCTTGGTTATAGTGTTTGAAAATTGTGAGAAATTTCTCACAAATTGACGATAGTACCCTGCTAATCTAAGGAAACTATAGATTTCCTTCACATTGGTTGGTCTTGGACATCCTTTGATTGGTTGTGTATTTTAAGGTTCCACATATATTCCATTACTTGTGATAATATTTCCCAATAATGTAAATTCCTTTAACTAGAACTCACATTTTCTATACTTTTCATAAAGCTACTCCTTTATTAAGGTCATTAGCATAGTTCCTAGATACTCCTCATGCTCCTCCTTGCTTTTGTAATATATTAGAATATAGTCTATAAAGACTGCCACAAATTTGACATGGTAATATCTAAAGACTCTATTAATCAATTCTATGAATATTTCTAGAGTATTAGTGAGTCTGAATGGTATTACTATGAACTCATAGTGCTCATAGCTTGTATAGAAAGCATCCTTGGGAATATCCTCCTTCTTCACCCTTACTTGATAATACCCCGATCGAAGATCCACCTTGGAGAAGTATTATGCTCCACATAGCTAATTGAATGAGTCTTCAATATATGGTAGTGGATACTTTTTATTTATCGTGATCTTATTGAGTTCATGATAATCAATGTAAAGGTGTATTGACTCGTCCTTCTTCATGATGAATGGGATTGGTGCACCCCAAGGTGAAGCACTTGGGTGTATGAAACCATTGTCTAGATTCTATAGTAGTTTCTTCTTTAGCTCCTAAAGTTCTACAACACCCATTCTATATAGAGTCTTGGATATTGGAAAATACCCAAGTATAAGCTCGATCGAAAATTCAACATCTCGTTTAGGGGGAAAACTAGGCAATTCTTCAAGAAATACATCACTTTATTCCCTCACAATGGGCATGTCATCAAAGATGATATTTTCCTTAGAACCAATCCTTTGAGATAGATATTTTTTCTCTTAGGAAAATAATTCCCATGATTTATATGTTAGTTTTAAAGAAGATTCATCCTCCTCCTTGAACTTATATAGAATCAGAGGACAATTCGTGATACAGAGAGTGATTTCATTCTTATGGTAATTTATGTTGTCTCTATGTAAGGAAAGTCAATTCATACCCATAATAACATCAAATTTCACTAAAGGTAGTATCAAAAGTTTCTCTAAGAAGTTCAACCCATAAATTTTGACAAGGGGGGAGTTATATACTTAGGATACAATAATTTCCCCATTTACTATTTTCACCAACAACTCTACTTCATTATTTATGGTGGTGTTTGAATGGTTTTACTAAACTTGTGTAATATGAAGGAATGCATAGAACTATGAAAGATAACCCTACCATTCATTTTTTTATTTTGGTTTTAACCTTTTACTTTATCCAAAATAGACTTAGGGATGATAATTTTTAACTTATTAAACACATAAATGGAAATACAATAATATTAAATGGATGACTTATAAATGATATGTATTCCTTAACTTTTGAATTTCTAGGCATCAATATATTTTATCCATGATCTATTTTCTAACATAAACTCATATGTAATTTTTGTTCCCGTAATAATGGTTCATAAGAAGTTTGTAAATTTACCAAATCATATCTCTTGGGAGTGTTAAACTAGGTGTGCAGTAAGACCTATTTTCATGCACTAGTTCCTGATTGAGTCTAGCTCAATAAAGTGATTTTAGGTGTTACCCCTAAGTACATCTATTCCAGATCCACATCCACTTTTAGTATCTAGAAAGGGATATATTTTCTTGGAAACCAATTACTCTATACTTTACCAAAATTTAGGAATATTTTCTTATGTTTAGTCTTATCCATAAGTCTTTTACTATAATTTTCTAATCATAATCCCAAAAATAACTAAGCTTTCCTCTAATACCAACTATGACAACGCTTGTCTTTATTAAACATTAATTCATGATTTATTATATAATAATACACATAATATAAACTAGAAGATCAAGAATCCTAGTATATTTGGGTAATTAGGTACATTACATAACAACTTAAAATAGGGGTACATCAGCATTATTGAAAACTTCCTTAACATGATAATAATATTCCATTGCACTTAAAACTAAATGGGATAACCTAGGGACATACATAAGAAAGGGGTGAGATACAAGGCCCGGTAAGGGAATAAATAAAGAATATCATGAAGAAAGTATTACATGTTTGTTTTCCTCGGAACATGTGTTCTGGTTAGGAATCACTATTTCCAAATAGTTTCCAATGGATTTGTTTATGGAACTAGAAACACCCAATAGTTTTGTATCTAAATGGACCTGCTTTCTAAAGGTAGGTGCTCATTAAGGATTTTAACCCATGATTCTTAAGAACTCATATTGGTTGAAAGGATGTGAGGTCGGGCTCGTCGCACCCTTTTGAAGGGAATTATTGCCTGCTCTGAGAATCTCTTATAGATTTAAGATATGTTCATAAATCCTAATTAATTTACCAAGTGTAATGTAGGTTTCCCTTTAAATTTCAATCAATTATTAGTATGTGTTGAATTCAGAATCATCTATATGTATTCAACATTCTTCATAAATAGAGATATTTGTGTGTATTCGAGGTTCTCCATTGATGGTATCCTCTTATATACTACCTATATATTCTTTGATTATTATCATAACGATACTAGTTTTTAAGACACTCAATGGGGTACTCTAGAATTTTATGGTCATACAGGTATATGAATGTCACTCTGGAATTTATTTTCATCCAAGGAGACAGAAATTTACTCTTGAGTTTATTGTCATCCTAGTATATAGAGGTTACTTTAGAGTTTATCGCCATCTAGGGAGATGGAAGTTGTTTTGGTGTTGGGATAGAACCCATAAGTGGGATTCCTACATATCCTTGTGAAATGAATTAGAAACCATGTATTTTGGTGCCACTTAATGGTCCACATCATGCCTTTTAAGTTCATTTGATAAAGACCCAGCTGTATAGTTTAATGTCATATAGTAAGGACATCTAGGTGGAAAGTTCCTAGTCAAAGCTTGGTGTGAGACTTGTGCCTAAGTATCTTAAGGAACTTGGAAGGAATATGAGCTCCCAAGTTAAATTAATCCCTACTAGGGATAGACCCAAATAGAACATGGTTGATTTGGAATGTTGGGTTTGAACCTCAAGGAGGATTCCTACGTATCCCATTAGGATGGGAATCAAAGCCCACGTAGTTTGTTAAGTCTCATAGGGGATTATGGACCTTTGAGATAAATAGGTTGGGGATTAATCCTAAAGAGGATACCCTTGTAATAGGTTCCATGAGAGATGTCTTAAATAATGGAGATTTAGGGAGGTTTTAATTCAGGGATTACTTCTAAGGAGGATGCCCAGATTAAGGGAATTGAGAATGGACTTCTGAGGAGGATGTCTATTGATATCGGGCCCTAGGTGAAGGCTTCCTATGTATCCCAGATATGGTGGGAATCAGAGTTTTCATAGTTCATTTCTTCAAGTGGATTTTTTGGATGTTGTGATCATTACAAACCTCTAATTCCACTTGATTCATACTTAGTGTGAGAAACAATAAGATGTTAAAGATTCAACAAACCACACACTTTACTTCCTTCGATGATGGAAGAGGTAGGGGATACGGTGGAAGAGGTTGGAGCTATGACACTTCCCTTTGTTCTATTTGCATTGGATGAGGGTCCAATATAAGGAAGGGATGAAGGTGAAGGGTTTATAGAGAAGCGATATTGTAACCTCCTATATGAAAGGCTAGGGGCTTACACCAGGATGGCTTCCCTAAAATGGGTCCCATAGTTGGTAGGGAGACTTCTCCTTTGTCCAAAAGGAAAAGGAAGTGTAATCCTTACCCTCCCTACCAGGGACCAAAGGCTCTGGGTCTTAGAGATGAGAAGGGGAGGACAAATTCTTATCCCCAGAATCTGAGACTGGGAACTCCTCAACACTATCCCTAGGGTAAGGTTCCATGTGACCGTAGATATACAAATCTATAGACATACCTAGGATCCTAACCATTTGGTCAGACAAGTGTGGGAAACCTCTGATCATAGAAATAAAAATACAAATGGAAGACACAGTGTTGTGCATTTCCCTAAAATTTGGTAAATCAGGAGGTCTTGGTGGAGGTTTCAACATGGTCTATTTTAGACAAGAGATATAGAGAATAAAATTACTTTCCATGATTAGCTTTGAGAGAGGCTTAATAGATGGATCATACAGGCTGAAAGGTAGGGTGAACATCAAGGAAGGGTGCTCAAGTAAGTGGCGCGTAGGTATGGGGTGCTCAAGTGGGCTTAGTCGAATTGATGTCACCTTAAGTGATGAACAACCTGGATTACTGGACTTGGGTGAGACTTGTCTCAAGCCTTAAATAGTCTTCACTGGTATTCTTGAAAGTGGGGGGGTGCAAGTTTCTATTTGAGGAATAGAGGCCACGCTAGTCTTCTTCTTTTAGGAAGATTGGGTGATTGAATCACACAATTATTTTTAGTTTTAACACTTTAAGAACCTAAGTCTCAATATCCCCATTTAATTCCCTCTCTTTAGGTGTTAAGAAACTACCTTGGAGGTTTTTGAGGACTTGGGAAAAGCACTAAGGCAACCAGAGCAGTAATTAGGCTTTAGGGAAATTAATCTCTACAAATGAAGGCCCCAAGGGTCTATTTATAGGAAAATATGATACCCTGGGTGATGGTGACTTGGTGTGTAAGTGATGAGGTGGCATGAATGTGAGGTGGCACGCAAGTTCTTGCACACCACTGGTGATTCGGGCTACCTTGGGAAAACTTAAATTTGAGCCTTTTCAAATCTTGAAATTCTCCATATATTTTTCCTCATTTTTATAAGGAATTTCCCTTTGTCACTTTTTCATTCATGTGATGGAATGGAGTGTAAACAAAAGCCCCCCCCCCCCTCAAGATTGTATCTAAATTAAAAGAGGTTCTAATGTTGAGGTAAAATGGGATGAAAAAAGGAAATGGGACGTGCAAGTTCTGGGTTTCCGCGTAAGATGGTGGCACAAAAGTAAGATTCCTCATCTATATATAGGGGCTTCACTTCAGTGAAAATCACAAAGGATTCAGAAAACTCAGCTCTCTATATTCAATTCTAATGCACCGATATTTGTTTTTTATGAATATTTTCTTATTTTTGAAAGAACATTAGGTATGATACTTATGCACCCAACCTTGAGTGACATCCTTGCACATTGTAGTTTCACTTGTGTGCCTTAATGCATTTTTCAAGTTTTATTGATTTTCAAAAAAAATCAAAAGGAACCTCCTCTGAAATGAATTTTATATTTCTTTACAGGTTCAAATGGATCCCAAGAGAATTGTAACTGTTGATGGATTAGCTATTAAGAAGACTGAAGACATGATGTAGATCATAGATCACGATTACTATGATGTCTCTGACACCACCCTTCTTGATCTGGAAGAGTGTCTGAAGAAATATCATCATGATTTTCCAAAGAGTAATTATCTACCACTTTATGGTTATGGCCATCTGTGAGAATTCCTCACACCAGAAATAAAGAATTGTCTCATGATCTCTTGGTTTCAAGACTACAAGAACTTTTCATCTGCCAACATTTTTTGTGTGGGCACATATATCAATTTTAGAATTACAACCAAAGCCTATGTTATGCATCATAGTCCATGTTCTCTAGATATGAAACTATATATAGTCAAACTAAAGTCACACTATTATTTTTCCATCTTTCGATATTCTCAGACAGATCAGTCAAAGGTCTGGAAGAAAAGTTGGGACATTATTCTAGGAGGGGGTGTTAATACTGCATGGATGTGGGCATACTGGGTGCGCAAAACATGTGTGTAGTTTAAAGATTATCTTAAAGGATTCAAAATTTACAAATTCTTGTGGGTAGGGAAAACCTAATTATATAGAAATGATGATATTTTTCCAGAGTTGCAGAGCTGATGGAATCCATAGATAAATTTTTTCCATTTGACACATGGAGAAGTGGGCATTAACTTGTGGGTGTTTATAAGATCTCTGAAGTTCTAATCTTTGCAGATATTTATGATGAATTTATTCCCCCACAGGCAACATGGAATGATGAAAAAAAGAAACTATCCTTGGCATGTGAGCTACTGAAGATAGCTCACAAGATCGAGAATAAAAAGACCCATGTAAGAGGGGATATTCATCCAAAGGAGTGGATGGAAATATTATTGATGAAGAAGAGGTAGAAAGGTCCCACCTAAATACGTCCAAAAAGATATCCCAAGGTGGAAAAGAGAGGTGTGACTAGCACCTTCTAGACAACACTAAAGAAAAGAGGGTTTGAAATGTGGTGGTATGAAGTCAACTCCAAAATTCCTTCCAAGACACGTCTTGTGGGTTTCTTGTCCATGTGGATCAGTGTATATCTGTTACTTTTCTGAGATTACATGGGTGGTGTAAGACCTAGAACTTTTGTTATAGAGGCCAAGATGGAAGAGAAGAAAATAGTGGGGTTGGATACCCCTATTTTGGAAAAGATCTATAAGAGATTATTGTATATCCATAGAGGGAAGGTTCCTTTCATAATAATAGGACCATTTCAAGTTTTGTGGGGATGGATCATGACTCACTTTAGAACATATGTTGTGCAGAGTGGGATCTAGGTCCTAGGGATTTTGTTCCAACCATTTTCTCAAGATTTATCTGGTATTATTCCCCTTTCCTTGACACTTATTAACATTAAGACAAGGTTGAGTATGTTCAAGGAATTCCACTTCTTTCCTTACAGGAATCTACCTACGTGAAGATTGGTTGATGATGGGATAGAAAATTTAGAGCTAAGGGTGTATATTCTAGCTTGCAGGGATAGTGTATTGGCCACTGGTATTGACAGTGAAATCATATGTGAGGAATATTCTCTATATAGATTTTCACACCAATTTAAATGCCTGAAACAAATTACTGTATCCCCTCCAGTGCATGCTAGACTATAACAACATTCGATGGTGGCTGGATAGTTATGGTTGCTAACATCCATGGAGAAGACAAAGGTATTGTTTAATCTTCTTTTAGTTGATGTAGAGAGAATATTGACTATCTAGTATGTTGAATATTAGATTTCATCATATCCTGAAGGTGTGCTAAACAATGTCATTCCTTGGGTTGGAGTAAAGGGAGGGAGTAGGAAGGAATCTTATCATTTGGAAAGTGCTTCCTCACCTTAGAGGTTGATTCCTCAAAGTCAGAGGGAGAAGATGATGAGGATCCAATATCACCAAATCAACCTCATGAAAGATAAAATCCACCCACTAGAATCAAGTGGGCTACACTAGTATCACCAAATGAAGTTTCACCTAGGCGGTCTAGTCATCATCGCCCAGAAGAGACCCGGGTTCCTTTTTCTCATCCACCATCTGTGATGGTGGGGATTGGTTAGCCTATTATGTCTAAGGTTGTAGGATCATCTTTACAGCAAGATGGAATGTATTCTGAATATGTACGACCATAGGAGGTTCAAGCATGGTATAATTTGTTTTGTGATGCTGAAACTATGTGGGAGCTTTTATGTGAGGGGTTGCGTATTCCAGAAATATGAGATCTTAGAGCCTCATCTAATATTCACTTTGAGAATAAACCTGATTAAGTAAGAATTCATATTCAAGAGCTATATATTCTTATATATGAAATAGAAAATTCAATCCCCACCATAAAATGAGTGAAGTAAATGATAAATTGTGGCCCCATTGAAGAGAATGATCCTTGATATCTTAAGAAATGGTGTGATTTTGTTGATCCTAGAGATGTAAGTTTCCTTATTCTCATATTTTTTTCTGCTTTTCCATTTTAATTTAGTCAAAGAATTATTAATCAAGGGAAATATCATCTTAAATTGCAGTTGTCTAAAGGAAAATCGACTAAAGTTCCATCACCATGGTATAGGCCTCATGGTGTCGTGATTG
Organism: Viscum album; assembly: GCA_963277665.1. NCBI lineage: Eukaryota > Viridiplantae > Streptophyta > Magnoliopsida > Santalales > Viscaceae > Viscum > Viscum album. The sequence continues at coordinate 1,674,170,470 of OY728133.1, forward strand.
GGGTTTCTGAGTCACCCCGTGAATAGGGAAAGATATCTTCAGGCCGATAAGCCATGGAGTATGAGACGGTGGGAGGCTTGAGGTATCCAATACTTGTTTTTGGATATGATGATGCTAGTCCCCCCAAGAAGGCAAAGAAGCAAAGACACTGAAGAAATAAAGTTGTGGCTAAATGCTTTATTAGTAGCGGTAAGTATTCCTGTCGGTATTAATTTCAACTTCATTCATATAAAGTGTTTAAACTTCTTGGAATTTTAGGAAATTATTCTGTTTCTTCCTTTAGGTAAGTTATTAATGAGCCTTTGGGAACCACAGAGGGCACTTCGGATCAAGTGCAGATTCCTTCCAATGAAGTGGTACCTTTGACTGAAGAGGTATCTAGGCCAAAGAAAACAAAATCTTCTCTTAGAACTTCTCATATCCCTACTACTATAAGAGAAGAGGCATCTATTATGTCAGAAGTGCTTCATGAGAAGCTATTTGTAACAACAATTGACTTCCATTTTTGTAATATTTCAGGTTCGTCACATGCACTAGAAAATCATGCGACAATTGATGCTGACATGGTGGTTGTCACTGAGGAGGCTATTCAGGGTCTAAAGTCATCAAAGGAGGATCATGAACCAATCGCTTCAAGTTCTCCCACAGGTGAGAGTAACACGGGGCTTGGGATTTCATTGGAAGCTATGATGAATCTTGGCATGTATTTTGAATAAGTATTAGAATATATTAATACGCCTACTACTCTAGAAGAATTTTAAGTTCCTTATATAGAACCAAATGGACATGAGTTTTTATTATCTATTCAATCAATCTTATTATGCTTGATTTCATATCCATAATTGGTTGGAATGTGCAGCTCCATCTATAGAATCTACCACAATTATGGTTCCTAGAAGGGACATTGATATTACTATCAATACCACTATTAAGGAGGAGTTGGATCAGGTGAACCTTGAAACAGAAATCTTCCTGAGGTTCATCTAGAGAATCCTAAGTAGGTTTAAGAAATTATACCCCACCAAGATGTGCCAACCAAAATTGTTGAGGGTAGGAATGTTGGGGAGGATTCTTCTTAGGCTGCTGACCAAATATTAAGTAAGGGTTACCAACCATTGTGATTATGCCCAGTCTTGTCATTCTTTTGAATTTAACAATGACTTTGATTTATCATGTAGTATTATCAGCTTCTATGGCTAGTTCTGAAGGTTAATCTTCTACATTAGCTCAACCAACATCGGGAGGCCAGGTATCCACTATTCAGGAGGGAGCAGAACATGGCACTTCTTTAAGTGCATTAAACCCAAAGTGCATCCCTCCTTATGATAGTGATTTTGAATAGGATCCAAAGTTACAGAATGCTGTTTTCCTTGCACTTCATAATTCTTAGTGAGATATGTGGAAGATTATCTCTAAAACATACTTTGAGGAACTACCTTCATGAATCCCATGGATCTTATAATTATTCAACATGTTAGGATTCGGAGGTTTCGATTGTCGTGTAATCCATATTGAGGTGAATGAGACCATTCAGATGTGGGAGAAAGAGCACAAACTTTGGAAGGATATGATAAAAACTAGGATCCTTGCTAACATTTATGATTTCTGAGTAGCATTATCTCAATTTGAGGCTAGTCATACTGCAAAATTGGAAACATTCAGGCAACAAACTAAAGAGAAGACTATTCAAGTTTTGCGTATTCAGCAAGAGTTTGATGCTGCTAAAAAGGAACTTGAACAACTTCATTAATCGATATAAGAATCCCAAAAATAAAAGGGGAACCATTTTAGATGCTAAGGAAGCGCTTCGTTGAGATGAGGAGACTTAGGTTAGTTGGATGATAGAACTTCAACAGGCAGTTGATGGGGATCAAGAGGCCATTCAACAAATGAAAATCTATATTGACGGCCTCTTGCGATTTATAACAGAGAGACTCCAATTTGTGGATGTTCCTATGAGGGCTTTTTTTTCTTATAAATGAAAATAATTTTGTTTATAATCATCTATGTCTTCATCCCCATTTTTAAAAAATTATAATGTTGAACCCGATTTCCATAACATGACATTTTCATACTGGATAATCATAATTACAATGATAAGGATGGAATGTGCTCTAATTTTTACCTAAGGCAATGGGCCTAGTGAGCGTAGTTTGATTATTTATAGGGTTATATGGACAACCCTACAAACTTTGTGTTGTTTGTGTTATTACCCTAATTTTTTCTTAAGCCCAATATGGAGGGGACTTAGTAGGTGATAACTTGGATTTTTCTTGGGCTTACCTTTTTAGGTTTTTAGCCAAAAAAATCCATTTAACTTTTTATCACTTGATATTGCCTAAACCGTACAAAGTGTAGGTCTAGCGAGCTGAGACTCAAATTTTGTCTAGATTTACCTATGAGGTTTTTAGCCTGGTGAATAGTATGTCTCTTTTTGTTGGCAGTTTAAAGTTGCTCATGTTAGACTAATAAGGCTAGTAGTTTAGATCGAATAGATTTGACCATTAATTTTAAGATTAAAATTCAGACAATGCCTAATGGCTAGGAAGGTCCCGATATTATTCAGATACTTCCAAGGGGAATCTTGGGTCATGATTTTTTTTATGGTCACCTAATATAAAACTTGTAGTATAAGAATAGAGGAGGTATCTCAGGAGAACAAAGTTACCTTCAATTAAAAACCCATTATGGGGGTTGTTTTATGCAAGGACAACTAGGGCACATACTGCATAGTCAAGTAGTGGTATCCTTAGGTTGATAGGCTCGTTATGTGGATGAATTATGCAAGGACACTATAGAACACACTGCATAGTCAGGTAAAGAAGTTCCCAAGAATTCTGACATTTTTTTGCTGATAAATATAGGGATTTAAGATTTGGATGTCTCGATAACACAATGGGTGGATTTTCCAAGGAAAGGTGTCTAAAAATAAAGGGGGTCATCTATGTTGATATAGGGCATGAATTAAGAACAACTTCTACACAAATTTAGTGCATTAAGGACGGTATATTTTTCATAAAGGAGTTTTTTGATAATTTTCTATACAGATTAAATTCATACAGCAAGGACATTATGTTGTGCAATTTCAATTCATGCAGTAAGGATATTAAGGGATTTTTGATAATATGATATGTAGTATAAATTCATTCCATAAGGAAATTATGGGGATGTGTAGTTTAAAGTCATGCAATAAGGACATTATGGGGTTGTGTGGTTTAAAGTCATGCAGCAAGGACATTATGGGGTTATGTAGTTTAAAGTCATGTAATAAGGACATTATAGGGATGTGTAGTTTAAATTCATGCAACAAGAACATTATGGGGATTTAATTTATGGTTTTTAGCTCTGAAAAAATATTTTATGGTTATTCAATTCTTGGTAATTCATCTGGAAATGTGCTACCATATTCAAGTATGGAAAGTTATAATTTTAAGCTATGATTTGGGGATTTATAAATTCAAAGAGTGATATGGAAAAAAAGCTAATGACATTAGAGGAGGTATCTTCCAAGAATGAAGTTATCACTACTCAAAAAAACCATTATAGGGGCTATATTATGTAGGTCCAACTAGAGAATGTGTTGCATATCCAAACAGTGGAATTCTTATGCTAACATACCTATTATGTAGGCGAATTTTATGTAAGGCCAACTCGGGCATGTACTACATAGTTAGGTAAAGGATCTCTCAAGAATTATGACATTCTATTACTCAAAGACAATGAATTTTTATGGATATTCATATCTTCCCAAGTATAGAGTCTGTTTTATGGAGAAAAGTACTTGAATACAAAAGGGGTATTTCTAGTTGTGATTTCCAAAGAATCCGAGAAATAGGATCTCTATAAAGGTCTGACCCAAACATAGGAAGTATGGTTCCTATAGTTTTAGTTCATATGACTAGGACCATAATATTATGGAAAAAATGGATGATTATGTGGTTTAATGGCCCAATATCATTCCAATATGCTTTGAACATATGGAGATGGAAAAAGTAAACCATGGTCTTGGAGACTTTCAGTTTGGAAAAAAGGACATGAGACAAATACACAAAGGATGACCACCTTAAATTAAGGGTTCTTGCATACCATCATTAAAGATTAAAGGGACGGAAGAGGCTTATCTCAAGAACAAAGTTATGACTATTTAAAAAACCCATTATGGGGGTTGTATTTTGTAGGTCCAACTAGGTTATGTGTTGTATATCCAAACAGTGGCATCTTTAGGCTGATAGTCCCATTATGTAGGTAAATTTTATGCATGACCAACTAGGGTATGTACTGCATAGTTAGGCAAAAATATCTATTAGGTATCAGACATTCTGTCACCAAAAACATAAGAAATATTATGAAGATCTGAAAGTATTTCAAGATTAGGAGTATGACATGTGAAATGGGCATTGTACAATGCATAAAGGAAGTGTTTGGGCTGATATTGTCCATGAATTTAGAGTCCCTTACATAGATCTAAATCATATGTATAAAAGGGTACATCTCTTATTTCCTTAATGAGTTCTTTAAGGAGAGGGCCCAAAATAAAAGATCTTGTATAGACTTTGATTATATGCAGGAGAGGGGAATTTTCATTTATCTTATGGCTGGAACTAGGATTTGAGGCATAGTTTTCACTAAATATCTCAAATGGGATGAGAATCAAGCCATACATAGTTCTCTGAATACCATGCATTTTAACATCATGCGGTGAGGTTTATGAATTACCTGATGTGAAGGGAAAGGGTGGATCTATGTAGTTTTATGTCATGCGGTAAGGACATTATCCATGTAGTTTAATGTCTTATGGTAAGGACTCATGTGTCTTGACATGAAATGTCAAAAGACAATGTGGCTGAACCAGGGCATAGGGTCCAAGTGACACTATGTATCTTGTTGGAGAAAGAATCAAGCTACGTGTAGTTCTAACATATATGTGTTCATGTGTAAAGTGAGTACTCATATTGTACTTACTTGTGTAGACCTGACTCATACATGGGAGAGTAGAGGCTTTTTTTATGTTGTGATATAGTTGGTCCCAAGATTGAAAATCTAGACGTCACTACGTATCTCATTGGAATAAGAATCAAACCACACATAGTTCTTGAATAAAGTTCCATACAGTTTATCATCATACGGTGAGGACATATAGTATGAATTTTAAGGTCTTATAGCCAAGACCATTGATAACCCCAATATTAATTGAGACACCTTATTTATGCAGAGAAGCTTTTTACCCAATTCCTAAGCCCATGTGAGATGTGCTCAATGTGAGAAACAATGAGCGGGAAAGGTTTATTCTACAACACAAAGGTAACACAAGTGAAGGATAGGGGTATGATGATTAAATGGTGTCTAATCCAAAGGTATAGGACCTGAGCATCACTGTGTATTTTTCTTAAGTAATAATCAATCCACATGTAGTTCTTGAATTGGTTCCCCATATTAATTAGGTTTTTATGTGGGGAAGAGTACTTTTTATAATTTCTAGGATGATGGTTGGCCCTAAAGAAGGAAGTCTAGTCATCACCATATACCTCATTGTAATAAGAATCAACTCACAAGTCCTAGAGGAGATACCTATGCAGATTTGACTCATGCATAGGGAAAAGTAAGGGGGTTTTCTCTTCTAAAATTGTGGTTGGGCCCAGGTTTGGAGATCCGAGCATCACTATGTATCTCATTGGGATGAGAGTCAAGCCACACGTAGTTCTTGAAATGTTTCATGTGTAGGTTTGATTCATGCACACAAGGAAAGGTGAATTTTATTTTATTTGTGGATAGACCTAAGATTAAAGATCTAGGTGTCACTATATATCTCATTGAAATGAGAATCAAGCAACACATAGTTCTTGGAGATGATTACCCACACCAACTAAATTTTAATGTGAGGAAGGGGGTTTATTTCATGGTTGGGCCTGATATTGGAGATCTGGACATCTCTACATATCTCATTGGAATGAAAATCAAGCCATACATAGTTCTTTCCATATAGTTTATCATCATGTGGAAAAGATGTGGGTGACCTAATGTGAAAGAAACATTGCGGTTGGACCAGGGGATAAGACCCAGGTGTCACTACGTATCTTGATAGAGGAAAGAATCAAGCCACATGTAGTTCTTAATAGGTTCCATATATAGATCTGATTCATATATAAGAAGTAAAGGGACTTAATTATTAATCATGGCTGGACCTAGGATTGGAGATCAGGGCATCACTACGTATCTTGTTGAGGAAAGAATCAAGCCGCACATAGTTCTTGAAGGTTCTCCCTATACAGGTTTGATTCATACGCACAGGGGTGAAGGGAATTTTTCAACATTATAGTTGGACCCAGGATTGGAGATCCAGGCATCACTATGTATCTTTCTGATTTAAGAATCCAGCCACACATAGTTCTTGAAGGTGGTTCCCCACACTAATTGAATTTTGATGTGGAAAACGAGGGCATTAATACTTTCTAGAATAATGGTTGGTCCCAAAATACAAGATGGAATGATAATCAAGCCATATTTTCTGGAAGGGTTCCTAGTATAGAATTAACTTATATACAAGGAAAGGGGAAATTATTTCTTTTATGGTTGTGGTTGGTCCCAATATAGTAGATCTGGGTGTCACTACGTATCTCATTAGAATGAGAATAAAGCCACACATAGTTCTTGAAAATGGGTCCTTATATAGATCTGATTCAAACATAGGGTGAAATGGGGTTCATGTGCCACTAGGGAGTGGCAATGATGTGAGTAATGCTTATGAATGAAAGATACTCATCTTTTAAGGGACCACAAAGAATATAAATTTTTGGTATCTTGGGATATTTAATAATGTAAAATGAAGGAGACGTTAACTGTATAGTTTAATGTTGTGTAGTGAGGAAAAATGGTGTTTTTCGGTTTCAGGTCATGTGACTAGGACCTCATGCCATGAATTTTAATGTTGTGCAACAAGGAATAAGATACTACGCAATTTAATTTCATATAGCACGGACTTATATGGTACTTTCAGTTTAATGTCATGCAACTAGGATGTTGGTTGTTATGCAGTTTAACATCATGCAACCAGAACATACTCTTTGTGATTACATAAAATATTTCTTTAAGAACCTTGCATTGGTTAGAGTTGTAGTGAGTTCCATTGAGATTAAGGAATAAGCTCCATTAGAGTAGACCTTATGTATAGAGTAAGGTCCTTCCTAATTTGTCTCAAGTTTTGGAGGGTTATTTCCTGGTATTATTGGAGTCCTAAGGACTAATGCCGATTCTCCTTAGAGGGATGAACGGAGGTGAACTTTCTTATTAAAATCTTATACTATTCGATACTGATAGACTTACAAGTGATGCAAGGTGTGAAATCTCTTTTCATACAATCACTCTAACTCATCTATTCACTTATGAGACTACTCATCTATAGATAACTAATCACAAACAGCAACTTGGAGTGAAGGTAATTTAACTTTAATGGGAAAGACTGGTTTTGTTTCATATACTAATGAGTGTGGAATTGAACATGTTTCAATATGGGTAGTAGTCCTATAAGACCATAAGGCATGCAAGAGTTTATTAAAAAAATAATTTTTATCTTTATCCACCATTTTATAGAGTATGTTGGACAAGGTTTTGTCGAAAACCTCTATTTGTCTATTTACCGCTGCATGATAGTGAGATTAATGGTTGGATTTGATATTTTATTCTTAATATAACTTACCTAACTCAGTAGAATATAAATTGGTATCATTTTCCATTAATATGGTATTAGGGATACCAAATATAGTGATGATATTAGCTTTAACAAAGCTAACAATGCTTTTAGCCCTGACTTCTTTGAGAGGTATTGCCTCATCCCATTTAGAGAAGAAATCGGTAGTAGTAAGGATGAACTTGAACTGCTTGGTTGTAGCAGGAGGATAAGGTCCAGTTATATCCATTCCCCGTATAGAAAATGGATAGGAGTACTTAGCTATATATACAAACTCTAGGGGTTGATGAATGAAGTTGGCATTAACTTAGAAGGGATGAAACTTCTTGGTGAAATTTTTGCAATATTGCATCATTGAAGGCCAAAAGTATCTAATTCTTAAGATTTGATCAGTCTGTCTATACCCAGACTAGTAGAAACCATAGGCTCCTACATGTACTTCTTTCATGACAGTCACAATTTCATCCCCATCAATTCATCTAAAGAGAATTTCATCGAATACTTGTCTATAGAGGATCTTCTGGTTATTTGGGACATCATAAAGAGTCAAATTAACTATTCATCATCGGAATTGCTCTTTTCCAGCTCTATCTGGTAGAAGTAATCTATCTTGGAGATATTCCATGGTGGGTGTCATCCATCCTATGGTAAGACCAAATGGTTTGGGAATGAGACTGATTTCATTGATTTGATCTATCCTGATTTGGATAAAAGGTGGAATTACATGACGATGACAAATACTGATGATTGTTTCATCCCAGTTCAGATCTTCTAGGTTTGTAGCTACATTTTTCAATGCATCAGCTTGAGCATTTTATTACCAAGAGATATAAGATAATTTGGGATTAGAGGGAAATTTTTCCATCACATAGGGGGATTATTTCTTCTTTTCTGATGATGTAATCCCCATTGATCTATTTGATTACCAATTTTGAATCACCCTTCACTTTTAGGTGATTTACTAGTATTTGGAGTGCCAATTATAGTCCTATAGTGAGATCCTGATATTCTACCTCATTTTTGGTACCACCTTCTGATAACATGAAGGAATATAAAAACAATGCCTTTTCTAGGGAGATAAGTACAATTCTTAACCCATCTTTATTGAGTTTAGGATATTCCATTCTCTTCCCTATTGGAAATATAGAAGAGCCATCAAAATACATCTCCCATGTTCAAGGTACATCCTAAATAGAGAATATTTCTTTATTAGTTAGATTAGTATTCCATGATCTTTCTTCTACATACAGGTGTTTAGCAAGGAATTATTCCAAGGCTTTCCCTTTCAATACTTTCTGAGACGCAAACTATATATCAAACTGTTGTAGAATAATTGACCATCATGCCAGATGTTCTGTCAACATAGGATGACTGAGGATAAATTTGAGTGGGTTATTATGAGAGACCAAGTGGACCTCATGATGTTGTAGGTAGTGCCTCAACTTCTAAACAGTAAATATTGCTAGGCAGATCTTCTCAATATCTAAATATCGAGTCTCTATATCGATCATGGTTTGATTGAGATAATAAAGGTTCTTTTTATTCCTAGCATCATCCTTCTACGCAAAGAAGGCACCCAGTGATTTCTCTAAGTCAAGGATGTGTGATTTTCCCTCAATAGGTGGAATCAATACTGGTGGACTCAAGAGGTATTTATTGAGGGTATCAAATTCATCTTGGCAGTCATTGGTCCATTGATATGCAACCCCCTTCTTCATCAATTTGATTAAGGGTGAAAACTTTCCTTCCAAATTAACTATGAAGCACTGGATGTAGGACAAGTGTCCTTGAAGACCTTTTAACACTTTCAAGTTTTTAAGAGGTGACATGCCAAGTATAGATTTAGCCTTCTTGGAATCAACTTCAATATTGCGATGGCATACAAAAAAATCAAGAAATTTTTTTGAGGTTACCCCAAAAGCACATTTCAAGGGGTTCATCTTCAGATTATGTTGTCAAAGCTTGCTGAATATGGTCTCCAGTTCAATCATATGATTAGAAGGTTTTCTAGATTTGACCACTAGATCATCAATATAGCATTCAAAAAAAATCCCCAAGAATGTTTTGAAGATGTTGTACATTGCACATTGATATGTCGCATCAGCATTCTTCAAGACAAAGGGCCTTACCCGATAGTAAAATATGCCTTGAGGGGATCTGAAGGCTATATATTCCTTATCTTATGATGCCATATGGATTTGGTTATACCCATAGTATCCATCTATGAAGTAGAGAGATTTGCAGTTAGTTGTTTCATTAATCAAGAGTTATGTGATTGGGATCGACAAGTCATCTTTGGAACAATGCCAGTTGAGATCTCTGAAATCAATGAAAACTCTGACTTACCCATTATTCTTTTTTATTGGGGAAATATTGGCTAACCAATTTGTATATTTCACCTCTCGAATGAAATCATCTTTGATAAGCTTGTCGACTTCATCCTCGATTTTGGAGGCATGAGTTGAGTGTATTCTTCTTGCTGCCTGCTTATATCCTCGATGTTCTTCTGGAAAACCCAAATGATGGGTGGTACTCTGGGGTCAAGGTTTGGAATTTTTGTGTAATTCTAGGAAAACACATCTCGGTGTTTCTTCAAAAAGGAAGTATGCACCTCTTTCTCTTCTTGATTCATGGTCGCACTAATCAGAGTGGGGCATAGATCTTTTTTTTTTTTGCCTAGATGTATTTATCTAAGCTCATCCATAGTAGTGGATATGCCTTCCTAAAATGATGGAGGTGCATCCCTAAGGTCTTCCTCTTCTTCATGTGTTGCTTATTCTACCTTTGATTAAAGGGTAGGTGATGAAGAAAGACTTTCAGAGCTAGGGGTGGAGTCAGTTTTTGGACATCTTGAAGAGGAGGAAACCATATCTGACCCAACTGATTATGAAGGGTCTTTTTAAAGATTTTAATGGAAAATAATGGGTTTAAAATTGGCATCCCTGTCTTTTTACATGAGTGTGAAAACTTCTTCTAGACTGGATAGTGAAGTAGAGACTTGTTGAAGTTCAATTTATGGAATAAAGACATCTCTTTTTAGGCTTTCATCACTGCTTGGTGAATTAATGATTTCTCTTGTATTATTAGGTTCAGTTTCTACAACTAACATTATGGAAGCCACTGAATGAGTGCTTGGATTTGGTTCAACACTTTCAATTTGATTAATGGGTAACATGTAATTTTCATTGAGATTCTTTAATGGGTTAGCTAGGATCTTTTCCAAACCATTCGAAGCATTTATTCTAGTAACATCATTCATCATGGATTGTTTTCCCTTTGTTTGATAGAACTATACATCAATGTACTGAGATTCACAAGTTTTGATCAGGGCCTCATCACCATGCAATGTCCTAATTTGACCATTGAAGTTGATATTTGAGAAATTGGTGGTATGATGAAGGAATTCTTGCATATTGATGTGGCCAAGGTCTCACCAATAGAATGTTGAAAGATGTTTCCTGATAGACAACCATGAACTTTGAATCAGATGTGATATCCAAAAACTGAGTTCTGATCATAATCTTGTTAAGAGGTTCTTTCTCATTCTTGTCGTAACCCTATAACATTAAAGTAGAGGGAGATAACTGGGATTTAGTGAGGCCCAATTAGCGAAGTGTTTGAATGGGAATGTGGTTGAATCCTGATCCATTATCAATGAAGGCTCATCAGATATCAGTATCATTGATCTTATCAGATAGATATTAGGTTTTGATGTGTCCATGTACGACAACATCCTCATAATGGTCTGTGAAAGATATGATTTCATGGAATTCTATTGGTTAATTCTCTATATGGTAAATCTCTATGTCAACAACCTCAGTTTCAAACTCTTAATGGCTTGATAATGCCTCAATAAGTGCTTCCCATAGATCTTTTGACAGATTCAGAGCATCTAGGATTGATAGATTGTCAGCTACTTGGGCCAGTTGCTTCAACACATCATACTTTTGATCCAAAGGTTTGAATTTTACAGTATGGAGATTCTCTTTTACAGGTTCCTTGGAAGCTAATGATCCTGATGTGGATATACCATTTGTCGGGGCAAAAGCTAGAAATACTTCTTCTCTTGGTGGATTGGTTGGCTAGGTCTGCCCACTCACTAATAAGGTGGTGGTATAACCTCTAATTAATATTCTAATATGATAATTTCATGTCAGAACCTGTCATGTGTGAGATAATTCCCTTGTTCTTGTTGAGCCCACTAGAGGGATCTCCCATGTGTTTTTACTGCATAAACAGTTCGAGTAGGGGTTTGGTTGGAGTAGTGGCTTCTAGCATACCCATGTCTTCCCCTATATCCTCGACCTTGGTGACCTATTCTCCCAGTTCCCCAATCAAGTACGAGGAACTTAGGTTCATAACCAGAATCATAATTTGTATAGGGGTTCATTAAATGAATAACATTAACATAGCTGAATATAAACTCTTCATTTGATAAAGATTATGTCTGGGGGTCGACTCTTGTTGTGCCATTTGGTGGGGCGGTGCCCGTTCTTTTGAGACGGTTAGCATAAAATCCTCTAAGTTCAAGGAAAAATTTGACCTTGACACAAACTCATTCCACTTCCTCCTTATTCTTTTAGTCATGCTATTTCTTTTAGAATTTTCATTAAAAGGGATTTTGATGAAGATGGATTTGCTATAATGGAATCAGTATGAGACACAATTGGTTGTTTCAATTGTGTTCGTAGAATGGAGTGAGTTTGGTTGATTGTTTCCCTGAACATCCAATCATCTAATTTCTATGCATTCTTACTTTTGACTTCCTACCATTCGCCTTCCTCATCTGAATTGGTAGTAGTAACACATGCTATCTGGGCTGGTGAATTTTTCAGCCACACTTTCCCAAATTCCACCATCTTTTGTAGGAGTTTCTTAAAAATAAAATACTCTTGGATGGGGTGTCCCAGCATTTTATGAAAGTGGAAATGGTTTGTGAGGTCCTTGTCTCCTTATTTGTTAGGTTTCTTTGGACTTGGAAACTGAACTAAGTTTTTTTCCAAATATGAGATGAAGTGGATGGGGAATTGATCATTTTGAAAAGAATAGACCTTTTTTCAACTCCTCAAACTATATTTTCCTTTTATCTTTTTGAGCATCTTGATGAGGTGGTCATTTCTGCTGATGCTCAGGAGGTGGAGCCCTACAGTATGATGAGGGATTTGAAGTAGGGGTGGGTACAGGGGCCTACTTAAGTGTAACTGTAGTGGCCTCTGCTTTTCCTATTCTTATTCCCGAAGCTGATGGTATTACTCAAGATTTGGCTCTAGTCTATGTTATGTAGTTTTCCACCTGTTGAGAAATCAAAGATAGATCCCTTAACCCTCATGTGTATTTCATAGGGATTAATAGTGTGCGCAACTCATCACAAATATTTGCAACACAAATGGTAAGCAACTATTCTTGAGGGAGTGGTATATTCAAGGAGTATGTTAATCCTTTCCACCGAGCAATGAAATATGAAACTCTTTAATTTTCCATTTTCTTGCAATTTGTGAGATTGAAGACTGTTGTCTTCTGCAGTGTTGAGATGAATTAGAAAAGTAACTTCTAATGGCGATCTTCCCATCTGGTGATCGATCGAGACTACAAACTTATGTACCATGAAAAGGTCAGCCCCTACAATGATTGTACGAAGCATCTAAGTTTCACTACTTCTTGTTGCTCAGGGTCCCCATCATAGGATCACAATGAGAGACAAAACTCATCAAGTTTTTCTCCATATCTCTTGAGCCATTGAAGATTGGAAATGTGGGATTCCCAGAATTTGGTGGAGGAGGGGTTGGATCCACCCATTCAGGATAAACCTTCTTTTATGGTTGTATTGGTGCATGTCATCCTTACATAGCTTCTAATCAAGTCATCAGTGACTCAATGGTGTTCATGAGCATTCTATAAATATCTATATGAGATGGTACCTGAATGGGTGCAGTAACTGGAAAGACTACTGGTGGAAGCACCACTGGTATCTGTTGTGGGTAACCAATAGGGGTAGGACTATAAGGATGTTCTTAACCCTACTTTGGTTGTACTTGTAATGGATGGAATTCATTATCTGCATCAATAGTTGTAACAAACCCTCTTTGATGAGGTTCTCCTACTAGAAGTGCAAGTTGAGGATCTGCTTATAGAGAATATCTGGTAGGAATGCTACTTCAGAGTAACTCTGCATTGAGTCTTCTCAATTCCTTCATCTCCTCCTCTGAGAAAATATTTCCTCAAGAAAAAGGGATTTACCTTCTATAAGGGAAATGTGATACATGGTTTGACCTTTACCTTTTTTTTTTATTAGGTTTCTTTTTAAGAGGTGGAAGTTGGTTATTTGAGGGGATACTTAAATATTGGGTAAACCTCTGATTTCGGGTACTCAAACCTCCTTCATTTGCTTCGGTGTGGGCCGTATTATGAACAAGAACTTCATCCTATGACTCCCCTAAACTGGACTCATTTTCTAGAGGATCTTCCATGTTGTCATTGATGACATTCATCAACACATAATGCATTTATGGCATTCTGTTAGTATCTTTATGAGATAACCTTCTTCTACACCATCCATGAGACCTTGTCCTCCAATTTGATGGTTCCCCGGGAACTATATGGTGGATAGTAATCTGAAGGTAACCCTAAAATAGTTCATTTGTGCGTTCATTTTGTAGTTTATTCCCTAATCAGGAGAAAATTGGCTTCTACTAAGGAGGGGATTGTGAATGTAAAAAATCCCCTAGACCTACAAGCTGGGGTTATCCATATTCTTCTTAATCAACCCTTTGAGCTCTGTTTGTTGTCTCTAAGGGTTGGGTTAAAAAAATCCCCCAACCCTGCAAATTGGGATGGCTCCTAACTATTATGGCTGATAACAGTGCATATCCTCTTCTAATTTTATGAATTTTGGTTTGAACGTTGGTTGGGTGCATTATTCGGAACTCACTTAAATCACCTACTTCGGAAGACTATTGTGTTATTTCAAACATTTGTGAAATCTGATGGCTGAAATCCACTAAGTGGGAGGCCTGCTTGATGTTTTAAGACACTTCATGCAAAAGTATCTCAATAGATTTCTCTCTTTGGGCCTGGCTTTGGTGGAAGTCGGTCGAGGCATGTTCTTGCTGAGTATCTCTTCGGTCGTGAAAAGAATTTTCTTGTTGTAGTTGGTATGGGAAAATAACATCATATTAGACCACTTTTGGTGGAATTTGTTGGATTTGGAGTGCAGTGAAATAAAATTCTCCATATGCACCCCATCCTCTAATATGAACACCGGATGGGATATCTTTGATGAGTCTTTGAAACCGCATTAATGCATCGAGGAATGCACATTAAAGGACTCTTTATTGTTTCTCAATCTTTAGATGTAGAGAATCCATGAGAGATTCCAAGTCAATTTGGTGTTGCAACCCTTCTATTACCTTTACATAACTTTGATATTCATCATACAGTAATACATTGGCTTTTAGATGATGAAGAGTCTTCCATATGTTGAGGTAGATATCATGAATACAATATTCTGCCAACATCTCTGGAATGTAGTCCAGAACATGACTGATATTTCACCCTTATCCATTTGTTTCATCATGTTCAATATATCATCTTCGTCTTTTTTCAGAGGTTTATCTACTTAATCAAACCAAAGTTGGAATTTTCCTACCATTTTATCATAATCAATAAGATTGATATAGAGTTCATCTATTGCATTGGAAGATAAATTTCCCAAGGGTGGTTCAGATAATGATCATCACATTAGGATATCTTCTATTTGATAAAGAATTTCACCCATCGGTGACAAGGCATCCGACATGGTTGGCCTTGTATTTGAAAGCGCCTCAAGATAAGAGGCATTTCTCATCACTACATTATTAGTTAGAGAATTATCTTGACAATGTAAATCACTTATATGGAGATAACTTTCACAGAAAATTCCATCATGGGGAGGACCACCATGGTGGATTATAGTAAGGGATAAATCATCTTGCTCCTTGGTCTTTTGGCCATACGGAGGGTTTCCGTGTCTATCATCTAGAGATAGGTTTTAGAGATTGGCCACATTTTTGTGAAGCAAGACTTCATGAGGAAGTGTCTGATGAGGAACTTCATAATTACTTTATTTCTCCCATAATTTGGTAATGAGAGGATAGGATCTTGAGTTGCAATAGATAAATGCCTGAGGGATTAAAGAACTCCAACATTGAGCGAAGCCAAATCACAAACTAGCTCTTGATTTTCTAACTGTATTTTATAAGACTTATTTTTGGATGCCTTCTTACAAGAAGTTGGGACCACTTGCTGGGAAAAGTGCTTATCATGGGTAGGTGTATGTTTTTGCTTTAGAGTGGATGTCATAATAGGTTGATTATCTTCAATTGGAACGGGTGTATGTTCTCAGTCTGGTTGTCCGTATGATATGGGGGGTATGCCCCATAACCCTCTTGGACGGGAACAGAGGTATATATATACTCTAGGGTGCCATGTTGATGAGACACCCTACTTGTGGGGATAGAGTTATGTTTATATCCCTTAGGTAATGTTGCTTCCACCATAATGATATCCTGGAAAGTCTCTAGGATATGGGCAGGAATTTTCATATGCCCTTTCACCATTGCCAGGATGTGCTTGGTGACTTCAATGGCCAGAATGGAAATATACGTCCATTATGTATCTAGAGTAGGTGTATATACCTACTCTTGTCCTCCCTATAATGTCTCGTCCCGGTATCCACTAAACCGGTGCTCCAAGCTGGTTTGCCACAATACCTCAAGCGCACCTCCTCATACACCAGAGACTGCTGACTAGTAGCGGGTGTCTAAGGTGAATCTGTGAGGAGACTATACCCCTATATTAGAGTGTACAGCCATAAAAAAAACAAATATCATACAAAACAGAGTAATGTGTAATAATAAATAAACTAAAACTGAAAGGTGTGGTAAATAAATGGAAAAGCAGTAAAGGCCCGAACAGCCATGTAATACATACAACCATGATCGCCCACTAGGCCAATCACATAGATACAAAGTAAAAAAACAAACTGAAATTAAAAGTACAGGGCTCTAATACAAACTCTGAGCTAAACCATGTACTCGATCTTCAGACACTATCGAACTGCACCAACCTGATCAAAAGTACCACATGAGAAGCTTCGTTCGATCATGAAACTCTGGGCATCAGTCCTAACTTCCATGCAACTCATGCTCAACCTAAAAGGTAGACATAAGGTCTATATGTACACTGAGGTGCATGTGTAGGGGTGAGAAATAATATCAGTAGGCCACCCTGATAAGAAACCTATAAATGTGCTACTACAAGTGTATACAAAATTAACCTGCTCAGCCTCACTGAGACACAACTAAAAAGGAAGTAAAACCAACGTGAAACCACAGTCGAGCTTCAGGTCCGTAATCTTGGTCAACTAGAAAGTGCCACCATGGTTTTCCATATCTATATATGTATACATGTATAGTCCCATACCTATACATATATACATAAATATGAACATTCCCTGGTATTTGAAACCAAATAACAAGAAACCACCTCAGCAATCAAACTCTATATTAAGTCCTCATGACCATACATATTCTCATACTTAGAACCTAGAAAAAACTATCCCATATCCACACAAGAGTACCGCTAAGCCTGGATCTTCAGTCTGACATCTATCTCATGTATAATAACCATAGTTCACAAAGCATTAGTCTATCTCATAATTCATATATATCAAATCCACCATGTTTGGAGAATCAGTCCAGAATCATAACCATAGATGTAGAGTGTTTGTCCACCATCCATATTAGCTGGTAAACCATCAATACCCAGACCCTCAATCTGTAGCACTATCCCCAAAGTACATTATCAGTGTCTAGAACCTCAGTCTCACACCCTCTCAGTAGTGTACTTTATATGATCAGAATATCAGTCCAGTAACCAACATCAGTGAGACCTGGAGTATCATTCAGTCCCAACCAAAGGAGAAGGAGCCTCGGCTCAACATCCTTTATCACATGGCATTCCATTTATGCCTAGAGCCTTAGTCTAGAGTACTATCTATAAAGTATACTATCAGTGTCTAGAGCCTTAGTCTGACACCCTATCAGTAGTACACTCCCTATTCCTAGAACCTATGTCTAGCACCCAACCACATATAGAAGATATCACATCACTATTATCAACAGTATAACATAGTGTGCTTGGAACCTCGGTCTAGCACTCAAACATAAACTTTTATCGGTTCTGATATGAAACCTCAAACCAACAATCTCAAGCATAGATATATGTAACCATACATGTGGATCATCTGTCTACCTCTCATAGCCATTACAACCCTTACTAATAAATTGGGTTCCAAAACATGGCAACCCAACCATATTAACAAGCCCATGGGTAATACGTGTCTCAACCACAACAAACTAAAACATAACAACGGCTAGCTATACATCCTTCTCAACTAGAAAAAACTCATCCCATCAGCATGTACATCACCCTAGATCCCAAGAAACTCCCATAAATGAACCACATAAGCACACTCACCTGCTCAGGGTCACCCTATCATTCAGGTCCACACATGGCCCACTGGGTCTACACAAAAATTGAGCCATCCCCTCTTGGGTCCTCAGAACTAGCACTCAAGAAAAGGAATACCCTCTAAACCCTAGTAACCACCAACTCTTGGGCTAATACCTAATACAAGAAGCACCATTAATAAGTCCTCAATGGCCTCTAACTGGTCCCTGATCAAGACATGCCACCAAGGCATCTAAAATCAATCCCATGCCACACATGCATTCTCAGCCATCAACCACAACATACAAGGATCACTTAACCAGATACCTACCCCCTAAGAGATGCATCAAGAGTTCCTAGTACTCAACTCCACACCACAGAGACACTCTTCTATAACCACAATCCTATGGTATCAACCTAGCCCCAAAGGCTTTATCCACCCTGATCCTTAAATGTAGGATCTAAACCTCAACTACTCTTACCTCATGTCACTAGTACTGATATGAAAGGACAACCAAAATCATCCCATAGATACTAATAGAACTACATATTCTAGGATTCATCCAAGAAACCTCATACAAACACCATGGTACACTCATGCCGGATTATACACTGAGCTCGCAACCCTCTCTCAGGTCTCCCAGCTCAAAACCCAATCCACTGAAGGACTCTAAATCCAAACCTCAAGGGAATCCTGATTATAAAATAAATTTGTCCAAAACACCATCTATATCTCCTATATATATCCAAAGTATTCTAACATTGCGATCTATGTAGAAAAATGCTCATAATGGACTACTCACATGCCCAATTCTGACTTCCAGAACACAAAATACCCAAAAACTCAAGCTGGAAAAAGTACATGAAATGTAATTTAGAGTATACAATGTGTACTCTAATACCTTCCCCATGACTGCATAATTTTACATGGACAAAATAACATGGGGTCTGCTTATGTACTATTACACAGCACGTACTTCAAAGTGCATGGCATGTACTTTCTAAAAACCATCTTTTCGTGTTCTTTTTCACATGGCCGGACACACAGCCATGTACCACCGCCACCACATGGCATGTACTCAAAGTATACAGTGTGTACTTATGAAAAGTTCTTATTCCCTGAAATGGAAGAACACACGGTGTGTGTTCATATAACCACAAGCCGTGTTGACAGGATTTCCGAATGGGAAATCCCTGCAACTCGCACAAAACCCCCGTTTTTTCCTAAATAGGTATAGATAGACCCCCATGGGGTCCTTAGTAGTCGTAATAAAGAATTAATACTTAAAAAATGGGGGGGATCTTCAATTAATTAATTTAATTAATTAATTAATTAATCCCCCATTTAACACCTGTCTCGGGTCCTGAAACTCGACGTGCATTAATACCTCTCCTAAGAAATAACCCCCATTCTAGACTCAACTGAATATTCATAATCTCAATTAGATTCTCCTTTTATGAGATAAATCCACCCAAAACCACCTGACTAATTTAATATTTAATTAATTAAATACTAAATATTCATCCAAAACTCCAACTACTCAGAAGTTCACCAAACTGATGTCCTAGGGTAAAAACCCTATTCTGGGACCAATGGAATGGTCAGAAAAAATATATGAGACCATCTGCTGTGGTAAAATGAACATTTTACCCATCATAATCACCTGAGAACAGAAATTCAAATTTCTTCCCGAATTTCAAAATACAGAAAACTTGGGTCTCTACATTCTCTTTCCTATCAATGGATACTGAAAGAACTTGTGTATTGGGGTAGAGAGTTGAGTATACCCTCTAATTTTTGTTGGAGCTTTCCAAATAACTTTTATGGGTGCTGCAAAATGAGTTTGTTTGCAGACTTGATGAGTGTAGACATGTGTGTGTTCCTGCTTGCGGGTTGCCGCTGAATTGGATTAGTGGGCTTCTTTGAATGTTGCTAGACGAGTTTGATGGTAGACTTGATGATTGTAAGAAAGTTTATGTTGTTGTATGTTCTTTATCATGGTACTCCACTAGATTTGAATGGCGGGATTGGTTGGGAACCACTGGACGAGTCTGCTGGCTGATGAAATGAAGGCAGACGGGTGTATGTACCTGCTCTCTATTTTCCACCAAACTAGGTTGGTCGGCTTCTCCGTAGGGGGGAATGTAGAACCCTAATCCCTATTAACCGGTTTTTGTCCTTATAAGGTTGTCTTCTATGCCCAGGTCTAAGGGACTTGGGTCGGATAGTTGAAGGCAACGCCCTCATCATGTTGAGGGTTTACTGTCGCACGGTGTTGCCGGCAGCAATTGTTGGCAAGATCCCTTAGGAAGGACCCCTATGTCTTCAGGATGAGGTCATAGGTGTCCTCTTGGTCATACTTCCTATAATATTGAAGGGATTGGTGATTGTGTTCTAGGGATAAGCTTTTGAAATGGTAGAAGATGGTGGTCGGCACCGTCTGCTTCTGGACCATCAGTTGTCACTGACTGGACGACTGGGGGTTATTCTTGATCTAGAGGGCCTATCGGGTAGCCTCCAAGGTTGAAACGGTATCATGTTGATGGTACTATCAAACCAGTGCATTAGAGAACCAGTGTTCAAGATGCTAAGTTAGTGATGGCGTCCTTCAAGTAGACAACGATCCAGTTTGAACAGCAGTCAGGGCATTCGTTGGTGAAAATCAAAAGGAAGCCATTTGGAATGAAGTGAGTTCTTAGAAGGAAGTGCCTATATATATGAAAAATAAAAACAATGGACTCCCATAAAGTATCATATTTTGGATGAACACATGCATGATTGATTGCCTTGTCTAGCCCTATTTTATCAATTGATAGGGGCCTGATAGATGGGTAACACTATCATCTTGGTTAAGGAATCACATAGGATTCACCATTTTTTGTTTCCCTTGGAACATGTGTTCTGGTTATGAATCACTATTTTTGAACGGTTTCCAATGGATTTGTTTATGGAACCAGAAACATCCAATGGTTTTGTATCCAAAGGGACTTACTTTCCAAAGGCTGATGCTCATTAAAGATTTTAACCCATGATGATTAAACATATATTTGGTCTTGAATATCCATTATATCATTTATTACATCACTTTTGTATCATTATTATTTCATAATACACACCATATTTTTATATCGTATTTAATTTTTATCCGGAAATTTGACTGTCTCAGAAAATTATAAAAAAATCACCATTGGGTAATTTTTACATGCTGGTTCCAAAAATAATATTTATTTTATCAAAATAATTTTATAAATATTTTAATTTTTACTTTTAAAACAAGAATCAATATTTATTGAGAAATGCTGGGTTTTTTAATAATAACAGTTTTCGAGCCCTTAAAAAATTACCTTTTCCATCATAAAAATTATATTATCATTTATTTTCAATAAACATTATTTAATAATAATATTTTATTAAAATATAATTTATTTAAAAAATCTATTAATTCGTCTAAACAAATGTATTAATTGAAATTGCATATTACTCAAAAATACAATTTGTGTTTTATCATATAAAAATAAAAAACATTTATAAAGTAACAACACTAAGAAGTAAATATAATTATTATTCTATTGAAAATACTATATATATATATATATATTCATATTCTTAAGGTCTTGATACATAGCCCTTTATTGCACCAAAAAACACCCTAAGGGTAAGGTGCGTGATGGTGAGATTCTCATGGGGTGGTTCGGCATACATGGTTTGGGTTGTGATCTCGATAAGCTTAAATTTCTCCTAAAAATAGTTTATCTCATGCTTTAGTTATTGGATCTCAACTTAGGCTTGATCAAGGGAAAATTCTAGTGATGTTATCTCCCTTAGAAGCTCTGATAAATGGCTTTTATGGGGTACAATCCTACTGGTCGAGACCATCACTTCATTTGTCTGTGTCAATTGAATTTATCAAACCCCTATATTTATATTATTCATATAATCACTGTTCAATAGCTATATTATCAACAATTATGATTCTTAATGATCTTTTAAATCTGATAGGATATAATAAAACCAAAGAAGTTCATGTATATTTTTATAACCATAATAGGGTATTTAATCTATTCACAAAGGGGGTTTTATTTATAAAATTTCAAGTCATTACAGTCCAGCTCCGATGTGAGCTTGGGTGAGTTCCCTCGAACTGTTTCAGTATGGACATGTCTCTCTAGGGTATGTTCCCTTTGTCCATCCTCATGACTGTATTGTGAGGCATCATGTCATGGGTCTAGGATGTGATCCCCTATATGGGATTAGTATCGAATAGGGTTATATGATCCCTCTGTGAGGACTGGAGTGTGATCCTCTATAATTCTTCCCTAGATGGTTCTTTCGGAATCATTGCAACCAACATACACGGGCATATGATCTCCTACTTATCAGTTTATTCTAGATGGGGTTCAGTATACCCCATGGCCTTAGGCATGATCCTCTATGTATCAACATTTGTTGCCTTCCAATGAGGTGTATTCTGATCAAGTTTGTATCTCGTATAAGTCCTCTTAGTTTTCTTGGTGCTTATTCATTGATATACCTGATGAGTATGATATATCGGGTGAGTGTCATCTGTATAGTAAGACCTGATGAGTGAGACCTCTCAAGTGAGTTTCATCAAGGATGGTAAGGCTTGTGAAGTGAGTTCTCCTGGACGAGTGTTACCTTGAGCCTCTAGTAGAATCCTAGGCTAGCGGTGAGGTTGTTCCCTCACCTTGAGACTTAGTGTATATCTTGAGCATATATGAGTTATTGTTGTTATATATTGTTATGTCTCAAATCCTGGTTGGCATACTTTCACGGTGATGAGCTAACAACTCTATTGATGCTTTGTATTTGGTGATTTTGGGGTGTCCTACTTGGTATGTTTATATTCATCCTTGCATGGGCTCTATCCGCACATGTCATGTCTTATGAAGACGATGGACTTTTCATTGGATTCTTTGGTGGATCGGGAGCATGTGGAGCTTAGTTGGAGCTTAGTTATACAATAAATACCCCATATGGATCCATGAGTTGTTTTTTGGTAGTTACCCCCATGTTGTCAATGGGTTGGGTTCTTTTTCAGTTTTGATGAGCTTGTATTTGGCCCAAGTTTTTGACCCTTTGGTAGTTGGGGCATGCATCGTCATAGCAATGCATATTTCTTGCCTCGCATTCCCTCTTTCTAAAGGTGGATGACTTCCACCACCATGGTTGGTGATGTTGGCTCATTGATCGAAACAGGATGATGGGATGTTGGTTTCTTCTTCCATACATTCCTCCTTGGAGCCCATTTCCTATTTTGGGTCTCCCTCATAGATTTTATTCATGTCCATGAAACTCGTTCTTAGTGTCACCACGAGGTGGACACCGGTTAATTGCGTTGCTTATGTCTCAATAGAGTAGCAACCTTCGGTTGGAGTAGATGGTAACATTGGACATGTCTAGGTATCTCTGGATGTTGGGTGTGTTGGGTACCTATAAAGTCTTCTCCTTTTGAAGTTGGAGGCATCTCAAATGAGGCATCGTAGGCACAAAACCTAAGGCATCTTGTGTCATCCATGAGGTAGTTGACATCAGGGGCGTAAGTCTTCTGAGGCTTTTTCCCTCAGTCATCTCATGTTTATTGTATGGGGTAGAGATTCCAAATTAGGTCATAAATTTAACGTATTGTAGAGACGAATACAGGTTTAATGTCTTGTGGGGACAAATCAGGTCATGGAATGTCATGTGAGGACAAATAGTAGAGTGTGCCTCCATGGGGGAAGATTTCTCACATGGATGGTAGAGTGTGTCCCCCCAATGGGGGTGATTTCACACTGGATGATGGAGTGTATGTCCCCCAAAGGGAGATGATTTCACATTGGGATTTGGTGGAGTGTTTCCCCCTAAAGGGTAATTTCACACTGGGATGGTATCATGATTGAACCACAGGGAGGCGCCCTACGTACCCTGTCTAAGAGACAGAGATCAAAATCCACGTAGTTTGATGTCATAGTTTAAGGTCATGTGATGGGATCAATTCATGTAGTTTAACGTCGTGCATTAAGGACCCTCGTGTCGCAGAAGGAGCGTCAACAAGGGATGGAGTGGGGCTTACGTGTGGAAGTCGCCTGGGCGCCGCAAAGAGCAGCGATGATGTGGTTAGGGCTTACACGTGAAAGCTGCCCGTGTGCCGCTATAGAGTAGTGGTGATGTGGTTGGGGCTTACATGTGGAAGCTGTCTGGATGTCATTATAGAGAAGCAATGATGTGGTTGGGGCTTATGCGTGGAAGCTACTCGGGTGTCACTATAGAGCGGCGATGATGTGGTGGGGGTTTACGCATGGAAACTGTTATGGTGCCGCTATAGAGAAGCAATGATGAGAATGAGGATTATGTGTGGAAGCTTCCCAGATGGGGTATCGTTTCATATGTATCACATAAGGCATCTTGTGCTTTTCACAGGAGGCATATTATTCTCATCAGAATAGGGTATACCACAGTTTAAAGTCATGTAGTAAGAACTACTATGCAGTAGATGCCTGAAAATGGTTGGTGTGAGACTTACGCAAGAGCGGTAATTTCTCGTTCAACCTGGCATAAGAGTCGGGTGATGGGGTTTTAGGAGTTGCTTGAGGGGTATTTTGACTCAAGGTACTCGGGGTATCCAAAAGGAGAATCTCAACTCGTGACATGAGAAAGGGACCAAGAGAAGCGTGTTGACTCAAGGTATTTTTAGGGAGTGTGGAGGAGTATCTTGACTCATAGTATAAAATGTGTTGGACATTGGGGTCATATTAGGCACAACCCAAAATGCCCTCAAACCCGACCCAAAAAGCTCGGGGTGTGACTCTCCATTTTTCATGGGGGTCAGTGACAATAGTGAAGGGACTGGGATGGAGACCCAGGAGCATAGTCTGGCATTGATCCTAAGTGGAGGTGTGAGGTCATATCCCTTGCGTTATGGACCAGCGGACATGTGTCCAAACATTGTTTCACACAACTTGGTGCTTGGTCGTGCAACTTTGCACTGTGTCGCACAACTATGCAATTGCTTTCAAAAAAGAAGTTTGCGTGAGGCATAACCTACAAGTGCAATTTTGAAAAACACTGTGTTGCACAACTTTACAATTGCGCGCAAATATAATTGCGTAAAAGATAGGACCTTGTGTGAAGTTGTGTTCCCAATGGATAAAGTTGTGTGAAAACGTCTTAGTATATGCCTGTGCATTAAGGGACTTCGTTGAGGTAATTTCACACCAGTTCGGGACTTGGGGGTTGCACGAAGCGCGCAACCTCAAGTTGCATGAGCGAGAGCTCCAGCGCTCGAATCCTAGAGGTCCTCCCATTAATGAGGGGTTGATGTCATATTCATAGACATTTTTGTTGCGTCACTCAACTTAACCTTTGTCATGTAACTTTTGACTGTGTTGCACAACTTTTATGGGGTTGTGTGAAAACGCCTTTGTTTTCAGAGGTCGGCTCGCTTATGTGTGAAACTTTTGTGGTTGACGTCTCCTTTCTCGTGCAATATATTTGCGCAGCCAAGAAGGAGTTGCACACACTTTTGTAAAGTTGCGTGTGATCCCATACTTTGCGCCAGAATCGCCCCAACTGACCATTTTTTAGAAGTTTAACTTTGAAGGGGCGTATCTTTTGATCCATAAGTCTGTTCGAGCTTGACAACCAGTCAAATCGAAGTCTGTGAAATGAGCTACGCTTTTGGATCAAGTTTTTCAGCATTCTGTCCATCATTGGCCGCATTTTTTCAGCTCCAACAGACCTTTTATACTTATGATGCACGTCCTATGTGTAGGTTCCGGGTGCAGCGGAAGCGCGTTGGTGGGTTTTTACCCAAAATTTATTTTAGCGTTAAACAACGTTCAATCCGAGATCCGTCGCGATATAAAACGCCGGATCTTTGGAATAGAATGAAGAACGAAAAAGAAAAGAAGAGTCCCGGAACCCTTAAGATAAGATCATCATATGTTGGTTATAATTAATTTAATTAATTCATAAGAATTACCTCGATGGAATTCTTTCTTCGTTGATGTGTCGGGTCACGATTCGGTGATCCGTCATCGCGTCGTAGAATCCAAGTGTAGGATTCCTCTAGTGGTGATCCACACGCGTGACACGTATCTCCGGACGTCGCCGAAGGGATCTTCAGGTGCTAGCGCGGAAGAACCTTCACTTGCGATGTCCGCCTTCAACCGCCTTGATCCAGTGGAGGATCTCGCTCTCGTGACTTGAAAGCGTTATTGGTGGAAAAGAATTCTCTCTTGTCTTGAGAGTCTTTTCAAAACCATTGTGCACAACAATGGCTCTATTTGTGTTGGGGTTGTGAGGGTATTTATAATCGGGTTTGAGGTTAATAGAGTTATGACAATAAATAAACGCGTTACGCGTTTTATTTATTTCATTAACTCTTATTGAAACCCCATGTCGAATTATTAATTCCTTGACATGCGCCCACGCTGATTATAATTAATATCATTTAAAAAAACAATATTATATCCTCAAAACCCCAAGTGGAAAACTACACGGCGTGTAATAATTAATACACAGCGTGTAAAACTACACGGCGTGTATAATTTAATATACACGGCGTGTACTTTCTTTTCCATTTTTCTCCACCACATTTATTAGACCTTGAGTAATGTCTATTTATTTCTTAAATAAATGTAACTGCATTACTCGCTAATAAATATATTATTTCGCCCACAATATATTCTCTCGAATAACTAGTGTCGAAATAAATGCGATCAGGCATCCTTAAATAATTATTAAACCACAGTCGGGAATAATATTTATTTAACTTGTTAAATTAATATTTAACTGAGATACATGGACACACTTAGTGTGTGACCCTCTAGGCCTTTTTCTCAGTGGCATTAGGCGGAACCTGCCTAAAGTCCAAGGTTAGCGTCTAGCAACACGCCAAGGCACCCATAGAGAAAGAAGTTAATGCCGCAATGACGTGTCACCTCCTACGAACGCTTACTGTGTAATATAATCTCTTTGTCTCGATATCTCCAATCAAGCGGGTTGCATGCTAGTGCCATCAACCCATGTGCTCGATTATTCTTTCTTTGACTTCCCGGAATTTGAACTTGCCCATATCTTACCATGGCCATGGATTTATTTAGGATATATCAATTCCATCAAAGGGCCTGAGATATCTACTTCTGTTATGGAACAGAAGGGACAAATCCTTTCTCACATTATCTATTAATACAGTATTACTCTTGGCGCACCCAACATATCCTACCTCGCTACGAATAGTGTGCCGTCACAGTTTTCGTCAATACATCTAAGTGTGCAAGTTGTAATACCCATTAATAATAATCTTAAAGTCTAAGGACCAATACACACGTCCGTAGATAGGAACATCCAATGACACTATGAAATGTGGATTTCCTACTGGTGGGTCTCGTTCTCATAATATCCTCCTGGATATTACCAAGGGCGCACACCATGAGAAGGTGCCTCAAAGTTTTATGAGTCCTCACCCCTAATGACCTGTATTATTTGTGTCCCTCAAATAATATCATCTGGCCATAGAACATATATTTATGAACAGTGTTATGGCACTTCTAGGTTCTCATCATAGCAGGGGTCCGCTATGACCCTTTAATGCAACATCTGTTCTTAGGACATTATCACATGCATTGTCACGCAGAAGAACAATCAAGATGTGATAAGGCTTTTATTAATGAATAAAGTACAAAGTAGTTTGTTCTAGACCACCAACTCCAATAGACTCCCACTTGGACTAGAGCCAACTGCTAACAACCTTTAACCCACTAGCTCTCACATGATATTCATGCTTCTGCTGAGATAGGCCTTTAATCATGGGGTCTGCCACGTTCTCTTCCGTGGACACTCTGCTCACAGCAACTTCACCCCTCTGATAGAAATACCTTAAGAGGTGATACTTCCAGAGTATGTGCTTTGTCCGTTGATGTGGCCTTGGTTCTTTTCCAAGAGCCATAGTTGCAGTATTATCACAATACAATGTAATGGGATCTTCACTGTTAGGCACCACATCAAGCTCCTGGACAAAGTTCCGAATCCAGACGGTTTCCTTGGCTGCATCAGAAGCCGCTATATATTCAGACTCCACTGTAGAATCGGCGACAACTGGCTGCTTTGAACTCTTCCAACTCACAGCTCTTCCATTGAGATAGAAAACATATCCAGATTGCGACTTCAGATCGTTCTGATTTGTCTGAAAATCAGCATCAGCATACCCTCTGATGAAAAGCTCCTCGTCTCCTCCATACACCAGAAACATATCCTTAGTTCTTCTCAAATACTTAAGGATAGTCTTAACAGCAGCCCAATGTTGTTCTCCTGGATCTGATTAATATCTGCCTACCATGCTCAGTGCATAGGCAACATCAAGCCTGGTACATAACATGGCATACATGATGGATCCTATAGCCGAAGCATATGGGATCTTACTCATTCTATCTTTCTCTTGTTATGTCTGAGGACACATTTTCTTAGAAAGATGTAGGCCATGTGACACTGGAACCAATCCCCTCTTGGATTGTTCCATACTAAATCTCTTTAGTATCTGGTTAATGTATGTACCCTGACTTAGTCCAAGCAGCCTCTTGAATCTATCATGAATGATCTTGATCCCTAGAATGTAGGCTACTTCTCCTAAGTCCTTCATGGAGAAACACTTGTTCAACCAGTCTTTAACTGACTGTAAGACTGGTACATCGTTTCCAATAAGTAATATGTCGTCAACATATACTACTAGGATAACGATCGCATTCCCATTAAACCACTTATAAACACATGGCTCACATTCGTTCTTAATGAAACCAAATTCCGTTATGGCTTCATCAAATCAAATGTTCCATGACTTGGATGCTTGCTTCAATCCATAAATGGATTTCTGCAACTTGCAAACCCATTTGGCTTCACCTGGTGTCACAAACCCTTCAGGTTGTGTCATATAGACATCTTCCTGAAGGTTCTCGTTAAGGAATGCTGTTTTGACATCCATTTGCCAAATCTCGTAGTCATGGTAAGCTGCTATGGCAAGTATGATTCTTATGGATTTAAACATGGCAACTGGCGAAAATGTTTCATCATAGTCAATTCCTTGACGTTTTATGAATCCTTTAGCCACTAGCCTTGCTTTATAGGTGCTAACTTGACCTTCCATGTCTAGTTTTTGCTTGAATACCCATTTGCATCCAATAGGCGTTACATCAACTGGCTCATCGACCAGAACCCAGACCTGGTTCTGATACATGGAATCCATCTCAGAATTCATAGCTTCTAGCCATCTTGTAGCTTCTGAGCTTTCTACTGCTTCCTTGTAGGAGAGAGGTTCATCATTGTCCAACAATAATGATTCACCATCCTCGGTGACTAGGAAACCAAATCTCTCTGGTTCCCTTACCTCTCTTGAGCTCCTACGCAGTACTTGTGTTTCTGGAACCTCTTCCACGGGGACCTGTGGAACTTGTTCTTGTACCAACTCCTGTGTATCTTGAGCATCAACTTCGTCGAAGTCAATCTTGCTCCCACTATCCTTTTTGAGGATGTGCTCCCTCTCAAGAAATACGGCTTGTCTGGCGACAGTCACTTTCTTGTCATGAGGGTTATATAGGTAATATCCTTTTGTTTCCTTAGGATATCCTATAAAGATACACTTCGTGCCCCGGGGTTCTAGTTTGTTTCCTGAGAAGGCTTTAACAAACTCCTCGCATCCCCATACACGTGTATGCAACAAAGTGGGTTTCTTTTCATTCCATAACTCGGAGGGAGTCCCATTTGCCGCCTTAGTTGGTACTCGGTTTAATGTATATGCTGCAGTTTGTAATGCATATCCTCAAAAGGATAATGGAAGATCCGCATGACTCATCATCGACCTCACCATGTCCAACAAGGTGTGGTTCCTCCTTTCACTAACACCATTCCACTGTGGTGTATAAAGAGGAGTGAGCTGAGATAGAATCCCAGACTCCCGTAGAAGATCGATGAACTCTTGGTTCAGATATTCTCCACCTCGATCCGATCGAAGCTTCTTTATCTTCTTACCAAGCTGATTCTCTACTTCATTCTTGAATTCTTTAAATTTATCTAAGGCTTCTGACTTATATCTCATTAAGTAGACAAATCCATATCTACTCAAATCATCAGTAAAAGTAATGAAGTAAGAATATCCACCTCTAGCTTCTACTAGAAATGGTCCACATACATCCGTGTGTACCAATCCTAGAAGCTCTGTGGCCCTTTCACCCTATCCACCAAAAGGAGGCTTGGTTATTTTACCTTGCAAACAAGTGTGACATCTATCAAGTGGTTTTAGCTCAGTAGAGTCTAAATAGCCATCTTGACAGAGCTTTGTCAAGCGCTTCTCGTTTACATGACCAAGGCGGTGATGCCACAACTGGGTGATGTATGAGTCATGTGAGTTTGTTTCGTTATCGATTGTCAACACTTGGTTTTCGTAATTTAATACATACAAACCATTATTTAAATGTGTCATACCATAACATACGTTGTTCTTATAAAAGAGACAACCCTTATTTCCAAATTTGAAAACAAATCCATCTATATCCAAACAAGATACAGAAATTATGTTCTTGGTAACACTAGGCACAAAATAACAAATGTGTAAAACCAAAATCATCTCAGTCGGCAATGAGAGGTGGTAGTCACCAATAGCCAACGCAGCCAGCCTCGAAGATCCACCTCTCCTCTGGCGATCTTTCTAAATCTACTTGGTTCCTGCATTTGAATACAGATGTGAGCCCCACAAGCTGTATCTAATACCCAATGTGTAGAAATAGAAAGATTACACTCGATAATGAACGCACCTTTAACGTCCCCACACTTCTGGGTGCAGTTCCTCTTCTAGTGGCCCTACTTGCCACATGCAAAACACACTGCCTCCCGTTCCTTGCCCTGCCTCTGGATCTTCCCCTTCTTGGAGGGACGGTGCTCGGGGGCTTCAGACCGTTTATAAGTCTTCGGCCCATTTGCCCTGTCCTTCCTTTTCTTGTTCATCATAAGGATTGTGGGTTTGTCACGCCCCATGTCCTTGTCAACTTGGCGAATCAAGGTCAGAAGCTCCGACAGACTCTTCTCATTGCCGCTCATGTTATAGTTGACAATGAAGCTAGAGAAGGTCTTGGGCAGTGATGATAGGATGAGATCTGTACGCAACTCATCCGGGAATTTAATCCCTAAGATGTTTAGGCGTTCAATGTAGCCAATAAGCTTGACTACATGAGGCCCAGCTGGCGCAGACTCTCCAAGCTTCGTGGTAAACAAAGCATTGGAGATCTCATACCTCTCCTGTCTCGCCTTCTCTTGGTAGAGATCTTTAAGGTGAGACATCATGCTATACGCGTCCATGTTTTCATGTTGCTTCAAGAGCTCATTAGACATGGCCGATAGCATGAAACACTGGACATCTGTGGCATCATCCATGTGTTTCGCGTAGAGAGATATTTCCTCATCATTGGCCTCTTTCCCAGGTGCAACTGGAATAGGCTCTTCCAACACATACAATTTCCTTTCGTGGCGAAGGATGACGCGTAAACGCCTCTGCCACTCTTGGAAATTGGTGCCGGTGAGAAGGTTTTCCTTCTCGAGTACGGTGCGCAATGATATATTTGAAGTCATTTTCTTGTCGTTTCTACAATTTAAGATGAGCAAAGGTTTAGTACTTTATTACAAAATTTGAGACAAATAAATAAATTAATACTTATTAGTCTCCCACTATTTTATCGAAATCCAATAGCCCTCACCATTGATTTCGGAATATTCTGTTGCCTGAATATTCTAGTGGCAAGGATCCATATTGCCCTTCGCATTACCCCAACTAGGGTTGGTCAAGCAACTTGAAGGGTTTTAGGTAGGCATTCCAAATGCCAACTGCATTAACTCGCAGCTCCTTGATCTGAAATCCTTTTATTTTGGATTTCCTCAACCTTTGCCTCTTGGTCACACCAAGTCCTGCTGTGGCAGTCAACCCTTGATGCGAACCAAGTTAAGTCAACCCAAAACCTTGAATTAGAATTCCCTGATAATTGAAAGCACCCCAACTAGGGTTGGTCAAGCACTTTGAACTATGGTTCGATTCTAACCAAGATTATGGAAGGCTATACTGACTTAATATATCTTTTGAGGGATTTTATTCTTTATACGTAAATTGCCATTTTATTATCTTTGATTACATGCTTGTTAATATTAAGTGGGATATACTTAAGTGATTAACCATGTCTTAAGATAATATTTACGTATAAGCCGGTTTTATTTTAGTTCCATCTTGCATGCTCGTTTAATTCATTAATTGTGTGATCGTGAAAGCACACCCACAACAAATAAACCATGCAACTGACATAAATAAAATAAATGGTATGATCATGAGCTTTTCTATTGGTTAGTTTATCTAGCGGTTGATAAACTAACCCAAGACCTAGGGAAGATACACCTTGAACCTTTCGGGTTCGTGTTTACAGCTTTCCACCTGTCCACCTTTGTATCTCCTTGTATTGGTTTCACCTTGGCTCCTAACTTGAGCCGCCTCCACTAGCTTGGGATCTCCATCCATTACATATGCATTTATCTCACACGCAGGTGAGGGGTAAAAAGGGGGTTTTACATAAAAGCATCCTTGGGCGCGTAGGCCCTACGTATTAATGGGGAGATGGCTCGCAGGCCAACAAAATTTTAATTTAAATAAATTAATTAAAAGAAACCATTCACATACAAAGGTCTCGGTCTAGCTCATGATCATCCATACATGCAACGATATTTACGCATAAATAAAACTAGCATTCAATTCTTTAATCGTTCTTGTTTAAGATAAATCACGCTCGAATTAATTAATTATCTTTAATTAATCAATCCTTTTATCTTAAACCCTTTTTCTAAATTTCCTTGAGATTCTCATCCATCATAATTTTAAACAAATAACTTCATTTAAAATTATCCTTGTACGTAACTTGTACCTTGAAGGTAACCCGGTGAATTCTCGTTCATTACGCAGATGTTAAATTAAACACATATATATAAAACACCTACCACGTGTTGTGCCTCAGCTTTACGCCTTCACTATGGTACACGTCTCAAGGGTTTGTATAATATAAAAATAAATTTTAATAAATCTGCGTAATTTGGGTAAGTACACGGCGTGTAGTTCCGACTACACGGCGTGTACTTTTCTTCACCGTCCATCCGAAGTACACGCCCGGGGACAGGACGTGTAAATGTACTTCGAAATTTTTCGGAGTACACGGCGTGTTCTGTGGGACACACGCCGTGTAGTTTCCGCATTACACGGTTTCTAGCCGGGCGAGCCGTGTACAGGGCACACGGCCCAACCCTAACCCAAAGGGACTACACGTCGTGTTCATTGGACCACACGACGTGTAATCCGGAAACCGTGTGTCACCTGTTTCTGGTCAACACACGGTGTCTTAAATTATTAGAAAGAATCCAATACACGGCCTGATTTGGCGGATCAGCCAATGCATTGTACCTAGACTACACGGCGTGTACTTCCGAATACACGTCGTGTATTCTGGTGTTGTACGGCCAGAAACGTTTGGCTCCTCCGGATGAGTTCCACTATTTTATTTTAATCAAAATTAAAAAGAAAAAATCGTTTCTGTGAGGTGAACGAGAAACGAGGGAGGAGGAACAGATCTCGAGATTCAGATTTCCAGAACGATTAAACATGAATTGAAATAACTAAATTATTAAATGCGTAAATCACCAACGAAAAACTAAATAATTATAATCAACGATATGACCCCTCTGATACCACTTGTAGGTTCTGGGCGCAGCGGAAGCGCGTTGGTGGGTTTTTACCCAACTTTAATTTTAGCGTTAAACAACGTTCAATCTGAGATCCGTCACGATATAAAACGCCGGATCTTCGGAATAGAACGAAGAACGAAAAAGAAAAGAAGAGTCCCAGAACCCTTGAGATATGATCATCATATGTTGGTTATAATTAATTTAATTAATTCATAAGAATTACCTCGATGAAATTCTTTCTTCGTTGATGTGTCGGGTCACGATTCGATGATCCGTCGTCGCGTCGTAGAATCCAAGTGTAGGATTCCTCTAGCGGTGATCCACACGCGTGCCACGTATCTCCGGACGTCGTCGAAGGGATCTCCGGGTGCTAGCGCGGAAGAACCTTCGCTTGCGATGTCCGCCTTCGACCGCTTTGATCCAGTGGAGGATCTCGCTCTCGTGACTTGAAAGCGTTCTTGGTGGAAAAGAATTCTCTCTTGTCTTGAGAGTCTTTTCAAAACCGTTGTGCACAACAATGGCTCTATTTGTGTTGGGGTTGTGAGGGTATTTATAATCGGGTTTGAGGTTAATAGAGTTATGACAATAAATAAACGCGTTACGCGTTTTATTTATTTCATTAACTCTTATTGAAACCCCATGTCGAATTATTAATTCCTTGACATGCGCCCACGCTGATTATAATTAATATCATTTAAAAAAACAATATTATATCCTCAAAACCCCGAGTGGAAACTACACGGCGTGTAATAATTAATACACGGCGTGTAAAACTACACGGCGTGTATAATTTAATATACACGGCGTGTACTTTTTTTCCATTTTTCTCCACCACATTTATTAGACCTTGAGTAATGTCTATTTATTTCTTAAATAAATGTAACTGCATTACTCGCTAATAAATATATTATTTCGCCCACAATATATTCTCTCGAATAACTAGTGTCGAAATAAATGCGATCAGGCATCCTTAAATAATTATTAAACCACAGTCGAGAATAATATTTATTTAACTTGTTAAATTAATATTTAACTGGGATACATGAACACACTTAGTGTGTGACCCTCTAGGCTTCTTTCTCAGTGGCATTAGGCGGAACCTGCCTAAACTCCAAGGTTAGCGTCTAGCAACACGCCAAGGCACCCATAGAGAAAGAAGTTAACGCTGCAATGACGTGTCACCTCCTACGAACGCTTACTGTGTAATATAATCATTTTGTCTCGATATCTCCAATCAAACGGGTTGCATGCTAGTGTCATCTACCCATGTGCTCGATTATTCTTTCTTTGACTTCCCGGAATTTGAACTTGCCCATATCTTACCATGGCCATGGATTTATTTATGCTATATCAATTCCATCAAAGGGTCTGAGATATCTACTCCTGTTATGGAACAGAAGGGACAAATCCTTTCTCGCATTATCTATTAATGCAGTATTACTCGTGACGCACCCAACATATCCTACCTCGCTGCGAACAGTGTGTCGTCACAGTTTTCGTCAATACATCTAAGTGTGCGAGTTGTAATACTCGTTAATAACAATCTTAAAGTCTAAGGACCAATACACACGTCCGCAGATAGGAACATCCAATGACACTGTGAAATGTGGATTTCCTACTGGCGGGTCTCGTTCTCATAATATCCTCCTGGATATTACCAAGGGCGCACACCATGAGAAGGTGCCTCAAAGTTTTATGAGTCATCACCCCTAATGACCTGTATTATTTGTGTCCCTCAAATAATATTATCCGGCCATAGAACATATATTCAAGAACAGTGTTATGACACTTCTGGGTTCTCATCATAGCAGAGATCCGCTATGACCCTTTAATGCAACATCTGCCCTTAGGACATCATCACATGCATTGTCACGCAGAAGAACAATCAAGATGTGATAAGACTTTTATTAATGAATAAAGTACAAAGTAGTTGGTTCTAGACCATCAACTTCAACACTATGGTACTCTAATGTGGGATATATTTTATGCATGCGTTTTCGATATGAGTTGTTTACCTTTATGCATTATACTAGTGTATGAAGATGTGTGTGTGTGCAGATACTTTAGGCTAAAACTTCCCACGTGTGTGATATGTTTACCTGGTGCTTAATCGTCAACCTCTGACCTATTGGAGTCAGGATTGAGGTGTCATTCTCGGCTCATTGTCGGGCAAGCTGGCCCCGCTGGGTTGGGTCGTAACATATATTTTGTAAATTAGTTTTCATTTAATAAGAGAATTCAAATTTATTTTTTTTATAAATATAATATGTACCACATTGAAAATAAATAAATAAGTTTTTGATTTTAATGTCGTTTAATTAAAAATAATTTGCATGACCGGGTTTGGATATATCGTACCCTAAGTGTATTACCCTAACCATACTCGTTTATTAATCGGGTTTTCAATCCACCACTAACCCTATAAATACTAGTTTAAACACTACCTTAACCCTATTTAATCAAGTGAGGTAGTGTAAAATATCTAGTTAACAGATACCCATTGCCAACCCAAGTTTCTAATAACTATCATCAAATAATATGTAAAAATTAAAATCATGTGTGTGTGTGCACACGTCACATTATTATATTTTACAGCGTTTTAAAAAAACAATGTTTAACTGATTATTTTCTAGTAGTGTGGGCATGAGGACTTGACCCTTATGTTTTATAAAAAATGGGCATAGTTTTTGCTAATCTTGTTTGTTTGTATCCCCATATCTTGGTATGAGATTCTTATGTCACTTTGGGTTAAGAGCCAATAAGTTTTTGGGATATAAACTTTCTTTAAAATAATAAATAATGGAGTATAGATTGCTTATTTTGAAGCTCTTTAACATTTATTGTCATGTCTTGCTAGACTTACTTTGTATGTTTTAATATATGCTTTGCATATTTTTTATGCATGCTTACTCTTAAAAGTATATATGAATATATATCCACCTGGAAAGTGATCCTTGTAAAGATTTTGATCCTAGATGAACATCAATATATAAAATTCAAGCACGAGCACTTTTTTTTAAAACAAAGTTAAAATCATAATATAATATGGATTTCAAATCACCGGCCGTCACACCCTTCCCCTCTCAATTAATTGAAGAAGGGCGGCGATATCGAAGGCCTTAAATCAAGGTCATCGTCTTTTAAAAATAAAACATCAGGATTAAAATATTTTATTTTGCAATCATTCTAAATATATAATTATCCAAGAGAATGGTTTACGCGTGGTTTGGATGAGAATAACTATAAAGTAAATCGCGACAGATGTCATCAAGCATTAAATGTTTTAAACTGACTGGCTATTTTTGTCATTTTGGGTATCGCAGAAATGAGAACCCGACTCCGCACTTCCCACGCGAACTCCGTCTCAGATTGACCCCCCGAGGCCTTCGCGAAGACGAAACCCGAAACCCTCGCGACTCGCCGGAAACCGCCGTCCCCCACTCTACTATGAATCCGAACCAGCCCCCCTCCGACGCGGATCGCATGAGCAAGCTGCCGGAGATTCGAATCAAGTCTTCCTCCCCTCGCTTTGCGGTCTCCGCCTCCGCCAATTCCACTCCCTCGGCCACCCCCACTCCCACCGCCGGCGCTCACCGCAAGATTGCCATCGCCGTCGACCTCAGCGACGAGAGCGCCTACGCCGTAAAATGGGCGGTTCAGAACTACCTCCGCCCCGGGGACGCTGTGATCCTCCTTCACGTCCGCCCCACTTCCGTCCTCTATGGCGCCGACTGGGGATCCATCGAGCTCTCCGTTTCCGACGCTTCCCCCGCCAGCAAGGGTAACTCGGAGGAGTCTCAGAGGAAGCTCGAAGATGACTTCGATGCCTTCACGTCCACCAAGGCAGCAAGCCTCGCGCAGCCTCTTGTAGACGCCCAAATCCCCTTCAAGGTCCACATAGTCAAGGACCACGATATGAAGGAGCGCCTCTGCCTCGAGGTGGAAAGGCTGGGGTTGTCTGCTGTGATAATGGGCAGCCGGGGTTTTGGTGCGTCAAAACGGAATAGCAAGGGGAGGCTGGGGAGTGTGAGTGATTACTGTGTACACCATTGTATTTGCCCTGTGGTTGTTGTTAGGTATCCCGATGACAAGGACGGTGGCGCCTTCACTGAGGTTGGCGGTGGTGATGGAAGTAGCATCGGAAAAGGGATTGGAGAGGAGGTTGAGCTGCATCCTGTGCCTGAAGAGGAGCCGGAATTCCACGATGTGTCTGATGAACAAAAAGGTTTGTACATTTTTTTTCTCTTAGGTTTTACTAATCATCTGTAGATTCATTTCGAGCTACTGTTTGATTTGAATCATTGAATTGTTTTTTTTCCTGTTAGATCCAGGAGCGTTCTAGAAGATATGAGTTGGGTCCTTTGCCTTCATGGATGTTTTGGTTGGAATCTCGCGTGTTTCACTTATAGGATTGCTCCACAAGACACGGGATAATCTGATTCCTGTATGACTTTATGTGCTCTACAAAAGCTTGTTGTAGAATGATAAAATGAGAGAAACCGAACTCCCAAGGTGTGCGCTCTAAAGGAGCCCTTGGGATTATTTTATAACAAATAACTAAGACCACATCGGACCTCAAGTCCGATGTGGGATGCAGACTTCAACACTCCCCCTCAAGCTAGGTGTACCTAGTTTGAACACATAAAGAAAAATAAAGCAAGCAAAAGACGTTGCAAACACTCCCCCTCAAGCTGGACATACCCAGCTTGATTACAAAACAAGACAAAAACAAAATAAAAGATAAAGTTGTAAGGCTGCTGCTCCTCTCCACGATCGAAGCTTCTCCGCAGGATGATGGATGGATGATGTCGCGGATGCAGCATATGAACCACTCAGACTGGGCCGATTGATGGAGCTCTAGGAAATGCCGCACGCACTAGTTGGGCCGGTCGATGAGACGTCGGGAAATCCATACTAGCACCGGGAAAACCGCACTTGCGGGGCCGGAGACGGGAGGCGGGGATTTCGCAGAATTGTTGTGGGATCTGGAGGCGCCAAACTCAGACGGTCAAGCTGCTGCGCCACGGTGGATGAAGCGTGAAGGTGTGCCGACAGACATTGGAGATTGCTGCCGGGAGTCGTCGGGAGATGCCGGCGAGGCGGGGATTCCGCAGGAGGTGGCCGACATGAAAGGAGCAACGGTCCACCGAAGGAAGTGCCGAACGATGAGATGTGCCGGACTGGAACAGATGAAACCGGCTGGAGGGAGTGTTGCCTTGCAAAGCAGCGCACTGGAGGGGGGGATCCGAGCAGAACCGGAGGCCGGCTGTTGTAGGGGCCGGTAGGGGTGGAGGCCGGCTGCTGGAGGAGCCGGCAGGGGTAGAGATCGGCTGCTGGAGGTGCCGACAGGGGAGAGATCCGCTGGGAGGGAGGGCTTCTTTGCTGAGCAGTGCACTGGAGGGCGTCATGCAAGGTGGAGCTGCTAGACAGCAACAGAGCCGACGGGAGACTCGCACAGGAGGCGGAGCCGGGAGAAGCAGAGGCACCATGACTGGGATGGGAGGCAGAGGAGTTCGCCTAGTGGGAGCCGCCTGGACTGGTTCGCCTGGAGGGAGCCGCGGCTGGAAGGGAAGAAACTGGACGAGGTTGGTCGAGAGGGCGTCGGGAGGGATCCGCCGGGAAGGGAGCAACTGGACGGAGCACACTGGGAGGGAGTCGCGAGTCGGGTGGAGGAGCCGTGAGTGGCGGTGGACGAGGGCGCCGGGAACGCGCGTTGGATCGCGAGCGGGAGATGCCAGGATCGCCGCTGGGAAGAGCGGCCGGGAGTCATCGTTGGGAAGGGCACCGCTGCGGAAGGCAGGGCCGGGGTCAGGGCGTCGGAGTGCGGCGCAGCGGAGGAGGCGACTCGTAGGGTAGAGACGGGGTGGCCGCGTAGGGCAGACCCGCGGGAGGGGGCCAGAGCGCACAGCGGGAAGGGGACTCCGGGGAAGAAGGTGCCAGCAGGGGGGAGATCCGCCCGACAGAGGGAAGGAGGCGGGGCAGGCCGCATGGGAGGAGCGCCGGCAGGGGGGAAATCCGCCGGAGATGGAGGGAGGCGGGGCCGGGGTGAACTGGGAATCCGCAGTGGCCGGCCAGGGGCGGCAGCTGTTTTAGGGCTCGATGGCCCCCCTTGGCAGAGCCGCCGCCCCCCACCGGGGAAATTATCCGGAACCCTAAACAGGATTAAAAAAAATAGATGGGAGGGGGTTGGGATTAGGATCCCTCTGATACCATGTAGAATGATAAAATGAGAGAAACCGAACCCCCAAGGTGTGCTCTCTAAAGTAGCCCTTGGGGTTATTTTATAACAAATAATTAAGACCACATCGGACCTCGGGATGCAGACTTCTACACTTCTATTAATTGAGGATAGACTCATTGTCACAGATTTTACAAATCACACAATAACAGGCAACTGCTATTAATATTCTTTGACTGTCCTGGGCAATTCATTGCTAAACTTAAGCCCTGAGGATCAGTTAAGATTGACAAAAAGAAAGCCAAAGGATCTTTATGAAGATGGGAATGAAATAGTGATGCTCTTATAGCTGTACATTGCTATCCTTAGAGCAACTCCAACGCGCTGGGTCAAAATGGAGTAACTATTGTGCTAAAATGGAGCAGATAGAGTGGAATCACCTCCAACCAGCGCCATATTTTGCGCTAAAACTCCAAAAGCAGATAGCGCAGCAACAGTGCTGCGTCAAATATAGTGATTTCCTGTTCAAAAACGCTATTTTGACGCAGGTATTGATGCTGGGTTAGAGAGGATTTTCTACTGCATTTTAGCGATTTCACTTCATTATAGCGTGGGTTGGAGATGGTCTTAGGGGTGATCATACCGTTTTTTTTTTTTGCTGAGAAAGATGTTAAAATGAAGACTTCCATTCTTATTTCCATCCTTGAACCCCCCACCGTTTTAGTTTGATCCAACTCAAGAACGTATTTGGCAGTGTATTCTTATCTGCTGGTAGCATCACTTCTGTTTGGTTTTTAGTTTTAAGCTGCAATTTCATTCCTGCTAGTTTACAACCGCTTCAACTCCCATATAAGTGAAATGTCTTAGCAGTGACTGTAAGAGTTCTGGCATGGTGTTGGCAACTATTTGAATTCCAGCTGCACATGTTTTTTCAATTTTGAGTGTGCACTGTGTCAACATCCTTTGCACATTTTGGTTGTGTTTGGCATTTATCATTTTTTTTTAGATTTCTTTTTTTTAAAAGTGTTTTTACCATTTATTTTAATTGTTTTGTTGAGGAATCTACTTATTGAGTTTTATTTTTCCACAACTGAAGAAACATCACTTATTTTATAATAATTCTTTATCAGAAGTGTTCAGTTTTATACAGTTTTTAAAGTGTTAAACAGTACCTTAATGTGTGCATTGCAAGTACTGAATTTCAGCTACTCATATGAGTTGAACATTTGATCGCTCATATACATGCCACATCTTCATGTAATTTCAATTTTCTCTTTTCCTTTACGATCTCGAACTGACAAATTTATTGTTGTTTTAGGTATACAATTGGAAATATTGTTCTGCTGTAGTTTCGATGCAGCGGCTCAAATTCACTAAATTAGATGACTATTTGGTTGGGATTTCTAAAATTTGACAGTGTTGGTGCGAATGGTGTGTCATGATTTTTCTGTCCTTCGATCTTAAAACTTGGCCATGGTGGTGCTCCCAGATTAGAAAATTCGACTGCTCTAAAATTTTAGTTTCTGCACCCATGTTAGTGGTTACCACCCTAACCATATGTTACCGTTCCTTTGCAGGAAGTTGAATTTCTTTGTTTTTTTATGTAAGTTGCTTTTTATTAATTGATTTGTTTTGGTCAACATCTGCTTCTTATATTGATAGTTTTGTTTGCAATGATTGCATTGATTTTATTCTTTTCAGTGGCACATATTCAAAAAAATAAAAAAAGGCTATCTTTGATGTTAATTCATTGAAATCATTTATGGATTACCTTTCATGACAAGGATTTCTGAACCCCATGTGAGGATCTAACTGCATTTGTTTTAGTCAACATGTGTTAGCGACTTCATTCTTGTATTGATAGCTTTTTTTTGCAAAGACTGCGTTATTTTATTCTTTTGAGTGCCACATATTAAAAAAAACAAAAAAAAGGGTATCTTTGATGTTATTTCATTGTAATCGTTTATGAATTACCATCCTTTACAAGGATTCCTGAATTCCATGGGAGTATTTAACTGCATTTGATAACACCTGTTGCTTATGGTAAGCGGTTATGTACAGGTGTTTTCAAAATTTATATTGGAATATCTTTTTTTTTTGTCACTTATTTAAGCAATTTTCTTCAGAAATTTAAGTTTGCAAGTGCGTTATTTTTTTTTTCTTCATGCAACAGACTAAACACCAGTTTTTTTCCTTCAAATTTTCTCATATCATAAATGATAGGTGCTGCATACACTTTCAATTAGTGTTCTCAAATGAACCCTTGGATGAAAGGTCTCTTTGGAAAAACTTACTCAAAATTACTTATAGGTGCTGCATCCTTTACAAGTGTGTTTTTTTGTAGAGGTGGTAGTCACAGGTCGGGTTTGTGTTAGGTTCGCCATCTTGTGAAGCCATTTAAGCTCAATCCTAAACCAACCTATATAATTAAATGAGTTGACCTGACCAAATCCATTTATGAATGGGTCAATCCTAATTGGACCTGTCTGCCGGTTTAACATTAAATATATTACATACTACATCATGACATATTCAACTACTAGATGTCACATATATTCAATGACCCAATCAAATTGAATTATCTCATTTAGACTAAAAACAGGCTAATTAATATGAAGCATATGTTATACATGCTGCAAATCGTTCATAACCATTTAAAAATTTTAACGCTTTATAAACTAGTTGCATTTTTTCAAATTAAGTTGGATTATTAAAATAAAAAATGTTATAAAATTAATTATTATCATATTTTTAATATTTTATATTATCATTATATTTTTAATCAGGTTGCACTGGTTAAAACATGTCCGGAATGGTCACCCTGAACCCGACTCAAATTTTATTTGTGTATGAATACTCAATCCGATTGCAAAATCGCCACGTCTTGTTTTTTTGAGAAACAAAACAAGCACCGCTCTTTTTTTTTACTTTCAAACTCTTTATCATAGTTGATAAGTGCTATTGAAGTGTAAGCTGTTTTTCAGAAACAGAACTGCTATTTTTTTCTTTTTTTAAGTGATTATAGTTTTAAGCACTTCTCAGTAAATGGATTCTTTTGAAGGGATTTTAATCCAGAGTTGATGGTTTTTGCTGTGCGGTTAGGATGAATAAGGAGGCAATGGTGAAGTGACGGATAGAGAGCTGGGAATGGACAGACTTTGCTTGCTCTGTGATGGATCCTAGACATGTAAAACGAATAGCTTAAGTGCTCAGCGCCTTCTTTCACTTCATCTCCCAAACCGTAAATTCTATTATGTGTTTGTGCCCTCTGAATGCGAGCAATCTGATTGTACTGTAAAAACTGGGTTTGTTGTTGTGTGAGTTGTTTTCGGAAAGCTTATAAAATCTTGCATCCTGCTTTGCCTTTTATCTTTTCTGTGACGTGTGGCCATACTATGGGGGTTTTCCTGGCGTGGCCTGTTTGGTGTCATTTTTCAGAAAGTAATTACTGTTCTTCAAGTGCTCTCTCGACATTATTACAAACCATTGTTTTTGAAGTATTTTCTTGCAAGTTTCACTGAATTTTTGTTGATGAATGATGGATTTGTAACTTTTAAGAAAGATTTTGGTGGATGATAATGTTTATTTTGGCACATTTTATCCCCCTGGAAATCATTTTTTAAAGTTAATATTTTTATTGAAATAAATATTTTTAACCTTTTTTAAAGTTAATATTCTTATTGAAATAAATATTTTTAAGTGTATTTTTTTTTTGATAAAAGATAAGTTGAATTAATGATCAAGAAAACCAGGTCTACAAAGCCAAGCAGGGAACGA
Source organism: Viscum album (assembly GCA_963277665.1). NCBI lineage: Eukaryota > Viridiplantae > Streptophyta > Magnoliopsida > Santalales > Viscaceae > Viscum > Viscum album. The sequence goes on from OY728133.1 coordinate 1,674,214,354, forward strand.
GTCCACCCAACAATGATCACCCCAATATTTTTCAAAATGGGCCAAACAATGAGCTTTTATATTCCCTTCTCGCTTGATAAAAGAAAAATTGCATGTACCAAGTCTTTGGTTAAAGATCAAATCTTCCTCAAGATAAGGTTGTACGGTTGAGCGTTATCGTCTTTTGATGATAGAGCGTTCACCACTTCTAGGCAGTCGGATTTCACCAAAACTTTGGGCCAATTTTTTGAACGGGCTAAAAGGATCCCTTGAAGGATGACAGAGGCCTCTGTTACCACAGAACTCCGTGAGCAAGTTACAGCCCGACACTGAGCTTCCACAATCTGGCCACAACTTTTATTAGCAATGAGTCCAATACCGACTCTGGAATTGGTTGAGACAACAACATCTGTATTTATCTTGAGAAAACCCTCGAGGGGGGGGGGGGGAGCAAGTCAGGGGCCGTAGTGTTGCTCAAAGAAGGCATTGTATCGTTATTCTTCCAACCGTTCATCCATTCCCTAGCCTTGTCTACTCAAAGACAATCATGGGTCAACTTCATTTGGAAAATACAATCATTTCATCGATTCCACACCATCTTATCAATTATGCAAATCAACCCCACCACTCTCGGTTCAAGAGACGACACCCATTTTAACAGATTTTGGACCAGCCCCATTGAAAGATCAAAACACAAACCAAAATCCGGTTTCCATGCCTTCCACACCCCTTCCACCTCACGACATGAAAGAATTACATACAGAGGAGATTCCACCTCCTAGAGGCACAACAGACAAGTGTCATCCTCCGCCAAATGTCACCGCACCAAAAAGTCACGGTTTGGGAGAACCCCAGAGCAGACCTGCTACCAAAAAAATTTCACCTTAGGGGGAGCAGAGAGCGACCAGATGCTCTTCCATCGAGAATCAGGAAAGGCCTGGGCCACACCTTAGACCCGCAATTTATAACCCGAGCGGACATAATGTTTGCCATGAAACTCCCCAATCCAACAAAGTTGGTCAATGCCCATCCCTGGTGTGAGACGAATACTCAGGATGAGCTGATGATCAACCTCATTAAACCAGCTGAAAAGCTTTTCCCGATCTCAGTCCTCAAGCGAGTCATTGATCAGATTGTGTACCCTTGCATCTTCGAACCCATGAACAACAGACGAGGAGACCTTATGGTTAACGCCATTTGTCAGCCAAGAATCCTTCCAAACATGAACATTATTCCCATCAGCAATTCTCCAGACGCAGCCTATGTCAAGGAGAGATTTTGCACCCCAGATGTTTCTCCACATAAAACTCGGTCGTGGCCCCAGCTGGGCATGCAAGAAGTTAGAATGTGGGAAATATTTTGCTCACAGAACCTTCGAGAACAGGGTATGAGGATGGGAGATGATGCACCATCCTTGCTTTGTCAGAATAGCCTCATTAAACCATTTGAGATTCCTAAAACCAAGCCCCCCACGAAATTTTGAAACACACAACTTTTCCCAAGACATCCAGTGTGAGTTATGTTTTCCCTCATGAGAGCCCCACAAAAAATTAGCCAATCGGGAGTGGATTTGATCGACGAGAGTGTCCGGGAATTTAAATAGCGACATAGCATAAGAAGGGATCGCTTGTGCCACTGACTCCACAAGAATTTCCTTTCCCGCCTTGGAAATCTTCTTACAAGACCAAAGACAAATCAGATTATCCACTCTGTCCAAAATCGAGGCGAACACTTGTTGCTTTGACCTACCAACAATGGTCGGGAGGCCAAGGCACTTAGGATGCTTATCAACCAGCGGAAAGCCACACATTCTCTGTAACTCCTCCCTCTTTGCATGTGGGACGCCTTTGCTGAAGGATAACTTTGATTTTGAAGGATTAAGACGTTGCCCAGAAGCCCTTTCGTACATATTGATGATATGCAACACTGAACTACATTCTTGCGGGGTAGCACGAGCAAAAAGAAGGCTATCATCTGCAAAGAAGAGATGAGAGATAGGGAGGACATTTCTACATACCTTAGCACCATGGATAATTCCTTGATCCACCGCCTTCAAAAGGAGGTGAGAAAAAACATCAGCCACCAGAATGAAGAGATAAGGCAACATGGAATCCCCTTGTCTCAAACCTCTCGACAGTTTAAAGCTCGCAGAAGGGGCCCCATTAATATTAATTCGATAGGAGACAGACGTAACACAATTCATGATATTAAAAATCCATTTCATCCCAAAGCCCAACTTGGAGAGAACAAGTTCAAGAAAAGACCATTCAACTCTCTCATAAGCTTTCATCATATCTAATTTCATTACCATGATGCCTCTTTTAGATGAGGAATGAGTTTTCATAGAGTGGAATACTTCAAAAGCGATGACAACATTATCAGTAATAGATCTCTCTGGAACAAAAGCACTTTGGTTATCTGAAACAATCAACGAGAGGAAGTCCCTAAGTCTGGCCACCAAGATTTTGGAGAAGATTTTGTAAACAACATTGCACAGACTGATTGGACGAAACTCTGAGACTTTTTGGGGGCACTGAGTTTTTGGGATAAGAGTAATAAGAGTTTCATTAAGGGAATCAAGAGATGCTCTACATGCCCAAACCTCCTTCAGCAGGACCACAACATCAGGCCCAACGATATGCCAAAAGTGTTTAAAGAACAGGGCGTGGAACCCATCAGGCCCCAGGGCCTTGGTAGAGTGAATAAGATGCAGAGCCCTAAAAACTTCATCGTCAGAGATATCTCTTTCCAACTGACGATTCATATCATTCGTAACCGACTTTGGGATGCAGCTAGTCAGACCTGGAGGGGGGCTGGTGCTTTCTGCTTCATAGAGTTTGTTGAAAAAGTTCAGGATGATGGATTGAATATCCTGGAAGTCATGAACAACTCTCCCATTGGGATCCTCCAGATGCACAATATGATTTTTCCTTCTCATTGTGGATGCTCTTTGGTGAAAGAAGTTGGTATTTTGATCGCCATCTCTGATGCAAGACTCTCTTGCCCGAAGAAACCAGGAACTCTCCTCTCTCAATGCTGCATTAAGATGTTTTTCCGCAACAGAGATATTTTCAAGAACAGAGTCAGAACAAGGAGAAGAGTGGAGTCGCTTTAAGCGAGTCTCAGCCTCATTAATGCGTCTGTCAAAGTCTCTGAACCTCACTGCGCTCCACTTCTGTAAGCAAGACGCCATATTGCAGATATTAGAGTTTTGATGCTTGATTTTTTTTTGAAATATTACCTTCTATATACCTAAAATCAGAGAGAGAAACTATCAAAATAACATTGTATAATTTTAATAAATTTATATTAGTTTTTAAAGTTTAAATGTTTAAAGGTAAACAAGAAATTAAAATTTAATATTGCATTGGCCAATTTAATTCATCTTAAACTCAATACAATTTTTTTAAAAAGGCTGGGACCGAAGCCTCAATTTATTATTAAAGCAAAGACCTCTTTAGACTGGGTAGAGGGAGACCCATTACATATGGTGAACATTACAGTCTTATAAAAGTATTTCATTCGTATTATGTATTTCATTCTCACATTTTGTTTTTAAAAATTATCTTCAATTCACTTCAAGCAATCTCTTTTTGTCATACAAATCATATGAAATCAGAACTCCAAACCGACCCAACAATTGAGCAAATCCAAAAATGGGATTACCAACTTTCCCCTTTGGATTTATTAGCAACACCAAACATAATGATCTTCAAAGAATAATGATCTTCAACCACATGTTCTTATATATACCCTAGAGTATTATATACACATCATCATTATCATATTTCTCAATGAGCATAATCAACATATTTCTCCTTCATATACATAATCAATGTTTATTTATTTATTTATAAGTTATAGGTAGAAGGGATTACAAGCACGAGCGCGCACACACAGTGGATCAATCCTTACTCATCCCCATCCCCATAAAGAATGACAAACATGAAAATACATCTCCTAGATCAGCGAAGAATCTCACTTGGGGGGGGGGGTGAATCATTGATCCAATTCTTTTTAAGTTTCCTTGGTGAAACAACCCCCATCACCTGTTAAAGTGAATTTTATAAGGTTCACATCTCAAAGTGAGAAGACTAATCCTTAATATGATACAAATTTCATCGAGACCACATTACTCACTAGTTTCAACATGTAGGCACAACGAGAAGAGTTCATCCTTGAACTCGTGTTACAACAAGTCTCTCGACTGTGATAATGTTTCCCTCACCGTTACAATGATAAAGAACTTGATATCAACAAGAAGAAAGCCTTCCAGACATAGCCTTCATTTGTTGATGCGATGCTTCTCTTCCTCTATAGGTTCAACCTGTAGAAATTCAGTTATTATCTCTTCACTCCGTGCCAATTTGCACAACCACTCCTTCATCTCCTCTTCCCCTCTTCTTCTCTTTTCTCTCCATCTACTCTTACACACATACCATACTTTGCACAACACCAACAACAAAGTATGTGAGCTAATTCAAAATTTTCAAATTTAAATTTAAACCTTCAACTTCCTTCAACCAACTCAACTACCTCCGCTTCATTTTGAGCCTTTGGATCTTGTTGGATCGATTGTACATTGTTGATACTTCCAAAAAAATGTCAAAGATAGAGTTAGAGAGCCATTAAGTCATCTAAGAAGCCACATCATCAAAAGCCGTGCATAATTGAAACGGTCCTCCCGACATGGGTTGCACCACAGCCTGGTGCAACATCTTTGCCCATTTTGCTTCAAAACATCGAGCACCACGGGAATGGTCTGTTGAGATTCATCACATTTATTGATGAGAGAGGAAAATTCTTAATGGGGGGATTCATCACATTTATTGATGAGAAAGGAAAATTATTAATGAGGAGATTTATCACCATTAATTGAGGATTTTCTCCCAACATTAATGGATATTTAACTCTTGATATTAATGGATGGAATAATGGATGTTGACTGCATTAATTGATGATTATGGACTTGGTGTCTATATAAGGAGGATGCAGAAACATATTTTAAAAAGAGAGAAAGGGTGTTTCAGCAAGATGTAGCCGGCAAGGGAGACTCGGGAAGGGGTTGCCGCGTTTGCGGTGGTCCGTGGGGCACGACGACGATGGCGCGTCGATGTTTGACAGGTGCAGAGCAACGGCTATGGAATTGATGACCATGACCACGTCTCGAAATTCTTCCTAACGGTGGTGATCAGGTGGTGTGCCTTGATTGAAGATCGACGGTACATTATGATGGCGAGATCATTCGGGTGTCGCAAGCTGGTGCGAGGTTGACGCATGTTCGGGTGAAGATCTCTGAGGTAGTGACGTTTTGTCGACAGAAGGGTGACATTTTGTCACAGATTGATCTTCCGATACATGGCGTCAGCGGGATGTTTATCAGAGAGAATGCAGAGGCATATCGGGGTGTGGTTTTCACACAGGTTTTCTACGCTCTCTTATTTGTAATTCAAGTTCGGGCATTACTTGGATTCTTGTATTCTCTGATTCATAGTGGATATTTTGGGAATTTCCCCGTGGTTTTTTAATCCACCGCATGGGAGGGTTTTTCCACATTAAAAAATCCTGCGTGTTGATTTATTTATTCTGCTTATATCGATTTGGGTTTCTCACAATATTTTTGGCAAGAAATTTTCGGCCCAGATTCGGGATTCTCCCCAACAAGTGGTATCAGAGGAGGTTGGTTCGTGCTTGCTGTTTAACGTGAGAATTATAGAAGATTCGAAGAGGATCACAGATGCATGCGTGGAGCAGAATAAAGTTTGAAAATTAAAGCAGGCTGAGAGAGGTGATGCACATGTCGTCCAGGGGATGTTGAGCATTGGGGAGCAAGTTTTTCCTGCAGGTGCTTCGGATTATGTGGCGATCACAATTATGGGGGAGCCATATGTTTCTGGTTCTTGTCTTGTTTAACAAGATGAGCAGGATGGTGGAGATACAAATGTGACGAAGATTTCAGCGTTTGATTTTCTTTTTTGCAAGGGGAGATAATATTTATTTTATCAGAAGAGCAAAAGGACGTCGTCATATTTTATGCAAATAATGATGGTTGGTGTGATACCGACATATTTTATTTCCTACTGGGTTTGTTGGATGGTTCCATTCATTAATGTGATGAAGGGGGAGTTTTTTGCGACTCATCACATTTATTGATGAGAGGAAAATTCTTAATGAAGGGATTCATCACATTTATTGATGAGAAAAGAAAATTATTAATGGGGAGATTTATCACCATTAATTGAGGATTTTCTCCCAACATTAATGGATATTTAACTCTTGATATTAATGGATGAAATAATGGATGTTGACTGCATTAATTGATGATTATGGACTTGGTGTCTATATAAGGAGGATGCAAAAACATATTTTAAAAAGAGAGAAAGGGTGTGCCAGCAAGATGTAGCCGACAAGGGAGACTCGGGAAGGGGTTACCGCATTTGCGGTGGCCCGTGGGGCACAATGAGGATGGCGCGTCGGTGTTTGACAGGTGCAGAGCAGCGACTATGGAATTGATGATCATGACCATGTATCAAAAGTCTTCCTGATAGTGGTGATCAGGTGGCGTGTCCCGATTGAAGATCGACGGTACATTATGATGGCGAGATCATTCGGGTGTCGCAAACTGGTGCGAGGCTGACGCATGTTTGGGTGAAGATCTCTGAGGTAGTGACGTTTCGTCGATAGAAGGGTGAAATTTTGTCACAGATTGATCTTCCGATACATGGTGTCAGCGGGATGTTTATCAGAGAGAAGGCAGAGGCGTATCGGGGTGTGGTTTTCACACAGGTTTTCTACGCTCTCTTATTTGTAATTCAAGTTCGGACATTACTTGGATTCTTGTATTCTCTGATTCATAGTGGATATTTTGGGAATTTCCCCATGATTTTTTAATCCTCCGCATGGGAGGGTTTTTCCATATTAAAAAATCCTGTGTGTTGATTTATTTATTCTGCCTATATCGCTTTGGGTTTCTCACGATATTTTTGGCAAGCAATTTTCAGCCCAGATTCGGGATTCTCCCCAACATGGTCCTCCTGCTTCTGGCCGTTTTGGCATGATAATCCACCTGTCGACCACAACTTCTTCTACCACTGGTGTGGTCTCCTACATTTGACCATTTTTTCGTACAACTTCATCTGACGACATCTCCTGCATTTGACCGTTTTGTCATATAACTTCATCTGACGACCATAACTTGTCAAACCACAGGTGTGACCCTTCTCCTTTGTTCGTTTTGACATGCTGCTTCTTCTATTGACCACGACCATTAATGGACACCACCACAGCCATAGTGACTTGCTCGTTGCACACAAGCACACTGGAAGTCCACCACGGAAACCACCATGGGTGTGGTCCCTTTCTCGTTGTCTGTTTTTGGAATGGACTTCCCAACACGCCCTCCATAATGGGTGTGACCTTACCCAGATTCTTCAATATACCCTCCACCATGGGTGTGGCCTTCATCACTTTAAGAAAAGCCTGAATCATGATGAACCAATCATAATGTTTACTTTAATGAAGAACATCTAACTTAACATCATCTGGTTTAACATTGAATACGATTTATGCATTGATAAAAAAATCCAACACACTCAATCATATCATCTTCACCAATTCTTCAACCTTACTTATCACAACAACCATCTCAGTACCTCTCAGGCTCAACAATCCCACATTTTGATTTTTTTATTATCCAAGGAATATAAATCACTATGAAACTCTGAAACCTTAGCAATGGGTCGCCATCCAATAATTATAAGCCCACGTAAGTGAACTCAGTGTAGAAAATAAGAACATTGAATAAATAATACCATGTTTTCCATAAGATAGTGATCTATAAGCAACATCCTTAAAAAAGACCTCACAATCTTCAATCAAAACTTCATCATTACATCATCAACATTTCAAACCTGAAAAATTTATACAACTACATTCAATAAATTGTTAAAATAGTTCACACATGCTAAAATCACAACTTACACCTTTTAATAACTCTAAATATATGATTCCTTCCAATAGAAAGGTAACACATATAAATGGATACTCCCTCCATATTATATACTCCCCCTTTGACAAACAAAAAGAAGATAAACATAAAGAAATGTTTTATGTTGTAATTTTTCTCCCCCTTTGACAACAATATCCAAAGAAAAAGAGAGATAGGGGATGAAAACACCATACCTTAGCCCTGTAATGAATGAGGTTGAACACCTAACTTCAACCTCAGATTTTGAAATGATTCTTTTGACAGTGGATTAATAAACACATCTTTTATCTGCTCCTTTGTAGGAATAAATTTAATTTTAACCCATTCTTCTCTACTAGCTCTTTGATGGAGTGATATTTAATATTAATGTGATTGAATCTTGAATTCTGAACTAGATTCTTTGAAAGATAAATATCACTTTGATTATCACATCCCAATAGTATATGAAACATCACTTCAACTTTTAAATCTTATAACTCAGTCTTCATCTATATAAGTTGTGTTGAGGCATAGGTGGAATCCACACATTCAAAATCAACAATACTCAAGGAGACTTAATTATAATTCCTTGAATTCCAACAAAAACACCTCTCTCCAAGATAAAAAGCTCCACCAGATGCAGATCTCATATCATCAACACATCTTGCCCAATCTGCATCCGAGTAACCAAACAAATCAATCTCCCCTTTGCTATCATATTTCAATCTGTAGTTCATTATGCATTTGATTTATCCAAGTATTCTCTTTCCAGTCACAAGATGAGGCACTTTTGGTACACTTTGATATTTGACACAATGTGTAGCAACATACATTATAACAAAATAGGGTAATAGTGGCGGTTTTGAAAACCGTAGCTATTTTTTTGAATATTTAGCGGTGACTTTTAAAAAACTGCCACTAAATCTTTTGATTTTTTTTAAAAAAATGCACTTACTCCCACTCTCTGCTCCTCCCTCTCTCCCCTAATCTCCCCTCCCTGATCCCAATCCCTAGCCCCAATCATTGTCCTCTCCCCTCACCGTCACCCCCGTTACACCTCGCCACCACCCCCATCCCCCCCACCGTGGTTCCTCGTTCCCCACCGCCCCCGATCCTTGAGCCCCCGACCTCTCCCCTCACAGCCACCCTACGTCCCCCCTCGTTGCCGACTCCGTTACCCCTCACTGCTTCCCCCAATTCCCCCGATCCCCCACCCTCTCTCCTCCTCCCATTTTTGGTTCATCGTAGCCCACTGTTGAAACCTAATGAATTTGGGTGTTTTCTTTTATTAATTTTTGATTCTCAGGGTTTATGACGAGTGATTTTAGACCCGTTCTGGTAAGGTTCATTAAAGACAACAATTTTCACCCTATTTAAGGTAGGTTTTTATCATTTTCTTCTATTTTGGATCAAATTAAATTAGGTCTTTTGTGATTTTTAGGATCCTATTAATTTTTAGGGTGTCATTGGCTCTTTCGAGGTGGAATTTCATTGTCATTTTTAAGGGAAAATAGTTTCATGTAAGTTCCCCTATTTTAGGTCTTGAAATTCTAGAACCTATCTTGCTTTTATTTTTAATCCCTTTTTTAGAATAGTTGATAAACAATTAAGAAACAATACCTGAAAAAAGTGGAATTGGGAGAGAAAACCCCTATCTCGAATCCTAGATTTCTTTATATATCTTATAATATCCTAGATAATTTAATTATATCAATCAATTAATTATTTCATAACCTTATTCATGTTTATATCATCATGATTATTTTTTTAATTTATTTATTACCATTTTACTATTTATTTATTTGTTTAATTTTGTTTGGGCCAGTCAATTTGATTTTGTTCAATTCATGATTCAAAATATATTTTGATGTAATGATAATAATTGATGGTCACTATCAAATTGTTCCATAGGCACAAAAAGTGTCAAGTTATAGTTTCCATTTCATTCCATAGTTAACAGTGTTCAATAGTTTAACATATTCCATAACGGGGTTCCAAATCGAAAAGTGATTATTCATAAGATTGTTTTAAACGATTAAAATGATATTGATTTTTTACTTTTAATACCATTATTATAAGGATTTTTTTTCCATTATAGAACTATAAATATGACATTAATTGATTATAAATATTATATTCAATAATAAAATAAATTTTGAAGAAAATCCATAAATGGTTTATGTGAAAATTAAACATCACTACTCACTTAGGTATTATAGAACCACCATGGTGAATGATGTTTTTTAAGAGTTTTAAGAAGGGGAAACTAATATGTATTTGATTTAATGAAAGTATTATATTATAATTCAACTATTTTCTTCGAGTTACTTTTAATGATCACTTATATTTTATAATAGGAAAGAAGAGAATCAAAATGAAAGTACTTTGGTTTTGAATAATTTTATTTGAAAAAGTAATGGCTTATGAAAAGGGCTTGTTGAGAGGGAATTCATAATATCTCAATAATAATAGAACCAATGGATGAGAATACTATGTAATTATAATAATTAAAATATATAAATATGGTGTTGATATGAGATTATAACTAAATAGTTCTGAAATAAAGGTGTTAGATAAGGAACCCTTACCATGATCTTTAATACACCTCCATTAATAATCACATTTAATTCTGGTTTTATAACTTTTTTTGGTAATTTAGAGAGAGAATTTTGGAAATTATTTCACATTGAAATAGTTAATGTGATGTTATTGGTGTATATTTTTGAAGGTTTTTTTAAAATATTATTTGAATGTGTTTAATGGGTTATGTAATTTTTTTAATTATGCTACTAAAAAGAGAAATGTGTATGTTTTTAAAACTTCAAGCGGGTAGTTTTGAAATTATATTGCTTAATATATAATTTTGATATATTCTATAAGAATTATGATATGAGTTGAATGATTAATTTCAACATGTTTTGATGGATTAAATGATGACTCATGAGAAGTGTGATAAAGTAAAATATTTACATGAAAAAGAGATATAATATAATATTATGTCTTGTGGTAAAAGTTTAACATTCATGGTAAAATGTTTCATTGTTGTTTTGAGCATGTTGATAAAAGGTTATTTGTTTCCTTATAATAAAAATATGGAAGTAAAATTATACATGTTAAATTTTGGATGATATTTGAGTATCATAATTTTAGAATTTTTAGCTCAACATTTTCATTTTTGGGGCCTTTTCATTATTACTGTTTTGATTAACATGACATGAATTTTTATTAAAGAGAATGTTAATGTGAATTGTTTAGTGGAAATTGAGCATGTTATTGAATTATATTAATTAAATGATGATAATGATGGAATAAATATAATTTGGGTTTTGATAAATATGTTATGATCTTTTATAGGGGAAATTAAAAGTGTTGTATTGTTTGAAAATTTTGATAGGTGTTTACTGAATTGTTTAAAGAAGGTAAACTACATGTAGTGCATGAGATAAAAACATATATTTTATTGTGAATCATGTTTAAATGTGTAATTTTTTAGATATTTTTTTATATCCAATGGATAAAACTTAAAATTAATATGGATTGTTTATGTTCAAAAAAATACATTATTTTTATAAGTTAGTTGTTTTGATTCCACATAAATAATTCTCAAATTTTTTATGAACTTTTATAATCCACCTTATATTATTTATAATCATGACATAATATTTTTTTCGTGTTTTAATTTTATTTAATAAAGTGTAGGCACATTGTGATATATATGGATAAAAGCTGAATCACATTAGTGAGGAACACACCTCAGTATGCTAAGGGTTTGGAGGAGTTTTTAGATTTTTCAATTTCCAATCGATCTGTTGATGGGACAATAAGATGTCTATGTCCTAAATGCAAATTTAGAATACAGTTGAAGAGACATGAAGTTTATGAACACTTGATATTGAAGCAATTCCCTACTCAATATTTGTGTTGGATTTGACATGGAGAATCAAACATCACAGAAAGTTTGAGCATTGATGTCAATCAACATAATGAGCTCCAAACTTCATCCACAATGGACAATGAAATAAAAAAAATTATAAAAGATCTTTTCAATATTGCAAGTCAACAACATCAACATCAAAACACATCAGAACAACCAGTTGAGGGTGCTACAAATAGTAACTTAACAAGTGATGTTTTTGGGACTATAAGACAACCATATCAAGATTGTAACATATAATTGGACCAACCTATTGATTTTGTGGAGACTAATGTAAGAGAGAACTTCACTGAGCAGACATATGTGTTTTATGATTTAGTTGACGATGAAAATCAAGAGTTGTATGGTGGATGTTTGAAATATTCAAAATTTCTTTTCTACTAAAATTGTATCATATCAAATGCTTATGTGGAATTAAAAATAAGGTGATGTCCATGATATTGGAATTTTTTCATGATGCATTTCCTGAAGCTAAGATCCCTGAGTCTTTTTTGTGATATTAAAAAAGTTGTCACTACAGAAAAATTACAATTTAGAGATTTTTTTTAAAAACGTTATTAATTTAGCGATGTTTCATGAAAACATCGCTAATTTAGCAACGTTTCCTCAAAAGCATTGCTAATTTAGCGATGTTTTCTCAAAAGTATCGCTAATTTAGCGATGTTTACTTAGAAGCGTCACTAAATTAGTTATATTTTCTCACAAACATCGCTAAATTAGCAACATTTTCAAGAAACGTCCCTAATTTAACCACGTTTTTCAGGAAGCATCACTAAATTAGCGACGTTTTTCAGGAAACGTCGCTAAAAATATATAAAAATATATATTTATATAGCTCATTTCCCCACATCAATGTAAATATATATTTAGGTATATATATATATGTATTAATATTTATAAACACATACATATATATATATGTATTAATATTTATAAACACATACATATATATATATATATATATATATATATATATCTAAACACACACACAAATATATAAATATATACACACACATATTTTTATATAAACACACACATATATTTTAAATTTAGTCACGTTTTTAAGAAAACGTGTCTATTTTAGTGATAATTTTACCAGTGTTTTAAAACATGTTAATTGTATATATATATATATGTAAATTTATAATTGTAATTATATATATATGTGTACATACACATATATATTCACACACACACATGCATATATATATATATAAACATATATAAACATATATTAATATAAGCATATAATATATATAAAATATATACATATATATAATATAAACACATATATACAATACAAATATATATATATATATATAATACAATTATATATTTATATATAATATATAAAAATAAAATATAAACACACACAGATATATATATATTTATAATATAAAACATAAACACACACACACACATATAATATATATATATATATAAACATAAAATATAAACATATGTATTTATATATATAATATAAACACACATATATATTATAAAATATAAACATATATATAAAATCTAAACATATATATATACACATATTAATATATATATATATATCAATATATTTAAATTAATATATAAATATATACACATAATATTGATTTTTTAATACTGAAATCTCTCTCTCTCTATATATAAATATAACATAATACAATTAAATATTTTAAATTTAGTCATGTTTTTTAAAAAAAGTGACTCTTAGTGGCATTTTTACCGGTGTTTTGAAATGTGGCTAATTATATATATGTGTGCAAATTTATAATTATAATTACACACCCACACACACATATTTACACACACACACACACACATTTATAATATAAAACATAAACATATATATACATATACAATATAAACATATATATACATATACAATATAAACACACACACACACACACAAACATACATACATACATATATAATATAAAATATGGAGATATAAAATATAATATAAACATATATATATATATATAAATAATTATAAAAACATATATAAAATAAATATAAACACATATATAAAATAAATATAAACACACACACACATACACACCTATATTTAAAAATAAAAAATAAATATAAAATATAAACATATATATATATTAATTTCTTGAATACTGATATATATATATATATAACATAATACAATTAAAATTAAAAAAGAACAATAGTTGAGTTGGTTAGGGGTACCACTACAGAAGCTAGAGAATGGTGGTTCGATTCCTAGCAAGCTGATTTTTATAATCCCCTTTGACTAGCATAGGAGCAAAACATGAGGGGGTTAAAGGGAGATGGGTATGCGGGTAGGGTAGTGCAGGAGAGAGTGTAGGGAATGGGAGGGGTAGGAACACAGGTAAGAAAATGATGTGTGATTTAATGATGTTTATTTACTGATATTTCTAAAAAATGTCAGTAAATGAGGTACGATTTATCGATGTTTCTAGAAAATATCGGTAAATGAGGTGTCACTAAATAGTAACGTTTATTTACCAAAACTTCTTAAAAACATCAATAAATGAATTAGACATGTTTTAAAATGACACTAATGCAAAAGAAGTGTCACTAAATAGAATTTTTTATAGCGTGTTAACAAGCTTGGTCTGACTTATACAAAAATACATGATTATCCCAATGATTGTATGCTTTATTTGGAAGAGGATTCAAGTAGATAGGATTGCAATTTTGTTTTCTTCTAGATGATAATCAATGGGCGATATTGGAAGTCTGAATAAAGATACTACTATAAAGAAGAAAAAGAACACACCTACAAAGTTTTTTCATTACTTCCCTTTAAATCCTTGATTGCAAAGATTATTCATGTCATTGAAAACCACCGATCACATGAAGTGGAATTCTATAGATAATAATAATGATGGGTTAATGATACATACAAGAGATTCAAAATCATGTAATAAATTTGATTCATTACATCCAAACTTCTCATATGATCCTAGGAATGTGTGATTGAGATTGGATGCTGATGGATTCAACCCATTTGGGACTTTGAGCACTAGTTATAGCATTTGGTCGGTTCTTTTGATCTCTTATAATCTACCTCTGTGGATGTGTATGCAACAAACGTATTTTATCATTTTGATGATTATTCTTGGAAAACTAATGTTTGGAAATTATATTGATGTATACTTGCAGCCTCTAATTGAATAATTATAGGATTTATGGAGAAATAATGTTGATACATATGATCCATCTTCTAGAACAATGTTTAAAATGCACGCTGCTCTAATGTGGACCATTAGTGACTTCCATGGACTTGATAACTTATCTGGTATGAACACTTACATGAGTTTGGATTATCCTGTTTATAACATTGATTTTTATTCTGAATGAATGGATTATAGTAAAAAATGGTGCTTCTTATTTCATTGAATATTTCTCAATGCATATCATAGATTTCGATTGAAAAAGTCAAAATTTAATGGTTCTATTGACCATAGACCACCTCTAAATTTGTTGTTAGGTTTTGAAATGTTGGCACAACTTGGAAATGATGAAATAGAATTTGGGAAGGTGCATCATTTTAATGATAGCGGGTAACGAGTTCGAAGTGCATCGTCAAGTGAAATTGGAATGCAACAATGAAAGAAAAAAAGTACATTCTTCAAACTTCTGTATTTGGAATTTAATTTGTTTCAACATAATATTGATATTATGAATATTGAGAAGAATGTTTGTGATAATTTGATCTTCACATTTCTTAATGAGTATAGAAAATTGAAGGAACACCTAAATTCTTGGAAGGACTTACAAACAATGAACATAAAGTGTTATCTCTGGCCAGATGAGAATGGAAAGTATGCTATGACATTTTTTGCAATGAAAAATAGGGATAAAGATACATTCCTTCAAATTTGAAAGTATATGAAGGTATTTTATGGGTATTCAAGTAACATATCAAGGTGTTTTGATTTAAAGCATCGTATGTTACATGGATTGAAAATCCACGATTCACATATTTTGTTACAATAGTTAATACCATTGTAATTGCGTACATTATTACTTGAAAAGGTTACTAATATTGTACTCCAATTTTGCACATTATTTAGAAAACCATGTGAGAAAAATATACAACTATATGAGCTTTAAAACCTTCAGGATAAATTTGTATTGACACTTTGTGAAATGTATACGATATTTTCTCCATCATTTTTTACTATCATGATGCATTTAACATTGCATTTGTTCAAGGAAACTAAATTAGAAGGCCCCATACATTATGGATGGATGTATCCAATTGATAGGTACTTTATTTATATGTTTTTCATCTTAAGTAAACAAATTTTGTCACTTCATTAAATAAATAATTATTTTTTGTTTATTTTATTTCATAGATATCTTGTCTATTTGAAATCATACATGAAAAAAAAATCTCAACCTGAAGGCTCTATTTTTGAAGGCTATTTAGCAGAGGAGTGTATTATCTTTTATTCTAGATACCTGGATGATATTGAGACAAGATTCAATCGAGTTGGATGTGTTGATGACACATCGACTCAATCTCAACTACATGGTAAATAAAAATCTTTCCTACTATCGGCCGATCAGTTGAGAGGATCATAGATACGTTCTTTTAAATAGTGAAATTGTTGATCCATTTATTAAAGAGATCAGGATACAAAAAAAGATATGTATGAGAGGCCAAACAAAAAATGAGAAATATATAACAAAATTTGTTGATAAATAGATTGTAGAATGTTTTTCACACCATGTAAGTTCATAAATATTGAAATCAATAAAAATATTAGGTTGAAACATATTTTATAAATATAATAATGTATATTACTTTTTGTAGATCATGAATACTGATACTCAGGCTGAGTTTTCAAAAGATTTGAAGTTTTTGGATCGAGGTCTTCTAAAACAGGCTAAAAAATTCAATGCTTACAATGTCAATGGATTTAAATTTCATACAATAAACTAGGAATAGTTTTTGAAAACATAGAATAGTGGTATATTTATAGTTTCTAAAGTGGGATACTATGAAAAATTGACTGATATTATCAAATTAAACTACCACAGGAATGTTCCATTTGTTTTATTCAAATGCAAGTGGGTCGATATTTCTAGGGGTATTAAAAGAGATTCCTTACAATTTACTTTTGTGAACTTATATCTCTTGATGAATGTTAGTGACTATGAATTACATGGTCCGTATATCTTCTCATCGTAAGCAAAAAAGGTATATTATGTGAAAGACTTCATGGATGAAGGGAGGAGTGTGGTTGTTCACATAAAAAAAGAGACTTGTATGATATGAGTGATGAAGTGGAATATTTTTCATCTGACATTGATCCCATAAGCAATAAGAAATGAACTTATTTGTCTATCATGATATTGAAAATATTAGTCTTGTAAGGGTGGATGAAGTAGATGAATTAATGATGGATTAAGAAAATAATACAATTTAATGAAAAAATGATTGTATGTGAAGTTATCCATTAATTTATCAACCACTTATGTTATATGTGTAGTCATTCTTAACATAGCTATGTATATTTTGTTTATCAGTACTGCACATCTGTTATCATTTCTAATTTTTTTGCATGGATTTTTTGAAATATATGTTCTAAATTTAATTTTATTTGATTAAATGAAAGAAATTACAAGGAAGAAGAATTTCACTGATCCCAGTCAACTCCCAGTTGAAATTCCCTCAACCACATCAATAGATGATTATCCATCAGTATCCCTCTCTACATCATTCGAGACACCCTCTATCTGACCCCTTCAGTAGCTCTCACACCCTCCATTTCATCATTATCTGGAACACCCTCCTTTGTTCCATCAACATCTGAGACAATGCCTCCCCATTCAGTAGGTTTATCAATGAGGGAACAAGTCATGACTCCTATTTCTTCATAAGGATATTGGAGGGTGATAGTTATAGGTATAAATTTTAATGCGAATAAAGTCATTATAATTTTTTATACTACTAACTTTTTTTTTAATAAAATATGAAAAAAATGTTATAATAGAGAGAAATATGAATAGTTCAAATGTTTGGAATCTGAATAGAATGAATACAATTGTCCCATTTGATTATTATGGGGTCCCCACGGATGATGCCATAAGATTATTTGGCCAGATTCTAGGACAGTTGGTGGTGGAGTCAATTACCTTTCCCATTACCTATGCTTATTAGAGGCATGTGCCTCAATATTAGAAAAATAAAATCTTTGATTCTCAGATAAAGGTAATTTTAATAAATTATGGTGTAACTGAATTTCATTATGTTATTAAATTCTAATATTTTAAAAACTAATCTCTTTGTAAAAATGTTATTCCACTTTACCACTACAGATCATATTGCACAAAGGTGGACATTGAAAAATTTGGGTAAGAAATGAAAGGATTTTAAATAGAGATTATGGAATTAATTAAACGATGATTTTTTGACCACTCAACAGCTGTATGAAAAGATGCCTGAAGGGGTACATAGAGAGAAATGGAAGGTTTTTTTTTGAAATCCATCATCATGAGAAATACATGGTATTGAAATATATATTATTATATTAATCTCATTTGACATATATACATGCATATTAAAAGGTGTTGGCATTTCATAAATTACTATTAAATTACATGTTATTTATTTCAGAATGTTTCAAGGAAAAATGCATCATTTCAAGCTAAAAAAATCATCCACTACATTTTCGGGTCAAAGAGTTTTTCTATAAACAAATATACTCTGGTAATATTTTCATTAGTTTAAATATTTATAAGATAAAATTATCAATTTCATATATTAAATTGTTGATTTTTATTTATTTAATGTAGTCATATAATTTAGGACACCAAGTCTCCCAAATAGAACTTTGGTCGGATGTTCATATAAAATCTAATGAGAGTTATGTTAATGAGCCCACCAAAGAAGTTAAGGTATGAATTCCATTTTCATTGTAATAAATTATTGTCTATTATAACTATGTTAATATGTATTACATAAAATATAATTGATATTTGATTAATAGGTAAAAATAAAATAACCATTGGATTCCAATTCAGCACACTACTTCTCAGTCTCCCAGGATGATCCTATTGGTCAAGTCCTTGGGAATAAGCATCTTGGTCGCATGCACGGGATGGGTTTAGGACCATTACCATCAGAGGTCTTTGGAAGGCCACCAGAAATTGTAGCAACATCTACCCCTGGTTATAGTCACTCCCTACTTTGAGATTCTCATAGGGAGTTTATTATAAAGAAAATAAAAATTCAACAATAGATGGAACATATAAAGATGTAATATGAAAAGGTTTTTGTTTTATAGAAAGTGTTGATTGAATCATATCATAAGAAAACTAGATCTATCCCTGGTGATATTTTCTCAATGGATGGTAGTGAGAATGTAAATTACACAACTTAAAAATCATTTAGTATACAATTTTTTTTGGTTTTAAGTTTAAATTTAAATATAAAAAACTATTTAATTTTTAACATAATTATAATGCAGGTTCTTGTAGTAGGGAGTAGAGATGAAGGCATAGAGGGTTTCGATCAAAATTCATTGGGTAGTGATTAGTGTTTACTTTGGATTTATATATGATGTGTAATTAAACATATGACAAGCTAACACTAATATGGTGATTCTGAAACAATGTTGTGGTTTTTGGTAGGGATATTTTTATTTCCCTTACATTTCATGAAAATATAGATGCTTGGTTTATTTTCTATGTTTTATTCCAAAGTTTACCTTATGATTTTTCCCTTGAATATTATGTAGATGATGAATCATGACACCACCATGCCACTCTTATATTAAATATGATATAATTACTGGTATTTTAATTTTTTATAAGCCTTGGAATTTAACTTTGATTTTTTAGAGGACCTTTTATAATGAAAGGTTTCCATATGGATATGTGTAGATATGCATAAAACCTCATGTTTGAAAAAATGTAGATGAATCTTATGTATGGGATTTCCCTTTGGCACAAGGTTAGTGCATGACCATGTGAGTTCAAGTAGTAACAATGCACAAATACATACACATAAGGATTTTAATTCAATTTGATGTAGTGTACCATTGGAGAAACACATACGTAGATCTCTAGAATTATGATATGATAATTAATTGAGTTCATGAAACCCTCTAAATGAATCTATGGAAAATTTCCTCCAAAATAAAATAAGCACTGAGTTATAATCCTCTGACTCTATTAAAGTATTATAAATAGTGTTTTCCATGTACCATGTCCATGGTATCACTCCACATGGTCATTTTATTTTTATGACAATAGATCCAATGATCAATAATCCTAGTGCTATTAATACACAGATATCTAATGAAACCATTGGAACATAACTCTATCTAGAACTCCACCTTCTATAATGTATAATTATATCAGAATTAAGAACTCCCATTGATCCTTCCTCTATGTGAAACATATAAAAAAGTACATTTCTACCACTACATCCAACCTAGTATCAACCTTTCAAGAGTCCACATCCATCAATAAAATTTTATTTCTATTACTCTGATCATATTCTAATGATTTTATCCATATTTATTGAGGAAATAAAAATATTTATCACTACCATTGCAAAGATTCATGTTCTATAGACATGGGCCATCAATCTCAGGTTTTAACATGATAATGGTTAAATTCTACAAGACATTGATGATAATAGAGAAATAAATTCCAAACTTCTAGACATCAAGAGTATCTTTAGATGATAAACCCCCTCAAAAAACTATTCCGCACTATAACTCACATTCAACGTTCCTGGTTAGTCTCCTCAAATTATAGGTAAATACATCCAGATGCATTTTCATAAATACACCTTGCTCTGTGATCTATTATCTTATGGGAAAATATTATAGTCCAATTCATTCATAATAATTCTTCTTAATGAAGTTATGTTTAAGTATAATGGATCCTATGATATTATCACATCTTTTCAAGTTTTTATTCCTTTAATTAACTCATTATGGAGCTTGAATGCCTACCACTACTTCTGAAGACCACACTCACAGCCATTACATTCTGAAAAAATCATACAACAACTAAGTATCTGTATCCTTCTATCCACCCATTCTTATGAACTCATGAAAATTATGCCATAAATACTATATTATTGAAATCTACATGTTTGAAATTCCATTAATCCATCTATAAGTCTCTTATAGAGCTATAAAATTATCAATAATCAATAGAAACCATAAATACCACACCATGAATCCTAGTTCATTTAAAAAATCATCATATATTCCCTAGTTGACCTTTTAGGACCATCCCATAATCATTATTTCATTCTAAAAATTTATAGAACCACCACTCTAATAATCATGAGGTTTCAAGAACATTCCACATGATCTCCTTTCAAATATTGAGTGAAAAGAACCCCAGTGTCACTTATCCTGACTCAAAGTAGGATAGATAACACATGGTAAAAATGATAACCACCCCCAATTAATCCATGGAATTTATAAAGTATTTGGAGACTGATCCATCAAATAATATAACTTTTGGTCTTATGATGTTCTATCACAATCACTCTTTATCAGGGGAACTGACTAAATTTCATCGATTTGAGAAACTAAAATATCAGATAAATTCATCAATGAAACACCCTTTAAGGAAATCCATAAATAAAACTCATTAAATATATGAAACAATCCATCTATTATTTATATGATGTATTTTAGTTGATCTAATTATTACTGTTCTGATTATGTTATTATTACTATTCTAATTATTCTATTTTCTATATTGTCATATTTTTATTTTTTTGGCTATTCCAGGGCTAAAGATTTTGCAGTTGTATTTTTTTTGAAAAGCGATATATAGTGGCAATTTAAAACAATGATATATATGCCAAATTATTGTTTAGTGGTGGTTAAAAATGATCTTATATAAGATCAATTTTTTTTAGTGTTCGTTTTTTGGTTTTATGGGTGGTTTTCCCTCCAAAAAATAACTGCCGCTATTTCGTCAATTTTTTGGTAGGGAAAACCACTACTAAAATAAAAAACCGCTACTTGATAAACATTCTACAACATTTCCCAAAAACCGCTAATAAATGGATGGAATTGATGTGATTTGGATGTTTACACAAACTTTAGTGGTAGTTTTTGGAAACTGTTGCAGAACCATATGACGACAGTTTAAACCACCACTAAATAAAAAAAACCACCGTTATCAGTTGATTTTGTTGAAGTGATACAAAATACCCAGTCTAGATGCAATCAAGTAAAGTAAACTTCCAATAAACTTTCAAAATTATCTTGGATCAATTTCATTTACATGTTCATATTTGGTTAATTTTGTTCCTACTAAAATTGGTATAAAAATAGGATCCAAATCCTCTATGCCAAACTTATTCAACATTTCATTAACGTACTTCTCTCAAGATATAAAAATATAATAATTTTATTAAGAAATTTGTAATCCAATAAAGCACATCATCTCATCGATCATGAAAATTTCAAAATCATTCTTCATTTATTTTGAAAACTATTCAAAATATTCTTCTTCATTTTCAGAAAAATGATATCATCTACATAAATGATAATAATGATAGATATCTTCTTATCATATTTAATGTAGAGATAGATATCAACTCTTCATTTTTTTAATTAAAACTTATTAAAATAGATTTCCACCTTAGAATAACAAGCTATTGGGTCTTTCTTTAGAGCATATAAACCCCCTTTTAACTTGAAAACACAATTATAATCTTCACCAAGAAAGAAACTACATGGTTGTTCAATATAAACCTCCTCTTCTAATTCACCATTGAGGAAGGTTGAATTGAAATCCATTTGAACTATCTTACATTTACTTTGTGCTATAATGGAAATAAAAATACTTATAGTTTCAAGTATTGAAACTAGTGAAAAGGTCTCATCGAATTCAACTCCTTCAACCAGTGAATATCCTTTACATGCCAATATTGCTTTATTTATCACCACTTCACCTTTTTCATTCATCTTGTTTCAGAACACCCACATTGTTTCAATAATTTTTTTTCTTTAGGCATGGGTACCAACTCCCAATTCTAATTTTTTATATCTTATCCATAACTCCATTTATTACATCTATCCACTCTTGATGTTTCATTGCTTCTTGCACATCTCTTGGTTCAACTTGATAGAACAATGAAATATGAGAGGCTGTTCTCAATGGTATTCTAGTTTGAGTCCATTGTCCATGATTTCCAATGATATTTTGAACCTAAAATTTTCTTACCATTCTTTGGTGATGTGAAAAATATTGTTCTTCATCACTTGAATTTTTTGAATCAATTTATTTAACTCAAACTTCCTTAGAATTCTCACTATTTTCTGAAACTTCACCTTACTATTAATGAAAATATATTCATCGCCATCACTTTTAGAACTTGATTATTCACACGATTTCACTTTATTTGTGTGTTCCATCACTTTCACATCAATAGAATAAACAATCTTCCCTATCTCTTTATTATAAAAATGATATCCTCTTTCATATGGTGAATAGACTAGAAAGATACCATCAACACCTATTCTTTCAAATTTTCCTAGATTTTCACCTTTAACTATGATAATTAAAGGGGTTCCAAACACTCTTAGATACTTAAAACTTGACTATTTTTTATAATACATCTCATATGATTACATATCATAATTTGGCCTATAATGACAATGATTTTGAATATGAACTACCACACCATTTTGTTGAGGTGTGTATGGTGCATTTATTTCATGACGGATACCATGTTTGTTAATACAGGCTTCAAATATTCCATTGGTATACTCAACACCATTATCTATTTGAATCTTCTTCAAATAGTAACAACAATTTTTCTCTGCACTTATCCTAAAACTCTTGAACCTTTTTTGAGACTATGATTTATGTTTCATAAAAATAATAAATGTAATGAAACTAAATTCATCAATAAAGGAAATAAAATACTTATCTCTATTTATTTATTTCTTACTCATGGTCCTATAAATTTCAAAGTGAATTAACTCCAAAGGATGAGTAGATTTTATTTTAACCTTATTGTGTGAAGTATTCACAATATTTACCTTTTAACAAGTAGAACAAATCCAATTAATTTCCCTTTTAAACTTAGGAACATCATGAACATTATCTCCATGAATATGCTTACACATCCAAGATAACCAAGTTTTCAATTCCATAATTGATTTTCTTATTTCATGATCAAATAAAAAGAATTTAAAACACCACCAATTTGAATTTTTTTCCTCTTGTCTATTTTCCTCTTATCAACATACATCCATCTTTTCAATATCTTCATAAGAAACCTATATTTCGGAAATATCACATCATTTACTTTATCACATAACTAAGACACACTAAGAATATTGTGTTTCACTCCTTTAATATATAACATACTCTTGGATTTAAATTTATCTTTACCAATAAATGCTGATACAACACATTTTATTTTGAGTAACCCATCATTTCCAAAGATCACATAGAATTATTTACATTTTTCAACATCATGGAGGAGATTCAAACCTCCTGTCATATGTGAAGAACAATTGTTGTCCAAAATCCATGGGAATTCTCCTTTGGATGCTTTGTAGGTAACTTTACATACTGGATATTTTTATTTGCCTTTAACATTCATCTTATGAGACTTACCAAAACTATATCTTGAGCACATTTGTACTGATAGCATAACAAGACATCATTTTTCAAGATAATTAGGCTGTTCACATTGTTCACAAGCATCTTCCATTTATTGAAATCTATTTTCAATTTTCAATCCATATTTATCATTCTGTCTCTAATATGTTATCCTTTGAATGGGGTGAATCCCCCTCAGTTTCATCTTTCAAACCATCTAAAATCGTCTTTTTATTGGTAATTAAACCAATACATCATTTCTATGTTCCAAAAACCTCCATAGTTCCAATACTAACCATAAAAATAATATTTTATATTAAAACCATTATGCTGTCCAAAACTGTGAACATGACTTTCAACCTTCTCCCCACCTTTAATCTTGGATCCTTTTTTAAATTTTTTTTTAGTGAACTCTTGAAACTTTATTTCTCACATAAAACTTATTTTCATCCTTTTCCCTTCACCACTTGTCATAGTTTTTTCATTAAATTTAATGCACTCAAAATTTACAAAATCTGGAAAATCACTTTATTTTTCTATAAACTTAGTCTTCTTTATTTGACTATTATTCTCAGGCATAGATTTTTTTTGATGTTTTTCTACTCATTTTTACTGATCTTTTCTAATCTCCATGAGCTCTAACATTACTTGATATTTACTTAACTTCATGAATAGAGTTCAAAAAATTCAGCTAAAAATTTTCAAATACCTTTTTCCATACTCACTAATTTTTTTTTGTAAAATCTTGAACCTATTCACTTTATCTTTAACGCCTTACATATTGAATCTTAAATCATTTCATTCAATAAACAACTTATTCAATTCATTAAATTCCTTTTGCAACTTCATTTTTTATTCAATATGAAATGATTCATTTATTCTAGAATATTTATTTTCCATCTTCATATTTTTTATTTATTTTCCCAACTTAGAGACCTTTGAGAGAAACTTCTTAAGTTCACTTTTTAGAAAGAATTCTATCTCAATTTCTTTATTTTCCTCTATTTCACCACATATTTTACTAGTGAATTATTCTTCAATCACCTTAGAAAAGAGAAGTCTTTTATCAACATTTTTAACATCTCCATTTCTTATTATTCATCACTGATATTACTACTTTCACACTTAGATAAGAAATTTATATTCCTAAATTTTGAGAAATTCTTTCAATTTCCTTTAGAAGAAACCCCTGGTTTTTAAAATTTTATGATCTCTTCTTAAAGAATCTCATAGTGCTTCTTCCTCTTCATCACCAACTCCATCTTCTTTTAACTTAGAACAATTTGCAGAAAAATGACCAACTTCTCCACACCTAAATCATTTTAGTGTAAGATTACATTCAAACCTCCCCTTTCCTCTTACCACATTTCTAGATATTAGAAACATCATGTTATCAAACTTTTAATCTAAATCAGAATCAAAATCATAATGATCAACATATTCTTCATCAACCTTCTTCTTATGCTTCTCTTTATTTTCATCCTTAAAATAGATTTTTTAACCTTTACCTTATTCTTGATAGCATCGTGTTTACTTATTTCATAATATGTTAACACATTATTAAAATCATTAAGAGAAATATCACTTGGATCTTTTTATTCAAAATAAGATATTTTAAAATCAAACTTATCTGATAATATATGTAAAATATTTTCAACAATATCAGTATCTTACAACTTCTCACCATATCCTATGATTGTTCTCACAACTTCATTAAATCTTATAAAGAAACAATTAATAGTTTTATCATCATGCATCCAGATATCTCCATACTCAAGTATCCAAAAATAAAATTTAGCTCTTTTCACTTTGGTTTTTTATTAATATATATTTTGAATTTTATCCTAGATATATTTTGTGGGTTTGAGTCCTTTGACTTTCAAAAACTCACTTTTAAAGAGTGATGAAAGGATAAAATTATTTACATGACCATTATTTTCCAAATTCATATGATCTATTACTATCATAGGAACACCTTTATCTAAGGGAACAAACCCGTCATTTATAACTTCCAAAACATCATAACTGATAGATAATAGGTATAGAAATATCTAATCTTTTTCATATGTGATATATTTTACCATAAAATGTATAAATCCCCTTTCTATTCACTGAATTATTATTTTCCATGACATACACTAGAAATTCAATGATAAAGACTTTGAATAGAGATAAAATTCTTCTCAAACTTTAGACAACAATTCACTAATCAGGGGATTCTTCTATTTGATATCAATTGAAAAGGAAACTCTTAGATTAGTGAAGAATCAATGAGAGGTAGGGTGAATCAGTGATCCAATTATTTTTAAGTTTCCTTGGAGAACAACCCTCATCACTGGTTAAAGTGAATCTTGATCACTATACAACACACACACACACAGGGCAAAGAAAATTTATAAGGTTCAACTCTCAAAACAATAAGGATAGACCTTAGTATGATCCAAATTTCACCAAGACCATACTACCCAAAAGTTTCAACATGTTAGTACAACGACCAGGGTTTATCCTTGAACTTATGTTACAACAAGTCTCTTAATTATGACAGTACTTCTTGAACTGTTATAATGATAAAGAATTTTATATTAATAAAAAAATCCTTCTAGACATTACCTTAATTTTTTGATGCAGTGTTTCTTATCCTCTACTTCTTCAACCTATACAAACTCATATATTATCCCTTCACTCTGTGCAATTTTTCACAACCACTCCTTCTTCCTCTTCTCTTATTCTCATCATACCTCTTCTTATTCTTATTCTTCTTATTATTATTCTTCTTATTCTTATCTCTTAGATTATTCTATTCTTACATGCATACCATAATTTTCACAGTAGAAAAAAAATTATGCACTCTAATTCAAAATTTTCAAATTCAAATTCAAACCTTCAACTTATTTCAACCAACTCAACTAATCCTACTTCATTTTGAGCCTTTGGATATTGTTAGATTTATTATAAATCATTTATACTTCCAAAAAAATGTCATATATAGAGTTAGAGAGACATTAAGTCATACAAGAATCCATGTCATAAAAAACCGCTTGCAACTAAAACAATCCACCTGATACAGCTTGCACCATGTCTTGGTACAAGATCTTTGTCTGTTTCCCCTAAAAACAATGATAGCCATAGGTGAGGTCCTCTTTCTTCTAGTATTTTGAGCATGTTACTCCAATTTTAGACCATGAATTCTTCTACCATGGGTGTGGTATTCTGTATTTGACCGTTTTGTCTTGCAGCTTCACCCGTCAACCAAAACTTAGCAAAACATGGGTGTGGGCCTTCTCTTTTGGATGTTTTGACATGCTACTTCAACTATAAAACATGAACAATAATGGACACCACCATTACCATAGTATATTTTTTATTTCTCAAAGGTACACTGGAATTCCACTATGGGAACCGCCATGGTGTGGTCCCTTTCTTATTGCCTATTTTGGGCATGGACTTCCCAACATGCCCTTCATCATAGTAATAGACTTTCTTGGATTATTAAACACACCCTAAACCATGGTAATTTCCTTCACCACTTCATAAAAATATTGAATCATGGTGAACCTATCATGATGTTTACTTCAATTAATAAAATATTACTTGGCATTGCCTAACTTAAATTTTTTACATGATTTATGTATTTACAACAAAATAAGACACACTCAATCATATCCTCTTAAAAAATTATATAAACTCACTTATCAAAAAAACAATCTTAGAACCTATTGGGATAAAAAAACACCCATTAGACCTATTTTATCACAATACTGGCTTGATGGACTAGTGGCAAAGAGGCCTATATAACAACATATTTCTCCTATTTTTTCAATAAATGCTAAGAGTGTTTCTCACCATATTTATAAAAACTATGGATATATTGACTATGAGTTGAATTTATTTTTAATGTTTTTGAATTTTATTGGATGTGTTTTGATAAATTTATAAAGTTAGAGAAATAAGAAAAGAGGAGTTTAGTGTTTATTAATAATTTTAAGTTTGTAAATTTCTTTTGGAAATTGCTGAGAACCCAGTGGGGCTTACTAAAAGTTTGGTGTGCCCACAATAGACATTAAATTTCTATAGAAACTATTATAAGACTGATGTCGAGTCACTAGGAACTCGATGATCCACAAAGAACCTAATTTTGAGCCACCTAGAATCTGACAGAGGCCACCGAGATCCCATTGGGATGGTTTAACCCCATTTTAGTAGAGGGAATTATTTCCATTTCTAAGTTAGGTTTTTTGGATTTTAATTTGTATTTTTTGGATCTAGATGAACAATAACTCAAGGTTATAACTATTTAAATCCTTTTTAACTCTCACATGTTTTCTTTTACTCAACCTTATTATTTATTTACAAAACCATGATTCATCAAGTGCGTTGGATTCATGAAAATGATGTGATTAAAATTCATATGGTTTTATATTTTATTATTTTGGTTTTGATTCCACTCCATCTGATTTGATGAAATTCCTTCTAGTTTAGGTTATTTCTTGATCTTAATTACCTAGAGATGAATTAAGCTTTTGTTTATTCTATGGATCATTCTTTGATTATTATATAGATGATCTTAAAACTTTGATTGATTTTGGTAGAATTCTTAATGTGTATAGTGATAACGTGATGAGTGATTTTAATTAAAAAGTAACAAGGTAGTGTTGAAACAGAATCTAAAATAAAATGTGTTTGTTTATAATAATTTTATATTCAGAATGGATATTCCATACTTGATTAACTATTCAAAATGTGAGTGAAATGGATTGATGATGATTATGATTTCTGTTTAAGTGAGATTAAATGATGATTTAATATTATGGTAAATGAAGAGAATATTAAATGGTGAAGTAATGTTTTGGAAATTCATTTTTTATACTATAAATTATTGATAATTATTTAAATAAATGATATTTGTGTGTTGTGGAACCATTCATGAATTTAAATAGTGTTTTTTGAATTTTAATGATTTAGTAAAACATGTAAATGGTGTTTTACATGGTGAGATTGTTAATGTGTACTAAAAATTATGTAAATGATTTATATGAGAAATTTAATTTGCTTAAATAATTTAATCATTAATAATTTAATTTTTTTCCTTAATAGATTACTAATGAATAGTTATTTAACTAAAATCATTGATATGAACACGATGAAATGAATAATTTGAGTTATTTTCCACTTTGTGTGTATGTGTAATAAATAATGATATGTGTGACTGATTGATATTATTTTTTTGGTGTTTTTTGCTAATTGATGTTTGGTTTTGTAATGATATGAGACTAAATATGTGTTATAGGGAAATGAAGAGGAGGTGGTTAATCAGGAGTGATGCATAAAATACTATTGAGAGGGTGAAGTAAAAAATGCTCCACTTGAGGAATATATTGAGAAATATCCACATTAAATGAAATCTATTTTTAGTTCTTCAAAATTTAGAAAGTGGAATTATGAGAGGGAAATAGAAGAAGTTAGAAGGTATTACTCAAAAATTTCACGTATAATATCCTCATTATTTTAGAGGAGATGTTTGATCATAGAGTATTTAATAATGGTTGGATAGAATTACCATAACCTATTTTTGAGTACTTCAGAATTTAGAAAGTGATATGATGAGAGGGTATGAGAAGATGGTGGTATATATTACTCAGAACTTTTAGGCACAATATGTCACACCCAGGTTTTTAAGTTTCTATTATTCTAGTTTGGGTTAAGTTTTCAACCATTTTTCTTGATAACCGGGTGTGATAGGTTTTGATTTTTGGAGTCTTATTTTCTCTTATTATTGGACTAGATTTTACCCTTAGGTCCTTCTTGAGTTTTTGGAGAAAAATGTATGTTTTTGGGTTTTCCAGACTGGGCGCACAATTTTGCGCACAGTTAGTAGTAACTGTGCGCCAGCCCAGGAGAGCGTGCGATAGGAGACAGTAGCTACCACACAACCTCCACATGGCCATGCACCTCGGCCCAAGTAACTGTGCCCTTCTCTCTTCTTGTAAAAAATATATTTCACAGTTACCATACGATTTCCTTAACTATTCAGACTAACCGTGTGCAACATCCAAGTCATTAAAAAATTTGGGGGTTTTCTCTCTTATCTCAGGTTTAACCCCCTAACCTTCATTTCCCTCCTCCCTCAACCTCGTGCACCCTAGGTGCACCTCTCCCCTTCCATGGAACCTCTGGATCTCCTCCCCCTTCATGGTTTTGGTTCGGATTATTCAAGGAACCCTAAGGTAAGCCCTATTCCTCTTGTTTTCATCTCCATCTTAGGGTTTTGGCTCTCTTCTTTGGGTCTTAGGGTTTCTAGTGGGCATGGAGTCTATTTTTAGGGTTTAATATTTTGTTTTTAGATTCGATATTATTGAATAGGGTCATATCTTTCCTTCTCATGGTGCGAAGGTGGTATGGATGCATTTTTGCCCCATTTTTTAGAAGGTTCTTCAAGTGAGGTGGGTGGTTCCATTCCCTAACATCATTGGATTAATTTAATATGTTTGTTTAAGTTTATTAATGTGTTATTTAGATTCATTATGTGGTGTGTATGGTGTTTTTTGAAGAGTTTTATGTGTTTATAGGTTGGAAATGAATTTTAACAAAGGAAATGTCTATGTTATTGTGTGTGCTTTGGTGTAGGGTTTCTCAAATGAGTTTTAAGGGTTGTTTGAAAGGTGTGAAATATTTTTTTAAGGGAACTTGAGGTGAGTATTTTTAAATGGATATTTTCAATGGGAAATTAATCATTTGGGTCACGTAGCCTTATTGTTCATTTTGTGTATAAATTGTGAAATGTTTGAATGGTGGAAACCTTGTTTTGAAAATGGTTTTAAAGTATGAGAGATTTTATTAAGGGGCTTAGCCCATTTTCTTGGTTGGTCTTTATTGGATGTTTTTCTTGTGTTATAAAAATGGAATTTTGGTGTTGTGTAAGTGATGGAAAAATTATTTGAAAGGGGCCCTTTAATGGTGTGCGTAAAACGAAAAATGGGCTGTTTTTTAAAGAAGGGTGTTTTATTTGAAATGTTTGGTTTTTTGTGTGAAAGTAGTTGTATATGAGGAATATAAACTTTAACCTTAGCATAAGGGAAACCTCAAGTATTTGGGTGGGCAGACTAGACTTAGTAAGATAGTGATATAGAAGTGGATTTTCCCAGTTTCACTTATTTGGATTGATGCTTACAACACTGACTAAACTATTGTGATGATTGATCACCACTAGAATTTTGGATTCTCCTCCTCTCTAGTGGATCATGCATGAGGATTCTGACGGTTGTGGTTACTATACCACCTTTGACCAAGGTATGAGGTTATAGGGTCCCACTCAAGCTAGATAAAACTTAGGGGATTTACCCATGGTGCTTTACTACTTATGACGCAGTGCTATCTATTGGAATATGGGGGACCAATTTAGTGTGTGTGTGCTATTCATAAATTTTATTTTTCATTTAAGTTGGTTTTTGTGAAATGTTTTCCCTTCAAAGCATACCTTTTTAACTTTTTTATTAATAAATATTTTCCTTAAAAATGTTTTAAAAGCACAAGTTTGAATAAGAATGTTAGATTATCTCTTTGATGTTATAGTATGGAGCCTCTTTCTTGGGTAGAATCCTACTGGGCTTTAACTCACACCCAATATACACCTTTGGGTGCATGTAGATCTTGTTTCCTATGTATCCCAAGTTGAGGCATTGGGTTTAGTGATGGTGGTCTGAGTTGTTAGCAGCTTTCTCATGCAGGTGGATGTTGGTGGTTTGGGGATGTGGATCCTCTTGTTTCTTTGAGATCTATGTTAGATTTTTTGGTTTTCCTTTGTTGTAGTTTCTTTTGGGTTTTTGGGTTCAATTGTAAACTTTAATTCTAAAAATTGTTAAAGGATTATTTGGTTGTGTATTTTAATATTTGTTTTATTTAAGTTGTTTGTTGTTTTTTGTTTATTGTTTTAGGTAAATCATTCCCATGTATTATTTAGGATACACGGACACTTGTGCCAGCCTGTGGGGGTCAGGAACGCCCTTTGGGTCATGTCGCAGACTGGGTCGGGCACCGAATCATATGGTGACCCGTCTTGGTTCATGACACAATATCCTCCTAATTTTAGAGGATATATTGTATCACAAGGTATAAAATAATGGTTGGTGATAATTAAAAAGATATTTGAGTTGAAATATGATCTTAAGAATAGGAAAGCAAAGCTGTTAGTAATAATACTGGAAGGGATGACATAATAATGGTGGGATATTCTTGTGTAGGTGAAGAGAGTTGAGGAGTTGACTTAGGATAAATTATAGTCATCTTTATGTGTAGTTTTATCCTAATATCATGAGGATGGATAAGTAAAATGATTTTATGGAATTTAATTAGGAGAGATGATAGTTTTAGAGTATGTAGCTAAATCCAATGATTTATTTTTCTTTTCCCTTACTATGGGATGTAATGATAATTTGATGTCTTGATCATTTGAGTATATATTTCATCCATAACTTCAATATTAGGTGAGTCTATTTTGTTTACCTACCTATATTGAGGTGGAAAAAAAGCACATATAGAAGAGAAAAATCTGGGGGTTAGTCATAGAAGAGTTATACATGTGAGTGGATCAAAAGTTAGTAAGAAGAGGAAGTTTGATTAATTTCTATAGGGTAGTGAGAGATTAATGAACCGAAAAAATAATTTTTATTTTTTTATTCCCTTTATTATAAAGTAAGGATGTATTTAGAGTGCTATGAGTGTGGTTATACAATATGTACTCAATCTTTGTTCCCTAGTGGATTAAAGGAGTGAAAACCTTGTAGTACGTTGGGGAAATTTAACTTTTTTTACCAAATAAGAGGTTGGGGGAGTGGAAGATAAGGTTATAGTTTTATTAAAGAATCTTAAGGTTGGAAATGAATAACTTAACATGATAGAAGCTTAATATCTTCTCGAATATCTAGTTAAGATAGGGGTGTGAGTTCATAGGAAAAATTTCAATAAGGTGGTATGAGTTAAGTTAATTTGGTGGATCGGGTTTAAGATTGTGGAAAAAATTTTGGTTATTTATTTATGGTTAATTAGGTCATAATGGATGTTGGTAAGGGATATTTGATAGTCCAAGGTAAGATACTATTCAATTATACCATGGATAGTATTTTTTTGTATATGGGTGCATCTCATTTCTTTAATCTCTCTCACATTTTTTGTGATTTGTGTTTGAATGTGGTGCTATAGAATCTCCTATGAATATCCACATTACAAGAATTCTTCTTCAAGTGATTTAGAATTTAGAAATGGGTATGATAATAGGGGAAGATAAGACATGGTAAATATTATTTGGGACTTTTAGGTACAATATAATTATAATTTTAGAGTAGATGTTGGATCATTTGGTGTGAATAAATGATTGGAGAAAATTAATAATATCTTTATATGGATCGATTCTACTGAGAGTTAAAAGGTGAAGTTGGAAGTGTTAATGCTAGAAGGGACAAAAAATTGATAGTGGGATATTTTAATACATGAAAAGAGAGTTTAGGAGAATAATTAGGATGAATTTTAGGGGTTTTATGAGTATTTTTATCCTAATACGTTGAGGATAGATAAGAAAAATGAGTTATGGAATTGATGTTGGGGAAGATGATAATTTTTGAGTATGAAGCTAAATTTATTGGTTTAATTTAATTTTCATTGACTATAATAGGCAATGAGAAATTTAAGTCTTAACAATTTGAGTATAAATTATAACTATATATTCATGATTAAGTGAGACTATTTTATTTAACTACCTATACTGATGTGCTAAAAAACCACTTATTGTAATAACTCTTCCCTTTATTATATATTAACACACGATTTACTACATAAAATTACACTTAACTCAACCCAAAAAATTGATAATTCTAGTGTATTTGGGAAAAGGTACATTAAATTACAATTTAAAACATGGAATGCCACATCTTTATTTAAAAATTCTTTAACATGCTTGCACTTAAAACTGTATGGGATAACCTGAAGAAATACATAAGAAAGGGATGCGCTATAAATCATAGTAATGGAGTAAACATGGTATAAGACATAACATGTTATACAATAGTAATATCAAGGGGAATAATAATAGCAGGAATAATAAACATGAAAGATAACACATGATATAGAATGATAACATAAAGGCAACATGGGAAATGTGGCAACAACTTAAAACACCGCATCATAGGTTAGGCTAACTACCAAGAAATCATAATGGAAAAAGTACCATAAAGTAATAAGGTTCAATACATGTCCCAACATTATGTATCATGATACTAAACATTACCCAATGCATTAGAGCTCTATATAATTCCAGGCGCACCCGTCACTTTCATTTCAATCTCATGCTTAAGTGTGCCACATAGATCATACAACATGGATTCAATCATCAAAATATTTTATTTCAATAACATGAAGTATTGAATAATACATTTAAATCCCAAATAATAATTAGTATAAGTTTATAAATATAAACAACCTTGATATAAATTGGGTATGATATTCACTACACAATTATTTTGGCATAGATTCCTGTGATGAAATTTTGGTGACATAATGGGAAAGTGTAAATATTCATGGAAGGACTTAATGAGAGAAAAATGGGTCTATAATAATTTATAAATCATAAGGAAATTATGGTTAAGGTTAAAAAACATACCCCATAATTAGTAATTGAAAATTAAAGGGCATAAAATGAAGAAGATTCTTGAATAAAAGGGGAGAAAGAGAGGTTCCCTTACGAAATTTCAGCAGCCCAACAACATCACTTAAAAATTCATAAAATGGGTTTATGAGAGATAAATGGGACTATTATCATTTTTAAATAAAATGGGATGTAATAGGGACATGTAAATACATATCCCAACATTATAAAAGGGAGAATAGAAGGCATAACATAATAAAGAAACTTGAATAAAGTGGAGAAAGGAAAGAACCCTTACTTGAGTGTGTGGCTTCAAAAGCTTAAAAAAGGGATTCTTGAGAGATTGGGGTGAATTGGGAAGATTTTAGAGAGACGATGTAAGAGTAATGACATTCTAAAAGGTTTTTAGTAAAGATAAATGGGAGCATGGGTGGGTTTATATAGGAAAAGAGAGAGATTTCTTTAATATTTAGGTTTTGGACTCTACAAAATAAAATATTCAAAACCACAAACCTTCCCATGGTTTTTGCCCATGGTTTCTACCAAATGTGAGAGTTTTTCATTATTTTATTATTAAATGGGTATAAATTATTAAAATAATTCCCTTTATTATGTGAAGGTGAGTCACACTTTTAAATAAATTAATTTAAAACTCTAAAATATATTAATGGTTTTCGAGGATTCATAAAGGATTAATAAAAATAATAAAATAAACATAAAATAAAATTATTTAAAGGTTAAAACATATATTTGGCTTAGTATTCCCATTATAGTATTTATTACATAATGTTTTGGTCATTATGATGTCATAAAACACATTGTATATTTATACGATATTTAATTTTTACCCAAAAATTTGACTGTCTCAGAAAATTATGAAAAATTCACCATTGGATATTTTTGACATTATTATTCCAAAAATAACATTCATTTCATCTAAATAATTTTCTAAATATGTGAATTTTCACTTTTACATTTATTGAAAATGACGGGTTTTTGGAAATAACAGTTTTTGAACCCTAATAAAACATTACATTTGACTTCATAAAAAGTATTTGATAATTTATATTTAATAAAAATAATTTAATAATATAATTTAATTAAAATATTATTTATTTCAAAAATAAATTAATTCATTAAAATTAATTCCTTAATTGAATTGAATAATACCCAAAAATACTATTTGTGTTTTATAGTATCAAAATAAAAATATATTCATTATTATTTACAAAATAATGTAGATAATAAATTTTCTATAGTCTTTATACCTATAACTTAAGTACACTATCATATTCCCTATGATTAAGGTGTGCGATGGTGAGACTTTCATGGGGTCGTTCGAAAAACATGGTTTGGGCCATGATCTCAATGAGCTTGAACTTATCCCATAAATGATTTTACTCATGCTTAAGTTATTGGATATTTACTTGGGCTTGGTTGAGGTAAAATACCAGAGAATCTATCTCCCTTATAAGCTTTGATAAATGGGCTTCATATGGTACAATCCTACTAGATAAGGCCATCATTTCCTCTGTTTTTGTCAATTGGATTTGTTAAAGCCCTATATTTATAATAATAATGAAATCACTATTTAATGGATATATTATCAACGGTAAAGATTCTTAATAGTATTTTGAATCCAATTGGATACAATAAAAAAAATAAGTGTATGTGTTTTCTATAACCACATCACATAATAAAACATTAAATCATAATGGAATTTTATTTATAATAGTACAAGTCATTACAATATTCCCCCCTTGAGAAATTTCTCCCTAAAAATTTTCATTTGAACCCTTAAAATAGATGAGGGTTATTATATCTCATCACTTCCTATAGTTCCCATATTGATTCTTCAAACTTGTGGTTTCTCCACATCACTTTGACAAGGTACATTGTCTTATTTCATAGAAATTTGTCTCTATGATCTAAGATCTTCATCGAATACTCATCATAGGAAATATCATTATCGAATGGTACCAACTCTGGATTTAGTACATATGAGGGGTTAGGTATGTACTTCCTCAAGATTGATACATGGAATACATCATGAACTCGAGATAGGTTAGGTGGGAGAGTAAGTCGATAGGCCACCACTCTGATGCGATCAATGATCTCAAAGGGTCCAATGTATCTTGAACTAAGCTTTCCATTATTCCCAAATATCATCACTTTATTCCATAGATATATGTGAAGGAATACCATATATCCATCACCAAACTCTATGTCTCATCAAATATTTTCATCATAGCTCTTTTGTTAACTCTGAGCATCCTTGATGTGCTGCTGAATGGTATTAACCTTTTCCACCATTTCCTAGACCATTTCAGGGCCTAGTAGTTTTCATTCCCCAACTTCATCCCAACATATAGGTGTCCTGAACCTCTTCCCATAATAGTTTTCATAGGGATCTATTTGGATTCTCAATTGGAAACTGTTTTTGTATGATAACTCGACCAAAGGAAGATGTTGATCCCATCCTCCTTTGAAGTTAATTAAGCATGATCTCAATATTTCCTCAAGTGTCTGGATAGTCTACTCTGATTGGCCATCAGTTTGAGGGTGATAATCCATGATGAAGTTCAAATCAGTGTTTATATAATATTGAATACTTTTATAGAACTTAGAGGTGAATCATGGATCTTGATCAGACACAATTGATAGTGGTACTCCATATATCCTGACCACTTCCCTGATGTATATCCGTGCAAGTAGATCCAATGAGAATTCCTATTGTATTGTAATTAAGTGTGTAGTATTTATAAGATGATCCACCACAATCCATATAACATTATTCTGTCTTGATGTCTTTGGAAGATCAGTGACAAAGTTCATGGTTATGTTTTTCCATTTCCATATAGGTATGGGTAATGGTTTCATCATCCCCTTGGATTTTTTTTCTACTTTCACTTGCTAACATACAAGACATCTTGATGTATATTTTATGATATCATTCTTCATATTTTCCCACCAATAGTGTTCTTGGAGATCTTGATACATCTTTGTGCTTCCTAGGTGGATGGAGAAGTTTGAGCTATGTGAATCATCCAAAAACTCCTATTTAACTTAGGATTTTATGGTATACATAGTCTTTACCCAAATATCACAATTACTTCATCATTAACATTGAAATACAAGGATTTAACCTTCATTATAGCTTCCAATTGCTTCTAAATTCCCACATAAACTCTTTGATCATCCTTTAACCTCTCCATAAGAGACTCATGAAAAATAATTTATGAAAGGATTGATTATTTTCCTTCCTTTATGATTCCCATATCCATCCTTTCCTGATCTAAGAAGATCGAATCCCTTTTAATTACCATTAATGAAATAATTGATGGATCCATTCTTCTTAGAGCATCTACCACTTTATTCTCTTTCCCAGGATGGTAGTGGATTGAGCAGTCATAGTCTTTGATCATATCTAACCATGTTCATTGAATCATATTCAACTCTTTCTGTGTGAATATACAATTGAGACTTTTTTGATCTGTATATATTTAACACTTCTCCCCAAAGAGACAATGTTGCCAAATTTTCAAAGAAAATATCACTACAACTAACTCCAGATCATGAATTGGTTATTTCTATTCATGAAAATTCAACTTCCTTGATGTATAGGCTACGACCTTGTCATTTTTTCATTAACACACAACCCAATCCCTTTGAAGCGTTGCTAAATACCATGGAATGTTCTCCACTTGAGGGTAGTGTAAGAATAGGGGTAGTGATAATCCTCCTTTTCAAATCCTTGAAGCTCTCTTCACATTCATAATTACAAGAAAACTTAACTCCCTTATAATTTAGCTTGGTAATAGGGTTTTAAAATCATGATAAATTTCTCACAAATCAGCGATAATACTCAGCTAATCCAAGAAAACTACATATATCTGCCACAAATGTTTGTCTCGTTCATCCTTAAATTACTTCTATATTTGAAGGGTCTATAGATATCACATTTCTAATGATGATATTCCCCAAGAATGAGACTTCCTTCAACCAGAACTCACATTTTCTGTACTTTTTATAAAGCTTCTCCTTTCTTAATGTTTTTATCACAGTGCTTAGATTCTCCTCATGCCCCTCCTTTCTTTTGGAGTATATTAGAATATCATCTATAAAGACTACCGATTTTTTTGAGTTAATCCCTAAATAATCTATTCATAAAGTCCATGAATATTGCTGGAGAATTAGTGAGTTCGAAAGGCATCACTATAAACTCATAGTGCCCATACCTTGTATGAAAAGAAGTCTTGGGGATATCCTCCTCCTTCACCCTAACTTAGTAATATCCTGATCGTAGATCCACCTTGGAGAATTATTGTGCTCCATGTAGATGATTGAACAAGTCATCAATCAAAGATAGAGGATACTTATTCTTTATCATGATCTTTTTGAGCTCATGATAATCGATGCAAAGGTGCATTGAAACATCCTTCTTCTTGATGAAGAGGACTGATTCACCCCATGGTGAAGCACTTGGGTGTATGGACCCTTTATCTAGATTCTACTACAATTATTTCTTTAGATCCTTAAGTTCCAAAATATCCATTATATATGAAGTCTTGGATAATGGTAGTGCCCCAAGTATAATGTCTATTGAAAACTCAAACTCTCAACTAGGAGGAAGACCATGAAATTCCTTAGGAAACACATCAACATATTCCCTCACAATAGGCATGTCTTACAAGATGATCCTTTCCTTAGACTCAATCATTTGAGATAGATATGCTTTATTATAGGGCAATAATATACACACTTGAGATGATGGTGCTAAAAAATATTCATCATTATCCTTACATTTGTATAAAATATGAGGATGATTTGCAATATAGAGAGTGATTTCCTTCTCACAATAATTTATGTTAGATCTATAAAGGGAAGTCAAATCCATTCCCATAATTTCATAAAATTCAACTAAAGGGAGTATGAAAAGGTTTTCTAGTAAATTCATCCCAAAAAATTTGATAG
Source organism: Viscum album (assembly GCA_963277665.1). Taxonomy (NCBI): domain Eukaryota; kingdom Viridiplantae; phylum Streptophyta; class Magnoliopsida; order Santalales; family Viscaceae; genus Viscum; species Viscum album. The sequence continues at coordinate 1,674,254,443 of OY728133.1, forward strand.
GGGAGGAGTTATATACTTTATATTCAATAATTTCCCCATTTTCCATTTTCACCGACATATATACTTCCATGATTTGTGGTGGTGTTCGAATAGTTCTACTAAACTTTCATGATATGAAGGAATTCGTAGAACCAGAATAAAAAAGTAACTTCACTATTCTTAAATGAATAACTTGCATACCTATCACCACTTCATTGTCGGGATTCACTTCAGTGGTAGTGATGGAAAAAGATCACCCTTTCTACCTTGGAGGTTGTTAGTTGTCTCAAAAAACCCTTGGATTAGTTCATTGGTTTAAAAAGTTACATGTTTTTTTAGTTGTGTAAATAGAAAATATGCTGAGGGTTGATTGGAGAATTCCTTTACTCCATCGCAGTAGTAGGTTTCTCTAGTCAGAAATCTTTAGCTAGGTTCTCTTCCTTTCTACACCTAAAGCATTTTCTCATCCCCTTTAGGTAATTTCTGGGGTTCTTTTTTCCGAACATTTGACAAGTTGGGTGTTGGAATTTATTGGCACCATTATATCTCTCTATCAGACTGCTAGAATTAAAATACACTTTTTTTCTTATTATCCCCATGATACCCTTGAGAATTTTCAATATCTATTTTGAATTTGAGGGCACATTAGAGAATTTCATCATTGTTATCCAATTCACGGATCACTAAGGGTTTTCGTAGACTTGGTTTTATCCAACCAAAGAAGTGGTCAACCTTTTAATTGGGGGTAATGACAAAGCTAGAGGCATACCATGCAGGTCTTTTGAAGTTTATTTTCATATTCCCCAATAGATTCATCATCTTTTTCTTATGGTCAAGGAAAACCATTTCCATTTTAAGATGGGGAGTGTGAAGAAAATATTTATTGAAAAACATTTTCCAAAAATAATTCCACCCCATTGCTTCAATCTCTTCCTCAGGATTAAATTTTTTGATCAATGTCCACCACTTATCAACTTCACCTTCCATACAATAAACAGCTAGTAGAACCTTCTCTTATTCAGAACAATGAAGTATGGAGAAGATCTTTTCAATGGAGTTGATCTATTGTTCCATGATTAAGGAATCAAATGACCCATTTAAATTAGGAGGAATTTGATGCATGAAGCTCTCAATTGTGGATTGTTATATCTTTGGTGGGTTTGTAAACTCCTCATGATCTAGGTTTTTATTCACAACTTGAGTCAGTTGAGAGAGTATCATTATGAATTGTGTGATTCTTCATCCAGTCGTATTGGGAATCTCATTTGGGCAGTCATCACATTGCTCTTCACATTGATTTTTTACCTGATTCCTCATATATACAGACATTGGATAGAATAAAAGGAAAATTAATTATGAGCATATTTAACTTTTAAACACATAAATGGGAATTTAATGACATTAAATGGATAACTTATAATGCAAATGTATTTCCTTAACTTATGGATTTCTAGGATTCAATCTTTGTTATCCATGATCTATTTCCTAACATATATTCTTATGGGCATTTTTTAATCCCTTAATAATGGGTTGTAATGAGATTATGAATTACCAAAGTATATCCCCTAGGTGTGTTAAACTAGGTGCGTAGTAAGGCTTGTTGTCGTGTACTAGGTTACCCTGAGTTAGACTCAAAACACCTTGTCAGAGTTATTACTCCTAGGTACATCTATACCAGAACCACATCCACTTGTAGTATCCAAACAAAGATGTATTTTATCAATAAAAAACTTACTCTATACTAACCAAAATTTATGTATTTTTTCTTATAATTATTCTTATCCCTAAATATTTCACTATAGTTTTCTAATCCTTATCCCAAAAATAACTAAACTTTTCCTCTAATACCAACTATAACAACTATTCCCTTTATTATACATTAACACATTATTTATTACATAAAATTACACTTAACTCAACCCAAAATATAGATAAGTCTAGTGTATTTGTGAAAAAGGTACATTACATTACAACTTAAAACATGGAATACAATATCTTTATTGAAAACTTATTTAACACGCTTGCACTTAAAACTGCATGGGATAACCTGAAGAAATACATAAGAAAGGGATGAAATATAGAGACCAGTAAGGGAATAAACATGGTATAAGGTAAAACATGTTATAAAATAGTCATATAAATGGGAATGAGAATATTAGTAATCATAAACATGAATGATAATACATGATATAACATGATAACATAAAGGAAACATGGGAAATGTGGCAACAACTTAAAACACTACATAATAGGTCAAGGATAACTACCGATACATCATAATGGAAAAAGTACTATAAAGGAATCAGGTTCACTCCCAATACCAAAATTAAGTATCATGATACTAAACATTACCCAATTCATTGGAGCGCTATACAATTCTGGACACACCTGTCACTTTCATTTCAATATCATTCTTAAGTGTGCCACATAGATCATACAACATGGATTCAATAATCATTATATTTTATTCCAAGAACATGGAGTATGAAATAATACATGTAAATACCTATAATAATGAGTATAAGTGCATAAATTTTAACTCCCTTGATAGAAATTAGGTATGGTATTCACTACACAATTGTTTTGGCATGGATTCCCATGGTGAACTTTCAGCAGCATAACGGGGAAGTGTAAATATTCATGGAAGGAATTAATAAGAGAGAAATGGGTCTATCATTATTTATACATAATAAGGAAAGTATGGGGAAGGTGAAAAAACATACCCCATTTTTAGGAATGGAAAATTAAATGGAATAAAATGAATAAGATTCTTGAATAAAAGGGGAGAAAGAGAGGTTACCTTATAAAATTTCGGTAGCCTAACGACATCACTTAAAGATTCATAAAATGGGTTGATGAGAGTGAAAGGGTACTATCACAATTTTGAAATAAAATGGGTAGTAATAGGTACATGGAAATAAATATCCCGAAATTATAAAAGGGATAATAGAAGTTATAACATAATAATGAAACTTGAATAAAGAGGAGAAAGGAAAGGACCCTTACTTGAGTGTGTGACTCCAAAAGCTTGAAAATGGGATTATCTAGAGCTTGGGGATATTTGGGAGGATTATATAGAGAGGAGTTAAAAGTAAGTACATGCTAAAAGTATTTTTATTGAAGATAAATGGGATCTTGGGTAGGTTTATATAGGAAAATAGAGGGATTTCTTTAATATTTAGGTTTTGGACTCTACAAAATAAAATATTAAAAACCACAAAACCTCCCATGATTTTTGCCCATGGTTTCTACCAAAGGGGATTGTTTTTTATTATTTTATTAGTAAATGATACAAACTTATTAAAATAATTCCCTTTCTTATGTGGAGGTGAGTCACACTTTTAAATAAATGAATTTAAAACTCTAAAATATATTGATGGTTTTGGAGGATTCATAAAGGCTTAATGAAAATAATAAAATAAACATAAAATCACATTACTTATAGATGAAAACATATATTTGTTTGAGTATAACCATTATAGTATTTATTACATCATTTTTGGGTCATTATGATGTCATAAAACACGTAGTATATTTATACAATATTTAATTTTTACCCAAAAATTCGACTATCTCAGAAAATTATGAAAAATTCACCACTGGAAAATTTTGAAATTTTCATTCTGAATTTAATATTAATTTTATATAAATAATTTTCTAAATATGTGCATTTTCACTTTTAAAAATAATAACCAACATTTATTGAAAATGACTGGTTTTTGGCAATAATAGTTTTTGAACCATAATAAAACATTAAATTTGACTTCATAAAAAGTATATGATCATTTATATTTAATAAAAACAATTTAATAATATTATTTAATTAAAATATTATTTATTTAAAAAATAAATTAATTCATCAAAATGAATTCCTTAATTGAATTTAATAATACTCAAAAATACTATTCATGTTTTATAGTATCAAAATAAAAATATATTCACTATTCTTTACAAAATAATGCACACAATCAATTTTCTAGGGTCTTGATACATATAAATTTAATACATCATCATACACCCTAAGAGTAAGGTGCGTGATAGTGAGACTTTCTTGGGGTCATTCAAAAACATGGTTTGGGTCGTGATCTTGATGATTTTGAACTTATCCCCTAAACGGTTTCGATCATGCTTAAGTTGTTGGATATCATCTTGGGATTGTTAGAGGGAAAATCCTAGAGATGCTATCTCCCTTAAAAGATATGATAAATGGGATTCATAGGGTAAAATACTAATGGATGAGGACATCACTTCTTTTGTCTATGTTAATTGGATTTGTTAAAGCCCTATATTTATACTAATCATGTGATCACTATTTAACAACTATATTATCAACGATAAAGATTCTTAATGGTATTTTGAATCCAATTGTATATAATAAAACAAAAGAAGTGCACGTTTTTTCTATAACCATACTACATAATAAAACATTAAATAATAATTGAATTTTATTTATAACAATTCGGGTCATTACACTTATAGTAGATTAAGAATTGGGGGGGGGGGGTTTCTAGAGGGAAGTTATGGGTGTGAGTAGAAAAAATAGGAAATTTGATTAATTTCTATAGGGTGATAATAGATTGGGGATCCATGTAAATGATTTTTCTTATCATTTTTCTCCGAGAAGGATGTACTTAGAGTGTTATAAGTGTAGTTGTACATGTCATACTCAATCCATGTTCCCTAGTGAACTAAAGGAGTGAAAAACATGAAGTAATTTTGGGGAATTTTTAGTGTTTTTACTATATAGGAAGTTTGGGTAGTGTTGTATGGGATTATAATTTAGATCATAAATCAAATTGTTGAAATAAAGGAGCTTAACAGAGTAGTAACTTGATGAATTTTGGGAGATTTGGTCAAGGTGGTGAAGATTCTCATAAGGACAATTTCAACAAGGTGATATGGATTAGGGTAGCTAAGTTAATTAGAATTAGGACCATAGAGAAACTTTTGGTTAGTTATTTATGGCTGATTAGGTCCTAGTGGATATTAATGAGGGGTATTTGATAGTTTAATGTATGATACTAGTCAATTATACCATGGATAGTGTTCAATTTAATATGTGTACATACCATTACTTTAATCCCCCTCACATTGTTTGTGATTTTGGTTTGAATGTAGAGCTAATGTCTAGGGTGATGAAAGTGGATACTCCATTGTGAGGAATAAAAAGTTGATCAAGAGGTCTTTATAATGTGAAATCATCATCAATGTGTGTAGAAATATTTGGTATTTCTAAACCTTGGATATCATAACCCAACCCCAATTTTCTACCTTTTATTTTATTTCTTTAATTATTTTTGATATTTTACTTGAATTTTATGTTGAATCTATTTAAATTTTTGGAAATTTGGAATTTCAGTATAGGTGTACAGTTGATACATGGTTATCATAAGCTATGAGAAAATCGTGAAAATGAATTATTAGTTTAACAGTACCATTTTTCATGGTTGGAACATAGTTTCTAAAACCATGCGAGGTGCTGGGTGAGTTTAGTAATCCCCACACGGTTGGTTTATAGTCTGAAAAAATGTGTAGTCAAACCATGAACCTTTCCTAGAAAATTATTATTTTTTATTTTACTTATTTTTTCCTCCCCTCCCTTTATCCTAAGATAACACATCACACCTCCTCCCTCCTTGTTCGCATGACACACCACCCAGGGGATCTCTTTCCACACCTCCTATGGTTCTTATTCTTTTCATGGAGATTCTAGTATATTTCTTCATGATTCAAGTTTGAATCTCCAAGGTATGCCCTCTTCCCTCTTCTATTTCTTACCCCCTTCTTATTTCCTCTCCCACCTTGCTACATTTTTCTTTATCCAAACCCTAAACATAAGTGGGTGTTTCTATTTAATAATTTTTTGTACCTAGGGTTTGTAAGGCTTGATTTAAAGCCTATTTTAGTGACGTCTGTTAAAGGTGATGTGTTTCTCTCCATTTGAGGCAGGTTACCTTGTGTTTTAAGCTTTAGATTTTATAACCTTTGAATATTTGTCATTTAAACTCATGTTTTAAACATCCATTGATAATATTATATGTGTTTATTATTCCTTTTGAAAGGTAAACCAAGTTTCACTTGGTTTTTGTTTAATGTGTTGCTATTTTCTCTATAAAATGTATGATTTTAATTTTTATAACATTTTACACAAGCATTGAGTATTCGATAAATGCCTGAATGATCTTTATTAATGTGTTTTATTGTTTTAAGTTATATATTTTTTGATTTTAATAGTGAATTTATAAATGTTATTTGAATTTTTAAAGGTGTTATTAGTTCTTGAAATGAGTGTTTGAGACTGCTAAAATGTTTTGAATGTTTTATAAAGCCTTAAAATTAGTTTTCAAGCTACTATTATGACTTTTTATTCTAAAATAATAACACAAGGCTTGATTGGAACTTTTGGATGAGTTTTATAAAAGGAATAGACCCTTGAATCACACCCCTTGGGGTTGATAGTGCCGAGTCCTTATCATGGGACATTGTGATTATATTGGAATTAAGGGGTGGTTTTTGGGAGAGTGTTTTTGAGGAATTAGAATGATTACAGTCCTCATTGATATACTATTTCTATTAATAATACTACTAAAACTATTATAACTATTATTATCACTCTCTCTATATATGCACACACATGGATACCCTTACTTGTTGTTATTGATTTTCCCACCTTCATTTCAAATTCCATGGGAAACTGAGTATAGTTGAAGGGATGTTCATATAAACATACTACACTAGATTATGACCATGCTTGGGCTTGTGGACTTAGTATGGATCATTCCATGCTTTTAGATTATACCCCTCCAATTAGGCTAGTTAGGGTATAATTGAGTGTTATGATCATTGAATTGCATTAGGAGAACCAATATGATGGATCATTTAAATTACCTATCTTGATTTCCTTACAAGCTTTCAGGTGTTCTATGTTTACTCTTTCTTGTATTTATTATTATTTTTATTCTTCTTCTTCTTATTATGTTTATTGTCTATGGTTACACATCACTATTGTGTTTTATTTAAAAGAAAAACGAATGGTTTAATTTATTAAAATTGAAATTCCCTTTTTAAATTTAAATTACACGTTTTCCCTTTAAAGAACAAAAATAGATTTTATAGAAATGTGTATCTCCCCTTTTTAAAGAAATGGTCATATGATGATGATGAATTGTGTTTAGTTTTAAATAAAAATAGAATCCTACTCTTTAGTTGTATTTTAAAATAGCATGAAATTGTATCTTTTTTTAAAGTTTATACTTGGAGTGTGGATATCTTATCATACCTAATAGGCATTTGTGATCATGCCTATTAACATTTCAGGTCATAGTTTAGCTCTTGTATGCTCATATAGAAAGTTTAGTTTGAGGTTGGATGGCGACCTATGGTCACAAGGAGGTTAGTTGGTTATTTTGGTTTTATTTTGTTTTCTTCATCGAATAGGACAAATAATCTATTTTTTGATTTAATTTTAATTAATAAATGTTTTATTAAATATGTAGTGATTGAGTGATGGATCTCATGGGTTATTTCTATGGTAGGAATTAGAGGTGAGTTGAGAGATTACTTTTTTTTATAATTGTTTAATTATTTATATTTTTTCTTTTCTTTTACTGGATGGACATCTGATGTACATAGGGGTTATATTGGTTTTTTCTATTAGTTTAATTTATTTATTATTTAAAATCATAACCATTAGTCACTCTTTGATTCCTTGGTGCTTTTCTCAAGCTAGGGGTGATCGGGAATGCATCCCAGGTATGTCATGGGCTGGTTTAGATGTCTGATGGATGTAAGACTCAGGTTGGTTCATGAAAAAATTGTATTAAATCATAGATTATTTAAAGATAATAGGATTAATAGTCACACTTTGTTACCTATTTTGTATGGAAGACTAGATATATGACCATATGAACTCAGTAAGTAGGAGTTAAAAGAGTGTAATGAACTCTTACTCATTCTAAACCTCAAGTTTCCAGGGGTGTTGGGTTTTGAGTATTGATTTATGATATTTATTTATTTATTTATAGTATGTTTTATCACTTGTTGATGGTTTTAAAAATTTTATTTATGTTTTTTTTAATTTTTAAGGGATTTTTATGTTTTTAGGGATGATAATTAGAGTAAACTGGCATCACACAGTGAGCTCGCACAACCTAGAAACCTATGTAGAGCTTGAGTGTATAGTTCAACATGACTCCCAATGGAAGTTTCATGATTAGAACATGGTCATATAAACCATGTTTCCAAGTCATGCACAACCACTAGTCCATATTAAGAGAGTTTTGGTATTGTGTAATGTTATTAATTGGTATTTTCATTGGTGTGTATTTTTTTTAAAATGATTTGTATTTTGAGAATTGAAAAAAGGGTTTTATGTTGAGAAATTAAATTTAAATTTAATCTTAAAAATTTTAAAAATTAAAATTCTTAAATTTAAACTTTAAAGGTTTGTGTTGAAAAGACTAATTTTTATTAGAAAGTGATAAATGATATTTTCTAAAATTATTTGAATGGAGTCAAGAGATCTGGATTTCAGAATAAATTCAAAGAAGTGATTTATGAAAATAAAAAATTCTTTTAATTATTATTTGAAATTAATAAAGTAACTCTACAAATAAATTGAATGAAATTGGTACTTGGATTTCTAAAATAGCATTAAAAATAGACTTTTGGATTTTTATGATAATTTCCAAATATATTTTTTAAATTTTTTAAAAAATATGAACTAATTTAAATTTAAAATGATTAAAATAATTTTAAATAATAAATGGAGGTTTTTGAAATATTTTTTAAATATAGAGATAATTAAATTTTGAAAATTTTAAATAATCTTGTTAAAGTAAAAGTTGAAGTGATTTTCATTTTGTTTTGTGATGATACAAAGGCCTATAAGGACCTTCTTGATCTTAAAAAAAGGGATAAAATTCATGATTTTGAAGGATTTTGAAAAGATCCTTTAAATTTTTATTGGTACTTTAATAGGCTATTGATTTTGTTTGGTGTTTTTCATTTTGGGTAGTAGTGGTTGTAATTTGTTTCCTTGAGGTTTCCTTTTTTTTCTATGGTTTACCTGGTTTGGGATGAGTTAAAATATTGTGCATTAATTGATTTAAATTTCATGTTGTTTTATTGATTGGTTTCCCCCCTAGAAAATTTCTAATGGATTTGGAAAATTCTTATTTTGGGATGTTCTTGAGTTGTGTCTCATATGGATGGGGAGTGTAATCCTCTAGTTAATGGTATTTCCTGAGTGTTCTTTGTTTAATTCTATTTTTTTTTGGATAAATGTATTCTTTTATCGAGTATATGGTTAATGATTTGTTAGATTCTTGTTTTTGAAAGAGGTCTTCATCTGGACATTGGTTCAAGAGTTCTATCACCTACCTTGTCCTCATGAGACAATGTGATCAGTGGGGCCATGACAATGTGGTTGACTTTGAGGTACCAACCCTGATGGGTGGTTACCCTACTCTTTTTGATCTTGGTGGAGATCCTATATCCCAAGAGGAGAAAATACCTTGTATTATTTGGTGTAATAGGCTTGATTAGTCCGTGTTCCTTTCATTCGAACTTAGAAATACCATTTTTTTAGAGGATGGTTGAGTTTTTTTAAGAGATTTTTATTTTGGGAGTTTTATATTTTGGGTTAGGTAATAATCTAAGTGATCCTATTTGGGATGGTACTCTTTATCCCTTTATTTAAATGTTACCCTTTACTAATCTACAGTTTGTAGTTAGAAAAATCTTGAATATGAATTTTGGAGAAGTAGATGTTTTTTTCGACAAAAATTATGGATGTGTCCTCGATTGTGTGTTTCGATTGAGTTCCCTTATTTTAGAGACTTTTTTTATTGTGGTGTTTTCCCATAGGATTTTCTTTGGTTATATTAAACTTTCATGTTAGTGAAATCTTTATGGCATTGAGAAAGAGTATCAGTATTAGTTACCCATTTGATTATCCGCTAATGTTTTTGGAATTCATGTTTTAGTCCTAAGTGTGATTCAAGATATAAGATAATAGACTTAGTGGAGGTATTTCCTTTTTTAAATTTTGGTTTAACTCTCTTAATTTTGGATAATGAAATGGTTACCAGATGTATAAAGAGGTTTGAGGGTGTTATTGGGGTTCAAGATATGAAACAAAGGGGATTTTGGCCATCTAGTGCTTATTGCATGATTAGTGATAACTGTGCGCCCAAATCATGATAGCCAAGAGGAGGGCTAAACGGTTAAGCAAACCATGGAAGGGGGGAGAGACAAACTGTGAAGGCCTAAACAATGGCATTTTTCATAGTTGGTGTATGGTCTGTCAAACTGTGCGGGCCTCCCTAGGTAACCATATGGCTTAACCCCTCTTGGATAGAGGCCAGTGCATAGTTGGTGCATGGTTTGGTAAACCGTGCGGCCAAACCGTGCGCCCCATTAAAAATTAAAAATTACCATTTCCCCCCTCAGGATTTTAAGTATCTCACCCAATTTTGCTCCCATTTTTTCTAAATCCATCCCTAGTGATGAACCTAAATCCTCAAGACCTCCCAAGTATTATTCTCCTTCGATTCTAGGCTGTCTGGAGCGCCGTTGGTTGCAGATCGAAGATCCAGGTAAGCCTAACACTCCTCTTACTTCTATTTTCTAAATTAGGGATTATAGATTTGTTCTTATTCTTTAAAATCCATAAAACCCTATTTTTCTAGTAGATCTTAGGTTGGGGATTCAAGGGGAAATTGAATCCAGATCTACGACCAAGGTTAAGGGTGTGTTCATCTTTGGATTCGAGGTAGGTGGTCTAGAATTTATATCCCATAGTCTTGTGGTTGATTTGTTCATGCTTGGTTGTGCGTTTGTTTCCCTATTATTGTGCGTTTGGTTCCTTTAGTGATTTTTGGTAAAATTGTTGGTTAGATGATGAAATAAACCCCTCACAATCCCTATGTGATGCATTGAGGTCGATTAAACCAATTTAGGGCCACCATGGGGTGCGCCAATATTTCCAAACATGGAAAATTGAAAGGTTAAGCATAAATTTTTCCTTATGATAGAGTAGATCCTGTGTTGAATGTGTTGATTCAATTAGTTTATAAAAAAGGAGATATATGATAGATATGTATATACTTGGGTAAGGGCTTAAGGGATTTTTTTGATTAACACAAAATGGTATGGATGTAATAAAGTAATTGTGCTAAGTGAATTATGAATTTTACTTGAAATGAATAAGTGGGTTAAATCATGTGAAGTTATGAACATGTTAAATAGGAAATTATTAAATGTGATGAATGTTTTAAATGGGTTAACATGTTGGAATTTATGAATATGTAATTGTGATAATGCATGGGAATTTTTAATGTGCACAAATGGTTAAGGTATAATAAAGGGAAATGAGTTAAATGGGATATGCAATAAAAATGGTAAATATACTAATGGGTTAAGGCTTAATGTTAATTCAAAATGTTGAATGACCATGATATGTGAATGTTATGATTATTGATTATTTATGGTTGTGATATGGTATATGTGTTAAATGGATAAATAAGCATGTGCACATGGCTTGGTGGTATGTGGGGTATTGACTTGAGGTTCTATGCCTATGGGTTGAGTTGGAATAAGGTTCAAAACCCCACCACTAGAATTCATGGATTAGGGAGTCAGAATAAGGCTCTATGACCTTAATGAGTTTATTGGACGAGACTACCTAGACTAAGGCTCCAAGGTAAGTGTGATATAATTTATTGTGAAATGTTATTACCTAGAGAGACAGGGAACTTAAATTATTCCTTTATGCATGGAAAATCGATCGGCTTAGGCCGTTGTGTAAATAATGTAAATGCCTAACCCATAGAGAATGTAGTGAACATGAATTTAGTGATGAAGATGGTATAACTGTTGGAAATGGAAATAATATTGGAAATAGACTAAGTGAATATTCTTACCTAATAGAACCTGGGTTGTATTTTTTTTACCTTGACATTTATTTACAACTTGCATGAACTACCTATTTAGATTGGATATTTTGTAGATATTGTCAGTAGTGGTCTACTGAGTTGTACTCACACCCTACTCAAGCCTCCATTGGGCACCTGAGAAGATTTCATGGTTGTAGGTTAGGATAAAGGAAAAGGCCATATATTGGGGAGTTGAGTTGGGATTGGTATGTTCATGGATGAGGATCCATACTTGGAGTCAGGACCCGTTTTTGGGATTCATATATTTTTATTTATCTTGGGTTTTCACTCACTTTAGCACTGTTATCATGAAATGATATATTTATTGTTTGGTTTTGGTATGTACCCTACTCATGATAATGATTTATAAAGCATGTTCTGATATATTGGTTATTTTTTCCTTTATTTCATATGTTATCTTCTGTGTCTTACTTTTATAAAGTGGGTATAGTCTCCCACATGAAACACGAGACCCTCTCCGCTAGTTAGAAACCACTAGCGTATGGGGAGGCGCGCTTTTAGTCATGTGGTGAATTGAATCAGGGCACTGGTTTTGTGGATTTTGGGTTGGGGATGTTACACAAGACCTATGGATATTTATGGTTTTTAATACATATTTTGATCAGGTTGGATATCGAGCCTTGAGTATATTTGCGGATGAATGTTTTATAGTAATTATAATATAGCGGGGAGACCACTGTAGTTTGTTTGGCCTTGTATTTTTTAGCAAACCATTCTAAAGTACATTGAGGATGATCATTTTAGTGATAGAACATCTGATAGTGGGTTATGGGATTAGAGGTTATTTGAGATATGAATTGAGTTTGGTAGTTGAGTGTGATACATTTTAGATGATGCTGTGAGTCTCATCTTAGTGGTGATCATGGTATTCCTTGGTTTTAGAGTTTGAGTTGGGTTGACGAGGTTTAGTTTTGTTCTTTTTATTGATCAAGTGAATATACTAAAGCTTTATGGGGGAAAGAAAGTGTTATGGTATGAAGTTTTATCATAGTACAACCCCATTTTTCTTTTTTATTTCATTTCATTAATGTTTTTTGATATTGTCCTCGAATTTCAGGTCAAACTAGTTTACATTTTTGATTTTTTTTAATTTTATCATAGGTGAACGGTTGGTTCACAATTAGTATAAGCTATGTGAAAATGATGAAAATGTTTCTATAGTTTAACAGATCTATTTTTCATAGTTTGCGCACGGTTTGGAAAACCATGTGCTTTATCCAGAAAATTAATTTTTTTTTGATTTTATCTATTTTCCTCCCATCCCTTTATCCTAAAATCATGCCTCATCCCTCCTCCCTATTTTTTCATGTGAAACACTTCCCAAGGGTGATTCATATGAATCTACTCCTTTGGTTCCTTTCATTATCATAGTGATTCCTTGATATTTATTCGTGATTCAAGTCTAAATCACTATGGTATGATCTCCACCCATTTCTAATTATCCTCTCATTATTTCCTCTTATTTCCTCATAGAATTCCTCTTTGGTAAAACCCTAACCATAAGGGGGTGTTTTTATTTGATGATTTTTGGTACCTAGGTATTGCAAGGATCAATTTAAACCTTATTCTTGAAATGTTCATTAAAGGTGATGAGTTTATCTCAGTTTGAGATAGGTTTCCCCATGTTTTAATCTTTAAATTTTATATCCTTTGACTACATTCCATTTAATATCATATTTTAAACATTTATTGATAATATCATATGTGTTTATGAGTATTTTTGAAAGTGAATCAAAGATTCACTTGTTTTTTTGAATTAGTATGTCTTTTCTCTTTAAAATGCGTGATTTTAATTTTACTGAAAATTTCCATGCACATTGAGTATTTTATAAATGTATGAAGAGAATTTATTATGTGTTTGAATGTTTTAAGATATGTTTTTTATTTTAAAAATGGATTTGTAAATGTGATTTGAATTTTTAAGGGCACAATTGGTTCTTGAAATGGGTGTTTGAGATTGCTAAAATATTTGAAAGTTTTATAATTCTTTGTAATTGATTTTAAAGATAGTATCATCAATTTTGATTATAAACTAAAAAAATGAGTCCCATTTGTCACTTTTGAATGATTTTTATAAAATGAACAAACCCTTGAAACATTCTGCTTTTAGTTTATAATGTTGAGTCCTTATCATAAGATTCTGTTATTATATTGGAATAAAGGGGTGATTTTAGGGAGAATGTTTTAGAGGCGTGGGTGTTCTTATAATCCATGTTGATATACTACTACCACTACTACTACTGTTGTTGTTGTTATCATTATTAATATATATATATATATATATATATATATATATATTTTATATACATGGATTCCCTTACATATTTTTATTGATTTTCCCACCTTTATTTCAACTTCCATAATAAATTGAGTGTAGTTAGAGGGATATAAATTTACATATGATGCACTAGATTAGGATCACACTATAATAATTGGACCTTAGTATGGATCATAACCTACTTTGGGATTAAGTCCCTTAGTTAAATCTAGTAGGGTATAACTGATCATTGTGGAATTTATATTGCATTAGGTGCACTGATAGGATGGATCATATATAGTATTGTTATCGGTTTCCTTACTATCTCTGTGGTGTTACCATGTTTAATATTATATGTATTTATTATTATTATTAATATTAATATTAATATCATTTTATTCATTGGATATGGTTACACATCAATGTTTTATTTTCTTTTAAAGAAAAAAAAATGGTTTATTTGCTTTAAATTTAAATGCCATTTTTAAATTTAAATGTTTTTTCCTTTAAAGAACAAAATAATGATTTACCAAAAATTTATAGCTCCCCCTTTTTAAATAAATGGTTGTATGGTGGTGATAACCTATATTTGGTTTTAAATAAAAGTAGTAGCTTACATTTTAGTTGTATTTCAAACTATAATAGAATTGGATTTTTTGTTTAAAGTTTATACATGGTGTGTGATTATATTATAATACCTATTAGGATTTAATTATCACACCTATTAACATTTAAAATTTTGGTTCAGATCTTGGTTATTCATAGAGAAATTTTGGTTTGAGGTTGGATGGTGACCTATGGTCATGAGGAGGTTAGTTGGTTATTTTTATCTTATTTAGTTTTATTTATTTCATTAGCCAAATCAACCATTCCTTCTTTTCTTTTCATTAATCGGTGGTGAATTATATATGTGGAGACTGGTTGATGGATCTCATATATTGTTTATATAGTGGGGGTTAGAGGTCATTTTAGAAATTAATTTTGTTATAATTGTTTAATTATTTATATTGTTTCTTTTCTTTTTATTCATGGACCTCCAACACATGAAGGTGCCATGTTAGTTTTTCTACTATTAGTTTAATTTATTTATTGGAAAAATCATTCCCATTGACCACTATTTGATTCTATAGAACTTTTCACCAGCCCAATGTGATTGAGAACATGACTCGAGTATGTTGTGGGCTAGATTAAGTGGTTGATGGATAAATGAATTAGGTTGGTTCATTATATTAGAGATGTTAACTTTTGGTTTGATATTTGGGATGGATTGATTAATTTATTTTTTTATCTTGGATTAATTTTTTATTATAGACAAGTGACTTTATTTCCTTTTATAGATTTTTTTTTTAAATTTCATTGGTGAATGTTATTTTTTAGGTTAGTTTTATTTTTTTTGATATGGGGAAACTAATAAGAATTACTTATTATATGGTAGGATTAGTTATTGGTTCGATTGAAGGGGGAGCACTGGTGCTAATTTTCCTATGATTTTCCAATTATTTTTAGGATTTTTTTCTTGAAGATTTATTAGGTTTGCCTCTAGAAATTGATGTAGAGTTTATAATATACTTGGTACTAAGAACTATGCTTATTTCTATTCATATATATCATATGGATCCAACCGAGCTTTAAGATTTGACTATTTAGTTAAAGGATCTTATGTCAAAGGGGTTTCTCAGGCAGAGTATTTCTCACTAAGTTGATCTAATTCTATTTTTCAATAATTTATCTAGGATTTTATGGTTATATATAGATTATTTAAAGTTAAATTACAAAATGATTAAATACCAATTTCTATTACCTTGGATATATGATTTGTTTGATTAGTATAGGGGTGATCATTATTTCTATAAGGTTGATCTTTAGTCGAATTATCATCACCTCATGGCGTGGGTTGTGAATGTGACAAAATAGTATTTATCAATTGATATAGAAATTTTGGATTCTTGGTAATACTATTAAGTTTGATGAATACTCTATCTATGTTTATGGAATTGATGAACCACAATTTTTACCCTTATCTAGATTCATTTATGAATATGTTTATTGATGATATTTTGATATATTCATGATCATAAGAGTATCATGGTAATAAACTATATATTTTCTTGATGAACCCAAGGGATCATATATTATATACCAAATTTTTGAAGTACCATTTATATATTAGATATATGAAAATCCTTGGACATGTTTTAAAATTGGGATTTTTAGTGGATCCTAAAATGGTGATGATTATAATACATTTGAGATCACCTAAGAATTCTATTATGAGAAAATATTGTTTGGGACTTGTGGGATACTATCGATATTTTATTTAGGTTTTTTTATATTTGGAAGTGAAAAAAGAAATACCAATAAGGCAGTGAAGTTTAATTAGGACGATAAATGTGATGTTGTATTTTTAGAATTAAAGAAAAGTCTCGCATCAACACCTATTCTTATCTTACCCAATATGGGTATGTGTATTTATGTTTGTTATGATTATTATAGAGTGATATTGGGTTAAATTTTGATATAGGAGGACCAGGTTATGGTTTATTAATCTTGATAGTTTGTGAATTATGATAAAAATTATTTGAATAATGATAAAGATTTTGAGGTGGTAGTATATGTACTTAAGTATTAGTTGCACTATCTATTTAGTGAGACATTTTTTAGCAATAAAAAACTTTTACACATATTATTAAATAATTTCTAAACATAAATATCCATTAATAAAACACAAGTACCATAAATTCCCAATGTATTTAGAAGACTAGGATCATAATACATCAAAGTGAGACTAAAAAAGAAAACTTTTTATTTTATTCTTCATAATAAGATCCTATGTCCATTTAAGATCCTAAAACTGCATGGGATAACCTGGGAAATACATAAAATAAAGGGGCGAGATAAAAAGTATAGTAAGGGAATAAAAATTATAAGGAAATATAACATGTGAGTTAACGATATAACATTATATCATAAAAAAGGCATACGAGTAATCACATGGAAGCATAATGTAAAAATATGATATCATAAGATCATGGCATCATAGGAAATGTGGAAGCAACATATAACATTACATAAACATTATTCAAGGATA
Source organism: Viscum album (assembly GCA_963277665.1). Taxonomy (NCBI): domain Eukaryota; kingdom Viridiplantae; phylum Streptophyta; class Magnoliopsida; order Santalales; family Viscaceae; genus Viscum; species Viscum album. The sequence goes on from OY728133.1 coordinate 1,674,271,724, forward strand.
ATTTTCTAACAATATCACATGGTAGAAAAAGTCTCATAATGGGTTAGGTTTACTCCCTAATTTCATACACAATGTCTCATGAGATTAAAGCTTTACCCAATGCATTGGATCACTATTTGGCTCACACATTATAACATGTTCAGGATTTATGTATGCCACATAAAGGAAATAAATCACAAGTAATAAAATAATAATTACCCATGAAAAAAATGGTTTTTATGATCTTTCTTCATATAAAAATATAAGGAAATTTCATAATGATGGAATTTTAGAAATGATCATAAGGCATGTATTACTCTATCCAAGTAAGGGAGAATAAACTAGGTATACATGTGAGAGAAATATATATATAATTTAGAATAAATCTTTAAAATCAAAGGTCTTTTTTATTAATGAAAATAATTTAAAAAATATTAAAAAAATTCTTGAGGAAAATAACCTTTTCATTTTGAGTAAAATCAAATGATTTCATCTTAGTTGAAAAATGATTTTTAAAGATCACCTTGAACATTTCTTGAGGAAAATATCCTTTCCATTTTGAAAATATTTAATTAAAATCTAAAACTTTACCAAACCTGAAATAAAACATTTTTTTTGAAAATAAAATTTGAAACTTAAAAAGGAATCTTTAAAACTTTGAGTGGTCATGATGGTGGAAGAGTTCCGTTCACATCAAATACATTAAAAAACAAATATTCCTTTCATATTTTTGTAAGAAAAGTAAAAAAGTAACTTGTTTAGAAAATAAAAGGAAGATTATTTTTTATTTTTTTTATAAAAATCCAATTAAGGGTAAAAATTAATTTAAACAACCATAGTAAAAAATTTCTAAAAAATTTTAAAAAAACATTGATTGGGAAGAAAAATTATTTTCGACTCAATAGAGCAATGAAGTCGTATTTTCTTAAAAACATTTTCTCAATAATTTTAAGTAACAAATAGAGGAAAATAATAATATTACTTTAAAACAACATAAATAACCATGGTATAATAAAATTAAATGGGTTTATTATACAATTTTTAAATAATTTCCTTTAATAGAAAATTCAAGCATAAGAAATCTCGATTAAAATGAGATTGAAACATAAAACCTTACCACGTTGGTGAATTTTGAATCATAAATTATCATGAATAGATTAGATGAATTTTAAATTGAAATACCATTATATATGAAGGATTAATTATATAGTATGTAAAGTGGCATTATATACACCATTCAAAATAAATTAAGTGCATAAAAGAACAGATCTATCAAAGAAGGACGTTTGAGGCAAAACCCTTATAGAGTTTGTATCATTTAGGTGAGAGTTAATTGATGGGGGTGATTATGTATAAAAAATGTATATAAATACAAATAAAAGTGTAAATACAACGTAATTAAATAAAAATTTATTTTATACATAATCTTGGCATAATATAATCAATAAAGTAAACGTATAACCCAATGAATGAAAATTGAGTTAAGAAACCACTTACCCCACACTTACTTTTAGTTAAGATCTCTTTAAACTCTTATATAGTGGGTTTAAACATGTTATTAAATTATTATATAACCATATAAATATTTATAACATCATATATTATTCTTTTATAACATCTTATTACCCATCCATTAATAATATTTCATTATCACTATTGTTTCGGATGTTAATTGCCTTGTTTTCTAATGCATGTTTTATCATGAAAGTTTCAGATCTTGAACATAGGATATAGTTAAATAATATTTAGAATTATATTAATTTTATAAATACATTTTTTATTAGATACATCATTATAATCATTATTTAATTTTGAACATGGATAATGAATCACATCGCTTTGTGAAGACAGTTGGCCATACGTACGCACGGACAATATTATAATTTCATTAACAGGTGAAAGGGTAAGGAAATTTACTGTATATTAATTTTACATAATAAATATCATGTAATATATATATAATATATTCATCAAATTTATCTTTCATTACCACCCATTTAAAGCATTAGTGAAAAATGAATCACATCGCTTTGTGAGGCGGTAGTCCGTCGTACACACGAACGACATTATCATTTATTCAATGGATGGTAAGGTAAGAAATTATGTCACATATGTGTCCTTAGTTTCAGGTGTTTTTCTCTTATATACTTGGACTACCTTCCCCCTAGGTTTTCCCTATTCCCCACCTTGAATTTTGGAAGAAAATGAGGGTTTTTTTGTGGACAGAACTGGACGCACGATTTGGCCGCATGGTTTACTAAACCATGCTGACAAACCTGCACATTATTGAGGTGTTAAAAAAATAATTTTAACTAATTTTAACTTCTTTAAATAAACCTAATTCACCTCTTTATTCCATCATTCAACCACTTCATCCATAGACGGCTTCCAAGCTCCCTCAATCTTCCTTGGAACCCATTTTTGAAGAGGTTTTTGGTGGGGAAAATTTAAGATTCTTCAAGTAAGTGAATTCCTTCCTTGTTCCTTAATTCTCCTTAGGGTTTCTTCCATGATTATTGAGGTTATAAATTTCAAAAATCTAGGGTTTCTTCCCTAGGGTTTAATATTGAGTTTCTTGGTTCAATATTCTTAGTTAGGGTTTGTCTTCACTCACTTGTGGTGCAATTGTGCTGCAGTTGAAGTTTTGCACAAATATTTGGGGTTTTTGATATTCAAGGTAGGTGGTTTCATGTGTAAAAATTATTTGATGAATTTATATTACTTTATTTACCTATTTAGAATGTTCCTCATCCATTATGTGTGGTTTTAAAACCATTTTTGGTAGTATTGGTTAAGTGTTTAATTTTAAAGTAGAAGTTTTGTATGAAAATGAGTGTTTTCCATGTGAAATCCATGTTGTATCATTTTTTCTCATCTTATTATTCATGTAATTGATTTATTAAATTTTTATAGGGATTAAATTTCTGTTTTGGTATGGTATTGGTGTGAATTTGGCCTTAAAAGAGGGTTTTTGAATGGATTTTATATGGAAAGCCTTGTTATACTTCTTGAAATTGTTTTATGAAAATTTTAAATGGTTTATTGAAATAAATAAAGGGTGAGAAACATGGTTGGGTTATTTTTGGTGTGTGTATGATTTAGAAATGGTATTTTTATGTGAAAACGGTATTTTATAACATGTGTAACTTGTTTGAGCACAAAGAGGGAAGTCCAAGTATCTAGGTGGGTAGACTAGGACTAGTATGCTAGTGATCCGGTAGTGGAATCGTCCCTATTTCACTTATCAAGAATAAATATGGAAAGACTAACTAAACTATGATGATGTTTTGGGACCAATAGGTCATTGGGGTCTCCCCTCCTAGTGGATCATTCATGAGAATGTTATTGGTTATGGTTACTTTTACACCAAGATACGATGTACCTAGGGCCCCAAAACTAGCTAGTGCCTAGGGGTGTTCCCATTACTATTTCTCATTGATTATATTGTACTTACCATCCGAATACAGTGTGTTTGGATGGTAATTTCAGTAGCAAGTGTTTTTTCTTTAAAATTTTCATCTCTTAAATTTTCCCTCTTGAAAATTGTTTTCATTTAAAGTTGCATCTCTTCGAAATTGTTACTAGCATTTCCTGTTTATGAAAAATTGCAAGCTTTTCATCTTAAAATGTTTATCACATGGAATCTTTTTGGGTGGAATCATATTGGTCTTAGTCTCACACCCTACTTACACCTTTGCGTATAGGTATACTTAGTAATTTTTGGCATAGGTAAGGGAAATGTCCTTGGAAACGACGGTTTGGGTTGTTAGCTTCAATACTTAGCGTGGTGTTGTGAAGATTTCTTGAGGGCGATGTACCCTTGAAATGTGGTGGTTTTTGAGTAGGACTTTCTACTCCTTTTTAGTTGTGTCCCTCTTGGGCTTTGTTTAAAACTATGTAATTCAATTTTGAATTTTGTTTAAGGATTGTTTGGTTGGGAAATTTCAGATTCGGTTTATTTATTATTATTGGTTGTTTTATGATTCTAAACTTAGTTAAATCATTAAAAAACCTTTATTTATGACACCCAAACACTTGTTCCAGCCTGCGGGGATAGGGAACGCCCTTTGAGCCTTGCCATTTATAGGGTTGGGTGTTGGTTTTGATGGAAAACTGAATTGGTTCGTGAAAAAATGGTATTAGAGTAGGTTAATCTCCTTAGGTCATATTATTTGGGATGAATCTAGTTCGAGAGAAGCTAGGACGATGAGGGCTCATAGTTTTGGATGCGAGTAGGGTTCCTGACCCACACCTCTCGCAATAGACCTTGAGTATCCATGGGATGTTGGGATTCTTGTTTGAATTCTCTTCTAGGTGAGACGTGTGGGCTGTATACTACACGTGGACATTGGTTAGGGGTGAAGTAGTTGTTTATTTTATTGCTATGAAAAGTTTTATTTATTTATATTTGATTTTATTTCTAAAATTTTTCAGAACTGTTATACTAATGATTTCTCTTGTGACTGTTGCTTTTTGTAGCAACATGCCTTCCTGGAAAGCTCCCATAAACCTACTAGAGGAAGCCAAAGAGAGTTCTCTCTCACCGCTTGATCAGAGGTTTGTAGAATCTATGGTCTAGGCTATCCAGGCTCTAGGCTAGGGAGTGGGTCCCACTCCTACTCTAGTTAGAGAAGATGAACCTGGTCCTAGGAATGACAAAGCCCAGGAGTTTCTAAAGAACAATCCTCCTACGTTCTGAGGTAGCACAAAGCCTTAGGAAGCATAGAAGTGGCTTGAGAAGATAAAATGCATGTTCGAGTTCCTTGAAACACCTAAGGAGGTTAGGGTTAAATGTGCCTCATTTATTATAGAATTTCATAGTTGTAGGTGGTGGGAATCAGTGCTTCAATCTAGGAATCATGAGCAGATGAGCTAGAAGGGCTTTAAGGCTATCTTCAATGACTAGTACTGTCCAGAAGTCTTGGCTTATTCCAGATCCTAGGAGTTTATGGACCTCATTCAGGGTGACCGGTCAGTGATGGATTATGCCAACCAATTTTCCTAGATATTTTTATATTCCCCTAATATAGTCTCTAATGAATAGATGAAGGTTCAAATATTTGAAAAGGGATTGCATCTAGATATATATTCCTAGGTCTTTCTGTTTAAGTTGAAGACCTATGATGAGGTGGTTGATTGAGATTATATGGTGAAGATTGACCATAAAGGGAGGTATGGTTTCTTTGGGATAGTATCAGTGATGGTAAGTGGTAGTTCATTGAAGAATATAAAGAAGAGAGAGGAGTAGGGGAAGAAAGGAGGTGTTTTTTAGGCCATCCTCCTAAGAAGTTTTCATCTGTGGCTTCTGATGTAAGGTCCATTGTGTGCCACTAGTGCAAGAGGGCACCGCACAACCTACCTATTTGTACATATTATCCAAGGCCTTATTATTAGTGTGAAGATATGGGACACTTGTAGTGTTTTTTCACAGTGATGTGTCCCCTTAAGAGTGGGGCAGGATCTGTGGCTTCCAGGGGAGTTTCAGTTCAGTCAGATCCATTTAGGATGGTGGGATCTTGGTTTGGTGGTCACAACGGTAGGGCCAGATCATATTCTAGGAAAGTACAGTTTAGGGCAGAGCCATAGGTGAGTGACCATTCTCAAGAAGAGACTAGGAATCTTCATACTATGGATCAGGCACTAGAAGGATCAGATAGAGGACCTTTGATAGTTCGAGGTACCATTTTTATTGAATCTTCTATAGCTGTTATTCTATTTGATACTGGTGATTATATTTCTTTTATCTCTACCCATCTTGTGAATTTTCTGAATTTTCCAACTGAGTTTTTTTATTTCGCAATGGAGTTGGTGACACCGTTGGGTAATAAGAAGAAAGGTCTCAGGTACCCATAATGCGTGCTTTCCATGTCAGGGGTTGAGATGGAATGAGACCTCCTAGTTTTGGATATGGAAGTTTTTGATGCAATCCTCAACATAGATTGGCTATTTCACTTTCAACCGCATATCAATTGCTATAGGCAGTGGGTGAGTTTCATGGTACCTTATGGGAGTCCTTAGAGTATTTTCTTGGGGAATGGGATCCTCAGTCGGGTCATGCGGGACCTCTACTTTCGAGTTGGGAAATATTGTTTTTCAGTTATTGTCGCTCATGCTAGAGAAATATGGTACTTCTTCTGAGGGTGGATTACCACATGTAGTGGATGAGTTCCTAAAGGTATTTCTAGATGTTTTTTCAGGATTTACTCCAGAGCGAGACATGGTGTTCTTAATTGATTTGGCTCTAGGAACATAGTTGATATCTCTTCCCTCATATCATATGTCCCCCACCAAGTTGAGGGAATTAAATATAAAACTAAATGATCTGGAATCCAAAGGATTCATTTGCTTGAGCATCTCTCCTTGGGCTGATCCTATTCTTTTTGTGAAGAAGGACAAAGGGTCCCTCTGGTTGTGCATTGACTACTAGAAGATGAATAAGGTAACCATAAAGAACAAATATCATTTTCCCAGAATATATGACTTGTTTGATTAGTTAAAGTGGGGTAAAGTGGGTTTCCAAGATAGACTTGTGTTCAGGTTACCACCAAGTTAGGGTGAGAGAGGTGGATATCCTGAAGATATCCTTCTGAAGTAGGTACGACCACTTTGAGTACTTGGTCATGCCTTTTAGATTGAACAATGCTCCAGCAGTCTTTGTGGAACTCATGAATAGGGTGTTCCACCAATATCTCAACTCTTTCATTGTGGTATTTTTGGACGACATCCTAGTTTCCTTTGGATCCAAGGAAGATCATGAACATCATTTTTTGATTGTGTTTGGAACTCTTCTGGATCATCGCCTTTATGAAAAGTTGTCTAAGTGCACTTTATGGATCAGGGAGGTGAAGTTTTTGGGCCATGTCATCTCAGAACAAGGGGTTTTGGTGGACCCTGAGAAGATCAGTGCAATTATGTCATGGGATCAACCAAATAATGTATTCGATATCAAGAGTTTCCTCGTCCTGGTAGGTTACTATAGGTGGTTTGTTCATGATTTATCTCAACTTGCTTTGCCCATGAACACACTCACCTGAAAAGGGGTGAAGTTGGAATGAGACCCATAATGTTATGAATCCTTCAAGGAGTTGAAAGGTTTACTAACAACCTTGTGTTGATCTTTCTGGAATCTAGAAAGGGTTATGTGGTGTATTATGATGCTTTAGGTATGGGTATTGGGTGTGTGCTTATGCAGGATGATTATGTGGTGGTGTATGGCTCTCGCCAACTCCGACCACATGAAAAGAATTACCTGACCCATGACTTAGAGTTAGAAGTGGTGATGCATGATTTGAGGACTTGGAATCACTACCTCTTTGGGAGAAGTTTGTGGTCTACTCTGATCATAATAGCTTAGCCTATATCTTCTCATAGAAGGATCTTAATCTGAAGCAGTGCCATTGGATCAAGTATTTGTAGGGGTTCAACTTTGATGTTATCTATACCCCGAGAAAGGGTAATGTGGTGTCTGGAACCTTGATCAGAAAAGTACCTATGTAGGCTTTGAGGAATTCCAGTGATGAGTGGACTCTGATGAGACTCTTTACTCAGATGTATGTGGAGACCAAGGAGCACAGTGGAGGTGCATTCTTGGAAAGTGTTTAGTTGAATCCTTCTCTTTTAGAGTTGATTTATTGAGAGTATCCCAATGATGAGCTGTGTTAGCGGTCTATGCAATGTATTCATGGTTAGGAGATGTCTTTTGATTAGTATTCATATCTTGAGGGAATCTTGTACTTCAAGGGCCGTTCAGATGTACCATTGTCTCTAAGGAAGGTGGTGATGTAGGATAGCCACCAATCTGAGTTGTCCATTCATCCTGGAGCTACCAAAATGTATTATGATGTATGTTGGCAATTTTGATGGCCAGGTATGAGATGAGACATAGCTGGCTTCGTGTTGAGATGCTATACATGTCAGCAGGTAAAAGCAGAGCATTAAAGGCCCTCTAGTTTTCTTCATCCGTTACCCATTCCTACTTGGAAGTGGGATGAGGTCTCCATGGATTTCATTTTCAGTTTACCTCGTACACCTCAGGGTAAGAACACTATTTGGGTTGTGATTGATCATCTGACCAAATCATTCCACTTCATTCTGATCAAAGATACACCTAAGGTGGATGAGTTGGGCTGATTGTATATTCAGAAGGTGGTAAGGCTTCATGGTGTGACATCAGTAGTTATCTTAGATAGAGACCCCCATTTTACCTCTTAGTTTTGGGAAGGACTTATAAGTCTTGGGGTCATATATTAAGATGAACACGACATACCATACTCAAATTGATGGCCAGACATAGCGAAAAAATCCGATTCTGGAGGACATGATTCGTGCATGTGTTTTGGATTTTGGAGGATCTTGGGATATCCATTTGGGATTGGTTGAATTTGATTATAATAATAGTTATCAATACTCTATTCAAATGGATCATTTTGAGGCACTTTATGTTCAACCTTGTCAGTCCCCACTGTGTTGGTTTGAGGTAGGTGAGACCTCACTGTTGGGACCGTGCCTTGTAAAAGAGACATCTGAGAAGGTCAAGTTGATCAGAAAATGGTTATTGATAGCTCAGATTCACCACAAATCTTATGCTGATCAGATGCGTCAATATATTGAATTCTCTATGGGTGATCATGTATTCTTAAAGGTTCCCCCTCGTTTGGGCCATCATCATTTTGGGAAGTAGGGAAAGCTAACACCGAGGTATGTCGGACCTTTTGAGATCACCAAGAGGATTGACAAGGTGGAATACAAGTTATATTTTCCTTCTCTTTTGACATATATTCATGAATTATTCCATGTATCCCAATTGAATAAGTACAACCCGGATCTGTCCCATGTGTTGAATTGGGAAGAGTTGGAAATAGAGGTCGATTTATCAATGTTTGAATAGTTGGAACGAATAGTAGATTCCCAAGATAAGGTGCTTCTAGGAAATTCTATTCCACTAGTCCAGGTCCTTTGGAAGCATGAGAATGATGTGCATGATACCTGAGAGTGGAATTCATTGGTTGAGAAAGAGTACCCATTCTTTTTTTTTGACCAAGCTTCAGGTTGACTTTCCAGGGTAGAAAGTTTTCATGGTAGGGATAATTGTCACAGTTGTGTCCTTCTTTTCAGGTATTTTTTTCTTCTATTATTTGATTAACTTTTACCCTAGTTTTACCCTAGGAACCCTTCAATTTTGGAATAAAATTAGGGTTTTTGTGTGGGTAGAACTGGCTACAAGATTTACTAAACCGTACAGACAAACCATGCACAGTGTCGAGGTGTTAAAAAAATGTATTTTGACCATTTTACCTTCTAAAAATAAACCTAATGTGCTCCTTGATTCCCCCATTAGACCATTTCATCCATAAAGGCTCCCAAGATCCTTCAAGCTTCATTGGAACTCATTTTTGAAGGGGTTTTTAGTGGGGGAACTTCAAGATTATTCAAGTAAGTGAATTCCTTCCATGTTCCTTACTTATCCTTATGGTTTATTCCCTCCTTGAGGTTATAAATTTGTAGTATCTAGGGTTTCGTCCATAGGGTTTAATATTGAGTTTCTTGGTTCAATATTCTTGGTTAGGGTTCCTCTTCACTCACTTGTGGTGCGGTTGAAGTTTCACACAAAGATTTGGGGTTTTTGATATTCAAGGTAGGTGATTCCATGCATAGACATTATTTGGTGAATTTATCTTACTTTATTGAACTATTTATCATGTTACTCATCCATTGTGTGTGGTTCAAAAACCATCTTTTGTATCATTTATTAAGTGTTTAATTTTAAAGTATCATTTTTGTGTGAAAATGAGTGTTTTCCATGTGAAATCCATGTTTTATCATTTGTGGTCATCTTATGATTCATGGAATTGGTTTATTAAATCATTTTATGGATGCAATTTCTATTTTGGTATGGCATTGGTGTTCATTTGGTCTTAAAATAGGGTTTTGAATGGATTTTATGTGCAAATCCTTGTTATACTTCTTGAAATTGTTTTATGAAAATTTTAAATGGTTTATTGAAATAAACAAAAGGTGAAAAAAATGGTTGGGTGATGTTTGGTGTGTGTATGATTTATAAATGGTATTTTTATGTGAAAATTATATTTTATAACATATGGAACTTGTTTGAGCACAAATAGGGAAACCCAAGTATCTAGGTGGGAAGACTAGTACTAGTATGCTAGTGATCCGGTAGTGGTGTCGTCCCTGCTTCACATAGCAAGATTGACAATGACAACACTAACTAAATTATGATGATGTTTGGGTACCATTAGGACATTGTGGTCTCCCCTACTAGTGTCTCATGGATGAGAAGGTTATTGGTTATGATTACTTTTACACCGAGATACGATGTACCTAGGGCCCCATAGCTAGCTAGTGCCTAAGGGTGTTCCCGTGACTAGTGCTCATTGATTATATTGTACTTACCATTGGTATACGGTGTGTTTGGTTGGTAATTTCCACATAATGTGTGTTTTATTTAAAATTGTTTATCCTTTAAAATTTCCCTCTTGAAAACTATTTTCATTTAAAGTTGCATCTCTTAGAAATTATTACTAGTATTTACTATTTATGAAAACTTGAAATATTTTTGTCTTAAAATGTTTATCACATGGAATATTTTTGGGTGGCATCCTATTGGGCTTAGTATCACACCCTACTTACACCTTTGGGTGCAATTAGACTTGGTAATGTTTGACACAGTTAAGGGAAATGTCCTTGGAGATGGAGATTCAAATTTTTATATTTCATCCTTGGTGTAGTGTTGTGGAGATGGATTGAGGGAGATGTCCCATTGTTGTGTGGTGGTTTATGAGTAGGACTTTATTCTCCTTTTTAGTTGTGGCCTTCTTGGACTTTGCTTAAAACTATGTAATTCAATTCTGAATTTTATTTAAGGATTTTTTGGTTGAAAAAGTTCTCATTTGGTTTATTTATTATTGTTGGTTTTTTATGTTTCTAAACTTAGGTAAATCATTCCCAAACCTTTATTTATGATACCCAGGCACTTGGGCCAACCCATGGGGATAGGGAATTCCCTTTGGGCCTTGCCATAGACCGGGTCATGCGCTGGTTTGGATGACAACCCAACTTGGTTCATGACAAATTATATGATATATTTATTTTATAGAATTATTAATATGTAATTAATATCATATATAAACATAAGATTAATCCTTATTACCTTACATGTAAAGTGTAAGTGAAAAAAGAATCACATTACTTCACGAGGCAATAGTCCGCCGTAAACTCGAGCGACGTTATCATATTATCTAAAAAATGGAAATTAAAAAGGTATATATGATATGATAATTCCATAAGTATAATTATATCATAAATATCATATATAAAAATTATATACATCATTATATCTAGCTGTGATAAGCAGTGATGGAAAACAAATGACGTCGGTTCACGAGGTGGTAGTCCGCCATACATATGATCAACGCTTTCAGTTCCCATTTGAGGGAGGAGGAGATGGTTATAGGTTATGAACTTAAAATAAAAAATTATCAGTATATGTAATATATTTAGGTTATTATATAATAATGGTTTAATAATATTTTAAGTAAGTGAAATAATAAATAAAATAAAACATTCAGTTAAGGATGCTATATCTTCTTTATAAAACTTATATTAGTTTGCACAAAATCTTTAATAAGTTGGATTTATGACCAAAAAAAGTATTATAAGATGATTTTAGTGAATTAGGGAATCTATTTTGGTAGTTATTATCTGATGAAAATGGTTTTTTAAGTTTATAAAGAGAGGATAGGAGGGTGGCCTTTTATAAGTGGGGGTGAGAGGACACTTGGTATTTTTGAAAAGAAAGAATGACACCCACATATTTCTCATGAAAAAGGAACCAAAATGGACCATTTTATAACATTAGAATATATAAGGTCAAAATATGGCCATAAAATAGAAATTAGAAATGTTTTTGGTCATTTTTAACCCTTACCTTTTAAGTTTAACTTCCGATAAACTCGTTTTACCTTAACAATGGTAAATAATTTTTACTATTTTCACTATTCATTATGGTAAAAAATTAATTTTAACTAATTAGATAATATAATTAATTATAATTAAAAATATTGAAACCATTTTACTATATTCAAATCACAAAATTGTAAGAATTTTATTTGAAAATTAAACCCGTAACCGTGTCGAAAAATAGTTTCCCAAAAGAAATTTTTTCAAAAGTTAAAAGGTTTTTATATAAAAATTTGATATGAAATTGATTAAAATGAACTAATTTGGATTAATAAATATATAATTAAACTAATTTTACTTTTAAAACCACATTAAAATAAAATGAGCTTTGTAAATTCTTTAAACAAAAAGGTAGTTTTTAATAAAAATTAGTATTTTTCACTATTCATCAAAAAAATGATACTTTTAAGAAAAATACCAAAAAATCACCCTAAGATAACATTGATACGAAAATTTTAAAAAATATATTTTTTTAAATATTTTTTATAAAATTTATAAAAATTAATTTTAAATTATGTGCACAAATCAATACTAAATCGCCTTTTAAAAAAATTAGTTTTTCAGAAAATATTTCTTTTTCTTTTAAATGATTCATACTTTACTTAAAATAAATATATAATAATTTAATTTATTTTATACACATTTAAACCATATAATTTTCATAATTTAGTTATTCCTATTCATACCCACCAATTTAATGTCTAGGTTACTACAGTTCATTTAGATTCAGGGTTGCGTGTTCCATAAGCTATCGAAGAGATTGAATTTATTTTAAAATAAATATATCATAAAGTCTAGGGATGTTCCATTATATTATAATATTATTGTTTCATGTAATATATTATATAAAACATTATTTTACTCTTAAAATATTGGGGTCTTACATTCTACCCCTCTTAAATACATTACATGCTCGCAATTTAATCTTGATCTCAAAAGTAAAGGGTTTGAAAATATCTTTATGGAAAAAACCACATCATAAAAAGGGTTAATAAAACTTTATATTAAAAAAATGGTAAATGGAAATATTAAATTTATCAAATAACTATATTTCCATATAGGATGACATTAGTGAAAAGTGAATATATGGACATGAAAGAATAACGTAAATAATTATAAAGAGTGATAGAGATCATTGATTACAAGAAAGTGAATGATAAATGGAAAGTTAAGGACTTAAAATGTACTCAGTGGACAAGTATAATTTCATCCATTAATCATTTCTACCACAATCTCATATTTTATCCAAATGATGGGAATTCAAGATGGATTTTTCATTACCAAATCACTAAAATAAAATTCTTATGTATCACACAATCCCTAAAAAGAAAAAAATATTTTCTTCTTGTTTACTAAAACCAAAATGGTTAGCACACATATTCCCATAAAATTAATTAATCTCTAATACATTAATAGAAACTCCCAAATTTAAACTCAATCCATTCTATAAGTTTTTATCCTTAAAACCCTTCAGTTTAAATCTCAAAAAACATAATAGTATTCTTCCAAAATAACCATTTACATTAAATAAAAAGTTTATATATGCTTCAACCCAATAAAACATCTCCTTAAATATCATTAGTCACCTAAAAATACATTTACTTAAAACCTAGAAAGGGGTGTCTAAGAGGTTAAACTTATGATTAAACTTAAAATCATAAACCCAGGATGGTATCCATAACTCTTAAGCTAATTTAACCTGAAGACATATATTCTTCCAAAATTAACACCATTCTTAGATGTCTCATGATTCTTATAACCAAATACCATCGATAAAAATACTTATAAAACATAATTTTATAATCCTAATACATAAATATGCCAACCCTTTTACTTTAATGATTTGGTATAACATAGGTCCTTTCTTAGAATAAGGGATAACTTTTATTTTAGGGAATTTACTCAAATAATATCCAAGTTCTTCACATATAATAAATTAAATTACTTATAAATTCACTGTTCTATGATCTTCATTTCCATAAAGACAACATCCCCCATCTATTTGAGATATTATTTTAGGTTCTAATTCCCACATTATTGATATATAGAAATCTGAATATTCTTTCCTCTATATTCATTACTTTATGAACTTTCATAAAATTACATCCCCCTCTTATTTGATTTATTAATAATATCACTGAAGTTCATGTTATTAATCATATATCGTGATATTTAATTAGGAATAATAACAATATATTTTTCTCCAGTCATCATACATTTTGGTTTCTCATAATCACTAAAGTTTATATCACATTCAGTGTTGACATTATTCCTCCTAGTTCGAGCCATTGACTAAGACCACAAAGCATAGTACGAGCAATAATAATCATAGCGGGAAACTACATAGTCAGGAAAAATTATTTATAAGATATCTAAATCATGAAAACTTAATTTCAATCCAAGACACCTTCAGTTTAACCTAGGCTATTCATGATCACCATCTATTCAAATCCTTCATGATGGTTCATAAATAGTTTGTGAATTTTCAAATAATAACTCCCAAAATTATCAAACTAGGTGCATAGTAAGGCCCGTTGTTGTGTACCAAGTAATGCTCAAGTCAAGCCAGAGGTGTATTTTTTGGAGTTATTACCCCTAGGTATATCTATTTCAGAACCATGTCCACTTGTAGTATCCAAATTAGGATGTAATTACTTAGAAACCACTCACTCTAAACTTCACTAAAATTCTAGGATATTTTCATATACAAAAACTTATCCTTATACTTATCATTAAACTTATCCTTAGGATTCTCACTAAGGTTTTCTCATCCTAGTTTCCAAAGGTTAATAAAACATTTCCTTTGATACAAACTATAATGACCCAATCCTTTTACACATATTATTACATGATTCCTAAACACAAATATCTATTAATACTATACAAGGATTGTTAAAGCCTAGTGTATTTGTAAAACTAGGTTTATAATACATTAAAGTGAGACTAGAAAATTAAACTTTTAATTTTATTCTCTATAATAAACTCTTAAATCCTTTGAATCTCATAAAATTGCATGAAATAAACTAAGGAATACATAAATGAAAGGGGTGAGATAAAACTCCTAATAAAGGAATAAAAATGATAAGAAAACATAATGCGTGAGTCAAATATATAACATGATATCATAAAAAAGAAGGCACATGAGTAATCACATGAAAGAATAATGTAAAGAACATAGTATTATAAGATTATGGAATAATATGAAATATGGAAGTAATATATAAAATGAAATAAACATGAGTCAAGGATAACTTCCTATACAATATCACATAACAGAAACATCCCCATAATGGATTAAGTTTACTCTCTAACCCCATACATGGTGTCTCATAAGACTAAATATTTACCCAATGCATTGAAACACTATCTAGGCGCACCCATCATAACATGTTCATGATATATGTGTTCCACATAAAGGAAATCAATTATAAGGAATAATATAAGAATTACCCATGGAAGGAAAATGGGTTTCATAACCATTATTCATATCATAAGCTAAGGAAACTTCATAATGAAGGCATTTGAGAAATGATCACAAGGCATGTATTACCCTATCAAAGGAATGGAGAATAAACTAGTAATACATGTGAGAGACATATGTACATAATTTATAAGAAAACCATAACATAAAAGGTTGTATTCATTGATGAAAATACTTTTAAAAAGATTTCAAAACATTCTTAAGGAAAATAAACTTTTCATTTTGAGTAACATCAAAGGATGTCATCTTAGATGGAAAATTATTTTAAAATATCACTTTGAATATTTCATTAGGAAAATATTCTTTATATTTTGAAAACACTTATTTAAATTATAAAACATTACCAAAAATTAAAGAAATATTTTTCTTGAAAATAAAATTTAAAACTTAAAAAGGAAGCTTAAAACATCGAGTGGTCATAATAGAGAAAGAGTTCTGTTTATACTAAATATGTTAAAAAAACAAGGATTCCTCTCACATTTTTGTAACAAAATTTAAAAAGTACCTTGTTCAAAAAATTATAGGAATATTCCTTTCAGAAACATTTTTTTTAAAAATCAAATTAAGGGTAAATAAGGATTTAAATAATCATAGTATTTTTTTTTGAATTTTTTTAGAAAACATGGATTTGTAAGAAAAAATATTTTTGGCCGAAGAGAGAAATGAAGTTAGATGTTCTTAAAAACATTTTATAAATAATATTAAGTACCAAAGAGATGAAAATGGTACTATTAATTTAAAACTTAATGAATATCCATAGAATAATACAATTAAAGGGGTTTATTAGTTAATGATCAAATAATTTCTTTTAATGAAAATTCAAGCATAAAAAATCTTGATTAAAATGAGATTGAAACATAAACCCTTACCACTTTGGTAAATTTTGAATCATAATTTTAAATGAATGAAGTAGACTAATTTTAACTTAAAATATCATGATGTAGGAAGTATTCATGATATAGTATGTAAATAGTCAATATATACACTATTGAAAAGAAATTAGGTGTATAAAAGAACATGTGTCTCAAAGAAGGAAGTTTGAGACGAAACCCTTAAAAAGTTTGTATCATTGAGGAGATAGTTAATAAAAAGAGTGATTATGTGTAAAAAATGTATATTCACACAAATAAAAGCGTAATACAACATAAATAATATAATCAATGAAGTAGACATATAACCCAATGAATGAAAATTGAATTAAGAAACCCCTTACCCCACGCTTCCTTTTAGTTGAGTGATATTTAACCACAGATACAATGGATTTAAACATTTAATTAACTTATAAATACCCATATTAATATTTATAATGTCATATATTATCCTTTTATAACATCTCATCACACATTCGTTAATAATCGTTTACTATCACTATTGTTTTGGGTGTTAATTTCATTGTTTTCTCATGTATGTTTTATCATGAAAGTTATGGATCCATAACTTAGGATATAGTTGAATAATATATAGAATGATATTAATATTATAAATATCATTTTTTATTAGGTACATCTTTAGAGTCGTTGTTGAATTTTGAATATAGAGAATGAATCACATCACTTTGTGGAGATGGTAGGCCATACGTATGCAGGAGTGACGTTATCATTTCTTTAAAGAGTGAAAGGGTAAGGAAGTTAATTATATATTAATTTTAAAAAATCAATATCATGACATATATATCACATATATTCATTAAATTTATCCTTTATTACCTTTTATATAAAACATTAGTGAAAAACAAATCACATTGCTTTGTTAGGCAGTAGTCCACTAGACACACGAACGATGTAATCATTTATTTGATGGATGGTAAGGTAAGAAAGTATATGATATATCTATTTTACATATTTATTAATATTTAAATAATATAATATATTAAATTAAAATTAATACTTATTACTTTCCATGTAAAGTGTAAGAGAAAAATGAATCACATCACTTGACGAGGTAGTAGTCCGCCGCACACACGAGCAACGTTATCACGTTCTCTATGGAATTAAAAGTAAGAAGGTATATATAATATTATAATTAAATAAGTATAATTATATAATAAATATAATATATAAACATTATATACATCATTATATCCATCTATGAGAAGCGGTGATATAAACTAATTATATCGATTCACGAGGTGGTAATCCACCGTACACACGATCAATGGTTTTGTTTCCCATTTGAGAGGGGAGGATATGGTTTTATTTCATAAACATAACATAAAAAATATAATTATATATAATATAATAATTTTATTATATAATAATGGTTTAATAATATTTTAAGTAGGTGGAAGAAGAAATAAAATAAAATGCCCGATTAAGGATGTTACCTCTTCTTTGGATAACTTCTTTTGATTTGCACCAAAATAATTCCTAGGTTGAATTTATGATAAAAAAAGTCTTATAAGATAAGGATATAGAATTATAAAATTTATTTGGGTAGTTATTGACCGAACCAAATGATTTTTGAAGTGTGGAAAGGATAGGAAAGGGGATAACCTTTTATAAGCGGGGGAGAGGACCCAGTTGGTATTTTTGAAAACAAAGAATTAAACCCATGTTTTTATCATGAAAAAGGATCCAAAATGGAAAATTTTATGACCTTATAAGATATAAGATTGCAATAGTCCCATAAAATATGAATTATACAGCTTTCAGGTTATTTTTAACACTTATCTTTTAAGTTTAACCCCTCATAAACTTGTTTTTACCTTAACTGCGATAAATAATTTTTACTGTTTTCAATATTAATTATGGTAAAAAATTAATTTTTAATATTTATATAATATAAATTATTTTTATTATAAAATGGAATCCATTTTTATAAATTCAACACCCATAAGTGTCTGAATTTAGTTTAAAATTAAACCCGTAGTCGTGTCGAAAAAATGGTTTTTCAAAAGAACATTTTCAAAAGTTTGAAAAGTTTTTATATAAAAATTAAATATGAAATTGATTAAAATGACCTAATTTTAAATAATAAATATATAATTTTACTAATTTTACTTTTAAATCTACCTTAAAATAAAATTGGTCTTGTAAATGGTTTAAATTAAAAGGTAGTTTTTAATAAAAATTAATATTTTTCACTATTGATTAAAAATGATACTGTTCAAAAAAATATAAAAAATTAACCCTAAGATAATATTAATATGATTATTTCAAAAATTAAGTTCATTTTTTAAAATAATTTTTTTAAAATTAGTAAAAAATAATTCAAAATTATGTGCACAAAGTGTGACTAAACCTCCTTTTAGAAAAATATAGTTTTTCAGAAAACATTTTTTTTTATTTTAAATGATTCTTATTTTATTTATAATAAATATATAATAATTGAATTTATTTTATACATGTTTAATCTATATAATTTTTATAATTTATCTATCCCTATTCATACCCTCCAATTTAACGGCTATGCTATTAGAATCTATTTTGATTTGAGGTTGCGTGTTCCATAAGCTATCGAAGAGATTGAATTTATTTTAAAAGAAATATATTGTAAATTATAGGGGTGTTACATTATATTATAAGATTAGGGATTCATGTAATATATTCTATCGAACATTATTTCACTCTTTTAAAATCATTGGGTGTTACGTGTTTTTGGTTTATACTGACTATAAGAGATTAAGGTATATCTTTTCTCCTAGGTAATTAAAGATAAAGAAAAAGAGGTGGGTAAATTATATCTAGTATTGTGATTTTGAGATTATATATACTCTAAGAAAGGGGAATATTTCCATTAACGTGCTTAGTCTAAATATCACTTATAGGTACTATATGAATCTAAGGATAAATGATATTTCACATGTATCTTCTTAGAGATAAATCTTAATTTATTTTAGGATATGATCTATATGGTTTTGAAAAATTTTACCATCACTTTATCGTTGATCTATAATTTGAAATTAATTCATAGTTTAGATCCTAAGTGAAATGTATTTCAAGAAAATATATGGTGGGAAGTAGGTTCCTTGATGTATTATGTGTTCTAACTTTATCTTTTATATTAATGGGTGACTGATAGTTTAACCAAACATGTTATAAGAGGTTACACATGATTTTGATATCTCTTGATGGTTTTTTTATCTTGGTATGAACAATATATACCATGGTGTTAAATATAATTTTAATAGACATGGATGGAGAGAGATATTTATAGTTTTGTCTCAATAAGCCTTACTTATCACTAGGTAAAGGTTTTGGGTGGCTATTAATCAACTGATGAAAGCAGTTCACTTCTTTTTGACCATGAGGACTCAAATAGTTAATGGGTTAAGAATGATATCTATGCGGGAAAATTTAAAAATTCATTAAGCACCTAGTAGTATCACATTTAATATAGATGATTGATTTAATTTTCATTTTTTAATGGTTTTCAATGGGATTTGGGTACACAAGTGAATTTGATCACCATGTATCATACATAGATTAATGGGAAATATGAGTATACTAACTAAAATTTATAGTATATACTATATGTTTATATTCTTGATTTTAGAATTTATTGGGAGGATCATTTGGACTTGATAGAGTATTATTATAATAATAGATACCAGGAATATATTTAGATGGTATAATTAAGGATTTGTATAGAAGAATATGTAGATCACCATTATGTTGGATGGGGGTAGGTTAATCATCACTAGTTTGGACTACCATTGTGTGGGAGACTACTAATCAATTTTAGTTCATAGGAACACATTGACTATGACTCAGAATAGGTAAAAATTCTATGTGAATAGAATAAAATGACCTATGGAGTTCTATGTGGGAGATTATGTTATCTATAGAGTTTTACCTCTATTGGGACATATGAAGTTGAGAAAAAAATGGAAAATTAGAACATCAATGCTTTTGACATCCATGAGTGAATTTGGGTGGTTTCTTATTAATTGGATTTACCTCAATTGTGAACCCATTCATCAATTAGGAATTTGGTAGGGCCTTTGGGATCCTGGTATAATGAACCAACCTAAATTTTAATAAGGTAATTATTATTATTTATAGGTTAGGATTTTAGATTTTAATTAGAATTTTGGTTTTCTAATGAACTATAACTTAATATTATAACTCTCCAAGTCCTATTTAACTCTATAAAATTTATTTTTTCTTTAAATTTCTCATTTAATAATGGAATACAAATCCATTAAGTAAATTTATATTTGTGATACCTATGGTTTCACATTTTATTATATTGATTTTGATTATTATTTCTATGATTTAATAATTTCACTTATAGTTTGGGAAATTTATTGATATTTAATGATTATAGTGGAATTGAGATTCCATTTCTTATGTGTATCATTGTTTGATCATTATACAGTTGATCTTAAACCTTTAATTGATTTAAATTATCTATTTAATGCGTATAATGATAATGTTATATGTGATTACAATTGATAAGTATCTAGGTGGCATTGGAAAGGAATATAAACTAAAGAAGAACTACTTAGTTGATTTGTTATATATGGATTAGATATTTTACACTTGATTAATTTTTTAAAATTTGAGTTAAATAGATAAGTGATGATTATACATTATGTTTAAGTGAGATTAAATACTAATTTAATATTTTAGTGAGTATAGAGAATATTAATGGTGGAATTATGTGTTGTAAATGTGTTTTGTGTGTTGAAAATTATTGATGATGATTCAAATAAATTATGTATGGGTGTTAAGAAATCCTTTATTATTTTGAATATTATTTTATAAATTTTCATGATTTAATTGACCATGTCAATTTGGTTTTACATAGAGAGGTTGATAATGTGTGCTAAAAATTATATTAAAAATGTATATAAGGGATGCTGGGTGAAAATGTGATTTTAAATAAATTTTTAATGATGGATTTTTTAGTGATAACTAATATAAAGTATTAGAAATGTATAATGAGTTTGAAATATTTTATTGAGATAGGAAAATGATCATGTGCTTGTTAGAAAATTCTTAATGATTTTCAATGGGGATATTTAGCTTTTATAAGATGTTGAAATGGTTAAATAATCTTTTCATGGTATGCTAACTAGGGTTTGAATCCTATATCCCCTTAGGGGGATTTATAATTATATTAGTGACACAGGTGTTGATTCAGGAAGATGATGATCCAAGTAGTGATTCATGTAGGTGGTGATGTAAGGTAGTGGCATTGACAGTGAAGCTGATGCAGTGTGGGACCATCAGGTTAGAAAAAGAGTGGACCTTTAGGAAATGTATTTATATTTTAACCCATTGGTCCTTCAAGTCATGTAATGGGTTCCCCCTTAACCTAGTTTAAAAGGGGTGTTTCCTTTATTTAATGAAATTTGGATTGACCCCAAACCATTTCAAATTAATTAAATTATGTTCCCAAAATTCATACATTTAGATATTACATAGGGAAATCCATGAGTTTACAAGTTTGTATTTTATTAGAAAGAATCCATGTACTTAGATAATCCATGAGTTTAGCTATAATGATAAATAACTATGCACTTGTCTATGTTATAGGGTAAACCCTTTGTTTAATTATGACATGATCTGATAAAAATACTGGTTATTCACTAAAATTGGATGAAGCAGGTAAGTAGGGTGTCTAGGTGTCTTGGTAAGTGCTCAATAAAATTAGATGTTTACAATTTTTAAATGTTCAATTCATCAAACATTATTACATGTTACTCATATGATCATGCTTGGATCCATTATATGGTTTGGGTTTTTTTGTAAAATATTAGTGGTTTTATTCTCATAATATATTCGTACACATATACTATACTTATATATTTCACTTTTCATCATGAAGGCATAGGAAAAGACCTCATGTAACTAGGAATTTCTGATAAAGACCACATTGATGTTTTTAAGAGAAATTATGGGGTTTTTCATTGGGGTATTTTTTTATTTTTTATTTAGATATATTTCACATTGATTTACCCACCATTAGTGGTGGGGTGGTTTGGGTTTTGGGGTGAGGGGAAAGCCATGGTGTTAAGTACCTAAGATTTCATGTTTACTGCAGTTCTCTTTCCTTGTATTATGTTCTACAGTGTTGGATGAAATCAACCTAATATGTATTTCACATTGATACATATACTTTGTTTTTGAATTATATCTTGATAAGTTTTATTACATTATTGGAATTATTTGGGTTATTTGAAGCTTTATTTAATGATTTTTTTCATTTCTATTGTATTTTATTATCACTTGATTATTCTTTATTTTATTTGAGATGATATATTATAGGGTAAAAAGATCCCTAAGTGATATGTTTAAACCATCCATAATAGTCACCAGTCTCTGGTGCTTGAGAAATTTACCCGAGGCCATGTGGAATTCTGGCTTGGTGACATAATCATATTGGGGAGGGATGTTACAATATTCTATTAAAACTAGTAATAATAAAAACCCCCTTGCATTCAATACTCTTCCCCATTGAATAAATCTATCTCTAAGAAAATAATTTCAAAAATAAAATTAAAACAACTAATAAATAATTTTCATATATAAGGTCAAGGATAATGAATTTTACATCCTATGAAACATTTAACATAAATAATTAAATAAGTCTCTTGAAAATGTTTGTGTATTATTAGGATATCTAGTCTTTAGTAGTAGAAATTAATTTTTTGATAGGCGATAACTATATATGAGTCTAAGTATAGGTTGTTTCCCATATTTTTGTTTTTATATATATACATTATTATTTGATTTGAGTTCATACACTACCCCATCCATTTTGGTAGGGTGATTAACACCAGTATACTTTGGAGGTTTTTTTACCCAAAATCCAGATTAGTGAGGAACAGATACCTGACAACCCCCTCTTTCACCATTTTCTTCTCTTGGTAGTATAATGTGATAGTATGAATATTGGTTAAATTTACCATATATATATATATATATATGCATGTGTGTGTGTGTGTAGAGGTATGTAATGAATTATAGTTATTTGAAACACATATATCATCAGATATAGTATCATAAAGATTATTATAGGTATATTGTGTAGGGGATATAATGACATGAGGTAGAATACATGATGTATGGGATGTAGTAGCTCCTAGAAACTACTCAGTTACTATATTTATATGTGTATGTTGATTATGATATGATGTGATGCACAGGGGTTCATGTGTTGTGATGTAGAAGGTCATGTTATGTTACAGATGCCCAGGTGTCTTTGGGTAGGATTATATATTTGGAGAGAGATACCTTAGGATGTGTGATGTTGGGGTAGAGTAGAAAACCTATGGGGAAGTGGTGGTAGGTTACCTTCACTTGTATATATGTTGGATATCATATTATATCTTGAATGTGATACTTGTTGAGAGATCCATGATGATGTTAGGAATTTAGCATACCTATTTAGGTGATGAGTTAGTTTCACTTATTTTTTATTAGGATTTAGTATGATTTATTTATCTTTTTCATGGGAGGCTCTAGGAAGGATCCTATTAAGTATACATGTTATGATCAACCTATATATATATAAACTATTTTTTTGGTTAGAAGGAGTTAGTTAGTGTTGGGATAAAAATTACTAGCTCATGGAGTTGTTCAGGAGCAGTTTGGGCTTCAAGGTCATTATTAGGGATTATCTTTCAGTACATGTAGCTCCTTTTTGCAGTTTTTTAGTTTTTATGAAATTACATGAACGCTTTTTGGATCTATTTTTACTTTTATTATGCTCAGGAGTTCTTTGTTGGTTTTATCTTATCTCTCATTCCTCATTCTTCTTATAGGGTAATGTATTCCATATGTGTGAATGATATACACTCAGTGCTAGTCACTGACCTATGGCATGTTATAGGTGAGCTTAAGGTATCATTATCTCCCTTATCTTACTACAATCCTAGGAGGGGTACATTTGGGAGGAATGGGTCATGATAGAGTGGTATTAAAGGTTCAGTTTGAAAGATAGGATGAAGTTTGGATGTAGGCATTTGTGAGGACTATATGGTTTGGTATGGAAACAATGTCAGCTAAGACTAGTAAGTGATGAAAACAAGGGTGACCAACTAGGTCATGGGTAATTAAGCCCCCCTATGATCCAATGTGAAGAACTTTAAGTTTACCAAGACCATTAAGTGAAGTGATATTGGTTATGGGGTTGATACCTATGAAAATGTCATACATCATTCTTGTTTGTTCCTACGTTTAAAATGGGTAGACCATGGTATTAGGTTGAGCTGTAATTAAATAATTAATCCAAAATATTCCATATTCTGGGTTTAATATTCCCTCACCATTTTTTCTTTTGTAAGAATGGAACCATGTCAATGTCTACATCAGGTTCATGCTGAAAATGTGATAGCAGATCACCACAGAGTTAAGGTCAATGAAAACTCTTAGATTTTCAACTCCAAAGTGTATAAAAGTTTAAAGGCTCTATTTTGGACTCAGGGAAAGAATAATGGTTATAGAAGGTGGAGATAGCCTTGTATTCGATCCATGCTCAGAAGGAGCATTGAGTTTCATTAGTGGTGAGGATGCTACATGGGGAAACAAGATAATGGTGATTCTTGTTTTCTAGGGATCATGAGGAATTGGATATCTCATTAGAGAATTTTTGAGACTAGTTTTGAGATGAGTTTCTTTCATCGACCGCTAAGGTGACTTGTATTCAGGTGCTTCTTACTATTTGATGGGGGAGTTTCATTATTTGGGAGTTTGGTATTTATTTCAAGACCCTTCTCTAATATTATTTAGACCTTTTACCTAATTAGCAGGCCAAGGTGAGGTATTTCGAGGAGGTCTTACATCCATAAATCCAGTGCCAGGTCACCCTATTTATGCTGCTGACATATCTCAAGGTGCTAGAGAGAATAAAGGTTATTGAGAGGAAACTAGCTTGGAACATATCATCACGAGAGGTGTAACACCATTGGATTTTGGAATATATTTTTCTTTAAATAAATTGTAAGTGTTTGAAAAATTTATTTACACGCAACCCCGAGTCTATATAAACCATGATATAGTAAGGCATTATAAGAAAAACCTTATATGGAAGGTATGAATAGAATTAACCAAACTATAAATATTATGTATAAAGACTTTAAATAATGAAAATGTATTAATTAATTCATAATAAACAAGTACTTTATTTTCAATAAAATAATTTTATGCTTCAAAAAGGTGTTTTATTTAAAAATGTTTTAATGCATTTTATATGCATTGACATTATAATTAATCTATTTTTTTTTATAAATTTTATTTTAGAAAATTATTGTTATTTTTGAAATCACCATGTTAATATTATAAAAAGGTTATTTTTTATTATTTTTCTAAAAGATTTATTTTTTAATGAATAGTGAAAAATACCATTTTTTGTAAAAACTATCATTTCTTTTCAAGTGAAAGTCTTGATATATTTTGAATTTGATATTAAAGTAACAAAATACTCATTTAATTATAAATAATTTAATTAATTAAAAAAATAATCATCATTATACTTTATTTTTGTATAAATTTATTTTTGGGCTTAAAAACACATTTATCTAAAAACTATTTTTATGCGTGAAATGAGTTTTTATCTTAATAAATTTAATTAATAATTATTTATTAATAGGTTTAAAGAAATTTATTGTTTATATATTCATTCATATATTTTAAAATTCATTTTATAGTTTTTATAGGAAAATAAATGTAAGTAAATTCTGTTTTATACTTATGATTTATTTTTCTAAAATGGGTTTTCATTGCGGGTTGTGAACTTATTTAAAATTAAATTATAAAAATTATATAAATTTAATATATTAAAATGAATTAATTTTTTTAATAAGTATAATCAATATAATTTAATAGGTTCAAATTATTTTTTGGTCATAGTGAACAGTAAAAAATAATTTTGTTGTTGCCATGGTTAATGTTAAAACAATTTTACCAGGGGTAGGGGGGTTAAAACAATATATAAGGGTAGGATTACTAACCAAAACTATCAAATTTTTTTAAGATATCTAAACCTTATATTATAATACCTTTTAAACCCTATCTATTTGGAGCCACTTTCCCATGGAAGCAACCTTAAATAATTGAAATACTTTTAAGAAATTCCATGTGTGTTGGTCCCCTCACTTATAAAATAGAATCTCTCCTCCTCAATTATTCACACCATTTGTGACTTATATATCATAAAATACCTAATAAAAATCTTTTTTATAAAACTTCACTTGATCCTATATTTTATGCCGTTATCCTAAGATCAATCCTTCAAGCCTTAAGGTTTAAGCTAAAGGGGTCTCACAATGAAGAGGCATAAATATTAACCATGACATTTTAATTTTATTTCATCTTATATATTATATAAAATCATTGTATCTATAAAAACATGATGAATATAGTATCATTAATATACTTAAATGTTATTATGATGATTTCAAAACGATTTTTGACTCTTTATTTGTCACGACTTGTCCCCTGGGGCCTGTGCCGTGACATACCCCAAGCCCGCCTCCCGAAGGCTAGGGGTTGGTGACTAGCACCGAAGGTGTCAACCTGAAAGTGGGAGAAATTTGCCTAAATACCTATATGAATGCACACACAACCACATCCAAAAGCTAGAAAAGTAAAACAAGAAAGCCACTATAGATAACCACTGATTACAAGTAAAACTAAAAGTCAAATGGGATAGAATACAAACCCAACAAAAGACTAACTGGAAAACAGGAATGTACAAAAGAAACTCTGGGAGCCATCTGCTAGAAACCCCACTTGATGGGTAAGTATAGAGAAGCTACTGAAATCCATAGGATTATGCCTCGCCTGCTTAGTCTTACTGGGCTCCACCGGGTCCTAGGCCACTAAGTCCTCAGTCAAGTTGGCAGTCATCTGCACCAGACACAATATGTGTGGGCGAAGACCATGTAGGGGTGAGTAACAAAATACTCAGTAGGGACCCCAAAACAATAAAGGAAAGACCATAAAGA
The DNA here is from genome assembly GCA_963277665.1 of Viscum album. Taxonomy (NCBI): domain Eukaryota; kingdom Viridiplantae; phylum Streptophyta; class Magnoliopsida; order Santalales; family Viscaceae; genus Viscum; species Viscum album. The sequence goes on from OY728133.1 coordinate 1,674,299,056, forward strand.
AATCCACAACAAAACCAAAAATCATGATCACCAAGAATGATCACGAAGTAAGACAGATCACACCAGGTATATTCTAGAGTAGGAAATTAAGACTACCAGTTACATCATCGAATACCTTGGGATACTAGAGAACTCCCCCTTAATGAGTATAGTAGGCCCGCCGGGTCACATAAAATCCTCTTACCACTAACCTTAAGACTACTGTGGTACTCATACCTGATGAGTAATGTGGGTATGATGGATCACACAGAATTTTCTCCCCACCATGGGCATACCAGGTCACATAGAATCCGCTTTCCACCTATGGCCATACTGAGGTACTTCTCCTGTTGAGTACTGTGGGTCTGTCAGGTCACACAGAAGTCACTCCCCACCATGGGCTTTCCATATCACATAGAATCCTCTTCCCAATGGGCCATAGTATTTGATCCACACATGGTAGCTCGTCAGTTGTCTTTAGGTCTTATCCAACCGCAGGGTTTCCACATGTATCACGCTTGATCTCAAGAGAACTACTCCCTAAGAAATTCGTCATATTAAAACTTCCATGAATTTCTCTATAGAATATGTGAAAAGACCCATCTTATCATGAGGGTTCCAAATCCACAAATGAATCATCAATCAGACGCCCGGTTTGCAAGATATTGACATTTTTCCAAAAAGGGGTTGGGTCGGGTCTGACCCAGCCAAACTGAACCGACCCGACCCAGCCTGGCCTAGGTCCAGTCTGTTGGGTTACGGGTTTGGCCCACAGCCTACCCGGTCCGCCTGGTTGGGACACGGTTGAGAGCCACATCTGGTACCCCTAATCGCCCCGTGGATCATCTATGGGGCTATCTCCCCAGTCATAGTCGATTGAGTGTGGATTCGCCACGTGGGATGTGGTATGGTGCCACATCCGTGGTGCACCAACACAGCTGGGTGGCCGCGTACCCTCACCTCTAGCCACCGACAGCTCTTCCCGCTCTACCGTAGCCTGATTCAACCACAGAAGCTACCTCCGGTGCACCATCGTGGCGTGCCACCACCTGCCCGCAACCACTGCCGCAGGCCACCGTCGGCACTAGCGCACCAACAGGTTCTTCTGAGGACCACTAGGTCCACTTCGGTGGTCCTTTCTTCACTCCGCCTACACCTTTGGCCTCAGTGGGGAACCACCTTCCCTACGAAGGCCTTGAAATTTCCTTTCCTCCATTTTGAATGTTCGTTTACCAAGAACGTACAAGGCGGATGGGGGTCGGGCCTTGTTCATGTCAGCCCGCGCCCTCCGTGTTATAAGTTTAAAGCAGGGGAGGCTCAAAATTATGATTCTATCAAAAATAAAATTAATCTTGAATAGAAAACCCAATAAAGAAACCCCCTGCAAGAACACACTATACACAGATCAACCTGTTCATGGGTTTATCCGAATTCATCATTTAGAATGAAGAATATAGGAAAACATAAACCAAAAGAAACCCCTATCTCAAAGTAGTTCGATGTTGAAGTAGTCCGCCCATGAATATTTAAGAATTTTAAGTCATTCGTTGCTTCTTAGCTTCGTTCTTTGAGGTGCGTGGAAGTTATTAATGTTTCGCCAATGTTCTTCATTCTTTATTGGAGAGAAAAATCACTAGTGGTTCATCAAATAATTGTACACCGTTTAACTATCAATTCTCAAATGCATTATTACATAAAAAGAAAACATGTCATAGCATTTATGTTATGCTGCACAAAAACTAGCCTTTGAGGAGCTTTCTTTAATGTGCATCATCGTTGCCTCATTGCCGCACTATAGCGCTACTATCCGCAACTCAATGGTGCGAAAGAAAATAAAATAACTTTTTCAGTTATTTTATTATTTTTCAAAAAGTCTGAAAATTAACTTTTCTATCCAACCCTTACCAGTCGAAGTTAAGTACTTTCTAGGATAATCCCAGCATTCTGAGTTCAATGGTGCCCTCATATTTTTAATCCAAGAACTAGTTCAAAAGTTATAAAAACCCACTTACCCATTTACTTAAGTGAACTAAAAAATTTTAAAATTCCGTTCCAGTCTCACCGGGTCTCGAAATCATGTGCCGTCAAAGCATGTGGTCTCGAAATAATTCTATATAATTTAAAAAAAATTAAATGGAAATTACGAGACATTATATTCTCCCCAACTTAGGTATTACATCCCAAAAAGCCAAAACAAATGTTAAATAAACAAATGAGGGTAATGAGCATAAATCTAAGCCTCCTGCTCCCATGTGCTCTCCTGGAGGTTCCCGTACTAACACCGAACACACACCAGCGGAATAGACTGTCCACAAAGGACCTGCTCATGTCAATCCTCTATCTCCACTGGGAACTCTACAAACTTTTCCCCATTGTCAATGTCCATATCGCCCCAGTCAATGACGTGTGATGGATCATGAACGTACCTCCTCAGCTATGACATGTGAAAAACATCATGCACCTGATGCATATATGGGGGAAGAGCTAGGCGGTATGCCACCTCACCAACTCTTCTCCAGATTTTAAATGTTCTGATGGGCCTCAGAGCTAACTTTCCACCCTGGCCAAATCTCCACATTCCCCATTGGGGTGAGACCTGAAGGAAAACATGGTCTCCCTCCTTGAACTCCAAGGGTCTCCATATCCTATTGGAATAAGAATTATATATACCATGTGTAGTCCTCATCCACTCTTGGATAATTTGTACCTTCTCAGTTGTAGCCAATACCAACTTTAGACCCATGAGTGCTGACTCCCCTGGGTCTATCCAGCATAGAGGTGATCTGCATGACTACCCACACAAGGCCACAAACAGTGCCATGCAAATGGTGGAGTGATATCTGTTTTTGTATACAAGCTCCACTAGTGGTAGGTGGTCCTCCCAACTGTGACCAAAATTAAGGACAAAAGCATGAAGCATGTCCTCCAATCTCTGTATAGTCCACTCCGTCTGACCATCTGTCCGAGGGTGAAAATATGCGCTCAAGCGTAACTGAGTCCTGAACGCCTCCTGTAACCCCTTCCATATATGGGATTTAAAGCGTGAATCACAATCTGAGATGATTGTCAAGGGCACCCCGTGAATCCACAATATCTTCTAGATATAGAGGAATCCCAATCCCTCTACCAAACCCTACTTCTGGATGGGTAGGAAGTGAGCTGACTTGGTGAGTCGGTCAATGATCACCCAGATAGAATCATGACCCCTAGACATGTGTTGTAACCCCATCATGAAGTCCTTGGAGATACCATCCCATTTCCACTTCTGTACCTCAAGTGGCTAGGCCAAGCCTACTGGAACCTAATGCTCGACCTTCACTTGCTGACAAGTGAGGCATCATGAAATGAACACTTCCACCGCTTTCTTCATCCCTGACCACTAGTACTGACGTCAGAGGTCCTGGTACATCTTTTCCACACCAGGATGTACTCCCAAAGGGGAAGTATGGAAATCCCTCAATACCTCCTCCCGCAACATCAATGGTAATATGTTGCATCCTTTGAAAAGGATGATGTGCTCCCCACCTATCAAAAATCCACCAGGAACCTATCCTAAGGATAACTGAGCATGTCGGGACTCACAGTCAACATCCACAAGCTGTACCTCCCTAAATCTCTGAAATAGTGGGGGAGTGATAGTCATTGACTGGAGGTAAGCTGCTCTATCATCATCCACGAAGGATATCTGCATTCCATATAGTTGCTCTATTGCCTCACTCAGCAGTTGTAAACTAGACCTCCTGCTAAGCACACCTGCCACCACGTTCCCCTCCCTAGGAGTATAGACTATCTCAAAGTCATAGTCCTGGAGGAACTACAACCATCACCACTATCTCAAGTTATGGTTCTTCTGTGAGAAGATATATCTGAGACTCTTGTGGTCAATGTAGATGGTAAACTGTTCACCCATTAAGTAGTGTTTCCACATATTTAAGAAAAATACCACTACTTCTAACTTCAGGTCATGGGTCACATAGTTCTAATCATGCTGCCTCAACTACTGTGAGCTGTAGGAGATCACCGATTGCTTCTGCATTAGGACACAACCTATTCCGGTCACTGATACATTGTAGAAGACTACATACCCAACATCTTCTTCTAGTAGTCTCAAGATGTGGGAACTTGTCAGTATCCATCTCAGCTTGTGAAAACTCTATTGGAACTTCTCCATCCACATGAAGGGATATCCCTTCCATGTAAAGGATGATAAAGGTGATACTACTCTGGAAAAGTTAGGTAAGAACCTATGGTTTTATCCAGCCAACCCTAAGAAACTCTGCACCTCAGTCACACTCCTGGGTGGTTCCCAAGAAAGAACTGCCTCTATCTTCTCTGGATCCACTATAACTCCATTCTATGAGATGATGTGTCCCATAATGTGGACCTCCCAAATCCAAAACTGGCACTTCAATAACTTACTGTAAAAAGAGTTCTCTCTGAGTGTATCTAGGACTATCCATAGGTGTGTAGCATGATACTCCTCCGATGTTGAGTACACCGAGATTTCATCAATTCATACCACCACAAAATGATCAAGGTAAGGCTAGAAGATCCTATTCATGAGTCCCATGAACACTGCTGGGGCATTGGTCATGCTGAAGGGTGTCACCGAGAATTTTTAGTGGACATACTGACATCTGAAGAATATCTTCAGTACATCCTCATCCCATACCCGAAGCCGATGATAGCCTAATATAAGGTCAATCGTCGAGAACCAACTCACTCCCTTTAGCTGATCGAAGAGGTCATCAATCCTTGGTAGTGGATAGTTGTTCTTCACGGTCACCTGGTTCAGGCACTAGAAGTACTCACATAGCCTCAAGCTCCCATCTGACTTCATGGAAAAAAACACTATGGCTACCCATGGTGAGACACTGGGCCTTACAAACCACTTCTTTTACAAGTCCTCCAATTGTACCCTCAATTCACATAGCTCCACAGGAGACATCCGATATGCTAGTATGGATATCGGTTCCATCTCAGGGTATAGATTGATGCATAAGTCTACCTCCCTATGAGGAGGTAGTCCTGAAAAATCCTTATGAAAGACATACTCATACTCTTCTACCACTACAAGAAATCTCAGACTCCTCTTATCCACCACACTGAGGGTGAGGCTAGCCAACTGGTGAGTGATTAGATTCACCCTCCTCTGAGAAAGTCCATCCTATGCTGCAATAGTTCCCTTTTCTCTAGTAAAGTAAAAAGTGGTGACATCCTCATGGACACACCAGAATTTGTGCCTAAAATTTTCAATCTAAGCATGGATTGTGGATAACCAGTCCATACCCAAGATAATGTCATAAGGCCTTAATGCTACTACTAGGAGATCCCAGACGAAGCTCTCGCCTCCTAGAGTAAGATCACACTGCTAGCACCAGTGTGTAATCTTGAAATCCCCTCCCATAGAAGCATCTAATTGTAAGGATCAAGCCAATGACTCTATCGGAATCACGGAGCCTTGAATGAGGTCTGTGGAAATGAAAGAGTGACTGAAACTTGTGTCTATAAGAACTGCAGCTAAGGTGGAAAAGACATAGATCATACCTCTAATCATCTCTAAAGTTCCATGGTCATAGGCCTCCATTTTCTGAAGATAGCCTCGCCCCTATCTATCGTCTACCTGAGATTATGGTTGACCACCTTGGGGTGGTGGTGGTAGCACCTAGAACCATCATCCACCGGCTACCTCTTGGTCTGATCCCCTTCCACATTCTCCGACCTGTGGACCTCCTCCCTTGAACCTGTTCCTCTACCTTGGTGGTCCCTTGATTTCCTGCTGATCGTCTATGCAGCGGGTAGGGCAGTCATGAGCCATGTGTCCCTGCTCGCCGCACGTGAAGCATAACCTGGTCTCTTGTTGACTCCCTCTGCTCTGGGAGACCCGCACTACTGACCTTGAGTCCCGGGGTTGTACCCTGAAAGACTTGGCCCACTTGGCCCCCCTTGTCTGCTGCCTTCTACTCACCATTGAAGACTCTACCACCTGAGGTTTGCTGGTGGATCTAGCTGTCAGTGCTTGCTATACTAGGAAGCTATCCACAAGAAGGGCTTGATCCAACACTCCATCCTGAGTGGGGATTCTAAGTGACACCATGGATGCCTTGATCTCTCATATGAGTCCCCACTCAAAGGTATGAGCCGTAAATAAAGGGTCCTGCACCATGTATGTGGAGTAGAGAGAGAGGTATGTAAACCTTGTAAAGTAATCAGCCACCGACAGGCTTACCTACTGTAGGTGAAGCAGCTCCTGTATACGCACTGAGCGCAAGGTCACAAAGAAAATCTCCTCCTAGAAAAGCCACTTGAAGTCTATCCTAGTGAGGGTCACCTCATCATGCGTCTGGATGGTTAATCTACACCATCTCCCTTTTAAGAACTGCATAAGGCTCGCATCCAAGATCACTATCTGGTCAATCAGTGTTCTCACTAAGCAGAAGACCCACGTCACTACCTCCAGCCAGTCCTCAGCGACCTGAGGATCTACCTCTCCCCTGAACCTGGAAGGTATTTGTCTCTGGAACTCATGCAAGGCACCAAGCCTGCACGTGTCCTATACTAGTAATGCTGGAAATAACTGCTGATCAACAAGTGGTAGAAAAATCAGTGCACCTCCTGGAGGGGCCATCTCTAGCACCGATCCCTAAACCGATGCCTCATCGTTAGGCGGGATGTCCACACGATCATGTATCGAAAGACTAGTTGGATGTGTGTGTGGAGGCATCCTGAAATAGATCAAGATGTAATAGAGTTAGAATATTATACCTGGTGAGATGACTCTTATTCAAGAAGATCATAATAAGACACTTATTCAAGTATCATTTTTATGTATAGAGCCGAAAAGTAGAATTCAGGGTCTTGGTGTATGGATATGTCGGCCGCTGCACCAATATTGGACTCCCTGAATTTGAAAGTCAAACTCAAAACACTCAACATTGGTTCCCCTAAAAAACAACAATAGAATCTTGATATACAAGGTAGAAATGACCACCTCTGATACCACTTTTTCTCGACTCGTCCCCCGGGGCCTGTGCCGTGACATACCCCAAGCCCACCTCCCAAAGGCTAGGGGTTGGTGACTAGCGCCAAAGGTGTTAACCTGCAAGTGAGAGGCATTTTCCTGAATACCTGTATGCACACAAACACAACCACATCCCAAAGACAGAAAATTAAAAAAAAGCAAGCCACTATATATAACCACTGAGTACAAGTACAACTGAAAGTCAAATGCTCCAAAATACAAACCCAACAAAAGAATAACTGGAAAACAGGAAATTAAAAAAGAAACTCTGGGAGTTGTCCGTTGGAAACCCCACCTGATGGGTAAGTATAGAGTAGCTGTTGGAAGCCGTAGGAGTATGCCCCGCCTGCATGGTCTCACTGGGATCCACTGGGTCCTAGGCAACCAAGTCCTTCGTCAAGTCAACAGTCATCTTCACCATACACAACACATGTAGGTGAAGCCCGTGTAGGGGTGTGTAAAAAAAATACTCAGTAGGGACCCCAAGAAAATGAAGGAAAGACCAAAAAGAAATACACAACCAAACCAAAAATCATGATCACCAAGAATGATCATGAATCAAGACAAATCACACCAGGTATATTACAGAGTAGGAAAGTACGACCATCAGTCACATCATCGAACACCTTGGGTTGCTAGAGAAATCCTCCTCAATGAGTACATGGGGCCTACTGGGTCACAAAGAAGCCGCTTCCAACTAACCTTAAGACTAATATGGTACTCATACCTGATGAGTACCATGGGTATGCTGGGTCACATAGAAGCCGCTCCCCACCATGGGTATACCGGGTCACATAGAAGCTGCTTCCCACCTATGTCCATATTAAGGTACTCCTCCTGTCGGGTACCGTGGGTCTGCCAGGTCACATAGAAGCCGCTCCCCACCATGGACCTGCCGGGTCACACAGAAGCTGCTTCCCACTGGGCCATAGTATTTGATCCACACAAGGTTGATCATCAGCAGTCTTTAGGTCTCAGCCAACTGTAGTGTTTCTGCACGTACCACGATTTATCTTGAGAGAACCACTCCCCAATCCATTTGTCAAATTCCAACTTCCATTAAATCCTCCATAGATTATTCCAAAAGTACCATCTCGTAGTGAGGGTACTAACTCCATAAAAAACTCTTCAATAAGATGCCATATTTACAAGATATTGACATTTTTCCAAAAAGGGGCCGGTTGGGTCTGAGTTTGGTTTGACTCGGTCGGATTAACCCGACTTTACCTGGCCCGCTGGAGTAGGTCCGACCCGTGCAGTTCCAAGTCCGCCGAAGGCAGACCAGTTTGTAATCCTATCTAGGATGCAGTTGGGAGCTACGTCCAATACCCCTGCTCACCCCGTGGGTTTTCCATGGGGCTGTCTCCCCAGCCGTGGTCGGTTGACCATGACTTCACCCTGTGGGATGCAGCGCGGTGCACCGATGCGGCTGGGTGGCCGCGTCCACCCGCCGCTAGCCCAATTGGTGTCTCTTCCTACTGTGCTGCAGCCTGAGCTGGCACTGGAAGCTGACTCTGACGCATCATTGTGGTACGCCACCATCCGCCCGCAGCCGTTTCCAGCGACCACCTGTGCCGGCACACCAACAGGTTATTCCGTGGACCATCGGGTCCACTCCGGTGGTCCGTTCTTCACGTCGCCTGCACCTTCGATTTCTATGGGGCAACTCCTTCTTTGTGAAGGCCTTGAAATTTCCTTAACTCCATTTAGAACATTCGTCGAACTAGAATTCACAAGGAAGAGGGGGGTTAGGCCTTGTTTGTGTCAGCCCGCGACCTCCACGTTAGAAGTTTAAAGTAGGGGAGGCTCTGGATTACTATTCTATCAACAATAAAATTAATCCTGAATATAAAACCCAAGAACGAAACCCTCCCACAAGAACACATGATCCGCAAATCAACCTATTCGCGGGTTGATCCACATTCATTGTTTAGAATGAAGAATGGGGAAAACATAAACAAAAAAAAAATCCTTAACTCGAAGTAGACGTTGAAGCAGTTCGCCCGTAAAGATTCAAGATGTCGAAGGCATTCATTGCTTCCCAACTCCATTCTTCAAGGTGAATCAAATTTGTTAACGTTTCACCAGTGTTCGTTGTTCTTTATTAGAGAGAAAACTCGCTGGTGGTTCGTCATAGAATTTTCCACCGTTTAACCATAAATTCTCCAACGCGTTATTCCATAAAAAGGAAACACGTCGCAACAATTATTTTACACTGCGACATTACGTCATTTCACTATTTCATTTATAAAACATCATAGCTATTATGCTGCAAAAAAATGAGCCATTAAGAAGATTCATTTAATGTGCCTTGTGGTCACCTAATTTCCGCACTGTAGTGCCGCCGTTTTCCTCTCAATAGTGAAAAAGAAAATAAAATAAATTTTAAAGTTATTTTATTATTTTTCAAAAAGTCTGAAAATTAACTTTTCCATCTAAGCCTTTCCGGTTGAAGTTAAGTCCTTTCTAGGTAAATCTAGGTATTTTTATTTCAACAGTGCACTCAAATTTTGGATCTGATCATCGGTTCAAAAGTTAGAAAAACCCACCCACACGTTTACTTAAGTGTACTAAAAAAGTTCAAAATTCCATTCCAGGCTCACCAGGCCTTGAAATCACGTGCCTTTAAAGCATTTGGTCTTGAAATAATTCCATATAATTAAAAAAAAATCACATGGAAATTCCAAGACATTTATTTATTCATAAAATGAGAAATAAAATCATTCCTCGTGCATATGTGTGGACTACCACCTCCGCGTAGCGATACGATTCATTTTACATCACCATCTTTCATGGGTGGTTATAATGACATTTTAATGTTTATATATTATATTTATAACATAATTATTCTTGTTAAATTATAATATCGTATCTACCTTCTTACCTTCCTATCCATTGGTAAACAACAACATCGCTCATGCGTACGTGTAGACTGCCACCTCAACAAAGCGATGCACTTTTTTTTTATCATTACCACTTTACTTTTTTGGTAACAAGGATATATTTAATGAACATATATTATATTTATGATATAATAATAAACATTTAAAGGTGAATTATCATTTAACTTTCTTTCATTCCATCCATCAAAAAGTGGAAACATCACTTGTGTGCATGTATATATTACCGCCTCTATGAAGTGATATAATTTATTTTTCATCACCACTTAATTTGAATGGTTATAAATATGTATATAATGATATATATTATATTATTATAATTATTAAAATTATTTATATAGATTAAACATGATCAAAGTGAAATGACTATAACCCTCTAACTCAAACATACATGAAAAACAAAGTAATTAACACCCGAAATGACAACTTTAATAGAGAATTGTTAATAAATGAGTGTTGAAATAATATAATTGGATCATATAAGATATTATATGTATGAATATTATTATGTTATAGAATTATAATAAATATAAATTTATTATTTAGGAGGTCATAGTGCATAAGAATCAAGTCATATATAAGGTAAGAGTTTCTTTTTATTATTTTTAAATTAATTAGACATGTTTGATATTACAAGCCATCATTTATTTTATATAGTTCTATTACTACACAATGAATGTATTTTTAAATATTCATGAAATTCACGGGGTTTTAAGATCCATATCATGTTATTTATCCACATAGACTTTGATTCAAAAGATACCAAATTTGTATGGTTTCATCTCAATTTCTCTTCATTAAGACATGTTTCAATGTTATACACTAATATATTATTTTCAACAGTGTATATAATTACCAATAATATATTTTTGAATAATTAATAATTTAATAAAAATTATTTATAGAACCATATTATTTTCAATATTTTAATTATTTTTTTTAAAAAAATTACTAAAGCTGTAAGGATTTTTCATCTTAATTTTGTTTCATTAAGACATATTTGATGTTATATACCCATCTTATTTTATAAGGTGTATCTACTACCCCATTGATATGTTGTATCATCAATATAATTATTTTATTGGTATTTAAAGTTTTATTTGAAGGTATTTATTTCATGGGGGTTATGATTCAAAAGTTACCACAATAGTAAGGGTTTTATGTTATAATCTCATTTTAATTGGGATTGTTTATGATTAATTTTTTTGATGATGAAATTATGTGATATATATATCCAAAATATTATGTGTTTTATTCTACTATGGTTATTTTTTTAGATTAAATTTCTTCCTTTTATTTTCCTCTATTCAAGTACTTATGGGACTGGAAGAATGTTTTTAAGTAAAACTAATTTTGTTTCTCTCTTCAGTCATTAATATTTTCTTCCAAGTCCATATTTTCTTTAAAATGTTTTCAAAAATGATTTTATTGTTCTCCAAATATTTATTAAGTTTATTATTACACATGTTTTAATTTTTATTATTTTTTAATGAAATATTTTGGTCATTTCTAAGCATTGTATTTTTTCCTTTTAACTAAAAATGTGAAAGGGTTTTTATTTTAACGTAGACCACATGAACAAATTCCCTACCTCAGTGAATAATATTTTATTTTAAGATTAATTTATAATATTCATTTGTAATTTCAAATGAAACATTTTATTTAATATTTTATAAATTTTTATATTTTAAATAATTGTTTTTAAAATGAAAATGGTATTTTCCTCTAGAAATATTCTAGTGATATTTCAATGGTATTTTCATATATTAAAAAATAAATTTATTTTTATTATGATTTAATAGGAATATTATCTAATTTTACTATCTTTTATCTTTACCTGTATGGTTTATGATTATGATGATGAAATGTTTATGAAAGTCTCATCCTTTTCACAGGCTATAATTTCATGATATGGTTAATGTTTTATGATATTGTAGCACACATATGTATGATTTTCATTATTTTATGGGTGGTATAAAAATTATATATCCCTACAGTGAATTGGTTAAATATGGATATCTCATGTGATAATAAAGACTAGAATGGGGAGTGAAACTAGTTCAGTAAGGTACTTTTTCCAATAATATAGTATTGAGAGTGAACTTTGACTAATAAATTAATGAAATTGGGAGTGAATCCAATCCACTTGATAGTCTTAGTAGTAATAATTGATTAAAGAAATGATTTTATATTCTTATGTGTATGCCATAAAATTATGTCTTATGCTTATAGATTTTTTTCTTGGATCATGATTGATTATTGGTGATTCCACACTCTTATGTTTTATATCTTTTGTTTTATGTATTTTGATTGATAAAACTTTATGTTATGTTTCATGAATTTGATCTATGAATTGATGTGTATTATTTTCTATTGTTAAGATCATATTCTCATGCACTTATTCTTTTCTTATTCTTAGTAATGATCATTGATTGATATCTCTTATATTTACCATTAATAAGCTTCCAAGACCACCCTTTATTATGTCTCCCTTACCCAGGTTGTGGAGAAAGGTTTTAAGTATGTTATGTCTAATAAGGGTGATACATGAGAAGAACTTAATGGGAAATGGTGTAGATAATTTATATACTAATTTTTGATTATCCATGTTTCCAAAGATTCTAAACCTTGTTAGTTTTGGCATGGTCTATATTGATATGTAATAAACATGAAACTAATAAGATGTAATATTTATATATAAAAAGTTTGGTTTGATATAGTTGGTATCAGAGAGAGGTTTACTAACTTTTTGAAACTAGGATGAGGAGAATTTAGAGGGAACCCTTTAGACTATCTGAATTATAGGATAATATCCTACAATTTTGGTAAGGTAGATATCATGTGGTTTTTATAAAAATAAAACCCTGTATGGACACTACAAGTGGTCATGATTTTAGAACAAATTCATCTAGGGATAATAACCTTGAAAAGAGTTGGTTGATTATATCTCACCTAATATTCTAGTGAATGGTGAAGGGCTCTTTACTATACACCTAGTTTTACAGTCTTGAGGGGCATGATTAGGTTAAATCACATTTTATTTATGAACCATTATGAAGGATTTAGATAGATAATGACCATGGATGGCATATATTAAATCTAATATGTCATAGGTTGAAAAGAAGGAGACTTGGTTTAAACACCCTATGAATTATTTTTCATGATAAGATGATTAATCATTACTATTTATCACACTATGCTTTTGGTTTTAGTTAATTGTTGGAACCAAAAATAATTGTGTTAATACTGAATATGATGGATGATGTAATTATTATAACCATAAGAAAATAAATGAGATGGGATATGGAATTACAAAGCTTGTGATTATACATAACCATCTATCTCATTTTATTATTAACAACTGGATCATAGTTCAGAATCTGAATGAACCAAATAATAGAAAAATGTATTTTCATGAAGATCATAGAGAAAAGAAGATTTAGCTTCCTATATTTCAATAATGTGGGAAGAAGAAGTCGGGGAAATGTCTTAATGGAATAATAATATGTTTTATGTGTGGAAAAGAAGGACACATAGAAAGTAATTGCTAAAAAAATGAATAATTCAATAGAATGAAATAAATAAAATCCCAAGGTACCATTTATAGTTTAATGTATTATGTGTAGTGAACTTGGTCATTATCCAAGTTGATGGATTAATCTAATGTCTAACTCCTAGACCAAGGATTTATATAAGCTATTCTAATCATTTAAGTGGATTAATTAAAGTGTTTATTTATTAATATTTGAGAATTACATTATAGAAGTATTTTATTAATGATGTTATAATTATAAGAATCATAAAACATCTAAGGATTATTCCCCAATAGTTTTTAAGGATTTACAATCATATGTTGAATGGTATCGATAAATTAGAAAAGAAATTTAGTGGTAAGGTGATATTTTTGTAAGAAACATGATTTTGGGATATATAACCCTTAATATGTGACTGAGGTTGAGATAATAATGTTTAATCAGGATAATGAGTTGATATACATTGATAAAGTAAATTGTATAGCATTGTTAACCTTGAAAAAAATTAGTGATTTGATGAAAAAGTAATTTATGTTATCTTTGATGAAGTTTATTAAATTTTTTATTTATAGAAAATATTAGATAGTCAATAATTTTATTTAAGGAATAAGGAAAGTGTTAAATTTATTTTGGAATCATATGTGTTTTCATTGATGTTTTATAGTGATTTAGTTTATTTTGGGAAATTATTTGCATGTTTTAAGAGAATATATGATCATGGTACTCACATGTCCAATATGTTACATTAAGACCCCATTTATGTTATTTGGGGGGTTAAGTTAATTTAAAATTTGAAATTTAGTGAACTTTTTATAAATTATAGGGTTTTGAATTTGGTTAAACATTTTTTGGAGGATTTTTTAAGGTTAACTATTTATGGAATGGTTTAATTTTAACTTTGGGTGTTTCTACTGAGGTTATAGAGATTAATATATTATTTTATCATATGATGATTTATCCATATTAGATAACTTGTACTAACCATTGTTTTTAGTAAATATATATAGATAGAAGGAATGATTTGTCATTATTTTATAGATCTTATGATCCTTTAAAAGGTAATTTTAGTGCTTTAGGCATGAAAAATTCATATTGTTCATTCATCATTGTAATATAGATGAAAAGAGGTGGAATCCAATTGAAATGCACAACCAAAGGATAAAATTAAATTAATAGATTTTAAGAAATCAAGTAAGTATATTTTATCATATTCCATGGTAAAAGAATTCCTCAACTCAAGGGAAAATGGTCTTTAAAATAATAATGTTTCCCTTTTTACAATTGATTCTAAGGAGTTGATGGTAGTTTTAATTTTTTATGATTTATGGTTTTTTGGTTATTAACAGTCTCATGACCATGTTCTCTATCACTCTCTGTTATTATTTTGACATTATATCCCTCTTCCATGTCCATATTTTCACTTCCTGTTAATGTTCTTATTATCTAGGAACCTAATTATATGTTGTTTATGGTAACCTTTATGTTTCCCACTTCCTTTTTTCAAAGGAGTTTTTATTATTTCTTTTTTACAATGTGGGTTTTCAATAAATGTATTTTCAAATATTGAACTATTTATTATAAAGATAAAAATTATGAGGGTTAATTTTATTTGGGGTGGGGGTGGGGGAGAATTTAACACCCCATGGTTTTGGATTATATTTTTCTTAAAATAAAATGTAAGTTTTTGGTAGCTTTCTTTACACGCAACCCCAAGACTATATGAACCACGATATATTAAACTATTATAAGAGTGACATTAAATTGGTAGGTATAAATAATAACCACATTATAAAAAACATGTATTAGGGTTTTAAATAATTTGAATGTATTTATTAATTCATAATAAATAAGTACTCAATTTCCAATAAAATCATTTTATAATTTAAAAATGTTTTTTTTCAAAAATGGTTTTTATTTCATTTTACACACACATGAATTATAATTAATTTATATAATTTTTTAAATTTTTTATTTTATTAAATCAATATTATTTTTGAAATCATTATTTCAATAGTATCTTAGGGTGATTTATTAGGATTTTTGTAAAAAAATTTCTTTTTATCAAATAGTGAAAATACTAATTTTTGTAATGACCGTCATTTATTTTCATGTAAAAGTACCATTTTGTTTTTAATTTAATCTTAAATTATCATAATATTTCTTTAATTAAAAAAATATAATTAATTATATATTAATCATTATTATAGTTGATATCATTATATGTTTATTTTAGGTTTAAAACAAATTTTTCTAAAAAATGTTTTTATGTGCACAATGTGTTTTTATCTTAAAAAATTAATTAATCATTATTTATTAATGGTTTTAATAAAATTTATAGATTATATATTTATTCAGATATTTTAAAATTCATTTTATTGTTTTTACAAGGAAATGAATGTAAGTAAATTATTTTTTTATGCTTAAATATTGATTTTTCTAAAACGGGGTTTCGTTGCAGTTTGCATGCTTATTTAAAATTAAATTATGCCTATATAAATTGAATATAGTAAAGTGTATTTAATATTTTTAATCATCATAATTAATATAATATAATAGGTTCAACTTAATTTTTTGTTAGAGTGAATAGTAAAATTGTAGAATTTTGTTACCACGGTTAATGTTAAAATCGGTTTACCAGGGGGTTAAACCAAGATATAAGGGTAGGATTTTCCTAAAATCTTATATAATTAATATTTATTGAACATATTTAAACCTTATATTATCACACCTTCAAATACCTCTCCATTTGGAGCTACTTTTTCATGAAAGTGACCTTATATAATTGAAATCTTTTAAGAAATTCCATGTGTGCCCCTCCCCTCACTTATAAAAGGGAACCTCTCCTCCTTACCTATTCAAAATATTTGAGACTTATATCTCAAAAAATACTTACTCAGAATAATTATTATATTCCTTCATTTAATCCTATATCTTCTTGTATTCTCTTAAGACAAATCCTTCAAGGCTTAAGGTATAAGCCAAAGGGACTCTCTCAAATAAGAGGTATAAATATTAACCAAGATCTTTCAATTTTATTTAAACTTAAACCTTCTATAAAATTATTGTATCCATAAAAACATGATTAATATGTTATCATAGATATATTGAGACATTATTATGATGGTTTAACAACCAGTCCCCCCATTCTCTATCAAATGGGAAATGAAAGTATCACTCATGCGTTCACATGGACTACCGCCTCCACATATCGATACGATTCATTTTCCATCACTATATTTTATGATTATTTATAATGAAACATTTAATATTTATATATGATATTTATAAAATAATTATTCTTATGGAATTATATTATATCATCTACCTTCTTACCTACAGATCCATTGGTAAATGATAACATTGCCCATGTGTACATGCGGACTATCACCTCTATGAAGTGATGTGATTTTTTATCATTTATAATTTAATTTTATAGTAAAAAGGATATATTTAATGAAAATATATGATATTTACTATATATTAATTTTTTAAAGGTTAATTATTATTTAAATTTTTTTCATTCCATCCATCGAATAGTGGAAACATCACTCATGTTTATGTACAAATTACCGTCTCCATGAAGTGATGTGATTCATTATTCATGAACACTTAAAATGAATGGTTATAAATATGTATATTATGATTATATATTATATTTATATCATTATTAAAATTCTGTATATGTTGGAACCATGATCAAAGTTAAAGTACCATAACCACCAAACTGAAACAAACATGAAAAACGAAGCAATAAACACTCAAAATAATGACTTTAATAGAAAATTGTCAATAAAAGGGTTTTTAAATTATATAATTGGATAATATATGATATTATATGTATGAATATTATTATTTTATAGAAATATAATAAATCTAAATTTATTATATAGGAGTTTAGATTTTATACAAATCAAGTCGGATATAAGGTAAGAGTTTCTTTGCCTCATTTTCAAATTCATTAGACATTTTTGATATTGTGAACCAAAATTTATTTTATGCTATGTGATTACTAACTAATGAATGTATTTTTAAATATTAATTAAATTTATGGTGTTTTTAGAGACATATCATGCTCTTTATTTACTTGGTCTTTGATTCAAAAGAAACCAAAATTGTATGGGTTTCATCTTAATTTATCTTCATTGAGACAAGTTTTAATGTTATATACCAATTTATTATTTATACGGTGTATATACTTCCAAAGAATGTATTTTGGAATAATAAATTATTTAATGAAATTTATTTATATAAATATATTATTTTCAAACTTCCAATGATTTTTTATTAAAAATTTACTAAATCTGTAAGACTTCTTCGTCTTAATTTTCTTTCATTGAGACTAGTTTGATGCTATACACATATATTATTTTATGAGGTGTATCTAATTCACCATTGATATTTTTTTTCATTAATATCCTTATTTTCATGGTATTTAATTTTTTATTTGAAACTATTTCTTTCATGGGGGTTATTATTCAAAAGTTAATACAATGGTAAGGGTTTTATGTTACAATGTCATTTTTATTGGGATTGTTTATGATTAAATTTCATGATGATGAAATTATATGATCCATATCTACCAAATATTATTTATTTTCTTATGATATTTTTATTTCAAGAAATTACATATTTTCCTTTAATTTTTCACTCTTTAAGTACTCAAGGGACTAAGAGAATGTTTTTATGTAAAACTAAATTCATTTATCTCTTTGAAAATATTTTCATCAAAGTACATATTTTTTATATTTTTTTTTTCAAAAAATATTGTATTATTCTAAAGATTTTTATTAAATTTATTTTTACCCATGTTTTAATTTTTTATGAAAATGTTTTAAATGATTATTATTGTCATTTTCTAAATGTGGTACTTTTTACTTTTTACTGAAAATGTGAAACAATTTTTTGTTTTAACCTATACCATATGAAAATCTTCTCCATCACCATGAATACAATTTTATTTGAATATTACTTTATAAGTTTCTTTGGTTCTTTTCAAAGAAAATGTTTTCCTTAATATTTTTTAAATATTTATATTTTAAATAATCGATTTCAAAATGAAAGAGTTATTTTTCTCAAGAAATATTCTAGTGATAATTCAAAGGTATTTTTATCTATACTAAAATCCTTTGATGTTTTTTATGATTTAATAGGGATATGATCTAATGTTACCATATTTATTATTTCTTTTTATGATTTATGATTACGATTATAAAATATTTATGAAACCTGTATCGTTTCCATGTGTTATGATTTAATAATATGATGAATGTTTTATGATCTTATGGTACACATATGCATGGTTTTAATTATGTGATGGGTGGTCCGGGAATTATATATCTCTCCACTGAATTGGGTAATGATGGGTATCTCATAAGATAATAAGGGATAAAATGGAAAATTAACCTAGTTTAGTAAGGGACTTTGTCTAATAATATAGTCTTGGTAGTGAACCTTGACTAAGGAATTGATGGAATTGGGAGTGAACCCAATCCACTATGATAGTCTTGGAATTGATCCTTGACTAAGGAAATATTTTTATATAATTATGTGTATGAAATAAATTTATGTACTACGATAATGATATTTTTTCACGGATCATGATTCATTATTGACGATTCCACACTCTTATATCTTATGTATTATGTCTTTTGATTGATAAAACTTTATGTCATGTTTCATGATTTTGATATATTAATTGATGAGTGTGATTTTATATTTTTAAGATCATGTTCTCATACCATTATTCTTATCTCTTTCTCACTTATGATCATTTATTGATATCTCATATTTTTACCCTTAATTTTATATCCAGACTCACACTTTCTTATATTTCTCTTCCCCAAGTTATGGATAAAGGTTTTATGTATGTTTTTCTAAGAAGGGTGTTAGTTATGAAGAACTTAATGGTAAATGATATTGATCATTTATATATATATTTTTTATGTATCCATGTTTCAAAATATGCTAAACCTTTTTGGTTCTAGCATGGATCTTATTGATATAAAATAAGTATTCTTCTAATAACATATAATATTTTTGTATAAAAAATTTGGTTCGTTATAGTTGGTATTAGAGAAAGGTTTAATAAATTTTATAAACTTGTATTAAGAAACCTTAGTGAGAAACCTTAATATTATATTAAGTAAAGGATAACAACCTAAAGTTTTTTTAAGGTAGAGATTATGTATTTTTTCTAGCAATACAACCCTGTCTAGATATTGCAAGTGGATATGGTTTTGGAAGAGATGTATATAGGGGTAATAACCATAAAAAGAGTTGGTTAGGTATAACTTGACCAATGTTCTAGTGAAAGGTGAATGTGACCTTACTATAACCCTAGTTTGACACTCTTGTGGGGTATGATTAAGTTAAATCACATTTTTTTGAACCATTATGAATGATTTGGATAGATAATGACCATGGATGAGCTAGGTTAAACCTAAGGCATCATAGGTTGAAAAGGTGTCATGGGTTAGACATACTTTGAATGATTTCTCATGATTATATGATTAATCATTACTATTTCTTACACTATGCCTTTTGTTTTAGTTAATGGATGGAACCGGGAGGAATTGTGTGAATGATGAATGTGATGGATGATACAATGATTTTCCTCATGAGCAACTAAATGAGATGGGAGATGGAATGAGAAGTCTTGTGATTATTACTTACCATATATCTCATTATATTATTAACAACCTAAACATATGTGGGTTTTTGAATGAACTAAATAAGAGAAAAATAGATTTTTAGGAAGTTTATGGATAAAATAAGATTCAGCTTCCTATATGTCAAGAATGTGGGAAGAAGAACTCAGGTAAATGCATCAAAGGGACAAGAATATGTTTTATGTGTGGAAAATAAGGACATATAGAAAGTAATTTCTAGGAAAAAATAAATATTTCAATGTATGGAAATAAAGTGCATCCCAAGGTACCATTATAGTTCAATGTCTTATGTGTGGGGAACTTGGAAATTATCCAAGAAGATTCCCCAATCAAAGGGCTAACTCCTAGACTAAGGAAGGTAATATTATATGCCAATCATTGAAGTGGAATAAATTAATTGTTTATGTATTGATATTTTATAATTATATTGTAGAAGTGTTTTATTAATGATATTCTTTTTATAAAAATCATGAAACATCTAAGGACTGTTTTTCATTTTTAAGGATTTACGAGCATATGTTGAATAACGACGATAAATTATAAAATTGCTTTAGTGGTAAGGTAATATTTTTGGAAAACACATGATTAAGGGATACATAACCCTTAATATGTGCTTAAAGTTGAGATAATAATTTTTATTTGGGATAAATACTCGATAGATATTGAAGAAATAAATTGGATAGTATTATTGACCCTGAAATTGATTATTGATTTAATGAAAATGTAATTTATATTATATTTGATGAAGTTTATTTCATTTTTGAATTTATGGAAAATATTGGATAATATGTAATTTTATTTTAGGAATAAGTATATATTTAATTTCTTTTGGAAGCATATGTGTTTTCATTGAGGTTTTATAATTATTCAAGTTATTTTGGAAAAGTATTATCATGATTTAAGATAATATATAATCATGGTACTCACATGTATGATATGAGACATTAAGAGATACTTTATGTTATTTAGGGACTTAAGTTAATTTTATTTTGGAAATTTAGTGACATTTTTCTAAATTTTTGGGTTTTGAATTATTCAAACATATTTTGAAGTAGTTTTAATGTTAAATATTTATGGAATGGTTTAATTTAAATTTTGGATGTTAGTATTAAGGTTATAAAGATTAATATATTATTTCATCATATATATATATATTTATCCATACTGGATAAGTTGTACCAACCATGGGTTTTTTTAAATATCTAGTGATATATGGAATGAATTTTCATTATTTTATATATCTTACAATCCTTTAAAAGGTAATTTTAGTACTTTAGGCATGAAAACTTCACATTTTCCATTCATAATTGGAATATGGATAAAAATAGGTGGAATACCATTAAAATAGAAAACCAAAGGATAAAATTATTTTTATGTATTTAAACAAATCATGTAATAATATTTTATTGTATTCCATGGTAAAATAAATCCTCAACTCTAGTAAAAATGATCTTTAAAATGACAATGTTTTTATTTTTACAATTGTTTCTAAGGAATTTATAGTAGTTTTCACCCCCCACTAATTTATGGTTTTGCGGTCATTTACTCATGAACATGCTCTCTATCACTATATATTATTATTTGAACATTATATTTCTCCTTAAATTCAATATTTTCACTTCCTTATAATGTTCTCCTTATATGGGTACCTAATTATTTGTTATTTAAGGTAATCTTTATGTTTCCCATTTCCCCTTTTCAAAAGAAGTTTTATTATTCCTTTGAATTATGTGGGTTTTCAAAAAAGGTATTTTCATATATTTAACTATTTATTACTATGATAAAAATTGTTAGGGTGTAATTTATTTAAAGGGGGTGGATGTAACACCCTAATATTATGGAAAATATTTTTCTTTAAATAAAATTTAAGTGTTTGGTAGCTTTCTTTACATGCAACCCCAAGTCTATATGAATTACGATATATTAAAATTTTATAAGATATCCATTAAAATGGAAGGCATGAATAAAAATAACCAAATTATGAAAAATATGTATAAAGGTCTTAAATAATGAAAATGTATTGATTAGTGAATAATAAATAAATACTCAATTTTCAATAAAATATTTTATGTTTCAAAAATAGATTCTGTTGAATTTTACACGCACATACATTATAATTTATTTATATCATTTTTAGAAATTTTATTTGAGTAAATAAATATCATTTTTTTAAATTGGCATGTCAATATTTTCTTAGGGTGAATTTTTAGGATTTTCTAAGAAATTTATTTTTCAGTTAATATTGAAAAATATTGATTTTTATAAAAACTATAATTTCTTTTCAAGTATGAGTACCATTATGTTTTGAATTTGGTCTTAAATTAACATAAGTATCCTTTAATTAGAAATAATATAATTAGTTATAAATAAATCATAATTATAATTGATTTCACTATAAGTTTATTTTTGTGATTAAAAACCAATTTTTCTAAATTTTTTTATGCACGTAGTGTGTTTTAATTTTTTATATATTTAATTAATTATTATTTATTAATGGTTTTAATGATTTTTTAGATTATATATTAATTCATATATTTTAAAATTTATTTTATGGTTTTTACAATGAAACAAATTTAATTTAATTATGTTTTATGCTTAAAGATACATTTTTCTAAAACGAGTTTTCATTGTGGGTTGCATACTTATTTAAAATTAAATCCCTGCACCTATAGAAATTAAATATAGTAAAGTAGATTTAATATTTTTAATCACCATAATTAATATAATCTAATAGGTTTAACTTAGTTTTTGGTTGTAGTAAATAGTAAAAATAGTAAAATTTGGTTACTATAGTTAATGTTAAAATGGGTTTACCAGGGGGTTAAACCAAGAGATAAGGGTAATATTTCCATTCAAAACTATATTATTATTATCATTTTAATACATTTAAAACTCATATTAACATACCTTGAAATCCTTGGCCATTTGGATCCACTTTATCATAAAAGTGACCTTATACAATTGAAATCTTTTAAGAAATTCCATGTGTGTCCCTCCCCTCACTTATAAAAGGGAGTCTCTCCCCCTACCATATTCACACCATTTTATCCTTACATATATAAAAATACCTACTCAAAATAAATCCTATAATCATTCCATCCATCTTGAATATTTTTTTATTCTCTTAAGACCAATCCTTCAAGGATTAAGTTGTAAGCTAAAGGGGGCCTCACTAGTGAAAAAATCCTTTTTTTACGTTGATTTTTTAGGTTTTTCACGTCGTTTTTAGGGTGATGTTGTTACAATAGATGTAAAAAATCATATTTTTTTATGTTGGTTATATTAACCGACATTAAAAAATATTATTTTGGTGGTTTTTCATGTCGATTATTTAATAACTGACGTAAAAGACACTTCGGTAAAGGTTTTTTACGTTAGTTACTTAAATAATTGACGTAAAAAACATCCTACCATGTCGGTTATATAAAATCCGATGTGAAAAAATCTGATCTCGATGAATTTTTTATGTCGGTTAGTAAATAACTGACGTCAAAAATATTTTTTTCACATCAGTTATTAAATAACCGATATTAAAAACTATATACCACATCTGTTATAAAAAACCAATGTGGGAAATTTTTTTTTTTACATTTTAACAAAGATTAATAAATAACTAAGATAAAAACTAAATTTTTTATATAATTTATGAAACCCTTCCTCTTCACTGCAGAACCTGACCAGAAACAACCAAAACTAGACCACAAACCAGACCAGAAAAAAACACAAACAAACAAAAAACAAGAAAAACTAGAAGCAAAATTACACATTCACATTTACAACATTCAAAAATTATAATATTCACTAAAAAATCTAAATCCAACCAAAAAAATTACCAAATACACATTTATAATTTCAACATTGAAAATTAAAATATTCACTAAAAACATACTAAAATCCAATCAAACCAGTAAAATAATTTACCCATTCCACTTCTAAGCATTTGACCTCTAGTTCAATATAATGTTGAGGGTCATTAAATAGCTAAAAATTAAAAAGAAATTAGTTAACATGTATAATAAATAAAAAAATGAAATATTAATGAATAATTTATAAGGAAATATAACCTGTTCAAACTTCATAATTTTTTGTAGTTGTAATTATTTCATACATAAATCTTAACATATAATATCCGCATTCGATGATCCCTTGTTATTTAGAACAATTATTTTTAAATGAGTTTTTCAATTAAAAATATCATATTTATGTAATCCAAAATATACTAATTATAAATGGATATTCACCTTTACTTTTATATATTTGATCTTGGAACTCTTTTTATTTGTGGATCTTTAAAATAAATCCCATCCCATGTTATAAAATAATATGAATGAAATAAATTTAAAATTAATTATAATATAAAAAGCTATTAAGAAATTAAAACTCACTTTTTGAATATGTTCTTAAAATTTCCTCACACATCGCCATGGACATAACATATCCAATAAAGTTTTTTCTACCTTAGGTAAAAAAAACCTAACATCCAATGGTCACTAATATAAAATAAAATTTAATATTAGTAGTTATTATGTTAAAAGATAAATAAAAATTTGTGAGACATATGTTTCATACCTATCAACAAAAGGAAACATCCAACACTGCATAATTATATTCTGTTGAAATCTTTCTGAAATATAAACTACTTTTTACTTCTCATCCAATTCATACCCTTTAGGTGAAATCAACTAAGGGTCCATCAACCCTTATACATCTATCTGTTCATTTATATCACACATTTTATAAATATTCCTAATAAAAAATAGATAAGTATAAATTTTCAATAAATTTAATGCAGGGAAAGATTTGTGTTACGATGTACATGGAAAAAACTTGCACCACGTTGATGCCCAACTTATCTCTAGTAACAAGCTCTATGATATAATTTTTTATAATCCCTACATCTATTGCACATTAAAAAACATGAGCTTCCATTAGAAACATATAATGACCCACCAACAAATTTGAATATCTTGAAAATCTATCAAGACTTATAGAATATGAATATTGTGTCATAACCCTTTGTATTTTTTATTGGCTATATTGTATTTTTTATCTTTAAAGTATTCATGTAAATAAATAAAAAAATATATTAAATTTTAAATGTTAAAAAAAATTTAATAAAAAAATAAAATAAAATATATAACATACACATACCTCTATGGTAATGGGTCGCATAAGTCTAGATAACCAAACTAAGAAGTGGCCGATACTTTGTACAACTGTCATCACCTCATCTGTAGGTAACATTACTCTAACTAATATATCTATAATATCCTGTATAGTGACCCTACATTGCACTACCTATAACTGTTTATGATTAATTGTATCTCCTATATAATATATCATCCCATATGAAACTATATGATAGTGAGGATCATCAATATACAACTCATAATAACTAGGAAGCTGTGGAGGAGGGGGTGTGGGAGTAGGATAAAAAATGGGGTTTACATGAGGAGGTGGAGGATAAATAATGGGGTCTTTAGGCAGAGTTAGAGGATAAATATCGGGGTCTACAGGTGGAGGTGGGGGAGTGGGTGCTGCTATCAGAGGTGAAGTGGGAGCTACAATCTAAAATTATCCTTGCATGTATGCAAATATAGATTGTATCGATGCTCTGATCTTTTCCTCCATCATTGAATTAATATTGTGAACTTCAACCTCCAAAGATGTTATTTTTTTGATATATACCTTCTATGGAAGTAGTATAAAAATGTGGTAACACTTTTCTTATCGATACACTTGCCAGGTATCCTCGTAAATGACCTAGGTGTTCAGGATTTTCCAATGTAGCAAATAAAATATAATGCCTCCCATCAGCTTTAAATACCCCCTGTGTGCTCTTCTTCTCAAGAGAATCCTGTATGAATTATTTGAAAAATTATTTAATGATTCAAAGTATATAAATAATTTAATTTACTTAAATAAATAAAATAAAAAACTTACAATCCTCTCAGCTACGACCTTCAATTATTCTGTAAGATATTGCCCCTTTTTTCTCATATGACCCCTCTTCCATTTTTCATGTCTAGATAGAGGCGATGGAGGGGAAACCTCTTCAGAGCTGGAAGAATCAGCTCTAAGTTTTTGTAAATTTTCAGCTATCATTTGTTCTTTCAATAAAGTATAACCTCCCTGAGATAAACTATGAGGGTAGACGTTTCTAGGTTAGATCTTTTGATGACCTCTCCTTTATTCCTATAAATTAAGAATAAGAAATCATTAATAAGTCATTAATAAAATCATTAATATAAGAAAACTTCTAAAAGTTTACATTTCCCTTACCAAAAATTATTCTTGTCTTCTACTTTCAACAAATTGTTTCCATGTGTCTTTATCTATAAAAGGATATATATGACATGAAATTTCATGTTACGTATCCCAAAAAATGAAATTATATGTGAGGGTTGATTTGAAATCCCTACATCTTCTAGCATCCATCGATAAACATTTCCTCCCGACTCCTAAAGTGTTAGGTATATCAAATTTCATCTATTAAAGAAGAGTAAAAACATATTATAAGATAAAAATTTCAAGATTAGTCAAACAATAGAAAAATAGATTACCAAAATGGTCTCCCATAGCTGAGCTAGTGTTGATTTTCAACACTTCTCCAATTATTAAGCAAAATTCTAACTTTTCTTTTACCCTGAGTTGATACAAAACTCTTGAAATGTTTTGCATTAGGACCTCTTGGAACATCATTATCATTAAATTCTATAACAATCCTTTGGTCCTGGCTATGAGTAATTGATAATTTTGATAAATGTGTGTTTCCACATTTACCAACCCTCGAACTCTTCTTTTCCATTGTGGGAGCACATGAAGAAGATTGGTGAACATCAAGATAATCATGTGGATGTTCCTCCCTAGAGGTATCATCCAATGGCCCGAAGGCCTTCATTTTTTATTGATTTTTGATAATATACCTTTCAAGGGGTGAGGTGGAACCCTTACAAGGCCCGTATGTGTAAGTATTACATGGACCATAGGACTTAAAGGAATTCATTGCCCATAGGCTTCAAACATTACATACAACCCAGACTAACTACTTGGAACTGCTCCTCCTCAAAATCTTCATCGTGAAATTAGCTCTCCACCTATGCATGGCTGTTCGGCTAGGCATTTTCATGCATGCACAATCTTGTCCCGATAGAAGGTGCCATACCCTCTCATTCTTACAATTTGTTTAGCTTCTACTGTAGTGAAATCTCTTTGCTCATCCTCCTTGTAGAGATTGTTCCTTTTAGGTTGTCTGGTTTTCATCAGCACTTTAAGGTGGCCTGAAGGCCTTAAGGTGGCCTGAATGCCTAGAGGCATGATCTCAATGCTTATCTCCATAAGTTTGTAGTTTATTATTTGATTAATCTGTTATTTTATTTCAAATATAATAATCAAAAATTTAGTACAAAAAATATACAAATTCATATATTATAATACTAATGTAAAAAAAATAAAAATAAAAATTATAAAACACAAAAGTAAACTAAAACTTAACACATTATTATTCATATTTGTTATAGTTTACTAAAATTCTAATAGTAGTAATGATATATGAAATATCATGTAAATGAATTAAAACAAATCCAAAATTTGTATAGGAATATTAAAAATTGTCCAACCTAATAAATCAATTTTTTAAACAAAAAATAATATTTTTTAACATATAGATTTAAAATAATTTTCATTCAACAAAATCAATAAATATATAAGTTACGAAATGGTAAAAATGGTAAAATAAACAAAACAAAACTAAAATAAACAAAAATTTATACGAATTCATTTTAATACATGTTTCAATAAAGAAAAAAATACAATATAACATTTTGTGAAATTATTAAAAGTAAATGAGAAATAAACATATGTTACCTATAATATTATGAATGTACTAATGGATTGTTTTTCGAAATTCCTTAATCCTAATCGTTCCTTATAGCATAAACCATGTCTACAACATGTTCATCATTATTATATATTAATCTTTCCATGGAAGTAGGGATCTCACATAATTTAGCATCTTCATCAAGTTTATCATCACCAACATATTGTTTTTCTCCTTGTAAAAAATAGACCACTGTATATCAGTTTAATCAAGAGCAAATAAAATTTGTTTTTCATGTGTTACCATTATAACAGAATCAATTATGTCTTTCAATTTATTCATATTAACAAGTTTTATTCCAAATTCATCATGTCTAACACTGTTTTTATCGATAAATCATTTTTAGTTAAACACATGAAATTTAATTTTAGTGTAATCAACCTACCATATTTCTTCAATGAATTCATAATTTGCACTTGAAGCAGAAATTGGGTTTTTTTTCATTAGAACTCAAAAAATGCATTACTTCTATGAACACCAACACACCACTATTCCAAACTGCACTTCTATTGTCCTGAGATTTAATATAAAATGTATATCCATTAATGTCATACCCAGATCATGTTATCACATTTAAACTTGGGCCACCCACTAACAATCTTAATGTCTCTAATGCATCTAATCTACCAAGAATAGTCTTTTTAAACCATGGAAAAAAGTTTTGTTATGCTCATTCAAAATCCACTTTTCTTTCTTATTTGGATGACATTGTTTCAACTCATTAATATGCAATGTTATATATGGTTGAGCATTATCCATGTTATTCAAGATATATAAATGTACCTTCTTCTTATATTCACCAGAAAATGATTTTACTTTAAAGCCTCAAATCCCCTTTACCTCATTATTAACTCATTCATAGTGAGATGGAGGCAAACCAATGTGCTCCACTGCAGATAAGTAGCTTGTACGAAACTTTGAAACCTCCTTATAAATATACTTTTCAACAATGGAGGCTTCAGGTTGATATGGAATCTTAACATACCCCTTCAATATCTTTATATACCTTTCAAAAGGATACATCCAATGTGGATATATAGGTCCAAAAATCATTATTTCTTGAACTAGATGAACCATTAAATGAACCATTATATAAAAAAAGATGGAGGAAAATACATTTCCAATTGAAAAAGTATAGAAATTTCTTCATTTTTCAAAATGTTCAAACTATCCAGATCAATCATTTTATTACAAATTGAACTAAAAAAATAACACACCTTCATGATAGTCTTTCTGACATGGATGGAAAATATTCCACACAATGAAACTGGTAGATTTTGTTGCATCATGACATGAAAATCATGATATTTCATACCTGTGAACTTTAAATCCTTCAAAGAGACAATTTTTTTACATTTGAAGAATAACCTTGTGGCACTTTGATATCATGAAGATACTAACAAAAGCTAATTTTCTCCCTCTTAGATAATGTATGATAAGATGTGGGAAGAAATTTTTGTCTTACATCAGGTATGGGAGCTAACTCCAAACATATTCCCATTGATAGTAAGTCTAATCATGCATTCAACCCATCTTTAGTCTTTCCTTTAATATCTAAAAATGTTCCAATCAAACTTTCACATATATTCTTCTCCACGTGCATGACATCAATGTTAAGTTTCACTTTATGATATCTCCAATATGGTCAGTCAAAAAATATTGACCATTTTTTCCAAATATGTCCATCATTATAAGATTTATGTACCTTTCCCAATGTTACATAAAGGTTTTGAACCCTATCAAAATACTCATCAGTGGATAAAGGTTTTGGAGTAATATAAAATTCTTATGAGCCATTTAATTCCTTTTTTAATCTTCTATAAGAGTGATCCATAGAAAAAAACTTATGATGAACCATGTATACTATTTTCCTACCATGATGAAATTGACAATATGAAGTCCTTTGTTCACAAATTGGACATACTTTATGCCCCTTAACACTGTATCTAATTTTTTTTTCATACATTGGGAAGTCATTTATAGTGAACATAATCACTGAAATAAGTTGCAAATATTCAATTTTATAAGAATTATACACCCTAATACCATCCTACCATAAGAGTTTCAAATCATCAATTAATGGTGATAAGAAAACATCAATATAATTTATAGGTTGATTTGGTCCAGATAACATTAAACTCAACATGATATATTTATACTTAATACAAAATTCAGGAGATAGGTTGTAAATTACCAATAAAACAGTCCATGAAATATGTGTGCTACTGAGGCTTTGCTATGGATTCATTCCATCCATACACAACCCAAGTATGATATTTCTAACTTTATTTCTAAATGTAGGATACTTCTCATCAATTTTCTTCCACTATAGACAATCTACTGAATGACATATTTTTCCATCACATATCTAATCATCAGCATGCCATCTTCACCTTTTTTGTATCATGTGAATTAGAAAATAAACATTTCAAATGAGGAATTATAGGAAGATACCAAAATACCTTGGTAGGTATCTCTGTAATCTCTACACCAGCCTGTGATTTTTATTTTAACTTATACCGTGATGTCCCACATTTAGGACACTCTGAAAGAAATCCATATTCCTTCCTAAATATCACACAATCATTCAAATAGAAATGTATTTTATTGTATCACAATCCCACCGGGAATAATATTTTCTCGGCCTTATAATGTGAATATGGAAGATCCTTGTCTTCTGGAAGAATGTATTTCAACAATTATTGTAGCTCTATAAAACTTTTGTCACTCCATCCATGCTTCACCTTCAGGTTAATAAATATTAAAAATGATGATAAAACTTTAAAATCTATACAACCAGGATATAATGTTTTTTCAGAATCACCATATAGATGCTCAATTGTTAGTTCTTTCTCAATTTTTTATGCTTCAATACCACAAATCATTTCTTCAATTTCATCAAAGTTACCATCTTGAAAAGAATCATCTTTAGTAGATCTAAAATTCTACCCAGTTTCACCATGCCAAATCCAAGGGCTATAACTTGGATTATAACCATGACAAATTAAATTATCTCTGATATCTCTACTTTTCAACTTTTAAACATTTCAGGCATGGATAGAAAAATGTGTCGTTGTATATAACATTTCATTTAGAAAATTCGAAAAAAGCATCAATACCTTCTCATATTCATCACTCATTCAATGTTCCATAATCTAACTTCGACTCATTATTACCTATAACAAATATAAAAATTATACATCTTGTTAAGATAATACAATTTTATATTTATGAAAAATATATAATAATTTGAAAGTAGTACAATTTTGAAATATAAAACAAATATACACATATTTGAAAAATATAATTACAAATTCTACACAATAATGGAAATAAGTTTAAATATAAATTATAAATCATAAAAATATATGCATGAAAATAATTTAAAAAAAAAATATAGTTAGAGTTTATATTTATATGAAATATTCCATAATTTGAAAGTAACACAATTTTGAAATATAAAACATATATATGCTTATTTGAAAATTATAATGATATTTTTTTAGAGAAATAATATAGAAAACCACTAAATTAAAAAAATCACCATCCACTACTGTGATATATTATTAACTCATCACAACATGAGTTTTTTACTTATTTTTTATCCTAATTATCTACAATATTAAACTAACAGGTCTTAAGATTGTATTGAAATAAAATATTTTATTTATTATATGTAATTTTTATGGTCAAATTTATGGGTTTTAACATTATTAATGAGTTTTTTATGGAAAATTGTATTGTAGAAAAAGGTCTTGTGGAAAAAGGTCTTGTGGGAAAACGTCTTGTGGATAATAGTATTGTGAAAAAAGGACTTGTGTACATGCCTTCAAAGGAACCTAAACTATCTTGGGTAGGTGGTGAAAATATCCCTTAAGAAAAACAAGTTCTAAGGACTTAATTATCAAGATGTACAAGTGTCTTCTAGTATCTCAATGATTGTATCATCCATTTATAACACATCAGGATACATAAAAAATGTAGATTGGGTGACATGGTATGCATATCTAAATGAAAATCCATATTTAATTTTATCTCCCTAAAATACTCATTGGAAATAAGGTAAGTAAAGGGAAAACATCATTGAATAAAAATTCCAAGTTACCAATGATAAAACAATATCAGGATATTAAACCACCTTCAACAATTAATAGTGAAATACACGATGAATAAAATCTTAAAACATAGATTTAGGGCATCTGTGAAAGATCGATGATTTATAACATGATGGATGGGTTAGATCTTGGACATGAGACCAACATGGGGTTAATCAAAACATCATTTCGTAAGCGATTTTTATGATCTTTACTCTAATAAACAAACACTTTGAAAACATTTCAGAGAATGTTTGAGTATTTTTAAAAAATAAAAGTCCTTCCTAAAACCCACCCTTTCTAAAAAACCCAAATATAGAAAAAAACCAATCATTTCCTTTTTGAAAACATACTTCTTCAAAATTCACC
The DNA here is from genome assembly GCA_963277665.1 of Viscum album. Lineage (NCBI taxonomy): Eukaryota > Viridiplantae > Streptophyta > Magnoliopsida > Santalales > Viscaceae > Viscum > Viscum album. The sequence goes on from OY728133.1 coordinate 1,674,331,499, forward strand.
ATTAAATTTATTTAATAAAAATGAAATAAAATTAAAAGAATAAAAATGAAACACAACAAGGCACCATAGAATCAATGTAATAAAGGAAAGAAACAACATACCATGGTTCCACATAAGCTAATAAAAATAGGTAATTTTATAAAATGAATGATGATAATCCCCTATAATTTCATCAACCATCACTAAGTATTAGGGAAAACTAAATAGCACCTAAGGTTCGATTTTCCTAGAAAGTAAAAAAACAATAGAAAAATTGTTGGCTATTTTGTGTTTGAATCGAAACACAAACTATCCATCTAGTCCACACTAGCATAATTAGGCCCCCCAGTCCTAGTATCACATAACTAGGGGAACTATAACTAGTCTACACTGAACTGCTATAGAATAAATATGGACCACTTTCTTAGTTCCTAGGGTTCCAATGAATGTAAAAAAAGCAGATATGTGAAAATAATGAATCATTTGATTAGCATATCAACTAAAAATAATTTCATATACATTATAATCATATCAAAACTAATGCCCTTTATAATCCCTTTTCAAATAAACCATGTGACAATTTATAATAAAATACATCCCCCTTTGGGACCACAATTCATATCAAGTATAAAAAAATTAAGAGGGCCAGAAAAGGGTCCCATCTTCATTATGAAAACTCTCTTATAAAGTTTGAAATGAGCCTTTACCAAAATGAACTCAGAATTTTAATTCATTCCCACCATTTAAGATCCAAATTTTAAATTTTGCACTAAAAAAAATCCATCTTAAACCATATATGAAAACATTTAAAAGGTAAACCATATTAATTTTAAATCATTTTTAAAATCCATTTATTTTCTTCTTTTCAAAAAAAATCCATGAAAACTACACCTTTTCTATTCCAATGACCAAAATGAGTTTAAACTATTCAAAACATAAATATAATTTAGAAAAAACAATTTAAACATTTTTACAAACACTTGGAAATTGAAACATCTCTATAGAAACTAGAAAATCATTAAAATTTTATTATACCAAGTGATAAAAATAGTAAAAATATGATGAAATGCATTTGGACTATCACATATATATTTAATTTGACAAACATGTAATTATAAAACATATATAATTAAATGATATGTATATTAACGCAATTATACCAAAACCCCTACCTATATCAAGTAGAAATAAAGATATAAAAAGTATCCTACAATGATGAAGATCAATAAATAAAATAAGAGCCCTCTATAATTCCAAAACACAAAAAAACCCCCAAATTAGAACCATACCTAAACCCTATTCTCATACACATAGACACTATGGTTTATAGGGATAAACATACCAAGAATGAATGGGTGTATGAAATATTATAGATGATGAAAAATAAGAAAAATGAGATTGACCTTAAGAATCCTCTTGAGAGTTGCAAGTCAAAAAGATAGAGGCGCCACAGAAAAAAAAGATGAAAAAATATTTTAAAAAGTTTTTGGAGGCCACAGGATCAAAGATTTAAATATAGGGTTTCTACACAAGAGAGACCAAGTTACTATCGCCCAAAAGAAAAACAATGGAATAACTTGAAATGGGACTTCATAAAAATTTTAAAATATTTATCACGTCGGTTATTATATAACCGATGTGATAAAGAGTTTTTTACATTTATCACGTTATAACCAACGTAATAAAATGATTTATAATGTTACTTATTATATAACTAACATGATAAAGCTTTATCACATTGGTTATTATATAACCAATGATATTTGGTTATAAAATAACCGACGTTATAAAGCCAAATATTTGATTTATCATGTCTGTTATTTTATAACCAATGTGATAAATCAATAAAATTAAATTTTTACACCAGTTATAGTATAACCGATGTGGTAAATCAATTTTTTAATCTTTGAAAATTGGTTTTTTATAACTGACGTGAAAAATTCTGATGTGGTAAATACTTTTTTGTACTAGTGTCTCTCAAAGAAGAGGTATCAATATTAACCAACCACTTTCAATTTTATTTCTTATTATACCTTCTATAGAATTTTTATACCCCTAAAAAAACAATGCATATAGTATCATATATATACTGATATGTTATTATGATGATGTAATAACTATTTTTACCCGTTATCTATCAAATGGAAAATGAAAGTATTTCTCATGTGTACGTATGGACTACCTCCTCCAAGTAGCAATACGAATCATTTTACATCACCATATTTAATGAGTGGTTATAATGATGTATTTAATATTTATATATACGATATTTATATCTTAATTATGCTTCTGTAATTATAATATCTTATATACCTTATTACCTTTAGATCCATTGGTAAATGATAATGTCACCCGTGCATACGTGTGGACTATCACCTCCATGAAGAGATGTGATTTTTTTATCATTTATGATTTACTTGGATGATAAAAAATATATATTTAATGAAAATATATGATATTTATAATATAATAATAATAATTTTTTGATTATAAATTATAATTTAACTTTATTTCATTCCATCCATCAAATAGTTGAGACATCACTCTTGTGTACGTACAGATTACCGTCTCCACGAAGTGATGTAATTCATTTTTCACAAACAGTTAATATAAATGGTCATAAATATTTATATAATTATCATATATGACATTTATATCATTATTAAAAATTTTTAGTTGTAGTAACCATGATCAAAGTACAACTAACATAACTGCCTAACTAAAACATACATGAAAAATGAAACAATGAACACCCAAAATGACAAATTTAATAGAGAATTGTTAATAAATGGGTGTTGAAATGATATAAGTGGATCATATAAGATATTATAGGTATGAATAAAATTATTTTATATAATTATAATAAATCTTAATTTATTATATAGTATTTCATAGTGCATACAAATCAATTTAGATATAAGGTAAGGGTTTCTTTGTCTCATTTTCAAATTCATTAGACAAGCTTGATATTTTGCACCATAATTTATTTTATATGGTATGATTAATGAATAATGAATTTATTTTGTAATTTTACTCAAATTAATGGGGGTCTTAATATCCATATCATTTAATTTATTTACATGTCCTTCAATTTAAAAAATACCAAAGCTATATGAGTGTCATCTCAATTTATCTTTTTTGAGACATGTTTTAATGATATGAACTGATTTTTTATTTTTATGGTTTATATACTTCAAAATATTTTATTTTTGAATAATACATGATTTATTTCAAATTATTTATATAACCATATGATTTCCAATATTTCAATGACTTTTTATTAAAAAAATTACTGAATCCATAATGGTTATTTATCGCATTTTCTTCATTGAGAGATGTTTTATGTTATACACCTATTTTATTTTATGAGGTGTATATACTACCCAATTTATATTTAGTAACATTAATATAATTATGTTCATGGAATTTAAAGTTTCATTTGAATCTATTTATTTCACAAGGGTTAGGATTCAAAAGTTACCATAGTGGTAAGGGTTTTATGTTACAATCTCATTTTTACTGAGATTGTTTATGCTTAAATTTTTTGATGATGAAATTATATGATCTACCAATCCCAAATATTATTTATTTTCTTATCCTATAGTTATTTGTATAGATTAATTATTTTCCTTTCATTTCATTCTCTTTAATTTCTCAAGGGACCAGAAGAATTTTTGTAAGTAAAACTGACTTCATTTCTATCTTTAGTCGATAATATTTTCTTCTAAGTCAATTTTTTATTTAAAATATTTTCATGATTGATTTTAATATTCTTAAAATATTTTTTAAATTCATTTTTACCCATTTTTGAATCTTTATAATTTTTTAAATGAATCTTATTATCTTTTTTACAAATGTGGTACTTTTGATTTTTTATCAAAAATGTGAAATAAATTTTTGTTTTAACGTACACCGCATGAATAAATTTTCCACCACAATGAATAATATTTTATTTTAAAATTCCTTTATAATTTTCCTAGTTTATTTTGAAATAAAATGTTTTTGTTAATATTTTTGATTTTTTTTATTTTAAATAAGTGTTTTAAAAATGAAAGGGGTGTTTTCATCAAGAAATGTTCCAGTGATCTTTCAAAGGTATTTTCATCGATAACAAAATCCTTTGATGTTTCTTATGATTTACTATGGATATGATCCTATATTACCATCTTTATTCTTTGTTTTTATGGTTTAGGATTATGATGATGAAATATTTATGAAACCCATATCCTTTCCATGATTTATGATTTAATGATATGATGAATGATTTATGATCTTATTTCACACATATGTATGGTTTCCATTATGTGTAGGGTGGGAATAGAATTATATGGCCCCCAATGCATTGAGTAAAGTTAGATATCTCATGAGATAATAAGGATTGGAATGAGGAGTGAACCCAGTTCATTAAGGGCCTTCTTCGAATAAGATAGTCAAGGGAGTGAACCTTGACTAAGGAATTGATGGAATTGGGAGTGAACCCAATTCTATATGATAGTCTTGGTAGTAGGACTTGAATAATTAAATGATTTTCTATGATTATGTGTATGTAAAATACTTATTTATTATGCTTATTATTTGTTTTCATGGCTCATGATTGATTATTTATGATTCCACACTCTTATAATTTATGTCTTTCGATTGATAAAAATTTATGTCATGTTTCATGATTATGATATATGAATTGATGGGCATGATTTTATATTGTTAAGACCGTGTCATCATACCCTTATACTTATCTTATTCTCATTTATGATCATTGATTGATATCTATTACATTTACCCTTACTGAGCATCTGAGATCACCCTCTTTTTATATTTCCCTTTCCTAGGTTATGGAGAAAGGTTTTAATTATGTTATGTCTAAGAAGGGTTTTTCTTACTAAGAACTAAATATGAAATGATGTAGATTGTTTATATAGAAGTTATTTTTGCATTCATGTTTTAAAATATAATAAAATTCTGTGTTTATGACATGGATCATATTGATATGTAATGAATATTATTCTAATAAGGTCTAGTAAATATGTATGAAAAGGTTGAGTCGCTATAAAAGGGGAGTCATAATGATTCTCTAGATAGAAGGGATGTGTTATGGGGTTACCAATTTTCTAGATAGTAGCATTTTTGGAAAGAAAATGGTAGGTTCCAACCCTCATCATCTTGTTTCTCAGGGGGTGGTCATTCTCAGTCCCCTATTAAGGGATCAGATGTTTGTTTTTCTTATAGAGACCATGATTTTCAATGGTGAGAGTGCCCAAAATTTCTGAGTAGGAAGCTTACAACTGGTGTTTAGCTTTAGGTTTCACTATTGAGATAGTTTTAATTGAGGAAGAAGTAGTAGGGTGATCCAACTTTTGATCAATATAGGATAGATGGGGTAAACATAAGAAAACCCCATAATGCTCCTCAACCTTAGTGAGCAAAGTGTATAAGGACCCAGACTTAAACATTACTTAATCTTGAGTAAAATCAAGAATTCACATTGAGGATATTTTCAGGCTTAGAGTTTTAAAGAATTAGGCTATGACTATTACATATCAACTTGAATATTACATGAAGACACTACTACTCAGTATCCATTTTTTTCATCAAATAAAAAAGAAACATGTCTAGTTACATGTTTTAAACAACATAACTTTTTTCTGATCTCATCCATGACCTGTATTCATCTTTAAGTCCTGTGGAAAACATTTCAAAAACTTGAGATCAGAATAAAAAGCTCAGTAAGGGATATAAAATAAGGAATGAAAACATTATCCCATCAATAAATAGAAAACAATGAAACTATACTTTTCAATCATAACAAACCTTGTGAAATCATAAGATTTATTAGTAATACACAGAAATCATAAATCATAAAGGTAACTTATAGCATCCATATCATACTTACATTGTAGCTATAATAACTACATAGGGAGTTACATTGTAATAACCATAATAGTATATTCCCTAAATCTCTTAGGATAAACATTAACTTTTACGTCCGTCAAGTTACCCAATGCATTGGAGAGCTATCTCGGGCTCACCCGCCCTAGGTTTATCACGAAACCACCAGTATATGTAAAAAATGCCTAATAACCATAAAATATCCATAACAAATAAAACAAGCATAAAGGAAAGATAAAATTTCCACATTGCAATAATAATATATCATTTCAAAATATTGACATAATCAATGCTTTATCAAACCATTTTCAAAAACCATTTAAAACATTTAAAAAAGAGATTTTTGAATCAAAGTGTCCCATACCACTTTGAAACTTTTAAATGAATTATCATTTGAAACCATTAATGTCCATATAAATAAATCCTAAAAACCATATTTAAAACATGGACATTAATGATAAATATTTAGAAGAATAAATCTTTAAAACATTTAAAACGGTATTTTAGTTAAAGAGTTTTTAACAAAATGAGAGACGCTTGAATACAAATAATTGAGGAATAAAATTTAATCAGAACTTTATAATATAATGAGAACAAAGGTATTCATTATATATCATTCCAAAGGATAGTATATACACTATATAAGAGTGAATTGGTGCATAACAACAATGAAGTCTCAATGGAATGCAAATTGAGATGAAATCACATATAAAAATTGTATCCTTAGATTAAGGATAAATCAATGACAAAATTATGTGTGAAAAATATAAATAAACCCAATATAAGTTGATATTAATTGTAAAAAATAAGAGGTTATTCACACATATTCATATAACGACATAAACAATAAGTAGAAGTTTAACCCAAATAATTGAAATTGGGTGAACAAGTTCTCTTACAAAAATTCGACAGCCTAACGACATCACTTTAAAAGCCTAACGACATCACTTTAAAATTCAGAAAATGAGTTAATGAGAGAAAAAGGGTATCTCATCACTTGGAAATAACATTTACAACAATAAGGGTATATAAGAACATATCCCAACATAATAATATGTAAATTAAAATACATAACAAAAGATGTCTTTTAAAAAGAGGAGGGTGAAAGGTTCCCTTACCGATTTGGTAACTTAAGAAACAGAAACCCCATGAAAGAAGGATCATACAATGAATATGTAAATAGCCATAAATTAAAGTATATTATTCAAAGAATGCAATAATGGGCATAACATACACCACACAAAAGAAAATAGTGGCAAAAATAGCATGAATCTCATGAGAATAAAAAGTGAGATGAAAACCCCTTACCACGTTGTAATCAATCGAGTCGTATGAAAAAAGTTAATAACCACCAAATGAATCATATAATATCATGAATATAAATATAATAATGATTATATATATCAAATGAAGTACAAAATACACCACATGCAATAAATAAGTGGCGAACAATGGAAATCTCATAGAATTAAAAGTGAGATAAGGATCCCCTTACCTCGATTCCGACTTGACTTGTTTGTTCCTGAATAATAAACTTAAGTTAATTTATACTTTATTAAAAACCTTTTTGAAGTTTATTATTCATTTTATATCACTTATTACCATGTTATTGACATTATGTAATCATTTAAGTTAATAATGGTCGTTTGGTCGATATTTGGTACTTGAGTACAAAATAAACACATTATAATTACAAGTTGTCCATGTGGTCAAGATTAGATTATCTCCGGAATGGTATTCATGATTTAGATATCATATATATCATATATATTCAGTATATATATGAATTTATAATATTACATAACATTTAGAGGTAGGAAATGAAATGCACCGTTTATGGAGACGGTAAGCCGTACGTACTCATGAATGCTACTTTCATTTATATTTCGTATTTAATGGAATGAAAACATAATGATACATAGGTGTATTATAGTTAAAGTACAATACCGTATATAATTTCATTAACTCCATCCTTTATACATCCCACATATGGCATAAACGAGTCATATCACTTTGAGGGGGCGGTAGTCCGCACTTCCTCAAATGAAATTATCACGTTTTCCCATAATAGAAACCATAAAAGTATGCTATAAATGAAAAATATAGAAGCATAAAGAAAACATAAACATAATATATATCATATATAAATACAGTTCCATATTAATGGCCACCATGAGAGGCGGTAGGAGATAATTCAACAATCATTATTTCATGAGGCGTTAGTTTTCCATCCACAGAAACAATATGTTCTTTACCCATTATATGGAGGCGTGTGTAAGTGTTGTTCTAATCCTTATCATAAAAAAATACTAGTATATTTAGGATACTGGTTTTGTTATAAAATAAAGTAATTAAATGAGTTTAGGGGTTGGAGAATTAAAATAAAATAAAAAAATTTAAGATAAACCGTTACCTTTAATTCGTGTAACTCCCTTTGGTTTGAACCAAAAGGACTTCTTGAAGTGCCTTCTGCCTAATGTAAGGCTTCTAAGAGGAGGAGAGGGATCTTGAGAGATTATTTTGGTAGGGTTTGGATGATCCAAGAGGATTGAGAGGTGCGATGAATGGGTTAGAAGTGAGAGATTTTTATAAGGGGGAGGAGGGGCTCTTTAGGAAAATGTGAAAATATTATTTTATTATATAATGATTTTCGGTTTCTAAGAGTAAAAAACTAAATAAATTCAAATATAAGATGAATCATGGTCGAAATAAAATAATACAATACGAATTGGACATGTTTTTGATGTTATTTTAATCTTTATAATCTTATTTATTTAAATCATTTATTAATGAGGTAAACACTACATCAGTATTGTGTCATAAATAATTTTATTTATTTGATGTCTAAAAATTATAAAAAAATACCATTATGTAGGAAATATTATTATCTTTCAAAAAAATATTTATATTTGAAGAGATAACTTATATAACCCTATGTAAAAATTAATTTACTAAAAGATATTTGTTTATGTCATTTTTGACTTTACTTTAAGTTAATTAAAATAAAGTGTCATTATCACTTTTAAGTGGCTCCATGGGGTCCCAAAATCGACCCAAGGATACCCATGGTCGGCCATGACTCATTGAATAAGGTTAGGATAAGTGTTAAAGTAATTTTTTATCATTATAATATTATTTTTACCTTAAATTTCCCTATTTAACTTTAACTACGGTAAATAAAAGTGAAAAGTTACTATTCACCAAAAATTATTTTCATCTTATTGAACCAAATTTTACTTAATAATAACAACCATGTATGTTGGATTTTTTGAAATTCAATTCACAGAAGTGGTAAAATTTTATTTAAATGAAAAATTCATATTTTTAACTACCACTTAGTGGTTTCACTATTCATAAAAATTGAAGTTTTTCAGAAAAATACCAAAAATTCAGCCTAAGCTATATTTGATACTCCAAATTAAAAAATGATGTATATTTTACCAAATTCAAAACATTGAAGTTGGATTAATTAATTTGACATTAATTCTTGTTGTCAAAACAAAAAGTGTGTTTTTAAGAAATATTAACTATCAAAAGATTGACATTTGTTTATGTCCAATTTCAAAGTGTAATTATTTATAATGATAAAAATTGGATTAAATGGTAAAATCATAATCTTATTACACTTTAAAACCAATTAAAAATATTATCTAACCATATAAATAAATTATATTAAAAGGCAGATTTGAATTAAAATACAATATTTTTCACTATTCATTAAAAAATTAATTTTATCAGAAAAATACCAAAAATTTACCCAAAGTAAATTTTGATGTCCCAAATCTAAAGAAGAATTTTATTTTGTAAATTAGAACATATAAAAGTGACCAAAACTATATTTAAAGAGGGTTCACTATTAAAAGGTGGTAAATCGACCTTTTAAAGAATATTAGACTATTAATGTTTAAAATTAGATTCATTCACATTTTAAGCCTCTAACTTTTATTTGATAAGTGTAAAAACATTTAACAAACATGTATAATGTTTTTTAGTTAGTTCTATTCATTCCCTCCATTACAATGACTAGGTGTTAACTACCATTTAAAATAATATTATATTATTATTTTTCAGTATGACCCAACATTGTGTGCAATGTAAGATTTCAAAGAAACCCATTGTTGTGTATCAGGTACGCCATCAAACATAGCATCCCCTTTGAAGTAAAATTAATAAATAATTTACAAATATTAATAAATATGAGAATTTCATATTTTTTATTTACCTGGGATGTTACATTATTCACCCCTTTTGGGAATTGTGTCATCACAATTTTAAAATTGGGTTCAGAAACTTCACTAAAATCCACACATTAGAAAAAAGTCAATAAAACTATCAATTTAAAATAAAGGAAGAGAAGTACCAAGGTTACCCAAGACAACAGATACTAGGATTCCATGAAAACATGGACATGGAGGAGAAAACAAACCATCAAGTTCTGATGGAGAGTGATAGAAAACATGATTAGGAGAAAGTTAACCACTAGAAAATCACAAACTCATGATTGGTTAAATAGTCTTTGATTCCCTAGTAGGAAAAGTTAACAGACAATGTTTTTGTTTTAAGTTACTTTTCATTGAAGAATTTATTTAAGTGATTAACTAAAAACATAAGGAAATATACTTACTTGTCATGTAGACTTTTATATTTTACTAAATTTCTACCACAAACTCATCTTTTCTCCAAATGATTAGTATTCAAACTAACTTGGTCACATTAAAAGCTCTAGAATCAATTTCTAGAGTATCACACAATCCACAAAATATGAACTGTATATTTCCCTTGTCTTTAGACATCAACCAAAACCAAAATGGTTAGTGAGAGATCAGATAATACCCAAAAAGAATAATCCTTTATAAAAATAAATATTACTCTTAATCTCCAAAATTCAACAAATAGTACCCAAAGTTCAATAAAGACCATTAAATACACAACTGTCCTTAAAATTATTCAATATAAACCAAACTAAGTTTGAAACCCAAAACTCATAAGAATTTAATCACATATTCTTCCACAATAAATCTTAACATTTATCTTCAAATAACATTGAATACTCTTAATGTATCATACTAAAGTGTAATTAACCTAATCACATATTCTCTATGATAGATTAATCATTTTCATAAATAAACTAAATATACATAAAACATAAATTCTTCCAAAATAAAATTTCAACAATTATTGCACAAATTAAATCCCATAGTATTCTATTTTCCTTAGGTATATAGTGTTTCCTCAAAAGAGAGAATGTATTCTAAAATAACCTTTATCACTTAATCACCAAATCATTTTCCTATACCAAGGATAACCATTTGATAAAATATAAGTTCCCAAAATCAACTTATTCTTGATCTATAAAATCATTTTACTAAAATAATAAGTCATACTAACCAGGGAATTCACGTAGGCCAGTGTTAGGTGATGCACCATTGTCTCCCTTCAGTTGTGGGTTTAATTCATGCGACCTTTCTGGACGTGACGAGTTGTCACCCATCCTACGGGTTGTCCTTTTTATAAAACTCAAAAATAACCAAAACATGTTTTAACCTCAAATGTTTTCTTATACCTATAATTTTTATCTCAACTCATTAATACCTCAACATATTATATATCTTCATTTTTTTATTTCAACTCATATGATTAAATAAAACTATTTCCAAAAGAAAGAACATCATACCTTGATCATGGTGTCCACATGATTTCATTGTCATGTCGTTCACGTTGGTAGAAGGTCCATGCATTGCAACAATGATTTAGAGATCCTTCAAAAACATTTGCTTCCTTCATCCAAATACACCTTGTACAACTTGGGTCATATGGGTGTTTGTAGAAAAATAGTTTTGGAAGATAATCATGTATGACATATAATTTCAAAACATTGGACAAAACATGTTTTTTATAAAATAGTTAGACCGAATTTGATTTGAAACTTTCAATTAGTGGTCCTTTTAAAATACTATAATTATGTGATGAGAGACTATATTGTAAAAGCAAATATAAATAGGTTGCGCAAGGGTCTCCTTCTTCATCACCTTTTTGAAAATCATAATATGCTTCAAAATCTTGTGATAAGGTAAAATATTTGAAAATTCCTTGATAATATTTACCTTTCTTGAAAATATGAGAATAATGTGAAAACAAGATTTGTTTAAATACAACCCATGATACATGATGATAAAGATGTATAGTTGAGGTGTTTGATATCTCAAACAACTGCTTTCAAGTGAGTTGTATTCTAGAAAATGTTTCACAATCATTTGAACATGACTTTGAAATAATTATTGCATTCATGTCATCAGGAAGAGATAGGAATGTTGTCTGAGAACCTACTCCTTACATTATAACTGAAATTCCTTGATCTGAAAAAGTTTTAAAACAAGGATTTAACTGAAATAATAGACATAGGGACTAACCATGTGTTTAACGAAAACTCCTAATCCCAAAAGTTGTCTAAACCGACCTTTGATACCAACTATAAGGACCCAACCTTAAACATTACTTATTCTTGAGTTAAATCAAGAATTAACATTGAGGATATTTTTAGGTTTAGAGTTTTAGAGAATTAGGATTTATATATCAACTTAAATATTACATGTATACACTACTACTCAATATCCATTTTTTCATAAAATAAAAAAGAAACATGTCTAGTTCCATGTTTTAGACAACATGACTTTTCCTTGATCTCATCCTTGAACCTTATTCATCTTTAAGTCCTGTGGAAAACATTTCAAAAACTTGGGATGAGCATAAAAAGATCAGTAAGGGATATAAAATAAGGAATGGAAACATTATCCCATCAATAAATACAAAATAATGAAGCTATAATTTTCAATCATAACATACCTCTTGCAATCATAAGATTTATGAATAACAAACAGAAATCATAAATCACAAAGGTAACTTATGGAATCCATATCATACTTACATTGTAGAAATCAGAGCTACGTAGGGAGTTACTTTGGAATACCCATCATAGTATATTCCCTAAATCTATTAGGAGAAAAATTAATGTTTACCTCTGTCACATTACCCAACGCATTGGAGAGCTATCTCAGACTCATCTGCCCTAGGTTTATCACGGAACCACCTGTATACGTAAACAATTCCTAATAACCATGACATATCCATAACACATAAAAAAAGCATAAAATAAAGTTAAAATTTCCACATTGAAATCCCAATATATCATTTCAAGATATTAACATAATCAATGCTTTATCAAACCATTTTCAAAAACCATTTAAAACATTTAATAAAGAGATTTTAGAATCAAAGTGTCCCATACCACTTTGAAACTTTTAAATGAATTATCATTTGAAAACATTAACGTCTATATAAATAAATCCTAAAAACCATTTTGAAAACATGGACATTAATGAGAAATATTTATAAGAATAAATCTTTAAAACATTTAAAACGATATTTTAGTTAAAGAGTTATTAAAAAAATGATAGATACTTGAATAAAAATAATTGAGGAATAAAATTTAATCAGAAATTTATAATATAATGAGAATAAATGTATTCATGATATAATATTTAAAAGGACAGTATATACACCATATAAGAGTGAATTAGTGTATAACAACAATAAAGTCTCAATGGAATGTAAATTGAGACGAAATCCATTATAAAAATGGTATCCTTAGATTAAGGATAAATCAATGACATAATTATGTGTGAAAAATATAAATACAGCCAATATAAGTTGATATTAAGTGCAAAACAATCAGAGGTTATGCACACATATTCATAGAACAACACAATCAATAAGTATAAGTTTAACCCAAATAATTGAAGTTGGGTGAAGAAGTTACCTTATAGAAATTTGACATCATAACGACATCACTTTAAAATTCAGAAAATGAGTTAATAAGAAAAAAAGGGAATCTCATCACTTGTATATAAAATTTACAGAAATATAAGAACATATCCCAACATAAGAAGATGTAAATTAAAAGACATAACAAAATAAGTCTTTTAAAAAGAGGAGGGTGAAAGGTTCCCTTATCGATTTGGAAACTTACAAAAAATACACCCCATGAAAGAAGGATCATACAATGAATATGTAAATACCCATAAATTAAATTATGTTATATAGAGAATTCAATCATGGGCAGTAAATACACCACACAAAAGGAAATAGTGACAAAAATAGCATGAATCTCACGAGAATAAAAAGTGAGATGAAAAACCCTTACCACGTTGTGATCAATTGAGTCGTATGAACATAAGTTAATAACCACCAAATGAATCATAGAATACCATGAATATAAATATAATCATGATTATATATATCAAATGATAGTACAAAATACAACACATGCAATAAATAAGTGGCGAACAATGGAAATATCACGAAATTAAAAGTGAGATAAGAAACCCCTTACTTCGATTCCGACTTGACTTGTTTATTCCTTGTTCATACTGAATAATAAACTTAAGTTAATTTATAATTTATTAAGAAAAATTTTCAAGTTTATTATTCCTTTTATATCACTTATTACCATGTTATAAACATTATGTAATCATTTAAGTTAATAATGGTCGTTTTGTTGATATTTGGTACTTGAGTAAAAAATGAACACCTTATAATTACAAGCTGTTCATGTGGTCAAAATTACTTTATCTACAGAATGATATTCATGATTTAGATATCATAAATATCATATATATCCATTATATATATGTATTTATAATATTACATAACATTTAGAGGTAAGAAATGAAATGCACCGTTCATGGAGACGGTAAGCCGTATGTACGCATGAATGATACTTTCATTTCTATTTCGTATTTAATGGAATGAAAAAATAATGATACATAGGTATATTAAAATTTCAGTATAATATCATATATAATTTAATTAACTCCATCCTTTATACGTCCCACATATGGCATAAACGAGTCATATCACTTTGAGGGTGCGGTAGTCCGCACTTCCTCAAATGAAATTATCACGTTTACCCATAATGGAAACCATAAAGGTATGCTATAAATGAAAAATATAGAAGCATAAAGAAAACATAAAAATAATATATATCATATATAAATACAGTTCCATCTTAATGACCACTGTGAGAGGTGGTAGGAGATAATTCTACAATCATCGTTTCAGGAGGCTTTAGTTTTCCATCCATAGAAACAACATGTTCTTTACCCATTATATGGAGGTGTGTGTAAGTGTAGTTATAATCCTTATTATAAAAACATCCTAGTATATTTAGGATACTGGTGTTGTTATAAAAGAAAGTAATGAAATGAGTTTAGGGGTTGGAGAATTAAAATAAAATAAAAGAATTTAAGATAAACTGTTACCTTTAATTCGGGTAACTCTCTTTGGTTTGAACCAAAAGGACTTCTTGAAGTGACTTATGCCTAAGGTAAGTCTTATAGAAGAAGGATAGGGATCTTGAGAGATTATTTGGGCCAGGGTTGGATGAGCCAAGGGGCTTTAGAGGTGTGAGGAATGAGTTAGAAGTGAGGGATTTTTATAAGGGGGAGGAGGGGCTCTTTAGGAAAGTGTGAAAATATTATTTTATTATATAATTATTTTAGGTTTTTAAAGGTCTAAAACTAATTAAATTAGAATATAAGATGACTCATGGTCTAAATAAAATTATCCAATAATAATTGGACAGGTTTTGGATGTTATTTTATTCTTTATAATCTTATATATTTAAATCATTTATTAATGAGTTATACACTACATCATTCTTTTGTCATAAATAATTTTATTTATTTTATTTCTAAAAATTATAAAAAAAACACCATGATGTAGGAAATTGTTTTAGTTTTCAAAATAATATTTATAGTTGAAGAGATAACTTATATGACCCTATGTAAAAATTAATTTACTAAAATATATTTGTTTATGTCATTTTTGACTTTAAGTTAATTAAAATAAAGTGTCATTATCACTCTTAAGTGGCTCCATGGGGTCCCCAAATTGACCTAAGGATGCCCATGGTTGGCCATGACTCATAAAATAAGGTTAGGACAACTGTTAAGCTAATTTTGTATTATTATAATATTCTTTTTACCTTGAATTATCTTATTTACCTTTAACCACAGTAAATAAAAGTCAAAAGTTACTATTCACCAAAAATTATTTTCATCTTATTGAACCAAATTTTACTTACTAATAACAACCATGTATGTTGGATTTTCTAAATTCAATTCATAGAAGTGGTAAAATTTTATTTAAATGAAAAAGTTAGATTTTTAACTACTACTTAGTGGTTTCACTGTTCATCAAAAATTGATGTTTTTCTGAAAAATACCGAAAATTAAGCCTAAGATATATTTGATATTACAAATTCAAAAATTATGTATATTTTATCAAATTCAAAAAATAGAATTTGGATTAATTAATTTAAAATTAATTCCCGTTGTCAAAACAAAAAGCGTGTTTTTAAGAAATATTAACTATCAAAAGATTGACACTTATTTATGTCCAATTTCAAAGTGAAATTAATTCAAATGACCAACATTAGATTAATTGGTAAAAATATAATCTTATTAGAATTTAAAACCAACTAAAAAGATTATTTAACCTCTAAATAAATTATATTAAAAAGAAGATTTGAATTAAATACAGTATTTTCACTATTCATTAAAAAAAGAATTTTATCAGAAAAATACCAAAAATTTACCCAAAGTAAATTTTGATGCCCTGAATCTAAATAAAAATTTTATTTTGTCAAATAGAATATATAAAAGTTACTAAAACTATATTTAAAGAGGGTTCACCATTACAAGGCAGCAATTCAACCTTTTAAAGAATTTTAGAGTATTTATGCTTAAAATTAGATTCATTCACATTTTAAGCCTCTAAAATTTATTGGATAAGTGTAAAACCATTTAACAAACATGTATAATCATTTTCTAGTTAGTTTTATTCTTTCCCGACATTACAACGTTTAGGGGTTAACTACCATTTTAAATAATATTATATTATTATTTTTCAGCATGACCCAACGTTGTGTGAAATGTAAGATTTCAAAGAAACCCATTGTTGTGTATTGGGTACACCATCAAACATAGCATCCCCTTTAAAGTAAAATTATTAAATAATTTACAAATATTAATAAATATGAAAATGTCATATTCTTTATTTACCTTTGATGTTATAGAGTGTGTCCATAGAGGTAACTATCATCGGGGTCAGAGAGGCCATAGAGTAGGTCATGGCTAGTTTCATGGATTAGAGTTTCCCAAACCAGGAGAGGAAAACATAATTTGAGGTAATATTTTCCTTTTTTCACTTGGATGCATGATTTGTTTTATTCAGGAGCTACACACTCTTTCATATCACCTTCCCTAGTCCGTATTTTGGGACTTGAGGTAGAGAGAATTCCAGTTACCTTAACATTGAATATGTGAGTTTGAGGTTGATATTATCTGTATAAAGAATGTAAATACATTGAGCTAGTGTTGGGGTAGCACCACTCTTGGGTTGAATTCCTATGTTTGTGGATACAACCATATAACATCATTCTTATCATATAATGGCTGTATTCGGTGTAGGATATCGTGGTTTAATTCAGAAGGAAGATTAAGTTCTATGATTCCAATAGAGAGTCTACCATGTTCTATGGTGCTATAGAACCTTAGATGATTTAGAGTCATGTTATATCATTATCTTCCTTGATGTATGAGTTCATATTGAGTTTTTCATAGGTTATGCAGGCAATGTTTTCTAGGGTTGTGGAAGTATAATTTGACATCTTTCGTAAGTATTTTGTCAATTTACACCCTCAATTAGAGATCAAATTAGTTAGAGAACCACATTTAGATTCTTCTTCTATATTTATGTATTCATATAAAATGAATCCTTTCGAGTTTCAGGAGTTGTGGATTCAAATTAAGGATCTCCTGGTCTAGGTTTTATTCAACCAAGCATACCACCTTGGGCTACTCCAGTTTTGTTCAAAAATAAGTTTGATGGTATTTTGCATCTATTTTTAAATTACCATCACTTGAATCAGGTTATAGTGAATAATAACTACCCTCTTTCATGGAATGATGAATTATTCAATCAACTGATGTGTGCTAGTTAGTTCTCGAAGATTTATCAGTGAGTATGATATCATTAGATATGGGTAAAGGATGAGGATATTCAAAAGACTACTTTTTGATGTCATTATGGGAATTATAAGTTATTTTTAATTCTATTAAGTGTGAAAATTCCCTGTTCATGTTCATAGGCTAGATTAATGTAGTGTTCTGAGAGTTTCTAAACTGGTTTGTGGTGGTTTTCATCAACAACATACTATGTGTCTATATAGGATAAAAAAGAGCATATATGAGTTGTTTTGGGAACTCTTTGTCACCATTAGCTATTCAATAATTTGTAGAAGTGTGAGTGTTGGGCTCATGAAATTCATTTATTGAGGTATTTCATGTCCCAATATGGAGAAGGTGTGGATCCTTTAAAGACCGAGGTGGTTGTTTCTTGGAAAACTCCCAAGAATGCTATAGAGGTGCAAAGTTTTCTCAATCTTGTAGGCTATTATATTAGGTTTATACTCGAATTTTATTAGATTGAAACTCCTATAATAGCCTTTACTATAAAGTATTAGGAATTATTATAGACCAACTAGTGTTAGGATACTTTCGAGTATCTAAAGGAGAAGTTGATCTGTGCTCTGGTTCATCATTTTCCAGAAGGAGTTCACTTTGTAGTTTTCTGCGATGCTTCATGACTTGGCTTGGGTAGTTTTCTAATTCAGAAAAACATAGTTTTTTATTATGAGTCTTGAATTTTATGATATCATAAAGGTTACTATGCCACCCATGATCTCGAGTTGGCAGTAGTTGTTTTTTTCTTGAATTCATGGTGACATTACCTCATCGATGATCATTTTTTGGGTTTTACTGATAATAAGATCCAGAGTTATGCTTTTCCCAGTGTGACCTAAACTTATAAAAATGATAGTGTATGGAATTATTGAAATATTATGATTTTGATATTTACTATACTTTAGTAAAGGGTAATTTTATAGTTGATTATCTAATCTATAAGACACACAACAATGTTGTGTGTGAATTTAGAGATTCTTAAAGGGTGATGGAAGAACTCTATGTGATGCATTTGGATATGATAGAGGTTTTTGGTAGACGATGCCTTTTTTATATGATGGTATAGTCATATTTTTTGTAACAGGTGGAGCATTCCTAGTTGGGGGAATCTTTGGTTGAGGTCTAGAGAGAGTGAGTTGTCTATGGTGATTCCCTTGAGGGATGGTCTGAGGATAATCGACACTGGGTGTTGTTAATGGGGATAATTTTTGTTTCTTCTATGATTCATGAGGTGGTTCTCCATGGGTTCTATGGATCACCCTTATAAATACACCCTATTATGAAAAATATGTACTGTTCTTTTAGAATTTAGTTTTGGTTTCCTTGTTTGAAGCATTCAGTTTTAGAGTTTGTTTATATATGTTTGCTCTACTAGAAGGTAAATGATGAACACTATGTTCTAGTGGTTTTCTCTACATGTTAGTTATTCCTTAGTGTAATTGGGAGGTAATTTTGATGAACTTCATTACCAATTTACCTTGAAATTAGGTAGGATATGATTTTATCTAGGTGATATTGGACCATTTGAAAAAACCGTGTTCAAGGAATCAATATATGCGAAAGTTTTTTCAAGGTGGTATCTAGAATAGGTGGTGAATACATGGAGTTTTAAGGATGATCATATTTAAATGTGATCCATGTTTCACCTCCAAGGTGTGAAGATGTCTTTATTATTCTTTTTCCTTTAGTTTTAACTTATCACTACTTCTCATCTACATATGGATGATTAGATAGAGTGGACTATCTTGACTGTTGAAGGCATGTTGTGTGCTTGTGTGTCCTGGATTTTGGATTTTTGTAGACGATTCACCAACCATTGGTCTAGTTTTCTTACAATATAAGTTTCCACTCCACTATAGATATGAAACCATTTAAAACTATGTATGTATGAACTTTTTGTTCTCTATTGTGCTATACTAGGGTTATAGATATAGTACTTCTCAGGTCTAAACTAGTGAAAATCACGATTGAGATGGTACAGGTGATTCATGAGAGAATTAAGGTAGTGCAAGATTGTTATAAGTCCTATGCATACCATAGTTTTAGACATTTTGGATTTTTTTTGAAGATCTTGTGTTTTTAAAATTGGATCCTCATCATGGACAGTGAATGTTTTGTTAAGGGATTAAGATTTCTCCCTATTTTTTTGGGCCTTTTGAGGTGTTGTATCATATTGGTGCTATTTCGTATTAGTTATCAATTCCCTAGAAGATGAGAATTATCCATGATTTCTTTCAAGTGAAATAGATTATATTCTATCTTTATAACAACTCTCACATCGTAAATTGGGGAAATATCGACATTTATGATGATGTAGCCTTCTAGTAGTGACTTATAAAGATCTAATACCACTATGAAAACGTGTTTCATATGCATGATATTCCTTTGGTGTGTGTCATTTGGTTTTATGGTTTTGTGTATAACAAGACCTAGGAATGTATGTCTCAAATACATGCTTAGTATCTTGATCCATTTGATTATTATTCCTTTTTTGTATTGATTTTTTGATGACATTATTGACCTTTGACTAGTTAAGGAGATGTTTTTATCTTCCATGATGCCTTATTTGTGGACCTGATCTTCTTTGAGAAGTATCTACCCAAGAGAGTGTTTGGGATTTGGTTGTTAGTATTGCATAGTTTTTCACATTTTCCACTCAGTGAGGTGGTTGTTATCTTGTTATAGATAGATTCTTAAGATGTATCTCACATCCTTCCCTTCTCGTTAAGTTTGATTTTAAATTCTCTAGGGTGAGAATTATTTGAGAGGTATATTATGTAAAGTTATAGATCCTTATATCCCATAAATTTGTGTGTTTGAGGTGTTGGATTATCTAATAGGAGGCTCAAAGGAGGATGGAAGGGAGTTAAGATGAAATTTTAGCTGTAGAGTAGGACTACGATATAGATTCTTGTGCTATACTATGGATCCTAGTAGGGAGATGAGGCTGCAATGTGGAATAAGTGCTATGATATAGAAGCTCAAGGGGTAGTATTGGGTGATTATTCTAATTTTGATACCCCTACGACATGGGGGTAGGCTACAATGTGGAATATCACGGGGTATGTTTCAATAGTTTGGCCTTTTTAGGGTTCACTATGTTATAGATTTGAGTTGCAGCATAAACTCTTTCTTAATGATTATAATTTTGTGGAATGGTGGTCCCTTTGTTTCATATCCCCTTTTCTAGTTTTTTAGGATCTTAATAATGTAATGAAACATGTTTCCCAAACATGGCCTTAACCCGATGTACTACGGTGTGATCTCTTGCCTTTTGTGGTTGTTTTTTTCTATATAAGTACCTTTGCACCATGGTGTAGGGGGTTGTACCATAGTGTTTTAATTTTTAGTTTTCCTTTAAATTATAAGAAACCCTTTGAACTTGTATTTCTCTAAACTTTTCCTCCCAAACCTTAGGTGAATGGAGGTTTTATTTCAAGATGTTTTGAATCCATTTTGATTGGGATTCATCCCCATCTTCCCAAGTTCTATTCATGGTGACCTGAGGTGAGTTTTCCCTTTTTTTATTATGGTTCTATCTCCATTCAGTTTATTTTTCTCCTATTCTACCTTTCCATGCTATATTGTTTTATCTACTTCATTCTTATGGAGTTATTTTGATGTTTTTAGCATTTTTGGGGAGTTAAGACCTTGGAAGGATATATATTCCTTTCATGATAGGTGATTAGATATCTAATCTTTTTATTCCATTACCAAAGAACATTGAAATACTTGAGGTAGCAGATTCATTTCTTCTCATGTTTCATGTAAAATTTTAAAGTTATGATTCTTTATCTTTTTGAGTAACAATGTAATTAACCTTAAATAAGATTAAACTAGATCATATAAAGAATTTAGTTTTGGTTTTTAACGACCAAATGTGTTTCCACCTTGATAATAGTTTTCCTATTGTTTTTCTAGATAGTGTTCTATCTATGTTTATGATATGGTTTAGAATGTTTTTTGTTCTTAAACATTGGATAAATAACATGATTATAGTAATTCTTGTTGGATAAATAATTAATAGGAATGTTTAATTGAAATTATTCTCCCTTATAATTTGACACACATAAAGTAATTCTTTAGGAATGTTTAATTGAAATTGTTCTTCCCTATAGTTTGATGAAACTAGAAGTTATTCTTGAAATATTTTTAAGTATCTTATAGATGTTGATATATGATGCCTTAGGTTTCCTATTATTGTAAACTATGATAAATGAATCGTTTAATTCAATATGGTAATGAATTCAGTTGTTTAAAAAAAATTGTTTGGGATTGTGGGATCCTATTTTCTTATAAGGGTAGGATACCATAGTTTTAGGTCTTATATTCCCTGTTGAATGTTTTTTTATTTCATTCTTCCTTATGCAATTTCTCTAGATGTGAGACTTTCTATGATATTTTACATGAGCTTTTCCACGTGTCATGATGTGATCCTGGGATAATTGATATTTTAGAGAGATAATGGTAGGGAGGCCCGAGTTTGTGACTGTAGTTGACACTTGATATTTTGGGATTCATGGTGATATTAATTTTGTTGTTAGGACCAAGATTTATGGAATGGGTTGAATATATGATTTACCATTGTTTTTTGTGCTGAAATATGGTATTCTTACTTTATAATGAATATGATTTTAAAGGTCAGGTGATCGGGTTTCTAATTTATGAATTCATTTCTCCATTGCTTGATGCAATTAGTTGTGCATGGTTTATACATATTTTTATATTATATTATGATGATTCATAGAGTACCTATAATTATGGAATGATAACGAATAATGAATGTTTTAACCCATGGATTTAGTCTCTTGTTAAAATACTAAATGAAGATAAAAATTGAAGAAAATTGGAAGAGGCTGGATTATTCTTGGAGGACATAGAGATTGATTTATAATTAATGTAACTATGGAACTTTTAATGGAAATAAATAAATAAAATCCTCTTGAAAATTTGTGTATGTTCTTAGGATATCTAGTGCTTAGTAGTAACAACCGGGTGTCTGAGAGATGATATATTTAGATGAGTCCAAGGCTAGGTTGTTTCCCATGACAAGGTTATGAGATTTATATATTCTTATGTTATGTGATTTAATATGATAACCCATCTATTTCAGAAGGGAGGCTGACACCAGTGGACTCTGGAGGGTGTTTTCCCCAACATCCAGTTTGGTGAGAAATGGATGATTGACTACCTCCAGTTTCACTACTATCTTCTCCTAGTAGTATTATGTCCTAGTATTCATCGTTGTTACCTTTCCCATATATTTTTTTAGAAAGATATAATGGCTTGTAATTATTTTACACAAATTTATCTCCATATATAGTATTCTAAGGATCATTATAGGTATGTTGTGTATGGGATTTGATGGATTGAGGTATAATATAAAACATACGGGCTATAGTAGCTCCCGAAAACAACTCAATTACTATCTTGAGATGTGGATGTTGATTATGAGATGATTTTATTCATGGAGGTTCATGTGTTGTTTTGATCATGGGGTTCATGTTATGTTATATATTCCTAGGTGTATTCGACCAAGATTATATATTTGACAGAGAATAATCAAGACATGTGATGTTGGAGAAGAGAAAAAACTATTGGTAAAGTGGTAGTAGGGTACCTTCACTTGTATATATGTTGGATATTATATTATCTATTGTATGTGATACTTGGTGAGAGTTCCATAGAGAGGCTTAGAATTTAGAATACCTGTTTAATTGATGAGTTAGTTTCACTTGTTTATTCACTGGGATTTAAAATGATTTCTTTAGATTTTTCATGAGAGGCTTTAGGGAGGATCCCAGTGAGTATACCCATTATTCTCACCCTATGTGTATATAATTTTTTTAGATATGTACGAGATGGTTGGTGATTGTAATAGACATTACTAGCCCATAGAGTTGTTTAGGAGCTGTTTGGGATTTGTGGTCAATGAAGAGGATGATATTTTGGTACTTTCAGATCTTTTTATAGTTGTTTCAATTTGTATGACATTATATTCATGTTTTTTTGATATTTATTCACTTTTATTATATTTATATTTTTTAGTGGTTTTTTATTATCTCTCATTACTCATTCTTATTAGAGGGTAATTTCTCCTATCTATGTTTATAATATACCCTTGGTGCCAGTCACCAACTGGTAGCCTATTGGAGGTGAGTTTCTAGAGTCATTATCTCTTTTTTATCATTTCCTATTAGGAGGGGTACCTTTAAGGGGATGGGGTGGTTACATTATCAAATTAAGATGGGTATTTAAACTCCAATGTTTAACTTATATTCTCTAAGAATATCTTTTATGAATATATCAAAAAATTATTAGGTGTAGATTTATATTCCAAATGTATATCTCCTCAATCAGTTATTTTTTTTGAATTTTCAAATATCATATTTTAGTTTTAGTAGGAACCAATTATAAACAATCAAAGAGAATATAATCCACAAACACCACAAAAAAATAATAAATTATAATAATAAGACAAAAAAAAGGTTTTGGGCCACCTAGATACTGGAAAGAGCTATCCAGATGGACTAGGGAAGAGGTATGGGCTCAATAAGGTGGTAACTTTGTGCTAGAGAATGTGGGTAACTAAGACAATCATTGCATCAATTCATGTTTTATAGTATTAATAAGTATTACAATTGAGGATCACTATCCATGATGATACTCAAACATTGAGGTTTTGTTACTATCATCTCACCATCACTGATCACATCAAATTTCCAATAACCTATATGCTACGTTGAATCTTTTTCAACCACCATAAAAAATCATGATCAACAAACCATCACAAAGTAAAAATATAGAGATCCTAAGTTTGACTTCATCCATCAGAGCATTACCATTGTAACCAATTCCTTCCCTATAAAATCATCCCTTCTAAAGGCTGCCACCATGAGAAACACACTACTTTCATCGAAGAATACCAATTTATAGATCCACACTAAAAAAATATGCTAAGAGTAGATAAAGAATATAGGAACTAAGAAACTATAATAAATACAATATAGCACTGACAACTACCACCACAGTGGAAGGTGACTCCAGGGGGGATTAGGGGGAAACTGGGAAGTGGAATTGTTATCCATAAACAACACAAAAACTAACACCCATAAAATATAGGAACCAACTGGAGAACACTAGAAAATAGGGATAAAACTAAACTAAAGGGAAGGAGGAAACTATGACTTGGAACGATACACAAGATCCTCCATCAAATACACCCACTAACACAGTCCCAAACCAACTTTTCCACCATAACACTTGACTAAAGATAAGGTATTTAATGGTGTTTTATATACTAAGATAAAAAGTGAAACACAAATAGACCAGGCTATGTAAGTAGAAGGAAATACCACTGACACATCATAAGAAGAGATACAATTGATATATATCACACCCACTAGATCATCCACTAAAGATAATCCACCTCCACTATCCTAAACTTCCACACACATCATCATGCTTGATCATGTTATGCAAGATGGTTTAGGTTGAAAGGGAAGAAGTGGATATTGAACCAAACCCTTGATGTGAGAACTAATTATGCATTCATCATCCACCATTAGATAATGGAATACAACTCAAACCAGATAAAACCAAAATCCTAGGACCATAAGTAACCTAGACACATAAATAAAATAATACAAAACAAAATAAAATCTATCACTTCCATGAGGATACAAACATACAAGGTGAAGAGAATACCAGACAAGGAAGATAAGGGGAACAATGAAGGTTACTCACTCAAAATGAAATCTATCTCCACTATGATGGGTTTTAGAAGGAAACCTTAGAAGATGGAGAGTTGAGAGAGAGATAAAGAGAGAAAGAAGACCATAAAATCTAAGAGAATGAAAATACGTCTCAAGCCAATAAACTTTCTTTAAAATAAAATGATACATAATCTCAATGTACTTTTTTCTTGACTATTTAATCATGTTGTTTGGTAAATTGAAAACTCATTGATTATAATAAAATATTGAGATTAATAAATATAAATTTTTATTTAGATCCACTAATTTTTATATAATCTAAACTAGTTAGGTTAAAACCTATGTTACTAAAAAATATTCAGCCATTATAGTGCTCAAATAAGTGTTTCCTTATTTATTACTAAGTCATCCTGCACATTTTCTTCCAATAGAAAATGATCATCCAAATGTGGATATATTATCATCAATGTTTCTAGTATAATCAATATCACTATTATATATTAACTTATACTTACCAGAAAAAGAATATAGAAAACCATAATTATTAGTACCTTGAATATGACTCAATATTCATTTTACATCCATCAACTAAAATTCTTTATAAAAAATATAAAAACTTGCTATAAAATAAGTTTTATATACAATATTAGTCCTGATAAATTTTAAATACAAAAAATGTCCTATTATTATCCTATAGATAGTATTATCTACAACTTTTAAAGAATTATCCATGCTAAATTTAATTTTAAGGAAATTATTAGAGTATAAATCACCTTGTTATCTTGCATTCTAAACATCTATAGTAATTCAATAATAAAATTAACTTTATATATGAATATTCATCAATTATTCTAATATTATTATTCTAGAAAGTATGTTTACTATCTTATATGTTTCATATTAAATCTTGAATCTATAAATTTAGAAAACTAATGATAAATTTTAGCTTTTATTACTTAAAAAATTATATCATCCTCATATAACAAAAACATCAATTGACCATCATAATTAGTTATCACATATATATTATGATTAAATACACATATTTTTAATTCTATATTCTTCAAATAAGCCTAAAATATGGAATATCATGCTCTTAGTTAATGATTTATCCTATACAAGTCTTTCATTATCCATTGCACTTTATCCTCAACATCATCCAACTAAAATTCAATATATTTTCCAATATAAACCACTTATTTCAAATCTAAATTCAATAAAGTAAACATGATGTCTAATTTATAAATTTAAACCTAAATTTAACAATAAAATCTAATAAAATCTATATTTTTATCAATCGTACAGTATGATAAAATTATTCATCAACTTAAAATTCATCCACCAGGACATATCCTTTACACAAAATTTTGACTTTATTCATTAAAATTTAAATATTTGAATTCAAATTAATATTGAATACTCATTTAGTGACCAAAAATATGCTCTTTGATCCTTAGAATAAGATGTTAAGTCTTTATCTTAATATGATTGACCTATTCATTCACTATATCAATGCATCATCAATATTTAGTTTCTATAATAAGAAATTTATGTTCAACATAAAAAGTGTTATTTTGTCTAATATTTCCATTATTTTTATATAAAATAAGAAAATTTTCAACTTATTATAATGATTTTGTTAACTCAATTTATTTTTCCTTGATTCATAACCCGATTATATAATATAATATATTCATTTCCATTTCTTTTAGTTTCAAATTTCACTTCAGATTCACCATCATTCTCTTTTTTAAATTTTATATTATTTTTTCTATTGTCTTTATAAAATTATTCAACATCATTTAGACCTATTGTTTTTTCCTTTAATAACATTTACATCATTAATTTCAACTACCTTTTGAACCCACTTATTATAGATACTTTAGGCCTTACTCATTTTGAAAAACTTATTTGAATTATTTTATCCATTATGATTCCAAACATTCTATGATTTTATACTTTTTTCATAAATTACATGTTGTTGAACACATTAATAAATTTTAAATCTGAATTATTA
Source organism: Viscum album (assembly GCA_963277665.1). NCBI lineage: Eukaryota > Viridiplantae > Streptophyta > Magnoliopsida > Santalales > Viscaceae > Viscum > Viscum album. The sequence continues at coordinate 1,674,359,179 of OY728133.1, forward strand.
TTTTACTAAAACTCATATGGCGTGACACTCTATTCAAGAATAAAAAATTCCCTTTTTTGAACATGGAAATAAATTTTCATAGTTTATTACTAAAATTTCCTTGAAACTATACTAATAGAAAACCTATAAATTTTTATGTTATTAATTATCAAACACCACTTTTATCTAAAAAACTTTTAATTTTATATATAACCTCATTAAGGGTTGTGGGAAAACCCAAAAAAAGAGCATGAAACTACAACTGGAAAACCACTTATGCTCCTACACATCTCTAGAAGAAACCAAAACATCAAATACAAATATCTCCATGGATCTATACCAAAAGTATTTGAATATAAGTTCCTCTTTAAAGTAAAAAAGTTTGGAAACATAAACAAAAAAACACATGAAATGATGATAAGGGAACTCAAACATCTGAAAAACAAAAACAAGCTATTGGATGATACTAGAGGGTCCTATACAAAGGTAAAAAAGAAGGGATGAAAAAATACCAGATAAACATGACAAACAATGCATAAATAGGGGATTAACACTATAAATATCCAATGGAGTGGTAACCAAAATTGAATGGAAAAAATAGAAATGATTGGAATACAAGAGGAAGTTGAAAATATGTAGTAAATTGATAGGGGATCCTTGTACACAAGGTGAGGATACACATTAAAAATATAATAGTAAGGCTAGGATATCACAATAACATTCCATTGTTTTCTAGTGAAAAATTATTGATATAATAGTGGGAATATTTTAGAGAAGTCCCAATCAAATACCAAACATCAAAAAAGCAAAAACATTCCTATATAAGAAAAATAAAAAAATTAAATTCCATATATAAGGGTTTTGGGTAAGTATTTACCAATCTATTATGGGTTTGTGGTAGAGGGGTGGTCACTGTCTTAGAAAACACCATCTTTGAAATGTTTTAAAATAAGGCACTTTATGAGAAAACTCATTCTATTTTTTTTATATTTTTATTTTATTTTTGTTATATATATATATATATATATATAAATGTGCTCCCTCTATCACTCCCATGGCTAGAATTAATGCTCATGGGGAATGTGCCTAAGAAGCTATTGAATCTATTTTGGGAAATACACAGGTTACCATCTCTTCCATTACTAGGAAAGAGAAGGTACAACTCCCTCATGTTGATCATCATGTATAAGAGGATCCAAATGTGATGGTTGCTGCTCAATTAGTGAATACCATATAGAAAGAATATGGAGTTATTGATTCAATAAATCAATAATAGTCTTGTTAAGTGGATGTTTCTCAAGTGTACTAACACAATGATACAATGGAATAGAACATGTATGATTCAAGGAAAAGTAAGGCAAAAAATTTAAATAGCCACATCAAGTTTGGTGCCTCTCCAATTTCAATGATCATAGTAGAAAATAAAGCAGATAATTCTAGAAAAACTTCAAGGCTTGAGGAAGCCATTACAGTCTCTACATCATAAGAAATAAATAAGTTTCCTACTCATAATTCTTTTATGATGCCCAATAATGAGGCTGTTAATAAAGAATTTGGGGATAAGGACAATGCAATTTCTTTAGAAGAAGAACATGAGCCATGGAAAAGACCAAAGATGCGGTGGAATGGACAAAATTCATGTGGTAGAGGAAACCTTCATGATTGGGGAGGAAAAGTTTCACATTTTAGTAGCGACCGATCATGCCATGTTTACCAGCCAAACATTTTTTTCATTTTCTAAAAAGCTGGTTTGAGGAAAACTAGGAACCGAACAGCAGGGGAGATCACAAGGCCGCAAGGGACCCGAGAATTTAAAAATCATGCCATGTTGATTTTGACCTTTAGTGCCCTATGTTTTGGGGATGTTGCTGGTTGGTGCTTTTGACACAGTGTGAGTCTTTTGTTTATTGATGAGGGTGGTTTCTACTATGTCTAACCCATCTTCCCCAATTGTATTTTTTATTTTTTAATAAATTGGATAGGGCCTTTGGGCTCTACCCTATATCAATTTCAATATATATAAAAATTAAAACAAAAATTAACTATTTTTATTCAACAATACTTTGAATAAAGTATTCCGAAAATATCACACCCCTTAAACCCCCAAACAATAATCCCTTTTATAGGGGGGGTCCTTATTATTATCCATTCTAGGTTTTCCATGTGAGGTTCAAACTCCCCCTTTTCAACACATTCATAAAACAATATAATATTATTAATAATGTCACACCCCGACCAACGCTTCATCCTAATTTAATTATTTTAGGGTCTCACTTTTGAGATGCAGATTGAACTGGTTCTAATTTAAAAGGGATTTGGGATCTTATACGGGTGTGCACCATACGTGCGACCTTGAGTCGCACCCAACCTTAATAAGGGAGCGTCTTATGAAAAATTTATTATTACATGGATGCGCGACTATGCCGCGACCACGTAAGCATTTATGTGCGGAGTCCAGACTCAATCATTAATGCAATTATTTTACGACTGGTTCTATTATTTTAGTTTTATCATTGGTATTATTATTGTTTAATCTAATATTTCAATTAGGTTATTATTATCCTTGATGTTTCTACTAATATTAAATTTGGTTGTGATACTAAATTGTTGTCGCAATTATAAAATAATATTTTCTTTGTGTTGTTTTAATAATAATAATAATAGTATTAGTATTAAAATTATCATTATTATTTCCGTAAATTGTTTACATAGGCTTTTAATATTAAAATTTTTGTCGCAATAATAAAGTTATTAACTTACTAATTGGATTATATTCATTTTTATGATTACGTTAATTTATGTTATTTTTTTAAGTTTTATTTCATTTTTTTATTATTTATTTACTTATTTTTATTGTTTTTTCTCTCTTTTTTCCCCTCCCTCTCTCTTGTGCGGGCTCCTTCCCCTATTTTGTTTTGCGCAGAGGACCTCCTTCCCTCTGCAACCCTAGCCGCCGCACCCCCATTCTCCTTGCTCCCTCCGGCCGGCACCCTCCCTTATTCTCGGTCGACCACACGCCGCCCTGCCCTTGTATCGCACCTCCTGTCCCTCTCCAGACCGCCCATCTCAAGCCCCCTCCGGCTTACCTCGTGCCGTCGCGCCACCCTCCAATTCTTGCCCCAGCCACATCATGCCGCACCTGATCGTGCTGCCCCTACCCTTGGTTCGCGCCACCATCATCTTCTTCTATGAACAGCAGCGCTGCTCCACCCTACTCTCCCTCTTTGGACAGCAGCGTTGCGTCGTCCTCCTCCATGCCAGGCCACACCCTCCTCCTTTCTCTGAACAGCCAAGACGTGCCACACCTCCTTCGGTGCTCCGAACCATTGCGCACCCCTTTTCTTTCAGCTGGATACCCGCGCGTAGGCTGTACCCTTGTCCGGCAAGATCTGACAGCCCCTCCTTTAGCCGGGCATCTCTTTTTTGGCCGGTGTTCCAACAGCATCCCCTTTCCTGGTTCCGCACAAGCTCCGGAAGTCTTCTTTGAGCTCCGGCTGGCCTCTCGCAACCCTTGCTGTAGGTGCATTTTACTTCGGATTGTCGTTTCTTTCATTCGGTAGAGTTGCGAGTTAGTTTTTTATGTTTTTAAGGTCTTTATGTGATGATTTTGGTTCAATTTCGGTGTAATTGGTTTTTTGTTTGATGTTAGAATTTATTTGAGTTGATTGTGGTGAATTTGGTGCGTGATTGGTGTTTTGCGCATCATGTTGTGAAGTTTTTCTACATTCCAGGTAAGTGGTTCCACGTCCAATTATTATTTGATTAATTGATTTGCAAGGTTAATTTGTTTAGAGTGTTATTTAATTAATACGTGTGGTGCGAAGTTGATTTTCATTGAAGTTTTGGTGCGAAGTTGATTTTCATTTAAGTTTGACATGCCTTGAATTGTTTAGTAGACTGTTGTCATAATACGTGTATTTGATGCTGAAATCTCATCTCTGATTAATTTTTATTATTATTTTTTAAGTGAAAAGGGTGTAATTGGTATTTTGGTGTAGTGTTGGTATGCGTTCGGTCTAAAATGAGTATATGAGTGGGGGTTTGGGTCGGCTTAGTGTGTAAAGTAGTGGTTTTGCTCTTTAAAAATTTATTTATGAAAATTTGGATTATTTTTAAGTCAGTGTTTTTGTGTTTTAGATACTTGGCATTGTTGCAGCACATTGGCAAAGTTTTTTTTCAGTGATTTTAAGGTCGTCGACAAGTGGTGCGTACTTGTGCGCGAGTTAGGACGCACCACATCGTCATCGTAAACGAGCTGCGAGTCGAGGTAGGTCCCCCACTGCACTCACCTTTAAATTTAGAATTTATTAATTGCTTGACTTTCTATTAATTTTAATGAATTGGAAATAATTTAATATAATAAATTTTTATGGGATTATTTCGTGCGAAAATAGCCGTTTATTTTATACCGAACACTTGAAACATTTTTCTGACGAGCGGACACCCAGTATTGAAAGAATGCCCGTTTGGCCTTTAAACATAATTCACGGAATTTCAAATGTGCTTTTAGTTTTAAAGATAAATGGTTTCTTCTGAATAAGCATTTTGGGTTTTCTTGAGAAATGAGGTTTTTCTTTAAAGTTGATGAAGGCCCAGTTGGCACTTTGATAAAATAAATTGTTTTGGAAAACCCATTCAGGTGTGATCTTTAGTGTGCATTGATTGCGTGAACTGTATGTAAGGTTTGTGCATCGTGACTGGTTTATTTACATTGTGGACGCACCCCTATTTATTGTATGTGTTGACATGGGAACCTGGTGTAACGCCCCGACCCCAGCTACCCAGAGTCGGTGCATTACTTCGTAACATAGGCATGATCACAAAAGATCAAGTCTCGAAAGACCGATTAGTTTAGTAGCCTTGGAAACACTAGATACATTCATAAGTCTTTCATTACATCAAAAAGTGAAAAACTACAATAACATGGTCTTCATAGTCCACACTCATATCCTCTTCTGACTATCCCTGCAGGTCATTCATAAAATACTTCTTCACATCCTGGAAAATATTAAAACATTGAAAGGGGTGAGCTCAGATGCTCAGTAAGGATAACAATATTGCGGAAGCTTTCATAAATAAACATAAACATTTAAGGCAATGTATAAATAAAACAAAAGCCTTTTAAACATGAACTTCAACATAATATGGCAAGAGTAAAATGAGATAATGCCATTCACTTCTTCACATGGATATTCTACTGGTCGAATAATCACATGCAATAACAATAACCACTTTCATAATGAGGGAATGTATAATGCCGGACATTCTGAAACATTTTGTCAAGGCCTCGGCCAAGACGTCTAAAATGATTAAGGCCTCGGCCAAAACCATAAATCAAATTGGGAAAGGGCCTCGGCCAATTCCACGTCTAGTTGTCTCATGAGACCTGCCGATGCATCGAGGAGCTATAGCGGGCTCCACCCGTCACTTATTAAGTCCAATACATTCCTCATATGAATAGGTTTAAACATATCATAAACCATAACATAATCATATCACATAAAACATGCATAAAGGAAACATAACATTTCCACATTTCAATCACAAGATATCAATAAGACATATTGATATAATAAAAACTCTTTCAAAACCATTTTCAATACCAAAATAAAAGAAAGTTAAAACTTTGTATTTATTTTTCATTAAAAAAAATGATGGCTTGTAGAGGAAGCCGAAACTCAAATAATGGTCACGGCGGCGGAGAAGTCATTGTCGCCGCATACGTACGACAAAAACATTCCCTTTTGTCGTTTAGTAAACGCTTCGTATAAAAAAGATTCCTTTTGAATAAACTTAAAAGTCAAAGGGGTTTATACACCGTATAAAAGAAAGTTGTGTATAAAACCAAATATGCCTCAATGAAAGGAGATTGAGACGAAGTCCTTAAAAAGATCATTTTTAAAATAAAATAGATATATTATGTGTATTCACTATAGGTACACATAAAGAAAGTAAAAATACAAAATAGGACATAATAACATCATGACATAATTTGAAAGTAGTAGATTAACCCAAAGAATGGAAGTTGGGTTAAGAAGTTCCCTTACAAAGATCATTTATAAATAAAATATATCTATTATGTGTATTAACAATAAGTACACATAAATAAAGTAAAAATACAAGATAATACATAACAATATCATGACATAATTTGAAAGTAGGAGATTAACCCAAAGAATGGAAGTTGGGTTAAGAAATTCCCTTACCTTGTGTCCGACATGACTCAACCGTTCTTTAACCTCCTGAATAATAAACTAGAGTTAATATCTACCTTATTAAGAACCATTTTAAATTTCATTATCCTTTTTATATCACTTATTACAATGTTATGAACATTATGTAATTATTTAAGTTAATAACGGTCGTTTTGTCGATCTTTGGTACATGAGTCAACAATAAACTTCTTATAATTATAAGTTGTTCATGTGGTGAAATATCCATTATATCCAGAATTATATTAATGATGTAGATATCATATATATCATATATATACAGTATATACATTCATTTATAATATTACGTAACATTTAGAGGTAAGAAATGAAATGCACCGTTCATGGAGACGGTAAGCCGTACGTACGCATGAACGCTACTTTCATTTCAATTTCATATTTAATGGAACTAAATCATAATGATATAAATGTATAATATAATTCCAGTATAATATAGTGTATAATACCATTTACTCCATCCTTTATACACCCCACATATGGCATTAACGATTCAAATCACTTTGAGGGGGCGGTAGTCCGCACTTCCTAAAATGAAATTATCGCGTTTTACCCATAATGGAAATCATAAAGTATGACATAAATGAGAAATACAGAAGCATAAGTAAAACATAAACAAATTATAAATCATATATAAAAATAGTGACATCTTAATGGCCACCTTTGAAGGTGTTATATGAGTGTTGAACAATCATCGTTTCGTGAGGCAGAAATTCGCCATCCACAGAAACCGTATGTTCTTTAACCATTAGATGTAGGTGTGTGTAAGTGTAGCTCGAATCCTTCTTATAACAACATCCTAGTATATTGAGGATACTGTTGTTGTTACAAAAGAAATGAATAAAAAGAGTTTAGGGGGTTGGAGAAGAAAAATAAAACAAAACAACATTAGAAAAGACATTACCTCCAAATCGGGTAACTCTTTTAGATTTGAGCCAAAGGCTTCCTTGGGAAGAGTTCTGCCCAAAGTGAGGCTTCTAGGAGTAAGGGAGGAATGTTGGGAGAGTATTTGGGCAGAGGTTGGCCGAGCCAAATGGCTTGAAAGTGTAAATGAGGTGGGAGAGGTGGGGGCCTTTTATAAGTGGAGAGGAGGGGCACTTTTGGAAAGATTGAAATGTTACATTATTTCACAATGCTTTTTCGGATTCTAAAGGTCCCACACTTATATTATTCGAGCCTAAGTTGATAAGGTTTCGAAATCTCTTCATCCAATAGGCTTTGGACAAGTGTAAGCCTTGGATTTTGCATTATCTTCTCATTTTATTTAAATCGTTAAATAATGAGGTCATCGCCACATCATAATGATGTCATAAATAATTTAATTTATTTAATGTCTAAAAATTATAAAACAAATACTATGATGTAGGAAATCTTTTTAGCTTTCTAATGAATATTTATAGTCAAAATTTGGACTTGTGTAACCCTACTTAAAAATTGTTTTAGTAAAACACTTTATGTTAGTGTCATTTTCACTTTAACATTAAATAAAAAGTAATTTATGTTATTTCCCAACAAAAGTGGATCCATGGGGTCCCCAAGTTAGGCCATGGCTTGTCTTGGTCGGCCATGACTCAACCAATGAGGTTGGGACATGTGTCTAGGTCATTTCATATTATTAAAGTATTATTTATACCTTAAACTACACTAATTACCACTAATCGCGATTAAGAACTTAAAAGTTACTATTCACCAAAAATTATTTTGATCTCATTGAACCACATTTTACTTCTTAATGACAACCATGTATGTCGGATTTTTGAAAATCAAATCACAGAAGTGGTAATATTTCATTTAAACGAAAAATCAGTTATTTAACTACCACTTAGTGGTTTCACTATTCATCAAAAATTGAAGTTTCTCAGAACAATGCCAAAATTTCATCCTAAGCTATAATTGATATTCCGAATTCAAAAATGATGTCTATTTTACAAAATTCCAAACATATAAGTTGCATTAATTAATTTTATAATTAATTCCCGCTGTTACGACAAATAGCGTGTTTTCAAGAAACAATTTATATCAAAAGATTGGCAATTGTTTATGTCCAAATTCAATGTTAAATTAATTCTAATGACCACCATTGGATAAAATGGTAAAAATATATTCTAATTATACATTAAATCCACTCAATAGTATAACTTATCACTATAAATTATTTTGATTAAAAAAGTTGTTTTAAGTATTTTTCACTATTCATAAAAAATTAGAAGTTCTCAGAAAAATACCAAAAATTCAACATAGGCTAATTTCAATATTAGGAATACAAAAATGAAGTCCATTTTGAAATATAAAATTTCTATAAATTTAAAAGGTGGTTATTACTATTCATAACGGCTACTTTGATTAGTTGCGGTGTGTTAGAACTCGAACTTGCGTACAATGCAAGCTATTGCATTATTGAAAGAGAGGCGTATCGTGGAAGCTCGGGGTGTTACATTCTCCCCTCCTTCAATAAATTGCGTCCTCGCAATTTGAAATTTTTCTTTAAAAATAAAAGGTTGAAAAGAGAAAATACCTTTGAGGAAAACCCACATCGGAAATAAGGTTAATAAATATATAACATTAAAAGAAAGCATGATAAGTACAAAGGTCACCCGATATAGCCCATTCTAGGATTCTATGAAAATATGGATATGGAAGAAAAACAAACCATCAAGGTCTGATGGAGAGTTATAGAAAACAGGATTAGGAGAAAGTTTAACCGTAAGAAAATCACAAACTTGTGATTGGTTAAACGGTCATTGAATCCCCAGTTGGAAAAGTTAACCGACAACATTTTTGTTTTAAGTTACCTTTTATAATGTTGAGGAATTTATTTATGAGATTTACTAAGAACGTAAGGGAATATACATACTTGTTATGTATACTTTCATTCGTTAATAAATTTTTACCACAAACCCAACTTTTACTCCAAATGGTAACAGAACTAAAAATATTCTATTTATCCTAATTGTATAAGGTTCAAAATGTTAACACATACCATTTAGATTAGTAAAACTATTTTGTAATAACCAGGGACTTCCTGTAGGCTAGTGGTAGGAAATAAAGGCTTGTCGCACTATGGTTGTGGGTTCGATTCCTGCAGCTTTGTCCGACGCGACGGGTTATTCCCCACCCTGCAGGTTGTCCTTTTCCTAAAAATATAGTACTATACTATTCCAAAAATAATCTTCATAAATGTTTTAACCTTAAACAATACTATCCAAAGTTCAACTTAATCCATTCCAACCTTAATAGTTATCCAAAATACTTCTGTCCAACTCACAGTCCAAATTTTATAAGGAAGGTAAACATAATGAAGATCCTTTATCCCACGTAACAACATGTGAACACCTTCATCATGTATTCTTTTTAAACATACTGAATTACCATGATCCCTTATTCCTTATAGAATACTAGATATACTCCTTCTATCCAAAAATGTATACAAAACATCAATCAGTTTCAAGGAAGTTAAGTATATCCAATATAATTTATCCAAATCAATCACGTCTTATTCCAAAATCACAATCTCAGTATCAAAACCATATTATGGTTTATCTTTCTCTCAACCATATATTTTCCAAAAATTTAACCTACTGTGGAGTCACTTTTCTTGGTTCCACACAATCTCAAGTCCTTGATGAAATAGTACTGCAGTACAATCCTTATATACTCCATAATTATTATAACCAGTACATCATTGATACAACACTCAAATTAAAAAAAATCTTTAATAACAACATAAGAACTCTAATCATTACTCCTCATCTGTGGTAGTATCATAACTTGATTATTATCCAATAACATCATTTGGGGCATGCTCTGATGATTTGGACATTGGTTTGCGTAGTGTCCCCAATCCTTGCAGAAGAAGCATTGTACATTTGAAACCATTTTCTTACCCTTGCAGTCACGCACTTTGTGTACTTTTTCTCTACATTTATAACAAACTCCCATTCCCTTTAGGCAAGTTCCATGATGTTTCTTCCCACAATTACCACATATTGGAAAATTCTTCTTTCCCCTCATCCCTTTATCCATCATTCTCTCTTCCATCCCTTTCGTCTCTTGCATCGCTTCAAAGCCATAGGACTCAGAGAATTCTTTACTTATCCTATTAACACATGATACTATTTCTTCATATGTTGAGAACACATGGGAGACTATTTCCCTTCGAAATGTTGGCTTAATACCGTGAAAGATACTATCCTTCTTACTCTTTGGATCATACGTACTGCTGGAGTTCACATTCCTTCTACTGGGCGCCATTTCTATACAACGGCATAATCTAGGTTAGTTTATGAATCAAAATACATAATTCCATACTTGTAAAACACTTTACATAAATTGAACTATTTATGGTTATAATCCATAATCATAAAAAGAAATGTTTTCTTTGAGTAAGTATGTACTCATAACCCTTCATAGTGGTTTGTAAGTAAAATGAGAATTAACCTAAGCATATCCCCCGGGAGTGTCGTAACCAAGAGTGCAGCAAGGCCCGTTGTCGTGCACCAGTTCCCGTTCGAGTCTAGCTCAAAGCGGTGTTTTCGGGTTTTACCCCTAGGTACATCTGTGCCAGAGCCGCCTCTACCTGCTCGTATCTAGACAGGGATGTATTTCTCGGAAAACTCATAACATCTCTATAATACCAAAATTCTAGGAAGTTCTTCTATACTAATCCTCAAAGTCTATCTTTGGGCTATGTGCTCTAATCAGAGTTTATCTAAATCTAGCTTCCAAGGTTAGTACTAAACTGCCTCTGATACCAACTGTAACGCCCCGACCCCAGCTACCCAGAGTCGGTGCATTACTTCGTAACATAGGCATGATCACAAAAGATCAAGTCTCGAAAGACCGATTAGTTTAGTAGCCTTGGAAACACTAGATACATTCATAAGTCTTTCATTACATCAAAAAGTGAAAAACTACAATAACATGGTCTTCATAGTCCACACTCATATCCTCTTCTGACTATCCCTGCAGGTCATTCATAAAATACTTCTTCACATCCTGGAAAATATTAAAACATTGAAAGGGGTGAGCTCAGATGCTCAGTAAGGATAACAATATTGCGGAAGCTTTCATAAATAAACATAAACATTTAAGGCAATGTATAAATAAAACAAAAGCCTTTTAAACATGAACTTCAACATAATATGGCAAGAGTAAAATGAGATAATGCCATTCACTTCTTCACATGGATATTCTACTGGTCGAATAATCACATGCAATAACAATAACCACTTTCATAATGAGGGAATGTATAATGCCGGACATTCTGAAACATTTTGTCAAGGCCTCGGCCAAGACGTCTAAAATGATTAAGGCCTCGGCCAAAACCATAAATCAAATTGGGAAAGGGCCTCGGCCAATTCCACGTCTAGTTGTCTCATGAGACCTGCCGATGCATCGAGGAGCTATAGCGGGCTCCACCCGTCACTTATTAAGTCCAATACATTCCTCATATGAATAGGTTTAAACATATCATAAACCATAACATAATCATATCACATAAAACATGCATAAAGGAAACATAACATTTCCACATTTCAATCACAAGATATCAATAAGACATATTGATATAATAAAAACTCTTTCAAAACCATTTTCAATACCAAAATAAAAGAAAGTTAAAACTTTGTATTTATTTTTCATTAAAAAAAATGATGGCTTGTAGAGGAAGCCGAAACTCAAATAATGGTCACGGCGGCGGAGAAGTCATTGTCGCCGCATACGTACGACAAAAACATTCCCTTTTGTCGTTTAGTAAACGCTTCGTATAAAAAAGATTCCTTTTGAATAAACTTAAAAGTCAAAGGGGTTTATACACCGTATAAAAGAAAGTTGTGTATAAAACCAAATATGCCTCAATGAAAGGAGATTGAGACGAAGTCCTTAAAAAGATCATTTTTAAAATAAAATAGATATATTATTTGTATTCACTATAGGTACACATAAAGAAAGTAAAAATACAAAATAGGACATAATAACATCATGACATAATTTGAAAGTAGTAGATTAACCCAAAGAATGGAAGTTGGGTTAAGAAGTTCCCTTACAAAGATCATTTATAAATAAAATATATCTATTATGTGTATTAACAATAAGTACACATAAATAAAGTACAAATACAAGATAATACATAACAATATCATGACATAATTTGAAAGTAGGAGATTAACCCAAAGAATGGAAGTTGGGTTAAGAAATTCCCTTACCTTGTGTCCGACATGACTCAACCGTTCTTTAACCTCCTGAATAATAAACTAGAGTTAATATCTACCTTATTAAGAACCATTTTAAATTTCATTATCCTTTTTATATCACTTATTACAATGTTATGAACATTATGTAATTATTTAAGTTAATAACGGTCGTTTTGTCGATCTTTGGTACATGAGTCAACAATAAACTTCTTATAATTATAAGTTGTTCATGTGGTGAAATATCCATTATATCCAAAATTATATTAATGATGTAGATATCATATATATCATATATATACAGTATATACATTCATTTATAATATTACGTAACATTTAGAGGTAAGAAATGAAATGCACCGTTCATGGAGACGGTAAGCCGTACGTACGCATGAACGCTACTTTCATTTCAATTTCATATTTAATGGAACTAAATCATAATGATATAAATGTATAATATAATTCCAGTATAATATAGTGTATAATACCATTTACTCCATCCTTTATACACCCCACATATGGCATTAACGATTCAAATCACTTTGAGGGGGCGGTAGTCCGCACTTCCTAAAATGAAATTATCGCGTTTTACCCATAATGGAAATCATAAAGTATGACATAAATGAGAAATACAGAAGCATAAGTAAAACATAAACAAATTATAAATCATATATAAAAATAGTGACATCTTAATGGCCACCTTTGAAGGTGTTATATGAGTGTTGAACAATCATCGTTTCGTGAGGCAGAAATTCGCCATCCACAGAAACCGTATGTTCTTTAACCATTAGATGTAGGTGTGTGTAAGTGTAGCTCGAATCCTTCTTATAACAACATCCTAGTATATTGAGGATACTGTTGTTGTTACAAAAGAAATGAATAAAAAGAGTTTAGGGGGTTGGAGAAGAAAAATAAAACAAAACAACATTAGAAAAGACATTACCTCCAAATCGGGTAACTCTTTTAGATTTGAGCCAAAGGCTTCCTTGGGAAGAGTTCTGCCCAAAGTGAGGCTTCTAGGAGTAAGGGAGGAATGTTGGGAGAGTATTTGGGCAGAGGTTGGCCGAGCCAAATGGCTTTAAAGTGTAAATGAGGTGGGAGAGGTGGGGGCCTTTTATAAGTGGAGAGGAGGGGCACTTTTGGAAAGATTGAAATGTTACATTATTTCACAATGCTTTTTCGGATTCTAAAGGTCCCACACTTATATTATTCGAGCCTAAGTTGATAAGGTTTCGAAATCTCTTCATCCAATAGGCTTTGGACAAGTGTAAGCCTTGGATTTTGCATTATCTTCTCATTTTATTTAAATCGTTAAATAATGAGGTCATCGCCACATCATAATGATGTCATAAATAATTTAATTTATTTAATGTCTAAAAATTATAAAACAAATACTATGATGTAGGAAATCTTTTTAGCTTTCTAATGAATATTTATAGTCAAAATTTGGACTTGTGTAACCCTACTTAAAAATTGTTTTAGTAAAACACTTTATGTTAGTGTCATTTTCACTTTAACATTAAATAAAAAGTAATTTATGTTATTTCCCAACAAAAGTGGATCCATGGGGTCCCCAAGTTAGGCCATGGCTTGTCTTGGTCGGCCATGACTCAACCAATGAGGTTGGGACATGTGTCTAGGTCATTTCATATTATTAAAGTATTATTTATACCTTAAACTACACTAATTACCACTAATCGCGATTAAGAACTTAAAAGTTACTATTCACCAAAAATTATTTTGATCTCATTGAACCACATTTTACTTCTTAATGACAACCATGTATGTCGGATTTTTGAAAATCAAATCACAGAAGTGGTAATATTTCATTTAAACGAAAAATCAGTTATTTAACTACCACTTAGTGGTTTCACTATTCATCAAAAATTGAAGTTTCTCAGAACAATGCCAAAATTTCATCCTAAGCTATAATTGATATTCCGAATTCAAAAATGATGTCTATTTTACAAAATTCCAAACATATAAGTTGCATTAATTAATTTTATAATTAATTCCCGCTGTTACGACAAATAGCGTGTTTTCAAGAAACAATTTATATCAAAAGATTGGCAATTGTTTATGTCCAAATTCAATGTTAAATTAATTCTAATGACCACCATTGGATAAAATGGTAAAAATATATTCTAATTATACATTAAATCCACTCAATAGTATAACTTATCACTATAAATTATTTTGATTAAAAAAGTTGTTTTAAGTATTTTTCACTATTCATAAAAAATTAGAAGTTCTCAGAAAAATACCAAAAATTCAACATAGGCTAATTTCAATATTAGGAATACAAAAATGAAGTCCATTTTGAAATATAAAATTTCTATAAATTTAAAAGGTGGTTATTACTATTCATAACGGCTACTTTGATTAGTTGCGGTGTGTTAGAACTCGAACTTGCGTACAATGCAAGCTATTGCATTATTGAAAGAGAGGCGTATCGTGGAAGCTCGGGGTGTTACACCTGGCATATTGAGTGAATTTTCCGAGAACGATTGCTGCACTAGTTTAGAATACGCACTGGTTAGTGGACCCATAGTAGAAGAATACCGAGTTATTGCTGCTATGGGGATTGGGCCCCTCGGTTAGGCCATGTAGGGATATGCCGGGCGTTAGGGCGTTATGAAATCATCGAGTTAGGGCATGCCTTCAGGATGAGTCACATGTATAGTATGTTCTGGATTGTTCACGATCTCTTAGGTTCGACCCATGTTTCTTTTAGTGTTTATTTGTATGTGGCGGACGATTGAGAGGTCGAGTTCGGTTGCTGACCCTTGTGTGCCACTCTTTTCCATTGCCCTTAGTGTGTGATGTGTGTTGTATGTGATTTTCCTTTTGACTAACAACTAAAATTTGGAATTCTAAAATTTTTCACAAATCATTTTAAAATGAAATGCACTTGTATCTTCCAATATTAAACTTATTCTAAACTAAAAAGGGCAATGGACTATTACTTATTTTAGAAATGAAAGTGTGTGTGAAAACCAATATTTTATATAATTTAGTTCAAACCTGAAATTGATAAATTCTTTATTTAATGGTATGTGCATTGGGAATAGAATTAGTCGGGCCTACCTACTGAGTTTTAATACTCACGCCTATAGTGTTTTCCTGTTTTTAGTTTCTGTTGCAGGTTGACTTGAACTCTCTCATTGTGGATGAGTTTTGGTTGTGGACTGGTGAGCGACTCTTGGAGTCGTGAGGAGTTTTGGACGTGGTCAGGTTAGTTGTTGTTGTTGGTCGTTCTTTCTTTTCATTTTTTTTATTCACTTTGTGTTCTATTTTTCCTTCCGCTGCTTTATTATTTTTTTATCGGACGAAATCATTCCCTCTTGCTCTCTTTTGATGCCCTGGTGCTTGTCGCCAGCCCGGGAGGATCGGGAATGCCTCTCGGGCCATGTTGTGGGCCGACTCGGGTGACCGGTTCAGGGTCGACCCAGGTTGGTTCGTGACAAATAATGCCTTAATAATAATATTAAAATATATAATTAAAAAATATCCATAAAAATATAAAAATTTGTATAATTAATTATAATTAATTACAATAATGTAATTAATAAATAAATAATAATGTATTAAATAATTATGATTAATTAAATAAATAATTAAATTATAGTATAAATAATAATTAAAAGTAACTAATAAATTTCTAATCTAATAAAAATACAATTTAAAAGAAATTAGTAATTGTTATTATTATTATAAATTTAATTAGTAAATAATAGTATAATTAGTGATTAAATTAATAAATAGTAATAATAAATAGTAATTTAATACAATTAATAATTATTAATAATGTAATTAAATTAAAATAATTAATAATAGAATTAAATATTAATAATAAAATTAATAATTACACTAAAAATAATTAATAACTAATAATAATAATTTAAAAAAAATATAATAATACATAATTAATTATAATCAATAATATAATTAGTAATCAAATTGATAAAAAATTATAATTATTAATAGTGTAATATAAATAATAATTATTAATAATGGAATTAAATTATTAATATTAATATTATAATTAAAAACTAATAATATAATATATAATTACAAAAAAATATTTATTAATTATTAATAATATAAATAACAATGTAATCATTATAAATTTTTAATAATATAATTAATATTTATTAATGATGTAATTAATAATATTTAATAATAATAAATATATATAAATTTTATGTTTTGAAAAATAAAAATATTTTGTATCATTTAAATTATTTTATGTATATCATTCTAACTAAATTCTTTACCCTTTTGACTATTTTTTATGTGTAAAATCAATGCATTAGATAATATTTGGACTGTATTTGAATTTCATATTTTTATAAGCTTTTAAAGTTACCTACTTGAAGCAAAATAATGTTTCAAGTAGATGACTTCTAAAGGATATAGAATATAAAATATAAAAATAATAAAAATGAAAAACATAATAGACTATATATATAAAAAATAGTTGAAAAAAAATAATTTAGTGAAAATAATAAACATAAAATAATTTAATCAACACAAAATATAGTTCAAAAAAATAATCACTAATTAATAATATAATTAATGATAATATAATTAAAAATAATGAAATTTATAATAACATCATAATTAATATTCATTAAAAATATAAGTAATAGCAATTTAATTTTATTAATCAAATATAATAATTCAATCAAGCTTAATGTCCAACGAGTCTGTACCTGAGTGGTAAAGGCCCTTGCTTGGCACCCAAAAGATCAGAGTTTGAATCTTGACAGCCCCCTTCGAGGGATTTATAATGTGGTGGTGATGTAGGGATGATGAAGGAAGGCAGTGATATAGGCATGATACAGGTAGGGGTTTAGTCCTTAGACATGCTGATGCAGTAAGACCTTTAGGTAATTAAGGATTTCGTGCCTCTAGGCCTCCATGCTATGAAATGAGATGATAACACATGGTATCATGCCCCAAATGAGGAATTAGAGCAACTAGCATCCACCAACAGAGCTAACCAGATTAGAAGAATGATAGGGCATGACAACCACCATCAGGACCATGCACCGTACAGTTCTGCATGGACAATGCTAGCTGACTATCCATACAAGGTGGGGAGTTATGTGTAAGAACCCAACCTTTTTTTTGAATTTGTCTCAGGCTCATTTATAGGAAATCTTTTTTTAGTGTTGAATAATTTTAATTTGGGGTTTAACTTGGGGTGTTTTGGATGGAAATTTGAGAAAAAATGGAAATTATAAGGCTTTGAAAGGATCGAACATGGTTTACCCTAACCGTGCACCCCAAATCAGCTAACCGTGTGAACCCAGGAAGAAGGGATTTACATGGATGGAACATGGTTTGGAAAACCATTCACCCTAAAAGGATTAATAATGAAGCCCTATAAAAGAGGTGTATGGTTATGGAAAACCATGCACCCTAGCTAAGCTAACTGTGTGCGTGAATTAAAGTCTCCTGAAAATTAATTTTAAAAATTACCAAACCCCTATTTTAATCCCAAATCGAACCCCTTTCAACCCCAAGTCTTCTTTTATGATTTTGGATCTCTCCAAATGAATTCAAAGCCTTCCTGACCTCTATTATTCATGATTTGAAGCCTAGATCAGAGATCTTCACCCCTCCTAGTAAGTGGATCCTATACCATTGCTTTTCCATTCATCCTCCTTTCTTCTCCCATTCTTTTAGTGGGTTATTATCCTCTATTTTTGAGATCTAGATCTATATTTGATGAATCTAGATATATTCTTGTGGTTCTATATCTAGATCTAAGAGATCTTGAATTATTTAATATTGATTTAGGGTTACAGATATGGATCTCATTCTATACCATTACTCTACTGAATTTTTGGGGATTTCTGTTAGTGAGTGTTCTTCGACAGACTTGAGGTTGGTGGTCTATTATTAAAATCCCATAGTTCTATTATCAATTAAATGTATGTGATTTTAGTATTTCTAGGTTTCATTTAGAAATTGTAATTCCTAATTAAATTAATTTATGTGATCAATTGATTATTTGAGGAATTGGGGATTTTATTGAAAAATGGGAATTGTGGAATTTGGATAGTTAATTGGTGAATTAATTATCAAAGTATTTAATTGGAAAATTGAGGATAATTAATCTCTGTGTCAATTATTGAATTGTGAATAATTAATTAATGAATTAATTATTGGATAATGTGTTTTGAAATGATTAATTAATTGTTTAATTAATTAATAGACTTCATATAGATAATTAACTATTGAATTAATTTATTAAAGGGTTGTGGTTAATTAATTATGGAATTAATTAATGCGATATATGTGATTAATAAATCATTGGGTTAATTAATAGAAATGGGAGTGATTAATTTATTACAAAATTAATTAATGGAATGATTGGTGAATTGAATATTAGTAGTGATTATGTTGGAATGGAGTAGCACATGGGTTAACTAGGGTGTGAGTAAGGGATTGACTGAGGAAGACCATGAGAGAATTTTCTATGATTTTTTAAGGACTATGATAACCTTCGAAATAGAAGACTAAGAGAGATTCTATATTTTTATCCAAACGTCCAAGAGAGCCTTTGAGGAAGAAGACTCTATGAGTTTTATTTTATTTCGAAGTAACCATGATTTATCTTAGAGTTGGGTCAGAGAAAATATCTTGAGATCTTTTCCCTTTTCCTAGTAATATTTTATTCTTTTTTAGTCTTACCCACTTCAGACCCTTGATGTTAGAGCCCTTTGTGCACATTACTCATGAGAGAATGATTTACATGTATTATTAATTTTATCAAGACATGAATTGTGATAATGAGTGGTAATAATGACATTAAAGTTTATGATATCCCATGGGGATAGTTTAGAATTTGGAACAGACCAAAGAATGTATTGAGGTTTGGGTGCCCTTAGAAGTTGAGGAGTTTATATGATTAAATAAAGATGAAATAATAATATGATAACTGTTTACTTATGCATTGTAATTATTTATTTATACAACCGTATACACTTATTACTGAATGGATTTATTTTAGACACTATTGGCAGTGGCCTACTGAGTTGTACTCACACCCTACTCAGGCTTCCTGATCAGTACTAGAACAGACTTTATGGATGCTGGACATGTTAAGGGAAAATTCCCAATGTTAGATGGTTGAGTCAAGATAGAGCATGGATGAGGGAACCCGACGTCGTTTGAGACCCTCTTGGGATTCATCAGCGTCTTTCTTTTGAGTTTCATTTTATACACTTGACATGTACTTAACATGGCATGTTTTCTGCTTTAGTTGGATATTGCATTTATTGCTTTGATAATAATAAGATATTGGTATTATTTATTGTTATTTGTGTTTATGATATTGTTTATTTATTTCTACTGACATATTAATATGATAAAAGAGGGTATAATCTCCCCATGATCGACATATTAGACCCTCACTACTAGTTGGAAGCATCTGGAATATGGGGAGGTGCATTTGAGGTTATGTGACTGACTGATTCGGGGCATCAATGCTTGGAACATGAGCTAGAACATCAAAAAGTGGTATTAGAGCCCAATTTTTTTCTTTTTCTTTTGTATTACTATTTAGTGAAGGTATATAGGATGATAAGAAGAGTTGGGCCTTGGTCCTGAGATTGTTCATAGGAGTTTTAAACCCTTGTATGGGGGAAAACTCAAGTACACAGGGTGGAATTGTTGTTGTTATTATTCATTTTTATAGTTGAATATTATTTCACCTTGAGTGATTCACATATTTTGTGATGTGATTATTTTTTCTCAAAATTGTTGATAATCTAACCATTGATCGATATGACATGAGAGTTGAGTCTGCATGAATCATTCTAGGCACTCATGATTATTTTGCGACATGCATCATTTTTAGACACGCAAAGGAAAACAGGTTTTGGGTAAGTTGTTGAACTTGAATAGTTTTCCTTGTTTTTATAATATTGAAATGAAAATGGTTCCTAAAATAAAATTTGAAAAATTGAAATTGAGAATTTTAAAATGTTGAAAAAATGTGAACAAAAGGGTGTCTAATGTTAAAATTTGAACAATGAAATGTGTTTACCCTTGTTAACTAGGACCTAAGTGTAGGGTGGTTAAGGGTAGTGATATCGCCTCAGTTTTGGCCATGTAGTGAGGTTTAGGGAAAATAATTTTAAAAAATTATTGTGATTTTACTCTTATGTAAATGTGACTAATTTGTGTTATGAGTTCTAATATGTGTTTTTGTTAGAGATGTGCCTCCATAAATATACTTTTTGAGAGGATAACATGAGGATATAGATAGAGATTCTCCACCAATGGTGGAACCTAAGGCACCAATAGTACTAGTTGAAGAAGTGGGGGAGATGTTCCAAGAGAACTTCACTTGTTTCATAAAATTCATAGAATGATACCCAGGGAGGGTTGTGAAAATCATGTGTGATCTGATGAGAGAGTTCCAGCTACAACACACTCCAACATTTATTGGAGAGGGTGGGACTGAGGTAGCTGAGTTATGGATTGAGTCTATTCAGACTATACTTGACCACTTGGAGAAACCTATTGAGAAGAGAGTCAAGATGGCTACTTATATGTTGCATGGTCAGGTAAAGCATTGGTGGGACATTCAGACTCAGGATTGATAACTGGTGACTGTGGAGTGGAAGAAATTTTATGAGAAGTTATTGGAGCACCTTTATCCAGACATGCTGAGACAAGTGATAACAATTGAGTTCCTAAGGTTGACTCAGGGGGTATATCTTTAATGGACTATTCTGGATGTTTCATAGATTTTCAGCACTTTGCTCCAGTGTTGGTGGTAGATGAGGCTACTTCAACAAAACAGTTTTAGGATGGACTTAAGTATGAAATTATGTCCTAGGTGAATATATTCATACTTAATAAGTTTTCATAAGTGGTAAATTAGGCACTCACCTCGGAGGGGAACCCATTGGATTCTTGTGGCGAACACATGGTTTTTTCTGGATGACCTGGAGGTACTTCTTCTGAGAGAAATAAGTGTCATTATTAGAACATTATCCAAAGAAGTGGGAAGAAAAGTGGCTAGTTAGGGGGATCAGTTACTCTTGATCTTACCCAAGTTATTTGGAACTAGTGTGGTAGGGTGGGAGACTTCCATAAGTATTATCCCCAACCACCAGTGAAGTGTCAATCCTATGGAAAGGTGGTTCACCTAAATAGGTTCTGCAGGATCCTAAGGAAAATAACTAGTGATGGAGGATCTAGAAAGATCCAAATTGTAGGAAGGGGAACTTCTACACCATATCAATCTAGAAGATGGATTTCTACTAGACAAGGGGATAGAGGCACTAGACATGGTTCTTTTGGGAAATAGTTCTTGTATCATCAGGGTGGAACAGCTCAGGGGAGTCAAATTGAATCATAGGGAAGAGGGGCGGGAAAATTACATACATTGCATCCTACACTTGTGGATAGTGAGACTGGACCATAAATAGTGAGAGGTACTATTCTTATAGCTTATATATTATCTAGTCTCTTATTTTATACTGGTGACACTCATTTATTTATATCTACAAAACTTGTTAATAGTTTGACCCTATTGGTAGAGTTTGTGAGCGAGATGATGATGATAGATACACAATTGGGAGTACGATATATGGACATCTTTCTGTGCAAGGTATGTTCTATTGAGATCAGGGAGTATCATTGTCTATGGGATATCTACATCCTAGACATGTCAGGTTTCTACCTAATTATTATTATGGACTAGCTAGTCGCATACTGATCTCACATTGATTGTTACCAGAGGAGAGTGAATTTTATGTATCATAAGGGTGAAAACTATATTATTCATGGAGAATGGGATATCTAGGCTGAACAAGAAGGTCCAATTTCACAGTAACTAGGAGAGATCATATACTAGTTTTCAATTCTATTTATATATGATGGGGATGTGAAATAGTATGTATTTCTAGCCATGGTAGATATGTTTTAGGATGTCCTTTTTGAATACTTATCAGGGATTCTACCTAAGAGAGATATGGAGTTTACAATTGAACTCATGTTGGGGGATGAGCCGATTTCTATTCCACCATACAGAATAGAACCTATAGAGCTGCAAGAGCTCAAGACTCAACTAGAGGATTTGGAAGAAAATGGATTTATCTATCTGAGCATGTCACCTGGGGGTTCTCCAGTGTTGTTTACAACAAATATTGACAATATATTACACTTATGTGTTTATTAATTAAAGGTGAACCAGATGACTATGAATAATTTCTATCCTATTCCGTGTATCGATGATCTATTTGACTAGATGAGAGAATATTGTGTATTTTCCAAGATTTAATTGAGATGAGGGTATCATCATTTGAGTGTTCGTACTTATTATATACTTAGTGATACTTTTAGAAGAAGTTATGGCCTATATGAATTTGTTTTAATTACATTTGGGTTGATGAAATCACTAGGAATGTTTATGGCCTTGATGAATAGAATCTTCTATCCGTACCTTGATCAATTTGTGGCAGTGTTTGTGGATGAAATATTGGTGTAATCCAAAACTCATGACGATCATTCCCAATATCTTGACATTTTCCCGAGTACATTGAGAGATCATAGTATGTATACTAAGCTATCTCAGTGTCAATTTTGGACTAACTAGGTAAACTTCTTGGGTAACATAATCTTAGAGGAATGTGTGTATGTGGACCCATAGGAAGTAAAGGCAGTAGTTTATTGAGAGTATCCCAAGATTTTTTTGATATATATAGTTTTCTGGGGTTAGTTGGATATTATCACAGGTTAATTTAGGACTTTTACTATTTAGAAGTGCCACTTCCAGGCTTGAAGAAAAAGGGGATATAGTTTGAATGGCCAGATGCATGTGAGAGTGACTTCTATGAGCTGATAAGTGCTTGAAATCAGAACTGATCTTCATCCTACCTAAACTAGGTGAGGAGTACACGGTGTATTGTGATGCTTCTGGGATTGGACTTGAATCAGTATTGATATAGGTAGATTGAGTTATGGCGTATGAGTATTGGAATCTAAGGCATCATGAACAAAAATACCCTACATATGTCCTCAAGTTAGCAGCTGTTGTTTATGACTTAAAGTATTGGTGTCACTATCTTTTGGATGAAAATTTTATAGTGAATACCAATAAAAATAGTTTAAAGTATGTATTTTTCCAATGATATTTTAATATTTGATAGATTAGATGGGTTGAGTATATGTAGTCATTTGATTTTGAACTATAATATAAGCATTGAAAGGGAAACAGTGCGGATGACACATTGATTAGAAAAACTCAGACTTAGGTGCTTCAAGAGTCCAGTACTAAATGGAAGATGATGAACTTACTGGTTGAAATGCACATTGTGGTTTAGAAGAGTTAGGAGTAGATGAATCTTGTATCAATTTCAGTGGAGTCTACTCTTTTAAGCCGAATCAGAGACAATAAATATGAAGATCCAAAATGTTTATCTTTTAGGGAAATCCTTAAAGGTGGGGAGATACCTTTAGATTGGTTGATATATGAGGATGAAATAATCTATGTCAAGAATAAAATTGTTGTTCCTACAAGCATGAGAGATGAGTTGATTCAGGAATTTCCTAGTTCAAAGAGGTTGGTACATCAAAGCGTGAAAAACTATTCCATGACCTACGACAATAGTCTTGGGGTTCAGACATAAAAAAGTAGATATCAGGGGTTGCGACACAATGTTTCAGCTGTCTATAGGTAAAGGTAGAGAATTAAAGACCAAATGGTTTTCTACATCCTTTGGACATTCTGGAATGGAAGTGGGAAGATGTTACTATGGAATTTGTGGTGGGTATCCCAAGGATGCCTAGGAATAATGACACTATTTGGGTGATTATAGATAGACTGAATAAAGTAGCACATTTATTACATATACTAGAGACTTTCTCAGTGGATATATTGAGAGTTTTGTTTATTCAGGAGATAGTTCATCTGTATGGGATTCCATGAACTATATTTTTAGACCATGACTCATGATTTATGTCAGAATTCTGGAAGGGATTACAGAAGGTTCTTGGTCTATAGGTTTTCTTGAGTATAGATTTCCACCCACAGATGGATAAGCAATCAGAGCGTACTATAAAGGTGCTTGAGTATATGCTATGGGCTTGTGTCCTTGACTTTGGAGGGTCTTGGGATAAGCACCTAGATTTGGTGGAGTTTTAATATAACAATAGTTATCAGGAAACTATATAGATGTTACCCTTTGAGGCTCTTTATGGTTGGACATTCAAATCACCTCTATGCTGTATGGAGGTAGGAGGGTCTAAATTGTTGGGACTGAGTCTTGTGAAGGAGACATCAGAATATGTTTGGTTGATTTAGAAACATATGGATATGGGTCATAGTAGACATAAGTTTTATGTTGATAGACTTCAATGAACCATATGGTTTACAGAGAGTGACAGTGTATTCATTCGAATAACACCTCATTTGGGTCACCATAGGATACATAGATAGGGAAAGTTGGCGCTTAGGTTTGTTGGACCTTTTAAGGTTATAGAGAGAATTAGGCCAGTGGCATACCGATTGGATCTTCCATAGATATATAGTTCTATGCATGGCATTTTCTATGTATCAAAACTATGATGGTATCATCCCAATCCTTCTCATGTGATCAATGTGGATAATATTGAGCTTGAGATAGATGTGTTCTTTGAGGAGCATCTAATATGTGTGTTAGATCACAATGAGAAAGTGTTTTAGAGAAATACCATGCCAATAGTTCATGTTTTATGAAAACATGGGAATGTTCATGAAGAAAAATGGAAAAGGGAAGCAGATATGTGGGATTAATGGCCTGAAATTTTTGTCTCAAAATCTTAGAGAATCTTGGGAGTGCATCTCGAGGATGAGCTATTATAAGGTGGGGAGATTATAAGATCTTGATATTTATTTGGAATTGTATCAGGCTCATTTATAGGTACTATTTTATTCAGTTTTGAGTAATTTTTTTTGGATTTTACATTGGGGTGTGTTTGGGTGGAAATTTGAGAAAATAGAAATTATAGGGTTATGAACGGTTTGCACACAGTTTTCCCTAACCGTGAGTCCAAACAAAACTAACTATGAAAACCCAGAAAGAGGGGATTTGCATGGCTAGAGCATAGTTTGGAAAACCATCCACCCTAAAAGGAGTAAATTTTCACCCCTATAAAAGAGGCACACAGTTAGAGAAAACGGTTTTTCTCAACCCAACTAATCGTGTGTAGGAATTAAAGTTTCCCAAAAATTAATTTTAAAAATTCCCAAACCCCCATTTTAATTCCAAATTGACCTCCTTTATAGCCTAGGTCACATTTCATGATTTTGGAGCTCTTTAAATGAATTCAAAGCCTTATCAACCTCCTTTCTTTGTGATTCATAGCCCAAATTGAAGATCTTCGCCCCTCCTAGTAAGTGGATCTTATCCCGTTTCCTTCCTATTCATCCGCTTTTCTTCTTCTATTCTTTTGGTGGAATATTTTCCTCTATTTTTCTAGATCTAGATTTGTATATGATGAATCTAGATCTATTATTGTGTATATATATCTTGATATAAGAGATCTTGTATTTTTTGGTCTTGATTTAGGGTTATAGATCCAGATCTCATTCTACGCAGTTACTCTGCTAATTTTTTTGGGATTTCTATTGGTGAGCATTCTTTGTCAAAATTTAGGTAGGTGGTATATTATTCAAATCCTATAGTATTTTTATCAATTACTTGTATGTGATTATATGATTTCTAGGTTTCTTTTAGAAAATTTAATTCCCAATTCAATTAATTTATGTGATCAATTGATTAATTAAGGAATTGAGGATTTGATTAAATAATGGAAATTGTGGAAATGAGATAATTAATTGGTGAATTAATCATCAAAGTATTACATTGGGAAATTGGGGATAATTAATTGTTGGGTTGATTATCAAATGGTTGAATTGCGAATTGTGAATAACTAATCATTGAATTAATTATTAGTTGTTGAGTTGTTAAATGGTTTATTAATTTGTGAATTAATTAATCAAATTTATATAGTTAATTAATTATTGAATAAATTAAAGAAATGGTTGTGGTTAATTAATTTTGGAATTAATTAATGATATAGGTGTTATTAATTAATCATTTGGTTAATTAATGAAAATGAGAGTGTTTAATAAATTGTGAAATTAATTAATGGAATGATTGGTGGATTGGATATTGGTTGTGATTTTGTTGGCATGGAGTAGCACATGGGTTAACTATGGTGTGAGTGAGGGATTGACTGAGTAAAACCATGAGAGTTTTCTCTATGATTTACAAAGGACCATGAGAGACTTCAAGATAGAATGCTAAGAGATCTTATATATTGTTATCCAAAGGACTGTGAAGGACTTCAAGGAAGAAGACCGTTTGATATTCTATTTTATTTCAAAGAGACCATGAGAGCTCTTGGATTTGGGTCCGGGAAAATGTCATGAGATATTTTACCTTTGCCTAGTTAGATTTTATGCTTTGTCAGTCTTACCCACTTTAGACCCTTGAGGTTAGAGCCATTAGTGCACATTACTCATGCCATACTGATTTATATGTCTTATGCATTTTATCAAGATATGAATTGTGATAATGAGTGGTAATAATGATATTCAGGTTTATGATATCACATGGGGATAATTCAGAATTTGGCATGGGATGAAGCATGTATTGGTGTCCAGGTTTCCTTGGGAACCCAAGGGTTTAAGAGATTAAATAATTAAGAAATGATAATGTGATAACTGTTTACTTATGAATTGTAATTATTTCTTTATACCACTGCATACACTTGTTGTTGACTAGATTTATTTTAGACACCATTGGTGGTGGCCTACTGATTTGTACTCACACCCTACTTGGGCTGCCTGATCGGTACCCAAATAGACTTTATGGATTTAGGACAAGTTAAGGGAAAATGCCTGGTGTTAGATGGATGAGTCAAGATGAAGCATGGATGAGATAACTAGATTTGGTGTGGGACTCACCTGAGAGTTTTCATTGTATTTATTTTGAATTTCATTTTAGACACTTGACACATACTTAAAATACAATGTTTTCTTCTTTAGTTTGATATTATATTTCCTACTTTTATTATCATAAGATATTGGTATTGTTTATGGTTATTTGTGTTTTCTATATTGTTTATTTATTTCCTCTGGTGTATTACTCTGATAAAAGAGGGTATAGTCTCCCGATGGTCTACATATCAAACCCTTACTACTAGTTGGCATCCTCTGGTGTATGGGGTGGTGCACTGAGGTCTTGTGACTGACTGAGCTCAGGGCATCAGTGCATGGCACCCTGTCTAGTATATCACACCCAACACCATCAATGAAGAAGATACTGGGGGGGGGGGAGTTCCAGTGTGTTAGGTCTTTAGGCCTCTGGGTCATGTACTGGGTCTTGTGACACTAGGACTTTGGGCCATGTAAGGGTTCCTTCTCAACCTAATTAAAAAGGGTATTATCCAAAAATAAATAGAAAATTTAAAGGCCATTAGGCTGTTCATATAATCAAACTTCATTAATAATAATAAATTGTAATTTAATTAATATTGTAATTAAAATTTTAATAATAATTAAAAATTAAATAAATAATATTATTATATATATATTTAATACTATTTTATAATAATATAATTAATAATTTAATTAATGATAAATAATTATTTATGAATAAAACATACTATGCATGTAATTTTTTTAAAGGACAGATGTTTTGTGTTTTAAACAATATTTTTTTGTTATTTAAATTATTTAATGTTCATTATTTTTATAATTTTTTTTTAATTTCAATAATATTTTATATATCCATTCAATGTTTTAAATTATATTTATATTGTATCTATACATGATATTTTATAAGATTTTAAATATTGTTTATTCAAGTTCTTTAGAGTACAAATGTTAAGTTTTGAAACAATATTGTTTTGTGTCATTTAAATTATGTATGTTTATTATTTTTATGAAAATATTTTTATTTTTAATTATTTTTACGTGATTAGTCAATGTTTCAAATTTTATATATATTATATTTATATTTTTTATTTTAAATTATTTCAAAGTCACTTACTTGAAACATTATTATGTTTCAAGTAGGTGAATTCAAAAGCTTATAAATTATAAGGTATAAATAAATTCTTAATGAAATTTTAAACATTATCTAGACACTTAAAAAATAATTGAAAATGAAAAGAATTTTATAAAATTAATAAACATTAAATAATTTAAATAACAAACAATATTGTATTTTTAAAAACATAACATCTATACTTTAATAAAATTTAAATGCATAACATGATTTGTGATTGAATGGTTATTTATCATTAATTACATTATTAATTATATTTTTATAAAATAATATTAAATACATAAAAAAATTTATTATTCATTTAATTTTTAATAATAATAATTATTTTTAATAACAATATTAATTATATTAATATTTTTTATTATTAATGAAATGATCAAAATGATATTATTTCTTTTGGTAATGGATCATGAAAATATAGTGATTTTAAATTAGATAATTCCAAATATAAGATAAGGGGAAATCCTACCTTTGGATATGAAAAATCAAAGGAATTGGTTTCTGATTCTAATAAGGCTTTTGATAGGGATACCTTGTTTCAGAATATATTTCAATATAGGGAGTTTCTAAGAACAAATGTCAGATATCTTTCAGTGATGGAGCCAAATAATCCATTCTTTCTGATATGGGTTCCTCCAATCTAAAAGATTCATACAATGCAATTAAAAATCAAGTGACTACCTCTAATTACTTTACTATGATGTATTCATAGGTAGCTGAGCATAGTTATATAATGATATATCATCTCAGACACTCATATACTAAGGAGATGATATTTGATAAGAGAAAGAATAAGGTTATGGGGAACTTTGTTGTGTCCTATCCTCACATTGAATTATCCTCTTTGGAAAAAGACCTTGAGGATGAATGTACATGGAAAATGGTAAAAATCTAAAAATGAGTGTGGCACCTACTTGGTTGGAGAGCTCATGGATCTTTTCATAACATGGTTACTAGATCTCAAGCTAAGAAAATTTGAATGATCTTTTTATTTGTTTTTTTGTAGAAAATGGTAGCATTTGAGGTTGTTTTAAGCTATTAAAGATTGTGTATTTAGAATTTCTTACATTTTCTCATTGTGTTTAACTTTATGTGGTCCCTATCTTGTGGTGCTTTATCTCTCTTTGTTGGATTTTGTGGCCTTTTCCTTCTAGGTTGGAAACGATTGGCCTAATTTTTTTGTAAAATTTTATTTATTCCTTTCCTACACTACCTTTGTTCTTCTTGTATCATTTTTTCCTTTATTTAAAAATGGCATCCTTAATACATAGATTTTTCTAGTTATTTATTGTTAATGAAACTTTATTACATTATTAAATTGGCTTTGACACCAGTTTTTTCAAATAATTATTCAGAAATGACTTGAAATCAGAAGTTTGGAGACCCAAAACAACATATCATTTATTGAATTCAATGAATAGAAGTACAAGGGTATATGTCATGTGAAAATAGTGAAAAATTCACTAACAAAATAATCCAAGAAAATAAAGACCAAAAAAGGAAAATAAGCTTAAAGAAAAACCCTTATAAATCTAGTTTAATAGTAGATGTTTACCACAAGAAAATTCATCTACCAGTATGATATCTTCTACTAGAAGCACCCCTACCTCTTGAATAATGACCCCTACTCTAGTATTTTGGTTATTTCCATGGATTTTCATCATCAATATGAGATCCCACCTTATCATATAATGGGGTGGGACCTTTGAGGCCTGAGGAATCTATTCCATAGATGAAGTCAGTACTTTCCGAGTTATCTTTAAAATTGTATCCAAAGAGGCCAATTGAGAATATTTTATTTATCTTGCCTCTTTCACTGTATATGAAGGTACAAATGATTGGGAGTGATTGTGTGAGATAAATTTTAAGGAGCTTTATTTATTATGACCAATACCTTGATACTCCTTGAAATTCTCAGTGTTTATGGTATGTCCTTTAACTTGAATAAATCCATGAGCTGTATCACATTCCTCCAAGAATTATTCCCCACTATTGGATCTATTCATATTTTTAGTTAGACTAAATATAATATTTTTCTCAGTTTCAGTGTGAGGATTTATCTATACAGTATATGTTGTGATATTACTTGGCTACTGGTGACTCTTTTCAACTAGTACTAGGGAGACTACCATATTTTTCTAAGTTTTTTGGTGATGATATCCCCATCCATAATTGAATTCACGCTTGGGGTATTCACCTAGAAATTTAATCCACCAATATTCTTTCCAAAAGAATTTTACATTGACTTAGAGTTCCTAACATTTTTATTTTTATAAGGAAAAAATATATAATTAAAACATAAATTACTAGGGATGTTTTTACCTTACTGTTATCAAAGTCTCTTAACTCAACTCCCACTATTACCTTACCCCAACAACTCTCATTTTTTAGACTTGAAAGAACCATGTAATTACTAGTATATCTATCTATAGGTCCATCTATATATAATCATGTGTAAAGAATTATTGTATTTTCCTTTCATGAAATCCCTTTAGTGTTAAATTGAATATGAGAGCTAAACCTTTTATATTATTTTTTACTACTAATCATACCATATTTCATGAAATTATCCTTTGGTAAGTCCACTAAATCCAGATAAAGTTCACTCTCTAAGGATAACTTCTCACAATTGGTGTAGTCATCATTATCCTTCTTAGATCGATTATTCAATGTAGAATGTTTTATTTTATTTATCAAAACAGTGCACAGGTGTTATGTTTATGCACCCCCAGGAATATTAGACCTTAACAATACTCAGTGGAAATAGATAAATAAGTATAATTCTCCACATGTTTAGAAAAATTATAGGCCTCCTTACTATAGGATAATGACCCCTCAAGACCTACAAGAATCTCACTCCGGGAAGAAGGAATCTACCTATATCTCTATCCCTCAATCCACTTCTAAATAGAATGATAAGATCCTTCATTCCATATTATATCATTCTCAAGATGAAGTGCATATCCATTCATATCACTACCTTATCCTTCCTTCCCATGAGCATTATTGTCACCATCCAGACACTACAACTCATCATGTATAGAGCCTTTTGAATTTCAACTAGTGGCAGTGGCCTCCAAATCCTTGGACTTTTCTCTAAAATGATAAAAATAGTGACCCATAACCTCATATTTTCTACAAACCATTGATTTTTTACAATTATTATAAGCATACCTTATGTTATTTAAACCATAACAGAAATCATGAATTTTTTTATAATCCACTAGAATATCAAACCTAAAATCCTATATATTAGGTATAATTTTTTTGACGTGTTAAGATCAACCTTCACCAAGATATGGAAAAAATTACATACCTATCCATTTATATTTATTTTTCCATTTTAATAATAATAGAAACAACACAGGTGGTTTCCTATAAAATTTAATGGTTCCAAAAGAACCAACTAAGCCCCCTAATTCTCATTCAAACCCATGTGATAGAATTATTCACATTGAGAGGGTTAAAATGAGTATCCCAATCCTAGATTATTAAGATACTAGGTTTTATATTCTAAAATCCAAATCTTCAAGATTTATATTTTGAAGCTACATATGAAAAAACAACATGAAATAACCTTTACCTAGAGAGGTTATTTATCATCCATCAAAACCCAAAAAATCAAAAATGTGTTACATAAGATCATATAGATTTGGTCTACTCTCATTCAAAATAAAATACAAATTAACTATTATAAAATTATTACATTCCTTAAGTCTATCAGAAAAGAGACCTTGGTTCTCTTTAATGGACGTTTTATCTTCCTTCTTAAAAATTTTACGAGTCGAAAAATTTATCTAATTTCAAAAATCTTCAAAGGTTCTATGGTGTGATCCATGAGCTACCACCCATAGATCTGGAATGGGGATCACTATATCCATCTAAACCTTCAAATTATTTGGAAGGGAGGAATGAACCACTAATAACTGAGCATACAGAGAAGAGTGACCACCTTTGATAACATCAGAGTCCTTTAAATGCACATAATTTGTCTTGTTCAGCTAACCATTTACTTTGAAATTCATGACAAAAAAATTAAGAGAATTAGGATCAATACCTATATTTCCTTCCCTAAGAATTCCATTATGAAAACTTGTTGAATCCATATCATTTAGAAACCCTAGAGATCAAATCGAATTTCCCAAGAATATCCTTCTCTCTTTACTCCAATAATTATAATTTATTTTATTAATTATTAACTAACTAGGTTATCAACAATTATTAATTATATTAATTTTGATTATTATTCATTACATTATTAATTATTATCAATTATATTAATAACTGATAATTAATTTTATAATAAATATTTATTAATTATGTTATTATTATTAAATAATATTAATTACATTATTAATAAATATTAATCATATTATTAAATATTTATAATAATTACATTGTTATTTATATTATTCATAATTAATAATTATCTTTATTATAATTATTGATTATATTATGATTTCTTAATTATAATATTAATACCTATAACTGAACAATATTATTAATAATTATTTTTTATATTACTTATTAAAAATTATAACATTTTATTAAATTAATTACTAATTATGTAATCAATTATAATTAATTATACATAATTATATATTTGTTTTTAATAATTAATAATTATTAATTTTTTCCATATTTATTAATTTTATTATGAATTATTATAATTTAATTAAATTTTTAATAAATATTTGTATGAAGACTTTGGATTTTCTTCCCAGTCTCTGGCTTCAATGGATTCTTTGAGTGATATTCTAGGAGTTGCACCAGTAAAAGGCATGCCCATCCCTTCCTCAGATTTACCTTCTCATAAGACCATCATGCATAATGATTTGAAGAAATAATTTATTGAATTATCAACTATGAGGGATTCAGATTGGAAAAAAGGAACTGATGTCTCATAAAAACAAGTTGTAGTGAAAAGTCATGAGTTTTGGACTCTTGAATCATCCAAGGCTGTACTGATTGTTTAGTATTCATATTTCATTCTTTTTCTAGGGAACTAGGTTGTAGTCAAGGTCCACTCAAAACTAGGTGTTCCATGATATGGGGTTTCTATTACGAATAAAATATCTTTTGATAATTTTCATGATCTTAATCCACAAAGTGGGAGAATTATAAAGAACAAATAAATAATATTTATTGAATATTGTAAGTGATTCATATATGACTGGATCAATGAGTGTAAGCGTCATATAAATTTTCTCTTACCTTTTCAATTTAAGTATAATGGATTGATTTTTTCTACCCTTAAGAAGAAATTGTTAGAATGTTGGGGGTTTGATGATTAGAGAATAACTTCATTGGGGAAAGGATATTTCTATATTGTCTTCCCATCTTCAACCCTAAAATATTAGTCTCGAGGGATTTTATTTTTTAGGTTAAGCTTGAAATTATTATAATTCTAGATTGGAATCCACTCTTTAACCCTTTTAATCTGAAAAATTATATCACATAGATCTGGATTCTGATCCATTGGTTGATCAATTTTCTATGGCACCCTCAAATTTTGTGGGAAATATTTTCTACCATAAGAGTTATTATTAAAATGGATAAAGGAATTGAAAATTATAGGTTCATTCATATTTGAAGGGTTATAATTTAAATATTTCTTATCATTTGATCAAAAAAATTGTTTTAAATTCTATTGAATTTAGACTTAATTAATTTGTTGAGTATGAGGAAGCACTTGATTTTTTAAAGGGATGTAATAATATTGGGCATACCTTTCAAAAATGACACAAAGGATTAATTTTTATGAAATTTGAATTGAGTGGGAATTATGATGAAAAATTTAAAAGGAAATTAAGTTAGGATTTATTGTATTATTCTAATGATAAATGAAATGGATAGAATCATCGGGTTTTTTATGAACATGAACTAGTTAGAGGTGATCAAACTGATCATATTTTAGATTTATATGGAAATAGTGATAAGGAAGTAGTCCTGATTAATTAGATTCATGAAAGTGATCCAAGTTCTCATATGATCATTGATGATTATGGTTTGGGAACTCCTAAGCCTATTAATATGGAATTGATTAAGTAGTTTTGGGAATAAGGTGATAAAAATACTCACGAAGAGTGGGATGTTGAAGTGGTACATATTAGAAATGAAGAGTTTGGTTTATCAAAGGACTTAAATTTTTATTTTATTGAATCTGATTACTTTGAAATTGATTTATAATAGGATCAAGAGGATATCTATCATTATTCAACTATGAACGGGAAAAAAATATCTTAAAGAGAGTTATATTTCATCTACACAGCTTAAGAAAACAAATAATAAAAAAAATTTGAGGCTACTTTGAAGGATTACTAATCAAGGACCTCAACTCTTATGAAGTAAAATCAAGCTGTTGGACTTGTCAATAAGTGGCCTTATGAAGCTAGTATGTCACTTGGATCAAAGACAATAGTTGGTAAGATAACTATCTATTCTAAATAACTTGATAATGATGGTGGATCTGTTGAATAGGAGGATACCTAAAGTCTTATAGATAGTGTGATTCATGTTGTTCTTACTATTAATGGGGAAAATCATTCTAATTCATATCCTATTCCAAATAAAGTTTCCATCTCATCATATGGATCTTTATAGGTAGGAGGAATCCCAAGGGTTATATTTCCTACTTAGAAGGTTCCAATTTTGGATTCTAGAATTAACCTAAAGGTACTTAATGCTGTTGGGTATCAAAAAGGTCTAGATCCTAAAGTATTTCTAGAAAATTATATTCATGCATTTGATATTACTATTTTAGAAAAGGATTCTCCTCTTACTATAGTTTTCCAATCAGTATTGGAGAGTATCACTTCCACTCCACTGTACCTTCTAAAAACAGTGTTCAAGGCATAATTACTTATAATTCTAACCTAGAAATGAGTAATAAAAAGAGGATAAAGTCAATAGTTATGACTTATAATTACTTTAAATTTCTTGTTGATGTTATAATGGATTATCATTCTATATATACTATCATATATAAATAGGAAGTCAAAACAAGTCCTTCTAATGAGACTAGATACTCGGCTGATGATCAAAGCTGTGGGGTAATATACGCCCCAAATTTTTATGACATAATGAAATTTAATTGTGAATATCTTGAAAAATACATGATTAAATAATTAAATGAGGAAAAGGATATAGAACCAAAAATAAAAATCCTTCTTGGGGAGCTATAGTGAGAGAGGTTGCCTCAAGGCCTCACTAACGGAATAACATACTGGTTTGACATTTAATTAGAGTACATTTTTGAAAAATTAGAGCCTATAATTTTCATCTTAAATGTATATCTTATAGTATTAATGTTTTAATAATCCAAAATTAAATATATGATCAGATACAACCCCAATTTAGATATTCAGGACCTATTATGGAATGATAAACCACATATTAGGGGTAACGATGGCATTGAAACTAAATATAGGTCGACTACATCATCTTTAGATGATAAATCTAAGCCTTGGGAAAGAGTAAAGACATGGTGGTGTGGCCTAAATATGTGAGGTAGAGGCTACTGTTGAGGTTTGGGTGGATGAAATTCACATCATAGTATGAGTTGATCATGTGATATGGAC
This sequence comes from Viscum album, assembly GCA_963277665.1. Taxonomy (NCBI): domain Eukaryota; kingdom Viridiplantae; phylum Streptophyta; class Magnoliopsida; order Santalales; family Viscaceae; genus Viscum; species Viscum album. The sequence continues at coordinate 1,674,395,241 of OY728133.1, forward strand.
TTTTATTTTTAGTGCTCTATGTTTTGGGGCTGTTGCTGGCTGGGGTCCCTAGTTTAGGGATTCTTTTCTATTTTCTTGATAAGGGTAGTTTCTATCATGTTAGACCCTATCTTTCCTTTTTTATGTTTTCTTTTCTTTAATAAATGGGATTGGAACTTTGGGCTCTTTACTATTTCTATTTTGATTAATTAATCATAATTATTTATTACATTATTATTTAATTATTGATTACATTATTTTAATTAATTATACATATTTATATATATTTTATTAATAATTTTACACATTTTCTAATTATATATATATTATTAGTCCATTATTAATAATATTATTGTTATTTGAATGTATTGGAAAGGAGGAGTCTGAATTCTATATTGAAATCTTGAAAGGGATGGAAAAGAGGGATCCCCTATAAAAGGGAGTGCTAGGGGCGGGTTCAAGGAGAATAATATTTTTGGAATAATTTTTTCAAAGTAATATCAAATAAAAAATATTTAAAAACTATTTTAATTATATATATATAATACAATTTTTTATAAAATCAAATAGAAGGAGTTGTCTCAGAAAATTCCTTCATCAAATAATTTCAATAAAGGTACAATCTTGAAAAATTCCATTTTAAAAAACATTTCAAAGAGGGAACTATATGAGACAATGCCCACTCTTCTACTAAAAACCTTTGATAGATTGAGTAATAGTTTCCTAAAACCCCTATATGATATATTTTTTTTTCTAATATAGGAAACTTTTCCTCAAAAAACTAAAATGGTATAAATCTAATCATGAGCATTAGGGAATCCATAGAGTGAACCCAAAAACCCAGTGCACTGATTCTATGGATATCACTAAATAAATATTGGCCCATCCCCACACATCATGAAAGAATTTTATGAACCCAAATAAGAATTAATAATCACCACATCGACCATTCACCTTTGTGAAAATGTAGTGTCCAATGAAAGGATGTCATCAAATCCTAGAAAGAAGATCTTAGCTACTAAAAAATGATAAAACTAGGGTAATATATTGTTGGAAAGTCATAAGAAGAATAGTTGAAGATGAATATACTTTTAAGTATTAATTAATTCACTATCCATAAGAGTTTTTCATACCCTATTAATTTTATATTTAGGCTCAGCAAAATTCTCCCTTGAGGATACTTCAAATCTATAAATATTCATGAAAAAAATGCCATAGATATTTCACATAGTATACATGATTTATTTATTAGAGTGATGATTAGAGATGGATAAGGTGAATTTTTTAAAGTATTGAAAATTATTCTGGTAATTTCCATATTTATGAGATCATAAATATATATAATCATAGAGATTTATAAAAATGATCCACTATTTAATAGAAACAAAATACTAAATATCATTTTATAGAAAACATTTAATAACCAAGAATCTTTTCTTTTTTGAAAATCTAAAAATCCAGACATCCCATCTTTTTTGTTTTATTTAAAATTTTATTTTATTTTACATTTTTTCTATTTTTTGTATACATATATAATATATGAAATTTCACTAAAAATATATATTATAAATATTTTTAATAGAATATATATATATATATATATAATATTTTTATAAAAATGAAATTCCCAATACCTTTATTTTCAAGGTAGAATCCTTTGTAATTTTTATCCCACTCTCCATGTTGGATTCCACCCTTTTAAATCCACCTCATCAATCCATCCCCTTTATAACAAACCTCACTAGAATGATCATTTAACCAAGGAAAAATGTTACATGGCCTCAGTTGTGTTCCCTGATTACTAGATTTTGTTGACTAGTGTAAGGGTTTAAGGGTATCACTTGGGGATAGATTTACCCTATAATGTTCCATCATAAAAAAATAACATAATTAACCTCATAATATTTGTAAGTAGGTGGAAACAAAAATAAACCTTCTCAATAAATCATAACATTATCCCATAAGCACCCACATTTTTTACATCCAAAGAAGACTCTAAGGTAATATTCAAGTACAAATGTATGAAAAATACAACTGAATTTAAAAACATAATAAAGTATGTAAAACCATCCACATAAATCTAAATGAAACAGAAAACTAATCCTTGATGTATTCTGGAATAATCCACCATCTATTGAGGCTTCTTTCCTTTACCTACAATATCATTCATATAATTTGTATGAACACATGGTGTGTTTGTAAAAATAGTGAGAATAAATAATATATATAAACTGTTATAACCCCAGGTAACCCTTGGAGTTTAATTGTGAAAATATATAAAAATATTAAAGCATTAAATGGTTTAACAAAATCATTTTTATCATGAAAATGAAGCATCTGGTGTTAACTAAGACCCCTAAATTATCTCATACTTTTTATGACCAATGCGGTATACCTCTGATGTGAAGTGCTTGTCAAGTATCTAAACACATGTATCAATTCATCCCTTATTACAAAAAAATTTAATCTCATGTAATCCATAGTATGACCTAAGGTTTAGATAAATTCATGACTCATGTTTTAATAGTTCATTTCTTAGCCTAACCAAAGGCTCCCTACAGGTGTCCAACCTCATGACACATTCACAACACAAGAGTTAGAGAAAAAAATCTTAAAAAATTATTTATTTCTAGAACAAGATATAATTATTTCACATCCTCTATCTCTAAATTAGTCAACCCATTTATCATACAAAATCATATGTAAGTATCCTCAACATCAATCCCATTTCATACCTTAAAACATTAATATCTACAATAAATTTCATATAAAAATACATATTTTAAGTCTCTTAAACCCAATTTAAAATAAATTCATCATTTGACATTCTTTCCTACCTTTTATCATTACATTTTGTCATTATAAAAGTATTTATAACATGATTAACCTTTATTATACCACATGATCTACAAAAAAATTCACCAATGCATAGTTATTTATACCAGTTCAGTAGGTTAGTTGATCCAAACTTTTTACATGGAATTTCACTTTAAATAAATTCATTATAAAACAAAACACCAACCAAAATACTAACAATATTAGTCCAATAAACTAAAAAAATTCATTAGAATCAATTCACTGAATCAATGAAATTCTATAGAAGAAAACAAAATTTAAACACATCAAAATAATATAAAAAAATTATTTCAATCCCTAATATGATAACATTAAATCTACCATTAATTTTTATATTGAATTGATAATTTATTCTATCATATTCCTCATCAATTCACCAATTTACACTTGTAATTTCATAATTTCAAAATTAAAACACTGTCATAAAACATCATAACACATAAAAAATCATGAAAATTTATTATATAATATTAAAACTAAATTTTCATGTCAATTTAGTCATAGGAATCATTGAATTACAAATACAGTGAAATATCACATAAAATCAGGTGATTAACCACCAATATAAGTAATATGTAGCACTTTTCATCTATAAAAGGTACAAATTTTTTTAATATTTCACCAAACATAGTGTTTTTTGATCATTTTTGAGTGTTGGAGGTGTTGGAAAGGGCCCGATAGGATATTATGGAAAGTTAGGGGTGGTGATGGGGTTCTTTCTTGGTGAAAGAAGCCAATGGGTACTTGGTTTTCTGGTTTTGAGTATGTAGTGGATCCCCCATGTGAGGGGGTTGTTTTGTGTCAGATACTTACTTGTTGGTGACCTAGGGAATGTTCACTATGTCTTTCCAGTGGGTAAATGATGGGTACCTATTAGTTTTTTAAAATTTTAATTAATTATTTCTATTTTTTTCTTAAATAGAGACTCTTCCCCCTCCTCACCCATTTGACCAACTATAGAACTTCCTCCCTTCCCCTCTTTTATTGAACATCCAAGAGTGGATCTTTACTACTCAAGTTTTAAATCAAATTTTTTTATATCACATTGTATTTCCATAGGTGAGTATAACAATCATCTTCATGTAATCTCTTTTCACACTTTCTATTTCATCTTCTCTCATCTAATATTAATAATTTTAATTCTTCTGTTAGATATTTTTATTTCTACAAGTTGAAGTAGTTTTACCTAGATATATATGATGGGAAGGATTTTATTAATCTAAGGTTGGTGGTATATAATTATTCCCAATGGTTTATGTGAATTTCCATGATGTGTGTGATATTCGATCATGGAAAACTTATGATCTTATATTTGAATAAATATCAATAGTTTTTGCTAGTTATTTTGGGATTAGTATACATTTGTGTGTGTTGAGAACAACCCATAATTGGTTGTAGTCATTTGAAAGCGCTTCCATGGGTGGTGTGCCTAAACTAAATATGCAGAGAATATTAATGTGGGAACCCATACAGAAGTTAGGGATAAATAAATACCTAATAGGGAATGTGTAGGTACCCTAGTATGATGTTTAATTTAGTAACTATAGTGATTTAATGTCAATAAAACAACGTCATTGGGTAATGGGTAAATCTTAGTAGAGGTTGTGATGAGTGACCAACCTAGTGTGAATCGAGACCTATTTTTCAGCGAGTTTCCAACCCATATGACCTCGATGTCTTATGTGTTTTTATTATATTATGACTTTTGATTAAATTATATTGAATAAAATTGGTACAAATTTTATATATTTTGATATATTATGTTCATTAGTTAAATAATTTAAACGAGGTTTTGTGTAATTCCAACCTAAATGATTATGTGACTTGAGTTGGGTGTAATTCCAACAAAGAACAATATTATGGTATGCATTTAGTGTAATTCCAAAAAAAGAGGTATTTTCAACTTAGGTGAGTTTTAACTCCCACCAACACACATTAAAAAAGTGTATTGGGTTCAATGATGACCATAGATATTCATATTGGTTGGGTTTACTGCCAACTAAGAGAATATTTAAGGGGTTAGTTTGGTGTACTTTAAACCATCACCATGATTAGTTCTTCAATTGAGTGTATTACCAACAACTATATATATTAAATGGTATTATTATTTGACATTAAAGGTAGAATTATTATTGAAACTTGGTAATTGTGTGACATGTCTGGAGAAATTTTAATATTGGATGAAGTAGGTATGATCAATCCTAGTTGTCATGGTGTAACCCATGGACTGAAAATGATTTATTCATTTGTTCTTTTATTTTATATACCATTTAACACCAGCATACACTTATATTAACTAGATATGTTTAGAGACACCATTTATGGTGGACTAATGAGTTGTATTCACACCCTTCTTGGGTTCCTTGGTATCTGAGAATACTTCATGTGTTATGACCCTGGTAAGGTAAAGGGAATTTCTTCTACCGATGACTAAGCCAGTTGAGTAGAGTTAGTGCTGGGAGATGGGATCGGTCTAGGACTTATGATTAGTTCTAGGTGTATCCATTATCTAGTTTATTTCTAGTTACTTTTTTTACACGATCCTCCATGGGAAATATTTTTCTTATAACATGGATTATAATACTTTTATGATGGAATGTTATCTAATTTTGATATAGCACGGGCTGATATTTAATTTTCACTATCATGTATCCATGATGTCTCTTTTGTTTCATATTTACTTTATGGTGACTACTTCAAGTGTTACTTCTGTTATTATTTATGGTTTCCTAACTTAAAGGATATAATTTCCCCATGTTATTATCAAACCCCTACCATTAATCAACATAATATGGTGTACAAAGTGGTATGCCTAAGGTATGAAGCAACCTAATTTAGTCATGGTGGATGTACACCAGATTGGGGATGTCTTAAAGTGGTATTAGTGCTTTGTTTCTTTTATTTTTTTATTACTATTTTGGACATGAAAGATATGATATTGGTTGTTGTTTAAACCTAATATGAAATTTATTCATGGTTATAACTAATAAATGTATTGGAAATTTCTATATTACCAGGTATGTGGTTGTTGTTCTTAGTTTTTTGAGCTTTATAGTTTTAATATTTGAAGGTACATGATGAATGATTTATGATTTATCATTTTTAATCTTGGATAAAGGTGAAAGTAGGTGTTCATTCATACATCATTATTTGAATTTAGGGTTCACATGACATTCATGTGATTACTTGAGATTGATCAACTTGTTTATAATATATGGTTTGGATACTTAAATTGTTAGAAAAAACTTATATAATGCTTTCCTATATAACATAATAGTGTCACTCTACTTATCTAATATCATATTCTAGTTTTTAATTATTATATATTGTTTAATATTTTTTGATTCTATGTGATGTTGATCTTAAGAGTGGGTAGGTAGGGGCTAGAGAGCACTTCCATGTTTTGAGACCTCTATGATGTTGGTGTGGATAATGTATTAGGATTTCATAACACTTACTAATTTACACAAATTATTATATCTAGAATTATAACCATTTCATTATAATCCATATGTTTTTATTAGAGTGACATTCTACTATAATGTCCTTTAGTAGAGCACTATGAGGGTAGGGATGAGAATTCCCCATTGATATTTGAGCTAGAATCCCTTGCAGCACCAGTAATGATGACTGCTGAGTATCTATGAGAGAGTCTTTTGTGGGTTATATAGTCTATGGATAAAAAGACCCTACATGCTATAGATTCTATTTTTATTTTTATGTGAGAGTTTCTGATGCAACATCCACTCCTTTTTTATTGGTGATGGTAGATCTTAGGATGTTGATCTCTAGTTTGAGTCTATATAGATCATTTTTTACCATTTTGAGACACCCCTTGAGAGGAGGGTGAGGTTAGAAACTTATATGTAATTAGGAACAAATAAACACTAGTCGGATGTACCGATGAAGAAAAAACAACATCTTGGGTTATCCTACAAGGATTTTTAGCATGGTTTATGAGAATTTATTTTTAGAGACATTGAGGGTGGATAGATCCTGGGAGTTTATGTATATCACCCAATAGGAGATATCGATTAAGGATTTTTTAGCTTGTTTTGCTGAGTTTTTTTTAATCCTTCACTGATTAAGGATGAGATAACAAAGGTGAGGTGCTTTAAGGATGAGTTGAGATATATGATTCGAGTTCAAGTGAATGTTTTTAGCCAATCGTCCTTTTATAAGTTTATGAATCATGCTCTCATATATAAGAGAAACCTAAATGATGGTAGGGGATTTTGGGAAGTTGGATCCTTCTATGGGGATATATATTGGGTCTTTAGGTAGTAAGAGGCATAGATTTGAGGGTTCATGCCAGAGTGGTAATAGGTAGCATATCCCAAGTGGTGGTTCAACCTTTTCACCTCAGAGTATGTTCATAGGAGTTTCACCAGTGTGGTAGGCCTATTCATGTGTGATAATAGTGTCATCAATAGCTGATGGAGTGCTGATAATGTGGGAAGATATGGTATCTGTAATATTTTTATTGGGGTGGTCAATATTCAGCTAGTGAAAGATACTATGGTAAGACACATGGCATAGGAGAAGGACCATAAGTACTATAATAGAGTAAAAATTGAGGCTCCTATAGTCATTCGGGTCATATAGGAAGATGTAGTGCCCATGGGTATGAGAAACAATGAAATCAAGTCTAGACTTCTTAGGAGAGTCAAGATATGAGTGTCTAGGGTATATGAAGAGTCTAGATCCATGCTATTGAGATGAATCATACAAGTCATGAGTTTTTTACATCAAAATTTCAAGGTATGATCTTAGTAAAATATACCCTAGATTTATCCCTTCTGACATGAGTGTATCATATTCTTTTATATCTACTCATTTTTAAAGGATTAGAGTTGGATATAGAATGTTTATATGGGGTGTTATTCATTTATAACTCTTAGGAATGTGGTCAAAGGGTATTCAAATATGTTCAATATGTACTTTTATGATCAGTGGTTATAGTATCCAATGGGATTTATTCAAGATAGAGATTCACCAATTTGATGTGATCCTCATAATGGATTAGTTGGATCTGTATAAAATGAAAATTTATTTCAATAATTTATGGGAATCCTTTATATCTATTGAGAGTGATTTTTAGACCCTAGTTAGAGAGTAAGATCTATAGGTAGGTCATTCAAGACCTAACCATTGTTAGATAGTGATGGTCTCAACCTAGTTTACTAGTCTTGTTTTAGGATTTGATCAGTTGTATGAGGTGATATTTCCTCCCATTATTAATTAATTACTAGTCATATTTCCTAAAGAATTATTGGTATTTCCACCTAAGAGAGAGGTGTATCTTATACTTGATCTGAGGCTAGGTATGGAGCCTATATCCATTATTCTATACATGATGGATCCTACAGAGTTTAGAGAGATAAAGTCTCATCTATATAATCTTTAGGAGAAAGGATTTATTTAACCTATCATGTCCCCTTATAGTGATCTAATATTTTTCACTAATAATGTAGAAATATCCTTGAACTATGTTTGTATTATCATAGGTTGAACTAAGCGATTGTTAAGAATTGAAATCACCTTCTTCATATTAAAGAACTATTTGATTACTTTAGAGGAAAAAAAGTATTTTAGAATATCATATTAAGGTTAGGTTATCTCCAGTTGAGGCTAAATCACACTAATATTCCATTTATTACTTTCAAGAGTAGGTATGGACTGTATAAGTATCTTGGGATACCATTTTGAATTAATGAATGAATCGGTATTTTTTTATGACTTGATGAATTGGGTCTTTCGTATTTATTTATAATCCTTTGTAGTAATATTAATTAATTATATTTTAGTGTACTCCCAATAGTGGTAGGATCATGCATTCCATTTGGAGGTTATTTTGGGAACATTGAGTGAAAATTAAATTTATACCAATATCTTGAAGTGTTATTTCCAAATCAGCAAGGTGCGTTTCTTGGGGAGAATGATTCAGAGGTAGGTATATTAGTGGACCCAAAGAAGTTTGAGTTAATTATTTATTAGGGGTGAACCACAATTTTTTTTCAATATTTTTAGTTTCCTAGGATTGGTAGGTTACCACTATTGGTTTACGTAGGATTTCTCTAAATTGGAAGTTTTAGTGAAAAAGCTTCCCAAGAAGGGAGTGAAGTTTGTGTAGTCTTCTATATACACAAGATCCTTTTAGAAGATGAAAGGGAGGTTGATGTTTACAACAATTTTTGACCTTAATTGAGTCAGGTAATAAGAATACCCTATATTACAATGCATTAGGAGTCAATATTGGAGCAATTTTGAAGCATGGTAGGCATTTAATCACCCACAGGTTTAGGTAGTTGAGTCTATAAAAGTGTATTTATCTGAAACATGATATGGATTTGGTGGTAGTATTTCATGCATTGAGGTATTTACATCACTACTTTTTTTGGGTTAGTGGTTTATGGTAAATTCATAACATAAGAGCGTTAGCTATATATTTTAATAGTGGGACCTAAACATTAAAAAATAGTGAAGTGTTGAGTACCATTACTATATTTATTTCAAGATAGAATATACCCCTAAGAAGTGGAATATGGTTGCTGATGATTTGAGTAGGAATATTTTGGCATAGGTGGTGTAGGAGGCTAGCATTGATTAGTAGATAACGAGCCTTTACTAAGATGCATCTTGTTGTACAAAAGTATCAGGACCAAATGACCTTTACGTATTTTAATATCAACTCCTCACTCCTCAAAAGAGTTAATGAGAGTTAACTATTAGATTTAGATTTTTAGGTGATGAGTAACACCACATATGGTGGGGATTTTCCACATGATTTATCCTTTGATTCCATTGAGATCCTTCATTTTAATGGTTATGTGGTAGTCATTGTGAGCATGTGTAAGGAGCTAATTCATGAATTAAATGACTTGATATGATCTGTTTACCTGAGGGTTAAGGAGATATATCATGAAATTCACCAAAAGTATTGGTGGACTAGGATAAAAAAAGGATATATCATGGTTTATTCCATGATAGATTATCTATCAAGGAGTAAAGGCTAATAACCAGTGACTCTTTTTCCTTATCCAGTTATTACCTATCCCCTAATATATTTGGGACCATTTGACTATGGATTTCATGATGGGATTACCGACCCCCTTGTGTAAGTGACATGGTATGGGTTATCTTTGACCAAATTACCAAGGTCATTTATTTCATCCCTATCTAAGATACCTACTTCGTTGATGTACTAGGAAGGTTTTATTTTCATGTGATAATACAAATTCATGGAATGCCTCAGAGTATAGTTTCACAGTAGGATGATCATTTTACATTGAAATTTCGGATGGTTTATAGAAGGAACTTGATATTAAGGGGAATCTAAGCCTTATCTACCATCATCAGATAGATGAGAAGTCTGATCACACCATCTTGTTGCTGAAGGAAATGATTCAAGCATGCATCCTTGATTTTGGTATTTATGAGGGAGATATATTATGCTTACTGAGTCCACCAATAATAATAGTTATCAGGTATTAATTCATATTATAACCTTTGATCCATTATATATAAGGCCACACCGATCACCTCCATATTGGTTAGAGTCAGGAGAGTCTTCCATTGTTTTATTGAGTCCCATGAAGGAGACATTAGGGTATATACAATTAATCAAGAAGAAATTAGAATATTCTCAAAGTAGGAAATGATAATATACTGACCAATATCACCAACCTCTAGTGTTCAAGGAGGTTTATTGGGTTTCCTTGAGAGTTTCTCCTTGGTTAGGGAAGCCATTATATATATAGATAGGGAAAGTCAATTCCCGAGTTTATGAGTCCATTTAAAACCATGGAGTAGATTGGTTCTCTATCATACTAGTTGGTGCTTCCTTAATAATATGATTCTATTATGATGTATTCTATGTATTGAATCTCAGGTGGTACTATCTAGATATATCCTATTTGATTGATTTTTAGAATTTTGAGATGGATCCTGATGTGTCTTTTAAGGAGTGACTATTTTATATTATGTATTAAAGAAAAAATATTCTTTATAGGAATATAATTCCTCTAGTACAAATGTATTGGAAACATGAGCGTATCTAGGATGATATATAGATGTAAGAGTTTGATGCGTGTGCAATATCCAGATTTTTTAGTGGACCTAGAGGATATTTTGAGAAGTTTGGGGTGGTTCTAAGGCTTTTATTTTGGATAAAAAAAATACATAGGGCTCCTGATGGTCAAGTATCAAGAACCCGGTGGAGCCCCCAAGTGAAGGGGTAGTTTTATGAGGGAAATTAGGTTTCCAATTTCCCAGGATAGGTACCCAATTCCTATAGGGTATCTGATATATGGACAATGGGTACCTGATGAGTACTTGATATTTTGTTTAACATTTTAATTTCAATAAATTCATTTTATTTATTTATTAAATGGGGACACTTACCTCTTCCTCTCATTTTTGAAATCCTACACACGCCACTCCATTAATCACTTTTCTTCCACTTACATGAGTGAATATTCACCATTTGGGATTGGAATTGTGAGTCACCTTTCTTAGGGGATCACTACATCCGAGTCTAACACTTCTCTTCCATATAATATCTTTCACTCTTACTATTTAATTCTATATAACAAAATATTCCCAATTTCATGTATTTTTTAGGTTTCACAATTTATAATTATTAAATCCATTTCACCTAGATCTATTTGACAAGAATACCTCTCTTAAACTAAGTTAAGATGTCCCTAAACATTCCCAATAATTTCTGTCCATTTACATGATGTGTGTGATATGTGTTCTTAGTGCTTAACCATGGATAAATCTTAAATGGTTTTCCTAGTTGGTTTTAGAGTGAGAAAAGTTCACATGGGTTGGGAGATACCCATAATGGGTGTTGGTTCATACATAAGTTCCTCCAAGGGTGGTCGGCCTAAACTATTTATGTGGAAAATATTTAAGAAGGAACCTAGGGGAGTTATGGTTATGTAGATACCTAGTGAGAAATGTGTTGGTACAACAGTGTTCTATTGAATTTGGTAATTATAGTTAGTTAAGGATAACATGGTAGAGACCTTGGGAAATAAAGGAATCTTGGTCACAGTTATAATGACTGACCAAACTTTTGTAAATCAGGACCTAGTGTTGAGAAAGTTTCCAACCTATGTGACCTCAGTATATTATGTGCATTTATAGGATTGTGAACTTTGATTATATTATATTGGAAGTAATTATTACATATTATGAAAATTTTGATCGATCATGTTAATTAGTTAAATATTTGAAAGGAGGTTAGGTGTAATGCCAACCTAAGTGATTATGTGACTAAAGTTGGGTGTAATGAAAACCAAGGATGAGATTATGTCATGGTTTGGGTATAATTCCAACCAAAAAAGATTTTTTTAACCTTTTTAGGGTGTAATTACCACCATAAATACTTTTTTAAAGTGGGTTTGGTGTAATACCAACCATGAATATTCTTGATATTTGGGTTGGGAGTACTACTAAGTAGGAGATACTTTAAGGGGTGAGTTTGGAGTATTTCCAACCATCACCATTCTTGTTTGATCAGTTGGGTGTACTTTCAACCACTATATATTTGAAATAGTGTAATGATGTGATATCAGGTGAAGATTTATTAGTGACCCCTAGTTGTTGTGTGAAATTCTTAGAGACACTATATAATTGATCGATATAGGTATGGTCAATTATAGATATCATGATAGAACTCAATAACTGATGGTGATTTATTTATTTGTGATTTTTTATTGTATATATTATGTCACACCATCATGAAATTAAATATACTAGATATATTTATGGACATTGTTGTTGGTGGCCTACCAAGTTGTACTCACATATTGATTGAGTACCTCTGTATTTGAGAATACTTTAGGTTTTAAGACCCAGGTAAGGGTAATGGACCTGCTTCTATGGATAACCAAGCTATCAGAGTATAGTTAAGGCTAAGATATGCGACTTTTCTAGGACTTGGGACTAGTTGTTGATGTATCCAGTTTTTGGTTTATGTATCGGTTCCTTTTTATACACAATATACCATGGGAGGATCTTGTTTTTATTATATGACACATATGACTTGTATTACAATATTTTAGTTCATTTTGATATAAAATGGATTGATAATTATTTTATACTAAAATGTATCTTTAATGTTTATTTTATTTCTAATTTACTTATTATGGTTACCATTGTTGGTGTAATTTTCATTATTATTTATGGTTACCTGACCGAGGGGGTATAGTCTCTCCACAATACTATAAAATTCTCACTACTAGTCAATTGCCCCCAATATATGGGGAGGTGTTCTTGAGGTATGTAGTGACTCAGTTTGGTCATAGTGGAGGTGCACCTAATTAAAGACATTACATAATAGGTTACCTACCTCACATTAGGTGTATAATCTACTCATGGAATAAATACTCGATTCCTTTTAAGACATAAGAAATCAACTAAATAATCGAATTAGAATCAATAAAAGAGAACTAAAACATGATATTAAATAAACCTAGTTAGCTTCCCAAAAAATGATACAGATAATTTAGATATTATTTAGATAAATTAAATGATATCAATGAATCATGATTCTAACTTGAAATGATGAAGAAAATGTCACTTGAAGTTGGAGGGAGAAATTGAGAGTCTAGGGTGAAGGAAATTCATCCAAATACCCTATTTAATGAATAAATACCAAATTAAAGATACAATCCCATGAATATAAAAATATATAATTGTACCACTTAAAAAGCCAACCTAACACTCTAACAGATATCCAATTTATACGCACCGAGTACTTGAGGACCATCCCGGGTAATTTCCTCCACTGTAAAAATCTAGAAAGTTCCAACTAATACCACCCCAAACATCACCTTCCATAACCTAAAACACCAAAAATAAAACAAATATAATTAAAATTAATTTCATAAAAATTAAAATAATATTCAAAAATATACATAAAGAACTCAATATGTCACAAAATTCCCACTATAGTGCTTTTAATCTTTGATAATCATAGTGAGACATCTCTAGTGAATAAATCTATCTGTTGAGACCTCATTTATGAACCTCATTTCTAAGTAGCATATTACACATTTACACGATGACACAAAATACATAAAAGTATCTTGAATTTTCCCTATAAATCCTTATTATTTCAATTAATAATATGCACTAAATTTTTTATAAAATATCCATTCAAATCTAGATTTACGTCATAAACTTGAATCATATGAGATAGATATGGTTTATATTTACTTTGAGACACATGGAAGACATCATATATATCACTATAGTTCATAAGAAATTATAAGTAAAAATAAACTTTTATAATCTTATCTAGAATATCAAAAAGTACCACAAAACATGGATCCAACATCCCTTTTATTCTAAATCTCTGATGTCCAAACTGAGGTGATACATGGGGAAATCCATGATCCCCAACATTAAACTCAATAGTGTGATATATTTAATTATTATATTACTTTTTCTTACTATGATATTTATAAAACATATTCTTGATTATTTTTACATAATTAGAAGTCTCTTACACTTGGATAATCCCATAGAAATACATCTCACCTACTTCCATCCAACCTAAAGGCGAACAACATGGATTTATATATAAATAATCAAATGGAACCATTTATATAAATACTTGGTAACTATTGGTATAAAAGAACTCTATAACTGAAATATGATATTCCTATGCACCTTTAAATTCAGAAATACATGCATGGATCAAATAACCAAGAATTAAAATTGCATGTTTAGATTGGTGGTATGTCTATGGATGATAATATGTGCTCAAATTAACTTATAAACCAAAATGAATATCCCTTAACTCACACTACCATATCTAGTTATATATTTATATACATTTATTTAAAATATTAAAATTTATCATATAAACACACCTCAAAATATATTTAATTTTAGTGACTTTAGAAGATAAAACATAACACTTGAAAAATAAAAAACCAACATTATTATTAAACTTATCCTGGATATATCCTTTATTTCATAGTCTATTTATCCCTCAAAATACACCTTCTTTCCTGGTAATTTGGTAAACTTAAGGAAGGGTGGGATCATACACTCAGTAAGTGTAATGATAATCATGGTAGCATGTCAAGAAATATATCTCCCTAAAACATGGAAAAATCATAATAATGAGAATAATATATAAGGAAATCATGATACATAAGGAAATAATGTTGCTTAATTAATGCATGTCAACTAGAATTTCAGAAACATATGGTCAATGACATTTAATTGAAAAGATACACCCAAATAACATAGTATCATAATCATGAAACATGCATAGTATCTCAAGAGATGAATCATTACCCATTGCATTAGAGGGATATATTATTGGGACCACCCATTTAATGAGATGTTAGATATCAATACATAAATTGAAATGAATAAAAGAGAACAAAAACATAAATCTTTCATAATTAAAGCATGATCATGGTTAACCCATGAGAAATGATATGTGGGTTTCAATCTATTATACCCCCAATAAATTTATTGGAAAGGATATCTCAACGAATAACTTTCAATCAGAATAGTTAAGTATAATATATTAACACCATATATAATAAAAGAAAATATAGGCTTATCAATATTTTATCCTATTAAAAGGTTGATAATGGTTCTATGTGAGTACTCATATATTATAAAATTAAATAAAAAAGTATTCATTGAGTAATGTATAAGATAAATGTAACCTCTATATCATGGTTTTAAAAGGGTTGTTTGAATGGATTTTCAATGTAACCTTTATGTGTATTATAATAGTAGGGGAATATAAGGAAATTATTATATCAAGATCTAGGTGGATAATTAATAGGGAATGTGATATTTCTATATAAATCCATAAAGGTTGAGTGACCCCCTCAATTACCTAAAATTACCCTTTCAAACTATATTCCACCAATATTCCTTTATAGGGACACATGAAGGCAATAATGATAAGAATTTTTATTATGTTCAAAGTATATGGAAAGGTATTGGTAGTTGAATTCATAATAATGAATGGTAAAAATAAATAAATAAAAAGTTATTTATTTATCAATCCCTTCAAAGATATTTCATTTCCTTGGAATTACATATGTAATGGAACTTGGGATGGAAATCTTGATTCATGGGATCATTTTTTCTTGGTAACAACTTACAAGAAAGGTATAATGAAAAGAAATGGGAAACCTAATATTTATAATAGATCCAAATTATGATAATATTCTATATATAATATTTTATAAAAATATAAAATCAAGGTTTTAAATGTTTATAAAAAAATAAATGCAAAATGAAATTAAAGATAAATGAATATAAATCTCTTACTTTTACAAGCTATAACCTTAGAAAAAGTACAAGGAGAGTGAATGGATGATAAATCATGGATAAAATATTAAGGTAATGGTAGAATAATAGTCATGAAAATATGTGAATAATGATTATAAATTATTTTTAAACCATAAAATTTCATTTGGAATGAGAAGAAGAGGATTAGGTGTTCTTTACTTCGACATGGAAAAAACATATAAAAAGGTAAGAATGAGAGTGGAAGAATAATATATCACGAAGAAAAGATAAAAGGGATAGTAATATTATATAAATATAAGAATATTATTATAATACATGAATTTTTTAAGAGTTTATAACAAAATATTGCATTAGGAAAAAGGAAGGGAGGGGAATAGAAACCCTTATCTTTAACTTTCTAGATCTAACTCTTCTAACCACTGAAACTATCCAAGATTGAAGAGATAATTATAGGAGATAATATTTGAGATATGTACAAAGAGAGAAATTTTAACTTTTTATGGGATAAATAAGAATAGGTGGTGGGTATTTATTAGTGCGGTGAGTGTAATTCTATAGAATAAATTATTGAATATTTTATTTTTTCCTATTATCTCAAGTTCTCCACTACTTCCCATAGTTCCCTATTACTACCCTTAATTATCCAATATAATGGTTAGTAATAAAATTAGGAAAATAGAATAAACATGGATGAGTTTATTCATTCTTACATATATGATTTCATATTTACTATATTTCACCGTATTTCACTATTTTTACCTTATTTTACATTTTTTACTAAAAATTAATAAATTTATCTCCATAGATAATTTTAATGTATTGATTTAAAATATTCAATCCATTTTATAATTTCATATTCTTACTATGTGACATTTATAATTTGATCAAAAAGTTATTTATCTAATAAAGACTTAGAGTCAAGATAAAAGCCATCCCATTTCCAAAAGGATTCACACAATAATACCACATTAATACCTAGATGTATAACCATTTATTAATATAGAATAATCCATAAGGGTTAGGTGTGTAATGGTGGTATTTTTATGGGACATTTTTACCAAAATTGATCTAGTATTGATTTTCTCTCTCATGAAATTCTCCCACCAATGATTCTAGTTGAACCCCAATTGTTGAAGTTCAACTTGAGCTTGGTCAATGGAAAACCCTTGTGATGGAACCTCATTGACAAGATTAGATAAATGTAACTCATATGGAATATTCCTACACATAGAATCCATGGTTTCTTCTTTATATGATAATTAACCTATGCCATCACCCTCATAATATACACTAAGAATAACAGTCTCATTATAACTAATATATTATCAATAATTATGAAACCTAATGGTCATAATGAAAAATGGTCATATTGCTCAATGAATATAATGAATTACTATAATACCATACCATCAAATAACACTTCTTATCTAAAAAACCTAATTTTTTCATAAATTATATTACATGTATTGTATTACTTTTATTTTATACTACATTGATTTTAGAGGTGATATTTATTAAAGATTACGAGTTAGAAGAAATATAAATTATACCCGTATTATTTATGTTTATCTATCATTAATTATTAGTTATAACAATCTTAATAAATTTATATCTTTGTTTTTTATTATATCATTAATATTAATGAAATATTTATTTATTTTGATTTCAATTGTATTACATCCTCCCCACTTATAGAAATTACATCATTGAAATTTATATCATAATTGGTTCATTATATAACTCTGGGTACTTCTTATTAATTTCTTCCTAAGGACCCCATGTTTCTTCCTCAAAATTACAATTCCTCCAAATCACTTTCACCAATATAGTTTCTTAATTTCATAGCACTTTCTCTCAGTGATAAATAATCTTAATTAGACCCCATTTGTATGATAGGTTATGTTATAGTTTTTCCTCTTCAATATAAAGTATATGTGATGGGTTTGGCACATACTATCTTAGTAGATATACATGAAAGAAATAATGAACTTATTAACAATTCCATGGTAAAGAAAATCGATAATATATTGGTTATATCGACTCTAATATTTTAATGGGACCCATATACCTTAATCTTTGTTTTCAAATTCTTCCAAATATCCTAATTCCCTTCCAAAGAGACATATTAAAGAATAATCAATCACAAACCTGGAAATCTAAATTTCAATATTGGAAATTAAAAAAACCCCTTTTCATACTTTTTGTGACTTTAATGCACTTTTGGATAACCTCCACCTTATTTATGATATTTTATATTAATTTAAGACCTTGAAACTTTCTTTATCCAACTTCTCCCCACTATAATGGAGTTTAAGTTTTCTTCCCATAGAGAGCCTCATAAGATTCCATATTAATGATCAAATGATAACAATTATCATATGAAAATTTTATTAATGGATGGTTTTGATCTCAATTTATAAAGAAATCAGGTGAGGATGACCTTAACATGTCTTCTAATTCTAGAATATTAATTTTTGGTTTTCCATCAATTTTAGGAGGGTAAGAAGTTATAATATATAGATATGTACTTAAATCCCATTTAAAAATCCTCTAAAATTTTAATAAGAACATTTGGTAATGATCATACACAATAAATAGGTGTATCATGAATCCTTATCACTTACCTTATGTGAATCCTATAATTTTTTTTCAAGATAAGATTATTTTCTTATTAGTAAAAAATCTGATGAATTTGTTAATAGATCAAAAACTTCCCAAAAAAAAAATTAGTTCCCATTGATGTACTTCGGTGATAGTGAAAAAATACAATAAGATATCAAGTTCATGCCTTTCAAAATCATCTTTCATTTAATTCAAGTTCGTGCCTTTCAAAATCATCTTTCAATTTAAAAAACCAAATCATGGGTTTTAATAAAGTTCATGCCTTTCAAAATCATCTTTCATTTAATTCAATTTTTTCTAAAATCAAAATCAAATAATTTAATCAAATCAACTCTCATTTCAATAAATCTTTCTCAAAATCCTTCTAATTTATAAAGCCTTTGAAAAAGGGGTTTTATTCAAAAAATCTCATGGATTTGAAATAAATCATAAAAACCATATCAAATCAAGGTTTAAAAATCAATTGAAATACATTTCCATTCAATCATGATATCAACAATACCATTGTAGGTAAAATTATTAATAAACCACCTAAATTATTTCACAAGATCAATTGATCAATCACCTAAAATGGGAAATTATAATGGAGAATCAAAGGTGAGGAAGATCAATAAGGAATACCTAGAATTATTTTCCATAAAAAATAAAATATAGATTTAATAAAAAACATGAGTATTCACCACTCTCAAAGGAGGTGAAAAAATAGTAAAGGCGAGATTCCAAAGCTATGAGAATACACTTACCAGTGAGAGATCAAATGCCTCTACTGGTTCCTTGATCCAAGAGGAAGAGAGGTTAGAAGATCCAATTTGTCTCCTAAGAGCCTCCAAAATATAAGGAATTTTATTTGGTTTAGATGAGAGATGTTTAGGATTAATAACAAGGGGTTTATGCTTTTTATTAGAATTTTTAGGGCATTAAAAACCTATTTGCATGGTTTGTTGAGTTAGGTCACACAATTTTAACCAACCATGAACCTAACCATGCACCCTCAATGAGATTCTATAAAGGGTACATGGTTTATCCAAAAATTTAGTCTAACCATGAACCAACCATGTAAAACCCCACTACACAAGGCCACATGGTATGGAGGGATAGCCGCATGGTTTGGACTAACCATGTTCCAACCATGAGATACCCTTCAGACCTTCTAAATAGGTAATATAGTTTGTTGGGAAAAACTATACAAGTTTTCTTAACCATACACCAATCTTTAACAACACAAAAAATCCTACAAAAATGTCAAAAAATCCTAAAAAATTACCCACAATAATATTTAAGCAAAGTTTGATCAAAAGAATGGTTAAAAACTGAAATTGGGTCATGAGATATTAAAATTATCATATCACAAATGAATAAATATAATTATAGGAAAGGGGGAATCATTTTAAATAGTCATTTAATGTGAAATATTTATAATAAGAAAAAAATATAACATCATATTAAAATATGACACTTAAATTTTGAACAAATCTAGTTTCATTTTTTTACATGACATATGTATTAAATCACCACCTCTTAAATTAGGAATAAATCTAGTTTCATGTTAAGGAATAATACAGATAATATCATGAGATATATAATAACACCCAATTAATTAGATAGATAAATAATTATATCCACCACCACATTATAAAATGATCATAATCATTCATTCCACATGGAACATAATTTTATATCAATCATAAACCTGAAGTAAACCTGTGGGAAACAAATGGGTTTCTTAAAAGTTTAATAAGGAATATATCAAAAAATAAAAATGAATTTTCTGAAAATAAGATGGTAAAACACATTTTTGGACATTAAATATTTTTATAAATAGATCATAGGTCATAAAGAGAAGGATATAAAATTATAGAATAATCAATGATATGTTTGGAAAATAACAAATTTTTAAAAAATCAATATAGGTGGATTAAAAATCATCTCAAAGAAGTAGAAGCATGCATGTCCCCATGTAATAAAAATGGAAATAAGTGTGAAAATATGTAACGACCCAAAATTTTGAATAAATATTGTTTCCTAATTTTGTGTGTTATTTTTTTTTTATACTCAACAAAACTGTTTCATTTGATAACATGAGTATAATTAAAATGAGACCGTTGGGTTTCGACTATTATATGACCGTTGGTCATTATGACCATTGGAAACTAAATGTTGCGATTATTCTCTCTAAATACAAGTGATCTTGGTTAATTAATATAGAAAGAAGATTTGATGGCCTCATCCAGTATTCTCGGTCCAATCGAAGCCCATCTAACAGAAGTTGGGAAGGAGGTAGCACCACTGGGCTTTTCTCTAGACCAAACCCAAGCCGAAATTCATCGTGTGAAGCTAGAACAGAATCACCTTCACGAGAAGTTCAAATTGATTGAAATTACTACTTGTGCAATGTCGGCCAAGCCGCCCTTAGATTATCTCACCTTAGCACACCTTACACTTAGGTCCTATGCTGGGGTTATAAGGGGCTATGTAAGGAGACCGTAACTGCTTTGTGTAATACTTTGAGATAAATAAAATTTTGTTTTCGTCTTATGGTGAATTTTTTAAAATTTCAAATGTCTGGATAAATGTAGGATATATATTTTTGATGAATTTGAAAAAAGGATATTTTAAAATATTTTTATAAACCTTAAATAATTAATGATGTGTAATGATTTTCAAAAAATGGTCTTCTGTAAATGTGTTCATTAAAGAATTTTGAGTCTAATAAGATCAACTTAATTTTTGATGAATAATAAATTATGAATAGTGATTTTATGCTTAGGATTAGTAATGTGACCAAATGGATTAGTAATCTCACTTAAAGAAAGTATTAATATAATTTAGCCACCTTGATTATGTAGTGTGATTCAATAAAATGGGTAAATAATGGTTTCATAAATTATTAGTCAAGTATTAGTTTTTTCAGGTGAATAGTGTTTTTTAATTAAAAATTAAATTAAAAATATTTAGAAAATTATTTTTATAAAATGGAATTTATTTTTGAACTCAGAGCATCGATATTATGTTAAGGTAATTTTTGGGGATTTTTATGAAAAAATGAATTTTCAGTGAATAGTTTTTTTATTTAAAAATTAAATTAAAAATATTTAGAAAAATATTTTTATAAAATGGAGTTTATTTTTGAATTCAGTGCATTGATATTATGTTAAGTTAAATTTCTAGGAGTTTTCTGAAAAAGTTGAAATTTTAGTGATTAGTGAAAATACAGTTTTAGGGTTTTGGTATGTTTAATGACATCATAAATGCATCTTGATGATTTCATGAGATATTTTAATGGATGTTCAACTTGTAAATAGTGAGATAAGGTATGAGGTGTCCCAAGTGGCCAATGCCATGCGGAAATACCACTTGTTTTGTCAATACCACCAATGAGGTGTCCCTTGGCCATTAATGCCTTGTCCCCTCACTTCCCCTATAAATACCAAGCATTTCTCTCATCCTTTCCATTAAAAAATTTTCCTAATAGAAGTTCTAGTCTCCTTACCTCCCAAGGAGTCCTCCTAAGGTTCCCCTAATCCCTCAAGGTCCCAACCTACTAGTTTTATGAGTTACATTTTAAGGTAAGGGATCCTACCTCTCCCTTTCTTTCCAAGTACTCTCTTTTATGTCATTTATTTTATGCTCCATGTTCTTATGTTTGGGATGCTATTTTATATTCATAAAACTATCTGTTTAATTTTCATATGATGAGAGACCCCCTCTTTCTCTCATCATTTCATTTTATGAATGTTTAATTGGGGCCGTTAGGTTGCCCATTTTTTAAGGGATTCTTTCACCTTTCTCATTTTTCAAAGTTCTACTTTAATGTCAAGTATTTCAAGTTCATTTTTATTATGTTGGGGTATGATATATATATCTATCATACTGATATTTTATTTTCATATTATGAGAGACCCTATTTGATCTCATCAATTCATTTTTTGAAGTTTTAAGTGACGCCGTTAGGCTGCCGAATTTTCATAAGAGAAATATTTTTTTTTTCTTCCTTCCATGTTTTTCATTTTCATATGGTATGTCTTTAAAATTTCATTACCATGTTCATATATCTATTATATTCTATCCCTATACTATTCTTTATATCATTTATTATTTGGTGACCCATTTCCCCTCTCTTTTCAATGTTTTCTAAAACTCTGTAACATAGCCATTATGCTGCAGAATTTCCGTCTCAAAATGTCTCTCTCTTTTTCTCAAATTATTTTATTTTATTAAGTGAATAATCAAATACCTTTCTTCTATAGGGGTATTCACATATATATCAATATGTTCTATTTTAATTCTGGGATTTATATACATGAGACCCACTTTCCTTTTTCTGTGGGTTTAAAGTGACATAAAGAACATGTCCTAAAAGCAGTTTTTAAAATGTTATGATTATGAAATGAAACCCATTTATTTTATGCTATATGGGTTATTTATGAAATTTACTATGATGATATATGTGGCTCACATGATAATAAAGAAAAATTTAAGGGTTCTCCTTGATAGCGCTCCAATGCATTGGGTAATGATGTAACCACTAGAGATTACAATTTTAACGATACCTTGGTGAATAACCTTGGTAATTTCAAATAACACCTTGGGGATGGACCTTGGTGATATGTTCATGATTTTCTAAGTTAAATATCGTAGCCACATATTCAAGTTATGAAACACGTTATTTCTATTATGATATGCCTCATGATCTCTTTCTCATGCCTTAAAGTTATTTTTCATGACTTTTTGATGTATCTCAAGTTCACATGTAAAATGTTTTCCTTGTTTCCCTTACTGGGCCTTCTGCTCACCCTTTCCTTTGATGTATGCTCCTAGGTTATGAGATGCTGTAATCAAATTAGGATGAACATATGAAGAAGCCTTTCAAGTGTTTAAGAAGAATGTTTTTTTGTCATGTATTATGTTCCTGGTTTCCAAGACACTAAACCTTAAAGATCCTCGATTTTGTATAATGTAATGAAATTTTATGTGATAAAAAGGCAGGATTTAATAGTTGGTATCAAATGATGGTTTAGTTATTTGTGGAAATTAGGATATGAAAAATTTAGGAATAACCCTATAGAAAAGTTTAAATATAGGAAAACCTCTTGGTATTTTGGTAAAGTATTATGTAAGTGGTTTCCAAACAAATAAATACCTTTCTAGATATGAACAAGTAGAGGTGGCTCTAGCACAGATGTACCTAAGAGAGAAAACTCTGACAAGGTGTTTTGGGCTTGACTCAGGGTAACTTGGTGTGCGACAACAGGCCTTGCTGCACTCTTGGTTTGACACTCCAGGGGGATATGCTTTGGTAAATTCATAAGCTTTGTATGAACCATTATTAAAGGGACAAAGATAAAATAAAATAAAGATTCACATAAGAATATATGATCATGGATAACCTAGATTGGAACCTAGGGGATCACAAGTTAGGGTATACTTTTCTTCTGTAAGTTTATCCTTCTATGCTTAAAGTTTCCTTTTCATGATTATTGGATAAGTATTTAAGCCCCCTAACTATACTTTATTTTCTTAGTTAATGGTGGGAAATAGAAGAACATGTCCCAACAACCAATGTGATAGGAAATGTGACGATTGCCCTATTAATATGATAGAGATGATGAGAGTTCAAGTTGAACATATTGTGATTATGACAAACCAGCTATCAAAAATCACAATTAATAATTGGTACCTAGTTGAATGCCCAAATTCATCAAGGAAGAAGAAGACGAAGTCTCAAGGATGTTCATCTGATAGTGTTGATAAGGGAAAGAAGACCCGATTTCCTTTGTGTAAAAAGTGTGGAAAGAGGCACCAAGGAGAATGTCACAAAGGAACTGGGAGATGTTTTAAGTGTGGGGTGATAGGGCATAAAGTTTCCTATTGCTTTAAAAAAATGTATAATGTAATGAAAGTTTATCCAAGTCAATGCTCTCTTGGAAGGGATGATAAGCATGATGAGAATCAACAATCTTCAAGGACAAGGGAACAATGCAAGTCCTATGTTGAGATGGATCATGATGACTGAAGTACATGTAACTTCTTCGCAATAATTGTCTATGTCATGTTGTATTTTAGTTCGTGCTCTATGAGCATATCTTTAATGTTTTCTAAGAACATTGAGTCACTACCTAAGATGATGTTACATCATTAAGGAAAACATTTATTATTATGTATAACAAGTTGATGTTATGAAGCTGTTCTTCTTGAAAAAAAAAGAGATGATTAGGGGATTAAAAGATGAATATTATTTTGGAAGACGTTCACTATTTTGGGAACCCTATATGATCAAGTTAAATATATTACTACGATATTTTCTTCGAGGAGTAAAGGTTGACTTATATTTAGAAAAATTGATGAATTTAAGGTGAAATTATGGTAATTTAGGTTACTTATGGAAATGATTAACCTATCTTGGGGAAAATATGATTAAGATAGTTACTTTTATTATAAGATGATAAGAGTGGTTGAGGTTTCTTAGAGATGAATGATAAATTTTATCTTGGAAGACTATGTTATGAGATCATTCTTATATTTGGGTTTCAATCTTAGTTTGGTTTATTTTGAAAAATTTTAAGGACAGTTATTTACTGAATAGTCTATGATGAACTTTGGGTAGTACCGTGGGATTTTGAAGATTTAAAGTAGTTTCCCATCCTATGGGGTCCTTTGTTTTTGAAGAGTTGTTTTATCTTACCCTTTCTATTTTTGGGGTAATGTTTAATGATAGAAGAAATATATAGTTAATCTTTTTTGGATTATCTGATTCTATAGAAGAAGATTCTTGTGCTTTTGACGAGAACAAGTGTTTTTGAATGCTCATCGTTTGGAAAAAATATTAGTTTTGGTATAAACATATTAAAGAATGAAACTATACTTGAAGGTAAGTATATCTCCTTATATTCTTATTCTATGTAGTAAATGAATTCATCAAAATTATGAAAAGGAACGTAAAACAAAAACGTTGTTGGTTTACGTTTCCTACTAGGTAATCAAAGACCTTTTAACCCATCTCAAGTTTGTGATTTTCTTGTGGTTAACTTTATCCTATACATATTTTCTATCACCCTACATTAAAACTTGACCGTTTACTTTTCTTCTTCCATATACATGTTTTCCTATATGGAATCCTAGTATGGGTTAACTCGGGTGACCTTGGTACTTCTCTTTCTTTATTTTAAAGTGATAGTTTTACCAACTCTTTTTCTGATGTAGGACTTTAAATGAAATTTCAAAGCCCAATTTTGTTTTAAAAATTGCGAGGGAACAATTTCTTAAGGGGGGAAGAATGTAACAACCTGAAATTTTGAATAAATCTTGTTTCCTAATTTTGTGTGTTATTTTATTTTTATACTCAACAAAACTGTTTCATTTGATAACATGAGTATAATTAAAATGAGACCATTGGGTTTCGACTGTTATATGACCGTTGGTCAGTATGATCGTTGGAAACTAAATGTTGCGATTATTGTCTCTAAATACAAGTGATCTTGGTTAATTAATATAGAAAGAAGATTTGATGGCCTCATCCAGTAGTCTTGGGCCAATCGAAGCACATTTAACAGAAGTTGGGAAGGAGGTAGCACCACCGGGCTTTTCTATGGACCAAACCCAAGCCGAACTTCATCGTGTGAAGCTAGAACGGAATCGACTTTGTGAGAAGTTCAAACTGATATAAATTACTACTCGTGCGATGTTGGCCGAGCCGCCCTCAGATTCTCTCACCTTAGCACACCTTACACTTAGGTCCTATGCTGGGGTTATAAGGGGCTATGTAAGGAGACTGTAACTACTTTGTGTAATACTTTGAGATAAATAAAATTGTGTTTTCTTCTTATGGTGAAGTTTGTAAATTTTCAAATGTATAGAAAAATTTAGGATGTATATTATTGATGAATTTGAAAAAAAGATATTTTAAAATATTTTTGTAAACCTTAAATAATTAATGATGTGTAATTATTTTCAAACAACGGTCTTCTACAAATGTGTTCAGAAAGGAATTTGGAGTCTAATAATATCAACTTAATTTTTGATGAATAATAAATTATGAATAGTGATTTTATGCTTAGGATTAGTAATGTGACCAAATGGATTAGTAATATCCCTTAAAGAAAGTATTAATATAATTTAGGCACCTTAATTAAGTAGCGTGATTCAATAAAATGGGTAAATAACTGTTTCATAAATTATTAGTCAAGTATTAGTTTTTTTAGGTGAATAGTGTTTTTTAATTAAAAATTAAATTAAAAATATCTAGAAAATTATTTTTTTAAAATGGACTTTATTTTTGAACTCAGAGCATCGATAATATGTTAATGTAATTTTTGGGGAATTTTCTGAAAAAATGAATTTTCGGCGAATAGCGTTTTTATTTTAAAATTAAATTAAAAATATTTAGAATTTTTTTTTATAAAATGGAGTTTATTTTTGAATTCAATGCATTGATATTATGTTAAGGTAAATTTCTGGGAGTTTTCTGAAAAAGTTGAAATTTTAGTGATTAGTAAAAATATAGTTTTAGTGTTTTGGTATGTTTAATGACATCATAACTGCATCATGATGATGTCATGAGACATTTTAAGGGATGATTGACTTTTTAACAGTAAGATAAAGAATTAAGTGTCCCAAGTGGCCAATACCATGAGGAAATACCACTTGTTTTGCCAATACCACCAATGAGGTGTCCCTTGGCCATTAATGCCTTGTCCCCTCACTTCCCCTATAAATACCAAGCCATTCTCTCATCCTTTCCATTCAAAAATCCTCCTCAACGAAGTTCTGGTCTCCTTACCTCCAAAGGAGTCCTCCCAAGGTTCCCCCAAGCGCTCAAGGTCCCAACCTATGAGTTTTAAGAGTTACGTTTTAAGGTAAGGGATCCTACCTCTCTCTTTCTTTCCAAGTACTCTCTTTTATGTCATTTATTTTATGCTCCATGTTATTATGTTGAGGATGTTATTTTATATTCATCCTACTGTCTTTTTCATGTTCATATGATGAGATACCCCATTTTCTCTCATAATTTCATTTTATGAGTGTTTAAGTGGTGCTGTTAGGTTGCTGAATTTTTAAGGGATTCTTTCACCTTTCTCATTTTTCAAAGTTCAACTTTCATGTCAAGTATTTAAAGTTGCTTTTTATTATGTTGGGGGTATGATATCTATATCTATCATACTGATCATTTATGTTCATATTATGAGAGACCCTATTTGATCTCGTAAATTCATTTTTTAAAGTTTTAAGTGATGCCGTTAGGCTGCCGAATTTTCATAAGAGAAAACTTATTTTTATCTTCCTTCCATGTTTTTCATTTTCATATGGTATGTCTTTAAAATTTCATTACCATGTTCTTATATCCATTATATTCTGTCCCTATACTATTCTTTGGATCATTTATGAGTGGGTGACCCTTGTCCTCTCTCTTTTCAATGTTTTCTAAAACCCTGTAACATAGCCGTTATGTTGCAGAATTTCCGTCTCAAAATGTCTCTCTCTTTTTCTCAAATTATTTTATTTTATTAAGTGAATACTCAAAGAACTTTATTCTATAGGGGTATTCACATATATATCAAGATGTTCTATTTTAATTCTTGTATTTACATACATGAGACCTTCTTTCCTTTTTCTGTGGGTTTAAAGTGACATAAAGATCATGTCCTAAATGCAGTTTTTAAATGTTATGATTATGAAATGAAACCCATTTCATTTATGCTATATGGGTTATTTATGAAATGTTGATGATGATATATGTGGATCACATGATAATAAAGAAAATTTAAGGGTGCGCCCTGATAGCGCTCTAATGCATTGGGTAAAGATGTAACCACTAGAGATTACAATTTTAACGATACCTTGGTGAATAACCTTGGTAATTTAAAATGACACCTTGGGGATGGACCTTGTTGATATGTTAATGATTTTATAATTTAAATAGTGTATCCACATATTCAAGTTATGAAATGCGTTATTTTTATTATGATATTCCTCATGATCTCTTTCTCATGCCTTAATGTTATTTTTCATGACTTTTTGATGTATCTCAAGTTCACATGTAAAATGTTTTCCTTATTTCTCTTACTAGGCCTTCTACTCACCCTTTCCTTTTATTTATGCTCACAGGTTATGAGATGCTGTAATGAACTTAGGATGAAAAAAATGAAGAATCCTTTCAAGTGTTTAAGAATAATGTTTTTTTGTCATGTATTAAGTTACTGGTTTCGAAGACACTTAACCTTAAAGATCCTCAGTTTTGTATAATGTAATGAAAGTTTATGTGATAAAAAGGTGGGATGTAATAAAATAAATTCAAAAGGTATTTGATAAGGATCATTGGCAAATATATAGGAAAAATTATAACCTAAAAGAAATATTTGGGTTTGATAGTTCCCCTTACCTTAGATCCCATTTGGTTTTTCCACATTTGTATCTCTAGTATAGTTAACTTATATTTGTTAAAAAATTAATCAAATTTTTTTTTTCTACTAATTTTATTCATTATTGATTAATTATAACCATTAAAATATATTTATATAACTATTTTAGTTAAATATGAAATTTATTAACTGGAAATAATTTTTAAATTATTTTTCTTTCATTTAGGTTTCATTATTTTGATTCTCTAATTTTTTTTATAAAATTACATCCACAAGAATAATTTTTTTAAAATAAATTAATTGATATATTATATTTTATAAACTAACCAACCATGGAAGCAGTGATAAGTAAAATATTGACAACATCTTCCTAGGTGGATGAAACTCACCCTTAACGGGACACATCAAAAATAGGGAAAAGAGAGAGTATAGATACATTAAATGAATTTAAAATTTTATACCATATCATAATAAAAAAAAGTTATATAATTATAAATTAAATAGTTTATTAAGGTATAAAAATAAAAGATATTGCAGGAGTAGAAATAAGTTAAAAAAAATTGAAATGATAGGATCACATGATCACTTCTTTATTGAAGCTTATGCCTTTTCTGTGGGAATAAATCCTTGAGGGATCAAAGTTAAAGGGCAACTAAACATACCTAAGGATACTAAGAGTCTTAGGGGAAGGTAATTGTGTTGATCTTGGACATTGAGAAGAGTATAGAAAGTGATTTTCCAAGGGATGATAGATGAGGTATTTATACTTGAGGGGAGGGGTATTTTTGGGTTAAAATATTGAATAAATTAATATTCCCAGGGTAAATATTATAATAATAACATTTTTGAAATTATGAATCATAATTTATTAAAAATATAAGTTTTATGGACTTTAAAAACCTTTATACACTTAATTTATTAGTTTATATATAAGGAGAGTAGAAAAAATGAAAAACTAGATTTTAATAGAATACTTTACTTTTTTAGACATTGGAAATTACTTTTTTTGGTTTAGAAATTTAATTTCTTATTTTTAAATATATTAATTATATGGATAAATATGTTTTTGATTGATTCAATCATTATATTGTTGATTAGGTCATTATTTCATCATGAATAATGTAATTAAAACATACAATTTATGTAAAAATTGGCTTTTTTACTATTCATCTTAAATTTGATGTTTTTAGTAAATTATCAAAAAATAAACATTAGAAAAATCCTCCATGATGATTCCAAAAAGGAAATTTATTTTATAAAAATAATTTTCTATATTAGGAAATTTTAATTATTTACATAAGAATTAATATTTTTTTACAAAATACATTAAAATACACTTATACTTTCTTTGAGCTTGTAATATGAATATTTGTTTTGTGGAATTATAGTATATATATTTACTTAATTTATTCTTGATATATATTATTTAGATTTCATAATACTATTTTACTATTAAATTTACAATTCTAATGATCAAATTACTTTTCTAACGACCATGTTACTAACCCTAACGATCGGGTTACGATTCTTAATAATAAGTTTACTATTCTAATAGTAATATTGGTTTTATACTTATTATAAATACCTAATATTTTATCTATTAAACATTCAATTAAATTAATTTCATGGCTCTATATTATTCATTTTGAAAATTTAGTTTACATTACTAATGTTTTATTTCTTTTTTACAGTGTTGTTCATGGGTGTGATAATTATAAGAGATCAAAATAATCCAAAAATTTATATTTTAGTTATTTTATTATTTTTTGTATTTTAATAATTTTTTTATTGTGTATATTTATTCTCTAAATGTAATCTTCTAACTTAATAATGTATTATTAGTTTTCATTATGTGATTCCTATGTTTTATACTATACTATATTACGTAATATTACCTTGATGATTATCCAGAAGAAAAATTACATATATAAAAGTATGAGTTGTTACATAGTATGAAACCCTCTCTTGAGATCTTTGATACTTTATTTACACTCCATGTTCCATTTAAAATGAACCCCCTTTATTGCTAACTCGGTTAGTGGGTTGGATGATCATGAAAAATTATTCACAAAACACTGGTAGTACCTAACTAGACCATGAAAGACATGGGTCTCATTCATAGATAAAGGAATAAATAATTAAATATGACAATAGCCATTGAAGGGTCAACTAATATACCTTAATTAGTGACCATAATCTTAATAGATTCCACTTTATTCAGCCAGAATTCACACTTACTGAACATGGAATATAACTTCTTCCCAATTAAGGTTTGTAAAAAAAATCCCCAAATGGGCTTATACTCCTCTCATGACACCAAAATACGAGTTTAGCAGTGGTTTAAACCTATGATAAATTATTTCATGATAGTTTCCCCAAACTACCGCTAAATTGTTTCATGGATGTTTTTTATTTATATATATATATTTAATTTGTTTATGTAATTAATTAATTTTCTATTTATTTGTTATTTTTTATTTATGTATTTCTTATCATGTCATGAATTCCATGTAGAAATTCAACATATATATATATATGTGTTGGTTGAGATTTGAACCAATTACCTCTTGGTTATTCTGTAAAGACTTTACCACTTCAATATGCTCTTAATACGGCGAGTAAATGAAATTTAATATACTTATAAATATACAGATAAAAACATATATATAAATAATAAAATTAAAGAATTATAATAAAAAAATTAAGAAACAAAAACAAATAATACATAACAAATAAATATAAAATAAACGAATAATAAATAATAAATAAATAATAAATAAATAATAAATAAATAATAAATAATAAATAATAAATAATAAATAAATGATTAATAAATAATAAATAATAAAGAATAAAGAATAAAGAATAAAGAATAAATAATAAATAATAAATAACAAATAACAAATAACAAATAATAAATAATAAATAATAAATAATAAATAAAAAATAAAAAATAATAAATAAAAAATAATAAAAAATAAAAAAGAAAAAAATAAAAAATAAAAAATAAAAAATAAAAAATAAAAAATAAATAAAAAATACTGCATAAAATATGAAATAATAAATAACAGATAATAAGTAATAAAAAATAAATAATTAGTAAATAAATAAATAATAAATGAATAATAAGTAAATAATAAATAAATAATGACTAAATCATAAATAAATATTAAATAAATAATAAATAACATGTAATAAAATTAAATAAATAGATAATACATAAATACAGAATTATAAATAAATATTTAAAAAATAAATAATAAATAAATAATTATTTAATAATACATGATAAATAAATTTATAGTAAATAAGTAATAAATTAACAAATAATAATTATAGATGAATAAATAATAAATAAAAAATAAAAAATAAAAAATAATAAGTAGAAAATATTAAATAAATATATATAATTACATATAAATTTATTTAAATACAATTATATATATCTTATAAAAATATATAAATATAAATAAATTAATATAAATGTATATACATATAAGCACAAAGACACACACACACCAACCAAAAAAAATGCATATAAATATATACACGAATATTATATATTTAAATATACATCAATGTATATTAATATACATAAATGGATATAAATATCTATAAATACATATACATATTATTAAATTTAAATAAATATATATAAACACACATTCAAATTACATAAATAAATATAAACGCACATATATATATATAAAGACAGAAGTACATATAAATATCAATATATATATATACCCACATAATATATAAAAATATATAAACATAAATACATATAAAAATTTATAAATATATATATATATATATATAATGGAAAATATGCATAAATACATATAAATATCTATGCATAGTTACAGTTATATATAATTTTAAATAAATATTGATAAATATATATAAATTAAAAATAGATATATAAGAATGTATAGAAATACATTCAAATACATATAATAGATAATAAGTCACCAAAAGAGGGTGAACTAAACACTATAAAATCAATAGGAATGTGAATCCATGGAATAAAATCTTGGTTAGCCCAATAAGCATATGAAGACACTCTTAATCGAAGTTGAAATAACATCGAATGTTCAAAAATCTTGTTATTTGATTTTTTTTAGTTTTTTAGGATTTATTGGATGTTTTTACCTTGAAAAAATATAGATCAAGATAATACCTAATTAATATGATATAGATCTCTTCAGAGGCTTTAATTTGACATCTCGTAAAGCCCAAACGAACACCCAGATCAAAAGTTATGGCCATTTAAAGCTGAAGTTTGATTTTTAACTTCTCTTAAAATAGTAATAAATTTTATTCAATTAATTATTACCAAATTACTACCAAATTATGTTTTAGTTTATTTCATAAGATTTAATTTTATTGGTTGTGGAGCTAAAATAGACACCGAGATCAAATGTTATAGTCATTTGATGAAAAAGTATGATTTTTAACTTATTTGAAAATTAATTTATGTTTCAAATAATTTATGACTAATAATTATAAATAATTATTAATTAGCATAGAATAATTATTTAAAATTTTAAATAATAAATAATAAATATTAATATTAATTCATAATTAAATGTTAAATATTTAATATTTTTTCCATCCATTTAGCTATGAGTTTCTAAAAACTCTAGAAAAATAAATTTAAAGAAAAATAAATAAATAAAAAATTAGTGGTAGTTTTTCAAAAAATACTTCTGAAATAACTAAAAAATTAAATAAAAATAAAAACCAAATTTATTAGTGGTTTTAAAAACCATTGATAAAAAATGATTGTGAAATTTATTTTGCCTAATATTTTGCTGTTGTTTTTAAAACTGCTAAAAAATTAGTTTTTCCTGTAGTGTGTCCTAATTTAAGATAATTTATTTGTCTTACTCATATACCTCAAGTTGAGATACTTATCTTGGTTTTATCATATACCTTGATTCAAGATTCCCCGATTTGATTTCTCTATATATGGGCCTCCAACTATGTGTATGTCCCAAACATTGGGTTGACATCCATATATGGCCCTCCTTCTAGGTTTAACCTGCTAACTCTCTAGTCTGAGTTCCTCATCTAGTTATCGATATTAATTAAGTTTGTGTCCATATATTAGCCTCCTACTAGGTGTAATATAATGACCCTTTATTTTTAAAATGCTTTTCCTTAACTCATGTTGAGTGGCTTATATGCAATACCAAGATAAAACAAAAACCATGATACTTTAATAAAATAAGTTTTTAAACATGACCATTTTATTATAGTAATAATTTTTTTGGTATCAATAATTAGTAGCCACATTATTAAAATTATGTAAAAGTTATAATAAAACAGAGGTCATTTTATGATTGAAAATACACTTTTTCTAAAAAATGGTTTTTATGCATTAAGAACATGAATAAGAAAATTATTTTTTATCACCCTTAGAAATTTTATTATATAAAATGGATTTTATATTTGGAATTAATAGGACTAAATTATATAAAATTTAAAATTTAATTTTTAGGTATAAAAACAATATTTTAAGGATTAAATTTGATTACCATGATAATGCTAAAAAGGTTATTTTAAAAGAATTGCTTTATTAACATTATAAAATTTTTATCTAATAAAATAAATTAATATAATCTAAAGAATAACTCTAATATATTTTTTAAAGACATAAATAAGTATAATAATACTCATTAAATTGGTAATCAATACTAAATAATACTAAGAATACTAAATGGAAAAAAGAACATTTTTTTTCTACAAAGCAGTTTTCCTGTATGTTAAATGATTTAATTTGAAAGGTTATTTTCTATTATTTTGAAATTTAATAAAATTATATGATACATAAATTTATTTTCATAAAATTAAATTTTTTTAATAATTATTACCTTATAGTTTTTTAATAAAATATAAATTACTTGTGTAAAAACTATTTACCAAGGTAAAAACCGATGTGGTAAAATATAAAAATCTAGTGGTGAAAAAATTGAAGAATTATTAAAACATATGTAAAAATGAATGGTGTAGTATTTTTCAACCTTAGATCACCAAAAATTACTTATTTATTACTTTTGATTTATTTAATTTTGATAGAATCATTCCATCATTGAAAAAGTAGTGGGTATTTTCAAAAAATCCATTTTCTTCAGTTTTAAAATAGGATCACTTCCACCACATTTATCCACCATTTATAAAGAGTTATATAAAACAAAACTCTTACCTAGTATCTCTTAAACTCTCTAACCATGTCTTAAAAATATTTTTCCTTCTAAAATACCAATATGAGGATCCTTAAGGTGTTACCCAAGGGAGAAGATCCAATGTGAGCGGTAATCTTCTCAAGAAAGCTCTCTTGTCTCTTTTCTTCTTCTACCACCTAAAACCTACTTTATAAATAAGATTATGATTACAAAAGTATTAATAATATCCTAAAATTTTATTATAAGAATGTAATATACATTTTTTACCCTCCTTCAAACCATAAGAAAAACAAAAATTTTAATTGAGTTACATGTAGACTACCGCCTCCATAAGCGACAAGATCCGTTTTTTCATAACCAACTTATAATACTGATTAAGAGGGGGTATTTAATGAATAAATATGAAACTTAATTTTTTATATTCTGAAAATATAAATCAATTCCTACCTCCTTTATTCTATGTATAAATGAATGTTTCACCCATGTATACATGTAGAATCACCTTAAGATAGTTATTCTTTTATACAGGAGGATATAATACATTCAACTAAGCTTGAATAAAGGTAAGAGGTTTTCCTGACTCAAATATTTTTCTTGGGGAATAATCATTCCACATTTAATATTATCTTTAAATATTAATATATTATAACCTATTATGATGCTATATTTTATTACCACATTTTAATCTAGAGAGTTTATATTTCAAATCAAATTATGTCCCTTGATAAATACCTAAAATTATAATTTTGTTAAGAGTGATTTCCATCCATTTTATGGTTCCTTTTCTTCCATATCCATGTTTTTAATTTCTAATAGTGTTATTATTCATTATTTTGAAATATAAATTTGTTTTTCTATTTTTATCTTCATATTTCTCTTAAAATATTTTCTAGTGTGACTTTTATTATCTTTTTCAAAAATATGGGATTTAAGAAAGGTAATTTAAAAGTATTAATAAATAATTCATTTTCACAATTTTTTCTATTATATTCAACTCCATATTTATTAAATAATATCTGTTTTTATTTAGTTTCCATTTTTGGGATATATTCTAAAAGTCGTGTTTTATGAAGTCTTCTTTTCTAAAAAAATGAGTTCTTGAAAAGATACTTATAAATATGACTATGACATCAATGATTACAATTTTTTTCTAGAAAAAATCTTTTCATGATTTGTTTTTAATTTTACTCTCTATCTTTGATAGAGTTAAATTTCATGTTTCAACTATATTTTTCTCTTATTAAGTGATCTATTTTGGGTGATCCTATTTTTAGTATCATTATATTTAAATCATGATGTTATTTTATATCATTTGAAAATTTTATGAAACCCAATTTATTTCCATGGCTTCTTTATACTCAGAAAAGTGAATATTTTTCATTTTAAAGTTTTATGAATCTAATTTTGTTTCCATGATTTCAATATTATGTGATAAGTGAATGTTTTTAAATTTTCACATGTAAGTATGGATGAATGATTGGTGGAGTTCTATATCACCCTCTAATTCATTGATTAAAACATTATACAAGGTTAGTTACATCCATCACTACAGAACATAATACAAGGAAGAAAACTGTAGTAAATCACAATCTTGAGGACTTGACCCTATGACTCACCCCTCAACCCACCCAAACCCTTACCACCCTACCACCAATAGTGGGGAATTAATTAAAACATTATAATTTCATGAGACATGTATACATAGGGACAATTTAATTACTCATAATCATAGGTACAAGTGTGTGACTCATGAAGTTTATGTTTACCTATACCTATGGTTTTTCCAAAATTATCCTGCATGACTTGTTTCTTTTATACATGAAATTTCCATGATATATATTACTATGTTATGCCACATACCTATGATACATTTTTTCTCAATACCCATTATTATTAGTTTATGTTACAACTCCCTTGTTATTCATGCTTTATGTTATGTCAATGTTTTATTCCATAATATTTTATGATCTATGATTTTATAGGTATGTTTATCTTATGTATGATCATTTATTATTATTATGTTATCATACCCCTTTTTCCCATCTTATGATCACTTATGTTCTCTTATTTTTATCTCCCATGTTTACCCTTACTGATCATTTGAGCTCAACCCATTATTATGTTTTTCCCAGTCCCTAGGTTATGAAGATGATTATTTCATGTGATTTGTTTATAAGTAAGTTTAGAGTTGTATGATTATGAAAAAATGTTCACAATTACTGTAAAATAAACTATTTATGTAGATAGTTTTCCAAGACACTTAACCTTAAATTCTCAAGATTGTGTGGCATTAACTATTTGTAATTTAAAAGGATTATTAATGTAATATGATAAATTATGTTTTTTTGGATTGGGTCACCTCGATTGGTATAAAATAAAGGTTTAGTTATTTTTTGAGGGTTTAGTTAGTTATTTTGGGGTTTAAGATGAGATAAATTTAGTTAAATCCCTAAGGATAAGTCTAAAGTATTATTCTAAGTATAGGATAACATCTTAAAATTTTGGTGAAGCAAAGATTATTTTTTTATTGGAAATGACATCCCTTTATAGATATTAGAAAGTGGATGTGGTTGTGGTATAAATTAACATAGGGATAATCACCTAAAAAATGATGCCCTAGTATCAACTCAATCTTCACTCGGTGTATGATGAGTGGTCCTAAGGCTACACACTTGGATTGATACTCCTGTGGGATATTATTTGGTTAATTCATATTTTATTTATGGACCATTATGTGGGATTTGAATATTTTTATTTCATGAAATCTAATAAGAAAATTACTGTAGATAACCTAGATTAAACCTCAGAGATTCAAAATTTTGGGTATATACATCATTTATAAATTATTTATTATAGGAACATAACTTTCCCTCAATACATTTATTAATTTAAGTATCCTCATTCCTAAACATTATTTTATTTAATGTAATATATAGAGAAAGGAGGAACCTTATTAAAAATTTATAAGAAGGACACTATGGTAATTCTATCAATGAAATAACAAATGGGATGTGATCTAGTGTACAAAACCTTATAGTGATACTCACCCAACAATCAAAAAGTTATGAATAATAACACGAACCATGTTAAGCTCCTGAATGAACTAGTGAAGGAGTAACTTACTATCAATTTTTTCAGGTGACAACTTCTAACCTCTTTTAGTTCCTCTTCCAATCCACTTATTTATGATCAATGGATTAAGGAGATAAAAATATATTTTTCATTCTCTAGTTCTTAGATTAAGGTAAGATCATTTTGGATATCTATTATTTATAAGGAGAGGGTGACTAATGGTGGAATCAAATTAATAATAAAATAAAAAAAAGTGAAAATAGACTCAATATAATGGGAGGAGTTCAAGAATTATACTTCATCAAGAACTTTATTAGAAATATTTACACAAAAATAAAGTTATAATTTCTAGAGTTGAAACAAAAAAAGGATAAATATGTTGGAAGCCATAAAAAAACTTCAAGAGACTCCTGAGGTGCACCTATGGTTATATCTATAACTCTAAAATAAATATTGACCATTATTTAGTGGTTTAAAACCAAGTATTCTAGGGGAATTATACATAATAGATTTGGAATCTAGGAATAGATTCTGTTATGTGCATTAAATATGGGGATCAAAATCGAGGACTATCATTATTCTAGGGATAAGAAAAGAAAAGTGGAATATCATAAAAGATCTGATGATAAAACACATGGATAAAATAAATCTAAACTACCTATATGTTAAAAATGTGGGAGAAATGACTTGGGTAATTACCTTAAGGTATCTAGAAAGTGTGTTAAGTGTGTTAAACTTAGGCACATAACTCATAAATTCCAGATAAATGCAATAAAGACAAAAAAACCATGTAGGATAAGTCCTTAACCAATGCACCACCAACACTTTAATGATTTAAATTCTAAGAGTTTGGGAATTATATAAATCAATGCACTAACCCTAGATCTATTATAGAGGATAGAACCAAAAAACCTCCTAAACCGAGTGTAAAAAGGTGTGTATATTCCATCAGTACTATAGAGGAGGATAATGATAATGATTTATTAAAAGTTAAAGTCATTATGCACTCCATAAATTCAAATTACTGAATTGATTTTGGTTCTACAAATTATTTCATATTAGACAAGTTTGATAGGAATTTTGATCTACCATCCTAATTATTGGTACTGAAATATCTGTGAAAAACCCTGAAGGCATGATTATTATGTATAATATATATAACAATTATTTGATCAATAATTTTGAAAATATATTTCCTGAAAATTTATTTACTCTACCATTTTTTTAATTTGATATAATAATGGTTTTGTATTGTATTTTCTTATATAGATAATATATCAATTATTAGGATAAGTTGCTCTCATTTCTTTTCCTAAACCATCTTGTGATAAAATATCTATACAAGGATGATCATGAGATCTCTTTGGAATAAAATTTCATTATATGGGTCCTAATACACAAAATTGATGGATTTATAGCTCAAATGATTAGGGAAGAAGGTAACACTGATGACATTCCTATTGTTTGTAAATATGTTAATGTATTTCTAGATGAACTGCTTAGTCTTCCCCCAGAATTTAAGGTTTAGTTTTCAATAAAACACTTACCTAGATTCATTCCCATATCAAAAATACCATAAATAATGGATCCAATTGATTTTGAAAAATTAAGGAATCCGTTATAAGGAAATTTGAGCAAGGGTTTTATATGACCGATTTCTTTACCATGGGGTACACCAGTTCTATTAATCAAAAAAGGATGGATTAATGCATCTTTTC
Source organism: Viscum album (assembly GCA_963277665.1). Classification (NCBI taxonomy): domain Eukaryota; kingdom Viridiplantae; phylum Streptophyta; class Magnoliopsida; order Santalales; family Viscaceae; genus Viscum; species Viscum album. The sequence goes on from OY728133.1 coordinate 1,674,435,333, forward strand.
ATTGATTATCATGAGCTTAATAAAAACACGATAAAGAAAAAGTATCCTCTACCCCATATTGATGACCTAATTGATCAAATCAGAGGAGATAATACATCTTAAAGATTGACCTTCGATCTAGATACCATTAGTTAAGGGTCAAAAGGGATGATATTTCAAAGTTAGATTTTCTCATGAGGTATAGAGACTATGAATTTATAATGATGCAATTTTTACTTATGAATTCTGCAACTATCTTCATAGATTTAATAAATTGAGTTTTTAAAGACTACCTTGATCAATTTCTAGTTGTCTTTATAGATAATATTCTCATATATTCAAAGATAAAGGAAGAGAATGAAGATTGGTTACTGATTGTGTAAAGACCTTGAGAAATGAGAAACCATTTTCTAAATTTAGAAAGTGTGAATTTTGGCTATAGAAAGTATCATTTTTGGGCCATTTAATCATAATAAAGGGCATATGATTAAATCCATCAAAGAAAAAAGTTATTTAGATTTGGAAAATACCAACCACTATAGCTGAGATCTGTTGTTTTCATAGGTTATCAGAAAATTACCGATTATTTTTGAGAAATTTCTCACTAATATCAAACCCATTATCCAAGTTAACATGGAAGGGAGTGAAGTTCCCTTGGATTAATGATTGTGAATAAATATTCAAGGAACTAAAAAGATATTATTCCCTACTCCTATACTTACCTTATCTGAAAGTATAGATGGGATTGTAATATAAATTGATTCTTAGAAATAGAGCTTGAGTTGAATACTCATGTAGAGTAATAATGTAATTGATTATGCATCATGATAATTGAATACTCATGAGATAAATTAATCAACCCATTATTTGTAGCTAGGGGCGGTGATCATTACATTAATGATTTTTAACATTATGTTTATGTTGAAAAGTGTTATATATATATATATTGACTATAAGACCAAGAAATATATATTCATACAGAAGGAGTTGAATATGAAATAAAGAAGATGGTTTTAATTGATAAAAGATTAATACTTCTCAATACATTACCACTTGAGGAAGGAAAATGAGGTGGCTAATGCTCTGAGTAGAAAATATCATGATACACTATCTATGATAAGGATTGAAAAATACCCAATACTCTGGGATTTTCAATGGATAAATCTTGAATTCATAAAGAAAGGTAAGAAATACCATTTTTTCTAAATGACTGCTCAATCATCCATTCATGTGAATATGAAATAAGTTTATAAGGATAATTCAAAGTTACAAAAAAAAGTAGCGAGTATTCCGGAGTTCATTTTTTATAAAGAATGAGTTATATGTTTTGGAACCCAGATATGCATCCCATCAAAACCAGAATTGAAGTGGGGGATTTTTGATGATTCTCATAGCTCACCCTTATCTATTCATCCTAGAATCATGAAGATATATAGAAATCTATATAAAAATTTTTGGTGGGATAACTTGAATAGGAAGATTGTAGAGTACAAATATCTATGTTCATCATATGGAAAAAACATAAGGATGAAAGATATAAGTACAATGGTATGTTGTAATCCTTACCCATACCAGTATGAAAATAGGAAAAAATAACCATGTATTTTGTTATGGGACTTCCTAGAACACTTAATTGTTATAATTCCATTTGGGTTATAGTTGCTATCATTACAAAATTAGTGCATTTTATTATAATCAAAGAAGTTTTATCTCTTAACAAACTCTCTATGATATATATAAGAGAAGTTTTAAGGCTATATAGAGTTCCAATATCCATTATATTTTATTTTTATACAAGTTGTAACTTGAGGTTCTGGAGAATACTTCTACTATAATTCAAGACAATGTTAAGATTCAACACTAATTATTATCCTAAGATAGATGGTTAGTCTGAGAGGACTATTCAAACTCTTGAGGATATATTTGGATCTTATTATATAGTCTTCCAAGGATATTGGGATCAACACCTCCCACTAATAGAGTTATCATATAACAAAAATTTCCATTCTATAATTCATATGGTACAATATGTGGCTCATTAGGGGAGTAGATGTTTCACTCCATCATGCTGGTATGAAGTCGAAGAGAGGAAGCTGATAGGTCCTGAAATTTTCCAAGAAATGATAGATAAGGTTAAAACCATTTAGTGACATATGAAACGTAACAACCCAGGTACTTATAAAATAATTTGTTTTCATTTTGGAATGATATAGTTAAATTCATTATAAATTTATAAAAAAATAAGTGATATTTGTAGAAATTAAGGAATTTATACTAATGGAATAGTTAATTGAACTTTGGAATAGTTACACGATCATTAGGAATAGTAAAATTTTAAATATAATATCAACCTCACCTATTAGAGTATAAATAATTTTTTATCTTATAAGTGTATTCATGATATATTTATATCATAGAATAAGTAAATAAATGTTTTGGAAACAATAAATTAAGTGTTGGTATTTTGTAAGTCAAAAATATTTAGCTACAATTTAATAATTAATTTAATGATTTAAAAGAAAATTTATTTTCATGAAATATATTCAAAAATTATTATTTTTTTGTCTTATTATTATAATATAATTTTATGAGACTTTAATTTTTTAAAGTGTTATAAAATTAGTTATAATTTTAAAATTGGTATTTTTAGAATAAATTATGATTTTAATTAAAAATTAAATTTATTATATTTAGAAAATTATTTTCAAAAAATTGAGTTCATTTTTTGAATTATACACATCAAAAAATGGTTAGGGTGGATTTTTGGGATTTTTCTAAAATACTTGAATTTTTGGTGAATTGTAATGTATGGTAATTTATAGTATATATACATTATAAGATAAATAAACTATTCCTTGATTAATAAATGATGTAAGAACCATAATCTAGAAATTAACTCTATTATTTAATATATTTGATGATAATTCTCAAACTATTCATAGTCTTGAGCCAAATTAATAAACTAATGAATATAATAATGAGAAAAAAACCCCTATCCTCCACTATAAATACCACTCCTCACCACCTATTATCCTCATACTTCAAAGACTTTTATCTAATTAATTTATACATAACTCCATTTCCAAGACTCTTACCTATGTCCAAGACCTTTTTGTATCACCAAAAGGACAAAACCAAGGGCTTCAAGAAGGTTCTCAAGGAGGATGATTCAAGAGGTGAAAATCATTTTTCATTTCCTTTTATTTTGTTTTCAATTATTTTTATTTTCTTATACTATATTAATATCACCTACTCCAAGAGGAATGAAAACTCCATTATCTTATATATACTATAATTTTATCATGTTTATATAAAAATTCATCATCATACCTCTTCTCCTCTACCTTTTATTCTAAAAATAAAAACATCATTTGTGATGTGTCAATTTACCAAATCATGGACGATGTGTTTTCAATTTATGCCTTCAAGTGTGGTCATAAAACAATTAATATGGTTAAATAATATTTTATTATACATATTATAAATTATATTATATTCTATAACCTGTTCTTATACATAATATCAATTAATAAAATAATAGTGGTTCGTAGTGATCAAAATTCACAAAAATAAACCAAGGTTCCCCACTAATGTTTTATCTAATGATTCATACTTATAACATATTACCAAAATAATATATAATACCATTTAATATTATGGAAGTTTATTAATAACATTTAATTTCAATTATAGAGTTTTTATCCCTTTCGATAAGAAAATCCATAATAAACCTACAATGGAAACCATGAAATAAATACACCTGAAACAATGAAAATAACAAAATATTATTAATAAATGGGTTGAAATATGTTATGAGAATGACATATAAGTAATTATAAATATTAATATGGTTCTTTCATATATTAATAATACTCTTTAAACCATTATACATATGTTTTTAACACATTTTAAGAAAATCAAACATGAGGTATGGGAATTGTTAACCCAATTTCTATTCTTTAGGTTAACCTTATACTTAATTGTTTTTGTGGTACTAATATTATTTTTGCGATGAATTTTGTTTATATTATAATTTATTATGTTTATTTATAGTGTATATAAATATTACCCTATTTTTATTAATTCTAACTTTAATAATTTGATATTTTAAAGGTATTTTATTTAAAAATAATCTTTTAAAATTATATTTTACCAAATTCAAAAGAAATGTTTTTATGAAATTATTCATGTTTTATAATTATGTTCTCGTTATTGGGAACTATTTATGATGAAGGGTGATACCTATATCTCCCTCCAATTCATTGGTTATGTTTAAGTTGAAGGTCTCCCATATGGTTACTCCAAATGTAACTACGATGGTTACACCATAAGGTATCCATGAGGGTTACGTTATAAGGTAGCCTTGAGGGTCGCATTGTAAGGTAGCCATGAGGGGTACAAATAATATGGTATCCATGATAGTTATAATATTAATAAAGTAATACCCCAAGTTACCTTTATCATATTATTTATGTTTACCATGTTTTATGTAAATCTAATGTTTTCACAAAGTAACTATATGATACTTAATGGGTGAGTTGTATGTCTTTATGAGAATGATTTCATATGTTTATAATTATTCGTATACTAATGGTATCTATCTTTATTTTTATATCCCTTAATGATATTTTTTTTCTTATACCAAGTTTTAAAATGGTTTTCATAGGGTTTAAGGATGGGTAAAAGAAAAGGGGAAGCCAAGATGAATGCTATTAAGAATTTTCATGAAAAGATTTCATGCGTTTATTTAAAACTTTTGTATTATGAGAAAATGGATATTGTTTAAGTGGTACCCACTTTTATACTTGTGGGTTGATGTTTATTAATTATGTCCTAATTTTATAAAAATAAAAACTGAAAATATCTCTAGGAATGTATAGAATTTAATTATAAATAAATTTACTAGATTATATAATGTTTAAGGCTAGGTCCTTATAGTTGATATCAGATCATGGTTTAAATAACTTTAGGGGTTAGGATGATGTTAATAGAATACCATAAATGATTTTAACTTATATTTATGTTTAAATGATACTAAATATTAAGATTACCATGTTTCTTTATTATTGATATGTCTATTCAGAATGGTTTTCCATAGAAGAAATAGGGAGGATGGCATAGGAAGTCACAGAGAGGATGATATCTTTCTGAATCTATAACCTGGAATGGTGGGAATTGAAACTAAATAGTTTGTAATATTAATTTATTAGTTGAATAAAGCTATAAATGACAGTGTAATCCATGTAAGATAACAATTAGAGCTACCACAATAGAATATGATGATAGTTGACCATTTTTTGAGGCAACACCCTCTTACTTTCAGTGGATCTTTTAACTCAGTGGGGATGAAGGATGGATTAAAGCCCTTGAAAAGATATTTTATGTTATGGGGTGTTCATATAATCAAAAGGTTAGTCTTTACAATTAACCTTTTAAAGGTGAAGAAGACCATTGGTGGTCAATGGTCAACAATATTAGTGATAATGATGAGATTGATTCCTTAGAATGTGATGAATTTAAAAATATTTTCCTTGAAAATTATTTTCCTAAGGTGGTTAAAATTAATATAGAAAAGTAATTCCTTGAATTGAAAGAAAAGGAAGAGGATTCAGTGTCCGCGTATGAAGAAAATGTCACCATATTGTCAAGGTATGCTCAAAATATTATTTGGGATATTGATAGTAAAATCAAGCATTTTTACTCAGGATTGAAGCCAAGATACCGAAGGTCTATGGACTTTTGTGAATTCAAAAGTTGTGAGAAACTCGTCTGTTGTGATGAGAGGTTAAAAATGGAGTTTTCTAATGATCACATGTACTTTGATAATAAGCAGAAGAATAGGTCCAGATGGAAAGCGATGGATAAGAATCAATCAAAGAAATATGAAGGTAAGGAAGTCCAGTTTATAGTTTTTGAAAAGTGTGGTAAAAAGCACCGTAGGTAATACCTTAACAAAATTTGGGAAGTGTTTTTGATGTGTTAAGTTTGTACATATGGATATATATTGTGAGGAAAAATATCTTATGATTAATAATGATAAGAAAAATATTAAGCGTTTTAAATATGGAGAGATGAGTCATTATGAAAATACATACCCAAAGAAAGACCCGAATGATGGAAAGAAGCTAGATTATAAGTATAAAGGTGTAGTGAGATCCTTTGAAACTACATCATCATATGGAGGGCCATCAATTGAGGTGGTGTTAGGTACTTTGTTTATTTACTTAGATTTTTATAATTTCTTTTTTGATATGAGTTTTACATATTTTTTTATTTTTGAGAAATTTTCTGGTAAATTGGAAATTTCACTTCAATAAATGAGACTAAAACTTATGGTTAAAACACTAGGGGAAATATTATAGTAAAAAGGAATTATAAGAATATTTCTATTATTGCCTTCGGAAATACAATACCTATAAAACTTATTGTATTTCCCATAGTAGAGTTTAATGTTATTTTTGGTATGGATTGATATTTTGTTTATCATGCTAAGATTGATTATAGAGATAAATAAGTTGTTTTTCAAAAAGGGTTTTAATTTGTATAAAAGTATGAACCCATATTATTGATAACATATTAGGAAGATGAGAAAATGTCAAAATATAGAAATGAAAGTTATCTTGCTCATATTATATAAAATAGGTAAATTGTTCAGATTAATGATATATCAGTGGTAAATGAATACCTTTATGTTTTTCTTAATGAGTTACCCAGTTTTATACCTAATCGAAAAGTTGAATTTACTACTAGCTTAGTTCTAGATGATAAGATAATTTAATAAACCCCTTATCTAATGGATCAAGTAGAACTTCTTGAATTGAAAAATTAGTTGCAAGAGTTTCTTGATAAAGGATTAATTCATACTAGAACTTCACTATGGGGAGCCCCTATTTTGTCCATTAAAAAGAAAGATGGTTCCATGAGACTTCAAATTTATTATAGATCTTTTAATGACATTAATTTTAATAATAAGTATCATTTTCATCATATTGATGAATTTTTTTATCATCTCTAGGGAGCTTAGTATTTTTCTAAGATTGACTTGCGATATGGGTACCATCAACTGATGGTGAAGGTGGATGAAACCCTGAAAACAAATTTTCATACTAGATATGGGCATTATGAGTTTTTTATGCCCCTTGGTTTGACAAATGGACCTATTGTATTAATATATTTTATGAATAGAATATTCTTTGAATATTTGGATAAGTTTTTCATTGTTTTTATTGATGATATTTTTGTCTTTTAAAAAAGTTACGAGGATCATGAAAAACATTTAAGGATTGTCTCAAAAACTCTCAAAGAAAAGAAGTTATATGAAAGATTTAGCTATTTTGATTTCTATTTTTAATAGATTTATTTTCTTGGGAACATTGTAAATATAGATGGAATAAAAGTTGATCCTACCAAAACAAAAGTGGTTGATGAATGGCTAAGACCTAAAAATGTTATAGAGATTCATATTTTTCTTAGATTAGCATGTTATTACTGATGGTTTGTTAAAAATATTTTATGATTATCTAGACTGCTAACCAATTTAACATGAAAATGGGTTAAATTTATTTGTATAGAAGACTATGATGTTTTTTTTCGGGAAATGATGAAGAGATTGGTGAATAATCTAATTTTAACCTTAACTTTAAGAAATGGTGAATTTTTCATCTATAGTGATGATTCATTGAAGGGAATGATTGCATACTGATACCGAATGATCAAGTAATTGATTATGAATCAACACAACTAAAACCTCATGAGTTAAATTACCCCACACATGATTTGAAATTATAAGCTGTGGTTTATGATTTGAAAATTTAGAGGCATCATTTATATGAATCCAAATGTGAAATATATACTGACTATAAAAGTCTAAAGTATATTTTTACTCAGAAGGAATTAAACATGAGGTAGAGAAGATGGATTGAACTGATAAAGGATTTTGATTTCAAGATAAATTACCATATTGGAAAGGAAAATAAAGTGGTTGGTTCTGTCATGACCCCCTTCCATCAATGATGCCCCTCCTGAGCTGGCAATGGTGAAAGGGAGATAATGACCCCCGAGTCCCACCTCCAGTAGGCCCCGGGGTGGCGACTAGCACCAAGGGTATGCATTTTCACAAATATGGGAGGCATTACCATTTTTATTGTTTAGGATCGGGAAATAGGACAAGTCAATCACCAAAAAGGAAAAGAACGAGAGTATAGAAAAAAACCCCAAACCAGTCCCACATGCATGTTTAAATAATTCTTGAAAACAAGTACAAGTATCTGAAAGCTCAAAAGTACAATACCAAAAGAAAACAAGAGAACAACAACTGCAACAACTCCAACTGTCCGACTAGTAGGGTCCTGCACGGCTCTGGTAGTCCTCTTGAAAACCTGAAAGTAAACATAGGGTGAGCATACAAGTATACTCAGTAGGGAAACCTAAAGCTCACATGCACAAGTAGGGAGACATCCTAATGTCTCGAGAGAAAACAGAAGAACCAATACCTAGCAAGGAATCTATCCACCCATCCTCCTTAGTCACACTCACCAAGTAACACAAACAAGTATAGTATATATAAGAACAAGAGTATTGGGTACCCCGCACCATTTTCCCACTGGTTATTAAAGACATCCTACGCATCGAACCAATCCCGCCATTCTCACTGCAGTCCTACTGCCACACCCCGCCCGCAGACACCTGGGCCTCAACCACTATCCCGCCCGCAGACACCTGGGCCACAACTGCACATCCCACCCACACACACCTGGGCCTCACAAACCGTACATCCTGCCCGCACACACCTGGGCCTCATCCCGAAGGTTCTTGGGAAAAAAACCATTCTCGAAGAGTCTTGGGCTATAGTCACACCTATCAAAACCTACTCGAAGGGTCTTGGGTGTAAGGTCGCCTCAAGCCGTCACAGCCTATCGAAACCTACCCGAAGGGTCTTGGGTGTAAGGTCGCCTCAAGCCCTCACAGCCTATCGAAACCTACCCTAAGGGTCTTGGTTGTAAGGTTGCCTCAAGCCATCATAGCCTATGTCCAAAGAGTCTTGGGCTATCCGGGAAAGGGATCATAAAGGAGATAATAATCAGCCACTAATGGAAGTGTTGGAAAAGACACCCTCCCCCATGAAATGGGGGTGTTCGGCACTAAGTTCTCAACATGGGCGTGGTGCGACAAAACACAGAGATACAGTTACATATGTATATTTATACCAAACACACAACCCAACCTATGGCTTCTAAACAGAGAAACTGAGCACGTGCCTCGACACTGCTACTACGAAGCATGCACACAACAAACAATCCCAACCCCATTTAGGTTTTCATGTTTCAATAGTATTAGTTGTCAAATCTTTTAACTATAGGGCAACTATCAAAAACCAAACCAAACCGACATGTTCACAAAACAAATCCCTGCCAGCCACAAAAAAATGAGGTGAAATGCAAGCAAACACATATCATCTCATTAACAAAAGATTATCATAACCATCTTTAATTTATTTCCATCATAACATCCCACCATTCATTTATTCCCAAGTTCCACACATAAAACAACATTTTTCCACCTTCCACATTTCCATAAATTTTCCCCCATAAATGATCCACCACCAACCACTTTATCAATGATCACCACCCATCATTGTAGCCCTGCTACCAAACATCACATCAGACCACAACCCAGAAAATTCCATTTCACACATCCCATAACAAAACCAACCCAACACCAACATGTTCATTATTCCATTTTGTTCAACCGGGGTGATCACACAAGGGTTCTAGTTTTCATTTAATAAACCAAATTTACGTGATTATCCCATTTCCACATTTCAACAAGTTTCCATCCACAAACAGATCAGAAAATTAATTGCGCAAGCAAAGGACCCCAACGACTGTGATTTTCAGTAGGCAGAAGCCTTTTCAATTCACAACATAATCAAAGGATAAGAATTGATGGAAAAACAACAAAAGCAACACAATTCCCCAAACCCATTCTTTAACTGGTTATTATCTTTATTTAATGGTTCAGCCATATCTCACTAAAACTATATAATTACCACCCCGCATGTTGCACAAAAGAGGGAGAGACAAAGGTAAGATCCCTACCTGGACAGGTTTTGATGTCCCTCCACGAGAACAACCACCACGAGGACTTTGATCACCTCTCCTGATGACTACACCTCTTTGTGGATGTTGTGGCACAACATCACTAACAACCAAGGGAGATTTCATTTAGGTTTAAGGTGCCACTTGTCATAGAAAGGCAAGGAAGAACAGAAATAGGAGATCGGGGAAAAAGAAAGGGGGTAGAACATACCATTAAGATGATGTTCGTCGAAGAGTGTCGCTCCTGTCAAACCTGACAAAAGCCTCCTTGAGTGGAAGTAGAAAAGGGAAGGCCGAAGGAAAAGACAACAGGTCCAGGCTCAGAAGTTTCGCCTCATAGTTATGATCCCGTGGCCGCTGAAGGATCGTAAATCGGAGCTCGGACGAAGAAGTTATGGAAGAAAGAGATGGGAGTCTCTCGGGAGGGCTCCGCTCGAAGAAAAAGGGGAGGAGAGGAAGTGGTCCAAAGGAGGAGCGGACCCCTCCTTTTATAGGCGTGAAAAACAAAAGTACACAGTGTGTACTTCGTAGTACATGGCGTGTACTAAGCCATTCCACACGGTCACCACATGGCTTCCAACACGGTATATGATGCGGCACGCGGCCGTTGACTGGTCAACCCACGGTTTAAAGGTAAGTCCTACGAGGGGAGGAGATACACGGTGTGTAAGATGGGCTAAACTGCGTGTACTCATTTATTTTACGCGGCAAGGACACGACCTCAACACGGCACACGACCGTTGACTGGTCAACACACGGGTTAAGGGTAACGCGTACGCGGGGAGGGACTACACGGCATGTAAGATGGGACACACGGCGTGTACACACTTATTTTACACGGAAATGACACGACCTCAACACGAGGTATACCCGACAAGGTAGTACGCGACGTGTACTCAAACTACACGACGTGTAGTTTCAAAATTCTGAAAAGTGTGGGAAAAGTCCATTCTACCCTCCAGAACTCTTCATAACCTCCTTTTTGACAAAGGAATGAGCCGGAGAGGTCCGGGCCATTACATCAGATACCTCTTAAAACATTGTCGTCTTTGAGAATTCAAAACCAACCCAGAAGGACCCAACAAGATACCTCTTAGGGCTCTCGTTATAACAAGAAACCAACCAACAACCCTATTCATATGAGTTAGGAATTCCTTCTCCTATGTCAAGATATTATCTGCTTTAGGTGGCACTGACTCGCCTGCACGGGTTTAATCGCATCCTCATTAATGCGTCTTGATTAAGGATCAGGTTTTCCCTTTCCCATACATCCGGACATGTTACACACTTCCAGAGAACAAGGAAAACAAAAGTCTCATAACCAACAAGCCATTTCATATATCAAAGGTACATGGTATAACACCAAAAAAAAACCCAAGTCAAAACAACTCCAGGTACTGAGCGCGCATCTGGGCCTCCCGCTCCCAAGTGCTCTCCTCAAGGCCGCCATGACTCCACAACACACGAACCAAGGCGATGGTTTTCCCACAGAGCACCTTATCTTTGCGATCCTCGACTCTAACTGGTCGTTCCTCGAAGGTCGCGTTGTCTCCCATATCTAACTCTCCCCTGTCGATAATGTTAGAGTCGTCATGTAAGTACCGACGAAGCTGGGAGACGTGGAAGACGTCATGGACCCTCTCCAACTGCGGTGGCAGGTCCAGCTGATATGTCACCTCGCCGACTTGCCTTAGCACCTCGAAAGGTCTGATGAACCTAGGGAAGAGCTTACTCCCCTTCCCAAACCTCCACTGCCACCGTCGAGGGGAAACCTTCAAGAACACATGATCTCCCACCTCAAACTCTAAGGGACTCCTCCGACGATCAGCATAAGACTTCTGTCGGTCTTGAGCTGCTTTCATCCTCTCACGCACAAGCTGGACTTTCTCGGTGGTGCTCTGTACTACTTCCGGCCCAAGTGTACCTGTCTCACCAACCTCTGCCCAGCAAATGGGTGAACGACATGGTATTCCATACAAAGCCTCAAACAGCGCCATGCCAATGGTAGAGTGTAAGCTGTTGTTGTAGGAAAACTCTACTAAAGGCAAGTGTCGTACCCATGATCCTCCGAAATCCAGAACACATGCTCACAACATGTCCTCCAACATCTTGATAGTCTGCTCTGTCTTCCCATCAGTCTGAGGGTGGAAAGCAGTGCTAAGGCGTAGCTAGGTGCCAAAAGCATGCTGTAACCCCTTCCAGACTCGTGAGGTGAATCGAGTATCCTGATCTGAGACGATAGTCTTTGGAACTCCATGCAAACACACCACCTCGTCCATGTACCTTTGTGCTAAGGTACTCACCAGGACCGACTCCTTGATTGCTAAGAAGTGAGCTGATTTCGTCAGTCGATCCACCACTACCCAGATAGCATCATAACCACCCTGAGCTCTGGGTAGTCCTGTGACGAAGTCCATTGAGATGTCATCCCAATTCCACTTGGGAACATCTAAAGGATGAAACAAACCACCAGGAACACGGTGTTCTGCCTTCACCTGTTGACATACCAGGCATTTAGCCACAAACTCCACCACTGCCCGTTTCACCCCGGGCCACCAAAACTTTCCCCTCAGGCCTTGGTAAATTTTCGAAACTCCTGGATGTACTGCCAAGGCTGAGCTATGAAACTCACAGAGAACTTCCTCATGCATTTCCTCCAGAATAAACAACCTTCCATGAAAGAGCATCCGATGTTAGCTATCCTCTGACTATCCTTATGGAGCGTTCCCCTGATCGACACGATCCCGCATCACTTTCGCCTCGGAGTCTCCCCACTAAGACTCTTCCACCTGCTGCAACAAGGAGGACTGCACCGTCATCTGAAACAAACATCCTTTAACACCTTCTACCCTTGCATCCAAGTGCAAGGCAGCCAACTCTCCCATCGCTTTCCAAGCATCAGCGGATTCTCGAACCACTTCCTGATGCGACTTCCTGCTTGGGGCATCATCCACAACGTTTCCCTTACCTTCAGTGTAAGAGATATCAAAGTCGTATTCTTGGAGGAACTCGACCCATCTCCACTGCCATAAGTTCAGGTCACGTTGGGAGAAGATATAACGTAATCTCTTGTGATCTGAGAAGACCACAAAGCGCTCCCCAAGAGGTAATGTCGCCAAAACTTCAGTGCGAACACTACTGCTGCAAGCTCTAGGTTATGGGTGGCATAGTTACACTCGTGAGGGCGCAACTGCCTAGACCCATAGAAGATCACACCCTTCTTCTGCATTAGTATGCACCCTAAGCCAAGTCCAGAAGCATCACAAAACACTTCATACGACGAACCTTCCTCTGGAAACCTGAGTACGGGAGCACTGACCAACTTCTCCTTCAGGTAGTCGAAAGCTTTCTGGCACTGCTCGCTCCATAGGAAAACCTGGTTCTTCCTAGTCAAAGCTGTCAATGGAGCAACGACTCGAGAGAAGTCCGAAACGAACCTCCGATAATAGCCCGCCAACCCCAGAAAGCTATGAACTTCTGCCACGCTCTTGGGTGCTGCCCAAGAAACAACTGCTTCTACCTTTGACGGGTCCACTGACACTCCATGCTGAGACACTACGTGCCCAAGGAAGTGTACTTCTTGCGTCAAGAACTTACACTTCGACAACTTCCCATAAAGCTGGTGGTGCCAAAGGACTTCCAAGACTGCCCTGAGATGCTCAACGTGCTCCTCCCTCGATCTAGAGTAGATCAGGATTTCATCAATGAACATAACGACGAACCGGTCCAGGAACTCTCAGAAGACAAAGTTCATACGCCCCATGAACACAGCTGGTGCATTTGTAACCCCAAACGGCATCACCACAAACTCGAAGTGCCCGTATCTGCACCTGAAAGCTGTCTTCGAGATGTCACTATCCTTTACTCTCAGCTAATGATACCCAGACCGCAGATCAATCTTAGAAAACCAACCTGCTCCCCTCAGCTGGTCGAAGAGATCATATATCCTTGGAAGGGGGTAACAGTTCTTGACCGTTACCTGATTCAACCTCCGGTAGTCTATGCATAGCCTGAGACCACCATCTGCCTTCTTCACGAATAAAACTGGAGCACCCCAAGGCGACATGTTGGGTCGAACAAAACCCTTCTACATCAGACCGTCAATCTGAATCTGCAACTCCCGCAACTTCGAAGGTGCCATCCGATAAGGGGCCATCAAAATCAGACGGGCACCCGACTGCAAATCTATCCCAAACTCAACGTCACGTCAGGGGGTAGAGTCACAACCTCCTCAGGAAAGATATCGAGGAACTCCCCAACAACCTCTGGCACATCCATCATCTCCGTATCAGCTGGAACCACCAATAACCTGCCTAACAAGGAAAGGAGAGGCTTCGCATGCCGGCTTCCCACATGATAGCTCCTCTCGCCAACAAAAGTTGCACGCTGCCCATCCATGTCGGAGAACATGACTCTTCTTCGGAAGCAGTCAATAATGGAACTAACAGAAAATAGCCAGTTGATGCCTAGGATGACATCGTATGGCTGCATCTGTAGTAAAAGAAGATCCCCAATGGACCGATGTGGTCCCAACATCAGCTCACATCCTCGGAAAACACAAGATAAGCGGGTTTGACCTCCAACAGGTGTACTCAACACCAGGGGTACAGAAAGTATCTCTACATCTAGACCCAAAGCATGGGCTAGACCAGGTGCAACAAAAGAGTGCGAAGCTCCTGAATCGAACAAAGCAGAGACAAGAGTGCTGAACAAACAAATCGTACCTCGCACCACCTCTGGTCCTGCGAGAGCCACCAACTCTGCTGCGTGCAACTGCCCACACCCAGCTCCTCTGCCTCTTTGATGTCAACCACTTCCCCGACCACGTCCTGGTAGAGGTCCCTGAGGAGCATCCTAAGGTCGGCCTCCTCCTGCAAAGTCTACCCTCGGAGGAGCAGAGCTCTGCTGCTGCTGGAAGGGCCTCGCCGGCAACTGGTGCTGCTGAGGTGGGTGCTGATCCTTCCCACCTCCACCGTACTGAGCTCGGGTCAAGCACCAACTCTGAAGGTGCCCGAAACCTACAAAAGAGAAACACTTCGGCCCTGTGTTCATGAAAGAGGGACGGGGTCCTGAAGATCTGAACTGGAACTGCTGGGGCCTGCTCCCCACTGGCCCGAATCTGGAAGGTCCGGTCGTAGGAGGCCTGCTGCTGACTGCCTTCCCCTTCGATGAACCCAGCTGGATCCCCTCTCTTAGTACACCTCCCTGCAAGTGCATCCTTTCTACGACCTCTGCTTTCTTCTGTACATCCATGTACGTCGGAAGGGTGAAGGGGGTGACAACATACTGAAGCGAAGGACGAAGCGCCTCCTCCAAACGTCTCGCCCGAGACTGCTCATCCGGAAAGAGTTCCAGAGAAAAGTGTTAGAGATTCTTGAACTTGATCCCCAACTCTTGGACTGACATACTCCCCTGCTAAAGGGAGAGCAATTCCTGCCACTTCTCTGCCTTGATCATGGAAGAAAGGAATTCCTCCCGGAACTCCTTCCCAAAGTTAGCCCATGGAAATTCTGTCTCTTTCCTCTCCCCGAGGTAGAGCATCCACCACTGGCGCGCCGCACCTCTCAGCTGACTGACTGCTAGGGGAACCCAGTACTCCCTCGGAGAACGGATCAAGGTAAAAGCGATCCCTAGCTCCTCAAGCCACCCCTCTATCTCCATATCCGAAGTACTACCCTCATACTTCTTGAGGATTTGTCACTGGAAAGAATGAAGAGTCTTCTTCCACTGGATATCTTCCTCCTCTCGATCAATCTTCAGTTGATCGACCGCCTGAATCTGCTGGGCCTCGGCTGTTTGAGCCACCTGGGGATATCATCCAGGTTCCATAGCTGCACGTTGAACAAGGAAAGCCTAAGCCTGAGTAGTAAGGAGATTTCTCAAGGTTTCATTTTATCACTTTATTTTATTCCCAGAACACCCAAATCAAGTAAAACACAATCATGATAATGCATGTACCTTCCCTAGGGTCTCTACCCTGCAATCAATGTAGCATCACTTGGCTGTTCGGTAGGCTCAGAGTCCCTGCATCGGATCACGGGGGGCCCTAAAATCCCGTGTCCTAGCCGGTCTTCACTGGACTATGTCACACACCAAGATTAACTAACACTGCTGCCCTACCATCCCATGCAATTCTCACTGTGCCTAACTCCAGACTCCATCCTATCTCTCAACCTGCCTCTGATACAAATCTGTCATGACCTCCTTCCATCAAAGATGCCCCTCCTGAGCTGACAATGGTGAATGGGAGATAATGACCCCCCGAGTCCCGCCTCCAGTAGGCCCCGGGGTGGCGACTAGCACCAAGGGTATGAGTTTTCACAAATATGGGAGGCATTACCCATTTTATTATTTAGGATCGGGAAATAGGACAAGTCAACCACCAAAAAGGAAAAGAGAGAGAGTATAGAAAATAAACCCCAAACCAGTCCCACATGCATGTTTAAATAATTCTTGAAAACAAGTACAAGTATCCGAAAGCTCGAAAGTACAATACCAAAAGAAAACAAGAGAACAACAACTGCAACAACTCCAACTGTCCGACTAGTAGGGTCCCGCACGGCCCTGGTAGTCCTCCTGAAAACCTGAAAGTAAACGTAGGGTGAGCATACAAGTATACTCAGTTGGGAAACCTAAAGCTCACGTCACAAGTGGGGAGACATCCTAATGTCCCGTGAGAAAACAGAAGAACCAATACCTTACAAGGAATCTATCCACCCAGCCTCACCAGTCACACTCACCAAGTATCAAAAACAAGTATAGTATATATAAGAACAAGAGTATTGGGTACCCCACACCATTTTCCCACTGGTTATTAAAGACATCCTACGCATCGAACCAATCCCTCCATTCTCACCGCAGTCCCACTGCCACACCCCGCCCGCAGACACCTAGGCCTCAACCACTATCCTGCCCGCAGACACCTGGGCCACAACTACACATCCCGCCCACACACACCTGGGCCTCACAAACCAGACATCCCGCCCGCACACACCTGGGCCTCATCCCGAAGGTTCTTGGGAAAACAAACCTGCCCGAAGAGTCTTGGGCTATAGTCACACCTATCGAAACCTACCCGAAGGGTCTTGGGTGTAAGGTCACCTCAAGCCATCACAGCCTATTGAAACCTACCTGAAGGGTCTTGGGTGTAAGGTCACCTCAAGCCATCACAGCCTATCGAAACCCACCCGAAGGGTCTTATGTGTAAGGTCGCCTCAAGCCATCACAGCCTATGCCCGAAGAGTCTTGGGCTATCCATGAAAGGGAGCAGAAAGGAGCTAATAATCAGCCACTAATGGAAGGGTTGGGAAAGACACCCTCCCCCATGAAATGAGGGTGTTCGGCACTAAGTGCTCAACATGGGTATGGTGCGACAGAACACAGAGATACAGTTACATATGTATATATATACCAAACACACAACCCAACCTATGGCTTCTAAACAGAGAAACTGAGCACGTGCCTCGGCACTGCTACTACGAAGCATGCACACAACAAAAAATCCCAACCCCATTTAGGTTTTCATGTTTCAATAGTATTAGTTGTCAAATCTTTTAACTATAGGGCAACTATCAACAACCAAACCAAACCGACATGTTCACAAAACAAATCCCTGCCAACCAAAACAAAAGTTAGGTGAAACACAAGCAAACACATATCATCTCATTAACAAAAGATTATCATAACCATCTTTAATTTATTTCCATTATAACATCCCACTGTTCATTTATTCCCAAGTTCCACACATAAAACAACATTTTTCCACCTTCCACATTTCCATAAATTTTCCCCCATAAATGATCCACCACCAACCACTTTAACAAAGATCACCACCCATCATTGCAGCCCCGCTGCCAAACATCACATCACACCATAACTCAGAAAATTCCATTTCACACATCCCATAACAAAACCAACCCAATACAAACATGTTCATTATTCCATTTTGTTCAACCGGGGTGATCACACAAGGGTTCCAGTTTTCATTTTATCAACCAACTTTACCTGATTATCCAATTTCCACATTTCAACAAGTTTCCATCCACAAACAGTTCATAAAATTAATTGCGCAAGCAAAGGTCCCCAACGACCGTGATTTTCAGTAGGCAGAAGCCTTTTCAATTCACAACATAATCAAAGGATAATAATTGATGGAAAAACAACAAAAGCAACACAATTACCAAAACCCGTTCTTTAAGTGGTTATTATCTTTATTTAATGGTTCAGCCGTATCTCACGAAAACAATAGAATTCCCACCCCGCATGTTGCACAAAAGAGGGAGAGACAAAGGTAAGATCCCTACCTAGACAGGTTTTGATGTCCCTTCGCGAGAACAACCACCACGAGGACTTTGATCACCTCTCCTGACGACTACGCCTCTTTGTGGATGCTCTGGCACAACAAACCTAACAAAAAAGGGAGATTTAATTTAGGTTTATAGTTCCACTTGTCATAGCATGGCAAGGAAGAACAGAAATAGGAGATCGAGGGAAAAGAAAGGGGGTAGAACATACCATTAAGATGATGTTCGTCGAAGAGCGTCGCTCCTGTCAAACCCAAAAAAAACTCCTCAAGTGGAAGTCGGAAAGGGAAGGCCAAAGGAAAAAACAACAGGTCCATGCTCAGAAGTTTCGCCTCGTCGTTACGATCTCGTAGCCGCTGACAGATCGTAAATCGGATCTCGGACGAAGAAGTTATGGAAGAAAGAGATGGGAGTCTCTCGGGAGGGCTCCGCTCAAAGAAAAAGGGGAGGAGAAGAAGTGGTCCCATGGAGGAGCGGACCCCTCCTTTTATAGGCGTGAAAAACAAAAGTACACGGCGTGTACTTTGTAGTACACGACGTGTACTAAGAAATTCCACATGGTCGCCACACAGCTTCCAACACAGTATACGACGTGGCACGCGGCTGTTGACTGGTCAACCCACAGTTTAAAGGTAACACCTACGCGGGGAGGAGATACACGACGTGTAAGATGGGCTACACGGCGTGTACTCATTTATTTTACGCGGCAAGGACACGACCTCAACACGGAACACGACCGTTGACTGGTCAACACACGGGTTAAGGGTAATTCGTACGTGGGGAGGGACTACACGACGTGTAAGATGGGACACACGGCGTGTATACACTTATTTTACACGAAAAGGACACGACCTCAACACGAGGTATACCCGGAAAGGTAGTACATGACGTGTACTCAAACTACACGACGTGTACTTTCCAAATTCTAAAAAGTGTGGGAAAAGTCCATTCTACCCTCCAGAACTCTTCATGACCTCCTTTTCGACAAAGGAATGGGCTAGAGAGGTCCGGGCCATTACAGGTTCCTTGAGTTAAAAAAATCAGGAATCATAAACCATGGTACATTTTGAACAAGACCACTTGATTAATGATTTGATGAATTTTGGCTTGGAAGTTATTGGTTTTAGAAATTCCTCTATTTTTTTAGGTTTCAGTATAGTCATCTCTATGAGAAAGAATTAAGTAAGCACAGAAGGAGGATAATGAGTTACAGAAAAAGGTATAATTGGTGGAAAAAAGGAATTTTCCTAAATTTAATACTGATAAAGATTATGTTTTAAGATTTTGGAAGAGATTATGTGTGGCTTGTGATTCATAGTTAAAGAAAGAGTTATTAAGTGAAGCTCATTTTTATTTGTTTTTAGTTCATCTTGGTAGCAAAAATATGTATAGAGACCTTCAGGAGTATTACTGGTGGGATGAAATTAAAAGAGATATTATAGACTCTACGATGAAATGTTCATCTTGTCAAAAGGTTATAGTAGAGAGATAATTACCAAAGGTGATGCTTCAACCTTTGATAGTGTGAGAGTGGAAATAGTAAAATATATCCATGGACTTCATGGAGGGACTAACAAACAATTCTTGAGGTAATAATGTGATTTGGGTTATTGTTGACCGATTGACTAAATATTTACATTTTATTCTTATTCGAGATATTATGTATTTGGATTATATTTCTTAACTGTATCTCAAATAGATTATCAAGTTACATATAGTTCCTCTTTCCATTGTATCTGACCATGATCCTAGGTTTACTTATAATGTTTTGGAAGGCCTTAAGAAGTTTTTGGGCATGAAATTAAATTTCAAAACTTCTTTTCAGCCTCAATATGATGGACATAATGAGAGAAAAATTCGTACATTGGAGGATATGCTTCGATATTTTTCACTGTACAACTAGGGGAGTTGGGATCAACATATTTCTTTAGTTTTTTTTATTATAATAATAACTTTCATTCCATTATAGAAATGGAAACTTTTGAGGAACTATATGGAAAATGGTGTCAAACTCTATATTTTTGGGATGATGTTGGGGAAAGGAATTTGATGAGACCAAAATTAGTAGAGGAAGTGAATGAGAAAGTGAAGATGATCCAACAATATATGGGGATAGCTAAGATCATGCAAAAAAGTTATGAAAATAATTGGAGAAAAGTCTTTTCTCTCGAGGTAGGTGATCATGTTTTTATTAGAATCTCATCAAGGAAAAGTATTATGTTTTTTCATAAGAAAGGAAATCCATGTCCATGGTTCATTGGACCTTATGAATTTCTTAAAAAAGTTAGACTAGTCACCTACAAATAGATTTTCCTCTGAGTTTATCTTAGGTAGACAATGATTTTCATGTTTTGTTGTTGAGAATGTGTGTGCCAGATTCATCTCATGTTTTGAGCTCAGAAGTAGTACAAATGGAAGAGAACCTTTCTTATGAAAAGAAATCTATTCAGATTCTTGATCAAAGAGATAAAGTATTTTGGAATAAATTAATCCATTGGGTTATGGTTTTTTGGTTAAGCCACATGGTTGAGAAAGCAACTTGGGAATCTAGAAATTCTATCCGGGAAAGGTATCCTCGCTTATTTTATAAGCTAATAAAAATTGTGAGGATAAAATTTATAGATAGTGGGGAGAATGTGACAACCAATATACTTATGAAATAATTTTTTTTCATTGTAGATTTAAATAATTAAATTCATTATAAATTTGTTATCAAATAATTATATTTATAGAAATTAAGAAATTTATACTGATGGAATGGTAACTTGACCTTAGGAATTATAACATGAGCATTAGGAATAGTAATTTGGCCAATAGAATTATAACATCACCTATGAGAGTATAAATAAAATTTTTGTATCATATTAGTGTAATCTTGATATATTTATATCATGTAATAAGTAAATAAATATTTTTGAAACGATAAATTAAGTGTTGGTATTTTTGTAAGTCATAAATATTTAATTATAATTTTATAATAAATTTAATGATTTAAAAGAAAATTTATTATCATAAAATTGATTAAAAAATTATTATTTTTTGTCTCATGATTATAAGGTAATTTTATAAGACTTTAATTAATTTTTCAAAGTGTTATAAAATTAGATATTATTTTTAAATTGGTATTTTTCAAATAAATTGTGATTTTAATTAAAAATTATATTTCTAATACTTATAAAACTACTTTTAAAAAATAAAGTTCCATTTTTAATTCTACATGTTGAAAAATGGTTGAGGTGAATTTTTTGGATTTTTCTGAAATACTTGAATTTTTGGGGAATAGTAAAATACAGTAATTTATTGTATATATACATTATAAAATAAATACACTATTCCTTGAGTCATAAATTATTTAAGAACTATAATATCTAACTTCCCTCCATTATCTTAATATATTTTATGATAATTCTCAAACAATTCATATTCTTGAGCCAAATTAATAAACTAATGAATATAATAATGAGAAAACACCCCACTCCTCCATTATAAATACCACCCCATCACCTCTTCTACTCACACACCAAAGCTTTTTATCTTTATTAATTTCTATTTAAATCCCTTTCCAAGAATCTTCCCCATGTCCAAGACCTACTGGTATCACTAAAAGGCCAAAACCAAGTGTTTTAAAGAGGTTCTCAAGTAGGAGGATTCAAGAGGTAAAAATCCTCTTTCATTTTCTTTTATTTTACTTTTATTTTTTTTTATTTTATTATAATCTCTTCACATACCATTATTTAAGAATAATAAAAAATTCAATGTTATATATACAATAATTTTATCAGGTTTATGGAAAAATTCATCATTATACTTCTTCTCCTCTCCTTTTTATTCTAAAAATAAAAACATCATATGTGATGTATTGATTTACCGACATCATGGAACATCTGTTTTCAATTTCCATTACCTCCTTCAATTATGGTCATAAAACCATTAATATGGTTAAATCATATTGTATTAAACATATTATATGTTTATTATGTTTTCGAACCAGTGTTTATACATAATATTAATTAATAAAACAATAATAGTTTGTAATGATCAAAATTCACAAAAATAAACTAAGGTTCAACACTAATGTTTTATCTAACGATTCATACTCATACCATATAAACAAAATGATATGAAATACCATTTAATATTCTGGATTTTAATTAATAACATGTAATTTCAATTCTGAAGTTTTCTCCCTTCCGACAAGAAAATCCATAATAAACCTACCATGGAAACCATGAAATAAATGCACCCGAAACCAAGAAAACTACAAAATATTATTAATAAATGGGTTGAAATAAGTTATGAGAATATCATATAAGTAATTTTAAATATTAATATGGTTCTATAATATTTTAAAAACACTCTTTAAACCATCATATAGGAGGTTTGAACACATTTGAAGTAAGACAAACCCAAGGTAATGGAATTCTTAACCCAATTTCCATTCTTTGGGTTAAACTTCTACTTAATTATTTATGTGCTACTAAGATTATTTGTGTATTTAATTTTGTTTATATTATTTATTATTATGTTTATTTACAGTTTATACACATATTAATTTCATTCAATTAATTCTCACTTCAATTATAAGATATTTTTAAAATAATTTTCTTTAAAAATCCTCTTTTAAAATTATATTTTATAAAAATCAAAAGCAATGTTTTTATAAAATTATTCATGTTTTATGATTATGTTCTGATTTATTGGAAATTTTTATGATGATGAGTGTGACCAATATCTATCTCCAATTCATTGGGTATATTTAAGTTGGTGGTTGATCGTATGATTACTCCAAGTGTAACTGCGATTGTTACACCATAAGGTAGCTGCGAGGGTTATATTGTAAGGTAGCTGTGAGAGTGACATTATAAGGTAGTTGTAAGGGTTAAAAATAATATAGTAAAAACTATGGTTAAAATCTTAATAAATTAATACCCCATGTTTCCTTTAAGGTATTATTTATTTTTACCATGTTTTATCTAAATCTCATGTTTTTACAAAGTAACTATATGATACTTAATAGGTGAGAAGCATGTATTTGTGAGAATTATTTCATATGTTTATAAGTATACATGTAATAGTAGTTTCTATCCTTCTTTTTATATTCATCACTAATATTTTTGTTCCCATACCAAGTTTTAAATTTTTTTTCATAGGGTTTAAGGATGGGTAAGAGAAAAGGAGAAGCCAAGATGAATGTTGTGAAGATTTTTCATGAAAAGATTTCATGTTTTTATTAAAAACTTTTGTATTATGAAAAAATAGATATTGTTTTAGTTGTAACCAATTTTTATGCTTTTGGGTTGATATGTATGAATTATGTCCTAATTTTATAAAACCTTAAACCAAAAAGATCTTTGGTAATGTAAAGAAGTGAATTCAAAAATAATTTACTAGATTATTTAATGTTTAAGGATGGGTCCTTATAACTGGTATCAGAGCATGGTTTATATAACTTTTGGGGTTAGGATGATGTTAATATAATACCATAAATTATTTTTACCAAAATTTTATGTTGAAATGATATATAATTTGAAGATTACCATGTTGCTTCATCTAAGTTATGTCTGTTCAGAATGGTTTTCCATAGAAGAAATTAGGACACTGACATAGTAAGTCACTAAGAGGATAACATTTTTATGAATCCATAACATAGAATGGTAGGAATTTGAATAGAAAAATTTACGATAGTAATGGATAAGTTGATATAGGATATAAATAGTGATGGAATCTATACAAGAGAAAAACCAGATATACCATAAAGAAACATGATGATAACGAAGAATTTTATGAGGCAACACCCACCTCATTTCAATGGATCTTCTAACCTATTGGTGGATAAAGGATGGATTAAATCCCTTTAAAAGATATTTGATATTATGGGGTATTCATATAATCAATAGGTCACTCATTCCATTTATTACTTTGAAGGTAAAGGTGACCACTGATGGTCAATGGTCAAGAATATCAGGGATAATGATGAGATTGATGCCTTGGAATGAGATGAATTTAAAAATTTTTTACTTGAAAAATATTTTCCGAAGGTGGTTTGAATTAGAATGGAAAATAAATTACTTGAATTGAAATAAAAGGAGGAGTATTCTGGGGATGTTTATGAATAAAATTTCACTTGATTGGTCAGGTACATTCTAAATTTTATTCAGGAAATTGATAGTAAAATCAATCATTTTTACTCAGGATTGAAGTCGAGATACCGAAGGGCTCTAGCCTCCTGTGAATTAAAAATTTATGAGAAACTTGTTCGATATGGTGAGGGGGTAGAAATGGAGTTTTCTTATGATCACATGTACTTTAAAAATAATAATAAGAAGAGTTCCATATGGAAAGATATGGGTAATAATCAATCAAATAAATATGAAGATAAGAAAGTCTAGTTTTTAGTTTGTGAAAACTGTGGTAAAAATCACCTTGGGTAATGACTTAAAAAAACTGGGAAGTGTTTTAGATGTGGTAAGTTTGGACATATGGCCCAAGATTTTAATGAAAATGATCTTAAGATTAATACTGATAAGAAAACTGTTAAGTGTTTTAAATGTGGTGAGATGGGTAATTATTGAAATACCTACCGAAAGAAAGATCTAAGTGATGGAAAATATCCAAATTATAATAAAAAAGGTGTAGTAAGATCCTTTGAGACTACTTCAATAGATACTGGTCCATCCAATGAAGTGGTGTCAGGTACTTTGTTTGTTTACTTAGATTTTTCTAATATCTTGTCTGATACGGGGTCTATATATTCCATTATTTCTGAGAAATTTTCTATTAAATTCGAAATTTCACCTTAAGAAATGAGACTGGAACTTATGGTTAAAATACCAGGGGAAATATTATAGTAAAATAACATTATAAGAATATTTACATTGTTAAATTTAGAAATAAATTACCTACAAACTATGTTTTTATTCCCTTTATATAGTTTGATTTTATTCTAGGTATGGATTGGATCTCTGTTTATCATGCTAAGATTGATTGTAGAGATAAAGAAGTTTTTTTAGAAAGAGTTTCAGTTATTACAAAATAATGAACCCCTAAAATTGATAACATATCAGGAAGCTTAGAAACTATTAAAAGATAAGAATGAAAGTTATCTTGCTCATATTTTTGAAAATAAAGGAACTATTTAGATTAAGGATGTGTCTGTTGTAAATGAATACCTTGATATTTTTCATGATGAGTTACCCAATGTTATAACTGATCGGGAAGTTGAATTTACTATTAACTTAGTTTCTAATGCTAATACAATTTCAAAAATTCCTTATCGAATGGCTCAAGTGTAACTTGTTGAATTAAAAAAATCAGTTACATGATTTACTTGATGAAGGATTCATTCTTCCTAGTAGTTCACTATAGGGTGACCTTATTTTTTTTGTTAAAAATAAAGATGGTTCCATGAGACTTTGCATTGATTGTAGAGATTTTAATAACATTACTTTTAAGAATAAGTATCATTTTCCTCATATCAGTGAATTTTTTGATCATATCCATGGAGATCAGTATTTTTACAAGATTGAATGGAGATATGGGTACCATCAGCTGAAGGTGAAGGAGTATGAAATCCTAAAAATAACATTTTGTACTAGATATGGGCATTATGAGTTTGTTGTTATGCCAGTTTGTTTGAAAAATTCCCCTTCTGTATTCATAGATCTTATAAATAGAATATTATGTGAATATCTATATAAGTTTTTTGTTTTTTATTAATAATATTTTGGTCTTTTCAGAAAGTTATGAGGATCATGAAAAATATTTAATGATTTTCTTGCAAAATATCAAAGAAAAAAAGTTCTATGGAAAATTTAGTAAATGTGATTTTTGGTTTCAACACATATCTTTTCTTAGGAACATTGTAAACAAGGATGGAATAATAGTTGATCCTGCCAGAACAAAAGTGGTTGATGAATGAGAAACAACAACAAACATTATATAGATCTATAGTTTTCTTGGATTATCTGGTTATTACTAACAGTTTGTTAAAAAAATTTCTATGTTATATAGCCCAATAACTAAATTAATATGAAAAGGGGTTAAATTTATTTGGGTAGAAGACTATGATGTTTGTTTTTAGAAACTGAAGAAGAGATTTGTGAATTCTTTATTTGGCCCTTTCCTCTAGAAATGGTGAATTTTTCATCTATAGTGATGATTCATTGAAAGGAATTTATTGTGCTCTGATGCATAATGATAAGGTAATTTATTATGCATCAAGACAACTGAAACATCATTAGTTAAATTATCCCACACATGATTCAAAATTAGAAACTATGGTTTTCACTTTGAAAATTTAGAGGAATCATTTATACAGATCCAAATGTAAAATATATACCAACCATAAAAGTCTAAAGTATATATTCAATTAGACAGAATTAAGTAT
Organism: Viscum album; assembly: GCA_963277665.1. NCBI lineage: Eukaryota > Viridiplantae > Streptophyta > Magnoliopsida > Santalales > Viscaceae > Viscum > Viscum album. The sequence continues at coordinate 1,674,462,098 of OY728133.1, forward strand.
GAGGCATAAAAGATGTTCTGAACTGATAAAGGATTATGATTTCATGATCAATTACCATCCTAGAAAGGTAAACAAAGTGGCTGATTCCATGAGTCAAAAAAATCATTCATCATTAACCATGTTACATTTAGTATAAGACCCCTTGATTAATGATTTGATGAATTTTGTCTTGTAAGTTATTGATGTAGGGAATTCCTCTATTTTTCTTCCCGTTTTAGTACAATCATCTTTATCAGACAGAATTTAGAAAGTGCATAAGGAAGATGAAAAGTCACAAAAAGGTATATTTGGTAGAAAAGTGTAAGTTTCTATAATTTAATGTTGATAAAGATTGTGTTTAAAGATATGGGAAGAGATAATGTGTGCCTCGTGATTTTCAGTTGAATAAAGAGTTGTTAAGGGAAGATCATAATTCTCCATTTTCATTTCAGCCTGGTAGAACAAATATGTACAAATACCTTTGAGAGTGTTACTAGTGGGATAGAATGAAAAGAGATATTGTTGGTTTTACCATGAAATGTTTTACTTGTCAATAGGCTAAAGGAGAGTGAAAATTACTAAAGGGGATACTTTAGCCTTTTCCAGTTCTAGAGTGGAAATGGGAAAATATATCCAAGAACTTAATTGTGGGACTACCAAAGACATCTCAAGGTAAGAATTCAATTTAGGTTATTTTTGTTTGGATGACTAAATCTATACATTTTATTCCTATTCAAAATACTATGTTGAGATCATATTTATCAAGTTTACCTCAAATAGATTGTTAAGTTATATAGAGTTTTTATTTCCATTGTATCTAACCATGATCTAAGGTTCACTTCAAAATTTTGGAGAAGCCTTCATAAGTCGTTGGGAAAAAAATTAAATTTTATCACTTCTTTTCATCCTCAATATGATGGACAGACCGAGAGAACAATTCATACAATGGAGGATATGATTCTAGCATGTTTAATGACTATTAGAGAAGTTGGGATCAATATCTTTCTTCAGTTGAGTTTTCTTATAATATAATCATTCATTCCAGTATACAGATGGCACCTTTTGAGGCATTATATGGAAAGTACTTTTAAAATTCAGCTTTTTGGGATGAAGTTAGAGAAATCAAGTTGATGGTACTATAATTAGTATAAGAAGTGGCTGAGAAAGTTAATATGATCTAATAACACATGAGGACAACTCAAAGAAAGCAGAAAAGTTTTGTAGATAATAGACGATTTTTTTTCTTTTGAGGTAGGTGATCATGTTTTTATTAGAATCACACCATGGAAAAGTGTTATCCATTTTTATAAGAAATAAAGGCTAAGTCCACAGTTCATTAGACCTTATGAAATCATGGATAAATTTGAACCAGTCTCTTACTAAATAGCTTTTCCTATGTTTTTATCTTAGGTACAAAATGTTTTTCATGTTTTGATATTGAGATAGTTTGTTCCAGGTTCATCTATTGTTTTGATCCTAGAAGTAGATTAGCAGAAAGATAACCTTTCTTAAAAAGAGAAAACTATTCATATTATTGATCATAGAGAGAAATTATTATATAATAAAGTAATCTACTAGGTTAGGGTTTTGTGGGGAAACCACATGGTTGAAGATGCAACATGAGAATCTAAAAATTCTATGCGGAAAAGGTATCTCCTATTATTTAATTAGAAAATAAAAATTGAGAGGATGCAATTTCTAAAAGGTGGGGAGAATGAAACAACTGAGGTACTTATATATATATATATATATATATATTTCATTCTATAATTAAATAGTTAAATTCATTATAAATCTATAATGAAATAAGTGATATTTATATAAATTAAGTAATTTATACTGATGAAATTATAGCATGGACTTAGGAATAGTAACATGACCATTAGGAATAATAATTTGTCCAATATAATAGTAACATCACCTATGAGAGTATAAATAATTATTTTTTGTATCTTATAAGTGTAATCATGATATATTTATATCATGGAATAAGTAAATAAATGTTTTGGAAATGATAAATTAAGTGTTGGTATTTTTATAAGTCATAAATATTTAATTACAGTTTTATAATTAATTTAATGATTAAAAAGAAAATTATTTTCACAAAATTCATTCATAAATTATTATTTTTTTGTCTTATCATTAGAAGATAATTTTATTATACTTTAAATAATTTTTCAATGTGTTATAAAATTAGTTATAATTTTGAAATCAGTATTTTTTGAATAAATTATGATTTTAATTAAAAATTTAGACTTATAATATTTAGAAAATTATTTTTAAAAAATGTATTTCATTTTTTAATTCTACACATTGAAAAATGGTTGAGGTGATTTTTTGATATTTTTCTGATTTCTGAAATACTTGAATTTTTGGTGAATAGTAAAATATGGGAATTTATGGTATATATACATTATAAGATAAATACACTATTCCTTGAGTGATGAATTATATAAGCACCATAATTTTAAACTTACCTCCATTATTTTAATATATTTTATGATAATTATCAGACTATTCATAGTATTTAGCCAAATTAATAAACTAAGGAATATAATAACGAGAAAACACCCCTCTCATCCACTATAAATACTACCCCTTACCACCTCTTCTCCTCACACATCAAAGCATTGTATCTTACTTAGTTTCTATCCAATTCTATTACCAAGCCTCTTCCCCACATCCAGGACCTATTAGTATAACCAAAAGGCCAAAACCAAGGACCATTAAAAGTTTTACAAGGAGGAGGATTCAATAGGTAAAAATCCTCTTTCATTTCCTTTTATTTTCATTTCAATTATTTTTCTTTTCTTATATTATTTTCACCTCTACTTATACAAGAGTCATGAAAAATATAGTATCTTATATATAATAGAATTTTATCTGATTTATGAAAAAATTATTCATCTTAATTGTTCTCCTCTCCCTTTTATTATAAAAAAACATTTTTTGTGATGTGTCGATTTACCGACATAATGGATGATGTGTTTTAAATTTCCATTATAGTCTTCAAGTATAGTCATAAAACCCTTAATATGGTTAAATCATATTTTATTACACATATTATATGTTATATTATGTTATGGAACCAATTTTTATACATAATATAAATTAATAAAATAATAGTCGTTCATAATGATAAAAATTCACCAAAATAAACTGAGGTTCATCACTAATGTTTTATCTAAAGATTCATACTAATATATATAACAAAAATGATATATAATACAATTTAATATTATGTATTTTTATTAATAAAATGTAATTGAAGTTCTGTATTTTTCCTCCCTTTCGACAAGAAAATCCATAATAAACCTAGCATGGAAACCATGAAATAAATGCACCCAAGACAATGAAAATAACAAAATATTATTAATAAATTGGTTGAAAGATGTTATTATAATATCATATAAGTAATTATAAATATTAATATGGTTCTTTAATATATTAATAACACTCTTTAAACTATCATACAAGAGGTTTGAACATGTTTGACGTAGGAAAAACCTGAGGTAAGGGAATCCTTAACCCAATTTCCATTCTTTTGGTTATCCTTCATCTACATTTTTTATGTTGTAGAAATATTATTTTTTTAATAATTTTTTTATATATTATGTTTTATTATATTAATTTATGGTGTATACACATATTCCTTTCTTTCTATTAATTATCATTTTAATTATATGATATATGTAAGAGACTTTTCTTTAAAAATACCATTTTAAAATTCTATTTTACAAAATTCAAAAGAAATGTTTTTATGAAATTATTAATGTTTTATTATTATGTTCTGGTTATTGGGAAATTTTTATGATGAATGGTGGTACCTATATCTCTTTCTAATGTAATGGGTGTGTTTTAGTTGGAGATCTACCATATTGTTACTCCAAGTGTAACTACTATGCATTTTAAGGTATCCATGAGGGTTGTAAGGTAGCCGTGAGGGTTATACATCATACGATATCCATGATGGTTAAAATATTAATAAAGAAATTACCAAAGTTAAATTTATGGTATTATTTATTTTTATTATGTTTTATGGAAATATCATGTTCTCACAAAGTATTTATATGATACATAATGAGTGAGAAGTATGTCTTTGTGAAAATGATTTCATATGTTTATAATTATTCATGTGATAATGGGTTCTCATACCAAGTTTTAAAATATTTTTCACAGGGTTTAAGTATGGGTAAGAGAAAAGGATAATCCAATATGAATGTTGTGTATACTTTTCATTAAAATATTTCATGTTTTCATTAAAAACATTTGTATTATAAAAGATATGGATATTGTTTTAGTTGTTCCCACTTTTTATGCTTGTGTGTTGATATGTATGAATTATTTCCTAATTTTCTAAAATTATAAATAAAAAAGATCTTTTTTTATGAAAATAAGTTAATTCTAAAGTAATTTACTAGATTATGTAATTTTTAAGGTCGGGTCCTTATATGAAAGCCATATAAGGTCAATAGAAGAGTTATGCAGTTAATTATCAATGAGATCTTGAATTTTAAGTTAGTGATAAGGTTTTACTCTATACATCACTACAGAAGTGGGTTATATGATTTGGTAAGAATGTAAATTTAATCCCAAGATACATGTGTCCCTTCAAGATCCATGATCATGTTTGGGTGATAACTTATCACTTAACACTGACTCCAGACCTCTTCTAAGTACATTATGTGTTCCATTAATTGATTTTGAGGTAGCATATACTAAATCGTTCATATGTAATGGATTTAAAATTTATATAATTTCAATATGGTATCTTATATGAGGAACAACCATGGAGATTCCAGAAAGAAAAGATAAAGTTATATAGAATAGGACCACTCATATGGTCAAAGTTCCATAGAGGAATCATAAGTTTGAAGAAGCTATGTGGGAACCCGAAGATGTAATGAGACACTAATTACATCACTTTTTTCTTCCAAGTAATATAATTTCAAGTTTTAAATTATCTTTAAACAAGGGTATAATGTAACGAACCACAATTTTAGTAAATTATTTTCCTTAAATCATGTTTAGTATCTTATACAAAACACCAAAATAAAACAAAAACCATGATAGGTTAATAAAATAAAATAATTAAATATTACTATTATATTATGGACATAAAATTGGTAGGTATCAATAAGAAGTAACCACCTTCTGAAATCAATGTAAAAATTTATAATAAAACAAAGGTTATTTTATGTTTAAAAAAATATATTTTTTTAAAAAATATGTTTTACGCATTAAGTTTGATAATATAAAAATTAATTTTTTCTCACCCTTAGAAATATTATTTGATTAAAGTATTTAATATTTTGAATCAGTAAGGAAAAACAATATAAAAAGGAAAATTTCGTTTTTGGGAATAAAAGAATATTACTAGTATTAAAGTTAATTATGTGATAATGGTAAAACTGTCATTTTCAAATAATAGTTTTATTAACACTCTATATTGTTTATTTAATAAAATAAATTAATATATTATTATTTTTAAACCCATACTTACATATATTAACACTCATTTAATTGGTAATCAATACTAAATTAGATAAAGAACACTTAACGGTAAAAATAATATTTTTTCAACATAGATATTTTCAATATATTAAAAGTTTTAATTTAAAAGATAGTTTTATATTATTTAGAAATTGAATTAGATTATTTAAATATTATATTTAGGTTTAAAAAAATTTGTATGACTGTATACCATATATTTTTTAATAAAATATAAATTACTTGGGTAAAAACTAGTTACCAAGGTAAAAAAAATGGTAAAATATGAAAATCCAGTGATAAATGAATTGAAACATGTTTAAGAAATGTGTGAAAATGAGTTTTTAGGGTTTTATAAACCATATTTTACCCCAAAATTCATTATTTCCCACTTTATGTCCATTGACTCTAAAAAAATGTCATGTCATCATTGAAAAAGTAATGAGTATTTACCAAAATTCAATTTTCTTCACATATAAAAGGAGATCACTTCCATTACATCTCAACACCCTTTAGAAAGAATTATATCTTACAAAAATCTAACATATTCTCTATTTAACTCTCTCCCCACATCCTATAATCCTTGGTCTTTCCAAAATATCATGCTAAGGATCCTTAAGATGTTACCCAATGGAGAACATCCTAAAGAAGGATAATGTTCTCAACCAAGATCTCTTATTTATTTTATTCTTATACCAACTAAAATATAATATATCCATATAATTATTATATCATAAATATTTGTAAAATGTTTAAATTTTATTATATAAATGTAATATTCATTTTCTTCACTCCTCCCAACCATCTAAAAAATGAAAATGTCGTCTATATTATATGATGACTACCACCTCCATATACGATGTGTTCCTTTTTTCTTTAATAAATTACAAGGAAAATTAAAAGGTGTTATTTAATGAATAAAAATAACACTTAAAAAATTATTAATATTTTAAAAACATAAAACAATTTATACTTCTGTTATATTCTATGAAACGAACACATCACTCGTGCGTACATGCAGACCACCATCTAAATGAAAATGAAATTAAGTTTTTCACCTAGTATTTTATTATCTATAAAATCATCTTAAAATATAATTAATAACCTTAATAAAATCTAAATAATATCATTATTCTTATATAATAATTATATTATTCCAAAAGAATCACTTTCTGAACCTTACCCTCCCATTGATTATAGCATGTTCTTATTTGGTCAGTTTGACCACCTATATGAACAATGATATAAATTTATATCATGGAAAAATAAGGAAACCTAATTACAAGTGATATTGGAAAATAATAATTATATAGTGATTTTTTTGGTTCTAGAATGGAAATGGTAATATTTAACATGTTACTAAGATATCACCCCATCATCCAATAAAATTACGAAAACATGCTTGTCACCGAACTCATAATCATGAATTGTAACTAAGATACTTATGAAATAAAATTATATCATTATTAATAATTATAAAAAGTATATCCCAGTACCCATAATGATCTCAATATAATTAACATAAAATATATAAACAAGAATCAACACCGCCATTATAAAGCTAGTACAAAACAAACTATCTAAACTAATAACATTTGATGATGACAATAGGGTATAATTAAATAATTTTTTTTATAAAAAATGATTACAAATTAAGTTTATAAAAGATTATAGATTTGAATAATGTTCTAAAATATGTGATGAAGATATTTATTTTTGTTATACAGGAAGATAGAGTGTATTCGTCTGATCCAAAATAATGGTATGGGGTTTTCTTGAATCATATATTTTTCCTCAAATATAATTATTCCTCTTTGAATATGATCTTTTAAGATTGATATTTTATAACCTATTATTATACTATGTTTTATTCCAAAATTTTCTTAAAATAAATTAATGTTTCATATAAAAGTATTTTTCTTGATAAGTCTCTAAAATTTTAATTTCATTAAGAGTGATTTATATCATTTTTAGGGTTCTTTTTCTTTTATATCCATGTTTTTAATTTACATTGGTGTTATCCTCTATTATTTTGGAAAAAATATATTTATTATTATATTCTTAATATTTCTCTAAAAATATTTTTAGGTGGAAAATTTATTATCTTTATCAATTATATGGATTTCAAGAAAGATATTTTAAAAATATTATGAAAGAATTTATTTTCACAATATCTTCTTTTATCTTACACGATATATTTATTGAATAAGCTTAATTTTTTATTTAATTTACATTCTATCTATATATTTTAAATTTTAATTTTTTGAATTCATCTTTTCACCTTGAATAAAGAATTATTGAAAGTAGACTTATAACTTTTCCTTTTATATCGATGATTACGAAATGTTTTTCAAGAAATCAGTTTTCATGATTTGATTTTTATTTTATTCTCTATATCCAATAAAGATATGTTTCATATTTCACATTATATTTTTCTCTTATGAAGTTATCTCGTTTGGTTAATCAAGTTTTTAGTGTCAATATATTTAATTAAGGATACTATTTTATACAATTTGGAAATGTTTTAAAACCCATTTTCTTTCCATGGGTTCTTTATGCTATGAAAAGTGAATGATTTTCATTTAAAATATTTATAAATAACATTTTATTTCCATGGATTATTTATGACATGATAAGTGAATGGTTTTCAATTGGAACATGTAAGTATGGATGAATAATGGGTGGGGTCCAATATCACCCTCTAATGATTTGGTTAACAATTTATGTCTCATGAGACCTACATACACAAACATAATTTAGTTGCTCACAGGAATGGGTGTAAGTGTGTGACTCATTAAGATGATGTTTCCCTATACCTATGGATGTGCCAAAATCCTATAGCATGTATTGTTTCTATGGTATGAAGAATTTACAAGATATATATTCCTATGTTTTTCCACATGATTATGTTATGTTTTTTCATAAGACCCATGATTATTGGTTTATGTTTTGAATTACATTTTATTCATGCTTCATGTTATTTTGAGGTTTTATGCCATGATTATTTTATGATCTACAATTTTCTTATTATGTTTCTCTTTTGTATGATCTTGTATTCTAATTATATTTTAATACTCCCTTTTATCATTTTATGCTCACTTATGTTCTTTGATTTTTATCTCTATTGTTTACCCTTACTAAGAATTTTTTCTCACACCTTTCTTATGTTTTCCATAGTTCCTAGGTTATAAAAATTAGTATTTCACGTGATAAGTTTAGAGTTATATGATTATAGAGTTATGTTCAAAAATATTGTAAAATAAACTATTCATGTAGCTTATCTCCCAAGACACTAAACCTTAAGTTCTCAGGACTGTGTGAAAATTTGTATGATAAAAGGATTATTGATGTAATATGATAAATTAAGTGAGTATTTTTATCTAATGTCACCTCATGTAAGCCCTTACCTCTATTTTATTTTTTAATTGTTTAATTAAAAAAAATTTGGATGTCAAAATCTATATATGGTCCTTTTACTAGGTGTAAAACCTATCCCTTCCACTTTACATTCTTCATCTAGTTACCAATAGACAAGAGGTTGATGTCCATATACGGGATTCCTACTAGGTGTACACCCCAAGTTCTCAAGTATTTCTTCCTCAAATGGTTACTAACATATTAAAGTTTGACATCTATATATAATCCCCAAACTGAGTGTAATACCTAACCAATCTATTATTCCTTCTTCATCTAGTTACCAACTGATAAGAGGTTGACATCTATATATGGTCCTTCTATAAGTTATATGCCCCAACATCTCTAGTATTATTTATTCATCTAGTTACCAGTATATACAAGGTTGAAATCCATATATGGGTAACATATGATGTGTAAGACGCAATATTTCTAGTCTTTAATATTAGGATGTGAATCCTTGTTCTGAGAATTAGATGTTTGTGCCCCAAAAGTACAAGTACTAGGAATTCAATCAGTAGTAGATAGATAGGCTCAGTGTATAGGTAGTGATGGTTGTGCATGTAGTGATGGTTCTTCTATTCTATAGTAGTTTGATTATAAGAATTTCATACTTTCAATGATATAAAGGGTGGTCTATGATTTTAGTGAATATTATAGAAAGAATTATCTGGAAATAAGGATATAAAAGTGTTTACCGGGGAAAGTGGTTGCAGTCAATAGTGTTACGAGCGATCACTAGTGACATTCCACTTGGAGGTTTCTCCATGAATATGAAAAAGTGGTGTGATCTGGTAAAATAGATCAATTTCATATAAAAGTAAGTGGGGGATCAACCCTTATAAGATATGTATATCAGGAATGGAATAATGCAAAAGAGTTTTACAAAGTGTCAATCATTCTTTAATTAAATATTACTACCAGAGTTTGTCAGTTTATTGTATTCTATGCACTTACAGTAATATAATTGATTCATAGTGGTTCCTAATATGCATGTAGGATAAAATTATAAAGTATTTGAATTTTCATATGTTCATTTATTACTCTATAGTTTGGCATCATGTATTACTATTATCAATATTTTAGTTTCATTTACTGTTTATGCTAAGGTGTGTGAAAGGTTAACTTAGTGTGGTGGGTATGGTTCTGTGTCTAACGACTTCCAGTACACTTAATAAAATGGTAAGTGGAGTTATGGAGGTTCATTTTTCATTGTTCCAATATACACGTAAAATTTTGTTGGATCTGCTGATTATAGTTTTGGTGGTCCATCGATAATATAGTGTAACACCCCATGATTTTAAAATATGAGCATCATAATCGATGGTGTGTATGACAAGTGACACCAAGTTTATAAGGGAATATAAAATATCAATACTTTATAATATATTTATTTTTAAATAAATTTAATCTCTTTGATAGCTTTCGATGCACGAAACACTATGTTTGAATGAAACATGATACTCTATTAACATATTATTATCAAAACATTACCATTATAATCTAACCATTAAGTTGGAAGGTATGAATAATAATAAATAAATTATGAAAATTCAAATTTTTAAACATGTATAAAATAAATTAAATTGTAATATATTTATTATAAATAAAATAATAATGATTTTAATGAGAAAAAAATGTTTTCTGAAAAAACTGTATTTTTTTGAAAGGTAGATTAGTCGTGCATTGTGCATATAATTTAAAATTAATTTTTTAAAATTTTTGGAATATTCATTTGAAAAAATTAACTTCATTTTTTAAATTATCATATCAAAATTATATTTGGGTGAATTTTTGTGTTTTTTTGAAAGGATTCATTTTTGGATGAATAATGAAAAATACCACATTTTAATCAAGAACTTCTTTTTAGTTTAAATTATTTATAGAGTTAAATTATATTTCAAATTAGTTTTAAAGTGAAATTAGTTCAATTATATATATATATATTAATACAATTTAGTTTCTTATAATTACTTTCATATTAAAATTTTATATAAAAACTTCGTAAACTTTTGAGCATTTTCTCTTCAAAAACCCGCTTTCTCGACGCATCTACAAGATTAATTTTCAATTATATTTTGGAACTTATAAGAATAGAATTTATAAAAATAGATAAAATATTGTAATTAGAATAAATTATATTACCCAATAAGGTCTAATTAATTTATTTTCAAAATAAATACTGAAAAAATAAAAAATTATTTACCACGATTAATGTAAAAACAAGTTTACTGTTGGGTTAAACAAAGAAGATAAGGGTTAAAATGACCTAACAACTTTTAAAAATATTATTTTATGGAAATATTTCTACCTAATCCTTCAAAATTTATAATATAGGTTGATTTTAAAGATTTCATTTTATATGTATAACTTTATCATTTTAGATTCTTTTAGGAAATTTCAATCTAATTTCCCAAAGGGTACCCTTTTCCCATGTATAAAAGGGAACTAAATCTACTCACTTCTTCAAACCTACCAAGAACATTTGGATAAAAAACCCTATGGAAATACCTCTTAAATATCCTTAGACATGTTCTAGATTTACCAGTCTTCCCAAAAGTGTAAATACCATGACCCTAGTAACCTAGAGTTAGTGCCTTACTTTATTACATTGGTATAATAAACAATAAAATCACATCCAAAAGGACCCAATATTATATTATATTTGAAAAAATAGATACAAAAATAAGTTCTAAATTACCAATTGAAAGAAAAAAACATATCAAATCTATTGGAAACATCTATAAACTTATATATTATCCCTATAAGTCATTCATAAAATACATATTCACATATTAGGGGAAAATAAAACATAAGGGGTGGGATCAGATTCATAGTAAGGGTATGTAATGTAGAGGAAGATATAAAAAATAAATATAAACAATAAGGAATGGTGAATAAATAAAATAACTTGAAATTAAAACATAATATTGAGCATAATATGGTAGGAATAAAAACTGAATAAATAATGCCATATAAATAATCACATGAGAATGAAACTCAACCATATATATTCTACTAGTCGAATAATCACATGGGATATCAATTTCTAATATTATAATGAGGCAATTCATAATTCTATAAATCATAAACATAACTTCAAGGCCTTATCCAAGATGTCTATATAAATGGTTAAGGACTCAACCCAAACCTAGTATAGTTTGTTTCATGAGACCTATCGATGTATCAAGGGGCTATAGCGAGCCCCATCCATCACTTAGTAAGTCCAATGCATTACTCATATGCCGAATAATTGATTTTAAAAGGTATATTTAAATAAAAGTGTCTCATAACACTTTGAAATATTTTAATCATAATCATAGATGAAAATAGTCTAATAAAATAATTGATAAATTATTGAGAGAAATACCCTTTTACTTTGTAAAGAAGAGTTCCATTGGAAAATAATCTGTATTTGACATAAAATCATATTGTAAACAAGAATATCATAGAAAATAAAAGAGAAGGACAATTTAATTATGTTTTATAAATAAATGATGTCCAACTGAAGTGAAAACATGTAAAATATTGTTTAAGGAACTTTAGAGATGAAACATTAAAGTTTAGTTTAAGGAAAATAATAAAGAGAATTTTAAATAGTAAAATGCACAATATTTTATATAAAATCAGAAATGAACCAAGATATTTTTTTCATGATAAAATTAATTATATTATAAAAACAACTTAGGCTTAAAATATATTATGTAGTTTTCCTGAAAATGAGTATGAAATTCGGAAGTTCCCTTTCACCAGGCTTGCTTATCAAGAGGAATTGAAAAGAGAAACCTTATAAAACATGTATTTCCCTATCAAAGAAAGATGAAATGATATGGATATATATGTTTGTAACATATAAATAGAATTTAAAATAATTATATAACAAATAAATAAGAATTAAATTTGGATAAAAATAGAGAAAGCGTAACCTGAAGGAAAAATGGATATTCGGGTAGAATCCCTTACCACTTTGCAAACAGCCAAACCATATGCCTTAATAAATTAATGGTCATAAAACAATAAATTTAATACCATTACGATAAATATATTCATTATATTATATATAAATGGAAATTATACATACACCACACATAAGAAATAGTGGTGAAAAAGGAATATCTCCTTGAAATAAAAGTGAGATGAGAAAACCCATACCTTATGTTCAAATGTGTTCTACACTTTATATTAATATCATGGATAAGCAGATTAATTAATTAATAACCTTTTATATATGTAATTTATTTATTATAATTTTATTAAGTTCATTTATGTCCTTTTTTATGAGTTATAAAATACAATTTTATTATTCAGAATCATTTGTTTCCTTGGTTTTCATGATTAGTTTACTTTTATACGCATATAGAAGATCATGTAAAATAAAATAGTTATTCAGAGTTGAAATTTTATGTTATTAATGATTGAAAAGAATATTAAATGGTTATATAAGTCATTTTGTTATTTTTAGTGAGGATGAATCATTAGATAAGATGTTAGTGATATTTGTTTTCATTATTTTGGCGGTTTTTTGATCATCACGTTCTAATTTTGTGTTATGGGTTAATATTTTGTATATATATTGGTTAAATAACATTAAATATGTTTTATTACACATATTAATTTCTTTTTAAACATAAAAATGGTTTTATTAACATCCTTGAAATCATAATTGAAAAATGAAAACACATTGTCCACAAAGGCGATAAATCGACACCCCATATATGATGTTTTTATCTTTAAAATAAAAGGAAAAGGAGAATAGTCCTGATAGTGAATTTTCCATTGAAATAATAATATTAAAATATATATAATATACTGGAGTTATCATGCATGTTTAGACATAGTATGTGAGAGAAGTAAAATAAAATAAAAGAAACTGAAAAGAAATTAAAAGAAATGGAAAGAGGGTTTTACCTCTTGAATTATTCTCCTTGAGAACCTCCTTAAGAAAATTGGTTTTGGTATTTTTTTGACCAAAAACTCTATGAAGTAGGGATGAGTTTTGGAATATTTATCATGAATAAATTATACAATCTTCAAGGTTTTGGAGGTGGGAGGTAAAGAGGTGGTGATGGGTGGTATTTATAGTGGGAGGAGAGGATTGTTTTGGATTATTTTATTCATTAGTTTATTATTTTGGATCAAGACTAAGAATATTCTAAGTATTAGTACTAAATATATTAAAATAACGAATTATAGTTCTATATTATGGGCTTAAATCATCCATAAATCACCTATGACTCAATAATTCATGTATTTTTTAAATACGGTAAATTACCGCATTCAACTATTCACTAAAAATTCAACTATTTTAGAAAAATACCAAAAATTAACCCTCACCATTTTTTTACGTATAGAATTGAAAAATTAACTCAGTTTTTTAAAAATAATTTTATAAATATTATAAGTTTAATTTTTAAATAAAATCCTCATTTATTCGAAAAATACCGATTTTAAAATTATAACTAATTTTATAACATATTAAAAAATTAATTATTGTCGCAAAAAAATTTATTATAATAATAATACAGTAAGATTTTAATATATGAATATATTTTATGAAAATAATTTTTCTTTTAAATAATTATTTTATTTTTAAATTGTGAATACAGATTTATGTTTTATAAAAATACCAATACTTAATTTATCATATTTATCATTTTCAAAACATTTATTAACTTATTCCATGAAAAAATATGTTATATTTTCATTCAGATGGTACCTAAATTTTATTTCTAATTTAATAGGATAATTTAATATTCAAATAAAAAATATACTATTAATATAACAAAAATGACAGTTTTATAGAAATCAGGATTTTTCACTATTCACTAGAAAATAAATATTTTTAGGAAAATACCAAAATTTCTCCCTAAAATAATTTTAAAATTACTCTTTTAAAAATAAATTTTATTTTTTTCAATATAATTTAGAAAAGTATCAAAATATAGATTTAAAATAAGTGCCCCTTTAAAAGGTGGTAAAACTGCATTTTAAAAAATATAGTCTTATTGCTTAAGATTGAATTTGTTCTTATCTTATGCATATAAAATCATTAGTATGAATATAAAAACATTTTATTAAATATATAATATATAAATTTTATAATTTGGTTAATACTATTCATTCGTTCTGATTTAACAGTTAGGTTATAACTATCATTTTAAAATAATGATCTTTAATTGAATATAATTGTTCGTTTAACCTTGTTGTTGTGTGAAGCCTATGTTGCCAAAGAAATTAAATTTAAAAATATAAATACCATAAAATATTTTGGTGTTACAAAAAGTACATTCCTAGGTTCCTTAATAGGAGATCCAAAGGAGGTTTATCTTAGAGAAGATAATTATCTTAACAAATCTTTTTCGTTTTCTTTATTCTTTTTCCACCTTAAATTTTGTATTAATACATACAATACAAAAAATATCTGACATATGCTGATATGTTATTATTTTAATGGAATAATATTTATACATCTCCACCTTTATAAAATGGGAAACAAAATCATCAATCATTTGTACGACAGACTATCACCTCACGAACCGATGTAGTTCATTTTCCATCACCACATTTAAATGTAGGATATAATGATAGATTTACAAAATTTATATTATATTTGTGATATTATTATAATTATTTACTATTAATATTTAATATACCTTTTTACATACCATTCCATTTTAAATATAACAATTTCAATCGTGTATATGGTGGACTACCTCCTTGCGAAGTGATGTAATTCATTTTTAACTTAGGATTCAAATGGGATATAATATGGATAAAATTAATGAATATATGTGATATATATGAGATTATATTGATTATTTAAAATTAATATATCACCAAATACCTGCCATATTCACAAAGATATGTGATTCATCAGAAATAGAATGCAATGAGACATATGCACAAAGCGATGCGATTCACCAACTACCTACTATCTTCGATCGTGCGTACGTACAACCTACAATCTTCACAAAGCGATGCAATTTATTTTCCATGTAAAACTTTCATAAAGGGTTATAATTTTTTTATACCAAGTAAATATTATATTTATAACATAAATATAATTCTATATATGATATATATATGCTATGCACAAGAACTGTAACTTTCATAAAAAAACATGCTTGAGAAAAAAAGGCAATTAACACCCAAAACAATGAAAAATAATGAAATATTATTAGTAAATGGGTGGTAAAATGTTATTAGAGTATCATATATGATATTATAAATATGATTATGGATCTATTATAATTTTTTAATATTCTAAAAACCATTATACTAGAGGTATGAACATGTATAAAGGAAACCAAACCTATGGTAAGGGTTTCTCGTATCACTTTTACTTTAATGAGACATATGACATATTCACGAATTATTGCCTATATGTGGTGTATATAATAACCCTTTGATATGTTATATCATTAATATATTTATCTTAATGTTATTTAAACTTTAATTTTATTTCATTTGTTTTATAGGGCTTACGATTCATAAGTTACCAATGTGGTAAGGGTTTATTTCACAGTCTCATCATTATTTGGGATTGTTTATGTTTATGTCTCTATTGGGGGAATTATTTGATATTTATATCTTAAAAAAAATCTATTTTCTTCTCATATGGATATTAATTAACCTTTTCTAGTAATATTACTGTTTTAGAAGATTTGGTATTTAAAATGATTTAGATTTGTTTTACAAAAATAAGACTTTATTTCTCTCTTTGACCGAAAATCCTTTTTCATCAAAACCTTATATTCTAATTTTTTTCAAAAATGTTTTTATAATTTTAAAAATGATCTATTAAATATTTTTTACCCATTTTTACTTTTTTTCAAATTTTATTTCAAGTAGTATTCATTTTTTTTCAAAACAATACACATTTGGATTTTACTGAAAATGTAAAAGGAATATTTATTTTAATGTGCATGACATGAACATAATTTTCAACCATCATGACCAATTAATGTTTCAATGATTATTATAAAAGTTTTAAAAATTATATATTCAAGTAAAATTATTTTTAAAATATATACTGAACTTTTAGTTTTAAAAATATTTTCAAAGTGAAAAGTTTATTTTCCTTAAAAATGTTTTTAAAGACCATTTTGTGGTATTTATACTCATAAACGACATCAAACCTTTTTTGAAATTATAATCCACTTGGGATATGTTGTATTTATATCATACTTATTCTTTATTTGGATGGTTTATGATTAGTTTGACTGAGGCTGTAAAATTTTATTACTATTCACCATATTACTATGGATGATTTATGATTATATTTATTGATTGGGGTTGGTATAAATATTCTATTTTTTAGTTTTTAAATAAGAATGTTTATGTTGATTATGTTTCACCAATTTCAAATGAGGAATGAATTGGACTTAGTATGTGATGGGAAGGGCTCTCTATAGTCCCTCGATGCATCAGTAGGTCTCATGAGACAATCTAGACCGGGTTTTGGATGAGGCCTTACCCATTTATTAGATGTATTGGAACATAGAGTCGATGGTATGTTTTATATATATAACATTATGAATTCCATCATTATGAATTCAATTATTGATATTCCATGTGATTATTTGATTATTTATAATATTCATGGTAAATATTAAAGCTCATGTGATTATTTATATGACATTGTTTGATCATAATTTATTCCTATCATATTATACTTAAGTTATTGATTAAATGACATGTGTTTTATTTATTTAGCTTTTCCATATTGATTATGGCTTATTTGTTCATATCCTCTACTATACGCATACCCTTATTGAGAATCCAATATCACCACTTTATTATGTTTTATTTTTCCTAGGATACCAAGTAATATTTTTTTTCATTGATATGTAGGGATATGATAAGGGTAATAATAGAATTTTAAAATAAAACACTTTGTGTATTTTATGTTTTCAATTGTAGTTTGAGATTCAAGTATATATCTATTTTACCTACACTAATAAACTATTTGGTCATTTAGGATACTATTCCTTGTAACCTATGCCAATGTAATAATGTAGACACTATCTCTGGGTTATTGGGGTCGGGGGTGCTACAGTTGGTATCAGAAGAAGTTTAGTAGAAACCATGATAAATAAATTTATAAAAATATATATTAGGGAATATAATACTTTGATATACTTTGAGTATATGTAAATAAGAGAATCATAATGTTTTTTTAATGAAGATATTATTTTGTTTTTATAAAAAAATACATCCCTATGTAGATTCTACAAGTGTTTTTGGTTTTGAAATATATGTAACCAAGGGTAAGAACTCCAAAAAATGGCATATTAGGCTTGAACTGATCATCACCTAGTGGAGGAAAAAGGAGACTTACTATGCACCTGGTTTGACACTCTAGGGTATATTCTTAGTATAAATCACATTTTATTTTCAAACCATTATGAATGAGTTGAAAATAAAGATATCCCCAAAGAAACCATGTTAATGATTATGAGGTTATCTATGTATAAATTTTCCAATTTATTTTAAGTGTTTAACTAGTTTAGGGATTATACATTATGTTTAATAATGAAATAAACTAATCCTATGTATTCCATAATTTAGATATGGAACCTATAATAAGGAATGGGATCCAAATCAATGTACATAATCTAAAGAGTAAGAATGATCATTTATTTTATGGTCTTAAGACAATATTTCAATGGAAACTAGTCTCCCAAAGATTCTCATCATATGAGGATGTGGTGTCATATTCTATCAAGACATATAAATAATTATATAAGTATTTTGGATTAAAATGGAATCAATATATTAAGAGGACAACAAAGGAAAATATAGATAAATTTAGGAATTGAAAGAAGGATTTTCTCACATGTGATAATTGGATAAATAAACACCATAATACTTGTTTAAAGGGAATGAGACTTTTCTATAAATGTGGTGATAAAGGACACCATGACTACGATTGAAAGAGAATGATTTTTTTCCAATTTTAATTTCTTTAACTATATAGAGATGGGGCACTATGAATACAAATTTCTCAAGCGTCAATGGAATATACATCAGAAGAAGCTAATGGATTATGGTTTGTAATATGCTATTACTAAAAACTTATAGGAATGATTAATATGATTGTTTTTGGATTCATGAATTATTTAATTTGAGTATTTTATCAATGATATCATGGTTATTATAATTATAAAATGTATAAGTATTATATTGCAATACTTTTTCATTAAGTATTTTAAATCATATGTTGAATGGTATCAATTAACAAAAAAAAGATTTAGGGGAAAGTTGAACTTCTTGGAAAAGACATGATTGAGGGAAACATAACACTTATTATGTTCTAGATGTTGAGATAATGATGTTGGGATAAGAGATGATTGATATGGATAAAGAAAATTGGATAGTAATGAATACCTTGGAACTGATTTATAATTTGTTGACAAAGTGTTTTATTCTATCATTGATGGGATTTACCATATTTTTGGATTTAAGTTATATTTCTATGAAATTGAATTTTATTTAAGGAACAAGGAAGCATGCATATTTTCAATAAGGTTTTATAATTATTCAGGTTATTACCATGTTTCAAGAGAATACATGATGAAGGTATTCACATGTTTTATATATGATAATTAAGAGCTGAGAGATTAATGATAAGTTTAATTTAAAAATTTAGTTTCCTTTTCACTAATGTTTTGGATCTTAATATTTTTTAATGGTCACAAGTTTAACAATTTTTGAAATGGTTTAAGTTAAAATTTGGATTATGTTTTAGAGATTAATGTATAACTTTACCATATGAGGATTTATGCATATTGGATAACCTGTACTATCCATTTTATTATAATAACAACTAGACATCAAAGGGATAACTTATCATTATATTATAGATATTATAATCCCTTAAAATTTAATTTTAGTGATTAAAGCATACAAAAATTAATTTTTGGGTATTAATGTTCTGGAGTACGATATAAATTTTGAATTGATCCAATCACAGCTACAGGATGAAATTGTTATTATAAAATAGAAACATATAAAGTAAGTATATTTCCTTATTTTATTAGATATTGAATAATTCCTCAAATTTAGTAAATGGATATCTAAATAAAATTTTATCCTAATACCTTCTTTTATGTTTAACCAATGGTCTCTTAAATTATCACATATTTATGGTTTTGTGGTATTTATCCTTCTATCGATCACCCAATTTCATGTGATCAATGATCTCAAACAATATCTATAATTATTTACACCTTTATTCCATTCCCATTTCTTCAATTTCCACCAATTTCCTACTAATTAGAAACCTAGTTACGTGTTATTCCAAATGAACTTTTTATTTCTACACCATATTATAAAGAGTATTTTTTATTAACCCTCTTTATGATGTGGGATTTCAAGAAGGTAATTTTCAAATGTCAAACCCTTGATTACTGAGATCAAGAATAAATTATTAGGACATAATTTATTTAAGGTAGTATAATGCAACACCTTGAGATTTTAAAATATGAACATCATATTTGGTAGCATGTATGAAACATGACACCAAGAGTAGAGGGGAATATAACATCCAAAGAATTTATGATATATTTATTTTCAAATAAATTGAATATCTTTCATAGCATGCAATACATGAAATGTTGGGTTTGAACGAAACATGATAGTCTATTAAAATATTATTATTTTAACATTATCATTATTACATAGCTGCTAAGTTAGTGGGAATGAATAAAAATAACTAAATTATTAAAATTTAATATTTTGAACATGTATAAAATAAATTTAAAGGGTATATATTGATTAAAAATAAAATAATAATGACCTTAAAAAGAAATAAATGTTTTATTAAAAACTATATTTTTCTGAAAGGTGGATTAGTCGTGCATTTTTCACATAATTTAAAATTAATTTTTACCAATTTTAGAAGGTTTATTTGAAAAATATAAACATAATTTTTTTAAAAAATCATATCAAAATTATCTTAGTGTTTTATTTAGTTTTTTCTAAAAAGATTTGTTTTCTGATGAATAGTGAAAATACTGAATTTTAATTGAGAATCTCCCTTTAGTTTAAATTATTTATAAAGTTAAATTATATTTTAAATTTTTTTAATGTAAAATCAGTTCAATTTTATATCTATTAATCCAATTTATGTCACTGTAATCATTTTCATATTAAATTTTTATATAAAATCTTTGTAAACTTTTTTACATTTTCTCATTGAAAACCAACATTCCCATTGTGTTTATGAGATTAATTTTAAATTAAAATTTTCCAATTCTGTGAGTTTAATTTGAAAAAATAAATTTCATATTTGGAATAAAAATTATTTATATTAACTAATAAGTTCATATTAATATTTGACTAAAATTAATAGAGAAATAAGTAAAAATCAATTACTGTGGTTAAGGTAAAAATTGGTTTACCATGGGGATTAACTGACAGTTCTAGGCGCAGTGAAAGCTCATGGGTGGATGTGCCCACTTGGATTTTTTTCATTAGAAATTATCAATCTAGGATTAATACGACAATAAATGCCAGTCTCCATGGATCGATGCACAAAAATAGACAAAGAAGAAGAAAGGTCCTGAAACCAAAAAAGTGGATCGTCACAGGTTGATTATAATTAATTTAATTAATTGACAAGAATTAAATTTTGAGTGTTCTTTCTTTGTTTATATTATTGATCACATTCCTATGTGATTCATCGTTGTGTCACAGAAGCCAAGGGTAGACTTCCTCTAGCGGTGATACACACGTGCACCACGTATCTCTGGACATCGCCAAAGGTGTCTCCGGGTGCTAGCGTGGAGAAACATTTGCTTGTGTTGTCTACCTCAGATCATCTTGATCCGATGGAATAGGATCTCTCTCGGTCTTGATAGAATTCTTGGAGGAATAGGTTCTTTCAACATTGAAAGAATTCTCCAGAGTTGTTGTGCACAATGATTCCCTTGTGTAAGAAAAGAATAGGGGTTGTGAGGATATTTTCAATCGCATTTGAGGTTGTAGAGTAGTGACAATAAATAAATGCCGTACACATTTTATTTATTTCATTGACTCTTATTGAAAACCCCCATGTCAAATAATTAATTCCTTGACATACGCTCATACTGATTATAATAAATATCATTTAATAAAATACAATATTATATCCTCAAAATCCCGACTGGAAAAACTACACGGCGTGTAATAATAGATAGACGGCGTGTACTTGTTTTTCATTGAAAACTACACGGCGTATACATTCAATGTACACAGCATGTATATCTTGTTTTCATTTATTCATTTCCTTTCTAAAATGAAAACTACACGACATGTACATTTAATAATACACGACGTGTACATATTTTCAAAATAAAAACTACACGGTGTCTAATCATTAATACATGACATGTACTTATTTTCATTTTATTCTTCCTTCAACATTAAAACGATTTAGGCTTCCTTGAAAAATTATTAAACCACGCATGAGAATAATCTTTATTCTACTTGAGATACTTAAATACACTTAGTGTGTGACCCTCTAGGCCTCTTTCTCGTTGGCATTAGTTGGGCTTGCCTAAAGTCCAAGATTACTGTCTAGCAACAGGTCATGGCACCCAATAGAAAGAAGTTGACACCTCATTGACATATCACCTCATATGAATGTTTACTATGTAATTTAATCCCTTTGTCTCAATAACTCATCAAGAAGGTTTCATGGAAGTATCATAAACCTATATGCTTGATCTATCATTCTTTGACTTCCAGAAATAAACTCATCGTGTCACCATTGCCATGGAATTTGTTCGATAGTTCTATTTCAATAAAAGGGCCCAAGATATCTACTTCCACAAATATGGAAGGGACAAATCCTTCCTCGACTTATCCATTAACAACATGTTATTCGTGATGCACCCAATGTACCCTACTTCCCGCCAACTGTCTTCATGATGGTTTTCGTCAGTAAATCTAAGTGCGCGAGTCATGACATGAGTTAATGACAATCTTCCAGTCTAAGGACCATTACACACGCTCTCAGATAACAATATCCGATGACACCAAAACATATAGAATTACTACTGGTGGGTCTGTTCTCATAATCTCCCATCTTGGAGATTACCAAGTGTGAACTCCATGATAGAGAGTCTCATCTTCTTATGAGTACTAACACATGACGGTCTGTATACTATGTGTCCTATCATATTATGTCATCAAACCATAGAACTTTTTTTAAGAATATTGTTATAGAATTTCAAGGTTCTCATCATAGCGGGGATCTACCATGACCTTATCAATGCAACAAATATTCCAGAAAATTATTATATTATTGTCATGCAGAACAATGAAAAATATATAATAAGTGAACATTTATGTAATCAAAGTACAAAACAGTTGGTTCTGAGGAAACTAACCCTATCAAACTCCCTCTTGGACTAGAGGCAACTGCCTACAACTTTTAGTTTTTTAGACCTCACATGATGATCATGTTTTTGTTGAGTCATGGATTTAGTCAAGGGGTCCACCACATTGCCTTCCGTGGAAATACTTCTCACTTCAACTTCAACTCTCTGAGAAAAATCCCTCAAGAGATGATACTTCTGAAGTATGTTCTTTGTCCTCTGATGTGACCTTGGATCTTTTACAGGTGACACCACTGCAGTATTATCACAATAGAGAGTGATAGGTTATTTACTGCTAGGTACTACATCCAGCTCATAGATGAAGCTTCACATCCATAATGCTTCTTTAGCTGCCTCAGAAGCTGCGATATACTCAGACTCTGCTCTAGAATCTGCCACCACACTTTGCTTTGAGCTCTTCCAGCTCACTAAACCTCTATTCAAACTAAAGATGTATCCAGTCTGTGACTTCATGTCATCTTGATCAGTTTGGAAACTAGAATCTACATGTCCTCTGATGACTAGTTCCTCATATCCTCCATAAACCAGGAACATATCCTTAGTACACCTGAAATACTTAAGGATAGTCTTGAATTCCATCCAATGGAGGTCTCCTGGATCAGCATGATATCTGCCTACTACACTTAATGCGTAAGCAACATCTAGCCTTGTACATAGCATATCATACATGACTGACCCAATCAAGGATGCGCAAGGGATCCTTGCCATTTTCTTTCTTTCCTCATGTGTCTCAGGACACATTTTATTGGAAAGATGAATGCCATGTGACACTAGAAACAATCCTCTCTTGGATTGTTGCATACTGAATCTCTTCAGTATCTTGTCAATGTATGTACTTTGACTCAGTCTCAGCATTCTCTTGGATCTATCACAATGGATCTTGATCCCAAGAATATATACTGCCTCACCCAAGTCTTTCATGGAGAAGCATTTATCTAACCATGCCTTAACTAACTGTAAGACAGGTACTTCGTTTCCAATTAATAATATGTCATCAACATATACTATTAGGAAAATGACTGCACTTCCACTAAACCGCTTGTAGACACAAGGCTCACATTTGTTCTTAACAAATCCAAATTCCATTACAGCTTCATCAAAATGAATGTTCCATGACCTTGATGCTTTCTTTAATCCATAAATGGATTTCTGCAACTTGCATACTTTATTGGCATCATTTGGAGTCAGAAACCCTTCAGGTTGCATCATGTAGACATCTTCAGGGAGGTTCCCGTTAAGGAATGCTGTTTTGACATCTTTTTTCCAAATTTCATAGTCATGGTAAATGGAAATGTCCAATAGGATTCTGATGGATTTCAGCATCACAACCAGTGAAAAGGTTTCATCATAGTCAATTCCTTGATGCCATCTAAAACCTTTGGCAACCAGTCATGCCTTATAGGTGCTGACTTTCCCCTCCATGTCCAGTTTCTTCTTGAATACCCATTTATTACCAATAGGCTTTACATCAATTGGAGGATCTACCAAAATATAGACTTGGTTTTTTTACATGGAATCTATTTCAGAATTCATGGTTTCTTGCCATTTGGAAATGTCCGTGCCCTCAACTGCTTCCTTATAGGTAAGAGGATCATCATTGTCAATCAATAATGAGTCACCATCCTTAGGGACAAGAAAACCATATCATTCTGGTTCTCTCACCTCTCTCGTGCTTCTATGCAGTTCTTGTGTCTCTAGAACAGATTGTTCTTCCATAGGGATTTGTGGAATCTGTTCTTGTACCAACTCCTGTGTATCTTGAGCCTCGACTTCATCAAAGTATATCTATCTCCCACTATCTCTTTTGGAGATGTTCTCCCTCTCTAGGAATATGGTGTGTCTTTCCACTGTAACCTTTTTGTCTGAGGGGTTGTATAGGAAATATCCCCTTGTTTCCTTGGGATATCATATAAAGATACAATTTGTGCCTCGGGGTGCAAGTTTGTTACTTGAAGAGGCCTTAACAAATGCTTCACTACCCCACACATGTAAATTTGATAACATGGATTTTCATCCACTCCATAACTCATATACAATACCATTTATCGATTTAGTTGGTACTTGGTTTAGTATGCATGCTTCTGTTTGTAATGCATATCCCCAAAAGGATAATGGAAGACTCGCAAGACTCATCATTGATCTCACCATGTCCAATAGGGTGCGGTTCCTCCTTTCACTTACACCATTCCATTTAGGTGTGTAAGGTGGAGTGAGTTGAGATAGAATCCCAAACTCCCGTAAGAAAACAATGAAGTCCTAATTAAGATATTCTTCTCCTCTGTCTGAGCGAAGTTTCTTAATCTTCTTACCAAGCTGATCTCAACTTCATTCTTGTATTCTTTGAACCGATCAAAAGAATATGACTTATACCTCATTAAGTAAATATATCCATATCTACTAAAATCATCAGTAAAAGTTATGAAGTACGAGAACCCACCCATTGCTTCAACTGGAAATGGTCCACACACATCTGTGTGAACTAGTTCTAGAAGCTCTTTATCCCTTTAACCTTTCCCACTAAATGGGGCTTTGGTCATTTTTTCTTTTAGACACACATGACATACACCAAGTGGTTTTAGTTCGAAAGAATCTAAATACCCATCTTGATGTAATTTTTTCAAACGTTTCTCATTGACATGACCTAGCCGGTGATGCCAAAGTTTGGTGTGGTATGAGTCATGTGAATTAACTTTTTCATCGATTGCCATTACTTGGATTGTGTAGTCTAACAAATAAAGGCCGTTATATAAATGTTCCCTACTCAAACAAATTCCATCTTTATAAAAATAGAAAAATGTACTTTCAAACACGAAGATGAATACGTCGGTATCTAATCTAGATACTAAAATAATGTTTTTGGTTATAGAGGGTACATAATAACATTCTTTCAAAACCAAGACCATCCCAGTAGGCAACTTGAGATGGTAGTCTCCAACAACTACAACATCGAGTCAGGCTCCATTGGCTTCTCATAGATCCACCTCACCTCGGTCAATATTTCTAAATCTACTTGGTTCCTGTATGTGGATATAGATGTGAGCACCACATGCAGTATCTAATACCCAATTGTTAGAAACAGGTAGATTGCATTCGATAACAAACGCACCTAAATCTTCCCCTTTCTTCCTTGGCTGGGTGCAGTTTTTCTTCCAGTGGCTCTTCTTGCCACATGCAAAACAAACAGCATCATGTTTCCTTGCCTCCCCTTTGATATTCCTTTTATTGGAAGGCCTTGATGAAGCTTTGGGATTAAATATGTTTTCCTTCCCTTTCCTTTTATTCACCATAAGGACAAAAGGTTTTTCATGCATCATGTCATTATACACTTGGAGAATGAGGATAAGAAGATTAGACAGAGACTTCTCAAGGTTATTCATGTTGAAGTTCACAACAAAGTTTGAGAGGCTCTGGGGAAGTGATGCAAGAATGAGATCGATACCCAGTTCTTCGGGAAAGTTTAAACCCTAGAACCTCTAAGAACTCAATGTAGCCAATGAGCTTGACTACATGAGGCCTAGCTAGGGAACCCTCTCCAAGCTTGCTTAGAAATAGATCCTTGGAGATCTCAAACCTTTCCTATATTTCTATCTCCTGGTATAGACCATGGAGGTGCTCAAGCATGCTGTAGGAATCCATGTCTTCATGAGACTTCATGAGCTCACTAGACATAGATGAAAACATCAAACATTGAACGTCGAGTGCATCACTCAAATGTTAATCATAGACCATGAAATATTCATCACTTTCCCCTAGGGTAGGAGAATCTGGATGTGAGGACTCCAGCATATAAAACTTTCATTCATGGAGTTGGATAACCTGAAGGCGCCTAAACCATTCCTAAAAGTTACTACTGGTGAGGATGTTGTCTTTATCCAGATTTGATCATAGAGAAAATTTAGTTGATGAGTTTGTCATATTATACAAATTAAAAGAGAATATTTATTAGTACTTTCTTTGATTACATTTTTTGAAGAATAATAAATGAATTTATTAATTCTCTGACTATTTTATCAAGTCTCAATGGCCCTTACCATTGAACTTGGAATGTCCAGTTTCTTTGAAATTATAGTGGCAAGGATTCATATTCACCTTCGCATAACCCCAACAAGGGTTGGTCAATTAATTTGAAGGTATTTAGGTAGGAAGGTCTTTTCTAACTGTGAGCTTACAGTTCCTTGATCTATTGAGTGGACTCCCCAATCTGGAAATCCTGACTTGGATTTCCTCAACTCTTGCCTCCAATATTACATCAAGTCTAGCAAGGGTTACTCCTCTTGATGTAATAAGGCTAAGTCAACCTGAAACCTTTCATAAGGGCTTCCTTTATAAAAGTAAGCGTCCCAAAAAGGGTTGGTCAAACACATAGTTTTATTGAGTCTTTCTTTTAATCATGTAAAGGAAGGCTTGGTCTAAATTAATATGGTATTGAGGGATTTTAATCCTTTATGTGTAGTTTCGCATTATCACATGCTTTTTAATATTATGTGATGATTGCTTAAGTGATTAACCATGTTCTGATAATGTTTACACATAGTTCAGTTTTTATTTTATTCCAACTTTGCATGCTTGTTCATTTTATTAACTATGTGATCACGACAACACATACATAATAAATAAACCATGAAATCAGACAGAAATAAAATAGGATGTCATGATCATGAGCTTTTTCTGGTTAGCTTATCTAGCGGTTTGATAAGCTAACCCTGACCTAGGAAAAAACACTTTGAACTGATGGTTTGTGTTTTGCAGCTCCCACCTGTCCACCTTTGTATATTCTTGGGTTGGTTTCACCTTAGATTCGAGTTTTGAACCGTCTCCTCTAGCTTGGGAGATCCTCCATTACATAGGGTTTACATTAAAGAAACCATGGGCACGCATACCCTAAATTTTATTGGAAGAAGGATCGCATGCCAACAAATTTAAACAAAATTAAATAAAACTTTACACACATACAAAGGGTCTTTGGTCTAGCTCATGATCATCCATAGCATGTAACATCATTTACACATATTTAGAATTCAAATTATTTTAATCATTCTATTATTTAGGATAAGTCGTGCTTGAAATTAATTAATTATGATCTAATAATTAATCAATTCTTTATCTTAAATTCCTTTCTGAATTTTCTTGAGATTTTTCTCATCCATATCCCTTGTACAGGTCTTTTTACTTTTGGAGGAAACATGATGAAATTCCATTTCTGTAAAGTACACGGCGTGTAGTTTATATTTACACAGAGTGTATTTCTTTTCACCCTTTATCCAAAGTACACGTCGGGGGATTTGGTGTGTTTTTCTTTACTTTATAAATTTTGCAGTATATAACGTATATATTAATCTAACATGGTGTGTACTTCCTTGTTACGTAGTTATCAGCCTGGAAATCCTATGTACGTGGAACACGACTTCTCCTTGTACACGGTTTCATCGAGACCGGATCCGACTACACGACATGTTGCTCCAACATACACGCCATGTATTCCAGTTCCCACGTTCCATTCAATTCTGGTCAACACGGCGTAATAAATACTTAGGCATACTCAATTTACACGGCGTGGTTTGGCATACCAGTGCCGGTTCGTTGAACCAAAGTACATGGCCTGTAGTTTTCATTACACACCGTGTATTCCTATGTTGTACATACAGAAAGAGAGGCTCCTATAGACGAGTTCCTCATTTTTATTTTAATAAAAATAAAAATTAAAAGACCATTTCTGTGATATGAATCAAGAAATGAAGGAGGAAGAATAGATCTCGTTTAGTCAGATTTATAGAACGATTTATTTCGAATTGAATCAAATATAAATGCATAAATTATCAATGAAAATCAAATAACTATAATCAACATTATAACCTTCCTCTAACACCAATTTAAGGTTCCATGCACAACATAAGATCGTGGGTGGATGTGCCCAATTTTCTTTTTGTCATTAGTAATGATCAATACGGGATCAATACGATGATAAATACCAGTCTCCATAGATCGATTCACAGAAATAGAAAAAGAAGAAGAAAGGTCCTGGAACCACAAAAGTGGATCATCAGAGGTTGATTATAATTAATTTAATTAATTGACAAGAAGTACCTTTTGGGTGTTCTTTCTTCATAGATATTCTTGATTACGTTCTGATGTGATTCGTCATTTCATCGCAGAATCCAAGGGTAGACTTCCTCAAGCAGTGATCCACACGTGCACCACGTATCTCTAGACGTCGCCAAAGGTGTCTCCGGGTGCTAGCGTGGATAAACCTTTGCTAGTTTTGTCTGTCTTAGATCATCTTGATCCGATGGAAGAGGATCTATCTCGCTCTTGAGAGAGTTCTTGGAGGAAGAGGTTCTTTCGGCCTTGAAATAATTCTTGAGAGTTGTTGTGCACAACGATTCTCTTGTGTAGGAAAAGAGTTGGGGTTGTGAAGATATTTATAATCACATTTGAGATTGTAGAGTTATGACAATAAATAAATGTGTTACACATTTTATTTATTTCATTGACTCTTACTGAAAGCCCCCATGCTGAATAATTAATTCCTTGACATGCACCCATGCTGATTATAATAAATATCATTTAATAAAAACAATATTATATACTCAAAATCCCGACTAGAAAAACTACACGACATGTAATAATAAATACAGAATTTGTACTTGTTTTTCATTGAAAAATACATGGCGTGTACATTCAATGTACATGGCGTGTATATCTTGTTTTCATTTTTTTCATTTCCTTTCTAAAATGAAAACTACACAGCATGTACATTTAATAATACACGATGTGCACTTGTTTTCAAAATAAAAACTACACGGCGTGTAATCATTAATACACGACGTGTACTTATTTTCATTTTATTCTTCATCCAACATTAAAATGATTTAGGATTCCTTGAATAATTATTAAATCACATACGGGAATAATCTTTATTCTACTTGAGATACTTGAATACACTAATTGTGTGACCCTCTAGGACTCATTCTCATTGGCATTAGGTGGGCTTTCCTAAAGTCCAAGATTACAGTCTAGAAACGGGTCAAGGCACCCAAGAGAACGAAGTTGATGCTGCATTGACGTATCACCTCATACGAATGCTTACTGTGTAATTTAATCCCTTTGTCTCAATATATCATCAAGCAGGTTTCATGGAAGTGTCATAAACCTACTTGCTTGATCTGTCATTCTTTGACTTCCAGAAATAAACTCATCATGTTACCATGGCCATGGAATTTGTTTGACAGTTCTATTTCAATCAAAGGGCCCGAGATATCTACTTCCATAAATAGGGATGGAACAAATCCTTCCTCGACTTATCTATTAACAACATGTCTTTAGTGACGCACCCAACATACCCTACTTCCCACCAACTGTCTTCGTGACGGTTTTCGTCAGAAATTCTAAGTGCACGAGTCATGACACGAGTTAATGATAATCTTCCAGTCTAAGGACAATTACACACACTCACAGATAGTAATATCCAATGACACCAAAACATGCGGAATTACTACTGGTGGGTCTATTCTCATAATCTTCCTTCTTGGAGATTACCAAGTGCAAACACCATGAGAGAGAGTCTCGTCTTCTTACGAGTACTCGCACATGACAGTCTGTATACTACGTGTCCTATCATAGTATGTCATCCAACCATAGAAATTTTTTTAAGAATATTGTTATAGCATTTCAAGGTTCTCATCATAGCGGGGATCTTCCATGACCTTATCAATGAAACAATTATTCCAGGACATTATTATATTATTGTCATACAAAACAATGAACAATATATAATATGTGAACATTCATGTAATAAAAGTACAAAATAGTTGGTTCTTAGAACACCAACCCTAACAAACACCCACTTGGACTAGAGCCAACTACCTAAGACTTTTAGTCCGCTGGACCTCACATGATGATCATGTTTCTACTGATTTAAGACTTTAGTCAAGGGGTCCACCGTGTTTTCTTCTGTGGAAATACTTCTCACTACAACTTCACCTCTCTGAGAAAAATCCCTCAAGATATGATACTTCCGAAGTATGTGCTTTGTCTGCTGATGTGACCTTGGATCTTTTGCAAGTGCCACCACTGCATTATTATCACAATAGAGTGTGATAGGATCTTTATTACTAGGTACTACATCCAGCTCTTGGATGAAGCTTCGCATCCATAATTCTTCTTTAGCTGCCTCAGAAGCTACGATATATTCAGACTCTACTGTAGAATCTCCCACCACACTTTGCTTTGAGATCTTCCAACTCACTGCACGTCCATTCAAACTAAAGATGTATCCAGTCTACGACTTCATGTCATCTTGATCAGTTTGGAAACTAGCATCTACATGTCCTCTGATGAATAGTTCCTCATCTACTCCATAAACCAAGAACATATCCTTATTACGCCTCAGATACTTAAGGATAGTTTTGAAGGCCATCCAATGGCAGTCTTTTGGATCATCTTGATATCTGTGTACCACACTTAATGCGTAAGCAACATCTAGCCTTGTACATAGTATAACATACATGACTGACCCAATCGTGGATGCGTAAGGGATCCTTGCCATTTTCTTTCTTTCCCCATGTGTCTGAGGACACATTTTCTTGGAAAGATGAATGCCATGTGACTCTTGAAACAATCCCCTCTTAGATTGTTCCATACTGAATCTCTTCAGTATCTTGTCAATGTATGTACTTTGACTCAGGCCCAACATTCTCTTGGATCTATCACGATGGATCTTGATCCCATGAATATATGATACCTCACCCAAGTATTTCATGGAGAAGTATTTATCTAACCATGACTTAACTGACTGTAAGATAGGTACTTCATTTCCAATTAATAATATGTCATCAACATATACTATTAGGAAAAGGGCTGCACTTCCACTAATTATCTTGTAGACACAAGGCTCACATTCATTCTTAACAAAGCCAAATTCCAGTACAGCTTCATCAAAACAATTGTTCCATGACCTTGATGCTTGCTTTAAGCCATAAATGGATTTCTGAAACTTGCATACCTTATTGGAAACCTTTTGAGTCACAAACCCTTTAGGTTGTGTCATGTAGACATCTTCCTGGAGGTTCCCATTAAGGATTGCTGTTTTGACATCCATTTTCCAAATTCCATAGTCATGGTAAGCGATAATGGCCAATAGGATTCTAATGGATTTCAGCATCGCAACCGGTGGAAAGGTTTCATCATAGTTAATTCCTTGATGTTTTCTAAAACCTTTGGCAACCAGTCGTGCCTTATAGGTGCTGACTTGCCCCTCTGTGTCCAGTTTCTTCTTGAATACCCATTTATTACCAATAGGCTTTACCTCAACTGGAGGATCTACCAAAATTCAGACTTGGTTTTGGTACATGGAATCCATTTCAGAATTCATTGCTTCTTTTTATTTGGAAACGTCTGTGCCTTTAACTACTTACTTATATGTAAGAGGATCATAATTGTCAACCAATAATGAGTCACCATCCTTAGTGACAAGAAAACCATATATTTATGGTTCTCTCACCCCTCTTGTGCTTTTATGGAGTTCTTGTGTCTCTGGAATAGATTGTTCTTCCATGGGGCTTTGTGGAATCTGTTCTTGTACCAACTCTTGTGTATCTTGAGCCTCGACTTCATCGAAGTCTATCTCTCTCCCACTATCTCTTTTGGAGATGTGCTCCCTCTCTAGGGATATGACATGTCTTTCCACTGCAACCTTTTTATTTGAGGGGTTGTATAGGTAATATCCTCTTGTTTCCTTGGGATATCCTATAAAGAAACACTTTGTGCCTCGGGGTGCAAGTTTGTTAGCTGAAGAGGTATTAACAAATGCTCCGCTACCCCACACATGTAAATTCGATAACATGGAATTATGTACACTCTATAACTCATATGGAATACCATTTATCGATTTAGTTGGTACTTGGTTTAGTATGCGTGCTACTGTTTGTAATGCATATCCCCAAAAGGATAATGGAAGACTCGCATGACTCATCATTGATCTCACCATGTCCAACAGGGTGTGGTTCCTCCTTTCACTTACACCATTCCATTGAGGTGTTTAATGAGGAGTGAGTTGATATAGAATCCCAAACTCCTGTAAAAAATAAATGAAGTCCTTATTAAGATATTCTCCTCCTCTATCTGATTGAATTTTCTTAATTTTCTTACCAAGCTGGTTCTCAACTTCATTCTTGTATTATTTGAACCGATA
Organism: Viscum album; assembly: GCA_963277665.1. NCBI lineage: Eukaryota > Viridiplantae > Streptophyta > Magnoliopsida > Santalales > Viscaceae > Viscum > Viscum album. Next base: position 1,674,495,554 of record OY728133.1, read on the forward strand.
AAAAGAATCTGACTTATACGTCATTAAGTAAATATATCCATATCTTCTAAAATCATCAGTAAAAGTTATGAAGTACAAGAACCCACCCCTTGCTTCAACTGGAAATGGTCCACACACATCTGTGTGAACTAATTCTAGAAGCTCTTTATCCCTTTAACCTTTCCCACTAAATGGGGATTTGATCATTTTTCCTTGTAGACACGCATGACATACACCAAGTGGTTTTAGTTTGAAAGGATCTAAATACCCATCTTGAGGTAATTTTGTCAAACGTTTCTCATTGACATGACTTTGATTATGATGCAAAAGATGGGTGTGGTATGATTCATGTGAATTAACTTTTCCATCGATTGCCATTACTTGGTTTGTGTAGTCTAACACATAAATGACGTTATATAAATGTTCCATACCCAAACAAATGCTATCTTTATAAAAATATCAACATCCACTTCCAAACATGAAGATGAATCCATCAATATCTAATCTGGATACTGAAATAATGTTTTTTGGTTACATAGGGTACATAATAACATCCCTTCAAAACCAAGACCATCCCAGTTGGCAATGTGATATGGTAGTCTCCGACAGCTACAACAGTGAGTTTGGCTCTGTTGGCTGCTCGTAGATCCACCTCACCTCGGTCAATATTTTCTAATCTACTTGGTTACTGTATTTGGATACATATGTGAGCACCACAAGTAGTATCTAATACCCAATTGGTAGAAATAGATAGATTTCATTTAATAACAAACGCACTTGAAGCTTCCCCCGCTTCCTTGGCTGGGTGCAGTTTTTCTTTCAGTGGCTCTTCTTGCCACATGCGAAACAAACAACATCCTGTTCCCTAGCCTCCCCTTTGATATTCCTTTTCTTGGAAGGCCTTAAAGAAGCTTTGGTATTAAATCTCTTCTCCTTCCCTTTCCTTTTATTCACCATAAGGACATAAGGTTTTTCACGCTTTATGTCATTATCCACTTGGAGAATGAGGATAAGAAGATTAGATAGAGACTTGTCAATGTTTTTCATGTTAAAGTTCACAACAAAGTTTGATAAGCTCTAGGGAAGTGATGCAAGAATGAGATAGGTACCCAGTTCTTTGGGAAGTTTAAACCCTAGAACCTCCAAGCGCTCAATGTATTCAATGAGCATGACTACATGAGGCCCAGCTGGGGAACCCTCTCCAAGCTTGCTCTGAAATAGAGCCTTGGAGATCTAAAACCTTTCCTGTATTTCTCTCTCCTGGTATAGACCATGGAGGTGCTCGAGCATGCTGTAGGCATCCATGTCTTCACGAGACTTCATGAGCTCACTAGACATAGATGACAACATCAAAAATTGAACATTGAGTGCATCGCTCAAATGTTGATCATAGAACAAGAAATATTCATCACTTGCCCCTGGGGAAGGAGAATCAGGAAGTGAGGACTCCAGCATGTAAAACTTTCATTCATGGAGTAGGATAACCCGAAGGCGCCTAAACCATTCCTGAAAGTTACTACTGGTGAGGATGTTGTATTTATCCAGGATTGATCGCAGAGAAAATGTGGTTGATGAGTTTGTCATATTATATAAATTAAAAGAGTAGATTTATCATTACTTTCCTTGATTACATTTTATGAAGAATAATAAATGAATTTATTAATTCTTCGACTATTTTATCAAGTCCCAATGGCCCTCACCATTAAACTCGGAATTTCCAGTTGCTTTGACATTATATTGGCAAGGATCCATATTCCCCTTCGCATAACCCCAACAAGGGTTGGTCAAGCTATTTGAAGGTATTTTGGTAGGTAGGAATTTTCCAACTGTGAGCTTACAATTACTTGATATGTTGAGTGGACACCCCAATCTGGAAATCCTGACTTGTATTTCCTCAACTCTTGTCTCCAATATTACATCAAGTCTAGCAAGGGCTACTCCTCTTGATGTAATATGGTTATGTCAACCTGAAACCTTTCATAAGGGCTTCCTTTATAAAATTAAGTGTCCCAACAAGGGTTGGTCAAACACATAGTTTTATTGAGTCTTTCCCTTAATCAAGTAACAGAAGGCTTGGTCTGACTTAATATGGTATTGAGGGCTTTTAATCTTTATTTGTAGTTTCGCATTATCACATGCTTGTTAATATTAAGTGATGCTTTCTTAAGTGATTAACCATATTCCGATAATGTTTACGCATAGTCCTATTTTTATTTTATTCCATCTTTTCATGCTTGTTCATTTTATTAACTATGTTATCACGACAACACATACATAATAAATAAACCATGCAATCAGATAGAAATAAAATAAGATGACATGATCATGATTTTTTTCTGGTTAGCTTATTTAGTGGTTTGATAAGATAACCCTAACCTAGGGAAAACCACCTTGAACCGATGGTTCGTGTTCTGAAGCTCCCACCTGTCCACTTTTGTTTCTTATTGGGTTAGTTTTGCCTCAGCTTCAGGTTTTGAACTGTCTCCTCTAGCTTGGGAGATCCTCTATTACTTAGGGTTTACATTAAAGAAACCATGGGCATGAAGACCCTCTATTTTATTGGAAGAAGGCTCATAGGCCAAAGAATTTAAAAAAATTTAAATGAAACCATACACACATACAAAAGGTTTTTGGTCTAGCTCATGATCATCCATAACATGCAATGGAATTTAGGCATATTTAGAATTCAAATTCTTTTAATCGTTCTATTATTTATGATAAGTCGTGCTTTAAATTAATTAATTATGATCTTATAATTAATCAATTGTTTATCTTAAATTCCTTTATGAATTTTCTTGAGATTCTTCTCATCCATATCCCTTGTACAGGTCTTTGTATCTTTTGGATAAAACCTGGTGAAATTCCATTTCTATAAAGTACACGGCGTGTAGTTTATATTTACACAGAGTGTATTTCTTTTCACCCTTTATCAAAAGTACACGCTGGGGGATTTGGCATGTTTTTCTTTACTTTGTAAATTTTAGAGTACACGCCATGTAGATTAATCTAATATGGTGTGTACTTCCTTGTTATGTGGTTACCGGCCTCTCAATCCCGTGTATGTGGAAAATGACTTCTCCTTGTACACAGTTTCACCTAGACCAAATCAGACTACACGGCGTGTTGCTCCAACATACACACCATATATTCTGGTTCCCACGCTCCATTAAATTCTGGTCAACACGGCATAAGAAATACTTAGGCATACTCAATTCACACGGTGTGGTTTGGTGGACCAGTGCCGATGCGTTGAACCTATGTACGTGGTGTGTAGTTTTCATTACACGCCATGTATTCCTGTGTTGTACAGACAGAAAGACCATCTCTTTAAGATGAGTTCCTCATTTTTATTTTAATCAAAATTAAAATTAAAAGGCCATTTCTGTGATATGAATCGAGAAACAAAGGAGGAAGAACAAATCTCATTTATTTAGATTTATAAAATGATTTATTTCGAATTGAATCAAATATAAATGCGTAAATTATAAACGAAAATTAAATAACTATAATCAACATTGTAACCTCCCTCTGATACCAATTGAAGGTTCTGGGCATAGCAGAAGATCGTGGGTGGATGTGCCCACTTGGATTTTTGTTATTAGAAATGATCAATCCGGGATCAATAAGATGACAAACTCTAGTCTCCATGGATTGATTCACAGAAATAGACAAAGAAGAAGAAAGGTCCTAGAACCACAAAAGTTGATCATCATAGGTTGATTAAAATTAATTTAATTAATTGATAAGAAGTGCACTTTGGGTGTTCTTTTTTCATTGATATTCTTCATCACGTTCCGATGTGATTCGTCGTTGCGTCATAGAAGCCAAGGGTAGAATTTTTCTAGTGGTGATCCACACGTGGACCACGTATCTATGGATGTCGCCAAAGGTGTCTCCAGGTGGTAGAATGGATAAATCTTTTCTTGAATTGTCCGCCTTAGATCGCCTTGATCTAATGGAAGAGGATCTCTCTCAGTCTTGAGAGCGTTCTTGGAGGAAGAGTTTCTTTCGGCCTTGAAAGAATTCTTCAGAGTTGTTGTGCACAAAGATTCTCTTGTGTAGGAAACGAGTTGGGGTTGTGAGGATATTTATAATCGCATTTGAGATTGTAGAGTTATGATAATAAATAAATGCGTTACACGTTTTATTTATTTCATTGACTCTTATTGAAAACCCCCATGTCGAATAATTAATTCCTTGACATGAACCCATGCTAATTTTAATAAATATCATTTAATAAAAACAATATTATATCCTCAAAATCCCAACTGGAAAAACCACACAGCGTGTAATAATAAATACACGACGTGTACTTCTTTTTTATTGAAAACTACACGGTGTGAACATTCAATGTACACGGCATGTAGATCTTGTTTTCCTTTATTCATTTCCTTTATAAAATGAAAACTACATGGCATGTACATTTAATAATACATAGTGTTTACTTGTTTTCAATATAAAAACTACACGACGTGTATTTATTAATACACAGCGTGTACTTGTTTTAATTTTATTCTTCCTCCAACATTAAAACGATTTAGGATTCCTTGAATAATTATTAAACCACATACGGGAATAATATTTATTCTACTTGAGATACTTGAATACACTTATTGTGTGACCCTCTAGGCCTCTTTCTCATTGGAATTAGGTGGGCTTGCCTAAAGTCCAAGATTACAGTCTAGCAATGGGTCAAGGAACCTAGGAGAAAGAAGTTGAAGCCGCATTGATGTATCACCTCATACGAACACTTAATGTGTAATTTAATCCATTTGTCTCAATATCTCATCAAGCAGGTTTCATAGTAGTGTCATAAACCTATATGCTTGATCTGTTATTCTTTGACTTCCAGAAATAAACTCGTCGTGTCACCATGGCCCTAGAATTAGTTTGATAGTTCTATTTCAATCAAAGGGCCCGAGATATCTACTTCCATAAATATGGAAGGGACAATTCCTTCCTCAAATTATCCATTAACAACATGTCATTCCTGATGCACCCAACATATCCTACTTCCTGCCAACTGTCTTCATGACGGTTTTCGTCAGCAAATCTAAGTGCGTGAGTCATGACATGAGTTAATGATAATCTTCCAGTCTAAGGACAATTACACACGCTCGCAAATAGCAATATCAGATGACACCAAAACATGCAGAATTACTACCAGATGGTCTATTCTTATAATCTCCCATCTTGAAGATTACCAAGTGCGAACTCCATGATAGAGAGTCTCATCTTCTTACGAGCACTCGCACATGACGATCTGTATACTATGTGTTCTATCATAGTATGTAATCCAACTGTAGAACTTTTTTTTAAAAATATTGTTATAGCATTTCAAGGTTCCCATCATTGCAGGGATCTGCCATGACCTTATCAATGCAATAAATATTCCCAAACATTATTATATTATTGTCATGAAGAACAACGTATAATATATAATAAGTGAACATTCATGTAATCAAAGTACAAAACAATTGGTTCTCAGGACACCAGCCCTAACCTAAACAACAAAGATAAGGGTTAAAATGACCTAATTGATTTATAAATATTATTTTATTGAAATATTTGAACATTATATTTCCCAATTTTGATTATAGGTTAATTTTTAAAGCTTTTTTAATGTTAATTACATTAATATCTTGGATTCTTTTGGGAAATTTTCAAGCAATTTTCGAGACGGTTCCCATTCCCCACTTATAAAAGGGAATTCCATCCCAAATATTCTTCACACATACCAAAAAAATTTTTATTGTAAGAAATTCCAAAATCCATATCAATTTTTTTACATTTTTAGAGGTTATTTTTCACCCAAAAGACCATCCCTATGGTCTTTAAGATGAGATCCAATGATGGTTTCTCTTAAAAAAGGCTATTATCTTAATGAAGTGCTTTCATTTTATTTCTTATTTTTATATGTTAAATTATGTATTAGAACTTAAAAATATGATAAAACCAGTATCTACAATATAATTGAATGTAATTATATTGTTGGAATAATATTTATCTATCTACAATTCCATAAAATGGGAAACAAAATCATCGATCTTGTTCATGACAGACTACTGCCTCACGAACAGATGTAATTCATTTTCTATAACCACCTTTAAAGGATAGATATAATGATGTATTTACCAAATTTATATGATATTTATGATATTATTATCCTTTTTTAGTTTTAATATATCATATAACTTTTTTATGTTCCATTATATTTCAAATATGATAACATCACTCACATGTACAGCAGACTACCTTCTCGTGAAGCGATGTGATTTGCTTTTCCCTTACGCTTTAAATAGTGTGTAATAAGGATAAAATTAATGAATATATGGGATATATATGAGATGATATTGATTATTAAAAATTAATATTCCACCCAATTCCTTACTCTTTCACTCATTAAGGGAATGATATCGCCACTTGTGCGTGTGTATGACCTACCACCTCAATGAAGTGATGCGATTCATTTTACATGTCTAAATTTCATAAATGGTTCTAAAGATATATATAATGAGTAAATATGATATTTATAACATTAATATAATGAATGATATAAATATATATATATCCTATGCACAAGAACCAAAACATTCATGACAAAACGAGCATGAGAAAACAAGATAATTAACACACAAAATAATGAAAATAATGAAGTATTATTAAGAAATGGATGGTAAAATGTTTATTATAGTATCATATATGATATTTTAAATATTATCATGGTTATGTTATAAATTTATAACATGTTTAAAACTATTATACATTAGTTATAGACACATGTGAAGGAAATTAGACTCGAGGTAAGGGTTTCTGGTCTCACTTTTACTTTCATTAAACATATGTCATATTCACTACTTATTTACTTTATGTGGTGTATATAATTACCATATGGTATGTTAAATAATTAATATATTTATATTAATGTTATTTAAAGTTTCTTTATATTTTATTTCTTTTATGGGGATTATGATTTAGACGTTACCAAAGTGGTAAGCATTTGTTTCACAATCTCATCATTATTAAAGATTGTTTATGTTTACGTCTCCCTTGGGGGAATTATTTGATGTTTATACTTTAAAATAAATTTATTTTCTTATAATATGTTTATTAATGAACTTTTTAAAGTAATATTACCATTTTCCCACTCATTAGTACTTAAAAATATTAATAAAATGTTTTTAAGAAAATCTGAGTTATTTACCTCTTCGGTCAGAAATTCTTTTTCTTAAAAACCCATGTTTTATAAAAATGTTTTTAACCTCTAAAAAATGATTTATTAAAGAAACTTTTACCCATTTTTAGTTTTTAAGTTTTTTAAAGGAATCTTTATGTCATTTTTAAAACAATGCTCGTTTGGTTTTCATTGAAAATTTGAAAGGAATATTTGTTTTTAATATGCACAACATGAACAGAATTTTCCAAAACCATGAAAAATCAATGTTTTAAAGATTATTTTACAAGTTTTAAAAGGTTATTTTAAAATAGAAGTTTTTTCAAAATATTTTGTGAAATTTTATATTTAGAATTATTTTTAAATTGAAAATTTTATTTTCCTTAAAAATGTTTTTAAAGATAATTTTATGGAATTTATACTCATAAAAAACATCAAACCATTATTGAACTTATGATCAACTTAGGTTATGTTGTATTTATATAATCATTATTCTTTATTTGTAAGGTTCATTGTCAGTTTGAATGAGGTTTTAAAATTTTATTAGTATTCACCTTATTAATCTAAATGGTTTATGATTATGTTTTTTAATCAGGGAATGTATTAATATTTTATATGTTAGTTTTTCAATATTATTTTTTTATATTAATTTTGTTTCACCCATTTAATATGAGAAATTCATTTAACTTAGTAAGTGATTGGAAGAGACCACTATTTCCTCTCAATTATTCAGTAGGTCTCTTGAGAAAAACTAGATTGGTTTTTGGCTGAGGGATTACCCATTTATATATATGTGATGAAAAAGTCCAAGATGGTAATATATTTCTTGAATAAGGCCTAGATGGTATGTTTTAGATGTCGATAACTATGAATTACATCATTATGAATTCATTTATTGATATTCCATGTGATTATTTGATTAGTTAGACTATCCATGGTTATGCTTCAGGATCAAGTGATAATTTATATAGAATTATTTTATCATCATTTATTCTTGACATATTATTCTATAGTTATTGATTGAAACCCATGTGTTTTAGTTATTTACCTTTACATATTGATTATGTCTTTTTTATTCATAACCTATACTATATACAAACCCTTACTGAGCATCTAATATTAACCTTTTATTATGTTTTAATTTCCCCAGGATACTAGGAAATATTTTATGATTGATATGCAGGGATATACAAAGGGGAATAATGAAATTATCAAAGAAAACACTTTGTGTATTTTATGTTTTTAATTTTAATGTGATATTAAATTATGTATCTAGTTTTCCAATACTAATGAACAATTATATCCTTAGAGATGTGATTCCTTGTATCCTATACTAATGTAATAATGTTGAAAATAACCATGAACTATTAGGGTCAAAGGTGCTACATATAGTAGATCAGTTTTTCATACCATCGTTCCTTCCCCCAAAAATTTAGTCTCATTTAGATAAAGATAGATCATATATTTACATCCATATATGGGTCCCTTATGAGGTGTAATCCCCAAAACGTACCTTTGAATGAGTCACTGAGCAGATTTGGAACATTTTTGTTTCCCAATGAAAAATACCTACTTGATCACTCAATATTAACTCTCATACAATAAGATTGATCTTCAATTATCTCTTATTTATTATACTGAGCATGAATCACACAGGTTTAGATATTTTTTTCGATCATTTCATTATCACAATTGAGATGCATGATAGTTAAATGTAGGTAGAACCTTAATGTTTTAGTTTCATGAATCTAAACTGTATAACAAAAATTCATATTACACAAAATTAATTTAAATAGAATTATCCTTAACACATGATGTTAAATTGTATAGACACATTATTACAACATGTCATTAAACTATATACACATGTCCTTTCCCCATAAAGTTAAACTGCATGGACCCATCCTTACCACATGATATTAAATTTCATAGACCTTTATTGTCACATGACATTAAAATATGAAATTAAAATTCCATGGTATTTGATTTAGGTTGACTAGATTGAATATGACACCACTTTGAGGTTTAATCCCAACAACCTCTATAACAAACTATAATTTTTTAATGAAATTTCCCTTCTTATAATTATGTCATCTAGTATAAAGGGAAAACATCACATGGAGAGACAAATAAAAAATTATTCTAAAAATTTTATTAATGACACATTAGTCAAAAAATAAATCAATAATAATTCCAAATATTACAACAATATAATAATTAGAAAATAAAAGTGTAAGTATAGGATAATTTGGATATGCTAGATCCACCAAAATGACCATACTCATGAACAATTTTGTAGAAATAAAACATAATTTTAAGAATACAATATTCAGTTTGAAGATATAATTATATATAAACATTATAGAAAATATAATTTAATGAAGAATGAAATGAATAAGATGTTTTTATAAGAAGTAGGTAACCTATATGACCGTTATAAATATGGCCTTTGAAATAGTGATATGGCCGTTATAAATAGTAATATGACTATTAAGATATTAACTTCACCTATGGAAATTCAAAATAATATTTAGGTATCATATAAAATGAAAATATGATATATTTATATCATGGTAGAAGTAAAAAAATGTTTTAACAATGATAAATTAAGTGGTGTTTATTTGTAAAATGCAACTATTTTATTTGAAATTTTATAATGAATAAATGATTTAAAAGAGTTTTTCTTTTCCTAAAATGGAATAATAAATTAATATTATGTTTTATTTTAATTATAATATGATTTTATGAGACTATAAGTAATTTTTCAAAGGGCCATAAAATCGATTATAATATAATAATCCATATTTTTTTTGAATAAATGGGGATTTTATTTAAAAATTAAATTTCTCATGTTCATAAAGTTATTTAAATAATTTTTTTTACATATTTAAAATCTAAATGATTAAAAGTGTCTATGATGATTTTTTGGGAATTTTCTAAACTAGTTGAATTTTATGTGAATAGTGAAATACGATAATTTATAGTATTTATCATTATAAACCAAATATATGATTTTTTGAGTCATAGATTATGTAATAACCCATTATTTTGAACTAAAATTCATAATTTACTCTATATAGACACTATAATAAATACTATTTATTGTCTTGATCTAAAATAATAAACTAATGAATATAATAATACAAAACACCCCTCTCCTCCCCTTATAAATACCACCCCATATCTTCACACCTTATAAGCCAATAATATTTAAAAATATCTTCCAAAACATATCCTACCCACTCTCTATATTTATAATTGATTCTGTTCTCACAAAAATACCAATTCTATTATCCATATGGGCTTATTCAAGGAGTTGATATTCAAGAGGTAACATTATCAAATTAACTCTTTTAATTTCTTTTCTTCTTATAGATTATACTCAACTCATTCATCCAAAAACTAATTATGACTATAGTATCATGCATATACTATATTTTTACATTGATAAGGGAATATATTCTATCCATCCCTTTTATTATCTCCTCTTATTCAATGAAATGAAACATTTGCCCAAATTTTAGTGGTTAACCATCTCCATGGATAATGAATTTTTGTTTTCCATTATAGCCTTCAAGGTAGGTCATAATATTTTTATTATGATTTAATAAGATTTTATTAAGTACATTATAACTTATCTCATTTTATTTAACTAATATATATACATACTATTAAATAAAATGAAACTAGTTCATAATGGTCGGTAAAACTGACTAAATGAACTAGCCACATAAAAATAACATTTTTACACAAAGGACCATCCCCATGTCAGTAAAAAATGATATATGGGACTATTTATACTTATGGAAGTTCCTAAGTACCATTTCATTCCACTTATGGGGTATTATTCACATTTTATTAGAACTTTAATAATTATACACAAGTGAACCAACCTTGAAACCAGAAAAAAAATGCTCTTAGAACAACAAAATTGAACTTTATAACCCATAAAATGGCCATAAATGAATTTAATAAAATTATAATAAATTAATTATATTTTTAAGAGGTTATTAATTAATTAATTAATGAATGTTATTTGATTACCCTGTACATTTAGTGAAAATTCATAACACATTCATACATATGGTAAGGGATCTCTCCAAACCTCCATGTTTCCTTTGGGTTACACACACACACACTCACACACACACACACACTCTCTCTCTCATTACCTAAATTGATTTCTTTATTATTCTTATATAATCTTACTATATTTTTATATATATTCTAAAAATATATATCTAGATCATTACATCTTCATTTTATGGGTAAATACATGTTTTAAAAGGTTCCCTTCTCAATTCCCATCAATAAGAAAACCTGAATAAATAGAAGTTATCTTTTTTATTACCCATTTCAAGTACACTACATAAAATTTTTTAAGCAAACCATATTTTTAAAAATAGCTCATTCTATCATGAAAATATATTTTATTTTATTTCTGGTTTTATGGAAATAATTATTCCTTTATCCTATTTTATAAATCCTTAATATTTTCCCTAAAACCGCACCAGAGTGAAACATTTCTAAAGTTACCTAAACACTATTTTTTTTGTGTTCACTTTAGTTGGACATAATTATTCATGATATATTCTCATTTTTTTTATTTTATTATTTTCCAATAATTATTTAATCCTTTTTTTCATGAATAGCATTATGATATTCCCTTTGGTTATGCCTTAGGAAATGATTATGAAACCCATTTATTTCAGTGGGAAACCATTATGTTTATTCCTTATATTTGATTTCGTTATGTGTAACACATATACATGTACATGTTGTTATGGTTGCACCCAAATATCACTCTAATGTATTGGGTAAAGTTTTATTCTCATGATATATTATGTTTGAGATTAGGGAGTAAACCTAATCCATTTTGGGACTCTATCAATAACGTGACATCGTCTTGGAAGTAATCCTTGACTCACATTTATGTCATTATATATATTTCTACTGCATTACTATATTACTATGATCATATTATTTCATGTTCAATAGGGTATGACTATATATGTTTATTCATGATCCATGCCTTTTATGTTATCATGTTATGCCTTCTAACTCATGTGATATGATTCTTTTCCTTGTTTATTTCCTTTATGGCCTTTTTATACCCTCCATTTTCTCTACATATTCCCCAGGTTATCCCATATAGTTTTGGGAACTCAAAGAGGGTTAGAAGCTCATTATTGAGATTAATAAAATATTTCCATATTCTAGTTTCATGTTTTCTAATTATGTACCTTATCTTCCAAAGAAACTAGGATCTTGGAATCATTAGTTCATATTTGATGGATAATTATGCTTAAATTCATATAATAATATGTGTAAAAGGATTGGGTCAATATAATTGGTATTAGTGGATGGTCTAGTTATTTTTTTGGATCATGACTAGAAAAATTTATTAAGAAACCTAGGGATAATTCTATCACCATGGATATCCTTTATTGAAATGTATGGATTCATAAGTTAGGATATACTTTTAATTTATAAGTTTATGATTCTATGTTCATATTTTTCTTTTTATATGATCATTAGCTAAGTATTCAAGAAACCTAATTTTCTTTTACCTTTTTTAGTTAATTTATATAAATAATAGAATCCATGATAACAACTAATGTGATAAGAAATGTGATAATTTCCATAATGAGATGGAAACCTGATGGGAATGAGACCTTAGAACTTCATGATAGTAATGGATAAACTAGCTCAAGATGCAAATAATAACTTGAATCATATGAAATTCTCTATTTATATTAAGGAAGATCAACCTATGGTAGAATCCTTTAGGTGAAAAAGGATCCAACATTTAGTGGATCTTCTGATCTCTTAATCGTAGAAAAATGGATTAACTCCATTGAGAAGATATTATATTCCCTCTTGTTCTTAGAAGAAGAGAAAATAATGCTGGTGGTCTATCATTTTGATTGGTAATTTGATTAATGGTTGACACTAATAAAGAAAATGATGTCTAAAGAGGAAATTGATTCCATAGAATGGGAAGGATCCAATTGAATATTTTTTAATAAATATATTCTATGAACTCTCAATCTTATGATGGATAAGGAGTTGCTTGGACTAATAAAAAGGGAATATGAGTCTATTGGGGCATCTGAAGAAAAAATTCACAAGGCTTTCTCGATACGCCTTTAGATTTTTGATGAACACTAAAGGAAAGGTGTATCGATTATTTAGTTGATTAAAGAAAATTCAATGAATATTGCTGATGATTCAAGATTTGAAAACTATTCGGAGATTGTCTATTGTTTCCTTAATGTTGAAATGGAGATCATAGACTCTTAGTGGTCTCATGATATAGGAGTTAAAAAGAGGAAAATGGAGTTTATTATGAGAGGATCAACAGATAAATCCCATAGTAGAAAGAAAACATAGCATCCCACATGATAAAAGTGTGGGAAGAAGTATCATAGGAACTATCTAAAAGGTACCATGAGATAATTAAAATATGAAAATTAGGGGAATCAAGATAATCATTAAAAAGGAATATGAAGGATACCACTAATGTGGAAGAATAAAGGAATGTTTTTATCAACACCCAACCTACAATATAGTTTTTCAAATTCAAGTAAAATGAAAATTGTGCAAGCTAATTACATAAGAAAAGGGTTGTTAGAGACTATCAATGATAAAAACCTCTAAGGTAACAAGGAAGGGAATATGTTATCACTCCTAATGAGGTGGATCCTAAAAATTGTGTAGTTTAAGGTATATTGTTTATTAATCAAAGAATAGATAATTTACTTTTTAATTATTGTTCTACACATTCTTTCATATATTTCAAGTTTAGTAGAACTATTCAAACAACACCTAAAAATATTAAAGTTGAGTGATCCATGAGAACAAAAAATGGGGAAATTATTGCATCTAATGTATATAACTCCATCCTAGTAAATGTTTGTGGACTAAACCTCCCAAAAAATATAATCTTACTTCCTTTGGTGGAGTTTGAAGCTATATTGGGCATGGATTGGCTATCTAAATATAAACCAACATCAACTATTGAGAGTGGGAGATCATTTACATACACATGAATCCTCTAATTCTAAACAAATATATAAAGAAGGATGAATATACTTTAGAATAATTTTCTAAATAATTTATTTTATTTACTTATGATTAATCATATCTTTCTCAAATTATTGTGACAAAATAGAGGATCATGCTTGAATACATGCATATTTTAAAGGAATACACTAATGTGTTCCTTGAAGAATTACCTAGACTTTATCCTGATTTAGTGGCCGAGTTCTCAATTGAACTTATACCTAGATCTCTGCTTATATAAAATACTCCATAGAAGATGACCACCATTTATTTAGAAGAACTGAAGAAGCAGTTACAAGAGAATTTGGAGAAGGGTTTTATACACCTGATTTCTTCAATGTAGAGTGACCTAGTCCTCCTCATCAAAAACAAGGATGGATAAATGCATCTTTTCATTGATTATCATGATCTCAAAAAAATAATGATAATGAAAAGGTATACCTTTCCATAGATATATAACTTGTTCAATAAACTATGTGGGGCCAAGTATTTCTCTAAGGCGGACCTCCAGTCAGGATATTAACAATTAAAGGTGAAGAAGTAAGATATTCCTAGGATTCCCTTTCAAATAAGGTATAAAAACTATGAGTTCATAGTAATGTCCTTCAGACTCACTAATTCCCTTGAAATTTTAATGGACCTAATTAATTAAGTCTTTATATATTACCTTGAAATTTTTTGCTTTTGTCTTTATAGATGATATTATGATATACTCTAAGAGTAAGGAGGATAATGAGGAGTATTTGAATACTATCCTAATGACTTTTCAAAGGGAGAAAATATATGAAAATTATAGTAAATGTGAATTCTTGATGGAGGAAGTATCATTCTTAGGTCATGTTATCACTAGAAAAGGAATGTATGTGGACCCTTTGATGAAAAAGGAAATTGAAGAGTGGAAAAGACCATCATTTTTAATGGAGATATGTAATTTCCTTGGTCTAGATGGGTATTACTGATGATTTTTGAGGAACTTATCATGATTATCAAGCCCACTAACCAAGATGACTTGGAAGGGAGTAAAGTTTTTTCTGGACCAATGAATGTGAAGACTTCTTCAAAGAGTTGAAAAAGGGTCTTATCACTACACGAGTACTTACTCTACCCAAAAGTGAATAACTATTTATGGTATATATAAATTCATCAAAGAAGGGATTAATATGTGAAATGATGAAAAATGATAAAGTGATATCCTATGCCTCAAGGTAGTTTAAAGTTAATGAGAAAAACTACCCCATGCATGATCTTGAGTTTCCATTTGTGATCTTTACATATAGTGGTAATATCTCTATGGGGAGAAGTGTGAGATATATACTGATCATAATATCCTCAAATATATATTCACACAGAAGGATATTAATATATACCAACAAAGATGGTTATATCTAACCATGTATTATGACTACTCAATCTACTACCATCATGGTATAGTAAACAAAGTGGCATATGATCTAAGTAAAAAGGATCTTGAAATATTATCTATGATAATAATTGAGAAGGATCCAATTTTCTTGGACTTGTAAAGGATTTACGTGGAATTATAAAGGTAAGAACATCCTGATTCCTTTCTAAAATGATTTCTCAACTATCCCTTTTAGAGGAGATAAAGGATTCTCAAAGATATGATGTGGAAATTCAGAAGAAGGTGGAATCTATCAGAATTGGGAAATCCTTTGAGTTAAAAATTGACGAGGAAGGAGTCATAAGATTTGGGTCATGATTATATGTTCCATAAAATCCCAAGATAAAGAGGGATACATTATGTTATTCACAAAGATCAATGTCCCCCATCTTCTTAGGGATCATAGAGATACATCAAGATCTTTGAGAGAACTATTGGTGGGACAATATAAAGAAAAGATTACATATTATACATCAATGTGTCCGGTATGTCAGAAAGTGAATGTTGAGAGGAAAAAATGTAATGGGATGATGCAAGCATTACCCATACCTACATAGAAATGGTAAAAAATAACCATGTAATCTTCCACTAGAATTATGAAAACATCAAGAAGAATTAATGCTATATGGGTTATTGTGGATCATCTTATAAATATTGATAATTTTATTGCAATTCTATAGGACTTTTCACCCAATCGACTAGCATAAATATATATCAAAGAAGTGGTGAGGATACTTGGAGTGACGTTATCGATTTTTTCGATCAAGATCAGATATTTACCTCAATGTTATGGAAAAGTCTCCAATATTCCCTAAAAACTAATCTGAACTTTAGTATGACTTATCACCCATAGACTGATGGCTAGTGTGAGTAGATTATTCAGACATTGAAAAATATGTTAAAATTATTCTTGATGAACTTCAAAAGAGGATGAGACCAATATCTTAATTTTATAAAATTATTTTACAAAAATATATTCCAATATAGTATCCAATTGGATCCATGTGAATCTCTTTATGGGAAAAAATTCATAAAAAAAACATACTGAGATAAAGTTGGTTAACATAAGCTTCTGGGACCTGAAATGGTCAAGGAAATGGTGGAAAAGGTAAAGAACATTCAACAACACATAAAGGATATTCAGTGTCGACATAAGATCTATGTAGATAATTATCTATGGGACCTAGAGTTTGAGGTTGGAGATAAGGAATTCCTTTGCATATCTCCATGGAAGAGAGTCATGATATTTGGGAAGAAAGGAATTCTAAGTCCTAGGTACATCTAACCCTTTGATATTATTGATCACATCATCGATTTTTTCTATCAACTAGAACTTCAACTAACTTTGTATCAATTATATAATACATTCCATGTATCCCTCTTGAGTAAGTGAATAACATATCCCTCACATGTATGAAATTCATAAGTGGTAAATCTAAAAAATGATCTCTCTTTTGAGGAGCATCTGGTGAAGATCTTGGACCATATAGATTAATTTCTATGAAGAAAGACTATCCACATAGTCAAATTAATATATAGGAACCATAAATACTAAGGGAAAATATGGAAAAAAGAGTAAGAAATTAAATATAAGTACACTCACCTATTTTCACCTTAGTATGTAAAACAAAATTTCGAGGGAAAAATTTCATAGGGGTGGGAGAGAATGTAATGGACCAAAATTTTATCAATGAAATTTACCTTCTTATAATTATGCAATGAAGTTTAAAGAAAACAAATAACATAGAGAAAACAACAATTTTTTTTTCTCATTTATTAAGAATCATACTTTAGTGAACAAATAAACCAAAAATAATTCCAAATATTATAGCGGGACAATAAATAGAAAATAAGAGAATAAGAATAGGATAATTTGGATCTACTTGATCCAACAGAATGACCACACTCATAAAAAATATTATAAAAATAAAACCAAATATTAATAATAAAATATTCATTTTGAATTTTAATGTATATATAAACTTGATAGAAAATATAAGTGAATGAAGAATGAATGAAATAAGAGGTATTTATAGTACGTATGAAACCCATATGACTGTTGGAATAGTAATATGATTAATAAGAATAGTAATATAACCATTATAATAGTAAAATCACATATGTAAATGTAAAATAATATCTAGGTATCATATAAAATGAAAATATTATATATTTATATCATGGTACAAGTGAATAAATGTTTTAACAATGATAAATAAAGTGTTAGTATTTTTGTAAGATATAGCTATTTTATTTACAATTTTATAATGAATAAAATGTTTTAAAAGAAAATTTATTTTCATAAAATGGATTCATAAATAAATATTATGTTTTATTATAATTATAAAATAATGTTATGTAACCATAATTAATTTTTCAAAGGGTCATAAAATCGATTATAATATTAAATCAGTATTTTTTGATTAAATAAGGATTTTATTTAAAAATTAAAGTTCTCATATTTAGAAAATTATTTAAAAAAATGGATTCAATTGTTGAAATATATATTTTGAAAATTTTTTAGGCTTAATTATTGGGATTTTTCTAAAATAGTTGAATCTTGAGTGAATAGTGAAATATGGTAATTTTTGGTATTTAACATTATAAGCCAGATACATGATTTTTTGAGTCTTGGATTACGTAATAACTCATTATTTTTAACTCACATACATAATTTATGCTATATCTTCATAATAATAAATATTATTGATTTTCTTGAGCCAAAATAATAAACTAATGAATATAATATTCAAAAACACCCCTCTTCTCCCCTTATAAATATCACCCATCCCGACCACTTCTCCTCACACCTTATAAGCTTTGAAGCTTGAGAAATATCTTCCAAATCATATAATACCCAATCTCCCCATATACAAGTGCTTATTTTCTCACCAAAAGACCAATTCCAAGATCCTTAATGGCTTCTTCAAAAAGGTGATATTCAAGAGGTAACATTTTTAAACTACTTATTTTAATTTATTTTATTCTTCTAGGTTCTCATAACCTCATTAATACATAAAATCATAATAAATATTTTATAATGTATATACTATAATTTTATATTTAAAATTTAATTTCTTTTATACAACCCTTTTCTTATATCCTCTTATTCAAATAAACAAAACTATTGTCCAAATTATTACGGTTAATCATCTCTGTGGATAATGAGTTTTTGTTTTACATTACAACATTAAATGTAAGTCATCAAAGTATTATTAGGGTTAAATAAGATTTTAATAATTATATATTAACTTATTTCATGTTATGTAACTAATATATAGACATAATATTAAATAAAATGAAACTAGTTCATGATGGTTGGTAAAACCGCCTTAATGAAATAACCACATAATGGTAACATTTGTAATAAAAGAACCAACCCCATGTTAGGAAAATGATATATGGTACCATTTATACTTTTAAATGTGAATTAATATCATTTAATTTCACTTTTGTATTATTATTCTCATTTTATAATAACTTCCATAATTACACACATGTGAACTGACCATGAAACCATGAAACAAACAATCATTGAACAATGAAATTGAACTTTATAACTCATTGAAATGGCCATAATGAAATTAATAAAATATTGATGAATGAAATATATGTTTAAGTGGTTCTAAATTAATTAATCAATGAATGTATTTTGATATTATCTAGGGAATTAAGTGCAAGTGTAAAACATATTCAAACATAAGGTAAGAGATCTCTCCAAACTCCATATTTCATTTGGGTTACACTCTCTATTTCTATCTCTATTTGCCTAAATTTATCCCTTCATTATTATTATATAAATTTAATATATTATATATTATATATATATTCCAAATATATATATCTATCTTAATAAATCTTCCTTTGATTGGGGAAATACATGTTTCAAAAGGCCCTACTCAATTCCCCTAGATAAGCAAACCTAATTAAAGGGTACTTCTCTGTTTCTTACCAATTTTAAAGTACACTCCATAAAATGTTTTAGGCCACCTATATTTTTTAAAATCACTCCTATTATCATGAATTTTTTTAGTTCATTTCTGGTTCTAGGTAAATAATTATTTCTTTATCCTATCTAAAAACTCATTAAACTTTTCCCTAGAACTGCACTAAAGTGGCGCATTTATAAAGTTACATAAACAATATTTTTCATGTTTTGACTTCATTTGGAAATAATCATTCATGATATATTATTATTTTTTAGTTTAAAATTTTCCAATAATTATTTAATCCCTTTTTTCATGGATACAATTATGATATTCCCTTTGGTTATGACTTATGAATTAATTATGAAACCCATTTATTTACATGGGAAAACATTTTGTTTATTCCTTATGTTTGATTTCATTATGTAGAAAATGTATGAATGTACATGTTATGATGAGTGCACATAGAAAATTATATAATTCATTGGGTATTGTTGTAGTCTCATGAGTCATTATGTATGAGATTAGGGGGTAAATCCAATCCATTATGGGACTATGTCCACCATGTGGTATCATCTTGATAGTTATCCTTGACTCATTTTTATGTCATGATATATGTTTCTTCCACATTCCTATATTTTAATGACCATGTGGTTTAATATTCTTTATGTTATACCTCTATAAGTTTATTCATGAGCCAAAACTTTTATGTTATCATGTTTTGGCTTCTGAATCATGTGCTATGCTTATTTTAGATGTTTATTCCCTTACTGGGATTTTTAGATTATTCCTTATATATATATTCCCTAAGTTTTCCTGTGAATTTGTAAGAGATAAAAGGGAGTTAGGATGTCATTATGGTTATTAATAAAAATATTTTTATTTTAGTTTAATGTTTTTTGATTATAGGCCTAGTATTCCAAAAACACTATGTTTTTTCAATATTTAATTTCTATTTTATGGATAATTATGATTAAAATCATGTAATAATATGTGTCAGTGGATTGGGTCACTATAACCTTGAACATACCTTTCCCTATGTGATGAGAATATGATTATTTACAAGATTAGCATAAGATAATTCCTTGAGTTGAGATACTCCTCTTAGTTTCTTCAAATACCATGAGTTGAAATAATTCTCATGGTATTCCTAAAATATATCCAACATACTCATAAATCAGGTTACACTGGAAGGATTCAATTTAGTATAAGTCACAAACCAAACATTGATAGTTACCTTTCACCCATTACTTCACTCCAAATGAATTTAAACTGATTGGATCCAATCATGGACACACAAAATTAAAAGGAACTTAATTTGGTCATGATAAAATGACATTTAAAGGAATTATATTAGTTTTTTTTCATGTGACACTAAAAGGCACAACATGTCCTATTAAGTAGTATAAAAATCCATGGGTTATAATTCCCTTTATAGGGATACTTAGGATCCCCTTTCATGGGTTCAATCCCAACTCCAGAACACTTACTGATTCTTTTGAAGGGAGATAAATGCCTTAGTGGATGAAAATAAACTCAAGAGGTCCTTCCTATATAGATTTAAATGGTAGAGTAAGCATATAATTGGATAAAATGAGAGATAATATAATTCCCACATGTAGTTTCCTCTTAAATTCATATTTTAAGATAATCAATTTCATAATGGTAAATGATAATGTTTCCAACACAAATGGGAAGTCTTAAATATATAAGAGAGTTTCAGAGTAGGGAATAACCCCCTCTAAAGGGTGTGGTGTTCCTAACTTCCCATACACTAAACCAATGTGTAACCAAAGCATCACTTCTAAAGTTCTAATGTCGACCTTACTTTGAAATTTTTTTCCACATTAACTCAAAATAAAACATGGGCATGTTTGGGCATTAAAAATAGATATAGTTTGGTAGATATCATAATGTATAATTAAACTACATCATATAGTAGTGAATAATAGTGTATGATTCATTTTGTATCCCTATGATACATTTAGAAAAATAAGAATTAAAATTTAATTGGTATCTAAAAGTACTCAACTCAATTAACTAATGTTTGGATAGACTAAAATTCAGTTTTAATTAGGTTTGAGTTCTAAAGATATTAAATATTTTAGGTTTGGGTAGGCTTTAGGGATAATTCTAACAACTATGATAGTAAACCTTAAATGCGAACCAATTAATATTAATTATTATTATTAGAAGTTAAACGATACATATTAAAATAAATAGATAGGCATGAGACATTCCCAGGTATTGGTGGTGCGTGGAATAAATCAAGGATCACAAAAAACATAGTCATAAATGTTTATATCAATCCACTCAGTGATTAATGTCATTATTGTTGAAAAATCCCATATACCTATGCACCTTATATCACCCCAATATATCCCATCATCATCATAATTTTCTCATTGAATTATTTTTTACTAATAAAATCATTCATTTCTAATTTTTTTTTACAAAAAATGTATGAATTTGGATAAAATCAATATTTTCCTTATTCTTTGTAGAAATATATCAATCTTTAAAAAACTATCAATTTAGATAAAATCATTTTTTTATTATTTTTTTTGTAAAAATATATAAATTTATTTGTTTATTTTAAATTTAGTTTCCATTATTTTTTTTAAAAAGTAATAAAAGATGTCCCATTTTCATCATAATATAATTAACTAACTTAAAAAATAAATTTTAATAATATTTTTCAAATTCTTTATTAGTTGTATAAAATATATGTTTAAAACCATGATGGAAAAAAAGAATTCATAGTTTATATATAAAAAATAAATTAAAATTGATTTAAATAATTTTATTTAAAAAAAATGTAAAAATAAAAATTAAATATCATTAATGAATAATTTTAATTTTTTTATAAGGTATGATTATTTTATTAATCTTTTTTGGGAATTTTGGTTGAAATTCATAAATAAAGTTTATGGTAATAATTTTATTTTTTTATTTATATAAAAACGTTTTAGGGTTTTAAGTTTTTATTTAATTTATTATTCATGTTTGTGTTTAGGAATTATTTTTATAAATTAAACAGGTTTAGGTTCAAGTTTAATTTTTTTAAATGGTTTGGTTTCAGGTACCTTATTTTAACTAGGTACCCAACCCATTACTATTCCTATGGGGGAAATATTTTTAATCTATAGAAATTATTGAGAGTAGTTGAAATAGTCTAAAATGTAGTCGAATGCATTTGGTGATTGGAATGATTTTTAAGAGAGGAGAACTGATGAATAGATTTGAGAGAGAATAATTTGACAAAAAAGAGTGATATTTCCTAGTGAAAAAAGTCATGTATGAAGTGGGGGGGTGGGAGAGAAGATCACTTGATAGTGAATAATATATAACTCTTCATTATTATTCTTGTTTATTATTTTTAATTTATTTAGATCATGTTAAATTCCTACCATAGTAATCATGATTTATGTCAAAAAAATAAGAGATGAATATTATTTTACATATTAATTATTTTTATGTTCTTGATTATCTAAATCATTATTGAAATTAATTCTACATGAATTTTTATATTTAAAATTTAGTTCATGATAATATTTATGGATCTATGAATGAAAATAATTTTCAAGTCATTTTTTATAAAACCATTTTATCCTTAAGAAAAAATTAACAAATTGAGTTGAAGTAAATAGTAAGAGAATATTTGAAAATGAATAATGATTTATTTTATAAATGAATTTCTGATCACATCATTCTCAATACTGTACAAAGTCTCTTCTTGATGAATCTTGAGTTTTTATGAACCTGATGTTAGTAATTGTATATATGGATTACGAACAATCATTTGTGATCATGTTCGTAAGTTATATTGAAATTTTTCTCAAGAATACCATTAATTTAAATGATCTACATTAGTTAAAGTTCCCCTTAATTATCATTTTGGTTTATTTTCTATTATTTCTCACTCACCTACTTACTTGTTGGAAGTTTATCTTATTAAATACAAGTTTTAATTAATTTTCCATATTTAAACACTACTATGTATTGATTGTTTCATGATTTTATTTTTTTATTAGTATTTTTCATTATATTGTTATTACTGACATGAACGAATCTTGTTAAAGGATTCAATGCATCAAATAGATTTTATAGAATCCCCCATGAGAGTATCTTTGGATTTTACAATTGGTTTATCTCTAAGGATATTATCCTATTACTCAATATATTCCATATTTATTATTAAATTTTTTAGTTTTTTTTAAAGTTTAGAAAACAATGTGAAAATAAGGGTTTGAAATGTAGTGTGGAGTATGAAGATGAAATTAAAAGAAATAAAAATAATTAAAATCTAAAGAAAAATCTGTGGGAAAAGGAATACTAAAACATTGGCTATAATCACTCATTATCCACTAAATATTGTTTAAATTCATTCCAATAATAAATTTAGTGCCACTTACTTAACTACCCCCATTACTAAAATTATAGGAATTAACAAACATGAAAAATATTCTCACACATATAATGTCTTGCCTTCTATAAAACATGCCTTATCTCACCAATGTATGCAATACATAGGCCAAACTGATACATTAGATAGAGAAATATATGATATAACAGAGAGTGGGGAAAGAAAACAATAAGTGGGGAGTGAAAAAATTCCTACTTAAACCCTTGAAATAAAATTTCACTCCATGAAATTAATAAAAAATATTGAATAAATGCAAGAAATATACCTGGTAACCTTAAATTACCAAGAGTTAAAACCCTAGATACTATTCCATCACTATGTATAAGAATAAATAGGGTGGGAAAGAGGTAAAAAATAGAAGAAATGGGAATGAAAATATAATACTATAAAAATTCAAAAACAAATACAAAAATAAAATCTTACCCTACTGTATTTCATTCCCAGGTAAAGAGGTAAAAGTTTTAAAATATCTCAAGTAGTGGAGACATGATACATTTATATGTTGTAGGGAAGATCTCACTTTATACATGAATAAATTTTAATTGAATGGAATGGAGAGATATTTATCCACATAATAGAACTACAGGTCCTCCCCTATCTAGAATACCCTACATGTTCATTGATATCCCTCCCTAAATAAATGAATTTGATATGGAAATCTTTCTAAGTTGGTCACCTAATTTATCCATGAATATCTACGATGAATATTTTTTCGAAAGGTTTCATGCATGTCATCCACATGTTCATCCAATGATATCAATGACATTAGAAAATTATTTTAGAATTTATTTGTTATTGGAGAAGATAATGGTAAAATTGTTGGAGAATTTCAATTTTATTCAAGATTGAGGGAATATTAAGTGAAGATCAACACCTATTTTGGAGTGAGTTCATATAACATGTTGATGGTCGAGGTGTTTTAGGGTGTCACAAATGTTTTACCTAAGAAGATGATCAACAATGACATTCCCCTTTAATCATTCATATACAACATCCATAACCCGTAAATTAGTTTAACATGGAGAGTTTAGGATATGTTGTGGCTAGATATCCCCCTTTTTAATATAATGTAAAATTTATTTCATATAGTTCATCTTACATAGACCATGGGGATAACAATTTAATTTCACACACCAGTGACCAACCCATGAAGTTTATTTTCTAGTTCTCTCTTATAGGATTTAATCATATATAGAATCATTTTACTATGATATGAGATTTGGTATTTCAGTTTTGATCGCATTTGGTTGTTCTATTAATTTTATATGAGGTGGTAGGTTTAGTTACATTCTTTCACAAGGCATAAAAAAATTATTTAATCTTCCAAAACTTCCATTGATTCATATACAAGGCCTAAAACAATTTTTTTTTAACCTGATGTGCCTTTCGAAACATGAAGGCACACATGATGAATCACCTCCCTAGACTATTTAATGATATAAATTTCTCCTCCAACACTATTTAATATCATACAAGTATATTTTTGACTAATTAATCATAAAAAACCCCTCGACCACATAGTAATAACTTGAAATTAAACAAAAAATTCAGTTAAAGTGTATGTCCTTTTTCCAATAAAATATAAAATAATAATAAAATAAATAAAATCTATATTTTAGTCTATTTTCATATTAAGATCATTATTTATACTATAAAATGAAAAATATTATATTTTATATAATTTTAATATCAACTTATATTAAATATGAAAAAATATAAACTAAAAATATGAAAAATATTTATTTATCACTCCCCCACATGTGAATTATTATTTTTTCCAAATCGAATACCTCTCAATAATAATATTTAATTTAAATCAAATTCTTTCCATGTTCATTTCTTAGTCAATGAATGTTAATTGGTAAATATTTAAGAAAATATGAATATTAACTTTCAATACTTTTTTCATTTCCCTTTTATTCATATTTATCATTCACTTCTAAATTTTACAATTCTTTGATAAATCTTAAATGGAAATTTTATATTTTTATTTTACGGTTATTCAATTGAGTTCAATATTCACCTTCACTTCTCTTCCTATTAAAAAAAACACTTATTCATTTTTTCAAGACATTATTTGTGTATATAACATATTTTAGGTGTAAGGAAAATTAAGAACTAGTAATTCCAAAATGTAGGCATCACTCAAGTCTCTTTGTGATAATCGAGGCTTGAAAGTAGGGCTAGGAAAACTAATTATTAAATCACTATATATCTATTAATGGCTTTATTTTTTACATACAAAAAAAATGTTTATAATAATTTCAAATTACTTTAATTTAGATCCCAATTTGTCATTTCACTCCCATAAAAATTACCTATAGAATTTTTATTTAAGGTGGCTTCTAGAGATTTTACTTTTTGTTAGGAAACAATTCACAAAAAATGAAGTTCATTGATCCAGTTCATATTTTTTAAATTGAGGTTCAATTAAGTCATTTTTTAATTAAAATTTAATTTACGAGTTTAAATCAAAGAAATTCATTTTTAATAAAGTAAACTTTGCCTCCTAGATAACTTAAGTATAAAATGAATTCAAGTGGAGAAAATAACCAAACCCACTTTATTCAAGGAAAAATAAAGAAAAAGGGAAAATACATCTAAATTTTTTATAAAATGTTGAATCTCCCCATAGTTAAATTTCACTACCCTCTTTACAATACAAATTTAAAGACAAGGGTAATTTAGATATAAAGAGTTATATAAATACATTATTATTATTAATAGATCCATTATCTTGAGTAAAGCTCTTATCCAATAGTTCCAAAAAATCATATAAATGAAAATATAATAAATATAAAAATTTATTCAAATAAGAATAAATTTAGAAAGAGAGGGAGAAAAAAGTGAAAATTATTAGGTTTTACTCATTAATACTAGGATTAGTAGACCCCCCTATAAAAGAAAAGGAATATTCCAACCCTTAATATGGGAAAAGAAAAAGAAAAATGATAGTGTAATAGTAGAGGTAAGATAATGCATTGGGTTAAGTTGGTTAATATTTCTTCCTCTAGTTGATTGTCTTTGTTTATTGAGGAGGTCAAGGATTCACATCTCTCCCAAATTTTTATAATTCTTTTACCACTACCATGGTGATTCCTTCCTCAAATTTCAGATCAATCATCTTTTTGATGCTATCATCTTATTCATCATCATCTCTATCTATGGAAAAATTAGGTAATGATTCTACAAAGAAAAGAGATGGATAGTGAGTAGGCTTTGATAATGATGTGAAAATAAAAACAATAGAATCTATGGTAATATAATCTTCCTTGAACTTATCAATTAGAAATATATATTTTATAATCAAGGTCCATGGAGGATGACCTTAAGTAGAGAGAGGGGAGGATTCTTTAAAATAGTTTCCACCTCTCCCAGGTATTCTTGAAATGTAAAGGGGGTGGGGGTGTGTAAGCTTTTATAGTTGTTTCACCAACGGTTCCTACACCACATTAGCATTTAAATATTAAAAATACACAAAAAATTCACTAATTTCCTCACAATATTCTATTAGGTATGGGCCTATAAGTTCTTCCTTAAGGTCCTTGATGTTTCATATGAATACCCTTGCTCATAATTTAAATTGTAAAACATTCTAAATTTCCATGATAAAATTTTAATTCCCTCATTTAATAAAGTAGGAAGTTTATTGAAATTAAAATCCATTTTTTATTTTTATTTAAAAAATAATGAAATTATGCAAAGTGTGGTAAAGAAAAATGATTTACCGACCTAGATTTATAACAAATATAATATTTTCATTATTTTTACTTGATAATTAATTGATTTAATCCACATAATTTTATCATTTTAGGGGTAATTTTCACAATTTTAGGTATTATGAATAATATGGATTTAATTATGATAATGGATTAATTCTTGATATTAAGTGTTTTTTTAAATATTGGAAAAGACATAAATTTATTTTGGAATATATTAATTTCATTATAAATTGGATAACATTGTATTTATAATGTTTTAGTTAATTATATAATTAGTTTTTAAGTCTAAAATTTATTTTGTATTTATTTTGGGTTTTTAGCTGGGGGAGAAATTAATAATGTTCTAGGCACTTACTAAGAATAATTCTTATGTAGTAGAGGTAAATATGAAAACGTTTTATCAGAATTTTCAAAGGAATATTAATTTATTATTTAAGAGTAATTTTTATCCACACATAAAAGTTAATAAAACAACTGTTGAGTAAACGTTTTAAAGTATAAGGCTCTTATATTGGATTATAAGAGTGAATTTTTACTATGTAAGAGTAATTTTTATAAACATAAGAGTAAACCTGCTCCTGCACAAGATTCATCATAGAGTAGTGATGAGAATTTGGACAAGTTTAAGACCCATAAAATTAATTTTTCTCATGTATATGAACCATTTCTACATAAAGTCTACTATGCATGT
The DNA here is from genome assembly GCA_963277665.1 of Viscum album. Classification (NCBI taxonomy): domain Eukaryota; kingdom Viridiplantae; phylum Streptophyta; class Magnoliopsida; order Santalales; family Viscaceae; genus Viscum; species Viscum album. Next base: position 1,674,523,939 of record OY728133.1, read on the forward strand.
TTAAATGGATCACCCCACTACTCACATTGGAATCACTAATTGGGAATCACTTGTGATTAAACTAGGAAACTCAATGATCAAGTTATTACGACAAGGTTCCACATGTATGATTAAAAATACACTCATGTAAGATTTATAAAATAATTTATAAGCTCATGTAATGTGAACCAACTGATATCTATACCTGCACACAGAGAAGCATAAGTAGTGAAAGAATAATCTTTGCACTATAGAAGATAGATTTACACCATAATGGATCTTTATTGATATTTCTAAATTTGAAGGAGTTGTCACATCGAGATATCTGTTGTATCACAATACATATATACCAATAATTTCAAGGATTAAAATTTATACATATATTTTCTAGTCATGTTTATTAAAACAAAATAAACATGATCACATGGAGAATTAGAGGCCGTGGGGGGAATTAAAAGAGCATTATAAATTCACTTCCAATGTTTCTATCATGTGGAGACTTGATATTATAGAATCCATACATATGTGATGAGCCTTATCATGTACTACAACCTACTATATTCAACCATTTTTTAGGATTCATATATTATTTACATGATTTTCCTTTACTCTAGAAAATTATTTATTTTAGCGGACTGTGGTTTTTAAGATTTTTCTTCAGTAATAGTTTCCTTTATATTTTAATAAAAATCAATTATTTCTCTATTTATTCTATTATTTTATTTTTTTTCTTCAATAATAACTCTATAATACTCACAATTGTGAGTATATAACATGATGAGTGATCCCAAGGGAGGTTTTGAGAGTGTTCCTAAATCCTTGTTCTTTATATCATGTCATTTGGATTATTTTGTAATAAGGCATTGGGTGTTCCAAGGATTCATATAGATATTTCCCATCATTTCAAGTTATTATGCACTGATATTACTCATTATCTATCTAAAAATCATTTCACTTTCCTGCAGGTGACACATTATATGATGGAGTTATGTTGGGAAAGGTTTGAAATGGTATACAATCAATATAGGTTTAGGATGGTTTCACATTCTCGATTGGGGTGTTATTATCTTTATTTACTCTTATAAGTGGTGATACTTAGTGTTCCAAAGTGATATCCAAGGTGAAATAGGTATCAAAACCTATGTAAAGGATGATATCTCATGTATAATGTGATCAGTTATCAAATTAATTCTAAACTATTAAAATTAATAACGAAGGAACCCATTTAGAAAAACCCTGGATTCACTTTATTTCATACTAACTCTTTGCATGTTTTTCATTTTTTCACATAATATATTTTTGTTTTCATTCAATGCAAGGAAAAATCATCCATGTTATATTGATTTTAAAAATTAAAAATACCAAAAATATAATAAGTGGATTATAATATTGAGTGATTGGACATGTAGGTTCTTAAATAGAGATAACATTGGTCAAACAATGTTTTTAACTAGGAAAATAAATATTATTTTAATACATAATTATAGAATGTGTCAAAAAATTGACACCATTTCCAAGAATCCAAGATAAGTAAATTTCTTATTATTTACTTTCACATTAGATATATATTTCTCTCTAATTTAGAAAAAATCTAAAAATAATTGAACAATTGTTTTACTCACTATAACCATAGAAGAGAGCATTTATATATTTTCTAGACATGTGAGGGGAGACATAGGATTAAATTTTAAGGTGTTTATATAGCTCATAAAGGATCTTAAATTAGAACCCAAATTTCTTAATTTTGAAGACAATCTTGAGAAATTACTAATTTCTCATGCTAATTTTTATAGATCTATTCACAAGTGGCCAAGGAACCCAAAGAGTATATTAAATTCCATTCAAAATTCCAAGAAGAAATGAATAAGTTTAGGCTACATTAATTATTACCCAATGAATTATCCTATATTAATATTTCTAGTGGTGTGTACTCAAGAGTAAGAGCCCGAGTCCCAACCATTGAAGGGAGTAAAATTTTCATTGAATTCAATTTTTTTATTTTTCCTTTTCGGAATCATATTATAACTATGTTAGTTAAAAATTTATTAATATTTTAGTGATAGAAATTACTTAGTATATTGAATTCAAACATGAAGAAGTCACAATTTAATAGAATATGATGATATAATTAAAAGATAATTAGTTTCCAGAGGTTGTATATAAATAAATAACTTTTAAATTCGACATTAATGGGGGAGAATTAGATCTATATTAAGTTAATTTAAATTTTATTCAAATAAAGATATTTACTAAGTCAACTATGAATAGAGATTCAATGATCAGTAATCCAATCCTATATATAAAACAATACACCACTCAGGAAGTATAAATTAAATAAAGAGCCACCTAGAATGTGAAAAAACAAGTAAGGGACCATTAAATTCTTTCAATATTATAATAAAATCTATATTTCACTACTAAGTGATGGATAAATAATATAATTCTTATAAAGTCCTTTGAACAACTAAGAAGAATATGACCATCAGTTGAAATAAGTTATACTGATTCTTATCAAATAAAACCCATCCTCTTTCAGATTGAAGTTTACCGTAAGACTGTTTGTATATATTCATTATAAACATAACATCATTTGGATGATAACAAAAGTTTATCTTTAATTTTTTTATTTATTACTTTCTTTATTTTTTTAAATAATAAGTAATTATATTATTTTATTTTATGGTGATTAATATATTAAATCAAGAACACTGGATGTATAATGAACTATGACATGTTTATCCATTTTATTTTATTCATTACCAACACCTAATAATGTGATTTAATTCAAATAAGTAGTATCATTTAACTCTGCAGGATTGTAAACTGGTTTGAAATATTTTTTTGATCTTTTATTTTTTTATTTATTTTTTATGAACTTTGAGTATAAATTGTAACACCCCAATATTTTATGAAAAATATTCTTTTAATTTAATTTATGTCTTGTGTTGTACGCTACACCAAAATTAGCTTGTGATATACGTGACACCGTATTAGCTTGCAGTATACACAACACTATTCTTGGCTCGTGTTACACACAATTTCAAGTTCGTTTTGTAGAAATTATTCTACACAACATTAAGTATATATTTTGTTTAATGTATAAATGAAATAAGTTTTGAATTATGTAATACGCAATACCAAAGTGAGCCTTCACTACACACATCCCTGACTTGGCTTGCATTACACGCAATCGCGGCCTTCCTTGATAGCGTGTGTAGTACGCAATACCGAGTTTTACTAAACAACGATATATTATTATAATAAACTAGCCGTTATGAATAGTATTAACTGAATTTTAAATTTTATAACATTATTATTCACCCTACATATTTTCTAGAACATGTTATGAGAACAAAATAAAATTTTCGGGTAAAATAAGTATTTTTTAAAAAAAATGCAGTTTTACCGCCTTTTGATGGAACACCCACTTTAAATCTAGTTTTTGACATTTTTATAAGTTCAATTTGAAAAAATAAAATTCTTCTTTGGAATAAGGATATTAAAATTTACTTTGGATAAATTTTTCATATTATTATGGTAACTTTCATATTTTGATGAAAAGTAAAAACACGCTATATTTTAATCAAAAACAACTTTTTTCATCGTAATAATTTATATGGTTAAATTATAATATTGATTGGTTTTAGAGTATAAATAGAATATATTTTTACCATTTAATATAATGTATGTCATTAGCATTGATTTTACATTGAATTCATAGGTAAAATCATTTCAATCTTTTGCAACGTTTTAACTTTTAAAACTCGTTTTCCCAACAGTGGGATTAATTTTAAATTAATTAATGCCACTTCTATGTTTTGAATTTGAAAAAATGAACATCATATTTGAATTCTTAATATCAAGTATAGATTAGGCTGAATTTTTGGTATTTTTCGGAAAAACTTCAATTTTTGATGAATAGTGAAACCACTAAGTGGTAGTTAAAAAACTGAATTTTTCATAAAACTTAATTTTACCGCTTTTGTGAAAGGAATTTTGAAAATCCGAGAGACACGGTTGATATCAGTAAGTAAAATGTGGTTCAATGAGATGAAAATAATTTTTGGTGAATAATAACTTTTTACTTTTATTTACCGAGCTTAATAGTAAATAGGGTAATTAAAGGTAAAAATGGCATTACTATTACCCTAACACATGTCCTAATTCTATTGGATAAGTGTATTTAGACCAAAAACAACCTTATGAATATAATATGACTATTTAGGTCCACTTGGATTAGATTAGGACATTTAATATTATTTTATTTAAAGAAGAGATAAAATAGTTAAAATCAAAGTTTAAAAACTAAAACATTTTTAATATAGGGTTACACATAATATAAATTCTATTATAAATATTCATTAGAAAGATAAAAAGATTTCTACATAATGGTATTTTATTAATAATTTTTAGACTTTAAATAATTTAATTTATTTATGACACAACGATGATGCAATAATTAACTTATTAAGAAAATATTAACATAATTGATGTTATAAATGCCCAAATAAATGTAATTTTAGACTTTTAATGACTTACACTAATTTTCTAGGTTAAAATGACATGTTAGTGTTGAGTTAAGTAACTTGTTTCGAACTTATCATTCTGTTATGAATTTCATAAAAATCATGTACCAAATACTGTCAAAATTGACATAAATTAGTTTTTAAAAAAAATATTATATTATTAATTGTTATTTAATTCCTAAAAATATAAGGTTCGTCTAAATGGCTTATATAAGAATATATATATTAATAATAAACAACTTTTGGTTCGTTTGGCTTGTTATGGTAAGTTTATTAACCATATAGTGTAAGAAAACAAAAAGACACGGTAAAAGTTAAATTATTTAACTTAGAGTTAAATCTAATTGATAAGGTTAAAATAATAACCTAAACTTGTATAAATCCTATTGGATGAGAGGATTTAGACCCATCCCCACTTTACCTTCAAAATAAGACCCTTTGGAACCATTATAAACTGAATTTGACCTTAATATAAAATAATATTTTGAGATTTTCCTAAGGTGCCCCTCTCCTCCCTTATAAAAGCGCACCACCTCCCTCTCCTCCTCACACCAATTTGAGCATTCAAGCTTGGACAAACCCTGAAAAAATCACTTCTACACTTCCCTAGTATCATCTTAGAGGTCCTGGTCTTCTTAAAAGACCATCCTTAGTTCTCTAAGAGAAGTTTAAGAAGAGGCGCGTCAAAAAAAGGTAATATCCATTACCAATCTTTTTCAATTTCATTCTTCTTCAACTTCTTCCTCTTTAGTTGTTTCATGATAAAGTAATAACATCAGTATTACTTATATACTGATATGTTATTATAAATATGAAACAACTCTAATTCACCTTCTATCCATCCTATGGAAAAATGAAATAACCACGCGTGCGTATGTACGGAATACCGTCTCCACGCCGTGGTGTAATCTATTTTCCACCACCACCTTAATTGTATGGGTATAATGGTGTAATGAGTAAATATATATTATTATTATAAATTGATATTGATACTGAAATAGTATACATACACTTCAACACAATTCCACGAACATGGGAACGATATCATCGCTTGTGCGTACGTACGGACTACCGTCTCCACGACGCGATGAGACTCATTCTCCATGTTAACCAATAAAGAATGATTATAAAGTGTATATAATGAATAATAATGAAATATATGACAAGATAAATCTACTGTATTTATGTATATATATATTTATGTCATCTATTTACTTCCATTCAAGACAACAAGGAATGGAAAACAGCGTTTATGCATACGTACGGACTACCGTCTCCATGAACAGTGTGTTTCATTTCATTCATCTATCTATTATATATATATATACTGAATATATATGTTATATAAATCATGTTTTATATTCTGGAAGTAAGTAAATCATGATATAAGTAATAATATTTCAAGAACAACAAGTCCAAACACCTACGATAAATGAAACGATTTTACCCAAAACGCTTCTTTAACATGGAATTTACAAAAGAATGGGTAATATAAAGTCATAATTGAACCATATATGATATCTTAAAAATGAATATGATTCTGTAATAAGTCAATTAAATTATTTAAATCATTATACAGGAGGTTCGTATACGTACAAAGCATATCAGACATAAGGTAAGGGAAAATCTCACAATCTCATTTTTATTCGAGATTGATTATACATAAGTATTTACTGGGGTTATGTTTATCATCCATGTCCATAATTTCTCAAAATGTTTTTATAAAATGTTTACTATTCTTCCATTTATGTTTAAAGTCATTTTTACCCTTTTACCACATGGTATGTAAGAAATCTTTTGTCATTTTCAATACGAGGTACTTTTTGACTTTTCCGACAAAAGTACGATAAGAATGTTTTTTAACTTATACGGCATGTAAGGATTTTTATGGTTTTATAAAGCCTTATTTTCATAAAGCTTCCTAAAAATGATTTCATGTCTATTTTCAATAAAATCCTTTTCTTTTAAAATTTCATGACATTTTGTAAAAGGAAAATTATTTTTACAAAGAAAGGATATTTTCCTCAAGAATTCATTTCAAGGGTTTTATCAAAACCATTTTTCATCTAAGATAACAATATTTCAAAAGTGTATGCTTCAAGTATAATGTCTCTATGATTTACATGGTTTCAATTTTCTTATTATGATGATGATATCCATTTCTTTTATATGGATTATGTGATGATGGGATGATGTTTATGAAACACATTTCTTTTCGTTGGGTTTTTATGAATGATGTATGTTTATTTTGTGGCAAAAGTAAGAATGATTTCATTATGAGACGGGTGGGACCTATATCTCCCTCCAATGAATTGGGTAAAGATTTATATCTCATGAGATAGACAGGGCTGGAACAATATGTTAATCCGATTCAGTACAGGACTGGAACGAGGAGTGAACTCGATTCAGAAAGGGACTTTGTCCACTAAGATGGTCTTGGAAGCAATGCCTTGGCTACTATGGAAATCATATCAAGTGCTTAATGTTTTTCCACAATTACATGATTTCTTCCCATGCTATTTTATCAGGATTAATGTTTCTTAATGATATATGCCTTTCGTACTTCCAAGATTTTTGTCTTTGCTCATGATTTTGATGTTTAAATTTTATGTTTATGTTTTTGCATTCAAATGTTTATGGATTGTTTTATGTTCTCTATGATTACCCTTACTGAGCATTTGAGCTCACCCTTTTATATGTTTTCTTTTCCCCAGGATTCAAAGCTAGGTTTTAGGTATGAAAACAAAAAGGGGAAGATCTTTATGGAAGATGTTGAAGATCTTTCACCACGATTAGAAGATTTTTTTCTCCGAGTTTCCAAAGACACTAAACTATTACGGTCCTTGTGTGTTTGTTTTCATTATGTATCAAGTATTCTGCAAATTTAATGTCATGTCCATGTACGTCAGGCTTTGGGTCTCTACAGTTGGTATCAGAGGAAAGTTTTGGTTAACCTTTGGAAACTAGGACGCGAGAACTTTAGTGAGATCCCTAGAGATATTTCTAAGGTATGTCTGGGGATTTCCCTAAGGTTTAGTAATGTACCTAAGGATAAGTATAAGTATAGGTTATAGTCCTAGAATTACGATAACGATATTAGAATTAAACATAAGATGTTAGATATTGAAGGTACTCCCCCTTTATTATGTTGTTTTACCTATCATGATTTTTACCTCTCACACTATTCTTTTTGTTTTTAGAAAATGGATGGAAACTGGAAGATTCACGATAATGGAGAATATGATGGAAAATGGAATGATATTCTTCATGATCAAGAAAATGAAATGGGATTTGGAAGGAGAAACATAATTGTTATTCCTAATCAGTAATATCATAATATGATCAATAATCTCAACTTTGGTAAGTTTCCCGACTCAGCTAATAAGAGAAAGATGGAGTTTCATGATGATCATAGAAGAAATAAAGTTCAATTTCCTCTATGTAAATCATGTGGGAAGAGGCATCAAGGAGAATGTTTCAAAGGAACTGGAAAATGCTTTGGGTGTGGAAAAGAAGGACACAATGCTAGTAATTGTAAAGGAAAAGGTTCAGTTAGCACTATGGAGAAGGATAATGGTATTGCTAAGACATCAAAAACGGTTAAGTGTTTTAAATGTGGGATGTATGGGCATTATGAAAACCCGTTCCCTAAGGGAAAATCTCATAAAGAGAATTATCATGGTCACATGGGTAGTATTTATGTGGATGATGATGAAGAGACTACAAATGATATATGAGATGAAAGAAATGATGAAGCTCAGTCAGTGGTTTAAGAAGGTAGTGTAATGATTGTCTGTTTATCAAGAATAATGTATGGTACTATGGAATAAAGACACATCTAAGGATTGTTACACTTTTGTTTTTCCTAAAGTATTTGAAAATTTATGTTGAATGGTACCGGTAACCATGAAAGGTTGTTCAAATATTTTTAGAAGGTAGATGATATGTGCATAATGAAAGTATAAGGAGATAGTGAGATGTTTGATAATATTAATAATCTCATGACTGGTATAAGGACAAAGTGATATCATGGTTTGAGTATACAGAATTTTGGGATTTTGGTATGTGGAAAGAGTTAACTTTTGACAACATTCGTGTTTTCACTAAGGTTCAATGGGTATTCATTTTTCAAGAAAATACATGATTAAGGTATTAACATGTTTGGAATGTGACCAACAATATATATCGTATGATATATGGGGAATAAAAGATGGTATTCAGATGCTTGGTTTATGACATTTATAGTAATCATTTTCTTTATACTATAATATTGGACAAAAGTATTTTCGATAATCCTAAAGGTTGGAATGGATTTAGTTGGACATCAGATAGAATTGCTTAAGGCTAGAACTTTTTTTTTTGATATTATTGCAGGAACATTATTATAGTGTAATTTTAGAAAAAAGGACAACCCATAGGACGTGTGACAACCCATCACGTCGGACAAGGCTGTGGGAATCGAACCCACAACCGAAGTGCAACATGCCATTATCGCCTACCACTGGCCTACAAAATGTCCCTAGTTAGTAGAAACTAGTTTTATTTTATTAAGCGGTATGATAGATGAAGTATAAGTCCATTTTTGGAATCGTATATGATAAACCCACCATAGATGGACTTATTTATATGTGATAAATTTTTCTAATATTTTGTATAAAATAGATGGAATTACCTATCATTCTATCGCTTGATCTACTAACACTTCACGGAAGATAAATTCAACATCATTTCTTTAAGAGATGAGGTGGAAATTGTTCAAGGCACAAACAACAGTGAAATTTTACCAAAATCATGTAAGTATTTCTTTTAATTCATCAACTTTATAGAAATGATCTTGAAAACCAAAAATGTTGTCCTAGTGCTCTTATATCTGATGAAACAGATGGTACCTTAGATCATCACAAATCTATGACTTTGTGATTGTTGGCTTTTTCATAGCCATGTTCTCTACCACTCTCCATCAGAACTTGATGGTTATATTTCTCTTCCATATCCATATTTTCACCTATGTGGAAACCCAATGATTAGTTAATTTGGGTAACCATTACGTTTCATACTTTAGTTTTTTAAAGATAGGTTTTGGTATTCCTATTTTACGATGTGGGTTTCTATTAAAGAAACTTTCAAGTAGTAGACCATTTATAACCACGACGAATTTCGAGGGAGAAATTCATTTTAAGGGGGTAGAATGTAACACCCCAAGATTTTATGAAAAATATTCTTTTAATTTAATTGATGTCTTGTGTTGTACACTACACCAAAATTAGCTTGTGATATATGTGACACATTATTAGCTTGTAGTATACACAACACTATTCTTGGCTCGTGTTACACACAATTTCAAGTTCGTTTTGTAAAAATTATTCTACACAACATTAAGTATAGATTTTGTTTAATGTATAAATGAAATAAGTTTTGAATTATGTAATACGCAACACCAAAGTGAGCTTTCACTACCCGCATCCCTGACTTGGCTTGCATTACATGCAATCGCGACCTTCCTCGATAGCATGTGTAGTACGCAATACCGAGTTTTACTAAACAACGATATATTATTATAATAAACTAGCCGTTATGAATAGTATTAACTGAATTTTAAATTTTATAAAATTATTATTTACCCTACATAGTTTCTAGAACATGTTATGAGAACAAAATAAAATTTTCGGGTAAAATAAGTATTTTTCAAAAAAATGCAATTTTACGACCTTTTGATGGCGCACCCACTTTAAATCTAGTTTTTGACATTTTTATAAGTTCAATTTGACAAAATAAAATTCTTCTTTGGAATCAGGATATGAAAATTTACTTTGGATAAAGTTTTCATATTATTCTGGTAACTTTCATATTTTGATGAATAGTAAAAACACGCTATATTTTAATCAAAAACAACTTTTTTCATCGTAAAAATATATATCTTTAAATTATAATATTGATTGGTTTTAGAGTATAAATAGAATATATTTTTACCATTTAATATAATGTATTTCATTATCATTGATTTTATAATGAATTCATAGGTAAAATCATTTCAATCTTTTGCAAAGTTTTAACTTTTAAAACCCATTTTCTCAACAGCGGGATTAATTTTAAATTAATTAATGCCACTTATATGTTTTGAATTTGGAAAAATGAACATCATTTTTGAATTCCAAATATCAAATATAGCTTAGGCTGAATTTTTGGTATTTTTCGGAAAAACTTCAATTTTTGATGAATAGTGAAACCACTAAGTGGTAGTTAAAAAACTGATTTTTTCATAAAACTTAATTTTACCGCTTCTGTGAAAGGAATTTCAAAAATCTGAGAGACACGATTGATATCAGTAAGTAAAATGTGGTTCAATGAGATGAAAATAATTTTTGGTGAATAGTAACTTTTTACTTTTATTTACCGCAGTTAATAGTAAATAGGGTAATTAAAAGTAAAAATGGCATTACTATTACCCTAACACATGTCCTAATTCTATTGGATAAGTGTATTTCGACAAAAAACAACCTTATGAATATAATATGACTATTTAGGTCCACTTGGATTAGATTAGGACATTTAATATTATTTTATTTAAAGAAGAGATAAAATAGTTAAAACCAAAGTTTAAAAACTAAAACATTTTTAATATAGGGTTACACATAAGATAAATTCGATTATAAATAATAATTAGAAATATAAAAAGATTTCCTACATAATGGTATTTTATTTATAATTTTTAGACTTTAAATAATTTAATTTATTTATGACACAACGATGATGCAGTAATTACCTTATTAAGAAAATATTAACATAATTGATGTTATAAATGCTCAAATAAAAGTAATATTGGACTTTTAATGACTTAAACTATTTTTCTAGGTTAATATGACATGTTAGTGTTGAGTTACGTAACTTGGTTCGAACTTATCATTCTGTTATGAATTTCATAAAAATCATGTACCAAATAGTGTCAAAATTGACATAAATTAGTTTTTAAAACAAATATTATATTATTAATTGTTATTTAATTCCTAAAAATCTAAGGTTCGGCCAAATGGCTTAGATAAGGATATATATATTAATAATAAACAACTTGGGGTTATTTTGGATTGTTATGGTAAGTTTATTAACCATATATTGTATGAAAACAAAAAGACACAGTAAAAGTTAAATTATTTAACTTAGAGTTAAATCAAATTGATAAGGTTAAAATAATAACCTAAACTTGTCTAAATCCTATTGGATGAGAGGATTTTGACCCATACCCACTTTATCTTCGAAATAAGACCCTTTGGAACCATTATAAACCGAATTTTACCTTAATATAAAATAATATTTTGAGATTTTCCTAAGGTGCCCCTCTCCTCCCTTATAAAAGGGCACCTCCTCCCTCTCCACCTCACACCAATTTGAACATTCAAGCTCTGACAACCCCTACCAAAATCTCTTCTCCACTTCCCTAGTATCATCCTAGAGGTCCTGTTATTCTTCAAAGACTATCCTTAGTTCTCTAAGAGAAGTTTAAGAAGAGGCGCGTCAAAAAGAGGTTATATGCATTACCGATCTTTTTCAATTTCATTCTTCTTCAACTTCTTCTTCTTTAGTTTTTTCATGATAAATTAATAACATAAGTATTAATTATATATTGATATGTTATTATAAATATTAAACAACACTAATTCACCTACTATCCATCCTACGGAAAAATGAAATCACCGCGCGTGCGTACGTACGGAATACCGTCTCCACGCCGTGGTGTAATCTATTTTCCGCCACCACCTTAATTGGATGGGTATAATGGTGTAATGAGTAACTATATATTATTATTATAAAGTGATATTGATACTAAAATAGTATACATACACTTAAACACAATTCCACGAACATGGGAACGATATCATCGCTCGTGCGTACGTACGGACTACTGTCTCCACGACGCGATGAGATTCATTCTCCATGTTAACCATTCAAGAATGATTATAAAGTGTATATAATGAATAATAATGAAATATATGACATGATAAATCTACTGTATTTATGTATATATATATGTATTTCATCTACTTACTTCCATTCAAGACAATAAGGAATGGAAAACAGCGTTCATGCGTACGTACGGACTACCGTCTCCATGAACGGTGTGTTTCATTTCATTTATCTATCTATTATATATATATATACTGAATATATATGATATATAAATCATGTTTTATATTCTGGAGGTAAGTAAATCATGATATAAGTAATAATAATTTCAAGAACAACAAGTCCAAACACCTACGATAAATGAAACAATTTTACCCAAAACGCTTCTTTAACATGAAATTTACAAAAGAACGGGTAATATAAAGTCATAAGTGAACCATATACGATATCATAACAATGAATATGATTATGTAATAAGTCAATGACATTATTTAAATCATTATACAAGAGGTTCAGATACGTACAAAGCATATTGGACATAAGGTAAGGGAAAATCTCACAATCTCATTTTTATCCGAGATTGATTATACTTAAGTATTTACTAGGGTTATGTTTTTCATCCATGTCCATAATTTATCAAAATGTTTTTATAAAATGTTTAATATTCTTCCATGTATGTTTAAAGTAATTTTTACCCTTTTACCACATGGTATGGAAGGAATCTTTTGTCGTTTTCAATACGAGGTACTTTTTGACTTTTCCGACAAAAGTACGATAAGAATGTTTTTTTAACTTATACGACATGTAAGGATTTTTACGGTTTTATAAAGCCTTATTTTCATAAAGCTTCCTCAAAATGATTTCATGTCTATTTTCAATAAAATCCTTTTCTTTTAAAATTTCATGACATTTTGTAAAAGGAAAATGATTTTTACAAAGAAAGGATATTTTCCTCAAGAATTCATTTCAAGGGTTTTATCGAAACCATTTTTCATCTAAGATAACAATATTTCATAAGTGTATGCTTCAAGTATAATGTCTCTATGATTTACATGGTTTCAATTTTCTTATTATGATGATGATATACATTTATTTTATATGGATTATTTGATGATGGGATGATGTTTATGAAACCCATTTCTTTTCGTTGGGTTTTTATGAATGATGTATGTTTATTTCGTGGCACAAGTAAGAATGATTTCATTATGAGACGGGTAAGACCTATATCTCCCTCCAATGCATTGGGTAAAGATTTATATCTCATGAGATAGACAGGGCTGGAACGGTATGTTAATCCAATTCAGTACAGGACTGGAACGAGGAGTGAACTCGATTCAGAAAGGGACTTTGTCCACTAAGATGGTCTTGGCAGCAATGCCTTGGCTACTATGGAAATCATATCAAGTGCTTAATGTTTTGTCACAATTACATGATTTCTTACCATGCTATTTTATCAAGATTAATGTTTCTTTATGATATATGCCTTACGTACTTCCAAGATTTATGTCTTTTCTCATGATTTTGATGTTTAAATTTTATGTTTAAGTTTTTGCATTCAAATGTTTATGGATTGTTTTATGTTCTCTATGCTTTCCCTTACTGAGAATTTGAGCTCACCCTTTTATATGTTTTCTTTTCCCCAGGATTCAAAGCTAGGTTTTAGGTATGAAAACAAAAAGGAGAAGATCTTTATGGGAGATGTTGAAGATCTTTCACCACGATTAGAAGATTTTTTCTCCGAGTTTCCAAAGACACTAAACTATTACGGTCCTTGTGTGTTTGTTTTCATTATGTATCAAGTATTCCGCAAATGTAATGTCATGTCCATGTACGCCAGGCTTTGGGTCTCTACATAAATTATCAATTTCTACCCTTGAATGATTTTGAGGGAGTTGACATGTTTTTTTAAAAGAATGGTGTTTTAATTGATTATTGATATTATTTTTTTGAATTTCAATTTCAATAATTTTTATGAGTTTGGTGAATTATTTAAATCTATTTCCCTGAAACCATAACCCAAATTATTTTTCTAATATTGTTAGGTATTCTAAAACCATTTTTAAATATTCTTCCAAGTACTATCACTTTCTTAAGATAAATATAGATATTTTATATAAATTATAACACATAATTATTTTCTTTCCAAATAATTGGAGTTCATGAAATGATTCTATGATGATTAGAAAACTTCTTTGGATATCCAAATGTTTTAATTAAGACCTACATTTACATTTACTCTTGTTTATCCTTTAGAATCCATGAATTTACTTATAGGTTTAATCCATATTTGTAACACCACAATATTTTATGATTTTTTTTCAAATAAATTTAATCTTTTTGATATTTTACATTAAATAAAACACATATTTTTTCTTTCATTATAGGAAACACTAATTTTACTTTTCATTACATGCAACATTGAGTTTAAATAAAACTTGACATACTATTAAAAAAATATTATTTAATATGATAGTTTTCACATATCCATTGTAATGGAAGATATGAATAGAATTAAATAAATTATAAAAATATATGATTTAAAAATTAATTTAAAATGAAATATTTGGTGACTAATTAATTATGAATTAAAATAAAAATTATTTAAAAATTAAGGAAATATTTTTCTAAAAAACCATTTTATGCACACAAATGTATTTTATCTCAATAAATTAGAAACATAAATTTTGGTGAATTAATTTATTTAAATTTATATATTATGTTTTTAATAAAAAATATATAATTCATCTTATGTGTTTTTTATACAAGAGATAAGAATTAATCCATTTCTTCGCATAAATATTGTATTTTTCTAAAGAGCAGTTTTGTCTCCATTTGCACATTTATTTTAAAATTAATTTTTGACACTTTTAAAAAATTTACTTGAAAAAATTAACTTTATTTTTTAAATAATTATGTAAAAAATATCTTAGGGTTTATTTTTTATAATTTTACGAGTTTATAAATTTTTCGATGAATAGTTAAACGTACTGGTTTTTATTAAGAATTTTCATTTCTATTAAATAATTTAAAAACATAAAAATTATTTTAAGATGGGTTTAAAGTTAAAATTTGATCAATTATATATCTATTAATCAAATTTAGTTCATTTTAATAAATTTCACATTTAATTAGGATATAAAAACATTTTAAATCTTTGAACATTTTCTCTATAAAAAATCTACTTTCTCATCATGTATTTGAGATTATTTTTAAATTAACATTTGAAACGTGTGAATTTAATTTGAAAAAAAGGATTATAAATTTTTAATCATTTTAATTTATATTAAAAATATATTCAACTTAATTTTTGAACATAATTAATAGTGAAAATAGTAAAAATTATTGACTATGGTTAAGATAAAAATGGGTTTACCTGGGGGTTAAACTAAAAATACAACGGTTAAAAAATGACCAAAAACTTTTAAAACACATAATAGATGTCCATATTTTGACCTTATATATTATATGATCAATAATATCTCATTTATATCCTTTTGGCATGTGAAAAACATGTACACACCTTTGTCTTTCTAAATATTATAAGTGTGCCACTCACTTCACTTATAAAAGGAAACCCACTCCCCTCTCCCCTTAATACTTCTAAAATACATTGTTTAGACAAGACCTAAAAAAATATATTCCTTAATTACCTCCAATCATACGATAATACATAGTTTATTAATAAATCTAACCTAATAATCCTTTTTTCAAACCAAAAGAAGTTTTCAAAAGAAGATGTGACACCCCTAACTGAGTGTTTTATTTTATTTCTTCCTAAAACTGATTCAATTTTTATAAAACATTCTTATATAATAACCAAATTATATTCCATATACTTAGGTATTATTATGTTAATGTTACAATAGAAATACTTCTCCTCTTACATCATATGGGTTATGAAATCATCATTCATGTGTATGGCTGACTACCATCTCACGAATTGATATTATCTGTTTTCTGTCACCACCTCTCACAGATAGACATACTGATGGATTTATTATTTATATATGATATTTATGATATTATTATTCTTATATTTATATGTAATATTACAAATTACATTCCATGTTGTGGGAATATGATAATGTTGTTAATGTATACGACAGAATACCCCCTCACGAAGTGATGCAATTCATTCTTCACATATGCTTTATATGGATGGTAATATAGATAGTTTAAAATTTTTTTTTATATATATGGCATAAAAATGATTCTATAATGTTAATATATTATTTACCTTTCTTTCATTTCATGCATCGAGAAAATGGAAATATCGTTCATGCGTACGTATGACCTACTATCTCTATGAACAATGTATTTAATTTTCTATATCTAACATTTATGTATTATTATAAATTAATATTTAATTAAAATATATGATATTTATATCATGGTTAAAATTCTTGAAATTATTGAACGATGATCAAATTAAGGGGACTGAAAATACCAAATCAAAACATACATGAAAACAAAAGAGTTATTACCCGAAACATGAGTTTAACATGAAATTGTTAATAAATGGTCATAATTAAATATTATATAGTATGATAGATATAATTATGGTTTTTAATATATTTATAATAAACTTTTACTTATTATACAGTAGGTTCAAATTTTTGTTAATAAATTCAAGACTTATGGTTAGATATTTCTGTCTCACTATTTACTTTGGTGAGACACATGCCATATTCACCACCTATTTATTTTATGTGGTGTAAATACTAACAATGAATATATTTTATGATTATTATACATAAAATTATGGTGATTTAAATATCCATTTTATGATCTCTCTTTCATGTTATTTATGATTCAAAGTTATAAAAGTGGCAAATATTTAATGTTATAATCTTATTGTTTATTGAGAATGTTTATGATTATGTTTCCAATGATAAAATGTTATGATACATTTCTTCATAAACTCATGACTTTTCTTATCCTCTGGTTATGTCATGAAAATACCTGTTTTTCCTTCATTTAACTCTCTTTATATATACAATATTTCCTAATATTTTTTTTTAAAAATTATCTTTATTTCTCTCTTTGACTAAAAAGGATTTTTATTTCAAAACTATGTTTTCTAAAAATGTTTTCAAAAATATTTTTTACATTTTCCAAATGATTTATTAAATTAATTTTTACCCATGTTTGAATTTATTTTTTTTAAAGGAATCATTATTTCATTTTCCAAACAATTCTCATTTGTATTTTATAAAAAATACGAAAGGAATATTTGTTTTAACGTGTACGACATGAATAAAATATACCACTATCATGACCAATAAATGGTTAAAAACTTCCTTTATAATTTTAAATGTTAATTTTATAAAAAATGATTTGAAAATGTTTTATGTTTTTATAAAGTGTTTTTCAATTATAAAGGTTATTTTCCTCCATAATTGTGTTTTAATGATCATTAAAGATTATTTTTAAAGAAATGGATTTTAAAAATGTTTTATGTATTAAAAAGTTTTTTTTCAAATGGAAAGGATACTTTAGTCAAGAATAAATTTTCAATGATATTTAAAGATTATTTTAAAAGAAAATTATTTGGAAAATGTTTCTTGTTTTAAAAAGTGACATTCAAGTGGAAAAAATACTTTCCTCAATAATTTTTTTTAAATGATATTTATAGATTATTTTTAAATGACTGGATTTTGAAAATGTTTTAAGCTTTAAAAGTGTTTTTAAATACAGAAAGGCTATTTTACTCAATAAATGTTCAAAGTAATATTTCAAAATCAATTTCAATCTATTATGACATCCTTCAATGTAAAATATGATTTACTAGGGATATGATCCAAGGACACCACTATTATTTTTTCTATGAATGGTTTTTGTTTATGATGAAAATATGTTTATGCAACCTCTTTTTCTTCCATGGGTTATACCATGATAAAATTAATATGAAAACCGCTTATTTTTTCATGGGTTATCATGTGATGGAATGAGGTAATGTTTATGAAACCTATTTCTTTTCCATGGGTTATTCTATGATGAATTTTTTATGAAATATATTTATTTCCATGGGTTCTGTTATGATTAATTACTTATGGAACCCATTTATTTTCATGGGTTAGGTTATAATGAAATTATTATAAAGAATATTTTATTTCATGGGTTATTATATGATGAATTTTTTATGATATTATAGAATATATAAATTTTATTTTCATTATGTGATTATAGTTAAATTATAACCAAGATGGGTGGGAACTATATTTCCCTCAAATGAATTGGGTAAATATTAATATCTCATGAGATAAATAAGACTAGATTAGAAAGTTTACCTAGTTTAGTAAGGGACCTTATCCACTGTGATAGTATTGGGTGTGAACCTTGACTAATACAATGGTTTGGGGGGGGGGGTGAACCCATCCCACTATTATATTTTGGATATAATCCTTAAATAATATGTAATTGATTTTATATTCCTATGCGTATGTGAAAATTCTATGTCTTATGTCAATATTATACTCTCATGGATCATGTTATTTGATTTTATAATGATTCATGTCTTATGAACTGCTAATATTTATGCAATAACTCAAGATTTTTATCATTGATATGTGGGGTACGATTTTCATATATTATTCTCACATTATCATACCCTTATTATCAAATTATGTTTATGTATTTACCTTGTTTACCCTTACAAAGTATCTCATATCACCTTTTCTTATGTTTCTTTTCAATAGGTTATGATGATAGGTCTATGAGTGACATTTCTAAGAAGGTTAATAATTTTCAAGAACCAAGTGGGAGATGATATATAACTCTTATAAACCAGTTTTTTATGTTTCTATGTTTCTAAAGGGATTATAACTTTATGATCCTCAGGTGTGTGTTTGTGTAATGTAATGAAAATTAATCTAAAAATATATAATATATATATATTATAATTTTGGGTCTATAAATTTAGTATTATATGATATATTTAATTAACCTCTAGAAACTTGGATGAGATGTATTTTGGGTGATACCTAGGTATATGTCTGGGGATATATCTATGGGTATCTCTAAGGACTATTCTATGCATAATTATGGGTATAAAAAAATATCTTGGAATTTGGTAAAGGATAGAGGTAGTAGTTTCCATGAAATTACATCCCATATGGATACTACAAGTGGATGTGGATTTAGAAGAGAGGTACTTAGGGGTAATACCTCCAACAAGGGTGAATTGAGATGGACTCGATCATCACTTGGTGCATGAAAATGGGATTTGATGCACACTTAGTTTGAAACTACTAGGGGATATTATTTATAAATTCACAAATTCTTTATGAACAATCATAAATTATTTGAATAATGAAAATGAATGACCGAGGTTAAGACTATGTTATCATTGGTTGAAAATAAGGTGTCATGATTTATACATCTTATAATTGATTATTCATGATTATGTCATTTTTCATTATGATTAGTGTTTCTCACACTATTATTTTTGGTTTTAGTCAATGGTTGGAACCAAATGTAATCATGTTAAAACTAAATCTGGTGGTAAATTTTGTGACTTTAAAAAACAAAATTGGATTATTATTAGAGAGAAAGACATTGTCAGTATTCCTAATAAGCTTCCATGATATATGACTAATAATTTGAACATAGGTGAGATTCCTAAAGAATCAAATAAGAGGAAGATAAACTTTTATGAAAGTTAATATGGTAATGAATATAAAGGAAAGAATATTAAGCTTCTTATATGTTAAGAAGGTGGAAAAAATAACCAATTAGAATATCTAAAAATGAGGAGAAGATATTATATATGTGGAAAAGAAGGCCATAAAGTGAAAAATTGTTGAGAAGTTAAAGGTATTATTTGTGTGAAACATGAGAATTATCTAAGTCAACCCCCTGACCCAAGAATTAACTTATATAATAAAGAATGACCTATTCCATGTCAATCATTAAATTAGAAGTATTTAAGTATTTTTATTGGTATTCAAGGATTATATTGTAGAATTATTTTTCTAAGGGTATTTGGGTTGTAATAATTGAAACATCTAAGGATTATATAAATTTTGTAAGAATATATGTCTCTGTGTTGGATTAATATAATAGTTATGGATACCATCACAGGTTTATGGGTTTAAGGTTAATTATATGTTCAAAGTCTTAGACACAAATTTTGAGGTATCATGTGATGGGATCTTATCAAGATTAAATATATTTTGGGAGAAAATTATTGAAATATAACCCTTTGGTTTTGTATATGTTTTTGTAGAAAAAAACTTGTTTGAGGAATACCATTACATTTTATGGGAATATGATTAAATTTATTGGTACCCTTTATGGTTTATATTATCATTTAAATTAAAGTTATAATGTACTATTAAAGTTTTATAATTTTTTTAGAGCTATGTTAATATAGTTTTGGAAAAAGGATAAACCACAAGTCGGGTGAAATTGATTATTGAAATGGCACGAGGCTTTAACCCACAACCAAAGGATGAAAAAGGTATAACACCTTCCATTGGTCAACAAGAAATAATATTTCGAGTGGGACAACATGAAGATATATATTTTTGAGTATGTATCTCAGTACTTGGTATATCAGAAAGTTAAGGCAAGGAGACAAATGTTTAAGGAGATTCTATAAACTTTATCTATACTTGAATAGAAATGGGAAAACATCACTGTGGGTTTTTTTCATTGGATTCCCCTAAACATCTAAATGGAATAATGCTAAATGGGTTGTTGTTGATCACCATACAATGTCAACACACTTCATCTATATCAAATAATATTTATCTCTAGATCATATTTCAAGAATATATATTAAGAAAGTGGTAAGATTTAATGGATTACTACATTCAATCGTGTCTAATCAGGATCCGATGATTATCTTGATGTTTTGGAAAATTCATTAGAAAGATCTTGATACAGATTTGAATTTCCACACTTCGTATCATCCATAAGAAAATTTTTATTATGAGAGAATAATTAAAACACTAAAGGATATGCTAAGATATAGTTCAATGGATTTAATAGGTGATTGGTATTAAAACATTCCTCTATTTGATTTTCATACAATAATAGATTTCACCCAAGCATTCATATGAATCCTTATGAAGCCCTTTATAGAAAGAAGTGTGGAAGTTCAACTATTAGAATAAATTTTTATAAAGAAATATATTGGGAAATTATATAATTTATAAAATATAAAATAAGGTTAAATTAATTTAAAAACACATTAGGGTGTACCAAAGTTTAAATAATATTTATTCTGATAATTATTGATGATATCTAGAATGTTAATTTAGTGATAATTTGTTTCTGTGAATATATCTATAGAATAAAGAAGGGAAAACTAAACCCTAGGTAGATTGATCTATTTCAAATACTTGATAGTATTAGGATAGTAGCTTATAATTTTGTGCTTCCACCAAACCTCTCTTAGGTTCATCATATATTCCATCCATCCATCTTGAGGATGTACATACCTAATCCATCACATGTACTAAACTTATATATGAAACCACTACAATATGATATTTCTTATGAGGAATAATCAGTGGAGAATCCAGATCATACATAAAAAGTTCTATGAAACAATTATCCCCACCTGGTCAATATTTTGTGGGGAAAACCACCATCTTAAGGAAGTTACAAGGGATCCTGAGGATGAAATGATCCATAAGTATCCTTAGTTTTTGGTACAAAGGTGAAAAAGTTTGAGGAAAAAATTCATTTTAAGTGGGTAGAATGAAACACCCTGATATTTTGTGTTTTTTTTCAAATAAATTTATTTATTTTTGATATTTTTAATTATAAAAATTATAAAGTTTAGATTCCATTAAACAAAACACTATGTTTATCTTGCATAACCTACAACACTATGTTTAAATAAAACATGAAATACTATTAAGAAAAATTATTTAATAAAATAGTTATCGCCAAACCATTGAAATGATGGGTATGAATATTATTAACTAAATTATGAAAATATATGGTTAAAAAATATATATAAAAGGAATTATTTGTTGACAAATTAATTAGAAATGAAAAAAAAATTATTTGAAAATAAAAGAAATATTTTTCTAAAAAATTATTTTTATTCACAAAATGAGTTTTAACTCAATAAACTAAGAAAATAACTTTAGGTGAATTATTTTAATTAAATTTTTATATTATATATTTAATAAAATGTTTATGATTTATATTTTCTATTTTCTAAACAATATAAAATAAATAATCTATTTTTTCACTTAAAAATTGCATTTTTCTAAAAAGAAATTTTCTTGCATTTTTCACACTTATTTTAAATTTTTTATTTTTTTTCAAATTTTAAAAATTTATTTTAAAATCTAAATTCAATTTTGAAATAATCATTTCAAAATCATCGTTGGGTTAATTTTTGAGAATATTTTGAGAAGATAATTTTTTTAATGAATAACGAAAAATATAGATTTTTATTATGAATTTCCATTTAGTTTAAAGAATTTGAAACATAAATATTGTTTAAATATGGTTTTAGAGGTAAAATTAGATCAATTATAAATCTATTAATCCAATTTATATTTTTTGGATATATTTTATATTGAATTTTGATATAAAATCTTTTTAAACTTTTGAATACTTTCTATTTGACCTGACAATTTAAAATTTTACTTCTAAATTTTTATGGGAGAAAGTGAGACCTAAAAATATTTCATTCAGAACTGAATTTCAAAGCACATTGAAAATAATAAAGCTATTTTTAAAAAGATTCAAAATATTTGAATTATTATCTTGGGAAAAACATCTTTCTCATCTCGTTTGGGGGATTAATCTAAAATTAAAATTTTTCACTTATGAGAATTGAATTTAGAGAAATGAATTCCATATTTATAATCATAATAATTTATATTATATAATAAGGTAAAATTATTTTTTTACCAAAATTAATAGAAAAAACTGTAAAAATTATTTTCTATGCTTAAGGTAAAAAAAGGATACCTTAGATTTAAACTAAAAAAATCAGGGTTAAAAATGACCCAAAACTTTTAGAACATCCATTTTTTAATTATATTTTTACCTTATGTGTTCTAGGTTTTATTATGGACCATTTTTTATCCTTTTTTAGTTTTAAAAACGTGGGAACACATTTTTGACTTCAAAAAATATATGTGTGCCACTCACCTCACTTATAAAATACCACCCCTCTCCTGTCCTCTAAACTGTTCCAAAACCCATTGGTTAATAATATCCCTAGAAAAATCACTTAATTAATTCCCTCACATCATTATATAATCCTTAGTTTGGTAAAAAATCCAACCTATGAATACTTGTAGTGAAAACCAAAATAAGTTGTTCGAAGAAGAGGCAATGCCCCTAACCGAGCATTTTATATTATTTATTCCTCCAACTCCTTAAATTATTATTAGAACATTATGATATAATAACATACGTATATTAAATATATTAATATTTTATTATTTTAATTTTAGAACCTAAATCCTTAACCTCTTCCATCAAATGGGTTATGAAATCATCATCCGTGTGTACGATTAACTACCGCCTCATGAATCGATGTTATTCATTTTCTATCACGACATATCAAGGCTTGATGTAATGATGTATTTATTATTTATATATGATATTTATTATATTATTATACTTATTTAATAATTATATCACATATTCAATATTAATTTACAATTCATGGGAATTCAATAATGTCGTTCGTGTGTACGACAAACTACCACCTCACGAAGCAATGTGATTCATTATTCACATATGATTTATAGGGAAGGAAATAAAGAAAGTTTTAAATAAAAAATGTTATACATATATATATTAGAAAAATTATTTTTTAATGGTAATATATTATTTTCCTTTCTTTTATTTTATTCATCAAGAAAATGGAAACAACGTTCATATGTACATACGACTTACCATCTCCATGAATGATGTATTTTAATTTTCTACCTATAACTTTTATGGAATACTACAAATAAATATAGAATTAAAATATATGTTATTTATATCATGTTTAAAATTTTAGATATTATTTAACCCTGATTAAAGTAATAGGACTTAAAATACCAAATCAAAACATAAATGAAAAACAAAGCAGTTATTACCCGAACCATGACTTTAACATGGAATTGTTAATAAAAGGGAAATAAAAGGTTATAAGTAAGTCATATATGGTATGATATATATAATAATGTTTCTTTAATATATGTATAATATAATTTTCTTTATTACAAAGGAGGTTTGAATGCGTATGAATTAATTGGAGACTTATTGTAAGAAATTTCCATCTCAATTTTTACTTCTGTGAGACACATGCCATATTCAAATCCTATTTATTTTATGTGATGTATTTAATATACATGAATTTATTTTATGATTATTTTCATAAAAATTATTCTGATTTAAATATATATTTTAGGATATCTATTTCATGGGGCTTACGATTTAATGTTACCAAAGTGGTAAATATTTTATGTTACTATGTCATCGTTTATCATGAATATTTATGATTATGTTTTCAATGATAAAATATTATCATACATATCTCAAGAAACTCATTAATTTTATTATACTATGGTTAGGTCATATGAATACATGTTTTTTACTTCAATTTCCTCTCTTTATTTACACAAGAGTACAAAAAAATGTTTTTTAGAAAAATCATTTTTATTTCTATCTTCGGTCAAAAACACTTTTTATTCCAAAACTAGGTTTTCAAAAAATGTTTTAAAAATGTTTTTAACATTTTAAAAATAATTTATTAAATAAAATTTTATACATATTTTAATTTTAAAAAAATATTTTAAAAGGAATATTCATATCTTTCTTCAAATAATTCCCATTATGATTTTACTAAAAATGTTAGAGGAATATTTGTTTTAATGTGCACAACATAAAATAAATTTACCACCGTCATGCCCAATAAATCTCTTAAAACTTCATTTTTTGTGTTTCAAATTTTATTTAAAAAAAATTATTTATAAAATGTTTTATGTTTTAATTTTATTTTTCAATTGGAAATAATATTTTCCTCAAAAATTATTTTGAAATGATATTTAAAGATTATTTTTAAATAAAAGGATTTTAAAAATGTTTTATGTTTTATATAGTGTTTTTCAAGTGAAAAGGATACTTTCCTCAAGAATTTTTTTAAATTATCTTTCAAAAATATTTTTAAAGAAAATGATTTGAAAATATTTTATGTTTTAAAAAGTTATTTTAAAGTAGATATTTAAAGATTATTTTTTAGGAAAATGATTTTGAAGTTGTTTTAAATTTTGAAAAGTGGTTTTAAATGTGGAAAGGATATTTACCTCAAGAAATGTTCTAAGAAATATTTCAAAATCATTTTCCATCTAAGATAACATCCTCTGCTGTAGACTATGCTTTACTGGGGATATGATTCTAGGACACCATTCTTATTATTTATGTGAACGGTTTATGTTTATGATGATAAGATGGTTATGGAACCAATTTATATTCCACAAGTTATACCATGATAAAATTCTTATCAAACCTACCTATTTTTCTAGGGGTTATGTTTTTAATGAAATGAAAGAATGATTATGAAGCCTGTTTATTTTCTATAGGTTATCCTATGTTGAATTATTTATAAAACCCATTTACCTTCAGGGGTTATGTTATGATGAAATGTTTATGATACACATTTCTTTTCTTGGGTTTTATTATGATGAAATGACTATGAATCCCATTTTGTTTCAGTGGTTCTGATATGATGAATGTTTTATAAACTTGTAGAATGCATACGTAAGATTTTAATTATATAATAATGGTTATATTATAACCATGGACAGTGGTTACATTATATCCAAGATGGGTGGGACCTATATCTTCCTCTAATTAATTGAGTAAATATTGATATCTTATGAGATAAATAGAATTGTATTAGTAAGTTAAACCAATTCAATAAGATACATTTCCCAATATGATAGTCTTGGGAGTGAACCTTGACCACTAGATGGTTTGGGGATTGAACATATTCTACTATGATCATTTTGGATATCATTCTTTTTAATGACCCAAAATTCTATAAATGAAATTTACTTTCTTATAATTATGTTATACTATATAAAACACATAAATCACATGAAGAAACCAGTAAAAACATTATTCTCATAAATGAACAATTAATTAAGTGGTATTTATATAAATTAAGATACCTATACTGATGAAATAATAACTTGGTGGTTGAAATGATAACCTGGTTGTTGAATAAATGTTGGGCCCTACATAAAAGTAATTTTGAATTAGTGATGGGAAATATGGTAAAGTCTGAAAAAATTTTCAAAGTAAAGGACTCTTACATGAATTAACATGAGCTATTTTTATCCCTGTATAAGAGTAGATAACATAAATGATAAGGAATAATTTAAAAGTAAATGAATCTTATGCTGGAATATAAGATTCATTTTTTTTATATGTAAGATTAATTTTTTCAAAGGTAAGAATCATCGAGCTCATGCATAAGAGTCATCATGGAGAAGTGCTGAGGATTTGGTAATGTGATATGACCATTATGAGTCATTCTACTAACTCATATGATTCATTTTCATGGAAAAGTTGATGTATATGATTAACTTACTTGAACCAATATACTCATAAGGAAAATCCACTAGGTGTCGCATGTGATTAAACCATGGAAGTCAAGGATAACATTATAATATTCATGTACTCCAAGAAAAATTAAAAATAAAAATATATTAGAATCACTGAAACATTAAGAATCTTACATAATGAAAACTATCCCAAAATAAACATGTATAGGGTGAAGCTAAAGTAAAGTAAAAGGAATATTTTCACTAATGAATTTGGATTCATGTTGTGATTATTTTTTACTACAACTAAAAAATTCATAGGAGCCATGTAATGGAGATATATGTTGCATCAAAATTCATATATACAAATATTTTTGACAATTAAAATGTTTATATATATGAGTTTACCATGTGAATTAAAACTAATTCACATGATCAAATAGAGATTGGAGGCAATGGGGGGAATTTGAAGGGATTTATAAAGCCACTCTTGATGTTGCTGTCATATAGAGACTTGCTTTTACCAAAGAAATACATGTGTAAAGACGCTTCCCATAAAATAAAACATGCTAGAGTACATTATTTTTTAAGTATTATGAAACTATGTAAATGATTTTAATTCAATTTAAAATAGAATTCAACTTTGTTGACTATTGGTTTTAGGGTGTTTTATATTGTAATAGTTTTCTACATATTTTATTAGATGGTTGTTCTTTCTTGATTTAATATATCTTTTTCATTGTTTTATTCAACCATAAAAAACTAATACTCATGATTGTGTGTATCTAACTTGAGTAGTGATCCCAAGGGATATTTTAATAATATTATCTCATCCTCATTCTTCATTTCATAATATTTGAATTCTTTTGTAGTAAGGTAGTGGGAATTCCAAAAATTGATGAGGCAATTATCTATATTTATAAGGTATTATGAACTAATTCATTCCATACTATACTTAAATATCATTACCTTTCTTATCTTAGGTGTCCCTTCATATGATGGTTTTGGGTTTTTCGAGAGATAAATTGACATATAATGGATCTAGTTTTAGGATGGTGCCACATTCTCTATTGAGGTGTGATTATCATTATTTACTATTAGAGGAGGTGAGACTTCATGTGTCAAAGAGATATCCCAGGTTACCCAGGTCTAACAACATAAGTAAAGGATTATGACCTATGTGTGATGGGATGAGATATTAAATGAATTCTAAACTATTAAAATGGATAACTAAAGAACTCATTTATTCAAAAATCAGATTCAATTTATTTTCCACTAACTTTTTTCATATTTTATTTTTTCCATTTGGGTTATATTTATTTACATTCACCACTATGAAAAACTCACTATCTACGTTTTATTTAAATAATTATAAATACCAAAAATATAATAAATTAATTGGAATATTGAGTGATTGGATATAAAGGGTCCTTAAGAGAGATGAACTTGGTCAACCACTATGTTTCACTAGGATAATAAATGTTATTTTTTAGACCTTATGATCGATGTGTCACATCCTAGAAACAATGAAAAATTTTATATTCTTTAGTCTTATCGAAGGATTTGGAGTGTCAAATCAAAATTATAGAATCCTCCATCAGAGAATATAGGGATTTGATTAATTGTTTTTATATAAGGATATTATCTTGTCACTCACTATCTTAAACACCTGTAATTATATTTTTTAGTGTTTTTAATATATAGAAAACAAGGGGAAAAGGGGGTTCGATGCATGGTGTGGTGTGTAACAGAATAATTTAAAGTAATAAATAATTAAAATCTAAAAAAATAGCGAAGAAAGGAATTATCAATAGTTTCTTATGACCATTCACTATCTATTTAATATTTTCTAAATTTATTCTAATAATAAATTCAATATCACTTACTTGATTAGTCCCATATATTGATATTATAGGACTTAACACATGGGGAAATCCTTCATATATGTATCAAGCCCTACATCCTCCCAAAAAATCCTTGTCTCACCCTAGTATTCTATACATTGTTAGAACCAATTCCTGGGAGGGATAAGGATATTATAGATGAGAGAGTGAGGCAAGTAGGTAGGAAGTGAAGAGTGGTAACCTACTTACCCAAACCCTTGCAAGCTACTTTTACTACATGAAATGAATAAAATTCATTGAATTGATTGAATAATGGTATTTGGGAACCACAACATCCTAATGTTTTAACCATTTTTTAGTATTCCATCACCATGGACATGAAGAAGTATAGTGGGAAAGAATCACAAAAAACAATAAATAAGGAAGAAAATCTATTTTTGAAAAAAATAGAAATACATAAAAAATAAAAACTTATGCCACCATATTTCATTCCCAAGATGATTTTATAAATTTAATAACCCATTTAAATAGAGGGAATGTGTTACACCTTGATATTATTTTATGAAATGTTTCTCTTTAAAAAATTTAATTTCTTTGGTAGCTTTCATTGTACCCAACATCGAGTTTAAATGAACTACACTATATTATTAAGGTATTATTATTCTTACATGACCATTATAACCTAGCTATTTAATTGTTGACTATTAACAGGAATAATCATATTTTAAATATATATATTTATTAACTATTAGAAAATAAATAATGATTTTTTAGTAAAGTTATTTTATTATACAAAAATAAGTTTTCTTAAAAAATGTTTTTATTACGTTCTATTAGAAAATAAATATAATTAATTTTAAAAAAATATAAAAATTTATTTTGCAAAAATAACTTCATTTTTTAATTCATCACATAAAAATTATCTTAGGATGAATTTTTGAGAATTTTCTAATTTTTTTGAGATTTTAATGAATAATGAAAAATATAATTTACATTGAAAACTATGTTTTAATTTAAATAATTTTAAATGTAAAATTATTTTTTTTATTATATTTAAATAGAAATTTGTTTCTTTTGATTATAAATTTTCTAATTTTAGTCTTTGAAATGGATTTTATACCTGAATTTAGTATAAAAACAATTTATATTTAAAAAATACTTTTTTTGAAAAACAGTTTTTTTGTTGCAATTTTTATATTTAATTTTAAATTATTTTATTCCATTTATATGTATTTAATTTTGAAAAATGGATTATATATTTGGAATCCAAAGGTGAAAATTTAGTAAATAGGCCCATTTTTTTGGTCAAAATGAATAATAACTTTTGTAATTTTTGTTACCACGCTTAAGGGTTAATTAGGTAATTAAGGTTAAAAATAATATGAATAGTAACAATTTTGAGCCACTTGGTTGACATTAAGTCCCTTATATTATTTTATTTAATGAAAATTTATGGATTTCACACTATTTTTTAATAAGTATAAAATTTTTTAAATGTGGTTTTCAAGAAGATATCTTCAGCCATAAATAGAATTTTAAAATATAAAAGTTTTTTTTTATTAATCACGATAATTTATCTTTAATTTGTAAAAAATAAATAATTATCTTAAATTCTTACACAATGATGATGATGTAATTATTAAATTAATGAAAAATCAATTAAATGATTTTAAAACTATTAAAAATAAATATAATTTGATATAATTAATGTGTTCCAGGAATTTTATAGATGGAATTGAAAATTTTAGGATATAATAAAATATTTGGTTCAAATTTGACTTGTTGTGTTCTTGTTTTTAAAGTCATAGTAATGAATAGTTTCAAGTATGACATTAATGATATTTTATGGAATTAATATTTTATTAAATTATTTAAAAATAATATAAATATTAAATAAGAATAAGAAGGATAATATATTGTCTAAAATGTCATACCTTATGAAATTATAGGTTATTTTGAAGGTTTTTACTCTATAATAGTTTTATTATAATGTAATATTTTGAGAAATTCCAAACAAACACGCCTCTCCTCCCCTTATATATACCACCCCTCACCACCCCATCTTCTCACACCTTCCCAACCATAATGATTTAAAAATATATAACAAAAACTCTCCTACCCACTATCCTCATGTCCAAGTGATATTGGTCTCACCAAAATATCAATTCCACGTTTCTCATGGGGTCCTTCAAGAGGTTATATTCAAGAGGTAACATTCTCAAACTACCTCTTTTTAATTTCTTTTCTTATTCTATATTCTACGTACCTCATTCATTCATAAAACCATAATAAATCTAATATGATGTATAAAATAGAATTTTATATCTTTAATTTAATATTTTTTATCCATTCCTTTTTCTCATCTCCTCTTTCTCAAAAATAGAAAACCATAGTCCAAATTATTCCGGTTAACCATATCTATGGTTAATGAGATTTTTTTTTCCATTACCACTTTCAAGGATGGTCATAAAACAATTATTATGGTTAAATAAGATTGTAATAATTATATTATAGTTTATTTTCTGTTTTGTAACTAATATGTAGAAATAATATTATATAAAATGAAACTAATGTGTGATGGTAAAAAAACTACCAAACTAAACCAAACATTTATCATTAATGTTTTATCAAATTAATCTTCCTTATGTCAGAAAATAAAATGATGCATGGGACCATTTAAACTTCTGGAAGTGTATGAATACCATTTCATCTCACTTTTGGAATATTATTTCCATTTGAAAAGAACTACCATAATTATATACAAGTGAACCGACCATGAAACCATGAAACAAACACTCCTAGAACGATGATATTGAACATTATAACTTCTAAAAATGAAAATAAATGAACTTCATAAAATTATAATAAATCAAATACTTTTGGAAAATGTTAAGGATTAATAAATTAATTCATCTAATTTTTTTTATTCAGGACATTAATTGCATGTGCTGAATGAATTCATACATATAATAAGGGATCTCTCTGAACCTACTTATTTCATTTAGGTCACACTTTCAATCTATCTACCACGATTTATCACTATAATTCTTCAATATTCAATTTATATGTACCAGACACATATATGTAGTTCTATTCATCTTTCTTTGATGGAGATTTATATGTTTTAAAAGGTTCCCTTCTCAATTCCCCTTGATAAAGAACCCCAATTAAAGAGAACTTATCTTTTTCTTACCCATTTTCAAGTACATTATATAAACTATATAAAACTCCCATATTTTTCTAGAGTCAATAAATTTATCATGATAATATTATTTTATTTTATTTATGGTTTATGGAAATAATTATTCCTTTATCCTATTCAAAGACTATTATTTTCCCTAAAAATATTTTTAACTATCACATTTATAATGTTACATAGACAATCTATTTCTTGTCTGCAATTCACATGTACATCATTATGATATATTCATATCTTTCCTCTATAAATTATTAAGAAAGATTTAAATCCCTTATTTCATTGATACCATTGTTATATTTCTTTTTGTTTTTCCTTATTACATGATCATAATACCTATTTCTTTTCATGGGTAACCATTATGTTTATTCCTTATGTTGGGTTATTTATGTGGAACAAAATATACTTGAACATGTTATTATGGTTGTGACAAGATATATATTTAATTCACTGGGTAATGTTTTTGTCTCATGAGATGTTATGTATGGGACTATAGAGTATACCTAATCCATTCTTGGTAGTTATCATTGAATCATGTTTGTTTCATGTCATATGTTTCTATCACATTCCTATTTTTTCATGATTTCATATTTTTAGGTTTTTATCTTATTATTATATATTCATGAGACAATCCTTTTATGTTATCATGTTATTGTTGAGTCAATAAAGTTTCCTTATGACTTTTCCATTAATATATGTTTTGAAAATGCCAAATACTTTATCTTAAGTAAAATTGTTTTTCCCTAAGGATTATTTTCATAAGGAAAATTTTAATTTTCTAAAGATTTTTTATCATTACCATTGTTTTCATTGTTTCATTTTACAAACTCTATAAATCAAACTCATTTTATTACTAAGTCTAAAATTTGGATTTTTATGTAAAAACAAGAAATCTTATAATTCCTTGGATATAGAGTGTTCTGTTTTATGACACCGAATTCTCTAAAATTCAGACTCCGAATTTCTCAAAATTCAGACTCCAAATTTCTCAGAATTTAGAATCCAAATTCTATGAAATTCAAACTCCTAATTCTCTGAAATTTAGACTCCGAATTCCTCAGAATTGAGACTCCAAATTTCTCATAATTCAGTCTCTGAATTCCTCATAATTCAGACTCCAAAATCCTATGAATTTAGACTCTGAATTCCTTAGAATCCAAACTTCGAATTTTTCAGAATTCAAATGCTGAATTCCTCAGAATTCAGTTTCCAAATTCATTTGAATTTAGACTCATAAATCTATAGAATTCAGATTCTGAATTCTTTATTAAACATAATCTGAATATCCATGTATTATAGACTCTAAATGTTTATTTGGTAAGACTCTGAATTCAATTCTTCCTTAGATTTTGAAAAATAGATTTGGTTAAGTAATTTGATTTTTCCTTACACATGCTATTAAATGATTTCATGTAATATATTTCTAACTAACTTTTGGTTGAGTTACACGTGTACAGGTACCTTCGATATTCAAGGAAAAACATGACTGTTGGAGGAGGGAGATGGACATTGGATTTGTGCATATAAATATAAGCTCATTTGAACGATCCCAAAAGAAGCAGATGATCTATTAATCAACCTAGAGATCACATACTATTGAAGTTATTTATAGAGAGAGACTCTCATGCCTTTTGGGTACTGAAAATCTCGTTCAGATTGCTTCATGTGACTCTGATTGTTATTGAGTACAATCGAGGGCTTCTGGGGATATGAAGAAATAGGTGCCGACTATCTTAAAGATCGAGGGATTGCAAGGATAACAAGACATATTAAGATATTTATATCAAGGTCTTAACCTAGTATGGTTAAGACAGACTTTCTTGAATTTATAAATCAAGTGAACCTTTATCCAAGGTTGTTGGATACCCTACTCTTTGGGTTAAAAGATTTACTACTTGTTATTTGTTTCAGTTCAAATTTTAATTATGCTGTTTTTTGATCAAGGAAGAAAGTATAACTTTCTTATATTTTATTTTACTTTTATTTACTCTCATAAATAAGGTTCTATATTATTCAAATTAGAATCTTTTCCTTGTAAACTTTCCTTAAGTTTATTTTTTAGAATCATATTTCTAGAACCTAGTAAGTTTTTTTAGTAGAAAAATAAGAGGTATTGTGAATTTACATTGTTTAACTTTTTTAAACATAGTCTTCCTTATTGTTAAAATGAACGTTTTTAAACATAAAATTCACCCGAATCTTGTATTTGAGCACCTACATTCTTATTTCGATCCTACAATTGGTATCAGAGAAGGTCTCTAAAATACTTATACTCACATATAATTTTTCTTGCTCAAGTTTTCTCTTGCTTAAATTTTCATGCTTAAGTTTTGTTTGAGTTTTTTATATTTGTTTAAAAACATTTACTATTAACATTTTTTTGTGGAAATATATTTTCTTATTAGAATGGAAGGAATGAATATTGGTTCTATTGATAATATAAATCCTACCAGACCAACTATTTTTTATGGTAATGATTATGAGTACTGGATGGACAGAATGAAGACCCTTATTATTAATACTAGAGTAGAAAAATTTTTCATGCTTTCTGGAGATTACAAAATTTCTGACAAGGAAGTCAGAACCTTCACCAACTAAGAAAAATCAAAATATCAACTAAATTACAAGGCATGTAATACTTTTTTGTGTTCTTTGACCAGAAATATATATATTCAAATATCCTCTTGTAAGGATACCGATTGTATCTCGGCGAAATTTTTAATTCACACATTTTGGTACATTTAAAGTCATAGATACCAGAAGAGAAATGATAAGAGGAGAGTATCATTGATTCTTATTTCCCTATGGAGAACCAATTTGTAAGGTGCAACAAAGATTCTTGCCTATTTTAAACAATCTTTTATCTATGGGAGTAAAAGGTTTATATGATGAAGCTCCTATAGATAATATTATGGATATTATTCCCAATGAGTGAGAGTAAAAATGAACAACTATTGATGAGAATATAAAAGTGTCTCAAATTACTCCTGATGATAATTTTGAAAATCTTATACAAAATGAGATAAGAATGAAAAGATATGATGATATTAAAAATAAGAATAATGAAAATGGAACTGTAGCCTTTATTACTACTAAAGTCAAGACTCCAGAAAGGGTTACAATATCTATGTCTAAGAATGTTTTTGTTCTATCTGAATCTAGTGAAAGTGAACATTCTAAGAATGAACTATCTAATCTTTCTCGGAGGATGAACAATATAGTTGGAAAGAAAGAATTTCAGTATATATATATAAGAAGAAATAAAGAAAGGACAATAAAGACTCAGAAGTAACTTTTTATGAATGAAAAAGAGCCGGACACATAAGACCTGATTTCCCAATGCTTAAAAGAAAAGACAGGAAAGAAAATCTTTCTGAAAAATAGAAAGAACTATTACAAGACTAAGGCTAAGAAAGTCTTGAAATCCAATGAAACCTGGATTTCCCATGGTGGTGACTCATCTGATGAATCCTCAGAGTATGAATCTTCTGATCATAAGAATCTTGGTCTTCTAGCCAGACTACCCATTTAAAATCATTATCTAATGGCCAAGGTACAAAATCCTGAATCTATCACTAATGTATCTTTGAATGAAAATTATATTGATGATAAATATTATTTTTCATCAGATGATGAATATTCCTTATTAGAAGATAGTACTTTAACTTCTTTTGAAGAATTATTTAGGTTTTCTAAACATATTGAGAATGAAAATTGTGAAATAAATAAGAAGTTAAAGAAAGAAAAATCTATAATATCTGTTCTAACTAAAGAAACATCAGATATTTCTAAATATCTTGATCAATTTTTTTAATTTTTTTTCTAAAAACCTTGAGAATGTTAATTCTGAAAATGATAAAATTTATAAGGATCTTGAAAATATAATTTCTAAGAAAAATATTTTATAGGATAACTCTATTTCTAAAACTAGTTTTCTTGAGGATACAAATTTGGTTATTGAACTAAAGTAAGAAATATTTTCATTAAGGAAATATCTATCAAATTTTATCTCTGGTAAGGAAAATTTTGACAAGATGTATTCCCAAATTCATCTTTTAAGGAATCGTTCTGGATTTGGTTATACATATTCTAAACCAGTTTTTAGTAATAACTATTTTGTTCCCCAAAGTACTCCATTTTTCACTAAATGTCAATGCGGTGGACATTGGGTGAATTTTTTTCTTTAAACAAAACTCAATCCTTAGGTTTTCATAAAGCTTATTTTTCTAAGAAAATGTGGATTCATAAAATCTTACTTTCTGAAATTTTTGGATCAAAGAAAGTCTGTATTCTGAAAGTACAACTCTTTTATTTTTAGAAAAATAAATAGAGTACCAACAAAAATACATGGTAAATGGATAGTGGATTCTCCTAGAATATGACTCGTAAGAAAAACTTCTTTGAAAATATTATCAAGACGAAAGAAGTAAAATTAAATTTCAGAGATAATTCTTAAGGAGAAATTATTGGTATAGGTAACATTGTTATTTTTGGAAAAAATTTAATTTCAAATGTTTTATTTGTTAAGGGTCTTTAGCACAACCTCATTAGCACAATTCAATTATGTGATTAAGGTTACCTTTTGAATTTTAGGTATAATAAATCCTCAGTACACAATTCCAAGGAAGAGTTTATTCTTTCTATCCATAGGCAATATAATGTACACAAACTAAACATAGATGGCCTTAGGACACATGATTTACCTTGTCATAGTGCAATGAAAGATCAATCTTAGTTATGGAATAGAAGGTTAGAACACTGTAACCTTAGGAACCTATGAAAACACTCAAATAAAAGATATGTTAAGGATCTACCAGAGCATAGATTTGATTCTTTAAAAGTTTGTGAGACTTTTAATTATGGAAGAAAACATAAGTCATGTTTTAAATCAATCGGTGAATTATCAACTTCTGATGCATTATAGTTAGTGCATATGGATCTTTATGGTCCAATACAAACTAGAAGTATTGAGGGAAAATATTTGGTATTTGTATTAGTTGATGATTACACTAGATTTACATGGGTATATTTTCTAGAAAATAAGTGTGAAGCTTTTTCTTATTTCAAAAATTTTAAAGGCCATGTTAAAAATGAGGAAAACCTTCCATTGATAACTATTCATAGTGATCATGGAGGAGAATTTCAAAATTCAGATTTTAAAACTTTTTGCAGTAGAAAAGGAATTAGTCATAACTTCTCAGCTCCAAGAACTCCTCAATAGAATGGTGTTGTTAAAAGAAGAAGTCAAATTCTTCAAGAGATAACTAGAACCTTGTTGAGTGAATATTCTATTGCTAAACAATTTTGGGATGAAGTTATAAGTACCACTTTCTATACTATAAATTGAGTTTTGATTAGACATTTTCCTAACAAAACCACTTACGAATTGTGGAATAGTAGAAATCCTAGACTTTATTACTTCAAGGTATTTGTTTGCAAAGTATTCATCCAAAATAATAAAGATTTGTTACATAAGTTTGCAGCCAAATCTGATGAAGTAATTTTCTTAGGCTACTCTACAAATTCTAAGGGTTTTAGAGTTTTTAATAAAAACACTTGTACTATTGAAGAAATAGTGCATATTAAATTTGATGAAATTGATACTTTTTTTTAAAAAACCCCAACCTACATCTTTGGATGTGTTTTCAAAAACTAATTATCAAACCCAGATAGAAGATACTTATGATAAGGAAAATGTTCAAGAGAATATTTCTGAAGCATTTACTCCTGAAGAATTCCTATGATATGTTGATGAACACATTTTATAAAATTCAAATGAGTTATTTATTAAGAATCATCCTAGTGATAATATCATTGGTGATGTAAGTCAACCTATAAGTACTAGAAGTTCCTTAAGAAATGATGTAAAACAACTAGATTTCCTTTCCCAATTAGAACAAAAAATCACTGATGAAGCTTTATGTGATGATGATTGGATAAAAGCCATGCAATATGAGCTAAATGAATTTGAAAGGAACAAAGTATATACCTTGGTTGAAAGACCTATGGAAACTTCTGTAATTGGTGTGAAATGGGTCTTTAGAAATAAGTGTGATGAAAATGGAATCATTGTGAGAAATAAAGCTAGATTAGTTTCTAAAGGCTACAATCAACAATAAGGAATAGACTATGAAAAACCTATGCTCTAGTATCTAGACTTTAATCTATTCGAATTTTACTATCCTATGTAGTATTCTTTAATTTTAAACCTTTTCAAGTGGATGTTAAATATGATTCCCTTAACAGATATGTTCAAGAAGAAGTTTATGTTGAATAACCTCTTGGTTTTAAAGACACAAAACATCCTGAACATGTTTTCAAATTTACCAAATATTTATATGTACTTAAACAATCCCCTAGATCCTGGAATGATAGAGTTAGATGATTTTTGTTACAAAACAATTATGTTAAGGGAACTGCTGATCCAACCCTTTTTATAAATAAAGATAAAAAAATGTTTTGGTTGTTCAAATTTATGTTTATGACATTATATTTAGTTCAACTCAGCAATCTTTAACCAATTTGTTTGCGAGTCAGATAAAATATGAGTTTAAAATGGGTATGATGGGTGAGTTAAAATGGGTACTCCCATTGGTACCTCAAATTCTATTGATCTTGATGAATCTAAGAAAGCAGTAGATCAAACATCATTTAGAGGTATGATAGGAAGTTTACTATACTTGACAGATAATCATCCATACTTAATGTTTTTAGTATTCTTATGTATCAGATATGAATCTAATCCAAAGGAATCTCATTTAAAAGTAGTGAAATTTGTTTTTCACTATTTAAAGGGAACCATGGATTTAGGTCTTTTCTATACTTATGGAAATGATTTTTTTAAAACATTTTTCAGATTCTGATTTTTGTGAATTTAAAATGGATAGAAAAATTACATCCGAAACATGTCATTTCTTAAGAGATTCATTATTATCCTGGTCATGCAAAAAGCAATATTGAGTATCACTTTCCACTACTGAAGCTAAATATGTAGCAGTTGGAAGTTGTTGTGATCAAGTGTTTTGGACAAAACACACACTCATAGACTATGTAATGAGTTTTACCAAAACACAGATAATGTGTGATAACCCTAGTTCCATTTCCCTAAAAAAACCCTGCACATCAGTTCCGTGAAAGACTCAGGCATCAATTTCTTAGGGATCACACACTAGGAGGAGATATCATTCTTCAATTTATCCAAATGCAATATCAACTTGCTAATATTTTTACAAAATCTTTACCCTCTGATAGATTTGAATACATTAAACATAAGTTAGGGATTATAATTGTAATTTAATCTTCCATATTAAATTTTTGTTGAAACCTATCTTCTTACATTAAGAAACTCTTTTTTATAGGGGGAGTACATTTTCTTATTAAATAAAATTTTTCGTAATAAAAAAATTCCGTAATCAAATTTTTCATAATCAAAATTTTCTAATCAAATTTTTTTCAGTAAAATAAAATTTTTTGATTTCAAAAATTACCTTTATTAAAATTTTCTAAAATCTAAAACTTCTTCAAGAAGAATTTTCCTCATTACTGATAGTTTTTTTAGAAATTCTGAAGGTATGTTTCTTTACTTAAATTTTCATAATCAAATTTTTACTTGTTGGTATTTTCTTCTTGTTTTATGAAATTTTTTTCAGATTCACTTTTTTTAAATCTGAATTTTTACCTTAAAACCTCAATAGATTAGAACCTATCAAAAATACTTCTTTTTAATTTCATCTTAGCTGTCAGATCAAATTTATTTTGTTTCTATTATTAGATCAATTTTGGGAATATGAACTATCACCTCAATGCCTATATAAAGGATCCTCTAATGGTTTTCCTACATCAGTTTTTAATCTCTTGTGTGCCAAAGATCTACCGCTCTACTTAAGGGTCGTTCTGAATTTTCTGATTTACTCATATTCAAATTTATTTGGAAGCACCCCTGAAGAAGAAAATGTCGTCAGCTAAAGAAATTTATGAATGAAGGATCTATAGATAGAGGTTAGTAGATTTGAAGTTTTTCTCTAAGTATGATTCTATTTTTTCTAAGAATATCAAATTTAATGGTTGGGAGAGTCTGTGTGTATCCAAAATAAAAGCACATGATCCGGTATATCTGATGTTGATGGTAGAATTTTATGAGACTTCAAGTTTTTTATTCAATATTGGAAAGATATTTTTTCTTTTAAGTGTTATGGGAAAACTTATTCCCTTTCATTTAGCTTGGATTCAAGCATTATATAAATTTTTTATAAGGGGGAATCTAATTTTTGAACCTACAAGATACCAGATATATCAAGATTTTTTGATAAGGAGAAGGCCATAGAGTGACTTGTTTTATTAGGGGAAAATACATTAGAAAATCCTCTAAACAAATCAAGGTACGAGAATCATTTTTAAAACAATAACTTCCAGTGACTCTGGGAAAGAAACTGGTCATTCTAGAACCTAATGAAGAGGAA
Source organism: Viscum album (assembly GCA_963277665.1). NCBI lineage: Eukaryota > Viridiplantae > Streptophyta > Magnoliopsida > Santalales > Viscaceae > Viscum > Viscum album. The sequence continues at coordinate 1,674,564,361 of OY728133.1, forward strand.
GATATTTTACAGGAAGAGGAAGTGGAAAAAGAATAAGTGGAAGAAGGATATGATACTGATGATGTCTTAAGGCTAGTTGAGATATATCCTGATAAGGAGAGTTCTTCTGAGAAATTGTTAATCCAGACATTCCATTGTGAGTCTTCTAAACTTGCTACCTCGGGAAAAGAAGAATAGGGTCATGAAAAAGTAAATAATCATTAGAAGATGAGAGCAGACAGCATGAATTGGTTCAATCAGAGAATCTGGTGGTAGATGCTAAAAAAGAAAAGTTCAAGGAAGATTAAATAGTCCAACTATCAGATAGTGAACATGAATCACCAAAGGAAGTTGAGATCATTCTAGAAGATGATAAAGGAAAATAGGTGTTATATGATAAACATAATAAGCCTTTGGTGGCTAAGAAAGATGTTGGTGGATCTTGTAAAATAAATAATGATGAGATAGAGAAAGAATCATCACCAATAAAGGAATCTGATTCAGAATCATCTTCTATGGGTCATGATTTTGTGGTCCAATCCCTAAAAAAATTGGTTGATACAATTCCTTTGTTTGCAAGTATTGACTTGATATGTGAGATGCTTCATATTTCATTTAATCAGAAATTGGATTCTGTTTCCATGCTTATGGAAAAATTCTTCAGGCTTGAGGATGATTTTAAATCTTTCTACATCGTGTATAGTGCTCATAGGAGGTTATGAAAGGAAATCACTAAGTGGTCCAAGAAGACAATTGAAGATGCTGATAATCCTTGACTACTTTCAAGATAATTTGAAGGATGCTTTTGATACCGAAGATAATAGGATCAAATATTTTACATCAAGTTTTAATTAGAATCTCAATCTTAAAAAAATATCTCAGAAGTAGGAAGACAATGAGTTTAATAAGAAAATTAATTCTATTCCGTTGAATCTGAAAAGGGAAAGAGATATCAGAATCGAGTTGGAAGAAAAGTTGAGTAAGAAGGAGGAGATTTTGAAAACTCAGGCAAAAATTCTGAAGGCTTTAAAAGAAAATATCAAATCTTTGGATAAGAAAAATGAAGATCATTATAAATTTCTCAAACATTTTGAAGAGGATCATAAGGAGCTTAAAAAGATAAATACCATTGTCAAGAAACTTCTACCAAAGAAAAAAAGAAGGATGATTTTTTTCCATAACTCTGATGTTTTGTTGTATTTACTTTCTTGTACAATTTCTTCAAAATAAAAATAAAAATGATGGTTGTCCTTTACGTGCTTTGTTGTATAGTACTAATATTTCCAGTACCATTTTTTCCAATCCTTTTATTCCTTTTTTAAAACCAGAAAGGGGGAGAAAGGAATGATAAAAAGAATACTAAGTAAAGAAGAGAATTCCCTAAGTAAGGGGGAGTCTATCTAAGGGGGAGTTTTATCAAAGAAGAGTTCCTTACACAATAAAAAGCAAAATATCTTTAAGGAAGTCAAGAATATGATCCTTAGGGATTTCAAAACCTAAGGGGGAGTTAGTCGTATTCACTATGATCCCTAAGTAAAGGGAGATAAGTTTTTATTTTATATCCATAAAGAAAAATTCTACATCCTTATATTCTTTTTCGTAATGATGTTTTTGCCTTCAAAAAGGGGGATATTGTTGAGTCAATAATGTTTCATTATGAATTTTGAATTCCTAAATGATTTTAAAATCACAAACACTTTATCTTAACAAAAATTGTTTTTCCCTAAGGATTATTTTTATAAGGAAAATTTTACTTCTCTAAGGAAATTTTTATCCTGACCATTGATTTCATTGTTTTATTTTAAAAAATCTCTAAATCAAACCCATTTTATTACTAATTCTAAAATTCGGATTTTTATATAAACCTCAGAATCTTATAATTCCTTAGATATAGAGTGTTCAATTTTCAGACTCCAAATTCTCTGAAATTTAGACTCTGAATTATTTGAAATTCAGACTCTGAATTATCTAAAATTCAAACTCCATATTCTTTGAAATTCAGACTCTGAATTTTATAAAATATGGAAACCAAATTTCTCATAATTCAGAATCCAAATTCCTCAAAATTCAGACTTTGAATTCCTCTAAATCAGACTCTGAATTCCTCAGAATTCAGACTTCGAATTCCTCAGAATCCAGACACCAAATTTCTCAGAATTCAGACTCTGAATTCCTCAGAATTCAGACTCCGAAATTCCTCAGAATTTTGACTTCAAATTCCTCATAATTCAGACTCCGAATTACGCAAAATTCAGTTTCCGAATTTATTGTAATTTAGACTCTAAAATATATAGAATTTGGATTCAAAATTATTTGTTAAATAGAATCTGAATATCCTTGTATTGTAGACTCTGAATGTTTATTTGGTTAAACTCCGAATTCTATTTTTTCCTCAGACTTTGAAAAATAGATTTGGTTAAGTAATTTAATTTTTTCTTACACATGATATGAAACGATGTAATGATATCTAATTTTAACTAACTATTGGTTGAGTGACACATGTATATGTCCCTCTGAGATTCAAGGAAAAATATGACCATTTGAGGAGGGAGCGGACCGTTAGAGTTGTGCCTATAAATAGGAACTCATTTGAACTTTCTCGAAATAAGTTGATGATTTGTTGACCAACCTAGAGATTACATGCTGTTGAAGTGATTTCTTGAGAGATATACCCTCATTCCTTGTGTGAACTGAACATCTTGTTCAGCTTTCTTCGTGCGACTCCAATTGTTGCTGAGTAAAATCGAGGGCTTCTGGAGATAAGAAAATAGAGGTGCTGACTACCTTAAAGATCTAGGTCTGGAAGGGATTTCAAGATAGATTACAATATTACTATCGAGGGATTACCTTCGTGTGGGTAAGACATACTTTATTTAATGTATAATTCAATGGAACCTTTATCCAAGGTTGTTGGGTACCCTACTCTTTGGGTTAAAAGATTTCCTACTTTTTAATTGTTTCATTTCATGTTTTAATTCCATTGTTTTTTGATAAAGGAAGAAAGTATAACATTCTTATACTTTCTTGTACTTTATTTTACACTGATAAATAATATTCTATATGCTTTAAGGTGTACTATTTTCCTTGTAAACATTCCTTAAGTTTCTTTTCCAGAATCATATTTTCAGAACCTAACAAGTATGGATAGTAGAACTATAAGAGGTCTTATGAATTTACCTTGTTTAACTTTGTTAAACATAGTCTTCTTTAAGGTTAAAAATGAATTTTCTTAAACTTACAATTCACCCCTCTTGTATTTGAGCATCTACATTCTTATTTCGATCCAATAGTTATCCCTTTTTACTCATGCGCTATGCTTCATTCCTATATTTATTCCCTTACCAGACTTTTTAGATAAACCATTTTGTCTATGTATTCCCAAAGTTATCCTATGTGGTTATAGGATCTCAAATGGAGTTATGATATCATTATGGAGATTAATAAAAATAGGTTTTATTCTAGTTTCATGTTTTTTAATTATACACCTAGTATTATAAAGATGCTATAAGTTTTGATCCTTTGTTTTTATTTTATAGATAAATATGCTTGAAATCATGTAATAATATGTGTAAAAGGATTGGGTGAATATAGTTGGTATTAGAGGAAAACCTAGTTATTTTTGGGTATTATTACTAGTAAACTTTAGTAAGAACCCCAGGGATAATTCTATGACCATGGATAATCTATATTGGATTCTAGGGAATCAAAAGTTAGGATATAATTATCAATTATAATTTATTCCTTCTATGTCCATTGTTTCCTTTTTATATTCCCATTAGCTAAGTATTCAAACCCCATAATTTTGTTTTTATTTTCTAGTTAATGGTAGTAAATAGGAGAACCCTTACCAAAAACCAATGTGATAGGTAATGCGATTATTTTCCTAATGAGATTCCAAACTTTATGGGAATAAGAGATCAGAACTACCGTACAATACTAGTTCAATTGGATCAAGTTATGAATAATAAATTAAATCATGTGGAATGAAATCCTTCCCCTAAAAAAGATCATGTTTTGGTCGAATCATTCATGTGACAAAATCCACATATCTTTAATGGATCTTATAACCATCTTATTGCTGAATAGTGGATTAACTCCTTTGAGAAGATATTCTCTATCCTCTAATTTTTAGGAGAAGATAAAGTCATTCTAAAAGTAGATCATTTCTATGGGGGAAGTTGATAAGTGGTGTAAAATGATCAATAACATGAATTATAAAGAGGAAATTTATTCCCTGGATCAATAAGGATTCAAGAAAATATTTTTCAATAAATATTTTCCCCAAACTATCCATTTAAATATGTATATGGAGTTCCTCATACTGAAAAAAGGGAAGATGATACTATCAAAACATATGAGGAAAAAATCACAATGACTTAATGATACACCTCTATCTTTTTCATTAACATAGAAGGAAATTTGGATGTCTTATTTAGTGGATTAATGTCATGTGTATAAAAAATATTTGGTGATTTGAGACTTTGATAGCTATGAGAATATTATCCATTGTACCTTAAGTTTAAGATAGGAATTAGAGACTCTTAGTGGTCTCATGGGATCAGAGATAAAAAGAGAAAGATAAATGTTAATATGGGAGGATCAAAGGATAAATTCCATGGAGTAAAGAAAACTTGACATCCCACATGTCAAAAGTGTGGGAAGAATCCTCCTATGAACTATCTAAAGGTAACTGAGAAATACTTTAAATGTAGAAGAGAGGGCCTAAAGACTAATCATGACCAAAGGTATTTAAATAATCTCACAAATTTGGAATAAGAAAGTAAGGTCTATAACAACACTAAGATTATAATGCAGTGTTTCAACTACAAGTAAAATTGGAATTATAGGAGCAAAATCTATAAGCCAAGGGTTGTTAGAGACAATCACTAACAACAACCTCCAAGGAAGCATGGAAGGTAATATACTATCACTACTACTAAGGTGGATCCCGATAATGATGTGGTTAGAGGTATGCTAGTTATTAATTCAAGAATATAAAACATACTATTTGATTCCAGTTCTATGAATTATTTGACATCTTGCAAGTTTAGTAGAACTATTCAAACACCACCTCAAAATATAGAGGTTTAGTTATCTATGAGAATAGAGAATGGTTATTTTTTTCATATAAAGTATATAACTCTTCATAGGTCAATGTTTTTGGACTCAAACACCCATAAAATATCATCTTACTTCCTTTGGTGAAGTTTGATTATATATTTGGCATGGATTGAATATATTTATATAAATCCAACATCAAATATTGATAGATAGAGATCACTCTTAACATACTGAGTCATCCTCTAATTCTGTATAGGTGTAAGTAGAAGGATGATTATTATTTAGAACCATCAGCTCAATTTTGGATATTATTAGCTTTTGAGAACACATATATAATTTAAATTATTGAGAAAACGAAGAGGATCATGCATACAGATATGCCAATTTTGAGGGACTACACTAACGCGTTACCTAAAGAATTACCCGGTCTTCCTCTTTACTAAGAGGTTGAGTTCTAAATTTAACTTATACCTAGATCTATACTCATATAAAAGACTCCTTATATGATAGAAACCATTGAGTTGGAGGAATTTAAGAATCATTTACAAGTGAATTTGGACAATGGTTTCATAATCTCGATTGATTCACCATGCACCAGTCCTCTTCCTCATGAAGAAGGATGGATCAATGTGAATATGCGATGATTATCATGATCTCAATAAAATCATGATAAATAAAAATTATCCCTTTACAATGATATATGAATTGTTATATTAACTACATGGGGATAAGTTTTTCTCTAAGTTGGACCTTTGGTCTAGATATCACTAATTAAAGGTAAAGAAAGATGATATTCCAAATACTATCTTTCGAATAAGGTATAGATACTATGAGTTTATAGTGATTCCCTCCGAACTCATTAATGCTCCAGATTTTTTCAAGGGATTAATGAATAGAGTATTTAGATATTACATAAAAAATGTGTGGTAGTGTTTATAGATGATATTCAGATATACTCCAAGAACAACTAGGATAATGAGAAGAATTTTAATACTATGATAAATTATTTGAAAAGGGAGAAACTATATGAAAAGTATAGTAAACATGAGTTATAGATGGAAGAATTATCATTCTTAGGGAATGTTATCTCCAAAAAAGGGATATCTGTGGAAAATTACAAGAGAAAGGAAATTGAGGAGTAACCCAAAATAGTATCTATAATGGATAATCATATTTTCTCATCATTGATAATATTACTGATGGTTTTTGAGAAACTTCCATGATTTTAAAACCTACTACCCAAGATGAATTATAAGGGAGTAAATTTTGTTTGGACTAGTCAATGTGAAGCCTGCTTCAGAGTGTGGAAAAAGAGTCTTATCACTACACGAGTACTTACATTACCCAAAAGTGGGGAACTCGTTGTGCTATAAAATGATGCATTAAATAAGATTTTGGATGTGTACTGATTAAAAATGATAAAGTAATAGCCTAAACCTCAAAGAAGATGAAAGTTCATGAGAAAAACTATCCAACACTTGATTTGGAGTTGGAGGCTATGATCATTATATTGAAAATATTGTAGAATTATCTTTATGGGGAGAAGTGTGAGATATATACTGATCACAAGATCCTATAACATATATTCACACAAAAGATCTTAAATTGCACCAATAAAGATGGTTATATCTCATTAAGGATTACTACTACTCAATTCACTACCATCCAGGTAAAAAAAATAAAACGACATATACTCTAAGTTGAAAGGATTGTATAATGTTACTAATGATGAAAATTAAGAAGGATATAATATTATTAGACTTATAAAGGATAAACATGGGAATCATAAGGTAAGGAACATCATCACTCTTTTCTCAAATGATTTCTCAACTATCCCTTATAGAGAAGATAAAGAATCCTCAATTAAATGGTGTGGAAATTTAGAAGATGGCGGAATACATAAAAAATGGGGAATCCTTCGAGTTTAGAATTGATGATGGAGTCGTAATATTTGGTTCATGACTATGTGTGCTATAAAATATTGAGATAATGAGGTAGATTTCGAATGATTCACATAGATTTACCTTCTCTATACACCAAGGGGCACAAAGATGTATTGAGATCTCAGAGAACACTATTGGTGGAACAATATGAATAATGAGTTCATTGAATATACATCAAAGTGTTTAGTATGTCAACAACTGAAGGCTAAAAGAAAAAAGTCTAAGTGGGTGATGCAACCATTACCCATACCTACCTGAAAATGGGAAAACATAACTGTGAAATTTGTCACCATACTTTTGAATACATCCAAAGAAAATAATTCTCTATGGATTGATATTGACCATCTTAAAAAGATAACTCACTTTATTCTAATTTGAGAGGATTTCTCACTTGATCAACTTGGTTGATATACTACATTTATTACTATTATTGATTGTATCTGATCATGATCGTATATTTACCTCTAAGTTTTGGAAATGTCTCCAATATTATCTAAACACTAAGCTAAACATTAGTATGGATTATCAACCTCAAAATGATTTCCAGTCTGAGTAGACCATTCAAGCTCTATAATACATATTGAGAGCATACTCAATGGGCTTTAAAGGGATATTGGATCAATATATTTCAATGGTTGAGTTCTATTAATACAATAGTTTTCACTCAATCATAAAAATGGATCTATATGAATAACTTTATGTGAAGAGATATAAAAAACATTCATGCTGGGATGAAGTCAGTGAACGTTAGCTGCCAGGACCTAAAATGGTTTAGAAAGTGGTAGAAAATTTAGACTATTTAGTATCACATTTGGGCAACCCATAGTTTCCCGAAGAGCAATTCAGATAATCATTGACAAGACATATAGTTTGAATTTGAAGATAAGTCATTACTTCACATATCTCCATATAAGAGAGTCATTAGATTTGGGAAGAAGGGAAATCTAAGTCCTAGTTACATAGGCCCCTTTGAGTTCCTTGATCTCATAGAATCAATGGATTATCAAATAGAACTTCCACTAACCATGTATTAAGTACCTGATGTTTTCCCCACATCTCTCCCAAGGAAGTACATACCATTTTACTCACATATAATGAATTGAGAGGTGGTATAGTTTCAAAATCATCTCTCTTATTGGGAGAATATGGTGAAGATCTTGGACCATATAGATAAATTTCTACACAATAATACCACACACCTAGTTAAAGTACTATGGAGGAACCATAAATATAAAGAGGCTACATGGGAACTGAAGGAAGTGATTATGGAGAAGTACCCTCAACTTTTCCACCTTAGTATATAAAATTAAATGTTGAGGAAATAATTTCACAAGTGGGGAATAATTTAACTCCTCGATATTGTGTGTGGAATATTTTCCTTTAAATAATTTAATTTCTTTGGCATCTTGCATTTCATGCAACACCGAGTTTAAATGAACCATAATATAATATTAAAATATTTTTATTCTAACATGACCATTATAACCTAGCAATTGAATTAGCAGGTATGAATAGGAATATCCATATTATGAAATATATATTTATTAATTATTAGGAAATAAACTCTTATTTTTTTTAGTAATTTCATTTTATTCTTTAAAAATATGTTTTCTTCAAAGAAAGATTTTATTTATTTCTTTGAGAAAATAAATATAATCAATTTTAACACATTTATAGAATTTATTTTAAAAAATAAAATTTATTTTTTAGTTCATCAGGTCAAAATTATCATATGACGATTTTTTGAGATTATTCTAATTTTTTTGAAATTTTCATGAAGTTAAAATGCAGATTAATATTGAAAGATGTATTTTATTTTAAAGAATTTACAAAGAAAAATTCTATTTTGGATTAGTTTTAAACTGTAATTAGTTACTTTTTATTATATAAATTCTATTTTTATTCTTTGAAATGGATTTTATAATTGAATTTAGTATTAAAAAATTTTATATTTTAAAACGACAGTTTTCCAAAAAACTATTTTTCATCGAGTTTTTCCAAATTAATTTTTAATTAATTTAATCCATTTATATTTATTGAATTTTGAAAAATGGATTCTTTATTTGGAATTTATAGGTTAAAATTTAGCAAATTGGCCCTTTTTTGGATAATATGAAAAGTAACCTTAGTAATTCTTATTACCACAATTAAGAGTAGATCAGGTAATTAGGGGTAAAAATAATATGATATGGATTAGAAAACGACCTAAAAACTTGTCCCAATTCCATTTTTATGATTAAATTTAGACCATAATAATAAATTATTCAAATTTATGAACTTTTTCAGCCACTTGGTTGACATTAAGTCCCCTATATTATTTTATTTAATGAGAAGTCAAAGACGTCACAACATTGTTTTCAATAAATTTAACATTTTTAATATGTAGTTATAATAAATATATGTTCATCCATAAATATTTTTTTAGAAATAAAATATTTTTATTCATCATGGTAATTTATTTTTAAATTTTAAGGAATAAATAACTACCTTAAATTCTTACACAGTGACGATGCTATAATTGTTAAATTAATGAAAAAAAGAAAATAAAAAATCTTAAAAATATTAAAATAAATATAATTTATATATTTGTTATTATCCATGAATTTTATATATTATATTGTCATGTTTTAGATATTATAAAATAGTTTTTTCAAACATGAATTTTTTTCTTGATTTTTTTTAAAGTCATAGTAATGAATAATATCAAGTTTGATATTAATCATATTTTATGGAATCAATATTTCGTTAAATTATTTAAAAATAATAAAAATATTAAATAATAAAAATGAGAATAATATATGGTATAAAATTTCTTTTCCTATGAAGTAATATGTTATTTTGAAGCTTTTGTATCTATAATAGTTTTATTATATTTTAATATTTCGAGAAATTTCAAAAACACCCCTCTCTTTCCCTATAAATACCACCCCATACCACCCATTCCCATCACACATTACAAGAATTTAATCTTTATAAATCTCTGAAAAACATAATAATCTTTACTCTACCCATGTCCATGTTTTTTTGGTATCACCAAAATACCAATTCCATGTTCATCAAGGGGTCCTTCTAGGGGGTGATATTCAAGTGGTAACATTATAAAACCATCTCTTTTAATTTATCTTATTATTCTACCTTATCCCCACATATTTCATCCATAAAAGAATAATAACTCAATTATCATGTATATAATTTAAAATTATACTGATAATGAAATATTTTATTTCTGTCCCTTTTTCTCTTCTCCTCTTATTCAAAGAAAGGAAACCATTGTCCAAATTTTTCTAGTTAACCATCTTCATGGATAATGAGTTTTTGTTTTCCATTACCGTCTTCAATGCTGGATATAAAACTATTATTATGGTTAAATAAAATTTTAATAAGTATATTATAACTTAATTTATGTTCTGTAACTAATATATTGATATAATATTAAATAAAATTAAACTAAGGTGTAATGGTTAGAAAAACCACCAAAAATAAACCAAACATTTATCATTAACGTTTTATCAAATAAATCATAATCATAGTAAGAAAATAATATACGGGACCATTTAAACTTATATATGTGTATCAATAACATTTAATGTCACTTCTAGAATAGTATTCCTATTTTAAAATAACTTCAACAATTATATACAAGTGAACCGACCGTGAAACCATAAAACACACACTCCCAGAATGAAAAAATTGAAGCTTATAACTCATCAAAATAACCATAAATGAAGATGATAAAATTATAATAAATATAATACATGTTAAAGAGGTTATAAAATAATAAATTAATTAATCTAATTTTATTATACATGAAATTAAGTGCAAGTTCATAACACATTCAGACATAAGGTAAGGGATCTCTCTTAACCTCTATATTTTCTTTGGGTTGCACTTTCTCTCCACCTACCTTAATTTATCTCTTCATTATAATAATATAATTATTCAATATTATGTTTATATGTAACACACACACACACACATATATATCTCTTCATCTTTATTTTATATGGAATTACATGCGTTAAAATTTTCCCTTCTCAATTCTTCTTGATAAGAAAACCCAATTAAAGGGAACTTCTCTTTTTCTTACCCATTTTCAAGTACATTACATAAATTTTTTTAATCCTAAAATATTTTTCTAAATCACTCAGTAAATCATGAAAAACTAGTTTAGTTTATTTATTTTTATATGGTAATAATTATTCATCTATCCTATTTAAGGACCCTTTATTATTTTCCCTAAAAGTATACTTAAGTGGAACATATCTAAAGTTACATAGCCACTTCCTTTTATATTTTTAATTCAACAAGAAATCATTATTATATATTATTATTTTTCCTTTATTAATGACCAATAATTATTTAAATACCTTATTTCATGGATAACATTATTATACACCCTTTCGTCATGCCTTATGACATGATTATATTACCGATTTCATTCCAAGGGTAACCCTTATGTTTATTCCTTATGTTTGATTCTTTATGTGGAACACATATGTTTGAACATGTTATGATGGTTGTACCCAGATAGAAATACAATTAATTGGGTAATGTTTTAGTCTCCAAAAATGTTATGTATGAGATTAGAGTGTAAACCTAATACATTATGGGACTCTGTCCACTTTGGGATATAGTCTTGGTTGTTAGCCTTGACTCATGTTTATGTCTTGTTATATGTTTCTTCCACATTCCTATTTTTCATGGCCACAAGATTCAATGTCATCTATGTTATTCTTCCATATGTTTATTCATGATCCATTCCTTTTGTGTTATCATTCTATCTCTTATAACTCATGTGTTATGCTTCATTCCAATGTTTATTCCCTTTCAAAGATTTTACCTCATCCCTTTTGACTATGTATTCCCCAGGTTATCCTATGTAGTTACAGGAGATCAAAAGAATTTAGGATATCAATATGGAGATTAATACAAATATTTTTTATTCTAGTTTCATGTTTTCTAATTATGTACCTATTCTTACAAATACACTATACTTTTCAATCCTTGGTTTGAATTTTATGGATTGATATTCTTAAAATCATGTAACAATATGTGTAAAAGGGTTTAACCACTATAAAATGAGATATATCTATAGGAAGTGGAAGAAATATCTTTATATTCTAGGATGAATTCCATGTGCATGGATTAGAGGCATATTTTTTCATGTAATAAAATTATATATCCTTCGATTGAAAGTTACCCCCATGGTCACTAATCATATTTATTTGATAGATAGATGCTATTTAGAATACTCTATTAGTTGGTAACACAATTTATCAATGTATAGCTATAAATAATATATTTTTTGTATAAGGATTTCATGAATGGATTCCATGTGTTCATCAAATGAGATTAATGGATTCAAGTTATTATTTTGGAATTTTTCAATGAAGGTAAGAGCTAAAGATAATATTTTAGACCAACATATCATGAATTAGAGCTCAAGGGAACACCAAGTAGAGATGAAAAACTATTATGGGTAACATTCATACATTGCATTTATGGTTGAGTTTTTGTAGGGTTTAATAAAGGTTCACTCGAGGAAGATGATGAATAATGGTTCTCCCCTTTATTGATTTATACATAACACCCATGATAGTCAAGTTTATCTCATGTGACGATGTTGGGTTGTGTCATGGATAGTGATCCACCTATATAATATAACATACCCTTAATCTAATAGAGTTTATTTTATGCAACCTATGGGGTTCATTTTTTAATTGTATGTAGTGGAATCTGGACCATTGAGGTACTCTAGTGGTGATCTATCATGGGGTTTAATCACATGTAACAAAATTTTACTCTAAAAAGGGGTTTAGTATTTAAGTTTAATATCTTGTAGATATTTTATTAATATTATGTGTGGAGTGAGTCATGAATATATTCTTATATGAGGTATTTCATGGATGTTTATTTTCCTACAACATCCATTCACTCTTACTCAAGTCATGCAACCTATATTTTAATCTAACATGACTTTCAAAATATGAATTTTAACCTAATTCAACCCCTCCCAAGATTTTTTAATCACATATTGTAACCCTATAGTGTTTTTTAATCTTGAATACATTTGGTTTTTGATAGTTAATCATATGTAGGACCTTACACATAAAAGTATCATGAAATTATATAAAAACTCAATTAAAGTTTATAACTATTTTCCAATAAAATTAAAAATAATAATAATAATAGTAAAACCCATATTTTAGGTCATCTTCATATTAAAATAATTATTTGAAATATAAATGGGAAATAGTTTTATTTACATAATACTAATAATATATTTATATCAAGTATACTAAAATATATACTAAAAATATAAAAAATATAGATTTTTCAATCACCAAATGTCTTTGAGGGATTTCCCTTACTACACCACTTTATTATTTTATTTAAGGTAAAGAAAATATTTTGATATTGAAAACTATATTTTCTATTAGTATAATATGACTAAAAATTTGAGTCCCATGAGAGTGTTTCAATATTTAACCATCTTAGTGTAGAAGTGGGACCAAATTTTTATAGATTTTGTGGTTTTTTTAATACAACTTTAATAATAATGATGAAATATTTTTAGTCACGAATAAACAAATGAAAATTTCTCATTTCATTCAAATTAATGAAATAAATATTATAGAATAAATTTTAATGAAATATATGGGTAAGTAGTTATGATTCATGGTGATCCAACATTGATTTTACCCAACAGAGATCCTCAGTTCACTTATTATTTTTTGGTAATCCTTGTAATGATTGATGGATAAAAAACTAATGTTATTTAACACCTATAAAACTCAAATGGACATTTAGTAAGAGTATAATATGAAAATATTTCAATACATGATTAGATAATGTGTTATGAATTTAGTATTATATATAAGGATAATCTTTCTTTAGGGAAGTGTTCATATAATAATAATTAGAGTATTTCTGGGAAAAATACCTCTGAGTTTATCAATAAAAGACCTATTCAATCTCTAATATGTTTAGTAAATGTGGGATAAACATCCTTATTCAGTCCAAGAATGGTACAATAGATGAAAAAGAAGATGTTTTAATAGATGTACGGATATAAATCAGAGTTGGTAAAATTAGTATTACTATCATCCATAACAGCCTTTAGTGTTCATATAGTCAACTATATATTTCAAATATGTCACTAAAACTAGGTAAAAGGTAGATTGGGATAAAGGGAGAATTATTTTCTAGATTTGTTGGGATATTTTAGATTATTGATCATATTAGGGATATTTCATACTGATTGGCATTACCTCCCTGATATAATGTTATTCATGATGTGTTCCACATCTTAATGTTATAAAAATATATTCCAAACCCATTGTATATATAAATAGGGGTAATGTGGAGTTAAACCAAGGTGTAATATTTTTTAAGAGTCTATTTATATTTTTTATCTTCCGGAGAAGTTTTTATATGGTCAAAAAATTTAATTGTTACATGTTATTTGGTAACATAATACTATGCATGAGGGAACTTGATAGAGGGAATCATTAAAGTTTCAATAATATTTTGATATTTTTGTGCCCAATCATAGGGACTATGTATAGTCTTGAGGTAAACCATTTTAGAAGATATGTCCACAATAGGGAGGGATTCACATTCAAAGAGTGTTTATAGGGACCATGTTTATCAACCGTGTATGCCCAAAAATAGTCATCAAGTGAGAGTTGTATGATCATTAAATGGTCACTAGAACTATGTTTTCAGTACATGTAACCTATTAAAAACCCTTAAGAATATTCTTTATTTACTCAGGTTTGGTGTTTTGGCTCCATTTTCTCAATCTCTTATGGATATGTACACCTAGGGTGATCTTGAAGGTGATTTGTAGTGATATTCTCCCTCCTGAACCTATCTCTTTTTGATCTTTGTGTGGTTGGAGTATATATATATGGTAAGTGTTTTCCAAACCTCTCTAATTTTATTTTTTTTACTTTTATATTGGTAAAACCTTAACTATGTAGGGATTTAATGAAATTAAATGATCAATATTGAAAAAACTCTGGGTTTTAGTTCTATCGATTTGAGAATGCTAATGGGAATTAGTGTCCCAAGTTTGATAGTGTGATTCCTCATCATCATTGGGTTGAGGTAGGTGGATTCATATACAACTAATTTTTTTTAAAAATATCTTGATCTTGGATGTGTTATTTTTCTTAAATTAGTTTAGATAATGAAATTTTATTAGTTTCTATGATGTATTGTTTAAGAAAAATGTTTTTATATGAGCAGGTTTTGAGTGAAATTGAAATTGGTGGATTTTCTTGGAATGTGGGTGTTTTCAAGAAAGTTAGGGGAAATAATAAATTAAATTTCATGGAATTATTGATGGTTGTATTAATATTCATGATTTTTGATATTATTATTGATATTGTTGGTAGTTTTTGGTGATGGATCCAATATGGTTTTGAAATTCTTATTTTAGTGTAGATTCCTTGTATGGATTAATGTATGTAACTTGGTTATTTAAATGGGAGATTTTTTGAACTATTTGTGAATGTTGGAGTTATATATTATAGGTCATAAGAGGTGATGTGAAGTGGTTTCATGTTTGTTTCAAATCTCATTTTTCTTGGTTTGAAGCATTGGCTAAGTTTGAAAGAGTCTTCAGAAAATTTATATTTGACCACATTAATAATGAAAACTTCTTCGTGTATTGTATTGGATTATTCCTAAAGGGTAATATGTAAGAGTACATCAATGAGATTGTGGTTAGTCATGCAACAAAGGCACATGAAATTCTGAAATGGATAAGTTCATGCTTCAATGAGGACCCCATGAATAAATTTTCATGGATAATTAGGCTAGTTGGATCTGTCATTAATATTACACTATAATGTTTACTAATTTTGAGATTATTAAGGCCATCTAAAACAATTATGGAATATCATGAAAATTTAGCATGACTCTGTATTTTTTCTAGAAATATTGATCTTTACACAAAATAGATGGACACACCGCAATGGGTCTAATATTAGTGAATATTTAGAGTAATCTGAATTGGTTTCTAAGGAGTTTAAAATAATATTTTATCTAGATGTCATGAATTTGAAATTAACTTAAAATCACATCACAATGATAAATGTCATGAAATAATATTTTGAAATGGAATTTATGTCATGCTACAATCATGATTATTATATTGTGAATATTTGGATTCTATAATATTTTCAAAATTTAATATATTTTGAATTGGGTATATTTTCATAGTATTTGGTAGTTTCAATTATAATATTATATACAGTTTTTACACCCTAATAATTTTGTGAAAAATGAAAAATTAATATTAATGAATTTGTAAGATTTTAGTAGTGATATTATAAGAAATAGATTAGTAATAATAAGAGTGTAATACTAAACCATAGAGTGTATAATTGAATATCTTGAGAAAATAAAGAAAAATGGATATTAAGTGGATTTATTTTAAAGATCTATTTTTTGAAGATTGATGGATAATAAAGACACTCTTTATGTTTGATATTTTCATCTTTGGTAAAGATTTTCTTATGAGGGACCATTTTGTTGACTTTTCTATATAGATTGTATGGAAAACATGCATGGATATAAAAGTTAAGGGAGTAAATCTAGGTTGGAAAATTATACCTTATTAAACATTATAATCATTTATATTGAATTGGTATATCCCTTAGTATATAGACACATCATCCGTGTGTGGTCCTTAGTGGTACCCTTAACAGTGAGTCAAGTAAAATATTTATGTTACAATATTTAATTTTTTAATCTATATTTTTAGACATATACTTGAGATTAAAAGGTTTACCATGATCCTATAAATGTGGAAATATGATTTTATGGAAGTTGAGGAAAAATAAATCATACTCTAATTCACCCCTCCCTCTTAGTGAGTGTTTTGGATGTTATGTTTGCAACAAGTTGATTCAAATCTCCTAGATTAAAGTTTTTGAAACTTACAAGGATTTTGAATATGTATAGTGTTATAAATGCATAAGGATTATCATTATTCAATGTGTAAAATTACCATATTTGGAAGAATAGAATAATATAACATCTATAGTCTCTTGGAATTGATGTATTGTTTAATATTGTTCATTTAAAACACTGTAGTGATGATTTAGAGTTATCTATGATCAAAGTTAATAATACATTACTAAATGCAGGTGTAAAGGATCAAAATGCCTTATTAGGAGTAATATCAAATTATATGTACATGAAAGTGATGATTTTCATATATTCCATGGAGATATGGAATAAATTGGAAAAATTTTAAGAAGGTGAAAAAAAGTTTAAGGAGGATATATTATAAATTTTTATAACAAGTTGGATTATTTGAAGGCAGGTTCTGATGGATACATTAATAGTGTATTTAACTAAATCATTTAATTTTTTTGGATATATTTGTGGACTTGGAAGTGAAATAAATTATATATGAATCATTAACAAAATATTAAATAAATTACCACACTTGTATAATCCATTGGTATCATCCCTTGACTAATGAAATCTTACCAGCATAAATCATAATGATTTCATAGCATGCTGGTGGCCTATAAAATGGGAATGAATTCAAAAAGTACACTTAACCACTCATAAAAGGATATGAAATTAAATTATATAGCGAATATTTATATACATGAATTATTATATGAGGAGTAAAATGGATATAAATAATGCCTATCACTTTTGGTAAGAAAATTCAAGCACAGGAAAGGAAAGTTAAAGGGATATCTACCATTGTATTACTTTCACTATGGGAATGTTGGAAAAATAACTATATAATGTATAATGTAATTGAAGGATTATAATGTGGAGGTTAATGATCATAAAAAAATGAATGAAATTCCACACTAAATGAAACATCCAATCCGGAAACACATCAAATAAATAATTTCAATAGATTATACTGTTAATAATTAAAGAGGATGATGATGAAGATTTTTTTATGAAGGTGAAACTGAATTAAAATTATATTTATAGGATTTAATTATGATAATTACTGATAAAGTTAAATATTAAAATTTTAAATAAAATCAATTTGAAGAATTTTTTAACATCAAGGTGGAACTTTAATGGGGTTTGATGAGTTACATGCTCAACTTATGAAAAAATGAAAATGACTGGATATTTGAAATAATCATTACAGTATACCATCCAAATAAAAACTAAAATTACATGGTTATATATAGATATATATAAAAAGGGAAAGTTTTATCAAAATACAGATAAGTTCTTGATTTCAAAATAGATTCTAAAGAAAAAACTAAGGTCTTAAATAACCATAATTAGTTCATTAAATTGAAAAAAGAAGATAGAAAATATTTAGGAGGAGGTGGTGATTTTCAGAATAAAAATTGACACTAAAATTAAAATAAGAAGTTTTTAGATGATTATATAATATAGAAAATTTCATTATGAAGTGTTAAAAGAGAGGGTTTAATGAGTCACATGGATTTTGAAGAAATTTTTGAATGATTAAATACCTATCTACATAGGAAAAAGTGTGATTGATTTTGAGGCTATATAATCTAAAAATAGACTATCTTTCATAAAGGAGGAAGGGAAAAAAATATTAGAGATAAATCAAAACCATCAAGATATTATAAAAATGTAGGAGCTACCTAGTGGTTGGAAACACATAAATATATGGGAATAGGTTATTCCCCCTTATAAAGTACCAAATTTGTGTCTATCTAGGTGACAACATGACCTATTGTGAAGAGGATAAACATTACTTGAAATGAGAAGCACCCAAAATTAAATAAATAAGGATGTGATAATATCACTCATCCCATAGGTGAAATTACATTTATGGATACTTTTATTATTATTAAAATTTTGTTAATAGAATTGTTAATTATAGAAAAAAGAGTGAAAATATATCATATTGAGAACCAAGGAGAATGGATAAAATACCTATGAAATTTATTCATTTGGAAAATATATCCTCCCCATTAGAAGAGTAGGAATATAAATATATCTATTATGGAGAAAAAAAATGTAGAGTGATCATCCTATGTATCAATTCAACCTATCATTTTTTGAAAGGAAAAAAAGAATTTTGATGAAGATATTCTAGCCAATATTACTTTCAATGAAATAAAGAATTTCATCTCTTGGATCCCTGATAGTGGGTGAAATTTATATATGAATAGAAACCTAGAACCTTTAAATAATTTTAATAGTTCTATTAATTGAATGGTTCGATTCAGTAATTATAGATCATTAAAGATAAATAAAAGTGGGAAAAATATTATTTTTGATGAATTGAAAAGTAAAAAGGTGTCATATATAGATGAACTTTGAAATAATATCTTGAAATTGAGTCAAAATTTTGACCAAAGACATGGATTCACATTTAATTAGAAGGGGTTATTTATCAAATTTATGGTTATAATTTCTCTGATAAAAAGAAGGAGAATGAATGGAAATTTTCATCTAGTAGATAATAAGAAGAATATTTGAATATTTATGGTAGAAAAGGAGAAAAAAATAAACATCTAAGGCTTGAGCATATACATCAGTAAAATATAGATAAAATAAAAAATAAAAATTATATGAAATATATTCTTAGTCTAAATCATGATCAGGATAATACTTGTGATGCATGTATAAGATGAAATATGGTGAAAAACCATTATTAGAAGAAGAAAGTGAGGAAATCAATTTTGATGGAATAAATTCATATCGATGTGTAAAGATTGATGAAACATCAAAAAACATTATATAAGAGGTATTTTATTTTATTTATTGGTGAATATATTATACTGATTTTAATCATGTTCATACAAACCATAAAATAAGTCGTAGTGTCCATTAAGACATTTTAGAGGAGAGAAAAAAATTAAACCAGAAGATCAATGGAGATTTTGTGGTTTGATAATGGAACATATTATAGTTCAATTTAACTGATATATTTTATTCTATAAATATGATAAAAACATGAAATATCATTAGTGAAAATTCTATAAAAAATGTTGTCATGCAAAGACCAAAGATTATGGTGAATAGTTTAAAAAATACTTCAATTATTGTGAGTTTAATATCTAAAAAATATTGTAAAGATGTATTTTAAGATTTTATTTTCATTTAAAATAGATGTTTTTTAAATTCTTGGAGGATAATACATCATATGAAATAACACATAGAATGAATCCAACACTTAAATACATTAGAGTGTTTGGAAGAAACTGCTATATCCAGAATAAGGAAGGAATTCATGGTAAATATGGATATGTGATTGATAAAGGAATATTATCTATTGCTAAAAAAATATTAAGGATTATTAATTATTAAAAATTATATTAAAAAATATCATGAAAATTAACAATGATAGGTTTTTCAATTAGAATGATTGAAATAAAATTGAAAATCTAGGTCTGAGTGAAATTTGTTAAGAAGAAGATAAGGTCGACAAAGTTTTTTGAAGCTTACATTGTAACACCCGAGACTTTTATGAGAAATATTTTCATTTTATGTTATATACATCATCAAAATAATCTTTCATTACACACAACACTAGCTTGACTTGCTTTACACGCAATCACGACTTTCCTCGATAGCTTGCGTTGTACGCAATACTGAGTTTTCACTAAACAACGATATGCTATTAAAATATTATATGAAATAGCCGTTATGAATAGTAATAACCACTTGAAATTTTATAAATTTTATCTTTCAAAATGGACTTCATTTTTTTATTCGGAATACCGAAATTATCCTAGGGTAAAATTTTGGTATTTTTCTGAAAACTTTCAATTTTTGGTGAATAGTGAAACCACTAAGTGGTAGTTAAAAAAACTGAAATTTTCATAAAACATAATTTTACCGCTTCTGTGAATGGAATTTCGAAAATCCGACAGACACGGTTGATATCAGTAAATAAAATGTGGTTCAATGAGATGAAAATAATGTTTTGGTGAAAAGTAACTTTTTACTTTTTTTTACCGCTGTTAATAGTAAATAGGGTAATTAAAGGTAAAAATGATATTACTATTACCCTAACACATGTTCTAATTCTATTGGATGAGTGTAATTCGACCAAAAACAACCTTATGAATATAATATGACCATTTAGGTCCACTTGGATTAGATTAGGACATTTAATATTATTTTATTTATAGAAGAGTTAAAATAGTTAAAATCAAATTTTAATAACTAAAACATTTTTAATAAAGGGTTATACATAAGATAAATTAGATTATAAATATTCATTAGAAAGATAAAAATAGTTCCTACATAATGGTATTTTATTTATAATTTTTATACTTTTAAATAATTTAATTTCTGTATGACTCAATGATGATGCAGTAATTACCTTATTAAGAAAATATTAACATAATTGATGTTATAAATGCCCAAATAAATGTAATTTGAAAGTTTTTATAAATTACACTAATTTTATATGTCAATATGACATATTAGTGTTGATTTAATTAACTTAGTTTTAACTTATCATTCTGTTATAATTTTCACAAAAATAAAATACCAAATAGTGTCAAAATTGACATAAAATAGTTTTTAAAACAAATATTATACTATTAATTGTTATTTTATTCCTAAAAATCTAAGGTTCGGCCAAATGACTTAGATAAGGATATATATAATAATAATAAACAACTTGGGGTTCGTTTGGCATGTTATTGTATGTTTATTAATCATATAGTTTAAGAAATCAAAAAGACACTGTAAAAGTTAAATTATTTAACTTAGAGTTAAATCTAATTGATAAGGTTAAAATAATAACCCAAACTTGTCTAAATATTATTGGATGAGATGATTTCGACCCATACCCACCTTATCTTTATAATAATAACCTTTTGAACCATTATAAACCGAATTTGACTTTAATATAAAATAATATTTTGAAATTTCCCAAAGGTGCCCCTCTCCCCCCTTATAAAAGGGCACCTCCTCCCTCTCCTCCTCACACCAATTTGAGAATTAAATCTCTGAAAACCCCTTCCAAACCTCTTCTCCACTTCGCTAGAATAATCCTAGAGGTCCTGGTCTTCTTAAAAGACCACTCTTAGTGCCCTAAGTGGAGGATTCAAAGAGACGTGTCAAAAAGAGGTAATATCCACTACCGATCTTTTTCAATTTCTTTCTTCTTCAACTTCTTCTTCTTTAGTTGTTTCATGATAAGGTAATAACATCAGTATTAATTACATACTGATATGTTATTAAAAATATGAAACAACCCTATTTCACCTTTTATACATCCTACGGAAAATGAAATCACCGCGCGTGCGTACGTACGGAATACCGTCTCCACGCCGTGGTGTAATCTATTTTCCACCACCACATTACTTGGATGGGTATAATGGTATAATTAGTAACTATATATAATTATTATAATGTTATATTGATACTGAAATAGTATAAGTACACTTCAATACAATTCCACAATCATGGGAACGATATCATCACTCGTGCGTACGTATGGCCTACCGTCTCCACGATGTGATGTGACTCGTTCTACATGATCTTCATTACATAGTAATTATATAAATGAATTGAATGAATAAATATGATATATTTTACACTAATACCATTCAGGATACAAGGTATCTATAACCTAACAAGAAGAATAAGAATTTATTCGGCAAAACATGCATAAGAACAAAAAGCAATAATGACCCGAATAACAAGTAAAAATGAAATATTACTAATAAGAAGCTAAGAATATGACCATATATGATATCATATCAATAAGTATGATTATGTAATAAGTCAATAACATTATTTAAATCATTATACAGGAGCTTCGGACACGTACGAATCAAATCGGACTTAAGGTAAGGGAAAATATCACAATCTCATTTTTATCTGAGATTGATTATACTTTGGTATTTACTGGGGTGTAGTTATCATCCACATCCATGTTCCTTAAATATGTAATATTATTCATATACTCCCACAATTGTTTAAATCCAATTTTACCCTTCGGTATGTTTTTAGTAAACAATATGAAAGGAATCTTTTGTCGTACGAGGTACTTTATAACTTTTCGGCCAAAGTAAGAGAAGAAAGTTTTTTTAACTTATACGGCATAAATGGATTCATAAAACATTATTTCAATGAAGCTTCTTTTACAAGTTTTCAAGTTTATTTTTAATTAACTTATTTTAGTTTAAATTATATGACATGTTAAGAAAGAAAAATGTTTTTGAAGTAGAAAGGATATTTTCCTCAAGAATGGAGTTCAAATGTTTTATCAAAATTATTTTCCATCTAAGATAATATAGGGTTCTGTTTTTATCCCTATTATTACATTGATTTGATTATGTTGTGATGGAATTATTTTTATGAAGTCCTTTACCTTATATGATTTGTTTTATGATGTCATGATGTTTTAAGAATCCCATTTTTATTACATGTGTTATGCGATGATGTATGATTTATGATTATGTGGCACACATAAGAAAGGATTCATTATGAGATGGGTGGGACCTATATCTCCCTCCAATGCATTGGGTAAAGATTTATATCTCATGAGATAGACAGGGCTGGAAAGGAAGGTCATTCTGGTTCAGTGATACAGGACTGAAACGAGGAGTGAACTCGGTTCAGAAATGGACTTTTTCCGCTAAGATAGTCTTGGAAATGAGTCATGACTAACAAGAAATGATTCTCTATGATTATGTGTGCATGCCAAAAAGTTTAAAATTTAATGTTATGATTATTGGGATTTCATTTTCACTTCTATGATTTATCCCATGTTAAGATATTCTGAACTCTTTTGCAGGTTAAGATTTTCAAAAGGTTATGATGTGATTGATATTTCTTTTGTTTACCCTTATTGAGCATTTGAGCTCACCCCTTTTTATGTTTTTCCCCAGGTCAGGAAGAAGAATATTACGTAGATATGCTATAAAGGACTCTAGATATGATGAAGTAAATGGGAGACACTGTAGAAGATTTATGAACCAGTTGTTTATGTTTCCCAGTTTCTAAAGACACTATACCTATACAGTCCTTTTGTGGTTTTTGTTATATGTTGTACTAAGTATGCTTCAATTATGAAGTAATAACAATGTATGTAAAGTATGGGTTGTTATAGTTGGTATCAGAGGAAAGGTATAGTCAACCTTTGGAAACTAGGATGTGAAAGCCTTAGTAAGATCCCTAAGTATATATCTAAGCCTAGAACAATCTTAGTATTTTAGAAATGGCCATGAAGAACCTATGATAAGACCTTAAGCGTGAAAGTTTATTCTTGATTATGTGGTTTTCTTATTATAATTAGTGTTGATCACACTATTCTTCTTGGTTTTAGTCAATGGCTGGAACCCGATGGAACCGTGTTAATGCGGAATGCAACGGGCAATGCAATGATTGTCCCCCTGAGAAACCAAATGATATGGGAGCTGGAATGCAAAATCTTGTAGCCATGCTCACACAACTTTCTCAAGCTATGAATCATGCAGGACTTCCAAACGAGCAAAGGAAGGAACAACATTATGTTGAATCCTTCATGAGGCAGCGACCGCCTTCATTCAGCGGTTCAATTGATCCATTAGTGGCTGAACAATGGATTATTACCACTGAAAAGATATTTTCAGTTCTTCAATGTTCTGAACATGATAAAGTCATCTTAGCGGTATATCGTTTGGAAGGAGAAGCTAATCAATGGTGGAGTCTTATCAAGAATACGAGGCCAAGAGATGAAATTGATTCCATGGAATGGGACGAGTTCAAAAACTTATTTTTCAATAAGTACTTCCCTCATATTCTTCAAACTAAGATGGAGAAAGAGTTTCTTGAATTAAAGCAAAAGGATGATGAATCTGTTGGTACATACAAAGAAAATTTTACAAGACTTGCAAGGTACGCTTCTGGAATTATTTTCCAACCTGAGAGTAAGATCGATCGATTCTTTAGTGGCTTAAAACCAAGTCTTCAAAGGGCGTTATCCATAAGAGACTTCAATAGCTACGAGGAAATTGTTCGATGTGCTCTCAAGGTTGAGATGGAAATTGGAGTAACCCATCAGTCATATGGGTTTGAATAGAAGAGGAAAATGGAATTCAAATAGAAATCTAAAGACCAAATTGAAAAGAAGATGAATTTTCCCTTATGCTCAAAGTGTGTAAAGAAACATGGAAGTAATTGTCTTAAAGGGACAAGTAAATGTTTCAAATGTGGAAAGGACGGTCATCAGGCATTTGAATGCCGAAATGATGGGAAGAATATGTCTAATGATACGAACAAAGAAAGGGATACACAAAATGAACCTCCTACAGTTCAATGTTTCAAGTGCATGAAAATGGGGCATTATACTAATAAATGCCCTAATCCAAGGGTTGCTGATGATGATCTACGTCAACAAACTCTTAAGGCTAAAGACAAAGGAAAGTCACATGCAATTTATATCAGCGATGTGGAGTACGATAACGATGTGGTGAAAGGTACACTTACCATCCACTCTAAAGTAGAAAATGTTTTATTTGATTCTGGATCCACCCACTCTTTTATTTCTGAAAAATTTTCTAAGGATATCACCACTTTACCTCAACAATTAGATGTTGAGTTAGCTGTGACAGCTCCTAATGGCACAATGGTTGCATCAAAAGTTTATAATTCTTCTCCAATTGATGTTTGTGGGAAAGTTCTTCCTACAAATCTTGTGATCCTTCCTATAGTGGAATTCGATGTGATTCTTGGCATGGATTAGCTTTCTTTATACGGAGCTCATATCGATTGCCAAAGAAGGGAAGTCACATTTCATATTCCAGATCAATCTATGATCATCTATCGATGCAAGGATGAACATAACCTTCCAGTGGAAATTTCTTCCATCTTATGGGTCTTGATTCCACTAAATGATGGTTATTTATCTCAAATGGTTGGAGAGAAACTCGCAATTAAGAATATGCCCATTGTACGAAAGTTTGATGATTTCTTTCCAGAGGAATTGCCAGGTCTTCCACAAAATTGGGAAGTTGAGTTTTCAATAGAACTCGTACCAGGTGCTATGCCTATTTCAAGGAAACCTTATAGAATGGACCCAATTGAGTTGCAGAAATTGAAGAAGCAACTTCAAGAGAATCTTGAAAAGGGATTCATACGCCCTAGTGCGTCACCTTGGGGAGCACCTATTCTGTTTGTTAAGAAGAAAGATAGATCAATGTGACTCTGCATTGATTATCGATAACTTAACAAGATCACTATCAAGAACAAATATCCTCTCACGTGCATCGATGACTTATTTGATCAACTACGCGGAGCTCAATACTTTTCCAAGATTGAACTTCGTTCAGGTTATCTTCAATTAAGGGTCAAAAGGGGGGATATACCAAAGACGACTTTCCGTACAAGGTATGGACACTATGAATTTATAGTGATGCCATTTGGTCTTACTAATTCCCCTGCTATCTTCATGGATCTGATGAATAGAGTATTTAGAGACTATCTTGATCAGTTTGTGGTAGTCTTTATAGACGATATTCTTGTCTATTCAAAGAACAAGGAAGAACATGAAGATCACTTGAGAATTGTATTGAAGACCCTGAGAAAGGAGAAGCTTTATTCCAAATTTACCAAGTGTGAATTTTGGCTTCAGAAAGTTTCATTTCTGGGTCACATAATCTCAAAAGAGGGGATATCTGTGGATCCGGAAAAAATAGAGGTTATCGAAAGGTGGTCGAGACCAACAACAGTAACTGAGATCCGAAGTTTTCTCGGTATGGCTGGATATTATTGACATTTTGTGAAATATTTTTCGAGGTTATCAAATCCACTCACCAGGTTGACTCGAAAAGGAGTTAAGTTCGTGTGGACGGAGGAATGTGAAGAGAATTTCAAGGAGTTGAAAAGAAGGCTATCCAGTGCACCTGTGCTCACACTGCCTTGTAATGGAGAAAGGTTTGTGATCTACAGTGATGCATCGAAGAAGGGACTGGGGTGTGTTCTTATGCAAAATGATATGGTGATTGCTTATGTCTCACGACAGTTGAAAATCCATGAGCAAAATTACCCAACTCATGATTTGGAGCTAGCTGCAGTAATTTTTGCATTAAATATTTGGAGGCATTATCTTTATGGCGAAAGGTGTGATATTTATACTGATCATAAAAGTTTGAAGTATATTTTCACACAAAAGGAGCTGAATATGTGCCAAAGAAGATGGCTGGAGTTGATTAACGATTACGACTGCTCAATTCATTACCACCCTGGGAAAGCGAACAAGGTGGCTGATGCATTAAGTCGACAAGACCATGCTAGCTTATCCATGATGAGGATCTCAAAACATCCAATATTTATGGATTTACAAAGGATGGATCTTGGTATCATAATGGAAGGGGACAAATCTTATCTTTTTCAAATGAATGTTCAACCATATATGAATGTGAAGATTAAAGAGGTGCAGAAAGAAGATGTAGAGTTACAAAAGAAGGTGAGAAATGTTCCTGAATTCCACTTTGATTGTGATGGGATAATAAGGTTCAGGAATCGAGTTTGTGTTCCTCTCATCCCAGAATTAAAGAAGGAGCTGCTAGATGAGGCTTATAGTTCTTCATTCTCTATTCATCCAGGAAGCACGAAGATGTATAGGGACCTGAAAGAGTACTTCTGGTGGGATGACATCAAAAAAGATGTTGCTGAATACATCTCTCGATGCTTAGTTTGTCAGCAAGTTAATGCTGAGAGACAGAAGTCTAAGGGGATGTTACAACCATTACCCATAATCGAATGGAAATGGGAAAACATCACTATAGACTTTGTCATGGACTTCCTAAAACATCCAAAGGAAATAATGCTATCTGGGTTATAGTTGATCATCTTACGAAGTCGGCACACTTCATTGCTATAGGAGAGGATTTCTCTCTTGATCAGCTTGACAGGATATATGTAAAGGAAGTGGTAAGATAGCACGAAGTACCACTTTCCATTATATCTGATAGGGATCCGAGGTTTACCTCGAAGTTTTGGCGAAGTCTTCAGCATACTCTAGATACAGAGTTGAGTTTCAGCACTGCTTATCATCCTCAGACAGATGGTCAGTCTGAGAGGACAATTCAAACTCTAGAAGATATGTTAAGAGCTTTCTCTATGGATTTCAAAAGTGGTTGGGATCAACACCTACCTTTGGTGGAATTTTCATATAATAATAGCTTTCACTCTAGTATTCAGATGGGTTCTTATGAAGCTCTCTATGGAAATAAATGCAGAACTCCAACTTGCTGGGATGAAGTTGGAGAAAGAAAGCTATTAGGACCTGATCTTGTTGATGAGATGGCAGAAAAGGTCCGATCTATTCAACAACACATAAGAGCAGCTCAGAGTCGACAAAAAAGTTATGCCGATAACCGAAGAAGAGACCTAGAGTTTTAAGTGGGCGATAAAGTGTTCTTACGAATATCTCCCTGGAAAAGAGTAATGAGATTTGGGAAGAAGGGAAAGTTAAGCCCTAGGTATATCGGTCCTTTCGAAATACTGGATCATGCTGGGAAGGTAGCTTACCGATTGGCGCTTCCACCGAATCTCTCTCAAGTTCATGATGTGTTCAATGTATCACTTCTGAGAAATTACATACCCGATCCGTCACATGTACTCAGCTCATAAGTTGTACCGCTAGAGCAAGATCTTTCTTATGAAGAACGACCGATAGAGATTCTGGATCGTAGTGAAAATGTCCTACGAAACAAGACCACTCACTTGGTGAAAGTTTTATGGAGGAACCACCATTTAGAATAAGCTACATGAGATCTTGAGGATATGATGAGGGAGATATATCCTCATCTGTTGGTTACAAAGTGACGAATTTCGAGGGAGAAATTCATTTTAAGGAGGGTAGAATGTAACACCCGAGACTTTTATGAGAAATATTTTCTTTTTATGTTATATACATCATCGAAGGAATCTTTCATTACACACTACACTAGCTTGGCTTGCTTTACATGCAATCATGACTTTCCTCAATAGCTTGCGTTGTACGCAATACCGAGTTTTCACTAAACAACGATATGCTATTAAAATATTATATGAAATAGCCGTTATGAATAGTAATAACCACTTTTTGAAATTTTATAAATTTTATCTTTCAAAATGGACTTCATTTTTGGATTCAGAATACCGAAATTAGCCTAGGGTAAAATTTTGGTATTTTTCTGAAAACATTCAATTTTTGGTGAATAGTGAAACCACTAAGTGGTAGTTAAAAAAACTGAATTTTTCATAAAACGTAATTTTACCGCTTCTGTGAATGGAATTTCAAAAATCCGACAGACACGCTTGATATCAGTAAGTAAAATGTGGTTCAATGAGATGAAAATAATTTTTTGGTGAATAGTAACTTTTTACTTTTTTTTACCGCGGTTAATAGTAAATAGGTTAATTAAAGGTAAAAATAATATTACTATTATCCTAACACATGTCCTAATTCTATTGGATGA
Organism: Viscum album; assembly: GCA_963277665.1. Taxonomy (NCBI): domain Eukaryota; kingdom Viridiplantae; phylum Streptophyta; class Magnoliopsida; order Santalales; family Viscaceae; genus Viscum; species Viscum album. The sequence continues at coordinate 1,674,593,738 of OY728133.1, forward strand.
GTGTAATTCGACCAAAAACAACCTTATGAATATAATATGACCATTTAGGTATACTTGGATTAGATTAGGACATTTAATATTATTTTATTTAAAGAAGAGTTAAAATAGTTAAAATCAAAGTTTAATAACTAAAACATTTTTAATATAGGGTTATATATAAGATAAATTCGATTATAAATATTAATTAGAAAGCTAAAACGATTTCCTACATAATTGTATTTTATTTATAATTTTTAGACTTTAAATAATTTAATTTATTTATGACGCAACGATGATGTAGTAATTACCTTATTAAGAAAATATTAACATAATTGATGTTATAAATGCCAAAATAAATGTAATTTGAGACTTTTTATGAATTAAACTAATTTTCTATGTTAATATGACATATTAGTGTTGATTGAATTAACTTATTTTGAAATTATCATTCTGTTATGATTTTTACAAAAATCAAATACCAAATAGTGTCAAAATTGACATAAAATAGTTTTTAAAACAAATATTATATTATTAATTGTTATTTTATTCCTAAAAATCTAAGGTTCGGCCAAATAACTTAGATAAGGATATATATAATAATAATAAACAACTTGGGGTTCGTTTGGCATGTTATTGTAAGTTTATTAACCATATAGTTTAAGAAAACAAAAAGACACTGTAAAAGTTATATTATTTAACTTAGTGTCAAATCTAATTGATAAGGTTAAAATAATAACCTAAACTTGTCTAAATCATATTGGATGAGAGTATTGCGACCCATCCCCAACTTAGCTTCGAAATAAGACCCTTTGGAACCATTATAAACCTAATTTGACTTTAATATAAAATAATATTTTGAAATTTCCCAAAGGTGCCCCTCTCCCCCCTTATAAAAGGGCACCTCCTCCCTCTCCTCCTCACACCAATTTGAGCATTCAAGCTCGGCAAACCCATGCCAAAACCTCTTCTCCACTTCCCTAGAATAATCCTAGAGGTCCTGGTCTTCTTCAAAGACCAATCTTAGTGCCCTAAGTGGAGGATTCAAAGAGGCGTGTCAAAAAGAGGTAATATCCACTACCGATCTTTTTCAATTTCTTTCTTCTTAAACTTCTTCTTCTTTAGTTGTTTCATGATAAGGTAATAACATCAGTATTAATTACATACTGATATGTTATTACAAATATGAAACAACCCTATTCACCTTCTATCCATCCTACGGAAAATGAAATCACCGCGCGTGCGTACGTACAGAATACCGTCTCCACGCCGTGGTGTAATCTATTTTCCACCACCACCTTACTTGGATGGGTATAATGGTATAATGAGTAACTATATATGATTATTATAATGTTATATTGATACTGAAATATTATAAATACACTTCAATACAATTCCACAATCAAGGGACCGATATCATCACTCGTGCGTACGTACGACCTACCGTCTCCACGATGTGATGCGACTCGTTCTACATGATCTTCATTACATAGTAATTATATAAATGAATTGAATGAATAAATATGATATATTTTACACTAATACCATTCTGGATATAAGGTATCTATAACCTAACAAGAAGAATAAGAATTTATTCGGCAAAACATTCATAAGAACAAAAATCAATAAAGACCTGAATAATAAGTAAAAATGAAATATTACTAATAATAATCTATGAATATGACCATATATGATATCATATCAATAAGTATGATTCTGGAATAAGTCAATAACATTATTTAAATCATTATACAGGAGCTTCGGACACATACGAATCAAATCAGACTTAAGGTAATGGAAAATATCACAATCTCATTTTTATCTGAGATTGATTATACTTTGGTATTTACTGGGGTGTATTTATCATCCACATACATGTTCCTTCAATATGTAATATTATTCATATCCTCCCACAATTGTTTAAATCCAATTTTACCCTTCGGTATGTTTTTAGTAAACAATATGAAAGGAATCTTTTGTCGTACGAGGTACTTTTTGACTTTTCGGCCAAAGTACGAGAAGAATGTTTTTTTAACTTATACGGCATAAATGGATTCATAAAACATTATTTCAATGAAGCTTCCTTTACATGTTTTCAAGTTTATTATTAATTAACTTATTTTAGTTTAAAATTATATGACATGTTATGAATGGAAAATGTTTTTAAAGTAGAAAGGATATTTTCTTCAAGAATGGAATTCAAATGTTTTATCAAAATTATTTTCCATCTAAGATAATATAGGGTTCTGTTTTTATCCCTATTATTACATTGATTTGATTATGTTGTGATGGAATTATTTTTATGAAGTCCTTTACCTTATATGATTTGTTTTATGATGTCATGATGTTTCAAGAATCCCATTTTTATTACATGTGTTATGTGATGATGTATGATTTATGATTATGTGGAACACATAATAAAGGATTCATTATGAGATGGGTGGGACCTATATCTCCCTCCAATGCATTAGGTAAAGATTTATATCTCATGAGATAGACAGGGCTGGAACGGAAGTTCATTCCAGTTCAGTGATACAGGACTGAAACGAGGAGTTAACTCGGTTCAGAAATAGACTTTGTCCGCTAAGATAGTCTTGGAAATGTGTCATGACTAACAAGAAATGATTCTCTATGATTATGTGTGCATGCCACAAAGTTTCAAGTTTTATGTTATGATAATTTGGATTTCATTTTTACTTCTATGATTTATCCCATGTTAAGACATTATGAACTCTTTTGCAGGTTAAGATTTTCAAAAGGTTATGATGTGATTGATATTTCTTTTATTTACCCTTACTGAGCATTTGAGATCACCCCTTTTTATGTTTTTCCCCAGGTCAGGAAGAAGAATATTAATTAGATATGCTATAAAGAACTCTAGATATGATGAAGTAAATGGAAGACACTCTAGAAGATTTATGAACCAGTTGTTTATGTTTCCCAGTTTCTAAAGACACTATACCTATACGTTCCTTTTGTGGTTTTTGTTATATGTTGTACTAAGTATACTTCAATTATGATGTAATAACAATGTATGTAAATTATGGGTCATTATATACATAATCTATCACTTGATGAGGATTTTGAGATTGAATTAGTGGAATATGAGAATATTGAAGATATTTTACCACAAACTCAATGGTTAACAAGAATAACTAGGATCAATGAGTTAAATATCATTAAAGGAAAATATTCTCTATTGAAAACATAGATGATGCGAAATTTTGAGCAGATTAGTATATTATCTCAATTGAAATTGACATCATTTGATGAAATAATATTGGATGATTCATGAATCATATATATGACTGATTTTCTATAAAAAATTGAGAAAATTAAAACATGGGAGCTTGAGAAAGTGATAAAGTGTCACAATGTCATCAGAACTAAATAGGTGTTTAAAAAAAATTGATTTGCATGGAAAATTTATTTAGAAGAAATCAATATTGGTATGTAAGGGATATGATTTAAAGGTGCTGATGTGGAAAAATTTCTCTCTATAGCGAGACAAAATTCAATAAAACTCTTCTTGGTTGTTTTAATTTATAGAGACTTAAAATATTTTTAAATAAATGTGAAGATAGAATTTTTTTAATTTAATTATTAACTAGGAAGTATATATTAATAAATTTGCAGGTTTTTAAATTGGTGATGAAGAAGAAAAGTTTTATTGTTTTAATAAATATTTATATTTCTTACAACAATCAACTTGGTCTTAGTAAGTTTAATTGGACACTTAGTTGAGAAATGTGGGATTTAAGAGAGGGAGTTTTGTTCAAAACATCTATATACAATCAACCAAATACAAAGAATTATCATACTAAACTATTTTTATGATATTATTTTTGGTTGAAGGAATTAAAAATTATTAGAGGATTTTACTAGATTATAGTGTATAAAATTCAATATTTCAATGATCAAAGATCTAACCTACTTTCCTAGGACACAAATAAATAATATAAAGGAATATATGTTTATTTATTAGGTGAAATATGAAAGGTTGTTTATGAAGAAGTTTGATATGAATGAGAGAAAACTGGTTTTGATACCGATTATTGTTTAAACCAAACACTAAATACATGAATTTTAATTTTAAATGGATTATATTTTTTCTTTGATAATGATTGGTAGATTTTTTTTACTTCTAAGAAAAAATAAGTGATATATTCTACGCTACCTATTTTTAGGCTTACCCTCAACATGATCTAAAGGAGGAACACATCACTATTTCAAAGAGAATCACGAGGAACATATCGGGTAAAATTGAGTATGTATTTGTGTATTATGTATAAATTGATCAATATTTATATGAATATTTATATATAACTTGGTTTTAATGTTGTGGGAAGAAAACCTATAATTTGAGGGGTTTTCTTGATCAGTAAGAAGTGTATTGACTAAATAATAAAGTAACAAGAGTAAACATTTCTTAGAATATATGAGGGGGGGGGTATAGTTTAGCTATGGAGTCATGTAATTTTTTTCTATGTCTAAAGAAACAATTTAATGATCATAGTGAACAATTTAAGGTTCCAATGGTGATTCATTGAGAAAATAAGAATGCCACATAATTTAAAAATAACCCATTAAAATAATCCCAAACAAAGAACATAAAAATTTATTATCATTTCATCAATGAGAATGTAGATTAAAGAGTCATATAGACATATTTGTTTTTGTAATAAATCAAAAAGTTGAATATAATATCACAGAACCCTTTAGCACACTAGAATTTCTGAAATATTTGTTGAATAATTTTGTTTAACCACCACCATTAGCTTAAGGAGGTTTGGATAATCCTATATCATCATATGTATTTATTTATTAACTTGGATACTCATGTTTTATATGACATTTTCTATCATGTTTATTTTTAGGGGGTAGAGTTAGTGAAATTTTGAAAAGTGGGGATATGTATCTTGTCAAAGGGGTACATAATTAGAGAAGACTTAGTAAAAGGGGGAGAAATTTTAAAGTTAAAAAAAAAGTTAGAGTGAAGTAATTACTTTTGATGGGAAATCTAACTTAAGAGGGAATTATATGATATAAAAGATAGTGGGTGATACAATATATGAGTATATGTACAATGATGTTTAATATTGATGAATGAATGGGAGGTAGATTGATTTTTAGGGGGTTTTAGTATTTAAAAACAATTGGTTCTTTGATATATGGATAAAAAATTATAAACCATGAACATAGAATTACATATTGATCTATAGTTTTCAGCACTTAACATTTCTCATATAGAATTAGAGTGATATAAGAGATATTATACTACTATTTAGTTTTACTAAAGTCAAATTTCACTCATATATTTTTATTTCCAAGAAACCACATGTAGGATAATGTTGGAACCAAGGTTATTTAAATAGATTATTGAAACTATTAGTGAATGTTGGATTTATATCTTATGGGCTAAAAGAGGTGTTGAAAATTTCTGTTGTGTCTTTTTCCAATCTAACATGGAATTTTATGAACCTTCAGAGAAATTTAAAAGAAGTTTAAATGGATTTTGATTTTACCATATGAAGAATGAAAAAATCATGGTGTAAAGTACTAATTACACCATGAAGGGTATTATGTATGTAGCACCCCAATGTTTTATAAAAAAATTTAATGAAATGCATGAAAAACTAAATCTCTATGAAGCAACACTCTATTTTAAAGAGATATTTATAACTAGCCATTAATCATAATTTCTTCACTTCTATGTTTTGAATTTTGAAAATATAACATACATGATTGCGATCAGTAAGTTATTTGGATTCTGATAGGACAAACTTAATTTATGGTGAATAGTAACCTACCTTTATGAATAGTAATATACTCTTATGAATAGTAATATGACTCTATGAATAGTAAATCAGCCAAATGAATAGTGAACTCACCAATGAATGTATAATAATAAGGCATATTATAAGTAACAATATGACCATAGTATAAGTGTAGGTATTTTTGTAATTCATAAATATTTAATTACACCTTTATGATTAATTTTAAAATTTAAATGAAAATGCATCTTCATAAAATGTAGTCATAATTTATTATTTTATTGTCTTATGGTTATAAGATAATTTAATGATACCTTGATTAGTTTTTTATGGTGTTAAAAAATTAGTTATATATTTCAAATTCTTATTTATCAAATAAATTATTATCTTTTTAAAAAATAAATTTATCATATTTAAAAATTTATTTTGATAAAATGGATTTCAATTTTCAATTATAAATGTCAAAAAATGGTTGGGGTGAACTTTTGGGACTTTTCTAAAATACTTGAATTTTTAGTGAATAGTAAAATACTATAATTTACAAAATAAGCTAAATACATGATTATTTGAGTCATTGATGATGTTCTGACATGGTAAGTTTCCTTGGTTTGAACTCACATGCATAAATTTCTATTTTTTCATAAGAATTAAGACTTTTAGTAGTGTTGTGGAAAAATAATAAAAAATGATTAAAATAATGCAAACCCCTCCTCTCCTCCACTATATATACCACCCTCACCCCCTCTCCTCTCACACCTCTCAATATTTGAGAATTGTCCAAATTCATCCCAACCATCTTCCCAAGGCTCTTCTATACATCCAATACCTTCTGATCTCACCAAAATTTTTATACCAAAATCCTCATGGAGGATTTCGAGGGGAAGAGATCAAGAGGTAAGGATCATACTTCTTTTTCTTGAGTTTTATTTTCAATTATCTTATTTTATTATACTCTCTTCACCTCCCTTTATCCAAGATCCATGAAAGATACAATATCTAATATATTCTGAATTGTTATCATGTCATTGGAAAAATTCATCATCATTCTTCTTCTCCTCTTCCTCTTATTCTAAAAATAAAAACAATGTATCGATTTACTGATATCATGGATGATGTGTCTTAAATTTCATTTAATTCCTTAAAATATAGTTTTAAAACCATTTTAATGGTTGGAATATATTTTAAAGTCTATGATATTACCACCCTTATATTCTGGATCTAACATATATGCATAACATTAAATGTATATGATGAAACAAGTTTGTGACTATCAAATAACCACCAAAATGATCTAAACAAATGTCATTAATGCTTTAAATAATAAATAATCCTCATATCAAAAAATCAAAATGATAAATGGTATAATTTAAGGATTTGGAAAAATATAAATACCATATCTTTCTACTTCTATAATTTCTCTTTCTTTTGACAACAAAATCCTTTACGAACACACCATGGAAACCATGTAAAAAACACACCCAAAACAATGTAAATAACAAAATATTACTAATTAATGGGTTGAATGATGTTATAAAATGATCATATAAGTAGTTATAAAAATTAATATGTTTATTTAAACTATTAAAAATACTATATTAGCTATTATATAAGAGGTTTAAACATGTTTGAAGGAAGTCTAACCCAAGGTAAGGAATCCTCTCTTTCCCACTTTTATTCAAGAATATCCTCTATATTGTGCCCTTTTATTTTTAATTCCTAATGATGGGTTATATTTTTTCACCTCCCATATAATTCTCTTAAGATATATAAATTCTTAGAGACCCATTTGTCTCTCTTTAATCCCACCCAAGTACACCCGTTACCATGCCTAAATTTCTTAAGGGAATTTTTAACCCAATTTTCATGATTTGGTTAAACCTTCTACTTTATTCATTATATGGTATTAAGATTATTTTTGTGATGATTGTTTTTATATTATGTTGTACTATTTTTATTTACAGTGTATACACATATCCATTGCATTCTTTTAATTCTCACTCCAATAATATTTTTATGGGACTTTCCTTTTGAAATCTTTTTTAAAGTCTCTTTAATGAAATTCAAAAAGATTTTCTTTTATATATGTGGCATGTGTAGTTCTCCTAATTTAATGATTATTTATTACTATGATATGTTCCTTGTACATATTTATGTTTGTTTGATCCCATTATAGCTCAAGATATGATGGGTTGGGCCCCATTATAGCTCAAGATATGTTGGGTTGAGCCCATTATAGCTCTGGATATGGCGGGTGAGCCCCATTATAGCTCTCCCATGCATTGGGTATTCCAGATATGGAAGTATACCGAATGATTATTACATGTGTAAGAGTGATTGTAAGAGTGATATGGTAAATATTTCCCAAGGATACTACATTATTTTTCTATGCATGTTAATAAGTTTTTATGTGATGGTTTTTATTGGTTATCATGTGATCACTTGACTAATGATTTATTTCTTTATATACCTTACTATGATTTTTCTGCTCGTCCCAAGTTCTCAATGTTTTTAACAGGTTATAGGAATGTGTAAGAGAAATAATGAAGCCAAGATAAATGTTATGAGGTTTTTTCAAATAAATCATGTTATATTTAAAAAGTTTTATATTTTGGAAGAAATAGACACTGTTTTATTATTATCCACTCTGTTTAAATGTGTGACGTTATGTATGTTTTATATCCTAATTTTCTAGAAATATAAAAATTAAAAGATCCTCAATGTGTAATAATGTATGTTCTTGTCTAAATTCAGGATTATGTAATGTTTTAAGGCTGAGTCCTTATAGTTGGTATAAGAGGATGGTTTAGATAACTTTAGCACTTAGGATGATGTTAATAGGATACCATAAATGATTTTTTACTTAATGGTTAATTTAAAATGATATAAAATTTAAATATTACCATGTTTCTTCATTTAAGATATGTTTATTCAGAATGGTTTTCTATAGAGTAAATAGGGAAGTTAAGGTAAGAAGGAACCAAGAGGCTGATATCTGTTCGAATCTACAACCCAGAATGGTGGGAATCAGAACCAAGCAGTTTTTGAAAACAATGGATAAATTGACTCAGGATATAAATGGTGGTTATATCCATGCTAGAGAGGAAATAGATCTACCATGAAGAAACAAGTATTTTTTGTAGTATTTTATGAGGCAACGTCCTCCAACATTCAATGGAATCACAGATCTAGTGATAGCCGAAGGATGGATCAATGCTCTAGAAAAGATATTTGATGTCAGGGGATGTTCGAAACATCAAAAGGTAATACAATCCATTTAAATTTTTGAAGGTGAATCAAATCAATGGTGGTATCTGGTTATGAAAACAACAAAAATAGATGATCATGACCATATAGAAGGGAATGATTTTAAGAGTACTTTTCTAGAAGAATATTTTCCTAAAACTATTCGACTCAGAATGTAGAAACGATTCTTGGAACTGAAGTAGAAATATGATGATTCTGTGGAATCATATGAAGCCAATTTAACAAGACTATCCAGGTACATACCGGATTTTACTCGGGATTTTGATATTAAAGCTAATATATTTTACTCTTGTTTGAAACCATTTTTACGAAGCACATTGACTTTTCATGAGTTTAAAAGCTATGATAAACTTATTCATTATGGAGAAAAAGTTTATATAGAGTTTTCTAAAATGTAAATTCCTCATGATGATAAGAATAATATGAGTTTAGGTTAGAAGGCATTGGGGAATAATTCTTCAATGAAATCTAGAGGTAAGAAAATCAACTTCCCTTCTTGTGAAAATTGTATTAAAAAGAATCTTGGTGAATGTTTTTTAAATTTTAGGAAATGCTATCAATGTGGAAAGTTTGGGTACAAGTCCCATGAGTGAAAAGAAACTGATCTGAAAATTAATGAGAAGTCAATGGTGAGATGCTTTAACTATAACGAATTGGGACATTTTTCTATTGTGTGTTTGACACCAGTCACTTAGGCTAGAAATCAGCAAGATTTGAAGTAGAAGGGTGTGAAAAAATCATTTGAAACCAATTCAGCCAATAATGAGCCATTAAATGTTGTGGTATCAGGTACATTTCTTGTTTTTACATATTTTTGAAATGTGCTGTTTGATTTGGGGTCTACACATTCCTTTATTTTTGAGAAATCTTCTGCAAATTTTGGAATTCCACCTCATGAAATGAAACCATAACTCATGGTAAAAGAACCTGGAGGAAATATTGTGTAAAAAATAAATTATAAGAACTTACCTATCATTTTAGGTGGAAATATTTTACTTGGAAACCTTTTTGTATTGTATCTAGTAGAGTTTTATGTTATTCTGGTTATGGACTAGCTTTCTTTTTTATCATGACAAGATAGATTTTAGATGAAAAGAAGTTGTTTTTTTTTTCAGAAAGAGTTTCAGTTTTTGTGCAAGAATGAACCCATACCATTGATAATAGATCAAAAAGATAAGAAACTATTAAAAGATGGAATTGAATGTTATCTTGCACACATTATTGATAATAGGGGAACTAATAATATTAATGATGTACCAGTGGTGAATGAGTATCTTGATGTATTTTTTAATGATTTTCTTTGTATTACTCATGATCAGAAGGTTGAGTTTACTATTGGATTAGTTCTTGATACTATGAAAATTTCTAAACTGCCTTATCGAATGGATCAAATGAAACTTCTGGAATTAGAAAAGTAGCTGCAGGAATTACTAGATAAAGGATTAATCTGGCCTAAAACATCATCATGGGGTGATCTTATCTTGTTTGTTAAAAATAAAGATAGTTCAATGAGGCTTTTTATTGATTATAGATACTTAAGTAACATCACTATTGAAATAAGTATCATTTTCCTCATATCGATGATTTTTTGGTCAGCTCCTGGGAGCACAGTATTTTTCAAAGTTTGACCAGAGGTTGGGGTACCATCAGTTGAAAGTAAAGGATGAAAACATCTGGAAGACTATTTTCCGTACTAGATATGAGCATTAGGAATTTGTTGTTATGTCTTCTGGGTTATCTAATTCACCTTTTTTATTCATAGATCGTATGAATAGAATATTTAATGAGTTATTGGGTAAGTTTGTATTTTTGTTTATTGATGAAATTTTGGTATATTCTAAAATTAAGGAGGAGTATTAAAAACACCTAAGTGTTGTTTTGAAAACATTGAAATAAAAGAAATTGTATTGAAAATTAAGAAAGTGTGAATTTTGGTTGCAAAAAATTATTTTTCTTGGTCATTCTAAAGATGGCATAACTATTGATCCTTCTAAAAAGAAAGTTATTGAAGAATGGCCAATACCCACAAATATAACTGAGGGTTACTATTTCTTGGTTTAGTATGATATTACTAGAGGTTTGTTGAAAATTTTGAATGGTTATCTAGCCCACTGACCAAGTTAACTAAAGAAGAAGTTAAATTCATCTATAAAAAAGAATATGATAATTGTTTTCAAGAATTGAAAAAGATATTGGTGAATGGTCCTATTATAACCCTACCTTCTAGATGTGGTGAATTTTTCATCTACATTAATGCTTCTTTGAAGGGACATGGTTGTGTTATTATGCAGAGTGATTAGGTAATTGCTTATGATTCACATTATTTGAAACCTCATGATTTAAATTAACCTAGACATGATTTAGAGTTAGTTGCTATTGTTTTTCATTAAAAATTTTGAGGCATCATTTTTTTGGGTTAAAATGTGAAATATATACTGACCATAAAATTTTTAAGTATATATTTACTCAGAAGGAATTGAAAATGGGATAGAGAAGATGGATAGAACTAATCAAGGATTATAAATTCACGATCAATTACTATCCTAGAAAAAAAATAGAGAGGCCAATGTCTTAAGTCAATAAATAATGCTACATTAACCATGATACATATAGAACATGACCCTTTGGTTAATGATTTCATGAATTTTGGCTTAGAAGATGTTGGTGTAGAAAATACCTCTATTTTGTTTTAGGTTTTAGTGAAGTCATCATTGTCAGACAGAATTAAGAAAGCATTGAAAGAAGATGATGAGTTATAGAAAAAGGTAGGGTTTATTAAAATGGGTAAGTTTCTAGAATTTAACATTGATAATGATTGTGTTTTGTGTTTTGGAAAGAGATTATGTGTTCCTTGGGTTTCTTATTTAAAGAAAGAGTTTTTATGTGAAGCTCACACTTCTCCATTTTCAGTTCATCCTAGCAGCATAATGATGTACAAAGATTTTTTAGAGTATTACTAATGGGATGGAATGAAAAGAGATTTTGGCTGATTTTACTGTTAAATATTTGACCTTTAAATAGTTTAAAGAAGAGTGGTAGTTACTAAATGTTATGCTTCATCCTTTACCAGTTCTATAGTGTAAATAAGAAAATATATCCATGCACTTCATTGTTGGACTACCAAAGACATCTCGAGGTAACAATACAATCTCAGTTATTGTTGAGAGACTAACAAAATCTGCTCATTTACTTCATATTCAAGGTATTATATATATGGATTAGCTTTCTCGACTATACCTCAAATAGATTGTCAGGTTAAATGGAGTTCCTCTCTCTATTTTATCTGATTGTGATCCCAAATTTACTTCTTTCTTTTAGAATGTCCTTAAGAAGTCATTGGGGAAAAAATTAAATTTCAGTAGAAATTTTCATCCTCAATCAGATGGAAATTCAGAATGAATAATTCAGACATTGGAAGATATGCTTCAATCTTGTTCAATGGATTACCAAGGAAGTTGGGATCAACACTTTTATTTAGTTGAGTTTTGTTATGATAACAGTTTTCATTCAAGTATACATATGACAACTTTTAAAGCATTATATGGGAAGCAGTGTCGAACTCCATCTTTTTGAGATGAAGTCAGAAAATAGAAGAGGATGGGACCATAATTAGTGGATTAATTTTCAGTACAATTGATTTAGTGGCATATGAGGATAACACATATCATACAGAAAAGTTATGCAGATCATAGGAGGAAAGACATTTATTTTAAGGTAGGTGATCATGTTTTCCTAAAAATATCTCATTGGAAAAGTGTTATGCATTTTTTTAAAAGGGAAAGCTAAGTCCATGGTTCATTTGACCTTATGAAATCCTAAAAAAAGTTGAACCAATTGCCTACTAAGTAGCTTCGACTCCAAGTTTATCTTAGGTACATAATGTTTTTCATGTTTTAATGTTGAGAAAGTATGTGCCAGATTCATCTCATGTTTTGAGGCCAGAAGTAGTTCAACTAGAAGAGAACCTTTGTTATGAATAGATAATCAAGTATTGTGAAATAAGGTAATACACTAGGTAAATATTTTTTTGGACAAACCACATGGTTGAAGAAGCAACATGGGAATCTTAAAATACTATGAGGAAAAGGTACACTTAGTTATTTAATATATAAATAAAAAATGCGAGGATGTAATTTTCAGAAGGTGGGGAGAATTTAACACCCCAAGGTTTTACAAATAAATTTAATGAAATGCATGAAACACTAAGTCTCTATGAATAAAAACTATGTTTTAAGGATATAATAATAAACTAGACATTAATCATAATTTTTTCTCTTCTATGTTTTGAATTTTGAAAATCTGATATACACGGTTGCGATCAGTAACTTATTTGGATTCTGATTGGACAGATGTATTTTTTGGTGAATAGTAACCTACCCAAATGAATAGTAATATACCCTTATGAATAGTAATATGAATCTTGTGAATTGTAAATTGGATAAATGAGTAGTATCCTCACCAATGAATGTATAATAATAAGGTATCTTATAAGTAACAATATGACCATAGTATAAGTGTTGGTATTTTTGTAATTCATAAATTTCTAATGACACATTTTGATTAATTTAATAATTTAAGTGAAAATTTATTTTCATAAAATCTAGTCATAAATTATTATTTTAGTTAATTATGGTTATAAGATAATTTTATGAGACCTTGATTAATTTTTTAAGGTGTTATAAAATTACTTATAGTTTTAAATTTCCTATTTATCGAATAACCTATTATTTTATTTAAAAATTAAATTTCTCATATTTTAAAATTTATTTTGATAAAATAGAGTTCATTTTATAATCCTATGCATCAAAAAATTATTGAGGTGAATTTGTGAGATTTTTCTGAAATACATGAATTTTTGGTGAATAGTAAAATACAATAATTTATAAAATAAGCTAAATACATGATTTATTGAGTCATAGATGATTTTCTACTAGGGTAATCACCCTTGATTCTAAATCAATTTCATAAATTACTATTTTTTTCACAATAATTAATACTATTCATGGTCTTGAGAAAAAATAATAAACCAATGATTAAAATAATGCAAATCACCTCCTCTCCTCCACTATAAATACCACCCTCACCCCCGCTTCCTCTCACACCTCTAAATCTTTGAGAATTGTCCAAATTTTACCCAACCATCTTCTCAAGGATCTTCCCCACATCCAAGACCTACTAATCTTACCAAAAAGGCCAATACCAAAGGCCTTAAAGAGGGTATCAAGAAAAACAGATCAAGTGGTAAATATCCTTTTTCTTTTTCTTGTGTTTTCTTTTAAATTCTTTTCTTTTCTTATACTCTCTTCAACTACCCTTATTCAAGAGCGATGAAATCTCCCTTATCATATATATTCTGGATTGGTATCATGTTATTGGAAAAATTCATCATCATTCTTCATATCCACTTTCTATTATTCTAAAAATAAAAACAATATCTGTGATGTGTTGATTTGCCAACATTGTGGATGATGTGTCTTCAATTTACTTTACTTCCTTAAAACATGGTTGTAAAATGATTTTAATAGTTGGAAAATATTTTAAAGTGTATGATAAGACCTATCTTTTTTTCTGTAATTAACTTATATGCATAGTATTTAAGGTATATGATGAAACAAGTTTGTGATTATCAAAGAACCTCCAAAATGATCTAAACAAAAATCATTAATGTTTTAACTAATAAATCATCCTCATATCAGTAAATAAAAATGATAAATGGTATAATTTAAGGTTCTAAAAAAATTTAAATACCTTTCTCTTCCACTTCTGGAGTTTCTTTTTCATTTGGTAATGAAATCCTTTACGAACCCACCATGGAAACCATGTAAAACACACACACAAAACATTGTAAATAACAAAATATTACTAATTAATGGGTTGAATGATGTTATAGAAAGATCATATAAGTGTTTATAAAAATGAATATGTTTCTCTACACTATTAATAACACTATTTTAACCATTATATAGTAAGTTTAAACACAGTTTAATGAAGTTGAACCTGAGGTAAGGGAACCTCTCTTTCCCAGTTTCATTCAAGAATCCCCTCTATGTTATGATTTTTTTAATTCCTAATGATGGATTATGTTTTCTAACCTCAAAAATAGTACCCTTATTATATATAAATGAGGATATTCCCCTTTCTATCTAATTAATCCCTCCCAGGTACATAAGTTACCATGCCTAAACTTTATAAGGGAATTCTTAACACAATTTCCATTCACTGGGTTAACCTTTTACTTAATTAATTATGTGGTTTTAATATTATTTTTGTGATGATTTTTTATTTTTATAATGTTGTATTATGTTTATTAATAGTGTTTACATATATCAATTCCATTCTATTAATTCTCAGTCTAATTATACTTGTAAGGGACTTTCCTTTTGAAATCCTTTTTAAAGCCTCTTTAATGAAATTAAAAAATATTATTTTTTTATATATATGGCATGTGTAGTTATCATGATTTAATAATGATTTGTTACTATGTTATGTTCCTTGTACATAGTTATGTTGGTTTTATCCCATTATAGCTCAATATAAGATTGGTTGATGTCATGTCCCAGTTCCAGAAGCCACCTAGAGGCGCGCCGTCCCCGGTTGGTCACATGGCCTCAAGGGTATTTCCCCAAACGCCAGAGGTTGCTAACTACCAGTGAGGGCCTTGGGTGTGATAGTGGAGAAACTATGACCTCATTGGCAGAGAACACAATAGAAGAAAACAAATAGACAATAGAAGAAACCATAATCATCCATACAAAAGTAAATGATAAGCAGCGGAAGACTAACAAATAAACAACTAGAGAAGAATATATGAAGTGATGCATGATACATATATGTCTAGGAAAATATCCAAACAAGTCACAAAGCTGAGTACTATGAAAAAGTACAAAGAAAAACAGATGAGAAACTCCTCAGCATCGCAAGCCTCGGCTCGGTCCCATGCTCTCCAGCTCTAGTGCAATCAAGAACCTGAAGTAGAAGGGCACTTTCCCTTATCTATACCTACAACAATATAATCTATTTTGGACCAAAAGCATGACCCAAATAGGGTGTGAGACAAAGTCCCAATAGGCAACCACCCAAATATCTGTGCCTAATAGTCAGTGAATACATGGCAGGTAAAGTACAGTAAGTAGTGAACAGTAAGTAGTGAACAAGATAAAACACTACAGAAGCAATCCACAAATTCTAGCATATATTATACAAACTAGGAAAATCTACTCAAGTAAGTAGAATAACAAGTTAACCTCTAGGTAGTTATGACATCCTAACCCCTAAGGTTCAACCTACAAGTACTGGAAACCCTCTAGGAGGCACACATAGTCTCACCCCTCTGATTATGCTAAAGAAGAATTAATACTCTCTGGGGAAGCGCTAACCGTCAATTCTCCCTATAGTCTCGTAATGTGATAAAGGCTCTATGGGAAAGCACTCAACATCAATTCCCCTTATGGCCCGCGTCAAGGATCTACAGTCTATCTGGGGAAGCACTCAACGTCAATTCCTCCTGTGGTCTCGCATCGTAAATTATGGACACTGTGGAGAAGCCCTTCCGTCCGTTCTCCCTATGGTCCACTACACTAGGTTCTCACAGCCCTGTGTAAAATAAACATGCATAGCACGTGTGTATCGTTCAAGTAAACCTCAAAAACTACTTGGCTATCATTCTAAGGCTCAACAGCACAACAAGGCAACAGTTCCACTATCTTACAACTAGGCATGGCAACTGGAAAAACGCCTAATAAGAAAAAAAAGCAAGGAAAAGCTCATTAACACAGTATAAATTACCAAAATTTACAAGCATTTACCTCTACTCAAGCAGTGAAGCAAATCAGGAAATAACAGGGTCAAAATAGGAAACAAACAATACCCCGTTCAAGGGTATTGTTGGAAATTTTTACAAAATACTCAATAAATTTCTATAGAAATGCACAAAACACCTACCTCGATCCTAGAAGATAGATATATGTGAACCACAATGATAGATTATCCTTAGAATGCCAAAGATCTAAGAAAACGTCCAAAAAACTCAACCTTCGATAACTTGAGAAAGAGGGAGAATTGAAAAATAAGGCCCAAGCAGAAGGGAGAACTCACCGCTGCGATTCCAATGCAATCTACGATGATCGATTCAGAGAATGGATGGAGGGACAGTGGATCGTCGAAGATTTGTGGATTCCCGACACTCTCGGACGAAGAATCTGGAGAAGAAGGTGTTTTCTGGGGTTAGCCATGACCCCGTTACATTTAATGAAAAAAAGAATGTACACAGTGTGTACTTTTAGAGTACACATTGTGTACTAGGTCTTTCCGTACTCCGCCAAAATCGGCCTCCACGTCACCCCTACACACCATGTGTGTGGCCCGGACACGGCCATCACATGACTTCGAGCGGGAAAAGAGTACATGACGTGTACTCAAAAAGTACACGGAGTGTACTTAAAAATTTCTAGAAACTTTATTTTTCACAAAAACTCCTGAAAAAGGGAAAAAAATACCTAAAACAAAAATTCGGGTTCTTATAAACTTCCCCCTTAAGGAAATTCGTCCCCGAATTTCCCTAACAAGGTTGAGAAGAAGAAACCCCAAACAGCTCCGGCCATTGTGATCGTACATCGGCCTACCTCTCCCAGGTCTAATCTTGTACTTGCCCATGCTTCCATAACACCCATACCAGAGGAACAAACCACCCACATAGAACCTTCGTACTGCGATTGACAATCCGGATGGGATGCTCCTCAAACAATGCATCAGCTTCGAGCTCAACTTCCTCTGGATGAAAGATATGAGACGGGTCTGAAAAGTAATTTCAGAGCTGAGAGACGTGGAAGACGTCGTGCATATCCCGGTACCTCTGAGGTAGATGTAACCGATAGGCAACCGATCCAACTCTCTCTAACACCTCAAACAGCCCGACGTACCGCGGTAAAATCTTACCCTATCTCCGAATCCTCTTGTGTCCCAACCTCGGTGTAACACGCAGGAAAACCTGATCTCCGACATCGAAGTCCATAGGTCATCTCCGCTGATCAGCATAAGACTTCTGTCGAGACTGTGCTGTATCCATCTCCTTCCAAATAAACTCTATATTCTTTGAGGTCTCCTGAACAAGATGAGGTCCCAGCAAAGCTTCCTCTCCTGCCTCCAGCCAGCATAAGGGTGATCGACATGGCCTACCATACAAAGCCTCATATGGTGCCATCTGTATGGTCACCTAAAAACTGATGTCTTAGGAGAACTCTACCATAGGAATATGGTTCTCCCAAGAACCACCAAAGTCTAGGATGCAAGCTCAGAGAATATCCTCAAGCACCTGGATCGTATGCTCGGACTAGCCATCTGTCTGGGGATGGTATGCCATACTCAGAAGTACCTGGGTACCCAAAGCCTTCTAAAGCCCCTGCCAGAACTGAGAAGTAAAGCACACATCCTTATCTGAAATAATGGAGTGTGGAACTCCATGCAGATGCACAACCTCCCGGATTTAGAGTCATCCCAGATCATCGACACTGAAGGTCTCCTTGATCAAAAATATGTGAACGACCTTTGTAAGCCTATCAACGAAAACCCAAAAAACATCGTTCCCTCAAGCTGACCTCGGTAATCCGGTCACGAAGTCCATCGCAACATCGTTCCACTTCCACTCCAGAATGGGTAACTTCTGTAAAAGGCCTGCTAGTCATTGATGCTACGCCTTCACCTGCTAACAAGTAGAACACCACAAGACGAAACCAGAAACATCCCTCTTCATAACTAACCACTAGTACTGGTGATGAAGATCCCGATACATCTTGGTGACACCAGGATGAACTGACCAAACTAAGGAATGAAAATCCCACATAAGCTCCTCGCGTATGTCTGCTGGAACCCATATGCATCTCTGGAAACACAAGATTTCATCCTCGCCCATTGTCCATTCAGGAAGAGGGTCCTCTCCTAACACACTATCCCACAGAACTAATCCTTCTGAGTCTGATAGCTACCTCATCCATACCCGATCAAGTAGTGTAGAAGTGACAACTACAGAAGATAAGAAAGTCTGTCCCTGTCTATCGTGCACCTCCAAATGCATCTCAAAGAACAGAGCCATAAGATGCCACTCACTGCTGGCCTCCCGAACTGCCTGAATCTGAGTTCTCCTGCTCAATGCATCTACCACTGCGTTGCCCTTTCCCGGCCTATAGGAAATCTCGAAATCAAAATATTGATGATACTCGACTCACCTACACTGTCTCAGATTCAGACCATGCTGAGTGAAGATGTACTTGAGACTCTTGTGGTCGGTGAAAACCACAAAGTGCTCTCCCAGAAGGTAATGTCTCCAATAGCATAGGGCATGAACAACAACTGCCAACTCCAGATCGTGCATCGGGTAGTTCCTCTAATGTGGCCCCAATTGACAAGACCCATACGTAATGACTTCATCTCCCTGCATAAGCACAATGCCCAGCCCGATACCTGAAGCATCACAATAAATAGTGTAGCTCTTGCCTGGCTATGGCAAGAATAGTATCGGTGCTGACGTCAACCTACCCTTCAGATCCTGAAAGGCTGACTCACAAGAATCTGACCATAAGAACTTCGCCCCCTTCTTGGTCAAACCTGTCAAAGGTGCTGCTAGGCGTGAAAAGTCTCGAATGATGTGTCTGTAGTATCCAGCTAGCCCTAGGAAACTCCACACCTCAAAAATGTTCTTCGGCTACTCCTAGGAAACTACACCTCTCACTTTCCCTAGGTCCACAGATACTCTTGCCTCTAAGATGACGTGACCCAAAAAGAGAATCTGATCCATCCAAAAGTGGCACTTCAAGAGTTTATCATAAAGTCGATGCTCTCTTAGTCTACTCAGAACGATCTCAAGATGTGTGGCATGGTCGTGTCGAGTGTGATAGTACACCAAGATATCATCCATGAAGACCATGATGAAGGAGTCTATGTAAGGATGGAATACTCAGTTCATCAGTCCATAAAGACAGCAGGCGTGTTCGTGAGACCGAACGACATGACTGTATACTTGTATAGACCGTACCTGCTCTTGAGGGATGTCAGGGGTATATCCGATGGTCTAACATGCAACTGATGATAAACGGACCTCAAATCAATCTTTGAGAACACCTGGGCTCCTCGAAGCTGATCAAAGTGGTCATCTATCCTCGACAAGGGATATCAGTTCTTGAACATCAACTGGTTCAGTTTCTGATAATCCACACAAATCCGAAGGGTACCGTCTGCCTTATTTGCAAACAGGACAGGAGAACCCAAAGGAGAAGTATTGGGTTGGATGAAACTCTTTGCCTGAAAATCCTCCATCTGCTTCTTGAGCTCCTGCAACTCAGGTGTATCCATCCTATAGGGAGGAATGGACACTGGTGCCGCTCTAGGCACGAGATCAATTGAAAAGTCCACCTCATGCTATGGAGGAAAACCTAAAAATTCCTCTGGAAAGACATCTCTGAAATGGTCCACCACCGGAGGAAAGTCTCGCTACGAAGTTCCCTGGTTATCTAGATAAAGACTAGAAATATGAGCCATCACCCTTCCTAGCCCATGATGCTTGAGTCCTACTCGACTCTCCTGAACATCCCATTAGCCTCTATGAAGAAAAGATTCACCCTCTGGTGAGATGAAACTCACCCTGCGGTGATAACAGTCGATGACTGCCTAGAAGGGAACCAAACAGTCCATCCTGAGAATGAAATCATAGCCTGCCATCTCTAGGACATAGAGATCCCATAAGAAACGATACCCTGCAACCTCAAGAGGGAACTCTCTGTACTAACGTACACTAGATGTTCTCGTCCCCAAAGTTGTGTCTAGTGTCAATGAGTCGGCAGAAGAAATGATACAGAGCCTAATTCTCTCCATAATAGAAATAGAGATAAAGCTATGAATATCACTAGTATCGAAAAGAGCTGAAGATAAAACTGAGGCTACTAAAATTATACCTCAAATGGTAGAAGGTCCGGGATCATGCTCCTGATAGGTTTGCTCTACCGCAAAATTCTGGACTGCCCCGCGGCCCTATGACCCTGCATGACCACTCTGAGCTGAACCTCCCTATTGGTACTGAGGGACTGGTGACTGACTGCCATGACCTCGACCCCCACCTCCGCCCAAACGGCCGGAAGAACTCCAGTTCCCCGACTGGTGTGAAACTGGTGGTACTGTTCCTAAATGAGGAGTCATAGAAGAACCCCCATCACCAGCAACTGGTGACAAAACCTAGAAGAAACACTGAAGGTGACTTATCTTTCCGCAACATTGGCACTCCACTGGATCTCTCTGGCACTGCGGTCTCGTGTGTCCTACCCTTCCACACTGGTAGCATACGACCTTGCTACCAGAAGAGGCGTCTCGCCTCCTCGGATCACCATGCGTAGGCTCCCTACGACGCTTCCTGCTATCAACAGGAGGAACACTAGCTCTAGAAGAAGAACCGCCCTGGATCACAGCTCCAGAGTCTCTCAGATTGCGCTCCGCAAACAATGCCTGGTTGATGATAGAAGTGATGGAATTCAATTGGAAGAGATTCAACTGTGAGCGGATATCCCGCCTGAGACCATCCTCAAACACCCTTGCTAAGAACACCCCACTCCCATCCCAAAGGGGTGTCAAACACTACAGATCGGTGAAATGAGAAAAATACTCCATGATAGAAAGAGTACCCTGCTCTAGACTCATGAACTCCTGGGCTGGATCGACCCTCAGTGTCTCTAGGTAGAAGTAGTCATAGAACACCCGCTGGAACTCCTCCCAAGTCATAACCTGCTGATGACCCGCCTGTGAGATCACATCTTACCACCTATTGGTAGTGTCTTGGATCATGTAGGTAGCAAGCTTGACCCGCCTCTCTAGAGGCATCTTCGTATGCTTGAAGATAGTCAACATGGATTTTAGCCATGACTCTGCAGCTTGGGGTCCTCCTTCCCCTGAGAAAGTAGGAGGATGCTGCTGCTGGAAAACCCGTGTCAAGTCTACCATAGACGTGGTAGTAGGCGGCACTCTCTGAAAGGTCTACATCATACTCATAAAACCTTCCCTGAACTGCACATCTGCACCTGCAACTGGTATGACAGCCAGTAGCAAGACTGGCCCGACTAGAGGATCGGCAAGAAGTCCCTGATCTTCCATATCTGGTGTCTAATCACTGCCTGACAACTAACAAGAAACAGATGGACGTCTTGGAGGCATAAATCTGAAAGATGAAAATCATACGTTAGATTAGGAATCAAGGACATAGAACCAAGGAGTACAAAAAAAAAACAGAAGAAGGAAACACACAAGATTTACAGAACATGACGACACGATGTGTATAAAATCTACACAACGTGTACTTAACTCCACTCCGCTGCCCGGGTATCCTTGCACGGATGACCCACACGGTCTGCTTAAACTGAGACTACACAGCGTGTTCCTTGTGGACACTATGTGTAGTATACATGGTGCCAATGACCCGTGTATTTAGTTACACGGCCAGCTACGTGGCTGAGACTACACGGCGTGTTCTGAACAAACACGGTGTGTACTTGAAGACTTTTCCTGACCCATGTTGTTGACGACACGGCCAAGTACACGGCTGACCCTTACATGACATGTTTTGAACAAACACAGCATTTATAGGACAAGAGAACACCACCCCGTGTTGTTCGTGACACGGCAGGGTACCAGGAACAAGACTACATGGCGTGTTCCAAACAAACACGACGTGTTCTACTCGAGCTTCCCCGACCTGTGTTGTTAGTGACACGGCCGGGTACCCAGCTCGAAACTACACAAAGTGTTCCTTACCAACACGACGTGTTTCTGAAGGCATTTACAACATTGTGTCCTTTCTCACACGGTCAGTAACACGTTCTAAAAACTACATGGAGTGTAGTCAAAAGTACACGCCGTGTATTCTGAGTTTTTCTAGGCAGTTGCTTAGAAACTGCACAAAAGTCCAAAAAACACAGAAAACAAGGAAAAGAGGTGCCAAATTCCGATTCGTGAGGGCCCATACTCCCTGTGAATCAAATCTTGGCATCTCTTACAGCCATAAATAAGAGAAAACTGGATAAGGATCCACCAATTTCCGATTCAAGAGGGCCCATAACACCTCAAGAATAAAAATTTGGCATTCATTTTAGCAAAGAAGAATATAAAAAATCCTCTAACAAGGTAGCAGAGATTATATTAAGCATCTATCAAAATAGCATGCATAATCTACACAAAGTCTATCACAACAACATGAAATTCATAATGCACCCAAGATGGCATGGCAAGAATGGATGGCATGTGATTTCTAACAAGTTCCTATATGATGCATGAGACGGCATACCCTCATCTCATCAGGTTGTGATAGAAATAGAACCTGAATAGCAACAACAATAACAACACAAGTCATGTGAATCACTCTAGGTGAAATCATATCAACTGTAAAATCTCAAAACCAGAAAAATTAAATAAACAAGGTAGTATGGATTTTCCCTATGCACAGGTTAGATACTCCTGAGCATAGCTCAATGCCAAGTACCAAATCCACCCTATCCCTGGCTAAAGGCTCCAAACAGTAATCAAGAGAAAAGAAACCCTCTGATACCACTTTGTAACGTCCCGGTTCCGGAAGCCACCCAGAGGCACCCCGTCCCCTGTTGGTCACATGGACTCAAGCACATTTCCCCAAACACTAGAGGCTGCCGACTAGTAGTGAGGGCCTTGGATGTGATAGTGGGGAAACTATGACCTCATTTGAAGAGCACACAATAGAAGAAAACAAATAGACAATAGCATAAATCATAATCATCCATACAAGAGTAAATGATAAGCAGCAGAAGACTAACAAATAAACAACTGGATAATAATATATGAAGTGATGCATGATACATATATGTATAGGAAAACAACCAAAAAAGTCACAATGCTGAAACATAGTACTAAGCCAAAGTAAAAAAAGAAAAATAGATGAGTAAATCCTCAGCATCGCAAGCCTCGTCTCAGTCCCATGCTCTCCAACTCCAGTGCAATCAAGAACCTGAAGTAGAAGGGCTCTTTCCCTTATCTTTACCTTCAAAAATATAATCTGTTTGGGACCAATAGCATGACCCAAACAGGGTGTGAGACAAAGTACCACTAGGAAACCACCCAAAGATTTGTTCCTAGTAGTCAGTGAATACATGGTAGGTAAAGTACAATAAGTAGTGAATAGTAAGTAGTGAACAAGATAAAACACTGCAAAAGGAATCCAAAAATTCTAGCATATATTCTACAAGCAAGGAACAACTACTCAAGCATGTAGAATAACAAGGTAACCTCTGGGTAGTTCTCACAGCCTAACCCCTAAGGTTCAACCTACAAGTACTAGCAACCCTCTAGGAGGCACATACAGTCTCACCCCTCTGGTTAAGATAAAGAAGAATTAATAGACTCTCTGGGGAAGCACTCACTGTCAATTCCCCCTATAGTCTCGTAACGTTCTAAAGGATCTCTGGGGAAGCACTCAAAGTCAATTCCCCCTGTGGCCTGCGTCGTGGATCTAAAGACTCTCTGGGGAAGCACTCAATGTCAATTACCCCTGTGGTCTCACATCGTAAATTAAGGACACTCTGGAGAAGCCCTTCCGTCCATTCTCTCTATGGTTTACTACACTAGGTTCTTGCAGCCCTATGTAAAATAAACATTCATAGCGTTCATGTATCGTCCAAGTAAACCTCAAGAACTACTTGGCTATCATTCTAAGGCTCAACATAACAAGAAGGAAATAGTTCCACTATCCTACAACTAGGTATGGAAACTAAAAAACGCCTAATAAGCAAAACAAGCAAGTTAAATCACATGAAAACAGTATAAATTACCAAAATATACAAGAATTTACCTCCACTCAAGCAATCAATAAAATCAGGAAATAATAAGGGTAAAAAATTAAACACACAATACCCCGTTCAAGGGTATTGGTAGAAATTTACCCAAAATACTCAATGACATTCTACAGAAAGGCACAAACCACCTACATTGATCCGAGAAGATCGATATATGTGAACCATGATGACAGATTCTACTTGGAACGATGAAGATCTGAGAAAACGTCCAAAACGCTCAACCTTAATTAACTTGAGAAAGAGGGAGAATTGGAAAACAAGGCTCAAGAAGAAGGGAGAAATCACCACAGCGATTCCAACATAATCGACGATGATCGATTAGAAGAACGAATGAAGGGACGAGAGCTCGTTGAAGATTCACGGATTCTCTGTGCTCTCGGATGAAGAAGCTGGTGAAGAAGGTGTTTCCGGGGGTTAGTCGTGACCTTGGTCCGTTTAATGAAAAAAAAATTACATGGTGTGTACTTTTAGAGTACACGACATGTACTAGGTCTTTTCGTACTCCGCCAAAATCAGCCTCCACGTCACCCCTACACACCGTGTGTGTGGCCCAGACACGGCCAACACACGGCTTCGAGCGGGAAAAGAGTACACGATGTGTACTCAGAAAGTACACGGTGTGTACTTAAAAATTTCTAGAAACTTTATTTTTCCCAAAAACTCCTGAAAAAGGAAAAACATACCTGAAACAAAGATCCGGGTTCTTACATTTGTGCCCCATTATAGCTCATGATATGTTGGGTTGAGCCCATTATGGATCAAGATATGACGGGTGATCCCCATTACAACTATCCAATGCATTGGGTACTCCGGAGATGGAAGATGACAGAATGGTTATTCTATGTTTAAGGATGACTCTAAGGGTGATGTGGAAAATATTTCCTAAGGCTAATACATGATTTTTCTATGCATTTAATAAGTTTTTATGTGATGGGTTTTTTTGGTTTTTATGTTATCACTTGATGAATGATTTATTTCTTTATATCCATCACCATGCTTTTGGGATCATCCCAATCTTTAAATTTTTCCCATGTTATAATGATGTGTAAAATAAATAAGGAATTCAAGCTAAATGTTATGATGTTTTGTCAAAGAAATAACGTTTTATTAAAAAAAATTATATTTTGGAAGAAATGGATACTGTTTTAGTGGTATACACTCTATATAAATGTGGGATGTTATGTATTTTTTTTGTACTATTTTTCTAAAACTCTCAACCTAAAAAGATTATAAATTTTTAAGAATGTATGATCTTGTCTAAAATTTAGTATTATGTAATGTTTTAAGGTTGGGACCTTATAATGTAAGAGTAAAATGAAGAGATATGGGTAGTGATTAGCTAATAAAAATACATATACTAATTACATTTTAATGGTATTAAATGTTCATTTTTGTTCTTATGGGCCAGATTTAGTGGATTTTAATTTTGAACATCTATTCTCATCATTTGTGCACTTCATGCCTAATGTACACCAATTCAGGCCAAATGATTCATCTGATTTTAAGAAATGTAATTCTCCATATTTTAATTTCATATTTTGGGAAATGTATATACAATTAAATATAAACATTTTTCATTCATGTATCAATGGAGGATTTATAATAGATGATGGATATATTTGGTGATGAAGGGAAACAATTCTGGAGAAGGAAGATTGGAAACTATCCCATTGATGAGAATGTGGGGCCCAAAATATAGAACCAATGAAGCCCAAATTTTGTGGGATGATAGAAGACATATATAGGAAAATATAAATACTTAGGATCCAGTGCTAATTCGGCCTCCCTTGTGGTTATTCATGTGGCCCAATTTAGAGATAAAATTTCAATCCAGATTCTGAGGTCCAGAAAAATAGACCACCAATTTAATAATATCTCGGTAACCACAAATTTTTTGGGTTGAAATTTTACATAGAGATAGTAAACATCTGGAGCTTCAATTTTTTATTATATGGACCACTCTAATTCGACCATCTTGAAGGCCATCTAGGCGCGTCTGTTTGGTGGATGAAAGTTGGTTGCCACTTCAAGTCAAGGATAAAGAAGTCCACTCTCCCTTACTTTCCATCCCCTAGGCCTACCATAATCAAGTGGGATATTTTTTACTATTGGAGGCTCGACCCAAGGCTCCCAAAATTCCTATTTAAGGTAGTGGTTTTGAAGGACTTTATCATCTAGGGTGATTTGTTTAATTATAATGTTATGCTGTGATTTTGTTGCCTTGAGTTTGTCATTATCATGTAAGTTGTTCAATTCACTTTATTTTCTTAATAAAAGTTCATCTTCTATTATTCTGTTGTTATTCATATCAATTTGATACTTTTGGTTCAAGTTGTGAATTTATTCACACCAAACCTTGTGAAATTATCACACAATGGTGGAGTGATCATTATTCATTATTTTCATTTTTACATCTCCATTTCCTCCCACATGAGTCTACTTTTCACTTCCTTTGAAACCATAACATAAATAGAGGGCTAAAAATCTTATGGGTTGATCCAAGGGAGTTGAAAGGGGATGTATTTGATGTATTTTTATCACCCCATTAATTTCTAATCACTTCTTTTAATTGAGATTTTTATTTGATGATTTTAAAACTTCTTCGTCCTCGTTGAATTTTAAGGTAACATACTTCATGTGCTAATACAAAACTTTAACTTAGAGTGCTCATGAATTTGATCCTCCATGTGTATAGGTGATTAGTATTATTGTGTGTTGGTATTAAACCAATAAGTGATGAATTTGTATGATCTTTTTGAATAAACCCATCTCGAATATAAGAAGTTGAAATCGTTAAAAAGAATTTATCCAATCTACACCAATCAATAACCTAGGATCAAACCATTCTCTTAATTTGAATTCACTTAATTCTATTAGTGTTCAATTAAACCTCTCTATAATAAACCAAAATTTGTCCACTCAATAGCCAAAAATAGTCCAATTAATGTCTGTGTCTATAGATTTCTTCTTAGGTCTCTGAGGATTCGACAACCCAAGCTAAACTACAAGCGACCGCTTAACCCTAATATCTTGGGTAAATTTGATCATGAATCAAATTTTGGGGCCATTTCCAGGTACCCAAGTAAGTCATCTTAAAAACCCATTCTATTCTCTTCCACTTCTTCTTTTCTCATCTAAATTCTCTTATCCTTTCCCTTTCTCATTTTTTTTCTGTTGGTGCATGTGCGCCTACACACGTGGCCAATCAAACCGTCTAGTTTGGGTGAATAGTCTTGGGGTTGGGGTGTGAAGTACCCCAAGGGGACTATTTACATTATATCCCAATATTCCTAATACTCCAGAGTCAAAAAATTGAGTCCATTTCAATGGAAGGTCTTCAAAGAAACGAACTCATAAACTCGGGTGGGAACCAAAATGGAAACCCAAATGAGGCAGCCCCAAACTTAGGGAATGAAGTTGATCAAACCATGAATGACTACCTCACACCTACCTAGACCAATGCCCCCTCATGAATTAGACAAAACTACCTAGGATATTCCAACTACATCTTTAAAACCCATGTCCTAAACCATTTTCACACATTCTATGGAATGGAGTCCGATAGGCCCTACCTTCACATTAATGAGTTCAATGATATTGTTGAAACCATGTGTCCCCCACATTAACTAGAATAAATTAAGATGAGGCTATTTCCTTTTTTATTTAAAGGATCAAGCTAAAAATTGTCTAAATAATTTGAGAGCATCATCCATCAACTCTTGGGACCAATTACAAAGGGAATTCTACAAAAAATACTTTCCCTGCCAGAAAAGAATTGCACTTAAAAAGAGAATCCAAAACTATTTTAAAAAGAGGGAGAGTCATTTTATAAAACATGGGAGAGGTTCAAAGACACTCTAAAAATGGTTCCACACCATGGTTTTTATATTACTGAACAATTGAGAATTTTTTATGAAGGTTTGGGTCTGGGGAACAAACAAATCATTGACATGATGTGTAATGTAACATTTAAAAACTTTAGGAGTATTTGGAAAGCCTTTCTGAACAAAACCAAATATGGGAAAATTCACCATATTCTGAAAATCCATAAGGAACTACTATAATTCATACACTTAGAGAAGAGTAAATCCTTGGGGCTAAACTCATAGCACTCTCTAGGAAGGTTGAAGAGATAGACCTTAGGAAAGTCCATGGAATCCAAATTGTAGACCCCATTTTCACAATTTGTGACAAACATGACCATAAGACAGACAAATTCCCAACCATTACATCCATCAAGGATGTTATTTTAGTAGGACCCCCAGTGGAAGTAAATGATTTGAAATTTCAAAAGCCTCAATACCAAAACACCTTCAACCCAAGGTATAATGACAACACAGTCTTCCGCTGGAAAGATAACCAACAACCTAGAAAACCATCAGGACAAAATTCCTACCCCCATCAGAACTACCAAACCCATAAATAGTTCAAAACCGAACCTATCCAATACCAACGTCCACCAAACCATTTTCAAAAAACCATCCCACCACCAAAATATCCACCTGGGATAAACCAATCTTCTCGAGCACCAACCAAAACTCTTCCACAAAGCCTACTATAACAACTATGCAAACAAATGGTCAAAATGAACTCAGAATTCTCTTCCCTAAAACAAGAACTTAAAACCATCAAAGCTGGAAAGGAAACCATGCCTACACAAGACATTCCACAATAAAATATAATGGTAGAGTCAAGTTTCACTCAAAAAACTCATGAACAACTAAAGGCTATGACAGTTTTAAGGAGTGGGAAATCAATTGAGAAACATGAACAAATAAGTCATAAACCATGTGAGGCTTCAAACTCTAATGAAAATTCAAATAAACCAAAATATAAAACTAAGGAAAATGATAACAATGTGAAAGAGACAACTCTTCAACAAACAACCCCACAACCTACACCATTTCCTCAACGCATGCGAGGGAAAACCAATCCTGAATTTAGTGAAACATTGAGGGAAATATTCTCACAAGTCAAGTTGAACATTCCACTCCTCGATGTTATTTAAACCATTCATGAATATTCAAAATACCTTAAGGACCTCTTCACATTTAAAAAGAAATTCTCACATAAGAACCAAGCTCTTATAGCAAAAAATGTTAACACAACAATCCATGGAACCCTTCCACCAAAGATGAAAGACCCTGGTTTCCCTTACATAAATGTTGAACTAGGAGAGAAAAAAGTTGTCATGGCCTTGTGTGACCTAGGTTCTAGTGTCAATCTCATCCCCTATGCTGTGGACTTCTAGTTAGGCCTAGAATAACTCCAACCCACATCTATCACACTTCAACTTGCTAATCGTAGCATTAGGGTTCCAAAGGGGATTTTAAAGGACGTTCTAGTAAAAGTAGAAAACTTCATATACCCTGCTGACTTTATTGTCCTTGACAATAATACTAACTTTGGAAACAAGGAACAAACCCCAATCACCCTTGATCATCCCTTCCTTGCGACAATCAACTTTGTTATTCGAGTCCGAAATGGGAACATGACCATAAAATATGGAAACAAGAGTCTAGACTTGAACATCTATAATGAAAGCTCAAAAATAGGGGATGATGAGTACATTCATGAAGTAAATATGATAGAAATCATTGATAATAAATCCATAGAATATCAAGGAATATTTGATGGATGTTTAAGTCACGATGAGATTGATTTTCTTTGTCCACATGAAAGAAGTTTATCTCCTTGGATTGAATCATTTTCAAATTTATCTTATAATGAATTTTTAGGTCCAATAATCAGTGAAACCTTTCAAGAAACCACTTTCATGAAGACTAATCAAACTTCATTCCCTAAATCTGATCAAACCAATATTGTATCTTACACTTCTACACATGGGGATTCAATTATATCTAAAACTCTAGGAAAAAATCAATCTTTATCCAATGTCCCAATCTTCTACTAAAATTCTGAACCAACCTGATCTTGAATTGAAGGAACTTCCTGCTGCACTCAAGTATGCCTTCCTAGTGGAAAATCAAACACATACTATTTTCATTTATTCTTCTCTTGAAGCCAATAATTAGAGGATGCTTCTAGATGTACTTAGGAAACAAAACAGAACCATTGGTTGGACCTTCTCTGGTATTACTGAGATTATCCCACTTATCGAGACTCATATGATTATTCTAGAAACCGATTCAAAGCCATGTCGTCAACCTCAATGGAGACTCAATACTAATCTCATGGAAGTAGTGAGAAAATAACTTCTAAAATTGTTAAAAGCTGGTATCATCTATCCCATAGCTGAGAGTGAATGGGTGAGCCCAATACAAGTGGTTCCAAAAAAGGCTAGAATCACAGTGATAACCAATGAGGATGGAGAGATTCTTCCAACATGGGTGAGTATTGGCTAGAGAGTCTACATCTTCTATAAAAAGCTAAAATCATCTTCCAAGAAGGGCCATTTTGCGCTAAAATACCTCTTCCAAAAACAAGATGTAAAGGCTAGAATGATTAGGTGGTTCCTTCTCTTATAAGAATTTGACCTCACAATCAAGGATAAAAAGGGTGTTAAAAATATTGTAGCTGATAATATCTATAGTATGGATTTAAAAGACAACTCAAATCATCTTTCTGTGCCTGATTCATTCTCTAATGAACACCTATACTCTGTGAGTGACTTCCCTTGGTATGCCTACATATCCAACTTATTAGTTACAGGAGTCATTCCAAAATTCTAAGGGACTCAAGCTCGAAGGAAATTCTTTTATGATGTTAGGAACTATGTGTTTGATGATCCACACCTCTATAAGTTTTGCCCTGACCAAGTCATTAGGAGGTGTGTCCCAGAATCTGAACAAGAGTACATCCATAAATTTTGTCATAGTGAGGCATGTGGAGGTCACTTTGCCTCTAAGAAAACTTCTTCTAAGGTTCTTCAGTGTGGTCTCTTCTGGCCCACCCTCTCAAGGGACCCCTGTAAATTTTTTCAAAGCTATCCTAAGTGTAACAAATTTGGGTCCAACACAAAAAGGAATCAAATGAAACTCCCATCATAGTAATTAAAATATTTGACTGCTGTGGATTTGATGTCATGGGTCCCTTCCCAAACTCTAGGGGATATCTGTATAGCCTTTTAGCTTTCGATTATGTATCCAAATGGGTTGAGGCCATTCCTAAAAAATTAAGTGATCATCAAATTGTGATTAGATTTCTCAAGGAAAAAAATCCTCTCTAGATTTGGAATCCCTAGGGCTATCATTTGTGATCATGGAACTCATTTTTGCAATCGTCCATTATCAACACTCATGGAAAAGTTTGGAATTTCTCACAATGTGTCCACTGCTTAACACCTACAAAACAATGGTCAAGCTGAGTTAGAAAATCGATAAATTAAACAAATTCCTGAGAAAAATATTAATCTATCTTGGAAATATTGGTTGAGAAAACTCTTAGATGCTCTTTAGGACTATCAAACCGCATATAAAACCATTTTAGGAATGTCCCCATATAGGTTGGTTTATGGTAAAGCATACCATTTTCTAGTGGAGATTGAACATAAGGATTTTTGGGAAATTAAGAAAATGAATTCTGACCTCTTATTGGCTGAAAAAAAAAGAAATTAGATCTCAATGAACTTGAGGAACTTAGAATGGAGGCTTATGAAAATTCAAGGATCAATAATGATAAAGTATAAGCCTACCAATCTCAAAACCCTAAAACCAAACAAATTGAACTGGGAAAACCTATTCTTTTGTATAATTATAAACATCCCTTACACACCAGAAAATTGATCTCTAGATGGTCAGGTCTATACATAGTGCATAAGGTGTACCCCCATGGGGCTGTTGAAATTAAATATCCCACTAATGGTCAAACATTTAAAGTTAATGGTCATATAGTCAAACCATTCATAGAACCATTCCAAAAACATGAAGTTGATGAAGAATTGTGTGAAACTACCTTAGATGAGGTAAATAATTAATCAATTAGGGGTCCAAGTTGAGCTAACGACATTAAACAAAGCACTTCATGGGAGGAAACCCATGGTTTTCAAGTTTCCAATCATTTTGTTGTTTTAATCAACTTTATATTTTAAATAGGATTAATGAAAATTTTTATTTTTTTAAAAAAATACTGTTGATCTATTTTTATATTATGAGTATGGATGGGTATGGAAGAGGAGTGCCATGTTCACCCGTGTCACGTGGTGTGATTCTTGAGTAATACCTTACACAAAAATTTAAAAAGAAGACAATGTATCATTAGTTCATTTTATTTTTATGTGTTTGTAGGTTAATCAAAATAGTAAAATTAAAAGGCCACATCGTAGGTCTTGGGGAAAACCCCATCACAACCGGTGAAGCCACAAAGACTTGAACTTGGGACCGAAGGGAGACATGGGCACACGCTTACCACTGAACTATGACTTATAGTGCTTTCATATTCTATAATTTTGTATATATACTTATATTTTAATTTTTTTATTATATGAATATATATATATATATATATATATTTGTTTTGTTTGTTTGTTTTTTTCTTCCATTAGGGAATTCTCAGAGTGACATGGAGATCAAGGGATTAAAAGGGAGCAACAAGAATTTCAACTTCAACCACCAGCTGACTTCATTCCATGATCCTCATTTTCAATTTCCTTTTTGAACTCCCATTGTATACCTATACCCCATTCTAAATTTTTTTTTCTTTAAACATTGGCGATAGTTTTATTTTATATTGGGGGGGAGATAAAAAAAATATTTCTTTTGTGTCAAAAAAATGAATGATTTGAAAAAAAGTGTGCCTTAATGGAAAGAAAAATTTCATTAACCTTGAACATGATAATAGAAATTGTACACTTTGAAACTGAATATCAAATAATTTATCATGAACTAATTCTAATTTTAATCTGTTTATATTTCATGAGCATAGATTTTGGAATGTCTGGCTATTTAATGTGATATTTCATTGCTTATATTTTCATCCAAATAAAAAAAAGAATCACGACACACGTCCTTTGGATAGTGGGTTATTAGTTTCAGTTCATGGGGTCCCCCAAATAAATAGCATTGGTTTGATGACCATTTTAGTTTTAATATGAGTATTAAAAAAAACAAAAACAAAGAACAAAAAATGTGTGCGTAGAGCAATGAAATGACATAATGCGTGGCTTTCAGAACTTAGGAACTGTGATTCCACAGTTTTCTGGCCCAGAGTTAGTAATTGTATCTATATTTATGGTAATGTCACTTTATTTTTGATTGAGTTAACTTGAGATGATCCCCAAGTATGTGGGATTCACTTGGCGCCCTAAGGTCTTTCAGCGTGGGAGTCATCGACAAAGTCTCGCTATAGGGGTTGACTCTTTTGAGTGCAATTTCGATTACAATGGAAAAATTTCAACAAAAAAAATACAATAATTTGTTTTTGAATACTCATCTTAATATTGAAATGTAATTCCACCCAACGCTTCCATCATTTTCCCCTTGAATAAAGATGAACCCCCATGTCTAATGCAATGTACGACACATCATCACTCTTAATTGGTATTGGATGAAATATGGAGATGAATTTGAACAAAGGAATGAGCTTGGGATTGAGATCTACATATGAAAATATCTTTTATTAAAATAGTTTGATGGGTTTTAGGTTTGTTTGTTATAATTTATTTTGGTGATCATTGTGTATTAACATGTTTTTAGAAAAGTTTATTCGAATTTCATATTATTAAGATACATTTTGCTCGGGACTAGCAAATATCAAGTTGGGGGTGTGATTAGCCAATAAAAATACATATGTTAATTAAATTTTAATGGAATTAAATGTTTATTTTTGATCTTACTGGCCTGAGTTAGTGGATTTTAATTTTGAATATCCATTCTCATCATTTATGCACTTCATGCCTAATGTACACCAATATAGGCTCAATGATTCATCTGATTTTAAGGAATGTAATTATCCATATTTTAATTTGATTTTTTGGGAAATGTATCTTCACTTAAATATGAACAATTTTCAATCATGGATCAATGGAGTGTTCATAAAGGATGATGGAGATATTTGGAAATGAAAGGAAACAATTATGGAGAAGGCAGATTGGACACAAGCCCACTAATGAGGATGTGGGGCCCACAATATAGAACCACTAAAGCCCAAATTTCGTGGGATGATAGAATAAATATATAGGAATATATAATTGTTCAGGGTAAAGTGCTAATTATGCCTCCACTATGGTTATTAAGGCATCCTAAATTATAGATAAACTTCTAGGCCAGATTTTGAGGCCAAGAAAAACATCCCACCAATTTAATAATATCTCGGTAACCACATATTTATTTGGGCTTAAATTTTACATAGAGCTATTAGAAATAATTTTTTTCTTCTATAGACCACTTTGATTCTTCCATATAGAAGGCCATATAGGCGCATCTGTTCGGTGGATGCAAGATGGCTACCACTTCGAGTCAAGGATAAAGGAGTTCACTCTCCCTTACTTTCCACCTCCCTAGGCCTACCATAATCAAGTGGGATGATTTTTAATGTTGTAAACTCTACCAAGGCTCCAAAAATTCCTATTTAATTTAGTGGTGTTGAAGGTTTTAACTATCTTCTGTGCTTTGTTTAATTGTAATGTTATGCTGTGATTTTTTTGCCTTGAGTTTGTCATTCTCATGTAAGTTGTTCAATTCACTTTAGTTTCTTAATAAAAGTTAATCTTCCTCACTTATTATGTTTTTATTAATATCAATTTTATACCATTGGTTCAAGGTGTGAATTTATTCACAAAAAACCTTGTGAAATTATCACACAATGGCAGAGTGATCGTTATTCACTATTTTCTTTTTTTACTTCTCCATTTCCTCCCTAATGAGTCTACTTCCCACATCCATTGAAACCATAGCATCAAGGGGGGGATAAACCTCTTGTGGGTTGATCCAAGGGAGTATCAAGGGGATGTATTGGTTTTTATTTATCACTCCATTAATTTCTAATCACTTCTTTTAATTGAGATTTTTTATTTGATGATTTTAAAACTTCTTTTTCCTCATTGATTTTTATGGTAATATACTTCAAGTGCTACTACACACCTTTACCTTAGAGTTGTCATGAATTTGATACTCCAAGTGTATAGGTGATTAGTATTATTGTGTGTTGTTATTAAACAAATATGTGATGAGGTTGTTTGATATTTTTTATTAAACCCATCTCGAATATAATAAGTTGAAATCATTAAAAAGAATTTATCCAATCCACCCCCAAGCAATAAAATAGGGTCAAATCATTCTCTTAATTTGAATTCATTTAAGTCTATTAGTGTTAACTTAAAGCTATCTAAAATCAACCAAAATTATTCCACTTAATAGCCACAAACAATCCGTAGAATGTGACTTTCTATAGATTTCTTCTTAGGTCTCTGAGGTATCGACAACCCAAGCTAAACTACAAGCGACCGCTTAACCCTAAAATCTTGGGTAAATTTGAGCGTGAATATGGTAGTCACACCATAATGGATTACATCATGTCATAGAGGAAAATTTGATACTATAATAAAAAACCTATTAATATATTGATCAAGTATGGTTTGGATGGTCAAGGGTTCTAAGCTATAATACATAAAATCATTTCATAATGGTTACTGATCTAGAAACGAGTAAGGTAATCTGATTCAAAAGGGAGTAAGTGAAAAATTTGTTCGACTCTGTATTGGGATTAGAACATAGAATTTTCCACCATAATGGAACCAATATTAGTGCAGGTTTAGTGGATTATGAAGTATTTTTCAAGGATCTTAAAATAAAATATTATTTTGATTTTATGGATATAAATTTGACTTGAAATATTGTCTTAATGAGAGGTGTATTTCCATATTATTTTAAAGCATAAGTTGTGTCATGTTTTAATAGTGGTCATCATAACATGATTTATTATATTTTAGAATATTCTTAATATTTTATTATTTTCCAAACTAGGGATATTAAATTATTCTTTTACGGTTTTAATTAGAAGGTTATTAATGGTTTTGGACCCCCTAATAATTTGGTGAAAATTAGATAATTTCAAAGGGAAATTTTCTTAAGACTTGAGTGGTGATATTGGGGGAAAAAAGTAATAAAAAGTGTGGAACAAATAATAGGGATAATAATTGAATATTTAAATAAGTAAAAGAAGAATTAATATATAGAGGAACTCTTTAAATATCTAGATAATTTTTTTGATGATTGGAACCCAATAAAGACACCCTTCCTATTTTGTGTTTTTATCTTCTATTAATATTTAATTATGAGTGAACTATGTATTAATGTTTCAACACACTTTCTTTTAAAAAAAAGTATCAACATACCTTATCTCTTTAGTGAACCATCCGAGTTCAACCTAAACCATCACTCGAGTCAATATTCCACAAGGCTTTAATAGTGTTCCAAATCACCACAGGCTTGTGTCAATCACCAAGGAATAATGAAAAAACTCTTGAAAATAGTTTCTACCATGGTAACCGGCATGACCTATCCATGAAATTGGTTGAACAAACCTTCATAATCAGAGTCAAGAGAAATAAGAATATAACTAGAGTAATATAGAAATTAATTAAAGAGGATATCATAAACAACATACCAATATCATACATAACATTCCATATAAAATACATAAACATGATAACCTAAGTCAAATGATCAGAAACTAAAATTATGGAATAATATTAAAATGGTAAATACACATATTTCAGTAATACACAAAACCCAAAACATCTCCCCTTGATATAACCTTATGAGACCATATCTCCTCCCTCAAAATAACCTCAGGTAGTGGCAACCAAGAAGATCCACAGAAATTTCTGGTGCCCTTTAACTTAAATGATTCCTGTAAAACAAAGTATTCATAAAACCAAAGTCATATGTAGGGTGTTAGGGACATATCCTAGTAATATACCACCATAAATATATTTAAGTATTTTTAACCATTAAAACAAATAAATCTAGTTTTGAAAACTTATTTTCTAAAAATTAATCAACATGGACCGTGTAAAGAAATAAAAGACACTCATAAAATACACGCTCAACTTACCCAAAAAAGGAATAACAAATGTCTAAGAATTAACATCATCATATAATCAAATAATAGGAGATGTGTGTAATACAATATATCAAAATCAAACTAGGAATGAACACAATACAAGAAAGCATATAAATAATCCAAGCATATGTAATTTTTCCCATGAGATCTAGCCAAAGGGTTTAATGTATGTTAGTCTAAATGCAATATGATAGTTGATTAAAAGAATATAACAAAGTGGAATATATCACGGTCTTCCTTGGGACCAACTCCCAAGATCTCCCTTGGTCTCTTGGTCAAAAAGTGGAATTTTTCTTGATCTTCCTCCCTAAAGTGTCTCTTGGTTCCTTGGAAAACACACCCACAAAAAATAGGTGTCCCAAGTGCTACCTAATTCCTAACATATCAACATCATAAGTTCCATTCATAAAATCCATTTCAAATCGAATTTAATAAAAAAACATTCCAATTTAAACAAAACATGTTCCTCAAGGTAACACCATTTCTAAAACCTATTTATAAATCCATTTATAAATATAAAATTCATTTAGATCCATTTTAACATATACAGTGGGTGCATCAAGATCAACCCCCTTTGGAAAATCCACTTTAAACAAAACATTACTAATACAAAACCATGAATCACCGAATCCATAGATTAAATATCAACCATAAATCAATTTAATAAAATTTTTATAAATAATAACCAAATGCGATAAATAAATTCAAATTTTAGACATAGAAAATACCCTTAAATAGATACACCTACCTTGGAATCAGTTTCAAAATCATCACCTTCAACAAAAAACCACGCTATATAGAATGGAGAAGACCTTAATTACCTAAAAAATAATAATTCTAACCAAAACCCCAAATATTAACCATAAGTTAGGCCAATACACCATCTTGGGTTTCCATATTCCATGGAAATGGTAGAGAAAAGAAAAGGAAGGGGAAAGGTGAAGAAATTCTGAAGAACAAGGATTAACTAAAGCCAAAACACCAAGGGTCTAATTAAAATACACCAAAAAAGAAGAAGAGATAGATCCAATATTGGAGAGTAATATGTACATTCAAAGTATGATAAATGTGTGAGAAATTAGTAAAATACAATAAGGATAAAATATAAATTTCATAAAATGTTAATGACTTACGAAGATCATATAGTTTGGATGTGCAGTTAGACAAACCATGAACCAATCATTCTTGATCTAATATCTCCACAAAATGAACAAAAATTATTTCAATTGAGTCTTACATAATTCAAAACACCATGATCATGCCATAAAAAGAGGATATGCCCCCCCATGAAACCTTTTTTTTATGGTTAAAGACACAGTTAAAAAAACAATGCACTAACTATGCACCATGGTCTTGCATCTCCAAAAACATGAATCATGGACCCCAACACTTGGAAACTTCAAGAATGAAATAAATGATAAATAAAAGATCACATAAGATGCACCAGTGACTCAAAAAGTGTCACTGTCTCAAACAGTGAAAGGATATGTATGTTGAGGGTGTGACCCTGGGATTAGAAGTATACCATTCTTGAACATTGTAACCACATACAATACATAGTGATATACCCAGGTGCATCATGAAGGTGATATTACGTAAATTCATATTTATATGCGATGTTTTTATCATGATATCATAATGTATTACTAAAATACATCATATGGAAATGAATCATATCATATTATTTGTATGGAATTCCTATGATATATTTAGGAAACTAAGCATCAAACATTAATGTTGCAATTTTATTACATACTAGATATCATTAATATATGTAAAATATGGAGGATCATAATGTATTTAAATTATTAATTAATGATTGGTAATGTGACTAATTTTTTAAACAACATGAATCAAAAAATCATTATGAATACATTTGAGTAAATGTATGAACACCCAGGAGTGTTTCGAGGGCCAATATAAGAAGGATTAACTATCTGAATAGTGTTATTCATGCCCATATAAAATTATTATCGACCATTTCTATCAAATTTCCTAATTTCCACTTCATTTTACTAGTGAGGTACTTTAATTCAATGAATGAAAGGAATATCCCACCCAAGCATTGGGTGATTAAACCGACTTTTGGATACACCATGGAGGATAGAGTTTGATGGATGCCTATTTGTAATCTTTATCAAACATTTTACAAAATATTGATGAAAATATAAGATGCTATAATTGGTGTATGTCCCACTCAATATAATTAATTTATATTATATATGGTTTAAATTTCATGTATGGTAGATCTTGGTTTAGTGTTTCTAATAGTTTTCACTACCCTAAATAAGTGTAATTTGATCCAGAAACCCTTTAGTGGTATCAGATCCTCATCATGTTGTTTGATTCATTAAATAATATCAAAAAATGAATAAAATGGATATCTATAACTACCGTAGGATATGATTTATTGGTGATAAATTTTATTCTTATACATTTCACCGATGTACACTATGTTTTTATGAAGTGATCCGTACCATAAAAAGTGATTTCTAGTGAGTGTTGGGTTAATGATACATAGATACCTATCAGAGGATGTGATTTTAGATATATTATATTAATATTACACAAGACATCATATCATAATTTTATTTCTATGTGGAAAATATATCATTAGAAATGGCCACTGGGAATGCAAAATTACTCAGATATAGGGCTCTAAGTATAGGGTTAATTGAATAAAAATGCTTGTTGTATACTATGAATATAGATGTTCTAAGTTAATCTAATGTAGACCATTATATAATACTAAATTACACAATTATCAATCATAAAATATATTTTTAGTGTTGGGAATTTCATGTGCCATGGTTTACCCATCGTGTAATACAGCCGAGTGATGTCATTAAACATGACAAACCAAGAAAAATTTATTTTTTCAATACTTCAATTTTGAATTGAATAAAATTGTTTATAAAATATATAAAAAATTTATTTTAAGATACTTATTTTATTTATAATGTTATTAGAAAAAATTAATTATAATTTTTTTATAATTTATTATGATATTTCTATGAAACAGTAAATAAATAAATGTCTATAATATAAGAAGTTCATATTAAAATACCTTTTCAATTATATGACATGATTTATAATCTACTTTTAAAATTTTAATATATAAAGTATAATTTTTATTGATAAAGTGTATAAATAAAAAAATTAGGTTAAATATAAAGAATCTTATATTTAATTATAAATAGTTAAAAATTATTAATTTGAGATGTTAAAA
The DNA here is from genome assembly GCA_963277665.1 of Viscum album. Taxonomy (NCBI): domain Eukaryota; kingdom Viridiplantae; phylum Streptophyta; class Magnoliopsida; order Santalales; family Viscaceae; genus Viscum; species Viscum album. The sequence goes on from OY728133.1 coordinate 1,674,634,855, forward strand.
TTAAAGGCCTTATTTAATAAATTATTTAAACCTGTAAAATGTGTTTTGATAATTGATATGATCAAGTATTAAATAATGTATAATTTTTTATATTTATATTATATAAATTTTTTACATTATAGAAATGGAATATAAAATGTTTATATTTCATTTAATATCATATATTTAAATTAAGTGTTTGAAATCATTATAAGATCGATTCTTTGTGATATAATGTGCTTCAAAAACCTCCATGTCATGTTTTAAAATTTTGAAACCTTACATGTGAGTGAGTAATCTCACAAATTCTCATATCAGATCTATCATATAATCTAGAATGAGTGGTTGGAGCTCCCATTTTTTCCACTATTAACTCTGAGTTTCAATGATGATTTATATTAGAGGGTCTAAAAACCAGAAGCCTTTATTTAAGTATGTTTTTTTTGTTGAAAGTTTTTATCCCACAAATAGTGCCACCCCATATTTTTTAAAGGGGGTGGATGGGGTAGGTGGTTGATTGAAAACTCCACCAAACCCAATTATTGAGGAATATAGTAGGAGGGCCTGGTAACATCTAAAAAATAGGGATCTTCCCCAATGGTCTTAGTATCTTTAGATTTAATCATCCCATATTATCATATTTTTATTATTTATTTGTGTAGTAATTTGTGAGGTTGTTTCTCCATTATTAAAGAGAGATAATTGATGGTATTCTCTTTGTAATAGTGAGAGAGTGTATGTATCATCATTTTACCCATAGTGATCCATCTATTTGGCCATAGTTTTTTTACCTCTTTCATTTCCGGTATTTTTCCACATTACATATAGTGTCATTTTTCATATTTTAACTTTATTTTGTCTTGAAATTTTTACTAAACCATAGGTCCAATCATTTTTGGTCCCAACATGTGCTATCTGAGGAATATTTTGCCCCATTTCCATTCCCTTTTTCTGGTATTAATAATTATCTTAAATTTAAGTATGCTATGTGATTTAAACTATGGTTGATATTTTAATTCAGAAAAAATTTATTAAGATTATTAAATACACCATTGTGAAAAAGAGAAGGTTATGGATTGACAATGTGTCTAGATGGTGGTGGAATTAGAAATTGTGAAATTCAATGGGAATATTTTTTTTCTGTGAAAAATAAAGATGCATGCTGTAATGTGGAATGATAATTACCGACAGATGATTAAAAAAAAGAAATATAGGTTATATAGTTATAATCTTATAGATGATAACACCCTAAGAGTGGGGAGGATTATAGTATAAGAAATTATTTCTTTGATTAGGATATCGTTCTCTCACCTTGAATAACTCTTTGATATCTCTCCTTTTCTCTCAATGATTAATGAAAGAAGTAAATTACACATTTTATTTTTCTTGGTTTACCCACACTAGGATACATCCTTGGAGTATGCATGTAAATAAGCCTATGCAAAAAATTCACTAAAGTATCACTGCTTAATGTAAAATTTGGAGAAGCCTCACTATCTCTCCTAGTTCACTACCACAAAAAATAGTGAACTCATTATTCTCCCTAAATAAGGAAGTCATTTCTTTGTTTTTTGGTTATTCCTTATTCACATGAAGATGATATGAATATACACCCATGAAGATATTTTCTATTTAGAAAAATAATGTTGATTTCCATAAAAAATGAGTCTCCTATGATTAGTCCTTCAACCATCAAATTTACATATAAGATATAGATCAATACTTATTAAAATCCACTATTGAAAATATCTTCTTCATCTCCTATATTTTTTTTTCTCTATTATCACTTCTCTTTCACATTAGAATTTTATTTCTCTTTTTATGTAAATCCATTTATTAGGATTAATCCCTCTATGCCTAGGATTATACCAAATTTCCTATGTAATAAATGGGGTAATAATTCACTATGAAATCTGAATTAACCACTATGAGTTCCAACATAACACCCTCCAACTCAAATAATCATTAGACAAAAAACTACAAGTCTACGATGTGGTATGAGTAACTATGGCGTAGTACCTTGAATTATTTGGTGTAGATGCCATTTTTATGGTTTAATCATGAGATACTTAATTTTATCCATGTCATGGTCAACAACACTATGGCGTGGGTACCTATTGTTTACTAGATCTACTTCTCTCGAAAAATTAATTTCTCATAACTATACCCAATATGCGGTGTAGACCCCTCAAAACTACTTAACACATTGAAATGGCTATGGAATGGTATTATTATCTTGCAGCATAGAATCCTATATGAATGGGAATTCCAAAACATTACTTCAGAAAAATTTGGACACTCCACATCATGAGTAATTGTTGAAATTTGGACTCCTTATAATCTATTGAGAGTTGTACCATAACATATGTGCTGCGATGTGGAAACCTATTTTTTTATAGTGGAACTGAAATATTTTATCCCTTAATCTGCACCATGGTGACTCGGGATGTAACATGGACTAAATAAAAACAATCCCACATTGTATTTGAATATGGAATCCTTACATAAAATAAGTTAACCACTTCCTCTCATAGAGTAGAATTGAGTAATGGGGTGTTCTCCTAGACTCCTCTATAGTGACAACCTATTATATGGACCATGATCTCCACACCACCATCCTTGAAACATAGGATAATTTCTTAGTCACACACTATCCCACATGAACCCTTCGTCTACCTCCCTAGTGGTGTTAGTGGATAGATGGCCTGGCTGGTTCCCCAATGTGGTTAAGCATGGTCCCACAAGGGGGGTTGAGCTGGATTGACTTTCCAGCCCTTAATTGGTCTTATTTTTACATCGCAATAATTAGGGCTACAATGTAAACCTTAAAATATAGTGTCATCCATTGAAGAAAACACTTGTAAACTACTACTTCCATATTCACTTTATCTATAAAAAAACTAAAACCTCTAAATGGATTTTAGAAAATAATATCCCACTTTGGGTTTGTTGATAATGGTTAAAAAATCAAACCACAACATTTTTTAGGAAGTGAATCAATGATGAACTAATAATCAATTCTAATCTCACATGACCAATGATCGATGTCATAATAAATAAATGATTGAAAATTTTTTCATGATCAACTTTGATTCTATTCAACCAACTAAAAACTCCCCCAAGTTTTCATTGACATACTATTCCCTTCTATTTCATTCCCCCTTTTGAAATACACTTGGATATTTCTATCCCCCATTAGAAACGATACCAAAGAGATCACTACTCTGAAAATTTATGAGTATGGGGTTTGAAAACCAATAAATTGAGGTGATAAGACATGAATTGATCATAGAATTAATCATGAGGAGTGGGGTTTCCTTATGTACTAATTAATTAGATGAAAGTGGTTTGACTCCAAGATCTATCCAATTATTCTTAAACAACACTTTGGATAGTGACTTTATCAAGATGTATCTGACTGGATCCCATGTTGAAACATACTCCAATTTAATAGTTTTTTAATCCACCTTCTCCTCTATGAAATGATATTTGATATCAATTTACTTATTCCATGAGTTCTGGATAATTTTTTTTGTGATATTGATTACACCCAAGTCTTCATACATAATTAGAATGGTATAAATCACCTCAACACCCAAATAATCAATTTATTTCATTATCCAAATAAATTTTGTGTATTATGGAGTTATAACAACATATTCATCCTTCCTGGTTCTCAAAGATATACAATTACACTTCTTAATTTTACATGAGATACATGAACTCCCTAGATAAAAAGAACCAACATACATTGATTTTTGATCCTCCACTAAACCATCCCAATCCATATTAGTGAATCCCACCAAATTCTTTTGTTTATCATTCCAATATAATGGCCTATATTTTATTGTATGATGAATTAATTGAAGTATTATTCTCACAAATTTCAAGTTACATTCTATGGGATCAATTTGAAAACAAGTGTCTTAACATGTAGAAAATAATATTTTCAGTTGAGTGGATATAAAATAAATAAAAATCTTAATACTTTCATGATACATGGTTAATTTGATCTTGTTTCCCTACTCATTTTTGGAAAATTTCATTCTTGTGTCTATCAGAGTTTCTATGGACCTAGATTAATCCATCTGAAATATTTTTAAGACTTTCGTGGTGTATTTGGTCTATGAATAAATACCTCATTCAATATTTGAGTGGCCTATAATTCAAGTAAAAAATAAAATTTCACCAATTAGAGACATCTCAATTTTGAACCTCATGAGTTTTATAAATTTATTTCATTATTCTTCATTCAAGAATTTAAAAATAATAGATCAATGTAAATTAGATCCATCAATAACTTTTATTTTTCCTTCTTGATATAGAGATGATGCCCAACTTATCCTCTATTAAAACTAAGTGTCTTTTGTCATTGGTATAATTTGGAATACCATGATCTTGGTGCTTTATTGAGGAAATAAAAATCCTTATTTAGTTGGAACACATTTCCTTCATCTCCATTAATGAGAAACCTATCCAGTTTTGTAATTAACACTTCCTCTTCATATACACTATTCAAAAATTCTGGTTCCACATACATTTGATAAATTTTAAACCCCTTCTGAATTTCCATGGATATAAATAATAGAATGGTCTCAAGACATGAAGTGGGTTCATATATCTCATCTAAATAAATTCCTTCAATATTAGAATACAATTTTCACACAATTCATGCTTTTTTTTTCGAATCACGATTCCATATTCATTTACTTTATTCTAGAAAACCACTTGGATCCAATGATTTTTTTGGCTTATTCTTAGAACAACTTCCAATGTATTATTTTTCTAAATTTTTTCAAGTTAATCATTAATACCCTTGACCCAAATCTCATCACTTGTAGACTCTTTAAAATATTTTTGTTCTATCAACAATAAAAAAGATACTTGGTTCTGAGCCTTCATTTTTATGGTTTAGACCAGAGATTTTTGGTCTCTAATAATATTTCTTTCAATGATTTAATAATTTCTCGTCTATGTCCCCAAAACTGGTGAAATTGATAAACATTATTCACAATATGATACTTTATTATAGTTCTCTTCATGCCTTATTATTCCTCCTAGACTATGCACTTCTTCATCACTTTCAGATTCTGGAATTTGGTGGTTTTCATGAAAAATATTCTCATGTGATACTATCATGTGCCCATATTCAAATACCGTAGCATAATTACTCTATATCATTTTAGAAATCCTTTTTAACCAATTTAATATTTTATCTGAGATGAATATCTTGGAAATATGACTTCATCTCCCTGATCTTCAAATTTTTTGGTTTTTTACTTATTTAGAATAAAGTATTTTCTTCTAAACTGTCAAAAATATTTCAGAGTAGGTTTCTTTCCACACCAAATTTCACATATAGTTCTCTATTCAGTTGAACATAGAAATGATCTACTAGAGATGTAAACTATTGCAATAACCATATCTTTCCAATATCTCTCCAAAAGTGTTTTTTAATAAAAATTGTTTTATCCATAATGTTTACTATACGATTTATTCTTCCCATAACCACATTTTTTGGGGTGTTTTGATAGATGATACCGGATGTTGAATTCCATGTTTTTAAGATATTATTCAAATTGATGTTTTTTAAATTCATTCCCATTTCTAGTCAAAAATTTTTGGATCATCACTCTATGCATCTATTCAGTTCTCCAATGATATAGAGGGATAAATCTTTGTACCTATATGTTGTGTGTAGCAGGAATAATCCATGTCATTTTACTATATTCAATTATAAATAACATAGAATACCTAATTATATCAATAAATTCAGGTACTATTAGCCCACAAACATCATCGTGAAGAATATTAAGCAACCTTGATGCATTTATCATCAATTACTTGTAGGAATTACAGATGGTATTACCTCTTTGACATGAATCAAAAGTGTGAGTGTGATCATATCTGAGATGAGGAAAATCATGAGATGCATTACTCTTTAACAATCCATCAAGTGATGACTGGTTCAAAAGGAGAAGCTATTTATTCCATAGAATATTCTTCTTTTCTATGGACAACATACATAAATTTTATTCTCTAACAAGGCATATATATCCCTCATTTCTTCTTCCTTAGAGAATAAGTGACCCATCCTTATCTTTGGAATCATAATAATTTTGACTAAATTTAACCAAATGTCCGTAGTCACACAACTTGATGACAATGCGATGATTATAATTCATCCCATCAACCATAAGATTATCAGTTCTCTTGATATCTTTTCCTCTAATTTTATATTTAATGGAACTAATAATTTTAAGACCCTCATCATTTCAAAAATGGAAGATACCATCGTTATTATGCATAGAGTTTACAACGAGATATTTATTTCCAATCATATTCAATGTTTATATAATATAAATGATATATGAGATAGACTACTCTTATACGCTTAAGGAAATTCCAGTTATATTATCCTTCTCCAAACTTCCTTTCATCACCCAAGATGACGATGATTATTCCTCTAAAACAGCCAACACTTTAGTCTCTACTAATTATTATAAACCCAAAAATATATTATGGGCATCACTACATTTGGATAAAGTTTGTATTAAATTATTTATTACACTTAGAGGTAATTTTGATAAAATATATTCTATTCTTACATCATAATAAATTTACTTATTCCCATATCCTCCAAAGAAAAACAATATCCATCAAAAGAAAAAGAAAAGAATATTATACTTTATGCTAACCTTATTGGATGTATTTTTTATCATTGATGGAACTTCGAGAAATATATCAAACTTTTAAATTGTGTCCCAACATTCCAATGTTAAAAAATTTAATGATTTATGTATAAGAGTGAGACTTGAAAATATGATTTGTTTCCTTTCCCATATTGTGATGATCCACCTTCATTCTAGGAGTTGATTATTGTGGTTTTGAGACAAATATAGACTTGAATTTATTTTTAAATTTCTGAACATGAGGGATAAGAATTTTTCCCTCCTCAGTAATCTCTATAGATTGAATGAATGATGATTCTTGTGTTTATTTTGTTACCATTCTTGGTGTCAATAGTCATTCCCAACCTATACACTTTTATCACCAACTCAAAACTTATTATTATTTCCCCTTTATTCTATTTAATCTGTAGTTGATAGTTTTATCCAAACCCTTGATGATCTTGATTTGTTATTTAATTTTAAGCTTCATGTTAACTTACTTCCCTATATTTTATGAACTTAGAAATCGGAGTTTTTTGAATTTCAGACTTCAACTATAAATTATCTTCTTCTTACTGTTACATGTAGATATTGGAATAATATACCAATATATTTTCCTTCTTATTCTTTTCTCTATTCACATCAATTTATTCAGTGGATGCCTTATGTTTTATCTAAAAATAATCCCTTCCAGCAACTCCTTCATTCTCATTATATCTATCATCATTTGATGAATTATTTTCAATATCCATCAATAAACCTTTTTCTTTATTGTTTTCAACTACTTCTACCTTAATATCTATTGAACCATATTTTTATTTAAGGTGAAAAAATATTCTTTTGAAGGACCTCCATTGAAAATTATTTAAACCATATTTTATTCATTTTATTGAGAGTTTTATCTCCAGTATAATAATCTTTATAGTTGTTGGGACATTTGGCTACGAGATGTCCCACATTTCCACACCTAAAATAATAAGGGTAAGCTTATCATTAGTCCTTAATTTTTCTTTTTGAATATTAGAGGACAAAAAATAAAAATTACCTCATAAACTTCATCAATTTTTGATATTTCCATGTATGAGATCCTTTTCATGGAGTTAAAGTAAACAAACTGAGTACATTATTTTATTCTTGACTAATTATATTCATTTTTTTATTTTATAGGCCACCAACATGTTATGAAATAAATCAAGATATATCTCTTTATGTTTTTCATTTCTAGAACAGAAGCCTTTGCATTATTGTGAGGATGTAGTCTTTATAGATCCACTTCACAATATTTTCATCATTGAGGTCTTGACTGAGACTTAACATATCTTCAATAAGAAAATTTAGATGATCAAAAAAGGTATTAACCATTTCATTTGAGTTTATTATCAAGTCCTTATAATTATTCCACAAAACCTGTAACTTGGCCTCCCAAACGTTTTAATCTCCTTTATAAATGTTTAATACCTTTTTCCATATAACATGAGAGGTTTTATAAGACATTAACTATGTAAATAATGGATTTATCATCTATATCTAATTCTTGAAGATCTTTTTCTACTAAGGATTCACTTTCAAATCTACATAGACTCCATAGATGGATGTTCTGTAGAAATACATTCCCAACGATCTGAAATAATATTGATTATGGCCTTTCCAAAATTGGAAATTATTTACTTTGAAGATGGGGACTCCTTTATGGCTGAAAACCATTCCCAGGCTTCCAGTAGAGAAGAAGAATAAAATCACCTTTGATACAACTTGTTGTAGTTCTATGGATGATAACACCCTAAGGGTGTGGGGGTAAATTAGGGTATAATAGATTATTTCTATGATTATTATCTTGTTCTCTAACTATGATAAAATATTTTATATCTATCATTATTTTATATTAATGAGTGCTGAAAGTAATAAATGGCACAAAGGATTTTACTTGGGTTACTTACACTAGGCCACATATAAGGTTCAATCATGATAATGGACCTATAAAAATTTCACTATAAGATCACTACTTAAAGTAAAATTTTAATTGAAATCACTATCCCTACAGGTTCACTACCATGAATGAATAGATAAGTCATTATCCTCCCTCAACAAGAAACTCACTACTCCATTTTTTGGATTCTCAATCTTCATAAAAAGATAATCTGAGCATACACATATGGATTTTATTTCTCTTCCCCACAACAATGTAAATTTCCTATGAAAATGAGGCTCTAAAGATTAATCCTCCTTCAACCTTTATACTTCCATATGGGACCTGGATCAATACATTTGAAAATACACTCTAGACAAACTCTTCTTGCTCTAATGTATTTTTTCTCTTTATTAGAAATTCTCTTTTAGAAGTGACCTTTTTTTAATTTTTGTGTAAATCCATTTATTAGGATTGATTCCCATATTCTCAACATGGTTCCAATTTTCTATTTTAATTAATGGGCTTATCATGCACCTTGAAATCTGAATTCACCACTGATGGTTTTATGTTATTACATATTCTAACTCAAACAATATGTAGATAGAAAATTTCTAGGCTGGAGCGTGGTATGAAGTAATATAACGCAACACCTTTCATTATATGGTGTGTCCACTATTTCTATAGTGAAATCATGAGATAATTAATTCTATATATTCTATGAACAACAACATTGTATCATGGGGACCCAATATTGACTAGGTCAACTTCTCCTAGAGAATTAACTTCTCATAACTCTACATGGTATATGCCGTGGATACCTTGTAACTACTTCTCACACTGAACTTGGGAGGCATGGTATTATTATCTTATGAAGTATCCTTATATAGGAATATAAATTCTAAAACTATGTTTCTTCCAATTTGGGAAACTTTATGTCTCAATTATTTACTAAAGGGTGGAATCCTTCTCATCCATTGAGATTTTTGGCATAACATATTTGTTATGGCATGGGAACCTATATTTTTTAGTGGAACTAAAATCCTTTATCCATTATTGTATATTTTTATGACTTAGGATATGGTGTATCCTTAAGAACACCAATTCCACATGAAACATGACTCTGTTATTCTCACAAAATATAAGTTAACTCCTTCCTTTAACCATCCAAAAGTGATCAAAGAGGTTCAATGTTTTCCTCTTACATGGTGCCACCTGGCATCATGGACCAAGATCTCCATGATTACACCCCTGTAACATGAAACACTACTACATGTGCACACCAACCCATGTTTACCCTTAATCTGCCTCCTTGGAACTTCTAGTGGCCAACTAGTCAGGTTGGTTCCCCTAAGTGGTTGAGTATTCTCCCAAATGTGCAGGATCGACCTATCATTGCTAGATGGACCCTGGTTGGCCTTATTTTTATGACACATAAAATAGGGTTGTAGCATAGCCCATGGAAAATGGCATGGAACTTGGACCATAACACTTCCATGCCACTACTTCCTTTTTTATTTTGTTGATAAAAACGTTAAAAAAACCTCAAAATGGATTTTGAACAACACAGATGATGGAGTGTGATTCTTGTGGGAACTAGAATCATGAAATGGATGGAAATGTGGTTCAAATATGCAAGAGAATATTTACTAATTATATGTTTATTACTAGCACATGGCAAGAAAGAAATATGGTGGATGAATTTTTTTATTATTAGACCACTACTAGTAATCCTTTTAATATTTTCACATTCACTTTATCCCTTCCCCCAAAGTGTGTGAACTTGGTTAGAGATGATGAACTATGGATCCATTATTTTAGACCCATGTGACATTTTTGGGCCTTATCACCCCTTTTTCAATAAAATTTTATTATATTTTTATGGATGGTTGTAAATGTAGTGATTACTTATAGAAATATAGACATAATAGTTAGTGAAGATTCGATAACTACTAGAGGTAGACAATATCTCAATGATTCATGGATAATCAACTAAGGATAAACATGTAATATGATATCTAAATGGGAATGGTTTGACCATTATGAAACTATACCAGAACAACATGTGTACATAGATAGTGATCATACATTTTATGATCATTGGTGTTGGTACCATAAAATAAAAGTTTAATGATGGTATAATATGAACCATCCAAGGATTATTCCATGTGGAGGTCCTAAAAAATAAAATTTTTTCTTTGGGAAAATTTTATGTCCTCAGGTGCAAGACTTACATTGATAAACGAGTGATGAAAATTATGATGGGTACTCTTGTTTCAATGAAGGTGGGGAATATCTCAAAGAAACTATATGTGCTTATGGTTGAAACATACAAGTAGATATAGATCATTATCACATTGACTACATCAAAAAAAGAGTTGATAAAATATTGGAATGAAATTCATTATCATACGTATGAATAAGTATTAAATATTATTACTAATAAAAAGTTTCTACCAGGTCTTAAAAAGTTAGACATACCATTTTTGAGGTATTTATTTTGAGTAATAAAAATTGGTCAACCTCGAGAAGAAAATAGATCTTAGAGTTGATATATTCTGATATTTGGAAAGCACCAATTATTTCAATGGGAGGAACAAAGTACTTTATATCCTTTATTGATGATTATTCTAGGAGTTTTTTGGTGTATCCAATCAATAAGAAATCATATGTTTTTAATGTCTTCAAAAAATTTAAATCATAGAAGGAACATGAATATGAAAAAAAAGATCAAGTATTTAAGGACTTATAATAGTGGAGAATATACAAGTGAGGAGTTTAAGAATTTTTTTCACTGAGAAGGAATAAATAGATAGTTCATAGTGGAATTCACTCCTCAAAAGAATAGAGTGGTATAGTGGATGAACATAACATTTTTGGATAGAATAAGGGAAATGTTAAAGATTGTAGGAATTATCTAAAAATTCTTGGTAGTGTTAGTGAATACAGCCTATTATGTAATCAATTGATCTTGATCAGTAGTGATTGAATTCAATACACTGAGGGTGATTTGTACTAGTAAACTCACTAACTATTCTTGACTACATACTTCTGGTAGAATCATATATGCACTGTTTAATGACCATAAGAAATAAAATCTGGGTTTGATATCTAGTAAATTTATCTTATTGAGATATGTTGATGGTGTAAAGGGGTATCATTTTTGGGACCCCAATCCAAAAAACAATTTCATCAATAAATATTTTATTTTTATCGAATACAAGGATACCATGAAAATTTATTAAGACATGTATAAAGATAATATGAAACTACAATAGTTGAGTTAGAGAGAAAATACAAGGAAGAACCAATTTCCTATGAGGAATTACTAGAGTATAATAATCAATTACCAGTTGAGTCTGGACTATGAAAACAAACTCAGGAGAAAAGAGAACCAGTATGGTCTGTAGATTATTTCCTAGATAGAAACATTATGTATTTATTTTTTACATAGGATGGGGAGTCTTATTATTTTATGGAGGTAAACTATAGTCTAGATATATTTTCATGGATGGTGTCAATATTGGAAGAACTTGAATACCATCATCAGAATAAGTCTTAAGATCATTCTTCATTACCTCATGGAAGGAAGAATATTAATAAAAAACATGTCTTAATATAAATTATTATATAAAGGACATAATGGAAAGATATTGTTTGAGACCGATGGTCAAAGGATATGTTCAAATTGAAGGTATTTATTTCACTGAAATATTTTCTTTTGTTATCAGACTGAAAACTATTTTGATAGTTTCAGAAATGTGTGATACATAAATTTTTCATCTTGAACAACTATATATGAAGAAAACATTTATATATAGTTATTTTGATTAAGAAATATATATGATCCAATAATAACGTTTTATATAATGTGGAAAATATAACATGGTTTATAGGTCAAAAAAATCACTATATTGTCGCAATCAGCCGACAATGTGTCGGTACAAGAGATTTGATTCCTATATCATGATCCTTGGGTGTAGAATTATTCATTAATATCCTTGTTCATATTCATGGTTCATATGGTAAAAATTTCATCATTCCTTTTTTTATGTGGATGGATGTTTTTTCAAGGCCCAAAAAATGATCAGATTTAGGATATGAAGGAACAATTTTCTAGAGAGATTTATATGAAGAACTTAGGACTAACTAACAGATTCTTGGTAAATAAATTTACCATGATAATAATAATGAGAATATTTTGATATCATAGAATAATTACTTGATGAAATTATTAAAATTATTTTAAATGAATGAATGTAAGTAAATATCTACTCCATTTCCTTTTAATTTCATGTAATCCTCTATAATGAGTCCAAAAAGTGAAGTAGAGAGGATGAAGATGTCATGAGTACCATATGAATTAGTAGTGGGGAGTTTTTTCTATGGTTTTTACTACACTAGATATTTCAAATGTAGTGGGATAATTTATTCATTACATGGATAATCTAGTATGGGATCATTGGAACATTATAAAGAGGATCCTGATTTTAATCAGGGTGACCATAGATGATGTTTTTTGTTTTGAAGGAGTAGAGTTTACTATTAGAGTCTATGTTGATTCTAATTTTATAGAAGATTATGAAAAAAATAAATCCACTACTGGTTATGAGTTTACATTAGAAAGATGATATCTGGGATGGATTCCAAAGCTACAATTAGTTATGGAATTGCTCATGATTCCAAAGCTACAATTAGTTATGGAATTGCTCATGACCAAGGAGGAGTACATGGTAGTTACACATGATTTCCACGATGTAATTTGGGTGAAAAAGTTACTAGAGAAGCTCAGTAATAGATGGGAGTAGAATCCATAATATTTTGGTAGCAATATATCCATTCACATCATAGGGAATTCCTATTTTTCTTCTAGGATTATGAATATTAGCATACAATATCACTTTATTTGAGATATAGTAAATTAAGAGAGTGTGAACACATAGTAAACAAAAACTGAGGAAAATATTATAGATTTGCTGATGAAAGTTATTGACTATGATAATTTCAAATGGTTTATACCCTTGAGAATCCTTATAGAGACACAAGATATATGTTTGGTAGATAGAAAGGATGTGTGGATGTATGATTGGTTCTCAATCGATATCCAAGTGGGAGATTTGTTGGAATATTTTATCCATAGATGGTAGAACCCCCTCTATTTTTCAAAGGGGGAGGGATGGGGTAGGTGGTTGGTGGTAAAATATAACAAACCCACAAATTAATGAATATAGAAGCAGGGGCTGGTAGTAGCCTATGAATGGAGAGTTCCCAATTTTTTTAGTATCTTCAAATTCAAGAAGCATATCTTCTCTCATTTTGGGTGTTTATTTGTGCAGTATTTTGTGAGGTTGTTTCAACATTATTTATGAAAGGTAATTTAGGGTATTCTACATGTAATTTTGAGATAGTTTCTATACACATAAGTTACCCATAATTACGCTTCTATTTTTTGTGTTTTTTAACCTCATCATTTCTAGGGTTTTTCCACATTACATCTGGTGTCATTATCCCATATTTTTTACTTTATTTTATCTTATAATTATATCTACAATAGTGGGATAATCATTTTTGATCCAAACATTGTTAATTCCAAGAGAGGAAGCCCCGTCTAACTTGGAATGACCATCGTGGACTTGACTAATTCATTTAGATGATAAATCATGTGTTTCTGTAGATGGATTTCCAGTGTTTGGGCACTCAAGTTGGAATTTCTTGATTCTTAATAATATGAATTATAGAATTTAGTATCTAATTTTGGTTGAGATATACCTACAGTTATTGATTTTGTGTTTTGGGTTAACTCATCACGGGGTATCTCGACTATATTAGGACTTTACATACTTGATGCCAAACATACATGCATTTCTCTTTGATATAACTAAGACTATGGTATGACCTATTTGTGGGGTTGTTGTTTCCTTAATTGACTTTATTTTTTAGGTAGACCCTTTATTTTCATAACAGAGATGAACTGACTATAAAATCCCTATGGATTTATGTTCATGGTATACACTTTACTTTCCAAAAGTAATTGGTGTAGCGACCCGAATCCCGAGCCCCTCCACTGGTGCCTCCTACCCGGTTCGCCACATGACCTCAGGCGCATTTACCCAAATGCCAGAGGCTTCCGACTAGCAATGAGGGCCTTGGTGAGTCAGTGGGGAAACTATGCCCTCATTTGGTAAGTACACAGCGGAAATAATGCATAGTCAATAACAGAAGCAGTAAATAGCATAAAAAAACTGTACCAAAAGTAGAAGCAAGTCTGATATAACATGATGATGCAGTGTGATACAGGTATCTATGGAAATTAGTAAACAAATCAACATACTGAATACAAATTAAACCAAATAACTAAAGTAAACAACAGCTCCAACAGCATCGCGTGCCAAAGCCCGGTCCCATGCTCTCCAGCTCCACAGCAACTCAAGTACCTGAAGTAGAAGGGAGCTTGCCCTTATCTATACCTGCAGCAACATAGTCAGCCTGGGCACAAAAGCATGTCCCAAATATGGTGTGAGATACAATCCCAGTAGGCAATCACCCAAAGATCTGTGCCCAACAGTCAGTGAGCATATGGCATGTAAATATGCAATAAGCAGTACACGACAACAACAAGCAGTAGTCAGTAACAGTAAGAAGCAAACAAATAGGCAGTAACAGAAAACAACAAGGTAGTGATATACAACAGTAGTCAAAAAAGAGACAACAAAATCTAAAAACAAGAACCCTATGGGAAGTACCCACAGCCATTCCATTTGGTCGTATCCAAGAAGTACCACAGCCCTCTAGGCAGTGCACTCAGCCTAACCCCTCTAGCTTGGTCATATGAATTTATCAGACTCTCTGGAGAAGCACGCTCGGTCAATTCCCCTCATAGTCTAGGGTAGTTAGGGACTCTATTGAGGAAGATCACGTAGTCTAATCCTCTTAGCTTCAAGGTCTAGAGACTCTCTGAGGAAGCTATCACGGTCAATTCCTCCTATAGCCTCAGGTATACCGCAATCTCACTAAGGAAGCTCACTCGGTCAATTCCTCCTCTAGCCTGGGAAGGTTCATAAAAGAAATCAAACAAGGTAAGACTCTCTGAGGAAGCTCACTCGGTCTACCCTCCTATAGTCTATAAAAACAAAGACTCTCTGGGATCTCACTGGGTCATCCCCCATAGTCTATAATATCTAAGACTCTCAGGAAGCTCACTCAGTCTACCCCGTGTAGTCTATAGCACCAGGTTCCCATAGCCCCATTCCAGTCAGTGCATAATAATGCTATAAGGCCAAAGCACAACTATAGAGCTACTTGTCTATCTAAAGTACACCTATAGAGCTACTTGGCTATAAATCTACAAGGCAACAAGCAAGTCATTGATACTACTCTAACCTATAAACACCAGGCAAAGAAAACAGGCATAGCAGCCAAGGGCTAACGAGACCCGATGGTCGTAAACAGAACAAAGCATGGGAAAAACACCTCCAAGAACAAAAATTATCCACAAAAAAGGTTAAATTACCTCTACACAAGCAATTAGCCATGGCAGGAAAACAACCAGGGAAAAACGGTAAACACGCGATACCCTGTTCACAGGTATCGGTAGAAATTGCACATAAAAACTCAAAGACTCCTAATGGTAAGGCACAAACCACAGATCTCGATCCTAGGAGATCGATATACATGAGCCTTGGACCGTGAATTGGCCTAGAATGGAGTAGATCTGCAAAAATGTCTAAAACGCTCAACCACGGACATCTCACACAAGAGGAAGAATCGAGAAACGAGGATCAAGAAGAAGGAAGAGCTTATCGAGGCAGTTCCAACGCAACCAACCACGCTCAAATCGGAGAACAGACGACGGAGTGGGAGCTTTCCAAAGATCCGGCCGTATGGGTCACTCAGATGGATGAAAACTGGAGAAGTAGATGAAATATGGTGTTAGCCGCGACCCCTGTCCGTTTAAAGAAAAAAAAAAGAAAGTACAAGACATGTACTTTGAGAGTACATGACGTGTACTAGGTCTTTTCGTACTCCGCTAAAAATGGACCCCACATCACCCGTACACACCGTGTGTGTGGTCTGGACACAACCAGCACACGGCTTCAAGCGGGAAAAGAGTACACAGCGTGTACTCAGATAGTACACGACGTGTACTTCCAAAAATTCCAGAACCTTGATTTTTCTTAAAAACTCTAGAAAAGGAAAGGCATACCTGAGAAGAAGATCCGGGTTCTTACAATTGGTGCTTCGTGGCATATGTAATTCTCTAGGGTTCTTATTGTGATTAGATTATCATACCCTAGATCTTATATAGCCTATAGTGCTATGAATTTATGTGGACATATTTATATCATAAGGCTTTATAAATGAATGGTATTTGAGGATAGGCGATGATGTATTTGATTTGAAACAAATCCATTATGATTATATTATCAGGTATTATCATCATTATCATCTCCAAGGTCATAACTCTAACAGGTGATGGAGGATGGGTTGGTATCGAGGGAAGTAAGCATCATAGGCATGTAAATATTTGGTTCTTAAGAATTATTCAAGTTTAAATTGACAAGGTTTAATGACTAGGGTTTTTATTCCATTTTTATTGAGGAATCCTACTCTTCTATTGATTTTTCTAGTCTTTATAAAGATCTGGGGGGGGGGGGGGGTTTAGGATTGCAAATAAAAGTTTAGTAAGGGGGGTGATAGATTATTCAAGGTTGTATTTGGTTATATCCTTTATACTAGGTTATATAGTGTTAGTGGGTTCCCTTATAGTGTTTAGTGAATTATCATTATAATTAATTCTATATGAGTTTTTCCTCTGGAATCTTCCCTAAGGTTGTTAATTATAAAATGTGGTTTTGGATCCTCTTGTGGATGGATCCAGTGTTGATGATTTAGAAATTGAAATAGATTCTAAAGAATCCTTGGTTTTTGAATCCGAGGGAAACATATCTTCACTTGAAAAAATGGCTACATTGTTCAGATCCTGATATATCTATATGGGAGGTAGTTTCATATATGAATTTTCTCTATGTAGTGTTTTATAGAGAGTAGAAAACAATATCCAATAATATTGTTCTATCTTCTACTTAAGTATGAATAATTTAAATGGATAGTATGAATGATAATTTTCCATAAACGTCTTTTCAAAATGTCAGTAGTACCTTTTAGTTATAAATTATTTGTGGTACTCTCATCTTGGATAAGAGTATTCTAACCAAAATGAGCTTTCTGATTTATTGAACATGGAGGAATGAATTAACAACTAGTGATTATATTCAATGGAAAGGTATAGTGTTGGATTCTAGTTTCATATATTATATCTATCACTAAAGGGTGTTTTTTGACCATATATTTACTAAAATTAATCTTTTAATGAGATTTTCGTGATTTTATAGTGATATCATGGATGTTTCTGTTCAGTAGGAATCGTTTGAAGCACTCCCTAATTTACGGTTTTTGTCAATAATTAATATTCACACATTGGATACTT
The DNA here is from genome assembly GCA_963277665.1 of Viscum album. Taxonomy (NCBI): domain Eukaryota; kingdom Viridiplantae; phylum Streptophyta; class Magnoliopsida; order Santalales; family Viscaceae; genus Viscum; species Viscum album. The sequence goes on from OY728133.1 coordinate 1,674,652,898, forward strand.
TTTTCATGATTTTTGTAGTATTATGGTATATATGGTGTGGATAGAAAGAATTATTTCATGGTGTGGGAAAAATTGGGGTGTGCGGATTGAACTTATAAATTCTCAAAAAATTCCAGGAGTTGGTTGTAGGTATAAGGGAGGAGGCTTCGAAGTTGATGTTGTTTTTCTTTATAGTTGGAGATACTATGCATGAGGAAGAGATGGGAATAAATGAATAGGGGCGATGATTTAGTTTATTACCACATCTTTTTAGTTATAAATTGAATACTGTTGACTATACTTGAAACAATATCATGACTGGGGAGGTATTGTTTATGATTATTGAGGATCGATGATTCTGGGTTTTTTAGGGAAGTTTTGTCATCGTTATTCTATATAATCATAGGTAGAGGCTATACTTACCAGTCTTATATTATGAAATCAGAGAGTTATTCATGATAATTTAATTTAATTATAATATTTTATCATTTTAATTGTTTTAGGTATCCCAGAATCTTCCCACTGTTTTATCATGTATACGATGTAGGCCTTCACCTTGAAGATGGAAGATGTAACCATAACCACTCACACATGAAAATAGAGAAATATGTTGGTAGATTATCTTTCTATACATGGGAAATATATGATGATGGAATGGTATTATCATCTCTTGGGAGACTTATGTTAGCATTAAAACATTTTTCTATGGAATATTCTACAAGTATTAATTTTTTTCATCCACCTTGATTGAGTGATTCTGGTTCTTTTAAACTCTTTCTAGGTTACCTTCCTTTGTTTTTATATATAAAAAATTGAATTCATTTTAAAATTTTAATTTTATTTCAATATAATGGAAAATGTATATCATTTATATTAACTATAAATATAATGTGTTTATATTTTTTAACTATGGAATGTCAACAAGGTATTTGTAAATTATAAAAGTTTATAATTACATGTTTTATGAATTGTTCATTAAATAATTTAACACATGTTTAAACATATTAATTTTTAATTTATTTAGTTTTACTCACAAATATAATTTTTATATTATTAATGGGTGCATTATTCAGTTTAAAGAGTTAAAATTATTATATACATTTTCATACATGAATATAAGGAGTTATATTCAAGGTATGATAAATGGTTTTGTTTTCCACTACCTTAACTTTGGTATTGTAACACCCTAAGATTTTATGAGAAAAAATCTTTTTAATTTCTTTTATGTCTTGTGTTGTATTCTACAACAATATTATCTTGCGCTATACGCAACACCGTATTAACTTATAGTATACGCAAACAATATACTTTTCTTGTGTTACACGCAAGGGCAACCTTCCTCGATAGTTTGCATGGTACGCAATACCGAGTTTCACCGTAGTATTATGAACTAGGTGTTATAAATAGTGTTAAACACATTTTAAATTTTGTGACATTATAATTCATCTTACACATTTTATAGAACATGGTATGAGAACAAAATAATTTTTTCAGGTAAAATAAGTATTTTTCAAAAAATGAAGTTTTTCCGCCTTTTGATGGCACACCCACTTTAGATCTAGTTTTTACATATTTATAATTTAAATTTGAAAAAAATAAAATCCTTATTTGAAATCAGGATATAAAAATTTAATTTGGATAAATTTTTGATATTTTTCTGATAAGTTTCTTATTTTGATGAATAGTAAAAATACGCTAAATTTATTTTAAAACAACTTTTTTCATCGAGATAATTTATATGGTTAAATTAAAATATTGAATGGTTTTAAAGTATAAATAAAATATATTTTTACCATTTAATATAATTTATGTCATTAGCATTAATTTTACACTAAATTCATAAGTAAAAACATTTCAATATTTTGCAATGTTTTAGCTTTTAAAACTCATTTTCTCAACAATGGGATTAATTTTAAATTAAATACTGAAACTTATATTTTTTGAATTTGGAAAAATGGATTCCATATTTGGAAGTAGTAGGTCCAAATTATGTTAATAAACTACTTTTTATTTTTAGGAATTATGAATTGTAATTACGGTAAATTTTATTTACCATAATTAAAGGTAAATTGGGTAATTAAGGGTAAATATAATATTATAAAATTCACCTAACACTTGTCTTAATATAATTGGATGATTATATTTTGACCTAAATCGTACTTGGGTCGAAATGGAATCTATTGTAACCCACTTGGACGTGATTAAGACTCTTAATTTATTTTATTTAATGAAAGTGAAATATGTCTCACTCAAACTTTAATAATTAAAGTATTTTTAGAATAAGGTTATATAGAATATAAATTATATTATAAATACTCATTTTAAATATAAAATGTTTTTCTTTGTTATGGTAATTTATTTGTAATTTTTATGAAATATTATTTACCTTAATAGCATATACATTAATGATGCCGAAATTATTTATTTAGTGAAAAATCAATAATATAGTTTTTATTAAAATAATAATACCCATATAAAGACCCAAAAACTAGAGAAAAATTTATTGTTAGAGTTTATATACCTCATAATAATCCATGTTTAGACTTGTGGACCTTTTGGATCCCTATAAAACAGATTATGACATTTATATTATTTTATTTTAAATGATGTCAAAGTTGTCACCTTCATAATTTAATAAACGTATCATTTTAAAAGTTGGGTGTTTTAGAAGCTAAATTCGACTAAAAGAATTCTTATGAAAGCTATAATATTTATATTAATCTTAGTATTTTGTATTTAATTTTTATGCAACAAATAAGTATATTAAATAATTATACAAAAATGTTGTAGTAATTATTTTATTAAGAGAAATATCAAATAAATGGTTTTAAAAATATTAAAATGGATATTATATGAACAAATTATTGTTCTCCATGAACTTTTAAGATGAATATGATATGTTAGGAATCTATTATATATTTTGGTTTGAATATATCTTCTATGTGTATTTTATTTAAATTCAAATAATTGAATAGTATCAAAATTGACACTATTGATATTTTATAAAAATAACATATTATAAAATAGTTTAAAAATCACAAAAATATTTACAAATTATAAATTGAAATTTATATGGTCTAAAATATCATAAGAAATCCAACTAGGGACAATTCACAACACATAAGTAATTATTTATAACAATTTAAAATTTAGAATATTATTACTACAAATAAATTTAAATAGATTAAATAAGGTTAAATCAAGTTGATAAGGTTTAAAATAAATTCCCAATATGTCTAAATTTTATTTGTTGATGGGATTACAACCCTATATCATCTCATATTCTAATTGAGTCATTTTTGGTGGGTTTTAAGTGGGGTTTGAATTCATTATAAATTAATATTTCTTATGTTTCCAAAGGTACTCGTCTCCTCCCTTATAAAAGGGCACCTCCTATCTCTCCACATCACACCACTTTGAGCCTTCAATCTCGTCCAAACCCTGAAAATTTCTCTTCTACACTTCCATAAGAACATAATAGAGGTCCTGGTATTCTCAAAAAGCCAAATTTAGTGCCCTAAGATGAGGTTTAGAAGAGGCGCGTCGAAGAAGAGGTAATCTCTTCTATCGATTCTTTAAAAGTTTCTTTATTCTTATGCATCCTCTTCTTTAGATGTTTCATTATAATGTAATAACATTAGTATAAATAATATAATGATATGTTTTTATAAATATTAAACAATACTATTTCATATTCTACCCATCCTATGAAAAACAAAATCACTGCGTGTGCGTATGTACAGTATACCGTCTCCACACTGTGGTGTAATCTGTTTTTACAGCACCACCTTACTTGGATGGGTATAATGGTGAAAATAATAACTATATATGATTATCATAACATGATACTAGTTCTGAGATATTTTATAATCCACTCTTGTACCATTCAACAATTATGGGAACGATATCGTCGCTCGTGCGTATGTACGGATTACTGTCTCCACGACGCGATAAGATTCATTCTCCATGTTTACAATTCCAGAATGATTAAAAAGTATATATATAAAAAATAATGATGAAATTTATGACATAATAATTCTACTGGATAAATATATATATATTTTTTATTTACTTACTTCCATTCAATTCAATAAAGAAATGTAAACAACGTTCATGCGTACGTACGGTCTACCATCTCCAGGAACGTTGTATTTCATTTCATTTATCTATATATTATATATATACATATATCCTGATTATATATGATATAAAATCATGTTTTAAATTTTTTAATTAAGTAATCATGATCTATTATATCATATGAATAATTACAAGTCAAAACATGGATGATAAATGAAACGATTTTACCCAAAACACTACTTTAACATGGAATTGACAAATGAACGGGTAATATAAAGTCGTAAGTGAATCATATATGATATCATAAATATCATTATGGTTCTGTTACAAGTTAATAATATTTTTAAAACCACTATATAGTAGTCTCAAAAACATACGGAAGAAATTTGACATAAGGTAAGGGATAATTATTCCAATCTTGTTCTTATCTAAAATTGTTTATTTGTAAGTATTTACTGGGGTTATATTTATCATCTACATCCATGTATTCTAAAAATGTATTCATAAAATACTTACAATTCTTCCATGTATGTTTAAAGTCATTTTTACTTTTTTTTGACTTTTACCACATGATATGGAAGGAATCTTTCTTTTATTTACTATAGAAGGTACTTTTTGACTTTTTTAGGAAAAGTACGTGAAGAATGTTTTTTAACTTATACGGCATTAATTTTTTTACGGTTTTATAGTGCCTTATTTTTCATGAAGCTTACTCTATAAGATATCATGATTATTTTAAAAAAATCAATTTCTTTTAAAATTTCATGGCATTTTGTGAAAAGAAATTGATTTTGAAGATGAAAGGATATTTTCCTCAAGAATTCATTTCAAGTGTTTTATCAAAACAATTTTCCATCTAAGATAACATTATTTAATATGTTTATATTTCAACTATAATGTTTCTATTATTTACATGGTTTCATTTTTCTTATGATGAAATGATATTCATTTATTTTATATGGATTATGTTATGATGGGATGGTGTTTATGAAACCCATATTATTCTTTGGGATATGATGAAAGATTATTTTGTGGCACAAGAAAGATTGATTTCATTATGAGATGGGTGGGACCTATATCTCCCTCCAATGCATTGAGTAAAGATTTATATCTCATGAGATAGACATGGCTAGAACGGAAAGTGAATCCGGTTATGTAATACAGGGCTGGAACGACAAGTAAACCCGGTTTAGTAATGGACTTTGTCCACTATGATTGTCTTGCAAATAATGCCTTGGATACAATGGAAGTCATAACATGTTCTTAATGGTTTGACACAATTACATGCTTTATTCCCATGCTATTTTATCATGATTAATGTTACTTTATGATCTATTCCTTACGTACTGCGAAGATTTATTTCACCACTCAAGATTTTAATGTTTAAATATTATGTTCATGTTTTTAAGTTCAAATTTATATGGTTTGTTTTATTTTCTCCATGCTTACCCTTTCTGAGTATTTGAGATCACCATTTATATGTTTTCTTTTCTCCAGGATATAAAGATAGGTTTTAGGTAAGAAAACAAAAGGGGAAGATCTTTATGGGAGATGTTGAAGATCTTTCACCATGATTAGAAGATTATGTTCTGAGTTTCCAAAGACACTAAACTATTACGGTCCTTGAGTGTTGGTTTTTTTATGCATTAAGTATTCTGAAAAAGTAATGTAATGTCCATGTACGTCAAGCTTGGGTCTCTATAGGTATGTAAAAGGTCATGAGATTGAATTAAGAATTTGATTTTAGTTTTTACATATTAGATATTGATATTGTGATGGAATTGAGTTCTCTCTTGATTAAAGTGTCCTTATATAGAGGGAATTTGGGTTATATTTTTCACTGTCCTGGAGGGTTATACATTTTTTAGAAAATTAGGGGTTGGAAAACTATCCCTCCAAGAATTATATTATAGGGATTATTGGTTTAATATGATTATAAGACTTTAAATTAAATATTTTCATATACCTTATACATATTATGAATTTGGATATGTGTAAATATAGTTGGATTTTAATTTGGGTTAGCAACAGAGTCTATGAAATGTGTGAAGGGTTACACATCTATATGGTTTCAGAATATTTATTTAGTGGAAGCAATATGATTCTAAACTAAATCATTATAATAATTTATATATGTATAGTGGATAACATAAAATAATATGGAAAGATTAAAACCCAATAAAAAAATAGTATGTTTTATATTCTTTTCAAAGTGACACTTATTAAGATATCAATCATCCAACCTAGCATTCCATGCCAAAGGTAGGTTCCCCTTGATTATCTAGGGTTTTCTAATAAAGTAATGAGGTGAAACTAACCATTAAGTTCCTTTTTGTTATTTTATATTTTTTACACTTAACTATGAAACAGGTAACCCTCTGGGTAGATCTCACAGCCTAACCTCTATTGTTCAACCTTTAAGAACTAGCAACCCTCTGGGAGGCACACTCAGTCTCACCCCTTTGGTTCAGCTAAGTAAATTAATAATAGACTCTCTGAGGAATCACTCACCGTCAATTCCCCCCATAGTCTCGTATCGTGCTAAAGGATCTATGGGGAAGCACTCAACGTCTCATTCCCTTTGTGGCCCACGTCAAGGAACTACAGACTCTCTGGGAAAGCACTCAACGACAATTTCCCCTATGGCCTCGCATCGTAAAAAAAATAAGGACACTCTGGAGAAGCCCTTACGTCTATTCTCCCTGTGGTCCACTACACTAAGTTCTCTCACCACTATGTAAAACCAACATGTACAATGTGCGTGTATCGTCCAAGCAAACCTCAATAACTACTTGGATATCATTCTAAGGCTCAACAGTAAAGCAACACAACAGTTCCATCAACCTATAACTACGTATGGCAACAGGAAAAAGCCCAAACAGGCAGACAAGCATAGAAAAGCATAAGATCACAGTATAATTACCTAAATTCTACAAGCAATAACCTCTACTAAAACAAAAAAGCAAAGCAGGCAATAACTGGGCAAAACAGGAAACACACAATTTCCCCATTCAATGGAAATTGGTGGAAACTACACAAATACTCAAAGACTTCCTACAGAAAGGCACAAACCACCTACCTAGATCCTATAAGATCGATATATATGAACCTCGCCCCGTGAATCGGCCTAGAACGGAGTAGATCTGAGAAAATGCACAAAACGCTCAACCTACGATATCTTGAAAACGAGGAGGAATCAAGAAACAAGTCTTAAGCAGAAGAAAGAGATTACTGGGGCAATTCCAACGCAACCGACCACGCTCGAAACGGAGAACAGATGAAGGGGCGGGAGCTCGTCAAAGATTCGTCTGGACGAGGAACTCTCGGACGGACGAAAACTAAAGAAGAAGGTGAAATTGGGGGTTATCCGCGACCCCGGTTCATTTAGTGAAAAAAAGAAAGTACACGACATGTACTTCTAGGGTACACGGTGTGTACTAGGTCTGTCCGTACTCCGCTAAAAATGGCCCCCATGTCATTCCTACACACCGTGTGTGTGGCCCGGACAAGGCCAGCACACAGCTTCGAGTGGGAAAATAGTACACGACGTGTACTCAGAAAGTACCCGACGTGTACTTACAAAATTTCTAGAACCACCATTTTTCTTAAAAACTCCAAAAAAGAAAGGCGTACCTGAAAAAAAAAATCCAGGTTCTTACAAACTTCCCCCCTTAAAGAAATTTATCCCCGAATTTCCTAACAAGGTGGAGAAGAAGAAACCCTGAATAGCTCCGGCCACTACGATCATACATCAGCCTCCCTCTCCTAAGTCTCGTCCTGTACTTGCCCGTGCTGCCATAGCACCCGTACCAGGGGAACAGACTGGCCTCGGAGAACCTTCATACTATGGTTGAAAATCCAGATAGGATGCTCCCCAAACGATGCATCCGCTTCGAGCACAACCTCCTCAGGCTGAAAGATGTGAGACGGGTCTGAAAAGTAATGTCGGAGCTGGGAGACATGGTAGACGTCGTGCATAGCCCGGTACCTCTGAGGTAACTGCAACTGATAGGCAACCAGCCCAACTCTATCCAACACCTCAAACGGCACGACGTACCGCGATGAAAGCTTACCATGTCTCCAAATCCTCTTGTGTCCCAACCTCGGTGCGACACACAAGAAAACCTGATCCCTGAACTCAAACTCTAGAGGTCGTCTTCGCTGATCAGCATAAGATTTTTGACGAGACTGTGCTGTATCCATCCTCTTCCGAATCAACTCTATCTTCTCTGAAGTCTCCTGAACAAGACGAGGTCCCAACAAAGCTACCTCTCCTACCTCCAGCCAGCATAAGGGTGATCAGCATGGCCTACCATACAAAGCCTCGTATGGTGCCATCTAAATGGTTTCCTGGAAACTGTTATTGTAGGCGAACTCCACCAGAGGAATATGCTTCTCCCAAGATCCGCCAAAGTCCAGAATGCAAGCTCAGAGCATATCCTCAAGCACCTGGATTGTGCGCTCAGACTGGCCATCAGTCTGTGGATGGTATGCTGTACTAAAACGTACCTATATACCCAAGGAATTCTAAAGTCCCTGCCAAAACTGAGAAGTAAAGCGAAAATCCCTATCTGAAACAATGGAGTGTGGGACCCCATGCAGATGAATGTTCTCTCAGATGTAAAGTCATTCCAGATCGTCGACACTGAAGGTATCCTTGATCACCAAGAAGTGAGAAACCTTCATAAGTCTATCGACGACAACCCAAACAACATCGTTCCCTCGAGGTGACCTCGGAAAACCAGTCACGAAATCCATCGCAACATCGTTCCACTTCCACTCCAGAATGGGAAACTGCTGTAAAAGGCCTGCTAGTTGCTGACGCTCTGCCTTTACATACTGAAAATTAGAACACCTCAAGACAAAACCAGAAAAATCCTTCTTCATACCTGGCCACCAGTATTGGTGATGAAGGTATCGATACATCTTGGTGACGCCAGAAAGAACTGCCCAAACTGATGAATGAAAATTCTACATCAGCTCCTTGCGTATGTCTACTGGTACCCATACACGTCCCTGGAAACGCAAGATCTCATCCTTGCCCACTGTCCACCCAGGAAGAGGGTCCTCTCCTGACACATTCTCCCACAGGACTAAGCCTTATGAGTCTGATAGCTGCCTCATTCATACCCGATCGAGAAGAGTAGAGGTAACAGCTACAGATGAAAGGAAAGACTGTTCCTATCTGTCGTGCACCTCCAAAAGCATCTCAGAGAACATAGACATAAGCTTCCACTCACTGCTGGCCTCCTGCACTACCTGAACCTGAGTTCTCCTATTCAAAGCATTAGCCACTGCGTTGCCCTTTCCTGGCGTATAGGAGAGATCAAAGTCGAAAGACTGAAGATACTCAACCCACCTATGTTGTCTCAGATTCATATCATGCTGGGTGAAGATATACTTGAGACTCTTGTGGTCGGTAAAAACCACAAAGTGCTCTCCCAAAAGGAAGTTCCTCCAAAAGTGTAAGGCATGAACAATAGTTGCCAACTCCAGATCCTGCGTAGGGTAGTTCTTTTCATGTATCCTCAACTGCCGAGACCCATACGCAACGACCCCATCTCCCTACATAAGCACAACTCCTAGCCTGATACCTGAAGCATCATAGTAAACAGTATAGCTCTTGCCTGGATCTGGAAAGACTAGTATCAGTGCTGACGTCAACCTCCCTTTCATCTCCTGAAAGGTTGACTCATAAGAATCTGACCATAAGAACTTCACCCCTTTCTTGGTCAGACCTGTCAAAGGTGCTGCCAGATGAGAAAAGTCCTGAATGAAGTGTCTGTAGTAACCAGCCAGCCCTAGGAAACACTGTACCTCAAAGACATTCTTCGGATGCTCCTAAGAAACTACAGCTCTCACTTTCTCTGGGTCCACTGACACTTTTGCCTCTGAGATGACGTGACCCAAGAAGTGAATCTGATACATCCAGAAGTGGCACTTCGAGAGTTTGGAATAAAACCGATGCTCTCTCAGTGTACTTAGAATGATCTCAAGATGTGTGGCATAGTCATGTAGAGTGTGAGAGTACACCAAGATATCATCCACGAAGACCACGATGAAGGAATCCAAGTAAGGATGGAACACTCGGTTCATCAGTGCCATGAAAACTGCTGGCGCATTCGTGAGACCGAACGACATAACTGTATACTCGTAAAGACCATACCTTCTCCTGAAAGATGTCAGTGGTATATCTGATGGTCTAACATGCAAATTATGATAATCGAACCTCAAGTTGATCTTTGAGAATGCCCGGGCACCTTGAAGCTGATCTAAGAGGTCATCGATCCTCGGCTAGGGATATTGGTTCTTGACCGTCAAGTGGTTCAGCTTCCGATAATCTACACAAAGCTGAAGGGTACCGTCTGCCTTCTTCGTAAACAGGACAGACGAACCCCAAGGAGAAGTATTGTGTTGGATGAAACCCTTTGTATAACGACCCATACTTTACATACATTTTTATTACTTCATAATTGAAGCATACTTAGTACAATATATAACAAAAACCACAAAAGGACCGTATAGGTATAGTGTCTTTAGAAACTGGGAAACATAAACAACTGGTTCATAAATCTTCTACAGTGTCTCCCATTTACTTCCTCATATCTAGAGTCCTTTATAGCATATCTACTTAATATTCTTCTTCCGGAACTGGGGAAAAACATAAAAAGGGGTGAGCTCAAATGCTCAGTAAGGGTAAAAAAGGAAATATCAATCACATCATAACCTTTTAAAAATCTTAACCTGCAAAAGAGTTCATAATATCTTAACATGGGATAAATCATAGAAGTCAAAATGAAATCCCAATAATCATAACATAAAACTTGAAACTTTGTGGCATTCACACATAATCATAGAGAATCATTTCTTGTAAGCCATGACTCATTGCCAGGACTATCTTAGCGGACAAAGTCCATTTCTGAACCGAGTTCACTCCTCGTTTCAGTCCTGTATCACTGAACCAGAATGACCTTCTGTTCCAGCCCTATCTATCTCATGAGATATAAATCTTTACCCAATGCATTAGAGGGAGATATAGGTCCCACCCATCTCATAATGAATCCTTTCTTATGTGTGCCACATAATCATAGATCATACATCATCGCATAACACATGTAATAAAAATGGGATTCATGAAACCTCATGACATCATAAAACAAATCATATAAGGTAAAGGACTTCATAAAAATAATTCCATCACAACATAATCAAATCAATGTAATAATTGGGATAAAAACAGAACCCTATATTATCTTAGATGGAAAATAATTTTGATAAAACATTTGAACTCCATTCTTGAGGAAAATATCCTTTCTACTTCAAAAACATTTTTCTTTTCTTAACATGTTATATAATTTTAAACTAAAATAAGTTAATTAAAAATAAACTTGAAAACTTGTATAGGAAGATTCATTGAAATAATGTTTTATGAATCCATGTATGCCGTATAAGTTAAAAAACATTCTTCTCGTACTTTGGTCGAAATGTCAAAAAGTACCTCGTACGACAAAAGATTCCTTTCATATTGTTTACTAAAAACATACTGAAGGGTAAAATTGGATTTAAAAAATTGTGGGAGGATATGAATAATATTACATATTGAAGGAACATGTATGTGGATGATAAATACACCCTAGTAAATACCAAAGTATAATCAATCTCGGATAAAAATGAGATTGTGATATTTTCCCTTACCTTAAGTCTGATTTAATTCGTACGTGTCCGAAGCTCCTGTATAATGATTTAAATAATGTTATTGACTTATTCCAGAATCATACTTATTGATATTATATCCTATATGGTCATATTCTTAGCTTCTTATTAGTAATATTTCATTGTTACTTGTTATTCGGGTCTTAATTGCTTTTTGTTCTTATGCATGTTTTGCCCAATAAATTCTTATTCTTCTTGTTAGGTTATAGATACCTTATATCCAGAATGGTATTAGTGTAAAATATATCATATTTATTCATTCAATTCATTTATATAATTACTATGTAATGAAGATCATGTAGAACGAGTCGCATCACATCGTGGAGACGGTAGGCCGTACGTACGCACGAGTAATGATATCGTTCCCATGATTGTGGAATTGTATTGAAGTGTATTTATACTATTTCAATATCAATATAACATTATCATAATCATATATAGTTACTCATTATACCATTATACCCATCCAAGTAAAGTGGTGGTGGAAAATAGATTACACCACGATGTGGAGACAGTATTCCGTACGTACGCACGCGCGGTGATTTCATATTCCGTAGGCTGGATAGAAGGTGAAATAGGGTTGTTTCATATTTGTAATAACATATCAGTATGTAATTAATACTGATGTTATTACCTTATCATGAAACAACTAAAGAAGAAGAAGTTTAAGAAGAAAGAAATTGAAAAAGATCGGTAGTGGATATTACCTCTTTTGGACATGCCTCTTTGAATCCTCCACTTAGGGCACTAAGATTGGTCTTTGAAGAAGACCAGGACCTCTAGGATTATTCTAGGGATGTGGAGAAGAGGTTTTGGCTGGGGTTTTCCGAGCTTGAATGCTCAAATTGGTGTGAGGAGAAGAGGGAGGAGGTGCCCTTTTATAAGGGGGGAGAGGGGCACCTTTGGGAAATTTCAAAATATTATTTTATATTAAAGTCAAATTCGGTTTATAATGGTTCCAAAGGGTCTTATTTCGAAGATAAGGTGGGGATGGTTCGGAATCCTCTCATCCAATCGGATTTATACAAGTTTAGGTTATTATTTTAACCTTATCAATTAGATTTAACTCTAAGTTAAATAATTTAACTTTTACCGTGTCTTTTTGTTTTCTTAAACTATATGGTTAATAAACTTACAATAACATGCGAAACAAACCCCAAGTTGTTTATTATTATTATATATATCCTTATCTAAGTCATTTGTCCGAACCTTATATTTTTAGGAATAAAATAACAATTAATAATATAATATTTTTTTAAAAAACTATTTTATGTCAATTTTGACACTATTTGGTATTTTATTTTTTTGAAAATCATAACAGAATGATAAGTTCGAAAAAAGTTAATTAAATAAACACTAATATGTCATATTAACATATAAAATTAGTTTAATTCATAAAAAGTCTCAAATTACATGTATTTGGGCATTTATAACATCAATTATGTTAATATTTTCTTAATAAGGTAATTACTACATCATCGTTGAGTCATAAATAAATTAAATTATTTAAAGTATAAAAATTATAAATAAAATAACTTTATGTAGGAAATCTTCTTATATTTCTAATTTATATTTATAATTGAATTTATCTTATGTATAACCTTGTATTAAAAATGTTTTAGTTATTAAACTTTGATTTTAACTATTTTAACTCTTCTTTAAATAAAATAATATTAAATGTCCCAATCTAATACAAGTGGACCTAAATGGTCATATTATATTCATAAGGTTGTTTTTCGTCGAATTACACTCATCCAATAGAATTAGGACATGAGTTAGGGTAATATTAATATCATTTTTACCTTTAATTACCCTATTTACTATTAACCGCGGTAAAAAAAAGTAAAAAGTTACTATTCTCCAAAAAATTATTTTCATCTCATTGAACCACATTTTACTTACTGATATCAACTGTGTCTATTGGATTTTTGAAATTCCATTCACAGAAGCGGTAAAATTATGTTTTATGAAATTCAGTTTTTTTATCTACCACTTAGTGGTTTCACTATTCACCAAAAATTGAAAGTTTTCAGAAAAAACCAAAATTTCACCCTAGGCTAATTTCAGTATTCCGAATCCAAAAATGAAGTCCATTTTGAAAGATAAAATTTATAAAATTTCAAAAAGTGGTTATTACTATTCATAACGGCTATTTCATATAATATTTTAATAGCATATCGTTGTTTAGTGAAAACTCGGTATTGCATACAACGCAAGCTATCGAGGAAAGTCATGATTGCGTGTAAAGCAAGCCAAGCTAGTGTTGTGTGTAATGAAAGATTCCTTCGATGATGTATATAACATAAAAAGAAAATATTTCTCATAAAAGTCTCGGGTGTTACATTCTACCCCCCGTAAAATGAATTTCGCCCTCAAAATTCGTCACTTTGTAACAAACAGGCGAGGATACCTCTCCCTAATCATATCCTCAAGCTCCCATGTTGCTTCTTCTAAATGGTGGTTCCTCCATAAAACTTTCACCAAGAGAGTGGTCTTGTTTTGTAGGACTTTTTCACTATGATCCAGAATCTCTATCGGCCGTTCTTCATAAGAAAGATCATGCTCTAGTGGTACAACTTTTGAGCTGAGTACATGTGACGGATCGGGTATGTACTTTCTCAGGAGCGATACATGGAACACATCATGAACTTGAGAGAGATTCGGTGGAATCTCCAATCGGTAAGCTACCTTCCCAACACGATCCAGTATTTCGAAAGAACCGAATACCTAGGGCTTAACTTTCCCTTCTTCCCAAATCTCATTACTTTTTTCCAGGGAGATATTCATAAGAACACTTTATCGCCCACTTCAAACTCTAGGTATCTTCTTTGGTTATCGGCATAACTTTTTTGTCGACTCTGAGCTGCTATTATGTGTTGTTGAATAGATCAAACCTTTTCTGCCATCTCATCAACAAGATCAGGTCCTAATAGCTTTCTTTCGCCAACTTCATCCCAGCAAGTTGGAGTTCTGTATTTCTTTCCATAGAGAGCTTCATAAGGATACATATGAATACTGGAGTGAAAGATATTATTATAAGAAAATTCCACCAAAGGTAGGTGTTGATCCCAACCACCTTTGAAATCCATAGAGGAAGCTCTTAACATATCTTATAGAGTTTGAATTGTCCTCTCAGAATGACCGTCTGTCTGAGGATGATAAGCAGTGCTGAAACTCAACTCTATATCTAGAGTATGCTGAAGAATTCGCCAAAACTTCGAGGTAAACCTCGGATCCCGATCAGATATAATGGAAAGTGTAACTCCGTGCAATCTTACCACTTCTTTTACATATATCCTGGAAAGCTGATCAAGAGAGAAATCCGCTCTTATAGCAATGAAGTGTGCCGAATTCATAAGGAGATCAACTATAACCCAGATAGCATTATTTCCTTTGGATGTTTTAGGAAGTCCAGTGACAAAGTCCATAGTGATGTTTTCCCATTTCCATTCGGGTATGGGTAATGGTTGTAACATCCCCTTAGACTTCTGTCTCTCAGCTTTAACTTGCTGACAAACTAAGCATCGAGAGACGTATTCAGCAACATCTCTTTTCATGCCATCCCACCAGAAGTACTCTTTCAGGTCCCTATACATCTTCATGCATCCTAGATGAATAGAGAATGAAGAACTACGAGCCTCATCCAGTATCTCCTACTTTAATTCTGGGATGGGTGGAACACAAACTTGATTCATGAACCTTATTATCCCATCACAATCAAAGTGGAATTCAGGAACATTTCTCACCTTCTTTTTTAACTCTACATCTTCTTTCTGCACCTCTTTAATCTTCACATGCATAGATGGTTGAACATTCATTTGAAAAAGATAAGATTTTTCCCCTTCCATTATGATACCAAGATCCATCCTTTGTAAATCCATAAATATTGGATCTTTTGAGATCCTCATCATGGATAAGCTAGAATGGTCTTGTCGACTTAATGCATCAGCCACCTTGTTCGCTTTCCCAGGGTGGTAATGAATTGAGAAGTCGTAATCTTTAATCAACTCCAACCATCTTCTTTGGTGCATATTCAGCTCCTTTTGTGTGAAAATATACTTCAAACTTTTATGATCAGTATAAATATCACACCTTTCGCCATAAAGATAATGCCTCCAAATCTTTAATGCAAAGATTACCGCAGCTAGGTCCAAATCATGAGTTAGGTAATTTTGCTCATGGATTTTCAACTGTCGTGAGGCATAAGCAATCACCATATCATTTTGCATAAGAACACACCCCAGTCCCTTCTTGGATACATCACTGTAGATCACAAACCTTTCTCCACTACAAGGCAGTGTGAGCACAGGTGAACTGGATAGCCTTCTTTTCAACTCCTTGAAATTCTCTTCACATTCCTCCGTCCACATGAACTTAACTCCTTTTTGAGTCAACCTGGTGAGTTGATTTGATAACCTAGAAAAATCTTTCACAAAATTTCGATAATATCCAGCCAGACCGAGAAAACTTCGGATCTCAGTTACTGTTGTTGGTCTCGACCACCTTTCAATAACCTCTGTTTTTGCTGGATCCACAGATATCCCCTCTTTTGAGATTATGTTACCCAGAAATGAAACTTTTTGAAGCCAAAATTCACACTTGGTAAATTTGGCATAAAGCTTCTTCTTTCTCAGGGTCTTCAATACAATTATCAAGTGATCTTCATGTTCTTCCTTTCTATTTAAATAGACAAGAATATAGTCTATAAAGACTACCACAAACTGATCAAGATAGTCTCTAAAGACTCTATTCATCAGATCCATGAAGATAGCAGGGGCATTAGTAAGACCAAATGGCATCACTATAAATTCATAGTGTCCATACCTTGTACAGAAAGCCGTCTTTGGTATATATTCCCCTTTGACCTTTAATTGATGATAACCTGAACGAAGATCAATCTTGGAAAAGTATTGAACTCCGCGTAGTTGATCAAATAAGTCATCGATGCGCGGGAGAGAATATTTGTTCTTGATAGTGATCTTGTTAAGTTCTTGATAATCAATGCAGAGTTGCATTGATCCATCTTTCTTCTTAACAAACAGAACAGGTGCTCTCCAAGGTGATGCACTAGGGTGTATGAATACTTTTTCAAGATTCTCTTGAAGTTTCTTCTTCGATTCCTGCAACTCAATTGGGGCCATTCTATAAGGTTTCCTTGAAATAGGCATAGCACCTGGTATGAGTTCTATTGAAAACTCAACTTCACGATTTGGTGGAAGACCTGACAATTCCTCCAGAAAGACATCATCAAACTCCCATACAATGGGAATATTCTTAATTGCGAGTTTCTATCCAACCATTTGAGATAAATATCCTTAATTTAGTGGAATCAAGACCCATAAGATGGAAGAAATTTCCACTAGAAGGTTATGTTCATCCTTGCATCGATAGATGATCATAGATTGATCTGGAATATGAAATGTGACTTCCCTTATTTGGCAATCGATATGAGCTCTGTATAAAGAAAGCCAATCCGTGCCAAGAATCACATCGAATTCTACTATAAGAAGGATCACAAGATTTGCAGGAAGAAATTTCCCACAAACATCAACTGGAGAAGAATTATAAACTTTTGATGCAACCGTTGTGCCATTAGGAGTTGTCACAGCTAACTCAACATCTAATTATTGAGGTAAAGTGGTGATATCCTTAGAAAATTCTTCAGAAATAAAAGAGTGGGTGGATCCAGAATCAAATAAAACATTTTCTACTTTAGAGTGGATGGTAAGTGTACCTTTCACCACATCATTATCATACTCCACATCGCTGATAGAAATTGCATGTGACTTTCCTTTGTCTTTAGCCTTAAGAGTTTGTCGACGTCGATCATCATCAACAACCCTTGGATTAGGGAATTTATTATCATAATTCCCCATTTCCATGCACTTGAAACATTGAACTGTAGGAGGTTCATTCTGTGTATCCCTTTCTTTGTTCGTATCATTAGACATCTTCTTCCCATCATTGCGGCATTCAAATGCCCGATGACCTTCCTTTCCACATTTGAATCATTTACTTGTCCCTTTAAGATAATTCCCTCCATGTTTCTTTCCACACTTTGAGCATAAGGGAAAATTCATCTTCTTTTCAATGTGGTCTTGAAATTTCCCTTTGAATTCCATTTTCCACTTCTTATCAAACCCATATGACTGATGGGTTACTCCAATTTCCAAATCAACCTTGAGAGCACAAAAAACAATTTCCTCGTAGCTATTGAAGTCCCTAATGGCTAACGCCCTTCGAAGACTTGGTTTTAAGCCACTAAAGAATCGATCGATCTTACTCTCAGGTTGGATAACAATTCCAGAAGCATACCTTGCAAGTCTTGTAAAATTTGCTTCGTATGTACCAACAGATTCATCATCCTTTTGCTTTAATTCAAGAAACTCTTTCTCCATCTTAGTTCGAAGAATATGAGGGAAGTACTTATTGAAAAATATGTTTTTGAACTCGTCCCATTCCATGGACTCAATTTCATCTCTTGGCCCGTATTCTTGATAAGATTCCACCATTTATCAGCTTCGCCTTCTAAACGATATACCACTAAGATGACTTTATCATGTTCAGAACATTGAACAACTGAAAATATCTTTTCAGTGGTACTAATCCATTGTTCAGCCACTAATGGATCAGTTGAACCGCTGAATGAAGGCGGTCGCTTCCTCATGAAGGATTCAATAGAATGTTGTTCCTTCCTTTGCACGTTTGGAAGTCCTGCATTATTCATAGCTTGAGAAAGTTGTGTGAGCATGGCTACAAGATTTTTCATTCCAGCTCCCATATCGTTTGGTTGCTCAGGGGGAAAATCATTTCATTTCCCATTGCATTCCACATTAACACGGTTCCTTTGGGTTCCAGCCATTGACTAAAACCAAGAATAATAGTGTGACCAACACTAATTATAATAAGAAAACCACATAATCAAGAATAAACTTTCACGCTTAAGTTCTTATCATAGGTTCTTCATGGCCATATCTAAAACACTAAGATTTTTCTAGGCTTAGATATATCTTTAGGGTTCTTACTAAGGCTTTCAAATCCTAGTTTCCAAAGGTTGACTATACATTTCCTCTGATACCAACTATAACGACCCATACTTTACATACATTGTTATTACTTCATAATTGAAGCATACTTAGTACAACATATAACAAAAACCACAAAAGGACCGTATAGGTATAGTGTCTTTAGAAACTGGGAAACATAAACAACTGGTTCATAAATCTTCTACAGTGTCTCCCATTTACTTCGTCATATCTAGAGTCCATTATAGCATATCTACTTAATATTCTTCTTCCCGACCTGGGAAAAAACATAAAAAGGGGTGAGCTCAAATGCTCAGTAAGGGTAAACAAAAGAAATATCAATCACATCATAACCTTTTGAAAATCTTAACCTGCAAAAGAGTTCATAATATCGTCACATGGGATAAATCATAGAAGTGAAAATGAAATCCCAATAATCATAACATAAAACTTGAAACTTTGTGGCATGCACACATAATCATAGAGAATCATTTCTTGTTAGTCATGACTCATTGCCAAGACTATCTTAGCGGACAAAGTCCATTTCTGAACCGAGTTCACTCCTCGTTTCAGTCCTGTATCACTGAACCGGAATGACCTTCCGTTCCAGCCCTGTCTATCTCATGAGATATAAATCTTTACCCAATGCATTGGAGGGAGATATAGGTCCCACCCATCTCATAATGAATCCTTTCTTATGTGTGCCACATAATCATAGATCATACATCATCGCATAACACATGTAATGAAAATGGGATTCTTGAAACATCAAGACATCATAAAAAAATCATATAAGGTAAAGGACTTCATAAAAATAATTCCATCACAACATAATCAAATCAATGTAATAATAGGGATAAAAACAGAACCCTATATTATCTTAGATGGAAAATAATTTTGATAAAACATTTGAACTCCATTCTTGAGGAAAATATCCTTTCTACTTCAAAAACATTTTCCTTTCTTAACATGTCATATAATTTTAAACTAAAAGAAGTTAATTAAAAATGAACTTGAAAACTTGTAAAGAAAGCTTCATTGAAATAATGTTTTATGAATCCATTTATGCCGTATAATTTAAAAAAAACATTCATCTCGTACTTTGGCCGAAAAGTCAAAAAGTACCTCGTATGACAAAAGATTCCTTTCATATTGTTTACTAAAAACATACCGAAGGGTAAAATTGTATTTAAACAATTGTGGGAGGATATTAATAATATTACATATTGAAGGAACATGGATGTGGATGATAAAAACACCCCAGTAAATACCAAAGTATAATCAATCTCGGATAAAAATGAGATTGTGATATTTTCCCTTACCTTAAGTCCGATTTGATTTATACGTGTCTGAAGATCCTGTATAATGATTTAAATAATGTTATTGTCTTATTCCAGAATCATACTTATTGATATGATATCATATATGGTCATATTCTAAGCTTCTTATTAGTAATATTTCATTGTTACTTGTTATTCAGGTCTTTATTGCTTTTTGTTCTTATGCATGTTTTGCCGAATAAATTCTTATTATTCTTGTTAGGTTATAGATACCTTATATCCAGAATGGTATTAGTGTAAAATATATCATATTTATTCATTAAATTCATTTATATAATTACTATGTAATGAAGATCATGTAGAACGAGTCGCATCACATCGTGGAGACGGTAGGTCGTACATACGCACGAGTGATGATATCGTTCCCATGATTGTGGAATTGTATTGAAGTGTATTTATACTATTTTAGTATCAATATAAAATTATAATTATCATATATAGTTACTCATTATACCATTATACCCATCCAAGTAAGGTGGTGGTGGAATATAGATTACACCACGGCGTGGAGACGGTATTCCGTACGTACGCACACGCGGTGATTTCATTTTCCGTAGGATGGATAGAAGGTGAAATAGGGTTGTTTCATATTTTTAATAACATAGAAGTATGTAATTAATACTGATGTTATTACCTTATCATGAAACAACTAAAGAAGAAGAAGTTGAAGAAGAAAGAAATTGAAAAAAGATCGGTAGTGGATATTACCTCCTTTTGACACGCCTCTTTGAATCCTCCACTTAGGGCACTAAGATTGGTCTTTGAAGAAGACCAGGACCTCTAGGATTATTCTAGGGAAGTGGAGAAGAGGTTTTGGCAGGGGTTGGATGAGATTGAATGCTCAAATTGGCATGAGGAGGAGAGGGAGGAGGTGCCCTTTTATAAGGGGGAGAGGGGCACCTTTGGGAAATTTCAAAATATTATTTTATATTAAAGTCAAATTCAGTTTATAATGGTTCAAAAGGGTCGTATTTCGAAGCTAAAGTAGGGATGGGTCGAAATCCTCTCATCCAATAGGATTTAGACAAGTTTAGTTTATTATTTTAACCTTATGAATTAGATTTAACTCTAAGTTAAATAATTTAACTTTTACCGTGTCTTTTTGTTTTCTTAAACTATATGGTTAATAAACTTACAATAACATGCCAAAAGAACCCCAAGTTGTTTATTATTATTATATATATCCTTATCTAAGTCATTTGGCCGAACCTTAGATTTTTAGGAATAAAATAACAATTAATAATATAATATTTGTTTTAAAAACTATTTTATGTCAATTTTGACACTATTTGGTATTTGATTTTTGTGAAAATCATAACAGAATGATAAGTTAGAACTAAGTTAACTAAATCAACACTAATATGTCATATTAACATAGAAAATTAGTGGAATTCATAAAAAGGCTCAAATTACATTTATTTGAGCATTTATAACATCAATTATGTTAATATTTTCTTAATAAGGTAATTACTGCATCATCGTTGATTCATAAATAAATTAAATTATTTAAAGTCTAAAAATGATAAATAAAATACCATTATATTGGAAATCTTTTTCTCTTTCTAATGAATATTTATAATCGAATTTATCTTATGTATAACGCTGTATTAAAAATGTTTTATTTATTAAACTTTGATTTTAACTATTTTAACTCTTCTTTAAATAAAATAATATTAAATGTCCTAATCTAATCCAAGTGGACCTAAATGGTCATATTATATTCATAAGGTTGTTTTTGGTTGAATTACACTCATCCAATAGAATTAGGACATGTGTTAGGGTAATAGTAATATCATTTTTACCTTTAATTACCCTATTTACTATTAACCGCGGTAATAAAAAGTAAAAAGTTACTATTCACCAAAAAATTATTTTCATCTCATTGAACCACATTTTACTTACTGATATCAATCGTGTCTGTCGGATTTTTGAAATTTCATTCACAGAAGCGGTAAAATTATGTTTTATGAAAAATTTAGTTTTTTCAACTACCACTTAGTGGTTTCACTATTCACCAAAAATTGAAAGTTTTCAGAAAAATACCAAAATTTCACCCTAGGCTAATTTCGGTATTTCAAATCCAAAAATGAAGTCCATTTTGAATGATAAAATTTATAAAATTTCAAAAAGTGGTTATTACTATTCATAACGGCTATTTCATATAATATTTTAATAGCATATCGTTGTTTAGTGAAAACTCGGTATTGCGTACAACACAAGCTATCGAGGAAAGTCGTGATTGCGTGTAAAGCAAGCCAAGATAGTCTTGTGTGTAATGAAAGATTCCTTAGATGATGTATATAGCATAAAAAGAAAATATTTCTCATAAAAATCTCGGGTGTTACACTTTGCATGCAACTCCTCCAACTACTTCTTGAGCTCCTGAAACTCAGGTGTGGCCATCCTATAGTGAGAAATGGACACCGGTGCCGCTCCTAGCATGAGATCAATGGAGAAGTCAACCTCACGCTCTAGAGGAAATCCCGAAAATTCCTCATGATAGACATCCCTGAAGCGCTCCACCACTGGAGGAAAGTATAACTGTGGAGTCTCCTGATCGTCCAGATAAAGACTAGCAATCTGGGCTGTCACCCTTCCTAGCCCATGATGCTCGAGTCCAGCTCGGCTGGCCTGAAAATCCCATTCACCTCTATGAAGAAAAGATTCACCCTCTGGTGAAATGAAGCTCACTCTATGACGATAACAGTCGACGACTGCCTGGATGGGAACTAACCAGTCCATGCTGAGGATGACATCATAGCCTGTCATCTCTCGGACATAGAGATCCCATAAGAAACGATACCCTGCAACCTCGAGATGGAACTCTCTACACTGGCATACACTAGATGTCCTCATCCCCAAAGGTGTTTCTAGTGTCAACGAGTCAGCAGAAGAAAAGATGCAGAGCCCAAGGCTCTCCACGATAGCAACAAAGATAAAGCTATGTGTAGCACCAGTATCGAAAAGGGATGAAGATAAAACTGAGGCTACTAAAATCGTACCTCGAATTGTAGAAGGGTCGGGATCCGGCTCCTGATAGGTTTGCTCCACAGCAAAGGACTGGCCTGTACCGCGGCCCTACGCCCCTGGCTGACCACTCTGAGCTGAACCTCCCTACTGGTGCTGAGGGACTGGTGGTTGACTGCCACGACCTCGACCTCCACCTCCTCCCAAACGGCCGGAAGAACTCCAGTTCCCCAATTGGTGAGACACTGGTGGTGCTTCCCCTGAACGAGGAGTCATGGAAGAACCTTGGTCACCCACTGCTGGTGAGAAGACTTGGGAGAAACGCTGAAGGTGACCCATCTTGCTGCAAGATTGGCACTCCACAGGGTCTCTCTGACACTGCGGCCTCGTGTTCCCTAACCGGCCACACTGGTATCATATCACCTGACTGCCCGAAGATGATCCGGCTTCCTCTGATCACCGCACGTAGACTCCCTACGACACTTCCTGCTGTCATCTGGAGTAAGACTAGCTCTGGGAGCAGAATCGACCTGGCTCACTGCTCCGGAGTCTCTCAGATTGCGCTCTGCAATCAGTGCCTGGTTGACGATGGAAGTGATAGAAGTCAGCTGGAATATGTTCACCTGCGATCAGATCTCCCACCTAAGACCATCCTCAAACAACCTTTCCAAGTACACCCCACTTCCATTTCAGAGGGGCGTGAAATGCTGCAGCTCGGTGAAACGCGAGGAGTACTCCATAACTGAAAGAGTACCCTGCTCCATGCTCATGAACTCTCGGGCTCGGTCGGCCCTCAGGGTCTCCGGGTAGAAGTAGTCGTAAAACACACGCTGGAACTTCTCCCAAGACATAGCTTGCTGCTGACCCACCTGTGAGATCACGTCCCACCACCTCTTGGTGGAGTTTTAGAGAATGTAGGTAGAGAGCTTGACCCGCCTCTCTAGAGGTGTCTCCAGATGCTCGAAGATAGTTAGCATGGCTTCCAGCCATGACTCTGTAGACTGTGGTCCTCCTTTCCCCAAGAAAGTGGGAGGATGTTACTGCTGAAAGACCCACGTCAAGTCTGCCATAGTCGTGGCAGGAGGCGGCGCTCCCTGGAAGGCTTGTATCATTCTCATGAAACCTTCCCTAAACTGCGCATCGGCGCCTGCGACAGGTATGACAGCCGGTGCCAAAGCTGGCCCAACTGGAGGATCGGTAGGAAGTCCCTAATTAGCCATATCTGGTGTCTGATCACTGCCTGACGACAGACGTATGACCAGAGGACATCTCGGAGGCATAACTCTGATAGATCAAAAGCACGACTTAGATCAAGAAAACAAGGACAGAAAAGACAAGAGTAAAAAATGTAAATAGGGAAAGGAAACTCAAAAGTTAAAAAAAACACAACTACACAACGTGTATAAACACTACACGGCGTGTACCTGAAACCACTCCCCTGTCCGAGTCTCTTTACACGTCTAAGCCACACGGTCCAACTTAACTTGAGACTACACGGCGTGTTCCAAACAAACACGGCGTGTACTAGACAAGGCTTCGGTGGCCCATGTTGTTAATCACAAGGCCGTCTACACGGTTGAACCTTACACGGCATGTTCCGAACAAACACGACATGTATAGGTAAGGGTGACACCGTCCCGTGTTTTTCGTGACATGACCGGGTACATGGAAAGACTACACGGTGTGCTCCGAAGGAAACACGGTGTCTCTAAAAGAAGGTTACACCGGCCCGAGTTGTTTGTGACATGGTCGGGTACCTGGAAAAGACTACACGGCGTGCTCCGAAGGCAACACGACGTGTCTAAAAGAATGTTACACCGGCCCGTGTTGTTCATGACACGACTGGGTACCTGGAAAAGACTACACAACATGCTCCAAAGGCAACACGGCGTGTCTAAAAGAAGGTTACATCGGCCCGTGTTGTTCGTGACAGGGACGTGTACCTAGAAAAGACTACACGGCGTGTTCTGTTACAACATGGAATGTTCTACCTGAGCTTCCCTAACCAGTGTTGTTAGTGACACGGCCGGGTACACGGCTCCACCCTACACGGCATGCATCCAGCGTACACGGCATATTCCTGAAGTTTCTTCAAGACACTATGTTTCTACTCACACGATCAGTGACACGGCCTGAAAACTACATGGCGTGTGCCCAAAAAGTACACGCCGTATATTCTGGGTTTTTCTGGGCAGTATCTCAGAAACTGCACAGCACCCCCAGAAGCACAGAAACGAGACAAAGAGGTGCAAATTCTGATCCGTGAGGGCCCGTACTCCCCGCGAATCAAAGCTTAGAACCTCCTACAGTCGTGCACAAGATAATAGAGTAGAGAATCTATCAAGAATCTATCACAACAGCATGCATAATCTACAAAAAGCCTATCACAACAGCATGAAATCGCTAATGCACCCTAGATGGCATGGAAAAAATGCATGGCATGTGATTTCTATAAGTGCCTATATGATGCATGACATGGAATACCCTCATCTCCTCGGGTTGCGACAGAAATAGAACTATAATAATCAAAACAACAACAAAAAAGGCATGTGAATCACTCTAGGTGAAATCGTATCAACCGTAAAAGTTCAAAACCAGAACTGTAATTAACGAGGTAGTATGGATTTTCCCTGTAAACAGGTTAGCTACCCCCGGGCACAGCTTAATATCAAGTACCGAATCTGTCTTATCCCTAGCTAAAGTCTCTTAACAGCAAAGCAAGATAAAAGAAACCCCTCTGATACCACTTTGTAATGACTCGAATCCGGAGCCCCTCCACTGGTTCCCCGTACCCGGTTCGCCACATGACCTCAGGTGCATTTCCCCAAATGCCAGAGGCTGCCGAAAAGCAGCGAGGGCCTTGGTGAGTCAGTGGGGAAACTATGCCCTCATTTGGCAAAGAATACAGTGGAAGAAAACATAGTCAATAGCAGAAGCAATAAACATCACACAAAAACTGTACCAAAAATAGAAGCAATGTCTGATATACAAGGATGATGCGTTACGATACAAGTATCTATGGAAAGCAGTAAAAAAATAAACATGCTGAATACAACTAAAAACAAACAACTAAAAGTAAACAACATCTCCAACAACATCGTGAGCCCAAGCCCGATCCCATGCTCTCTAACTCCATAGCAAAATCAGGTACCTGAAGTAGAAGGGCGCTTTCCCTTATTTATACCTGCAGCAACATAGTCTGCTTGGGCCCAAAAACATGCCCCAAACAGGGTGTGATACAATCCCAGTAGGCAATCACCCAAAAGATCTGTGCCTAATAGTCAATGAATACATGGCAGTAATAAAGCAGAAAGCAGTAAACAGGTAAGCACAACAGCTATAATCCACAGTTCTAACATATAAGTACACAAGTAAGCATTCAGCAACAAAAGAAATAGGTAACCCTCTGGGTAGTTCTCACAGCCTAACCCCTATGGTTCAACCTATAAGAACTAGAAACCCTCTGGGAGGCACACTCAGTCTCACCCCTCTGGTTCAGCTAAGTAAAATAATAATAGACTCTCTGAGGAAGCACTCACCGTCAATTCCCCCTATAGTCTCGTATCGTGCTAAAGGATCTCTAGAGAAGCACTCAATGTCTCATTCCCCTTGTGGCCCATGTCGAGGAACTACAGACTCTCTAGGAAAGCACTCAACGTCAATTTCCTCTGTGGTCTCGCATCATAAAAAAAATAAGGACACTCTGGAGAAGCCCTTACGTCTATTCTCCCTGGGGTCCACTAGACTAGGTTTTCTCAGCCCTATGTAAAACCAACATGTACAACGTGAGTGTATCGTCCAAGAAAACCTCAAGAACTACTTGGCTATCATTCTAAGGCTCAATAGCAATGCAACACAATAGTTCCATCAACCTATAACTAGGCATGGCAATAGGAAAAAGCCCAAACAGGCAAACAAGCATAGAAAAGAATAATATCACAGTATAATTACCCAAATTCTTCAAGAAATAACCTCTACTAAAGCAATAAAGCAAAGCAGGCAATAACTGGGAAAAACAGGAAACACACAATTTTCCCGTTCAAGGGAAATTGGTGGAAACTGCCCAAATACTCAAAGACTTCCTACAGAAAGGCACAAACCACCTACCTCAATCCTAGGAGATCGATATACGTGAACCTCAGCCCGTGAATTTTCATAGAACGGAGTAGATCTAAGAAAACACATAAAACGCTCAACCTACGGTATCTTGAAAACGTGGAGGAATCAAGAAACAAGGCTCAAGAAGAAGGAAGAGCTTACCGGGGCGATTCCAATTCAACCGACCACGCTCGAAACGGAGAATGAACGAAGGGGCGGGAGCTCGTCGAAGATTCGACAGGACTGGGAGCTCTCGGATGGATGAAAACTGAAGAAGAAGATAAAATTGGGGGTTAGCCGCGACCCCAGTTCATTTAGTGAAAAAAATAAAGTACATGGCGTGTACTTATAGGGTACACAGCGTGTACTAGGTCTGTCTGTAGTCCGCTAAAAACGGCCCCCACGTCACCCCTACACACCGTGTGTGTGGCCCGGACACGACCAGCACACGACTTCAAGCGTGAAAAGAGTACATGGTGTGTACTCAGAAAGTACACAGTGTGTACTTACAAAATTTCCAGAACCATCATTTTTCTTAAAAACTCCAGAAAAAGAAAGGCGTATCTGAAAAGAAGATCTGGGTTCTTACAATATGATTGACATAATTTTCTACTAGATACAATCATGAATTATTTAAATGACTAACCAGTGTAAATAATGATAAAATATAGATTTTATCTCTCTAATGGATATAACGGTTTTAAAAGGGTTTATCATTTTAGTGGGAGAATATTTAATTAAATTCCTTAGTGAATGTCAGTAGAACTTGATACAGAAATGATAAAAGATTTTGTGTAGATATAATAGCATCATAATCATCATCATGCCTAACTTTGTGATTAATCATAGGGAATGGAGAAGCTTAAAGTAAAAAGCATCTTAGACTGATAGAAAATTTTAAGAATTGTTCTTAATAAAGTAAGGAAAATTCTATGTGTTAGAGAAATACATTCATGAGTAACATAGTGTTGAAGCTCTTCACATGAGGTTTAAAATGAATTTGATGCATAATATCTAAATGAACATTATTCGTTTCTCATATAGTAAATATGATTAGGTGTTCATGACTTAGTGTGACTAAAGATATCTTTTATGGCTTATTCTATCTATTGAATTCATTATCTAACCATCATTGGGAATGTTTTAAGAATATGACCATGTTTGAAAAATGTTATCAATTTCTCTCAAAGTATTGAGGTTAAGTGATCATGGATTCTGATTTCTAGATTTTTCTTCTATATTGATACTAAATAAGGTAATGTTTTCAAATATAATAAAAAGAAGGATTTATCCAATTGCTAATCATGATAATTGAAACCTATATGAGTTGTTAAGAAGTGATGATAATGTTCAATTAGATGGAACATTAAAGAATTTATGATGGTGGTCCTAAAAATATGTAGAAAGTTCATGTTAGGTATTAGTGTTATAGAAATAAATTCTTTTATTTTGAAGGGAATATGATACCAAATATATATTTTACAAATTTTGTAAGTATATAAGAGATTAATATCAAGGTGAGAATTAATGGTTCTTTTAGTTTTTGTTAAATTAAGTGTAAATGGTTCCTACTATGGATATTTGAATATAAAAGAATATTAAAATTGTAGATGGATCTAAATAAAATAAATTTATTGTCATCTTATATCTCTTATATGATAAGAGATGTTTTTTATCAATAATGTTTTTTATAAATAATATGAGATAATTGATATGATACACAATGTTTGTGTTTTATTGGATTCAATGACATGCTTTAAAGGAAGGATGTGATCACACCACCCAATAGTTACATATTTTAAAGAATAAAGTCTTCTTTTTAGAATATGACTCCAAACATATAGAACACCATATAGGATATGGATACAATGGTTTACTTTTTAATTGTTTTCAATAATAGGAGTTAAGTGTTATTTATCAAACAAAACCGAGTTTATATTTCCTTCGATGATATTACGAAGAGAATATAATGTCTACGAATCTAGTGAGACTATGTTCCAAACTAAGATAAGTTCTGTAAGAACCTAGATCTTCCTTTCAGGTATGCCTTTCCTTTTTCTAGAGTTTTTAAGAAAAATGGACCTTATGGAAATTTTTGAAGTACACGCCGTGTACTTTCTGAGTACACGCCGTGTACTCTTTCCCAGCTTGAAGCCGTGTGTTGGGCGTGTCCGGGCCACACACACGGTGTGTAGGGGTGATGTGGAGGCTGATTTTGGTGGAGTATGGAAAGACCTAGTACACGCCATGTACTATAAAAGTACACGCCGAGTACTTTTTTTCTTTTCACCAAATGAATCGGGGTCGCGGCTAAACCCCATTTTTATCTTCTTCTATGTCTCGTTCGTTCGGGAGTGACCTGTACGACCAGATCTTCGACGAGCCCCCACCTCTTTTCCCGTTCTCCAATTCGAGCATGATCGATTGCATTGGAATCACAGTGGTGAGTTCTCTCTTCTACTTTAGCCTCGTTTCGTGATTCCTTACCTTTCTCAGGATATTGTAGGTTGAACATTTTTGACATTTTCTCAAATCTACGATGTTCTAAGGGGAATCATTCGTCGTGGATCACATATATTGATCTCATAAGATTGAGGTAGGTGGTTTGTTGCCCTATGTTGAAGTTCTTTTAGTTTTGTTTGCAAAAGTGTCGGATACCCATGTATCAAGTATCCCGAGTTTAGGATTTTGATCCTATTATCTGTTTGACCTATATTGCTTGTTTTATTATGATAAAATGTTGCTAATATGTGCTTGGTTGCATGTTTGAGGACCACCCCATGGGTGACTTCTCCCTGTTTTGGCTGTTTATCGCCCTTTGGCACCGTTTTCCTATGAGGAAAAACCTATTGCATTGCTAGCTTACTTGTTACAACTGTTTGCGTGTATTTATTACTATTTATATGCTTTTGATGCATGATAGCTTTTATCCAAGTAGTTTTTGAACTTACTTAAGGATGCTAATAGTCTATTACGCACGACTGGACTGCTCAGGGCTGTGAGAACCGGGTGCGGGAGATCAAAGAGGGAATTGATGATTAAGTGCTTCTCTAGAGGGTCTGTTGGTTTTAGTTTCATACGTAGGACCTATGAGAATATGACTTTGTGCTTCCCAAGATTGTCCTTAGTTTACGCACGCATCGAGACCACAAGAGGAATTAGACGTATGTTCTTCCTCAGAGAGTCTGTAGATATCATTGCAAGACCATAGCGGAATTGACGTAAGATCTTCCTAGAGTGTCTGTGCCCTGTTTTATTACTGGACTATAGAGGGTTTGCTAGTTTGAGCCACCTAGAGAGTGAGTGTAATTTTGATGGTTGGTTGTGACGAGTCCTCCAAGCCAAAGAACAAGCTTGGGTTTTGTACTGCTTGTGTTTAGGTAGTCTTTGAGATTCCTGCTGTGTTACTTACTTTACCTTGGAATAGAGACCTTGCTAGTTTTCTTTGGTCATTAATTAAATGATTGTGTATGGTAATTAATAGGATTATTTACTATCATATTCCTAGTTAACTAATATGTTTATTTTCTTTACTTTTGCTACATCACTCATTGATAATAGGGCACATATCTTGTGGTGGTTGCCTATTGGGATTAGTATCACACCCTGTTTGGGTCCTGCTTTTCGGCCCAAACAGATTATATAGTTGCAGGTGTAGAGAGGGATTGTGGCCCTTCTACCTCAGGTACTTGATTGCAATGTGGAGCTCGAGAGCATGTGACCGGGCTTTGGCTCACAATGCTGCTGGAGTTTCTGTTTACGTTTAGTTCTTTGGTTTCAATTGTATTTTAGCATATTGATTTGTTTACTACTTTCCATAGATACGTGTACCATACTGCATCATTATTATATCAAATATTACTTAGACTCTTAGTTCAGTTTTTGTATGATGTTAACTTCTTCCGCTATTGTTTATGCTTATTCTTCCACTGTATACTTTACCAAATGAGGGCATAGTTTCCCCACAGACTCACCAAGGCTCTCACTGCTAGTCGGAAGCCTCTGGAATTTGGGGAAATGCACATGAGGTCATGTGGTGAACCGGGTATGGGGCACCAGTTAGGTGGCTCCAAATTCGGGTCATTACAAAGTGGTATCAAAGGAGTTCTTTACTCTTGCTTTACGGTTTGGAGCCTTTATCCAAGGATAGAATAGGTTTGGTACTTGGTATTAAGCCGTTCTTGGAAGTAACTAACCCGTGTACAGGGAAGAGCCATACTACCTCGTTAATTTCATATGCTGGGTTTGAGATTTTACGGTTGATATGATTTCACCTAGAGTGATTCACATGCTTTGCACTGTTATTGTTTTGATGTTACGGTTCTATTTCTATCACAACCTGATGAGATGAGGGTATGCCATATCATGCATCATATATGCACTTGTAGAAATCACATGTCATGCATTCTTGCCATGCCATCTAGGGTGAATTAGCGATTGCTTGTTGTTGTGATAGACTTTGTGTAGACTATGCATGCTGTTGTGATAGATGATTGATAGAATAACTACTATTTTCTCTTGTGTATGACTGTAGAAGATTCTATGCTTGGATTCGTAGGGAGTATGGGCCCTCACAGATCGGATTTTGGCACCTCTTTTCCTTGTTTTTAGTGTTTTTGGAATTCTGTGTAGTTTCTAAGCTACAGCCCAGAAAAACCCAGAATACACGGCGTGTAATTTTTGGATACACGCCATGTAGTTTTCAAGCCGTGTCAATGACCGTGTGAGCAGAAGCACGGTCTCGTAGAAGTAACTTCAGAAACACACCGTGTATGGTAGGTACACGCCGTGTAGCTCGAGCCGTGTACTCGGCCGTGTCACTAACAACACAGGTCGAGGATGCTCGAGTAGCACACACCGTGTTGTTACAGGACACGCCGTGTAGTACCTTCTGGGTACCCGACCATGTCATGAACAACACGGGTCGGCATGACTTTCTCTTAGACACGCCGTGTTTCTATTTGAGCACGCCGTGTTGTACCCCACACTCTTTGATTTTCATGATCACAATCACTTTCATATGTGTTTAACCTTGTTTTCAAGTGTTGTGGATGATAGGCAAAAGATTGCCAAAGGAATGGCCCAAGAAAGGACAAGGAGTGGACTGAAACTCAGTCCACCGGCCAACCGGTGTGATAGCACCGGCCAGCCGGTGGACCTGGCAGAGGCATTGCCCACTGCCAGGCTCCACCGGTCAGCCGGTGGCCTGACCATCAGCCAGCCGGTGGCATCCAGCCCAAACAGTGAGACCTACTGTCTCACCACCGGCCAGCCGGTGGCTCTGGCACCGGCCAGCCGGTGGCTCCTGGGCAGAACAAGTTTCCTTTTTGCAAGGCACCGACCAGCCTGTGGAGCTGTACCGGCCAGCCGGTAGCC
Organism: Viscum album; assembly: GCA_963277665.1. Lineage (NCBI taxonomy): Eukaryota > Viridiplantae > Streptophyta > Magnoliopsida > Santalales > Viscaceae > Viscum > Viscum album. Next base: position 1,674,685,476 of record OY728133.1, read on the forward strand.
CAGTCAAACTAGCCGTTGGCTTTGACCAGTCAACTCTCTTTTGGCCTCCAACGGCTCCGAAGACCTCTCCAACGGCTCCGAAGACTCCCCAAGGGTTCCATGCCTATAAATAAAGGCCAAGGAACACCCGGAACCTAATCGGATCATATACCAAGCGCCCGGACATATTGTTGCACATTTGGCGAACCTCCGGCGCTCCACCTTCAAGGATCCTCAAGTGCTCCAATCCAATTTCCAATCCAAGGAGCACCTCAAGAAGCTTGGGAGAGCACGCTCCATCAACTCCATCATACCTTGGCGCCCAAGTCTTCCTCAAAATACGGGTTTTATTGTTTATCTCTTTTTGAGCTTTAAAATTGGGTTTGTGCCTACAAACCCCAACCTTTTCTCATCCCCCCTTTCTTTTGGGTTTCACATCACCATTAAGGCGTGAAGAGGTTTCTTCAAGCCTTTCCTTTTAAAAGGCTTGTGTCACCGGTGAGCTAGCCTTCACCCGTTAAAAAGGCTAGTGGGTTCTTACTTAACCATTAAAAGTAAGTGGGTTCTTGCTCAACCATCAAAAGCAAGCTGTAATAGGTCCTAGTGCTACCTCAAAGCCTAGTGGGTTTCTTGCTAAAACCATTGAAAAGCAAGCGGTAGGAATCTCTCAACGGTTGAGTTGGGAGCGGAGACGTAGGCCGGGTTTTGGCCGAACTCCGTTATCAATTTCGTGTGTCTTGCCTCTTTACTTTCCGCTGCACTTTCAACTTTGATTTTAATTTGTTAATCATTTTTAAAAAAGGCAATTCACCCCCCTCTTGCCATCTCTTTCCTCGTTTATTCCGACCCAACAATTGGTATCAGAGGGGTAATTTGAGTAATACCTTAAACGGTTTCAAATTTAAAGATCCTTTTTGATGGCATCTACCTCTTTCGCCCCCGAGGGCTACTCTTTGGGTCGGGCTCCATTTTTTGATGGGACCGACTATAATTATTGGAAAACCCGCATGACCACTTTTTTAAGAAGCATAGGATATCCTATTTACAAAATTTTCATGCAAGGTTATACTTTGACTTCCCCCGACGAATCCAAATGGACCCAAGCCGATATTAGAAATTTCGAGCTTGATGGCAAAGCCATGAACGCTCTACATTGCGGCCTTGACTGAAATGAGTTCAATCGAGTTTCCACATGCACCTCCGCACATGAAATCTGGAAACTTTTGGAGGTTACCCATGAGGGGACCAACAAAGTAAAGGATACTCGATTGGACATGTACCGTCAGGATTTTGAGTCTTTTTCTATGCATCCCAATGAATCTATTTCTGAAATGTTTACTCGCTTTACTGACGTGTGCAATGGTATAAAATCTCTTGGTGATGATGTTTCAGCCGAGACGATGGTCAAGAAGATCTTATGGGTCCTTCCGAGCTCATGGGCACCAAAGGTGACGGTGATCCAAGAAGCTAAGGACGTCAAAAATATGCAAGTAGAGGAGCTCATCGGATCTCTCATGACTTATGAGATCACGATGAGGAGGCAAGCTCAAAAGGAGGGCACACCAATCAAGACACCAAAGAACATTGCCCTCAAGGTAAAAAAGGAAGTAAGCTCCTCCTCATCTTCTTCCTCATCTCCTTCCTCATCTTCCTCATCATCAAGTGGCGACTCGAAAATGGAGAATCTCGCCCGCCAAATGCATAAATTTATGAAGAAGCATAAGAAGAAGAAGAAATCTCGCAAGGCGCGAAAGCAAGAACCCACCAAAAAATCCGAGCCCAAGGTAAAATGCTACGGGTGCGGCGAAAAGGGCCATTAGAAGCCCGATTGCCCACTCAACAAGAAACGGGCCAAGGAAAAAGGAAAGAAGAAGGTCCTCAAGGCGACATGGAGTGACACCTCATCATCCTCCTCCTCCTCCTCCTCGAGCAACCAAGGTACAAAATGCCTAATGGCATTTCATGAGGTAACATATTCCGACTCCTCCTCCTCTTGTTCTTAAAATTCAAATTCTTTAAATCATCTTTCTTATGAATAACTCTCACACGCTAGAGACCAACTAGAAAAAGGTTTTCATGCTTTATCGTCAAAATTTGTTGCTTTAAAAAAGTCTTTCAAAAAACTTTCCTCCGAAAAAGACCAACTTCTCAAAGAGAAGGAGGAACTCTCCCTAAAAATCCAAAATTTTCCAAATGTTGATTCCATGGAATCAACCATCAAAGACCTAAGGGAAACCCTAGCTAAGTTCACCCAAGGGGAACAAAATCTGAACAATCTCCTAGGTTCCCAACGAATTTCTAGAACCACCCAAGGGCTTGGCTATTCCAAGCAAGCCTCCTCCTCCCATGCACCCACTATTTTTGTAAGGGGGAGCTCCGCTTACAAATTTTGTAATTATTGTAAGAAACCCGGGCACCTTATTTATGAATGTAATTGTAAAAACGCCCGGTATGGTCAACCCAAAAGTGTTTTCTTTTCGGACGAATTTTATAGGAGAAGACCTGCCATGAGACAAGTTTGGATTGAAAAATCCCTCTTAGCAAGTCTCTCCGGGCCTAAAATCATCTCTTTTCAAAATCCCTCTCCCCGATGATCTTTTGTTTTATTTAGGGGGAGTTAGGATTGATTAAGCTTTTCAATTTCAAATTTTTTTTCTCAATCTTTCAATTTCAACACTTGGTTTAAAATTTTCATTCAAAATTTTCATTTCAAATTTTTTATTCAAAATTCTCTATTCAATTTTTGATTCAAAACTTTCAATTCAAATTTCAAATTTCATTTGATTTAAAAATCCCATCTCTTGTTTTTCAAAATCTCCCTCAATCATGTTTTATGCCCCGTTCTATTTTGATAATCACAAAGGGGGAGAAATTTCTTGATTGATTGGGGGAGAGTCTTTTCACTCATGCTTAGTATTTATTTTCAATTTATCATTTAAAGCATGCCTTTCATTTAAGTTTTTACATTGCTTAGATAAGTGATTGTGATCATCAAAATAGGGGGAGATTGTTGTACCCCACACTCTTTGATTTTCATGATCACAATCACTTTCATATGTGTTTAACCTTGTTTTCAAGTGTTGTGGATGATAGGCAAAAGATTTCCAAAGGAATGGCCCAAGAAAGGACAAGGAGTGGACTGAAACTCAGTCCACCGGCCAACCGGTGTGATAGCACCGGCCAGCCGGTGGACCTGGCAGAGGCATTGCCCACTGCCAGGCTCCACCGGTCAGCCGGTGGCCTGACCACCGGCCAGCCGGTGGCATCCAGCCCAAATAGTGAGACCTACTGTCTCACCAACGGCCAGCCGGTGGCTCTGGCACCGGCCAGCCGGTGGATCCTGGGCAGAACAAGTTTCCTTTTTGCAAGGCACCGGCCAGCCGGTGGAGCTGTACCGGCCAGCCGGTAGCCCAGTCAAACTAGCCGTTGGCTTTGACCAGTCAACTCTCTTTTGGCCTCCAACGGCTCCGAAGACCTCTCCAACGGCTCCGAAGACTCCCCAAGGGTTCCATGCCTATAAATAAAGGCCAAGGAACACCCGGAACCTAATCGGATCATATACCAAGCGCCCGGACATATTGTTGCACATTTGGCGAACCTCCGGCGCTCCACCTTCAAGGATCCTCAAGTGCTCCAATCCAATTTCCAATCCAAGGAGCACCTCAAGAAGCTTGGGAGAGCACGCTACATCAACTCCATCATACCTTGGCGCCCAAGTCTTCCTCAAAATACGGGTTTTATTGTTTATCTCTTTTTGAGCTTTAAAATTGGGTTTGTGCCTACAAACCCCAACCTTTTCTCATCCCCCCTTTCTTTTGGGTTTCACATCACCATTAAGGTGTGAAGAGGTTTCTTCAATCCTTTCCTTTTAAAAGGCTTGTGTCACCGGTGAGCTAGCCTTCACCCGTTAAAAAGGCTAGTGGGTTCTTACTTAACCATTAAAAGTAAGTGGGTTCTTGCTCAACCATCAAAAGCAAGCTGTAATAGGTCCTAGTGCTACCTCAAAGCCTAGTGGGTTTTTTGGTAAAACCATTGAAAAGCAAGCGGTAGGAATCTCTCAACGGTTGAGTTGGGAGCGGAGACGTAGGCCGGGTTTTGGCCGAACTCCGTTATCAATTTTGTGTGTCTTGCCTCTTTACTTTCCGCTGCACTTTCAACTTTGATTTTAATTTGTTAATCATTTTTTAAAAAGGCAATTCACTCCCCTCTTGCCATCTCCGTTATCAATTTCGTGTGTCTTGCCTCTTTACTTTCCGCTGCACTTTCAACTTTGATTTTAATTTGTTAATCATTTTTTAAAAAGGCAATTCACCCCCCTCTTGCCATCTCTTTCCTCGTTTATTCCGACCCAACACGCCGTGTACTCTTGCCTACGTACCCGACCATGTCACAAACAACACAGGACAATGTCACCATTACCTATACACGCCATGTTTGTTCGGAACACACAGTGTAAGATTCAGCCATGTAGATGGCTGTGTGTTTAACAACACTGGCTGCGGAAGCCTTGTCTAGTACACGCCGTGTTTGTTTAGAACACGCCGTGTAGTCTTTGGTTAAGTTGAACCGTGTGGGTTAGCCATGAAAAGAGACTCGGGCAGGGGAATGGTTTTCTAGTACACACCGTGTATGGGGATAACACGCCGTGTAGTCTGGGGTTGTGCACGACCAGGGGTTGTAGAGTTGCACGCCCATGTCTATGGTTTATGTACACACGCCGTGTAGTCGTGTTTTGTAGAACTTGTTAGTTTCCTTCCCCTGTTCCCATTTGGTAGTCTTGTGTTTCTATCCTTGTTAATCCTAAAGTCTGAAGTGTGATTTTGTTTTCTTAGAGTGATGGCACCAAGACGTCCTCCCATTGCATGCCAGGAACCAGGCAGTGACCGTACGCCTGATACGACAGACCAAGGAAAACCTGTAGTCCCTCTGATCGTTCCAGACATGGCACCTGAATTGATTCCAGACACTGGTGCCGACACTCAGTTCAGAGAGGGTTTCATGAGGTTTATGCAGACATTCCAAGGATCTTAGCATCCAGCCCTGTCTATGGAAGAACTGACGCGAGTCTTCCAGCAGCAGCATCCACCCACTTTCACAGGGGATGGAGGACCTCAGGCTGCCGAGTCATGGATGGAGACCATGCTCTCTATCTTCAAGAATCTGGAGACACCCCTAGATAGAAGGGTGAAGCTCGCGAATTATATGCTGTGAGATTCTGCCAAAAGATGGTGGGATGTTGTCTCATAGGCAGGGTTCCAACGGACTATGACTTTGGATGAATTTCAGAGTACGTTCTACGACTACTTCTATCCGGCCACGCTGAGCACCGACAGAGCCAGAGAGTTCATAAACCTGCAGCAGGGTACCCTTTCAGTCACGGAGTACTCCTCCCATTTCACTATGTTACATCAATTCACTCCTGTTTTGGGAAATGACGAGCTGTTTTTGGAGAGGAAGTTTGTGGAAGGCATCAAACCAGAGATCAGATCGCAGGCGAACGTCTTCCAGTTGACTGCTATTACTCTAATAATCAACTAGGTGCTGATCACAAAATGGAATCTGAGGGAGACTGGAGCTGTTGACCAAGGTGGTTTAGCACCCAAGGCTGATTCATTTCATACTGACAGCAAGAAGCGCCACTGAGAGTCTACTCGAGGTGACCCGAGGAAGCGTGGTATTTCTTTGGGAAGATGGGACATTTCTTATGGCAACTAGGTGGTGTGCTATTATTGTGAGAAGAGCAGGCATAAAAAGCCTCAGTGACCGAGAGATCCAATGGAGTGTCGAGCTTGTGGAAAGATAGGTAATCTATATCGTTTTTGTAGGGTTCTTCTTCTAGCAGCTAGTGAGGGAGGATCAGTTTCTACTCCTCGTACAAGAAAAGGATTACCAGTTCCGCAACAGACTGGGGGCTGGGGTTCTTCAGGTCATTTAGGCCAGGGTTGAGGTCATGGACATAGTGGTCAGGCTCAAGGAGGATCAGATCAGGGATATCAGACTACTACACAGGGCCGTGGTACTAGCCAGACGTTTGCAGTAGATCAGATTCATCGGGGGTAGGATCTTGGACCTTCCACAGTTAGAGGTACGATCTTAGTATCCTTAGTTTTATCTTCTGCACTTTTTGATACCGGGGATTCTCATAGCTTTATTTCTATGCACATTGCGGAGAGCCTTCGACTAACTGTCTTTACTTTCGAGAATACGTTGACACTAGACACTCCTTTAGGACATAGAATTGCTAGTGTGCACCGGTGTAGAGAGTGCCCTCTCGAGGTTCTAGGGTATTGTTTCTTATAGGATCTCTATGTCCTAGAGATGACAGGCTATGATGTCATTCTCGGAATGGACTAGCTAGTTCCCTTCCAGGCATCCTTTGACTGTTATCGCCACAGAGTGAGTTTTGTTTCACCAGAGGGTGAGTCTTTTCTTCATAGGGGCGAGTGAGATGTTTAGGCGAGTCGAGCAGGACTCGAGAATCATGGAATGGGAAGGGTGAAAATCCAGATTGCTAGTCTTTATCTGGACGATCAGGGGACCTCGAAATTAGACTTTCCTCTAGTGGTGGATCGCTTCAGGGACGTCTTTCCAGAGGACTTTTCAGGTTTTCCTCTGGAGCACAAGGTAGACTTTTCTATTGATATCATTCCATGAGTAACATTGATGTCCATTACTCCTTACAGAATGGCTACACCTGAGTTGCAGGAGCTCAAGAAGCAGTTGGAGGAGCTGCAGGAAAATGGTTTTATCCAACCCAGTACCTCTCCCTGGGGTTTGCCGATCCTGTTTGCGAAAAAGGAATACAGTACCCTTCTGCTTTGTGTGGATTATCAGAAGCTGAAGCAGTTGACGGTCAAGAACCGATATCCGTTGCCGAGGATCAATGACCTCTTTGATCGGCTTTGAGGGTCCCGAGTGTTCTCAAAGATCGACTTGAGATCTGTTTATCATCTGTTGCACATTAGACCATCAGATATACCTCTGACAGCCTTCAAGAGCAGGTATAGACTATACGAGTATACAGTCATGCCGTTCGGTCTCACGAACACTCCTACATTTTTCATGGCACTGATGAACCGAGTGTTCCATCCTTACTTGGACTCTTTCGTCGTGATCTTCATGGATGATATCTTGGTGTACTCTCATACTCGACACGACCATGCTATACATTTTGAGATCATTCTCAGTACACTGAGAGAGCATCAGCTTTATGCTAAACTCTCGAAGTGCCACTTCTGGATGGATCTGATTCACTTCTTGGGTCACGTCATCTCAGAGGCAAGAGTCAGTGGACCCAGAGAATGTGAGAGTTTTAGTTTCCTGGGAGTAGCTGAAGAACGTTTTTGAGGTACAGAGTTTCCTAGGGATGACTGGTTACTACAGATGCATCATTCAGGACTTTTCTCATCTAGCATCACCTTTGACAGATCTGACCAAGAAGGGGGCGATGTTCTTATGGTCAGATTCATGTGAGTCATCCTTTCAGGAGCTGAAAGGGAGGTTGACGTCAGCACAGATACTAGTCTTTCCAGATCTAGGAAAGAGATACACTGTTTACTGTGATGCTTTAGGTATCGGGATGAGAGCTGTGCTTATGAAAGGAGATGAAGTCATTGCTTACGGGTCTCGGTAGTTAAGGCCACATGAGAGGAACTACCTGACTCACAATCTAGGGTTGGCGGTTGTTGTTCATTCCTTACTCTGTTGGAGAAAATACCTTTTGGGAGAGCACTTTGTGGTTTTCACCGACCACAAGAGTCTAAAGTACAACTTCACTCAGCGTGACCTGAATCTGAGATAGCGCAGGTGGGTCGAGTATCTCCAGTCTTTCGACTTCGAGCTCACCTATATGCCTGGGAAAGGCAATGCTGTGGCTGAAGCACTGAGCAGGAGGACTCAGTTGCAGGCAGTTCAGGAGGCCAGTAGTGAGTGGCAGCTTAAGGCACTGTTCTCCGAGATGTATTTGGAGGTGCACGATAGACAGGGATAGACAGATCTTTCTTCTGTAGCTATTACCTCTGCTATTTTAGATTGAGTTCGGATGAGGCAGCTATCAGACCCTGAAGGCCTAGTCATATGGGAGGGTGTGTCAGATGGAGACCCCACTCCGGGGTGGACAATGGTCGATGATGATGTGCTACATTCTCATGGCCGTGTATGGGTTTTAGTAGACCTACATGAGGAGCTGATGCGGGAATTTCATGCTTCAGCTTGGGCAGTTCATCCAGGTGTCACCATGATGTACCGTGACTTACGTCGTTACTATTGGTGGCCAGGTATGAAGAAAGATGTTGCTTGTTTTTTCATGAGATGTTCTAGGTGTCAGCAGGTGAAAGCAGAGCATCAGCGAATAGCATGGATTTTACAGCAGTTAACCATTCCGTAGTGGAAGTGGAACGATGTCGCGATAGACTTCGTGACCAGGTTCTAGAGGTCACCTCGAGGGAACGATGCTGTTTGGGTTGTTGTCGATAGGCTCATGCCGATCAAGGAGACCTTCAGTATTGATGATATAGGATGAATTTACATCAAATATATCGTTCGTCTGCATGGGGTTCCACACTCCATTGTTTCAGACATGGATGCACACTTTACTTCTTGGTTCTAGCAGGGACTTCATAAGGCCATGGGTACCCAGGTACTTCTGAGTACAAAATACCATCCCCAGACAGATGGCCAGTCTGAGCGTACGATCTAGGTTCTTGAGGATATGCTCCGAGCTTGCACTCTATACTTTGGCGGTTCTTGGGAGAAGCATATTCCACTGGTGAAGTTCGCCTACAATAATTGTTTTCAGGTGACCATTCAGATGGAACCATACAAGGCTTTGTATGTTAGGCCATGCCGATCACCCTTATGCTGGCTGGAGGAAGGAGACACAGCTTTTCTGGGACCTCGTCTTGTTCAGGAGACTTCGGAGCAGATAGAGTTGATTCAGAAGAGGATGGCTACAGAACAGTCTCGACAGAAGTCTTATGCTGATTAGCGGAGACAACCTCTGGAGTTCGAGGTCGGGGATCAGGTTTTCCTGCATGTCACACCGAGGTTGAAACACAAGAGGATTCAGAGATAGGGTAAGCTTTCAGCGCGGTACGTCAGGCCATTTGAGGTCTTGGAGAGAGTAGGGCCGGTCGCCTATCGGTTGTAGCTACCTCAGAGGTACCAGGCCATTCATGATGTATTCCACATCTCTCAACTCCGACATTACTTTTTAGACCCGTCTGATGTCTTTCAGCCTGAGGAAGTTGAGCTCGAAGAGGATGCATCGTTTGAGGAGCATCCAATCTAGATTGTCGATCATAGTACAAAGGTTCTCCACGAGCGGTCTGTTCCTCTAGTACGGGTGCTATGGCAGCATGGGCGAGTATAGGACAAGACCTGGGGGAGGGAGGCTGATGTACAATCACAGTGGCTGGAGCTGTTCGAGGCTTCTTCTTCTACACCACGTTAGGGAAATTCGGGGATGAATTTCTTTAAGAGGGGAAGTTTGTATGAACCTGGATCTTCCTTTCAGGTATGCCTTTCCTTTTTCTGGAGTTTTTGGAGAAAAATGGACCTTCTGTAAATTTTTGAAGTACACGCCATGTACTTTTTGAGTACACGTTGTGTACTCTTTCTCAGCTCGAAGCCGTGTGCTGGCCGTGTTTGGGCCACACACACGGTGTGCAGGGGTGATGTGGAGGCCGATTTTGGCGGAGTACAGAAAGACCTAGTACACGCCGTGTACTATAAAAGTACACGCCGTGTAATTTTTTTACCAAATGAACTGGGGTCACAGCTAAACCTCGTTTTTGTCTTCTTCTAGGTCTCGTTCGTTCGGGAGCAACCCATACGACCGAATCTTCGACGAGGCCCCGCATCTTCGTCCATTATCTGATTTGAGCACGGTCGATTGCGTTGGAATCGCAGCGGTGAGTTCTCTCTTCTACGTTAGCCTCATTCCGTGATTCCGTACCTTTCTTAGGATATTTTAGGTTGAACATTTTTAATGTTTTCTCAGATCTACTATTTTTTAAGGGGAATCAATCATCGTGGATCACGTATATCGATCTCCTAGGATCGAGGTTGGTGGTTTTTTCCCTACATTGATGTTCTTTTAGTTTTGGTTGCAAAAGTGCCGGATACCCATGTATCGGGTATCCCGATTTTAGGATTTAGATCCTATTATCTGTTTTCCCAAGATTACTTGTTTTATTATGATAAATTGTTTCTAATATATGCTTGTTTTCATGTTTGAGGACCACCCCATGGGTGAATTCTCCTTGTTTTGGCTGTTTATCACCGTTTGGTACCGTTTTCCTTTGAGGAAAACCCTATTGCATTGCTAGCTTAATTGTTACAACTATTTGCACGTTTTTCCTGCTATTTATATGCTTTTGATGCATGGTATATTTTATCCAAGTAGTTGTTGAACTTACATTGGGTTGCTAACAGTCAATTACGCACGACTGGACTGCTCAGGGCTGTGAGAACCTGGTGCGGGAGATCAAAGAGGGAATTGACAATTAAGTGCTTCACTATAGTGTCTATTGGTTTCAGTTTCATATGTAGAACCTACGGGAATAGGACTTTGTGCTTCCCAAGAGTGTCCTTAGTTTACGCACACATCGAGACCACATGAAGAATTAGATGTAAGTGCTTCCTCAGAGAGTCTGTAGCTATCGTTACAAGACCATTACAGAATTGACGTAAGAGCTTCCCAGAGTGTCTGTGCCTTTTTTGATTACTGGACTATAGGGGTCTTCTAGTTTGAGCCACCTAGAGAGTCAGTGTAATTTTGATGGCTGGTTGTGTCGAGCCCTCCAAGCCAAAGAACAAGCTTGGGTTTTGTACTGCTTGTGTTTAGGTAGTCATTGAGATAACTGCGGTGTTACTTGCTTTACCTTGGAATAGAGAGCCTTGCTAGTTTTACATGGTCATTAATTAAATGATTGAGTATGGTAATTAGTAGGATTATTTACTGGCTTATTCTTAGTTTACTTCTGTGTTTATTTTCTTTACTTTTGCTACATCACTCACTAATAGTATGGAACAGATCTTGTGGTGGGTGCCTACTGGGATTTGTCTCACACCCTGTTTGGGTCCTGCTTTTCGGCCCAAATAGATTATATGGTTGCAGGTGTAGAGAGGGATTGTGGCCCTTCTACCTCAGGTACTTGATTTCTGTGTGGATCTAGAGAGCATGGGACTGGGCTTTGGCTCACGATGCTGCTGGAGTTGCTGTTTACGTTTAGTTCTTTGGTTTCAGTTGTATTTCAGCATATTTATTTGTTTACCGCTTTCCATAGATACTTGTACCATACTACATCATTATTATATCATATATTACTTTGACTTTTAGTTCAGTTGTTGTATGTTGTTTACTGCTTCCGCTATTGTTTATGCTTATTCTTCTGCTGTATACTTTACCAAATGAGAGCATAGTTTCCCCACAGACTCACCAAGGCCCTCGCTGCTAGTCGGTAGCCTCTGGCATTTTGGGAAACACGCTTGTGGTCATATGGTGAACCAGCTATGGGGCACCAGTTAGGTGGCTCCGAATTCGGGTTGTTACAAGTTCAAAGTATAGGAAATAAAAAACTATTCCCCAAAAAACTCATAGTTGATGTCACATTATTTACAAAAAGATTTTAGGGTGTGTTGGTAAATACAAATGTACCAAAAAATTATTATGGGAAAGTTTGATGAATTTTTTTTCATGAATGAAGATGATGAGAAAATGAGAAAGAGTTCTAATTTGAAAAAAGAAGTTATTAACAATATAAAATTGAATATTGTTAAGAAATGGAGTTTGAAATCTATATTCAAAGAGTTTATAATTAATAATATGATTCTTAAGTCTCACCAATATTCAAACTATCCCACTTCATAGATGTTCTTCTCTAAAAGAGTTTGATGTGAGTATTTTATTAGATGGTCACATAGAGATTTGGAAAGAATTATCTAGAGATATAGCGAGTTTAATAAAATGTGAAATGTAAAATAAATATTTGGATAATCAGAAAATATATCATATAGGATATGATTATATATGATATTATTTATGGTTTTGTTACTATTCTTAATGGATTTTAAGAATGTAAACATTTTATAAAAAATTAAGACTTTGATTTTTCATTATTTCACTTTGACTGCATAAATCTCCGAAGTGAAATGATAATTAATTTCTCAAAGCAAACAATTTATGTTATCCATAACCTATGTTCATCATGGGGTATTATAGGTTGTGATAACATGTTAAGGTTTTCATGAGTATGATTTAATATAGAATTTGGGCCTTCAATTGAGATTTAATAAGAAATTTAATTGTCTTACCTATATAAGACATGTAATGTGTTTATCTAAATGGGTGGGTGGGGGTATAAGATATTCTCATCTTTTAAGATGAATTACTTGTGATGTATTCATCAACCACATCAGTATATAGTAATAGAATCATGATTGTATAAGGAGGCTATATCGGATCAAAAAAATTTATGTCCCATGAAAAATTGATCTCTTGAAAAAAGGGATTATATTAAATTGGATTTTTTTATATGTTGAAGTTGGTGGACACAAGTATAAGGATACATGTTCTTAATGAAGATCAGGTTAGATACCTTTATAGTTTAAGTAGAAATGATTCTTTTACAGAGGCTATTCTTTTATTATATTTATGAATTATAGAATTCATATTTGTTTTAAGTGTTACAAAGGATTGTGGGGTCACAAATTGTGGTTAATTGAATAGAGATTGAGGTTTGTAAAATGTATAGAGCTTCTCTAAAATTATTCTTGAGTTTGTCTCAAATAGTTTTTAAGGGAAATTTAAAAGGTATTACATATTATTCTATACATATTGAAATTAATTATATCTTTACAAAAGTGTTTTGGAAGATATCCAAAATGTTTTTTAGATATGGTTCCAAATTTTTTTATATATGATAGAATATAAGGTGAAATTGAATAATGTCTTAAAGGATTTAGTGTAAGTGGGAGATTGCAGGGGATAATATCTAAATACCTAAATACCTATTTATATGTGATGCTATTGGAATAAGAAAATGTATTTGACACACATTTCTATGAAATCCATGATGTGTTATTCACCAAAAAAACATAGTAGATCTTAGAAGATAATTATCTATTGGGTTTTGTCCAAATTTATTCAATTTCACTAGAAAAAGTTTCATTGGACAAAGATAATCAAATAAATATAATCAAATAGTGGTCATAAAATTGGGATGACCAAATAGAGGAATCCTACAATGAGAATTCAGTGTAGTTGGTGGAAGGTTCCATCAAATGAATATCATCACACATAGTCTATTGGACCAAATTTTATTTATAGAGGATTATTTTTTGGATACCAACTATTAATAGTTTCATCATACAATTAAATAGCATATCAAAGGTTTCCCAGGTTAATGAGAGTTTTCCAGTGAATCTAGAAATTTAGTGTAACTTGATCATTCTTTGAAAACCTCTATAAAGAGATGCAGTGGTTCAGATATGAAGTGTGTACTATTTTATAACAATATGATGAGAGTTTCTATTTTTTTCTCATTCTATGTATATTTAGAAGAAGTGAGTGATGCATTTTTTATTCTCTTGTATCTCTTATAATAAACATTTTCTACAGTGTTCTCCAATGGATGTAAGACGTTTGTCCAAAAAATATAGTTTTGTCACCTTTTAATGGATGAATTGTTTTAAAAATAATTTTTTACATTTTATAATTTTTATTTGAAAAAATAATATTCATTTTTAATGTTTAACATAAAAATTTACTTTGGGTAAATATTCTGTATTTTTCAATGAAGTTTTATTTTTCGATGAATAATAACAAATACTGAATTTTAATTAAAAACCGACTTTTTTATAAATAACATGTAATTTTAAATTATATTGTTAATTGGGATTAAATTTAAATGAGATAAATTATAAATATATTAGTCCTATTTAGTAAATCTTAATCATTTCTATATTAAAATTAGATATAAAAACTTTGCAAACTATTGAACATTTTTACTTTGAAAACCCACTTTCTCATACCATTTGTGAGATTAATTTTAAATTAATTTCATCAACTTCTATGATTTCAATTTTGAAAAATGGATTCCGTATTTTTAATAATCATAATTTTTAATTTCTAATAAGTTTAACATAATTTTTTACCAAAGTGATTAGTGAACAAGTTAAAATTAATTCCAATAATTAAAAGAAAAACAAGTTAACCAAGGGACTAAACTATAAACTTAAGAGAAAAAATAACCTAGAAAATTTTTAAAACCCCATTTTATGGAAATATTTCAACCATATACCATATTTTATATAAAATAGACCATTATTGGAGGAACATGATGTAATAGAGACTTACCAATAGTGTTTACCTTTTTTGTATTTATAAGAATGACACTACCTCTTCTGTTATAAAAGGGAACTCAATCTCCCTCTAATTAACACAAATACAGACATTTGGATAATAAAAAAACTCCCTAAATAACCTCCTAAATAATCTACCATAATCCTATAAGCCTTAATTTTTTTCATAAATCTAACTAAAGAAGTCATTTTGTGCAAACTAAAATGACATACCCTAAGAGGAGGTGACATTCATCAATGAATTGTTTTGTTTCATTTATTCCTCAAAACCTGTTGGTTGGAGTGGATACACCAGGGGTTGAATTGAGTTCCAATTAAAAAAATCTGATAAAATATTTCTATTAAAATCACCCAATTAAAAACATAGTTAAACTTTAGTGAATTAGTAAAATTATAAGGGTTCAATTAGGTTCTCAAAAGATTGATTAGGTATCAGTTAATTTAATCAGAAGATTAAATTAGCTTTTGAAACTAACATACTAATTTACAATAGTTAGAAACACTTGCTAGATTAACTGTCAAAGTAACTTTGAAGCAATTTTATATTTCAAAGTAATTAGTAGTGGAAAATTCAATATAGGTTAAAACCAAAATAAGTAAGCACAAAAGTTTTAAAACAAGAGGTTCAGTCTCAAGCTGAGACACAATCCTCTCAAACAATTTATATAAATTTTGATCCACACCCTGGACCGGGGTAAAAAATAGTACAAAGACTATCTAGGTAATAAGACCTCCACCAAAGTTCTTTGTGGGAACATGAACAATAGCACACAGGCTATCTAGGGCACACTTGACCTCTACCACTATCCATAGTGGGATACAAGAGTGTTAAAGAAGTTTAGTGTGAGGATTTTAAAATCCTCTAGTTTAGCACAAGAGAAAGTGTGTATATAATATTCAAGGTACACACACTGCTCAAAAGTAAGTAAAAGAATCACTAAGAGAGTATATATGATTTTAGAATGCTCTAGTGATTTGAAGTGAAGCACTGTACTCCTTCTGATTAATCAGAATAGCTTCTGAGTATTTCTCTAGTTTTTTTTCTAAAAAACAGAGTGTCGTTTTCTTCCTTGACTTTTAGGTTTTGATTGATTAGCTTGAGTACATGTATAACTCATTTTAGTTCTTCACTCCTTGACTAAAGTTCAGCTTGTGTTCCCTTCTTGTATGAATGGATTCGTGTATGTCCAATTTTCTTTCAGTATGGATGTAGCCTTTCTTTACTTTGTGTATGCACCACTTTTCAGCACTCTTCAGTGCTTTTCGGCTCGGCCTTTCTTCTTTCTTTTATAGATTTCAACTCCGGCAATGGCAATGATTACTTTTTTACAGGTACAAGGTACGATTCCCTAACATGCCAACAATTATCATTAAATAACATTAATTACTTTAAAATCATCAAATATGACTGTTTCTTAATAAATAAATAATATTGACAAAGTATAGAGTTTAAGTATCAGTGACTGGTTAACAACCATTCATCAGTAGCTCATTGTCGGTAGACTTATAACAGTGGACTTTGTATAGCGGTGAGCTCCTATCGGTAGCTCCTTATTCTTGTACTAGTAGCTCCTTGTATCTGTAGCAGTTACTCAATGTATCAGTAGCTCAATGTACCAATGACTCCTTCTATTAGTAGCTTTGGTCTATCAATCATTTCTTATAACGGTGACTACTTATATCAGTGGCTCTGTCTATCGGTGAACTTTGTAACAGTAGCTCTGTATCAGTAGCCGTTCGTCTGTCTGGTTGTATCGGTAGGTCTGTGTCATTCGACTTGTGCATACAGGTAGACTTTTTCTATCGATAGCTCTTCTTGTCTATTGGTAACTCGCTTATACCAGTAGCTTCCCATATTGGTGACTCTATTTATATCCGTAACGATACTTATTGGTAGACTTTGTATCAACAGCTCTCTATCGATGGATTTCATAATGGTAGCTTGTCTGTATTGGTAGACTTGCATACCGGTAGACTTATACATACCGGTAGCTCTGTTCTGTTTCAGTGACTCTGTCTATTCATTCTATCGGAAACCTTTGTCTATCGGTAGACTAAGTACCAGTTGGTCTCTGTTTGTCTGTATCAGTAGCTACATGCATACCAGTGGACTTAAGAATTATCTATTCAATGCAACATATAACACTTATCTGTTCTATGAAACACATATGCAGATTGAGTTATAATTATTTCAAAGTACATATAAACATAGATAAACATTGATTAACATATTCTAATGATCATTCAATGCAACATATAAAAATTATCTATTCTATGAAACACATATGCAGATTGAGTTAGAATTATTTCAAAGTACATATATACATAGATAAACATTGATTAACATATTCTAAAGATCATTCAATGCAACATATAACACTTATATGTTCTATGGAACACATATGTAGATTGAGTTAGAATTATTTCAAAGTACATATAAACATAGATAAACATTGATTAACATATTCCAAAGATCTTTTTGATATTCTTATCAAATCAATAGTAGGATAAAAAAGTAATTAATATATGAATGAACATTATTTGTGATTTTTAAAGCACATTAAAACATAATTGAGATTATCAAAACAGGTGAGGTCAACAATCTCCCCCTTTTTAATAATCACAACTTATGATATTAGAATCTAAAAATAATTAGTAATGTGTTAGAGGATATATCATTAAATCCAATTGTATCAGAGATAATAATAAAAAAAATAAAAACAAAGTACTAGAATTATAAAACAAATGTATCAGAGGTATTATAAGGTAAAATTATATTTCTCATAAGTATCATAGGTTTCCATCTTTTTTATGATCATATATCTAGCTTCTCATTTTTCTCCCCCTTTTTCCTTCCATATTTTGTCATAACATGTCTCTTCTCCCCCTTTGTGGTTATCAAAAAGAAGGAAACCAACAAAGAGAAAAATAATAGAATTGAAAAGGGAATAAGATCATTTGTATTTCATGGTGCAAAAAGAGTCAAAGAAATACAAATAGGAAAAAAGGAATACAAGTGATTCCTATCAAATGTCATAGCCACTATTCAATCCACCTCTTGAATGTCCATGTGGGATTTTCCTTTGGGATCCGAGGTAGACTGAGACTGTGTGGATGTAGGTGGAGACTTAGAAACACCAGAAATGATCAGAGGAGGCTGAGCTACTTAGACAGTGCTTGGCCTATAATGTGTAGCTCTCTAGGTGATCATGTCTTAGACTGGAGTCATTTGAGGAATGGGGGTATATTGAGTAGAGGCAGGCAGATCTGGAGGTTCAATTATTGGAGTACTGTCAATATGCAAGAAAGGAATCAAAAGATTTCTAAAATCCATAATGATCCCTCCTCCTCGTTCCATAGCAGAAATGAAATCATCATTATTCTTTATGAATTTGTCCAGTGCAGGGGTCAACTCTCTGAACATGCAGACTTGTTCTCTGAAGGCCTGATTGATTGGAGGTAACTTCATGTTTTCTAACAGAAGATTGAAATGGTTGTTGAGCTGATGCTTGGTGTAGACCCTTTGGAAATAGTAATCTACCTTGTCTTTTACTTCTTTATGAGAAGTAGAGGCTTCTCTCATTTAATATTGGACAATATTCATTATATCTCTACTGGTAGACACCACTTAGGTCATGGAAGATGAGGGCTAATGGTTGAAGATGAACCAAGATCCTCCTTCATCAATGTTCTAATCTGATCCAATTCTATTGAAGGTCTCGAAGCAAAAGAACCAATAAAAAAATCCACAGTTTCCTTAAAACTCTTTGTTAGCCCACTAATAAGATTTTTTCCATATAGAATCTTGGGTGCCAACATGCTTTTCTATGGAATTCTTAAACTCCTCAAAAACTGAGACCAATTGGCTGACTACACTCTTCACATAAGACAAATTTTTTTTTGATTGAGATTTAGAACTCATATAGTATACCTGAGAGACAACTGAATTCTTTAGAACTTCAAAGATTCTAAGTCATCCCTAGTGACTATATTATTAGGCACAACAATAGGTTCTTTTTCAGAAACAATACTGGCCACTAAGTCATTCATAACTGATTGAATGGATGACACTAAGGATGCTTCCATTTTTCTTATCTATTTCATAAAAGATGTCTTAAGATGAGACTTCAACTAATCTAGATCAGCTTTTATTACCAATTCCTCAGGTAATATCTTAGACAGAATATCATAACTAACTTTTGGTCGACTAATGGATGTCTCATTATCAGAATCTGGGTAATCCAATCCACAAACTACACACCCTGGGTCCTCTACCTAGTCTTCAATATCAACAGCCACATAAACATTGCCAAATCTAGCTGGATGCTCCCACTCAACTGGCACATTCTCCTATACAACAATAGCACCATCATCAGCTTGTTCTTCCTCAGAAGAATCTTGCACAACCATATCCATTTATCCAACAGAAGGAGGATCCTCATGAATACGTACAGGTCTATCAACTTCATCAAATTCCTCAATAGGCATTAAGGAGTTTCCAATCAGTGTACTAAAGCTCATGCTGACAGAAATAGATGCCTCACTTACATGAACTTCTTGTTCATTCACTCGAGTAGAATCTTCATGATCTAATCTCTTCTGAACTTCCTTATCCACAGGTGCCTCTTCATTAATTACACCCAAAATAGTTTCTGTACTAGGTAGGTTCAAAGAATCCCTTTCCTTTTCTTGTGATACAATTTCAGGAGTTGAGCTAAGAGGAAAGTCCGAATCTCCTCCATCTGCTGCAGAGGAATCTTCCTCTTCTGAATCATTACAATACTGTGGCTCCTCCTCATCAGGTCCTAGACCTAGATCCCTCACATCCTTAGGCCTAAAAGGATGATCCACAAGATTAAACTTATCATATAACTTCTTATCATTAGTAACCCACTCCCCTCTCCATTGGTTCTAGTTTATCTTCATGTACTTACACACTATGCTTGTGATACAAAAGTTGTTTCTTACCACCACTGTCTCATCCTGAAATTCAGTAACCCCTTTTATATTAATCATAACCGAAATCAACTTGGAAAAGAATAAATCATTGGTCTTTGATTTGGGTCTGGTCATATCCTCCATTTGAATCATTAGAAGCCTACACAGATTCACCTTCACACCATGTCTCAAGAGAGGTAATAGATAGATATCTTGATATCTCAAATTTGCAAAGTCCCCTCTTCTTGGACTTAGCACATGTTGCACAAATTTGAACAACAATCTGTTTTCTCCATCCATTTTAGTAGCCACCACCTTTCTCTTCTTACCACTACCAATGAGCTCCTCTAAGGTAGTCTCATAATCAAATACGTCAATTGTAGGTGGTACTATATTCGATGAATCTCCAAAAACTCCTTCATGTGGTACTCTCAGGTACTCATCCCACTCAACATATGAAAATGCTATTTTTTTTCCATTTACCCATGAAACCATTCTATTTTCCTCATCGGATTTCTCAAAACTCACAAACTCATAGAACTATTTTTCTAGCTTCGGATAGTATGGGCCATTGTTATTCGTGAAGCATTCTACCCAATTCTGATCTTCCAGCACCTCTAGAACTAATGATTTACTAGACATCAGCCATTCTGCACATAGCTCTTTCTCGGTTAAAATATCTCTATTTTGTAAATGCGGGTTCACTGGATGCCTCCACGAAATTTTTCTACTAACACAACTTCTTGCATCTGGCCCTGTCTTCTGCTTCTTCACATTTATCTCATCAATGTCATTTCTGACAGTAGGGAGTTTGGTTTTTTCCATCTCTGGTTTGAGGAACTTAGGGTTTTCGCGAGATTCGGGAGCTAAGGCTTGAGTGTAAAGGGTTTGAGGTGAATCGAAATGAGGTTAAAACAAATGTTTTATCATTTAGGAATCAAAAGATAAATAGATAACATATAATAAATTTAATATAAACAATATAGATTCTGGTGGCTAAAGACGGGAGTTTAAAACAACGAATGCTTAACGGTAGGGTATACCGGTGAGAATTCCTAATGGTGAGGTCCACTAATCAGTGAGGTATATCAGTGAGGTCCATACTGATGAGGTATAATAGTGATGTCCATACCGGTGGGGTATAACAGTGTGGTCCATACCACTGATGTATCTAATGGTGAGGTTTCTAACGGTGAGGTTTCTAACGATGATCTTTCATTCCTAACTCTTGTCTAATGTAAATTAACCTTTCCAAACACAAGTTATTGGTGAAAATGTCAACTAGTTGATGTTTAGTACATATAATTCAAGATTAATATCACCTTTTTGGTAATGATCTTTTAAAAAGTGGGGCCTTACATCAATGTGTTTGGTCCTAGAGTGAGATACAAGGTTCTTTGAAATGTTAATTGAACTAGTATTATCATAGTTAATAGATAAATGTCTAAATTGATATCCATAGTTTAAAAGAGTGTGTTTCATCCATAGAATTTTTGGACAACAACTACCAGCAGCTATATACTCTGCTTCATCAGTAGACAATGTAATCGAATTCTGCTTATTACTACACCATGATACTAAAATATTTCCCAATAAATGACATGTTCGAGATGTGGATTTTCTATCTAACTTGCAACCAGCAAAGTCAGAATCTAAATAACTCATCAAGTCAAAAGATTGTCCTTTTGGATAAAACAATCCTAAGTTAGCAGTATGTTTAAGATATTTGAAGATCCTTTTAGTAGCAAGTAAATGATATTCTTTAGGATTAACTTGAAATCTTGCACACATACACACACTAAACATAATATATGGTCGAATAGAAGTAAGGTAAATTAGACTTCCAATCATACCTCTATAATTGGTTTGATCCACTCGTTTTCCAGTTTCTTCAGCATCCAACTTACAAACAGTACTCATAGGTGTATCACTTTCCTTAATACTATCCAACCCAAAACGTTTTTAAAGATCCTTTGTATATTTACTTTGATTTAAAATAATACCATTTCCCTTTTTAAAAACTAAAAATCCAAAAAAATATTTGAGTCTCCCATTAAACTCATTTCAAATTCATTTTTCATACTCTTTAAAAAATCAGTAAATAAAGAAAGTTTAGAATATCCAAAAATAATATCATCAACATAAATTTGTACTATCAAAACATCTTTATAAATTCTATTGATAAAAAGAGTTGGATCAGCAATCCCTTTAGAAAAACCTTTTGAAATAAGAAAATTACTAAGTCTATCATACCAAGCTCATGGAGCTTGTTTTAAACCATATAAAGCTTTAGAGAGCTGGAAAACATGATTTGGAAAATGAGGATTAGTAAATCCAGGTGGTTGTTCAACAAAAACATCTTCAAATATAAAACCATTTTGAAAAGCACTTTTAACATTCATTTGATATAACTTGAAATTTAGATGAGCAGCATAAGAAAGTAGAATCTTAATAGCTTCTAATCTAGCTACAGGTGCAAAGGTTTCCTCATAGTCTATTCATTCCTCTTGACTATATCCTTGTTCAACTAATCTAGCTTTGTTTCTAACTATATTTCCTGATTCATCAACTTTGTTTCTAAAAACCAATTTAATGCCTATGGTCAAAGTGTCCTTAGGTCTATCAACTAATTCCCAGACTTTGTTTCTTTCAAATTTATTTAATTCTTCTTGCATATCCATTACCCAAAATTCATCATTGATTTCATCATTGACATTTTTAGGTTCTAACTATGAAAGAAATGCTTGTTGTTCAACCTGATTTCTTATAGAAGCTCTACTATGTGTCCCTCTATCAAGATTACCAACAACAACATCTAAAGGATGATTATTTGGAATCCTAGTTGATCTAGTAAAGGTGTCACTTGAAATTTTAGTCTCTTCTCCAGATTTAGGTTCTATAGAAGTAGGTTCTGGAAAGTCTCTAGAACTAGATGTCTTTACAACAGGTTCATTAATTTTATCATTAAGGTCTAGAACAGACAAATCTTCTTCAAGATTTTCAAGAGAAGACATAGGTTCATGTGGATCAGTTTAATCAAACATGATGTGAATAGATTCTTCCACACATTTGGTTCTTTTGTTAAAGACTCTATAGGATTTTATAGTTAAAAAATAACAAAGAAAAGATCCTTCATCACTTTTAGAAGCAAACTTGTCAAGATTATCCTTATTATTGAGAATAAAAACTTTGCATCTAAAAACTCTGAAGTAATTAACCTTAGGTTTCCTATGGTTCCACAACTCATAAGGGGTCTTCTTAAGAACAAGTCTAATCAAGACTCTATTAATAATGTAACAAGCTGTGTTTACAGATTTAGCCCAAAAGTAAACAGGCCATTCATACTCATTAATCATAGTTCTTGTAATTTATTGAAGAGTTCTATTTCTTCTTTCTACTACACCATTCTATTGAGGTGTCCTAGGGGCAGAAAAGTTTTGACTATAGCCATTATGTGAGAAGTAAGATTCAAACTCAGAATTTTTAAACTCACGAACATGATCACTTCTGAGGGTTTTAATCTTAAGTCCACTAAAGTTCTCTACAGACTTGGAGTATTTAATAAAGTATGAACAAGCTTCACTCTTTTGAGCTAAGAGGTATACCCAAGTGTATCTAGAAAATTCATCTACTCAGACATAGACATAGTGCTTCCCATTTAAACTAGAGACTCTAGATGGTACAAACAATTCCATGTGAACCAACTCAAGAGGTTGAGAAGTTGAAACTTCTTTCTTTGATTTAGAAGAAACTTTATGTTGCTTTCCCTTTTGACAGACATTACAAACTTTTTCTGTTGGGAATTTTAGTTGAGGTAGGTCTTTAACTATGTTCTTCCTAGTAATTTTTCTAATGGAATGAATGTTGCAGTGTCCTAATCATCTGTTCCACAGCCAAGACTCTTTATGAAAAACATTTAAGCAATTAATGCTTTGTTTAGCTAATGAATTGAAATCAATTTCATAAACATTTTCATTTCTCAAAGCAGAAAATACCAAAAAAAAATTAGAATTAAAAACACTACAAGAATAATTTTCAAATTTGGCATTGAAACCATCATCACACAATTGTGAAATACTTAACAGATTATATTTAAGTCCATCAAAAAATAATACTTTATAAATTAAAACCGAATCAGTGTAACCAATATGGCCCAGGCTGATGATTTTTTCTTTAGATTTGTCACCAAAGGTTACATGGCCTCCGTCAACTTTGATTAAAATCTTGAATCATGAGTAATCTCCGGAAATATTCCTTGAACATCCACTATCCAAGTACCATACCTTCTTATGAGAACTCTTCAAGCAAGTCTCCTACAAAACAGGTTTAAACAGAAAATGATTTTGGTACCCAAATTTTCTTGGGTCCAGACAGGTTAGCAAGCAATTCTTTAGGTACCCAGATTTGTTTTATGGGTCTCAAATAGTTTACAGAATCGATAGATTTTGAAATATAAACATTATTTGATTTTTAACCGTATGAACAACTAGTTAAAGCATATGAATTTCCAAAACTAGAACTAACATCATTCTGTCTAGATTTGGGAATAAATCTAGTTTTAGTAATCTGTCTCTTTCCAGGTTAATGGCCTATTCTAGTGGTATATTTTGGTACCACATGTTTTCCTAACATTTGTGTAAGTGTATCTGTTCCATTTTTGAATTTCTCTAGGTCTTTCCTTAATTTATCATCAGAAAATTTCAGTTCATTATTTTTCTTAAGTAATTGAGCATTCTTTTCCTTTTCTATATCAAGGGAGGATTTAATAGAACTGGTTAAAGGCATGATATTTCTTAAAGGTTTTATTCTTGTCCTTCAATTAATTACATGTTTCTTCTAGCATATTATAGTATTCAAATAACTATTTACTAGTCATATTTTAAGATTCAGAATCAGAATCAACTCTATAATAATAAAAATTTAACACAACAGTATCCAGTGTTACCTTAGATGTTTTTGTCATAAAACACATGTTAGCTTTTTGAGATTTTTCATCCTGAGAAGAATCAGAATCACGTGAATTATCTTCTAAAGCACTCCAAGTTGCTTTCATATCTTTATTGTACTTGTTGTCCTTGTAGTCATATTTCTTTTTGAACATTAACTTTTTACAGTCTACTTTCACATGTCCTTTTATTTTTCATTCATAGAAAACAATGTCATCACTTTTATCAGACTTTTTCAAGTCCTTCCAATGACCTTTATTATCATACTTTCCCTTATAATTTGATTTTCTTAAGAATTTCTTTTTCCTATAGAACTTCTTAAATCTCCTGGCTATTTGAGCTATTTCAACATCACTATCAGAATCTAAACTTTCACTTGTTGAGATTTCAGTAGGTATGTGAATTCTCTCCTTATCCTTGCTCTTTGAGGCACTCGATTTAATTGCTACTGACTTCCTTATTGGTTCATCATCTTCTTCCTTCTTTACCTTTAGTTATTCTTCATACATCATAATCTTACCAATTAATTCTTTAACAAGTAAAGCACCAATATCACAGGATTCTCTGATTGAAAATGATGTGCCTCTCCATCTGTCTGGCAGACATCTTAATATTCTCATGATCTGTTCTTTTGTTGGAACAACTTTTCAAAGTGATCTCATAGTGTTTACAATCTCATTGAACCTGAGATACATGTCATAAATTCGTTCATCAAGTATCATTTTAAAATTATCATACATAATAGTATACGTATTCAATCTCATTTCCTTAACATTGGTTGTTCCCTCATGAGAAACACCCAAATTATCCCAAATTTTATAAGCAGTTTTACAAGCAGATAGGTGATTAAATTCTTCATCTACTAAAGCACAACACATGGAATTCATTAAATTATAGTTATTATTGTAGGAAGTTTAAGTAGGTTCATCCCAAGTTGTTCTTTCAGTTTTTGGAATCTTATACTGAGTCTCTATAGCCATCCAGATACAAATCCTATACTCTCTAAATGAATTTTCATTTTAAGCTTCCACTATGCATAATTAACACCATTATAGAACGGTGGATTGTTGGTAGCAGCACCTTCAAGTCTATTATCCATAATCAGATTTTAGAAAATATATTTAAAGAGAAAACATTTAGAACTAATATAAATTTAAGATCTTTAAGATACAACTAAAATCACAATTGAAAAATAGAGTATTTGGAAATCCTTTTTAAATAACCAACCTCTGATACCAAATGTTTGTCGGAGTAGATAATCAAGAGGGGGGTGAATTGAGTTCAAATTAAAAATTTCTGTTAAAATATTTCTATTAAAATCCCCTAATTAAAAACTAAGTCAAACTGTAGTGAATTTGTAAAACTGTAAGGGTTCAATTAGGTTCTCAAAAGATTTATTAGGTCTCAGTTAATTTAATCGGAAGATTAAATTATCTTTTGAAACTAACCTACTAATTTACAATAGTTACAAACACATGCTAGATTAACTATCAAATTAACCTTGACACAATTTTATATTTCAAAGTAATTAGTAGTGGAAAATTCAATATAGGTTAAAACCAAAATAAGTATGCACAACAGCTTTAAAACAAGAGGTTTAGTCTCAAGCCGAGACTTAGTCCTCTCAAACAATTTATATAAATTTTGATCCACACCCTGAATCGTGGTAAAAAATAGTATAGAGATAGTCCAAGTAATAAAAACTCTACCACAGTTCTTTGTGGGAATAAGAACCATAGCACATAGGCTATCCAGGCCACACTTGACCTCTACCACTATCCACAGTGGGATACAAGAGAGTTAAAGAAGTTTAGTGTGAGGATTTTTAAATCCTCTAATTTAACACAAGAGACAGTGTGTATATATTATACAAAGTAGACACACTGCTCAAAAGTATGTAAAAGAATCACCAAGAGAGTATATATGATTTTAGAATGCTCTAGTGATTTGAAGTGAAGCTCTTGACTCCTTTTGATTAATTAGAAAATCTTTTGAGTCCTTCTCTGGTTTTTGTCTAAAAAACAGAGTGTCATTTGCTTCCTTGACTTTTAGGTTCAGCTTGATCAACTTGAGTGCATGTATATCTTGTTGTTGTTCTTCACTCCTTGACTAAAGTTCAGCTTGTGTTCTCTTCTTGTATGAATGGAATCATGTATGTCCAGTGTTCTTTCAGTATGGATGCATCCTTTCTTTACTATGTGTATGAACCACTTTTCAGCACTCTTCAGTTCTTTTCTTCCCGGCCTTTGTCCTTCCTTTTATAGCTTTCAGCTCCAGCAATGGAAATGATTACCTTTTTACAGGTATGAGGTACGGTTCCCTAAAATGCCAACAATTATCATTAAATAACATTAATTGCATTAAAATCATCAAATATGACCATTGCTTAAAAAATAGGTAATATTGACAAAGTATAGAGTTTAAGTATTAGTGACTCGTAAACAGTCTTTCATCAGTAGCTCTTTGTCGGTAGACCTGTAACGGTGGACTTTGTATAGCAATGAGCTCCAATTGTTATCTCCTTGTTCTTATACCGGTATCTTCTTGTATCTATAGCAGTTACTTCGTGTATTAGTATCTCAATGTACCAGTGACTCCTTCTATCATTAGATTTGGTCTATCGATAATTTCTTATAACGGTGACTACGTATATCGGTGGCTCTGTCTATCGGTGAACTTTGTAATAGTAGCTCTGTATCAGTAGCCGTTCATCTACCTGGTTGTATCGGTAGGTCTATGTCATTCGACTTGTGAAAACCGATAGACTTGTTATATTGGTAGCTATTATTGTCTATTGGTAACTTGCTTGTACCAGTAGCTACCCATATCAGTGACTCTGTTTGTATCGGTAACTATACTTATCAGTAGACTTTGTATCAACCGCTCTTTATCAGTGGACTTTATATTGGTAGCTTGTCTGTGTTCGTAGACTTGCATACTGGTAGACTTATACATATCGGTAGCTCTGTTCTGTTTCAGTGACTCTGTCTATTCATTCAATCGGTAACCTTTGTCTATCGGTAGACTAAGTACCAGTAGGTCTCTGTTTGTCTGTATCGATAGCTATGTGCATACCAGTGGACTTAACAATTATCTGTTCAATGAAACATATAACACTTATCTGTTCTATGCAACACATATGAATATTGAGTTAGAGTTATTGAAAAGTACATATAAACATATATAAAAATTCATTAACATATTCTAAAGATCATTCAGTGCAACATATAACACTAATCTGTTCTCTACAACACATATGAAGATTGAGTTAGAATTATTTCAAAGTACAAATAAACATAGATAAACAATGATTAACATATTCCCAAGATCATTTTGATATTATTATCAACTCAATAGTATGATGAAAATGTAATTAATATATAAAAGAAAATTATTTGGGATTTTCAAAGCACATTAAAACATAATTGAGATTATCAAAACAGATGAGGTCAACAAACCCCTATGATTATTTTTATATAATTATTATATAATAAAATAAGTATATTAAATATAATTAGGTTTTTTAAAGTTATGGTTAATACCTAAAACCACACACACTTCCATCAAATGAGTTACGAAATCATCATTCGTGTGTACGGTGAACTACCGCCTCGTGAACCAATGTTGTTCATTTTTACATTAACACCTATCAAGGTTGGTAATAATGATGGAAATAATACTTATATATGATATATATGATGTTATTATGATTCAAAAATTTTTATATCACACATACCATCATGCTTTCCATTTTATAGGTATAAGGATCTGACATTAAATGTTATATAATCTTAAGTTAAGTCAAGAATTCACATTGAGGATATTTTAATGTTTAGAGCATTTGAGAATTAGGCCATAAGTATTACATAAAAAAAATAGATGTACAAATTGGACACTTCAAACAGTATTCATTTCTTCTATAACATAAAAACTTTTAAAAAAGAAACATGGTTTCTTTTCATATTTAATCATCATAACTTTTCTTTGATTCCATCCTTGAATTTATTCTCCCTTAAATCCTATGAAAACATTTAAAAACATGGGATGATAAAAAAACTCAGTAAGGGACATAAAAATAAAGAAAAATCATTAGTCTCGTTAAAGCACAATAACCCATTCAATGTTCTTTGAGCAGATGAAACAAAACATTTTCACCTGAATAACACTCATTCTTTTTGTTCAATAAAAACACTAAAACCAATAGCATGAAATTAAAACTCCATTTTGAAACTTATATAACTATATAAATAAAACCCTTTCAAACATATTCCAATTGGAATAACCATACGGTTGACTTCCAAGTTGGAGATCTATAATGTGGATCACCCTTCGTATAAGATATATTGGGATCACTTGTGAGTTATTATAGGGCTCAACCCTTTGTATAAGTTGTGTCGGGCTCACCCACGAGCTATAATGGGGATCAACCATTTGTATAAGCTATATTAGTCTCACCTATTTCATATAGTGCTCATGTACAATTTCATTAATAAAACATGTTCATCACAAAACCCCATTTTTTAAAACTTATTCAAATCTCATATAAAAATCATTTCCATATAAAAATACCAATTTCATTTAAGAACACATTTTCAATCTAAATATACCCAAATAAAGAAATAAGGTATTTATTTTCATTTTAATATATATTAAGGCTTATGGGGAAGAAAAATATCAAATAACAGTTATGGTGGTAGAGACGTCATTGTCACCTTATACGTTAAAAAACATTCCTTTTGTAGTTTTGTAAATAAAGTAAAACACTTAATATAAAAATATTACTTTTGAAAACATTTAATTAAATTCATTATTTCCATAAAATTTAATTTATATTTCTTTTATAAGCATATAAATAAATATTTAATTTAATATCATGAAGAAAAATATTGGATAATTAATTCCGTAAATGTTCAAGGTGTCTCATACGACTTTGAACTATTCAATATTAATCTCCATGATTTAATAAATAAAATTATTTTCAACAAAATATGGATATAAAATGTCATTGTAGCTGTATATACACCTTATAGTAGAATAAGAGTGCATATTATTAATAAACGCCCCAATGAAACGATATTGAGACGAAGTCCCTTACCTTGAATCTGACTTGTCTCGTTCATTCTTTAATTTACTAAATAATAAGCACATGTTAATTTATACTTGATTTCTAAAATTTTAAAAATTTATTATTCAATTTATATCACTTGTTACCATGTTATAGAAATTATTTAATTATTTGAGTTCATATCAAATTTTTTTTCGATGTTCGGTATTTGAGTAAAAAATGAAGTTATTTTGATGAAAATTATCCATTTGGCCATAAATACAATATAAACATAATATTATTAATGATTTAAATATAATATATATCTAGTATATATGTATTTATAATAGTACATAACATTTGGAAATAAGAAATAAAATTCACCGTTCATGAAGACGTTATGTCGTACGTACACATGAACGCTACTTTCATTTCTTTGTCATATTAAAGGAATAAAGAATAGAATATTGATAGGTATATTATAATTAAATTATAATATCTATGTTATATATGTTACATAAGTTCATTAACTCCATCATTTATACATTCCATATATGGCATGAACAAGTCGTATCACTTTGAGGGGGTGGTAGTCCACACTTCCTCAAATGAAATTATCATATTTACACATTATAGAAAGAATAATGATATATTGTAAATTCAAATTATATAAGAATAGTTAAAATATAAATATAATATATACCATAATTAAATATATTTCCATCATATTTTTCATCATTATAGTTGGTAGGAGAAATTGAACAATCATCGTTTTGTGTGGCTGTAGTTCACCGTACACAGAAACAATATGTTCTATATCCAACAGATAGAGGTGTGTGTAAGTTTAGGTTATAAACATAGTATAAAAACATCTATGTATATTTATTATACTGGTTTTTTTATAAAATAGTCGAATAACAATAGATTTTGGGGTTGGATGAGGAGAATAAATGAAAGGAGTTTGAGAGAAGACATTACCTCTAAATAGGGTAACTCCTTTTGATTTTAGTCAAAATTATTTCTAGAATTTACTTATGACCAAGTTAAGAATTATAATAGGGAGGGAGGGATTTTTTGGAGTTTATTTGGGAAGATTTTGTATGAAAAAATGGTCTTGAGAGGTTTGTGTAAGTGGGTAGGGTTGGTGGCCTTTTATAAGAGGGAGGAGGGGCACTTTATGAAAATTTAAAATATTATTTTCTTATAAATTGATTTTCAAATTATAATAGTTACAAAGTGATAAATTTCGAGGATAAGATGAGTATGTATTGAAATAATCTCAAAAAATAGGTTTTATGAAATTTTATTTCACAAACTTAACCTTATCTGTTAGATTTAACCATTAGTTAAAAACATTAACTCCTACCTTGTCTTATTGTATTTTTATAATATATGGTTTCTATTGTTACTATAAAATTCTAACAGAACCACAAGTGGAAAATTAATAAAATTTCTAACATTATATAAGTTATTTTTCATAATATTTTATTTTATAGACTATTATATCATTTAATAAAATAGTATTTTCATAAAAAACTCATTTATATAAATTTTGACACCATTTAGAAATTGAATTGTGTTAAAGTCATAACAACTTCATTCCTTAAACAAAAAGGCATTAAATCATCCACCATATGTCAATTTAATACAAAAAATATGTGTATGGTATCAAAATTTTAAAATTACATTTATTTTAATATTTATAATACCATTTATTTGAATATTTCTTTAATAAGGTAATAATTGCATCATCATCGTGTCATAAATATATTTATTTATTTTAGGTCTAAAAAATATAAATAAAATACCATGATATAGGAAATATTTTTACATTTATAATTAAAATTTATTTATTAAGATATAATTTATATAAACCAAATTAAAGTTTTATGTTAGAAGATACATGTTTATGTTATATTAACCTTTTCTTTAAATTAAATATTATAAAAGGTCACAATCACACCCAAGTGACTCCATGGGGTCCTAAATTTGACACAAGGATGCAAATGGTCAGTCATATCTCATCCAATAGGATTATGACACTTTTTAGGTTAATTTTATATTATTATATTATTATATTATTACTTTTTACCCTTATTTACCTAATTTACCCTTTAACCATTGTAAATAAAAATAATTACTAATGGTACTATTCATAATGTACAACTATAAAAGGTACCTATTTACACAATTTGGAACTTCTGATTGAAAATATGGAATCCATTTTTCCAAATTTAAAACATAGAACATGAAGTAATTAATTTACAATTAATTTCTATTGTCAATACCAAAATGCGGGGTTTTAGGAAGTAAAAACTATCAAAAGATTGACATTTGTTTATGTCCAATTTAAATGTGAAAGTACTTCAAATGAAAATAATTGGATTAGATGATAAAAAAAATAATCCATTTACATTATAAAACTAATTAAAATGATAATATAACTATATAAATAAATTAGATGAAAATTCAGTTTTGAATTAAAATGTTGTTTTTTCACTATTCATAAAAACATGGATTTTATTAGAAAAATACCAAAATTTCAACCGAATTAAATTTCAATATCCTTATTCTAAAGAATAAGTTTATTTTATCAAATATAACATATAAAAGTGAAAAAACTATTTTTAAAAAGGGTTCTCCCTCAAAAGGCGGTAAAACGACCTTTTAAAAATATTACATAATTTTATACTTAAAATTAGATTCATTATCATTTTAAGCCTCTAAAATTCAATGGATAAATGTAAAAACCTTTAAAAATTATGTAAAATCATAATATAGTTAATTCTGTTCATTCCCTCCAATACAACTACTAGGCGTTAACTAACCTTTAAAATAACACTATTATTGTTTTATTATTTATTGGTATAACTCAGTGTTGTGTACAATGTAAGATTTCGGAGCAACCTGTTGTTGTGTGTTGATTACACTATCAAACATAGTATTCCCTTTAAAATAAAATTAATACTAAATTAAAAAATATTAATAGATATGAAATGTATTATTCTATGAATACCTAGGATGTTACATCATTACACCTTATGGAAATTGCATCTTCACAACTTTACAATTGGGCTCAGAAACTTCATTGAAAATCCCTCATCGAAAAAAGGGTCAATAAAAAAGTCAATTTAAAAGAAATAAACAGAAGTATAAATGTCATCCAAGATAACACACTAGTATTATATGTAATAAAACATGGATATGGAAGAAAAACATAACATCTAGTTTTGATGAAGAGTGATAAAAAACATGATCAATAGAAAGTTAACAACTAGGTAACCATAAACTAGTGATGGGTTAAACAGTCTTTAATTCCATAGTAGTAAAATTAAATGGAATTTTTTTTTGTTTTAATATCCTTTTCATTAAGGTGAGAAATTTATTTATGATATTGACTAAGAACATAAGGAAATATACTTACTTGTCAAGTAAAGTTTTATCCTTTTATAAATATCTACCAAAAACTCATCTTTTATCCAAATAATGATTATTAAAAATGAATTGGTCACACCTAAATTGATAGAATAAACATCTAGAGAGTCACATAATCCGCAAAAGAGGAACTATATATTTCCTCTATCATTAGACATTAACCAAAACCAAAATGGTTAGTACAAGATCAGATAATCTGGAAAAGAATAAGCCTTTATAAAAAGAAATAATACTCTTTATCACAAAAATTAAACAAACAATACACAAAGATCAACAATGACCATTCAATAAACATTATTCCTTAAAATTATTCAATATATTACAAAATAATATTGAAACCCAAAATTTATAAGGATTTTATCACATAGTCTTCCATGATAAATATTATTATTTATCTCCAAATAACATCAACTACACTTAAAGTCTCATACTTAAAGGTAATTAACCTAATCACATATTCTCCATGATAGGTTAATCATTTCCATAAATAAACTAAATCACCCTATGTCAACAATAAAAGCATATATTCTTCCAAAATAAAATTCAAACATTACTCCTCAATTGAAATCCCATAGTATTATATTTTCCTTAGGCATATAATGTTCCCAAAAGAGCAAACGTCTTCCAAAATAACTCTTATCACTTAATCAACGAATCATTTTCTTATAATAAGGATATTCATTTGATAAAGTAAAAGTTACTAAAATAAAGACATTATTTTTCAATTAAGTTATTTAAATTAAAATAATAATTCATACTAACTAGGGACTTCACATAGTCTAGTGGTAGGTGATAAATCTCAGTTGCACTTTGGTTGTGGGTTTGATTCCTATAGCTTTGTTTGATACGACAAGTTGTAACACTGTATGCATTTTTTCCTTTCTCAAAAACTATATAATTCTTATAAAATTACAAAAATATTATAAAGAACTCAAAATAACCGTAACATGTTTTAAATACAAATGCTATTTCATACCTTTCATTTTTCATTCAAAAAACTAGTATCCCATAATTTCTCCAAAAACACCATTAGTCAATGTAATATTTCAAATCATAAAGCCTCAAAAGGGTTTTCTATGATATTTATATTATTATAAAGCTTATAATTAAAATGCATGATTATATACATAACTCTTAATGAAACATACTAATCTCCAAAATTTTCTAAACCAACCTTTGATACCAACTATAAGTCCCCAGCCTTAAATGTTACATAATCTTGAGATAATTAAAAAATTAAAATTGTAGATATTTTTAGGTTTAGATATTTAGAGGATTATTCAAAATATATTACATAAAAAAACATAGAAGTATAATTTGGAAACTTCCAACAATATCCTTTTATTCTATAACATAAAAATTTTTATAAAAGAAACATGATTTTTTTCATGTTTAATCATCATAACATTTACTGGATTTGATCCCTGAATCTATTATACCTTAAATCTTGTGAAAAAATTTAAAAACATAGGATGATCCAAAAAATATCAGTAAGGGACATAAAAATAAAGAAAAACAATTAGTCTTGTTAAAACTTGATAACCCATTCAATGTTATTTGAGCGAATTAAGTAAAACATTTTCACATGAATAAGACTCATAATTTTTTCTCAATTAAGAAAACAAAAACCAATACCATGAAATGAAAACTCTTTTAAGTGAAATAGAGAATCATATACATAAAACCCTTTAAAACATCTTCAAATTGGAATAACCATATGGTTGACTTCCAAATTAGTGATCTATAATGGGATCACCCTTTATATAAGCTATATGATGCTCACATGTGAGCTATAATAGGGATCAACCCTTCATATAAGCTGTTTCGGGATCACCCGTGAGCTATAATGGGGATCAACCCTTCATATATTCTATATCAGGCTCACCAGTTTCATATAATTCTCATGTACCATTTCATGAATAAGACACGTTCATCACAAGACCCCTATTTTTGAATGATTCTTCTAATCTCATATGGAAAATATTTTTCTATAAAACAACCATTTTCATTTAAGAACCCATTTTCAATACCAAGATACCCAAATAAAGGAATAATGGATTTATTATCATTTTAAAATACATTAAGTCTTATAGAGGAAGTGAAATATCAAATAACAGTTACGACTATTCAGAAGTTTTTATCGCTGTATATGTAAAAAACATTCCTTTTTTCATTTTTTAAAGAAAGTAAAACACTTCATATAAAAATATTCCTTTTGAAAAAATTTATTGAAATTCAAAATTTTAATAAATTTTCTTGTATATTCTTTTTATACCCATATAAATAAATATGTAATTTAATATCATGAAGAAAACGATTTGATAATTAAATCTTTAAATGTTCAAAGTGTCCCATACCACTTTCAACATTTAAATATTAATCTACTTGATTTAATAGATAACATTATTATTGATAAAACATGGATATTAAATGTCATATTGGCTGTATATACACCTTATAAAAGAATAAAGGTGAATATTATCAAGAAATTCCTCAATGTAAGGAGATTGAGACACAGTACCTTACATTGAGTCCGAATTTTCTCGTTCATTATTTAATTTACTGAATAATAAACATAGGTTAATTTATACTTTCTTTAGAAACTTTTTTATTTTTATTATTCATTTTATATCACTTATTACCAAGTTATATCAATTCGTTAATTATTTTAATTCATATTAGATGTTTTGTCGATGTTCAATATTTGAGTCAAAAATGAATTTGTTTTTATGAAAATTATCCATGTGGTCATAAGTACATTACATCTAGAATATTAATCATTATTTAAATATCATATATATCCAATATATATTTATATATAATTTTCAATAATATTTTTATATAATAAATTAAATTTACTATTCATTAAGATGGTAGGTCATACATACGCATGAACGCTACTTCCATTTATTTGTCATATTAAAAGAATAAAAAAAAATAAAAGATACATTACTATGTTATAATTCCAGTATAGTATCTATGTTATATATGTTAAATAAATAAATTAATTCCATCCTTTTTATGTTATATGTATGGAATGAATGAGTCATATCACTTTGAGGGGGCGATAATCCACACTTCCTCAAATGAAATTATTATATTTACACATTATGGAAAGTATAAAAGTATATTCTAAATAAAAATTACAGAAGAATATAAAAAATATAAATATAATATATATAATATATAAACAAATTATCATCATAATAGACACCATGAGAGGTGGTATAATAAATCTGAACAATCATCGTTTCTTGAGGTAGTAGTTCACCGTACACAGAAACAATATGTTATATATCTATTTGATAGAGGTGTGTGTAAGTGTAAGTAAAAAACATAGCATAAAAACATACTAGTATTTTTATTATAATTTTTTCGTTATAAAATAATGGAATAAATATAGTTTTGGGGTTTGAATACGGAAAATAAATTAAAGGATCTTGGGATAAGACATTATCTCTAAATCAGGTAACTCCCTTTTTATCTTAGCCAAAATGATTTATTAGATCTAATTATGCCCAAGTTAAGGATTATTGGAGTAAGAGAGGGATTTTGGGAGATTATTTGACCAGAATTTGGATGAGTCAAGGGGCTTGATCTGTGTGAGTAAGTTGGTAGGGGTGGTGGCCTTTTATAAGAGGGAGGAGGGTTACTTTTGGAAAGTCTTGAAATATTATTTTATTATAAATTTATTTTTAAATAATAGTGGTTCCTAAGTTATATATTTTGTGGATAAGATGGTAGGTCATACATATGCATGAATGCTACTTCCATTTATTTGTCATATTAAAAAAATAAAAAAATAAAATATACATTGCTATGTTATAATTCCAGTATAATATCTATGTTATATATGTTAAATAAGTTAATTAATTCCATTTTTTATGTTCCATGTATGGAATGAGCAAGTCATATCACTTTGAGGGGGCTATAATCCACATTTCCTAAAATGAAATTATTGTATTTAAATATTATGGGAATTATAAAGGTATGTTGTAAATAAAAATTGCAGAAGAATATAAAAAATATAAATATAATATATATCATATAAAAAAATACCATCATAATAAACACCATGAGAGGTGGTATGATAAAACTGAACAATCATCATTTCTTGAGGCAGTAGTTCGCCGTACACAGAAACAATATGTTATATATCCATTAGATAGAGGTGTGTGTAAGTGTAGGTAAAAAACATTGTAACGCCCCAACCCCAGTTACCCAGAGTCGGTGCATTATTTTAATACATTGGCATGATTACAAGGAATCAAGTCCCGAAGGACCGATCAGTTTAGCAGTCTTGGAAAATAGATTACATACATGAACTTTACATTACAATTTCAATAATAGAGTAAAACATAGATAGTGATTTGAGAATGCAATTATTCCCTTGGCTTAAACCTGCATATCAATCACAGTACACTTCTTGGGATCCTGGGAAAAATAAAACATTGAAAGGGGTGAGCTCAGATGCTCAGTAAGGATAATAATATAGCAGAAGCTTTCATTGATAAGCATAAACATTTAAGGCAATGTATAACTAAAACAAAAGCCTTTTAAACATAAACTTCAGCAAAATATGGCAAAAATAAAATCAAATAATGCCATTTACTTATTCACATGGATATTCTATTAGTCTAATAATCGCATGAACCATCAATATTATTTCCATGATGAGGGAATATATAATGCCGGACATTCTGAATCTTTTTGTCAAAGCCTCGGCCAAGACGTCTAAAATGATTAAGGCCTCGGCCAAAACCATAAATAAAATTGGAAAAGGGCCTCGGCCAATTCCACGTCTAGTTGTCTCATGAGACCTACCGATGCATCGAGGAGCTATAGCGGGCTCCACCCGTCACTTACTAAGTCCAATACATTCCTCATATGAAAAGATTTAAACATATCATAAACATTCGTATTAAAACTAGCATATGAAATGTCAATACATTAACCATAAACCATGAATGGTATAAAAATAGCACATATACAGTCAAAATATCACAAAACCTTCAACACAATAAGGAAGATTTGTATTATGATAAATCAACTTCCAAACAAGTTTAAAATTCATTAAAGGATTTTGACATAGATGAAAATGATATGTAAAACTCTTTGAGAGAAATACCCCTTTTCCATGAAAACATTTAAAAGTCACACAACTTGTCAAGAAGCCATTTAAAAATAGATTTTTGAATCAAAGTATCCCATACCACTTGGAAACTTTCAAAAGAAGTTTTAATTTTAAAACTTTAATGTTCATATAAATAAATTTTTAAAACCATTTTTAAAACATGGACATTAATGAGAAAGATTTAGAAGGATAAATATTTAAAACATTTGAAATTATATTTTAGAAAAAATGTCCCTTAAAATAATCCATTTGAAAACTCTTTCATAAAACATGGACATGGATAATAAATATGTCCCAGTAGATACTTACGTAAAAACAACCTCGGATAATAAAAAGATTGTGAAATCAACCCTTACCAATTTGGTAACTTACAAAACATACAACCCATGAAAGAGGTATCATAAAATGAATATGTAAATACACATAAGGTAAAGTGTATTAAACAAATAATACAATTATGGGTAGTACATACACCACACAAATGGTAATAGTGGCAATATGGCATGTATCTCACGGGAATAAGGAGTGAGATGAAAACCCCTTACCTTGTACTTTTCCTTAGTCGATGGTATGTTAACCTCCTGTATAATAGTTAAAATATTGTTATTAAATTATACAATTATCATATACATCAATATGATATCATATATGATCTTTTAACATTGCTTTATTAATAATATCTTAGTATCATCGTCATTTCGGGTGATAACTGATTTGTTCTTCTTAAATGTTTGGTTACATATGGCATGTTTATAATGGATAGGTTGTATATTATTCATATTCAGAATGATATTAAGTCTATAAACATTATTTATAACCATCAAATCAAAATTAGTCTTCAATGGATATGATGGGGAATGAATCTTATCGCGTTCGTGGAGACGGTATTCCGTACATACGCACGAGCGAAAATATCATTCTTTTGATGTTAAAATAATATATAATTGGATGGTATATCATATGTACAAAATAATTATCATGTTATATTTATTATTACTTGAATTACACATCATTATTATACCCATCTAAATAATAATATATTGAATAATAATTACACCACGACGTGGAGACGGTAAGCCGTACGTACGCACGTATGGTGATATGTCATTCAAATGATGGGTAGAATACTGAATATGGTTGTACAATATTTATAATAACATCACATTATATAGAAGATATTGGAGTTATTATTTTATAATGTAAATAATAAGGAAAGAAGATGTTGAAGAAGAAAGGAACTTGAAAGAGGGTGATAAAAACGTTACCTCTTCTTTGGGTTCTTCCTTTTGATTTGATCAAAAAGACTCCTTAGGATGGATTTCTGAATAAATTAGGGCTTCTATGATGAAGGGAGAGAAGTTGGTAGAGTATTTGGGTATGGTTTGGCCGAACCAAAAGGCATTGAAAGTGTGAATTAATGAGAAGGGGGAGTGCCGTTTTATAAGAGGGGTGAGGGGCTCTTTAGGAAAAACTTAAAATATTATTTTATAATAAAATAATTTTCGGTTTCTAATGGCTCAAAAGTTGATTATTCAAATTATAAGGTGGGTATGGGTCGAAATCCTTTCAACCAATAGATTTTAGACAGGTTTGGTTCATTAAAATAACCTTACCTTTTAGTTTTAACTCTAGGTGAATTAGTTTAACACTTACCATGTCACTTTGTATTTTTATAATATATAGTTAATAAACTTACTATATACATCCAAGAGACCCCAAAGTGGTCAATTAATGATATACCAATAATGATATGAGTCATTTGGCCGAATACTAGATTTTTAGGAATAGAATATAAATTAATAATATAATATTTGTTTTAAAAACTCATTTATGTCAATTTTGACACTACTCAATAATTGATTTTTGAGAAAATAATAACAGAATTATAAGTTAAAAAAAATAATTAAATCAATAATAACATGTCATATTAACTTATAAAATTAGTTTAATTCATAAAAAGTCTAAAATTATATTTATTTTGGTATTTATAATATCAATTATTCTGATTTTTCACAATTATGGTAATTACTGCATCACCATTGTGTCATAAATAAATTAAATTATTTCATGTCTAAAAATTAAAAATAAAATATAATTATGTAGTAAATAGTTTTATCTTTCCAATGAATACTTATAATCTAAAATCCAACATATATAACCCTATGTAAAAATTGTTTTTCTAAAAGATATAATCTTTTGTCATTTTTGTATTCACTTTAACTTAATTAATATAAAGTGTCACTATCACATATAAGTGGTCCCAAAATCAACCCAAATATGCCCATGGTCGGACATGTATCAACCAATAGGGTTAGGACACGTTTTAGGGTAAATTAATATTATTATAATATTATTTTGTTACCCTTATTTACCGGATTTACCCTTTAACCATGGTAAATAAAATATTTACCGAAGTAATTATTCAAAATGTGTAAAAATAAAAGTTACCTATTTACACAATTTGGCCATCCTGATTCCAAATATGGAATCCATTTTTCCAAATTCAAAACATAGAAGTGGCAGAAATTAATTTAAAATTAATTCCCGCTGTTAAAACAAAAAGCGTGTTTTTAAGATATAATAACTATCAAAAGATTGACACTTGTTTATATCCGATTTAATTGTGAAATTATGTCCAAGGACCAAAATTGTATTAAATGGTAAAAATATATTCTAAATATACTTTATAACCACTCAAATTCATAATTTATTATTATTAATTATTTTTATTAAAAAAGCTGTTTTTAATTAAAATTTAGTAATTTTCACTATTCCTCAAAATATTAAAGTTATCCGAAAAATACCAAAATTTTACCTTAGGCTAAATTCAATACTCTAAATCCAAAAATGAAGTCCATTTTGATAAATGAAAATTATAAAATTTCAAAAAGTAGGTATTACTATTCTTAACAGCTAGTTTAATTAGTTGTACTGTGTTAGAACTCGAGGTTGCGTACAACACACGCTATTGCATTATTCTAAGGGAAACGTACCGTGGAAGCTTGGGGTGTTATATTGTAAAGTTTTGATGTCCCTATTATTTTATTTAGTCAAATTTAATATATAAAAGATTAAAATATTATATTTAAAATGGGGTCACCATTAAAAGTCGGTAAAAGTGCATTTTTTGAAAAATACTTCTTTTATCTGAAAAAAATGAATTTGTTCTTACATTATGTCTAAGAAACTCATAATATGGATTCAAAAATTATAAGGATTATATAATGTTCAAAATTCAGTTAATAATATTCATAACTTCTTTTGAACGGTTTGTTTGGTAAGTCATGGTGCGCTTGAACTCAGTGATGCTTGTAGTGAAGGTTATTGATTTATATTGAAGAAGTAACACACTATGAAATCTTGGGGTGTTACATTCTTCCCTCCTTCAATAAATTTCATCCTCTCAATTTGATATTGTTCTTCAAAAATAAAGGTTGAATTTTAGAAAATATCTTTGTGGGAAAACCCACATCGGAAATTGTGTTTATAAAATTTAGTCTTAATAAGAGGAAAAGAGAAATGAAAGGGTCACCACCAAATCATGATCTCGATTAGGAGAACATTGGTGGAAATTAGAGACATATAATTGGAAGAAAAACGTAAATATTTATAGGTAGTGATTGAGGTCGTAGATCACAAACAAGTGTAAAATTGAGGTCCTTAAATTCATCAATCTATGATGATTTGAAATACCATCGGTTCAACAGAACATAAGGTATTATGATAACACATTTTTGCTTTTAAGATCCCTTCAATAAATTATAAGAATTAAAGAAAAATATATAGTTGTCAAGTAGAGTTCCATCCTTTAACTAATCTCTACCACAAACTCATCTTTCACTCTAAAAGATAATAGAACGTAAAAAAATATTCTATTTATCATATTCGTATAGGGTTCTAAAAATGAATTTATAATTCACATTTCAGACCCTTTAAAAAAACTACATTATACAATCCAGGACATAACGTGGGTCAGTGGTAGGTGATACACCCTTGTCGCCCTTCGGTTGTGGGTTCAAGTCCCGCGGCCTTGCCGGACGCAACGGGTTGCCGCCCGACCTCCAGGTCGTCCTTTTATGGCAATCAAAAAAAGAAATCTCAAACTAGAATTATCCAAAATACTTCTGTTCAAACTCATAGTCCAAAATTTATAAGGAAGTTAATCATAATGGAGATCCTTTTTGCCGCGTAATAACATGTGAATGCCTTCATCATGTATCCTTTTAAAACACTGCAACTCCTGAACCACCATAAAACCATATTGATTACATTCATGATCCCTTATTCCTTATAGAATAATGGATATACTCCTTCTATCCAAAAATGTTGTAATATCCAAAAATGATGGAATATACAAATCATTAATCAGTTTTAAGGTTTTCAAGAATATCCAATATAATTTATCCAAATCAGTCATGTATTATTCCAAAATCACTACCTCGGTATCAGAACATATATTTTCCAAAAATTTAACCTGCAATTGAGTCACTTTTCTTGGTTCCACACAATCTGAAGTCCTTAATGAAATAGTATTGAAGTACAATAATTATCTACTCCATAATTTTTATAACTAGTACATCATTGATACAATACTCAAATGACATAATTCTTTAATAACAACATAAGAACACTAGTCATTCTTTACATCTGAGGTAGTATCATAACTTGATTATTATCCAATAGCATCATTTGTCGCATAGTCTGATGATTTGAATATTGATTTGCGTAGTGTCCCAACTCCTTGCAGATGAAGAATTGCACATTTGAAACCCTTTTCTTATCCTTGCAGTCATGTACTTTGTGTCCTTTTTCTCCACCCTTATAACAAACTCCCATTCTCTTTAGGCATTTACCAAGGTGATTCTTCCCACAATTATCACATATGGGAAAATCCTTCTTTCCCTTCTTCCCTTTATCCATCTTTCTCTCTTCCATCCTTTTCATCTCTTTCTTCCCTTCAAATCCATAGGACTCAGAGAATTATTTACTTATCTTCTTAACACATGACATTATTCCTTCATATGATGAGAGTACGTAGGAGACTATTTACCTTCTTAATTCTGGCTTAAGACCATAAAAGATATGATCCTTCTTACTTGTTGGATCATAGGTATTGCTGGAGTTCTCATTCCTTCTACTAGGTGCCATTTCTATACAATGGCATACACTAGGTCAATTTATGAATCACAATTCATAATTCCAAACATGTAAAATACCTAATGTAAATTGAACAGTTTATGGATATAATTCATAAGCATAAAAAAATATTTTCTTTGAGTAAGTATATACTCATGATCCCTTCATAATGGTTTGTAAATAAAATGAGAATTATCCTAATCATATCCCCCAGGAGTGTCGTAACCAAGAGTGCTGCAAGGCCCGTTGTCGAGCACTAGTTCCCGTTCGAGTCTAGCTCAAAGCGGTGTTTTCGGGTTTTACCCCTTGGTACATCTATTCCAGATCCATCTCTACCTGCTCGTATCCAGACAGGGATGTATTGCTCGGAAAACTCACAAAATTTCTACAATACCAAAATTCTAGAAAGTTATTCTATAATAATCCCCAAAGTCTATCTTAGGGATATGTGCTCTAATCAGAGTTTATCTAAATCTAGTTTCCAAGGTTACTACTAAACTTCCTCTGATACCAACTGTAACACCCCGACCCCAGTTACCCAGAGTCGGTGCATTATTTTAATACATTGGCATGATTATAAGGAATCAAGTCCCGAAGGACCGATCAGTTTAGCAGTCTTGGAAAATAGATTACATACATGAACTTTACATTACAATTTCAATCATAGAGTACAACATAGATAGTGCTTTGAGAATGCAATTATTCCCTTGTCTTAACCCTGCATATCAATCACAGTACACTTCTTGGGATCCTGGGAAAAATAAAACATTGAAAGGGGTGAGTTCAGATGCTCAGTAAAGATAATAATATAGCAGAGGCTTTCATTGATAAGCATAAACATTTAAGGCAATTTATAACTAAAACAAAATCCTTTTAAACTTAAACTTCAGCAAAATATGGAAAAAATAAAATCAAATAATTCCATTTACTAATTCACATGGATATTCTACTTGTCGAATAATCGCATGAACCATCAATATTATTTCCATAATGAGGGAATGTATAATGCCGGACATTCTGAAACTTTTTGTCAAGGCCTCGGCCAAGAAGTCTAAAATGATTAAGGCCTCGGCCAAAACCATAAATCAAATTGGGAAAGGGCCTCGGACAATTCCACTTCTAGTTTTCTCATGATACCTACCGATGCATCGAGGAGCTATAGCGGGCTCCACCCGTCACTTACTAAGTCCAATACATTCCTCATATGAAAAGATTTAAACATATCATAAACATTCGTATTAAAACTAGC
This sequence comes from Viscum album, assembly GCA_963277665.1. Taxonomy (NCBI): domain Eukaryota; kingdom Viridiplantae; phylum Streptophyta; class Magnoliopsida; order Santalales; family Viscaceae; genus Viscum; species Viscum album. The sequence goes on from OY728133.1 coordinate 1,674,729,701, forward strand.
ATACGAAATGTCAATACATTAACCATAAACCATGAATGGTATAAAAATATCACATCCATAGTCAAACATATCACAAAACCTTCAACACAATATGGAAGATTTGTATTATGATAAATCAACTTCAAAACAAGTTTAAAATTCATTAAAGGATTTTGACGTAGATGAAAATGATTTGTAAAACTCTTTGAGAGAAATACCCATTTTCATTGAAAACATTTAAAAGTCACACAAATTTTCAAGAAGCCATTTAAAAATAGATTTTTGAATCAAAGTGTCCCATACCACTTTGAAACTTTCAAAAGGAGTTTTAATTTTAAAACTTTAATGTCCATATAAATAAATTTTTAAAACCATTTTTAAAACATGGACATTAATGAGAAAGATTTAGAAGGATAAATATTTAAAACATTTGAAATGATGTTTTAGTAAAAATGTACCTTAAAATAATCCATTTGAAAACTCTTTCATAAAACATGGACATGGATAATAAATATGTCCCAGTAGATACGTAAAAACAACCTCGGATAATAAAGAGATTGTGAAATCAACCCTTACCAATTTGGTAACTTACGAAACATACAACCCATGAAAGAGGTATCATACAATGAATATGTAAATACACATAAGGTAAAGTGTATTACACAAATAATACAATTATGTGCAGTACATACACCACACAAAAGTTAATAGTGGCAATATGGCATGTATCTCACGGGAATAAGGAGTGAGATGAAAACCCCTTACCTTGTACTTTTCCTTAGTCGATGGTTTGTTAACCTCCTGTATAATAGTTAAAATATTTTTATTAAATTATAAAATAATCATATACATCAATATGATATCATATATGATCTTTTAACATTGCTTTATTAATAATATCTTAGTATCATCGTCGTTTCGGGTGATAACTGATTCGTTATTCTTAAATGTTTGGTTACATATGGAATGTTTATAATGGATAGGTTGTATATTATTCATATTCAGAATGATATTAAGTCTATAAACATTATTTATAACCATCAAATCAAAATTAGTCTTGAATGGATATGATGGGGAATGAATCTTATCGCGTTCGTGGAGACGGTATTCCGTACGTACGCACGAGCGAAAATATCATTCTTTTGATGTTAAAATAATATATAATTGGATGGTATATCATATGTACAGAATCATTATCATGTTATATTTATTATTACTTGAATTACACATCATTATTATACCCATCTAAATAATAATATATTGAATAACAATTACACCACGACGTGGAGACGGTAAGCCGTACGTACACACGTATGGTGATATGTCATTAAAATGATGCGTAGAATACTGAATATGGTTGTGCCATATTTATAATAACATCACAGTATATAGAAGATACAGGTGTTATTATTTTAGAATGAAAATAATAAGGAAAGAAGAAGTTGAAGAAGAAAGGAACTTGAATGAGGGTGATGAAAACGTTACCTCTTCTTCGAGTTCTTCCTTTTGATTTGATCAAAAGGACTCCATAGGATGGCTTTCTGACTAAAGGAGGGCTTCTAGGATGAATGTAGAGAAGTTGGGAGAGTATTTGGGAAGGTGTTGTACGAACCAAAAGGCTTTGAAAGTGTGAATTAATGAGAAGGGGGAGTGCCCTTTTATAAGAGGGGTGAGGGTCTCTTTTGGAAAAAACATAAAATATTATTTTATAATAAAATCATTTTCAGTTTCTAATGGCTCCAAGGTTGATTATTCAAATTATAAGGTGGGTATGGGTCGAATTCCTTTCTACCAATATATTTTAGACAGGTTTGGTTCATTACATTAACCTTACCTTTTAGTTTTAACTCTAGGTTAATTAGTTTAACACTTACCATGTCACTTTGTATTTTTATAATATATAGTTAATAAACATACTATATACATCCAAGAGACCCCAAAGTGGTCCATTAATGATATAAAAATAATTATATGACTCATTTTTCGGAATCCTAGATTTTTAGGAATAGAATATAAATTAATAATATAATATTTGTTTTAAAAACTCATTTATGTCAATTTTGACACTACTCAATAATTGATTTTTGGAAAAATCATAACAGTATTATGAGTTCGAAAAAAAAAATAATTAAATCAATAATAACATGTCATATTAACTTATAAAATTAGTTTAATTCATAAAAAGTCTCAAATTATATTAATTTTGGTATTTATAATATCAATTATTCTGATTTTCACTATTATGGTAATTACTGCATCACCATTGTGTTATAAATAAATTAAATTATTTCATGTATAAAAATTATAAATAAAATATAATTATGTAGGAAATATTTTTATCTTTCCAATTAATATTTATAATCTAAAATCCAACATATATAACCCTATTTAAAAATTGTTTTTATAAAAGATATAAGCTTTTGTCATTTTTGTATTCACTTTAACTTAATTAATATAAAGTGTCACTATCACATATAAGTGGTCCCAAAATCAACACAAAGATTCCCATGGACGGAAATGTATCAACCAATAGGGTTAGGACACGTTTTAGGGTAAATTAATATTATTATAATATTATTTTGTTACCCTTATTTACCGGATTTACCCTTTAACCATGGTAAATAAAATATTTACCGAAGTAATTATTCAAAATGTGTAAAAATAAAAGTTACCTATTTACACAATTTGGACATCCTGATTCCAAATATGGAATCTATTATTCCAAATTCAAAACACATAAGTGGCAGAAATTAATTTGAAATTAATTCCTGCTGTCAAAACAAAAAGCGTGTTTTTAAGATATAATAACTATCAAAAGATTGATACTTGTTTATGTCCGATTTAATTGTGAAATAATGTACAAGGACCAACATTGTATTAAATGGTAAAAATATATTCTAAATATACTTTATAAGCACTCAAATTCATAATTTATTATTATTAATTATTTTGATTAAAAAAGTTGTTTTTAATTAAAATTTAGTAATTTTCACTATTCATCAAAATATTAAAGTTATCCGAAAAATACCAAAATTTCACCTTAGGCTAAATTCGATACTCCGAATCCAAAAATGAAGTCCATTTTGATAAATAAAATTTATAAAATTTTAAAAAGTAGGTATTACTATTCTTAACAGCTAGTTTAATTAGTTGTGGTGTGTTAGAACTCGAGGTTGCGTACAACACACGCTATTGCATTATTCTTAGGGAAACGTACCGTGGAAGCTTGGAGTGTTATATCGTAAAGTTTTGATGTCCCTATTATTTTATTTAGTCAAATTTAATATATAAAAGATTAAAATATTATATTTAAAACGGGGTCACCATTAAAAGTCGGTAAAAGTGCATTTTTTGAAAAATACTTCTTTTATCTGAAAAAATGAATTTGTTCTTACATTATGTCTAAGAAACTCATAATATGGATTCTAAAATTATAAGGATTATATAATGTTCAAAATTCAGTTAATAATATTCACAACTTCTTTTGAACAGTTTGTTTGGTAAGTCATGGTGCGCTTGAACTCAGTGATGCGTGTAGTGAAGGTTATTGATTTATTTTGAAGAAGTAACACACTCTGAAATCTTGGGGTGTTACAAACATAGCATCAAAACATACTAGTATTTTTATTATAATTTTTTCGTTATAAAATAATTTAATAAATATAGTTTTGTGGTTTGAATACGGAAAAGAAATTAAAGGAGCTTGAGAGAAGACATTAACTCTAAATCAGGTAACTCCTTTTTTATCTTAACAAAATGATTTATTAGATATAATTATGCCAAAGTTAAGGATTCTAGGAGTAAGGGAGGGATTTTTGGAGATTATTTGACCAGAATTTGGATGAGTCAAGGGGCTTGATCGGTGTAAGTAAGTTGGTAGGGGTGGTGGCCTTTTATAAGAGGGAGAAGGGGTACTTTTGGGAAATCTTGAAATATTATTTTATTATAAATTTATTTTTAAATAATAATAGTTCTTATGTAATATATTTTGTGGATAAGATGAGTATGGGTATAAATCCTCTCAAATAATATGTTTTATAAAAGTTTAGCTCAGAAAATTGACCTTATCTTTTAGTATTAACCCTTAGTTAAAAATATTAACTCTTACCATATCTTCTTGTATTATCATAATATATGGTTACTATATTTACTATAAAATGAAAATAGAACCAATAGTGGATCATTAATGACATTTGTAAAATTATATAAGTCATTTTTCAAAATATTAGATTCTTAGGACTGTTCTATCATTTACTAAAATAGTATTTGTTTTAAAAACTCATTTATGTCAATTTTGACACTATTTTGAAATTGATATTTGTTAGTCATAAAAACTTGATTAATTAAAAAAATAATTAACTCATATAAAACATGTCAATGTCATAGAAAAAGTTCATATATGGAATCAAAATGTTCAAATTACATTTATTTTTATATTTATAATATCATTTATTTGAATATTTCATTAATATGGTAATCACTTCATCATCATTATGTCTTAAATATATATATTTATTTAATGTATAAAAATTATAAATAAAATACCATAATGTAGGAAATATTTTTAGGTTTCTAATTAATATTTATAGTATAATAGATGATTTATATGAACCAAATTAAAATTGTTTTAGTTAATAGATACATGTTTATGTTATATTTCCCTTTTCATTAAATTAAATATTATAAAAGGTCATTATCACACCCAAGTGGCTCCATGGGTTACTAAATTAAAACTAAGTATTCCCATGGTATTCTATATCTCATAAAATAGGATTATGACATGTCTTAGGGTAGTTTTAAATTATTATAATTTTATTTTTACCCTTATTTACCTGATTTATACTTTTACCATAGAAAATATAAATATTTACTGAAGTTACTTTTCATAATGTCCAAAAAATAAAAGGAACCTATTTAAAAAATTAGATCATATGATTCCAAATATAGAATCCATTTTAAAAATTCAAAACATAGAAGTTGTAGTAATTAATTTAAAATTAATTCCCGTTGTTAAAACTAGAAAGCAGGTTTTTAAGAAGTAAAAACGATCGAATGATTAACAAGTGTAAATGCCAATTTTAAATTTAATATTACATCCAATGACTATAATTTGATTAAATTATAAAAAATTAATCTAATTACACTTTAAAACTAATTAAAATTACAATATAACTATATAAATAAATTAGATGAAAAGATAGTTTTGAATAAAAATGCAGTATTATTCACTATTTATAAAAATATGGATTTTATCAGAAAAATACCAAAATTTAAACTGAAGTAATTTTTGATGTCCTTATTACAAATAAGAAGTTTGTTTTATTAGTTATAAAATATAAAATTGAAAAAACTATTTTTAAGAAGGGTTCTCCATCAAAATGCAATAAAATGACGTTTTAAAAATATTAGAGTATTTTATGATTAAAATTTGATTAATTATCATTTTAAGCCTCTAAAATACATTGGATAAATGTAAAAACATTTAAAAAATTTGAAAAATTATAATATATTCAATTATATTCATTCCCACCAATACAATAGCTAGGCGTTAACTACCAATTAAATTAATAATAATATTATTGTATTATTTTTTGGTATAACTCAATGTTTTGTGCAACATAAGATTTTGGAGAAACCCATTGTTTCATGCTAGGTACTCTATAATAAATAGAACCCCCTTCAAACTAAAATTAATATTAAATTAAAAAAATTTAATAGATATGAAAAAATATCATTCTATAAATACCTGGGATGTTACAATGGAAATACGATAACTTCATTTGTGTGTACGACATACTACTACCGCACGAAGCGACGCGATTCGTTCATGATTTATAGAGAATGTATTAAAGATGTTTTAAAAGAAATATATGCTATATTTAATTTTAAAATTCTTTTATAATTATAATATACACATATATATATATCATTTAATTTTATCTCTTTTAATATGATAAGAAAATGGAAACAACGTACATAGGTATGTACGGCCTACCATATCCAAGAACGGTTTATTCCATTTCCTATCACCAAATTTTATGCATTGATATAAATAAATTTATATGGAATATAGATGATATTTATATCATTGTTTTAATTCTTCATATTATGAAACTATGATTGAATTATGAGGACAAAAAAAATAACAAGTCAAACAATATATGAAAAAAAAAGTGGTTATTCCCCAAAACACGACTTTAATATAAAATTGTTAATAATTGGGTAATATAAATTCATAAAAGAATCATACCTGGTGGGATAAATATGAATGTATTTATGTTATATATCTATAAAAAGATAATATTTTTTATATACTATATTTGTATGTGTAAAAAGGAAGTCTATAATTAAGCAAAGGGTTTTCTCGTCTCACTTTTATTTCTATGAGATATATGCTATATTCAACACTTTTTTTATTGTGAGGACATTATTCTGACCATGGATGTATTATATGGTTCATATACTTAAATTTATGGTAATTTATATTACCATTTGAGGATATATCTTTCATTGTATTTGTGGCGTCAATGTTACCTAAGCGGTAAGGGATCCTCGTCTCACTTTTATTTTCTATGAGACAAAAGCCATGTTCACCACATATTTCTTATATGTGGTGTTTATGATTCCCATGAATATATTTTAATATTATAATAATAATAATTAGGATTTACATAACAATTTGAGTATATAAATTTCTTGGGGTTTATGGTCCAAGAGTTACCAAATCGGTAAGGGAATTTTGTCTCAATTTTCATTCTTTGAGACAAAGGTAATGTTATATATTATTTTATGAGGTGTACATAATACTGCATTTAAATGTTATATAATGAATATTTTTATTTAATGATATTTCTAATATCAATTTAATGTAATTATTTCACATGGATTAGGATTTAATGTTACCAAAGTAGAAAGAGTTTGTTGCTAAAATCTCTTCATTTGTCAGGATTGTTTTTGCTTATGTCTCCAATGTTGTAATATCATGACATAAATCTAAATAATTCTCATTAATATTTTTTATCCTATGCTAATTAATGATATAATAAAGCAATATTAACCTTTTCTACTCTTTTGTAATTAATATAATTTATAAAATGTTTTAAATAAAATATGACTTTATTTCTCTCTTCAATCAGACATATGTTTTCTTTCAAAACAATATTTTCTAAAAATATTTTCAAATTTTTTTAACAATTAAAAAATGAATTTGTAAATAATTTTTTCCAATTTTTTTTTAAAAATAATTTTATTTCAAAGTAATCTTCTTTTCATTTTTCGATCAAGGCACTTTTCTAAAATTTTTACTGTGAAAAAGGAATATCTGTTTAACATGTATGGCATGTATGGATTTACCATCTATCATGAAGAATATTTATTTAAAGCTTTATTTTAAGGTTATTTTTGATGAATTTTTTTTCCTAATATTCTATAAATTTATTATTTTTAAAGCTTTTTTCAAAGAAAATGGTTTTTATTTTTTTATGTTTTTAAAAGAGTGTTTGAAAGCAGAAAGAATGTTTTCCCCATGAAATATTTTAAATGAATTTTAAATTCTTAATTTATGAATTTTCATGGTTGTTTTTAAAGAAAAATGTTTTCAAAATGTTTTCAAGATTCATTGGTAAGTTTTATAAAGAAAATTGTTTTCAAAATGGTTTCATTCTTCCTTTATAATTTTTCAATGAATTTTTTTTTCAAAGTGTTTTCAAAATTCATTTATAAGTTTTTAAAGAATTTTTTTTTTAATTTTTTTTTGAGATTCCTTTTTGATTTTCAAGTTTGTTTTCAAGAAAAAAGATTATAAAAATATTTTCTGTTTTAAAAATGTGTTATCAAATTGAAAAAGATATTTTCCTGAAGAAATGTTTTAAATGATAATACAAAATCATTTTATATGTAGGATGATATACTTTGATATTACTTATGCATTATTGGAGACAAGATACAAGTATACCAGTCTTAGTTCCTTCTATGATTTGATTATTTTCATAACCCCCTTCATGTAATGATACACCTCCAAGGTTGGTAATGAAGAAATGGGTATAATAGCCATCGAGTCCATCCTCAAGTAGGCCCCGGGTTGGCGACTAGCACCAAGGGTGTAAAAATATCATAATATGGGAGGAATTAACCTTTATAAGAAAATAAGATTAGGATATAGGATGTATCAGCCAAATAAAAGTCCATAAATATATAAAAAATAAATCCAAAAACCATCCCACATTCATGTATACATATAACATATATAGTCACATTAAAGTCTCTAAGGTAAATACCAAAAAAATAAAGCTAAAGTATCGATGAAGAAGTTATCCAATGGTCCAAGATAGAAATTTATAGAATGGTCCCTGTAGTCCTCCTAGAAACCTTAAAACATTTCTATATATTTACAGTGAGAATATAGATATACTCACACAGAAAACCATTGTATATCATCCACAAGTGGAAGTGGAATACTAATGCACCCGTTATAAAACAACAGAACCAAACAGCACCTAACAGGTAGACTAACCATAACCCCAACCTTATAGAGGCATGATCACCAATTAATGAAAGATAAGTAATATAATATAATATAAAGAATATATATGATAGGGTACCCCACACCACTTTCCCATTGATTATCCCCTCTCATGCTCCAATGGCAGATGTCATGGTGCTTCTATCTATTATGAATATAACATATCACATCCCATCCGCACACACCTGTTCTATAAACAAAAACACATCCTGCCCACACACACTTGGGCCAAAAACCACATCACATTCCACCCACACACACCTGGTACACAAACCACACCACAACACATCACATCATATCACATCTCCTCCTGAATACACCTAGGAAATCACATCATAATTTATCCCAAAGACAACTCAGACACCACATCACAACTCATTACAAATAGACCTGGGACACCACCTCAAAACTCACCTAATTAATCTTGTGAAATATTCATTTGTAATGGGGATTATGGAAGAGTGGGTGGATATCCATCCATCCTCCTACTTTTGGAAAGACACCCCTCACATGACTGTGTAGGTGTTCAGCACATAGTGCTCAATGTGGGTGGGGTGCGTATATAAATCACAAGGAAAACACAAGTATACATATAGTATCAAGAACTCAAGACAAACCTATGGGTTTTCAAACTAACTAACTAACTCACAAAAGCTTCACCTTTGCTGCCACCTATAAATGCATTTATTATTCTTTTCTACAGTCATTTTAGAAGGTGTAGATACTAGATATTCTAATATGACATCACATTTCTTCCACATTTATCTCCCATTAATTTTATTTTTTTTCATCAACAATATTTAATCACACAACCCATAAATAAATTTTCAATTGAAAAATTTCCTTCCCATTGATCAAACCAACCCATCCCATTTCAAACAATATTTAACATTCATTTATTCCATCACAACCCAGGAATCTAGAAGAAATCAACCAAACAAGTAGCCTGTCATCCCCAAAAATATCACCTTACCACCCAAAAAACATGGCCAAACAACCAAATATCACTACACACCCCATTACAATCACACATCATCATCCCACAAGAATGACCACACATCACAACACATTAAAATTCTTTTATAGATTTACAAATGGGATTTAATCACATTCCATTGTATTTTAGGGATTTTATCTTACAAATCACAATCCTAGAGAAACCAATTTTTTAACCAAATATAAGTGGTTATCCAGTTTACATTTTGAGGTTGATATCAAAACAATCACAATGGTTACAATACCTATATCCAATGAAAATAATCCCCTAGTGAACTCTATTTTCAGTGGGGTATAAAGCCCATACAACCCAAAATATAACAATAATATAAAAGGTGTAAAATAATTTGAAACAAACCCATTTACCATTCAATTTCAATTCAAACAATTCTTTATCTCTAATTAAGCTAGCACCAACATAACTGATAGGTAAAAAAACAAACACCTCCCGTATGATACAAAATAAATAGAAACGAGGGAAACCCTGCCTTAAATAATTTTTTTGGACTCACTATGCACCACATGGCGAAGAAGAATTCCCAAAAACCACAACCGCACGACAAGGAACTGTAGATCAACCTACACCACACCCCAATACCATCAAAACACAACTCAACACACACCCCAAAACAAAACAACATCATTGTAGTAAATAACCTAGAGAATAATGAAAGAAAACTGATGATAATGATAGGAGAACACACCAACGATCGTAGAATTAATCCCAAGGATCAATCATCATCAAAAGGAATCTCCAAAAGTTGAAGGATAAGGTCATCAGATGCTTGGAATAAGAGAATATCCACTGGCCATAGGGTTTAGAGAAAACATGAGTTGCTAAAACCTTTAAAACTATGTAGCATCGAGGAATTACTTGATGTGTAATCCCCTTTCAGGTTTTGTAATCTCAAGATTCTTGGTTCCTCTAAAAAATGCATTGCCCTTTTATTATTTTACCCCAAAACTTGCATATCATGAACTATACCAAAAAAGACATGAAACCGACTTTCACATTGTGTAATACACTTACACAATGTTTATTTCCTACAAAAACACTGATGAAACTCTATCTTCCACTGAGAACTCCCAAAACATCTGCCTAACAACTCTAAAACCCAAAATTGGAAAATGAGCCAGAAGGTTCATGTCATTACATTAGATACCTCTCAAACTATTATCTCCCTATAGAATTTAAATCCAACTTGGAAGAAAAGAGAGGAAGGGTATGAACAACCATCTATTGAGGTATATATCAAGGATCTTATTACACCTGAAACACTTCCAAACCAAATAAACATAAGCATCTTGCACAACCCCATCATCAAAAAACAAAAACTAAAATCTATCCCCTCTTATAAAACAATTACACGAAAAATAAACCACACCATCCTCAACACATGAATAAACGGATTCTATCTTAGATGTCAAGATACTATCCACTCTGGGCAGCACTGACTCACCCATATAGTTTTTATCCCATCATAGTTAATGCATTAGGATTAAGAGTTAGTTAATCCAATTTTTATATGTCAGGATTTCATTACAAATCACACCACACACATAACATCATGGGGAAAAATGTCTCATAAAACAAAAGGATACAAACAGAACATCATAAGGAAAAAGTAAAGAGAACGGAAAAAATAAAAACATCTCAAGGTACTGGGATCACATAAGTATCTCATGATCCCAAGTAGTCTCTTCTAAGCCACCATTCCTCCATAATACCAAAATGATAAGAATGGTTTGTCCTCACATGAACTTCTATCGATGGTCTTGGATCTCTATCGAATTCTTCATGGAGGTTGTTTCATTTTCAAAATCAAACCCTCTCCAGTAAATGAAATTAGAACCATCATGAAGATATCGATGGAGTTGAGATAAATGAAAGACATTGTGGACACAGTTCAGTCGAGGTGGAAGTGAAAAATAGTAAGCTACATCTCTAACTCTCCCCAACACCTCAAAGGCCCCAACCAAATTGGTAGAAATATTACTCCATTTTCCAAACCTCTACTTGCCACATTAATAGAAAACCTTCAAGAATACATGGTCCCAAATCTCGAACTCCAAGTGAATCCTTCTATGATTGGCATAATACATCTACTATTCCTAATATTCTTTCATCTTCTCATGAACAAGTTGATCCTTTTCTATCATGATCTCTACTACATGGGGACTAAGAATGGGTGTTTCTCAAATATTAGTCCAGTGCAATGGATAATGATAGGGTTTTTTCGTACAATGCCTCAAATGGAGCCATGCCAATAAAAGAGTGATAACTATTATTATAAGAAAAATAATCCAAGGGAAAGTGTTTTTACTATGATACTTTATAGTCTAAGACACATGTCCACAACATATCCTTTAATGTCTAGATATTCCACTCTATCTTCCTATTTTTGTGAGGATGGAGAGAAGTGTTAAGGCACAACTGAGTGCTAAAAGCATGCTATAATCCCCTCTAGACTTATGAGGTAAAACATGTGTCCCGATCTGAGGCAATGGGCCTTGTAATTCCATTAAATCATACCAAATCATCAATGTACCTCTTTTCTTAAGAATCCTCTATGACTGACTTCTTGATCACTAAGAAGTGGGATGATTTCATCAATTGATCCACAACCACCCAAATAACATAAAAAATTCTCTAAGTTTTGGGTATCCTGGTGATGAAATCCAATGATATTTCATCTCATTTCCACTCAGGAACCTGCAAGGTCTGTAATAAACCACCTAAAACATGATACTAATCCTTTAACTACTGCAAAACTAGACATTGAGCTAGAAACTCTAACACTTCCCATTTCATTATAAGACACAAAAATTGTTCCCTAAATCCATTGTACATTTTGGAAACTTCTAGGTGTACCACGAAAGGTGAGATATGAAAATAAATAAGAACTCTCTTGCACATTTCCACCAGAACAAATAAAATTCCTTGAAGCAACACACGGTTCTAGACCACCCGTCATGAAAATCACTATAGCCAACATGATCACACATCTCCTCTACTTCATTGTCTCCCCAATGAGACTCCTCCACCTACTACATCATAGAAGATTGTACCATCATCTAAAACAAATAACCTTTACCTCTATCCACCCTTGAATATAAGTGTAGGGTTTCCAACTCCTCCATCACTCTCTAAGAATCCATTGATTTTCAAACAACATATTTATGTGACTTCCTTCTGAAAGAATCATCCCTGGCATTCCCTTTTCTTAAGGTATATGAGACCTCAAAATCAAAGTCTAGTAAGAACTCCAACCACCTCTGAGTTTGTAGATTCAGGTCATGCTGGGAAAATATATACCTCAAACTCTTGTAACTTGTGAAGACAAAAAATCACTCCCCAATGTGGTAATTACACCACAAATTCAACGCAAAAACAACCACCGCTTGATCCAGATCATGGGTATAAAAGTTATGCCCATGGGGATGTAACTTCCTCGACCTATAAAAGATCACTTCCCACTACTGAATCCACACACATCCCAATCCTAGATGGTAAGCAGCCCAAAAAACCTCAAACATCACCCCTTCCTCAGAAAACTAAAGCACTAGAAAACTTACCAACTTCCCCTTTAGGTAATTAAATGCTTCCTCACACTGATCACTCAAAACAAAATCTTGATCTTTTATAGTCAAAGCTATCAAAAATAATTTAACTCAATATAAAAGATGTGAAAACCTCCAATAATAGACTATGAGACCAAGGAAAATGTGAAGATCTTCCAAGTTATTGGGTTATTCCAAAGAAAAAAATACTTCAAACTTCAACATGTCTACTTACACTCCCCGTTGAGACACCAAATTTCCAAAAAAAATAACCTCTCATGTCTATAACATACACTTGGAAATATTTCCATAGAGTTGGTGGCATCAAAGAACCTGAAAGAAAATTCTAATATTCTCACCATGATCCTCCTATGAATTTTATTAGATCAAGATATCATTGATGAATATGATAACAAAATGATCTAGAAACTTATGAAACAAGGAGTTAATAATCCCTATGAAGACTATTTTTGCATTTGTAACATAGAATGACATGACTACAAGCACAAAGTGCCCATACCTACATATGAAGCTAGTCCTCAAAATATCTCCCCCATTCACCCACAACTAGTGATATTCAGAAAACAAATCGTTATTAAAAATCAACTTTCCCCTATCATCTATTAGAAAAGACCATCTATCCTCATAAGTGGGTAATAGTTCTTGATTGTCACTTGATTCAACCAACAATAGTCTATGTACAACCTCATAATACCATCTAAATTCTTTGAAAACAACACTAGAACACCCCATAGTGACACACTAAGTGGGATAAAACATTTCTGTATTAGATTATCTACTTGAAAGATCAACTCCCATAACTCAGAGGGTACCATCTGATAAGGATCTATCAAAATCAGAGAATCAATAGGTTGAAAATATATCACAAACTCAACGTCACATTGAGAGGGTAGTGTCAAAACCTCTTCTTGAAAAATATCCAAGAACTCCCCAAAGAGCACGAGAACCTCTAGCATCCCAACATCCACTGATTCCATTGATAGCTCAGCTAGCAAAGAAATACGGATCTCCATATTCCAAATGCCCACCTAATAACTCCAATCACCAATGAAAACCATGTGATGGGCATCTATATCCAAAAAACAAAATTATCCTTTGAAAGCAATCACTAATAGCACACAGAAAATAAAACCAATCATTTCCATGGATGACATCATATGGGTGCATCAGAAGAAAGAAAATGTCCCAATGAGATTAATGTTGCCCTATTATCAGTCTACAACCCCAATACATATCAAACAAGTAGGTCTGGAATCTAACTAGAATAGTCATCACCACGCGTATCAACAACCTCTCTAAATCTAGTCCCAAAGAACATACTAGAGTGGGGGAAAAAGGAGTATGAATCTTCTGAATAAAACAAAGCACAAACAAGGGTACTAAACAAACTGATCATACCTCTGACGGTCTCTGAACCTTATGGAACTGCTTTCTCCAATGAGTGAAACTGACCACACCCAACTCTTCTACATCTTCACTAATGGATTCCTCCACGACCACACTCAGGTAAAGGAATCTAAGCTTGAGGAACATCCTAAGGTCGGCCACCACCTACTTGATCTTCCCTAGCTGGACTATAAGATTGCTTCCCCTGCTGTTATAATGACCTCACTAGTAACTATTATTAAAGTTGAAGATAAACTTCTTTTCCTAAGACAAAATATGATCGAGTGGACATTGTGAAATACTTCTCAAGATGGTATTGAACACAAAAAAATAATCAAATCAATCTGAAGCCAATAGGAAAGGCACAATGACTAGAAGTTTTAATGGTAAGCTGCAGAGGTTGACTCCTGGGTAGTCAAAACATCAAAGGTCTGAACACATGAGGCTTTCCATTGATAACTATTTTCATTATGGAACCCTTTTGGTTCCCCTATCATGGAAAACCTCCTCTTGAGTGCATCTTCTCGATCAATTAGGCCTTCTTCTGAACCACCATGTATGTTGGAAACATAGAAAGTGTAACCACATAAAGGATCGAATGATGGTGTGCCTCCTCAAGATGCATCACTCGGGACTCCAAATATGGAAAATGATTTGGTTTAATGCATAGAAGGTCCTTGAACTTGATCACAAGATCCCACACAAACATATTCCCCTGCTGAAGGGAGAGTTGCTCCTGCCTCTTCTTAGCCTTCATTATTGATGAAAGAAACTCTTCCCTAAACTATTTCTAGAAGATGACCCATGAAAAATTTTCCTCCTTATACTCACCAAGATACAATGCACACCACTGATGTGAAAATCCTTTCATCTAACTGACCATCAAAGAGGACCTATACTCCGTCGTCGATCATATCTAACCATAATTTATGTCCAAATCCTCTAGAAAACTCTCTATTTTTATATCAGAAATGATCCCAATGTTTTTTACCAAATCATGTCGCTAAAAGGCATGGAACAACCTCAACAAATAATCATCATCCTCAGCCTAATAAACCCTCTATTGATCAACCAAGTTAGCCTATTGAACCTCCACTACCTGGGACACACACAGATGATGACCAAGAGCCGTAACTAAATGAGAAACAAGGATTTTCTAACCCCGATATTATGAATTTTTATTATGATATATTTTAATTAACTTTAATCCATTTAATTCATTTTATCCATTTTGACTTTCCCCAGACAACCTAATTTAAAAAAAACAAGTCATCATGATGAACGTACCTCTCATAGGACTCTACAAAACATTTAGTCCCATCTCACATGGTCACTAAATAAGATAAGATTATATACACTACATAATGGGCCCCCCTAAAATCCCTTGTCCCAGCTAGTCTCTCTGGCCTATGTCACACACCAAGGAAAATTATCACTATTTCCAAACTAACCCATTCATTCCTCACTATTCCTAACTTCGAACTCTAACCCATATCACAAACATAACCTTTGATACCACTATGTAATGACTCCTCCCTCAAAGGATACCCCTCCTGGGCTTCCAATAATGAAAGGGGGATAACGAACCATGAGTCATACCTCTAATAGTCCCTGAGTTGGTGACTAGCACCAAGGTTGTAAAAATATCACAGTATGGGAGACATTACTCTTTATAAGGAAATAAAATCAGAATATAAGTTGTATCAACCAAAACCAAAATAATGACATATATAAAAATAAAGAGAAAACCATTCCACAAGCATGTATAAATAGAACAGATATAGATACAATAAATTCTCAAAGGTAAATACCCAAAAGTAAATATAAAGAAGTGAAACAACAACTTTCAAAAGGTCTAAGCTTGAAATTTCCATCCTGGTTCACATAGACATCCTAGAAACCTAAAAATAGTTACATATATATATATATAGGTTGAAAATATAGGTATACTCAGTAGGAAAACCAAAGTCTCTCATGTACTAGTGGAAGAAGCTTACTAATGCACCCATGAGAAAATATCATAACCAAACAACACCTAATAGTTAGACCAACCATAACCCCAACTTCACCAAGGCATTCTAACTAAATAATGAAATCCAAGCAATATAATATAATATAATAAACATAAATGATAGGGTACCCTACACACCTTTACCACTAATTAGACTCTCTCACTCACCTATAGAAAACATCCTAACAATCCCATTTATTCTGAATATACCATATCACATCCCTCCCACACACAGCTAGGCCACACACCATAGAACATCCCACCCAAACACACCTAGGCCACACAACACAACACATCCTGACCACACACACCTGTAAAACACACCACAATGCGTCACATCACATCACATCACATCAAATCAAATCACATATCTTCTCATCCTAAGGATGCCTGGGAAAGCACATCACAACTCATCCTGAAGACACATTGGAAACCACATCACTAACCATCCTGATGAAACTTGTGACACCACATTGCAACTCGCCCGAAGATGCTTAGGCCATCTTCTCCTGGGAGAGGGACCTGGGAAGGGCGGGTGGCCATCCATCCATCCTCCCATCAAGATGTTTGGAGAGACACTCTCAAGTGACTATGTGGGTATTAGGCATATTTTTCTCAACGTGGGTGGGGTGATTATATAAATCATAAGGAAAATAAAAGTATATATATATATATATTATCAAACACTCAAGACCAACCTATGTGTTCTCAAACAAAATAAGAAACTCACAACACCACCACCTTTACTGCCACCTCTAAATTCATTTATTAGTATCTACAATAGTCATTTAAAATGGTGAAAATACCTGATAATCTAATTCAAGTTCACATTTCCTCTATATTTAACACCCATTAATTTTATTATTTTTCACGAACCACATTTAATCACCCAACCGATCATTATTTTTTCCATTGAAAAATTTCTATCCCATTTACCAAACCAACCCATTCCTTTTCAATCTTTATTAAAAATTCATTTTTTCCATCACTACTCAAGCATCTAGGAGAAATCAATCATATATCACAAGAAAACTATCATTCCCAACAATCTCAACTCACCGCCCAAAAAAATGGCCAAACAACCACATTATACTCACACCCAATTAAAATCACACATCATTATCCCACAAACATGACCACACATCACAACACATTAAAATTCATTTACAGATCCACAAAGGGGATTTTATCACTCTCTATTATATTTTTGGGATATTTTCACCCAAATCATAATCTTAGGGAAACAAATATATTTACCAAATATGAATGGTGAGCTAATTTCCTTTTTTAGGGTGATATCACAATAATAAAAAAGTCACAATACATATATCCAGTGAAAAAAACCCCCCAAGGGCCATAATTTTTAATAGGGCATGAAGACTATAGAATCCACAATGTCACAATAATATAAATGTTGTAAAAGAATATGAAGAAAACCCACTTACCCTTAAATTTCAATTCAACCAATTCTTTATCTATAATTAATGCTACACCACCATAACCCATAGGTAAAAAAAATAAACCCCCACATGATATTATATAACGATAAATGAGGGAAACCCTACCTCAAAGAAGCTTTGTTAACTCACTGTGCACTGCAAAAAAAATAAGAACACTCGCAAACCATAACCATGCCATGATGAACCACAGATCAACCTAAAACAAACACAAAGAACATAAAAATGAAAACCAACACACACCCCAAACCAAAACAACATCACATTAGTTACTCCACAAGAGAATAATGGAAGAAAACAGATGAGAACATGGGGATAAATCACCCTAGATTGAAGATGGAAGTGTAAATGATGAAGGAGAAGGTAGTTGGATGCCTATAATGAGAGAAATTCCACTAATCATAGGGTTTGGAGGAAACCCAAGTAGATGAAACCATTACAATTGTATGGAATCATGGAATTATAGGATTGTAATCCCCTTTCTCACCGTGTAATCTTGGGATTCCAGGTTCTACCAAAAAACACATCGCCCTTTTATTATTTAACCCCCCAAACTTACACATCATAAAATATCTATGAACAATCCACGAAACTAACTTTCACATCATTTAATACACTCACACAATGTGTATTTATTTTAGAAACTCTGATGCACCTTCAACTCCCACCAAGAACTCCCAAAACCAACCCCAAACACCACTAACAACCAAAACATGAAAAGTAACTATCTGAAAGGTTTAGTCCCATACATTTGTGTTTTGATCGAATGATGTTAATGAAAACACATTTCTCTTCCAAGGGTTATAAAAATAATAAATTCCTGTGAAACATGCTTCTTTTCATGGGTTATTGTATAAAGAAATGATTATGAAACCTGTATCCTTTCCCTAGGTTATGGAAATATAAAATGTTTATGATACCCATTTAATTTCATGGGTTATGTTATGATTAATGTTTATGATCTTGTGGAACACATAAATATGGGTTTCATTATGATATGGGCGAGTCATATATCTCTATCAAATTCTTTGGTAATGATTTATATATCTCAAAAGATATAAATAATTAGAATGGGGAGTGAACTCGGTATAGTAATAATTAGTTGGAATGAAAAGTGAACTTGGTATTGAAATATGGGGATGGAACGAAGAGTGAATTGGACATATTATATGAGTTTTCCCTATATGATGGAATTATGAGTGATCCTTGAATAATATGAAAATTATTTTCTATTCTTATGTGTATTCCATAAATTCTGTGTCTTATGCCAATTTTATTATCTCATGGATCATGTTCCTTGATTCCCTTTTCATTCATTTATTATAAACTACCAATATTTATAACATGTCTCATGGTATGATATTTGATATGAAGGGTATTATTTTAAAACTGTATTCTCATGTTATCATACCCTTACACTCATGTTATACTTATATGATCATTGATTTCTTCCAATGTATGTACACCATTATTGAGTATTTAAGATAACCCTTTCTGGTGTTTCCTTTCCCTAGGATGCCAAGAGGTGCTTTATGATTGATATTATGGGATTGGATAAAGGGAATATTTTTTTATAAAAGAAAATTCAATGTTGTAATTTATATTTTAAAATGTGAAGGATGTTTATGTATGTATCAAGTTTACCAAGACTACTAAACTATTCGATAAATCGGGACGAAAACACTTGTATCTAGCACCAATGTAGTAAAGTAACAACTAACTCTACGTTAATAGAGTTTGGGACTTATATAGTTTGTATCATATGTTGTTTAATGAAAACATTGGTAACTAGAATTATAAAAACATAGATCATATAAAAAAACATAATATTGAATTTGAGGATTAGCTTATATGAACATGCTAATGTTTTGGAAAGGAATATATTGGGTGGATTATTTATAAATACATCGATGTCTATATACTACAAGTGGATGTGTCTCTAGAATATATGTACATAGGGGTAGCTACCCACAAATACCATATTGGGATAGAATCAATCCGAAACTGGTGCATAATAGTGGGCCTTCCTATAGACCTAGTTTGACACTACTGGGGGATATAATTTTAGATAATATAATTTTTTTATGAACCATTATAAAAGATTTTAACAAGTGTTGATCATGTATAAACTATGATAAAGAAAAGGTATCATAGATTAAGAAGAATGTGTTGTTATTTAGATAATCTATAAGTTGTTTTTTATGATTATGTGATTTTCTACTATGATTAGTTTTTTTCACACTATGATTTATGGTTTTAGTTAGTGACGAGAACAAAAAATAACTAGGTTAAAATTTAATGCGATGGAAACTTTTCTAATGAAAATACAAATGGGATAATGAATAGAGTGAAGGGTATTGTGATTATTCTTAATCAATCATCATAGAACACGATTAACAATATAAACCTTAACTAACTCTCAAACTCACTAAAGAAGAGAAGGATAGAGTTTTTTGAGATTTCAGGTAGTGGAGACCATGGATAAAATATGATTCAGTTTCCTTTGTGTCGAGAATGTGGGAAGAGACAAACAAGTTGATGACTTAGAGGAACATGAAGATGCTGTGACTGTGGAATGCAAAGACACAAATCAAGTAATTATGAAAGGAAAATGAAAATTTCAGTTAATGAAATGGGTAAGAATAAGGGTCTCCCAAATATGTCATTGGATACTAAATTATTTAAATGTGTAAAGTATGGGAATTGTGAAAATATATGTCCTATGGAGAAATATCATGAAGAAAATCAACAAGGAGGTGTGAGTAATGGTTACTTTGCTGATGAAAAAGACACTAAGAATGACATATTCAAGGAAGGAGGAATTAAATAATAAAATAATGAATCATAGTTGATGTTTTGAGAATGATGTTGGTTGATTGATGTGTTTATGAATTAAAATTTAATAATCATGTTATGAGAATTATGAAATATATAAGTATTGTTTAGTATAATATTTTTTGAATGATACTGATGAAATAGAATAGTTATTTAATGATAATTTAGTATTTTATGATAAAGGGAAAGAAAAACCATAATATGTTCCAAATGTTGGGACAAAGATGTTGGGATAAAGAGGTGATTCACATGGAAAAAGTAAATTGGATGGCATGAAAGACCTCAAAAATGATTAATAATTTTTGGAAAAAGGGGTTTATGTTTTCATTGATAGATTTTAAAACATTATTGGATATATGTAAAATATTCAATAATAAGTGGTCTTTTTAAGCGATGAGGAAATATTCATGTTTTTTTGATATTTAATTGTAATTTTGGTTATTACCAAGCCCCAAGAGAATATATGACCAATGTATGCACATGTTTGGTATGTGAAAATCAAGAGATTCTTTATGAAATATAAGGGATCAAGGTTAATGTTATTTTAAGGAGTTTGTTCTCTTTATTTCCTAAGTTATGAATTTTCTATAAGGGTCATACTGTTGACTGTTTATGAAATGGTTTGAGTTGAACTTTGGATGAGGCTTTAGAGATTAATGTACTACATCACCATATAAAGATTTATGTAGATTTTATAACCTGCTTTAAATTTTTTTTGTGATTATAAATATATATATAAATGATGTAATATAATTATATTTAAGGATATTATGATCCATTAGTGTTTCATTCATAACAATTTCATCTTCATTTCTTAATGTAAGAGATGAAGCAGAAATTAATCAAGGAAAAACTGAAGTATGAGATCATGCTTAGGAAATTGTATGGAATAACGTATATTTATTTTCTATATTTTCTTATCTAGATACCAAAATAATCCCTCAACATTAGAAAAAATCCCTAGAAATTAAATGTTATACTATTAATATTACATCCAATAAATCGATGGTCTTCAACCTTATCATAGATTTATGGTTTTGTGGTGGTTAACATTATCATGAACATGATCACCATAAATATATATTAATCCTTGTGTGTTATTTTTTACTTTCATATCTATGATTTTAATTTCCACCTATGTTCTCCTTTGTGGAAACCTAGTTATGAGTTACTTTGGATAACTGATATGTTTCAAACTTCCCCTTTTTAAGGGAAGTTTCATTATTCATTTTTATGATGTGGGTTTCTATGAAGAAAATATTTCAAAGGTTAAAATTTTACAACTAAAATGAATATTGAGGGATAAATTCATTTGAATGGGGTTAGAATGTGACACACTGATATTTTGTGGATCTTTTTCTCAAATGATTTTATTCTTTTTTATATTTAGTGTTACATGAAAAACTAATTTTGGATTTATGTACAAGTGACATAGTCATTATATTGCATTAAACATAAAAAAATAAGTTTTTAATATGTTAAACACAATACCAAGACTATATTATGTTACACATAACACCATTTTTATCTTGCGTTATATGCAACATCAAGTTTTTTTGATAGTGTGCATGACATGCAACACCGAGCTTTAGCGAACCAAAAAATAATAATATTATTTAATAAGATAGGTATCACTCATACATTGGAATGATGGGAATGAGTGAGATTAAATAAATAATTAAAATATGTTTTAAAAAAGTATATATACAAATAATTATAAATGAAAATAAAAACTAATTGAATATAAAGGATACGTTTTTATGAAAAAAAAAATTATGACCACAAAGGAATTTTATATTAATAAATTTAAATAAATAACTATTAGTTGGAGATATTTATGAAATTTATATGTTATATATTAAACAATTTTTTTTACATTAATCCAATATGTTTTATAGGCACAAAATAAGAAGAAGTCAAGTTTTAATCATAAAAAATTGTATTTTTCTAAAATGTAGTTTTACCAACTTTTAATGGAATACTTGTCTTAAAATTATTTTTTAGAAATCATGTAATATTTATTCAAAAGAGTAAAATACGTTTTTTTAAAATCATAATATAAAAATTTAATTTTGGTGAATTTTTGGTATTTTTTTGAGAAGTTCAATTTTTTGATAAATAGTGAAAAATACTGAATTTTAATCAAAAACCAAATTTTAGTCTAAATTATTTATAAATTTATATTACGTATATAATTTGGTTTAAAGTTAAATTAGATAAATTATATTTATATTAAACAAATTTAGGTTATTTTAATTATTTTTATATTTAAATTGGATATAAAATCTTATTAGACCTTCAAACATTTTAACTTTAAAAACCCTCTTTCTCGTTCGGTCTGTGGGGTTAATTTTAAATTAATTTTTTCCACATATACGATTTGAATTTTAAAAAATGAATTAAATATTTTTAATAATAATAATATATATATTATAGTAAGTTTATCTAATTTTTTTTACCAAATTGATCTGTGGAAACAGTTAAAATTAATCACAATGACTGAGGAAAAAATGCGTTTATCAGTGGACTAAACTTTAATCTTAAGTGAAGAAATGACATATAAAGTAATCCAAACCCCATTTTATGGAAATATTTTTACTTTATAACATATTATATATAATATTTAACATTATAATAAGGACATTATTTAAGTTAGACCACCCAATAGTGTTTATCTTTTTCGTATTTATAAAAATTCCACTCCTCCACCACAATTAAATGACACTAACTATCCCCCTTATTCACACATATCAAGACATTTATATTATCAAAACCATAAAAAAATCACATAATATTTTTCCTACCATCATAATACAATACTTTACTTGGGAATAAATACAACCAATGATGTTTTTTTGTGAAAATCAAAAGGAGATACCTGAAGAAGAGTTAAGGTTTCTCAATGAATACTTTTGTATAATTTATTCCTCAAACCCATTAAATTATTTTTATATCATGATTATATAATAATAAAAGTATCTTAAATATAATTTTATGTATTTATGTTAAGTTTAATACCTAAAACCACATACAATTCTATGAAATGGGTTATTAAACCATCATTCACGTGTATGATAGTCTACTGCCATGAAAATTGATGACGTTCATTTTTTGATTACCACCTATAAAGGTTTTGAATAATGATAGAAATAATATTTATATATTATATGTATGATATTTATGATGTTATTATTACTATTAAACTATTTTATGAAAGATAAATTGCTGATTTAAATTTTATGGGAATATGATAATTTTGTTTGTGTGTACGTCAGATTACCTACTCACGAAGTGATGTGATTCATTCACTAATTACGTGAAATGTATTAAGGATTATTTTTACAGAAATATGTAATATATATAAAATAAAAATGATACTATAATGATAATATATATATATATATATCATTTACTTTCTTTCTTTAAATATGACTATAAAATGGAAACAACGTTCATGCATACGTACGACCTCTCGTCTCCATGAACGATGTGTTCCATTTCCTATCACCAAATTTTATGTATTCATCTAAATAAGTGTATAATTAAAATATATTATATTTATATCAGGTTATAAATTATGGATTTTTTGAAACCATGATCTAGGTAAGAGTATCAAAAACCACAAGTCAAAAATTATATGAAAAAGAAGTTTTTACGCGAAACATAACTTTAAAATTAAATTTTTAATAAATGGGTAATATGAAGTCATAATAGAATCATAAATTGTAGGATATATATAAATATAATTAATTTATATATTTATAAAAAAAATATTTATTAGACATGATATTTGAATGTGTATGAATGAAGTCAAGACTTAAGGTAAGGGTTTTCTCATCACACTTTTTTTTGTGAGATATATGCTATATTCAAAACTTATTTTTTTTTGAGGTGTATAAAATGAACATGAATGTATTATATGGTTATTATAAATAAATTTATGGGTATTTATATAACCAATTTATGATATATATTTCATTGGGATTGCAGTTTCAACGTTACATAAGAGGTAAGAGATTCCCATCTCACTTTTATTTTTTGTGAGACACAAGACATGTTCACCATGTATTTATTATTTGTAGTGTGTATGATTAATGTGGTGTATTTTATGATTATTATAATGATAATTATCTTGCTTTAAATATCAATTTTAGTATCCATCTTTCTTGGGGTTTTCGGTTCAAGAGTTACCAAATCAATAAGGGAATTTTATATCAACTTTCATTCTCGGAGACACATGTTATGTTATATATTCTTTTACGAGGTGTATAAAATACCCTTGACATGTTATATCATGAATAATATTATTTCATGATATTATAAGCTTAATTTAATGTTATTATTTCAAAGTTAATAAAATTCAAAGTTAACAATGTGGTAAGAGTTTACTGCTACAATCTCATCATTTATCAGGATTATTTTTGCTTATGTCTCCAATATTGAAATACCATGATCTAATTATCAAATATTATCAAGAATTTCATTATCCTCTAATTATTTATTATATATTAAAGGGAAAGTACCATATTACCACTCTTTTTTACTTAATATAATTAATAAAATGTTTTTAATAAAATCTGACTTTTTTTTCACTCTTCAATTGAAAATATGTTTTCTTTAAAAACCATGTTTTCTAGAAATATTTTCAAAAGTGTTTTAGAATTTTCAAAATTATTTATTAATGAAAATTTTACCCATTTAATCATTTAAAAATAAAAATGTTTTCAAAAGAATATTATTATCATTTTCTAATCAAAGAACTTTTCTAATCACCTTACAGTAAAAAAGGAATGTTCATTTATCATGTATGACATGTATTGATTTACCAACCATCATGAACAATTATTTGAATATTAATTTAAAAGTTTAAAGGGGTATTATTTTTGAGAAAAATGTCTTAATTATATACAAATTCATTTTTTAAAGTGTTTTTCAATGAAAATGGGTTTCAAAAATGTTTTATTTTTTAAAAAATCCATTTTTAATGGGGAAAATTATTTTTATCAAGAATTGTTTTAAATGATTTTTAAAATCTCAATTTATGAGTTTTTAAAGTTAAATATAAATAAAAAAGTATTAAATATGTTTTGAGCTTTATTTATTAGTTTTTTAAAGAAAGAAATTTTCAAAATATTTTCAATCTTCATTTATATGTTTTTAAAGAAAAAGGTTTTAAAAAGGTTTTCACTATTCATTTATATGTTTTAAAGAAAAAGGTTTTAAAAATGTTTGTAAACATAATTTATAAGTTTTCATGTTTATTTTCTAGAAAATGTTTTCCCAAAATGTTTTATGTTTTAAAAAATTATTTTCAAATTGAAAATAAAATTTTCCTTAATAAATGTTTTAAATTTTCTTTCAAAATATTTTTTCATCTAAGATGACATCATTTTATATTACTTATGAATTACTGGGGAGATAATCTAAGAATACCATTCTTATTCCATTATTTTAATGGTTTATGTTTTGATGGTATGATGTTTTGGAAAACTTATCTGTCTTCCACAGGTTATACTAAGAAGAAATCGATATGAAACCTTATTATTTTCATGAGTTATGCTATAATGTAATGATTAGAAAACCTATAAATTTTCAACAGGTAATGATATGATGAAATTGTTATGACACCCATTTTATTTCATGGGTTATTTTGTGATGAATTTTTATATAATATTCTAGTTTTTATATCTGGTATGGTCCCTTTTAAATTCATTCAATTTATTTATTTTGGACCTGTTATGGATGATTAATGAGTTCATGATTGTTTCGGGTGAGTATAAGGCTTATTTAAATATTGGAACCCTGAATGGTTGAGAAAAAAATTAGGCCCCATGGTTATTAAAAACCATGAGACGCAGCCCACATGGTATCTCCTAACCATGAAGGGCTAGACAAAGGGCCAAGTAGGGCACACATGTTTCCCAAAACATTCACTTAGGGTGGTACACCCATACAAAATCTCTGAAATGTTTATTAAAGATGAGTTTCATGGATGGAGAATAGTTTCTTAAACCACGCTATATAAACATGTATGTATCCTCTTTAGGTAGTGAACCAATCATGGTTGGTGCATGATTTGGACAACCATGCGACTAAACCTTGCACCTCAATTTTTCTTTGGTAAAAAGGCCAAAATGACTTTAACTCTATATTAATCCACATACTTAATTATTTTCCTATTTCTAGTGAAGGATTATCCCATTTATCATATTGAATCTTCTCCCATGGAATCTAAAATGGTTTCATGATAACTTCTTCATTCAAGGTCTGATTAGATCACTATTCATCACATTGGATGAAAATCGATAATTTCTTCATTCAACTTGATCCATTCATCATTTATATTCTCCTCAATGGAGTTATTATGATACTGGATCATATGAACTATTTTCATGGTGTTGATCTATTCTTTAAATTACTTACAATCCAATCTAAACCAAAGGATGATATTGTACAAGGAAAATTCTATAGCTTTGAGGTAGGTGGTCTAAGACCCATCCCTCAATTCAATCTATTTTATAAATTCGCATCATTGTACACATGAAAACCTCATCAGGAATTGCCTACTAAATTAATAATCCATACTTATAATCATCATTCTTATACTCTATAGCCTTGTATATATTTTCTCTTCATTCCATTTGAGGTTGTAATGTCAATGATTTACACCTCATATAGGGTATGTACTCTACTATGCATAAAATGGATTGTTATGACTGTCTGCTCCACCGTTCGTGTTTTCTATCACTTGAACCTCCTAAGTTATGTGTTATTATATAATCAACAGATCCTTATTTTCTAAATGGATAGGACATGTAGAGTTTTCACTTGAACCTTCTAATGAAAGTATTTCATATTAATCAATGAACCATTAAACTACTAATTAGAAATAATTTTTATAGATATCGCTCGTGTTAGTTAATTATAATTGTATTGATTATGATTTCATGTCTTTAACCCACAATTTAATTCTTATGATATTTAATGGAATGAACCTAATATTTAAATATGTAATTAATCCATTAAATTTATATAAATTTAATTAGTAATGAGTTTCATATCCAAATTACCCTTGTCACTTAGTATTAAAGGCATTAGAATAGTCCTTTTAAATTATTAAAAGTTATGATTATTACATAAACTAATTAAATATTTTAATTAAGTAAAAGGTTACTATTTAATATGGTTCTTTTCATCTTTATAGGATTGTTAATACTTGCACTATGTCTTGGATTCCCAAGGGAATTCCTTGAAAATTCAGAGGATTCCATTTCGATTCAAGGAGATGGTTTCCAAAAGAGATACCCACCTTATATTATGGTAATTTTCTACAAGTGTATTCCTGACATGAAACCATAAGATGAATTCATTATATTATATATATTAGGATTCCTTGGATACACTATTTGGATCTAGTCTAGCATCCTTATACATGTGGCTCAATGGATACACCCCATTGGGCCGAGTCATACTTAGCCTATTTTACCTTAGATGAGATCCTTGGACTCGATTAGAATCTATTTACAGTGAAATTATGTGGGGGATGCCCCCATGGATTACACTCAGACCCCTTATATCTAGGCAATATGTTGTTATTGAGTTGGGTCAACCCATGTGGTCAAGGATACCTCAGTTATTACCTTATAACCACTTCACTATTATCATCATAGGATGCCTTATTTATCACCTTGGATCCTAATTATTATTATCAGTATTACAGGATACCTTGTTATACCTTGAATCCTACATTATTATTAAAATGTCATATTGTCAGTAGTGTTGCATCTTATGTGACTTATTTATATAAATTGAACTCAAATGAATTAATTAATGAAATGAGTACATGTTCCGACACTAGGTAAGGCTGAAGGAGGAATTAGGGTATTTACATTACATTACTGTCTTTACATCCATATATATATATACCTATACACTATTTCAATTTATATTTCTGAGACTAGATTTGTATAGACGTTGTTGTTGGTGGCCTAATGAGATTTATACCACACCTTATTCGGGCCACCAATGGTACCTGAGAAGGTCATATGTATTAAGGGTTTGATAAGGGTAAGTGTAACAATTTTGAATCCTACTCTTACTTATTTTATTAGGACGGATCTTAGTAGAATATGACCAGGACAGTTCTCTGGATGCTTGGATATTTTTGAAATCTTTTTTATTATTTTGTATAGATTTTTTCCCTTCTTCCATTTATAATTGCTTTCCAATTTTGTAGGGACATGAAATAAATTATCGTTAGCCTTCTTATATGATTTATTTTCTATATTTTGATTATTATTATTCATTTCTTGGTTTTTTATGTCATCATCTGCTATGGCGGGTTACTGGTCCAGTGTTATAGTGTTTGTTTTTACTATGCCATCTGTATACATATGATTTTTCTATTTATCTATTATAACTTATTCAAAGTACTAAAATTTGGTTATGAGGGAATAATATTCCCATGGACACATCCTAGTCCCTCACTGCTATTCAGAAGCCTTTGGCGTATGGGGAGGAGTGTTTGAGGCCATGTGGCCAACCATATTCGAGGAACCTTTGAGTGGAAACAGGGTCAGGATGTCACAAAGTGGAATAAAAGGTTTATTTTATTTCATTAATATTTGGAGACAATAAAAATGATATTGGGGAAGATTTGGAACATGGTTATAAACTTTTATTTGATTTAGCTAACCCACAATTGGGGTAAATACTGAGTTTCCTAAAATAAAAATTGTTGTTATGTATTTTTCTTGTTATGGTTGATATCATTTCACCATTGGGTGGCACACATGCTATGTTACAATTACTATTATTATTTTTATTGAGAATTATAATTTATCCTTGGAATTATGAGATGAGGGTAATAATAATTGTTACAGGAAACATTATAGGCACCGATAATTCACAATCCATGCATATTCCTTGCCATATAAGTGTATTTTACTACTTAAATCACTTGTGTTTATTGTGTTTGTTGAGTGATCCAGGATTATTATATATTCCTGGAATTCTATATTCTTCTTCCCATATCAATGATGTACCTATGGGTATAGGAGGTGCTCGTTGGCACTGATTGAGTGATTTCCAGTTTCAATTCACGAGGTGTATGGTCCCTCATGGAATGAAGTGGGTAGTTTACTGATTCAACCCATCGTATATTACCCATAATGTTCTATGACCAAATATAGACGGGGTTAAATAGAAAACTAAATTGGTGTCACCTTCAATGATAAGGTCTATAGGCCATTATTCTCTGGGAATAAAGATCCATTTTAATCGAACATTGATAAATGTATATAACAAAATAAAATCTTTAAATTTTAATCTTGACTGTAAAATGATGTGGTTTAAAATAAATGAAGAGGAAAGGTATAGTTGAACTTTCTCCTACTAGAACCCCTATATCTTAAACTTTAGCACTTACCAATACCTTAGCCTTATAATTGGGTAGTTAGGGTAGTACCTTGGGTAGTGAGATATTATTCTTACATTCTACTTCTTCTAGTGCTTCTATCTATAATAAAATATTATTATGTGATATGTTCTTGAAATTTGATGATCTATTTCACCATGATATCCTCATATCATGTTCTAGGAAGGTGGAGATGACCATGATCTACATATGACATTCCCTAGGTCACCATTCTTACTAACTAGAGTACCACTTGAGGCACCGATAGTTATAACCAATATGGTAACTAACACTTATCTTTGTAAGGGTTTTCTATCTATGAGGAAACCTCTAAAAGGTTCTCCATAACCCACACCTATGATGGCTTATCTGACTCATGAGTTCAAATAGTAGCATCCATCTATATTTTCGGGGATGGAAGCCTAGAGGCTACTGAGTGTTGGGTAGAGGACACTTTATCTATCTTTGAGAATCTCGATATGGATCCATAGAGGAGAATCAATCATGCTGCCTATATGTTTCTTGATCCATCCAAGTGCTGGTGGTATGTGATTACATTGGATGGTTACCATTAGGGCATGGTATGGGATGAATTTCAAACTGCCTTTTATGATTACTTATTTTCTAATATGATGATATCAGACCGATAGAGAGAGTATATGCACCTGAAATTGGGTTCTATTTCCTTAATGGATTATTCAGTGTGTTTGACTGAGTTGCAACACTTTTCTCTGCTTCTAGCAGGTGATAAGCTATAATGTGCAAGACCCTTCAAGGATAGGATTAGGTATTTCATCCATACTTAGGTTAATATATTTTTCCTATCTACCTTTTGTGAGATCATGAATAAGGATCGTATCATTGAGAGAAACCTGAGAGAAGGTAAAAGTACCAAGTATAAAGAATTACTTCTGAGGAAGGGTATTTGTTCTCCTAGTAGTCGAAAGAATACACTTGAGTTTTCTCATCAGGGCAGTGGAAACAAGATTATCTTCACTAAAAGATCCATTATATTCCATCAATGTGGACGATAGGGGTATCTAAACCATTAGTGTGATAGTGACCTAGGGGAGTGACGTTCTTTCATGCTGTATGGGGAATATTCAGAGATTCTGTCAAAAAATTCCATCTGTATATAGTGGAATAGGATCCTTAACATATCTTCTTTTAGGAGTATGATATTTTAAGCCATGATAGGGGGGAGTTGGAGTTACACCAAAAGGACTGGATGAGGAGGAGGTTGTGACCATGGTATGTAGACTTCTGATTATCGATACCCATAGATCAGACCTTATTAGGGTAGTCTAGCTGTATCACATGGCCACAGATCAGGCTAGTTTCATGCCTTATATCCAATACCCAAAGAGTATAGTGTATGATCATATAGAGTATGATGTACATTTCTAGTATCCTACACTATTGTATCTGGTTTATTTGATACAGGTGGTTCAAAATCTTTTATCTCTTTATTGACTGTGGAAAGGCTTGGGTTACAAATTCAATATTACTATGCCGTGATGAACTTAGATACACCATTTGGAGTGAGGTAAAAGGACGTATGGCAATGTAGTGACTTTACCCTTGAGGTAGGTAGGTACCCCTTATTATGGGACCTTTTCAACCTTGAGATGATAGAATTTTATGTCATTATTAGGATAGATTATTTGGTTCCACATCATTCCTTCATAGACTGATATTGTCACATGGTGTCATTTATATCACCAGAAGGTAGTAGTTATCTCCACATGGGTGAGTGGGATGTCCATGCCAGTAGATCTTGACCATAGTTTCATGGGTTAGGTGGAGTGACCAACCATATTTCTAGTCCATTCATGGAGGATTAGGGCTTATATATGATAGATTTTCCTCCTCTAGTAGATCATTTTAGGATGTATTTCCCGATGATTTTTTTAGATTACCTCTTGAGACAGAGGTAGAGTTTATGATTGATATTGTTCTAGGAGAATCTCCAGAGTCCATTACTCCACAAATAATGGTACTTACTGAGTTCCATAAGATCAAGAGATAGTTGAAATACCTAGAGTCTTAAGGTTTTATTAGACACAATACTACTTCTTGGGGTTAACACTTGCTTTTCACCAAGAAGGTGGATAAGAACCTTTGGATACGCATGGATTACCAAAGGTTGAACCAACATATAATTTAGAACCAGTATCCAGTTCATTGAATAAATGATCTCGTTCACCAGCTCTGAGGTGATAGGTTAGTCTTCATAATCAACATGTGATCGGGATATCATCAGTTTTGCGTTAGGACTTTAGACATACCTTATACAATTTTTCATAGTAGGTATAATCTGTATGATTATATTGTTATACCGTTCGATAATTAAAATTCACCCTCCATTTTTATGGATTTGATGAATATGGATTTCCACCCCTATCTATATTATTTTGATGTGGTCTTTTTGGTTGAAAACTCAGTTTATTATCATACTCATAAGTACCATGCTAAACATCTTGAGATCATTTTGAATACAGAAAGGTAGAATCAAATTTATTCTAATCTTGATAAGTGGAACTTTCGGATTGAAATTTTTTACTTATTGTGTTATATTATCTCATAATTAGGAGTATTAGTTGACCTAGATAAAGTGAGCACTATGGTTTCTTAAAACAATCCCAAACACTTGTTTGATATGAAAAATTTCTTGGGTATGGATAGATATTATAATAATTTCATACATGACTTATCCCAACTTTATAAACCTCTTACTAGTCTCACAAACAAGAGTTCTATGTTTCTATGTTCTGAAACATGTGAGAAATCCTTTCAGGAGTAGAAAAGAAGGATTTTTTGAAAACTAACTCTGATTTTTCTATAACCTAGAAGAGGATATACAATGTTCTATGATCCATCATGAATCATCCTAGGATTAGTGCATATACAGAAGGATTTTTTTGAGTATAAATCTTAGAAGATAAGGTCTCATGAGAGAAACAATTCAATTCATTATCTCAAGCTTGCAATAGTTTTCCCTATTTTAATCTATTAGAGACACTATATGTTGGGTGAGTGATTTGTGGTGTATAAAAAACACAAGATCCTAAAATATATCTTTACAAAGGGTGAATTGAATCTCATACAATGAATATTGTTTGAATACCTTCATTATTTTGACGTTGAGCTCGCCTATACTTCTAGAAAGAGGAATATAGTAGCAGATGCATTGAGTTAAAAAGCTAAAGAACATTACATAAAAGATTGAAGTGATGAATGGAAATTTATGGAACTTTTTTTGAGTTACATATGGTGTTTCATGATATTCACGATCAGTGTTCACTTACTTCCTAGGCAGTTAACTATTCCTTCTTTGATAGGATAAATAGTTGGTAGATTTTGGATCCTAATGATTTTGTTCTTTGGGAGAGTATTTTTGGAGAGAAACCACCTCTAGATTGGTCTATAGATGGAGAAGATGTCCTCTATATAAAAAGACATATCTAGGTTCCTACAAATATAAGATAGGAAATAATGAAAGAGTACCACAATTCTTTGGGGGTAGTTAATCCAGGTATCTCCGTGATATATCGAGATATGAAATGCTAGTATTGGTGATCTAGGATGAAACATCAAATAGAAGACTTAATCACTAGGTGTTCCACTTGTTAGCTGGTTAAGTAATAGAACCAACGAATCGATGGATTATTAAATTAGTTACCAATCCCAGAATGGAAATGGGGGGGATGTAGTGTTTTATTTCTTAGTTTTCTTACAGAGGTATTCTCAATGTAGTGATGTGGTTTGGGTAGTTGGGGATCAACTGGAGAAAGTATCACACATATTTTCTATCCAAGAGACTTTATCGGTTGATGAGATGGGAAGAATGTAGGTATATGAGATCATATGACTACATGGGGTCCATTATGATGTCTTTTTGGATATGGATTCTCATTTCACATTGAGTTTTTGGTAGGGATTAGAAAGAGTTACGGGTATGCAAGTTCTTCAAAGCACAACCTCTCACACATAGACCAATGACCATTTTGAAAAGATGATATAGGTGTTAGAGGACACACTCTGAGCATGAATCCTTTATTTATGTGGTTCTTAGGAGAAGAATACCTCTCTTGTTGAGTTAACCTACAGTAATAGATTTTAGGAGATGATTACGATGTCTCCATATGTGTCCTTGTATTGTCTTCTATTTTGTTCAACCATGTGCTAGTGATAGGTAGGAGATGAAGTGCTAATAGCTCCTCATCTCATACAGGAAACTTTGGTGTAGGTTAAGATGACCAGGAAGTGTATGTCTACTTTTTAGTCTAGATAGAAACCTTATATCGATTTCCATCAATAAACTCTTGAGTTTGAGGTCAAGGATCATGTTTTCTTATATGTATCACCTAGACTTTGTCATATATTGATATAAAGGCAAGGGAATCTATTTCCATGCTTTTTTGGGAAGTTTGAGATTCTAGATCGAGTCAGTTCAATAGCCTTTCAGTTGAATCTACCTTAGAGGTACCATGTGATTCATGACATATTCCACATTTCACAGTTTCACTGTTACCATGTGAACCATTTCATACTGTTGATCCCAAGGAGATTGAGTTAGATGATGGTGATTATTTTGAAGAGTATCCTATATGAATTTTCAGATGGTGAAAAAAGGATATCTAAGGCTGTTCTATCCATTTATTACGGGTTCTATGGAATAATAATCGGGTACATGACGGGACTTTAGAGCAGGAGGCTGACATACATGCTTAGTGGCCAGATTTTTTCTCAGGTGAAGTTTTACTTCCCTTAGAAGGTGAACTCAGGGATGTGTTTATTTAAGGTGGAAGACCATGAGAACCTTGTTTTTCTATCAATTATGGATGGTTTTATATTCTATAAAATTATTTATTTTCTACTTTTTATGGATGCCTAACGAGGTCACAATTGTTTCAAGGGTTCTCAAGGATTTTTCAGAGATCAAAACCCTAACCAATGGAGAAAAACACTTGTCCACACGGTTAGTAAAATTTTTAAAACCTACCCCGCATGATCTCTCCTCACCGTGTGGGGATGGAAAAAGAACCAAGAAAGGCGCATGAGTTTCCCAAAAAGTGCGCCCAAGGATGAACACCCGTGAAAAATATATTCAATTTTTAGAATAGATGAATTTCATGATTGGTGAATGGTTTCTAAACCTACGTGGCCTAACCATAATGGTACCCTCATTAGGTAGTGATCCAAGCTTGGTTGGCACATGATTTGGCTAACTTTGCAAACCTATTTTTTTGTTAAGATGGAAAAAATTCCCATAAGCCTATTTTAATCCACCTGCTTCTATATTTCTCCCACTTCCAGTGAAAATGATCTCCTTTATCACATTGGATATCCTAACATGGAATCCAACAAGGTTTCTTGATAACTTCTTCATCAAGAGTCTGATTCAATCACCATTTGTTGTGTTGGATGCACATCGGTAATCTCTTCATTTATATTGAGATGTTTGTTGTTTCTATTCTCCTCAACAGAGCTATTTAGATACTGGATCATATTATATATTTTCATGGAATTGATCCACTATTAATATTTCATATGATTCAAGCCAAAATAAAGGATGATAATAGACAAAAAGAATTCTATAGTATCAAGGTTGGTGGTTTATCACTCATCCCTCATGTCTCTCCATTTTATAAACTGTCGTTTTTGTGTGAACACTGATTTATTTGGGAGTTCTATATTGAATTAATATTCCATGATTATAATCATAAATCTCATATTATAGATCCTTTTTAATATTTTGTATTCACTATGTTGGAGGTTAGAACCTCAATGCCTTATAATCCACAAAGATCATGCCTTTTATTATTTCTCAAATGGTTCATTATGACTGTCCAATCCACCGTTCGAGTGTGATATCACTTGACCCTCCTATGTTATGTGTTCTTATATATTCAATGGATCCTTAATTGATAAATTTCTATCACATTCATAGTTTCCACTCGAACCATATAAGGTAAGTTTTTCAAATTAATCAATGAACCTTTAAATTGGTAATTGGAAATAATATTTATAGATATCCGTTGGATTAGTTAATTATAATTAAAATGATTATTGTTCCATGTACTTAGCCCAAATTCTCATGCTTATAAAAGGTAAATGAATTAAACTAATAATTAAATATGGAATGAATTCATTAAAATTATGTAAAATGAATTGTAAATTGGTTGTATATCCAAATTAACCTTGTCATTGAGTATGAAATGAATTTGAATGAACCTTCCAATTTATTAAAAGAAATTTCTAATACATGGTCTAAATAAATAAATGAATTCTGTATAAGGTTCCTATTTTTTATGGAACTTTTCATCTTTATATAGTGTTATGACTTGAGCTATGCCTTGGATTCCTGAGGGAATACCTTGAGAACTTAGAGGGCGCCATTCCAATTCAAGGAGATGATTTCCAATGGAGATAACAAATGTAGAACATGGAACTTGTATAATATTTGATGACCAACATAATGATGTATAATCACTTAAATATCTTATAGATAGTAGGATGACATGAATACACTCCATAGATTTAGCATGATGTACTTGAACATGTAGAGAAATGGATAAAACCCATTGGGCATAGTCATGCCTCATCTATTTTAACTTGGATGAGATCGTTGGACTCAGTTAGAATATATATACAGTAGAATTCCATGGATTATTCCCCTTAGATTACACTCGTATGCATTATATAGAGGCATCATGTTATTACTAAACTAGCTTGACCCCTGAGGTCAAGGATTCCTTGGTTATTAACATGGATCCCCTTCAATATTATTATCATAGGAAGCCTTGGTAATTATGATAGATCCTCCTTATTATTATCACCATTACCAGATTCCATGTTATAAATTGGATCATTCATTATTATTAACATGTTATATTGTTAGTGCTATTGTATCTCATGTGATTTATTTATATAAACTAAAATCAAATGAATTAATTTATAAAATGATTACATGTTTAGACACCATCTGAGGATAAAGAAGGTATCAGGGTATTTAAATTACCATAATATATTTACTTATATATATATATATAAATTCACTCTATTTCAATTATATTTCATAAAATATATTTGTATATACATCATTGGTGGTGGCCTAATAAGATTTTCCTCACACCATATCCTGGTTGACAATATTACCTGAGCAGTTCATCTACATAAAGGTGTTGATATGGTGAAGCATCCCACTTTGGACACCTGCTCATGCTTGTTTTCTTAGGATATAATTTTGAAATAGATGATTGGGTTAATGTTTGAGATGATTGGATAGTTTATTCATCTTTTTGATTATTTTTATAGCATGTATAATATGATCCCATATATACTTGTTTTTCTGTTTTGTAAAGACATTACATATATTATCATCTGACTTTTTATATGATTAATTTCCAAATTTTGAGTATTATTATTCATTTATTGTTTATTTATGTCTGATTTTCCTATGGTGGGTTATTGGTCTAATGTTATAGTGTATGTTTCCTTTGTTCCACTTGTTTACATATGATTTTTCTATTTATATTTTTTTACTTATCCACTATACATTACTTTGGTTATGAAGGAATAGTCTCCCCACAGACACACCCTTATCCCTCACAACGAGTCATCAAACTTTGGAATATGGGGAGCCGTGCTTGAAGCCATGTGACTAATCAGCTTCAAGGAAACATTTAGTGTATCCTATGTGAGTAAATCATATTTTATGATCTTATGGACCACATAAATATGGTTTTCATTATGATATGGGTGGGACCAATATCTCCCTACA
This sequence comes from Viscum album, assembly GCA_963277665.1. Classification (NCBI taxonomy): domain Eukaryota; kingdom Viridiplantae; phylum Streptophyta; class Magnoliopsida; order Santalales; family Viscaceae; genus Viscum; species Viscum album. Next base: position 1,674,767,669 of record OY728133.1, read on the forward strand.
ATGAATTGGGTATTGATTAATATATCTCATAATATTGACATGGATGGAATGGAGAGTGGACCTGGTGTATTAATACATGGATGTAATGAGGAGTGAACTTGGTACTGTAATACATGACTGGAACAAGGAGAGAAATCAATATAGTAAATGAATTTTCAAACTATGACAGCCTTGGTAGTGAGCCTTGACCACCCTTAAATTGATTCTCTATGCTTATGTGTATGTCATAAATTACATTTCTCTAAAAATTTTATGATCTCTTGGTTCATATTATTTTATTACCTTATGATTCATGTCTTATGAACTGCCAATGTTTATTCCATGTCTCATGATATGATCTTTGATATGAAGGGTATGATTTTCAGATGTTATGATCATGTTCTCAAAACCATATACTCATGTTATTCTTATGTTATCTCTAATATTTTAGACTATATGTATACCATTAATGATCATCTAATCTATCCTTTTCTTAAGTTTCTGTTCCCCAATATTCTGAGAGGTGATTTATGATTGAAATTATGGGATAGGATAAATTGAATATTTTTGTTCTCAAGTAAAATTCAATGTTGTACTTTATGTTTTCTAATGTAAAATATGTTTATGTATGTATCTAGTTTTCCAATACTACTAAACTATTCATTAATTTGGTACAGAAATACTTGTATCTAGAACCAATGTAATAAAGTAATAATTAGCTCTAGATTACTAGATTTGAAGCCTTTAAATAGGTGATTATTGGATAAAATTTTATCCGATAACAATGTGGAGCCTTCCTCTAGAAAAACTAAAGTGGTGAGACAGATGTTAATATAGTGTATGTTGTTTTTTCCATGTTAATCTAATGGAATGGATGAACGTATTATTAAAAATATTTGTATCAAAGGTATTGGTTTTACTTCACAAAAACATTCATGTTTATCCTCTCCTTGCCTTTCATGTTATTTGATTTCAATTGTTTTTTTGGTTATTAAGAAGAATGAATTTAGAGGAAGGGAATTTCTGTATCGATTAGTTTGATTGGGTATGAATTTTCATTAAGAGATTGAAACTAGTGTATCATTTGATATATATATATATAAAGATGCTATATTTCTTTGGTAAATGTCATAAAATAAAGGAGAAGGTGAAATAGAAGTGGTTGGACAAGAAGGCTTAATCCTTGATTAGGATTCCACTTGCTTGAAATGTTTCTTTCAACATTAGAGAGTTGAAAACTAATATAGTTGTTATAAAATATTTGGTTATCATCTATTATAAGCCAACGAATCTTAAAAAGGTTTTAATTATATGAATATTTTTTATCTTGAGGTTATAGAAAAAATGACCCACATCAGATCATGTGAATGAATTCAATATGATCTGATAGAATCTTGAATCAATGAAGGAAACTTTCATAGATGATTTTTGGGATTTTTTATTATTTTATAAATTATATAAATATAGTATTACATGGTTAAAATAGTGAGAAACTCTCATGAGAAGGAATATTTTGTGTTTTGTGACCTTTGAAACCTGACCTTGAATTAGGAGTTGATGCGGGAGGAAGTCCAAACTCCATCCCAAAGTACTCTCAATACTTATGGATGATGATGTTCACCCCAAATGAATGATCATAAAAAGAACATGTATTTATATGATAAGACCCTAAGAATAATTTTAGGTCAATTGATTGGTCGAGGACCCATATGTTTTATGTATGGGAAGAAAAGACCTATCAAGAAGTATTGTATAAAATCAATCAATGGCTTTAACTTCTAAAAATAAAAACTCATTAAGTACAATGTATAAGACCCTGAGTTATTGTAAAATATATTTATCAAATATAATTAATATTTTCAATATTTTTTCATTACACAGAAAATTGAGTTTACCTTGTGTTACATGTAACATTGAGTTTATTATGCGTTACACAAAATACTAAGTTTAAACAAAACGTGTTATACTATTAAACTATTATTAATTAAAATAATAGTCATATATAATTCATTGGAATGGCAGGTATGAATAAGATCAACTAAATTATGAAAATACATATTTTACACATGTATTTAAAATGAATTATATGGTCACTACTTAATTAAAAAAAATAAAAACTAGTTTAAAATAGGGGATTTTTTTTATGAAAAGATATTTTTATGAAAAAATATATTTTATCTCAATAAATTAAGAAAAAAACTTGTGGTAAATCATTTTAATTAAATTTATATTTTATATAATCAATAAACTGTTTAATATTCATCTTATGTGTTTTCTAGACAAGAGATAAAAATAAATCCAGTTTTATGCTTACAAAATGTATTTTTATAAAAAATAGATTTGTCACCTTTTTTGGCACTTATCTAAAAATAATTTTTGAGGCTTTTAGAAAATATATTTTAAAAAAGAAGTTTAATTTTTAAAATCATCATTTCAATTTTATATTAGGGTGATGTTTTGGGATTTTTTTGAAAAGAATAATTTTTTGAAGAATAGTGAAAAAAACTGAATTTTAATTTAGAACTGCCTTCTAGTTAAGAATATTTATAAAGTTAAATTATATTTAAAATTGGTTTAAAATAAAACATAGTTCCATTATATATCTATTAATACTATTTAACTCATTATAATATCTTTCATATTGAATTTGGAAATGAATAACTGGTAACATTTTTATCATTTTGTCTTTGAAAACCCGCTTTCTCATCACGTCTACGGGATTATTTTTAAATTAAAATTTTTTACTTATTTGAATTGAATATAAAAAATGGAATAAATATTTTTTATCCAAATAATTAAAATTATCTTATAATTTAAACTTAAATTTTTAACAAAATGAATAGTGAAAACCTTATCGTGATTAAGGTAAAGATGAGTTTATCGGGGGTTAAACTAAGATTATATGGATTAATTTAGTATAAAACTTGTAAATATTTTATTTGATGTAAATATTTAAATATTATAATTCATTGTTACTTATATATGGTAATTTATACGATTTTTTCTTAATAATGGCCTTTTTAATTTGGACTCTTTTGGTAAATTTCCAAGAATTTTCCATGTGGGTTCCTTTTCCCCACTTATAAAAGGCCACCAAGAACGAACACTTATTCAAACATATTAAGCCATATAGTTTGAAAAAACCCAAAAAAAAACATCATTAAAATCCTTATAAATTTTCTATATCTTATTATACTACAAAATTACTAACACTATGGTATTTAATAACAGATCTAAAGGAGGTTCCTCTAAGCGATGTTGATTATCTTCACTAAGGTCCTTTTTTATTTCATCGTTTTACTTCTTTAATTAGGACATAAAACTAATAATATATTAACAAAAGTATCTCATATATAATTATATGTTATTATTTTATTGTAATAACCTACATCCATCTCCACTTTCATCAAATGGGAAACAAAACCATTAATCATTTGTACAACGGACTACCCTCTCACAAACTAACATAATTCGTTTTCCATCACCACCTCTCATGGTTGGCTGTAATAATGGATTTATTATTTGTATATTATATCTTTAACATAATTTAACTTTTACAAATATATTATCACATATACAATTATTTTACTTTCTATTCTATTGGGGCTATGCTGACGTCGCTCGTGTGTACTAAAAACTACCACCTTGTGAATCGTTGTAATTAATTATCACTAATGATATAAATAGAAGGTAATAAATATTATTTTAACGAAAATATTTGATATATATAGAATCATAATGGTTATTTAATGTTTAATAATTAGTTACTATTCTTTAGTTCTATTCTTTGGAAGATGGAAACAACTTTCATGTGTACATACAGATCACTATCTCTATGAACAATGCATTTCATCTTTCTATCACTAAATTTTTTGAATGAATATAAATATGAATATAATGAAAATAGATGATATTAATTTCACATTTAAAATTCTATATATTATGTAATTATTATTAGTGTATAATAAATAGATGTACTAAACCAAAACTCTAATGAAAAACAAAACAATTAACACCTAGAAATATTGATTTTATAAAGGAATTATTAATAAACGGGTGTTGAAAAATTATTAGGGGATAATATATGTTATTATAACTGTGTTTGTTATTATTTAATATATTTTTTACAGACCTATATTAATTATATAGGATTTTTTAATTTTTATGAAGGAATTCGAGATTCAATTGATAAAGGATATCTAATCTCAGTTTTATTTTTTGGGAGACATATAAAAAGAAACCACACATTTTTTGTGTGTGGTGTATATAAAACCCATTTGAAATGTTTTATCATAAATCCCCTCATTTTTGGGATATATAATTATTTATTTAATTTTAATCTTTATTGGGTCTTATGATTCAAAATATTACTAAAGCAGTATGATATTTCTCTCTCACATTTTTACGTCTGTGAGACACAAACCATAGTCAACAATATTTACTTTAGGTGGTTTAGATAATAGTCATGAATGTATTTTATGATGATTATCCTAAAATTTTTTGGGATGACCTCTCCATTTTCAGATCACTCCTTCATAGGGATTATGTTTCAAATGATTACCAAATTGGTAATGGATTTATGTCACAATCTCACAATTTATCAAGATTGTTTATTATTAAGTCTCCTATATTGAAATATTATGTTCTAAATATAAATAATTATCAGGAATTTTCTTATACTCTTATTATTAATGATATTTACAATAATATTAAATTTTTTTATATTTGTTTTCACATAAAGTAATTTAGAAAATGTTTTTATGAAAAATCATCTTTATTTATCTCTTATATTGAAAAGAATTTTTCTTACAAAAACATGTTTTGACTTTTTTTAACACTATTAAAATTATTTATTAAATACATTTTTACCTATGATCAAATTTTTATAATTATTTTTTAATATAATCTTCTTATCTTTCTCAAAAAAATCCTATTTGGATTTTATCAAAAATATAAAAGGAATATTTTACTCAATGTGAATAAATTGAAAAAAAATCATCCATAGTTATGAATATTATTTTCCTTGAAGATTCATTTATGATTTTAAGGGTTATTTTGAAATAAAATGATTTTAAAAACTTTTTATGATTTAATTTTTTTTTCAAATAGAAAATGATATTTTCATCAATAGATAGTTTAAATGATTTTTGAGGATTCATTTTTATCTTATCAAAGTTATTTTAAAATAAAAGTATTTTTTAAATGTTTTAATTTCTCAAAAAATTAATTTTCAAAGAAAATTCATTTTCCCCAATAAATGTTCCAAGTGATCTTCCAAATTCATTCTCTATTGAATATGACATCCTTTCATGTAAATTATGATTTAAAAGGGATATGAACCAAGGAAACCATTTTTATTCATTCCTTAAATGGGTTATGATGAAAAGATATTTATCAAACTCATTTCACTTCCACATGGAATATCATGATTAAATTGTCATGAAGCCTACATATATTCTCATGGGTTATGCAATGATAAAATTATGAAATGATTATGAAACTTATCTCTTTTTTAACAGTTTATGATATGGTTAAATGTTTATGAAACGCATTTCATTTCATGGGTCATGATAGAATGAATGTTTTATGATCTCCTGGCACATATATATAAGATTTTCATTACGTGATGTGTGGGACCTATGTATCCCTCTAATACATTGGGTAAATATAGATAAATCATGAATAAATATGTTATACATGAACCTGATTACATGTTTTCAATGTTTTATGTCAGCCTGATTAAAAGTTCATAATGTTATGTGCCAACCTGATTACATGTTCGTAATATTATGTTTGAACCTAATTACAGGTTTATAATGTTATGTGTGGATATTTATTTCATATTAATAATGTTATTAATAGAACTGGTAGCAGTTCCATAAGTGTATTTGAGGGCTTGATTTCATGTCCTTAATTTAATAATAAAACCTATATCTTTTTATAAATGTTCATAATGTTATAAGTTGATGTGTATTCCATAAATATATGTCTTATGATAATGTTATGCTCTAATGGATCATGTTATTTGATTCTATTATGATTCATGTCTTATAAACATCCAATATTTATTCCATGACTCAATATTATGATCTTTTATATGTAGGATATGGTTTTGAAATGTTATTATCATGTTTTCATACCCTTATGTTCATGTTATTCCGACGTATATCCCTTGTTTACCCATAATGAGAATATAAGATCACCCTTTATTCTATTTCCATTCAGTATGTTTTAAAGAAAGGTTCAAAGTAGAGTATATTTGTGAATATTACTAAATTGGAAGATCTTTATGGGATATGTTGAAGACATTCACCAAATTAGAAGATTGTTTACCTAGTATCCAAATATACTAAACTATTATGGTGCTCAAGAGTGTGTTTATATAATGTGTTTAATATCCATCTAAAAAGATTTAATATCTTTGTATGAGAAGCCTATGTTTCTATAGTTGGTATCATAGGAAATGTAAATTTAACCTTTATAAATTAGGATGAGAAAAAATTAGAGTGATAAATAAGGATATTTTTAAGGATATGTCTAGGGATACATCTAAGGATAATTTTAAGGATGAGTCAAAATATAAGAAAATGTATGGGAAATTTTGTAAAGGATAGAGTAATTGGTTTCCCAAAAATTATATCCCGATCTAGATACTACAAGTTTTTGTGGATCTAGAATAGAGTTACCTAGCATTAATAACTCAAAATGGGCACATTGAGCTGGAATCGATCAATACGTGGTGCGTGAAAATGGGCGTTGCTGCACACCAAGTTTGAAACTCTCAGAAGATATGATTTAAAAATTCACAAACTCTTTATGAACTGTAATAGAGGATTTAAATAGATTATGACTATGGATAAACTAGGATAAACCTAGGGTTTACTAGATTAAAAATAAGATTTCATGATTTATATATCTTATAAGTGGATTTAATGATTACTTGGTTTCCCATTTTGATTAGCATTGCGAACACTATGATTTTTTATTTTTTTCAATAGTGGGACACCGAGGGATATATATTAACATTTAATGTTATAAAAAATTTACAGATGGGTATCCAAATGGGATGATGACTAGAGTGAATGATATTATGATTATTACTAATAATTAATCTGGATATATTAATAACAAATTTCACCTTAATGAACTCTCAGACTCACCAAATAAAAGAATGATATAGTTTTCTGAGATATTGGGTGGTGGAAAACATAGAGGAAACAAGAATTAGTTTCCTATATTTAATGAATATAGGAAGAAGCACTCTAGGTAATGTTTGAAAGGAACTAGAAGATGTTTTATGGGTGTAGAAAAAGGGAATAGAGTAAGTACTTTACAAGAAAATATGAAAAGTACAATTAATTTAATGTAAGGTAATATTGGTCTTCTGAGTGTATTATTAATGGATCAATGTTTTCATTTCTAAAGTATTTGTGTTGTATAAATTAATGTCCTAGGGGAAACATTTTGTAGATAATCGGCATGGTGCTATGAGTAATGGTTATACTACTAATGATGTAGAGACCACGAACAACATATGAATGGTATGCTATGTTTTTATAGTATTGTTTAAGTTAATCATGAAAAGCATGATTAAATTGAGTTTGGTGAATGTTAAGACATGATTCATATTTCATATTATTGGAAATATGTAATAATGTATAAGATAATGAAGGATAGTTAATGGTTTTAGAAGGAAGTGAGATGATTTAAGTATTTATTTATTTGAATTCAAGGATTATTTTATATGAATCATAAAATTTATAAGGATTATACGTTATAATATTTCATTAATTGTTTTCAAAAACAAGTTTAATGGAAATTATGGACTTGAAAAGTGATTTAATGAAAAATTATCACGACCCGTTCCTCGGAGCCCATTAAGTGACTACCCCAAGCCCGACTTCCATAGGCCAGGGGTTGGCGACTAGAACCAAAGGCGTAATTCCCTAAACTAGGAAGGCATTGCCTTTATAACATGTAAAAACTCACAACAAAGTACACAACAAGATACTAACAGAAGTAAACTGTATAACAAAAAGAGTGCTGAAAAGTAAAAGGGGCCGGAATACAAGCCCGATAGTAAAGGTACAAGTAAAACTGAAATGCAATACAACTAAAGAAAGAGAAAAGAAAGCTACTGGATCGTCCTTTGGAGTTCCTTCCTGAAGGGTAGGTACTGATCGGCTACTCAACACTCCATGTTTGTCTGTCTCTTCCATGTACCGACACGTTGTATGGTCCACCTCCAGGTACTGTCCAGTCCTGGTACTCTCACCCTCAGTCAACATTGTCTATCAGCTTGCATCCAAAACAACAAGTTTCGGGAATAACCCATGCAGGGGTGAGTATAACGATACACAGTCGGGACCCCGAGACCGTCACGGTCTCACAAAATCTACCAAGGATAAACCAAAAAGAATGAAATCAACAGATAAACCTACTTAGGTATAATCCCATACATATACCTATGTTATCAAGTGACTTATCTCAATCATGAGGATAACACAGAAAAACTAACTCAGCTCAATCTAGGATTTTTATTCTAGGGGTAACATCAAATAACAACCCAAGTCACATTCTCGAAACCTCAGCTGCTGGAGAAGTCCTCCTCTATCAAGTACAGTGGGACAACTGTGACACCAAGCGCGGTTTCCAATAACCTTGGAATACTGAGGTACTCCTCCTTTTGAGTACTATGGATCTACCACATCATCAAGCATGCTCCCCACTGTGGGTCTGCAGTGTCACCAAGCGCACTCCCCCTCGTTTCCTGCTGAGGTACTCCTCCTGTCGAGTACCGTGGGCCTACCGTGACACCAAGGCGCTACCCACTATTGGTCTGCCACGACACCAAGGCTCTCCCCATTGTTGGTCTTCCACAACACCAAGGCACTTTCCACTGGGCTAGTCAAGTCACTCTGAGTCGTAACGGTCAGCAGTCCTCAGGTCTCAGCCAACTACTAGGTCTTCGCACTCTACACGGTCATCTTTTGTAGGATCTGCTCTACGAGTCACTGGTCAACATGCCAACTATCATGCAATCCCACTAAGAAGTATCTCAATAGTTTTCCACGTCATAGGGGTCTCGAAGAAATATATGACGCGTCAATCGGACGCCCGATCTGTGAGTTATTATCCATTTAGTCCCGGGGGCCCGGTTGGAATTGTGCTCGATCCAACCTAACCATTTCCCATATCAGTCAAAAACTCTAGTGGAGTATACTCAAAGGCACCGTGTCACTCCAAGATTTCCAATGCCGCTGAATATTCATCAAATGGACGTCTGGTGCCAAAGTTATGGCCAAAAGAATGTAAAGAGTCGTAGCGGGCTTGGGTCTGGTCCGACCCGGCCTGACCCATGGGGTTTGGACCAGCCCACAGTGTGGACCGACCCATAGGGTACAACGAGGGCACTGACTGACCATGGGTCCCATGAGGCACAGATTGCTGCGATGGCGCGAACTGGTAGCGAGGGTGACATACCGATGGTGAGGGCATTTACCGATGGCAGGGGTGTGGGACCGGTTACGGGGGCAGAAAAAAGGCCGTGGGGCGGCGAACCAGCCGCGGGGTGGAAGACCAGCCGCACGGGTGGCAAACCCGTTGCGAGGGCGTGGACCAGCCTCGAGGGCGGTGGACCGTCCACAGGCGGGTGGTTCGGCTGGCCGCAGGGCGGCGCCTCGACCGCGGGGTGGCGCCTTAGGTTTGGGGTGGCACCTCGGCTGTAGGGCGGTGTGGAACTATAGAAGGAGGCAAGGGCCGAAATCGACGCAGAGGTCGTGGGGCAGCGACAGGGATTGCGGGGCGGCGCTATGGCGCCGTCGCCTTCATCATAGTCGGCAGTGGTGCCAGTCGCCGTTCTCGTGCCCCAAACTTGGATGGTTTCCGTCCTCCTCCATCGCAAAGAACACCACAAGATTTGTGGAAGGGTCGGGCCATGTTTGTTTGGCTCGTACCCTTCATGTTATGGTGGTAACATATGGATCAACAGGAAAGAAGAATGTCAAGCTTATAACTTTTTGCAACATTTCATTCCCAAACCAGAAAAGAAACCAAGGTAAGAATACGGGAAAAGTATTATCATGCAAATAAACCCCTTTCCTCGGGTTGATACGTTGAAGAAGTCAAGGAGAAGAAGACGAATCTTGGGGAAAAGATGGACGTTAGTGTCATCGACGTTTTCTCCGATCGTCAGTTCGTCGTAGTTGATGATGTTCCATGTCAGAAGAAGCTCCGAAAAAGAAGGTCAAAGGAGGTCAGAGTTCTTTGTTCAAAGAAGAAGTTCTTCATTTGCGTTTCATTTTAAGAAGAAGTTATTCGTTGGCATTCTTCGTTCGAATAATAAGTTCTTCGTTCGAGAGATTACCCCTCAAATCTCTCCCTCTCCCCAATTCCACCCAATTTTAAAGTGTGACAAAATAATAGATTATGCAATCTATTATTTTGTAGGTAGAATTTAAAAAGTTTCATTAATTATGGTGGGTGGCATAATTATAGCATGAGGGTTTGCACAATTTAATTATGGAGGTGTTGAAGAGGCTCCACTCACATTTATTAGGGAGTTGAGGGTTTCTCCCAATTAAAGGGGTGTTTCAAGGGGGGTTTAATCCTGGGTGGTCCCCACCACTACAACCTCTCAAGGGAGGTTATGGTTCGAGTGGTCCCCACCACAATAACCTCTCATCGGAGGTTAAGGTCTGCTGGTCCCCACTTACAAATTCCATATGGAGGTTTAGTTCCGGTGGAACCACTTCTAATTTCCACATGGAAGTTTAACTAACAAAGTAAAAAAAAGCTACAAAACTTTATTTTTATTTTATTCATTCACGAAGAAAAAAAAATATCATTCACTCTCGACCCACTTCCATTGAGGTGAAAGTCTCCTTAAGAGAAAACTAGAGCTGCGAGTTCAACGGTGCCCTTAGATTTCAATTCCGAGCACTGGTTCAAATGTTAGGAAAACCCACTCGCACGTTTATTGAACGTACCCAAAAAAAACTTCATAAATTCGTTCTGGGCACTCCAGGCCTCGGAATCACATGCCGTCAATTTCCACAGACTTGTAAAATTCCCATTTAATTAAAAAACAGATTTACATTTAAATTCCAAGTCATTACATTCTCCCCACCTCAGGGTTCTACGTCCTCGTAAGCCATAAATCAAAACTGAGGGAACACGTGAGGGTACTGAGCACGAATCTGTGCCTCCCACTCCCATGTGCTCTCCTAGTGGTTCCTGTGTTGCCAACGAACATGCACCAGAGGTATCGACCGTCCACAAAGGAGCCACTTCTGTTGACCCTCAATCTCTACTGGAACCTCCGTAAAATTTTCCCCATCGTCGACATCCTGCTCACAATGGTCGATGATGTGGGAAGGGTGGTGCACGTATCTCCTCAGCTAAGATACATGGAAGATGTCATAAACCCAGTGAAATTGAGGTGGAAGAGCTAAGCGGTAAACCACTTCACCAACTCTGCTGAGGACCTAAAAATGTCTGATTAATCTCAAAGATAACTTACTGCCTTGGAAAAATCTATGTAAACCTCGTTAGGGTGAGACCTATAGAAATATGTGGTCACCATCCTCGAACTATAGAGGACGTTATCTCATATTGGCATATGATTGATGCCAACTTTGTGAAGTATTCATCCCTCCTGGATGATCTGCACCTTCTTTGTGGTAGCCCATATAATCTATGGTCCCACTAGTGCTGACTCCCTCAAATCAATCCCTCATAGAGGAGATATGCAAGGTCACCCATATAACCCCTAAAAAGGTGTCATACTTATGGTGGAGTGATAGCTATTTTTGTATGAAAATTTCTCCAAAGGTAAGTGATCCTCCCAGCTATGACCGAAGTAAAGGACACAAGCACGTAGCATGTCCTCGAGGGTCTGAATGGTCCGCTTGGTCTGGAAATCCACCTGAGGATGGAAGGCGGTGCTCAAATGATGCTACATCCCAAAATCCTCCTACAACCCCTTCTATAGTCAGGAAGTAAAACATATATCATGATCAGAGACTATCATCGTGGGTACTTCATGTAGCTGCACCATCTCTTGCACATAGAAGCATCCCTATCACTCTACTGAACCCTACTCTCTGATCGGTAGGAGGTGGGCTGAATTGGTGGTGGTGGCTGTAATATCTCAAATTGTCACTCACCTACAACTGCACGACCAGCTCCTCTACCATGTCCTTTTACTCCCTACGTACCAACTCGATCGAATCTATGTCTCTACATGGGAGGTCCTTTGACCATCTTCTGATCATCCGAATGGAGGGTCAGATAGTCATGGGCCATGTGACCCTGCCCACCGCATGTGAAACACTGCCCGATCCTGGCATGCATTTCTCCACTTCGAGTTCCCCGCACAATCGATCCTAAGTCATGTGGTCATCCACCTGTAGTTCTGGTCCTCTTGGACCTCAGTGACGTCTGTCTGCTGCTAGTTGTAGAAGACTCCACTACGTGATAACTGGTAGTGGGTCACGCTACGGGTGTCTTCTCAGCAAAGAAAATCTCCACCAAGAGTGATCTCTCTAACACCCCCACCTGCATTGGGATGATAAGTGAGATCACCGAAGCCCTGATATCCCGCCTGAGCCCCTGTTCGAAGGTTCGGGCCTTAAATAATGGGTCCGCAACATATCTGTGGAGTAGCATGAGAGGTCACTAAACCTCGCTGAGTACTGATCTATAGTCATGTTGTCCTACTGCAGATGAAGTAGCTCCTAAATGCGCACTGTGTGAAGATTATTTAGGACAAACTCTTCCCAAAACAGACTCTCAAACTCTGCCCAGAGGAGCGTCACCTCACCGTGAACCTGGAGCATCAAGCTCCACCATCTTCTCGCTCCTTCCTGTAGAAGGCTGGCACCAAGAATTTCCATGAGGTTTGCTGGTGTCCATACCAGTCAGAAAACTCTCAACATGGACTCCAGCCAAACCTCAGCCGCTTGTGGGTTTGTCTCTCCCCTGAACTTGGTTAGAATTTGGCACTGGAACTCGTGAAACGTGCTCAAGAAGCATTCACCATCTACTGCTAGGGATGGTGGCATTAGTGGCCCAACGGGGAGTGGTACTGCTGGTGCCTCTGCTAGTGCCTCTATTGGAAGAGGGCCATACACCGAGCCCTCATCGCTCGGTGGGATATCAGTGCATACAACACTCGGAACCCTGAGTGACTGTCTATGTGGAGGCATCCTGAAAGGAAAAGTGTGCTATGGTCAAAAAGTTATACTTGGTGAGCTGACATGGTGAGACGAATCAAAGAAAACTTTTGAAAACACACACACAATCAGTGTTTTCATGCACCAAGTCAGAAATCAGAAGTCAGGGTCCTGGTGTATAGATATGTCGGCCGCCGCACCAATACTAGACTCCCTGAACTGAAAACCACACTCACTACAATTAAAACTATTTCTTCATATAAAATAATGATTATATTCCTAAGTTTTGAAGTTGAACCGACTCCTTTGATATCAATTTGTCACGACCCGTCGCTCGGGGCTCTTGCCATGACTAGCCCAATCCCTCCTTCCATAGGCCAGGGGTTGGCGACTAACACCAAAGGAGTAATTCCCTAAAATGCGAAGGCATTGGCTTTATAACCTATAAACACTCACAACCATGTACACAACAATATACTATCACAAGTAAACTGCATAAAAAAAGAGTGCTGAAAAGTAAAAGGGGCCAGAATACAAGTCCAATAGTAAAGGTACTAGTACAACTGAAATGCAATACAACTGAATAATGAGAAAATATAGCTACTGGATCATCCTTCGGAGTTCTTAACTAAAGGGTAGGTACAGATCACCTCCTTTGTACTCCAAATCCTTCTGTCTCCTCCGTGTACCGACACATTGTATGGTCCACCTCCAGGTACCATCCAGTCCTAGTACTCTCAGCCTCAGTCAGTGTTGTCCGTCATCTACATCCAACACAACATGGTGTGTGCATAACCCGTGAAGGGGTGAGTAACAGTACTCAGTATGGATCTTGAGACCCTCCAGGTCTCACAAAATTCACCTAGGATAAACCACATAGAATGAAATCAATAGATAACACTACTTAGGTATATGCCTATACATATACCTAAGTTATCAAGTGATCCATATCAATCATGGGGAAAACACAGAAAAACTGACTCAACTCAAACCAGGATTTTTATTCTAGGGGTAGTATCAAGTAACAACCCCAGTCATATTTTCGAAACCTCGACTTCTAGAGAACTCCTCCTCTATCAAGTATAGTGGGCATTCTGCGACACCAAGCGCACTTCCCACTAACCTTGGTCTGCTGAGGTACTCCTCCTGTCAAGTACCATGGATCTGCCACGTCACCAAGAGTGCTCCCCACCGTGGGTCTTTTGCGTCACCAAGCACGCTCCCCCTCATAGCCTGTTGAGGTACTCCTCCTGTCGAGTACCATGGGCCTTCTACGACATGAAGGCGCTCCCCACTCTGAGTCTGCAACGACACCAAGGCGCTCCCCACAGGGCTAATCAAGTCACTCCTAGTCGTAATGGTCAACAGTTGTCAGGTCTCAGCCAGCTACTAGGTCTCCGCACTCTGCTCGCTCATCTTCATGAGGATCTGCTCCATGAGCTACTAATTGATACTACAATAGTCATGAAGTACCATGAAGAAGTATCAGAAATGTCCGCTACGTCATATGGGTCTCGACGCAAGAGGAGACGTGTCAATAAGACTCCCGGTCTGTGAGTTATTATCCATTTAGTCACGGGGGCCTGGTTGGATTTGTACTCAATCCAACATGACTGTTTTCCATATCAATCAAAAACTATAGTGGAGTATACTCAAAGGGACCGTATCGCTCCAAGATTTACAGCACCACTAACAGTCCTTCAAATGAATATCCAGTTCCAAAGTTATGGCCAAAAGAAAGTAAAGTGTTGTAGTGGGCCCGAGTCCAGTCTGACCCGGCCTAGGCCGACCCGGTTCGGTTCGACCCGGCCCAACCCGTTGGGTCTGGCCTGGCCCGTAGTGCGTCCAGGCCTGCTGGGTACCTCGAGGGTGCGGACTGGCCGTGGGTAACACGAGGGCATGGACCGGATGCGAAGGCGATGAACCGGCGGTGGTGGTTCCAACCAGCCGTGGGGGCATGGACTGGCCACAAGGGCGCAGACTGACTGCGAGGGAGGAGGACTGGTTGTGGGTCGGCGGTCTGGCCACGGGTTGGCAAACCGGCTACGGGGCAGCGGTCCGGCCACAGGTGAGCAGCACGACCAGCTACGGGGCGGCGCCTCAGCCGCATGGTGGTGCCTCGACCAAAGGGCAGCACGGAGCCGCGGACGGCGGCGGTGGCCAGGGACAACGCGGAGGCCGCGGGGCGGCGGCGGTGACCGCGGGGCGACGCTGTTGCACTAGCTCCTTCATCGCGGCCGATGGTAGTGCTGACCTCCTTTATTGTTCCCCAACATTGAATGGTTTCCATCATCCTCCATCGTGAAGAACATGACATGATTTGTGAAAGGGTCATGCCTTGTTGGTTTGGCACGTACCCTCCGCATTAAGGTGGTAGCATATGGCTCAACAAGAAGGAGGAACGTCAAGCTTACAACTTCTTGAAACGTTTCATTCCCAAACCTCAAAAGAAACCAAGGTAAGAATATGGGAAAAGTATTATCACGAAAATAAATCCCATACCTCAGGTTGATATATTGATAGAGTCATGGGGAAGAAGACGAATCGTTGGGAAAAGATGGACGTCAGTGTCATCAGTGTTTTCATCAATCATCGGTTCATCGTAGTTGAGGACATTCAACATTGGAAGAAGCTCCGAGGAATAAGGTCGAAGGAGGTCCACTTTCTTCGTTTGGAGAAGAAGTTCTTCCTTGGCGTTCTTTATTTGAAGAAGAGGTTCTTCATTGGAGGGCTTTCCTCTCAAAGTTCCTCCTATCCACAATTCCACCCAATTGCATAGTGTGCCAAAATAATAGATTATGCAATCTATTGTTTTGTTAGAAGAATTCAAAAAGTTTCATTTATTATGGTGAGTGGCATAATTAAAGCATGAGGGTTGGCACAATTTAATTGTGGAGGTGTTGAATAGGCGCCCCCACATTTATTAGGGAGTTGAGGGTTTTTTCCAATTAATGGGGTGTTTCATGGGGGGTTTAATCCTGGGTGGTCCCCACCACCATAACCTCTCATGGGAGGTTATGGTTCGGGTGGTCCCCACTACCATAACCTCTCATGAGAGGTTATGGTCTGGTGGTCCCCACTTCCAACTTCCACATAGAGGTTTAAAAATAAAAATAAAAATAAATCTATACAACTTTATTTTTATTTTATTCGTTCACAAAAAACCCAAAATCTATCTTTCAGTCTCGACCCACTATCGTCGAGGTGAAAGTCTCCTTAAGAGAAAACCGACATTACGAGTTGAATGGTGCCCTCATATTTCAATTCCAAGCACCGGTTCCAAAGTTAAGAAAACCCGCTCATACGTTTGTTGAACGTACCTGAACAAAACTTCATAAATTCATTTTTGGCACTCCGGGCCTTGGAATTATGCGTCGTCAATTTTCACGAACTCGTAAAATTCCCATTTAATTATAAACAATTCATAGAAATACAGAGTCATTACAAAAAAGGACATTTTGATGAAGGGAAGATAACCCTTAATATATTTTCGATGTTGAGATAATGGTATTTGTATAATGAGATGATGGGTATGAATAAGTAAATTTGACAATAATGATTACCTTGAAACCTATTAATGATTTGTTTGAAAATTCATTTATGCTATCATTGATGGAGTTTAAAACCTAATTTTTTTTAATGAATATATCCAATAACATGTGTTTTATGTATGGAATGAGTAAGTACATATGTTTCCAATGAGGTTTTTTGATAATTTATGTTATTACTATGTTTTTAGAGAATACATGATAAAGGTATTCACATGTTTTGTAATTGATAATCAAGAGAAAAATTATGATATATGTGGGATTAATGTTACTTTGATTTTGATAAATTTACAATGCTTCTTTATAAATTTTGAATGTTGGAAGGGTTATAAGGTTAACCATTTATGGAATAGTTTAAAATGAAATTTGGATGAGGTTTTAGAGAATAACACATCTCTTTAACATATTCAAATTTATATATATTTGATAATAAGTTCTTTCCTTTTTTACTTGGGATAGAACAAATGAATTATCATTCTATTATGGATCTTATGATCTGTTAATGATTTTGGTATAAAAAAATTTATCTTCAATTCTTAGAGTAAGAGTTGAAGTGGAATTTGATCGAAGCACAACCAAAGGATAAAATTGTTCTTATAATACAAATTAAAGGCAATCCCTAGGTATATAACCCCCTTTTAAATTCATGATCATATCATGATAGTAGCCTATTGATTGGTTCTTACACCAAACCTCTCTCAACTGCAATATATGTTCCATGTATCTCTCTTGGGGAATTATATACCTGATCCATCACATGTACTGAACTCAGAGGTTATACCAATAGAGCATAATATTCCTTATGAGGAACAACTGGAAAAGATTCTAGATCAAATTGAGAAGTTTATATGAAATAAATCTCACTTACATGTTCAAATTTTTATGGCAAAACCACCAGCCCGAGGAAGATATTTAGGAACCTAAGGATGTAATTATGCAGAAGCATCCTCAGTTCTATGTACCAAGGTGATTCAAGAGATAAATTCATTTTAAGGGGGCTAGAATGTAACACCCAATGATTTTGTGACATATCATATTCAATTAAATTTAATATTTTCAATATTTATGCATTATATAAAACATATAGTTTATCTTGTGTTACATGTAACACTAATTTTAGCTTGTGTTACATGAAATACTGATTTTAAATGAAATATGTCATACTATTAAAATATTATTATTTAAAATGATTGTTATGTTCTAGACTTTGGAATAATGGGTTTGAATAGGATTGACTAAATTATGAAAATTTATGGTTTATACATGTATATAAAATAAATTATTTGGTAACCAATCTGTTAAAAATGAAAATAAAAACTATTTGAGAAGAAATGAAATCTTTTTCTGAAAAAATATTTAAAAAAAACATTTTACCGCAATAAATGATTCAAAATTTTTTTTTGAATCATTTTAATGAAATTTATATAGTATATATAATTTTTTTAACATTCATCCTATGTTCTTTTTAGACAAGAGATACGAATTAATATAATTTTGTGTTCAAAAACTATATTTTTTAAAAGGAAGTTTTATCACCTTTTATAACAATTATATTAAAAATGATTTTTGAAACTTTTAAAAAATTTATATTAAAAAATAAATTTCATTTTTAAAATCATCATGTTAAAATTATATTAGGATTAATTCTTAGGACTTTTCTGAAAAGATCAATTTTTTGATGACTAGTAAAAAATACTGAATTGTAACTGAAAAACTGCCTTTTAGTTGAAATTATTTATTAAAATAAATTATATTTAAAATTAGTTTCAAATAAAAAACATTTCAATTATATATAAATATATATATATATATATTCAATTTAGGTTATTCGAATCATTTTAAAATTTAATTTTTATATAAAAACATTGTACACTTTTGACCATTTTCACTTTGAAAACCCAGTTTCTCATCGCATCTACAGGATTAATTTTGAATTAAAATTTTCCTCTTATGTGAATATAATTTTAAAAAATTTATTCCATATTTTTAATAAGAATAATTTATTTTATATAAAAAGATTCACTTAATTTTAGGATTCTTTTGGCGAATTTGCAAGTAGTTTCCAAGTGTGTTCCTTTCCCCCACTTATAAAAGGCCACCATAACCATCCACTTTTTCACACATATAAAGCCATATATTTTTTAAAAAAACTTATAAAATAAATCATAAATATCATTATAAATGTTCTATAACTTCTCATCATACAAATATACTAACCCTATGATCGTTAATAAGATATCCAAAGGAGGTTCTTCTAAGAGAATGTATGGTCTTCATTAAGTTCCTTCTTTTTATTTATTAATTTTAAAAATTTATTTATATATTAACACTTATAATATACTAAAAATTGTATATCCTATATAATCATATGTTATTATTTGACTTTAATAACCATTATGCATCCTCACCTCTGTTAAATGGGAAATGAAACCATTAATCGTGTGTACGACAAACTACAACCTCAGAAACCAACATAATTAATCGACCATGACGACCTCTAAATGTTGGGTGTAATTATGGATTTAGTATATTTATATGATATTTGTAACATTATATCACTTCTGGAAATATAACATCACATATATCCCTTTTACATTCCATTCCGAGGGGGAGATGAAAACGTCACTCGTGTGTACAACATACTACCGTCTTGCGAAGTGATGTGATTTATTCTTAGTAACAATTTACATGTAAGGTAATATAGATTATGTTAATGAAAACATGTGTTATATATAAAATCATATTATTTTTTTAAATTTTAATAATTTGTTACTCTTATTTCCTCCCATTTTTCGAAATATGGATACAATGTTCATGCGTACGTACGACCTACTGTCTCCATGAACAATGCATTAAATCTATCTATTTGTAACTTTTATAAATGAATATATATATATATATATAATAAAAATATGTGATATAAATGTAAATTTTTACATTCTGGACATAATGGAGTGATGATCAATGTACAAGAACCAGAACCATTGAACCAAAACTCCCATAAATAAATGAAACAGTTAACAACCATAAATAATGATTTTATAAAGGAATTATAAATAAATCAGTGTCGAAATGTTATAAGGGAAAATATATGATATTATAATAATTGTTATGATTATTTAATACATGAATAATAAAACTATATTTATTATATAAGAGGTTCTAACATGTTTGATGGAATCTGAGATTCTTGTGGTGAAGGATTTCTAGTCGCTCTTTTATTTCTGCATATGAAAATTCACCAATAATTTCTATTCAGCGGTGTATACACTAACCCTTTGAAATATTATATCATTAATATCATAATTTTCCTAATATTTAATGTTTCATTTGATGATATTACTTATTGGGCCTTACGATTCAAAAGATTAGTAAAGGGTTAAGGGGGTTTGGTCTCACTTTTTACTCAATGAGACACATTCTATATTACCACCTATCTATTCTATGTGCTGTTTTTGCTTCCCTAGAATGTATTTTTTTGATGAGTCTCATAAAATTCACAGGGATTGCAAATCCATTTTATGATCTCTCTTTCATGGGAATTATGTTTCAAATTATTACCAAAGTGGTAATAGATTTATGTTACAATCTCATCATTTATTAGGACTGTTTATGATTAAGTCTCCTATATTGAAATATTATGATCCAAATCTATAATATTCATATGAATTTTCTTATCCTATAATTATTCATGATATTTTATAGTAATAGTGCCATTTTTACACTCTTTGGTACTCAAAATAATTGAGAAATTTTTTTCAAGATTTTTTTATTCATCTCTTCTATCAAAATGATTTTTTCTTCCAAAATTATTATTTCTAAAAGTTTTTAGAATAATGTTTTTAACAATATTAAATTTATTTATTATATAAATTTTAACCCTTATTTTACATTTTATAATTTTTTTAAAGGAATCTTCATGATGTTAAAAAATTATCATTTGGATTATATAAAATATGTGGAAGGAAGATTTGTTTTAATGATCATGACATGAGTGTAATTTTATTTCTTTATGAACATTATTTTATTTGAAGGATTTTTTATACATTTTAATGTTTATTTTCCAAGAAAATTATTTTTAAAATTTTTTAGGTCTGAAAACGTTTTTTTAAAAACATAAATTATATTTTTCTCATGAAATGGTTTAAATGATTTTTAAATATTACTTTATAAGTTATGAAGGTTATTTTCAAAAGAAATGATTTTTATTTTTTTAACTTTTTTCAAAATGTTATTTTTAATGAAAAGTTATTTCTGTTAAGAAATGTTCCAAGTGATCTTTCGAAATCATTCTGCATCAAAGATGGAATCCTTTCATGTAAGTTATGATTTTCTAAGGATATGAACAAAGGGTACCATTTATATTCTATATCTAAATGGGTTTTGAGGAAATGATATTTATGAAACTAATTAATCTTCCATGTTTTATACCATGATAAAATTCTTATGAATTCCACTTATTTTTCCATGGTTTATGCTATAATGAAGTGATGAAATGTTTATAAAACTGAATACATTTCATGGGTTATGATATGAGAAATGTTTTTTTATCTTATAGAACACATACATTTGATTTTAATTATGTGATAGGTGAGGCCTATATATTCCTCCAATGAATTGGGTAAAGATGGATAAATCATGTATAGATATATTATGCATGAACCTGATTACATGTTTATAGTATTTTGTTTGAAGCTAATTATAGGTTCAAAATGTTATGCAAGATCCTTGTTACATGTTCAAAATGTTATGCATAAACCTGATTACATGTTCATCAAGTTTTTCATGGACCTATCTTTCATGTCCATAATGATACTCATGGACCTGGTTTCTTGTACATTAGTTTATGAATGGGCCTAATTTCATGTCCACAACATAATGAGTGAAATTTTCTCTTTTTATACATGTTTTCAATGTTTTAGATGATTTATATGTCAGAAATCAATATATTATGCCAATGTTATGCACTCAGGGATCCTGTTTTTTGATTCCATTATGATTCATGTTGTATGAACTTCTGATCTTTATTACATGACTCAATATTATGATATTTGATATATAGGGTATGGTTTTTTGATGTTATTCCATGTTATCATACCCTTATGTTCATGTTATGCTTACATATATACTTTTTTTACCCTTAATGAACATTTGTGCTCACATTGTTTTACTTTTCATTTCCCAATGTTTTGAAGAATGTTTTTATGTAGGGTATGTTTGTGAAGAGTACTAAAGGGGAAGATATTTATTAGATATGTTGACGATATTTAACCAAATTAGAAGGTTTTGTACCTTTTATCTAAAGACACTAAACTATTATGGTCCTCAGATTTATGTTTTTAATGTATTGAATATTAATCTAAAATGATATTATATCTATGTATAAGAAGACTTGGTATCTATACAATGGACATAGGCTATAACTTAATACTGATTATGATTATTTTAGGTGATTCATGGGTTATTGACTTAGGTTAATATTATAATTAAACAAGATAGTGATGGTTCATGGTTGTTTATATACCAAGAAGCTTGAGAAGAGTACATATATGATATGATGAATCTATGGTAATATTTGGGAAAGTTGATTTTAAAATTTGAATAAAAAATGAAAGTTTCTTGATATCAAGAGATTTTTTACATGTTCCATGTCTCTAGAGTTACATCATATTAATTAGACAAATTGGAATTGTATGTTTGAGAAGGATTTTTTTCAATGGAGTCTATAAAATCTGTAGTGGGTTAATGGTGATTTATTGTAGAGTAAAGGATAGAAACTTGTACTTTAATAGACACAAGGTTGAAGTTATTGTGATCATAATAAATTCATCGGATGAAAAGGAAATTTTTAACTATGGTTTTTGTTACCTCAGTGAAAATAATATATATGTTATAGTGATGAATATAATTCTGAAAATTGATAATTATGTCCATTAAATATGTGAGAGTTTTATTCTAGTGAAAAAAGAGATTTTCCTTTAAAATGTATTGTAGAAATACATCGAATTAGAAGCTATAACTTTTTCATTCTGATGTTTGGAGACCAACCGTGGTTCACTCAAATGGAGGATCATTATAATTTGTAAATTTAATTGATGATTATACTAATAAAGATTGGAATTAATTATTTAATAATAAATTTGATGATCATTATGAATTTATTCATTGGAATGTTTTGTCTAAAAAATAATGTGAACAAAAGATAAAAGTTCTTCAGATAGAAAATGATGGGGAGTACACCAGACCGAGCTTCTATAAATTTTATCAGATGTAGGGAAGTGTGAATGAGAAGACTGTTCTAGGAACTCTAAAAAAATAGATTATATAAAATGATGAATCAATCCTTATAAGAGAAATCTTAGAGTATAGGGATTCACTTTATATTTTCTAATGGAATTTCGTTAGATACTATAAATAGAGTAGCATATTTAGTGAATAGATGTCTGAATTTAGCTATGGGACATGAACTTACATAGGAATTTTGGTCAAATAGGAGACCATAGGGGAACCATCTCACAGTATTTAGATGTATCACATATGTTTATATCAATGAAAATGACTGAGATAAGGATAAAGTGGAATTAATATTTCAATTTATTATTTTATATAAAGATGATAAATTTAGTTATCTCTTATGGATTGATAAAATTAAAAAAATCATCCTAAAAATAGATTTAATTTTTAATAATTATTTTTTTGGAAAGATATGTAAATGGTTGAGAGAGAAGTTTAGGCTATATCAATGTTGAGTTTCTAGATGATCAGATAGTTAGTATTTCAGATGGAGAAAAATTAGACAAACCCCTGATAGATGGTGGATAATCAAATAGATCGCTACCATAATAGGAAGATTAGATATACCTTTATTGAATGAAGGATAATCGAATAGAATGACATTGAATAAAGAGAGTTTGGATGAATGACTGTTAGACATATAGGTTCTAATTTATAAACCTGAGGTTGTGATAAAGGGATCCACTCATATCATAAAACTAGTTCAAAGGAATATATTTGATATAAATTACTTAATTTTAAGAAAAATTTGGGAACCCAAATGTATAAAAGAGGTATCCAAACATAGAGACTCAAAATAATGAGAGTCAACCATGATAGAGGAACTGAATTTCTAAAATCTCAATAGTACTTGAGAGTTGTTTGAAATACTTTAAGGGAAAGTAGTGCTGGAAAACAATGGGGTTTTCATTTGAAAGAAGAATCCTGTGGAAGAAATAAATAAAAATAAAGTCTAGTAGTGAATGTATTTCATCAATCGTAAGGGATATAATTTTCTAAGATTTACTTTCCAGTGGTTATGAACACAATCATTCAAACAATGGTCAGTATTATTGCATTTGATGATCTACATTTTCAAGAGATAGATTTAAATAAAAAAATTTCTAATGGGTATTTTGAGGATGAAATTTAAATATTTAATACCAAGGGTTATGATGTTTATCACAAGGTTCTAGTTTGTATGTTGAAACAATTTCTTTATTGATTGAATCAAGCTCCAAGATAGTGGAATTGAAATTTATACACTTTAGGATTGAGTAGATTTTCTATCGGTGTGATTCTAATCATTGTTGATATAAGATGTAATGGCACAACAGAAAATATTTTAAAATGATACTATATATGGATGATATACTAATTAATGTTGGATAGTTCAATCGAAATGTTGAACTAAAGAGGAATTTTTCTAGAGGGTTTGAGATGAAGAACATTGCACAAGCCAATAAGATCTTTGGGATGATAATTGAGAGGGACTTGAAAACTAGAAAATTGGTTTTTACCCAGAAGGAATACATCAGGATGGTCATAAAATGATTTAGAATAACTAGCTATAAACTTATCTCAACCCCCTCATCTGAAACTACAATTTTAATAAATCATAGACACTAAAATTAATGAAGAATCTTGTGACATGAAAAAGGTAGCTTTTACCTCATCTATAGGAATTGTTTTTGTCAGGAATGGGTTGTACATGACTACAAATTTCTTTTGTGGTGGTAGTTGTTAGCTGTTTCATTTTAAATACTAAATGGAGACATTGGGAATCTATGAAATGGATCATTCAATACTATAAAGTGATACATGATATAGATTTATATTTCATAGATGATGACCAGTTAAATGGATTTGAAGATGTAGACTTTACCGAAGGAATATATTCTTGAAAATGTACTATAGGTTTTGTATTTACTTTTGGTGTAAAAATTATCAGCTGAATGTATCAGTTATAGCCAATTATTTATTTATCTATAACAGAAGCATAATATATTGCAACTTATAGAGTAGGGAAAGAGTTGACATGGTTTATACAATTATAGAAGGAACTCATAAAGATATTAGATAGATGAATATTATTTTATGATATCTAGAGTGATATTCATCTTTCCTATAATATAGTGTCTTATACAAATCACATTGACATGGAGTATAACTTTATAAAAAGTCAAATGAATGATAAAGTGTTAGAGATAAATAAGAATATTAAGAATTAAAATCCAACTAATATATTTACAATAGTGATAATCCAAGAAATTATTAAGTAACATTGTTCCACAGTTAGAATTGAATAATTTGTCTAAAAGGAGAACACTCCATTCATGAGATAGAGGGTAAGCTGAAGTTTCTGATTAGAGAAGGGTGAAATTATGAATTAACTTTCATGTAGAATATTGTTGGATTTTATGAAAATTTATTCAGTTTCACTAGACACATATCTCTAGATAGAGATGATTAGATGGAGGTCATTAGATAGGGATGGCCAAGAAAATTAATCATATAATGAGAATTCATTAAAATTGGTGGTAGGTTCCATCTGATGTATTCATAAAGTAGAGATAATTGGACAGAGTCCATCCGAAAGAATGATCTTTTTTATAAGACACTTGAAAGGGTGTTGGCTATAGGTAGTTTCACTGGATGGTTCTATATTATATTAGAGGTTACCTAGGTTAATAAGAAGTTGATCATGAATCTAACTGGTTAGTGAAAACTATTCACTAGTTGAATACCTATATAAAGAGATGTGGTGGCCTAGCTTTGATGTGTATATTATTTTGTGATTAGTTGATGGGATTTTCAATTTTTTTCTATGGATTCTTTTATAAATATGAAGCTAATTATTTTTTTTATATTCTCTTACATCTCCTATAATTAAAAATGTTTGAATTGTTATCCCATGGATATAGGATGTTTTTCTAAACCAAACAAATCATATTTCTCATTTTTATTTATTATTTTAAGTGAGGTTTTCTTTGTAAGTTTATTTAGAGATTGTTGGGTGTTCATCCTTATTCTAGTACATAGATTTAGGAGGATAAAATTATTGGATAGTCATTTTTCCTATAGAATTATGGATATTTCCATTACACAGGATGAGGAATTCTAACAGAAACCCTTCTGGTTTATGTTGTGTCTTTCACATTTATCTGATGGAACATATGGAGTGCTTCTTCAATCATTATCTTAAAACATGAATAAAAACAATGTCAGGTATACATGTTTTTCATAAATTTTCATATATTATGTGATTCATATTCTTTAAAAATATCTCTATGTTCAGTGATGTGGTCGTGAGTTCCACCCGTGGGAACATGCCATGTTTCTCATATATTGCTCAAAAGATTTTTTCAAAGCCATAAAAATCATTGGTGGGGGGGGGATTATTGAAACCTTTGGCCTTTGAAAATACATATTTTAGTGTAAATACTATTGATAGGGGAATAATTATTTTCACATTCTTTAATTTCCCTACTCTTAGAGGAAAAAAAACACTTATCACAAGTTATTTATGTTTAATGTTAGACGAAATTCCCCAAAATTTTATTTTTCACTCTGGTAAACTCAACATGAACAACCTTGTTTTTTAATCCTTACACCAAAGACAGAAATAGTCTTGTTCTACCAGTGTAATTACTTATAACCCCAGGTCTAGCTAAATCCTATGATATTATTATGTGTGTACCATAACCCACAAGTGAAAAACCCACTAACACACCTGTGTCACATTCTTGGGTCCACTATATGAAGTACGATGCCTTTGTTCCTTATGATCTATAAGTAAAATCTCCATGCCATTATTTTTGGGCACTTTCAAAATAGGAAACGTAGTATGATTTTTACACACCCTACTATTTTATCCTCTACTAATATGACTCTTATGTTCGAACCTAATTGTAACGAACTGTAATAGGTTTTCTATGAGCTAAGAACCCCACTCGATTCTTCACATGGTCTGAAGGGAGTTCCTGGTCCCCATGGGTTGGAAATCAGTTCATCAGCATCAAAGGAGTCCCTCTGGTAATGATTTCTCCAATATCAAATATGAAGAAATTGGAATAAATAAATACTATATCAAAAATAAATAAATATACCAAACATGTCATAACCAATTAGAGTGATCCAATCTATTTTCATAAACATTTAAATCATAAATAAAAAAGAGGATATAATAATGTATTAGATACAACACTACCTAAAAAGAAAAATAAAACAACCAAAACCAACTTGAGTCAAGCCCAAACCACCTCCATGAAACCTCTAGTTTCTCACCAACACTCAACTCACCCCACATTGGCCACGACGATTAAAACAGAATCTAACTAGAAACATAAATCATCATATATATAGGCACTAAATAATAATATTATCCAGTCACCAAACCAATTTAAACTATCCTATATGTTTCATAAAGAAATTCATAAATACTAGTTTGAAAATAAACAAGAAAATTGGCTTTCCAATATACCATGTGAGCACCAAAAAACTCCATAGTCACTTTCCAAAACACTTCACTTTATTTTATCAAACAAAAAACACATTATTTGGAACTACTCTATTGTACTAAGGCATTTCAAAACCACACCCAATTTACATTTCTCCAAAAAACTCATTCATTTAATTTAAATGAAAACATTCACTCTAAAACATTCACCTATAGAATCCAAAATTAAAAAACACCCATTTTAAAATCAACTTAAAATAACCCACACAAGAGTCTTTAAATTCAAAATAGGTTTCCTTAAACATCATTGAAAAACCAATTTTCAAAGGAAATGATACAACACACACACAAACATGGATCAAGCACAACAAATTATTCACCATGAATATCACCAGGAATATATCAGTATATCAAAAGAAGGTTTCATAATGATGAAAGAAGGTGAGATGATACAAAAAATAATTAGATCAAATTACCCTAAATAAAAACCCAACCAGGAAATTAAATGTTTTATGGGATATACCCTGGGATTCCTAATGTGTGAAACACCAAACCCAATAAGAGTATACTATCTTATGAAATATTTACTAACATGATCAAAAGTTCAAACCTATAGTCATCCAAATATCTCATACAAGCATCATTATGAGGAAATCCCCCTCCTAGTAGTCATGCCTAACTTGATTGGAGGGAAACTAGTGGTATGTGAACCAACTAGAGGAATAATGTAGATCTTCCACTTAGTATCAAATTTTCCATAACCAATAAATAATGTGTGTTGTAGTGAAAACAGTCCAAGTTTAACACACAAGGCACAACCAAATATACCCTCACCCCTAAAACACAATGAGGAATAGACTCCTATATAAAAATAAGCCATTTCATAAAAATAAAATTTCTAAAAAAGGGGAGAAAATAAGAATCACATAGTGATCAGAAACTCAGAGAAGGGGTAAACAACCCTAGGTGAAATCATGGGTTGTCTTTCATAATGAACATCATCAAACCCAAGTTCTATCCATGAGTTTCACACTAAAATAAGGCTTAGGATACCAATCCCTTTCACATTTCAAAAATCACATTTCCAAAAAACATTTAGATTATGATGGAAATCACTCACAAATTTAAAACATTCCAAATCCACCCTTAAAAGAAGAAAATTTCCCTTTGAAAACATAAACAAGTACTAAGGCCCACCATTTACATCAAATCATTTTAATAGAGCCACCATGAAATTTTCATTATGGGTAAATCAAACACACCTTTCAAGTCACCATTTGGAATCTAATAAAAAACCCCTTTAAAACCATTTTGGGGTCAAAACTACTTTTAAAACCAATTTTCCTTTTTAAATATAGTTTTCACACATTAAAACCAAAAACCAGGTTTTAATCCAATAAGAATCATGAAAAAATTTCAGAATCCCCTTGTACATTTAAAAAAATCTTAGCACATTCAAAGGCTCCATTATAAACATGAAAGAAAGTAATTCACATATATAACCATTTATTTCAAGAATAGAACACAATGAAAGGATTTCAAATCACTACAAAGATACTACATATAGACACACTTTCAAAAAAAATCAAAAATTATAAGTATAATTTTAATTCCAAAATAAACCATTATATAGGAACACTTACCTCCAAGAGAAGAAAACCAATCCAAAATGATTCATAACATGTCTCCATTAATGGATATCACACCTATAAGGATATAATTGGTGTCAAAAAACCCGAGACACCAAAAAACATAACATTAGATCAAATACAAACACTAATGTTTGCCACAAGAGATTTGGGGTTCACGGAGGAATCCAAAAAGAAAAGAATAGAGAGGGAGAAGGAAGAAAGAGGGAAAAATTTGAAGATTTACCTCAAAACCACTTCGAAAGCTCAAAAGGAAGGAAAATAATTGAAGGATAAAGAAGGTGGATCTCCTCCATGGGCTCCCAAGGGTTGACCAATGTGTTTAGGGGAGAATGGGTTGAAACTCCTCTGAATTTTATAGGGTATATTGGATGTTTCACCAAAATTTGAACACCTGGATACGATGCATGGTTTGATTGCAAGGTATTCTAATCCGTGTTCTAATATTGCACAATTAACTACTTAGACACTAAGGACCCATATCGATTGCATGAAAGGTTTTAAAAACCATGTAACAACCATGAGTTAACCTATGCCTAATCTAATGTAGTCATATAGTTACTCATGGGGTGTCAAATTGTTTGAAAAAACCATGCACCTCACCTCACACATACTCAAATCCTTGTATGGATTCTGGGGAGATCCACATAGTTTGTTACACCATGAAAAAATTGATTTGTCAAAAATTAAAGGCTCACCGACACTTGAACTGTATAGTTTATAATAACCATGTTGGATAACCATTCTTATCCAAAAAAATCTCCAAAAACATTAAATATCACCCTACAACTAATTGAAACTTAAAACCACTCAAGGAAATGTCATATAATATGAAAATAACTACACAATGACATGTGGGGTGTCACACTAAGAGACATGATGTTTGTGAAATCATGCTCCTTATCTATCTCGAAAACCATATACCAGGGAACTGTGCATCATAGTCATCTTGGGGATAATATACATGGGATACACATTCTATATTCATCATTAAAGATTACTACTTGAATACGACATCACTTAGATCTCCAACATAAGAAAAACTTTTCCCAGGTCTCCTATTTGAGTAAAGATTAACCCAAGCCTCATAACTGAGAATGTATTTTTATAGGTATTCTACATAAGAAATAATTTTACAAGGTATCCTACCTGAGAGAAACTTCACACAAACCTACATATAGGAGATGTGATAGCTTCATCTTGATGTTTACACTCATTACAAATGTTTCCCTTAAGAAATTGTGCATTGATCTTCTATAGCTTCACTATTTGGGAATCAAACTAAATAATATGATCTTTCTATAAGACCATCACACCATATTTAGGTTATAAGAGGGTAGTTTATGTGGCACATATTTTTATCATTTAACCACATCATGTATTCTGACATCAGTTAGTTTAAGACTGTTAATTTTTAGTTATGTGAACCCTATAGTTGGAAAATTAGATAGATTCCCAGGGTGACCCTTCAACCTAACCTCCCATCCAAGTTATATTTTTTCTATTCATCCATACTTGGGTGACCATTTTTTTGTGCCTCCTACATGGGAATAATTTTCTCTAGTTCT
The DNA here is from genome assembly GCA_963277665.1 of Viscum album. Taxonomy (NCBI): domain Eukaryota; kingdom Viridiplantae; phylum Streptophyta; class Magnoliopsida; order Santalales; family Viscaceae; genus Viscum; species Viscum album. The sequence goes on from OY728133.1 coordinate 1,674,798,320, forward strand.
CTAATATAGGTGGTATTTTTACCTATTCCCATTTTATGATAGGACCAAACACTTGTTCCATAACTAGGGAAAAAACTCACTTAGGTATCCTACTAGGGAAACCAATTCACCCATGTTGAGCAGTAATGTTCCAAACCCTACCATACATGTCTTGATTTGAGATAATAGATTTGGTTTCCTAATATAAAATGATTTGAGATACTTCTCTTGGTTTCATCATATACATCTACTCTATATGCTAATCTTGGTTTTCTCAAAATGTACGAATCTTACAAGGTGTAATCCCCAAACAGGTGCTTGACATCCATATATGGTTCTCAAATGAGTTTAATCTACAACCTATCTAGTTTTACTTATATATTTACTAATATATAAGAGGTTGATATCCATACATGAACCTAATACAAGGTTTAAGCCGCTGCATCTCTAGTATTTTTTCCTCATATACTTACTAAAAATTGGATACTGACATCCATATATGGGAAACTACTTGGTGAAATCCCTAGAATATTAATCTTTCCTTCTTAATATAGTTACTAACAGATATGAGGTTTAAATTCATATATGGACCTTCTCATAGGTGTAAGACCAAACCTCTATAATATTCCTACCACATATAGGTACCAATAAATAGAAGGTTGGCCTCTATATATGAGCCTACTTCTAGGTGTAATCCCCAACCTCTCCAGTATTCATTAATCACCATGTTACCAAAAAAAAGAGGTTTTTATCCATATGAGGGCCTCTAACTATCTGTAGTCCCCAACATACCCAATATTTTCCTCATCTAATTACTAATAAATAGATGGTTTTCATCCAAACCTGGGTCTCCTATGAGGTGTACGCTCAAAGGTCTCTAGTATTCCTCCCACATATAAATAAAATAATAATAGGTTAGTATCTACATATTGGACTCTTATATGGTGTAAGATCCAAAAGATACTTTTCCCAAGTCATTGGATAGATTTGACACATTCGGGGTAGCATAATTTATAATCTCCTTGAAATTCCCTATTGTGGACTCTAACACTATATGATTGATATTATATTATCTCTTATTTCTAAAATTGATACAAAATCACATGATCCTAGAGGTTTTAGTTGATCATTTCATTAGTATCACTAAGATAAATCACCGTAAATGACATGATACACATCATATTCCAAGTTTCATAGATCTAAAATTTATATAACACACCTTACTGCACAACATTAAACTATACGGACCCATCCTTACAGTATGAGACTAAACTTTATAGACACATCCGTACCAAATGATGTTTAAATATATGAACATGTACTTATCACATGATATTAAAACACATAGAATGTTCTTTACCACATGATGTTAAATGATATGGATTGGTTAGGGGACTAGTTAGGGATACAATCAACACCAGGGGGTGAATCAATTTTGGTGACTTTTAATACATTATTTAGTTTAAATCATTTTTTTACCTTTATCACTTTCTAAGGTGAATTGGTTCTCTGATTTTTTCCTATCACCTATATTCTCCTCAAGAAAAACTCCCTAACACACCCATATAAGAGTAATAATAGATTTTACAATGTTCACCTATCAGTAAGAGATGGATTGTACACGGTGTTATATGGATTCCTTTGAGATCACACTATCGACTGTAATAATATTATAGGTAGAAATGACAAGTGTATAATATTGAAACTAACATTTTCATATATTCTAAATATACTTCCATGATTCGTACCCACAAGTAAATATTAACCTTTATAATTATATTAGTTTAGGTGACAACTGAAAATAATTTCACCGATATAAACTCTATGATTTTTGATATTATTCCATAAGTCTTCTTATTCATCTCCTATTTACCTACCCAATAGCATGAAATCAACTCCTTAATCTCTATTCAGAATAGTGCACACAATTATTCATAGTAGAAAACATAAAAATTTACTTTGTCTCTTCATCTTTTTCAAGAAAAAATTCACATAATTATGAAACTATTCTTATTCGGTGCAAAATTCCCACAATGGTTGAAAAAGTAGTCATTTTCTTGAATGAAAATCAAAGCATAAAACAATTTCGATGTATTTTTCATATTTAGGAATGTTTTTTTTACAAATAGATAAAGTCGTGACTCTTATTATTGAAGATTTAGTGCATATGAAATAATATACATCTCAGTAGAATTGTATCGTCACACTCTTTTCTTCATCAACACACATATATTCTTCTAGAGAATATGGGTTTTGTGTTTCCAGTCTTCTATGATTTAATATATTTATATTTATATTATTAGTATTGGTTCTCTATTCACTTCAACTATTTTCACACATGATATAATTTTATTATCATACAATAAAAAAATATTATAGAATAAATTTGATTTTCACCTTCAAATTAAAACTCAAAAATCCCATCAACAAAACTTAACTATTATCAATTCCTTTTGATATATTAGAGAATCTATAATCTCTTAGTCACCATTTATTATGTGAAATAACTTCAGATATTGGGTAAGGGAGACTCTTTAGTAATAAAAATCCATATTACCATATCCACTCAAATCTAGAACTTTCTTCAGACCAAAACTTCTTCTCTCATTACCACGACATGTTATCTATCATTTCAGTAATTTTTCACTGACCATGACTTTTAGAAGTATGTGATAGATCCTGTTTTGGTATAATTATTATAAAACACTAGTAAACTACACCTAGAACACCTATAAACCTTGACATATTCAATTAAATACATTTTGGATGGGTAAATTTTTCTCATAGAACTAGTTGGTCAATGATGTGAAGCTCCCCATTCTAGATTTACTAGTAGTTTTATTCTTCCATAAATCAACAACTTTACATTTCAATAATCCTCAAAATGGACACCATATAAATATCATGGTTTATAGTCTACTCCCTATGTAGACAATGGTGTAGAAAATGGTATAGTCTCTCCATGTTCTAACAACTTCTCAAAATGTCCATCAATATTAGACAATGGTGTAGTCTACACAATTTGGATTCCAAAAAAAAACTCATGTTCCATAAAAGACCATAAATAGTGATATGGAATGTTCAATCTTACCATTTCACATAGGTCGTCCATCCAAAGTGCCTTGAAAAGTGAACATACAAAATGTAGCTCACTATTTTGACTTCCCAGATGATCTCCACACCCATTTCCAGATGTCACTATAGTGGAGTGTTATTAACACTTCCCCAATTTTTTTCCATCTCCATTGCTCATCCTTAAACTCTTCTAATATCTCTAGTCTTAAAACATTAAAGCTTCATCCATGTTACTTTTATACTTCTCATAAATCATTAATTGAACTACGTAAACTTTATCCATCACAGAGATAAAATCCATCTTCAAAACTTATCTAGGGAACTCCAAATCTTTAAAAATCTAAAAAACATCAAAATAATCTTCCAAGATTCATATTCTAGTCATGAAAAAACCAATATGAACTAAAAAAATACTTGGGAACCTCTTTCCTTCCTTATAAATCTTTGACCCCCCTTAAAAATTCTTCGATCCTCTTATTGAATCTAATAATATTTCAAAAACACATTGAGATAACATATAATTTGAACATCATATTCATTATCAATCATTTAAAATAAATACAACGCACAAAAATTAGGATTATTAATATCTCCTTTTTTTAAATACCATATAAAATGATGGGTCAGTATATAATCTTCCAAGATTCCACATTTATCATCAATATTTTATTTCATTTTAATTTGTACCCCATTATTATCAATAATTCAATTTTACTTTCTCCCCCTTACTGATATGAAATACAAAGTCTATGAAAGTGAGGATGGTATCACTTAAGTATTAAGAAATGTTTTATGAAACAGTGTAATCTAAGTTAATGTGATCCATTATCAGTGTAGAAAAAAGGATGCCAGATTAAGGCAAAAAATCTATATATTATAATCATAATTTTGATAGAAATTGAAATGGTACACTAATTTTCTTCTCAGAAACTATAGAATAAATTCTTGCTAAGACAAATGATGATACTAATTGAAAACAAATCTGTCATAAAATATTGCAATCGAAATCATTTCAATCAGTTAAACACAAAGGTAAAAATCCTTCAAGTACACTAGATAATATAAACCAAAATTGAATATTCTTGATCCTTTCACATTTTATGCCATTGATTAAATAAATCCCCACCTTAATATTGGTATCTAATTTTTTTATCGACATTGAGAGAATAAGAAACCATACATTATCAATGACATTTGATCAAGTAATTTCCAAAATACTTATATTTTAATGAAATTCTAATTCTAGTACTTCTTCTAAATTCAACACTACTCCCCCTCAAGGGGAAACAATAAAAAAATAATTATAAAGGTGGATCTATCATTTTGGTAGATTTCAAGATGTTACAAGTAGATAATACAAAAAAATGGATTACTTGATGTGGTTTTATATATTTATAAACATCCAAATCTTCACCGAGGATAATATTATTCAATACATACTCTTGAGAATATTAGATGGATCACTCAAAGATGAGATATTTATCATCTTATGGTCTAGTATGGATAATAGTTTCTTAAACTTCATCAATTTTATTATTTAAATTAGGTCTTATTTGGAGTACCAATTGTGAAATAAATTTTATACAGTAAATTATTCTATTTTTAGTCATGTTATTGATAAATTATTAACATAATCAAGTTTTAACAATAGGTACAGAGTTAAACTTCAATTTATTTAATTGTAATTACAAATCCAACACAAAAAGGTAATGGAATGAGGTGGCCACTCCTTAATTCTCAATGTAAACAAGAAACTTGATAGAATTTCTGCAACCAAGTCACTCCACACTTCATGATTCCTTATATTATTTTAATATATGATTTTATTTTATGTAGAATTTAACTATCATTTATTTCAACTCTGTTTTATGTGAAGATTATGTCTTACTTATCCTTTTGACAAAGGGAATCATTAAGTGAAATATTTCTCTTCTTTATAAATTCCTCTTGTGCTAGTAGAAAATTAAAACAATTTTAAGCATTGTGTCCAAATTTTTTTCACCTCCCATACAAATCTTATTTAAAACATGGGTTATCATTTTTTAAAAAACTCTAATGTAATTTAGTACATTCATGTGAAATAAATTATTTATCTCTCCATTGTTCTTCATCAACATTCCTACAGTTTTCTAAAACTACTATGTAAATAACTTAATTTTCTACATGAATATGAACATCCTTTTTTATTTTTAACATTAAACATCATTATTATTTTAGTCATATTAGTTACTATAAATTAATCACTTCTATTAGAATTATTGGGTATGTTACCCAAGGGTATATTTTCCTCTTTCTTTTCCAACTTCATGGGAATTATCTTAGAAAATATTTTAGTTTAATTCTTTTCTATATTTTCCCAAGGAATAATTTCATCCATTATTCATCAAATTATTTGATCCTATTTCTCCATTTATTCTTAATACATGCTTAGATGAGTATTAACTATTTATGGGACCATAATTATTGTAAACACAACAGATATTTCCATGTTGTCCAATTCTATTTGAGGTATAAAAATTCTTATTAGTCTATGGATGCTGACTCTTCTTGGGAATTATCCCCTAGAAATTAGATTTATTTAAAAATCATTTATTGATGTATTTTACCAAAATTATAATAATTTATACCCAAACATATTACATAATAGGTAGAGACCCACACATCTAGACCTTCTAATAAAAACTACAATCTCTCTATAATTTTTAGATTTTATAGCATGTTATTTTTGGGATTTCTTCACCACTGGCTTGGTTTTTCATGGGAAAAGCACTGAAACTAATTTTTCCATCTACTATGGTTATATTAGTAAGATTATCATCACCTTTTCTTATCTATATATTTATCTTTATATTTTATTTAAACCCATGTCATTTGTGGAGACCTGTTTTGCACAAAATTGATTTTTGGTAAGGATGGTACCATATTTAATGAGTCTAATTGAGAATGATCATAAAATGATGCAGTTATATTCTTCTGACATAATAGAGGACTTTTAACATCTAAATCATTCTTATAATCGTATCTTGAGGTATATCCTTCGTTCTTTAATTATAACAGCTAAATATGTGTCATTTCCAGATTGGACATTGTGATTCCCACTTCAAGACACTTTATATTGATTGTGTTTTAATAATATTAAATAAAAAACTATATATTTATAGTCTTCACTCATATTTCAAATTTATTTTTCATGAACTTTAATCTTCTTAGTTAATAATGTTTCAAACTTTTTGATTCTCTTAGACCTAACCATTAATTGTGTGTTATTAATATCAATGTTTTCTTATGCTTTTACTCTAATGTATAGATATTCTATTAAAATTATATAGTGGACTCGTCCATTTTTTTTAATATATTACGCAACTATTCTTCAAAAATTTTGTAGTTTTATTCAAGAATAACATTAGCATCTCGGCCTAGGTGCCACATACCGGTGCCTAATATTGTGTCCACAAGACCTCAAGCACATCTCCCCAAATTCCAAAGGTTTCTTAATGGAAGAGAGGGCTTAGGGTGTGTCCATGATTATAATATTCCCTCATATATCAAAGTATTAAAAATAGTAATCAATAGATAACAAATACAATAAGTATAAATCAGAAATAGAAAAAAGTGGAAACAACACAATAATAATAATAAACCATGCAAGATACATACCCAAATGGAAGACGAGTAAAGATAATAGATGCAAAATGATAGTAATATTATTCCATATGTCTATTAAAAAATGTGAGTATGAGGATTAGGTGAGATAAGAATATATTACATTCTATATGAAAATCCAAAATGACCTAAAAATACTATAATAATCATCTCAACAATAGGCTACGTCATCTACCCTAATCTCTATAATAATTTTATAATTAATTCAAGCATTAAAAGACACAAACTTCAATTTATCCATACCCCTGATCATAAAATATTCTTGGGGACCAAGGGTAGCCCAAACATGGTGTAAGATACAATTTTATTAGGATGCCACCCATAATGTCTAGGCTAATCCATTTCGTTCAATAAATAAATAAATAGGGTGATGTCTATAATAAATGATGGAAATAAATAGTAATTAAATAAATACTCTAGTGTGGGTTCCTTGGTTGACACCTGACCCATACCACCTACTTTGGCCTAATCCGGATGTATGAAATGAAGTACGTGTAAAAGTAATGATATGTGTATAGGGAACTTCATAAAAAAGTATCTAAGGTTTGTAGACCCCAAGACTATGCTTTGGCATTGTGGCCTCATTCCCATGTCATCATATAAACATGCTCAAAATCTAATTAAGAATAATTTCAAAGGGATCAAGCATGTATTGCATAAAATCAAATGTTAGAGTCCCAAGACCATCCAAGGTGATCTAATAAGTATCAAAAGGGTCAATACATGTTTCTCTGATGTAACCAATGCCTCTGATTCCATCAAAGGAAACTTATATGAGCACCCCTTGCATCACTAATGGCATGGTGACTTTGAGTCCATACCATGTATCTAACATAAGGGACTAGGTATCACCCAAGGCATGGCGTATCCATCTTTCCAAAGAGTCCATCCTCGGATTCTACCCTAGGGAACCAGTGTCAATCAAGAGTATATGTAAGACAATTGGTATTTTTGTATAGATAAAACTAATGTATCTCCCCCGGTAAATCAATTAAATCCAAATAGGAGACAAAACGTCCATCAATGGTGTCTTTAAATCAGGACCCATGTTCTCTCTTGACCCGTAGCAGGTGAGCCTTATCAACCCAAGCACATCACCATGAAATATATATATATATATAAGTAATAACATTCCATCAAATAAACATTTTAATGACACATGATCACCAAGATAAAAAAAATATACATTTAAATCCAATAACTATAAAAAAATTAATAAGCTCAAGATAAGGAACATAGTATGGGATAAATGGAATAAAAATTCATAAGGTAAAAATAGTAAGCATCCAACCAATTAACCAAAAATCAATTACAGTTTTAATTAATTTAACCAAGGTGAAACTCATATAGTGGATAAAAACTGAAATAATGGAAAAAAATGACCATAGAAAGAGATTGTAACATCCTGACCCAGGGTCCAGTTAACTCGTGTCCTAAGTAGGGGGGTCACATGGCCTCAAGTATGCCACCCTATATTCCAGAGGCTGCAGACTAGTAGTGAGGGTATAAAGGTGGTGTATTGGGGAGACTATACTCTCATTTTAGAGTGTGATAATAGATATATTCATAAAAATACCAAATCAAAAGCATATATAAATAGAAAAAATAAATAAAAAATGAAAGAATAAACAACTGATCAAATGATTAAATATATTATAAGCCTATATGGTAGTTTCAAGGATGGATGCATGGCATGATGGTATATAAAATGAGAATTGGGTAACGTACATAAAATTATACTATAAAAAATTACAAAAAGAACAATTGATTATCCACTATAATATCAAGATAATGATTGGTACTCTACTTCTATTCCCTATCTATAAGTATTCATATCAACAACCTGTACCGGGAACATTTCCCTTACCAGAACATGAAATAATTTCATATTCTTGAGTACTATAGGAATATTGAGTAGGTTGTGAGATAAAATCTCAATAGGATACCACTAACAATGTCTAGAATTAATTTGAGTATTGATCATAACAAAGTAGTGTGCATGCATTAATAAAATAATAAAAAAATTGAACAAATAAATAAATTCTCACTTAGGTTCGTCGAGGACACCTGACAAATCTACCTACTTCAGTTCATAGTTGGGAGAAATGTTTTTTTAGTAACTATATATATAGTAGTAATATATTTATAGTATATTTATATATTCCATCCACCTATATGAACCATGTGTGTGTGGATGTATGTTTCCATATACCTAGAATACTAGTTTCAAGATGGATTGGGGTGTAACTCAAATACCCATAACCACTCTAACAAGTCTATAAGACTAATTAATAGTGTACATTCCCTATATCTCATAGTAAGAAGGAGAAATCATGATCATCACTTGATATGGTTATTGTTCCATCCCTTCAACACTTGAATAAAGTAACATGGCACGTCAATTCTAACTTCCTAATAGTGTCATTGGTGTGAGATGTCAATCTCAACACCTGATTTAAGGGAGTGTGATAACTTCATTCTCCAAAGAACCCATAATATTGTACCACAACATATATCAAGGTCTAATCACATTTATGAAAATGAGAATGAGGAATTACCTCCCATGAATCTCAATAGTCGGGTCCAGATACAAGAATGGAATTATAGTACATCTTAAGCATTTGATAAAGCATAAGAATACGATGTGGAAATTCCACCCATGATAAGTAATTCCATGTAAAATAATTTATTCAATAAAATAAGAGTAATCCATCATGAAAAATTCCTTCTATTTAATAAATTTCATTCAATTAAAAAATGCATGGAAATCCCACTCATTAGGTTCAAGAGGCATTTAAAAGGTGATTAGGAAATTAACTGCATGGTCAATTTACATTATAAGGAAAAAAATACATAGGTGGTGTGTGGATTTATTTAACATATAAATAGAGGGAAAACATTAAAACTCAATCCAAACACTCAGGAGTTGCTTTTTCTTTTCAAAAATTTAACTGAAAAAGGAAATTCATTGAGGCATACCCAAAGGGTATCCATAGGTGAGGTCAATATCCTCTAAACTACTCGATCAAGGATCAATGAGGCTGTATCATGGTGTGATGATCAATTTGATATAGAGAACAAAAAAATGGTATGCTTATACGGTGTGTAGAACAATGGAATGGCTATAAAGAATCAAAACTCATGGGAAAAATGCTGAGAATGACTACCTCAAGGCTATTGATAACTTTTCACTTGATATTTTCCTCACATTCATAGTTGTTTGGAAGAGATCTAAGAAATGGTCCAACACCTTAATAATAGGTAAAATTTTCTTGCACAAAAATATCATTATGGATTCCAAGATAAACATATATAGAAGGTAAGAGAAAATGAGATCTCGCCTTAAGGAGTCCAATGCCTTCAAAGGATCGTATATAAGATGATGGATGAAGGAGTTTCTTGGATGCCTAGTTTGGAGGAATATTTGAGACACCGAAGAAGAGAGGAGATTCCCACCACTGGAAATGGGAGAGGAAAGGAAATAAATTAGGTTTAACAATTAAAGAGGGTAAAAAATTAATTTCACCACAAAATACAAGGGCTTATGGTTTTTCTGCAAGGTTAGAAAATCCATGTGCCCATACACTACCATAAAGGGTAACCCGACACAGTTAAGTGAATAGTTTTTTTACCATGAACAAACCTTGTGAATGGGATCTATCCCATACTTGTAGTTTTCCGCATGAGAGTGCACCTGGGGTCACATTGTTGTAGACAATGCATGTGTCCCCTGCAACCCCACTATATACAACCACACGGTTTGGGGAAACCATGTGTGTTGTGAAGAATAGTTTCCCCAAATCATGTGACCTAATATTTTCTTCCCATTTTGGGGATTCAGGCTCTGAATGATCCCCAGATGCACCCAAGTCCTTCCGAACATGATATTTTCTCATTAATAGGACTGCTTAGAGAAATTTTAAACAAAAAAAATGATCCGTACCTCCATGAAAATATGGGTCATTACAACCTACCATCCTGAAAGGAACTTATCCCTTAGTTGGAATTCTAATTGTGAATAGGTGTCATCGGTGATGTGTTATGGGTACTGAGCTCGTACATCAGCTTCCTACTCTTAGGTAGCATCCTGTATCTAGTTTTGCTGCCATAACACCCGTACTAAAGGAAGTATCCTTCTATAGAGTGTCTTCATGCTCCAATCAATAATTTGAATGGGATACTCCTAGATGTATGCATATATATCTTGTTTAAACTCATCCGGTTGGAAAAAATGTGATGGTTCTAGATAGTATCAGAGAAATAGAGATACATAAAAGACATCAAGCATAGACTAGTATCTATGAGGATGTTTAAACTGATAAGCCACTGGTACAATCGATTTCATAACTTCAAAGGGTCCAACAATCCTTGGTGAGATCTTAACATGATTTCAAATATTCTTATGGACCAACATAACTGATACTTGAAAAAAATCATGGTCTCCAACCTTGAACTTGAGAGGTCACTAATGTTTGTTGACATATGACTGAATTTTGGACTCAGCTATCATCATGCACTTTCTGATCAGCTAGACCTATTCGGTAGTCTCCTACCCAGATGAAATCTTAGTATAGCTACCTCTTTTACCTCTATCCAGGGCAGAGGTGAGTGGAATGGCATAATATATAATTCTTTATAAGGAACCATATCAATGTTATCCAAAAATATGTTATTATATGAAAACTCAACAACAGAAATATGTTTCTTCTAGGAACCCCAATGTCAAGGAAACATACACAGAGCATTTAATCTAGCACCTAAATAGTACTATATGTATATACTTTGGTTTGTGAGTGATAGGTTGTATAGAGAATCACCTGTGTACCCAAGGAAATCTGTAACCCCTACCTGAATGGTGACGTAATGTGAGATTCTATGTCAGAAATGATAAAAGAGGAGCTCCATAAATACATACAACCATCCAGATGTACAAACTTACAATATTAACCACCGAGAAGGTCTATCGTATAGGTAAGAAGTGTGTGACCTTCTTCAAATGATCAATGATAACCCACACTGTATCATTACCATAAGGTTGTCTGGGTAGACCAGTCATGAAATAAATTGAAACATCATCCCATTTCCACTCAAGAATAGAAAATGGATATAAAATCCCTACTAGATGACAATGTTACGAATTCACCTACTGACATGTGGAACATTGAGTGATGAATCCAGTAATCTTGTTTTACATACCGGGACACTAATACCAGCATCTTAAGTATCGACACATTTTGGTGACACAAGGGTGAACCACCCATACAGAGGCATGGAATTCCAACCTCAAATCCTCTCTAATATCTATTGGGACTGATACACTCTCATGGAAGAATAAGGTATTATCCCCATCTATGGTCCAACATGAATATGTTTTATCCTTTGAAATGATTTACCTTTGGACAATTCCTTCCAAATCAGATAATTTCCACATACTTAAACATTTTAGAAGAGTGGAAGTCACTAATAAGGCCAAGAGGATAGTCTTACTATGGTCCTCATTAACCTCAATGTGCATCTCTGAAAATAATGTAATGAGCTTCCTTTCACCATTGGACTCCTGAACCATATGTGTATAAGTCTTCTATCTCAAGGCATCTTCCACAACATTACCTTTTCTAGGCATGTAGACAAGATTGAAATTAGAAGACTTTATATACTCCACCCACCATTTTTTTATGCAATTCATATTTAATTTTGAAAAGATATACTTGATGCTTTTATGAGTATTGAATTCCATGAAATGATCTACAAGAAGATCGTGTATCCAAAAACGTAAGTCATATACTACAATTGCTAGATCAAGGTTGTGTGTCGGGTAATTCCACTAGTGAGGCCTCAACTAACGAGACCCATATGCACAACTTGTTCACCATGCATCAGAATAGCTCTGAGCCTGATACTTGATGCATCATAGTATACAATGTAGCTCCTATTTATCTCTAGCATAATCAGTATCGGCCCTAAAATAATCTGTCCTTTAACTCTGAAAAAGATTCTTCATAAGCCTGTACCCATATGAACTTCACACCCATTATTGTAAATCCTGTAAGAGGTGCTTCTAGAGATGATAAATCCTAGATTAAGTGTGTGTAATACCTAGATATCCCTAGGAAAATCTGTATGTTATAGACGTACTTAAGAATCTACCAAGAAATTACAACTCTTAATTTTGGTAACACCTAGAGAATTTATGAGATAGATTATTTTTAATTTATTTGATGTCTTGTGTTGTATGATAAACCAAGATTAGTTTCACTATACACAACTCTGTATCAGCTTGCAGTATACACAACACTATTCTTGGATTGTGTTACACACAATTTCAAGTTCTTTTGATAGAATTTATTTCACACAACATTGAGTATAGATTTTGTTCAATGTATAAAAGAAATCTGTATGGATTATGTTATAAGAAACACCAAAGGAAGTTTGAAGTAAATACAACTCTGACTTGGCTTTCATTACATGCAATAACAACCATCCTCAATAGCTTGCATTGTATGCAATACCAAGTTTCGCTAAACAACGATATATTATTAAATTTTTAGTATTTAGTGGGATATAAACTAGTTTTCATGAATAATATTAACCAAATTTTGAATTTTATAACATTAACATTCATCTTATGTATTTTATAGCACATGATATATGAAAAAATTCAATTTTTTGGATAAAAGAAGCATTTTTCAAAAAATGGAGTTTTGCCGCCTTTGGAGGGTGCACTGATTTTAAATATAGTATTTAACACTTTTATATATTCTATTGTAGAAATTAAATTTCTTATTTGGAAGCGGTACATCAAAACATTGGTTGAATTTTTTGTATCTTTTTGATAAAATTCATATTTTAATGAATTGTGAAAAATACATTATTTTAATTCAAAACATCCTTTTTCCCAAATTTATTTATATAGTTAGATTGTCTTTTTAAAATGGTTTTAAATTGAAATAGGATTATTTTTTTTATAATTTAATATAATTTTGGTCTTTTAAATTAATTTCACATTTAAATTGGATATAATGAGATGTCAATCTTTTGATAGTTTTTTATTTCTTAAAAACCCGCTTTTTGGTTTTATCAACGAGAATTAATTTTAAATTAATTACTGAAACTTTTATGTTTTGTATTTTTAAAAATGGATTCCAAATTTAGAATAAGTGGGTCCAATTTATGTTAATAGGTTACTTTTTTTTTTGATATTATGAATAGTAAATATGGTAATTTTTACATACCATAGTTAAAGGAAAATCAGGTAAATCGGGGTAACACACAATATTATAAAAATAATAAAATTACACTAACGCCTTCCAAAATACTATAGGATAAATTAAAGATGACCAATATCACATAGGGGGAGAAATTGATTAATTTAATGTACTTTTTATAATGAAATTGATATAATAAAATTAAAAAAAAATAAAGTGACAACATGTCACAATCATATATCATATATGTATAAAATTTTAATATAGTAATAAACTTGATGAATCTTAAAACATAAATATTCTACAGAAATATAAAGAAATTATCTATATCTTTTGAATTTATTTAGAATTTTTAGAGATTAAATAACTACATATAATGATGACACAATAGTGATGTAGAAATTATTTTATTATTAGAAATATCAAATAGATGGTTAAAAATTATTAAAAGAAATATAATATGAACTTATTAATGTGATACAATAATTTTATAGATTACTATAATATGTTAGGAGTGTATTAAATATTTTTATTAGAATTTATCTTCTGTTTGAATTTTACTTTAATTCAAATAAATTAATAGTTTTAAAATTGAGAGAATTGATATTTTATAAAAAAACATATTATTCAATTATTTAAAAATCACATAAAAATTTAAAAAATCCAAAGTAAAAATTATAAGGTATAAAATTTTACAATGTATATAATTATGAATAATTGACAACATACAAGTAAATATTTATTACCATTTATTATTTAGAAAATTATTACATCAATTAAAATTAAATAGATCAAAAAAGGATAAATCAAAATGATAAGGTTTAAAATTAAATCAAAATGTATAAATTTTATTAGTTGAGAGGATTTCGACCCAACCTCATCTTATATTCTATATAATTCACTTTGGAGGAATTTTAATTTAAAAATTAATTTATATTAATTTAATAGTTTTGGTATTTCCAAAGGTGCCCCTCCCCTCTCTTATAAGAGGGCCGATCTCCTTCTCCTTTAATCACACCTCTAAAGCCATTTTTTCTCAGAAATTTCCTTCTCATTTCCTCTACCAACATCCCTCACTTCATCCTAGAGACAACACTTTTGGCATAAATCCATCTTAGGGAGACCTTTTGTGCAAATCAAAAGAAGATACATAAAAAAGAGGGAATTGTTTTATCACCTTTTTCAAATTTCTATTCTTCTTATACAACATCTTATTATGTTGATTCCATACTAAAGTAATAAAAAAAGTATCTTATAAATTATGATATGTTATTAAAATAATGGGAAGACCTTATACCTTCTTTTATACATGCGATGAATAACAGTATCACCATACATGTGTACGAACGGCTTATTGTCTCCACGCCGTGGTGTAATTTGTTATTCACAAATACTTATTTTGGATGGGTGTAATTATGAGTATAATGTATGTAAATAATTAATATAATGAGAAAATTATTCTTTAAAATTTCAAACCATTAAATTATATACCAGTTAACCATTAAGTGAATGATATCATCTCTCATGCATTCATACGACCTACCGTCTCCACGACGCAATGAGATTCAATTTCCAATTTAACCATTCTAGAATGTTTATAATGTATACATAGTTGTTAGTAATGAAATATATGGCATAATAATTCTATTAGATTTATGTAAATATATATATATTTCATTTACTTTCTTCCATTCAATTTAATAAGGAAACAAAAACATCATTCATGCATATGTATGACCTACCGTCTCCCTGAACAATGTATTCCATTTATCTATCTATTATATTTATATATTCTGAATATATATGATATATAAACCATGTTTTAAATTTTTTATGTTTTTAAATCATGATCTATGTAATAATATCAAGAATAAAAGGTCATAACACGTATGATAAATTAAACAATTATTTCCCAAAACGTTGATTTAAAGTGGAATTAATAAATAAACGAGTAATATAAAGTAATAATTGAAAAATATATGATATCATAAATATTATTATGGTTTGTTTAATAGTTAAAAATATGTTTAAACATATTGTACGTGAGGTTCAGACACATATAAAAGAAATCAGACCTAAGGTAAGAGATAATTTTTCAATCTCATTTTTATCCGAGATTGTTTATACATAAGTATTTACTGGGGGTATATTTATCATCCATTCCATGATTTAAAAATATATTTTCAATTTTTTTTAATATTCTTCTATGTATTTATAAAGTCATTTTTACCCATTTTGACTTTTAATACATGGTTTGGATAGAATCTTTCTTTTGTTTACCACATGAGGTACTTTTTGAATTTTCTAGCAAAATTATGAGGATAATGTTTTTTAACTTATAAGACATGAATGGATTATTACATATTAATAATTCCTTATTTCCATAAATCACCCTCAACATGATTTCATGTTTATTTTCAACTAAATATATTTCTTTTAAAATTTCATGGAATTTTGAAAAAATAAAATGTTTTTGAAGAAGAAATGATATTTTCATCAAGAATTATGTACAGGTTCTTATGAAAATTATTTTCCATATAAGATGACATATAGTTATCCCTATTATTAAATTTATTTCATTCTGTTTATGATGGAATTTATTAGGAAATCCATTTATTTTATATGGATTATGAGGGAATGATGTTTAAGAAACCCATTTAATATCATGGGTTATGTTATGATGAATGATTCATGTTTTTGTGGAACATGTAATAATGATTTCACTATGAGATGTATGAGACATATATCTCCCTCAAATTAATGGGGTAAAGATTTATATCTCATGAGATGGACATGATTGCAATAGTAAGTAAATCTGATCAAGTAATATAGGGCTGGAATAACAAGTAAATCCAATTCAGTAATACATGGCTAGAAAGACTAGTAAACCCAGTTCAGTAATGGGAATTTTCTACTATAGTGGTCTTGGAATCAATGCCTTGGCTACTATGAACATCATATTATGTTCTTATTTATTTTATACAATTCCATGTTTTATGCCAATTCTATTTTATCATTTTTAGTGTTCCTTTATGATCTATGCCTTATGTAATACCAAGATTTTTTTCTTGACTCATGATTTTCATATTTAATCATTAAGTTCATGTTTTTAAATTATTATTCATAGGGTTTTTTTATGTTTTGCATGTTTACCCTTATTGAGCATTTGATCTCACCCTCTTTATGTTTTCTTTTCCACATGATATAAATAATTTATTTAGGTTATAAAAAAGTGGAAGATCTTTATGGGAGATATTGATGATCATCCACCAAGCTAGAAGAATGTTTTCCAAGTTTCCAAAAACACTAATCTAATATAATATTTGGGAGTATATTAGTGTAATATATTAAGAACTCTGCAAAATAAATTTAATGTCCATGTATGTCAATCTTGGGTCGTTACTATTGGTATTAGAATGAATGTTTAGTCAACCATTAGAAAATAGGATGTGAAAATTTTAGTGAGATCTATAGAGATATTTCTAAAGAAATTTCTAGGGATTTACTAAGGATATGTAAATTATACATTACAAACCTAGGGTTTTTGTGATAATCATGACTAACTTAGGGTTAAAACAGTGAAATCATAGATTGAAATGTTGTAATTAATTTACCTTACTTATGTGTTTCTAATCTCTAATATATATTTCTCACATATTTCTTTTTGATCGTAGTGAATAGCCAGAGATACATACAACATAGTTAACCATTGAATGTTTTAGATGTGAAAAGTATTTGAATTATTAAGATCAATTTCCTATGTAAAAAAATCATGAAGAGAATAATTATAATGGAACGTGTATTTGTCATATTGTTAAGGATAAATATATTGTAAATGACATGTGAAAAGAATGTGATGTTCTTCTAGTATTGTTTACATTAAGCCTAAGAATAATGAGGTTTAGAAGCCTTAAGACATGTTTTATATTTTAGGAAAAGAGATGATTATGGATCCTAAGTAATAGTTTAAGAATAAAGTTGGATTATTGAGGTGTATGTGTTTTGGAATTCAAATATTTTGTTATATGAATCATGAAATATATAACTGTTGTCATTATAAGTTTTTTTATTAAGGATTGAAAAATATATGTTGAATAGTTATAAGGATCGAAAAATAGATTTAATGATAAGGTGATATACATGGATAACACATGATTAAACGAAATATGACCCTTAATATGTCCCTTATATTAAGATAATGATGTTTGGATAAATATATGTTTAATTTGAATAAGTAAATTGGATGATTCTAGTTTCTTGGGAACTAATTTTAATGTTTTTTACAAGAGGGTTATGTTATCATGGATGAAGTATACAACATTTTGGGACTTTCAGAATATATCCAATATGTTTTGTAATAAGGAAATAGACATGTTTTCAATAAGGATATATAATAATTCAGGTTGTTACCATGACTCAAGATAATACATGATTAAGGTATTCACATGTTTCGAATGTGACGGGCAAGAACTAACTTATTAGATGTGGGAGATAAATGTTAAATTGATTTAGTTCACCTCTTTCTAAAGTTGTAGATTTTCTGTTTTTTGAAGGATTGTAAGGTTATCCATTTATGGGTAGTATAAGTTATATTCTGGTTGAATTTTGTTACAATAATGTATTATCTCACTATAGGTGGAATTAGGAATATTTAATTACCTATGCTAATTTTTTTTTGAGATAGATGAAATGACCCAGTCTAATACTTCAATAATGAAAAATTCATCTTTATTTCTTTAAATAAGAGATGAAGTGGAATTTTTTCAGTGCATGAACAATGGTGAGATTGTACCAAAATCAAGTAAGTACTTATTCTCATAAAAAATTATTGAACTTTTGGGAAAGGATATTGAATCCTAGAAATTTTATCTTAATACCTTATTATCCAATGAATAAAATGGTCCCTTAAATCATCACAAATTTATGGATTTCTGGTTGTTAAATTTCTCCAAACATTGTTCTCTATCACTATACATCAGAAAATGATAAATATATTTTTCTTCCCTATCAATGTTTCCCTTCCCATCTATGTTATCCAATGTGGAAACCCAATAATGAGTTACTTTGTGTAACCCATATGTTTCTAAATTTCCTTTTTAAAATGATGTCTTGTGTTGTATGCTACACCAAGATTAGCTTGAAGTATATGCAACACTATTATTAGCTTGTGTTACACACACTTTAAAGTTCGTTTGATAGAATTTATTTCACGAAACACTGAGTATAGATTTTTTTAAATGTATAAAAGAAATATTTTTGGATTATGTGATACATAATTCCAAAGGATGTTTGAACTAAACACAACACTAACTTGGCTTACATTACATGCAAGAGCGACCTTTCACGATAACTTGTGTTGTACGCAATACCGAGTTTTACTAAACAATGATATATTATTATTTAATGGGATATAAACTAGCTATTATGAATAGTATTAACCACAGTTTAGATTTTATAACATTAAAATTTATCTTATGTATTTTCAAGAACATGATAGAAGAATAAATTTTATTTTTCAGATAAATGATTTATTTTTAAAAAAATGTTGTTTTGTTGGCTTTTGAAGGAGCACTGATTTTATATATAGTTTTAACACTTTTATATATTATATTTGAAAAAATAAATGTCTTATTTAGAATTCATACGTTAAAATTTACTTTGGTTTAATTTTCTGTATTTTCTGATAATATCCATATTTTAATGAATATTGAAAAATACTGAATTTTAATTCGAAACATTCTTTTCGTCTAATTTATTTATATAGTTAGATTGTATTTTTAATTGGTTTTAAAGTGTAATTAGATTATTTTTTTATCATTTAATCAAATTTTTTTCATTGAAAGTAATTTCAAAATTAAATTGGATATAAACACATGTCAATCTTTGGATAGTTTATACTTCTTAAAAACCCGCTTTCTGGTTTTGACAAGAATTAATTTAACATTAATTAATGAAACTTATGTGTTTTTAATTTTGATAAATGGATTCCATATTTGGAATCTGTGTCTGAAAATTATGTTAATAGGTTACTTTATTTTTTTGATATTATTAATAGTAACTATGTTAATTTTTATTTACCATAGTTAAAGGTAAATCAGGTAAATCAGGGTAACAAATAATATGATAAAGATAATAAAATTACCCTAACACCTGAAAAAATAATATTGGATTAATTAAAGCCTACCAATATAATCTAGGGATCATAATGGATTTGTTTCTTCAAAGTGATTTAATTATAATTAAAACAAAAGAAAGTGATAACTTTTCATGGTCAAATATCTTATAAGTATAAAAATTTTAATATAGTGATAAACAAGATAAAAAATTGAACATAAATATTCTACATAAATCTAATAAAATTATCTATATCTTGTGATTATTTAGAATTTTTAGAGATTAAATAATTACCATGAATGATGACACAATATTGACGCATAAATTATTTTATTAATAGAAATATCAAATAAATATTTTTAAAAATATTAAACAAAATATAATATGCACTAATTAATGTGATAAAACAATATTATAGGTGACTAGGACATGTTAGGAGTGCATTAAATATTTTTATTCGAATTTATATTCAATTTGGATTTTATTTCAATTCAACTAAATAAATATTGTCAAAATCGACAATATTGACATTTTATAAAAATAACATAATATTAAATTATTTAAAAATAAATAAAAAATTTATAAATTAAAAAGTGAAAATTATAAGGTCTAAAAGTTCATAAAATATCCAATTATGGACAATTGACAGCACATAAGTAAATATTTATAACCATTTATTATTTAAAATATTATTACCACAATTTAAATTAAATAGATTAAATAAGGATAAATCAAAATGATAAGGTTTAAAATAAAATAAAAACATGTCTAAATTTTATTGGTTGAGAGTATTTTTTTCCCAAACTCATGTTATATTTGAAATAATACACTTTGGAGGCATTTTAATTTAAAAATTAATTTATATTAATTTAGTAGTTTTGGTATTTCCAAAGGTGCCCCTCCCCTCTCTTATAAAAGGGCACCTCTCCTTCTATTTTAATAACACCTCTAAATCCATTTTTCTCAGCTGCTACCAGACCATTTACACTCCCAACTTCCCTAACTTCATACTAGAGGCAAGATATCCTAGGGATACCTTTTGTGAATATCAAAAAGAGATACTCGAAAAGGAGGTAATTGTTTTATCAGCTATTTCAAAAAAATTTCTTCTTCTGCTACCTATTATTATGTTGTTTCCATACTAAAGTAATAAATCTAGTATCTTCTACATTTTGAGATTTTATTAAAATAATTGGAAGACCATATACCTTCTTTTATCCATACTAAAAATAACAATATCACCATGTGTTCATACGTACGACTTACCATCTCCACACCGTGGTGTAATTTTTTATTAAACAATACTTATTTTGTATGGGTATAATGATGAGTACAATGGATGTATATAATGAATATAACATGATAATTAATATTTATAATTAAAATACCATTCAATTTTATACCTTTTAACCATTAAGTGAATGATATATTCGCTCGTGCGTACGTAGGGCCTACTGTCTCCATGACACGATGAGATTCATTATCTACTTTAACCATTCAAGAATGATTATAAAGTATATATAATAATTAATCAGGAAATATACTACATAATAATTCTATTGGATTTATGTACATATAAATATGTAATTTACTTGCTTATATTCAATTCAATAATGAAACAGAAACAACGTTCATGCGTACGTACGACCTACCGTCTCCATGAACGGTGTGTTACATTTATCTCTTTATTATACATATATACTGAATATATATGTTATATAAAACATGTTTTAAAATTTTTAAGTAAATAAATCATGATATATGTAATAAGATCAAGAATAAAATGTCAAAACACATATGATAAATAAAACAATTATTACCCAAAATGTTTCTTTAACATGCAATTGTTAAATGAACAGGTAATATAAAATCATAAGTGAATCATATATGATATCATAAATTTTATTATGGTTCGGTTAAAAGTTATTATATGTTTAAACACACTATACAATAATTTTAGACTCATATTGAAGAAATAAAATGTAAGTCAATGGATAGTTTTGAAATCTCATTTTTATCAAAGATTGATTATACGTAAGTATTTATTGGGGGTATATTTATCTTCTGTGTCTATGATATATAAATAAGTTTTCATAAAATGTTTACTATTCTTATATGTATGTTTAACATCATTTTCACCCATTTTCTGATGTTTAATACATAGTTTGGAAGGAATATTTCTTTCATTTACCACAAGGGGTACTTTTTGACTTCTCTAGAAAAAGTATGAGGATAATATTTTCTAACTTATATGACAGAAATGGATTATTAAATATTCATAATAACTTATTTCCATGAACCTTAATATATATTATTTCATGTTTATTTTCAACTAAAAATATTTTTTTTAAAATTGTATGTCATTTTGAGAAAAGAATAATTTTTTTGAAGAAGAAAAGATATTTTCATCAAGAATGTAGTTGAAGTGTTTTATCAAAATTATTTTCGATTTAATATTACATAGTGTTGTCACAATTATTACATTGATTTTATTGTGTTAAGGATGGATATATTTTTATGAAATCAATTTATTTTATATGGATTATGATGGAATATTGTTTAAGAAACCCATTTGACATCAAGGGTTATGCTATGAGGAATGATTTCTATTTTGGTGGAACATGTATGAATGATTTCACTATGAAATGGGTTGGACCTATTTTTCCTTCCAATTCATGGGGTAAAGATTTATATCTCATGAGATATACATGAATGAAACAAAAAGTGAATATGGTTCAGTAATATAGGACTGGAACAACAAGTAAATCCGGTTCAGTAATATATTGCCGGAACGATAAGTAAACTTGGTTCAGTAATGGACCTTGTCCACTATGGTGGTCTTGGAATCAATGCCTTGGCTACTATGAAAATCATATTATGTGGTTATTGGTTTTCCTAATTTCCATGTTTTATTACAATGCTATTTTATCATGGTTAATGTCCCTTTATGATCTATACCTTATGTACTGCCATGATTTATTTAATGACTCATGATTATGATATTTAAAACTTATGTTCATGTTTTTTACATTGATATACATATGGTTTGTTTTATGTTTTCCGTGTTTCCCCATAATGTGAATTTGAGCTCACCCTTTTTAGGTTTTATTTTCCCCAAGAAATAAAGAATGGTTTTAGGTAGGAAAACAAAATGGGAAGATCTTTATGGGAGATATTAATTATCTTCCACCAAGCTAGAATAATGTGTTTTGAAATTCTAAATACACTAAATTAATATGGTCTTTGGGCATATATTTGTGAAATATAATAAGTATTTCTCAAAATAAATTTAATTTCCACGTATGTCAATCTTGGTTCAAAACTCTTTCTCTGGGTCTACTGAATCTCTAGAATCCGAGATAATGATACCCTAGAAGTGGACTTTGTAAATCCAAGATTGGAATTTACCAAGATTATCATAGAGCTGTTACTCTCTTAGCATACTTAGCATAATTTCAAGATGATTGGCATGTACATGTCTAAAGTGTGAATACACCAAGATATCATTAAAAAATACTACCATGAATGAATCAAGATTCCAATGGAAAACCCAATTCATTAGATACATAAAGACTATAGGTGAATTAATGATTTTGAATAGCATAACCAAGTATTAATAGAGGACATACCTACTCCTAAAATATGACATCTATCCTTTTTATTACATGATATAAAATAGAGGATATTTTCAAGTTTTCTCTATTTAAAATCAAGTACATAATACTTGATAACATAATACATTATTATAAATAAACATGAAATACTTCTTCATGTGTTAAACCTAAGTTATATTTACTGAATTTCATAATCTGGGGACATATATCAAAGAAAATGGGTGAGCGTGATGCCTAGTAAGGTAATAAATAAGAAAGGAATATAGTTTGTGATCTTGAGACATATCAATAAGAACAAGAGGCATAATGATAAATAATGAGAAGGAGAAATATCATAATAAAAATAAAATTAATATTATCATGGAAATGTGGAGATAAAATTTAAATGAGACATTCATAATTATATCTCTTAGTTTTATCACCAAGGTGTCATAAATAAAAATTACCAAAGTTATTGTCGAATGTATAATATATTATGTAATTTTTTAGAGATTAAATTATTTACCCAATGAATTGGAGATATATTAGTGTGTACCCTTAATATGTCTTAATTTTATGCAATACACATAGATCATAATAAATATTTTTATAAATAACCCATGGATAATAAATAATGGTCTTCCTATAAACAATGTTGGTATATAAAAGGCTTAAAGACATGATCTTGATATCATTTTAATCCCACAAATTGATATGTGAGATTCATATATTCAATTATATGAATTTAAAATACATTTTTCAATAAATTTGGATACCCATTGAAAATAAAAAAGGTTTGGGTATTCAAATAAAAAGGAAAATAAAATTACTCATGTAAAAGAGGAACTGTTGAGAAGAAAATTCGGCAATAGGAGATGTAAAAAACATGGTTTTTAGAAAACTATAAAATGAGAGAGGAAAAGAATATACCATTAATAAAATACTATTATTATATTAGTGGGATAATATAAAGTGTAAAAATGCAATTTTCTTAGAAATTGGAAGACATAACACAATAGGTACTCTTGAATGGAAAAGAGAAGGGAAGATTTCTCTTACCATGAAGTGTTACTCCAAAAAATTGAAGAGGAAACCTGGGGGATTGAGGAAACATTTTGTAGAGTACATGGAAGGTAAAAAAACTATAACTTCATGGAAAATGGATTGAGAGTGAATTGAAATGATGAAATTCATGGGTATTTATATGAGAAGTGGAAGAGTTGTTTAATAATTCCCAAATATAGTCATTGGAAAACTAGGTTGTGGAAAATGATAAAACTGTTGACTTACCCATGGGTTTTCCCATGGTATTAGGCATTCATCAACATTTAATGTTATTTTAAACCACCATAAGTGAAATTAATTTTTAAATACTTCTTTGGGAATGGAAAAGTAAAGATTCCACAAAGTAATGTTTTAATAATAAAAAGATTCTTTTTAGACTTTTGAAAAGTTACTTATATTTTTAAAATTTGAATAAAATATATTAAAATACATAATATTAATAAAATAAAATATTTTTTTTGGACTGTATATAATTAATTATTTCATCATTATGATATAAATATGATGTCATAAATATACTGAAACCTTTAAACACTATTTTTTACTTCTCATAAAAAAATGTATTTTAAAAAATCTTCATAAATTCACCGTAATCTAAATTCGATATAATGAATTGAAAAAAATTGTTCATTTTATTATAAAATTACTCTAAATATGATAATTTTAATTTTTTAATACAAAAATACTTACTTATTAAAAATAACAGTTTTAAGGCATAATCACATTGCTAACATTTATAAAAAAATTCAATGAATTTATAATATTATTTAATAATTTATTTTTAAAATAAAAAAATTTTTAAAATTATATTTCATTAAAACAAATACTATTCAGAATAACTTGTTTTATTATTAAATTTTTATATACTTTCCAGAAAAATTCAATTATGTTTTATTTGCGTCTAATAATTAAATTTTTAAATTCAATTAAAGATATATTTTATTAAAAAAACTACCCTTAAGAGGAATTCATGGAATAAAAATTTAATTTATACAAATTATATTACAAATTAATAAACTAAGGCCTAGACATGTAACTCCTTATTACACATGCAAACGCCCTAAGAGTAAGGTGTGCAATGGTGGTTGTTTCGTGGGGTTACTCAGCTAACATCGACCGCATGGTAATATCCACAAACCTAAAATTCTCCCCTATAAAATTTAATTCAATCCTCACTTATTGAATTTGGGATTGGGTTTGGTAAAGGGAAAACCCCAATAACGATACCTCCTTCCCAAGTGATGATAAATGGGATTCAAATGACACAACACTGCTGGTTGAGGCCATTG
Source organism: Viscum album (assembly GCA_963277665.1). Lineage (NCBI taxonomy): Eukaryota > Viridiplantae > Streptophyta > Magnoliopsida > Santalales > Viscaceae > Viscum > Viscum album. The sequence continues at coordinate 1,674,824,303 of OY728133.1, forward strand.
ATTATTCTTTATATATCAATATCCTTTATTATTACTACTTATAAAAAATAATTATAATGGTAAAATTATCAACAAAGGGTATATTTTCTAATGGTAATATGTACAAACAGTAATTTTGAACAATGGTTATATAGTGGTCGAAAACAAACAATCACATTTTCATTTATACAATATAAATACCACTTTATTTTTTCACTCAAAATTCACTATAATTTCAATTATGTTTATATTTTATTTCATAATATATTTATTGGTTTAAAAATATTTTTTATATCTATTTCATTTGTGTAATTCCTTATGTTTTTAGAAAGAGAAAACTATGTTTGAGAGTGTATGTGATACACTACACCGAACCAAAAAAAACAATTTCAATTTAAATATGATCATTTTAAACCAACCATTACGTTTACAGATATGTGTAGTATTAACTAATTTATGAAATATATAAAAATTTCCTTTTTATTTTGATAAATTAGTTTTATTTAATCAATTAATTTTTGGTAATGTCATTTAGATTTCAAAATATATTTTCTTCAAAAATGTTATTTATTTATTTTTATAAAAAATATTATAATTATTTTCTAAATACTTTTGAAAATTTATTAGATAAACCTAACTAAATTTCTGGTATTAACATATAATAATTAACATATGGTGAAAATGTGATATTTTTTTTAGAAAATATAGAATTTTCAGTGAACAATGAAAAATACTGTTTTATGTAAAATTGTCATTTATTTTAATAAATAAATTAATGTTAGAGTCAAATTATTATTTTAATTTTATTTCAAGTTTAAAAATTTATTATTTTGTTATTTTTAATTAAATTATGTACATTTGAATCATCTTTATACATGATTTTAGTATAAGTTCATTTTAAGGATTAAAAACAAATTTTTCTAAAAACATTTTTAAAATGCATAATGTTAATCCATTTTAGTTAATTAAAATAACCACTATTGAGAAATTATATAAATTAAAATTTTAGATTAAATATATATCTTTATGAATTGAAATTTACATAATTAAGATTACTTGTTATTGTGTTAAAGTAAAATAATCTTTTCAATAAAAATGTATTTTTCGGAAAACAGCTTCCCATCGTGCTTGTGAGTTTCATATTATATTAAATTATTCAAAATATGTAATTTTATTTTTAAAAAATGTATTAAATATATGGAATCATAATCATTAATATTATTTAATACATTCAACTTAATTTTTGAACAATATAACTATAATAAATATTAATTACTACAGTAAAAGGAAAATAGGTTAATTAAGGGTAAAATTTATTTAACAAAAACTGGAAAAAAAGTAACCCTAATAGTATAAATATTTATATTTTATTTATATTTAAATTATTATTATATTTATTCCTTATTTTTTATACTTTCTAAAATATTAAGCAACCAATTTGATAAAAATTATATTTTGTCATGACAAAACATGAATTGTATTTTAATGTAATGTGCAATTTCAATTAAGACATTCTTTTTGATAAATTAATTATTTTTTTAAGTAAATTGTATTTTAATAAAATATTATTATTAATTTATTATTGATAAATTTAATTGAAAATATAATTTTTATGATGTCAGATTTAATTTTTATAAGGGTTCAAAAACTGTTATTGTTAGAAAACCCGACAATTCTAAAAAAATTCAATTTTATTTTAAAAGTTAAAATTCACATATTTATAAAGTAATTTGTAAAAGAATTATTATTTTTGGAATCATAATTTAAAAATTATCCAATTTTAAATTTTTCATACTTTTCCGAGATAGTCAAATTTTCAGGTAAAAATTTAATACAATATAAATATACGGTGTGTATTATGACAAGATAAGAACAAAAAAATGATTTAATAAATTCTATAAATGGTACCCATAGACAAATATTTCTTATGAATTTAAAATAATGTGATTTTATGTTTATTTTATTAATTTTATAAAGACATTATGAATCCTCAAAAACTATTAATATATTTTAAGGTTTTATAATCATTTCTTAAAGAGTATGACTCACTACCATAGCATTAGGGGTATCATTTTTTTAATTTAGGACCTTTTATGTATAAAATAATGAAAAATAATATTCTTTTGGAGAAACCATGGGAAAAACCATGTAAATTTATGTGGTTTTGGTTATTTTTTATATAGAGTCCAAAACCTAAGTTTGAGAGATAATTAAGAATTCTCAAATCATTTCCTATATAAAACCACCCATGTTTTGATTTCTCTTCACTACTAATACATTTAGCATAGAATTACTCTTTCCTCACATAAATAGAGTCCTCCCAAGGTTCCCCTAAAACTCTTAAGAAGCTCATCCCAAGTATTTTTATTCACACACTCATGTATGGGATCTCCCTCTCACTTTTTTATTCAAGCTACACTTTTATGTTATGCCTTTTAATTACCATTTTTCATGTTGGGATGTGTTTTTAAATATTCCCTTTACTATCCAGTTGATTTATAAATGATTATATACCCATTTATCTCTCATTAATCCTCTCCCATGAACTCTTATGTACACCTGTTACCATGCCAAAATTTAGTAATGGATCCTCACCTTATCTTCTTTATTCATGATTCATTATTATTTTATGACTTCTATTACCCATTCACGAATATGGGACATGTCTTTATATAAGAACCCGGATCTTCGTTTCAGGTATGTTTTTCCTTTTTTTGGAGTTTTTGTGAGAAATGGAGTTTCTGGAAATTTTGGAAGTACACACTGTGTACTTTCTGAGTACATGTCGTGTACTCTTTTCCCGCTTGAAGCCGTGTACTGGCCCTATCTAGGCCACAAACATGATGTGTAGGTGTGACGTGGAGGCCGTTTTTGGTGGAATACAGAAAGACCTAGTACATGCTGTGTACTCTAAAAGTACACGCCGTGTACTTTATTTTTTTCATTAATCGGACCGGGGTCGCGACGAACCCCCAAAAACACCTTCTTCTAGGTCCTGTTCGCCCGAGAGCACCGCGAATCTGTGAATCTTTGATGAGACATCGTTCCTCCATCTGTCCTCTGATTCAAGTTCTGTTGATTGTATTGGAATTGCAGCGGTGAGTTCTTTCTTCTTCTTGAGCCATGTTTTCAAATTCTTCCTCTTTCTCAAGTTATCGAAGGTTGAGTGTTTTGGACTTTTTCTTAGATCTACAATGTTTGGAGGATAATCAGTCGTCGTGGTTCAAGTATATCGATCTCCAAGGATCTAGGTAGGTTCTTTTTTCCTTACCGTTCAAAGTCCTTGAGTTTTATGTGCAATTTCCACCAATACTCGTGAACGAGGTATTGTGTGTTTACCTTTTTGACCTTGTTGTCTTCCTTCCATGCTTGTATTCTTGTGTAGAGGTAAATTAATCTAGTTGGAGGATAATTTGTCATGCTTGTATGTTTTTCCCATGATTGCTCTGTTTACGACCTTTGGGTCTTGTTAGCCTTTGGCCGTTATGACTACTGCCATGCCTTGTGTCTATAGGATGGAGTGTTTTGAATTGCATGCTTGTTTCCTTATTGACTATTTAGCCAAGTAGCTCTATAGGTGTACTTTTGTTAGCCAAGTATCTCTATTGGTGTACTTGACCTTATAGCATTATTATACACTGACTAGCACGGGGCTGAGAGAACCTGGTGCTTTGGACTATAAGGGATAGACAGAGTGAGCTTCCCAGAGAGTCCTTGTCATTATAGACTATAGTAGGGTAGATCGAGTGAGCTTCCCCAATGAGTCTTAGACATTATAGGCCATGGGGGATAAACCGAGTGAGCTTCCCAGAGTGCCTTTAGATTTTATAGACTATAGGAGGGTAGACCGTGTGAGCTTCCTCAGAGAGTCTTACCTAGTTTGAATCTTTTTAAGAACCTTCCCAGGCTAGAGGAGGAATTGAATGAGTGATCTTCCTCAGAGAGTCTGTGGTATACCTGAGGCTATAAGAGGAATTGACTGAGATAGCTTCCTTAGAGAGTCTCTATACCTTGGGGCTAAGAGGGTTAGAACGTGATATTCCTTAGAGAGTCTCTGAATACCCTATACTATAAGTGGAATTGACTGAGTGGGCTTCCCCAGAGAGTCTCATAAATTCGTATGACCAAACCAGAGGGGTTAGGCTGAGTGCACTGCCCAGAGGTTTGTGGTACTTCAAGGTTAGGTCTAGAGGGGATGGCTGCGAGTACTTCCCAGAGGGTTTCCTGTTTTTGTTAGTTGTTTGCTTAACTGCTGCTATTTTTGGTTATGGGTTGATTGCTGTTATGTATCATCCTGCTTTACTATTACTGTTACTGTTACTGTTACGGTTTAATGCCTGTTGTTTGCTGCTACTGTTTACTGCTTACTATACTTTACCTTCCATATACTCACAGAATGTTAGGCACAGATCTTCCGGTGGTTGCCTATTGGGATTTTGTCTCACACACTATTTGGGCCATGTGTTTGGGCCCAAGAAGACTATGTTGTTGCAGGTATAGACAAGGTTAAGCGCCCTTCGACTTCCGGTACTTGATTGCTTGGAGGAAGAGAGCATGGGACCAAGGATTGGCTTGCAATGCTGAGGAGCTGTTTAATTTTCCTTTGTACTTGTTTATGGTACTATTGTATTTTCAGCATTGTGACTTGTTTGGCTGCTTTCCTAGATATGTATCTTGCATCATTCCATATACATACATATGATCTCTAGTTGTTTACGGATTTAGTCTTCTGCTGTTTATTATTGTTGGTAATTTACTACATCCGCTATTGAATGTTTATTTATTCTGTTGTGTACTCTGCCAATGAGGGCATAGTTTCCCCACTATCACACCCAAGGCCCTCGTTGCTAGTCGGCAGCCTCTGGCGTTTGGTGAATTGCACTTGAGGCCATGTGACCAACTGGGTACGGGGCGCCTCTGGGTGGATTCCAGAACCGGGATGTTACAAAGTGGTATTAGAGGAATTATTTTCTCTTGATTTACTGTTTGGAGACTTTATCCAGGGATAGAACAGATTTGGTACTTGGTAATAAGCCGTGCTCAGGAGTAGCTAACCCGTGTATAGGGAAAAGCCATAATACCTCATTTATTGCAGTTTTCTGGTTTTGAGATTTTACAGTTGATATGATTTCACCTAGAGTGATTCACTTGCTTTGTACTATTATTATTTTGATATTACCGTTCTATTTCTATCGCAACCCGGTGAGATGCGGGTATGCCATCTCATGCATCATATAGGAACTTCTTAGAAATCACATGCCATGCATTCTTGCCATGTCATCTAGGGTGCATTAGCAATTTCAAGTTATTGTGATAAACATTGTGTAGATTATGCATGATGTTGTGATAGATGTTTGATAGAATCCCTATAGTTTAATAGAGAAATTGTTTGTATTGTACCTTTGCTTAAAAGTTAACTCCAATTTTTGGTTCTTGAGGTGTTATGGGCCCTTTTGAATCAGAAATTGGTGAATCATTGACTTGTTTTTCCTTATTTATGACTGTATTGGATGCCAAGTTTTGATTCGTGGGGAGTATGGGCCCTCACGAATCAAAATATGGAACCTCCTTGCCTTGTTTTCTGTGTTTTCTGGGTTTCTGTGCAGTTTCTGAGCTTCTGCCCAGAAAAAACCATAATAAACGGCATGTACTTTCTGGATACACACCGTGTAGTTTTTAGGCTGTGTTAGTGACTGTGTGAGAAGAAATACGGTGTCGTGAAAATAACTTTAGGAACACGCCATGCAGTTCAGAGCCCTGTACTCGGCCATGTCACTAACAACATGGGCTTGAGGTAGCTCGAGTAGAACATGTCGTGTTGGTAAAGAACACACCATGTAGTTTGTCCCAAGTACCCGGCCATGTCACGAACAACACGGGTCGGTGTTATCTTCTCCTATACACGTTGTTTTTGTTCGGAACATGCCATGTAAGGGTAGTTGTCTAGATGGTCGTGTAACTAACAACACGGGCCGCCGAGACCGGGTCTATGTACATGCCGTGTCCCTGGGGAACACGCCGTGAAGTCTGGAGTTAGTTGGACTGTGTGGGTTAGCAGTATAAGGAGAATTGGGCATGGGTTTAGAGTTCAAGTACACACCGTGTGTTGGGACAACACGCCGTGTAGTTTGAAGTGTTAAATGACCAGTAGTGGAAGGAATGCACACCCATGTTAAGGGAAAAAGAAGACATGCCGTGTAGTTTTTATACACACAGTGTAGTCATGTTTTTTAAAACATGATAGTTTCCTTCCCCTGTTCCCATTTTGAACTCCTGTGTTTCCAGCCATTGTAAATCCTGATCTAAGGTGTGCCTTTGATCTTTCAGAGCTATTCCTCCGAGACGTCCTCTTGTCATATGTCAGTTTTTAGACAGTGACCAGACACCTGATATGGCCAAACAAGGAACTGCTGATGATCCTCCTGCAATGCCTTCTTTGGAACCATCAGTTATACCCATTATAGGCACTGATGCATTGTTTAGAGAGGACTTCCTATGGATGATGCCAATCTTTCAAGGAGAGCCAACTCCTGCTATGTCGATGGCTGATTTGATGAGGGTTTTTTAGCAGCAGCATCCTTCTACTTTCTCAGGGGACGGAGGACCCCAGGCTACAATGTTGTGGTTCATGGCCACCCTAACTATCTTTGAGCATTTGGAGATACCCCCAGAGAAGAGGGTAATGTTAGAAACCTATATGCTCTGTGAAACCACCAAGAGTTGGTGGGATGTGATATTACAGTCAGGGCGCCAACAGGGTATGTCATGGGACAAGTTTCGATGCACCTTCTATGACTACTTCTATCTGGAGACCCTGAGGGCCGATCAAGCCTGGGAGTTTATGAGTCTGCAGCAGGGTACTCTTTATGTTATGGACTACTCATCTTGCTTCACTGAGCTGCATCGTTTCACACTGATCCCAGCAGGTGATGAGTTGTTCCTTGCTAGGAAGTTGTAGGATGGTCTCAAGCTAGAGATCTATTCCCAGGTGAATATCTTCCAGTTGACTTTGATATTATCTATCGTCAACCAGGAGATGATTACTAAGTGCACTCTGAGGGATTCTGGAGCAGTGAGCCAGGGCGGTTCGTCATCCAGAGTTGGTGTTCCTCCTATGGACAGTAGGGAGTGTCGTATGGAGTCTTCTTGAGGAGATCGGGGTGTGCATGTTGCATCTTTTGGCTGCTAGGTTATATGCTATCATTACAGTATGAGTGGGAATACTTGGCCTCTGTGCCTGAGAGATATGATGGAGTGTCGATCTTGCGGAAAGATGGGCCATCTTCAGCGCTTTTGTCATATATTTTCACCTTTTTCTGGTGATAGGGGTTCTTCTATGACCCCGCGTTCTGGAGATGCTTTACCAGTTTCCAACCTATCTGGGAATTGGAGTTCTTCCCGCCATTCAGGCTGAGGTGGAGGTTGCGTCCATGGTGGTCAGTCACCAGGTCATCAGCAACAACAAAGTGGATCTGCTTAGAGCGGTCAGCCAGGGGCGCAGGGCCGTGGTGCAGGCCAGTCTTTCACTGTAGAGAAGACCTATCAGGAGCATGATACAAACCCTTCTATAGTCTGAGGTATGATTTTAGTGGCCTCATTTTTATCTTTAGCTCTTTTCGATACCGGTTCTTCCCATAGCTTTATCTCTGTTGCGATTGGGGAGAGCCTTGGTCTCTGTATCTCTTCATCTGCTGACTTGTTGACTCTGGACATGCCATTGGGAATGAGGACATCTAGCATATGCCAGTGCAGAGAGTTCTCCCTTGAGGTTGTGAGGTGTCACTTTATATGGGACCTCTATGTCCTAGAGATGATGGGCTATGACGTCATTCTCGGTATAGACCGGTTGGTTCCCTTCCAGGCAGTCGTCGATTGCTATTGCCGTAGGGTGAGTTTCATATCACCAGAGGGCAGATATTTCTTTCATAGAGGCAAGTGGGATGTCCAGGTGGGTAGAGCTGGACTAGAGCATCATGGGATAAGAGAAGTTACTACCCAGATTTCCAGACTTTATCTAGATGACCAGGGGACTTCATAGTTTGACTTTCCCCCAGTGGTGGATCATTTCATGGATGTCTTTCTAAATAACTTTTCAGGTTTACCTCCAGAGCATGAGGTAGACTTCCCGATTGAACTCATTCCAGGAGTGGCACTGGTGTCCATTCCTCCTTATAGGATGGCTACACCTAAGTTGAAGGAGCTCAAGAAGTAGCTGGAGGAGTTATAGAAAAAGGGTTTCATCCAACCCAGTACTTCTCCTTGAAGTTCGCCTGTCCTATTTGTGAAGAAGGCAGACGGTACCCTTCAGCTTTGTGTGGATTATCGGAAGCTGAACTAGTTGACGGTCAAGAACTAATTTCCCGTCCCGAGGATTGATGACCTCTTTGATCTGCTTCGAGGATACCGGGTGTTCTCAAAGATCGATTTGAGGTCCGGTTATCATCAGTTGCGCGTTAGACCATCTGATATACCTCTTATAGCCTTCATAAGAAGGTATGTTCTATACGAGTACACAGTTATGCCGTTCGGTCTCACAAACGTGCCTGTAGTTTTCATGGAACTAATGAACTGAATGTTCCATCCGTACTTGGACTCCTTCATCGTGGTATTCATGGACGATATATTGGTGTACTCTCACACATGACATGACCATGCCACACATCTTGAGATCATTCTGAGTACACTGAGGGAGCATCGGTTGTATGCAAAACTCTCAAAGTGCCACTTTTGGATGGATCAGATTCACTTCTTGGGACATGTTATCTCGGAGATAGGAGTTTCAGTGGACTCAGAGAAAGTGAGAGCATTAGTTTTCCGAGAGTACCGAAAAACGTCTTTTAGGTACAGAGTTTCCTAGTGCTGGCAGGATACTACAGATGCTTCATTCAGGACTTCTCATGCTTAGCAGCACCATTGATAGGTCTGACCAAAAAAGGGGTGAAGTTTTTACGGTCAGATTTTTGTGAGTCAGCCTTTGATGGGCTGAAAGGGAGGTTGACGTCAGCACCAATACTAGTCTTGCCAGAGTCGGGCAAGGGCTACACTGTTTACTATGACGCTTCAGGTATCAGGCTGAGAGCTTTGCTTATGCAGGGAGATGGAGTCATTGTGTATGGGTCTTGACAGTTGAGGCCACACGAGAGGAATTAACCTACGCACAATCTGGAGTTGGAAGCTGTTGTTCATGCCTTATGCTGTTGGAGACACTACCTTCTGGGAGAGCACTTTGTGGTTTTCACTAACCACAAGAGTCTCAATTATATCTTCACTCGGTGTGATCTGAATCTGAGACAACGTAGGTGGTTTGAGTACCTTGAGTCCTTTGACTTCGAGCTCGCCTATACGCCGGGAAAGGGCAATTCAGTGACAGATGCATTGAGCAGAAGAACTCAGATTTAGGTAGTTTAGGAGGCTAGAAGTGAGTGGTAGCTTATGGTTATGTTCTCTGATATGCACTTGGAAGTGCATGATAGGAAGGGATAGACAGTCCTATCTTTGGTAGCAGTTACCTCTACACTTCTTGATCAGGTACAGATGAGGAAGCTATCAGATTTAGAGGCCTTAGTCCTGCGGGAGAGTTTGTCAGGAGGGGACCCTTTTCCTAGATGGACAGTGGGTGAGGATGAGATCTTTCATTTCCATGGATGTGTATGGGTGCCAGTAGACATGCGTGAGGAGCTGATGAGGGATTTTCATTCCTCAATTTGTGCAGTTCATCTGAGCATCACCAAGATGTATCGTGATCTACAGGGCCAGTACTGGTGGCTAGGTATGAAGAAATATGTTGTTGGTTTTGTCATGAGATGTTCTACTTGTCAGCAGGTGAAAGCAGAGCATCATTGACTGGTAGGGCTTTTACTGTAGTTACCCATTCCTGAGTGGAAGTGGAATGATGTTGTAATGGACTTCGTGATCGGGTTGCTGAGGTCACATCAGAGAAACAGTGTTGTTTGGGTTGTCTTCGATAGGCGTACGAAGGTTGCTCACTTCTTGCCGATCAAGAAGAAATTTAGTGTTGATGATCTGGGATGATGGTACATCCGAGATATTGTACGTCTACATAGAGTTCCACACTCCATTGTTTCAGTCAGGGATGCACGCTTTACTTCTCTGTTCTGGTAGGGACTTCAAAAGGATTTGGGTACACAGGTACTTTTGAGTACAACATACCATCCCCAGACTGATGGCCAGTCAGAGCGCACAATCCAGGTGCATGAGGATATGCTCCGAGCTTGAATTCTAGACTTCAGAGGTTCTTGGGAGAAGCATATACCTCTTATGGAGTTTTCCTACAACAACAGTTATTAGGCGACCATTTAGATGTCACCTTATGAGGCTTTGTATGGTAGGCCATGCCGATCACCCTTATGCTGGCTGGATGCAGGAGAGGCAGCTTTGCTGGGACAGCTTCTTCTTCAAGAGACCTCAGAGCAGATAGAGTTGATTCAGAAAAGGATGGCTACAGCACGGTCTCAACAGAAGTCTTATGCTAATCAGCGGAGACGACCTCTGGAGTTCGAGGTCAGAGATCAGGTTTTCCTGCATATCGCACCGAGGCTGGGACACAAGAGGATTTAGATATAGGGTAAGCATTCAATGCAGTACGTCAGACCATTTGAGGTGTTAGAGAGAGTTGGGCCAATTGCCTATCAGTTGCAGCGTCCTCAGAGTTACCGGGCTATGCACGACGTCTTCCACGTCTCTTAGCTCCGACGTAACTTTTTAGACCCGTCTCATGTCTTCCAACCCAAGGATGTTGATCTTGAAGCGGATGTGTCATTTGAGAAGCATCCTATACCGATTTTCTATCATAGTACGATGGTTCTCTGAGGCCGGTCTATTCCTCTGGTATGGGTGCTATGGCTACATGGGCGAGTACTGGACGAGACTTGGGAGAGTCAGGCTGTGGTTCGATTGTAGTGACCGGAGCTGTTCGTGGTTTCTTCTTCTACGCCTCACTAGGGAAATTCGAGGACAAATTTCTTTAAGGGGTGATGTTTGTAAGAACCCAGATCTTTCGTTCAGGTATTTTTTTTCTTTTTCTCGAGTTTTTGAGAAAAATGAAGTTTCTGGAAATTTTGGAAGTACACGCCGTGTACTTTCTGAGTACACACTATGTACTCTTTTCCCAATCGAAGCTGTGTACTGGCCATGTCCGAGCCACACACACAGTGTGTAGGGGTTACATGGAGGCTGTTTTTGGCAGAGTACGGAAAGACCTAGTACAGGCAGTGCACTCTAACAGTACACGACGTGTACTTTTTTTTCATTAATCGGACCGGGGTCGCGGGTAACCCCCAGAAACACCTTCTTCTAGGTCCCATTCATCCGAGAGCACCGAGAATCCATGGATCTTGGATGAGACACTGTTCCTCTGTTCGTCCTCTGATTTGAGCTCTGTTGATTGCATTGGAATCGTATCAGTGAGCTCTCCCTTCTGCTTGATCCTTGTTTTCCAATTCTTCTTCTTTCTCAAGTTATCGAAGGTTGAGCGTTTTGGAGGTTTTCTTAGATCAACGATGTTTGGAGGAGAATCAGTCATCGTGGTTTAAGTATATCGATCTCCTAGAATCTAGGTAGGTGGTTTGTGCCTTACCGTTCAAAGTCCTTGAGTTTTATGTGCAATTTCCACCAATACCCATGAATGGGTTATTGTGTGTTTACCTTTTTTTTCCTTTTTGACTTCCTACCTTTCTTGTATTCTTGTGTAGAGGTAAATTAATCTTGTTGAAGGATAATTTGTTGTTCTTGGATTTTTTTTCCATGCTTTCTCTATTTACGACGTTTGGGTCTTGTTAGCCTTTGGCCGTTATGACTGCTGCCATGCCTTGTGTCTATTGGATTGAGTGTTTTGCATTACATGCTTGTTGCCTTATAGACTGTTTAGCCAAGTTGATCTATAGGTGTACTTTGATTATCCAAGAAGCTCTATAGGTGTACTTGAACTTATATCATTATTATGCACTAACAAAAATGGTGCCGAGAGAACCTGGTGCTTTGGACTATAAGGGATAGACCGGGTGAGCATCCCAAAGAGTCCTTGTCATTATAGACTACAGGAGTGTAGAGCGAGTGAGCTTCCTCAGTGAGTTTTAGACATTATAGGCTACAGAGGATAGACCGAGCGAGTTTCCTAGAGTACCTTCAGATTTTATACACTACAGAAGGGTACACCGAGTGAGCCTCCTCAGAGAGTCTTACCTTGTTTGAATATTTTTAAGAACCATCCCAGGCTAGAGGAGGAATTGGCCGAGTGAGATTCCTCAGAGAGTCTAGGTATACCTGAGGCTATAAGAGGAATTGACCGAGATATATTCCTCAGAGAGTCTCTAGACCTTGGGGATAAGAGGTTTAGACCATGTGATCTTCCTTAGAGAGTGCCTAACTACCCTAGACTATAAGGGGAATTGACCGAATGAGCTTCCCCAGAGAGTCTCATAAATTCGTATGAACAAACCAGAGAGGTTAGGCTGAGTGCACTACACAGAGGGTTGTGGTACTTCTTGGTTAGGACCAAAGGGGATGGTTGTGAGTACTACCTAGAGGGTTTCCTATTTGTGTTAGCTGTTTGCTTCACTGCTGCTATTGTTGGCTGTGGGTTGATTACTATTATGTATCATCCTGCTTTACTATTACTGTTACTATTACTGTTATGGTTTACTGCCTGCTATTTGCTGCTACTGTTTACTGCTTACTGTACTTTACCTTCCATATAATCACTGACTGTTAGGCACAGACCTTTGGGTGGTTTCCTACTAGGATTTAGTCTCAGACCTTATTTGGGTCATGTTTTTGGGCCCATGTAGACTATGTTGTTACAGGTATAGACAAGGGAAAGCACCCTTCGACTTCTGGTACTTGATTGATTAGAGCAGGAGATCATGGTACCAAGCTTTGGCTTGTGATGCTGAGGAGCTGTTTACTTTTCTTTTGTACTGGTTTTTTGGACTATTGTATTTTCAGCATTGTGACTTGTTTGGATACTTTCCTAGATATGTATCTTGCATAATTCTATATACATTCATATTTTCTCCAGTTGTTTGTTGATATAGTCTTCTACTATTTATTATTGTTCGTTATTTAGTGCTTCCACTATTGCATGTTTATTTATTCCACTGTGTACTCTGCCAATGAGGGTATAGTTTCCCCACTATCACACCCAAGGCCCTCACTACTAGTCGGCAGCCTCTGGCGTTTGGGGAAATGCTCTTGAGGCCATGTGACTAACCGGGTACGGGGCGCCTCTGGGTGGCTTCTGGAACCATGACGTTACACTTTACATGTTTCCATTACTGACCATTTTTTTCAAAATTATGATATACCCCTTTCTTTCTTTTCAACCCATCTTATGAATTTTTATGTCAAGCCATTATGCTACTAAAATTTCTTTACAATTTTCCATGACTAAATAATTTTGTGGTGAATACCATACTCATTTTCTATTAATGGTGCTCAAATTTATACAATTATAATTCTTTGACGTTGTAATTTCATGTATGTATTAAAAATCCTTGATCATTGAATAAAATATTATTATGAATGAATCTATGTTTTATGATCTATGTGCTAAACTTAAGCATGAGATAGAAATGAAAGTGAAGGGTGCAACCAGAATTAAATAGAGATCCAATGCATTGGGTAATTTTTGGATTCATGAGACATCATGTTGGGGTATAGAATGAACCTGATTCATTTATCGTACTTTTTCCATCATAATGTCTTGGAGGTTATCCTTGACCTATGTTTATGATGAAGTGTTTTAAGTTGTTTCTACATTTCCCATGTTATGATTACCATGCTATATCATGCCTTATTATTCATGTTACTTTTATTACCAATTGAAATGACTATTGTATATCATGTATTACCATATATATTCTATGCTTATACCCTTATTGGGATTTATATCTCACGCCTTTCTTATGTATGTCCCTAGTTTATTCCGTGCAGTTTTAAAATCCATTGAATTTTAGAATTATAAGGAAGTTTTCAATAATGTTGTTGTATCACATGTTCAATTTGTTATGCTATGTACATAATTTTTAAATAAACTACACTTCACAATCTTCATGGTTTTATTTATTTTTACTTTTATGTAATAAATCATGTATTTATTAGAAATAGAGAGATGAGTTGTTACAGCTGGTATCAAAAAAAAAGTATAGTTATTTTTGATATTAGGATTAGAAAAATCATGTGAAAGTAATAGGGATAAGACTATGGATAATAAAACATCCCTAAATTTTGGTACGTATAGAGAAATTGGTTTATCAAGAAAATAAATCCTTGTCTAGATACTACATGTGGACATAGTTCTAGTACAAATGTACTTAGGAGTAAAAACTTCAACAAGGTGCTTCAGGCCTAACTCGACATAACCTAGTACATGAAAATGGGCCTTATCGTGCACCTGATTTGAAAATCATGGGGGATATGCTTCATTATATTCACAATCTCATCAGGAATCACTATAAAGGGAATAAAAATGAATATAAGAACATATGTTATCAAATAGGCCATTGATAACATAGATTGAAGCATGAAAATTCATAAGGTAAGGAATAAATGTCATTTTTATGTTATCCCATTATGACTAATTATGATAAATTTTGTATCATATCACCCATAATAGATTTATAGATTTGTGGTCATTTAAATTCTCTTGACCATATTCTCTATCAAACTCAATTAGTTCTTTCATGTTATATTTCTCTTTCACATCCATGTTTTCACTTACCACAAATGTTCTTCTACTTGGAAACTAATATATGTTGTGGCCTTTATACATACCTTTATACCTTTTCAAGAGTATTTTTATTAACCCTTTTTACAATATGAGTTTTCAATAAAGACATTTTCAAGTGTAAAAACATCTATTATCGAGATCAAGTTTAAATTATGAGGCTGCAATTTGGTAAAGGAAAAATATTGTAACACCCCATGTTTTTAAGAAGAGAAACTATATTTGATAGTGTGAGTGATATGAAACACCAAACCTTAACCAACAATTATTATTTAAATATGATAATTTTAATGTAGAAATTAATTTTATGGATATGAGTATTATTACCTAATTAATGAAATATATATAAATTTTCTAAATATGTTGATAAATTCTTAGTAAGTATCTAATCAATTATTGGTAATATCTTTTAGTGTTAAAAATATGTTTTCATCAATAATAATTTTTTTTATAAAAAATATTATAATTATTTTATAGAACATTTAAAAAATATATTTGGTTAAAAAAATACATTTTTCATATTAGCATATAAAAATTACCTTGTGAAGATTTGGGGTTTTTTATAAAATATATTTTTTTGTAGTGAATATGGAAAAATTCCATTTTATGATATTTTTTAATTTATTTTAATAAATAAATTAATTTAAAAGTAAATTTTTTCTTTTAATTTTATTTCAAGTTAAAATATATATTATTAAGTTATATTTAATTCAATTAAGTTCATTTTAATCATCTTTATACTGGAACAGATGGCTCCCCAATCCCCTAGAGTGATGACTTTCTCGCCTAGGGTTTCCTGCATGATGCTGTTGTGTGGATCTTCAATTGGATTTGATGAAGAAGGTTGATTGTGGATTTTTCCCTAAAGACCCTTGTTTGATCTGGTTGGTTCTGCTTAATCAAAGCTTTGTTGAGGTATTATCCTATTTCAAGCATTTCTCATCTTTTCTTGTCATCTCCATTAGGTTCTCTCATCTATGACATGAATTCCTTGACTACCTTCATACATGGATCTAGATGTAGATCTGGGATCCCCTAGTGCAGATCGATGACTATTCATATGGTGATAGTTCGTTTCTAGGTAGGTGCTTATTTTATGAATGGAATTTCTTAGGTATTTCTCCTGGACAATAGCGCATGCTTTCCAGATAGTGGTACGACTCTCTCAGTGGTGGTCAGGTGGAGGTGTTTGTCTTGAAAATCAAAAAAAAATCATGTGAAGCAGGAGGTGATGAGAATGATGGTGCCAACGAGGGGCATGTGTGGTGGTCGGTGATATTATAAGGATACAAGGAGCCTCTTTGTTGACCGATGTGGTGTCCCAGTGGTTTGGATCTTTTAGATATATTCTAGTTCTTGGTTCTACCTACTTTTGGAATTCAAATTTCTTTATGTTCTCTTGTTTATTTCTCATTACATTTGGTTGGAGGTGCAACATTTTTAGGTTTTGTTCGGTGGGAGGCCTTGAAAGTTGGATGGGTGTGATCACACCCATCATTAACCATTCATTATATTATTTTATGGAAATAATTGAACCTTTCATGGACTCTTTTCAACTATTTTTAGTCTGAATTTTCATTGAATTTGGTATAAATTGTTGTGATTCCCCACACAATTTGTTAGGTTGGTGGATTTAACGAGAGAATGGTGTGCTGACACATTTAATTCGGCTCTCCTCCTCATGTTTGTGATGGTTAGAGAGGTAATCTACCACATTGTGCTACAAACACAATGCAACTTTTTGTTGTAGGGATGGTGTATTTTTGTTGACTAATCTCACTACTACATTGTTCGTAGTGTGGTAAATAACGATTTCTATGGCTCTTTATTTGATTTTTTTTATATTTTATCTTACATGAACATTATTACCTTTGTGTATTTCTCTTTATTGGATCTTTTCCTTTTCATGTAATAGGTTCCCTCTTAGCCTAGTTTTAAAAGATGTTTTCTTTGTTTCTATTTAATAAATGGCTCTTGTCGCTCAAATTTTAAAAAACCATCTTTATATTAGATTTTATTAAAAGTTTGTTTTAAGGATTAAAAACAAAATTTCTGAAAACTATTTTATGAATAATGTTTCCCTATTTCAATTAATTTAAATAAAATCTAATGAGAAATTATATAAAATAAATTTTTATATTAAATATCTATCTTTATGAATTGAATTTCCAATAATAAAGATTACTAGTTATAGAGTTAAAGTAAAATCATGTTTTCCTTAAAAAGTATTTTTTGGAAAACTGATTTAAATCATAATTACAGGTTTTATATTTAATTAAATTATTTAAACTCTAGGATTTAATTTTTCTTAAATGTGTTTTATATTTGGAATCATAATAATTAATATTATGTAATATATTTAACTTTATTTTTGAACAATATATCTGTTGTAAATATTAAATACTGGGATAAAAAGAAAATATGTTAATTGGGGGTAAAAATTATTTAAAAAGGACTATAAAAAATCAATACTAATAGTATGAATATTTATTTTACTTTTCATTAAAATTAATATTACATCTATTCTTTATTTTTTATAATTTATAAATTATTAAGCAATCAGTTTGATAAAAAACTATATTTTGATATGATAAAGCACAAAAAATATTTTAAATTAATATGAAATATCAATTTAGTCATTCATTTTGATGAATTGATATATTTTTTGAAGTAAATAGAATTTTAATAAAATATTATTATTAAATTATTTCTGATAAATGTAACTGATTTTATAATTTTTATGATGTCAAATGTAATTTTTATAAGGGTTAGAAAAATATTATTGTAAAATACCCAAAATTTCAAAATAAATGTCCATTTTATTTTAAAAGTAAAAATTCACATATTTATAAAATCATTTGGTTAAAAGAAAATAATTTTTTTGAAATAAGAATCTAGAAATTATCCAACGGTAATTTTTTTAAAATTTTATGACACAGTCAAAATTTCAAGTTTAAATTAAATACGATATTAATATACAGTGTGTATTATGACAAAATAATGAATCAAAAGGGATGTAATAAATACTATAAAGGTTATAGAAGACCAAATATATGCTTTTCATTTAAAATGATGTGATTTTATGTTTATTATATTAATTTTACAATCCTTTTTGAATCCTCCAAAACCATTAATTTATTTTATGGTTTTAAAATTATTTCATTAAGATTATGAATCACTTCCACATCATTAAGGGTATTATTTTATTATTTTAGGCCCTTGGACATATAAAATAATTAAATTAACTCTATTTTGGATGAAATCAGAAGAAAAAATCACTGTAAGGTTTTTGGTTTTGGTTATTTTATTATATAGAGGCCAAAACCTATGTTTGAGAAATAATAAACAATTCCCCACTCATTTCCTATATAAAACCACCAAATATCTCATGTATCTTCACTAAAAATACATAAATCAGGTCCTTAAACTTCCCCCCTCTATAGAGTCCACCGAAGGTTCCCACAAGAAATCAATAAGCTCCTCCCAATAATTTGGAGTCACAAACTCAAGTAATGGATCTCCCTCTCTCCTTTTTATTGAACCTCCTCTTTTATGTTATGCCTTTTAATAACCCTTTTTTAATATTGGGATTTTTTCTTACATATATCCTTTAATTTAAATTTTATTTCTAAATGATGAAATATCCATTTTTCTTTCATTAATGCTCTCCGATGAACACTTATGTATACTTGTTACTATGTTGAAATTTATTAAGGGATTCTCACCATATCTTGTTTATTCAAGTTTATTTATTATATTATGAATTATATTTATAATTACTATATTTGGGACATGTATTTAAATTTCCCTATTACTAAAAAATTTATGTACAAATTATTATAGTACCCTTCCTTTCTCATCAACCCATTTGATTAATTTTTAAGTGACACCATTATGCTTTCGAAATTTCACAACAATTTTCCATACCGAAACAATTGTTTAGTGAATACCATACCCATTTCATATCATGGGTGATTACATTTATAAAGTTATACATATTTTACTTGGGCATTACATGTATTTATTCCAAACATCTTGATCATGGAATAAAATATGATGATGAATGAATCCATGTTTTTTGATCTATGTGGAACACTTAAGCATGAAAATGAAATGAAAGTGACGGGTGTGCCTAGAATTCACTACTGTAAAATAATATTATACCAATTGTTAAAAACCATTGGTAAAAGCTGAAAACTATTGGGATACTCTATTCCAATGGTTTAATAAATCGTTGGGTTGTGAGGCGTGGTGATAGCCATATCCCAATGGTTCCAACTTGAACCATTGGGATAGTGACATGGATTTTCAAAATACCAATGGTTCATTACAACCATTGGTAAGTTTCTTCCTCAATGGTTAATAACCGTGGGTTTATAGGGTTTATACAACTAGAACAATGGTTCAGCAAAACATTGGTATACACATATTGGAATGGTTCATGAAATTGTTTCCAAAGGTCGGGCGGTATGGGTATGCACCAACAGTTTAAGAACCATTGGTATACCGCCTACAAGACACTATATTAAAACAGCCTCATTAAAACCTTTGGGATATAGGTATGAACTATATGTATACCATTAGTTCTATGAACCGTTGGTATTTCCTCCTCTTGGCAAAAAATAATAATAGCTACATGTCTTCTATCCAGCCAGAACCTGTAAAAACAGGGATTAAACTTCCAATCAAATGCATGGTTTCGACCTGAAACATACAATAAAAAAACAAAAAAAAACATGAAAGAAACTTGCATCCTAAAATCACACATAAAACACACATAAAAACTCACTACAAACACAAAAAACTCAGAACAAACACACAGAAAACACACAAAAACTCCAGCTTGCAATCACATAAAATGTGCAACCTGCAATCACACCGAAAACACATAGTAAATGGAAAACATGCATGTAACATGAAATCACAAAAAAACAAATTAAAAATATAAAAAAACATAAAAATCCTACAATCACAAATAAAACTCACAAAACCCACTATAAAAAAATAGAAAACTCAGTACAGACACAAAAAACTCACAAAAACTCACTACAATCACCTGCAATCACACATAAAACACAGAAAAACTCACTAAAATCAAACAAAAAAACTCAATGAAGTCAAAAAAAACTCATAGGATTCCGGGATTCAACCTTGATTCTCATGAGTGTGGAATTATTAGAATGAATAGATTCATCTTTGATCACATAGAGTGTGTAATTATTAGGAAACTAGGATTCAACCTTCGTGTCTATAAAATTACTTATCTATTCTCCCTAGAATTGATGATGTTACTAGAGATGTGGGAATTCCCTTGATGTATTGTAATCGAATCTATGGACATTGAAACTCTATTTCCCTAGGAGCATGTGAAATGGGTGATACTAGATGATGTTTCACTTCCAAGAACATTTAGGAATATACTATTATGCCTGATAGTATTTGATTTCATAGGAGGAATTGGTTGTGGGCTTGCTGTAATCAGATTTCCTAGGGCCATTCACTCAGGAAACAGTGATCGATTATACTACATTGATATTTTATTTCACCAATATGATGGGAATTGGTTTTAAATGATATACTAGTTGGAACACATTCACAACATGCTCCGAGACACTTCAACTCAATGGTGTGGTCAATCGCAAGTGTCACATTAGAGCCTGAGGATCAATAGTGATTTATTTGTTTATAATAAATAGCTTATAAGTTTATTTATCTTAGAATATCACATGCATAGGCACAAATTTACTTGTAATTTATCAAACTATATTAGTGGTTCCATATTATGTTGTACTCTCACCATGCTCGGGAGGCCATGACACTTTGGCCCCTCAGAAGAATTATTACTTGCAGATAAGAACAAATTGGGTAAAGGATCATTTATTTGATATGTTGTGAGACTTGAGGATGTATTGGAGTCTCTTTTTTCATTTTATATTCATTTTTTAATATTAGGCCAATCTGGTGGGAGAATAGTGTGTGTTAGTTTTGATGTATTTAATTTTAATTTAGTTATTTTTTATCATTTGTTCTATAATGTTTATATAATTTATGTTGATTGTTATATTTTCATCTATTGTTGTGCACTCTGATATGGGGTATAGTATCACAATGGTAAGACCCTAGAACCTCATTATTAATCGATTTCCTCTAGTTTATTGGAAGGCATGCTCAATGTCCAGTGGTGACTCCTTGATTCAGGCACCAACTAGTGAATATGGACTAGGGGAAGGGTGTTAAAATGGAGAAGATTCTAAAGAATTATTCAAGTACTCTTAAGGTTACCCGATTAATCATGTGCATAAGGTATAAAAAAATTGGATCTATGTATTATTTAGTGGTAAGATGAAGGGTGATCCAAAAACAGCTGAGTTTATGGTCTCATAACTTTAACCCAAAGAGATAACCCTTAAGTTCATATAGCATATAGTATAGGGGTGTAATTTTTATGGTCTTGAATCAAGGAACAAGGGGATTTAAATCAAATAAATAAATAGGGGGAAAATTAACTTAGCATGTTTTCATAGCCTATGGAATATTAGTAACACCTTAGGTAAGAGAGAATAGCTTTTAAAGTCATGGTGTTAGGACTAGTGTATTTATATAATTATCGTGATCATGTACATAAGGATGAAAAATTCTATGGTGGGAAATAATTACTTCTGTGAATTGTTTATGTCCTTATCACCCATTAAAAACCAGGTGAACATCTAACATAGATATTTCTCATACTTTGAGGAAGGGGCATCATCTAAGAATTAGGCTGGGTCGGGGCTCGACTTGAGTTTGTCACAATCCCTAAGATCAAGGATGGAATGAAAAATGTGTTTGTAGCGGGGTCAATGAAATTATGTCTAGACATCACTATGTATCATGTATTGTGGGAAACAATCTATATATTTTCGTAGAGGGTAGTGTGAGCTAGTCACCTAAGAAAACTCACCAAAAGTCATCAAGTAGTGTGTTTTCTGACTTTAATCATCAAATTTTAAAGTTTCTCTTCCAGACCTGCTTAACTGTGTCAGTTCTCATAAAGTTCCTTAAGAGGGAAGAAACTTATATATCCACGAAATATACACCTTCCATCCCTTCCGCATGCCCCCATGCTAGGAAAGGGTCCAAGGAGAGTATAAAATGACTGAGGTCTAAGAAGGGTTGAACCTAATTTATGATGTGGGTGAAATATTCCTCATTCCTTTTGATCTGAAATGACTATGAACACTCTTAGAATCTTCTGATATGGGTAACTATTCTCTAATAGACCTAGATATTATGGAGGTATCACTGTGAGATGGTAATAATTTACACTGAAATTGAATATACCATTGGGTATGTAATAAATTTTCTGACCATTTTTTATGCTTCCACCACTTTAAGGTTGTGGTGTCCCTAGAATTATCCTTGAACATATTGTGTCACTTGAAGGGGAATCATATGTGCATCAATGATGCATGGCATAGGAACACATTTCTATCATCCATTGGGTAAAGGTTTAGGTGAAAGAACTAGCTACTACATTAACTGAAAAAGGTAAATGCTCAGTGGTTAACAAAACTGTAATTCATTTGACATCATTATTTATGTACATTGACTAATAGGCCTTATGTAATTAATTATTGAAATTCCACCTCAAGGATCAAAGATCCCAGATCCTTTGGCCTTAACATCTCTTCCCATAGATGCTATATACACCATGCACACCAAGGGATACGAGTACCAATCCCTCACTCACCACCTTATTCCTGAATACATATATGTTCATTGACTAGAACTAGGATAAGGTTCAGAGTAATATACATTTCAATAAAAAATTTGGTGAAAAGTGTTGGGATATATATAAAGAATGATCTTAGAGGGGGCCTTTAAAGAGCTCAAGGACCATTTGGACAACTTCTGGTACATGTTCAAAACCATAAGCTCCAGTGGGTTTGAATATCAAGTACTACATGCTAGGGTGAACAAGGTGGTCACTATTAAGGAGGATAATAGGTACTTTAAATTGAATCTATTAGTAGTGGATGTTTCTTGTTTGGATGTTCAACATCAAAATAATGTCCTAGAAAAATTCTCTTAGCATGAAATGGAATTAGTGACTCACCAAAATTCATTCAACGCTAGGAGTATTGAAATTGATAGGATTCAACAGAAGTTTTCCAAACTATTCTATAGGGTTTCTATTAAAAATAAGATAGTATGAGAACAATATAGGCTCCATTATGTAGTAGAGAAGGCGAGACTAAATGTTTCTACCATGGTAGAGGCACTATGATAGGCTGCACAGGTAGGGACTTCAATAGTTGATTAATTACACCAATTTGTATCTTCTATAGAGTAAAAGATAGAAGATCTCATAGAGTATTATAAGAACATACTATAATTATTTTTTATTCATAGGAAAACACTTTTATCAAGGGAATCATGGGAAATATTCGAAGATTCGAAGATTCTGTAAAGACCTAGAAATTTCAAGGAAATATTTTTCTTAAATTCTTAGGAATTTTACGAGTCCGCAGTTTCATACGGCACCTGATTCCGAGGCCCGGTGTGCCTGGAATAATTTTTTGAAGTTTTGTTAAGCTTAATTTAACGCTCCTAAGTAGTTTTACTAAAAAAGTGGAATAACTCTTAAATGGTTACTCGGATTAGAAATCTGAGGGCACCGTTGTGCTCAGGATGGCAGCTTTACCCTAGGCACGACTTAAGTTTAGTCGGTGCGGGCCTCCTGTGAGAAATTCCAAAAATGGAATAACCGTAAATAAAATAATTAAATAAAATATTTTATTTTTCAAATTCCTATAACTCACAAACGGTAGCTCAGATTAAAAATCTGAGACCACCGTTGAACTCGTGAGGAAATGATTTATTTAAGAAAATACTAACTTTGGCCGGTGCGGGCCACTAAAAAAAGTTAGTTTTTGGCCGCAAATAAAATAATTAAGTGACAATTATTTTATTGTAAAATTAATATCCTTTAAATGGTAACTTAGATTAAAAATCGAGAGTATTGATGGGTTCTTTGGGGCGTGTTTTACTTAGACAAAGCCTAACCTCAACCGGCGGGAGTCGAGGGTGACTGATAATAATTTTTCAAACTTTTTTTCGGGTACGTTCCGTAAATGTACATGCAGGTTTTTTATCTTTTGAACCAGTGCTCGGAATTGAAATCCGAGGGCACCGATGAACTCGTAGCGTCGGTAATTTCTTAAGAGGACTTTTACCGCAGTTGTGTTTTTAGCGGGTTGAGAATTAGTATTTGGGGATTTAGAATTAAATAAATAAAATTGGTGGTACTCAATTTTATTTATATATATGGTAGTTATACACTACAAAAGGGAGTTAAGGGTGAAACCCATAACCACCAACTACCCATATGTGGATAAATGAGAGGTGGGGCCCACACGAGCCCCAACCTTTCATTTACCCATAACCTCTCTTAAACCCCCCTTTTTAATTAATTTGTTAACTCATCAACTCACATATTTATGAGATCTCTCCACCTTCCTCTAATTAAGTTTGTCAACATAATTAAATTAATGTTTTCATTAATCAAATTGGTGCATCACAATTTGAGTTATTTTTATGTTGCATGACACTTCTTTAAATGGGATAAGTATTTTGTAATATTTGCGATAGCAAATATTTCGGTGGGAAAGCTCTGGAGGATTAGAAAGAGAGGTCTTCTTCCTCTGATGAAGAACGCGAAGTCACCGATGACATGCCTTCTCTTCGTCTTCCTCCGCATCAAGGGAGGAAATGAAACTACGGAGAACTCACCAACGATGACGGTTCTTTCCCGGAGTTGATGGAGTGACAACACTTTCCGCGTATACGACGAACGAACCATATTCGAGGTAAGGGGTTTCTGTTTATTTAAGTTTATGTGATTCTTTCCCTCGAGCATTGAAGATTATTCTGTTGGGTGTTTATCCGAACTACTAATGCGGTGGGTACAGACTACAAACAAATCTAAACCCACCGCTAACTTTTTCTTGATGTGCGGTGTCATGGCGTCGGGTCCATGGTAACGGGAGGTTGTGCGACGAGCGGACGGGGGTCCAGGCGATGCGGTTAGTTTGAGGCGCGCCGGCGCAGGTAGCCGGGAACGGTGCGGTGGCGCGGCGGAAGGCCAGGATGGCGGTAGGCCGGAGGCAGCATATCCAACATGAGAGGTAGCCGCGGGAAGGCCAGGCCGGTTGGGTTTGGTGGAGAAGAAATAGTGAATAGAGAAGGAGATCAGAGAGAGAAAACGTTTGAAGGAAATAAATTAAAACTTAAAGAATGACTAGAATCCAATAAATGTGATGGGCACCATTTAATTAGGGAATTCCATGCATGAAATGGAGGGAGGCGCACCATTTGGAGAGAGAGGGTGGTGGTGCGTGGCTTTGTGTTTTTTTGAGTTAAAATCAATTAAAAATAATCATATAATAATCATATAATTATTTTTGTTGATAAAACAGTTTTACGATCGCAACTTATTCGTGCGATCTCGGATTCAAGAACTGTCAGCGGTAGTGTGACCCTGAAATCGAGACAGAATTTATGAGTCTAATATTGGATATCTATTTTGGGTTTTTGGATCGGGTACCCGAAGCACTTGAAAAAAAATAGATTTAATATTATTATTAAATCTTTGACCCGCCATAACTCATGCATGTGATGCCCGATTGGATTTCCGTTAGTGGTGATGTATTCCTGTCATTAATACAATCGATTCAAGTCTAATGTTAGATACTAAATTCTTGTTCGTGGCTTGGGGCCACGAAACACCGAATAATAATAATATTATTATTATTACTGGATCTTGTATCAGACATATCTCTCTCATACGGTGTCGGAATAACGAACCGTCTGATACGTTGCGACCCTGGAATTAAGACGGAAGTTTCAAGACCAATTTTGGATATTTATGTCGAGGGCGAGGTGCGGGCCCCACGAGGCCCGGTTCACATGTGTTGCGGTGAAATGCAACTTTTTCACCGGCTATCCGTTTTGGACCAATGGGTAGTCTATATCGTGTGTCTTTCTGTATGGATTGCAATGGTGTGACCGGTTTGGTTAACTTGTGTCATTTGAGATACGGCCGGGTTGGTTCGAACCCAAAACCAACCGGGCCCTCAGAGTGGAAATGCTTATAACCTGAGCTCTGGACGTCCGATTGACGTACCGTCAACTTTGTTGGATTCCTTTCGGTGAGACGGATCTTTTGGAATACCTCACATGAGTTTTGGATGCAGTTGAATTATGTTCGGGTTGGATTGTACCCGAAATCTTACCGGGCCCCTGGAATGGAAAAGCCGATAACTTTCAGACCGAACATCCGTTTGACAAACCGTCAACGCCGTTGGTGATATCGTTGAGAAACAGTCCCTTTGAGTATAACCTATGAGAGTTTGGGGTAAATTTGAGATATGACCGGATTGGTTCGTACACGAAACCAACCGGGCCCCTGGGACTAAAATGCTAATAACTCACAGACCGGGCGTCCGATTGACGCGTCGTCTGTTGCGTTGAGATAATTGTGATGAAACGGACATTTGTGATACTACTTCATGGAACCTCGTGTTACTTGGAGTATCGACTAGTAGCTCATGGACAGGACCCTCCCAGTGACGAGCTAGCAGTGTACAGAGACCTAGAAGCAGATCGACGGTGGAGGAGCGCTTGGTTGTAGCGGCAGACCCTCAGTACTCGACGGTGGAAGAGCACTTGGTTGTAGAGGCAGACACACGGTACTCGAAAGAGGAGGTGTGCCTAGTAGTTAGTAGCAGACCCGTGGTACTGACGAGCGTACGGAGTACAGAGACCGTGTAGCTGGCTAAGACCTATTGACTGCTTACCGATTCGAGTTGGAGTGACTTGTTAGCCCAGTGGATGGAGCGCTTGGTTGTAGTGGCATACCCACGGCGGACGGAGAGGATAGTAGTTGGTAGAAGAACCGCGGTACTCACAACTGGATTACCTCTAACGACTATTAGGGGGGGTGCACTATCTATGTGAGGTGGCAGACCCCAGCGGGAGCACTGTCTGTTTGAGGTGGCAGACCCGCGGTACTCGACAGGAGGAGTACCTCTGTAGTCTTAGGTTAGTGAGAGGTACCTCGGAGTCGTGACAGGATCACTGTACTTGTCTGAGACAGAGCTCTTCAGCAGTTACGGTTTCGATAATGAAAATCATGGGTAGAGCTGAGTCAATGAACTTTGTGTTTTCCTCATGATTTAGATGGGTTACTTGATAACTTAGGTATATGAATGGGCATATACCTAAGTAGTGGTTATCTGTTGATTTCATAACTGTGTGATACCTCATGTTTGAGATGAGTTACTTGGTAACTTAAGTATAAGTATGGGCTTATACCAAAGTTTGGTTTATCTGTTGAGAACCTTCTTTGTGTTTATCCTTGATGAATTTAGTGAGACCTTGAGGGTCTCGTGGTCCCTACTGAGTATCGTATACTCACCCCTGCACGGGCTATGCCCTCACTACATTGTGTTGGTTGCAGATGACAGACAACATTGATCATGGTTGAGGCTTGAGGAGCTGGACAGTACCCGGAGGTGGACCTCACGATGAGAGGGTACCCGGAGGTGGACCTCACGACGAGTTGGTACCCAGAGGAGACGGACGGACGTGGAGTGCTGAAGAGGAAATCTGTACCTACCCTTCAGGTAGGAACCTGGAGGATGATTTAGGAGTTACTTGTCACCTTTCTGCTGTTGTCTTTGAGTTGTACATTACTTTCAGTTGTAGTTGTACCATTCAATTGGGCTTGTATTTCCGCCCCCCTTGTACTTTCAGCACACTTGTTACTTCTTACTTAGTGTTTACTTCCGCTTGTACTCTGGTTGTGTGTGTGTTTGCGTATTAAAGAGGTAATTCCTTCCCGGTTATAGGGATTTACACCTCTGGTTCTAGTAGCCAGCCCCTGGCCTATAGAAGCCGGGCTTGGGGTAGTTACGACACGGGCCCCGGGGGACGGGTCGTGACAGATTCCTCCCTTATTTTGAATTATCAACATTGAAAAGCATTTGAATTTCATGTGTCTAATGAAATTAATAAGAGACTCTATATACCCTTAAACACTAACATGATTATTCGGTCATATGTTTCCAATGGATTGATTATAACTATGTTCCATGGTAGTCATGGACTCTATGTATGGTAAATAAAAGGAAATAGATTAAAATAGTAGACCTATAGAAGTGGTGTTCACAAGCCACCTATGGTTAGAGAGGGTTATTCAGTGATTTTATGGAAATGAAATAACCCTATCACTAGGTCTCTAAGTGGATAAGATATCGATTAAGATATGAGTTATCTAACATATGTCTTATTATGGCCAGTGAGTAGTGACTAGGATGGGTCCGAGAGACCCTATAGGATTCCCATGTGGATGAGTTAATAATGCAGATGGGTTCAACATGGTGTGATTTTGTGACTATGAAAATCATGAGGTGAATAATCCTATTTTTCTAGTAGGATGATGAGATGTGCATCAAGGTATGGGATAATCCTTGAGAGATCAGTCTAGACTATGTGACCGGGAGGATAGACTAGTGTGGTGGTGAGGACTTTTAAGAATAGGCAGACTTGGATTTAAGGAAAGTTACAAGAATATCATATAGTATTTGAGGTCATCATGAGGTAATTATTTATTTTTTGGGTATGAGACTGATTTGAGTCTCAAGGACTCTAGTGGATTCCCTGGTGTAAGATATATGAGTACCAACATGAATGACATTTTTCAATTGGTGGTGAGGCATTTTTGAGATGGGGGTATAGGTCCCGATTGACTAGAACCTCGTACCTATCTGGTGAGATATGATATGGACCAAATTCCCTTGTTGTTATTTCATACACATGTTAGGTGAAAAATTCGAACAAGTATAGTGATATATCTTAAAGAATAAAAACACCTTGTGTGATAAGGTGTTGAAAGGACCATTACTTGAATGATAATGATGTTATCATATTATAACATGATATATAACCCTACCATGATTCATAAGGTAGTGGTCATGATAATGGACTCACCATGAATGATAAGGTTATAGATGAACCCAACCATGAGTGATAATGGAGCATTTGGAATCTGATATTAGACCTACCATGGTTAATATGGTTTTATTTTTGAAAATAGATTTACATTAATCATAATGTATTAACATTGATGTTTGTTGAATGAGAAGGTTGGTATGAGATATATAGTGGTATGAGACACTACCTTTAGTAGTATGGTAGATGTTGGGAGTTGAGTGATGACATATATTGAATGATAAGTATTAGTATAGGGCTTGGCTACATGACTCTATCCTACACATTATGAAAATATTATGTACTCGATTAGGATGGAGTATCTTAATAGGGATTAAAGGTGATGATATTAGGTGTTGATCGAGGATGGAAATGGAGCCTATTTTTTATTTTTTTTATTTGAGTCATATTGGTGGGAAATTAGTTCATGTATGACTATATTCATCCACATGTATTATAAATATAATTTTTTTTTCAGTTGACAATACCACTAAAAGAGAGATATATGTGTGTGTGTGTGAGCCATTTTCATGCACAACTATAAATGGTGTGGATCACACCAGGATTCTATATCAATGTAAAAGAATTTGATATTGCAATGTTGTGTAGGTATCTCCCCTAAACATGATACAAATTACCATCACTATTCTTTGGTTTAATGGACAACATACCTCTTTTGGAGGGGTTTTATTATAAAATAATGGAATTTATTTATCAAAAAATTCATTTAATTATATTTAACATTTATTCTAAAACCCATTCATCACAAATCAAATTCATTATGTTATGAAACTAGATCAACAATTACCACTGTTAGTTTTCACAGGCAACACACATCCATTGGAGGTGTTTTATTATAAAACATGACTTTATTTATCAAATAATGCAATTATATTAAAGAAAAGTTATTCAAGTTATGAAATTCAATATAATTAAGAATAATTAAGAAATAAGATAAATTTAATTTAAAATATTCTTGAATTAAAGAGGCTAGGAGAGGGACCCTACCTCAAGGAGGAACCAAGACATCCACTTCGGCTCTTGGAGCTTTCTAACTAAAGGTTGATGCTCCCTGACTGGGTATACGCACCTTCACACACATGAGAGAACACCTAGCCCTAATGCACACACCCTCATATCCATGAATATGTGCAAGGGAATCCTTCCACATATGCTTATATGCATATATCAGTCTCCACTCATCTACGTATGCATTTATATATATTAATGGGCACACCTAGACCCATACGTGCATAAACACTACCTTGGGTGCCAATACACGCAACGAGGGAACCCACATACATATACTTACTTACCTATGCACACACAGGAAAATCACCCTGTACTTGGAGACTCGAAACCAACGAACAGAGATCGAAGCACAACAAAAAGGATATTAGGAATGTTAAAACACATAAAAGATGCTACATAACCAGTGAGAAACAAACCAACAACATTAATGCCTTACCTAGATTGGCAGTGGAGAACCAAATCCACCTGAACCAACACAAAATGATCCAAAGCCCTATAGAAAACATAATATGGATTCAGAAACACTGAAATCTCAAAATACATGAGGTGTGAGACATGTATTAAACATAGAATCTTACCACATATCAACGACGGAGGACTGAATCATTCTAAACCCCTTCTGTCCCCCTTCTCGTAATATAACTACTCTCTATCCGTAGAATGCAGTAAAATACCTAAGTTTCCAATGTGATAAAGAAAATAAAATAAAAACTAAACTAAAACATACCTGTCTCTTGTGACTATACATGTCACCACCCAACATATAAGAACCACAAATCCCCATGGGTCAAATCATGTTCCTGCAAGCAAGGATAAATATATCCATGTTTCAAAATGATAATATCAAATAGTAAATTCCTATTAATTAAAAATTACTCTTCCTATTAATGGTATATAATCAGTTTGGCTTGAGTTTCATCTTAATTTTATTTTGTTCGATACAATTTTGTTTGGGACATTTCAATTAGATTTAGTTTGTCTTGTTTTTGTTTATATTATCTTGGAAAATTTCATTCATTTGGGTTCTAATCGATCTCATAACTAATAATAATCAGTCAATCCATATTAATAATTATATCCATTGGTTCCAAATCTAGTGTAAAAAATACATAGAAATGAATGATATCATATAAGGAAAATCATAAGAGGGGTTAGATGTAATGTATTCTTATTCATGAAATTCATACCTAATATAGACTTTTCATGGACACAAAAATCACAAAAATCCCCAAATTAAATTTGACCAAACAAATAAGGAAGAATAAATCAACCTCAAATGGTGGAAAATAGTGGTTGATGAGATGATCCAAACTAATTTTCCTTCGGTAGTGGATTCCAAATCATGTCTGAGGTGGACCTGGAAGAACAATGATACACCCTAGAAATGATGATCAATATTAGATATGTGAAAATTATAGAAGCTTAGAGAAGTAGTATAAAGTCATTGTGAATATCAAGGATTTTTTACTACAACCCCCTGGATAGCCCTCACCCCCTAGACACCACCCCACCACCTGAACACCCCCACTCCCTGGACACCCCCACCCCCCGGGACATCCCCCCAACCCCCTAGACACCCCCAACACTTGAACACCCCGACCCCCTTGGATATCCCCCAACCCCTGGACAGCCCCCACCCCCTGGACACCACCCCAACCCCGTGGAAACCCCCACCCCTAGATAACCCCCACACCCGGATACCCCCACCTCCTGGAAAACCACCCACCCCTGGACACCACCCCACCCCGTGGACACCCCCACCCCTGGACACCCCCGCCTCCTAGATAGCCCCCACCCCTATACATCCCCCACCCCCACCCATGGACACCCCAACCCTAGGACAACCCCACCCCCTAGCCACCACCCCACCCCCTGGACACCCGCACCCCCTGGACACCCCTACCCCCTATAAAACCCCCACCCCCGGGACAGACCCACCCCTTGGACACCCCTACCCCCTTGGACAACCCCAACCCCCTAGATAGCCTCCACCCCCTGGACACCCCCAAACCCATGTACATCCCCACTGCCAGGACAACCCCCTAGACACCCCCACCCCTATAAACCCCTTCAAAATGAGGCATATGTTAATGACAAGAGGATTCCATGATTTAATAAGTAGGAAAAAAAGGAAAAAGTCTACCTAGAGGGGTAAACTGAAGATAAAAGTATAAAGAAACTTCCAAGAGGTCATTGAAGAGAGTTGATCATCATGGGGTTTTAGTATGGTAAATATTCTTCTATTCCAGTATTAAAGGATGCATCATAGACTATTTTAAAATTTGTGAGGGTGTGACTTGATGCTAAAGGACGTTTTTGTTGGTTCCCACTTACCCTTAAAGTGGATTTTCAATAAAATAAAAAATGGATTGTGGATATACTATTTAAAAATAGATATAAAGATCTACAAAGTTTATGATAGAAAATTTGAATTGAAAATGAATATCATCCAAGAAAGGGATAGTATAATTGGATTATTAGTTGACATTTCTAAAGAAGATCTTATGATATTTCCTATGGAAAATCAAAAGCATTTGAAGAGGGTTTTTGGAGGTGTAATTATGTTGGTCATGAAGCTATCATATGTATGCATTTGATTCTTAGTCAAAAGAATTTGATTAGTGGTAAGGTAAAAGATCCAATGTTATAATGTTCTAAATCAGTTGCTAAAAATGGATCCACACATAAAAAAAGGTCGAACATGATAAGAAATAATGTTTGATCACATCGTCTAGAGAGTTATAGAAAGATAAACAAAAAAACAGATTACATTGAGAGTTCTCTAATTGATCAAGTGAATATGAAATTTTAAAACAATAATAAACATGTGAAAGAGGATTAAACCATGTATACTCAACATAAACATGTTTAGAATGTGATAAATAAGAAAGAGAAAAGAAAATAAAACACTTCTTATCTACAAAGAAATGTGTTCCACTAGAAAAAAGCCTCAGTCAGGGTTATAACTTAGAAGTTGTTAAACCCACCATATTACCATAATTGTTGATATAAAACAACACTCGAATGGAAATTTCACATAACAATCAATTCACACACACACACATATATTTTAAAGGAAAATAATTTTTTAAAATGAATCATTCATATAGTGTTGTTATTCCATTGAAAAAATCAACATGGAGAAAATACGAAAATACATTCTTGTTAATCACATCGCTAAAAACGTTTAAAATCATTTCCTATGAGTTAATTTCATATTTATAGTGATATTTGAATCTAGATAACACTTTATAATTTAATAAAATATGGTTACCCATTCAACTGTATGTGAGTGCAAAAAGAACAACACATTTGTCCATAAACCAATTTCCCTTCACATGCATCATGTACATATTAAAAGAGTATGAATTAGATACCATTTTCATTTGAAAATTATAACACTCCATTCACATTAAAAATCCATCCATAAATCATCAATGGTATGAATAACACTACACATAAAATATTCATAACATTTTTATGAGATCCAAATGATTTCACATAGAATATGATATTTTATATGAAACTAAAAACACATCCTATACTGTTCACCAAAATTGCAATGATATAATGTTCTTTTGGTATCTTCTATGTGAAATTTAAATGATTTATATCTACAAACACTATAATAATAAATTTTTTTTTATGTTTTGAGAAAATCAAAATAAAATCATATATCATAGATAAATGAAACAATATGAAATGATACACATTGAATCAACAAAACTCAAAAAAAAAACAATGAATCATTTAACCATATTAGAATAAGATTTGGGAATCTCTACCAAAGAATACCTAAATCATAAAAACGTAGAAGGGGATTATTTACTAGAGGGGATCTTCAACCAAGGTGTTCGACCTTCTCGAACTGGATTGGATTCACATCGGGTGAGGGAAACCTTGACCTAGGGGGGATTCACATCAGGTGAGGGAAAGATCGACCTATGGGGGATGTGCGACCTTGGAGGGGATCCTCGACTAGAGGAGGATGAGAAGGGGGATACATGAGTGATGAAAAGTGACAATCGAGGAGCAACGAGTGGCGAGCGACGAGGGCGAGTTGGAATGAGAGGAGTGGATCATGAGGGGGATGAGAGCGGTGATGAGGGGGAGTCGAGATGGGAGAAGCAGTGAGAGGGAGTCAGGATAGAGAGGGGAGGTGCTGTAGTGATGGTTAGTAGGGTGCAATGTGATGGGAAATCGAGTCAGGATGGGAGGAGGGCCGCGAGCAGAGACATTTTAGGTAGGTTTTTCCCATTGGTTAATAAGAACCATTTGGTATTGAGGTAGTTTTTTCTGATGGTTCATTAAAACCATTGGTAAAACCACTTATATTAATGTATACCAATGGTTTCACAAAACAGTTGTTATAGGTTCTTTATTCCAATGGTTTTTCCAAACTTTTGGGAAAGAATCTGTTGGTATAGGTGGGATTTTCACCAGTGATTTTATAGTGCTTCAATGCATTGTGTAATGATTATTATTATGACATGTCTTACTGGGATAGGGAGTGAACCTGATTTATCTATGTTAATTTTTCCATTATGATTTCTTAGAAATTATCCTTGACCTATGTTTATGATGTATTGTTTAAAGTTTCTTCCAAATTTCCCATGTTATCATTATCAAGCTATATCATGGATTATTATTCATATTCTTTCCCCCCCATTGATATGTCTATTTTATGACATGTATTACATTATTCCATGCTTATTCACTTTTTTTGATTTATATATCTACCATTTCTAATGTATGTCCTCAGGTTATCCTATTCAGTTTTAAAAGCCATGGAATTTTAGAAGAATGTTAGGGAAGTTTTCAATAATGTTGTTTTATCACATGTTCAAGATGTTATTCTATGTACCTAATTCCAATGGAAACTATACATCTCAGACTTCTAGGTTGTATTTATGTGTAATTTTTTGTAATAAATAAATTATTAATATGAAATAAAGAGTTGGGTTGTTATAGTTTTCAGTGGGGGTGATGATTCTAGTAGGTCGGGGAGATCCAAAATTTCCCATTTTAGATATTCTATTTTATATATTTTGTCCATTTGTAATGTTTGGAATTTTAATTTGTTTTATAGATGAATAATGTAAAGATAAATGTTAAAGGGACAAAATTTTGTTGGTTTCTCTTTATTTTGTATAATATTATATAAAAAATACATTTATACAGTGAAAAAATAATAATTTAGAAAGTCAGGGTCATTACATTCTCCTCGCCTTAATAAATTTAATCACTAAAATTTCAAATAATTAATTCATTTGAGATAATATTAGGGTACTTCTGTCACATATTCTTTTCTGGTTCCCACATAGAATCTTCATATTTATGGTTCCTCTACAACACTTCGATGAGGTGGGCATTCTTGTCATGTAGAACCTTGTCTCTATGGTCAAATATCTTCACTGGTTTCACCTCATAAGTGAGGTCAGGTTATAGTTGTACCGCCTATGGGTTCAATTCATGGGAGGGATCATGTATGTAATTCCTCAAGAGAGACACATGAAATACACCTTGAAATTAAGTTAGATTCATTGAATGTGCTACTCAATAGGCCATAGATCCTATGTGATCATGGATTTTATAGGGCTCAATGTACTTTGGGATAAGTTTCCCTTTCTTTTCAAATATAATGACTCTCTTACAAGGTGATATCTGAAGGAAATAGTTTTCACTCACATCAAACTCCAAGTAACTTCGATGATTATCAGTATATCTCTCCTTCCGACTATGAGGAACCTTTATATGTTGTTGGATGGAATGAACCTTTTTTGTCATGTCTTTCAAAAGATCAGACCCAAGAAATTTCCACTCACCAACTTCATCCCAATAACTAGTTGTTCTACATTACTATCCATATAGTTCTGCTTATTATTCCATTTGAATACATGAGTTGAAGATGCTGTTGTTTGAGAAGTAAACTAATGGTAGGTGTTGGTTCTATCCACATTTAAATTACATTGAGAAAGTTCTCAGTATGTCCTCAAGTGTCTGAATATTAATTTTAGATTATCTCTTAGTTTGAGGGTTATAAACAATAATAAAATTCAATTCAGTATTTAGAGAATATTTAATAATTCTCCAAAATTTATATGTGAACCTTATATCACAAGTAGGAACAATAGAATGTTCCACCGTCTAAAGTCTCTCCACTTCCTTTACCTATATCCTGGAATGTTAGGGAAGAGAGAAATCTTTATTAATAGTGATGAAATGGGAAATCATGGCAAGACGATCCACTATAAAACATATCACATTGTTTCCTTTGGATTTTCTTGGTAGGCTAGTGATGAATTCCAATGTAATATTTTCCCACTTCCATGTTGGTATGTGTAGTGGTTGTAATACACTTTTAGTAAGGTGTTCTTATGCCTTCACTTACTAACATACCAATAACCTTACAGTGCAGTCGACAATCTCCCTTTTCATATTATCCCACCAATAATGATCACAATGGTCCCTATAAATTTTAGTGCTTCAATGATTTATAGAGAAGTTATATCTTTTAGATTAAACCATAAACTCATTATTTATCTTGGGGACATATAGAACACATATCCTTGTTTGAAATTTCAATACACCTTATTGATTAATATTGAACTCACAAAACTCACAAACTCTGTCATACTTTGTAATAAGGGACATTCCCTTTTATGTTTCTTTATATTCTCTATTAATGATGGTTGAGAAATCATTTGGTATAGGGTTGATGAGGTCACTTACCTTAAAATTCCAATGTAAAATTTTACTAGTTCATTGATCAAAGGATCTCTTTGAATCCTCACTATTGTCAGTACAATATGTTCATTCCTAACTAATGCATCAACAGTATTTTTTCTCTTCTGGGTTGATAATGATTTGAATAGTTATAATATTTGAGAATTTCCCACCATCACCACTATCTCATGTTCAATTATTTTTTACATGAAAATATACCTCAAAATATGGAGGTCTATGTATATATCAGATTTCTCCCCATAAAGATAGTGCCTCCATATTTTTATATAAAAAATACCCACATCTAGTTTCAGGTCATGAATAGGATAATTATTCTCATGAGTATTCAACTGTAGATATGCATAATAAATCACCTTATCATTTTACATAATGACTCACCCAATCCCTTTCATAGATCCATCTCTATAAATAATGATTCATTCTCCAACAGAGGGTAGGGTTAACATAGGTACAGTAACAAATATCTTTTTCAGTTCTTGGAAACATTCTTCACACTCCATTATCCAGATGAACTTATCACATTTTTTAGTTAACTTTATTATTGGATTATAATGTCATGAAAATGTTTTCACAGATCTCCTATAATATCCTACTAAATGAAGGAAAATAAAAATTGATGTTACTATTGTGGGATGAGGCCACTCCTCTACAACATTTTTCTTTTCATGTTTAACTAAGACACCTTCATTTTTTACAACATTCCCCAACGAATCAACTTGTTGTAACAAGAATTCACATTTTATGAAATTTGTAAAAAGAATCTCCTTCTTTAGAGTTTTTAAGATAACCCTTATATGATCCTCATTGTCACCATGAAATTTAGTTTATATCATAATTTCATCAATAAAAAATACCATAAAGTTTTCAAGGAAGTCCTTAAATACTATATTCATTAAAAACATAAATATAGCAGGATCATCAGCCAAGCCGAAGGGAATAAAAATAAACTAATCATTCCCATATCTTGATCAGATGGTAGTATATAGAAGATATTAATTCCTCACCCTCAATTGATGATACCAGAACAAAGTTCTATCTTGGAGAAGAACCTATATCCATGAAGCTGGTCAAATAAATCACTAATCCTTGGGAGAGGGTAATTGTTATTAATTGTTATCTCATTATGTTCTCTATAATTAATGTCTAGCCGCATTGATCCATAATTTTTCTTCAAAAAAAGAATAGGTGATTACCAAGGGGACACACTTGGTTAGATAAATACCTTCTCCAAAAGATCAAGAAGTGGTTTATTCAATTCCTTTAACCCTATATTTTCTATTCTATATGGGGTCTTTGATATCGTGTTGCATCTAGGTATAAGTTAAGTGGATAACTCTGCCTAAAATTCTAGGGGAGGTCTGGGTAAC
Source organism: Viscum album (assembly GCA_963277665.1). NCBI lineage: Eukaryota > Viridiplantae > Streptophyta > Magnoliopsida > Santalales > Viscaceae > Viscum > Viscum album. Next base: position 1,674,862,202 of record OY728133.1, read on the forward strand.
TCTTCAAGAAATAAATTAATGTATTTTTAAATTATTAGGGTATTTTATATCTTTATACTTTCATTTACTTCTCCCTCTTCCCCGATCATCTCCATAAATTGGGATACATGAGATGCTTCTAGAAAAATCTCAGGATAGAATATCTCTCCTTTGAAAATGACATGGGTTGTGCATTCAAGACCACTGAAATTTACTATATTATGTAGTTGATCTTATTATTAAACTTTTAGAGCTAATCCATACCTAGTATAATGTGTAATTACTATATGGGCATGACTACTACATTTATAATTAGATTATACTCCCTAAAGTTAATACTGGATTTTCTACACACTATTGATGCTCGAATAATTCTTATAGGCGTCTTGACTGATAAATATACTTTTATTAGTTTAGGGATTGATTCTATATTCATTAAAAACTTTTATGAAATAAATTAATTTGTATAATTAGAATCAAATAAAGTAATTTATAAATTTAAGATCACAATGAGTTTACCTACCCCCACATCATTCAGAGCCTTCACTTCAGTCGTCATGATAGAAAATGCATGACCTTGATTATATGTCATATGCTATGGTTTATGGTGGTTTTACTCAATTATATTATGATTTGGACATTGATTATATAGGTTCCCAAGCTATACACACCTAATTTATTGAACTTTCATCTGGTCTATCACCATCTTCCCTTTGTCTTTATTGTTGGGAAATTTAGGTTTCATGCCACCGTGATTGTTTCATTACATATATTCGTCACTTCCAAACTTGTATCACTTTCACCTCCATGTAAGAAGTTCCTCGAATTATAATTTCCAAATTTGTTATATATGGTAAGTTTCAATTTCTACCCACTATTCCATGATCAATGTTTCTCACTGAGTTTGGTTCCATAGATATCTTTTTTAATTTTATATATATGACCACTACATATATCTAAACTCCAGTTCAACCTTCATAATACTTAAAAATATCTATTCAAATATGTTAATGTCATGATATTATAGATTTATCTAAATATGAGGCCTCATTCCACAAAATAATCTATCAATATTTCTCTTAGGACACATAATAAATCCAGAGCTGTATCAAGGAAGCCTTGTAAAGTTCATTTCATAGACTCCCACCAATTCATTTTCCTTCTTCTTCAGTTCATAGAATTCCTTACCCATTTTCATTTTCATCGAATAAGGAATGTCTTTGATGAAAAATATTCATTGAATCTCTTCTCACTCAATAGAGTCAATATCCCTTCTTGGATTCATTTTTTAATCAATGTCCACCACTGACCAACTTCTCCTTCTATGTGGTATACTTACTGGGTGACTTTCTCTTATTTCGAAAAACTAAGTACAAAAAATATATTTTCTTTTGATCTTATCAATTAGTCATAAATCAATGGGTTGATTGATACACCAAAAGATGGTGGTCATAGACACATAAAGGAAGCAATACAATGTTGTCCCCTTCGAGGTGAAGATAGTCTCTCGACTTGATTAAAGTTATTGTTCATTACTCAAGTTATTCGATTCACCATCCTTATGAAGTTTTCCATTTTATTATCCATTAGAACGATGTCAGTACATCATCCATTTCACTAATTACTTATGAAGTTCCTCATATTTTCCACCATTTTTAGAAAAGAATAAAAAATTAGTGAGAAACATATTAATTTTTTGAAACTTATAATTATAAAGTCATTTTATATCTTAAAAAATCATTCTTAATTATTTTATTAATTTCTTATAAAAATAATTTCATTTTCTATATATTCTTTCAAATGGTACATAAAAAGATTATGATTAACCAAACATATCCATTGGTTGTGTCAAAACTATAACTGAATCAAGGACTATTGTTGTTCACAATTTCCTATTAGATTCTAGATCAAAGAAATGTTTTTAGTTTTCATCCCTAGATATATTTGTGCCAGAGCCACATCGAATTTTTCATATCCAGATAGGTATTTCTTTGTACGAAAACCAATTACTTAATAATCACCGAAATAATAAGATTTTTACCTATATTTAGAATTATCACTTGGGTACTTTATAAAGTTTTCAAGTCATAATATATTAAAATAAATAAACCTTTTTTTGATACCAACTATGGAATCCCAACATTTTATTACATAACTTTTCACTAAATGATACAAAATAGAATATCATTTCAAGTTTATTTTCCTGGAAATCAGGTACATAATACATGAAAACATAAAAAATTATTATACATCCACTTAAAATACAACTCCTTATGTCGACCCTAAGTTATATTTACTAAAACTCATAACTTGGGGACATACATCAAAGGAAATATTTGATTTTTAAGCCCAATAAGAGAACAAACAAGAGAGTCATATATCATGTGATCTTGATACATATCAACATATCAACAAGAAATGAGTAATAATAATAAAAAATGAGAAAGAGGCATATAATGATAAAAATAACATGAATCATATCATGAAGATGGGGAAAAAAATTTTAAATAATACATTCATAATCATTTCCCTGAGGTTTATCATAGAGGTGTTGTAAATAAAAATTACCAAGGTTAGTCACTAAGGTATCATATAACGTGTAATCTCTGGAGATTAAATTATTCACCCAATGAATTAAAGTGCTATCATGGAAAACCATTAATATGTATTAATTTCATGTGATCCACAAATTTCATAATAAATAATTTCATAAATAACCTATGGGGAATAGGTAATTAGTTTCTTATCATGAATCCTAACATACAAAAGATCCTAAAGAAATGATCTTTATGTCATTTTACACCCATGAAAGGATATGTAAGTTTCATATATGTAAATATCAGAATTTATTATCCATTTTAAAATCGAGTTCCATACCCACTAAAAATAAAATAGGTTTTATTATTCAAATAAAAATGTAATGTTAATTACTTATATAGAAGATAAAATTCAAGAATAACATTTAGCACCACGACTGGTATAAAACATTGTTTTATAAAATGGTAAAATGAGAGGGCACAAGGGTATTCCCTTCATAAAATACTATTAATATATTATTGGGATAATATAATGTGTAAAAAAATTGAATCTTATTGTAAATTAGAATATATACCACAAAAGGACTCTTGAATGGAAAAGATAAGTGAAGATTTCCCTTACCTTAAATAGTTTTTCCTAAAACCTGAGGATGGAACCTTGGGGGCCTAACGAAACCATGGAGGACACCTTGGGAGGTGAAATCACCATAAAATAATGGATGATGTATTTGGATTTAATGGAAATGGGGGAATTGGTGGGTATTTATAAGAGAAGTGGATGAATTATTTAATATTTTCCAAATATAGGTCTTGGAAAACATGGTTGTGAAAAATGAATAAAAATTATCTTAAGCATGGGTTTTATCATAGTATTGAATGTTTGGGTCACATTTAATTTTATTTTATTCTATTATAATCAATCTTAATTTTTAAATACATATTTTGGTATGGAAAAGTAAATATTCCATAGAGTAATGCTTTAACTATCAAATTTTCCTTTTTAGAATTTTGGAAGGTAACATATAGTTTTAAAAATTGAATAAAATATAATAAAATACATATTATTGATAAAATAACATATTATTTTTCATCTATTATGTTTAATTAATTATTAAATAATTTTTACATAAATATGATGTCATAAAATATAATGATACCCTAAAACTGTATTTTTTACAATTCATAAAAAATAATGTATTTTATAAAATTCTAATAAATTAACCCCAACCTAAATTAGATGTGTTTATTTAAAAAAATGTGTTTATTTTATCATAAAAATACTCTAAATATGAAAATTATAAATTTTAACTCTAAAAATACTTATTAATTAATATTATAATTTTTAAGGCATAATCACATTTACAAAATTTTTAAAAAAAATTCCTAGGTCATTATAAAATTTTTAATCATTTATTATTTAAAAAAAGTTTTTTAAAATACTATTTTATTAAAAAAACTATTTAGAATACCTTGGTCTATTATATAAATTTTTTTATATTTTCTAGAAAAATAATATTCGGTTTTATTTGCATCCAAAAATTGAATTATCAAATTCAATTAAACATTTATTTCATTAAGAAATACTTTATTTTAATGAATTGATGGAATAGATTTTTTATTTATACAATGGATATTAAAAATTCTGAAACTAAGCCATAGACATGTAACCCCTTATTACACCTAAATACACAATAAGAATAAGGCGTGTGATGGTGGTGGTTTCTTAGGGTGCCTCGGCTAACATAATCTGAGTGGTATTCTCCACTAACATAAACTTATCTCATAGGATATTTCATTCAAGATTCAAGTGTAGATGTTTTTATTGGGCTTGTTCGAGGGATAACACACTAACAACATCTCCTTCACAAGTTCTGAAAAATGGACTTCAAACAGTATTACTCTACTATTTGAAACCATCAATTCTCATTTCTTTATCAGTTGTCCTTTATTATTGCTACATAGAAACACTAATTAAAATGTAAAAATCACACCAACAGTTTATTTTCCAATGGTCATATTGACCATCAATTATATAATGGTTGAAAACCAACAGTCACATTTCCTTTTATACCAAATAAATACCACTTCATTATTTCATTCAAAATTTAATACAATATCACTTAAGGTTATATTTTCCATCATAATATATTGACTGGTTTACTAATGTTTTGATTTATTCCTATATAATTTGCAGTGGGGGTTATAATTCCAGTTGATTGGGGTGATCAATACTTTTCTATTTTAGTTGTTCAATTTTATATGTTTTCTCTAGTTATAATGTTTGGAATTTTAATTGGTTTCATAGTTGACCAATGTAAATATCATTGTAAAGGAATTTTATTTTTGGTTTTTCATTATTTTTAGGATATTATATAAAAAATACATTTATTCATGAAACAAAATATCATTTACATGGTCCGCGTCATTAGATAAAATTTGTGTGATGTATGTCTCAAGTCCTAACACATACCTAGAGATTTCCTGACGTTAGATCTTTCATTGAAAAATCTCTCTCTTCTCAGAGCAGATCAAAGAGGTCATCTAGTCTATGTAGTGGATACAAATTTTTTTACTATGAGTTGGTTAAATCAATACTAATCCACACCTATCATAAGGGCACTATTTTCCTTCTTGAAAAAAAAGAATTGGTAAACCCCAAAGTGAAGGTCTTGAGTATAAAAATCAATTAGCCTCCAGATCCTATATATGTCTCCTGATCTCAAGAAGATCCTTAGGTTCCATCCTCTAAGGGGTAATGGTCACTAGTGCTACTCAAGGAACTAAATCAATAATTAATTACACCAATAGCAGCTGATGTTGGCTAGAGAATTCATCATGAAATATGTCACTAAAATGACTCATTACATGATGAAAAATAGTGTGTTATAACCCTTGGTCATCTAGGAAAAATATAGAAATATAAGATATCTCATTTCCCAACCTATATCTCTCATGTCCTGATCGCATGGCTTGCACATCCCATTCTCACCTATGGATGTACTTATTTCCCTATGGTGTTGTAAATGTCACCCTCTGACGATACCAGTCAATATAGGATCGATAGGGAACTAAAAAGTCTACCATAATGATTATATCAAATCCCCTCATGTCGAGGATGTAAATATTTAACATGAAAAAGCATCCTCCAATCTCAAGGGGATAGTCCTTACCACAACAAAGTCCCTCTGATTGTAGACCTAACAAGGTATCAATCATCATAACACCTTGAGAGTGTTTGGTATTTAAGCCTAGACTTCCCATAATAGTCTTAGATATAAAAGATTATGATGCACCCATGTCAAATAAAGAAGTCACTGAAGTAGAGGAAATGAGAATAGTACCTCAAACTGTAGAAGGTATGGTGTTCTAATCCTCTAGAATAAGATGGAATGCATGTAACTAGCCCAAATTGTGATCCTAAGTCACTGCTTTTTCTCCCTAAAGAGTCCCACTCTGCTAGAACTGAGAATCATAAGCCTAACTGACTCTACCTTCATCACTATCTCGAGATGATTGGCTGGTTGTAATCCAGTTGTCTATATGTCATGATCCTACTGGCCATGCTCTTGATCATGCAGTAGGTGTTGATCCATGCTCACGAGTCATTGAAGGTAAATTCCTTTAGATGAACTTGATATGCCCCATCCCACCACTTCCTCTATATTCGACTGGATCATACAATCACTAAGGCTTCATGTGTCCCATCATCCCGCACTAGTGACATATCATTAAGGTATCTAAATTAGGATCCTAACTGCTACTACCTTCATAAGTATCCTCAAAATGTCTCTTTCACAAAGAATAAGATACACTAGTATCTCTAGGTGTTGAACTTTTCAGACTCACACCATCAGCTTCCCTCATATTTTTCTATATAAAAAGGTCCTGGTTAATGATATTAGATACAATTTTCAATCAAAATATATTAAACTACAACAAGATGACATAAACCTGATCATCCTCAAATTTCTTGATAGTCATAAGGTCATCACCCACTAGAGTAGGGGTGAACCACAACAACTCAGTAAAATGGGAAAAGTATTCCCCAACTAACATGGTCCTCACTAAAGGTTCACGAATTCTCTAGCTCTGAAAAACATTAGAGTCTAGGGAAATAAATATTCATAGAAAATGGTCAGAAAATCATCCCAAAACATATCACAACTTCGATTTTCCTAGGTGATTATGTCCCACCATAAATTTGTAGAATCACATAGCACATACATAACTAATTTTACCCTTGACTTTAGAGGTGTCTTGAGAGGATAAAATAAAGATAGAATAGCTGCAATCCATGACTCAGAAGTGTGTGGTCTACTATCCCCCTAAAAGGTGGGAAGATGATACTTGTGGAATTACCAAGTCAAATAATCCATGGTTTGGGGGGGATGAATGATACCTTACATATTCTACATTATATAAAGAAAAACCACTCAGAATTGGGTATTAGTGCCCATATCAGGAACATGAAGAGTTTCCATAGGTGGAACTATAAGAGGAATCACTAGCGGCTGAAGTCCCACCACCTCATGTATATGATCATCACGAACTTTTGGGCATGTGACCGGAGGATGTCTTGGTGTCATAATGATAAAATTATAAACGAATGTCTCAGTAGAGATTTTAAAATTTGTATATATTTCAGGTTGAAAACTAGGATAGGAGTAAAACCTTCTTATAAATATATTATACCAATCTACCCACTTCTAAATCTAGCATTGGGTAATAGATAAATACTTTAATAAGTCATAGGATTGAAAAATATACCCCACTACCCACTACCGATGATATGTCTAAGTCAAAGTTTATGTTTTCCATGTAAAGGATAACTAATTTCACTTTAGATGTCATATTAATTTTAAACCTCTGCTTGTTAAAATATTTAAATCAATTTAAAATGGTTGAACTAGATGAATTGTCGTTTTTAACCTATAAGGCCCAAACTCCTTATGAACCAAAATATCAAATCCAGTTAATCTATATTATAACACATTCTATCCCATAAAATCTATGGTTTATGGATCGATATTCCATAATTGACCACTTAAGGAGTTTCCTTTAACTTATTATGGGAAAAAACTATTGGGTTAAGGTAGACACATTAAGTTTCAATTATGTTTTATAATCCCTATAATATGTTTCATCAAAATTCAATACATATTCAAAGAACTATCAATATTCAATTGGAAACTTCATTCTGAAAATAGACGTAACATAGAAAAATACATGGAATATTAATCCTATTGTGCCTATGATGATGCATTTACTAATTGAAAACACTAATTTCATTGGTCCTAGGTAAAGAAATCATCATTTAAATCACATCAATATAAATAACATCATAATACATGTGAATTACCCAATGGTGAAGATAATCCATCAATAAATGGAATAATCAATAATAACTTCCCATCCCAGGTAATTGGGGTTTCCCCTATACTTGAGTTAGATACATTCAAGAACAAGTTAAAACATAAATTCCATTAAATCCTAGTCTCCTATCTAATTACCAATGAGTAAGACAAAGGAAAACTAGATCTAACCCTACTTAGTAATGTGATGACTTAGAGTACACTTAATCCATGCCCCGAGCCAGTTGGACACATGGCCTTAAGAGAGCCTCCCCATATGGCAGAGGCTACTGAATAGCAGCAAGGGTGTAAAGGTGTTATAGTGGGTAGAATATACCCTCATTTCAGAGTTCAAGAATGGATATATCCATAGACATAATACAACATAAGCATATATAAACAGACATAATATATAAATAGTGAATGAATAAACAAATGATCAACTGCGTAAATATATTGACACCCACTATGGAAGTGTCAATACACGGATTCATGGGATGATGGTAAACAAAAGGGTAACCGGGTAAAAAAAATAATATTTTTCAATTCAAAAAGTAACAAAAGAACAAAATATACTCCACTATCATCTCAAATGATGCTTGGTCCTCTACTCTTATGATCATATCAAAAACCTATTTTAGTTCCACTTCCCTTTTCAGAATCTGCATTTAAAGAATCTTCTCAGCTACAAGAGGTATCTTGAGTAGGGTGAGAGATAAAATCTTAGTAGGCCACCGCCAATGGTTTTTATAACTAATCTGATTAGTGATAAGAACTAAACCATGTGCATGCATAAAATAATTAGTAAACAAAACTAATCAAGAATATAACCACCCACTCAGGTTCTTATAGGACACATGGAGGTTTTACCTACTTCAGATCATAGATAGAGTAAAGTATGATCAGTCACTATATATATAGTAGTAATATATATAGAATTATTATATATCGAATCCAACTATACAAACCATGCATGTGTGGACATAAGTGTTCATATACCTTGAATACTAGGTCATGGTTGGACCGAGGTGTAACTTAGACATACAAGACATGTCTAACAACCCTATAAGCTCAAGAAAAAGGGTACATTGCCTACATATCTGAGTGAGTGGGAGACTTCATGCTCTTCAATCAATATTGTGAGTGTTCCATCCCGTCAACAATAAAAAAAAGGTGTGTGGCATGTTAAGACCAACGTACTAATAGTGTCTGTGGTGTGAGACATCATACTCAACACCTGATGTAAGGGAGGATGATACTGTCATTCCCAACAGAATCCTTACCATCGTATCACATCCTCCATCAAGGATTAATCACATTTATAAATATGGTAATTAATAATTACCTCTCATGAATCTCAATATTCAAGTTGAGATACAAGCATGGAATTTCATATCATCTTAAGAACGTGACCCAACATTAGCATATGGTGCGGCCTTACTACCCCTGAAAATTTATTCCATTTAAAAACGTTCATTTAATTAATGAAGAGTAATCCATCATGAATAATTTACCCTATTTAATATATTTAATTAAAATAAATAATGCATGGAAATTTAACTCATTAATGTCAAGAGGCATTTAGAAGGTGAAAATATTAATCGGAAATTACCTACATGAAAAATTTACTTTATAAGGAAAAATAATAACTTAAGTTGGGATTTGATTAATTTAACATATAAATAAAAGAGGTAAAAGAACTTTCTAAACAAATTTGAACACTTGGGAGATTCTTCATCTATTTTAACTCTTAAATAAAAAGGAAAATTCATTGAAGCACACCCAATGTGAATCCATAGGTGATTTCAACATCCAATAGAATTCCCAACCAAGGATCAAAGGGGGTGTATCATGGTGTGATGATAAATTTGATATAAAGAACTAAAGAAAAGGGTATTTTAGAGAAAATATGGTGTATGACACAATGTCCAAGCTACGAACCATAAAAACTCCATGGGAAAATAATGAGACCACCTACATCAAGGACATTGATGACTCCTCTCTCAATATCAACATCAGATTTATAGTAGGTTGGCATAGATCTACGGAACATTCCATCACCATGAAAATAGGGAAATGGATCTTGAACCTAAATATTGTGATAAAAGATAAGATAATCTTAGATAGAAGGTAAGAGACAAGGAGAGATAATGTTAAGGAGTACAATGCCTTCGATGGATATTAAATCTCAAGACAAACATGAAAGATACTTAGATGCCCAGGTTGGAGGAATCTTTATGTCACCAAACAAGAGATGGGATTCCCATCAGTAGAAATGATATAGAAAATGAAAGAATTTAGGTTAAATAATTAAATATGGTAAAAAATTAATTTCACCCCAAAATACAAGGATGAACAGTTTGGCCGCATGGTTAGATAAACTGTGCACCAACAATGTTCCAAGACACTACTATAAGGAAGAAACTCTCATAGATAGATTCATGGTTTGTCTTACTGTGTGAATACTATAAAAATGGACTATATCCTATACCCATAGTTTTATGCATGGGTGTATGCCTGAGGGTGTATAGTTTTAGACAAATCGTGCATCACTAGATACCCCACTCTCTGCAACTGCATAGTCTGGGGAAACCATGGATGATGGGTGGCACAGTTTCTCTTTACAGTGCAGCCTAGTCTTTTCTTCTTATTTCAAGGCTATAGGATCCAAATGAGCCTCTTACACACCTCATCGATCCTTGACTTGATTAGGTAAAATTAATAGTTATGTCAAGAGGAATTTTAAACCAAAATAGATCAATCCATACCTTAATGAAAATATGGGTCGTTTCAAAGGTAATATCCAAAGGGATGAACAAAGGATAAGAGAATGGCCAGAGATGGATTTATCTATAGGGCAGGGTCATAATATGCATGAGGAACCCATCAATTCAATTTATTATTCATTTTTAAAGAATTTATTGTGGGGTGTGGTTAGAATATAAATGAGATGTTATTTAAAATGTGAAAAAATTAATGGGAAAGACCTAAACCACCTACCTTGATGTAGTATATCTCCACTATTCAGTTATTGAAGATTTAAACAAACTTTAATGGGAGAAATTAAAGGATTCATCCAATACCCAGAAAATAGGGGAAAAATCTATTGCACATAAATAGTGAAACTAATGGAAGGGGAACCTTGAAATAGAGGTAAGATGAAGGATGAGCTTATAGAATATTTTCATTCCTTATGATGATAATGGATTTGGTTTCTGGATGAAGGAGGTAACCCAAACACTATAGAGGAGGAGGAAAGGAGAGCTATGTATAGAGAGTATGGGAGCTTGCTGGAGAAGAAGGAGAAAGAGAATGAGTGTATAAAACAATTCATTTAAGAATGGATTTTTTTGAATTTCTCCTAGAAATTAATGGAACACATTTTGGCCAAATGGTTGGACAAATCATGCACCAACAGTGTACCAAGACACCAATATATGGGGAAACCCACACAAATAAGTGAAAATTTTATCTAAAAGTGTGAAAAACATCCTAGATTTCACTACCCAAGATCATCAGTTGACCAAACGAGTGTGTTCCTAGGGTCTCATGATTTTATAAAAATCGTGTGGCCCCATTACATTCACTATTTAAAACCGTATGGTTTAGGGTATCAATTTAGACTAGGATTCCCAATTTCTACTAACATTATGGCCTAGTACTTCCTTTGATCATTGAGTTTCTAGGTTACAAATGATCCCTAGACATACCGAAGACCTCAATAACCCAGTTAGACATCATTATTGGGGCCATTTAAATGAATTTAATCTAAAAATAAATGTTCCATTCCTTTTAAAAAATATATGATGTTACAACTTCTCCTCTTTAAGGGAACTCATCCCAAAGTTTCCCTTATAAGGCAGGTAAAATTTCATCTTAGAATGTTACAACCACTACACATGTACTTCAACCTCCCACTCCCAGGCCCCATCAAGTACACATCTATGATGCCATAGCTCTTAGACCATAGGAACTGACTTGCGATGGAGAACCTTCATGATATAATAAACATTATGTATCAAATGCTCCTTCAAAGATTCATCCAACTCCAACTCAATATCCCATTTTTCAAAAGAATGAGATGGGTCTGCATGATATTGTTGAATCTAAGATACATGGAAGAAATCATGCAAGGAACAATACCTCTGAGGTAACAACAACTGATAGGCTACCAGCCCGACCCTATCCACTATCTCAAAAGGCCTAATGTATCTAGGTGATAACTTTCCATGTATCCTAATACTCTTACGACCCAATATGTGAAATATATGTATAAAGAAACAATGTCCTACCTCAAACTCTAGTGGTATATGGAGAAAATTTTTATATGAATTAATCCCAGTCTGAGATGTATCCATATGATTTTGAATCATTTAAACTTTCTCTAAAGTTTCCTACATAAGATGAGGACCCAACAATGTTTCCTCACCTACCTCTATCCAGTACAAGGGTGAATGGCATGATCTTTAGAAAAGGGCCACATGCAAAGGCATATGTATTTTTTACTTAATTTTTTTGTTGTAGGGAAATTATACCAGAGTAATAATCTTTTCCCATGGACGTCCAAAATCAATGATCCACGTTCCAAGAATATCCTATAACACATGTATTGTATGCTCAGATTTCCCGTTAGACTGAGGGTGATATGTTGTACTCAAAATCACTTATGAACCCAATGCCTTTTGTAACAATTTACCAAACCGTGAAGTAAAGTAGGAATCTTGGTCTCATATGATAGAACGAGGAGAACTATGTAGTCATACTATCTCTCATATATAAATCCTTCTTAATTAATCAAAAGAGAATGTTTCCTGAATTAGTAGAAAGTGTGAAACCATGGTCAACCTAAAAAAACTGAACCATACTACGTCAATTCTTAGAGGTGATCATGGAAATCCTATCATGCAGTCCATGGTTATGTCATTTCATTTCCCCTTAGGAATGGAGAGAGTATGTAGAAGTCCAACATGTCACTGGTGATATACTTTCACCTACTGACAGGTGGAGCACCGAGTAATGAAACTTGCTCTCTGACTCCTCGTACCTAGCCACCAATACTAATGATATATCTCTCTCTACATAATATGGAGAATAGGATAAACATCACATATAGAGGCATGAAATTACCTTATCAAATCTTCCCATATATCAGATGGAAACCATACACAACCATGTAAGAGTAGAGTTTCACTTCCATTAAAAAACAAACTGTGAGTCTGGTTCTCTCCTGTGATGATTCCCCTCAAAAAGAGGCCCTCAAAATTAGACATATGCCTCATCTAGAGCATCTCTTGGAGAGAGTATGTAATTGCTAGAGCTACTATAATTGGATTCTCGTGATGTACCTTAAACCTCCAGGTGCATCTCAGAAAATAGAGCCATCAACTTCTACTCACTATTGATGTCCATTATGAGTTGCATATGAATATTATAGCTAAATGAATCATCTAAAACACTTCCCTTTCTGATTATGTAATCAATCTTAAAGTCATAGGACTACATGTATTCTAACCACCTACACTACCTCGATTTATGTCTCACTGTATGAATATTTATTCGAGTCTTTTATGATCTTTGTAGACAAAAAATCACTCACCAAATATATAGTTCCTCCAAAATCATAGATCATGAACCAAAAATTCTAGCTCAAGGTCATGCATCAGGTATTTACACTCATGCGACCTCAACTCACAAGACCCATATGCCACTACTCTATTAGCCTGCATTAGAACTACACCAAGGCCGATTCCTAAAGCATCACAATAGATTGTATAACTCATGTCCAACTCGAGAAGAATCAAGATAGGCACTGAGGTGAGTCTTCCCTTTAACACCTAAAAAGTTGTCACATAGTCTTTATACTTTTTGAACTCCACACCCTTCTTAGTCATGGCCATAAAAGGGGCTTTGATGCTGTAGAAATATTGAAGGAAATGCCTGTAATATCCAGCCATACCTATGAATATACGCATGTTAAATACATTCCTAGGTATTCACAGAAGACCATAATTCTCACCTTATTTGGGCCAAATGATACACATACCTCATATATGATATGACCCAAGAAGTGAAAATTATTTATCCAAAATTTTAATTTTCTATGCATTGAATATATATGGTTCTCTCTTAGTGTACTCAAAATGATTTGAAGATGATTGGCATAGTCATATCTAGTGAGAGAGTACACTAAGATGTCATCTACAAAGACCACCATAATGGAATCAAGATATGAGAGGAAGATCTGATTCAAAAATTCCATGAGGACTGCTAGTGAATTAATAAGACATAATGGAGTAACAAGATACTTTTAAAGGTGAAATCTTCTCTAAAATGAAGGTCGTGGTATTGATTAGACTCTCATGAACCAAATGGTATCCTAACCTCAAATTGATCTTAGAGAAAATAGATGGTCCACATTTCTGGTCAAATAGGTCAACTATAAGAGAGAGTGGATACTTATTTGTCACTTTAATCTGGTTCAATCAGTGGTAATGAAAACACAATTTAAGGGTACCATCTGAATTCTTGGAGAAAAGGATTGGTGAACCCCATGGAGTTGTGCTGGTTTGGATAAAACCATTAGCCTCTATATCTTCAAGGAACTTATTATGTTCATGGAGCTCTATAACTACAATCCTATAAGTAGAAATAGACAATGGTTCCACACTCCGAACAAACTCGATAGTGAACGAAACCACTCTCTCAAGAGGTAAGCTAGATAAATCGTCCGAGAAGAAGTCTTTGAACTGATCCATAACTAGAAGGAACTCTATCAATTGCATTCCCTATTTTCTCATTAGGTGACTCACCAATTGATCTGTCACTTTACCGAGCCCTATAAGTTTGGGTCCAACTCAGATTATTTGGATATCCCATTCACCATTATGGATATACATTTTTCGCTCAGGTGAGGTAAAAGTCACATGGATATGATAGAAATCTAGTCGGTCATGATAGGGAATAAGACAATCTATTCTGAGAATGATTTTGAAGCTGGTCATATCAAGGATGAAGAAACCATAGAAGAAACGGAAATCAACTATTTCAAGGTGGGACTCCTAAAATTAGCATATTTCATCTCTTCTCATCCCAAATGGTGTGTTGTGATACACTACTCCATAGAAGTGCTCTATTGGAGGCCATGACTCTCCATATCTATAGTAGATATAAAAGACTGTGATGAACCTGTATCAAAAAGGGTAAAAAGTAGAGTATAAGCTTCCAGAATAGTACTTCTCATCACATATTCTCCTAGAATATGCTCCTTGCATACAAGATGCACTACATAAATAGGGGATGAACCACGGTCTAGAGATGATACAAGATTAGCCTGAGCAGATCCACTCTGCTAATACTAAAACTCGTGGACCTAACATCCTAGATCATAACCACTACTATCTCAGCCTCATCTTCTGGTAGAAGACCACCTCCTAGCCTGATGTCGAGTCACATATCCCAAACATGATAACAGTTTTGGTACAGAACCCCTCCCACTAGATGCTGGAAGAATGAACGGGAAGAAGTGCTGATGGTGACCCATCCTACAATAAGATCGACACTTGATTAGGTTCCATAGGGACTGAGGATTGTTATGTCCTAGCCTACAACACTAGTGACACACTATGGAGAAATAAATACATGTAACCTTACTAGATCATCCCCCACACGCAACCTCGAAATGGTTTATCCTACCTCTAGAAGAACTGTCACCCTACCTTAGAGATAAACATACCTAGCTCACATCGCCAGCTTCTTGAAGATTTTTTTATGTAAATAGATATTATTTCACTATATATGTAATGGTAATAAACCTAATTATGTTCTACTGAGATTGAATATAATTACCTAGACCTTCCTCAAAGTGACTCATAGTTATCAAATCATCACCGATCAGTGATGGAGTGGAAAGATTATGATTGGTGAAGCGAGAAGAATACTCAAGCATTGTCATAGAGCCCTATTAAAGATGAATTAACTCCCTAGCATGGTCGGATCCCAGAGTATGTGGAAATAAGATATCAGATAAGGCTTCTTGGAAGTCTTCCAAACCATACCTCGATAGCACTCAGACTGAGATATGACATCCCACTAGCGCTTGGCGGAGTCACATAACATGTTGGTATTATGCTTGACTCTCTACTTTGTAGGCGTCTCAAGATGGTCGAAGATAGATACCCTATATTCTAACCATGACTCAAAATCCTGTGGGACATCATCCATTGAGAATATGGGAGGATTTCGATGCTAAAAATCTGGTGCCAGCTTTTCCATAGTAAGGGTATGCTGAGGATCACCCTAAATATACTGCATGAACTATAGAAGGATTGCAGGGAATTAAGCATCAATACCTAGTAAAAGATCAACAAAAGGTTCCTCAGGTAGCACTTCAAGAGGTATAATGGGTGGCTCCGTGTCCACTACCTCTAGAGTGTGCTCATTTCCACTCTCTTGGTGTATGACATGAATTATTCGTGGTGTCATATCTCTGCAATTGTAAAGCACACACCCCATAAAAGACATATAATATATAGGGAAAATAGTTAAGGAAAATAATTAAGAAAGATATGTACAAAGACTGCCCATAACGATGATATAACCGATATCCTACTCCTAGAGCCAGGTCTAGGAGAGAAGGAAAATATCTTAAGGAGTCACAAATGTCATTCCCTATAGGAAATTACCAAGGCAAGGTTGGGGTCACGATGTCACATTTCTCACATAGAGTGGCCATTTAATTTTAAAGGTGGAATTTATTTAAATTCATTAATTTATTTCAATCCCCTTTTTAAACGGTTGAATTATGTGGTTCACCATTCCATTTTATAATGGACTATACACCTTATAAATTTAAATTGGGAATCCACTTAATACAAATCATTACACATTCCTACAGAAAGAGTTGACACACTTTGATAAATATAAAAACCTAGGAACTACAAGGCACAAATATCAATCACATGAAAAACAACCAACACATTGTAAAAGTAAAAATGGAATAGCATAATGCATGAAATTTTATGTCCTATTATGCCCAATATGAGGCATGAATCTAATATTCACTAATCTCATCGGGATATGGTAAAATAAGAAATCATCATTTCAATAAAACCAATATCAGTAACATTACAAGACATGTGTGTCACTCGATGGTGATGTTTTATCAACTATAAATGGAATAATCAATATCTACAAATTCCAATCCCAATAAATTTAGGTTTTCCCTATACATGGGTTATCTACATCCATGTACAAGTCCAATTACAAATTCCAATGTCCTAGTATCCTATCTAAACCTAAATAGTTAGACTAAAGAAAAAGAAGGCTCAAATTCTACTTTGTATTATCTCACACAGAGTTCCACTTATCGGTGCCCCGAGATGGTGGCCATAAGACCTCAATCACATATCCCAAGATTCCAAAGGCTTATATCTAGCAGTGATGGCTTAGAGAATGTACATGGGGAAACTATTCCAACATAGAACAAAGTATGAAAAATATTAAATGATAGATAATAAATAGTAGAAGAGTAAATATTAAACAAACTATAGTGGAAAAAACATAGTAATAATAAAAAACATATAGGATAAATACCCAAATGAAAGAAGAGTAACAATAATAGTTCAACAATTATATTTATTGTTTTTTATATGTATATAAAAAATGTGAGTACTGGGATCAAGGGAGACATGAATATACTGTATGATATAAAAAAATCCAAAAAAACTGCTATAATAAGCATCTTAAGAATAGGCTCGGTCCTATGTCCCAATATTTATCCTAATGCTTTAAATCCATCAAGAAGAAGATGCCACACACATCCCATTATCCATACCTATGATCATAAAATCTTCTTCAGTGGCTAGGGTGGACAATGTAGGGTGTGAGATAAAATATCAGTATGCCTCTACCCATAGTTTCTAGGATAATCCATTCAGTGTAATAAATAATTTAATAGTGTAACATATAAAATAAATTATGGAAATAAATGGTGAATAAATAAACACTCTGGTCCGGGTTCCTTAGTGGACACCCAACCAATACTACATACCTTATCCTAAGTCAGATGTCTGAAATGAAGCACCTGTGCAAGTAATAATATGTGACAAGTACCTCAGTAAAAAAGCATTTAAGGTAGGTATAACCTATGATTATATTTTTTATTTGTGGTCACATTCCCATGTCATGATAAAAGTATGATCAAAATCTAATTAATAATAATTTAAAAGGGGTTCAGCATGTATTCCATCTAATCTAAGGTTGGAGTAACAAGCCAGACCAAAGAGATCTCAAAAGGATCCCAAGGGTCATTACATGTGTCTCCGATGTAACCAATGCCACCATGTCCACCCAAGAAAACCCATATAGCCTCCCCTTATATCAATCATGGAATAATGTGTCTCAGTATGTACCATGTATCTAACATAAGGGAATGGGAATCACCCTAGGTATGGTGTCTCCATATTTATAAATAATTTATCCTCAGTTTCTATCTTACAGAACCGATGTCACAAATGAGTATAGGAAAACTAACTGGAGAGACCATACATTGAAATCCAATGTATCTCTACTAGTGTTTCAAGTAAATCCACAGCAGACAGGACAAGTTCGTGCATAGAATCCTTATCTCTAGACCCATGTTCTCTATATCCCATAGAAGGTGATCTATATCATTCCAGACACATCACAATGTAATGCATATATATAATCATAATTCCACTCCCTCAAATAAACAGTTAAAAACCATATGCTCACCAAGCTAACAAAACTATACAATTAAATCCTATATCTATGGAAAAATTAACAATGTCAATGTAAGGAAAATAGTATGGCATAAATGGATGGAAAAGTCCTATTCTAAAAATCACAATCCTGAAATCAATTAACCACAATTTAATTATAGATTTAATTCGTTTTAGCATGTAATGACACCCAAAGTGGATTGAAACTCAAATCATGGGAAAAACTACACAATAGAAAGAGAGAAAACCCAAATGGATATCAAATGATGAGGTGAACAACCAAAAATGGATTTCTCCATTGGTTAGTGTCACAATAGGCATGAGGAACCCATCCGTTTAATTTATGGGTCATTTCTAAGGTATCACCAAAGGGGTCCGATGAGCAACATAACAAAATAGTATTTAAAATGAGATAAAAAAACATGAAAAACAAAAAACCCATAACATGATGAAGTAGTGCTCTACTCATTCATTATCAAATCTTGAAATGGACTAGAATGATAGAAATTGAAGGGTTCGTCCAATATCCTAAAAATTGGGAAAATGACATTTCACATAAATAGTGAAACATATGGAAGAGGAACCTCGGGATAGAGGAAAGAGGAATGAGAAGGTTACCAAGGGATTTCTATTGCTTCTGATGGTGAAGGATTCAGTCACTAGATGAAGGTGGAAACACAAACCCGATAAAAGAGGATGAAAGGAGAGCCATGAATGGACTGTAGGGGAGAACACAAGAGAATAAGAAGAAATAAAAAGATGTATTAAAAAAATTCATTTAATAGTGTTTTTTTTAATTTCTTCCACACAATAAGGGTGAACAGTTTGGCCATATGACAGTCCAAACCTTGCACCAACTGTGTGCCAATTCACTACTATAAGGGAAAACCCACACGGTTAGGAACATATTTTATCTAACCATGAAAAAACCATGATAAATTACACTTCCCAAAACCTAAAGTTGGACACATGGGTGTCTTCCTGGGGTCACACGGTTTTAGAAAAACCGTGTGGCCACATGTACTCCATTGTCTATAGCTGCACAGTTTAAGGAAACTGTATTGGTTGGGTAGTACGGTTTCTCCTAACCCTATGACCCAATATTTTATTTCATTTCTAGGGACTCAGGCTTCGAAAGATCCCAAGATGCACTTAATACGTCCTTGACCTAATTATGCATCATTATTAGGATTGTTTAAACAATTTTAAACAAAAGGTAAGTGGTACACACCTCTGATAAATGTTGGGACATTACAATAACATTTATAGATTCTATAGATTCTATATGTTTAAAGGTATTTATAGAAGTTAAATAATTTCGTCCAAATCCTTCTCTAAATTTCACGATTCTATCTCATTCTAATTTATATCTTCTTTATAACAATAAAAATTCAACAATCAATGAAATTAACTATTTTGGAAAACAATTAAAAAAATATTTAAAATTACAAAATGATATTTTAGTTATCATGTGAGCAAACCCACCAATGCTTTCCTCTTCTTATGGAAAACCACACAAGAATTTCCATTTACCCATGAATCACATGAATTTCTAAAATCATTTTAGGTAGATTGGCTATCCATTTCTTTGGTGGAAGATTAAAAAAATTGATCTTATCTATATAAGTTAAATATTTATTATTTTATTATAAACCTAAAAATATTCTTCTTTTCTTTTGAGTGGTATATTTTTTAATATATTCTTATAATTATTTTTTCTAATAATTATTGCATTGGGACAGATGAAATTTTTATTCTAAATAGATTGATATTCACCAAACCATCACTTCATTAAAAATTATAAAATATAGACTCAAATATTCAAAGTGAACAACTACAATGAAAAAGAATCCAATCAGAGCGGAAAAAGGATCTAATACCAATTTAGGGGACCGATTAGGGATGGAATCAACATTGAAATCCGGTAAATTAGTTTTGTTAACATTTGATCCCATTTATAATTTTAATCCCTTTTCATTTTTTACTTCTGTCACTTATTATGGGGAATTATTTGTCATTTTATTTCATCGCACCATTGTTAGCTTTAAGAAACACCCCCAAAAACACCCATACAAGATACATAATAGTTTTTTATAAGGCTAACACTTTAATATAAAAAATCTAGTCCTAATTATAGTATGGATTCCTCAAAGATAAAAATACCCACTAGAATCATCTTATAGACACAAAAGAGTAGGGTATAACCTTAAAAATCACATTTTCCTATCTCCCAACTATGATTCAGTTTATCCCATACACAAGTGTATCCTGCATATTATAATGATAAAATTTTGTTTAAAAACTGATAATTGTTTCACTAATATAGACTCTTAAATTGTTTATATACTACCTTAGGTATTATTATTATTCTAATTACTCATATAGCATTTTTTAAGTAAACATTTATTTTGTATAAACAATAATTCATACAATTCATTGAAATAAAAAATCTAAAATGTTTCTTTTTTATCACATCTTCTAGTATCAAAAAATGAATAATAATCTATAATTTTTCTTCTTTCATTCATATCTACATCAATGGTTTCAAAAATAATCCTCATATTGTTTGAAAATCAAAGCATACAACACTTCCCATACATTTTACCTCTTTAAAAATATTATTTTTCAAAACATAAGAAGATGTGACTTCTATTTTTGAAGATTCAATGCATATGAAACAATGCATATATCTATAACACTTGATCTTAACACCCTTTTCATGTTTGAAATGTAGATCTTAATTGAGAGAATATCAGTGTAATCTCTCTAGTTTTCTTCAAAATAAATTATTTATTAGGATAATTTAGTTTCATTTATCTATTCACATTATTAGTTTTCATGCATCATTTCCTCTTATTATCACAAAACCAAAGAGTATACTCATTTGAAATTAAAATTAAAATTAAAATTCAAAATTATAACTCCATTAAAAATTATTAACTTATCTAAATTCCTTTTAAGACGTTGGATCATCCAATATATCATAGTCATAGTTGATGAGGTTAAAAAACTTTTGAGATTAGGTATGAGTGGTTATTGATTCATCAACAGATCCATGTCATCAGATCTCCAAAAATCTTGAACACTATTATTACCACAACTTTTTCTCTTATCACTACAACATATTGTGTGTTGTTTGATCATGTATTCTCCGAATTTGAATTTTTACATAGCATGTTGGACCCCATTTTGGTCCAAGTATTCTGAAATACTTGAAACCAATTTCAAAATTAATAGACTCTAATTTTTTTCACCTTAATCCATTTCAAACTAGTGAGTTTTCTTCACTCAAAGGGATATTCATTGATGTGTAGCTACCCATTTCATAATCCCCAAAAGTTTTTTTTTTAAATAGACGGCACTAAATTTAAAAAACCCTCCAAATTAAAATTGTATGAAGACCACAACATATTTTCCACTCCCCATTCAGTATATGGAAAACTATTTTATACCATGAAATCCTTTAAAATGGATAAGTCCTAGTTATACACAATAAATAGAAATATAATTCATTGATGTTCTAATGGGTTCCCAAAATATCCATAAATATTAAACAATGACATGGTCTACACTTTTTTGATTCCCAAAACAACTCCTCTACAATAAAACACCATGACTAATTCTATTCTATGATCAAGCTTTTCACTTCTTAGAGGTAAATATCTAGATAAAATTCCTTACATTCCACCCATATTCGGTGATTCTCCCTATTTTTACTTCCTATATATTATCCACACCCATTTTTATATGTCACCATAGAATCATGATGTTATCTCTTCCAAAAAAAATTTCAGTTTTACTCTTTAATGTTAAACATACAATATCCTCAATCTTCAAATAGTAAAAATTTTCCCCTGTTATTTTTATAATTATTATAAATAAAATATTTAACTAATTCAAGTCACTCTATCATAAAGATAGAATTAATCCTCAAAATTTCTCTATGGAAATATAATTTTTTAAAACACCTCAAATAACTTTACACCAATCTTCAAAATGTGTCTTCTAATCATGAATCAATCATTATAAAGTAACACACTACTTGGGAACTTCATTTATTCTCAAAAAAATCATATATTCTCCCTCAAAATTCTAAGATACAATTTATTACTCTAATCCTTAAATAAAAAATTGAAACAAAAAAATCATTTTCAATTAATATTCATCAACAACCATTAAGAACTAATAGAACACAAAAAAAGTGTTCCCAATAACCTGTTACGTTATATGACCATAAACTATGCAACATAAACTATAGGGGCTTTGATTCATTTGTAACAAGACATATAGGATACCTCTTTGATATCAATCCCAACAACCTCAAACATAAATTCCCCTATGTGATGAGCATAGGATTCCTTATGTGACACATATAATATAAAGACATAAGTAAAGATACTTCTCTTTGTTTCTTTAAATTCCATGACTTGATATAATCCCCATGGTTTTCACAAATATATCGATTTGAGACACTACTATTAGTATTCCTTAAATATATTTTACTGACTCATATACTGGGTTAAATAATAAATGGACTTTTTATGTAATTCTAATACCAACCATTTATAGACACCATTTTCTTTATTGTCCAGTCTCAATAACTTTAAACTATTTTAAATAATCATGAAATCACACACATAAATGTAACTTCATTTGATAATGGATACACAATAATAAGGATCCACATTGGTATTTTCCATGTGACCATAAAATGCATGACATGTCCCATTAAGTGACATGAAGCTATGTAGGTTTAGATTCCCTATATAGGGATGCTTCGGAGGCCCCTTTCACGGGCCCAATAACAACTCCACAAAAAATCATACCTATTTTCGAGGGACCACAATTCCTCCATAGATAGAAATAAACTTTACATAGCCTTTCTATGTGGCTCGAAACTATATAGAAACAACATAATTGGATAAATGAATGATAATATAATTCTCACTTGCAACTTCCTTTTAAATTCATGTTTTCAGTCAATAAATTTCTTAACAATAACTAGTATGTTTAATAATAATAATATGAAGGATTCAAGAAATTGTCTTAAATATATAAAATATTATATGACTAATAAATAATTCCACCATAAAGGGCTTTGTGATACTAGGATCCCATATTCTAAACCAATGTTTAGCCAAAGCATAACTGGTAATGTTCCATAACCTACCTGACTTTGGAAAGTAAGTCTGTGCTGACTGAAAACAAAAAATTGGAATGTTTTAATGTTGTAAATAAATTTAGTTAGACAGATATAATAATGTATGAATAAAATATTTCATATGATAGTGATTGAGATTTTTGTACTAAAATAAAATCCATATGATACATTTCAGCAACCAAGTGTCAAAAGATAACATTTGAATTATCTTCCACACCATTAATCATTAATACATTTAACCCATTGAAAATCATAATATATTTATATGATGAATGTATGTTTGTTTGTTTAGTTTCAATTGATTTAACCACATTAATTAATTTAACATTAAAAAAATTATTATATGAATTAGCACTCAAGAGTTTCTTGATGGCCTATATTATAAGGATTATTCATCAAGATGGTGATGTTCAAGTCTGTAAAATAATATTGTAGATCCTCCATATCATTGTCCTCTCTTTTAAATTTCCTTTCCTAGTGAGGTGTTAACATACCATGGATATGTGTACGATCTTTCCCAATCATTAGTTTATTCATAAGATCAATGGACACATCATGGAGAAGAGATCTGAGGGTTATCTGTCAATGAACTTTATTAGCAATTTCATAGAAGATTAAATGTATTATTAGACGATTTAAATGTTATTAGGTATAAAAATTATTATTCATTTATTTTATGCATTGTTTCTTTTTTATAAATGGTAGAATTTATAATTTTTTTATTTTATTATCTTATTTTGCATTGAACATTTTTTTGAAACTTAGAATCCCTTTACATCATCACATCTCTAGTGAAAGTTCCATGGAGTAGAACTTAGTGTTAAACAAAGAAATATATATATATATAACTATATTAACATTATTTAAATGTTTTTTTAATTATGTATTCTATATATTTATAGGTTCAACAAGTTATTGAAAACATAGGAAACAAATATGATGGAATTTAAGAAAAAGAACTCACACCCTAGCACACCCCCTCTTAGAAAATTTTTGGGACAATGTGATTGCAACGATTGATGATTATTTAATTACCAATTAAATATGAATGCCTCATAAATATTTTATTAATGTTGAAAATAGTTTTTTTAAGTTCCACTCATTAGTAGGAAATATCCTTAGTTATTTTAGTGATTTCAATGTTTTTTTGTGCTCCCATAGGTTTTAGTCGGGAATTTTAATATATGTGTGTGTGATTTCAAGAATTTTTTATTCAAAAATTCATTATGTTTTATGATAAAGTATATTTCTTTTTGAAATTATAAATTAATTATTGGGGTTTAATAGATAATCAGGAGTTGGGTGATGTTTTTAAAAATAATTTATAGGTTGGTTGATTTATATATACGTGGGTTGAAAGGGGGTGTATTGGGAAAATCCAACAGGTTTTTTTACTTACAACTTTCTCACAAACATTATAAATGGGTAGATTACTACAACATGAAATAGGAAATGTAATGGGATCTTGCCTTTATAGATATTTTCTATACTCATGATGGGAGATCTATTAAGATTTAGGATATATAGAAGTTGGGATGACTTGTCGTTTTTTATAATCAAGACAGAGTCATTTAGGCTTCATTTTCGATAGTCTTATTTTTTTTATCATTTCTAGTATTACTTTTCAAATTTTATACACTTAGAAAGTTGTCAGCTTTTTTCTTTACTATTTTATCCATTTTAAAAGTCTTCTCTTTATATTATATATTATTTTTCATAGTGTAATTTCTTCAACATATTTGTTTTATTGTCTATATATTTAGAAAGTTTGACTAATGAACTCCTCGTGATTTTTTCCCATAAACTCTAGGAATGTGGATGATTGTTGACATTAGGGTAAAACATCACCTTATGGTATTTTATAAAACCATAATATTGTTTACTTTCCTTTTATGATAAAGGGGATGAACCTAATGCCTGATATCATCTATACATGAGTCGGGTGAGGTTGCGGGGGGGGGGGATGATAAATCAGTTAAAATTTAAGAAAAAGATAGATTTTTCATCTATTTAGTTTTTCCATTATTAGAACTAAAATTATAATTAATAATTAGTTTCCTTAATTAGAACTCTAAAATAACTTATAAAGAATTCATTTACCGGGGCTAACCTTTTTTTTATAGATAAATAAAACCTTTATAAACAATTTCTTAAAAGCCCTGATAATGGTCTTCCTCTTTTAATTTAAATATATTCATCAAACTATTCCCTTCTTAATCACTAATATCTACATTAATGTAATTTCCTATGATAATTTCTCTCAATATTTTTCATGAATTTACTTATATGCCTATAATGTGTATTCAAAAACAAATTTATTGTTTTTTTATAGCTCTAATACATTTTTATATGATTGGGATATAGTTTCATCATTGTATATATATATATAGACACACACAAAAATTTAGATTAAAATATATATATATTTTTTGATTATATTTTTTTGATATATATATATATATATTTATGTACACATGTATGTATCTGTCTCTATGTTCTAATATATATGTATGTATGTATGTATATCTATAGGTAAATATATGTTTTTCTAATATATATATATATATATATATATAAAATGTGCTAGATATTAGTTTTTAAATGAAAGGATATGTGTTTTTGGAAAACGTTTATTAACATATTAATTTTTCTAAATAATTGAGTTTCTATATCCTTTATTTTCAAAAATATTAAATATACGTTGTAATAACCCAGGCCCAAATCACACTATAATAATTGAATATGAGTATTATGCGACCTTATGCATTCTTTATAATATGTTAAAGGCAATAGAATACTAGAGAAGATCTAGGGTGTGAACATGGTGAGACTGTACCATCACATTAGAGTAAAAACAATAATGGAAATAAGATAATATTAATTATCATGATCTCTAAAAGAAAAAAATATCAGGGGAAAAGATTATAGAATTCAATAATTAATCACATGATATAACCAAATATAATATTTATAACAGAACATAAATAAAGAAAAAGTCAACCAGATCTCTCACAACTAGATCATATGCATCCTAACTAAAAATAAATTTTAACCAAAATAGAAACTTGTTCCTGAGTCCCACCCAATCCCTTCTCCATATTTTATCCAAGTCATCCAACTCTTAGACTCCACCCCACCTATACCTATGAACATATGGTCATTTGGGTACCGAAGTGTTTGGTTAGCCTTTTTAGTTTTTTATTATAACCCAGTAGGCCCCCAAAAATTTTGTCCCAAACATAAATAGTATAATAAATTAATATATGATGTGATAAGATCAGAATAATAAATAAAAAAATGCAATGAAATAAAAAAAATCATTATCAATCCTTGGGTTATAATATGGATCCCAGGATCAAAAATTCCTACTTTGACTAGTTCTATATGTCTATAAGTATGTCACATGACCATAATCCACTGGGTTGGGGGATGATAAACTACCTAGAAATAATCATCATATATTATATTAGGGGGAATAGAATACCTATCATAATATCTCTTTTCAAATATCCGGTGGTGGTAAAGCTCCTCCAATAATTTATAATTTATCATTTTTCATATCATGGGGAATGGTGGCCCTTCCATAAAATATCTTATCTCAAATTAGAGGGAATGATGCACCACCCAGAGTATGGTAGATATCGAATCATATTGGGGGATGGGGGTGGGGTGAATACCCTTCATAATATCTCATCATATATCATAATGGGGGGGGGGAATTATTCCCCTATAATAATATATCATATCTCATATTGGGGGTAATCTCTCCCCTTCTATAATATCTATTAATTGATATCATGGTGAAAGACACCCCTCTTGTAATATCTTGTTTTCTAACATCATATTAGGGGGGAATTACTCCATCCTAAAATATCTCATCTTATATCATAATATGGGTATAGAAACCCTTCACATAAAATTTCATTTCTCAAATCAAGTGGAATGGAACCCCTCCCATAATATCTCAAATATCATAAGGTAGGGAGGATAACAATCCTCTTGTAATATCTAATATCATATTATACCAAGGGGAATGATTCCCCACCCATAATTTCTCATATCTCATATTGGTGGGAATGATGTCCCTATAATAATATATCATCTCATCTCATATTGTGTTGGATGACACCCATCTATAAATACCTCATATATTCTATCAAGGGGATTGGTTACCCTATTAAAAGATATTATATATCATACCCTTTCATGGGGTAATAATTCCCCACCCCAAAAACAAGTCTCATATCATTTGGTGGGGAAGGATCCACACTCTAGAAACATCCATCATATCTCATAATACCATCACATGGGTTTTCCAATTACGCCAACCCAATACAGATATCCTTGGTTTTATTTTCATGTACACATCATATAACTATCATTTTATTCATAATACAATACAAACATGTTATTCCTTACACAATAATAATATTCAAAGACAATACATGACCCTGGAACATCTCTAGTCCTCTAAGTCATTTCAATGTTTAGACATCCAATACGAGGTCCCCTACCTCATTACAAATCTAGGTCCAAAGCTCATCACATGGAAGGTATAACATCCATATAAAAATACTTGATTTTATCATGGTAAATTTAGACATACTAGTGGAATAATAAAAATATTATACTATAGGTATTTAATATATACCATAGCACTTCCAAAGTCAACCTAGGTTTGTCCTTTAACACCTAATCGACACTTAATCCCTTCCCAAGGAATTCCCATTGGGGGAATCATCTACCAATAGAGGGGGAAAACTCACCCCATGCACCAGTTAGCTATCAAAGAGTCTATAAGGTAATCCAATAAATTAGGAAGACCTACGCCAGGCTGACCATTTATAATCCATCACTCTCCCCTACTTAGTGAGAAACAACTCCACATATCTCTAGTTACACTATATTTTATTCATTTATTTTATTCCCCAGTAGGGTCTTTATAACTCATATGTGAAATTTGTGATTGATACATTGGACACTGATAATTGAGGTGTCAACTAGTGTTTGAAGGTCCATCATGTCCCAAAACACTTTCATTTATTTCATGGATTTTTAATTGAAATAATTCATTTAATATTCTATGTTGATTAATGAAATGTTTCCAGACCACATATGAAATGAGAATAGACAAATTCATAACCATGGGGAGATGTTTAGTTACCACCTACCACATACATGGAGTTATTACCATAGTAAAATTTCTAACAAACATTTCCCAAATTCGGCTAAGAACAATAACCATCATTCATAAACATAAGGCTTGGTCAATAACCCATAGATAAATCCTCATGAAAAGGGGTAATCACCACCTTTGGTATCAACCTAGACCTTTAGAATACAAAAAATCTAATTTATCACCTCAATTTATCCATCAATTTACACCAATCATTGGAAAACACTAAATAAATTTATAGCAGTGACATACCTATTTGATTCTATGCAAAATGTATTTGATCAACCTCATAATATGTCCTCCAGATATGTTTAGAAGAATAACCATATTCAAAGACTAATTCCACCATGTTCGGGAGAAATCATCACCGAAACCCTAGCTCAGATCATACAAAATGGAGAGATTCAAGGGCAAACGAGATTTAAAGGAAGGGGAGAAGAGAACTCATGGTAATCTACCATGAAATCATTAAATAATTTACACTCACAAAGGGGTATTGAAACTGGGATAAAAATTGTATATCCATATGAAATATCCATCTCCCATCACCCATTTGTTCAAAATCTTGAAGCTGGTTGTGCCAGAATTTTCATGTCATCCCTAGTTAAAATAAAAAGGAGGAGGTCCTTTGAATAATGTCTCTTAAGGGCCACGATACAAAGCCCCACACCCAGGGTTTACATTTGGAATAAACCATTTATTTATAAAAAAGTAGACTGTTATTGGGAACCCATTATGACACAACATTGGATCTATGGTACTACTAACCTATGAGGGAGTATCTATGGACCTACCTTCAAAACACTCTCCATGACTCTTCCCATAGGATATGGTAAAATTATTTCCCCTCAATAAACCTTAATGAAAAATAATATAACATGATATCTATAATTTCCATGGTATTGAATGTTCGAAAAGTCATATGTATGCATTGTCACCCAAAAGTACCAACTATAAAACAACCACCCCACTATGGAATTGTCCCCTTCCTCATGAAAAATTATTCCACTGGAAAAAACATAAGGGTATAAGGCCTCGTATATAAGGTTCATCATCACACCATATCTACATTTCCATAGTTTTACATCCATATGTAAGGGTATTTATTTTATGATAAACTACTGAAAATAGTTCCACACATTGACAACCACTTTTCATGACGTGATCGACTTCTTGCTACTGAAATTTATACCAAGGACACCTTGAACTTGCCTTATCACTCACCCAAGAACCCGTGACACCTTCTAGACCTCCAACATATCTAGAATATCACATATAGATGTTAAAACCCTTTTAATGTGAACATAAATCTTGATTCTCAAAATTTTTCCATCTCTTGTACAAAAAAATTAAAATTTCCCATGATTTTACCAACCGTTAACAGAACAGGTTATTATAAGATCCCTATCAAAACACTTCTCATCCCAAAAAATTGTCCTTGAGCATCCTCTATGAATCATTTCAGTCATTGATCTTCATTTCATGGCCCATTTTGATTCCCCTTGCTAGTTATGGACCTAACAACACTACACTTAAACTTTTTCCATTGATCATAATCAGGAAAGCGTCTCACCCTAGTTTTATCATTGAGAACAATCTATCATACATAATAAGATTACAAAAATGGGTTCCACCTCATCACATCTCGTTATGTCCAGAAACACCAATCATTCCTACGTTGGATAGCCTTTCCCAAAAATTATTTCTCACACCTATCAACACATTACCATAACCCACAACCATGATTAATTAATATAGAGAGGCATTATATAATAATCCAAAACCTACACCAATGTATGAACATGACCCTCTATGTATTTCCATATTTGGGTCCCTAACCACCCACACCAGCTATCATATTCTATCCATAAGTATCAGTGCACCTCTAATCCAAATCACTCTACGACCTCACCTAATTCTATCCTAAGTCCAGTGTTGATATATTCACTCCTTATGATACTATATTTTAATTATAATTCTAGAATTTTCCTAGGAACTAGATTAAGTCAGATCTACATACTCACTCATATCCTTACGTCATATTGTCCACCAATTAGTATGATTATATCCACAACACCTCTAATTTGAGGGTTGTACATTCACAACCTATTAGATGATCCCCACTATAAGATTATACTTAACATCACACCACTGATCCAAAGTTATTATTTATAAGGCCCAATATTTAACCCTTACTGAAGATAATGATTGGAGATCACCATCACACTCTTATTCGAGTGAAAAAAAGGAAAATTTAAATGTTACACACCCCTAACTTAACTATATTTTTTTCATTAATATCCACCAATGATTCATTATAAATAAAGGTCACACTCTCCAATAGGCATTGGTAAACTCCTAAAAATATGGGTTCCTTTAAAAAATAGTCAAGAAAAACAACCATCATTTTACAACATCACCCATAAGTTTCTCTTCCTAAGCCACACTCATCCCATCTTTGGAAATACCTATAATGGTCCAAGAATAGATTGGCTATACCATGATACTCTAATCTATCACCAATGAAACCTCTCAACACTATGGGATACAAATCATTATAATCAAATAACTAATCCATCATTACCACATATGTCTCATAAACTCCATCAGTCCTTAGCCTGAACAAGACCTTTAACTGACCCATAACCAAATGATAACCACACATAAACAGAGAAGAGTTACCATCACACATCAAAGACTTTTCCCAAATCCATGCCAACACTCCCTCCCATCATACAATATAATGTGGACCTATAAATATCCCACTCATAGGGATGCACTATAATGCTACCATATCTTATAACTCGACTTATTCCATCTCGAGTTATATCCCACTAAACGTTGAATATGTATCCTAGTAACCCAAACGGCCATGCCTCCTCGGCATGCTATACCCATTAAAACATGAGAACTACTCATGATCTAAAAATTATACAATATTCGAGGAATAGACATGCCTATACAACATAATTGATATAACTTCATTTGAAAAAAATTCAAAATCAAGGAATTCACTCGTGCTACCGTCTCTAAAGTCACTAAAAGTACTAGGATAACCCCACTATATTAGGTTACCCTCATACATAACAATTGTTTTTTGATAATTATAGGAAATTATACTTATACTCAATCATAACACCATAATCACCATATCATGATTCATATCACATTAACACTATGAAGACCCATCGTTTCATATAGGTCATAACTCAAAGAGCATCATCTATGCTCTCATCTCAAATATCACATGAAATTCAGAATCCAATAAAAGTAATCTAGTGAAACAATCCTCAATAGTAATATTAACATGAGACTACTCCATTGAGAATCAAGATATCATAGATGTGTATATAAACAACATTATCATATGAAAATATGTTTTGAGTAAATCACATACATATTGGTTGGTTAAGTAGAATTATAGAAATAGTTTCTATTGGAAAACCCCACATATGTTATTGTGAACCCATTATATGTAAAAACCAACTATATCAAGAAAATATATTTGCATGTTTTAGTGAAGAAGAATTTTACCATGAAGATATATGGGAAAAATAATACAAGTTTTTTTAACAATTTAAGAAATAAAACCCAATATCTTTCATCTTCACTCTTTTTAGAACTAGGATCACATTAACACACAAGTATGAAAATGTCATGTGAACATATGAGACAAATATAATGCATGAACTCATGCCTTTTTCCAACCTAAACCAGGAGAAAAAACCAAAAAATCAAAAACTCAAAAACATCACATAGAACAAGAACCAACTCATTTGTGATAGCAAAAAGTAGAATGAATAACCCCACCACCTGGTAACTTGTACTTGAGATCATTTCGATGATAGTTGGAACATAACATAACATCTATCAAAAGTTTCAAATAGTACTATATTTTATTTATCATATACCAAATTGTAATAAAAATAAAGAAAATACTTTTTAACACTTTGTATCACCCCCCAAATTAGATTACGCTACAGTTACTAGATCAAAAGTATATATAACCTCAAGCATGCCTCCTTATATACTAAAGGCTACTAACTAGCATCTAGGGTTTAGGGTGTGAAAAATGGGTGACTATAACCCCATATAAAAGTAATAAAATCAAGAAAAATAATACATAAATGATAATTAAAATATCCCAAAGAATAAATAAAGATCACAATCAAAGCCACTAGAAATCAATAATGCATCACATGATGTAAAACAATGAACTATCTATAATAGAACATGAGTTAGGTGTACATCAAAAAGATCTCCCATAGATAGATAACATACAACCCACATCAAAAAAAATATAATTCTAAATATCCACCTTGTTCTGAGTCCTAACTCAGTACCATGACCTACCTCCATCCAATCCATCTATCTCACTTATCTATCTTTAGGCCTTCACCCCATGTGAACCTATGATCAGGTGGCTTGGTTGGGTTCAAAATTGCTAGGGCGACCTAAGAATGGTTTGGGTATAAATTAGTTGTCCACAACTAATGGATTCACTAACATAATTCGTATAACTGGTGAATTCATGGTGTTGTATGTTACCATTAATAAAGAAAAAATTGAAATGAAATAAAATAACTCATGATCGATCCTTGGATGTGAAGGTGACACCCGAGATTGACCATACCTGTAACACCTAAGATTTTTATGAAAAATATGTTGTTTTTATACATCATCAAAGGAATCTTTCACTACACACAACACTATCTTGGCTTTCTTTACACGCAATCGCAACTTTCTTCGATAGCTTGAGTTGTACGCAATACCGAGTTTCACTAAACAATGATATGCTATATAAAATAGCCATTATGAATAGTAATAACGACTTTTTGAAATTTTATAAATTTTATCTTTCAAAATGGACTTCATTTTTGGAATCAGAATATCGAAATTAGCCAAGGGTGAAATTTTGGTATTTTTCTGAAAACTTTCAATTTTTGATAGTGAAACCACTAAGTGGTAGTTAAAAAACCTGAATTTTGCATAAATCTTAATTTTACCGCTTCTATGAATAGAATTTAAAAAATCCGAGAGACACGGTTGATATCAGTAAGTAAAATGTGGTTCAATGAGATAAAAATAATTTTTGGTGAAGAGTAACTTTTTACTTTTATTTACCGCGGTTAATAGTAAATAAGGTAATTAAGGGTAAAAATGATGTTACTATTAAACTTACACATGTACTAATTCTATTGTACAAGTGTATTTCGACAAAAAATACATTATGAATATATTATGACCATTTAGGTCCACTTGTATTAGATTAGGACATTTAATATTATTTTATTTAATGATGAGATAAAATAGTTAAAATCAATGGTTAAAAAGTAAAGCATTTTTAATATTGGGTTATACATAAGATAAATTCGATTATAAATATTCATTAGAAATATAGAAATATTTCCTACATAATGATATTTTATTTATAATTTTTAGACATTAAATAATTTAATTTATTTATGACACAATGATGATGCAGTAATTATCATTTTAAGGAAATATTAACAAATTGATGTTATAAATGCCCAAATAAATGTAATTTGAGACTTTTTATGAATTCCACTAACTTTATAGGTTAATATGACATGTTAGTGTTGATTTAATTAACTTGGTTATAACTTATCATTTTGTTATAATTTTCATAAAAATCATGTACCAAATAGTGTCAAAATTGACATAAAATAGTTTTTAAAACAAATATTATATTATTAATTGTTATTTTATTTCTAAAAATCTAAGGATCAGCCAAATGACTTAGATAAGTATATATATATTAATAATTAACCACTTAGGGTTCGTTTGGCATGTTATAGTACGTTTATTAACCATATAGTGTAAGAAAACAAAAAGACACGATAAAAGTTAAATTATTTAACTTAGAGTTAAATCTAATTGATAAGGTTAAAATAAAAACTTATACATGTCTAAAACCTATTGGATGAAAGTATTTCGACCCATCCCCTGTTTAGCTTTGAAATAAGACCCTTTGTAACCACTATTAACTAAATGTGACTTTAATATAAATAATATTTTGAGATTTTTCTAAGGTGCCCCTCTCCTCCCTTATAAAAGGGAACCTCCTCCCTCTCCTCCTCACACCACTTTAAGCATCCAAGCTCGGCCAAACCCTGCCAAAATATCTTCTACACTTCCCTAGAATCATCCTAGAGGTCCTGGTCTTCTTAAAAGGTCATATTTAGTTTCCTAAGAAGAGGTTAAGAAGAGGCACGTCATAGAAGAGGTAATATCCATTACTGATCTTTTTCAATTTCTTTCTTCTTAAACTTATTCTTCTTTAGTTGTTTCATTATAAAGTAATAATATCAGTATCTCTAATATACTGATATTTTATTATAAATATGAAACAACCCTATTTCACCTTCTATCCATCCTACGGAAAAATGAAATCACCGCATGTGCGTACGTACGGAATACCGTCTCCACGTCGTGGTGTAATCTATTTTCCACCACCACCTTACTTGGATGGGTATAATGGTGTAATAAGTAACTTTATATGATTATTATAAAGTGATATTGATTCTTAAATATTATAAATACACTTCAATACAATTCCATAATCATGGGAATGATATCATCGCTCTTGCGTACGTACGGCCTACCGTCTCCACGATGTAATGCAACTCATTATACATGATCTTCATTAAAAAGTAATTATATAAATAAATTTAATGAATAAATATAATATATATTACACTAAAACCATTCTGGATATGAGGTATCTATAACCTAAAAATAAGAATAAGAATTTATTCAGCAAAACACACATAAGAACAAAAAACAATAAAGACCCGAATAACAAGTAACAATGAAATATTACTAATAAGAAGCTAAGAATATGACCATATATGATATCATATCAATATGTATGATTCTGGAATAAGTAAATAACATTATTTAAATCATTATACTGGAGCTTCAGACACGTACGAATCAAATCGGACCTAAGGTAAGGGAAAATCTAACAATCTCATTTTTATCCGAGATTGTTTATACTTTGATATTTACTGGGGTGTATTTATCATCCACATCCATGTTTCATCAATATGTAATATTATTCATATCCTCCAAAAAAAATTTAAATACAATTTTACCCTTCGTTATGTTTTTAGTAAACGATATGAAAGGAATCTTTTGTCATTTTTCATACGAGGTACTTTTTGACTTTTCTGACCAAAGTACGAGAAGAATGTTTTTTAAACTTATACAGCATGAATGGATTAATAGAACATTAGTTCAATGATGCTTCCTTTAAAAGTTTTCATGTTTATTTTTAATTAACTTTTTTTAGTTTAAAATTATATGACATGTTAAGAAAGGAAAATGTTTTTGAATAAGAAAGGATATATTCTTCAACAATGAAGTTCAAATGTTTTATCAAAATTAATTTCCATCTAAGATAATATAGGGCTCTGATTCTATCCCTATTATTACATTGATTTGATTATGTTGTGATGGAATTATTTTTATGATGTCCTTTACCTTATATGAATTGTTTTATGATGTCATAATTTTTTAAGAATCCCATTTTTATTACATGTGTTATGCGATGATGTATGATATATGATTTTGTGGAACACATAAGAAAGGATTCATTATGAGATGGGTGGGACCTATATCTTACTCCAATTAATTAGGTACATATTTATATCTCATGAGATAGACATGGCTGGAATGGCAAGTTAAAACTGGTTTAGTGATACAAGACTGAAACGAGGAGTGAACTCGGTTCAGAAATGGACTTTCTCCGCTAAGATAGTCTTGGCAATGAGTCATGACTAATAAGAAATGATTCTCTATGATTATGTGTGCATGTCACAAAGTTTCATGTTTCATATTATGATTATTGTGATTTCATTCTCACTTCTATGATTTATCCCATGTTAAGATATTATGATCTCTTTTGCAGGTTATGATATTCATAATCATATGATATGATTGATATTACCTTTATTTACCCTTACTGAGCATTTGAGCTCACCCTATTGTATGTTTTCATTCCCTAGGTTAGGAACAAGGATATTAAGTAGGATATGCTAAAAGGGACTCTAGATATGATGAAATAAATGGGAGACACCGTAGAAGATTTATGAACCAGTTGTTTATGTCACCTCGTTTCTAAAGACACTATACCTATACGATCCTTTTGTGGTTTTTGTTATATGTTGTACTGTGTATGATTCAATTATGATGTAATAACAATGTATTTAAAGTAAGGTTCGTTATAGTTGGTATCAGAGGAAAGGTATAGTCAACCATTAGAAACTGGCATGTGAAAGCCTTAGTAAGAACCCTAAGGATATATCTAAGCCTAGAACAATCTTAGTGTTTTAGAAATGGCCATGAATAACCTATGATAAGACCTTAAGAATAAAATTTTATTCTTGATTATGTTGTTTTCCTACTATAATTAGTGTTTCTAACACTATTCTTCTTGGTTTTAGTCAATGGATGGAACCCTAAAGAACCGTGTTAATGCGAAATGCGATGGGAAATGTAATGACTGTCCCCCTGAGCAACCAAACGATATGGGAGATGGAATGAAAAATCTTGTTGCCATGATCACACAACTTTGTCAAGCTATGAATCATGAAGGACATCCAAACAAGCAAAGGAAGGAACAAAATTCTGTTGAATCCTTCATGAGGAAGCGTCTACCATCATTTCGCGGTTCAATTGATCCATTAGTGGCTGAACAATGGATTAGTACCACTGAAAAGTTATTTTATGTTCTTCAATGTTCTGAACATGATAAAGTCATCTTAGCGGTATATCGTTTGGAATGTGAAGTTGATCAATGGTAGAATATTATCAAGAATACGAGGCTAAGAGATGAAATTGAGTCCATGGAATGGGACGAGTTCAAAAACTTGTTTTTCAATAAGTACTTCCATCGTATTCTTTGAACAAAGATGGAGAAGGAGATTCTTGAACTGAAGCCAAAGGATGATGAATCTGTTGGTACCTACGAAGCAAATTTTACAAGACTTGCAAGGTACGCTTTTGGAATTGTTATCCAACCTAAAAGTAAGATCGATCGATCCTTAGTGGCTTAAAACCAAGTCTTCGAAGGGCGTTACCCATAAGGGACATCAATAGCTATGAGGAAATTGTTCGATGTGCTCTCAAGGTTGAGATAGAGATTGGAGTAACCCATCAATCATATGGGTTTGATAAGAAGAGGAAAATGGAATTCAAAGGAAAATCTAAAGACCACACTGAAAAGAAGATGAGTTTTCCCTTATGATCAAAGTGTGGAAAGAAGCATGGAGGGAATTGTCTTAAAGGGACAAGTAAATGTTTCAAATTTGGAAAGAAAGAGAATCAGGCATTTGAATGCCGCAATGATGAGAAGAAGATGCCTAGTGATGCGAACAAATAAAAGGCTACACAGAATACACCACCTACTCTTCAATGTTTCAAGTGCATGGAAATGGGGCATTATGCTAATCAATGCCCTAATCCAAGGGTCGTTGATGATGATCGACGTCAACAAACTCTTAAGGCCAGAGATAAAGGAAAGTCACATGCAATTTCTATCAGCGATGTGGAGTACGATAACGATGTGGTGAAAGGTACACATAACATCCACTCTAAAGAAGAAAATGTTTTATTTGATTCGGTATCCACCCACTCTTTTATTTCTGAAGAATTTTCTAAGGGTATCACCACTTTACCTCAACAATTGTATGTTGAGTTAGCTGTGACAACTCCTAATGGCACAACAGTCACATCAAAAGCTTATAATTCATCTCCAATTGACGTTTGTGGGAAAGTGCTTCCTACAAATCTTATGATCCTTCCAATAGTGGAATTCGATGAGATTCATGGCATGGATTGGATTTCTTTATACAGATCTCATATCGATTACCAAGGAAGAGAAGTCACATTTCATATTCCCAATCAATCTATGATCATCTATCAATGCAAGGATGAACATAACCTTCCAGTGGATATATCTTCCATCTTATGGGTCTTGATTCCACTAAATGAAGGTTATTTCTCTCAAATGATTGGAGAGAATCTCGCTATTAAGAATATGCCTATTGTACGGAAGTTTGATGATGTCTTCCTAGAGGAATTGCAAAGTCTTCCACAAAATCGTGAAGTGGAGTTTTCAATAGAACTCATATCGGGTGATATGCCTATTTCAAGGACACCTTATAGAATGGACCCAATTGAGTTGCAGGAATTGAAGAAGAAACTCCAAGAGAATCTTGATAAGGGATTCATAAGCCCTAGTGCATCACCTTGGAGAGAACCTGTCCTGTTTGTTAAGAAGAAAGATGGATCAATGCGACTCTACATTGATTATTGAGAACTTAAAAAGATCAATATCAAGAACAAATATCATCTCCCGCGCATTGATGACTTATTTGATCAACTACGCGGAGCTCAATACTTTTCCAAGATTGATCCTCGTTCAGGTTATCATCAATTAAGGGTCAAAATGGAGGAAATACAAAAGATGACATTCCGTACAAGGTATGGACACTATGAATTTATAGTGATGCCATTTGGTCTTACTAATTCCCTTGCTATCTTCATGGATCTAATGAATAGATTCTTTAGAGACTATCTTGATCAGTTTGTGGTAGTCTTTATAGACGATATTCTTGTCTATTCAAAGAGCAAGGAAGAACATGAAGATCACTTGAGAATTGTATTGAAGACCCTGAGAATGGAGAATATTTATGCCAAATTTACCAAGTGTGAATTTTGGATTCAAAAAGTTTCATTTCTGGGTCACATAATCTCAAAATATGGGATATCTATCGATCCAGAAAAAACAGAGGTTATCGAAAGATGGTAGAGACCAACAACAGTAACTAAGATCCAAAGTTTTCTTGGTTTGGCTGGATATTATTGACGTCTTGTGAAAGATTTTTTATGATTATCTAATCCACTCACCAGGTTGACTCAAAAAGGAGTTAATTTCGTGTGGACAGAGGAGTGTGAAGAGAATTTCATAGAGTTAAAAAGAAGGCTATCCAGTGCACCTGTTCTCACACTGCCTTGTAGTGGAGAAAGGATTGTAATCTATAGTGATGCATCCAAGAAGGGGTTGGGGTGTGTTCTTATGAAAAATGATATGGTGATTGCTTATGCCTCATGACAGTTGAAAATCCATAAGAAAAATTACCCAGCTCATGATTTGGAGTTAGCTACGGTAATCTCTGCATTAAAAATTTGGAGGCATTATCTTTATGGTGAATGGTGTGATATTTATACTGATCATAAAAGTTTGAAGTATATTTTCACACAAAAGGAGATGAATATGCACCAAAGAAGATGGTTGGATCTGATTAAGGATTATGACTACTCAATTCATTATCACCCTGGGAAAGCGAACAAGGTGGCAGATGCATTAAGTCAACAAGACCATGTTAGCTTATCCATGATGAGGACCTCAAAAGATCCAATATTTATGGATTTACAAAAGATGGATCGTGGAATCATTATGGAAGGGGAGAAATATTATCTTTTTCAAATGAATGTTCAAACATCTATGCATGTGAAGATTAAACAGGCGCAGAAAGAAGATGTAGAGTTACAAAAGAAGGTGAGAAATGTTCCTGAATTCGACCTTGATTGTGATGGGATAATAAGGTTCAAGAATCGGGTTTGTGTTCCTTCCATACCAGAATTGAAGAAGGAGCTACTGGATAAGGCTCATATTTCTTCATTCTATATTTATCCTGGAAGCACGAAGATGTATAGGGACCTGAAAGAGTACTTCTGGTGGGATGGCATGAAAAGAGACGTTGCTGAATATGTCTCTCGATGCATGGTTTTTCAACAAGTTAAAGCTGAGAGACAGAAGTCTAAGGGAATGTTACAACCATTACCCATACCCGAATGGAAATGGGAAAACCTCACTATGGACTTTGTCACTAGATTTCCTAAAACATCCAAAGGCAATAATGCTCTCTAGGTTATAGTTGATCATCTTTCGAAGTCGGCACACTTCATTGCTATAAGAGATGATTTCTCTCTTGATCAGCTTGCCAGGATATATGTAAAGGAAGTGGTAAGATTTCAAGGAGTACCACTTTTCATTATATCTGATCGGGATCCGAGGTTTACCTCGAAGTTTTGGTGAAGTCTTTAGCATACTCTAGATACAGAGTTGAGTTTCAGCACTACTTATCATCCTCAGATAGACGGTCAGTCTGAGAGGACAATTCAAACTCTAGAGGATATGTTGAGAGCTTGTTGTATGGATTTCAAAGGTTGTTGGGATCAATACCTACCTTTGGTGGAATTTTCCTATAATAATAGCTTTCACTCCAGTATTCAGATGGCTCCTTATGAAGCTCTCTATGGAAAGAAATGAAGAACTCCAACTTGCTGGGATGAAGTTGGGGAAAGAAATCTATTAGGACCTGATCTTGTTGATGAGATGGTAGAAAAGGTCCGATCTATTCAACAACACATAAGAGCAGATCAGAGTCGATAGAAAAGTTATGCCGATAACCGCAGAAAAGACCTAGAGTTTGAAGTGGGTGATAAAGTGTTCTTACAAATATCTCCCTGGAAGAGAGTAATGAGATTTGGAAAGAAGGGAAAGCTGACCCCTAGGTATATCGGTCCTTTCGAAATACTGGATCGTGTTGGGAAGGTAGCTTACCGATTGGTGCTTCCACCGAATCTCTCTCAAGTTCATGATGTGTTCCATATATCGCTCTTGAGAAAGTACATACCTGATCCTTCACATGTACTCAGCTCAGAAGTTGTACCGCTCGAGCAAGATCTTTCTTTTGAAGAACAGCCGATAGAGATTTTGGATCACAGCGAAAAAGTTCTACGGAACAAGACCACTCACTTAGTGAAAGTTTTATGGAGGAACCACCAATTAGAAGAAGCTACATGGGATCTTGAAAATATGATAAGGGAGAGGTATCCTCATCTATTTGTTACAAAGTGACGACTTTCGAGGGAGAAATTCATTTTAAGGGGGGTAGAATGTAACACCCAAGATTTTTATGAGAAATATTTTGTTTTTTATACATCAT
Organism: Viscum album; assembly: GCA_963277665.1. NCBI lineage: Eukaryota > Viridiplantae > Streptophyta > Magnoliopsida > Santalales > Viscaceae > Viscum > Viscum album. The sequence goes on from OY728133.1 coordinate 1,674,904,185, forward strand.
CAAAGGAATCTTTCACTACACACAACACTAGCTTGGCTTGCTTTACACGCAATCGTGACTTTCCTCGATAGCTTGTGTTGTACGCAATACCGAGTTTCACTAAACAACGATATGCTATATAAAATAGCCGTTATGAATAGTAATAACCACTTTTTAAAATTTTATAAATTTTATCTTTCAAAATGGACTTCATTTTTGGAATCGGAATTTCGAAATTATCCTAGGGTGAAATTTTGGTATTTTTCTGAAAACTTTCAATTTTTGAGAGTGAAACCACTAAGTGGTAGTTAAAAAAACTGAATTTTGCATAAAACTTAATTTTACCACTTTTGTGAATGGAATTTCAAAAATCAGAGAGACACGACTGATATCAGTAAGTAAAATGTGGTTCAATGAGATGAAAATAATTTTTGGTGAATAGTAACTTTTTACTTTTATTTACTGCGATTAATAGTAAATAAGGCAATTAAGGGTAAAAATGATGTTACTATTACCCTTACACATGTACTAATTCTATTAGACAAGTGTATTTCGACCAAAAACAACCTTATGAATATAATATTACCATTTAGTACCACTTGGATTAGATTATGACATTTAATATTATTTTATTTAAAGAAGAGATAAAATAGTTAAAATCAATGTTTAAAAACTAAAACATTTTTAATATAGGGTTATACATAAGATATATTCTATTATAAATATTAATTAGAAAAATAGAAAGATTTCCTACATAATTATATTTTATTGATAATTTTTAGACATTAAATAATTTAATTTATTTATGACAAAACGATGATGTAGTAATTACATTTTTAAGCAAATATTAACATAATTGATGTTATAAATGCCCAAATAAATGTCATTTGAGACTTTTTATGATTTGTAATAATTTTCTAGGTTAATATGACATGTTAGTGTTGATTAAATTAACTTGGTTTAAACTTATCATTCTTTTATAATTTTTATAAAAATCATGTACAGAATAGTGTCAAAATTGACATAAAATTGTTTTTAAAACAAATATTATATTATTAATTGTTATTTTATTCCTAAAAATCTATGGTTCGGCCAAATGACTTAGATAAGGATATATATATTAATAAAGAACCACTTTGGGTTCTTTTGGCATGTTATAGTAAGATTATTAACCATATAGTGTAAGAAAACAAAAAGACATGGTAAAAGATAAATTATTTAACTTAGAGTTAAATCTAATTTATAAGGTTAAAATAATAACTTAAACTTGTCTAAAACCTATTGGATGAGAGTATTTTGACCCCTACCCACTTTATATTCGAAATAAGTTCCTTTGGAACCATTATAAACCGAATGTGACTTAATTATAAAATAATATTTTGAGATTTTCCTAAGGTGCCCCTCTCCTCACTTATAAAAGGGCACCTCCTCCCTCTCCTCCTCACACCACTTTGAGCACCCAAGCTCTACCAACCCCCGAAAAAATCTCTTCTCCACTTCTCTAGAATCATCCTAGAGGTCCTGTTCATCTTCAAAGAGCATCTTTAGTTTCCAAAGAGAAGGTTAAGAAGAGGCACGTCAAAGAAGAGGTAATATCCATTACCGATCTTTTTCAATTTCTTTCTTCTTCAACTTCTTCTTATTTAGTTGTTTCATTATAAAGTAATAAAATCAGAATCTCTAATATACTGATATGTTATTATAAATCTGAAACAATCCTATTTCACCTTCTATCCATCCTACGGAAAAATGAAATCACCGCGCGTGCGTACGTACAGAATACCATCTCCACGTCGTGGTGTAATATATTTTCCACCACCACCTTACTTGGATGGGTATAATGGTGTAATGAGTAACTATATATGATTATTATAAAGTGATATTGATTCTGAAATATTATAAATACACATCAATACAATTCCACAATCATGGGAATGATATCATCGCTCATGCGTACGTACAGTTTACCGTCTCCACGATGTGATGCAACTCGTTCTACATGATCTTCATTACAAAGTAATTATATAAATGAATTTAATGAATAAATATGATATATATTACACTAATACCATTCTGTATATAAGGTATCTATAACCTAAAAATAAGAATAAGAATTTATTTGGGAAAACATGCATAAGAACAAAAAGCAATAAAGACCCGAATAACAAGTAACAATGAAATATTACTAATAAGAAGATAAGAATATGACCATATATGATATCATATCGATAAGTATGATTCTAGAATAAGTCAATAACATTATTTAAATCATTATAAAGGAGCTTCAGACACGTACGAATTAAATTGGACCTAAGGTAAGGGAAAATCTAACAATCTCATTTTTATCTGAGATTGTTTATACTTTGATATTTACAGGGTTGTATTTATCATCCACATCCATGTTTCATCAATATGTAATATTATTTATATCCTCCTAAAATTGTTTGAATACAATTTTACTCTTCGGTATTTTTTTAGTAAACGATGTGAAAGAAATATTTTGTCATTTTTCGTACGAGGTACTTTTTGACATGTTAAGAAAGGAAAGTGTTTTTGAAGAAGAAAGGATATTTTCCTCATGAATGGAGTTAAAATGTTTTATCAGAATGAATTTCCATCTAAGATAATATAGGGTTCTGTTTCTATCCGTATTATTACATTGATTTGATTATGTTGTGATGGAATTATTTTTATGATGTCCTTTAACTTATATGAATTGTTTTATGATGCCATAATGTTTTAAGAATCCCATTTTTATTACATGTGTTATGCGATGATGTATGATTTATGATTTTGTGGCACACATAAGAAATGATTCATTATGAGATGGGTGGGACCTATATCTCCCTCTAATGCATTGGGTAAAGATTTATATCTCATGAGATAGACATGGCTGTAATGGCAGGTTAAAACCGGTTCAGTGATACAGGACTAAAACGAGGAGTGAACTCGGTTCAAAAATAGACTTTGTCTGCTAAGATAGTCTTGGAAATGAGTAATGACTAATAAGAAATGATTATCTAAGATTATGTGTGCATGAAACAAATTTTCATGTTTCATATTATGATTATTGGGATTTCATTTTCACTTCTATGATTTATTCCATGTTAAGATATTATAATCTCTTTTGCAGGTTAAGATTTTCAAAATGTTATGATATGATTGATATTACATTTATTTACCCTTACTGAGCATTTGAGCTCACCCTTTTGTATGTTTTCTTTCCCCAGGTCAGGAAGAAGGATATTAAGTAGGATATGCTGAAAGGGACTCTAGATATGATGAAATAAATGGGAGAAACCGTAGAAGATTTATGAACCAGCTGTTTATGTTTCCTCATATCTAAAGACACTATACCTATATGGTCCTTTTGTGGTTTTTGTTATATGTTGTACTAAGTATGCTTCAATTATGAAGTAGTAACAATGTATGTAAAGTAAGGGTCATTATAATACCTACTTTTTCTTGTGTTGGATGTCTCTGAAAATGTCATATAACCATACATCAATAAAGGTAATGGCTCGCCACACAAAAATGAAGATAATATATCATATCGGGGTTAATTTCACCTCTCCTACAATATTTTATTTGTTATATTGATGGGAATGAAGATCCAACTATAATATATCAAATCTCATGTATGAGTGAATGAAATCCTTCCCATAATATCTGATATCTCATATCGAGTGAAGGTTTCCCCTCTCATAATATATTATATGTTATAAAATATCTGGGGCGAATGGTGACCCTCCTATAATATATAATCAACATAACGTGGGGGTTGAAACCCCACCCATAATATCCCAAATCTCATGTGGGGGGGGGGAATGGAACCCCTTTCATTACATCTCATATCTCACTTGGGGGAATCAAACCCCTCTAGAAATATCTCATATCTCATATTAGGGAGAATTAAACCTATCGGATAAAAATACATTATAGATAATTTTTTTACAATGGGTTATATTCGAGGGATAAAAATTCCATTGAAAAGAAGTCTTAGAAATGATTTGTTGATGAAAAATGTTTTCCATCACAAATAATATTTTTTATGAATATTATTATTAAAGGAATAGAAGTTTATTGCTAATATTTGTTTGTTGTAATACACATGAATTGGATGGAGGGATTATTTATGTTATAATAAATTATTTCATCACAAATAACCACTCCATGAATGGATTAATTATGATGGAATAAGATGTTTTATCATAAATAAGGCATGTGTGAAATGTTTGTTTTCAATGGAATTATGAATTATATAGAAAATAATCCATATATGGGGGAATTATTTTTCATAAAATTTATAATTCTATCATGATCTATCCTTCACCATGACTATTTAAATTTAAATGGGGGATTCTTTCACAAGTAACCCTTTCACACTGAATTTATTTATGACATACTCACCAATTCCATTAAAAAAATAAACCACTCCCTCAGATGTGATTTTTTATAGTCTCTATATTCCACTGAAAATAACCTTATCACAAATTGGGTAGTGGTAGATTATTTAGAACATGATATATTTGTCACAAATAATTTTGAATAGGTGAGATAAAATTTATGGTCAATATTTTTTGTGACTGAAATCCATTCCACTATAAATACAAACCAATAAATTACTACATCATTCTGAATATATATATAAAATAGTTCAAATGGAAAAAATCTGTCACTGGTATAATCCATAAAAAATCCCTTTAAAAATTAAACTATAACAAAATTTCACACCCCCATTATTCCACTCCACTTCTCCTGCACATTTTCATTATTTTTAAAAAATGCATCAAATAAAAAAATATATTTTTTAGTTTATTTTTAAAATGTATATTTTAATAGTTATTAATTTTAATAGTTATATTTTAATTATCATTTAAATATATTTTAATGATGTATTATTAATTATTTTTACATGATGTGTTATAATAATTTTTACTGGATTAGTTTTATAATGTTTTTAAAATTTATTATCATTTTGAGTATAAAAAGTAATTATTTATTATAATATAATATCATTATTAATATCGATTATTAATGAAATATTGTATTTATCTTTCTGCTATTATTTGAAATCTAATTATCATTCCTTCAAAAATAGTTATTTACGAATATTATTTTTGATGTAATCATGGATCCATAAAAAATTGTGTCACTCAATACTTATTTGTGATGGATTATCATATAAAATAATGATTCTATTTCTATGTAATAATTTTTTTTTTCAATGAATTCTGATCAAAATTACCTTTTTGTGACTTAAATCAATCACAAATAACCCATTTCAAAAAATATTTTATTATAGTGTAATATTTTATATTAAATATCATATTGATGGGAATAGATCCCCACCCATAATATCTCAGTATATACCATTTCCAGGGAAATGGTGCCCCTCTTGAAATATTTTATATCTCTTATTTGGGGAAATGAAAACCCTACCACAATATCTCATATATCATTGAGGGTAATGATTCCCCACTAATAATATATCATATTATATCACATGGGTTGGGGATATGGATCGCCTCCTATAATATATCATACCATATTTCATTGGTGGAATAGTAACCCTCCACAAATATCAAATATCTTCTATTGGGGGTGGGGGGATGAAGCTACTCCCACAATATCTCATATCTCATATCATATAGGGGGAATGTCACCCCAACATGGAAATATCAATTATATCCCATGAAATTGTCTCATGGTAGGTCCCTCGCTCGAACATGATACATATCTCTTATGTTTTCTTATTAGAAACACAACCTATATTCATTAGGACAATAATACTGGTCTAGAAAAAATCTTTACCTTATGAACTATCTTTCTTTGGAGTCAGCACAATATTGGGGTACCTCGTTTGTCCTCTACATTCATGAATGTATATATGAAGGAATATTATTTTGAAAGAACTATGTATCACTTTAAAAATTCATAAAATGTGTTAGGAATCAGAATAGGCAAGATTAATTGATTCTTTTACATGTAATATGGAACATTCCATTAAATCTAAAGTCTAGATGTCTATTTAGTAGTGAGGATATTTTATGTTAATTTAAGAAGGATAAAAATAAATGAGTGCAAGATAGAAAACATAAACACCCATCCAATGATCCTAAGAAGAAGTAAATTGACAAAGAGTATCCTGAATTTGGAAACATACTTAGAAACCTCTATCATTCATTTTCTAAAAATGGAATAAATAATTTTGGTTTATAAAGTATCACTCATAGTACATTTCCAATTATGTTAGTAAATTATTACCTTCCATTATGGTTATGAATGAATAAAAAGTAAATTAAATTGTCTCTAATTATTTGAGTTTTGAAAAAACCACATAATGATATTAATGTTTATTTTTCTCCATTGATTTAAGATCTAAAACTAATATAGGAAAGGGTGTTATGATGTACCATCATCGTATAGAAGAAGATTTTATAAATAGAACCTGGTTATCTGGGATAAGAAATGTACTTATTACATATGAAAATTTTCATGGGTTCTTTATTAAAGAAAATTTAGGGTGTTCCATAAATAGAGAACTAGCACACATCGACATGCAATGCCATTATAACTAATCTACCACAAGGAGTGAAGCGTGTTCCAAATTACCATGGGACGGTGACTAGTTCCATGGGTATAAAATACTACTTTTGGGAATAATTTCACCTTCTAAATCACATAAATCAAATTATAAATTCAAACCAATAATCCAACATGAGGTATCCATACATTGGAAATACATGCCAAATAAATAAATTGATTTCAAATAAAACTCAACCAAACATGATATGAATAGATTACAAATGATGAAAATCATCCATAACTAGTAACAAAAATATAATGTAAGATACATGAAATGATAATTCAAGAGTGTGTCCATAATAAATTACCAGATAAGGTGATCGATACATGAGTAACCGAAAAATAAGCCTGAGAGTATCCCTAATATAATCTACATGATATTACTCCATGTGGCCCATGGTAACCAAATGACAATTTTCATAAAAGGATAAAAATATAATAAAGATTATCCACCAAATAATGTGGATCTATTATATTTTTCTATGTTAGAGAGAACCAAATCTACACTCATCTGATGGGTGTATATTGGGTGTTAGGAAAAGGCCTCATAGGATACCAACAAAAATCATTATAATCATTTTAATAGGAATAATTGTTTCCATTATTTTGAATATAATTTAACATAATATGTTTTTTTATTTCTTTTTTGCAATGAAACCAACACAAGAAATCCACTTTAGAAAACCAACCAATTAAATCAAAATGGGAATAAGTAAGATACATGTAGATTAGTCATATGGAACAAGTATAATAATCTTATAAAAGTAACTAAATAATTGAATAAAGTATTCCTAGTATGGGGAGTCATGTGAATCAAACCAAAAGTTAACTAAAAAAGGGATAATATAAGACTTGGAATATCAGAATACCTATCAGCCAATGGTGATTATGTCCATCTTGGAATATTAATTTCCCTTGCACCTGCTTAGGGGTTCTCCATTATACCAATACGAAGGGTGAATAATAAGGCTATCACATCTCAAGTATAGGTTAAGGAAAAAATCCATCACATCCCAACACTAAGGTGAAGCATGAGGATATAACGTGATGACATTGGGGAGAAGCACGAGAATCTTATATCCCTAACAACATAATAGGGTCCACATTTGTAAACCAGTTGAAATTAGATCTCAAAACATCAATACTGATATGACATCATCAATTATCAAAGTAAACACACTAAGGTGTAAAATCAACAAATAACCAACATATTTATCAACATATGTATACAAAAACACATCATAGGATATAAAACAAAGAAAAAACTTGGAAAATCCTTTATATAACAGATTTATTTTAGAATCCTCATTTAAATGTTGATATTAAACCAAGGAATAATTTGAAATATTTTAGATAAAGACTATTGGCATAATAATATTTTTAAATATAATTTAATATACAAAAAAATATAAACACCACTTTTTCAAACACATGATCACAAAATCATGATGAACGGTTTTAAACTATTCCCAAATAATTTATATAGATCATAATATGTTTAGAAAAACCTTTTAAATTTCCATGCATGAAAATAGTCTTATAGGTAAAGTGATTTTAGAGAGACATCTGTATCAAATCTATTTAAACCTTAATATCCTCTTACAATGTATAAATATTAGGATAATAAGATGAGTTGAAGGAGAAATAAAAAATAAAGGAGTTACATCGGAGATTAAAAAATAAATCACTTGAAGACCACCATGGAATATTGGATGAGGAAATCCATGGATAAGAGAAGATTTTAAGGGACCTAAATAAAGAGGGGAGGAGAAAATAGGGATTAAAATTGATATAGGTAATTATATAACCTCATATTTAAATTTTTAGGGATGTTAGAGGGTTTGGTCACATTGTTTGGGATATTGTGTGTCAACCAAATGAAATTTTTTAGATACTCTAGGAACCTTTAGAATTTATCCACAAGGTTAGGGAACCTTTTAATTAGTAGTATATTATTCCCTATAATTCCATCTCCCCTTTAACATGGACGTTTTTCATCGTTATTATTTGTTGTGTCATAATCATGCACCCTTCCATGCTTTACCATTTTTCTTATTTTAGAATTTAAAAATATTAAAACTTCAAAAAATAAAACAAGTACATACTAATGACCTCAAGGTGTCATAATTCTCCCCAATACTCCACATTATTCCACTAGAAAGTTCTCAAAAACCTTTATTGTAGAATAAGTGAGGCCACAAATCTCTCACAAAGGCCTCTTTGTCCAATGTCTCATTGTTATATATACATACTTCTACAATACATAGTATAGAGGAATGAATTTTCCTTGAAACATTTTATTTCGATAATGAGGATTTCATATGGATTTATCAAAAATAGTGGTGTTTGGTTCAAAATAAAAATCTTACCACTAAACAATGTGATATGGGTCAGGATGAAATTTCATTAGATAAGATTCAAGAAACACATCAGAAATTGATGTTAACTGAAATTGTAATGCTAGTTGGTATTTCACTTTATTGAGATACACCACTATCTCAAAAGGAACTACACACTGTGGCATAATATTTTATTCTTTACCCAATCTATGATTTCAAAACCAAGAAGAGATTTTGAGAAATACCCGATCACTAAGGGTATATTCCAAATGATGATAATGAAAATCATCTTATGATTTTTTAAAACTCAGATCCCTAACCAATATTTTCTTAATTAATTGAAATTTATCTATCATCTTTTAAGTCTAGTTTCGGTCATCAAGAAATGCTCACAATAATCTATCATGAAAATATGGGAACAAAAAAAATATACATAAATAGAATCTATGATATCCATATTAAGCAAGGATTTATAATTTTTATTTTACAATAACCTAACAAATTATAGTTTTTTCTACCATGATTCTATAAAATCTAGCACACAATCTCAGTGCTTATCCTCATGGACCTTTATTTCCTACTATGTTTTACCATAAATTTGTGGGTGATATGTTGTGATATACTTTAACTAAGACCCCATAACTTCTATAATTTCACCAACCAACCTAGGTCATCCCTAAACGAGAATCTTGAGTTATTCTATAGAATGGTCTCAAGATAATTCTCAATCCTCATGGGATCAAGGAATTTTATAGGTAATCAAAAAATATCTTTATATAATATTTAACCTATAGAAAACCAAACAACAAATAGTAGACATATTTAAAATAAATAAAACATTCCAATAAAATATTATACAATGGAAGAAAAAGAATACAACACAATACAATTTCCAAGCCAAAACATGTAAACCAAAGAAACCGTGACAAAAAACAACTCATATCCATGAGATATAAGGGAAATCATCCCTCCATGTCACCACCAGAATCCCACACCTCGTTAAAAATATACTCAATGCCACTATGAGATGCCTTTAATTTTCCTACATCAGATAAAAAATATAAAAACACCCAAAGGTATAGTTTTTTTGATAAAAATAGTACTAGAAATATCACACCAAATTTTTCAAAAGAATTATTTGTAAATAAAACCAATTATTATCTATTTAAAAAAAGGCATGAAATATAATATTTCCCATTATACAGGAAAACATGGACATTAACCCTTTTTAAAATAGTAAAAAATCATTGATAAAGAATCTAGTTTTGAAATAACTTTTAGATAAATAATTTTTACTTAAAAACAAATTTTAAATAAATCCATTTAATTTCAAGACCAACCATACCAACATTCATCAATAAGTAGAAACATGTAAATGTATCCAATGAAATTTTTAGTTCATGTTATCTTGTATCCTCACACCTTGTTGAAAAATCATGGCTATTACAAATACATGTCCCTATATCAATGAAAATAGGGATAGAATAACACCATAATAAGTGAACCCTCTAATAATGTTATGAAATATAGAGTTTTGATATAGATATAATCCTATATACAAGACATGAAAAACAAACCATGCCTAGCATTATGGTCCCAAATCTAACCTCCTTATATGTAACCCATATTCCCATGTTCTCAAAATATGTTTAGGAAAATCAATTCAAAGAAATAATTATTCATCAAACAAACTTGGTGGCCATCCACATTCACATACCATGATTTGAAATAATTTTTCATCAAAATACAACATGCATTGAAATAAATTTTCAAAAAAATACAAAATTATTTGAAATAACTTTTAATCATAATAAAATATTCTTTGAAATCACCTTTAATAAAAAACCAAGGAGAAATTCTATTTCAATCAAATATCCAAAACATGAAAATTTAAAAATATCATAAATCACAGCTTTATTTTTTCAAAAAATCCTTATAAAATGAGAATCAATGAAATCCTCATATAACATGAACTTTCATAAAAATAGCCACCTCCAAGCACATGGTATATCTAAAAATTTCATTAGTTCAAAAAAAATTGAAAAAGAGGGATCTATAATATTAAAAGAATGTATTAATCCTGAGAATCCACAATATAAAATATAAACTTAACCACACTATGACCAAAAAAGACAATATGAATCACTTACCATAATTATTACCTCATTATTATAATATATTAATCTATACCTATCTCCCAAAAACTGATATTAAAATTTGGAAAAATAAAAATAGTGCCAAGTGGGATAAAATATTCTAAAAAAGTAGCATAACCAAAGGTAGTCTCTTCAACTCTTCCCAAAAATCAAATGACTTGAGAATAATAGAAAATAAATAAGGGAGATTTTAGATAGGGAATATTGAGGAAAAAATAATTAATTGAAATTCCTTAATATCCACACATGAAATACCAGATGGTTTATTGATCCATTCAAAATTTTTAAACCGGGAACAACATATCATGGTGGGTGTTCACCTAGCTCATAGTGGTCTTGATTTTCCACACTGAGGATCCAGACATTTTGAATGAGCATGGAGTGGTGAAAAAACATTGTATGTTTTGGACTCAACAAATATTAAACCATGACATTGTGTATTCAAACTAGATAAGATTCACTAGAGGACTCCTCATACACCACACTGAATACCATGCCTTATAATTGTTATGTTGTTCATTCTTGTGATACATAGGTGATTATAAGGGATCTATATAACATTGAATGAATCATAGTTGAGACCATGTTGAACTAATAAATTCTTAAAATACTTTTTTAGCTACTGTAGACGCCGAAAAAGTCCGTTGCTCCTGAACAAAGTTCCGGAAGAGGAAAGCGAGGTCATATTCGGAGTCAGAGGCCCGTTTTGGAGGGCCCGGAGGCCTTCCGTGAAATTTAGGAGGTCCGCGCGCAATGTTCTACTGCTGCGCGCAATCCTCCCAGGATGCGTGCAATATCTCGGGGCGGCGCACAATTTTGCGCGCCCGTGGCCCGCGCGCTGCGCCATTGCGTGCCGGGACCCCTATTGCGCGCCTGCGGCCCGCATTTCGCGCCGAAGGCGGGATTCCACGCCCGGGGTCGCCCATAAATATAAGGCGACCCCCGACGATTTAGGGGTTGCTGGAATTTGAACCGTCTCTCGTGCACGCAATCGGCTTCCTCCGCGCGCAAAGATGGTTTTCAGGTAACCTTTTATTTTACGCAAGCTCGCCCCGGGGTTCGCCTTTGCGTGCAACCCCACTGACCCATTTATTTTCCTAACTCCTAAAGGTCAAGGCCTTTGTGCGCAAAAGAGTCAACTTGCGCGCAATTGCCCCTGGGTGCGCGCAATCCAGTCCGATTGCGCACACCCCCCCCCCCCATTTTAAGTTGTCGTTCCTTAAGGAATTGGCCATTGCCCCCGCGCGCTATCTGAAGCCCGGTGCATGCAATTCCCTTCATCCGCGCGCAATACCCTAGCCCAATTGCGCACTGGGGCACCTTATTTCCCGCCGACCCGTAGTTTTGCGCGCCAAACTCCCTCTTTGCACGCAAACTGCTATGGTCACCCCTTTTTTTACCCTCCAAGGGTACCCGCCTGCGTGGCGCCCAATGATCTCCATTCCGGGCGCACGCATTGTGCATTGTCTTTCCGTACAGCCTCCCATATTCGTATGAAGTGACATGGACCTGTCGGTAACCCCCCGATTGGCCCCACATGACCTTAAACTTTCTCATCCTGCATGACGTTAAACTACACTACGTCCGCGATGCACGACGTTAAACTGCCTAGCATATGGGCTTCCCCTCTGGAGTAAGTCCCGACTTAATGGCATTGCCAATGCCTTCCCTCTCACGAGAGGTTGAGGGCATCGGTCATGTAAGACCTCTGGGTGCGGATCTAAACCCACCTCGTCCGAGCTGCAAGACGTTAAACTGCCAGGCACATCGTCCTTAACACATGACATTAAACCGTGATCCATCCAGCCGTTCCAACCCCTCTGTGCGCGTTGGTTCGGTTCAATCATCGATCCGGCCGTTCCATCCCCCTTTGTACGCGGTGGTTCGGTTCAATCATCCACCCGGCCGTTCCAACCCCTCTGTGCGCGTTGGTTCGGTTCAATCCTCCATCCAGCAATTCCATCCCCCTTTGTGCGCAGTGGTTTGGTTCAATCATCCACCCTGTGGTTCCATCCCCCTCTGTGCGTGGTGGTTCGGTTCAATCATCCACCCGACCGTTCCATCCCCCTTTGTGCGCAGTGGTCCAGTTCAATCATCCATCCGGCCGTTCCATCCCCCTTTGTGCATGGTGGTTCAGTTCAATCATCCACCCGGCCGTTCCAACCCCTCTGTTCACGTTGATTCGGATCAATCCTCCATCCGGCCGTTCCATCCCCCTCTGTGTGTGGTGGTTTGGTTCAATCATCCACCCGGCCGTTCAAACCCCTCTGTGCGCGTTGGTTCGGTTCAATCATCCATCCAGCCATTCCATCCCCCTTTGTCCGCGGTGGTTCGGTTCAATCCTCCATCCGACCGTTCCATCCCCTCTGTACGTGTTGGTTCGGTTCAATCCTACCACCTGATCGTCCCAGACACACTCCCATCGGGTCCTTCCACCACCGCGACTCGGTCGTTCCTTCACACCGAGTTCCGCCTTCATCCAGCATGACTTTAAACTGTACATTCAGTGGGCCCCCCATGGGTTCACATTCACGTCAGTTCACCTATGAACCCACCCTGGGCCGCCTCAGAGCGTAATCCCCACACTAGAACTACGAGGCCTTTGATCCATGTCAAGGCATGGTACGTAGGACACCTTTATGAGGTTCAAGCCCACCACTCGGTCGTCATTCACGTCGAGTGCCTTCATCCAGCACGACGTTAAACTGTATATCTCATCTGGCAAGACGTTAAGCCATCCCCTTCGTCCAGCATGACGTTAAACTGCATTCCCCCGTCCAGCATGACGTTAAATTATATACTCGAACTACGTTGACATTGATCCGTGCTAATGCGCGGTACGTAGGAAGCCTCTCTGAGGTCCAAGATCTTCACTCCATCATCCATCCAGATCCTCACCCGGGCCGCCACATCTCGGTGAGATCACGCCACTTCACTTCACTCCATTTTTCCCGTGAAGCCACCCATGTGCTGGCCCCAGTGTCGGAGGTTCCCCTCAGGGGTTCTGTCATCTGATCCACTCCTAGTGTTGATCAGTCCGATTCCGTCCCCGCTGGACATTAAACTCAAGGCATACCCCGTCTTAAACATGGGAAGCTGAGGAAAAACTCAGGACACATAGTTCCCTGCATCCAGCGTGGGATGCCTCAGGCATTAATGCCTTCGAGAAGCCCTATTACAAGGGACAGAAGGCTGACATGCAAGCGACGGTGTCAAGACACGCCGCCGACACCCAGAGCAACCCGATTCCCTCACCGCAGGTTGCTGCCCCAACCATACCCCTTGGAGAATTTGGACAGAAGCAGTGTAATTAAATGGCGTCCATGAAGATATGGCGCCGGGAACGAGCTTCACGAGCATTCTTAAATCTATGAGGGAGACACAGATTAGGCGACGAACTTCAAGGAGACGTCCACGGAGGAAGAAGCTGACATCCCATCATCCTGGTTTCGAGCAAGGAGAAGACGCCCCTGAACAAGGAGCAGATGCCGCCCGCATTTGGAAAGCAGGAACGCAGGGTCACAAGTCGCACGTCCTCCCCCCGGGTCGACGGAGGCATGCGCGAGCACGCCCTGGTGGAAGCGCGTCGAAGCGGAAGCCCGACGTCGAATTCGCCCCAAAACAGAAAATGGTGAACCTGACGTGAATCTCTTCTCATCAAAACAGAGACCGTTAGATTTCTGAGGTGTTGGAAGGCTAGCATGTCACCTGGCCTAGCATTCAGCTCCGAGGCACGAAACCCGCCAGGGGATTGGGCAGTCAGGAAATCAGGCACTCCGTCTCACGACGTCAACAGCCCGGATTCCCCCCCCCCCACGGAAGGCGAAGTGGCACTGGATAGTTGGTTGTCGATTCCTTCTTTCCTGTCAGTATTAATGGGTTCTTCTCCCTACTTTCAAAAATCAGGTCGCCCCATCCAGTGCCCGATCACTGCCCGCCCACTGGCACAGGGGAAAGGGCAATACCGATGCGGCTACTCCGCACGGTCTCGTCGTCCCACAGCCGTCCCGGCTGCCACAACCACGGGGCTCCCACACCCTCTCTCCCCCTAAGAGGTCATCCAGAGAAGGGTGATCAACGATTTGGTGCGGAGATACGAGGGAGAGGGAGTCATCCCCACTAGGGATATGTCTCTCCTAGACCTTGAGGCAGCCACGCATTGCTACCATCGCCGCCCACAAGGGCCGCGCAGGGAGGCACCGCTGCCTACCGTCACACTCAACCGTTTCGGGAGTCTATCCCCGGAGCGCTCTGACAACTCCCTCCCCTACGCGGATGAGGTGGAGGTTTTCCTAGATCGCCCAATGTGAGACCCACTTCAGGGGTCCGTGATAAGAACTCCCATCATGCCACGTCGACACCGTCGCCCGGCTCCTCAAGTCGAAGAGCAAGCTGTCCACGTACCTGCGCCGTTGATCCTGACTCTTCTGTCCCGACGCCAACGTCGGGCACGAGCGGAAGAGGATGCCCACCTTGGGGCCCTTGCATCAGCAGCCACTTTGGCTCGAGCCACTGTTGGCTCCAGTTACCAGACCCCTGCGCATGCTGAGCAGAGGCACTTCTATGCCCGACCCGGATCGAGGCCCCGACCGCCCCACGGGCAGGATGGGTTGACTCTCCCGGTTGCCGGCACAAGCAATGGATACCACGGACCACCTCACGGTAGTGCTGTTCAACACCAGGGTCTACTCCGTGTGGCCGATCTAGGAGGCATGGGTCATCCCGCCTTCCGATCTCGGCCCGGAGGCCTGCCCGGAGTCATCCCTCCCACCGTTGGCTGCAGGTACGGACCCACCGTGTGTCCGGCCACTCGCCCACGTGGAGGTCCTCCCCATGTCCCATTTGATATCTGTCCTGGTGCTCCTCTCACCCAGGATTCTAGTCCTCTCGGCCCCAGCATCAGTGCGGCCGGAGGATGCCAGGACAGAGATCAGCCCTGCCCCGAAGAACCACCCAGGGGCAGAAAGGCGGGACGTCGGCATCGTAGGAAGAATGACAGGGAATTCCGGACAGAGATCCGACCGGTCCGTTTCTCTGACTTAGAGGCGGAGTACGATTCAGTGACAAAGCTCTCCCCCAAGTCCCGCCAGTCAGGGGCAGGGGCAGGGATGCGGCATGTCAGCCTCGTGCTCCCTGAGAGCGAGATCATTATGATCCCCGCTTCTCTCCGAAGGTATATCCGGAGTGACGAGGTCCTGGTAGACCCCCAAGGATCAAGCTTGCGGTTGGTACCGGTCCCTCCGGAAACGCCTTCTGCCTCGGTCAGCAACGACATAGACCTTTTCTGGGGACCGACGGCAGAGCCACGATCTAGTGCATCCTCAGCAAGCAATGACGCTACAGCGGGATGTTCACTCGCCGGCCCGTCCAATCGTGATATGGTAGCCGGGGCACCGCAACTTTCAGAGGGCGGCCCAGGATACGGAGGCCAATCAGCCTGCTCGCCGTATTCACCGCCGGCCAGCTCGCCGGCCCAGCGACCTGCCTCGGCACCACTGCCAGTTCCCCGACCATTCCTAGTCGCTGAAGGGGACCAGCAAGACCTGGATCCCAAGTTTGAGTCACGGATCTTCTGGACCATCCTTGCAGAGGGCCACTTCCCTGAGACATTTTGGCCAGTCGCAGGACCGGACTTTGATGCACGAGAATCGCTCACCCCGGATAAGTTTGAATGATTCTGCCGAACTCTCCAAGCGACTCACTCCCATCTTCACCGCCAACAAATTCCATATCCCGGGAGTCAAGCACACCTTGGGGATATTGGTGAGCAGTGCCGTCAGATTGACTTGGCCATGCTCCCCGCGGTTCGGCACCCCAGGTCATTTGGGCACCACAGGGCCCTCCAACAATGATGTGTTGAGTGTTTTCGAATACTCTGCAAAGTTATCGAGGAAGCCACCCCCCACGCGTACATCCGTGGATGGGGGCAGTACGCTACCCTATGTTTCAGTGCGATTCGCCGACAGCCCGACTCACTGGGCGGCCTTGAGGGTACATCCCCAAGGATAGAGACGGTCAATATGGCTGACCTGTCGAGAGAGGGGAACGGTTTGGAACTTCTCGACAGGGACTATCCCCCAAAATACAAGCCATCTTTGGATCCATAGGTGAGAGCTACTCATCACCAAAGGAACCTCCTGGTTCTCCCCACACCCACTGAAGCACTGACGTTGAGCTGGAACATTGGAAAAGGTAAAGAGCACAGTGGGGCTGTAAAACCCGCTGACCCATCTGCCTCCACACAGAAGGCAGATGAGGATCCTGATAAGGCCACGCTACGGCAATAGCTCACCGAGCAGAAGAAGCTGGTTGATCAGCTCCTCGCCGAACGCGTTGCAGAACGGTGGCCCGACTACAGTGATCCGAGGCCAGGACAGCAGGGGCAGGAACAACCGCCCCTCGACGAGACCCTTCTGGGCAACTGTGATTATGCCGTGTTTGCTGACAGAGGAGAGGCTGTTGCTTATGGAAAGAGGGAACCGTATGTTTCACCGCACCCTCCCGAGCGGCGTGATCACCCGAGAGACCTCGCTCGGATTCCTCCAGCATCCCCAAGGGTCGCTCCACCCGCCATCCCACGATCTGCTGAGTTTGATGACCCAATTGAAGAGCCATGCAACGCACTCATGGATAGGGATCCTCGCCAAGACTGGAACCCCTGTCCGGATCATCCGATGGCGGCACTCATTACCCACTTGGAAGCCTTGGAGACTCGGCAAGTGGCAATCCCTCCGGACGGCAAGCCATACCCAGCATGGGTGGATGACATGTCGGCGCCTCCAGGATTCTAGAATCACACTTTTGCCTCCTTTAACGGGACTGGAGATCCGCCGCAGCATTTGTCCCACTTCAACTTGAGGTACAGGCCTATGTTAGGGACTCCGGCACAGCAGGAGGCCGCCAAGCTCTGATGCTTCGTCCAGACACTGGAAGGACCGGCGTTCGTCTGGTACAGCCAGCTCCCCATCGGATCGATAACTAGCTGGGAGGACCTTCGCAGGAAATTCCTCTAGCAGTTCAGTTCCACGACCCGAAAGACGAACATCACAGACCTCTTCAAGTGCAAGCAAAGGCCTGATGAGCGAGCCGCAGATTTCATCGCCTGATGGAAGGGTCTCACATATTCCCTTGACATGCAATTGACTCAGGAGCAGTTGCTGACAATGTGCGTCGGGAACATCAAGACCGAGCTGGTTCCTTCCTTGATCACTCAAAATTACCCCGGAGGTTTCAGGGACTTCTCAGACAAGGCTCAACACCTCGAGGAAGCCCTGCAACAGGCCAATCAGGCACGCCCGCTGCCTCCTATGATCCCTGCAAGGAGAGTCAGCAGGGCTGAGCCCACTGTTGTGGACCAGATAGAGGGCCCGAGGCAGTTGGACTTGCTGCCGGTAAAGCCATCTCTACAACCTTACAGGAATTTGCCTCCACAGGAACAGTTCCCGGCCCAACAGCGACCGTCCCAGAATCGGCCAGCACCTCCGCGTAATACACCGCCACCACCCAGGCGAGATAATCAGGGTCCACCTCCTCGGCAGACCCCTCCGGACCCTCGTCAGGGCCAGGCTCCCAGGGCCCCATGATACCTAACTTACTCGTTTTATGAGGATCAGGTCCCTGGTTATTTCCAGAGCGCCCTGGAGCAGAGGATTTTGCGACTGCCCGAGTGTTGGAAGCCAGAGGAGGCACATCTCACTGATAACCCCCGCTACTGCCCTTACCACCGGGCCCTGGGGCACACCATCTGGTAGTGCTACATGTTCAAGGACTGGCTCCAAGACCAGATTCATAATAATGTAATCAGGTTGGGCCCAGCTCCGGCATAAGTGGCGGGTGTTTTCATGAGATCAGATGATGATAGTGGTGATGAGGATGAATGGAAGCTGGTCTCCAACTGCGGGTCCCAGAAGTATAACGACTGGATGGCCCGCAATACGGTCATTTGCGCCCATGGAATTATCCATGCGCGCTTGATTCAGCCAGAGCCCCCGGAATCTGTGGGTGTTACTTCGGCATCATTGTCCTAGCATGCCTCTTCCGAGAAGAGCAAATGACGACGGCGCAAGAAGAAAGAGCGTGCCTTGCCATTTCCGCCACTATCCCGCACCCTTGGCGATTTCATGCCCCTGGAGATGGGGATCCCTCCCAGGATCTGCCTTGTGGTGGATGATTCATCAAGTGACAGCCCTGGGTACGCTTCGGTTGACACCGTCGAGTTGGTAAATCCCTTTTTTGGTTCCCGACGTTGAGGAACACCAGGTGGACTTCCCTAGTATCCCCGGGCGTCGCCACCTTCGTCGGAGCCGCAGCAACAGGAGTCACTGGGGCATGGCAGTTGGCACTTCCAGCTAGGCCGTACATGCCACTGAGACTAGGCAGCAGGCCCAACACCGAGCTTAGCACACGCAGCCCCTTCATCCGATGTCGACGGATGCGCCTCCACCACCGTTTGGGGTGTGGGACCAGGTGGAACCGCCTCGGCCGTGTCGCGACCAGCTCCGTCCTGCCACCAGTCCATTCCAGTCTCCCGGTCCCAATCCGGTGACCACTTCCCGGGCTTTAACCGGTGAGCAGCGAGATACGCCAAGCACCAGTCGGCCGCCGTTCTAGCCGGCAAGGCCCTTCATGCCTCCAGTCGTAGAGCAGCCTTTTGTAACCAGGGGCTCGCGCTTGGCAAGAATGTATGATGTTCTGAAGCACTTGGCCGACATTCTAGCGAGGCTCTCCATCCTTGAGGCTTTACGCCTGTCATCTGGAATGCGTGAGGTGCTCGCTGAAGCTCTGAAGAGCCCACTCTAGTTTGAGACGGAGGTTGCGGCTGCAGAGGCCTTCCATGCCGAGACAATTGAGAACGCTGAATGTCAGGCAGTTATCTCGTTCTCTGGTAAAGATGAAGACCCTCCTATACAGGGGAACATTCTCTCGTTGTATATCACCAGCCAGTTCAATGGCTTTGAAGTCCGACGCTGTCTTGTCGACACGGGGTCTGTGATTAACCTGATTCCAACTCGAACGCTCCAGAAATTGGGATTGTATGAGGATGATTTGATTCCCTCCGACCTCAGGATCCAGGGGTATGACCGGACCGAGAAAACTCCAGTCGGCAAGATACGTTTGAAGACCCAGTTCGGTGGCCTGGTTGCCAACACCGAATTCATGGTGGTCTCTCAGGACACTGCGTACAATGCATTGATGGGCAGGCCATGGCTCCACCTTCACGCGGCGGTTCCCTCATCATACCACAAATTCCTCAAATACTCCCTTGATGGTCGAGTAGGCATGCTTCAGGGAGATGCATCTCCTTTTTCCTCATGTGGAGCCTGCTATCTGGACGTGGACTATTACAAGAGCTAGGATAAGCAGATCCTGACAGGTGAGGTTGAGCCTCTCGCTGTCTCAAGTGATCCCTGGGAAAGCCTGGATGATGCTTACGTCCTCCCAATCCATCGGTTGGATGTGGCCATGGTCTCGACGGCTTGTGAGTATCCTAATGAAGTGACCACGGCTACCCGATCCAGCACCGGCTGCCTAGAGGGGAACGGTAGCCCCGATGCATTTCCTCCCATGGACGATCCCTCCCCGAGTGGAGAGGACATGGAAGATGCACCCCCAGTCTTTGAGGAGGGCGTCTACACCACGGTCGACGAGTTAGTATAGGTGGACCTCGGTAGCGAGGCAGATCTAAGACCCACATTGATCAGTGCCGCCATGCCTTTCGAAGAGCGGCAGCAGTACGTGGACTTCCTCAGACAGCACCGTGATGTATTCGCCTGGAGTTATGATGAGATGCCAGGGCTAGATCCTCAGGTAGTCATCCACCGTCTCGGTCTCCCGACGAACCATCATGGTTTCAAGCAGCCTCCCAGAAAGATGCACCATTCTCACGGTGCCGTGGTTGAGGCCGAAGTTGGCAAGCATATCAAAGCCAACTTCATGAGGTAAGTTTAGTACCCCAGATGGCTGACCAACATTGTGCTGGTCAGGAAGAAGAACGGGCAGATCAGAGTCTGTATCGACTTCCGCGATCTCAACCGCCACTGTCCGAAGGATGATTTTCCCCTTCCAGTGACGGAGCTATTGATCGATGCAACGATGGGTTTCCAGGCCCTCTCCTTCATGGATGGATACTCCGGATACAACTAGATCCGGATTTCCCCCAAGGATGAGAAGTTCACTGCCTTTAGGGCCCCCCAGGGCACCTTTTGTTACCAGGTCATGCCCTTCGGCCTGAAGAATGCGGGTGCCACTTATCAACGGGCCATGCACCTCATATTCAAGCCAATTCTCGGCACCCTGGTGGAATGCTATGTGGATGACCTAGTGGTTAAATCACGCCAGCATCAAGACCATCTCAATGATCTTGAGAAAGTGTTCGGCTTCCTCCGGTCTCGCCGCCTGAAAATGAACCCGTTGAAGTGTGCCTTTGGGGTCACCTCCGGGAAATTTCTTGGCTTTTTGGTAAGATACCGGGGCACTGAGATCGACCCAAAGATGATCAGGGCGATTAGCCAGATGCCTCCCACGGGGAACCTTCGGGAACTGCAAGGGTTCCAAGGCCACTTAGCCTATATACGCCGATTTATCGCGAATCTAGCCGACAATTGTTAGCCCTTTTCTCGGCTCATGAAGAAAGGCGCCACCTTTGTATGGGATGAAGAGTGTCAGACCGCCTTTGAGGAAATCAAGCAGTACCTGCTCCAACCTCTGGTCTTGATGTCGCCTGTTTCCGGGAAGCCACTGGTCCTTTATGTGACCGCCCTGGAACGGTCCCTTGGCGCGCTTCTCGCCCAGAAGAACAACGAGGGAACGGAGAATAGCCTCTATTACCTCAGCCGCATGCTCCTCGATGCGAAAGTCAGGTATTCCCCCATCGAGAAGAGCTTCCTGGAACTCGTATATTCCATACAGAAGTTACGGCACTACTTGCAGCACCATGAGGTATAGTTGGTTTCTCAGGTAGACCCGTTGAAATACATCCTGAGCTGACCTATGTTGACTGGCCACCTAGCGTGGTGGGTTGTGATTCTCCAGTAGTTCGACATCAGGTATGTGTCTCAGAAGGCCATAAAAGGACAAGTATTGGCGGACTTCCTGGATGCCCACCCAACCTCTGCGGATCAACCTCTGGATCTGGGTTTTCCTGATGAGGCCATCCTCTCAGTCGATCGTGTCAATCCATGTTGGAAGATGCACTTTGATAGTGCTTCTCGAATCCCCACAAGTAGAAGACTTGATGATCCTAGGCTCAACAGAGTGGTCTTGGGTATCGTTTTCTTTACCCCAGAGAAAGCCATTCTGCCATACTATTTCCTGTTGTCAGAGGGCTGCACCAATAATGAGGCGGAATACCATGCCCTCATCACCGGCCTCGAGCTAGCTCTCGAGATCGACGTGCCCCATCTGTGTGTGAAAGGGGACTCTGAGCTTGTCATCAATCAGATCAATGGAGACTATGTTGTCAGGATGCCGGAACTTGTGTCGTTGCTGGAGTGCACCCTCCACCTGCTGGCTCAGTTCCCCTCTCGGCCAGAGGTTGTTCATATCCCCCGGTCGCAGAACTGTCGAGCAAATGCTTTGGCCAGCCTGGCTGCGTCACTCGTGGAGCCGGAATAGTATGACCTGGTCATCCATGTGACACACTGGAGGCTCATCGCTCCCGTTATCCCGGAGGAAGAACGTGGCCCGCGGGTGAATAATCTCACCGCAGGTGCCCCTATGCCTGGATCCCCGAGTACTACAGATGCGATAGTCGAACCAGCCCCTGATTGGAGGACACCCTTGGTTGAGTACCTCTAACACGGCATTCTTCCGTCGGATCGGGCTGAGCGCGAGCGAATTCGACACTGTGTATCACAGTTTGTCCTCCAGAGCGGTCCCGGCCTTGAGCAGATACTCTATAAACACGGATTTGACGGTGTTCTCCACCGTTGCCTTCAGGTAGTTGAGATCCCGTGGGTTATCCAAGAGGTTCATGCTGGTTCTTGCGGTTCCCACCAACCTGGGCCAAAGTTTCCCCACCAAATTCGGAGGTTGGGATACTTCTGGCCCTCCATGATCCATGACTGCATCGAGTATGCCAAGAGGTGCCATGCATTCCAAGTTCATGCTAACTTTGTGCATCGGCCGCCGGAGCATCTCCTACTACCAGGTATTCTTGTCCCTTTGCAGTCTGGGGGTTGGACATTGTGGGACCTTACCCACCGGCGACGACTCTCCAGTACCGGTTCATTCTCACCGCTACGGACTTCTTCTCCAAGTGGGCAGAGGCGATTTCGCTCCGAGAGGTTAAAGCATGTTCTATCGCTAACTTCATGACCTCCAACATCGTCTATCGATTTGGAGTGCCTCACGCTATCCTCACGGATAACGGAACTAATTTCCAAGCAGCAGAGCTGAAGAAGTTGTATGCCAAGTACAATATTCGTTCGAACCATACATCTCTCTATCATGAGCAGGCGAATGGACAGATTGAGGAATTTAACAAAACCCTCTCTAACATTCTGTAAAAGATG
Source organism: Viscum album (assembly GCA_963277665.1). Classification (NCBI taxonomy): domain Eukaryota; kingdom Viridiplantae; phylum Streptophyta; class Magnoliopsida; order Santalales; family Viscaceae; genus Viscum; species Viscum album. Next base: position 1,674,927,759 of record OY728133.1, read on the forward strand.
GTTGTTCAGAACAAGAAAAGTTGGCCAGACAAGCTCCACAACACCCTCTGGGCTTATCGGACGATGACTCGCAATTCTACCCAGATGACCCCATATTCCCTGGTGTATGGAGCCGAGGCCGTCCTGCCCATCAAGATTTAGTTTCCATCCTTGCGCACTACGGTTTATGACCAGAAAGTACCGGACAGAGTTGGTGAGGCCCGTCTTGTTGAGTTAGAAGCACTGGATGAGAATAGGCTTCACGCTTTGCATAACGTGGAGAGGCATCAGAGCAGGATGGCTCGAACTTTCAATAAGAAGGGTCGCCTCTGCTCTTTCCTGCAGGGTGACTTAGTATTGGCCCATAGAGCGCCAATGATCCCCGGAAAGAAACTGCCCATGTTAGAGCCCAAATGGGAGGGGCCTTTCGTCATCCACAAGGTCTATCCCAATGGCGCGTATTCCCTAGCGACTATGGATGGTGAGAGTGTTACTCCTCCCACCAACGCTAGGTTCCTCAAGCAATACTTTCCTAAGCATACCTCATCCGCGTAGCAGGACGTTAAATTGCCGAGCATACCTCATCCCGCATGACGTTAAACTGCACCTCATCCTGCATGACGTTAAACTGCATTTGGTCCAGCATGACCTTAAACTTTATCATCCTACATGACGTTAAACTGTGTATGGTCTTACATGACATTAAACGGTGCCTATGGTCCGAGCTCTAAGACCTTAAACTAAGATCTCTGTATGGTCCCACATGACCTTAAACTGCATTTTCCCCTTTGGTCCGAGCTCTATGACCTTAAACTAAGATGTCTTCTAGAAATACGTATGGCTTGATCCTCATCCTTATGAGGTACGTAGGAACGCCCAGACATTTTGTCATGGGTCCATCCCTAGGGGTTACTATATTCCCCAGTTTCCCCTTTCTTATGGTCCAGCACGACCGTAAAATACATCGTCATCCTTGCCACAAGACGTTAAACTGTGAGCTGAGCCGGTTAGGCCTACCCGACCGAGGCTTAGCCTCAAGTCTCTTGGCCTTCTACGACTCTTTGTCCCTTATCTTCACCAGGAACACGCGGTGTGATGTCGGATCGTATCCTCATTCACGATGGGTTATTCGTCGTTCCATGCGCGTTCCTAGAAGAGATACCCCTCTTTCGTCCTGCATGATGCTAAACTGCATCTTGAGAACTACGTGCGGCTTGAATCCCATCCTCATGGGATACGTAGGACCGCCTGAACTTCTGTGTTTCAGGTCCATCCCCCTCTTCTGGGAATTTCTGTCCCACATTGGGCCCTTGGCCCAAGCTCCTCTGGGTGCGTGGTGTTTTATGTGAGCATGGGATTATGTCCCCATTCACGTCGGTTTTCTTGCCGCACTATACGCCCCCCATGTCTGGAAATGCCTCTCACCCGCCCTTTTCGTCCTGCATGACGTTAAACTACGTCTTGAGAACTACGTGTGGCTTGATTCCCATCCTCATGGGATACGTAGGACCGCCTGAACATTTGTGTTTTAGGTCCAGCCCCATCTTTCGGGAATTTCTATCCCGCTTTGGGCCCCCGACCCAGGTTCCCCTTTTTGTGCGAGACGTATGGTGTGAGCATGAGGTTACACCCTCATTTCACGTGGGTTTACTGGCCACACCGTACGCCTCCTGTTTGGGAACGCCTCCCACCCCTTTTTCGTCCTGCATGACGTTAAACTGCGTCTTTAGAACTACGTGCGGCTTGATTCCCATCCTCATGGGATACGTAGGACCGCCTGAACATTTGTGCTTCTTGTCCAGCCTCGTCTCGTGGTTGATCCTAGGGATCTTCCGTCTTTTGGCTGCTCTCGAGGTGAGCCCCCGACCCTTTCCGGTGGTCTGTCAACGTGTTTTGGCATGCTCTGGTCTATGACCTGTAGTGCCAGATTCAATTTCGGCAAGTCTTCAGTTACTTGTCAGGCCTCGTGTTTCCTCTTGTTTGGGCCATCGCCCAAAGGGATTCTCCAAGAATGGTTCGGGTATATTGCCTCGGTGCTTTCCCATCGTCACGGGTCGATTTCCCGGAGGGTCTTGGGCAGAAAATCGATACGAATCCTGCATTTTAGCAGTTGATGCTCGTTTGCTTGCCCCATCTTAGGCTAACGTGATCGGATGTTGCGTTGTGAATATGGTCAGCAGCAATCCTTGATCGCCACGCCAACTCCTTCAGGCCCTGAATATTGGTTGTGTGATGTTCATCACACTCCGTCTCAACGTGTTGTAGTGGAATCTTGAAACTCCTTGTGTGTTGGTCTGGTTCAATCATCCACCTGGCCGTTCCATCCCCCTCTGTCCATGGTGGTTCGGTTCAATCCCTCCACCCGGCCGTTCCAACCCCCTTTCATATTGACCCCCAGTACACCTCTACACGTTAGGCAGACCAACCTGGGTAATGGTGTCTCTTGGGACTCCCGCAATCCGAGCACCAAGGGTATGTTCTAGGGTTCTCTCTAAGGGCCATGTGCAGCCTGACCCTCATCCCCATGAGGAGGAAGGAGTCGCCCGAACATCACGTTCTGGGCCCAGCTTAGCTGGAGGTTAGCGTCTTCTGCCCCCCGATTGATGGACCTATGCAGGCCCCTGGCCCGGGATTCCCCTCCCGGGACATGGTCCGAGCCACATGACCTTAAACTGTGCTGCCTGGTCCAGCCACATGACCATAAACTGTGATCGTCCTGGATGCCCAACGAAAAATGGCACTGCATTGTGATGCTCTCCTCTCAGAGGACACTCACGTTGGGTGTTGGTTAATGACCACACCATTTGTCAATGCCTTTCATGGCTTGATTATTGTGGCACCGCCATGGATTCCTATCCCAGGCAGGTCGCTTCACAAAGAAAAACCATCTACCTTCAAGTACAAACAAGAAATATCAAATACCGCTTCTTCTAAGTGCGAGGGTCAGACCTGCACGACTCTTTGCGCAGGTGCCCAATTGTGTTGCGCCGCGCTTCAAGAACTACGTAGGACTTGATTCTCATTTTTATGAGATACGTAGGAGCACCTGGGTACTTCCCCACAGGCCTAGCCCAACTCCGCGTTCGGCCCTTTGGCTTGAACACCTTTCCGAGGGACATGTGGTTAGTAGGATCTCATCCTCACCTATGTCGATGTTTTGTAGCCGTTGAGCCATGTGTCTCCCGCTTCTATTGCCCCAGGTCTGAGCTCTAAGACCATAAACTAAGATCCCCCAGGTCCGAGCTCCAAGACCTTAAACTAAGATCTCCCCAGCTAGAGTTCGGCTAATTCGGTTCTACTATTGGGACCCTGGCTCCGGGACTGCGTGGTGCAGCATGGGACTATGTCATTGTTCATGTTGGGTTTGCAATAGTTGTGTCGTGCATACCCCGTCTTGAGGATTAGCCTTCCTCTTCGTCCCGCATGACATTAAACTACATTTTCAAAACTACGTACGGCTTGATTCCCATCCTTATGAGATACGTAGAATCACCCGGATGTTTGAAACTGCGGGTCTAGCCCCCCACCTCTTAGAGATTCCCCTTTCTCCTGGGAATCTGTCATCTTTTGGTCACCCTCATGGCGTGTCCCTCGACCCCTTGTAGTGGTCCACCTGTGTGTTAAGAGTACTATGGTCTATTTCCAGGAGTGTCAGGTTCAGCTTGGTCAAGTTCCTTCCACTTTTCAGGCTTCGTGCTTCACTTCATTCGGACTCACCACCTTTTACGCCCTAGAGGGACCCCCCGTGAGTGGTTTGGATACAATGCCTCAGTGCTCTCCCACCGATCCGGGATGGTGCCCCCAAGGGCCTTGGACAGCAAATCGGTACAAATCCTGCATTTTAGCGGTTGATGCTTGTTTTCTTGACTCATTCCATCACCGGTCAGTGCGATATTGATGCTGCTTTTCTGCCACGGTCAGCAGTACTCCCGTATCGTTACGCCGGTGCCCCCAGTCCTTGAGTGAATGGTCACATGATTCACACTACGCTTTCCACCTCCCATTCTGACCAGGTGAAATCTCGGCACTCTTGGCATTATCCCTCAGTGAATCTTCGCATATCCATGGGATAAAACCACAGTATGGCGTACTTTGAGGTTCTTATGGTCCGAGCTCTAAGACCTTAAACTAAGATCTGCCCTTATGGTCCGAGCTCTAAGACCTTAAACTAAGATCTCCCCAGTCGGAGTTCGTCTAATTTGGTTTTGTTGTCATGCCTTCAGAACCCTGACTACGGGATCACGTGATGTAACATGGGACTATGTCTCTATTCACGTTGGGTTTGCAGCAGCCACGCCACGCACACCCCGTCTTGAGGATTAGCCGTCCTCCCCGTCCGGCATGACGTTAAACTGCATTCTCAGAACTACGTTTAGCTTGATTCCCACTCTGGTGGGATACGTAGGATCACCCGAACCTCCTGTCTTTAGGTTCAGCTTGAGTTGGGCTAATCCGAATATTCGGTCTTTCCATCGAGACCTTGAGTCCGGGATTGCATGGTGTGGTATGGGGCTATGTACTTGTTCACATCGGGTTTGCGATGATTGCGCTGTGCACATCCCGTTTTATGGATTAGCCCTCTTATTTTCTCATCCTGCATGACGTTAAACTGCATCTTCGAGAACTACGTATGGCTTGATCTCTATCCCGATGGAGTACGTAGGAATGCCTAGGCATCTCGTCTCGGGTCCAGCCTCAGGGATCGCTAAGTCCCTCCCCTCCTCGTCGCCGACCTTCTAGCTTGGCTTCTTGTAGAGTGGTGCAGTTGTGACGTTCACCCCGATTCAGCTCGGGATGCCCCATTGTAATGATGGGAAGCTACAGTTCCCTCGTCGGAGAGGTTCTGTTTGAGAATTGAGGTGATTCATGACCAAATTAGTGCGTCTACCTAATACGCTTTTCCCTCGGTGGCACAATTTTGGGAGTGTTGGGTTTTGTTTGAACAAGTCATCGCTCCGCCTCACGCTTTGTGTGTCCCGTTATTCGGATCTCCACCTTTCATGTCTGGAGGGACCCCCTCAACAGTCTTGTCGTCAGACGTGTGATCCGCCTTCTGTCCCCCTAACGCAACTGTATGGTTGATTGATCCATTGTCTGCTCGCTGTTCTGAGCACGATCCGAAAGATTGGTCATGTTCGACAGAATCCTTTCGACGGTTTTAGCAATAGAAATGTGGTCCGCCTCCTGTCCCCCTAATGCGACAATATGGTTGATTGATCCATTGTCAGCTTGCTGTCTTGGGTCGATTTTTCCTGAATACTGATCAACGACATTTTGAGCAGGCCCCGTGTTGCGATTATGGTCAACGGTTGGCCCTCATTTGTTGCTCCTATTCCAAGCTAATGCGATATGGATGTTGTGCTTCCTCCATGGTTGACAGTTATCCCTTGTCGTCAGGCCCTGTGGATTTCCGAATTCGGGGAACATGATTCACATTTTTTTCATTCCCCCCTGTTCGAATGAATTCTAATGCCCCATCATTGTCCCGCTCATGTGTCAGAGCACGTTGAGGGGATGGTACATTGATTAGGTCTGAGGTCACCTCCCCTAGGGTTGACCTCCCTCTTTTCCTTGGAAATCCGGGCCCAATTGTGGATGCCTGAAGTTTGGTTAACGCTCCCGCAAGATAAAAAAGAATTGTGGTTGGGCACGTTAAGCCAAAAGATGCAGATAAATACATTGGTTCATACAAAGGATCAAATGTATTAAGTAGCAGAAGCGGAATGTTCTGGGAATGGAAAAAACAAATCCCTTAGGGATTAGCGTGCTGAATAGATCTTTCTAATGCCGCTACCCTTTGGTTGGTGGCCTCCAGAGCTGCTGCTCGCTCTCTTCATGCTTTCTCTTCGTCAGCGGCCGCAGTGCGCAGTTCGCCGATCCTGGCCTGTGCATGCTTCCGTTCGACTTAAAGCGTGACCATCTAATGGCCCGCCTCCGTTAGCTGTGCCTGGGACTTCCCGCGCATCCCAGGACTTCGGCATTTCAGCGTCTCCCTCGGAATCCGATCGTTGCGACCTCTCGCCGATCAAATTCCGAGGGGGGGCATTTGTAGACGCCGAGAAAGTCAGTTGCTCCGGAACATAGTTCTGTAAGAGGAAAGCGAGGTCATATTCAGAGTCAGAGGCCCGTTTTGGAGGGCCCGGAGGCCTTGCGTGAAATTTAGGAGGTCTGCGTGCAATGTTCTGCTGCCGCGCGCAATCCTCCCGGGATGCGCACAATACCTCAGGGCGGCGTGCAATTTTGTGCGCCCGCAGACCGCACGCTGCGCCATTGCGCGCCAGGACCCCTATTGTGCGCCCGCGGCCTGCATTGTGCGCTGGAGGCGGGATTCCATGCCCGAGGTCGCCTATAAATATAAGGCGACCCCCGACGATTTAGGGGTTGCTGGAATTTGAACCGTCTCCCGTGCGTGTAATCGGCTTCCTCCGCGCGCAATGATGGTTTTCAGGTAACATTTTATTTTGCGCAAGCTTGCCCCGGGGTTTGCCTTTGCGCACAACCCCACTGTCCCATTTATTTTCCTAACTCCTAGAGTTCAAGACCTTTGCACGCAAAAGAGTCCGCTTGCGCGAAATGGCCCCCGGGTGTGCGCAATACAGTCCGATTGCGCGCACCCCCCCCCATTTTAAGTTGTCGTTCCTTAAGGAATTTTCCATTGCCCCCGCGCGCTATCCGAAGCCCGGGGTGCCCAATTCCCTTCATCTGCGCACAATACCCTGGCCCAATTGCGCGCAATGGCACCTTATTGCCCGTCGACCCGCAGTTTTGCGCACCAAACTCCCTGTTTGCGCGCAAACTGCCAGGGTCACCCCTTTTTTTACCCTCCAAGGGTACCCGCCTGCGTGGTGCCCAATGATCTCAATTCTGGGCACGCGCATTGTGGGTTGTCTTTCCGTACTGCCTCCCATGCTCGTACGAAGTGACATGGACCTATCGGTAACCCCCTGATTGGTCCCACATTACCTTAAACTGTCTCGTCCTGCATGACGTTAAACTGCACTATGTCTGCGTTGCACGACGTTAAACTGCCTAGCATATGGGCTTCCCCTCTGGAGTAAGTCCCGACACAATGGCATTGCCAATTCCTTCCCTCTCACGAGAGGTTGAGGGAATCGGTCATGTAAGACCTTTGGGTGTGGATCTAAACCCACCTTGTCCGAGCTGGAAGAAGTTAAACTGCCAGACACTTCGTCCTTAACACATGACGTTAAACCATGATCCATCCGGCCGTTCCAACCCCTCTGTGCGCATTGGTTCAGTTCAATCATCCATCTGAACGTTCCATCCCCCTTTGTGCGCAGTGGTTCAGTTCAATCATCCACCCGGCCGTTCCAACCCCTCTGTGCGCGTTGGTTCGGTTCAATCCTCTATCCGGCCGTTCCATCCCCCTTTGTGCGCGGTGGTTCGGTTCAATCATCCACCCAGCCGTTCCATCCCCCTCTGTGCATGGTGGTTCGGTTCAATCATCCACCCGGCCATTCCATCCCCCTTTGTGTGCGGTCGTTCGGTTCAATCATCCATCCGGCCGTTCCATCCCCCTTTGTGCACGGTGGTTCGGTTCAATCATCCACCTGGTCGTTCCAACCCCTCTGTGCGTGTTGGTTCGGTTCAATCCTCCATCCGGTCATTCCATCCCCCTCTGTGCATGGGGGTTCGGTTCAATCATCCACCCGGCCGTTCCGACCCCTCTGTGCACGTTGGTTTGATTCAATCATCCTTCTGGTCGTTCCATCCCCCTTTGTGCGCGGTGGTTCGGTTAAATCCTCCATCCGACCGTTCCAACCCCTCTGTGCGTGTTGGTTCAGTTCAATCCTACCACCTGGTCATCCCAGACACACTCGCATCGGGTCCTTCCACCACCGCGACTCGGTCATTCCTTCACGCCGAGTTCCGCCTTCGTCCAGCATGACGTTAAACTATACATTCAGTGGACCCCCCAGGGGTTCACATTCACATCAGTTCACCTATGAACCCACCCTGGGCCGCCTCAGATTGTAATCCCCACACTAGAACTACGAGGCCTTTGATCCATGTCAAGTCATGGTACGTAGGACACCTCTATGAGGTTCAAGCTTACCACTCGGTCATCATTCACGTCGAGTGCCTTCGTGCAGCACAACGTTAAACTGTATATCTCATCCGGCAAGACGTTAAACCATCCCCTTCGTCCAGCATGACGTTAAACTGCATGCCCACATCCATAATGACGTTAAACTGTATACTCGAACTACGTTGACATTGATCCGTGCTAACGCGCGGTACGTAGGAAGCCTCTCTGAGGTCCAAGCTCTTCACTCCATCATCCATCCTGATCCTCACCCGGGCCGCCACATCCCGGTGAGATCACGCCACTTTACTCTACTCCATTTTTCTCGGGAAGCCACCCATGTAATGGCCCCAATGTCAGAGGTTCCCCTCAGGGGTTCTGTCATCCGATCCACTCCTAGTGTTGATCAGTCTGATGATGTCCCCGCTGGACGTTAAACTCTCGGCATACCCCGTGTTAAACATGGGAAGCTGAGGAAAACCTCAGGACACACAGTTCCCTGCATCCAGCGTGGGATTCCTCAGGCCTTCACGCCTTCGAGAAGCCCTATTACAAGGGACGGAAGGCTGACATGCATGCGATGGTGTCAAGACACACCACCGACACCCAGAGCAACCCGATCTCCTCACCGCAGGTTGCTGCCCCGACCAAACCCCTTGGAGCGTCTGGACAGAAGCAGTGTAATTAACTGACGTCCATGAAGATATGGCGCTGGGAATGAGCTTCACAAGCATTCTTAAATCTATGAGGGAGACTCGGATTAGGCGACGAACTTCGAGGAGACGTCCACGGAGGAAGAAGCCGACATCCCATCATCCCGGTTTTGAGCAAGGAGCAGATGCCCCTGAACAAGGAGTGGATACCACCCGCCTTTGGAAAGCGGGAACACAGGGTCACAATCCGCGCGTCCTCCCCCCGAGTCGACGGACGCACGCGCGAGCGCACCCTGGCGGAAGCGCGTTGAGGCGGAAGCCCGGCGTCGAATTCGCCCCGAAACAACTACTAATATCCAATTAACACATAAAAAAACAATCCCAAATCCCATAAAAATATTATACCTCAAACTTGGATGTGAAAATCTCTCCACCGTAAAATTTTATATCACAAGAAATGCATGTTGAAGAAGGGTTTTACACAATGAGATGAGGTCATTTCTCCCTCATCATCAATTATTATTCCCACATTTTTTGAGAAACTATTACTAGATTCCATATCACATATACCAATGTAATAGAAATCCAAAGCTAGATACTTTCATGAGAATCAATAATCTAAAATAGTCATTTGAATACTGATATATCCAGTACCAAATAAATATATTCCTACATTAAAAAACTATAGGGATCAAGATGATACATTTTAATATAATATTTACAGAGAACATCATGAACATATGTCAAATGAAATGGAAAATATAATTGATAATCCACACTGATCATAAGGGTACTATCTTCCTTCTTGAAAAAAAGAACTAATAAACCCCAAAGAGAAGGTCTTGAGTATAAAAATCCACTAGGCTCCAGATCTTATAACTGTCTCTTGAGATCAAGAAGATCCTTAGGTGCCATCCAATAAGGGGTAATGGTCACTAGTGCTACTCAAGGATCTAAACCAATAATTAATTATACCTATCGCACCCGAGGTTTTCCAGAGAAGTCATTAAGAAACATGTCACTAAAATGACTCATTACATGATAAAAAATAGTGGGTAGTAACACTTGGTCATCTAGGAAAAATATGGAAATATAAGATATCTCATTTCCCAACCTATATCTCTCATGTCCGGATCGCATGTCTTGCACATCTCATTGTCACCAATGGATGTACTTATTGCCCTATGGTGTTGTAAATGTCACCCTATGGCGATACCAGTCAATATGGGATCAATAGGGAACTAACAAGTCTATCCTATTGATTATATCAAATCCTCTCATGTCTAGGATGTAAAGATTTCACCTGAAAAAGCATCCTCCAATCACAAGAGGATAGCCCTTACAACAACAAAGTCCCTCTGATCGAAGACCTAACAAGGTATCAATCATCATAACACCATGAGAGTGATTGATATTTAAGCCTAGACATCCCATAATAGTCTTACATATAAATGATTAAGATTCACCTGTGTCAAATAAAAAAGTCACTGAAGTGGAGGAAATGAGAATAGTACCTCAAACTATAGAAGGTATGGTGTTATGATCCTCTATAATAAGATGGAATGCATGTTACTAGCCCGAATCGTGATCCTGATTCATTGCATGATCTCCCTAAAGAATCCCACTCTACTGAAACTGATAATCATAAGCCTGACTACCTCTACCTTCATCACTAACTAGGGATGATTGACTGGTTGTAATCAAGTTTTCTATATGTCATGATCCTACTGGCCACGCTCTTGATCATGCAGTAGGTGTTGATCCATGCCCATGAGGCACTAAAGGTAAATTCCTTTAGATGAACATTATATTCCCCTTCCCACCACTTTCTCTATAGTCGACTGGATCATGGAAGCACTAAGGCTTCATGTGACCTTTCTTCTTGCACAAGTGACATATCAGGAAGGTATCTAAATTAAGATCCTAACTTCTACTACCTTCATAAGTATCCTCGAAATGTCTCTTTCAAAAATATTAAGAGCCACTAGTAGCTCTAGGTGTTGAACTTTTTAGACTCACACCATCAGCTTCCCTCATGTTTTTCTATATAAAAAGGTCATGGATGATGATATTAGATACAATTTTTAATCAAAACATATTAAACTACAACAAGATGACATATACCTGACCATCCTCAAATTTATTGATAGTCATAAGGTCATCACCTGCTAGAGTAGGGGTGAACTGCAACAAATCAGTAAAACGGGAAGAGTATTCCCCAACTAACATGGTCCTTAATAAAGGTTCATGAGTTCTCGAGCTCTGAAAAACTTTAGAGTCTAGAGAAATAAATATTCATAGAAAATGGAAGGAAAATCATCCCAAAACATATCACAACTTTGATTTGCCTAGGTGATCATGTCCCACCATAAATTTGTAGAATCACATAGCACATACATTACTAATTTTACCCTTGACATTGGAGGTGTCTCTAGAGAATAAAATATGGATAGAATAGCTACAAGCCATGAATCAGAAGGGTGTGGTCTCTTATCCCCCTAAAAGGTGGGAAGATGATACTTATGGAATTACCATGTCAAATAATCCATGGTTAGGGGAAATTGAATGATACCTTACATATTCTACATTATATAAAGAAAAACCTCTCAGAATTGGGTATTAGTGCCCATATCAGGAACATGAAGAGTTTCTATAGGTGGAACTACAAGGGGAATAACTAGTGGCTCAAGTCCCACCACCTCATGTACATGATCATCACCACCTTTTGGGCGTGTGACCAGAGGTTGTCATGGTGTCATAATGATAAAATTCTAAACGAATGTCTCAGTAGAGATTTTAAAATTTGTATATATTTTAGGTAGAAAAATAGGATAGGAGTAAAACCATACTATAAATATATTTTACCCATCTACCTGCTTTTAAATATAGCATTGGGTAATAGATAAATACTTTAATAAGTCATAGGATTGAAATAGATATCCCACTACCCACTACCAATGACAGGTCCAACTCTAAGTTTATGTTTTCCATGTAATGTATAACTAATTTTACTTTATAAGTCATATTAATTTTAAACCTATGCTTGTTAAAATATTTAAATCAATTTAAAATGGTTGAACAAGATGAATTTCCATTTTTAATCCATAAGTCCAAAACTCCTTATGAACCAAAATATCGCATCCACTTAATCTATACTATAACACATTCTGGCCAATAAAATCGATGGTCTATGGATCAACATTCTATAATTGACCACTTAAGGAGTTTTCTTTAACTTATTTTGGAAAAAAACAATTGGGTTAAGGTAGACACATTAAGTGTCAATTATGTTTTCTAATCCCTGTAATATGTTTCATCACAATTCAATACATATTCAAAGCACTATCAATATTCAATTGTAAGATTCATTTTGAAAATAGATGTAACATAGAAAAATACATGGAATATTAATCTTATTGTGCTTATGATGATGCATTTACTAATTCAAAACACTAATTTCATTGGTCCCAGGTAATGAAGCCATCATTTCAATAACATAAATATAAATAACATCATAATACATGTAAAAGACCCAATTTTGAAGATAATCCAACAATAAATAGAATAATCAATAACAAATTCCCATCCTAGGTAATTGGGGTTTCCCCTACACATGAGTTTGATATATTCAAGAACAAGTTAAAATCTAAATTCCATTAAATCCTAGTCTCCTATCTAATTCCCAATGAATAAGACAAAGTAAAACTAGCTCTAACCCCACTGAGTAATGTGCTGACTTAGAGTACACTTAATCCATGCCCCGAGCTAGTTGGCCACATGGCCTTAAGAGAGCCTCCCTATATGTCAAAGGCTATTGAATAGCAGCAAGGGTGTAAAGGTGTTATAGTGGGGAGAATATACCCTCATTTTAGAGTGCAAGAAAGGATATATACATAGACATACTACAACATAAGCATATATAAACAGACATAATATATAAATAGTGAATGAATAAACAAATGATCAACTACATAAATATATTAAAATCTACTATGGAAGTGTCAATACATGGATGCATGGGATGATGGTAACCAAAAGTGTAATTGGGTAAAAACATAATATTTTTCAATACAAAAAGTTCAAAAAGAAGAAAATCGACTCCACTATCATCTCAAATGATGCTTGGTCCTCTACTCTTATGATCATCAGAAACCTATTATAGTTCCACTTCCCTTTTCAGAATCTACATTTAATGAATCTTCTCAGCTACAAGAGGTATCTTGAGTAGGGTGTGAGATAAAATCTTAGTAGGCCACCACGAATGGTTTCTATAACTAACCTGAGTAGTGATAAAAACTAAACCATGTGCATGAAAAAAATAATTAATAAACAAAACTAAACAAGAATATAACCACCCACTCAGGTTCTTATAGGACACCTGGAGGTTTTACCTGCTTCGGATTATAGCTGGAGTAATGTATGATCAGTCATTATATATATAGTAGTAATATATATAGAATAATTATATATGGAATCCAACTATACAAACCATGCATGTGTAGACATAAGTGTTCATATACCTTGAATACTAGTTCATGGCTAGACCGAGGTGTATCTTAGATATCCACGACCAGTCTAACAACCCTATAAGCTCAAGAAATAGGGTACATTGCCTATATATCTGAGTGAGTGGGAGAATTCATGCTCTTCAATCGATATTGTGAGTCTTCCATCTTGTCAACAATCAAAAAAAGGAATGTGGCATGTTAAGTCCAACATACTAACAGTGTCTGTGGTGTGAGACATCGTACTCAACAACTGATGTAAGGGAGGATGATACAATCATTCCCAACAAAACCCTTACCATCGTATCACATTATCCATCAAGGATTAATCACATTTATAAATATGGTAATTAGGAATTACCTCTCATGAATCACAATATTCAAGTCCAGATATAAGAACGGAATTTCAGATCTTCCTAAGAACGTGACGCAACATTAGCATATGGTGTGGCCTTACCACCCCTGAAAATTTATTCCATTTAAAAAATTTCATTTAATTAAAGAAGAGTAATCCCTCATGAATAATTTCCCCTATTTAATATATTTCTTTAAATTAAATAATGCATGGAAATTTAACTCATTATGTTCAAGAGGAATTTAGAAGGTGAAAATATTAATCGGAAATTACCTACATGAAAAATTAACTTTATAAGGAAAAATAATAACATAAGGGGTGATTGGATTAATTTAACATATAAATAAAATAGGTAAAGGAACTTTATAAACCATGTTGAACACTTGGGAGATTCTTAATATATTTTAAGGATTAAATAAAATGGAAAATTCATTGAGGCACACCCAAATGGAATCCTTAGGTGAGGTCAACATCAAATAAAATTCCCAATCAAGGATCAAAGGGGGTGTATAATGGTGTGATGATAAATTTGATATAAATAACTAAATAAAAAGGGGATGTTAGAGAAAATATGTTGTATGACACAATTTCCTAGCTATGAACCATAAAAACTCCATGGGAAAATAATGAGACAACCTACGTCAAGGACGTTGATGACTCCTCACTCAATATCAGCATCAGATTCATAGTAGGTTGGAATAGAACTACGAAATAGTCCAACACAATGAAAATAGGTAAATGGAGCTTGCACCTAAACATTGTGATAAATGATAAGATAAACTTAGATAAAAGGTAAGAGAAAAAGAGAGATAACCTTAAAGATTACAATGCCTTCGATGGATATTAAATCCGAAGACAAACATGGAAGATACTTAGATGCCTAGGTTGGAGGAAGCTTTATGACACCAAAAAAGAGATGGGATTCCCATGACTAGAAATTATATAGGAAATGAAATAATTTAGGTTAAATAATTAAATGTGGTAAAAAAGTTTCAACCCAAAATACAAGGATGAAGAGTTCGGCCGCATGGTTAGATAAACAATGCACCAACAATGTTCCAAGACCCTACTACAAGGAAGAAACTCCCATAGTTAGATTTATGGTTTGTCTTACTGTGTGAATACTATATGAATGGACTATATCACATACCCATAGTTTTATGCATGGCTGTATTCCTGAGGGTGTATTGTTTTAGACAAATCATGCATCACTAGATACCCCACTCTCTGCAACTGCATAGTTTGGGGAAACAATGGAGGATGGGTGGCACAGTTTCTCCTCACAATGCAACCCAGTCTTTTCTTCTCATTTCAGGGCTATAGGATCCAAATGAGCCTCATACACACCTCACCCAACCATGACATGATTAGGTAAAATTAACAGGTCCGTCAAGAGGAATTTTAAACCAAAACAGAACAATCCATACCTTTATGAGAATATGGGTCATTTCAAAGTTAATATCCAAAGCGATGACCAAAGGTTAAGAGAATGTCTAGAGATGGATTTATCTATAGGGCATGGTCATAATATCCATGAGGAACCCATGAATTCATTTTATTATTCATTTTTAAGGAATTTATGGTGGGGTGTGGTTATAAGAAAAATGACATGTTATTTAAAATGTGAAAAAATGGATGGAAAAGACCTAAACCACCTACCTCGATGTAGTCGATCTCCACTATTAAGTTATTGAAGATTTAAACATACTATAATGGGAGAAATTAAAGGATTCATCCAATACTCAGAAAATAGGGGAAAAATCTATTGCACATAAATAGTGAAACTGATGGAAGGGGAACCATGAAATAGAGGTAAGATGAAGGATGCACTTATAGAGGGTTTTCATTTCTTACGATGATAATAGATTTGGTTTCCGAATGAAGAAGGTTACCCAAGCACTATGGAGTAGGAAGAAAGAAGAACTAAGCATAGAAAGGACGAGAGCTTGCTGGAGAAGAAGGAGAAAGAGAATGAGGGTTTAAAACAATTCATTTAAGTGGGGATTTTTTTTGAATTTCTCCTTAACATTAATAGAACACATTTTGGCCTAATGGTTGGGCATATCGTGCACCAACAGTGTACCAAGACACCAATATATGGGGATACCTAGACAAATAAGTGCAAATTTTATCTAAAAGTTTGAAAACATCCTAAATTCTACTACCCAAGTTCATTAGTTGACCGAACGGATGTGTTCCTAGGGTCTCATGGTCTTAGACAAACCGTGTAGCCCCATTAATTTCACCATTTAAAACCATATGGTTTAGGAAAACAATGTAGACTAGGATGCACAATTTCTACTAACATTATGGCCTAGTACTTCCTTTGATCTTTGATTTTCATGTTTACAAATGATCTCTGGACATACCCAAGACCCCAATGACCTGATTAGGCATCATTATTGGGGCCATTTAAAGGAATTTAATCGAAAAATAAATGGTCGATTCTTTTTAAAAAATATGTGATGTTACAACTTCCACTCTTTAAGGTAACTCATCCCTAAGTTTCCCTTATAAGGAGGTAAAATTTCATCTTAGAAGGTTCCAACCACTACACATGTACATCGACCTCCCACTCCTAGGTATCATCATGTACACGTCTCTGCTTCCATAGCTCCTAGAAAATAGGAACTGACTTGCGACGGAGAACCTTCATGATATAATAAACATTATGTATCAAATGCTCCTTGAAAGATTCATCCAACTCTAAGTCGATACCCCATTGTTCAAAATAATGATATGGGTCTACATGATATTGTTGAAGCTAAGATACAAGGAAGAAATAGTGCATGGAACAATACCTCTGAGGTAACAGCAACTAATAGGCTACCAACCTCACCCTATCCACTATCCCAAAAGGCTTAATGTATCTAGGTGATAACATTCCATGTATTCTAATGCTATTATGACCCAATATGTGCAATATATGTGGAAAGGAACAATGTCCTACCTTAAACTCTAGTGGTATATGGATACAAATTTTATATATATTATTTCTAGTCTGAGATGTATCCATATGATTTTTAACCATTTAAAATTTCTCTAATTTTTTCTACACAAGATGAGGACCCAACAAAGATTCCTCACCTACCTATAGCTAGTACAAGGGTGAATGGAATGATCTTTAGAAAAGGGCCATCTGCAGAGCCATAAGTATTTTTTACTGAAATTTTTTGTTGTAGGGAAATTATACCAGAGTAATATTCTTTTTCCATGGATTTCCAAAATCAAGGATCCACGTTCCAAGAATAACCTCTAACACCTGTATTGTATGCTCAGATTTTCCATTAGTCTGAGGGTGATATGTTGTACTCAAGATCGCCTATTAATCCAATGCCTTTTGTAACAATTTACCAAACCATGAAGTAAACCAGGAATCCTGGTCCCATATGATAGAATGAAGAACACTATGTAGTCACACTATCTCTCATATATAAATCCTTCGTAAATAATCAAAACAGAATGTTTCCCAAATTAGTAGAAAGTGTGAAACCATGGTCAGCCTAACAAAAATCACCCATACTACATCAATTCCTTGAGGTGATCATGTAAATCCTATCATGAAGTCTATGGTTATGTCATTTCATTTCTACATAGGAATGGAGAGAGGATGTAGAAGTCCAACACATCACTGGTGATATACTTTCACCTACTGACAGGTGGAGCACCGAGAAATGAAACACGCTCTCTGACTCCTCATACCTAGCCACCAATAATAATGATATATATCTCTCTACATATTAGGAAGAATAGGATAAACCTCACATATAGAGGCATGAAATTACCTTATCAACTCTTCCCATATATTAGATGGAACCCATATGAAACCATGTAAGAGTAGAGTTTCACTTCCATAAAAAAACAAACTATGAGTCTATTTCTCTCCTATGATGATTACCCACAAAAAGAGTCCATCAAAATTAGACATATGCCTCATCTAGATCATCTCTCGGAGAGAGGATGTCACTGCTAGAGCTACTATAATTGGCTACTCGTGATGTACCTAAACCTCCAGGTGCATCTCATAAAATAAAGACATCAACTTCTACTCACTATTGATGTCCTTTATGGGTTTCATATGAATATTACAGCTCAATGAATCATCTATAACACTTCCCTTTCTGATTATGTAATCAATCTTAAAGTCATAGGATTACATGTATTATACCCACCTACACTACCCTAGTTTCATGTGTCACTGTATGAATATGTATTCGAGACTTTTATGGTCTTTGTAGACAAAAAATCACTCACCAAATAGATAGTTCCTCCAAAATCATATATCATGAACCACAACTTCTAACTTAATGTTAGGCATCAGGTAATTCCACTCATGTGACCTCAGCTCGCAAGACCCATATGCCATGACCCTATCAGCCTGCATTAGAACTACACCAAGGCCGATTCCTAAAGCATCACAATAGATTGTATAACTCATGTCCAACACGAGAAGAATCAGGATAGGCACTGAGGTGAGTCTTCCCTTTAACACCTATTTTTTTCTCATAGTCTTTATACCATTTGAACTCCACACACTTCTTAGTCATGGCCATAAAAGGAGCTTTGATGCTGGAAAAATCCTAACTAAAATGCCTATGATATCCAGCCATACCGAAGAATATATGCATGTTAAATACATTCCCAGGTACTCACAGGAGACCATAATTCTCACCTTCTTTCGTCCAACTAATACACATACCTCATATATGATATGACCTAAGAAGTGAACCTTATTTATCCAAAATTTTAATTTACTAAGCATTGAATATATATGGTTCTCTCTTAGTGTACTCAAAATGATTTGAAGATGATCGGCATAGTCATATCTAGTGAGAGAGTACACTAAGATGTCATCTAAAAATACCACCACACAGGAATAAAGATATGAGAGGAAGATTCGATTCAAAAATTCCATGAGGACAGCTAGTGAATTCATCAGACTGAATGGAATAACAAGATACTCTTACAGGTGAAACCTTCTCTAAAATGAAGCTTGTGGTATTGATTAGACTCTCATGAACCAGATGGTATCCTAACCTCAAATTGATCATACAGAAAATAGATGGTCCACATTTCTGGTCAAATAGGTCATCTATAAGAGTGAGTGGATACATATTTTTCACTTTAATTTGGTTCAATTATTGGTAATGAAAACACAATTTAAGGGTACCATCCGAATTCTTGGAGAAAAGGATTGGTGAACCCCATGGAGTTGTGCTGGTTTGGATAAAACCATTATCCTCTATATCTTCAAGGAACTTCTTAAGTTCACGAAGCTCTGTAACTAAAATCCTATAAGTAGAAATAAAAAATGGTTCCACACTCCAAACAAACTCGATTGTGAATGAAACCTCTCTCTCAAGAGGTAAGCTAGATAAATCATCTGAGAAGAAGTCCCTGAAATGATCCATAACTAGAGGGAACTCTATCAACTGCATTCCCTATTTTCTGATAAGGTGACTCACCAATTGAGTTGTCACTCCACCTATCCCCATAAGTTTGGGTCCAACTCATATTTCTTAGATATCCCATTCACCCTTATGGATATACATTTTTCACTCAGGTGAGGTGAAAGTCACATGGAGACGATAGAAATCTAGTTTGTCATGATAGGGAATAAGACAATCTATTCTGAGAATGATTTTGAAGCTGGTCATATCAAGGATGAAGAATCTCTAAAAGAAATGAAAACTAATTATTTCAAGGTGGCACTCCTAAAATTATCATATTCCATCTGTTCTCATCCCAAATGGTGTGTTGTGATACACTACTTTATAGAAGTACTCTATTACAAGGCCATGACTCTCCATATCCATAGTAGATATAAAAGAGTGTGATGAACCTGTATCAAAAAGGGTAAAAACTAGAGTATAGGCTTCTAGAATATTACTTCTCATCATATATTCTCCTAGAATATGATCCTTGAATACAAGATGCACTACATAAATATGGTATGAACCACGGTCTAGAGATGGTACCTGATTAGCCTGAGCAGATCCACTCGGTTAATACTAATACTGTTGGACCTAACTTCCTTGACCATAACCACTACTACCTCAGCCTCATCTTCTGGTAGAAGACCACATCCTAGCCTTATGTCGAGTCCCATATCCCATACATGATAGCAATTTTGTTACAGAACCCCTCCCACTGGATGCTAGAGGAAAGAACTGGAAGAAGAGCTAATGTTGACCCATCCTACAACAAGATCGACACTTGATTGGGTTCCATGGGCACTGGGGATTGTTATGGCCTAGCCTACTACACTAGTGACACACTATGGAGCTATCAATACATGTAACCTTACTAGAACATCCCCCACAGGCAACCTCCAAATGGTTTATCCTACCACTAGAAGAACCGTCACCCTACCTTAGAGATAAACTTACCTAGCTCACATCGCCAGCTTCATGAAGATGTTTTTATGTAATTAGATATTATTTCACTATATATGTAATGGTAATAAACCTAATTATGTTCTATTGAGATTGGATAGAATTCCCTAGACAATATTAAAAGTAACTCATAGTCATCAAATCATCACAGATCAGTGATGGGGTGAAATTATTAAGATTGGTGAAGCGAGAAGAATACTCAAGCATTTTCATAGAGCCCAATTAAAGATGAATTAACTCCCTAGCATGGTCGGATCTCAGAGTATGTGGAAAGAATTTATCATAGAAGGCTCCTTAGAAGTCTTCCCAAACCATACCTCAATAGCACTCAGACTGAGATATGAAATCCCACTAGCGCTTGGTGGAGTCACGTATCATGTTGGCATTATGCTTGACTCTCTACTCTGTAGGCATCTCAAGATGGTCGAATATAGGTTCCCTAGATTCTAACCATGGCTCAAAACCCCGAGGACGATCATCCATTGAGAATATGGGAGGATTTCGATGCTAAAAGTCTGGGGTCAGCTTTTCCATAGTAAGGGTATGCTGAGGATCACCCTAAATATACTGCATGAACTATAAAAGGATTTCAAGGAATTAAGAATTAATACCTGGTGGAATATCAGCAAGAGGTTCCTTAGGTAGCACTTCAAGAGGTATCATGGATGGCTCCGAGCCCACTACCTCTAGAGTGTGCTCATTTTCACTCTCTTTGTGTATGACATGAATTATTCGCATTGTCATATCTCTGCTATTGTGAAGCACACACTCCATAAAAGGCATATAATAGATAGGTAAAAACAGATAAGGAAAATGATTAAGAAAGACAGGTACAAAGACTGTCGATAACCATGATATATCCGATATCCTACTCTTAGAGCCAAGTCTAGGTGAGAAGGAAAAGATCTTAAGAAGTCACAAATGTCATTCCCTATAGAAAATTACAAAGGTAAGGTTGGGGTCAGGGTGTCACATTTCTCACATAGAGTGGCCATTTAATTTTAAATGTGGAATTCATTTTAATTCAATTATGTATTTCAATCCCCTTTTTAACTGGTTGAATTATGTTGTTCACCATTCCACTTTATAATGGACCATACACCTTATAAATTGAAATTGGAAATCCACTTAATACAAATAAATATAGGTTCCTACCGAAAGAATTGACACACTTCAATAAATATAAAAACATAGAAACTAAAATTCACAAACATCAATCACATGAAAAACAACCAACACATGCAAAATGTAAAAATGGAATAGCATAATGCATGAAATTTTAAGTTCTGTTATGCCTAGTATGAGGCATGAATCTAATATTCCCTAATCTCATCAGGATATGGTAAAATAAGAATTCATCATTTTAATAAAACCAATATCAGTAATATTATAAGACTTGTGTGTCACTCAATGGCGATGTTTTATCAAATATAAATAGAATAATCAATATCTACAAATTCCCATCCAAGGAAATTTAGGTTTCCCCTATACATGGGTTATCTACATCCAAGTACAAGCCCAATTAAAAATTACAATGTCCTAGTATCCTATCTAAACATAAATAGTGAGACGAAATGAAAATAAGGATCAAATTCTACTTTGTATCATCTCACCCAGAGTTCCACTTATCAGTGCCCCGAGATGGTGGCCATGAGACATCAATGACATATCCCAAGATTCCAGAGGCTTATATCTAGCAGTTATGGCTTATAGAATGTACATGGGGAGACTATTCCAACATTGAACAAAGCATGAACAATATTAAATGATAGAGAATAAATAGTAGATGAGTAAATATTAAACGAACTGTAGTGGAAACAACATAGTAATAATAAAAAACCATGTAGGATAAATACCCAAATGAAAGAAGAGTAACAATAATAGTTCAAAAAAATATATTTATGGTTTCTCATATGTATATACAAAAATGTGAGTACTTGGATCAAGGGAGACATGAATATACTGTATGATATAAAAAAACCCAAAAAGAAAAAAAACTGCTATAATAAGCATCTTAAGAATAGGTTCAGTCCTATGTCCCAATCATTATCCTAATGCTATAAATCCATCAAGCATAAGAAACCACACACTTCCCATTATCCATAATTATGATCATAAAATCATCTTGAGTGATTAGGGTGGACCATGTAGGGTGTGAGATAAAATTTCAGTATGCCTCTACCCATAGTTTCTAGTATAATCAATTCAGTGTAATAAATAAATTAATAGTGTAACATATAAAATAAATTATGTTAATAAATAATAAATAAATAAACACTCTGGTCCAGGTTCTTAAGAGAACACCCAACTGATACTACATACTTTCTCCTAAGTCAGATGTCTGAAATGAAGCACTTGTGCAAGTAATAATATGTGACAACGACCTCAGTAAACAAGAATTTAAGGTAGGATAACGTGTGAATATGTTTTTATTTGTTGTCATATTCCCATTCCATCATACAAGCATGATCAAAATCTAATTAATAATAATTTAAAAGTGGTCAAGCATGTATTCCATCGAATCCAAGGTTGGAGTCTTGAGCCTGAACAAAAAGATCTCATAAGGATCCCAAGGGCCATTACATGTGTCTCCAATGTTACCAATGACACCAAGTCCACCCAAGAAAACCCATATAGCCTCCCCTTATATCACTCATTAAATAGTGTATCTTAATATGTACCGTGTATCTTATGTAAGGAACTGGGAATCACCAAAGGCATGGTGTCTCCATATTTACCATGAATTTATCCTCAGTTTCTCCCCTACAAAACCTATGTCACAAATGAGTACAGAAAAACTAACAGGAGAGACCATACATGGAAATCCAATGTATCTCTTCCAGTGTTTCATGTAAATTCACAGCAGACACGACAAGTCCGTGCATCAAATCCTTATCTCCGGACCCATGTTCTATCATGGCCCATAGAAGGTGATCCATATCATTCCAAGCATATCACAAGGTAATGCATATGTATATAAATAATTCCACTCCCTCAAATAAACAGTTAAAAACCATATGCTCACCAAGGTAACAAAACTATACAATTAAATCCTATATCTATGGAAAAATTAACAATGTTAATGTAAGGAAAATAGTATGGAATAAATTGATGGAAAAGTCCTAATCTAAAAAGCAAAATCATGCAATCAAATGACCACAATTTAATTACAGATTTAATTCATTTTAGCATGTAATAACTCACAAGGTGGATAGAAACTCAAATCATCGGAACAACTACACAATATAATGAGAGAAAACCCAAATGGGTATCCAATGATGAGGTGAACAACCAAAAATGGATTTATCCATTGGTTAGGTTCGCAATAGGCATGAGGAACCCATCCGTTCAATTTATGAGTCATTTTTAAGGTATCACAGAAGGGGTTCGATGAGCGGCATAACAAAACAGTATTTAAAACGAGATAAACAAAACAAGAAAAAAAAACACATAACTTGATGTAGTAGTGCTCTACTCATCCATTATCAAATCTTGAAATGGACTAGAATGAGAGAAATTGATGGATTCGTCCAATACCCTAAAAATAGGGAAAATGACACTTCACATAAATAGTGCAACAAATGGAAGAGGAACCTAGGGATAGAGGAAAGAGGAATGCGGAGGTTACCAAGGGATTTATATTGCTTCTGAGGGTGATGTATTCAGTCACAAGATGAAGGCGGTAACACAAACCTGATAAAAGAGGATGAAAGGAGAGCCATGAATGGATATGAGGGGAGAACTTTGGAGAATAAAAAGAAATAAAAAGATGGATTAAAAAAATTCATTTAATTGTGTTTTTTTGTAATTTCCACCACACAATAAGGGTGAATGTTTTAGCCACAGGACAGTTCAAACCATGTGCCAACTATGTTCCAATTCACTACTATAAGGGGAAACCAACACAGTTAGGAACATAGTTTATCTTTCCATGAAGAAACCATGATAAATTCCACCTCCCAAGACCCAAATTTAGACACATGGGTGTCTTCCTGGGGTCATAAGTTTTTAGAAAAACTGTGTGGCCACATGTACTCCATTGTCTGTAGCTACACAGTTTAGGGAAACTGTATTGGTTGGGTAGTATGATACCTCCTAACCCTACGACCCAGTATTTTATTTAATTTCTAGGGATATAGGCTTCGAAAGATCCCAAGATGCACCTAATACCTCCTTGACCTAATTATTCATCATTATTAGGATCTTTTAAAGGATTTTAAACAAAAAAATATTATTCCACACCTCTGAGAAATATTGGAACGTTACAATAACATTTATAGATTCTATGGATTCTATATGTTTAATGGTATTTATACAAGTTAAATAATTTCGTCCAAATCCTTCTCTAATTTTTACGATTCCATCTCATTTCGATTTATCTCTTCTTTATAACATTAAAAATTCAACAATAAAAGAAACTAACTATTTTGGAAAATAAATATAAAAAAAATATTTAAAACCACAAAATGATATTTCAGTTATCATGCGAGTAAACCCGCCAAGGATTTCCTCTTTTTATGGAAAACCACACATGAATTTCCATTTATCCATGAATCAAATGAATTTCATAAATAATTTTATGTAGATTGCCTATCCATTTCTTTGGTGGAAGATTGAATAAATTGATCTTATCTATACAAGTTAAATCTTTATTCTTTTATTATAAAACCTAAAAATATTCTTCTTTTCTCTTGAGTGGTATATTTATAATATATTCTTATATTTATTTTTCCTAATAATTATTACATTGGTAGAGATAAAATTTTTATTCTAAATAGATTGATATTAACCAAAACATCACTTCATTAAAAATTATAAAATATAGACTCAAATCTTCAAAAGTGGACAACTACAAAGACAAAGAATCCAATCAGAGGGGAAAAAGGCTCTAATAACAATTTAGGGGACCGGTTAGGGATGGAATCAACATTTAAATGGGGTAAATTAGTTTTGTTAACATTTAATCACATTTATAATTTTAATCCGTTTTCATTGTTTACTTCTGTCACTTATTATGGTGAATTATTTATCATTTATTTCATCCCACATTTGTTAGCTTTAAGAAACACACCCAAAAACACCCATACAAGAGACATAATAGTTTTTTATAAGGCTATCCCTACAATATGGACAATCTAGTCATAATTATGGTATGGATTCTTCAAATATAAAAATAGCCACTTGAATCATCTTATAGATACAAAAGAGTAGGGTATAGCCTTAAAAATCACAATTTCCTATCTCCCAACTATGATTCTGTGTATCCCATACACAAGTGTATCCTGCATATTATAATGATAAAAGTTTGGGTAAAAACTGATAATTTTTTCACTAATATAGACTCTTCAATTTTTTATATACTACCTTAGGTATTATTATTATTCTATTTATTCATATAGCATTATGTAAGTAAATATATATTTTGTATAAACAACAATTCACACAATTATTTGAAACAAAAAATCTAAAATGTTTCTTTTTATCACATCTTCCAGTACTAAAAAATGAATATTAATCTATAATTCTTCTTCTTTCATTCATATCAACATCAATGGTTTCAAAAATAATCCTCATATTGTTTTAAAATCAAACCATACAACACTTACCATACATTTTTCCTCTGTAAAAATTTTATTTTTTAAAACAAAAAAAGATGTGACTTCTATTCTTGAAGCTTCAATGCATATGAAACAATGAATATATCTATAACACTGGATCTTAACAACCTTTTCATGTTTGAAATGTAGATCTTAATTGAGAGAATATCGGTGTAAACTCTCTAGTTTTCTTCAATATAAATTATTTATTGGGATAATTCAGTATCATTTATCTATTCACTTTATTAGTTTTCATGTATAATTTTCTCTTATTATCACACAACAAAATCATATAATCATTTGAAATTAAAATTCAAATTAAAATTCAAAATTACAACTCCCTTAAAAAATTGTTAACTTATCTAAATTTCTTTTAAGACATTGGATCATCCAATATATCTTAGTCATAGTTAACGAGGTTAAAAAACATTTGAGATTAGGTATGAGAGGTTATTGATTCATCAATAGATCCATGTTATCAGATCTCCAAAAATCTTGAACACTATTACTACCACAACTTCTTCTCTTGTCACTACAACATATTGTTTGTTGTTTTTTCACGTATTCACTGAATATGAATTTTTACATAGCATGTTGGACCCCATTTTGGTCCAAGTATTCTAAAATACTTGAAAACAATTTCAAAATTCATAGACTCTAATTTTTTTCACCTCAATACATTTCAAACCAGTGAGTTTTCTTCACACAAAGGGATATTCATTGATGTGTAGCTACCCATTTCATACTCCCCAAAATTATTTTTCTATCAATAGATAGAAAAAAATATCAAAAATCCTCAAAATTAAAATTGTATGAAGTCCATGACATATTTTCCATCCCCATTTAGAATATAGATAACTATTTTAAACCGTTAAATCCTCTAAAATGTGTAACTTCTAGTTATACACAAAAAATAGCAATATAATTCTTTGATGTTCTAATGGGTTCGCAAAATATCCATCAATATTAAACAATGACATGGTCTACACTATTTTTATTCCCAAAACAACTCCTCTATAATAGAACACCATGACTAATTCTATTCATTGATCAAACTTTTTGCTTCTTAGAGGTAAAATATCTAGATAAAATTGCTTACATACCACCCATATTCATTGATTCTCCCTATTTTTACTTCCTATATATTCTCCACACCCATTTTTATATGTCACCATGGAATCATGAGGTTATCTCATCCAAAAAAATTTCCAGTTTTACTATTTAATGTTAAACATAAAATATCCTCAATCATCAAATAGTAAGAATTTTCCCTTGTTATTTTAATAATTATTATAAATAAAATATGTAACTAAATCAAGTCACTCTGTCATAAAGATAGAATTAATCCTCATAATTTCACTATGGAACTATAATTTTTTAAAACACCTCAAATAACTTCACACCAATCATCAAAATGTGTCTTATAGTCATGAATCAATCATTATCAAGTAACACACTACTTGGGAACTTCATTTATTCTCAAAATAATCATAGATTCTCCCTCCAAATTTTATGATAAAATTTATTACTCTAATTATCCATCAATAAAAAATTGGAATAAAAAATCATTTTCAATTAATATTCATCAACAACCATTAAGAACTAATAGAACACAAGGAAAGTGTTCCCAATAACCTACCATATTATATGATCATAAACTATGCAACTTAAACTATAAGGGCTTTGATTCATTTCTAACAGGACACATTGGATACCTCTTTAACATTCAATCCCAACAACCTCAAACATAAATTCCCCTATGTGATGAGCATAATATTCCTTATGTGACACAGATAATATAAATACATAATTAAAGATACTTCTCTTGGTTTCTTTAAATTCTAGGACTTGAGATAATCCCCTTGGTTTTCACAAATATATAGATTTTAGACAATACTATTAGTATTACTTAAATATATTTTGCTGACTCATATACTAGGTTAAATAATAAATATATATTTTTATATAATTCTAATACCAACCATTTATAGACACCTTTATCTTTATTTTCCACTCTCAATAACATTAAACTATTTGAAATAATCAAGATATCACACACATAAATGGATCTTTATTTGATAATGGATACACACCAATAAGGATCCACATTGGTATTTTTCATGTGACCATAAAAGGCATGACATGTCTCATTAAGTGACATGAAGCTAAGTGCGTTTAGATTTCCTATATAGGGATGCTTTGGAATCCCCTTTCATGGTCCCAATAACAACTCCCCAAAAAATCATACCTATTTTGGAGGGACAAAAATTCTTACATAGATAGAAATAAAAAATACATAACCTTTCTATGTGGCTCAAAACTATAGAGAAACAACATAATTGGATAAATTAATGATAATATTCTCACATGCAACTTACTTTTAGATTCATGTTGTCAGTCATTACATTTCTTAACAATAACTAGTATGTTTAATAATAATAATAGTAAGGATTCAATAAATTGTCTTAAATATATAATAGATTATAAGAGTAATAAATAATTCCTCTATAAAAGTTTTGGTGATACTAGGATCCCATATTCTAAACCAATGTTAAACCAAAGAATAACTGGTAATGTCCCATCACCTAACTACCTTTGGAAAGTAGGTCTGTGCTGACTCAAAACAAAAAATTGTAATTTTTTAATGTTGTAAATAAATTTAGTTAGAAAGATATAATAATGTACGAATAAAATATTTCATATGATAGTGATTGAGATTTCAGAAACCAAGTGTTAAAATCTAACATTTGAATTATCTTCCACACCATCAATCATTAATACATTTAACCCAATTAAAATCATAATATATTTATATGATGAATGTATGTTTGTTTGTTTAGTTTCAATTGATTTAAACAAATTAATTAATTGAACAT
The DNA here is from genome assembly GCA_963277665.1 of Viscum album. Taxonomy (NCBI): domain Eukaryota; kingdom Viridiplantae; phylum Streptophyta; class Magnoliopsida; order Santalales; family Viscaceae; genus Viscum; species Viscum album. The sequence continues at coordinate 1,674,956,166 of OY728133.1, forward strand.
TAAATAAAAATTATTATATGAATGGGCACTCAAGAGTGTCTTGATGGCCTATATTAGAAGGATTATCCATTGAGATGGTGATGTTCAAGTCTGTAAAATATTATTGTAGATCCTCCATATCATTGTCCTCTCTTTTAAATTTCTTTTCCTAGTGAGGTGTTAACATACCATGGATGTGTGTAAGATCTTTCCCAATCATTAGTTGATTCATAAGATCAATGGAAACACCATGGAGAAGAGATCTGATGGTTATCTGTCATTGAACATTATCAGTAATTTCATATATAATTAAATGTATTATTAGAGGATTTAAATGTTATTAGGTATAAAAATTATTATTCATTTATTTTATGCATTGTTTCATTTTTATAAATGGTAGAAATTATATTTTTTGTATTTTATTGTCTTATTTTTCATTGAACATTTTTTTGAACCTTAGAATCCCTTTACATCATCACATCACTAGTGAACGTTCCATGGAGTATAACTTAGTGTTAAACAAATAAATATATACATATATAACTATATAAAAATTATTTAAATATATTTCATAATTATTTATTCTATAAATTTATAGGTTCAACAAGTTATTTAAAACATAGGAAACAAATATATTGGAATTTAAGAAAAAGAACTCACACCCTAGCACACCCCCTCTTAGAAATGTTTTGGGACAATGTGATTGCATTTATTGATGATTATTTAATTAAAAATTAAATATGGATGCCTCATAAATATTTTAGGAATGTTGAAAATAGTTTTTTTAAGTTCCACTCATTAGTAGGAAATATCCTTAGTTATTTTAGTGATTTCTATGTTTTTTCCCCCATAGGTTTTAGTTGTGAATTTTAATATATGTGTGTGTGATTTGAAGAATTTTTGATTCAAAAGTTCATTATGATTTATGATAAAGTATATTTCTTATTGAAATTATAAATTACATATTGGTGTTTAATTGATAATCCGGGGTCGGGTAATGTTTTTAAAAATAATTTATAGGTTGGTTGATTTATATATATGTGGGTTAAAAGGGGGTGTATTGGGGAAATCCAACTGGTTTTTTACTTAAAACTTCCTCACAATCTTTATGAATGGGTTGATTACTACAACATGAAATAGGTAATGTAATGGGATCCTGCCTTTCTAGATATTTTCTATATTCATGATTGGAGATCTATAGAGATGTAGGATATATAGAAGTTGGGATGACTTGTCATTTTTTATAAGTAAGAGAGAGTTATTTAGGCTTCATTTTAGGTAGTCTTATTTTTTTATCATTTGTAGTATTACTTTTCAAATTTTATACACTTAGAAAGTTTTCGGGTTTTTTCTTTACTATTTTACCTGATGTAAAAGTATTCTCTTTATACTATATATTATTTTTCATAGTGTAATTTCTACAACATATTTGTTGTATTTTCTATATATTGAGAAAGTTTGACTTATGAACTCCTCATGATTTTTCCCATAAACTCTAAGAATGTGGATGATTGTTGACATTAGGGTAAAACATCACCTTATGGTATTTTATAAAACCCTAATATTGTTTACATTCTTTTTATGATAAAGGGTATCAACCTAATGCATGATATCATCCATACATGAGTTGGGTGAGGTTGGGGGGGGTGATTAATCATTTAAAATTTAACAAAAAGATAGATTTTTCATATATTTAGTTTTTCCATTATTAGAACTAAAATTATAATTATTAATTAGTTTCCTTAATTAGAACTCTAAAATAACTTATAAAGAATTCATTTACCAATGCTACATTTTTTCATAGATAAATCAAACATTTATCAACAATTTTCTAGAAGACCTAATTAGATCCTTCCTCTTTTAATTTAAATATATTCATCAAGCTATTCCCTTCTTCATCACTAATATCTACATTAATGTAATTTTGAATGATAATTTCTCTCAATATTTTGGGTACCAAAGTGTCTGGTCAGCCTATGATGTTTTTTATTATTACCCAGTAGGCCCCTAGAAATTTTGTCCCAAACATAAATAGTATAAGAAATTCATATATGATGTGCTAAGATCAGAATAATATATAAACAAATGCAATGAAATAAAATAAATCATTATCAATCCTTGGGTTATAATATGGATCCTAGGATCCCAAATTCCTACTTCAACTAGTTCTATATGTTTCTAAGCTTGTCACATGACCATAATCCACTGGGGGGATGATAAAATACCGAGAAATACTCATCATATATTATATTAGGGGGAATAGAATCCCTCTCATAAGATCTCTTTTTAAATATCAGGTGGTGGTAAAGCTCATCCACCAATTTATCATTTATCATATCATGGTGAATGGTGGCCCTTCCATTAAATATCTTATCTCAAATTAGGGGGAATGATGCACGACCCATAGTATGGTAGATATCGAATCATATTGGGGGATATGGGTGGGGTGAATACTGTCACACCTGAACTTTTATGATAATATTATCTTATTATTTTATCAGATTTTGAAATTTTCTATCGAACTGCGAGTCAATCCTGTTTAAAATTTTTACATTTTGTTGATGAATGAACACTTTGCCTTGACAGCATCCGGTGCATGGGCAGGGCATGTTCAAAGCCGCGTGACATTTCTCGGGTCACCATGTGACCTACCTCATGTACAAGATAAATAGATAAAATGTGTTTCCTTGAGTTAGATTAATATTATAATAATGGTGATTATTGTTATTATTATTATGGTTAATAATATAATTATTATAAAGTTTATCATAATTTTTATTATAATTATTATTAATAATATTATCATTGTTTAGTTTATAATAATTACTATTAAGTTATTATTATTATTATTGGAGTTTATTTAAAATCCTTATCAAGCTTATTATTATTATTATTTATTAAAGTTTTATTTGTTTTTTTTGTTTTTTTTCTAGCTTATTTTTTTTTTCTTTTTTTTCTTTTTTTTCTTCCTTGTTTTTTTCTTCCTTGCTGCTCGGTGCGTCGCGCACAGTGCCCCCCTCTCTTATAACCCTACACAACCCCCCCCCCCTCGACCCGCTGTCTTCTCCCCCCTCCAGCCGAAGCCGCGACGGACAACCCCCACCTCGGCTACTCTTCCTCCCGCAGCGCGCCTCCCTCTTCCATCGGCGCGACAGAACTTCGCGCGACCTAGCCCGCGCTCCCCTCCCCTCGCTCGGCTCGCCTCGCACCATCCCCTGCTACCCGCCACACACCGACCAGCGGCCTTCCCCCCGACAGTTCTCCCTCCCGTGACATCCCTCCAATGATCCACCTCCGACACCCACTCTCCCTCTCCCTCGAACCCGCGCACCCCTCCCCACTGTCTGAGCTATTTTGCTTTCACCGCTACCTCCCGAGCTCCCTCTTCGGCCCGATTTTCAATCGGATTCCCACTAGATTTATAATCTGGTTCTTCAGATTATGGGTTTCTCCCCTATTATCCCTCATTTTCCAGTTGATTTGAGGTCACCCCGTCACACTTCTAAATATTGGTTGAAGCTAATGTGTTTGGGTTTTCTTTTTGTTTGACTCTTGTATTTTTTTTGGGTTCGCTCTAGGCTCCTTGCGGTGCAATTGGCGCGTGATTGAAGTTTGCATTGGAATCCTATGTTTAGACACCAAAGGTAAGTGTTTCCACATATAGGTGTTGATTGATTAACTAGTTTGCTTATTTAATAAATTGAGGATGTTCTTTAATTAATTCTTTGAGTGTGAATTGTGTTTATTTGGAAAATTATTTTACTTACTTTAATGAATTTGATGTTCTATGGTTGATTCGTTTGGTTTGAAACTGGTTTTAAAGAATTTTATCATGCCTTTGATATTTTATAGCATGATTGTATATAATGAGATGTGTTTTTGAGGAAAACTCATGTTGTGTTATTTGATGTTAATTTATAAATCATGAATTTCTTTATTTAAAATTTTGTAAGTGAGGCAAATGATGTTTGGAAAGAATTTAGTGTGTGTTTTATTTTTCTATTCTTGTTTTTATGCATTGCGCATGAATCTTTTCTGTGGTAAAACCCATGTTGAATTGTTTATTAGTTTTTTTAACTATGCAGTTCGTCTATTATAATGTGTGTAGGTTGAAGTTGGTGTTTTGGCATTTCATCTTGGTGCGTTTGGTTTTAAAAATGATGTTTGAATGTTTTTATTTTGGTGTGAACCCTTGGTTCATTTTTTTGAAATGTTTTGTAGCTTGTTTAAGTGTTTAATTGTTTTATAAAAAAATATTTGTGTAGTGCGTTGAGCCTCGCTACGATGGTTTGGGGCCGCGGGATTGAGGTATCATACATGTACATGCATAGGGTAAGAAATATATATATATATATATATGAACTCTTTGTACATGTTCCCTCATGGTGCAGGGAATATGTGCAATGCAGCTAGGGGTGTATATATATATGTGTATAAATGTATGTGCGTGTATGCGCAAAGTTTCGGTTCGAGTGACCATCTACATATAGTGATATGGTTGAGGTAGGTTTCCCTATGCCCTGACCTTTAATTATAATTTCCATACTGCTTTTTATTTTTATAAAAATGTGTCTTCTTCCTTTATATAATATGCATATGAAATATATATATATATATATATATCTTCTTATGAATAAATGGTCGAGGTTTTTGAATGTGGTTTCTTAGACTTTTAAAAACGATATGGTAATGTCATTTTGTTTTTATTAAAAGGATTACCCTATTGTAAGAATTATTTTAAGCTTGTATTAAATGACATGCTGCCTTGGTTGTGCAAGTGTGCTTCTAACTGATTTCTGAAACTTAATGGTGTTGAGCAATAATGTTTTTTCTAAAATGTTAAAATCCCTTGTAAAGCAATGAGCCTCGCTTGGCACTTTGATAAAAATTTGAAAACGGACAAAACCTCTCTTAAAGCATGCCCCTTCGTTTTAGAAACATGATGTGTGTGTTCTCATGTGATTCGTGAGATGTGTTACGTGGTATAAAAGAAAGGGGAATGGCCTTAAAGAGGGAGAATGATGGTGAGAGGTTGAGTGAATTTTGGATAAAGAAATTATTATTTTTCATTTTTGTTCTTTTGGTAAAACCTCACCACCATTTGAAAAAGGCACATGGAAAACCCGAGGTATCTAGGTTGGAGACATAGACTAGCATTCTAGTGAAACAGGAGTGGCATCAACCCAGTTTCAATTAGCGGGATTTGACTCTTACAACACTAACTAATCACTGGATGATGACTAAAGACCACTATGGTAGGAGGTGTTTCTCTACCAGTGGTAGGAGGTGTTTCCCTACCGGTGGCTCGTGCACGAGAATGTATGATATGTTTCACTGAGACGTGAGGGTCCAGGGCCCCACACGAGCTAGATGAACCTTAGGGGTTTTGACCATGGTGCTTGTTAATTTTTTGGATATTTGTGGAGTGATTTTATTTTCAGAGGATTAATGCATGTTTTCCCTCTTTTGTGAAAAACACACCTTAATGTAAATTATTTCCTTTCAATTTGAAATGTCAAAGTAAGTTGAAATTCTACCTTGGAAATGTATGGGGAATGGAATTTTTTCCTTAGAAATAAAAAAATAGTTATTTGAATTTCAAAAAAAAGCTAGAAACATTATTTTAAATGAGCCTTATTTTCAAACTAGTACGACTAGTTTTCTTTTTAAAGTTAAGGGCATAGGGCGTTGGTTACTTTTGGCATTCCTACTGAGCATCTCGGTGCTCACGCCTACTTTACTTTTCAGTTGCAGGTTTCAATCTTGGATCGCTTTTGGGAGCGAGTGTAGTTGACCTACCCTGGTGATCCATGAGGTCACCTGAGGTGAGTCACGTCTTGTTAATTCCTTTTTTTTGCTGTCAAGTTGTTTAGTTTATTTTCCTTTATTTATCTGCTTATTCAGTTTAGGTTTATTTATCCTTGTTATGGGCCAAAATTGTTCCCAACTGGTTTATTTTGATGCCCGACACTAGCTGCCAGCCCGTGGGGATCAGGAACGCCCTTAGGGCCATGTCGCAGGCCGGGTCGGGCGCCGGGTCGGATGAAGACCTGACCTAGTTCATGACAAAATGGTATCAAAGGGGCCATTTTTATTTGGGGTGTCAAGTAGCTTGGTGATTAGGTGTATTGGGACTCGAGAGGTAGGTGCGGGAAGGATGTCATGAACCATTTCCCGTCCCGAGACTCAAGTTTCCAAGGGTATTCTGGGATTTGAATTTTCTTCTTTGGATTGGTATGTGTGGATAAGGGATGACCAAGGAAGTGAGCCAGTGTTACGCGGTGGACATGCATGGAGTAGCGACCCATGTACAGCCCGAGCACACAGTTGAAGATGCTTCCTGTGGTTATTGATCGCTCGGAGCATGGTCTGCTAAGCCATGTTACCGGGTTGGCATAGCCACTGGTTCCTTGTTTTTGGAAATTTTTATGTGAGTTATGTTTGACCATCATTTTGGTTGGTGTGAGTTGATCTCAAAGATGAAAATGGATTTTTTTGAAGGTGTTTTAAAAAGGGAATGTGGTTGTTGGAGTGGAAAATGGTTTTTGAAATGGAAAACATTTTGGAATTTGGAAATGTGTTTCTTTAATGATAAGTGACTTTCACAAAATTGGTTGGGAATTTTTTGCATTATGATGAATGATCTGTTTTGAAAATAAGGAGGGTCTTGAATTAACCCTTGGTATTCCTATGAAGGATAACATATATAGAGTTGTGCATGTGGAATGTGGAGAAAATTGGTGATGTGAGTGGATGGCTGCTTGAGCTAGCACAGGGATATGTATGTGTGAGACTTAATGGGATTCCAATGGTGGATATTTAAGTTGTTTTGTTTGCTGAAAAAAAATGGTTTTCAAAAAGGTATTTTCAAATGTTTTAAAAAGCGATTGAGCATTTCTTTAGCATACTCTTTTCGTGTTGGGTTTTCTTTTTCATGGGTTCTTGGTTTTGGCATACTGAATCATAGTTTGAATGGTGATTTGGGTTTGAGATTTAGTTTGTGATTGAGGTGTGAAATGTTGATTCATGATGTGTTTTGATTCGGATTTGTGCCTCTTGTTTTTTAGTATGCTTCCCAGAAAAGTCCCAGAGGTTTCTAGTGAGTCCCTTCTAGTTGTTGGTTCTACCCAGACTCTTGGCATAGTGGTGGAATTGAATTATTTTCAGTTATTGTTCATCTTCTGTGGTGATCGTGATCTATCAAAGGTAACAGACTGGCTTGGTGAAATCATTGGTGTTTCCAGGTTATTGGAAACTCCCAAAACTATGAGAGTCCGTGTTGGTTCAGTTCCGTTTGAAGGTGAAACTTTGGATTGGTGGAGGGAATAATACCAACGTCCTTTCATGATGGATGTCTTGGAAGGTGTTTAAGACCACTCTCGTCTGATGGCTTATACCCGAGGATGTGAAGGCAAGGAAAGTGGCAGAATTAGTGGGTGTCGAGTAAGGTCAACGAGTAGTGATGACCTACGTGGGGCATTCCAAGGGGTTGATTTCATTTTCTCCAGAGGTAGCGTCATGGAATCAGTTCAAGTTTCTCGTGTGTGGGGTCTTAGTCCAGGGTTCTAGGACCATTTCTTTCTGGTGTTCTGGAAGGATCCCCATCCGGTGACGAGAGTGAATTGGAGGAACCTGTCTTAGATACGTCTTCTGGTCAATTCCATCTTCTCTTAGTGGGGCCACCCTCTCGTTTGGTTCATGTGTGGCCGGATTGAGTACTTTGAGTTGCCTTGTCATCATCCTCCGAAGGCTTGCCGTCGGTGTGTCCATTTGGGGAAACTTGGAGAAGTTACGCTAGCAGAAACGTTAGAAAGAGTCTCGACTGGAGGATGTTAGCTCCTGACCATGGGGCAATAGATGCTTCAAGACATCAGAGCTCCAACCACAGGACTCAGAGCGAAGCCTTTCACGCAGTCAGGAATTGTTGGGTGTGGTTCACATTGGTCTAACATTTATCTCTAGTGCTGAAATAGGGATGTTTTAAATTTCTCTAATCAAGCTACCTCATCTTTGGAGGTTCTGTCCTACTGTAAGTGTCATAGAGGTATCTTTTTCTTATTGTGTTCTATTCTATGAATACCCCACTTGGGTTTCAAGGGTTGTTGATCTCGTCTTTTTGGTAATTCCAGTAGCTGCACCTCTTCTAAGGTGACCTGTTTTGTTTGGAGATTCTCATCTCTTGTGGAAATGATGAGTCATTGTTAAGTTCATTTTTTTGGTAGAATTCTTTTGTGGGTTTTTTCTTATGTGTCAGTGGTTTATGGTTTGGGTTGGAAGTTCTCGTGTCGGTCTATACTGATTGGTTTAAGCTGGTTGGTTCTTAAATGGTGGGGAGACCACTATGAATCTTTTCGTGCCTTCTTTGAGGTTTGGTATATGTGGCGGTTCCCTCTTGGATCAAAGTTAGTAGTTCCAGAGTTATTCCATGCTAAGAGTCTCAATGTCAGTTGTGCTAGTTGGGTTCTTGTGGTGGGGAGAACCCTCCTCGTTTCCTGATGGTTATTCTATATTATGTTTCCCTCAATGTTTTTCGGGTGTGAATGATGGAGTGAAAAGTCATGCCGAGTTCATGTTTTTGTGGGCCTTGTTCCATTTCAAACTCGAGTTTGATTCCTCGTTCGGCTGGGAGAATTTCTTAGGGCAGAAATTTTTTGTGGTGGGGGAGAATTGTCACACCCGAACTTTTAAGATAATATTATCTTATTATTTTATCAGATTTTGAAATTTTCTATCGAACTGCGAGCCAATCCTGTTTAAAATTTTTGCATTTTGTTGATCAATGAACACTTTTCCTTGACAGCATTCAGTGCATGGGCAGGGCGTGTTCAGAGCCGCGTGACTTTTCTCAGGTCACCATGCGACCTGCCTCATGTACAAGATAAATAGATAAAATGTGTTTCCTTGAGTTTGATTGATATTATAATAATGGTGATTATTGTTATTATTATTAAGGTTAATAATATAATTATTATAAAGTTTATCATAATTTTTATTATAATTTTTATTAATAATATTATCATTGTTTAGTTTATAATAATTATTATTAAGTTATTATTATTATTATTGAATTTTATTTAAAATCCTTATCAAGCTTATTATTATTAATATTATTTATTAAAGTTTTATTTGTTTTATTTTATTTTCTTTTATTTTTTTCCTATCTTATTTATTTATTTTCATTTTTTTCTTTTCTTTTTTCTTCCTTGTTTTTTTATTCCTTTCTTCTCGGTGCGCCACGCCCTATGCCCCCTATCTTTTAACCCTACGCGACCCCCCTTGACCCGTTGTCTTCTCCCCCCTCTAGCCGAAGCCGCGGCGGACGCCCCCCCCCCCCCCTCGGCTGCTCTTCCTCCCGCGGCGCGCCTCCCTCTTCCGCTGGCATGATAGAACTTCGCGCAACCTCGCCCGCACTCCCCTCCCCTTGCTCGGCTCGCCTCGCACCATCCCCTACTACCCGCCTCGCGCCAACCAGCGGCCTTCCCCTCAGAAGCTCTCCCTCCCACGGCGTCCCTCAGACGATCGACCTCCGGCGCCCACTCTCCATCTCTCTCAGACCCGCGTACCCCTCCCCACTGTCTGAGCTATTTTTCTTGCACCGCTACCTCCCGAGCTCCCTCTTCGGCCCAATTTTCAACCGGCATCCCACCAGATTCATAATCCGGTTCTTAAGATTATGGGTTTCTCCCCTCTAATCCCTCATTTTCCTGTTGAATTAAGGTCACCCCGTCACCCTTCTTAATTTTGGTTGAACCTAATGTGTTTGGGGTTTCCTTTTGTTTGACTCTTGTATTTTATTTGGGTTCGTTCTAGGCTCCTTGCGGTGCAATTGGCGCGTGATTGAAGTTTGCGTCGAAATCCAAAGTTTAGACACTAAAGGTAACTGTTTCCACATATAGGTGTTGTTTGATGAACTAGTTTTCTTGTTTAATAAATTGAGGATGTTCTTTAATTAATTCTTTGAGTGCGAATTGTGTTTATTTGGAAAATTATTTTACTTGATTTAATGAATTTGGTGTTCTATGGTTGATTCGTTTGGTGTGAAACTGGTTTTAAAGATGTTTAGCATGCCTTTGATATTTTATAGCATGTTTGTATATAATGAGGTGTGTTTTTGAGGAAAACTCATGTTGTGTTATTTGATGTTAATTTATAAATCATGAAGTTGTTTATTTAATATTTTGTAAGTGAGGCGAATGATGTTTGGAAAGGTTTTAGTGTGTGTTTTCTTTTTCTATTCATGTTTTTATGCATTGCGCATGAATCTTTTCTTTGGTAAAACCCATGTTGAATTGTTTATCAGTTTTTTTAACTATGCAGTTCATCTATTATAATGTGCGTAGGATGCAGTTGGTGTTTTGGCATTGCATCTTGGTGCGTTTGGTATTAAAAATGATGTTTGAATGTTTTTATTTTGGTGTGAACCCTTGGTGGGTTCTTTTTAAATGTTTTGTAGCTTGTTTAAGTGTTTAACTATTTTATAAAAAATTATTTGTGTAGTGCGTTGAGCCTCGCTACGGTGGTTTGGGGCTGCGGGATTGAGGTATCCTACATGTACATGCATAGGGTAAGACATATATATATATATATATATATATATATATGCCCTCTTTGTACATGTTCCCTCATGGTTGGGGGAATATGTGCAATGCAGCTAGGGGTGTATATATATATATGTATAAATGCATGTGTGTGTATGCCCCAAGTGTCGGTTCGAGTGACCATCAACATATAGCGACATGGTTTATGTAGATTTTCCTATGCCCGGACTATTAATTAGAATTTCCATACTGATTGTTATTTTTATAAAAATGTGTCTTCTGCCTTTATATAATATGCATATGAAATATATATATATATATATATATATATATATCTTCTTATGAATAAATGGTCGAGGTTCTTGAATGTGGTTTCCTAGACTTTTAAAAACGGGATGTTATTTCTAATGTCATGTTGTTTTTCTTAAAAGGATTACCCTATTGTTAGAATTATTTTAAGCTTGTTTTAAATGACAAGCTGCCTTGGTTGTGCAAGTGTTCTTCTAACTGATTTCTGAAACTTAAAGGTGTTGAGCAATAATGTTTTTTCTAAAATGTTAAAATCCCTTGTAATGCAATGATGGTTGCTTGGCACTTTGATAAAAATTTGAAAATGGACAAAACCCCTCATAAGGCATGCCCCTTTATTTTAGAAACATGATGTGTGTGTTCGCGTGTGATTCATGAGATGGGTTACGTGGTATAAAAGAAATGGGAATGGGCTTAAGGAGGGAGAACGATGGTGAGAGGTTGAGTGAATTTTGGATAAAGAAAATGTTATTTTCATTTTTGTTCTTTTGATAAAACCTCACCAGCATTTGAAAAAGGCACATGGAAAACCCGAGGTATCTAGGTGGGCGACCTAGACTAGCATGCTGGTGATACGGGAGTGGCATCGGCCCAGTTTCACTTAGCGGGATTTGACGCTTACAACACTAACTAAACACTAAATGATGACTAAAGACCACTATGGTAGGAGGTGTTTCTCTACCAGTGGTAGGAGGTGTTTCCCTACCGTTGGCTCATACACGAGAATGTATGATATGTTTCACCGAGACATGAGGTTCTAGGGACCCACACGAGCTAGATGAACCCTAGGGGTTTTGGCCATGGTGCTTGTTAATGTTTTTGATATTTTTGGAGCGATTTTCTTTTTAGAGGTTTAATGCATGTTTTCCCTCATTTGTGAAAAACACCCCTTAATGTATATTATTTCCTTTCAATTTGAAATGTCAATGTAAGTTGAAATTCTACCTTGGAAATGTATGGGCAATGAAATGTTTTCCATAGAAATAAAAAAACATGTTATTTGAATTTGAAAAAAAAGCTGGAAACCTTATTTTAAATGAGCCTTGTTTTCAAACTAGCACATCTGGTTTTCTTTTTAAAGTTAAGGGCATAGGGAATTGGTTACTTTTGGCTTTCCTACTAAGCATATCGGTGCTCACACCTACTTTACTTTTTAGTTGCAGGTTTCAGTCCTGGATCGCTTTTGGCAGCGAGTGTAGTTGACCTAACCTGGTGATCCACGGGATCACCTGAGGCGAGTCACGTCTTTTTAATTTCTTTTTTTAGCTGTCAAGTTGTTTAGTTAATTTTCCTTCATTTATCTGCTTGTTCAGTTTAGGTTTCTTTATCCTTTTTATGGGCCAAAATCATTCCCAACTGGTTTATTTTGATGCCCGACACTAGTTGCCATCCCATGGGAATCAGGAACGCCCTTCAGGCCATGTCGCAGGCTGGGTTGGGCGCCGGGTCGGATGACGACCCGGCCTGGTTCGTGACAAATACCCTTCATAATATGTCATCATATATCATAATGGGGGGAATGATTCCCCTGAAATAATATATCTTATCTTATAATTGGGGTAATGTCTACCCCACTATAATATCTATTAAATTATATCATGGTGAAAGACACCCCTCTTGTAATATCTGTTGGGACCAAGATAAAGGAAGCTGTTTGTTGTTGAAGGATGTCTTTGTATAAATTTGTCTTTTTTTGTTGAAGTTTTCATAAAAGACTTGTTAGGAAAAGTTTCACTTAGGCATTCTTGAGGTTTTCGTATTCTGGAAGCGTAATGAAGTCAGAAGTTTGGAACCATGTTTCTGTAACTAAGTTTCCATAACCTGTTGATTGTTGCTGGAAAGAAGAGTTCAGAACCTGGTGACTCGAAGTATTCAGAGTTGGGGATTCGTGAAGTTCGGAACCAAGAATCTGGAACGGAGATTCAGAACCGGGAAATTGCATTTCCCTGAACGGTGGCTGATGGAGATCTGAAGACATTGATTGTGACGATGCTATGCTGTTTTGTATTTCCTACTTGTGAGTACTTGTAGGTATTCACATGAAAGCAAAAGTCAGTACGAGAAGGCATTCCGGAATGGGCTTGCTGATGCTGGAGTTCGTAGCGAGAAGTTCGTAACGGGATGCAATGGCAAAAATCCAGAGAAGTCATTACGAAAGTCAGGAGTTCAGAGTGGACTTTATCTCCTGACAGACGTGCATATCAAATGGGAAGAAGTTACAAGAAGTTTAGTAATGAGAAGTTCGTACCGAGGAGTCTGAAGAGGTTCGTAATCGGTATGCGGAGATGAAAGATTGTACTGAGAAGTTTGGACTTGACCGCCTGATCAAGAAGTTCGTATCGAGGATGTCAAGGGAGAGTTTCAACTGAGATCTGACTGAGACATTCGTAACTAGGTAGTTCATACTCAGAAGGTTCGTATCAAGGAAGTTCGTAATGAAGATGTCTGAGCCAGAAGTTCGGAGTCATCCTGAAGATGTTCGTAACAATGAAGTTCAGAGATGACGTCCTGAAAAAGAGTTCGTAGTCGACTTGCTTCAAGTGGTGTTCAAAGTCGACTAGTCAGATGATCGGAGTTTACATTGTGGAGTCAGAAGACCGTAATGAGGAGTTCGTAATGAGAAGATCGGATTTGGCTGGCTGTATCAAGAAGCATGGAGCTGATTGGATGAAGAGAAATTTCAGGGTCATCTTTCAGATCCTAAAATTCGTAACCAGGTATGCTGAACCGAGGAGTCTGTAGAACAGATCCAGAAATGTGGCTATGGAAAGTTTGTGTAACAAAGATAGATCCGAGAGTGAATCCAGAACTCTAATAAAGTGAGGTGGAAGAAGATTCTAGAAGAATCCAGAAGCGTTGACGAAGTCAAAGAATGCGCCGAGATTTAAGGAGGATTAAGATTTGAATGATTTCGATTAATCGGGATAAAAATTTGGTTTCCCGCCTAAACGATTTTTGGGCCTCCTATAAAAGGCGTTCACTGTGAAACTTTGATTATTGATGATGATTACTGAAAATCTAGAGAGAGAAGCTCTGATCATCTAGAGAGAAGAGGAATTTGGATTAGAGAAGAGTTAACTGAACAGAGTCTTATTGCATATTTGATTAAGGGATTTTGATAACGGTTTGTTATCGTATCAAGCCTCTCGGATTGAAGACTTATTGTGAAGTATCCAGAGTGGTTTTCCGGATTGAAGAGTTTGGGTTGAAGAAGTCTGGGCAGAGTGAAGAATTGTCCGGAACGGGAAGTTCGGAGTGACTAATTCGGAATGGTCTTTTGGAACGAGATTTCAGAAGCGGTTTGTTATCGTACTGAGTCCCTCTGACTGAAGCAGAAGTTCGGATTGGGGATTTAGGAATGAGGATTCGGAATGGAGAATTCGGAACGGTTATTCGTAATGGAGAATCCGAAACAGGAATTCAGAATGGATGTGCGGACAACTTTTGAACTATCTTATGTCCGTAATCTTCTTACCTCTCTTCTGGGTAAGGAAGTGAAGATTCAAGTTGAACTTGCTTACACTTGTTTAACTAAGGAGGTGCAGGTAACATAAGTTGTTACATAAGAAAGAACCATTGCCCTATTGTTCTAAAAGGGTGCACACGCGCTTAGGGATTGTTTTCCAAGTGCTTTACGAGTGTAAGGGTATATCCTACTCGTTGTAGTCCCAAGGATTGTTTTCTTAGTGGATTGTATGGTCGAGGATTGTTTCCCACCATACCAAGGATGTAGCTATTCTTATTGAATAGTGAACCTTGTAAATACTTGTGTTCTTGTGGATGTGTGCTTAATTATGTTTCAGTAGGGAAGTTTTCTTTAATAATAAACAACGGTTGTTATTACGAAGGGAAATTAAAGGAAAAAAGAGGTGCCACTGATTCACCCCCCCCCCCCCCTCTCAGTGGGCATTACCTCGACTGGGTCCTTACAGGTGGTATCAGAGGGAAGGTTCCTTTGTTTTCTTTGCTAATGGAGGCTCTGATTTATGTGAACAGAAAATGCATTCCAATACTTGATGGGAAGAACTATCACATCTGGAAGGATATAATACTTTTGTATCTCATGTCTATCAGTTATGAAGTTCTGGAAGCTGCAATAGTTGGGTTTCCCCCCATTGAAGAAAATGTTCCACATATAGCTGTTGACAAGAAGCATCTTGAGAATGATGGAAGAGCTAAGAATGCTATACTTTCTACACTTTCTGAAAGTGAGTTCTTGAGGGTTAAAGGAGTGGCCATAGCCAAAGGTATATGGGATAAATTTCAAAACATATATGAAGGCAATACAAAAGTCAAGAAGGCAAAACTTCAAATCTAGAGATTGAAGTATGAGGATCTGAAGATGGGAGAGCAAGAATCTATTGGGGATTTTTTCACCAGGGTGAACGAAATTGCTAGCACCATCAGATGTCTTGGATAAGAAATGAAAGATTCTACTGTAGTGGAAAAGATCTTGAGGATCCTTCCTGATAAGATTGATGCGAAGGTTTCCTCGTTAGAAGACAGAGACTCAGAGACTCTATCTCTCGATGATTTTCATAACACACTCATTACTTACGAGATGAGAAGAGAAAAGGTTATGAAAACCAAGATGATGGTTGACAGGGAGATGTCTTTCAAAGCTTTGAAGAAGGGAAAGTCTAAGAAGATTTTTGTTAAAGAAGAAGGTGGTGACTCTGATTCCGAAAGTGAGGTATGTAAAAATCTCAATGATATCTTATCCTTGTTTTCGAAGAATGTTAAAAGAGGGACAGGTAAATATAAGGGAAAACTTCCATTGAAATGTTTCGAATGTGGTGGCATTGGCCACTTTGTGGCTAACTGTCCTCGAAGAGAGAATGAAGAATATAGTGAGGAAGAAGAAGAAGAAGAAAGAAAGCCAAGGAAGTTATGGAAGAAAATTGGTGGTGAAAGAATGTCAGGGAAGAACAAGAAGTTATTCATGTCTAAGAAAAGCCTGCTTTCTATTGATGAAGATGAAGAAAGTGATGCTGGATCCGAATGTTCAGTTGAGCATAATGTTGAAAACACTTTTATTGCAACAGTGAATAATGAAGATTCCAGAACCAGCTGTTCGGAAGAAGTTGAAGAAACTCAGCTTGAGATATATCTGAAAGAACAACTAAAGGAATGTTTAAGGAAGATCAGAAGGCTGGAGAAGCACAACAAAAGGTTTGAAGAAAATGTTCCTCAGTATGCAACCAAGCTAATGATAAAGAAGAGCATGAGAAAGAACTTGAAAATTTGGAGAAGTCTCTTGAAGATGAGAAGAATCAAAAATAGCACATGATTGTTAAGGTGATGGAAAAAGAGGAAGAGTTAGAGGTTGTTTAAAATAAGCTTTCAGAAGTTGAGTCAAGAAACATACATTTCCAAAACTCAACTACTTGTGTAGGTGAATGGTCCCAACAAGCCAACTCTAAGAAAGTACAACAGAAAGAAAAGGTTGTTGCTGTGAAGAAGAAAGCTGGGAAAGATACTTATGTGGCTAAGACCAACATTGCTGGGAACTCTGAAGTTGCTGGGAAATCCGAGTCTAACATTGGGGAAGTGCAAACAAAATCAAAATTCCAGCATGATAAGTTTACTTACAGAAGAATTGTTGGTAGGGCAGAAGAACGAGCAATGATGAAGTACCATTACGAAAATTCCAGAAGAAGATACTCCTTCTATGGGTATTGTTTGTACTGTGGTGGATTTGGGCGTACAAAAAATATGTGTTGGTTCAACCAACCTTATTATCATTATCCCACAAGTCATGAAGGGCAGATATTGAGGGGGAGTCAATCTACTCAAAAGAGGAAGTGTAAGAAAGATTTCTTAAAGAAAGAGGAGAAGAATAAATTCAAGACCGAAAACAGGTTTCAGTCTTTGGAAATGTTTTGTGAAAGATGCGAACAATCAGGAAACCTTGCAAAAGGATGTCTCGTGGTGATTCCGGCTCAACAAAAAGTTCTTAAGTTTGAGAAGTCGAAGTTGAAGAAATAAGTGAAAGAAGAAAAAGCTCTTGTTGTTGAAACAACACTGAAAATTACAAAGGAAGAACGACCGTGGAAACTTGATAGTGGGTGTTCTTCACATATGACAGGAGACTTGAAGTTGTTAAAAAATGTGAAAAAGCTCAAAGAAGGCAAAGTGACATTTGGCAATGATGAATCCTTAAAAATCAAAGGTGTTGGATCGGCCATCATTGGGAATGAAAAATGGAAGTCTAAGAAAACTCTGTATGTTGATGGGCTGAAGCACAACTTGCTGAGTGTATCACGATTGTGTGACAAGGGAAACAAAGTTATCTTTAATAAAGATGGTTTTGTTGTGAAAAGTGAGAAAGATGGAGAGATTGTTACAAGAGGACAACGAACTAAAGGAAATCTGTTCTAGGTAGGAAATTCACAAAACTCTTGTTATATAAACAAAGAGAAAGAAAATCAGTTGTGGCACACAAGATCTGGGCACATGTGTCAGATAAATGTGAGCAAGGCATCTCAGAGGAAAAATGAGGAAGAATCGGATTCAGTCATATCAAGAGACGAGGATGGCAAACGAAAAACTTATCCAAGGCTGATGAAGCAAGTACGAGCTCAAGCCATGCATGAAGATTCATTCTCAAATTTGAGGTTGCACATGAATGTTCAACCTCTTTCTTTTAAAGGCTAAGGTATGTTGATCCGTCCCCGATCTCTTCTTACCTTTGGATTGTTTTGTCAAGGGGGAGAAAATGTAATCATAAATCTTTTGTTTAAAGAGAGAGTTGTGGGTAAGCTGTGAACTCAGAGTTTGTGTGTGAACTTTTATAACCGTCTGCTGAAGTTGGTGTAGGAAAAGTTCTTGAACAGGAAACATGAAGTTGTTATAGAAGAAAGTTGCTGATGATGTCATAATCACTACTGATGGAAAACATGGTCTTGCTGTCAATAATTCTTGTTTCCTACAATGAGTTTGCTCACGTAGGCTTAGAATTGTTGATTAGTAATCCATTGCTTGTGGTTACAAAAGTTGGTGATTTATGAAAACTTGGTTGACAACAAAATCCAAAGGGGGAGATTATTGGGACCAAGCTGAAGGAAGCTATTTGTTGTTGAAGGTTGTATTTGTAGAAAGTTTTCTTTTGTTGTTGAAGTTTTCATAAAAGACATGTTGAGAAAAGTTTCACTTAGGCATTCTTGAGGTTTTCGTATTCTGGAAGCATAATGAAGTCAGAAGTTCGGAACCATGTTTCAGTACCTAAGTTTCCATAACCTGTTGATTGTTGCTGGAAAGAAGAGTTCGGAACCTGGTGACTCGAAGTATTCGGAGTCGGGGATTCATGATGTTTGGAACCAAGAATCCGGAATGGAGATTCGGAACCGGGAAATTGCATTTCCCTGAACGGTGGCTGATGGAGATCTGAAGACACTGATTGTGACGATGCTATGCTGTTTTGTATTTCCTACTTGTGAGTACTTGCAGGTATTCACATGCAAGAAAAAGTCGGTACGAGAAGGCATCCCGGAATGGGCTTGCTAATGCTGGAGTTCGTAGCGAGAAGTTTGTAATGGGATGCAATGGCGAAAATCCAGAGAAGTCATTACGAAAGTCAGGAGTTCAGAGTGGGATTTATCTCCAGACAGACGTGCATATCAAAGGGGGAGAAGTTACCAGAAGTTTCGTAATGAGAAGTTCATACCGAGGAGTCTGAAGAGGTTCGTAATCGGCATACAGAGATGAAAGATTGTACTGAGAAGTTCGGACTTGACCGCCTGATCAAGAAGTTTGTATCGAGGAAGTCAAGGGGGAGTTTCAACTGAGATCTTACTGAGAAGTTCGTAACGAGGTAGTTCGTACTCAGAAGGTTCGTATCAAGGAAGTTCGTAATGAAGATGTCTGAGCCAGAAGTTCGGAGTCATCCTGAAGATGTTCGTAACAATGAAGTTCAGAGATGACGTCTTGAAGAAGAGTTTGTAGTCGACTTGCTTCAAGTGGTGTTCAAAGTCGACTAGTCAGATGATCAGAGTTGACGTTGCGGAGTCAGAAGACCGTAACGAGGAGTTCGTAATGAGAAGATCGGATTTGGCTGGCTGTATCAAGAAGTATGGAGATGATTGGCTGAAGAGAAATTTCAGGGTCATCTTTCAGATCCTGAAATTCATAACCAGGTATGCTGAACCGAGGAGTCTGTAGAACAGATCCGAAAATGTGGCTACGGAAAGTTTGTGTAACAAAGACAGATCCGAGAGTGAAGCCAGAACTCTAATAAAGTGAGTTGGAAGAAGATTCTAGAAGAATCCAGAAGCGTTGATGAAGTCAAAGAATGCGCCGAGATTTAAGGAGGATTAAGATTTGAATGATTTCGATTAAGAGGGATAAAAATTTGGTTTCCCGCCTAAATGATTTTCAGGCCTCCTATAAAATCCGTTCACTGTGAAACTTTGATTATTGATGAAGATTACTGAAAATATAGAGAGAGAAGCTATGATCATCTAGAGAGAAGAGGAATTCGGATTGGAGAAGAGTTAACCGAACAAAGTCTTATTGCATATTCGATTATGGGATTTTGATAACGGTTTGTTACCGTATCAAGCCTCTCAGATTGAAGACTTTTTGTAAAGTATCCCGAGTGGTTTTCCTGAATGAAGAGTTTGGGTTGAAGAAGTCTGGGCAGAGTGAAGAAGTATCCGGAACGGGAAGTTCGGAGTGACTAATTCGGAACGGTCTTTCGGAACGAGATTTCAGAAGCAGTTTGTTATCGTACTGAGTCCCTCTGACTGAAGAAGAAGTTCGGATTGGGGATTTCGGAATGAGGATTCAGAATGGAGAATTCGGAACGGTGATTCATAATGGAGAATCCGGAATGGGAATTCAGAATGTATGTGCGGACAGCTTTTGAACTATCTTAAGTCTGTAATCTTCTTACCTCTCTTCTGGGTAAGGAAGTGAAGATTCAAGTTGAACTTGCTTACACTTGTTTAACTAAGGAGGTGTAGGTAACATAAGTTGTTACATAAGAAAGAACCATTTCCCTATTGTGCTAAAAGGGTGCACACGCGCTTAGGGATTGTTTTCCAAGTGCTTCACGAGTGTAAGGGTATATCCTACTCGTTGTAGTCCCAAGGCTTGTTTTCTTAGTGGATTGTATGGTCGAGGATTGTTTCCCACCATACCAAGGACGTAGCTATTCTTATTGAATAGTGAACCTTGTAAATACTTGTGTTCCTATGGATGTGTGCTTAATTATGTTTCAACAGGGAAGTTTTCTTTAACAAGAAACAAAGGTTGTTCTTACGAAGGGAACTTAAAAGAAAAAAGAGGTGCCACTGATTCACCCCCCCCCCCCTCTCAGTGGGCATTACCTCGACTGGGTCCTTACAATATCTATTTTCAAACATCATATCAGGGGGAATTACTCCATCCCAAAATATCTCATCTTATATCATAATAGGGGTATCAAAACCCTTCACATAAAATTTCATTTCTTATATCAAGAAGAATGGAACCCCTCCTATAATATCTCAAATCTCATAAGGTTTGGAGGATGACACTCCTCCTATAATATCTAAAATCATATTATATCAATGGGAATGATTCCCCACCCATAATATCTCATTTCTCATATAAGTGGGAATAATTCCCCTCTAATAATATATCATCTCATCTCATACTATGCTAGATGACACCCATCTATAAATACCTCATTTATTCTATCAAGGGGATTGGTTACCCTATTATAAGATATTATATATCATACCCTTTCATGGGGAAATAATTCCGAACCCCAAAAACATGTATCATATCATTAGGTGGGGAAGGATCCACACTCTAGAAACATCCATCATATCTCACAACACCATCACATGGGTTTTCCACTTACGCCAACCCAATACAGATATCCTTGGTTGTATTTTCATGTACACATCATATAACTATCATTTTATTCATAATACGCTACAAACATGTTATTCCTTACACACTAATAATATTCAGAGTCAAGACATGACTTTGGAACCTCTCTAGTCCTCTAAGTCATGTCAATGTTTAGACATCCAATACGAGGTCCTCTACCTCATTACAAATCTTGGTCCAAATCTCGTCACATGGAGGGAATAACATCCATAAAAAATATATGATTTAATCATGGTAAATTTATACATACTAGGGGAATAATAAAAATATTATACTGTTGGTATTTAATATAGCCCATATCACTTCCAAAGTTAACCTAGGTTTGTCCTTTTACACCTACCCGACACTTAAGACACTCACAAGGAATTCCCACTAGGGAAATCATCTACCAATAGAGGAGGAAAACCCACCCCATTCACCAGTTAGCTATCAAAGAGTCTATAAGGTAATCCAGTACATTAGGAAGACCTACCACCAGGCTAACCATTTATAATCCCTCACTCTCCCCTACTCAGTGAGAACCAACTCCACATATCTCTAGTTACACTATATTTTATTCATTTATTTTATCCCCCCTTAGGGTCTATATAACACATAACTAACATTTGTGATTGATACATTGGACATTAATAATTGAGGTGTCAACTAGTGTTTGAAGGTCCATCATGTCCCAAAACACTTTCATTTATTTCATGGGTGTTTAATTGAAATAATTCATTTAATATTCTAGGTTGATCAATGAAATGTTTCAAGACCACATATGAAATGAGCATAGACAAATTCATAACCATGGGGATATGTTTAGTTACCACCTACCACATACATGGAGTTATTCCCATATTAAAAATACTAACAAACATTTCCAAAATTCATCTAAGAACAATAACCATAATTCATAAACATAAGGCTTGGTCAATAACCTATAGACAAATCCTCAAGAAAATGGGTTAACACCTCCTTTGGTATCATCCTAGACCTTTAGAATACAAAAAATTTAATTTGTCATCACAATTTATCCCTCAATTTACCCAAATCAATGGAAAACACTAAATAAATTTATAGCAGCGCCATACCTATTTGATTCTACCAAAAATACATTTGATCAACCTCATAATATGTTCTTCAGATATGTTTAGAAGAATAACCATATTCAAAGACTAATTCCACCATGTTCGGGTGAAATCGTCACCAAAAACCTAGCTCAGATCATACAAAATTGAGGGATTCAAGGGGAAACAAGATTTAAAGGAATGGGAGGAGAGAACTCACTCTAATCTACCATTATATCATTCAATAATTAACCCTCACCAAGGGGTATTGAAGGTGGGATAAAACTTGTATGTCCATATGAAATATCCATCTCCCACCACCCATTTGTTCTAATTCTTGAAGCTGGTTGTGCCAGAATTTGCATGTCATTCCTAGTTTAAATAATAAGGGGGAGGTCCTTTAAAGAATGTATTTTAGGGTCCATGGTACAAATCCCCACACCTAGGGTTTACAATTGGAATAAACCATTTATTTATAAAAAAGAGGACCATTATTGAGAACCCACTATGACACAACATTGGATCTATGGTACTACTAACCTCTGATGGAGTATCTATGGACATACCTTCAACACACTCTCCATGAATCTTCCCACCTGATATGGTAAAGCTATTTCCACTCAATAAACCATAAAGAAAAATAATAGAACATGATATCTGGAATTTCCATGCTATTGAATGTTCAAAAAGTCATATGTATACATTTTCCCCCACAAGTACCAACTATGGAACAACCACCCCCGCTATGGAATTGTCCCCTTCCTCATGAAAAATTATTCCACCAGAAAAAACATAAGGGTTTAAGGCCTAGTATATAAGGTTCATCATCACACCATATCCACATTTCCAAAGTATTACATCCATATGTACGGGTATTTCTTTTATAAAAAACTACTGAAAATAGTTCCACACATTAAAAACCACTTTTCATGACATGATCGACTTCTTGCTACTGAAATTCATACCAAGTACACCTTGAACTTGCCTTATCACTCACCGAAGAACCTGTGACACCTCTTAGACATCCAACATATCTATAAAAATCACATATATATGTTAAAACCCTTTTAATGTGGACATAAATTCTGATTCTCAAACTTTTTCCATCTCTAGTACAAAAAAATTAATATTTCCCATGATTTTACCAACTGTTAACAAAACAGGTTATTATAAGATCCCTATCAGAACACTTCTCATCCCAAAACATTGTCCTTGAGCATCCTCTATGAAACATTTCAGTCATTGATCTTCATTTCATAGCCCAATTTGATTCCCCTTTCTAGTTATGGATCTAACAACACTACACTTAAACTGTTTCCATTGATCATAATCATGAAAGCATCTCACCCTAGTTTTATCATTGAGAACAATCTATTGTACATGATAAGATAAAAAAATGGTTTCCACCTCATCACATCTCGTAATATCCAAAAAACACCAATCATTCATACGTTGGATAGCCTTTACCAAAAATTATTTCTCACAGCTATCAACACATTACCATAACCCACAACCATGATTCCTTAATCTAGAGAGGCATCATATAATAATCCAATACCGACACCAATGTATGAACATGACCCTCTATTTATTTCCATATTTGGTTCCCTAACCACCCACACCAGCTATCATATTCTCTTCATAAGTATCAGTGAACCTATAATCCAAATCACTCCACGACCTCAACAAAATCTATCCCAAGTCAAATGTTGATATATTCAATCCATATGATACCATATTTTAATTCCAAATCTAGAATTTTCACTGTAACTAGATAAAGTCATATCTACCTACTCACTCATATCCTTACATCATCTTGGTTATCCATCAATTAGTATGACTATATCCACAACACCTCTAATTAGAGGGTTGTACATTCACAACCATTTAGATGATCCCCACTATAAGAGTATACTTAACATCACTCCACTAATCCAAAGTTATTATTTTTAAGGCCCAATCTTTAACCATTACTGAAGATAATGATTGGAGATCACCGTCACACTCTTATTTGAGTGAAAAAAAGGAAACTTTAAAAGTTACACACATTCCACTTAACTAATTTTTTTTCATTAATATCCACCAATGATTCATTATAAATAAAGGTCACACCCTCCTATAGTCATTGGTAAACTCTTAAAAATAGGGGTTCATTTAAAAAATAGTCATGAACAACAACCAACATTTTACAAAAAATCACCTATAAGTTACTCTACCGAATCCACACTCATCCCATCCTTGGAAATACCTATAATGGTCAAATAATAGACTGACTATACCATGATACTCTAATCCATAACCAATGCAACCTCTCACCACTATGGGATACAACTAATTATCATCAAATAACTAATCCATTATTACCAAAGAAGTCTCATAAACTCCATTAGTCCTTAGCCTGAACATGACCTTTAAGTGACCCATAACCAAATGATAACCACACATAAACAGAGAAGAGTTACCATCACACATCAAGGACTTTTCTCAAAGCCATGCCAACACTCCCTCCCATCATAAAATATAATGTGGACCTGTAAATAACCCTCTCATAGGGATGCACCATGATGCTACCATATCTAATAACTTGACTTATTTCATCTCGAGTTATATCCCACTAATAGTTGAATATGTATCCTAGTAACCCAAATAAACATGCCACCTCAGCATGCCATACCCATTAAAATATGATAACTACTCATGATCTATAAATTATACAATATTCAAGGCATCTACATGCCTATACAACATAATTGATATAACTTAATTTGAAAAAAATTCAAAATCAAGTCATCCACCCTTGCTACCGTATCTAAAGTCACTCAGAGTCCTAGTATAACCCCACTATATCAGGTTACCCTCATACATCACATTTATTTTTTGATAATGATAGGAAATTATACTTATACTGAATCATAACACCATACTCACCATATTGTGATTCATAGCATAGTAACACTATGATAACCCATCGTTTCACATAGTTCATAACTCGAAGAGGATCATCTATGCTCTCATCTCAAATATCACATGAAATTCACAAGTTGATACAAATAATCTAGTGTAACAATCCTCAATAGGAATATAAACATGAGACTACCCCATTGAGAATCAAGATATCATAGATGTGAATATATAAAACTTTATCATATGAAAATATGTATTGAGTAAATCACATCCATATTGGTTGGTTAAGTAGAATTCTAGAAATATTTCTTTTGGGAAAACACTAAATTTGTTATTGTAAATCCATTATATGTAAAAACCAACTATATCAAGAAAATATATTTGCATGTTTTAGTGATGAATAATTTTACCAAGAAGATATATGGGAAAAATACATGATTTTTTAACACTTTATGTAATAAAACACTATATCTTTTGTCTTTTCTCTTTTTAGAACTAGGATCACATTAACACAAAAGTATGAACATGTCATGTGAACATATGAGACAAATATAATGAATGAAATCATGCCTCTTTCCAACCTAATCCAGGAGAAAAAACCAAAAAATCAATAACTCAAAAACATCCCATAGAACAAGAACCAACTCATTTGTGATAGAAAAAAGTAGGAAGAATAACCCCACCTCTGGTAACTTGTACTTGAGATCATTTCAATGATAGTTGGAACATAACACAACATCTACCAAATGTTTAATACTACACTATATTTTATTTACCATATCCCCAATTGTAATAAAAATAAAAAAAATACTTTTGTAACACTTTGTATCACCCCCAAATTAGATTACACTTCAATTAGTATATCAAAAATATATATAACCTCAAACATGCCTCCCCATATACTAAAGGATACTAACTAGCATCTAGGTTTTAGGGTGTGAAAAATTGGTGACTATAACCTCATATAAAAGTAAAAAAATCAATAAAAATAATATATAAATGATCATTACAATATCCCAAAGAATAAATAATTATCACAATCAAAGCCACCAGAAATCAATAATGCATCACAGGCTGTAAAACAATAAACTATCTATAATGGAACATGAGTTAGGTGTACATCAAAAAGATCTCCCATAGAGAGATAACATACACCCCACATCAAAATAAATATAATTCTAAATATCCACCTTGTTCTGAGTCCTAACTCAGTACCATGACATACCTCCATCCAATACATCTATCTCGCTTTTCTAACTTTATTCCTTCACCCCATGTGAACCTATGATCAGGAGGCTTGGTTGGGTACAAAATTGATAGGGAGACCTAAGAATGGTGTGGGTATAAATCAGTTGTCCACAACCAATGGATTCACTAACATAATTCGTATAACTGGTGAATTCATGGTGTGGTATGTTACCATTAATAAAGAAACAATTGAAATGAAATAAAATAACTCATGATCGATCCATGGATGCGAAAGTGAAACTTGAGATTGCTCATACCTACTTTTTCTAGTGTTGGATGTCTTTGAAAATGTCACATAACCATACATCATTAGGGGTAATGTCTCTCCACACAAAAATACAAATAATATATCATATCGGGGTTAATTTAACCTCTCCTACAATATTTTATATCTTATATTGATGGGAATGAAGATCCAACTATAATCTCTCAAATCTCATGTATGAGTGAATGAAATCCTTCCCATAATATCTAATATCTCATATCAAGGGAAGGTTCCCCCTCTCATAATATCTTATATCTTATAAAATATCTGGGGGGAATGGTGACCCTCCTATAATATATAATCAACATAACATGGGGGATGAAACCCCACTCGTAATATCCCATATCTCATAAGCGGGGGGGGGATGGAACACCTCTCATTACATCTCATATCTCACTAGGGGGAATCAAACCCCACTAGAAATATTTCATATCTCATATTATGAAGAATTAAAAATATCCCATAAAAATACATGATTGATAATTTTTTTACAATGGGTTATATTCATGGGATATAAATTTAATCAAAAATAAGTCTTAGAAACAATTTTTTTATGAAAAATGTTTTCCATCACAAATAATATTTTTTATGAATATTATTATTAAAGGAATAGACGTTTTTTTCTAATATTTTTTTGTTGTGATACACATGAATTGGATGGAGGGATTATTTATGTCATAATAAATTATTTCATCACAAATAACCACTCCATGAATGGATTAATTATGATAGAATAAGATGTTCTATCATAAATAAGGCATGTGTGGAAAGTTTGTTTTCAATGGAATTGTGAATTATATAGAAAATAATCCATATATGGGGGAATTGTTTTTCATAAATTTTATAATTCTATCATGAACCATCCTTCACCATGACTATTTAAATTTAAATGGGGTATTCTGTCACAAGTAACCCTTTCACACTGAATTTATTTATGACATACTCACCCATTCCATTAAAAAATAAACCACACCCTCAGATGTGATTTTTTATAGTCTCTATATTGCCCTGAAAATAACCTTATCACAAATTGGGTAGTGGTAGATTATTTAGAACATGATATATTTACCACAAATAATTTTGAATAGGTGAGATAAAATTTATGGACAATATTTTTTGTGACAGAAATCCATTCCACCATAAATACAAACCAATAAATTCCAACATCATCATAAATATATATCAAAAAATAGTTAAAATGAAGGAAATCTATCACTGGTATACTCCATAAACAAATACCTTTAAAAAAGTAAACTATAACACAATTGCACACCCCCATTATTCCACTCCACTTCTCCTGCACTATTTTTCATTATTTTTAAAAAATGAATGAAATAAAAAAATATATATTTTGTAGTTTATTTTTAAAATTTATTTTTTAATAGTTATTATTTTTTATATTTATTTTTTAATTAACATTTAAATATATTTTAATGATGTATTATTAATTATTTTTACATGATGTGTTCTTATAATTTCTACTCGATTAGTTTTATAATGTTTTTAAAATTTATTATCATTTTAAGTTTAAAAAGTAATTATTTATTATAATATAATGTCATTATTAATATCAATTATTAATGAAATATTGTATTTATCTTTCTGATATTATTTGCAATGTAATTATCATTCCTTCAGAAATAGTTATTTACGAATACTATTTTTGATGTAATCTTGGATCCATCAAAAATAGCATCACTCAATACTTATTTGTGATGGATCATCATATAATATAATGATGATATTTCTATGTAATAATTTTCTTTCAATGAATTCTGATCGAAATTACCTTTTTGTGACTTAAATCAATCACAAATAACCCATTTCAAAAAATATATTATTATAGTGTAATATCTTATATTTAAAATCATATTGAGGGGAATGGATCCCCATCCATAATATATCATTATATACCATTTCCAGGGAAATGGTGACCCTCTTGTAATATTTTATATCTCTTATTTGGGGAAATGAAACCTCTACCATAATATCTCATATATCATTGAGGGTAATGATGCCCCACTCATAATATATCATATTATATCACATGGGGGTGGGGGTATGGATCCCCTCCTATAATATATCATCTCATATCTCATTGGTGGAATAGTGACCCTCCCGCAATATCAAATATCTTCTATTGGGGGGTGGGGGTGCGGGGGGGATGAAACCGCTCCCACAATATCTCATATCTCATATCATATAGGGGGAATGCCACCCCAACATGGAAATATAAATTATATCCCATGAAATTATCTCATGGTCAGCACCTCGCTCAAACATGATACACATCTCTTATGTTTTCCTCTTAGAAACACAACCTATATTCATTACTACAATAATACTAGTCTAGAAAAAATCATTCCCTTATGCACTATCCCTATTTGGAGTCAGCACAATATTGGGGTACCTCTTTGGTCCTCTACATTCATGAATGTATATATGAAGGTATATTATTTTGAGGGGACTATGTATCACTTTAAAAATTCACAAAATGTGTTAAGAATCAGAATAGGCAAGATTAATTGATTATTTTACATGTAATATTGAACATTCCAGTAAATCTAATGTCTAGATATCTATTTAGCAGTGAGGATATTTTATGTAAATTTAAGAGGAATAAAAATAAATTAGTGAAAGATAGAAAACATAAACACCCATCCAATGATCCTATGAAGAAGTAAATTGACCAAGAGTATCCTGAATTTGGAAACAAACTTTGAAACCTCTATCTTTCATTTTCTACAAATGGCACAAATAATTTTGGTGTATAAAGTATCACTCATAGTACATTTCCAATAATGTTAGTAAATTATAACGTTCCATTATGGTTATGAATGAATAAAAAGTAAATTATATTGTCTCTACTTATTTGAGTTATAAAAATACCACATAATGATATTAATGTTTATTTTTCTCCTTTGATTTAAGATCTAAAATTAATATGGGAAAGGGTGTTATGCTGTACGATGATCATATAGAAGAAGATTTTATAAATAAAACCTGGTTATTTGGGATAAGACATGTACTTATTACTTATGAAAATTTTCATGGGTTCTTTATTAAAGAAGTTTTAGGGTGTTCCATATATAGCGAACTAGCATGCATCGACATGCAATTCCATTATAACCAATCTACCACAAGGAGTGAAGCGTGTTCCCAATTACCATGGGACAGTGACCAGTTCCATTGGTATAAAATACTACTTTTGGGAATGATTTCACCTTCTAAATCCCATAAATCGGATTATAAAATCAAACCAATAATCCAGCATAAGGTATCCATACATTGGAAATCCATTCCAAATAAATAAATAGATTTCAAATAATACTCAACCAAACATGACATGAATATATTAAACATGATGAAAATCATCCATAACTAGTAATCAAAAAATAATGTAAGAAACATGAAATGATAATACCTGAGAGTGTCCATAATAAATTACAGGATAAGGTGACCGATACATGAGTAACCCAAAAATAAGCATGTGAGGATCCATAATATAATCTACATGATATTACTCCATGTGGCCTGTGGTAACCAAATGACAATTTTCATAAAAGTATAAATAAAGAATAAAGTTTATCCACCAAATAATGTGTATCTATTATATTTTTCTATGTTAGAGAGAACCAAATCTACACACACTTGATGGGTGTAATTTGGGAGTTAGGAAAAGGCCTCATAGGAT
The DNA here is from genome assembly GCA_963277665.1 of Viscum album. NCBI lineage: Eukaryota > Viridiplantae > Streptophyta > Magnoliopsida > Santalales > Viscaceae > Viscum > Viscum album. The sequence continues at coordinate 1,674,986,031 of OY728133.1, forward strand.
ACCACCAAAAATCATTATAATCATTTTCATAGGAATAATTGTTACCACTATTTTGAATATAATTTATCAAAATATGTTTTTTATTTCATTTTAGTAATGAAACCAACATAAGAAATCCAATTTAGAAAACCAACCAATTAAATCAAAATGGGAATAAGTAAGATACATGTAAATTAGTCACATATAACTTGTAAAATATTCTTATCAAAGTAACTAAAGAACTGAATAAAGTATTCCTTGTATGGGGAGTCATGTGACTCAAACCATAAGTTAACTAAAAAAGGGATAATACAAGACTTGGAATATCAGAATACTTAGTAGCCAATAGTGAATATGTCTATCTTGAAATATGAATTTCCCTTATAGCTGCCTAGGGGTTCCCCATTATACCAATACTAAGGGTTAATAATAAGGATATCACATCTCAAGTATAGGTTGAAGAAAAAAACCATCACATCCCAACACTAAGGTGAATCATGAAGATATAATGTGATGACACTGGGGAGAAGCACGAAGATCTCATATCCCTAACAATTAAATAGTGTCCCCATGTGTAAACCTTCTGAAATTAGATCTCAAAACATTAATACTGATATGCCATCATCAATTATCAAAGTAAACACACTATGGTGTAAAATCCACAAATAACCAACATATTTATCAACAAATATATAAAAAACACATAATAGGATATAAAACAAATAAAAACCTTGGAAAATCATTTATACAACATATTTATTTTAGAAACCTCATTTAAATATTGATATTAAACAAAGAATCATTTGAAATATTTTAGATAAAGACTATTGGCATTAAAATATTTTTAAATATAATTTAATATACAAAAAAAATTAAACACCACTTTTTCAGACACATGATCACAAAATCACGATGAAAAGGTTTACACTATTCCCAAATAATTTATATAGATCATAATATGATTAGGAAAACCTTTTAAATTTACATGCATGAAAATAGTCTTATTTGGAAAGTGATTATAGAGAGACAACTGTATCAAATATATTTAAACCTTATCATCCTCTTCCAATGTAAAAATATTAGGATAATAAGATGAGTTTAAGGAGAAATAAAAAATAAAGGAGTTACATCGGAGATTACAAAATAAATCACTTGAATACCACCAAGGAAGATTGGATGAGGAAATACATGGATAAGAGAAGATTTTAAGGGACCTAAATAAATAGGGGAGAATAAAATAGGTATTCAAATTGATATAGGTAATTATGTAACCTCATATTTAAATTTTTATGGATTTCAGATTGTTTGGTCACACAGTTTGGGATATTGTGTGTCAACCAAGTGACATTTTTTTGAGACTCTAGGTACCATTAGGATTTATCCACATGGTTACATAACCTTTTAATTAGTATTATATTATTCACTATAATTCCATCTCCTCTTTAACATGGATGTTTTTCATCGTTATTATTAGTTGTGTTATAATCATGCACCCTTCAATGGTTTCCCATTTTTCTTATTTTAGATTAAAACTTATTAAAACTTCAAAAAATAAAATAAGTACAAACTAATGACCTCAGGGTGTCATAATTCACCCCAATTCTCCACATTATTTAAATAGAAAGTTCTGAAAAGCATTTATCATAGAATAAGTGAGGCCACAACTCTCTCAGAAAGGCCTCTTTCTCCTATGTCTCGTTGTTGTATATACCATACTCCTACAATACATAGTATAGAGGAATGAATATTCTTTGAAACATCTTATTTTGATAATCAAGATTTCAAATAGATTTATCAAATATAGTGGTGTTTGGTTCAAAATAAAAATATTACTATTAAACCACATGATATGTGTTAGGATGAAATTTCTTTAGATAAGATTCAAGAAACTCATCAGGAATTGATGTTAACTGAAATTGTAATTCTATTTGGTATTTCACTTTATCGAGATACACCACTATATTAAAAGGTCCTACACACTGTGGAATAATATTTCATTCTTTACCCAATCAATGATTTCAAAACCATGAAGAGATTTTGAGAAATACCCTTCATTAATTGTATATTTCAAATGTTGTTAATGAAAATCATCTTATGATTTTTTTTAAAACTCATATCCCTGATCAATATTTTCTAAATTAATAGAACTTTATCTATCATATTTTTGTTCTAGTTGGTGTCATCAAGAAATGCTCACAAGATTCTATCATAAAAATAGGGGAACAACATAAATATCCATAAATAGAATCTAAGATATCCATATTAACCAAGGATTTATAATTTTTATTTTACATTAACCTAACCAATTATAGTATGTCACACCATGATTCTATAAAATCAAGCACACAATCTCGGTGCATATCCTCAATGACCTTTATTTCCTACAAAGTTTGACCATGAATTTGTTGGTGATATGTTGTGATATACTTTAACTAAGACCCCATAACTTCTATAATTTCACCAACCAACCTAGGTAATACCTGAACTAGAATCTTGAGCTATTCTGTGGAATGGTCTGAAGATAATTCTCAATCCTCATGTGATCAAGGAATTTTCTAGGTAATCAAGAAATATATGTATATTAAATTTAACCTATAGAAAACCAAACAACAAATAGTAGACATATTTAAAATAAATAAAACATTCCAATAAAAAGTTATAAAATGGAAGACAAAGAATACAACACAATACAATTTCCAAGCCAAAACATGTAAACCAAAGATACCATGTCAAAAAACAACACATATCCATGTGATATGAGGGAAATCATCCCTCCATGTCACCACCAATATCCCACACCTCGTTAAAAATATACTCACTGCCACCATGAGATGCCTTTACTTTTCCTACATTAGATAAAAAATATAAAAACACCCAATGTTATGGTATTTTTTTTGATAAAAATAGTATTAGAAATATCCCACCAAAATTTTCAAAATAATTATTTCTAAATAAAACAAATTATTCTCTATTTCAAAAAATAACAAGGCATTAAATATAATATTCCCCATTATACAATAAAACATGGACATCATCCCTTTTTAAAATAGTATAAAATCATTGATAAAGAATCTAGTTTTGAAATAAATTTTAGATAAATCATTTTACTTAAAAATAAATTTCGAATAAATCCATTTAATTTCAAGACCAACCATACCAAAATTCATCAATAAGTAGAAACATTTAAATGTATCCAATGAAATTTTTATTTCATGTTATCTTGTATCCTCACACCTTGTTGAACAATCAGGACTATTAAACACACAAGTACCTATATTATGAAAATAGGGATAGAATAACACCATAATAAGTGAACCCTCTAATAATGTTATGAAATATAGAGTTTTGATATAGATATAATCCTATATACAAGACATGAAAAACAAAACATGCCGAGCATTATAGTCCCAAAACTAACATCCTTCTATGTAACCCATATTTTCATGTTCTCAAAATATGTTGAGGAAAATCAATTCAAAGAAATAATTATTCATCAAACAAACTTGGTGGCCATCCACTTTCACATACCATTCTTTGAAATAATTTTTCATCAAAATACAACATTCTTTGAAATAACTTTTCAACAAAATACAAAATTATTTGAAATCACTTTTCATTATAATAAAATATTCTTTAAAATCACCTTTAATAAAAAACAAAGGAGAAATTCCATTTTAAACAAATAGCCAAAACATACAAATTTAAAAATATCATAAATCATAGCTTTATTTTTTAAAACAAATAATTATAAAATGAGAATCAAAGAATGCTTCATATAACATGAAATTTCATAAAAATAGCTTCCTCAAAACACATGGTATATCTAAAAATATTATTAGTTCAATAAAATTGGAAAAAGTGGGCTCTATAATATTAAATGAATGTCCTTAACCCAAGAATCCACATTAGGAAATATAAACTTAAGCACACTTTGATAAAAAAAGACAATAGGAATCACTTACCATAATTATTACCTCATTAATATAATATATTAACCTATACCTATCTCCCAACAACTGATACTACAATTTGGAAAAATAAAAACAATGCCAAGTGGGATCAAATCTTCTAAAAAAGTAGCACAACCAAAGGTAGTCTCTCCAACTCTTCCCAAAAATCAATTGAGTTGAGAATAATAGAAAATAAATAAGGGAGATTTTAGAGAGGGAATATTGTGGAAAAATGAATTAATTTAAATTCCTTAATATCCACACATGGAATACTATATGGTTAATTCTTCCATTCAAAATTTTTAAACCGGGAACAACATAGCATCGTGGGTGTTCACCTAGCTCATAGTTGTCTTGATTTTCCACACCGAGGAGCCCGAAATGTAGAATGAGCATGGAGTGGTGAAAAAACATTGTATGTTTTGGACTCAACACTAATTAAACCATGATATGGTGCATTCAAAATATCCATGATTCACTGGAGGACTCCTCATACACCACACCGAAGACCATGCCTTGCAATTGGTATGCTGGTCATTCTTGTGATACATAAGTGATTAAAAGGGATCTATATAACTTTTAATGAATCATAGTTGAGACCATGTTGAACTAATAAATTATAAAAACAATTTTTATGCTACTAATATTCAATTAACACAACCCAAAAACAAAAAACAATCCCAAATCCCATAAAAATATTATACCTCAAACTGGGATGTGAAAATCTCTCCACCGTAAAATTTTTGATCACTAGAAAGTCAAGTTGAAGAAGGTTTTTACACAATGAGATGAGGTCATTTCTCCATCATCAACATCAATTATTATTCCCACTTTTTGTGAGAAACTGTTACATGATTCCATATTACACATACCAATGTAATAGAAATCCAAAGCTAGATACTTTCATGAGAATCCGTAATATAAAATAGTCATTTCAATACTAATATATTCAGTACCAAATCAATATCTTCCTACTTTAAAAACTTATAGGGATGAAGATGATGCATTTTAATCTGAGATTCACAGAGAACATCATGAACATATGTCAAATGAAATGGAAAATATAATTGATAATCCACCTTCACAATCTCCTCTGAGATCTCAAAAGGTATCATGTATCTTAGAGCTATCTTTCCCCACTTATCAAACCAATGGTAACTCAAACAAGGTTAAAATTTCAAGAAAACCCAGTCACCCACCAAAAATTTCAATGGATTTTACTGAAAATACACATAATATTTGAACAATATCTATGTGGTCACCAGTTGCTGACAAATTGTATGGACCATTTTCAACATTTCCTAAAAAATAACTACTCCAAAAATAGAATCTTTAACCACCTATGGCCAATAAAGAGGTTATTCATAAGGTATTGAATATAGATCTTAAAATAGATCCACTCTAATTGATTACTAATAAATGTTGTTGTAAAAAAACTTTACTAGTCCCAAACAACTATCATAAGAGCCTATAATTTCCAAAAGACACGAAAAAAAAGTTCATCTAGAATCTAAATTTATTTCCATGTTAGTCTATTTTTTATGAGTATTGTAATCCATACAAAACAGAACATGAGAACCCATCACCTCCTTGATGTATTTAAAAAACCAAGAGGTATACCAGTTGTCCCTATCCTAAATAATTAAAGACAACACCCCATGCAACCTCATGTTCTCCTAAATGTACAGATTTCCAAAATCATTGACCTTTGTATTGTCTCAGATAATAGTTATTTGAGTTGAATCGGTTAGTTGATTAATCACCACACATATATAATTATTCCCTTATATATTTCATGGTAACCTAATATTGAAATAAATGGACACCTCATCACATTTATAAATTTTCACTATTAGAGGATGAATCAATCTCGAATGATTTCATAGTTAAAGTAAATAGTATATATATATATATATATATATCAATGAGACACAAAATCAGTTATTCCATGTTTCAAAATTGGCCATCAAAACTGAAGTTTCATCTCATAAAACATAATCATTTCACCTATATGAGCAACCAATTTAGAACTTGACAACATTACATCACAAAATTCCTTATAGTTGAAGTAATGAAAAACTAGTTTTTGAAACAAATAGTACACTTTAGGGAGAGAGATCACTTAAAAAAGATCCCCCCACTATATTAAGAGTTTCAAATACTCATATTCTTTTTTTATAAATGTTTATCCTGAAATATATACTTTACAAGAGATTAATTTATTTGATAACTATATATAAAAATTATAGTCTCTTCCTTTATCACATACTTGTGTATCTAAGATAATAGTACCATAATATTGTATTTATATTTTTATTCCACAACATATTGAGAAGGAATATTTATACTAAAATCATCAAAAAAATTCACATTTCCAAGGGTATAACTGGTTTCAAATTTGAAATAATTAAGATACTACACCCACCAGCTTTTCATAAGGTTTAAGTACTTCTGAGTTAAGATATAACTTAAACACTTACCATAATAATAGATAGTGGACCATTACACAAAGAGGTAATGTATCCAACTCTTGAAAACATTTTAAAATGTTGTAAGTTAAAGGTCATGGTTTGGGTAATTCTTTTCATGTGGCCAAATCTTAAAAGAGTCATATGAAACTACATGATTTTCATACAAAATAATAAAACCCAAAATAGAACCAAAAGAATCATAAAACACACCATAAAACATTAATATATCTAGTATAATAAAAATAGTTTATGATTTAAGACGTTTCCTCAATTCATCAATAGAATTTAAATCTTAAAATCCCATATTAATTTTACCCCTTTTCTGATAAGAGAAGTAAATGTAGTGCATGAATCTAGAAGTATTTCAAAGAACATAGATAAAATCCTCTCAAACCTATGAATATTTGAATATCAATTATATTTAATGGATCTTACCATTATAGTACTAATTTCACCCTATTAGTATTGACTAAGAATCCCTGTTTAAAAACCACACGTCCTATGAAATTTACTTCAAAAATACAGAAATGGAATTTAGATAAATTAACATAAAGGTGGTGATTCATCACGATTATGAAAACAGATTTCAGGTGACACTCATGATCTTATTCCATTATTGAGTAAAAGGAAAGTTTTATATGAGTACCATAATAAAGGAATCAAGGTATTGGTGAAAAATCTAATCCATCCGGTCTATGAAAATATCATGAGAATTATTCAACCCAAATGACATCAAAAGATATTCCAAGTAGCCATAATTGATCTTGAAGGTGGTCTTTAAATTATCCAAGTTTTTAAATGTTTGTGGATTATACCCCCATCCCAAGTTCTATTTTTTAGAACCAATTTTCACTCTTTAGATTATTAAAGAATTTACCTGATAGTGTTATAGTTGTGGACACGATAGACAAATTTATAATTTATATTTTACTACTCATTAGAACATTGTATATAAGGTTCGGGCAATAGGGATGGAGGTGGAGATGTTTTTTGGGATTTAATATTTATAAAAAATAATGGAAACATGGACTATAATTGTGTAGGATGTGTTTGAATAGTGTGAATGAAAGAAATATGATATGGGAATGAAGAGATAAATAGCTGGAAGAGAGGTGTTAGATCTAACCAGCATTAACAAGAAGGATCATGTAGATGAAGATAATGAGGCAAATTTAATTTCAGATACTTGAAATATTGATGATGTTCTTGAAAATATGGATTTAAAAGTACATTAAAACAGTGAAAACACTCACTAAAAAATTATCTCTATTCAGTGAGAGCTTATTCAAGTAGTCTTATGATTCAACCTCTCTTTTAAATGCATAGGAAAAAAATACAAACAACCTTGACTTTTTTTCAACCTTTCATTCATCATGAAATTACAAGAACCAAATTTAAATAATTATACACCAGAAGAATGAGTTTGGATTAATAATGTTAAAAAAATAACATTATATTTTTATCATTCAAGAACATGAAAATTTATTTTATGAATTATACATAGTTTATGTATGCATAAATTAAGATAAAGAATGATGAAAAAAATTAATGATTCAAAAGAACATAAAGTTGAATGATAGAAAATATTCTCTCTCAAGTTAATTTCATATCCTCATGCTCTATATACAATTTCCACTCACATTGAATTTTATTCTATCACACTAGAAAGAATCTATTTCCCTTATACCTAGAGAAATGGTGTTTGTCTATATATCATTAAATTCTTGATTATCTTATTTTTTAATATAGTAATTTTCCATTATTTTTCAGTAGGGCCACAATCTCCAAATACCACCTTTTTTCTAATATAATCACCTGAGAAAATAAATTATCTACCCTCACTACATTCTCAAAGTTCCATAATTATTTTTACAAACATTCACATGGGAAGTAAATTATCAACCGAAAAAAATTAATTTCCTTTATTGGCCAACTATCCAACTTCAACTGTTATCACTAAAATATTAACTAATATTCTAAGACCTCAACAAGAAAATTAACTCAATAATCCATTTTATTTCACTTAAAAATCAGAATAAGAACACCTAAATCACATCATTGATTTATAAATCTCATACATCCTAAGAACCCCATCAACCTTCTTACAAAACCATCATTACCTTCCCTATCAAATGATCTTAAACCTAACCACCTCTATATGAGATGTTCAAGAAATTGATATTTCATTTAAATGAACACCTAGCATTCATTATGACTCAATAAAAAAATTGCAACAATAAGAGGGTACAATCCCTCTTCTATTGAACTCGAACATTAACATGAAGAAAACTCCAATGGTAAATAGATTATTATCAAAAACCAATCTCATCCAATAAAAAATCAACCAAAAATCCATCCACAATCAAAAGTGAACCCATGATCGACACAGCCAAAAACTTGCATCAATTTCTGAACAAGATCTTCTCACTCATGTTCTTCAATTTAGATTCAGAAACCTCGAAAGAGCTTTGCTTTATCTTGGTCATTATCCCACACTATTATAATTGATAAAAAATCTTGATTTCTTCATCAATAAGAGATTTTAATTCTTCTAGGATATTATTCAATTTTCACATTCGGTTTAGTGTCCATGTTGAAATAAATCTTAAACCCAAAAAATTTTAATCCTCATCGATTCTGGTTGGGAATGGATTTCTCCAACAGCATTGGTTGAGCCTGGTCACCATTATCCTTATTCAAATCTGAACATGAATTCTTTAGTAGACCATTAACCATATTCATCTTCCACTTTAATGGAAGTGAAACCCATCTCAGCCACAGTCTATACTGACATCTCCCACTTTTTAAGTCTTAGTTTAAAAAATATATCAATAAAATTCAACATCCTTAAACTCGGGCGTCGATTATCTTTAAACATCAATTGTATCCTCATATAGAGAGCTAGAAGGGCCCTCGATAATAAATCACTATTATATATTTATTAAACTTATTATACTCACATTCTGAGTTGTGTTGAGTTTTTCTTATTCTAATTTAAGTGGTCTCAGCCTCCATTGATCCATCTCAATATTGGCATCCAACTTTGAGATCATCAGTTGATGTTTCGGTTGATGTTTATTAACTATCATGATATAAAATCTAAAATTAAATTCTTCATCAACAAAGAGACTTTTTCCATTTATAGAACTCGATCTTCATCTAATTCCTAGGATCGAAAATTCCTTCCACATCAAGGTCATCCCTATGTTTCATGACTTACTAACTTAGCTCAGTTCAGTTAGTATGTAAGATAAATTCTCTTACAATGTTATCTTATGAGAAAGTCCATAAAATATTATCTTATGTGCATAAAAATTATGTTATACTAACCCTGATTTATTTTATTTGGGATGTTGGGATGCCGAGAATTACTTTACACCAATTCCAAAAAATCTTGTACATAGTCCACCAAAATATTTTATGGGATACTGCTTAATAATCTTTTCTATGGTAATAAAAAATTATCGTACACCGTACAAATCAGATAAAAATAATGAAATTTATATTTGAATAAAATAAATTCATAAAAAATATTTAAATTTAAAAAAAACAAGAATTTAAATTTAAAAAATTTAAAAAATAATAAACTGATTAATTAATTAATGATATAAAGAAAATAGAAAAATAATTAAAAAATTCTATTAAAAAATAAATGTTACAAATTATTAAATCATCATTTAATTAAAAGAAATTAAATATTAAAAAAAATTAATTACTAAAAAAATTAAAACTAAAAATACAAAGTGAATACAGAATAAGTTCACAGTACAAAAAATTAAATAATACTCAAAGAAAAAATAAAATGAAATAATGAAAAAATGGAAATCAAAATAAACATTATAAATTTTTAAAATAAAACATATTTAATGATTAAACCAAAAAAAAACACTTTAATTAATAATTTCATTACTTAACTAAATGCAAACAAAACTAACCTAAAATACATAATTAGCCAGATTAATGTTATGTCAAGAATTAAGAAGATATTTTTTAGAACAAAAGAGATGTGGAAAAAAATATAAATTTAAGGCCACATAAAATTCCTCCAGACTTAAGACATTTCTGGTCATCAAGTAATATTTTTTCACATTTAGTGGTAGAAAATAAATCTCAAAATAGAGAAACTAGAATGTCATTATTAATTGATGTTCATATTGATTTTTCCTCATTGATTATTTCATGTAGTGTATACTAAATGACATATAAAATTAAATTTATTTGAGAAAAATTGGTTACTATTTTACAAAAATGATTTAAATTGAAATTTTGAAAGGAAATTTAACAAACATCAATTTGAAAACAACTGAAAATCCAAAATATTCTATACCTTCAGATAAAAAGAATCATATAATTTATGAATCTAGAATGAATATAAACACCCTTGGAAGGGGTGGAATGAAAATTTATTGGTGGAATAAATAACCCATCCCACAATTTAATGAATTAAGCGTGCAAGAGGTTTAAAAAATTAATTGAAAAAATATTAAGATTTCTATTTAATTATTAATTTAGATTCATATCTTATGAGTTAAATTCAAACTAAAAAGTTCAAAGTAAAAAAAATTGTACAACATTTTCCCCATATTTTACCGTAAGATATTTTTTCCAAGTGGGAAAAAATGATTTACCCAATCAAATATAAGAGGTATTAATGATTAATATTCTAAATGTGTAATCAAAATGCAAAAATTTTTGAATGATGTACATGATTTTAAAATTTGAAAATTAATCATGAATGTTCAAAATTTTAAAATAATTTAAGGGGTCTTTGATGGGTTAAAAATTAATGCATAGTTTAGATAATTTAAAAGACACTATCCCCCACACTTGAAAAATAATTTTTTCCTTAAATTTAAAACCCAAGTGAAATAAAACTATTATAAATTTTGGTTCAAAATAGATTTTCAATATTGTAGTACTATGATATATAAAAGGGTAATAATTATATTCAAATAGAATTTTCCACAAAGCACATTTCATTATAAAATTGAATTTTAAAATTACATTCTTTAAAATTATAACAGAATAGATAATATTTAAATCAGATCAAAAAGGTGAATGTTTAATAATAATTTCACTTTTAGAAAAGTTTTGAGTTCATAGTTATTTAAAGGATGAAATGTAAGGTTCTAATTTTTTTTCAAAATAATATCCAACATAGAATATTCATGAAATCCTAACACCCAAATTATTCAAGATGACTGACAAGATAAATTTATAAGAAAAATATCTCCCCAATACTAAATTATAATTAAAAGGAAGAATTATAAAATATAGTTTTAGAGAAGACGTTGATGACAAAATTTTTATTATAGAAAAAAACAAAACAATTATTTAATCATGGGTTGAAAAAAATGATTAAATATTTTTTTGATTGTTTTTAATAAAAATATCACAGACCACTAAGGGGACACTTGATTCCATTATTATGTAAAATTTACTCTTGGAATAACCCCTATTTAGCTCACTTGTAATGACTGTGATATTCCATTTATTATTTTTGGATATTTTATGGATTAATTTCGAGTCTAGGTGATGATAAGACATGAAATTCCAATGCCCGATTTGTCCAGAAGAAATTTTTAAAAGATAATAAATATATTAAATTGAAAATGTGCATATTTTTTCTAATACTATGAAATAAATCCTAAATGGGGGATCAGTTTAAAATATGCGGGCACCATTGAGTTTATAATGTGGCTTTTACCCTAGGCGTGACTTAACCATGGTTGACACATGTCATTTGTGGAAAAGTCATCACAGGTGCAAAATTGATAAAATAATTTAATAATTTTTTTAATTATTTGTCAACATAGTGAAATAATTTTTTCCTTATTTAAATATATGCTTATGAAAAATTGAAAGGGTTATCCTCACAAAAATTTGAATTGATAAGAGTAACTGAATCCATTAGAGGAGATCTCTTTGGTAGACGAAGACCAGATCAAAGATCGACGACTATTGCATGACAGAATCAATGGATCTCACCAATGAAAAAAACTTAACTTAGTCCTACTTTAGTGTTGGATCTGAATTGATTTAGGGATTTTTTTTGATTGGGTTATTTCCTCATTATTAGTTTCTATGACAAACAAAGATCAATTGATAAACAAAATTATTTTAATATTAGTTGATTATGGGATGTGTTAGTTTAATTAGGTGTTGGGAGAATTTATTTTTTATTAATTGTTTATCGTAATTTTTATTGTAATGAAAATTAATCGAGGTCGACACAAAAATCAATCGTGGTCCTTTATTCATATTTATTGGTGTGATTTTATTCCTTGATTCTTTGTTCATTATGGGTTTTCATCATTTGTCTCAGAGTTTAACATATCATGATCAATCAATTATTGAATACTCATTTCATGGAAAATTTATCCAAAATCATAGATCAGAGAGAAAAACAACACAATGGTGGTTTGATGGCATGAGAAATAATGAATTGGATGAATTTGGATACCTGATTTTGCGTTCTTCAGTGTGCAATGAAGAATGACACTCAGATTCATTTTATGAGTAGATATTATTTTTAGAACGCATTGTTTTCCAACAAAGAGGATTAGATGAGATAAGATCTTATTTTTTCCTAGAAATAAAGTCTCTTGATCAGATCTCATAGGCTTATAATCGAGCGTGGATTCCAAACTAGTGTTTTTGGAAATTCTCATGTTACACAACGTGTAAACCAGATCCACAAACCATGTGGTCCCCCTTGTGTGGTGACAATGATTTAGGAGGAACTTATGTATCATACGACATGTGTCCCCAATCTCACAGTGCATGGTCCCACCTCAGAGGCTTGGCGTGTACCTAAAATGGTACATAAACACGGGTTGGAGTACACAGGTTGGATCACACCATGTATTCCCTTACACAGACACTACCTCAAATAGAGTACATCGGTACATTTACATCAGGTAAATCCATGGAATAGAACACATGTAGACTATATAGGTCATCTACATGTTGTGTACATCTACATGGACATGAGAAAGAGACATAGGTCATTTACACTGGAAGGACCCGAGGTCATGGGACATGGTATATGATCCCTACAGCAAATATTATAATTTATTATACATGTCTTGGATCCCTTTTACTATGTATATTGGATAAGTTTTGTTAGGTTTCATTCCCATTATCCCTTCCCTAATGGTTAGGGTATAATTACCTCTTACACACATGACAATGATCCCTTTATCGGGAATTAATGAATTGAGTTGTTGAAATCCCTCCCAGAGGCCCAGAGTGAGATCCTCTAATCATCTTCATTCCCTAGGTGGAGTTCATAGTATTTTCAGGATAAAAATTATGTGGGCACCAATCATATAATTTTATAGTTAATCTGTATTGAGTTATTGGTATCACCCCATATTCTTGAGTGAGATCCTCATATGTGTATCATATTCCCTTTGGACTATTAGAATGTACATTTAATGGCATGAACCAGTGAGAACTACCTCTTAGAAATATCTCATCAATGCTATCAGACTTAGGAGTGTGTTCTCCTAGAAGAGTGTTTTGTAGAATCTTCAAGATGGAATCCTAGGATGGAATAATATTATTGTGACATACATTTAGACTGTGTGTCTATATTGAGAATATCTAGATATTCTTGTTATATGTGTTGTAGACTTATACCATGGTGTAGATGATTATACTTCTTTAGTTATATGCTTTTCTGTTTTAGGGTATCCTACTGAGTATTGTTATACTCATTCTTACATAGGATTTTCCCGCACATGTCATGTCTTATATTGATTATTGACCTTTTGAGAGATTCGTTGATGGAATAAGACCAGATGATGCTTAGTGATAATGGACAAACCAAGTTGTGTTCTTTAAGTATTATAACAGAAGTCCTAGTTTTCTTTTAAGTTTGAATTATATTACATACAATTATGGCGGGCTTGTTTTCGGCCCTGATTACTTTACTTTACATCATATCGTACTCTAGATAAGCGATTTAGAGGTACGCTTTCATGGTTGATTAGTTATTTTTACATTTCACCATTTTATAGGCTTGAATATGTGTGCATGTGTACTTGTACTTAGGATAATGCCTCCCATGGTAGTGATATGATTACTCGATGTTAGTCACTAGCCCCTAGCCTATTGGAGGCAGTCTTGGGGAGTCATGGAAGGAGCCGCTTTGGGACGAGTCATGATAGAGTGGTATCAATGTAGTCAGTCCTACATTAGCATCAGAGGCTCTGATATTGGTTTTGAGAAATAGTGTTAAGTGTTTTGAGTTCGAAATTTAGGCTATGGACTCTATTATTTGTGCAGTGACTGATGTATCCATACACTAGGAATCTGGTCACCTTCTTTTAAACTCAGTACATGAGGACATTGGTTGAAGAGAAAACAATGGTACATGCATCATATTGAAATTTTTTATGGTTTTCATTTACTTCTTGAGTCATATATCTGGATATACTCATTGACCATGGGACATCATGTTTACTTTCAAGATACCTGTACAAAGTATAATATCTAGGTTTCAACATAATGGTTATGTGGATGAATTCCTATATGATGAGGCATCAATATAGTTTCCAATTCATGTGGTGTTACCTCCATTCGATGCTCCAGCTATACCACCATATGTGGAGCATCATGTTGTATCTGTAGTACCAGTAGATTCGGTAAATAGGATGAGTACGCTTCACAAATTTCAGTGATAGAAACCCCTCATGTTTCAAGGATATCATACCCAATGGTGGATAATTAATGGAATAATGTACGTAATTTTGTTTTTTATCTGGATAGGACACTATAATATCATATGATAGTCCAAGCGGCGATCCTTCTTCACTGATGAGAAGGTCAGTTGCCGGGTTGATTGTCCTAGTCTTATGATGAGGCGACACTACCATGGACAGAGTGTGAGAGCCTTTTCAAAGAGGATTTCTCATGAGACATGCTAAGGTATTTACACATCAAGGGGCTTCTGTAGCTTCATAAGGGTTACATGAAAGTAGTTGAGTATTCATTGAGGTTTACCAATCCCTCCAGGAACTCAATATATATGGTTTGAAACCAGTTCTTCAAGGATCAAACCTTTCAGTGAGGTATTCATATCTAGGATAGTGTTATACCTCTATTAACTCTTACTTATGTATTGGGTGATAGAGTGATATTTAGTGGTTGATAGTGTATTGGATTAGAAGATACAACTAATAGTTTTGGGTAGTGGAAAATCAGGATCAAAGACCTTGGAAGTAGGGAGACACCATCAGTCTCAGGGACCTATACCTGCGAGCTATTTTAAGAGGATGTATTAGGATAGTGGATCTATAGTTCATGGCTTACAAGGTTGGTCTTGTCAGTCTTTAGAGATGTGGTGATACTCATGTGATGACTTGGGACATCTTGCCTAAGATTGTCTCACCCACCATATAGTTGACAGAGAGACTATATGTGGGCCATCAAGGAAGAGGTTGAAAAAGAATCATATTATTTTGTAGGGAGGAAGACATGGAAGTTGGGTTGGGAGAGCAACAAGAGGAGGTTAATTATTTGACACGTTACCACCACCATCCCCCAAGTGGTCCATGCTATGCTTTAGGAGCATGAGGATAGGGAAGGGGATAGCTGAAAGCAATTGAAGCATACAACCCAGACGATCTATAAATGATTTGAGGTATGATATGTGTCTTTTCTACATTATTTTTAGTACTGATAGATACAAGTTCTAGTTAGTCCTTTCTTTCCACATACCTTTCATGATACTTAGAGATTCCAGTTGATCCCTTGGATTGAACCCTATGCTTGGAGACATCTACTAGAGAAGACACAATGATCACACACTTGTACTAGTGGTGTGAGCTTACTCTTGGAGGTGATATTTTCTCTTGGGATATCATTGAAGTAGCGATGAGGCCTTATAATTATGTCTTTTGTATGTGTTGGCAGAGGATATACTGTTTCTACAGTGATGGGACCAGGTTCTCCTTTGTTGGTAAAAAGGAATCCTAGGAAACACAGGATGGACTCAGACATAGGATTCTATGTTCGTTTACTCAGTAGTTGAATAGTCTAATAATTGGTGTAGTGGATATTATGAGTTCCCAGTTTTCTATAGTGGTGGTAGAGTATGAGGTTATATTTCGCAAGTATTTTATAATATTACCTCCAAAACAAGAGATAGAATTTTTTATTGATATACACCCCGACATGACACCGATATCAGTGCCTTGATATAATAAGGATGATATAGAGATTCAATATCTGAGATTGAAGTTAAAGGACTTGTAGAGGAAGAGATTTGTTAGAGCCAGTGTTTCACCCTGGGAAACACCAATTTTGTTTTCCAATATAGAATACGAGAGCTTGAGGTTATGTGTAGAATACCAACACTTGAACTTGGAGACTACGAATAACATGTATCCACCTTCAAGGATTGATGAAATGTTTGATCAGTTGAGAGGGGCATGATGGTTCTCAATGTTTGAACTCAGAACAGGCTATCACAAGCTTTGAGTACGGGAAAATGATACATCGAAGAAAAAATTATGATGACACTATGATCACTATGAGTTCATGGTGTGACCTTTGGCATGATGAACTTCCTTGAAATGTTCAAGGGACTCATGAAATAGATCTTTCATCTCTTATTAGGTCTAATAATGGCAGTCTTCATCAAAGATAACATTATATACTTAGAGTCCGATGAAGAGCACAAGCGACACAGGAGGATAGTTACGACAATACCTTGAGAGAAATAGGTTTACAGAAATACCTTGAAGTTCTAGTTCTAGATTCAAGAATCCCACATTTTGGGACATGTTATCTCAATAGAAGGAGTGATATTGGACCTGACCAAGGTGAAGGCATTGCAAGCTTGAGAGACACCCAAAATCATGATAGAGGTGTGTGGATTCCTTATGTTGGCAGACTATTAACGAAGTGTCATAATTGTTTTCTCTAGAATATAATCTCCCATGGAATATTTTCCTAAAAGGTAAAGCCTTTTTTGTGGATACATAGGTTCTAATAGTCATTACATTATTTAGCGTAGAGTTTTATGAGTGTTCCCTTATTAATATTGACAGAGGAGGGTGTCGAGTTTGTAGTGTTCTGCAATGCATCAAGAACCGATCTTGGTTGTGTTATGATGTAGATGAAAGTTGTAATTTATTGTTGTTCACATTTATTGATACCACATGAGTAGATCTATGCATCCCACTATCCTGAGTTAGAAGGTAATCTTCACAATGAAGATGTGGAGAAACTACCTATTGGGTGAGAGATCTATCATCTACTATGATCATAAGAGTCTGAAGTATATATTATCTCATAAGGATCTTAACATGATATTAATGTGATGGTTATAGTTACTTTAAAACATTGAATTTTTTCTATACTCTTTGGAAGGGGAATGTGGTAGCAAATTCTCTTAGAAACAGATCCAATTCACAATTACTGAATGAGGCGTCTGAACAAATGACCTTGTTGTACTTATCCATTATAGATAGATATGGAGAAGCTTACATCTAGTAGATGGTTGTCACACCTCTCCTCTTGTAGTGAGTTAGGGAGGCACAATTATGGGTTACTGACTATGTGACTGTATGTACTTAGATATCCATTGTACATGCTTTTTATGGACTTTCTTAACATTGGAAGAATAACGTTCTTTTCAAAGGATGCACGATGGTGCTGGTGACATTGTGGGAAGAGGTTCTAAGAGAGTATCATATATATACTTTAGTGGAACATCCAGGTGTGTAAAACATATTCTAGGACCTACGACATTAATTTTGGAGGCTTGGGATGAAGAAAATAGTTGTAGTGTTTTTCACTCGATGCCTTACATTTTAGTATGCAAAGCCTGAGCGCCAAGTTCCAACTAGTTTTACTCAACCCCTTATTGTTCCATAAGAGAAGTTGGATGATATTTCCATGGAATTTATGATAGGATTACCATGTACATTTAAAGGATATGATTCCATATAGGTGATCATATATAGACTCACCATGTCATCTCATTTCTAAGAAATTCAGGAGCAAAGTCCAGTAGAGATATTTGGACGCCTTTACATGCTAGAGATAGTCTGACTCCATGTAGATCCATTAATGATCATTTCTGACAATGATGATTGATTCACATGTTAGTTGTGGAATGGATTACATGAGGAATTTGGGAATCAATTACTCTTGAGAAAAACATTTCACCGCCAAATGGATGGCCTAATAGAGTAGACCATTCATGTCTTGGAGGACACATTGCGAGCCTGCATGTTTTAATTTGACTATATTTTGAAAGGCCACGTACCACTGGTGGTTTTTATGTACAAAAATAGCTACCATTCTACTATTATTGTGGAACCATTCAATGGATTATATGGGAAACCCTAGAGGTCCCCACATTTTTTGACTAACCCAGTAGAGTTGAGAATTATGGGCCTAGTGGTGGTGGGATCAACTATCAGGAAGGTGGAGATCTTCCAAGAGTAGATAGATGATGTACAGAACCACCATAACTCTTATTATGATAGATTATAGAGTCATTTGGAGTTCTAGGATGGATGACATGTGTTCATATGGGTTCACCTTGATGTGGATTACATAGACTTGGATAAGAAATAAATCTATCTCTGAGATTCAATGGCCCTTTCTAGACACTACATAGACTAAGAAATGTGGTGTACCACTTAATTCTACCTCCATAGTTAGACCGAGTATATGAAAAAGTCCATGTTTCATAGCTGAGGAGGAACATTCATGAACCATCACATGTTATCGATTGGGGTGAGTTGAACAATGAGGATGGAGCTACTTTTGTTGGGTACCCATTAAAGATTGAGGATCGGTAAAAGATGATACCTTGTGAGTGATATATTACTTTAGTGGGTGTTTAGTGGAAACAAGAAAATTGATAGAAGAGAAAATGGGACCAAGAGGCTCCTAGTTGTGGTTAGTACCCACATCTCTTTGAGTATCCCTTATTATGGATTTTTGAGGACATAAATACCCAAAGTGGGGAGAATTTAATGACTTAGATTTTCCATGTATTCTTTTGGGATATTGTATGGATTTTTTTTGAGATTATGTGATAAGACAATATTTGGTTATGAGGCCTAGTGTGATCGGAATAAATGTTTTAAATATATTAAATATATTAAATAGCACGCACACACACACACACATAGTTTTCCTGAAAAGTGGAATAAATCCTAAAAGGGAGCTTCGATAAGTAATCCGATGGAACTGTTTAGTTCCACAAGTGGGTTTTACCCTAGGAATTCCTAAAACATGGTTAGTGTGTGTCGTTTTTGGAAAATTCATTACTTTCATAAAATTGATAGAATAGTTAAAAAAATTATTTTAATTGTTTTTCGATGCAGAAACCTAATTTTTTCCCCTCTTTAAATAAACAATTTTCAAAAATTCATAGGGTTAGCTACATAACCCTATAATTTTAAAAGAGTCATAGGTCATATTTGAGGAGATACCATTGGTGGACGATGATATAATTAGATATCGAGGACCGGTGTCAAAAAAATCAAAGGATCTCAACAAAAAACATGATAGAGCCTCATTATTTTCCAGTGATTGATCTGAATTGAGGTAGGGAATTGGTTTTGAATGTTTTATTTCCCCATTCATATATTCCAAGACGAACACAAATCAATCGATGAATGGATTGATTTGAAGATCATTCAGTTGTAGTATGGGTTAGTTTAATCTTGGTTTGGGATAATTTATTCATGATTAATTGTTGACTATTCATTATTATTATCATTGAAATGAATCAAGGTATTCATGAACATTGATCAAGGTTTGTTCCTCTTATTTTTTATTATGTATTTCTCTCCTAATTATTCATTCATATCAATCATTATTTCTTTGGCCCAGGGTTCAACATATCTAGATCAAACTATCATTGTGCACTCATTTATTACCATAATTATCTAAAATCCTAGATCTGGGATCATCATGACATAATGGTTGTGTGTTGATATGAGAGGTTATGAATCAGAAGGATTTGGATACCCAATTATGCGTTCTTTATCATGTAATGAAGAATGATTCTTAGATCCATTATCATAGAATATATATTGTCCATAATGAGTTTTTCCTCGACATTGTGTCTCAGAGGAGGCATGATATTCCTTGACCAAAAAGATGTTCTCCACATTGAGGTCTAGAGGCTTGGATTAGATAACAGGTTCAATATATATGTTTTTTCAAATTTCCACATTACATATTTTGTGAACCAAATATATATTCCATGTGGCACCCTATGTGTATTCTAGGGTTTTGGAGGAACATAAGTGTTACACGACCTGAGACCCTTGTCACACTATGTGTGGTACCTCCTCGTACACTCGACATGTACCTTAGAGGGTACATGGACATGGGATGGAGTAAACTGGTTAGATCATGTAGTGTACTACCTTACATAGACATGACATGGAAAATAGTTTATAGGATATGTTGTGTACTAGTAAACAAGTACATGTACAAAAGCTAAATTTGTGTACTGGCACATCAGTAGACTACGCGGGTAAGAGAAGCACTATATACTTCTACACGTACATAGAAAAGAGACACGTGCCATTTACATGGGTAGGACCTAGGGTTAAAGGATATAGTATGTGACACCTACTAAACCCTTTGTACATTCTTATACATGGCTTGGATCCCCAATCCTCTGTATCACGGACATGTTTGATTAGGATTCGTTATATATATAACTTTCCTAATGGTTTGTATGGAATTTCCTCTTATACACAAAAAAACAATCCATTTACCAGTACTCCAGGGATAGAGTCATTTAAATCCCTTCATGAGGCCTGGAGTGACATCCACTATTCATCATCGTGCCATAGGTGGAGTCCTTAGTATCATTTTGGAAAACACTACATGGGGAAAAATACATTACTTAGTGGGTTAATCCAGATTGAAATGATTGTATCACCCAATGCACTTGAGTGTGATAATTGTTTATGGGAGCTACGATAGCCAAAAAAGGGAATGGTTATGGCAGGAGATTAGTGTTTTTACCTTGGAGAGGTTCCATGGGTTATAGGTGGGGTATTCAACATTGTGGTTGAACAAAGGGAGAAGAAAGGAAGAGACATGTTCCATTGAAGGGCTAGTACATAGATTTCCCAGTTCATGACCAGTAATGGATTGATGGATTTGGGGTATACGGGGGATCATTTCACGTGGTCTAATACTCAAAAGGGGAATAGAAGATGATGGATTTTCCTCGATCGATCCTTTAAAAACATCCACGACGTCACGTCATTCCCAAATGAAAAAATCAGTCATCTGGTGTGGGGAATCTCGGATCACTCTCCGTTGTTGGTCCATCTATTTACTGGGAAAGAG
The DNA here is from genome assembly GCA_963277665.1 of Viscum album. Lineage (NCBI taxonomy): Eukaryota > Viridiplantae > Streptophyta > Magnoliopsida > Santalales > Viscaceae > Viscum > Viscum album. The sequence continues at coordinate 1,675,007,779 of OY728133.1, forward strand.
GAGCACAAATGTTTCAGCTTCCATGACAACAAGAATAACAATATAGACTATTTCCAACTAGTCCAATATTCAAGGAGGGAAATGGTCGGGGGTATACCAGGGTGTCTATTCATAACAAGCTTAGGATATTGAGGCAAGAGCTTGAAATTTGGGCAATAAACCTTACCCCTATAGACCAGAACATGGATACCCTTAAACAGTATATTGAGTGCATGGATGGTATCCTAAAAGACCTCTAGAGTGAGTCGGTGTTCAATGTCCTTATAGAAATAAAGAATAAGCTGGCGGAAATGATCCTCAGATAAGAATGAAAGGCTCGAGAGATCTCAAGGATGAAATGTAAGAAGGAGGGGGATAAGAATATAGCTTACTTCCATGCATTCATCAAGGAGAAAATACAACTCATTAATCCCAATATCATTCAAAAGGATGGATCCAATATGTATGACCGATAGGAAGTGGGTGATATGGATTTATCTTTCTTTGAGGAACTTCTTGTAGGACCTAACATGGGGACGACCATGGGGTACCCCCGTGCAAGTGCTGAACTATGGTAAGTAATCCCCTCTTATGTATCCTCAGAGGACAACAACATCCTAGAGGTGATTCCCAATGAAGAAGAGATATGTACAACAATTATCAACCTTAATGTGGACAATGCACATGGGCCTGAGTGCTTCCCTGGAGTGTTCTATACAGGTTCATGCAAGATGGTTAAGGGATACATTGTTGCAGCTATATTGGACTTCTTCTGTGGGGGTTACTTTCCATAGGTGGTGAGTTCCATGACCCTAGTTCTCATTCTAACGGTTAAGGTACCATAATCTCTTTCTCATTATAGACCCTTAAATATGTGGAATTTAACCAATAAAATACTTTCAAGCACAATTAATTCTAGGATATCCATGAGTCTACATCTGTGGATATCAATCGAGCATCAAGACTTTGTGAGGGAACTATCAATTCATGGAGCGATTGCACTAGCACAAGAAATGTTGAGGGATATTAACTACAAGACCCACAATTCCAACATGGTAATGAAACTCGAAATTAATAAGGCGTATGTCTGGGTTGAATGGGGGTTCATTAATAGGGTTCTCTCTACCATGTGCATATCTCCCAAGGCTCTTTATATTTTCTTAAAATGCTTTAGCTCCACGTGAATGAATTTCACCTTCATGGGGAGATCACATGGATTATTCAATGTGGTTAATGGACTACGATAAGGAGATCCAATATTTCTGAGTATTTTCACACTCATTCAAGACACACTCATCCGAATGGTTTACAATGGGATCGTGAGAGGGAGGATCATGCCATACAGGAGGGAACCAAGTCTTCCATCCATATCACACCTGATGTTCTCAGATGACACTATCATATTCAAAAATGATAGAAAGAGATATATGCATGGAATCCAAGGGATTATTGAGGAATATTGCTTCTAGAGCAGGTAGTTGATCAACAACTCAACGATAAATCTATACATTTCTAATAAGTGTGATCCTAACAAGGTCACCCAACTATGCAGAATATTGAACATGAAATGATGTTCGTTTCCCCTGGAATATATTGGAACCCCCATTTCTTCTGGGCTCATGCACATACGGGAGTTTGACCATGTGGTGAGTAGGATAACAGGGAATGTTCTCAACTAGAAAAAACCACCTCCTTTCCTTTGGGGGCGCATAATATTGGTGAATAGAATTTTGTCTAGAATTATGGTACACATGCTGGCTGCAACTCTAGTTAAAAAAGGGGTGGTCAGGTCTATTGATAAGGTGTTGGATGGATTTATTTGGGATGAATTGTCTAATGGAAAGAGGAACAAGGTTTCATGGGTTATCTTAGCTCGTCCCATATCTAACGGTGGTATTATTGTGCGATGGTTGGGGAGAACGATTACCTAAATTCATGCAAAACATTTGTGGGAAGTGATTGAGAACCATACCATGTGGGGGTAGACTATGGCCTAAAACCATAGCGGGTATGAAGATGAAGATAGAACACAAAGTTCCCCCATCTGGTCTAGGGTCTTCCCCTCATCCAGAAACTCCAATAGTAGGCTAGGTAGATTGTGGAAGAAGGTAACATTCTCTTCTTATTTCATAATTGGGCAGGAGTGGTGATCAGTTATCCAGGGTGCCTAACCCCATCAATATCTTTTAAAGAGGTGATCTTTCATCAGTCCTTTATCAGGGTGTTGCTGAACATGAACCAAAAATCCATGATTCATGTGATCACTATTGTTGAGTAATTGGATAGATGTGTGTTCACACCATCCAACTCTAGGAAATTCTCAATGAAGGAATTTCGTAGGATTTCATCATCTTCGGATCCCTAGGATGGTTGGAATGACATCATGTGGTGAAAAAAGCTTACAGTGAAATATAATTTTTTCGTCTAGAGGATTCAGAAGAGGATAGTAATAGATGATGACAATGTTAAAAAGGAGGGGATCATACTCACCTGTTTTTGTCGCAACTTTAAGGAAAAGTGGTTGGAAAGTGTAGATCATATCTTCTTCAAATGTGAATAGTCCCAAAACGTGTGGAGCTCCTTTGTTTCCTTCATAGCTATCTCAGAATCTGGCCTTCATGCAGCTTTATTTTTGGAAAAATGGTACCATAGGGTGATAGACTCGGGAGTTGAGAGATTTGGATGACCAGTGTTGCTGAGTGCGGGATGCTGGTGTTTATGGCATGCAATGAACTATGACATATGTGAGTGGTACATCTCCAATGGTAGGTCTATCTCTAATGGTAGGTCCATCATTATGCAGACAACGAGTCTTTTGGTTGATTTGTTGATTCTTATAAGGAACTGGCAGGAGTCCCCATCTCTGAGTCCTCTTCACTCCATCTCACATCTCGCCATACCTCATACATCCCATGAGCAGGGTCACTGGATTCGATGGATCCCCCAATTAATAGACCCAAACTGAATAATGATGGGTCTGGTATCTTGGGTGACATGCATGGAGGAGGAGAGGTTTGGGACACTGGGGGAAGTGTCTTCCTCATCTTTAAAACTCATTATGGAAGTGGTAACACACATCAGGAGGAGGCGAATGTAGCACTTACTGGCCTCACGCATTTCAATCAGATGAATATAGAGTTGAAACAAGTTTAAACTGACTCTATGATAATTCATGACTCCTTTCATGGAAAAGGATCCATGCCATGGTCAATTGCATATATCATCCGGAAATGTAAGGATCTACTCAACAGAACCATCCAAGTCACACACACTTGGCGGGAGGGAAACAAGGTTGTGGTTCACCGGGATTCGATGGCATAACATGGGTCCAATGTCCCCGGTCTCATTAACATTATATTTTTAAACCTAATGGGGTAAATTTGATTCGAGGTGATTCTCAAGGTCTTCACTACTTTAGCCCCCCCCAAGGGAGTGGTGGGCTTGGCCCTATGTTTCCGCTGTTTCATCTTGTTTCCTTTTATTTTCCCTTGAATAATATAATAATGATGATGATTAGTTCTAAAGGTGAGACCCAATGAGAACTACCTCTTAGATGGACTTCATCAATGTTATTAGACTCCGGAGTGTGTTCTCTCAAACAAGTTCTATGTGGAATCCTCAATCTAGAATCCTAGGATGGTATAAAACAATGGTGACTTAACTTTAGACTATGTGTTTTTTGAGTATATATAGATATTATTGTTATATGTATTGTAGAAATATACCTATGTAGAGTTGATTTTATTTCCTTTGTTATATGATTTTTTATTTCAGGGTGTCCTATTGAGTATTTCAATACTCACCCCTACATAGAATTTTCCCACACATGTGGTTTCTTGTGCATACGATCAACCATTTTATAGAGTCCTTGATGGACCCAGACCATAGGACGCTTAGTGAGACAAACAAACAGAGTTGTGTTACTATGGTATTCTAAAAGCAGCACCAGTTTTATTTTAGCTAGGACACATGTAATAAAACTTTGTTGGGGGCTAGTATTTATCCCTATTTACCATAGTTCATTCCATAGTCTGGTTTTGGGATTTAGAGGCATGCATGCAACATTTTTTAGTTTCTTTTTACATTTCAAAAATTTATAGGCATGGAGATGCGTGCGTGAGTAAGGGTACTTAGGATATGACCTCCCATGTCAGTGATATGCCTACTTGGTGCGATTCACCATCCCCTAACCTATTGGAGGCAGGTTTGGAGACTTGCGAAATAGGACCCTTTGGGATGGTTTGTGACATCATTGTGAACTCATGGAAGTATTCTAGAATAGAAAATCATAAAATATATAAGAAGAAAAAAACAAGGAAGATGTCTACAGGGTGCATGAGCACCAACAATCTATTTGATAATAACAACCTCTATATACTAAAAAATCAAGGCACTTAAGACTGGTTTTTCTAAATATGATTTTGGAAGATTAAGAACAATAATTATTAGAGTATTTTTTGAATCATTATACAACAAATATAACTCATCTCCCAATTTATCCACATATTTATAATGAATTTCATCAACTAATATAGTTTAGGCCAACAATGAAGTATATGGATGGAAAAGACTAAAATCATCCAAAAAAATTCATGTTCATGTTTTATAGAACTACAAATTTCATCCAAGAATTCCTCAACCATTGAAAAAAATCATTAATCACTAATTTAGAAAAATTTACTCCATTGAATTCCGAATGTGTCTTTTTAAGTATTTTTCTATGTTAAAGTTTCAAAATATCATCTACAATGTAAAACATAGTGAATTTTGGGCTTTCCATTCTAAAATTTGGGAAGGAGTTCTACATTTCAATACTACTGAAAATAAAATTATAAAATTATCAATTAATGTCACTCCTCCCTAACAGGTTAACACATGATTTTAATTTGACACTTAATTATAGGAGATGATCATCATAAATGAGAGGATATAAGGATAAATGTTCTTCAAAAATATTATATTTAGTATCCACTAACTCTTAATTTTCATAAAAAAAAGTTCAATTTGTTTTTTGTTTTCCATTTGAAAATAAGGCATATCAATTTTAAGATAAATTTAAAAAAATTCAAAATCATTGATTTCACATTTAATATTCACTTCTAATATAGATATAACATCTTGTTCATGTTTATTTCACATTATTTCACAAAAATGGGGTGAGGGATTTTCAATATTTAAGCTCTCATTTTCATGTTTCTCCTCAACCAAAGCGGATATAGGTTAAAAAATCCTAAATTCAATAATATTATGTTAAATTATAGAAATGTCTTGATCCAATTTGAATTCATCATTCAAAACCTATTTATGGTATTGGTATATATTTTGCCTAAAAATTTCATCATAATTGAGTTCTTGTTCATTGTGTCTTTTTTATTCTTCTTTACATTTCACTAAATTTTCCTTTTCTGGTTCAAAAAATTCATTTTCATTGCTACACATTTAAAATTATTCTTGTTCATTAACAAGTTGAAGAAATTCTTAAGATTTAGTTTTTGAATTCCGAATTTGAGATTCATTTACCAAATGGTCAAACATTACGATAAATTTACAAAATATTTATTTTAATTAAGATTGGATTTTAGGTTTCAGTTCATATAATTCTTTTGCTTTTTCATAATTATCAGGACATCATGGCTAGTAATAAACACACTTCTAGATAGTGTGTCTATTACCATGATAACATACATAGAAAATTTAATTTTTTTAAACCAAATTTCCTTTGGTTTTCCATTTTTAATCAACACAAAAAATTTCAAAATTTTCAATAGCAATACATAGAAGGTTCCAATCAAATATTTAATGCTAAACACATAGAAGATGAAGAATTTTTTTAAAGTCAATACAAGTATAATATTAAACAACATATTTAATTTTTTTATAAAAAAATTTTGTTTCATTTTTTATGATTTTTATTACTATTTTATGTATTTTCAATACCTTGGGAAACATAACAGCAGCCTTAAGCAGTAAAAACAAGAAAAATTGACATTACCATAGTCGTTGAAACACTGGTCATATTTAAAATTTTAATTTTCATACTCATTAGCACAATGGAAAGAAGTATCAAACCATAAAAAAGGATTTTGAAATGTTCAGTGTGATTTATTTTTAAAATAAACTAATTGAAAAATGGACAATAATATTAAAGGATGTGTGTGAAAAATGTGAATGAAAGAAACAAGAGATATAAATGATAAAAGAAATAGGTGTAACATATGTTTTAGATCTAAACGATTTTAACAACCTCGAGCATGCAGAAATAGATAATGAGGGATGTTTTATTGATTATATTTGATGTATTGATTATGTTCTTGAAAATACGGATTCAACAGAAAATGTAAACAATGTATAAAATCAATAAAGAAATGTAACTAAATAGTGAGAGCTCATTCAACTAGTCATATGATTCAACCTCTTGATTAAGATCATCAAAAAACAAATCAAATAGCCTTATAATTATATTTCATCATTTGATTCATCAAGAAATAAAAAAACTGAATTTAAAAAATTTAATCCTAGAATAATGAGTTGGTGTTATAAAGATTGAAAAACTTGAACATGAATTGATTATCAAGAAAGATCAAGAAAATTTCCCCAAGAAATTATACAAAATTCATGTATAAAAAAATTAATCGCCAGCACGAACATAAAAAATTAATGAAATACCACTTTTATTCTATGACAGTCACATAAGAAGAGAAATTATCTATCCTTGATTAACTTTCCTCACCACTGTAGCAAATCTCTATAACAATTTTCAAAAAAATTCAAGCAGGAATTAAATGATTCAATAAAAAAATTAGTTTCCCATAATTTCCTAGTATCCAAAAATAAAGTTTCACATTTAATTCTTCACCAACATTCCACAAACTCAAAAAACATTAACTCATAAATACTTATTCATGAACATAAAATTCATCACAACAACTTCTCAAGAAAAACATGGATTAAAATAGCTCATATAGCTTCAACCATTCATCCAGATTCTAAAAAACTCATCATTACTAGACTCTTCTAGCATGATTAATCCTCACCAACTCTACATAAGATGGTTGTGAATTTAATGTGTCATCTAAACAAACACCCAGAATAAATAATGATTCAACAACAAAACCAAAATAATAAAAGGGTTTAAAGAAACTTCTATTAAACTCAACCCTACACATGAATTAAACTCCAGTGGTAAACAAATTATCATCACTAATTGAACTCGTCCAATGTCAACTAAACCCAAAATTAATTCTTAATTAAAAGCAAAGATACGATCAAATTGGACACAACCATCCTTCACATCCCAAAAAAGTTTATCTCACTCGATTTCTTTAACATAGCTTCTGTGAATGTGAAAAAGCTTAGAATAATCTTGTTTATCAAAAAACAGTATTAAGAGAGAAATTGAAATATTCATTTCTTCATCAAGGAGAGATTATACTTTGGTTAAGAGATCATCAACTTTTCACCTTTAGTTCAGCATCAGCATCAAAATGAATGGTGAATCCAAAAAAAAATTAAATCTTCATCACATCCAATTATAGAGAGATTTCTCAAATAACATCAGTTGAACATGGTCACTATAATCCTTCTTCAGATCTTAAAGTGACTTCGTTATTATTCCATCAACCATATTCATCTTCCTCTTCAATAGTAGTACAACCCATCTAGTCCACAATCGTCACCAATACTCTCACTTTGGATGAATTTGGTATACAAAGATTTCAATGTAGTTCATCTTCCATAAATTTGGATTCTAGTCATCTTAAAACATCATCAGTCGCATCATTTGGCGAGATTGAAAATTTATTCCCCAGTAAATCATTTTTATGGATTTATTCATATTCTTATATCCATATTTGTGGCCATCTTCAAGTTTCTCATTTTTAAATTTCACTAATATCAGACTTCATTGATCCTTATCAATATTTGCATTTGGATTTAAGTTAATCTATTGAAGTTTCATTAACTATTAATTCATTATTATGATATTAAATACAAAACCATATTCATCATCAACAAAAAGACTTCGTCCATTGGTAAAACAATGTCTTCATATACGTCCTAGGATCAAAAATTCCTTCTTCATCAAGGTCGTCCTTGGGTTGAGTTTTTTATGTGTTTTATAAATTTTTTTTGAAAAAATGTCTAGGTTAAAAATAATTTCTTTCTAGAAAGTTGTCATGGTTTCTTCCACATTTGGGTTAATTCGAAAGACGGTAGAGGCCCTACCGAATTTCAGAGAAAATAAAAAATAATAATTTATTATACATGTTTTAATATTTAGAAATATATCAGTTTTTATATTATGATATATATATATTGTTTTTTATTTTATTTATAATTATTTCATTAATATTGTGAAGCTAAAATTTTATGTTTTTAATAAATCACATATTTGAAATATAAATAAAATTTTACTTATTATATATAAGATTTTTATTATTTTCAATTATGTTTTATTTTCATGTATGTTCCCATATGTATCAATAATTTTTAATATAACTAATCTAATCATTTAGTTTCTTCTATATCTTGATAGAAATAATTTATACAAGGTTTTTTTCTTAATTTCCTTTAGTTAAATACTTTTTTTTCATTATTACATACCTATAATATTCTTATTCATTATAAACATATGAATTTAATATATATTATATATATACTTACAGTAATATAATTTTTCAATATTTTAATTCTTTTGTTTCAATGAAACTCATAAGAAAGAAACACATGACTTGAAATAATGGATAAACATGTAGAAATAGTTGATATTAGAAGTAATTTATTAATTTTAATTGGAAAAAAACTTATACATGCAAGAGTACTATCAATATATATGGCGAGGTTTTATCTGACACGGTGGAGTGTGAATATGATTCTCATATCAAGATCACCGATCTACATACGGGGGTGGAGTCTGATGAACCAGATATTGATGATCCTTGGGCACCAAAACATTAACCATTTGATGTTCTACCTATGTCTCAGTGGGAGGAGGTGTCAAGTGGATGTCTTCCTGCAAAACCGATCGTTCCCCCACTATGGTAGCTGAAGGGTCCGCCATCATCACATGATGGAACCATACAGGCTTTGAAGAATTTGGATCCTAAGATAGAGAAAACTATGGATATCCTATAAAGAATGATAGATCGAATACCACATGATGCACTCCCCTAAATAGATAAGGATTGACTTCTAGGGGGATGATCTCTGCCTATGGAATAGGTGAGGCCTCAAATGTAGAACAACGTGGTCTACGTCATCACAGTCATGGCTCTTCAGTTTCAACAGCAACTGGAGGAGGTTTCTATGTAGGAACCTCTACTCCATGGGTAGGAATATCATCTCCCCGGGGTGGATAATTGAAGATACTATCATGAACCTCATGATAAGCTAGCATCATCCACAGTTCTGTAGTATAGATTTCTTCCAGGCTAATAACCCCCTCATCCTCTAGATATAACATGAGAATAATCTGATGCATTGTAGTATACCATAAAGTCTTTCAAAATGAATTATAAAATAGTACAAAAAATAGACAAATGGAAATTTATTTACTTACCATATCAAAAATCCCTCTTCTGAGTCGAGTAAGATATATTATAGACTTCAGTCTATACAACGGATCATACCCACATTGTTTTAAAAGAAGGAATCACATTAGAGGTACACTATGGATATGAAGCAATGATTGTCTTCCCTAGAGTTCTAGATACTCGACATGTCATCAGTTCCAGTCCTCATCATGCCTCCCCTCTAGCGTCAAGTCATGAAGCTTCTATGTCTGTCTTGATGGTAATAGAATATGATGGACATAGACAAACTAATGCTTGAATCTATATGGTCAGTGCTACTCAATAATATCAAAGTTAATTAGAGACACTACAAATCTAGCAACATGATTTCTAATATTGTATTATGCATGCAACTTGTCCAATAAATCTTAGTTTGGAATCCATGAAATCTAAAATGAAATGTGATATTTTCCAAAAAAAATCACAAAAAAACAAAAAATGGTGATATTATGAATTTTTTTTCAATAAAAGATTGTATACACATACCTCTTATTAGGTGACTACCCAACATGATCTAGTATGCTCCCAATTGGTGTGTCATAGTGATGCTGATGCTATTCTCGTGACTCCAATAGTAAAATAAAACATCAAAAGTGATAAATAATAAGAAATCAATTCAATAACTCCTACTAGCATTAGAAACTAATAAACATCAGTGATCATTTCGGAGTCCTCGCAGAGCATCTTGTAGCACCTATATAGGAAGCGACTAACTAGATAAATTAGGGTAGAGTGAGGGGATGCACTCCCATGCCCACATCTTAAGAATGGTGATGCATCCCCCAAGATCGGTGTGGTCTATGCATCATGCCATACATAATGCTCTGTATGTGTAAACCAAGAACATCGATTCCCAGCTGTACATCCTATCCCAATCAATGTCCTCCCTTATCCTTGGATTCATCATGTTCGTATTTCTTACCTGAGTGGTTAGAACACAATATCTATCCATTGATCTGTAATATATAGGCAAAATCATGACGCATGACAGTTATCTCATTGGAATCATCTAGTAAAAGTGAAAACTTCATCTCAAGCCATCCCATTAATGTTAACCCTACATCTGTAGTTGCATCATTGAAAAAAACTGCAAATGTTTAGAAATATTTGAACAAGCTTAGGTGAGTATACATAGGTGGGTCCAATAACTACGTACCCCTAGATATGAAAAACGTGGAAGAAAACTTAATCTTTAAAGGTTATGGTAATATCTCCCTCATGTAGGTGAAATGTGTTTGCCTCTAGTATCCTCCTCTCTAGGAAGGTAGCAAATAGGTGATGATCAATGAATGTGATATCAGATACTATAATGACATAGAATTCATCATGATGCAGGTATGTTATAATAGTGACTGGAGGAAGCTTGTGATGAGATGGCACACTTGACGCTCCCTGATCCATAGAACTTGATGGCCCTTTATCATGATAGGGGTTACATGGCTAGCCTGTTCACTGAGTAGTACAATATCCTCCATCTGTATGTAAACAAATAAAATAAGTTTGAAGTGTAAAATGTACATATAACTTTTTGGTCATTATAATGTTATTACATGTAGAATGTAAGACATTTCATGTTTATTCCCATTATTTCATGATGTTTTTTCCAAAATAAAAGGTAATGTTTTCAGGTTTCACAAAGCATAAATCTAAAGTGTTTTTGACAAATGTTTTTACCTAGGAAAGAGTGGTTTTTGAGATATGGTTTTATATATTTATTAATATAGATATTTTTTCTATGATGTCTAAAATTTTATTAAAAAATGGTGTGATTTGTAATTTATTCATGATTTCTCACATGATGATATGTTTCATAATTATTTCATCACATTCTTTCTTTTTTGGTTTATCCATTAAAAGATTGATTACTTATTCATGTCACCTCACATGCACTTGTCATATTAATTTTAATGTGAATATGAAATGATTATTTTTATCTGATAGTAGAAGTATCCATACTTGTTAGAAAAATCTAAAAAATTAAGGATCTGATATTAACAGTATATAATTAACAATATGAGAAGATCACATAGGATAAAATACATCATTGTGGTTGAGAGTGTGAAATCAATCTAGTAATGTTTGGGAATAATTTTTAGTTTTGGCCTTCTTGATGAAATATGTTGTATCTCATACTTTTTCATTATTCTTGAGGCCGGTCCATATCATTTCACATTCTGCTAGAGTTTAATCTCCCAAATTGAGTCCACCTACTGATATCAGGTATCAATATCAGCTTCTCTTCAATCATTCAAAAATATCAAAATCCCTAATAGGTGTCCATGGTGCAACATAACAGTTATAAATAGTGTCCAACTGGTACACTGGATCGACATATTATTCCCATGATATGTTCATAGAGGAAAATGATGCAATGTAATGTGCACATGGAAACCATAACACACGGATGTTTCTACATTGAAATTTCCCCAAATTCAGTAATACCACCATTTTTTCACTAATTCTATTTGTGATGGGGCCTAAATGCTATTGATCTTTGAATCAAGAGTCTTATTGGTGAAAAGGAAGTCACGATAACCATAAGTTTATTCAATATTTTTTTCCATTTCTCATTGAATGTTCCTTCCATACCTAATCCCATTTTGAGTCCCTTATGAGGCTACTTTTTTTCTATTAATGAAGTACTTCACACAATGATAAAATGTGTCCTGAACTATGGTAGTTATAAGAATCATGTGAAGCCACATAAAGACATCATTTGTGCACTCTATAATTTTTGTGGTCATGTAAATATACTTTTCACCCCTTATATCCCATTGTCCATTTTTCTTTTAGAATCCACATCATATAATCACACACTTCTTGATTATCCTTGAGGATTTGTTAAAAAATTTATTCAAACCTCCATTTATATGGATAATGTAATAAATATATGTGATCATATTTCACATAAATTGTTTTAATATTTACATTGAAATAAAAAAAATTACAAAGAAATTTCAAAACATGTGTCGTGATTTCCGTATTCATAGGTTAGTTATGTTATGTTTTTTCACTTTTCTAGAAATGTGTCTGATGTAGTATCGATGATGATAATTTGGGGGTATTCATGTATTAAGATTCAGATATATTTTCTCATTTATTTCTTGATGCTGATCATATATGAAATAGACTCCCATAATGTGAGTGAAATGACTACTAATAGATTTCAAAAACTAACTCCATGATTCATACTTTTCCTTCTCCATAATGGAAAATGATAGAGGAAAAAGTGAAATGTTTACATCTTGGATATCCATAATGAAAAATAATCTCTTATATTTATCGCATAGAAAAATTCCATCAACATGTATCAATTGTTTGATGAAACGAAATGAGGAAATACAATGGAGGAATGCCCAGAACAATCGATAAAATTAAACAAGAGATGAATCATGTTAGTTATGTTGAGACACTTGTTTTATAATATCAATATGGAATAGAACTTGGGTTTTGTGTCTCAATATGAATAGTAATTGAGGCAACACCTGATACAAGTCATCCCAGTCACCAAAGACCTCTATAATTGCATTCTATTTCACAATATATGCCTTATTATAGGAACTTTTATAACCAAAAGTTTGTTTTATCCTCTCTTTCACAAGGGACATAGGAATATATTGCTATGTTATTATCAACTCAATGATAATGGATAATATAATTTCATCATAAAATGAGGTATGATCTTATGTTTGGTAAGAAAGAATGCAAGTATGAGATTCCTCAATCTTTAAAATTCTCCAACCTCCAAATGTAATGTCTTGAATCACCATCAAGAAAAATCTACATTCATCCCCTTAATTATAACATTGTATGATGTATTTATAGTGCTAGATTCTAGAACTAAATATATATATTGCCTCTCAATGTGAAACCTCTTTAACATGTTTTTAAATATATCTTTACTTGGAAAATGAATTCCAAAATATATTGTTTTTTCCATCTCACTAATCATATCTTGTAAAACTCCAGGAAACTCAGTTGTAGTTGTAGGAATATTTTAGTTGAATTCAAGCATAGGAGCCACTACATCTGACAAAGATTCACAGAGTGGTGTATGATTTATTATAGGCTGAGTATGCTGTATAACTACAAGATTTATAAAGACATCCTCTCCAACTTTTTCTAGTCCCTCCTCATCAGCATTGTTGTATCTGTCTGTTCCATCATTACAAAAATACTCTCATGAAGTTAGATTTATTTGTGTATCTAGGTGATCATCTAGGTTTTCCTCTTCAAAATCATATTGAATAGCTTCAATTTCATAGGATGGACCTTCTTCAACCACTATTTTAAGTATACATCTTCATATAATTGGACATTGTGATTGTACAGTAGAAACATCAACATATAAATCAGTCATGGTACTATCAGAGGACTAGGAAAATAAATTTTTTTCTTGGACCCACTATGCATCAAAAACTACTTGAAAAGATATATGACATAGTGTATCTGATAATTTCAAATGTCTCTAGCTCATAGACTTGATCTCTTGATCAGGTCCCAAATTTAAGGAATAAAAAATTCTATCGTAAAGATCACTTAGGGTTACAAAATTATATGTACTAACCAATTTTTTGGCTGTGTACTATAAAAACACCCTTGCTCTGTTTGAATAGCCTCCCCACAATAGTAGACACAAGAAAACATTATCTCTATGTCAAATATGCTTTTTATAAAGATTATAATAGTTTAACTAATATTGAAAATAATGGTTGGCCGTATACTCTATATTATAATGAATGATTAGAATTTCTTTTTATACCCAACAATATGATACTGATGTTTCGTTATATAAAATTTTATTAGAAAATAATTTAGAGAATGTTTTTGAAACCAAGGTAAAAATAATTGAAAACACCAAATCAGTTTATTAATCCCTAGAAAATTGAAAATTATGATCATATAAAGTGATACGGAGATTTAAAAACACATCAAAGAACACATGAATTATTTACAACAACTTAATAAATACAATGTCATATTTAAATAGAACAGAATTTGGATGAGATGATCTTGACTTTGAAAGTGAGGTAAAATCCTGCATTTTTTCATGTGGTATCTTAAGAACATCTTCCAAAGGGATTTACATAATATATGAAATTTTGAAAGATCACTTCCATTTAATATCATATCTTATATTTTATCTTAGATGTCATTAGAAGGCCTAAAGTCTTTGAAAATTCAAAATTTATGTACATCCCCTTAGAAGTTTTCCTTAATCTACCACTTGAAAATAAGCTACATTTGACCTCACTTCTAAAAATAGGATAATATAATACAAACTATGTTCTATTAAAAATGTTAAGGTATTTTTATTGTGTAAAGAATTCATGTGCTATTTAATGTGTTTATTATTCTCCATATTTCTTTATATAATCATAATTATCATTTTATCAATGATATGTAATTTGATTTGGGGTTTTATCTTCTTTCCCCCTCCGTTTCCAAAACATTTTTGGAATACTATTGATAATGAGGGTTGTCCATATAGTTTTTATGATGTAAAAATTTTAGAACAACATTTTTTTACTGAAATATGATACTAATGTTTCACAGTACAATTTGTAATCATCCGTAATTTATTTTAGTAGTTTATAAAGAAAATATGAATAATATAAAGTATATCCCCTCAGAGTGCAAAACTAGGTGTGCAGTAAGGCCCATTGTCATATACTAGGTTACCTAGAGTCAGGAACATGACACCTTATTGGAGTTGTTACTCATAGGTACATATGTGTCAGAGCCACATCTACATTAGGTATCCAGATAAATATTTTATTTCTTAGATAACAGAATATATTTATACTACCAAAATTTTGAATAATCTTCATATATCCTAAAATGTGACATTAATAATTACTTAATAATTAATTAATAATTAGTTAATAATTAGTTAATCATTAATTAACCATTCATTAAAAATTTGTTAAACATTAGTTAATCATTTGATAATCATTCCTTATACATTCCTTAATCATTATCTAATCATTACTTAATCATTTTTAATTATCCCTTAATCATTCTTGAATCATTAATGAATTATAATGTAATCATTACTTAATATATGGTTAATTATTACTTATTTATTAGTTAATCACCACTTCATTTTTTATTACTTAATCAATATTTAATCATTACAGAATCATAATTTAATCAATAACTACTTAGTTATTAATCATTAATAAATCAATACTCAAACACATTATAATCACTTCTTAAACATTTACTAATCCTTAATTAATTATGACATAATAATAATTTAATCATATCATATCATTATTTAATTAAAATTAGCTTCATTATATGCAATCGTTTTTTAATCCTAATTTATTCATTAGTTAATAAAAACTTAATCATTACTAATAATAAACTATATATAAATAACTAAACCAATTAACAAATAAATTATATCTAACTAACTAAAAGAAATTCAATTAATTAAATAAATATGATTATATTAAATAAGAAAAAATACCTCTAAACGATGCTTCACAAAAAATCAGGACTTCTTTTACTCTCTCAGATCCACCACGCATGAAGAAGACTTCTTATATAGAGAAAGATGAAAAAATGTAGAGGGAAGAGTTAGTTTTGATGTGAGGGGAGGATGGTATTTTTATTGGGAGTTAAATGAATGGTGGTAGGGGGATTTCACATAATGTAAATTTGAAAGGAACCCAGAAACCTTTTTCATTATCTTTTGGTGAAATGTATCCACCCACTAGCCGCCTTTGTCGTGTCACTGATCTAGGGTAAAGGTTGGGGGGGTGATCTTCTGCCTTTCAATAAATTGGAAAGGCGGAACAAACCCTACCACCTTTCTAGAACAAATAAATATTTTTAACCATGAATTTTTTTAAGAGATAACCCAAAAACAAATAAAAAAACTATCCTTTGGTTTTTTGACTTATTAGCTCAATTTTGTTTAGTAAACATACAACCTAAATTATCTTATGAAAGTATATTATGATAAAGGCCATAAAATATTATCTCACACACATAACAATTATGTTATGTCGACCATGATTTATCTTCTTCAGGATGTTGAGATGATGAAAATTATTTTATGCCAATGGAAAAAATTCTCTAACACGTTCCCCCAAAATATTTTATAGAGAGACACTTCAAAATAACCAACATGAGCATAAAAAATTATCTTACACCCTTGAAATAAGATAAAGAAAACAAATTAAAATAATGAAATATGAAAATAAATTCTTAATAGATATTGAAATTGAAAAATAAAACATGATTAAAAATTACAAACAAATCTCAAAAAGATAATTAACTTGTTACGACCCATCCTAGTGGGTCCCACACTGCACCTACCCAAGACCACCTCTAATAGGCTAGTTTCTGGTGACTAGAACCGAGTAGGCATATCACAAAATTGGAGGCATTGCATACGTACCAGTACACACACACACACACACATCTACAAGCCCATAAATTCTGAAATGTAAAAAAATACTATGGAGAAAAATGTAAGCTTACAAATAAACCCAACCAATAGTGTATAATAGATGTAAAGTGTGGAAAGTAAACTAGGACAGAATAAAAGCCCACAAAAAAACAAGAGTCTGAAAAATAAATAGTGCAACCTTTAAGCACAAAGAGGTACTAGGTCTGCTACTCATAGCTGTAGGAACACCTCAGCCTGTAAGGAACTCTGAATGCACAGTCTGATCCTGGTCTACCCAGGACTCCATCAAAATGTTTATTATATTCACAAGACATGACACATGGGGGAAATCTCATGCAGGGATGTGTGTAACAAAATTCAATAGGGTACCCCAAAGAACAAAAATAAATACACAATGTAAATTTACAAAAAGCTCTACACAATATACATCTACTGAACATATAGTAAGATTAATACAATCCAGATATACTCAAAACCCATACCCATATTCTACAACAACTGCATACCCTTGTGAGGGATTCATCTCGAAGATTCCACAAAACACACGTCCAGAAGAACTCACTCAAAAAGTATGATAACTCTAGTGATGTACGTCCGAGAAGTACTATTCATTGATAAAATATATGAGATATGGATACAATCATACTAGGAGAACAAACTCTTGAGTGGGAAAAGATCATGATAAACAGATGAGGATCACTGCCATGGCCTTGATGGATACCGTGACTCATCCAGGTCTACCTACTATGTAAAGGATTAGCATACTATAGGATTAGTTACGTCAATAACTAACTCTACCTAGGGTCAATAATTGATAAAGTATCTCTCTCCCAGCCACTGGGAGAGATACCTGACTCTATATCAAAAAGTTCTGCTGAAGGGATCAAACTCCTGTGGATGGAATTGATACATGACCTTCAGAAGAACGAGCAAATGGAGAACTAACCCCAATGAAAATTTTCCAAGGAACGATGGACAAGAGGATCACACCATGATCTAGGATATACACAGCTTGTAGAAGGGTCACACACTATATCTCTCGAATCTGGGTAATTCCCATGTAAAATAGCCCAAGTCATATGAACATGCCATGTTATAGGGTTTAAGTACACGGTGTTTAAGATAGACCACACACTGTGTCCATGTAACAGGGGTCCACTCCATGTATGTTGGTCATGTGCCCATACCCGGCTTTAACCAGTTTGTGTCATCTGGTGTAACCGGTACACATGGTGATCCATGTAACTGGCTTAGTTTGTCCTTGTGGTGGACTACATGTCATGTACTTCCCCTCATGCCTATGTATCTATTGAGATAAACACTGATTCCCATGAATCCGCCTTTATCATGCCACATAGGGAGTATATGGCATGTCATAAAGTCGTGTGGTAAATATCATGTCTATGTATTTTTCAAAATACATGTCGAGCTTCGGGAAAGGGCTCGCGTGCCATGGGATAAGGGTCACATGCTGTTTAACACTTGTCTGACTCCAGAAAACGTTGATGTCTTTGAGCCGGTCACACATGGCGTGTTGTTCAGGATACATGTTGTGTTATTCATAAATTTACAGAATCATTTTTCATTGCCAGTACGCCTCTGGTAATACTATTTTCTTTCATCTGGTCATATAATCACCATGAAACTGATGGGTTTAGGTCTCCCCAACATCACAAAGCTGATTCCGTCAATTTTGGGCCTCTGATCAGCCCTGGAAACACATTCTGATTCACCCACATGAAGACCTCTTGAAGAACAATAACTCCCAAACCATGTCGATTCATCAACTTCTGTCGTCATCACACTTCTGATAGGTCATCAAGATGCTAGATATTTGTTTTGTGATTGTTGCCCCAAGAAATTGGTAGGCAATGCTTCCTCGTTTGTATCCCCACAAAGAACACGAAGAACAGAGAGTATAGGGAAGAAGAAACAAGTCAAAAAAGGAGGAACACACCTCTTTTTTCATTCATCGTGGTGTTAATCCACACCTATTAGAAGGTTTAAATAGGAAAAATTAAAATAAAAATAAAAATATGATAATCAAAATTCTCCGAAATGAACCCAATAAAGCCCTCCAACAAGAATGATGATACAAAAGTCAACCAGTTCATGGGTTGACTCACCTTATTTGTTAAATTTAAATAATGGGGAAGGAAACAACATTAAAACATAACCCCTACCTTGAGATGGGATCGATTGATGATGAAGGGATCACACTGCCATCATCTTCGAGATCCTTCAACTCCATTGGTGAAACGATTCAATCTTTTGATCCGTCGTTGTTCGTTGTTGAGAGTTATCTCCAAAGCTCCAAGAATTCTCTAGAGTTTCTCTCAATTTTATCCAATGACCACTATTCTATTAACCCATTAAAATGCGGGATCAAGTTTCCACATTCCATTATGCCGAGTCATTGTCGGAACATTTCAACATTAATAAGTTAGAATTTCTATTTCTGAGTAATTATTTTTTGTCATTAATTATCGAAAGAGCTACCCCATCGTTGCTCTACAAGAAATGATTCCAATTAAAATAAAATAAACTTTTCAAATTATCATATATTATTTTTTTACTTAAAAAGTCCGAAAATTAAAATTTTCTATCGACCGATGTTGGTTTAGGATAGGCCCATTCATAGGTGAAGTCGTCATCCCGGCCACAATGATGCCCTCAAAATTTTAATCTGGGCATCCATTTGAAAACCTCCACAACCACGCACACACGCCAACTCACGTAACATAAAAAATGTAAAACCGCTATTGTGGTCACACTAGGCCTCGTAATGACATTCCTTCTTCGTGCTTGGTCTCCAAATAATTACATATAATTTTTAAAAATAATATACAGAAAATCAGAGACATTATGTTCTACCCACCTTGGGTATTTGCATCCTCAAAAAGCCAAAACAAGGGCTACTCATAAAGATGTAAGTACTGGGCATGGATCCGTGTCTCCTACTCCAATAATCTCTCATGACGGTTCCCATGCTACCACCAAATGTGCACCAAGGGAATCGATCAATCATGAAGGATCCTCTCCTACGGATCCTACATCCCTACTAGGTACTCAGTAAAGGTAAATCCATCCTTGATGTCAAGCTCACCTCAGTCCATGACATGCGATGGGTCATGCACGAACCTCCTCAATTTCAACACGTGGAAGACATCATGTACCTAGTTCAACTACGGTGGTAGATCTATGTGGTACTCCACCTTTCCAACTCTATGCAGTATCTGGAAAGGCCCGATGAACCATAGAGATAGCTTTCCGTGCCAGATAAATATCCACTACCGTCATAGAGGTGAGAACCGAAGGAAGACGTGGTCTCCCTGCACAAACACCAGAGGTCTCTGTTATCTGTCAGCAAAAGACTTCTGCTGTCTATGTAAAGTCTTCATCTTCTCAGGAATGATATTCACTTTCTCTATGGTAGCTTTCACCAACTCTAGAAGCATGAGTGGTGACACTCCATGATCAGTCCAGAAAAGCGGTGACCAGAAGGGTAGCCCATATAAGGCTTGGAATGTTGCCATTCCAATGGTGGAGTGTAGCTATTATTGTACGAAAACTCCACCAGTGGTATGTGGTCTTCCCAACTATGAAAAATGTCCATGATATAGGCCCACAACATATACTCTAGAACCTGAATTGTCCTATCCTCCCGACCATCAGTACGGGGATAGAACACCATGCTCAAGCATAGTAGAGTCCCAAAGCCTCATTCAGCCACTTCCACAACCGAGATGTGAAATGAGCATCGTGATATGAGACTATCATTGAAGGTATTTTATGAACTCAAACTATCTTTTGCACATATAGGTATCCCAATATCTTCATGGAACTATGCTCCCTAATATCTAGGAAGTGTGCTAACTTGGTGAGTCACTCAACAATCACCTAGATGGAATCATGTCCCTTGGATGTTATTGAAAATCCCTTCATAAAGTCCATTGATATTACACCCCACTTCCACTGTGGAACAGCTAAGAGTGAGATAACCCTACTAAAACCTCTTGCTCAACCTTCACCTTCTAGAATGTAAGTCATCGAGAAAAAAACTTTACTACTGCCTTCTTCATACCTGACCACTAGTACTACTACTAGAGATCCTGGTATATCATTGCCACGCTAGGGTGTGCCGCCAAGGGGGATGTATGAAACTCCCAAAAGACCACCTCCTGCAATGCCATTGGTACAACATTGTGTCCTATGAAATGAATAACATGCTCCCCACCATAAAAATACCCATCACGAGCATGTCCTCTGGATAACTAAGCACATAAATCCACATAGTCAATATCCCCAAGCTGTACCTCCCTAACTCACTACAAGAGCAGAGGGATAGCCAACCATCGATTGATGGTAAGCGATATCCTCTCTGTCCACGATGGATAACTGTAACAAGGCCAACTTCTCCATTACCTCACCCAATAGCTCCAAGCTCGATCTCCTGCTAAGAGCATCTACAACCTTGTTCCCCTTCCCAAGAGTATAGACAGTCTGAAAGTCATAATCCTGGATGAACTCTAGCAACCACCTCTACCTCAAATTTATATCCTTATATGAGAATATGTACTTGAGGCTCTTATCATCTGAGTAGATGATAAATCATTCTCCCATCAGGTAGTGTCACCACATCATCAATGCAAAGACAACCGCTGCCAACTCTAGGTCATGAGTTGGGTAGTTCTTCTCTTGTGGAATAAGTTGGCATGAACCAGAAGAAATCATGTCCTATCTTTGAATCAGGACATAGCCAATCCCGATCCGTAATGCATCGCAGAAAATTAAGTACTCAAAACCCTCTTCTAGAAATCTCAAGATTCATGCACATGTCAAACTCTGACTCAGCTACTGGAAATCTCGCTGGCACTTCTCCATCCAAATAATGGGATTCCCTTTTGGGTCAAGACTATCATTGGTGCTGATATCTAGGATAAATTATGGATAAATCTCTGGTAGTATCCTCCAAGCATACGGAAGCTCTGCACCACTGTTACACTCTTTGGTGGCTTTGACACTAACACCGACTCGACCTTGGAGAGGTCCACTGCTACTCCATTTGTTGAGATAACATGTCCCAGAAAGTGGACCTCTTGTATCTAGAACAATAACTTTGAGAGCTCCCCAAAAAGCTAGTGCTCTTAGAGTACATCTAGAACCATCTACAGGTGTCTCACATGCTCCTCCTCTGACGCTGAGTACACAACGATGCCATCAACAAAGACCACTATAAACTAGTCTAAATAACAACAGAAGAAATGGTTTTAAGTCCCATGAACACTGTGGGGGAGTTCTTCATGTCGAAAGGAATCACCAAGTACTCATAGTGACCATAGTGGCATTTGAAAGTTTTCTTCAGTATATCCTCATTCTGCACTCATAACTGCTGGTAACCTAATGAAATGTCATCCTTCGATAACCAATATGCCCCTCTTAGCTGATCAGAGAGGTCATCGATACTCAACTGTGGATACTTGTTCTTCACTACCACCTGGTTCTGGTGCCGGTAATCCACACACAACCTCAAACTTCCATCTTCCTTCTTGGAAAACAAAATCGGGGCTGCCTAGGGTAAAACACTAGGTCTTTCGTAGCCCTTACTATTTAGACCCTCTAACTTCACTCTCAGCTCATGAATCTCTTCAGTAGCCATCCGGTATGCTGGTAAGGATATTAGTGTCGTCCTGGGGTGTAATTTGATGCAAAAATCGATATCTTTGTAGGGAGGTAGTCCTTGAACATATTTCGGAAAGACGTACTCATACTCCACCACTAATACAAGGAATTGGAAGGTCTCAACAACTACTACTCCAAGTGTAAGGCTAGCCAACTCATTTGTGATCAGCTGCACCCTCTTATGCATGATCCCATTATGTACTTCATGAGTCTTTTATTAACAAATAATGGAAAGCGTTGTCCCATCAATGCAGACACACCACACTCTTTGACTAAAGTAGTCAATCTGGGCATGGACCAGTGAAATCCAATCCATACTGAGAATGATGTCAAAAGGCTTCAACACTACCACCGAGAGGTTCAAACTAAAAATCTCACCTATAAGGGAAAGATAAAACTATCTAAAAAGATGAGTGATCAACTAATCTCTTCCCGTAGGTGTCTCCAAGCATAAGGTTTGAGTCAACAACTCTACCAGAATCTCAAGTTTTCTCACAAGACATGTGGTGTAGAAGGAATGACTGGTACCTATTTCTATAAGTAAAACATCTAAAATAAAAAAGACACAGATCATACCTCAGATCATTCTAGGAGTCCCTGGGTTATATGCCTTGACTGGATGTAGCTATCCCCACCCCTGTCCCCCAGCTCTTAGAGATTGGTGTGGAACTCATGGGGGTGGTGGTGGAAGTATATCCAAGCATCGACCCCCACCTACAGCTCTCCCTGCTCCTCTTCCACGTCAACCACCTAGCGGGACTGTCCGCTCCACTCTTTTCCTCTACCTTTATGTTCCATCCATCACCTCCCTATTAGAAGCATGATGGGTAGGATAGTCTCTAGTGAGATTTCATCTACTATCACACAAGTAGCATCACATCACCCTACACTGACTAGGTCCAACATGAAATCCTTGGACTGTCAATCCCATGTCCTAGGTCCTCCTGTAACGTCTCCTACATCCCGAACCATGTGCCTGATTCCAACTACCTCTTACAAAGGTCTCTACACATGTCTGCCTACTGCTGACTGCCACTGGATGTCTCTGCTCTACCAAAAATCTATTGATCAACAAGTCTTGATCGAGCACTCCAGCAAAAGTCGAAATGCACAGAGGCACTAAACTAGCTCGGATGTCCCATCATATACCTCTCTCAAAGGTCTGAGCTCTGAAGTACTAATCCATGACCATATCCATTGAGTAGCTAGGGTGGTTGGTGAACCTTAATGAATAGTCAACCACCATCAAACATCCCTACTAGTGATGAAGTAACTCATGGATACAAAATTCTCTTAGCATAACTAGAGAGAACTCCTCCCTAAAGATTCTCTCAAACAATGTCCATGAATGAGTATCCTCGTTGTGAGTCTGCGTGCTCAAACTACACCATTGGCCCACCAAACCTTGACAAAGGCTCGCTCCTAGGATCACCATTTGGTCTACTGGTGTCCTCACATAGGTGGAAAAATCTACTCACTACCTCAAATCAATCATTGATTGCTTGAGGGTCAGGCTCACCTTGGAACCTGAGGGGTCTCTGTCTTTGAAACTCATGGAGCACGCTTAGCCTGTGCCCCTCGTCTCTCAGTAAAGTATGTACCAAAGGCTGCTCCTCTTGCGGTGGTATAGTAGGTGCTCCACCTGGAGGTAATTCCTGGGGGACTGGTCCCACTATCGAAGCCTCATCCTTGTGGGGTCATCCTTATGATCAAGCTGCTGAATCCTCATGGGTTTGCGTTGTAGAGGCATCCTGTAAGGAAACAAGATATACCTTGTCCAACGAGTATATCTGGATAAATGACATTAAAGTACATGGAAAACACACTCCCTTCCTATATGATTCAAGTACCATTCTTTTATTTCCCTGAAACTAGTGTTTTCA
Organism: Viscum album; assembly: GCA_963277665.1. Lineage (NCBI taxonomy): Eukaryota > Viridiplantae > Streptophyta > Magnoliopsida > Santalales > Viscaceae > Viscum > Viscum album. The sequence continues at coordinate 1,675,032,315 of OY728133.1, forward strand.
TATACTGAGTCGAAAAATAGGTTATCAGAGTCCTAGTGAATAAATACATCGACTGCCCGCACCAACACTGGACTCTCTATCCTCAAAGTACAACTTGAAATACATAACACTATTTCCCCAAACAAATATCATAGACTCTTGGTCCTATGGTAGAACCGACTACTCTGATACCACTCTATCACGACCCATCTTAGTGGGGCCCGCACCATGACTCCTTTAGCCCGCCTCCAATAGGCCAGGCGCTAGTGACTAGCATCGTGTTGGCATATCAATAAGATGAGAGGCATTGAATATGCACCTATACACACACACATCTCCAATCCCTAAAATGATGAAATGTAAAAAATATCACTAGGGAACAATATGCATGAATACAACTAACCCCAAAAAAAGAGCACAACAGAAGTAAAGTGTGCAAAGTAAACATGGAAAGAATACAAGACAACCAAAAACAAGAGTTTGGAAACAAAAAAGTCCAACCTGTAAGTTAAAAGAGGTACTGGGACCGCTTCTCATAGCTATAGGAATAACTCATCCTGTAAGGAACTCAAAAATCTTGGTTCGGTCCTTTTCCACCCTATACTCTTCAAAAGGTCATTCATTTGCACAAGACACGACATGTGTGAACAAAGCCCGTGCAGGGGTGAGTATACCAATAATTACTAGGGGACCCTGAGAACCACAATTAAATACACAAAGTAAATGTATATTCATCTCTGCATAGTATTTGTCTACTGAAAATATATTAAGAGGAATAGGATTGAGATATAATCAAACCCCACACTCATAGTCTACAATGACCGCATACCCATGTGAGGAATTCAACTTGAAGATTCCACAAGGCACTCATCTGGGAGAAATCACTCAATGATTCTGATTGCTTTGATGATGTCTATCCAAAAATTATTATTTGTCAAGAAATTCCTCATGAGATGGATACAATCATTCGGGGAGAACATAGTCCTAAGTAGGGAAAGTTCATGATACACAGATGAAGATCACTGCATGGGCCTTGGCAGATACCACAACTCATCCGGGTTCACCTGATAAGTAGAGAATCAGTGTTCTATAGGATTAGTTACGTTAATACATGACTCTACCTAGAGTCAAGAATGGATATAGGATTTCACTACAGGCCTCTCAGAGGGATACCTGATTCTATCTCGGAAATTCATGTTGAATGAATCATACTCCTATGGATGGAAACAATAGCTGACCATCAGGGGAAGGAGAAAAAAGGGAACTAAACCAAATGAAACTTTTCCATGAAATGGTGGAAAATATGACCAATCCATGTTCTAGGATATATATATGACATGTATAAGGGTAACAATCCATGTCTTTCGACTCTGGGTACTACCCGTGTAAAACAGACCAAGTCACATGAACATGCTCTGTTGAAGGGAGAAAGTACAGGGCATGTAGGATAGACCACACAACGTGTCCATGTAACTTGGGTCCACTAAGTGTATGTTAGCCATGTACCCAGACAAAAATTCATCTTGAGTGTGTCATACCATGTAACCAGTACACAGGGTGACCCATGTAGGTGGCCTAGTATGTGCTTGTGGTGGAGTACATGTCTTGTACTCCACCTAGTGTCCATGTATCACTAGAGATACATGCCAAGTCCCGTGATGTTGCCTCTACCATGCCACATTGGGTGTAAATTCCATGTCATGAAGCTGTGTAGTCAATACAGTGTCCGTGTATTTCACAAATTACACGACGAGATTTGGGGAAGGGCCCACACACTGTGTGACAGGGGTCACATGCCACATGAAACTTTTCAGACTCCCAAAATCGTAGCCACCACTGATCCGATCCCACACAACATGTTCTTCGGGATACATGTTGTGTTATTTGGAATGTTCTATAAACATTGTTCTTCACTGGTGCACATTCAATGATTCTACATTCATCGATCTGGCCAACTAATCGCCATGAAACTAAATGGTTTAGGACGCCCTGATATCATGAATCTGATTCCATCAGTTTTGGGCCTCCGATCGGCCCTGAAAACACGTTGTGATTCACCCCCATGAAGAACACTTGAAGGAAGAGAACACCCACACAATGTCAATTAGCCCACCACTATCACCATTTCACCATCGCTGGATCAACATGATGCTAGATCTTTGTTTTGGGAATGTTGCGCCAAGAAATTGGCATGCAACGATTCCTCTTTCGTAACCCCAAGAAGAATGCGAAGAATGTGGGGAAGAGGGAAGAAGAAACAAGTCAACAAAGGAGGAACTAACCTCCATTGTCATTTGTCACGACATTAATATGCTTCCATCAGAAGGTTTAAATTGGGTGAATTAAAAAATGGAAATGCGACAAACAAAATTCATAGGAATGAACACGATAAAGACCTCCCATAAGAACGACGATGTGTTGGTCAACCTGTTCATGGGTTGATCAGTGATCATCATTAAATTCAATTAACGAAGAAGAAAAAAACATTAAAACATATCCCCTACCTCGAGAAGGGATCAATCACTGATAAAGGGATCATGCTTCCATCATCACCTAGATCCTTTAACTACATTTTCATAGGGATTCTCACATTTGATCCATCATCGTTCATTTTATTGAGTTCTCTCTAAATCTCCAAGAATTCTCCAATGTTTCTCTAAATTATTTCCAATGAACAACATTCAATTAATCCATTAAAAGGAGGGAACATGTTCCAGAATTCCATTACACTTAGTCACTGTCCTTACGCTACGGTATTAAAGAGTCAAAATTGATGTTTCAGAGTGATTACAATATGTCATTAATTATCGAAATAGCTTCCCCGTCGTTGAGATACATAGAATGTCTCCAAATAAAATAATATAAACATTTCAAATTATCTTATTTTATTCTATTTTACTTAAAATATTGGAAAACTAACTTTTTCCCTCGACCCGCGCCGGTCGAGGATAAGCCCCTTCCTTTGTAAAGCCATCATCCCAGACACAATAGTGACCTCCGATTTTTAATTCGGGCATTTATTTGGAAACATCCAAAATTTCACACACACACCAAATCACATAAATTAAAAAACATCAAAACACCATTATGGGATCACCGGGCCATGGAATGTTGTTCCATCTCTGCACTTAGTCTTTAAATAATTCTATATAATAATTAAAAATAATACACGAAAAATCTAATAAATTACATTCTCCCCACCTTGGGGCTTTTCATCCCAGAAAAGCCAAAACAAGGGATACTAAAAAATATTTGTGTACTGGGAACATATCTGAGCCTCCCACTCTAACGTGCTCTCTTGAAGGTTCCCGTGCTACCACGAGACCCACACCAATGGAATGGATTTCACATGAAGAATCCTCTCCCACTGATCCTCGATCTCCACCGAGTACTCAATAAAGGTCTCTCCATTATCAACATCTATCCCACCCTAGTTGATGAGGTGTGACAGGTCAGGAACATACCTCCTCAACTACAACACATGGAAGAAATCATGTTCCTGGTGTAACTGCAGCAGCAGAGCTAACTGGTATGCCTGCTCACCAACTCTGTGCAGTATCTGGAATGGTCCGATGAAACTCAGAGATAACTTTCCTCCCCGACAAAATAGCAGTTACCCTCATCAAGGTGAGACCAGAAGGAATATGTTGTCTCCCTCTTTAAAATCTAGAGGTCTCTATCATTATTCAGCATAAGACTTATGCTGGCTCTGTGCTGTCTACATCCTCTCCTGGATTATCTGCACCTTATCAGTGGTAGCTCGCACCAACTCTGGACCCATGAGTGTTGAATCTTCAAGGTCGGTCTAGAAAAGTGGTGAATAGAAGGGTCATCCGTATAAGGCCTCGAATAGTTCCATTCCAATGGTGGAGTTGTATCTATTATTTTACGCAGAATCCAGTAGTGGTAGGTGGTCCTCCCAACTGTGACCAAAGTCAATGATACATGACCGCAACATATCCTCCATAACCTGAATGGTCCTCTCCATCTGACCATTAGCCTAGGTAAGGAATGCCATGCTCAAGTGTAGCTGGGTCACAAATGCCTCCTGTAGACCTTTCCACAACTGGGATGTGAAACAAGAATCACGATATGAGACTATCATCAAATGATGCCTTGAAGTCGAACTATCTCCTACACATAGAGGAGTCTCATGCACTATATGGAACTCTACTCTATGATATCTAGGTAGTGGGATGACTTGGTGAGTCAGTCAATGATCACCCAGATGGAATTGTGTATCTTGGAAATTTATATTAATCCCATCACTATGTCCATCGATATTACATCCAACATTCTCTCCGGAACATCCAGGGAGTAAGATAACCCCACGGGAACGTAGTGCTCAGCCTTCACCTGATGGCATGTATGACATCAAGAAACAAACTCTGCTACTGCCTTCTTTATACCAGGCCAAAAAAACCATGGTTTGAGATCTGGGTACATCTTCGCCACACTAGGTTGAACTACCAAGGGGGATGTATGAGACTCCCTCAAGGCCTCCTCTAGAAATTACACTAGTACAACATTTAATCCTATGAAAATAACAACATTCTCCCCACCTTAAGAATACCCATATGGAGCATGTCCTATGGATAACTGGGCTCATAAATCCTCATAGTCGAAATCCCAAAGATGTGCCTCCCTAACATGCTGTAAGAGTGTATGGGTGACAACCATTGACAAAAGGTAAGATGCATCCTCTCTGTCCTTGAATGATAACTGTAATGAGGCCAACTACTCAGTCACCTCACCCAATAGCTACAAGCATGATCTTCTACTAAGAGTATCTTCCACCTTATTCCCCTTCCCAAAAGTATAGACAATCTCGAAGTCATAATAATGGAGGAACTCTATCCATCGACATTGTTTAAAATTAGCTCCTTCGGTGAGAAGAAGTACATGAGGCTCTTATGGACATAGTTGATTATAAACCATTCGCCCATTAGGTAGCTTCTCCACATATTCAATGCAAAGTTTACCACTCCCACTTCCAGATCATGGGTTGCATAGTTATTCTCATGTTTCCTAAGCTACCGCAAACCATAAAAAATCTCCACATGTCTCTGTATTAGGACACAGCCAGGCCCGATCCCTAATGCATCACAGAAAACTACGTACTCGACACCCTCTTCTGAAAATACCAAGATTTGTTCGCTCGTCAAACTTTGGCTTAGCTGCTAGAAATCTTGCTAGCACTTCTCTTTCTAGATAAAACGCTTCCCTTTTTGGGTCCTGGCTATCATTGGTTCTAGTAGCTGGGATACATCAATGATAAATCTCCAGTAGTATCCTGCCATCCCAAGGAATCTCTGCACCTCTGTCACACTCTGTGGTGGCTCCCATGCTAACACCACCTTGACCATGGCTGGATCCAATACTACTCTATTTGTTGAGATAACATGTCTTATAAAGTTGACCATCTATATCTAGAACTGTACATTAGAGAGATTAGTATAAAGTTAGTTCTCTCGGAGTACGTCTAGAACCATTCACAGGTGTCTCGCATGCTCCTTATCTAACGACGAGTTCACAAGGATTTCTTTGATGAAGAACACTACTAACCGGTCTAAATTAGGCTAGAAGATCTATTTCAAAATTCCCTTGAAAAATGTGTGGTAGTTTTTCATGCCGAAAGGATTGACCAAGTAATCATAGCAGCCATAACATAATCTAAAACCCTTCTTCAGTATATCCTCGTCTCGTACTTGTAACTAGTGGTAACCCGATCGAAGGTCAAACTCCATGTACCACTGTTCCCCTCTTAGCTGATTGAAGTGGTTGTCGATCCTTGGTAATGGATACTTGTTCTACACCGTCACCTAGTTCAGGAACCAGTAATCCACACACTACCCCAAACTCCCATCTTCCTTCTTGGAAAACAAAACTGGGGTTGCCTAGGGTGAAATACTGGGTCGTACAGATCCTTTACTTTGCAGATCCTCCAACCATACCCTCAGCTTGCGAAGCTCTGCGGTAGCCATCCGATATGCTGGTGAGGATATCGGTTCCCTCCCAGTGTGTAAGTCGATGCAAAAGTTGGTCTTCCAGTGGGGAGGTAGCCCTGGTACATATTCAGGAAAGAAGTCCTCATACTCTTCCACTACAGCTAGGAACTAGAATCTCACAAAATCTATAGCTCTGAGGGTATGTCTTTCCAAGTCACAAGTGATTGGCTACACCATCCTATGTTCGATCCCATTATATGATGCATGGGTCTCCTTTTCCCTAAAAAAGGAAAACCCCATACCATCACTACGGACACACCACACTCTACACCTAAAGCAGTCAATCTGGACATAAACAAAAGATAGCCAATCCATACTAATAATGACATAGTAAGGCCTCGATGTTTCCACCAAGAGGTTCCAACTAAAACCCTCGCCTCTTGCGGAAATATCAAACTATCTTTAATGATGTGTGATCATTGAATCTCCTCCTGTAGGCGTCTTCAATCGTAAGGGTTGAGTCAATGGATCTACCAGAATCTAATGTTTTCTTACAAGACAAGTGGTAAGGAAGGAATGAATAGAACCTGTGTATATAATTATGGAAACTAAGGTAGAAAAGACATAGATGGTATGTCAGATCATCCCTGGAGTCCTTGGGTCATACGCCTCGACCGCATGTAGTTGTCCCCACCCTTATCCCCCAGATTTGTGAACCTGGTTCGAACCTCCAGGGTTTGTGGTGGAAGTAGATCAATGCATCAGCCACCACCTGTAGCTCCCCTTGCTCCTCTTCCACGTCCGCTACCTAGAGAGCCTGCCTGATCCAATATATACCTCTACCTCAGTGGTCCATCCACTACCTCCCTTTCAGTAGCTTGATGGGTTGGAAAGTCTCTAGGGAGATGTCCTCTACCGTCGCATGAGAAGCATTGCCTCTCCCAAAGCTAACTGGATCCATCCTATGATCCCTGTACTATCAATCCCTTATCATGGGTCCTCATGTGAGGTCTCCCACATCCCGAACCCAATGATTGATGTTGAATATCTACTACCGAGGTCTCCACACATGTCTGCATGCTGCTGACTTCCACTGGCTGTCTCTACTCTGCCATGAAGCTCTCGATCACCAAGGCCCACTTGATCACTCCAGCATAAGTCAAAATGCATAGAGTCACAACACTAGTTCGGATGTCACTTCATATACCTCGCTCAAAGGTATGAGCTCTAATGTTCTGTACCTAGACCATATTCATCGAGTACCTGGAAAGGTTGGTGAACCTCGATGAATAGTCAACCACCATCAAACTGCCCTACTGAAGCTCAAGAATCTCCTTCATTTGCACTGATCTCAATGTAAGCTAAGAGAAATCCTCCCTAAAAATTAGATCGAACTACTTCCATGAAAGAGTCTCCTTATCATGAGTCTATGCAGTAAATATCAATCATTGTCCCACTGAACCCTGAAGAAGGATCGCTTATAGGATCACCATCTGGTTTGATAGTGTCATAAATAGGCGGAAAACTCTGGTCACCACCTCAATCCATTCCTTGGCCTCAGGAGGGTCAGGATTGCCTTGGAACCTGAGGGGACTCTGCTCTGAAACTCATGGAGCATGCTCAGCCTACGCCCGTCATGTATCAGTTCTGAAGGTACCACGAGAGGCTCCACTGGTGGGGGTATAGTAGGCGCACCACCTAGAGGTAATTCATATGGGACTGGTCCCTGTATCGATGCCTCATCACTGAGGTGGTCATCCTCATGATCGAGATGATAAATCCATGAGGTTATTTGCCATAGAGGCATCCTGTTAGGAAAGAAGATGTCCCATCATCAATGAGTATATCTGGATATCTGACAATAATGGATATGGAAAACACAACCCATTCCTATGTGATGCATGTACCATTCCTTTATTTCCCTGCAACTAGTGTTTTCAAGTACCATGTCGAAAAGAAGGTTATCAGAGTCATGATGCATGTATACGTCGGATGCTCACACCAATGCTGGAGTCTCTGGCCTGAAAACCAAACATGAAGCATTTAACTCTGTTGCCCAAAACCAATCTCACTGACTCTTGGCCCTAAGGTAGAACTGACTACTCTGATACAACTCTATCATGACCCGTCCAAGTGGGGCCAACAATGCAACTCCCCAAGACCACTTCCAATAGGATAGGGTCTAGTGACTGGCACCGAGTCAGCATATCACTAACATGGGAGGCATTGCCTAAGTACCTGTACACACGAACACACATCTCCATGCCCAAAAATGCTGAAATTCAAAAAAAATACTAGGGAACAAACTACATGCAAAAATCTAAACCCAACCAACAGAGTACACCAGAAGTGAAGTACAAATTGTAAAATGGGTCAGAATACAAGCACACCAAAAACAAGCCTCTTCAATATAAAAAGTCCAACCTGTAAGAACAAAAAGGTACTAGGGCCACTGCTCGTAGAAATAGGAACACCTCTACCTGTATGAAACATAGAAATATTGGTTCAATCCTGGTTTTCCAGGACACCGTCAAAAGGTCGCTCATCTACATAAGACACGACCTGTGCTAAAAAATACCATGCAGGGGCGAGAATAACAATCCATAGAAGGGGAACCTAAAAATCACAAATCAATACACAAAATAAAGGTACAATCAGCTCTACACAGTATACATCTTTTGAACTTTAGTAAAAAAGAACACAATCCAGATATAATCACAACCTATACCCATATTCTACAACGACCGCATACCAATGCGTGGGATTCAACACAAAGATTCCACAAAGTACTCATCTGAGAGAACTCACTTGTGGAGTCTGATATCTCCGATGATGTCCATCCAAGAAGTATTTTTCTTCATGAAAATCCAAGAGATATGGATACACTCATTTTGGGGGACCACACACTTTTGAGTAGAGAAAGATCACGATACATAGATGATGATCAATTCTGGGGCCTTGGAGGATACCACGACTCATCTGAGTTCAACTGCTAAGTAATGGATCAACATTCTATTGGATTAGTTGCGTTGATACCTGACTCTACCTAGGGTAAATAATGGATAGAGGATCTCGCTTTGGTCTTCTTAGAGGGATACCTTACTCTATCTCAGAAATTACAACTGAAGGGATCATACTCCTATGGATGGAAATGATACCCAACATTAATAAAAAGGGGAACTAACCAAAACAAAACTTGTCCAAGGAATGGTGGACAAGAGGGTCAAACCATGTTCCAGGATGTACAAGACATGTAGAAGGGTCACATGCCATGTCTCTCGACTCTGGGTACTACCCTTATAAAATGGCTTGAGTTAGAAGAAAATGTGGTGTTGAAGGGGGTAAGTACAAAATATGTAGTACAGACCACACGTCTTGTCCATGTAACAGTGGTGCACTTTGTGTATGCTGTCCATGTGCCCGTAAACGGCTTCAAGCCGTGTGCGTCATCCCGTATAACCGATACATGGGGTGACCTGTGTAACTAGCCTTGTCTGGATATGTGGTAGAGTACATTTCATTTACTCCACCACATGTCTGTGTATCGCCTATGATACAGGTTGATTACTACAAAGCTACCACTTTCATGCCACTTAGAGAGTACACTCTGTGTCAAGAAGTAGTGTTGTCCATCCCGTGTCCGTGTATTTCCCAAAATACACACCGAGCTTCAGGGAAGGGCCCAAATGACATGTGATGGGGGTCACATATTGTATGAAACTTTTCTGAATCCCAAAACCGTAGCCTCCACTGAGCCATTCCAACATGAAGTGTTCTTCGGGATACTTGTAGTGTTCTTTGAAAATTTCATGAATCCTTGTTCTTCGCTGGTGTGCCTCTCGTGATGATTATTTCTTTGGTCTAGCTATCCAATTACCCTGAAACTCAAGGGTTAAGTTCACCCTAACATCAAGAAGCTGATCTCATTAGTTTTGAGCCTCTGATAATCACCAAAAACATGTTTCGTTTCACCCACACAAAGAACGCTTGAAGAATGAGAACTCCCAAACCATGTCGATTTGTCCGCCAATATCATCGTCACACATCTGTTAGGACATTACGATGCTAGATCATTATTTTGGGATTTCTAAACCATGAAACAGGTGAGCAATGATTCCTCATTCGTATCCCCATGAATAATGCGGGGTAAAGGGAAGAAGAAACAAGTCATCAAAGGAGGAATGAACCTCCACTATCATTCTTCATGGCATTAATCTGCTCCCGTTAGGTGGTTTGAACATGGAAAATTAAAAACATCAAAACACAACAACAAAAATTCTAAGGAAAAAACCCGATAAATCCCTCTTGCACGAACAATGATTTACAGGTCAACTAATTTGTGGGTTGATCCACATTATTCATTAAATTAAAAGAACGAGGAAGAAAAAAAGTTTAAAACATTACCCCTACCTCGAGAAGGGATTGATCACTTACGAAGGGATCACACTACCATCATTTCCAAGATCATTCAACTCCGTTGATATAGAGATTTGATCTTTTGATAAATCATCATTCAATTTGAAGAGTTCTCTCCAAAGATCAATGAATTATCCATAGCTTCTCTCAATTTTATCCAACGACCATCATTTGATTAACCTATTAAAAGGAGGGAACTCATTTCAGTGTATCATTAAGAAGAGTTACTGTTGTTACACTGAAACATTAATAAGTCAGCATTACTGTTTTAATGTGACTATGCTATGTCATTAATTATCGAAACAAATGGCCCGTCATTATGCTGCAGTGAATGTTTCCAAATAAAAATAAAATAATCTTTTCAAATTATTTTATTTTATTTTATTTTTCTTCAAAACAACCAAAATTAACTTTTTTCATTCAACCGTACTGGTCGAGTTTAGGCCCATTCTTAAGTAAATTTTTAATCCCATATACAATAGTGCCATTAGATTTTTAATCCAGGCATCTGTTTGGTAACCTCCACAACTTCACACACATGCCAACTCACTTAACATAAAAAAGTTCAAACCACCATTCCAGGATCACCAGGCCTTGGAATAATGCATCGTCTTTGTGCTCAGCCTCAAAATAATTCCATATAATATTTGAAAATAATACATAGAAAATTTGAGACATTACATTCTCCCCACCATGGTGCTTTGCATCACCAAAAATTCAAAACAAAGGATACTAAAAAAGATGTGGGTACTTGGAATAGATCTCAGGCTCCCACTCCCATGTTCACTTCGAAAGGTTCCCGTGCTACCATCGGGCGTGTACCAAGGGAATCTATCACCCACAAAGGATCCTCTTCTACCGTTCCATGATCTCCATTGAGTACTCTGTAAAGGTCTCTCTATCCTTAATGTCCTTATTTCCCATGTCGATGACGTGTGATGGGTCATGCACATACCTGATCTGTTGCGACATGTAGAAGACATCATGTACCTGGTGCAACTGTAGAGGTAGAGCAAATAGGTACACCACCTTTCCAATTAAGTGCAGCATATGGAAAGGTTTGATGAAACTCGAATATATATTGCCACCCCGAACAAATCTTTGTAACCCTCGTCAGTGTGAGTCCCAAAGAAAGACATGGTATCCCTCCTCGAACTGCAGAGGTCTCCATAGTCTATTAGTATAAGACTTTTGCCAGCTCTATGTAGTCTTCATCCACTTTTGGATGTTCTGAATCTTCTCGTTGGTAGATCGCACCATCTCTGGACCTATGAGTACTGAATCTCCAGGGTTGGTCCAGTAAAGGGGTGACCAAAATGGTCGCTTATATAAGGCCTTGAACAGTGCCATTCTAATGGTGGATTGGTAGCTATTATTGTATGTAAACTCCACTAGTGGTAGGTGGTCCTCCCAATTGTGACCAATGTACAAGATACATGACCATAAAATATCCTCTAGAATCTGATTGGTTTTCTCTGTCTAACCATCGTTCTGGGGATGGAATGTCATGGCCAAGCGTAGATGAGTCCCAAACACCTCTTGTGGTCCCTTACACAACCAATATATGAAACACGCATTGTGATCTAAGACTATCGTTAAAGGGATTCTATGAATCCAAACTGTCTCCAACACATAGACGCATTACAAGATATCCATAGAACACTACTCCCTTATACCTAGGAAGTGGGAAGACTTAGTGAGTAAGTCAATGATCACCCATATGTAATTGTGTCCCTCAGACATTCATAGTAATCCTCTAACAAAGTCCATCAATATTCCATCCCACTTCCACTATGGCATTTCCAGGGGTGAGCTAAACCTACTGGAACTAGGTGCTCAACCTTCACCTAATGGAATATAATCCATCGTGAAATTAACTCTGTTACTCTCTTCATCATTCCTGACAACTAGAACATCCATGAGAGATTAGGGTACATATTTTCCATGCTAGGGTGTACTGCCAATGGGGGTGTATGAAACTATCATAGGACCTCCTCCCGCAATGACACTATTACTACAAAGCATCCTCTAAAAAGAACAATTTTCTCCCCACCTTGTGAATACCGATAAGGAGCATGTCCAGTAGAAAAATAAGCACACAAAGCCTCAATGTCGACATCCCCTGCTTGTGCCCCCTAAATCGTAGTAAGAGATAAGGGGTGACAACCATAAACTGAAGGTAAGCTACATCCTCTCTTTCCACTAAGGATAACTGTAACGAGGCCAACTACTCCATCGCCTCACCCAACGAATGTGAGCATCAGCAACATTTTTCCCCTTTATAGGAGTATAGAAAATCTTGAATTCATAATCCCAGTGGAACTCTAGCCATCACCTGTTCTTCAAATTCAGATCATTTTTGGAGAAGATGTACTTGAGGCTCTTATTGTCAGAGTAAATGATAAACAGTTCACCCATCCAGTAGTATCACCACATCTTCAATGAAAAGACTACAGATTCCAACTCAGGATCATGGTTCATGTAGTTTTGATCATGTGGCCTAAGATAGAAAAAACCATAAGCAATAACCTCATGTCTTTTCATTAGGACATAGCCAAGCCCTGTGCACGATGCATCACCAAAAACTATGTAATCAGCACCATCTTCTAGAAATATCATGATTGGTGTGCTCATCAAACTCTTCCTCAGTAGCTTGAAACCCCACTGAAACTTCTAATTCCAAATAAAGGCTTCCATTTTTCGGTCAAGGTTTTCATCGGTGCTAATATCCTGGATAAATTATGGATAAATCTCTGATAGTATCCTACCATCCCAAGGAAGCTCCACACCTCTGTCACACTCTGAGGTGGAACCCATTCTAGAACCGCCTCAACCTTGGATGGGTCCACTTATACTCCATTTTTAGAGATATCATGTCCTAGAAAGTGGACCTCCTATACCCAAAACTAGAACTTTGAGAGATTCTTCTAAATATGTTGCTCTCGGAGTACATATAGAACCATCCGCATTTGTCTCATGTGCTCCTCCTCTATCACCGAGTACACAAGGATGTCTTCAATTAAGAAACCTATTAAATGATCTAAATACAGCTTGAAGATATGGTTTATAAGCCCCATGAACTCTTCGGGGGCGTTCATCACATCTAAAGGCATCACAAAGTACATGTAGTGACCATAGTGACATCTAAAATCCATCTTCGGTATATCCTAAAACCATACTCGTAACTGGTGGTAAAATGAATGATGGTCAACCATCAAGAACCAGTATTCCCCTCTTAGATAATAGAAGAGGGCATCCATCCTCAGGAGTGGATGCACATTCTTCACTGTCACATGGTTTAGGCACCGGTAATCCAAACACAAGCTCAAACTCCCATATTCCTTCCCGACCAACAAAATTATGGCTGACTAGGGTGAAACATTGGGTCTTACAAAGCCCTTACTCTACAGACCCTCCAAATTCTAATACAACTCATGAAGCTATGTGGGAGCCATCCAATACACTAGAAAGGATATTGGTTCAATCCCAGGGTGTATGTCGATGAAAAAGTCAATCTCTAACCGAGGAGGTTGTCCTAGAACATCTTAAAGAAAAATTTCCTCATACTCTACCACTACTGTTGGGAACAGGAAGCTCACAACATCTACTACTCCGAGGGTAATGCTATCCAAATCATGAGTGATCAACTGCACCCTCCTAAGCATGAGCCTATTCTATGCTCTCTGGGTCTCCTTTTCACTGACAAAGGAAAACCTCGGCTTATCTCTGCGGACACACCGCACTCTTTGCCTATAGCAGTCAATCTGGGCATGTACCGAAGATAGACAATCCATATAGTGAATGACATCGTAAGGCATCGACACTGCCAAAAAGTGGTTCCAACTGAAACTCTCACCTCCAAGGGAATGGTCACACTATCTGCAAAGATGTGTGATCATCGAATCTCTACTCATAGGTGTATCCAAGCCTAAGGGTCGAGTAAATAGCTATACCAGAATCTCAGATATTCCCAAAATACATGTGGTGAGGAAGGAATGACTAGAACATATGTCAGTAAGTACAAAAAATAAGGTATAAAAGACAGATATCAATCCTCAGATCATCCCTAGAGTTCCTGGGTTGTACGCCCCGACCACATGTAGTTGTCCTCGCTCATGTCCCCCAGCTCCCTAATCCTAATGCGGACCTCCTGGGGGTGGTGGTGGAAGTAGGTCAAAGCATCGGCAATCACCTACTGCTCTCCATGCTCCTCTCCCACCTCTACTGCCTGGTGGGTTTGGCTACTCCAATATCTGACCCTACCTTGGTGTTCCATCCACTGCCTCCCTATCAGCAGCTCGACAGGTTGGAATGTCTATAAACAGATGTCCTTTACTATCACACGACTAGCATAACCTCTCCCTAGGATGACTAGATCAGACCTGAGGGCCTTAGACCGTCAATACCCTATCATGGGTCCTCTTGTGATGTCTCCCACATTCCGAACACTATTCATAATGTTGACTACATATTTCTGAGGTATCCACACTTGTCTCCCTACTACAGACTGTCACTGGCTCTCTCTGCTCCTCCAAGTATCTCTCTATCAACAAGGCCTAATCGAGCACTCCAACATAAGTTGAAATGCATAGAGGCATGAAACTAGCTCAGATATCCCATTGTAGACCTCCTTCGAAAGTCTTATATTTGAAGTACTGATCTCTATCCATATCCATCGAGTACCTGGTGAGGTTTGTGAAAATTGAACAATAGTTCGACACCGTTAAACTTCCCTACTATAGCTAAAGATGATCTTGGATATGCACTACTCTCAACATAACTGGAGAGAACTCCCCCTTAAGAGTCACTAGAACTCTGTCTACAAAAGTGTATCCTCATTGTGAGTCTACTTGGTGAAACTACACCATCGTCCTTCCGAACCCGAAAGAAGGCTCACTTCTAGTATCACCAACTGGTCTACTAGAATCCTCACTAGGAGAAAAAAATCTGGTCACCACCTCAAGCCAATCCTCATCTGCCTAAGGGTAAGGCTTGCCTCATAACCCGGGGGGTCTCTCTATCTAAAACTCATAGAGCACGGTTAGCCTGCATCCCTCGTCTTCCGGTACTACTGGTACCATTGGATGCTTCGCCATTGGTGGTATAGCAGGTGCACCACATGGAGGTAATTCATGGGGGACTGGTCCTTGTATCCAAGCCTCGTCATTTAGGGGGTCATCCTCAAGATCGAGCTGTTGATTGCTAGAGGGTATGCAACGCAGAGGCATACTATAAAAAAACCTGATGTATGATGGTCAATGAATATATCTAGATAGTATACATTAAATGACATGGAAAACACAACCCATTCCTATATGATGCATGTACCAGTATTTTATTTCCTTGTCAGTAGTTATTTCATGCACCGAGTCGATAAAAACGTTATCAGAGTCCTGGTGTATGGATATGTCGGCCTCCCACACCAACACTAGAGTCTCTAGCCTAGAAATTGAACTCAAAACACTTAACACACTTGTCTCAAACCAATCAAGCAGAATCATGGTCTTATGGTAGAACCAAATGCTTTGATACCACTTTGTCATGACCCATCCCAGTAGTGCCTGCACAGCAACTCCCCAAGCCCACCTCCAATAGGCCAATGGCTAGTGACTATAACCGAGTAGGGATATCACTAACATGGGAGGAATTGCCTAAGTACATTCACTCACACATACATCTCCAAGCCCACAAATTCTAAAATGTAAAAAAAAACACTAGAGAACAAAATGAATCCATACAACTAAACCCAATCAATAGAGTACAATGGAAGTAAAGTGAGGAAAGTAAACTGGCACAGAATAAAATCCCACCAAAACAAGAGTATGATAACTACAAACTGCAACATGTAAGCACAAAGAGGTACTGGGACCTCTTCTCATAGCCTTAATAACACCTCGGCCTATAAAGAACATATAAATCTTGATCTGGTCCTAGTACGCCCTAGACTCTGTCAAAAGTTCACTCATCTGCACAAGGCATGACACGTGCGAGCAAAGCACATGCATGGGTGAGATTAAAAATACAAAGTAGGGGACCCCAAAAACCACAAAGAAATAAAAAATGTAAGGTTATAGTCATATCTACACAGCATATGTCTACTGAACATATAGTTAGAGGAACACAATCAAAATATACTCAAAACCTAGACCCATAGTCTACAATGACTACATACCCACACAAGGGATTCAACTCGAAAATTCCACAACACACTCATTTGGGAGAAATCAGTTTAAGAGTCTGATAGCTCTAATGACGCCCGTATGATAAGTGCTATTCTTTAGGAAAATCCATAAGAGATGGATACACTCATTATGGGAGAACACACTCTTGAGTGAGGAAAGATCACGATACCTAGATGAGGATCACTTACAAGGTGTTGGAGTATACCACAACTCATTAGGGTGCACCTGCTAAGTAGAGGATCGACGTCATGTAGGATTTGTTACATAGATACCTAAATCTACCTAGGTTCAAGAATGGATTGAGTATATCACTATAAGACACTTAGAGGGATACATAACTGTACATCGAAAAGTCCTACTGAAGGGGTCATACTACTGTGGATGGAAACAATACCTATCCTTCAGCGGAAAGATAAAAAGGGGAACTAACCCAAACAAAATGTGTCCAAGGAACAACAGAAAAGAGGATCAATCCATGTTTAAGGATATGAACAGTGTGTAGAAGGGTCACACACTAAGTCTCTCAACTCTGAGTAACTAGGGTCCACTTTGTTTACGCTGGACATGTGCCTGTACAAGGCTTCAAACTGTGTGAGGAATCCTGTGTAACCAATACATGGGGTGACCCATGTAACTGGCCTAGTCTATCCATGTGGTATAGTACATTCCATGTACACCACACTGTGTCTATTTATTTTCTGAGATACACTCTGAGTCTCGCGAAGCTGCCTCTACCATGCCACGTAGGGAGTACAAATTGGGTTTCGAAGCTATTTAGTCCATCTCGTGTCCGTAAATTTCATAGAATATAGCATATGCTTCAGAAAAGGACCTACATGCTGTTTGATAGGGGTCAAATAAAGTGTGATACTTGTATTACTCCCGAAACCATAACATCCACTGAGTCGGTCCCACACAATGTGTTCTTCGGGATACACACCATGTTCTTTGAAAATTTTCAGAATCATTGTTCTTAATTAGTGTGCCTCCGAGGATGCTCCGTTATTCTATCTGGCCATTCTATCTCCATGAAAATTAAGGGTTTAGGTCTCCCCGACATCAATAATCTGATTCAGTTAGTTTCAGGCCTCTAATCGGTCCCAAAAATAGATTTAGATTCACCCGCATGAAGAACGCTCCAAGGACGAGAACTCCCGAACCATGTCGATTCATCCGACACATTCACTGTTGCACCTTTTTATGGACATTTTGATTCCTAATCATTGTTTTAGAATCATTATGCCAATAAACTGGTGTGAACCGATTCCTCATTCGTATCCCCATGAAAAATGCGAAGAATGCTGGGTAGAGGGAAGAAGAAACAAGTCAATAAAAGAGGAATGAACCTACCCCCTTGTTTGTCATAGTGTTAATCCTCTCCCATTAGAATGTTTAAATGAGGAAAATTACAAACATCAAAATGTGAATCAAAATTCTGAAGAATGAACCCAATAAATTCCTCCCACATAAACCATGATGTGTGGGTCAACCAGTTTGTGGGTTGATCCATGGTCGTCATTAATTTCAATGAATGGAGAAGAAATTTACTTTAAAACATAACCCCTACCTTAAGAATATATCAATCGATAATAAATGTATCGCGATACCATCTTCACTGAGATCCTTTAACTCTGTTGGAGTAATGATTCACACTTTTTATCTATTGTAATTCGTTTCTGAGAGGTATCTCCAAATATTTATGAATTCTCTTATGTTTTACTCAATTTTTTCCAAATACCAACATTCTATTAACCCATTAAAATGAGGGAACACATTTTAGCATTCCGTTATGCGGAGTCACTGTCATTATACTGCAACATTAATGAATTAGTGTTATTGTTTTAGAGTGATTATGATATGCCATTAATTATCTAAACAATAGCCTCATCATTGCACTGTAGTGAATGTTTCCAAATAAAATAAAATAAACTTTTCAAATTATCTTATTTTATTTAATTTTACTTAAAAAGTCCAATATTCAATTTTTCCCTTGATTCGTGTTGATCAAGGTTAGGCCTATTCTTCGGTAAAGTCATTATCCCGGACACAAAAATTCCTATGGGTTTTTAATCCAGGTGTCTGTTTGGAAACGACCACAACTGCACAAACACAAACTAACTCACTTAACTTAAAAAAGTTCAAACCACCATTCTGAGCACATTGGGAATCATAATGACATGCCATCTCCGAGCTTGGTCTTGAAATAATTCCATATAATATTTAAAAATAATACATGGAAAATCCAAGACATTACATATCTCATTAATTAATTAATAATATAAAAAAAATTATTAAATTATTAAATAAATGTTACAAATTAGTAAATCATTATTTAATGAAAAGAAATTAAATGTTAAACAAGAATTTGTAAAATAATAAATTAAAACTAAAAATAGAAAGGTAATAATGATTAACCACTAAATAAAAAAATTAAATAATACTCAACAAAATAATAAATAAATACTAATAAAAAATAGTATATAAAAACATTATTAATAATTAAAAAAGATAAATTTAAAGATAAATTTATAAAACAAACATTCTTATTAAAAATTTCATTTGTTAACTTAATCTAGAACAAAATATCCTAAAATACATAATTATCTACATTAATGTAAAATCAAACCTTAAGAGAATATTTTTGATAACAAAAGAGATGTGGAAAAAAGTTTTAATTTAAGGCCACATCATTATCGGTATGGGGAAAATGATGCCATCCCATAATCATTTTTGGGTTACGCATATGATAATTGACACATAAATAGAGATTGAAATATAAATTTGTAGAAACAATCATATAGGCTATTGATGGTGATGCACTAGGATAAATAAAGCCTCTACATTTCCATTTATAAAATTAATCCTTCAATTCATTCAACTCTACCGAAGTCCTATAAAATGATAAAATGGATATCAGTGGAGTTTAAGGTATTGTCTCAATAAAACTCTAGACTTCCCTCTCTAGAGGAAGGATATAGAAATAAAATGGAAACACTTAAGAAAATTCCTTAACTACCAAAGGAATATATCAACCTATTGGTTCATCCCTAAGATCAATTGGAAAATAGGAAATCAAATTTCCATGTTCTGATAATGAAGGTCCTGATTTACTAGATCTCTAATACCACTCTATTTTAATCACCCAAGTGTTCCATTAGAGGTAGTAAAAAATAAACATTAATGATATAAAACAATCTTTACTCTATGGGTAACCAAATGGTCCATCTCATGAATAACATCAAAGAGACCCTTGTTGAGAACCCGAAAATCCAAAAGTGGCCCAAAATCATATATCTAAAGAGAATATGATGGACATAGAATATCCTACTCCTTCTTTCCAAGGGGCATCATCAACTCCATAAAAAAACAAGAGTTTTTATGGAAGCTTCAAAAGGCTAATAAAGTGGGTTGATATAAAGGAATGAGAGGCACCCGTATCAAATAAGTTAGTCTCCAAAGATGATGTAATAAAGATAGAACTTTGTAAAGACCCGTAAATTTCAAGGAAATTTTTTTCTTAATTTTCTTTGGAATTTTTCAAGAGCACAACTTCTAACGGCACATGATTCTGAGGCCCGGTGTTCCCGGAATCATTTTCCGAAGTTTGGCTCGGGTACGTTTAGTTAACGGACGAGCGGGTTTTTCTAACTTTTGAACCGGTGCCCGGAATCGAATTCTGAGGGCACCGATGGAATCGTAGTGCCGGTATTTGCTTAGAAACGCCTCTTCCGGAGTTGCGTTTGCTCAGGTGTGGTTTTTTAAGTTTTGGGCTTAAAGTTAAGAAATAAAAATAATTGTTGCGACAACTTTATTTTCATTTCACTTGAAGCCGCTTGAAATCCACTTAAACTGAGTTGATGCGGATAGGGTGCTATCCAAAAATATCCTACCATCTTGGTAGGATATTTGTGAGGTGGGGCCCGCACGAGCCCCACCGTTTCTTTTCCGCTAAGTAACGCTCCCACGAAAACCCATCATTATGAAAGTCAACTGACGCGGTTTCTTATATTCTTAATGAACCAATTAATTGGGCAGTTTTATTCATCCAATTAATTGGGCGGTTTCTTTCGTTGAATTCATTCAATCGTTTCTTAACCGGTTTTCATTTGTTGGCGTATTAATAAAATAAGACCAACGCTCAGCCTCTGGTGTTTTGCTGGTTGAGAGGATTTGAAGACTTGTGCCATTCGTTATTCCTTGTGAAGAACACGAAGAACGCGAAGAACGTCGGCCTCCGACAAAGAACGCCGAACCCTCGGATTCGACGACGCTTCATCCGAGACGTTCTTCCCCGCCCAGATCTTCGATCACCAACTGCTTGAGGTAAGAGTTTTCGGGTTTCTTTTTAAATCTTCTTTGTGGTTTTTAACAACGCACAGATTTAAATATTTATAATTAAATCTGTTGTTTCTTGGTCCTCAGAGTTCGTCGATGCAACGCCGGATTACCACGACGACGCGACGATCCTTTCCTTCCGCGACGATCAGAACCGCGAAGAACGTGTGTGCGACGACTATGAGGTAGGGTTTTTGTTTGGATGTCTTGCCTTCCCATGTTTGTTCTTTTAAAATAAAGAACCCGGATTTTAGAACAATTTTAATTTATTAAAAAAATTTCGGTAAGGTTTCACTGTGTTGCATGATCCTCCCAACTGTTATCGCCTAACGCGGAGGGTGCGGGCCAAACGAACATGGCCCTGCAACCCTCCGTCGTTCTTCGTTGTTGTGCGGATTTGGCGGGTGACGATGAATTGTGCGGCAGGGACGATTCGTTGATTTCGCAGTGAAGAACGAATCCTGGGAGGAGCAACGGCGCAGACGGGAAGAAGAATGGGCCACTGGAGCGACTCCGGCGGCGGCGACCCGGCGCTCCGCCGGAAGGGACCGCCACGGCCGCGCGGGTCCGGCGCGCGCGGGACACGCAGGACGCGGCTCTGCCGCGTCCGTTTGTCAAAGGCGGCACCCCGCGGGTGTCTCGGGGTTGTCACGCAGGGGCAGCGGCTCCCCCCGCGTCGCTCGACCTAGCGCGGCCCTTCAAGGGCCGCGGCTTCCTCAACCCGCGGGGGCGGCGCCCCGCGGCTGTCGCGCTCAGCCGCTCGGCCGAACCGAGCCAGGCCGGTCCGACCAGCCGGGCCGTGCCCTGGCTAGACCGGACCGGGTCCAGCTGGTTCGGCCGACCCAGGGGGGGTCGGGCCGGGTCGGCCCGGGCCCAGATCCCCCATCTTCGGACTGTTTCCTGTCTTTTTCCCGTAACTTGAGCTACAGGCCTCCAAATGACACGCCGTCAGCGGCAACACAATCCTTGGATTGAGACGGTCGTTTCGGTATACTACACTCAAGGTTTCGGAATACTTTGGGTTCAACCGGGTTGGTTTGTACACAAAACCAACCGGGCCCTCGGAGCGGAAACGCTCATATCTTGAGCTCCGGACGTCTGATTGACGTGCTGTCAGCTTTAGTGGATTCCTCTAAGTGAGACGGATCTTTTGGCATACTCCGCCCGAGGTTTGGACGCAGGTGGAGTGCGGTCGGGTTGGTTTGGCCTTAAAAACCAACCGGGCCCCTGGGACGAAAATGCCAATAACTCTCAGACCGGGCGTCCGATTGACGTGCCGTCTGCGACGTTGAGTTCCTGTTGTCGATACGGAACTTTTGGATACATCAACTTCGTACTACGTGTCAGTTGATGTATCAGCCTTTCGGCTCGTGGAGCAGACCCTCTGAATGATCTTGCTGTGTGCGGGAACCCTAGTGATGGTTGTGACTACGACGAATGTGCAGAGATCCTCAGTGGACGGCTACGACGACAGTACAAAGATCCTCAGTGGACTGCGACGACGGTTGTGCAGAGATCCTCAGTGGACTGCGATGACTACTGCACTCAGCGATCCTACATGGATCAGTGCTACAGATCCTGTGTGGATCTGATCCTGTGTGGGTCAACGCTCAGCGGTTCTGTGTGAGCCAGTGCCTACTTGTTCTGTGTGAGCCCGATCCTGTGTGGGTCATTGCGGGGGTTAGTACCTATTGATCCTTTGTGGGTCCGACGACTTAGATGGAGCAGTGATCATCTTATCGTCATCTGAAGAAGTATACCTGTGTGAGCTGAATCTTGTGTTACTCTCCTTTGTAGATTGTGTTGAACTTTCTTGTGTGGATTTACTGTTTACTCTCCTTTGTGGATTGCGTTGTTCTATCCTGTGTGGATTTGCGTTTTTCTTTCCTGTGTGGTTTGGGTTGTGCTTGGGCTCGGGTGTTAGAGCCGAACGGGAATTGGTGACTTAGGTGTATGTATGGGCATATACCTAAGCAGAGTCGGATGTTACTTCGTGTTTGTACCTTTCTTTGTGGTTTATCCTTTGTGGATTTCGGGAGACCTTCGGGGGTCTCGGGGTCCTTACTGAGTAGCTTATACTCACCCCTGCACGGGCTATGCCCGCACTTCGTTGTGTTGGTTGCAGACGACGGACATCACTGATCATGGTCGAGGTTGGTAGAGCAGGACGGTACCTGGAGGTGGACCACTGGGCGGGGCGTACCCGGAGCGGACGGTTGGACCTGAGGAGCTGTGGAGGCTATCTGTACCCACCCTTCAGGTGGGAATTCCAGTGGATGACTCGAGGCTGCAGTTTTACTTTTCAGTTGTTGTTCTTTACTTTCCAGTTGCACTTTATAGTTGGGCTTGTATTTCCGCCCCCTTTTACTTTTCTGTACTTAGTGTTTACTTTTCCGCTTGCTTACTCGGTGGTGGTTTTTTACATACAAAGGCAATGCCTTCCCTGTTTACCGGGTTTTACGCCTTGGCGCTAGTCGCTAGCCCCTGGCCTATGGAAGGCAGGCTTGGGGTAGTCACGACACGGGCCCCGAGGACGGGTCATGACAAATTGGTATCAGAGGCGGTCGGTTCTACCGCAGACTCTGATCTTTCTTCTATGTGAAGCAATAGTGTTTAGTGTATTGAGTGTGGTTATCAGTCCAGGGAGCCCAGTGTTGGTGCGGCGGCCGACGTATCCGTACACCAGGACCCTGACTTCTGATCTCCGACTTAATGCACGAAAACATTGATTGCGTGTGTGTTTTATATTTTCTTTGTGATTACTCGTGTCAGCTCACCAAGTATACTGTTCTGACTACGTGTGTGTTTCAAGTTTTCTTTGTGATTACTTGTGTCAGCTCACCAGGTATACTGTTCTGACCGTGGTTCACTTGTTCTCCTTTTCAGGATGGCCCCGCAATGACAGCCAGCTAGGGTTCCGAGAGTAGGGCGTGACGACAGCCCGCTGAGTGACGAGGCCACGGTACAGGGCCCCTTGACAGCAGAGGCACCGGCGGTACCTATACCCGCCGAGCCACCTATGCTTCCCCCCATAGCAACTGACGACGCACGTCGCCTTGGAGCTCTACACGAGTTCCAGCGCCAGCGACCACCCAGGTTTCGTGGGGAGGCGGACCCCCAGGCAGCCGAGGACTGGCTGGAGGCGGTTGTCCAAGTTTTCCGGCTAGTGAGGACACCAGCAGACCTCATGGTGATCCTCGCGGCGAGCCTTCTGTATGCGGCAGCAGGCCGATGGTGGAGCTTGATGCTCCAGGTGCACGGCGAGGCATCTCTTCTCTGGACGGACTTCGAGAGCCTCTTCCGCTCAGAGTTCGTCCCGGCCACCCTTCGTGCGGTGCGCATCCAGGAGCTTCTCTAGCTGCGGCAGGGCAACTTGACGGTCGCCCAGTACGCGGCGGGGTTCACCGATCTTTCTCGCTACTCGACAGACATGGTACGGGACCCATTCTTCCGGGCCCAGACCTTCGAGCAGGGATTGAGGCAGGAGATTAGGGCGTCACTGATCTCCCTCAGCATTCCGACTCAGGCAGGAGTGCTGGAGAGAGCCCTTCTGATCGAGAGCTTTCTTGCTGAGTCCACAGCGAGACATACTGCAGGGCGGCAGTTAGCGGAGTCTTCGGCAGCAGGTAGTCGGCGGATGACTCATGGGTCTAGGCAGACCAGACCCTCAGGCAGGTGACCTCAGGACACTGGCTCAGCAGTGCGGGGCACTCAGCGAGGAGCCAGTCATTCGAGAGGCAGGCAGTGCTACGCTTGCGGCGGGAAGGGTCACATGGCTCGTGACTTCCCGACCCGCCGAGCTGAGGAGCAGCAGACGGTGGAGGGGCCACCCAGGCAGAGGCAGAGTGTCGACCGTGGCGGTCTGCAGGGAGGAGGCGGACGAAGCAGAGGAGCTGGCCGAGCAGCGGGTGGTGGGCGACGGTTTGAGGCTCTACCCCCACCACCACCAGGAGGGCTACCCTGACCACAGGGAGCTGGCGGGCAGAGACAGGCTTAGCTCCAGGCAGTGGAGGCCTACGACCTCGACATGCCCGAGATGATTCGAGGTACGATCTGTGTCTATTCCACCCTTGCTGCAGTTCATATAGACACAGGAGCGAGTCACTCTTTCATAGCCACTGCCCTTGTTCGGATCTCGGAGATTCCGACGGAGTCGTTGGCTCGATCCTTACGGCTAGAGACTCCTACGGGAGCAGACTCTACGATTACGCACTGGTGCCGGCAGTGTGAGCTTACTCTAGGAGGCGAGATCTTCGGCTGGGATCTTCTTGTAGCGACGTCGAGGCCTTACGACGTCATC
This sequence comes from Viscum album, assembly GCA_963277665.1. Lineage (NCBI taxonomy): Eukaryota > Viridiplantae > Streptophyta > Magnoliopsida > Santalales > Viscaceae > Viscum > Viscum album. The sequence continues at coordinate 1,675,057,475 of OY728133.1, forward strand.
TTGGGCATGGATTGGTTATCTACGGTTCATGCTCAGATTGACTGTTTTAGGCGCAAGGTGCGATGTGTTCGCGCCGATGGGAGCAGGTTCACCTTCACCGGAGAGAAGGGGGCCTTTGCAGCACAAGATGGACTTCCGCAGAAGAGAGGACAACCCATCACACATCAGTTGGCTAGTCTCATCCTAGGAGCAGTGGACGTGCGGAGTCCTAGTTTTCCTGCAGTGGTGGATCAGCACGCGGACGTTTTTCCCAACGACGTTCCAAGGCTACCTCCTCGCAGAGAGGTAGACTTTTACATTGATCTGTACCCCAGGACAGCCCCGATTTCGACTCCAGCATATCGGATGGCCCTCACTGAGCTTCGAGATCTACGGGTATAGTTGGAGGACTTGCAGGGCAATGGATTAATCTGACCCAGTGTTTCACCCTGGGCTTCCCCAATATTGTTCGCCAAGAAAGCGGATGGAAGCTTGCGACTTTGTGTTGACTATCATCGCCTGAACCAGGTGATAGTTAGGAACAAGTATCCGCTACCAAGGATTGATGACCTCTTCGATCAGCTCAAGGGAGCACGGTGGTTCTCGAAGATAGACCTCCGGTCTGGCTACCATCAGCTCAGAGTTCGAGACGAGGACGTGCAGAAGACGGCCTTCAGGTGTCGGTATGGACACTATGAGTTCTTGGCTATGCCATTAGGTGTAACCAATGCTCCGGCAGTGTTCATGAGCCTCATGAACAGGATCTTCCAGCCATACCTCGACCGATTTGTCGTGGTCTTCATTGACGACATTTTGGTATACTCGATGACTGAGGAGGAGCACGCCTACCACTTGCGGGTTGTGCTAGACACACTCTGAGAGCACCATCTTTATGGCAAGTTCCCAAAGTGCCAGTTTTGGTTGCGTGAGGTCCACTTCTTGGGGCACGTCATTTCTGAGGCGGGAGTTGCAGTGGATCCCGCGAAGATCGAGGCAGTTCTAGCTTGGGAGCCACCCAGGAGTGTGACGGAGGTGCGGAGTTTCTTGGGTCTAGCCGGATACTACCAGAGATTTGTGCCGGACATCTCCAGAGTTGTGGTGCCACTCTCTGCTTTGAAGAAGAAGGGGAAACTCTTTGTGTGGTCAGACAGATGTCAGCAGAGCTTCCAGGAGCTGAGACAGATATTGACCTGCGCACCTATCTTGAGGCTGCATGAGGAGGGGGTTGGATACGTGGTCTACTGCGACGCATCAGGGACCGGAATCGGGTGCGTCCTGATGCAGGAGCGGGCCGTGATCGCCTACGGATCACGTTAGTTGAGTCCTCATGAGCAGAACTACGCCACCCATGACCTGGAGTTAGCAGCAGTGGTCTTCGCTCTGAAGACATGGCGGCACTATCTGATGGGCGAGCGCTTTATAGTCTTTTCTGACCACCGGAGTCTGAGGTACATCTTCTCCCATAAGGACCTGAACCTGAGACAGCGGCGATGGCTCGAGTTCCTCCAGGATTATGACTTTGAGATAGTCTATACTCCTGGGAAGGGGAACGTGGTAGCCGATGCCCTCAGCAGGAGGACGGGCATTCAGCAACTTGAGGAGGAGACAGAGCAGCTAGCCTCTTTGCAGATATCCTTCATGGATAGAGATGGAGTATCCTTTCTTCTGTCTCTCATAGTTACTCCTCCGCTACTGCAGCGAGTCAGAGAGGCACAGCATGGGGATGCCGACTGTGAGATGCGGCGTGCACAGATATCCTCAGGTCAGGCACCTAATGGTTTCTCCCTTGGATCAGAGCACGACATCCTTTTCAGAGGACGTACCTTGGTGCCAGTTGCTTTATGGGAGGAGGTGCTAAGAGAGTTTCACATTTCTCCCTTAGCGGTACATCCCGGAGTGGCGAAAATGTACCAGGATCTCAGGCGACAGCACTGGTGGCCGGGCATGAAGAAAGCTATGGCGGAGTTCGTTTCACGATGCCTCACCTGCCAGTAGGTGAAGGCAGAGCATCAGGTACCCGCAGGCTTGGTACAGCCCTTAGAGGTCCCGGAGTGGAAGTGGGACGGGATATCTATGGACCTCGTGACTGGACTTCCACGCACTTCCAGAGGTCACGACTCCATTTGGGTGATTGTCGACTGACTCACCAAGTCGGCACACTTCTTACCCATCAGAGAGCAGGGATCAGTGGAGAGCTTGGAACATCTTTACATCCAGGAGATCGTACGGCGTCACGGTGTGCCAACGACTATCGTCTCCGATCGAGATGCTCGTTTTACATCCCGGCTCTGGAAGGGGTTGCAGGAGGCGTTCGGAACGCAGCTTCGTCTGAGCACCGCCTTTCACCCTCAGACGGATGGTCAGACGGAGAGGACCATTCAAACAGTCGAGGACATGCGCCGTGCATGTGTCCTCGACTTTGGTCGTAGCTGGGAGGACCACCTACCCTTGGTGGAGTTCGCGTACAACAACAGCTACCACTCCACCATCGGGATGGCACCATAAGAGGCGTTGTACGACAGACCTTGCAGAACTCCTTTATACTGGACAGACCCTGGGGAGTCAGCACTTGTGGGGCCAGAGATGGTCCGAGCCACGACAGAGAGGGTCCAAGTCATCCAGGAGAGGATGAGGACAGCGCAGAGCCGGCAGAAGTCATATGCTGACAGGAGGCGGAGGCCACTAGAGTTCGAGGATGGCGACCACGTTTTCTTGCGTGTCTCACCTCGACGTGGATTACGGAGATTTGGCCTAGGTGGCAAGTTGTCTCCACGCTTCATCGGGCCTTTCCAGGTCCTCAGTAGGATAGGAGAGGTGGCTTATCGCCTGGCTCTACCACCTCTGTTGCACTGGGTGCACGACGTCTTCCACGTATCTCAGCTGAGGAAATACGTGCACGACCTGACGCATATCATTGACTATGGGGAGCTGGACGTGGATGATGGGGCAACTTTTGCGGAGGTCCTAGTGGAGATCGAGGATCGACAGGAGCGGGTCCGACGTGGACGGTCGATTCCTCTGGTGCGCATCAGATGGCCGCACGGGAACCTCCAGGAGAGCACTTGGGAGCGGGAGGCTTAGATGAGTGCTCAGTACCCCCATTTGTTTCCCTAGTTTATGATGTATCTTTACGGGGACGTAAAGCCCTGAGGTGGGAGTGATGTAAAGACCCTTAAATTTTAAGGAATTTCTTTTCTTAATTTTCTTTGTAATTTTTAAAGAGCGCAGCTTCTGACGGAACCTGATTCCGAGGTCCGGTGTGCCCGGAATCTGTTTCCGAAGTTTGGCTCGGGTACGTTCCGTGAACGGACGAGCGGGTTTTTCTAACTTTTGAACCGGTGCCCGAAATCAAATTCCGAGGGCATCGATGGAATCACAGCGATGGTTTTTGCTTAGAAACGCCTCTTCCGGAGTTGCGTTTTCTTAGGTGTGGTATTTTATGTTTTGGGATTAAAGTTAAGAAATAAAAATAATTGTTGCGACAAATTTATTTTCATTTCACTTGAAGCCGCTTGAAAGACACTTAAACTGAGTTGATGCGGATAGGGTGTTATCCAAAAATATCCTACCCTCTTGGTAGGATATTTGTGAGGTGGGGCCCGCACGAGCCCCACCGTTTCTTTTCCGCTAAGTAACGCTCCCGCGAAAACCCGTCATTATGAAAGTCAACTGACGCGGTTTCTTAGATTAATAACGCACCAATTAATTGGGCAGTTTTATTCGTCCAATTAATTGGGCGGTTTCTTTCGTTGAATTAATTCAATCATTTCTTAACCGGTTTTCATTCATTGGCGTATTAATAAAATAAGACCAATGCTCGGCCTCTGGTGTTTTGCTGGTTGAGAGGATTTGAAGACTTGTGCCATTCGTTCTTCCTCGCGAAGAACGCGAAGAACGTCGGCCTCCGACGAAGAACGCCAAACCCTCGGATTTGACGACGCTTCATCCAAGACGTTCTTCCCTGCCCAGATCTTCGATCACCAACTGCTTGAGGTAAGAGTTTTCGGGTTTCTTTTTAAATCTTCTTTGTGGTTTTTAACAACGCACAGATTTAATTATTTATAATTAAATCTGTTGTTTCTTGGTCCTCAGAGGTCGTCGAAGCAACGCCGGATTACCGCGACGATGCGACGATCCTTTCCTTCCGCGACGATCAGATCCGCGAAGAACGCGCGTGCGATGACTACGAGGTAGGGTTTTTGTTTGGATGTCTTGCCTTCCCAAGTTTGTTCTTCTAAAATAAAGAACCCAGATTTTAGAACACTTTTAATTTATTAAAATTGTTTCGGTAAGGTTTCACTGTGTTGCATGATCCTGCCAACTGTTATCGCCTAACGCGGAGGGTGCGGGCCAAACGAACACGGCCCGACAACCCCCCGCCGTTCTTCGTTGTTGTGCGGATTTGGCGGGCGATGACGAATTGTGCGGTAGGGACGATCCGTTGATTTCGCAGTGAAGAACGAATCCTGGGAGGAGCAACGGCGCAGACGGGAAGAAGAACGGGCCACAGGAGCGACTCCGACGGCCGGAGGCGGCGGCGCCCCGGCACGCCGCCGGAAGGAACCGCCGCGGCTTGGGGTAGTCACGACACGGGCCCCGAGGACGGGTTGTGACAAACTTGTCATAATTTTAGGACCTACATCAACTTCTACTAGAGACTCTTCCACTATTTGAAACTACATAATTCAATATTCCTTTGTTTTACACCTCATAGTCTTTGAGGAATATTATTGCAATGTAGACCCTTTAGGTGCCAATGAGAATGTACCATAATGTGATGTAGAAAGATAATGACAATAATTCATGTAGTGACCTTGAAATCCATATGAGTTACAAATATTTAGATGTGTGAGGAATGTTTGTATCATGTGTCTCATGTTACAGAATTGGTTTCAATCCATAAGACCACCACAAGCTACCAACAATGATGAGGTGTAAGAATACTATTGGGATCCAATGTCAGCACTTTTATATGTATCTCTCCACTTCCTCTTATTTTACTATGAGCCACGGAAACTACCACTTGGTGGAATAGGAATTCTGACCCATCATGACATTCCTTCCAAGTCAATCTCTTTTATAAAATATCTATAAGACACTTATACTCATGTTGTAATCTTAAACATATAAACCAAGATTGAATATTTTACTGCAATCACATTTAATGTTTATAAGACTTCAAATTATCACTCAATAAAATCACAATATTGGTTTTTTTCTTGATAATGTTTGTTGTGTACTCTATTATAACAAGACAACATTATTTAAGGGAGAGGAACACCATAGATTTATTCACTTCCAACGATTTAGGAAAACATTATTGGAAGAATATGATTTTGAAGTCCACACACTCCAAACCTTGTCATTTTTTACTAGAACTATCATGTCCCACCATCTCCTTTTAAAGAATTCAATCTTAAAAGTGTCACATTTCACTTTAAAAGAATTTGGTTTTTTCATATATTTAAAAATGTTCTTGATCTTCCCCAACCTATCATTTTATTCCTGGGGAACAATTATTCCCCAGAAGGATGTTGGTTTCTAGAAGATAAACTATTAGGATTGAACTTTATCTTTTCTAGTACCTAGTTTTACATCTTTAGCATGATTTAAGGTGGGAATAACACACTAGTCCATGGAATAGAATTTGCACACTATTGATTAAATTATGTTTTAATTGACTAGAGGATATCATTATGAAACATCACCCACAAAACCCTCTTGACAAACTATATAAATCCTTCTAGGGGTAATTGTACTACATCAATGATTGAACAATGACTATTAAACACGTGATTAGATAAAAAAACATAATTTACACACTTCCCAATATCCCATGATAAATCAAGTCTCATTATTCTGAGAGTCAGCTAGAAACTCATTCGTAACCTACACCCAAGGTATAGAAAATCCTATCCCAAATCTACTAAAACATCCCAAGAAACAAAGACCGAGGTAAATAATCATTTATTTGATACCAATTAGTCACAAAATAACCTAGGTCATCCCAAAACTAGACACTTAATATGGGTTGTAGAAAATACCATAGGAAATTCCTAATCCTAATGGGATGGTGAAAAGTGAACCAACACCAATAACTAACTTTGACAATGATTTATCCCACATTAAACTAAACAAAAAATATTTTGAATATATAAAACAATGATAACATTCCAATAAAAATTCATATTATTAAAGAAAAAGTGTATAAGGAAATACAAGTGCCAGACCAAAGCATGTAAACAAAACTATCCGAGACTAATAACAATTCATATCCATGTGATATGGGAAAAAATATCCCACCCTATCACCACTAAACTCCCCCAACTAACATGGTACCCTCTACCACAATGAAGCAACTTTCCTTCACCTACATTACATAAAACATGATCCATACACACCCAAATGTATGTGTAGGGTTTGACCATAACCAACCCTGTAGGCTACTAAAAATTACATTATAAACAGTCATTGTAAAAAAACCAATAATTCTCATTGTAAGAAAAACCATTCTCATTTTAAGAAAAATTAAACCATGAAATATAATTTTTTTTATATTTTATGATAAAATATGTGAATACACCTTTTTTAAAATAGTTGACAATGAATTGATAATCCAGACACTTTTAAAACAACATTGATATTAGTTATTTTTCAATAATTGTTTTTCCAAATTATCTATTTCATTTAAAATACAACCATTTAAAAAATAATCAGTATTTAGAAACATGGAAACATATCCTAGGGTAGTTTTGGTTGGGGCTTTCTAGGATCCTCACACCTTGGTGAGTGGCATGGTTGTTGCTTAAAAATACCCTAGATGAACAGTTCTTAGGATGAAATAGCACATTGATAATTGAAACCCATTTTGTTGATATGAAATTCAATGTTTAGTTATATTTTTAATCATATATTAATTTTTTATAAAACAAACCATGCCTAGAATACTTTTCTGAAACTATCCCCTCCAAAGTACCTTGGGTTCTGATGTGCCCAACCTATGATGAGTCCAATCAATTCAAATTAATCAACATTCATCACCTACACATAATGGATATTCTCTCCCATATACAATGCATTGAAATCAATTTTAATGAAAATAAAAAATTATTTGAAATTTCTTTTCATGAAAATAAAACATACATTGAAATCAATTTTCATTAAAATAAAACTTTTTTTGAAATCACATTTCATCATTAAACCGATAGGAAATTCCATTTCATAAAAATATACAAGTAATTCACATTTAAAAAATAATAATAAATCATTCCGTAAAAAAATTGAAAAGAAATTAATAAAGTTTCATAGAAAAAGACATTTCATAAAACCACTTCCCTCAAAACACATGGTTTTTATATTAAGATCTTGAGATCAAAAAGTAATGGGAATGAGGGATCTAAATAAAAAGATAAAATAATAAAATAAGGAATACACATAATAGAGTCCTAGTTTAACTTCTATATTATCAATAAATACAGTAGGAATCACTTTCTATAATTATTATCACATAATGATCAAAGAAAAACCAGTCTCTATCTCTTGTTGACTAATTTTTTATCTAGGAAAAATGGAAACAAAACTAGGATAGATAGAACATCCCAACGAATCAACACTAGATAATGAAATCCATTTAATACAGTCCTTAGAATCAACTAAATTGAGATCCTTATAAATGAATAAAAGTAGGCTGTTAAAAATTCTTAAAACCATAACACCATGACCTGGTGGTTGTTCACCATGACTATGGCGGTGTTTATATAAATTCATATAGGATCCTGACATGCCTACTTACCATGGTGTGGGGTAGAAATTTTGGCCATTTTATCAATCAACATGTCCTAAAAAATAATGTGGTGGAGATGAATAGACCATGGTTCACTAAGGTATTCCCTACACCATACACCTAATACTATAACCTACAATTGGTGTGTTGGTACTAATCATGGTATACAAAGTAATCCTAGGCTCAAAAAAACTTAGACCATAATGTGGTCTATCCCATACTCCTCTGAGACATATTTTTTTATACCACCAGGCACGAACCAAAAAATCATTAACCTAAAAAATAACCATCCCAAATCCACAAAAATTAACACACCTAAAAACAAGATGTGACAATAAACACCCTTCCAAAATAAGTATGTAAATCATAGCTCTCAGTGAAAATTGATAGAAAATGGGGCAACATGGATCTTAGTAATCTCTTTGACATATATGTGTCCATGTTTTTCACCTTTGGTCATTTCTTTTATAGGATATAAGTTGGATGATTTAGTCAAAAAAATGAATAATTACCCATATGTCATTTTCCCACTATGAGACTAGGGTGGGGAAATGAAGGAATCTACCAAAATCTTTACCCATTTTCACATTGGGATGAAAAGTGATTATATAAATCCAGTAGGATTTTGATTCTAAGACTTTATCATTTGGTATGTAAGGAATTGATGCCTAAAATCAAAACCCACTCATTTAATTCTAGTGCACCAATATCTTTGCTTAGTTTTTATATAGAATATATTAGTGGAACCAGGGTATACTACTCATCTTGAATTAATTATGTATTTCATCACTTATTTTATTAAGAAAAAAGGACCACCAAACTCTTATTGAAGCATAATGAACTATCAAAAAAATAAGAACAATAAATTAATGTCTCATCACCATTTAATATTATACTTAAATGTGAAAATCAGGATATGATTATTTCTCTTACTATATCAAATCATCCACGGAATGTGTGAGTTTCAAACTAGATAAGAATACATGATCACCTACTTCCTTCACATATAGATATAACTTGTAGAAGTGACTCATAAGATCCCAGTAATCCTTAGACTCTTCAATATATTGTGTTATTTATTTCATGATTAATGAATAAAAAGAACATTACCTTTATCTGAAGTATAACTTAAATAATTTTTTTTTGTAGATACTCCACCCAATGTCTATACTTGATATTCTGGACCCTCTAGGAAAATATATAATATTTAATTATATGATTGGTATATACCATTAACATCTCCCTAACGATATAATGGAACATTTTTTTCAATTCATGCATCATTGATACAAATTATAGTTTATGAGTTGGAAAATTCATCACTTTGGGGAATAACCCAACATGTTCCATATACCATATCATGGCCATTCCATATCAAAACACATCCCAACTCTATAAATGAGGAATCATGATATACTTAATATCCTTAATCAGGATCAGGATGAATCAATATTGGTATGTATTTAAATCATTAATTAAACACATCAAAATATTTATATCACTTCTCATTCCATTTAAATATGACACCTTTTTAGGTCAAAGCAATCAAATGAGACATTAACTTAGAGAGTCCAAAACAAACTGCATGTAATATCTAGCCAAAGAAATATTGTTATAATATTTAACACATTATTAGGTAATTAAAAATACATAATTTATTATATCTTCTTATGATAAATGAAAATTATTTTATTATAAACCTCAAGACCCAAAAATTTTAGTTATCAACTTCTGAATTGACACTTAAATAAGTGAGAACACAAGCAGTGTTCTTTCAAGGTAATAAGAAATGCCGAACTAGTCCTCGTAATATTCATTTCTCATATATTAAAGAAATTTTTTATCCAAAAATACCATGACATAAGTTTCAAGGTATCAACAAAAGATATGATTCATAAAAGAAATGAACATCATAGGATAATTAATAAGTCCAAATTCTATAACAAGTTACTCATAATGCTTATGCCTGCTTCTAAAATTTGACTAAGGGATGTTTTCCCCATTCACCCTCAAAATTCAGTACCTTAAACTAAGGATAATTTTATAAAACTATCAAAATCAATTGAGTTTATAAATAATATTATCTATATGATGCAAAAATTAGATATTCTTGATTGTTATATAATTTTTATTTTGATAATCATGAAAAAATCTGATACTTATATCCACCTTGTTTGAAAAGAGAACTGCTACCTCCCATGGTGACATTTTTGTATATATAAATTCATTTCCAATAATTTATTTCAGTAGAACTTTCAATTCATTTAACTCATCATGATCAATTTTTTAGGATGAAAATTAAATAAGACTTATTCTGGGGGTAATGTTGATAGAAAATTCCACCAACCACATAGGCAGAAACCAAGATAAATCATTAGGGAAGACGTTTGGATACATAACCAAAATATAAGGGTGATGATCACATTATTTTCCTTCACTAGTATATAAAATAAAACTATTTATCTAATATTATATGATTATAATATTTGGGGTGATGGGTCTTGAACTACTTGATATTGGATCCCACCTTCCTGTAATATGTTAATGTTTCCATTAAGGGAAAGTTCCAAAACCCATATTGTGATAAAAATTAATATATGTTTTATATATACTAATTCAATACATGATAAAGTTAAGATTTATTATATCTTGAATAATAATTAGAAAATACAATATCATTTTAATATCAAAAAATTTCACATGAGATAAAGAAAAATTAAATCCATAGTCATTTTTATTCCCAAAAGAGTATAAAGTTCCATCACATAAGGCATTAGATCAGATTGTAAACCGCATGAATCAACAATTAAAATAAGATGAAGGAATGTGAGAAAACTATTGCAAAATAATTTCATGACCATAGAATAAGTAATGAAAAGTGAACCTCTATGAGTCACTAGAATTTTTTTTCTTATTGTAGTTATATTTTACATCACATACAAGAACTTGAATTTTCACCCACTATGAAACTTCTTAGTAGAATGAGATCACCCATCATCTAACTATGATTTATTTTCCTATGATGATATGAACAATCTCCCAAAAATTTATTTTACTACCCCTATGATCCTTAAAAATAAAATGATCAAAATTTATTACTCTGTTATAGATTGTTATAAAATTATTAAAGGACACCAAGGCACACAAATTAGTGTAAATTCATTAGATATTCCTTATAAAAGGGATTAAATTTATGAGAGTTCCCATACTTGGAAAAAACCAATGGTATTACACTAATAGATCATAAGAATTGAGGTCATAGATACATTAAACACTTTCACTACCACCACATTGAGTTTCCTCATGCTTCCTTTTCTGATTAGATGAGGAACTTTTTCTTCCACTTATTATGATCGAAACCCACACATTATAGCTTTTATTTGCATATCAATATCAAAAATCAGTATCGTATTAACCAAATTAGTTTAGGTAATTTAGAAAAAGGGAATAATTCAAATATGTTCTGAATTTTTAGCCCTATATCAAATTTTTGACGGTTGAGGTCATCATTTCAATGGATCATATAACCAATTTGGACTGACTTGGGAAAATTAGTGACATCTTCTATAGAAGAGTAATTATCATACTCTAGAGTAACAATCTATATATATATATATTCATCTTTATCATATCTAGGTAAAAATATTGGTTAAAAATCACTTTAATAATGGCCCATGTATGATCCTCACACAGCTTAACAAGTACTGTTGACCCCACCACTTTTATCTCTCTCCATTAAGAATATAAGTGGTGAATTTTACAAAGGATTTCTTATGAACTGTAGGTTATTTATATTCACCACTTTATAATGATATTAATTTTTTTATGAACCCATATATTTAATATTTCGAATCACCAACTCAAAAAAGAGTGGAATATATAGGAGGAACACATTGTGTAAAATTATCCTCAACCCCATCTCTATGATTCGATAGAGTTTTTTTGGAGGAATTATCTAGAAAATATGAAAAGAAAATTCCAATCAATATATATTTAAACTAAAATTATATTTAATAAAATATAAATACCCACTCAATTAATATTATATATGTTTAAAAAACAAGGAAGATCATATTGAGAAAAGAGATGAAAAGCATAAAAGTCTAAAATTTATTCCACTGTACGTGGATTGACTACATAGTTTGGTAGATACTCGTCCAATAATTTGAGTTACAATAGAAATAATCTTGAATAGATTTTATGATTTTTGAATAGTTTTACAGAATATTCACCATAACCATATACCATTATATTTCTTCCCATTTTCACCGTGAAGCATGAAATTTCAAAACAATTACTCACAGGGTTTCCCTAAAATGTGTATTATAAAAAAAACCATATCAAAACATATTAAAAAATATTTTAAAATTAGAATCAGGTTTGAGGTATAATTCTTAAACATCTTTAGTTACTAATGGATAAACATGAATAAGAGTTTTCCTAACACTTCACCATACCCACCTATCATGTTTTTTCAATTTTATATCCTATTTACCATTACTTCCTAAATATCAAGAGGTATCTAATATCATTTTGGAATAAACTATAATGGTTTTACCCTTAATTTCACTAAAACCAATCTTCCATAAGTCTCAAAGTGCATTCCCAATCACCATGAGCAAGTAAAAAGTTTTTTAGGTATCAAATATGACCACTGGAAATAATTTCTTCCCTCAAATACAAAAAATAATTTTAAAAAATACAAACAATTATTCAACATGATGTATCTATACATTGGAAATCCAAGCCAAATAAACAAATAGTTTCAAAAAAAACTAAATGAGACATGGAATAGTGAAATTAAACATGATAACTACCATCTATAACTAAATGAAAATATAATACAAGATACAAGAATCTGTAATACACATGAGTACATAAAATAAAGAGGAGGTTATGGTGGTTGATGGATTGGAAAAAATAAGAATGATTTGATCCCCAGAGGACACTACATGATCTAATTCCATGTGACCCATAGTTACTACCCAATCACTATAAAAGTAATGGATAAATGGGGATCAAGATGTTCCAAAAAAGGATGTGTCCCTTTTCCCCTTCTCTATATCACAAAAAACCATGTCTATATACACTAGATGGGTGTAAACAGGGTTTGAGTAAAAATCCAAATTGTATAACACCATAAATCTATGGGATCATTTTTAGATGGAAAATAACTAATAGTAGTTTAAAATATATCTTATCCACAATTTTCAAATTTTATTTGAATAAATTCAAAAATATAACCCACATAATTTAGAGAACCAACCTATTAAATCAAAACAAGAATAAGAAATATACATTAATATGATTCATGAAAAACATTTAATGTAATCTTATCAATGTAACTAAACAACCAAATAATATATGCCTAGAATAGATAAAAACATGGGTTTATAACCTTAGGTTATGTAAAAAAGAGTCATCCTTGGAATTGGAACACCATAATACTTATTGTCTTATGGTGAACCTATTAGAGTAAAACATAAATTTAACCTTAAAATTACCAAATCATTCTGCAATATACCAACAAGGTCAAATCACAAGGCTATCACTTATCAATACAAGAATAAATAAAAAACTACCATGACTGGATAGTACAAAAAAGCATGAAACTATCATGTTTGGATTCTAGGGTCAAGCATGAAGGTATCATTTCATTTACACTTACCCAATTTTTCTATGTGTAAATTATCCAAAATTATGTACCAAAACATAACCATAAATAATCCATCCTCAATGATCAAAATAAACATGAAGATTAATAATCTTCATAAACAAATATCTTCGATATGAACCAATATCATAACTAAATGAGTCATTATAGGTTATAAAATAAAGAAAAACCAAGGAATTTGTTTTTTACAAACAATTACCATTAAAATTTTCTTTTTAAAGTCCATTTGAAACAAAAACATCATTGGAAACATTTTATAAAACATATTGTTGGTATAAATCTTTTTTTAGAGAAAATTTAATATAAAATCCATTGAAAACCCCAACTATTTCAAACACGAGTTCATGAAACCCAAATAAAAATTATAATATAGTCTTGAATAATATATTTAAATCAAATAATGAAATTAAATACATACCAATTACCATGGGGTGTCTAACCATATGTGAATAAATTATATTGTAATCTGTGTTATATCACTATATGAAGAATGTGTTTTATAAACGTTGTAAATTTTTTCCCCAATGATATAAATATTGGTTATGAAAAATAATGTTTGATGGGAACTCAGAAAAAGGTGATACACTATATCCCTTAACAAGTGATAAATTGTTTTCATAAATTAAAATATATTAGAAATATTTTTAGTAAACATTTCTTAAAAATTGTTAAAATATTGTTTAGGAAAATTTATCAATTTTCTTCAAATTACCATACTGGAATTGATTGAATGTTAATAATTTTATTGATGTCATGAATATAATTTTTTTTATGATTTGGTCATTGAATTGAATCCTCAATCACCTAAAATCATGAATGATGAGATCAAATAATGAAACAACATGATTAATATGGGGATAAGGTAAGATTTGCTGATAGTTAAGGGGAATATATGATATTTTATTACTATAATAGCTATAAATATTTACAAAAAAATGTCATCTTAGTTTTTTACACTCATAAAGGGTGTAAGGATTTTATGGTGTTTTCATAAACATCAATAATATTTTGTTGTTGAATTACCTGAATTTAGTGATTAAAATATCATTCCTATCATGTTTTGATCTATTCTTTTATACCCATGACTATTCATTTTATTTTCCTTGAAATAAACAACATTTAATAACTAATAATTTTCTACTCTATATCCAGCATAGTTATAATACTTTTGATGTTTTCATAAATTATACTAGTATTTTTTATCTTATTATGTGAATTATAGATGTTATTACAATTATTATTCTTTGATATAATGGTTGAACTAATTGTTAAATTGGTAAGAAATATAAATCTATGTGGTTATATAGATTATAGATTAATGTACCCCACTAAATGTTATATGAATATTTTGAATGGGTTCCAAAAAATTGAAGTCAAATAAATGGTTATATTATTGAGATGTATATTTTTGAAGAAGATATTGAATTTTGTACCCAATATTTATTTTATGCCGATAATGTTGGGAACTTAAAATCTCATAATTGTGGCTGTATAGAAGGCGAGTGACTTTCAAGAAGACATTCTATTATAATTATGATCATAAATTTAAAATAGAGTAAACATTATATTTAATATATGTGTAAAAATAGTATGATATATATTTAGAATAATAAATAAAATATTAGAAATTTAAATCTTTAATGTGATGAAATTATGATATCTAATAAAAATAATCAATAATTTATAAATTTATTTTGAAACTATAGTTTTATGGAGTCATATAAAAATCCAAAAAATAATTTTTGGAAGACAAGATTGATTTCTAGAGACCATGTGTACAGGTATTATCATACAACAATTACTCAATTAATTCTTATGATTGTTTTATAATGAAATATGATGAATTTAATATGCTAGAAAATAAGAGAGTTACTTTTGTGGTGGAAATAATAAATTTATTTTATAAAAGGGAATGAAATGAAATTTATAAAACTATTTCTTACATTGATATCACTGAAAAATATGGTAGTCGTATTATATGACATTCTACGTGAGGATTTTTCAATAAAAATTGGGTGAAAATAAGAGTATTATTAAAATTGATGAATAGGGATTAATAAAAAAATTATTAAAGAAGTTTATATGAATAATCCATTTATAATTTCATCAAGATTAATTTTATTATTTTATGAAATGGAACCTATATATAAAATTTATTATGTTATTCCATTAGTGACAAAAAGAATTGTAGAATCAAATAAAAATTCCATGGAGGATAATAATTTCATTAGGGTTTCATAATCTTTTTTTGGGGTCCTAATATATATGGGGTATTTTATTCTATAGGGTATAATAGTATGGGATGAAAATAATTTATTGTTTGGGAAACCCCTTCATCTCTTAAAGAAAATAAAAAGAATATAATAAAAAATGTTGATATTTGACAGCAGTTTTTTATATACAATATGTTTTATATACATATTGTTTCCATAACATAATGTTTATATATTCAATATTATTTTTTTAACTAATCATGAAAAAACTTGATTCTATACTTACTGGAATTACCAATCTTGAGGAATAATATAAGAAAAACATTGAATATGAGAAATAGTTTGAAGCTGAACAACATGACGATGGTGATGGAAAAACCATAAATGGGAAATATAATGATGGTGGGGAATATATTAAAGGTCAGGAACATGAATAAGTGATAATGATGAAAAAATATAATATAATCATCACATGATGATTTTATTTAAATTTATTAAGGCATGAAGTAGAAGTAAGAGATTCGAGGATGGATGAAATTCATGTAGTTAACCTATTAGCCCAAACAAGTCCATTTTTATTTGATTCATTTGGGTTAGTTTAAAAATTCATATGCTAATTTATATAGATACCTGAAATAACTTTTTCTATAAAATAAATTCAATTATTTTGGAATATATTTCTATAGAATTGTAATATACTTTTTATATTTTACATAAAAATAAAATAATGATATTATTATTTTTTTGACATTTTTTCTCAAAGAGTAGTTTTAAATTTGAATACTTTTGGATGAAACTCATATCAATGGTTACTAGAAATATAAATTTGGAACTATGAATGAGTCATACAATTATAAATATTAGGTATGATTAGGGAAATATAAAACCCAACCCACTATATTTATACCCAAACATCTTAAACTAAGAAACTTGGAAAGCTTTCATTTCATGTTTAAATAAGGAAATATTTCAGGTATAATGTAATTTATTTTTTAATTATTATAAAATACGTATATTTAATAATTTTCTTTACAAATTTTAAATTATGAAATTGAAAGATAATAGAAAATATAAAACACAATGAAAAAGTCATTTTACACCTATTTTAATAAAATGTTTGTGTATGTTTCACCTTAAAAATAAATTTTATGTACTTAAAAAATATATTAAACATTTTAAGTGTCATGAAACTATAAAAAAATTATTTTTATATATTTATATGTTGATGGATCAATTAGAATCTCCATTTACCTTAATCTGTCGTCATATTATATAGAAATAATCTCATATAAATAAAAAATGACATGTAATAGATGAAAGCATAAAAACATATTGAAGTAACATATATGAATTAAATAAAAGAATTATTCTAAGCCAATATGTTAAATCATAATAATTATTACTTATTTTAATTTTTCTACTTGGTTTAAGATTAATATTTTTTATCCAATAAAACAAGTGAAGAAAAAAATAATGTGGGTTTACATTGTATGGAAAAGTGTCGTTGCATTTAAGGTGTAGGTTTTGGAGTTTCAACACGAGTCTACTTTTGGGAAGTAAAAACATAGGTTTATTAGGGGAATAAAATAAAAGATATTAATGATAATATTGAAACAATATAGGAAAAATGTAAATAAAAAACATGAAATTAATAGATTTTATTCTTAAAGGAATCTATATAAAGAACTAGTAAAATAAGAATTGTTACGAACAAACCTTGGTTGACCCCTGAAATAATCACCTATGTTAGAATGTGACAAACTTAATGTGTGTTCTTGATCCCCCCAGGGTTATGATAAGAATAATAGAAATTAGATGAGAATATGAGAGGATGAATTCACCATATTAATATAATTATATAGGTAGCAGAATTCTATCAGAATTTTCGCATGACCAATCTATACATTTGAGGTCCAAGCACAAGTAAAAATGAAAAATTATCAAAAAATAGAACCAAGAAGGCTATAACAGTTATAATAAACAAGATAAACTTCTCTAAAAGATAAAACAAAACAAAAAAAATAATGTAGGACCACAAATATTATGATGTCTATCTTTGATGATATACACAAAACTTCAAAAAAAATGGATACCCAAGAAATTTTCCACAAGACTCAATGGGTCTCTGTCCAACCTAAAATACAAAATCACTCCATAGAGATCATAGAGGAATCAGAACCTGAATGTGCAGCTAAAATATAATAAGTGTGAGTAAAAACCATAGCAGATATTCCAAGATTAACCATGCCCCAAGTATCACATTTAAATAAAATAGAAATTTCAAGCTATTTTGATATACAGTTTAAAAACATTGGTTTTAATATTTTTGTTTTAAAAATAATAATAAATAAATTCACATTTTCTTTTAAAATTAGTTACATTTGAAATAAGTGGTTTTAATGATTTTAAAAATAATTAATCATTGAAAACATAAATATGTGAAATAAGAATTATTAATAACATCACATTGGCGATTTTTATATATTAATGATAGTAAAGAAATTCTAAAACCATTTTCTATAAAAAAATAAAACTGTATTATATTTAGAAACCAAGAGTACAATGATAAGTAAGAGTATATATAAAAATAATTTTAGTAGAAATAGTAATTGAAGTGAAATTGGAAATTATGCATGATTTACTATCACAAAAATATATGTAAATTATATAATATAAAAAAATATAGTACAAATGTTCATGTTAGTACTTAATATCTCATGAAAAAAACGAGATCAAATTAAATATTATTCATTATATCAGTATTCCTAATGTAGTACAACAACCATAACACTAAATCATACCCTACCTAATCTAATAGAGTAGAAACTCCTCAAGCACATAAAATCATACTAGGTGAAAATAGCTCTATCCAATCCAAAGATATTGCAACAAGTGTTCCTAGAATTTACACTATATAATCATAGTTCCCATAATGTATAAAAAATGTGGGTGAGCCAATAATTATAATCAAGCAATTATAAGATTACAAATACAGAAATAGTACATAGAATAATAACTACCCAAAAGCCCCTCCCCGAGAACCCCTTCTAAGAATAGGAAATTTCTCATTAATTATCAATATAATTGGTATTATATGATATTTACATTACCATCCAAGAATAAAAAACATAAAAAGGAGTATATTCCAAGTTCATTTTAATTAATATAAACATCTTTTAATGTTCTAACCAGGCCTTCAGAACATTCTTTAGAAAATGTTATAAAACCATTTCAATGAGTCGATCACACACTTAAAAATCCAAATAATCATTTATAATTTCATTGAAAAATGAAAACAAAGTTTAAAACCTTAAATTTAATTTATAGAGTCCATTCATGCTATTTCTAAATTATTTGGTGTGTGAGAAAAGAACAGAATTTATAGTTTTAAAATAAGAGAAACACCTTAAATTTCAATGTAAATTAATTTAAATCCTTACATTCTTCTCAAAACCAAAAAATAGTAATTAATAATATCATGAAATAAAAAAATGTAATTTAAAGATGTAAACAATCAAGGGTTCTCGAATTAAAGATTAAAGCATTGGGAAACATACCACAAATTTATTAAATGACGATGTTTCCACAAAGCGAGTTGTTAATAAACCATCTAAAGGAAAGAAAAACCATTCATTAATATTTCCAAATCCTAGAATTATAAAAAAACCACATAAGATTCAATCTATAAAAAACTTAGTTCACTAAGACAATATTATAGAATGAACATGATGAATAAGATATATAATGAATAAAGAAAGGGGTCCAGATGGATTTACCATGAATAATAATGTATAAAATGGAATAAAACCTAATGAAACTACAATGAGAGGGAAAAATAATGAAGAGAATGGCTATTGGGCCTCATAAAGGAAAAATTAAGGGGAAATAAGTCCCTAAAATGGGTTAAATAATAAGTGAAGAAAATTATAAAAGTTAAATTTTTCTTGGAAGGATCCAATTTAAAGTATGATGTGTATGTTCATGTTGTGAACCCTTCCTCTAGGGTTGGGAGTCCCTATTCCACAAATATTTCACAAATTAAGTTCCCATTTCATATCTTGAAATGTTATATCCTATATATTTAGCTCTCTAGGACCCCTTGAAAACCCCTAAAACACTAGATAAACCCATAAAAAAATAAATCATACAAAAAATGTCTATAAAAACAACATGGTAGCATGTGGGTGTGAAAAATATCCCTAAAATAATGATTTATATCCCTAGAAGGATTTAGTGAATTTGGTTGATCACAAAAAAGGATAAAACTCAACCTTCTAACAGACCTCAAAATTCAAAACCATGGAACTCCACAACCACCAATAAGGAAGAACTCATGAATTGAACCAAAATAAAAAAAAACTAAACTCATAATTCTCAAACCATTTTTGAAATATTTATAATTAAAAATGAAAAAGACACTTTTTTCATAATAAAAACATCCACAAGGACTCTATGCTAAAAAATAACATAAAATATTGAACTAAATATGGTTGTCCACCTACTATATTATATTTCCACTAAATCACCACGTACTCTAATGAAAACTAATCACAAATAATGATCAAACAAACATTGAAAAGGAAGTGAAAATGAAATGAATAATTCTTAAAGCATGGCCACAAAAAATTCTAAAGTAAACTATTAATAATTCAAATCATCCACATGAAACCGAAGGGTCAATATATCCTCAAATAAAGAATAAGGTGAAAAGAAGATGAATTTCAATGGGATGGAAGAATACCAAAGAGGATTACTAAATCAAAATAAGCACCAATTATTTAGACATTGGAATCGTCCAATGTGGAAAATCTGGATCCAATACTTCTATGTGCGGACCATTTACAAAATCATTGTTAATGACATAGAAAACCAAAATTATGAAATGAATTTGGAAATTTATAACACTGGGGCTTTGAGTGACCCTACATACCACACAGTGGGCACACCGGTTTCCTTCCTCAAAAACAGTCTAAGAATAAAAATGCGTTGGACTCTTCATACCCCCAATTCGTTTCTTAGAATCAATAAAATTTATATTTTCATTATTGGAGGCCCCTTCACCACTCTGTGGAACTAATGAAGTATAAATTAAATCAACCTCTCATACTAATATTACCTCAACCTGAATTGCCTACCTTATCACTTATCCATAATAGGTTAGGACAATCTCTAACACTCTTTACTAAATATCAGGATGAGGGCCTTTTATTAAACACTAAGACTTTAAAGGACCATCCAAAATAAACTCCATAAGATATGGGATAATATGAATGATATGATAGAAATAATTCAACCCCAAAATATTACCCTATTGGAGATAGTATAACTCATTCAGTTTAACCACTTTCACTTCCTAAGATAAATACTATTAAATAAAAAAAATATTAGAAACGCTCCATTAAAAGGTTCCCTTGAGGATTAGTCGAAATGATATGCTTCCACCACTTCCAATATACCCCTTTAAGCATAATGGTTGAAAAATTGATCTTCCAAAGACTCAAATAACTCTCAAAGGGAAAATATCATCTCAATGTTACACAATAACTCTACAACTTCAGCAGGATCTGACTATCCCTGAAAGAGGGGGGGGTTCAACATTCAAAACTCTTGAATAAAATACTTAGGTTGATCAATTGATGGGATAACTTGCACATAAACACCATTAAATATCCCTTTAGAATAATTAGATACTTCATGGTGGCATACTTTAAAATAATAGTAGAACAAAAAACAATCAAAAAACCTCCTAATATCAAATTATTTTCAAACCAAAGACCAATGGATCAGAGGATGATTTACAAATAAATACCCTAAAATAAAATAATTCTCATTACACCACTTTAAAAATATTCTCAATGTTAAAACTTATAACTTCTATAAAATCCAATACAAAACTATTATATTTTATTCAAAACAACCATTTAATTACTTTCTAAAATGTATATTTTATCATCAATATCACCTTAAAATTAAACATCTGTCTTTAAAATAGTATTCAAAATAGCACACCCTAGTTTTTATTAATTATGGGTCATCACATGAATTTTTAATAGAATACCAAATTTATCAAAACCTATTAAACTAATATCCAAATACCAATTTAATTTTAAATAAAATTAAGAAATATCAGTTATCATTTTCAGAAACCAAAACATTAGCACTTGAAACTAAGATTTATGATTTTAAAACCTAATTTTCACAGTTTTAATGTGAATTTTTCATAATAAAAAAATATTTAAATAATTTAAAACACTTAAATCATGGTGGATTAGTTATCACAAATTATTTCGACACATGATGTGTGGGTCATGTTCAAATCATACTACTTTTGTGAAGAGTTATTTTGAACCTTATACTCAGTCTCTACATGGTTCTCTATAAACTTCAATCTTATTTTTAATGACTAGTTCAACTCCCATTCCATTCAAAAAAAAAGAGAAAATTTAAAAAGAACCCCACATATTAATAAAATCAAAAAACTATCAACCAAATTTGAGAAATAAGATAATTAGAGAGAAACAAAATCAATATCCTAAACTAAAAACATGAGTTCCCATGGGAAATCAAGATTCAATATTAATTATGTTGGCTAGAAAACTCTTCATATATATACTCAAACTTATAATATTCCATATCTAATTGACAATTATAGACTAAATAAAAAGGGTTCTTTATAACCTAGGCCCACAAATGAACTGAGGCTCAGATAAAATTTTATGATGAATTTTCCAAGGCCAACTCTTGAAATGGGCACCAAAATCAGCCCTTGAAATATAATGGTACATGTTTTTAATATCTAGATATTTCATATTAATATATTAATATTCAATACATTTAACAAATAAATTTATGAGGACCATAAAATTTTAGTGTCTTTGGAGACCAGATATACAATGTTCTTATATCATGAAATAACTTCGTCATCACCCCTAAATATCTTCCCATTTAGTACACTTCATAGACATACCCTACTTAAATATTTCATTATAACATATAGAAATAAAAAATAATAAAAATTTGAGCTCACATTCTTAGTAAGGGTATACATGAACAATATCAATCGATGAACATATGGATGAATAAGATAAAAATAAGGGTATAATATTTGAAATATAACTTAGAAAGGTCATGCCCAATTTATCTTGTATCATAAACCTGATCCATGGTATAAAACAATACCATTTGAAAATAAATTATCCATAGGAGTGATAAATTATCATAAATCCATCATGAACCATATGTTCATGTCATATAAGTGATGAATCATAATAAGTATAGAAACAGTTTCATACGTCAAGGATAAAAATTGAGACCATCAAGTCATAAAGGATCAAGAATCAAAACATGTTTCTCATTTCATAATCAATCATGAATAATCACCCATTTCCTATAGTGGATCATGCAACTCATTATGTTTCCCATAATGGGTTAAGCACATCAGCTTGTTTCCAATCATTATCTCACGAGATATAAATATTTAACCAATGAATTAGAGGGAGTTATAGGTCCCAACCATCATATAATAAAACAATTAGTGTTCCAACAGATCATAAAACATTCATCCTATCATAAAAAAATAATAAGGAATTTAGTTTTATAATAATTTCATCATATCACCACCAAAATATAGTAATCATTTTTTATTAAAATTTCTAGAATTCATTATATCATAACTAGTGAAAAAACAGGTTTGATAAATAAATTTACATTAAAATCATAAACATAAACCATTCAAACAAATAATAATAATGTTACGATTGGATAATATCCCCATTAAAACTTAAGTGACACCAATGTTATTTTGTCATTGATGAATATAAATACCATAAAATACAGTTAAAACATTCTTTAGGAGAATATACTTTTTGATTCAAATCACTAATTTAAAACATAAAAAATTTAAAAAAATATTATGTAAAACATAATATTTGAAAAAAATCTTGAATCTTTGTGAATGATTCTTCAAATAATTATGTGGTCATGATGGTTGAAATGTTTTTTCATGCTGTACAAACTAAACTAAATATTCCTTTTACATTTTTTGTAAAAAGTTAAAAAAATATCATTTAGAAAATGATAATAATATACCATTTAATTTTTCTTGAAACATAAAATGGGTATATTTTTCAATAAAAATAATTATATAATGGTCAAAATTTAACTTAAAGATTTTTAGAAGACATGGAAAATGAAGAAAATGGGTTTGGAATAAAGAGAGAAATAAATATGCTCTTCCTTAAAAATATTATTTTTGGAATCATGAGTACATAAAGTGAGGAAAATTAAAGTAAAAAATATATTTTAATGAAATAAACATAGGTTAATACAACTCATGAGTTTTTTTGAGAGATATTATAATAATAAAACTTTAAAAACTAAATAATAAACAATTTTGATAAACAATGAGACTGTAATATACAAACTTTCACTACTTTTGTATCTTTCGAATCACGAGTACCATGAAATAAATAAAATTGTATGTATATGTATACAAAATAATTTCTTGATCATTATCATAAAAAGAATTCATGGTCATTATACACACCACACAAAATAAATAAATAGTGTATAAGTATATGTCCCATATAAATGAAAGTTATACACAGATCTATTACCATATTTGTAAATTCTGAATCATATGCCCTCTGAAATAATAACATTAAATAAAACCCAAAATATCATAAAATAATAATTGTGTAATATAAAATCTAAAAGGGGTTGTATATACACCATATAAAAGAATATTAGTGAATAACATAACTTATGTCCCAAAGAAAACAATTTGAGATAAAAACCCCATACCTCAAGTCTTTAAATATTTCGAATTCATTAGAACCTCATTTTTAATAAATATTTTTTTATTATATATATATTACATAACCAAGATCATATATATCAAACCATTTTTTTTTAATTATAAAATACAATCACCAATTCATTAATAATTCTTTATTGAAATCACTATTACAGGTAATAAATACTTTGTTTTTCATGTATGTTTTGGTTCGATAGTTTTGGTTCTTGTACATTAGTTATGGTCCCATAATCTCAAAATATTAATCATGGTATAAATTTCATATATATTCATTATATTTAGAATTATATCCATCCATGAAATCAAGGATAGTAAAATGAATTACACTGTTCATGGAGACAGTAGGTCATACTTACGCATTAATGCTGTTTCCATATTCTTAATGGATATAATGAAGTAATTGTAAATAATAATTAACTTTTAAAGAATAATTATTATTTAATATATATATATATATATTTCATGTATTAATTAAATTTATCATCACTACCTTCCATGTAAATCATAATTTAAAAATGTATCACATCTCTTGGTGAGGTGGTAGTCTGTCATACACACGAGCGACATTATCATATTCCCCCACATTGGAAATTAAGAAGGTATATATGGTGTTATAATTTCATAATTATACCTATAACATATAGATGTAATGAATATGTTAAATAAATCATTATATATAGCTATTATAGGTGATTATGGAAAACTAATTTCATCGGTTTGCAATGGGGTAGTCCATCGTACACACGATCGATGGTTTTATTTCCAATTTAATGGAAGAGGATGTTAATATAGGTTATGAAATTAAAATAATAAAAATATAATTATATGGGATATATTTTTGTTATTATATTAGTATAACTATAAAATATTTAAAGTTGGTTGAATAAGAAATAAAATTAAAATGCCCAGTTGAGAAAGATTTATCTTCTTCAGATAACCTCTATATGTTTATAAAAAAAATCCTTCATAGGAAGATTTCTTAAAAATAAAATGAATCTAGGATATGATAAGGGAATTATTGAATATTTTTTAAGGTATTTTTTGAAAAAAAATATGTTTTAAAAGAGTTAATATAAAAGGATAGGTTGTTCCCTTTTATAAGTGAAGGATAGAACAAATGGAACATTGAAAAGAATAAAGTGTAACCATGTTTTTTACATTCCACAAGGATAAAAAATGGATAATCATAGAATTATAGATTATATAAGCTCTAAATATGTAAAAAATGATATTTTTAACGTTTTATTTATTTTACCCTTATCTTTTTAGTTTAACCCTCCCAGTAAACCCATTTGAATCTTAACCGTTACAATTTGTTTTTATTATTTTCACTATTCATTATGACTAAAAATTAAATTGAAATTATTATATAATACTAATTTTTAAAATTTCAAATAGTGAATTTATATTTTAAAATTACCTTCATATATGTGGGAAAAGTAAATATAAAATTATTCTCATGGACATGACGAAAAAGTGGTTTTCCCAAGAGAAGGATTTCATAAGTATAACAAGTTATAATATCAAAATTCCATATTAATTTGATTAAATGCCAAAAATTTGTTTAAAAATAATAAAATTAAACAAATATTACTTTTACTTTTTTAAATATTATGTAATTTTTTTATTTTTCATTAAACTAAAAAACAATTTTTAATAAAAATTATAATTTTCACTATTCCCTGAAATTTTAATCATTTTGAAAAAATTATAAAAAATTCACCCTAAGATAATTATTATATGTTGTTTCAAAAAAAGTGTATTTTTTGAAAAAAAATTTATTAAAGGGTCAAAAATTAAATTTATTATATTTTCAGAAAAATAAATACAAATTGTGTCTTGGGAAAAATGTATTTTTGAAGCATATAATGGCTACTAAAAATAAAGTACTTATTTATAAATATTTTTTTTATCATAATCATTTGTAATTAATTTTTTAATTCAAATTCATACCTTTAAATTTAGTGGCTAGTTCATAACAATAATGATTAAATAATAATATTAATAGATATTGTTTTTTCTATACAACTTGGTATTATGCATAACACAATATATGAATCAAATAAAATTTATTTAAAAAAATCATAAAATCTTGTGGTGTTACATTATAACACCCTTAAAATGAATTTCTCCAATGAAATTATTCACTCTAAATTAGAAAAATAAGGATACTTCTACCAAATCTTATCCTCAAGTTCCCATGACATTTTTTAAAATTATTGTGTTTTCCATAAACATTAACAAGGTGAGTGGTTTTCTTTCATAGAACATTCTATCTATGATCTAGAATCTAGGCTAACTGTTTTTCATAATAAAGATCATTTTACAATAGTATGACCTCCAGTTTTTGTATATGTGAAGGGTTAGGTATGTACTTTCTCAGGATAAATACGTGGAACACATTATAGACTTGAGAGAGGTGTGGTTGAAGCACCAATCAAGAAGATACAATCAAAATATGATAAATAATTTAAAAGGGACCAATATTCCCAGTGCTTATTTTCCATTATTTCTAAATCTCATTACCTTCTTCCACAGATAAATTCTTAAAAACATATTTTCTCTAACATCAAATTCTTGATCATGGTGGTGATTATCAACATAACATTTATGTTTACTTTGTGCTACCCTTATTTTATGCTGAATAAATCTAAATGCCTTTTCCATTTATTTAGTAAGATAATGTCCCAATAGATTTCTTTCCCTAATATAATTCTAGAATGTTATAGATATACACTTAATTCCATAGAGTGAATCATGATAATCCATCTAAATTTTGGACTGAAATCTATTGTTGTAAGAAAACATGACTAGAATAAGTTGTTTATCCAAAACACATTTGAAAACCATAGAAAAAGATCTTACCATATCCTATAGGGTTTTAATTATCATCTTATATTCACCATCTATATAAGGATGATATGTAGTGCTAAAACACAAATCCATGTCCCAATCACAATGAATAATTCCCCAAATCGTTGATGTAAACCTTAGATCTCAATCATACAAAGTATAATGTGCTACTCTATGTAACCTTACCACTTCCTTATTTTATATCTTGATAAAATGATCTAGAGAGAAATCTTCTCTGATAGTGATAAATTGTATTGAATTTATAATGTAATAAATTAAAACTCATATTGAATTTTTCCCTTTATATGTTTTGGTGAATCCAATGAAAAAAACCTTTCTGATATTTTATCATTTCCATTATGGTATGTGTAGTGGTTGTAACATACCCTTGGAATTTTGTCTCCATGTCCTAACTTGCTAACATTCCAAAAACTGCGATACAAACTCTATGATATATCTATTCATATCATCCCAACCAAAATAGTATTTCTAATCTTTATATATATTTGTAATTATAGGATAAATAGGGAAAAAATATCTATGATATTCATCTAACAAATCCTTCCTAAGATTGTTAAAAAAATATATACAGAGTTTATGAACCTTATCATTTTTTCACAATGAAGGATGAACTTTAGAATATTTATCACCTTATTCTGTTACACTATATATTCTTTCTGTACCACATTAATCCTTAAATATATATATATAGTAACACTCATTTGATAAAGAAAATATTTACTAACCTTCCATTAAAATTTCTAGATACATTATTTGAAAATATTGAAATATTGGATCTTTTTTTATCCTCATCATGGATAAGATGGAAATATCATTTTTGATCAATGAATTATCCACCTTGTTCTCATTCCCATGGTGGTAATTTATTGAGAATTTATATTCTTTAAGCATCTCTACCATATTCCCAGTTATAATATTATCTCCTTATATATGGATATTTACTTTCAACTTTTAGGATCAATATATATATCACACTTTTCTCTACAAAGATAATTACTCCCTATCTTTAATGTAAAAATTTAAGCATTTAAATTATAATTAAGAGTTGGGTATTTTTATCATTAAAATTAAATTCCCTTGATTCATAATTTATAAACATGTCATTATACATTTGAACACATCCCAACACCTTCTCTTTAGTTATTTTAAATTTCCACCACATTCATTTTTCCGGAGGAACTTGGATCCCTTTTGAGTTAACATAGAGATTGGATTAGACAGTGGTGAGAAATTCTCCACAAAACTATTACTAATATCCATCCAAACTAAGAAAACAATGATTTCAGTTACTGTAGTTATTATAGGATAGTGTTCAATAGCCTTCGTCTTTGATGAATCCCCCGATATATCCTCATTAGAGATTATATGACCTAAAAACGACACCTCATATCTCTAAAATTCAAACTTTTATAATTTTTTTTATAAATATTCTCTTTATTTAGGTTCTTTAGGATAATTTTGTATTGACCTTTTTCTTGTTATTTCTATTTGAATAGATAAGAATATCATTTTTAAATACTATAACACATGATAAAGGTAACATCAAAGTCTATATTCATTAAATACCTAATGATAATAGATGAATTAATAAGACCATATATAATCTATATATATTCATTGTTTCTGTAACTTATACAAAATGTTTTCATGGGAATATATTCTTTCTGGACCCTCAATTGGTTACATCAAAAATAAAGGTCAATCTTTGAAAAGTATTGATCTCTGTATAGTTGATCAAAAGAGTTATCAATATGGGGTAGATAATACTTGTTCTTGATTGCGATCTTGTTTAGTTCTAGATAATAAATGTATTGTCACATTAATGTATTTTTATTCATAGAAAAGAATGGGTTCACATCAATTTTACACACTTGGATGTATTAATACCTTATTAATGTTCACATAGAGTTTCTTCTTAAATTCCTACTACTCGATCCGGGCCATTATATAGGGAGACCTCAAAATATGCGAGGAACTAGGTATGTAATCTATTGAGAACTCAACTTCATGATTTGGTTGAAGAATAGGAAAATATTATATAAATTCATCAATAAACATTATTACAATCAATATACAATGAATTTTTAGTTTCTCCCCAACCATCTGAGATAAACACTTCTTTTGAATTGGAATAAAAATCCATTAAATGGATGTGATTTTGTTTTTAAATTAATATTTATGATCAAGTTGACAGATGATCATTAGTTGGTTTGTAATATAAAATGTGACTTCCCTTCCACACCAATTTATATGGGATTTATATAAATAAATAAAATTCATGCCTATGATAACATCAAAGTCAACCATAAAGAGAATGTCAATATTTTTAGGATGAAAATTAGAATAAACTTAAATTGGGGAAAAATTGTAGACATGATATGCGATCATCGTACCATTAGAGATATTCATTGATAATTCAACATATAATAATTTAGGTGGTATTTCATAACCTTATAAAAAAATTTAGATATAAATGAGGGGAAAGATCCAAACTGAACAATACATTAATAGTTTTAGAGTTGATGGTAAGTGTGTCTTTCACCACATCACCATCATACACCTTGTCAGAAATAGTGATCACATGAGATTCCCATTTTTCCATTGAATTAAGTGGCTTATTAATTCAATAATCTTCATTAACCTTTCAATTTGAGCATTGGTTAGAATAATTCCCATACTCTTTTTATTTGAATAATTGGATCATGGGTGGTGCGTTAGTAAGTGTCTTATTCTCTTCCATTACATTAACTACTCCGTTTATTTCCATTAGAAATTCATGGGATTTATTACCCACCCTTCCATATTTAAATCACCTCCAAGTTCTATTCAATAATTTCCATTGATGTATCCCACATTACTGGAATGTATATGGTTGAAATTTCTATCCACCATGGGATTTATTTGAATTTTTATGAGATTTGATCTTCATTCTCTTATCTAAACCATGGGAATCATGGGAATACTTAATTTTTAAATACACCTTGAGTTTACAATGACTTATTTATTAATAGATACTAATTTTTAATAGAGAACACCTTTTAGATATCTGGTTTTAGTCAACTAAAGAATCAATAAACATCACTTTTATGTTTGATGAAAATACTAGAGGCATACCTTTCAAGTCTTGTAAAACATGCCACATAGGTACCAAAAATTCATTATCTTTATATATAATCTCTTGGATTTCATTCTCCTTATTTCTATGAATAATATGACAATTTTATTATTAAAAAATAATCAATTAAAATCATCCCACTCCATAATGCCAATTTTTTTTCTCTACATTTCTTTGTTAGAGTTCACCCATGATCCGATTCACATTCTAAATGATAAACAACCAAAATTAAATTTTCATTCTCTAAACACTAAATAACTGAAATTATCTTTTCAATGGTACTGATCCATTACTCAGTAACTATTATATTAGTGGAACCCCTAAAATATGGTGAGTTACACCACATAATGTACTCAATCGAATGTTTTTCCCTTCTTTTTTTCATTTGGATGTTCAACATGATTCATAGCTTGAGAATGGTTTGTGAGAATAGAAACAAGATTTTGTATTCCCAATCCCATAACATTTTATTTCTCATCTGGAAAATCATTTTATTTTTTTTCACATTTATCATTATGATGGGTCATTCTGGTTCTATTCGTTGACTAAAACTAAAAATATTAGTTTATTTAATAGTAATCATTATGTGAAACCACATAATTAAGAACGAAAAATAATTTATAGGGTGTATTAAATCATTAAACATTATTTTAAATCTATAACATTATAGGTTTAAAATAAGTCATATATAATCATAAACTATTCCAAAAAATTATGATGGTTTATAAGAAAATGTGAATTAACCAAAGTAGATCCAACAGGTGTTTGAAATCGAGTGTGCAATAAGAATGTTTTTGTGTACTAGATAATGCTTGACCCAATATTAATGAATCTATTTCAGAGTTATAACCCCAAGGTAAATCTTTTCAAGAACCACATCAACTTATAGTATCTATATAGGGTTGTATGTCAAGGTAAACCAAATGAGATCTTCTATACCAAAACATTATAATATTATCTTATACTTTGGATTATCCATTGGGTTCTAACTAAAGATTTCTCATCATATTTTCCAGAGGATAAATAAACCATGTTATGATACCAGGTACAATGAATCCATATTTTCTTACATAGATAATACATCTTAATAGATAAATAATAAATACATTTCATAAATACATGCCTGCGGATTATAAAAGTTTAGTGGCTTTGGATACCTGATACACACTCTTCTTATACCATGAATGTTCAATAAGATATCCCATAAAGTTCTTTCCACTTATCAAAATACATATTAATACTATACTGTAACCATTCCTCAGATTCTATGGAATGGAAATATAAGAAAATGGTGCACTCAGATGCTCAGTAAGGGTAAATATGGAAGATATCCACCAATATTCATATAAAATTAAAATATAAGCATAAGGGTATGATATTATGAATATAAAAAAATATGTTCATACCAAACCTATCATGGATCATAAACATGATTCACAATATAAAAAATTATCATTTCAAAATAAATAAACTATAAGTGTGAAAAATCAGCATAAATCAATCATAAACCATAAGCTCATGTCATATAAGTTTTCCACAATAATAAGTATAAAATCCATTTTATATTCAAGGTTAACAATTGCAACCATAAAATAATAATATATCAAGAATAAAATCTTTTTTCTCATTTCATAATAAGTCATAAATCATTACTTATTTCTCATTTTGGCTCAATTAGATTGACCAATTTCCCATAGTGGATCAAGCACATTGACTTGATTCTTATCATTATCTCATTAGACATAAATCATTACCGAATGCATTGGAATGATATATAGATCCCACATATCAAAAATTCCATAAAATTTATGTGATAAAAGATTATAAAACATTCATCATATAACAACCCTTGAAAAATTAAAGGAATTTAGTAAACTTTTCATTATATTATATGTTGAGGAAAAGAAATAGGTTTCATAAATATTTCATCAATTCATCATATCATAAACTGTTGAAAAGGAAATGATTTCATAAATATTTTTTAATCATAATAATAAAAATAAACCATAAAAATATAGAATAAGTATGGTACTTTTAGACCATATCCCCAATAAAATATAAGAAACACTAAATGTTGTTGTTGTTTATGAATAATGATTCAATAATAGATTATAAAAATATTATTGTGGAAAATATTTTTTCACATGAAATTACATATTTAAAATCTGAAAATATCCCAAATTTTTTGTTAAAATTTTTTGTTGAAAATAACCTTTAAAAAATATGAATTAATATTTAAATAATTAATGGTTCATGATGGAAGAAAATTCCATTCATGCTGTAAATATTAAAACAATGATTCCATTCACATTTTTGATAAAAATTCAAAACTACCTTGTTCAATAAATAAAATGAAGAATCATTTTAGTTTTTTTAAAAGTAAATAATGGATGGAAATATCTTGAAAGACTAATTGGATAATGATGATAATGTCTTAAGAACATTTTTAGAGAACATTCCCTGGTAGAAAAAGAATTTATCACCAAAGAGAGATATAAATTTGGTTTGCATTAAAAACATTATTTTTGAGTATTGAGTACATAATGAGAATAAAAATTAAAGTAAAATTTCAATTTTAATTTAATAAACATATTAGAATAAAATACATGAGTTTATTGAGATATATATCTTAATATTTTATAATCGGAAACTTAATCATAATCAATCTCAATATGTAATGAGATTGTAACATAAAACAATTTACCTTTGTATATTTTGAATTGTAACCCCCATGAAATAAATAAAATTTGATTCATATGAATATTACATAATTATTTGAGAAAAATAATAAAATTAATGAGTGGGTAGTATTTACAACACACAAAAAGAAATAGGTTGTGTATAAGGCATGTGACCCATAGAAATAAAAGTTAGATGAAAATACCATACCTACTTTGGTAAATTTTGAATCACAATACCCAGGAAAGAATGACATTAAATGAAACATTAAATATCAGGAGAATAAATAATTTCAAGATATAACATGTTAATGGATTTGTATATACACTTCACAAAATAAGATATGTATAACATAATATATGTCTGAAAGTTGACAATTTCATATAGAAATCCATTAACACAAGTATTGAATTCATTCTTATGCATTAGAACCTCCTTTATAAAAAATATATATATTATAAACTTTTTATATAACCATGATCATATATAAAATACCATATATGATTTACTTATTTACTTTTTCCACATGCCCAATAATTTTTTTTATTAAAATCATTATTCCGGATGATACTCGCTTCATTTTTAATGTAAGTTCTTGTTATGTAGTATTGATTAGTGTAATTTAATTATAGTTCTGTAATATTCCGAATGTTTTTAATGATATAAATATCATTTATATTAATAATATAAAAAATAACAATCATTCAAAAAAGTATACATAGTGAAATGATTGACATTGTTAATTGAGAGGGTTGGTCACACGTACAGATGAAAACTATTTCCATATTCGTGATGGATAAAATAAAGTAAACGTAAATAATAATTAACCATTCCTGAATAATTATTATTTAATATATATCACACATGATTATTATATTTACCTTTAATACCTTCCATGTAAAGACTAAGTATACAATGAACAACATTGCTTCATGAGGCGGTAGTCCATCATACACATGAGTGACATTATCATATTCCCTCTAAATGGAATGTAAAAATATATATGTGATATTATAAATTAAAATGTATATTTATATTATAAATATTATATTAATATGTTAAATACATTATTTTATCCATCCTTTAAAGGTGATTATAGAATGTTAATTACATTGGTTCGCAAGGATTTCGTCCACCGTACACACAGTCAATAATTTTTTCCCATTTAATGGAAGAGGATAATACAATTAATGAAATTAACATAATAAAATCCTTGTATGTGGGATATATTGGTATTATTATATCAGTATAATTTAAAAATATTTTAAGAAGGTGTAAGGATAAATCAAATCAAATCCCTTAGTTGAGAATGATATATCTTCTCTAGCTAACCTCATTAGGTTTACACATAAATCTTTCCTAGGATAGATCACTCATGAGATATAAATCTTTACCAAATAAATTAGAGAGAGATATAGAACAATGAGACCAAAATACTTAAGGGATCAGCCATGGGATAAAATAATTCTTCTAAGGATAATTAAATCCCAACAATATTTCTTCTTTATTTTTTAATGTTATAAGTTTTATAGATATAATGTTATAAAATGGAAATAATTAAATCATTGAATTTTGAGAGAATATATATAGAACAATCCATTATAGCATCATTAATCTTGAGAGATTCAGTGAATTTTTCAAATATTAATGGTTATGAGCCTCCATTATGATTGTATATGATAGGTATATTTTTTTATTCTTGAATCCTGTAATTGAAATACTATTTTAGTTACAATTTAAGAGTATTCATATTTTTATTGATATTTTTTTCATGACCATATAAAGGATTCAAATTATGATAACCATTTTCCATTTGGAAATCCTTATGTCAATTCAATACAATATATAACAATGAGTCAAGATGAAATTTTAGAAATAAAATACTAGGTTTTTCAAACTATTTTGTAATAATGTAATAATAATAAAACAATCCTTAACACTTAACAAATAATATTAAAACTATATACTCAAATTCAATTTAATATATTGGGATATTTTAACATTAATTACTTATTAATTTATGTTTTTTATAGGGATCACTAGACATTCATTCCAATCAATTAATGTAATATGATGATAAATTTCATAGATCCATTATATTGATATCCAAAAAATTTCCCCGGAATGATGCCCCTAATTAATTGGTAACATATTAACTTCATTTATATATATATATATTCAATAATATGTATTATAATATTCTGTAATGATATAGTTTTTTATAATATTGAAATGTTTATGTATTGTAATGTACATGATGTGAGGTCTAAAAGATCAAAATAAACCTTTTAATTTGTATAACCAGATAACCATCAGGGTATATATATCAATTTTTCACTATTAAAGCATATATAAAAATAAATTTCAAATTTTTCTCATTTTTTTATTTTGTTTAAAAGAAATGAATTGCTATGATTTTGGTGATTATTTCGATAAATTAATGAATGATATTATATCCGACCATTAGACTCATTTATCCAAAAAGTTAATTAATTGAGTAAATAAATTTGAAGTTAATATATTTACTAACTGTTAATAAATCTATAACTTCTAATTACAACATTTATTTAAAAAAATTATTTAGATTAGGAAATAAATTTTTTCTTGTATGAGTTTCAAATAAAATAATGTTAAAATTTATATATTCATCATGAAGAGGTTTTTTACTACAAATTATGTAATTATTTTTATTTTTTAATTTAAATTTATGTATTATTTGAATTTCCAATATTAAACATATTTCCAATCTATTTTTCTTCTCTTCATGAACCCATATAAATATAAAATTATCATAAAACATTTTGATAATGATGTTATATTCAATTATCACCTGTAGGAAAAAACTCACACATAAATTTGTTGTGAGAAGCAACTAGAATGAATAAAAGTGATTTTTTATTTTCAAAGAATGTATTTGAAAATTGTAAAAATGATAAAATTAAAATATATCATCATAAATATTTAAGATAATTATCATTAATTCATTTAGGTTCTATAAGAAAAAAATAATATAAAATCAACATTTAATTTGTCTAAAATGATAGAAATTGTAATTTTTTACTATTAAATTTATTTATACTTCCATAAATATTTTCCAAATGATAATATTTGAGTAAATAAGAAAATTAAAAATTAGAATCATTTATTGAAATAATTTTTATCTAATATTCCAACTAAAAGAATAAACTATATTTCAATATAATATTGTATATTAAATTACTAACCCTTTTTTTCCGGATTAATTTTTTTATGCTTTACAAATTTTGTAAGATAAAAAATTTGAAAAAATGATCTTAGATTGTCATAAAAATTTAGAAAATTTAATTTTTTAATTTTTTGGAGAGTTTTTAAAACAAACCTAAAATTAATATTATTTTTTATATTGATGGAATGATTCAAGGTTTATTTTATAACTATAATTTTTATTTGTCATGATTTTCATATACTACATTATGATATATATATTTATGAATATTTTTTCATTTTTTAACTTTATATATTGAATCGAAAAGAAGATATACTATAAATTATATAAAATTGATCACATATAATATTAATTAAAATTAAAATTACATTTAATTTATTTATGAATTTTATATAAATTAAAAACTTTTCATAATAAGTACATGCTTCATTCACACAAGTTTACTTTATATCTGGACAATCTCTTCAACATGTTACATTATTTTTTTGTTTTATGTAGTTATTTTTTTATAAGAATTATATATCAAAAAAGGGTTATAATAACTATTTGGAAATAATAAAATGTAAACTTATTTATTCCAAAATGATACAATATATTTTTTTATTATATGAAAAATATTGTGACATTATTTATAAATTTAAATTTATTTTTTATATCGATTGGTTATTTTTTATTATATATTAAATTATACAATTATATTGGATGATGGATTTATCAGTACTAAAAGATAGAAGTGATAAAACTTTTTTATTAGTTCTATATGATCATTGATAAAAAATAATCTTTAATAGTGTTAACATTATACTGATAAAATGTTGATTTTATCTCTTTAAAAATTATCAATGATTTAAAAATTATAATAAAATCCCTTTTAAATGTATGGAAAGTCCCAAAATGTTGTAATGAACAAACTATTTTTGTATTAAATTTATATTATTCAATTTTTAATAAATAATTAATTTCAATGATAACCAAAAACATTTCTTCTAGTGAATATTTACTTGTTTTTAATTTTTATAATATAATTTAGTTTCTTTAAAATTTATTTTTAAATTGAAAATCTATATATTCATTTTTTTGATATAAAACATATGTTTTATGTGATATATTTTTACTATCCATTGGTATAACACTTTTAATTTGTTTTAAAATGCGAAACATATGTTTTGGTAAATTGATTCTTATTTTATCAAAATTTTAATAGTCTTGAGATTATATATGTTTTACTAATTTGAAAATATTAATATATTTTGTTGATTCATAATTTGATTCCTTTGTAAATATACATTGGTATATAGTGAAAGAAAGTGTAACCCTTTAATTCTAAATCCCATTGTCCATAGGTTGATTACTAGTATTGAGTGTATAAATCTAAAAAATGGGAAGTGTTTACCTTTTGAGATCATAAAAAATGATTATAAAAGAAATTAAAAACACTAAAATATGTGAAATAAATTATCCCTAATCAGGTGATAAGATAAAGATTTTTAATATATGATTATTATATGTTATTATCAAATTTAATCATATATATTAATATGGGGAAACAAAATGTAGATAGAAACAATATAATAAAACCCAAGAAACATGCATACTTTAGTGGTATATTAACCAATTTACCACTATAATATCCAATAATCCACCAAATTCATTGAGCAAACATCATTCAAAATCCACATAAATATAACAATTTATACATGTAGAAAAAATTAGTGGTGATTATCTCTACAGTGTAACACCATAGCCCAAGAACCTACATCCCAAGACCCATGTCGAGGCAACACATTTCCTCAAGAGTACCCCTTGAGGCTAATGGGAAATGGATATTGATAAAATAAAATCATAAGGAACTAATTTTTATTATATAAAAACTATAAACCATGCTTTATCATGAAATAAACCATTTGAGTAAATCAATTTATAATAAAATTATTTAGAAAAAATCTTTTTTTCAAAAACTAGAAGAAATGAGTGTACTGAAAAAATAAAATTACACACCAACAACAAAAGACTAAAATATTGAAACAGTAGAAATCCATATCCTCCAAAATAACTATAATATTAATCTATGAATCATCACTAAAAATAATTATGTATTTTATTTACATCCATTAATCATAGACATGTCTACATTAGATCCATGGTGAGCATTCATGTAGTGAGAATAAACTCATTAGGATTTCTCCAAGACTCCAATACACATCCATGAAAAATCCATTCCAAAATTAATACTACTAACAATGATAAATAAAAAATAATTTTAAACCAAAAACTTTTATTTATCCCATTATCAATATGAAACATGATTTCCAAATAATTCCAATGTTTAAATAAATTATTTTCTTTAAACAATTATCATTATTTCATCAAATTTAGGTTTTCTTTTTGAAGAAACAACACCATAAAACTATAATTATCCTAAATTAGAATACATCAATCATTTTTATAATCTAATGTAAAATCACAATTCTTTATGTTTAATAAAAATTCCTTAAATTCAAAAAAAATTAAAAAATAACAATGTTTTAATTTTTTTATTGTACCGATTTTTCAATATTTGATGATAACTTATTATCGCCTAAATCATTCCGTTGAGCTAAATTATATTGATCATAAATTAAATTAAAATCCTAATTTTTGAAATTCAATCCTTAGATATTTTTCTAAGGTATGAATCCCCATTTATATGATTAAATTTATGTTGTGGTGTGTGTATCTTTTTGACATTAGTTATCCTAATTTTTTCTCACCTTAACACATTATATTTTCTCCACCAATCCCCAAATATATAACTTAGTGTATTAAAAATAAGGACTCACTAAAATTATTTTGACACATATTCAAATCCAAGAATACTAAAATACAAGATCAATTTAAGATAACTTCATTTGATTAACAAATCAACTTTTTAAAAATTAAAGAAACACAAAACTCATTAATTTTAATAAAATAAATCATATTTAATAATAAAAATTCCCATTGAAATCTCTATTTGTATTTATGTTTTTTATAATATATTTAATCAAAAATATTCATTTTCATAATCCAAATATATTCAATCCTTTTTTATGAAAATATATATTTCAAAATTTCTTATTTCTTCAATAAAATGGTTATAAAACCTTTAAAATTAACATAAATAAATTATTTCAAAATCTCTATTTTTTCATAAATCCATAATATCATGTAATTTTAATGATAATATCCTCTAATTGATCATAAAAAATTAAGAATGTAAATATATTTAGCTAATACATAATAGAGATATAATCCATCTAATTAGTCACACCATTTTCAAGAATTCCCAAATTCATAACTCTATGAATAACTCCAACATGGTGGAATCCTTAAATCCCTAACTATGATTAACAAAAATCCTCCATTCAATACCCATGGAATTCCAAAAACCAATATCTACTTCATTTCATTAACATTAATCAAACAACTCTAGAAAAATATTCATGAATAAAGATGAACCCTAAACCCTAAACTTTCATTCTATGAATTTTAAATTAAAACCCAAAATAAATATTTATTTCATATAATGATAAGAACTAAACCCCCTCCAAAGAACCCAAGAATCACCCAATAAAAAATGAGAGTGTTAATGGGACCTTATAATTCTAAACTAAGTATTAATAAACCAACATATTATAATAATTTATGATTAACATGGTCATATTTGAATGTTATGTTAACCATTTATCTAACAATGATTCCTTTTTAGGTAGAAAAGTCACCTTGCACAGTTTTATCAAATGGTTAGGCTAACCATACATATTCAAATGCATGTCTACTACTAAATAATTAGATATTGTAATGGTTCATTAGTATGGTTAAGATAAATGTGTACCTTGTAGTTCTTATCTTCTTAATTTCCCTAAAATTATAAAATTCACACCTAAAACACCTATAATCTTGAAAAAAAATTCCTTTTAAAATATATCATTTCAATCCTCCCACTGTTGTAATTTTAATCCCAAAAATGTCACACATCTACTTTCTACATAAATGAATCCACCCACTACTACCAAATCATATAATCGCTCACTCCCATGTCTTGTTTTGTACCATCTTATTCTTCAATGAAAGTAAAACCAATGGAATAAACCTCCTGAAAATTACATTTTCCCCATGATCCATAATATGAATCAATTTTTCTACTTGGAAATCTCAGTTAAATATCTATTTCCTACCATTTAGAATGTAAGATAGTTTAGGATGATATTTATTTAATTAATATGTATTTATAATTTTCATAGTAACCACATAATTTTTTTTCTTGACACCTATTTTGGATTGTTCTTTTTTATCGGACTGCATCCTCAGGTAGTGATGATTCTATTTACCAATATTCCCTCTTCCCAAAGGTTGGTGATCTGTCACCACTGGTATATATGTTGTCAGATTCTTTATCAGAATGGGACGATGAGATGTAAGCACCTAATTCCATGTATTAGTCTATAGAGTTCATTTCCCAGTCCGATCATCCCAAATAGATTTAATAAATGGTCATAAATCCTATTCCTGGTGCCATTTTTCAGTTAACACCAATTAATTACTTCACTAGAAACCATATATGGGTGAACACCATTACCTATAGAGAATGATTTATATTCATGCTTCTCCATCCAATTTTGGTTACATTGGATGTCTATGAATATATTCCATAAAATGGGACACTATGTCATCCTATATTCATTTCATAGGTAATCTTAGGTTCACATCCCAAGGTATTCTATAATTATTACATATGGAATCCTATTCTCATAACATAAGAAATCCATTAATCAGTTCACAAGGAAAATTACACTCATCAACTATGTTATTGGTTATAATCACACTAGGAAATGTTTTATCATCACATAATTTATTCTAGGATCATCACCTTGGTAATCGTATTCTCATTATATAGGGAATCCGATTTTCATTATATAGGGAACATTATAATCTTAGTCCCATCACCTACAAAAATAATAGAGATATTATAATCTCAATACATATGATTCTTATACTCTTCATAAAAATCATCTCATGCTTCTCACACAAGGCATATAGTTATCATTTCAATAGATAATTAAATTAGGATTATCACATAAGAAAAGGATGAATATGTATTATGCACATGACATGGGATTCTTATGAACATCACATATGGAATATTAGGCTCTCCACCAAATTTGATAAAGGATAATAAACTAAGTCTTGGTTTCTATACATCTTTTGGCGTTACTCTTACGCTCGTCACAAATAAATCTTTATTCTCATCATGTGAGGGAGTAACCCACTTAGTCTCTTCACCCAATGGATGACACATGAAAACGTCTAGTGGGGATAAATATGCATAAAATTGTTATGTAAGTGAAGGAATGTATGTTATATTAGGCAGGGAACCTTATGATTTTATTTATTGTGAGGAATTATGGAAGGATTGGTGAGGGTTTCAGTATACTGCTAGGATATTATCATATTTCATAGATATTTCATCATAAGGGAGAGAAGAAATAATGATGATGATATAATTGAACCTTAATGATAAATCCTATGTACCTTGTTGGAGAAAATGAATCAAAACACACATGTTTTTAGGAACACAATTTATGGTCAAATTACAAGACTGTACCATTAATTTTAATGTCATGTGGTAAGTACACTTTAATTTTATAAGGATAAAAACAGTAAATAGTGTGGGTAATATGATTTTGGATACATGATGTTATTTTTGAGAGTTTGGAGTGCATGAGTAGGAATTACAAACATATTTTTATACATAGATAATGGCAGTGATACACTGTTATGGACACCACTCTGCCTATAATTAATTAAATGGTTTTGAGGGAATTACATGTATTGTGTTTTCATAAGTAATAATTGATAAGTGGACATGGGAAACTTCATCCACTATCTTCTCTAAAAGTGTGTGTCACGAAGGAACTGAAATTTGGGTCAAAAAAATTTAGGTTTGTACAACATAGTTGTTTCATGCGTTTTATATTTGTGTGAGGCTTCATTCTATAAACAATGTGTTCTTCTTATATTTTTATATTATGTATTTAGCAGACATTTGTTTTTAAGAAAAAACAAAAGGTTGTGTAAAGAATGGGACTATAGTATGATTTTTTTTATCTTTCATTGTATTTATTTCAAACTAATATAAAATATAATAAAATAATTTTAAGAATTTATTTGAAGTCATTCTTACAATTTTCTCACTTATTTGATTTAATAGAGGTTTTGAGTTTTATTAGTTCATAGAAGTATGTGTTACATGAGTTGAGAGTTTTGGAATAGAAATTATAAAAGATTGAACCCATTTTTTTTAAGGGAATTCATAGTATATATAAAAAATTATTAGAAAAATGGTTGGGTTTATGAAAATTTATTTATATGTGGGAAACATGGGAGTTCTGTGGAATTAAATAACTTATTCATGGAACTTCGAATCCTAAAAAATCCATGCGTTTTTTCTTAGTATTGAAATGAAATTTCATTGATTGGAGTTGTAGTCCATTTATCCCTTCTTCTATGTTATCTTTTTCATCAAGAAATACCCATTGTGAATAAGAGATGACGGGGAAGATGTGAATTGTTTTATAAATAAAAGAAATAAAATTTGATGATCATGACCTCTATGTTCAGGTATTTATACTAAAAACCATACCAATAAATAGGGATATTGGTCCAAGTGGGTACCAATATATTATCATGAATGATTTCCTATGTT
Source organism: Viscum album (assembly GCA_963277665.1). Classification (NCBI taxonomy): domain Eukaryota; kingdom Viridiplantae; phylum Streptophyta; class Magnoliopsida; order Santalales; family Viscaceae; genus Viscum; species Viscum album. The sequence continues at coordinate 1,675,100,536 of OY728133.1, forward strand.
ATCTCTTTTCATGAATCTTTGATCTAGGTGGAATTCCTGTGACCAAAAACCATGGTGTTCACATTAATGATGTTTTATTGCATCATATTCCATGTATAATGACCCATAATTTTCATTCATATATATTACATCTGAATATATGAATATCCATTTCATTAATGAAAAACATGCATGAGGATAGTAAATGTTTACTGTCTTTGGAAACTTGGATATACAAACAACTAGTTCATAAGTGAAATACAACATCTTCAATGGTCTTCTTCATAACTATAACCCTTTTTATACATATTTTTCTTAATAACTTTCCCCACAATCTGGAGAATGAAATCAATAGAAATGGTGATATCAGATGCTTAGTAAGGTTAACCATGAGAGATATGAATGATTACATAAATATATGATGAGAAAAAGGTCTTGAGACCAAGAGAGTAAAATTTTAAAACCATACCTTGTATATCATAGAAAATATTTTCCTTAATAGGGAAGGATCATTTTTAAGACTATCATAGTGGATCAGTTTCACTCCCCAATCCATCTTAGTATTCAAGGTTCACTCCCAAGACCTTCATCATGGATAGAGTCTTGTACTGAACTGGTTTCACTCCCCATTCTAGTCCAATTTATCTCATGAGAGATCCATTATTTACAAAATAATTAGAAGAAAAAAAATATTTTTTTACCTTTAATATATTGAAATTCATATAGTTATGTTCCCCAATATCGTAAAATATTTATCATAGTATAAAAAATCGAAAATAAATGTGTTTCCTAAACATTTCATCAGAGAATAACCATTGAAAATGAAATGGGTTTGATAAGAGTAACCCATGTAAAAGAAATGGTTTTCCTAAAAATATCATAATTATAATAATAATAAATCATCCATATAAAAGATAAATATTTAATAATTGGATCCTATCCCTATTAAATATTAGTAAATTTCAATGGAAGTCATCTTAGAAAAAAATTAGTTTAAAAGATCACTTGGAACATTTCTTGAGGAAAATATACTTCATACTTTTAAATCGACTATTTGAAATATAAAAACCTACAAAATATTTATTAAAACAATTTGTTTGAAAATAATCATTGATAATTTTAAATTAATCTTTAAATAATTTAGTGGTATTCATATCATAAAAAATTGTTCATGTCGTACACATTAAAATAAAGATTCCTTCCATATTTTTGATAAAAATCCAAAAATTACCTCATTCTTCAAATGATAAGAAAATTTCATTTAAATAATACTATAAAAAATAAAAAAGCATAAATAATAATTTAAAGAGTTATTATAGTATATTAAAATCATTATTAAATTTTTTTTAGAAAATATGGGCATGGAAGAGAAAGGATATTTGTCTGAAGAGTGAAATAAAGTAAGTTTTTTTTAAAATAGTTATTTTGGATTCCTTAGTACATAAATATAGGAAAAAGAAAGGAAAACATGAAATGTAAATAAATAAAAAATTATAACAAAAATAATTAGGTTTTTAGAGATCGATCATAGTAATTCATCATCAGAAACATAATTACAAACAATTCTGATAAACAATGAGATTGTATCATAAAACCTTTACTGGTTCAGTAAATTTCAAACAGTAAACACCATGAAGATAATAAACTTATATGGATATTTTTAACCCAAAATTGACATCAAGAGAGTCATAAAATATAATCCAAGTATTTATATACACCTCATAAAAGAAATAACCAGTGAATTTGGAATTTGTCCCATGTAAATAAAAGTGAGATGAAAATACCTTACCAAAATTATAGACTTCATTCATACACATTTGAACCTCCAAAATAATAAATATAGGTCTATAATACATATCTTATAGAACCATTATCATATATATAATACTATATATGATATAATTATTACATTTTATCACTAATTGTTTTATCAAATCATTTTAAAAAACGTTAATTCTCATAATAACTATGTTTTTCATGTACGTTTTGGTTCCATAGTTATGGTCCTTGTACATTGATTATGGTTAAATCATATAAAAAAATTTAATCATGATATAATTATTATATTTACACATTATATACAAATTTATATTCATCTATAATATTTAGAAACATAGAAATGAATTCCACTGTTCATAGAGACAATATGTCGTACGTATGCATGGATGTTGTTTCTATCTTGTTGAAGTGTTGAATGAATGAAAGTTAAATAATAATTAATATTTAAAGAATATTTTTTATATTATATATATAGCATATATTTCTTAAATTTACCATTAACAACATCCATGTAAAAATGCAATGAGAAATGTTTTACATCGCTTCGCCGGGGTGGTAGTCCACAAGCACACAATAGCGACGTTATCATTTTCGAATGGATTTCAATGTAAAAAGGTAGATGTGATGTTATAATTATATAATTATAATTATAATATAATTATAATATGAATATTTAAAACACATAGTTATATCCATTAATGATACGTAGTTATGAAAAATGAATTACATCAGTTCGTGAGGCAATATTCCACTATACACACAATTGACATTTTCATTTCTCATATGATGGAAGAGAAGATGGATATAGGTTATGAAATAAACATAATAAAATCTGAGTATATGGTATATATTGGTTTTATTATTTCTTCATAATGTAATTATATTTTATGGATGAATAATAAGAAAATAAATAAATACACTCGGTTAATAATTCTACCACTACTTCGAATAATTTTTTATGATTACACAAAAATCCTTCCAATAATAGTTTCATGATAAAATAATGGACTGTAGTTCATGGTGATGTCTATGAGTATTGTATTTGGATAGGTATTTTTTGAATCAAATTCCTCTTTATTTGTGAAGAGGATAGGAGAGGAGTTGTCCTTTCATATGTGGGGAAGATAACACACTTGGTTTATTTGAAAAGAATATAATAAACCCACGTTTTACAGAAACAAAATGGATCGAAAATGAACCATTACTGAATAATATATAATATAAGGTCATAATATTTCTATATAATTGATATTATAAATGTTTTAGGTCATTTTAAACTTTATCTTCTTAGTTTAACCACTAATAAACCAATTTTATTGTTAGTAGGTGTAATTAATTTATACAATTTTTACTATTTATTTTGAAATAATAATTATATATAACGTATTAAATAATAATATTTATATTTTTTTAAAATATGGAATCCATTTTACGAAATAAAATTCATATAAGTGGTATAATTTTATTTAATATTAAACCCACAAATGCGATGAGAAGGTGATTTTCCAAAGAAAATGTTTGCATAAGAACAAGAAGTTTTTATATCCAAATAAAACATGAAATTGATTATAAAAACCTAAATTGAATTAATAATAATATTATTATTGAATGAATTTTACTTTTAAAATCATATTTAAATAAAAGGGTACTTCAAAAGTCTTTAAATGAAATGATAATTTTAATAAAAATTTTCATTTTTTACTATTCATCGAAATTAAATCATTTCAAAAAATTATAAAAATTATAACTATGATAACATTGAAAAATTTATTTCAAAAATAATTTTCATTTGTTCAACTAAATTTTAAAAAAAATTTACTTTTTTTGGAAAAAACAATAAAAATCATCTTTGTGGAAAATTGAATTTTTCAGGAATATACAAACATTACTAAAAATTAAGTACATATTTTTCAATATATTTTATTTTATTTAAAAATATTATAGTTAATTTTAAAAATGGATTATTTCAATTCATTAGACCATTTTTATTGGCTAGGTGATAACTACCATGTTCAAATATTAATGTTAATAGTATAATTTGTTTTGTTAAAACTCGGTGTTGCATGTTACTCAAGCTATCAAAAAAATATATATTTTTTTTAGAAAAATATTTCAAAAAATCTCAGGGGTTTGAAATATAACCCACATAAAATAAATTTCAACCTCAAAATTATGTCACTCATATATAAAAAATTGAGGATATTTTTGCCTCGTCCTATCATCATGTTCTCATATAGCTTCCTCAAATCGGTGGTTTTATCACAAAGCATTGACAAGGTGTGTGGTCTTATTCCAGATCACATTATTTATAAGATCCAAGACTTATACATGTTATAATTCAAAGGAGATATTTTCCTTCAGCAATACTACTTCTGAGTTTCAAACATATAAAAGATCAATTATGTACTACCTCAAGAGAGATACAAGGAACACATCTTGAACAAAAAAGAGGTTCGGAAGAAGATACAAGTGATAAGATACCATCCCTACTCAATTATAAATGTAAAAAGAGACATTATACATAGGGATTAGAAATTATTTATTCTTAAATATTACAACCTTCTTCCATAGAGAAATTTTCAGAAACCTGTTATCACCTACTTAAAACTTCTGATCACGTCAATGATTGTCAGTGAAAATTTTATATCTACTCTAAGTTTCCTTGATGTGTGTTTGAAAGACAGTGAATTTATCTTACATTAACTTAGTTAGATTCAGTCCCAATAGATTTATTTATCTAACTTAATCCCAAAAAGATAGAGTTCTACACTTATTTAATTGGAGGTATTCATAAGGAGCCATCTGAATTCTCTAGTGAAGGATATTTTTATAAAAGAACTAGACTAGAGGAGTGTGTTGGTCCAAAACACATTAAAAATCAATAGAACAAGATGTCATCATATACTCTAGGGTTTGAATGGTCTTCCCTGAATAACCATCTATCTGAGGGTGATAATCATTACTAAAATATAACTCTATATTCAGAGCATGTTAAAGAATTCATTATAACATTGGGGTAAACCTCATATCCCAATCAAATATAATAGAATCGGGTAATCCATACAATATTTCACTTCATTGGTCTATATCCTAGAAATACGATCCATAGAGAAACCATTCTTGATAGAAATGAAGTCTAATGACTTTTAAGGTGACTAACTATAAATCAAATAGCATTATATCCTTTATATGTTTTGGGGAGTCTGATGAAAAAATATATGGTTATGTTTTTCCATTTCAATTATCATAGGAGTGATGGTTGTAAAATACCCATCTAATTTTTTATCCTAGGATTCACTTTATTATATTTTGACAAATGATATATAGACTCATAAATACCTATCTTTATGATAATACACTATAAATACACTTTTAGATCTATATACATCTTCGTACTCCCAAGTTAAATAGAGAATAAATAACTATGCACCTCATCTAACATCTTTTTCTTCAAATTTTTCATGTACATAACACATAACTAGTTCATAAACCTAATCATTCCATCAGAGTCAAGTTTAGAATCTAGAATATTTCTAACCTTCTTCTACAACACTATATTTTTCTTCTACCCCTCTTTAATCATAAATTAAATAGATTATTTAAATTTCAATTAATAAAGATAATATTTCTTCCTATCTATCAATATTTACAAATCCCTCCTTTTCTAAAACAGAAATATTTTATCTTATATGATCATCATTATATATAATCTATCCTAATTCTTTCAGATCAATGAATCTTCAACATTGTTTTCATTTTGAGGGTTGTAATGTATTTAGTAGTTATAATATTTAATAAGCTATAACTATATTATTTGGAACATATTTAACTATTTCTATTTTAAAATATGTATTAAAATTTTATGATTAGTTTATATAGAATAACATTACTGATAATTTCAACACCTCCACATATTTAATGAAAAAAATTCTTCAATTAACTAAAAAATCAGAAGTACGTGAATTTTTTTCATGAATTATTAATTTTCATGAGGCATAATCTATATCCATACAATACTTTATAAGAATTCATAACAAACGCTTCTTCGATGCATCAATATATATTACAAACCATTATACACTAATGGGAAATGTAAGTACCTCCATGATGAATAAAATTCACTTCAGTTCCTTGAACGTTTTGTCACATTCATTTTTCAACGAAACTTGGGTCCCTTCCGAATTAATTTGGTGAGTAGTTTGGAAAGATGTGAGAAATGTTTCACAAACATTTAATAATATCTAGTGAACCTATGACATTTATGGATCTTATTCACTGTGCTTGGTCAAGTCAAATTTTCAATAGGCTTCATCTTTTTTGATTCAAAAATATACACTCTCTTGAGACTATCTGACCAAAAAATTAAAGTCATTATATAAATAATTCAACATACTAAATTTTTCATAAAACATATCATTCATTTTGGTCTTTAATAAAATACTAAAATAATCATTATTTTATTATTTTATCTTTGAATATATAATAATATTGTCTAAAAATGCTATATAAAACTAATCAAGGTAATCTCTAAAGACTCTATTCATTATGTCCAAGATGATATCGAGAGAATTAGTAAGCCAAAATGGAGTCACTATACATTTACTATGTTCATTACTTGTATGGAATGTAGTCTTAGATATATCCTACTTATTAAACCTCACCAGAAGATATCTAAAATGAATTTCAATCATGGAAAATTATCATTCTTATTATAATTGATTAAACAAGTCATGAATACATGGTAGAAGATATTTGTTCTTGATTGTGATCTTCATTAGTTCTAGATAATCAATGTTGAGTCACATTGATCCATATTTCATATTTAAAAATGAAAAGGTTTAACTTGATGTGATATTCTTTTATGAATGAATAAATTTTCAATAATCTATTTTATTTTCTTCTTTAATTCCTACAACTAAATTAGGTACATTTTATAAAAGTATTTAAAATAGTTCTAGCACCAGATACCGGTTCTATTAAAAACATAACTTCATGATTCAGTGGAAGACTTGGAACATCATCCATAAAGACATCAAAAAACTCCCACAAAATATTATTATCTATTATTTTAGTTTATCTCAAACCATTTGAGATAGACACCCCATTTTAATAAGAATCAAGGACCAGAAAATGAATTTAATACCATTAGAATTTCATATTTATCATCACACTAATATATGATAAAATTTTAGTTTGGAATATCAAATGTGACCTCCCTTCCTCATCAATTGATGTGGTATTTTGGTAGATAAAGCCAATCCATTCATATGATAACATCAAAATCATCCAAATATAGGGTAATAATATTTTTAATTAGCACTTTCCTACAAACATCAGATGGAGAATAATCATATCCTTGATATGTTATAATCATATAATTAGGGTTTTTCATTTCTAATTTAGCAGCTACTTGTTTTGGTGTAATTTTGATACACTTATAAAATTAATTATATATAAAATAGTTTTTTATCGATATTAAAATAACACATAAGTATTATTATAGTGAATAGTAAGTGTACCTTTCACAACATCATTATTATACACCTCATCTAACATAGATCAAATGTGATTTCCCATAGTCTTTATTCTTAATAGGATTCCAATGTCGATCATCACTATTACCCTTTGAATTTAATCACTTGTTTGAATAATTCAAAAACTCATTACATTTGAAATATTGGAGTGTGAGTGGTGAATTTAGTCGATATTTACCTTTATTTGAATCATTAACTAAACTCTAACCAAAAATTCAACATGCAGTCCCTCTATGACCTTAATTTCCATAGATAAAATATTTTATACTCATGTTAAAATAATTTCCTTCATGTTTCCTTCCACACTTCAAGAATTAAGGAAATACAATCTTCTTCTTTCCATGGATTTTAGAGTTTTCATTGAATTCTCTCTTCCTTTTCTTTTTAATACCATGAGATTGATGGGAAAATCCCTTCTCCCTTTTAAACTTGATAGCATATTCATTGACTTATTTATAAATTTATAATTCTCTTATGGATATTTCTACTTTTAACTTATTTTAAAGCCACTGGATAATCATTTAAACATAATTTTATTTTGGATAATAATACCAGAATCATACCTCACAAGTCTTGCCTCATAGGTACCAAAACATTCATCATCCATCTTCTTTAACTCAAAGAATTCCATTTCCATTTTCATATAACAAATAAATGAAATGTTTTAATTGAATAATAATCTCTTAAACAAATCCCTCTCTATGGATTAAATTTCATATTGTTTCATTGTATCCTTGAAAAAATTCAACAATTGATACACTTGACCTTCTAAAAGATAGAAAACCTAAATGAATTTTTCATGCTCTAAATAATTGAGAATGTAAAATATATTTTCAATGATATTGATTTTTTATCATCAAAATAGTGGATAAACAAAACCACAAAAATATGGAAGATGTCTCCTCATTAAGAACTCAGTAGAACATTTTTCCCTCCCTATAATGTTTGGAAGTTCAGTATGATTCATATATTTAGAATGATTTGTGAGTATAGAAATGATATTTTTTATTTCAACTCCCATGAAATTTGGTTTCTATGGAAGAAAATAATTTCATTTTTCATCAACTTTAGCTTTAACATGGTTCATTTGAGTTCCATTCATTGACTAAAACCAAAACACATATTTAAGAACAAATAATCATTGTGAGAGACCAAAAAAATCATGAAAAATAATTTATATTATGTCTAAATAATGACACCTTGTTTTAAATCTATTACACCTTATGTTTTAAATAGGTTATTCATGACCATTATTTATTCAAATAATTGATTGTGGGTTGAATAGAGTATTTTAATTTATGAAACATATCCCCTGAGAGTATAAAAAAATGTGTAGAAAGACCCTTTGTCATGAACTGGGTGATGATCAATTCAAATCCAAATGCACCGTTTTCAGAGTTATTACCCCTTAGTACACCGATTATAGATGTAAATATAGTTTTAGTTTTATAATAGGGATATAATTTCATGTAAACCACTAACTATATCCTTCATCAAATTTCTAGGAAATTCTCTTATACTTAGACTTATCCTTCGACTTATCCCAAGGGTTATCACTAGATCTTTTCCATCATAGTTCCAAAGGTAAAATAAAAATTTCATATAATACAAAATATAAAGTACATTACCTTTCAATAATAGATATTACATATTAATATATGAATAACTTTTCATTATAAAAAATACACACATGGAGTGTAAAGGTTTAGTATCTTTGTAAACTTGAATACATAACGAACTCATTCATAAGTGAACTATATCATAACCCACTTTTTTCTTTATAATTTTCACCCTAATTATAAATATCATATTAAATAATTTTCTTTATAACTGAGGAAAGGAAAAAAAAAGAAATGGTGATCTCATATAGTCAGTTAAGGTGAATAAGGGAGATGAAAATGATTAATTAAATACAACATGTGGAGATGGGAATGATAAATGAGAATTACATTTGTAAAGAATAACCTTTATATCATAGATCAAAATATAGATCATGTAAAAAATATTGGTAGTAAATTAGACTTGAATCATAAAGGAGTCAAAGAACATAAGCTATGAGATCCTAACATGGACATAGGACATAGATTTTTGGAATACAAATGTGCATAATAATCATTTACTGAATAGTAAAATCTCATTTAGAAGACTATCATAGCAGTTTTGGTTCACTCCCCAAACCATTTTAGTATTCATGTTTCACTCCCAAGACTATCACAGTTGAAAAATTCCCTTACTGAACTAGGTACACTCCCTATTACAGTCCAATTTAAATCATGGGATACCCATCGTTACCCAATGAACTAGAAGGATATAAAATTATGGTTCCACCCATCATATAAAGAAATTATTATATATATATTCCATAATATCATACAATAGCCATCATAGCCAAACCCATAGAATGAAAATTGATTTTATAAACATTTCATCATAGAATAACCTAGGTAAAAGAAACATTTTTCATAAGTATAATACATGGAAAATAAATAGGTTTCATAAAAAATTAACATCATAATCATAAATAATCTAGGTAAAGAATAATTAGAATATCATTGGATCATATCCTCAATAAATGTTATAAAATTTCAAATAATGGATTCTTAGATAAAAAATTATTTTAAATGATCACATGGAATATTTCCTCATGACGATTTCCTTCCCAACTAGTATTTACTTATTTCAAATATAAAAACATCCAAAATAATTTAAAAATAATTGTTTGAAAAAAAACTTGGAATCTTGTAAATTAATATCTAAATCATTGAGTGGTAATGATGAAAAAAATACAATTCATTTCATACACATTAAAATAATGATTCCTTTCACATTTGAGTAAAAGGTAAAAAATAACACATCTAGATTTTGAGAAGAAGATTAATTTTAAAAAAAAATTAAAAAGTAAAATAAGTTTAAAAAGATATTTAAAAAATAGTTAGATAATATTAAAAAAAATCATTAAAATAGTGTTATAAAACATGGACATGAAAGAGGAATGATTTTTGATCGAATATAGAAATGAAGATTGTTTTTCCTTAAAGCCATTATTTTGGATTAATTAGTACATAAAGAGAGGGAAATGAATGGAAAAAAATTAATTTATATAAATAAAAATATTATAATTAAATTCATGTGTTTTATAGAGATATATCATAATATTTTATCACAGAAAACTTAATCACAAAATATCTTGATAAACATTGAGATTATAACATAAAACTATTTCCACATTGGGAAATTTTGAATCGTATGCCCCATAAAAGAAAGAACCATATATGGATATGTATACACCCAATTTTTAATTTTAATAACATTAAAATAAATTCATGGTCAGTATATGCATCCCAAAGAATAAACAAGTGGTGAATATGGCATGTATCCATTAGAGATAAAAGTGAGATGATAATTTTTTATCTCAAGTCTCGACTTCAATCGTACATGTTGGAACCTACTAAATAATTAATATAAGTTTATTAAAATATATTAAATAACTAAAATCATATATACAATACTATATATGATCTAATTTTTACTTTTTATCACCTATTTATTAACAATTCATTGTTAAAATTATGTCCAATAAATAATTTGTCTTCAAGTATGTTTTGGTTCAGTAGTTTTGGTTCATATATTTTGATTACGGTTACATAATATAAATAAATTCAATAATTTTATATATATTATATATATATTAATTATATAAATATTTATATTTAACCATAAAATTCATATTTTTCAAAATGAATTACTCTATTCTGGGAAGTTGTTTGTCGTATGTACGCATATATGTTATTTCCATTTTCTCAATGAATAGAATGAAATAAAGTTAAAATAATAAATCAAATATTCAGAAACATTTTTATTTCATATATGTCATATATTTTTATTTAATATAACCTTATTACAATACATGTCAAAATTAAATGAAAAATGTATCACATCACTTCGTGCTGGTGGTAGTCTACACATACACACAATAGACATCATTGTTTTTCAAAAAATTAGAATGTAAGATAATAGATGTGGTATTATAATTATATAATTATAATTATTACATAAATATAAAAAAAATATGACAAATATATCATTATATCTAGTCGTGAGAGGCGTAGATGTAAAATTAATTATACAGGTTCTTAATTTGGTCGTCCACTATACACAAGACCGAGGGTTTTGTTTACAATTTTTTAGAAGATGTGAATGATATAAGTTATTATAGAAAAATAACAAGATATAATTATATTTTGGATAATATTTTTATTATTTTATAATAAATTAATTATGTTTTAAATAGGTAGAAGAATAAATAGAATGAAAATGCATGGTTAGGGATTAAACCTCATCTTCAGAAAATCACTATTGGTTTACAACTAAGGCCTTGCTATGATATTTTATTGATCAAAAACGGTATTCTATGCCATGTGGAGGGATATAAAGAAATTATTTTGTTAGGTATTGGATGAACCAAAAGTTTCTTTCAGTGTAAAGATAAGAGGAGAGGGTGTGTCCTTTTATAAACGGGGAGGAGGATACACATGAATTTTTTTAAAATAATAAAAATTCACATAATTTATACACAAAAAATGGATCCAAAATATACCATTCCTAAATATCAGATGCAATAAGTTCTAAATATATATATATATATAAATAATAGATATTTTAAAAGTGTTCAATACATTTTCACCTATACTTCTAGTTAAACACTAAGTAAATTTTTTGTAACCTTAACCACAATAATTAATTTTAACTTTTTTACAATTCATTAGAACCAAAAATTAAATTGAAATTATTACACAATATTAATAATTTTTATTAAAAATATGGAATAATTTTTTTCACAAAAAAAATCACATATCAGTCAGAAATTAGTTGAAATTTAAACCCATATACAAGATGAAAAATCAGTTGTTGAACTAAATGTTTAAATAAGTATAAAAAGTTTTCATCTAATAATCCATTGTAAAATAGTTTAAAATGGAATAAATTAAATTAATAATGATATATTTGAACTAGTTATCCTTTTAAAACCATATTAAAACAAAATGGTACTTTTAAATTCTTAAAATGGAAATATAATTGTTAATAAAAATCCATATTTTCACTATGCTTTAAAAAATTAATATTTTCTGAGAATTTTTAAAAAGTCACATAATGATAATTTTGAATTGATAATTTATTAAATAATGTAAATATACTAAAAAAAATTTTAAAAGTGTAAAATTTTAATTTTATTATTTATTCACCAAAAAATTGAAAAAATGTTTTTAGGAGAAATGTATTTTTGAAGCATATAAAGATGTTATTAAAAATTTAGTATTTATTTATCATTTTACTATATTTATATAAATTATTTATTATTAAATTTTTTTAATATTTTATTCCTATTTGTATCCCCATGTTCAACTGTAGACTTATAATGGATGTGTTTAAATTATCACAATAATAGTATATTTTGGTTTATTAAAACATGGTGTTGCGTGTAACATAAGTTATCAATGAAATTAAATTTATTTTTGAAAAAAATATTTCTTAAAATATTAGGGTGTTACATCATGAAACCATTTTATTATTAAAATATTTTGGTTATAGAATCCATAATTGACTTGTATGAAGTTTCTACAAATAAGAAGTTACACGAACAACACCTTGGTAATTTTTTAGAAAGTAAACAAATGGATGCTGAAAAAGATGGAGTTATTATGTCTAAAAGGACTGAGAGGGATGATAAAAAATATTATATCACTAATCCATGACTCATATGATCATGATACTATGAGTAATGTACTAATGAATGATTTGATAGATTATCCAATGTTCAACACACTATTAGTGCACGACTTCATACTATGAGATGACATTGTGATCCAAAATGCCAACCACAATTCCCATAACTTCTAGTTTAGTAGATATATGGGGTGATTTTGTTCAAATTGGGTTCCCTCTAGCCAAGAAGAATAGGGGAAAAACCCGATGAAGGTGTATACACTATATGAAATAGATTATGATGACTAATGGGGAGAAAGTATCTGATAAAACATTTTATACCTAGTTTAGAAGAATTCTCAATGAAGGTTTAGAATATAGTCTCCAAAGAAGGATCATGAAATGAAAATTACATCATAAAATAAAATTAATATATGAATTGACCAATTCAGTTAGGATCATATAGACTTGTAATGATTTTGGGGATGGGCTTCCTAGGGTCCAGCTATATAAGGCTATATACCCCTAGTTCCATGTTTATCGCCACCCATATCTGACACCAGAGTTTTTGAGCCAATGGTTACCTGAAACCAACATGTTTAATATTAATAGTGGGTTGTTTGTCATCATATTATGTAAAATCTAAAAAATTAGTGGGATCTATATCCTCGGGTAGGTGTTTGACTAATTTCACTATGTGGCCAATGCTAGGGAGGACTAGGAGAAAATTTTATCACTGGAAAGAGCACTAAAAGAAGTAGTACACTACTAGAAAATATGTCTTTACCAACAGTTCAAAACAGTTAGTAAAGGCTGGATAACAGTTGGTATAATGTATACCAATGGTTATTAAAATAGTGGGGAAGTAAGTTACATGGAAAGAGCTTTTCCAAAAATTTGTGGAAAACCATTTTCATATCTTAGGATATCCACCTTAAACCAACAGTTGTACATAACCGTTGGTATAACTTTTTCACCAGTGGTTTGAAACTACTGGAAAAGAGTTTGTATACAAATCCTTATGCCAATGGTTATAAATCGTTGGCATGTGGAATTCTGGTATAAAACTCCCAATGCCAACTGTTTACAACCGTTGTCATAGGGCATGCTGGGAAATTGCAGCAGCAGCAGGCTGCTCTGAGCTGCAGCTGTGATTGGTGAGGTGCTGCTGTCCTAGCCTCTTTGAGTGATTTCCAGTCCTCCATTTCCAGGCCTGAATTGAATAAATACATAGAATGAAAACATATACAATTAAAAACATAATTCTAAATCAATTAGTTTTCACCTTAAAAAAACTATACACATATAAAATGAAAACATAACTCATAAAGAAATTATAAACATACATAATTGATTTAGAATTCAATTCTGAGAGACAATTACACATACAATCTGAAATTCAATTCATAATTAAATACTGAATTGAATACATACATAATTTAATTATCAATTATGAATACAATACATAAAAAACTGAATATATAAGTATATGTTTTATACAGAATTAATAATACATAAAAAATTGAATTTTGTATAACACATACACGATTGAATAATAATTTAGAAGCTAATAACCCCAAAATAAGAAAATGGATAAATGACTTCAACCAAACACAAGTATAATGTCTCTGGGTTTGGGGAGGGTTTTTTTTAACATAATGATGATGATAATGGGTGTGTATCAATTAGATTGTGTGACTTAGAGAATGTAGTCGTCTTTGGCGTAATAAATGACATGTGTTTTAGAATAGGGGTTGGAGTTCCTCACATGAGAATTGGATTTTGTGAGGATGGACCATGGATCATTTTGCTCAAGTATGAACACAATCCAAATATGTTTGGTTGGTTTTCCATGTGGTTGTTGTTTTTACTTAAAATGATGTCCATTTTAAACAAAATACAGACACTTCAAGTGATACGGGACACACCATGCCTTGGATTGAGGCGGGGTTGACTCGTACACATCACAGATGACTCATGGATCATTTTCCTGAAGTATCAACAGAATCCGAATAATGTCAGTTTTCTGTATGTCAGTTGTTGTTTTCACTTAAAACATTGTCCATTTTAAAAAAATGTTTGACACATTGTGTGGTACCGACCACACCGTGCCTCAGATTGAAGTGAAGTTGACTCATACACGTTATAAATAAACCATGGATCATTGTTCTAAAGTATCAATAGAATCCAAATACGTTTGGTCGGTTTTTTGTATGTCAGTTGTTGTTTTCACTTAAATTGTTGTCCATTTCAAATAAAAGTGAGACACTTTGAGTGGTACCGGCCAAACAGTGCCTCAGATTGAGACGTGAATGCCTCGTAAATGTCACAAATAACATATAGATCATAGTTCTAAAGTATCACCACATTCAGAATACGTTTGGTTGGTTTTCCATATGTCTGTTGTTTTTACGTAAAATAGTGTCCATTTTAATCAAAATACAAACACTTTGAGTGATACCTACCACACTATGCCCTGAGTTGAGTCGAGGTTGACTCTTACACGTCACAAATGACCCATGGATTGTTGTTCTAATGTATCAAGAGAATCAGAATGCGTTTAGTCATTTTTCCATATGTCAGTTGTTGTTTTCACTTAAAATGTTGTCCATTTCAAATAAAAGTTAGACACATTGAGTGGTACCATCCAAACCATGTCTCGGATTGAAGCAACTTTGACTCATACACATGAAAAATGACCTATGGATCGTTGTGATAAAGTATCAACCCAATCAGAATACATTTGGTCAGTTTTCCATATGACATTTGTTTTTAGTTAAAATAGTGTCCATTTTATACAAAAGATAGACACTTCGAGTGATACCTGCCACACAGTGCCTCAAATTGAGTCTTAATTGAATCGTATATGTAAAAAAACCCATGGATCGTTTTCCTGAAGTATCAACAGAATCTGAATGCATTCGTTCAGTTTTCCATATGTTAGTTTTTGTTTTCACTTAAAATGTTGTTCATTTCAAATAAACGTGAGATACGTTGAGGGGTACCAGAAAAACCGTGCCTTGGATTGCACTGCGGTTGACTCGTACATGTCAAAAATGATGCATGGATAATTTTTCTAATGTATCAACACAATCAGAATAATTTTTGTCAGTTTTCCATATGCTAGTTGTTGTTTTCACTAAAAATGTTGTCCAATTCAAACAAAAGTGTTAGACTTTGAGTGGTACTGGCCACACCATGCCTTGGATTGAGGTGAGGTTGACTCGTACACGTCATAAATGACCCATTGATCGTTGTCCTAAAGTATCAATAGAATCCGAATAAGTTTGGTCAGTTTTCCATATGTAAGTTGTTGTTTTCTTCTAAAATGTTGTCCATTTCAAAAAAAATTGAGACACTTCGAGTGGTACTAGCCAAATCGTGTCTCAGATTGAGTTACAGTTGACTAGTACACATCAAAAATGACTTATAGATCGTTTTGCTAATGTATTACCACAATCAGAATAAGTTTGGTCAATTTTATGTATGTCTATTGTTTTTACTTAAAACAGAGTCCATTTTAAACAAAAGACAAACACTTCGAGTTATACCTACCACACAATGCCTTAGATTGAGTTCGGGTTTACTCGTACACATTAAAAATGACCCATGGATCATTTTATTAATGTATAAATAGAATCCGAATGTGTTTGGTCAGTTTTCCATATACCAGTTGTTCTTTTCACTTAAAATGTTGTCCATTTCTAATAAAAATGAGACACTTTGAGTGGTACCGGACAAAACAAGCCTTGGATTGAGGCGCAGTTGACTCGTACACATCACAAATGACCTAGGGATAGTTGTGATAATGTATCAACACTATCATAATACTTTTGGTCGATTTTCCATATGGCTGTAGTTTTTACATAAAAACAGTGTCCATTCTAAACAAAAGACAGACACTTCGAGTGATACCCGCCACACCATGCCTCGTATTGAGTCAGTGTTGACTCGTATACATCCCAAATGACCTATGGATCGTTGTCCTGAAGTATCAACAGAATCTGAATGCGTTTGGTCTATTTTTCCTATGCCAGTTGTTGTCTTCACTTAAAATGTTGTCCATTTCAAATAAATGTGAGACACTTTTAGTGGTACCAGCCAAACCGTACCTCAGATTGAGGCATGGTAGACTTGTAAACGTCACAAATGACCCATGGATCATTTTTCTAAAGTATCAACATAATCCGAATATATTTTGTCGGTTTTCTATATGGATTTTGTTTTTACATAAAACAGTGTCCATTTCAAACAAAAGTGAGACTGTTTAAGTGGTACCGGCACAACATGCCTCGGATTGAGGCGGTGTTGATACGTACACATCAAAAATGACCCATGGATCATTTTTCTGATGAATCAACAAAATCCAAATGCGTTTGGTCAGTTTTTTGTATGCCGGTTGTTTTTTTCACTTAAAATTTTGTCCATTTCAAATAAAAGTCAGACACTTTGAGTGGTACCGGCCAAACCGTACTTCGAATTAAAGTGCAGTTTACTCATACATGTCAAAAATGACTCATCGACCACTGTGCTAAAGTATAAACACAATCAGAATACGTTTGGTTAGTTTTTTGTATTGCTGTTATTTTTACTTAAAATAGTGTCCATTTCAAAATAAAGTGCGAGACCTTGAGTGTTACTTGACACACAGTGCCTTGTATTGAGTCGGAGTTGATTTGTACATTTCACAAATGACACATGGATCATTTTCTTGAAGTATAAACAGAATTGAAATGCATTTGGTCAGTTTTCTGTATGCCAGTTGTTGTTTTTTACTTAAAAATGTTGACCATTTCAAATAAAAGTGAGACACATTGACTGGTACTGGTGAAACCATGCCTCGTATTGAGTTGCAGTTGACTCGTAAATGTCAAAAATTACCCATGGATCATTGTGACAACGTATCAACACAATCAGAATAGGTTTGGTTAGTTTTCCTTTTGGCTGTTGTTTTACATAAAACAGTGTCTATTTCAAACAAAAGTGTGACACTTTGAGTGGTACCGGCCACACCGTGCCTTAGATTGAGTCGGGGTTGACTCGTACACATCACAAATGACCCATGGGTATTTTTCCTAAAGTATCAACAGAATCCTAATGCATTTGGTCAGCTTTCCATATGCTAGTTGTTGTTTTCACTTAAAATGTTTTCCGTTTCAAATAAAAGTCATACAGTTTGAGTGGTACCGGCCAAACCATGCCTCATATTGGGTTGTGGTTGACTCGTACACATCACAAATGTACCATGTATCATTGTTCTAATGTATCAACACAATCAGAATATGTTTGGTCAGTTTTCTATGTGGATATTGTTTTTACTTAAAACACTATCCATTTCAAACCAAAGTGCAACACTTTGAGTGGTCCCGGCCACACTGTGCCTCGGATTGAGTTGGGGTTGACTCGTACACGTCACAAATGACCCATGGATCTTTTTCCAAAAGTATCAACAAAATCTGAATGCATTTGGTCGGTTTTCCATTTTACAGTTGTTGTTTCCACATAAAATTTTGTCCATTTAAAATAAAAGTAAGACAATTTGAGTGGTACCGACCAAACCATGCCTCGAATTGAAGCGTGATTGACATGTACATGTCACAAATGACCTATGGATCATTATGCTAAGTATCAACATAATCAAAATACATTTGGTTAGTTTTTTTTATGGCTGTTGTTTTTTACTTAAAACAATGTCCATTTCAAACAAAAGTGCAACCCTTTGAGTGTTACCAGCCACACCATTCCTCAGATTGAGTCGGGGTTGAATAGTACACGTCAAAAATGAACCATGTATCGATGTCCTAAAGTGTCAATAGAATCTGAATGTGTTTGGTCTGTTTTCTGTATTCCAGTTGTTTTTTTCACTTAAAATGTTGTCTATTTCAAATAAAAGTGAGACACTTTAAGTGGCACTGGCCAAACCGTGCCTCGGATTGAGGATAGATTGACTCATACACGTCACAAATGACCTATGGATCATTGTGATAAAGTATCAACACATTCAGAATACGTTGGGACATTTTTTTCGTATGATTGTTATTTTTACTTAAAACTGTGTCCATTTCAAACAAAATTGTGACACCTTGAGTGTTTTCGGCCACAAAGTTCCTCAGATTGAGATGGGGTTGACATGTACACGTCCCAAATGACCCATGGATCATTTTCCTGATGTATCAACAGAATCCACATGCGTTTGTTCGGTTTTCCATATGCCAGTTGTTGTTTTCACTTAAAATGTTATCCTTTTTAAATAATAGTGAGAAACTTTGAGTGGTACCGGCCAAACCGTGCCTCAGATTACGGCGCGGTTGACGACTCATACACATCACAATTGACCAAGATGAATATGTTGGGGTTCTATAGTGTAGGATAATTTTCACAAAGGTCATACCAGGGTTTCATTCAATAAGATATTTAACTAGATTTTTATCATAAAACATTACACATGTAAAATACTGTGGAGTTTCTGAAGTTGGAAAAAGTGAAGCGTACTCTTCTAGAGTTCTCCAACTACCTTGTTGAGTTGGTGAATCTTGCACTAGATCTTTGCAAAAATGATAACATTAATTTTTTTTAGGTTTCTGATGGGACTAAGGGTCAATTTTTGGTTGATGCTAGTACTTTTTAGCCTTCCAACCTTTTGGTGGTATTGGATAATGTTTATTTTTCTAAAGAAGATGTATTTGGAAGGATAGACATGGGAGGATATTTAGTGGATGTAATAATTATTCAGAGTTCATAATTTGGTTATAAAAGGAAAAACCAAAGTTCCCAGTATTTGGTCAAAAATAAAGAGTTATACTAAATTAAAAAATAACCATACCAGGGTGAAAAACCAGGTAAAAAAAAGTTATATAGTATTCAAAAATGTAATGGATCAATCCTCCCCTGATCAACATCACCATCACCACTGTCATCATTAGCCTCATCCTCACTTCCATAGATCATAGGTTGGTAGGGTGTATTCATTGAATCTTGTCCCAATTGATTTTGGAGAGGGACCTTCAATAGTTATATGTATGGATTTGATTAGAAACACCTATAAAAATGATACCCATGAATTGTGACGTCCCCAACCAAGATGACACTCATTAGTGACCCGAACCCTGATGGCCACCCATTAGAGAGAGACCATAATGTTTATTGTGTTTTATCTCACATATGAATAATGATTTTTGGGATGTTCGGGGACCAGGGAGGAGGTGGTGGGCAGTTCGGGGTCCATGGAAGAGAGTGGGGGGGTGTCTAGGTTTCAGGAAGAAGGGGGGTTGTCCTGGGTCCAGAAAGGTGGGTGGGAGGTCCAGGGAGAAGGGGGGGCAGTCTAGGGTCCAGGAAGGATGGTGGGTGGCTATCTGGGTTCTAGGGAGGAGGGTGGGGGGGACTGTCCAGTGTCCTGGAAGGAGGGAGGGTTGTCCTGGGACCAGCAATGAGGGGGTTGTCCTAGGTGGACCTCAAGACATTGAATGGGGTTCCACTCTATAGTTCTGAGAATATATTATGCAAATCTACAAAGATTCCGCCTATAAACATGAAAACATTAAATCAGTGCCTACTTAATCTCATGACATTCAAGGGATAAGTGTTTTTTGAAAAGACCATAAATAACAGTGATGTTCGTGAATGATGGTTTTTGACCAAATGTGTATGGAATTCAGCATCGAGGATGATTTCTTCCATTTAACCAAGGTTATAGTGTATGTTTAGGTTGAATTATTGCATTTAATCAGTTTTCTAGTTCATTTTTAGGTTAGGTGAGTTAGAAACCATGATAGGCATGTCATTAGAACATGGGATCTTCCATTTAACCAAGTACTCTGGAATTTTAGGCATTAATGTGTTTTGACTGAGCTAATTACTACCTACTATATAGTATGTCCAACACATCATGTGGGCATACCCATGAAGCAAATCCATGTGTAAATGGGATGTTTTCAACACTCCATTTGGCCAAACATACTTTTCACCATAAGGGATTGGTCATGTATAGTTACATGGCTAACCAAGTCATATACTGTGTGTACATTCCCATGTACATTCCCAGGACACTAGATTATTGTAGAACCATGTCAACCGTTATACACACCATGTGGACCCTTATACCATATCACCATTATTATAACCATTAATAACAACTTATCGAACAAAATCACTTGTCAAAGATAATAAAATTGAACATAAATCAATAATAATATTGGATATATCAAGTAAAATAAAGTCATACTATCTTAAATCCTAAATAACCACCCATAACCATGATTAATTTCCACAATGCTCCCATTTCGTCCATATGAAAAGTGAACTCAAAAAAAATTGATGAAAATAACTTCATTTGTTTGAAGAATAATAATCCAATCATCCTCTTGATATTTGAACCATGAATTCATGATTTTTTAGATGAACTTGTATCCATGAAACCATATGAGAAGCACAATTCAATACTTGTGTGGTTCTGATTTTCCCAAGCATATTGAGGAACCCCAAATTATTGAAAATGTTCATTGTTTTTTAAAAAGGTTATTGAATAACTCATGTATTATGTTGAAGGTATAATGATTAATGGTTATTTTAGGAAAACTAATATTCATTAATATTGTGAATTTGAAATTCTGTGAATTAGTTTTAGAAATAAGGAAGAAGTACTACATGGGAAAAGGAGAGGTCCCAATGAGAGTTCCCTTTGTAGATATTTTATTCGTAAAGAACATTGGATTGTATGGTTAAGTATTTCTTATTTCTTCTATGAAAAATAATTAGGGACCACATACTATTTTGAAAAGTTCAAGAAGATACTTAATATGTTCTATTGTGCAAAGGATAAGTGAACATTGTGTTATTTTATATATATAAATAAATTTTTATTGAATCATGATACATACATGTTATGTAATACACATAGTGTACAAAAATTAAGATAAATAATATCTTCATGTTTGACATGATCTTAATGAAAGGAGTGATTTTCATTAAATACTAATAATAAATATAAAAAATAATATTTTATGAGTTCATATACATGAAGCTCTAATATTTGAATAATTGAGATTTAAAAAAACTATGAATCATTAAAATTAGAACACAAGAAAGAAACACCATTCCCTTATAAATATAAATGTGTAATGAAAACATTAATTGGACAATGTGTACTCTGGGGTAGTTATTTGAGTACACAATTCATGGAGTAGTGAATCCTTAAATTTTACAAAATCCTTAGAAATAGGGAATAATGATATCCTTGAGAATAGAAGGATATCCTTGAGAAGAGGTGGAAGGATATCCTTGTGAAGAGGTAGAAGGAGTCTAACCTGGCAGCTGATCGGATAGAAGAGGTTCACTTGTGCTAGGGCTTCTCAAGGGCTTCTGGGAGTCAAGAATCACTTCTAGAGTCACACAATTTGCTTCTGCAATCTACTTTTAGAATCTGGGGGGGTCACCTGCCTTAGTCAAAATTGGTGTTTTTTTCCAACGGTTATTAAAAACCGTTGGTAAAACAATGTTTTCCCAATGGTTTGATGAAACCGTTGGTAAAACTCATCAAAACTCCAAATTTACCAATGGTTCTCATCAACTGTTTGTAAAGAACAATGCCTTCACACTGGTTTCATCAAACCATTGGGAAACCTCATAGAAATTCCATCGTTACAAATGGTTCATGCAAACCATTGGTAAATAACATCTATACCAACGGTTCAAAAGAATAGTTGGTATAAAAGTGTTGGTAAAACAATGATTTTTAGTAGTGGTAGAAGGGATTCTACACCAAAACCATCATATAAATACAAATATTTATTTCAATATGTGGTTTTATATATTCTTTAGCATTCCTCATGGCTAAATTCTAGGAAGACTAAGGAATTTTTTGATAGAATTAGAAAATGGAAAACCTAGATCATAAAATGTTTTCTTGGAAGATAGAAAATTCAAATAGTAGGGATAACATAAGAAAGGATATAATATAGAGGTCATATTAACTATATTATTTTTTAATGTTTCTCAATGTATGTTTTCTTCTAGTCTTTGGTGTTCATATAGTGGTGTGGGAATACAACATTATCATGGAAATGATCTTGTAAAGTGGACACCAAATCAATATCGATGTCCTAGTGAAGGATAAAATGAATACTATACTGAATCACATCACTAAGAGAAGTATGGTTTATAAACGTATTCATAGGAAACCTATACATATTATAATTTATTTTTTTAATGTGTATGAATAAATTTGAGACATGACTGCTACCCAATCCCCAAACCTCATTAATTTTTTTACAACTTGTATATAATATATATAAATCCACATATATAAATATATTTAGAAAAAATAACATATCTACTCACTCTAAGATATTAATACACATTATTTCATATCATTAAAATTTATTTGAATAGTTAAAACACATCCCCAAAATATAATGCTTTAGTTATCTATGTGAATATAAAATGGGGTGGAGTTGTCTTTATTTTGTTTTATAGTATATCATAACAGTCTTATGTATGATTCCCTCTATGTGTATCAAGGAATGGAAATAGGTAGCAAAAAATACTCATTTAACCCTCAAAACATAATTTTCCTTTTCAAAATTCCATCATTTACAAGTTTCCTAGCCCACAATATAAAACCATATACAAAACCGATTAAGTATGTTTTATACTATACACATGAAGAAAATGGGATATCTCTCAAAAGTTTAATCAAATCAGTTTTCTAAGGCCACATTATGGTTTGGAATGTAGCATTATGCAAAGTAAATTCCAGTTCCTCTATATTTATATGTTTTCACATGTTAAAGTATATGAGTATTCAAACCCACTTGGTCCACCATAAAATAACTTATACCCCTCACCATTGAACAATTTTAGGAATAATCCTCAATAAATCAAATAGATTAGAATCATTTCTAAAATCAAGGGACAAAAACAGTTAATCTCTCATCCATTTCCCACACTGATGATGGTGATTATAGAAAATAGGAAATGATGCATTGAGTAGAAGTGGCACCTTCTAGAATTTTTAGTTGGATTACTAGCTAGACACATTATTAGGACATTTTCTACAAACCATAAAAAAACACAATTCTTTTTCCACTAGTTTCCATATTTCTAGTATCTCAATCTATGAGAAGACAATATAGTTTACCATGATAATCCCCCCATGGCTCTTATATAACTCTAAATTTAGTTCAGCAATGATATAAATTTTTTTTAGATCGATCTACCACTAGTTTAGGATCTGATTGAGTTTCTCAATGAATACCTTTAAATTTGGATATTTTCATACCCCAACGAACTACTGAGGATGTTGTTGGTTTGAGAAAAGTGGGATCAATGATAATGTGTAAATATCAATTTTCAAATGAGTAAATTACATTGATGATGGGGGGGATATCTTATATAGAAATCTAAAACTGTTATGGGGTCCCTAAAGCCACTTTCTCTACATCAAGGTATGGGATATTAGCTAGGTATACATGGAGGTGGAATTCTTGAGAAAAAATGAGGGTAATCAATGAGAACACTTGTATAGTTTAGGCTACATCATGTATTCCGTAGATAATTGGTTTAACTATAACATGGAATTTCTAAAGGATGTAGAGTTCATAAATGCTTGGATGAACATTGAAAACTTCATGGTTCAATTTGATTGGAGGAATATATTGGGGATGTTTAAACAAAATGAGATATATCTCATCATCTTTAGGCATAATCGGGTATATTTTTCACACTATTTTGGTATTTGTTGAATATATCATCGATGTGGAAGATGTTATTTACTCATGAGATTAGGTGAATTTTTTGACCTATTGGGCCTCAGTGTTTCTTGAAATGAAATATCTCAAATACCTTGGTGAGAATAATTTTTTTGAGGATGAATTGAAAATGGAGAATATGATGAGAGTTTCTTGGAATGTGTCACAAATAATGTGTCTCATTAGGATAGTTAAGAGACAACATTGATCGATGGACTAGAATAATACATAGTGTTTTATGTAAACTCATAGAAATTGAAGGATTATGAAATTTCTATTTGATATCAAGAATCACTAACCTAGTTCATTTTATTTTCATAGGGTTCATAAAGTAAAGAATTATTAAATGATCCTTTAGCATGAACACAATGGAATAATAGTTTTAAACCCTTAAACTACTATTTAGTGGAACTGGATCCATAAATTGACATCAGTAGGGAATCTATATTGGCTGATGAAGTGGGAAATCTAATGAAATTTTACACTCATACTCTATAGGAACCAATAAGGTAAATTATCATACCCTCATTAATTAAAGGAATATAATATTTATATTTTAAAAACACTCATTTTATTTATCTATTATAATGATATCATTTCAAACTAGAGGTTATTCGGTCGTGGTCATGAATCATATAGGGGTGGAATAGATGTGTAGTATTTCCTTGGTGCGATGATGGACCTTGAATCCGCTACTAATAAACTAGTAACCATTGGGACAGAGTAGGAACCTACAAAACATTGGAGGACCAGCCCATATGGGATGTGTAAATCATATAGGAATTGAGTTTTACAGTGCTGGAGATCCATGATGAAATATTAACCTTCTAAGGGTATGCTAGGGTTTCCCCCAAAGGTTCACAAGCTAAGTCTATAAACACATTAATAGTTGGATAAGAACTTCTATAATTGGTCGTCATGATGTAATCTAATCTGACCTTAGAGAATAAACCTATTGTGGAGTGGGAAGCGATGTAGTTGTCAGCTATAAAAGAGGAAGCTAAAAACTCAATCATTCCTTTTCATATAGAGCTGAAACCATTGAGAGGTTGTTAGGAGAACCCTATTTCACTAAATTTACCATGTCCTTTACATTATATTACCCTGTTCAAGATAAAATTGATAAATAATTGTTGGATATTTCTAAAGAGAACTAGGTAATATTTCACATGTAAAGGAATAATGTCATAAACTTTATCACTAATGCATCATAAAAATATTGGTGGGATAAATGGGATCCTTTAACCATTTCTTAATGAACCTAGAGACCATTAGGGATGACTATCTTTCATTTCATGCACTTTTTAGTAACTTTTTAGATGTTCAACTACATCTGGTTTTTTGACAATTTACACTTCAAAGTACAAATCCATCACCAAGTGTGTCAAAAAACATTATGCAGTTAAGAAGGTTAGTTCTCACCTTAAAGAGATAAAAATTGACACCAAGACATATTTACAATAAAATATTGTACCATAAACTATATGAAGGTATAGTTGTAGGTTGATGATGTTGTGTCATCGAATCAGCATCTCTATTAGATTGGTACTGGGTTGACTATGGGTAGTTCTATATTTGGGTGGAAATGGTTTAGACCAGGGTGAAAGAGGAGATAGAGGAGCTAGCAGGGTGGTGGGAAATCAATGAATAAACCTAATAAATATATGATGATATTGAATAGTACATCACCCAAAATGATCCACATGGTCATTATATATAAATGTGAGTCTAAAATATATGGATGTAACTTTGAATCTTATTTCAATTAATAAATTAATTTACTTATTTTTATTTCTTTTTTTTTCATTTTTCATCTTAATCTCAATAATGAAAAAACCAAATAAAAACATTGAATACTATGTGGGACATGATTATCATGAAAAATGATAATTAGAGGTCTATCAAACTAAATGAAAGTGATAAAAATAGAAATTTGGGTAAGGATCAAAATGTAGAGTTGTCCACCACTAGGATCCAATGATATTTTGGAAACTGGGTTGGTAGAGTTGTAATTGTTTTATACCTTATTAACATATTGGATGCATGAGGATGCAACAACAAGGGTGTTATAATTCTATTTGAGAAATGAGGTAGTGGAGAAAAGGTAAATCATAACTCCAAGTTATTGAGTCAAAATATAAAGAAGTAAAATAGGTTGAGGATGACTATTCATCAAATTAAAAATAAGGGATCCAATATTATACAACTAAATTTTTTTTCTTCAGGATATATACCATGAATGGGAGTAAGAGATTTAGAAAATTATTCCATCACCATCTGATAGTAAATTACATGAAAATAAAAATTAATATTTTGGCCAGTGTAGCCTGGATGAGATTTGGGCCTTAAGAGTGATGTTCCATCAATGCATGAAGCATATTTTTTACATGAGACTTGATATCGATTCTAAATAGGGGAAACAATATTTATAAATGTAATATAAGGATTAGCAAGAAGTATTTGAGAACTCTTAGGGTTTCATCATCATACATAAATAATATAGATGTGACATACCCAATATATATAAATCATATAAGCATATGGACATGATACAAATTATATCTAGGTAAGAGATATAGGAGAATAATATTTGATCCTAGTTATTGAAGGATAACAATGTGATTTTTGAGACTATTTATTTTAAGGTCATGTAGCTTTGACCAAAATGTTATAGTAGTTTAAGGTTTCATGGGTTGGACCATAAGAATGTTCATCAAAAGGTCTTGTATCCATGAATAAAAGTAGTTTTTTAAATTTATTGAGATAAATCACTGAATGAATATGGAAATAATTTTACGGTTATGAAACTTGGATAAAGGTTATGTAATATATCATCCACAGAGAAGAAAAAAAGGGAAGTGGGTTAGGTTACCTGAAACATGTTAAAGGAAAATAATAACATATGATAGAAGCCCAAATTTCTAGATAGATAACCTCAATGATGATGGGTACACAATTACAGGACACAATGCTTGGAATGAGATCTGTCTGATAGGGTTATATAATGAATTGTTAAAGATGGTTAAAACAAATGGGTTCTCCATTGGAAAAGTGAAAAATAAACATGAAATGAATTAAATAAGGTTCTCATCAGTATAGTATATACATGATAAACCATCTATATAGATTTTAATATTATATTGGGAAAGGGAAATCATCTTAGAACTAGGTGAGCAAGGGGATCGATGTTAGAAAAATAAGATTCGAAAGTGTGAAGACCTAATGGGGGGTGGGTGGTATTAGAGATTGTGTCTAGGATAATACATCCCAAATTTTTTATGTATCTCATAAAGTATAAAAGTTTCCAAACATAATATAGAAGGTATAAGGACCGATCCATTATCTTTACTTAATATTGAATTAAATGAATAATTCACATTGGGGATCTTTTCAGGATTAGAGTTTTAGAGAATTAGATCATAACTATTACATCTCAAAAGATTACAAAGTAGATACATCTACTCAGTTTCCATTTTTTCACAAGATAAAAACTCTTGAACAAAAGATTCATGTCTAGTTCCATGTTTAGACAACATGACATTTCCTTGATCCCATCCTTGACCCTATTCCACTTTATGTCCAGTGAAAAACATTTCAATAACTAGGGATGATCACAAAAATCTCAGTAAGGGTTATAACCATATGGAATGAAAACATTAGTCCATGTATACATAAGAATCAATGAAATCGTACTTTATTCATAAAACATAAGCACTTTAACATACCCCATGAAATCATAAGATTTATAAATAACTCATAGAAATCATAATACATAAAGGAAAATTGAGGCATTCATAACATTATTATGTAGGGATTAACCCTCTAGGTTACATTTGGAATACCCATCACAGTATATTCTTGTAAATCTCTTCGGAGAAACCTTAACGTTTAACTCCTTCGCATTACCCAATGCATTGGAGAGCTATAACGGGCTCACCCGCCCTTAGTTTATCACAGAACCACCCATCTTTATAAACAATGACCATGAACCATAACATAATCATAGCACATAACATAATCATAATGGAAAGATAACATTCCCACATTCCAATAACAATATAACATTTTATGATATTGAAATAATTAATCAGTTCTAAAACCCATTTTTTCAAAACCATTTAAAACTTTTAATAAAATAGATTTTTGAATCAAATCGTCTCAATCCACTTTTAGGAATATAACATTTTAAACCATTAATATCCATATAAATAAATCCTTAAAACCATTTTGAAAACATGGATATTAATGAAAAATATTTATAAGAATAAATCATGATAACATTAAAACAAAATTTTCATAAAAGAGTTTTTAACATAATGAGAGACACTTAAACACAAATAATTGAGGAATAAAATTTAATCAGAACATTATAATATCATGAGAATAAATGGATTCATGATGTAATTATCCAAAGGTTAGTATTTACACCATATAAGAGTGAATTGGTGCATAAAAACAATAAATTCTCAATAGAAAATTAAAATGAGACGAAATCCCTTATAAAGAAGGTATCCTTAAATTAAGGATAAATCAATCTCATAATTATGAGTGAAAAATTTAAATACACCCAATATAAGTGGATATTAAGTGTAAAACAATAAAAGGTAATTCAAACATATTCAATGGATGACATATTCAATAACTACATGTTGAACCCAGAGAAATCAAAATTGGGTTATAAAGTTCCTTTGGAAAAAATCGACAGCCTAACGACGTCACTATAAAATTCATAAAATTAGTTGATGAGAGAGAAAATGGTATCTTATAACTTGGACATAAATTTTTACATTAATAAGGATATATAAAAAAATATCCCAACATAAAAATATTTAATTAAAAGACATAACAAAAAGAAGTCCTTTAAATAGAGGAGGGTGAAAGAATCCCTTACCGACTTGGGAATCATTCGATACATACACCCCATGAAAAAAGGACCAAACAATGCTGATGTAAATACCCATACATGAGAGTATTTTACACAAAGAGTAGAATCATGGTCAGTACATACACCACACAAAAGAAAATAGTGGCAAATGTAGCATGAATCTCACAGGAATAAAAGAGAGAGTA
Source organism: Viscum album (assembly GCA_963277665.1). NCBI lineage: Eukaryota > Viridiplantae > Streptophyta > Magnoliopsida > Santalales > Viscaceae > Viscum > Viscum album. Next base: position 1,675,130,345 of record OY728133.1, read on the forward strand.
AAAATACCCTTATGAAATATCGGCAGCCTAACGGCGCCACTTAAAACTTCCAAAAATGGATTGATGAGATAAAATATGGTATCTAATCATATTAACATAAGAGGACAGTATTATGGATATAGATATCATACATCAACATAATAAAATGTAACTTCAAATACATGACATGAAAATAGAACTTTGAAAATGAGAAGAGTGAAAGAATCCTTTACAAAAATTCGGCAGCCTAACGGCGCCGCTTAAACAATATTAAAATGAATTGTTGATAGAAAGAGAGGTAATATCATAATATTAACATAAAAATGTCAGTAGTAATAACACCCTCCAACATAAGAACATGGATCATAAATGAATGACATAAAAGAGAGTATTTGAAAAGAAAGAGAGAGGTAGGATCCCTTACCATGTGTCCGACTTGACTCGATCTTTCTTTACTCTCCTGAATAATAAACATGAGTTAATTTCTACTTGATTAATAACCTTTTTCAAGTTCATTAATCCTTTTATATCATATATTACTGTGTTATGAACACTATGTAATTATTTAAGTTAATAAAGTTCGTTTTGTCGATATTTGGTTCTTAAGTCCAAAATGGACTTCTTACACTTACATGTTGTTCTTATAGTCAAATATCCATCATCACAAGAATGATATTCATGATTTAGATATCATATATATCCAGTATATACACGCATTTATAATGTTACATAATCATTTAGAGGTATGAAATAAAATGCACCATTCATGGAGACGGTAAGCCGTACGTACGCATGAACACTACTTCCATTAAATTGTCATATTAATGGAAATAAAAATAATTGAGAGAGATATATATATATATATTATAATTCCAGAATGATATTAATCATTTAGATGTATTATATATTATATATATCCATTATACATATTTACATATAATTGTACATAACATTAGGACATGAGAAATGAAAGGCAATGTTCATGGAGATGGTAATCCATACATACGCATGAACACTATTTTCATTTATATTTCATACTTTAATGGAATTAAAACATAATGATACATAGGTATATTATAATTAAAGTATAATATCATATATAAAATCATTAACTCAATCCTTTATACGTCCCACAAATGGCATTAACGAATCAAATCACACTGAGGGGGCGGTAATCCGCACTTCCTAAAATGAAGATATCGCGTTTATCCATAATGGAATCCATAATAACATGGCATAAATGAAAAATACAGAAGAATAAGGAAAACATAAACATAATATATATCATATATAAATATAGTGACATCATAATGGCCACCTTTGAAGGTGTTAAAAGAATATTGAACAATCATTGTTTCGTGAGCCAGAAATTCACCATCCACGGAAACTATATGTTCTTTAACCATTTGACATAAGTGTGTATAAGTGTAGCTCGAATACATCTCATAACAACATCCTAGTATATAGGAGATACTTTTTTTGTTACAAAATAATGGAATAAGAAGAGTTTAGGGGGTTGGAGAAGCAATATAAAACAAATGAACATAAGAGAAAGCATTACCTTTAAAAGGGTAACTCTTTTTGATTTGAGCCCAAAGGATTCCTTGGAAGGATTCTGCCCAAAGTGAGGCTTCTAGGATGAGAATAGGGATTTGGAAAGAGTATTCGGGCAGAGGTTGGCTGAGCCAAATGCTTGAGAGGTGTGGGAAAGGTGGTATAGGTGGGGGCCTTTTATAAGGGGAGAGGAGGGGATCTTTTGGAAATCATGAAACTATTACATTATTTTTAAAAGAGATTCGGATTTTAAAGGTCCCACATTGATATTTTTTGAGGATAAGATGATTAGGGTTCTAAATATACTCATACATTAGTTTTTGGGAAAGTGTAAGTCTTATATTTCCCATTATTGTTTCATTTTATTTAAACTGTTCATTTATGAGGTAATCATTGCATCATCATGATGTCATTCATAAATTAATTTATTTAATGTCTAAAAATTATAAAAAAATACCTTGATATAGGAAATCATTTTAGATTTCTAATGAATATTTATAGTAAAAAATATGACTTTTATAACCCCATGTAAAAATTGTTTTATTAAAACAATACATGTTTGTGTCATTTTTAATTTTACTTTAAATAAAAGGCATTAATGTCATTATCCCACCCATGTGCCTCCATGGGGTCCCCCAAACTGACCCATGGGTTTTAATGGTCGGCCATGACACATCAAATAGGGTTAGGAAATGTTTCATGGTGTTTTCATATTATAATAACATCATTTTTATCTTAAATTACACTAATTACCTCTAATCGCGATTAATGAAAAAAGATACTATTCACTAAAAATTATTTTCATCCCATTGAACCAAATTTTACATAATAATGACAACCATGTATGTCGTATTTTCTATATTAAAAACACATAAGTGGTAAACTTTCATTTAAACAAAAAAATCATTTTTCTTGACTACCACTTAGAGGTTTCACTATTCATCAAAAATTGATGTTTTTCAGAAAATTACCAAAAATTCATCCTAAGCTATATTTGATATTCCGAATTCAAAAATGATGTATATTTTACCTAATTAAAAGCATATAAATATCATTAATTAATTAAATAATTAATTCCCGTTGTCAAAACTAATAGCGTGTTTTTAAGAAACAATATTTATCAAAAGATTGACATTTGTTTATGTCAAATTTCAAAGTGCAATTAATTATAAAGTCCACCATAGGATTAAATGGTAAAAATATATTATGATCTCACCTTGATACCAATTCAATAGATAATCTAATCATATAAATAAATTAGATTAAAAGAGGTTTTGAATTAAAATACAACATTTTTCACTTATTCATCAAAAATGAACTTTATCAGAAAAATTACAAAAACATACACAAGGTAAATTTTGATGTCCCAATTCAAAAGGAAGAATTTATTTGGTCCAAAAGAATGTATAAGAGTGACCAAAACCATTTTTAAATAGGGTTCGCCACCAAAAGGTGATAAATCGACCCTTTAGTGAATATTACAGTATTTATGCATAAAATTGAGTTCTTTTCTTATTTCAAGCCTTTATCTTTTATTCAATAAATGTAGAAACATTTAAAAAACATATTTAATCATATTTCAGTTATTTCTATTCATTCCTGTCAATGAAATAATTATGTGTTAACTACCATTTCAGATAATAGTATTACATTATTAGCGTGCAAAGTAAAACATTAAAGAAACTTGCTGTTGCGTATTGGTTACGCCATCAAACATAGCATCCCCATTAAAGTAATATTAATATTTTATTCAAAAATATTAATAAATATGAAAAATTACTATTCCTTATTTTCCCGGGATGTTACATCCTTCCCTCCTTTTGGGAATTGCATCCTCATAAATTTAAAATTGGGCTCAGATTCGTCATTGAAAGTCCCACATTGAAAAAGGAGTCAATTAAACTATCAATTTAAAAGAAATAAAAATAAGTACAAAGGTCACCTGAGACAATATATACTAGGATTCCATGAAAATATAGATATGGAAGAAAAAAAAAGGGTCATGTTCTGAGGAAGAGTGATAGAAAACATGATTAGGAGAATGCTAACAACAAGAAAATCACAAACTTGTGATGGGTTAACCGATATTGGATTCCCCACCAAGAAAAGTTAACAGACAACATTTTTTTTAAGTTACTTTTCCTTGAGGAATTTATTTATGAGCTTAACTAAAACATAAGGAAACATACTTACTTTTCATGTTGACTTTCAACATTTACTAGATTTCTTACAGAAACTCATATTTTCTCCAAAAGACGAGTATTTAGGAAGACTTGTTCATATTAAGACTACTATAATCAACTTCTTGAGAATCACCTAATCCCCAGAAGAGAAAAAATATACTTCTCATTTATTTAGACCTAATCCAAAACCAAAACCAAAAAGGTCATTACAAGATTAGATAACCCACAAAAAGGATAATCCTTTATAAAAAGAAAATTTATTCTTAATCTCCAAAAAATTTCAAACAAAACCCAAAGTTCAACAAAGACCATTCGATAAACAATTGTCCATAAAATTCTTCAATGTAAACCAAACTAATATTGAATCCCATATAACTAAAGTATTTAATCACATAGTCTTCAAAGATAAATATTAACATTTATCTCTAAAATAACATCAGCTTCTTTTATAGTCTCCTATTGAAAAGTAATTATCCAAATCACATATCCTCCATGATAGGTTAATAACTTCCATAGATAACCCAAAATAGACTTACTCTTGATTCATAAAATCATATAACTAAAAATAATTCTTCAAAATAACCAGGGACTACACGTAGCCCAGTGGTAGGCGATAAATACCAATTGCTCATTGGTTGTGGGTTCGATTCCCACAGTTTTGTCTGACGCGATGGGTTATCCCACGGTCTGTGTGTTGTCCTTTTTCCAAAACTATATAATCATTAAAACATTCCCCAAAAGAGATAAATCATCAAAATAACCATAACATATTTTAACCTCAATTTTATCTCATGCCTTTAATTTTCTAGCATAACATATAGTAACCCATAATTACCTCAAAAGTAATGATCTTATAAACACAAATGGTTACCTTTATAATTATTACCTAAACTTCCACATCGAGTTGGTTCACTCATACATGATTCATTAGATAACTCACCAAGGTTCAAGTGGTGAATCATGACTCATTGATAGTTTGTTTAGAATAACCACGATATTCCTCATTAGATCACCCATTTCATCCAGTTTCTTAATCAGAGAACCTCCAAAGTTTCCTTCAAACCCATTGTCACTTTGGTTCCTGCTAGGTCCATCCATTTACTAAAACCAAAAAGGTCAGTGTGAGTATATCAAAAAAATCATCATGTACTAAATAGGATGATGAACACAAAGTTATTCTTATCCAACTTATCTCAAACCCATTCTAACAACAAGGACCCTATCAAATATACTACCCATTGTTGTTATACACAACTTGTCACTTATGATTAAAAAAACCCTAACCTCTAAAGTTATCTAATCCAACCTCAAATACCAACAATAAGGCCCCAGCCTTAAACCTTACTGACTATTGAATTAAATGAATAATTCACATTGAGGATATTTTCAGGTTTAGAGTTTTAGAGAATTAGATCATAATTATTACATCTCAAAAGATTACAAAGTAGATACATCTACTCAGTGTCCATTTTTCAAAATATAAAAACTCTTGAACAAAAGAGTCATGTCTAGTTCCATGTTTAGGCAGCACGACATTTCCCTGATCCCATCCTTGACTCTTTTCCACTTTATGTCCTGTGAAAAACATTTCAAAAACTAGAGATGAGCACAAAAAACTCAGTAAGGGTTATAACAATACGGAATAAAAACATTAGTCCATGTATACATAAGAATCAAAGAAATCATACTTTAATCATAAAACATAAGCACTTTAACATACGCCATGAAATCATAAGATTTATGAATAACTCATAGAAATCATAAGACATAAAGGTAACTTGAGTAATTCATAACATTCTTATGTAGGGAGTAACACTCCTGGTTATGTTTGGAATACCAATCGTAGTATATTCCCTTAAATCTCCTTGGAGAAAAATTAACGTTTAACTCCTTCGCATTACCTAATGCATTGGAGAGCTATAACGGGCTCACCCGCCCTTAGTTTATCACGGAACCACCCGTCTTCATAAACAATTCTCATGAACCATAACATAATCATAGAACATAACTTAAGCATAATGGAAAGATAATATTCCCATATTGAAATAAAAATATTACATTTTAAGATATTGAAATAATGAATCTATTCTAAAAACCATTTTTTCAAAACCATTTAAAACTTTTAATAAAGAGAATTTTGAATCAAAGTGTCCCATACCACTTTGAAGCTTTTAACATTTTAAACCATTAATATCCATATAAATAAATCCTTAAAAACATTTTTAAAACATGGATATTAATGAAAAATATTTATAAGAATAAATCATTAAAACATTTAAAACGAAATTTTAGTAAAAGGGTTTTTATCAAAATGAGATACACTTTAACACAAATAGTTGAAGAATAAATTTTAATCAGAAATTTATAAAATAATGAGAATAATGGGATTCATGATGTAATATGCCAAAGGTCAGTATATACACCACATAAGAGTGAATTGGTGCAGAAAAACAATAAAGTCTCAATAGAAATGTTAAATGAGACGAAATCCCTTATAAAGAAGGTATCCTTAAATTAAGGATAAATCAATCTCATAATTATGTGTGAAAAATATAAATACACCCAATATAAATGGATATTAAGTGTAAAACAATCAATGTTAATTGACACATATTCAAAGGATGACATATTCAATAACTACATGTTTAACCCAAAGAAATCGAAATTGGGATAAGAAGTTCCCTTTGTAAAATTCGACAGCCTAAAGGCGTCACTTTAAAATTCATAAAATTAGTTGATGAGAGAGAAAATGGTATCTCATCAGTTGGACATAAAATTTTACATCAATATGGATATATAATAACATATCACAACATAAAAATATTTAAATTTAAAGACATAACAAAAATAAGTCTTTTAAAAAGAGGAGGGTGAATGAATCCCATACCGACTTGGGAAATATTCGATACATACACCCCATGAAAAAAGGACCAAACAATGCTGATGTAAATACCCATACATGAGATTATATTACACAAAGAGAAGAATAATGGTCAGTACATACACCACACAAAAGAAAATAGTGGCAAATGAAGCATGAATCTCATTGGAATAAAAGTGAGATGAAAAATACCCATATGAAATTTCGGCAGCCTAACGTCGCCACTTGTAACTTCCAAAAATGGATTGATGAGATCAAATAGGGTATCTTATCATATGAACATAAAAGGACAATATTATGGATATAGATATCATACCGCAACATAATAAAATGTAACTTAAAATACCTGACATGAAAATAGATCTTTGAATATGAGAAGAGTGAAAGAATCCTTTACAAAAATTCAGCACCCAAACGGCGTCACTTAAACATTATTAAAATGAATTCATGAGAGAAAGAGAGGGAATCTCATCATATTAAAATAAAAAGGTCAGTAGGAATAACATCCTCCAACATAAGAACATGGAGCATAAAGTAATGACATAAAAGATAGTACTTGAAAAGAAAGAGAGAGGTAGGATCCCTTACCTTGTGTCGAACTTGACTCGATCTTTCTTTAATCTCCTGAATAATAAATTTGAGTTAATTTATAATTTCATAAGAACCTTTTTAAAGTTCATTATTTCTTTTATATCACTTATTACTGTGTTATGTACACTATATATTTATTTAAGTTAATAACATTCGTTTCGTCGATATTAGTTTCTTAAGTCCAAAATGGACTTCTTACACTTACATGTTGTTCGTATAGTCAGATATCCATTATCTGAAAAATGATATTCATGATGTAGATATCATATATATCCAGTATATAAATGCATTTATAATGTTACATAATCATTTAGTGGTAAGAAATGAAATGCACTGTTCATGGAGACGGTACGTCGTACGTACGCATGAACGCTACTTCCACTTCATTGTCATATTAATGAAATTAAAAATAATTGAGATATATATATATATATTATAATTCCAGAATTATATTCATAATTTAGATGTATTATATATCATATATATCCATTATACATATGTACATGTAATATTACATAACATTTGGACATGAGAAATGAAAGGCACCATTCATGGAGACGGTAATCCGTATGTACACATGAACACTATGTTTATTTCTATTTCATAATTTAATGGAATTAAAACATAATGATACATAGGAATATTATAATTACAGTATAATATCATATATAATATCATTAACTCCATCCTTTATATGTCTCATATATGGAATTAACGAATCAAATTACTTTGAGGGGGCGGTAGTCTGCACTTCCTAAAATGAAGATATCGCGTTTACCCATAATGGAATCCATAAAGATATGGCATAAATGAAAACTATAGAAGCATAAGGAAAACATAAAAACAATATATATCATATATAATTACAGTGACATCATAATGGCCACCTTTGAAGGTGTTAAAAGAATATTTAACAATCATCGTTTCGTGAGGCAGAAATTCTCCATCCACGGAAACTATATGTTATTTAACCATTAAACATAGGTGTGTGTACTTTTAGCTCAAATAAATCACATAAAAACATCCTAGTATATAGGAGATACTTTTTTTGTTACAAAATAATTGAATAAAAAGAGTTTAGGGGGTTGGAGAATTAAAATAAAACAAATGAACATAAGAGAAAGCATTATCTTTAAAAGGGTAACTGTTTTTGATTTGAGACCAAAGGATTCCTAGAAACGTATTATGCACAAAGTGAGGCTTCTAGGATAAGAAGAGGGATGTGGATAGAGTATTTGGGCGGAGTTTGGCCGATCCAAAGGCTTGAGAGGTGTGGCAAAGGAGGTAGAGGTGGGGGCCTTTTATAAGAGGAGAGGATGGGCTCTTTTGGAAATCATGAAACTATTACTTTATTTTCAAAAGTGATTCATATTTTAAAGGTCCCACATTGATATTTTTCTAGTATAAGATGATAAGGGTTCAAAATATACTAATCCAATAGTTTTTTGGCAAGTGTAAGTCTTAGATTTCCCATTATCTTTTCATTTTATTTAAACCGTTCATTCATTAGGTAATCATTGCATCATCATGGTGTCATAAATAAATTAATTTATTTAATGTATAAAAATTATAAAAAAGTAACATGATTTCAGAATTATTTTTATCTTTATAATGAATATTTATAGTCAAAAATCTGACTTGTATAACCCCATGTAAAAATTGTTGTAGTAAAACAATACATGTTTGTGTCATTTTTACTTTTACATTAAATAAAAGGCATTAATGTCATTATCCAACCCAAGTGGCTCCATGGGGTCCCCCAAATTGACCCATGGGTTTTAATGGTTGGAAACGACACATCCAATAGGGTTAGGACAAGTTTCATGGTGTTTTCATATTATAATAACATCATTTTTACACTAAATTACACTAATTACCTCTAATCGTGATTAATGAAAAAGTCACTATTCACCAAAAAAAAATATTTTCATCCCATTGAACAACATTTTACATAATAATGACAACCATGTATGTCGGATTTTCAAAATTAAATACACATAAGTGGTAAACTTTCATTTAAATAAAAAATCAATTTTCTTGACTACCATTTAGTGGTTTCACTATTAATCAAAAATTGAAGTTTTTCAGAAAATTACAAAAAATTCTCCCTAAGATATATTCGATATTACTAATTGAAAAATTATTTCTGTTTTACCTAATTCAAAGCATATAAATAGCGTTAATTATTTTAATAATTAATTCCCGTTGTCAAAACAAATAGAGTGTTTTTAAGAAACAATATTTATCAAAAAATTGACATTTGTTTATGTCAAATTTCAATGTGAAATTAATTCCAAAGTCCACCATTGGATTAAATGGTAAAAATATATTATGATCTCACCTTAAAAACAATTCAAAAGATATTCTAATCATACAAATAAATTTTATTAAAAGAGGTTTTGAATTAAAATACAACATTTTTCATTTATTCATAAAAAATGAACTTTATCAGAAAAATTACAAAAACATACAGAAGGTAAATTTTGATGTCTTGATTCTAAAGAAAAATTTTATTTGTTCCAAAAGAATGTATAAGAGTGACCAAAACCATTTTTAAAGAGGGTTCACCATCAAAAGGTGATAAATCGACCCTTTAGTTAATATTACAGTATTTAGGCTTAAAATTAAATTCTTTTCTTATTTCAAGCCTTTATCTTTTATTCGATAAATATAAAAACATTTAACAAACATATATAATAATATTTTAGTTATTTCTATTCATTCCCGCCAATAAAATGGTTACGTGTTAACTACCATTTGAGATAATATTATTACATTGTTAGCGTGCAACGTAAAACTTCCAAGAAACTCACTGTTGCGTATTGGGTACGCCATCAAACATAGCATCCCCTTTAAAGTAATATTAATATTTTATTTAGAAATAATAATAAATATGAAAAAGTAATATTCCTTATTTTCCCGGGATGTTACAGAAGGGGTCGGTAGAGACCCCACATTGAAGGTGGGTCAGTTGGGGAGAAATTAAAGATATAATATTTCCTCTTAAATGAGAATGAAGTTATCATAAAATTCTGAGTCATGTAATAGGGAAAATACCCTATAGTTTAACATCATATGAAAATGATGATGAACATGTAGTTTAACATCATATGGTAAGGATGAGAAGGGTAAAATCAACTCCACTAATGTGAAGGTTAACCTTAAAATCATATGATCACAAGATTTAGGCTTAGCGAATGAAATGAGGGGTAGTGGGAGGATATTCAAATTCAATTATAGTTCCACACAAGGATGAACTAGTTGGGGCAAGAATAATGCATCATACACTGAAAAAACCCATGTAGATGTGGAGGATAGTTTGGTAGGATTCTATAGTTCTAATTTAATCTTCCAAAACACAAAAGGACGTAAGAGGGAAACACTAAGGGTGTAAATAATATTCCTTATTAATGTGGAGTGAAATGATGTAAATCATGTATTCTATAATGTAAATTACAAAGGAGGTGATGGCTGAGATAAGGATGACCATTTCCCAAATTTAAAACATGGATTCATTGACCATATCATTAATATTAGATATGATAAAAATATGGTCATCCACAAACTATGTCTTCATAATATAATACCTATATTATTACTGTGGAGAATCCATAGTGGGGTGTACCCAAGATAACAGGTGATTGTAACATCCCTTGATTTGGTTAATAATTTTTTTTAATTAATTTAATATTTTATATTTTTTAAAACAAAACACTATTTTATATATGTTTTACACACTAAATTGAGTTTATGTTTTGTTACATTAAACAATAAGTTAATATTGTGCTACACATAACACTAGGTCAGATTTCGTTACACACAATAAAAGGTTTTAAGAAAAACATTGTTTAATCAAAAATTTCCAACCAAAGTTAAAATTATATTTTAACACAATAATAAAATTTATTTTATAATTAAAAATTAATATTTGAAATTATAAAATCAAAATTATCTCAGGGTTAATTTTTTGGATTTTTCAAAAAAGATTCATTTTTTTGATAAATAGTGAAAATACTGAATATTAACCGAAAACTACCTTTTCATTTGAATAATTTGTAATGTAAAACTTATATTGAAATTTTTTAACTAAACATTAAAAAAAAATTATATCAATTAATAAAATTTAATTCTTTGGAATATATTTTATTTTGAAATTGTACATAAAAACAATATAAACTTTTGACATTTTAACTTTAGAAAACCATTCTTTTTCATCTTGTTCATGGGATTAACTTTAAATTAATTTTTTTCCACTTTTGTGAATTAAATATGGAAAAATATTTTTCATATTTGGAGTCATCATAAATTATAGTGTTTTAAGATCAAATTAATCTTTGACCAATATGAATAGTCAATGCATTAAAAAATAATTACCACAATTAAGGTAAAAATGGGTTTACGAGAGGTAAAACTAAAATGAAAAGATTGAAAAATGGGAAAAAAATATTATATTAATTTTATTTAATGAATTTTTTTTTCAACCCTGTAAATCTAATTATTTGGAATATTGAAATTAGTTTCCACTTTTCGTGGAATATGACCCTTATAATAAGTAAAGTGAAGTAAAATAAAGAAAAACATATTTCTTGGTTTTAAAATATATAATGCTTTGGGATGGGGACAAAATCGACATTGGATCCATTATACATTTTATTTTGAAATATATATGAGTTATTTTGTTCATAATAATTTGTTACTAATTTTTAGAGATGAATTAGTTACGTAAAATTATTAAGAAATGACAACATAGTAATTATTTAGTTATTAAAAAATAAAAGAAATGATACTAAAAATAATAAAAGTTATGTAAATTGAATTAATTATTTTTTTAATCATTTTAGTAGATTAATATATCATGTCACATATGTGTTAAAATAATTAATCTAATTCCACAATTTCTTTTATATTTTTTAAATTAAAATTAAATATTTAATGTCCAAATTGGCATTAATGTTATTTTATAATAAATGTTATTTCAATAGTTGATTTAAAATTTCTAAAAATCTTATATTCTATAAATTAATTTCAAAATTTTAATAAATATAATCTATTTTCTTTTCATGGACCAATATTTATATTACAGTGAATGTATTGAGCGTTAAATAGTAAAAACTTAGTTTGCACAATTAAGGTTAAATATGTTTTTTTGGGAATTACTTGTACTTTTGTTAAAATATATTTACAAAACACATTTGATTTAAATTTTATAAATAATATATCATATTTAGAATTAGTGGGTCCAAATTTTATAATTTGTTTCACTATAATTTAGTCTTAAAAAATAAATTACCAATGTTATAAAACTAGTTACATTAGTGAAGACCCAAAGTGATAAAAGTATGGAAACCTAAAAGTTAATGGAAAAATGATTAAAAATGTTTTATATTGTTTGGTGGAGGTGTTTATCAGCATTATAATCCATGAAAGCTATTAATTATCAATCATTTATCCACTCAAGGTAAGTTTGGCCTCCCAATATTGAATAATAATGAGTATTTACAAGAATGGAACTCCTCCTCAATAATAAAAGGGAACTCACTTTCCTCTTTTATTCACACATATCAATCCATTTTTATCAAATAATATATACCAAAATAACATAAAAACTCCAAAAATAATCCTATAATCCTTATTTTGTGATTAAAATAATCGTTTTATGTGTTTAGTACAAACCTAAGGAGCATACTCAAAGAAGAGGTAATGTTCTTCAATGAGCGTCTTTATTCTATTTCAATATCCAAATAATTCTGTTATTATTATACGATGATTATATAATAAACGTTGTATCATACATTTATTGAGATGTTTTTATTTTATATTTATGAACTAAAACCACACACACATACATCAAATGGGTTATGAAATCATTGTTCATGTGAACAACAGACTACTACATTACAATCCGATAAAATTCATTTTTCCATTACCACCATTCAAGGTTGGGCATAATGATTGAAATATTATTTAAATATGATATTTATTATATTTATGGTATTAGTATTTTTATATGACTATTATATCACTCATAACATCATTCTTTACATTGAATGAGAATATTATAATGCCGTTTGTGTGTACGTTATACTACCGCCTCATAAAGTGGTGTGATTCTTTCATGCTTTACAAAAAACTTTTTAAGGATAGGTTTAATAATATTATGTGATATATATTTCATAAAAATTAATATTTTAATGAATATATATATATATATAGTTCACTTTTATTTCAATTATTACAATAAGAAAATGGAAAAAATGTCTATTTGTATGTACAACCTACCATATCCATGAATAATGTATTTCATTTCTATCCCCAAATTTTATGGATAAATATAAATACATATATTATGAATATATATGATATATATATCATGGTTTAAATTATTTATATGATGAAACCATGATCTAAGTAATAGGATAAAAAATAACAAGTCAAAACATATAAAAAACAAAGCGGTTATTGTACGAAATGCAACGTTTAGAGAGAATTTTTAAGAAATGGGTAATAAAAGGCCATAATAACGTCATATATATTATGGTATAGATAATTTTTTTTTAAAATTTATAATAATAATATATTTAGTATAAATGTGTTTTGGAAAATTATGATAGACATTAATATTTAACGTGAGGGGATTTCTAGTGTAACTTTTATTTTTCAGAGACTTATACAATATTCCCCAATCATTTTTTTTGTGTGGTGTGTATAATTCCATTTGAAAACATATATAATGAATATAACTCATATATTGATGATTAATGTTTCAATTTATGTTATTTCTTCTGGTTTTTATAGTTCAATTGTAACCAAATTATTATTGGGGGTTTTGTCTCAATTTTCCTTCATTGAGATGTACATTATGTTATGATCCTATATTCTTTCAAGAGGAATACATATAGAAAATTTTACATGTAATATAATTAATTTAATCAAACTCATTATATTATATGTTTAATTTTATTTTATTCTCTCATGTGTAACATTATTAGATGTTATCAAAGTGGTAATGATTTTATGGTACAATATCATAATTGTTTGGGATTTTTTACGATTAATTCTCAATTGTAGAAATAGTATGATCCATTATCAATAATTATACTAAAATTTATTATCCTTTGGTTATTACATGATAATATATTTTTAAATTTTACTTTATTTAAATTATTCACTCATGATATCAAGAATTAATGTTTTTATGAAAAGTCAACTTTTCGGACAAGAATCCATTTTCTTCAAAAACCATGTTTTAAAAAAAAATGTTTTCGAAAATTTTAAACCATATTTTGAATTTTTTTTAATGTTAAATTTTCCCATGTTTGAATTTTTTAATTTTTTTATAAATTTACTATTCATTTTATCTTGAAAAACCTTTTTTCTTTTACAAAAAATGCAAAGAGACACTTTGTTTTCAACATGCATGACATGAATATTATTTACAATTATCATGAATACTAAATGATTTAAATATTAACTTAAAAGTTTTCAAATATATTTTCAAATAAATTTTTTACCATTATATTTGGAAAAAGTTTATATTTTAAATAAATGATTTCAAAAGTAAATGATTTTAAAATTATTTTTGTTTTAAGAAATGCTTATCAATGGGGAATGGATATTTTCCTAAAGAAATGGTTAAATGTATTTTTAAATATTACATTATCTGTTTTAAATGTTATTTAATGAAAAGATTTTCCAAATTTTTTATGTCTTAAAAAGTTTTTTTCAATGCCCAAATGTTATTTTTTCTCATGAAATATTTTCAATATTTTTAAAAAATTTATTTTATAAGTTATTATAGTTGTTTTCTACGAAATAGATTATATAAATGTTTTATGTTTTAAAAAGTGATTTTCGAAAATAGTTAATTTTCCTTATGAAATTTTCTATGTTATATTTTAAAATCCTTCTCCATTCGAAGATGAAATCCCTTGATTTAATTTATTCTTTATTGGGGATTTTATCTAAGGACACAATTATTATTCTTTGTTTGAATGGTTTGTGTTTATGAGGAAAATTTGTTTCTAAGGCCCATTTCTATTTCATGGGTTATACCTTGATAACATTACTATGAAACACACTTCTTAAAATGTTCCATGCTATGATGAAATTGTTTTGAAACATCTCTATTTTCAATAAGTTATGATATGATGATATGTTTATGATACCCATTTCATTTCATGGGTTATGATATGTTGAATTTTTAAACTCGTTTGGAACACATAAATATGGGTTTCATTATGTGATGGGTGGAACCTATATATCCTTCCAAATTAATTTTATATATAATTAAATATCTTATTATAATGAAATGGATAAAATGGGAAGTGAAATTGATATAGAAATATATTGATGGAATAGGGAGTGAACCCAGTACAGGAAGAAAGGGCTGGAATGAGGAATAAAATCAGATATGTAATTGGAATTATATAAAATGATGGATTTATAAGTGAACCTTGGCCAATATGGAAATTATTTTATTTTATTATGTGTATGCCAAAAATCTATGCCTTTTTCCAATGTTATTCTCTCATGAAACATGTTCTTTTATTATCTTACGATTCATGTCATATTAACTACCAATCATTATTCCCTGATCCTAGATTACGATCTTTGATATTCATGGTATGGTTCTCAAATGTTTTCATCATACATTTATTATCCTATTATACTTATCTCCCTTATTTAACCATACCGAGATTCTGAGATTACCATTTCTTAATTTTTTGTTCCACAGGTTATGATGAAAGGTTTTAAGTTGTAGTACTAAATTGGATGATCATTGTGGGAAACAGTGAATATCATTCATTAGATTAGAATATTTTGTTCCATGTTTCCTAAAGCACTAAAATATAATGGTCCTTTTGGGAGTATTTGTGTAATGTTAGGAATATTAATTTCAAAATATATAATATCCATGATTGAGAAGCTTGGGTCTCTATAGTTGGTATCATAGTAAAGATTTAGTTAACCCTTCGAAACATGGATAGGAAAACATTAGTGATATCCCTATGTATATTTCTATGGATAATTCTCGGTATTTCTCAAAGGATAATTCTAAGGATGATTCAATGTTTCAGAAAATTCCCTAGGATTTTGGTAAAGGATTAAGAGAGTGGTTTTGTTTATTTAAATACCTGTCATGATACTGCAAGTATATGTGACTTTGGTATAGATGCACATTGAAGAAACAACCCCGAAAACAACGTATTGAGATAGACTCGATCAAGAATTGGTGTATGAAGAAATGTCTTGATGCACAACTAGTTTTGCACTCTTGAGGGATATGATTTGTAAAGTAAAAAACTTTTTAAAACCATCATGATGGATTTAAAAATATTATGACTAACAATTACCTAGAATAAACCAATGGTTTCATAGATTAAAAAGTATGTGTGATGATTTATACATCATATAAGTTATTTTTAATGATTATGATGTTTTCCACTTTGATTACTAGTTCTCACACTATGAATTTTGGTTATAGTCAATAGAGGGTACTAGAAGGAACTAGGTTAACATTGAATGTGATAGAAAATTTCATAATGAGCATCTAAATGGGATAATGACTAGAGTAAAAGATGTTGTCATTATGCCTAATTAGTTTTAATAGAACATGATTACCAACATGCACCTTAACCAATTCTCAGACTCACCAAATTAAATAAGGAAATATCTCAATGATTGTTTGGGTAAATGTGACCACGAAAAGAAACACCTATATGGATGTATTAGAGGAACAAATAGATATTTTTACTCTGGAAAGGAATGACACAAAATATGTCATTTCAATGTAAAAATTTAAATGTTTGGTTTGTGAAATGAATAAGAATAATGGTCATCTTAATATATCATTAATTTTTGAAATCTTTAGATGTGGAATGTATGAGAATTATTCTAATCGATGTCCTAGGTGATGGATTGTGAAGACAATCAGAAAGGTGTTATAAGTGATTTTTATAATACTGATGATGAAGAGACTATGGATGACATATCAATTGCAATAGGTATTAATGTAATAAGATGAGGAATCATTGTTAATTTATTAAGGATGAGGTGGAATAATAGAAGTGTTTATGTATTGGAATTCCTGAATAATGTTATATATATATGGATTGTTCAGTATATGTTTTTTTCTAAGGATTTTGAAGAATGTGATTAATGGTTTTGATGGACTAGAAAAGTGATTTATTTGAATGGTGATATTTTTATTAAGGAAAGATAAAACAAAACATGTTATAGATGCTGAGATAATGTTATTCAGATAAAGAGATTTTGGATATGAATAAGTAAATTTTATATTATTGATTACCTTTTAACTTATTAATGTCTTAAAGATAATTTGGTTTGTGTAATCATTGATGGATTTTTCATCATTATTTGATTAATAAAATATAATCAACAATATCTGGTTTTATTGAAGGAATGAGGAAACATGTATGTTATCAATAATGTTTTATGGAAATATTTGTATTTACCATGTTTCAAGAGAATAAATGATGAAGGTATTCAAATTTTTGGAAGGTGAAAATAGAGAGATGTTTCATGATATATATGGGATTAATGTCGTGTTGATTTAAGTGATCTTCTTGCTAAATTATTGGATTTTAATTTTTTGGAAGGGGTCATAAAGGAAACCATTTATGGAATAGTTTAATTTAAATTTTGGATAAGGTTTTAAGGATTAATGTATTACTTCACCACATGATGATTTATCAATATTAGAAAAGTAATGTTAACTTTAATCTTACTAGAGATAGAAGGAATGACTTATATTTCTATATAGATCTTTTCATCTATTAATTCTTTAGGCATTAAAAATTAACCTTCACTCTATAGAGTAACTGATAAATTAGAAAATGATCAAATAATGGGATTGAATATATCTTATAAAATAGAAATTTATCAATTATGTATATTTCCATATATTTTTAAATATTAAAAAAATTACTCAACTCTTGGAAAAGGATACTAAAACAAAATTTTATCCTAATACCTTATTTTTTGTTGAAAGGATAATCATTAAAATCATAATATTTTTATTGTTTCTAGGCCCTTAAATTTATAACAATCATTCACATTCTTATGATAAGTGATTTTTATCACTCTATAAAATTATTTAATCTTTTCTTCAATGTCCAAATCTTTACATCCCACTTATGTTCACCTTTATGAAAACCTAGTAACGAGTTACTTTGAGTAACCATTATGTCTTCAAATTATTATGTGCATTTCTAGGGATTAATTTTCAAATTTTAAAACCTTGATAATTAAGATGAATCTTAAGGGTAGAATTCATTTGGGGGGGAGGGTAGAGTGTAACATCCTGGGATTTTGTGAAATATTTTTTTTCAAATTAATTTAATATTTTTTATATTTGGATTTACATGAAACACTATGTCTATATCATGTTAGAATCAACATTTATATTATCTTGTGTTATATGCAACACCGTATTATGATGGAACTACATGAAACACTAGGTCAACTTGTGTTATACACGACACTAGGTTTTAAACAAAACATTGTTTAGTCACGCTTTAAAAACTAAATTTAAAATTAATGTTTAAAACATTTATAAAATTAATGTAGATATATAAAATTTATTTTTTAAATAATCATATCAAAATTTTCTTAATGGGAATTTTTGGGATTTTTCCAGAACTGTATCATTTTTTAAGAATACTGAAAAAAAGAAATTTTAACTGAAAACCACATTTTTATTTGAATAATTTATAAATTTGAATTATATTCTTAAATTATTTTAAAGGAAAATTAAATAAATTTTATAAAAATTAATGCAATTTAGGTATTTTAATCTATTTTGTGTTGAAATAAGATATAAAAACTTTATAAACTTTTGAACATTTTTACATTTAAAACCCTCGCTTTCTCGTCAGGACTGTGAAATTAATTTTAAAATAAAATTTTCCACATCCATGAATTGATGTTAGAAAAATGAATTCAATATTTGTAATAATCATAATGTATAATTTAAAATAAGGTGAACTTTACATATTACCAAAATGAATTGTGAATGAAGTAACAAAAACTTATTGTAGTTAAGGTAAAAATGGGTTTATCAAGTTGTTAAACTATAATGATAAGGTTACAAATTACATAAAATATTATATTAATTTTATTTGATGAATTTATTTAAGACTGGTAAATAAAATTATCTAAAATATGAAAGTTATTGTACATTTTCCCTTGAATATGACCCATATAATATGTTAAGTAATGAAAAAGACAAAAAGATACTTTTCATACTTAATATCTATAATTATTTTGAATGGGGACAAACAGAACATTGGTTATTTCATAAATTTTATTTTAAAATATAAATGAGATATTTTTATCATAATAATTTTTCTATAATTTTTATAGATGAATTAGTTACTAAAAATTCTAAATAAATGACAATATAGTGAATATTTAGATCATAAAAAATAAAATAACTCATACTAAAAATAATAAAAGTTAATTAGATTGAATGAATTGTTATGTTATATTGTTTAATTATATTAATATAAAATTTTAAATAGGTTTTAAAAATATATTTTTTAATTCCATTATTTTCTTGATATTTTTTAATTTAAATTAACTAAATAATTTCAAAATTGACCTTAATATCATTTTATAATAAATGCTATTTTATTAATTGATTTAAAATCAATAAAAAAGAATATTATTTAAACTAATTTTTAAATTTCAATACATATTAAATTTGGTATATTAATTTAACATTTTTTACATTATAATTAATCTATTGATCGTTATATAGTAAAAACTTTTTACGTTCTGTTAAGTTTAAAGGGGCGTTTTGGCATGTTACTTGGGCTTATATTAAAATTTATTTACAAAACAGAGATGATTTATATTTTATATTTAATATATTATATTTATAATAATTTGGTAAAATAATATAATAATGGTCCCCATAATTTAGTCATAATGGATAAATTATCATGTTTAGAAAACTAGTTACCTTAGCGAAAAACAAAAATGGTAAAGATATAGAAACTTAGATGTTAAGGAACAAAATTTTTAAAACATGCATTACATTGTGTGTTGGAGGTGTGGATCATTTGTATAATCCCGCTACCCCATTAATTATCAATATTTTAACAACTTGAGGGAATATTGACCTCCCAATAGTGAATACATTTTAGTATTTAGAAGAATGAAAATCCATCTCAACTATAAAAGGGCACTCACTCTCATCTCATATTCAAACCTCTCAAGCAATTTGGATCTAAAAATATCTAACAAAATAACCTCAAAAATTCAATACCATAATCCTATAATCCTTATTTTGGGAATAAAACTATCATATAATTGATTTAATGAAAACATAAGGAGGATACCTGAAGTTGAGGTAATGTTCTTGCATGAGAATATTTCTTTTATTTATTTCACAATCTCAATAAATTATTATAATACCATGATTATATAGTAAAATCAGTATATTAAATACATTTATATGTTTTTATGTCATTTTTATGGCCTATAACCATACACACTTCCATAAAATATGTTATGAAATCATCCTTCATGTTTATGGAAGACTACCACCTCCCAAACCTATTTCGTTTGTTTTTCCATTACAACAATTCAAGGTTGGGAATAATGATGTACATGATGTTTATATATGATATATATGATATAAATTATATTATTATTCTTCTGTAACTATTATATCTCACATACATTTATGTTTTCCATTTTTTTGGTAATTCAATAATGGTGCTCATATGTACGGTGGACAACCTCCTCATGAAGCGATGTGATTCAATTAAGATTTTCATGGAATGTATGAAGGATAGGTTTAGTTTACATATGTTATATATATGAAATAAAAATTATAATGTAATAATATATATATATATATATATATATATCATTTACTTTTATTTCATTCAATACAAAAAATAAAATGAAAATAATTTTTTTTGCATATGTACGGCTTAAAATTTCCAAGAATGGTGCATTTCATTTAATATCACCAAATTGAATAGATTAATATAAATACTTATATAATGAATATATATGATATTTACACGATGGTTTCAATTATGGAGATGATGAAACCGTTATCTAAATAAGAGGAAAAAGGACCCTTCAAAACATTTACCAAAACACATCAGCTATTTCCCAAAATGAAAAATTAACATGGAATTGTAAATAAACGAGTAATAAAAGGTAATTAAAAAGTCATATATAATATGATATATATATATAATTATTTTTATATAATAGGTGAATAATAAACTTATATTTTCTATACAGGATGTTTGAACGAGTACGATAGGAGTGAATACTTAAGGTAAGGGGAGTTCTAGTCTCACTTTTATTTCTAGGAAACTTATACATATTCAACACACATTTAATTTTCATTTTTTATATAAATACCTTTGACATTATATATCTAGAATATATATAATTTCATGAAGATTAATGTTTCCATTTATTTAATTTTTTCATGGGTTTTACTGTTCAACGGTTACCAAAGCAGTATTGGTTTTTAGTCTCAATTTTGCTTCTTTGAGAAAAACATTGTGTTAGGCTACTATATTATTTCAGGAGGTTCACATAAAACATGTTTTAAAAGTAATATGATTAATTTAATCATCCTAATGATATTTTATGTTTTATTTAATGTTATTATTTCATAGGGATTATGATTTAATGACACTAATGTGGAAAATATTTTCTGTTACAATCTCATCAGTTTTTTGGGATTTTTTATCATTAAGTATCCTATGTAGAAATATTATAATATATCTCCAAAAAAATCTCATTAATTTTATTTTTGTATTGTTATTACAATATTATAAATGTTTCCCCTCTACTTTATAAATTTTATACACTCTATAGCTCAAAATGTAATTTTAAAATAAACAACTTTTCAGATGAAAATCCATTTTTTGAAAAACCATGTTTTATAAAAGCATTTATAAAAATGATTAAAAAAATTTCCAATTTTTTTTTTAAATTAAACATTTAACATGTTTTAAATTTTTAAAATTTTTATTAAAGAAAATTTAGGTTGTTTTAAAAAACAATGCTTGATTTGATTTTATAAAAAATTTGAAGAAACTCTTTTTTTTTACTTGCACAACATGAACATTATTTACGACATTCATGAACACTAAAAAACTTCATGTTTCTTATGAATTTTTTCTTAATGATTTTTAACTAAAATGTTATCCATAAAATTTGGGAATTTTTTGGCTTTTAAATAATCTTTTTCAAAAGTTAATGATTTTGAAAAAGTTTTTTGTTTTTCAAAATTTATTTTTAATGTGAAAAAGATATTTCCATAAAAAATGATTAAAATAAATTTTAAATCATCCTTCATATTTTTTCAAGGTTATTTTTTTAAAAAAACTTTTTAAAAATTATTTATGTTAAAAAAAATGAAATATGAAAAGATATTTTCTCAAAAAATATTTTAATTTATTTTTAAAGTTCCCTATATAATTTTTAACATTGTTTTCAATGATAATGATTTGGAAAATATTTTATGTTTTATAATGTGATTTGAAAAGAATGCTTATTTTATTAAACAAATGTTTCATGTGATCATTCAAAAACCTTCTCCATCTAAGATTTAGTTTATTTTTTATTGGGGATATGATCCAAAGACACCATTCTTATATTTATTTGAGTTTTTTACAATTATGATGACATTTTTTTTGAAACCCACTTCTCTTAAATATTTTATACTTTGAGAAAAAACATATAAAAATAGAATCTTTACATCGATTATTCTATGATATTATCATTGTGAAACCTTTCTCTTATCTATAGGTTATGATATGCTGAAATTTTTATGATATCAATTTCCTTTGATGGGTTATGATATGATGGATGTTTATGATCTTCTAGAATTCAAAAATGTTGTTTTAATTATGTGATGGGTGGGACCTATATCAACCTCAAATAAATTGAGAGAATATTTATATATATTAGGAGATTGACATTGATGGAATGAGGAGTGAACCCGGTATAGTAAGACATGTATAGAACATGGAGTGAACCTGGTACAGTAAGATAGGGTTGGAATGAGGAGTGAACTCGGTTCAATAAAGAACATTTTTTTATGTGATGGATTTGGTAGTGAACCTTGAACAGTATAGAAATGATTCTCTATGATTATATGAATGAAGAAAATCTATTCCTTTTGAAAAATTTTATTTTATCATGGAAAATGTTCATTGATTATATTATGATTCGTGTCTTATGAACTACCAATCTTTATTTAATGATTGAAGATAACGATCATCAATATTCTGGGTATGGTTTTAAAATGTTACGATCATACCTTTTATCTCATGTTTTACATATGCATCTCCCTTATTTTACCTTACTGAGAATATGAGGTCACCATTACTTGTGTTTCCTGTCCCCTGGTTATGACTAATGGTTTTATGTAGGGGTACTGAATGTGAATATATTTGTGGGAAAAGGTGAACATATTTCATCATATTAGAATATTGTGTTCCATTTTCCAAATGGAACTAAAATATTACAGTCCTGAATAATTTATTTGTGTAATTTAATGAATATTCATATCAAAATATGTAATATTTATGTATGAGAAGCCTAGGTTACTATAGTGGGCCTTTAGAGTATTGTGTAGTTAAAACCGTGGGGCCATTTGGATGTAGAAGATGATATTAAAATGAAAAATCTGTAGACAATATGTTTAGAAATGAAGGAAAGCACACAATTGGAGGTTCGAGCACCTTGGTGCTGCAACAATATACATTAGGCTTGTCGACAAGGTACACCTGGTTTTAATGACATCCAAACATATGAGTGTCGACAATACAAGTTAAGGTGGAATAATGTCTCAAGGGAAACAAAATATTCTTGATGTTGTGTAGTTTAAGGACATACAACCTAGTGAATTGGAATACTACCAGTATAAGGTCATGGATTTGGGACTAAAAATATACTTTCACTTAAGTTCATATAATTTGGACTAAATAAGGTCTATAATTTAAGATTATTGAGTATGACCCAAAGGATGAGGCATTCTACACATCACTAAGGATGAGTAGGACATGATATGAATTAGATATCCAAATGATGGTATAAAAGAAAACATTATAAGATGAACACATTTTTATGATTGAGATTTTAGGACCATGGAGCATAAGTTTATAATCATATATCTCCAACTAAGAGGTGTTGGAATTTAAGGTCGAATAGCTTTGACTGAATTTAGTGTTTATCCGAACAAAAATGGGTATATAATAATCTATTATAAATTTAACACCCACTACCTATGGATATTCATGATGAAAAGGGAATACAGTTTAAAGTCATGATCCTCAGATAGAAAGAGTAGGCCTTAAGTCTTTAATGGTCATGAAACCTATTGCGAGTTTAGGATTGTGTAGTTTAAAATCATTTTCCATGGATGATATGTGATAATATTGAGAGGAAAAATTAGCAAACAATTTCCCTTAACTTTTTACTAGAGCTAGAGTTCACAATTATCATAGCCAACATTATTATAGGGCCAAATAATGAGCTCTAAATTTTTTATGACTTTTCTAATTTTATTCTATCTTTTCCTCAATTTATGAAAGGAAATAAATTATTGATTTGATTGTAGAATTTTTCATAGGTTTCCTTTTATATTTTTTATCCTATAAATCTTATATTCTAATTTAGTTGGGAAATTTAATGTCATATCAATAATAATATCATGGGATTGAGCATAGGGTCCTTCAAAATTTCTCATAATTCTAAATGGGTTTAAGGTCACATAGATTCATCCTAAGAATTTTTGGGTTTATTATGACACAACTTCAGACAAGGAAATATTACAGTTTAAGTTGGTACAACAATAAAATATAAATTTATAGGGTTTAAGGCCACACAATTTTGACTATGGGTGACACAATACATAATAGAAAAGCAAGAAGAAATCTTGATGTGAATGAGTGCTAACAGGTAGTGGATTAGGTCAAGGTGAAAAATTAACAAAGTTCAAGGTTGTGTTTCTATGACTATGGAGCATATTTATAGTTTAAGATCATGATGCTCTGGACATATTCCTTTTAGTGTTATATTTACTTAACACACAAGGGGAAATTATGCTCGTAAAAGAAGAATAAATCAACAATATGGGGAAGAAGAAGTGTGAGGGTTGTGGATGGTACCACATTAGTAGATATAAATGTCACTACATATCTCATTAAATGAGATTAAATCCAAATGTAGTTTTTAAGTGTTGAAATTAGATACACATATCTAGCTCATGTACCATAGGGGGGAAAGAAAGAATGGGTTCACATGAGAGAAATATAAGACTGAATCTTTTTGGGGACTATAAAAGTACTCATCATCAAGATAATAAGGGGTTAGGGGGCATGGACATAATCTTAATGGACTGGAATTGAATAGGGGATCTAGAAATCACTACATATACCATTAAAAATGAATATAGACACATGTAGTTATAGTATGGAATAATAGGATACAATACCAAAAGGAGGAATCAACTCTGATGTGGATCCATGAATCAAGCAGTTAAAATTATTACGATAGGGACTAAAACATACAATATAATGTCATAAAAATAGGGAAATTACCAAGTTGTTTAACATCATCTTTAGGAGAAGAAAAATAATTATTTTTAAAGTTTAAGGTTATATATATTTTACCAAAGGGGGGATATTTTGTACATAACACTGGTGGTAGTGAAGCCCATCATGAATCGAGTGGTTGATTCCACATATAAACCCATAGAAGTGTATAATTCAGTTTTATGCTTTATAGTCCTACATCCATGATTAAAGTAGATTTCCTTATTGATAAAAATAAAAATGATCAAATATATTGGAAAATAATCTACTAAAAATACTTATACCACAAGATTCATGACTAGTGAGGGAAATAGAGAGTTATATGATATCATCTATAAAACATGGGTGGTTCAGAACATTAGAATGTGTATTAGAGTTGTATTCATTACAGTAAACTCTAAAAGTGACCCAAAAATGAGGGTAAGATGGATGCGATGAATCCATATATGAATTATTCTCCTTGAAAATGTTCATGTATGTCCAAGGAGGTAATGAAGAGGGTTATTAAATTCTAACCAAATAATGGAGTGCTGATAGAAGTATGTCATGACTTCCAAGATTTCAATCCAAAGGAGGAAATGGGTTTCTTGAGGATGAATATTGACAACATCTTTAAAATGTAGGTTCCACAAACAAACTCCCATGGATTGAAGAAAACACATCACGTTCAACTTATGACTCTATAATTAAAACATGGGGTATGCCATTTCATTTCTGAGAATGCTTCGAGATGTGTACCATAGATAAGAGGAAATCCTTCATAGAATTTTGCCCTCACCATAGGGGAATCAATTTTGAAATGTATTATTGATGAGAATCCACATAAAGTAAGGAATAAAATGTGAAGGTGAACCTATAATATTCATGGGTAGAGTTAAACACTTTGGGATTGACATTATCATGGATTATGAATGTTACAAAAACATATAATTTCCAGAGAGCATAAAACCTACATCTTTAGAGGAGCACCACTATAGACATTTGAAGGTTAAGAAACCCAAAAATGGGAAATGGTTATAAATACAAGGTGAGGGATTAGGAAATAAATGAAAACTAGGCTTGGATAATAAATTTGAGTTTCACAATGTGTTCTGTAAAATGGGAATTAGTCCAATGATTATTACTAGAGGGCAGAGTATTAGGAGGTTTATAATAAAAGAGGGTTTATCTTATCTGGTGAGGAGGATAGTCCATTTTTATAGTTTAAGACTCACATTGTAACATCCCAGGTAAATAAAGAATAAGAAATATTTCTTATTTATTTATATTTGTGAATTAAATATTAATTTTAGTCTAAAAGGGTTGCTATGTTCGATAGCATACCCGATACGCAACAACAGGTTTCTTTAGAATCTTACATTGCACACTAATAATATAATATTATTATTTTAAATGGTCGTTAACTCCTAGCCATTGTATTGGCGCGACTGAACAAAACTAACTATAATATGATTATAAATGTATTTATATTTTTCTAATAAAAGTTAGAGGCTTAAAATGTGAATGAATCTAATTTTAAGTATAATTTATAATAAAAGGCCGATTTACCGCCTTTTAATGGAGAACCCCTTTTAAATCTACATTTGGTCACTTTAATACATTCTATATGGCCAAATAAAATTTTTCTTTAGAATGGGGACATCAAAATTTACTTTGGGTAATTTTTGGTATTTTTCTGATAAAGGTCAATTTTTAATGAATAGTGGAAAATAATGTATTTTAATTCAAAAGTGCCTTTTAATATAATTTATTTATATGGTTAGATTATCTTTTTAATTGGTATTAAATTGAAATTGAAATATATTTTTACCATTTAATCCAATGTTGGTCATTGGAGTTAATTGCACTTTGAAATTGGACATAAACAAGTATCAATCTTTTGATAGTTTTTAATTCATAAAAACACGCTCTATATTTTGACAGCGGGAATTAATTTTAAATTAATTTCTGCCACTTATGTGCTTTGAATTTGTAAAAATAGATTCCATAGTTGTAATCAGGAGGCCAAAATTGTTTAAATGGGTAACTTTTATTTTTAGACATTTTAAATATTTACTTCAGTAAATATATTATTTACCATGGTTAAAGGGTAAATCAGGTAAATAAGGGTAAAAAATAATATTATAATAAAATAAAATTACCTTAAAACTTGTCCAAACCTTATTGGATAGTAATGGCCGACCATGGGCATCCTTGGGTCGATTTTGGGGCCCCATGGAGCCACTTATAAATGATAATGACTCTTTAGATTTATTAATTCAATGTAAAGACAAAATTGACATTAACAAAATTTGTATAGTAATTAATTTTTATATGGTGTTATATAAGTCCTATTTTCAACTATAAATATTAATTGGAACTCTAAAACGATTTCCCACATCATGGTATTTTTTTTATTATTTTTAGACACCAAATAAAGTAAATTATTTATGACACAATAATGATGCAGGTTTTACCTCATTAATAAATAATTTAAATAAATAAGATTATATTGATTAGAATATTATCCAAAACCTATCCAATTTCTATTGGTTGATTATATTTCGACCATGAATTATCCTATATTTGACCTAAATTATTTTTGGACCTTTTGAAACCGAATATACGTTTATAATAAAATAATATTTTCAAACATTCCTAAAGAACCCCTCCCCTCCCCTATAAAAAAATGCCACTTCTATGCAATTACACACACCTCTCAAGCCATTTGGCTCGTCCAAACTCTACCCAACTAATTTCCCTACATCCCTCTCCTCCTCCTTGAAGCCTCACCTTAGGCAGAAGGTAATTCAAGAAGTCCTTTGGTTCAAACCAAAGAAGTTACCCAAATTAAAGGTAATGGTTTCTCTTAAGTTGTTTTCTTTTATTTTACTTCTCCAACCCCTAAAATCTTTTTATTTCCTTTCTTTTGTAACAACACCAATATCCTAAATATACTAGGATGTTGTTATAAGAAGGATTTGAACTACACTTACACACACCTCCATCTAATGTATAAAGAACATAATGTTTCTGTGGATGGAAAACTAACACCTCACGAAACGATGATTGTTCAATTACATCTTACCACCTCTCATGGTAAACATTATGATGGTAATGTATTTATATATGATATATATTATGTTTATTATTTCCTTATGCTTCTATACTTTCTTTTTATTTAACACCTTTATGGTTTCCATAGTGGGTAAATACGATAATCTCATTAGAGGAAGTGCGGACTACCGCCCCCTCAAAGTGATGTGATTCATTAATGCTCTATGTGGGATGAATAAAGGATGGAGTTTATGATATTATATATGATATTATACTGGAATTATAATGTACTTATGTATCATTATGTATTGATTCCATTAAAGTATGAAATAGAAATGAAAGTAGCGTTCATGCGTACGTACGGCTTACCGTCTCCATGAACGGTGCATTTCATTTCTTACCTCTAAATGATATGTACTATTATAAATACATGTATATAATGGATATATATGATATATATGTTATCTAAATCATGAATAAAATTCTGTATATGATGAACTATTGACCACATGGACAACATGTAATTATAAGAAGTCTATTTTGACTCAAGTACCAAATATCGACAAAATAAACGTTATTAACATAAATGTTTACATAATGTTTATAACATGGTAATAATTGATATAAAAGGAATAAT
Organism: Viscum album; assembly: GCA_963277665.1. Classification (NCBI taxonomy): domain Eukaryota; kingdom Viridiplantae; phylum Streptophyta; class Magnoliopsida; order Santalales; family Viscaceae; genus Viscum; species Viscum album. The sequence continues at coordinate 1,675,159,808 of OY728133.1, forward strand.
GAACATGAAAAAGGTTCTTAAGCAAGTAGAAATTAACTTTAGTTCATTATTCAGGATATTAAAGAATGAACGGGTCAAGTTGGACACGAGGTAAGGGACTTCGTCTCAATCTCCTTTCATTGAGGAATATTTCTTTTTATACGCTATATAAACACCCTTGACTTTTCAAAGGGAATATTTTTCTACGAAGTGTTTTACTAAACGACAAAAAGGAATGTTTCTTTTAACATAAGCGTTGACAACAAACTTTCCACCACTGCGTGTATTATTTGATCTCTAGCTTCCTCAATAAGCCGTAATGTTTTTTTTAAAAGAAAATAAATAACATATACACTTTTGCGTATTCTTGGTATTGAAAATGGTTTTGAAAAATGGATTTTTTATGTCAATATATTAAAGTGATATATTGTGCTTGAAATGTGGAAATGTTTTCTTTCGTTTACAATTGTTTTATGTGTTATAATTTTATAATGGTACCTGGACATTTGACGGGTGGTTACGTGATAAACCATATGACGGGTGGTGTCGTGAATACCAGGACGGGTGATTACGTTATAACCTCCAATGCATTGGGGATGGAATTCGGCCGTATGGCTATTCCATTTAGTGATATGTGTGTAAGTCGACCGTATGGTTATTCCATTTAAGTATGTTTATGTCCCATGTTACTTTATATATTATGTGTTCTTTATATGGGTTTTATGGTAATTTTTCGGTTACAAAAGGGTAAGTAATGATCATTTATTCAGTGATGAGTATTTACTACTTCATAAAGGTGAAAAGTATTAATTATGTTAAAGTATTCATGGTTTACTTGTAGTTTTGAAAAATTAATAGTTTTCCTTTCTTTGTGTATCCCTTACTGAGCTTTTTATGCTCAACCCAAGTTTTTGAAATGTTTTTCACAGGACATAATGTGGAATAGGGTCATGGATGGGATCTAGGAAAAGTCATGCTGTCTAAAACATGGAACTAGACAAGACTCTTTTTTTCAAGAGTTCATGTTTTGTAAAAAAAATTGGAAACTGTGTAGAAATGTCTACATTGTAATGTTTGAGATGTAATGTAATAGTTATGTCCTAATTCTCTAAAACTCTAAACTTGAAAAGATCTTCAATGTGAATTATTCATTTAATTTAATTATATGCAAGGTTTAAGGCCTGGTCCTTATAGTTGGTATTAGAGGTCGGTTTAGATAACTTTAGGAGTTAGGGAAATGTTAAATTAATATCTCTAACGTAATATTGATACCATATAGCATTTACAGATTACCATGTTGCTTTGCCTAAGATATTTCTATGTTAAGAATGGTTTTCCGTAGAGGAAACAAAGCAACTTTTCTGGGAAGGCATACAGAGTATAATGACCTTCCGAATCAGCAACCTGAGATGGTCGGAAACAGAATTGAATAGTTTGTTGTAGTGATGGCTCAGTTTAATCAGGATATAAATGGTGGTTGTTTTTTATGATGATATTTTGGTTTATTCTAAAAGTAAATAGGAGCATGAAATTCATTTAAGGGTTGTCTTGCAAACCTTAAAGGAAAATAAATTGTTTTGGAAATTTAGCAAGTGTGAGTTTTGGTTACAACAAATTTCTTTCCTTGGTCACATTATTTCAAAAATGGCATAATTGTTGATCCTGCTAAAAAAAAGCTGTTGAAGAATGGCCAAGACCCACAAGTATAACCGATATCCGTAGTTTTCTTGGTTTGGTAGGTTATTACCGAAGGTTTTTTGAAAATTTTGCACGTTTATCTAGTCCAATGACTAATTTAACTCGAAAAGGTGTTAAGTTCATCTAGACAAAATAATGTGATGATTGTTTTCAGGAATTGAAAAGAAAATTGGTGAAAGCTCCAGTTTTGGCACTGCCTTCCAGAAATGGTGAGTTTGTTATCTACAGTGATGCTTCATTGAAGGGACTGGGTTGTGTCCTAATGCAGAATGATCAGGTAATTGCTTATGCTTCACGTTAGTTGAAAACTCATGAAGTAAATTACCCTACACATGATTTGGAATTAGCTGCTGTTGTTTTTGCTTTAAAAATATGGAGGCATCATTTGTATGGAGTAAAATGTGAAATATATACTGATCACAAATGTCTGAAGTATATATTCACTCTGAAGGAATTGAACATGAGACAGATGAGATGGTTGGAATTAATCAAGGATTATGATTGAAATATCCATTACCATCCGAGAAAAGAAAATAAAGTGGCTGATGCTCTGAGTCGAAAAAGTGATGCTTCATTATCCATGTTACGTTTGGAACAAGATCCATTGGTTTTTGATTTGATGAAATTTGGCATAGAAGTTATTGGTGCAAGGAATTCTTCTGTTTTGTTTCAGGTGTCAGTGAAATCATCTTTATCAGAGAGAATAAAGCAAGCGCAGAAAAAAGACCATGAGTTGCAGAAAAAGGTAGAGTTGGTTAATAAGGATAAGTTACCTGATTTTAATGTTGATAATGATTGTCTTTTGAGATTTGGAAAGAGATTATGAGTGCCTTGTGATTCACAGTTGAAGAATGAGTTATTATGTGAAGCTCATAGTTCTCCATTTTCAGTTCATCCTGGAAGTACAAAGATGTACAAAGATCTTCAGGAGTATTACTGGTGGGATGGAATGAAAATAGATATTTCTGATTTTACTATAAAGTGTTTGACTTGTAAGTAGGTTAAAGCAGAGCGACAGTTACTGAAAGGAATGCTTTAGCCTCTACTAGTGCCAGAGTGGAAATGGGAAAATATATCCATTGACTTCATCGTAGGATTACCAAATACATCTCAAGGTAATAATGAAATTTGTGTTATAGTTGATCGATTAACTAAATATACTCATTTTATTCCTATTAGAGATACTTTGTCTCTAGATCAACTTTTTCGGTTGTATGTTAAAGAGATAGTCAGGTTGCATGGAGTTCCCCTCTACATTGTATCAGATCATGATCCCAGGTTCACTTCTAACTTTTGGAAAGGCCTTCCGAAATCTTTGGGTACTGGATTGAATTTTAGTACTACTTTTCATCCTCAATCAGGTGGGAAATCAGAACGAACAATTCATACCTTGGATGATATGTTACGTGCTTGTTCGATGGACTACCATGGAAGTTGGGACTAACATCTTTCATTGGTTGAATTTTCATATAATAACAGTTTTCATTCCAGTATACAGATGGCTCCATTCGAAGCATTATATGGAAAACATTGTTGAACTCCAGATTTTTGGGATGAAGTAGGTGAAAGGAATCTGATGGGACCAGAATTGGTAGAGGAGATAGCAGAGAAAGTTCAGTTGATTCAGAAGCACATTAGAACAGCTCAAAGAAGACAGAAAAGTTATGCAGATAATCGAAGAAAGGATCTTTCTTTCGAGGTTGGTGATCATGTATTTCTCAAAGTTTCTCAATGGAAAAGTGTGATGCATTTTGGTAAGAGGGGAAATTTGATTCCAAGGTTCATTGGACCATATGAAATTTAGGAGAAAGTTGGATCAGTTGCGTACAAAGTGGATTTACCTCCATGTTTATCCCAGGTACACAATGTTTTTCATGTTTCGATGTCGAGAAAGTATATTCCAGATCCATATCATGTTTTGAGGCCAGAGGTAGTTCAGTAGGAAGAGAATATCTCTTATGAAGAACAACCAGTTCAGATTCTTGACCGTAGAGAGCAGGTGTTGCGGAATAAGGTAATTCACCAGGTAAAGGTTTTGTGGAAAAACCATGTGGTTGAAGAGGCAACGTGGGAATCTGAAAATGCTATGAGGGATAAATACAGCCACTTATTTTGATAAGTGAATAAAAATTGGGAGGACGCAATTTCAAAAAGGGTGGAAGGATGTAACATCCTAGGTAAATAAAGAATAAGACATATTTCATATTTATTAATATTTGTGAATTAAATATTAATTTTAGTTTAAAAGGGCTTCTATGTTTGATAGCGTACTCGATACGCAACAACGGGTTTCTTTGGAATCTTAAATTGCACACTAATAATATAATATTATTATTTTAAATGGTCATTAACTCCTAGCTGTTGTATTGGCGGGACTGAACAAAACTAACTATAATATGATTATACATGTATTTATATTTATCCAATAAATGTTAGAGGCTTAAAATGTGAATGAATCTAATTTTAAGTATAATTTATATTAAAAGGCTGATTTACATCCTTTTAATGGAGAACCCCTTTTAAATATAATTTTGGTCACTTTAATACATTCTATATGACCAAATAAAATCCTTCTTTATAATGGGGACATCAAAATTTACTTTGGGTAATTTTTGGTATTTTTCTGATAAAGTTCAATTTTTAATGAATAGTGGAAAATAATGTATTTTAATTCAAAAGTGTCTTTTAATATAATTTATTTATATGGGTAGATTATCTTTTTAATTGGTCTTAAATTGAAATTGAAATATATTTTTACCATTTAATCCAATGTTGTTCATTGGAGTTAATTTCACTTTGAAATTGGACAAAAACAAGTATCAATCTTTTGATGGTTTTTAATTATTAAAAACACACTCTTTGTTTTGACAGTGGGAATTAATTTTAAATTAATTTCTGCCACTTATGTGTTTTGATTTTGGAAAAATGGATTCCATATTTGGAATCAAGAGGTCCGAATTATGTAAATGAGTAACTTTTATTTTTAGACATTTTAAATATTTACTTTAGTAAATATTTTATTTACCGTGGTTAAAGGGTAAATCAGGTAAATAAGGGTAAATAATAATATTATAATAATATAAAATTACCTTAAAACTTGTCCAAACTTTATTTTATGAGTAATGGACGACCATGGGCATCCTTGGGTCGATTTTGGGGCCACATAGAGCCACTTATAAATGATAATGACCCTTTAGATTTATTAATTCAATGTAGAGGCAAAATTGACATTAACAAAATTCGTTTAGTAATTATTTTTTTATGGTGTTATATAAATCCTATTTTCGACTATAAATATTCATCGAAAAGATAAAAATATTTCCTACATCATGGTATTTTTTTATAATTTTTAGACACCAAATAAGTTAAATTATTTATGACACAATAATGATGCAGGTTTTACCTCATTAATAAATAATTTAAATAAATAAGATTATATTGATTAAAATATTATCCAAAACCTGTCCAATTTCTATTGGTTGATTATATTTCGACAATGAATCTTCTTATATTTTACCTAAATGATTTTTGGACCTTTCTAAACCGAATATAAGTTTATAATAAAATAATATTTTCAAACATTCATAAAGAACCCCTCCCCTCCCTTATAAAAAGAGACCACTTCTATGAAATTCCAGACACCCCTCAAGCCATTTGGCTCATCCAAACTCTGCCCAACTAAGATCCATACATCCCTCTACTCCTCCTTGAAGCCTCACCTTAGACAGAATGTACTTCAAGAAGTTCTTTGGTTCAAACCAAAGGAAGTTACCCAAATTAAATTTAATGGTTTCTCTTAAGTTGTTTTCTTTTATTTTACTTCTCCAACCCCTAAACTCTTTTTATTTCCTTTCTTTTGTAATAGAACCAATATCCTAAATATACTAGGATTTTGTTATAAGAATTATTAGAACTACACTTACACACACCTCCATCTAATTGATGAAGAACATAATGTTTCTGTTGATGGAAAACTAACGCCTCACGAAACGATGATTGTTCAATTATATCTTACCACCTCTCATGGTAGCCATTATGATGGCACTATATTTATATATGATATATATTATTTTTATGATTTCTTTATACTTCTGTACTTTCCTTTTCTATAACACCTTTATGGTTTCTATAGTGGGTAAATACGATAATCTCATTAGAGGAAGTGCGGACTACCGCCCCCTCAAAGTGATGTGATTCGTTAATGCCCTATGTGGGATGAATAAAGGATGAAGTTTATGATATTATATATGATATTATACTAGAATTATAATATAACTATGTATCATTATGTTTTTATTCCATTAAAGTACGAAATAGAAATGAAAGTAGCGTTCATGCGTACGTACGGTTTACCGTCTCCATGAACGGTGCATTTCAATTCTTTCATCTAAATGTTATGTACTATTATAAATACATGTATATACTGGATATATATGATATATATGATATATAAATCATGGATAACATTCTGTATATGATGAACTATTGACCACATGGACAACATGTAATTATAAGAAGTCCATTTTGACTCAAGTACCAAATATCGACAAAATAAACGTTATTAACATAAATGTTTACATAATGTTTATAACATGTTAATAATTGATATAAAAGGAATAATAAACTTGAAAAATGTTCTTAAGCAAGTAGAAATTAACTTTAGTTCATTATTCAGGATATTAAAGAACGAACGGGTCAAGTTGGACACGAGGTAAGGGACTTCGTCTCAATCTCCTTTCATTAAGGCATATTTCTTTTTATACACTGTATAAACACCCTTAAATTTTCAAAGGGAATATTTTTCTATGAAGTGTTTTACTAAATGATAAAAAGGAATGTTTTTTTTAACGTATGCGGTGACAACGACCTTTTAACCACTACGTGTAATATTTGATCTCTGGCTTCCTCAACAAGCCGTAATGTTTTTTTTAAAAGAAAATAAATAACATATACTCTTTTACGTATTATTGGTATTGAAAATGGTTTTGAAAAATGGATTTTTTATGTCAATATATTAATGTGAAATATTGTTCTTGAAATGTGGAAATTTTTTCATTCCTTTATAATTTTTTTATGTGTTATGATTTTATAATGGTACATGGACATTTGACTGGTGGTTACGTGATAAACCATATGACGGGTGGTGTCGTGAATACCAGGACGGGTGGTTACGTTATAACCTCCAATACATTGGGTATGGAAGTCAGCTGTATCGCTATTCCATTTAGTGATATGTGTGGAAGTCGACCGTATGGTCATTCCATTTGAGTATGTTTATGTCCCAAGTTACTTTATATGTTATGTGTTCTTTATATGGGTTTTATGGTAATTTTTCTGTTACAAAAGGGTAAGTAATGATCTTTTATTCAGTGATGGGTATTTAATACTTCATAAAGGTGAAAAGTATTACTTATGTTAAAGTATTCATGGTTTACTTGTAGTTTTGAAGAACTAACATTTATCCTTTCATTGTGTATCCCTTACTGAGCTTTTTATGCTCATCCCAAGTTTTTGAAATGTTTTTCACCGGACATAATGTGGAATAGGGTCAAGGATGAGATCAAGGAAAACTCATGCTGTCTAAAACATGGAACTAGACATGACTCTTTTTTTCAAGAGTTCATGTTTTGTAAAAAAAGTGGAAACTGTGTAGAAATGTCTAATTTGTAATGTGTGATATATAATGTAATAATTATGTTCTAATTCTCTAAAACTCTAAACCTGAAAAGATCCTCAATGCGAATTATTCATTTAATTCAATAATATGCAAGGTTTAAGTCCAGGTCTTTATACATATAGTAAGAAATTCATTGAAGAGTCTAAGGCCATGGAACTAGAAAAACATTTTGTGTAATTTAACCCCATGTAAGATGGAAATTGATCACATAGTTTAAAAATGCATGATAAGGATGATGTGTAATTAAATTTAATATTATCTATCTAGGAACACATTCCATGCTATTTGGGTTCATTTTATAGGAAACCTATTAAAATTTTTTTATATTCATACATAGTGAACATATATGTCATCTGGTTTTACATAATTTTACAACAACTATAGTTATATATCGTCGATGGTATTTCATATTAGACCATTACTATGAAATTTAAATTCTTTTAGTGAGGACATTTTGAACCAATGTTAATTTCATGTAAATTATTTTTTAAGAAGTATTTTATTGGTGGTAGGTGTGATACACTCTCTATCCAAAATGATTAGTGAATACGAACCATTAGAGTAAAACATGTGAATGGTGAAGGGGTTATCCCATATTGGCTCCAAATAATGATGTTTCTTTCCAATCATCATCAAATATTTATGTTCTAGTACCAATTAACCTTGGAGAAAGCTTCTAAGATGACTATACTTATTTAATTGCAATAGAAAACTATTTTTATAGGCCTTGAGGTTGTGAAATTCATAGATATTGTTCTCATAAAGCACATCCAACTTCTCTAGAGAGACCTCAGCCTTTTTTTCAGGTGTCATATATGTAAAAATTTATCTATCTAGATCAATGATTGTAAAACTTAAATGGGTTTAACTACTAATTAATTATTTACAAGGGATTAAAGAGTTTAAAGGGTGGGGGTACAATTCATAGTATTATATGAAAAAGGTATTGGAGAGATTATAAGTTGTGTTCTTCTTGTTCTGGATGAAAATATTCTATTATATTTTATGAAAAAATTTGTTAATTGATTTTTTCTAACTATTTTATAATGTGTGATTGATGTATTCATCGATGGACCATATGTTTTATTTGGTCTAAAACTTCTTTAACTCAATAGATCATAAATCAGTTCAGATATCTAGGTGGAGGGATCTAAAATTTCTGAATGATGTGGTATTCCAAAAAACCAATCATAAAATAGGTCTTAAACTCTCTGAGGGGAATGGATTCAGCATAATTTCTAAATAAATTTGTGGAAATGAGGTAAACATAAACTAGTATACTATTATTAGTGGGGAAGGACCCATGAAATCAACCCATAGGTGGTTAAGAGATAACAGTACATTGTAGTGTGGGTAAGATAAGGTGGTTGATACATAATGATATCATGAATTTATCTTACATGAAACAACTTAGATAATTCTATGTTATCAAGAACCATAGTGGTCCATAAGTTTCCCAAATTTTGGAACTGGTGGTAGAGATTTAATCCAAATTAGCGAGGTCCACATATGGTGACATGAACCTCTTATAATAATAGAGGGAAATTAATTCTAGGAATGAAACAAAGAAGCATTTCATAAATGTTGTTTTTATAGAGGACTTAATCTTAATTAGGCCTTCATTGAGAAATATGTTCACTATAGACCCACATATTTTATCTCAACCAAATCTTTAAAATGATAAATTTATTTGTTGGAGATAATTGATTTATTGATTCTTTTAATTAGATTCTTATTCCATAATGAGGGAATTAGAGGTCTCTTCTTGGGAATACATGACGATGAGTTGGTAAACCTACTATCCTTTATCAACATAAATGATAGTGGAAATGAATTTCTGATGTGTCAAGTGCATTAAAAAGTCATTCTGATATGGTTCTACATGGGAAAAACTAAATATTCTTGGAAATATTCATGATCAATAATGGATTGTAAGACATGTTTCACCAATGTCTTAGATTGAAGTTTGACCCATCAAATCAAAATTATTCTCATATAGAATAATTAAAACCAATTTCATAAAACATAAGTCTCTATTGTTCTATTTGATTAATATATTAGAGTTTAATTTCATGTATAGATATGGGACCTAGATCTCAATGAACAAATCATGATTGGTAATAATGGATTTATATTTAGCCTCCATGTTGGTGTTCACCATTGAATGGAATAAATAATATGATATAAGGGACATCAAGGGAGTGATAAAGACAACTCCATGTATGAATTTATCTGGTTTTAACCTAGACCAAAGTGCTTCAAATTATTTATTTATATTTTGGATAATCTCCTTCATAACTGGGTTAAAATGGAACCGTTATATGACCCGTAGGCCCAGTGGAACAATCCAAATACATGACCTAAAGGTCCAAATATTTGACTGAACTAGAAGTAACCCTCCCCAACATATTCTTCATTGATAGTGACTATATCACCACCTCCCATGGTTGATCAGATAAAATTTCTTTATTCATAACTACATGGTGCCTGGTTCTCATGGTAGATGACATGCCATGTTGACTTTCCAAATCTATTTAGATATTCTTTGGTGGTTTACTAATACTTTTATCCTCTAATTGGGACAACTTATTTGTGGTATGATCTGATTTCTATATTTCTCAAAATCCCATGGCTCGAAAGCTCATAGGTGAGAGGATTATGGTGGCCTGAAGGCCCTATGTTTTGAAGGTCAATGGTGGCCCAAATTCCCTCAAAGACATATCCCCATAATTTAGGTACAAATTCTGTAATTATATATGTATATATATTAAGTGGCTATTGTAATACATAGTTACATATATAGTATGTTATGATTTAATTCTATAGTAACATGGAAATTCACCACCACCCTGATTTTATTCAGGTTCTTTTATATGCCATGCAAGAGCATCTACCACTCCAGTATAATCTCATTAGTGAGTCAAAAATTATTATTTTTATGTTGTTCAACCTTATACAAGTTTGGATTTGGGTAGACCCGTCAATGTTTATATTCTGACATGGTTCTACATCATCGAGAAATAGAGTAGCCTCACCTTGGAAGTTAATTTCTTGTGGAAACATTTCCATGGTTGTGTATGAGATAAAGAAATATATCATTTCCAATAATTCAACATTATTTTAGGGAATAATATTGATATAAAAAAAGAAAAGGATAACTATCCACCATTCCAATCATTTTATCATCATGGGATGGTTGAGAATTTAGTTCAAAATAATTTTTTTATAGATTAAATTGAACTCATAATTTCACATATAATGGTGATTTAATTAATTACAAAGACTAAGGAAAGGTAATCCTTCTCTATTGGATAATATTTAGTCATATTTCCTTGAATCATGAAACAAATATAGTAAACATTATAATCCTTTACTTTATTGTTTTTTGAACAAATAGATAATCAAGGTATTATTCTAGGTTAGTCACATAATGGATTAAATCTTCCCACTAGAAAGGTGGAATTAGAAATAGAGGAAACAACATATATTACTTATTATTATTGAATTTAGTTTGACACTCTTAATCCCATTGATAGGTGATATATTTCTTCATCATAATATAAAGGGTTATATATATTCCCATTATATAGTTGAAAAACTTTAGAATATAAGATAGGTTTCATTAAAGGTCTTACGTCTCCCATGAATTTCATATAGGGGTATTTAAATAATGGTATTGGTAATATTTGGTCCATCCTCAAGACCCATGTATCAGACAATAGAGATGATAAATATCCTAGAGGTGACTTTGATTGCACACTTCAATGGGTTTAACTTCTATCTTTGTAATGTAGTGTTCTGAAGACTATCAAGATATTTTATATAAGATTAGATTTAGTGGGATTTTACTACCAAGTCATCCATGTAATAGTCTACCATGTTTCTCAAGTATTTATTTGAAATTTTATTTTTTGTTTCAATTACTTAGATCATCATTTAGTAATATGATGAATGTAAAACATGATATAAATATCATATATATTTTGTATATATATAATGATAATAATCCATAAAATTTGGAGATATGAAATGAAATGCACCGTTAATAGAGATGGTAGGTCGTATATATTCATAAACAATACTCTCATTTCTTTTACATATTAATAGAATGAAAAGTAAATGATATATATGTCTATATTATAATTCAATTATTATAAATATTTCACATATATATATCATATATTTTTATTAAAACCATCCTTTAAATTTTCCATGTATAGTGTGAATGAATCACATTGCTTTGAGGAGGTGGTAGTCCATACTTTCAGAAATGATGTCATCTTATTTACAAAAAAAATATAAGGAAAGATGGAATTTGTTAAATAAAAATTAAATAAGTATTAACACACCATAAATATCATAAATATCATATAAAAACATTTCTATCATCATAAAGACCAACCATGCAAGGTGGAAAAGGAAAAACGAATGCCATCGTTTCATGAGGCAGTAGTTCACCGTGCATGAAAGATAAATTCATTGCCCTTTTGATAGAAGTGTATGAAGTTTTACGTTTAACCCTTAACATAATAATATATCTGTATATTTAGGATAATTTTTTACTATATAATCTTGTAGAAAAAAATAAATGAGTGGGGAAATAAATAAAACTAAAGTGACCGTTGAAGAACATTACATTTTAGTTGCATAACTCCTTTTCTTTTATACCAAAATCCTTGGTTTTATTTGTACCAAAAGTTATGATTATAGGACTAGGGGAGGGAAGTTGGGAGTTAATTGAGTTATGGGTTGGATTAGTTAGAAGTATCAATGTGGTGGGATAAAGTTAGGGAAGAGGGACTCTTTAATAAGAGAAGGGAGGGTGCTCTTAGAAATCTTTAAAATATTAAATTATTATAAAATAATTTTTTTGTCCAAATAGATAATAATTTATTATTTTCAAATATAGGATGAATTTTTGTTGATATACCTTAATCCAATAAAAATTAGATAAGTTTTAACTATTTTTTAATCCTTATGTTTTAACTTCAATCATTATTTATCCTTTCTAATTCTTACATGACATAATTTAATTTACATTTTTTGGGTTAATATAAATAATATAAAATGAAAAAATATCAATAAATGAGTAATTGATGGAATTTTTAGAGTTATTCCAATAATTTAGAAGAAATTTCTTTTTTTATAAATTTTATATCATTTAATATAATATTATTTACGTTAAAATATCAATAATTTCAATTTCAACACTATCCATCACATGACTTTTTAAAAATATCATAACATCATGATATCATAAAAAAACTCTTTTAAATCATCACTGCCGTGTCAAATCCGTACATAAAATTCATGGATGACATTAACTATATAAAATTATATTTATTTAAAATTTTTTAATATCATTTCTTCGATATGTATCTTAATTAAAAAATTACTACATCGTCATTGTGCAAGATTTTAATTTAATCATTTCTTCCCTAAATACTAAATATAAATTAGTATTATGAAGTTAAAAAAAATTATATTTACAAATACTATTGATAGTCCAACTTATCCCATATATAAACCCATTTCAAAAATATATCTCTTGTTAAAAACAAGAGTATTAAAAAATTGACTTTCATTTGAATATAATATTATAAAGCTTATATTCTCATCTAGAAAGACATAAATGGACTCATAAATTATCCATTAATTCTTAGGGATAAAAAATATCATTCCATAAAATTATGACAAGTTTTAGGGTATTTTATATTACTTTCCATATTATTTTTACACTTAATTAGAAGATTTACTCTTAATTGTAGTCATTATATAAAATATTATATTTACTATTCAAATTTTTTCAAAAAATAAAAGGGATCTATTTAATAACTTTTAAAAATATGATTAAAAAAATGGAATTTATTTTATAAAATTAAAAATAAAAAATTTTCAAAAATTAAATTAAAATTAATCTCATTGATGGAATGAGAGAATAGTATTTTAAAGTGAAAACATCCAAAAGATTGAAATGTTTTTATATATAAAATATAAGTGAAAATTATAAAAAGAAACTTCATTATATTAACTAATAAAATATTTATCTATTTATGATTTAAAATCATTATAATATATAATATTACAATAAACGTAAATCATATAGAATACAATTTTTAATAAAAATATGGAATTGTATTAACTATTAATCAAAAAATAAATATTATAATAAAAACACCAAAAATTAAATCAATGTTTATTTTTATAATAATATTTAAAATTAGTGGTTTATTTTTTCAAATAGAATTGATAAAAGTGTCAAAAACTATAATTTAAACAAGTGTGCCATCAAATGGTGACAAATATTCATTTTTTAGAATATATTTTATTTTATCCATAAAATAGGATTTGTTCTTATAATATGTCAAGAAAATAGAAAATATTAATTTTTAACATTAGAAAAAATATTATATATATATATATTTATTTCATTAATATAATCCAAAAATAGAGATAATATTATTTATTGGTATAAAACACACATGTACAAATTTAAATAGTTTTTTAGAAATACATTTAATTATATTACATAATGTGATTTAATTTCATATATAATTTGTTGGTTAAGAAATAATTGATTATATATACATATATAAACCTAATTTTCATAATTTAGTAAATCATATTCACAACCTCTAACTTAATGACTAGTGTTAAAATAATAATAATTAAGAGTATATCGTGGTTCGTTTAAGATCAGTGTTGGGTGAAAAGTATATTATTTATGAAATTTTATTCATTAAAGAAGATACATATAATAATATCTTGGGTTGTTACAGCTAGTTCAAAAAAATAATTAAAATTAAAATGAATAACAAAAAATGGTACTCTGTGGAGGTAGTAGTCCACACAATCTATTGTGAGTATACATTTATTTATATAATTGGATCGAAAGGAATAAATAATGGTTGTTCTATTTATTTAATAGCAATTAAGTATAATAAAGATACATATTTTATTATATAACAATGGTAATTATAGTTTTTAATGGAAAGTAAAAGGTGAAAATATATGATTAAGTGATACTCCCTTTGAGAGCTTGAACTTTCTCTTGAATGACTCCTTGGAAATTAAAGGAATTTGAAAAATTATTTTTAATAGAGACTATTGAAAATTATAGAGTTTTATATGGTGATATAGATTCCGTATTTTTTAGAATAAATTTAACATAATGGGTGTGACATGTAGGGGTGGAAGTGTCCAATTTTATATGTTGAGAAAATGGTACTTTTATGAATACTATTTATTTCTCAATGATATCATTACACAATAAAATAGTTAAATGGTTCTGAAAAGTGATAAATAATAGTGTATAGGGTGATATAATTTCAATATATCCCATACCGACTATCTTTCCACATGTTTTAACCTTTTTCATGCATTTTACCACTTGATTATCACACTACAATTTTTTACCATGGTAAATAGTTTTTACCCTAGTAGGGAATGTTTTTTAAAAAATATATGTTCAACCCTATTAAAAATTTTGATTTTGAGGAACCAAAATTTAATCCCCATTGAATATAATTAAATTTATAAATTCTATGAAATTATCTTTTAAAATAAAACATTTTATATATAAAAACAAATCTTCTAGTATAACACTATTTTCACCATTAAGTTTTCTTAATCATAATTATTATTGATTCACATATAAATTAGTGATAATATATATATATATATATATATATGTGTGTAGGATTAAAAATTATGTTAAATTAATTTTTATATGTGATTAATTTATTCCAATAGATAAAAATTACAAAATATTAATAAAATAATTCTTTGAAAATAACAACATTTTCACTATTTGGGTCATTAAATTTAATCATAATAATCATAATATTATATCCAAAATTAAAATTTTATTATTATATAATATTATCCATTAGATATGAATTTTTAAATAAGTTTTTTAATTTAATTTCTACTAGTGATGTAAATAAAATTTCATTATATGCAACCATGACTAGTTTTTAGAGTGAAATATTACATGTGATTCTAAAACTCTAGTCACTAGTATTATGAATTAAACATTTTTTTTAAAATGATTTACATTATAAAGATATATTTAAATGGTTTAAAAAATGTATGAGTTTTAAAAGTGATGTTATAAGAAAAAGTTTGTATTTTTTCACCAAAAAATCAATTTTATTAGAAAAATATAAACAATTTATCCTAATAAAAATAAATTTAATATTTTAAAATAATGATTCTTAATTTTTAAAATTTGCCTTTTAAAAAGATGAACTTTTGAAACATCAGGCATCATTAGTTTTATTTCATATAAATTTCCAAAATATTTAATGATGAAATATTTGTATATAAATTTAAAAATTACATATAATAATAAAGTTGTAATAATGATTAATTTAACTTATTATGTTAAAAAACAATACTAACCTTTATAAATTTTATTCAAAATCCATTGAAAATAACTTTTTAATTATTTTAATTGATTATTATATTTTTAAATTTTAATGATTATATTATTCATTTAATTTTAATTTATCATTGTTTATTTCAGTCAAGTATTGTGTTATTTTGGTGTTGTGTGTGACACAATCTATTAAAGATAGTATTAATTTAATGGGTATAAAATCTATTTTCATCACATTATACCCACTTAAATAAAAATTTTCTTCATAATTTTAATTATTACTCACTATTAAAGTAGGTGAGGTTATTGTTAACATATTCATCATTTATTGTATAACTTCAAACATACCATATATCTTACTCTCTTAGGCTTTATGAATATACACATATTTTATCAAAAAACAATAATAATTCACTGAATCATAAACCCATCTACTTATATACCCTAATCATATACTCTCTATAACATACCATTCCCAATACCATTCGAATCTCCAAGACATTATACCACTATGTGATTATATATTACTCTAAAAAATAACTCTACCATTAACCCCGAAATGTATTAATCAGTAGTTGATAAAGTAATAACATATCAATATATATGATAATCCAAAAAAATTATATAAAATTCAAAAAAATATATCAGATCACATTTTCATTAAATCAACAATCACTTCCAATGATATAAATATCATCTAACACACCTAATTAAAAATCAATCAACCATTTATCTCCTCAACATGAAAAACATATTAAACCTATGATTTTTCCATACCAAAATCATTGGTTATCCAGTAGTTATCCCTAAAAATATAAACCATTCATGAATTCAATTATAATGGTTATTAATAACATATAATATATATTTCAAAACCCATAAAGATAAAATACTAAAGAACAATCCTTATATGTTTCACATTATCTCTATAAACATTAGACTATACAACAATATCATCAATAAATATCAATTACTAATAAATGTAGTTTATAGTTTCATGATTATTTTTTGTTTTATATATTCACTTCAATACCTTAAATATGACTAGGAAACAAGAATTTTTCATCATAATAAAAGTTTTAAAAGATTCACAATCATTTAAGTGTGATACCTTATTCAGTTATTATATGAAGTGGGTTCTAGATAAATACCTTTCCAAGATTAATTTTTGAGGTCCCATTCTAATGACATACTAAAAAAAGGATTATTAAAATATCTAATAGAATAAGTGTAAATGATAATGTGAATATGAAAGCTAAAAATTAATTTGTATTATCTAATGAAATATTTATTTCAGGCTGTGATATTATGTCATAATTGGTTCATTCTATAAGTATTTTGGTTCTACCAAGGTTACAATAATTTTTTTTCTATCATGCTTATTAACCTAACCCCTTAAATTAATTAAGAAGAAAATTTTTTATAATGGTTTATAAAACGAATGTTATTAACCAAATCATATCCCCTAGGAGTTTCTATCCTGGTGTGAAATCATATTCCAACTCATTGTACACCGAAGTATAGAAGAATTCAATGATAAACCAACCTATTTTATGTGGTTAACCCTATGAGCATATTTTCTATAGTCACACTAAATTTATAGTATCTAAAAATGAATGTAATTTGTTAGAGAACCACACAATTTCCACTTAATAATACATCCTAAGATTATCATATAGTTTGACTTATATATTAGATTCATCAATAGGTATTTAGGAAAGGAATATTATTATAATCTTTAAAATGATAAATATTATCTCATCTAACCTAAATTCTTATTTATAACATTGAAATTATGATAAAACATAAATTATCATGTTTTGAAGATATTTATAAATCCCAAAATATCCCCAACTGATATAATCTTTATATTCAAAATTATATAAAACCTTATATTATACCAACTATGGACATCCAGAGATGTGACCATCTCAATTACATGAATTTAAAGAATATATTTCTTTGCATAATTTCTCAATACCTTTTATGTTTACATATTTATAAAATCATGAAAAAACTAACTAACAAAACCTATGTTCAATGCATCCAATTTACATTTTTCCTACTACATATGAAAAATGTTAAACTATAAAATTTATTCAATACCTTTATTAAATTCTTTACATAATAAAATCATCAAGAGTTTTCATACTTTTTATATCATCATAACCTAGGTAAAGGAAAACAAAAGGAATGGGTGAGATCAAATGCAATGTAAGGGAAAACTTATGAACATTTCCTTAAGGCTTAGATGATAAAAGGACATGTAATCTCAAATGTATAAAAATATACCATAGAAAAAGTTTTTGGAATCATGAGACATTAAACATGATTAAAGAATAATAATTATAGTCAAAAGATTTTGACATGAGAATTTGAAAAAAAAAAAATATAGAAACCATTTTTAAGGCTACCCACCAAGAAATTAATCACATAGTAAGCTTTTCCTGACCACACTTGTTCTATTTTTAGCTTAGGAAAATCCTCCAATCAACCCTTTGTATTGGGTTAAAACCTCATGTGTACCCCATTATCTTAGGACAAGCCTCCATTCACATGTCTTGGTTTGAGATAAATTATCCCAGGTACATTTTAGATTGGGATAAATCCCCCCATGTACCCTTTAAATATCCTCAGACATAAACTTAAACCATTTTATTGGAGTGTGATATAGGACCCCAAGAATCCTCACTCATAAATATGCGTTATATAGTAAATAATCCATTATCATATAATAAAAAACCATAGAAATAAAACATTGATTTATATCCTTTTCAAATGGAATCACATAATTAAAAATTTTATATTTCTGTAATTAATTATAACATGATATACCAATGGAAAATACATGGGTATCCAAAGATATATAATAACATTATAAGTAAATACCATTCAATGAAGATAGTAATGAATAAGTTATTTAACCCATATAGATATAGGTTATACAGTTAATTCAATAATTTCCCTAATCAATAAATATATACCATCTATATGAACATCCTTCAATCAATGAAATAAAAATATCGATATCAATAATAATAATCTCATATTAATGTAATGAATAATTAAGAATAGTAAAATCCTTATGCCAAGGTCTTTTTCTAAGGAATTTACTTATCATTGACACCACACTCAAGACATATTGTTATATTGAACAAGAATAATAGAAATACCAAAAATAAATTTGTCTAATGAGATCTATCAATGAATCAATGGGATATATATTGTGTTGGTCCCTACTAGTCACTTAATTAAGTACAATTCATTCAACCGAATAGTTAATAAGACCATTAATACCATTACTTAGGGGCAACTTACTCAAAAAAACATGTTTATTCAAAAGATAAAAAATTT
The DNA here is from genome assembly GCA_963277665.1 of Viscum album. NCBI lineage: Eukaryota > Viridiplantae > Streptophyta > Magnoliopsida > Santalales > Viscaceae > Viscum > Viscum album. The sequence continues at coordinate 1,675,178,896 of OY728133.1, forward strand.
AGTAATCAAATACATAATTATCTTTTATTAGCAGTGAATAATTATCAAGAATACTAATACATGTACACATGTAAACTAAAAGGATATCATGATTTTAACCCATCATGAGGAAAGAAGTGTGATGGTCAAAAAATATATATTTGAATTCCCAATATTCACCCATATTGAAATAACAATATATGAAATAATGATTGTTTTACCCATTTCAATAGAATATAATAATTTTTAGTTTAACGTAATACAATCTAAAAAATAAAAAATATAATTTTTATACTTTTAGTGAACCCAAAACCAGTAGCCCTCAAGTTGGTTCCTAAAACTATTACTTTGGAATAAGATAAAAGTAATCACATCCAGAAGGATATGATTGTTTAGTAATTTTAGTAAACCAGGAACATACTTGAGTCTAATATAACACATGAATTTAAAAATCATAACATATTGTTTTTCTCCATAATAACATTATCCTTATAGAATATACTTGTATATCATTCATAATACACATCATGTAATCATGGGGAATGGAAAAAAAATAAGGTTGATCTAAAATTATTAGTAAGGGTTAAATACACCAATTGATATTATAAATCAATAAAGAATAATCAATATAAAAAAGTAAATAACTGAAGAGAGATTCTATTTAAAAAACATTATGCATGAAAAGATACAGAAAAATAAATAGGGAAAGGTAAATAAATAAAACACTTTATATTTAATCAACAACTTGGTCATAGTAAGGGATAAATCAAAGATGATCAAATGATATTGTATAAATAATCACATGATCTTGATCACAATTATTATAACTAATATACTGATCACATAGAATATCAATAATATTAGAGTGAATGATTTTTTATTGATAAAGTATCAACATATATTCTCAAGAAAGTGAACATCTTGATTTATCCACTTGAAAATAAAATTTTGTGGGTATAAATTCATCTAATTTGTGTGAAGACATTTCACAAGAAACTTTCTATTATGATCAATCCACATGAAATATAAAAACTACTTGGTTACAAACAAGAAGGGTTTGCATCCAACTAATTCATTTTATGTATCTATAGATAAATTGAGGGGATTTTATTAACTAACCCCAAAACATGTACTATATATTGAATGAATTCCTTATATGTGAAATAATTGATTTAAATCCTAAACAATGTGCCTTATCTAGTATATGTATTGAGTCAGAGATATAGAACTTTTAAAATTTAAATAGTTAGTTAAATAAATAACAAAGTAAACACCATATTTAAAATGTCATTCCATTTATATAATAAACATATCGATGAAAAAAAATAAGGATATTTAAGGAAAACATAAACTCCAATGATTACTAGAAAATAAACATTTCATGTGGAATTTAATTACTGCAAAAATGAATGTGCGAATTTAATTTCAATACTATCCTTGTTCAAAAAAAATCACAACCTATCTAGAGGAAGAATAATGATTGTATCAAGATTTACCCATTAGAGTAACACATAAGGGATGTTGTTATGGATGAATAAATAGATCTTTAAAAACAATCTTGAAGAAAATATCACTTTCAATTTGAATATAATTTTGAGAATCATTTTATTTTAAAATAAATTTTTAGAAAATTCTTTTAAAAAATACCTCATTAACTTGAAATGGAAGATTCAAGGATATTACATTCATAGAAATGGGTAATTATAAACATGTCATGAAGAACACTTATGTTATACAATAAAAAGGTTAGAAAAGTGTATCGTTTGGAAAGAGACAAGAATATATCTTAGAAAAAATGTAAATGAAAAATTGGGTAAAATTTTATAAAGTGATTCATTTTGAAAATGTTTAAAATAATTTTGAAATCTTTTTTAGAAATCATTGTTTTGGTGAAAACAGATTTCTTACAGAATAGAGAAATAATGTTATGTCACGACCCGTACCCCGGGGCCCGTGTCGTAACTACCCCAAGCCCGCCTTCCATAGGCCAGGGGCTGGCGACTAGCACCAGAGGCATAAATATCTATATCCGGGAAGGCATTTCCTCTCTCAAACACAAACACACACCCAAAACCAGAGTACAAGCGGAAGTAAACACTAAGTAAGCAGTACAAGTGTGCTGGAAAAACAAAGGGGCTGGAATACAAGCCCAACAGAAAGGTACAACTACAACAGAAAGTAAAGTACAAGAAAAAGACAAACAACTGGAAGTGACGAGCTGCTCCTGGGTCGTCCTCCGGAGTTCCTAACTGAAGGGTAGGTACAAATATCCACCTCTGCTCTCCTCGTCTTCCAGTCACCTCCGTGTGCCGTCTCGTCGTGAGATCCACCTTCGGGTACCATCTCATCGTGAAGTCCACCTCTGGGAACCATCTCGTCGTGAGGTCCACCTCCGGGTACCGTCCAACTCCACAAGCCTCAGCCATGATCAGTGTTGTCCATCGTCTGCAACCAACACAATGTAGTGTGGGCATAGCCCATGCAGGGGTGAGTATACGATACTCAGTAGGAACCCCGAGACCCTCAAGGTCTCACTAAATCCAACAAGGATAAACACAAAGAATATTCTCAATAGATAAACCAAACATAGGTATAAGCCCACACTTATACCTAAGTTGCCATGTAACTCATCTCAAACATGAGGTATCACACAGTTATGAAATCAACGGATAACCACTACTCAGGTATATGGCCATACATATACCTAAGTTATCACGTAACCCATCTCAATCATGAGGAAAACACGAAGGTCATTGATTCAGCTCAAACCGGGATTTATAATATCGAAACCATAACTGCTGAAGAGATCCGTCTCAGACGAGTACAGTGATCCCGTCACATACTCCGAGGTACCGTTCACTAACCTATGACTGCTAAGGTACTCCTCCTGTCGAGTATCGTGGGCCTGCTGCTACAACCAAGCGCTTCCCACCAAGGGCTTGCCGCTACAACCAAGCGCTCCCTCTTATAGCCGTCAGAGGTACTCCAGCTGTGAGTACCGTGGGTCTGCCGCTACAACCAAGGGCTCCGTCCTCCATGGGTCTTCTGCTACAACCAAGAGCTCCGTCCACTGGGCTAACAAGTCACTCCGACTCGACTCGGTAAGCAGTCAATAGGTCTCAGCGAGCTACACGGTCTCCGTACTCCGTACGCTCATCAGTACTGCGGGTCTGCTGTCAACTACAAGGCGCTCCGTCCGCTGAGGGTCTCTGTTGCTACAACCAAGCGCACCTCCTCTGTCATGTATCACGGTTCGGCCGCTACAACCAAGCGCTCCTCCGCCAAGGGTCTGCCGCTACAACCAAGCGAACCTCCTCTTTCAAGTATCGCGGGTCGGCCGCTACAACCAAGTGCTCCTCTGCTAAGGGTCTGCCGCTACAACCAATCATACCACCTCTGTCGAGTATCGTGGGTCTGCAGCTACAACCAAGCGCACCACCTCTGAGGTTCTCTGTACTCTGCTAGCTCATCCCTAGGAAGGTCTGCTCCATGAGCTACTGGTCGATACTCCAAGTATCACGAGATTCCACGAAGAAGTATCAAAAGGTCTTCCTTGTCATAGGTAACTCAAAGCAAAAGACGGTGCGTCAAACGGACGCACGGTCTGTGAGTTACTAGCCTTCTAATCCGAGGGGCCCGGTTGGATACGTATATGAACCAACCCGGTCATATCTCAACAGTACCCCGAAATCGCATAGGGTAAACTCAAGGGACTATTTCTCAACGAGATCACCAATGTCGCTGACGATTCGTCAAGCGGAGGATTTCTGTACAGAAGTCAAAGCAGTCGCAGCCAGCTCTAGGGTTTCCGTACACAGCACGCTCATTTCGGGAGGGTCCGCTCCATGAGCCGAGGGGGCGATACATCAACTGTCTCTTAGATCAGAGTTGATGTATCTCGAAGTTCTGTCACAACAAAAGGAACTCAACGCGACAGACGACGCGTCAATCAGACACCCGGTCTGAGAGTTATTGGTTTTTCCATTTCAGGGGCCCGATTGGGTTTTAAGTCAAAACCAACCCAAACATACTCCAATTGCATAAAAACCTCGAGCGGAGTAAGCCATAAGGTCCATCTCACTGATAGAAAACCAACAATTTCGACGGCACGTCAATCGGACATCCGGAGTTCAAGATATGAGCATTTCCGCTCCGAGGGCCCGGTTGGTTTCGTGTTTGAACCAACCTGGACGATCCCAAAGTTCTCTAAAACTTTACGTATAATATACCGAAACGACCGTCTCGATCCAAGGATCGCTACGCAACTGACGGTTTGTCGATCGGAGGTCCGCAGACCAAGTTATGGGCGTTTGAACCAAAACTGTCCGAAACGGGGGGGTCTAGGCCAGGTCCGACCCAGCCCAGTACCCCCGGGGCCGGCCCGAACTGGTCAGCCCAAACCGGGTCCGGGTCTGGCCCAGTTGGGCGCGGCCCGGCCGACACGACCCGACCTGGCCGGTGCGGCGCGGCTCGGCCGCATGGCCAGCGGCTCGGCCGTTTGGCCGAGCGGCGCGGAACGGACATGGGGCGTTGACCGCCCCCTTTTATGATCGGCGCGACAATTATGTCGCACCTCCCCCCAAAACCCAGAACGGAAAAATCCGTTCCAGTCCGCCGCGGCCCGGCCGCAGCGGTTTCTTCTGGCGGCGCGCCGCCGCCGCTCTCCGCGGACCACCGGACGCGCTCCGGTGGTCCGTTTTGCACGCCGTCTTCGCCAGTGGCCCCCCCAGGTCGTGTTCTTGACGGTGGAGGCTTCGAAACTTGATTATGGCCCCATTTTCTGTGTCGCTTCAAATCCCCACCTCAAAGAGCAAACTGCGGAGGGTTGTCAGGCCATGTTCATTCGGACCGCGCCCTCCGCGTTAAGTGCTTTCAATTCCGCAAACCAAGAATCGATTATATATATATAATTGAAACAAATTAGTGTGATCACATAAAATAAAAACAAACCAAATGATTCTCGGCCCGCTAATAAAATAAATGAACTTACGTAGATCAACCTATTTAATGAGTTGATCCGCGCTCGTAATTTTAAAAGGGGAAAGCCATGGAAAGGGGGTGTCATTCACAATTTAAAAACCCCTAACTTGGATTCGTAGATCATTCGTCGCCGATGCGGAAATCGATGTCGCGGAAGACATCCTCGCGGAACGTACCTCTGTAATCGTCATTGACGAAGTCACGGATCTAAGCGGTGTCGGTTCGTTGACATCGGGAAACGTTCAAAGATGAAGTGTCATCGATGTTCCTTGCGGACGACGCCCACTCTTTCAACACAGAAGGAGGTCATGGAAAGGAAAAGGTAGAGTCGTCATTCAACTTTGGAAAAGGCGTTCTTCGTTGGAGAACTCTAATTCTCCCAAGCTCTCCTCTCAAAATCTTCCCCCACCAAAAGAGAAATGCCAACCCAAAAGAAATAATAAGAGATTTATCTCTTATTAATTCGTTGGCACTGTAATCAATTTGGTAGAATTAAAGTAATGGGCTCCACCTAATTAATTCTTGAGTGTAGGCTCAAAATTAATTAGGGGAGGTCAAGAGGTTCCAAAAGGGTGGTGGACCAATTAAATGAGGAGTTCAAGGGTTTTATCCTCGGGTGGTCCCCACCACTTTAATCCTCACATGAGAGGTTATGTTCGGGTGGGCCTCACCACCATAATCCACTAAAGGGAGGTTTAGTTCTAGTGGGCCCCACCACCATAACCTCTCAAGGGAAGTTAAGGTGGGGTGGCCCCACCTCCAACCTCCATGAGGAGGATTCAACCACCACACTCCAAATGGCGGCTTAAAATAAAATATAGTGCATGGCACGTTATTTTATTATTACACTTTTTTAAAGAAAACCCAAAAACTAACTTCCGCTCTCGATAAAACATAACTGCAGCAAAAGTCTCCTTAAGGAAAAACCGGCGTTGCGAGTTCAACGGTGCCCTCGGATTTCAATTCCGAGCACCGGTTCAAAAGATAGAAAAACCCGCTCGTTCGTTCACTGAACGTACCCGAGCTAAACTTATGAAAGTGATTTCGGGCACACCGGGCCTCGGAATCAGGCGCCATCAGAAACTGCGGACTCGTAAAATTTCAAAAAAAATTAAAAAAAAATTCTCTTGAAATTTCCTGGTCTTTACATTACTCCCACCTCAGGGATTTACGTCCCCGTAAAGCTTCAACACAAACTAGGGAGAACAGAGTGGTACTGAGCACGCATCTGTGCCTTACGCTCCCATGTGCTCACCTGGAGGTTCTCGTGCTACCCGAGAAGCACTCCGGAGAAATCGTCCGTCCACATAGAACCTCCTTCTATCGATCCTCGATCTCCACTGAACCTCTAAGAAAGTCTCCCTGTCATCGACGTCTAACCCATTGTGGTCGATGACGTGTGAAGAAACATGCACGTATCTTATCAGCTGAGATACGTGGATAACATCATGCACCCGGTGCAACTGAGGTGGTAAGGTCAAGCGGTAAACCTCCTCGCCTACCCTGCTGAAGACCAAAAAGGTTCGTCGAACCTCAGAGGTAACTTGCCTCCTTGGCCACATCTCCGAAAACCCCGTCGAGGTGAGACCCGTATAAGGACGTGTCCGTCATCCTCGAACTCTGGAGGCCTTCGCTTCCCACTCGGAACATGAAATCAAACTTCTGCTACCACGAGGGTAAGGTTGACCAACTCTAGAGTGGTCGGCCATGCCCTCCAATGAAAGAGTTTTATCCTGTGCTGCTTGAGGTTTCCTTTTCACCGACCAAGGAAAACTCATCCCGATGTTGTAGATAAACCACAACCCTCTTTGCCTAAAACAGTCAACCTGGGTATGAACTGTGAATCTAATCCATACCCAGACCAACGTCGTAAGGCCTCGACGCTGCCACCAAGAGATTCCAAACGAAACTCTCACCTCGAGGTCAAATCACACCATCGGCGTAAGCGTGATTATCAAGTCTCCTCCCATAGGTATCTCCAGACGTGAGGGTCAAGTCAACGGCTTACCCGGAACCTCTAGGTTTGGGACAAAATTCATGGAAGAATAGAATGATTGGTACCTATGTCTGTTGATAAGGCAGCTCGTAGTAGACATAGACCGTACCTCGAATCATCCTTAGAGCCCCTGGGTCACACTCCTTGACCGCATGCAGCTACTCTCTTCCCCATCCCTCCTGCTCCCTGAGCCTAGCGGGGACTACAAAGGCGGGTGGTTGTAACATGTCGAAATGTACACCACCACATGCTGATCTCCAAGCTCCGCTTCCATGTCTGCCACTCCACAGATTCATCTGTCCTGCGCAGTCTTCATCCGCCCCAAAACAGACTGTGCTTTCTCCGTCGTACTGCCGAACCTGTATAAGCTCCATAGAACTCACAACCACCTCCCCAAGCCAGTTCTCAGCTGCCTACGGGTCAGGCTCACCTCGGAACTTGAGAGATATCTGGTGCTGGAACATACGTAAGGCACTATGCCTATGAATCTCCTCTACCGGTACCACCGGTAGTGTCTGCTTACTATCAGGTAGTGACATAGCTGGCGCACTACTCGAAGGTTCTATCTCAGGCATTGGTCCACGTACCGAATCCTCATTACTATACGGACCAACCTCACGATCTCCCACTGGAAGACTCTAGTAGAGAAGGTCACCATCCGCTCTACTAGTGTCTAAGCTAGGCGTAGAACTCTAGAAAACGCCTCCATCCAGTCCATTGCTGCCTGGGAAACATTGCCTCGCCTCGTAACCACGGAGGCTACTGCTGCTGGAACTCGTGCAACGCGATCTGTCAGCGTGCACCGTCAACTTGTACGGTTGGTGGAATCTTATGCCTATCGGGTGGTGCTGCTGCTGGTACACCACCCAAAGGTGCCAACATAGAAAAAGGGCCCTGCATCGGAGTCTCGTCGCTCGGTGGGCCGTCATCGAGAACTCGCTTGGAACTCCATCTGACTGTCTGCGTGGAGACATCCTGAACAGATGTGACACGGTCAACGATTTATACCTGGTGAGATGACCTGGTTTGAGCTGATTTTTAAAACTTTTCAGAAACACACACGCAATCAGTGTTTTCGTGCATTAAGTCGGAAATCAGAAGTCAGGGTCATGGTGTATGGATACGTCGGCCGCCGCACCAACACTGGACTCCCTGAACTGATAACCACACTCAATACGCTTAACACTATTTCTTCACAGAGAAGAATGATTAGAGTCCAGAGTTCTGCGGTAGAACCAACCTCCCTCTGATACCAATTTGTCACGACCCATCCCCCGGGGCCCATGTCGTAACTACCCCAAGCCCTCCTTCCATAGGCCTGGGGCTGGCGACTAGCACCAGAGGCATAAATCCCTATATCCGGGAAGGCATTGCCTCTATCAAACACAAACACACACCCAAAACCAGAATAAAAGCGAAAGTAAACACTAAGTAAGCAGTACAAGTGTGCTGAAAAAAAAGGGGCCGGAATACAAGCCCAACAAGAAAGGTACAACTACAACAGAAAGTAAAGTACAAGAAAAAGACAAACAAACTGGATGTGACGAGATGCTCCTGGGTCGTCCTTCGGAGTTCCTAACTGAAGGGTAGGTACAAATAGCCACCTCTGATCTCCTCGTCTTCTAGTCACCTCCGTGTCCCATCTCGTCGTGAGGTCCACCTCCGGGTACCGTCTCGTCTTGAAGTCCACCTTCGGGTACCATCTCATCATGAGGTCCACCTCCGAGTACCGTCCAACTCCACAACCCTCAGCCACGATCAGTGTTGTCCATCGTCTGCAACCAACACAACGTAGTATGGGAATAGCCCGTGCAGGGTTGAGTATACGATACTCAGTAGGAACCCCGAGACCCTAAAGGTCTCACTAAATCCAACAAGGATAAACACAAAGAAGACTCTCAACAGATAAACCAAACTTAGGTATAAGCCCATACTTATACCTAAGTTTCCATGTAACTCATCTCAAACATGAGGTATCACACAGTTATGAAATCAACGGATATCCACTACTCAGGTATATGCCCATACATATACCTAATTTATCAAGTAACCCATCTCAATCATGAGGAAAACACGAAGGTCATTGACTCAGCTCAAACCAGGATTTACAATATCGAAACCGTAACTGCTGAAGAGCTCCGTCTCAGACGAGTACAGTGATCCCGTCACGTACACCGAGGTACCACTCACTAACCTATGTCTGCTGAGGTACTCTTCCTGTCGAGTACTGTGGGCCTGCTGCTACAACCAAGCGCTTCCCACCAAGGGTCTGCCGCTATAACCAAGCGCTCCCCCTAATAGCCGTTAGAGGTACTCCAGCTGTGAGTACTGCGGGTCTGCCGCTACAACCAAGGGCTCCCTCCACCGTGGGTCTGCCACTACAACCAAGCGCTCCGTCCACTGGGCTAACAAGTCACTCCGACTCGATTCGGTAAGCATTCAATAGGTCTCAGCCAGCTACACGGTCTCCGTACTCCGTCTGCTCGTCAGTACCGCGGGTCTGCTGCCAACTACAAGGCGCTCCATCCGCCGAGGGTCTCTGCTGCTACAACCAAGCGCACCTCCCCTGTCAAGTATCGCGGATCGGCCGCTACAACCAAGCGCTCCTCCGCCAAGGGTCTGCCGCTACAACCATGCGCACCTCCTCTGTCAAGTATTGCGGGTCGCCCGCTACAACCAAGCGCTCCTCCACCAAGGTTCTTCCACTACAACCAAGCGTACCACCTCTGTCGAGTATCGTGGGTCTGCCGCTACAACCAAGCACACCACCTCTGAGGGTCTCTGTACTCTTCTAGCTCATCTTTATGAGGGTCCTCTCCACGAGCTACTAGTCGATACTCCAAGTATCACAAGATTCCACGAAGAAGTATCACAAGGTCTGCCTTGTCATAGGCAACTCAAAGCAAAAGATGGTGCGTCAAATGGACGCACGGTCTGTGAGTTACTAGCCTTCTAATCCTGGGGGCCCAGTTGGTTTCGTATTCGATCCAACCCGGTCATATCTCAATAGTACCTGGAAATCGCATAGGGTAAACTCAAGGTACTGTTTCTCAACGAGATCACCGACGTCACTGATGATTCGTCAAGCGGAGGATTTCTGTACGGAAGTCGAAGCAGTAGCCGCCAGCTCTAGGGTTTCTGTACACAGCACGCTCGTTCCGGGAGGGTCCGCTCCACGAGCCGAGGGGGTGATACATCAACTGTCTCGTAGATCATAGTTGATGTATGTCCAAGTTTTGTCACAACAAAAGGAACTCAACGCGACAAACGGCGCGTCAATCGGACGCCCGGTCTGAGAGTTATTGGCTTTTCCATTTCAGGGGCCCGGTTGGTTTTCAAGTCAAAACCAACCCGACCATACTCCAAATATGTCCAAACCTCGAGCAGAGTAAGCCAAAAGGTCCGTCTCATCGAGAGGAAGGCAACAAAGTCAACGACACGTCAATTGGACGTCCGGATTTCAAGATATGAGCGTTTCCGCTCCGAGGGCCCGGTTGGTTTCGTGTTCGAACCAACCCAGCCGATCAAAAAGTTCTCCGAAACTTTGAGTATATCAAACTGAAACGACCGTCTCGATCCAAGGATCGATACACAACTGACGGTTCGTCGATCGGAGGTCCACAACCCAAGTTATGGGTGTTTGAACCAAAACTGTGTGAAACGGGGGGGGGTCTGGGCCCGGTCCGACCCGGCCCAGTACCCCCAGGGCCGGCCCGAACTGGGTCGGCCCGAACCGGGTCCGGGTCCGGCCCCGTTGGGCGCGGGCCGGTGCGGCTGGGCGCCCTGGACCGGCCGGCGCGGCCCGGCCCGGCCGCGTGGCCAGCGGCTTGGCCGTTTGGCCGAGCGGCGCAGAATGGACATGGGGCGTTGACCGCCCCCTTTTATGATCGGTGCGGAAATTAAGCCGCGCCTCCCCACAAATCCCGGAACGGAAAAATCCGTTCCGGTCCGCCGCGGCCCGGCCCCGGCGGTTTCTTCCGGCGGCGCGCCGCCGCCGCTCTCCGCGGACCACCGGACGCGCTCCGGTGGTCCGTTTTGCACGTCGTCTTCACCAGTGGCCCTCCCAGGTCATGTTCTTCACTACGGAGGCTTCGAAACATGATTATGGCCCCATTTTCTATGTCTCCGCCAATCCGCAAATCAAAGAGAAAACTGCGGAGGGTTGTCGGGCCGTGTTCGTTTGGCTCGCGCCCTCTGCGTTAAGTGCTTTCAATTCGGGAAACCAAGAATCAATTTTATATATATAAAATTGAAACAACTTAGTGCAATAACATAAAATAAAAACAAACCAAATGATTCTCGGCCCGCTAATAAAATAAATGAACTTACGCAGATCAAATTATTTAATGAGTTGATCTGCGCTCGTAATTTTAAATGTGGAAAGCCATGGAAAGGGGGTGTCATTCACAATTTAAAAACCCCTACCTTGGATTCGTAGATCATTCGTCGCCGATGCAGAAATCGTTGTCGCGGAAGACATCCTCGCGGAACGTACCTCCGTAATCGTCGTTGACGAAGTCGTGGATCTAAGCGGTGCCAGTTCGTTAACGTTGGGAAACGTTCGAAGATGAAGTTTCATCAATGTTCCTTGAGGATGACGCCCACTCTTTCAACACAGAAGGAGGTCGTGGAAAGGAAGAAGAAGAGTCGTCATTCTTCTTTGGAAAAGGCATTCTTCATTGGAGAACTCTAATTCTCCCAAGCTCTCCTCTCAAAAGCTTCCCCCACCAAGAGAGAAATGCCAACTCAAAAGAAATAATAAGATATTTATCTCTTATTAATTCGTTGGCACCTTAATCAATTTTGTAGAATTAAAGTAATGGGCTCCACCTAATTAATTCTTGAGTGTAGGCTCAAAATTAATTAAGGGAGGTCAAGAGGTTCCAAAAGGGTGGTGGCACCATTAATTGAGGAGTTTCAAGGGTTTCATCCTCGGGTGGTCCCCACCACTTTAATCCTCACATGAGAGGTTATGTTCGGGTGGGCCCCACCACCATAAACCACTGACTAGAGGTTTAGTTCGGGTGGGCCCCACCACCATAACCTCTCAAGGGAGGTTAAGATGGGGTGGCCCCACCTCTAACCTCTATGAGGAGGTTTCAACCACCACACTCCAAATGGCGGCTTAAAATAAAATATAGTGGATTGCACGTTATTTTATTATTACACTTTTTAAAAAAAACCGAAAAACTAACTTCCGCTCTCGATAAAACACAACTGCGGAAAAAGTCTCCTTAAGCAAAAAACGGCGTTGTGAGTTCAACGGTGCCCTCAGATTTCAATTCCGAGTACCGGTTCAAAAGATAGAAAAACCTGCTCGTTCTTTCACTGAACGTACCTGAGCTAAACTTCGGAAATTGATTCCGGGCACACCGGGCCTCGGAATCAGGGCCCTCAGAAACTGCGGACTCATAAAATTCCAAAGAAAATTAAGAAAAAAATTTCCCTTGAAATTTCCGGGTCTTTACATGTTAGGTTTTCTTAAAAATAGTTTCTATAACATTTTAACTAGAAAATACTGAAAATGGTAATATATCATAAAAATATCAATAATAATCATAGGAATATAAAATTAAAAGGATTATTATAAATTTAGCAAATAATTTCCTTTAATTGAATCACAAGAATAAATAATCTTGAGTAGAATGATGTTATAAAATAACCACATAAAATAATCATAATATTTAAGTGAAAATTAATCAATTAATTGGTCATGTGTATTATTTGTAAATCCAAAAAATGTTTAAATATAATAATATATAAGAATTATTCATTACAAACATAATAATATAATATTAGGGATAAGTAGGAAGTAATATAAATCAATGAACATAATTTGAGTTAAACAATTATTTACCACTTGGTAATTCTTAATTCAAATTAGAATTGATCAAATAATTAATATTGTGATATAAAATACCATGAATAATGAATTATTCAATATATAACATGTTAAATGTGTATTATATACACTACTTAATAGAAACTAGGTTCATATCATTGCAATATACCTCAATGAAATGAAATTGAGATCAAACACCTTACTTTATGCTTCTTTTTGGTTGTACATGATTTAACCTCTTATATAATGGTTTTCAAAATATATTAACTTTTAATAGTACTATAATAATATTTATAATATCATATAATAACTTTTTATAATATCTTACCACCCATACATTAGTAATCATTATTTTTGTTATTTTAGGGGATAATGGCTTGTTTTCTAATGTGTATTTTTTTTATGGAAGACCTATTTATTGTTTATATTGTACAGTTTCATAATATCTATATTAATGATAATGAAATAATAATCATATTTGTATATATTTTTTTATTTTAAAATAAATCATCAAATATGGTTATAAAAAATGAATTTCATTACAATCATGTGGATGATAGGTTGTGTGTACGAATGAGTAGCATTTCCATTATTCAGTGATAATTACAGGAAAGAAGTTTTGTAATATATTATATTTCTATAATAAAAATATTATAATAAATATCATATTATGTTATTATATATAATTATAGACGTTCTTTAGTGAGGCAAATAGAGTCACATCATTTAATGAAGGCAGTAGTCCAAACATACACAAACGATGTTATCAGCTTTACGTTAGTGAAAAAGAATGAAATAAAATGATATATATTAACATTAAAGAATGAAAAATATAAAATTAATATCATAATTATATCATTTATGTCTTAAATAATTATTAACTCTATATTTATAACATTTCATGTGATATATTAGTGAAAGAAGAATCACATCACATCACGAGGCGATAGTGTACTGTACACACGAGCGGCATTATTATGTCTCCTACAGAATGGTAGGTAAAAAGAATAAAATTATATAAGGAATAAAGAGGTATAATATTCTTATATATCACACACATACACACACACATATATATATATATATATATATTATATCTACCATTTTAACAAACATTGATAGGAGGTAATTAAAAAAATGAACGACATTGGTTCGCGAGGTGGTATTTTTTCATACACACAAACAATGATTTGATAAGACATTTGATGGAAGTGGAGGAGGTTTTAGGAAATTAATTTTTTTTTAAATATACTAGTATATGTAATAATCTAGGGTTATTATTTCATCAGGTTAAAAAAATAAATTAAGGAGGTGGGGAAGGAAATAAAATAAAGACGCGTGTGAAAGAATAATACCTCTTCTTTGGGTTTCTTCTATAGGTTTCTGCAAAAGCCTTCCCATTTTTAATTTATACCTAATAAAAGGCATTAATTATCAGTTTATCTAGGTAGATGTGTAGTTTGTTTCTGTATTTTGGAACCTATGTGGTTTTATGGTGTGAATTGGTGATGAGATGGGTGACCTTTTATAAGTGGGGGAGAGGACACACTTGGTATTTTTGAAAATAAGTTTGGTGTCCTCAATTTTTTACCTAACTAAGGAACTCAATAATGACCCAAATTATAAATATTAAGGATTAAGGTCTATATATTTCAATAAAATGGGGTTTGGAAATTTTTTGGTCATTTTTAAACCTTATATTCAATGTTTTGTCACTAAGTAAACTCATTTTTACCATAGTCACTGTAATAAATTTTAACACCATTCACAAATAATTTTCAAAAAAATTATGTTTACCTCATTACATATTATATATTATAATGATTCAAAAAATTGAATTCTTTTTTTCCAAATTCAATTCACATTCGTGGATAAAATTATATTAAAATAATTCCCATAGATGAGACGAGAAAATGGGGTTTTAAAGTAAAAATTTTCAAACATTTAGGATGTTTTTATATCTAATTTCAAAATTAAACTTTTCCAAATGATATAAATTGGATTTATATATGTAAAATTGGACTAATAATAATTTAAAACCAATTTTAAATATAATTTATCATATTAAATATTTTAAATTAAATGAATTTTTTCTATAAAAACTCAATATATTCAATTATTCAACAAAAAATAAAACTTTTCAGAAAAATACAAGAAATTCAGCATAAAAAATTCTGAAATTATTATTTAAAATTTAAAATTTATTTTTATATGTGTCAATATTACGTTTTATAATGTGTTCTGCATTAAAATGTGGAAACCCTTTTGTAGAAAAATACAGTTTTTATACATAAAATTGGATTTGTTCTTATCTTATGCCTATCAAATAAATTATATGAATGAAAAACAATTATTGGATATGTAATATTTAATTTTAATTAATATCATTCAATAATTTTAGATAATTTAATTATTTAGAATAAATGGCCTTATGTGTATAAAAAATTATTTTTGTAAATACATTTCTTTTATATTCAATTGGTTTTTTTCATTTCCAATTAACTATTAACCAATGAATTCATGTTATGTTTTTGTAAAAGAAATATTTTAAAATTTTAGTTAGTCCTATTCATAACTAAAAATTTATTTTCACGAAGATAATTGTTATTTTAAATAATAATATTAATCGTTCTTGTTAAAACATTTTTTTACATGAAATAAAAACTATCAACGAAAGTTTTTATTGTGTATAAGACAATTTAAACATTTTAATTAATGTATTGTAAACTATATCATAGATTTAATTTATTTACGATATTTAATATATCATGATGTTTTGGCATGTTATATTCCCTTCTATGCTTGGTGTTGTGTGGAATACACACAATCGAATATGTTTTTTTGTATTTTAATATTTTGGGTGTTACATTCTACCCACATTAAGTAAATTGGATCTTCACAATTTATTCTTTATCCTAGAAATCCATGTTCTAATAATTGAAAATTATTTTTTTTTAAACCCACATCATAAAATGGTTAGTTAAATACCTTCATAATAACAGAAAATGATAACTACAATGGTCATATGGAATAACATATTACTAGGTTTCTAGAGAGGATAACATCATGGAATGTGAATGTTTGAACATAGGGGGAATGCGTAAAAAATTATAGGTAGTGATTCAAAACATTTATCCTAAGAAAATGAGTGGTCAATGGATATTTAATGGCCTCAAAACCATAAATATATGATTATTAAGAACATCGGTTCAACATAATTGAAGCTATTAGGATATAATTTGTATTTCAAAAATATTTCCCTAATGTTATGGATTTATTTTAGTATCTATGAATATAAGGAAATATGCTTACGTGATATGTTTCTATTTTATAAGAACAATTTCGTCCTTTGGTTTTCCTTTAATCAATTCCAAAATTTATCCCTTCACGCTATGAAATGAATATCCCAAAATGAATTAATTCTATTCTTGAAGAACTAAAATTCGATTTTAATGGATCATAATATCCATATAAAAAGTCATTAAGTATTTATATAACTATTTTTAAACCAGTATAGTTAGCACAAATTATCCCATAAAATAAATTAATCTCAAAACTGAAGTATTTGCACCAACTATTTAATCAATAATATTTATTTTTCTAATTGTTTATCTAATTAAATATTAAAAATGACATCGTGTAGGCTATTGGTTGGCATTACACTGTTATCATCCTCCAATCATGGGATTAATCCCCAACACCTCACATAAAGTGATGGGTTTTCAACTATAATACTTGTTTTCCTTTTTCTAAAACTATATTAACATAATTCCAAAAAGAAATATGATGAAGATTTTTTAGATTTAATTATTAACTAACCTTTTTCCAAGGTTCCCAATACGAATTTCTTTCCTTGAGGTCTAATATCCTTATTTTACAATTATTATAATGTCATTAATGATTATAATATCTATATAGGATATTAGTACATTTAAAGTTATTCCTATTAAACATAATTGAATTATTACTCAAATAATATTTCCACTTAAACATATATGATACCAATGGGTTATGTTTCCATTAATTGAACCCAAAATATCCTTATCCTTTGTAGTATCTCATAACATAGAACCCAAAATAGGTTTTTAATACTTTGAAGTTTTGATAAATATTAAAACCAAAACCATGATGGAGTTTTTAACTCTTAAGCTAATCAATACACATATGGTTCTTAAAATTTTACATAATCCTTAAATTTTTAAAAATGCTTATAATCAAAATAACATTGTTAAAATACTTCTACAATATAATTCTAGAATCCCAATAAATAGTTTTACTATTTTATATCAACATACGTCCTACATTAGAAAAGGTTTTAACCATGGTCATTCATTTTCATCTTCTATTTAAATCCTTTATATGATTTGTAAATAAAATTAGAATTATCATAAGAATATCTCTTGAGAGTGACAATCTTTGTGCATAGTAAGGCATGTTATAGGGTACCACGTAACACATGATTCAAGCCTAATGTACCTTATTTAGAGTTATTACCCCTATGTACCTCTATTCTTGAACCATGTCCACTTTTAGTATATATACAAGGTCATATTTCTCGGTAAAACAACCTAATCGTTATCTTACCAAACAATTAGAAGGTTGATCATTACATATTCTAAAATTCTTTCACAGTATTATATTCCATAATCTATGTTTTCTTAAATTTTGTCCTCAAGGTTTCTAATAACATTCTCTTATACCAACTACATTGACCCCAAACTCAGTATCCCCAAACTCAACTCCAACATCCATTACATTGGTATAAGATATAAGGAATCTGAAACCAATGGATTGATCAATTAAGTAGTCTTAGTCAACCAAATACAACTTGAGTCCTATATAACACTTGAATACAAAAATTAAAACAAAATGTTTTTTTAAAAAATAACTTTATTCCATCAAGAATATCATTGTATATCATTCATAGTACACCTTATTGAATATTTGGTGAAGGAAACAAATAAGGGTGAGATAAAATATCAATAAGGGTTAAGTACAGTAGAATATATTATGAATCAATAATGAATAATCGATGTATCACAGAAAATATTTGAATATAAATTCAATTCAAATAACATCACTTCATGAACATATAATGAATAATTAATATGGAATGGTAAATAATTAAAACACATTCCATTTAATCAATAACTTGAATTAATATGCTCAGAAAACAAATGATCAAATAATTCCATATTAATAATCACATGAGCTTAACCATGGATATTATAACAAATCGAATGATCACATTGAATACTAATAATTATGTAACGCTTGATGTAGGATGTTTGAACTATCAAGATCAACAATAAAATTTGTTACTGTAAATATCTATCCTGAAGGAAGCTTAAATATGTGTATAGAAACAAATTAGATTTGTGTCAATACCTTTAGAAAGACACATAATAAATATATTTCATCCAGATAGTTTAAAATAATTTTGTTAAAAATGAAGGGTTTATGTATAATTAACTTAATATCAGGAGACTTCCAACGCATTGATGGGATTTCATTATCTATTCCCCAACCATTGTACTTTATCTCTAAACTATTCAACATATATTGAACAATTGATTTAATTCATGTTAAATGTGTCTTATAATGTATCTACATTGTATAAAATATACATATTTACTAATATTTTACCAGTCAATTAAATAATTATTAAATAACTGTATAAAAATTGTATATATTTTAGATAATTAAAAAATCTATGAAAAATAATATAGATATTTATAGGAAACTCAATGTCTAATGATCACAGGAAATTAAACATTACAGGGGGAATATAACGACTGTAAAAATTAATAAAGGATGTGAATTTATGTACTAGCCATGTTCAAAATATGCATAACCCATCCAAAAGATGAATAAGGATGGTATCATCATGCACCCATTAGAGTAAGAATAAAGGGTTTTTTTGTCGTTGATGGGTAAAAATATATTTAAAAACATTCTTGATGAAAATATCATTTCCATTTTGAAAATAATATTATTTAAAAATAATTTTTACAACATTTTATTTATAAATAACCTCATTAAATTGAAAAGGGATCTTCAATGAAATAACGGTCATTTTGATAAGTAATTCCACACATACCATTGATAATATTCTTTTTTCATGGTAAAAAGGTTAAAAAACATCCTTGTAGAGAATGTGTAAATAAGATTTATTTTAAAAAAAAATTAAAATAAAACATGTTTAAAAATTAATTTAATATATAAATTTGTAAAGTTTGAGAATAATTTTTAATTAATTACTTGAAAACAGGTTTTTGAGATAAAATTTATTTCCCACTGATAATAGAAATGAAGTCATGTTTACTTAAAATAAATTTTATAACATTATATTCACCATGGTTTGGAAAAAAACTACTATCACAAAAAAAATACCATGAATTTCTAGAGGACTATAAATTTAATGTAGTTTTTTTATAAAATTATTATATATTTTAGTTTAATGGAAACTCAAGAATAAATAATCTGGAATGAGATCATAAAATAAACCCTCAAAATGATCATAATACTAATGTGAGAATTAATTAATGAATTGATTTTGTGTATAAACTATAAATCCACATGAAATGAGTGTAAATACAATAATTTATAATAAAAATTCATTACACTCATAATCTATAATATTAACGACAATGTGAAAGTAATATAATTCAATGAAAGAAATTTGAGTTATGAAATTCTTTACCAGTTCATAACTCTTAATTAAAATACCCTTAATACCATGATGAATTAAATACATATGTTATTTAATGTTAAATTGGTTTTATATACATCATATAATATAAATTATGTGGATAACAGTATAATATGCCTAAATGAAATGAAATTGAGATAAAATATCTTACGTTTTGCAACATTTTTGTTGTACATGATTTAATCTCCAATATAGTGGTTTTAAATGTTTTATTAACTTAAGAAAGTACCAAAATAACATTTATAATATCATATTATATCCCTTATGATATTTTATAACCCATTCGTTAATAATCATTATTTTAATTATTTAGAATATTAATTATGTTGTTTTCTCATGCGTGTTTCATTATGAAAGATCCTATTATTGTTCATATTATATAATTTAATCAACACAATAATAATAATCATGAAATAATTAACATATATTTACAAAAGCATTACTCTAAAAACCAATCATGAGATATGTATAGGAATAATTAAGTATGTCACGATCATGGAGACGGTAGGCCGTACGTACGCATGAGTAACATTTATATATTTCAATGGTCATTATGGAAAGATGGTGAGTAATATGTTATCATTAAATAATTATAATAATAACATATTTACCATATTATTTACTTATATAATGTCATTCATGTTGTTTTGTGATGAGAAAAGAGTCACATCATTTCATTGAGGCGGTAGTCCACACACACATGAATGGTGTTATCATCTTTACATTGGTAAAAATAAATGAAATAAAATTATATATATTATCTTTATAGAAATATAAATATTTAATTAGTATCATAATTATATCATTTATATGATATATAATCATTAAATTAATCTTTATCACCTTTCATGTTATGCGTTAGTGAAAGAAGAATCACATCGCATAGCGAGGCAGTAGTCTGTTGTACACACACATGACATTATCATGTCTTCTACAGAATAGGAGATAAAACGAATCATAATATATAATGGCTCCTGAGGTATAATAATGGTATAAATATCATATTTATAATTTATATTCATCATTATAACCATCCTAGAGAGGTGGTAATGGAAAAAATGAATGACATCGGTTCACGAGGTGGTAGTCTGCTGTACACAGGAATGATAATTTCAAAACCAATTTGATGGAAGTGGAGGAGGTTGTAGGTCATGAAAACATTATAACATCTAATTGTAGTTAATATACTGATGTTATAATATCAAAATGTTGTTAAAAGAATTAAAGGAGGTATATATGGAAATAAAATAAAGGCGTGTCTTGAGGAATATTACATATTTTTTGGGGTTTTTTCTTAGGGTTTCACTAAATCATTTCTAATTTGGACTTATTTCCATGTTAATGATTATAAGATGATTATAGGAAATTTGGTGAGATATTAGTTTTAGGATTTAGCAGAACTAAATTTATTTTAATTTGTTAATTTGGTAAGATACGATGTAGCCTTTTATAATTAGTGGAGATGACACACTTGGTATCTTTGAAAATAAGTATGGTGTGTCCTAATTTTTACATAACAAAAGGCTTAAATAATAATCCTAATTAAACTCATCGACTTTTAATGTCTATAATCCTCCATCCAATTGTTTTTAGATATGTGTTTTTCCATATTTACACCTTATACTCGATGTTTAACCACTAAATAAACTCGTTTTTTCCATTATCGTTGTAATTAATTCTAACGTCATTCACTAATCAATTTAGTAAAAATTAAGTTAGAATAATTATAATATATATATAATTATTATTCCAGTCATGGAAGAAATTTTTAAATTTTCAATGTATATTAGTGGAAAAATTAATTTTTCAAATAATTATGTTGATGCGATGAGAAAACAAGTTTTTAATGTGAAAATCATCCAAAAATTACAATGTATTTATTTAAAATTTGAATATATAATTGATAAAAATGTAATAAATTGTATTAATATATTTATAATTGAAATAATTATTCATTAAAATTAATTATTAATAAAATTTATCTTTATAAATAATATAATTGAAAAGACTGTTTTCAATTAAAACAAAGAATTTTTCATTATTCATTAAAATAATAAACATCTCAGAAAAATACAAAAAATTAACCATTCGATAATATAGGCAATATGATTTATAAAATGATTTTTTAAAATAAAATTTATAGAATTTATTTTTCAAACAAGTTTTCCATAAAATGGATGAAAAACTAGCATTATAAAAATACATCTTTTTATGCATAAAATTTTATTTGTTCTTATTTTGTTCCTATAAAATATATTGAATAAATTTAAAAACTTTTTATTGGATATATAATATATAAGTTTCATTAATATCATTTACTAATATAAATTAATTTAAATTATTAGGATTGAATTCCTTTGGGAGCATAAAAATAGTTTGTTTATAAAAATATTTCCTTTATATATAATTGTTTTCTTCATTTATAACTAATTTGTTACCAATGAATACATTTTATATTTTTTAAACTGTATATTATTATAATATAGTCAATCATATTCATAACTACCAATTTAATAGATATGAAATAATTTCTATTTTAAATTATAATATTAATAGTATTCAATAAAATTCAGTCTCGCATGTAACGAGAGCTTCCATAGAAAGTCATTGTTTCATGTAACACAAGATAAACTCAATGTTGTTTGAATTTTATTCTATATCTAATATATGTATATATAATATTTTAAATACATAATAAATTTTCGGGATGTTATATTCTTTTAGAGTTTGTAGTTACATGTAAGACGAACAATTGAATATGATATTCATATTTTAAAATAGTAGAGGTAACAACACTATAAAGATGAATGATTATATGAATAAGGCAATACTGTAATATGATTATCATAATACTTTGATAGAAAGATTATTTATGGGTTCAAAAGAACATAATCAAAGAGGTTATAAATATTTATCAAAGGTTTTATGTGGTAGGAATTTGTTTCCATGAAATCAAATATACAATGCCAAATATTAAAATAAAAGGGTAGAATGAACCCAACTTATATGAAATATCTACAATAAAATGATCATAACTCAATGAATGAAAGTTGTGTTATAAAATATTATTACTTCTAGTGAAACAACTGAATCAATAGCCACATGAATAAAGGAAAATGATTTGGATGGTAAATCCCATGAAATACAAGGAGAATGATATATATATATATATATATATATATATGGGACGTGAAAAAACCATTCAATGAAAATGTGGTTCACAAAACATTATTATGTCAGAAAGAATCAGAATTGAGACCTAGAAAAACCTTGAGACAATAGTTACACTTTAATCAAAACCCCTTGAAAAATTGTATTGTAATTTAACTTCAAAACCCATGACCAAAATATAATTCATGATATGGTATCATATAGGTAGTATATACAATACATATTAAATTAGGTTTGTAATACCAAACATTTATTTGAGAGAGGAATTTGAGATAAAAAATAATTGAATCTTTTAGAACAGTAGAATCAAAATCCAATGAAAAATTATTTATGAAATGGGATATTTCATAACAAGAAATATAATATAATAAAAGTATAAATATTACAATGTGGGAGTAATTACACTATAAAAACATGTTGTATAATATAAACATGTCTCAATGAAAGAAAATTGAATCTAAAACCCTAACACTTAATCCTAAATTTCATGAAAAAAATATAACTTACTATATCACAAACATATATATATTAGTATCATAATTTATAACCTTACTAATAACTATTTTTATTTATTCTCTTCATAAATAAACATTGTATTTATGAATTTTTCTGATTTTTCGCATTAGGTGTTTATATTGTTGATTGTTTGTACTAGTTTGATTATAGAGGTGTCCACATTTATCCTTATTTAAAACGTTATCATTAATGGATCATTATAATTTTAGGTATGATTTAAAATTATTTATGATATTTAAATATCCTTTAATGAGAGTCTTAGTTATTATCCTTGAATACGAAATCAATAACAAAGATGTTTTCCAGATTTTTGATGAACGGAGTGTTTATTAATTATTGAATAAAATACTGATATAACATCAATAAATTCAAAATAATTAGTCAAAAAAGTACATTATACTATACTAGAAATTATGTTCCCATATTAGTTCTTGATATAAATTCACGTTGTTCTTCAATTAAGTGTTTAAACTACCCCAAACATGAACACACCTTAATGTTATGAATGATTATGAGGTGGTTTTATACTAATTTCACTATTCTAGAACAATAATGATATTTTTTTACTATTTATAATTGTGATATATTGTAATTGCAAAGATTTATATAGATAGTTAATGGATATGAATAATTACATAATTTGGTTAAAATATTATAATCTTAGTACACTTATATTAAAATATTAAATTAACAACAATCACATGTTGATCATATAATTAATAGGTTCCCAAAGTTTTTATAATATCACCATAATG
The DNA here is from genome assembly GCA_963277665.1 of Viscum album. Taxonomy (NCBI): domain Eukaryota; kingdom Viridiplantae; phylum Streptophyta; class Magnoliopsida; order Santalales; family Viscaceae; genus Viscum; species Viscum album. The sequence continues at coordinate 1,675,202,847 of OY728133.1, forward strand.
ATATCATAGAAATAATATTTAATCATTAATCCCATACTTATATCCAAATTATTATGGAGGAGAAGGGAAAGAAACATGTTATGCGGTGGAGGAGTTGGTCCACACCACACATGAAAAAACCGTTTTGTTTTTCTTAATGGATTGCGTATACAAATAAAAAATGATAAAAACATTAGTATAGTAATACTATAGTATAAAAAAAATACAAATATTATTATATTTTTATTTATATAAAAATGTTTTAAAAAATATAATTAAGGAAAAATTTAAGTAGTTTCTAATACATGGGCCATGGACTTGAATTTTCCTTAGATGTATCCTTACAAATGATGTAATTATGATAACTAAGGGTGACCATAAATTTTTTAACATAGAATATGCTTATAGGAATATAAAAATAGTATTGTTTAAAGGATAAATTCAATATTTAATTGAGTGTTGAAGTGGTAAAGATGTGACCCTTTTATAAATGAAGGGAATGGTCATTTTTAGAGTAAACCATACATTCTCAACAATGTAAGGTTTCTATTCAAGTGATAAAAGAACAAAATGGGAAAAATAAGAGAAGAAAATTTGTGTGTGTTGAAACTCACCTCATCCACTTATTTTTACGAAAACATTGATTTTTTCATGGTTTTTCTATTTTAAATTTCTATCTTTTACCCTAATTTATTTTTTACTGTGTTATTTATTTCCAATAACAGTATTTAATTTTAATGAAAAAGATAAAAATTGTTATTTTTAACTAATTGCATACACACAAATCAAAATTTCAAAATTATTTTATCAAATAAAATTCATGAAGGTCTTAAAATTTATGATTAAAATAAATAAACTAAATTGCATAAAAATACATTTTTGAGAAATATAATTTTTATATGTTTTAGTGAATCCAAATTGTTCATCTAATATACATCATTTAATAAAATTATTAAAGTAATAATAAGTTAATTTTTAAATGATTAATGATAAAATTATGTTCATTTTAATTAATTTATAATTAAAAATTCCATAAATTTTGTTTTCAAGTGAAATCAAAAGATATAATGAGAAACCGTTGTTATTAGAAATTTTCAATTTTAGATATTAACGATTATTATTATAATTTCATATCACTTACCAACTAAATTGGTGTTTAAAAATTATTAAAATAATAAATTATCATCATTAATCATATGTTTCATGAAACCGAAATTTTTATAACATAAAAATTCAATTTTTAGAAAAATAATTTTCTAATAAATAAATGATGTTATTAGTAATTTTAGGTAAACAAATTAATTTCATTCGTATTAAAAGAAGAATTTATTATATAGTTAATTGAAATTAATAATTTAATTACTTCTATACATTCCTTCTGAATCAATGATTAGGTTTTAATGTCCATACTTATCTATTTATATCATATCAAAATATTTCTCAATTTAATTATGTTAGGTTTTGTGTGTGGAGAAAGATAACTAAAATAATGACATATTTAAAGGTAATAATATATCATAATTCAGATAATTACATACTCCAAACATAAATAAATTTAATCCTCACAATTTGACTCAAAAGATCAGAGTAATTTCTTTTGGTAACTCATAATTAAACATCCGCCACTAGATGATCATGGGTTTATTTAGGATGTCAAATAATATTTATTAGTATAAATAATCATTATAATAACTTTATAAATAAATATAACCCATTTTTATTTTCACATATAATTGTAATTAGTAACGTATATCTAGATCCATAAGGAATAACTTCAAACAGAACCTAAACATTATTTATATAATAATCATACCACTATGTGATTTTATTTATAGCTCAATATCTTGTAGTAAGTGAAAACATAAATGACATTGGTCACTAGAAACTATTGAGTAGAAACTCAATATCTGATTCATTATTAGTATGTGCATAATATTTTTCTTGTTTACAGGATTTTCATTTTCAATCTTCCTTTTTATCCCATTAATTTTAAAATAACACATACATTATTAACAATAAGGCCAAGGATAAAGAAGGATACAGTGGGTCTAATGTAATGTAACTCAAGGTAATCTATCCTTACTAGATTGACACACATGGGGGGATGTGAACCTATTATAGTAATATATGTAAAATAAGTATCATGTGAGATCCAATATACTAGAATATAAGCAACATTATTCTCTTTGCATGATGTCTGAATAAGATTAATATTATTTTCAATTAGTATATTCCATATATGAATAAGGTAAATGATTGACCATGGAGTGGAAGAGATTTCCAAATGTTATTTCAAAATGGTGGAATAATTTGGGTTTACCAATTTCAACTCAATACCTTTTGCCATATTATTGGAATGTTGAGTCATATAATTCCCAAATCTCTTACAATAAAAAAAACATATTTTTATAGATTATCTATTTCCCTTAACCTCATGGGGTTGAAAACAATCATCTCCACACATATCACATTTACTCCCATGTTTCTTCCAAAATTTTCAAAAAATAGAAATTTTTAATCATTTTTACTTTATGAACATGGTCACCTTAATATATCTATGATTCTATCCTTCAATTATTTAATGTGTTTGGTAATTTAACTATGTTCACATTGTTAATCATTATTATTGATAGAAAGTTTCACATAATTACAATATTTCTCACTTCAACCTACCATGAGGTTTATCCTGGGGAAAATTTCTATATTGTCTATGACATCTATTATTAAATTGCATCCTTTAGGATTCATCCATTACTAAAGCTAAAATATTTAACATGATTGGTAATAATTATAATATAATTTTATTAAATAACAATTGGAAAATTAAACTTTATAATGTCTCACCTTATAACACAATCATGTTAGCCTATCGTCCTTACAACTCAACTTATAATAAAATATATGCAATATATATCACTATCAGTTGAATATATATCATTACTGGTTCAACCTAGGTTACTTTAAGTTTGGTTATCTTATAATTATTAACACAAAACATAAAATATTGTTCTATAATTACCATGAACATTCATAAAATATTCTAGAACCAATTATCATTGAAATATATTCTATCAAAGTCCAAATTATCATTCTCCAATAAACATTAGTCAGGCTTACAATCATTTACAATAGTATGTATTGTTTCCCGTCGGTAAACACCCAACGCGGCTCCATATCCCGTGGGACGTGGACCTACTTTCCAAATGCAGGCGTCCGTTGAGCTGTTTTAGCCGGCGGCGCTTAGGAGCTCACATTGGTTGATAGGATGGGAAGTTGGGCTCATCACACCCTTTTGGGGGAGTTATTGCCTGTTCCGGGACTCTCTTATAGATTTAAGATTCATTCATTTGTTTGCGAATCTTTGGTTCATCCCTAAACATAGTATCCACGAATTTAACCCTGGTGAGCAATGGTCAACTAATCACGGGGACTCGGAATCATTTGGGCCTGAGGTTTACCATCCCTCGTTGGGTTAATGACCCCATGGAGTCTGGACTGACTGAGATGGTGCTGGGATGGTGTGGCGAACCATCATAAAGGTGATCGGATCAACCGACTGTCGGGCTTGAACCTCCAGGAGGCTTCCTACGTACCCCGCTAAGGCAACCTGGATCAAAGTCCACGTAGTTCGGATTGATGTGTCTGGAGGACAACAGGGTTCAGCGACGGTCGGGCTTGAACCTCAGGGAGTCTTCCTACGTACCCCACCTAAGAGACAGGGATCAAAGTCCACGTAGTTCGGATATACAGTTTAACTTCATGCTGGACGAGGGTGTTTGGGGCTTACACTCTGAGGAGGCCCAAAGAAGGACATCATAGTCAATGCATTCCCTAAGCCCACGTGAGTCATGCTCGGTGTTAGAAACAAGAGACAACAAGGATCAGACGATCACGGCGCGAAAGGTGCATCCGTGGGATGGAGTGGGGCTTACGCGTGGAGCGGCCCAAGACGTTGGGACTTACTCTAGAGTAGACGCCCAGGTGCGACTAAGAGCAATGGGAGAGGGATTCCCCTGACTCTGGCACCGAGGAAGTATGAAAGTGCATGGGTTCTACCTTTCGTAAGAGGGGCTAGGGGCTTACGCAAGGATGCTGCCCTTGGTGCGGCAATGCCCACTGGGAGAGGGAATGGGTGCTCCTGTCCGCATCTCCTCTTTGGCGGTGAAAGGAGGGCTGCCTGCTGATGGGTATTTTAACACCCGTGAGGAGCCCTCGCCAAGTGGAGAGGCAGAAATGGACTCCCGAGCTTAGACTCCGTGTTACCATGGGAATGTGAACCCAAGAACGTTTCGGAAGCCAGCTCAAGGGTCGGAGCAATCCCTTCACCTCCGCTTACCGTGGGTATGTGAACTCAAAAGGGCATGCTAATGCGCCCGAGGATGACACCACACGGGTGCGGCGGCTCTGGTGGAGGCCTCTGCTCAGTGTCGGCGAGTAGAGCCACGAGAGAGTCACAGAGGACTGGGCTGGATCGGAAGGATTTTGACTGGCTCGGGAAGGAGGAACACCGAAGTATTTGACAGGCCACCGGAGAGTATGAGTGGTGGTGCCCTTCGCATGCGGGAGTGCCCCGCGGCTGAAAGAGCCGTCCGCGAACCAAGATGGTCCGCAGACCAAACGCCTCCCAGCGAACCCGGATGGATCGCGGAGGCCAGGGCATCCCGCGAACCTGGATGGTTCGCGGTTGCGGATTCAGTCCGTGAACCAATGTGGTTCGCGGCTTCGGGTTCAATCCGTGAACCAGGATGGTTCGCGGAGGATTCCGCATGAGCGGCGGCGGTCAAGGGTGGCGCCGGCGGGGGAATCGTCGGCCAGGGCTTCGCCCGCGTAGGAAGGTGCTACGCGGTGCGCTGAAGGTGAAAAGAGGCATACGTCCTTGCTCCGCGGGGAGTTCATCCGCAGAGGGGCATGGTATGCGGTCTCCTTGTTTTTGTTATTTAGGTTCGCGGTTTACCCATTATTATGCTTTTCTTTCATTCTTAGTCCATTCATATACCTTTTTTGGTTCGCGAATGGGGAACCCTTCAACCGGTCTCTGCCGATAATCCAAGCCTTCCATCTCCTTCACCGTCTGCCTTCGTCGCTTCGATCTCCAATCCCCCTTTCAATCCCCCTCGGTCTCCTTTTATAGAGTGGGGGGAAGAGGTGCAATTAGGGTCACCCGGCACCTTTCGCGGAGGACCATGACCCGTTTCTCGGCTAACTCAGTCATTTGCTTCGCGGTGGGCACCAAAAATTTCCCTTCTGCGAACCAAGAAAAAAAATGCTCCGCAGCCGCGGAGGGTTCCGCCTCCCTGTCGCGAACGAGAAACCGGTTCAACCTGGGTGGTACGGCTCACGGCTGGGGCTGTTCGCATATCGAACCGGCGCCTATCTTGCTTTGCGGCCGCGAAGGACTCTGCCTCCCTCTCGTGAACGACAGGGCGGTTCGCGAGGGAGGGCGGTCCGCGAAGCAAGTTGCTTCGCGACAGAAATGCTCTGGGATTATGGGCCGCCTCGCGAAAGAGGATGCTCCGCAAAATTGGGGCCGCTGGACTCCTTTTTGAGCTGGTTCGTGGACCGGTTTCCTTCTTCGATTCATTCATTTCCTTTCCTCCAATTCTTCGAGGGAAGCGGGTAATATTTCCTTTGTGGATTTTTCATGACCCCACAAATGCCCCCCATCGGAATGGGGTCCGATCGGAATGAAGAGGAGGTCATTCCTATGTAGAGTGGTCCTGAAAACCAGTTCGCGGTAGAAAAGTAGACCTCATGGGGACCACGCCTATAAATACGGAGGGGCCCTCTCATTTGTCTTCTTCCGAATTCTTCGCGCAACCAGAGCCCTCTGCAACTTTTACTCCGTGTTCTCGCTTCCTTCGCGAAGCGCTCAGTCCGCGAACCAGCGGTGATTCCCGTGAACCATTTCCTTCACGAAGCACCCATCCCGGCCGCGAACCAACGTTCATAAAAACCTTTTAAAAAGTAAGTCATAACGGACCGCAACGGAACTTGCTTCGCGGTTCTGTTGCTCTGCGGGGACTCCAGTGCTTCGCGGTTTTGAAGCTCCGCAGACCGAAGCACACCAAAAATGTCTTAACCAATTTTAAACAAGGACTAAAACATGGTGCAGCAAAAATGGTTCGCGGTTTGCTGGCCAACGCTCCGCGGGCCAAGAAATCATGGAGGGCACCCCGTGCGGGATTGCTTCGCGGAATGGTGTCATCGCGAACCAATCCTTGAGCCTGCTATGGATTTTGGTTTATCCAATGGATTGCTAACCGAATCCATGTCTGCAGGTAGAAGATATGGCTCCCACTCGCCCTGTGACTGGGTCTGCATCCGAGCCTGCTTCTGAGCCGCTCTCGGCTGCTGTTCAGCGTCTGAAGGATATGGCAAGCTCGATTCAGGACGGACTTCGTCATGTTTTACCATCTACCCCACTTTCTGGCCGGCTCTCCAAGTCTCAACAAGAATACCCCCTTTCCAACAGTCTCCCCGCCTATGGATTCGGTCTGTTGTCTGATACCCCAATTCTAGAGCCTTCTCGTGACAACAACCCGAAAACGTGGATCTACACTACCACTGTCCCTCAATTTGTGATATCTGTCGGTGGGCGGCCTGCACCAAGGGGGGCATCCACTGGTTCTATGCTAAACCGTCTTCCACAAACCCCGACAGGGGAATCATGTCAACAGGAGGGGGCAATCCACTGTTATCGGAGCATTGCCTGCAATGCCATGGTAAGTGATCAGCACGCCTGGCCAGCAAAGCAAGATCTCAGACCAGGAGGGGCGTTCAAGTCGTTGGACTGGGGGTGGCCCTTCTGGGTTCGCCAGAGTTGTGAAAAATTCGGGTTTGAGCTACGGGCTGTAGGCTTGTATGAGGCCGCTTGGGTATCACAGACTTACACCTTCCGGCCGCGCGCCCTTGCTAGGCAGCTTATCAGCCGCTGGAGTCCTGATACCAATACCTTCCACCTCGTTCATGGCGAAGTGGGTACCAGTCTTTGGGACATTTTCCAGATTTCAGGGGTCCCCATTGTTGGGAGCATGTATGATGAATTCTTACCCCCTTCCTATGCATGGGAGGACGAAGAGAGGACCCCCCTCCTGGCGAAGCAATTGATCGACCAGGCTCAGAAACATTCAAAGGAAACATATCCCAAGCAGCTCGTTCTGTATCGCAAATGGGTGAAATCTTTTGCAAGAGGAAGCTCATCTAACCGATCTGCGACTCTACCTTGCAAGCCCACGACCTGCCCTACAATGGAGTCCCGTAAACAGGGAGGGAGCTATTGGCTGGTTCTAGAGCAGGGCGATTTCCATAACTGGGGTTGGGAGCTCGTCCCGGATGTTGATCGACTGCTTCGTCTAGCAGCATTCTTAGCCATGTTTCTGAGTGGTTGGTTGTTGCCTGTGCGCGAGGCTGGTGGCGTGCGGGTCAGCACTTTTATCATGGCGGCTCAATTAGCTACCGGGAACGTCATTAATTTGGTTGTTCCAGTACTGGCCAGGATTTACCGGTTGCTTGGCAACATCACCAATGGGCGCCGACCATATCGAGTGGCCGGTCCTTTCCAAATCCTTTGGGGGTGGTTGAGCACGCACATCAAGAACTGCTAAACCTTCATCAACCCCCTTGAAATTCCGGGCACCACATTCCGGCCACACATTCAACTAACCAGTGGAGTTCTACCCGAGGAGTGGGCGAGCCAGGAGAAGGATAGCCATCAGACGGTTCATAACACACGTCTACATGCGAACCGCATCTCACATTATGACTATTTCAACTTCCACCCATTTCCTACCCCGACCAGCACCATTATCAATGCCACAACGGAGGAGTTCAGCAAGTGAGGCTATCTTTTCTCCCTTCGAGAGGGTATTTTGGTGGCCCGCATCGGTGGGGATTTGATTTGCGAGGGGTACGCGCCTTGTCGATTTGGGTGCCAATTCGGCTGCGTCCAAGCACAATGTCCTCCCGCTCTAAATGGGCCCCGTGGGAACCGTCACTTGATGGTGGCCAGGCAATTATGGCTGATGTTCACCCGGGAGGATACCTGCTATAAGTTGACGACCCCCACACTTGCAGACTCCTCTCCCTTTGTGTCCAAGAGCTATGCCGACTCCTGGGTGCAATCATACCCAAACTGTCAGCTAGGGACATTGATGGCCGCCATTTCGAGTCCTGAGCCTCAGAAGGGTAAGAGGAAGCTGAAGGAGGACAGTGCTCCTGCTAGGACGAGCAAGAGCCTTCATCGCACTGCTGGTCTCCTGCTTCCCGGGAAGATCTTAACAGACAGGGGCGTAACTTCTCATGCCCTCGAAGCTACCCGTAGGGGGTCAGCGGTCCCTACCGACGCTGCCCTTCCCATGGCTTAGGGCCAGTGGGATGAATTTAGGGCCCGGCCAGCCTTCCGCAGCCAGTACCCTCGGCTCCTATGGCAGTACCTCCAGGAATCCGAGGTGGCCTTTGACAAGCTAGGCTATATATCTGCCCCTGCCGATGTCCTTTACGACGCGAACCCCGAGAGGGCCGGTCGATATCTCCGGGATCTTGAAGCTTACATTCATGCACGCCAGGGCTATGCATTCTTGACGCACCGTATTCAGGCCATGGTGCACCCGAATACTAATAAGGAAGAGGAAAGTGATCATTCCTCAGGGGGAGACGGTCTTGATGACCTCCCCATTATGGCCACAGCAAGGGAATCTCCCTCCTCACCTGAGAGGTCCCTTCCATAGGTAGCTCCGGAGAGTTCCTGGGTAGTGGCGAGGTCGGGAACGCAGGTACCGTCGTCCGCACCCCTGCCTACTCCTGCCGCTACCCTACGATCTTTGGCTATCCCTCGGGCGGCGATCCTGACACGGCCGCATTTCCAAATGCATGGAGGACTTGGGACGACCTGAGGGCTAGCAATTCAGATGAAGAGATTTGGGCATTTCTTCAGGCAGGCCCCTTAGAACTCCCGAGTGTGGGGACGATCTTTGCTCCTCCCCATTTGTCGGTCAAAGAAGACTTGAATGAGGTAGTAGTCACGTTACGGGAGATGGACGCATACCTCCATTCGTCTTGGAACCGGCTTCATGGGTCTACCCGGGTCTCCATGATGATTCTACGTCACGAATCATCTGACCCGGAGGAAGAGGTTGCTTTGTCTACCTACCTTGATTTCCTCCTTCCCTATAGAGGTTCTCAAAGTTGTGTGCTTCTCTTATTTCCCTTTTTTCTTTGTAGGGCACTGAAGAGTCTCGGGAAAGGATTCCCTCTCCAGACTACACTCCTCATGGTATCGCTGCGGGGGAACACACGCTTTTATCTCCGGGGGCCATTGAGGAAGGATCCCCTAGCGCGGACGAGCTTATGGAGGCCGCCGTTGCAGACTTGGCTAGGGTCTTCCCTCCCCCAGCCCCTCTCAAAAGCTCGGGTGAACTGTCCCCAGAGCAAGTAGAAAGATAGTGACAGGCATCCCATCTATCGGAACGGCTCAGGAAAGGGATGTCAGGTAGTCATAACTTCCCTTTCGCTTGACCACCAACTTGCATATTTGATCTGCCAGTCCTTAGCCGCTTCGGTGTGTAATGCAGGTCCACTTGCGGATCTAGCTGGGGGCACCCAAACGGCCACATATTCCGTCCCCCCGCCGCCTGCGGGATCACCGGTCAGGGGCTCATTAGAGGAAGAGATGATGGTGCTTGAGACCCCTGCGGGTCAAGCAGCTCCCCCAATCGTGGAGGAAATCGGGACGCTCAGAATCACTGAGTGGGGCCCAGACCTAGCGGGGTCGGCTGTTTCAACACATCCTGTGATGATGGGAGAAGAGTCTGCCACACGTTCGATTGTCGAAAAGCCGAAGCGGGCTATCATCTTGTTCACTGGGGGAGTGATTTCCCCAAGACTGGTGTCATTAGGCAATCATTTGGGGGAAATTCTGGGAGCTTCTGGCCTTGGGCATAGCCTCAGGCCATGGACTCCTCCAGAGGCTCCCCAAACTTCCTTATCTCTTGAAGACGTGGCATCGTCCTCAGGTGGTTGTCGCGACATTCCAGAGCCATAGGATGCCGGTGCGCTGATGACTGAGAGTAAGTTTCTCTGTCTTCCAAATGTCGACTCATTTGTGCTTCTCTCCCCTTCTCTAATTAGGGGGTTTCTCTACTTTGCTGACCTCCGGGTTTCAGGACCTATGCCCTTAGCTCTGACGGTCATGTTGTCGGGCCCGGTTGAGCTTATGACCGTGACTCCCTAGGGCGAGGCTGCTGCAGTGCCAGGGTTTGTGAAGGAAACCGCCTCGGGTCCCTCCCTGGTGACGTTTATCCCTGAATACATATCTTCATCAGGGAGTGACTCCGAACCCGATCAGCAGGTCCTTTCCAGCCTTCGTCCAGCTCGCCGAAGGGCCTGGGAGAAAATTTGGAGGTTTCTCTCCGACACGCCCCTAGCCGATATGCCAGCTAAGTTACCGAAGATGGGTATTCTGTTCATGCTGCTAGGGTTTGACGGCTTTGACTACCATGAGATTTATGACATAGTCAGATAGGTGGTGGCTGACCGAGAAAGGCTGGGTGATCTTGAATGTCACCTCTCTGCTGCCCAATCTGAATCCTACCTTTCCGCGATTCGTCATCTCCACCTGACGGAAGCCCATGACCATGCTGGGGTTGTCACGAGGCTTCAAGGAGAAGTCGCTGGGAAACGTTCTCGCTTGGAGGCGCTGAGAGATGAGATTCAGCGGCTGCAGCAAGAGGAGGCCAAAATTGTCGCCACGGTTGAAGAAGGAGAGAAGCAGATGGCAGCAGAAATGAGGGCAAGTATGAAGGCGGCACAGGAGGCGGAAGAGCTGCGGGCTGGTGCGGAAGCTGAGACGTCCTTATTGCAGACACTTTCTTAGACCATCGAGGATTCCCACCAGTGCCTGATGCGTCTTCGTGAATCCACTGAAAATTTCCTGAAATTCCTTTCCATCCTGGAAGAGGCTCCGGATTGTGGATGCCCTTCCTGCTATTTTTTGCTATGGAATAAGAACATGTTTCTCTTCAATGCCCTTACCACCTTCTGTTGTGATGAGAACAGTTCTCCTGTGTTGATTCTGTGACCTACAAAACAACTTGAGTTTAGGAACAAAACAAGCTCCAACTTTTGCCTGAACCGCGAGGTCCAGCGAGCATAGTTCGACTATTGCTAGGGTTCTAAAGAGAAACCCCACGAACTTTCTGCCTTTTCTCCTTTCTTAATGCCCTAATTGTTTTTGCATGGGCCCATTTGATATTCACCCAGCGGGTATGACCCGGCTTTTGCTTAGGCTGCCCTTTTCGGGTTTTCAACCTAACAGGCTTTGTACCACTTTTGATGAGGGCGGTTTATAGTCCTACCATCAAGAATAAAATTACTGATGTTTTAGGTCGAACAGCTTTGACCAAATATGATGGGATGAGGGTCCCGATGAAATTGGGTTGACTATGAGATGTCTCGGCACCCTTCAGACGTACATAGGGGAAAAAATCATGAACTTGAACGACATGCAGAGCATGTCTCAAGATAAGGGAGTTGTATTGGCGTACAGCGGTGGGAAAGGACATTGCTTAGGGGAAATCCTACCTTTGGTAGACGAGCTATGGGCTAACATTATGCAGAGACATTGAGGGCATGGTATGCATAGTCGTACAAAGGCGTCCTTAAGTCAATGGTCGCCCCTCTCTGATGGCCCGAGGACTTTAGGGAAATCTGCTTTACGAAAACCACCATGGATGGTCTGGAAGATGAATGTGCCATCTGAAGGGGTTTTGGAGAACACTCATGACAACCAAGAGTATGGTCAGGAGACCGCCTCCCTATGCGTTTTAGTTAGCGTGAGGGATGGGTGATGCTTGACGCAGTTTAAAATCATGCAGCTGGAACATTGTTTCAAATGTAATGACTTTTCATGATTCTCAGTAATTTCGTCAAAGATGTTCTTCTGCATTCAGGCAGGATTGTGAAGGAGGTTGGTAAACTATTGCTCAGGAGCATTACGAATCCCAGGATAGATATGGGGGCCAGAAGGCAAAAGGGGCGTAGTGAGAGAAGCATCGCCCAATGAAATCTTGCCTTTGGAAAACGAGCCAGGGGCTACTATTATGCAGAGCCACTGAGGGCATGGTTTGCATAGTCATACAAAGGTGTTCTTAGGGTCAATGATTTTATTCTTCCGATAGCTATGCAACCTTAAGGAGGCTGAGACATGAAACCACCAGGGGTGGCTTGAGAGGATTCGGCTCCATCCTGAGTACGGAGTATGGATTTACGGCGAGAGGGCGCCTGAATACTGGGAGAGTACCTTGACCAAACTTCCCGAGGATGGGTGACGTCATTTCTTCTCACGCTGGAGTGAGACGATGGCTAGTGCAGGTCCGGCCCGTGCACTGAAGGACAAAGAAAATCCTTCATCCCAAACTGAACCTGTGACGGGCTTTAGCAGTGTAGCCTATCGTCACGCGGTCAAGACACATTTCGTGCAAACATTCCGTGCAGTTTAACGTCATGAAGTAAGGACATAGGAATCATTAAAGGTTGCTATGCAGTTTAAGGTCATGCAGCGAGGACGGGTTCCATGCAGTTTTACGTCATGCGGTAAGGACGAGGGCATTATTAAAAGAGGTTGTTCTTCATTAAAGGGTAGCTGGGCTCGAATATCCCAACATTCTCCAGACGTGGAGAGGGAGATTGGTGTAAACCATGGTTCCGAGGCTTCTTGGATCAGGGGAGATGATATGGGGGCCCTGAGGCCGGTAAGCGTATGGAGCTAGAAGAAGTACCGCCCAAGGAAATCTTTCCTTTGGTAGACGAGCCAGGGGCTATCATTATGCAGAGCTGCTGAGAGCATGGTATGCATAGTCATGCAAAGGTGTCCCTAGGACAATACCTTCTCACTTCCGATGGCCGTGAATGGTTATGAGGATCCGCAATTATCTGGGCCATGAAGTATGTCATTTGGTAGGGCAAATCCGGGCATGTTGAGAACACTCGTCCCTGGCTGCTTGTTAGAGTTTAGAGGGTCCCTTGCACTGATGGTATGTTTTTTTGTGTGTGCGGGGTTATGCCTTTATTCCGTGCAGTTTAACATCATGAGGTAAGGACAAGGGACTGTTAGTTTAGCGGTCATAGATCTTGGACCATTGGATGACTAGTGCTGCAATCACTCAAAGGACAACTGAGTCAACATGCTCCGATATACATGGGACATGGCGGGGGACGAAGGTCGTAAACTGCCATTCTGAGCTTTCTTGGATCAGGAGGTATGGTGTGGAGGCTATGAGGCCGGTAAGCATACGAAGCTAGAAAGAGCGTCGCCTAAGGAAAACTTGCCTTTGGTAGACGAGCCAGGGGCTACTATTATGCAGAGCCGCTGAGGGCATGGTATGCATAGTCATGCAAAGGTGTCCTTGGGTCGATGGCCTTCCACTTCTGATGGCCATGAAGGGTTATGGGGATCCGTGATTTCTCATATTGCGGAGTTCAGCATATGGGGATAATGGTGTCCGAGCACATGAGAAACATATCTACTATCATTGTCTGTCGAACCAAAGCAGCCCAGTCCCAACTTGATATTCGTCGATATGGGTCGCTGAATGAACCACCGACGAATATATAAGCTAACCGGGTAAGGATACCCTAGAAACACCTGTATGCGAAGGTGGAGTAAACTCGTAAACCACTTCCCATAAACTTTGGATCGGGAGGTGTGATACGGGGCTCTAAGGCCGGTAGGCGTACGGAGCTAGGAGGAGTATCGCCCAAGGAGATCTTGCCTTTGGTAGACGAGCCAGGGGCTATTATTATGCAGAGCCGCTGAGGGCATGGTATGCATAGTCATACAAAGGTGTCCTTGGGGTTAATGACTTTCCACTTCCGATGGCCATGGGTGATTATGAAGATCGGTAATTGTCTGGGTTGTGGAGTCTGATGTATGGGAGGATATATCCAGATGTGCAAGAAGTACCTCCATCCCGTTTCGCCATGTATCCCGGGCGGGTCGTGATGAAGTCCGTGCAGTTTAACGTCATGCGGTGAGGACGACTTCCATGCAGTTTATCGTCATGCGGTAAGGACGAAGTCCGTGCAGTTTAACGTCGTGCGGTGAGGACGACTTCCATGCAGTTTATCATCATGCGGTAAGGACGAAGTCCGTGCAGTTTAACGTCGTGCGGTGAGGACGAAGGCATTATTAAAAGGGGGTTCGTGCAGTTTAACGTCATGTGGTAAGAACGAGAGAATTATTAAAAGGAGGATGTGCAGTTTTATGTCATGCAGCGAGGACGGGGTCCATGCAGTTTAACATCGTGCGGTGAGGACGAAAGGAGCACTCCCCGCCCAAGTCTGGCCTGTACGTGAGGGAAGAGGGCATCATTAGCTTCTCACCCATGTAACTAATCATCATGGGGAAAGGATCAAAAGAAAAGTGCTTCCTGTGCAGGGCTGATCACACACAGGGGAAGGGCACTCTTTTTTTTGGAAGTGGCTGGGCCAGGATAGGGGATCTCGGCGTCGCTACGTATCCTACGAAGGCAGGAATCAAGCCATACGTAGTTCTTTGAAATGGATGAAAAGCCCCCCCCCCCCCCGTGTCAGGCTGGTCCAAACACGGGGGAGGGGCATTATTATTTAAGAAGTGGTTGAGCCAGGATAGTGGATCCCGGCGTCGCTACGTATCCTGTGACGGCAAGAATCAAGCCACACATAGTTCTATGAAAAGGAAGAGAAGTATACTCCTCGGTGCAGGGCTGGTCCACACACGGGGAAGGGGGGGCATTATTATTACCATCCATACAGTTTAACATCATGTGGTCAGGACGATGGCCATACAGTTTAACGTCATGTGGTCAGGATAAAGGAACACGCCCCGCGCAAGTCTGGCCTGTACGCGAGGGAAAGGGGTGCCATTAGCTTCTTACCCATGTAGTTTAACGTCATGGGGCGAGAAGGCATTTTTGCTCTCTAGAAGTGGCTGGGCTAGGATAGAAGATCCCGACGTCGCTACGTATCCTACGAGGGCAGGAATCAAGCCATACGTAGTTATATGAAAAGGGAGAAAAGAGAACTCCCCCGCGCATGGCTGGTCCACATACAAGGGATGGGAATTTTCATTTGGGAAGTGGCTGGGCCAGGATAGGGGATCTCGGCGTCCCTACGTATCCTGCGAGGGCAGGAATCAAGCCGCACGTAGTTCTCTTGGAAAGAAGGGAAATACTCCCCCATGTAGGGTTGATCCACACACAGGGGAGTGGGGCATTTTTATTACCATCCATATAGTTTAACATCATGTGGTCAGGACGATGGCCATACAGTTTAACGTCATGTGGTCAGGACGTAGAGAGACACCCCGTGTAAGTCTGGTCCACACATGGGGGAAAAGGGCATCATCACTATCCATACAGTTTAACGTCATGTGGTCAGGACGATGAGAATGCTTCTTTTAATTTCTACCCGAAGTAATTTTTCAAGAACCTTGCGTTGGTAGGAGTTGTGGTGTATTGTCCGTCCATGGAGGCCAGGGAATATGCTCCGTTAGAGTAGACCTTATGCACTACGTACGGTCCCTCCCACTTGGGCTCCAACTTAGGAGGCTTCTTCCCGAGTATCATTGGGGTTCGGAGGACCAATACCAATTCTCCTTCTAGGAATGATCGAAGGCGAACCTTTTTGTTAAAGGCTCGTGCGATCCGGTTCGGGTAAATCTCCAGACGGTGCAAAGTGTGCAACCGTTTCTCTTCTAGCTGCTCCAATTCTCCCAACCGCTTTTCTGATTGCTCATCATTGCATAGCTGATCGCAAATGGCAATGCGGAGTGAGGGTAGTTGGAGTTCGATGGGAAACAAGGCCTCCGTTCCATAGACCAATGAGTAGGGAGTGGCCTGGGTGGCGGTGCGAATTGTGGTTCGATATGCCCACAACGCATAGAGAAGTTTATCCTCCACTACTTTTTATCCTTTTCTACCATTTTCTGGAGAATATTGGACAAGGTCTTATTGAAAGCCTCAATTTGTCCTTTGGCCGCCGCATGGTAGCAGGACGAGTGATTGTCCTTGATACCATATTGTTGGTACAGTTTCTCCAGTTCAGCAGAGCAGAAGTTTGTGCCATTATCCGTTAGTATGGTGTGAGGGACACCAAACCTGGTGACGATATTGGCTTTCACGAAGCTGATTATGCTTTTTGCGCTGAATTCCTTAACGGGAATAGCTTCTTCCCATTTGGAAAAGAAGTCGGTCGCTGTAAGAATGTACTTCAGCTGTCTCACCGTGGCGGGAGGATATGGTCCCACGACATCTATTCCCCAGACGGCGAATGTCCAGGAGTACTTGGCCTGATTGAGCAACTCCGGGGGTTGATGTATGAAGTTAGCGTGAATCTGGCACGAGTGGAATTTTGCCGTAAACTGCTCACAGTCTCGTACCATCGTTGGCCAATAGTACCCAAGTCTCCGAACATGATGGGAGAGCTTGGGCCCAGGCTGATGTGCCTCGCACATCCCTACATGTACCTCATTCATTACGACTGCGGTCTCCTCTCTATCAATGCATTTGAGGAGCACTCCATCGAGGCTTCACCGGTAGAGGACCTCCTGCTGACCCGTACCGCCATATAGAACATAATTAATTGCCCTTCTCCGTACTTGCTCCCGTTCTGCCCTGTTTGATGGAAGCTCTCCTTGTTGCAGATAATCTTCAATAGGGGTCATCCATCCGGTGAAAGGAGAGTATGGTTCGGAGACAGGACTTACTTCATTTATCTCCTCTGTCCTAGTCGGTACAAAGGGCAGGACCATTCAACGATGAGCAATGCTGATGACAGTCTCATCCCGATCTGGATCGGCCAGGGCCGTGGCTGCGTTGGCTAATGCATCGGCCTGAGCATTCTGGGACTGGGGAATGTACATCAATGTCGGTTCTGAAGAGAACTCTTCCATCAGCTCTCAGACGTAGTCAAACAGGGGAATGAGCTCCTCCTTTTTGATAGCGTAGTCACCGTTGACTTGCTTGATGACCATCTCTGAGTCACCCTTTATCTTGAGGTGTTGTACTCATGCCTGGAATGCGAGCTCCAGGCCTGCAATGAGGGCTTGATACTCCGCCTCATTGTTCGTACATCCTTCAGATAGGAGGAAGGAATACGGCATGATTTCCTTCTCCGGGGATATTAGTATTATCCCCAAACCCACCTTGTTAAATTTGGGGTCTTCCATCCTTCTCTCGGTCGGGCTTCGAGAAGAACCATCGAAGTATATCTCCCATGTCGGGAGCTCCTCCCGTACCGTAAAGACGTCCTCATTGGGTAGTTCGATGTCTGGTGCAGTGGTCCTTGTTGAAGGATGTGCTGCCAGGAAATCTACCAACGCCTGGCCTTTGATAGCTTTTTGAGGCAAAAACTGGATGTCAAACTGTTGTAGGATGACTGCCTATCTGGATAGACGCCCGATCAGCATTGGGTGGCTGAGGATGTACTTGAGTGGGTTATCACGCGAGATTAGATGAAATTCATGATGCTGCAGATAATGCCACAACTTTTGGACCTCGATGACCAAAGACAAACAGCTCTTCTCGATATTCGAGTACCGAGTCTCAGCATCGATCATGGTTCGGCTGAGACAATAGAGACTGTTCTCATTGCCGGCATCGTTCTTCTGCGTGAGGAAGGATCCCAGTGACCGTTCTAGGGCCGCCATGTATAGAATGAGTGGCCTTTCCTCGACCGGGGGCATAAGCACCTGTGGACTCAAGAGGTACTTCTTCAGATCATCGAACGCCCCATGGCAGTCCTCTGTCCATTGGTATGTGACTCCCTTCTTCATCAACTTGGTGAAGGGCAAAAATTTGCCGGCCAAATTGGCTATGAACCGCCTGATATAGGCTAAGTGCCCCTGGAGCGCTCTCAACTCAGTGAGGTTGCGGGGAGGTGGAAGGCTTATGATAGCCTTTGTCTTCTCGGGGTCGACTTCAATGTCGCGATGGCGTACAACGAAGCCGAGGAACTTCCCCAAAGTTACCCCGAAGGCACATTTCAAAGGGTTCATCTTCAGGCTGTGCTGTCGAAGTTTGTTGAATATGGTTTCAAGGTCCGACAGGTGGTATGAGCGCCATCTTTACTTGACTACCAAGTCGTCTACATAACATTCGATGAATTTTCCCAAGAATGGCTTGAAGATGCGGTGCATGGCGTGTTGATATGTGGCGCCAGCGTTCTTGAGATCGAAGGGAATAACCCTATAACAAAATACCCCTTGAGGGGCCCTGAAGGCAGTGACTTCCTCATCTTCTTGAGCCATCCTGATCTGATTATATCTGGAATAGCCATCCCTGAAGGATAAGGCTTCATATCCAGCTGTGGCATCGATCAGCAATTCAGTGACCGGGACAGGGAAGTCATCGTTTGGAAAATGTCGGTTGAGATCCCTGAAATTGATGCAAATGCGGATCTGTCCATTCTTATTCTTGACCGGGACAATTTTGGCCAGCCAGATGCAGTACTGGACCTCCCGAACGAAGCCCGCTTTGATGAGCTTATCGAGTTCAGCCTCTATTTGGGCAGCGTGCGAGGGGTGTGTCCTTCTGGCGGCTTGTTGGTAGCCTCGGTGGTCTTCTGGCAGACCTAGGCGGTGGGTTGACACTTCGGGATCGAGCCCTGACATCTCCGTGTAATTCCAGGCAAACACATCTCGGTTTTGCCTTATGAAGGCAATATACACCTCGTCCTCTTCGGGAGACATGGCCGCACTAACAAGAGTTGGCCTTGGGTCCTCCTTGGTCCCTAAGTTTATCTCTGTGAGCTCATCCACAGTAGTGGAGATACCTTCTTCAAAGGTCGGGGGTGCATCTCTGAGGTCTTCCTCCATTTCTCCTCTCACATCCTCTTCTTCTTGATCCAATGAGGAGAGGTCCCCCGGCTGAGGGTTAGTAGATGCTTCCACATTGTCGCATTCGGCCGTCATGGTCGGGGCTGCGAGGACAGGTGAATGTGTTTCCTGGTCTGGACTCGTGCTCTCAATGTGGTTGACGGGCAGCATGTAGTCTCTGCCAAGCTGCCTGAAGGGGTTGTCAGGGACTACTTCCAAACCGTTCGGAGCGGGGATCCAGTCGACGCCATCAGCCAAAGGCTTTTTCCCTTTTTGTTCATAGAACCCAGCGTCAATGTAGTGGGGCTTGGAGAGCTCGAAGCGGGCCTTATCGGCATACAAGGTCCCACTTTGCCCGTTGACACAGTACTTGATGCACTGGTGGTAGGAAGAGGGGACGGCCATATGCCTGTGGAGCCACGACCTCACCAACAGGGCGTTAAATGTTGTGTTCTGCCGAACCACCAGGAACTCTGAGTAGGCCACAAGATTGCCAAAATGGGTCTTGATCTTGATCTTTCCCATTGGCCTCCGCTCATTCCGATCGTAACCCAACCGAGTTGTAGCTGAGGGGATCAAATCATCCTCATTGTAGCCCAACTTTCGGAGTATCCGTAGAGGAAGGAGGTTAACCCCCCGAGCTGTTGTCGATAAAGACTTTGCGGATCTCAACATCATTCAGCTTGCCAGACACATACAGCGGTTTGATGTGCCCCTGCATGATGGCTTCTTCATCTTGACTGGTGAAGGATATCACTGTGTTGCATTCAGATGGGCCAGTCTCCGCTCGGTAGATCTCGGTAGCGGCTACCTCGGCTTGAAACTCCTGGGGACTGAGCAGAGCCTCAATGTGTGCCTCTCGAAGGTCTGCTGACAAACCCAGGGCCTCCAGGATGGACAGCTTGGCTGGCACTGATGCCAGCTGCTTGAGGATGTCATACTTCTGCCCCAACGACTGATGCTTCTCTGTTGGTGATGGAGCCTTGGAAGGTGCTTTGGAGGCCGTTGGGTCGTTGGATGAGGAGGGACCGGCCGCGGGGGTGAACGCCGGCTGCGTGCCTGTATATTGAGGTCCCGGCCCGGGTGGTCTGTTCGTGCACACCAGGCGGCCAGGCACCTGCTCCTCTTCTGCGGGATATCGCAGGATTACCGGGCTAGAGCGACTGCCCATGGGGGTGGGGGAACGTTCTTCCTCCTGCTGAGCCCGTAGAAGGACTCTTCCACGGGTTTCTGCAATGTTGACTGTTTGAGCAGAGGTCCAATCATAGGGTTGGCGCCAGCCGCGGCTGCGTCTCCCCTGGTATACTCTGCTTCTGCGATTCCTTACCCCAGCTCTTTGCGTTGGGAACTCGGGTTCATAATTGTACCCTTTGTCCGGGGACGACTCCATAAGATGGATGAAATTTACAGAACCAAAGATCGATTATTCATCCTCTGGTGGGACAACTTGACTGGTTGCTCTTGACGATGTCGTTTGGTGGGTCGGTGCCAGTGGCACCAAATCTGAGGGCATAAAGTCAGACAGCATTGGGGCTAATCTTGGACTTGCTGTGGACTGCTCCTCCTGCGCTTGTCTCCTCTCCTTTTTCTTACGCCTGGATGACCGGCTCGTGGAGGGTTGTGCGGCTGATGCCGCCGGCTGTGCGACATCAGGGGCGGCTGGCGGCAGTACTGGCTGTCGTAGCTGAGCTCGGAGTATTCCCTGGTCTCGGTTGAGAGTCTTTCGAGTCATCCAGTCATCAAATTTCCACCCTTGCTTGCTGGCGACTTCCTGCCACCCCTCCTCTTCATCGGAGTCGGCAGTGGAGATACAGGCCACATGCGCCTGGGGTGGTCCCAGCTCAACCTGTCCTGCGTCTACCATCCTTTGCAGGAGGTCTTTGAAGATGAAGCCCTCCCGGATACTGTGCCCCAACATTCGGTGGTAGGGGTAGTAGTCTGGCATGTCATCGCGGCCAACCTCCTCAGGTCTCCTCGGCTCTGGGAGGCGAATTAGATTACAATTCATGGCGGCGATGAAATAGCCGCGGACTTGGTCATCTCAGAACGAGTACACTTTTTGTTTTCGTTCCTCGAACAGGTTCCGCTTCGGTCCTCTCTGATCATCCCGTTTGGGCGGAAGCGGCCGCCGTTGCGCAGGCGGACCTTGACGATTGGGGGGAGGCCTGAGCGGAGGAGCGGGAAAAGGAGCCGGCTTGAGTGTGAAAGAGGATGCTTCAGCTCTGGGGGCTCTTTTTGCAAGAGCCTGTGAGGCTACTCAGGACTTTTCATTAGTCCGCTGCAAAGATTCCTCAATCCTTTGGGCGATGGCCGAGAGGTGGTGGAAACCAGTGGTGCATTCCACTGGTATAAGCGGCGTCCGCAGCTCATCTCGGAGATTGTCGACGCATATGGCCAACATATCATACTGAGGCATCGGTCTGTTCAGGGAATAGGTCAGACCCTTCCATCTGGCGATGAAATCTGAGACCCTCTCGTTCTCCATTTACTTGCAGTTCATGAGATCGCTGACCGTTGTCTTAGGCAGCGTTGAACTGAAGTGGAACAGGAACTGCTGTCGGAGGTCCTCCCAACTTTTTATCGACTGGGCGGGCAGACTTGTATACCAGACGAAGGCAGATCCCTGCAAAGTCCATACGAAGCATCTGAGTTTCACTGCTTCCTGCTGCTCTGGAGTTCCCATCATAGGGTCGTAATAAGATGCATAATGCATCAAATGCTGCTCCGGATCACCTGATCCATTGAAGATGGGGAAAACAAGGCTCCCAAAGGTGGGTGGAGGCGGCGTATTGGTCACCCATTCTGGGTAGGGTTTTTTCTCTGGCTGTATCGGAGCGCACCGACCTTCCATCGCTTCCAGTCGAGCTGCCAGTGCTTCGATGGTATTGGTGAGTCCCTGATTGATGTCCTGCTGGGCCTGGTCCTGAGCAGGTGCAACAGGAGGCACTGCTCGGGGGGTCTGGTTCAGCCGGCACCAAGGGTGCATGTGTCGTTCTAGATACCCTGGGTCGGTTTGGACGTACTTTCCCTGGTTGCTTCCGAAGTGGAGGGAAGTCTTTGCACTCCTCCGGATCTACACTCAAGTAGTTGGAGGGACCAGGCACCTCATCGGGTAGGGTAGACCTGGGTCCTTGAGATGCACCTGCTGGGAGCGCATGATGCGGCTCTTCTCGGAAAGTGCTTTCAATGAGGTTGTTCCTCCGGAGCAACTTGGCATTGAGCCGCCTTAATTCTCTCATCTCTTCCTCCTGCCGAGCGAACCTCTCTTTGAGCGTGAGCGGCTCGTTTTTTTCAAGAGAGGGGGACGGGTTGAGGGTAACCGTTCCCTTGTTCTTTTCCTTGCAGGATGCTCACTGGGAAGATAGGGAATTATTAGCTGAAGGTGCGGCCATATTTAGGGCGGCCCTCTGGTTCCGGGTGTGCACCCCAGGTGGTTCAGTATGAGCTGTAGCCTAGCCGGAACCATCTTCCCCCGATCCATCCCAGTTTGCATCATCTCTGGGATCACCGGTGGGGTTAACCTCTATGATGTTGATGGATGTGTATCGCGGGGAGGAGGGGGCGTCGTCCCCCAGACATGACGATGACCTCCTGCATATTTCGTTGGCTCTCCTTTTTGTGTCACGGGAGTGCCCTTGGGCTCCCTGACGGAGGGTGACGTGGATAGTCCTGTGAGGCGACCTCACGGTGCGCCTTCCTCTAGGAGGGGATGATGTGTCAAATGACGGGATAGGACAGGAACCCCCCCTACAGAACGCCCTCCCTAGAAGAGAGAATACTGAATCTTGTGGGGGAGGTTGTTGTTGAGGGGGTAATAATGCCCCCAGCCCTGGGGGCTGGGGTTGGTTTCGTTCCTTGGACGTCGAGTCTCTTCCCGTTTGTACGGGCCTTACGGGGGCATTTGTTGTTAAAAATGCCCCCAGCCCTGCTGGCTAGGGTTGACCATGGATTGCGGCAGTGGATGCCACTTCCGCCACTTGCCTGATTCTGCGTGCCCCCATTCGGGGGTTAACTGGGTTTGGCACCGAGTTCTTCCGCAAGTCAGGTTCCTGTGACGAGGTAGGAAAGTGCTACTGGTTGGCCTCTCTTAGGCAAGAGGCCTGTTGTATGTTCTCAGCAACCTGCTTCAGGAGTTCCTGAATGGATCGCTCCCGCCGGTCTTGATGCTTTTGGGACTTACTCAAGCCCCGAATTTGTCGAGTGTGATGCCTTTTCTGAATAGGGGGACGGCTCAATTGCTGTCTTGACGTAACGACATGGAAAGACACCAAGCCGAACGGGTTCTTCTGGGAGGGGAGCGGAGTGAAATGCAAGGCTCCGTGCTCTCCCCATCCTCTGATGTGGACTCCTGCTCGGGCATTGCCGATGAGGCGGCGCAACTCGTGAAACGCCTGGAGGCAGGCCATCTCCATATTCTTTTTCGGCCTCTCAGGTTGTTGACGTCGTGCTGAGGAAAGAGCCTCCAGGTCAATATGACGAAGGAGGTCTCCTATCATCCCAACATGATCTGCATACCCGTCATAGGGCAGGAATCCTAATTTCAGTCAGCGGAGGGTTGTCCATATATTGTGACGGATGCCTTTCATGCATTCTTCCGACAATTCTCTGGGAACGTCAAACTGTGAG
The DNA here is from genome assembly GCA_963277665.1 of Viscum album. Lineage (NCBI taxonomy): Eukaryota > Viridiplantae > Streptophyta > Magnoliopsida > Santalales > Viscaceae > Viscum > Viscum album. The sequence continues at coordinate 1,675,226,299 of OY728133.1, forward strand.
GTGGTCGTGGGCCAAAACATGACTGGTATATCATCCCTGACCAGTCGTTTCCTCAGGTGCAGCGTGTCGGCCCAACTGAAGCGCTCGCTGTGGTTGGAGGTAGCATGACCGGTAGGTGCGGAATCGTCACGTGGATGGTTCCGAAGGGGTTCAGAAGATGACCGTGACTCCGGAACTACTCCTGATTGAAGGTTGTCATTAGTGACTAACTGGGAATCTGACATGATCGATCCCGTCCTTCTGAGTGCCTCGGCATACGAGGGCTTTTCTGTAACTTCCTCGATAGGGGGAGGACCTTCCTGTCGATATGATATGCCATCACGGGGAGGACCTCCGCAATGACGGTCGTGATGGTGAGGACTACCATTAAAGCTTAATGCTTCACTGCATAGAGGACTTTTGCAGTGGATATGTTGGGGAGGACCTCCAAGGTGCGTCGCAGCAAGGGGACGACCTTCTTGCTGTGCCGCGTTGTCACGAGGAGGACCTTCGCAATAACTGCCATCATGGTGAGGATGACCATCATGGTTGAACGTTCGATGTGCATCCTGGGGAGGACCTTCAGGACGCACTGCGACAATGGGAGGACCTTCTTGTCACTTTGGGCCGATGCGGGGAGGACCTTTGCAAAGGCGGCCGTGATGGCGAGGACTACTATCACAGCTGCTGTAATGGCGAGGACTACCATTGCAGCTGCTGTAGGGAGAATATCTGCAGGGTACACCCTGGGGAGGTCCTTCAGAATGCACCGCAACGAGGGGAGGACCCTCTCGTTGCTTGACGTCTCGATGGGGAGGACCTCCGCCATCAGGGTGGCAAGGACTACCACCATGATCTGATGCCTGGATGCGCGGAATATCGTCGCAACGTAACCCCTGGGGAGGACCTTCAGGGCAGGCCACGACAAGGGGAGGGCCTTCTCGTCGTGATGAGACGTCACTGTGGGGAGAGCCTCCACAGTTACGACTATGATAGCGAGGACTACTATCACAATCTGTGGTCCCACTGCATGGAGAGTGATTGTAGTGTATACCCTGTGGAGGACTCTCAGGGTGGACCGCAACAAGTGGAGGACCTTCTTGCTGCCTGATCTTTTGGTCACGTGGAGGATTTCCATGACTCGCATTAAGAGAGGAGCTCTCGTGATCGATCATTATATGCCCGTGGGGGAGGCCCTTGCGGGTGCTCTGGGGAGGACCTCCGGATCTGCCGCTAGCAATATTGCGGGGAGGACCATCGCAACTGCTACTGCCACTCCCATAATATGGTAATGGGTGGGTAGAGTTCCGAGCATTTGACATGTACTTGGCATCATCAGGAACCCCATCTTTCAGCAGAGTCGGGTCATGGACCCGCTCTTTATTTTCCGGCTGCCTTCGGCGCGTACGGGGCACTTTCTTGCAGGTAGCCGGGACCGTCTTCTGTTGATAACGACCTTCACCTACGGGTCCCTGTCTAATTGGGTCCCGTGATGTTGTCGGGATATGCCGACAGACATCTTGGCTTTTAGCAGGGATATATGCCTACTCTAGAGCATCCACCATGATGGACGGGTGTCCCCCAGTTGGAGCGAGTGAAGTTGCTCGGTCCAGTTGCCCTTGCGTCGCGGAATATAGCCGGCGACCCTCCTGGGCGGAAGCAGGGATGCAGAGTCACCCCAATTGGGGAGACGGGCTCACGGGCCCGAGTCCTTGCTGTTGCCGCCGATGCAATTACATTCTGGCAAGTCTGCAAGATATGATCTGGGATCGATACCTTCTCCTCCATCATTGCCATGATATGTAGAGAGACACACTACAACATAAACAGTGTTTAGCGGCAGTTTTGTGGGGGCGATTCACAAAACCGCCGCTAAACGTTTTCCGAAATAGGTTTCGCGACGGTTTTTAATAAACCGCCGTTAAACCCTTGGTTTTTTTAAAAAACCCCGACCCTTCCCTACCCTGACCCCCGTTTCCCCCGACCCCGCGTGCTGCTTCCTGCAACCCTCGCCCGACGATCCCGCGGCGACCGCGACCTCCTCCGGCGACCCCGCGACTGGCAGTGCCCGCGACCGGCGACCCGGCAACCCGCGACCCCCCTTCTCCCGACGACCTTTCTCACTGCGACCGCGACCCCAAAGTGAGTTTTCTATTGTGTGATTTTTTGTTTGGGTCAGAGATAATGTTTTGAAAAAATGGTAAGATGGTGTCAAGTGTTTTGAGTAATGTGTTGTGAAGAGGATCGGGCCAATGGGTAATATATTGGATATTCCATGATGGTATGACCTTATGTGAATTATTTATTTATGTTTCATTTTAGGTGATGTTTCCTAGACTTCTCTATAGAGTCCATGTGGCTGAATTTTTGTTGGAGGTCGAATCATCCATTAAGAGAATATAGTTCATTTTATGGATCACAATGGGATGGTTTTGCAAGGTAGTATTATACCTTTTGTTCTGGTTTTATTACTATATAGTACCATTAAAGAAGAGACATGGGAGGGGAGATGAATATGTAGGAATAGTGGTCCAATCTCTTTTCTAACAAAGCTTTTATTACTATATAGTACCATAAAGAAGATACATGGGAGGGGAGATGAATATGTAGGCATAGTGGTTCAATCTCTTTTCTAACAAAGCTTAGTGATACTTTGAAATGTGGCTCAAAGCTAAGACATTTCATGTTAGAGGGGGTATGATATTCTATGATTTTTTCAGGTAATTTCTCATTTCAATTTTACTTTAAATATCCAATTTTGGGATATCAAAATATTTACTGGATGTATGAACAGTTTTTGGGGTGTCCAGGGTTTTTAGGACACAAAAGGTTGAAAAAGTGCCTATCCAGCTCAAGTAATACGATCGGAGCCCAGTTAGTAGTTATTGTGTTCCCTAACCATGATTTACAAGAGGTGGGGTAAATTCAATGAAAAAATAAGGAAAGGGGGAGAATAAACCAAGTGGAAATGGATAACCCATTCCTCATGGTTATAGCATGACTTAACAAACCATACAGGCTTTATCGAAGATCATGTGACAAGCCCGCCACTTGGATAGAGGGTAGCACCAAATTGGAACATGGATTGGAAAAATATGTAGCAAAATCATGTGAGCCATTAAAAATGAGTGATTTTAACCCCCCCCCCGCCAAGCATTTATGAAACCTCACCCGCTGTTCTTCCTCATTTATACAACAAAAACCAATGATGATGGGGGTTTCCTCGTAAACATCACAAGGGTTGAGCTCCCACATTTCTAAGACATTAAGAGCGTCTTTGTGTCAGTATCTAATCTCGTAGTGACTCAAAAACTCCTCTTACTTCCTTTTTCTCTATTATAGTTTTTCTTATTCCTCCAAAACCAAAAAACCCAACTTTTTTAGTGAATCATAGGTTGATGATTTTAATGGTGTTCGATTATGAATAAAATTCAATGATTGACCATGATGTTGTCATCATATCACCAACTAGTTGTATAAAAAGTATATTACAAATTCATATTGTTTTCTTATGTTTAAATAGTTTCGCTTTTGTGTTTTTTTCTCTCTGTTATGTTTATCATAGTAGAAATGAAGATGTTTTTTTTAATTAAAATGTTCAGAACCTCATGATCCACATGGGACGCATCGAGGTTGATACAACCAGGATAAGGTATACCAGTGGATTGTAGATCTTCTAGAAAATTGAAAGTGATGTATTAATTGTAGAATTTAATTTTTATAAAATAGATCCCAAGATAAATGTGTTGACATGTTAGACAGGGTTGTGAAATAAAAATAATTTTTATTGGGACCATATGTTAATATGACATAAGGGTTGGTTGTTATAATGTGAACGATTAAAATGAACTAAAGAAAATTATAGTGAATGTGTAAAATGAATATGGAATGTAATAGAAATTTGTAAATGGAGGATGGAATTCCAATAAGGAATATTTTATTTGGGTTAAGATTAAAAAAGGGAAATGGGGTAATTTACTAAGTCATGCAAATGAAAAATGTTATAATGGTTTAAGGATAGAATGTGGAATATTTCTTAAATGATTTATGAATTTTTAAATAGAAAGTGTGTTAATGGGTTAAGGAATGATAAAAATATATTTGTAGAATTAACTTTGAATTTTAAATATTATGCATGTTCAATGATTATTATTTGTGTGGTGGTATTTATTGTAAATGGTTAAATTAGAATGTTCGCATGGTTTAGTGGTATGTAGGATATTGACATGATGTGTTATGACCTTGGGTTCGGCTAGAGTAAGGCTCTAAACCCCACAACTTGAATGCACAATTTAGGGTGTTGGAATGAGGCTCATTAACAAAATAGTTTCATTAGATGAGACTACGAGGACAAAGTATCCATGTTATGTGTGATGTAATTGTTTGTGAAATGTTTTCCCAAGTGAGAAGGGAACATTAATTATCCCATTATGAATAGTAGTTGGATGACATAGGTTGTAGAATAATTTAGAAAAATGCGTAACCTAAGGAACAATGTTGAAAATGGTTTCAGTGAATGTAGTTAACTTGATTTAATAAACCGCCGCTAAACCCTTGTTTTTTTTAAAAAAAACCCCGACCCTTCCCTACCCCGACCCCCGTTTCCCCCGACCCCTCATGCTACTTCCCTACTAAGTTTTAATACTCATGATTATAATTATATTCTAGTTTTACCTTTATGTGCATGTCCTTCATTGTTCTAATCATCATATAGTGATGTTGGTTTTTTGGTTTAGTGTGTGACTTGTAGATACACACAGAGATCTATTTGGTCATCAGGTTCGACCTTGTATTATTTTTTTATTTCTATTTTTTGTTCTTTCTTTTTATATTATTTTATTTTGGGATTCTTGTTAGTATTTTTACTGATTTTTTAATAGAAATTCTCAGTTAGTTCATCATGGAAGATATAAATATTGGGGATATGATTAAATATTTTAAAAGCATACACTAAGTAGAAACTAGAGAAAACATAAAAAGAACAGTCTAGCCCCTATAGGTCGGCTTTCTTAGAATGAATCTCGACTTCACTAGTTGACACAATGCCACAAATCGATCATAATCCTTCTCCACCCAATGTATTTCCATGGTTATTCAAGATTAACCACTAAATTACTCTATTCCCAACATAGTTTACAAGGTTTCACACACATTCAGCTATAACAATGTCGTTCTTCTAGGAAAACACCAACATGTTTCAAAACATTCAATCAAAATTGGCTTTCGAGAAAAACTGAACATTTTCCAATGGTCATATATGGTTATGCATATTATAAATATATGATGACCCATGTTTAGAGATATTACAAATTAGGATGAAGTCGGTATCATTGGCCAAGTGTCTCCTATGAAACCTGAGTGTGACATGGATTTATATTTATAGTGACACCTAATTTTGATATACCTCCACACTATTGTTTGTTTTATATTCATGGACTAGATTATGCATTAGAAACCATTAGTGGTGGCCTACTTAATTTACTTCACACCATATTCAGTACATGGATTGGTACCCAGATAGTCTTCTTTGTCATAGGATATGTTCTAGATTTTTGCATGTTTTTTTAGAATTTCTTTTGAGATCTCATGTCTTAAATCTCTTCAGTTATTTCATGGAAATACGACTTTGATATGGTTGGTTGTGTATGAAACCACTGAGAAACATCAATCCTCTTGGAGGACATCTAAGGTCAAGCCTAAACAATCACATAATGTCTCAGGTTTAAAATGCATTATGATCAGTTTTGATCACACATCAATGGGGTGTTGTTTGAGGCAACATAAATGTGTGATCGATAGTGTTATGATAAGTGTGTAACCCGATATTCTTATTGCTCCTCAATGAGGTGTTGACGCTGTCTCCTATGGACCAGACTTGTTCAGTTGGTCTGAAATGGTAAATCTGATCAATGAATCATCTTTATTATATTATGCATACTTTATGGTCAATGGTTCATCTTTATTATATTATGTTTCTGTAATCTTACACTATCTTATATTTTGTGTTGGCACATTGTGATATACATGGATAAAAGCTGGATCACTTTACCGAGGAACACACCTCAATATGTTAAGGGTTTGAATGAGTTTTTAGATTTTGCAATTTCTAATCGATCCGTTGAAGGGAGAATAAGATGTCCATGTCCTAAATGTAAATTTAGAACATGGTTGAAGAGAGATGAAGTTTATGAACATTTAATACTGAAGCAATTCCATGAGCAATATTTGTGTTGGATTTGGCATGGAGAATCAAACAATACAGAAAGATTGAGGACTGATGATAATCCACAGAATGAGGTCCCAAGTTTTTAGACAATGGAAAATGAAATGAAAAACCTCATAAATGATGCATTCGGCACTGCAAGACACCACTATGAGCATCAAAACATATCAGAACAACCAGAAGAGGGTGCTACAAATTGCAACGTGACAAGTGATGTTTCTGAGACTGTAACACAAGCAGATCAAGATTGTAACATATCATTGGATCCTCCTCTTGATTCTGTGGAGCCAAATGTAAGGGAAAACTTCAGTGAGTAAAATGCATTTCATGATTTAGTTGACGATGGAAATCAAGAGTTGTATAGTGGGTGTTTGAAATATTCAAAGCTTTCATTTCTACTGAAGTTGTACCATATCAAATGTCTATGTGGAATTACAAATAAGGCAATGTCCATGTTATTGGAATTGATTCATGATGCATTTCCTGAAGCAAGAATCCTAGAATCGTTTTATGATATGAAAAAGTTGTTAACAAGCTTGGTTTGAATTATACAAAAATACATGTGTGTCCCAATGATTGTATGCTTTACTGGGGAGAGGATTAAAGTAGATAGAATTGTAATAAATGTTCTTCTTCTAGATGGAAGTCAAAGGGTGATGTTGGAAGTACGAATAAACATAATTTCATGGAGAAGAAGAAAAGGAACACACCTACAAAAGTTTTGCGTTACTTTCCTTTGAAGCCTCGATTGCAAAGATTATTCATGTCATCAAAAACCGCCGAACACATGAAGTGGCATTCTGTAGATAAAAACAATGATGGGATAATGATACATCCATGATATTCCCAATCATGGAAGACATTTGATTCATTACATCCAGATTTCTCAGATGATCCTAGGAATGTTTGATTGGGATTGGCTGCCGATGGATTCAAACCATTTGGGACTTTGAGTACGAGTTATACACTACTACAAAAACGGGCAAGGGAAGCGCGCCCTTATAACAGCGCTAAGCAAAAACGCTGATAAAGGATACCCTATATCAGCGCTAATATTACAGCGCTGAAAAAGCTAATTTTTATCAGCGCTTTCTTAGCGCTGATAATATAAATATTTATCAGCGCTAGAAAAGCGCTGATAAATATGATCTTTATCAGCGCTAAAATATTAGCGCTGATACAGTTGGTCTTTATCAGCGCTTTTTGAGCGCTGATAAAGGTTTCCTATATAAGCGCTAAAAAAGCGCTGATACAGAACACCTCTATCAGCGCTCAAAAAGCGCTGATAAAAATTATCTTTATCAGCGCTAAAAAAGCGCTGATAAAGAGACCCGGTATCAGCGCTATAATTGTAGCGCTGATACGGGGAATCTTTATCAGCGCTTTTCTAGCGCTGATAAATCATAATATTATCAGCGCTAGAAAAGCGCTGATAAATCTAGATTTTATCAGCGCTATAATTTTAGCGCTGATAAAGGTAGCCTTTATCAGCGCTCTTTTAGCGCTGATAAAACCTTAGTCGACTTTTTTATAAAGTCGGTCGCACAGTGCCCTCGTTTTATCGCAGCTAAAGCTCTCGCGGAACCGTAACCCTGCTACTCTTCTCCCGGATACCGCTGCTGTGTTCGCTTCGCCGGAGCTTGCCGCCCTCGGTACAGTCGCCGTCCTCCGCCGCCCGCAACACCCTCGGCCGACCTCCACCGCCTGCCGCCCTCGGCTGCCCGCAACGCCCTCGGCCGCCGTTCTCTGCCGCCCTCGGCCGCCCTCCGCCGCCCTCGGCCGCTCTCCGCCGCCTCCGTCGCCCTCCGCCTCACTCGGCCGCCCTCGGTCGCCCTCCGCGGCCGCCTTCCGCAACCCGCAACGCCCTCGACCAACTAAGGGTATGAATTCTATTCTAGTTTTATTTATTTGTTTCAAACATTCATGGAATCCCTTCAAGTTGTTATGGAATGTATAAAACCTACTAGAATTTGTCTTATGTAATGGAGAGTTGAGGCATGGTGTAGTTTAATGTCCTAAAACCAGGACCTTTGTGCAGGTTTCCATTTTGTTCTGATAAGGAGGGGAAATGATTCACCCTTTTCACTATAGTATAACCAAGAATGTTCTACCATAATCATGCATGAGGGGGGGGGGTTGGTAGATGTAAATTTTAACCCAGGGGTTCATGAATCCAAGGATTGATATGGTACTTAAATTTCATAGGGTGTTTGATGGTAGTAAAATCCATTATTGAGGACGAAATTGTCTTTGGTTGACATGCCTTTTTAGTGGGAAACATATGCAGATCCACCAGTGCATATTGTGATTAGTCAAATAAAGGTGACCTTAGGACGATGACCGCTCATTTCCGATGGCCATGGAAGGATATGAGGATTAAGACCTTTTTGTGCATAGTGTATGGTTTTTGAAAGGAAGAGACCTTTTTGGCTCCGACATAGTGACAATGGGGAAATTTATGTCTCATGAATAGACCCTAAATATGATGTTTATGTATCACCATGTTTCTTGTGATGGAAAGAATCAAGCTGTACATAGATATTTTAAGTTAAAACTACATGCATGGGTCTAACCCACACAAAGGGAGGGGGAATGTTTAGTTTTTGGGGTGTCTGGACTAGAACATAATGACTTAGGCATTACTATAGAATCAAACCAACTATAGTACTTGAAATCATGCATTTTAGAATCATGCAATTAGAACTATGGTAGAACTTTTTAGTGTCATATTGTGGGGACTGATTCCTTGAAAATCCTGAGTAACTTAATGGAAAATCAGTCTAAGATAATTTGACATGCGCTGGACATGAAGGTGGAGAAAGGTGTAGACTATGACACCAGGGATTCTCGAATCGATAAGAATAAGTCCATGCACGCAACTTTTTACCATGCACGCAACTCTCTTTACAAACTCCTATTGAATGCAATTCTACGCGATTCAAAGCCTCATATTTTCTATAAAAGTTGAGATACTAAATTAAGGGGGTATCCTATTATTTATAATCGTTTCTGAACATGAACACATGTTTATCCCAAAGTGTGTAAAACCATGTTTGATGTCACATTAGGTGCATACGTATCTTTTTCTCCTAATAGAGTGATAGATAATTATCTTTTTAGTGAATCTAATATTCTTTTTTATGAATCTTGATTATAGGTTAGACTACTTGATCTCCTTCCAAGGAAGTGGTTCCCTTCTACTGTATTTGGAAGTCTTCTTTTGTGTACTTGAACCATAAATACTAATATTTGAGATTCAAATAGGATGAAGATGAATAAAGATTGGATGGATTCTAATCGTTTAACAATAGAGTACGAGAACGGAGTGAAAGAGTTCATCAAGTTTGCAAAGGATCACACAAAGGATCCTTCTCAAATCCTTTGTCCGTGTTTACGTTGTTGTTATTCTAGACTACTTACTCCAGAGGAGTTGGAAGAACATTTGATATGTCACGGAATAGATCGGAGTTATAAATGTTGGAATAAACACGGAGAAAAAGCGAATGTAGCTACTGGCTGGGATAAAACTGCGTTTTATGGATCGTCAGATATGAATACAAATATAGATAATGAAGAAGACCGTATGGAGGATGTGATTACAGATGTCAATGATGATGAAGATCGTATTGAGGAAATGACAAAGACAATTCAAGATGAACCCCGTGATTGCCCAAAATTGTTTGAGAAGTTAAAGAGTTGTGCAAAGACGCCATTGTATGCTGCTTGCACTAAGTATACAACATTGTCAGCTGTACTGAAGTTGTATAAATTGAAAGCAGGCAATGGATGGAGTGATGTCAGTTTTACGGAACTACTTGCTCTCTTGAATGTCATGCTTCCGGAAGATAATGAGCTCCCAAGCCGGACGTATGAAGCTAGACGAATGCTACGCTCGATGGGAATGATTTCTGAAAGAATACATGCCTGCCCGAAAGACTGTATATTGTTTCGAAAGGAGAACAAATCACTTACAGAATGCCCAAAGTGTGGTGCTTCTCGATACAAGAAAGATAAATCCAATCCTACGAAAGTTGTATGGTACTTTCCAATCATTCCAAGGTTTAGGCGTTTATATGGAAGTAAAGAAACTGCAAGACAATTGTCGTGGCATGCAGATAAAAGAAATAAAGATGGGTTATTACGTCATCCGGCCGACTCTCCTCAATGGAAGAAAATTGATCATGAGTATCCTGAATTTGGAAAAGAGCCGAGAAACCTTCGTCTTGCGTTATCTACAGATGGAGTGAATCCTTTTGGTTTTCAAAGCAGCACTCATAGTACATGGCCTGTTATGTTGCTAAATTATAACTTGCCACCCTGGTTATGCATGAAGCGAAAATTCATCATGTTATCTATGCTTATATCAGGACCAAAACAACCAGGTAACGATATTGATGTTTATCTGACTCCTTTGATCGAGGATTTGAAGTTATTGTGGGACTCAGGTGTAATGTTGTATGATGCTTATAAAAGTGAATACTTCACGTTGAGAGCGATGTTGTATGGGACAATAAATGATTTCCCTGCTTATGGAAATTTGTCAGGCTATAGCATTAAAGGAACTCAAGGGTGTCCCGTGTGCGAAGAAGATACAGAATCAATTAGGTTGAAACATTCATCGAAATCTGTGTTTCTAGGACATCGTAGATTTCTACCTCGTCGGCATAAGTACCGATCTTGGACGACATCATTCAATGGAAGTTCAGAAAAATGCACAACACCGTCTCCACTAACAGGTGATCAGCTGTTTGAGAAAGTAAAAGATATGAACACTGTTTTTGGTAAACCATTTTCGAAAAACCTTACGAAAATCGGTTGGAAAAAGAGATCAGTTTTTTTTGAATTACCATACTGGAATTGTTTGTACGTCAGACATTTTCTTGATGTGATGCATGTGGAAAAAAATGTATGTGATAGTGTTATTGGAACGTTGCTAAATGCCCCTGGCAAAACAAAAGATGGAATTAAGGCAAGGTTGGACATGGTTGACATGGGAATACGAGAAGAGTTGGCTCCCGTGAAAGGTGAAAATCGAATGTTTCTTCCTCCTGCTGCTTATACTCTTTCTAGGGCAGAGAGATATCAGTTTTGCAACTTCTTTAATGATGTAAAGGTTCCAGAGGGGTACTCATCAAATATCAAGAACATTGTGTCAATGAATGATTTGAAGTTAAAAGGTTTGAAATCACATGATTGCCATGTTTTGATGCAAGATCTAATTCCTATAGCTTTACGTTGCATTTTACCCAAGAATGTTCGTCATACGTTAACCAAACTTTGTTTCTTTTTCAAAGCTATATGTAGCAAAGTTTTAGACCCGGGGAAATTGCCAGCTATGGAAAAAGAAATTGTCATCATATTATGTGAATTAGAAATGTTCTTCCCGCCAACATTCTTTGATATGATGGTTCATTTGATGATTCACTTGGTGAGAGAGATTCGACTTTGTGGTCCTGTGCACTATAGATGGATGTATCCTGTTGAACGGTATATGAAGATTTTGAAAGGATATGTCAAAAATCGAAGTCGGCCAGAGGGTTGTATAGTGGAGCGATATATTGTTGAGGAAGCCATTGAATTTTGTATTGAATACCTATCTGATGTGGAAAGCATTGGTCTCCCGAAATCTCGTCACACTGGACGCATTGAGGGTGAGGGAATTTCTGGAAGAGAAGTTGTAACAATCAGTATTACAGATCGGGAGCAGGCTCATCTTTATGTTTTGCATAACAGTTGGGAGGTTGCTCCATATATTGAAACTCACAAAGAAATTCTTAGGCAGTTGAATCCATCGAGGGCTGAAAAATGGTTAGCAGATACACATAATCACCAGTTTATAGGATGGTTTCAGGACCATATTTTTAAGCAGTTGGATGAAAATCCGAATTCAATTTCAGAACGACTTCGATGGCTAGCCGCTGGACCAAGTGTGTATGTATTATCTTACAGTGGGTATGCAATTAATGGTTATACATTCTATACGGATGAACATGATGAAGAGAGTACCATGCAAAATAGTGGAGTTACACTAGTGGCTGAAGCGATGCATGTTTCTGGTAGTAAGGATATAAATCCAATTTATGCAAATATGTCATACTTTGGCATTATCAAACTAATATGGGAGTTGGATTATACGACATTTCAATTGCCGATTTTTCAATGCAAATGGATTGATAACAATAGTGGTGTTAAAATAGATGAATGGGGATTTGTGAAAGTTGATTTTAGTAAAGAAGGGTACAAAGACGAACAGTTTATAATGGCATCACAAGCGGTACAAGTTTTTTATGTTCCAGATCCCGCAAACCGAAAGTGGTCGATTGTTCTGTTATCGTCCAAAACTATTGAGGGTTCCGATGAAAATTCAGTTGAGGACGATCCTTTTAGTGGTACGTCACAATCAATTCAGAGCGGTCCCAATGCAGATGATGTTTTGTATGTTAGAGGAGACCACAATGAAGGGATTTGGATTGTCGATAGAGGTGTCAAATCTCTTCAACCTTTGAAAAAAAGAAAGAGAGTTCAGTAAACAGGTTATATTTTGTTTGTAATATAGATCTTGTTATCTCATGTTATTATCTTATCATTACAGAATTTATGTAATTTGAATGAACTGTTCAACCACTTTTGCAGATAATGACTTCTGCACATTCTGGTGCTCCTAACCTTGAGACTGAACAAGTCTCTCAAGCAGCTGCTGCTGCGGCTGCTGCTGCTCCTGCTGCTCCTGCAGCTCATTCTGCTGCTACTGTTGCTCCTGATGCGGCTCCTCCTGCTCCTACTGCTGTGACTCATACTCCTCCTCCTGCTGTGGCTCCTGGTGCTCCTGATGCGGCTCCTGCTGCTGCTCCTGCTGCTCCTACTGCTGCTCCTGCTGCTGCTCTTGCTGTTGCGGCTCCTTCTCTTAGTGTTGAGGTCCAATAACCATCAGCACATGCCGTTGATATCATAGTAGATGAACATATAGATGATGTTGATATCGATGAAATGGTCGGGAATGAAGGACCGAAGTCGCAGAAATCACAGGTGCGTCGTAGTTTGACAGTGTTAGCCAAAATTCTTAAGGCGAAAAGCAAAGGCATCAAATTTGAAGTCGGATGGAATGCACGAGGCCAACATGTGAATCCCAACAAGGCTATGTTTAGCAGTTACATTGGAGTTGTCACTCGGCAACGCGTGCCGATTGACGTAGATTCATGGCACCATGTTGTGTCCGGGTTGAAGGCTGTGATCTGGGAAGAAATTACGGTAACATTATGAATTTATTTTTTTAATTAACTAGCAAATAAAATGATGAAACAGTGTCTTACTCTTCTCAATCTCTTGCAGAGTACATTTATAGTAGACGACTCACACAAGGATTATGTACTAAGGCTTGCAGGAAAGATTCATCGAGGTTTTCGTACTATTTTAACAAGATGTCACCTGAAAGATTCTAAAGGTAAAATAAACCCGCACCCACCCATTGTCTATGCGCACCTGATATCCCAAGAAGCATGGGATGCATTTATTGGCCGTCGTGGGGATGAGAAGTTTCAGGTACATTGTGAGTGATAATACGTTGTTTGAGGATACCTGTATTCATCACTTTGATTGTCAATATTGCATTTATGAAACAGAAACTCTGTACTGAAAATAAGGAACGTGCATCAAATCCAACATACCCCTATCGTAAAGCAAGGATGGGGTACGCTTCATTAGAAAAGAAAATGGTACGTATTGTAAATTTACAGTAATATTGTTAGGTGCCAATAAACAACATCATAATTATCTTTCTATGTTTATATGTAGATTGATGAATCTAAAACCAAATGCACTTCTATCCCACGTCATGTGCTATGGAAGGAGGCACGTGTGAACAAAGAAGGGAAGTTAATAGATGAGAATACACAAAAAGTGTGGGAAATATGTGTAAGTATGACACGATGATAAAAAGATTTGTTTAAAATTGCTATTACATAAAAATAATTAGTTTTTTTCCTATATCTGACAGTCACAGGAATCAGCTACTCCTGTAGCTGATACAGACCTATTATCGACGGCTTTGAAGCAGCCGGAAAAATACGGTCGTGTCAGAGGTGCAGGGTTTGGGGTGACACCCCGAGTATATTTTGAGAAGAAGAAAAAAATAGATGATACAGAGAAAAAATTGGAACAAATGAGCGAAAAAATAGCAACCCTTGAAGAAAAATTGCAATGGCAGGGAGAGTTGCTAGCAACTTTTATGGGTGGGAAGCAAAGGGAGGACACAACTCAGGAAGAACCACCGCATGAACATCCTGCCCCACCCCCCACCAGCTTTGAGGCGAGCCATTCACCTAAAAAAAATGTCTTAGCCGTGGTAATAAATATTCTAATAACGGTTCCCATTAAATATGAATCAGACAAACACTGATAATTTATCTGTACTGATCTTCTACAGGGTGATAATGATTGTGATTTATATCTGTCAACACCCACCTATCACCTTGTAGCGAGGGCTACAGTGTTCAATATCCCAGATGCCACACTGCATAATAGACCACTTTCAAAAGATCATCTGAAAGTGACGATTACTGTAGCTCATGAGTCAAATGCAATGCTACCTATTCCACTTGATGACGATGATATTCATACGGTTGAAAAGGCTATTGGGACATTCATTGCATGGCCGGCAGAACTTGTAAGAGTACATGCAGACAAAGAGGTATTTATTTCCTTTTATTTTCAAGCTAAACCCTTAACAATTAATGAAAAGAGTGTCTGAATCAATGATTGTTGTTATAGACGGAGAAAGGAAAGGGGGTGACTAACATCGGCTCGAAACCATCTAAAGGATCGACCAATCGATCCCAAGGAGCTACTGAAAGCACAATAACACCACCTGTTCTCTTTCCACATTTACTAGCATTGAAGACTCATGTGGATACGAAGCTAAAAGATGGTAATAGTCATATAGTGATTTTCGAAGATAATATATACGGAGAGGAAAGTCAAGATTTCGTTGCTGCTGAAAATGTAAATGAAATCCTTGAAAACGGTTGGTTAGGCGTCACTGTTGTAAATGTATATATGAGGTATGTTTCCATGAATTGATTTTCTAAAAGCTGATCTAATGTGCAAATTATGACTAAATGCATTTTATATTGTTGACAGACGCATTTATGAAAAACAGTTGAAGGGATTTTCCCATGAGCCAAGATTTGGACTGGTTAGTCCTCATATCTCATCAACACACCAAACAAAAATAGAGTCATCAAAAAGGGATGCAATAGTGAAGGACTTGCTGAAAACATTTGAACGCAAGATTACAGATGACAGACTTTTCCTAATACCAACCATGCAGGGGTAATACTCTACGATTAAAGCATATCAATTATATTTTCACTTTTTTTATTACTTATTCCTTTTTGTGTTTTTAGGCAACATTGGTTGCTAATTGCGGTGAACTTGGATACTCCGAAGATTTACTTTCTGGATTCAAAGCTAGGATATCCATCAAACCGACCATACATGATGGAGTTTGTGAATCTGTAAGACACTACATCTTACGTTTTAGGTCTAAACATCAATTTATATAATATATATTATCTTTTACTGAGGATTCTGTTATGATAGGGCGGTGTACCAATATCGTCTAAATCATGGTATGAGGACAGGGGCTAAGCATAAGGAGCCGAGCAAGTACTACGTCTGGACAAATATCAGGGTATATATAATAAAATTTCACTATCCAAACACACCTCAACACAAGTTATTTATTCTCCTAATGATCAATTTTTTTGCAGTGTCCAAAACAAACAAACGATAATGATTGCGGTTATTATGTTTGTAAATTTATGAAAGAGATCGTTTTTCATCAGCAAACTAGCATCCCTAAAGAGGTATTTTCAAAAACAATTACTAGTTCGTTTAAGTTATTTATTAATTTTTTATTTTTTTATTTTGCAGTACTACTATGACTGCCGAAAAGCCTCATACTCACAAGACGATATAGATGTGTTCAGAAACGAGTGGGCCGCATACCTGATGACAGATTGTACACAAATACAATGATGATCTGACTTGGGGACATGTACAATTGGTGGTCATTTTTGAGAGGGGTTAAGGGGATCAAAAGATAAAATATTGTTGTATGTAAATGTTCGTAGCAAAATTGTAATTGTTATTAAATAAAACATTCTTTCTCCAATGAGTCATTTTTCCATTTTAACAGATGATATGCACCAGAAACATGCAAGAATGTTGAACCACTAAAATGGTCGCTCTCTTGTTTAAAATGGACACCACTTTAATTGAAAACAACAACTGACCTACGGAAATCCGACCAGACGCATCTGGATTGCCTTCATCCTTTAGGAGAAGGATCCACGGGTCCTTGGTGACGTGTACGAGTCAACCCCGCCTCAATCCGAGGCACGGTG
This sequence comes from Viscum album, assembly GCA_963277665.1. NCBI lineage: Eukaryota > Viridiplantae > Streptophyta > Magnoliopsida > Santalales > Viscaceae > Viscum > Viscum album. The sequence continues at coordinate 1,675,242,904 of OY728133.1, forward strand.
TGACCGCTACCACCCAAAGGGTCGCTCTCTTGTTTAAAATGGACACCACTTTAATTGGAAACAACAACTGACCTACGTAAATCTGACCAGACGCATCCGGATTGCCTTCATCCTTTAGGAGAAGGATCCACGGGTCCTTGGTGACGTGTACGAGTAACATGCAAGAATGATGGACCACATTTCTTTGGCCTTTGGACAAAAAAACCAGTAAAATCTCCAAAATACCTTCATATCATGCATGAACCAGTAAAATCTCCAAAATACCTTCATATCACGCAGTTCTGAAAAGAGTCACTATTTAAAAGAAAGTCACAAATTTAGATACATCTCGAGATGGTCAGTTGTTGATTTCACTTAAAATTAAGTCCATTTTTAACAAAACAGTGACACTGTGAGTGGTGTCGGCCACACCGGGCCTCGGATTGATGCGGTGTTGAATCGTACACGTCACACATGAGTCATTGATCATTGTGAAAAAGTATCAACGCAATCAGAAGCCGTTAGATCGATTTGGCATATGTACGTAAAATATTGTCCATTTTAAACTAAATACATACACTTGGAGTGATACCGGTCACACCGCGCCTCGGATTGAGACCCCACCCTTTCCCCTCGGCTGTCAAAAATCATAACCAGATAGTCGAAGGGTGATTTTGACAACCGAGGGGAAAGGGTGGGGTCTGAAGACATTGTAGGATATGTCGAAGGGTGATTTTGTGTGTGACTGGTATCACTCCAAGTGTATGTATTTAGTTTAAAATGGACAATATTTTACGTACATACGCCAAACTGATCTAACGGCTTCTGATTGCATTGATACTTTTTCACAATGATCAATGACTCCTGTGTGACGTGTACGATTCAACACCGCATCAATCCGAGGCCCGGTGTGGCCGACACCACTCACAGTGTCACTGTTTTGTTAAAAATGGACTTAATTTTAAGTGAAATCAACAACTGACATACGGCAAACCGACCAAACACATTGGGATTCTATTGAAACTTAAGGACAACTATCCATGGGTCAAATGTGACGTGTAAGATTCAACCCCGCCTCAATCAGAGGCGCGGTGTGACCGGTATCACTCCAAGTGTATGTATTTAGTTTAAAATGGACAATATTTTACGTACATACGCCAAACCGATCTAACGGCTTCTGATTGCATTGATACTTTTTCACAACAATCAATGACTCGTGATACATAGAGAAATTCACTGGCCACCTTCGAGAATGATCTGAAGCACAAACCATGACAGCATTATGTTTTTAACTTCAGCACCTCAATTGAGAATGTGACACCTTTCAGGACTTGGCGCCATTGTATGTCGTTTCGTCCACTGAATGGGTCTATCCTTTTATTTAATTTTTTTAACTTCAGTCAAATATTCTAGAAAGATGTCGTGGCAGATCCTTCACCATTTTGTTTTGCTGAACATCTCATTACATTGTTAAAAAAAAGCAGGGTGTCTTGCATGGGCAATACGTTCTTGTATTGAAGATGATGCACTCCCATTTATTCGAACCCACATGGTTAATTATTTTGTTTAAGCCTAATGATTGATTTAATTATTGTGGAACACATAATCATGAAAATCGTATGATGGTTGTACCCAGATAGGACTCCAATTCATTGGTTAAATCTATTGTCTCATGAGATGTTATGTATGAGATTAGGGAGTAAACCTAGTTCGAATAAATGGGAGTGCATCATCTTCAATACACGAACGTATTGCCCATGCAAGACACCCTGCTTTTTTTTAACAATGTAATGAGATGTTCAGCAAAACAAAATGGTGAAGGATCTGCCGCGACATCTTTCTAGAATATTTGACTGAAGTTAAAAAAATTAAATAAAAGGATAGACCCATTCAGTGGACGAAACGACATACAATGGCGCCAAGTCCTGAAAGGTGTCACATTCTCAATTGAGGTGCTGAAGTTAAAAACATAATGCTGTCATGGTTTGTGCTTCAGATCATTCTCGAAGGTGGCCAGTGAATTTCTCTATGTATCATGAGCGTTCTAATGCATATCTTGTTTGGAAGATCATTGTAGTAGACAACGATCTAAAAGTGGGGGATGAGTGCATATCTGAGCATGTCTTTAGTAGTGTCCCTCAAAATGTCTTTAAACTGACCATCTTGAGATGTATCTAAACTTGTGACTTTCTTTCAAATAGTGACTCTTTTCAGAACTGCGGGAGTTAACATTTCTCCAACATATTCACACACAAAATCACCCTTCGACATATCCTACAATGTCTTCAGACCCCACCCTTTCCCCTCGGCTGTCAGAAAAACCTAAAAGACCATGGCTAGCAATGATCATTCCAAAATGCATTTAAACTGAAACCTTCCAGAAAAAAATAGAGTAGAATACTTGCAAGTTGTAACTTAGGTCGCTTTGCACAAGCCGATTTCCACATTGTTTGTAGCAACCACATTTGCTCCAACACTCTAATGATCTTCATTGCTTCATGTCTTTTATACTCTTCCAGAAACCCTTCTCTAAGAAGGTCAACTATCGTGTATGCATACTCACCTTCAAATGTGACGTGTACGAGTCAACCCCGCCTCAATCTGAGGCCTGTTGTGGCTGACACAACTCCAAGTGCCTCTGTTTTGTTCAAAATGGACTTATTTTTAAGTGAGAAATCAACAACTGACATACGGGAAACCGACCAAACGCCTTCGGATTGTGTTGACACTTTAGGACAACGATTCATGGGTTATATGTGACGTGTACGACTCAACCCCGCCTCAATCCGAGACGCGGTGTGACCGGTATCACTCCAAGTGTATGTAGTTAGTTTAAAATGGACAATATTTTACGTACATACGCCAAACTGATCTAACGGATTCTGATTGCATTGATACTTTTTCACAATGATCAATGACTCATGTGTGACGTGTACGATTCAACACCGCATCAATCCGAGGCCCGGTGTGGCCGACACCACTCACAGTGTCACTGTTTTGTTAAAAATGGACTTAATTTTAAGTGAAATCAACAACTGACATACGGAAAACCGACCAAACACATTGGGATTCTATTGAAACTTAAGGACAACTATCCATGGGTCAAATGTGACGTGTAAGATTCAACCCCGCCTCAATCAGAGGCGCGGTGTGACCGGTATCACTCCAAGTGTATGTATTTAGTTTAAAATGGACAATATTTTACGTACATACGCCAAACCGATCTAACGGCTTCTGATTGCGTTGATACTTTTTCACAACAATCAATGACTCATGTGTGACGTGTACGATTCAACACCGCATCAATCTGAGGCCCGGTGTGGCCGACACCACTCACAGTGTCACTGTTTTGTTAAAAATGGACTTAATTTTAAGTGAAATCAACAACTGACATACGACAAACCGACCAAACGCATTGGGATTCTATTGAAACTTAAGGACAATGATCCATGGGTCAAATGTGACGTGTACGAGTCAACCCCGCCTCAATCAGAGGCGCGGTGAGACCGGTATCACTCCAAGTGTATGTATTTAGTTTAAAATGGACAATATTTTACGTACATACGCCAAATCAATCTAACGGCTTCTGATTGCGTTGATACTTTTTCACAATGATCAATGACTCATGTGTGACATAACATCGCATCAATCCGAGGCCCGGTGTGGCCGACACCACTCACAGTGCCTCTCTTTTGTTCAAAATGGACTTATTTTTAAGTGAAATCAACAACTGACATGCGGCAAACCGACCAAACGCATTTGGATTCTGTTGAAACTTAAGGACAATGATCCATGGGTCAAATTTGACGTGTAAGAGTCAACCCCGACTCAATCCGAGGCCCGGTGTGGCCGACACCACTCAAAGTGCCTCTATTTTGTTCAAAATGGATTTATTTTTAAGTGAAATCAACAACTGACATACGGGAAACCGACCAAACGCCTTAGGATTGTGTTAACACTTTAGTACAATGATCCATGGGTCATATGTGACGTGTACGAGTCAAACCTGGGGTGGATTACATGGCTTTCCTACATGGAATATATCCCACTACACGTCTTTAATGAGCCAGCTACGCAGTTTATCCCTTGTACAGATACACAAGAAGAATCACACGAGATCGACGTCATGTACTAACATAGGGCAAGGGTGCATAAGAGGACACAAGATCAAAGGGTAACACGTATATGTTTTTTAACATGCCATGTAATTTCCTATTGATATGACATGTATATTCACACAGGCAGCTGAACATTGGAGTTACCCAGGGTAAAGCGACAAGGCATGTGACCCTTTAAATGACACATAATTTTATGTACCATGATTGATCTCTTTGAACACTATATCAAGGACATATTTCATTAGGGTTGGCTCCCATGATCCTTCCTAGGATGGTTTTGGTATCTTTTCCGACTTACGGTAGTACGATCGCTTCAGCAGGACGTCCTAGACATAGTTGGAGTCTCTCTGAAAGTCCTGGAGTGAGATCATATATCTATTTTTGAGGTCCAGGTAGAGTCATGTATCAACGCAACCAATCCTACCAGACATTGATCCTATATATAGAATGTTAATCTTGATGTCTCATTACAGTACCCCAATTTATGATATGTTACCTTTTTTGTATTAATATACATAATTACTAAGGGTGATGGTTGGGAGAGTTAGGATATCCTTTTTATGTATTGCAGAATGATTCAAGGAGCACGGGCTCTGCACGATTTGTCAAAACCAAGTGGCAATCCAAGGAGAAACAATGCATAGTGGAATGTTCTAGTATTTATCTTCTGAGTTGTGTAGGAATATTTTGTGATACTATGTAATGAGGTAGTTTTGCTTTCTGGGTAGATGGTATCTAACTCATGGTAAGAACACTGTTTGGTTGGGTTGTGATCGGTTGATGACATGCTTGTGGTTGATATACTGGTTTTTGTGCAGGTCTGTGGTTGATATACTGGTTTTTGTGCAGGTCTGCTCGGCTGGCTATAATAGTGCAGGTTTTTTATTAGCAGCAGGCAGGGATTTAACAGCGCTTTTTTAGCGCTGTTAAATGTCTCCTTTAACAGCGCTAAAAAAGCGCTGTAAAAGGAGATATTTAACAGCGCTAAAAAAGCGCTGTTAAAGGAAACATATAACAGCGCTTTTTTAGCGCCATTAAAGGTATCCTTTAACAGCGCTTTTTTAGCGCCATTAAAGGTGACATTTAACAGCGCTTTTTTAGCGCTGTTAAAGGTGACATTTAACAGCGCTAAAAAAAGCGCTGTTAAAGGACCCCTCCTTTATCAGCGCTGAGCTTTACAGCGCTTTTCTAGCGCTGTTAAAGCCCGATTTTAGCGCTGTTATTTCCCGTTTTTGTAGTAGTGATAGCATTTGGCCAGTTGTTTTGATCCCTTATAATATGCCTCTGTGGATGTGTATGCAACAAACATCTTTTATCATTTCGATGATTATTCCTGGAAAAAAATGCCTGGAAATGATATTGATGTATACCTGCAGCCTTTGATTGAATAATTGCAGGAGTTATGGAGCAACGGTGTTGAGACATTTGATGTTTCTTCTAAAACAATGTTCAAAATGCATGCTGCTTTAATGTGGACCATTAGTGACTTCCCTGTGCTTGGGAATTTATCTAGTTGGAACACTTATATGGGTTTGGATTTTCCCGTTTATAACTTTGATTTTGAGCCCAACCGGCTACCTCACAGTAGAAAATGGTGCTTCTTGTGCCATCGAAGATTTCTTGATGCATCTCATAGATTTCGGCTGAACAAATCAAAATTTAATGGTTTCATTGATCGTAGACCACCTCCAAATTTGTTAACTGGTTCTGAAATATTGACACAGCTTGAAAATGTTAAAACAGAATTTGGGAAGGTTCATCATTTGAATGATAGCGGAAAATGAGTGCGAAGTGCATCGTCAAGTGAAATCAGAACGCAACAATGGAAGAAAAAAAGTATATTCTTCAAACTTCCATATTGGGAATTTAATTATTTGCGTCACAATCATGATGTGATGCATATTGAGAAGAATGTATGTGATAATTTGATTTTCACATTACTTAATGATCATGGAAAGTCGAAGGATCATCTCAATGCTCGCAAAGACTTACAGGTAATGAACATAAAACGCGATCTCTGGCCAGATGAGAATGAAAAGTATGCTTTGGCCATTTTTTCAATGAAAAATAGGGATAAAGATACGTTCCTTAGAATTTTAAAAAATGTGAAGGTATCTGATGGGTATTCGAGTAACATCTCGAGGCATGTTGACTTGAAGAATCGTAAGTTATATGGATTGAAAAGTCATGATTCACATGTTTTTTTACAACAGTTACTACCATTGGCATTGCGTACATTATTACCTAAAAAAGTTACTGCTCTTGTACTCTAATTCTGCACATTTTTCAGGCAATTATGTGAGAAATCTCTACATCCATTTCAGCTTGACAACCTATAGGAGAGGTTTGTGTTTACCCTTTGTGCAATGGAGATGATCTTTCCTCCATTGTTTTTTACTGTCATGATGAATTTAACTGTGCATTTGGTTGATGAAGCTAAATTAGGAGTCCCCGTTCATTATCGATGGATGTATCCAATTGAGAGGTATTTTATTTATATGTTTCCAGTTAATTAAAAAAAAATTTCATTTAAATAAATTCATAATATTTTTTTTTCACAGACATCTTGGGCATTTGAAAGCATACGTGAGAAATAAAGCTCAAACAGAAGGCTCTATTGCTGAAGGCTATTTGGCCGAGGAGTGTCTCACCTTTTGTTCTAGATATTTGGATGATATTGAGACAAGATTTAATCGAGTTGGACGTGTTGACGACACATCAACTCAATCTCAAATGCATCAGAAATCAAAAATATTTCCTACTATTGGCCGATCAGTTGGGAGGACCTCATACGCGACACTAACAGAATTGGAATTATTACAAGCACATAGATATGTGCTGCTGAATAGTGAAATTTCAGATCCATTTATTGAAGAGTTGAGGATACAAACAAAGAGACGAATGAGAGGCCGAACACGAAATGAAAAAGATATAACGAAAGCTGTGAATAAAGAGCTGGTAGAATGGTTTGCACGACGTGTAAGTTTATAAATATTGCAATAAATACGAATATTAGTTTGACCCATACAATTTTCAAATCTATTTTTTTTTTCAGATCATGAATACTGATACTCAAGCAGACTTGTCAGAATATTTGAAGTTTCTTGCTAGAGGTCCTATAAAACAAGTTAGAAAGTTCCACGATTATAATGTCAATGGTTTTAGATTTCGTACAGTCGATCGAGAAGTGGGTTTGAAAACACAGAATAGTGGTATATTTATATTTGCTGAAGTGGAATACTATGGAAAGCTGCATGATATTATTGAATTAAACTACCACGGGCATTTTTCTGTTGTTTTATTCAAATGAAAATGGGTCGATATTATCAGAGGTGTTAAAAGAGATTCCTTGCAATTTACTTCTGTAAACTTCTCTCGCTTGATGGATGTTGGTGATCGTGAACTGCATGATCCATATATCTTAGCATCACAGGCAAAAATGGTATATTATGTGAATGATGTTGTGGATGAAGGGTGGAGTGTAGTTACTCACATAATACAAAGAGATTTGTATGATATGGGTGATGAAGTGGAAGATTTGACCTCTGCAATTACATTTCATCAACAACAGGAAGCAGAATTATTTTTCCATCATGATATTGAAAATATTAGTCTAGCAAGGATGAATGAAGTGGATGAAGCAATGGAAGAGGAAACCGACATGATTGAAGGGGAAAATGATTGTATGTACAATTATTTATTCATTCAGCAACCACTTGTTTCATTTCTGTAGTCATTCATTATCATTGTCATTTTTTTTCTGCATAACTTTTTTGAAATATATATTCTGAACTTAATTTTATTTGATTAAACGACAGGAATGCCAAGGAAGAAGAGGTACACCATTCCTTCTACTTCTGCGATAGATGACGATCCGTCTGTCCCCATGGCATCTGAGTCAGCAGCTGCCTACATCCCTGCATGATCTCCCCCTGCACCATCTCTGACACCATCAGTGGATGTCTCATTAGAGGATGAGTCATCGCCTCCCCCTACAGGAGCCTCAGCAGTGGGGCAGCGACACGCCCCTTCAAGTTCATCACGGACATTCTGGAGGGTCACAGTTATAGGTACAAATTTTAATTAAATAATTTTTTTGCATTTTGTTTATAGTAATTGTTTGCTCATTGCGGATGAAAACAATGCAACCGTGGAAAAACACATAAAAAGTTCTGATGTTTGGAACATTCATGGTGAGAAGATAGTGGTGCCATTTGATTCTTATGGGGTCCCGACGGATGACGCCGCAGGTTTACTTGGTCAGATTATAAGTCAGCTGGCAGCAGAGCCCATTTCCCTGCCTATTTCATATGATGATTGGAGGCATATGCCTCCAAACTAGAAAAATGAAGTTTATGATTCTCAGATAAAAGTAATTTTATTACTTTATGGTTTAATTTATTTTCATGTTACTAATATATTCAAAATGAATTTTTGTATATAGATGTTCTTCCACTTTACCGTTGCTGATGTGATAGCACGGAAGTGGACATTGAAAAATATTGGAAAAAATGGAAAGATTTCAAATGGAGGTTGTGGTGTGATTTTAACAATACTTCGTTGACCGTGCAACAGATGTATGAGAAGCTACCCAGTGGGGTACCGAAAGAACAGTGGAAGGTTTTTGTCGATAGACATCGTGATGAGAAGCGGATGGTATTGAAATATATATTATTATATTATCCTTATTTTACATTTATACACGTACATGAAGAGGAGATAGAAATTGAATACAATTCTGTTAAATTTAATTTTATTTATTTCAGGATCTCTCAAGACAGAATGCTTCAAACCAGGCAAAGCAGGTCATCCCGTACAATGCGGGTTCAAAAAGATTTTCAAGAAGCCGAATGTCATTGGTAAACTTTTAATTAGTTTAAATATTTATAAGATAATATTATCTGTTAAACATATTTAATTGTTGATTTATCTTTCTTTAATGCAGTCACAGAGTTTAGGGCATGACGCATCCCGAACAGAACTGTGGCTGGATGTTCATAAAAAAACAGATGGAAGTTTTGTTAATGAACCTGCCCGAGAATTTGGGGTACGAAGTCAATTATTTATTATAATAACTTATTATCAGTTTTTACTGTGTAAATATATATTGATATTTGATTTATAGGTAAAAATTAAAGAAATATGGGATGCCAATCCTGGGAAATCCTACTCAGTCTCCCAGGATGACCCGGTTGGTAAAGTCCTTAGGAAGGAGAATCCTGGTAGAGTGTGCGGGATGGGTTTGGGACCCGTACTATCTGAGGTCTTTCGCATGCCATCAGGGATATCGACTACATCTACTCCTGGTTATAGTCATTTCATACCTTAAGATGCTCAGAGGGAGATGTCTTCTCTACGAAACATAGTTCACCAGCAGGGGGATCAGATATCTGCTTTGCAGAAAGAGTTTCTTGAAATACGTCATCATATGAGCAGATATGCCCCCGGTGGTAGTGCATCAGGTAGTGGTGAGCAGGTAAATCACAAAAAAAATCAAAATCAATTAGTTTGCAAACTTTTATTGGTTTTAATTTTTATTATAAATATGCAACAATATTTAATTTTCAATATAATGTTCTTACAGGTGGTAGCAGGTGGTGGAGATTAAGGTGGAGAGGGTGACGATGCAGCATCAGATGATGAGTAGTAGTATTGTTGATGTGTTGAACATGTATGATAACGGTTGGTTTGTATATGTAACATTTATGGCACATAGTTGCCACCAATCATTTCCATGTCCTAACATTTTCTTGATTTCTCATGTTTCCTTCTATGCATTTTATTTATTTATGATGTTTCATTTTATGTCTTGATTTCTCGAGTGTGGTATACATCATTCCATTTAGGCCTGTGTTTGAATTGGTAGTCAGGATTTTGGATGACTAAAGAGTGATCTGTTTGTTATTTTGTTCTGGTTATTTCCTTACCCTATTTAAATTACATGATATGATTTCTTTACTGTGTTCTGGATTCCTCATGTGTTGAAAAAAATATTCTTAATGCAATATGCATGTTATGATACCACATCCAATGAGAATACCATATATGTAACCCATATTCATACCATTTCTACTATATAGCAGCATTCGGGTAGCCCCATTGTGTAAGCTCGATTCATACCATAACTGATTCATACCATCACTATCAAGCCCAATGAGCCACAACACATTACATAGGCATGAATAAATTCTATCCCATACCAAAGCCCCAAACATTCAATGGTATAAAGACATCCAAAACAACAGAAGATAAAAATCTCACTGAAGGGCTTCCATAAATTCTAACACATCCTTAGGTCTAGGCTAGGTTGGTCCACACATGCCCAACCAATACCCCCTTAGAAACCTGGCGTCTCCGCAATTGGACAATCCCATACATTAGGAAAGCATCACATGAAACAACCATGGATTGATAATGTCCCCATGACTAAATTCCCAATAGTCACATTACCTTCATCACTAAATCTCTCTATCTATGAGATCTATGAAAATCCAACAATTATTATAAACCACATGTTAACCAAGTAAAACTATACCTAATAACTACCCAAATCCCCACCTGAAAGGCTAATCTTAGACTATACAACCAACATACCAATTATGCTGATAAAGAACTCACGCTCTTACTGACATGGAAAGAGTGTATCTTGGAAGCCTCCCACAATACCTAAATTTAACCGTTATCAGAATAACATGAATCTAAGCATGTATACACTATATTAAAACACCTAATATGCATCATTACAATAACATCCATGGGATATGAACTATTCATGACTGTCTTCATGAGATTCCACTGGTCATCTGATCATGTGTCTTCAGGAGGATCACACGATCATGTTAAAATGACCACCTTCTTCTTCTTTTTCTTTTTTGGGTAAAATAATACTCTTATTAGTATATTTATTCCCTTTTGTATTTTTTTATACTCATTCCTGGGTGAGACTACCCCCCACCACAAGTGAAGTATTGGATGATAATGGATCTATTTTGAGGAAAGTAAATTTCCACCTAAGGCTTTGGCATTTTCACCAATCAGTTTCTTTGGAAATGATTGGTCTACCATGATACATTTGGTATTCTGAAAAAAAATCATTATATATAATAGAGAAGAGAGAGGTTAATTTAATAAATGTTCTAATATCAAATCTCATTCTCCATTATCCCATCACATGACCTTTTCATTGGACCATCATGTAAGAACTGATCACAAGGACTCGCCGAAAGACCATTTCTTAAGAAATGCATTGCAAGACATCCATTTCCCCAGAGCCCCATTGGGAATAATAAAATAGAAATGATTTCTGAAAACCAAAATACTGATGCTCGATACCATGTGAATTCAGATAAATACGTTTTGAAATGGATTCTTCGATTAATGCAACATAATTAGGTTTTACCACATAGAATTCCTCTATAAGGTTTTGTCACGATGTATGATGTTTTCACTCCTATGGAAAACAATATTCTATATTTATATGTGTCAAATTCTCATTATAGTATCTATATGAATGGTTCCCATGATGGACTACTATACATAGCTCAATCCTAGGGGTTGTATCATATGTTGGAATATTCCACCTTGGGTTCGGAGGGAAAATATTTCACTCACCATCACATTTGTAAGAGTTAATGAAGAATATATGTGTATTCTATAAATAACCTGGTAAAAAGATGGAGTTATAAGTGGGATTCTCTACTTATTGGAAAATTATACAATGAATGGACATGGCCATTCTGGATTAGGTAGATATTATTAATGTTTATTGACCAACTATACAATGTCTATCTCAACAAAAAAGTATTGGTATCCCAATTCCTTATTTATCACTAGGATAGAAATCTTAAACTATTGGTTAGGCATTGGTGTCATGACACCAACACACATCATTTATGTCAAGATTATTTAAGAATTAGTCTCTATGATATAAGTTAATTGGGTGGCATACCCCCTCTCGGAGATATGTACAACATGTTTCTTCTTCCATGGATTTTCATTATTATGCCTATAAATGCATGCACACAAGGCGTTTGATAAAATGCCTTCATTTTAATTAACATGAAATGGAGCCCTCATTGTAATTTTGGACTTGATTTTATTTATTTGTATGGTTGTAGCATTAATTGGTGCAATAAATTTGATTTTGGTGTCTATTTATAGCTTGATGGTTTACGGATAAATGTTTTGGAAAGGTTCCTCAGGTGTTTAAAATTTATATGAGAGTAGTTGCAATTGTCTTTCCTTAAATGAAAATATTATTTTATAAAATTATTTTGGGGTACTATCATAGATCTTCAAAGGGTTTAATGGTATCTTTTCACATCAATGGGTTCACTAGGTGAACACATAGATTGGAATTCAAGTGAATATGACACTTAAAATTGATCTTATACATGAACCTTGATTTCTCAAATGATTTCTCTTATTTATCCGATCATCTTCCTTCTAAAATGGCTCTTCGATCTTGAAATATTGTTCTGGTATTTAATGTAGACTTAAAACGATTTTTAATGTGTTCATTAAATTTATAAACATTGGATATCGTTCAAATGGTAGGTTTTTAAATTCATTAAAGGCCCATTTGGCATGGCATACTTGGAAATGGTTTTAGAAATGACATTGAAATGTTTTGGTAAAAGTACATGGGTTTGTAAACATAATGGCCCATTTGGAATTGTAATTTTAATGGTGATGATTTGGGTTCATTTTAGAAATGATCTTGGTTTGGAATATGTGAACACCTGATTGGAAAATTAGAGAGTTTTACAAATGGTTTCAATGCTTTTGTGATGTGGCAGCCCGGTTGGCACTTTTATGATGTGATATATATATGTATGTATATGCATATGTATATTCTGGTTTGATTTGTTTTTCAGGGCAGTGGTGTAGTAGAACCAAAATAATTTTTTTTCCAGTTCATCATTTAGCGGCGGTTTTAACCGCTGCTAATGCCATAATTGTTAACATTTAGCGGCGGTTAAAACCGCCGCTAAATATATTACGTTTATATTTAGCGGCAGTTTTTACCGCCGCTAAATAGGAGCATCAAACTCCAGCATTTAGCGGCGGTTAAAACCGCCGCAAATAAAAAAGTGTCAGATACCCATTAAACCGCCTCTAAATGGAGGGAAACCGCCGCGAAATGAGGCATCTACGACAAATTTCTTAAACCGCCGCGAAATAGAAAAAACCACCGTGAATAGATTGCCGACACCAAGTTTAGCGGCGGTTTTTGTAAACCGCCGCCAAACCATATAGCGGCGGTTTAAACCGCCGCTAAATGGGAAAAAAACTGTCGCTAAGGGCTGGTTTTGTTGTAGTGACATCTTTGGCTGGAACGGGTATGAAGGCCCATTCTGGTGTCGGTGCAGGAATGTCCTGCTCCGGTCCTCCAATAGTCAGTGGGTACTGACGATTCTCCTGTGTCGGGCAGGTGAACGAATCTGCCCCTGGGCCGGGATATGTCGGCTTGTCTCTCCGTTTTCCACCACATCGGGGTGGCGGGCTTTACTTGAATCCGCATGGAACTGGCCCTGCATATGTTGATTTCCCACCGTATCGAGTCGGTGGACTTTGTTGGCGGGGAGACGCGCTTGCCTATTGCTTGCCGCCACGTCTGGGTGGCAGGCTTTGCTGATCACTGCCACGTCATGATGGCGGGAGTGAGGAGCGTCTGCTAGGAGCTGGTCCTACAGACATTGGGTCGCCACAACATCAATCTGGTGGGCTTCACGACCCAGTGCAAGGAGGGGTGCCTGCCGGATGGATGTCGCCCCGCGTGAATGACGGGTACGACGGAGCTCGGCGGGGATGTGCACCGGATCGTATGTAGCTGCCATGTCTGGATGGCGGTCTTGTGAGGGACGAACAGGTGAGGGTGCCTGTTCGCGGTACACCTCCGCCACTGGGTGATGGAGCTCCTCCTGGGGGACCAGGGTGATGACCGGTCCCCGGCTGTACGTCTGCCGCCCTCGTCGGGCGGCTCGAGGGGCCGGAGCTCGGGGAGCGTGGGCCTGAATCCTCGTGTCGATGTCCTCCCTCGTGGGAGGGTACTGGGTCGTGGCATGGCCGCGACGACGTCTTTCGGCGGGGGCCTTGGCGCGGAACCCCCGTTCGGTAGGGATGAAGTCTTCTACGTCGACCTCATCCACCTCCCTGAGTTAAGGGAGGTACTCGTTGTCCCGCTCCGGGGATAAGCTCCCGAAGCGGTTTGAGACAGCGACAGGGGCTGTCTGAATCCGCCTTTGCAGTCGCTGCTGGGCAGGCGACCGGCGGGCCCCGGCGGACTGGAGGGTGTGCATGGCCGCCTCCACCGTCGGGAGAGTACCGTTCAGGTGGTACTCTCGGATCAGTGCATCTGAGACCCAGCGTTGGAGACGCTGGGTGGGTGACGGGGTCCTCCGTAAGTGAAGACGCTCAGCCATGGCGTGGTTCTAAGTCCGTTATTGGAAGCTTTTCTGCGATGCCATTGGATCGAAGGGAGCTCGGTGCGGTACCTGTGAAAATTTTTTAACAAATACACACAACAAACCCGTCAAATCAGCATCTCATGATCCCATTGGAACTAATGACCTTGCTCGGCCCGCCTTGTGAGAAAAAAAGGGGGCACTGAGTGGGATTAGGTTAAATTCGTCATGTTTGGTTAAAGATTCACGCCGGGTTTACCATTTTTTGTTTCCTGTCGGAAAACGCCCAACGCGGCTCCATATCCCATGGGACGTGGACCTACTTTCGAAAGGCAGGTGTCCGTTGAGCTGTTTTAGTCTGCGGCGCTTAGGAGCTCACATTGGTCGAGAGGATGGGAAGTCGGGCTCATCACACCATTTTGGGGGGAGTTATTGCCTGTTCCGGGACTCTCTTATAGATTTAAGACGCATTCATTTGTTCGGGAATCTTTGGTTCATCCCCAAACATAGTATCCACGAATTTAACCCTGGTGAGCAATGGTCAACTAATTACAGGGACCCGGAATCATTTGGGCCCAAGGTTTACCATCCCTCGTTGGGTTAATGACCCCGTGGAGTCTGGACTAACTGAGATGGTGCTGGGATGGTGCGGCGAACCATCATGCAGGTTATCGGATCAACCGACTGTCAGGCTTGAACCTCAAGGAGGCTTCCTACGTACCCCACTTATGCAATAGGGAACAAAGTCCATGTAGTTCGGATTGATGTGTCTGGAGGACAATAGGGTCCAGCGACGGTCGGGCTTGAACCTCTGGGATGTTTCCTACGTACCCCGCCTAAGAGACAAGGATCAAAGTCCACGTAGTTCGGATATACAGTTTAACGTCATGCTGGACAAGGGTGTTTGGGGCTTACACTCTGAGGAGGCCCAAAGGATGATGTCATAGTCAATGCATTCCCTAAGCCCACGTGCGTCATGCTCGGTGTGAGAAACAAGAGACAGCAAGGACCATATGATCACGGCGCGAAAGGTGCATCCGTGGGATGGAGTGGGGCTTACGCGTGGAGCGGCCCATGATGTTGGGACTTACTCTAGAGTAGACGCCCGGGTGCGACTAAGCACAATGGGAGAGGGATTCCCCTGACTCTGGCACCGAGGAAGTACGGAAGTGCATGGGTGCTACCTTCCGTAAGAGGGGCTAGGGGCTTATGCAAGGATGCTGCCCTTGGTGCGGCAAAGCCCAGTGGGAGAGGGAATGGGTGCTCCTGTCCCCATCTCTTCTTTGGCGGTGAAAGGAGGGCTGCCTGCTGATGGGTATTTTAACACCTGTGAGGAGCCCTCGCCATGTAGAGAGGCAGAAAGAGACTCCCGAGCTTAGACTCCACGTTACCGTGGGAATGTGAACCCAGGAACGTTCTGGAAGCCCGCTCAAGGGTCGGAGCAATCCCTTCACCACCGATTACCGTGGGTATGTGAACTCAAAAGGGCACGCTGATGCGCCCGAGGATGACACGACACGAGTCCGGCGGCTCTGGTGGAGGCCTCTGCTCAGTGTCGGTGAGTAGAGCCACGAGAGAGTCCCAGAGGACTCGGCTGGATCAAAAGAATTTTGACTAGCTCGGGAAGGAGGAACACCGAAGTATTTGGCTGGCCACCGAAGAGTATGAGTGGTGGTGCCCTTCGCATGGGGGAGTGCCCCTCGGCTGAAAGAGCCGTCCGCGAACCAAGATGGTCTGCGGACCAAACGCCTCCCCGCGAACCAGGATGGCTCGCGGAGGCCGGGGCATCTCGCGAACCAGGATGGTTCGCGGTTGCAGATTCAGTCCGCGAACCATTGTGGTTCGCAGCTTCAGGTTCAATCCGCGAACCAGGATGATTCGCGGAGGATTCCGCATGAGCGGCGGAGGCTAAGGGTGGCGCCAGCTGGGGAATCGTCGGTCGGGGCTTCACCCGCGTAGGAAGGTGCTACGCGGTGCGCTGAAGGGGAAAAGAGGTATAAGTCCTTGCTCCATGGGGAGTTCATCCGCGGAGGGGCTTGGTACGCGGTCTCCTTTTTTTTTGTTATTTAGGTTTGTGGTTTACCCATTATTATTCTTTTCTTTCATTCTTAGTCCATTCATATACCTGTTTTGGTTCACGAATGGGGAACCATTCAACCGGTCTCTGCTGAGAATCCAAGCCTTCCATCTCCTTCACCGTCTGCCTTTGTCGCTTCGATCTCCGATCCCCCTTTCAATCCCCCTCGGTCTCCTTTGATAGAGTGGGGGGAAGAGGTGCAATTAGTTTCACCCGACACCTTTCGCGGAGGCCCCTGACCCGTTTCTCGGCTAACTCAGTCATTTGCTTCGCGGTGGGCACCAAAAATTTCCCTTCCGCAAACCAAGAAAAAACTCTCTGCGGCCGCGGAGGGTTCCGCCTCCCTCTCGCGAACGAGAAACCGGTTCAACCTGGGTGGTACGGCTCGCGGCTGGGGCGGTTCGCATATCGAACCGACGCCTGTCTTGCTTTTCGGCCGTGAAGGACACCGCCTCCCTCTCGCGAACGACAGGGCGTTTTGTGAGGGAGGGCGGTCCGCGAAGCAAGTTGCTTCGCGACGGAAATGCTTCGCGATCCTGGGCCGCTTCACGAAGGAGGATGTTCTGCGAAACTGGGGTCGTTGGACTCCTTTTTGAGCCCGTTCGCGGACCAGTTTCCTTCTTCGATTCATTCTTTTCCTTTCCTCCAATTCTTTGTGGGAAGCGGGTAATATTTCCTTTGCAAATTTTTCAGTACCCCACATGTATATACCCTAATAATATATTGTCAGTAAAAACACTTTCCCAAAAACAATTTAAATCTCCAAGATATTAAACCACAACAAGATTATATATTCCTCCATGAATTAACTCTATCATTAACTAATATTCTACAAATCCGTAAACTAGTCTATAAATAACAAAATACGTAAAAAATGAAATTTATTACAAAAAATATCATGAATTATCATCAATTTCATGGATATAAAAATGAAATACATTCATTTTTCATAAGGAGCCAAAATTTTTTTAGACATCAAACACATTCCAAACATAAAATTTATCCATCCCTCAGGCATGTTATCTTTTATATTTATCTCAAAAAATATAAATATTCATTAAAATAATTTCTTGGTATTATTTATAACATTAAATATATTATTTTAAACCATTAATTCCAATCTACTAAAGAAAAATCCTTAGGTAATTCACTTAATCCTCATAACTTTTATAATATTATATAATATCATCAGTAAATATAACTCAATAATGAAAATAACTCTGATTTTTTAGAAGGAATAATTCTCACTACATTAGGTAAGGCTAGGAAACTCAATTCGTCCATAATAATAGTAATATAATAAGATTCCCAACCATCTATGCATGCTCTATTATTCAGTATGAATGCAATGTTGTTTCAAATTATATACCTTTCTCGACATTATTTTTTGGATCATATATCAACAAAATACTAATAATATTATTTTTATGATAATACCCAAAATATAAATATGAAAACATCAATTTAATTACTCATTCTCTGATGATAGTATTTTTTTTAAAAAATATGGAACTATAAAATCATCATATGACACAATTTTTTAAATCGTGTTTTATCCATGGTGATTTTTTTATTTGGTTATCTAAAAAAATTAGTTTACATCATTATTAAATCATTAATAATCATTAATAAAGAGAATTTTATTGACCAATTTATATCCTCTTGTATTAATTCAATAGGTGTTCTATTTTAGGATTACTCATTATAAATCAGAGTGATGATTGAGCCAATGCTCAACCAACCATTTTTAGGGTGATCACCCCTAGGTGCATCAATTTCATAGTCTTATCCACTTACTAAAGTCTAAACATTGGTGTATTAATATAAAAACTACTTACTAATGATCTTATGAAACTTCATCATATTATCATATACTAATAATTCTCTAAAGAGATTCAACTAGGATTCTTTATCCCAAATCCCCAAAAATGTTCATTGTTACTTTAAATTTAAAATAATATACTTACCCAAAAGGTTTATCTATAACTACAAACATATGATCAACCCTAACTTATCAATCCTAAAATTATCCATAATATACATCATCATATCTAAATCTATCTTAACATTTCATTCGATACCAATTATGATACCCTCGGCCCCCACTCCCAAATCTAATGCTCATAAACACATTCATATGTACTCACATTAAAACCAGTGATAAATATTATATATCTACATCATTAATTAAAAATGAAAAATTATCATCTAATCTATTGAATCAAAAGTATACTTTCAGGTTTAAAGGTTTAGTTATCTAGGACATAGTATGGATTGATAAATCCTATCTTGTTTTTATAAATAGAAAAATTTTCCATTATATATAAAACAAAAAAATTTATGATATGCCTTAAATGACTTCCAAAAAAATTTTAAATATTTTATACATATAAACATTGGGAAATGGAATCATAATAAGGGTATCTTCAAAAACCCAGTATGGGAAACATATAATTGAAGTAATCATGGCATAAAAGTTGCATAAATATTATAGTATGAATAGGTAAACAACATAAACCCAAAATCAACTTGAAACTGGAAGAATGATATATCTACCAAAAATAAATGAAAATTTAGATATTAATAATAATGATCTCATATTGATCTAATGATTAATTTTGAACATTATAACCTACTTTTAAGTCATTGTTCCAATATATTAATTTGTCATCGTTTTTACCATCAAGACAAAATGATGAATTGGAAATGCATATACCAAATTCCCAAAACTATTTTGATTTTGGAGAACTATTGATGCATTAATGGTATATATAATTATGGGTCCCACCCATCACATGATTAAATAAAATTAATTCACAATAAGATTCAACAAGACCTTTAGTACCATCCTCTAAGGAACATCATACTCAAAAAAACATGACTATATATATAATTATTAATATGAAAATCAAATAAATATTGAACCTGAGTTAGCACTTAATAATAACTAAAAATTTAAATATGTTTCCCCATGTTAGTAAAAGGAGAAACATTATCATAACTCATCCAGAGAATGAATGTGGATGATCAAATGATACATATTCAACTTTCCAATAATCAGTAGTATTTGAATAGAAATATATGAGACACTGATACTTTTCACCATGTCAATGGAATGTCACACTATATAGAGGAATATAATAGAATCTAGATTGTGAAAAAAATATGAATTTTATAATATATAAAGTAATTAGTATAAAAATTAGTAATTATTATAATAAAATGTCCATAATGAATCTAGATAAAAAAAGATGGACAGTTTTAATAGAACATAACCAAAAAGTGATAAATATTTATCAAAGGGTTCTGTTGAAGGAATGTATATCACAAGAAAAAAACAGAAAAAACCACATAATACAACCAAAGGAAATATTTTTTCCAACATATATGAAATAAGTTTAAGATAATGATCATAAACCAATGAACAAAAGTTGAGTTACCAAAAATCCTGACTACTGGGAAAAGAACTTAGTCAACAAACATGTGGATAAGGGAACATAATTTTCCTATTGCATCCCATAAAATATAAGGAGTGTGATTAAAATATATTCATGGGTAGTGAATACACTATTCAAAGATAACATGGTTCACAAAAAGTATTACAACTCCAATAATCACAATTGAGACCAATAAAACCATTTAGTACTAAGAAACACATTTAAAAAATACCTAGAAATATTGGAATTGAAATTGAAACTCAAATACTATTGTTAAAATATAATTCTTGATACTATATAACATATAGTTGTTATATTCCTTTAAAAAATGAGATTGTTTGTATAATATGAAATACCCATCAAAGAGAGGAATTCGTGATGAAAAAACATTTCAAATTTTGGAACATTGTTAACCAAATCCCATGTGAAATTTTACATGAAAGGGGACATTGAGTACTCGGAAATATAATTGAATCATGATATAAATAATACAATAGGGTGTCATGTACACTATAAAAAAATAATATTTGGTGAATAATATAAACATGTCTCATGAATGGGAATTGATACATAAACCTTTAACTAGTATTTATGACTTCTATGAATGTACTTTAAACTCTAGAATCACAAAAATATGTATATTAATCACATATTTAATTACATTAATCATATCTATATTCATTTATACTTTTCATAAATATTCATTCTCTATATGAATTATATCTATTTTCTATATGGGGTGTCATATTTTGACCATTTTTAGTAATTTCATAATATAGATGTATGTGTTAATCCTTATTTTATATTTAATAATTAATAGATCATTAATGTTACTATTATTGAGGATTTATAGTTATTTTTTGTGTATCAAACTCCTTTTATGTCTGTCTTAGTCACCACTGTTGATGATGAAATCAATAACAATCATGTCTCAGTGACTCTTAACGATCGATGTGTGTTTTCTTAATTACTAAATTAAATATTGGTATAACCCCTCTAGAATAGAAAAAAATAATTATCAATAAATTTATGTCTTATTATACCAATAATTATGTTCCCAAGTAATTCATGAATTAAATTCATAGTATTTTTCCATTATGTGGTTAAACTGACCTAAACATGAACATACCCTCATTTAATGAATGATTATGAGTTGGTTTTGCTGTAATTTTATTATAAAAGAATTTTAATTGAATTATTTAGTGGTTTTTAAAATGATATATCATATTATAAATTATTAAAAATAATAATTAACATATATGATAACATTAATAAAATTTTAATAAAATATTATTCTCTTAGTGCACTTATTTTATATGGCTTAATTAATGATGATTACTTGTTTATAATACCATTAACATGTTCTTGAATTAGTCATAATAAACCATAATGATGTGATAAAAACCATATTTATCCTTTATTTGCATATATATATCTTATATTGTAAGGAAATTAAGGAAAATGAAACATGTTATTTCATGGTGGCAGTAATCTGCACAACACACTTACACCATTTTTGTTTTTCGTAATGGATGAGTATATGAATAAAAAATTATAAAAACCTTAATATAGTGAAATTAAATTGCATATGTAACAATAATATACATATATTAGTGTAACTAGAATAAGTTTCAAACAATATAATTATGGAGAAAAGCTGTGTAATTGATAATACTAACACAGTGGACTTGAATTTTCCATATAAGTCTCTTTAGAATTAGAGGCCTTATGAAAATTAATAGTGAAAATAAGATATTTTACAAGGAATTCGGTCTTATGTGGTTATAATATTTATCTTTTAATGGATAAATTAAAATTATAAGTGAGACATGATGTGTTGAAGATGATACCCTTTTATAAATGCAGGGATGGGTAATTTGGGATGTTACCCTTACATTTTCAATAATTTAATGTCACTATTAATGTGTTAAATGCAGAAAAGTAGATAAATAAGGATATTAAGATGATTTTTCTTCAAAACACACCCCAACTACTCCTTTTTTAGGATGTTTTGAGTGTTTTATTACTTTTTCTCTAACCTTTTATCTTTTTCCCCTAATCTACAAAACCATGGTAAATTATTTCTAACCATAGTGAATAATTTTAATGAGAAAGAATAATATGAAAAATTATAAAATAAATAAATAAATATAATTATATGTTTTAAAATAATTATGTTAGAGAAAATTAATAAATACATGAAATCTATATTTTAAAATAAATACACTTGATAGTGTAAAAACCATTTTTAGAGAAATACAGTTTTTATGCTTTAATTTTATATATCAGACCAAATAATATGGAATAATGATTTTAATGAAATAAATTGATTTATTATAAAAATATAATGGTTGTAAGGATTCAAATGCTAAGAAAAAACAAATATACTATGAAAATAATCTATTCAATAAAACAACTAAAAATAGTTTTTTTATTTATGTAACATTTTATTTTGTTCTAAAGATATTGGAAATTGGATTTATAATTTCAAATAATTTTCTAAAATTAATAATTTTATTCCTTATATTAATATTTAACTAATTAAAAGGATTTATGAGCATAAAAATCTCTCTTATATAATGATAAAATTCTAAAAATTGCATGTTTTATGGAAAACATATTTTTGACTAATAGCTGACCTTCTCAGAAAATGATAAAAAATTCATACTATTTTTTTGAGTAATTAGATAAGTGAGTTGATTTTTATTAATTTCAAATTCCAAAATTTATAATTTCAATTTTTTAATTAATTCCTAAAATATAATGAGAATGCGTTTTTGTTGGAAAGTGACATTTTCAAATATTAATTATCATTATTTTCATTTCATATAACTTACCAACTAAATTAGTGTTATAAAATTATTAATATACAACAAAAAATTTCATCATTAATCACATGTTTTCTAAAATAGAAATGCATATCGCATAAAAATTCAATTTTTAGAAAAATAATCTTCTTTGAAATAATTGATCTTATTAGTCATTTTGGGTAAAATTATTGAATTTAATTCACATTAAATGTATCCTTTATTTTCTATAAACATTTAATTTATAAAGTGGTTACTCCTACCCATTCCTGCTATTTCAATTACTTGGTTTTAATTTCTATACATAAATATTTATATTTTATCAAAATAAATAGTGGTTTTGATTACATTTGGTGTTGTGTGAGGAGAAATATAACAAAGGAATTCACTTATTTAAAAAAAATCATATATCAGAATTTGGGGGTGTTATAATCTCCTCCCATTAAATAAATTCTATCATTAAAATTTTAATCAAATGATAACACTACAAAAAAACATGGTTTAGCGGCGGTTTTGTGGCGGCCGTTCACAAAACCGCCGTTAAACCTTTTTCGGTGAAGGTTTCGCGGCGGTTTTTAATAAACCGCCGTGAAACCCGAATTATTTTAAACACACGCCGACCCTTTCCCCCTTCCCCTTCCCGATCCCTAACCCTCGCGACTCCCCACCCCCCGCATTGCCGGTGACTCCCCACCCCCGCGCCCTCCGGCGAAACCCGCACCCCCCGGTGCCCCCCCTCGACC
This sequence comes from Viscum album, assembly GCA_963277665.1. Lineage (NCBI taxonomy): Eukaryota > Viridiplantae > Streptophyta > Magnoliopsida > Santalales > Viscaceae > Viscum > Viscum album. The sequence continues at coordinate 1,675,266,471 of OY728133.1, forward strand.
ACCGGCGACCCCCTCGACCACCGGCGACCCCCGCACCCCCCGCGCCCCCCGCGCCCTCTGGCGACCCCGGCACCCCCCACGCCCCCCACGGCCTTCGGCGACCCCCGCACTTGATTTGTGAGGTAATCTAATGACCTGATTTGTTTACATATTAGTGAATCGGGATGGGATATTAAAAATTAGTAATATAGGAGTTTTATTTTGTTGTTATTGGGATCATTAAATAATCATATGGAACCCGAATGATAGGGTATTTTTATGATTATGTGGTTCCCAATAGATGATGACTTTTTATTATTTTATAGTTTATAGTGTATGGGTACATTTTATGTTTATACTGAACCCAACCAATGAAAACATAAATTTCAATTTTAGTGCCCAATCTATACGTAAATATTATGATTATATGGTTCCTAGTCGAGGGGAATTAATTTTTATTTATAGTTGTTGAATAATGGGGACTTGTATCTAAAATTTAATTTAAAAAGATTAGCCTTGAAAACTATATAGGGACTATAATGACTCTACATCAAAAACAAATCCAATGTATGTATGACCAAGGTTAATGGTAATATATTTAGATCATTTTGACCAATGGTTTATGTGTTCATTTATGTATTTATTTCTAGTTAGTTTCATACATGTCATATATATGTTTCACTTTTGTTACGATCCCATTGGTGGTGTCTTACATTATTTAAACTCACACCCTACACAATCCTATTTGTTCATGTGAAAAATTTATGACCAGGATCCAGTGAAGGGAAAGGACCCTGTGTTGGAAACTGATTAAGAAGACTAGGGTGGATAGAGGTAGTATAGGGACATACAATGAATAATTATTGTAGTTTCATATTTATTTATTTTTATTGTCTTTCATTCATTTTGTAACATTGATATACCACTTATGGGTATCATTTGATTGTTTTATTGGGGATTATATTGTATTTCATTTTACATGTTATATTTAGCATGATTTCTATGTTATTGTTGACATTATTTATTTTATTTAATGGATATATGTTTTATACTCTCATGGTTTTCTATTCCAGAGATTATAGTCTTCCCATGATGTTCTATTTCACCATTTACACAAGTTGGCTTCCTCTAGTGTATGAGGGGGAGCGCTTGAGGTCATGAAGAAACTCAATTTTGTTACTTATGAGTAAACCTAATCTTGGATGTTACAAAGAATACTACTAATTGGTTTTAATATGGTACCCCAAAAAGTATTATGTGTTGGGACTATAAATATTAAAAGACAAAAGCATAAAATTAAAATCTAGTTTTGAAACCAAAATAAAATATCCAAAGTACTCAAAAGGAAATACAACCCATCTATATGTTATAAATGTGTCAACATCCCATCATGTTACCATGAAACTCCCACAACTAGATAACATGGATACATTCCTCCAACTTTTTTTGACTTGAAATTACCTTATTTAGAAAAAAATAATATCTACACATACTAAAACTTATATGTAGGGTGTGAAGAAACTGTCCCCGTTGGATCACAAAAAGTATTATATAAATACTATTTATAAGATAAAATGGTTATTCTCATTTAAGAGAGAAAGATAAATGAAATACATTTTCAAAATATATATCAAATAATTTAAATTCATCCCTTTAAAAAATTCTCAAAACCATTTCAAATAAACCAAATTTAAAATAAAATTTAATGAAACCATTTTTATTTCAATGCATTCAAATCATTACAATGCATTTCCACCCTTACAAATAAAAAAAATAATTAATAAACAATCATTTTCGTTATTGGTGTTGAAGTAGTGAGGGGTATGGGAACACCTTTTTGGTGTTAATTATGTGAAAGGCTATTTCAGGTTACTTGAAGGTGAACTATAGTGTGAGGTGTTTTTTGGTGCAACTCATGGTGTCGTTCCTAGACGTGTTAATTTTTTTCAATTATATTTTCCCCTAATTGATTATTAGGGGTTTTAGCCCCATCTTCTTTGTATCAATCATGCACGACATCAAATATTGACCCTTATGTTCTTCCTTTAATCCCTAAAAGATTTGAAGTATGTTGTTGGGTGTGATTTCATTGATGGCTCAAGTTGAGAATGCCTCTTTTATATCATTATATGTTTCATTGTTCTTCATTTATTTTTGGATTTTTTGGTTAGATTTTGGAGATTATTTACACTGGATCATTGTATAAATCATCTGATCTGATAATTATTTTTCTGAAAACTGATATGAGATGTCCCAACATTATTATCTCATGATGTAACATGTCATTGGGTTAGAGGTACATCACCATTTATAATTTTTAAATAGTTTTAATTAAAATTAGATTAAGTTAAGTTAATTTTTTGATTGACTTGGTTCAACTTCATAGGTAATTTTTTGGGATAAAGGTTGGAGTTCACCACAAACAATACATAAGTGGTTGGTTATTATATAGGTGTGATGAGGTGGGCTGGTGATTTTTAGGCAATTGTTCCTTGTTGGTTTTAATTGAAATAAATTATAATTTTTATAATAAAATTATATAATTAACAATAAATTGTATATAATTATGTATTTGGTGTTGTGCCTTGAGATAGGTACTAAAGATATGATTTTAGATTTAAAAAATCATAGACCAGAGTTATAGGGTTGTTCTTAAAAAGTGAAAAAAATAGAATTGATGTGAGTAGTCCTTCTGCATTTCCCATGTGTTTATGAATTTGATGTATGTATGTGTTTTACATTCTCACCACTATAGTGATCAAACCCTTTTAAAAAATTAATTTTTTTTATTAAAATAAAATTCTTATAAATGAGATTAATAATGTTTCAATGTCTAAGACAACCCTTGAATAAAAAACTGGTTATTTATATGTCGATGGTTGAAGACATGATTATAAATGTCTGACTTGTAATACTCAAACCTAGAGAGGTGAGACTTCGATGAATAAAGTGAACATAGTGGCCCTCTTTATAGTTGGTTGTGTATGAAACCATTGAGAAACATCATTCTTCTTGGAGGACATCTAAGGTCAAGCCTAAACAATCACATAATGTCTCAGGTTTAAAATGCATTATGATCAGTTTCGATCACACATCAATGGGGTGTTGTTTGAGGCATCATAAATGTGTGATCGATAGTGTTATGATAATTGTGTAGCCTGATATTCTTATTGCTCCTCAATGAGGTGTTGATGCTGTCTCCTATGGACCAGACTTGTTCTGTTGGTCTGAAGTGGTAAATGTGATCAATGAATCATCTTTATTATATTATGCATACTTTATGATCAATGGTTCATCTTTATTATATTATGTTTCTGTAATCTTACACTCGTATATTTTTGTGTAGGCACATTGTGATATACATGGATAAAAGCTGGATCACATTACCGAGGAACACACCTCAATATGTTAAGGGTTTGAATGAGTTTTTAGATTTTTCAATTTCTAATCGATCCGTTGAAGGGAGAATAAGATGTCAATGTCCTAAATGTAAATATAGAACATGGTTGAAGAGAGATGAAGTTTATGAACATTTAATACTGAAGCAATTCCTTGATCAGTATTTGTGTTGGATTTGGCATGGAAAATCAAACAATACAGAAAGATTGAAGACTGATGGTAATCCACAGAATGAGGTCCCAAGTTTGTCGCCAATGGAAAATGAAATGCAAAACCTCATAAATGATGCATTCGGCACTGCAAGACACCACTATGAGCATCAAAACATATCAGAATAACCAGAAGATGGTGCTACAAATTGCAACGTGACAAGTGATGTTTTTGAGACGGTAACACAAGCAGATCAAGATTGTAACATATCATTGGATCCTCCTCTTGATTCTATGGAGCCAAATGTAAGGGAAAACTTCAGTGAGGAAAATGCGTTTCATGATTTAGTTGACGATGGATATCAAGAGTTGTATAGTGGGTGTTTGAAATATTCAAAGCTTTCATTTCTGCTGACGTTGTACCATATCAAATGTCTACGTGGAATTACAAATAAGGCAATGTCTATGTTATTGGAATTGATTCGTGATGCATTACCTGAAGCAAAAATCCCAGAATCGTTTTATGAGATGAAAAAAGTTGTAAACAAGCTTGGTCCGAATTATACAAAAATACATGCATGTCCTAATGATTTTATGCATTACTGGGGAGAGGATCCAAGTAGACAGAATTGTAAGAAATGTTCTTCTTCTAGATGGCAGTCAAAGGGTGATGTTGGAAGTATGACTGAACATAATTTCCTGGAGAAGAAGAAAAGGAACACACCTGCAAAAGTTTTGCGTTACTTTCCTTTGAATCCTCGATTGCAAAGATTATTCTTGTCATCAAAAACCGCCGAACACATGAAGTGGCATGCTATAGATAATAAAAATGATGGGTTAATGAGACATCCACGAGATTCCCAATCGTGGAAGACATTTGATTCATTACATCCAGATTTCTCAGCTGATCCTAGGAATGTTCGATTGGGGTTGGCTGCCGATGGATTCAACCCATTTGGGACTTTGAGTACAAGTTATAGCATTTGGCCAGTTGTTTTGATCCTTTATAATCTACCTCCGTGGATGTGTATGCAACAGACATATTTTATCATTTCGATGATTATTCCTGGAAAACAAATGCCTGGAAATGATAATGATGTATACCTGCAGCCTTTGATTGAAGAATTGCAGGAGTTATGGAGCAACGGTGTTGAGACATTTGCTGTTTCTTCTAAAACAATGTTCAAAATGCATGCTGCTTTAATGTGGACCATTAGTGACTTCCCTGGGGTTGGGAAATTATCTGGTTGGAACACTTATACGGGTTTTCCTTGTCCCGTTTGTAACATTGATTTTAAGCCCAAATGGCTACCTCACAGTAGAAAATGGTGCTTCTTGTGCCATCGAAGATTTCTTGATGCATCTCATAGATTTCGGCTGAACAAATCAAAATTTAATGGTTCCATTGATCGTAGACCACCTCCAAAGTTGTTAACCGGTTCTGAAATATTGACACAGCTTGAAAATGTTAAAACAGAATTTGGGAAGGTTCATCATTTGAATGATAGCGGAAAATGAGTGCGAAGTGCATCGTCAAGTGAAATCAGAACGCAACAATGGAAGAAAAAAAGTATATTTTTCAAACATCCGTATTGGGAATTTAATTCTTTGCGCCACAATCTTTATGTGATCCATATTGAGAAGAATGTATGTGATAATTTGATTTTCACATTACTTAATGAGCATGGAAAGTCGAAGGATCATCTCAATGCTCGCAAAGACTTACAAGTAATGAACATTAAATGTGATCTCTGGCCAGATGAGAATGAAAAGTATGCTCCGGCCATTTTTTCAATGAAAAATAGGGATAAAGATACGTTCCTTCAAATTTTAAAGAATGTGAAGTTATATGATGGGTATTCGAGTAACATCTCGAGGTGTGTTGACTTGTATAATCGTAAGTTATATGGATTGAAAAGTCACGATTCACATGTTTTGTTACAACAGTTACTACCATTGGCATTGCGTACATTATTACCTGAAAAAGTTACTGCTGTTGTACTCCAATTCTGCAAATTTTTCAGGCAATTATGTGAGAAAGCTCTACATCCATTTCATCTTGACAACCTACAGGAGAGGTTTTTATTAACCCTTTGTGCAATGGATATTATCTTTCCTCCATCGTTTTTTACTATCATGATTCATTTTACTGTGCATTTGGTTAATGAAGCTAAATTAGGAGGCCCCGTTCATTATCGATGGATGTATCCAATTGAGAGATATTTTATTTATATGTTTCAAGTTAAGTAAACATTTTTTGGCATTTAAATAAATGCATAATATTATTATTATTTTTCACAGATATCTTGGGAATTTGAAAGCAAAAGTGAGAAATAAAGCTCAACCAGAAGGCTCTATTGCTGAAGGCTATTTGGATGAGGAGTTTCTCACCTTTTGTTCCAGATATTTGGATGATATTGAGACAATATTTAATCGATTTGGACGTGTTGACGACACATCAACTCAATCTCAAATGCATCAGAAATCAAAAAAATTTCCTACTATTGGCCGATCAGTTGGGAGGACCTCATACGCGACACTAACAGAATTGGAATTATTACAGGAACATAGATATGTGCTGCTGAATAGTGAAATTGCATATCCATTTATTGAAGAGTTGAGGATACAAACAAAGAGGCGAATGAGATTCCGAACACGAAATGAAAAAGATATAACGAAAGCTGTGAATAAAGAGCTGGTAGAATGGTTTGCACGACGTGTAAGTTTATAAATATTGCAATAAATACGAATATTAGTTTGACACATACAATTTGCAAATCTATTAATTTTTTTTTCAGATCATGAATACTGATACTTGAGTAGACTTGTCAGAAGATTTGAAGTTTCTTGCTAGAGGTCCTATAAAACAAGTTATAAAGTTCGACGCTTATAATGTGAATGGTTTTAGATTTCGTATAGTCGATCAAGAAGTGGGTTTGAAAACACAGAATATTGGTATATTTACATTTGCTGAAGTGGAATACTATGGAAAGCTGCATGATATTATTGAATTAAACTACCATGGGAATTTTTCTGTTATTTTATTCAAATGGAAATGGTTCGATATAATCAGAGGTGTTAAAAGAGATTCCTTGCAATTTACTTCTATAAACTTCTCTCTCTTGATGGATGTTGGTGATCGTGAACTGCATGATCCATATATCTTAACATTGCAGGAAAAAATGGTATATTATGTCAATGATGTTGTGGATGAAGGGTGGAGTGTAGTTACTCATGCAATACAAAGAGATTTGTATGATATGGGTGATGAAGTGGAATATTTGACCTCTGCAATTGAATTTCATCAACAACAGGAAGCAGAATTATTTGTCCATCATGATATTGAAAATATTAGTCTAGAAAGGATGAATGAAGTGGATGAAGCAATGGAGCAGGAAACCGACATGATTGAAGGGGAAAATGATTGTATGTACAATTATTTATTCATTCAGCAACCACCTGTTTCATTTCTATAGTCATTTATTATCATCGTTATATATATTTTGTTTGTTAGTACTTGGAATCTATTATCATTTATAATTTTTTTTCTGCATAAATTTTTTGAAATATATTATCTGAACTTAATTTTATTTGATTAAATGACAGGAATGCCAAGGAAGAAGCGGTACACCATTTCTTCTACTTCTGTGAAGGATGACTATCAGTCTGTCCCCACGACATTTGAGGCAGCAGCTACCTACATCCCTGCATCATCTCCCCATGCACCATCTCTGACACCATCAGTGGATGTCTCATTAGAGGATGAGTCATCGCCTCCCCCTACTGGAGCCTCAGCAGTGGGGCAGCGACACGCCCCTTCCAGTTCATCACGGACATTTTGGAGGGTCACAGTCATAGGTAAAAATTTTAATTAAATAAATTTATTGCATTTTGTTTATAGTTTTTGTTTCCTCATTATAGATGAAAAAAATGCAATCGTGGAAAAACACATCAAAAGTTCTGATGTTTGGAGCATGCATGGTGAGAAGATAGTGGTGCCATTTGATTCTTATGGGGTCCCGACGGATGACGCCGCAGGATTACTTGGTCAGATTATAGGTCAGCTGGCAGCGGGGCCCATTTCCCAGCCTATTTCATATGATGATTGGAGGCATATTCCTCCAAACTGAAAAAATGATGTTTATGATTCTCAGATAAAGTTAATTTTATTACTTTATGGTTTAATTGAATGTCATGTTACTAATATATTCGAAATGAATTTCTGTATACAGATGTTCTTCCACTTTACCGTTGCTGATGTGATAGCACGGAAGTGGACATTGAAAAATCTTGGAAAAAAATTGAATGATTTCAAATGGAGGTTGTGGTGTGATGTCAACGATACTTCATTGACTATGCAGCAGATGTATGAGAAGCTACCCAGTGGGGTACCAAAAGAACAGTGGAAGGTTTTTGTCGATAGACATCGTGATGAGAAGAGGATGGTATTGAAATATATATTATTATATTATCCAAATTTTATATTTATACATGTACATGAAGATGAGATAGAAATTGAATACAATACTGTTAAATTGAATTTTATTTATTTCAGGATCTCTCAAGAAAGAATGCTTCAAACCGGGCAAAGCAGGTCATCCAGCACACTGCGGGTTCAAAAAGCTTTTCAAGAAGCCGAATGTCATTGGTAATCTTTTAATTAGTTTAAATATTTTTAAGATAATATTATCTATTTAACATATTTAATTAATGATTTATCTTTGTTTAATGCAGTCACAGAGTTTAGGGCATGAAGCATCCCGAACAGAACTGTGGCTGGATGTTCATAAAAAAACAAATGGAAGTTTTGTTAATGAACCTGCCAAAGAAGTTGGGGTATGAAGTCAATTATTTATTATAATAACTTATTATCAGTTTTTACTGTGTTAATATATATTGATATTTGATTTATAGGTAAAAATTACAGAAATATGGGATGCCAATCCTGGGCAATCCTACTCAGTCTCCCAGGATGACATGGTTGGTAAAGTCCTTGGGAAGGAGCATCCTGGTAGAGTGCGCGGGATGGTTTTGGGACCCGTACCATCTGAGGTTCTTTCACATGCCATCAGGGATTTCAGCTACATCTACTCTTAGTTATAGTCATTTCATACCTGAAGATTCTCAAAGGGAGATGTCTTCTCTATGAAACACAGTTCACCAGCAGGGGGATCAGATATCTGCTTTGCAGAAAGAGTTGCTTGAAATATGTCAGCATTTGAGCAGATATGCCCCCGGTGGTAGTGCATCGGGTAGTGGTGAGCAGGTAAATCACAAAAAAATCAAAATCATTTAGTTTTCAAACTTTTATTAGTTTTAAGTTTTATTATAAATATGCAACAATATTTACTTTTCAATATAATGTTCTTACAGGTGGCAGCAGGTGGTGAAGATGAAGGTGGAGAGGGTGACGATGCAGCATCAGATGATGAGTAGTAGTATTGTTGATGTGTTGAACAAGTATGATAACAGTTGGTTTGTATATGTAACATTTATGGCACATAGTTTCCACCAAACATTTCCATGTCCTAACATTTTTTGTTTCCTCATGTTTCCTTCTATGTATTTTATTTATTTATGATGTTTCATTTTATGTCTTGATATCTCAAGTGTGGTATACATCATTCCATTTAAACCTGTGTAAAATCTAGTGAATGAACACAGGGATTAAGTGACATGAGTATATGCCTCATTTAATCACTCTGATCATCATATGATGGACCTATGGTGAGCTGTCTAGATCATGCCAATGAAATTTCTGCATGACTACATGGACCTTAATAAGCTAATTCTTGATAAACATTGGAAAATATATGAAATAAAGAATAAAAATTATGGGAGACGTACATGAAGATCGATAATATGATATTCTTGTAGAGGAATCATGTACAAAGAATGATCTATCCAGATCATGCGACAAAAACTGGAAATGTCATCCAGTACTTGTGAAGTCCTTAGGTCATTTTGACCAAGTCTTGATAAGTCCTCCAGAAAAATCATCCATGTCTAATAATGTCCCCTAGAAATGTCTGATGTATCATGTGATGACCTTCTAACATATCAAACCTGATCACACAACACCCTTGGATATGTTTGCATTGTTTATGTAGAGTTTCTCAGGAAAAGTTAATGAAGTTGTTCGGTAGTACTCTAAAATGTTTTCGTCAATCCTGAAAAGTATCACGGACATGCATGCGTCGTCATGAGTAAACCCTTGGATAAGACATTTGGATCATGAAACAGTCCTTATACATGTCAACCATACCATCCAGAACTATCTAGAAAACAATCCAAACATGTTAGGTGGACACTCCAGACACATCAGGCAGACAATCCTGACATGTGATGCAAATAATCTGGACATGTTAGGCAAGCACTCAGACATGTCAGAAGTACACCTAGTCATGTTAGGATAATAATCCATAGAAACTATGCATACAACACAAACATGTCTGGAAGATAATCAAGACATTTCAACCAAAAAATCTAAAAATTACAGGTAGAAATATGGACATGTCAACTAGATAATCTAATCATATTAGGCAAACACTCAGACATGTCAACCAAACAATACCTACATGTTAGATAGACAACACATACATGTCAGATAGATCATGTAGGGAATGTCAAACCTGTCTGGTAGACACACATGGATTTGTACCATTTCAACCCCCATTCCACCCCATCGGTTGGTTAGGGGTAACAAAACTACAAGTACTCTAATTCAGGTGCATGAAAGATACATAGGACGCCTTCCTAAGGCCGGATTTCTTATGGGTATCCACCTCATTTTACATCCCTCCATATCATAGACACTCTAAACCACGAGACCCATATTCTCCCATTGTCTTATCATCCTTCCTCATCCACTAGCATATTGAGAAGAGAAAGTGAACTATGAAAACATTGATTCCTTTTATAGACAAGATACGTAGGAAACCTCCCTAAGGCTCTAGCTCCATATTGAATACCCCATCAGAGCTAAACCAATGTATATGTCCCATATCCATGCATGGTGAGACTGGTCACTTGCAATACCATTATTCTCACACAAACCAAGACTAACATGGGATTAGGGATTTCCATAGATCATATCACTAGCATCATGAATTTACCCTAACAAGGGAAATCATAGTGTGTATTCCCCGTTTAGTGGTATGATACAGTTTCACTTCCTATAAAATGGAATCTACCTAAGTTTATCCCTTGGTGGCATTCCCATATTGGAAAACCTTGAGGTAATAACTGTCATACGTAGTAATTATCTATCACTTCCCATCAGCAGTTTGAGGGTAAATCGAAATATGATGACTCTAATTCCAGTTATAAGAAGGATATATAGGCTACCTTCCTAAGGCTCAAGATATATACATGATTCCTAAGTTCCCCCATATATATCCTTTTCAAGCGATGTTAAACTACATGGATGATACTTAAAGAAACCATGTGAGTTTTTATTCCTACTATGTACATGATATGTAGGACCCCTAATGAATGTTCAATCCAATCCTTAAAACACCAATTTACTTTATGTACGACATTATACTCTAGAGTGCCCAGTTATAAGAATTAAAAATATAAACATTTACCCATTACTATTAAGTTTTGTAAGTGTTTCACAAACATATATTAAATATATTAGAGAGGTCTATATTAGAAAATAATTCCACCCAAATGGTGGCGATGAACCCGAACTCCCATAATCTCAACACTCATTGGGTTTGAATTCCCATTTGGCTACCTTCCATTAGAAATAAGGTTCATGCCTTGTCATGGATGTGAAAACCATTCAGAGTTTCAAGGAGAAAAATAGTGAACCCAGGTTAAGTCATGTTGTGACCTTAGTCAACACACATGTTTCACTATGTTTTGTGGATGTAACATTACCCTAAATCATTTTGGATAATTAAATGTAAAGAAAAATGTAAAGAGTTATGTAGTTTTCATCAGAATGTGAATGAAGTATACAAGAGTCCAAAATTCATAAGGTTGGGGAGATACCAATCATGGTATCTATAATACATTGATACATTTCATACATAATCCAAAAAAGAGGATTAGATAATCAAGGGGTGGTTGGGTATGTCGATGATCAAGATGTAGGTTGGAACTTAAAAAAGATTGTATTTTTTATCTTGTATGTTGGGTATGACATAAGGTCCTTCAAATGAGATAGATCGAGGATAGTGCATCCATACCTATATATTACATGAGAAGTGATTATCTATATGGATGAGGGACATGTGAAGTGATAATCCATAAATGAAAATGACACGTGAGGTAATAATCGACCTAGAGATTGTATACTTAGAGTATCTAGAATGCATTAGTTGGCTATATGGGAATGACATAATATGTTACCCATGGTCACTAAATTTCTTATAAAAAAGAAATGTATGAGAGTATATTCTAACATGTGATTCATCTAGTGGAAATGGGTATAGATACATGTATTTGGTAGACATCGTGCCAAATCCCTTTGTTTCTTGAGTAGCACCAATGATTTTAATGAAACATCTCATTGCTTATATTTATGAATCCATTTATTCATATTTTATTCAATTTTATAAAGGAATGTGGGATCAAACATTGTATTTTACTGATTGTGGATTTATTTTGACTCATAGAGCTACTTGAAATGTTTTTTAGAGTTAATATTCATGATTTTTTATTTTAATTTGCAATGTATCATGTACTATGTGATGCACATCGAAGTTAATAATAGCATTACAAAAGTTTTTTTTGAAAATATCAATTTTTGTATTTGGTTTTATATGTTATTTTATACGATACAATATACGATAAAATAGAAAAAAATTCTTTTAGGATTCAGTACTATTGGGAGATTGTATCAATTTTTGCATGTCATTATAATATATTGGCCCAATGTACCATGATCTTGAAACATGAATGAGATATTGTATTTATCATTGGTAGCCAAATTTAAGTGTTCACATTTGAACAAATCATCCCATGTAAAATATCATTATAGTAAGTTTCATATTGTTTTTCAGGGAAGTGGTGTAGTAGGTCTAGATTTTTTTCCAATTCATCATTTAGCGGCGGTTTTAACCGCCGCTACTGCCATAATTGTTAGAATTTAGCGGCGGTTTTAACCGCCGCTAAATATATAATGTTTATATTTAGCGGCGGTTTTGACTGCCGCAAAATATGCGCATCAAACGCCAGAATTTAGCGGCGGTTCCAACCGCCGCGAATAAAAAAGTGTCACATACCCATAAAACTGCCGCTAAATGGAGAGAAACTGCCGCGAAATGAGGCATCTACGACACATTTCTTAAACCACCGCGAAATAGAAAAAACAGCCGCTAATAGATTGTCGACGCCAAGTTTCGCGGCGGTTTTTGTAAACCGCCGCCAAACCATATAGCGGCGGTTTAAACCGCTGCTAATTGGGAAAAAAACCGCCACTAAGGGATGCTTTTGTTGTAGTGTAAAAATAATTTCAACTGGGAAATCATAATTAACCACACACCACAAGATGATCATGGATTTATTTAAGATGTATAATGAGATTTATATTTATGAAAAATCCTTATAAAAACATTATAAGGATATAAAACCCATTCACAATTTCACTTAAAATAAAACATTGGGATATAGATCCATATATATAAGGAATAATAACCCAAAATCCAAAAAAAATATTTATATTATAATCATTACACTAGGTTTTTTATTTTTTACTTGTTATCCAGTGGTTGGTAAAAACTTACATAAAATTGGATACTAGAAAATTTAGATTGAAACCCCGCTATTTGATTCATTAATAGTAGTTTCATAGTTTTTCCTTGATTGTAGGGTAATTATTGCATATCTCCCTCATTTAGCCTTGGATTGGGATATTGAGTCACATTATTCCCAACTCTCTTTCAATTAAAGTAATAGATTTTTGTATCATCTCTCTTTACATTAGACTTGTGACTTTTATGAGCTTCATACACACAAATACAGCAATTACCCTTTGTTTATTTCTATATTTTTGATAAGTAGGAAATAGAATTTTTTTTCTTTTTCATATTGGTCACCTGAATTTTTATGAAATTCCATTTTTTTCTTCTTTGGTGTGTTTATGAGTTTTAAAATGTTGAATTTGTTAAAAAAATTCTTAATATATTGTTTTCAATAATTAAAAATTTCACACTCTAGACCTTATCCTAAAAGATTTTTCATTATAACTACTTTTTTATTGTTCATGACATCCATTTCAAACTTGGTACATTTTGGATTTGACCATTAATAAAACCAAAACAGTTAACATAAATGTTGGTCATTATAAGAGAAATAACATAAATAACTATAAGAAAATTTAACCCTTGATGTCCTAGTTGATAAAACTATCACGTTAGATTATAATTCCTACAACTCAATTTATATTAAACTCATTCAAATATATATCACTATAAATTTAACACATATTATTTTTGGTTCATCCCAGGATTTTCTGATTTGGGTTCTCTCATACTTATTAAACTAGAATATAAAATAGAGATATCAAATTACCATGAACATTATTAAAATATTCTAAACTGAATATTCATTAAAATATATGATCTCAATTGAATTTATAATTTTCCTAATAACATTATTTATTCTCATAATCATATACCAAAGTATGTATATTCCATAAACATATACTTTGAGAATCATACCTTTCCCCAAAAGCTTTTTGATTCTATAAGACATGAAACCATAATGAGTTAATAAATTCAGCTAAGAAATAACTATATCATTAGACAATAGTTCATGAAGTCAAACACTAGTCCATATATATCATAATCCCGAAAATATGATAAGAATTACCAATAATACCTTAAATTATAATCAGTCCCATGTATATTGAAACAACATAACATAAATTTTCAAAATTACCCAACCCTTTCAAAAAAAATAAAACCATTACAAAATAATCATTTCTTGAGTTTATTGATACAATTTAATATATGATTTCAAATTCTTAATTAAATAATTTGAAGATATTTCCTTATACATTTCACATAATCAAAATAAACATTATAATATACTATAATATCATTGAAAAATATCACTCACTAATTATAATAACTAATAGTTTTAGGAAAATATCAATCTCACACACTTAGGTTGTTAACTCACCCTAAAGGAATTCAATATTTTTTTATTCATTTTTAGATAATCCCCTATTTAACTAGGTTGAGAGGAACTCTTACATGACCTTTCTGACTAGAGGAACTACTCTCAGTATATGACCTGAAGTCCCATGTAATGGACTATGTAATAAATTCCCCTCCCTAGAATATGCTTTGTTTATGGAATCTATCCCCCACCATGAATGGATGATATTATATCATGTCCCCATTTGTATCTATACAGTTTTGGGTACTGATTTTAGATTCTATACCCTCTCATTCATCCAATCCATTTAGCTCTAGTTGGATTGATTCAACATGATCATATTTCTCTTATGGGGATTGATACCATGTTCCAATATATTACATTTTAATAGAATGAAAGATACGTGTCACTAAATAAATTTGGCTCAAAGGCTTGAAGTAGTTCGAAGTCTTTGTGGACATAAGGTCTATAGTTTCTTGAAGTCCCTATGGTCTAAAGGCCATACTCTATTTCTCATAGGCCCAAATTGGGTGAATTGTTCAGTAGATGTTGTCAGTATTATGTAAGAACCCAAATCCTCTTTTCAGATATGGATCCTATTTTTCTTTTTTTTAGAAAAGTTGGATTTTATGGAAATTTAAGGAGTACACGCTGTGTACTTAGAAATACACATCGTGTACCAAATTCTCATAGGTGACCATGTACTGGTTGTGTAACGGCCGAGTACATAGCCATGTGAGGTTACCTGGAGATCGCCTAAAGTGAGGGTTTGTTAAGGAAAGTACATGACATGTATATTAAATGAACATATCATGTAATTTTCTTCTTAATAGATTAAACAGACTAGGGTCATGTCTAATTAGAAGAAAATCCTTCCTGTCAACTGATCTTGTAACACCCCAAGATTTTATGAAAAATATTCTTTTAATTTAATTGATGTCTTGTGTTGTACGCTACACCAAAATTAGCTTGTGGTATACGTGACACCGTATTAGCTTGAAGTATACACAACACAATTCTTGGCTCGTGTTATACACAATTTCAAGTTCGTTTTGTAGAAATTATACTACACAACATTAAGTATAGATTTTGTTTAATGTATAAATGAAATATGTTTTGAATTATGTAATACGCAACTCCAAAGTGAGCTTTCACTACACGCATCCCTGACTTGGCTTGCATTACACGCAATTGCGGCCTTCCTCGATAGCGTGTGTAGTACGCAATACCGAGTTTTACTAAACAACGATATATTATTATAATAAAAAAGCCGTTATGAATAGTATTAACTTAATTTTAAATTTTATAACATTATTATTCACCCGACATATTTTCTAGAACATGTTATGAGTACAAAATAAAATTCTCGAGTAAAATAAGTATTTTTCAAAAAAAATACAGTTTTACCGCCTTTTGATGGTGCACCCATGTTAAATCTAGTTTTTGACATTTTTATAAGTTCAATTTGACAAAATAAAATTCTTGTTTGGAATCAGGATATAAAAATTTACTTTGGATAAATTTTTCATATTATTCTGGTAACTTTCATATTTTGATGAATAGTAAAAACACGCTATATTTTAATCAAAAACTGCTTTTTTCATCGTAAAAATTTATATGGTTAAATTATAATATTTATTGGTTTTAAAGTATAAATAGAATATATTTTTACCATTTAATATAATGTATGTCATTAGCATTGATTTTACATTTAATTCATAGGTAAAATCATTTCAATCTTTTGCAACGTTTTAACTTTTAAAACCCGTTTTCTCAACAGCGAGACTAATTTTAAATTAATTAATTCCACTTCTATGTTTTGAATTTGGAAAAATGAACATCATTTTTGAATTCCGAATATCAAATATAGCTTAGGCTGAATTTTTGGTATTTTTCGGAAAAACGTCAATTTTAGATGAATAGTGAAACCACTAAGTGGTAGTTAAAAAACTGATTTTTTCATAAAACATAATTTTACTGCTTCTGTGAAAGGAATTTCAAAAATCCGAGAGACACGGTTGATATCAGTAAGTAAAATGTGGTTCAATGAGATGAAAATAATTTTTGGTGAATAGTAACTTTTTTACTTTTATTTACCGCGGTTAAAAGTAAATAGGGTAATTAAAGGTAAAAATGGCATTACTATTACCCTAACACATGTCCTAATTCTATTGGATAAGTGTATTTCGACCAAAAACAACCTTATGAATATAATATGACTATTTAGGTCCACTTGGATTAGATTAGGACATTTAATATTATTTTATTTAAAGAAGAGATAAAATAGTTAAAATCAAAGTTTAAAACCTAAACCATTTTTAATACAGGGTTACACATAAGATAAATTCAATTATAAATATTCATTAGAAAGATAAATATATTTCCTATATAATGGTATTTTATTTATAATTTTTAGACTTTAAATAATTTAATTTATTTATGACACAAAGATGATGTAGTAATTACCTTATTAAGAAAATATTAACATAATTGATGTTATAAATGGCCAAATAAATGTAATTTTAGACATTTAATGACTTACACTAATTTTATAGGTCAATGTGACATGTTAGTGTTTAGTTAAGTAACTTGGTTCGAACTTATCATTCTGTTATGAATTTCATAAAAATCATGTACCAAATTGTGTCAAAATTGACATAAATTAGTTTTTAAAACAAATATAATATTATTAATTGTTATTTAATTCTTAAAAATATAATGTTATGCCAAATGGCTTAGATAAAGATATATATATTAATAATAAACAACTTAGGGTTCGTTTTTCTTGTTATGGTAAGTTTATTAACCATATTGTGTAAGAAAACAAAAAGACACGATAAAAGTTAAATTATTTAACTTAGAGTTAAATCTAATTGATAAGGTTAAAATAATAACCTAAACTTGTCTAAATCCTATTGGATGAGAGTATTTCGACCCATCCACACTATATCTTCCAAATAAGACCCTTTGAACCATTATAAACCGAATTTGGCCTTAATATAAAATAATATTTTGAGATTTTCCTAAGGTGCCCCTCTCCTCCCTTATAAAAGGGCACCTCCTACCTCTCCTCCTCACACCAATTTGAGCATTGAAGCTCGTCCAACCCCTGCAAAAATCTCTTCTCCACTTCCCTAGTATCATCCTAGAGGTCCTGGTCTTCTTCAAAGACCATCCTTAGTTCTCTAAGAGATGATTAAGAAGAGGCGCGTCAAAAAGAGGTAATATCCATTACCGATCTTTTTCAATTTCATTCTTCTTCAACTTCTTCTTATTTAGTTGTTTCCTAATAAATTAATAAAATCAGTATTACTTATATACTAATATGTTATTATAAATATGAAACAACTCTAATTCAACTTCTATCCATCCTACATAAAAATGAAATCACCGCGCGTGCGTACGTACAGAATACCGTCTCCACGCCGTGGTGTAATCTATTTTCCGCCACCACCTTAATTGGATGGGTATAATGGTGTAATGAGTAACTATATATTATTATTATAAAGTGATATTGATACTGAAATAGTATACATACACTTCAACACAATTCCACGAACATGGGAACGATATCATCGCTCGTGCGTACGTACGGACTACCGTCTCCACAACGTGATGGGATTCATTCTCCATGTTAACCATTCAAGAATGATTATAAATTGTATATAATGAATAATAATGAAATATATGACATGATAAATCTACTTTATTTATGTATATATATATATGTATGTCATCTACTTACTTCCATTCAAGACAATAAGGAATGGAAAACAGCGTTCATGCATAAGTACGGACTACCGTCTCCATGAACGGTGTGTTTCATTTCATTCATCTATCTATTATATATATATACTGAATATATATGATATATAAATAATTTTTTATATTCTGTAAGTAAGTAAATCATGATATAAGTAATAATAATGTCAAGAACAACAAGTCCAAACACCTACAATAAATGAAACGATTTTACCCAAAACGCTTCTTTAACATGGAATTTACAAAAGAACGGGTAATATAAAGTCATAAGTGAACCATATATGATATCATAACAATGAATATGATTATGTAATAAGTCAATGAAATTATTTAAATCATTATACAGGAGGTTCGGAAACGTACAAAGCATATCGGACATAAGGTAAGGGAAAATCTCACAATCTCATTTTTATCCGAGATTGATTATACTTAAGTATTTACTGGGGTTATGTTTATCATCCATGTCCATAATTTCTCAAAATGTTATTATAAAATGTTTACTATTCATCCATGTATGTTTAAAGTCATTTTTACCCTTTTACCACATGGTATAGAATGAATCTTTTGTCGTTTTCAATACGAGGTACTTTTTGACTTTTCCGGCAAAAGTACGATAAGAATGTTTTTTTAACTTATACGGCATTTAAGGATTTTTACGGTTTTATAAAGCCTTATTTTCATAAAGCTTCCTCAAAATTATTTCAAGTATATATTCAATAAAATCCTTTTCTTTTAAAATTTCATGACATTTTGTAAAAGGAAAATGATTTTTAAAAAGAAAGGATATTTTCCTCAAGAATTCATTTCAAGGGTTTTATCAAAACCATTTTTCATCGAAGATAACAATATTTCATGAGTGTATGCTTCAAGTATAATGTCTCTATGATTTACATGGTTTCAATTTTCTTATTATGATGATTATATCCATTTCTTTTATATGGATTATGTGATGATGGGAAGATGTTTATGAAACCCATTTCTTTTCGTTGGGTTTTTATGAATGATGTATATTTATTTTGTGGCACAAGTAAGAATGATTTCATTATGAGACAGGTGGGACCTATATCTCCCTCCAATGAATTGGGTAAAGATTTATATCTCATAAGATAGACAGGGCTGGAACGGTATGTTAATCCGATTCAGTACTGGACTGGAACGAGGAGTGAACTCGATTCAGAAAGGGACTTTGTCCACTAAGATGGTCTTGGCAGCAATGCCTTGGCTAATATGGAAACCATATCATGTGATTAATGTTTTGACACAATTACATGATTTCTTCCCATACTATTTTATCAGGATTAATGTTTCTTTATGATATATGCCTTACGTACTTCCATGATTTATGTCTTTGCTCATGATTTTGATGTTTACATTTTATGTTTAAGTTTTTGCATTCAGATGTTTATGGATTGTTTTATGTTCTCTATGCTTACCCTTACTGAGCATTTGAGCTCACCCTTTTATATGTTATCTTTTCCCCAGGATTCAAAGAAAGGTTTTAGGTATGAAAACAACAAGGGGAAGATCTTTATGGGAGATGTTGAAGATCATTCACCACAACTAGAAGATTTTTTTCTCCGAGTTTCCAAAGACATTAAACTATTACGGTCCTTGTGTGTTTGTTTTCATTATGTATCATGTATTCAGAAAATGTAATGTCATGTCCATGTACGTCAAGCTTTGGGTCTCTACAGTTGGTATTAGAGGAAAGGTTTAGTTATGCTTTGGAAACTAGGACGCGAGAACTTTAGTGAGATCCCTAGAGATATTTCTAAAGTATGTCAAGGGATATCCCTAAGGTTTAGTAATATCCCTAAGGATAAGTGTAAGTATAGGTTATAGTCCTAGAATTACGTTAACGATCTTAGAATTAAACCTAAGATGTTAGATATTGAAGGTAATCCCCCTTTATTATGTTGTTTTACCTATCATTATTTTTGCCTCTCACACTATTCTTTTTGGGTTTTAGAAAATGGCTGGAAACTGGAAGATTCACGATAATGGAGAATATGATAGAAAATGGAATGATATTATTCATGATCAAGAAAATGAAACGGGATTTAGAAGGCGAAACATCATTTTTATGCCTAATCATCAATCTCACAATATGATCAATAATCTCAACTTTGGTAAGTTTCCCGACTCAGCTAATAAGAGAAAGATAGAGTTTCATGATGATCATAGAGGAAAGAAAGTTCAATTTCATCCATGTAAATCATGTGGGATGAGGCATCAAGGAGAATGTTTCAAAGGAACTGGAAGAGGCTTTGGCTGTGGAAAAGAAGGACACAGTGCTAGTAATTGTAAAGGAAAAGGTTCAGTTAACACCCTGGAGAGGTTTAATGGTATTGCTAAGACATCAACAACGGTTAAGTGTTTTAAATGTCGGATGTATGGGCATTATGCAAACCAGTTCCCTAAGGGAAAATCTCATAAAGAGAATCAGCATGGTCACATGGGTAGTATTTATGTGGATGATGATGAGGAGACTACAAATGATATATTAGATGAAAGAAATGATGATGCGTAGTCAGTGGTTTAAGAAGGTAGTGTAATGATTGTCTGTTTATCAAGAATAATGTATGGTACTATGGAATAAAGACACATCTAAGGATTGTTACTCTTTTGTTTTTCCTAAAGTATATGAATGTTTATGTTGAATGGTACCGGTAACCCTGAAAGGTTATTCAAATATTTTTGGAAGGTAGATGATATGTTCATAATGAAAGGATAAGGAGATAGTGAGATGTTTGATAGTATTAATAATCTCATGACTGGTATAAGGAAAAAGTGATATCATGATTTGAGTATACATAATTTTGGGATTTTGGTATGTGAAAAGAGTTAACTTTTGACAACATTCGTGTTTTTACTAAGGTTCAATGGGTATTCATTTTTCAAGGGAATACAAGATTAAGGTATTAACATGTTTGGAATGTGACCAACAAGATATATCGTATGATATATGGGGAATAAAAGATGGTATTCAGATGCTTGGTTTATGACATTTATAGTAATCGTTTTCTTTATACTATAAGATTGGACATGAGTATTTTCGATAAGCCTAAATGTTGGAATAGATTAAGTTGGAAATCAGATAGAATTGCTTAAGGCTAGAACTTTTTTTTTGATATTATTGAAGGAACGTTATAATAGTTTAATTTTAGAAAAAGGGACAACCCATAAGACGTGTGACAACTCGTCGCGTTGGACAAGGCTGTGGGAATCGAACCCACAACTGAAGTGCAACAGGCCTTTATCGCCTACCACTGGCCTACAGGAAGTCCCTGGTTAGTAGAAACTAGTTTTATTTTATTAAGCGGTATGATAGATGAAGTATAAGTCTATTTTTGGAATCGTATATGATAAACTCACCATAGATGGACTTATTTATATTTGATAACTTTTTCTAACATTTTGTATAAAATAGATGGAATGACCTATCATTCTATCGCTTGATCTGCTAACACTTCACGGAAGACAAATTCAACTTCATTTCTTTAAGAGATGAGGTGGAAATTGTTCAAGGCACAAACAATAGTGAAATTTTACCAAAATCATGTAAGTATTTCTTTTAATTCATTAACTTTATGGAAATGATCTTGAAAACCAAAAATGTTTTCCTAGTGCTCTTATATCTGATGAATCAAATGGTACCTTAGATTATCACAAATCTATGGCTTTGTGATTGTTGGCTTTTTCATAGCCATGTTCTCTACCACTCTCTATCAGAACTTGATGGTTAGATTTCACTTCCATATACATATTTTCACCAATGTGGAAACCCAATGATTAGTTAATTCTGGGTAACCATTACGTTTCATACTTTAGTTTTTTAAAGATAGGTTTTGGTATTCCCTTTTTACGATGTGGGTTTCTATTAAAGAAACTTTCAAGTAGTAGACCATTTATAACCATGACGAATTTCGAGGGTGAAATTCATTTTAAGGGGGGTAGAATGTAACACCCCAAGATTTTATGAAAAATATTCTTTTAATTTAATTGATGTCTTGTTTTGTATGCTACACCAAAATTAGCTTGTGATATACGTGACACCGTATTAGCTTACAGTATACACAACACTATTCTTGGCTCGTGTTACACACAATTTCATGTTCGTTTTTTAGAAATTATTCTACACAA
This sequence comes from Viscum album, assembly GCA_963277665.1. Taxonomy (NCBI): domain Eukaryota; kingdom Viridiplantae; phylum Streptophyta; class Magnoliopsida; order Santalales; family Viscaceae; genus Viscum; species Viscum album. Next base: position 1,675,289,018 of record OY728133.1, read on the forward strand.
CATTAAGTATAGATTTTATTTAATGTATAAATGAAATAAGTTTTGAATTATGTAATACGCAACTCCAAAGTGAGCTTTCACTATACGCATCCCTGACTTGGCTTGCATTACATGCAATCGCGGCCTTCCTCGATAGCGTGTGTAGTATGCCGTACCGAGTTTTACTAAACAATGATATATTATTATAATAAACTAGCCGTTATGAATGGTATTAACTGAATTTTAAATTTTATTACATTATTATTCACCCGAAATATTTTCTAGAACATGTTATGAGAACAAAATAAAATTTTCGTGTAAAATAAGTATTTTTCAAAAAAATGCAGTTTTACCGCCTTTTGATGGCGCAACCACTTTAAATCTAGTTTCTGACATTTTTATAAGTTCAATCTGACAAAATATAATAATTCTTTGGAATCAGAATATAAAGATTTACTTTGGATAAATTTTTCATATTATTCTGGTAACTTTCATATTTTGATGAATAGTAAAAACACGCTATATTTTAATCAAAAACTACTTTTTTCATCATAATAATTTATATGGTTAAATTATAATATTTATTGGTTTTAAAGTATAAATAGAATATATTTTTACCATTTAATATAATGTATGTCATTAGCATTGATTTTACATTGAATTCATAGGTAAAATCATTTCAATCTTTTGCAACGTTTTAACTTTTAAAACCCGTTTTCTCAACAGTGGGATTAATTTTAAATTAATTAATGCCACTTCTATGTTTTGAATTTGGAAAAATGAACATCAATTTTGAATTCCGAATATCAAATATAGCTTAGGCTGAATTTTTGGTATTTTCCGGAAAAACATCAATTTTTGATAAATAGTGAAACCACTAAGTGGTAGTTAAAAAACTGAATTTTCCATAAAACATAATTTTACCGCTTCTGTGAAAGGAATTTCGAAAATCCAAGAGACACGGTTGATATCAGTAAGTAAAATGTGGTTCAATGAGATGAAAATAATTTTTGGTGAATAGTAACTTTTTACTTTTATTTACCGCGGTTAATAGTAAATAGGATAATTAATGGTAAAAATGGAATTACTATTACCCTAACACATGTCCTAATTCTATTGGATAAGTGTATTTCGACCAAAAAAAACCTTATGAATATAATATGACTATTTAGGTCTACATGGATTATATTAGGTCATTTAATATTATTTTATTTAAAGAAGAGATAAAATAGTTAAAATGAATGTTTAAAAACTAAAACATTTTTAATATAGGGTTAAACATTAGATAAATTCGATTATAAATATTAATTAGAAAGATAAAACGATTTCCTACAAAATGGTATTTTATTTATAATTTTTAGACTTTAAATAATTTAATTTATTTATGACACAACGATGATGCAGTAATTACCTTATTATGAAAATATTAACATAATTGATGTTATAAATGCCCAAATAAATGTAATTTGAGACTTTTAATGACTTAAACAACTTTTAAAGGTTAATATGACATGTTAGTGTTGAGTTAAGTAACTTGGTTCGAACTTATCATTCTGTTATGAATTTCATAAAAATCATGTACCAAATAGTGTCAAAATTGACATAAATTAGTTTTTAAAACAAATATTATATTATTAATTTTTATTTAATTCCTAAAAATAAAAGTTCGGCCACATGTCTTAGATAAGGATATATATATTAATAATAAAGAACTTGGGGTTCGTTTGGCTTGTTATGGTAAGTTTATTAACCATATAGTGTAAGAAAACAAAAAGACACGGTAAAAGTTATATTATTTAACTTAGAGTTAAATGTAATTTATAAGGTTAAAATAATAACCTAAACTTTCCTAAATCCTATTGGATGAGAGGATTTAAACCCATACCCACTTTATCTTCGAAATAAGTCCCTTTGAAACCATTATAAACCGAATTTGGCCTTAATATAAAATAATATTTTGAGATTTTCCTAAGGTGCCCCTCTCCTCCCTTATAAAAGGGCACCTCCTCCCTCTCCTCCTCACACCAATTTGAGCATTCAAGCTCGGACAACCCCTGCCAAAATCTCTTCTCCACTTCCCTAGTATCATCCTAGAGGTCCTGGTCTTCTTCAAAGACCATCCTTAGTTCTCTAAGAGAAGTTTAAGAAGAGGCGCGTCAAAAAGAGGTAATATACATTACCGATCTTTTTCAATTTCATTCTTCTTCAACTTCTTCTTCTTTAGTTGTTTCATGATAAAGTAATAACATCAGTATTACTTATATACTGATATGTTATTATAAATATGAAAAAACTCTAATTCACCTTCTATCCATCCTACGGAAAAATGAAATCACCGCGCGTGCGTATGTACAGAATACCGTCTCCACGCCGTGGTGTAATCTATTTTCCACCACCACCTTAATTGGATGGGTATAATGGTGTAATGAGTAACTATATATTATTATTATAATTTGATGTTGATACTGAAACAGTATACATACACTTCAACCCAATTCCACGAACATGGGAACAATATCATCGCTCGTGCGTACGTACGGACTACCGTCTCCACGACGCGATGAGATTCATTCTCCATGATAACCATTCAAGAATGATTATAAAGTGTATATAATGAATAATAATGAAATATATGACATGATAAATCTAATGTATTTATTTATATATATATTTATGTCATCTACTTACTTCCATTCAAGACAATAAGGAATGGAAAACCGCGTTCATGTGTACGTACGGACTACCGTCTCCATGAACGGTGTGTTTCATTTCATTAATCTATCTATATATATATATTGAATATATATGATATATAAATCATGTTTTATATTCTTGAAGTAAGTAAATCATGATATATGTAATAATAATGTCAAGAACAACAAGTCCAAACACCTACGATAAATGAAACGATTTTACCCAAAACGCTTCTTTAACATGGAATTTACAAAAGAACGGGTAATATAAAGTCATAAGTAAACCATATATGATATCATAACAATGAATATGATTCTGTAATAAGTCAATGACATTATTTAAATCATTATATAAGAGGTTTGGAAACGTACAAAGCATATCAGACATAAGGTAAGGGAAAATCTCACAATCTCATTTTTATCCGAGATTGATTATACTTAAGTATTTACTGGGGTTATGTTTATCATCCATGTCCATAATTTCTCAAAATGTTTTTATAAGATGTTTACTATTCTTCCATGTATGTGTAAAGTCATTTTTACCCTTTTACCACATGGTATGGAAGGAATCTTTTGTCGTTTTCAATATGAGGTACTTTTTGACTTTTCCGGAAAAAGTACGATAAGAATGTTTTTTAACTTATACGGCATTTAAGGATTTTTACGGTTTTATAAAGCCTTATTTTCACAAAGATTCCTCAAAATGATTTCATGTCTATATTCAATAAAATCCTTTTCTTTTAAAATTTCATGACATTTTGTAAAAGGAAAATGATTTTTAAAAAGAAAGGGTATTTTCCTCAAGAATTCATTTCAAGGGTTTTATCAAAACCATTTTTCATCGAAGATAACAATATTTCATGAGTGTATTCTTCAAGTATAATGTCTCTATGATTTACATGGTTTCAATTTTCTTATTATGATGATTATATCCATTTCTTTTATATGGATTATGTGATGATGGGAATATGTTTATGAAACCCATTTCTTTTCGTTGGGTTTTTATGAATGATGTATATTTATTTTGTGGCACAAGTAAGAATGATTTCATTATGAGACGGGTGGGACCTATATCTCCCTCCAATGCATTGGGTAAGGATTTATATCTCATAAGATAGACAGGTCTGGAATGGTATGTTAATCTGATTCAGTACTGGACTGGAACGAGGAGTGAACTCGATTCAGAAAGGGACTTTGTCTACTAAGATGGTCTTGGCAGCAATGCCTTGGCTACTATGGAAACCATATCAAGTGCTTAATGTTTTGCCACAATTACATGATTTCTTCCCATGCTATTTTATCAGGATTAATGTTTCTTTATGATATATGCCTTATGTACTTCCATGATTTATGTCTTTGCTCATGATTTTGATGTGTACATTTTATGTTTAAGTTTTTGCATTCAAATGTTTATGGATTGTTTTATGTTCTCTATGCTTACCCTTACTGAGAATTTGAGCTCAGCCTTTTATATGTTATCCTTTCCCCAGGATTCAAAGCTAGGATTTAGGTATTAAAACAAAAAGGGGAAGATCTTTATGGGAGATGTTGAAGATCTTTCACCACGACTAGAAGATTTTTTTCTCCGAGTTTCCAAAGACACTAAACTATTACGGTCCTTGTGTGTTTGTTTTCATTATGTATCATGTATTCCGCAAATATAATGTCATGTCCATGTACGTCAGGCTTTGGGACTCTACAGTTGGTATCAGAGGAAAGATTTAGTTAACCTTTGGAAACTAGGACACGAGAACTTTAGTGAGATCCCTAGAGATATTTCTAAGGTATGTCTAGGGATGTCCATAAGGTTTAGTAATGTCTCTAACGATAAGTATAAGTATAGGTTATAGTCCTAGAATTATGGTAACGATCTTATAATTAAACCTAAGATGTTAGATATTGAAGGTACTCCCCCTTTATTATGTTGTTTTACCTATCATGATTTTTTCCTCTCACACTATTCTTTTTGGGTTTTAGAAAATGGCTGGAAACTGAAAGATTCACGATAATGGAGAATATGATGGAAAATGGAATGATATTATTCATGATCAAGAAAATGAAATGGGATTTGGAAGGCGAAACATCGTTGTTATTCCAAATCAGCAATCTCATAATATGATCAATAATCTCAACTTTGGTATGTATCCCGACTCAGCTAATAAGAGAAAGATGGAGTTTCATGATGATCATAGAGGAAAGAAAGTTCAATTCCCTCCATGTAAATCATGTGGGAAGAGGCATCAAGGAGAATGTTTCAAAGGAACCGGAAGATGCTTTGGGTGTGGAAAAGAAGGACCCAATGCTAGTAATTGTAAAGGAAAAGGTTCAGTTAACACCATGGAGAAGGATAATGGTATTGCTTAGACATCAACAACTGTTAAGTGTTTTAAATATGGGATGTATGGGCATTATGCAAACCAGTGACCTAAGGGAAAATCTCATAAAGAGAATCAGCATGGTCACATGGGTAGTATTTATGTGGATGATGATGAAGAGACTACAAATGATATATGAGAGGAAAGAAATGATGAAGCTTAGTCAGTGGTTTATGAAGGTAGTGTAATGATTTTCTGTTTATCAAGAATAATGTATGGTACTATGGAATAAAGACACATCTATGGATTGTTACACTTTTTTTGTTCCTAAAGTATTTGAATGTTTATGTTGAATGGTACCGGTAACCATGAATGGTTATTCAAATATTTTTGGAAGGTAGATGATATGTGTATAATGAAAGGATAAAGAGATAGTGAGATGTTTGACAGTATTAATAAGCTCATGACTGGTATAAGGACAAAGTGATATCATGGTTTGAGTATACATAATTTTGGGATTTTGGTATGTGGAAAGAGTTAACTTTTGACAACACTTGTGTTTTCATTAAGGTTCAATGGGTATTAATTTTTCAAGAGAATACATGATTAAGGTATTAACATGTTTGGAATGTGACCAACAAGATATATTTTATGATATATGGGGAATAAAAGATGGTATTCAGATTCTTGGTTTATGACATTTATAGTAATCGTTTTCTTTATACTATAAGATTGGACAGAAGTATTTTCTATAAGCCTAAAGGTTGGAATGGATTAAGTTGGACATCAGATAGAATTGCTTAAGGCTAGAACTTTTTTTTGATATTATTACAGGAACATTATAATAGTGTAATTTTAGAAAAAGAGACAACCCATAGGACGTGTGAAAACCCGTCGCGTCGGACAAGGCTGTGGGAATCGAACCCACAACCGAAGTGGAACAGGCCTTTATCGCCTACCACTGGCCTACAGGAAGTCCCTGGTTAGTAGAAACTAGTTTTATTTTATTAAGCGGTATGATAGATGAAGTATAAGTCCATTTTTGGAATCGTATATGATAAACTCACCATAGATGGACTTATTTATATTTGATAACTTTTTCTAACATTTTTTATAAAATAGATGGAATGACCTATCATTCTATTGCTTGATCTGATAACACTTCACAGAAGACAAATTCAACTTCATTTCATTAAGAGATGAGGTGGAAATTGTTCAACGCACAAACAACAATGAAATTTTACCAAAATCATGTAGTATTTCTTTTAATTCATCAACTTTATGGAAATGATCTTTAAAACCAAAATTTTTTTCCTAGTGCTCTTATATCTGATGAATCAGATGGTACCTTAGATCATCACAAATCTATGGCTTTGTGATTGTTGGCTTTTTCATAGCCATGTTCTCTACCACTCTCCATCAGAACTTGATGGTTAGATTTCTCTTCCATATCCATATTTTCACATATGTGGAAACCCAATGATTAGTTAATTTGGGTAACCATTACGTTTCATACTTTATTTTTTTAAAGATAGGTTTTGGTATTCCCTTTTTACGATGTGGGTTTCTTTTAAATAAACTTTCAAGTAGTAGACCATTTATAAGCACGATGAATTTCGAGCGAAAAATTCATTTTAAGGGGGGTAGAATGTAACACCCCAAGATTTTATGAAAAATATTCTTTTAATTTAATTGATGTCTTGTGTTGTACGCTACACCAAAATTATCTTGTGATATACGTGACACCGTATTAGCTTGCAGTATACACAACACTATTCTTGGCTTGTGTTACACACAATTTCATGTTCGTTTTGTAGAAATTATTCTACACAACATTAAGTATAGATTTTGTTTAATGTATAAATGAAATAAGTTTTGAATTATGTAATACGCAACTCCAAAGTGAGCTTTCACTACACGCATCCCTGACTTGGCTTGCATTACAAACAATCGCGGCCTTCCTCGATAGCGTGTGTAGTACACAATACCGAGTTTTACTAAACAACGATATATTATTATAATAAACTAGCCGTTATGAATAGTAATAATGGAATTTTAAATTTTATAACATTATTATTCACTCGACATATTTTCTAGAACATGTTATGAGAACAAAATAAAATTTTCGCGTAAAATAAGTATTTTTCAAAAAAATGCTGTTTTACCGCCTTTTGATGGTGCACCCACATTAAATCTAGTTTTTGACATTTTTATAAGTTAAATTTGACAAAATAAAATTCTTCTTTGGAATCGGGATATAAAAATTTACTTTGGATAAGATTTTCATATTATTTTGGTAACTTTCATATTTTGATGAATAGTAAAAGCACGCTATATTTTAATCAAAAACAACTTTTTTCATCATAATAATTTATATGGTTAAATTATAATATTTATTGGTTTTATAGTATAAATATAATATATTTTTACCATTTAATATAATGTATATCATTAGCATTGATTTTACATTGAATTCATAGGTAAAATCATTTCAATCTTTTGCAACATTTTAACTTTTAAAACCCGTTTTGTCAACAGCGGGATTAATTTTAAATTAATTAATTCCACTTCTATGTTTTGAATTTGGAAAAATGAACATCATTTTTGAATTCTGAATATCAAATATAGCTTAGGCTGAATTTTTGGTATTTTTCGGAAAAACATGAATTTTTGATGAATAGTGAAACCAGTAAGTGGTAGTTAAAAAACTGAATTTTTCATAAAACATAATTTTACCGCTTCTGTGAAAGGAATTTCGAAAATCCGAGAGACACGGTTGATATCATAAATTAATATGTGGTTCAATGAGATGAAAATAATTTTTGGTGAATAGTAACTTTTTACTTTTATTTACCATGGTTAATAGTTAATAGGGTAATTAGAGGTAAAAATGGCCTTACTATTATCCTAACACATGTCCTAATTCTATTGGATAAGTTTATTTCGACCAAAAACAACCTTGTGAATATAATATGACTATTTAGGTCCACTTGGATTAGATTAGGACATTTAATATTATTTTATTTAAAGAAGAGATAAAATAGTTAAAATCAATGTTTAAAAAGTAAAACATTTTTAATATTGGGTTACACATAAGATAAATTCGATTATAAATATTCATTAGAAAGATACAAAAATTTCCTACATAATGGAATTTTATTTATAATTTTTAGACTTCAAATAATTTAATTTATTTATGACACAACGATGATGCAGTAATTACCTTATTAAGAAAATATTAACATAATTGATGTTATAAATGCCCAAATAAATGTAATTTGATACTTTTAGTGACTTACACTAATTTTCTAGGTTAATATGACATGTTAGTGTTGAGTTAAGTAACTTGGTTCGAACTTATCATTCTGTTATGAATTTCATAAAAATCATGTACCAAATAGTGTCAAAATTGACATAAATTAGTTTTTAAAACAAATATTATATTATTAATTGTTATTTAATTCCTAAAAATCTGAAGTTCGGGCAAATGTCCTAGATAAGGATATATATATTAATAATAAACAACTTGGTGTTCGTTTGTCTTGTTATGGTAAAGTTATTAACCATATAGTGTAAGAAAACAAAAAGACACGGTAAAAGTTATATTATTTAACTTAGAGTTAAATCTAATTGAAAAGGTTAAAATAATAACCTAAACTTGTATAAATCCTATTGGATGATAGTATTTTGACCCATCCTTACTTTATCTTCGAAATAAGACCCTTTGGAACCATTATAAACCGAATTTGACCTTAATATAAAATAATATTTTGAGATTTTCCTAAGGTGCCCCTCTCCTCCCTTATAAAAGGGCACCTCCTCCCTCTCCTCCTCACACCAATTTGAGCATTCAAGCTCGTCCAAACCCTGAAAAAATCTCTTTTACACTTCCCTAGTATCATCATAGAGGTCATGGTCTTCTTCAAAGGCCATCCTTTGTTCTCTAAGAGAAGTTTAAGAAGAGGCGCGTCAAAAAGAGGTAATATACATTACCGATCTTTTTCAATTTCATTCTTCTTCAACTTCTTCTTCTTTAGTTGTTTCATGATAAAGTAATAACATCAGTATTAATTATATACTGGTATGTTATTATAAATATTAAGCAACTCTAATTCACCTTCTATACATCCTACGGAAAAATGAAATCACCGCGCGTGTGTACGCATGGAATACCGTCTCCACGCCGTGGTGTAATCTATTTTCCGCCACCACCTTAATTGGATGGGTATAATGGTGTAATGAGTAACTATATATTATTATTATAAAGTGGTATTGATACAGAAATATTATACATACACTTAAACACAATTCCACGAACATGGGAACGATATCATCGCTCGTGCGTACGTACGGACTACCGTCTCCACGACGCGATGAGATTTATTCTCCATGTTAACCATTCAAGAATGATTATAAAGTGTATATAATGAATAATAATGAAATATATGACATTATAACTCTACTGTATTTATGTATATATATATGTATGTCATCTACTTACTTCCATTCAAGACAATAAGGAACGGAAAACAGTGTTCATGCGTACGTACGGACTACCGTCTCCATGAACGGTGTGTTTCATTTCCTTCATCTATCTATTATATATATATACTGAATATATATGATATATAAATCATTTTTTATATTCTATAAGTACTTAAATCATTATATAAGTAATAATAATGTCAAGAACAATAAGTCCAAACACCTACGATAAATGAAACAATTTTACCCAAAACGCTTCTTTAACATGGAATTTACAAAAGAACGGATACTATCAAGTCATAAGTGAACCTTATATGATATCATAACAAGGAATATGATTCTATAATAAGTCAATGACATTATTTAAATCATTATACAGGAGGTTTGGATACGTACAAAGCATATCAGACATAAGGTAAGGGAAAATCTCACAATCTAATTTTTATCTGAGATTGATTATATTTAAGTATTTACTGGTGTTATGTTTATCATCCATGTCCATAATTTCTCAAATTGTTTTTATAAAATGTTTACTATTCTTCCATGTATGTTTAATTTCATTTTTACCCTTTTACAAAATGGTATGGAAGGAATCGTTTTTCGTTTTCAATATGAGGTACTTTTTGACTTTTCCGACAAAAGTACAATAAGAATGTTTTTTAACTTATACGGCATGTAAAGATTTTTACAGTTTTATAAAGCCTTATTTTCATAAAGCTTCCTCGAAATTATTTCATGTCTATTTTCAATAAAATCCTTTCCTTTTAAAATTTCATGACATTTTGTAAATGGAAAATGATTTTTACAAAGAAAGGATATTTTCCTCAAGAATTCATTTCAAGGGTTTTATCAAATCCATTTTTCATTGAAGATAACAATATTTCATAAGTGTATGCTTCAAGTATAATGTCTCTATGATTTACAGGGTTTCAATTTTCATATTATGATGATGATATCCATTTCTTTTATATGGATTTTTTGATGATGGGATGATGTTTATGAAACCCAATTCTTTTCGTTGGGTTTTTTTTGAATGATGTGTGTTTATTTTGTGGCACAAGTAAGAATGATTTCATTATGAGACAGGTGGGACCTATATCTCCCTCCAACGCATTGGGTAAATATTTATATCTCATGAGATAGATAGGGCTGGAACGGTATGTTAATCCGATTCAGTACAGGACTGGAATGAGGAGTGAACTCGATTCAGAAAGGGACTTTTTCCACTAAGATGGTCTTGGCAGTAATGCCTTGGATACTATGGAAATCATGTCAAGTGCTTAATGTTTTTCCACAATTACATGATTTATTCCCATTTTATTTTATCAGGATTAATTTTTCTTTATGATATATGCCTTGCGTACTTCCAAGATTTATGTCTTTGCTCATGATTTTGATGTTTAAATTTTATGTTTATGTTTTTAAATTCAAATGTTGATGGATTGTTTTATGTTATCTATGCTTACCCTTACTGAGAATTTGAGCTCACCCTTTTATATGTTTTCTTTTCCCCAGGATTCAAAGCTAGGTTTTAGGTATGAAAACAAAAAGGGGAAGATATTTATGGGAGATGTTGAAGATCTTTCACCACGATTAGAAGATTTTTTTCTCCGAGTTTCCAAAGACACTGAACTATTACGGTCCGTGTGTGTTTGTTTTCATTATGTATCTAGTATTCCGAAAATGTAATGTCATGTCCATGTACGTCAGGCTTTGGGTCTCTACAGATCTCATCCAGGAGTGATCGTAGGGTGATATTTTTCTTTGATCCCCTAATCGACCCTCTGTTCTCTAAATCGAACACTATTGACTGTGTTGGATTCACATCGGTGACTTGATCTTCCTTTGGAGCCTCTTATCTTGATTTCTCCTTTTTAGATACATATCATTGGTTGAATGTTTTAGAAATTTTTGTAGATCTACTAAGTTATAGGGAGATTCAGAGGCTGAGGTTCAACTATATCGATAGTAAAATTCCAAGGTAGGTGGTTTGTGCCTATATGTAGTTAGTCTTTAAATTTTATGTGAAAAAGTTCCCAATACCCTAGATTGGGATATTTAGTGTTTATGGATTTTAACCGTATTGATGCCTGCTATGCTTGTTTTCTTGAGTTATGGTTCTTGTTTGTAAATATTGTTATTTTCCATGATATGGAGGTGTTTACCCATGTTTTATTTAATATTGACCATTTGGTCTAGTTTTTCCTATTAAGATACATGATTTCCATGCCTAGTTTTGTTTGGATGGAGTGATTTATCTGATGTTTTGATATGATTTGTAGCTATTTACCCAAGTAGTTCTTGAGATTTACTTTGGCTGCTGAACAAAGTTGTGAACGATTGACATAAAAAGTGTTGTGGGAACCTGGTGTAGTTAGACCATAGGGGAAATGGATGTTGAAGGCTTTATTAGAGTGTCTGTTATACCTTACACTGTGAAACTAATGGGGTGATTGATGTAAGTGCTCCCTCATAGTCTCTGTAGTTCCTCATTACGAGATCACATGGGGAATTGGATGTTGAGTTCTTCCCCCATATTGTATGTAGTTTACTGATAAAATATGATAGGGGGAATTGACAGTGAGTTATTTCTCAGAGAGTCTTTCATTAAGATGAACCAGAGGGGTTAGAATGTGAATACTTCCTAGAGAGTTTCTTGTGTTTTTTGGGTTGAAAATGTATATGAATGTAGTTGAAACAATAGTATTTTTTACTTTTGAGAACATCATTTTTTATTACATCATTTTTCATTTTGCCTTCCATATATATTCACTAACTATTAGACACACATCTTGGGGTGGTTTTCTACTGTTATTAATCTCACACCCTATTTGGGTCATGCTTTTGGGACCAAACAGATTATATTGTTGTAGTTATAGATAAAGGGAAAATGCCCTTCTACTTCAGGTACTTGATTGCTCTAGAGCTAGAGAGCATGGGACCAAGTTGTTTCTTGCAGTGCTACGGATGTTTTTTACCTGTTTTACTATTGTACTTTGGTTTATTACTGTATTTTAGCAATGTGACCTATTTTGGATGATTTCCAAGATACCTGTGATATGAATCATGATATATATATATATATATATTAGTTGTTTATTTACTTTCAGTGTTCCACTATTTTCTTCTTGCACAGTATTACTACTTCCATTGTTGTTATCAGATTTCCATTTCAATGCATTACTCTACCAATGAATGAATAATTTCCCAAATATCAAACCTAAGGCCCTCACTACTAGTCGGTAGCCTCTTCCATTCAGGGAAATGCGCTTGAGGCCATGTGACCAACTTGGTACGAGGAACCTTTTGGCGGAACCCAGAACCAGGATGTTACAAAGTGGTTTCAGAGGACATTTTTTTCTTTGACATACTTCTTGGAGCCTACATATATGGATAGGATGGAATAGTTAGTTGGTAATAAGTTGTTCTTAAGGGTAGCTAACTCATGTATAGGTAAAAGCCAATTTATCTTGTTTGTTTCAATTTTTCTAGTTTTTCAATTATTACAATTGATGTGATTTCACCGTTGGATTATTCACATGTTTTGTGATATTATCGTTTAAATTATTGAGGTTTTATATCTATTTCCACCCGATGATATGAGGGTATTCCATCCCATGCATCATATTGGCACTTTCTAAAGATCACATGAAATTCATTATTTCCATGAAATTTAGGGTGAATTACAGATTTCATGTTAATGTGATATATATAGTGTTAGATGTGCATGCTATTGTGATAGATTTATTGACATAATACATGATTTTTTATAGGGTATTACTATTGTTTAATGTTTTATTTGAATGAACACCAAACTTTGATCCTTGAGGTGTTATGGGTCCTCATGGATCGAAATTTGGTGGATCATATGATTTATTATACTGTTATACCTTGTGATATATGTTAATAATTTGTAATGCTTTGATTCACGGGGAGTATGGTACCCCATAGTTCGGAATTTGGCAATTTAATACTTTTTCGGTGATTTATGGGATTATGGAGTAGTTTCCGAGGCATACTATCTGGAAAAACCCAAAAAACATGGCATGAAATGATCAATACATGCCATTTATCTTTCTGTTCGGGAAAGAAAAACTTTTTTTAAGTACATGTTGTGTACTTCATGTACACTTCGTGTAGTGTATAACTGTGTTATTTCCTTTTTGGGTAGTGACACAAAGTTGGAAACACTTAGAGGAAGACACCGTGTATCAGACGTACACGTTGTGTTATAAGTACCATGTTTCCACACGTGTGACTGATGACACAGAAGGATGAAACCAAGTTTATACACACTATGTAGTATTTTTTAAGAGTAACAAGTGGGTTAGACATGTAGAAGAACTCGGGAAGGGGAAAACAATTCATGTACACACCGTGTCATAGGGAAACATGTCATGTTTTGGGGTGTTACACGACCTGTTTTGTAAAAAATGATTGCTTTCTTCTTCTATTCCTTTCCTTCTCTTATAAATTTTTTTAAGAATCTTGAACTGATGTGTGTGCTTGACCTTACAAATTCATGCCACTGAGATGTCCTTCAGTTGTTTTCTATATAAAGGGAAATGAGCAGGAAGCATCCATTATAGATCATCGACTACCATCAGGTCATCTCGTTGTGCCTATCATAGAACCAACCATCATTAGAGACACATGTGATGATGTACAGTTCTAAGAAGGTCTCATGATGTTTATGCAGACATTCTAGGGAGTACCGCATCCAACCCTGTCAATGGCGGAATAGACACAAGTCTTTTAGCAATAGAATACTTATACTTTATTAGGGGATGGAGGACCTCAGGCTGTAAAGTCATGGTTAGAATCCATACTATCTATCATCAAGAATCAAGATATGCCTCCAGAGAGGAGGGTAAATCTCTCTACATATATGCTTTGGGATTCTTCCATGATATGGTGGGATGTGATCTCATAGGAGGGAATCCAGCAAGTTATGTCTTGGGATGAGTTCCAGCGGGACTTCTATGATTACTTCTAGATGGAGACTTTGAAGGACGACTGATCCTAAGAGTTCATGAGTTTGATGTTGGATAATCTATTAGCCATGGAGTACTCTAGTCAATTCAAAGAGCTGCAATGCTTTGCACCAATTCTAGGGGGTGTTGAGTTATTTATTGCGAAGAATTTTGAGTATGGTATGAGGCATGAAATCCTATCTCAAGTAAACATATTCATGTTGAATTCCATCAATTATATAGTCAAACATGCACTAATCACAGATCGCAATCTGAGGGATTCTGAGGCTATGAGCTGGGTGGCTTAACATCCAGAGTTGGTACCCCTCTGACTGACATCAGGAAGTACGACAAGGAGTCTAAATGCGGAGATCCAAGGAAGTTAGATACTTATTCTTGTTTCCTAGTGGTGTGCTACCAGTATGGAAAGTGCGGAAATATGATGCCACATTTCTTGAGAGACCCGGTGGAGTTCTGATCTTGTGGAATTATGGGTCATCATCAATGCTTATGTCTGATTTTTTTCACCAACAGCTGGTGACAGAGGTTCTTCTACGACTCCTCATTTAGAAGTTGGACCACCAGTTTCTCATCAGTCTGGAAACTGGATTTCATCTGAGCATTCAGGCTACGGTGGAGGTCATGTCCCTGGTAACCAGTCGTTGGGATTTCAGTGACAACAGGGTGGATCATCTTAGGGTGGGCAGGCAGGGTTGCGGTATAGGTTATAAATTTGCAGTGGAGCAAACCAAACAAGAGCAGGATAACAGAACCTCTACATTTAGTGTTACAATTATATATGGATCAGTTTTAGCTTCTTCACTTCTTGATACATGGTATTCCCATAGTTTCATATTTGTTTCTTCTTTTGGAGAGCCTTGGGCTTTGTATCATTACATCTACTAATATCATGACACTAGACACTCTGTTGGGGACAAGAACGACTAGTGTACATCAGTGCAAGGATTTCCTCCTAGAGGTTGGTGGGTTTCACATCTCAATGGACTTTTATATCTAAGAGGTGACAGACTATGATATCATTCTCAATATGGACTAGTTAGTTCCCTTCCAGGATGATGTTGACTGCTATCACCGTAGGGTTAATTTCACATCACCCGGTGGTGGTTTGTTCTTACATAAGGGCGAATTGGATGTCCATGCAAGAAGAGGAGGTACCGAGCATCCTAGGTTTGTAGGAGTTACATCCCATATTTCTAGTCTATATTTAGATGAACAAAGTACTTCACGATTAGATTTTCCGAGAGTGGTGGATTGTTTCAGGGATTTATTATTATAAGACTATTCAGGTTTGCCTTTGGAGTGAGAGGTGGAATTTTCTATTTACCTTGCTCCAAGAGTGGCACTGGTGTCCATTCCTTCTTATATTATGGATACACCAGTGTTACATGAGATTAAGAAGTATTTGGAGGAATTTCAAGAAAAGGTTTTCATTTGAACTGGTACTTCTTGTTGGGGTTCGTCTATCCTATTTAAGAAGAAGGTGGATAGTACCCTCAGACTTTGTGTGGATTATCAAAAGCTGAAACAGTTTATGGTCATGAATTGATATCCCTTATCTAGGATTCATGATATATTTGATCAGATTAAAGGACCCCAGGTGTTCTAAAAGATTTACTTGAGATTCAGTTATCATCAGTTACATGTTAGACCACATTATATACCTATTAATGCCCGTCGGAGCAGGTATTGACAATATGAGTATATTTTTATGCTGTTTGGTCTCACGAACATGCCACCAGTTTTCAAGGCCCTGATGAACCTAGTATTCCATACATACTTGGATTCTTTTATGGTGGTTTTCATGGATGATATCTTGGTGTAATCAAAAAATTTACCAGACCATTCCACACATCTTGAGATCATTTTGAGTACACTGGGAGAGCATTAGTTATTTACTATGCTCTCAAAATTTCACTTTTGGATGTACCAAATTCACTTCTTGTTGCATGTTATCTCAAATACATGAGTATCAGTGGACCTAGATATAGTTAGAGCAGTAGTTTCCTAGGGGAAAATGATAAAATATTTCGAGGTATGATGTTTTCTAGGGATTTTTAGTTACTATAGATGTTTCATATAGGAATTTTCATGCTTAGCAGAACCCCTGACGGGCCAGACTAAGAAGGGTGAAAAATACATGTGGATAGATTATTGTGATTCATCCATTCAGGGGATGAAAGGGAGGTTGACTTCAGCACTGACACTTGTTTTTTCAGAGCTGGGCAAGAGATATATGGTATACAATGTTGCATCAGGTATTGGGATGGGAGTTGTTCTTAAGAAGGGGTAAGGATTCGTTGCGTATGGGTCTTGGAAGTTGAGGACACATGAGAGAAATTACCTGACACATGATATTGAGTTGGGAACAGTTGTTCATTACTTGCACTGTTGGAGACATTATCTTTTGGGAGATATTTTTTTTGGTTTTCACTGACCAAAAAATATTCAAGTACATCTTCACTCAGAGTGATCTAAATTTGAAATAGCAAAGGTGTGTTGAGTACCATCAGTACTTTGATTTTGAGCATTCCTAAATTATTGGGGATGGAAACACAGTAGCTGATGTGTTGAGAAGAAGGACTTAGATAGAGGAATTTTAGGAGGCCAGTAGTGAGTGGACACTTAAAAATATATTCTCAAATATGAATTTGGAGGTGCACAACACACATGGGAAAACATTTTTTTCTTCTGTGGTTGTTTACTCTACATTATTTGATCAAGTGAGAATGAGGTATCTATTAGATTCTGATGGCCTGGTCTTATGGGAGAGTGTGTTAGGGAAGGACCCAATTTCTGGATGGATAGTAGGAAATGATGAGATATTACATTTTTATGAGCGTGTATCGGTGTCAGCAGACATACACGAGGTGATGTTACGGGACATTCATTCGACATTTTGGGTAGTGCATCCGGATGTCTCCAAGACGTACCGAGATCTACATGATCAGTATTAGTTGTCATGTATAAAGAATTATGTAGCTAGGTTTTTCATGATGTCTTCCACCTGTCAACTAGTGAAGGCAGAGAATTATCAACCAAAAAAGATTTTGGAGTAGTTACCCATTCTTGAGTTGAAGTGGAATGATGTTGATATGGACTTAATGACAGGTTTACCGAGATTTCCTCGAGGTAATTATGTATTTTGGGATATCGTTGATATACTCATGAAGGTTTCTAACATATTGTTTATAAATGAGACCTTTAGTGTTGATGAGCAAAGAAGACTATACATCCGAGAGATTGTATGTTTACATGAAGTTCATCACTACATTGTTTTAGAAAGGGATTCTCATTTTACTTCTCATATTTTTAAGGGACTCTAGAGGAATTTGGGTACACATGTAATTCTGAGTATAGCTTACCATCCCGAGATAGTTGGAATCTCCAAGCATACTATTCAAGTGTTGGAGGACATGCTACGAGAATGTGTCTTATATTTTGGTGGGTCTTGGTAGAATCACATACCTATTGTGGAGTTTTCCTACAATATTAGTTTTCATGAAAATATTCATATGGAAACTTATGAGGCTTTGTACTGTAGGCCTTTCCGATCACCCCTATGTTGGCTGAATGTCAGAGAGGCATCTATGATGGGACCTCTTCTTGTCAAGGAGACCACAGAGTAGGTGGAGTTGATTTGGAAGAGGATGTATACTGCACATTCATGACATATTTATTTTTCTAATCAATAGAGATGACCTATAGAGTTCATGGTTGGAGATCAAGATTATTTATTTGTCACACTAAGGTTGGGACATATGAGGATTAGGAGACAAGGCATGCATTCAACAAGATATGTTGGACCATTTGAGGGTTTGGAGAGAGTCAGGACGGTTGCCTATTGGTTGTAGTTACCTCAGAGGTACCGAGATATGCACAATTTCATCCACGTTTATCAGCTACGACGTTATATCTCACACCCATCTCATGTTTTTTATCCTGAGGAGGCTGAGTTATACGTGGAAGCCTCGTTCAGGGAGCATCCTACCCAGATTGTTGATCATAGTGCCAAGGTTCTCCAAGGTTAGTCTGATTCTTCTGGTAAAAGTGCTATGGAAGCATAGACGAGTACATGATGAGACTTGGGAGAGGGAGGCTAATGTGTGATCGCATTGACCATAGTAGTTCGAGGATTCTTTATCATCTCCTTCTTAAGGAAATTCAGGGATGAATTTACTTAATGGGGGATGTTTGTAAGAACCCATATATTATTTTTTTGGTATAGATCCTGTATTCTGGTGTCTTTAATAAAAAGGGGAGTATCAAGAAATTTAAGGAGTACACCCGGTGTACATAGAAGTATGCACCATGTGCCTTGTTTCCGTAGGTGATCGTGTACTGGACCAGTAATGGCTGAGTACATAGCTGTGTGAGGTGACCTGGAGACCCCTTGAAGTAGGGGCCGGTTATGGCAAGTACAAGGATTGTACATAAAATGAACATGTCATATACATTTCTTTTTAAATGATTAAATGGACTGGGGTATTGTCTAATTGGTTGAAACACCTTATTCTTGACTCATCTCGTCCAAGAGTGGCCATAGGCAATGATTATTCTCCAAGCCCCTGACCAACCGTATGTTCACTTTATCGAACATCATTGATTGTGTGGGAATCACATCAGTGAGTTCTTCCTTCTTCTAAAGCATCTTCTCTTGATTTATCTTCTTTCGTGAGATATGCTTAGTTGAACGTTTTACATGTTTTTGTCGATAAACCACGTTATAGGTCTATTCTGTGGCTAAGTTTCAATTATATCGATCGTAAAATGCTGATGTAGGTGGTTTGTGCCTTTCCATAATTAGTCTTTGAATTGTTTTTGCAAAAGTTCACAATATCCTAAATTGGGGTATTGTGTGTTTAAAGATTTAAACCCTATAAATGCCTGTTATGCTTACTTTCTTAAGTTATAGATCTTATTTATAAATAAAGTTATTTTAAATGCTATTAAGGTGTATTCACATGTCTAATTTGATATTGACTATTTCGTCAAGTTTTTCCTATTATTATACTTGATTTTCATGCTATGTGATGTTAGGATGGGGTGATTTATCTGATGTTGTGATATGATTTGTAGCTATTTAAAAAGTAGTTCATGAGGTTTACTTTGGCTTCTGAACATAGTTGTGTAGGATTGACTTATACATGGATGTGGGAACGTGGTATAGTTAGACCATAGGGGAAGTGGATGATGATGGCTTTCCTAGAGTGTCTGTTATACCTTATGTTGCAAGACCATAGGGGGGATGGATGTATGTGATCCCTCAGAGTGTTTGTAGTTCCTCGTTACAAGACCACATGTGGAATTGAATGTTGAGTTCTTCCCCAGGGTGTCTGTAGTTTATTGATAAATGACAATATGGGAATTGATGGTGAGATCTGCCTTAGAGAGTTTTTGTTTAAGCTAAACTAGAGGGGTTAGATTGTGAGTACCTCCCATAGGGTTTTATTATTTTTGTTTTATTGATAATGTAAATGAAGGTAGTTGAAATAGTAGGATTGTTTACTTTTGAGAACATCCTAGGTTATTACATCATTTTTCATATTTCTTACCATATATATATATTCACTGATTGTTAGGCATAAATATTTGGGTGGTTGCCTACTGGGATTCGTCGCAAATCCTATTTGGGTCATGATTTTAGGCCTAAACAGATTATATTGTTAAGGGTATAGATAAGGGAAAGTTCTCTTCTACTTAATGTACTTGATTGCTTTGGAGATAGAAGGAATGGAACCAAGCTGAGGCCAGCGATGACGTGGGAGTTGTTTACCTATTTTTTCTTTTTTTTACTTTGGTTTAGAATTATATTTCATCATTGTGACTTGTTTGGATTTTTTATCAGATACCCACGACAAGAATAATGTTATATATATATATGATGTAGTTGTTTATTTACATTATGTCTTCTTTTGTTTTCTTATTTCATTGTACAACTACTTCCTCTATTGTTATCTGATTTGATTTCCACTTCCTTACTTTACCAATGAGGTCATTGTTTCCCAATTATCACACCTAAGGCTCTCACTGATTATCATAAGCCTCTAGCATTCAGAGAAATTCATTTGAGGCTATGTGACCAACTGGGTACGGGGCACCTTTGGGCGACACCCAGAACCAGGATGTTATATATTACAATACTCATTATAATACCTACTATAGTAATTTCTATAGTTAATTATAAATTCACACCCAATGTGATTATATCTTTGGATTAATACAAAATTATGTGATGTGTTAACCACTCTAATACAACCCCTAATAGTCTCACTTCCTTCGATAAGACTAAGAAACTCACATTTTTATCAAAAGAAGAATATAAAAATATTCTCAACCATTTATGTATGATTCATTATTTTGTTATAAGAGATATTGGTTCCCAAGTACATAAAATTATATAGTTTATTCCGTTGTTCATATCTCAACCAACTATGAAGCCCAAAACATGCCTGATAATGGCAAAAATGTTTATATAAAAACATTAATATGATTATTCCATACCATATCCGTTTTTTTAATAATATGATTCTTTTTGATCAACCAATGCCTTTATTGGTTAAATCCTTGGTTATTTTTTTTGTTAGGTTCTCAAACAAAATTAGTTAACATCATTATTAAATCATTATTATGGATTCCTAAAGTGAATGTGATAACTGAATGTATATCTATAGAGAGTGTATCTCTAAGTGTGTAGTCATAGGCCCACTCATCGTGCATCAGAGTGATCATTGAGTCAATGCTCAACCAACCCTTTTAGGGGTGATTACCCCTAAGTACATCTATAAAAAATCCACAACTACTAACCTATTTCTAAACATATTTTGATTTTATAGGAAAACATATAGTATACACTTTACCAAATATTCATGACATCATCATATCATCTCTAGGGTTTTCAGAAGGGTTATTTTAAACATAATCCCTAAAAATGTGCATTATTATCTTAACATAAAATAATATAATTATCACAAAGGATTATTTAAACTTTTGATCTTATAATCAACCCTAACATATCAATCATTAAATTATGATTAATAAATATCCAAATATATAATTTTTTATGGACCATTCTTTTGATAGTAATTGTAACACCTTAGACACTAACTCTCGTATCTAATCCCAATAAACAAATTCTTACATAATCACATTTAATCAAGATATAAAATCTTAGATATTTATGTCCTTAATTAAAAAATCAAAACAAATTACAGAATCTCTTACATTTGATGGATATTTTCATTTCTATATCTTTATTGAAACTTGGAAAACATAAAAAAATAAATTCCTTGTATTTCACATAAAATAGGTAATTCTTCCTTATATATATGAAACTACCAATTCTTGATAAATCATTAACGTATTACAAAAAGTATTTTACATGTATTATACTTCTAAACTTGTCACATGTTTTAATTTTCTCCATAAGTTGAGTAAATAAAAATATTAGAAGTGGTGATATCAAACAATCACTAATGGAAACATATTAATGAAGAAATCATATTACAGAAAGAATCGATACACAGCAAAAATCTATAATCAACATGAAACTAAGCGCATGATATATCCTTGTAAATTAATGAAGACATGTATATCAAAAATAATAATCTCATAATTAGGGAATGAATAATGTCAAACATTAAAAACATGTAGTTATGACCTTTTTTTGGATTGTTACTTGTTCTTGTCACCATAATATATACATAATGCTGAGTTTGGTAGACTTTCACCAAATACCCAAACCTGTTTTATCTCACGATACCTTTTGATTCATTGAGGGGATAAATAATTCCATTCCCCACAAATCACCTTATCATGTCCAATGAATTCATATTATGTTTGATCATGACCTTTTTTACTAATCCATAAGGAAAATCTTACTAAATAAAACTTTGTTACCATTATATTTAGAAATATGAAAATAAAATAAATAATCAACCTTAATTAGTAATCAATAATCCTCAGTAAATCTAATACTTTTACATATGTAAATTTAAGAATAAATTATCATAACCCATCTAGATAAGTAATGTGGATGGTCAATTAATACATGTCCAACTTTCCAAATATCATCTATGTTGGAATAATAATATATAAAAGAATAAGAATTTTCCACATGAAAATTTAATGAAATACATTATAGGTGAACACAGTTCTCTATGAATTATGTAAAATATTTTTTTAAACCATATATAAAAATAAGTTTACAACTACGTCAATACTAGAATAACATGATCATAATAAATCTTTATAAAGAAGGTAGATGGTTTCAAAAGGAAAAAGCCAAAGAGAGAAATATTTTTCAAAGGGTTTATTTGGTTGGAATGTATATACCAATAAAATAAACATATAATACTATATAACATAATAAAAGGGGAAAATGTACTCAAATAATATGAAATAAGTTCATGAAAACGATCATAACTCAATAAATTCATGTTGAGTTACCAAAAAACCTTACATTTGGGGAAACAAATGAATCAATATACCCTTTAATAATTTAAATTAATTTTTATAATAAAAAAATTAAAGAAAAGTATTTTGATAAAAATACATCAATTGGTAGTGGATATACCATTCAAAGAAAACATACTGAAGAAAATGTATAATGTCTAAAAGAATAAAAATTGAGACCAAGAAAAACCTTGTGACTTGAGTAACACAATATTAAAATACAAATCCAATATATGGATTGTAAATGAACTTAAAATAAAATTAACTAATTAAATTTCATTATATTATATATCATATAGTTATTATATAAACCCCTAGAATAAAATTAGGTGCATAATACAAAACATTTATCAGAGAGATGAATTTGAGAAAAAACCCTTCAAACCATTGGAACATTGGAAGAAAAATCTAATGATGTATTTAAAATTAAATAGTAAATTTAATATCCTGAAATATAAGATAATAATGATATAAAGATAAAAAATGTGTATTTAATTACACCATACAATAGAAAACATGGTGTATACTAGAAACATATTTAAATGATAAGAACTTGTGACCAATAACATTACCTCTTATTCATGAACGCCATGAATGTACTTAAAAATATTATATCACAAACATATATATGATAATAATTTAATTTATAAACTTTATAATATCTATGTTCATTTACACTCTTCTTAAGTAGTGATTTTTAATATGAAATCTTCTGAATTTTCACATTAGTTGTTTATAGTTTGGATCTTTTGTACAAGATTGATAATAGTGGTTTTCATGATCATACTTCATAGAAGTTCATAATTTATAGAAAATTATTGATACTATTATGGATGATTTATAATTATTAAAACTCATTTATTGATAGTCTTAGTTATTACCCATGATGATTAAATCAATGAAAATCATGTCTCAGTGATTCAAAACAGTTGAACTGTGATTTCTTAATTACGAAATTAAATACTGATTTAACATCCAATGAATAGAAAATAAGAATTATATACAAATTTACATCATATTATACATATATTTTTGTTTCCATAGTCATTAATGATATAAATTCATAGTATTATTCTATTATGTGGTTAAATGGACCTAGACATGAACATACCTTAATTTAATGAATGATTATGAGGTGGTTTTGTTATAATATCATTATAAAAGATGAATAATTATCTTATTTGGAGTTTTTTATTTCTATATATCATAATTTTAATAAAAAATTAATAATATGTAATTAATATGAAAACAATACATAATTTGGGTAAAATATTGTCCTCTTAGAATGTTTACTTTAGACGATTAAATTAACTATGAACACTTTTTGATCATATCATTAATATGATATTAATTTTTCCTTAGAAAACATAATGATATAATTAAAATCATATTTATACTTTAATTAAATCATCATATCCTATCTTTTGAGGAGGTGAGAAAGAACAAAACACGTTACATTATGGAAGCGGTAGTCTGCACAACACAAGAACGATTATTTTGTTTTTAATAATGGATTGAGTATGTGAATAAAAAATGGTAATAACCTTAATATAGTAATATTAATGTATATAAATGATAAAAATATCATCATATCAGTGTGCCTAAAATAAATTTGAAAGAATATAATTAAGGATAAATCGATGTAGTTGATAATTCTAACGACAAGCAATTTAATTTTCCATGAAAGTATCTTTCTTAATGAAGGCCTTATGATAACTAATGGTGACTAGATGATTTTAAAAATGTAATATTATTATATGTGGATAAAAATGATCTATTTTCACAGATAAATTTCAAATATAAAAGAGTCTTGATGTGGTGAAGATATTAATCTTTTATAAGTGAAGGGTGGTCTAGTTTTGTGATTAACACTTACATTTTCAATAACGAATGCTTACTATTCAAGTGGAAATAGAAAAAATAGAAAAAGAGTTAATTAAAATGATCTTATTATAAAATCAGCTCATTTTTTGATTTTTTAGAGAACTTTTATTTTTTTTCTTTTTGTTTTATGTTTTTATGTTTTAAACTAATTTAATATTACCATTATAATTTATTTCTGACCTTAATAATTGATTTTAATGAAAAACATAAAAATTGAAAATTTTATTTAATATGATAATTATGTCTCAAAATTTTAAAATCAATTTATCAAATAAAATTTATAATGGTGTAATAGTTAATTTTAATATAAATTCACATAAACAGGTAAAAATAGTGTTTAGACAAATAACATTTTTTTTGTAAAATATTAATTTATTATTTGAAAAATTCACTTAATCATGTAAAATATTTATTTATTATTAAAAAATAATGGATTCAGTCCTTACATGGAAATCTAAATATGAATATCCCTAAAGAATAATAGATTCAATGAAATGACAGAAAATAGATTTTTATTAAAGAAACATTTTAATTTTTTTCTGAAAACTAATGACATGAGATTTATGAGTTTAAATAATATCTAAATAAAAATAATTTAATACCTAAATTAATATTTCAATACATACAAGTTTTTATGAACATCTAGGTAATTCATATATAATGATAAAGTTAAATAAATTACAATTTTCATGAAAAACATGATTTTTGAATACAAAATGTTTTTCCAAAAAAACATAAAAAACTAATACAAGGATAATTTTATTATGAGTAATTAAAAACGTATATTTATTTTTAATCATTTAAACTTTCAAAATTTATTAATTCATTTATTAATAAAATCATGAAATATAATGAATAACTATTTTTTGGAAAATGAAAATTTCAAATATTAACTATTATTATACTCATTTAATATCACTTACCAAATAAATTGGTCTTAACATACTATTAATATATAAAATATTTTATTATCATTAATCCTATATTTCATGAAATATAAATTCATATCACATAAAAATTTAATTTAGAAAAAACACTTTTCTATGAAAAAATTGTATTACTAGTAATTTCAGATAATCTAATTGAAGTTCATTAAATATAAAAGTATAATATAATTTATATATATATATATATAATTGATAATTTATTCACTCTTATTAATTTATTATAATGGAATTACTAAATTATAAATTTCATAATTGAATATTTATATTTTATCTAAATATAAGGGGGTTCTTTTGATGATTGGTGTTGTGTGTATAATAATATAACAAACACATTGAATTATTTAAATGTAATAATATTTTAGAATTTTAGTGTGTTAAAATTGATAGAGAATTTTTTTTATTCAATTATTATTATTTGGAAATTAATATACATTAACAAATAATTATTTATATATAGATTTAGAATTTCACATTTATTAAAACTAAGTGAAAGAATTAACGGGTAGATGAAGAATCATTATAGAAGAGTGATTGCAGATTAATTCTGAAATCAAGATGAAAATAAACCAACTATATGAAGTTAATTTTAAATAAATTTCAAATAAAAATGAAAAAATTGTTTAATTTTTATAACAATGAATCATGGTAAATAAGATTCAAACATATACGTAATTTTTTCCTGTGAAAATGTTTTAAAAAGAATTTTATTTTATTCATTTTATAATGAAATTCAAAGAGAAAAATTAACCAATTTCTTTTAAAAAGTAATTTTAAAAATGTTTAGAAAGAAAAAGATTAAGTTATATTGAAAATTTTCTTATAAGGAAATATCTAGTGATGAATTATTGAAAGAAAAAAAATTATTAAAAGTGAATGATTGGTGTAAGATAATAACTTTTATTTTAAAAGAATACAAATCCGTAATTTTAAATAATTTTAAATACCATTATTTAAAACCCATATTTTAGAATCATTATTATAATTTTATTTTGAAAATAGTTAAATATCATTATGAAAATAATATAAAATAATATATATTTGATTTCCCCAAATGAGAAGTGAACATTGACCAGTAGGAAAATATTGACATGGTGGAAAAAACTCATTGGATATGAATGGTAGTTATTCTTTAAAATTTTATAATTTTATTTGATAATTTATTTCATAAACTAAGATGATATAAATAAAAATTATAAAATTCACATATAAAAAGAGGAAATACCCTAGGGAAAATAAATTGGATCGGTAAAAGTGTATCAGAAAATCTTTATTATGTAGTGAATTTATGACTCATAGAGAAAAAATTAGAGTTGAGAAAATTATTATAAATTCAATATCATTTGAATAAAAAACTCTTGAATAAGAGAGATCTTGATATTAATATTATAATACAATGAATTAAATAAACTACCTAGTTTTATTAATAAAATAGGCAGCATATACATCATATAAAGTGTTTTTACATTATAAAATCATATCTCAAAAATCGTATTTAAGACCACAAAACCTAATGTATTGCAGATTTATTCTACGAATTTTCTTAAATTCATATATAATAAAATTAAGTTTATTATATACCTTCTTAAAAACCTTATTGTTATATATTTCATTTAATAAATACTATTTTTTATCATAATCTATTTATTTATTGTATATTTTTCATATGTTTATGTGAAAATTGAATTGATGTCAGTTTATTTTTACAATTTTAGTGATCAAATATGATATTTTAGTAAAAATATAAATATGTAATATAAAATTTAAAGAAAAATATTAATATAATTTATTTATTTTTATCTTTTAAGAATTCTAGTATTTTTTTTTATCTATCATGATCAAAGATATCATTTTGTATCATTATTCAAGTAGGTAGTTAAACTAACCCAAACATGAGAACATGATGTCTATATGGGTGAGTATGATTAATAATGTTCATACTATCATTAAAATATAAAAATATTAATATTATTTATACTGTTTAAAGTTATTGAATCATATTTTTAGTGCTTTATAATAATAATTTAAATCGAGTTTGAAAATTAAAAATGTCACTTCGTATAGGTTGTAGTCCACACATCAGAGGGATTTCATTCTTCTGTTTTTGTAAGTGGATGGAAATGAATAAATAATTATTTTTATATTAATGTAATGACACTTTAGTATAAAAATGATACATATTTTTCATATAAATATTTCTTGGATGGGTTAGGAAGGGAAGTAAAAATAATAAAAAGAAAAGAATTAAGTGATACTAACTTTTGAACCATGTGATTTCTTTTAAAAGAATCATTGGAAAGAAGAAATTATGAAACTTATGTTGAGAAAAGGAAAATTAAAATGAGATACATTTTTTGGAGGATAAAAATACCAATGTTTCAAAAAGAGATTCAATGGAATGGGTGTGACATGAAGCGGTTGATGTGTCACATTTTATATGAGAATAAAATGGTACTTTTGTGAATACCGTTTATTTAATAGTGATATCATTACACTATTCATGGTAAAATGGTTGAAAAACTAAGAAATAATAGAGTGTGGGTGAGGTAAGGTTGTTAGATCCTCCACTACACAATTTTCCACATAATTTAAACATGGTTCAATCATTTTACCAAATTATTATTACACTTTTACATTTTATTACCTTGGTATCTAGTTTTTACACAAGGAGTTAATATTTTATTAATATAATAATGTAATCCATAATGAAATATTTGGGGTTTGATGAACCTAAATTTAATCCCCATATAATAAAATTCAACTGATACATTTGATAAAATTAACTTTTATATTAAAAAAAATTATATATAGACAAATTGTTGTGTAATAAAATATTTTTCTCCCTATTAAGTGTTATTAAACCTATTTAGTATTGATTAGGATTTGTATGGGTGATAATATATATATAATTTTATACATTATATTAAGTTCATTTTTCAGAAGAGTTTAATTTATCTGATTATATAAAAAGTACAAAATGTAAATAAAATAATTCATTTAAAGTAACATATTTTCCATCATCATGACAAGTAAGTTTAATATTAGTAATCATACAATTATACCCAAAAATGAAAAATTAAATTATTATATAATATGATAATATTAATCTAAAATATTAAATCCATTTTTTAGATTTATTTTCGATAACAGATGAAAAATAATGTTTAATATAAGAAAATACGAATATTTTTTTCGATATAATATTACCTAAGCATCTAAAATGTTAAAAATTATTTTTATAAATTGAACAGAGTATAATTAAATGATTTATCTTACGTTTAAAATATATAATTTTTTATTAAAATGGATTTTAAATCCATTATGTCATAGAAGTTAGGGAATTTGTAAAATCTTTATTTTTCACCAAACGATAAGTTATTTTAAATTAATATTAAAAATTTATATTAAGATAATTTTGAAATTTTGAATCTGAAAATGGATTGTATTTTTCAAATTAAAATAATAAAATTTATCATTTTATCTTTTAACAAATGACGATTTTAAACATCAAGTGTCTTTAGTATTAATTAATAAAAAATTCTAAATAATTGACTATTTATATAATAGTTTATAAATATAAATATTACCTATTATAATAAATTATGAACTCTGACCAATTTAAATTATTATGTCAAAAGACACTTCCTTATTTTCTAAATGGTTCTTTAAAAGAATATAAAAATAATAATATGTAATAATTTTAATTTTTTATTATATTTTTATATATTAATGAATATATTATTAAGGAAATTTTAATATGTCACATTTCATTTCAATCAAGTAATGTTTCCATTATGTGTTTCTTGTGGCATAACCTATTAAAGATAATAATAATTTAAATGGTCTGAAATCATAGTTTTTTTGACACGCCTCTTCAATATAGGATCATTGGGAATTTTGATGTTAAAGTAATATGCCAACAAATTCCTTTGACTGATGAAGTTAGTAGTGTGCTTGTTCTCACACAACATTCACTTATAGATATTGGTGACACTCATCTGATTAATGTTTGTATTAAACTAATAGATAAAAAATTAGAGGAGATCTTTTGAACTAGTTATAAACCCTGCCACTAGATTTGTTTTAATAGATGAAATTAGCTCTTTAAAAAAAAAACATATAAGTTCGGATGCCACCTGATGATATGGACTTTCCAACATTGAGTCACATTGAGTAGAAAAATTGGGAAGGTTCTTCTCAGGGTCACCCATATCAATAAAGTGGGTGAAGCTTGGATTACCAAAATTTAACAGTGCACGAACACAGTCCACACAATCTAGGTGAAAATTCATTTTAGGAATCCCAATATCTCATTGTTTATCCATATATTCAAGATTTTAGTGATTTCATTGATCACATAATCACAGGGTAAGGAGTAATAGTTATGAATCTTACCCCTATCTGGTAGAATAGTTCATGGACCAGAGTTTTCATGCTTTATAAATGGTAAATCCCATTGATCCACCAAAGACGAAACTGTAGAAAATATTAGATTGTGTGATGGGTGACTAGATCCACTTGCTTTGGTCTGGTTTGGAAGGTCAAAACCATCCTCCTTAAATATATTTTATCAACCTAGGATTTATGTCTTTAATGGGCATAGGTGAGAGATACCCTGAGGGGGGAGAGTGATTAGGTTATGAATCATTATCTAGTGTTATAACTTATTATTACATGACCTATTAACTATATGGGTTACAATTTATCTCTATTTTATTAGTTAATCTAATTTCATAACCAATATATTTTATCAATTTATATTTGGATTATCTTTAAGTAATTAAATAGTTGATATCATGTAAAAAATAAATAAAATAAATCCAAAAGACACATATACTTTTACTTGGTTCACTATTATGTTTTAATCTATGGAGAATATATAGAATTGTTCCTTTGCACTGTAAAAACTAATTGTTTTTTTCTAGGTTACTCCAACATATTTCCAATCCCCCAAAAATTTATGGAAAACTCCCTCCTTCCCAATGATCACCTCAAAGAACTTCACCTCGTTCACACACTGCTATAGAAATGAGTGCAAATTGTCACACTGGGCAATGAACAATTTCATCTACTGTTAAGATTAACCAAATATAGATATTGATTTTTTTGATATACACATGGACTTTTTCAGAACTATTATGAACATAATAATCAACCACATACTCTTTCAATGAGATGTACTAGAATCATCTTCTCTATATTTTATATAAGTATCATCAATGGTAGTCAAGCCTCCTCCCATTTCCCCAGTTCTTTCATCACAACAACAATACACTTATCTTTTTTTTCAAAACTTGAATATTAAATTTACCTATATTCTCTTCATTTGGGGGGGGGGGTGTAAAAACCTCTTCTTTATCCTTCAGTTTTTTATAGAGAAATAACTAAACCACCTAAAATAATGTTACGATGAATATATAATTCCCATAATTATAACTCTACAATTATTCAACTTTCCTCAATGAAAATTTAGAATTATAACTATGTGAATTTACTTGAATAATTTGATATGTAAACTACATTAGAATAAATTCCTCTATCAACTCCATTAAATTACATGATATCAAAAAACCCATGGGGATTTAAAAACAAATGTTGAATTAATTTATATATTCATGTATCTTCATATTTTAATGTGAATAACCTTTTCTCATCATGGGTCCTCATTGTGTTGTTCTATTTTATTTCAAAATACCTCTACAAATTAATTCTTTCAATTTCATATTGTGTTATCCGTTTTAGTTGTCTAAGATCATGGCATGGATTCACTAATTTCTAAATTCAGTATGGATCGTTTCCTTACATAGAATGGTGTATCTTAAATAGGAATTCCTAAAAAAATACACTTTTCATTAAAACCAAAACATGGTTAAATAATTCAACATTATGTTGAATATCTCATTATGTGGGTCCCTCACATTGACCAAAATGCATGACATTACATCCCCTGGATGTTTTGATATCCATCTAGGAGAACTCTACTCCCAACATGACTATAAAAGTTCCCTATATATCAGTTCTATGGCAATGTGGTTCCACTAAAATCCTATATGATATTTTCATACTCGAGTCAATAATAGCCATATCCACCCCAATATTGGTCATCCCATTTTAGATAAGTGAACTTCCAATGCACAATTCCAAGATCTCGGGTATTGTTTCCTCCATCTGGCCATTTTTAATTCACATAACCATTACATAATATGACCAACACCCTTACAAACAAAAAACTCCATGATTTAACCTTGACCATAAATTGTTCAATGGTAACATTATGCTTCCATATTTTTTATATGGAATTATTTAAGTAAAAAAAGTATACACTATGGTGTGAAACTCACTAGATTCCCATTTAAAAAAACTAAGTCTTGTAAATCATTAATCCAGAGTGAACCATTATTATTATATAACAAATATGTTGTATTTTTCCTAAGGGTTTTTCAGAAAAAACATTCCACTTTTAAATATTATAAAATTTGACCAGTTATCTTCTATTATATCTATTTTCATACCCAAAATTCATTGGACAACTTCTTTAAGGAATGTTCAATGCTAGGGTGAAGGAATCATTTACCAATAATCTTTAATTCTAGGAATTAACATACCCAAAATGAATTAGATAATTTCACCAATTCATGATGAATGTTATGGTTATGGTATCCTATACTAATACTTTTTAAATTAACTCAAAAATTAATTACAAACATCGTTATCCTTACTGGATAATTTCATAAATTATTCCAAGTATTTATACATGTCCATATCTATATGTTTGACCACCAATTCTACAGAGTAGGCTTCATGGCCCATATCTATAACAATAATGATCCATTATGTTTTTATTATTCCTAAAATAATCCACACTCTCTAAACTCCAAAAAACATTTTCCCCAAATCCAATATACACCGTTTGTGTGTAACACTCTCCACATTTTTATTTCTTTACATCAATACCTAAATCTATTTAATATTTCCCCCCTTCTTGTGAATCAAAAAAAAGTTCCAATACGTTATTCTTAATACTTCTTTATCACTACCTTATCATGGGGATTCTTCTTATCTTCTCCCCCTTTATAAATATATTTCAAACTCTATGGATAATACAACATCACCCGTACAGTATTTCCCTTTTTTATGGTTAAAACATTCTTCACCAAAAGTAATGTCTCAAATTACTAATAATGAATATATAATATTTATAAATCTCGTTAATAGTGAATAAAATAAATAAAATTAACTTCCAAATTTGTATTCCAACTTACTTCATGATTTAGAACATAAAAATGATTTTTCATTGAATTCTTTTTTGGGGACTTTATCTCTTCTTCTATGTCCCCAAAGATTTTTAATTAGAAACAACTTATTCCATCACTTATTCAATGATAATAATATAATAATATTTTATTATTACTCAATAAATACTAATTGAGAGATTAAGAATCACGTTTTTCTATATTTAACCAAAACTAAATCTTCTCCCCAACCCAAAATAGTTATTTCATTAAATGTAGAGAGACTAAAACCCTCTTTAAGGTATACATCTCGGATATTTCTATTTTAAAATCATTATCTATTTTTTTCAACAACTAATAACAATATATACAAATTATTCAAATATAAACAATTATATCCAAGTAATACGAATTTTCAAATTCAACATCATATTTGGCTCTCAAGCTCCATACATTTCTCTTTAACTATGGTTATACACTGAACACACATCAATGAGTGGAATTACAACTTAATAGTGAGATATAATCAAAATAAAACGACTAAAAAAATATATATGACTATAGGAAACAAGATATTAAGACAACAACATCTCTTTTAACCATTTCACTTCACTTCAATTAATTTAAAGAAGTCACACTTTTCAGTATCTACTAAGTAACAATTCCTATCTACTCAATCATACATTCACCAAACCATTAGTGAATATACATTAATTACATATTTTATGAATTATAGTTGATTTCATATTTTCATTAATGATTTGAGAAATGTTATGATAACAATAATTAAACCTTATAAAAATTGTTAAAAACAAATTGATACAAAATTGTTTGAATATATTTCTATACATATTCCATTGAGTATCATTCCTTGGTTTTTTGGGGATATAACCTTTGGATAAAGACCTATAAAATCCCCTATAATCTCATCTTCTTCACCATATATAAGATTTAATTCTAGTATAGGAATAATTCATCTCTACCAACCTTTTATTGACATGAAAACCATTAGATGATGGAAAATAACAAATCATTTTCCAAAGTAAAACAAATAAATCAGGATTTTTTTTTGTTTTTCTTTGTTATTCTCTATGGTATCAATTTCAATATTCAAAGACTGATTCTATGAAAAATAAATTATCTTTCCACCAATGTTTTAAAAAAACCTAAAACCACTTTTTAATAACAAATTCTATTTCTTTTATTATTTTTTTTCTATACTAACCTCAATAAAAAATACGTTGTATAGATTATGACATCCAATTGAATGCATGGACTTTGCCACAATATTTTTTACAAATTTAAATATAGAATCCACATGGAACAAATTTCCCTTAAATCATAAAAAATTATAAATAGTTAATTTAATTTAAAAACATGGAGAGAGGGGATACATCTATTTTCATGAAGTTGAGGAGGAAAATGTACCATTGTGGACCACCATTTCCCTTTTACCCTTAAAATTAGAGAATATTTTCATAATTAAAATAAATTTTATAGAATACAATATCCATTCAACTTCCATGGGATTGTTATTTCTTACACAACCCTACCCACAATTTTTTATTTCAACAAATTTACTTCTAAGGATTTTCCATTCCAAAACAGGTTATTTTTTCTTTATCAATCCACCTTTCTCATTTGGGTGTCTCAATAATAAATATTCGGCCTTTCAACATGTAACATTTTTTTGGGGAATCCACTTTACCTGTAATTTTGTTTTTAGGGTCTTTTGAATTATTCTCATGCTTTCGATACCTTTTACCATTCTTATAGGATATTTATGCCATAAAACCAAGCTTGTATTTCCCTTTAAATATAATTTCCATATAAATATTCCACATATATATTCTAAATTTTATTTATTAATGGGATCAGTTTTCCATATATTTATGAATATTTATTTATTTACCCTCAATTATAATCTTATAAAATTTTTAATTAAATAATTTTTATTTTGGTATGTGTAATTTGAATAATAACCATATATATTTAGATTATTTTTTATTTCTAATACTTTAAATGTTTCCACTAAATTCTTAATAGTTAATGAATTGCAATGATTTAGAATAAGAAACTAATGATGTGTCCATGAATTCCCTAAAAAATGTGGAAATTCCTTCTAATAGAGCTCATATAATTATCATTACATATAGTAGGGCTACTTATAGATTTTTTTCAGACAACTACATGATTTTCCATAATCATAGGAATCCCATTGGATTTGTTTTTCTCAACCATTGATGGAATTATATCATGATCAAGTCTAGTTTTTCCCATATGACATGGCCTTTGAGATATGTCTATCTTTTCAAGATTTTACTTTGAGATTGTACACTATAATTTTCGTCCATTTTCACTATCTGAAGGGTGATAAAATAAGATACAAAAAAAATTATTGAGTTAGTCATACCCTTTGATTATACATCCTCATTCATATAAAAAACTAATTTGTCTCCTAAGTGTTACCTCATCTTGATGTTTCTTTTAAACAGATCATTTAGCTCATTTTTAGTGTATTTCCACTAAATGACTCACACTAAAATTCATGGGAGAGAAATATAAGAATATCACTCTAGTCTTTAATATTTAAACTCAATTTATCAGTTAAAACATTAATAATAACATTATTCAAGTACTATTGGTTGAATGGTTTTAATAGGAGGTACCAAAAAGGTCATCTTGGACATCCTCATTGTTAGAATGATATACATCTATGATCTCATTGTTGATCATATTAATCATCTCAAGATCCTATATAAAAGTAATAATTTTACCAATTACCTATATTTTCTCAGTAAATTCTAGAGAATGAAATATTTGGCCACACCATTTCATTTATTGATGCATTAGTAGATGTTTCCTACCATATAAAGCTTATTAGTATTTTAATAGCCCACGAATTCACTCTATTGAGAGTTATGGCACCAGAATTTTGGTTCACGTACTATTATCAATACTCTCAGGATGGATTCTCATCATGTTACTCATCAAAAAACATTAAAAGTTATAATTAAAAGGGATGATGATGAAAAAAATCAAAATAGTAGTGGTTAATAAGGATGATTTAATAGTCTAATCATGTGGGAAATATTGAAAAAATTATTGTCACTAAAAGAGTGGGAGAGGCATATAACCCTATAAACTAATTCTGTAATGGTTAGATATATATTTAGAAATATAATGGAATTATATTAGAGTATAAATCCACACTAAATGGAAATTAATGTGATATACTTCATATGTTTTAAGTTAAATGACTAAGAGTGTTCTAACTATAAATTTAAGCACGGTTGATTGAGGGCATAAAGGTGCTCAAACCCATTAGGGTTCACTATCTACCTGGTCTAAATGAAATTGAATACTTTCCGTAGATTAATCTAGATTAATTATTCATAGATTTTTTTAATGTGACTTCATTATGGGGATGTAATATTTTCAGGTGTCCTAAACATTACCAGATGCTAGTAAATGAAAGGAGTCTCCTATAAAATTTCATATTCCCTTTCTTAGCACAGAGGGTAGTCTAGATCTTGATCTCAATATGATCCTATATAATATTTCTAGGATCTTTGATAAGGGATTTATGTAGACCATATCTAATATTAGTTATTAATAAAAGGGGTAATCACATAGTATACGATTACATAGGATGAGGAGGTGTCTTATAGTCGTGACACAAGCTTGATTATTATATCCATAAAGGATGAACTGTTTGTAGGTATTCATTTATGGGAAAAATATTCAGTATCATATAGGTTAATCAGATATTTATACTCTTAGAAAACAAACTATATATATCCTAAAATAAATATTAATTATAATGTATATGTTTATAGAATAAATGATAATGATGGGAGATGCGTCAAAATCGGAAGTTCTTGGAAGGTAGACAAGATTCAATAAAGTTACCAATAGATATAGAGAGACCTCAAAACCATCTAGATCTCACATTTAATAATGTTCATATTAAAATAAGGGGTTCCTACTCTAGTCCTTGTTGTTAGAGGTTGGAAAATCATACTTGAATCATTAGAAGTCTCAGATTCTAAATGTTCATGTGTTACATAGTGTTTGTTATCTTAGCCTTACCTACAATTCTTAAATGGATGTTTTCTAAGCATTGTTTTTTTCTAAATAATGGTAATATTTTCTATGGGTTTTTTAGGTTTTTTTGGAAGAACATTGGTGATATTTTTTTGTGAGTTCACTCTAACAGAGACCTTTGAGAACAACTTATTTAGTATAAAGAGGGCCTCCAAGAAGATTGCTATTGGTGGCAGAGGCTAAGAGAGTTGACCAATATATCTTTATTAGAATCTATTCATCAATCTTAAACATGAAATGTTATCTCCTTATGTTTTTCTCAAAACATTTGTAGATTTATTGGGAAATTAATTTTCTTCTTGTAGAGTTGGTACATTGGAATACCTCTAAAGTTTGTCTTATGATATTCAGACAAGTATGGTTCGAGAAATAATGGAACCATCTTGCTCATATTTTTTCATGGAAAATTAATTCATTCAATGAAGATATGTTATAGGGGATCATATTGATAACTCCAAAAGTTATAACTTTGTATGGTGTGACCTGAGCATCCCATATCTTCAAGGCAAAAATAGAGGATACATTATCATTCTTTGAGGAAAATATATCAAAATAGGTGGTAGTAGAAATATAGGGGACTTCCCCCTATGAGACCAATTTGATTGATGGTTCTATTGAGGCTTCAAGGCCTCTAGGAATTTCTGATAAATATCTCTATTTATGATGAATACATTCTCTTAATTGCAGCAGACCCAGTTATTAATGACTTTCCATTAAATTACTACCATTTTATAAAGGGTTGATGATACCTGACTAATATGGGAGAAGTGCAATTTTCTTGTGTATGAGTATATTGGTCGGCTAACTAGAAATCAGGATTTTTAGTAAAATATTTTTAAACATACTCCCAAGATTATTTATGGTGGTTTAAGTAACTTTTTGAGCATGTTTAGTGGATGGGGTCTGGCGGTAACATTTGAAGCTAATTGTTAGTATATTCTTAATAAAGATGATTACCAATATGAAAAATAACTATAATATCTAAAAATGGAAAATCATAGACTCTAGTCACTCTTTTACTATTATAGGAGACTAAATCCATTTAGAGTTCACTATTTTATTCACTTCCATCATCCCCGCAATTTTTTGTCCATATCCTAGGATTCTCGTGATCCTGTGACCCTTCATTACTACTTTCCAAAGGTAGGGGTGGCCTATCAACTCCATGGATTATAGTTTTTACACATTGATAATAACGAGACAATGAAATATTGTCCCATAATTCCATGGATTCCTTAGTGGGGTTTGTTTCCTAATTTTCATCTCCCTAATAAAATTAATACATTCTCATAAATCAATTTCCAATAATCATCTTATTGTTTAAACAAGTTAATTACATCACTATATTCTTTAGTATGGTGGAAATATTCTATTAGATATGATGAGTCATCTTTATTCATCTTCACGAATTTTTTGGTATGTTCTAAATCAATGAATATCATCCTATAGATGGTATATTATATTATTTTATGTTCATTACTTAGGGAATCATAGGTTTAGTACCCATGGAATCATATTCTAGTCACATAATGAAACTTATACTCCCTATATAACGCAACCCAAGCACACCGCATGGAGCATCCTATGAATTATTTTATATGGAAAATTATTCTCCTCACATAATTCATTCGATGATCATCATAGTAAGAAACATTTTCTCATAACATAAAGAATATTAGGGTCATCACATTAGGATTCATGTTCTCAACATGGATGGTGTATTATGATTTCCACCAAGGGAAGGAAAAAACATTAGGCCAATCACTGAAGGATAAAACATATAGATTTTATACTCGTCACATAGAATTATTATTCTAATCACATAGGTAATATCATGGTCATAACATGATGCATCAAGTGCCCAATACACTAGGTATTGAACCTAATACTATCCGTAAATGAAATGTAAAATAGGCCATGTTCTCATCATGTGGGAATATTATCCTCATCATGTAAAGTATCAAAGGCTCCCCATCAATGGTTATATAAAATCATCACATAGCAATGGATTTTAGATGAATCAATAATTTTTTTCCTACACTCATCACAAAGGTATCATCATGATCCTCACATAATGTAGAAATCCATGAGGACTCCTCACTGATGGGTAGAAATATGTTAACAACCTAAGAATTTAAATCCACATATAAGTCTTTGTAAGAGAAGGCATATATTTTATGTTCAATGGGAAAAACCATATGGTTTTATGTATTTCAATGTCATATAAGAGATTTTTAAGGGGTTTAGTATACTCTATGAAGATGATTGTACTTCGGAGACACTACCTATATATGGAGAGATGAAAATATTATGATGGTAGGATTGAACCTCAAAAAGGAATCTTATGTATCCTACAAGATAAGATGAATTAAAACCCATGTAGTGTGACACACACATATTAAGGTAACGTGATAGGAATGTACCATGATATTTAGCATCATGTAATAAAGATAATTGTATCATGAATGGAATGAAAATATGGTATTGTATGAAGCATACACTTTTGTCTGCCCGAGGTGATACTCAAGAGTGGTGAGACTATGCATTTGTTTTATTCACATTATTTTCTGTGTGACTAGTGCAAATAAGAAACATATAAGGTTACTTATCAACTCATTCATGGTGTAAAGTGTATGGGTTGAGGAATCCAATTATTAAGAGAAAATAACATGTAGTCTATCTAACATGGTTTTGGTGCAAAGTAATTAGGTAATAAAGTCAATGGCACCTATTTTTGATATAGATTATTCATCAGTAATTATAGATCATGTGGAATTAAAACCCATGATACATCATCATTTATGATAGTGTGTGTCACAAAGATGGTGACAGATGGTTTACAAAAATATGAGATTCATGTAATGTAGGAGTTGTGTGAATATTAAGGTTGCATGAGACGTGGTTTTACAACTCAATATTTCCTCCTTAATGTCTATGGTATAGTATTCATGGATGTTTATTTTCATTTGAAACATATAGTTTCTCAATTAATGGTACATTAGCATGATCTATGTTATTTATCCAACAAACTTTTACAAAATAATCTTAAACACAAAGAAATACATTAAAAACAATTATGTGAGGTTATTCACATAATTTTATTACCTAAATGAGTCCATTGATTTTATGAGTTACGTGAGTGTCTGAAAGTATATGTTCCATGAGTAGAGAGCTTTAGTGTTATAATTATAAATGTTTGATCCACAAAATGATGTCCTGAGGGGTATTTATAGGACCCAAAAACAATTCAATGAAACATTCTTGGGTTTATAGAACTTTTCTTGTGAATGAAACTTGGTTGTTTCATTAAATTTTGGAAATTCATCACAAAACAGCTCATTTTGTGAAATATAGGTGTATGATCTCGTATTTACTTTGATTAGTTTGGAATTAATCTAATCATCCATTTTCCCTTTTTTGATTCTTCCCTCTATATAATTTTCATCATCAAAATGTATATCATATACAATAAATTTTTCACTTATTCAATCCTTTTAATGATATAAAATGGACCCAAATACTAGTCCATCAACATACCTTACATTCCAAGCCATTTTGGACTCAATCTAGGAGTCACTATCTAGAATAATAAATCACCACAATAAAAAAACATGGGTCATCATTGATGATTAATGTAAGATTTTTGATGAATTTGAGTTAAAATCATATACTTATGTATTAAATTAATTGAATATAACATCTCATATAAAAAGTTTTCACCATATTGTATTTCTCCATGTCGCAAGCCAACATAAAGTACAATGACTTGGTTGACCATATAATTCCTCAAATGGTGTCACAGAAACTGAATAATGATAAACATTTTTATAAGTTAACTTCAGTAATGATATATGACCCTCCATAGAAATTTCTAAATAGAGAAAACAATCTTGATGAAAATACTCCAAAATTTGAATAATATACTTGATAAAATGATCAATTTATAGATAATATGATATTCTCATCATCAACCACATCCCAAAATAACTCTAGATTCCACCATAGATTAATGATGAATATTGAGTACCTCTATCAGAGAAGATATACTTATGAAACATAATGATTCTTAAAAATATATTTCAGGTAAATATCATTATCTCATCAATAAAAAACCTTCTCATATATGAAATAAATACACTAATTTAATGATATAAAAAAATTAAACCCAAAAACCTTCATGTTTCTTTAGATATAATAGAAATAAAATCTTGAAGTCCACCAGGATGTCCCCCTATTTACATATTGGATCTAATAATAAGAGAGATAACCCTACCAGTCACTCATTCTCTATATACAACCATTTATATACAATAAAATAAAAGTCAAAATTAGTGATGTCCCTATTCATTCCCCAATATCAAAACTAATGTTTGTCATCATAATATATCTTGGCCACTCTATGACATACCAATGAACTCAAATGGTGAACATCTCCTATCACATATTTCCTACAATCCATTAGAACCACCATCTATCATCAAAAATGAGAAACTGAATCTTTCACAACTTACTACCCCTCATATTATCCCATAAAATTATAGTATTCCATATCCTTTTATTGTTCTCATCAAATGAATTTTCTACTTTTATATTCCCCAGAAACATTGACATCACATTGAGGCTAGAGTGTACCATCCCATGTTCTATATCCATCTCTTCTTGGTTAAAATTGTATAATAATATATTTGGGATATTGTTGAGTAAATTATCAGTTTTGTAAAATTTTCATTGAAAATCACATTACACTTTACATTGAATTGAATTGACTAGTTAATTTTTTGAGGTTTATGTTGTGTAAATTTATTGTTAAAAGATTTAGCATCTAATTGACCTAAAAGATACACAAAATTTATTTACATTTAAAAATTGTGGTCATCTACATCAATACACATCAAGAGTACTATGGTGGGGTTAAAATAAAAAGATAATATAAGCAGGACTATATCCATTGGATGATGAGGTATTTCATTTTATATAGTTATAACTAAACATAATGTTTATGAAAAGTTATTTTTGGAGTCTATCAAAAATTTCCCTAACAATACAGTCAAATGATTCAAGGAATG
Source organism: Viscum album (assembly GCA_963277665.1). NCBI lineage: Eukaryota > Viridiplantae > Streptophyta > Magnoliopsida > Santalales > Viscaceae > Viscum > Viscum album. The sequence continues at coordinate 1,675,331,168 of OY728133.1, forward strand.
AAAATATGATACTTGTTCTTGAAAGTTGATTATGAGTGAATCTATGAAAAAATATCATTTCTTGAGTGTTCATGTTTATAATCATTTTTATATTGTGTTAAGAGATGTTGTCTCATACATATTATAATGTAAAACTCATAAATTTTTCATTATAATCATTATTTGCGAGATCCCGCATAATCAAAGATAATTTAATGTGTGGAAGTTTTATTATTTGATCAATAATGATCAAGGATGTTTTGTCGTAGGATGTGAAATTATCTGAAAATTTTGTATATGTATCCCTAGTGTGGACTTTATTTCTATCATTTGATTAAATAGAATCTTAGGTATAGAGATATATTTTTCCCATGAAGAGATTATATTGAAAGATATTTTCATTTCGGAACAAGTACCTTCTAAAACGTCTATAGTCGAGGACATTCAGGGCATTAAAGTCGTATACCAATGATTAGGTATAAAGATGCTCCTTTTACTTTGGATAAAATTAGAGGATTTTTATGAATTTGATGTGGCATGGTAATAATATACATTATGAGATATTTCATTATTATTAAACATTCAAATATTTTTTTACATTTTTTATTAATTTTTCAATGAATATTACTTTTTTTTAAAACGAGTTTTAACTTCTAACAATATTATTTCCACTAAATTATTTATTTTTTCAATGAATATTTAGTCCCTAGTTGTTCTATTATTTTTTATGTGAGCTAGATTTTTTATTACATCTTATAATATAATATATTTTTATTTTATTGGAAAATAATTTATTTGATCAACCTTAACTTTGAGAGATATGAAAATTTATAGTCAAGTTTGAGATTTAAATTCACCCCCTCATGTAGTTCTATCTCTACCTTTTGAGACCAAAAAAATTCCATCATCTACCATTACTCCCCTGATTACATTACTACATAAGTTAGAGTTTACTTTCCAAATGAATTTTCTATTTCATTCATGTTCATTATTCCGTACATGAGATCAAAAATCTAGGGTCTGAATATATTATATACACCCATACCATACAATGATTGCGTTCACTATATGTGAAAATATGCTTTAAAGTATTATTAGTTAAATACTCAAATAATTTCTCACTGAAGAGGTAATACCCCCAACTGTTCATGTCTTGGAAACTAAAAAAAATATAATTCTTGTGTATGGTAATTATTATCATGTGGTTATAACTTCATAAAACCAACACCAGAAATTTAATTACCAATATATACACATAACCAAAATCTAATTGTGATCAACGAAAATAAAGATAATTATTAATTTGTAACATATGAAGACTGAAAATAGGTATTGAACTTAGTCTCTTATTCAAATACACAAATTGATAATGATATTTTACTCTTCAATTAAAATTATATCCTTTCCTAGTTAAATTATTCATAGGTGATTCCAATTTTTAGAATTATTGAAAACCCCTTAAATAATATATATCTAACCCAATGAAATTATGATTCTCATACACACGGTTCAGTCTCTCCCAAGACACAACTACATTAAACTTCTCAAAAGTAACATATAACCCTTCTATAGAAACAATATAACCAAGGAACATCACTATATGAAACTTTAAATGACATTAAGATAATTTTTTATAATGCCTATACTAATGTAAAATATATATTTCAATATTTATATGTCTCTCATGGCTTAATTAGTCCTAAAATAAGTAATGGTTCATGTAAGAAAAACTATTCATTAAGGAAATGAAAACCATAAGAGTGTTAGTTACTCATAAATTCAATAAAAATAATAATGATTATATTTACATCCAAAATTAATTTTAATAATATCATATTCACTCACCCATAGTTGATGATAAAAAATGAAGGTTGATATAGGAAGAACGATGACATCAGTTTATATATTCAAACAAATATTCAATTTTGAGTATGAGATATTTATTATATACCATCACCTGGTTTATATTTTGATAATAAATACAGAATCACAACATACCATACACATTATTTTTAAATAAACATGTGTTTCCTAAGAAGAAACACTTACCTGAATGAATATTTTCCCTCTACTTCAATAAACCACATTGTTGAATCCCTCATTTCTACTAGTGTAGGGGAATAATATTCATTTAGTCCTCCACAGATATTTTGATGTGTTAAATGTGTCAAAGAAATATTTAATTTCATTTGAAGAGGATAAGCTACAAAATGTATGTTAGTTATAAAAATGGTTGTTGTTTTCATCCTATATGTTTTGGTGATCCACTATGGGTTTTTTAGATTCTTTATAGGACTGAAAGGATATATATTTTACCAATATTGAAGTCTTTAAGAAGTATTTTTCTATTTTTTGTGAAGGATTATTTGGTAGTACATTCTTTTCTATAGAGATGAGTGTTTTGATAGATATTGACTATTGGTGGAATACATATAAGCCAAAAGGATGGATAAAATGATCATTCAAATATTTTTGGATCTCTTTAAATTTTCCAAAAAAATATTTATAGTGTTTGAATTTAGGAAGTTGGGTAGAAATGAAAAGTATGGGTAGTGTTATTCAATGGTAGTTTATGTCTTGATTCAAGGGTCGAATACAAAGAAACCATGTTTAGATCCACATTATGATGGTGGATATTAAGTCATAGGTTATCTTGGACCAATAATTTATGGTTTTTTTGAGTTATAGGTGATGATTCATAACTCAGGGGTGACAATAAGGCTAAAATTTGGGTTTTTTTACTTTTAAGGGGTTAAAACAACCATTTTAGAAAATCAATATGATATTTTAGATTTCATTATTTGGTTGTGCTTTTGAGTTTTATCTATTTAAAATGGTTTCATAATTGATGTCTATAACGAAAATTTTGGGAGATGAATATTCCATGGAGGTAGGTGATGTCCTGGATGTGGGTGTTTCGGTAAAAATACTTTTCTGTGATTTTTGATGGAATCCCAACAAAAAATAGGGAAGGTCAAAATGGTTATTTTTGAGATCAGTATAGATAATGAACATTCTTTGTAGGTCTCTATGGCATGGTAAAACAGAGAGGAATGATGGAAATTTTTTAGAGTAGTCTAGTTATTCCATGGTTTTTTGGGGATGGAGTTAATTTTAGGGCCAATGTGTTTCCTAAGACACTATACTGTGGAAGCTGTCATCACCATTTTTTAAATGAGTAAAAAATCTACAAGGTTTTAGGGGACATGGTAATTTTAATATCATATGAATATAGATCTCATTTAAGAAACATGTACTATAACGTTTTGATATATTAACCACATAATGGATTGATTGCCCAAAATTTTGTTATAAATATTAGTTGGCCTCTTCTCTTGGTTAATTTTGTTTCACCCACTTTAATCATAACTAACATTTGAATCTCTCCTGGAGCTCTTTGGTCCTCTATTTGAAGACATAAAGGTATTACTTCATGACAATTATATATCCTTAATCAATAGTTGTATTTTTTTCATTATCATTCATTACTATAATTTTTTATCATCATAGAGATTATAGTTGTAGAGATAGTATTGTTTTAGAGTAGTCAGTTGAGTTCGTGACAGATGTTTTATAAGTATTTGTTCTATTGATAATCATGATTGTTTTGGTAATATTTCATCATCCGTTTTATTTTGTTGAATCGCCAAATTTATTAAAGATCCTTTCCAAATATTGATGTGCCCAAATTCTATATACATTTTCATGCATTCTATTAAATATATAAACACATTTTCATCGGATAAATGTGTTTTCTTCAAGATAAAATGATTTAATTCAGTAATCATGATGTTTTTTAGGTATTCTCAAGCCTATGACCCAAATTGGGAAGGGATAAAAAAAAATCAAAAATACACGGAGTGTACTTCTTACACACTCCATATACTATTGCCCCAAAATGGAACGGCAGGACCCAAATACACACCCATGTTGCCGGCCAGAGATGACATGCCACGTGATTACCATTTACATGTCGTGTTACAACTTGTAGAAGTAGTTGGTGGATTAATATTAACATTACATGAAATGTGGGGAATATTTACATGCCATGTAACCCCACCAACCATGTGACACCGTGTTTATAGCTAAGGGCGACATGGTAGATCACCCACTGGTGGAGAAATTTTTCCCAAGTCTACTTGACTTGGGTATTCTCTGTCTACATTTTAATACACGCAGTGCATTTCCAAATATTATAAATAGGAGGGAAGGCCCTCTTAATTAGGGAATCACACTTAGACACAAAAAGTGAACAATTTTAGAGATTCCCAAAGGGAGAATAAGGAGAGTAGATAATAGAAGAGGTGGTGCCGCTACCTTCCTGACAATGATCGTTGCAAAGTTTATTCGATTTTAACATAGGTTTCACAAGTCTATTAGTCACTAGATACTCCATGTGTATCTAAATCCCCTATGTTTTGGGTATGTGGATTGTAACACCCCATGATTTCATAGTGCGTTATTTCTACAAAATAATTCAATAACGTGCACTACACACAACACCAAGTTCAGGCGCATCACGACATACCAAACTAGCCATTCAAAAGCGGTTATGAATAGTATTGACTGAAATTTGAACTTTATATAATCCTCATAATTTTAGAATTCATATTATGAGTTTCTTAGACATAATTTAAGAACAAATTCATTTTTTTCATATAAAAGAAGTATTTTTTTAAAAAGGCACTTTTACCAACTTTTAATGGTGAACCCTTTTTAAATACAATATTTGAAACTTATATATATTCAATTTGGAAAAATAAATTTAATCTTTATAATGAAGTCATAAAAATTTACATTGTGTAATTTTTTGGAATTTTTCTCATAAAGTTCATTTTTAATGAATAGGGAAAAATATTGTATTTTATTTCAAAAGTTCCATTTAATCTAACTTAAATATATGGTTTTATTATCTTTTTAATTGGTTTTAAAGTTTAATTATAATATATTTTTACCATTTAAGCCAATGTTGTTTATTGAATTAATTTCACTTTAAAATTGGACATAAACAAGAATCAATCTTCTGGTAGTTATTGTTTCTTAGAAACACGCTATTTGTTTTAACAACGAGAATTAATTTTAAATTAATTAATGCCACTTCTATGTTTCGAATTTGTTAAAATAGACTTCAATTTTGAATTCACAATATCAAAAAAAATTAGGATGAATTTTTGGTATTTTTTGAAAACTTTCAATTTTTGATGAATAGTCAAAACACTGAGTTATTATTTAAAACTGAATTTTTATTTAAATAATTATTTATTTTATTTAAATTTATTTAGGTCAAAATAGATAAATAATATCTATATATGTTCAATGAAATTCATTGGAGTCATTTTGTAATAATATTAGATATACAAATTTTTTTTGAACTTTTCACCGTCTTTTACCCACATCCTAGGAGAATTTTCAAATTTACATAAAACATAATTTTACCACATCTGTGAGTGAAATTTTAAAAATCCGAGAGACATGGTTGATATCAGTAAGTAATATGTAGTTCAATGAGATGAAAATAATTTTTGGTGAATAGTAACTTTTTACTTTCATTTATCACGGTTAAAAGTAAATAGGGTAATTAAGGGAAAAAATGATATTAATATTACCCTAACACATGTCCTCATTCTATTGGACAAGTGTATCTTGACTGAAAACAACCTTAGGAATACAACATAATCATTTAGGTCCACTTGCATTAGATTAGGACATTTATTATTATTTAATTCAAAGAAGTGTTAAAAGAGTTAAAATCAATGTTTAATTACTAAAACATTTTTAATATAGGGTTATACATAAGATATTTTCAATTGTAAATATTAATTAGAAATATAAAAATATTTCCTACATAATGGTATTTTATTTAAAAATTTTATACATTTAACAATTTAATTTATTTATGACACAATAGTGATGCAGCAATTACCGAATTAATGAATTATTAAAGTAATTGATATTATAAACATTAAAATAAATACAATTTAAGACTTTTTATGAATTACACTAATTTTCTAGGTTAATATGACATATTAGTATTTATTATATGAATTTATTTCGAAGTAATAATTCTGTTATAAATTTATCAAAAACAAAATACCCAATAGTGTCAAAATTGACATAAAAGAGTTTTTAAAACCAATATTATATTATTAATTCATATTCTATTCATAAAAATAAATGTTTCGGCCACATGACTTATATCATGATAGGTGTATCCTTAATGGACCACTTGGGGGTTTATTGGATGTTTACAGTATGTTTATTAACTATATAATATAAAAATACAATGTGACAAGGTAAATGTCAAACTAATTAACCAAGAGTTAAAACTAAAGGATAATGTTAATATAATGACCCAATCCTGTCAAAAAAATATTGGTTGAAAGTATTTCGACCCATACCCACCTTATAATTTGAATAATCTACTTTGGAGCCATTATAAACCGAATATGAATTTATTATAAATTAATACTTTAAGTTTTTTCTAAAGAGCCCCTCCTCCCCCTTATAAAAGGACACCACTTCTAACGAATTCCTCACACCTCTCAATCCTTTTGGCTCATCCAAAATCTACCCAATTAATCTCCCTACATCCCTCTCCTCCTCTTAGAAGCCTTATCTTAGGCAGAAGTCACTTCAATTGTTCTTTTTGGTTCAAACCAAAGGGAGTTACTCAAATTAAAGGTAATGATTTCTCTAAGCTTCTTTTCCTCCAACCCCTAAACTCTTATTATTCTTTTCTTTTGTAACAAAACCAGTATCCTAAATATAATAGAATATTGTAATGAAAAGTATTTGAACTACACTTGCACAAACCTCCATCTAATGTGTGAAGAACATAATGTTTCTGTGGATGGGAACCAAATGCCTCACGAAATGATGATTGTTCAATTATCTCCCACCACCTCTCATGTTGACCATTATGAAGGCACTATAATTAAATATTATATTAATGATATTTATTTTATATATAATCTTCTTTAATTATATTTTATATTATACCATTATTCATTTTATGTTGTATATATATACGATAATTTCATTTGAGGAAGTGCGGACTACCGCTCTCTCAAAGTGAAATGACTCGTTCATACCATACATGGAACGTATAAGGATGGTGTTAATGAACTTAAGTAACATATTTAAAATATTATATTATATTGTATTAATAATATACATATGTATCATTTGGTTTTAATTCCTTTTAAAATGAAAAATGAAATTGAAGTAGCGTTCGTGCGTACGTACGAATTACCATCTCCACGAACGCGATGAGATTCATTTCCCCATCACATCCATTCAAGACTAATTCTCATTTGATGATTAAAAGTAATGTTTAAGGACTTGATATCATTCTGTATATTAATAAGATACAACCTATCCATAACAAACACAGATTACGTAATAAAGCATATAATGAAAAATGAATCAGTTTACACCCGAAACGACGATAACACTAAAATATTATTAACAAAGAAATATTAAATGATCATATATGATATCATATTTATATATATGATTCTTCTATAATTTAATTACAATTATTTAACTATTATACAGGAGGTTAACCTACACTCTATCAAGGAAAAGTACAAGGTAAGAGGTTTTTATCTCACTTCTTATTCTTGTGAGATTCATGCCATATTGCCACTATTACCTTTTGTGTGGTGTATGTACTACCCATAATTGTATTCTATGTGTAATACACATTAATTTACGTGTAATTACATATTCATTGTATGATACCTCTTTCATGGGATGTATGTTTCGTATGTTAACAAAATGGTAAGGGTTAATTTCACAATCTCTTTATTATCTGAGGTTGTTTTTACATAAGTATCTACTGGGACATTTTCATTATCCATTTCCATGTTTTATGTAAGAGTTTTCAAAGGGATTATTATAAGCGAATTTTTTTTACTAAAACATCAATTCAAATGTTTTAAATATTTAATCTTCTAAATCTTTCTTATTAGTGTCCACGCCTTCAAAAAAAGTTTTAAGGATTTATTTATATGGACATGAATGTTTTTTAAAATGTAAATTCCTTTCAAAAGTTTTAAAGTGGTATGAGATGCTTTGAATAAAAATGTCTTTAAATTACTTCTTTTCTAAATTACGTGACATTTAAATTTTGTCATGAAAAAGAGGTATTTCTCTCAAAAAGTTTTACAAATCATTTTCATCTTTGTCAAAATCCTTTAATGGATTTTAAACTTGATTTGAAGTTGATTTATCATGATACAAATCATCCATATTTTGCTGAAGGTTTTTTGATATGTTTGAATTTGGATGTGTTATTTTTATATCATTCTTGGTTTATGGGTAAAGTATTGACATTTTGTATCCTAGTTTTAATACAAATGTTTATGTTATCTTTAGACCTTTTCATTTGAGGAATGCATTAGACTTAGTAAGTGACGGGTGGAGCCTGCTATAACTCCTCAATGAATCGGTAGGTCTCATGAGACAAACAAGTGTATTGGCACGAGGCCTTGACAAAATCTTATTTTTAGTCTTCGCACAAGGCTTTAGCTACATGGTTATGATAGTCTAGCATTATGAATTCCATCATTATGAAAGTGGTTAGTTAAATTGCATGTGATTATTCGACTAGTAGAATATCCATGTGAATAAGTAAATGGCATTATTTCATTTTTTTCCATATTATACTGAAGATAAAGTTTAAAATTATTTTGTTTTAGTTATACATTTCCTTAAATGTTTATGCTTATTTATGAATATTTCCGCTATATTGCATACCCTTACTGAGCATTTGAGCTCACCCCTTTCTATGATTTATTTTTCCCAGAATTCCATGAAGTGTATTGTGATTGATATGCAGGGTTAAGCCATGGGAATAATGTTATTCATAAATATTATTTATGTTTTTTTTTATTTCTTAAAGTGAAATGTAACATTCATGTATATAATCTATTTTCCAAGACTACTAAACTGATCGATCCTTCGTGAATTGATTCTTTGTTATCATGCCAATGAATTAAAATAATGCACCGACCCTGGGTAACTAGGGACGGGCCATTACAGTTGGTATCAGAAGAAGTTTAGCAATAACCTTGGAAGCTAGATTTAGATAAACTCTGATCAGAGAACATTGTCCTATGATGGACTTTGTTGATTAGTATAGAATAAATTTCTATAATTTTGGTATTGTAGAGATTTTGTGAGTTTTACGAAGAATACATCCCTGTCTAGATACGAGCAGGTAGATGCGGCTCTGGCACTAATGTACCTAGGGTTAAAACCCAAAAACACCGCTTTGAGCTAGACTCGAACGAGAAATGGTGCACGACAACAGGCCTTGCTGTACTCTTGGTTATGACACTCCCGGGGGATATGCTTGGGATAATTCTCATTTTCATTACAAACCATTATGAAGGGTTTATGAGTACATACTTCCTCAAAGAAGACATTTTTATGTTTATAGATTATATCCATAAACTATTTAATTCATGTTAATTGTTTTACAAGTTTGGTATAATGTATTTCTATTCATAAACTAATCTTGTGTATGCCATTGTTTAGAAATGGTGCCCAGTATAAGGAATGAGAACTCCAGCAATACGCGTGATCCAAAGAGTAAAAAGGATAATATCTTTCATGGTATTATGCTAGAATTTTGAAGGGAAATAGACCCCCCACATATTATAATCTTATGATGAAATAGTGTCATGTGTTAGTAAGATAAGTAAAGAGTTCTCAGAGTCCAATGGATTCGAATGGAATCTGGAGAGGAAAAGAATGGAAGAGAGAAAGATGGACAAAGGGAAGAGGTAAAAGAAGAATTTTTCCATATGTGATAACTTTGGGAAGAAACACCCAGGAACTTGCTTGAAGGGAATGAGAGATTGTTATATGTGTGGAGGAAAAAGACACCACGTACGTGACTGCAAGGGTAGGAAAAATGTTTCAAATGTACAATGCTTTATCTTTAAAGTGTTGGGACATTATGCAAACCAATGTCCAAATCATCAGAGTATGCCCGAAATTATGCTATTGGATAATAATCAAGTAATGATACTACCACGGATGAGGATGAATGATTAGAGTTCTTATGTGGTTATTAAAGAATTATGTCATTTGAGTATTGTATAAACGATATATTAGATATAATAATTATGGAGTATATAAGGATTGTCCTGTAGTACTATTTGATTAAGGATTTGAGACTGTGTGGAACCAAGAAAAGTGACTCAATTGCAGGTTAAAGTTTTGGAAAATATATGTTTCATAGAAAGATAAACAATAAATTAGTTCTGATACCGAGGTAGTGATTTTGGAATAATACATGATTGATTTGGATAAATTATTTTGGATATTCTTGACTACCTTGAAACTGATTAAGGATTTTTATATTCCATCATTTTTTGAGTATACAACATTTATGGATAGAAGGAGTATATCCATTATTCTATAAGTAATAAGGGATCATGAATGTAATCAATAAGGTTTTATGGTAATTCAGGGTGTTGTAGTGTTTTAAAAGAATACTTGATGAAGGCGTTCACATGTTATTACGCTACAAAAAGGAACTTCATTGTGTTTAATCTCTTATAAATTTTTGACTTTGAGTTTGAACAGAAGTATTCTGGATAATTCTAGTTTGGGATTTTTTTTGATTGCCATAAAACGACAACCTGGAGGTCGGGCGGCAACCTGTCGCATCCGCCAAGGCCGTGAGACTTGAACCCGCAACAGAAGGGCGACAATGGTGTATCACCTACCACAGACCCACGTGATGTCCTGGATTGAATAATGTATATTTTTTATTGTTCTTCTTAATAAATTATAAATTCATTATTCTTGAACCCTATATAAATAGGATAAATAGAACATTATTTTTATGTTCTATTATCTTTTAGAGTGAATGATGTGTTTGAGGTAGAAGTTAGTTAAAGGATGGGAGTCTACTTGTCAAGTATATATTTTTCTTCTTCTCTTATACAATGAAGAAATTAATTCTTATACTTTAATGAAGGGATCTAAAATTAAAGAATTTTTTATCCTAATACCATATGTTTTGTTCAACCGATGATATTTTAAATAATCACTGATTGTCAAATTTAAGGCCCTCAATTTTACACTTGTTTGAGATTGATGATCTCAATCACTACCCATTAATATTTATGTTTTCCTCCAATTATATGTCTCTAATTTCCACCAATGTTCTATTAATCGAGATCATAATTTGGTGGTGACCCTTTCATTTCACTTTTCCTCTTATTAATACTAAATTTTATTAAACCAATTTCCGATGTGGGTTTTCCTACAAAGATATTTTCTATTTTCAACCATTTGTTTTCATAGAACAATTTCAAATTGAGAGGACGCAATTTATTGAAGGTGGGGAGAATGTAACACCCTAAGATTTCATAGTGCGTTATTTCTACAAAATAATTCAATAACTTGCACTACACACAACAACGAGTTCAAGCACATCACGGCTTACCAAACTAGCCGTTCAAAAGCGGTTATGAATAGTATTAACTGAATTTTGAACTTTATATAATCCTTATTATTTTATAATTCATATTATGAGTTTCTTAGAGATAATGTAAGAACAAATTCATTTTTTTCAGATAAAAGATGTATTTTTTTTAAAAAAAAATGCACTTTTAACATCTTTTAATGGTGAACCCTTTTTAAATAAAATATTTGAAACTTATATATATTCAATTTGGATAAATAAATTTATCCTTTAGAATGGGGACATCCAAATTTAAATTGTGTAATTTTTTGGAATTTTTCTGATAAAGTTCATTTTTTAATGAATAGTGAAAATATATAATTTTATTTCAAAAGTACCTTTTAATCTAAATTATTTATATGGTTTTAATATCTTTTTAACTAGTTTTAAGGTGTAATTATAATATATTTTTTACCATTTAATCTAATATTGTTTATTTAATTAATTTCACTTTAAAATTAGACATAAACAAGAATCAATCTTTTGATAGTTATTGTTTCTTAAAAACACACTATTTGTTTTAACAACGAGAATTAATTTTAAATTAATTAATTACACATATATGTTTTAATTTGGTAAAATAGACTTAATTTTTTAATTCTCAATATCAAAATTATCTTAGGATGAATTTTTTGTATTTTTCTGAAAACTGTCAATTTTTTATGAATAGTGAAAAACATTGAGTTATTATTTAAAACTGACTTTTTATTTAAGTAATTATTTATTTTATTTAAATTTATTTTAGGTAAAAATAGATAAATAATATCTATATATGTTCAATGAAATTCATTGGGGTCATTTTGTAATTATATTAGATATACAAAATTTTATTGAACTTTTCACCATCTTTTACCCACCTCCTAGAAGAATTTGTAAATTTATATAAAACATAATTTTACCACTTTTGTGAGTGGAATTTCAAAAATCCGAAAGACATAGTTGATATAAGTAAGTAAAATGTGGTTAAATGTGATGAAAATAATTTTTGGTGAATAATAACTTTTTACTTTTATTTACCACGGTTAAAAGTAAATAGGGTAATTAAGCGTAAGAATGATATTAATATTACCCTAACACATGCCCTAATTCAATTGGACAAGTTTATCTCAACCAAATACAAATTTAGGAATAAAATATAATCATTTAGTTCTACCTGGATTAGATTAGGACATTTATTATTATTTAATTCAATGAATAGTTAAAAGAATTAAAATCAAAGTTTAATTACTAAAACATTTTTAATATAGGGTTATACATAAGATAATTTCCATTGTAAAAATTAATTAGAAATATAAAAATACTTCCTAAATAATGGTATTTTATTTATAATTGTTATACATTAAATAATTTAATTTATTTATGACAGAATAGTGATGCAGTAATTACCGAATTAATGAATTATTAAAATAATTGATATTATAAACATCCAAATAAATATAATTTGAGACTTTTTATGAATTCCACTAATTTCTAGGTTAATATGACATATTAGGATTTATTATATGAATTTATTTCGAAATAATAATGTTGTTATAAATTTATCAAATAAAAAATACCCAATAGTGCAAAAATTGACATAAAAGAGTTTAAAAAAATATTATATTATTAATTCATATTCTATTCCTAAAAATCTAATGTTTGTAAAAAGGACTTATATAATGATATGTGTATCATTAATGGACCACTTGGGGTCGATTGGATGTTTATAGTATGTTTATTAACTATATAATATAAAAATACAAAGTGACATGGTAAATGTCAAACAAATTAACCAAGAGTTAAAACTAAAAGATAAGGTTAATATAATGACCCAAACCTGTCAAAAAAATATTGGTTGAAATTATTTCGACCCATCCCCACCTTAGACTTTGAATAATCAACTTTGGAGCCATTAGAAACCGAATATGAATTTATTATAAATTAATACTTTATGTTTTTCATAAAGAGCCCATCCTCACCCTTATAAAAAGACACCACTTATAACCAATTCCTCACACCTATCAAGAATTTGTGCTCTTCCAAACACTACCAAATTAAGCTCCCTACATCACTCTCCTCCACCTAGAAGACTTAATTTAGGCATAAGTCACTGAAAGGTTCTTTTTGGTTCAAACCAAATGGAGTTACTCAAATTAAAGGTAAAGATTTCTCTTTGCTTATTTTCTTTTATTATACTTCTCCAACCCCTAAAATCTTCTTATTCTATTCTTTTGTAACAAAACCAGTATCCTAAATATACTAGTATGTTTTTATGAGAGCTATTTGAACTACACTTACACACACCGCCATCTAATGTGTGAAAAACATAATGTTTCTGTGGATTGCAACCAAACGCCTCACGAAACAATGATTGTTCAATTATCTCCCACCACCTCTCATGGTGACCATTATGATGGCACTGTAATTAAATATGATATTAATGATATTTTTTTATATATAAGCTTCTATAATTCTATTTTATATTATACAATTATTCATTTTATGTTGTATATATATACGATAATTTCAGTTGAGGAAGTGCGGACTACCGCCCCCTCAAAGTGATATGACTCTTCAAACCATACAACGAACGTATAAGGAATATGGTAATGAACTTAACTAACATATATAACATATTATATTATATTGTAATAATAATATACCTATGTATCATTTGGTTTTAATTCCTTTTAAAATGAAAAATGAAATGGAAGTAGCGTTCGTGCGTACGTACGGATTACCGTCTCCACGAATGCGATGAGATTCATTTCCTCATCATATCCATTAAAGACTAATTCTTATTTGATGATTAAAAGTAATGTTTAAAGATTTGATATCATTCAGTATATGAATATGATACAAACTATCCATAACAAACACAGATTACATAACAAAGCATATATAGAAAAACGAATCAGTTAACACAAGAAATGACGATAATACTAAAATATTATTAACAAAGCAATATTAAAAGATCATATATGATATCATATTTATATATATGATTCTTTTATAATTTAATAACAATTATTTAACTATTTTGCAAGAGGTTAACCCACACTCTATCAAGGAAATGTACAAGGTAAAGGGGTTTTCATCTCACTCCTTATTCTCGTGAGATTCGTGCCATATTGCCACTATTACATTTTGTGTGGTGTATGTACTGCCCATAATTGTATTCATTGTGTAATACACTTTAATCTATGTGTATTTACATTTTCATTGTATGATACCTCTTTCATGGGTTGTATGTTTCGTAAGATACAAAATTTTTAAGGGTTAATTTTACAATCTCTTTATTATCCAATGTTGATTTTACATAAGTATCTACTAGGACATATTCATTATCCATTTCCATGTTTTATGAAAGAGTATTCAAAGGGATTCTTTTAAGGAACTTTTTTTTACTAAAACATCATTTCAAATGTTTTAAATATTTATTCTTTTAAATCTTTCCCATTAATGTCCATGTCTTAAAAATGGTTTTTATGGATGTTTTTTAAAATTTAAATTCCATTAAAAAGATTCAAAGTGGTATGGGATTCATTGATTAAAAAATTTCTTTAAATGAGTTCTTTTCTAAATTGTGTGACTTTTAAATGTTTTCATGAAAAATGGGTATTTCTATCGAAGTGTTTTACAAATCATTTTCATCTATGTCAAAATCCTTTAATGGATTTTAAACTTGTTTTGAAGTTGATTTATCATGATAAAAATATTCTATATTGTGTTGAAGGTTTTGTGATATGTTTGAATGTGGGTGTGTTATTTTTATATCATTCATGGTTTATGGTTAAAGTATTGACATTTCGTATGCTAGTTTTAATACGAATTTTTATGTTATGTTTAGATTCTTTCATATGAGGAATGTATTGGACTTAGTAAGTGATGGGTGAAGCCCGCTATAGCTCCTCGAGGAATCGGTATGTCTCATGAGGAAAACTAGTGTCTTGGCACGAGGCCTTGATAAAATATTACTTTTAGTCTTGGCACGAGGCCTTCGATACGTGGTTAGGATAGTCTGGCATTATGCATTCCATCATTTCGAAAGTGGTTAGTGATATTGCATTGATTATTCGACTAGTAGAATACCCAGGTGAATAAGTAAATGGCATTATTTTATTTTTTTTCTATATAATACTGAATTTCTTGTTTAAAAGGCTTTTGTTTTAGTTATATATTGCCTTAAATGTTTATGCTTATTTATGAATTTTGTTCGTTGTATTGCTTACCCTTACTGAGCATTTGAGCTCACCACTTTCTATGTTTTATTTTTCCCATGATTCCAAGAAGTGTATTTTGATTGGATGCAGGGTTAAGCCAAGGGAATAATGGCATTCATAAAGATTATTTATATTGTTTTGTATGTCTTAATGTGCAATGTAACATTCATTTAGGTAATCTATTTTTTCAAGAATGCTAAACTGATCGATCCTTTAGGACTTGATTCTTTGTTATCACGCCAATGTTTTTAAATAATGCACCAAATCCGGGTAATTTGGGTCAGGACGTTACATGGATGATTATGTGTTGTTGTTTATCAATTTCTATATTGTAATCGTGTTATTTGTATTAATCCCATAATCCCTCAAAAAATAATTCTTAATATCACTAGAAAACCACGTATCAAACTACGAATCATATTTATAGGGATATTATGAGGAATTATGATTAAGAACATTGATGATCATTGGGTGTGATTATTATCTCAAAAGGGTATACAATTATCAAAATTAATAGAAACAAAATTCCAGAACAAAGAATTTGTTTCTTCTGATTCAAAATAAATTCACCAGACCAAGGGGGTTCCATTATATCCAAAACCCAAATATGTGAGTTATTATGAACAACAGAAACTCTTAAGAAAATATATTTATTAATAATCCTAAAAATACACATTCTTGATTAATTCTTCCCATTTATCCTCAGAATTATTTGTTGTATTTTTCTTTATATTTAAAGTAATTAGTCAGGAAATTGAAATCTTAAATACTCTATCATTAATACATAAAAAAATAAAATCTAAATTTCAATAAACAGAACCTTATTAATGAAAAACTAGAGAAAAAATATAGTAAATTCCTCAACATGTGAATCAATCTGATACTATCACTGTGTTATTATTATGATTGGGTATTTAAATTTTGATTGTTGAAATTTACACTTCGGATGAAATCATATCAAATTATTAAGCCGTTAATGGGGACTTCCTCATCATCATGCCTCTTGCAGCTGTTTCCACCACTGATTTCGTGTTTTTTGTAAATCTTACATAGATTGTTTTGAATTTCATCCATAATGGAAGGCCATGATGAGGGAACTTCCTCAACATTTATTTAAATCACTCTAAATATTCGTACAAATGTTTCAAATCACATTGTTGAAAGTTGTAAATTTCGTTCTGCAACGTCACCATCTTGGATGGTGGAAAATAATTTGACAAAAATGCATGGGCCAATGCCAACCAACTGAGGATAGAATTTTGAGGAAATCTTTTAATACAGTCCCTAGCTTTATCAATTAATGAGAAGGGGAATAAGTGAAGTTGAATAGCATCTTCAGACACCCCATGGTAGCAGAAGGGGTTACATATTTACAAACAATTGGAGACATGAGTGTGTAGATGCCGAAAAAAGTCCGTTTCTCATAAACGGAATTTCGAATGAGTGAAGCGAGGTCATATTTGGAGTCAGGGGCCCGATTCGGAGGCCCGGGTGGGCTTGCGCGAAATAAAAGAGGTTAGCGTTCAATTTAGGGCTGCCGCGTGCAATCTTTCCGGGTTGGGCGCAAAGTGTCGGGACGACGCACAATCTTGCGCGCCCGAAGCCCGCGCAGTGCGATCTTCCGCGCCAGACCCTGATTCCGCGCCCGGGGTCCGAATTTTGTGACGGTGAGCTGGATTCCGCACCGGGGGTTGCCTATAAATATAAGGCGACCCCCAATAGTTTGGAGGTGGCCAGAATCCAAACCATCTCTCAGGCGCACAATCAGCTCCCCCTGCGCGCAAAGATGGCCCTTAGGTAGCCTTTCTTTTCCCGCAAACTAGCCCCAGGGATCGACTTTGCGTGCAACCCCACTGGCCCATTTATTTAACCAACTCCTCTAAGTCGAGGCCTTTGCGCACAAAAGAGTTCGCTTGCGCGCAATTTCCCCCAGGTGGGCACAATCCACTCCGATTGCGCGCACCCCCCATTATAATTAGCCATTCCTTTATGGAATTGGCCGTTGTCCCCGTGCGCTACCTGAAGCCCGGTGTGCGCATTCCTCCACATCAGCGCGCAATGCCCTGGCCCAATTGCGCGCCAGGGCACTTTATTGTGCGTCGGGCCCGCGGTTTTGCACGTCGGACTCCCTGTTTGTGCGCAAACTGCCATGGGTTTTCATTTGCGCCCCAGAGGGTACCTGCCTGCGTAGCACCCGAAGATCCCCATACCGGGCATGCGCACTGTGCATTGTCTTTCCGTGCGGCCCTCCAGGCTCGTGAGAAGTGATGTGGACCCATCGGTAACAGTATTCGTCCACCCTACAAGACGTTAAACTGCTGAGCATTCATCCTGCACGACGTTAAACTGCCGAGAATTCGTTTTTCATGACGTTAAACTGCACCTCGTCCGCCCTGCAAGACATTAAACTGCACCTCGTCCGCCATACAAGACGTTAAACTGCCAAGCATTCATCCTGAAAGATGTTAAACGGCCGAGCATTCGTCCTGCATGACGTTAAACTGCACCTCATCCGCCCTGCATGACTTTAAACTGCACCTCGTCCGCCCTTCAAGACGTTAAACTGCCGAGCATTTGTTCTGCATGACGTTAAACTGCACCTCGTCCGCCCTACAAGACGTTAAACTGCACCTCGTCTGCCCTACAAGACGTTAAACTTCCAAGAATTCATCCTGCAAGACGTTAAACTACTGAGCATTCGTCCTGCATGACGTTAAACTGCATCTCGTCCATGCTGCAAGACGTTAAACTGCCAAGCATTCGGGCTTCCACCCCGGAGTAAGTCCCGACACGATGGCTTCGCCGATGCCTTCCCTCCCGTAAGAGGTCGAGGGCGCCGGTCATGAAAGACCTAGGGGTGCAGTGTAAACCCCCCACGTCTGAGCTGCATGACGTTAAACTTCCAGGCGCCATCGTCCTCAACACATGACATTAAACAATGATCCACCTGGCTGTTCCAACCCCTTGTGAGTTGGTTCGGTTCAATCTCACCATCCGGCCATTCCAAACCCCTTTGCGTTGGTTCGGTTCAATTCCTCCACCCGACCGTGCCAACCCCCTTTGCGTTGGTTCGGTTCAATCCCTCCACCCAGCCGTGCCAACCCCTTTGTGTTTGTTCGGTTCAATCCCTCCACCCTCCCGTGCCAACCCTTTTGCGTTGGTTTGGTTCAATCCCTCCACCCGACCATGCCTACCCCTTTGCGTTGGTTCGGTTCAATCCCTCCACCCGGCCGTGGCAACCCCTTTGTGTTGTTTCAGTTCAATCCCTCCACCCGGCCGTGCCAACCCCTTTGCGTTGCATCGGTTCAATTCCTCCACCCGGCCGTGCCAGGCCCTTTGCGTTGGTCCTGTTCAATCCCACCACCCGGCCGTTCCAACCCCTTTGTGTTGGTTCGATTAAAGCCCACTATTTGGTCGTCCCGATCACCTTCACGTTGGGTCTTCCATCACTACAACTCGGTCGTTCCTTCACGTTGAGTTCTACCCTCGTCCAGCATGATGTTAAACTGTATATTCGAACTACGTTGACTTTGATCCGTGCTAACACGCAGTACGTAGGAAGCCTCTACGAGGTCCAAGATCTTCACTCCATCATCCATCCTGATCCTCATCCAAGCTACCACATCCCGGTGAGATCATGCCACTTCATTCCATCCCACTTTACCCAGGAATCCACCCACGTGCAGGCCCCATCATCAGAGGTTTCCCTCAGGGGTTCCGTCACCTGATCCACTCCTAGTGTTGATCAGTCTGATGCCGTTCTCGCTGGACGTTAAAATCGCGGCATACCCCATGCTAAACATGGGAAGATGAGGAAAACCTCAGGTGACACAGTTCCCAGCAACCGGTGCGGGATGCCTAAGGCCTCTATGCCTTCGAGAAGCCCTATCATAAGGGACAGAAGGCCGACATGCAAGCCCCAGCATCAAGACACGCCGCCAGCACCCAGTGCAACTGATCTCCTCACCGCAGGTTGCTGCCCCGATAAGACCCCTTGGAGCGTCTGGGCGGAAGCAGTGTAATTAACTGGCATCCATGAACATATGGCGCTGGGAACGAGATTCATGAACATGTCTTAAATCTATGAGGGAGACCCAGATTAGGCGAAGAACTTCCAGGAGACGTCAACGGAGGGAGAATCCGACATCTCATCATCCCGGTTTCGAGCAAGGAGAGGACGTCCCTGAACAAGGAGTGAATGTTGCCCGCCTTTGGAAAGTGGGAATGCAGGGCCGCAAGCCGCGCCTCCTCCCACCGGGTCAACGGACGCATGCACGAGCGCGCCCTGGCAGAAACGTGTCGAGGCGGAAGCCCGATGCGGAATCGCGTCGAAACAGAAAATGGTAAACCCGACGTGAATCTCTTCTCCTCAACACAGAGGTCGGTAGCTTTCTGTGGTGTTGGAAGATCAGCATGTCGCCCGGCTTGGCATTCTGTGCTGGGGCACGAAACCCGCCAGGGGCTGGGGTAGTTAGGAAATCGGGCACTCCGCCTCATGGCGTCGACAGCCGGGATTCCCCCCATGGAAGGCGAAGTGGCACTAGATAATTGGTATTCGATTTTTTTCCTGTTAGTATTAATGGGTTCTCCTCCCTACTTTCAGGAATCAGATCGCTCCGTCCAGTGCCCGGTCGCCGCCCGCCCACTGGCGCAGGGGCAGGGGCAACACCAACGCGGCTACTCCACACGATCCCGCCCGTTCAGTAGCCATTCCAACGACCACGACTACAGGGCGCCCACACACTCTCACCCCCTTAGAGGTTATCCAAAGAAGGTTGATCAACGACTTGGTGCAGAGATACAAGGGAGAGGGAGTAATCCCCACTAGGGGCATGGCTTGTTTGGACCTCGAGGCAGCCACGCCTCGCTACCATCGCTGCCCTCAAGGGCCACGCAGGGAGCCGCCGCTCTCCACTTCAACATCCAATCGTTTCGGGAATCTATCCCCGGAACATTCCGACAACTCCCTCCCCTACGCGGACGAGGTAGAGAATGTCCCAGACCGCCCTATTCAAGACCCACTCCAGGGGTCCGTGATAAGGGCTCCCATCAGGCCACGTCGACACTATCACCCAGCTCCCCGAGTCGAAGAGCAGGTTGTCTACGTGCCTGCACCATTGACCCTGACCCATCTGTCCCGACGCCAGCGCCGGGCACGAGCGGAAGAGGATGCCCACCTTGGGGCCCTAGCATTGACGACCACTGCGGCCCGAGCCACTGTTGGCCCCAGCTACAAGACCCCTGCGCATGTTGAGCAGGGGCACTCATATGCCCAGCCTGGATCGAGGCCCCGACCGCCCCACGACTAGGTTTGGTTGACTCTCCCGGTTGCCGGCCCAGACAATGGCCACCGCGGACCACCTCGCGGTAGCGCTGTTCACCGACAAGGTCTACTCCGTGTGGCCAATCTAGAAGGTACAGGTCTTCCCGCCTTCCGATCCCGGCCCGGAGGCCTTCCCGGAGTCATCCCTCCTACCGTTGGTTGCGAGTACGGACCCGCTTCGTATTCGGTCACTCGCCCACATTGAGGTCATCCCCATGTCCCCTTCGATATCTGTCCCGGTGGTCTTCGCACCCCGGTCTTTAGTCCTCTCGGCCCCAGCATCAGTGCGGCCAGAGGATGCCCGGATAGAGATCAGCCCTGCCCCGAGGAGCCACCCAGGGGCAGGAAGGCGGGACGTCGACGCCGTAGGAGGAATTCCAGGGAATTCCGGACAGAGATCAGGCCAGTCCATTTCTCTGACTCTGTAACAGCCCGAGATTTTATGAAAACTATTCTTTTTAATTTTATTAATGTCTTGTGTTGTACGCTACACCAAAAGGAGCTTGCACAACACACATCCTTGACTTTCCTTGCATTACACGCAATCATGACCTTCCTCGATAGCGTGTGTAGTACGCAATACCGAGTTTCACTAAACAACGATATGCTACTAAAATATTATTAAAACTAGCCGTTATGAATAGTAATAACCACTTTTTGAAATTTTTTAAATTTTATTTTTCAAAATGGACTTCATTTTTGGATTCGGAGTATTGAATTTAGCCTAAGGTGAAAGTTTGGTACTTTTCGGATAACTTTCATATTCTGATGAATAGTGAAAATTACTAAATTATAATTAAAAACAACTTTTTTAATCAAAATAATTAATAGTGATAAATTATTAATTTGAGTGGTTTTAAAGTATATTTAGAATATATTTTTACAATTTAATACAATGTTGGTCATTGGATGTAATTTCACATTTAAACCAGACATAAACAAGTGTCAATCTTTTGATAGATATTGTTTCTTAAAAACACGCTATTTGTTTTAACAGTGGGATTTAATTATAAAATTAACTAATGAAACTTCTATGTTATGAATTTGGTAAAATAGACTTCATTTTTGAATTCAGAATATGAAATATAGCTTAGGATGAAATTTTGGCATTTTTCTGAAAAACTTCAATTTTTGATGAATAGTGAAACTACTAAGTGGTAGTTAAAATACTGAATTTTTCATAAAACATAATTTTACCACTTCTGTGAATGGAATTTTAAAAATCCGAGAGACACAATTGATGTCAGTAAGTAAAATGTGGTTCAATGAGATGAAAATAATTTTTGGCGAATAGTAACTTTTTACTTTTATTTACCAAGGTTAAAAGTAAATAGGGTAATTAAGGGTAAAAATGATATTAATATTACCCTAACACATGTCCTAATCCTATTGGTCAAGTTTATCTCGGCCAAAAACAACCTTAAGTGTAAAATATTATCATTTAGGCCCACTTGGATTAGATTAGGACATTTATTATTATTTAATTCAAAGAAGAGTTAAAAGAGTTAAAATCAACGTTTATTTACTAAAACATTTTTAATATAGGGTTATACATAAGGTAAATTCTATTTTAAATATTCATTAGAAAGCTAAAAAGATTTCCTACATAATGGTATTTTATTTGTAATTTTTAGACATCAAATAAGTTAATTTATTAATGACACAAAGATGATGCAGTAATTATCTTATTAATAAAATATTGACATAATTGATATTATAAATACCACAATAAATGTAATTTAAGACTTTTTATGAATTCCACTAATTTTCTAGGTTACTATGATATATTAGTGTTGATTTAATCAACTTGGTTCGAACATATAATTCTGTTATGATTTTCACAAAAATCATATATCAAATAATGTCAAAATTGACACCAAATAGTTTTTAAATCAAATATTATATTATTAATTGTTATTTTATTCCTAAAAATCTAAGGTTCGGACAAATGACTTAGATAAGGATATATATATTGATAATAAACAATTTGGGGTTCGTTTGACATGTTATAGTAAGTGTATTAACCATATAGTGTAAGAAAACAAAAAGACACGGTAAAAGTTAAATTATTTAACTTAAAGTTAAATCTAATTGATAAGGTTAAAATAATTACCTAAACTTGTATAAATCCTATTGGTTGATAGGGGTTCAACCCATCCCCACTTTAGCTTTGAAATAAGACCCTTTGGAACCATTATAAACCAATTTTGACTTTAATATAAAATAATATTTTGAGATATTCCTAAGGTGCCCCTCTCCTCCCTTATAAAAGGACACCTCCTCCCCCTCCTCCTCACACCAATTTGAGCACTCAAGCTCGGCCAACCCCTGCCAAAATCCATTCTCCACTTCCCTAGAATAATCCTAGAGGTCCTGGTCTTCTTCAAAGACCAATCTTAGTTACCTAAGTGGATGATTCAAAGAGGCGTTCCAAAGAAGAGATAATATCCATTACCGATCTTTTCAATTTCTTTCTTCTTCAACTTCTTATTCTTTAGTTGTTTCATGATAAAGTAATAACATCAGTATTACTTACATACTGATATGTTATTATAAATATGAAATAACTCTAATTAACCTTCTATCCATCCTACGGAAAAAGGAAATCACCGCGCGTGCGTACGTACGGAATACCGTCTCCACGCCGTGGTGTAATCTATTTTCCGCCACCACCTTAATTGGATGGGTATAATGGTTTAATTAGTAACTATATATGATTATTATAAAGTTATATTGATACTGAAATAGTATACATACACTTCAACACAATTCCACGACCATGGGAACGATATCATCGCTCGTGCGTACGTACGGACTACCGTCTCCACGACGCGATGAGATTCATTCTCAATGATTAACCATTCAGGAATGATTATAAAGTATATATAATAAGTACTAATGAAATATATGACATAATAATGATACTGGAATTATTTATATTTATATTTATGTCATCTACTTAATTCCATTCAATTCAATAAGGAAACGAAAACAGCGTTCATGCGTACGTACGAACTACCGTCTCCATGAACGGTGTATTTCTTTCCATTTACTGATTTATTATATATGTATATTCTGAATATATATATAAATCATGTTTTATATTCTGGAATTAATTAATCATGATCTAAGTAACCATATGAATAATTACAAGTTAAAAACACGAACGACAAATGAGACAATTTTACCCAAAACACTACTTTAACATGAATTTACAAAAGAACGGGTAATATAAAGTCATAAGTGGACCATATATGATATAATAAAAATGAATATGATTCTGTAATAAGTCAATAACATGATTTAAATCATTATACAGGAGGTTCGGACACTTACAAAGCAAGTCGGACCTAAGGTAAAGGGAAATATCACAATCTCATTTTTATCCGAGATTGTTTATACTTTGGTATTTACTGGGGTGTATTTTATCATCCACATCCATGTTCCCTCAATATGTAATATTGTTTCCATCCACTTACAATAGTTTAAATCCAATTTTACCCTTCGTTGAGTTTTTAGTAAAGAATATGAAAGGAATCTTTTGTCGTTTTTTTCGTACGAGGTACTTTTTGACTTTTCCGACAAAAGTACGAAGAATGTTTATTTTAACTTATACGGCATGAATGGATTTTTAAAACATTATTTCCAAGAAGCTTCCTTTACAAGTTTTCAAGTTTATTTTTAATCAACTTCTTTTAGTTTAAAATTTTATGACATGTTAAGAAAGGAAAAGTGTTTTTGAAGTAGAAAGGATATTTTCCTCAAGAATGGAGTTCAAGTGTTTTATAAAAATTATTTTCCATCTAAGATAATAAAGGGTTCTGTTTTTATCCCTATTATTACATTGATTTGATTATGTTGTGAGGGAATTATTTTTATGAAGTCATTTACCTTATATGATTTTTTTTATGATGTCATGATGTTTAAGATTCCCATTTTTATTACACGGGTTATGCAATGATGTATGGTTTATGATTTTGTGGCACACATAAGAATGGTATCATTATGAGATGGGTGGGACCTATGTCTCCCTACAATGCATTGGGTAAAGATTTTATATCTCATGAGATAGACATGGTTGGAACGGTAGGTTATACCGGTTCAGTGAAACAGGACAGGAATGAGGGTGACTCGATTCAGAAAGGGACTTTGTCCACTATGATAGTCTTGGCAATGAGTCTTGACTAACAAGAAATGATTCTCTATGATTATGTGTGTATGCCACAAAGTTTCATGTTTTAAGTTATGATTATTGTGATTACATTTCACTGCCATGATTTATCCCATGTTATGAGATTATGCTCTCTTTTGCAGGTTAAGAATTCCAAAATGTTATGTTCTTATGAATATGATATGATTGATATTTATTTTGTTTACCCTTACTGAGCATTTGAGCTCACCCTTTTATGTTTTCTTTTCCCCAGGATATAAAGAAAGGTTTTAGGTATAAAAAAAGGAAGATCTTTATGGGAGATATTGAAGATCTTTAACCAGGATTAGAAGATTATATTCCGAGTTTCCAAAGACACTAAACTATTACGATCCTTGTGTGTGTGTTTTTGTTATGTACTAAGTATTCCGAAAATGTAATGTAATGTCAATGTACGTCAAGCTTCGGGTCTCTACAGTTGGTATCATAGGAAAGGTTTAGTTAACCTTTGGAAACTAGGATGCGAAAACGTTAGTGAGATCCCTAGAGATATTTCTACGGTATGTCTAGGGATGTCTCTAAGGTTAAGTATACGTATAGGTTATAGTCCTAGAATTGCGCTAACGATCTTAGAATTAAACCTAAGATGTTAGATATTGAAGGTACTCCCCCTTTATTATGTTGTTTTCCCTAGCATGATTTTTGCCTCTCACACTATTCTTTTTGGGTTTTAGACGATGGCTGGAACCCGAAGGAACCGTGTTGATCAATGCAATGGACAATGCAATGATTGTCCTCCTGAACAAACAAATGTTATGGGAGATGGAGTGAAAAATCTTATTGCTATCCTTACACAAGCTATGAATCATTCTGGACTTCCAAATGAGCAGAGAAAGGAACAGTATTCTATTGAGTCCTTCATGAGGCAACGTCCACCTTCTTTCAGTGGGACTTCCGATCCACTTGTTGCTGAAAAATGGATCAGTACCAATGAAAAGATATTTTCAGTTCTTCAATGTTCTGAACATGATAAAGTCATCTTAGAAGTATATCGTTTGGAAGGTGAAGCTGATCAATGGTGGAATCTTATCAAGAATACGAGGCCAATAGATGAAATTGTGTCCTTGGAATGGGATGAGTTCAAGAACTTGTTTTTCAGTAAGTACTTCCCTCGTATTCTTCGAACAAATATGGAGAAGGAGTTTCTTGAACTAAAGAAAAAGGATGATGAATCTGTTGGTATATATGAAGCGAATTTTACAAGACTTGCAAGGTATGCATCTGGCATTATCATCCAACCTGAAAGTAAAGTTGATCGATTTTTCAGTGGCTTAAAACCAAGTCTTCGAAGGGCATTAGCTATAAGAGACTTCAGTAGCTATGAAGAAATTGTGCGTTGTGCTATCAAGGTAGAAATGGAAGTTGGTGTTACATATCCATCTCATGGTTTTGACAAGAAATGAAAGATGGAGTTCAAGGAGAAATCTCAGAATAATGATGAAAAGAAGATGAATGTTTCCTTATGCACAAAGTGTGGAAAAGAAGGTCATCGAGCAGCTGAGTGTCGAAGTAATAGAAAAAGGGTTTCTAATGATTTGAATAAAGCAAACACTGTAGAGAATGCACCACCAACACTTCAATGCTTCAAGTGCAAGGAAATTGGGAATTATGCTAATAAATGACCTAATACAAGGGTTAGTGATGATCAACATAAGAAACCACTGAAGGCAAAGGACAAAGGGAAGTCACATGCGATCACTATTGGCGATGTTGAATATGACAACGATGTGGTGGAATGATTAAGTGTTTATGTAATGGGATTCCAAAATAATATTGTATCATGGAGTATTTGAATATTTATGTATTGGTCTAATGTGGTATTCAAAGTGATTGAGATATTTTTGGAAATAAGATGATATGCGCATAATGAAGGGAAAACGAGAGAATGAAATGTTTAACAGTATTCATGAGCTCATGATTGATATAAGGACTAAGTGATATCATGGTTTGAGTATATTGAATTTTGAGGATTTTGGTATGTGGAAAGTGTTAACTTTTAACTACATTCATGTTTTCTCTAAGGTTCAATGGGTATTCAAGAGAGTACACGATTAAGGCCTTTGAATGTTTGGAATGTGACCAACAAGACATATTTTATGATATATGGGGATCAAAGATGGTATTAAATCTCTGGTAATCGTTTTCACTATATTATGAGAGTGGACTGAAGTATTATGGATAAGCCTAAAGATTGGAATGGATTATGTTGGACATAAGTTAGTATTGTTTAAGGATAGAAGTTTTTTCGATATTATTGATGGGATGTTATAGTAATATAGTTTTAGAAAAAGGACAACCTGTAGGACGGGCGACAGCCCATCGCGTCGGACAAGGCTGTGGGAATCGAACCCACAACCGAAGTGCGACTGGCCTTTATCACCTACCACTGGCCTACATGAAGTCCCTGTTTAGTAGAAACTAGTTTTATTTTATTAAGCAGTATGATATATGAAGTATAAGTCCATTTTAGGAACCATATATGATTAATCTCACTATAGATCGACTTATGTATATAATTTTTGCTAACCTTTTGTTTGAGACAGATGGAATGACCTATCATTCTATCACATGATCTGCTAATTCTTCACGAATAACAAATTCAACTTCATTTATTTATGATATGAAGTGGAAATTGTTCAATTCACGAACAACAATGAGATTGTAACAAAATCATGTAAGTATTTCTTTTAATTCATCAACTTTAGGGAAATGATCTTGAAAACCAAAAATGTTTTCCTAGTGATCTTATATCTGATGAATCAGATGGTACCTTAGATCGTCACAAATTTATGGCTTTGTGATTTCTGGATTTTCCATAGCCATGTTCTCTACCACTCTCTATCAGAACATGATGGTTAGATTTCTCTTCCATATCCATATTTTCACCTATGTGGAAACCCAGTGATTAGTTTATTTGGGTAATAATTACATTTCATACTTTAGTTTTTAAATACAAGTTTTGGTATTCCTTTTTACGATGTGGGTTTCTATTAAAGAAACTTTTTAATAGTAAACTATTTATAACCCCGACGAATTTCGAGGGCGAAATTCATTTTAAGGGGGGTAGAATGTAACAGCCCGAGATTTTATGAAAACTATTATTTTTAATTTTATTAATGTCTTGTGTTGTACGCTACACCAAAAGGAGCTTGCACAACACACATCCTTGACTTTCCTTGCATTACACGCAATCGCGACCTTCCTCGATAGCGTGTGTAGTACGCAATACCGAGTTTCACTAAACAACGATATACTACAAAAATATTATTAAAACTAGCCGTTATGAATAGAAATAACCACTTTTTAAAATTTTGTAAATTTTATTTTTCAAAATGGACTTCATTTTTGGATTCAGAGTATCGAATTTAGCCTAAGGTGAAATTTTGGTACTTTTCGGATAACTTTCATATTCTGATGAATAGTGAAAATTACTAAATTATAATTAAAAACAACTTTTTTAATCAAAATAATTAATAGTGATAAATTATTAATTTGAGTGGTTTTAAAGTATATTTAGAATATATTTTTACAATTTAATACAATGTTGGTCATTGGATGTAATTTCACATTTAAACCAGACATAAACAAGTGTCAATCTTTTGATAGATATTGTTTCTTAAAAACACGCAATTTGTTTTAACCGCGGGATTTAATTATAAAATTAACTAATGAAACTTATATGTTATGAATTTGGTAAAATAGACTTAATTTTTTAATTCGGAATATGAAATATAGCTTAGGATGAAATTTTGGCATTTTTCTGAAAAACTTCAATTTTTGATGAATAGTGAAACTACTAAGTGGTAGTTAAAAAACTGAATTTTTCATAAAACTTAATTTTACCGCTTATGTGAATGGAATTTCAAAAATCCGAGAGACACGATTGATTTCAGTAATTAAAATGTGGTTCAATGAGATGAAAATAATTTTTTTGTGAATGTAACTTTTTACTTTTATTTACCACGGTTAAAAGTAAATAGGGTAATTAAGGGTAAAAATGATATTAATATTACCCTAACACATGTCCTAATCCTATTGTACAAGTTTATCTCTACCAAAAACAACCTTAAGTGTAAAATATTATCATTTAGGCCCACTTGGATTAGATTAGGACATTTATTATTATTTACTTCAAATAAGAGTTAAAAGAGTTAAAATCAAAGTTTATTTACTAAAACATTTTTAATATAGGGTTATACATAAGATAAATTCTATTTTAAATATTCATTAGAAAGATAAAAAGATTTCCTACATAATGGTATTTTATTTGTAATTTTTAGACATCAAATAAGTTAATTTATTAATGACACAAAGATGATGCAGTAATTATCTTATTAATGAAATATTGACATAATTGATATTATAAATTCCAAAATAAATGTAATTTAAGACTTTTTATGAATTCCACTTATTTTCTAGGTTACTATGATATATTAGTGTTGATTTAATCAACTTGTTTTGAACATATAATTCTGTTATGATTTTCACAAAAATCATATATCAAATAGTGTCAAAATTGACACAAAATAGTTTTTAAATCAAATATTATATTATTAATTGTTATTTTATTCCTAAAAATCTAAGGTTCGGAAAAATGACTTAGATAAGGATATATATATTAATAATAAACAATTTGGGGTTCTTTTGGCATGTTATAGTAAGTGTATTAACCATATAGTGTAAGAAAACAAAAAGATGCGGTAAAAGTTAAATTATTTAACTTAAAGTTAAATCTAATTGATAAGGTTAAAATAATTACCTAAACTTGTCTAAATCGTATTGGTTGATAGTCGTTCGACCCATCCCCACTTTAGCTTCGAAATAAGACCCTTTGGAACCATTATAAACCGATTTTGACTTTAATATAAAATAATATTTTGAGATATTCCTAAGGTGCCCCTCTCCTCCCTTATAAAAGGACACCTCCTCCCCCTCCTCCTCACACCAATTTGAGCACTCAAGCTCGGCCAAACCCTGCCAAAATCCCTTATCCACTTCCCTAGAATAATCCTAGAGGTCGTGGTCTTCTTCAAAGACCAATCTTAGTTCCCTAAATGGAGGATTCAAAGAGGCATTCCAAAGAAGAGGTAATATCCATTACCGATCTTTCCAATTTCTTTCTTCTTCAACTTCTTCTTCTTAGTTGTTTCATGATAAAGTAATAAAATCAGTATTAATTACATACTGATATGTTATTATAAATATTAAACAACTCTAATTAACCTTCTATCCATCCTACGGAAAAAGGAAATCACCGCGCGTGCGTACGTACGGAATACTGTCTCCACGCCGTGGTGTAATCTATTTTCCGCCACCACCTTAATTGGATGGGTATACTGGTTTAATTAGTAACTATATATGATTATTATAAAGTGATATTGATACTGAAATAGTATACATACAGTTCAACACAATTCCATGACCATGGGAACGATATCATCGCTCGTGCGTACGTACGGACTACCGTCTCCACGACGCGATGAGATTCATTCTCAATGATTAACCATTCATGAATGATTATAAAGTATATATAATAAGTACTAATGAAATATATGACATAATAATGATACTGGAATTATTTATATTTATATGTATGTCATCTACTTAATTCCATTCAATTCAATAAGGAAACGAAAACAGCGTTCATGCGTACGTACGGACTACCGTCTCCATGAACGGTGTATTTCTTTCCATTTACTGATTTATTATATATGTATATTCTGAATATATATATATAAATCATGTTTTATATTCTTTAATTAATTAATCATGATCTAAGTAACCATATGAATAATTACAAGTTAAAAACACGAACGACAAATGAGACAATTTTACCCAAAACGCTACTTTAACATGAATTTACAAAAGAACGAGTAATATAAAGTCATAAGTGGACCATATATGATATAATAAAAATGAATATGATTCTTTAATAAGTCAATAACATGATTTAAATCATTATACAGGAGGTTCGGACACTTACAAAGCAAGTCGTACCTAAGGTAAAGGGAAATATCACAATCTCATTTTTATCCGAGATTGTTTATACTTTGGTATTTACTGGGGTGTATTTTATCATCCACATCCATGTTCTCTCAATATGTAATATTTTTTCCATCCACTTACAATAGTTTAAATCCAATTTTACCCTTCGGTGAGTTTTTAGTAAAGAATATGAAAGGAATCTTTTGTCGTTTTTTTCGTACGAGGTACTTTTTGACTTTTCCGACAAAAGTACGAAGAATGTTTTTTTAACTTATACGGCATGAATGGATTTTTAAAACATTATTTCCAAGAAGATTCCTTTACAAGTTTTCAAGTTTATTTTTAATCAACTTCTTTTAGTTTAAAATTGTATGACATGTTAAGAAAGGAAAAGTGTTTTTGAAGTAGAAAGGATATTTTCCTCAGGAATGGAGTTCAAGTGTTTTATCAAAATTATTTTCCATCTAAGATAATAAAGGGTTCTGTTTTTATCCCTATTATTACATTGATTTGATTATGTTGTGAGGGAATTATTTTTATGAAGTCATTTACCTTATATGATTTTTTTATGATGTCATGATGTTTAAGATTCCCATTTTTATTACATGGGTTATGCAATGATGTATGGTTTATGATTTTGTGGCACACATAATAATGGTATCATTATGAGATGGGTGGGACCTATGTCTCCCTCCAATGCATTGGGTAAAGATTTTATATCTCATGAGATAGACATTGCTGGAACGGTAGGTTATACCGGTTCAGTGAAACAGGACTGGAACGAGGGTGACTCGATTCAGAAAGGGACTTTTTCCACTAAGATAGTCTTGGAAATGAGTATTGACTAAAAAGAAATGATTCTCTATTATTATGTGTGTATGCCACAAAGTTTTATGTTTTAAGTTATGATTATTGTGATTACATTTCACTGCCATGATTTATCCCATGTTATGAGATTATGCTCTCTTTTGCAGGTTAAGAATTCCAAAATGTTATGTTCTTATGAATATGATGTGATTGATATTTATTTTGTTTACCCTTACTGAGCATTTGAGCTCACCCTTTTATGTTTTCTTTTCCCCAGGATATAAAGAAAGGTTTTAGGTATAAAAAAAAGGAAGATCTTTATGGGAGATATTGAAGATCTTTCACCAGGATTAGAAGATTATATTCCGAGTTTCCAAAGACACTAAACTATTACGATCCTTGTGTGTGTGTTTTTGTTATGTTCTAAGTATTCCGAAAATGTAATGTAATGTCAATGTACGTCAATCTTTGGGTCTCTACAGACTCAGAGGCGGAGTACGATTCGGCGACAGAGCCCTCCCCCTAGCCCCACCAGTCAGGGGCAGGGATGGGAATGCGGCATGTCAGCCTCGTGCTCCCTGAGTGCGAGATTTATATGATCCCCACTTCTCTCTGAAGATATATCCGGAATGATGAGGGCTTGGTGGACTCCCATGGATCAAGAATGTGGTCATTACCCCCCCCCCGGAGGTACGTTCTACCTCGATCAGAGATGACGGAGACCTTTTCTGGGGACCGACGGCGGAGCCAAGATCTAGCACACCCTCGGTAAGTGCCGACGCTGCGGCAGGAGGCCCCCTCACCGGCCAATCCTATCGTGATGTGGTAGTCGGGGCATCGCAACTTTCAGAGGGTGGCCCAGGATACAGGGGCCAATCGGCCTGCTCGCCATATTCACCGCCGGCCAGCCCATTAGCCCAGCGGCCTGCCTCAGCACCGCTACCAGTTCCCCGGCCATTACCAGTCGGCGAAGAGAGCCAGCAAGAGGTGGATCCCGAGTTTTAGTCATGGAGCTTCTGGACCGTCCTTGCAGAGGGCCACTTCCCCGAGAAGTTTTGTCCAGTCGCAGGACCGGACTTTGATGCACTAGAATCGCTCACACCGGAAGAGTTTGAATGCTTCCGCCGAACTCTCCGAGCGACTCACTATTATCTGCACCTCCATCACGTGCCATATCCCGGGAGTCAAGCACACCTTGAGGATATTGGTGAGAAGTGATGTTAGATTGACCTGGCCACGCTCCCTGTGGTTCGGCACCCCGGGTCAATTGGCCATCATAGGGACCTCCAGCAACGATGTGTTGAGAGTTTCCAAATACTCCGCAGAGTTATCAAGGAGGCCGCCCCTCACGCGTACATCTAGGGATGGGGGCAGTACGCTACCGTACGTTTCAGTGTGGTTCGCCGACAGCCCGATTCACTGGGCGGCCTTGAGGGTACATCCCCAGGGGAGGAGAAGGTCAATATGGATGACATGTCGGGAGAGGGGAACAGCTTGAAACTTCTCGACGGGGACTCACCCCCCGAAGAAAAGCTGCCACTGGATCCATCAGGAAGGGTTACTCGCCACTGGAGGAACCTCCTGGGCCTCCCCACACCCACTGAAGCATTGACGTTGATCCGGAACGTCGGCAAGGGTAAAGAGCACGGCAGGGCTGTAAAGCTCGCTGACCCATCTGCCTCAGTGCAGGAGGTAGATGAAGATCCTGAGAAGGCCACGCTACGGCAACAGCTGGCTGAGAAGAAGAAGCTGGTTGATCAGCTCCTCGCCAAATGTGTTGCAGAGCGGCGGCCTGACTACGGTGATTCTAGGCCAGGACAACAGGGACAGGAACAACCGCCCCTCGACGAGATCCTCCCAGGCAACCGTGATCATGCCGGGTTTGCCGATAGAGGAGAGGCCATTGCTTATGAAAAGAGGGAACTGTATGTTTCACAACACCCTCCCGAGCGGCGTGATCACCCGAGAGACCCCGCTCGGATTCCTCCCGCTGCCCCAAGGGTCGCTCCGCCAGCCATCCCACGAGCCGCTAAGTTTGACGACCCGATTTAAGGGTCGTGCAATGTGCTCGTGGTTAGGGATCCTTGCTAGGACAGGAACCCGTGCCCAGAAGATCCGATGGTGGCACTCATTGCCCGCTTGGAGGCCTTAGAGACTTGGCAAGTGGAAATCCCACCGGACGGCAAGCCGTACCCAGCATGGGTGGATGACATGCTGGCACCTCTGGGATTCGAGAATCCCAATTTCTCCCCCTTTAATGGGACTGGAGACCCACCACAACATTTGTCCCACTTCAACTCGATGTGCAGGCCTATGATAGGGACTCCGGCGTAGTAGGAGGCCACCAAGATCCGCTGTTTCGTCCAGACACTGGAAGGGCCAGCATTCGTCTGGTACAACCAGCTCCCCATCGGGTCGATAACTAGCTGGGAGGACCTTCGTAGGAAATTCCTCTACCAGTTCAGTTCCACGACCCGGAAGACGAACATCACAGACCTCTTCAAGTGCAAGCAAATGCCTGACGAGCGAGTCGCAGATTTCGTCGCCCGGTGGAAGGGCCTCACGTATTCCCTTGACATGCCACTATCTCAGGATAAATTGCTGTCAATGTCCATCGAGAACGTCAAGGCTGAGCTGGTCCCTTCCTTTATTACTCAAAATTACCCCAGAGGGTTCAGGGACTTCTCAGACAAGGCTCAACACCTCGAGGAAGCCCTACAACAGGCCAGTCAGGCACGCCTGCTGCCTCCTGTAGTCCCTGCAAGGAGAGTCAGCAGGGCTGAGCCTTCTACTGTGGCCCATATAGAGGCCCCTAGGCAGTTGGAGTTGCTACCGGTGAAGCCATATCCGCAGCCCCACAGGGATCCGCCTCCACGGGCACAGTTTCCGACCGAGCAGCAACCGCCTCATAATCGGCCAGCACCTCCGCGTAATGCAACGCCACCACCCCGGAGAGATAATTAGGGTCCACCTCCTCGGCAGTCCCATATGGCACCTCGTCAGGACCAAGCTCCCAGAGCCCCGTGGTACATGACTTACTCATTTCATGAGGATCAGGTCCCCGATTACTTCCGGAGTGCCCTGGAGCAAAATATTGTGCGGCTGCCCGAGTGTTGGAAGCCAGAGGAGGCACATCTCACTGACCACCCCCGCTACTGCCCTTACCAAAGGGCCCTATGGCATACCA
Organism: Viscum album; assembly: GCA_963277665.1. Taxonomy (NCBI): domain Eukaryota; kingdom Viridiplantae; phylum Streptophyta; class Magnoliopsida; order Santalales; family Viscaceae; genus Viscum; species Viscum album. The sequence continues at coordinate 1,675,366,346 of OY728133.1, forward strand.
TCCAGCGGTGCTACGTGTTTAAGGACTGGCTCCAAGACCAGATTAACAACAATGTGATCAGGTTGGTCCCAGCTCCGGCATAAGTGGCGGGTGTGTTCGTGAGATCAAATGATGATAGTGGTGACGAGGATGAATGGCAGCTGGTCTCCAACCGCGGGTCCCAGATCTACAACGACTGGATGGCTCTCAAGACGATCATCCCCGCCCATGGCATCATCCATTGGCGCCTAAGTCAGCCAGAGCCCCAAGAAGCTGCGGGTGCAACCTCGGAATCGTCGTCCCAACCTTCCTCTTCCAAGAAGAGCAAACGACGGCGGCGCAAGAAGAAAGAACGCGCCCCGCCAGTTCCGCCACTATCCCACACCCTTGGAGATTTCATGCCCCCGGGGATGGGGATCCCTCCCAGGATCCGCCTGGTGGTGGATGATTCGTCAAGTGACAGCCCTGGGTATGCTTCGGTTAACACCGTAGAGGTGGTAAATCATTTTTCAGTTCCCGACGTTGAGGAACGCCAGACGAACCTCCCTAGTGTCCCCGGTCGTCGCCACCGTCAGCGGAACCGCGACAACAGGAATCGCTGGGGCCCAGAAGTTGGCACCTCCAGCCAGGCCGTGCATGCCACTAAGACTAGGCAGGAGGCCCAACACCGAGCTCAGCGTACGCATCCCCTTCATCCGGTGTCGACAGATTTTCCTCCGCCCCTGTTTGTGTTGTGGGACCAGGCGGACCCGCCTCAGTCGTGCCACGACCAGCTCCGTCCTGCCGCCAGTCCATTCCAGTCTCCCGGTCCCAATCCGATTACCGCTTCCCGTGCTTTAACCACTGAGCAGCGAGATACGCCTAGCACCAGTCGGCCGCCGATCCAGCCGGCAAGGCCCGTCATGCCTCCAATTGCAGAGCAGCCTCCTGTAAGCAGGGGTTCACGTTTGGCGCGAAAGTATGAAATTATGAAGCACTTGGCCGGCATTCAATAAAGGCTCTCCAACCTTGAGGCTCTGCGCCTATCATGTGGGATGCGCGAGGTGCTCGCTGAAGCCCTAAAGAGCCCCCTCTAGTTTGAGACGGAGGTTGCAGCTGCATAGGCCTTCCACGACGAGACGATTGAGAACGCCGAATGTCAGGCAATTATCTCGTTCTCTGGAAAAGATGAATACCCTCTTATACAGGGGCACATTCGCCCACTGTATATCACCGGCCAGTTCAATGGCCTTGAAGTCCGACACTGTCTTGTCGACACGGGGTCTGGAATCAACCGGATTCCAACCCGGACCCTCCGGAAATTGGGGTTTTCTGAGGATGATTTAATTCCCTCCGACCTGAGGATCCAGGGGTATGACCAAACCGAGGAAACTCCGGTCAGCAAGATTCATTTGAAGACCCAGTTCAGTGGATTGGTTGCCAACACCGAATTCATGGTCGTCTCTCAGGACACTGCGTACAACGCATTGATGGGCAGGCCATGGCTCCACCTTCACGCACCTGTCCGCTCATCGTACCACAAATGCTTCAAATACTCCCTTAATGGTCGAGTGGGCGTGATTCAGGTATATGCGTCTCCTTTTTCCTCATGTGAAGCCCACTATTTAGACGCGGACTATTACAAGAGCAAGGATAAGCAGATCCTGGCAGGTGAGGTTGAGCCTGTCGCTGTCTCAAGTGATCCCTGGGCAAGCTTGGATGATGCTTACGTCCTCCCAATCCATCGTTTGGACGTAACCATGGTCTCGACAGCTTGTGAGTCTCCTAGTGAAACGACCACGGCTGCCCGAGCCAACACCAGCTGCCCAGCGGAGACCGGTAGCCCCAATGCAGTTCCTTCTGTGGACGATCCCTCCCCGAGCGGAGAGGACATGGAAGATGAAACTTCAACCTTTGAGGAGGGCATCCCCGCCATGGTCGATGAGTTAGTACAGGTGAACCTCGATAGCGAGGCAGATCCAAGACCCACGTTCGTCAGTTCCGCCATGCACCTCGAAGAACGAAAGCAGTACGTGGACTTCCTTAGACAACACCGTGATGTGTTCTCTTGGAGTTATGACGAGATGTCAGGACTAGATCCTCAGGTAGCCATCCACCGCCTTGGTCTCTCGACGAACCATCGCGGGTTCAAGCAGCCTCCCAAGAAGATGCACCCTTCCCACGGTGCCATGGTTGAGGCCGAGGTTGACAAACTTATCAAAGCCAACTTCGTGAGGGAAGTTCAGTACCCCAGATGGCTGGCCCACATTGTGCCGGTCAGGAATAAGAACGGACAGATTAGAGTCTGTATAGACTTCCGCGATCTCAACCGCCACTGTTCGAAGGATGATTTTCCCCTTCCAGTGACAGAGCTATTGATCGATGCCACAACGGGGTTCTATCCTTTCTCCTTCATGGATGGGTACTCCGGGTATAACCAGATCCAGATGGCCCCTGAGGATGAGGATTTTACTGCATTCAGGGCCCCCCAGGGCAGCTTTTGTTACCAGGTCATGCCCTTCGATCTGAAGAATGTGGGTGCCACCTATCAACGGGAGATGCACCGCATATTCAAGCCAATTCTCAGCACACTAGTGGAATGCTATGTGGACGACTTGGTGGTTAAATCATGCCAGCATCATGACCATCTCAAAGACCTTGAGAAAGTGTTCGGCTTCCTTCGGTCTCACCACCTGAAAATGAACCCGTTGAAGTGTGCCTTCGGGGTCACCTCCGGGAAATTTCTTGGCTTCGTGGTCAAGTACCAGGGCATCGAGATCGACCCATAGAAGATCAGGGCGATCAGCCAGATGCCTCCCCTGAGTAACATTCGGGAGCTTCCGGGGTTATAAGGACACTTAACCTATATAATCCGATTCATCGCGAATTTGGCTGGCAAGTGTAAGCCCTTTTCTCGGTTCATGAAGAAAGGATCCACCTATGTATGGGATAAATAGTGTCAGGCCGCTTTCGAGGAAATCAAGCAGTACCTGCTCCTACCTCAGGTCTTGATGCCACCTGTTTCTGGGAAGCCTCTTGTCCTTTATGTGACCGCCCTGGAACGGTCCCTTGGCGCACTTCTCGCCCAGAAGAACAACGAGGGAATAGAGAATAGCCCCTACTACCTCAGTCGCATGCTCCTCGATGTGGAAGCTAGATATTCCCCCATCGAGAAGAGCTTCTTGGCACTCGTGTTTGTTGTGCAGAAATTACGACACTACTTGCAGCACCATGAGGTACAGTTGGTTTCTCGAGTCGACCCGTTGAAATACATCCTGAGCCGACCTATGCTGACTGGCTGTCTAGCACGATGGGCTATGATCCTCTAGAAGTTCGACATCAGGTACGTGTCTCAGAAGGCCATCAAAGGACAAGAACTGGCAGATTTTATGGCTGCTCACCCAACTTCTGCAGATCAGCCACTGGATCTGGGTTTTCCTGATAAGGCTATCCTCTCAGTAGATCGTGTCGGTCTATGTTGGCAGATGCACATTGATGGTACTTCCCGGAACCCCACTGGTAGAAGACTCGATGATCCTAAGCTCAATAGGGTGGGCCTAGGTATCGTCTTCATTACCCCAGAACAAGACGTTCTGCCATATTCCTTCCTGTTGTTAGAGGGATGCACCAACAATGAGGCAGAATACCATGCCCTCATCACCGGCCTCGAGCTGGCCCTCGAGATCGACGTTCCCCATCTGTGTGTGAAAGGGGACTCTGAGCTTGTTATCAAGCAGATCAATGGAGACTATGTTGTCAGGAATCCAGGACTTGTGCTATTGCTGGAGTGCACCCTCCACCTGATGGCTCAGTTCCCTTCTCGGCCGGAGGTCGTTCATATTCCCCGGTCGCAGAACGGTCGAGCAGGTTCTTTGGCCAGTCTGGTCGCGTCACATGCGGAGCCTGAATAGGACAACCTGGTCATCCGCGTGGCGCACCGGAGGCTCATCGCTCCTGTTATCCCGGGGGAAGATCGTGGCCTACAGGTGAACCATCTCACCACAAGTTCCCCTATGCTCGTAGCCCCGAGTACTTCAGATGCAGCAGTCGAATCAGCCCCTGACTGGAGGACGCCCTTGGTTGAATACCTCCAATATTGCAATCTTTCACCGGATTGGGCTGAGCGCGAGCGAATTAAGCACTGCACATCGCAGTTTTTCTTCAAGAGCAGTCCAATCCTTGAGCATATCCTCTATAGACGCGGATTTGATGGTGTTCTCCTCCGTTTCCTTCAAAGAGTTAAGACCCCGCAGGTTATGTAAGAGGTTCACCTGGTTCCTGCGGTGCCCACCAAGCTGGGCCGAATTTGTCCCACCAAATTTGGAGGTTGGGATACTTCTGGCCCTTCATGATCCCTGACTGCATCGAGTATTCCAAGAGGTGCCATGTGTGCCAAGTTCATGCTAACTTTGTGCATCGGCCACAGGAGTCTCTCCATACCACCAGGTATTCTTGGCCCTTTGCAGTCTAGGGGTTGGACATTGTGGGACCTTACCCACCAGCGACGGCTCGCCAATACCGGTTCATTCTGACCACTACGGACTTCTTCTCCAAGTGGGCAGAGGCGATTCCACTCAGAGAGGTTAAAGCCTGTTCTATCGCTGAATTCCTGACCTCCAACATCGTTTATCGATTTGGAGTGCCTCACGCTATCTTCACGGATAACGTAACCAATTTTCGAGCAGCCGAGCTGAAGAAGTTGTACGCCAAGTACAATATTCGCTCGAACAATACATCCCGCTATGATGCGCAGGTGAATGGACAGATCGAGGCGTTTAATAAAACCCTCTCTAACATTCTGCAAAAGATGGTTGGTCAGAACAAGAAGAGTTGGCCGGACAAGCTCCGCAATGCCCTCTGGGCCTATCGGACGACGACTCACAATTCAACCCAGATGACTCCGTATTCCCTGGTGTATGGAGGTGAGGCCATCCTGCCCATCGAGATTCTGTTTCCGTCCTTGTGCACTGCGGTTTACGACCAGAAATCACCGGACAGAGTTGCCGAAGCCCGTCTAGTTGAATTGGAAGCATTGGACGAGAATAGGATTCGCGCTTTGCATAACTTGGAGAGGCATCAGAGTAGGATGGCTCGAGATTTCAATAAAAAGGTTCGCCTCTGCTCTTTCCTGCAGGGTGACTTAGTATTGGCTCTTAGAGCACCAATGATCCCTGGCAGGAAACCGCCCAAGTTGGAGCCGATGTGGGAGGGACCTTTCTTCATCCACAAGGTCTATCCCAATGGTGTGTATTCCCTGGTTACTATGGATGGTGAGCATGTCACTCCTCCCACCAATTCCAGATTCCTAAAGCAGTACTTTGCCTAATTCACCGCTTCGTCCCACATGACGTAAAACTGTGTTATATGGTCCTTCATGACCTTAAACTGCCTGGTCCTGCATGGCCTTAAACTGCCCAGTCCTGCATGACCTTAAACTGCCTGGTCCTGCATGACCTTAAACTGCCAGGTCCCGCATGACCCTAAACTGCACCCTTTGGTCCGAGCTCTAAGACCTTAAACTAAGATCTATCTAAAAACTACGTGTGGCTTGATCCTCATCCTTATGAGGTACGTAGGAACTCTCGAACATTTCATCTCTTGTCCAACCCCATGGATTATTGAGTCCCGCTCCGTTTTCATAGTCCTGCATGACCTTAAACTGACAGGTCCCGCATGACCCTAAACTGCACCCTTTGGTCCGAGCTCTAAGACCATAAACTAAGATCTCTTCTAGAACTACGTGTGGCTTGATCCTCATCCTCATGAGGTACGTAGGAAAGCCCAGATGTTTCCTCTTGGGCGCATCCCTAGGGATTACTGGATTTTCCCGGTTCCCCTTTTTCATGGTCCTTCAAGACTTTAAACTTCATTCTCGTCCTTGTTGCATGACGTTAAACTGCAAGCTAGTTGAGCATTCCTGACCGAGGCTTAGCCTCAGGTCTCTTGACCTTCCCCGGCCTTTCGGCTCCTATCTTTACCAGGAATGTGCGGTGTGAGGTCGGGTCATATCCTCATCCCTGATGGGTTATCCACCGCACTGTGCGCGTTCCTAGAAGAGATACTCCTTTTCGTCCTGCATGACGTTAAACTACATTTCATGAACTACGTGCGGCTTGATTCCCAACTCTATGGGATACGTAGGACGACCTGAATGTCCATGTTTCGGGTCCAGCCCTATCTCTCGGGAATCTCTATCCCGCTTCGGGCCCCTGGCACTAGTTCTCTTTTGTGCGAGACGTACGGTGTGAGCATGGGATTATGTCTCCATTCACGTCGGTTCGCTGGTCGCACCGTACACCTCCCATTTGGGAATGCCTGACACTGTTTTTCGTCCTGCATGACGTTAAACTGCATCTCAAGAACTAGGTGCGGCTTGATTCCCATCTCTATGGGATACGTAGGACCGCCTGAACATTCATGTTTCAGGTCCAGCCCCGTCTCTGGGTTGATCCCGGGGATCTGCTGTCTTTTGTCCGCTCTCAAGGTGAGCCCTTCGACTCTTTCTGGTGATCTGTTAACGTGTTTGGAGTACTCTGGTCTAGGACCTGTAGTGTCAGATTCGATTTCGGCAAGTCCTCAGTTACTTGTCGGGCCACGTGCTTCCTCTGGTTCGGGCCTTCGCCCAATGGGATCCCCAAGAACGGTTTTGATACAAAGCCTTAGGGCTCTCCCACCGTCATGGGTCAATTTCCCAGAGGGTCTTGGGCAGAAAATCGATACAAATCCTGCATTTTAGCGGTTGATGCTCATTTTCTTGCCTCGTCTCAGGTTGACGCGACAGTATGTTGTGTTGCAAATATGGTCAGCAGCAATCCTCGACCGCCACCCTGACTCCTTCATGCCCCGAATATTGGTTGCGCGGTCCTCATCACATTCCACCTCAGCGCGTTTTGGTAGAATCTTGACACTCCTTTTGTGTTGGTTCGGTTTTTTCCCACCACCCGGCCGTTCCAAACCGTTTTTGTTGGCTCGGTTCAATCACACCTCCCGGCTGTTCCAACCCCTCCTCGTACTGACCCTCAGTACACCTCTACACGTTAGGCAGACCAGCCTGGGTAATGGTGTCTTTTGGGGGCTCCTGCGATCTGAGCGCCAAGGGTATGTGTTTAGGTTCTCTTGAAGGGCCATGTGCAGCTTGGACCTCATCCCCATGAGGAAGAAGGAGTCGCCCGAACATCGCGTTTTGGGCCTATCTTGGCTGGAGGATAGCATTTTTTCCCCTTGATTGATGGACCTGTGCGGGCCCCTGGCTCGGGATTCCTCTCCTTGGACTTGGTCTGAGCCACATGACCTTAAAACTGTGCTGCCTGGTCCTACCACATGACCATAAACTGTGATCTTCGTGGCCGCCCAATGAAAAACGGCACTGCATTTTGGTGTTCTTCTCTCAGGTGACACTCACATTGGGTGTTGGTTAATAACCAAACCATTTGTCAATTCCTGTCATGGCTTGATTATTGTGGCGCCGCCAAGGATTTCTATCCCAGGAAGGTCACTTCACAAAGAAAAACCATCTACCTTCAAGGACAAATGAGAGATATCAAATACCGCTTCTTTTGAGTGCGAGGGCCAGACCTGCACGCCTCTTTGTGCAGGTGCCCCATTGCGTTGCGCCGCGCTTCAAGAACTATGTAGGGCTTGATTATCATTTTTATGAGATACGTAGGAGAACTTGGGTACTTTCCCACATGCCCAGACTCACTCCGTGTTCGGCCCCTCGGCCTGAACGCTGTTCCAAGGAGCACGTGGCAAGCAGGACCTCATCCTCGCCTATGTCGGGTTTTTGTAGCCACCAAGCCATGTGTCTCCCGCTTCTATTGCCACAAGTCCGAGCTCTAAGACCTTAAACTAAGATCTCCTCCCCTATGGTTCGAGATCTAAGACCTTAAACTAAGACCTCCTTAGTTGGAGTTCAGCTAATTTGGTCTTGTCGTCCTGCCTTCGGGACCCGGACTCCGGGACTGCGTGATGTGGTGCGAGACTATGTCTTTATTCACGTCGGGTTTGCAATAGTTGCGCCGCGCATACCCTATCTTGAGAATTAGCCATAATCCCCATCCCTCATGACATTAAACTGCACTTCGAGAACTACGTATTACTTGATTCCCATCCTTATGGGATACGTAGGATCACACAGATGTTTGAAACTTCGGGTCCAACCCCCACCTCTTAAACATTCCCCCTTCTCCTAGGAATCTGTCATATTTTGGTCACCCTCAAGGTGTGTCTCTCTACCCCTTGCAGCGGTCCACCCGTGTGTTAAGAGTACTCTAGTCTATTACCAGGAGTGTCAGGTTCGGCTTGGTCGAGTTTTGTCCACTCATCAGGCTTCGTGCTCCGCTTCATTCGGACTCTCGCCGCCTTTCGCGCCTGGAGGGGCCCCCGTGAGCGGTCTGGGTACGATGCCTCAGAGCTCTCCCACCAATCTAGGCCGGTTCCCCCAAGGGTCTTGGGCAGCAAATCAATATAAATCCTGCGTTAGAGCAGTCGATGCTCATTTTGTTGTTCCTTTCATCGGTCAGTACGATATTGATGCTTCTTTTCTGCCATGGTCAGCAGTACTTCCAAATCGTTACGTCAGCATCTTCGGTCCTTTGGCGAGCGGTTGCATGATTCACACTATGTTTTCCACCTCCCATTCTACCCAGGTGGAGTCTTGGCACTCTTGGCATTATCCCTCAGTGCATCATCGCATATCCAGAGGATAAGGCCGCAGTATGGCGTACTTTGTGGTTCCTATGGTCTGAGCTCTGAGACCTTAAACTAAGATCTTCTCAGAACTACGTTTGGCTTGATTCCCACCTTGGTGGGATACGTAGGAATGCCCAGACCTCCCGTCTCAAGGTCCAGCACAAGTTCATCTAAATATTCTCTTTGGTCCTGCCAATAGGACCATGACTCTGGGGTCACGTGGCGCGGTATGGGGTTTTTTCCTCATTCAAGTCGGGTTTGTGATGACTGCGCCACGCGCGCCCCGTTCCATGAATTAGTCCTCTTATTTTCCCATCCCGCATGATGTTAAATTGCACTTCGATAACTACGTGTGGCTTGATCTTCATCCTCATGGAGTACGTAGGAATGCCCAGACATCTCGTCTTGGGTCCAGCCTCAGGGATCACTGAATCCCACCCATCCTCTTTGCCGGCCCCTTGGCTTGGCTTCTTGTAGAGTGGTGCAGTAGTGACATTCACCCCAAACTATTTTGGGATGCCCCATAGTAATAATGGGAAGCGACAGTTCCCTCATTAGAGAAGGTTCTGTTTGAGAGTTGGGGTGATTCACGACTAGATCAGTGCGTCTACCTAATACGCTTTCCCCGTGGTGGCGTAATTTTGGGAGTGTCGGATTCTGTTCGAACAAACCATCACTCCAATTCCACATTTCGTGTGCCCCGTTATTTATCTATCTACCGTTCATGTCTGGAAAAATACTCTAACAGCATTGTCGGTGGACATGTGGTCCGCCTCCTGTAACGATAGGGTGATATACCTTTGGTCCACCTATTGCGAGAGTATGGTTGATTGATCCATTGTCCACTTGCTGTCCTGGGTTGATTTTCCATGAAGACTGGCCGATGAAATCTTGAGTCAGGCCTCGTGTTGCGAATATGGTCAGCGGTTGTCCCTCATTTGTTGTTCCCACTCTAAGCTAATGCGATATAGATGTTGCGCCTCCACCACAGTTGACAGTCATCCCTTATCGTCACGCCCCGTGGATTTTCGAATTCGGGGAACACGATTCGTCTTTCTCCGTCTCTCTCTATTCGGATGAGTTCTAACACCCCAGCATTGTCCCGCTCGTGTGTTGGAGCACGTTGAGGGGATGATGCATCGATTCTGTTTGATGTCTCTTTCTTAGGATTGACCTCCCTCTTTCCCTTAGACATCCAGGCCTAAAATTGGATGCCTGACGCTTGGTTAACGCTCCAGCAAGATAAAAAATTGTGGTTGAGCACATTAAGCCAAAAGATGCAGATAAATATATTGATTCATACAAAGGATCAAAATATTAAGGAGCTAAGGTAAAATGTTCTTGAGATAGAAAAAACAAATATCTTCGGGATCAACATGTTGGATTGATCATTCCAATGCCGCTACACTTTGCCTAGTGGACTCCAGAGCCGCTTCTCGCTCTCTGCATGCTCTTTCCTCGTCAGCAGCCGCGGTGCGCAGTTCACCGATTCTTGTTTGTGCCTGCACCCACTTGGCTTGAAGCATGACCATCTGGCGGCTCGCCCCCATCAGCTATGCTGGGGCCTCAGCCAGCTGGGCCGTCAATTGGACTATGAGCTCAGCGTAGCCCAAGTCTTCGGAATTTCGGCGTCTCCATCGGAATCCGATCGTTGCGACCTCTCTCCAATCAAATTCCGAGGGGGGGGGGGGGATTTGTAGACGCCGAAAAAGTCCGTTGCTCCTAAACAGAATTTCGAATGAGTGAAACGTGGTCATATTTGGAGTCAGGGGCCCGATTCGGAGGCCCAGGTGGGATTGCGCAAAATAAAGGAGGTCAGCGCGCAATTTAGGGCTGCCGCGCGCAATCTTTCCAGGTTGCGCGAAAAGTGCCGGGGCGGCGCACAATCTTGTGTGCCAGAAGCCCGCGCAGTGCGCTCTTCCGCGCCAGACCCCGATTCCATGCCCGGGGTCCGAATTTCGCGACGGTGAGCGGGATTCCGTGCCGGGGGTCGCCTATAAATATAAGGCGACCCCCAACGGTTTGGAGGTGGCCGGAATCGAAATCGTCTCTCGTGTGCGAAATCAGCTACCCCTGCGCGCAAAGATGGCCCTCAGGTAGCCTTTCTTTTTGCGCAAACTAGCCCCGGGGAATGCCTTTGCGTGCAACCCCACTGGCCCATTTATTTAACCAACTCCACTAAGTCGAGGCCTTTGCGCGCAAAAGAGTTGTCTTGCGTGCAATTTCCCCCAGGTGCGCGCAATCCACTCCGATTGTGCGCACCCCCCATTATAATTATCCATTCTTTTAAAGAATTGGCCATTGCACCCCGTGCCTACCCGAAGCCCGGTGTGCGCAATCCTCCCCATCCGCGCACAATGCTCTGGCCCAATTGTTCGCCAAGGCGCTTTATTGCGCGTCGGGCCCGCGGTTTTGCACGCCGGACTCCCTGTTTGCGCGTAAACCGCCAGGGCTTCTCATTTGCAACTCCGAGGGTACCCGCCTACATAGCACCCGAAGATCCCCAGACCGGGCATGCGCACTGTGCGTTGCCTTTTCGTGCGGCCCTCCAGGATCGTACGATGTGACGTGGACCCATCAGTAACAGCATCCGTTTGCCCTGCAAGACGTTAAACATCCAAGCATTTTTCCTTCAAGATGTTAAACCGTCGAGCATTTGTCCTGCATGACGTTAAACTGCACCTCATCCGCCCTGCAAGACGTTAAACTGCACCTCGTCTGCCCTGCAAGACGTTAAACTGCCGAGGATTCATCCTGCAAGACGTTAAACTACCGAGCATTCATCCTGCATGACGTTAAATTGCACCTCGTCTGCCGTGCAAGACATTAAACTGCACCCTGTCCGCCCTGCAAGACGTTAAACTGTCAAGCATTCTTCCTGCATGACGTTAAACTGCACCTAATCTGCCCTGCAAGACGTTAAACTACCGAGCATTCATCCTGCAAGACATTAAACTGCCGAGCATTCATCCTGCATGACGTTAAACTGCACCTCATCCGCGCTGCAAGACGTTAAACTGCCAATCATATGGGCTTCCACCCCGGAGTAATTCCTGACACGATGGCTTCGCCGATGCCTTCCCTCCCGTGAGTGGTCGAGGGCGCCGGTCATGAAAGACCTAAAGGTGTGGTGTAAACCCCCCACGTCCGAGCTGCATAATATTAAACTGCCAGGTGCCTTCATCCTCAACACATGACATTAAAATGTGATCCACCCAGCCGTTCCAACCCCTTGTGCGTTGGTTCGGTTCAATCTCATCATCCGGCCGTTCCAAACCCCTTTGCGTTGGTTCTGTTCAATTCCTCCACCCGACCGTGCCAACCCCCTTTGCGTTGGTTCTGTTCAATACCTCCCCTCGGTAGTGCCAACCCCTTTGCGTTGGTTCGGTTCAATCCCTCCACCCGGCCGTGCCAACCCCTTTGCGTTGGTTTGGTTCAATTCCACCACCCGACCGTGCCAACCCCCTTTGCGTTGGTTAGGTTCAATCCCTCCACCCGGTCGTGCCAACCCCTTTGCATTGGTTCGGTTCAATCAATCCACCCGGCCCTGCCAACCCTTTTGCGTTGGTTCGGTTCAATTCCTCCACCCGGCCATGCCAACCCCTTTGCGTTGGTCCGGTTCAATCCCACCACCCGGCCATTCCAACCCCTTTTTGTTAGTTCGGTTCAAGCCCACTATTTGGTCGTCCTGATCGCCTTCACGTCAGGTCTTCCATCACCACAACTCAGTCGTTCCTTCACGTCGAGTTCGACCCTCGTCCAACATGACGTTAAACAGTATATTTGAACTACATTGACTTTGATCTGTGATAACACGTGGTACGTAGGAAGCCTCTACAAGGTCCAAGCTCTTGAGTCCATCATCCATCCTAATCCTCACCCGGGCCGCCACATCCCGGTGAGATCATGCCACTTCATTCCAACCCACTTTACCCGGGAAGCCGCCCACGTGCATGCCCCAGCGTCGGAAGTTCCCCTTAGGGGTTCCGTCACCTGATCCACTCTTAGTGTTGATCAGTCCGATGCCGTCCTCGCTGGATGTTAAACTCGCGGCATACCCCGTGCTAAACATGGGAAGCTGAGGAAAACCTCAGGTGACACAGTTCCCCGCATCCGGTGCGGGATGCCTCGGGCCTCTACGCCTTCGAGAAGCCCTATCATAAGGGACAGAAGGCCGACATGCAAACCCCGGCATCAAGACACGCTGCCAACACCCAGTGCAACCGATCTCCTCACCGCAGGTTGCTGCCCCGACCAGACCCCTTGGAGCGTCTGGGCGGAAGCAGTGTAATTAACTGGCGTCCATGAACATATGGAGTCTGGAACGAGATTCACGAACATGTTTTAAATCTATGACGGAGACCTGGATTAGGCGACGAACATCGAGGAGACGTCCACAGAGGGAGAAGCCGACATCCCATCCTCCCAGTTTCGAGCATGGAGCAGACGTCCCTGAACAAGGACCGGATGTCGCCCGCCTTTGGAAAGCGGGAATGTGGGGCCACAAGCCGCGCGTCCTCCCCCCGAGTCGACGGACACACGCCCGAGCACGACCTGGCAGAAACGCGTCGAGGTGGAAGCCCGACGCAGATTCACGTCGAAACAGAGTGTTGGGGTCTTCACTTGGTAAACCTCTAAATTGTACAGTGTTTTGTATGAGTTTCATAATGGCTATATTAATATCAAAATTTTGGTCTTGCACTGATGGTCTAACAATACTCACATTAGCTCCATTGTTTGAAGGAATCCGGTACACTATAAGGGTATGATGCAAGGGAAGTTGTTCTTGATGGGGTGGTAGAACAAATTAATGATCAGTAGAAAAATAAAGTCCCTAACCTGGATAAAGGTATGACAACCACTAGAGTGAGAAATAATGGGGTTTCTGCAGGCCATAACCTAGAACAAATGGATTTGGTTGTCATTGATGGTTCTATGTTATGAACTCCAAGATGATTTCTGTTAGAAGTTTGATCCAATCATCCTTAGTATCTAGTTGTTGGTTATGGTTTTCCTCAGGTATGAATTGTTGTCCAATGGCTTGTAAAACAATCATGCCCCCTTTTCGATGTTCACTATTGGATCGTTTTGGTTGTGATCACCCATAAGTTATCGTCGTCACCTCAGGATTTTTTGTTCGATCTATGTATCAAGAGTAAGGACTTAGGATGAATCAACACACATAGAATGTATAATTTGGATGCTCATGCACTTGGGATCCTACAAAAAAAAGAATACACCTTGTATAAAATAGGAATACTAAAATAAATAAAAACATAAATGTGATTAAGAACATAATATTTTTTTTGGATTTTTAAATTTTATTTTCACATTAATACATACAAAATGATTAGTCAATACACCATTAAATTTCATGTCCCTAAAATTATGCCATAATTTGGTATCATTTTAGCTAATGTGTTATTTTTGATAATCCAAATTGAAATACCCAAACTTAATACCAGTAAAATTAATGTATGTGATTGATCCACATGGAGAGGAAGTTACTGTATTTTGTTTCTCTAGTTTGTAATTAATTTGGTGAAGTTTTCTGAAATTTAGATTTGATGTTTTTATGTTTCAGGTATAGAGTAATTAATCATTAAATTTCATGATAAATTAATTTAATGAAAAATAAATGAACAAAAATTTGATTATGATGATAAATGGGAAGAATGAATTGGGATTGTGGATTTTTAGGATAATTAATATATCAATTTTATTATGAAGTTGTGTTGTTCATAATACCTCGCATCATTGGGTTTTGGATAAAACGAAACCCCCTTGGTCTGGATCTGAGCAATTGCCCGTTAGAATCACTACATACATTCCTGTGGTACATGGATCATCATTTTTAACCTCTGTTTAATTAAACGAATTGTGTTGTACTTTTCTAAACAAAATTGAATTTTTTTCTACATAAAATAAAACCCATGATTGAGATGGATCAGTGGGCCAATTTCATAAACTTGATCCAAAAGACCTAGGTTCAAATCTAGAAAACTGGCCCAGTTTCATCATTTTTCATATTAAGAAAACCACATGATGTAAATTTCAATATAAGCCATTTGAGCCTTGTTTTTATTCCTAATTTTAACTGCTATCAAAACAAGACAATACATGCGAGTAAATTTGGATGATCGGTAGAGTCTCAGTCTTCAATTCAAATATCCTGAGTTCGAACATGGCTCATATCCCTGCTTCATCCCTTTTATTCAAATTAAAACCACAGTTCTTGAATTTTATTCATCCTATGTAAAATTGAAGTTATACTCTAATTATTCAAAATAACTAGAAACATGAAACACTACAACCTTTGATCCAGTGGTTGAGGGATTATGTTTTGAATGGCCAATTTCTGGTTTGAATCATGCCCCAAGCACCAGACTAAAGGTTGTAGTTCTATGTTTCAAATTTTAGAACACACAACGTGTCATCCTACCAGTGTATTAAAATATTTTTATTTTATAAAAATTTTGGTTCAAAATAAATAAATTCCTTTTATTGTTATTCAAAATAAAAATTATGCACAGTGTGTACACCCTATGAAATGATGTGTACATTGGCTATACAGGTTAGGGCCCTACCAGTCTTGATCCCATGTTACGCGACCACCCCTCCTGCCCGTTTTCTTCTCCCACACACTTTCCATTTCCTCCTCATTCAATATTGAAATTGTTTATCATTTTTCACTCTAATTTCCCATGTATTTATATCCTCGGTCGAAGTACACCATTCTACACCTTATATTTCATGTTTTTATAAGTGTTTGGGTCAATTATGAATCGTTCACCCATTTTAGTTGTAACACCCAAGATTTTTATGAGAAATATTTTGTTTTTATACAACATCAAAGGAATCTTTCACTATAGACAACACTAGCTTGGCTTGCTTTACACGCAATCGGGACTTTCCTTGATAGCTTGCGTTGTACGTAATACCGAGTTTCACTAAACAACGATATACTTTATAAAATAGCCGTTATGAATAGTAATAACCACTTTTTGAAATTTTATAAATTTTATCTTTCAAAATGGACTTCATTTTTGGAATCGGAATATCGAAATTAGCCTAGGGTGAAATTTTGTTATTTTTTTTGAAAACTTTCAATTTTTGATGAATACTGAGACCACTAAGTGGTAGTTAAAAAAATTGAATTTTGCATAAAACATAATTTTACCACTTCTAGGAATGGAATTTCAAAAATCTGAGAGACATGATTGATATCAGTAAGTAAAATGTGGTTCAATTAGATGAAAATGATTTTTGGTGAATAGTAACTTTTTACTTTTATTTACCGCGGTTAATAGTAAATATGGTAATTAAAGGTTAAAATGTTTTTACTATTACCCTTACGAATGTCCTAATTATATTTGACAAGTGTATATCGACCAAAAACAACCTTATGAATATAATATGACCATTTAGGTCCACTTGGATTAGATTAGGACATTTAATATTATTTTATTTTAAGAAGAGATAAAATAGTTAAAATCAATGTTTTAAAACTAAAACATTTTTAATATAGGGTTATACATAAGAAAAATTCAATTATAAATATTCATTATAAATATATAAAGATTTCCTACATAATGATATTTTATTTATAATTTTTAGACATTAAATAATTTAATTTATCTATGACACGACGATGATGTAGTAATTACCTTTTTAAGGAAATATTAACATAATTGATGTTATAAATTCCCAAATAAATGTAATTTGAGACTTTTTATGAATTACACTAATTTTATAGGTTAATATGACGTGTTAGTGTTGATTAAATTAACTTGTTTCGAACATATCATTCTGTTACAATTTTCACAAAAATCATGTACCAAATAGTGTCAAAATTGACATAAAATAGTTTTTAAAACAAATATTATATTATTAATTGTTATTTTATTCCTAAAAATCTAAGGTTCGGCCAAATGACATAGATAAGGATATATATATTAATTATGAACTACTTGGGGTTCTTTTTGCTTGTTATGGTAAGTTTATTAACCATATAGTTTAAGTAAACAAAAAGACACGGTAAAAGGTAACTTATTGAACATAGAGTTAAATCTAAATGATAAGGATAAAATAGTAACCTAAACTACTCTAAAACCTATTTATTGAAAGGGTTTCGACCCACCCCCACTTTATCTTAGAAATAAATCAATTTGGAACCATTATAAACCGAATGTGACTTTAATATAAAATAATATTTTGAGATTTTCTTAAGGTGCCCCTCTCCTCCCTTATAAAAGGGAACCTCCTCCCTCTCCTCCTCACACCACTTTGAGCACCCATGCTCGGCCAAACACTACCACAATCTCTTCTCCAATTTCCTAGAATAATCCTATAGGTCCTAGTTTTCTTCAAAGATTAACTTTAGTTTCCTAAGAGGAGGTTAAGAAGAGGCTCGTTAAAGAATATGTAATATCCATTACCGATCTTTTTCAATTTTTTTCTTCATCAACTTCTTCTTCTTTAGTTGTTTCACTATAAAGTAATAACATCAGTATCTCTAATATACTTATATGTTATTATAAATATCAAAAAATCCTATTTCACTTTCTATCCATCCTACGGAAAAATGAAATCACCGCGTGTGCGTACGTACGGAATACCGTCTCCACGCCATGGTGTAATCTATTTTCCACCACCACCTTACGTAGATGGGTATAATGGTGTAATGAGTAACTATATATGATTATTATAAAGTTATATTCATTCTGAAATAGTATAAATACACTTCAATACAATTCCACAATCGTGGAAATGATATCATCGCTCGTGCGTACGTACGGCCTACCGTTTCCATGATGTGATGCGACTCGTTCTACATGATCTTCATTACAAAGTAATTATATAAATGAATTGAATGAAAAAATATGATATATATTACACTAATACCATTCTGGATATGAGGTATCTATAACCTAAAAAGTAGAATAAGAATTTATTCGGCAAAACATGCATAAGAACAAAAAGCAATAAAGACCCGAATAACAAGTAACAATGAAATATTACTAATAAAAGCTAAGAATATGACCATATATTATATAATATTAATATGTATGAATCTAAAATAAGTCAATAACATTATTTAAATCATTATACAGGATCTTCGGACACGTACGAATCAAATCGGACCTAAGGTAAGGGAAAATCTAACAATCTCATTTTTATCCGAGATTGTTTATACTTTGATATTTACTGGGGTGTATTTATCATCCATATCCATGTTTCATCAATATGTAATATTATTCATATCCTTATACAATTTTTTAAATACTATTTTACCCTTCAGTTTTTTAGTAAACAATATAAATGGAATCTTTTGTCGTTTTTCGTACGAGGTACTTTTTGACTTTTCCGGCCAAAGTACGAGAAGAATGTTTTTTTATCTTATATGGCATGAATGGATTTATAAAAAAATAGTTCAATGAAGCTTCTTTCATAAGTTTTAAAGTTTAATTTTAATTAACTTTTTTTAGTTTAAAATTATATGACATGTTAAGGAAGGGAAATGTTTTTGAAGAAGAAAGGATATTTTCCTCAAGAATGGAGTTCAAATGTTTTATCAAAATTAATTTCCATCTAAGATAATATATGGTTCTGTTTCTATACCTATTATTACATTGATTTGATTATTTTGTGATGGAATTATTTTTATGATGTCCTTTACCTTATATTAATTGTTTTATGATGTCATAATGTTTTAAGAATCCCATTTTTATTACATGTGTTATGCGATGATGTGTGATTTATGATTTTGTGGCACACATAAGAAAGGATTCATTATGAGATGGGTGGGACCTATATCTCCCTCCAATGCATTAGGTAAAGATTTATATCTCATGAGATAGACATGGCTGGAACGGCAGGTTAAAACCGGTTCAGTGATACAGGACTGAAATGAGGAGTGAACTCGGTTCAGAAATGGACTTTGTCCACTAAGATAGTCTTGGCAATGAGTCATGACTAATAATAAATGATTCTCTATGCTTACGTGTGCATGCCACAAAGTTTCATGTTTCATATTATGATTATTGGGATTTCATTTTCACTTCTATGATTTATCCCATGTTAAGATATTATGATCTCTTTTGCATGTTAAGATTTTCAAAATGTTATGATATGATTGATATTACCTTTATTTACCCTTACTGAGCATTTGAGCTCACCCTTTTGTATGTTTTCTTTCCCCAGGTCAGGAAGAAGGATATTAAGTAGGATATTCTAAAAGGGACTCTAGATATGATGAAATATATGGGAGCCACCATCTAAGATTTATGAACCAGTTGTTTATGTTTCCTCGTTTCTAAAGACACTATACCTATACGGTTCTTTTGTGGTTTTTGTTATATGTTGTACTAAGTATGCTTCAATTATAAAGTAATAACAATGTATGTAAAATAAGGGTCGTTATAGTTTGTATCAGAGGAAAGGTATAGTAAACCTTTGGAAACTAGAATGTGAAAACCTTAGTAAGAACCCTAAGGATATATCTAAGCCAAGAACAATCTTAGTGTTTTAGAAGTGGCCATGATGAACCTATGATAAGACCTTAAGCCTAAACTTTTATTCTTGATTATGTTGTTTTCCTATTATAATTAGTGTTGCTCACACTATTCTTCATGGTTTTAGTCAATGGCTGGAACCTAAAGGAACCGTGTTAATGAGGAATGCGACGGGCAATGTAATGATTGTCCCCCTGAGCAAACAAACGATATGGAAGCTAGAATGCAAAATCTTGTTGTCATTCTCACACAACTTTCTCAAGCTATGAATCATGCAGGACTTCCAAACGAGCAAAGGAAAGAACAACATTCTGTTGAATCCTTCATGAGGCAGCGTCCACCCTAATTCAGCGGTTCAACTGATCTATTACTGGCTGAACAATGGATTAGTACCCCTGAAAATATATTTTCAGTTCTTCAATGTTTTGAACATGATAAAGTCATCTTAGCTGTATATCATTTGGAAGGTGAAGCTGATCAATGGTGGAATCTTATCAAGAATACGAGTCCAAGAGATTAAATTGAGTCCATGGAATGAGACGAGTTCAAAAACTTGTTTTTCAATAAGTACTTCCCTCATATTCTTCGAAAAAAGATGGAGAAGGAGTTTCTTTAACTAAAGCAAAAAATATGATGAATCTGTTGGTACCTACGAAGAAAATTTTACAAGACTTTCACAGTACGCTTCTGGAATTGTTATCCAACCTGAAAGTAAGATCGATTGATTCTTTAGTGGCTTAAAACCAAGTCTTCGAAGGGAATTAGCCATAAGAGACTTCAATAGCTACGAGAAAATTGTTCGATGTGCTCTCAAGGTTGATATGGAGATTGGAGTAACCCATCAATCATATGGGTTTGATAAGAAGAGCAAAATGGAATTCAAAGGGAAATCTAAAGACCACACTGAAAAGGAGATGATTTTACCTTATGCTCAAAGTGTGGAAGGAAGCATGGAGTGAATTGTCTTAAAGGGACAAGTAAATGTTTCAAATGTGGAAAGGAAGGGCATTAGGCATTTGAATGCCTCAATGATGGGAAGAAGATGTCTAGTGATGCGAACAAAGAAATGGCTACACAGAATGCATCTCCTACTCTTCAATGTTTCAAGTGCATGGAAATGGGGCATTATGCTAATCAATGCCCTAATCCAAGGGTCGTTGATGATGATCGACATCAACAAACTCTTAAGGCCAGAGATAATGGAAAGTCACATGCAATTTCTATCAGCGATGTGGAGTATGATAACGATGTGGTGAATGGTACACTTATCATCCACTCTATAGTAGAAAATGTTGTATTCGATTCTGGATCCACCCACTCTTTTATTTCAGAAGAATTTTCTAAGGGTATCACTACATTACCTCAACAATTGGATATTGAGTTAGCTGTGACAACTCATAATGGCACAATAGTCGCATCAAAAGTTTATAATTCATCTCCAATTGACGTTTGTGGAAAAGTGCTTCCTGAAAATCTTGTGATCCTTCCTATATAAGAATTCGATGTGATTCTTGGCATGGATTGGCTTTCTTTATACGGAGATCATATCGATTTCTAAAGAAGGGAAGTCACATTTCATATTCCAGATCAATCTATGATCATCTATAGTTGCAAGGATGAACATAACCTTCCAATGGATATATCTTCCATCTTATGGGTCTTGATTCCACTAAATAAAGGTTATTTATCTCAAATGGATGGAGAGAAACTCACTATTAAGAATATGCCCATTGTATGGGAGTTTGATGATGTCTTTCCGAAGAAATTGCCAGGTCTTCCACCAAATCGTGAAGTTGAGTTTTCAATAGAACTCATACCGGGTGCTTTGCCTATTTCAAGGACACCTTATTGAATGGCACCAATTGAGTTGCAAGAATTGAAGAAGCAACTCCAAGAGAATCTTGATAAGGGATTCATACGCCCTAGTGCATCACCTTCGGAAGCACCTGTCATGTTTGTTAAGATGAAAGATGGATCAATGCGACTCTGCATTTATTATCGGGAACTTAACAAGATCACTATCAAGAACAAATATCCTCTCCCGCGCATTGATGACTTATTTGATCAACTAGGCGGAGCTCAATACTTTTCCAAGATTGATCTTCGTTCAGGTTATCATCAATTAATGGTCAAAAGGGAGGATATACCAAATACGGCTTTCCATACAAGGTATGGACACTATGAATTTATAGTGATTCCATTTGGTCTTACTAATGCCCCTGCTATCTTCATGGATCTAATGAATAGAGACTTTAGAGACTATCTTGATCAGTTTGTGGTAGTCTTTATAGATGATATTCTTGTCTATTAAAAGGGCAAGGAAGAACATGAAGATCACTTGATAATTTCATTGAAGACCCTGATAAAGGAGAATCATTATTCCAAATTTACCAAGTGTGAATTTTGGCTTCAAAAATTTTCATTTCTAGGTCACATAATCTCAAAAGATGGGATATCTGTGGATCCAACAAAAACAGAGGTTATCGAAAGATGGTCGAGACCAACAACAGTAACTGAGATCCGAAGTTTTCTTGGTTTGGCTGGATAATCTGCATTTTTTGAAATATTTTTCACGATTTTCTAATCCACTGACCATGTTGACTCGAAAAGGAGTTAAGTTCTTGTGGACAAAGGAGTGTGAAGAGAATTTCAGGGAGTTAAAAATAAGGATATCCAGTGCACCTGTGCTCACACTACCTTGTAGTGAAGAAAGTTTTGTGATATATAGTGATGCATCCAAGAAGGGGCCTGGGTGTGTTCTTATGCAAAACGATATGGTGATTTCTTATGCCTCACGACAGTTGAAAATCCATGAGCAAAATTACCCAACTCATGATTTGGAGTTAGATGCGGTAATCTTTGCATTAAAAATTTGGAGGCATTAACTTTATGGTGAAAGGTGTGATATTTATACTAATCATAAATATTTGAAGTATATTTTCACACAAAAGGAGCTGAATATGCGCCAAAGAAGATGGTTGGAGCTGATTAAGGATTACGACTGCTCAATTCATTATCACCCTGTGAAAGTGAACAAGGTGGCAGATGCATTAAGTTAACAAGACCATGATAGCTTATCCATGATGTGGATCTAAAAAGATCCAATATTTATGGATTTATAAAGGATGGGTCTTGGAATCATTATGGAAGGGGGGAAATCTTATCTTTTTCAAATGAATGTTCAACCATCTATGCATGTGAAGATTAAAGAGGCGCAGAAAGAAGATGTAGAGTTACAAAAGAAGGTGAAAAATGTTCCTGCATTCGACCTTGATTTTGATGGGATAATAAGGTTCAGGAATCAAGTTTCTGTTCCTTCTATACCAGAATTGAAGAAGGAGCTACTGGAGGAGGCTCATAGTTCTTCATTATCTATTCATCCTCGAAGCACGAAGATGTATAGGGACCTGAAAGAGTAATTCTGGTGGGATGACATGAAAAGAGACGTTGATGAATATGTCTGTCGATGCTTGGTTTGTCAGTAAGTTAAAGCTGAGAGACAGAAGTCTAAGGTAATGTTACAACCATTACCCATACCCGAATGGAAATGGGAAAACATCACTATGGACTTTGTCACCGGACTTCCTAAAACATCCAAAGACAATAATGCTATCTGGGTTATAGTTGATCGTCTTACGAAGTTGGCACACTTCATTGCTATAAGAGAGGATTTCTCTCTTGATCAACTTGCTAGGATATATGTAAAGGAAGCGGTAAGATTGCATGGAGTACCGCTTTCCATTATATCTGACCGGGATCTGAGGTTTATCTCGAAGTTTTGGTGAAGTCTTCAGCATACTCTAGATACAGAGTTGAGTTTCAGCACTGCTTATCATCCTCAGACAGACGGTCAGTCTGAGAGGACAATTCAAACTCTAGAAGATATGTTGAGAGCTTGATCTATGGATTTCAAAGGTGGTTGGGATCAACACCTACCTTTGGTGGAATTTTCTTATAATAATAGCTTTTACTCCAGTATTCAGATGGCTCCTTATGAAGCTCTCTATAGAAAGAAATGCAGAACTCTAACTTGCTGGGATGAAGTTGGGGAAAGAAAGCTATTAGGACATGATCTTGTTGATGAGATGGCAGAAAAGGTCCGATCTATTCAACAACACATAAGAGTAGCTCAGAGTCGACAGAAAAGTAATGTCAATAACCGCAGAAAATTCATAGAGTTTGAAGTGGGTGATAAAGTGTTCTTACGAATATCTCCCTGGAAGAGAGTAATGAGATTTGGAAAGAAGGGAAAGCTGAGCCTTAGGTATATCGGTCCTTTCGAAATACTGAATCGTGCTGGAAAGGTAGCTTACTGATTGGCGCTTCCACCGAATCTCTCTCATGTTCATGATGTGTTCCATATATCGCTCCTGAGAAAGTACATACCTGATCCTTCACATGTACTCAGCTCAGAAGTTGTACCGCTGGAGCAAGTTCATTCTTATGAAGAACAACCGATAGAGATTATGGATCGTAGAGAAAAAGTTCTACGAAACAAGACCACTCGCTTAGTGAAAGTTTTATGGAGGAACCACCAATTAGAAGAATCTACATGGGAGCTTGAGGATATGATAAGGGAGAGGTATCCTCATCTGTTTGTTACAAAGTGACGAATTTTGAGGGCGAAATTCATTTTAAGGGGGGTAGAATGTAACACCCGAGATTTTTATGAGAAATATTTTGTTTTTATACATCATCAATGTAATCTTTCACTACACACAACACTAGCTTGGCTTTCTTTACACGCAATCGCGACTTTCCTCGATAGCTTGCATTGTACGCAATACCGAGTTTCACTAAACAACGATATGCTATATAAAATAGCCATAATGAATAGTAATAACCACCTTTTGAAATTCTATAAATTCTATAATTCAAAATGGACTGCATTTTTGGAATCGGAATATTAAAATTAGCCTTGGGTGAAATTTTGGTATTTTTCTGAAAACTTTCAATTTTTGTTCAATAGTGAAACCACTAAGTGGTAGTTAAAAAAACCGAATTTTGCATAAAACATAATTTTACCACTTCTGTGATTGAAATTTCAAAAATCCGAGAGACACGGTTGATATTAATAAGTAAAATGTGCTTCAATGAGATGAAAATAATTTTTGGTGAATAGTAACTTTTTACTTTTATTTATCATGGTTAATAGTAAATAGGGTAATTAAGGGTAAAAATGATTTTACTATTACCCTTACACATGTCCTAATTCTATTGGACAAGTTTATTTCGATCAAAAACAACTTTAGGAATATAATATGACCATTTAGGTCCACATGGATTAGATTAGGACATTTATTATTATTTTATTTAAAGAAGAGATAAAATAGTTAAAATCAAAGTTTAAAAACTAAAACATTTTTAATATAGGATTATACATAAGATAAATTAGATTATAAATATTCATTAGAAAGATAGAAAGATTTCCAACATAATGATATTTTATTTATAATTTTTAGACATTAAATAATTTAATTTATTTATGACACAACGATGATATAGTAATTACCTTTTTAAGGAAATATTAACATAATTAATCTTATAAATGCCCAAATAAATGAAATTTGAACCTTTTTATGAATTCCACTAATTTTATAGGTTAATATGACATGTTAGTGTTGATTTAATAAACTTGTTTTGAACGTATCATTCTGTTATGATTTTCACAAAAATCATGTACCAAATAGTGTCAAAATTGAAAAAAATATTTTTAAAACAAATATTATATTATTAATTGTTATTTTATTACTAAAAATCTAAGGTTCGGCAAAATAACTTATATAAAGATATATATATTAATTATGAACCACTTGGGGTTCGTTTGGCTTGTTATAGTATGTTTATTAACCATATAGTTTAAGAAAACAAAAAGACACGGCAAAAGTTAACTTATTTAACATAGAGTTAAATCTAAATGATAGGGATAAAATAGTAACCTAAACCTTTCTAAAAACTATTGGTTGAAAGTATTTCGACCCATACCCACCTTATTTTAGAAATAAATCAATTTGGAACCATTATAAACCGAATGTGACTTCAATATAAAATAATATTTTGATATTTTCCTTAGGTACCCCTCTCCTCCCTTATAAAAGGGCACCTCCTCTCTCTCCTCCTCACACCACTTTGAGCACCCAAGCTCAGCCAAACCCAGCCAAAATATCTTCTACACTTTTCAAGAATAATTCTAGAGGTCCTGGTCTTCATAAAATACCATCTTTAGTTTCCTAAGAGGAGGTTATGAAGAGGGGCGCCAAAGAAGAGGTAATATCCATTACCGATGTTTTTCAATTTCTTTCTTCTTCAACTTCATCTTATTTAGTTGTTTCATTATAAAGTAATAACATAAGTATCTATAATATACTGATATGTTATTATATATATGAAACAACCCTATTTCACCTTCTATCCATCCTATGGAAAAATGAAATCACCGCGTGTGTGTACATACGGAATACCGTCTCCACGCCGTGGTGTAATCTATTTTCCACCACCACCTTACTTGGATGGGTATAATCGTGTAATGAGTAACTATATATGATTATTATAAAGTGATATTTATTCTGAAATAGTATAAATACACTTCAATACAATTCCACAATCATGGGAATGATATCATCGCTCGTGCGTACGTACGGCCTACCGTCTCCACGATGTGATGCGACTCGTTCTACATGATCATCATTACAATGTAATTATATAAATGAATTGAATGAAAAAATATGATATATATTACACTAGTAACCTTCTGGATATGAGGTATCTATAACCTAAAAAAATAATAAGAGTTTATTCAGCAAAACACGTATAAGAACAAAAATCAATAAAGACCCAAATAACAAGTAACAATGAAATATTACTAATAAGATGCTAAGAATATGACCATATATGATATCATATCAATAAGTATGATTCTGTAATAAGTCAATAACATTATTTAAATCATTATACAGGAGCTTCGGACATGTATGAATTAAATCAGACCTAAGGTAAGGGAAAATCTAACAATCTCATTTTTAAATGAGATTGTTTATACTTTGATATTTACTGGGGTGTATTTATCATCCACATACATGTTTCATCAATATGTAATATTATTCATATCCTTCTACAATTTTTTAAATACAATTTTCCTCTTCGGTATGTTTTTAGTTAACGATATGAAAGGAATCTTTTTTCATTTTTCGTACGAGGTACTTTTTGACTTTTCCGGCCAAAGTACGAGAAGAATATTTTTTTAACTTATAGGACATGAATGGATTCATAGAAAATTAGATCAATGAAGATTCCTTTACATGTTTTCAAGTTTATTTTTAATTAACTTCTTTTATTTTAAAATTATACCACATGTTAAGAAAGGAAAATGTTTTTGAAGAAGAAAGTATATTTTCCTCAAGAATGGTGTTCAAATGTTTAATCAAAATTAATTTCCATCTAATATAATATATGGTTCAGTTTCTATCCCTATTATTACATTTATTTGATTATGTTGTGATGGAATTATTTTTATGATTTCCTTTACCTTATATTAATTGTTTTATGATGTCATAATTTTTTAAGAATCCCATTTTTATTACATGTGTTATGCGATGATGTATGATTTATGATTTTGTGGCACACATAAAAAAGGATTCATTATGAGATGGGTGGGAATTATATATCCTTCCAATACATTGGATAATTATTTATATCTCATGAGATATAAATGGCTGGAATGACAGGTTAAAACAGGTTCAGTGATACAGGACTGAAACGAGGAGTGAACTCGATTCAGAAATGGACTTTGTCTGCTAAGATAGTCTTGGAAATGAGTCATGACTAATAAGAAATGATTCTCTACGATTATGTGTGCATGCCAAAAAGATTCATGTTTTATATTATGATTATTGGGATTTCATTTTCACTTCTATGATTTAACCCATGTTAAGATATTATGATCTCTTTTGGAGGTTAAGATTTTCAAAATGTTATGATATGATTGATATTACCTTTATTTACCCTTACTGAGCATTTGAGCTCACCCTTTTGTCTGTTTTCTTTCCCAGGTCATGAAGAAGGATATTAAGTAGGATATGCTAAAAGGGACTCTAGATATGATGAAATAAATGGGAGACACCATAGAAGATTTATGAACCAGTTGTTTATGTTTCCTCGTTTCTAAAGACACTATATCTATACGGCCCTTTTGTGGTTTTTGTTATATGTTGTACTAAGTATGCTTCAATTATGAAGTAATAACAATGTATGTAATGTATGGGTCGTTATACTAGTCTCCCACAAGAATACACAATGTGGAAAAATAATACATGTCGTGTACATCTTCTACACAGCGACAAAGCCACATTTTTAAATTTTCAAGTAGACATGGCTTGTATGTTCGGTACATACCGTGTATTGTGCCTTACCTTTCCCCTTAAGGACCCTCCTGTGTCCTGTGGCACATGACCCCTTCCCATGTCACCTCCAAAGTCATGTATGTATGGTACATTTCATGTCCTCCATCCCATTGGATAAACCCTGGTGGAAGGAGAACACCCCTTTCCAGGCATATTTATCCACAAGAATTGTTTTCCTTTCACACGATGTGTCTTTTGTCATCTCTCCTCCCAAGGTTGAGTTTTGTCTAGATACTTACATGAGAACCACTCTATGTTGTATCAAATAGCATGTACACCTTGTTAAACACCATGTACTAGTATTTACTCGACCAGAAGCCCTCTCAGCATGTCTATCCAGAGTGCACGGGTCTTACACAGATCAGACTACACGCTGTGTACTCAGGATCTACATGTTTTGTTCTACTTTATTATATATATTTTTTTACATTTTCCATTTTCTCCATTTTCTTATTTTATTTTATTTTCTTTTAGCTATGAAAGGTGATGATCCCATGACTGGGAAAAGGATCTCTTCCTCTATCGAGGGCGAGAGACCCCCTCACTATCGGATTCGTCTACGACATTCTGAGAGGTCTACATTTGGTTCCCCAAATTTCCTACACCCAAAATTGGCTTCACTGCCATGTTGTCTACCTGAACCTCAATTAATGACATCCATAGGTCTGTCTAATTCTGTGATGCCCCTCCCTATCCCCGCTGCTCCCGTTAAAGCTGCTCCCACACCCTCCAAAGTGGATGAGAAATCTAGGTTTGTGCTTTCCTCTTCTGGATCATCCCCTTTGGCACCACACACTACAAAAAAAGTTTACTAGACTATGCAAGTACCTCAATCATATATTTGTCCGTCCTACAAGGTATCTCAGGAATCTGCAGCTCCATGAACTCCTAGTAGAGATGAACCTTTTACCCTTGAACCAGTGGATCCACATCCGCCCGTACAACCGGTTACCCACCCTCAGACGCATCCATGCCTGGTCTTTTCTATGATGCATCTATTGGTAGAAATATTTTTTCTATTCTCACACCATACAATCTAGTTGAGTGGCCTATTTCTTAAAATCATCATTTCCCAGTTTTATGGAATCTCTGAGGTTATTGAGGAGCTCCTTGTCCATACACATCTCCTCCAGACACTCCAGGTCAACACTCCTACTTACAGAAATTTATTTTTCATGTTTACTACAACTATCGCATTTGATGGGCCTAACTACCGACAGGAACCTATAAATACTACTACTGTGGGTTAATTTCAGCTTGGAGGACACCCTTTTCCCCTTGTGATGGAAGATTTTGTCTGAGGGTGCATATTTTACCCCGATCCTACCACTCCACCTCTGGTCTCCACCCATACCCACCCTGAGTTCTCTGAATTCATTGATATATGGCATGAGCTTGCTGGGTCTAACCATAGGTACACCCCCACAACACTAAAGACCATGCTCATCATTTCCCCACGCTTTAATTTCCCTAACCGGTGCTTCAACACCATCCTTGTCACCCACTATGAGAATATGGGTGTCGTGTATGGTCGCAACATGAACTATCTCACTTTTAGTTTCCATCACAACAACCCTTACCTCCCTTGTCTAGGGGCTTCTAAGGTCTACACTATGATCCTTGGCCGTCAAGGAAACCTAAACAATTTTATTTATGCCACTTGATTGGCCCACCATCAGGTCGTTTTTGAGCCCTCTCTCCCTGAGGACCCCTTAGGATTGCCTCATCATCTAGACTTCCTCATGCTTATCCACATGCATATGGTTGTGCACTGAGAAAATGGATATGTGATCATGAAAAACACCACATATCCTACAGGGGAGAGAGATAAAAAAGTTTCCCCTCCTGGTGTTACTGATACAGACCTACACCATCCACCAGCAAATGTTCTTTCTCCAACCACCCCATTTAGTTTATCCTTCCTTCCTCCTTCCACCATCCCCTCTTCTTCTATTTCATCCACCTCCCACATCCCACCGCACCATCGACTAATATCCCCACCACCCTCTACATGGCCATGATAGACCATTTTATGGATATCATGGAGTTCCATCAAACTACCATCCTTTAGTCCCAGATGCTGATTACGCCGCTCTTGTGCCACCTCATTGAGAATCAATACATTTAGATACCTGCATCACATTCTTCTCTATCTTCCCCTCAGCCTCTTACCACCCAGTCCTCATGGACTACTTTGGCCATAGATTCAGTTATACTCTCTACTACTGGCCCCACTTCTCACTCCCCAATTGTCACCCCTATAGTACCATCTGTTTCTATCCCTTAGAGTGATGATCTAGTTCCTCCAGTTTCCATTGCGACTGCTTCTCATTTGGAAGATTCCACTATTGCAGATGATGCCTTTTTTAAGGCAACCCAATGACTAGTTAATGACACATTTATTTCAACTATATATATCTCTATCATGCTATTCATTTGGATGTGATGATGTATGTATTTGTAGAATTATTTTTCCATTCCCTTGACAATCATAGGTTCACTAGGGAGACTTGGGAATCTTTTTTTGGACAACATACCATATTTTCTAATTCACCACATGGGGATTATTTTTCAGTGTTTAACAGTGTTTGTTTTTCCATATTTTACATAGTATTTACTACATTCACTAATTCCCCTCATCATAGACCCTTTTGTTTTCCCCACATATTCTTCTCTTCCTTGGTATTGCACTTGGGGGTCTATGTGTACTATTAAGGGTGGGGGAGGGTCTCTGACTACACTAGACTTTTCCCTTGAACAGATCTCAGAGACATCATTAATTTTTAAAATATATTAATATGTGGTAATTTTTTTAAAAATTAATAATGTAAATAAATAAGGAATAAAAAATAATTTTAAAAGTAACATGCTTATTTCAATTTTCAAAGTATTTTTAAATGATTGCCAGGAATGTTTGATTTTGGATTTCGAATATTAGACATTTTCATTTATTAAACTGATCATTTGTACTCATGTCATGAACTAATTGACCTTTTATTTTTACTCATTACCAAGAGTTATTATAATCCTTTTTGATGTATTCTATCTTATACCATCTTTTTTAGAGATTCATTAGATATGCATAACTAGCAGAACATTCTAGTTTTTCTCTTCAAAAAACATTATATTTTGAATCAAATTAAAATGTTTGAGGCAATTGATTGCTTTTCATCCCCATTGACATTGAAACTAACCCTATATATGATCTTTGCAAACCCTTTGAAACCATGAACTGCCTTGATAGAAAGCTATATTACAAGACTATTCTCTCTTCTTACCCTAATTCTTTCATAATTTTTCAGGATTATTCATTTGAGATTTAGAGAAGGTTTTTAGTCTATTAATGGTATATTTTTGTGAGAAACCATAAAAATAACTGTGGGGTATATTATCACATGTATATTTTCACAGAAGGTTTTCCAAAATGAATATTTATTGTATTCTTAGTGGCACCTATTGAAAAAAATATATTGAAAAATAAAAAAGTTGGACTAGATTCAATCACTGCACAATATAGATGGTTTATGGGTCCATATTGGTGAGAGAATTTCATAGTGATAATACCCTTTTAGATATCTTGATTTGGTGTGCATTTTCAGTAAGCTTTATTTTGAATATCATGCATTGTTGTTTAAGAATTCAGACTCCTTTTTCAAGCCTCTGAGATTATTTTTCACATCCATACCTTCCGACCCTTAGCCATAGAAACATTTGAACCTTATTGAAATGTCGTGTTATTTTTGTTATTTGATTTATTGAAGTACAAAATGAGAATACATGCATGACTTTGAATGGATTTAATATGTCTAAGATTGAGCATAACTCTATTAAATTATCTTTAGTTATGAGTGTGTTACAATTTGGTGAATTAAATCATCATGTGGAATGATTATTTATGGAATGTTAAAAAATGTGGATAAAAGAGGATGCACATCTTTAATTTACTTAAATATGATGCATGATTATTATATCATTGGAATTGAAATATGTTTTGTGCCATTTAAAATCCTCTATTATGGATATAGTATTTATAATTATAATTTGTTTAATGCTTCTCTTTTTAGAGTATAGATTCTATTGATTTTATTTGGATATTTTTCTTAAGGAAATGAAAAATACTATGTCTGTGGGAGTTTGATGTTCCCAAATTTTGTATACATTTTCATACATTCTATTTAATATAAAAACAATTTTTCACTGGATATATGTGTTTATTTCAAGATAAAATGATACAATTCGATAATCACACTGATTTTCGGGTATTATCTAGATAAAGACACAAATTGGGAAGGGTTAGAACAAAAATTCAAATATTTACGGTGTGTACTTCCTAAAAATGTCTTGTATTATTGCCCCGAAATGGATCGGTAGGACCAAATACATGCCCATGTTTCCTGTTAAAGATTATACACCATTTGATTACCATATAAAATTTATGTTTCCTCTTCTCAGAGTGGTTGGTAGATGATGGTTGACATTACATTCCATGTGGGGTGGCGTTACACACTGTGTACCCCCACCAACCAGGCAGCTCCATGTTCAAAGTCATCGGCGGCACAGTAGATCACCCACTAATGAAGAAAGTTTGTGAAGTCAACTTGACATGGGTACATGTTGTGTACATTTGAGTACATGCCATGTATTTCAATATAATATAAATATGAGGGAAGGCCCTACTAATTTGAGACTCACAATAAGACATAAAAAGGCGACAATTCCGAAGATGCCGAACTACAGAAGAATGAGAGAATATTAGAGAGGCGGTGCTGCCACTACATTCCAAACGATCTTCATTCAAAAGATTGTGTGCTTTTTAACTTAGGTATCAAATGTCTATTAGTCACTAGCTACTAAATGTGTAGCTAAATCCTCTAAGTATTGGGGATGTGGATGATTATGGGTTGTTGTTTATCAATACCTATATTGTAATAGTGTGATTAACATTTATATCATAATCCATCAAAAAATATTTCTTAATATCACAAGAAACCCCATCTCAGACAAAGAATGGGATATATAGGGATCTTCTAAGGAATTGCGAGTAAAAACTTCCATGATCATTGGGTGGACTTATCATCTAAAAAGGGGTTACAATTATCAAAACTAATAAAATCCAAATTCAAGACCTAGGAATTGGTTTATACGAATTCCAATGAAGTTCACCAAACCAAGGGGGGTTCCATTATATCCAAAAGCCAAAGATGTGAGTTATTATTTACAACACAACTACATAAGATAATTTATTTTTTAATTATCCTAAAAATCCACAGTCTTGAAACATTCTTCGTATTTATTGTTAGAATCAAATTTCTATTTTTTTCATCATCATTTAAGTAATTTATCGATAAATTGAATGTTTAATTACTCTTTCTTTGAAACATAAAAAATATTGACCCTATAATTCAGTAAACATCACCTAATTAATTACAAAATAGAGAAAACAAATAAATTAACTTCTTATCCCAGTGGATTGATCCAATACATGCACTGTACTAGTAATAAGATTGTCTATTTCATCTTGGATTATCAAAAGTAACACTTCAGTTGAAATGATACGAGATATATTTTCATTTGTTAAGTGTGTATTTTTAATTACTATGACTATAGTTTTAATGGGTAAATGGTTAAAATTAACCTAATAAATATAACGAGGGAATTAGTATGAAAGATATGATATAAATATTATTCATGTTGTTTATATAATAATTATTATGTACTAATTCTTATATCAATTAATGAGGGATACTGTGATATTATTGTTTATCATTTTTTAACCATGGTAAATATTTCATTTGTTCTCAATGTGTTATTATGTGTTTATTGTGATGATGTGGTGATGATGTGTGGATGATTTTTATTGATTCAATAAATTCCTTTATATTTCTTGCTTGGGAAATCTTCATTCCTGTATGATGATTATTGAAATCGTCTTAAATCTTAAGGAAACATGTCAAAAGTTATGATGAACTAAAACATTGTATGGAATAAGTAAAAAAATAAAAATGAAGACCATGAAAAAAAATCAATTACATGTGGAATTGAGGAAGAATTTGATATCTATAATTATATTTTAGAAAGTATCGATGTTATTAATTACATACTTATAATTATTCTATGTATTTTTTGTGTTCCATTATCAGGAAAATTATGAACCCTTGTCAAACTAAGGACCCACATTAACCCCATATGAAACTGGGTTGGTATACCTTGTGGGATGTAGGCCAACATGGACATCTATGGGATAAAAGAGAAATGACCAGTTTGAGTTATTCCAAACACTAAGAGGGGGGTGAATCCGTTTTGGGGACTTTTTAATCCAATTACATAATTTATCACATTACCTATTTGACTTGTTATTATAATTTTTATCATAACCTATATCACCTATCACATTTAAGAATATTAAATTAGTAAAAGATATCTGAAGATATTTTTACTAGCGTCACTACTCAATAAGAATACATAGTCATTGGTATGGCCTAAGAATAATGTTGACCACACAAAAACATAGAAAACAACCCTTTAAGAGTGGATATAACAAGTAGGATAAAATATTTAACATGAAATCTACTATATTCAATTAACAGTGCCTATGTTTCAACTCTTGGATAGATCATTATACTTCATCGAAAGAAAGTATTCTCCTCATTAATAAGGTTCATTGTAATACCAAGAAATTATTCCAAATATTGAGACTAATGTTGGATATAACACTAATTTTTAGTTATTCCACTGAATTATTCTTCACATTGTTAATATCACAACAACATACATGAAACACTTGTTCTTTTTCATGACAAAAAAAATAAATATTCACTTCTTCTTCTTGTGACATCAATCACAATAATTTGAATGCGCTATGGAATGATGAACTGAAGTATCCTTCTCCTAAAAGACAATCAACAAATATCAACTTTTTTAGTGTCTTCATATTCTCAATTAGATCTGTGAAACAAAAATATATGCAATAGTGTAGAGTAGTGTCCTCATCTATTCAGTGAGAAGGAGACTCCAAAAAATATTTTTCTCCTTCTTCTTGCTAGAATCTCAAATAGCATTCTGATAATTAAATCACTGAAATATTATCTCATCTTAGCATCGTCAAAATTAATATTTCTTCTTTGATACAAAATATCAACAGTGAATGCAGTATCATTTCTCCAATACTCTTCTTGGTACATAATATATTTGATCAAATGGACTGCACTACACCGTCAATGTTATTTCATGTAAGAATAATCTATCACACAATTATATTATTTTCTTCTTTAATTCATAACACAATACAAGCATGGGCCATGTGATGCTTCCATATCTATTTTTATCTTTATCATTTTTTTATTCTATTTGAGTTATTGTTTCATGTGTTTATGATTGTTTCTTAAATTTGCATACACACCTTCATGTTGAATATATATGCTTTATAAAATTACATCCTTGTTTCACTGTGAATGATTTCTTAAGAAGTTACATGTATATGTACAAAAGCATAATGTTCACTTCTATTTCACTTCCCCTTTACTCTCTTCACACAATAATTGAGTTCAGGTATAAAACTATGTTTGTAAATTAAATGTGCATGGATGAAAAAACTATCCCATGAATGCCTGATTAGGCATATGAGTTCTTATTCTTCCGTATGGAAGCATTAGTTTCTTTATCATGAAAATAAGAACATGATTATCTTCTTTATCAGTCACACAGGACAACAACCTCCTTCTATTATTCTCATAAATGTGTATTTGATAAACACAGTCTTGTGCATGGTACTACAACATAAATAGTGTGCATTCATTTTTTCATCAGTAAATATTTAAAATAATCTATAAAACAATTCATTACGATGCACAGTGGGAGTACTCAACCCAATAACTAGCTCATGGTGTAAGATATTTGTGTTGCACTATGATCATGTTTAAACATTGGTAGGGTGTATGTAGTGCTTCCTCGTCCAAGAATTCTGTGGTTCTTCTTCGCACAACCAAGAAAAGGTTTGTAGGACACCTCATCTTCATGAACACATTAAGGCTCATTAAACCTTGTTTTCTATTCAAATAATTGGAAACTCAAATATGATCTATTTTTTAGAGAAAAATATATCTATAGAAAATAACTGAGTGTAAACAATACTTCTTGGACGATATTGATCTCATTTTAAAGGCAAGGATCCATTCCCTTCTTTGTTAATATGTTGACTCAAAAGCACAATTTTAAAGTTGTGATAATAATCTATCTGAATACATTAATGACTCAACATTTTATTCCTTGAAATATGAGATAAATGACACTGAGAATGGTTGTATCATTGTTTCATGAACATAGCTTCATCTTTATTGTGAAAATATCATCTCTATGTGTTCATAAACACATGTAATTAGTATTCATAAACACACAGTGTCTAATTTTATCTTGTAACTAAAATTGATGTTTGTTCAAAGAATTTTCTTATTATTCTTCACATGCATCATGTAAATTGTGTTTAGTGATTACTTTGATCGTGTTTTTATTTTTATTTTGACCTCATATTTATCATGGAGGCCACAAGTTAGACCAATGATTGTTTGATCATCATCTTCGAAGAATGGTAAAGGAACCTTAAAGTGGAATGAGGAGGAATATAGTGTTATAATTAAATATTGTACAACTTATTTTAAATGGTGTGATACATCAACAATGTGGATTAACTCCATCGAGAAACCATCATTATTTGTGATTTTTATGATCCTAGAACAATTCCTAAATTTCTGTTCATTCCACATCATTTTATAATATGCACTCCCCTAAAAAATATCACCTAAGTCATGAAATTATTGGATCTATCAAATGACTAGGGATCATCACAATTACACACTACACTTCCCTCCCACATAGGTTGCAACACAGAAGGTCCATAGTCTTTGTTTGATTATTTCCCAACCCATGCATGCCTATGGGCATAGACACCATGATCCTTATACATAGTCCCATCGGGGCCTATACATGGTCCTCATGATCCTCTTCCACCTTGAAAAGTGGAGGAGATGAAATACTAGTGAGTGTTAAACACATTGGTTCCCACATGTTCCTTGGTTGAGTTTTTCTTGGATACATGCAAGGCTAGACATATTCTTTATTAACACATAAGAATTTATTCCATGTGAAAATGTATACCATATATTAACAATATACATCCCTTAAATGAATCCTACCAATTCTTCTTCCTTAATTCATCCTTTTTGAAATTTAAATTCCAAGTATCTTATAGTCATCATAACCTCACGAAAATAGTAATTATGTTTCACGGTTCTTTGAATTCTCTATATCCACAAATGGAGGTACATAAATCATCTTCATTATTTTGGAAAATGTTCCACCTTTTACATATATATTATTAAATTTTAAAAAATTTAACAATTATATGATTTATTAGGTGAATTATTCAACCAACAAATCCAATTTCATCAATGGAATCCATAATAATTCTCCTATAATAAAAATTTAACTAAAATTCTTCAAACTGTTAATATGTCCCTTCATATTATAATAATTTCCCAGATAATACATGGCCAATTTAAATTATAAATTATACATCAAATTGAGATCAATGAAATATTATTATTTCATTGATCACCATTGAAAAACATTGGAAGTCATTGAAAGAAAACACACCTAACAAAAAAAGTGGGTTCTTAAATCACCCTCTTTGTATTTATTATAAATACCTTCAATGTTATTAACCAAATTAATGTTTGAATATATGGATCATTACATTTTCTATCCCCTTTACATTTTTAACATTAATTTCACTTTTTATCCCCCTTATTGACACATGATACAATGTTTAGGGGAAAAGGCGTATCATCCCTTACTTATGAAACTTGTCATACGTTAATTCACTCTAGGTCTACTTGAGATATGATTATTTTAGAAAAATAGGGTTTTATTTAGACAAAAAAGTTTTTCATTAACAACTAATATCGATACCATGTGAAATGAGATCTCATATACTTGTATTCATTGTTTTTCCAATTTTCATTCTTGGTTGAAACTACTAAATGCGAGATGAATATTTTTAATAGAAATCAACCCAAAAATCCTAAAATAACATTAACAAATAGAAAAAAAAATCACGTGAAATAGGTAGGATAAGCAGCATCAGAGAACATATAAATTTCTTAGGAAATTGATTAGTTAAATTACACTCCTTTTTAAATTTTTTGATATTTTTCATAACCAAGGAAGATAGATTAAGAGAGACATTCCATTGACAATTATGTGAACTAAAAACAATTTATAGACTAATAATGTTCTGATACTAATTGAAATAATAATTATTGAATATACTTCATTTGTCTACTATAATGCTAAATACTTCTAAATATTTTCATAATGGTGGATCACATCAAGAATATATATTTTTAGGATATTTCAGAATAAAGAGTACTCCAAAATTTATATTAAACATTTAATTTTATAGCTTAAAAATTTACACAACATCACAAAGGTTGATCTTCTTGAGTACTTATTTTTCATGGTAAAGAAAATAAGAACACACTAAAATAGAATCTTATTTATCCTAGTCTTTATAATCGAACATCATTAAATGAATAAATAACAATCCTCTATAATATTTTTATTCAAATACCAAATTTTGGAATAATTCATAGACGGTGAAATCTCCATAGTTTCAATCAATAATTTACATCACTCACTACTTATCAGGTTCTCTTCATAAGAACATGCTTCACCTTCAATTAAATTTAATATAAAAACAAATAAAATATAAAAATATTAATGGAACAAGGCGTATCCTTATTGAATCATCAATATGAACAACAAGGTTGAGGTGTTGTTTCCCAACCAAGTTTCTCCATTTGATCCTATCTTTATCCCTATACATCTAATATTCAATTATTATTGTGTTTTTATGGATCAAATCACTTCTTAAACTTATTCATGTTTGAATATTAATTTCTCAAGGGATTTAAAGAAATTGTATCTTTTGGTGTGACATTCATTTTATTAAAAAAAAATTCTTATTCGGGAATAATTGTAGTGTAATTTCTAATAGTACGAAAAATCATGTTGCTCCTCATACAAAGAACTCCATTACCTTCATGTGGAATATTTTCATTTCCTTTTCCAAAAGCATTAGATTTTGAATATTTTTATTCCACAATATTCCCAAATATTTTATCTAGATAAATAACATGTCATATGGAATTGTGGAAGTATGAATATATATTCCACATAGTTTTTTATGAGTTATATCATTCATAAATGATCTTTTGAATTAAATAATTTTTAACTAATTGGATTTTAGATCCAAGGACTTCTCATCTTTCTTTCTTGGAATCTTATTGGGAGAATATTGGTACAAAATATTCTTCTAATTACTTCTTTAAGTAGCTTATTCTTTCCTAGTTGGCTTATATGGAATTTTTTTCTTACCAACATTGGTTACATGTTGAGTGAGAATGTACCAACCTTGTGACCACTACCATTTAATAAAACACATATTTTACCAGGAATTCTAAATATATTTGGAGTATAAATATTTTTCTTATCCTATGGATGTTGCTTCTTCATCTCTGTCTTACTCCCCATTGACATAGTCTTTGAATTTTATATTATATCATTTTAAGGATTGTAGAAAAAATATAATGAACAATTCCCAAATATTTTGTAACACCAAAATTTATAAAAAAATCTTGATTTCTTGATATCTTCTATATAATTGTGTTGGGTATTATTAATGCTTTTTTTCTATTTGTGGAGAACTATACATCACACTATTTTTCCTATCCACCCTAGTCATGGTTTTGGGATTATTATCAAAATTATTCATCCATAATGGTTTGGAATATTTCTTAAAACATGCACTGTTCATGATAATTGGTTTATAATCACTAATAAAAGTTGGTATGGATGGTTCATGTTTCTTCTCAGCTTTTTATGATAGATCACAGAATTAATTGATGATCTTCTTATCCCATTTTGGAGGGATTTCAAACATATAAAACTCTAGTGATCATTGAGTATCAAAAAATTTGTTGACTTATTTTTTGATGAGTCAATATTTTTCTTCTTAATATTTTACAACAAACATTCCAATTCATGACATTTTATATTGAATATGATTTTTCATCTTTAATCATAACAATATTAAATTCACAAGTCTTCATCATTATTTTGCCTTATTATTCATGAAACAAATATTTTATCAAAATAAAAGAGTCGCGTTCATTGATATTCATGGAACCTTATTTAAATTGTGAATTCTTGACAGAAATTAAATTTTTAAATTTCTATTTAAGTGCATGGTAATTTTTCTAGAGTCTTTTATGTTCTAGTTTTTCTTTAACTTATTCAAGTAATTTTGAGGTACATTGTTCATTATTTCTATTTTTTGCTTCAACTATTTCAAACGTTCTAGAGAGAATCAAAAATTATATAATTTTTTTTACAAAAGTTTTACCAAAACAAAAAACTTAACCTTCCATCTTGGTGATATATTATTACATAAAATGAAAGACTCCACAAATAAGGGAGGTCATTTCTTCTATAGTACCATGAAATATATCACTTAGTAAAATTAATTATATCTCTTAATAAGTTGAAGATATATCATCATCACTACTTGTTCTAGGATCTTCTCCAGGATAATTTTGAATGGAACTAACACATACATATTTATTACATGATGTAGAGAGGTTTTCCATATTCTTGGTGGAAACATGATCCAACCTCTCATTACATAACAATATTCATAATTATACACTATTTCCAAGGAATAGAGAAACATATAATTACATTTTTTTATATAAGAGGGAATTGTTATCCTCTTTTCCATCATATACCTATTAATCATCGTCTTCGTAGAAATATAATTCTTCATAGAGATAAATGAATCATAACAAAAACTACACTTCATTGTTGAATCATAGAATAAACTCAAATATTAAAAAGAGTAAATATTTATCATCGAAAATCCAACAGTGGTTAACCAA
Source organism: Viscum album (assembly GCA_963277665.1). Classification (NCBI taxonomy): domain Eukaryota; kingdom Viridiplantae; phylum Streptophyta; class Magnoliopsida; order Santalales; family Viscaceae; genus Viscum; species Viscum album. Next base: position 1,675,406,897 of record OY728133.1, read on the forward strand.
CACTTTGATACCACATGAAAGGACTAGTTTGGGATATTCCTAACACATAAGAAGGGGAGTGGATCAGTGTTGGGGACTTTTTATTCTAATTAGAAATTTTATCACTTTAACTTTGTAACATGTTAGGATCTTGATTCTATTATTCCCTTTTCCCATTAATATGTATGAATACGAATGATGTAAAATATAGAAGACAATATTTTTATAAGGTTCACTAATCAATAAGAGTAGCTAGTCCTTATCATGGTCTAGAAATAATCTTGGCAACACAACCACTTATAAAACATCCTTTGTATTGTTACAATGAATAGAATAAACCATTTCACTGGAAATTAACTATAGTAAATTGATAGTCCATATTTTATAGCTCTTGGAAGGATCTTTATACTACCTATGAATACAATACTCTTCTTGTTAATAAGGTTCTTTGTAACAAAAATCATGTTTTCCACCAATTGACACTATTTTTGATTGCCACAACGATTCTTAGTTCTTACACTTACTTATTATTCACATAGACACTTTCACAACAATAGGAAATAAATTTTTCTTCTTCTCAATAGTAAGAAAGAAAGATTTACTTCTTCTCCCCTCCCCAGGACAAATGATAATCAACTAATATCAACATTTCTAGTCACATCATATTCTATCTTTGATGCATGGTAAATAAATATATGTAATAATGTAAGTCATTATCATGGTCTATTTAGTGGAAAAGAGACTGAATTAACTCTTCTTATCCTTCTTATTTCTAGAATAAAAAACTCTTTTATGAATATTGAAATAGTAAAATATCAACTCATTTTAGAGTCATCACAATAAATTCTTCTAATTTGATACACAATATCAACGTTTAATAGAGTATCATTTCCCTTATATTATTCTTAGTGCAGAAGATATTTGTCAATTGAATTTGAGTATACCCTCAATGCCATTTTGTGAAATAATAGTCTCCCACAAACTCATATTTTTCTATTATTCAATTTTTTACTCAACATATGAATTTTGTATGTAAATTTATTATCTCCATTTTTATATTTATCATATTATGCATTCTATTTGGGTTTAGGTTTCATGTGTGCATGTTTATTTATTAATGTTGAATACACACCTTGAGGTAGTTTATATATACATTCTAAACATAATAACTTAGTTCACTATGAATGATGGCTTATTAATTTACCTATACATGTACACATACAAACTATTCATTTATTTTTTACTACCTCTTAACTATATTAACATAAGTACAAGGTTTGGGTATCGAACAATTTTTATGAATTGTATGTTCATGGAAGCACAAACTATCACATGAATTCCAAAATAGAAATATGATTTATTCTTCTTCCTCGAACAAGTTTGAGGTTCTTTTTTCATGATGAAAAGATCATTACTATCTCTTGTATCCTTCATTTAATCCATCTGACTCATTTTACTCATGTGAATGTGTAACATTCTTACAAAATATTATGTGTAGTACTACAAAATAATAGGTGTGAATTCTTTCTTCTTCATGAAATCCTGAAAATCTAAATAGGAAATGTTATTCATGATGAAATTTATGTGTAATAGACTTCAGAAATATCTCAAAGTTTCATAAATTTGTGAATAACTATGAGTCTGTGTAAATAAGGGTTGAGTGTCTATGGTGCTTCCTCACACAAGAGGTACACAGTTCTTCTTCACCAAATCATGAAATAGTTCATATGAAACCCCTTCATTGTGAATCCTGTAATGCTTATGGAACTGTAATTTCCTTTCATTTAAATGAAATCACATAGAGGAACTATTTTATATATTAAACTGCAGCTCTTTAAAATATGTGATTGGTAATAGCACCTCTCTGTTTAGGGTGCTATCTTTTAATAGAAAATGATCCTAGTCTTGCACTACTAATTTTCTGACTCAAAATCCTAGATTTAATACAATGAATATAATTTTTTGAATACCCTAATGGAGTTAGTGTTTTGATCTTTAAAATATCAAATAATTGAAGTAGAAAGTAGTGGGGTATTTTCTTTGTGATCTTGGAATATTCTTTATAGTGAATATATCACATGAATACATCCATAAATGAATGTAAATCATATTCAAAAACTCTTGAGCTCAAATATAAACACGAAACTTTGTTTTCAGTTCATCGAAGGATTGTTCTTATGTTTAATAACATGAATCATGAAAATGAAGTTGTAGGATTCCTTTGATGGAGTTTTTCTTATCATTTTGACCTGTGATTTATAATGGTGGCCTCATGTTCAACCAATGATGGTTCATCCATCTACTCAGATAAACATAAGGTCCATAATTGAGTGGAGGGGGTGGAGGAAGACAATAGAAAATTTAAATAGTGCATGGCTTATTTTAAATAGAGATAGTGTGGGAGATCGAAGGTGTGGATTTACACCATTGAAAGACTAGTGCAATTTACAATTTCATAAGACACTTGAATAGTACCTACTTTACCCTGAACCCAACATTGATTTCCCATATGATATCTCATCCACTATATCATCTATGTCGTGTGATCATTATCTCACGATGGAAGCCTAGGATCAACAACAATACACATCTCACTGCATTCCTACATAGGCTACGACAGATGGCTTCCATGGGATTTGTGGGCCTCTCGCCCAACACATGGGCACCTATGGGGGTGAGCACTATGTACCTTATAAATGGGTCCTACGAGGGATTATACAAAACCCTCATGCTCCTCTTCCACCATGTTAGGTGGATGAACTAATCTACTAAGGTTTGGTTGACTCGTTGTGTCCCACACGTTTTCTGATCAATGTTGGCTTGGTTGGTTTCAATCTTGGACATACATTTTATTAACACATTGAAAACTATTCTATACTAATTTTTTTGACTATATACAACTAATGTTGTCCATAAAATGAATTCCTGCACTTGTTTTTGTGGAATTCATCCTCCTTGGAATACAAATTTCATTGACCTCATACTCATCAAAACCTCATGAAAATAATAATTATGTTGCATGATTATTCAACATATCTTCATCAAAATATGGATGGAACTTCAATCATCTTCATTGTTGTAGAAAATGTGTCACCATTGACACATGTATTTTTAATATAGAACCAGTTCAAGAATAATCTAATTTAGTAGGATAATTATTCAATCATCACATCCAATATTATCTATGGAATCCAAAATAATTATCTAGGAATCACCATGAAACTCAATGTCTTCAAACACCGAATATGTATCCTAAAATTATAAAACATTATCACTTCATGAAATATCCATTAACATTAGAACTTATTCATCATATTAACATCGATGAAATATTCTTTTTTCAGTGATCACCATTGACAACCATTGAAAATCTTTGACAAACAATACAAATCATACACAATGTGAGAGAGTCCAAAAGTGTGTTGGAATTAATAATTACGGCAAAGAGTCCATGAATCTCCTTTTATTGAGTATAGAAAGCCCCATCATGAAGGGAAATATGATAGCATGGGGTTTCACCATTGGTCTGTGCTAATAGAGGCCAAGAGTGGACCCCATTACACATAGCTAATCAGTGAATAGAGAACATTACCTTATTAAGTAGAGTTCTCCCACGTGGAGGATTGATGTGAGACTCATCATTTATGGAGAGATGTTCATCATTTTTAAACATATGTGAATATAATATTGGCCATCCAATAATGTAAATCTGATATGTCTTATTGAGCCATCAATCATCAACTACCATTCATTGTTCATAGGATTATGTGTATAAGGATTTTCATACCAATAATAAGTATGAAATCAGGTTTTATTTGAAATCCATATAATATTGAAGAAATATTGAAAATTGATTAAGTATGAATTTTCACATACTATTGTTTCCATGTGAAACATGCTATGTGAAATGGGCGTATTACATAGGAATGATAATTACATGAGATACATTTAGTTTGAGAGGATCATAAATTTCCCGAATGAAGAATAATTTACAAACGAAATTGATTCACATAATGACTATGTAGAATATACCTTATGTTAAGATGAGTTTTGGAACATACATGCAGTTTGTGACCATAAAAAAATCCATTCAAAATATTTATAATATTCAGTTTTCAATAATGGATCACTATAATCATATGTGTTTCATGAAGTATGTTATGTCCATGTCATTTTCAAGGAGAGGTTATGTTTTTTTTTCAAAATCTTATAAATTTTTGATCGGGGACTTTAATGCGATTCTTACCTCCAGCGAGAAGATGGTCCCGTCCCAATATTCTGTATCCTCAAGAGAATTTCAAACTACTATTGAAGATAGTAATCTGTTTGAAATTAACCTCACTGGTGCCTTGTTCACTTGGTATAGAAGACATTATAGCAGAGTGGTGGCTAGTAAACTTGATGGGGCCTTCATGAATATCCCTGCTCTGGAAAAATGGGACACCATCCCTAGTACTACATTGACTAAGCTCAACTCGGATCATCATCCCTTTCTTTTCATTCTTTTTACTAAAAATCGTAGACCCATTCTTCCTTTCAGATTTATCAACCCTTGGTCTACAAAACACGAATGTTCCAACATCATAATTTTTTTGGATGTACATGAATCAACACAATGATGCCTTCTCTTGTATTACCATGTTAAAACATTATAAGTAGTGTCCCAAAGGCTGGTGTAGCTTCAGGTCTAAAAAATTTGACAAGGACATATCTACTCTTGAGAATGAAATTATTCAAATTCAAAACAACAACACTAGATATAACTTTTCATTGGATTCTCAATTATAAATTAACACCTCTATGAAACTAAGTACTCTTATTTTTCTTAAAGAAACCATGAATAACCAGATATTTCAAACTAAATAGCTTTCAATTGGTGATAGAAACACTATGTTTTACAAATCCATTAAATGAATCAGAAAATTAGCTGACCTATTACCATTCTTAGAAATGAAGATTCCCTCATTGACACCAAGGCAGCCATTTCCAATAATGTTGTCTCTTTCATTTATAATATTTTCAATGGTATGAATGTTAATAAAGACCTCCATCCTGATGTCATTCCAGCTCTGGTGAGTGTGGAGTACAATGATTATCCTTTATGAACCCCTCTTGATCATGAAATCAAAGAAACGTTTTTTATCCATATTCCTAATAGCACCCCTGCCGATCAGGGTTTTAATAATTGTTTCATTCAACATTACTAGGAGGTTATTCATATGTATGTTTCCAACATGTCAATTCCTTTTCTTCCAGTGGTGTCCTTACCCATGTACTAAATGCTAAAATTATTTAATTCCTAAAGTGGACAATGCCACTAATATTTATCTCTTGAGACCAATTTCTCTTATTAACACCCCTTTCAAAATAATTACAAGGATTCTTGCTAATAGGCTTTAAACTATATGCAATAAAATTTTCTCTTGTACCAATTCAGTTTTATCGAGGGTAGGTCTATCTAGGATTTTATCTTCCATGCCACAGAATGCACCAATATTCTTAATCATACCAATAGAGGAGTAAATATTTCCATGAAACATGAAATTAAAAAAGATTTTGATACAATTTATTGGAGTGTTATTTTAAATTTCCTTAAGGGCATTGGATTTAATGATAACTTCATCAGTAGGATAAACTCCTTGTTCATATCAGCATCCATCTCTATCCTTATAAATGGTTCACCTATGTGATTTTTTAAATGCAGCAATGGAGTTAAGCAGGGAGACCCTCTGTCTGCCATCCTTTTTGCAATTGCTAAAGATTACCTAAGTAGATTTCTCACTAGCCTTGTTGATAAAAAAAAGATTAAACATGTTCACGCCTCCAAGAACATGACTATTCCCACTCATCTCTTATACGATGATGACATCATCTTGTTGTTACAAGCTGATAAGTGGAATATACAAAATCTCAAAAATGTCCTATCCCATTATTATAAAATATCTAGTCAGATTATCAGTTGGAAAAAATCCTTTCTATTTTTTGGAAAAAATCGTTTATCAGAATAAATAATATAATCAACAATTTAGGCATCATGGAGGTATCCTTCCCTTTCACTAATGCTGGTTTTCGCATCTTTTGAGGAAGGCCTATTTAATGTTAATTTTCTACTATTTTGATCAAGTCATCAGTAATCTCTCCACTTGGAAATGTAAATCCTTCTCAATTGGAGGTGAAATATATCTTTTTAAATCTACTATTGTATCCAAAATGATCAATTTGATTATGGTGTACAAATGGCCTGATTGCCTCCGTAAGAAAATTAATATGCACATCAGAAAACAAATTTGGACTTGAATCACTCTTGAAAGAAAGGTTGTCAGTATTCAGTGGGCAACCTATTGTAAACCCTTAGAATAGGGATGTATTGACATAAAAAATCTTACGCTCTTTAATTATTCTCTTCATGATAGGCTCACTTGGAGGTTGATTTACAATAACTATGATTCCATTACTTTTCTAAAATCAAGATTCTTCTTGAAGTTAAAGAAAGGAAACATGTATTATATTTCATCTTCCATCTGTCCATCCATTAGGTAATATTTCACTAATATTATGAATATTTATATATGGATGGTTAGTTCTGATTCATCAATGAATTTTTGGCTGGACAACTAGACTCGTGCTTCTCTAATCACCATGCTGACTATCAATTCTCTTCCATAGAACACTAACCTCACTATTAGGGACATTTTACTTTCTAATAAAAATTATATTCCTGAAAACATCATTCATGTGATTGAAAAGTATCCCTTCTCTAATTCTAATGACTTCCTAGTCTGGGAACCTACTCATAATGACATCCTTGATTCCAAAACGTTTTAAAATAAATTTTTTTGAACTCTGATTCTAACTTTTTTTGGCTGAAATCCTTCAAAAAACCTTGTATCAATCCTTTAAGAGTTACTCTTGTGTGGCTTATCACTCACAGTAGAGTACCCACTGAGGTTTGTCTTCAGTCTTTTGGGATCCATATTTTATCTTATTGTCAACTTTGTAACTAACATAGATATGATATTAATCATCTATTTCATTCTTTTTCTACAGTTGTAGCTCTTTGGAACTATATTTTTGACATTTCTTTCCTATATATGGTTACTCTCTTACTCAATTAGTTACAAACTAAAGCATTGTGTGGATTTTGATTCCTCTTCTAAAATTAATAATCTTTTCTTAACTGTGGGAAATCAGTTACTCCACGTGATCTGGAATGATAGAAATGTGATTCATCATAATAATTTCTCATTTAGACTTAAATCATGCTAGATAAGGATTCTTATTGCCATTCAAGATGCTGCATAGATTAAAAAGTCTTATTGTGAACCTCTATCATAGAATTTGTGATACTCAATTTTCTCCAAATTGATGGTATCTACAAAAAACATAAATTAACTTTTGAGGTGTTTCAGCAAACCCCTCTTTAAGGATGGATCAATATGAATGTTGGTGGAGCCTCTAAAGGCAACCCAGGTCCTGTAGGTTGCAGTGTTATTTACAAAGACTTTGTTGGTCAGTGCTTTGAATGCTTCTTTGGTAGTTGTGGTGTTGCCTCATCTATGGAAGCAGAAATGATGGGAGTTATCCTTGTTTCTAACTTTGCGAAGAAAAAGGGTTTATGCAACATTTGGATTGAATGTGATTCGACTACTATTATTTAGGCCATTTGGAATGGTGTAAGGCATCTAGCCTGGCCGCTTACTACCTATTGGATGGACTGTCTTGCATTGCTTATAGAGAATAACTTCATCATCAATCATGCCTTTTGTGAAGAGAATATGGTGGCATACAGTCTTGTGAATAATGTTGTCAACCACGACACAACTTTGCGGGATGATCTGCCTGATGATTTACTCCCTCTTTATTATAAATATTTTGATAAGATTCCATCTTTTAGACTCATGTAACCTTTGTTTTCTATTGTATAAATTGTGACTTGAACAAAAAAATGTCATTTCATATATTATAGGATTATAATGTGTGAATCATGTTTTTATTTCATATAAATAATGGGTTAACATAAGATTAAGTGTGCTTAAATTTTTTTGTGAGAAGTGATTTTGAGAGAAAAAACTCTATTATTTATATGGTAGAGTCCTGAAAAGAAAATATCAATTTTCATGAAGTATAAAATTTTGAGAAGCGAACTGATATGATAAATAATTGTTTTATGAATTATTGTTGATGGTAATTTTTTAAAGGTATAATAGTGTATTTATTATGATGTTAAAAATATTTAAATGAATGAAAGTTATTTTTCAAGCATCAGTACGTGAATCATCAAGGATTTGAACCAAAAGTTTGTGATAAAAAATATATTATATACTATAGTCATATGATGCACATAGGAATAATTTCTCTTACTCTATGAGGAATATATAGTGAAGAAGAAAATCATGTTCACATAAAATAGTTGAGATGTACATGTAATATTGATGGTTGAATTACAAATATGAGTTTTTAATATTGAATAAATTTTATGAATCACTTATAAACATTTTATCTATGGTTAAGAACTTCAGGATCATAAAAAAATTAATAATGAATGAGGCCATAAGATACCTGTAGGATTATATTTTATTGTTTGAGTTTTCAGTATACCGAGAAGAAGTAAATCATTCTAGATATAGTGTTAACGTGTTTCAATATCATATGTCTCATTATAATAATCCATTGAAGATATTTAATTTTTATAGAATCATAACCAATCCATTATGCTTATGGAAGAAGATCACTCTCTTCATGAAAGGGAAATTTTTTACTATAGGATAAACATTAAGAAGATGAAATGGATTATGATTGGGAAATCTAACCAGTTTCTGATGAGTCTCAATGTTATTGTGGTTGAATAGTTATGAAATATAAGAGATGATGGTTGGGGTGTCTAGTCAACTAGGGAAGAAGAGCTGGTTGTTGGAGTGTGGAACCGGGATCATCTGAACGGTTGAATATTGGGGTTTATGACTTTTTGTTACCTTATCCACTATAACAATTTATTAAATTATAGTTGATAATACATGTTAGGTAATCTATACAATATGGAATGGAGTGGGTGTTTATATCAAAAATTTTATATAACCTGTGTTGTGATATCTCTTATTATTTCTGAATAAAATGTTAGACTACGATATATCATTAGGAAAATTGAGAACCATAACCAATGTTTAATTAGAATAAAAGAATCAATAAACATAAACAACTGAATCACCACCACCCCTCAGTCATTAATCTGACCTGGGACACTAGAAGTGATATCAAAATATTAGTCCCTGCAAAAGATCAAAGAATAACACTAAGACATATAAAATCTAAACATAGTTAACTGACAACATGTTTCTTTATTTGATGGAAATAACCATCATAGTTGGTGGAATGAGATGCTACCATATATCTAATCAGTTATACTAGATGTAAGATACGATGTGTTAGTTATTGTTTCACTCATTTTTAATGATTGTACTATGAGATAAGTTGATAAGAGAAATATGGATTTTAATGTATATTTAGAGAATACAATGTTGATTAATCTATTAGAGAAGGTATACACAAAGACGATGGATCTAAAGAATACTAATGATATGTGGAATAAATTAGGATGAAAATGGAGGGAAATTTAAAATTCAAGGAGTCCAAACTACAAGTGAAGAGGAGTCTATTTGAAGACATCAAAATGATGGAAGAAGAAAACATCAGTGAATTTTTCACCATAGTGAATAAGAGTGTTTGAATCATTTGTGGATTTGGTGAGATTTTGGTGGTATATATCATGGTCAAAAAGATTATGAGGAATTTTATAGATCAGTTTGATTAAAAAAAATTATCTTGAGAAAAAAGAAATGATTTTCCACCAGATAAGTTGAAAACATTCTCATAGCTTATAAGATGAGGGATATACCAAGATTCAAAAAGAAGTAAAATGATGAAATGTACTTTGAATCCATGAGAAACATATAATTACTAAAAGTATAGGTTTTGGAAGAAATTTATTTATATTATTAGGGAGAGGACAATATTAATGAAATTATTTCCCTTATATAAAGAGGATTTAAAAAGGGTGAGTATAAATTAAAATGAAAACGATCCAAAAAAGTGATTTAATAGTGATGGATTTAGAAACTATACTCTAACTATATAATGAAGAGGGAAAATAAATTTGATGAGGATGAGGATGATAATAAATTTAAAAATAAGGAAAAGAACATGAAGAAAAAGTAGTATCTCAAAAGTAGGAGGAGAAATAATAAGACAAAACATAGAGTAACAATTTCATCTTAAAATATCTCTTTATAAGACAATGTTAACTTTCTAGGTATTGTTGAAATAGGTTCAGATTCATCATGTCGTGATGATTATGGAGAAGAAATGAAAAATATGGGAAAAAATTGAAAGGTGTGTTGGAAGAATGTCTTGAAATTATAGAAATTACTTGAAAAGAAAAGAATATATTTTCAAAGAAGAATAATAAATTTCATATAGAAAAGGAATAAATTAACAATAAAAAAGAATATTTTATTGAATAAATCAAGAATAAAATTATTAGATACATTTACCAAGAAAACATTATCAAATTTCATTAGGGTAAACTTACTCTAAGAGAATACAAACTGTTAAATTCATAGTCAATTTGTTTTGTTGTTCAAAATGACATGAACAGAATTAAAAAATACTACTTTAATTCTATTGATGTTAAAAGAGAACCGTCCCTTATCAATGAGATGAAGTTTAACTATTTAAATGGTGCATCTTCTATTAAATAATTTTAAGAAAGATATATTATAAATAATATGTCAGATGAATCTCTATAGATCATTAAGTTAAGAGTGGGGTACTCCATCCCCAAAAATGGTGAATGAATAATTCAAGGAAGACAATTGTTCCCTAGGTAAAAGAAATCATTATTGATAACATGAAAACATTATGAATTTCTTTTACAAGATTGGGAACAAAATAAAAAAATAGTTTAAAGGATTATACTTCTGATGTGGGAAATTATATATAGAGATCGTACTCTTTTTGTTATAAAAAATCATTTCTAAGAAACATGTATGAACCAAGGTAGATTCATGGTGAAAAAAAATATTGTAAAAGAAATAAATAAGCATCCAAGAATCAATATATGTTTTCAACACAAAATAGGTATCAAAACATGGTGGATCATTGTGGTATAAGTGATTTGAGGGTTACCACAACTAAAAAATGACTGAAAGGATATTTAGGAAAGATTCCATATGTTGTGAAAGCTAAGTGATTATTACAAAAATTGAGTTGAAAGTCATGTGAATATTCTAAGAATACTGATTGTGTCCATAAATAGTTTATAGTTGTTTTAACAAGTCAATTGAAATTATTTAAATAATCAGAGAATTCACATAAAATTTAAATCTAAAGGAAATCATGTGGATTTATAAAGAGTGGAGAAATTTGAGAAGAATTTTTCCACAACTAGAAACATTATGATCTAGAAGACTGATTTTGGAAAAAGTTATTCCACATAAAGATTATGTTTAAGAGAAAAAGGTTAATCAATAGGATGAGACTCAAATGAAGAATTATAGTTCAAATAAATATTCTCATTATATGTCTGGAAGAATAGAAAAGTATAGGTTTGGAAGAATCTCTCGACCTAAATTATTTTTCTATGGAAAAATAGGTCAATACGTATTCCCTTATATATATATGTTTATACACTAATGTGAAGGGAATTGAAGTTGATGGATATATCCTTCGAAAGGGATCATTTATGAGTAAAATATATTAAATCATCACTACAATGTGAATGTGGACCTTTTGAATATATTTTTTCATGAACCATGTCTGGGTTCCATCCAACCTGACACCCGACCGAATCCATGGAATGGATTGAATGACATTCTCGATCCCCATGGGATAGAATCTAGTGTCTTAGTATCTTCATCAATCATTGGGAATAACTTTACCCAATTATATAATAATAAAAAACATTCCATAATTAGACACCACAACAAAAAATAACTATAACCAAATGAGGTTCTATAATTTTCAGATATAAAGATTACATCTTTTACCAAAACCTGAAAGTACTCCAACAAAATGTGAAAACACAAAATTTATCCCAAAAAACCTTCGTGAACCATGAGGGACATCACCCTCAATCCCTAACCAAAAACACTTGTAAGAAGTGGAACACTAGAAACGTGATCAACCATCACCATCATGATGCATCTTTTTTTTACCTAGGTCATACATAAAAAAGTCTACATACACGTAATGGGTTATGAAGGGTGTGATATAGAGTCTAGTAAGATGATGCCCAAAATATAGGATTCCATTCTATTAAATTAGATGAAAAATTAACATGCACATTTATATAGGTACATTGGAATCATTTGTAAGGAATCATTTTAAAGAATAATTTCTCAAGAAACACTTTTCCAATGAAAACACTTTTTTGAAAATGATCTTTATTGAGATAAGGTATGCACATGGTCTACCAAATTACAATAAATTGAACCATATCACATAGCAAGATTCCACAAGAGAGCACCATTGTTCATAATCTATAGGTTACTAGCACTAACGGGACCCCAGGAACATCGTACCTCGATGATCAAAATCCACAAAGACAACTACTAATAGAGTTCTCATGAATGGTCCACTATATATTATCTAATCCAATGTTCTAGTGGTATCCCATCATGTCACATGTTTATATATTGTTGTAATCTTAAATCTTGATAGATGAATTAAGTCCAAAACCACTTCCGAATCAACTAGAGTACTATCTCCAGTTCTCCCACCTAGATACATTGGATTCCCATTGTGATGAAATTGAATTTCATATATTACATAAATCAACACTATAACCTAAAAATGTAAAGCATCATAATCATACAAGGAAATCCTAACTTTCATATTTTCACAATTCAACAGTTTCATATTGATCCCATGATCAATGGTTCACACAAAAATGAAACATCTTCAATAAAGAAACCACTTTCCATTTAATACTCACACAAAAAACATTTGGAAATTCATTTAACAGAACTTGGAAAAAACTTATGAATCAATTTGGAAAACATAATATGAAAACATATGTGCAATCCAAAAATATTTGTGGCCAATCCCCTTCAAATACACATAAAAAACAAACTAATTTTTAAGTTTTCTTCCCACCATTTATAAAATTCTAAAATCACATAAAAGGTGCACAATAAAATAACCAACATGAGACAAAATCATCTCCTTTTGAAGAAGCTAACTTTTAAAACATTTTCATATCAAGTTCGTTTAAAAACACATTTTAAACTTTTTTCACAACTCATAATATTTCCAAGTAGGATAATAATGAATCATACAAAAAAAAACCATATTTTTGAAAAAAATCATTTCACCACCCGTGCATGTCAAAAAACAAAGAAAACATGTTTCAGAACACATAAATATCCCACAAACCATTTTTGAAAAATCAATAAAGCATATCGAAATAATCTAATAATGTAAAATAATGGAACTTCCAATCTCTAAATTGGAATCTTCGGGAAAATTGTTCGAAACCACAAATGCAAGATCGAAAGACCCTAATAAGGCAATATTAAACCAATAACATCAATATCACACATGAAAATAAAGTATCAAACCCTCCATAGGTCAAACATCCCACTGGAAATTAGGTACTCAAGAAAGAGGGAATAAGATCCCTAGAAAGCGGTAGAAATCAAGAGAAATGAGGTTTCTTGATGTTTCCTTAAAAAATAGGGGTCAATGAAACCCAATACAACAGAAAAAATGGCCAATTTGCATCGGGTTAGTTGTGGCGGGTCAGGGGCCCAGAACAAATAACCTGTAAGAAGGGGTTATTTGCGACATGCCCATTGTCCCATCGTAATTAATAGGCATTTTTGATGTGGTTAAAGACCCATCACAAATGATTTGACGCCAAATGCATGAAAAATCACGAGCAGGGGTATTTGTGACGGGTTCCTATTCCGGTCAAAACTGCCTAACAACATTTTATAGTATTTGTGACTGGAATAGTATCTCGTATAATATAGTATGTATGTTGGTACACAATTGTGACGGGACCCGTCAAAAATAATTTTCCTCGACCGACTTTAACTATTGCGGGAAGTAGGCATTTACAACGAGACCCGTCGCAAATTCCACTATTTGCGATGGGCTAACTATCACAAATATGCCCGTCGCAAATAATCTAACCTATATATACCCCTTCCATTTTCCACTTATTATACTTATCTCTCAACTTCTATCTCTATCTGTTATGAAAAACTTTCTTCTAATTTTTTTCATAGATTAAATATTTAAATTGGAGAACAATCGGAGACTTTTATACTCTGAAAGCTTGAGTATCAAGGTATTTATCTATTTTTTATTCTTTAGTTAATTTATTTTATTTTGAATTATTTATAGTTTTTGTTAGATAGACGCAACAGAAATAAATTAGAATTAGATATTTGTTTTATTAGTATTTATTTTTATGAATAATTATGTCTAAGTATTAATTATAAATAATTAGTAATACATTTTAATAATTAGTAATATATTTTAATAATTAGTAGTAAATTTTAATAATTAATAATAAATTTAAATAATTATAAATAAATTGAAATAATTAGTAAGCAACTGAAATAACTTGTGATAAATTGAAATAACTAGTAGTAAATTGTAATAATTAGTAACAAATTGTAATAATTAATAATAATTAGGATTAATTATTAATAATTTATATTAATTAGTAATAATTAGGATTAATTAGTAACAATTAGGATTAATTAGTAATAATTATGATTAAATAGTAATAATTAGGATTAATTAGTAATAATTAGGATAAATAAGTAATAACTAGGATTTATTAGTGATAATTATGATTAATTAGTAATAATTTGGATTAATAAGTAATAATTAGTATTAATTAGTAAAAAAGTTTTATAATAAGTAATAAATTGCAGTTATTAGTAATAAATTGTAATAATTAGAAATAAATTGTAATATTTAGTAATAATTTTAATAATATTTAATAAATTTTAATATATTGTAAAAATTAGTAATTATTTCTGATAATTAGTAATAATTTGAAATAATTAGTAATAATTTGATTTAATTTTTAATAATTAGTAATAAATGTTATTAATTAGTAATAAATTGTAATAATTAGTAATAAATTTTAATAATTAGTAATAAAATAATATTAATTAGAAATAAATTTTAATAATTAGTAATAAATTGTAATAATTAGTAATAAATTGTAATAATTAGTTATAAATTGTAAGAATTAGTAATAATTAGCAATAAATTTTAATAATATGTAATAAATTTTAATAATAAGTAATAAATTGTAATAATAAGTAATAACTTGTAATAATCATTAATAAATTGTAATAATTAGTAATAATTTTTAATAAATTGCAATAAAATAAAATAAATTTTAATAATTTGTAACATTTTGTAATAAATTTTAATAAATTGTAATATTTTTAATAATCAGTATTAATTTGTAATATTATGTAATAATTTGTAATAATTAGTAATAATTTCAAAAAATTTGTAATAATTTGAAATAATTATGAATAATTATAAAAAATTGTATTAATTTGTATTTGTTAGTATTAATTAATATTACTTAGTAATAGTAAGTAATAAATTGTAATAATTAGCAATAAATTATAATAATTAGTAATAAATTATAATAATTAGTAATAAATTTTAATAATTATTAATAATTAGTAACAATTAGTAATAAATTGTAATAATTTGTAATTAATTGTAATAATTTGTAATAAATTGTAATATTTAGTAATAAATTGTAATAATTTGTAGTAATTTGTAATAATTATTAATAAGTAGTAATAATTAGTATTAATTAGTATTAATTAGTAATTATTAGGATTAATTAGTATTAATTATGATTAATTAGAAATAATTATGATTAATAAGTAATAATTAAAGAAAATTTGTAAAAAATAATAAAATTAGTAACAATTAGTAGCAGTTAGTAACAATTAAGATTAATTAGTAATAATTAGGAATAATAAATAAAAAATTAGAATAAATTTGAGTACATTAATAAACTGTAAAAATTTACAGTAGAATGGTGACATTCCATTTGATCAATGCCTTATCTCTTTGAGACTTTCTCCCACTAAAATCTTTATAAAAAATCTGCTCGGACATACATTGGAGCATATTTTTTATAGTGATTTAAGTCAGAGAAAGTTACAAAAAGGTGAGTCGTTGGTTAAAAGAGGATCATTTTCCGCACCACTCATCACCTTGGAACTTCACCAACTGAAATCAGTATGAAATGTATTCTTCGACGTGTGAATATCAATTTTTGTATGCACAAGCATGTAGATTAGCGTGGAGATCTCTCCATTCAATCTATCCTTGTGCATAAAAATGGATATTCTCATGTCAGAGCAAAAATTTTATCATGATCTTTGTCGCAAAAAGTTTCAAGGGGATGATTCATTGGGGAAAAGAGTTTTCACTAATCTGTTGGAAATTATACCACCGATAATTAATAATAATTTGTAAAAAATACTTTTAATTAATAATAATTCATGAAATTTTATATAAATTTTTATAAATGAGTGTAGATTAGTATAACAACATAAAAAATAGAATAAATAACTATAAAATGGATGAAATTGTTATAAATTTATAGAAAAGTGAATTTAATTGTGTTATTTTATTGATCGTTTTCTTCTTATATCTAATTATAAAAAACAACTAATTATTTCATATTTTTTAGAAAATTATTGAATGAAGAAGATTAGAACAGTAATTATTAGATGAAAGTGCTTGGATAAATCCAGGTAGGAATATAAATGGTTCTGGTTTAAATCATGTATATATTGAGGGTGTTCAATATTTCTTATCATTTGCATCATCATAAAAAAAATTATTTCAAAAGGGATAATTATGTGTCCTTATAAAAAATGTTCTTTGAGGATGTATGACACATTTAACAATGATGGTGGGAATCTATTGGGTTTTGGTTTTCAACCAGATTATATTTTTTTCGTATAAACATGTTAAACAAAGTTCCAGATAAGATACTAATAATTTGGTTCCAGATCCATTACGGTTTCAAAATTTAGTACATGATGTGTTAGGTCTATTTTTTCAACAGGCTAAAGATCAAGATGATATTGATTTAACTCTTGAGTTTGAACAATCTCATTTACATGAGTTTTTAAGGTCTGATAAGGATGTCTGATATCCTGTTTGCAAGATAAGTATGTTTGAAGAAGTTTCTAAATTAATGGCTATAAAATCAGATAAATGAATGAGAAAGAGATGTTTTAGTTAGATATTCTCTTTGTTAAAAACACTGCTTCCAGAAAGAAATGTGTTGCCTATAAATTTTTATGAGGGAAAGAGGCTGGTTCGTATTCTGGTTAATGATTATCCGAAGATTAATGCATATTCAAATGACTACATCTCATATAATGGTAAAAAGTGTCGTTGGATTGTTTTCCCACCTGTGGACAATCATGGATTAAAGAATCTCAACTATGGAAGATTGGATTTATTCTTATAAAACAATTGTGATATTTCCTTCTAACACCCAGATTACAACATTTTTTATGTATCAAAACATAGCGTCATTGATGACATTGCACAAAACCAACATTACAAATAATAAAGACTTAAATAATACCTACAATACTATTTTGTTGAAACAGGATGACCAAGTGCATCTGTCTATTGATTTAGAATCCTGAAACATGCGATTGAGTCCTTCTACTAATGGTTTCTCTCCATTGGGATCTTAGTGTAGTCAATATTCATGTCAGCATGTCTTTATAACTCCATATAATTTACTTTCATATATGTTGATGAAGGATCCTTATATCTTTTTTATCCTATTAATTATAGGCCATCTGAAATAGAATATTGATGATTATTTGAATGTTTTGAAGGATTAGTTAAAATCACTATATAGTAATGGTGTTAGTACATATGATGTTGTTGTATAGCAAAACATCCTACTGAAAGATGCATTGATGTGGAAAATTAGAATCTTTTTAGAATATTGAATGTTATCCGGCTGGAGTACACATAATCCAAAATCATGATCGTAATGTATGAGAGACAACAAAACATTTCTTCTCACCGATGAGAAAACCTTGTTTTTTTAATATCATTTCATATTTCATCCAACTGATCATTCTTTTTGAAAAAAAATATCATTTAAGAAAAGGAATAGTTGAAATAGATGAGGCTACAACAATGATCTCATGTACAAAGTTAAAATCAATTGACTCTTCATTACCTCCCATCACATTTGGACCAACAATAAACTAACATAAAAATGACGGGTTTGGAAAAGAGCACAACTGGATAAAGAAGGGATTTTTTTGGATTTTCTACATTGGTCTAATTTTTTGGTCTGTCTCATGTTGTATGGGATGCATATTGAGGAAAACTATTTTGATAATTTATTTCATACAGTTTTATAGACACCATGTAAGAACAAAGACAATGTAAGGAATGATTAGATCTTGCCAAAATTTTCAAGTGACTGGAACTTGAAGTGTTTAAAAATTTCATATCATAGAAGTTAATGAAACCAAAAGCATCTTATAAACTATGAAATGATAATCACCTATTATTTTTGTTAGTGTATTGTAGATTTGATACTTAGAGATTTTTATGCTTCCAATTTGGATATTTGTGTTAGAAATTGTTATATTACCAGATTCAAAAGTCATGAATATCATTTTTTTAATGGAAAGGTTTATACGAATTGGACTAAGAAATTTTTTAAAAACTATGATTTGGGATGTGGTAACAGACATATCATATTTCTTAGAGACATTTGTACATCGAAAACATACTAAGATGTAGTAATAAAACAATAAGAAGATGCCATTTTAATTTTATGAAAACTGGAAAAAATCATTCCATCAAGTTTGTTGGACATAATGGAACATTTGATATTACATTTATACATGAACACATGTGGAGGCCCATTATAGATCTTATAAATGTACCAATATGAGAGATGCATGCAGAAATTGAAAAAATGTACATAATAACGAATCAATTGAAGGCTCAATTGAAGAAGCTTATTTGCAATAGGAAATTTCTTTTTTCTTATCTTATTACTTTCGATCTGAATATCTCTCAAAACACCACTTCATGAACCGTAATGATGGAAATGTTGACGATGAAATGAAAAATCAATTATCAATTTTCAATAAGCTGGAATAAGGATTTGGTGTAGTTCATGAATGATGGATTTTAGATGATGAACATCATAGTTCACATACATATATTCTGATCAACTATGATGAAATGAATCCATTTTTATTGTGAGTGTTCCTAACACTTGTTCTTTAATTTTATTAACAATATGTTAAAGTATTTTATTTATTGGTTATATGATAATCATATCAAGAAATAGTTTCCCCAAATAACAACAGTTTTCTTAAAGAACATCGTCATAAAAATTTCTTACTCACTAAAAAAATTTGGAACATAAATTATTTCTTATTACACATAAAGAAACAATTTAATACTTGTTATATTGATAATTGTTTTACAATTTTTAGGTATGTCAACATGCAGATAAAATTGATAACCAATTGTGTGTATTGAGTATCCCTCTATCCAATATGATTAAATCCTATAATTCATATTTGGTGAATAGTTTTAAAATTGATACATGTGCATATGGGGAATAAAAAATACAATAAATAGTGGTGTATTCTTGATAGGATATCATCATAGAGAAACTGAAGATAACTTTTATGGCATGGTGGAATAATTCAATGAACAATGTTATCTAGGAAAACATTATATAAATATTTTAAAATGATAATGGTTGGATAATAAGAGAGGCTTTTGTGTTTATATGATCCATGGATTTTTGAAAAATAAATATAATATTAATCTTCTAGTAAATGAACCATTTTTTTAAATCATCAGGCACATAAAATTTATTATTAATATTACTATTCTACTTCAAGGGATTTGGGTAATTGGTGAAGAATTAAAAAAAATTAAATCTCAAGACAATTAGTTTACTGAAAGTGAATGTGGTTCTGCTGAAGTGTAAGGAATTGAAAATTTTCAAGAGACTGATCCAAATCCATATTTTTTATGAAGAGAAATGAATATCATTGTCACAACCCACAATTAAGTGTCAATGGTGACGATGAATTTAATGATGTTACTACTGAATCTGAAATGATAAGAGAGAATTAAAAATAAACTAATATGGAAATCAATGATGTTGAGTAGGTAAATTAAGATATTGACATTGACGACTATGGAGATGAGGATGAATTTGGAAATTGACATATTTAAATAAAGGTTATAATCACATATATATATATATATATAATCGTTGTTTTCCACTATTATATTACTACAATCATTTTGTGTTTCAGATGGATGAGGATCTGTATCATCTGTTGTAGGAGGCCGATCTACCATTGGATGAGAAGGATGTCGGATCATCTAAACCTTAGATTGCAGCTAGTTCATGGGGTAGTCAAAGGGGGTGTGGTCTTTCCCAAATAACGATTTGTGACTTTATCCCTAAGTGACGTCTACATCATGGGTTCAATATATGCATGTAGAGGTATGTTTACCTATGTATTTTAGTTATTTTTCATTAATTTATTTATATTCAAATTGTTAGATTAATTGTTAATTTTTTCACATCTCTATGCATATAGACCCTGGAAAAGAGGGAGATATCTTTCACAATAATTTTTCCCATCCATAGGCATCATGGGATCATATTACCGTTGATGAAAAACACCACATGTTTGAGCATTGGCATATATGTAAATAAATAATATTTATTTTGAAATTAAGATGACTAATAACATGATATAATAAATTATTTGTAGGTTTTATGTTATCACCTTGAAGTTATCACCCATAAGGCTCTCTGGATGGCATGTTAGGAAGATCTGCGTTTGTGTTGCACTCAGTTTTTGCATAATTTTAAAAGGAATGCAATGAAGAAAGAAGGAGTGATCGTGTTTGATGAGCCCTGTCACGTCCACCAACCTGATTATATTTTATGTCAGGTATGGGATGGATTTTTTACACACTAGTTGAGTAGGATGTTTTAGAGTAGATCATCAGTAGGTCAGAAAAGTCGAGGGAGATAAAAGGTGAAACATAGAGCTAGTATTCATATATTCAAAACACATATGGAGCATATGGTAAGTACATTTTTAAAAAATATTGTATATAACATTAAATGTAAATGGATTATTTTATATTTGTATAGGAATTCACACAACTCGATATTATAGAGTATGACATTTATAGGAAAATTTATAGTGATCTAGCCACTAGAGAGATTATAGGTGCCTGCTAGCAATAGATTTTGGTCAGTATAACTTATTTTTAGTATTAAATTTAATTAGAAATTATATTTTAAATATTTGAATTTTAAATTCCAATTGAATGAGTCATATGAGGCCACGACATCTCAGACACATGGTGAGAGTCAGGTGGAGACCGATGGCCAGGCCAGTGCCCCCAATATGATGGGGCCAGATAGATGCAGGTGACATAGTATCCCTTCGAGAAAGGAAGTGTTGTTAGAATCAGTTGTTGATTGATCCCTGAGGGTTTTTATGGAACCTAGACATCCATCTTGAGAGGACCATTTGGAGAGTCATCATCCTCTCATGCACATTATGAAGAGTAGTTGTGAGTTCCATGTGATCTTATAGAAGCTATGTCTAGGGAGAAGGAGGATATGAATTAGTGGAAGTTGTAGTAGCAGGAAGAGTTACTACAACAACATCAGTAGTGGCATTAGAAGATGCAAGATGATATACATTGATGGTAACATCAGCAAGAGCAAGATTAGATAAAGTACATGTGACTTCTGACTCGTAGTTTAGGGATGGAGTTCACTCCACAATCTCTTCCAGCTCCTCTAGACAACTCTCCCACTTAGTGATGTATTTTTATTTTATAATGAAACATTTTAATGAATTATTTTGTAATATTAATTATTTATTGTTTTAAATAGTGTGTTTTTTATAGTATCTAATATTAGAGTTTTTATTTTTAATTTAATTTTTAATATATTTATTGTTTTATTAATTAATGTATTTTTATATTATTGTGAATACTAAGGATTTCATTATAATACTGATATTAATTCTAAAATTCTATTAATATTAATAATAATAATATATTATTATTTTGTTATTTAATCATTAATTTATCTGTATGAATTTTAATATTATTATTTCATTTATAATAATATTATATTATTATTATTATTTTATAGATAATTTTTTACTAATATTAATATTATTTTATTTTTATTTATTTTTCAACTATTTTCGATGGTTCTATTGCAAAATGTGCATTTTTTTGTATTTTCCATAGTATTTGTGATGAGCCATCACAATTATTTTAAAAAAAATCAGAAAAACTATTTGTGATGGGTGGCTGGACCGTCAAAATAGAGTCTCTTAAAAAATCGTCAAAACCTATTTGGGATGGTTCCACTTCCAATTGCAAATAATAATAAATTTTTGTGATGGACCATAAAAAATGTTAATATTTGCGATTCCCTTTTCCACAATGGGCCATTTGCGATGGTACCCCATCATTAAAGAGAATTTGCGATGAGATCTGTTCATAATGGCCCATCACAAAAGCCCTTTTTCCAGTAGTGTAAGGATTGAGGATCAAAATATCCAAAGAATATTAGAGGATACCATGGATGAAAATCCAAAATTTGGTGTAATAGAGGTGGTTTAGGGTTGAAATCGAAGAGCTAAGAAAGGTAATTTCTTAATTTTTATGGACCTGGATAGGTTTCATAGTTTCCCCATATGGTTTTCCAAACCATGTAGAAATAGTGTGCCCCTCACCATCCAAGAGGGATATTCCCTATGATTAGCCTTCAAGGTTTAACAATTCATGCACTAACCATGTGGTCACCATTGTCCAAAAAATAGCACTTAGACACATGGTTTCTTGGAGAAGGGTGCACAGTTTGAATAACTGTGTGCCATCCATGTGCCTCATGTTGTTAATCCCAAAGACATCAATTTTCACCAAAAACAAAAATGTTAACCCAAAGGATAAAATAAACCTTGAAATTTAGAATGGTAATACATCAAAATGAAAACAAATATGTGACAATTCTCCACACCATGAAATCATTTCATGCCCAAAAAGTTAAATCGAAATTGATCATAGAACTAAAATGGATAATCCTCCTCAACCAAAGAATTACACTCCCAAGTCTCAAAAACATCACTAAAATTATTCTAAAGAACTCAAAACCATGGAATGTACTTCTCATGAATCACACTCTCATAGAATCCACAATCCACATTGGTCGCTCAAAAATTGAAAAAATAGGCTTTAATTCCAACTCTTCTTAATTCAAGACAATATATAGATATGGGTTGTACTTTATTAGCTGAGATACGTGGAAAACATCTTTTTATTGACATAAAATTTGAGTGAAAATATGACTTGTATGCCACCTTATCAACTATCTTAGTAACGAGAAATGACCCAACAGACCACAATGTTATGTTCTGTTTCATACCCAAATGACTATGACCTAAACGAGGTGCCACTTTCAAAAATAGTCAGTGACCCACAGAAAACTCAAAATCTTAGTGCCTCTAATCATAAAAAGGCTTATATTTACCTTGAGATATCAATAAAAACATCATGATAAACTTGAATTTATTATAAGTCACATACATAGGGCTCTGTCCCAATAATGAGGTTTCACCCACCTCAGCCCAATATAAGGTTGAATGACATGACCAACCATAATGTTACTCAAAAGGATCCATCCGAATCAACTATTTGGAATGTTTTTTTATACAGAAACTCAACCAATCCTAGATAGAAATCCCACAAACAACTAAAATCTAAAACACATTCTTAGATCATGTCCTGCAAAATCTACTTCAGCTGATCTATTTGACAAACCATTTTAGGACAGTATGCTATGCTCAACATGACCTATGACACTATTTACATTTTAAGGCCTCTACAAAACTGAGTGGTCAGACAGGGGTCCCTATCATAAATACTATGAATCCTCAAAATATACTAAACAGACAACTGACCCAACTCATCCACATTGGATAAATCATAGATTTGAATAAAATGAAATGATTTGGTCTAATAATAAATCACTATGCAAATGAAATTCCTAACATGGGGTGTATAAGGAAACACAATATTGAATTAAATGGTTATCTCGTATCACATCAAGGTAGGAATGAGAAGAAGATAAAAAAACTAGATGTACATTGATTCTCTTCTTTAAGCATCCGTCATGTATAATACAATAATACAAAGTCAGCAACATCTCACCTCATACCTAGACACTAGATACTCTAAAAAAATCACTGTACTTCTTGGTTGCACCGGGATGAATGAAACACTATGAATGATGATTTTCCCATAAAACTACCTTCCTCAATGACAACAACACCATGAAGTGAACCTTGAAGCACAAAATTCCCTCTAGAGACAATGATAAATCACACTGAATCTCCCCACCATTTATGAAATGCATAAACTACAGGCATGAATTATCACTAGGCTTCTCCCAATGATTCCACTCCAAAAGGCAATGTTTCAACTATAAAATGGACAATAACACACCTCTACTATTCTCCAAGGTATCCAAACACATATGAGACAAAATTCTAATCCACATCCACTCATTATTGGACCTTTTCAATTCTTGCACTAAAACATTTCTTCTTATATCATCATCCAGCACATTACCCTTACATAAGGTATAAAATATTTCAAATTGAAACCACTAATGACTCTCAAATGACCGATGTTTCCTCAAATTCAATTCATTCTGGGAGAAAATTTAGGCCAAGCTATAATGATTGGAATAAAAAAAAATTTCTCCACAAAAAGATAATGACTCTATGTCTTTAAGGCATTCATCACTACTACTATCTCTAGGTCTTGGGATGGGTAATTCATTTCAGGTGTTTGGTGTTGGAGAGATCTACAAGCCACCACATGACCATCATGCATTATCCCACACCCAAGAACCAATACTAAAGCATCACAAAATACCACATATCAATTTACATATTCAATAATGATCAACATAAGGGTTTTGGTTAACCTCCACTTAAGATCCTCAATGTATTCTTGACATTTTGAGGTCCACTAAAACCTTACACCATTCTGAGTAAGAGCGGTCATGGATGAATACATATGTGATAAATCTTAAACAAAACCTTATATAATACCCTTGTAGGCCCAAAAATCTCATTATTTTAAAAAAAAATATTCATCTCTTCCCATGACATTACTACACTGATCTTCTCAGGGTCTACTAAAACACCCTTCTCTGAGATCAAATGGCCCAGAAACTTCACCTCTATAATCCTAAAGGTTCATTTAGAGAATATAGGATAGAGATGATTATCCTAAAGAGTTCCCAACAAAATCCTCAATTGTTTCACATGTTCCCCCTTGGTCCCAGAATAGACTAGGATGTCTTCAATGAACACCAGAAAAAAGGAATCTAGGTACTAGTGGAACACCCTATTCAGAAGTTCCATGAATACCATATTACAATTTTTCAACTAGAATGGCATGGATAAATACCCAAAATGGTTGTACCTACTTTTGAAGGTTGTATTTTGAATATATTCCTCTCTAAATATGACTTGGTGATAACTAAAATCAAATATGATCTTTTGAACCATCATTCACCCTTAAGTTGAATTTAAAGGTCATAAATATGGAGAAAAGGTTACATGTTCCTTATTTTTACCCTATTTAGATTTCTATAGTCAATGAATAATAGATGATATCCATTAGATTTTTTTTCATAAATAGAACTGGAAAGACCAAAGGTTTGATACTTGGGTGAGTAAATCCTTTTGATTCCAAATAGTTTATTTGTAAATTTAATTCCATTAACCTGGTGGGGTCCATACTGTATGAGGAATGAGATATCAACATTTTTATTAGTGCCAAATGAATAGAAAACATCACATCATGCTCCTGAGGTAAACACCAAAAAACATCTAAAAAAACATCTGGGAACTCATCCACCACAAGAGGTAATTTACTCTTAGGAGCACCATCATCATCCTAAAACATGAGTGATGAGTTTTTTAAAAATTACATTTCTCAATTCTAGATGTGGAGGTACAACATGTCCCGACTAATGATTCTATTCACCTTGGAAAACCTGGGTACTTCAATCAGGTGCCAAAAAACATACTCATAATTGATAACAATCGATGTTTACCTAAAAGTTCACCTTCCAATCTATTCCAAGGATCACATCCAGAAGGCTCATCTCCAAAATATGAAAATCCCTTTCCAGTTCGCCCCCTGACATAGTGAGTGTATAATACAGTCACCCAAAACCATTCTCATGTTTCTTACCTCGAGGAATTACTAAATCCATTTCATAAGGCATAATCTCAGTTTGAAAAATTATCATTTCCACAATATGGGAAGAAATAAAAGATACTGAAACACTAGTATTAAACATGACAATAGAAGAAAATGATGGAATATGAATCATACCAAGAGCTAGTGCATGCCCTGCATCCGATTCCACTGGGGCTCGATCCACCACATAAGTATAACTAACCTCTACCTTATTTTAAGAATGACTAGTGGCATATGGATCTACCCTAAACCGACTCATCCCATAAGATAATTCAGCCCTTCCAACATGACCTCCAAACTGAGATATCACTATCGTCAATGGTTCTAACTAGACTGACATCACTTTTGATGATACAGATCATGCACCACTCTGATTTGGGCACAAAATCCTACCAAATTGCTGCATGATTTCTATAACTCTACATCTGTGACAATACCAAAGAAGATATTTACATTCTATTTGTGTCATCAATGGTTTCCCAAACTAATGTCTCACACATGAGCCAACATCAGAATCCACAGAAAAAGATATCTGAAAAGGATGGCCTAAACTACCACCTCCCTTATTCCCTTATCTTTCTACTTCATCTTCTTCTCAAAAGAACTACCAATTCCCACTACTGATACAAGTATAGAAAACATATCATTTCTTCCCTGATCGATCTCTACCATCATTTAATGACAAACCACCTTATCATAAGTTTCCAACTTGAACAAGATAACTTTCGATTGGATATCCATACTCAACCTCCTCTCAAAACTCTAAGCAATAATTTTCTTATTGTTAATGAGATTAGGTGGATACCAAACAAGCTATGAAAAGATGTTAGTGAAATTCCTCACAGACTGATCTCCCAGTATATGCTCCATGAACTCCTAGGATTCAGTGAAGGTAAAAACCTCACAAAAATACTAATTTTTTAAAATGACTTCTATGTCTTTCAAACCCATCATCTCATGTTATACAACTTGATCTAATGATTCACACCACTTTATATTGGGACCTTAGAACATAAACAAATCAAATTTCAACATGAATACCATAGGAGTATCAAGAATCTAGAACATACTCTTTATATTCCAAATCTATTCCCTTACTTTTGGAGGTTATATGATACTTCACAATGAATTATTATTGTTCTATAGTAACTACTGATCTTTATCCTTAATAGGACATGGTTCAACTTCATTAGAATGTGTAGGACTAGATCTCACTCATAGATCCAAATATTGATCATGCAGAACCATGATATCCACTAACCTATGATAAATTGGCAATGGAGAAATCTCTCTAAACTCTTTCTATAAATACATAGGATTTTTCCAAGGAGGAATTTTACTAAAAAAACCAACAATGAGTAAAACACATCAATAAAACCATCAAAAAACATTTTTTTACAATTTTCAACAATAAAAAAATCTCAATCACTTTAATAAATAAAAATATAACCATATTCATCACAATAACATGACCACCAAATCACTCTACCCCCACCCAGTGTACATATACAGTCTTCTGCCGATATGTCTCTCCTTGAGGAGAAGTAAAATCAATCCCAACATCCTATGGAAACTCGAGTCCTATCATGAGGTGTGATGGCCAGGGACCCCATTCAAATCTGGCACCTCGAGTCCTAAAAATACTAGATTTTTTATTTCCAAACTAATTCCCAAATAAATTGACCTAAAAAGTGACTAACCTACTCTGATATTATTTTTTCACACACCATGCTGGGGTGTCATCCAACCACACAACCAACCTGATTTGTGGTATACTCAAAAGGAATTACCAATCACCATAGGATTTAAACTAGTGTCTGGGTATCTTCATTAAACATTGGGAATGATATAATCCTTTATATAGTCATAAAAAACCAACTAGAATTAAACACCACAACAAAAAATAACCATATCCAAACAAGGTGAAACAATTTTTATTTTCAATGTTTTCAACATTAACCAAAACCGAAAATTACTCTAATGGAATGGGAAAACACAAAATCTATCCAAAAAACCTCCATGAAACATGAGGGACATCATCTCAATCCAACACCACCAACACCTACAAGAAATGGGACACTAGAAACCAAATACACCATCACCAATATGATAAATGTGACCTTTACCTAGGTCTTTCATAACAAAGTCTACATAAATTAAAAGTTGTATGCAGGGTGTGAGACATATCCTAATAAAATACCACCTGAAAGAAAGGATCCCATGTTATAACATTAGAGTAAAAATTAACACGCATATTTACCTAGAAACATAGGAATCATTTGTATGAAAACATTTTAAAGAAAACCTTCTCCAGAAACACTTTTCAATTAAAAACCTTTTTCACAAATGAACTAGCTTGAGATAAAATTTACACAAGTACTTCCATTTTCCAAAGGATAACACCATATCAAATATAATTTTGTCATATGAGAGAAACATTTTTAGATCTCTATATATAACTATAATTAGTGATATAATAGAAACATCATACCTTGGTGATCAAAATCCTCAAACTCAACTACCAACAACATTATCTTGTAGGAGCCAGTAGATAGGACCTCATCCAAAGTTCAAGTGGTCCAAAAAGATTATTCTACATGTGAAACTAGATAGGATATCATCCAAAGATCTAGTGGTCTCCCATCATATCACATGTCATGTCAGTGTTGTAATCATAAATCCTACTAGATAAATCCTGGCCTTAGCCACTTCCGAATCAACTAGTTTATTAGGTCTAGTTTTCTAACCTAAATACCTGAAATTACATTTATTCTCAAAATCTATTTCAAATATCACATAAATCAACACTATCACAAATACATTCCATGAATCATATGCACACAAGGAAATCACCACTTTCATTTTTCACATATCACCATCTTCATATTGATCCCACAATAAAAGGTTGACATGGAAGACACCATTTTTCATAACAAATCCACATTCAATTTCATACGCACAAAAAAAATCAAAAATACATTTACAACTACCTGAAAAATTTATGATTAAATTTATAATACACTACAAGAATATACATTTTCAATCCAGTCATTTCATTCAACAAGCCCCTTCAAATTCACACATAAATCATATTCATTTTTAAATGTTATTCCCCCCATTTATATTATTATGAAATCACTTAAAAGGTGAAAATATAACTAAAATGCCCAAAAATCTATTCTACATGAAGCATACACTTTCAAAACAATATCACCTCATGTTTCTATGAAATCACAATATTCACATTTTTAACAATTCATATAGTATTTCCATGAAGAACAAAAATTAAGTACACACAAAAACACAACAATCTTCGATTAAAAAATTCATTTTATCACATGTTAATGTAAAAATCCATCCAAAAAATGTATGACCTCAAATAAATATCTTATAGAACATATTTCAATAATCAATAAAGGATAAAAAATAATCTAATAATGTAAAATCATGGAACCACCTACCTCTCACTTGGAAACTTTTGGAAAATGATGTGAAACCACAAACAAACTACCAAAAGACCCTAACAAGGAAAAATTAAACTAGAAACATCAATATCTCACTAATATCACAATATCAAACAATTTTTAGGTCAAAAAACCCGCGGTAAAATAGGAAATCAAGAAAGAGGGAAGAAGAACCCTAAAAGGAGGGAGAAAAAAAGATAAATGAGTACTAATTCAAATTTTAATAAAGAATTGATGTCAAAAACTCTCAAAGATTGAATTTCAGGTTGTTCAAGGAATCTTGGAGGAGACTCCCATGGATTTAAATCACAAATGTGTTGGAATAGAGGTGATTTAGGGTTAAAATCAAAGACGTAACCAAGTTAATATCTCCATTTTTAATGACCTAGAAAAGTTTCATGGTATTACCAGAAGTTTTTCCCACCCATGTAGAAACCATGAAATGCTCACTCTCAATGATGTACATTCCATACAGTATGAAATTTTTTTCACTAACCGTGTGGTCTCCACTATCAAAAAAATGACACTTGGTTATACAATTTCATGGAGAAGAGTGCATGTTTTGACAAACTATGAGACAACCATGAGCACCTTAATCTCAAGGACAAAAACATCTTTTTTCCCAAAACATACTGGGAAACCGATGGGGAGAAAGAAATATTGAAACCAAATAATATAATACCTCGAAATGAAAACATGAATGTGACAGATTTGTAAAATTAGTCAAGGAGGAATGGAAACTACTCCAATATCACTACTCTAAAATAATTGATAATTTTTAACTAGTATGTGTAGATATTTTTCTAATATATGGGAGATATATCTCTTAAAACATGTAATTATTGAGTTTTTTTGATATATCTGAAGGATATAGTGTATTCCTTAATAAATATCTTCGGAATAGTCCTAAAATATGAAGAAGTATGTCATTTCTGTTTTATATAACATGTTGTATAATATATTGAAAACAAAGACAAAATTGGTTATATATATCTTGTTTTATACATCAATCAATCCCAAGTAGACTTTGAATTGATTAAATAATGGATCTCTTCTATGTAAACCATGTGATATAATACCACTCTCAAACTATTCCATAAATAATCATATAAGGTTAGAGAACATGTTTTTGGAAAATTGAAGAGAAGAGTAGACCCCAAATTATCATTTTTATTTGATTTTTAATAAGGGGGAAAAAGATAACACAACATATTGAATTTTATGATGTGTAGATATATACAATGATGGTGAATGTTGATCCAAATTAAGAATTTAATTTGTTTCTATTGAGTCAATATGTTATTAGAGTGGATATGGGGCGATGATTCTTAGAGAATAGTTAAAGATACTTTAAATTTCATTACATGTCATGTTTGATCAATCCTCCATCAATTTTGATGACTCTTGAAATAGACCTAAATCTCACACATTTTTTTCAAAATGAAAATAACTAAAATAATATTATGCAAAAATAAATCAATTTCACGATGAATAGATGAATAATTTGATATTAATAATTATATTTGAGAAAGACACTAAATTATAAATTATGCCCATAGAAATATTCAAATTATTTCTTGGTGGGCCTTTATAAAACAATTGTAAAAGCCTTGGAAAACCTAGGAACCACAACAACAACATATGGGACCTAGGTGGTCAATCATGTAGGAGGAAGGTTGATGTGGGAACCCATGGGAAATAGCTATGTGGTTATTCATAATGACCAAAATGAGAAAATACTAGTTCTCACAATGAGTAGTGGAGGCACTATAATGTGGGGTGTCATGATGGTGGGGGGGTTTTAGCAAAGGTCGGTGCCAGCGGAGACAGAGAATAGACCCTATTTCTCATAGAAAACTAATGATGGGATACAATTCCCTTATTAAGGTTAGAGATCCACCATGAAGGGTTGATGTGCTATATATCCTTTATAGGGTACTATTTAGTAATTTTAAAAAGACTCAATTATTATGGTGGTCACTCGGTTGTGTGAATCTAAACTGTCAGATCAATATATTCATCATATTCTACCTTTTTTCATTCGAAGTCTTATATGTAAAAAAGTGTTCACAAGGATACCATGAATGAACATAGTTTCTATGAAAGAGAAATTTATTTTTGTTCATTAATACAAATAAATTAAGTTTGAATTCCCCTATACCTAGGCTTCAAAGCAACACATTCTATTGTAAATGAAAATATTAGTTTCTAATGAGAATACTTTGTGATGCATGTAGTATTTGAAAATGAGAGTGTTTGTAAATGAAGAAAAATTAAAAAATGAAATAGATTCACATATAGAGTATTGTAAAGTGGAACTATAAGAAGATGATTTTGCAGTCATGAATGCCATTTATGACAATGAAAAAGAAATTCCATGAGAAATCATTTGAATTTTTTTAGGATAATGGATTGTAAAAATCTTATGTGGTGAATATAGTATGTAAAGGCCATGACATTTTTAGAGAGAGGTGATATATTTCTCAGTGTGTATTAAAGTTGAATGGAATGCCATATTTTTTAGTATTATCCTATGATAATAACATGCTTTGTATCATATAAATACCTGATTAACACATGGATAAGTGAACTCAAGAATTTTATGAGAATTGATTACCTAGAGTGGAAGAATACATTTTTCTCAAGATGAGTCATGCAAAAAAATGTTTTAATTTTTAGAAGGTTAAAATTTTGAGTATTGGAATGATTTGGGGATGAAGTGCAATTAAATTTATAGTATTATGTAATTTAATTAAGGTAGTTTCACATACATTTTATTACTTTAAAGACATTTAATTTGCAAGAAATTTTTTTTTCATGCATCAACACATGATGCATCTGGGAAGTGAACCGATATTACGCGATGAGAGATATATTACATGTTATAGTCATATGATGTGTATAATAATAATATTGTATACTATTTTATAAATCTAAAATAGATAATCAAATATTAGTTCATTTAACATTGTTGAAAATTGAATATAATACTCCTGATTGTATAAAGAATCTATGTTTTTAATATTTGAAAAATTGTGTGTATCAATTATACACATTTTATTTGGTTTCGATAACTTTAGCACCATAAATAGAATATTATTTCTCAATAATTTGAAAACTTGGTATAGAATAAAGCTATAAGATACTCGTAGGATAAAACTTTCATGTCAGAGTTTAAATACATTGAGAATGGCTAAATAATTCTAGATCTTGTGTGATGGTATTCCAAGACATTCATACATATTCCATGAATCTATTGAAGATATTGAAGTTATACAAAAGCTTAAAATATCATGTACTCTTATGGAGGAAGATCACTGTAATGAAAAAATATGAATTTATACTACTAGATCAACATCAATAAGAATAATGATCCTAAAACTAGGTCATAAAACTGTTCTCTAAAGATTATCAATGATAGAGTGTCTAACAAATCAATAAAGGGAACAGAATATGGTTTTTGTGTCTATCCAACCGAGTAAAAACAGTTGATTGTTTGTTTTCATAACTAATATCAACTATAATATCAACTAATAGTGTGTATAGCTAGTTACTACCTTATATATTATAATAATTGAAAACATTTTGGTGGATAAACCTTGTTTGGGAAACTAACCAAAATGGAAATGGGTTGTTCATTGTATGAAACCATTTAAATACCCTATGATGGGCTCTCTCTTATTTTTTTCAATACAAAGTGAAACTATGAGATATCATTGAGTGGTTTATAATCCATAACAAGTTCAAGATATTGAATTAAAAGAAAATAATTCATATTAGTAAACAAATGATTCACCCTAATCTCAATGGTCAATCTGGTCTGAGGATCTATAGTTTTTGATATGAGTTAACATATTCTATATTCTTTTAGTCACATAAATATGGAAATGATAACAGATTCCTGGAAATTAAAAATTATTATTATTATTAGTAATTTTTTTGAATAAATATGGATGTGATGGGAGGGATAGGGCACGTTCCATTAAGAGTGTGAGGGATACAATTTTATTGGGGAAGTGGTTGTGGTTACCATTTCCATTAATTCTATTAATATGATGTTAGTATATTTTTATTAAATATTGTATCGGTCAGCCTTAGAGAAGGTAGAAATAGATAACATGATTAGATAATGAGTTGGATATACACTTTATTCACTTAGTGTAATTATAGCATTCTTTGGATTGGACCTTCATCACATGGTTGAACTAGGATAGTTGTGTGACCATAATCATTCATCTCCACATGCAAGAGCCTGCTGACAAGTAGTGGGGGTTTGGTGAGTATAGTGGAGAGACAATACTTATGGTAATATGAATAAATACAATGTAAGGATATAAATATTAGAGTAAAAAAATAAATAGATTAAAAAAAACACAGTGGACATATAATTTTTTAAAAAAACTAGATAATATAATAAATAATAAAGGAAAAATGTAATAACATGATTTAATTTTGCTAAATTCTTTGCTAAGCACAATATAAATTAAAGGATAATAGACAAACAATTCAAAATACTCAGATCTTAAACCATAATTCAATCTTGTCTCCAAACACCATCCCATCCAAAAAACAACAATCAAGATCAAAGTCCCTTTCCCTTTTCCAATCATGCATCCATGAAATAATTTTGGGTATGATACAATGTCCTGATTCATGTGTGACTAAAACTAAGTACTTCGACATCACCATGTCAAAACATAACCATTTTGATATTTGGTGCATGAAATAAAGATATTCAAATGTGTAATAATTAATTAAACAATAAACATAATACCATAATCAACCTACTTTAGAACCTTGAAAAAATATCCCTAAGCATGCACCCCAATGATAATACCAGAACCATATATCCATCAAATAACATAACCTGCATTAGCTCCATGATAAAATATCCCTGATCCAGTAACACCACCATGCCAACCATAACCATATATTTCTGAAAATGTCACAAAAATTTTGGAAAAGATAGATATATAATAATTTTAGCATGGAATTGGGAAAATCCCACAAAATATAAGCATTTTGGCAACAGAATGGTCTGAGATCACCCAATATAATCATTTCATCATTGGACTAGGCAATGACCACAGAATATAAGAATTGAAGTTTGGGACTAGGATGAGCCTGCAAAATATAAGAATTACAACATGTGACTAGGCCTACCCCGCTCAATATAAGAATGACAACATGAGACGAGGTTGACCAAGAACAATACAAGAGTGACAACATGAAATAACGCCAATTTTATGTATAATAATTAAATAAATGAAACTGGTAAGTCACCTAAAAATGATTTACTGAAATTTAACACAGGAAATTCATAGTAGAAATGATATCACAATATAACAAAATAGGGTCAATGGAAAAATCAATAACATACTAGTAATATTTTCAATAAACACACCTTTTATAAATTTAGACTTAAACCATTAACATGACTACAATTTTAATAACCAATCTATTGCGTATGTGATTCTATATCATGAAATCACTGAATCTCATGTACACAAAACATATTTCAAACCAGTTCCAAAATCATCAATTTTTTAAGGTTTCACCCACACCAACAGGTATCCATAATATAATCACAATCAATTAGATCAAAATTAATCCATGGAATAATCCATTTCATCATTTAATTAATTTTAGCTCATATTCAAAATGTTAAATCACAATATTTTACATACTGGGAAATTATAAAGACCATATGGTTAGGTTTTAGACCCCAAACCATTAACCGATGTTTAACATAATGCTTCCAATGGGAAACACCAAAGAGGATGAAGGTTAAAAAGATTGCATGAATAACCTTAAAACCCAATTCAAGATCAAAACTAAATGAAGTCCAAGGATTCCACATCGAAAATAAATAATGAGCTGAAAGGATGAACAAACCAATGAGAAACAACATACCAGAAATCGATCACTCAAAAAGACATATGGATGGGAGGATGAGTCCCTATAATAACATAGAAATCATACAAGTGTTTATAGAAATAAGATACACTAAATGAATGATGAATAAATTAGGTAGCACACATTCTTAAATTTAACATCCTGTGAAATGCACAACGTGTAATCCCTCAAGACATTGTGTATTTCTCATTAATGGGTTATTCCAAAAAAATCCATCGCATTGGGAAATATTTAACCCTACAAGACTTTTACATAATGATAATGGTTTAAACAATGTGTAACCACTTCACATATTATACTAGTTCACTACCTCTACCCTACTCATTTACAAATCCTCTAAAACGTTCATTACATGTAAATTTCTAGTGGTAAGTTCTCATACCATTTAATATAAAAAGAGTTTGAACCACCTCCAAATCCACATAAACCGCAAAAACCATTTAACATATTTATATCTAGAAACCATAAATTAAAAAAACACACATCCAAAAAATATAGGTTGTTTTTCATGAAAAAGACTCTCCAAATCCAAATTGGACTCATCCACTAAGGATCAAAAAAAGAAAATCAAGGAGGAACATACTTAGAAAAATAGAGATCTTATAACCTACCCACCACATAATAGCTCATACCCAATATTATACAAGAATCATTGTGGGGGTAACAACAAACAAGTCTAACCACTATGAATTCATATAAAACTCGCTCTCCTAGATGCAACTACACTCGAACTAGAGGTATAATACTTACCCAGAGATATCTTTCACTAAGGTCTACAATATGTATCAAATTATCCTCAAGGAAGCATATACCTACAGGTCAATGCTTATTACATCTATCACAACAAAAATACCAGGATGATATCTGAAAATAGGGGACATAGAAAACACATGGTATATAGAACTATAGCATTTTGGAAGGGATAAATGGTATTCGATAGAAACAACCCTTTCCACTATCCCAAATAGCCTAAAATACCTAGGCACTAACATTCCCTATATCATGATATGGAATTTACCCAACCTAGGTGACACCCAATTTAAAACACAATGATCAAACATAAACTCAAGATGTCTTCTAGGATAGTTAGTGTAACATTTCAACATACTCCACATGATCACTAATTATCTCCTAATCAACTTTACCTACTCAGACATCTCCTGCACCAGACTAGGTCCATCCAATACTGACATACTTTCCTTCATATAATAAAGAAGAAATGACATGACATACCATGAAAATTCTATAAGGGGTCCATGTAGATCATTTTTGAGAATTTTTTATATGTAATTTCTATGAGTGTCATATACTAATCTATATAACCAAAAAAAAATAGCACACATGATCTTAACATATCCTATAGAATCCAAAGAGTCTAAACTGATTCATTATTAGTCTGAGGATGATAGGATGGGATTATAAGAACATTAGATCTCAAATCCTTATGATGACCCTTACAGAACCTAGATGTTAAACGAGGATCTCTAATAGAAATGATACTCCCTGAAACACAGTGAAACATAACTATCTCGTGTATGTAAACACTACCCAGATAATCAACTACTGATAAAAATAAGTGGGCTACCTTCTTCAACTCATCCACAATCATGCATACCACATCACTATGATAAGGTGTGCTAGGAAATCCTATCACAAAATCAATAACCCCATCATCCCCCATTTCCACTCTAGAATATTAAGAGCTTGCAAAATCCTTACTGTCCTATGATTCTCAAATTTCATGTACTGACAGGTGAAACATCTCAAAAAATACTACTACATCCTACTTCATTCTTAACCACCAGTACAATCTATGGAGATCATAATACATTATTTTTCAAACTTCGATATACCGACCATCTAGAAGTATGAAACTCCCTTATCAACTCCTTGCAGAATCCTATATGAAGAAACTCTCAGTCACAAAAGGAATAGAATTAATTATTCCAATAGAACATCTTGATGGGTTCTCCCCACCATATAAGTTTTCCTTCATTGTTAAGCCCTTCATATCATATAACTACTCGGTTTTGATTCGGTCTAAAAGCATGGGTATATGAGATGATAAATTCAATGATACTTATCCTTGGGAATCCTAAACATCAAGATGCATGTATGAAAATATTTTGATCATTCTCCACTTTTCATAAGACTTTCGAAAGTCTCCTATCAGCATATTTTAGATCAAGGATTTGGTAATGATGTTTATCTTTCCCTATGTATAGTCTATATCAAATTCAATAGACTATAGATACATGAACCAACTTCTATGATGAAGGTTAAGGCCCCATAGAGAAATGATGTACTTGAGGTTTTGTGGGCTATGTACACCACAAAATTCACACAAAAATATAGTGTCTCTAACACCTAAGGGTATTTACGACTACATTTAAATCTATATCTTGAGTAGGGAAATTCCTCTAGTGTGGTCTCAACTATCTGGATCCGTAAGCAACCATAAGTTACTCCACCACACGAATTAATCTCATCCTGACTCCAGTTATATCATAGTATGTAGTATAAGATTGACCCATCACAAGTAAAGTATGGATCAATGCTGAAGTTATCCTTCCTTTTATCTCCTTAAAATCTCCCTAATAAACATCTACCTAATCTATATTCACCACATTCTTTTTCATCCTCGACATAGGTGCTTCCAAATGGGAGAAGACTTGGATAAAATGGCATTAATAACTTCCTACACCAAGAAAACTATGAATATTAAAGAAATCATTTAGTTTCTCATAATATACCACATCTAAAACATTTTATG
This sequence comes from Viscum album, assembly GCA_963277665.1. Classification (NCBI taxonomy): domain Eukaryota; kingdom Viridiplantae; phylum Streptophyta; class Magnoliopsida; order Santalales; family Viscaceae; genus Viscum; species Viscum album. The sequence continues at coordinate 1,675,445,435 of OY728133.1, forward strand.
GGTCCACTTAAACTCCATCCGATGAGATAACATGACCAATGATGTGCACTTTATGAAACTATAAATAGCTTTTAAATATATTTGTGAAAACTGATGCTATCTTAATGTACTCAAGATGATGTTAAGGTAATGGTAATGATCATAAACTGAAAATGATTAAACTAATATTTCATAAAAAACCGACACAAACTTATCTAAGAAAAGATGAAATATCTGATTCATGAAGGCCAAGAATACCGCCAGTGTGTTCTTAAAACCAAATGACATCACTAAAAACTCATATTATCTATACATAATCCAAAAAGTAATCTATGATTTTTTCAAAAGAATAAAACACAACTAATGATACCCTAATCTCAAGTTAATCATGGAGAAGTTCATAGAACCTATAAAAAACACAAAGAGATCATCCACACACAAAATATGACATCAGTACTTGACCATCATCAAGTTTAATCATTGATAATCCAAACATAATTGAATTCTTCCCACATATTTTTTTTGAAAAAAAATGGCGAAACCCCTTCGATACATAATAGGTCGTATAAAACTCTTGAATTATAAATCTTCCAACTAATCATTCAACTCCCAATGCTCATCTACTACCTATTATTAGGTGTGATAAAAACTTGTTGTTCTCTTAAAACCAAATGAAATACAAACTCAATCCCTCAATTGGGAGGTTAGCAATAAAAATCATCAAAAAAACATCCTTAAAGAGTTCTAACATTGGAGGAAAATTATCATGTTGCATCCTTTCATAATCTAGATAAAGACCAACTATTTAGGCCATGAGAAAATCAATCTATAATTAATTGGTTATGTATGACCATCCTAATGATCCCACTCACCCTAGTGAGTATTGATTCCTCCGACTAGAGATAGAAAGGCAGATCTCATACGATAACAATCAATATGATCCTAGTATAGAAATTTCCAGTCCATACCAACAATAAAATCAACCCCTTTCTTTCCCATCCCAATAATATCTCAAATGGAATGATAACAGACAATTTATAGAGAAAACCCCTTGCAATGTATGATATTCTCTGACTACAATCCTAATGGTCCATCGATGGTCAAAACACCAACCGGTCATTCCACATAAAATCCAAAAAGGTTTGGAAAAATAGGAGTTAAAAAGGGAATTTGATACTCTTGTATCAAAAAATAACAATCAAGGGTATATGATACAAGAAACATACCATTGACAGTAGAGGGTCTTGAACCCACACTAGCTTGTGTAGACTGTATAACATACAACTGACTGGACCCTATACAATAAAATCTGGTATGACTCCATTTTGATTCTACCATTACTAGAAACTATCTCTCCTATACAAGGGTACCATGTCCCATACATTAACCAAAACATTTTTTGGAACTCCATCAACCTATTGGATGAAGAGAAGTTGAATCCTTCCAAGACTATGGTTCCCTTATTTTTCCCATGCTAATACCTTGATACTGTATACGCCTACTAAACCTCTACAGGTGGCCCATCCAACTACAATTAGAAAAAAAATTAGTGTTTGGACAGTAAGGATTAATGTGGCCCAACATTACTAAATGAAATAATTGTAACGAATCATGGCCTTAAGATGGATTCTCGTTACTCTGACTGATTTTCCCTCTATTTTCTTGGTGATAACATTCTTAGAGATACTTATTTATACAAAAAGAAGAATTCCAAGATTTTCCTTCTGGAATAGCCTGACCATTTCTTAGGTGCTCTCTTATATTCCCTTCTGTAATGAGTTCTTAATTCATAACATTTTCCAAACTTCTCATACGGAAAACATTCACCTAGGACCAGATCTCATAACAATGAACATCTTGAAAATGTCTAATCTTGGAGATCACATGATCTCTAAAATATAGAACAATATTCTAAAAGTATGTGATGTATACAATGTATTCCAACACTAATATTACCTCATATTTTAGACAGATGTAATCTTCAGACTTATCATCAATTAAACAAAAGAGATATATGTTACTTAGGAACTTCATCTCAATGTCCTTAATAGTTAACTCAACCTACTTCCTAGCTTTCACAAGAATATCCCACTAATGATTGGATGCTCCATGAAGCAAATATATAGCAAGATTCACCATCCTATTAGCTAGTTTACAGAGGTGCCTAAAAATAATCTAATAGAATCGATCCAGAACTCGATTTCTTAGGGGCCGCTCTCCTTAGTAAATGTATGTTGATGTTGCAGGTGGAACTCTTTCATCATCTGAGACATTATAGGAACAATATGAATAGTCTCCCTCTCTATAGATTACATGACTCTTATGAAGTTGTTGTGAAGATGAACATCCATATGATCCTAGAGAGATACATGATGCTCTGGTTATGCTACATTGTTATCATGTTAAATTCCACTCTATAAAACTTAATTCAAAGACGAGGAGGAGGTAGTCTATATAAAATACAAAAAAAACTCCATAGAACCCTGGACAAAAACAAGATCGAAATCAAATGGAGAAAAAAATAGAGAAATAATCACCCATGGTCTCTCTAAACAAGAAATAATAGTGTTTTAGAAAGACATAACAATTATTTAAGTTCATTTCTCTGACACATATGGTTTCACTTCTCAAAGCATATATAAGATTAGAGATATCACATGAAATAAATATGTACCTATCATGAACAATTCATGCAAATATATCTCTATTTTTCTATCATGAATCATCCAAACTCATCTTGTATCATACTTGGCCAGGATTTAAAACTCTCAATAAAAGATAACATCATAGAACATGAAATCACTCTTGGTGAAATATCATCAAATAGAACAAGAAACCAACATAAAAAGCAATCCCAACCCTGGGGGCATGGATTTTCCACCATACATGGGTTAGATAATCCCATCAGATTGATTATTACCATGTCTCGACACATCATAGTCATCTTTTTACCTTTTCTAAATTGTAATGAAATGGAAATGAAAAAATAGATGCTCTAATACTACTTTATAACATTACCCAGACCAAAAATCACTCATGTGGTCCAACTAGGTTTGTTACATGACCTCAAGAGTTCCTACCTATACACCAGAGGTTGCTCACAAGCAGTGGGGGTGTGGTGAATATAGTTGGAGGACTATACCCATATTCATACAAAGTAATACTGTGAATGGATATATTATCAAAGTAACAAAATAAATCAAGGATGATAAAACAATACAACAGAGGAATAATGACTAAAATCCACTAGATAATGCAATAAATAATAATGGAATAACATAATCATATGCTAGAATGAAACTAAATGATAGGATGGATACAATACATATAAAAGTTTAGATGATACAAAAACTCAAAAGACCTCAGTCCCAAACCCTAGGTGAGTCCCATCTATAAACTCCATCCCATTTTAAAAAGAACAATAAAAAAATGTTCCCTTACCATTTTCTAATCCTACATCCATGAAATCCACTAGGGGATCAAATGGAGGCCTGAGTAGGGTGTGAATAAAACTCAGTAGGTCAACACCATCATGTCTAAACATAACCAATAAGATAATAAAGTGATGAACATGTGTGTTAATTAATTAAACAATCCATATATTAACACAATAAAACATATTCAGAACCATTATAGAATATCTCTGATCTTGAATCAAAATCATGAAACCATAAGAATATGTCCATGACATAAAATAAAATGAATCAAATCCATGATGAAATGTCTCTGAGCCTAATTTACTATCATGCCAACCATACCTATATACCCATGGAAACATTGAAAAAATATGGTCTAAGCTCACCATATAATAATTTTATCATGGGATTGGTAAAATCCCTCTAAATATAATCACATAAACATAGGAATCAACCAATCCCACTCAATTTTAAAATTTCAACATGGGACTAGGAAATTCCCACTCAATATAAGCATTATAGTAAGGAAAAAGGCCGAGCCCTCTAAGTATAAGAATTACAACATGGGACTGGGCTGAGCCCACTCTGTATAATCATTTCATCTTAGGACTTGGCGGAGCTCACTAAATAATATAATTACATCATAAAACATTTCCAGCACCCCATATAAGCATTACAATAATGAAATAGTGCCAACTCCCTATATAAGAATTATAAATCATTAAGACCCAAAAGCCTTAAGAGTAAAGATATCAGAATATCACATAAACAAGGTTCAATGGATAGTTATGCAAAATACCATTAATATTTACAATAATCATAATATTTTTCAATTTGGTCTTAACCCATTAACATCTATATATTTTAATAACCAAGACATTTCCAAGGTGATTCTATATCAAGAAATCACTGAATCTCATGTCATTAGAAACACTCTTTTAAAGAGTAACAAAATTATCATTTTCTCATGGTTTAACGGATTGAAATGGGTATCCATAAGACATGTCTCAATCAATAAGATCAAAAAGTATACATGGAATAATAAATTCCTCCATTGATAAAGTTTAGGGACACCTTCTCTTGGATCAAATACAATATTAAAAATAATTTAAAATTAAGTTGAACACAACTTTTGGTTTTAAAACTAATACCTCTAACTAGTGTTTAAATCTACGCTCCAATTAGGAAATAAAAATAAGGAAAAAGTTATAGGATATCACATGAATATCCTAAAATGAACCAAATAAAGATCACAATCTAAAGTGGTATAAATAATCCACCACTAAAAATACAGAACGAGAAGAGTGAAATGAGAACCCAATGAAAAATGACTTACCATAAATCGACCACTCAAACAAACATCTAGAATAGAGGAGGAGTCCAAAAAAATAAACTAGAGATCATCCTAGGGTTGAGTGGAGGAAGAATCCCAAAATGAATTAGAAAATAATTACACACGACACTGTCTTAAACTGCATATCCTAAGAAATACATTACATGTATTCCATTTACACATCAGGTATTACCCATTAATGGTATATGATGAGAAACCCATCGTATTGAATAATATTTAACCATGATCAACATTTACATGATTTTAATGGTGTACATGTTGCGTAACCACATAACATATTTTCTACTTCTTCATATCTTCCATGTGCATTTACATGTTGCCTAAAATGTTCACATAATGTAAATTTGAAGGGGGTAGTTCTTAGACTATTTTATAAAAATAGATTTTGAACCACCTCCAATGCCTTATAAACTCAATATTTACATTTAAAATGTTTATATATGGACTCCTTTAAATCAAAAAAACATACATACCTAAATCATAAGTTATTTTCCCTATCATAAGCTCTCCGTTTATAAACAAGACACATCCTCCCAGATTCAAATGAAAAACACAAAGAGGGACGCAATTGAAAAAAGATGGAATCATACAATTATAACTCGAGACACCTTGGAGATGAATTAGGTAATTCCAAAAATTAAGTATATTCAATTTTTTATTATTCATCCTTCAATATTTCATTCCTATATTTGTTGAAACCATTTTAAATATATCACCCTAAATGAAACTCTCATTAAACCATGCAAAAATATGGAAAAACAAAACAAGCATAGGAAAATAAAATTCTAATTGGTTTAATATTAATAGATAATCTAAGAAGCATTCACACAGTGTTGTGAAAATATAACATAATGAACTACTTCACTAGTTTGGTGGATAATGATTTGTTCAGGGTCACTTTGTGCAAAGGATCACTTCCTTTACAATATTTGAGTTGTTTTACTCTTCACCCAAGAAGTAATTCATCTTATTCTCCTATATATAGTGCTTCAGGGAAGGTATCTAGTATATTATAGATAGTTTTTTATGTCCATGATATATATAGTTATAGAAAATTATGTTAATCTGTTACTTTAAGAATATTCACCTTTTAAATGTCGTGTAACTACATTACATGATGTGTAATAGTTGATGGATACAAGTTGTGAAAGGATGGACACTTTGAATGGAACAAAATGTGATGAGTATATGCACATCATGAATGAATTACCAATCAGTTTTAAATTCAGTGCATCAATTTTTAGATCAAGGTGACGCGCTTATCGGAGGTTTCATATATTAACCATTTCCCAATGTGTAATGTTGTTAGATGTCATGTAATTCACTGAATTCTATTTTAAAATAGGCAGCATTGTCGATCTATATTTTTTTTGGATCCTCTCCAAATTCACCTCACATGACCCAAAGCCTTCCCCAAGAGATATTAGAGCTCTACAACCATTTATGATCCCTTCATCTAGCATTGAATTGTCATTGAGTTGGTAATGTGATTACCGAGTAAGCTTTCTCCCTTGTTTTTTTTATCTTTGTCTCCTTTACCTTCTTTGTTATTTCAATATAAAATCTTGAAATTGATTGATCTATGTTCCATAATATTGGATCTAATTTCTAGATAGAGTTTCTAGGACTTATAATACTTTGTTCTTAGTGATGGGTTCCATTAAAAGTGTTGGTTCTTAGAAAAAAAGGTAGGTGATTTCATTCCATTTGGCTAAATTGATTAACCATGAATTTCTTGATTTTTTTGATTTTTTTAATTAAATTTAATTGCTCAAACTCTTTTTCAATGGATTTGATATAACCCAATTTCAGTGAATTGAGAGAATTTAAATAGTTTTGGCATAGAAATTGGTAAATCCCATAATTCCTTTGAATTGGGGAGATTTTAAGGAAATTTCTTTATTTAAATTTTATAATTGAAATTTTAAATTTGATGGAAGATATTTAAATTTAATTGTGTAATTATATTTTGGAATGATATTTTGAATTTGATGGAAATGTTTAAATTTTTTGAGAATGGAATAATTTTTTTGATAGAAATCCTATGGTTTTATCTTTTTAATGATGATTGTTTTTTTTATTAAAATATTTTTTGGTTTTGAATGCAAAATTAGAATTTGAAATGAGGGAATTTGATTTAATTTTATTTTAATCATCCTTAAAATAAATTTCCCATCATTGATTGTGTAGGATCATATAAAAACCATAACTAGTTTGTGAGTTATTTGGACACACATTTCACATAAAGAACATTCTAAAATAGAAATGTAGTAGGTCACATCCCTGATGAGATAGTGACGAGTTGTTTTGGCTAGTGTCAGAGGGACATTTGTAAAACCATGTTTTCTTGATCACTTAGAGAGTATTGAGTCCTATTGCCCATAAATATCATACATATTTGGTTGATGACCATATTTCTATCTTGATTTGTATTTTTGATATAAATATATACCAGTCATGTAAAGTATCATTACATTCCTTATGAATTTATATAAACTTTTTTATATAAATAATTTATACAAGCTGTTGATTTGGAAATATTCCATCACATATAATGCCATTTCTTGAAATATTTATCCATCATTTGTATTGTATAGCATGAATTTTTTAAATATTCATTAAAAATTCCAACCTAGTTTATTAAAAAATTAAAATCATTCCCTTTATAAATACATTGTTCGCATCTAATATGGAATATTTTGTGAGACCCAATAGGTATATTTAGATCACACCCCACTTGTCCCTTCTTGTATTTCTAGATTATAAATTTCTAGGATCGAGTGAGGGGAAATGATATCTGAGAGGTGGATCCAGTGGTTGAACCATGGAAATGGTTTGTTTTTTCCCATAGGACATGGGTTATTTTTTCTATTTTGGTACATGGGTTATAATACATTTGGATTTAATGCCTTGTTTACTTCTACTACTATACTCCCAGTGGAGTTTATTTTTTATGCATATTGATTTGATTGTCTTACTTCTGTTATGTTTTGTGAAAAATTCATTCCCACATTCATGTTATACTATTCTAGGTTCTAGTCACTAACCCATGGGAATAAGAAATACCCTTTGAGATATGTCAGGTTCAACTCATTATTTGGGTTACCAAGGAACCCAAGCTGGTTCATGGCTTATCCTATACATATCACAATATTTAAAAAATTACTGTTATTAAAATAATGATTGTGACATTGTTGGTTTTATATTAAATTTAATATTTTAATGATCAAATTCATGTATAAATGGTAAAAGGTCCATATAATCGACTTTTGGATGATTATGGATGATATATACTAGTCAAAAAAATTAAAACAAGTGTTTGGGTCATTTTTTACACATCATTTTATTTTTAACATTAATTACCCAATTTAACATTTACCATTGTAATAAAAATTACTAAAGTTTCATTTTATAATGTCTTAAAATAAATGAAATCTTTTTATAAAATTTTTACCCCTTGATTTAAAATATTTAATCCATTTTTCAAAATTAAAATCTTATAAGTGACAAAATGTAATTTAAAATTATGCTAACAAATGTATACGAAAAACTATTTTTAAAAAAATGTATATTTGGTATAAGGATGTTTTTATAAAAAATTAAAGTATTAGTTTCTTTATAATTTCTATAATTGAATTATATTTAAAATATATACTAATGAAATTTTAAAAATAATCAGGACTATAAGATTAATTTTTAAATAGTCGAAATTAAAATAAAATTTTCAGTTAAATCAATATGTTTATGAATTAATTGAAAAGTAAGTATTTTTTTAAAATTATGAAGAAATCAAACTATGATAATTTTTTCATGACGAATTCAAAAATGAAGTTAATTTTATAAAAATAAATTAAATAATTTTTAAATCAAAATTAAAAAAAACCTTATAAATTTAAAACCCAATTTTGATAGAAATATTTTTTTCTATTTACACATAAAATTTGATAACATTTTTATAAATAATATTAATATATAAAATATAAAGAGTTAATATATGAAAATATATAATATAAATAGTTCTTGGGCTATTACATCCTTCTATATTTTTTGAAATTGTATCCCAATAATTTTCCTTACTTATTAACCAAGAAGGGATATCATTCCCTCATTGTATTTTTAGATCCACATATTACGTTTGAAACTATATTATTTCTCAATAAAACCATATCCTGTTGAGTTACCTTGTTCTGAAATAATTTTTCTATATGGTCAAAACAATGAATAAGTTGTTCCTTGTATGAGATGTTATCTTCCAACTAAACTTCATAAGGGATGAAAACATGAGATGAATCTGGAACATATTTCCATACCATGGAAGCTTGAAAAATGTTTTAAACCTATGATAATCTCATAGAATAGAAGATTGATTGTACAATTATCAAAATTTTACTATGATTTCATATGTTCTAATAAAACATGGAGATAATTTAATAAAAATATGATCACATTACGTAAAATAAATATCATTCCTTCTATTATCTACTTAGATTTTTTACCTTCTTTGTTCTTTCATCATATGTTATTGAACCATATTCACCTACATAAGTATTTTATCTACTAAATTTTGTCCAATAAGATTCATTTCTCCCACTTCATCCCCAAAATGTTGGAGTCCAACACAACATTCCAAATAATTCCTCAAAAGGTCTCAACTGTATACTTGAATGAAAACTGTTATTACATGAAAAATAAACTAACGATTTATTTTTATCCCAAATTACATAGTAATAAATTAAAAAATAAGGAACAATTTCATCCATTGTCTAAATTTTTAGTTGGTTTATCCAAATATTGATGATGAAAGGTTGTATTGAATTTTATTCTATGGACTATGACTTCTGAACACATTCTAAAAAATTTCAAGTGAACATGGGACCACGATCAGAAACAATTCAGAGTGGAGGTCCATGTAACCTGACTGCATCCTAAATATTGAGTGAGGAATTCTTATCTAAAGATATAGTGTCATGAATACCAAGGAAATGTGGGGAATTTATTAATCGTTAAATAATTCTAAAAAATCACTTTATTACATTAAGATGTCCTTGGAAATAAGATAACGCAAACCATTAGAAGATTTTCCCATTTCCACTCAGGCACTAGAAAATTATGATGCATCCCCTTTAAAAATTATCGTTCTTATTTAACAATTTAACAAGTCAGACATCATATGGTATTATTAGAAATATCTATTTTCATTCCATCCCATATGTAATATCCCAGAAAGTCTCTGTTCTTATAGTACTTTTCGGATAAATAGAAAATGGGGAACTATCTGATTAATAGAACAATTTACTCTTCATTTGGGAGACACACAATATATATAATCACATTCCAAATCTATAAAAAAGATATTTATCAATGATTTATTCCAAAAACCTACCATTCTTAACAAATTCCACCTTTTCCTATAACACATTTTCTTCTTTCTATGATTTCTAAATTCTTTCTAAGTAGAATGATTATATTGACACTCGAAACAAAATAAAGAAAGATCCAACCTACAAAACATCTTGGTCAAAATTCATCAAATAATTAATGAAAGGATCATTTTCTAAATGCAACATGGTTAATGGATCATTAAACATCAGACTAAAAGAATCATCCAATTTTATTCTTTTCCAGGATGATAATAAATTATGTAGTCCTCATAATTAATCAATTCCATCCATATCTTATATCTCCACTTTATATCTTTCTGAGTTAAAAAAAGTTTAAAATTGTATAATCAATATATATTTCACCCTTGGGTGTATATAAATTATGTCATTGTATTTTTATGTAAAATATATTTGCTAAGAGATCAAGGTCATGCATAGGATAATATTTCTCATGTGGTTTTAGATGTTGTGATGTTTAAGAAATAACCTACACATTCTATATTGGGAAATAAACAAGTCAATTTAATAAGGAATCATTGTATATGAAAAGGTTTAAATTTATGGAGAGTAGATCCAATACTAGATAATTCCTCGATATACTTTTTTGTTTATAGGAAATGTCATCACATTCTTTTAACAAAATTAATTTAACTCTTCATAAAAATTTAGTTAACAAGCTAGATAACCACACAATGTTTTGAAAAAACCTACAGCAATATCCAACTGATCAAAGAAAACTACAAATATTAGTGACATTTATAGGTATTTTTTATTAAAAGACTAGTTTAGTTTTATTCTAATCGACTATTATTCCATAATTATTTTTGATGTACCCAAGGAATTAAATCTATTGTAACCAGAAAACACATGTTCTAAAATTTTCATTTAACTACATTTATTTTAGGGTTAATATAATAATCCATAGATTTTTTTAAGGTCCTCATAACATTTTAAATAAACCAAAATATAATTAATAAAAAAAACTAAAACCATTACCAAAAAATTAATAGAAATCAATTTTCATATGATCTATAAGAATAGATGGTAAATTTTTTAACACAAATGGAATAACCACAAACTCAAAATGCCCATATCTTTTCCAAAATTCAACTCTAATAATTTAATCCTCATTCACCTTCAAATGATGATACCCCGACTGTAATGAATCCTTTGAAAAAATATTGATCTCCCAAAAGATGATCAAAAAAATAATCGATACGAGGGAACATATTGTTATTAATAATTGTAAAATTATTCAAATATCTATAACAAATAAAAATAAATATGGATCCATATTTATTTTTAATAAAAAACTAGATAACTTAATAGTGATGTGATAAGATGAATGAAACCTTTATCATGAAACCTATACAACTACTCTTTAAATTCTATAACATCCAATTAGGTATTGGATAAGGTGTTTTATAATTGGATTAGCATTTGGAACAAAGTAAATAGTGATTTGAACTCTCTGATCATGCAAAACACTGAAAAATAATTAATAAAAACATCAAAGTATTCTTTCATCACTGACACATAATTAATTTGAATAGTTCCCTTATATTAAAGAATATGTGCAAAATATTTATTTTAGCATTTAATAGTTTCTATGCTTATTTATGTTTTATCAATGATATGGGTTCATTACTATATACAAATTCAACTCTTTCTATAAAACCATATCTTTCGCTCTATAATATATCTTAAAATGGAAAATGGAGATATAATATATACCTATAATTACATCAAAATATACTATGGGTGAGAAAATAAGGTTTTTAGGTAATGACTTTCCAAAGACAACGATAAGAGGATTATTATATTTTATTTTCTCATTAATACCCCTCTGAGGATTTTTACCAAAAGATATGAATTTATTTCTTAATGTGTAAATTACAATTTATTTGAAAATTTATCATAAATTAATGAATTTTAAGAACAATAATCAAACAAGGAATTTCTATATGCTAGAAAAACAATTAATATTCCTATAACAACCTCATATTATAGACTATGATCTAGAGAAGAAGTTGCAAAGGATTTAACCTCCCCCATCTTCTTATATTACAATTGTTTTCCATAAATCATATTCTTCTTTAGACACTCATTTGCATAACGACCCATTTTATTATATTTAAAACATTTTACTACCTATCTATACGAATTAGTCTTAACATTAACAAAATCATATTTTATGAAATTATGGGTAAGATTCCCAAAATTTCCACATCAGAAGAGTTTAGCAATTCAATAATTCATTCCCAAGTTTTACTATAATTATCACAGAAAACCTTTTTTTCTTACCTTCAAATTCCATTGATTGATTCTTCCCATTTTTCTTTAACCTAGACCACTTTTCTTTTGTATGTTATCATTTTAAATTTGGTCATCAGAAAATACTATTTCCACTATATTTTCACAGTATAACTTTTAAATTCAAAGGAATCTAGATCCTTTCGATATTTTTTATTCAATCCAGATTAAATCTAATAAATCATACAATAAATATCATAGTTAAAATTTGGTTTGTTCCATTCCCATAATGTGAAGTTTTATTTATATGGACCCAATATATCATCCTCTTGTTTTCCCAATTAAAAGAATTTATTTTCCATTCTATGTATAATATCTAGAAGAATATATTTATCTAAAAAGATACTCTTAAATTCACCCCATTCTAAGACATCAATCTTCCCTCTTTCCCAAATATTCTTGACCATTGAACTCAATTGGTCAGATTCGCCATCAAAAGGGTAAATATAATGATTTTCAATTTTATGATCCAAATATCCCATGACATACAATATTTTTTCTAGGGATTTAATCAATATTTTGTCGATAAGTGGATCAAAATATCCATTAAATGCTAGAGGTTTATGTCTTATAAAATTTCCCACTATTGACGTGTTCGTCTATGATAGATCCGGGTTTTCTCTAGAATGGAAACAAAAACCTTTTATATTCTTTGTTAGATGATCTATCAAAACATAAATATACTTAATTCCTACTACAACAACTCCATGTTACTAATTTTATATCATATAATCACATTGGTTCTATCACACTAGAACTTTACTATTTCATCTATTGAAAGACACTCTAAATAGACACAGTCTAGAGAGTGAAATTCTTCATATTCAGTTTCTATATTTTTTGAAAATAAAAATAATATATTGGTATTTTATTAAAATTATCCCAACACTTAATGTTATCTATACCTTCCTTTGAAACCAACTATATAGTACCATCCTTACAAATTATATATTCTAGTGACATTAAACAGGAATTCTATTTTTTAAAATCTTGAATGATATTTTAGGTTTATATTAATATATAGTTTGGTCACAACTCATAGTAAAAAACCATATTTTACAAAGTGGACACTTATTATTAGTATCCATTTTCCCCATAAAATAAAACTTTTAAATAACATTTATTTTTCATGAAATATCTTCAAAACTTTTATCTTTACATCATCCTTGACTTTATTTATCATTAATAACATATGAAAAATATTTTAAAAAAATTATGTGTACAAAAATGTCATTCAAGGGAATAAAAATAATTTAATAGACCATTATTCTAAAAATACTTACAAAAAAAGTCATTTTTAATATAAATTTATGGTTCCAAATAAATTTTTTTACCCATGAAATCAACTTCTATGCCCAAATATCTTCATAAAACATTTCATAAGATATATAAAAGAAAAAAAATAAAACTAATATAGGTTTCTTAAAATCATGAAAAACAAATAGAATGTTTTTAAAAAATATTTAATTTTCAGCCTTAAAAAAAGAATTTAATTTCCCTTTTTAAAAATAATCTTTTTTATTTACCTTGTGAGAATTATAATATTTCAATAAAAGTCTATAGAATGAATAGATAAATAATATACAGACCTAAAAAATAATTTCCATAGAAATTTTAAAAAGGGATAACCTTCATGATTATAAATAAAATAAATTTATGGTTACACAACAAAAAACTTTCGTAGTTATTCTTGGAAGAATATTCATTGTAAACTCCAATAATATCATAAGAGAAATATAATTTGTTAACTATATCTCTTTAACCAATGCATTGGAGAGCTATAATGGTATCCCCTAAAATCATTTTATAACAGAAAAACAAGTCATCATAAGAAATTCCCACAAAACAAAATATAATTTTTGAAATCGTTTATAATAAAAATGTTTGTTCCCCCCGTAAGAAATCATTTTTTGACATTGTTATATCCCTTTACATTAAAACATGTTTCTCAAACCTAATATTACCAGAATAAATGGAAAGATGGTTATACTTTGAATTATTAATTATGTATGATAAAAGAATCCAAATATCAAATAATGGTTGTGGTAGCATGAAATGGCATTTTCTTTGTATTCATTAAAGTAGAACATTTTTTTTATTTTGAATATAAAGTATAAACATTGAGTAAAAGGATTAATTTTATAAAAAATTTAATGAAATTAAAAATATAAACAAAATATACTTTTTATTTATTTTATTTCCATATAAATAAATGCATTAAACTATTTTAAAAATATGGGAATTGAAGAAATATAAGAGATTTTAGGGAAACATTAAAAGAATATTTCTAAAAGAATGTACCTTACCGTGAGTCAGACTCGTCATGTATATTATTTATTTTCATGAATAATAATCATTGTTTAATTATTTAATTTCATTATAAATCTTTTCAATTTTACTATTTTTTTTATTTTACCATGCTATATTTAATAATATAATCAATTATATTCACATCATATGTTTTATTGATATTTATTTTATAAGTCCTAAATTGCTTTGGTATGTTAACTACAGACAAAGAGGTAATTATTCAATCGCATCTATAATAATAATCAGGGAATAATTATTATTTAAATATATCTATTATAATTTTATATCCAATCAAGAATGATGGTTATGAAAAATGAATTACGTTATAATCATTGTAAAGGTAGGTCGTACGTACACAAGAATAACACTTCTATTTTTTATAAATAATTTTGAAATAAATAAAGTTATTAATTTTTCTTCATAAAATTATAATTTAATCATAAATACTTGATTAATTCTTTAAACATACTAATATATGTCATCTATGTGAGGTGGTGATGAAAAATGATGCACATTGCTTCGTGGATGTGCTAATCCACACATACGCATGAATGATGTTATCATTTTTTGGTGACTAGAAGTTTAAGTAATTAAATGATATATTATATTTTAATAATGACAAAAATGTCACTAATATAAAATATAAGCATTAATTTAATCATTATAACTGTCCATGAGATAAGGTAATGGAAAACCAATTACATCGGTTCGTGAGATGCCTGTGCACCAAACGCATGAATGATGGTTTTGTTTCCCATTTGATATAATAAGTGATATATATTGGTTATAAATTTAATATTATAACATATAATTATATTGTGTATACTTTTTTTATTATTTTATTATAATTGAATAATATTTTAACAGTGTGGAAAAATAAATAAAGCTAAAACATGTGGTCAAGAACTATACATCTTCTTTAGAAAATCTCTTTTACTTAATACCTTAATCCCTCTAAGGTGGGGTTTTTACCAAGAATAAATCCTATATAATGAGTTACATAATAAATGATGTTATTATGGTATAGATTTATCAAACTAAAAATATTTTTATTTGAGAATAAATGAGAATAAGTGCTTCCCTTTTATAAGAGATGAGAGGGGCACTGTTTTAATTTCATAAAATATTAAATTAATATAAATTAATTTTGATATCCAAATGAATAAAATTAATGATATCATAACATAAGATATGTTTGAGTCTAAATAATCTCATCTATTGCAATTTTTGGAAATTTTGGATCACATTTATATTCTTATATTTTTGTTTACGCCCATCATTAACCCTTTTGACAATTACAGTGATATCAATGTTTTTTACTATTAATGTGTGAATATAGTTATTATAAAAATAAAAAAGTCCCATAGATGGAACATGTTTTATTTCATTAACCAAATCGAATTAAATTTTATGAAGATAGTATTTTTAGGAATTCTAAATCTTTTAATAAAATATTACTTATTATAAAATTAAATTAATGTCAATTCTGAACTATTCATTTAATTTGACATGTAAAACTACAAGACAAAAAAATAATTCAAAACCAATGTATATACATCTCGATAATATGTTATATTAATATCAAAAAATCATTTCACTCAAATATAAATTCAAATTATATTATTTTCATTATTTTTAATGTCATTTATTTTTTTTTCTATTAATTGAATAATTACTACAACATCCTTGCATAATATTTTAAGGTAATTATTTCTAAAATAAAAAATAAAAAATAATTTACGTGATATAAATATATTTTATACTTAAAATTAATATTTATTAATGAACATATCATATATTTATCCCTATATTAAAAATAATATTGTTATTAAAAGAAAGAGTGTGACATTTTGGCCTTATATTTACATAAATATTATAAAGGTAAATAACATGTATAAATGAATAAAGGGAATATAATAGAGTTTTGAATGATTTTGGATGATATATACTAATCCAAAATAATTTATTCATGTGGTAGGATCATTTTTTAGTCATAATCCTTTTAATATTATCTTTAATTGCTTGATTTTCCCTTCACAATGGTAATAAGAATTACTAAATTTTATATTCATAATGTCTGAATATAATATGGAAATATTTATAAATTTTTTTCACTACAATTAAAAATAAATAATCCATTTATCAATAATAAAAACAAAAAAATTTCAGATTTATTTTCAAAATTAATCTGACATATGCGATGAAAATAGTTTTTTCAAAAATTAGCTTTTTCCTTTAAAACATGTTTTCTACCAAATTAAAGTATAAATTTTATTAAAATTATCCTAATAATATTATAATTAATATGAAATAATTAAAATTTAAAACTAAATTAAAATAGAATATTTCTTTTTAAATAAATGATATGAAAACACAATTTTCAAAAAAATCATTATTTTTCACTGTTATTTGATAAAATATATCTTTTCATAAAATTATTAAAAATTAATTCAAATATAATTTTTTGAATATGAACTCAAAAAGAAATTTTGATTTATTTAAATTAGGATTCAATAATTTTGAAATAATCTTTTTAAATAAAACCATATAATGTGTAAAACCCAATTTGCTACGAAAATATCTTTTCCGTTAGATAGATTTATTAAATATTTTTATAGAGAATAAAACTCTATGAAATCTAAATAATGAATATATGAAAAAAAAATTATAAAAAATTACATGGGATGATACACTTATCATATTGTTTTGGGTTGTTTTTTGTGTCCATAGAGGGTGGTTCTCTCTTATACATATTGATGGTTACAACCTCCTGAGAAAAAATATGCTACCCATGATCTTGAGTTAGAGACTATATTGTTTTATATAAATATATGGAGGAATTACCTCACTTGTGAGAACATTATTGTCTTCATAAATTATAACATAGTGTGATATATTTTCTCATAGATTGATTTATTTTTGATTCTGTGGAGGTGGTTGATGTTGTTATAGTAACATGACTTACTGATATCTTATACACTAGGTAATATAGCTGATTTACTAATTAGAAAAAATTGTTGTGATCAAATGTGAGAGTTTAGGGATCCATCTAAGATAATATAGGGTCCTGGTGGTATATATTTATATATAAGAGGTTTGGGAAGATGTTTCTAATATCATAGAAGATTACAAACATCCTTACTAAATTAGGTAAAGGAGTCTTAACTGGGAGATCCCAAGGTAGGGTATTTTATGACCAGATAATCTATGGAGTTACCATTTAGTGATTTTTAGAGGATGATTATTGTCATGATTTGTTTTGAGGGAAGCTATTTTTTCCTCCATAGTCTGTTTGATAGTTCATCAAGATTTTCACAGCTCGACATTAGTAGTGCATCATAGTATGTCTAAGATTTATCAAGAATTTAGTGGTGTATTCTAGTGTCCAGGGATTAACCGTTAAATAGATGAGTCCATATCATACTTAATGGGATTCCAAAATTTCAGATCTAAGAATTGTATTTTGTGTGGTTTAATTTACCCATGAGCTATCCCTCAATGTATGTGTTACGACATTTCAATGGATTTCATTACATGTTTTCCATTATTTAGTGATCATTAATTATATTTTTGTGATTATGAATTATTTTTTGATTTTAGATCATTTACTAGTGAATTAGGAGTTAGGTTTTCTTGATTCTTTATCAAGGATATATGTAGGGAAGATTGTGTGGCTTTATGGGGATTAAAGGATTTTATTCTCTCACTGATACCTTCACTATTCCTTGTAGTCATGGATGAGTCAGTAGCATGATTTTTGATCTTAGTTATACCAAAAAAAATTTATTTTCATTCATATATAGTTGGCTATATCAAGGGGTGTTCAAGAATGTAATGGAAATTTTTTATAGGTTTTAATTGTTCATTGAAATTTAATTAACCCTTTGATGAAGTTTACATAAAAAAAACTACCATTCATTAATTATTATGTATTCCTTGAAATCATTTTATGGGTATGATTAAATATATTTATTTTATTTCATTGTGGTTTATAATTTAGTTATTATTTTCATATATTTAGTATATACATAAATATATAAATTTTTAATGATTAATGAGATTATTAAGGTTTCTCAAGATCATCATAATTCTTATGATGACAGGGGGGTACATGACGAGTTCCATGTTGGTATACTTGTCATCTTAAATGTTTCTCATCATTTTGGTCTGTTAGTGTTCGGTTAATGTGGAATGTATTATGTTCAATTTATTTAACATTTAATGTGTTTGGGTATCTATGATATTTGGTATATCGGCAAGATCTTCCTCTATATATAGATTAGTTTTTTTAAAATTTTTATGTGTCATTGCATCAATGGTATATTCTTGATGACTCCCATGTTATTGATCATTAAGATTTGTATTTTGAGGTCTATGTGATGACCATTGACTATCCCATTAGGATTTCATATTTTTAGGGGCAATGATATTTGGGTGTGTCATTCTGTTAGTTCAAGTTCTCTGGTGGCATGTTGATTTTGGAAAAGTCTTAGGATGATCAATATTTTTAATTTTATGTTATTCTCATTTGATATATTTTATCTCTTTTACATCATTGGGCTTTTGAAATGGAAAGATTTCTATTGTAGAGGTATGTCATAGAGTGTTAAATTTTGATGTCATTCCCTTTTCTCATAGGTTTTTAGTCTACTGGATGTATACTTTTTTATAGGTATCTAATATATATTAATTGATTATAATAGACCTCTATATTGTTATTTGGATGTTTTATAGGTGTTAATGTGGATCTTGGATGGGATACAAAGGTACAAATGTTTAATTTTGACCATTTAGATGTCAAAAAACCATTTTTGAACAAGAATATGTGTTTTTGGATGTTGTGGTTTGGTTGTGGATGTCTAATTTCTTTCTATTTTCATGGGTTTTTCATTAATGGAATAAACCAATACAATTTTGGGAGATTCCTATATTACAGTGATAATTTGTTTTCGAGAGGTGGGAATTTTGTCAAGCCTGATTTTTTATGTTTCTTGTTGGAATCCATATACAAAATATTGAAGGATAGAGTAAATGATTTGGAGATAGTGGTACATCATGACCATTTTTATGGTCTTATTCAATATCCTCTTGGAGATATAGGATAAAAATGTTTTTGATTGTCAAGTTATTTCAAGGGGATTTAGGGATAGAGGGCTAGGTTTGATGATAAAACATCCATTTCCAAATCCACTATGATATATAAATTATAAAAAAAATTTAAAAAGAGATAAATATATATATATTTCAAGGGTATGTGGAACTTTTATGTTCTGAGGAATACAAATATTATTTTACTAAGCCACACTATGTTATGATAAGGGATTCACCATTACATGGTGTAAAGACCTGTACTTTTCCAAAAGAAATCACCATTTTAAATGATGAAATTACTTATTGAGTAATGAATTTATCAAAAACACATAAAATATTTTGGATTTTTTAGAATATTATATATTATATCCAATCATATTTAAAAGACCACTAAGAATCATAACTATTGTTAACATATCCATTTTACAGGGTTCATTATGATTGGTGCATATTGATGGCTATGATAAACACAATTGAAATAGACAATTGATGCGATGGAATCTACTAGTAGGATCAAACCATATGAATCCCATTCATCAGAGCTTCTGATGAAGATGGAATCCCTAGTATTTAGCCATTACCCATCCCAATATGAGATTTAAAAATTAAATCATTAGTGAAACCATTAATGGGAGAAGTTTAAGATTATCTCTATCATGATGGAAACTATGTTTTCTGAACAACCCTACAAAAGTGTCACAATCACACACCTTACCATTAGGGAATACATTTTCTTGGTAAAGGGTTATGCATATAGATGATCAAGGTAATAATTTCAATATTTTTATTATTATTTATCTTTTTATATTTATACATTCTTATTATTACTTTATAAAATATTAAATAATGATTTTCATGAAAATTTGATTTTTATATGATGAAATACAAATTTTATTTTTAGGAAATATATAACATCAACAAATACACACTTTATGATGATTTAACGAATTTATGATATAATTTCTATCTTAATAAAATATTATTATAAAAAATAATTATTTAAAAGTAAATAATAATATAATTTTAATAGGTAATATGTAATTTTTAAGGGGCATATATTTTTATCGTTGAAGAAACAGTTATTTTCAATAAATAATGATTTTTTATTTAAAATATTATATTTTAATATTTATAGAATTATTTTTTTATAAATAAATATTATTTTTTAAAAATATGTATTATTTTTGATATTATCACATCATAATTATCCAAATATAAATTTTCAGAAATTTCTATGAAAATAAAATTTTTCAGTAAAAATAAATACATTATAAATTTAAAATATGTATTGTGATATAATAAAACCCAAAAAGTGGTTTAATAAACACTATAAAGATTATAAATGAATAAAATATTGTTTCCCATTTAAAATAATTAGTTTTTAAGTTGTTTGATTAATTTTATGAACCCATATGTAATGCTCAAAACCAATTTTAAATTTATCGTATAAAAATAAATTCATTATGAAAAAGAAACAGTTCCACATTCCCAAGGGTATTATTTTATGGATTTGAGTTATTTTACTTAAAAAATATTTTAAAAAACCCCTACTGGAAAAAATCATGGGAAAACCCATGGTATGGTTTGTGGTTTTGATTATTTTATCTAATTGAGTCCAAAACCTATTCTTAGAAATTAATAAATAATTCATATATTTTTTAATAAAACTCAAAAACATATATTATTATACTTCACTCAAAACCATTTTATGATGAATTTACTCTATGTTTATCTCTCCAGATCTCTCCCAAGGTAATTCCATGCTATTGAGATGCTTATCACAAGCTTTTAAAAGTTCCCTCTCATTGTAAGGGATCCTCTACTCCTATTTATTCTAGCACCTTCTGTATATTATTCCTTTTTCATTGAATTTTTTCTTTTTGTAATATTTTTTTCAACATATATCATATCTTAATTATTATTCAGAAGGGTTTAAATACCCATTTCAATCTCATTAAACACTTCCATGAATCATTATCTACCCTTATCATGCGGCCAATGTTATCATACGATTTTCATTGCCAAACATTTTTAAAGTGAAAACCCATCATCATTTCAACTCAAGGGTATTCACATAGATTCCATTATCTATAATTTATTTGGTACATTCATGTATACAACGAAATCTTATTAATCATTGGATTGAAATTGATGAAATAAATCTTTACATTGTATCATCTATATTGAACACTTATGAATGCACATTATTTGAATGTGGTGGGTGGGAAGGAAACTATATAGCCTTTCAAATGCAATGTGAAATGTTTTTATATTATGATATAATATGTATATTTCATGTAATATTATCTAAACAATACTTTGTTATTATTTCTTGGAGTTTATCATAGACATATGCTTATGATATCATGTTTCATATTGCTTCCTCATTCCCATGATTCCCATATGATATCATCTTTTATTATAGTTAATTATTATTTTTCTGATTATCACCCCTACGATACTACATTTATTTTCATAATGAATCACATGTACTAATTTAACTTATTATATAGTTTTATTATTCCCTTATTATGTTTTATTGCTCAAACCATTATTATGTACATCCATAGGTTATCCAATGTAGTTTTAGAAGAGTAATGGTATATCATGTAAATGTTGTGGAGTTTTTAAATAATGTTTTTAAAATGATGTTTCATGTTATTAATTTATGTACATAATTTTCCAAATAAACAATTCCTCATGATATTGTAAGACTAAATTATCTCCACCTTTGTGTAATAAATACCTAAATAAGTCATATTAATCATATGAGTTGTGAAACATAGAGGGTCACTAAAATTTTTATTATAAATACGATTGGACATATTATAATGGTTTATTTTTATTTTTATCAGTTGAAACCTATCTATGAATTAGTTTTATCATGGTTCTATTTTTTATCAAATCTGTATATATAGAACATTATTTGGGAGATTTATATCTCTATTACCAAAGGTGATTTTTCTTATAGTTAACCTTTCTATGTTTTGTTCATTATCGTAATAGAGGTTATAGTATTAGAAATGGTTTAGTATTTGTTGATATGGTCATGGTGTTTATTGAATTTTTATATTTATAGGTATTATGGTGATTCATTATGTAATTGGATGTTTTTGATAATCTATTCTCTTTTTTCCTTATATTACATTCAAGAAAACTTCAATCAAGGTAGGGGATCATATATATATATTCTTTTATTATATGTGAATGTTTTATTATGATTCATATGTTTTCAATGGGTATATTTTTGTAATTATCATAGAGAATATTATAAAGTGATGTAATGTAATTGGAAATGGAAATGCGATTCACTTATGATTTATATAAGGTAAATATTGATGAGTTATTTTATGATATCATTGATTATTGTTTTTGATTTTATTTACCACATTCATAATTTTTTATGTAACATAAAATTTTTAATATAAAGGGAGACATGGATATCTTTAATTTATATTTAAAATTTTTATAATTGAAGGGTTGAATAAATATAAAAGTATGAATAAAATATATTTTTTGATGTTTCTTACCATAGTAATTGATTAATTTTTTATTTAAATTTTGTGGTTATACTTGGTATGAAAAGTATAGAATTATAATATTTGTTCTCAATGGATGAAATTAGGGTAATGATATAATATTATTGTGCTAGTGGTAAAAAATGGATGATATGGGAAGTGACTGGAATATATTTTAAAATAGGTAGAAATATTGTTGTTGTTTAGATAATGAGATAATTTGATGTTTGATGAAATATTGAGAGTACTTCTGGTGGTTTGTGTGATAGCTACCTAAGTATATAGAATGGTGTTGAAAATTAAATTCATTAAAATATTTTATTGGGTAATTATTGTAATAAATAATGTTTTATAATAACTAATTTCAATATGATGGTATAAGTTGTTATATAAAATGTGATGAATATTTAAACTCTTGTGGAATACATAATTTTGTTTTTAAAAGGAAAAAATTAGAATTTGGTATTAAATATAAGATGAAATGATGTTGTGTGGTAGTTTTGTTGTGGAGTGTGGTTTCTATGTGTTGTGACATGATATGGACATGATCATTGGTGTGTGGTAATGATTAAAAACTTACAACTGTAGGTTATGGTACTAAATATGTGACATTAGTGATATTTCAATTAAGTTAGTATAGAGTAGTCTGTTATATACATTGACTTTTATAAATTTCTTATACACAACACACAAGTGAGGTGACCATACCAATGTCCATATAATTTTTTGGGTTGTAGGAGTTTTTTGAATAATTTCGATAAAGGTTGAATAAATAGGTTACTACTCCCCATTCTCTTTTCTCTCATATATAAATATCATGGTTTATAATGGTCTGAGGTTACATTATGTGATGATGTGGGTGTGTAGTTGATATATACATGATAATAGGAGGGAATGAAGATGATTAAATCCATTAACATAAACTACACCTTGATGATTCGAGAATGAGGTTATCATATATTGATATGAAGTTATGTAGTTATGGAAATGATAAGGACATGCGGTAATGTGGTTATCCATATATCGAAGGGGTGGATGTTCCTAGATTTATTTCATTATGGTGTGAGGTTGACTAGTTCAGAATATAAGTGGTTGTACTATAACTTTTTTCATATATTCTCCCAATCTAATGGTACTATATTCACATACGGTATTCATAAAGATACAATTTTTGAAGATGTAAATAGCTGACCTATTTAGGTATTGAGTTGGTTTTACTTTTTTATTCACTAATACATTAGTACACTTAATCCACCTATTTATGATAGAATTTGGGAAGGATCCTACAAATTATAATTGTATTATTATCCATTTCATATATATATATATATATATACATATATATCATGATTAAAAAATTTCAAGTGAAGTTAGTGATCGTTCAAGACATTACTTTTTCATTATGTGGATTTTACAAAGTTTTTGATCCACTTTTGTTGGAGTTTCATTTGGGTAAATTAGTGACATAGTTTTATTGATGAAATTTCATGCATTATGGGATATGCTATATTTTATATTATATCATTGACAATTTATTTCATCAAATTTTCCTCAGATCTATGTGGTAAATACATTATATGCGTGTGTTTTATCTAATATATGATACTTGCCTATATATGGACAACTAGTGGTGAGTTTTAGGCATCCCAATAATATTCACTACTTTCCCATAAGGGTTTCCACTGATGGTGTTTCATGGAAAAAATGGTCATTTTTTATTTTAATAGAATGAAATTGTCAGTGAAATATAGGCAGATATGTTGTTTTATAATATAGAAATATGATATCTCCTTTGATTGAGATACATTATGCCATAGTAGAGTTTGAACTACACTATTGTGGTGTTCTCAAAATTTTTATTATAAATTTTGTCCATTTCATTCCCTTTTTTGATTCCTTTTATCCATATCAAAAAATTTTGAGATATTGGTTATTTTATTTGAAATCATAGGCCCCTATGATTAGTCATTAAGCCTTCACTTTGCGAGATTGATACCTCATAATTGATATTTCACTTCATATCCATTTTATTATTTATTTTTATCTCTCTTCTTCTTAGGGTATATAAAAATGGTGATGGATATAATAATAGTGTATTTTGGTAAACTTATTAATGGTGGATCATTGTGTGTAGGTTTTATGAGGAGCCCTAGGATGTCCAGTAGCGTTGGATCATTAATTCAACCTAATTATAATGGAACATTCGTTGAATATTCGATTATTTTGAGTTTTTTGAACATTCACCATTATTTATAGAGTTAATTTAGATTAATTATTATTTAGTTTTGAAATGGTATTTGAATGTAATTGGACAACATAATAAAACTATAGAACTTGAAGTAATGAAACTAAATGGGTTTCTTTCTTAACCTTGGTTTATTTTTATAATTTTATGGTTCTTTTTAATTATGTTATCCTACTACTATAATATAAGATGTTCATACATTTTTGAAAATATATTGAGAGTAATAAATAAGTTTCATATGATAACATAATGTGGAACATATCATGGATTATGATTTTCTATTGTTTCATTCATTAGGTTATTTTCACTCGGTAAGGTGGATATGGGACAACAATTTTTTTTAAATATCAAAATGTTGTTATGGTTTTATTATTAATTAAGGGTCGTTATGTTTAATAATTTTATCTTTTATGCATTTATATTTGAATTTAAATGGTTGTTTTGTTATGTTTTTCTTATCGAGGATGGGGTTGAATTTGTTGTGTCTTTGACTTTTCCATTGTTGTGATAAGGGATTAATGAGTCTACATGTGCTTTAATTCCCTAAAAATGTAATGGTACTGAAATTATGAAAACAAATTATTTAATGTTGATATAATAGTGGGATGAATGTTTTAATGATAAAAGGAGTAAAATGCTATTTAGTAATCAAAATGAAAACATGAAAATGAAGTAGATGACGTAAAATAATAGTTACTAGAAATAACTATGATAATTGAAAAATAATGTAGTTTGAAATTGTTCAATATGTAGGTAGAAATTAGCGATTAAATGATATGAAAGGTTATGGTTTGTTTGGTTGTTTGTGGATGGTTATGATTGTTAGAGGTGGTAGTAGATTTCAATGTTTGGGAAATATGGAGAGGTGATGATTTTGGTCCTAGTTGTTTTGTGATAGGGGGATGCCCCCTTGGCCGATATTTCATTATTATATATTTATTTTATTTTTTGATATTTCATACACACCATCCATAAATTTGGTTAACATGATAGACACCACTATGTGGTTTTGGGTTTCAGGTGTACCCCCAATATCAAAGAAGGAAGTGATATAAATGGTTGATTACTCAACATTCTATTAAAAATATAGAATATGTTGGGATATCTTGAGGTTATGGAATATGAAGATGTGGAAATTTTGGGAAGAAATACATCAATGTAACATTGCATCATTTTTTTGTTGGTTGTGTTTGCTGAAAATATAGGATTCCATGGAAAATTGTTGAGTTCCACAGATTTAGATGACAATTCATGTTGACAAAGAACCATGAAAAAGGAACAGAAGATCTGGTGGCCATACAAAAAGAGATAATACAAGATGACACTTTTATCCAAATTTAGGGGGTCCAAAATATTGAGATTGGTTATAATAGGGAAATATGGATTTTTTACAAAATATAAAAAATATGGAAAAGGCATGAGTTTCGAGAAGTTGGGCTTCATGATGTAGATTTCACGAAGAGATGAAGAATGTTGATGGTGTTTTTCACGACTACGACGAGCTTCATGAACAACGAAGGCAAAGAGAATTACGACAAAGATTTGTGGAGCCAGAGTGAAGGAATTGAAAGGATGCTCTGTCATTAAAACGAGCTCTGAGATCTGAAAATTTTCGTAGTGCTTCGCAATATAGAGAGAATTTCAATGAAAATTTTGGATCTTTGTGATTTGAGCTGACGTGTAGCTGACTATACACAGAAGGATCTAGGGTCGATGGAATCGCCAATAAATAGGAATCAATACCCTCGATAGAAGTAGAGATTTTTCCAAGAAAACATTGTTTCTCTCTACTCATGAAGGAGGTTCTCTAAGGCAGTGTGCTTCACAAAAGATAAAGCTTCACGGCAGCTAATCTAGCTCCGTGAAAGTGGTGTGTTCAGTGTTGGCTCAGTGAGCATCATAAAGGATGTATCTTTGAGACTACTTGAGCTCTATGACTTCCTAATCTTTGTGATGGCTGGAGCATTGCAATGGTCATAACTCTACAAAGCTGTGTGCTCCATGAGGTAGTGATCTCTATGAAGGAGTGTGCTTCACGAAGAGGCAGGGACTTCGTGAAGGCTTGTTTGAGCTTTACGAAAATGGGAGCTTCACGATGTAGGGTTCTTTTTCCAAGGTATTTTCCAGAGATTGATGTCCAGTGGTTAGGGGAAAAGGGTTATTAATTAGTGGATGTAATTTGGACCTCAATAATGAATCTGAATATAGTGGAGGATGCATTTAATAGTGATAATGAGGAGAACTACAGGTCTATAAACCTTGAGTGGATCTTTTGAAGAAGCAGTGAGCTCAATTCAGTTGGGAGAGAAGTAAGTTCTAAAATTGTGAGTTTTTGTAAACTAGGAGGTATAGTGATTTCACTTCAATCTTGTAAACAATAGTGAACTTATAGTAGATTTGGTGCATCGGCACATCATCGGTGTATACTCCTTGGATGTATCCCAGTGAGGTTGAACCAAGTAAAACATTTGTTTCATGTGTGTGTTTTAAGATTATTTTATACTCTACAACAAAAAGAAGAAAGAGAAGAGTGTTTTTTCTAACAACAAAACATGATCAAAAGGGGAAATTGATTTAATTTTTCATACCTTGACTCACCCCCTCTCAGGGTATCTAGCCTAGTGGACCTAACAACTTGTATCAGAGGAAAATATTGATATTAGTGTTTCTCTCTCAAATGGAGGTCACTAATCAGAAAGGGATTTTGATCTTCTACAGGAACAATTTTCAACTATGGAAGAATCAGATGCAACAATACTTATGATCTTCAATAATGGATGTTTTTACAGTGGTAATGTATGGTATAACATCCAATATTAATAGTAGTGCATTTTCAAAATCTGAGTTAAGAGAATTGGATGTTGAGACCAAGAGAATTAATGATTTAGGGGGTGACCTATCCAATTCTATATATACAAAAGTGATATCATGTAAAACATCACATGCCATGTTGAAAAACCTATTGAATATATTGAAGGAGATACAAATGTCAGAGAGGCAATGTTGCAAGTTCCGTGGAACAAGAATGAAGATCTGAAAATGAACCCGAATGAGTCTGTTGATGCATTATTTGATATAGTAAATATTTTTGTGGAATATATGGAGGGTCTTGGAGAAGTCATTAAAGACATAAATATTTTAAAGTGCATCTTGAGAAAAATTCCACCTAGGTTCAATCCGAATGATTTAGTTATAGAAGATAATGATCTGAAGGAGCTAACACTAAACAATTTTCACAACACATTAGTAGCATATGAATGAGGAAAGATAATAATGAGGATTTGGAAAAGGTTATATCCAAATATGTGGCATTAAATGCCATGGAAAAGATCACCATTGAAGATAATTAGGAAGAAGAAGTGATGAATGTGGTGATGTCATTCATTTCTTCAAATCTGCAAAGAGGATAAAGAAAGTTCAAGGGGAAACTTCCACTGGCATTTTTTCTATGAGGAAATGTTGGACATCTTGCAGAATGCTTCCCCATGAATTTATAAGAAGATGATGAAAATGAATACAAAATTCCCCAAAATAAGTCTTCAGCCTATGTGAAAGGTAAGAAATAGTTCAATAGAAATTTCTTTAGGAAAAAGAATCTCTTTTCACAAGAATTTGATTGTTTAGATGAGTTTGATGTTTAGAAGGTTGAATAGATGGAGAACTGCAAATATCATGGAGAAACTTCTATGGTGGCAGTTGTAGGTAGTACTCAAAAAAAGGATGAAACCAAAATTGATTAAGAAGAAGAGGTTGAAAGAATAGTTGATATGAAAACTGAGTTAAAGGATTCTTTTGAAGAGATAGATGATTGGATAACCAAAACTAAGAATGCCAACAATGTAGTTTGTGATGCCTAACACTATAGGCAGTAGTAAGAAAAAGAGATGTCTGAGTTGAAGGATTAAATTGAGAAACTCATGTCATCAACACCATAGGACTCAGAATCGATTACTGTGTATAAAATTATGATAGAAGAATAGAAAAGAGAGATCTATGGTCTCAATAACACAATGAAAGAAAAAATCATGCTTATCGATGAACTTGAAGGAGAATTTGTCAGTCTACAAAAAAGGTTACGGAAAAAGAAAAAATTATTCTTCCCAACACTTTATCAAGAAATCAGATCATTCATAAGACTGAAAATATGAATGATAAACCTACTAGTTTAGAAGGAAGGAAACAGCAATCGAACTCAGATGTTAAGGCTCATTTAGGGCTCGATACAAAATAGAAATAAGTCAATGATGATGTCATACTGAAATCGCATGTTCTAAGAATGAAAATTCATATAGTAACAAACTAGAATCAAAAAATTCAAAGAACCCAAGGGACTACAGGAAGTACAGAAGTGACATGTATGAATGCCCCTTTCATCAGGTGTTATTTCTATGGAAAGATGGGACACTCAAAAAAAATATGTGTTCTATATCTAGATGATACTAAAGAGATCATGAAAAGAGATGGTAGCCAAACATATAATAGTTCTATAGAACATATTTCGTAAGACATTTCTTTTGGTGCGGATGATTTGGGAACATGGATAGATACTGTACATTGACCATATAGAGGAATTTACCAAACCAAAATCAAAATTTTCACAAGTAGAATATCAAAGAACCAATAGTTGACAGTAGAATTTTCACATTTTCATGATAAATTTGTCCAATCATACTCTGAGAAAGTTCACAAGTCTCAATATATACCAAGTGTAAAGACAAAAATATGGACCAAGAAGAAGGGAGAAGAGAAGGCAGCAGTTGCTGAAATTTCCCTTTAATAATCAGACCTTTCTAGTGTATGGATCTATGACAGTGGTTTTAAATCTCACATGAAAGGAAATAAGGATCAGGTTACATGCATAAAATATGATAATGAAGGTGTTTTCATGTTTGGTAATGATTAAGGCCTAAAGATAATTGGATTAAGAAAAGATTGATTTTGGGGAAAAGAGATAAGATGTGCTGATGTCTTAGTTGTAAAAGGTCTATGTCACAATATTCTCAGCATCAGTCAATTGTGTAACTCTGAGAATTGAATATTGTTTACAATGAATATGTGTGTCATAAAGGAAAGATATGGTACAATGATCCTACATGGAAAAAAGACAAAAGGGAATCTCTACCTGGTAAGTATAGAAGAAGATATGTGATTTATATCCAGAGAGGAAGGAAAAAATATGTGGCATAAACAACTTGGTCATCTATTCTGGCCATCCCTAGAAGATTTGGTAATGTATGATGCAGAAAGTGACCTTTCTATGCAATCATGTGATCATACTAACACTTGCGATTCATGAAAACAAGGGAAGCTCATCAGAAATACGTATAAGGTAATGGAAAAGAAGTCAACACGAGTGCTCGAATTGGTGCATGATGATGTTTGTGGGCCTATCACAATAAGAGAAATTTTCGGAATGAGGTACTATGTTATTTTTATTATTTACAATAGTATAATGGAATGGTTATTTGTTATTTTCCATTTTTCCGATGTGTTCGGATGCTTAAAATAGTATCGAAAGGGGGTGCTAAAGGATGCTTGGGCATAAAATTATGAAGTTTCGTATTGACAATTATACATATTTCACAAATTTTTAGGTGGAAGGCTATCACAAGAAACCTAGGATAAGACATAATTATTCTTCATTATGATCCCCACAACAGAATGGAGTGGTAGAAAGGAGAAATAGGATCATTAACAACATGGGTAGAATGATGCTTATAAAAAAAGACCTACCAGAGAAATTTTGGAAGGAAGTCGTATTGACATCGATCTAAAATTCGATCAAGAATTTGTTGTTTCTGAAGGATGGAAATACTTCATATGAGATGTGGTATATGAAGAATCCAAAGATAATGTAATTTCAAACCATTAGATGTAAGTGTTTTATACTAAACAAAGAAAAACATAGTATATTTTAGTCCTATGAAGATGAGGGAATATTTCTTGGCTACTCATGAAAATGAAAATCATATAAATGCTTTAATAAAAGGCCGGTAAAAGTAGTTGAGAGAAATTTCATCACTATTGTGAAAAATGATGAGAATGTTCAACAACATAGTGAACAACTTCTTGATGAATGTGATGAAAAGGAATACAACACAGGGGGAGAAGAGGTGGCCAATTTTGATTCAGAAGAAGATACTGATGAGTAAAATGAGGATGTAAAATATGTATATGCACAAAATCCAAGGAGTCAAGCTGAAATTGATAGAAAAAATATCATTGGTGATCATTAATCTCCAGTTCAAAAAAGAAGAATGAAATATCTGCAGCATACATATTTCCTATCATAGGTAGAGCCTAAATGTTTTGTTGATGCAGATGAAGATGAAAACTGGGTTTAAGCTATGAATGAAGAGCTAGATTAGAATTAAAAGAATCAGATGTGGGAGATTGTTTCAAGGCCAATAGTTAAAAATTTCATTGGTAAAAATGGTTCTATCGCAATAAGATGAATGAATATTTAACAAGGATTTGAAACATAGCATGACTAGTGTTCAAAGGATACTCTCAGTGCAATGAAACATTAATGTGTTCTAGATGGATGTCAAATAAGAATTCATTAATGGGGTATTAGTGGGAGAAGTTTATATCAAGAAACAATATGTTTTTTCATTCTTGAGGATGAGAAAAAGTTTTTTCTACTGAAGAAGGCATTGTATGGGCTAAAACAAGCACCAAGAGCATGGTACTCAAAGATTGACCAATATTTGAAGAGGCTTGGTTTCTAGCATGGTGGAGTTGATTACAACATCTATTTCAACAATGATAGTAATAAAAGGATGATGGTGATAGTTTATTTCTATGAAATAATATTTGTAAGACCAAATGAAGTACATTGCATACAGTTTTCTGAATTCATGAAAAGTGCGTTAAAACTATCAATGATTGGAGATATGACATTTTTCCTTGGTTTACTGGTATCAAAAGGATGCAATTGAACATTCATTTCTCAATTAAAATTTTCCAAGGAGATTCTGAGAATATTTGGAATGGAAAATTCCAAGGAGATGAAGTCTCTGATTTTAATCTGGATGAAATTATCAAAAGACAGTAATGGAAAGGTTGTTAATATCACAAAATATAGGCAGATTATTGGGAGATTACTGTATCTAACAATGACATGACCTGATATTGTTTTCCCCACATGCTAACAATGTGATATCAATGTAATCCCAAGGAAAGTCACATGATTTCAGTAAAAAAATTACTTCTATATATCCAAGGAACTATGGATTTCAGTTTGATGTATAAGGAAAAATCTCAGTAAGAGTTGTTGGGATATACAGATGCCGATTGGGCCGGAGCAGCGGATGATAGGAAATCAGCATTAGGTGGTGCTTTATATCTTGGTGGATTGTTCATTTCTTGTCTAAGAAAGAAGAAATATTTCATTTCATTGAGTATCGCAAAAGCTTAGTATATTGTGGCCACTCAAGCATGCACACAGTTATTATGGATGAATCAGCAGCTTGATGACATGGGAGTTGAAGTGAAGTCGCCAATTGAAATATAGTTCATTAAATCATGTGCTATAAATCATAGAAAAAATCCCATCTACAACTCAAAGACAAATAACATTTAGATAATGCATCTCTTTATCAAGGATAAGGTTGACCATGGAATCATGAAGTTGGAGTATGTACCTACATAACTACATGTTGCAGAAATTCTGACAAAGGGTATACACAAGGAAGATTTCGAGTGACATCGACTGGCTCTAAGAGTTATGTCGACTCCCTGAACATGAAAAAGTGTGGTTGTGGTATCCCCCTCTCCTTGAGATAAGTTGTGTTATTTCTCTAATGTGTTAATCTGTGTGCTTTCCAACATTGAAGACCACAAAGGAGTGACCTATGGGTTCATTGACAAAGGGGGAAAAATAGTGACTCATATTGGGTGAGAAATGGTGGCATAAGAAGGGGAAAATGTAATAGTTAATTACACAAGGAGAAGCTGGCAGGTGGAGAAGTGAGATAGGGGAGAGTAATGAGATAGGGGGAAAGTTTTTAATGTTATGATGCTAGAAGTAATCAATCAATGAATAGATATCATGATAGATGAAGATTTTGATACAAGCAGAAGATTGCTGTTGTAATGGTGTTAGAAGGTTTCCATTTATCAACAATTGGTATCAATTTGGTATCAAAAATTAGGGTCAGAAATGATGTAATTCATTAATGAACTTTTCATAATTCTCTTCTTTCTCATGCCGATCATTGCTCATGTGGGAATATAGTACTTGGTGGTTGTATATTTGGTCACTATCGGAATTGAATGAGGCGAATGGTGGTAGATGATGGAAGGATATTTTGTGAGGTATCAAAGTGCAGAGAATAATTTTGAGAAGAATTGTCAACAAACCCAAAGGGGGATTTTATTGGGAAGAAATCCATCAAGGAATTAGTGCAACATTTTTGGCTTAGTTGTGTATGTTTCAAATGCAGGTTTCCATAGAGAATTGTCAAGTTACAGTGATTTTGTTGAAAATCTATGATGGAAAAGAACCCTTACAATGGAATAGAAGATCTATAGATGGTACAAAAAGAGAAAATACGAGATGGGGATGTTTTCTATATTTTTGGGTTCCCAAATTTGGAGTTTGGTGAGCATTTAAAAATATTGATTTCCATGAAGATCTCATAAAAATATGTAAAATGAATGAGTTTCGCGATTCCGGGCATCTTGATGTAGATTTCATGAAGACTTGAAGAATGTTGATGGTGTTGTTCGTGACTATAATGACATTCACAAACAGAGGAGGTAAAGAAAATTGCAGTGAAGCTTTTCGGTGGTAGTGCGAATAAATGTATGGGATACTCCGTAATTATAGCGAGCTCGACAATCTGAAAATTGTTATGGTGCTTTGAGATATAGAGAGAATTTATGTGGAAATTTCAGAGCTTCCTGATGTGAGCTGATGTGGTACTGAATATGTGTCGAATGTTAGAGGGGCGGTGGAATCGCCTATAAATAGGCATTAACCCCCTTGAGAGAAGCATATAGTTTTCCAAGAAAACAATTTTGGTCTCAACTCCCAAAGGAGGATCGCAAAGGTAATGTGCTTCGCGAAAGATGGAGCTTCGTGGCGGAAAATCTAGCTTCGCAAAAGTGGTGGGTTCTACATTGGCTCAATGATCCTCGTGAAGGAAGTTGCTTTTCGACGAATTTAGCTATGCGACAGAGTAATATTTGCGATGTCTTTTGCATTGAAAAGGTCAGAGCTCTGCGAAGCAGTGTGCTCCGCGAGGCAGTGAGCTCTACAAAGGTATGTGCTTCACAAAGAGGTTGGTACTTCGTGAATGCTTGTTTGATCTTCACGAAATTGGGAGCTTCGCGAAGTAGGTTGATTTAAGAAGGTATTTCCCAAAGGTTATTGCCCAGTGGTCAAGAAAAAAGTGGTATTCATCAGTGGATGAAATTTAGGCCGTAATAGATCATATACATACAGTGGAGAATGCATTCATTACTGATATTGAAGAGACCTAGAGGTCTACAACTGTGAGTGGGTCTTCTGAAGAAGCTGTGAGCTCACATTAGTTTAGAGAGAAGTGAGTTCTCAAATTTTGAGTGGGTGTAAACAAGGAGGGATAGTGATTCCACTTCAAACTGGTAAACATTAGTGCACTTATGGTGGATTTGGTACATTGTCACATCGCCTATGTAAGCTCCATAGACGTAGACTAGTGAGGGTGAACTAAGTAAAATTGTTGTGTCTTGTGCATGTTTTATGTTTCTTTTATACTTGGAAATTAGAAGGAGAGAGAGAAGAGGGTTTTTTCTAACAATAAAACTTGATCAAAAGGGCAGTTGTTTTAATTTTACATTCCCCAATTCACCCCCACTCAGGGAATCTAGCCCAATGGACCTAACAATAAATATTTTAATATTACAGTAATAATGTTGGGATGATGTGGAATGTGGTAGATATATGGTATTTGGTTATGATATGTTGTTTGTTGTAGAGATATAGGGTAATTAGTTTTGTTCTGTGGTGTACAGATAAAATTATATGGATGTAGCTATTAAGTGGATACATGTTATGTGTGTATATAAATATTGAAGCGATGTGAGTTTTAGGACATATGTAATTGGGGTTTGAGGGTAACAATTTTAATGGGGATGTGGTTTTGGAGTACCTTTCAAACCTATATTTTTAATTGATTATTATTTTTCCAATATTGTATATGGATGTAGTGAGTAATTTTTTATGTAGTTAGGTGGTTAGTTAACCTAATACGAGTAACGAGTCCTCTAGATTGTTTATTCAGTAAGGATTTAACAAAATTTTTTAATATACACATGAGAGGGTCCATGTCATAATCAAATTTATATATTATTACATGCTCACTCATGGATTTTATAACCTATCATTCAAAATTTTAATATTAGATTCAGTGATTAGTATATATAAAGTAGCTTATGGAGTTCATGACTACTAATGAAATGTCTATTATAGGAGTTTTCCATGGTATCTTTATTTTGTATACTTTTATTATTATATTACTTTAAAAGCCTTGAATAATTGATTTTATTTATATTATATGGATTTGATTGGTGGTTCTCTCTTACATTCATGGGATTTATAATGCTGATTCCTCCTCTATCTAATTTTTATATGCTTGGTGTTGGTCACAAATCCGTGTCCCATGGGAAGCATTATTTAGTGTTCCATATTGTCTTTACTGTAGAACCAAAAGGGTTTCTAGTGATTAATGATCACAAGAAATTGGTTTCAAATATTTTCAATGAAATTTAGGATTTAACGTGGATATAGGAACTGGTGTAGGTTGTGTTTGTGTTTGGTAAGAAAATAGTTCCCCCAAACATAACATGTAAAGTTGGAATAAGACACCAACTAGAATATAGAGGGCCCCTATTTGATCTAATTAAAAGAAAATTATGGTACACTAAAAACTCAAAACTTAAAGTGTTCTGAATAAATGGCAGTTACATAGGTAAGGTAGATGCATCGGACTATTTTTTCAGTGTTTTTAATTGGGAAATTCTTAGCGAGATTAAAATGAAAATATTAAAATGACATTAAATATAATTTGATAAATTGAGAATCATAGTTATTGATTCTATTGTATTTCTATTTGGATGATGAGAATTTAAATAAATTCATATTGATGAGGTTTAGTGGGATGCTCGGGTTTGAGATAGAAGGGTTAATGAAGAGGAAAATGATTCATAGAGGAAGTCACTCCATGAGTTCGATCTTTAAAGAATTCCAAAATATAAGGTGTATATCTCCAATCAAGATATAAAGAGGTGGTTTTTAAGTACATATTTGTTTCTAGTTTGATCCATGAATGGAAGGAACATTTAATTTATTAGATATTAGTATTTTGGTGGTTTTTTGATAAGTGGTTGATCTAGTTTATGGGTGATCATGATAAGTTAAATATTTCAAGGAAGATAATCGTGAAGATGGATTCAGCTAGTTTTATTTATTCAATACCAAATAAAAGTAAGTAGGATGGATTTATTTGACTTTAATAATAATGTGTAGATTTTTTAAAATATTTTATTCTTCACAATGAATTATCTTAGATGGGATTATAATCTCCTTTACATTGAATAAGTTAGGTTGTGACATTTCTAGGAGGTACTATATCCCTAAATATAGAACTCAGTGACCCCAAATATATTATTAACATATATTAATTTGTTGAAAAAATTATTGGTGATTTCAATGGTGCTAACATAAAGGGATTAACTAAATGAGGGATTTCATCAGAATATCATAAGTATTATGGTTGTGCTAGAGGATCCCATTTATATTGGAAACCAATGATTCAACTAATAAATATTTAATCATTCTACACCTATAGTTTCATTTTTAGATATGGTTGTTATTGGGATTCTAATATATGTTCTAAAACAAATTGATTTACATGTGGATGTTATTCTTTTTAATAGTTACAATGGATAACCATTCTAATCAATCAGTGTAGGGTAGGGGTTCATCTTCCTACACATCCCAAATAAAATATTCTTCTTATACCATATCAGTATAAATAGATTCAATAATGCTATAATAATTAGATGTTAGATGATTTAGTTACAGAAAAATTCTATCATGTTACTCATCCTTAAATACTGAGGATTGAGAATGATCATGGAGGTTGTTGTCATTTGGGATAGTGAGGTAGAGGAGTGGGGAATTGTTAATTGCATTCCATAGATTTTTTTTATTTTAGAAAGACCATCAATACTACCATATTAAATGATCTAGGACTCATGGTTGATATAAATTTATCTTCGTTAGTGTTTGAATAGAAATTGGATTCTAATCAAGTTGACTTGATGTATGTTGGAATTATGAATTGAGTATTGGGAAGCATCAGTCATAGAGAGATTCATTCTTATTGGTATTACTATTACATGATTTCATCCATGGAATGGATTTTTTATATTCAATACATGTTTTTATTTATTTCATATATATAATGGTTTATTATATTATTGTAGAAGGTGATAAAATAGTGTTAATTGACAAGAAATACCATTAGATAGATCACAGTAAAAGAGAACGAATTTCTTCCCAGATAAAATAGTTAATTATGTGATTAGCGATTGTTTTAAATAATATTTATAAGAGTTATTATAAATTTTTTTGTCTTTCCAAAAGAGGTTGTGAGAGTAACCAATGAAATCATATTGAGTTCTTGATATTGTTTAATTTAGATGTCCCTATAATTTATATGTATAATTATTGGGTGATTCCTTATAAGTTTTTGGAGTTTTGGATTCAAATTTATGAACCACTATATAAGGTATCCAACTATGCTAGTATGTTAACATAGGGTGATGTAGTGTTTTCCAGAATAATTGGTATTGTAGTCTTGAATTTTTTATTGATTACTACTAATTAAATCAAGTAATAATAAAGAATATCTATAACTTTTTGAGGATCAATGAATGATTCAATCAGTTAATGGTAGATAATTGGTTCTAAAAGTTCAACCTCAAGACTTGATAGTAATAAATGAGTGAAAAAGAGGAGGTCAACCCAAATATATCCTTTAGGTATCTTTATGGACACATCATGTTTATGATTATACCTTTTTGTGTCACAAATACCCATTTTATTCTCATTAGACTTACGAGCTCTGTGTTTTGTGAGGGTCCCCTATGAACTAATGAAAGAAAAATGATATTACACTAAAAATTCAAAACATAAAGTGTTCTGATTATAGGGTAGTTACCCAGGTAAGGTACATTTATAAAACAATTTGTTTCGGTGTTTCTAATTGGAAAATTGTTAGGAAGATTGAAATAAAAATATTTAAATGATATTAAATATAATTTGATAAATTGAGAATCATAGTTATTGTTTCTATTATAGTGCTATTTGGAAGATTATAATTTAAATAAATTCATATTGATGAGGTTTAGTAGGATGCTCGGGTTGGAGATAGAAGGGTTAATGAAGAAGCAAATGATTCATATGGTGGTCACCCCATGAGTTCGATCTTTAGAGAATTCCAAAATATACGGTGTATGTCTCCCATCAAGAGATAGAGAGGTGGGTTTTAAGTACATATTTGTTTATATTTTGATCCATGAAATGAATGAACATTTAATTCTATTGGTTATTAGTATTTTGGGGGTTTTTTAATAAGTGGTTGATCTGGTTTCTGGGAGATCATGATAAGTTAATGATTTCAAGGAAGATATTCGTGAAGATGGTTTTGGCTAGTTTTATTTATTCCATACCAAATCAAATTAAGTTGGATGAATTTATTTCACTTTAATAATGGATTATAGGTTTTTTCAAATATTTTATTTTTTGCAACAAATTAGCTTAGATGGGATTATAATCTTCTTCACATTGAGGAAGTTAGGTTGTGACATTTGTAGGAGGTACTATATCCATAAATATAGAACTCAGTGACCCCAAATACATTATAAACATATATTAATTTGTTTAAAATAGTATTGGTGATTTCAATGGTGCTAACATGGATGGAATAACTAAAAGTGGGATTTCATCTGAACATCATAAGTATTAAGGTTGTGCAAGAGGATCTCGTCTATATTGTTAACCAAGGATTCAACCAATAAATATTTAATCATAGTACACCTATAAATTCATTTTAGATCTGGTTGTTATTGATATTCTAATATAAGTTATAAAATAAATTTATTTACTTGTTTATGTTAAGGTTATTAATAGTTCATGTGGCTAACCATTCCAATCAATCGGTATAGGGTAGGGGTTCATCTTCCTATAGATCCCAAATAAAATATTCCTCTAATACCATATTAGTATAAATAGTTTCTATAATGCTATAGTAATTAGATGTTAGATGATTTAGTTAGAGAGAAAACTTGTCTTGTTACTCATCCTTATATACAGATGATTGAGAATCATCATGGAGGTGGTTGTAATTTGGGATAGTGAGGTAGAGGAGTGGGGAATTTTTAATTGCATTCCATAGAGTGGTTAATTTCAGAAAGACCATCAATTCTACAATATTCAATGATCTAGGACTCATGGTTGATATACATTTATCTTCCTTTGTGTTTCAATATAAATTGGATTCTAATCGAGTTGTCTTGATGTATGGTGGAATTATGAAGTGAAGATGGGGAAACATCAGTCATAGTGAGATTCAATTTTGATGATATTACTACTACATGATTTCTCCAAGGGAATGGATTGGTTGTATTCAATACATGTTTTTATTTATTTCATCCAT
This sequence comes from Viscum album, assembly GCA_963277665.1. NCBI lineage: Eukaryota > Viridiplantae > Streptophyta > Magnoliopsida > Santalales > Viscaceae > Viscum > Viscum album. Next base: position 1,675,485,753 of record OY728133.1, read on the forward strand.
ATAATGATTTATTCTATTGTTGTAGAAGGTGAAAAAATAGTGTTAATTGACAAGAAAGACCATTAGATAGATCACAGTAAAAGAGAACCAATTTCTTCCCAGCAAGAGGAGTTAATGATGCGATTAACGATTGTTTTCAATAATGTTTATAAGAGTTATTATGGATTTTTATGTCTTTGAAAAAGTGGTTGTGAGAGTAACCCTTGAAATCATATTTAGTTCTTGATATTGTTTAATTTAGATGTCACTATAATTTATCTTTCTCATTATTGGATGATTCCTTATAAGTTTTGGGAGTTTTGGATTCAAATTGATGATCCACTATAGAAGGTATCAAACTATCCTAGTATGTTAACATTGGGAGATGTAGTGTTTTCTTGAATAATTGGGATGGTAGTCTTGAATTTTTAATTGATTATTAATAATTGGATCAAGTAATAATAATGAATATCTATACCTTTTTGAGAATCAATGATTGATTCAATCAGTTAAAGGGAGATAATTGGTTCTAAAAAATAAACCTCAAGACTTGATAGTAAAAAAGGATTGAAAAAGTGGATGAAACCCCAAATATATCTTTTAGGTATCTTTATGGAAACTTCATGATTATGAGTAAAACTTTTGGTGTCACAAATACACATTTTATTCTCATTAGGCTTATGAGCTCTGTGTTTTGTGAGGCTCCCCTATGATCTAATGAATTGAAAGCGATAGTACACTAAAAATTCAAAACATAAAGTGTTCTGATTATAGGGTAGTTACCCAGGTAAGGTACATACCTCAAACAATTTTTTTCTGTGTTTTTAATTGGGAAATTGTTAGGGAGATTGAAATTAAAATATATAAATGATTTTAAATATAATTTTATAAATTGAGATGAATATTTATTGTTTCTATTGTATTGCTATTAGGATGATGATAATTGAAATAAATTCATATTGACGAGGTTTATTAGGATGCTCGGTTTGGAGATAGATGAGTTAATGAAGAGGAAAATGATTCAAAGAGTAAGTCACTTTATGAGTTCGATCTTTAGAGAATTCCAAAATATAAGGTGTATATCTCTAATCAAGATATTGAGAGGTGGTTTTTTATGTACATATTTGTTTCAAGTTTGATCCATGAATGGAAGTAACATTTAATTATATTGGTTATTAGTCTTTTGGGGTTTTTTTATAATTGGTTGATCTGGTTTATGGGAAATCATGAGAAGTTAAAGATTTCAAGGAAGATATTTGTGAATATGGTTTTTGATAGTTTTATTTATTCAATACCGAATCAAATTAAGTAGGAAGGATTTATTTCACATTAATAATAGAGAATATTTTTTTTAAATATTGTATTCTTTACAAAGAAATATATAAGATGGTATTATAATTTCTATCACATTGAGGAAGTTAGGTTGTGACATTTCTAGGTGGTACTATATCCATAAATATAGAACTCAGTGACCCCAAATACATTATAAACACATATTAATTTTTTGAAAAAGGTATTGGTGATTTCAAAGCTGCTAACATGGGTGGAATAACTATATGTGGGATTTCATCAAAACATCATTTGTATTAAGGTTGTGCAAGAGGATCCTGTCTATATTGGTACCCAAGGATTCAACCAATAAATATTTAATCATTGTACATCTATACACTCATTTTTAGACATGGTTGTTATTGGGATTCTAATATAAGTTCTAAAATAAATTCATTTACTTGTGGATGTTAAGGTTATTAACAGTTCCAGTGGCTAACTATTCCGATGAATTAGAATAGTGTAGGGGTTCATCTTCATTCACATCCCAAATAAAATATTCATCTAATTCTATATCAGTATAAATAGTTTCTATAATGCTATAGTATTTAGATGTTAGATGATTTAGTTAGAGAAAAAACCTATCATGTTAATCATCCTTAAATACAGAGGATTGAGAATGATCATAGAGGTGGTTGTCATTTGGGATAGTGAGGTAGAGGAGTGGGGAATTGTTAATTGCATTCCATAGAGTTTTTAATTTCAGAAAGTCCATTAGTGCTACCATATTCAATGATCTAGGACTCATGGTTGATATACTTTTAGCTTCCATAGCGTTTCAATAGAAATTGGAGTCTAATCGAGTTGTCATGATGTATGTTGGAATTATGAATTGATGATGGGGAAACATCAGTCATAGAGAGATTCATTCTTATTGATATTACTACTACATGATTTCATCCATGGAATGGATTGGTTGTATTCAATACATTTCATCCATATAAGGGTTTATTCCATTTTTTTAGAAGGTGAAAAAATAGTGTTCACTTACAAGAAAGACCATTAGATAGATCACAGTAAAAGGGAACCTATTTCTTCCCAGCTAGAGGATATAATGATGTGATTAATGATTATTTTCAATAATGTTTATAAGAGTTATTATGGATTTTTATGTCTATCCAAAAGAGGTTGTGAGAGTAACCCTTGAAATCATATTGATTTCTTGATAATGATTAATTTAGATGTCACTATAATTTATATGCCATATTATTGGATGATTCCTTATATGTTTTGGGAGTTTTGGATTCAAATTGATGATCCACTGTTGAATGTATCCAACTATCCTAGTATGCTAACATATTGATATGTAGTGTTTTTCCTGAATAATTGCGATGATATTATTGGATTTTGAATTGATTACTACTAATTGAATCACATAATAATAAATAATCTCTATCCCCTTTTGAGGATCAATTATTGATTCAATCATTTAAAGAAAGATAATTGGTTCTAAAATATTATACTCAAGACTTGATAGTAATAAATGAGTGAAAAAGAGGAAGACACCACAAATAAATATTTTAGGTATCTTTTTGGACACTTCATGTTTATGAGTATACCTTTTGGTGTCACAAATACCCATTTTATTCTCATTAGTCTTACGAGATCTGTGTTTTGTGAGATCTTAGATCACTTTTTTAGTAGTTTTTACTGATTAAAATATCTTTTATTGAAGTTAAAATTAAGATAATATAGATTATTGTAGGGATATTCATCTAATTTTATGCAATCACTAACTACATATGTCTTTTTCCTAGTTCAAGTTATAGGACTATTTGGTGACATTACTTGGTAATTTCGATTCACAATAAATATTTTTATTGGATACCTAATATATTGAAGTAGTTATTTATTGGGTGGATCCTAATAGTGTTTTACATGTTCATAGTTTCCATAGTTTTGAGGAACATTATAGGAGTTTTATATTAGATTTGTTAAAAATTGTGGCCTCATTAATATATTTTACCAAGAATTACTAGACCATTATATGTATAGGTCACATTCAAGAATCATCTGAGTACTTAAAAGAGAAATTGATTTTGTGCACCTATTATTTATTTCTAGAGGAAGGAGTCATGTTTATGGTTTTTTAGAATACTTCACCTCTCACTCAAGGATGTTACGTGAATCTATAGAGGGAAATGATCACTTATTTTTCTTATTATTTCTATCTTCATGAATATAGTTTCTTCACCCATGATATAGATAATTAATTAGTTGTGTTTTCTCTTAATATTTAGTTTTTTCATTAATAGTGATTATTTTTATTTTTAACTGATCATAAGATATTGACGAATATCTTCTATCAATGATAACTAAATATACTTAACTAGAGGTGGATAGAGTTTTTAGATGATTATTATTTCAAGACATACTTCTCCCAAAATATAAGAAATGTGTTACATGATGTGTTGAGCTGAAATTATTATGGTGATGATTTTTATGAGTCGAAATATTTTTATAATATTTAAATGGAGAATTCAATAATTTATCATTTTATATAGGAATATATTGATCATTTTTTTATATCAGATAATATAGGAAAAAATATTTTCTTCACAGGTGGATGGATCATTTTTTAGATATCCTAATTTCAATGTATTTCAAGATTTTTTTCATGTTTAGTAATGATCCTTAGTAATGTTAATAGGAAAATTAACATTGTGTATTATTTTTGGGGATCCTCCTTGTTCTAGTGAAAATGTAGAAGGCTGTTATTTACAGGTTTCATAGGTCATAACTAGTATTTAATCTGATTATATCTAAAATATATCCTGATTTTAGGTTTAATTTTAATGTCCAGGGTTAATATGGTGATAGTCGAATTTGTGTTTTGGTGATTGATGTTTTAGTGGGTGAAGGTCAAAAATCACATTCCTACTTGTTTTGGGAACCATTAGATGTTCCATGGTGGAATATACAAAGAAATTTTGATTGATTTCTTTTCTATTGCACTATAATCTCATTTTGGAATTTATTTCTTCTTGGTTTTTATAGATTTGATGAATATGTAGGCTTAATTATTGGTGAACAAGGAGTTGAGTGTAGTTGTTTCTTTCTTGAGGTTGTATGTGTAAGCAGTTTAATGGATTTGTGACTTTATAGGTGTGATAATATTTTATAAAGATTATTTATTTTTTACTTATGAGTCAAGAAGGATTCTCTAGTGTGATTTTGTCTCCCAACTATGTGTTACAACTAATTTTTATTCTCATATGGATGTTCAAATTCATTATACGGCCTAATTTCTAGAGGAAATACTGTGTACATGTTTATTTGATTTAATTGGTTCGTGGGTAATTACATTACCTATTTCTATGTTATTATATTATAATATCTATCACTCTTCTATTTTTATGTCCCTATTAGAGAAAATATATGGGATGCATTTCATTTCTTTTTTTTCTCCCAATGAGGTTAGAGAGTCATTGATTTATATACTAGATTTGTTTTGAATCTTGATAATAAGCTATAGGTAGATTTTGAGTCTATGTAGACTAATCAATGCCCTTTGAAGGGTTATGTTAATTAGAGGAGAAACCCCTATAAATTTAGGTCAGTGATAATTTATTCCAAATAGTTTCGACATTCCTTAATAGATAATTGGTTATTAATAGCTATAATCATTCTCATCTTTTCAAAAACATTTAAGGTGGTGGGTAATATAATTGATGGTGCACATCTGTTTGATATTCCACTATAAACAGTTATGATTCTCGAAATTTAATTTATATTGTAGCTATATTGGAATTTTCACAATGAATTTTATATCATTTATTATGCAGTCTCGGATATTGAGAAGGATACAAAATTCTAGGAAAAACCAGTTGAGATTTAATATCATTAAGAGAAGGTGTTACATGGGAATTTCATTAACTCAGTTTGTGTCTTATAGTGTAGTTTCATCTTAGAACAACGTACATGGGAATGTGAGTCATAGACTTTATGATCCCATATTTTATTACACCATATTTTTATATAATGTTTTGATGTTTTATTATAGACTAATTTGATTGAATTTTTTCCCCCATTGTGTTTTCATATGTTCAACTGATGGTAAGATTCGTGTACGATAGATATATCATTAGATTCTTGTAATTATGGTTGTCTTTATCACTCCATGTTATTTTGATTCTTAATGATAATAATATTTTTGTGGGAATCTAATGTTGAAACTCATGTTTTTCATTGTACTCTATATTGATTTCTTTTGTTTCAAGATGTATCAATGGTATTTTTTAGGTGAATTAAGGTGGAGAAGTTACAAAAATGTATATTAGAGAGATAAACGATCATGGTTGTCATCCAATATGTCATGGTGAGTTTCTAGTGGATATTATGGACTCTCTATAGACCAAGATGGTTGGTTTTTTTTTTTTGATTTTTGAGAGTTCATATAGTTTATAATTGTTTTGGTGATGTGTCATGTTTTTTTGTAGTTTATTCTATAGAGCTAATCCTTTTAGAGGATATATTACCTTAGAGGAATCCTAATAAATAATGGGAAATCATAAAATGACCATTTTTATTGTCAATGTGCATTTCAGTATGTCCATTATACTAATTTCTTATATTGTAGTTTATAAGAATGGGTGGAAATGATGAGGTTAGATAGTGTTATTATGTTGTGTTTTATGGGTTGATTAAAGGGTTAAAGCTGAATGAGTCATATTTGGGGCCACCATTCCATTGTTTTGGTCAAACATGTTTTTAAATGAGTGAAAATATTCAAGAAAAAGATTGAGATACAACATTTTAAAATATAAAGATCTTGTATTTCCATTAACCAAGCTCCATTATTAAATAACACAGTCCTCACCATGGAATAGTAGTGTCCCCTAGATTTTTATTATAAATTCATGTGGTCCCCTTACTTTGGTTGGATTATTTTAATATCTCATAAACCCTAGGAAACTGTGGGAACTCTTTTGGTGATCTTAGTTCCCTATGATCGGTCCTAAATCCCTTACTTTACGATATAAATCCCTTATAAAAAAGGCTCTCTTTAATATTTTTTAATTTTTCTTACTTATCCTCTTATTAAAGTTTATAGTAGTCAGATGGGTAACGTTTATGTGGATTTTTTCCAATTTCATGATAGAGAGTCAATGTGTATAGGTTTTGTATGGAATACTTTTAGATAATTTGATGATCAATTAGTACTCAATCGTATGTAGTGTTTGTTGAATCATCAATTAAGGTTTTTTATTTAATATTTATTCTTTATTTACCATGATAATATGGATTAATAATTCATTATAATTTAATGGGTAGATTTATGGAATTTTCCTGATGAAAATAAATACTAAATATGAGAAATTGAAATATAGTGGGAGATTTTATTGTTTCCTGTGGTTTATTTTTATTGATTTTCTGTATTTTTCTCTTCTTTTTCTTGATGATGTAATCCATGCTATTATTATTGTTTTAAAATAATTCTTAAAATTATAATTTTTAGGTGAAATATTGTAACTTAACATGAACCGACCCTATAAATCTTATTGTGTTATGTGGTTATTTCAATTATTTAGTTATTGGTACTCGGTAAGGCATAACTCGAATGGTTTTGATGAGGGGATAATGTAATGAACGAAACCATCATTAATGAATATTAATCTTGATATAATTAAATGTATTATTATGTAAAATTCTTATATAACATATTTACTTATTTGGAATTATGTTTTTGGATTTTAAAATACTGTTATGAATTGTTACCGTTGCTAATATAGTCGTTGAACAATGACCACATGATTAATATAAATATTGGGCTATATCAAATCCAATTTAATAAAAAAAAGGAAGTGATGGCCTCATCTAGTAGAATTAAACCATATAATTCCCATTTCCAAGAGCTTGTAAAGAAGTTGGTGTCACTGGGATTCACTCTTGACCATTCCCAAGATGATCTTCAACATGTTAAGCTCGAACAAAACCTCCTATGGGAGAAGTGGAAGTTGATATAGATTACCACCCGAGCGAGGTTATCGAAGCCACCCCAAGAGTCTATCACCATCACAAACCATACCCTTAGGTCATATGCGGGTGTTATAAGGGGTTATGTATCAAGACCATTTCACTATTATTATGTGCCTTAGTTTTGTATATAATAACGAATATACTTTTATTTTATTATTGTTACATTGTAAATAGTTTTCAGGGCGCAAATATTATTTTTTAATATTAAATTAAGAAATCTATTTTTATGAATTAATGGATTTTTGAATTAAATAATATTTTAATAAAATATTATCATTAAAATAATTTTTATAATATATAAATTATTGTCTAATTTTTTTAATACCATTGTGATTTTTATTTATGGTTGAAAGCCATTTTTGTCAATACCCATGAATTTTTAATAAATGTCCTTTTTTATTTTAAAAGTAAAAAATCACATATTTAGAAAATTATTTAGATAAAATAAATGTTATTTTTTTCATTAAGACATCAATATTATCCAACAGTGAATTTTTTATAATTTTTTGAGGTAGTCAAATCATTGTGTAAAAATTAAATACCGTTCAATTATATAATGTGTTTTATGACACCATAATGACACAATAGTGATATAATAAAATACAATAAATAGGATTTTCAGAAAATATATGATTTATCTTAAAAAATAATGTGATTTTAGATTAATTTAATGGTGCCTTAATTGACCCTCCAAGGCAAATAAAAAATATTAACTTTTTAAATTGATTTCCATGAGTGTGTGACTCACCTTCACATAATCAAGCAAAATATTTTAACATGTTCAGCCATTGGCCATATAAAATAAGGTTTTTCAGTCCAATTTGGAAAAAACCATTGTAAATCCCTATGTTTTGGTTTGTGGTTGTGATTAGATTAATGTGTGGTGGCCAAAACCTAAATAATAATGAATTCCCTCTCTTTTCTTGTATAAACCCACCGAAGCTCCCACTTTCTCTTCACTAAAACCCTTTTGAGATTGACCAATCCCTGCCATCCTCTATCAAAAATCCTCTCAAGTATCCTCATGCTCCCATGATGCCTCTTTCAATACTCTCCAAAGACTTTGAGATCACACTTCCAAGTAAGGGATTTCTTCCTTTCTCATTTTTGGTCCAAATATCATTATGTTGTTATACACTTTTAGATTCAATTAAAAATGATGGGGTATGATTTCTCACCACCCCCATACATTCATACTTATTTATGAATAATTATAGACCCATTTCCTTATCATTAATGTCTTCCATGCACACCTGTTACCATGCCAAATTTCCGTAAGGAATTTCTCTCTTCTGATTTACATTCAAGAAACTATTTTGTAATATGAATATAAATTCCATTTTATATGTTGGAACAAGTATCTATATAAACCCCTTACTATTCATTTCATGTACACTTTATTCTACACCAATCTTTATCTCATCAACCATTTTTATGAATTTTTTTCATGCCATTAGGCTGCTGAAATTACACCGTGTTTCCAATCCAAAGTCATTGTGTAGTGAATACCATGCTCATTTCTCTATCAAGGGTATTCAAATTTTTTCAAATTTAATTATTCATTATTGATTTTCATTTTTGAATTCCAGATTACTTTATCGTGTTATAAATTATATTGTTTATTGAATCCATGTTATATGATCCATGTGGCGCACTTATGAATGAAATGAAATGATTAAGAAAGGTGTGCCCTAATTGCACTACAATGTATTTAGTAAATATTATTATCATGATACATCAAGTTAAATGTGTGTTTACTCATTCTAATTCAAGTGAAATGAGGTTTTACTCTTGCACCATGTGAAATTATCCTTGGCTCATGTTAATACCTCGTTAAGTGTTGTTTCTACATTTTCATTTTAGGATAATCATGTTATATCATGAATTTCTATTCATTTTCTCTTAGACTCCATTGATATTCTTATTGCCAAACATGTGCTATATTTTTTATGTTATGCCTATTTTACTCCCTTATGGGGCATTATAGATCACCATTTTCTTATGCATGTACTCAAGTTATCATATTCAATACTATGTACAGAAGATTGTGTATGGTCATGTAAATGAAGTCCTCAATAAACACTAGTATTTAATGTTTTAATTTGTTATGTAATATTAATAAGCCCCAATGACACAAGACCCCTCAATATTTTATGTTTTATCATGTGATGGTTTTATTTAATAAATCAAGTGTATGTATGTAATAATGATCATGGTTGTTATAGTTGGTATTAGAGGATAGGTTTGGTATTTTGTAGATTAGGGTTATAAAACCACAGTGAATGCATTAGGTATAAAACTATGTACAATAAAAATAACCCTATATCTTGTGGATTATTTAGTATGTTCTTTATCAAGAAAATACATCTTTGTCTAGATATAAGAAGGTATAAGAGGCTCTAGAACATATGTATCTAGGGATAAATCCTGAAAACAATTTCATGACCAAGACTCTAATGGGAACTAGTACACAACAACATGTATTTCTTCACTCTTGGGAGATATAATTTGGTAAATTCACGAGTAAGTATGATCCATTATTAAAGAAAACATTCCCCCTAATGATATATGTTGGGATACAGATCATGGATAGCATAGATTTAATCTTATAAACTCATATTTTAAGGAAATAACAAAAATTTAAAAATTATCAATTTTTTTGGATTACTAATTTATGTATTACCACTAACATTCCTTTTATTCTTGTCAATGGTCGTTAATAAGAGGACTCGGGCCAACATCAAATGTGGGGATCAATGTGATGACTATTCTAATGAGATGCCCAATCTGATGGGAGTGGGAATCACAAACATTTCTATAGTACTCTATTAGTTAACTCACCTTTTTAATTGCAACATGTGTCAAGAGTAATTTTTAACCCCTCCTAAGAAATAACATGTTACAACTGAGAGAATCATGAGACAAAGGCCTCCCACTTTTAATAGATCATATGATCCCCCAATTTCCAAAAAACGGATCGAATCCATTGAAGTGATCTACTCTATCCTTCAATGATATGAACAAGAGAACATTATTCACGCTACTTATCATATGGATGGTGAAGCTGTTCAATGGTAGACATTGATAAAAAATGCAAAGCCTATGGAAGATATCGAGGAATTAGAATTGAAGGACTTCGAGAATAAGTTTTTTGATAAATATTTTCCTCTCAACTTATGACTTAATATAGAAATGGACATCTTTGAAATCAAGAAACAAGGAAATGAATCTATTAGAGAATATTAGGAAAACCTCACATGGCTTTCAAGATATGCCTATAACTTTTTCATTACCCTCGAATTCAATGTTGACCGCTTCTTTGGTGGCATTAAAACTAGCCTAGAAAAATCCCTAGCAATCCATGACATCAAGATCTATATAGAAATTTTCGAATGTGTCATAAAATTTGAATTGGATATTATAAAATCTCAAGGGTATCAGGGGATATGAAGACTAAGGTGGAATTCAATTATTTTGGTCCGATAGATAAATCCAATGGTGCGTTGAAAATCCATCACCCCACATGCCAAATGTGTGGAAAGAAGAACCCTAGAAATTTCTTGATGTGGACGAGGAAATGATTTAGGTGTGGATGCCATGGGAACTTGGCTATTAAATTGTAAAAAGAGAAACCTGCAGCAACGACATAGGAGAGGAACGCTCTATTCGACCATCAATACGTTGTTCATTACATCAACTACAATGATACATGGCACGTTTCAAACTAGAGCCCTTAGCCAAGGGTTTTTTGAGGAAACCAACAACCTCCAAGGTAGAAAGGGTGATAATTTTACATCATTACTGCCTAAGTGAACCCCAACAATGAGGTGGTGACATGTAAACTTGTTATTCATTCAAGAATAGAGAATTTAATTTTTGATTCTGGTTCTATGAATTCTTTTATATCCTTAATGTTTAGTAGAACAATCTCAACACCACCAAAAATCGTGGTAGTAATGATGTTGGTGTGTAAGGAAAATGGGGAAATCATTGAATCCAGTGAATAAAAATCCTCCCATGTCATAATTTGGGGATTTAACATTCCATTAAACCTCACCATTTTCCCTCTGGCAGAATTTTATTAAATTCTTGGAATGGATTGACTTTCCTAATACAGAGCCAACATAAATTGCCTTGAGAGGGAAATAACTCTACATATGGAGAACCAGTCTCTATTCTATACAAGTTAAAGTAGGATGATGAATCTTATTTAGTATCATTATATCAAGAATAAATATTACTTACCTATGAGCACAAGTGTCTGTGTCAGATTATTGATTCTAAGGAAGCAGCCACCTTTCAAGACATGCCTATTGTGAGGGAATCTGCTGATGTGTATCCTGAGGAATTTGTTGGTCTTCCTCCAAGAAGAGATGTTGAATTGTCAATTGATCTTATTCATGGAATGTTCCAAATATCCAAGTCTCTATATAGAATGGATTTTGTGGACCTTATGGAGCTGAAGAAACAACTACAAGAGAATCTACATAAAAGTTAATACGACCATGTGCTTCACCATGGGGTGAACCAGTCCTCCTTTTCATGAAGAAGGATGGGTCAATGAACCTTTGAAATGATTATCATGAGCTTAACAAAATAAAAAAACATGTTTCATCTTCCCCTAATTGATGGATTTTTCAATCATCTATGTGTAGAACAATACTTCTCAAAGGAGGATTTCCGGTCGGGATATTACCAAGTAAGGGTAAAGAAGGGGAATATCACCAAGACTACTTTTCGTACAAGATACATGCACAAAAAATTCATAGTAATGCCTTTCAGACTCACTAATACTCCAAAAATCATCATCTACTTGATGAATAGTGTCTTTAGAGATTACCTTGTCAAATTTTTTGTAGTATTTATTGGTGATATTATTATAAAGTCCAAAACCAAGAAGGAGCATGAAGAGCATCTAAGAACAATAATAGAGACTATGAGAAAGGAGAAGTTCTATGAAATGTATAGAATCTGTGAGTAATGTTTGAAGGAGGACCCATTATTGTATTATATCATTACAAGCAATGGGATATCTATGTATCCCTCCATGACACCTACAATTGAGGTATGGTTGAGGCCAACAACATTAATGGATATCTATTGGTTCTTGGGTTTAGATAGATATTATCGTCAGTTTGTGAGTAACCTCTCATGATTTTCAAAACCTCTAACCAGGCTAACTCACAAGGGATTAATGTTTTCTCAGAGTGATGAATGTGAAGAGATCTTCAAGAAGTTGAAAAAATGCTTATCACTACTTGTGCTCATAGTACCCACAAGTGGAGAACTTTTGTGGTGTTCAGTGATGTTTCGAAGAAGGGATTGGGTAGTGTATTGATGAAAATGACAAATTCATTACCTATGCTTCAAGGAAATTGAATATTCATGATAAAAACTATCCAACACATGATCTTGAGTTTGCATAGTAATATTCACTTTAAAATTTTCATGGCATTACATTTTTGGGGAGAAGTGTGAAATATATACAGATCACAAAAGCCTCATTTATATATTCACACTAAAAGATTTGAACATTTTCCAATGAGTATGGATAGAGATGATCAATTACTATGATTTCTCAAGCCATTACCGCCCTGGGAAGGCAAACAAGATGGTAGATGATCTAATTAGAAAAGACTCAACAATTCGATCATTGATGAGAATTTAAAAGGATCCAATCTTCATAGATTTGATGATGATGGACATGAGAACCATAAAGAAGTTAACATCATCAATCCTTTCACAAATGATTTCTCAATCATCTCTTTTGGAATGGTTAATGGATTCACGAAAGGATGATGTGGGAATTCAGAATAAGGGAAATCCTTAAAGTTCAATGTTAATGAAGAAGAATTTGCAGGATTTTAGATAATTCTATGTGTTCCATCAAATCTGGAGTTAATGAATGAAATTTTTGATTATGCACATAATTAAAATTTCTCCATCCACCGAGGAATCACAATGATGTATCGAGATCTTCGAGATCTTTATTTATGGGATATCATGAAGAAGGAGATTACTGAGTATACATCAATGTTCCTGGTATGTCATTAAGTGAAGGCTGAGTGGAAGAAGTCTAAGAGGACGATTCAAACACTAACCATATCATCATGTAAATGAGAGAACATAACCATTGAGTGTTCACCGAAAATATGAAGACATACATAGGAAAAAAATTCTATCTTGGTTGTTTTGGATTGTCTTATAAAGACTGCACACTTTTTCGATAGGATTTCTCATTGGATCAAATAACATTGAAATATATCAAAGAATTGGTATGACTGCATAGATTACAACTTTATATTGTATCCGATCGAGATCCAATATTCACCTTTATGTTTTGGAAGTGTCATCTACATGATCTGAATACTGAGTTGAACTTCAATATGGCTTATCATCCTCAAACTGATGGCCAATCTGAGCGAACTATCCAAACACTTGATGAAATGTTGAGAGCAAGCTCAATGGTCTTCAAAGGAGGATGAGTTAAATGTCTTCCTTAGGTTGAGTTACCTTACAATAACAATTTTAACCCATGAATCCAAATGGCTCCTTATAAAGCCTTGTGTGGGAAGGGGTTCAGAGCACCAACATGTTGTGATGAAGTTGGAGAGAGAAAACTCCAATGCCTAGAAATGGTCGATGAAATGGTGGAGAAGGATAAGACCATTTAGCATCACATTAAAGCTTCTCAGAGTCAACAAAAGTTCTATGATGAAAATGGTCAAAAAGACCTTGATTTTGATGTCAGATACATGGTATTCCTACGCATATCACCATGAAAGAGAGTGATGATATTTGTGAAGAAGGGAAATCTTATTCTATGGTGCATCGGCCCTTTTGATATCTTTTATCACATTGGACCAGTAGCCTATGGACTATCAATCTCACTGAACTTATCTCAAGTACATGAGGTATTCCATGTATACCTCTTGATGAAGTACATACCTAACACATCACATGAAATCAATCCAGAGGATGTACCATTGGATAATGACCTATCCTAGTAAGATAATATGGTGAAGATCTTAGATCATAGGGGGAAAAGTTATATGAAATAAGACAATACCCCTTGTCAAGGTGTTGTGGAAAAACCATAAGTTTCATGAAGCGACATGGGAATCAAAGGAAGTAATGATGAAGAGTTACCTACATCTATTTAGTATGGGAAAATAAAATTTTTAGGGAGAAATTTCTTAAGGGGGTAGATTTTAAGGACCCAGACAATCATTAATGAAAATTTATCTTTATCTATTAAATGTCTTATTATATAAAATTGTTATATAGCCTATCAACTTTCTTGGTTTTATGTTTTTGGATTTTAAAAAACCATTGAGAATTGTTATCATTGCTAATATAGACATTGAACAATGATCACATGACTAGTATAAATATAAGGCTTTAATAAATCTAATTTTCTCAGAAAAAGGAAGATATGACCTCATCCAGTAGAATTACTCCATACAAAGCCCAATTTTCGGAGATCTCAATAGAGGTGGAATCATTAGGATTCAATCTTGACCAATCCCAAGCCAATATTAAACATGTTGAGCTCGAATAGAACCACATATGGGAGAAGTGGACGTTGATAGAGATTACCACCCGAGAGATGTTATCTGAGACACCCAAAGAGTCTGTCACCATCGCACACCTTCCCTGTAGGTCATATGCGGTTGTTATAAGTGTTTATGTAACAATACCTTAGAACTATGATTTTGTGAATTATTTTTGTATATACTAAGGAATATATATTAATTTTATTATTTTTACTTTGTAAATATTTTTTAATGCACAAATAGAATTTTTATTTAATATTCCATTCAGAAATCTACTTTGATTAATTAATTGATTTATGAAATAAATAATATTTTAAGAAAATATTATTACTATATTAATATTTATTAAATATAAATTATTGAATAATTTTTTATGAATAAAATTGTGATTATTATTATTTTTGGAATGTTGTTTTGGCCAAAACCCCTGAATTTTTTATAAATGTTGGTTTTTATTTTAAAATAAAAAATTCAGATATTTAAAAATTTATTTAGATAAACGAAAAATTATTTTTGGAATCAGGATGTCAAAATTATCCAATAGAAATTTTTTCATAATTTTCCGAGATAGTCATTATTTTTTTGTAAAAATGAAATATCGTTTAATTATATAATATGTTTTATGACATTATAATGACCCAATAGTTGTAACACCCTGACCCCTCAAGACTGGAGCCAGCGTATTACTTGTTATATTGGCATTGTTAAAGGAATGAAAATCATGAAGGAACAATCAATTTATTAGTCTTGATAATATAGATACATATATGTAACTCTCAAATACATTAGAGAAGGTTGCAAAATACAATTCTAAAAGAAAACTAAAAATTGCAACCACATGAACTCGATAAATGATCTTCTCTTTATCACTTGTTGGAGGTAAATAATTAAAGGGGTGAGCTCAAATGATTAGCAAGTGATACAAATAGAAGAAGAATGAATACAATAATAACCGAATTGTAAACAATTTTACCTAATCAATATGGCATGGGGAATAAATGAAATCTCACACAATTAACAAACTCAGAATGAAACTCCATCAATAGATTTTGTAATACTAAAAACCTCATGGAAAGTAATAACTGATAATGAATAAAAAGAAATATTATTAACTAGACATCATTGATCTGGAACATGAAACCATAATACCGTTAATAAGGGTTTAGTTTTATGGGTCGAAACACATCAGATTTTTGGAAACAAACTCGAAGGGTTTTTCGCCAAAATGATTTGTCACATAAGAACTACTAATGCATCGAGGGGATAGAGAGTGCCCCACCCACCCCTTCATTCAAATCATTCTTTATACATATGATCAATATGAGTTTACATTTTCCATGTTCAATAGAGGATACAAATTCATCAATATTTCCATAGTCAAAACAATATTCAAAATAAATACCATATATAAAGTTGTATAAGCCTTTGACAATAATCATATCCATGTAATGAGAATATAGACATTTAAATGGAATATAGATTCAATTAAAAAGTATTCTTAAATGGGTAGTAGGTACACCACATAAGAAATAGTAGGTGCACAATACCATGAAAGTCACAATGAAGTGAAAGTTGAGACCAAGCTCATTACAACATTGTAATTAGTTGAGTTGTATGAACAGAATATAATAACCAAAAAAATCACAGAGTACCATGAATATAAAGATAATCATCATAAAATATATCATGTGGTAGTACACCTATACTACATATATTAAGTAAGAGTCGAACAATGGAAATCCCAAAGAATTGAGTGTAAGATGAAAAAAAAACTTACAACATTTTGGAATGGTAACAAGTGTTCTTTAGAGGTGTTAATGATAAGTAAAGAAATATCCCATTATTTATATGTCATAAGAGAACTATGGGGAGGTGAAAAACATATCTCATCATTATGTATTAAAAAAAGGAGCACACCATAGTAGATATTCTTGAACAGAAGTGAGAGAGAGGATCCCTTACCAATATTGTGTCATTAAGGAAACGATAAATCAACAAAATATTTACACGTAACAAATAAAAATACACAAAATATAATTTAATATATAGTATAAAACAATCATAGGACATTCTGAAATATTCTTGGAACAATGTAACCAATGAAATACATTTTTAACTAAAAGAATGAAAATTGAGTTATGCAATCCCGTACAAAGATTGTATCATTGGAGTTAGGATAAATAAATGGAATTTTAATGTGTGAAAAATAAAAATCCAAAAAATATAAGTGGATATATATTATAAAATATTCAGAGTTCATTCACACATATTCATGGAAAGGAAAAACCAATGACATAGTTGTGTAACTAAATAAATGGAAATTGAGTTAAGATATCCCTTACAAAGATTGTTTTATTAGATTGAGGATAAATCAATGAATGATTTATGTGTGAAAATAAAAATCCACAAAATATAAATGGATATTCAGTATAAGTAAATCATAGGTCATTCACATATATTCTTGGAAAGGCAAAACCAATGACCTAAATTTTTATCTCAATAAATGGAAATTAAGTTAAGATATCACTTACCTTGTGCTTGAAGGTGTTCTTGATATGATATTAAAGACCTGAATAAACAAATAAGGCTTATTAATTCATAATTCCAGGACCTCTTCTTTATGTAAATGTTTTATTATAATTATTTTTAGTTCATTTATGGTCTTTTTGATTAGTTATAAGGTTCAATTTCATTGTTTGGGCTTGTTTGATTACTTGGTTTTAAAATATCAGTTCAATTATCCAAGTTAAAAAAAATATGAAAGATACAAGTGGTTTTCCAGAAATGATGTTATATGATATTAGTGAACATCTAGAAGATTAAATTGTTTTAAATTTAATTTGGTTACTTAGATTGAAGTCAAACTATTATATAAAACTATAGTGACAACTGTTTTTGTTAATCGATGGGTTTGATTACAAAGAACATATTTTGCTTTATAACTTTATTTCATTTGTACAACAAGATTAAAAACTAAAAATTGAATATATTACATATATAATAATCTGGTTCAATCATAACAATAAAAAATTCATGACCAGAATTAAATATTATAATAGAAATTGATAAACCATTGTCCCTGAATGTGCTAAATTAGCACATCTCAAACGGTGCTTTAATTTAATTCAAATAAAATGTATGGAAAGGAGAGAAGGTAATGAAATATACCATTAAAATTTAAAAATTCCAGTACAGGTATCTTACTGGAATTATCATACTATTTTGGTGAAGGGAGTTGATGTAAGAAACAAAAAGAAAAGAACTGAATAGAAATAAAGGAATTGGAAAGCGGAATTTACCTCTTGAGACTTCCTCCATTGAGAACCTCTTATGCGGAGAGGTTTAGGTATTTTAAAAAGTTTGGGAGATTTTGGGTCGTGGGGGAGGATCTTGGGAAGAGATTTGGGCCGAATATTGGCAAAGCACAATGTTTGAGAGGAGTGAAGGGTGTTTTTTATTGTGGGGGAGAGAGGGGATTTCTCAATATAAAATTCATTAATATATTATTTCTCCACAAGACAAGGAATAGTGAGTATTACCTAAAAAATAATTGTAATAAATTCATTTTCATTCAATCCAATTGGGCTTACATAAGTATATCTTCATCAATGACTCAATAAATCTCTTATATTGCATTTATTTTAAATTATCGCATTTTACTATTCATAAAAAATTCAAGTATTTCAGAAAAATGCCCAAAAATACACCCTATCCTTTTTTTGACATGTAGAATCCAAAAATGAAGTCAATTTTTCAAAAATTATTTTTTAAATATGATTAATTAAATATTTAATTAAAATCAATATTTAATTGAGAAATATAAACACTTAAAATATTCATCTTTATTTTTTAGGTTCCTAAATTTATTTATACACTAAAAGTGAAGGATACCATTCATAATAGTCATATTACTATTCACAAGGGTCTGTTACTATTCATAGAGGTAGGTTATTATTCATAAGGGTTGGTTACTATTCACAAAAAAATTATGTTAATTCTACCAGACTCTAAATATCATCCTAAACACTATTGTGTATGTCAAATTTTCAAAATTCACATCATAGAAGGGAAAAAATTATGTTTACATTGCTAGATTATAAAAAATTTGTTTTTATAGTGACTTAGTGATCAATGAATTCTATAATAAGTCTATTTGTAAATTCTTGGGTTGTTACATTATTCCCACCTACAAAAATTTATTCCTCAATATTTTATTTACTTATAAAAAGTGAGGGTACCTTGATCATGGAGTCCATCTGGTTTCATCCTCTTCTTTCACACGTAAATAAAAGGTCCATGAATTGCAATAATGATTTAGGGATCCTTCCAAATCATTTATTTCCTTCATCTAGACACACCTTATACTACATTGGTCATATGGGTGTTAACAAAAAATAGTTTCATAAAATAATTATATACGAAAAATTGTTTCAAAACATATGATAAAACATGAATTTTATAAAACATTCGAGCCGAATTTGAGTTGAATCTTTCAATCAATGGTCCTTTTAAAATTCCATAAGTATGTACTGAAAGATTATATTTCAAAATCAATTATAAATAAGTTACACATGGGTCTCCCTCTTCAGCAGATTTTCGAAATCATAATATGCTTCAAATGGTTATGATAAGGTAAAATATTTTAAAATGAATTGATAATAATTAACTTTCTTGAAAATATGATAATATTGTAAAAATAAGATTCGATTATATACATCCCATGATCCATGATGGTATTGAGGTATTGTGGAGGTGTTTGATATCTCAAACAATTTCTTGTAAGTGAGTTGTATGTTAAAAAATGTTTTCGAATTGTCGGGACTTGACTTTTTAATAATTATTGAAAGCAAGTCACCAGGAAGTGATAGAAATGTCATTTGAGATCCCCCTCCTTCCATTTTTAACTGACTTTCCTTGATCTGAAAAGTTATAAAACATGGATTTAACATAAATAATAGACATAGAAACTAACCATATGTTTAAAAAAACCCATAATCCCTAAATTTGTATACGAGTATTGATTCCACTTCTTCCATTATGAGTTTTTTTCTAAATAATGGAATAAACTAGATTAGGGTATGAATCTAAAAAAGTATGGCACTTAACATATATTGGCATTCTAGGAATATCTAATCTCAAAAACATGGTTTCTGTGAGGAATATTTACATTCAAAACCTTCATAATGGATTGTAAATAAAATATGAATTATTCTAAGAATATCTCCCTAGAGTGTCATAACCAAGAGTGCAGAAAGTCTCGTTGTCGTGTTCTAATTCCCGTTCTTGTCTATCTCAAGGTGGTGTTTTTGGGTCTTACCCCTAGATGCATCTGTGCCAGAGCCGCCTATACCTGCTTGTATCCAGACAGGGATGTATTGCTTGACATATCCAAATAATATATTCCTTACCAAAACAATATGGCGTTCTTTTATGTTTATCCTCAAAGTCTTAACTTAGGGACTCTTCCCAAATATACATTTTCAAAATCTCGTTTCCAAGTATTCTACTAAACATTATCTGATACCAACTGTAATGCGCTGACCCCTCTAAACTGGAGTAAGTGCATTAATTGTTATATTGGAATGGTTAAAAGGAATTAAAATCTGGAAGGAATGATATATTTAGTAGTCTCAAAGAAACTACATACATAGATATAACTCTCAAATAGATTAGAGATGGCTACATAATACAATTAATAAAGAAAACTAAAAACAACAACCAAATGAACTCAATAAATGATATTCTCTTCATCACCTGTCGGAGGTAAAAAATGAAAGGGGTGATCTCAAATGCTCAGTAAGCATTACAAATTGTGGAATCATGAATAAATTAATAATAACTGAAGTGTAAAAAATTTCACATAATCAATATGGCATGTTGAATAAATGAAAACTCACACAATTAATAAACTAAGAATGAAACTGCATCCATAAATTTGGCCAAACTGAAAACCTCATGGATAGTAATAACTAACAATGAATAAAAATTATACTTATAAATTTGATGTCAGGTACCTGGATCATGAATTCATAATACCGTTAAAAATGTTTTAGTTCTATGGGTAGAAACCTGTCTGATTTTTGGAAACAAGCTCAAAGGGTTTGTCGCCAAACTAATTTGTCCCATGAGACCTACCGAAGCATCGATTGGTTGTAGAGGGCCCCACCCACCTCTTCATCCAAATCAATCTTTATACATAAGATTAATATTACTTTAAATTATCCGTACTGAATAGAGAATACAGATTCATCAATTTTTCCACAGTCAAAACAACATTCAAAATAAATACCATATGTAAAGTCGTATACGGATTAGACAATATTCATATCCATGATATGAGAATATGGAAATTTAAATATAATATAATTTCAATTGAAAATTTATCTCAAATTTTTAGTAGGTACAACACATAAGTAGTAGTTGGTGCACAATACCAATCATGTCACACCGAAGTGAAATTGGGACGAAGCTCGGTACCACGTTGTAATCAATTGAGTTATATGACCAGAAGTTAATAACCAACAAAAAAAATCACAGAATACCATGAATATAAAAATAATTATTATAACATATATCATGTTACATTACACATATACTACATATAATAAATAAGAGGCGAATAATGGAAATACCACAGAATTGGCAGTGTGATGAGAAAAACACCTTACAACATTTTGGAATGGTAATGAGTGTTCTTTTGAAGGATTAATGAGATATAAAGGGTAATTACATTATTTATATGTCATAAGGGTAGTATGGGGGAGGTTAAAAAACATTCCTCATCATTAGGTATTAAAAATAAAAGAGCACACCATAGTGGAGATTCTTGAACAGAAGTGAGAGAGATGATCCCTAACCAATATTGTGTCATTAGAGTGTCGATAAATCAATGAAATATTTATGTGTGAAAAAAAAATCCACAAAATATAATTGCATATAATGTATAAAACAATCATAGGTTATTCACACATATTCTTGAAAAAATGTAACCAATGAAAAAGATTTTTTACTCGAAGAATGAAAATTGAGTTAAGAAATACCTTACAAAGATTATATCATTAGAGTGAGGATAAATCAAAGAAATATTTATGTGTGACAAATAAAAATCCACATAATATATGTGGATATAAAGTATAAAACAATCAGAAGTCATTCACACATATTCATGGAAATACAAAACTATGGACATAGATGAGTAACTCAATAAATGTAAATTGAGATAAGATATCCCTTACAAAGATTGTATAAATAAAATGAGCATAAGTCAATGAAATATTTTTGTGTGATAGAAAATATCAAAAACATATAAGTGGATATGCAGTATAAAACAGTCATAGGTTATTCACACATATTCTTGGAAAGACAAATCCAATGACTTTTATGTTTAACTTAATAAATGGAAATTGAGTTAAGATATCCTTTACATTATGCTTGAAGGTGTTCTTGACTTGATATTAAAGACCTGAATAAAAAAACTAGTCATATTAATTAATAATTCCAAAACCTATTCTATTTGTAAATGATTTATTATAACCCTTTTTAGTTCATTCAAGGCCTTTTGGATTAGTATAAAGTTAAATTTCATTGTTCAGGCTCGTTTGATTACATGGTTTTAAATGATCGGTTCAATTATATTCAAATTCATATAAATATGAATGATTTAAGTGGTAGTCCAGAAATGAATTTATATGATATTAGTGAATATCTTAGAGATTACATGGTATTAAATTTAATTTGGTTACTTTGATCGAGGTCGAACTATTATATAAAACCATAGAGACAACCTTTTTTATTAATCAGTGGGTTTGATTACAAAGAATATGTTTTCCAGTATAACATAATTCCATTAGTTAAAAACGATTACAAAATTAAAAATATTATATATTACATATATAATAATCTGGTTCAACCATAAAAAATGGTTTCATTACCAGAATTAATGATTATAATAGAAATTGATAAACAATTGTCCTTGAATGTGCTTAATTAGCACATCTCAAATAGTGCTTTCATTTCGTTCAAATAAAATGTGGGGAAAGGAGAGGTGGTAATTAAATATACCATTAGCATAAAAACATTACAATACATGTATTTTACTGGATTTATCATAGTATTATGGCAAAGGGAGGTGAGGAAAGAAACAAAAATAAAATAATGTAAAAGAAGTGAAGGAATTGGAAAGATGAATTTACCTCTTTAGAATTCCTCATTTGAGATCCAATTAAGGGGAGAGGTTTTGGTTTTTTGAATAGGCTGGGAGCTTTGGGGATGTGGGGGGGGGACCTTGGGTAGAGATTTGGGCAGAAAATTGGCAACTCACAAGGCATGAGAGGACTGAAGGGAAGAGGGAGTGAAGGGGGTTTATTATAGTGGAGGAGAGAGGGGATTTCTCAACATAAAATTCATTAATTCATTATTTCTCCATAAGACAAAGAATTATGAGTCTTCCATTACCTTGAATAGTAATAAATTCATGTTAATTCGAACCATTTTTGCATACATCAGTAGATCATCATCAATGACACAATAAATCTCTTATTTAGCATTTATCGTATATTATTGCATTTTACTATTCATAAAAATTCATGCATTTCATAAAAAACCAATAAAATCACCCTAATATTTTTTGACATGTAGAAAAGAAAATGTAAGTCCATATTTTAAAAATAATTTTCTAAATATGATTAATTAAATATTTAATTAAAATCAATATTTAATTGAACATATAAACTCTTAAAAATTCATCTTCATTTTTAAGGTTCCTAAATTAATTTATACACTCAAGGGTATGGATAACTTTCATAATAGTCATATTACTATTCATAAGGGTATGTTATAATTCATAAGGGTAGGTTACTATTCATAATGTTATGTTACTATTCAGGGAAAATTATGTTAATTCTATCAGACTCTAAATATCACACAGAACACAACCGTGTATGTCAAATTTTCAAAATTCACTTCATATAAGTGACAAAAATATGTTTTCTTGGCTAGGTTTTAAAAAAGTTGTGTTTTTATAGACTTAGTGATCTATGAATTTTATAAAAAGTCTATTTGTAAATTCTTGGAGTTTTATATTATTCCCACCTTCGAAAAATTTTTCCGTGAAATTTTATTTACTTATTAAAAAGTTAGGGTAACTTGATCATGGTGTCCATCTGGTTTCATCATCATCTTTCTCACATAAATACAAGGTCCATGCATTGCAGTAATGATTTAGAGATCCTTCCAAATCATTTTCTTCCTTCATTTAGATACACCTTGTACAATATGGGTCATATAAATCTAAATTCCATTACATATGTTAGGACATGTATCTATATGAACCCCTTACAATACATTTCATGTACATATTATTATGAGCCAATATCTCTATCATAATCCATTTTTTTATGAATTATTTTTCCATTCCATTATGCTTCCGAAATTACACCATGATTTTCCAAGCCAATGTTATTGTGTAGTGAATACCATGCTCATTTCTCTATCAATGGTATTCAAATTTATTCAAATTTTCATATTCATTATTGAGTTTCATTTATGAATTACACAATCCTTTATCATGTTATAAATAATTATTTTTATTGAATCCATGTTATGTGATCTAGGTGGCACACTTATGAATGAAATTAAATGATTACGAAATGTTTGGCCTGATTAAACTCCAATGTATTGGGTAATGATTTGTATCATGATATGTCAAGTGAAATGAGGGTTTACTAATTCTAATTCAAGTGCAATGAGGGTTTACTCATGAACCATATGAAATGATCATTGGATAATTTAAATACCATGTTATGTGTTGTTTCTACAATTCCATGATATGATAATCATGATATATCATGAATTTATGGTCATTTTTTCTTAGGCTCTATTGATATTCCTATTGCCAAATAGGTATTGTATTATTTATGTTCTGCCTATTCTACTCCCTTACGGGGCTTTATAGATCACCCTTTTCCTATGCATGTCTTCAAATTGTCCTATGAATTGCTATATATGAAATAAATTGTATGTTCATGTAAATGAAGTTTTCAATAAAGATGAGTATTTCATGTTTTAATTCTTGGAATGAATTGACTTACCAAATATAGAGCCATCCTAAATTGTTGTGAGTGGAAAATCACTCTTCATATGGTGAATCACCATCGATTATATACATGTTAAAGGAGGAGTATGAGCCTACATTAGCATCATCATATCAAGAGTGAATATTAATTACATATGAGCATGCATTTTAGGGTCAGATGATTGATTCTAACGAAGCAGGCACCCTTTAAGACATGCCTATTGTGAGGGAATTTTCTGTTGTGTATCCCAAGGAATTTCCTGGTCTTCCTCCTAGATGAGATGTTGAATTATCAATTGATCTTATTCATGGGTAATTCCCAATATCCAAGACTCCATATAGAATGGTTGTTTTAGACCTTGATGATCTAACAAAACAACTACATAAGAATCTAGATAAAGGGATTATACAACCAAGTGCGTCACCACGAGGTGAACCCGTCCACTTTCTTTAGAATGATGGGTCAATGCACCTTTGAATTGATAATCATGAGCTCCAAAATAATCACAAAAAAGTATCATTAACCCATAATTGATGGCTTTTTCAATCAGCTATGTGGATAATTATACTTCTTTAAGGTAGATTTCCGATGGGGATATTACTAAGTAAGGGTAAAGAAGGGGAATATCCCCAAGGCTGATTTTAGTTCAAGATACAGGAACTATGAATTCATAGTAATGCCTTTCAGACTCACTAATGATCCAAAAATCATCATGGACTTGATGAATAGAGTCTTTAGAGATTCCCACGACAAATTTGTGGTAGTATTTATAAATTATATTATTATACAGTCCAAAATCAAATTGGATCTTGAAAAGAATCTAAGAACTAAAATACAGACAATGAGAATAGAGAAGATCTATGAAAAGTATAGAATGTTTGAAGGAGGTCTCATTATTGGGTTATATCATCACATGCAATGAGATATCAATGGATCCTTCCATGACGCCTACAATTGAGGGATGGCTGAGGCCAACATCAATAATGGATATTCATAGGTTCCTGGGATTATCTGGATATTATCGTTGGTTTGTGAGAAACTTCTCACGATTTTCAAACCCTCTAACCAAGATTACTCAGAACGGAATAAATCGTTCTTGTAGTGATGAATTTGAAGAGAGCTTCAAGGAGTTGAAAAGGAGTATTATCACTGCTTGTGCTCACACTACCCACAACGGGATAACTTTTATGGAATTCACTGATGCTTCAAAGAAGGGATTGGGTTGTGTGTTGATGAAAATGACAAAGTCGTGGTCTATGATTCAAGGCCATTGAATGTTCATGATAAAAAAAATCCAACACAAGATCTGGATTTGGTGTAGAAATCTACGCTTTAAAAATTTTGTGGCATTAACTCTTTGGGGAGAAGTTTGAAATATATACGGATAACAAAAGACTTAATTATATATTCACATAGAAAGAGTTAAACATGTTCCAATAATGATGGTTATAAATGATCAATGACTATGACTGCTCAACCCATTACTGCCATGGGGAAGAGAACAAGGTGGCCGATTCTCTAAGTAAAAAGGACCCAATAATTCTATCATTGATGAGAATTGAAAAGGATCCAATCTTCATAGGTTTGATGAAGATGGAAATGGGAACCAGAAATAAGGGAACATAATCAATCCTTTCACAAATGATTTCTCAACCATCTCTTTTAGAATGGTTAAAGTATTAACAAAAGGATGATGTGGGAATTCAGAAGATGGAGAATCCTCAAAGTTCAATGTTAATGAAGAATGAATTATTAGATTTCAGATAAGACTATATGTTCCATCAAATCTGGAGTTAAAGAATGAAATTTTGGATGATGCAAATAATTCAAATTTCTGAATACACCTAGGAACCACAATGATTTATCGAGATCTCTAAGAGAATTATTGGTTGGATAACATGAATAAGGAGGTTTCTAACTATACATCAATTTTCCTAGTTTGTCAACAAGTGAAGGCTGAGAGGTAGATGTCTAAGGGGGTGATGCAACCATTACCCATACTAGCATGGAAATGGGAGAACAAAAAGATGGAATTTTCACAGGAAATATGAAGAAATACAAAGGAAACAATACTATCTGGGTTGTTGTGGATCGTCTTATAATGGCTAAATTTTTTTTTGAGAGGATTTACCATTGCATCAACCAACTGAGAAATATATCAGAGAATTGGTTTGGCTGCATGGAGTACCACTTTATATTGTATCCGATCGAGATCCCAGGTTCACCTCTATGTTTTGGAAGAGTCTTCAAAATGCTCTCAATACTCAGCTGACCTTTAGTATGGCTTATCATCTTCAAACTGATGGCCAATCTAAGCGAACTATCCAAACCCTTGATGAAATGTTGAGGGCATGCTCAATAGTCTTCAAAAAAAAGGATGATTTCAACTTCTTCTTTAGGTTGAGTTCCCTTGCAATAACATTTTCCGGCCAAAAATCCAAATGGCTCCTTATGAATCCTTGTATGAGAAGAGTTACAGAACACTAACATGTTGGATGATGCTGGTGAGAGAAAACTCCAATGCCCAGAAATGGTCGATGAAATGGTGGAGAAGGTTAAGACCATCTAGAATCACATTAAAGCTACTTAGAGTCTCCAAATGTTCTATGAAGACAATGGTCAACAAGACCAAGATTTTGTTATCGAAAACATGGTATTCTTCTGTATATTACCATGGAAGAGAATGATGATATTTGGGAAGGACGGTAAACATAGTCCAAGGAGCATCGTCGCTTTTGAGAGCCATGATCACATTGGACCTTTGTCCTATCAACATTTACTCCCACTGAACTTATCTCAAGTATTTGTTACATTGGATAATGACTTATCCAATAAAGATAAGAAGGTGAAAATATTTAATCGTAGGGGAAAAAGTTCTACGAAATAAGACAATACCCATTGTCAAGGTGTTGTGGCAAAACCATATGTTTCAAGAAGCGACGTGGGAATCAGAGGAAGTAATGTAGAAGAGTTACCTGCATCTATTTAGTGTGGGAGAAGAAAATTTCTAGGGAGAAACTTCTTATCTGGGAAGATTTTAAGAACCCAAAACAATCATTAATGAAAATATATGATGATTTAATTAAATGTCTTGTTATATAAAATTGTTATATAACATATTCACTTCCTTGGTTTTAAGTTTTTGGAATTTAAAAACCATTGAAAATTATTATCATTGCTAATATAGACATTGAATATTGATTTCAGGATCAATATAAATATAGTGCATTAATAAATATAATATACTCAGAAAAAGGAAGCGATGGCCTCATCCAGAAGAATTACTCCATATGAAGCCCATTTTTCAAAGATCTGAAAGGAGGTGGCGTCACTAGGCTTCTATCTTGACCAAGCCCAAGCCGAGATTGAATATGTTAATATCGAATAGAACCTCTTATGGGAGATGAGGATGTTGATAGAGATTACCACCCAGGGAATGTTATCCGAGACACCCAAAGAGTTTGTCACCATCGCACACCTTACCCATAGGTCATAAGCGAGTCTTATAAGGGGTTATGTAACCAGATCATAGAACTATGATTCTGAGAATTATTTTTTTTATATAATAAAGAATATATATTCATTTTATTATTGTTACTTTGTGAAAAGTTTTTAAATCACAAATATTATTTTTAGTTAATATTAAATTTAGAAATATACATTGACGAATTAATGGATTTTTTAATTAAATATTAATTTAATAAAATATTATTACTATTTTAATTTTTATTAAATATAAATGATCTTATAATTTTTATGATTAAAATTGTGATTTTTATTATGGTTTGAATGTTGTTTTGGCCAAAACCCCAAAATTTTCTATAAATGTCAGTTTTTATTTTAAAAGAAAAAATTAAGATATAAAAAAAATAGATAAAATGAACATTATTTTTGGAATAAGGATGTAAAAATTATCTAATGGATAATTTTTCATAATTTTCTGAGATATTCAAATTTTTGGGTTAAAATTAAATAACTTTTAATTATATAATGTGTTTTATAACATCATAATGACCCAATAGTTGTAAAACCCTGAACCCTTTAGACTGGAGCTGATGTATTACATGTTATATTGGAATTGTTAGAAGGAATGATAATCCTGAAGTAACAATCATTTTATTAGTCTTGATGAAACTAGATACATAGATGTAACACTCAAATACATTAGAGAAGGTTTCAAAATACAATTCATAATGAAAAATAAAAAATGAAACCACATGAACTCGATAAATGATCTTCACTTCATCACTTGTCATAGGTAAAGAAGGAAATGGGTGAGCTCAAATGCTCAGCAAGGGTTACAAATAGCAGAAGCATGAATACAATAATAACTGAATTGTAAAAAATTTTACATAATCAATATGGTATGGTGAATAAATGAAATCTCAAACCATTAATAAATTTAGAATGAAACTACATCCATAGATTTTGTCATAGTGAAAACCTCATGGATAGTAATAAATGATAATGAATAAATATAATTCTTATTAATTGGACGTCATGTGTCTGGCACATGAAACCATAATACCGTTAAAAACTGTTTAGTTCTATTGGTAAAAACCCGTGCGATTTTTGGAATCAAACTCGAAGGGATTATCGCCAAATTGATTTGTCTCATTAGACCTACTGATGCATCGATTGGTTGTAACAGGACCCACTCACCTCTTCATCCAAATCATTTTTTATACATAAGAGAAACATCACTTTACATTATCCGTATTGAATAGAGGACATAGATTCATCAATATTTCCATAGTCAAAACAACATTCAAAATAAATACCGTATGTAAAGTGGGATACAGGATAGAAAATAATCATATCCATGTTATGAAAATATGTAAATTTAAATGGAATATAATTTCAATTGAAAATTAATCTCAAATGGGCAGTAGGTACACCACGTAAGAAATATTAGGTGTACAATACTAGGCAAGCCACATCAAAGTGAAAATTGAGACCATGCTCGTTACCACGTTGTAAAAAATTGAGTCGTATGACAAGAAGTTAATAACCACCAATAGAAATCACAAAATACCATGAATATAAATAGAATCATAATAAAATATATCAATTATAAGTACACCAATACTATATATAATAAATACGATTCGAACAATGCAAAACCCATAGAATTGAAATTGAGATGAGAAAAACCACTTATATCATTTTGGCATGGTAACAAGTTTTCTCTAGAGGGCTTAATGAGAATTAAAGGGGTATCCCATTATTTATATGTAATAAGGGTAGTATGGGAGAGGTTAAAAACATACCTCATCATTATGTATTAAAAATAAAAGATCACCACATCATGGAGATTCTGGAACAGAATTGATAGAGAGGATCCCTTACCAATATTATGTCATTAGGGTAACGATAAATCAATGAAATATTTATGTGTCACAAATAGAAATTAACAAAATATAATCGGATATATAGTATAAAAAAATCATAGGTCATTCAAACATATTCTTGGAACAATGTAACCAATGAAATAGTTTTTTATCTCAAAGAATAAAAATTGAGTTAAGAAATACCTTAAAAAGATACTATCATTAGAGTGAGGATAAATCAATGAAATTATTATTTGTGAAAAAAAAATACAAAAAATATAAGTGGATATACAGTATAAAACAATCATAGGTCATTCACACATATTCATGGAAAGCAAAACCAGTGACATAGATGTGTATCTAAATAAATGTAAATTGAGTTAAGATATCCCTTACAAAGATTGTATTATTAGATTGAGGAAAATTCAATTAAATATTTATCTGTGAAAAATAAAAATCCACAAAATATAATTTGATATACAGTATAGAACAATCATACCTCATTCACATATATTCTTGGAATGTCAAAACCAATGACATAGATGTGTAACTCAATAAATTGAAATTGAGTTAATATATCACCTACATTATGCTTGAAGCTGTTCTTGACTTGATATTAAAGACCTGAATAAAAAAGTTAGTCTTATTAATTCATAATTACATAAACATTTCCATTTGTAAATGAATTATTATAACCCATTTTAGTTTATTCAAGGCCTTTTTTATTAGTTATAAGGTTCAATTTCATTGTTCAGTCTCGTTTGTTTACATGGTTTTAAAAGATCGGTTCACATATATTTATGTTCAGATAAATATTTAAGATGTAAGAGGTTGTGTACAAATAATGTTATTTGATATTACTAAGAATCCATGAGATTAAATGGTTTTAAAGTTAATTTGGTTACTTAGATTGAAGTATAACTATTATATAAAACCAAAGTGACAACCGTTTTTGTTAATCGATGGGTTTGATTTCAAAGATCATGTTTTGCTTAATAACTCAATACCATTTGTACAAAGGGATTACAAAACTAAAAATTGGAACTATTACATATATAATAATCTGGTTC
The DNA here is from genome assembly GCA_963277665.1 of Viscum album. Lineage (NCBI taxonomy): Eukaryota > Viridiplantae > Streptophyta > Magnoliopsida > Santalales > Viscaceae > Viscum > Viscum album. The sequence continues at coordinate 1,675,517,069 of OY728133.1, forward strand.
AATCATAACAAAAATGGGATCATGACCAGAATTAAATATGATAAGAGAAATTGGCAAACCTTTTTCCTTGAATGTGCTAAATTTTCACATCTCAAATGGTGCGTTCATTTCTTTCAAATAAAATGTGGGGAAAAAAGAGAATGTAATGAAATATACCATTAGAATGAAAACATTCCAGTAAATTTATCTTATTGTATTTATCATACTATTATGATGAATGGAGGTGTGGTATGAAAAAAAGAAAAGAACTTAAAAGAAACGAAGGAATTGGAAAGAGGAATTTTCCTCTTGAGACTTCCTCCATTGATATCCTCTTAAGCGGAGAGGTTTTTGTATTTTGAAGAGGTTTGGAGATTTTGGGACATGGGGGAGTACCTTGGAGAGATGGTTGGGCAGAATATTGGAAAATCACAAGGCTTGAGATGAGTGAAGAGAAGAGGGGGTGAAGGGTGTTTTTTATAGGGGAGAAGAGAGGGGATTTCTCAATATAAAAATCATTAATATATTATTTCTCCACAAGACAAGGAATAGTGAGACTTCCATGACCAAGAATAGTAATAATTTAATATGAATTAAAATCAATTGATCTTACATTACTAGATCATCTTCAATGACTCAATAAATCCATTATTTAGCATTTTTCGTAAATTATCACATTTTACTATTCATCAAAAAATTCATGTATTTAATAAAATACCAAAAAATTGACCCAATCCTATTTTTGATATGTAAAATCTAAAAATGAAGTCCATTCGTCAAAAATAGTTTTCTAAATATGATTAATTAAATATTTAATTAAAGTCAATATTTAATTGAAAAATATAAACACTTAAAATATTCATCTTCATTTTTAAGGTTCCTAAATTCATTTATACAGTAAAGGGTATGCATACCATTCATTAGGGTCATTTTAATATTCACAAGGGTATGTTAATATTCATATTGGTAGGTTACTATTCATAAGGGTAGTTTACTATTCACAGAAAATTATGTTAATGTTATCAGACTCCAATTATCATCCTAATCATAACTCTGTATGTCAAATTTTTAAAATACACATCATATAAGTGACAAAATTATGTTTACTTAGCTAGGTTATAAAAAAGTGGTGTTTTTAAAGACTTATTTAACTATGAATTCTAAAATAAGTCTTTTTTGTAAATTCTTGGGGTGTTACATTATTCCCTCCTTTAGAATTTTCTTCCTCAAAATTTTATTTACTTATAAAAAAGTGAGGGTACCATGATCATGGTGTCCATATTGTTTCATCATCATCTTTCTCATGTAAATAGAAGGTACATGGATTGCACTAATGATTTAGATGTCTCCCAAAACATTTTCATCCTTCATCCAGATACACCTTGTACAACATGGGTCATATGGGTGTTCACAAAAAAATTGTTTCAAAAAATTATTATGTGTGAAATGTAGTTTCAAAAAATCTGATAAAACATGATTTATATAAAACATTTGAATTGAGTTTGAGTTGAATATTTTAATCAATGGTAATTTTGAAATTCCATAAGTATGTGATGAAAGATTATATTTCAAAATAAAATATAAATAAGTTTCACAAGGGTCTCCACCTTCAGTGCCTTTTTCAAAATCATAAAATGCATCAAAATCTTGTGATAAGTTAAAATATTTTAAAATGCCTTGATAATATTTACCTTTCTTGAAAATATGATAATATTGATAAAATAGGATTTGATTATATACAACACCTGATCCACAACAGTATCGAGGTATAGTGGAGGTGTTAGATATCTCAAACAATTGTTTGCAAGTGAGTTGTATGTTAGAAAATGTTTCAGAATTTTCAAGACATGAATATGAATGAATTATTGAAAGCAAGTCATCGAGAAGGGATAAAAATTTTGTTTGAGATCCTCTTACTTCTATTCACAACTGACGTTCCTTGATCTGAAAAGTTATACAATAAGGATTTAACATAAATAATTGACATAGAATCTAACCATATGTTTAACAAAAACAAAATCCCTAAATATGTCTATGAGTATTGATTCCAATTCTTACATTAAGATCTATTTCTAAACAATGATATATACTAGATTAGGGATTGAATGTAAAATAGAAGAGAACATAACATAGATTAACATTCTATGCATATCGAATATCAGAAACATTGTTTTGTGAGGAATATTTAAAATAAAATCCTTCATAATGGCTTGTAATGAAAAATGAATTATCCTAAGAATTTCCCCCATGAGTGTCATTACCAAGAGTGTAGTAAGGCCCGTTTTCATGTACCAGTTCCCGTTTGATTCTAGTTCAAAGCTATGTTTTTGGGGTTTACCACTAGATACATCTGTGCCATAGCCGCCTATACCTGCTCGTGTCCAGATAGGGATGTATTGCTTGACAGATCCTTATAATATATTTCTTACCAGAATACCTGGGTGTTATTGTATGTTTATTCTCAAAGGCTTATCTTAGGGACTCTTCCCAAATATACATTTTCTAATTCTATTTTCCATGATTTCTACTAAACTTTCTCTGATATCAACTATAATTCCTTGACCCCTCTAGACTGGAGTTGGGGCATTACTTCTTATATTGGCATGGTTAGAACGAATAAAAATCCTAAAGGAATGATCAGTTTTAAAGTATAAAAAAAACTACATACTTATATGTAACTCTCAAATACATTAGAGAAGGTTAAAAAATACAATTCATAAAGAAAACTAAAAACTGCAACCACATGAACTCAATAAATGATCATATCTTCATCAAATATTAGAGGTAATCATTGAAAGGGGTGAGCTCAAATGCTCAGTAAGGGTTACAATTTGTGGAATCATGAATACAATAATAACTGAATTTTAAACAATTTTGATATCATCAATATGGCATGGTGAATAAATGAATACTCACACCATTAATAAACTAAGAATAAAACAACATCCATAGATTTTTTCATATTTAAAACCACTTGGATAGTAATAATTAATAATGAATAAAGATAATGCTTATTAATTGAAGGCCATGTATCTGGCACATGAATGCATAATACCGTTAAATTTTTTTTAGTTCTATGGGTAGAAACCCATCAAATTTTTGGAAACATACTCGAAGGGTTTGTCGCCAAACTCATTTGTCCCATGAGACCTACTGATGCATTGATTGGTTGTAGAAGGCCCCACCCGCCTCTTCATCGAAATAATTCTTTATACAAAAGATAAATATTACTTTACATTATCTATATTGAATAAACGACATAGATTCATCAATATTTTCATAGTCAAAACAACATTCAAAATAAATACCCTATGTAAATTTGTATACAGATTAGACGATAAAAATATCCATGTTATGATAATATTGAAATTTAAGTGGAATTAATTTCAATTGAAAAGTATTCTCTAATGGGCAGTAGGTACACCACGTAATAAATAGTAGGTGCACAATACTAATCAAGTCACATCGAAGTGAAAATTGAGACCAAGCTCGTTACAGCGTTGTAATAAATTGAGTCGTATGACCAGAAGTTAATAACCACCAAAAGAAATTACAGAATACCGTGAATATAAAGATAATCATGATAACATATATCATGTGTCATTACACCTATACTACATATATTAAATAAGAGGCAAACAATGGAAATTCCATAGAATTGAATGTGAGATGAGAAAAAACCCCTCACAACATTTTGGATTGGTAACGAGTGTTCATTCAGGGGATTAAGGAGAGATAAAGGGGAATCCCATTTTTTAAATGTCATAAGGGCAGTATGGGGGAGGTTAAAAAACATACCACATCATTAGGTATAAAAATAAAAGATCACAACATAGTGGAGATTCTTGAACAGACGTGGGAGAGAGGATCCCTTACCAATATTGTGTCATTAGGGTGATGATAAATCAATGAAATATTTATGTGTGAAAAACAAAAATCCAAAGAATATAATTTTATATATAGTATAAATCGATCACATGTTATTCACGCATATTTTTGGAACAATTTAACCAATAAAATAGATTTTTATCCCAAAGAATAATATTTGAGTTATGCAATCAGTTACAAAGATTATATCATTAGAGTGAGGAAAAATCAATGAAATATTTATGTGTGACAAATAAAAATCCACAAAATATAAGTGGAAATATAGTAAAAAACAATCAGAAGCCAGTCACACATATTCATGGAAATAAAAAATTGATGGCATAGATGTGTAACTCAACAAAAGGAAATTGAGATAAGATATCCCTTACAAAGTTTTTATTAATAGAGTGGAGATAAATCAATGAAATATTTATGTGTTACTCAACAAATGGAAATTGACTTAAGATATCCCTTAACTTATTCTTGAAGGTGTTATTTACATGATATTAAAAAACTGAATAATCCAACTAGGCATATTAATTAATAATTCTAGAAACTCTTCTATATGTAAATGATTTATTATAACCATTTTAAGTTCATTAATGGCCTTTTTGATTATTTATAATGTTCAATTTCATTGTTTGGGTTCGTTTGTTTACTTTGTTTTAAAAGAACGTTTCACTTATATTCATGTTCGAATAAATATGAATGATGGAATTGGTAGTCCAGAAATGAAGTTATATGCTATTAGTGAACATCCTATAGATTACATGGTTTTAAATTTAATTTGGTTACCTATATTGTGGTAGAACTAATATATAAAACCATAGTGAAAACATTTTTTGTTAATCGGTGGGTTTGATGACAAAGATCGCATTTTTATGTATAACATAATATCATTTGTACAAATGGATCACAGAACTAAAAATATGATAAATTACATATATAATTATCTAGTTCAACCATAACAAAAAATGGTTTCATGTCCAGAATTAAGGATTATAATAGAAATTGATAAATCGTTGTCCTTGAAAGTGCTAAATTAGCACACCTCAAATGGTGCTTTCATTTCTTTCAAATAAACGTTTGGGAAAAGAGAGAGGTAATGAAATATAACATTAGCCTGAAAACATTATAGTACATGTATTTTACTGGATTTATCATACTATTATGGTGAAGGGAGGTGAGGAATAAAACAATAATAAACGAATTTAAATGAAATGAAGGAATTGCAAAGAGGAATTTACCTCTTGAGAATTCCTCCTTCGGGAGACTCATTAGAAGAGAGGTTTTGGTATTTTTAAGAGGCTGGGAGATTTCAAGACATGGTAGAGGACCTTGGGGAGATATTTGGGTAGAATAATGGAAAGTCATAGGGATTGAGAGGACTTAATAGAAGAGGGAGTGAAGGGGGGTTTTTTATAGTCGAGGTGAGAGGAGATTTCTCAATATAAAATTCATTAATTTATTATTTCTCCACCAAACAAAGAATAGTGAGTCTTCCATGACCATGAAGAGTAATAATTTCATGTGAATTCAAACCAATTGGGCTTACATCAATAGATTGTCATGAATGACTCAATAAATCTCTTATTTAGCATTTATCATAAATTATCGTATTTTACTATTCATCAAAAATTCAAGTATTTCATAAGAAACCAAAAAATCACCCAAACCTTTTTTTGACATGTAGAATCAAAAAATGATGTCTATATTTTAAAAATAATTTTCTAAATACGATTAATTTAATATTCAATTAAAATCAATATTTAATTGAAAATCTAAACACTTAAAATATTCATCATCATTTTTAAGGTTCCTAAATTCATTTATACACTCAAGGGTATGGAACCCATTCATAAGATTCATATTTATATTAATAAGGGTAACTTACTATTCATAAGGATAGGTTACTATTCATAAGGGTTGGTTACAATTAATGGAAAATTATGTTAATTTTATCAGACTCTAAATATCTTCCTGAACACAACAGTGTATGTAAAATTTTCAAAATTCACTTCATAGAAGTGACAAAATTATGTTTTCATGCCTAGGTTATAAAAAAGAGGTGTTTTTATTGACTTATTGATATATGATTTCTATAATAAGTCTATTTTTACATTCAAGGGGTGTAACAATAGTGATGTAATAAAATTTTATAAATGGGATGTTTGGCTAATATATGATTTAACTTTAAAATAATGTGTTTTTATATTAATATTATGGTTCCTTAGTAAACCCTCCAAAACATATAAAACAATTTATCTTTTTAAATTTACTTCCTTGAGAGTGTGACACGCCTCAAAATAAGCATGAGTAATATTTTAAAAATTCCATCCATTGGTCTTATAAAATAATTTTTTCCACTAAATTTAGGCACAAACCATGGGAAAAATCTATTGGTTGAATTGTAGTTTGATTATTTTAATGTATTATGGCCAAAACCTAAAAAATAAACAATTCCCTCTCCTTTCCTATATAAACACACCCAATCTCCCACTTCCTCTTCACTCAATGCCATTGGAGATAAACCCCCCGATATTTATTCTCTAAAATATTCCAAAGGATCCCAATTCTCCAAAAGAATCTTATCTTAAGACACTCCCAAGCATTGGGATTACACTTCCAAGTAACGGATTTCATCCTTTCTCAATTTTTTCCAAATTTAATTACATTGTTATTCCATGTTAGTATAAATTATTAATTTTTGGGTAAGACTTTGCACCTCCACCATAATTACCTACTTATGTTTTAATGATGATAGACCCATTTCTCTCTCATTATTTCCTCCAAAGTACACTTGTTACCAGGCCGAAATTCCGTAAATAATTTCTCTCTTCTCATTCACAATTAAGAAATTATTTTATATTATTAATCTAAATTCAATTATATATGTTGGTAAATATATCTATATGACCCCCTTACTGTCGATTTCATGTAAAAATGATGAGACACCCCTCTCTTTCTCATCAAAAAGTTTTTTATGTACTCTTATGTTACACCGTTATGTTGCCAAAATTGCATCTCGATTTTTCTAACCAAAGTCATTTTGTAGTGAATACCATGTTCATTTCACTATCAATGTTATTCACCTTTATGCCCATTTACTTATTGATTATGGAGTTTCATGTATAAAATATACATTCCTTTATCATGCAATAAATTATGATGTTTAATGAATTCATGTTATATGATCCAGGTGGAACACTTATGCATGAAATAAAATGATTAAGAAGGGTGCACCCTGATAGCACAACAATGCATTGGGTAAAGATTTGTATGATGATAAGTCATGTGAATGAGGGTTTAGTCCTGATAATTATTGTTCAATGAGGGTTTACTCATGCTCCTTATGCAATGAGCCTTCACGCTTTCTAATACCATGTTAAGTGTTGTTTCCACATTTCCATGTTATAATAATCATGCTATATCATTCCTTTATGTTCATGTTTCTTATATGCTCCATTGATATTACTATTTCCTAACATGTGTTGTATTATTCATGTTATGCATTTTTAATCCCTTACTGAGGTTTATAGCTCACACTTTTCTTATGCATGTCCTCAGGTTATCCCAGGCTACGCTAGGTATGAAGGAATGTTTATGGTCATGTAAAAGAAGTTTTCAATAATGATGTGTATTTCATGTTTTAAGTTGTTATGTAAGCTTCCTAATACCTAATGAAACTACAACTCCCAATCTTCTATGTTTAATTAAGTGACTATTTTATGTAATAAATTTGGTTTATTTGTGTAATAAAGAGTAGGGTTGTTATAGTTAATTAGGCCATGCATTTTTAATTCCCTGTATATAGAATTTTTTTGAAATTATAAATATTTATGAGATTAAGGTGAAATAGGATTTGGTTGATATTCTAATAAAGGACTTATTATTATGTAATTATCATTATGAAATATGTTAAATGATGTAGATACTATAAAATAATAGTTTTTTCAAATAAATGTAATATTTGAAATATAATGTGGTTGTAATTGATAAATATGGAGGTATTAATGATAGATAAATTAAAATTTAGATGATTGGTTGTTTCATTATGATGTGTATCTTTTTGTACTATATAGTTGTGATATTGGTTTACATGGGTGATAATGAGGTGAAAAATATGGTTGTTGTGGTGTTTTGTTATGAAGACGACCCATATATTGGACTTACATGTATTAATTTATTCATTGTTTTTTGTTTATTTCTCACACACCACCACTTTAGTCGGTTAATATGATGACACATATATGAAATTTTAGGTTTTAGGTGTACCCCAAAAATCATGGATGGATGTGATATATATCACCGACCCCCTTCCAGACTCTCTTTTATAGACCTAAAATAGTTTATGGTATCTTGTTTTTGTGAAATAAGTAAATATAGATGTAATGTAAATATTTTGTTGTGATGTTTTGATGATACAATATATACTACAAATGTTTTTTGTGGTGGTGATATGAAATATGTGGTATAGATATTGGGTAGTTAATTGTTGAATATGGTATGTGGATATGGATATGGAGTTTTGTTTATGATTTTTTTTGAGAAAAATAAGAACGATGGATATTATTATTGAGTAAAAAGTTACATCAAATGAAAAGTAGGTATTTTACAGAACTATTTTTGCTGAATAGGAAGAAGGTCAAGGGTTAATGAATCATTTGGAATTCATGAATCCTTGAAAAGTTCTTTATTTTCAAGATCATCATCCAATGAATTGGCATCACGAATAACATGAGTGATGATGAAGTTCATCGTGGAATTCTTTTCATGCAGTCGAACTATCTTGAAGTGACCTTCCATGATAGATGTATGTTACCCACCATAACCACATTAACAATAGTAGTTGATTCACATTCAAACCAAACCGTCAGCAAATTACATTGGAACACTATGTGCACAATAGTAATATGTGTATGCATTTCAGATTCCATGGGTGTGGAGTGCCCACAAGGCCCCTAATCACAGTCGATGATATCACATGTGTGGTCCCTAAAAGTAACACTAAAGCCTGCTGGACAAATATTCACTTTCGAGGCCCCATTAGTGTTGCATGAAAATTAGTTTAGTGGGGATCTAGGAACAATTTACCAATCATAACAAAAATTTTCATTGATTATTATTATAATTTTTGAATTTGGATTCATTGAGAATGTATTTGTGTGTTTTGATAATTAATATACATGGTATGACTAATTAGTTGTCTTCATTATTCATTAATTGACGATATAACATTATTATACCATATTGTAGTGTTATATTTAAGGATAAACATACTTATTATGAAAATATTATCAACTCTATATTATATATATATATAGTTTTTAATTGTTTTTTTGGATATAGTTGGTCATCAAGAGGAACCACGGCCCATTGGAGGTGGGCCATGAGGGGAACATTTATCTTTAATTTTTACCCATGAGGGTTTTAGGTTTGTGTGAATCCTGGAAAAAAATGAATTATTATAATATGGAAATGATATTGTTCTTATTCTAGGAGACAACTATATATATAACTATAGATCACTATTAATTGGTATCCTAGAGAAATATTTAGTGATGATTTACAGGTATCAATCCACCACCATCTAAAGTAGAGGTAGAATATTTTTTCTAATGTCTCAACAACAAACATTACAATAGACAATACAAAAATTAAATATCTCCCACCATCAACCCCTTCCTTCTTGCTACAATATTCAACTCTCCCAAAAAGTGGATAAAGTACAATTAGATGCAACAAAAAGAATTCACAGACAATACAAGTTGATTTTAATATTAAATAGAATCACCAATTATATGATAATAACCTTATTAAAAATTATATAATCATGAAATAAAATGTCCAAATAGGTAATGAAATTCTGAATCATGATAAAAATATACACTTTTACTTCTTCATTATTTTCTAGCCGAGTTGAGTCTCAATCCTCATTGAATAAGTAATCGAATCCAATGGTATCCCAAAGAGATATTCTAAATGTGTGGATTGAAATGAATTTGATTATCTATTATAAAATAATAAATTACTAATCCCAAATAAAATCTATAGCTATATCTCATTCTCATATTTATATGCCATGAGCCTTTAATTTTTCATAGGCACTTGGAGATGCCTTACCATCATATAAAACACCGATGCATACTACATCACTTACAAATTTCCATGATAAAAATCTGAGAACCCACATGATATAGTCATATTTAAGTCCTATGAGAATTGTAGGTCATTCAAGGTCCATTTCAATAATTTCTAGTCTAAATTTCTATCCCATACCTCTATATCAATTGCTTTCCTCCATTTCGTATATTGATACCCACTGGTTGGGAAGAAAACATAACCATCCAAAACTCCATTTTTCTCAAAAACATAAAGATAAAATCGATCCCCTCCAACCATTCCTTGAAGAAATATGGCCCTATATCCTCATTGAATGATGGAGTGTTCAACATCATACTGTCTTATGATCTATCAACTTATCATGGTGTATTATGATCTTAACCCCTACCAATCCCCAAGATCACCATCACAATCACTCCAACTAAACAATGACTTATAATAGAATGAACAAATCCCCATTTTCATCAGTATAATGCTATCAAAACTTTTATAAGTGAAATATTCTACATTTTAAAAAATAATATAGAAACCCGTAAAATAACTAAATAATTCATTGTGAAAAAAATCCTCATATTAAACCATGAATATATGGAATCCAATAACTTTTTTGTAAATACCATTCCAAAAAATTTATCCCAATTTTTCAATAATTAATAACCAAAATATTCTATTTAAAAAATACTTGAAATAAGAAAACCACATAGTCTTTGGAAATAAACGTTCCTAGATGGAAACATATTTTCCTTCAAAAATATATTATAATATAGTTTACCCATTTTCAGAAAGGCTTCATGATATGTTTTTTATAATTTACATAGTGTAATACAACATTTAACCCATAAAATATTATGTTATTATAGTCAATAAATAGACTAATAAAACATTTCAATGCAATATAGTCTAAAATAAAAGGTTAGTTATATATTTCTTTCGGTATAATTTGAATCCAAATAATACTACAATTAATTAATACCAGACAACCTGAGGCTTGAATCAATAACCTATTTTTAATGAAATTATCTAATAACCTTAAACAATAAACCTATTCCCAATACCAAATCTAGGGTATGAAATGACCTCAACCACTTCCCTCCATAATGAAAGTTAGCTGAGATGTGACGAGGGACAAAATTAAAACCTATGAGATGATATAACCAAAGGCACCCAACATAAACCATTATTTCTCATGATAACAACCTTTTAGAAAATTCATCTTAAAATAAGCATTAAATTAAAAAAAAAATACTTTTTATACAATGAAAAAATAGATTAACTATGCAGAGTAAAATGGAAATGATGTTTTTTAAAAGAATACCAAAAATGCGCAAACCATGGTCAACCATCTATTTTACCATAACATTAATATTAAACATAGGCTCAACACTAATAAAAAATGATGTCATCAATTTTTATAAATCACTGCAAAACATTTCAAAATGTACACTAAGGTAAAAGTGCTAGGAGTGTGTATGAAATCTATCACATTTCCTATAAAATCTAATGCAACATCATAAAAAATCTATTCTAAATGAGATAATAAAAATTATGATAAATCAAAAAAAAGTTTAGATCACAAATTAATTTATTTATCATACTTTAAAACTAAAAAAAATTATAAAGTATTCATCATTTCACCAAAATTAATTTCATCAAAACACATGTCATCATTATATCATTAAAAACATAAATTATTTTAAATTAACCATAACCCTAAAAATTAATATTTTCTAAAATTGTATGAAATATATCAATTTTATATGCCAATGAAAATTCACCATTTTGTGGTAATGAAAATTGGAAAATCCATGTTTCCCAATACCCATTAGAAAATCTCCATGTTCTTATATCAAATTAAAATCATAATTATGAAAATCATTCCCAAATGTTATATCCCCATAAGAATAATTTAATGAAATATAATAATTTTCCAAGCTCTGTATCTAAGTTGTTCTTCAAGATAATAATCCACATGCTTATATCTAAATTCATACTATGGTTAGGGTCAACATTTAACCTCAATTGTCTTTATTAATTCTCACCTTAATTTTTGTTATTTATCTTAACCATACAAGATTATATAATTTAGGCATTTCATAACAATTTTCCACGGAATCATTTATGACACATGTGTACAAAAAATGGGATGAATACCCAAATCCATGTTCAATTCCGAACATGAAAACTCAATCGACATATTAGAATTTTTAAAATTGATGTAACATAATATTTTATAATTTTATCAAAATATAAAATTTATTAAAACCATTGATTCTATTGGAAAATCCATTTTCAATTTAAAAATTAATACAATATACACAATTGGAAACTTTTATTTTCAAACAATTAATATATTCAATCTATATATTTGAAAATATCCATTATTAAATTACACATATCAGTCCAAAATAAATAAATATACAAAATTAAATAACTATAGTTGGGTAGATTTAAGAACTAAACCAGAATATTGAACCCTATCCCTCGATATTATGATGATATGAATGAAATTTGTAGAAATTCCAATTTTCATAGATGGGAATGCTCCAAAATCACCTCCAAGGAATCATTGAATCCTCTAATTCTAAATAGAAGTATTAATTGGGTCTTATTGAGTTTATATAGGCATTGAAAACTAAATTTTCAAAACAATTCATGATTCACATTATTTAATCACAAGTTTATGAAAATTGTGAGTCTAATTATGCTATCTTCTCTCAATAAAAGAAAATCAAAATGCATGGTTTTTTACATTTTTAGGCTTACGATGCATCCAACCATGAATAAATACTACCAAATTCTCTAACCATGCATTGTTTATTAGAATAGTTATCCTAACTATTCCCCGTACCATTCTTATATCCAAGATTCCCTAAAAGGAAACATACCAAATAAAACTAATAATTACACATATACATGTTTGTTTATCCCTTAAGGATGAAAATACATGTTAATATAACAAATTAAATGTAATTAATGTAATACATTATAAATAATTATCCATCTAATCACAAACAAAAATCACTCATGGGTATACCAATTAATACATTAATAAGCTAAAATTATGATCCTCAAGCCTCATCAAATTATATGAATGATATGTGTAACATTATAAGTCTCCTTACCATCATTGATAAGTATAATTAATTTGAGTAATCAATTTCAATCATAAAAATAATCATCACTTATTAAATAAAAAGTTATGTATAATATAAAACAAGTAATAAAAATATAGATGATCCTATGAAAACCAACCCCCACTAGATAAATTCATGTATTCCTTTAATTCCTAGTATCATATCACTTAACCAATATCATTATCACACTCCATCTAGTTTCTTCACATGAACTAGAATCATATTCACAACTTGTTTATTTAAAATAGACAAACTAAATCAATATGCAATCCAATTCAATGAGTTCCAGTGAAGGAGGGTGTACTATTATATCTTTTTAGTTACCACACTTAAATATAATGTCGGGTCAAACATGAGAAACATTTCTCATATAATTAAATACCATGTGCATAAAAAACATATTACTCAATTAATATCAAAATAAAAAAAGAGATATCTCTTACACTATTCCTCATGATAGTTCATTAAAATTAGTCAACTATTTTTCTTTTCTATCTAGTAAATCATGACAAATAAAATAATTATTATCTAGTAAAATATGTCAACTGCTCCAGATGACTATCCAATCATCTGTGTTAACTAGTATTTCTAAATAAGGATTATGTTAATTAATCATCCAAAGTATTCATATTATCAAATACAATAAAATAATGAAAATTTCTTGGTTTATGAAGTCATATTAGTAATAATGAAACAATCTTCGAATAATATATAATGTAAAATAGAATAAATATTTAAAAAATTGCACATACATAATGGTATAATTGATGAGAGCTGATTCAATGACAAACCACATAATTTTTTAATTGTAGGTCATCAATGCAATAATAATATAATCATTTCTATGGAATGTATAATTCATATCCATAAATAATATATACTATCAATATGAGTAAAATTAAATACCCTTCCATAATTTACCATTTAAATCCACATTATCTCTCTAAATACTCATATAATAATTAATCATACAAAAGTACTCACCAACGGTTTATTACCACTCAATATTGTAAATAAAATTTTAAAATACTTGTTTCATCATTATTCACTAAATAATATGAGTCAAATTTATTTAATTATTAATCAAGTGTGTAAATAGTTTCTCCCAATATATCACTGTCTCTACAATTTTCATTGAACTACCTATAAGCATTAGAAATATATATTTAGCTATTTCATTATATTAAGATCTCTAAATGATCTAATATAATGATATATTATAAAATACTCAAAAAATGAATCATAAATTTAATTTCAAAAATTTTATGTCATATTTAACAATAAAACACATCAATTTATATCATTAAAAATTCCTAATTAATTCCTAAAAAACCCCAAGGCCCATAAAAATACCATCACTATAGTCAATGTGGAAAATATAGTCATTTTCAGTATTCATTTATGAAAAAATATTGATGATTTTTTTTTCATTTTATCAAAATATAGATATAAATGGGTCATTACAAAGGGCTTGATCCAATACAATGACTCAAAAATTATCTATATGATATTTTTCTTGATATATTAATCTATTTTTTATATTATCAATGTCATGGAGGATTCTCAAATATGATATCATAATGAAAAGTTATTAAAGAGTTAATATTAAGTAAGAATAATAAAAAAATCTATTTTTACCACTATATATATATATATACTTAACTTACATGAAATACCTCACTCCCTAAATCTCATGCACTATCTGCCCCCAATGTCAATTTAGTATTATATTTCTGTAAATGTTTATTGTTGTTATTATTTTCTCTTATTATTTATTATGATTTGTTATCCCATTCATTTTATTACTTGGATAATTTTTTTTTATAGTTTATTGTTTATAATTTTTTATGTTTTATTTAAAATAGATATGTGTCATCATATACTTCCATCAATCATTAGGTTTTTCGAATCCAAATCTTATGATTTCATTTTTTTCAACTATTATTGAATATAATTGAATAAATTGAACATGTTTTTGATCATATAAAAATCAAAATAGGGTCAAAAATATGATATAATGTAATGTGGAAAATAGTTACTTATATAGATCAAAAGTATGAGGATAATCATGAATGATCAGAGGTGAATGTATATAAAAGATCATGAGTGGATGTATTGGGCACACTATAGTTACTAAGGGGGGAATCTGGAAAATGAACGGTGTTAGTGGCTTATTCATTCAATGTTAAGGGGAAGTGTGAAGAATGATGTTTTAATAGGAAATTTGTTTTATTTTATTGTTTTGATATATTCATAGAAATGAAGTTGTGGTATATTCTGGGTAAATATTGAATTAGAAGGTGGTTATCATTCTTGGGGAAATTTAGAGAAGGATAAATACAAGTCATGAAATTTATGGATCTACAAATATTAATAATGACTTATTAGAAGGTGTAGTAAGATTTACATGAAGATTCAATAGGGTATATAGGATAAAAAAATATAATAAAATAATTTATAAATACTAAGACTGATTTTAAAATGGTATAAGTGATTAAGATATAGAGTTTCAAAAACTAATTATATGTAAACAATAGTGTTGGATATATGGATTTGGTATGATTACATTAGCCATGGCCTTATATAAAAACATAAGTAGTCTATAATAATAAATATGGATAAACATGTCGCAATATGTTAGTTCATGATAGAATGAATGTAATATATGATTATGTGTTGAAGGCTCACATTGTAATTTCATATATTGTGTCATGAGGATAGGGGTTACACTATAATAGAGATAATAGGATATTTGGGTGAAAATATAGATTTTTATGGTTGATATAATAATGTCTCAAAAAGATAAGTCAATCCAAACATAGATATAAAGTTTATTTATAGGCATGATCATAGTGTAATCGGATATAGTTCACCATAAAGAGGTTGGTCTCTCTATGAATATTGAAATCTTGATTATTTAGGGATTATTTGATTGATTATAATTGGTGAATTTTCATGTCAGAGGATATAATCACACAAAAAAGATGTTAAGATGATTTAATATTTAGAGAATAATTCCATGTGTTTTGAAGAGTACAAAATGAGAAAAATCCATATTTTATAGATGTGTGGTTTACTCAAAAATAATTTCCTAAAAAATCCATCATATTAAAATCATATAGAAGTCTAAGTTATTCATTATGAAAAAGTGTAATTATGTTGGGATCAATTATAATTCATAATGTTTTGAGGAATTTATTAGAATTCCATTGTCAGAATACTAGGAAAAAAATTATGAGATATGTACAACATGAATGGTTGGATTTTACCACAGTAATTTGTGTGGGATTCCTAACATGATCTTGGAATAACAGATTGGGGAGAACTGAACCCAATAAATAATTGAAGGGTTGTACTTTTTTACGACATTATAAAAATATCTATGGTAGTTTTAATAGGTTTTTAAATGATCTATTATATTCAATTTTTAGAAGTGGAGAGAGATCCAGTAGGAGAGGAATTCAAAATTTCATCGTATTTTGAAGAAGTGATATAGAGTTACAGTTTTATTGATATATCTAGATGATTTGAAATAAGAAAAATTTATGTGATAGTAAATATAGTATATAATTATTCAAATTTAAATTTTTTATTACTGTTATTTTCATTATTTGGAGAGAATCAATATAACTCTCGCAATTAGGATTATATTTGATATGTAATTATTAGAGAATGGACTTTTTTCTGAAATATTTTAGATAATGAAATCAGGAAATGGTTGATGAAACTATATCTATTTACTTATACTAATATTGATGTGGCATTCAATTCTATAAATAAGGGACAAATTCTTTTATTCAGTGCACATAGGAGGAAGAATAGTGTGTGACCCTTTTGAGGTAGTGAGTATTTACTAAATCATTATAAAGGTAATGATAATTGGAATTAAGTGACCATGAATGATATATTATATAAAAAAATTATAGTGAGTTTATTTTGAATTTTTGTATACCAATAAATTATTTTGTTCATACTCCATTAATATAGTCAATTTTGGATGGACCAAGTAGAAATACTTGTGTTTTAGTGCTTTTTTTCTATATTTTTTGTTTTTAATTATTTAAAGATAAAATAGATAGATATATTTGATCCATTTCTTCCAATTTGTTAATATGTCATGAATGAGGCCAGGTTTCCATAAGACCCAATGCCCGACCCAGTCCGCAGTATGGCCAAGAACGGTTTACCCTATATGAGATACATAAAAACCAATATTAAGAAAGATAAAGTGAAACTGAAAAACTATTTGTCAAACACACCACTAAACTAAAAACAAACATAATGGTTTACAACTCCAATCAAGACCAAACTGAAGTGACTACCACAATAACTAATACTCTGACGCAAAACTCCTGACAATAAGAAAGGCATGACATCCACAAGATACAACACCAACCTGCATGAGAAGACCATTAAAAACCCAATCCACCATCACTGAGCATGATACCACAACCTGGAATACACAACAAACAAAGACTAAATAAACCCAATGGTTTATTTAGGGGGTGATCCAAGAGCTCAGTATGGGGTCACCCAATAAAAAGGTTCCACATATAATTATTAAATGACAAATGCATTTTCAGGCTAAATAAATGAAAGGACATCAAACCTTGAACAACATTAAAGAAGCATTTTCTTTAAATAAAACTCTTTCAAAGAAAAAAATTTAAATAAATAATAAAAAACAACCTTACAATTAAGAAAACACAAACAATCATGAAAACCCAAAATCTACACTGTATGCTGATGGTGGGAGTATAGTATTCCATGAGCACCAAATGTGGCAGAGCCCGTATAGGTACTAGAAAAAATAATGGGACCCTAAAAAATCGTGTCTCGGTGAATAATAGTATAGGAATCACAGAAAAATACATTCTCATGCATGAGACAGTAGTAGGGGAACACATCCATAACATAGTGGTCTTCAATCATTATCATGTGTCTTGTTAGTGTTGAAATAATAAAACTAGCTATGTGAAACCAGTCCAGAGCCACTTCTGTATAACTAGCGCGCTGGATCTAGTCCACCCACCTAGTACCCAGGCTCCCCCTTTTGTGCTTAAGATATTCCAATTCCATATATTATGTAAAAATCAAGAAAAATAAAACAAATAGGGTGTTAACCAAACCCAATTACACACATTCACACACACAGAAAACCATTTGACAAAGTACGCACACCAAAAGTCATTCACCAACTCAATTAAAACAATTTTTTCATTGTTAATTATTTTAATTAAAACATATTTAAGTCTAATAATTAATAATTTTTTTAAAAAAAGTTTTAATTTCTCTGTAAACAAATTCAATAAAAAGAAACATAACACAGATTAACACACAAAACCAATGTAGCCCTCCTTCATGACCAAACACTCCCAATGCGACATGAAGAACACAAACCAAACCACTCACATCAACTAATAACTCAACAACATGGTTAAAAGACCACTTTTCTGGTTAAACAAGACAACATAAATTTTATTTTGCAATTTCAGAATATGAAACATGACTTTAGACACCTAAAGTCCACTCAAACCATATTTTTGGGCAAAAGAAATGTGAACACTACACCAGAACAAAAACTGCGCACTATTCACATTTTCACAAAAGAAACGCAACTTTATAAAACAGTAATAGACAACTCAACATATTTTTTCATAGTGAAAAACTAAACAACCAACACATCACCTTCACTCATTAACAAGAACATGCAATGCCCTATTGAAACACAATTAATAGCACTTTCACAAAAGAAAAGTAACTATCGATATTATTAAACACTAACAAAGTTATTAGTAAAAAAACAAACATAATATAAACAATTTACTAATCAATTTCAATGAAATTCATACTCCAAATAAAATAAAATTCACACTACATGAATTAATTAAATAATATTCTAAGTAAAATAATATTTAAAATTATTTCATCATATAATAATTAAATATGGAACAACATACCTTGATGTCAAAACCCCTATTCATTGGTGTGAAAACATCAAATTCCAGCGCGAAACCTCAATAGCGTGCCGTTCGCACCACAAGGGACCTTGCATGAGCTCAAACTCGTGAATTCAAAAAAAAACATCAAATTAAAACCCCATAATCACAACTCATACCTGATAAAATAATATAAGAAGGGGAAAGAGGAACTTATCAATAGGGGGTTTCTCACATTGAATGAGGCCATTTCTCTAGAGGTCGCTGCACAAGGGAGGGTGTGGCGCGAGGTGGCTAGATAGGAGAAGGGAAAGAGTGCAACCGGCTAGAGTAAGGGATTTGGTTGAGAGGAATTGGAGTTGTGCCAGACTAGGGGGTTCCATAGGGTTTCACTATTTAAGAGGGGAGTGAAGTAGCATCACGATAGTGTTGGCCGAGAAAAGTAGTGCATTGGGATGGCCGGACGGAGGAGGGAGGGGGCTCTGGCTACTGGATTTAGGTGCAACATGATGGGGAAAAATAGGTAGGAAGGAGGAAAAGATTGCTAGTTGCTAGAGCCGATGAGATTTAGGTAGACCATGGGGAAGTGCAACCAGGATAGGGAGCAGGGGGTAAATGCTGGATGTGGGAGAAACAAAACAAAGTAGGAAGCGACATAGCAACCAGAGTGGTGGGGGAAGTGTTCAGTCACTAAGTTTTTTCTTATGAATTTTACATTCTTTCATACATGGGGGAGATTTATATGTCAATAAGATATCTTTATGACTTTACCATTCTTTCTTATTTTGAAAATCACAAACAACTTATTTCAAAGAAAAATTCATTTTACCCCTTGTTTTACTTCCTTAAGAAAAATTCCATTCCCAAAATAAATTTATACATACCGAGATTTCATTGTTCAAACCAATATTTTTCCTAAGTGTAAAATTAGGATTGTAACTAAAATCCTCGGAATATTATAATTACCTACATATAAAGCATTCTGTTATAGAATCCAAATTCTCAGAATTCTAATTACGAACTCTTCAAAGTTCTGACTCTGAATTATGAATTATAATTCTAGTTACAAACTTCTCCATGTTCTGACTACGAAATCCTAATTCGAATTCTGAATACGAACTTCTCCATGTTCTGACTTCAAATTCTGAATACGAATTCTGGGTACGAACATCTCCATGTTCTGACTCCAAATTTAGATTAAGAATTATGGATATGAACTCCCTTGAGTTCTAACTCTGAATTTTGAATATGAATTCAGGATACAAACTATTCTGAGTTCTGACTCTATATTCTGAATTAGAATTCTGGTTAGGAACTTTTCTATGATCAAACTTCAAGTTCTCTGAATACAGACTCTAATATCTTATGAGTTTTGACTCCAAATTCTCATGAACTCAGACTCTGATCATTGTATGTTCAGATTCCAAATTCATGTGAATCCAGATTCAAAATTTCCTTGAAATTCAGGCTCCAGAATTCTATAGAATTTAGGTTCCTAATCCATACAAAATAGAATCCGAATATCATTTTATTATATACTCTGAATTCAATTTTGGGTAGACTCCAAACATTCATTTTCTTACATTCCAAATATTAGATTTTAGTTATAATTACACTTATTCTGTTATACAACGATGTCATGCTTTTAGTTATCAACTAACCGTTGTTTGAGTGACACGTGTACAGGTCCCTTCGAAAATCAATGAAGAATATGACCATTGGAGGAGGGAGCTGACCGTTGGAGCTAGCCTATAAATAAGAGATCATTTGAAAGAGCTCAAGACTTTTGGAATTTTGAAAACTGTGCCTGCATGCTGTTGAAGTTATTTCTAGAGAGGGAGGAACTTATAAACTCCCATTATTCGTGTAGAATGTTTTAACAACTTGTTCAAATATTTCCCTGCGTAGATTTTCTTTGTGCGACTCCGATTGTTGTTGTGTATAATTGAGGGCTTCCGGGGATAGGAAGACAGAGGTGCCGACTACATTGAAATTGAGGGCTTGAGGAGATAGCAAGACAGACTCTGATCCTAGTATCAAGATGTTAACCTGGTTTTGGTAAGACATACTTTCATGAAAGTATAAATCAAGAGACATTTATCTAAGGTTGTTGGATACACTTCTATTTGGGTTAAAATATTTAATACTTGTTACTTTCTTTGTTACCAGTTTTTTGCTACATTTGTATTGTTTATGGAAGTATAATTATCTTACACTTCCTTCTTTTTGTACTATGATTTAGTTATATTATATATGCTATCAGGTAGAATCTTCATCATTGTAAACATTCATTAAGTTTCATTTCCAGAATCAATTTTACAGAATCGCTTTCTCAGAATCAAATTTCCTGAATTAAGAAAGTATTTAGAACATAGAGGTTTTGTGAATTATCTTGTTTAACCTTGTTAAACATAATCATCTTTAAAAGTTCTTATAGAATTTTTTAAAATGTACAATTCACTCCCCTCTTTTATTTGAGAATCTCATCTTTTCATATTCGATCCTCAATTTGGTATTATAGAGTATATCATACTCACATACCATCTCACAGGAAGGGGAGGTCTGTCGGCTAGCCATGGAGGAGGGTGTGTGGTGTGAGGGGTCTAGGGGTAAAGTGGGTCGTGACCTAAGGGAAGGTGGGGGGGTCCAAACCCTACCCAAAAAGAAAAGAAAATAAAAGAAAAATAAAAAATTAAATTAAACTAATAATAATTATCAATAATAATAATATTATTATTCTTAAAGTTAATCCTTAAAAATAAAAATATGTATTACAATATTAATAACAACCAAATAGATTTTATATTCCTAATTAATAATATTAATATTATCAAAAATTATTATTATAATTATCATTAAAAAAACTTATCAAATTTCCTTTCAATTTACATTTAGTTAATCATCATCATTTTATTATCCCCATATGTTTTAACTCATTTTTGTTGATAGTCGGGAAAAACGTGCGGTCTCAGAATCGTGACATGCCCGCATGGCCGGTGACGCAAAACCTAAAACACGCACAATAATAATAATAATAAATATTATTATAATAATATAAATTATAATAATAATAACAATAAGAATATCAATAATAATAATAAAAAAAAATTCTAATAATAATAATAATATCTTCAAATAAAAATATTTTTATTATTCATATCATTAAAATAAATTTAATTAAAATTTTTTCACTTCTTATTTTATTTTATATTTATTTTACCTATAATTTTATTTTATTTCATTATTATCAATTTTGTTTATTTAACTAATTGCACACTGGGAAGGCGTGCAGGGAACCAGGCGAGCCCTCACAGTTATCCAGGCGAGGTCGTGCAACTTCTCAAGCAGCACATTGAATGTTGTCAAAGCCAAAATGCT
The DNA here is from genome assembly GCA_963277665.1 of Viscum album. Classification (NCBI taxonomy): domain Eukaryota; kingdom Viridiplantae; phylum Streptophyta; class Magnoliopsida; order Santalales; family Viscaceae; genus Viscum; species Viscum album. The sequence continues at coordinate 1,675,539,489 of OY728133.1, forward strand.
CAATTATCCACACAAAAGATGAAAACCCTAGTCGGGTTCAGCCCACATTTCATATAAACAAAAAAATAATTCTTAGAAGAAGATATATTTATAAGATAAAATAAATTAGAAACATGATGTAGTGAAATGTCAAAGAGTGACAATTCTATCCACAATAACTCTTTCCATCCCCAGAATGCCATAACTATGGTTGAGACTCAAAAAATACACTGATACCCCACCAAAGTTCACAGAGGATCCCTAAAATCAACAACTGAAGAGTAAAAAGCATTGTTCTCAGATAATGTTACTCCAAGACAACATCAATAAACTCGTAAAAGACTTTATGATATGCGTCTCCTACCCCAAAGTGCTAGAACACCTCCAGTTGATTGATCAAGGAAATGAATATAACCAAAAGGCCATCATAGGGAATTCCAAAGGGGCTCCCCCCCATTAAGAAACTACCATTACCCAAGGAGAGACTGGAAAACTGATATGGGGAGGCCTGGGCAGACTCCCCAGCATTAGGAAGAAAGTAAAACACATTACATTATAGAGACATTTGAGAAAGTCCCATCATGGGTCTTTCCAGCATTAGAACTGTTAGAGATACAAAAATTTGAAAAATTTACCAACAGTGACCAAACACACCACTAGAAGGGTCTGCATGAGAGAGTCCCCAACTACTGGGGTGTCAAAACCACATTTGAAGACAAACCAACAACTTCAAATCCATAGTTGAGAATTATTCATATTTGGGACTAATTTACCCAATAGATTCCCATATGGACCACCAAAATATATTACATTTTGTGGGGTGCAACCCCCAAAATACTAATGTAACAAGTCGACCACACCTCCACATATCCACAAGAAACCCCACACACCCAAATGGGACATTTGAAATAGAACCATATAAAATAATTTAAACCTCCATCACCTTTAGTACCAATGACATAAATAAAGATAGGGTCCCATACACTCCCGGGGTTCCTGACCACGAGCCAGATTCACATCGAGGCTTATGGATGGAGTCCTAATGTTTGAAGCATCTTCTGCCTCTTAGTCAGGTATTGATGACTCCCAAACAGATCCTCTCCTTTTTGTGTCACATGCAACCACACTGCAATCAAGACAACCCCATCAAACACAACACACTCTGACAACCACCTACTCCACGCAGCACACCCACAAAAATAGGTGTATAGATGATACACAAGAATCAACTCATCAAGTCAAAAAACAAACATAAAAAGGAAAAAATCATGAAGACCACACCACCTTGAAAAAGAAAATTACACCACCCAGAGAGGACACACTCTTATGACAACATGGATTCATGAAGGATACTATGAAATCCACCCTTTCTCTTCAAATAGAACTCAAAATACAATACATCACCAAACATGTCCCTTGAGACCAATGAATGTACTAAAAGTCCCTTAAAGACATTGGTCAACACTAATAATTCTAATCCGCATTCAACCTTCGCTACTAGAATTCCATTCGCTATTCCTAGAGGGAAACCCACCGACACAATGATGTCAAACATCATACCTAATGACTCCGACAACTCAATGATACCAAAAATCCTATCAACTACCCTCGAGTATGTCATACCACTATGATAGGATCAGCATAACCAAAAAGTATATGGAACAAACATAGAACAATAACTAAAAAGGGAGAGTGATTGCTTTAATCAACTGGAGGGTCAGCGAATGATGAATTACCTATAGCTACACATAAATAACATGTTAATGCTTTATGGGGGGGATTCACCAGTCAAGAAAGAAAACCATGGACTCAAGAAACCTAGTTTAATGACCAAGACATACTGTATGCAAACACTAAACATGCATATTGAACCGTTGCAAGGGCTTACTGAAGCACTTTTCTAAAGAAACCATTAACCACATTCTTGAACACCAACATACAAAAAAGAATTCAAAATCTAGACCCAAATCATTCAAAAAAGATGCTCGGATAGAAACGACTCACATCCAACATTTCGAAAATACATTGACACACCACTCAACAACCAATTATTAAAATGATAAAACATTTTTTCTTAAAAACAATATTTCCTCGATTCCAGAACAAAGAGACGAGGAATGAGGCAAGAAGACACTATTGTCGGCGTGTGACTGAAACATATGGTTGGTGTCCATACGCCAATCACACCACTTCCACATAGAGTACTCTAAGACATCGTCCTTGGTTACACATGACTTTCTAGAATCTGTGATCTCACTCGGACAACTGACCCTACTCCCTTTTCATTTCCCCAAAACAAGATTAACCACGAGGACCAACGACTTATAAAAGCAACAACTTACTCTGAAAACCTTAGTCCCGCCACAAGGTGTGCTGGCTAGGCACCATACTCATAGCTAGAACATCATGTTATGACACACAAAACATTGGCCCACCATGATTCTATCCCAAAAGAACACGACCAAAGAGGACAAACCTCGTCTGATACCATTTTGTCACGAACCCGCCCGGGTCACCATCCGACTCGGTGCTCGACCCGATCTGCGGCATGGCCCAAAGGGCATGCTCGATCTCCATGGGTAAGCACTAGTTCCCGGGTATCAAAACAAACACATAGAAACAATTTATCCAAAATGAGGGACATAAAAAATATCTGTAATATAGATAAAGTGAAACTGAAAAACTATCAGTAAAAAGTCCCTTAAACTAAAAACCAACTTAAAGGCCAACAAGTCGAACCGAGACCAATTGGAAGAGACAACAACAAAAACAAAAACTCTAACTCAAACCTCCTTGCAACAATATAGACATGAAATCCATAAGCTTTAACACCAACCTTCATGAGAAGTCCATCAACATCAAAATCCACCATCACTGAGCATGATGCCTCATCCTAGAATACACAAAGAACAAGGTCTACATACACCCAAAGTTGTATATAGGGTGTAAGCCAAGATCCTAGTAGGAAGCCACCCAATATAAAGGTTAGATGCAGAAAAATTAAATGACATATACATTTGTAGGATAAATAAATGAAAGCACACCAAAGCTTGATCAACTTTAAATAAGCAGTTTCAATAATGAAAACACTTTCAAAGAAAACAATTTAAATAAAAAAACACCCTTGAATTTATGAAAATACAAACTTCAAGAATAACCATAAGCTACACCGTATGCCGACGATGAGTTTATAGTTTCCCATGAGCACCAAAAGAGGGATAGGTCATATTGGTACTAGAAAAAAGAATGAGACCCTAGAATATCACGTCTCAGTGAGTAGTAGTATATGAATAACAAACAAATATGTTCTCGTTCATGAGAAACTTGTAGGGAAACAAATATATAAACTAGTGGTCTCTAGTCATCATCCAGTGTCCAATTAGTGTTGTAATCATCAAACGATCTTAGTGAAACCGTTCCAAAGCCACTTCTGTATCACTAGCATGCTTGATCATCTAGAAACCATGATTCCCCTTTTGTGCTCAAGATGTTCTAATTTCTGATTTCATGTCAAACTTGGACAAATAAAACAAACAAGGTGAACCTAAACCCAATTCAATAGTTTCACACACATAGAAAACCATTTGAAAAAGTACACACACCAAAATACATTACCCAACTCAATTAAAAAAATTTCTACATTGTTAATTTTATTTTATTAAATCATATTAAATTCGCATCATTAATAATTTTTATTAAGAACATATTAAATTATTTGAAAACTAATTCTTTAAAATGAAACATAACACTACTTAACACATAAAACCAACATAGATCTCCTTCATCACCAAACACTCCCAATGCCACAAAAAGAACACAAACTGCACCACTCATATCAACTAATAACCCTCCCACATGGTTAAAAGACCACTTTCCCAGTTAAATAAGACCCTATAAATTTTATTAAGAAATTTAAGAATATTACACATGATTTTAGCACCAAAAGCCCACTCAAACAATCAATTTTGGAAAAAACACATGTGAACGCTACACCAGAACATAAACTGCGCACTTTTCACATTTTCACAAACAAACACAACATTGTAAAACCAAAATAGACAACTCAACACATGTTTTTACAGTGAAAACTGACTCAACCAACACAAAACCTTCACTCATGACCAAGAACAGACAACACCATTTCAAATCACAATTAACACCACTTGCAAAAATGAAAAGCTAACTCCACGTATTTTTAATCACTAATAATGTTCTTAGTATAAAAAAAACCCATAATATAAACTATTTACTAAATTTTTTTAAATAAATTCATATCAAAAAATCTTCTTCGCACTATGCGAATTAATTAAATAATATTATAGACATAGTAGGCTTGAAAATTATTTCATCATATAATAATTAAATGTAGAACCACCTACATCGACATCAAAACCTCAAAAAATTGGTGTGATAACATCAAATTCTAGCGTGAATCCTCAATCGCGCACTATTTTCACCACAAGTGACTTAGAACGAGCTCAAACTCATAAATTCAAGCCCAAAAATATAAATTAAAACCCCAAAATCAGAACTCATATGCACTGAAAAAAATAAAACTCAAAGAAGAGGAAGGAGGAACTTATTAAAAGTGGTGTTGCTCTCGCAAAATGAGGGAAATTCATTGGAGGTCGCTACACAAGGGAGGGCATGGGGTAAGGTGGCCAGATGGAAGAAGGGAAGTGGTGAATGTGGCTAGAGTTAGGGCTTCAGCTAGGAGGAATGGGAGGATGTTCGGACCATGGGGGTTCCAAGGGTTGTTCTGGGTAGGAGGGGAGTGAGGCATTGTAATGAAAATGATGGCCTGGAGCTACAAATCAATGGGTTTTCTGGACTGGAGGAGGGAGGTGGGTATGGCAGTTGGCTTTAGGTGCAACATGATAGGGGAGAATATGCCGAATGGAGGCAGAGCCAGCCGGTTTTTGGAGACGTTGAGAGGGCGGTGGACTAGGGAGCAGCAAGGCCAGGATAGGGAGAATGGGGGAAATTCCATATGTGGTAGAGGAAAAACTAGGGAGGCTGGGTTGTAACAACTAGAGTGGAGGGGGAAGGGGAAATCCTCCAGCCAGCCATGTAGGGGGTGTGTGGCGCGATAGGTTCCAGGGCATATTGGGGGTCACAACCTAAAAGAATATAGGGGGGGTCCAAACCCAACCCAAAATGAAAATATAATAAAAGTAAAAGAAAAAAATTAAAATATTACTAATAATATTTAATAATATTAATAATATTGTTATTCATAAACAAAAACCATAACAATAATAATTTTTATTACAATATTAATAAAATCTTAATAAATTTTATAATCATAATTAATAATACTAATATTCACAAACAATACAATTATTTTTATCATTAAAATAAATTCTTAATTTTTTACCACTTATTATGTTATTTTATTTTTATTTTTGCAAAAATTTAATTTAATTTATTTATTATTAATTCCTTTTATTTAATAAATTGAACATTGGGTAGGTTTGTGGGAGACTGGGTGAGGTCGTGTGGTGATCCAGTCGAGGACGCACAACTTCGAAAGCGGTTCATTGAATGCTATCAAGGCCAAAATGCTCTTGAATCATTGGAAAAGTGCAAATCCCCAGTCACAGTTATCCCACTTTTCATATAAAATGAAAAATAGTAATTAGAAACATATAAAATTATAAGATAAAAATAAAAATTAGAAACATGACGCAGTGCAATGTTTGGGTGTGATAGAATATGATTTGATTTTAGGTGAAAATTAATGTTTAAAGAGTGATGGAAAATTTTAAACAAAATTGGCATGTTTATTTCAGAACTTTTTATGGTGCATTTGAACGTTCATCATAACCTTCTAGTCCCAAAATGATGTATTGTTACCTAAAAAACATGATTTACATTTTTATCATCATTATTAGTTCTTTTGAATCATTTAAATGGAATTTTATTTTTAATGGTACTAAATATTATAGTTGACGATCAATGATTTTTTTATTTACAGGCTTGTGTGGAAGACGACATAGATTTTATGAATGATGATGATGAATTAAGAAATTGTAGTTATAAATTTCATTATAAAAATATAGAAAATGTATTTATTAGAACAATAACCAATGATGTTAAAAATAAATAGTCTCATTGTGAAATTATTTTTTATGTATAGAAATATTTTTATATTATCAATGGAAATCAATGGAATCCTAGGATATTGTCAAACCCACCTCAAGAAAAGATTGTAGATCTATTGGTGATGTGTTATAAAAGGATAATATTTGGTGATGATAATGTAATTATAAAATAATAAATGAGGAGGAAAAATAAGAAGAAGACTCATAGGAAGATGGATACACCAATCATGGTTAAAATTTATTCCACTATAGTGTTAGAATTAAGTGATGAACTTAGTGCAGAAGATGAAATGATATGTAATAATTTGTTTAGAGGATACACTAGCCATGATCAAGGATAGATCCAATTCTAATCTAAGAAGGTTGATAAATTATAGATCATTGATGATGTGAATTATGTGTAAATTTTAGAATTTATTTTGGTTCATAAAAGGATTAAGAAAGAGGATTTGACCTTGAAATAATCTATTACAAGCATGAATGAAATGATAAATGTGAAAATTGACTTACTCAGAGAAATTTTCTACGACATGGAAAAAAAATTAGCCATATAAAATGATCTTAAATATAATTTTATCCTAATAAAATAACACATTAATTAAAGAATAAAATTAAGAAATAAATATAGTTCATGAAAAAGTCACACTGATTCCAAAATAAACCTGAATTATGTGGAGATCAAAGAGATTGAAATGTGATTTAAATACTCAAATAGAATGTTTGATGTAACAGACTAGATTTTTTCTGAATGTTTTCTTAAAATTATTTAGGAAAATTCCATGATTGGGCATTTACACGACATGGGATTACAAGACCCAGTGTGCCCAGAAATGTTTTCTGTAAAATGATTTTTTTTAGTTAAAAAAATCATGTGGATATCTTTGAACCATAATGTCTTTCAAATGGATTCTAGATAAGAAATATGTGGTCACTGTTGCATTCAAAATAGTGACTTTACCTTGGAAAATATTGAACATCATCCAGCGTGGGGAAGACGATGAATTTAGTTTTTGGACATGAGTGTTATTACAATATTCTTAAATAAAAAATATTTAATGATGCAATGATGTTTTATTCTTTAAAACAGCCTTCTTTAATGATCCATGGTTATCATCAAAACCCCACAGTTTCCCAAAGGAAGAGATGTAGGTTCTCTCACCAGCAATGATGAATCAACAAATGCTTGTGGAATAAGGATTGACGTGGCGATGATATTTCAATCTACACCTTCCAATAATCAAAACACTATGTAGGGGTTTTTATTTAATTCTGTTATTTCACCATTCATGTTTTAAAATGAATAGTGTCGATCAAACCACAAATATGTTGACATGTGTATCGTTCGTTCTTGTGAGAGGGATATCTATCAAGTTTATCATTGGGGAATTAATCCATTCACGATTTAATTATATTTGATTGGATCTTTTTAAAACTTCTAATGGGAGTGGATCAATGTTGTGACCTACAATGGTGAAGGTCCATTCCTCACCGTGGATGAGGTGGATTTCCTCTCCTCTTATCCCTGGTGTTCATCAAGTTCATCACATGTTAAAAAATGGTTAGTCATTGCACAACCATTCTAGGTAGAATGATTTAACATCTCAGATCCATAATATATATGAAATAATGTAGTTATAATGATGATGATGATATACATATCATGGAAGTGTGGGAGATACTACTAATCAAACATTTTCCAGTGGAAGGGATCACAATAGAGATTTGAACCCCAGGCCATGAAGAATGCCACCTAAGGACTCTAGAACACACTTCATTTTATAGAATAGACCATCAGAGAACTTTTAGTAGTATGTGGAAGAATCTTCTGGCATAGCGGACAACATCGATGGGGTGGAACACTACGGCGACATGCTGATGTGGTGGTAGCGGTGGTGACCATGTTACGCGGTGTCCAGTGTGGAGGTGTCGCCACTCTAGCCGTGGGTCGCGCTGGAAAACCCGGTCCGCGTGGGCAGACTGATTGAACAGGGAGGAGGTACCTACTGGCACCGTATGGTACGAGACATATGTGGCTGAGCCACATTCAAGATGGAGAAACCAACCTACCATAGCCGATCGGGCTAATGATAGTGGGCCATAGTCATCCAGGCAGGATGGGCCAGCAGCCGGCCTAGCCGAATTGTCCGGACCTGCATCTTAGAGGGTCAGGCTAGGCCCAATTAGTCCAAGACAGGACAAACTGGCCAGTTCGATCCTGGGTCGGGTCAAACTTGAGTTGGGTCGAATCGGTTTGGCCAGGTCGGGCTTGACCAGGACCCAACTGTCACCAGTTTCGCTAAAATGCATGTAACATTCAAACAGAGCATCCGTTTGATGAGCCATATATGGCGTTGGGACCCTTGTCCTGAGGAGGTACTTTTGAGATACTGTAGGTCATTTTTTGAGTACGTAGGACTATAGACTATTTATTTTAATAGTAGGCCCTCCAGATACAATTAAAAATCATAGTAGAGTCAGCTTATTTCCATGGAATATATTCTAGGATGTTTAATCCATTTATGAATTAGGTAATGGATACTTCTTATACCTCTTCATAGATAGAGACAGGACTCCACACATCATGGGTGTGGCTTTATTTCCTTCGAGTAGTTTCTTCTGGGGGTGCTACTCCCCTGAAAGACTATGGTGCAGGTTCTTGAACATGTTCATGAATGAAGAGTAGATACTCCCATGGAGGACTAGGGAGTATATTCTCTAATATTGGATTCATTACTCCCCAACCATTCTATATTGTGTGTCTTACTTAGGTAGTGTTCTGGTAGAGTCGGTACTCCCATATGATGCTAGCATGCATGTTCTCTATAATAGGGTTATCACTCCCTTAACATACTATGGTGAAAGTCCTTTATAGAGAATAAACTGATAGAGTCAATACTCTCCTAGTACCAGGGTGTGAGTCTTCTAGTCACTGAGTAGTACTCCTCTACAAATTAGGGTGAAGGTTCGTGATATACAAAGTAGTAATCCTCTATTTTGACATGTTATGGATCCTACATGATTATTAATCCAATATTAGAACTAGGGTTCGGTTCCTCACTTACAGTGTAGCACTCCCCCTCACCTGAGTAGTGACTGGGAGAGGGTCCTTCATAAGAGTTGGATCTTCTATTACTGTGGGACACAACTATGATGAGCGGGCCCCTCCACAAAAAGAGATCGATACCTAAGTAAGATAAAGTACTCCCACGATGAGACTAAGGTCTGGGAAACTCACTAAAAGAGCGACTGTTGTGTCATAAGTTGGTCTGGTGTAGTGATCCATCAAATGTGTGCATTGGATAGGAGCGGGCATCTTCACTTGGGTTTTCTTAGTCTTTCATTGGGCACAAGACGGTGATGACTGGACATGTAGTGTTAGCCACTATAGATAAACCTAATAGAATGTTCCCTATGAAGCACATTCTCTCAGACACATCATTGAACATGGTTGATGTGTGCCCAATGGAATGTATCTCTAAGATGGTGCCAGTAGGTATGTCTAAACACATGGTGCGTGTTCTCCTAGTTTATGTGTTACCATCTGAATCATTGTTGAGAATCTTGATGCTCAATATAAGGTTGGGACTTTATGTTTCATGGTGGATGAGAAGATAATATCTGGATGAACATGGTATATGTATAGGAATAAATGTGGGTAGATCTAACAATGCGTTTAATTTTGGTTTTTCTCTTGGGTTTTAACATTTTTTTGGGGTCCCCAAATGAGTATTTTTTTACTCACCCTAGCACTAGCATTGCCTGCATGCGTCATGTCTTGTGAAGATGACTAACACATTGACAGAGTACAGGGATGACCAATACTAGATGGTGTTTAGTAAGAGAAGACAGATGAGGCATACTCCTACTGCTTCATGCAGCTACTATCCACTTAACCATCATGTAGGGTTCTCCGCAGATGAGTTTCAGGGTCTTGGGGTCATACTTATGATATTTATTTCTTTTGTTGGGCTTTTATACTGGCATGGTTTTCCAACATGTACATTACATTATGTTGTACTCTAGTTGTGGTTTTTTAGTGATTACATGAATAATTTACATAATGTTTACGATTCAACTTTGTGGGCTAGGGTTGTGAGTGTGCCTGGGTACAGGTACATGGAAAATGCCTCCCATTTGATGGATAATGCATTTTGTGCTAGTCACCAGTCGTTGGACATTGAGTTGTGAGCTTGGTGTAGTTGCGACATCATACTTAGGGGATGTGTTCTACCAAATTTGTATAAAAGAGACTAGTTTGGTTTCACCTTTGGACTGAGAGTTTGTGAGATTCAGTCTAGGTTCCTTAGTAATCGTGTAAAGATGTTTTGAGTTTGACTCTCTGGCTAGAGGTTCCAGTGTTGGTGATGTGGATGACGTTTCCATTAACTGGGACATTGATAACCTTCTTTTTCAACTCAATACATTATGAAACAGGTAACTACTATATAAAGGGTACATGAATCAAATAAGAATGGATTGTGTTTTCCATGTCCCTCATGGGTAAGATCTCTAAATATAATCTTTATCCATGGATCATCTCGATCCATTATAGGATGCCACCACATAGATTTCTGGTTATAATTCTATGATGATGCCATGAGGATGGTCCACCGAGAAATGAGGTATTGCTATAGGGACCAATACCAGAGAGAGCGCTATCAGGTGGTGCACCAATGATACCACAACCTGTCAATAAACAATTGCTACCAGCACTACCAATAAAGTATGTGCATATGTTGAGGGTTCTACATGAGTAAAAGAGGTAGAGACCTCATAGTTCAAGGGGTGAGACTGACCCCATGTGGCCTAGGATTGGCTTGAGGTAGTTATGCGAGCCTTCTGTCTAGTAAGGACGCCTCTTGACAAGATGGTGTACGTGGTATTGATCCTTCATTAAGGATTGATAGGGATATGGTCGACCATGAAGAACCAGGCACATGATGAGGAATCCCTCGCCTTGATAGAATTTGAGAACCTCTTCATAGGGGAGTTCTTTCTGTAGATGTTATGCTTTGTGCGTATACATGAGCTATTGAACCTACAACAGGGTAACATGATGGTAACTGAGTACTCAGCGATATTCGTCAATCATTCTCACAACTCTATGGATATGGTGTAGATGTTATACTTTAGGTCATGTACCATAGAACATGGACTACGTCGGGAGATCAGTGCTTCAGTGATACCCTTTAGCATTCCGAAATATGTTGGAATGATAGAGAGACCCCTAGTGGTTGATTGTTTCTTGGAGGATAAAATGGATGTTATCGACAATATAGGTCATGAGGTAGAGGCGTCTGTTGGAGCTAGTAGACAACAAAGGGAATGATAGTTGGATTGGAGGCATACTCATGCCCAAACATAGTCACATGGGTCAGTAGTTCAAGATCATTGAAAAAGATTAGATCAGCCACAGGAGAGGCCCTATTATGCTTGCATGGGATGGGGGAATCTGACTAGATATTTTCAAACCCATTGCTACACTGAGAGGGAGTCAGACGATGATCTCCCTTGCAATAGACATCGCCAGGTGAGAGGATTTCAGCAAGATGGTAGGTGTGGTAGGGGAGCTAGATTAATAGTAGGCAGTGGGGGAAAATTTGTTGCATTTACACCACCACCCCCAATGGTCTGTGCCAGGCTTAGGGTGTTGGAAGAAATGGCCAAGGACAACTGCATCCATTCATGGAATATGACCAAAACACTTGAGGAGCGATTGAAGTTATGATCTGTGAATTTTTTTGGTTGTTTTTTTAATAGACACAGGTGTCAGTCGTCCTCCTTTTTCCATGTGTCTAGTTTGAGACTTCAATGTTCCAATTAGACCGTGGACATGACCCTCAAGATTAGAGAGTCATGTTGGATGAGACTCGTAGATCACACACTTCTGCTGAGAGTGTGACCAAACTCTTGGAGGAAAGAATTATAGTTTGGATCTCTTAGTCATAGAATCAAGGCCTTACAACATCATTCTTTGTATAGACTACTATCGTTCATACCAATATTGACTGTATTAGGAAAATTATGCAGTTTTTCTATGATGGTAAAAAAGGGTCTTTCATTTATGGTTAAAGGGAATCTTGGGCAACATGATGTATATTATCACAAATAGTCATGCATGGGATCATTCCATAGTAGCAGAGTTAGAACCCCATGATGTTTTTTCAATGTATGATATAGGGAATTAATATCCATACTAAGCTGAGAAGCCGCTAGTGATTATGGTAGTGTTTTTGTATTATAAAATGGTTTGGCCTCAGATTGTTGTAAAAAGAGGACCAAGTAAGACCCAATGTTTTCTTTTGGTCAGACATATTTCGCTCATAAATACACATCTGTGTTTAGAATCAACCATAAATTCCAAACACATATGTAGTCTTTAGCACAATTTTTTCAAGGGTGGATGTGAGGTTTGGAGTTCAATCTGTATCTGCATTAGGTTTGCATGGAGGTGATCTTCTAAACTACATGACTGCAGATGGAACATAGCGCTTGGTGCTCTCCCACTTGTTGTAGCAAAAGAGACATGTGACCATTATTGCATGATGTTGACCTAGAATAAGATAGACTTGACAGTGGCTGACCTCATTGGTTCCTCAAAGTGTGTGCTTGTGATTAGTGCAAGGACCATAATGAACATAGTTTTTTACAATTGAGTGTAGTATTTTTCTTTTCAAGGATGAAAATCCTCAAGGTGGGGAGAATTTAATGACCCCTATTTTTCTTAAATTTCATTTTAGAAATTGTTTTCAAAAATTCCGAGACTGGTTGCTGAGAAAACACATGATTCTCAGGCCTAGTATGCCCAGAATAAATCATTGAATAATTTTTCAGTTTTTAGTTAAAAACACTGAAGTAGATAACTTTGAAATTTTTTAATTATTCAAAAAGATGCCCAGATGAGAATTAAGAGGGCATCATTTCATTAATAACATTAACATTACCTCAAGTAGGGCCTAACATTGTCTGAAATGCGCCACATGAAGAAGTTATTTTTTGGGAATGAGTGTTATTTAAATATTCATAAATAGAAAAAAAAATCGACATGAAAAATTTTATTTTCTATTAAACAATCATCTATCAGTGATCGAAGGAAATCATCATAACCTTAGAGTTTCATTAATGAGGAGGAGGAGGTTCTCTAGTCGATGATGAGGAATCAACAAATATAGGTGTTACAAAGATCAATGTGGCGACGTGACTTCAATCTATGTCTTCAAATGATCAAAAATCCAGGTAGGGGTTTTTATTTAAATCCACTCATTCCATATTCTTGGTTTTAAATGATGAACGAGGATCAACACTGGAAAGAACTTCCTTTATATTAGTGCCACCAGAAAGGATGAAAATAGATAATGTGATGGTGGTTAGCCTACCCTGGACTCTTTGAGAAATTAATCCATCCATGATTTAATTATATTTCATTGACTCCATTTAATCCTTCTAACGAGAGGGAATCAACTCCATAACGAATGACGGTGAAGGTTCGTTCCTCACATTGGCTGATGTGAATTTTTTATACTTCTTTAAATAACATTCTTCAGATTCTTCGAGGGATAATAAATGGTCAGTCTTTGTGCAACTCATCTTAGTGCAACAATCTGACATCTTGGTTCCAAAATGGATACGACACGACAGTGGTGTGACAGTGATGAAGATAGACAGATAGAGGTTGTGGAGGAGATACTATTGATTGAATGATATCTAGAGGAAGGGGTGAAATGGATATTTGAACCCTAAGTGATGAAGAACAACACCTGAGGACTCCAGAACACTATCTAGATCGAAGAACAGACCACTAGCGTGCATCTGATGGTCTATAGTGGAATATTACTACATGTCGGCACGGCAGCGGTGGTCACCACATTCCGGATGACGGGGTGGTACACCATAGTGGTGGTGGTGGTGGAAACCACACTATGAAGATTACAGTGTGGAGGACCTAAAAATGTAGTCATTGAATGAACTAGACCCACATAAATCCATGGTTCGTGTTGAAAAACCATATCCACATGATTGGAAAGGTTGACCACGGATGCAGTGCTAGCTGGAACTACGTGGATCAAGATAGAAGTGAAAGAGCCACGTCTGGGCTAGAGAAACTAGCCTACCATAGCAGGTGCGGTTGGTGCTGGAAACGTATACCCAATTGGTCTGGGTAGGGCCTAATGGTCCAGGTCAGACCCGAGTCTGGTCATGTCAGTCTGATTGGGTCTGGACACAGCCAAACCCAACCAGGCCCCATTACACTAAAACCCCCATTAATTTATAAAGGAGAATCTGTTTGATGATTTGTATGCAGCATTGGGACCCTTTCCATGAGATAATACTTTTTGATACTCTATGTGACTATTTGATGACGTTTGAGGACAACAAATTGATAAGAAGAGTTGGCTCTCCTGATAAAAGTAGACATTGAGTAGAGTCAGGGTAGTTCTTTTGAAGAGATGCTATTACGGTTACTCCCTTGATGACTTAGGGTGGCGGTACACCTATCTCTTTTTTATGTAGAGACAGGCTCCCCATGTCATGGGTGTTAGTTCGTTACTTTGGGTAGTTTCATTCGAGGGTGTTACTCCAATAAATGTCTAGGGTGTTAGTTCTCGATGATGTTTGTGAAGGAATAGTAGATAATCCCATGTGGGACTAAAGAGTGGGTTCCCTAACATTGCATTCTTTACTCCCATGTCGTTCAAGGGTGCGGGTCCTCCTTACACATTGTAATGGCAGAGTCGGTACTCCCCTATGTTGCAAGGGAGAAGGTCCTCTAGCCTATGATCAATACTCTCCTAACGTTGTCGGGTACGGTTCCCCTATAGTGAAAAAATGACAGAATCAGCACTTCCATTGTATTTGGTTGTGGGTCTTATACTCTTTGAGTAGTACACCCCAATATTGTAGGGTGCAGGTCCTCGATTTACAAAGTAGTACTCCCGTGTCATAATAGGGAATAAGTCCTTTGTGAATAGTACTCCCCTACTGGAACCAGGTCACGAGTCCTCTCTTATGAAGTAGTACATCCCTATCTCCGAGTATCCATGGGGAGCGGGTCCTCTATAAGAGTTTTAGCTTCTTAAACATTAAGAAACTACTATAATGAGAAGACCCTTCCACAAAGAGATATTGATACCTATGTAGGAGCAAGTGCTTCTTCAATGAGACAAAGATGTGGGCCACTCCATTCAGAAGAAAATGAAGTGTCATAGTTTAGTCTGGAGCAGTGCTCCCTCAACTGAGTGTAGTAGAAAAGATAGCGCCACTTCACATGGGTTTCCTTAGTCATGCATTAGGTGTATGATGGTAATGAATGGACCTCAATTGTTGGGAACTGAAGATGAACCTATTACAAATTTCCCAATGGAGAATATTCTCTAAGACGTACCATTTGGACTGGTAGTGTTTTTTCCAATGGAATGTATCTCTTAGATGGTGCCATCTTGGATGGCTAAGTTCATGGAGATTGTTCTCCTGCTTTATGTGTTACATTTTGAATCTTTGGTGAGAATCTTGATGATGCATATAAGGCTGGGACCTTAGGTTTCTTATTGTCTAAGATGAGTATATCTGGATGACCTTGGTATATGTCCGGGAATATACTTGGGTAGATCTGATTGTGAATTTCCTTGTGGGTTTTCTCGTATGTTTTACCTTTGAGGTTTTGGGGTCCCCAACTGATTATCGTTTTACTCACCCTAGAACAGACTTTTCCCACACGTGTCATGTCTTATGAAGACGAACAATGTTTTTATGGAGTCTTGGGAGGACCAGGACTAGGTGGTGTTCTGTGAGATCAGACAAAAAAGGCGTACTACGACTAAATCAGGTAGCTACCCACCACCAACCCTTCAGGTAGGGTTTACAGCAAATGAGTTTTAGAGACTTTGGGTCTTACTTATGTTCTATATTCCATTTGGTTGGTTTGTATACTTGACCATCTTTCCACCTTGTACCCTACATTCAGTTTTCCTCAGTTTGTGGTTTTGATAGAGATAGCATGCATCATTTAATTATTGTTTACTATTCAGTATTGTGGGATAGGTTTGTGTGTGTGTGTGTGTGTGCACAGTTATATAGAAAATTCCTCCCATTTCTATAACAATGCATTCGGTGCATGTCTCTATCCCCTGGATAATGGGACGTGGGCTTGGGGTAGTTTCAACATGGTCCCCGTGGGATGGGTTGTGACATTTGAGATTCCTTCCATAGTAGTTTTAACATTTAGAGTTAGATAATAAATAGATCTACAATAAATGAATAAGTAGAAGGCTATCCCTAAATATGATGTTAATATCCTAAAAGTAATGTTTCATTTCAGTGATAATAATATATATTTCATTAACATACCATCGATATCGGACTAGACGCCAAGTCCCTGAATGATATATGGAAATATTTTGCAACATGTCAACCATAGAAAGTATATATGAAGTAGTATTCTATCTAGTAAAATATTTTTTTTATAACCATATATATATATATGAAAATAAAATAAAATATAGGAAGTGATGGTGATTTTAATAAGAACATCCATTACCTTGTTAAGGGGGAGATGAGTGTGAAAAATAGAAAATTCTATTAACCATAATAAAAATTCACTAGTATAAAAGAGATTGATGAAGGAATGAAATCATGATTCGATAAAGCAACAATGGTATATTTTTCAAAATGGTTATCATTAAAAGAAAATAATAAAATATCATTGAAAAAGAATGAACCATATCATAATAAAAAATGAAAGGATGAATGTATAATGAAATAATTACCAAGGGTAAATAAATCCAAATAAGTCATAATAGATAATGAAGGGGACAATCATGATGAAGGCCTAAGTGGTTTCAATAATAATTTTATGTGGAGAGAGGGGAAAAATAGTATAAAATTATCCTACGATAAAAGAAGAACAATGTATGATATATCAATGATGCATCCAAGGAAGAAACAAGAATAAGTGGGATAAATCCCATAATTTAGTTAGATATCCTGCAATGAAATATAGTGGATTTGGAGTAAAATATATAGAATGATTTGTAAAAGTGTGGTTCCATTAAAATGATAGATGCATGTAAGGCTTAAAATAAATTTAGAAGAAAAACGTTTTTACATCAAAACCAGCCACATTCTATAACCAGATGATGATATTGAAGTATCCATTTCCGCATAAATTTAATTTCTATAATTTTTATTAGGGAAATAAATTTTTTAGCTGAAGATAAAATCTATGTGGTGGATGCATTTAAAAATGAAAGTGGTATCAAATTGAAATATGTGTTTAAAAATAGAATCCATGAAATTATAATTTTCATTAAAACCCAATCTAATAATTAATGTTTTATCATGTTAAATCATAAATTTAATATCGTGATAAATAAATTCATGTTTTATAGAGACTTGTTTGAAAATAAAGAGTGGTAAAATCATAAACTATTATTTTCATGTGGTGTCAAGTTAAATATTTTTATGAAGATGTGGTATTAGGAATAGTGTTTTTATTTAAAAACCAAATGATAGGGGAGATGGACATTTAGTATGTATTTCATGTTAATATTTTCTAATCTAACAATACAATGTCATATTTTTTTAAAGATATCCAATGTTTCTAAAATGAGGCCCCAATGTCAAATATATATTCTATATTTCGTTCCTAAGATGAATCATTTAGGATGAGTTTTTTATAAATGTTTAAAGGTTATGTGCCGAATCTAACTTAATATAGAAAATCTATATAAAATAGAGGATATAATTTCAATAATTTGGATCATGTGGTAGGATTAAAACACTATAATTTTTGTTTCATATTTTCAATCAATTTTGTTAATGTTTGATAGAGAAAAATGATAGAAAATAAAATACTTTTAATTTCAAGTTCTATTTGCTTATGGAGCTATGTGATTGTACTATACAACATTAACACCAAAAAATTAGACTCTGATTTCTTTCACTAAGTTCAAACATTGTAGACTTAGAGGAAATATAGATAAGTATTTGAAAAATGTTATGTTAACTCTGATAAAATCATTGAGAGTGTAGAAATAATTGAGAAAGGTTTAAAATTTTATATAAATATCAATTTTTTTTTATATATTTGGTGAATTATATTTTCATAACACAACTAGTGGTTTTAATCAGTGAATTAAGGATATGAAATAAAGTATTGACTAAAAATACATATTTTTCAAAAAGTTGTTATTTTAGGAAATATTTTAATTTCCTATTTCTTGAGCATAGGTTCTTTTGAGAAAATATAGTTCAAATTAAAATTTAATAGTTGGAACTAATTAATGATATGTTTTTGAATATGGATTAACGTCCCAGAAGTGGTTCTAGTACTTGGGTGATGTTTGGGAGATTTAGGATAAATCTCATCTTTGGAAATGGATTTTCTCCTTCATAGGTTACCATATGGTTAGTGGAATCCATGTGAGGTATAAATATGTGAGGATTTATTAATGGGGAATGGAATATTGTATCCACATTATTGATGAAAAAATGTGTTTTAAACTGACAATTTGAGTTTTAGGTAGAGCTATACGATTGACACATTGTTTGATATAACTGGTGGATAAACTATGAGAGGGGGTGTGGCTTGTGGTTGTTACAAAAACATTATTGGTTCAAAAATTAGAAAACAAAGTGGTAACTATTCTATTGAGAATAATTTATAAATAATTTCGAAATTACCATTTTACACCTATTATTTTAAAAAACCATAACCTCGTATCCCTCGAATATAGTTAAACCAAGCTTTTAAGCATCTCCTTGAAAAAATTTCATTATTTTTGAGTTGAAAATTACAATTAAATTGAATATTTATTTTTTATTATATTCTTTTTTTATTAATTTATTCATAAGTATTTTTTTTGTTTTATCATTACGGATATCAAATTAACCTTATGAAAATTCATGTTTTTGTTAATTTTTTTTATTTTTATCATAAGATGAGATATAAAATCTGGAATTGCATTATTCTTATTATGAAAGATAAATAAAAATATTATATTGATTTTATAAAACTATAAGGATGAATCAATAATTTGGATGTTTATATATTTTTTATTTCTCTCCATTTATTTTGTTTTATTTTTCTATAGTTTTCATATAATGGTTGGTACTATTTTTTGTTACTTGAGTTATAAATTTCAATTTGAAGAGATCATTGATTCAATGTAGATCAAATAGAATTGACTAAGTATAAGTACACTAGATTAGAAGCTAAATATTATTTTGAAAGGGTGTAATATTGGTCTAAATCTACTTTTATGAAGCTGATACATAATTTTTTAGGTAATTTATGTAATATTATAATTATTTTCTTGTGTTATAATTCTTGTAGAATTAATTGTGAAGATACCCTGGATTACCTCACAAAACTTATGAGAATCATAGGAGAGGTTTCAACATTACATGAACTAGAAAAATATGGTTGTTTGTTGAATAGAGTGTTTCAATATGAGAGCTTCGATCCAAATGCTTTATTTTTGGATGATTCCACATCATAAACTCATAAAAATCTTGTAAAGCATGAAAAATAATCAATACAAGAAACACGTGACTAAAGTCTTACACGGGAACTTTGAAAAATTCAAATGTTGGAGGAGATGGAAACTCGATCTGTTTCACATCACATTTATTATGATTTATATAGAACAAGAAATATCAATACATGAAATGAAGGAGGAATACACCTATAGCCGAGTGAGTATTAGGGTGTAACCGATAATATAAGTGGTAGTCTACACATAACTCATGGAATGAATAACCGAGTTTAATAATGAACTTCGAGAAAGAAGAGACAAATGAGAAACGAAATTAGAAAATTGAAATAAAAAAAAGAAGAAAAAATGATAATGCATAAATTTAAAGAATATATATATTTTCATGCTTTAGATAGAATTGTTCCTACATGCATGCTAAAAGACCCATTTCTACCAAAGGGCCTTTAGTGGACATTATAAATGGTCCCTAAAGGCCTATATTAGCCCACTTATGACTGCCTAATAATGGTTACATGTGGACCATAATTTTTGGATATATAAAATAGATTTGGGGGTAACTAAGGAGCTTAATTTTTTAAAAATATTATTGAAAATAAAATACTAAACTCATATTAAAAATAATAATAATAATATTCTAAAATTTATTATATGTCTATATGATATAAAATTTGATAAGTTAACAAAAAATATTATCAAATAATTTTCCATGATCTGTACCCATTATCTCATAAAATTTTAAAAAAGTTAGTATATTATAATAATTAAAAAAATTAATAAATTTATCCCCTTAAATTATTAAAGTTGAATGTTATTACAATAAATGGGTTTTGATTATTTTATTTTTAACATGTTAATAGTTTGAAATCATTTTTTAGATGAACACATTTTATTCAATTAATTGAATCACACCACAAGACAAATTTATATATCATATACTCATACACATTAA
Source organism: Viscum album (assembly GCA_963277665.1). Classification (NCBI taxonomy): domain Eukaryota; kingdom Viridiplantae; phylum Streptophyta; class Magnoliopsida; order Santalales; family Viscaceae; genus Viscum; species Viscum album. The sequence continues at coordinate 1,675,560,014 of OY728133.1, forward strand.
CAATAATTTGAATACTCATTTAATATGATTTAATATCAATCTATGTTATTTTTCAATGAGATTTAACTATTACACATACGTTTTATTTTTTTAAAACACTAATAATGTATTTTCGATCATCTTAGCCAAAAAAAACATTGATTGAGGTCTTATCAATTTCGGTAATTTAAAAATTAATCTGATTTTATATTCTTATGAATTTATATCAATTACAACCTTTTCTATTTGTTTTAACACCTTATAGTGAGTTTTTAATGACAGTTTATTCTTTAAGAACAAATTATTCAATTAGTTTGAGAGCATCAAACATTATATTGATATATTTTCTACTTATACAAAACAAAAATACTTATAAGTAATTTTCTCTATTATTTTTCATCAATATGAAGTCATTTCTTTTGGTTCTGACCATTGCATAGCTGTTTAATTATTTTAATATAATAAAAATTTGTTTTTGGTTGTCTCATTAAAACAACAACATAGATTAATGAAAAATCAGTTCAATAAATTCATAAATTATTATAAAGTTGTGTTTCAATGATTTCATTATAAATAGAGGTCATATGATTACTTTGGACCCCATGGTTGATGCTTTCAAAGACTGTTAATTCATTAATATATACTTATTTGGTATGTCTAAGCACACTACACGTATGATTGATGTGTTTATTATTATACACATCCAAAGTATTTCATAGAATCTTTTCCTATAATTTCTGGAAAATCCTAGGTGGATTGATATCTCTTTCATCAATATCATGGATTTTAATTTTTTAAAACACTAAAAAATAATTTTTGGCCATTCTTAGTAGATGAAAACTCATACTGGCACATTGTTAGTTCATACATTTTAAATGTTATTATGAAGATTTGGTCTTACGATTTCATATATGTTACATGGTTTTTTTAGGTTTTGGCCCCCTCACATATGTTTTTAAATATCATAAATTATTTATGAATTTATTATTTGGTCAGTTCAAGAACACTTCACATCAGATTGCTGTGAAATCTTATCATACAAATGAAAAATAACTCAAATATTATTTTAGTGTTATTTTACACTAATATGAGGTTTTTTCTATGGGTTTGACTATAAAACACATTTTTTAGTATTTTAAAAGAATAAAATTGTTTTTGTTCATCCAAGGAAAATTAAAAAACGAATTAAAATATATTTAGCTCAAAAATATAAAAAATCATTGCAATTTAATTTTTAAACAATTTCATGGAAATTGGATGTATTTTAGTTTTTTTGTATCCATAGTTCATGTTTTTAAATATGATAAATTTATAAAAAACTATTAATTTGGTCAGTATATAAATATCGCATGATATATTAGAATACAATCTACTTATTCCTTAAAAAAATTAATGATGATTTTACTATGACTTCATGACATTTTAATGTGGTTTTATATGATTTTTACCATTATACACATGTTTAACTATTTAAAAAAGTAAATGAAATTTTCATCCATGTTGATAAAATAGTGGTTCAAATTTTTATGATTTCAATTAATAAATTTATAAAACCAATATTGGGTTGTATTCCTATGATTTCATTGAAATTTGAGGTCATTTTATTTGTTTCTACCCCTGATGTGTGTTTTAAAGACAACTAAACAATTAAATACTATTTTTTGTGTCAATCAGAGCACATTGTATGTTAGATTTATGTATGATTATCTCATTAATGTCCAAAATAATATAAATATTGTTTCCCTGTGATTTAATTCCAATCAGATGTCTTTTTTTATGGTGCTGACATTAATACAAATGTAGTTATTTTTTGAAAATATAAATTGCATTTAGATGAAAACTCATATTGATAGGTTATTAGTTTCTATATTTAACATGTCATTCCTGTAATACCTTAAGATTTTAAAAGTCAAAATTCATGTTTTATATAATGTATGTCACACAAAATGAATATTATAATAGAATATTACACCCTGATATGTTAAAATATATATTTTTTAAATTGACTCAATCTCTTCGATATATTGAAATTCCCACAACACTAGGCTTAACCAAAACATGATACATTATTAAAATAATATTATTTAAAAATTTCCAATTAACCTTGCAGTTATATTAGAAGGTATTAAAAACACTAACTAAAATTTTAATTCATATGGTTTACCCATGAATAAAATGAATTCAATGATAAGAAATATTTATCCATAAATATACATTTCCCTATGTCATGATGGATTTCCTAATTATTTATTTCAAATGTTTTGGGATGTCACTAAATTGGAAGTCTATATATTGGTTAAATACATTTCTAATATCGGTGTTATAACAAATGGTATTAATGGACAATTTCGTGCCCATATACCTAAAACTGAAAATGCCCCTGAGATTTATCTTTCTAGAACTATTTCTGCCATCACTACTGACTAAAAAATTATCACCAAACTTCATGAAAACAGAATTACCAAAATTTCAAATAAAATTGTATCTTAGAATAAATTTGGGTTTGTGAAAGGTGAGGATATTGAAGATTATATCAGTAAGACCTCAAAATTCATCACTCTCTTTAAGAAAAAATAGTGGTGGTAATATTTATCTCATGTTGGAAATCAAGAAAAATTTTGTTGCTATGGATTAGGATATTATTTATAATGTGTTTCAATGAATTGGATTCAATGAAACTTTTTTGGTTTGGACTAAGACACTTTTTGAGTCCTCTTATAGTTTATTTCTCATTAATGGATTTATAAAGAGGTATATTAGATGCTCAACAAGAGTTAGACAAGGTGATCCTATTTCTGCAATTATTTTCTCGTTTATAGATGAATATTTAATAGGGCTCTTCACTCACATGGTAGAATAAAAAAAACGTAAGATCATTAATGATTTATGGAATCTTTCAACTCCAACTCATATCCTCTAATGATTACATGATCATCTATCTACAAGGAGGTAAATTAAATATTCAAAATATAAAAATGGTGCGCTCTCACTATGAGAACATTTTTGGAAAAGTAATTAATTATAACAAATCCTTCATTTATTTTTGAAAATGAATTATAATTTCTAGAAAATATCATCTTTTATTGAAGTTGTGAATGAAATAGGGATCATTCAAAATTAAATACCATGGAGTTATTTTATTATGGGTAAGACCTTGATCCAATAACTTTACCACAATTTTTAGTCAAGTAATAAATCAACATTTCTCATAGAAAGTGAAATCTCTCACAAAAAATCTATCTCATAAAAGTCACCATTTGATCCAAATTTTTCTACTCATTTATGATATATTAATGGACTACCTCACTGCTCAAGCATTCTAATTTCTGCATTAAGAACTTCATCTAGAGTGGTATAATGTTTGAAATAAAATTGTCTAGTCTCTCTTAGAATAAATGTTGTAATCCTTTTGATATGGGTGCCCTAGAAATTAAAAACATCCAGCCATTTCATGAAGATTTTCAATCCAGATTCATCTATAATCTTCTTAATATTTTCTCAATGGCTCTTAGCTCTCTCAGAAAAATATTTATTGAAACCTTAAAAAAGGGATGACTATATTACATTTATTCTTTTATTTATGCGGCAATCAGAAATTTATCCTTCAACATCATGTCTTAGTCTAGATGTATTGCTTTTAGGAACAATTCTCTTAGTTATTACCTTGATATTTGGATGGGAACTCCATTCATTTTTGTGGTTGACGTGAAACACATTCTTCTAGATACTAATATAATAATACATGTTCTTTTATAACACTAATATAAACCCTGAGGAAAATTGTCTTGCTATTCTAAATGATCCGGTTTTTTCTACTCATAGAGACACTTTGATCTGGGAACGTGCTCGGAAAGGAATTATTTTTTATTAGAATTACTAATGTGATAAAATTTGATTGAATAATGATTTCTCTTAGATCAAGTGTTTTGATAAACATTGGATCTGTAATTCAAGAATAAATTTTATTTGGAGTTTTTCTCATCAAATAATACAAACAAACAATTGTCTGCAGTCTTGGAATTATTTTTTGTTCTTGGTGAATGTATTTAAATCAATAATGGGAGAAAACAACTCATTTATTTCTATCCCATGCCTCTACCACTGCTCTTCAGAGGGCATTTCATGAAATCATTGAGATAAATTTTTCCATTTTTCTCAGCCTTGGGGATATATATCAACACTGCACTAATGTACATCTCACTCCACAACTCAAAAAAATATTCATTGAAACTTATGTAGAATTAATTCATTTTAAATGGAGGGGTCGTAATGCCATCATACAAAATTAATAACCCTTATTCATTCAACATGATTTTGTTTATATGATTAAAACTACTAAAGAATCTAACTCCATTCAATTGGGACACTATAATAATGTTGTATGGGATGTTATGGTCCCCTAAAAACTAGGTGTGTCTAGTGAATACAAAAAGCTAGAAGGTTAATTAGTTGTTATGGAATGCTACTCATCATGGTGGGATAAAAACTAATGTTTATTGGGCCTCAAAGTGTAACTTGGGTCCTGCTGGATGTTGTTCAATTTTCAAGAAAGAAATGGTCAAAATATTGGATGTTTTTTTGGAACCTATGGTATTTTATCTTCATTATATTTTAAAATTATTATTTTTATTAATGCAATAATATTTAAAAAAAGGATGGACAAATATTTATCATGAAAGTTATTGTTCTATATTGTTCACGAAATATAGAATGTTATGATTCAATTATCATGGAAACTCACTATGAAAGGGATATAATGTCTCTCATTCTTATTCGATACCAGCTTCATCATCACCCATGTTTATCAGCAAGCAAACATGGTGGTGGATGGTCTCGCCATCAACGAAATCAACAAAGATCCCACATCGTTAGATTGAATTCAATATGATCTGCAACCTGTTATTTAAAAATATGATAAAATAATTCCTTCTTTTATATCCATGTAATCTCTTTTATCTTTAAAAAGAGTATTCTATCCATTTTTTCTAAGTCACTCGTTCATTAAAAATAAAAAGCAACGTTTTCTAAAAAGATAAATTTTTTCAAAATAGCAGTTTCATTTTACATTATGAAAAAAAATTTAAATTTATGTTTGTACACTCATAAAAATTTTATTTTAAAAAAATGAAATTAATTAGATAAACAATAATAACAGAATTATATTAGGTGGAGTTTTTGGGATTTTTTTTCTAAAAAGATTCATTTTTCGATGAATAGCGAAAAAGTTTTGATTTGTATTAAAAACAGTCTATTCATTTAATGAATTTACACAACCCATTTTATTTAATAGTTATTTTAAAATAAAAATTAGTTCTTTTTTATATTTATTTACCAATTTTAATTCGTTTTAATCAATTTCATGTTGAATCTTGAAATGGAAACTTGTTAAGATTTTAGGTTTTTTTCTTTTAGAAAACCACATATTATTTTATTTCATTCTCAACATCTTTAGAATATTATTAATCCATGATTATAAAATTAAAAAAATTATTAAGAATACAATATTTTTTTATTTTATGGAAATTACCTAAAACCCTCTCTTCCTCTCTCAAATGGGACGAAAAACTGTTGATTTTGTTTGTTGTGAAGTACAACATCATGAACCATTGTAATTATACATCCAAAAACACTTATCACAGATATATATAATGATGCATATAATTATTAAACTTATATTTATGATATTTTTATAATTATTTAATTATATTACTTCATATACCTTCTTAATTTCTATTCTGTAGATGATACGATAATCTGTCTCATGTGTATGGTGAGATGCCACCTCAAGAAGTAATGTGATTTATTTTTCACTCATTATTTACATTGAACATAATACAGATTAATTTTATGTGTATATATTCTATTAATGAAATATTTATCATTATATAAAATAAATACATTATATAACTTCATAACATACCATCCATTGAATAAATGATAATGTTGTTTGTGTGTATAGAATACTCCTACCTCCCAAAGTGATGTCATTTTTTATTAAATTAAAATTTTATTGAATGGTAATAAAGGGTTAATTTAACGAATATATGATATATATATATAAAATACACATCCTTACCCTTTCACCCATTATGAAAATGATAACATGACTTGTGTGTATGTATGATCTACCGTCTCTACAAAGTGATGTGATTAAATGTAACAGCCCAAGATTTTATGAAAAATATTCTTTTTTATTTTACTAATGTCTTGTGTTATACGCTACACCAAAAGGAGCTTGCATAACACGCATCCTTGACTTGCCTTGCATTACACGCAATCGCAACCTTCCTCGATAGCGTGTGTGGTACGTAATCCTGAGTTTCACGAAACAATGATATGCTATTAAAATATTATTAAAACTAGCCGTTATGAATAGTAATAACCACTTTTTAAAATTCTGTAAATCTTATATTTCAAAATGAACTTCATTTTTGGATTCGGAGTATCGAATTTAGCCTAAGGTGAAATTTTGGTACATTTCGGATAACTTTCATATTCTGATGAATAGTGAAAATTACTAAATTATAATTAAAAAACAACTTTTTTAATCGAAATAATTAATAGTGATAAATTATTAATTTGAGTAGTTTTAAAGTATATTTAGAATATATTTTTACAATTTAATACAATGTTGGTCATTGGATGTAATTTCACATTTAAACTAGACATAAACAAGTGTCAATCTTTTGATAGATATTGTTTCTTAAAAACACGCTATTTGTTTTAACAGCGGGATTTAATTATAAAATTAATTAATGCAACTTTTATGTTATGAATTTGGTAAAATAGACTTCATTTTTGAATTCGGAATATGAAATATAGCTTGGGATGAAATTTTGGCATTGTTCTGAAAAACATCAATTTTTGATGAATAGTGAAACTACTAAGTGGTAGGTTAAAAACTGAATTTTGCATAAAACTTAATTTTACCGCTTCTGTGAATGGAATTTCGAAAATCCGAGAGACACGGTTAATATCAAGGACTAAAATGTAATTCAATGAGATGAAAATAATTTTTTGGTGAATAGTAACTTTTTACTTTTTTTTACCACGGTAAATAGTAAATAGGGTAACTAAGGGTAAATATGATATTAATATTACCCTAACACATGTCCTAATTCTATTGGACAAGTGTAATTCGACCAAAAACAAACTTAGAAATAAAATATGACCATTTAGGCCCACTTGGATTAGATTAGGACATTTATTATTAATTTATTTAAAGAAGGGTTAAAATAGTTAAAATCAAAGTTTAATAAGTAAATTATTTTTAATATGGGGTTATACATAAGATAAATTCGACTATAAATATTCATTAGAAATCTAAAAAGATTTCCTACATGATGGTATTTTATTTGTAATTTTTAGACATCAAATAATATAATTTATTTATGACACAAAGATGATGCAGTAATTATCTTATTTATGAAATATTGACATAATTGATAATATAAATACCAAAATAAATGTAATTTAAGACTTTTTATGAATTCCACTAATTTTCTAGGTTACTATGATATATTATTGTCGATTTAATCAACTTGGTTCGAACATATAATTCTGTTATGACTTTCAAAAAAATCATATATCAAATAGTGTCAAAATTGACACAAAAGAGTTTTTAAATCAAATATTATATTATTAATTGTTATTTTATTCCTAAAAATCTAAGGTTCGGCCAAATGACTTAGATAAGGATATATGTATTAATAATATACAATTTGGGGTTCGTTTGGCATGTTATAGTAAGTGTATTAACCATATAGTGAAAGAAAACAAAAAGACACGGTAAAAGTTAAATTATTTAACTTAGAGTTAAATCTAATTGATAAGGTTAAAATAAGAACCTAAACTTGTCTAAATCTTATTGGTTGATATTATTTCGACCCATCCCCACTTTAGCTTAGAAATAAGACCCTTTGGAACCATTATAAACCGATTTTGACTTTAATATAAAATAATATTTTGAGATATTCCTAAGGTGCCCCTCTCCTCCCCTATAAAAGGACACCTCCTCCCCCTCCTCCTCACACCAATTTGAGCACTCAAGCTCGGCCAACCCCTGCCAATTTCTCCTCTCCACTTCCCTAGCAACATCCTAGAGGTTCTGGTATTCCTCAAAGTCCAATTTTAGTGCCCTAAGAGGAGGTCTCAAAGAGGCGCTTCAAAGAAGAGGTAATTACCGTTACCAATTCTTTCATCTTTATTTCTTCTTCCACTTCTTCTTCTTAGGTTGTTTCATTATGAAGTAATAACATCAGTATCACTCATATACTGATATGTTATTATAAGTATGAAACAACCCTATTTCACCATCTATCCATCCTATGGAAAAAGAAATCACCGCGCGTGCGTACGTACGGAATACCGTCTCCACGCCGTGGTGTAATCTATTTTCCACCACCACCTTACATGGATGGGTATAATGGTGTAAAGAATAACTATACATAGTTATTACAACATCATATTGATTCTGATATATTTTATAATCCACTCCAATTCAATTCAATATTTATAGAAATGATATCATCGCTCGTGCGTACGTACGGACTACCGTCTCCACGACGCGATGAGATTCATTCTCCATGTTAACCATTTAAGAATGATTATAATGTATATATAAGAAATAATAATGAAATACATGACATTATAAAACTACTGGATTTATGTATATATATACATATTTATGTCATCTACTTACTTCCATTTCAAGACAATAAGGAAAGGAAAACAGCGTTCATGCGTACGTACGGACTACCGTCTCCATGAACGGTGTTTTTCATTTTATTTATCTACCTATTATATATATATATATACTGAATATATATGATATATAAATCATATTTTATATTCTGGAAGTGAGTAAATCATGATATAAGTAATAATGATGTCAAGAACAACAAGTCAAAACACCTACGATAAATGGAACGATTTTACCCAAAACGCTTCTTTAACATGGAATTTACAAAAGAACGGGTAATATAATGTCATAAGTGAACCATATATGATATCATAACAATGAATATGATTCTGTAATAAGTCAATAACATGATTTAAATCATTATACAGGAGGTTCGGACACGTACAAGCAAGTCGGACCTAAGGTAAGGGAAATATCACAATCTCATTTTTATCCGAGATTGTTTATTCGTAAGTATTTACTGGGGTGTATTTTATCATCAACATACATGTTCCCTCAATATGTAATATTGTCTCCATCCACTTGCAATAGTTTAAATCCAATTTTACCCTTAGGTGAGTTTTTAGTAAAGAATATGAAAGGAATCTTTTATCGTTTTTTCGTACGAGGTACTTTTTGACTTTTCCGACAAAAGTACGAAGAATGTTTTTTTTTAACTTATACGGCATGAATGGATTTTTAAAACATTATTTCCAAGAAGCTTCCTTTACAAGTTTTCAAGTTTATTTTTAATCAACTTCTTTTATTTTAAAGTTATATGACATGTTATGAAAGGAAAAATGTTTTTGAAGAAGAAAGGATATTTTCCTCAAGAATGGAGTTCAAGTGTTTTATCAAAATTATTTTCCATCTAAGATAATAAAGGGTTATGTTTTTATCCCTATTATTAAATTGATTTGATCATGTTGTGATGGAATTATTTTTATGAATTCCTTTATCTTATATGAATTGATTTATGATGTCATGATGTTTCAAGAATCCCATTTTTGTTACATGTGTTATACGATGATGTATGATTTATGATTATGTGGCACACATAAGAAAGGATTCATTATAAGATGGGTGGGACCTATATCTCCCTCCAATGCATTGGGTAATGATTTTATATCTCATGAGATAGACATGGCTGGAACGGAAGGTTATTTCGGTTCAGTGATACAGGACTGAAACGAGGAGTGAACTCGGTTCAGAAAGGGACTTTGTCCACTAAGATAGTCTTGGCAATGAGTCATGACTAACAAGAAATGATTTTCCATGATTATGTGTGCATGCCACAAAGTTTCAAGTTTTATGTTATGGGGATCTCATTTTCACTTCTATGATTTGTTCCATGTTAAGATATTATGATCTCTTTTGCAGGTTATGATTTTCAAAAAGATATGATATGTCTTTTATTTCCTTTATTTGCCCTTGCTGAGCATTTGAGCTCACCCTTTTATGTTTTCTTTTCCCCAGGATATAAAGAAAGGTTTTAGGGTAAAAAAAAGGGAAGATCTTTATGGGAGATATTGAAGATCTTTCACCACGATTAGAAGATTACGTTCCGAGTTTCCAAAGACACTAAACTATTACGATCCTTGTGTGTGTGTTTTTGTTATGTACTAAGTATTCCGCAAAAGTAATGTAATGTCCATGTACGTCAAGATACGGGTCTCTACAGTTGGTATCAGAGGCAAAGGAGGTAGGAATGTATCCGATCCTTGGGAACTCTCACGTGTGAGCGTTGGACGAAGCATGGCTCTCCGCCCAAGGGCTTCATGAGGAAATGGCTGCCACTGGGGATGGTGGTGTGTCCCGCCCAGGGGGTGTAGCCACCCATGGAGTGCCCTGATAGGTATCAATTGTAGTCCACTGGAAGTAATTCTAGACCGCTACAGTTGGTATCAGAGGAAAGGTTTAGTCAACCTTTGGAAACTAGGATGTGAGAACGTTAGTGAGATCCCTAGAGATATTTCTAAGGTATGTCTGGGGATGTCCCTAAGGATAAGTATACATATAGGATATAGTTCTAGAACTACGGTAACGATCTTAGAATTTAACCTAAGATGTTAGATATTGAGGGTGCTCCCCCTTTACTATGTTGTCTTCCCTAGCATGATTTCGCCTCTCACAAAATTCTTTTTGTGTTTTAGTTAATGGAGGGAACCAGAAGGAATTCGGTTAACATTGAATCCAATGGACAAATTTGTGACTATGAGCAACAAAATTGTGTGATGCCTAGATATAAAGATATTGTGATTATGCCGAATCAGTCGTCGCGATATATGATTAACAAGGTGAAATTTAGTAGTATGACTAATTCATCAAAGAAGAGGAAGATAAACTATTATGCATGTTCGCATGTTGAGGAGCATAAAGAAAGGAAGATTGAGATTTCTAAAGAAGGGAAGAAGAACCTTGAGGAATACCTCAAATGGAGGGACCGATGTTATCTGTGTGGAGAAAAGGGTCATAGAGTGACAGATTGTTATGGAGTTCAATGTCTTATTTGTGGAGAACATGGGCATTACCCAACTCAATGCCCTGACCTAAAAAGATACTTCTAAATCAAGGAAGGACTTATTCCAGGACAGTCATTGAAGTGGATGGACTGAAGTGTTTATGTATTGGTATTCAAGAATAATGTTGTTGAGGTACTTTTATGGTGTATTGGAATATTTATGTATTGCTCTAATGTGGTATTCGAAGTGATTGAGGTATTTTTGGAAAAAAAGATGATATGCGCATAATGAAGGGAAAATGGGAAAATGAAATATTTGACAGTATTAATGAGCTCATGATTGATATAAGGACTAAGTGATATCATGGTTTGAGTATATAGAAATTTGAGGATTTTGGTATGTGGAAAGAGTTAACTTTTAATAGAATTCATGTTTTCAACAAGGTTCAATGGGTATTCAAGAGAGTACAAGATTAAGGCCTTTGAATGTTTGGAATGTGACCAACAAGATATATCTTATGATATGTGGGGATCAATGACAGTATTAAATCTCTGGTAATCGATGTCACTATATTATGAGAGTGGACTGCAGTATTATGTATAAGCCTAAAGATTAGACTGGATTATGTTGGACATAAGTTAGTATTGTTTAAGGATAGAAGATTTTCGATATTATTGATGGGATGTTATAGTAACGTAGTTTTAGAAAAAGGACAACCTGCAGGACGGGCGACAGCCCATCGCTTCGGACAAGGCTGTAGGAATCGAACCCACAACCGAAGTGCGACTGGCCTTTATCGCCTACCACTAGCCTACAGGAAGTCCCTGTTTAGTAGAAACTAGTTTTATTATATTAAGCAGTATGATATATGAAGTATAAGTCCATTTTAGAAACCATATGTGATTAATCTCACTATATATCGACTTATGTATATAATTTTTACTAATCTTTTGTTTGAGACAGATGGAATGACTCGTCATTCTATCACATGATCTGCTAACACTTCACGAATAACAAATTCAACTTCATTTATTTAAGAGATGAAGTAGAAATTGTTCAAGGCACGAACAAAAGTGAGATTGTACCAAAATAAAGTAAGTATTTATTCTAAGCAAATTTTCAACTTTAGGGAAATGATCTTGAAAACCAAAAAAATGTTGTCCTAGTGATCTTATACCTGATGAATCAGATGGTACCTTATATCATCACAAATCTATGGATTTGTGATTACTGGCTTTTCCATAGCCATGTTCTCTACCACTCTCCATCAGAACATGATGGTTAGATTTCTCTTCCATATCCATATTTTCACCTATGTGGAAACCCAGTGATTAGTTTATTTGGGTAATCGTTACATTTCATACTTTAGTTTTTAAAGCCAAGTTTTGGTATTCCCTTTTACGATGTGGTTTATATTAAAGAAACTTTCGAATAGTAAACCATTTATAACCCCGACGAATTTCGAGGGCGAAATTCATTTTAAGGGGGGTAGAATGTAACAGCCCAAGATTTTATGAAAAATATTCTTTTTTTTACTAATGTCTTGTGTTATACGCTACACCAAAAGGAGCTTGCATAACACGCATCCTTGACTTGCCTTTCATTACACGCAATCGCAACCTTCCTCGATAGCGTGTGTGGTACGTAATCCTGAGTTTCACGAAACAATGATATGCTATTAAAATATTATTAAAACTAGCCGTTATGAATAGTAATAACCACTTTTTAAAATTCTGTAAATCTTATATTTCAAAATGAACTTCATTTTTGGATTCGGAGTATCGAATTTAGCCTAAGGTGAAATTTTGGTACATTTCGGATAACTTTCATATTCTGATGAATAGTGAAAATTACTAAATTATAATTAAAAAACAACTTTTTTAATCGAAATAATTAATAGTGATAAATTATTAATTTGAGTAGTTTTAAAGTATATTTAGAATATATTTTTACAATTTAATACAATTTTGGTCATTGGATGTAATTTCACATTTAAACTAGACATAAACAAGTGTCAATCTTTTGATAGATATTGTTTCTTAAAAACACGCTATTTGTTTTAACAGCGGGATTTAATTATAAAATTAATTAATGCAACTTTTATGTTATGAATTTGGTAAAATAGACTTCATTTTTGAATTCGGAATATGAAATATAGCTTGGGATGAAATTTTGGCATTGTTCTGAAAAACATCAATTTTTGATGAATAGTGAAACTACTAAGTGGTAGGTTAAAAACCGAATTTTGCATAAAACTTAATTTTACCGCTTCTGTGAATGGAATTTCGAAAATCCGAGAGACACGGTTAATATCAAGGACTAAAATATAATTCAATGAGATGAAAATAATTTTTTGGTGAATAGTAACTTTTTACTTTTTTTTACCACGGTAAATAGTAAATAGGGTAACTAAGGGTAAATATGATATTAATATTACCCTAACACATGTCCTAATTCTATTGGACAAGTGTAATTCGACCAAAAACAAACTTAGAAATAAAATATGACCATTTAGGCCCACTTGGATTAGATTAGGACATTTATTATTAATTTATTTAAAGAAGGGTTAAAATAGTTAAAATCAAAGTTTAATAAGTAAATCATTTTTAATATGGGGTTATACATAAGATAAATTCGACTATAAATATTCATTAGAAAGATAAAAAGATTTCCTACATGATGGTATTTTATTTGTAATTTTTAGACATCAAATAATATAATTTATTTATGACACAAAGATGATGCAGTAATTATCTTATTTATGAAATATTGACATAATTGATAATATAAATACCAAAATAAATGTAATTTAAGACTTTTTATGAATTACACTAATTTTATAGGTTACTATGATATATTATTGTTGATTTAATCAACTTGGTTCGAACATATAATTCTGTTATGACTTTCAAAAAAATCATATATCAAATAGTGTCAAAATTGACACAAAAGAGTTTTTAAATCAAATATTATATTATTAATTGTTATTTTATTCCTAAAAATCTAAGGTTCGGCCAAATGACTTAGATAAGGATATATGTATTAATAATATACAATTTGGGGTTCGTTTGGCATGTTATAGTAAGTGTATTAACCATATAGTGAAAGAAAACAAAACGACACGGTAAAAGTTAAATTATTTAACTTAGAGTTAAATCTAATTGATAAGGTTAAAATAAGAACCTAAACTTGTCTAAATATTATTGGTTGATAGGATTTAGACCCATCCCCACTTTAGCTTCGAAATAAGACCCTTTGGAACCATTATAAACCGATTTTGACGTTAATATAAAATAATATTTTGAGATATTCCTAAGGTGCCCCTCTCCTCCCCTATAAAAGGACACCTCCTCCCCCTCCTCCTCACAACAATTTGAGCACTCAAGCTCGGCCAACCCCTGCCAATTTCTCCTCTACACTTCCCTAGCAACATCCTAGAGGTTCTGGTATTCCTCAAAGTCCAATTTTAGTGCCCTAAGAGGAGGTCTCAAAGAGGCGCTTCAAAGAAGAGGTAATTACCGTTACCAATTCTTTCATCTTTATTTCTTCTTCCACTTCTTCTTCTTAGGTTGTTTCATTATGAAGTAATAACATCAGTATCACTCATATACTGATATGTTATTATAAGTATGAAACAACCCTATTTCACCATCTATCCATCCTATGGAAAAAGAAATCACCGCGCGTGCGTACGTACGGAATACCGTCTCCACGCCGTGGTGTAATCTATTTTCCACCACCACCTTACATGGATGGGTATAATGGTGTAAAGAATAACTATACATAGTTATTACAACATCATATTGATTCTGATATATTTTATAATCCACTCCAATTCAATTCAATATTTATAGAAATGATATCATCGCTCGTGCGTACGTACGGACTACCGTCTCCACGACGCGATGAGATTCATTCTCCATGTTAACCATTTAAGAATGATTATAATGTATATATAAGAAATAATAATGAAATACATGACATTATAAAACTACTGGATTTATGTATATATATACATATGTATGTCATCTACTTACTTCCATTTCAAGACAATAAGGAAAGGAAAACAACGTTCATGCGTACGTACGGACTACCGTCTCCATGAACGGTGTTTTTCATTTTATTTATCTACCTATTATATATATATATATACTGAATATATATGATATGTAAATCATATTTTATATTCTGGAAGTGAGTAAATCATGATATAAGTAATAATGATGTCAAGAACAACAAGTCAAAACACCTACGATAAATGGAACGATTTTACCCAAAACGCTTCTTTAACATGGAATTTACAAAAGAACGGGTAATATAATGTCATAAGTGAACCATATATGATATCATAACAATGAATATGATTCTGTAATAAGTCAATAACATGATTTAAATCATTATACAGGAGGTTCGGACACGTACAAGCAAGTCGGACCTAAGGTAAGGGAAATATCACAATCTCATTTTTATCCGAGATTGTTTATTCGTAAGTATTTACTGGGGTGTATTTTATCATCCACATCCATGTTCCCTCAATATGTAATATTGTCTCCATCCACTTGCAATAGTTTAAATCCAATTTTACCCTTAGGTGAGTTTTTAGTAAAGAATATGAAAGGAATCTTTTATCGTTTTTCCATACGAGGTACTTTTTGACTTTTCCGACAAAAGTACGAAGAATGTTTTTTTTAACTTATACGGCATGAATGGATTTTTAAAACATTATTTCCAAGAAGCTTCCTTTACAAGTTTTCAAGTTTATTTTTAATCAACTTCTTTTATTTTAAAGTTATATGACATGTTATGAAAGGAAAAATGTTTTTGAAGAAGAAAGGATATTTTCCTCAAGAATGGAGTTCAAGTGTTTTATCAAAATTATTTTCCATATAAGATAATAAAGGGTTATGTTTTTATCCCTATTATTAAATTGATTTGATCATGTTGTGATGGAATTATTTTTATTAATTCCTTTATCTTATATGAATTGATTTATGATGTCATGATGTTTCAAGAATCCCATTTTTGTTACATGTGTTATACGATGATGTATGATTTATGATTATGTGGCACACATAAGAAAGGATTCATTATAAGATGGGTGGGACCTATATCTCCCTCCAATGCATTGGGTAATGATTTTATATCTCATGAGATAGACATGGCTGGAACGGAAGGTTATTTCGGTTCAGTGATACAGGACTGAAACGAGGAGTGAACTCGGTTCAGAAAGGGACTTTGTCCACTAAGATAGTCTTGGCAATGAGTCATGACTAACAAGAAATGATTTTCCATGATTATGTGTGCATGCCACAAAGTTTCAAGTTTTATGTTATGGGGATCTCATTTTCACTTCTATGATTTGTTCCATGTTAAGATATTATGATCTCTTTTGCAGGTTATGATTTTCAAAAAGATATGATATGTCTTTTATTTCCTTTATTTGCCCTTGCTGAGCATTTGAGCTCACCCTTTTATGTTTTCTTTTCCCCAGGATATAAAGAAAGGTTTTAGGGTAAAAAAAGGGAAGATCTTTATGGGAGATATTGAAGATCTTTCACCACGATTAGAAGATTACGTTCCGAGTTTCCAAAGACACTAAACTATTACGATCCTTGTGTGTGTGTTTTTGTTATGTACTAAGTATTCCGCAAAAGTAATGTAATGTCCATGTACGTCAAGATACGGGTCTCTACATTAAATCTCCTTGTTCAAAATTAAGTAATGATTCTAAAGATATATATATATGTAATGGAAAACGAAAAATTTATAAAATTAATATTATTCTAGAGTTTATGTAGATATATCTTATTTATAAGATCTGGATCATTCCTTATAAAACATGCATGAGAAAACAAGACAATTAACACATGAAACAACAGTGATAATGAAACAGTAATAATGAATAGGTAAAAATATGTAATAAATGATAATATATGATATGATGTATTTAACATTCTTATGTTATTGGTTTATAACATTAATAAAAACATTACACATTATTTTAATGAGTTTTCAACTAAATAGAAGTGCAAGGTAATTTTTTTTAACTCAATTTCCATTCATTGGATTATATAGAAACTGCATAGATTATATTATGATAAAATTACAAGTGAAATTAATTTTTATTGATTTATTTTGTATTTAAAAATTTTTGTAACATTTTTAAACATATCACTTAATTTTTTAACTATCACCTCAATGATATTAACTTTGTAAGTTTTTCATAATAAGAATCCTTCCTGGATACATAAGTTCATTTATGAACCTCTCTTCTGTTTAATGGTGTATATAATACACATTTAAATACTATATCATGAATCATTCCTACATCAAGATATTTTTAGTTACAAATTATCAACTCTATTTATTGGGATTTATGATTAAAAAAGATAACAAATTCATCATTTTTTATGATTCAAACTCATTTTAATCAGGATTTCTTATACTTTACTTTCCATTTAAGGGAAATATGTTATCACTGGAAAATAAAATCATATTTCAATAAATTTTTTCATGATGTTTCTGATTAATAATACCATTTTACTCTCTTTTTTACTTATAATTATTGAAATTGTTTTAGTAAAATACATCTTCATTTTTATCTTTGGTTGAAAATTCTTTTCATAAAACTCCATGTTTTCTAAAAATTATTCAAAAAATGTTTTACTATGACTGTTTAAAGTAATTTTTACACATGATTGGTTTTTAAAAAAATATTTTTAATAGGAATCTTCTTATCATTTTCCAAAAAGGTAATATTTTTATTTTGTTATGATTATGTGAAATGATTCTTTATTTTTAGTGTATTTAGAATTATTGAAACTATTATGTCATCTTGAAAACTCAATGTTTTAAATATTATTTTTTAAGAATCATAGGCTATTTTCATAATTTTTTTAATGTTTGAGAATTATTTTTATTTTAGATAACTTTTTTCAAAATGGAATTGATATTTTCATCCAGAAATTTTCAATTTGATCTTTACAAATCATTTTCCATCCATGATGACATTCTTTGGTGTTACACAAATCGAAAATGTTATGTACCTCAAGAATGTTTTTAATCATTTTATGATTATATATTCAATGAAAATAATCTTGGTGTTATATATTTATTCAAAATATGTTATATATGTCTGTAAAATATATAACTCTCTTTAAATCATATCATTTTATGGTTTAACACATGAATTATAATCATTTCTCAAATTCCACCATTTTAAAACATACATTGTTTATGATATAAATAGTTATTATGTAACCCATTTTCTTTATGTGTTTAATTTTGATTTTATGAATTATTACTAATTACCTTTAGGGGAAATACAAAAATAATGATCTTTTTATGATGGATGCACCAAAAAATTGCTTTAATGCATTGGGTAATGAATTATTCTCTCATTGTGTAATGTATCGGATTAGGGAGTAATCCAAATCTATTATCGGACTATTTCCACCATGTGATATTGTCGAGTATATTATTCATGACTCATGTTTATGTCAAGATATGGGTTGTTTACACATTTCATATGATTCCATAATTTTATGATGGCATTTTCATTATTATGTGATTCCATGAAATTACCTATGAGATTTTTCTTTTATGATATTATGTTATACCTTTGACTCACATGTTATGTTTCCTTATCATGTTTATTACAATAATATGATATTTATTTCACACTTTTATTTATTTATTCACCATTTTATCCCCTATAGTATTAGGATCTAAAATGTATTTGAGTATGTAACTATGGAGAATAAAATAATTATTCTATTTTTATGTTTCTTTTGATATATTATGAACAATGTCTTCCAAAGACACTAAGCCCTTTTGATCCTTCTTTTGGGTTAATTAATATTAATTATTTAAGCATTGGTCACTATATATGGTATAAGAGGAATCCTTTAGTTGATATTTGTAACTATTAAATGAAAAATTTAGTGACAACACAAGGGATAAGTCTAAGGATAAGTATATTGGTATTCATATTAATGGGACATATTCTAGAATTTTGGTGAAGTCTAAAGTGGGTGGATCCTGATAAATGAAATAATTGACTGGATTCTACAAGTGGAAATAGTGTAGAAACAAATATAGAAAGGATTAATGAATTTGAAAAGACTTTTCAAGAATGACTCGAGCGTTACCTGGTATACGACAACAAGCCTTACAAAAACACACATGACATGACACTCAATGGGAATTTTCATTGGAAATTCACAAATTCCTTATATACCGTGATAGAGGATATGAATAGATCATAGACAATAATTACCTAGTATAATGTTATGTCATCTTATATAGAAATGATGGAATCATGATTTAGACATCTTATACATTATTTTCCATGATTTTGTGGTTTCCCACTAGATTATTGTTTCTCATTCTCTAAGTTATGGTCTTATTGAAAGGCTATAACGTAGAGGAATAACGTTAAAATTGAATTTTATGGACACTTCAGTGATTATAAAAATACAAAAATGAATGATTATTGGTGAAAAATATACCATGATTGAAAATAATTAGATATCGAGATATATGATTACCAATGTGAGCTTTTGTGAAATTCTTAACAAGTAAAATAAGCTGTGGATGGAGTTTTATGAAAGTTAACATGGTAATGAACATATAAAAAAGATGATTTATATTACTACATGTCAATAGTGTGGGAAGAATAACTGAAAAGAATATATCTAATGATTGACAAGATGTTATATATGTAGAAATGAATATTATAGAGTAATGAATTGCTTCGGAATTCGATGTTATATATGTGGGGGAACTTGGGAATTATCTAAGACAATTCCCAAAACTAGGGGATGTCCCCTAAACTAACAAAGGATCTACATGATATAAAACCAATAAATTAATAGGCTTAATGTATTTATCTATTAAGAATCAAGAGTTATGTTGTAGTATTTGTTTTACCTATTGTATTTTTTATTTTAAGAATCATAGATCATTTAATATTTGTATTAATTATGGAAGCATATAAATAATTATTTTGGATTAATTTAATTTTTATGGATACCATCATAGGTTTTTCAGTTTAAGGTTAATAATATGTTTATTATATTTGAAACCCATTTTTTATTTTTATGTAAATGGATCTCATGATGACTAATTATATTCTAGGAGATGTTTTATTGGGAAGTAAAATATATAACCGTTTTAACCTAAATTATTATTTTGGATGAATACCATTACATTCTCATATATATAATATGAAGGGTTTTAAAGACAAAAACATATTTAATGGACCAAATTGATCTTTCAGAGTCACTAATTAGGTTTTAGAAATTAATTAATTGTATGAAAATACATGTGATAACAATTTTTTTAAAGGCATAAGTAAAATATTGTTGTGATTTTAGGGGTTATTTGATCAATTAATAATTTATTATATTGTTTAAGGGATGAAAAATAAATCTTCAATTAACATATTTTGGAGGAAATATGTGATTGAGGTTTAAATTATGAATGGATGAAAATTTTCATTACATGTTAGTATATTTCTTCATGGTAATGATCTAGATGTTAAATTGAGCCCTCAACACCAGGGAACGGATCTTGAAACAAAATTTTTATCCTAATAAAATAATTTTAAATTAATAAAATGGACTTTTAAATATTCATATAAATATTGTTAGAGGTCCTATAATTTCTATTAATCATTCACTTTTCTATGATCAATTGTCTCTATCATTATTTATTAATCCTTGGGAGTGAGTACTCTCTTTCATGTATATGTTTTCATTTCCCACAAATGTTATCCTACATGGAATCCAAATAATGTGTTATTCTAGATGGCTTTCATACATCCAATTATTACTTATAATGTATATGTCTTATTAACCCTTTTATGAAATGGGTTTCTAAAAAATTAATTTTTAATTTCAAAACCATTTATTATCGAGATAATGATTAAATTGCGAAAATCTAATATATTCATGGGATGGAATGTAACACACGGAGGTTTTAAAAGGAAACTATAGTGTTCGAAAACATATAAAACACCAAAAAATAAGATCAAATGGGAATATAAAACCCTGATACATTTTAATACACTTATTTTAAAAAAAATTAATTCTCTTTGATAGTTTGGGATGCATGAAACACTATTTTTAAATAAAACTTGAAACATTTTTAAATTATTATTATTTAAACATGGTTATCATAATGTAGAAATTAAATTAGTTGTATAAATATGAATAACTAAATTATAAAACTTATATGGTTGACACATGTATAAAATCAAATCAGTTGTTATAGATTTATTGGAAATAATATAATCATTTAAAAGAAATTGTTTTCTTCTAGAAATCAGTATTTTTTAAAAAAAAAAGTATTTTCATCACACTTTTTGAATATATTTTTAAAATTAATTATAACAAAAGTAAAAAATATATTTTATAAAATGATCATTATTTTTTAAATCATAATATATAAATAATCTTAGAGTGTATTTTTTTATTTTTTTAGAAAATTATAATTTTTTGATTAATAGTGAAACAATAATGTTTTCTATTAAAAACTACCATATTTTTTAATGAATTTATAATCTAAAGATTATTTTAATGTGGTTTTAAAAGTATTTATATTTTTATTATATATTAATGAAAAAAAATTATTTCAGTGTAATCTATTTCATATTGATCGTTGATATAAAAACTTCATAAACTCTTCAAACTGTTTCATTTAGAAAAAAAAATTTAGACATGTTTGAGAGTTTAATTTTAAAATAAATTATATCAATGTATGTTATGGATTTGAAAAAATGGGTTAAATATTTTTAATAATAAAATTTTTTACTATATTATAGGTTCAAATTAATTTATGACCATAATGAATAGTAGAAATAGTAAAAATTATTTATTGTGGTCAAGGTAAAACATGTTTACTAGGGGATTAAACAAAATATATAAGGGTTAAAATAACAAAAACATAGTCTAATTAATATTTTATGGTAATATTTCAACAACATATATTATAATTTTTCTAAAGTTTTTATTTTTTACCATTTTGGAATTAAAAAAATCTGGTGTAATTTTTTCATTTCAAAAACACAAAGTGTGCACTCTCCCCCACATATAGAAAGACACCACATATCATCTTTATTTTACTCATAAAAACAATTTGTTCTAGAAAATTCCTAACAAAATTAATTAAATAATTAAATAAATTAATCATATAGGACATGATATGGTAAAAATTACAACTTAGGTAGGATTTTGGTGCAAACCAAGAGAAGTTGTCTGAAGAAGAGGTATTGTACTAAAGGGAGAATTTTATTTCATTTATTCATCCATTTCCATAAAATATTATTATTCCATGATTATATAACAAAACCAATATATTCCATATAATTATCATTTTTTATGTTCAGGGAATTACCAATAACTATATTCTAATTAGAAAAATTAGAAACAGAACCATTGATCAAGTGTTTGACATACTACAGCATTACAAAAAAGACATAAGTCAGTTTCCATCACTACATCTCCCAACTAGATATAATGATACATATAATTTTTTTATATGATATTTCTGATAATATTATACTTATTCAATTATAATATCATATAAAACTTATTAAATTCCATTTAATATACAATACAGTAATATTGTTATTGTGTGTGACAGACTACCCCATCGTGAAGCGATGGGATTCCATTTTTTCATTTATGCATTACATGGAAGGTAATAATGATTAATTTTATTTTAATATATGATATTAATTAAATACTAAAAATATTAGTAATTTAATAAATAATATAATTTCTCACCTTACCATCAATTTAATAAATGATAACTTTATTTGTATGTACGATATACTTCCTTCACGTGAGGCGATGTGATTCATTTTTCCCTAATTCTTCATAGAAAAGGTATTAAAATATAAATTTAATTAATATGTGTTATATATATTTCATGATTTTTGTTTTGTAGAATCAATATAAAATCCACTTTCTTACCATTTCACCAATTAAAAAAATGATAGAATCAGTCGTGTATATGTACATCCATCCATCTCCACAAAGCGATGTAATACATTATCCATGTTTAAAAATAAAGAATAATTCTAAATATGAATGTAATGAAAAAAATGATATTCATAAAGTCAATATAATTTTCAATATCTTTTAAAAATATAATATGTTTAGGATTCAAAATGTTTGTGAGAAAACATGCATAAAAAAATAAGGAGGGCACTGCATTACATCTTTGAGATCAATTTTCCCATTTTTCTCAGCCTTGAGGATATATATTAACACTACACTACTATAAATCTCTCTCCAAAACTCAAAAAATTATTCATTGAAGCTTATATAGAATTAATTCATTTCAAATGGAGGGGTCGTAATGCCATCATACTCAATCAAGAACATTTCTCCATGAAATATTCTCTTGTTCAGATCATTAATACGTCTCAAGGATTCAACTCCATTCAATTGGGAAACTATAATAATGTTTTATGGGATTTTATGGTACCTTAAAAACAACATGTGTCTTGTGAATACAAAAAAACAAGTAGGTTTTTTTAGTTTTTATGGAATGCTACTATTCATGGTAGGATAAAAAGTCAATTTTGATGGGGCCTAAAAGTGTAACTTGTGTCCTAAGGGATGTGGTTCTATCTTTAAGAATGTAATGGTAAATATATTTAATTTTTTGGAACGTATGCTATTTCCTCTTCTCTGGATTCTGAAATTATTTTTGTTATTCATGAAATAAAATATTCTAAACAAAAGGCATGGACAAATCATTTTCATGAAATTGACTCTTCTTATATTGTTAAATAAATATGGAATGGTATGATTCAATTATAATGGAAACTCACAATGAGAGGGATAGAATGTCTCTCATTCTTCTTGTATCTAAAAATCTTCATCACCCATGTTTAATAGGATGCTAACATTGAGGTGGATGGTCTCACCATCAAAGGAATTAAAAAAGAGCTCACGTCATTAGATCGAATTCCATATCATCTGCAACCAACTATTTAAAAAGTTTGTAAAATAATTCCTTATTTTATATTCATGTAATCACTTTTATCTTTAAATAAAGTATTTCTATAATTTTTTCAAAGTCACACCTTCAAAAAAAATATTTTCTAAAAAGATGTATTTTTTGAAAATAGTAGTTTTATTTTACTTTAAGAATATATATTTAAAATTATGTATTTACACTCCTAAAAAATGTATATTACAAAATAAAATTATTTTTTTAAACAATAATATCCAAATTATATTAGGGTGATTTTTTTTGATTTTGTTCTGAAAAGTTTCATTTTTTGATGAATATCGAAAATATTGTGATTTGTATTAAACATTGTATATTCATTTAAAGCAGTTACACGACCCATTTTTTTGAATTAATTTTAAAATAAAAATTAGTTAATTTTTATATTAATTTACCAATTTTAATTCATTTTAATCAATTTCATGTTGAATCTTGAAATGGAAACATGTTAAGATTCTATATTTTTTTTAAAACCCACTTTTTTGACATGTTTTTGGGTCTAATTTCAAAATAAATTCTACCACATATACAAGTTAAATTATTGAAAAATTAAATCTTTATTTGGGATAATAAAATTTTATACAATATAATTTGAGACACATAATGTTTTACAATAATTAATAGTGAAATAAATAAAATATATTTACGACTGTTAAGATAAAATCTCATTTAGTAGGTGGTTAAACTAAATAGATCCGGGTACAAAATGACCCAAACAATACTATATAATATTTTTATTAATATTAAAACCATATTTAATATAATTTTATAAAATGGTGTAATTTGTTTCCTTTTTCCATGAGAAAATGATCTTGTAATTCATTCTATTAGGAAATACCAAATGTGTCCTCTCTACAACTTATAAAAGGCCACCCCTCTATTGTGTTTCAAACACGTAAAAACCCCTTTATTTTGGAGAATAAAATCTACAATAACTTCCCAAATTCAATAACCCTATCTTATAATACTTTTTTTTATAAATCATACTTAGGAAAGCATCTGGTGAAAACCAAAAAAAGATCTCCGAATAAGTGGTGACATACTTAACTGCACATTTTATGTTATTTATTCATCCACATCCTTAGAATATTATATATAAATTATTATAAAATAAAAACATTATTAAAAATAAAATGATTTTTTTATATTATGGAAATTACATAAAACCATTTCCTCCCCTCTCAAATGGGTAACAAAACCGTTTTTGTGTGATGTGGAATACCTCATCATGAAACAATGTAATTCCATTTCCAAAACAACTTATCACATCTATATATAATGATGTATATAATTTTTTTAATATTATATTTATTATATTGTTATAATTATTTATTTATATTAGTTCATATACCATCTTACATTACATTCTATAGAGAATATAATAATCTCTCTCATTTGTATTGTGGGCTTCCACCTCTCAAAGTAATGGGATTCGTTTTTCACTTATTGTTTACATGGAAGGTAGTATGGATTAATTTAATGTCTATATATGGTATTAATGACATATTTTTCATTCTTGAAAATAAATACATCATATAATTTAATACCATACCATCCATTGAATAAATGATAACGTTGTTCGTGTGTATGAAAGACTACTACTTCATGAAGCGACGTGATTTGTTTTTGAATTAATATTTACATGAATGGTAATAAAGTGTTAATTTAAGGAATATATTATATATATATATATATAATTTTATTTATTTTATAATATAAATACACATTAAACATCCTTACCCATTCACCCGTTATGAAATGATAACATCACTTGTGTGTATGTATGACCTACCATCTCTACAAAGTGATGTTATTCATTCTCTTTGTCCAAAATTATGTAATGATTATTAAGATATATATATATATGAATATAATGGAAAAAATAAAATTTATAAATTTAATATTATTCTATATTTTATGTAGCTATATCTTATTTATAAGATATGGAACATTCATGATAAAACATGCTTGAGAAAACATGACAATTAACACATGAAACAATGGTGATAATGAAATATTATTAATGAATAGGTAATAATATGACATAAAAGGATAATATATGATATTATGTATTTAACATTCTTTTGATATAGGTTGATAACAATTTTAAAAACATTATAGATTATTTTAAAGAGTTTTCAACTAATGAGAAGTGTAAGGTAAGGGGGTTTTAACTCAATTTCCATTCATTGGATAATACGGCAACTTGGTCGATTATACTATGATAAAATTATATGTGAAGCTATTTTTTATTGATATATTTTGTATTTAAATTTTTTTCTAACATTTATAAACAGATCACTAAATTTATTAACTATCATCTCAATGATATAAACATTGAATGTGCTTCATATGAAGAATCCTTCTTGGATAACTAATTTCATTTATGCACCTAAGTTATATTTAATGGTGAAGATAATACACATTTGAATACTAAATCATTAATCATTCGAACATTATGAGAATTTGAGTTGAAATTTACCTACTCCATTCAAGGCAATTTATGATTCAAATGCTTCATAATTAGTAATTTTTTATGTTTCAAACTAATTTTATTTAGGATTTCTTACACTTGACATTCCATTTAGGGGAAATATTTTACCACTGGATAATAAAATCTTATTCCGATCAATTTATTCATGGTGTTTCTGATTATTAATACAATTTTACTATCTTTTTTATAAAATGTTATCGAGAATTTTTATTAATAAAATACAACTTCATTTTTATCTATGGTCGAAAATTCTTTTCTTAGAAATCCTTGTTTTTTAAAAATGTATCAAAAATGTTTTTCTATGTCTATTTAAAGACATTTTTACACATGGTTGGTTTTTTAAAAATATTTTTAATAGGATAATTTCTATCATTTTCCAGAAAATATATTCTTTTAATTTTATTATGAAAATGTGAAATGAAGCGTTTTTAGTGAATTTTGCATGAATGGAACTCTTATGTCATCTTCACAACTCAATGTTTTAAAGATTCCATTTTAGGAATCATTGTTTATTTTCATGATTTTTTATGTTTGAGATTTATTTTTATATTAAATAACTTTATTCAAAATGGAATTGATTTTTTTCTCAAGAAATGTTTAATGTGATCTTTCAAAATTATTTTCCATCTATGATGACATCATTTGGTGTTACACAAAGTAAAAAAAGTGACGTACCTCTAGAATGTTTTTAATCATTTTAAGAGTATTTTTTTGAATGAAAATAATCTTTTATGTTATTGATTTATTCAAAATTAGGTATATATGTCTATAAAATATATAACCATCATTATATCACGTCCATTGATGGTTTAACACATTCATTACAATCATTTCTCAAATTCCATCATTATAAAACATCCTTTGTTTGTGATATAAAAATGATTAAGTAACCCATTTTCATTATGTGGGTAATTTCAATTTTATGCATTATTACTAATTCTATTTATGTGGAATAAAAAAAATCATGAAATTTTTTGTAATGAATTCTCTAAAAAAGTTCTCTAATGCATTGGGTAAAGCATTATTCTCACGTTGCCTCATTTATGGGATTAGGGAGTAAACCAAATCCATTATGGGACTATTTCCACCATATGATATTATCGAGTATATTATTCATGACTCATGTTTATGTCGTGATATAGGTTGTTTCCACATTTCATATGATTATGTATTCTCATGATACAAATTCCATTATTATGTGATTCTATGAAATTACCTATGAGATTTATCTTTTATGATATTATGTAATACCTTTGACTGACATGTATAATTTCCTTATCATGTTTATTACCTTAATAGGATAATTATTTCACACCATTATTTATGTATTCACCAGGTTATCCCCTATAATATTATGATCTAAAATGTTTTTGAGGATCTCACTATAAAGAATAAAATAAATATTCCATTTTTATTGTTCTTTTGATGTATTATGAACAATGTGAAGACTCTATGCCTTCATGATCCTCGTGTTGTATTAATAGATATTAATTATTTATGCTTGGGTAACTATAGATGGTATAAGAGGAAAATGTATGTTTACATTGGGAACTATTATATGAAAAATTTAGTGACAACCCAAGGGATATGTCTAAGGATATGTATATCGGAATTTCTATTGAAGGGATATATCCTAGAATTTTGGTAATGTCTAGGGAGAGTGGTTTCAAATTAACAAAATCATTTACTAGTTTCTATATGTAGACATGGTGTAGAAAAAAATGTAAAAAGGGATAATGACATTGAAAAGGGTTTTCAAGCATGACTCAAGCGTTACCTGGTATATGAAAACAAGCCTTATAGCAGTGCACCTAACATGACACTCCAAAGGGGTATTCATTAGAAATTAAAAAAATCCTTATTAACCATGATAGAGGAAATGAATATATCATGGACATGAATTACATAGGATAAAATTCAGTCATCTTAGATTGAAATTATGGAATCATAATGTAGATATCTTATAAATAATTTTCCTTGATTTTGTTGTTTCCCACTAGATTATTGTTTCTCATTCTCTACATTATGGTCTTATTGATTGGATATAACTTGGAGGAATCATGTTTAAATTTAATGTGATGTAATCTTATGTGATTATGAAAAAAAATGTATGATTTCTATAGAAAAACATACCATGATTGAAAATAATTAGATATCGTGATATATGATTACAAATGTGATATTTGGTGAGATTCATATCAAGTAAAATAAATTGAGGTTGGAGTTTTTTCAAAGCTAACATGGTAATGAAAATATTAAAATAATGATTCATATTCTTACATTTCAATAGTGTGGGAAGAATAACTGACCAGAATATATCTAATGGATAAGAATATGTTATATATGTGGAAATTAATGTTATAGATTAATGAATTTCTACTGAATTTGATGTCATATATATAGGGGAACATGGGAATTATCTATGCCAATTCCCTAAACTAAGGGACCTTCCCAAAAATAATAAATGGATCTACGTTATACCAAACCATTGAAGTAATAGGCTTAATGTATTTATGTATTAAGAATCAAGAATTATACAGTATAATATTTTTACCTATGGTGTTTTTTCAAATAAGAATCATGAATCATTTAATATTTGTGTTAGTCTTGGAAGAATATATATCATTATGTTGGATTAATTTAATTTTTTTGGATACCATCATGGGTTTATGAGTTTAATCTTAATAATAAATTAATCATATTAGAAACCCCCTTTTTAGTGTTTTGTAAATAGATTTTTTGATGACTAATTATATTTGGGGAGATGTTTTATTGGGTTGTAAAATATATAACCATTTTAAAATAAATTATTATTTGTGAATAATACTATTACATTTTAATAGATATAATATGAAGGGGTTTAACGACATAAAGTTATTTAGTGGGGAAAATTGAACTTTGAGAATAACTAATTAGGTATTACAAATAAATGAATTATATGAAAATACGTGTGCTAACAATTTTTGTTTTTGTAAAGTCATACGGAAAATCTTGTTGTTAATTTAGAGATTTTGTGGACTATTAATAGTTTAATTTTGTGCTTAAGTGATGGAAAATCCATCTTCAATTCACATATTTGAGAGGAAATATGATATTGAGGTGGAAATAATTAATGGATGAAAATTTTCTTTCCATGTACATATATTTCTTCATGTTAATGATCTAGATGGTAAATTGAGCCCTCAACACTAGGGAATGGATATTGAAACAACAATTTTATCCTAGTACCTTAATTTTCAATAATTAAATAGTCATTTAATTAATCATAGAATTATTTTTTGAGGTCCTATAATTTATATTAATCATTCACTTTAATTTTATCACATATCTCATCATTATTTGTTAATCCTTGGGAGTGAGTACCCTATTTCATGTCCATGTTTTCATTTCCCACAAATGTTATCCTATATGGATTCCTAATAATGTGTTATTCTAGATGACCTTCAAACACCCAATTATCCCTTATAAGGTATAAGTATTATTAACCCTTTTATGAAATGATTTTCTTGAAAATTAATTTTCAAATTCAAAACCATTTATTTTTGAGATATAGATTAAATTTAGAGGATCCAATTTATTTAAGGGATAGAATGTAACACCCTAAGGTTTTAAAAGTGAACTATAGTGTCCTAAAGCATATATAACACAAAGAAATAAGAACAAATGGGCATATAATTCCCTGATAATTTTAAATGCACTTATTTAAAAAAAATTATTTCTCTTTGATAGTATTGGATTCACGAAACACAAGGTTTTATTGAAACATAATACTTTATTAAAATATTATTATTTAAACATGGTCATCATAACATAGAAATTAAGACAGTTGTATAAATATAACTAAATAAATTAGTAAAATTATATGGTTTACACATGTATAAAATTAAATCAATTATATATATATATTTAAAATAAAATAATAATCATTTAAAAGGAAAATAGTTTAAATTTTTTTAAAATTCATAATATTTTTTTCAAAAAAGTGATTTCATCACACATTGGGAATATAATTTTAAAATTAATTTTTACCAAAATTAAAGAATATATTTTATAAAATGAACATAATTTTTGGAATCATTATATATATATTAACTTAGAGTGGAGTTTTTATAATTTTTTTGAAAATTTTATTTTTTTGATTAACAGTGAAATAAATTTTTTTTATTAAAAACAACCATATTGTTTAATGAATTTATTTTGAGATTGGTACAGAGTACAAGGTAGCCTACCTTAGCAAGGAAAAGAATAGAACAATAAAAAACATGAGCAATGAAAACTTATATGTGAATATAAGTATTTCAGTGACCACCTCTGATACCAATTGTGTGATGGTATGTGAGTATGATATACTCTATGATATCAAATATAGGATCGAATATGTAAACATGAGAGGCTCAAAAACAAGATGGGGGGGTGAATTGTACTTTTAAAAATTCCATTGGAACATTTAATGATGGTAATGTCTAACAATGTTAAACAATATAATTCAAAAGACCTATATGTTCTAAAAACATGCTTGATTCGGAAAAGTTATTCCAGAAATGAAACTTAACTAATGTTTACAAAAATGAAGATTCTACATTAAAGCGTATAGAATCTAACAAAATCAGATTACATGTATATAAATGTATAAGATAGTTATACTTTCATTAACAATACAAAAGAAGTGGAAAAACTTGTAACAAAACAAGTAACAAGTAGTATGTCTTTTAACCCAAAGAGAAGGGTATACAAAAACCATGGATAAAGTTCCCTTGATTTATACAGTCATGAAAGTTTTTCTTACCCACACCAGGTTAAGTCCTCGATACGATGATCGGAGTCTGTCTTTCTATCCTCGCAAGCCCTCAACATCAAGATAGTCGGCACCTCTATCCTCATCAGCAAGGAAGCCCTCAACTTCAAGGTAGTTGGCACCTCTATCATCCTATCCCTAGAATCCCTCGATTGTACACATCAACAATCAGAGTCGCACGAAGCAAAGCAGAACAAATAATTCAGTACGCACAAAGCAATGAAAGTATCTCTCTAGAAATCACTTCAATCGTATATGGTCTCTAGATTCATAGAACTATATTAAGATCTTTCAAATGAGCTCATATTTATAGGCACAACTGCTACGGTCGGCTCCCTCCTCCAACGGTTATATTTTTCCTTGAAATATAGAGGGACCTATACACATGTCACTCAATCAAGATTTAGTTAGTAACTAAAATAATGACATAGTTTTTTAACTAAACAAGTGTAAGCATAAATAAAAACTGATATTCTGAATGTAAGAAAATCATTGTTCGAGGTCTAACAAAATTTAAATTCAAATTCTATAAAACAAGGATATTCTGATTCTATTTTTTAGGAATTCGGAACCTTAATTATATAGAATTCAAGAGTCTAAATTTCAAGGAATTTTGGAAACTAGATTCACAAGAATTCAGAAACTGAACATACAATGTTCGGAGTCTGAGTTCATTAGAATTCGGAGTCAGAACTCATAGGGGTTCATAGTCTGTACTTAGAGAACTCGGAGTTAGAACATAGAAAAGTTTGTAACCGGAATTTGTAATTTGAATTCAGAGTCAGAACATGTAGAAGTTCATATCCAAAATTCGTATTCAAAATTAGGAGTCAGAAATCAGAGAAGTTCGTAACCAGAATTCTTATTCAGAATTAGAAGTCGAAACACAGAGATGTTCGTAACCATAATTCTGATTCAGAATTCAGAGTCAGAACTTGTTGAATTTCGTAACCAGAATTCTGATTCAGAATTCAGAGTCAGAACATGTAGAAGTTCGAAACTAGAATTCTGATTCAGAATTCAAAGGCAGGACATGGATAATTTTGTATCTAGAATTCTGAGAATTCGGATTCTAAAACAAAATTCTTCATATCTAGGTAATTATAAGATTCTGAGGTTTTTAGTTACAAACTAAATTTTACCATTAGGAAAAAATATTGGTATGAACAATGAAATCTAGGTAAGGGAAAATTTCTTTAATGAAGGAAATTTTCCATAAAAAAGTAAAACAAGTGGTAAAATGATTTTTCCTTGAAATAACATGTTTCTGATTTTCAAAACAAGAAGAAATGGTAAAGACATAAGGATAACTTATTGACTTAATAATCTCCCCCAAGTATGAAGGAATGGAAAAGTAATAAGGAAGACCTTATTGATTCAATATTTATAATCTAAAGATTATTTTAATGTGGTTTTAAATGTATTAATATTTTAATTATATATTAATTTATAAAAATTAGTTCAGTGTAATATATTTCATATTGATCCTTGATATAAAAAATTGTTAAACTCTTGAAACAATTTTTGTTGGAAAACAGTTTTTAGAAATGTTTGAGAGTTTAATTTTGAACTTAATTATGTTAATATATGTGTTATGAATTTGATAATATGGATTAAATATTTATAATTATATTAATTTCTACTATCTAATATGTTAAAATTAATTTATGACCATAATGAATAGTGTAAATAGTAAAAATTATATATCGTGGTTAGAGTAAAATGAGTTTACTAGGGTGTTAAACTAAATAGATAAGCCTGAAAATGACCATAAACATGTTTAATTAATATTTTATTGTAATCTTTCAACATCATATATTATAATTTTAACAAATGTTAAATTTTTTTATCATTTTGGAATAAAATAAAAGTTGGTGTAATTTTTTCATTTAAAAATACGAAGTGTGCACTCTCCCCCACTTATATAATGAAACCACTTATCCTCTCCATTTCACTATTAAAAACAATTTGGTCTAGAAAATTCCTAACACTATAAATTAAATACATAACTGAATTAATCATATTGGACTTGGATTGGTCATAAAGACAAATTTGGATGGATTTTTGTGTAAACCAAGATATGTTGTCAGAAGAAGAGGTATTGTACTAACGAGAGAATTTTATTTCATTTATTCTTCCATTTTCATAAAATATTATTATTCCATGATTGTATAACAGAACCAGTATATACAAAATAATTATTATTTTTTTATGTTCAGGGAGTTACCAAAAACTATATTCCCATCTCTCAAATTGGAAACAGAACCATTGATCGTGTTTTTAACAAACTACCACCTCGCAAACCGATATAAGTCATTTTCCATCACTACATCTCATAACTAGATATAATGATACATATAATTTTCTATATGATATTTATGATAATATTATAATTCTTCAATTATAATATCATATATAACTTTGTACATTCCATTCTATATAGAATACAGTAATGTAGCCCGTCTGTGTGACAAACTACCCCTCGTAAAGTGATGTGATTCGTTTTTCATTCATGTTTTACATGGAAGGTAATAAAGAATAAATTTATATTGATATATGATATTAATTAAATATTATTAATTTTATTAATGGAATAAATGATATAATTTATCACCCTACCATCAATTTAATAAATGATAATGTCGTTTGGGTGTATGACAAACTTCCTGCATGTGAAGCGTTGTGATTCATTTTTCACTAATTCATCACAGAAAAGTTAATAAAAGATATATTTAATTAATATGTGTTATATATATTTCATGATTTTGTTTTGTAGAATCAATATAAAATCTACTTCCATAACCTTTCACTCGTTAAGAAAATTATAGCATCAATCATGCATATGTACATCCTACTATATCCATAAAGCGATGCGATACATTCTACATGTTTAAAAATAATGAATGATTTTAAAAATTAATGTAATTAAAAAAATGATATTTATAAAATTAATACCATTTTCAATATGTTTTAAATATATCCTATGTTTAGGATCCAAAATGTTTAATGAGAAAACGTGTATAAGAAAATAAGGAAATTTAAAATGAAAACAATAGTGATAATGAAATATTATTAACAAATGGGTAATATGATATTATAAAAGAATAATATTTGATATTTCATTTATTAATATGGTTATGTTATAAGTTAATAACATGTTAGAAACCACTATAATATATGGTAAAGTGTTATCAACTAAAGGAAATCACTTGGTAAGGTGTTTTTTAATTCAATTTTCATTCATTGGGTTATATGATAACTCCATTGATTATATCATGATGAAATTATGTATGAAATGAATTTTTATTTATTAATGTATTATTTAAAATTTTAATTAGGTGGATCTACATTTTCTACACATAATTATTCCATTGATTAACTCTCACCTCAATGATATGAAATTTTTAAGCATTTCACATCAAATATCTGTCTCTGAGAAACATGTTCTATTATGAAACTAATATATTTTGAATGGTTTATATGCTACCCCTTTACATACTATACAACTAATCCTTCCTTCATCATGATATTTAATGTTATGATTCGTCTAATTCATTCATGGGAAGTTATGATTCAATTGTTACCAAATCATTATGTGTTTATTTTTCAATAACATTATAATCAGGATATATTTTGCATTAAGACTCATTGAAGTAAATTACCAGGAAATTCCGGGTATGGTTTAGCCGAACTGAAAATTTATTAATGAAAAATAAGATTACAATATGGCTCTGTGGAAGGGGACATACATAGTTGAGAGTGGGACAATCCCATTATGTCATCCTCTAATAAATAATTGAGAAACCATGGACCATAGAGGACCACTATTGGACCACAGTTCAGCTTTACAAGAAATTCAAATTCCAGTGACACGGCGAAAACAGCCTACGGTGAAGCCATTTATTGCATGGAAGAACCTACTACAACCCAATAATCCTAATGATCCCAACACAAGTACATCAATATTTGATTTTATACAGAAAACAATAGGAGGAATATAGAATATATTCTTTATCATGAGTGGCTTCTTCAGCCAACATGCAATTCCTAATAACTGATGTTCCTGGAAATCTGAATAGGTGTTGTCTATAGAGACGGTTTTTATAAAACCAGAAACATATATGTCACAATGAATCAGTGACAAAACAATATGAGTGGAAGGAGCCTTGTTGTCAAACAGGTGCTCATTTCAAGCTATCCATATAGCATAAAAAGTTGCTGCTACAGCAACAATAAACAAATTCTATATCTGGCCACTTCGTCCAGTTAAAGTGTAGTGGGTCATTATTTCCTCATGGGGATTTTAAAAATACAGGAGTGAACTAATCCATGTAAATCATCATCAATCAGTGATTAATAGATGTAAGGATCTCTGAACAACCACATTGTTCCTGGTTCCATTATAGCTTACTTGGATAGGGCATCTGCCACCTGGTTTCCCTATCTATACACAATTGAAATACACATATTAATTGAATTTTCTCAATTGATTCAATTAATCCAAAGTTATAGAAGAATGCATGGACTATTCTCGGTACGAGACATAAGTGTCATAGCCACATTTTTAGAGTCTAATTAACACCATAGTTTGGTCCACTGATTGTAGACATCATGCTTGATAGAAGCCCTCATTACCCACAATTCGTTATTGTAAGTATTCAAAACATCGATGTTGTGATAGAAGAAAACTTTTCCAAATCCACTGTGGGTTTGGAAGATTCATTAGCAACCTAAGGTTCTGGGCATTCCAAAGGTTGTGAAATCTACATTGACTTTAACTGAAGAGGCAATAAGTGGGATCCATCTCATAGATTTCAGAACCAAATTATGCTTAGGATGACCTACAACTCCCAACAATTGAAGAAAAATCAGATCACTTGTATTGCTATTCCAATCCCATGTTTTCACATTGTTAGTAGAATTAACCTCCCAATCATGTAAATAACTCCAGGGTGAATTGTTGGTATATGACCCATGAATGTGCCTTCATTGGCCCTCCAGATTGTGGCAATCATAGATGCAGTTGCAGGAAGCAAGAGCTAGTGCACCTGCAGACTCTGTTCAGAGTGGTCAATGAAGTCATGAAGGTCGAGGAGCTGTCTACCTACTCCAAGATTCGTTTCAAAGCATCCACCAACATATTCCAATAGCCTCTGTGGGTAATTAAATTCCATTAATAGGTGCTGCAGATTCTCTTCTCCCACAAAGAATAGAATGTGTGTCGATACAATGTGTTGTCCGACATTCTTCAGCCGATCATGCAGCAGTAGTTGGTTTTTATAAATTACCTGTAGCAGAATGTACCTTGAGGGATGGTTAAAATCTACTTTATACATGGAATGCCAAGCAAGTTCCATGTTGTAGCTCCCACTCTCAATCTAGTAGTAATATTTGGCATTAAATCAGCCACTAGTACATTATTTCCAGACCATGGTGTCAATATCAATGAATTAATGATGCTTAATTTCATGTTTAACCTACATGTAGAAGAAATCAAGAACACTGTGAGTTTCCATGATCTCATTGATAGGAATTTTTAAACATTCAATTGGAATAATTAGATAATCCATTAATAGTCTATCTAGCCATAAGGTGTTCCAACAGTTAAATTTTGATTGTCTGAAGACCATCCATTTAGTATTGTAGATAATATCATTGAAATATTATTTGAGATATTTCTGCTCCGAAGACCCAACATACTAATTATAATCCTCAAATATCATCCCCTTGATCCTTATATATAAGAATCTATAGGAGGCTCCATTAGTGTCCAATAGATTCCATGTGAATTTACTAATGAGACCATCATTGAAAATTATATGGTCTTTTATTCTAAGTCCCCCCATTACAATGGGCCTATTTCATTCCCTCCATGAAACCATAACTTGTTTCCTTTCATGAACCAAAAATATCCAAATGATGTTCCTAATCCTATCTTCCAGCTCTATGAGGAAACCTCTTGGTTATCTGTATAAATAGAATGAGTAGAAAAATGTATAGGTGATGACTGAGTTCACAAGGTACACCCTCCGAGAATGTGACGTTGATTTCCCTTTCCACCTGGAAACCTGATTAACAATTCCTGAGTTGATTCCTCAAAGTAAATGAATTTTTTACTCAGTCTGAAAAAATGGGACAACAAGGTAAGTGAAAGGTAAATACCCATTCCTCTATCCAATCTTTCATGCGATTCTATTTTCTCTGGCCACTATGAGCCTATCACCAAACATAATGAATGATTTTCCCCAACATAATGCCTTACCTACCACTTCTTCATAAGGAATGAAAATAAAATGCATGAAAGAGATTGTCCTCTGAGAGGCCTGACCAAAGAAGAGAATGTCATCTGCGTAAAGGTGGTGTGACGAAAAAGGTTCACCTTTACCAGCATTGATTTTCTTATAGAGGCCAAATTGAGTTAGATTATTAAATAATCTTCTCAAATAATCTTCTACAATTTTAAATAGGTGTCTAGAGAGTGGTCACCCTGTCGAACTCCCCTTATACAATGAAAACAATCCCCCGGGTGACCCATCGATAAGAATGGAGAGGCTTGCAGATTATAGAATGTCTTTAATAATATAAATGAAGTGATCAAAAAATCCAAATATCTTACGAACATTGAGCAAAAAATTCCATTTACTAGTATCTAAATCCATTGATATATCACACTTCAAGGAAAGTTTTCCTTACACAGAGAAATATTCCATGACATGGAAAATAAATTATCCATTGAAAATGATCATAAATATAATTTTATCCCAATAAAATAACACATTAATTAATGAATACAATTATGAAATAAAGATATTTCATAGAAGAATCACATGGATTCCAAAATAAAT
The DNA here is from genome assembly GCA_963277665.1 of Viscum album. Classification (NCBI taxonomy): domain Eukaryota; kingdom Viridiplantae; phylum Streptophyta; class Magnoliopsida; order Santalales; family Viscaceae; genus Viscum; species Viscum album. The sequence continues at coordinate 1,675,598,295 of OY728133.1, forward strand.
ATGTATTATGTGGATATCAAAGAGATTGATAAGCACTTCAAATACTCAAATGGAATGATTGATGTAATGTACTGAATTTTCCCCAAATGTCACATTAAAATTATTTTGGAAAATTCTAAGATCGGGCGCTGAGAGGACACATGATTACAAGGCCCCCTGTGCCAAAAATAAAAAAATGTATAAAGATGTGTATTTAGTTAAATAATCAGGTGGATAAATTTTAACAATAATGACATCAAATGGATTACTGAATAATAAATTTGAGTTCACCGTTGCATCCAAACATCGACATTACCTTAGGAATGATCGAATGTTATCTAGCGTGGTCTAGATGAAGAATTTAGTTTTTGGACATGATCATTTTTAAAATAATCTCAAATAAAAATATTTTATGATGAAATGAAGGTTTATTTTATTTGAAACAACTTTCTTCCGAGATCCAGGGTTATCATCATAACCCTACAGTTTCTCAATGGAGGAGAAGTAGGTTATTTCACCAGCGATAAAGAATCGACAAATTCATGTGGAATAAGGATCGACACGGCAATGAGACGTCAATATAAATATTCAAAAAATAAAAAACACTAGGTTTGGGGTTTTATTTAATTCTTTTCATTACCCATTCTTCATTTTAAATGAAGAATGCGGATCAAACCATAAATATGTTGACCTTCGTATCATTCGTTCTTATGAGTGGGATTTTTATCAGGTTTATCTCATGGGAATTAATCAATTCATGATTTAATTATATTTGATTTGATCTATATAATATTCCTAATGGTAGTGGATCAATGCTGTGACGAATGATAGTGAAGGTCTATTCCTCACTTCGGTTGATGTGGATTTCCTCTCCTCTTTTACATAGTGTTCTTTGTGTTCTACCTCAGTTAAAAAATGGTCAGTCATTGGGCTACCATTCTTGGAAGAACGATCTGAGAACTTGGACTTGGAATGGATATGAAACAATGTAGATGGGAAGAGAATGACGATAGACAGATCAAGGAAGTGTGGGAGATACTACTAATCGAACACTTTCTTGCGGAATGGATCACAATAATGATTTGAACCCTAGGCGATGAAGAATGAGGCCTGAGGACTCTAGAACACACTTCAGATTAGAGAGAAGACCATCAGAGCATGTATAGTGGTCTGAGAAGGAATCTGCTGGCATGGAAGATGACATCGTTTTCATGACACACCGTGGAAACAAGCCTATGTGGTGGTGGCAGTGGGGTTGTGCTACATGGAATCTAGTGCGAAGGAGCCGTGACTCTGGCTGTGGGTTGCGCCAGAAAACATGATCTGCATGGGAGGACCGATTAACCAGGGAGTAGGCACCATCCAGTGCCACATGGCATGAGACAGATGTGGCCGAGCCACTTCTTAGGTGGAGAAACAGGCCTTCCATAACCGGTTGGGGTAATACTGGTGGGCCACAGTCAGCCAAGTAGGATGGGTCGGCTGCCGGTCGAGACGGATAGTCTGAACCCGTGGCCCAGTGGGCCAGGCTAGGCCTAGTTAGTCTAAAATAAGACCAATGGGCTTGGTTGATTCTGGGTTGGGAAAGACACAATTCGGGTCGGGTTGGTTTGACCGGGTCAGGCCGGACCCGGACCCAACCATCCGTCTTTTTGCTAAAATGCTCGTAACATTCAAATAGAGCATTTGTTTCAAGATCCATATAAGAAGTTGGAACCCTTGTAAAAAGATGGTACTTTTGAGATACTCTATGTTAGTTTTTTAGGATGTAGGAGGATGTACTATTGATTAGAATAATTGGACCTCCTGATACAATTAGGCATTTAGTAGAGTAGGGGTATTTCTATTGAAGCGATTATATGATGGTATCTCCATTAATAACTTAGGGAATGGGTACATCTTATACCTATTCCAAGAGAGAGACAGGACTCGCCACATCATGGGTGTTCCTTCATTTCCTTTTAGTAGTTTCTTCCTAGGGGTGTTACTCCCCTAAGGGACTAGGGCGCAGGTTCTCAGAGATGTTCATGAAGAGTAGATACTCCCCTGTGGGACTAGGGAGTAGGATCCCAAACATTGGAATCATTACTCCCATACCATTCTAGGGTACGAGTTGTCCTTACATAGTGTTTCAATAGAGTAGGTACTCCCTTATCATGCCACAGACCAATTCCTCTAGTCTGGGGTTAGTACTCCCTTAACGTACTAGGATGTATTTCCCATATAGAGAATATACTGACAGAGTCAGTACTCTCCTAGTACCAGGGTGTGAGTCTTGTAGTCACGGAGTAGTACTCCACTACAGGGTATGGTGTATGTCCTTGATATATGATATAGTACTACTCTATTGTAACATGGTGTGGGTCCTACATTATTAGTACTCCCCTTCTGAAACCAAGCAACAGGTCCTCACTTATGCAGTAGTACTCCCCCATCTCCGAGTAGCGACTGGGATTGGGTCATCCATATGTTTTGGAGATCCATTTTCTATAGAACACAACTACGAAGAGCGGGGCCCTCTATATAAAGAGATCGATACCTAAGTTGGTGCATGTTCTCCCTTTAAGAGACTGAGTATTGGGCCACTTGATACACGAGCGAACAAGGTGTCACATGTTATTCTGGTGTACTGCTCCATCAACTGAGTGCATTTGAGAAGATCATTCCTCATCACGTGGGTTCGTTAGTCTGGAATTGAGAGCAAGACGGTGGTGACTTGACCAGTAGTTTCGGGCACTAGAGATGAACTTTAAAAAAAAATTCCTGATGGAGCACGTTCCTTCAAACCCATCATTGGAAATGTATGATTTGAGCCCGATGGAATGTATCTCTTAGAAGGTGCCATTAGGTATTGCTAAGGTTATGGAGCGTGTTCTCCTAGTTTATGTGTTACCTTTCAAATCATCAGTGAGAATCATGATGATGGATATAAGGCTGGGACCTTATGTTTCATAGTGGATGATATGATTATATCAAGATGACCTTGGTAAATGTATGGGAATATACGTGGGTAGAGCTGACCATTCGTTTAATTATGGTTTTTCTCATGGGTTTTACCTTTTTCATTTTGGGGTCCCCTACTGAGTATTGTATTACTCAACCTAGCACTGGCTATGACTGAATGTGTCGTGTCATGTGAATATGACTAACACTTTGGAAAAGTCCCGGGAGGACCAATAGAAGAAGGTGTTTAGTGGGAGAAGACATATGAGGCTTACTCTTACAACTCCGTGCAACTACTACTCTCTTAACCATCATTTAGGGATCTCATAAGATGAGTTTCAAAGACATGGGGTCTTACTTATGATATGTATTTATTTTTGTGGTCTTGTATACTGGAATGGTATTCCACCATGTACATTACATTCTGTTGTACTCTAGTTGTGGTTTTCTTAGTGATCACATGCATTGTTTACATAGAGTTCTCTATTCTGCTTTGTGGTCTAGGGTTGTGAGTGGGCCTGCATACAGGTACATTGATAATGCCTCCCATTTACAGGATAATGCCTCCCATTTACAGGATAATGCCTTCAGTACTAGTTACCAGTCATTGGACATTTGGTAGTGGTATTGGTGTAGATGCGACATGGGCCATGGGGGATGGGGTTTTACAAATTTGTATCAAAGAGACAGGTTCGGTTCCACCTTTGGACTGAGAGTTTTTGAGATTTGGGTTGGGTTGCATCGTAACAGTGTAAAGATGTTTTTTTGTTTGACTCTTAGGCCAAAGGTTCTAGTGTTGGTGTGGTGGCTAATGTATCCATTAACTAAGACTCTGATAACCTTCTTTTTCAACTCGATACATTAGGACATGGGTCACCAAGATATAAATGGTACATGCATCATATATGAATGCTTTGTGTTTTCCATGTCCTTCTTGCCTCAACTCTCCAGATATACTCTTTTTCCATGGTTCATCTCAATCAATTTTAGTTTTCCACCACATATATTTCTAGTCATGATTCCATGAAGATTCCATGAGGATGGTCTGACAAGAGATGAGGCATTTCTTTAAAGAACAGTACTAGAGAGAGCTCTATCAGGTGCTGCACAAATGATAATGCCACTCGTCGATCAATAGTTTCTACCAGCGCTAGCAATATATTATGTGCACAGGTTGAGGGAAATAAATTAGTATAAGAGGTAGAGACCCCCTAGGTTATGGTGTGATACTGACCCTATGTAGCCTAAGATTGGCTTTAGGTAATTACGCGAGTCTTCCGTCTAGTAAATATAACTCTTGACCAGATGGTGAACATGGACATAATCCTTATTTAGTTCTCGACTGGGAGATGGTCGAGCTTGATGATCCAGAAGCATGAAAAGGCATCCCTCGCCTGGATAGAATTTGAGTACCTCTTCACAGAGGAGTTATTTCTAGTGATGTTATGATCTGTGCGTATACGGGAGTTTTTGTACCTACAACAGGGCAGCATGACGATAGCTGAGTACTCAGCAAGATTCATCAATATTTCTCACTACTCAATAGATATGGTGGATGAATTATAATTCAGGGCATGGAACATAGAACATGGACTAAGATAGAAGATCAGGGCGTTAGTGATACCCCTTAGTATTCTAAAATATTTTGGGGTGCTAGGAAGAGCCCTGCTGGTTGAGTGTTTATTGGAGGAGGAGAAAATTGATTTGAGCAACAATAGAGGTCATGAAGTAGAGGTGTCTGTTGGAGCTAGAAGACAACAAGCAACATGATCATGGCGTAGGAGGCATACTCATTCTCAAACAGAGACACATGGGTCTATGGTTCAAGAGTAGTGCAAAATAGCAGATCTGCCACTTGATAGGTCGTGTTATGCTTGCAAGGGTAGGTGGAATCTCACAATATATTTTCAAACCCCTTGTTCATCTGAGAGGGATTCGGCCAGCAAGCAACCTTGGAATAGACATCTCTTGGAGAATGGATTTCCGTTAGATGGTGGGCAAGGTAGGGGATCTAGATGAATAGAAGGTGGTTGGTGACAATTTGTAGCATTTCTTCCACTGCCTCAAGATAGTCTGTTCCAGGCTCAGGGAATGGAGGAAATTGGCGAGGACAACTACATACAGTACTGGAATATGACCAAAAAGCATCAAGAGAGATTAATGGTATGATCTATGATTTTTCTTTTGGCTGTTGTTTTAATAGACACAAGTACTAGTCATCCTCTTTTTTCCATGGTTCCAGTTTGAGAGATCAATGATTTAGTTGGACCATGGACATGAACAACATACTTAGAGACTCATGTTTGAGGAGACCCATAGATAACAAACCTGTGCTGAGAGTGTGACCTAACTCTTGGGGGAAAGAGTTATGATTTGGATCTCTTATTCATGTCATCAAGGCCTTACAACACCATTCTGGGTATAGAAAACTATCGTTAAAACCCAGATTGACTGTATTTGGAAAAGTATGCAGTTTTTTCATAACGGTGAAAAAGGGATTTCCTTTATGGTTAAAGAAAATCTCAGGTAGCACAAATTAGACTATAAAAAACAATCATGGTTTGGATTATTCCGTAGTAGCAGAGTTAGACCCCCAAGATGTTTTTCATAGTATAAGATAATGACTTACCATCTATAATAAGTAGAGAATCTGCTAGTGATTATGGCAGTGTTTTGGTTTTATAAAATCGTGTAGCCTCAAAAGGTTGTATATAGAGGGCCTAGTAAGTCCCAACATTTTCTCTTGGGATGCACTGTTTTTCCCATAAATACACTTTTGTGTTATCCATCAACCATAAATTCCTTAAACTTATGTAGTCTTTAGTAAAATTTATTCAAGGGTGGATGTGAGTTGTGGAGTTCAATCCATATCTACAACATGTTTGCGTGGAGGTGATCTGCTAGACTACATGACTGCATATGGAACATAGGGATTGGTGCTTTTCCCACTTGTCATTTCAATGGAGACATGTTCCCATTATTTCACGATGTTGATCTAGTATAAGATGTACATGAGAGTGGCCGACCTCAGTGGTTCCTTGAAGTGTATGTTTGTGAGTAGTGCAAGTACCCTTAGTGATCTTAGTTTTTTACCCTTGAGTGTAGTATTATGCTTTTTAGGGATGGAAATCCTTATGTGGGGGAGAATTTAATGACCTAGATTTTTCCAGAAATTCATTTTAGAAATTATTTAGGAAAATTCTAAGACTGGGTGCTGAGATGACATGTGTTTCTGAGGCCTAGTATGCCCAGAATACATCATTGAATAATGATTAGTTTTTTGTTAAAAACACTCGTGCATATACCATTAAAATTTTATAATCATTCAAACAGATGCCCATATAAGAAATATGAGTGCACCGCTGAATTAAGAACAAAAACTTTATCTTAGGGAGGGCCTAACATTGTCTAGAACGGGCTACATGAAGATGTTTTTTTGGACAATAGCATATTTAAAATAATCTTAAACAAAAAAACATTTATGACATGACAATGTTTATTTTCTATTAAACAATCCTCTGCCAAAGATCTAGGGTTATCTTCATAACCTTGGAGTTACTTTAAAGAGGAGGATGAGGTTCTCTTTCCAATGATGATAAATCGATGAACATCGGTGGAACAAAGATCAATGTGGCGAAGTGACATCAATCTATATCTTCAAATGATCAAAACTCCTTGTAGGGGTTTTATTTAAATCTGCGATTTCCCTGTTCTATGTTTTAAATTATGAGCACTGATCAACCCTGGAAAGTACTTCCTTTCAATTAGTTCCACCAGAAAAGATGAAATGATATAGTATGCTAGTGGTTAGCCTGCCCCGAACTCTTTTGGAAATTAATTCATCCTTGATTTAATTATATTTCATTTACTTCATTTATTCCCTATAATGAGAGTGGATCAGCACCATGACGAATGACGACAAAGGTTCTTTCCTCACACTGGCTGATGGAGATTTCTTCTGCTCATTTACCCAGAGTTCATCACATTCTTCACGGGATAAAAAATGGTCAGTCGTTGTGCAACTATTCTTGGTGCAATGATCCTACATCTTGTATCCTAAATGGATACAGCATGACAGTGGTGTGACCATGATGAAGACAGATAGTTCGAGGTAGTGTATGGGATACTATTGATCAAATGATTTCTAGAGGAAGGGATCATAATGGAGATTTGAACCCACAGCGATGAAGAACACCACCTGAGAACTCTAGAACACTCTCCAAATTGAAGAACAGACTGCTAGAGCACGTCTGAAGGTCCGTAGAGGAATTTTTCAGCATGTTGGCACGACATCAGTGGCCACTGTGTTCCAGAACATGGGGTAGTGCATAGCTGGTTGTGCCAGAAACCATGCTATACGGATTCCAGGGTGGAGGAGCAGCAATTCTGGTAGTGGAGGGACCTAAACCCGTAGAAATCCATGGGTTATTCTAAAAACACTTTGCACATGATCAGACAGGTTGACCACGGATGTGGCGCCAGCTAGAACCACGTGGTTCGAGATAAAAGTGGAAGAGCCGCATATTAGGTAGAGAAATTATCCCACCATTGCGGGTTGAGATGGTGTTGGTAGCATGGACCCAGTTGGTTTAGGCAGGGGCCGATGGTCCCTGTTAAACTCAGGTCTGGTCATGTCGGTCCGATCGGGTCGAGGAACACCCGAACAAAACCAGGCCTTGTTACTCTAAAACACCAATATCTTTATAATGTAACATTAGTTTGATGGGCCATATGCAACATTGGGACCCTTTTCATGAGATAGTCCTTTTTGATACTCTAGGTGTGTATTTTATGACACTTGAGGACAACCATTTGATTTTAAGAGTAGACCCTCCTTATAAATGTAATATTTGAGCAGATTTGGGGTATTTTTTTTTTTTGAAAAGATGCTAGCATAGCTACTCCCTTGATGAATTTGGGTTGGGTACTCTTTATCCCTCTCGTTATATAGAGACAGGCCTCCCCATGTCATGGGTGTGGGTTTGTTTCCTTCAAGTTGTTTCCTCTGGGGGTGTTAATCTAATAAATGACTAGGGTGTGCGTTCTCAAATACATTTGTGAAGGAAGAGTAGATAATCCCATGTGGGACTAGGGAGTGGGTTCCCTATCATTGGATTCATTACTCCCATGCCATTATTGGGTGAGAGTTCTCTTTACAAAGTGTTCTAGCAGAGTCGATACTCCCCTATCGTGCCAGAGAGCAGGTCCTCTAGCATAGGGTTAGTAATCCCCTAACTTTTTAGGGTGCAGGTCCCATATAGCGAATAAAATGAAAGAATTAGTACTTATCTAGTGATAGGGTGTGGGTCTTATAGTCATTGAGTAGTACTCCCCAACAGGGTAGGGTGTGGGTCCTCGATAAACAAATTAGTACTCCCTGTAATAAAAGGGACTAAGTCTTTCATGAATAGTACTCCCCAATTGGAACTAGAGCACGAGTCCTCACTTACGAAGTACTACAACCCCATCTCTGCGTCGCCATGGGGAGTGGGTCCTTTATAAGAGTTGGATCTCCCTAGATAAAAAGAAACTAATACAAAGAGTAGGCCCCCCACATAAATAGATCAATACATTAGTAAAATAAAGTGCTTCCTCGACGAGACTGAGGTGAGGGCCACTCCCTACAGGAACAATTAAGGGGTCACAGGTTAGTCTGGAGCAGTTCTCCCTCAACTGAGAGTAGTGTCGAGGGGAGGGCCTCTTCACATGGGTTTCCTTAGTCATGCATTAGGTATATGATGGTAATGACTAGACATCACGTGTTGTGAAATATAGTTGAACCTATTAAAAATTTCACAATAGAGCACATTCTCTTAGACATACCATTATGAACGGTAGTGTTTTTACCAATAGAATGTATCTCTCGGACTGTGCCATCTGGGATGGATAATATCATGGAGATTATTCCCTTATTTTATGTGTTACATTCTGAATCTTCGGGGAGAATCATGATGATGGATATAATGCTGGGACCCTATGATTCTTAGTGGCAAAGATGAGTATATTTGGATGACCTTGTTATATGTATGGGAATATACCTAGGTAGTGATGATTGTGAATTTCCGTGTGGTTATTCTCTTATGTATTACCTTTTAGTTGTTGGGGTCCCCTACTGATTATTGTTTTACTCACTCTTGAATAGGCTTTTCCCACATGATTCGTGTATTGTGAATATGAAAGATGCTTTGATGGAGTCCATGGAGGACTAGGACTAGGTGGTGTTTTGTGAGATCAGACAGACGAGGCGTATAGCTACAACATCAGGAAGTTTCCCTCTATCTTCCCTTCTGTTAGGGTTCTCAGTGGATGAGTTTTAGAGACATGGGGTCTTAACTGCGTTCTATATTTGTTTTGGTGGGTTTGTATATTGGAATAGTTTTCAACCTTTTACTCTACATTTAGTTGTACTCTGGTTGTGGTTTTCTTAGTGATATCATGCATCGTTTACTTAGTGTTTACTTTTCAACATTGTTAGAAAGAGCTGTGTTTATGTGTGTATGCACAATTGCATGGAAAATTCCTCCCATATTCAGGATAATGCCATTGGTTCTAGTCTTCATCCCCTAGACATTGGGAGGCGGGAATGGGGTAGTTGCAACATGGTCCCTGTGGGATGGGTCGTGACATTTGAGATTCCTTCCAAAGAAGTTATAACATGTAGAGTGAGATGATAAACATATCTATAATCAATGAATAACTAGAAGTATCTCCCTAAATATGGAAATTATTATCCTTAAAGGAATGTTTCATTTCACTGTTAATACTATATATTTCATTAAGAAACCATCAATATGTATCTAGAAGATAATGCACTAATTGATAGAAGGAAAAATTTTGCAACATCTCAACTGAGGAAAATAATCATGATGTAGGATTCTATCTAAAGGAATATTTTTTTATAACCATATATATATATATATATATATGAAAATATAATAAAATATAGGAAGTTTTGGTGATTATAATAAGAATATCCCTTCCCATTTTAAGGGGGAGATAAGTGTGAAAATTAAAAACTCTATTACTTTTAAAAAATTAACTAGGTTAAAGGAATGTGATGAATGAATGAAATCATGAATCAATAAATCACCATTGATATATTTTTCACGATGGTTATCAAGAAAGGAATAGAATAAAATATCATAGAAAAAGAGAGAACCGTATCATAATGAAAAAATGAATCCTGAATGTATAATGAAATAATTACCAAGGGTAAATAAATCAAAAGAAATCTTAATGAAAATTGAAGAGGAAAATCATGATGATAGAAAATGTGGTTTCAATAAAACTTATATTTGGAGAGAGGATAAGAAGAGTATAAAATTAATACTATGGTAAAGGGATAACAAATTAGGATATTTCAATGATTCATCCATGGAAGAAACAAGCATAAGTGGGATTAATCCTATAATGTAGTTCGATTCCCAGCTAAAAAGTATAGTGGATTTGGATTAAAATATATAGAATGATTTTTATAAGAGTGGTATCATTCAAATGATAGATACATTAATGGATTAAAATAAATATAGGAGAAAAAAATTTTACATAAAAACCAGCCACATTCTATAACCTGCTGATGATCATGAAGTATCCCTTTCCCGAATAATTTAATTTCTATAATTATTATTAGAGAAATAAATGTATATGTTGAAGATAAAATCTATGTGGTAGATGCATTGAAAAATGAAAGTGGTATCAACGTGAAAGATGAATTTAAAAATAAAATCACAGAAATTATAAGTGTAATTAAATCTCAATCAGAAATATAAATTGGTATCATGTTAAATTTGGAATTTCATACAGTGTTAAATAAATTCATGTTGTATGGATAATTTTATGAAACTAATGAGTGGTAAAATCCTAATATATAATTTTAATATGGCCTCATGTAAAATATGTTGATGAAAATGTTGTATTAGGAATAGTGTATTTTATTTAAAAATATGTTGATAGGGGAGATGGAAATTTAGTATGTATTCCATGCTCATAATTCTAATCTAACAATATTATATCATATTTGTTTCAAGATATCCAATGTTTATAAAATGAGACGCCAATGTCAAATATATATTCTATAGTTCATTCCTATGATGAATCATTTATGAGGAGTTTTTTAAGAATGTTTAAAGGTTATGTGCCTTATCTAACTCAATATAAAAAATCCTTATAAAAGAGAATATATTATTTCAATAATTTGTATCATGTCATAGGATTAACACACTATATTTTTTGTTTCATATTTTCTATCAATGTTTATTATGTTTTATAGAGAAAAAAGATTGAAAATAATGGAATTTTAATTTCAAGTTCCATGTGTTTATGGAACTAAGTGTTGTACAATACAACATTTACATCACAAAATTAGACTCCCATTTCATACACTGAGTTCAAGCATTGTAGACTTAGAGGATCAATAGATAACTATTTGAAAATGGTATGTTAACTCAGATCAAATCCTTGAGAGTGTAGAAATAGTTTGAAATGATTTATAAATTTATAGAAAACTCAGAATTTTGTTTGAATAAGTGGTGAATTATATTTTAATAACATAACAAGTTGTTTCAATCAATGAATTGGCCAAATCCATTTTTTAATTTTTGATAATCCACTTTTGGAAAAGTGGTAACCTCAAAACCTAAACAACCATCCTCAAACCACATTCAAACATTCAAAATTCAAATTTAAAGATTCAAAATCATGCATATACAGGGTGAGATAGCAGACAATGTTGACAGGCACCAGATCCCAAGCACAACAGACCTCGATTCGAGTGTCCCTATCCCGTCGCTGTCCCCAATCTTCACCTCCACAGCCACAGACAATTGCCTGCAGAAACATGACCCGCCGGATGAACGAAGAACTCCGAGCGCTATAACCTTCGTCGTTGAAAACCTCACTGAACAGCATAACCAGCAAAACCAAAATGCCACCATTGCCTGCACTAGAATAACATCCACCAGCGACAGGAACACATCCCACCACCAATCCAATCCCCTAACATAGAACATATAACTCACCGTCGTAGACAACGTCGGCGGCCTATCACCAAGGGAAAAAATGAAACAACCTAAAATGCATCGCATGAGAAACCCGACGACAACGCCACGCAAACACCACCAGAGCCGAAGGTCGGAAGCCGTCATGAACCCCTAAGGTCGCTCGAGATCACATCCTAGAGCTTTCTGCAAACCACCCCTCCAAATCGACTGGGAGTGTTGCGGTAGAAAGCTGAGGCCTGGGCAGATTGGAAGCGGTTGGGACCTCAACAACAAGCCACAACCGCGCCAGAAAGCAAACCAAACCAGGATTCAAGAACTCAAACGCTCGATTCTTCGTACCTAGCAATCAACAAACGAGGACACCCACATAAAGAATTGAAGCCAGAGAGGACTCTCTTTCCGGGACTCCGATGACCGACTACCGCACATCCCAAAGCTTCCCTGAAACCATCGCCGCGGACCAACTAAGAGAGCAACCAAGGACCCGGAAGCCAGAGTAGCGAGAATCAAACAAGGCCTCAATAGGGAAGCATAGAAGCGTATCCACAACCGAGCTGCCATCCCCACCGATGAAGCCACCGCCATGCGAATACCACACCTAAAACAACAATAAAGGAGAACCACCGCCAGGAAGAAATCAGGACGATACCGGAAGGAAGAAGGAAAGGGGGGAGATGAAGCCGGAAGAGCAGCGCGCCGACCTCCCCCCAACCGAGGCAACACCGAGAAACCCTAGTGGAGGGTGTCGAGGGAAATCTTCAATAAATGAATTGAGGATGAGAAATAAAGGGCTGACTATAAATACCTATTTTTTGAAATGTTGTTATTTTAGGGAATATTTTGATTTCTGATTTCTAGATCATAAGTTCTTCTGAGCAAATATAGTTCAAATTAAAATTTGATAGTTGGAACTAATTAATGATATGTTTTTGGATATAGATCAATTTCCAAGAAGTGGTTCTAGTTCTTGGGTGATTTTTTGGGGATTTAGGATGAATCTCATGTTTGAAAATGGATTTTCCCATACATAGGTCACTACATAGTTAAGGGATTCTATGTGAAGTAAGAATGTGGGAGTCTTTATTTAAGGGAACTGGAATATAGTTTCCACATTATTAGTGACAAAATGGGGTTTTAACTGTCAATTTTAGTTTTATACAAAACTATATGATTGACACATTGTTGGATATTACTGGTGGATAAACAATGTGAGGGTGGTGTGGCTTGATATAGCTCCAAATGCATGGTTGGTTCAAAAAATAGAAAACAAAGGGGTAACAATTCTATTAAGAATAATTTAAATATAATTTCTAAATTACTATTTAACACCTATTATTTTTAAAACCCTAATTCTATCTCCCTCATAGGTGGTTACACCAAGATATTAAGCATCTCCTTGAACAAAATTCATTATTTTTGTGTTGAAAATTAGAAGTCCTTGGAAAATTTATTTTTTTATTATTTTCATTTTTTATTAATTTATTCATAGGTATTTGTTTTGTTTTATATTTTCGGTTTTCAAATTATCCTTATGAAAATCCATGTTTTTGTTAATATTTTTTATTTGTATCAGAAGATGAGATATAAAATCTAGAATTGTATTTTTCTTATTATGTATGATAAATAATAATATTGTATAGATTTTATAAAACTATAAGGATGAATCAATAATTTGAATGTTTATATATTTTTTTATTTCTCTCCATTTATTTTGTTTTATATTTTTATATTTTTCATATTATGGTTGCTACTATTTTTTGTTAGTTGATTTATAATTTTAAATTTAAGGAGATATTTGATTCAGTGTAGATCCAATTGAATTGAATAAGTATATGCCCACTAGATCAGAAGCTAAATATTATTTCTAAAGGGTGTAAAATTGGATTAAATCTATTTCATGAAGCTGATACATAATTTTTTTAGGTAATTTATGTATGATTAGAATTATTTTCTTGTAGTATAATTCTGGTAGAATTAATTGAGAAGATACCCTGAATTACTTCATAAAACTTATGAGAATCATAGGAGAGGTTAAAACATTACATGAACTAGAAAAAGATGACAATATGATGAATAAAATGTTGCCAAATGAGAGTTTTGAGCCAAATACATTATTTTCTGAAGATTCGACATCATATAAACTCATAAAAATCATGTGCAGCATGAAAAATAATCAATAAAAAAACATGCGACTAATGTCTTGCACGAGAACTCTGAAAAATTAAAATGTTGGAAGAGATGATAACATGATCTATTTCATATCACATTTATTAGGATTTCTATAGGACAAGAAATATCAATACATGAAATGAAATAGGAATCCACCGATAGCCAAGTGAGTATTAGGTTGTAACCGATATGATAAGAGGTAGTAACTCATGCAATGAATGACCGAGTATAATAATGATCTTCGAGAAAAAAGATAGGTGATGGGAAAAAGATTTAGAAAATTGAAATAAAACAAAGAACAACCAATGAAAATGCATAATTTTAAAGAATATATATATATATAAAGGCTTCAGATAGAACTGTTCCTATATGCATTCTAAGAAGACCCATTTCAACCAACGGGCATTTAGTGGCCATTAGAAATTGTCCCTAAAGGCCTATAATGGCCTACCAATGACCACCTAATAATAGACACATGTGGACCATCATGGTTGGCTATAGAAAATACCTTTGGTGTTCACTAAGGATCTTAATTTTTTAAAAAAAATCTTTGAAAATAAACTATTTAACTCATATTTAAAAAATAAAAAAAATACATCCAAAATATAGTATATGTCTATATGATATAACATTTGATAAGTTTAAAAAAAATATCATCCAATAATTTTCCATGATCTAAACCCAATATCTCATAAAAATTAAAAAAAGTTAGTATATCAAAATAATGATATTTTTGATAATTTTATCCATCTAAATTATTTAAATTGAATGTTATTTAAATAAATGGGTTGTGATTATTTTTTTAACATATTACTAGTTTGGAGTCAATTTTTAATTGAACATATTTTATTCAGTAAATTCAAGAACACCACATGCCATATTTATATATCATATACACATACACATTAAAAATAATTTGAATACTGATTTATTAAGATTTAATATCAATCTATGGTATTTATATATGTTTGCTAACTGTACACATACATTTTAGTTTTTTAAAACACTAAAAATATATTTTTGACCATCACAGAAAAAAAAAATCTGATTGAGTTCTTATCAATTTCTGTAATTAAAAAAAATATATTTTTTTTATTTAATATCAAATACAACTTTTTTATATGTTTTAACACCCTAGAGTGTGTTTTTAAGGACATTTTATTCTTCAAGAAGAAGTTATTCAGTTAGTTTGAGCACATCAAGAAAATGTTGATAAATTATCTACTTTTAAAAAACAAAAATAATTATAGGTTATTTTTCATATAATTTTTCATTAATATGAAGTTATTTCCTTTGGTTTTGACCATTTCATAGGTGTTTAATTGTTTTAATATAATAAAAATGTTTTTCTGATCATCTCATGAAAAAAAACTTGAATTAAAGAACCATAATTTCAATAAATTTATAAATTATTATAGAGATGTGTTTCTATGATTTCATAGTAAATAGAGGTCGTATGATTAATTTGGAACCCATGGTTGATGCTTTCAAAGGCTGTTAATTTTTTAATAAATACTTATTTGGATTGTCTAATCACACTACATATATGATTGATGTGTTTATTCTTATACACATCCAAAGTCTTTCCTAAAAACATTTCCTATGATTTCATGACAATCCTAGGTGGTTTGATTTATATTTCATCAATATCATGTCTTTTAATGTTTTAAAACACTAAAAAATAATTTTTGGTCTTCATCAGTAGATGAAAACTAATATTAGAGCATTGTTAGTTCAATTATTTAAAAAATTATTATCTAGATTTGGCCTTATAATTTCATATAAGTGAGAATATTTTTCTTGGTTTTCGCCCTCACATGTGTTTTTAATGATCATAAATTACTTATGATTTTCTTATTAGGTCAGTTCAATAACACTTCACTTCAAATTGATGTAAAATCTTCTCATACATGTAAAAAAAATAAATTATATATTATTTTAGTGTGATTTTACACCAATATGAAGTTATTTTCTATGGGGTTGACTATAAAACACATGTTTTAGTATTTTGAAAGACTAAAATTATTTTTTGTTCATCCAGGGAAAATGAAAAATCATATTAAAATATCATCAGCTTTTAAATTTAACAAATCATTACAATTTATTTTTCAATGATTTCATGGAAATTGGATGTCTTTTAGTTTCTTTTGAATCCCTTATTTTTGTTTTTAAGGATTTTATATTTCAAAAAAACTATTTAATTGGTCAGTCAATAAATATTGCATGATATATTAGCATAAAATCTACTTATTTATTGAAAATAATAAATTAAATATGATTTTACTATGACTTCATGACATTTTAATGATGTTTTATACGGTTATTACAGTTATACACGTGATTCAATACATTAAATCACTAAATGGAATTTTCATCCATCTTGATAAAATGGTGGTTCATATTTTTATTATTCCAATTTCTAAATTTATAAAAACCATATAGAGTTGTATTCCTCTGAGTTCGTGAATATTTTACGACATTTTATTTATTTTTACCCACAACATGTGTTTTAAAGACCACTAAATCAAAAAACACTACATTTTGGGTCAATCAGAGCACATTGTAAGTTAGATAGATGTAGGATATACTCAATAATGTAAAAAAATATATAAATATAGTTTCTATATAATTTAATTCCATTCAGATGTCATTTTATATGGTGATGACCATAACACGCATGTTTTTTGAAAACAATAAATTTGATTTAAATGAAAACTCATATTGATATGTTTTTCAGTTCCTACATTTAACAATTAATTCGTCTGAAAACATAAGATTTTAAAAGTAAAAATTCATGTTTGATATGATGTATGACACACAACACAAATATTATAGTATAATATTACACCCTAATACTTTACAATATATTCCATTTTAAATTAACTCAATCTCTTCGATAACTTGAAATGCACACAACACTAGGTTTAACCAAAACATTATACATTATAAAAATATTATTATTTAAAAATTTCCAATTATCCTTGATGTTATTTTTTATGGTATTAATAATACTAACTAAATTATTAAATCTTTTATTTTACTCATGAATAAAATATATTCAATGAGAAGTAATCTTTATCTATAAATATGATATTTCCCCAAGTCATGATGTCTTTCCTACTTATTTATTTTAGATGTTTTGGGATGTCAGTCAATTGGATTTTTTCAGATCAGTTAAATAATTATTTAATATAGTTATTATGCATAATGGTCTTAATTCCCAATTTCATACCCTTATACGAGAAACTGAAAATTCCTCTCAGATTCATCATTTTAGAACTATTTCTACCATCACTACCGGCTAAAAAATTATCACAAAAATTCTTGAAAACAGAATCAACAAAATTGAAAATAAAATTGTCTCTTAGAATAAATTTGGGATTGTAAAAGTTAAGACTATACAAGATTATATTAGCATGGTCACAAAATCTATCACTCTCCTAAAAAAATTAGAGGTGGTAATGTTTTCCTCATGATGGAAATCATGAAATATTTTGATACTATGGATTGGGATATTATTTATAATGTGATTCAATGAATGTGATTAAATAAATATTTTTTTGTATGGACGATGTCACTTATTGAGTCCTCTCATATTTTATTTCTCATTAATAAATTTATAAAGGGGTATATTAGATGCTCAATTTGAGTTAGACAAGGAGATCCTATTTCAAAAATTAGTATCGCCATTGATGATAACTATTTAAAAAGTCTCCTCACTCACATGGTGGAAGAAAAAACATAAACTCATTCATGATTTATGGAATGTTTCTACTCTCACTAATCTCATATACTAATGAAATGATCATATTTCTAAAATGAGTAAAATAAATATTAAAAATCTAAAAATGGATATCTCTCTCACTATGAGAACATTTCTTGGAATGTAATTTATTATATAAAATCATTCATCTATTTTTAAAAATGAATTCTAACTGCTAGAAAATTTCATCTCTTATTGGGACTTTGAATGAAATAGGGATCATTAAAAATTTAATACCTTGGAGTTCCATTTTATTTTGGAAGACATAGAGCCAACCACATTACCAATATATTTAGTTAAGTAATGAATCAACATTCCTCATAGAGAGGGAAATCTCTCTCAATGAATCTATCTAATCGAATTCACCATTTCTCCCAATTGTTCTACTCATTTATTTTATGTAAATGTACTACCTCACTACTCTAGAATCCTAATTACTGCATCAAGAACTTCATTTGGATTGGAATCATGTTTGAATTAAAATTGGCCAGTGCATCTTGTAACAAATTTTATAAACCTTTTGATATGGGTGGCCTCGAAATTAAAATCATCAAGCTATTTAATAAAAATATTCAATCCAGATTCATCTATAATCTTTTTAATATTGAAATAATGGCTCTCATATTTCTTAGAAATAGATTTATTAAAACTCTTAAAAAGGGTTTCACATATTACATGGATTGCTTTATTTATCTGGGAATCAGATTTCATCCTTCAACATCATGTCCTAGTCCCAATTTGTTGCTTTTAGGGACTCTTCTATAAGTTATTATCTTGATAATTGGATGGTAAATCCCATCATTTTTTGTTATTGATGTGAGACACATTCTTCTAGATATTAATATAATAATACATGTTCTTTTATATCACCAATATAAACCTTAATGAAAATTTTCCAGCTATGCTGAATAATTAGGTTTTTGATACTCGCTGAGAAAATATAATCTTGGAATGTGCTTGGAATGGAATTATTTTTTATAGGAATTATTATTGTTATAAAATTCTATTGAATAATTATTTATCTTAGATCAAGTGTTTTGATAAACCATGGATCAATAATTCAAGATTTAATTAGATTTGGATACATTCTCATCAATGAATACCAACAATAACTCGCTTGTTGTTTGTTGTAATTATTTTTTGTTCCAGGTGAATGTATTTAAATCAATATTGGGAGGAAACAACTCATTTATCTCTATCCCATGTCTCTACCATGACTAATTGGAGGGCACTTCATGACATCTTTGAGATAAATTTTCCCATTTTTCTCAGCCTTGGGGATATATATCAACACTGTATTGTTGTACATCTCACTCCACAACTCAATAACATATTCTTTAAATCTTATATAGAATTAATTCATTTCAAATGGAGGTGTCGTAATTCCATCATACACAGTCAAGAACCATTCTCCATGAAATATACTCTTGTTCAGATTATTAATACATCTCAAGAATCAAACTCCATTCAATCAATAAAATGTAATAATGTTGTGTGGGATGTTATGGTCCCTTAAAAAGTAGTTGTGTCTAGTGAATATAAAAAACAAGTAGTGTTTTTTTAGTTGTTTTGGAATGCTACTCTTGGTCGGAGGATAAAAACCAATGTTGATGAGGCCTAAAAGTGTAACTTGTTTCCTGCGGGATGTGGTTCCATTTTTAAGAAAGTAATGGTAAATATCTTAGATGTTTTTTGAAACCTATGGTATTTTCTCTTATTTGGTTTCTTAAATTCTTGTTGTCATTCATGAAATAAAATTTGCTAAACAAAAAGGATGGAAAAATCTTTTTTATGAAAGTGACTCTTCTATTATTATTCAAGAAATATGGAATGGTTTGATTAAATTATATTGGATACTAACTATGAGAGGGATAGTATGTCTGTCCTTCTTCTTTTATCTCAACTTCATCATCACCCATGTTTATCAGGATGCTAACATGGTGGTTGATGGTCTCTTCATCAAAGGAATCAACAAAGATCTCACCTCATTAGATCGAATTCTATATAATCTGCAACCCTCTAATTAAAAATATTGTAAAATAGTTCCTTCCTTTTTATTCATTTAATCTCTTTTATCTTTAAACTATATATTACATCCATTATTTTCTAAGTCACCTGTTCAAAAAAAAGAAACATTTTTTAAAAAGTTGTATTTTTTCAAAATAACTGTTTTATTTCACTTTATGAACGTTTCTTTTAAATTTATGTGTTTCAAATCATAGAAATTGTTTTTCACAAAATGAAATTAATTATTTAAACAATAATTTCAAAATTATATTAGAGTGAGTTTTTATGATTTTTTTTTGAACTGTTAAATTTTTCGATGAATAGTGAAATGTTTTGATTTGTATTAAAAATTGTGTATTCGTTTATAGAATTTACATGAACCAATTTATTTTTTAGTGATTTTAAAAGACAAATTAGTTCATTTCTATATCAATTTAAAAGTTTTAATTCATTTTAATCTTTTTCATGTTGAATCTTGAAGTGGAAACTTGATAAGATTCTGGTTTTTTTCTTTTAGAAAACCACTTTGTGGACATGTTTTTCGGTCTAATTTAAAAATAAATTCTACATCATATAAAAGTTAAATTTTTGAAAAATGGAATTTCTATTTGGGATAATAAAACATTATACAATATAATAATAAAAAAATAATTTTTTTTAATAATTAATAGTGATAACATTAAAAAACATTACATCGGTTAAGATAAAAACTCATTTAGCAGGTGGTTAAACTAAATAGATTTGGGTAAGAAATGACCCAAACACATCTAATTCATATTTTATATTTATATGTATACCTTATATATTATAATTTTATAATATGGTCTATTTTTTTCCATGACTAAATTTTGTTGTAATTCATTCTTTTCAAAAATACCAAATGTGTCTTCTCCCTGAATTATAAAAGGCCACCCTTATATTGTATTTTAAACAATTAAAAAACCATTTAGTTTATAGAATAAAATATAAAATAACCTCCCTAATTCCATAACCTTATTCTATATGATTTTTTTATAAATCCATCCTAGGAATGCTTCTGGTGCAACAAAAAAAATGATGTCCGAAGAAGTGGTAACATTCTTAACTTCACATTTTATTTTATTTCTTCCTCAACATAATTATAATATTTTTAATACATGATAATAAAATAAATAAAATTATTAAAAAGCCTGATTTTTTTTGCAAATTACCTAAAACCATCTCCTCCTCTATCAAATGGGAACCAAAAATATTGATTATGTGTGATGCGGAATACTGCATCATGAACCTGTGTAATTTGATTTCCAAAACCACTTATCATAGCTATATATAATGATGTATATAATTTTTTCTATTATATTTATTATATAATTATAATTATTTAATTATATTATTTCTTATACATTATTACTTTCCATTCTGTAGATAATATGATAATTTATCTCACGTGTATGGTGGTTTTCCACATCACGATGTAAGGTGATTCGTTTTTCACTTATTATTTACATGGAAGGTAATAAGGATTAATTTTATGTTTATATACGGTATTAATGAAATATTTATAATTCTGGAAAATAAATACATCATATAATTTCATACCATAAAATCCATTGAATAAATGAAAATGTTGTTCGTGAGCACTGAAGACTACTACCTCAGGAAGCGAAGTGATTTGTTTTTGAACTAAAATTTACATGAATGGTAAAAAAGGTTATATTAATAAATATATGTTATATATATAATTATATTTATTTTATAAAATCAATATACAAAAAACATCCTTACCCTTTCACCTATTATTAAAATGATAACATCACTTGTGTGTATGTATGACCTACCGTCTCTACAAAGGGATGTGATTCATTATCATTATTTAAAAATTAAGTAATTATTCTATATATATAAATATATATTGAAAAAAATAAAATTTTTATAATTAATATAATTCTAGTGTTTATTTATCTATATCTTATTTATAGGATATAGAACATTCATGATAAAACATGCATGAGAAAACATCACAATTAACGCATGAAACAAAAGTGATAATGAAAGATTATTAAGGAATATGTAATAATATGTCATAAAAGGATAATATATGATATTATTTATTTTAAATTCTTATGTTATAGGTTGTTAAAAATTTTAAAACCATTATACCTAATTTTAAAGAGTTTTCAACTAATGATAAGCACAAGTCAATGGGTTTCTTAACTCAATTTCCATTCATTTGATTATACAGAAACTATGTCGATCATATTATGATAAAATTACATGTGAAATTATTTTTTATTGATTTATTATGAATTTAATTTTTTTAACATTTTCAAATATATCACTAATTTGATTAACTATACCCTCAAGGATATTATCTTTGTATGTGTTTCATATAAAAATTACTTCTTTGATACCAAAGTTCATTTATGCACCTTTTTTCTATTTATTGGTGTATATAATACATATTTAAATAATATATCAGGATCATTCCTAAATCGTGAGATTTTGAATTACAATTTGTCTACTCCATTTATGGGAATTTATGATTCAAAAGCTACCAAATTCATAACTTTTTATGTTTCAAACTCATTTTATTTAGGATTTCTTATGCATGACTTTCCAATTACGAGAAATATTTTATCCCTAGATTATAGAATCATATTCTCAGCAATTTATCCATGGTGTTTCCGATTAATAATACCATTTTACTCTCTTTTTTATTTAAAATTATTGAGAATTTTATAATAAAATCCAACTTTATTTTTATATTCGGTCAAAAATAATTTTCTTCAAACTCTATATTTTCTAAAAATATTTCAAAAAATGTTTTACTATGACAACTTGTTGTCATTTTTTCACATGATTGGGTTTATAATATATTTTTAATAGGATACTTCCTATAATTTTCTAAAGAGGGTATTCTTTTACTTTTCATATGAAAACGTGAAATGAATTATTATTTTTTAGTGTATTTAGCATGAATGAAACTCTTATGTCATCTTGACAACACAATGTTTTAAATATTACTATTTAAGAATCATAGGATATTTTTCATGATTTTTTATGTTTGAGATTTTTTTTTATTTTAAATAACTTTCTTCAAAATGGAATTATAGTTTCCTAAAGAAATGTTCAATGTGATCTTTCAAAATAATTTTCTATCTATGATGACATCATTTGGTGTTACACAAAGAGAAAAAGTTATGTTCCTCAAGAATTATTTTAGTCATTTTATGAGTATTTTTTTCAATGAAAATAATCTTTTATGTTATGGATTTATTGAAAATTAGGTGTGTATGTCTATAAAATATATAACTATTTTTATATCACTTACTTTGATGGTTTAACACATGCATTATAATCATTTCTCAAATTCCGTCATTATAAAACATCCTTTTTTATGATATAAAAATGATTATGTAGCCCATTTTCTTTATAAGGGTAATTTCGATTTTATGCATTATTACTAATTCCTTTTATATGGAATACAAAAAACATGATCATTTTATGATGGATGCACCAGAAAGTGCTCTAATAGATTAAGGAAAAGAATTATTCTCACATTAAGTCATGTATGGGATTAAAGAGTAAACCAAATAAATTACATGACTATTTCCACCATGTGATATTGTCTAATATATTCTTCCCGACCCATGTTTAGGTCATGATATAGGTTGTTTCCACATTTCATAAGATTATGTAATATTATGATACATTTTTCATTATTATGTGATTCCGGGAAATTACCTATGATATTTTTCTTTTTTGATATTATGTTATTCCATTGACTCATATGTTATGTTTCCTTATCTTGTTTATTACAATAATAGGAAAATTAATTCACCCATTTATTTATGTATTCACCAGGTTATCCCCTATATTTTTTGTATTTAAATTGTATTTTAGGATATCACTATGGAGAATAAAATAAATATTCAATTTTTATGTTTCTTTTAATGTATTATGAACAATTTCTTCCAAAGATAGTAGACATTTTTTATCCTTGTTTTGTATAAATAGATATTAATGATTTAGTCTTGGGTCACTATATATGGTATATGAGGAAACACATAGTTAATATTTTGAACTATTATAAGATAAATTTAGTGACAACCCAAGGGATAAGTCTATGGATATGTATATGGGTATTTAAATTTAAGGGATATATCCTAGAATTTTGGTAAAGTCTAGAGAGAGTGGTTTCTGATAATGAAATCATTGACTATATACTACAAGTAGGTATGGTGTAGAAACAAATTTATAATAGGTTTATAACTTTGAAAAGGTTTTTCATTCTTGACTCAAGCGTTACATGGTATAAGACAACAAGCCTTATAGAAGCGCACCTGACATGACACTCCAAGGGGATTTTTTTGGAAATTAAAAAACTCTTTATAAACCATGATGAAGGATATGAATAGATCATGGAAATGGATTAACTAGAATAAAATTCTATCATCTTATATTGAAATGATGGTATCATGATTTAGACATCTTATAAATAATTTTCCATGATTTTTTCGTTTCCCACTAGATTATTGTATCTCATTCTCTAATTTATGGTTTTATTGATGGACTAGAACCTGGAGAAATCATGTTAAAATTTAATGTGATGGACACATTGGTGATTATGAAAATAAAAAATTAATGATTACTGGAGAAAAAGATTCTGTGTTTGAAAATAATTAGATATCGAGATATATGATTACTAATGTGATATTTGGTGAGATTCCAAATAGGTAAAATAATATGAGGATGGAGTTCTATGAATGATAACATGGTAATTACAAATAAAAAACATGATTCACATTACTACATTTCAATAGTGTGGAAAGAATAACTGAAAAGAATATATCTAATGGATTAGATGATGTTATATATGTGGAAATGAATGTTATAGGTTAATTAATTTCTATGGAATTATATGTATTATAAGTGAGGGAAATTGGTAATTATCTAAGCCAATTCCCTAAACTAAGGGACATCCTCTACACCAAGATAGGATCTCCATGATACCAAACCATTAAAGTAGTAGGGTTAATGTATTTATGTATTAGTAATCAAGAATTATGTTTTAGGGTTTTTTTACTATGGAATTTTTTGTTATAAGAATCACGAATCATTTAATATTTATGTTAGTTTTGGAAGAATATATATCATTATATTGGATTAATTTAATTTTTAGGGTTACCGTCATGGGTTTATGAGTTTAAGGTTAATAATAAGTTAATCCTATTATACACCCCCTTTTAAGTTTTAGGTAAATGGATTTCTTGATGACTAATAATATTTGGGGAGAAGTTTAATTAGGTTGTAAAATATATACCCTTTTTAACCTAAATTATTATTTGGGAGGAATACTGTTAATTTCTCATAGATATAATATGAAACGTTTTAACAACAAAAACTTATTTAATTTCTCAAATTGATCTTTGAGAGTCACTAATTCGGTATTAGAAATTAATGAATTGTATAAAAATACTTATTCTAACCATTTTGGTTTTTTTAAAGACTTTAGGAAAATCATGTTGTTATTTTCGGGATTGTGTGATCTATTAGTCGTTTATTTTAGTGTTTAAGGGATGAAAAATACATCTTCAATTCGTATGTTTTGAGGGAAATTTGATATTGAGGTGGAAATTATTAATGGATGAAAATTTTCGTTCCATGTAAGTATATTTCTTCTGGTTAATGATCTTGATGGTAAATTGAGCCTTTAACATTAGGTAATTAATCTTGAAACAAAAATGTTATCCTAGTACCTTTATTTTTATTTAATAAAATGGCATTTTGATTAATCATAGAATTATTGTATGAGGTCCTATAATTTCTATTTATCATTCACATTCTTATGATCAAATATCTCTATCATTATTTATTAATCCTTCGGAGTGAGAACTATTTTTCATGTCCATGTTTTCATTTCCCACAAATATTATCCTATATGAAATCATAATAATTTTTTATTCTAGACAACATTCATAGATACAATTATCCCTTATAAGGTATAAGTATTATTAATCCTTTTATGAAATGGGTTTCTAGAAAATTTATTTTCAAATTCAAAACAATTTATCATCGAGATAATGATTAAATTGTGAGGATCCCATTTATTTAAGGCATAGAATGTAACACCCTGAGGATTAAAAAGAGAACTATAGTGTTCAAAATCTTATATAACACCAATAAAAAAGATCAAATGGTAATATAAAACCCTGATACTTATCAAGACACTTATTTTAAAAAATATTTCGCTTTGATAGTTTGGGATGCACGAAACACTAGGTTTAAATGAAACATGATAATTTATTAAAATAATATTATTTAAACATGGTCATCGTAACATAGAAATTAAGTTAGATATAAGAATATGACTAACTAAATTATGAAAATTATATGGTTTACACATGTATTAAATTAACTCCATTAAAATAGAATTAGTGCCAATTAAATAATAATCATTTAAAAGGAAAATAGTTTTTTTCTTCTAAAAGAAATATTTTTTTAAAAAAAGTGATTTCATCACACATTGGGAATTTATTTTTAAAATTAATTTGTACAAAAATTAAGAAATATATCTTATAAAATGAAAATTATTTTTGAAATCATAATATATTTTTTAACTTAGAGTAGAGTTTTTTAAAATTTTGGAGAATATAAATTTTTTGATAAATAGTTAAAAAATATTTTTTTTTAAAAACTGCCATATTTTTTTATTGAATTTATAATCTAAAAAATATTTTAATGTGGTTTTAAATGTATTAATATTTTTATTATATATTAATTAATAAATATTATTTCAGTTTAATCTATTTCATATTGATCATTGATATAAAAAATTGTTAAACACTTGAAAATGTTTCTTTTGGAAAACTGTTTTTAGACATGTTTTAGAGTTTAATTTTCATTTATCTTTTGTCAATATATATGTTATAAATTAGAAAATATGGATTAAATATTTTTAATAATCATAATTTATACTATCTAATATGTTCAAATTAATACATAACCATAATGAATAGTAGAAATAGTAAAAATTATTTTCCGTGGTTAAGGTAAAACGAGTTTACTAGGGGGTTAAAATAAATATATATGGTTTAAAATGACCAAAAAATTGTTTAATTCCTACTTTATGGTAATATTTCAAAATCATATATTATAATATTACCAAAGGTTCTATTTTTTATCCATTTGGAATAAAAAATTCGGTGTAATTTTTTGATTTAAAAAATACAAAGTGTGCACTCTCCCCCACATATAGAACGACACCTTTCATCCACTCTATTTCACTCTTAAAATCAATTTAGTCTAGAAAATTCCCAACCAAATTAGTTAAATACTTAACTAAATTAATCATATTGGACTTTTTTTGGTCATAATGACAACATTGGTAGGAATTTGTTGCAAACCAGAAGAAGTTGTCCGAAGAAGAGGTAATGTGCTAAAGAGGGAATTTTATTTCATTTATTCTGCAATTTCCAAAAAATATTATTATTCAATGATTATATAACACAACCAGTATATTCCATATAATTATAATTTTTTTGTTCATGGAATTACCAATAACGATATTCTCATCTCTGAAATTTGAAAGAGAACCATTGATCGTGTGTATGATAGACTACAGCCTCACAATCCAACATAAGTCATTTTCCATCACCGCATATCACAACTAGATATAATGATACATATAAAATTTTATATGATAATTATGATAATATTATACTTCTTCAATTATAATATCATATATGACTTCTTACATTCCATTCCACCTAGAATACATTAATGTTCCTCGTGTATATGACCGACTACTCCCTTGCTAAGCGATGTGATTCGTTTTTCATTTATGTTTTACGTGGAAGGTAATATGGATTAATTTTATATTGATATATGATATTAATTAGATATTAATAATATTAGTAATGGAATAAATCATATAATTTTACACCCTACCATCAATTGAATAAATGATAACTTCGTTTGTGTGTACGAAAGACTTGATGCAGGTGAACCGATGTGATTCATTTTTCACTAATTATTCATAGAAAAGGTTATAAGGGATAAATTTAATTAATATTTGTTATATATATTTCATGATTTTTTGTTTTTTAGAATCAATATAAAATCCATTACCTTACCCTTTCACACATTAAAAAAATGATAGCATTAGTCGTGTATATGTACATCTTACCATATCTACAAAGAAATGCAATACATTCTCCATGTTTAAAAATAAAGAATTATTATAAAGATGAATTTAATGAAAAAAATAATATTTTATAAAATTAATCTCATTTTCAATATGTTTTATATATATCCTATGTTTACGATCCAAAATGATTATTATAAAACATGCATAATAAAATAAGGAAATTGACAATGAAATCAGTAGTGAGAATGAAAGATTATTAACAACTAGGTAATATGATATTATGAAAGAATAGTATTTGATATTATAATTACTAATATTGTCATGGTTTAAGCTAATAACATGTTTAAAACAACTATAATGTATGTTAAAGTGTAATAAACTAAAGGGAAGCACATGGTATGGGGTTTCATTATCTCAATTTCCATTTATTGGGTTATATGAATACTCCATTGATTATATTATGAAGAAATTATGAGTGAAATGAATTTTTATTGATTTATGTTTTATTTAAAATTTTCATTGGGTGGATCTACATTTTCTACACAAAATTATTTCACTGATTAACTATCACCTCAATGATATTAACTTTTTTTAAGTGTTTCTGCTCAAATATCTATCTTTGAGACACATGTTCTATTATGAAACTAATATATTTTGAATGGTTTATATTCTACCCATTTACATACTATATCATAAATCCTTACTTCATCATGAGATATAATGATATAATTCGTCTCATTCATTATTTGGATGTAATGATATCAAAGTTACCAAAGTATTATATGTTTAGGTTTCAATAACATTTAAATCACGATTCCTTTACTTGAATATTCATTGAATGAAATTTCCAGGAAAGATTGGGTCCAGTTTAACCGACCTGAATATTTATTAATGAAATATAATATTACAATATGAAACAGAGTAAGGGGTCTAACATATTCAATAGTGGGAAAATTCTATCATGTTATCCTTCACTAAAGAAGTGAAAAAAACATAGGCCATAAAAGAAAACTATTGGGCCACAGTTCAGCTTTAAAAGAAATTCATATTCCTATGACATAGTGAAACAACCTTCGGTGGAGCCATTGTATGCATGGAAGACACCATTACAACATATTCATTTTAATTACCCCAACACAACTCCATCGATATTTGATTTTACACAGAAAACAATAGGCAGGATCCAAAAATATATTCTTGACCACGAGTGGCTTCTTCAGCCAACATGCAGTTCCCAATAACTGATGTGCCTGGAAGTCGGAGTAGGTTTTGTAAATGGAGAATGTTTGTTTTGAAACAGCAACATATATGTCACAATGAATCCTTAACATAATAGTATGAGTTGGAGGAGCCTTTTGGTCAAATAAGAGCTTATTTTGAGCTGTCCAGATAGAATAAAAAATAGCTGCTACAGGAACAGTCAACAAATTCTAAATATGGTCACTTTGTCTAGTTAATGTGAAGCTGGTCATTAAGTCCTCAAGCGGATTTTAAAAAAGAGGGAGTGAATTACTCCAGGTAATTAATCATCAATTAGATATTCATAGATTTTAAGATATATGAACAACCACATTATTCCACATTCGATTATAGCCCTCTTGGATAGGTAATTTACCACTTTGTTTGAATATCTATACACAATTTAAATACAAATATTAATTGAATTGGATCCATTGATGCATTTAATCTAATACGGTAGAATCCCCCATAGACCATTCTGGGTACCTGTCACAAGAGTTGTAACCACATTTTTAGAGTATAATAAAATCCATAGGATGGTCCATTAATTGTAGACAACATACTTGATGGCAACCATCTTTACCGACAATTTGACATTGCAAGCATTCTGAACTCTGATGCAGAGATAGTATAAACCCTTTCCAAATCCAAGATGGGTTTGGAAGATACCTCAGAAACCTAAGGGTCTGGGTGTTCTTAAGGTTGCACCATCTACATTGACTTTATCCCAAGATACAATCGTTGGGATCCATGTAACAGATTTCAGAACTGGTTGATGTATAGGATGACCTACAACTCCAAAAAATTGAAGCAAAAATCATATCACTTATAGTGTTATTCATGGACCCTATTTTCAAATTGGTAGTAGAGTTCACCACCCATTCATGTCAAGAATTCCAGTGTGAATTGTTGGTATATGAACCATGAAATTTCCATCATTCCTGGTCCTCCAGATCGAGGCAATCACAAATGCAGTTAATGCAAGAAAGAGCTAGTGCACATGCAGACTCTGTTCATAATGGGAAACGAAGTCAAGAAGGTCGATGAGCTATCTACATTATCTAAGATTAATTGAAAAGAATCAGCATTCATAATCCCATTGCCTCTGTGGGTAATTAAAATCAATGAAATTTTGCTACAGATTCTCTTATACCTTAATGAAAAGAATGAATGTGGATACAATGTGTTGTCTCACCTTCTTCTACCGATCATGCAACGGTAGTTGGTTTTTCTAAATTCTCCATAGACGAATGTACCATGACGAATGGATAAAATCTTCTTTAAAAATGGAAATCCATGTGAGTGCCTTGTTAGTTCTTTCACATTCCAACCATTATTAATATTTGGCATTAAATCATCCACTGGTACATGATTTTCATACCAAGGTGTCAATATCAATGATGTCATGATGCATAATTTCCAATTTAACCTGCATGCGGATGAAATCAAAAATGCTGTGAGTTTCCAAAAGCTCACTGATAGTCATTTTTAATCATTCAGTACGAATATTTAGATAATAAATTAGTAGTCTATCAAGCCATTAGGTGTTCCAATAGTTCAATTCTGATTGTTTGGGGGCCAACCATATAATATTGCACATAATATCATTGAAAGAGTAATGATGATATGTGTACACCGAAGACCCAAGATAGTAATTATAATCATCAAATAACATCCTCTTGAACCTGGTAAATATGAATCTATAGGAGGGTTCATTGGTGGCCAATAGATTCCATGTGAATTTTCCAATTAGACCATCATTGAAAATTATCAGGTCATTAATTCCAAGTCCCCCATTGTGATGGGCTTAATTAATTCCCTCTATGAAACCACAACTAGTTTCCATTCATGAAGAGAACCTATTCAAATGAAGTTCCAAATCACACCTTGCAGCTCCTTGAGGAGCCCTCTTGGCCAATATATAATGAGAAAGAGTAGAAAAAATTATAGGCGAGGACTGAGATCATAAGGCACACCATCATGGATTGCGACATTGATTTCCCTTTCCATCTGCAAACCTGATTTAAATTTATCGAGATGATTCCTCCATGTAAATGAAATTTTACTCTGTCCTAAAAAAATGGGGCAACAAGGTACTTGAAGGGTAGAGATGCATTCTACCTTACAATACTTCATGCGATTCTATTTTTTCTGGCCACAATTAGCCTGTCGCCAAACTCAATGAAGGATTTTCCCATAGGAGAACACCTTCCCAATAAATTCTTCAAAATGGATGATAATGTAATGCATAAAAGAGATGGTCCTCTAAGAGACCTGACCAAAGAGTAGAATGTAATCCGCGTAATGGAGTTGTGATGAAATAGGTTCACCTTTACCAGCTCTAATTCTATTATAGATTCCAATCTATGTTAGATTATTAAAGCATCTACTCAGATAATCTTCTATATTTCCATATAGGAGGCTCGAGAGTGAATCACATTTCCTAACTCCCCTTTTACACTGAGAAAACCCCTTGGGTGACCATTTGATAAGAATGAAAATCCTTTCTGATGAGAGAATGAATTTAATAATTGTTATGAAGTCATCAGAAAATCCATAGCTCTTATGAATGTTGAGAAAAAAATACATTTAATAGTATCAAAAGGCTTTGATATATCAATCTTCAAGAAAAAGTTCCCTTCCTATGCTTTCTTCTTCATTATGTTCACACATTCTAGAGATGTGATCAAGAAATTATGTATGCACCAACTAGAAACAAATCCATATTGATTTGATGTAATGTGATCTTGGATGATTACCACCATCTAGAGCATATGGATTTTTCAGATAATATTGGGGATAGTATTATCAAAGGGAAATAGGTTTAAAATCATTGATATTCACTAAAATATTATTCTTGGGTATTAATGAAATGATGTCTGAATTCATTATATGTGTAAAGTAAGCTTTAGTGAAGAGTCCCATTACTACATTCACCATGTCATCATGTAACATGTCCCAATAAAACATAAATAATTTATTTGAGAAACCATTGGGTCCGACAACACTTTCCATGTTGAGGAAAAAAGGAGCCTTTTGAAACACTTTTTTTCTAGTGGTGTGACAAGGCTTCAATTCTATTGCACTACCATGCATGGGGTGATATTTTCAAACATTGACAAAGTGTAATTAGCCCCAAAATCTATGTATAACTCATAAAAGTGGTAATCATCATCTTTTGAAATTTCATTCTCAAAGGTATGAAGCTGCCTATTAATGCAATTGGAATTGTTCCCCATTTTCAATCTTGTCTCCTTGTGTAATCTATGGAAGAATCATGAGTTTATATGTCCTTTATTTTAACATTTCACATTCTTTTTATTAATCTCCAGCCACTCCTTAATGGTGAGAAGATCATTCGGCTTTTCCTGCGCATGAAGCTCCTCCGTAATAGGAGTATCATGTATCTGATCATCACTTAGGACCTTAACTATAAGTTGTCCATCGTCTTTAATATCATCATCCAGATTTGAGAATGAGTTTATATTCCATTCCCTTATCATAGACTTAGCATATTTCTGTTTATCTACAAGCCTCTAAATTTGGATTACCATGGGCACAAGTGTCCAAGATTTCAAAATTCTTTCCCTACATCATGGAGATACAACCCATCTATTGTAAAAGCGAAAAGGCGGGTTAGAAACCATTTTAAATAGAATACATCCAAAATGATGGGATTATATTCAAAATGGTGTTTGAAAAGAATGTATCCTAATATCCCATCAAAAGAACTCATGTTATCCAAATGGACAAAGCACCTATCATTATTTCTTCCCAGCCTTCCATTCAATGTATGTCGTCTCCATGTGAAATTATCCCCTGTAATTGGTACCTCCACCAAGTTTCATTGAACAATGTAAGTGGAAAAATCAAGAGTATCTTTTCTATTAATGATTGTTCCATGTTTTTTCTTAGGATTCAAAATAGAATTGAAATCACCCAAAACAATCTACTATAGGGCCTCATTTATTGAAAATTTCCCCAAATCCTTCCACAGATTTCTCCTCTTGAGATATGATGTCGAGGCATAAAGAAATTAAATCTGAGAATTGTAGCCTGAATTACAGATAGAGATAGCAATTCATTTTTGTCTCTTATCAAATATTATAACATGGAAACATTAATGATGAAGAATAAAAAGGTGATCCATACTGATGTTGTGAAGATTCTAGGAGACAAAAGTGTATCCCATAGTTTCCCATTAGAAGCTCTTCCAATTTTCATACAAAATTTTCAGATCATAAATTCCGATAAGAAGAATTTTGTTGGCCATAATAATTTTCCTAATGGGCATGGTCTTATGGGTATTCCCCAACCCTTGGATGTTCTAGTTTAAGATCTTTATTATTTGAGGGTCATGCCCCTTGTGAAGGGTTGTTCACCATGTGATGTCTTATTGGGGCCTTTCCCTTTAATCTTTATGCCTTTCTTTTCCCTTTCGTTGGGGGAATTTCCATCCTAGGGCCTTCATTTCCATATAAGGTATTTTTTTAATCATTATTCTACTCATTTCCATTAGGTTTCACCGGGGAATTTGATTCATCTACATCATCACTCCAAAAGCATCCACATAGTGGGGGTGATGGTTTTATTAGATAACATGGGTTCATGTGACATTTTTACCAGTGAGCTTATTCTAACTATTTTGGATAGGGGAACCTCAATGATTGATTCCCATGATTTGATGGTTTCAAAATGCTGTGGAGAAGTCGAGGTGACATTGACTGGTGACCTTGATAAAGAGGGTCATCCAAAACAATCTGACACATCCATTCCAGCATGTTGTATTTCATTCTGTGACCAAGGCCCATCATAAGAGTTGGGAGAATCATGCTAACTTCCCACTTCTAGTTTAGGAGTGTAGTCCCAAATAATGGTTAATGGGAGCACCTCCTTCCCAATTCTGGGAGATTCATGATTCCGTGTGAGCAGTTCGTGACATGATGCACATGAAACTTGCATGTTAATGTCCTCAGGTCCCTTCTCAGGCACTGCATCTGGCCTCATATGTAGGGTGTCTACATTTACATCAGAAATGGGCCTCTTTGAAGAGTCATGTTCCCCATATTCATGATGAGTTCCTTCTCTTACAATTATACCTTCATTAGTGCAACTGGGATGCTCATCTAACTGAGTAAGACTAGCTTGGCCATCGTCAAATTCAACCAAGATAATCCCAGACATTCCCACATGCTACAAATACACCTCTCATACATCAGTGGTGTTACGAAAAATTATTTTTTTGAATTGAGTGTCCTCACAGACACTATTCGCAGTAGATGCCACATTCACATTTCCCCCTGACGACACACCAGAGGGGATTTGGGCGGTGAGATGTTCACTAGAAGGGGGTATGATAGCCTCTATCACTGCCTTCCTCATACAAAGAGAATCAAAGTTCCCCATAAAGTGGTTGATCCCACATTCCATGTCTCTCACACATTCAGATAGGGTATGCCCAAAAGACATTCAATTCAAAAAAAATTGGGCTTCCTTTCATACTGAATAACTATGTTTATGTTATCATCCCTTGTAGTCAGCACCGCTTCCTCGAATTCAAATGGTTATTTTACTCAACAATGTTTCTTAATAATTTTATGATTATTTTATTTAATGAAAATTACATTTTATGTTATGAATTTATTCTAAATTTTTTTATATATGTCTATCACATATATACATAGATTATTATCCCTTCCTTTGATGTATTAATACATGTCTTATGCTCATTCCATAAATTCCTTCATTACAAAATTTATTTTTATTATATAATATAGAATGATTATGTAACCTATTTTATTTCCATCGGTAATTATTATTTTGTTCATTATTAATAATTCTTTATTGTGGAAAACTTTAGTCATTAACATGTTATTATGGGTGTGCCAATATATTGTTGGAATGCATCAAGTAAAGCTTTAGTATCCTAACCTGTCAGGTATGGGATTGGAGAGTAGCCTAATTTATTACTGGGCTATTTCCACTGTGTGATATTATCCTAGAATTTAGACTTGAATCATTTTTATTTAATATGTTTTCCCAACATTTCATATGATTCTATGTTCTTATGATACAATGTTATTTTTTTATATACATCCATGAAATTAACCTCGATCCTTTTATTTTATGATATCATGTTATACCTTTTAATAACATGTTATGTTTCCTAATCATGGCTATTCAATTACTGGTCTATTTAGATCAGCCCTTAATTTTTTTATTCCCTAGGTTATCCCATGCAGTTTTATTAGCTATAATGTATTGTAGGAGTTCACTATGGGGAAAAATAATGATTCCATATATATTTTAATTTTGATGTAATATGAACCAAGGTTTCCAATGACACTATAAATTTATGTTCCCGGTGTTATATTAATGGATATTAGTGATTAACGTTAATTTATTAAAAGTTATAAAAGGATTGGGTAATCATATTTCTAACGTTTTTACCCTAATATTTAGTAACAACAATTGGTATTTTGATTTTTTTACCCCCAAAAACAAATTTTTAATGATATAAATCTATTTAAAACATCTTATTTCATCAATTTGATCACAACACGAGTAAGGTTTCATTTTCATATAATCTTATACATGCCAAATATTTCAAGGATATTTTTCCTATTGTAACACATCAATTCAAGGGTTTTCTCAATGATTTTTTAAATTTACAAACATGTATTAGTGTTTAGACACCTAAAAGGTTTCTTTTAATAATCCTATGAAAATAGAATTTTGGATTGGAATGTTATTAGCTCGAACATTTAAAAACAAAATTAATGGATTTTTACTATAATATCATAACATTTGGAGGTTATTTTCCTTGATTTTATCCCATGTTGCACATTTTTTATGATTTTAAATTCATTAAAAACTATTTATTCATTCATTCTAAGAACACCACATGTAATATTGAAGTTCCCTCTACTAATACACATAAAATGTAAATAAGACACTATTTTCTTATGATTTTACATCATTTGATGTTAATTTTTTATGATCATGACAAATACATGTATGTTTTAGAGTATTTATACAATGAAATACATTTTGGTCATTTGGAGTAAATTACAGCAATGATGGGGCTCATACTAGTTGATATATATTAAAAATAAACATACAGTTGTTTTACCCTGATTTCATTAATTTAAGTGGCCTTTTTTTGTTTTAACCCTTAGGTGCATGTTTTTTTTAAAAAAATTATTTTAAAAGTGGTTATTAGGTCAAACCAAGCACATCGCTTGTTGTTTTAACATGTCTTATACTCATAAAAAAATTAAATAATTCAACTAAAATTATCCAATGATTTCATGTTAATCCTATTTCTTTTTATATGTCTTCTACTATGACATGCTAGTTTCAGTGTTTTGTAACACTAAATATAAAATACTTATCATACAATGAAAATAGAAACTCATATTGACCACACACTTGTTCCAAATATATTAAAAATAAAGAAAATATCATTTTTTGAGGATTTAAAAATAATAAGAGGTCATTTTATTCATTTGGACCCTTGACATGTTCCAAAAGAATTTCAAATATTTAAAAGATACATATTTGGTCAGGTCGATCACACTGAACATCATATTAATGCATCTTCTACTCATATTAAACAAAAATAATTCAAATTGTTCTTTTATAAGATTTCATATCCATCAATGGTTTTTTTCTATGGTTTTACATATAAATTTTAGAGTTTTTCAACACTAAGATTGTGTTTTTAGTCATCTTGGGAAAATGACAGCTTTGATTGGCAAGAAGTGACTTACTAAATTTCAAAATATATTTTATGTTTTTTTAAAAAAAATCACAATAATTGGAGGGTTTATTAGGTTAGATCCACTAAATCATGTTTTTGATGACTATTTAATGTTTAATAACATATTATTTTTTCTATTCAGATGTAGAACACATCATATTGACATGAAATACACTCATACATGTAAAAAATCAAATACAATTTTACCATGATTTAAACCCTATCCCTAGTTGTTTTATGGTATTGACCATTACATTTATGTTGAAGTGTTTAAAAATCCTAAAATGTATTTTCAATCATCCTGAGAATATGACAACACTGCTCAGATCAGTTTTCATTTTTATATTTCATAAAACAATATAAGATAGTTAACCTTTTATTTCATGGAAATTAGTGGTCATGTTCATGGTTTTGACCCCATAGATAATGTTTTTAAAGATTATAAATTCCTTAAAAACTATATATTTTTTCAGTTAGAACAATAATTTTTTTGAATTAATGTTTTGTCTTCTTATACACATAAAAAATTTGTTCAAGATTGTTTTACCATGATTTCATGTCAATATGGGGTACTTTGTTATGGTTTTGATTATGACACACATTTTAGTGTTTTATGACACTAAAAAGTATTTCTACTCTTCCAAATAAAATGAAATGTTGGATTCGTGCAACATCATAACATATATATAAAAAAAGTAATATGTGGGTTTTTATGATTTCATAATAATTAGAGGGGTTTTCCTGGATTTAGCACACAACACTTGTTTTTAAAGACTGTCAAGTCATTAAAAATAGAAAATTCCAACATTCCAAGCACACCGCATGTCTGATTAACAATCCATCTACTTATACACATAAAAATAAATCAAAAATAGTAGTTCTAGAAATTTATTCTATTATGAGGATGTTTTTTATGGTTTTGGTTGTAAGAAACATATTTTAGTGTATTAAAACAATAAAACAGAGTTTTCATTTATCAAGACACGATGATCACTTTGATTGAAACCAATTGAGTTATTACACTGGAAAAAAATATATGGTTGTTTTTTTATGATTTCAAATTATTAAAGGCATTTAGATCTATAAAAACTACTTATTCATTCATTCTGAGCACACCACAAATCAGATAGAATTTGAGTAAATTCAAATACAATAAGAAGAACTAAAAGATATTTTTCCTACTATTGAAAGAAAATTTGACCTTCTTAACTTTGTTTTTTATTATTACAAGGACGTTTTAGTGTTTTAAAACACTAAAAGGTGTTTTCATTCAACCTATGAAAAAATTTATTTATGCTATGTTAGTTTCTATATTTTGTAAAGAAATTTTTTTGTTTTTTTAATACAATATCATGATAATCAATGAATTTTTCTTTCTTTTGACCCCAAGACACCTGTTTTATGACACTAAAATCATTATAAAATCCTTATAAAGTCATTATGAGAACATTCCACGTCATATTAAATTTAGTTTTTCTCATACATGTAAAAAACAATTCAATCCTAGGTTTCCTATTATTTTATGTCAATTTGAGTTCTGTTTATATAGTTTCTCTTATGAATGACACACATTTGTGTTTTAAAATACTATAAATTAATTTTCAAAAATCTGAGGAGAAAAAATAATAATGAATTAATTATATTTACTCTATTTTAAAAACCATTTTAATTTTTTTTCAATGAGATTATGAAAATCAAATGATGTTTTGTCAGTTTTTAACCCATGGAATATGTTTTTAAGGAATATAAATTCATCATGAACTTATTATTCCACCAGTTTGAGTAAAATTCTTGTCATATTAATTTTCCATCTATTCATAAACATCTCACATAATTCATAGATAGTTTTCTACTGATTTCATATAAATCCTATGTTCTTTTCTATTTTTCTTACAGTTACATGCACATTTTAGTGTTTGAATCATTATAAAGGAATTTTTGTTCATTTTGATATAACAACACATTTTGGAATGAATTCAATCTCAATATTTTAAAAATTGATATATAGATGTTTTACTATGTTGTCACAAAAATTGTAGGCCGTTTTCATGATGTTTGACCCCTTAATATAGAAATATTTGTACAACAGTGAAAGCGGCACACGACACAAAGAAGAAAATTACATTAAATTTCATGCTCGGGGACATGACCCTGTGACCTTCCCCACTACGCCCAAACCCTTACCACCCCACCACCAATGGTGGGGAAATGACCACTTAATGTATGTTTTAATGAATTTTCAAATCATTAAAAAAATATCTTCAGTCAATCCGAGCACACCACATATTTTATTGATGTTTTTTCTACCCATAAACATTTAAATTAAATCAAATACATTTTTTCTATGATTTAACATAAATATAATTTAATTTTATATATCTTTGATAGTTACAAAAATATGTCAGTGTTTTAAAACACGAAAAGGCATTTTTATTCATCATATGAATATAAAAACTATAATTAGAATAGTTTCTATTAAAAAATTCTAAAAAAATATTGTTTTCCCTATGATTTAATGGATATTAAAGGATTTTTTTTATTTTTTCCATTTGTCAAACATTTTTAAATACTATAAAATGTTTAAAAACATATTCATTAGGACAATTTGGGCACAATATTAATCGAATTTATGTTTTTTCCAATTGAACATATCACAAATATTTTAAATATAGTTTTTGTCTGATTGAACTTCATTATGATGTAATAAACTATTATTTTGACTATAACATGCATTTTTTAGAGTTTAATAATTCAAAAAGGTATTTTCAGTCATTTATGTTGGATTTTTTTATACACATTCCAGCATAATGTTTTGGTAAAATATTCTTTATTTTTTTGAATATGAGATCTAGTTAGGGAGTATTCACTTATCTCATCATGTTGTATTGAAATTTGCATTCAGTAGAAATCTTTTTTAATTTAATTTGTCATTAATTATTGATATTTTTATAGGATAATTTTTCATTTTTATGAAACATAGATACCACTATGTGAATTCTAATGGCACAGTACAGATATAGATTCATTCAAGATATTATTTATGAAACAGATTGAGGAAGATGAAACATGCATTATGGGAAGAAAATGGGCCCCACTGGTGCTGTAGAATACATTATAAGAGGTTGATCTCAATAACATTGAATCTACTATTGAACACCATTCTAATGAATGAACCCAAGTCTGAATCCCAAAATATATATTTTTATATTAGATGATTGAATCAATATAAACTTTAAAATGATTTTATTGTTTACTAATTTAATCAATTCCCTGCATATTAGATGAATTATATAGGGGTCTCAGATATTTAACATTGTCTCCATGAGCCTATGTTTTATTGCACACCAAATGTTCATGGAATTTCCTTCAAGGATTTTTACTCAAGAAGTGTACGAATAAAGGAAGTCAAACTGGATGTGGGAAAGATGAGGATTTACAAATGTATGGGTAGTATCTAAGGGATTATGTGTAGCATTTCCAAATGAGTTTGGATTCAAGGATAGGTATTCTAGTGTAATGGTCAACATTAGAATTATGGTATGTGTTGTATGGTTAGTTTATATAATGTTAATTGTACATATCCATAATGTTGGATATGCCAATCTACTAGAAGGTATAAATACATTAGGGTATCATCGCCCATAGAATAAGTTTTAAAATAAATCTATGTTAGGTTGATTTTATCCATGTAAGGGTATTTTCATTTATTCATAATGGTAAATATACAATACATGTAATTTTTAGTGGCAGATAGTATAAGTGTCAAGGATAATCTACTCAGGTAAAAAATTAACATCTACATCACACATGACCAACAAAATTATTGGGTAAGGGTCAAGATTACGTTGAGTCCAAGTGAAATTAAAAAGTGAAATTATTAACAAATAATTTTTTTTCAAGATAGAAAATCATATCTCAAGTCCACTCTTCTATATTTCTATTTTTATGGAAGAATTCAAAAATATGTTTATGAGGGATAGATAAGGTAATAATGGTCATTCAAAGTCATATTTTAGAGAATGTACATTTTATTTTAGGGGATATCTATTTTTACTATGAATTCAATTGGAGTGGATGATGATAAAATCATTTCAAACCACATGTATGTAACACACCATGCTTCCACAGTACGCTTCACATTGAAGAATACTGTAGCTTGTGTTGTACGCAACATTGAGTTCTAACACACCACAACCAATCAAACTAGCCATTATGAATATTAATACCCACCTTTGGGAATTTTATAAATTTGGTCATTCCAAATGAACTTCATTTTTGGATTTGTAATATCGAAACTTTTATAGGGTGAATTTCTTGTATTTTTTCAGAAAACATTCAATAATTTATGAATAGTGAAAAAAATGAGTTATAGTTTAAAACCAAATTTTTTAATAGATAATTAATTATCTTATTTAAATTTCTTTTAGTTAAAAAAGACACATAATGCCTATATAAGTTTAATGTAATTCTTTGGTGTCAATTTATAATAATTGTAGATATGTAAAAAATTTATAGAACTTTTCACCGTCTTTTACCCACCTCCTAGGAGAATTTTCAAATTCACATAAAACATAATTTTACTGCTCCTGTGAGTGAAATTTCAAAATTTTGAGAGACACGCTTGACATTAGTATGTAAAATGTGGTTCAATCAGATGAAAATAATTTTTGGTGAGTGTAACATTTTACTTTTATTTACCACGGTTAAATGTAAATAGGGTAATAAAGGGTAAAAATGATATTAATATTACACTAACACATGTCGTAATACTATTGGACAAGTTTATATCGACCAAAAATATCCTTAGGAATAAAATATTTTCATTTAGGTCCTCTTTTATTATATGAGAACATTTA
Organism: Viscum album; assembly: GCA_963277665.1. NCBI lineage: Eukaryota > Viridiplantae > Streptophyta > Magnoliopsida > Santalales > Viscaceae > Viscum > Viscum album. The sequence continues at coordinate 1,675,640,140 of OY728133.1, forward strand.
TTATTATTTAATTCGAAGAATAGTTTAAAGAGTTAAAATCAATGTTTTATTACTAAAACATTTTTAATATAGGGTTATACATATGATAAATTCGATTTTAAATATTAATTAGAAAGATAAAACACGTTCTTACATAATGGTATTTTATTTATAATTTTTAGTCATTAAATAATTTAATTTATTTATGACACAATGGTGATGAAGTAATTACCTGATTAATAAAATATTAAAATAATTGATATTATAAATATCCAAATAAATGTAATTTGAGACTTTTCATGAATTAAAATAATTTTATAGGTTAATATTACATATTTATATCGGTTATATGAATTTATTTCTAAGTAATAAATATTTTAGGAATTTATCAAAAATAAAATACCAAATAGTGTCAAAATTGACATAAAAAAGTTTTTAAAACAAATATTATATTATTAATTCATATTCTATTCCTAAAAAACAAATGTTCTGAAAAAGGACTTATATCATGATAGGTGTATCATTAATAGACCACTTGGGGGAAACCTGTATGTATATAGTATGTTTATTAACAATATAATATAAAAATACAAAAAGACATCTTAAATGTCAAACTAATTAACTAAGAGTTAAAACTAAAAGATAAGGATAATAAAATAACCCAAACCTATCTAAAAACTATTGGTTTAGTTGTTTTAGAACCATATACACCTTATCCTAGAAATAAATTAGTATTGAGCCATTATAAATAGAATATGAATTTATTATAAAATAATATTTCTACCTTTTCCAAAGGTGCCCCTCACCCATCTTATAAAAGGCCACTCCCCCTTCTCTCTAATTCACATCATCAAAGCCATTTGGCTCGGCCAACCCCTGCCCAAATATCGTCAAAACTTCCTTCAATTAATCCTAGAGTCCCTCTATTGGTCATAAAGACAACTTAATGAGCCTTTTTTATCAAATCAAAAGGAAGAACCCGAAGAAGAGGTATTGTTTTCACCACCATCTTTAAAGTTCCTTTCTTCATCAACTTCTTTTTTCATTATTATTTCCGTTCTAAAATAATAAATCCAAAATCTTATATATACTGTGATGTTAAAATAAATATTGTACTCTAACATCCCAAGTAAGTAATGAATAATAAATATTTTTTTATCTATGTCTATTAATGATTAAGATAGTGTTTTAGAGGCTTAAAATGAAAATAAATCCAATCTTAAGCATGGAATATATTAATATTCTTAAAAGATTGTTTTAGTGCCTTTTGATGGAAAACCATTTTTGAATCTATATTTTGACAATTTTATAAACGATGTTTGTCAAAATAAACTTATTCTTTATGATTGGGACATAAAAATTTACTTTGTGTGAATTTTTGGTATTTTTCTGATAATGTTCATTTTTTAATGAATAGTGAAAAATACTGCATTTTACATCAAAACTGCTTTTTAATCTAATTTATTTATATGATTAGATTATGTTTTGATTTGGTTTTGAAGTGAAATTAGAATATATTTTTACCATTTAATCCAATGGTGGTCATTGGAATCAATTTCACTTTGAAATTTGACTTAAACTGGTGTCAATCTTTTGATACTTATTGTTTCACAAAAACACGCTATTTGTCATGACAGCGGGAATTAATTATTAAATTAATTAATTTGACTTATATGATTTGAATTTTTTAAAATAGACTTCATTTTTGAATTCGGAATATCAAATATAGCTTAGGGTGAATTTTTGGTAATTTTCTGAAAAACTTCAATTTTTGATGAATAGTGAAACCACTAAGTGATAATCAAGCAAACTGATTTTTCAGTTAAATGAAAGTTTACCACTAACGTGTACTGAATTTTAAAAATCCGACATACATGGTTGTCATTAAGAAGTAAAATGTGGTTCAATGAGATTATAATAATTTTTTGGTGAATAGTAACTTATTAAGTTCTTAATCACGATTAGTAGTAATTAGGGTAGTTTAAGGTATAAATAATACTTTAATAAAATGAAATGACCTAGAAACATGTCCCAACCTTATTGGTTGTGTCATGGCCGACCAAGACAATCCATGGGTCAACTTGGGGACCCCATGTATCCACTTTTGTTGGGAAATGACATAAATTACTTTTTATTTAATGTTAAAGTGAAAATGACACAAACATAATATGTTTTGCGAAAACAATTTTTAAGTGGGGTTTTACAAGTCCAAATTTTGATTATAAATAGTAATTGGAAAGATAAAAAGATTTCCTATATCATAGTATTTTTTTATAATTTTTAGACATTAAATAAATTTAATTATTTATGACATAATAATGATGCTGCGATGACATCATTATTTGAAGATTTAAATAAAATGGAAAGATAATGTAAAATATATACACTACACATGTCCAAAACCAATTGGATGAGTGGATTTCGAACCCTTATCACCTTATCCACGAATTCTATCAATGTGGGACCTTTTAAAACCGAAACACATTTTCAAATAAAGTAATGTTTCTTTACTTTCCAAAAGTGCCCCTCCTCTCCCCTTATAAAAGGCCCCCACCTCTACCTCATTTCACACACTCTTCAAGCCTTTGGCTCGGCCAACCCCTGACCATTTGCTCTCTCCACATCCCTCTCCTCATCCTAGAGGATTCCCTTTGGGCATAATCCTTTCAAAGGAAGCCTTTAGGCTCAAACCAAAAGGAGTTACACTTTTTAAGGTAATTCATTCTCTCATGTTCATTTGTTTTATTTTGCTTCTCCAACCCCCTAAAATCTTTTTATTTACTTCTTTTGTAACAACACCAGTATCTTAAATATACTAGGATGTTGTTATAAGATTTATTTGACCTACACTCTCACACAACTACATCAAATGGTTAAAGAACATACGGTTTCCGTGGATGGCGAAATTCTGCCTCCCGAAACGATGATTGTTCAACACTCATTTAACACCTTCAAAGGTGGCCATTATGATGTAACTATTTTTATATATGATATATAATATGTTTATGTTTTCCTTAAGCTTCTGTTTTTTCATTTTGGGCATACCTTTATGGTTTCCATTATGGGTAAAACACGATATCTTCATTTTAGGAAGCGCGGACTACCGCCCCCTAAAAGTGATTTGATTCGTTAATACCATATGTGGGATGTGTAAAGGATAAAGTTAATGATATTATATATGTTATTATACTGGAATTATAATATACTCTTATATCATTATGATTCCATTCCAGAAAATATGAAATAGAAATGGAAGTAGCGTTCATGCGTACGTACGGCTTACCGTCTCCATGAACGGTGCATTTCATTTCTTACCTCTAAATGTGATTTAATATTATAAATGAATGTATGTACTGGATATATATGACATATATGATATCTACATCATTAATACCATTCTGGATATAATGAACTTTTGACCAAATTAACAACATGTAAGTGTAAGAAGCCTATTTTTGACTTAAGAACCAAATACCGACAAAATGAACATTATTAACTTAAATGATTACATGATGTTCACAACATGGTATAAAAGGAATAATGAACCTGAAAAAGATTCATAATCAAGTAGAGATTAACTCAAATTTATTATTCAGGAGATTAAATAACGGTTGAGTCAAGTTGGATACGAGGTATGGGACTTCGTCTCAATCTCCTTTCGTTGAGGCATATTTTATTTTATACACAACTTTCTTTTATACGGTGTATAAACCCCTTTGACTTTTACGTTTATTCAAAAGGAATCTTTTTTATACGAAGCATTTACTAAACGACAAAAGGGAATGTTTTTGTCGTACGTATGCGGCGACAACGACTTCTCCGCCGTCGTAACCGTTATTTGAGTTTCGGCTTCCTCTACAAGCCATACCATCTTTTTAAAAGAAAAATAAATACCATGTTTTACTTTTATTTTATTTTGGTATTGAAAATGGTTTTCATAATATTTTTATATCAATGTGTGGTATTGATATCTTGTGATTGAATGATGGAAATGTTATGTTTCCTTTATGCATGTTTTATGTGATATGATTATGTTATGGTTCTTGGGCATTATTATGAAGACGGGTGGTTCCGTGATAAACTAAGGGCGGGTGAGCCCGTTATAGCTCTCCAATGCATTGGGTAACGCGAAGGAGTGAAACGTTAAGGTTCCTCCGAAGAGATTTTAGGGAATATACTGTGATGGGTATTCCAAACATAACCAAGAGGGTTACTCCCTACGTAAGAATGTTATGAATGCCTCAAGTTACCTTTATGTCTTATGATTTCTATGATTTATTCGTGATTTTATGAGGTATGTTAAAGTGCCAATGTTTTATGGGTAAAGTATGTTTTCATTCTTATGTATATGTGAACTCATGTTTCCTTTCCATGTTTTTTTTTATAACCCATACTGAGTTTTTATGCTCATCCCAAGTTTTTTGAAATGTTTTTCACAGGTCAAGGGAAAGGTACATGATAAGATGATAGAGTCAAGGATGTGTCAAGAATTAATCCATGTTTAATTTTAAATGTGTTTCCATTGATGGGAATGAAGAATACTATCTTTATGTAACCACTTTGTTTATATGTGGAATGTAATGCAAGTTTAATGATCTAATTCTCTAAAACTCTAAACCCGAAAAGATCCTCAATGTGTAATCTTGTAATAACTCAAGATTAAGTAAGGTTTAAGGCTGGGGCCTTATAGTTGGTATCAGAGGTCGGTTTAGATAACTTTAGGAGTTAGAATTCTATTAAATGATTATCCAAAAATATTTTTTTCGAAATGATATAGCATTTAAAGATTACCATGTTGCTTCATCTAAGACATGTTTGTTCAGAATGGTTTTCCGCAGAGGAAACAGGGAAGCAGTGCTAGGAAGGCATACAGAAGGAAATAACCTTCCGAATCAGCATCCAGAAATGGTCAGAATTGGAACTGAACAGTTTGTTGCAGTAATGGCACAGTTGACTCAAGCGATAAATGGCGGTGGTATCCATGCACGAGATCAGCCAGATCAACCACAGAGGAACATGTCAATGGTGGAACATTTCATGAGGCAACATCCCCCATCATTTAGAGGATCATCTGACCCTGTGCAAGCTGAAGGGTGGATTAAAGCACTGGAGAAGATTTTTGATGTCATGGGGTGTTCAGACAATCAAAAGGTTAGTCTTGCTATTTACCGTTTGGAGGGTGAAGCAGACCAGTGGTGGTCTATGGTTAAAAATATCAGGGACGCCGATGAGATTGATGCTCTTGACTGGGATGAATTCAAAGGTATGTTTCTTGAGAAGTATTTTCCTAAGGCTGTTCGACTTAGGATGGAAAAGCAATTCTTGGAATTGAGGCAAGAGGAAGACTCAGTGGCTGCCTATGAAGAAAGGTTCACTCGATTGGAAAGGTATGCTCCAAATTTTATCCGGGACCTTGATAGTAAAATCAATCGTTTTTACTCAGGATTAAAGCCAAAGTATCGAAGGGCATTAGCTTCTCGTGAGTTTAAAAGTTATGAAAAGCTTGTTCGATGTGCTGAGAAGGTGGAAATGGAGTTTTCCGATGACCAAGTTTTCTATAACAACCAGCAGAAGAAGAGACTGAGGTGGCAGGAGAAAGGTAAGAATTCTTCAAAAAAGTCTGATGGTAAGAAAACTAAGTTTCTAGTTTGTGATAAATGTGGAAAAAGGCATATTGGGGAATGTCTTCTGAATTCTGGAAAGTGCTACCGATGTGGTAAGATGGGACATAAGGCTCGTGATTGCACTGAAAAGGATCAAGCTGAAGGTAAGAACAAATTTGATTTACAGTTAGTGAAGTGTTATAAGTGCAATGAGATGGGTCACTATGAAAATGAGTGTCCGACAAGGAGCTTGAGTGATGGGAAACAGTTAGACTACAAGCAGAAAGGGGTGGTGAAATCCTTTGAAACAACTTCAGCAGATGTTGGGCCATCGAATGAAGTGGTATCAGCTCTAGGGAGCTCAGTATTTTTCGAAGATTGACTTGAGGTCGGGGTACCATCAGTTGAAAGTAAAAGAAGCAGACGTTCCGAAGACTGTGTTCCGTACTAGATATGTCCATTATGAATTTGTAGTTATGCCTTTTGGGTTAACCAATGCACCTTCTGTATTCATGGACCTTATGAATAAAATTTTCCATGAGTTCTTGGATAAGTTTGTGTTTGTGTTTTGAGGTTTGGGAAGAGGTTGTGTGTGCCTTGTGATTCACAGTTGAAGAGAGCGTTGTTATGTGAAGCTCATAGTTCTCCATTTTCAGTTCATCCGGACAGTACTAAGATGTATAGAGATCTGCGGGAGTATTACTGGTGGGATGGAATGAAAAGAGATATTGCTGATTTTACTGTGAAGTGTTTGACTTGTCAGCAGGTTAAAGCAGAGCGGCAGTTACCGAAAGGGATGCTTCAGCCTTTACCAGTTCCAGAGTGGAAATGGGAGAATATATCCATGGACTTTGTTGTTGGATTACCAAAGACATCTTGAGGTAATAATGCAATCTGGGTTATTGTTGATCGCTTGACCAAATCTGCTCATTTCCTTGCTATACGAGATACTTTCTCTCTTGATCAACTTTCCCGTTTGTATCTTAAAGAGATAGTCAAGTTACATGGAGTTCCTCTCTCCATTGTATCGGATCGTGATCCCAGGTTTACTTCTAATTTTTGGAAAGGCCTTCAGAAGTCGTTGGGTACTGAATTAAATTTTAGTACAGCTTTTCATCCTCAGTCAGATGGGCAGTCAGAACGAACAATTCAGACATTGGAGGATATGCTACGAGCTTGTTCTATGGATTATCAGGGAAGTTGGGACCAACATCTTTCTTTGGTTGAGTTTTCATATAATAACAGTTTTCATTCCAGTATACAGATGGCACCATTTCAGGCATTATATGGGAAGCGGTGTCGAACTCCAGCTTTCTGGGATGAAGTGGGTGAAAGGAAGTTGATGGGACCAGAATTGGTAGAAGAGATGGCAGAAAAAGTCTAGTTGATTCAGAAACACATGAGAACAGCTCAGAGCAGGCAGAAGAGTTATGCGGATAACCGGAGGAAGGATCTATCTTTCGAGGTAGGTGATCATGTTTTTCTCAAGGTTTCTCCTTGGAAAAGTGTGATGAGATTTGGTAAGAAAGGAAAGTTGAGTCCAAGGTTCATTGGACCATACGAAATTCTGGAAAGAGTTGGATCAGTTGCATACCGAGTGGCTTTACCTCCGAGTTTATCTCAGGTACACAATGTTTTTCACGTTTCGATGTTGAGAAAGTATATGCTAGACCCATCTCATGTTTTGAGTCCAGAGGTAGTTCAGCTGGAAGAGAACCTATCTTATGAGGAACAACCGGTCCAGATTCTTAACCACAGGGAGCAAGTGTTACGGAATAAGGTGATTAAGCAGGTAAAGGTTTTGTGGAAAAACCACATGATTGAAGAGGCAACATGGGAATCTGAAAATGCAATAAGGGATAAGTACCCCCATTTATTCGATAAGTAAATAAATTGCGGGGACGCAATTTTCTAAAGGGGGGAAGGATGTAACATCCCAAGTAAGTAATGAATAATAAATATTTTTTTTATCTATGTCTATTAATGATTAAGATAGTGTTTTAGAGGCTTAAAATGAAAATAAATCCAATCTTAAGCATGGAATACATTAATATTCTTAAAAGACTATTTTAGTGCCTTTTGATGGCAAACCATTTTTGAATCTATATTTTGACAATTTTATAAACTATGTTTGTCAAAATAAACTTATTCTTTATGATTGGGACATAAAAATTTACTTTGTGTGAATTTTTGGTATTTTTCTGACAATGTTCATTTTTTAATGAATAGTGAAAAATACTGCATTTTACATCAAAACTGCTTTTTAATCTAATTTATTTATATGATTAGATTATGTTTTTATTTGGTTTTGAAGTGAAATTAGAATATATTTTTACCATTTAATCCAATGGTGGTCATTGGAATCAATTTCACTTTGAAATTTGACTTAAACTGGTGTCAATCTTTTGATACTTATTGTTTCACAAAAACACGCTATTTGTCATGACAGCGGGAATTAATTATTAAATTAATTAATTTGACTTATATGATTTGAATTTTGTAAAATAGACTTCATTTTTGAATTCAGAATATCAAATATAGCTTAGGGTGAATTTTTGGTAATTTTCTGAAAAACTTCAATTTTTGATGAATAGTGAAACCACTAAGTGATAATCAAGCAAACTGATTTTTCAGTTAAATGAAAGTTTACCACTAACGTGTACTGAATTTTAAAAATCCGACATACATGGTTGTCATTAAGAAGTAAAATGTGGTTCAATGAGATTATAATAATTTTTTGGTGAATAGTAACTTATTAAGTTCCTAATCACGATTAGTGGTAATTAGGGTAGTTTAAGGTATAAATAATACTTTAATAAAATGAAATGACCTAGACACATGTCCAAACCTTATTGGTTGTGTCATGGCCGACCAAGACAAGCCATGGGTCAACTTGGGGACCCCATGGATCCACTTTTGTTGGGAAATGACATAAATTACTTTTTATTTAATGTTAAAGTGAAAATGGCACAAACATAATATGTTTTGCAAAAACAATTTTTAAGTGGGGTTATACAAGTCCAAATTTTGATTATAAATAGTCATTGGAAAGCTAAAAAGATTTCCTATATCATAGTAGTTTTTTTATAATTTTTAGACATTAAATAAATTTAATTATTTATGACATAATAATGATGTAGCGATGACATCATTATTTGACGATTTAAATAAAATGGAAAGATAATGTAAAATCTATAAACTACACAGGTCCAAAACCAATTGGATGAGTGTATTTCGAACCCTTATCACCTTATCCACGAATTCTATCAATATGGGACCTTTTAAAACCGAAACACATTTTCAAATAAAGTAATGTTTCTTTACTTTCCAAAAGTGCCCCTCCTCTCCCCTTATAAAAGGCCCCCACCTCTACCTCATTTCACACACTCTTCAAGCCTTTGGCTCGGCCAACCCCTGCCCATTTTCTCTCTCCACATCCCTCTCCTCATCCTAGAGGATTCCCTTTGGGCATAATCCTTTCAAAGGAAGCCTTTAGGCTCAAACCAAAAGGAGTTACACTTTTTAAGGTAATTCATTCTCTCATGTTCATTTGTTTTATTTTTCTTCTCCAACCCCCTAAACTCTTTTTATTTACTTCTTTTGTAACAACACCAGTATCTTAAATATACTAGGATGTTGTTATAAGATTTATTTGACCTACACTCTCACACAACTACTTCAAATGTTTAATGAACATACGGTTTCCGTGGATGGCGAAATTCTGCCTCCCAAAACGATGATTGTTCAACACTCATTTAACACCTTAAAAGGTGGCCATTATGATGTCACTATTTTTATATATGATATATAATATGTTTATGTTTTCTTTAAGCTTCTGTTTTTTCATTTTGGGCATACCTTTATGGTTTCCATTATGGGTAAAACACGATATCTTCATTTTAGGAAGCGCGGACTACCGCCCCCTAAAAGTGATTTGATTCGTTAATACCATATGTGGGATGTGTAAAGGATAAAGTTAATGATATTATATATGTTATTATACTGGAATTATAATATACTCTTATATCATTCTGATTCCATTCCAGAAAATATGAAATAGAAATGGAAGTAGCGTTCATGCGTACGTACGGCTTACCGTCTCCATGAACGGTGCATTTCATTTCTTACCTCTAAATGTGATGTAATATTATAAATGAATGTATGTACTGGATATATATGACATATATGATATCTACATCATGAATACCATTCTGGATATAATGAACCTTTGACCAAATTAACAACATGTAAGTGTAAGAAGCCTATTTTTGACTTAAGAACCAAATACCGACAAAATGAACATTATTAACTTAAATGATTACATGATGTTCACAACATGGTATAAAAGGAATAATGAACCTGAAAAAGATTCATAATCAAGTAGAGATTAACTCAAGTTTATTATTCAGGAGATTAAATAACGGTTGAGTCAAGTTGGATACGAGGTATGGGACTTCGTCTCAATCTCCTTTCGTTGAGGCATATTTTATTTTATACACAACTTTCTTTTATACGGTGTATAAACCCCTTTGACTTTTAGGTTTATTAAAAAGGAATATTTTTTATACGAAGCGTTTACTAAACGACAAAAGGGAATGTTTTTGTCGTACGTATGCGGCGACAACGACTTCTCCACCGTCGTAACCGTTATTTGAGTTTCGGCTTCCTCTACAAGCCATACCATCTTTTTAAAAGAAAAATAAATACCATGTTTTACTTTTCTTTTATTTTGGTATTGAAAATGGTTTTCATAATATTTTTATATCAATGTGTGGTATTGATATCTTGTGATTGAATGGTGGAAATGTTATGTTTCCTTTATGCATGTTTTATGTGATATGATTATGTTATGGTTCTTGGGCATTATTATGAAGACGGGTGGTTCCGTGATAAACTAAGGGCGGGTGAGCCCGTTATAGCTCTCCAATGCATTGGGTAACGCGAAGGAGTGAAACGTTAAGGTTTCTCCGAAGAGATTTTAGGGAATATACTGTGATGGGTATTCCAAACGTAACCAAGAGGGTTACTCCCTACGTAAGAATGTTATGAATGCCTCAAGTTACCTTTATGTCTTATGATTTCTATGATTTATTCGTGATTTTATGAGGTATGTTAAAGTGCCAATGTTTTATGGGTAAAGTATGTTTTCATTCTTATGTATATATGAACTCATGTTTCCTTTCCATGTTTTTTTTTTATAACCCATACTGAGTTTTTATGCTCATCCAAAGTTTTTTGAAATGTTTTTCACAGGTCAAGGGAAAGGTACATGATAAGATGATAGAGTCAAGGATGTGTCAAGAATTAATCCATGTTTAATTTTAAATGTGTTTCCATTGATGGGAATGAAGAATACTATCTTTATGTAACCACTTTGTTTATATGTGGAATGTAATGCAAGTTTTATGATCTAATTCTATAAAACTCTAAACCCGAAAAGATCCTCAATGTGTAATCTTGTAATAACTCAAGATTAAGTAAGGTTTAAGGCTGGGGCCTTATAGTTGGTATCAGAGGTCGGTTTAGATAACTTTAGGAGTTAGAATTCTATTAAATGATTATCCAAAAATATTTTTTTCGAAATGATATAGCATTTAAAGATTACCATGTTGCTTCATCTAAGACATGTTTGTTCAGAATGGTTTTCCGCAGAGGAAACAGGGAAGCAGTGCTAGGAAGGCATACAGAAGGAAATAACCTTCCGAATCAGCATCCAGAAATGGTCGGAATTGGAACTGAACAGTTTGTTGCAGTAATGGCGCAGTTGACTCAAGCGATAAATGGCGGTGGTATCCATGCACGAGATCAGCCAGATCAACCACAGAGGAACATGTCAATGGTGGAACATTTCATGAGGCAACATCCCCCATCATTCAGAGGATCATCTGACCCTGTGCAAGCTGAAGGGTGGATGAAAGCACTGGAGAAGATTTTTGATGTCATGGGGTGTTCAGACAATCAAAAGGTTAGTCTTGCTATTTACCGTTTGGAGGGTGAAGCAGATCAGTGGTGGTCTATGGTTAAAAATATCAGGGACGCCGATGAGATTGATGCTCTTGACTGGGATGAATTCAAAGGTATGTTTCTTGAGAAGTATTTTCCTAAGGCTGTTCGACTTAGGATGGAAAAGCAATTCTTGGAATTGAGGCAAGAGGAAGACTCAGTGGCTGCCTATGAAGAAAGGTTCACTCGATTGGCAAGGTATGCTCCAAATTTTATCCGGGACCTTGATAGTAAAATCAATCGTTTTTACTCAGGATTAAAGCCAAAGTATCGAAGGGCATTAGCTTCTCGTGAGTTTAAAAGTTATGAAAATCTTGTTCGATGTGCTGAGAAGGTGGAAATGGAGTTTTCCGATGACCAAGTTTTCTATAACAACCAGCAGAAGAAGAGACTGAGGTGGCAGGAGAAAGGTAAGAATTCTTCAAAAAAGTCTGATGGTAAGAAAACTAAGTTTCCAGTTTGTGATAAATGTGGAAAAAGGCATGTTGGGGAATGTCTTCTGAATTCTGGAAAGTGCTACCGATGTGGTAAGATGGGACATAAGGCTCGTGATTGCACTGAAAAGGATCAAGCTGAAGGTAAGAACAAATTTGATTTACATTTAGTGAAGTGTTATAAGTGCAATGAGATGGGTCACTATGCAAATGAGTGTCCGACAAGGAGCTTGAGTGATGGGAAGCAGTTAGACTACAAGTAGAAAGGGGTGGTGAAATCCTTTGCAACAACTTCAGCAGATGTTGGGCCATCGAATGAATTGGTATCAGCTCCAGGGAGCTCAGTATTTTTCGAAGATTGACTTGAGGTCGGGGTACCATCAGTTGAAAGTAAAAGAAGCAGACGTTCCGAAGACTGTGTTCCGTACTAGATATGTCCATTATGAATTTGTAGTTATGCCTTTTGGGTTAACCAATGCACCTTCTGTATTCATCGACCTTATGAATAAAATTTTCCATGAGTTCTTGGATAAGTTTGTGTTTGTGTTTTGAGGTTTGGGAAGAGGTTGTGTGTGCCTTGTGATTCACAGTTGAAGAGAGAGTTGTTATGTGAAGCTCATAGTTCTCCATTTTCAGTTCATCTGGACAGTACTAAGATGTATAGAGATCTGCGGGAGTATTACTGGTGGGATGGAATGAAAAGAGATATTGCTGATTTTACTGTGAAGTGTTTGACTTGTCAGCAGGTTAAAGAAGAGCGGAAGTTACCGAAAGGGATGCTTCAGCCTTTACCAGTTCCAGAGTGGAAATGGGAGAATATATCCATGGACTTTGTTGTTGGATTACCAAAGACATCTCGAGGTAATAATGCAATCTGGGTTATTGTTGATCGCTTGACCAAATATGCTTATTTCCTTGCTATACGAGATACTTTCTCTCTTGATCAACTTTCCCGTTTGTATCTTAAAGAGATAGTCAGGTTACATGGAGTTCCTCTCTCCATTGTATCGGATCGTGATCCCAGGTTTATTTCTAATTTTTGCAAAGGCCTTCAGAAGTCGTTGGGTACTGAATTAAATTTTAGTACAGCTTTTCATCCTCAGTCAGATGGGCAGTCAGAACGAACAATACAGACATTGGAGGATATGCTACGAGCTTGTTCTATGGATTATCAGGGAAGTTGGGACCAACATCTTTCTTTGGTTGAGTTTTCATATAATAACAGTTTTCATTCCAGTATACAGATGGCACCATTTCAGGAATTATATGGGAAGCGGTGTCGAACTCCAGCTTTCTGGGATGAAGTGGGTGAAAGGAAGTTGATGGGACCAGAATTGGTAGAAGAGATGGCAGAAAAAGTCTAGTTGATTCAGAAACACATGAGAACAGCTCAGAGCAGGCAGAAGAGTTATGCGGATAACCGGAGGAAGGATCTATCTTTCGAGGTAGGTGATCATGTTTTTCTCGAGGTTTCTCCTTGGAAAAGTGTGATGAGATTTGGTAAGAAAGGAAAGTTGAGTCCAAGGTTCATTGGACCATACGAAATTCTGGAAAGAGTTGGATCAGTTGCATACCGAGTGGCTTTACCTCTGAGTTTATCTCAGGTACACAATGTTTTTCATGTTTCGATGTTGAGAAAGTATATGCCAGATCCATCTCATGTTTTGAGTCCAGAGGTAGTTCAGCTGGAAGAGAACCTATCTTATGAGGAACAACCGGTCCAGATTCTTAACCACAGGGAGCAAGTGTTACGGAATAAGGTGATTAAGCAGGTAAAGGTTTTGTGGAAAAACCACATGATTGAAGAGGCAACATGGGAATCTGAAAATGCAATGAGGGATAAGTACCCCCATTTATTCGATAAGTAAATAAATTGCGGGGACGCAATTTTCTAAAGGGGGGAAGGATGTAACATCCCAAGTAAGTAATGAATAATAAATATTTTTTTATCTATGTCTATTAATGATTAAGATAGTGTTTTAGAGGCTTAAAATGAAAATAAATCCAATCTTAAGCATGGAATACATTAATATTCTTAAAAGACTATTTTAGTGCCTTTTGATGGCAAACCATTTTTGAATCTATATTTTGACAATTTTATAAACTATGTTTGTCAAAATAAACTTATTCTTTATGATTGGGACATAAAAATTTACTTTGTGTGAATTTTTGGTATTTTTCTGACAATGTTCATTTTTTAATGAATAGTGAAAAATACTGCATTTTACATCAAAACTGCTTTTTAATCTAATTTATTTATATGATTAGATTATGTTTTGATTTGGTTTTGAAGTGAAATTAGAATATATTTTTACCATTTAATCCAATGGTGGTCATTGGAATCAATTTCACTTTGAAATTTGACTTAAACTGGTGTCAATCTTTTGATACTTATTGTTTCACAAAAACACGCTATTTGTCATGACAGCGGGAATTAATTATTAAATTAATTAATTTGACTTATATGATTTGAATTTTGTAAAATAGACTTCATTTTTGAATTCGGAATATCAAATATAGCTTCGGGTGAATTTTTGGTAATTTTCTGAAAAACTTCAATTTTTGATGAATAGTGAAACCACTAAGTGATAATCAAGCAAACTGATTTTTCAGTTAAATGAAAGTTTACCACTAACGTGTACTGAATTTTAAAAATCCGACATACATGGTTGTCATTAAGAAGTAAAATGTGGTTCAATGAGATTATAATAATTTTTTGGTGAATAGTAACTTATTATGTTCTTAATCACGATTAGTGGTAATTAGGGTAGTTTAAGGTATAAATAATACTTTAATAAAATGAAATGACCTAGACACATGTCCCAACCTTATTGGTTGTGTCATGACCGACCACAACAAGCCATGGGTCAACTTGGGGACCCCATGGATCCACTTTTGTTGGGAAATGACATAAATTACTTTTTATTTAATGTTAAAGTGAAAATGACACAAACATAATATGTTTTGCGAAAACAATTTTTAAGTGGGGTTATACAAGTCCAAATTTTGATTATAAATAGTCATTGGAAATCTAAATAGATTTCCTATATCATAGTATTTTTTTCTAATTTTTAGACATTAAATAAATTTAATTATTTATGACATAATAATGATGCAGCGATGACATCATTATTTGACGATTTAAATTAAATGGAAAGATAATGTAAAATCTATAAACTACACATGTCCAAAACCAATTGGATGAGTGGATTTCGAACCCTTATCACCTTATCCACGAATTCTATCAATGTGGGACCTTTTAAAACCGAAACACATTTTCAAATAAAGTAATGTTTCTTTACTTTCCAAAAGTGCCCCTCCTCTCCCTTTATAAAAGGCCCCCACCTCTACCTCATTTCACACACTCTTCAAGCCTTTGGATCGGCCAAACCCTGCCCATTTGCTCTCTCCACATCCCTCTCCTCATCCTAGAGGATTCCCTTTGGGAAGAATCCTTTCAAAGGAAGCCTTTAGGCTCAAACCAAAAGGAGTTACACTTTTTAAGGTAATTCATTCTCTCATGTTCATTTGTTTTATTTTGCTTCTCCAACCCCCTAAACTCTTTTTATTTACTTCTTTTGTAACAACACCAGTATATTAAATATACTAGGATATTGTTATAAGATTTATTTGACCTACACTCTCACACAACTACATCAAATGGTTAAAGAACATACGGTTTCCGTGGATGGCGAAATTCTGCCTCCCGAAACGATGATTGTTCAACACTCATTTAACACCTTCAAAGGTGGGAATTATGATGTCACTATTTTTATATATGATATATAATATGTTTATGTTTTCCTTAATCTTCTGTTTTTTCATTTTGGGCATATCTTTATGGTTTCCATTATGGGTAAAACATGATATCTTCATTTTAGGAAGCGCGGACTACCACCCCCTAAAAGTGATTTGATTCGTTAATACCATATGTGGGATGTGTAAAGGATAAAGTTAATGATATTATATATGTTATTATACTGGAATTATAATATACTCTTATATCATTATGATTCCATTCCAGAAAATATGAAATAGAAATGGAAGTAGCGTTCATGCGTACGTACGGCTTACCGTCTCCATGAACGGTGCATTTCATTTCTTACCTCTAAATGTGATGTAATATTATAAATGAATTTATGTACTGGATATATATGACATATATGATATCTACATCATGAATACCATTCTGGATATAATGAACCTTTGACCAAATTAACAACATGTAAGTGTAAGAAGCCTATTTTTGACTTAAGAACCAAATACCGACAAAATGAACATTATTAACTTAAATGATTACATGATGTTCACAACATGGTATAAAAGGAATAATGAACCTGAAAAAGATTCATAATCAAGTATAGATTAACTCAAGTTTATTATTCAAGAGATTAAAGAATGGTTGAGTCAAGTTGGATACGAGGTATGGGACTTCGTCTCAATCTCCTTTCGTTGAGGCATATTTTATTTTATACACAACTTTCTTTTATACGGTGTATAAACCCCTTTGACTTTTACGTTTATTAAAAAGGAATCTTTTTTATACGAAGCGTTTACTAAACGACAAAAGGGAATGTTTTTGTCGTACGTATTCAGCGACAACGACTTCTCCGCCGTCGTAACCGTTATTTGAGTTTCGGCTTCCTCTACAAGCCATACCATCTTTTTAAAAGAAAAATAAATACCATGTTTTACTTTTCTTTTATTTTGGTATTGAAAATGGTTTTCATAATATTTTTATATCAATGTGTGGTATTGATATCTTGTGATTGAATGGTGGAAATTTTACGTTTCCTTTATGCATGTTTTATGTGATATGATTATGTTATGGTTCTTGGGCATTATTATGAAGACGGGTGGTTCCGTGATAAACTAAGGGCGGGTGAGCCCGTTATAGCTCTCCAATGCATTGGGTAACGCGAAGGAGTGAAACGTTAAGGTTTCTCCGAAGAGATTTTAGGGAATATACTGTGATGGGTATTCCAAACGTAACCAAGAGGGTTACTCCCTACGTAAGAATGTTATGAATGCCTCAAGTTACCTTTATGTCTTATGATTTCTATGATTTATTCGTGATTTTATGAGGTATGTTAAAGTGCCAATGTTTTATGGGTAAAGTATGTTTTCATTCTTATGTATATATGAACTCATGTTTCCTTTCCATGTTTTTTTTTATAACCCATACTGAGTTTTTATGCTCATCCCATGTTTTTTGAAATGTTTTTCACAGGTCAAGGGAAAGGTACATGATAAGATGATAGAGTCAAGGATGTGTCAAGAATTAATCCATGTTTAATTTTAAATGTGTTTCCATTGATGGGAATGAAGAATACTATCTTTATGTAACCACTTTGTTTATATGTGGAATGTAATGCAAGTTTTATGATCTAATTCTCTAAAACTCTAAACCCAAAAAGATCATCAATGTGTAATCTTGTAATAACTCAAGATTAAGTGAGGTTTAAGGCTGGGGCCTTATATGTACTGTCATATTCAATACTCTATACATTTTTCGAATGACATGTCACCATACGTGTGTAAGAACGGCTTATCGTCTCCACGTCGTGGTGTAATTGTAATTCAAAAAATTATTATTTGGATGGTTATGATAATGATGTTTAATGGAATTAAATAATAAATACAAAATTATAAGGATTCCGTATATATGATATACTATCCAATTATATATTATTTTAATATCAAATTAATGATATTGTGGCTCGTGCGAACGTACGGACTACCGTTTCCACGAATGCAATGAGATTAATTCTTCATCGTATACATTCAAGTATAATTCTCATTTGATGATTAAAAATTATGTTTATGTACATGATATAATTCTAGATATGTATAGGATAAAACCTATCGAAAACAAAAATGGCTTATGTAACAAAACATATAAAAGAAAACGAGTAGGTTAACACCCAAAATGGCGATAATTTTAAGATATTAATAACAATGCAATTTTAAAAGATCATATATGATATCATATTAATGTATATTATTCTTTTATAATTTAATAACAACTATTTCACCATTATACATGAGGTTAAACTACCCTCAACCAAATAAAAAAGTACAAGGTAAGGGTTTATTTAACAATCTCTTCATTATCTGAGCTTGTTTATAGGTAATTATCTACTGGGCCCTCTTTATCATCTACATCCATGTTTCATAAAAATGTATTTCAAATCATTCTTACTATTTTACAGACTATGGTTTAACGTCATTTATACCCTTGTTGGACTTTTTATAAGATGTTATAAAAGAATCATTCCGTCATTTTCCAAACAAGGTCCTTTTTATCCATTTTGACAAAATTAATTTAAAAGTGACTTTTTTTAACTTATACGGAGGGTGCGTCTATTCACTGCCATGATAAAATATTCAAAGCATCCCATAAAAAATTACAAGAATATTTTCAAATTAAATGTTTTCTTTTATAATTATGTGACTATTTAATGATTAAAAAAAGAGATAATTCTCTCAAATAGTGTTGATTTCATATATGTCAACATCCATTGATGGATTTTTAATCTTATTTGAAGTTGATTTATTATAATACAAAACATCCATATTGTAGTGAAGGTTTTGTGATATGTTTGACTATGGATGTGTTATTTTTATACCATTCATGGTTTATGGAGAAAGTATTGACATTTCGTATGCTAGTTTTAAGACAAATGTTTATTTTATGTTTAAACCTATTCATATGAGGAATGAATTGGACTTAATAAGTGATGGGTGGAGCCTACTATAGCTCCTTGATGCATCGATAGGTCTCATGAGACAAACTAGTGTCTTGGCACAAGTCCTTGACAAAATATTATTTGTAGTCTTGGCACAAGGCCTTGACTATGTTGTTATGATAGTCTGGCATTATGCATTCCATGATTATGAAAGTTTTTATTGATATTTCATGTGATTATTTGACTAGTATAATATCCATGTGAATAAGTAAATGGAATTATTTCATTATATTTGTACCATATAATTCTAAGGTTCAAGTTTAAAAAGGCTTTTTTAGTTATACATTTCCTTAAATGTTTGCCTTATTTATGAATGTTTCCTCTATATTTTTATCCTTACTAGGTATCTGAGCTCACCCCTTTATATGTTTTCTTTTTCCCAAGATGTGAAGAAGTATTTTATGAATGACCTGTAGGGATAGTATGAGGGGATGTGAGTGTGGTCTATGGAGACAAGTTGTTGTTGTAGTTTTTCACTTTATATTGTAATGTAAACATTATAAATTTATATAATGATTCCAAGGCTACTAAACTAATCGGTATTTCAGGACTTGATCATTTATGATCATTCTAATGTTATGTAATAATGAACTAAATCTATTTAACATGGGTTGGGATGTTACAGTTGGTATCAGAGAAAGTTTATTAAAATCCTTGGAAGTAAGATTTTGATAAACTCATATTAGAGTTGATAGACCTAAGATGGACTTTGAGGATTAGAAAAAAAAACATCCTCAAATTTTGGTATTGCAGAGATTTGGTGAGTTTTCCAAGTAATACATACCTATATAGATAAGAGTGGGTAGAGGCGGCTTTGGCACAGATGTACCTAGGGGTAAAACCCGAAAACACCGCTTTGAGATAGACTCGTACGGGAACTGGTGCATGACAACAAGCCTTGCTCCACTCTTGGTTACGACACTCCCTAGGGAAATGCTTAGGATAATTCTAATTTTCATTACAAACTATTATAAAGTGATTATGAGTATATAATTCCAAAAGAAAACATTTTTATTATTATTGATTATATCCATGAACTGTTCAATTCATGTTATGTGTTTTACAAGTTTGGATTTATGTTTTTTGATTCCTAAACTAATCTAGTGTATGCCATTATTTAAAAATGGTTCCTAGTGGATGAAATGGAAACTGTATCAATGCATGCACTCCATGTATTAATTTCCTTCCTACTCAAGAAAATTATAGTGGATCTGGTAATTCAACTGGTGCTGATCAGCTAATCACTGTACTTGGACAACTCACTTAGGTTATGAATAATAACCTTTCCCGTATGGAGCTCCCAGATCCACAACATTGAATATCAATGTCAGATCTCTTCATGAGGAAACAACCACCAACATTCAATGGTAGAAAAAATCCACTAGTAGCTGAGAAATGGATAAATTCTTTAGATAAAATATTACATGCCTTGGGGAGTAGTGAAAGGAAAAAAGTTATCATGGCAGTTTACCGCCTCACTGGATATGTTGACCAATGGTGGTTATTGATTCACAACACAAAGGAAGATGATGAAGTATCAAATATGGAATGGAGAGAGTTCAACGAGCATTTATTCAAAAAATACTTTCCTCATGACCATCAAACAGATATGGAAAGGAAATTTCTGAGTCTGAGACAAAAGGAAGATGAGAATGTCGCAATGTATGAGGCTGACATTAGAAGGTTAGCATGGCATGCTGCAGATTATATACATAACCCAAGAAGTAAGATTGATCATTTATTTTATGGGCTAAAACCATTTCTCCATCGAGCATTAGTCTCTCAGTACTTCTCATCATATGAAGATATTATCTCATGTGCTATTAAGAAGAAAAAGAAATTATCTAAGTCATATGACTTTGAAGAAATGAAAGAGAAGAAAAGATCTATTGATCACTCTGGAAATAAAAGTAAGTGGAAGAAGGAAAAATTTGAATATCCATACTACAGTAAATTTGGGAAAAAATACCCCAGTACTAGGGGAATGTGAGTCTGTTACAAGTGTGGTGAAAAAGGCCACCAAACTCATTATTATAAGGGGAAGAAAGAAGCAACGGATGTTTAATGCTACAACTGCAGGGAGATGGGACATTACGAAAATAAATGTCTTAATCATTAGAGGAACTTACCTCCGAAAAGGCCAAGGTATCAAGGCCAAGAATTTTCTATGACTACTGCTGAGGTAGAAGCTTCGAAAGACGTGGCGGCAGGTAATTTAATGGTTTTCTCATGTTTAGAAAATGCATTATTTGATTCTGGATCATCACATAGTTTCGTATCCTCTCAGTATGCTATGAAAATTAGATATTTCCAATTTTTTTTAACAAGGAATGTTAAAATAGAGGATATACTTATGGTGAAAGAATATGTAGATGTGTTTCCAGATGATTTACCAGGATATCCACTAGAATGGGAAACTGATTTTTCCCTTGATTTAATTCCTGGTTGAAGGCATATATTGAATACCCCTTATAGAATGGACACTGTGGAATTAGTTTAACTAAAGGAAGAGATAAAGGAATTGTGTAATAAAGGATTTATTCACCCTCGTGTTTCTCCATGGGGAGCCCTTGTCCTTTTTGTTAAAAAATTGATGGATCTATGAGGTTATGTATCGACTACAGGGAGATCGATGCTATAACAATAAAGAACAAGTATCTCCTACCTCGTATTAATGATTTATTCAACCAACATCAGGAAGATCAATATTTTTCAAAGATTTATATTTGATCTAGATACCAACAATTGTGTGTGAAGAAGGAATACATTCTGAAGACTGCATTTTGAACCAGGTATGGGCATTACGAGTTTACAGTAATGCCTTTTGTGCTGACTAATGCACCCTCTGTTTTCATGGATCTATTGAACAGAGTTTTAAAGGAATATCTCGATGATTTTGTAGTCGTATTTCTTAATGATATATTGGTATACCCCCAACGCTACAAAAATCATGAAAATAATTTGCGCATTATCTTGAAGACTCTAAGAAGACATGAATTGTATGGGAAGTTTAGCAAGTGTGAATTTTGTCTTTATGATATTTATTTTCTTGGACATATTGTCTCTAAAAATTGAATCTTTGTTGATCCTTCTATGACCAAGGAAATCAAAGAATGGACAACGCCGATGATTATAACTGAGCTATACAGTTTTATTGGTTTATCAGGTTATTATCGGCGTTTTGTCCAGAACACTGCGTGATTGGCTGACCCATTAACGAAGCTCACATGTAAAGGGGTTAAATTTGATTGGACAAAAGAGTGTGAAGAATGTTTTGAAGAACTAAAGAGAAGATTAGTCCATTCTCTTAGATTGAATCTACTCTTGGTGAATGATGAATTCTTTATTTATAGTGATGCATCAATGAAAGGACGTGGTTTTGTCCTTATGCAGAATGATAGGGTTATTGCCTATGCATCATGATAGCTAAAAATTAATGAGAAAAACTATCATAATCATGATCTTGAGTTAGGAGCTGTAATTTTTGCTTTGAAGATTTGGAGACACTATCTCTATGGTGAAAAATGTGAGATTTATACTGATCCCAAGAGTTTGAAATATATTTTCTTACAGAATGAACTAAACATGAGGCAAAGGAGATGGCTTGAATTACTCAAGGATTATGATTGCACGATACACTTCCACCCGGGGAAAGAAAATAAAGTGGAAAATGCTTTGAGTAGAATAGATCACAGTGTTTTGAACAATATGACAGTTGAAAAAGATCCTATATACATAGATCTAGTAAATATGGATATGGGAATCACCATAGATGGTGAAACATCAATAATTTTTCAGATGGTTGGAAAACCATCATTACTAGAAAGGATAAAGAGTTCTCAAACCGACGATGAAGAGTTTCAAAAGATGATTAAAGCTGTAAATGATGGGAGATTGGGTGACTTTGTGTATGAAGATTTAATTTTGAAATTTTGGAAGAGACATTGTTTCCCCAATATACCTGATCTAAATAGAGAATACTTGGATGATGCTCATAGTTCCAATTTCTCTATACACCGTGGGAGCACCAAAATTTATAGAGATTTGAAGGAGCATTTTCAGTGAGACAACATGAAGAGGGAGATTGCTGATTTTGTGTCAAGATGCATGGTTTGTCAATAAGTGAAAGCTGGAAGGAAATAGCTTAGAAGAGTCATGCAACCTCTTCGCATACCAGAGTGGAAATGGGATAATATTACGATGGACTTTGTAAAGGGACTAGAAAAGTCTCCGAGAAGGAACGATGCAATATGGGTCATTGTTGATCCTCTTACCAAGTCATCACATTTTCATGTTATAATAGAGGATTTTCCACTTTAACATCGAGAAACACTATATATTAATGAAGTTGTGAGACTTATTGGAGTACCCATATCGATTGATTCTGATCGTGATCCATGTTTTACATCATGATTTTGGAAATGTCTTCAGAAATCCCTGCATACTAAACTTTATTTGAGCACTGACTACCACCCCCAAACTAATGGATAATCAGAACAAACTATTCAAACCTTAGAAGACATGTTGAGATCTTTCTCACTTGAATTTAAGGGTATGTGGGATCAATATTTACCTCTGGTAGAATTTTTTTATAACAATAGCTTCCATTCAAGTATTCAAATGTCACCATATGAAGCATTATAATGAAAGAGATGTCTCACACCAACCTGTTAGGATGACGTTGGTGAAAGAAAACTTGTAGGCCCAGATTTGGTGGAGGAAATGATGGAAAAGGTGAAGATAATTCAGAACCACATCAAAGCAGCTCAAATTAGGCAGAAGAGCTATGCTGACAACCAATGGAAGGGTTTGTAATTTCATGAAGTAGATCATGATTTCATGGAGGTATCTCCATGGAAGGGTGTTATACGTTTTGGTAAGAAGTGTAAATTGAGTCCCAGGTATATCGGACCTTTTGAAATCCTAGAACAAATTGAGACGGTATATTACTCTTTGGAAATGCCGCCAAGTTTTCCAAATTTCACAATGTGTTCCCCATATCACTATTGATAAAATACATGTCTGACCCAATGCATTACTCACCTATGAGGAATTAGTACTGGAACCCGATCTGTCTTATTGCGAAGAGCCTGTCAAGATTCTTGATACGAGGGAACAAGTAATGAGAAACCATATGACTCGTCTGGTAAAAGTTCTATTGAGAAACCATAAGATGGAAGAGGCAACGTGGGAACCCGAGGAACTTATGATGAAGAATTGCCCGATTCTTTTCATGAGGTATTATTTTAGAAATTTTGAGGACGAAATTATTTGAATGAGGGGAGAATTTAACACCCCATGCTTTTACGATATATCTCACTTTGAATAATACAGTAGCATGTGTTGTACACAACATTGAGTTCTAACACACCACAACCAATCAAACAAGCTGTTATAAATAGTAATATCCATTGTTTAAAATTTTATAAATTTTATCGTTCAAAATTGAATTCTTTTTTTGCTTCATAATATCGAAATTAACTCATGGTGAATTTTTGGAATTTTTTTGAAGACATTCAATTTTTAATGAATAGTTAAAAACACTGAGTTATAGTTTAAAACCAAATTATTTATTGAATAATTATTTATTTTATTAAAATTTATTTTACGTAAAAAAAGACACATAATGCCTATAATGTTCAATGTAATTAATTGGAGTCAATTTATAATAATTTTAGATATATAAAAATTTTATAGAACTTTTCACAGACTTTTACCCACCTCTTATGAGAATTTAAAAATTCACATAAAACATAATTTTACCACTTCTGTGAGTGGAATTTTAAAAATCCGAGAGACAAGGTTGACATAAGTATGAAAAACGTGGTTCAATGAGATGAAAATAATTTTTGGTGAATAGTAACTTATTACTTTTATTTACCACGGTTACAAGTAAATAGGGTAATTAATGGTAAAAATGATATTAATATTATCCTAACACATGTCCTAATACTATTGTTAAAATTTATCTCGACCAAAAACAACCTCAGGAATAAAATAATATCATTTATATCCACATAGATTAGATTAGGACATTTATTATTATTTAATTCAAAAAAGAGTTAAAAGAATTAAAATCAACATTGAATTACTAAAACATTTTTAATATAAGGTTATACATAAGATAAATTCTATTTTAAATATCATTTAGAAAGCTATAAAGTTTTCCTACATAATGGTAATTTATTTATAATATTTAGATATTAAATAATTTAATTTATCTGTGACACAATGGTGATTTAGTAATTACCTAATTAATGAAACATTAAAATAATTGATATTATAAATATCCAAATAAATGTACTTTTAGACTTTTTATGAATTCCAATATTTTTATAGGTTAATATGGAATATTAGTATTGGTTATATGAATTTTTTTGAAGTAATAATGCTGATTATAATTTATAGAAAACAAAATACCAATTAGTATCAAAATTGACATAAAAGAGTTTTTAAAACAAATATTATATTATTAATTCACATTCTATTTTTAAAAATATATGGTCCAGCCAATGAACTTATATCATGATAGGTGTAACATTAATGGACCACTTGGGGGGTCTATTTGAGGTATATAGTATGTTAATAAACCTTATAGTATAAAAATACAAAGAGACATGGTAAATGTCAAACTTATTAACTTAGAGTTAAAACTAAAAGATAAGGTTAATAAAGTGACCCAAATCTGTCTAAAACCTATTGGTTGAGTTTTTTTCAACCCATACCCACCTTAAACTAGAAATAAATTAATATTAAGACATTATAAACCGAATATAATTTATTATAAAATAATATTTCTAGCTTTTCCAAAGGTTCCCCACACCCCTCTTTTAAAAGGGCACCCCCCTTCTCTCTAATGCACACCTTCAAAGCCATTTGGCTCGGCCAACCGCTGCCCAAATATCCTCCCAAAGTATCTCAATTAATCATAGAGGCTCTCCTTTGGTTAGAAATCCATCTTAAGGAGCACTATTGATCTAATCAAAAGAAAGAAACTGAAGAAGAGGTAATGTTTTCCCCACCCTCTTTCAAGTTCCATTCTTCTTCAACAGATTCTTTAAATGTTATTTTCATTCTAAAATTATAACTCCAGTATCTTATATATATTGTGATGTTATTATAAATATGGTACTACCATATTAAGTATTCTATCCATCCTTTGAATGACATGTCACCATACGTGCATACGTACGGCTTACCGTCTCCACATTGTGGTGTAATTGTTATTCAAAAAATTATTATTTGGATGGGTATGATAATTATTTTTTAATGGAAGTAAATAATAAATATAACATTATAATGATTCATTATATATGATATACCATCAAATTATATATTATTTTAATATCAAAAGAATGATATTGTCGGTCATGCGTTCGTACAGACTACCATCTCCATGAACACGATAAGATTCATTATCCATCATATCCATTCACGTCTAATTCTCATTTAATGATTAAAAATAATGTTAAATGATTGGATGTTATTCTGGGTATGAATAAGAAAGAACCTATCCAAAACAAACATGACTTATGTAACGAAACAAATAAAAGAAAACGAGTATGTTAACACCAGAAACAACGATAATAATAAGATATTATTAACAAAGCAATGTTAAGAGATCAGATATGATATCATATTAATGTATATGATTATTTTATAATTTAATAAAAACAAATTCACCATTATACAAGAGATTAAACTACCCTCAATTAATGAAATGTACAAGGTAAGGGATTATTTCACAATCTCTTCATTATCCGAGGTTGTTTATACGTAATTATCTATAGGGACCTATTTATCATCCACATCCATGTTTCATAAAAATATATTTCAAATCATTATTACTATTTTACAAACTATGGGTTAATTTCAATTATCCCCTTGTTGGAATTTTTATAAGTTGTTTATAATGTAATCATTCCGTCGTTTTCCAAACAAGGTCCTTTTTATCATGTACGACTAAATTATGATGAGAATGTCTTTTTCTAACATATATGGAGGGTGTGTCTATTTACCGCTATTATAAATTTTTTGAAGCTTCAATTACATTATTACATGAATATTTTCAATGTATATTTTTTCTTTTATAAAAATGTTACTTTTAAATGATTTAAAAAAAGAGATATTTCTCTCAAACAGTGTTGATTTCATCAATGTAAACAACCTTTGATGGATTTTTTGCTTATTTAAAGTTGATTTATTATGATACAAAACATCCATATTGTATTTAAGGTTTTGTGATATGTTTGACTATAGATGTATTATTTTTATACCATTTATGGTTTATGGAGAAAGTAATGACATTTTGTATGCTAGTTTTAATACGAATGTTTATTTTATGTTTAAACATGTTTATATGAGAATGCATTGAACATAATAAGTGACGGGTGGAGCCCACTATAGCTCCTAGATGCATCGTTAGGTCTCATGAGACAAACTTGTGTCTTGGAACAAGGCCTTGACAAAGTTTTATTTGTAATCTTGGCACAAGGCATGACTATGTAGTTATGATAGTCTGACATTATGCATTCCATCAATATGAAAGTGGTTATTGATATTTCATGTGATTATTTGTCTAGTAGAATATCCTTATGAATAATTAAATGGCATTATTTCATTTTATTTCTGCCATATTATTATATGGTCCATGTTTAAAAGGATTTTGTTTTAGTTATACATTGCATTAAATGTTTATGCTAATTTATGAACTTTTTCGCTATATAGTTATCCTTACTAGGCATCTGAGCTCTCCCCTTTCTATGTTTTATTTCTCCCATGATGTGAAGAAGTATTTTATGAATGACCTATAGTGATAGTATGAGGGGATATGAGTGTGGTCTATGGAGACAAGTTATTGTTGTAGTTTTTCAATATATGTTGTAATGTAAACATTATAAATGTATATAGAGATTCAATGGATACTAAACTAATCGTTGTTTCGAGACATGATCTTTTATGATAATGCCAATGTTATTTAATAATGAACCGACTCTGGGTAACTGTGGTTAGAGTGTTACAATGTACATCACTACTTGTTAGTTATGAATTTCATGTCTTTTTGCACCATTTTACAAATAATAGGAGGTTTTCTCCACTATTATTATTTTTCCAAGAGATGGGAGGAGTAATTGAAATTTATATACTCTCGATTCATGGGACCAACCTCTAATTATCTTTATCATTCATTAGTTTATCATATTCTATAATTCCTATTCTATTTTTCCAATATATGTGTTTCTATTCAGTATTTTTTCATGGTATTATGATTTTTAACCATCATAGATGAAGGGATATTTTTCATGTCCTTGTCCATGATGTGAGACTCCAATATTCCTTAGATATATATGTATCACTCTGATCATCATCCTTATTCACTACTCTTGGTATGAGTTGATGTTTCTCACTTATAGACCAGTGTTTATGTTTTCATGTTTCAAAATTCACTGATATATTAAGAGACTTAGGTTTGTGTTTTTGTAATGCAACTAATATTCATCAAAAAGTTATTTATTATCAGTTTATGAAAAGTTTGGGTCGCAATAATTTGTATCATAGATTAAGTTTAGTTAAAATTTGGTAATTAGGATGAGAAAACCATAGTGAAATCCTTAAGGACATGTTTAAGGATAAGTCAATGGATGAGTCATTGTGCAGTAAACTTTTTTGGAATTTTGGTATAGGATAGAGAACGTGCATTACATGAAATTACATCGATGTATATATATTTAATGTGGATGTGGATCATTCGAAAAGTTACCTAAGGGGTAATGACTCTAAAAATGGTGCATTGTGAAAGTATATATCATCATCTATATCATGATAATGACCTTTTCTACACACCTATATTGACACTCCCATGAGATAGTCTTTACAAATTCACATACTCTTCACAAACCATAATTATTTATTTAAAAAGAATACGACCACAAATAAACTTGTATAACCCTAATGTGTCATAGATTAAAAAATAATGTGTCACGTTTTCACTAAAAAAAGATACGGTTAGCGAGGGTTATTTAATTTTCTAGTAGTGGTTAAAACCACTGGATAATTATTTAGCTATGATTATTAAAACCTCCATGAATCGTACAAGTTATAGTCAATTAATAGAGGTTTTTAATATTTCATGAATTCCTTTCAGTATTTTTTGGAAAACATTATGGAGGTTTGTAGTCTCATTATAGGAAGTTATTTAAAAAAATATCCATATGGAATATAAATAAAATTAAATTACTAGCCATAAATAATTTAGCGGTGGTTATTTTTAACATCAGTTAATCTGAACCGTAGCTAAATATGTTAAATAATATATGTTTAGTAGTTTTAATAATAAACTTACGCTAAATCTGTATTGATTTTCTAAAAAATATTTAATAAAAATATATAAATATAAAACATGTGATATAATATTAATTCAAAAATAAATATATGATTAACCCATCATTCATACATCACATGTCCACAGTCATACAAACAACCACGATCATCATAACCTTAGTCTCAATCACCCCATACATAAACTAGTACCTCAGTCATCAATATATATATAATATGTCCAAAAAACCCCATGCCCAATATATATCCATTTGATTAACTCAACTTCATATTTCTACCTCCACACCATCTCATCAATTGAAACCGACCATGTCATCTCACCAGAATTAACCAAAAATAAAAAAATTGAAACTAAACAAAATAAATAAGAATTATAGTAGAATAATTACAATAATTTTGACATTCCATAGAAACTAATAACTGTAACGCCCCGACCCCAGTTACCCAGAGTCGGTGCATTATTACATAATTGGCATGATCACAATGGATCAAATCTCGAAAGACCGATTGGTTTAGTAGCCTTTGAAACACTATATATAATCATAAGTCTTACATTACATCATTATAATAAAAACTACAACTACAGAGTCTCCATAGTCCACACTCATGTCCCCACTGACTATTCCTACATGTCAGTCATAATACACTTCTTCACATCCTGGGAAAAATAAAACATTGAAAGGGGTGAGCTCAAATGCTCAGTATGGATAACAATATAGCAGAAACTTTGATAAGTAAACATAAGCATTTAAGGCAATGTATAACTAAAACAAAAGCCTTATTAAACTTGAACTTCAGCATAATATGGAAAAAGTAAAATCAAATAATTCCATTTACGTACTCGCATGGATATTCTACTAGTCAAATAATCACATTTAATATCAATAACCACTTTCATATTAAGGAAATGCATAATGCCAGACTATCATAACCACGTAGCCAAGGCCTCGTGCCAAGACTACAAATAAAATTTTGTCAAGGCCTCATGCCAAGACACTAGTTTGTCTCATGATACCTACCGATGCATCGAAGAGCTATAGCGGGCTCCACCCATCACATACTAAGTCCAATACATTCCTCATATGAAAAGGTTTAAACATATCATAAACATTCATATTAAAACTAGCATACGAAATGTTAATATATTAACCATAAACCATGAATGGTATAAAAATAGCACATCCATAGTCAAACATATCACAAAACTTTCAACACAATATGGAAGATTTGTATTATGATAAATCAACTTCAAAACAAGTTTAAAATTCAATAAAGGATTTTGACATAGATGAAAGTGATTTGTAAAACTCTTTGAGAGAAATACCACTTTTTCTTGAAAACATTTAAAAGTCACACAAATTGTCAAGAAGACATTTAAAAATATATTTTTGAATCAAAGTGTCCCATACCACTTTGAAACATCCAAAAGGAATTATCATTTTAAAAACATTCATGTCTATATAAATAAATCCTTAAAACCCATTTTGAAGACATGGACATTAATGAGAATGATTTAGAAGAATAAATATTTAAAACATTTGAAATGATGTTTTAGTAAAAATGACTCTTAAATGAATCCCTTTGAAATATCTTTCATAAAACATGGACATGGATAATAAATATTTCCCAGTAGATATTTACGTAAAAACAACCTCGGATATTAAAGAGATTGTGAAGTAAACCCCTACCAATTTGGTAACTTATGAAACATACAACCCATGAAAAAGGTATCATACAATGAATATGTAAATACACATAAGGTAACATGTATTACACAAAGAATACAATTATGGGAAGTACATACACCATACAAAATGTAATAGTGGAAATATGGCATGAATCTCACGGAAATAAGGAGTGAGATGAAAACCCCTTACCTTGCACTTTCCTTTAGTCGAGGGTACGTTTAACCTCCTGTACGAAGATCGTAGTATGTTATTAAATTATACCAGAACCATATTAATATTTACGATATCATACATGATTCTTTTATGACTTTATACTACCCATTTAATAATAGTTTCCATGTTAAATTATCATTTCGGGTAATAATCGTTTTCTTTATCGTACGTGTTTTAACTTGTTACTCTTGATTGTATCACTTAGATAATGATTCAAATACTTCCAGAATGTAAAAAATTATAAATATATCATATATATTTAGAATATAAATATGAATAATAGACATATATATATGAAATGGAAAACACCGTTTATGGAGACGGTAGTCCGTACGTACGCATAAACGTTGTTTCTGTTTTCATATAGTATTGAACGGAAGTAAGTGAATAAGATATATGTAAGTACATAAATACTTATATATATAAATATATATATCTCCAGTAGCATTATTATGTCATATATTACATACTTATTATTAATATATATTTTTATAATCTTCGATGAATGGTGAACTTGGAAATGAATCTCATCGCATCGTGGAGACGGTAATCCGTACGTACGCACGAGCGAAAATATCATTCTTTTGATATTAAAATAATATATAATTAGATGGTATATCATATATACATAATCATTATCATGTTATATTTATGAATTACACACCATTATTATACTAATCCAAATAATAGTGTATTGAATAACAATTACACCACAACATGGAGATGGTATGTTGTACGTATGCACGTATGGTGACATGTCATTCAAGGAATGGATAGAATAATGAATTTATTTATTACATAATTATAATAACATCACAGTATATAGAAGTTACTAGAGTTATTAATTTAGAATGTAAATAATAAGGAAAGAAGAAGTTGAAGAAGAAAGGAACTTTAAAGTGGGTGGTGAAAACAATACCTCTTCTTCGGGTTCTTCCATTTGATTTGATCAAAAGGGATCCTTAAGATGGCTTTATGAACAAACTAAGGCCTCTAGGATGATGTGAGGGATGTTGATAGTGTATTTGGGATGGTTTTGGTCGAACCAAAAGGCTTTGAAGGTGTGAGAAATTGGTTAGAAGTGGTCTCTTTTTGTAAGGGAGAGGAGGGCTCTTTAGGAATGTATGAAAATATTTTTTTATAATATAATGACATTCGGTTTCTAATGGTCCAAAAATCATTATAGTCAAAGATAAGATGACTCATAGTCCAAATATAATCAACCAATAGGAATTGGACAGGTTTTAGATAATATTTTAATCATTATAATCTTATTTATTTAAATGATTCTTTAATGAGGTAAACATTGCATCATTATTGTGTCATTAATAATTTAATTTATTTGATGTCTAAAAATTATAAATAAAACTATAATGTAGGAAATATTTTTAGCTTTCTAATTAATATTTATAATCAAAAATCCAACATATATAAAACTATGTAAAAATTGTTTTTCTAAAAGATATAAGCATATGTCATTTTTGCCTTTTCCTTAAATTAATTAATCTAAAGTGTCATTATCATTTATAATTGGCTCAAAGGGGTCCCAAAATCGACCCAAAGATGCCCATGGTCAGAAATGTATCAACCAATAGGGTTAGGACATGTTTTAGGGTAAATAAATATTATTATAATATTATTTTGTTACCCTTATTTTCCGGATTTACCCTTTAACCATGGTAAATAAAATATTTACCGAAGTAATTATTCAAAATGTGTAAAAATAAATGATAACTATTTACATAATTTGGACATCCTGATTCCAAATATTGAATCCATTTTTCCAAATTCAAAACACAAAAGTGGCAGAATTTAATTTAAAATTAATTCCCACTGTCAAAACAAATAGCGTGTTTCTAAGAAACAATAACTATCAAAAGATTGATACTTGTTTATGTCCAATTATAAAGTGAAATTAATTCCAATAAACAACATAAGATTAAATGGTAAAAATATATTCTAAATATACTTTATAACCACACAAATTCATAATTTATCACTATTAATTATTTTGATTAAAAAAGTTGTTTTTAATTAAAATTTAGTAATTTTCACTATTCATCAAAATATAAAATTTATCCAAAAAGTACCAAAATTTCACCGTAGGCTAATTTCGATATTCCAAATCCAAAAATGAAGTCTATTCTGATAAATAAAATTTATAAAATTTCAAAAAGTGGGTATTACTATTCATAACGGCTAGTTTAATTAGTTGTGGTGTGTTAGAACTTGAGGTTGCGTACAACACACGCTATTGCATTATTCTAAGGGAAACGTACAATGGAAGCTTGGGGTGTTACATTGTAAATTTTTGATTTCCCCATTATAAACTTATTTAGTCAAATTGAATATATAAAAGTTTAAAATATTGGATTTAAAAGGGTTCACCATTTAAAATAGGTAAAAGCGCATTTTTTGAAAAATACTTCTTTTATCTAAAAAATGAATTTGTTCTTACATTATGTCTAAGAAACTCATAATATGGATTCTAAAATTATAAGGATTATATAAAGTTCAAAATATAGTAAATAATATTCACAACCTCTTTTGAAAGGCTTGTTTGGTAAGTCATGGTGCGCTTGAACTCGATGTTGCGTGTAGTGAAAGTCATTGATTTATTTTGAAAAAGTAACACACTATGAAATCTTGGGGTGTTACATTCTTCCCTCCTTCAATAAATTGCGTCCTCGCAATTTGATATTGTTATTAGAAAATAAAAGATGAAATTAGAAAATATCTTTGTGGGAACCCACATCGGAAAATAGATTAATGAGGCCCCTATTTAAAATAAAGAGTGGTAAGTATGAAGGTTATCAAAAATAACACATACTAGGGTTCCATGTAGAAAAATATGGATATGGAAGAGAAATCTAACCATCAATATCTGATGGAGTGTGGTAGAGGACATGGCAATGGAAAAGCCAACAATCACAAAGCCATAGATTTGTGATGATCTAAGGTACTATCTAGGAAAACGTTTTTGTTCTAAGTTCCTTTTCTTAATGTTGAGGAATTTATTTATAATATTGAATAAAATTACAATGAGATATACTTACTTTATAATTTTTGTTTTAACCATTAATAAATTTCTACCACAAACTCATCTTTCACTACAAAATATAATACAACTCAAAAATACTCTATTTATCCTAATCGTATAGGGTCCCAAATATAATGAATTTATAATTCACAAATCAGACCCTTTAAAAAAAATCAACATTATACAATCCAGGGACATCACGTAGTCCAGTGGAAGGTGGTAAATCCCAATCGCACTATGGTTGTGGGTTTAATTCCCACAGCCTTGTCCGACACCACGGGATGTCACACGGTGTGCGTGTTGTCCTTTTATATAAATCCAAAAAAATAACCTTTCAAACTTAATACATTCCAACCTTTAGACTTTTCCAAATTACTACTATCCAAACTCACAGTCTAAAATTTATAATATATTTAAACACAATGAAGATCCCCCTTTTTTGTAATAACATGTGAATACATTCATCTTGTATTCTTTTAAAACACGACAACACCCTGAATTACAATAAAAACATATTGATTACATTCATGCTCCCTTACTCCTTATAGAATACTAGATTTATTCCTTATATCCATAAACTTTGAATACTTCAACAATGACGAAATAAACAAACCATTAATCAGTTCCAAGGTTGTCTAGAATATCCGATGTATTTATCCAAATCAACCATTACTATCTCAGTATCATGACCATATAAAAGATTACCTTTCCATCAACCATGTATTTTCAAAAAAAAATTAACTTGTTGTTGAGTCACTTTTAATGGTATCATATAATCTCGAATCCTCTCTGAAATTGTACTGCAGTACAATACTTATTTATTTCCATATTTCATATAACTGGAAAATCATCGATACAACATTGAAATGACATAATTCCTTAATAACAACATAAGAACACTACTCATTCCTCATCATCTTTGGTAGTATCATTACATGATTATTATCCAATAGCATCATTTGCGGTATACTCTGATAAGTGGGACATTGATTTGCGTAGTGTCTCAACTCCTTGCAGATGAAGCATTGCACATTTGAAACCTTTTTCTTATCTTTACAGTCACATACTTTGTGTCCTTTTTCTCCACACTTATAACAAACTCTCATTCCCTTCAGGAATTTACCAAGGTGATTCTTTCCACAATTATTACATATGGGAGAATCCTTCTTTCCCTTCTTCCCTTTATCCATCTTTCTCTCTTCCATCCTTTTCGTATCTTTCTTCCCTACAAATCCATAGGACTCAGAGAATTCTTTACTTATCATCTTAACACACGACATTATTTCTTCATATGATGAAAGTACGTGGGAGACTATTACCATTCTTAATTCTGGCTTAAGACCATGAAAGATATGATCCTTCTTACTCGTTGGTTCATAGGTATTACTGGAGTTCTCATTCCTTCTACTAAGCACCATTTCTATACAATGGCATACTCTAGGTCAATTTATGAATCACAATTCATAATTCCAAACATGTAAAATACCTAACATAAATTGAACAGTTTATTGATATAATCCATAAGCATAAAAAATGTTTTCTTTGAGTAAGTATATACTCAGGAGCCCTTCATAATGGTTTTTAAATAAAATGAAAATTATCCTAAGCAAATCCCCTGGGAGTG
The DNA here is from genome assembly GCA_963277665.1 of Viscum album. Taxonomy (NCBI): domain Eukaryota; kingdom Viridiplantae; phylum Streptophyta; class Magnoliopsida; order Santalales; family Viscaceae; genus Viscum; species Viscum album. Next base: position 1,675,675,811 of record OY728133.1, read on the forward strand.
TCGTAACCAAGAGTGAAGCAAGGCCCATTGTCGTGCACCAGTTCTCGTTCGAGTCTACCTCAAAGTGGTGTTTTCTGGTTTTACCCCTAGGTACATCTGTGCCAGAGCCACCTCTACCTTCTCGTATCCAGACAGGGATGTATTGCTTGGAAAACTCACAAAATCTCTACAATACCAAAATTCTAGAAAGTTCTTCTATTCTAATCCTCAAAGTCATTTTTAGGGCTATGTGCTCTAATCAGAGTTTATCTAAATCTAGATTTCACGGTTTGTACTAAACTTCCTCTGATACCAACTGTAATGCCCCAACCCAAGTTACCCAGAGTCGATGCATTATTACATAATTGGCATGACCACAAAGGATTAAATCTCGAAAGACCGATTGGTTTAGTAGCCTGGGAAACACTAGATATATTCATAAGTCTTACATTACATCATTATAATGAAAATTACAACTAAAAAGTCTCCATAGTCCACACTCATGTCCCCACTGACTATTCCTGCAAGTCAGTCATAATACACTTCTTCACATCTTGGGAAAAATAAAACATTGAAAGAGGTGAGCTCAAATTCTCAGTCAGGATAACAATATAGCAAGAACATTCATAAGTAAACATAAGCATTTATGGCAATGTATAACTAAAACAAAAGCCTTATTAAACATAAACCTCAACATAATATAGCAAAATTAAAATCAAATAATTCCATTTACTTACACACATGAATATTCTACTAGTCGAATAATCACATGTAATATCAATAACCACTTTCATATTAAGAGAATGCATAATGTCAGACTATCATAACCACGTAGCCAAGTCCTCATGCCATGACTACAAATAAAAATTTGTTAAGGCCTCATGCCAAGACACTAGTTTGTCTCATGAGACCTACCGATGCATCAAGGAGCTATAGCGGGCTCCACCCGTCACTTACTAAGTCCAATACATTCCTCATATGAAATGGTTTAAACATATCATAAACATTCGTATTAAAACTGGAATAGGAAATGTCAATACATTAACCATAAACCATGAATGGTATAAAAATAGCACATCAACAATAAAACATATCACAAAACCTTCAACACAATATGGAATATTTGTATTATGATAAATCAACTTCAAAACAAGTTTAAAATTCAATAAAGGATTTTGACATAGATGAAAGTGATTTGTAAAACTCCTTGAGAGAAATACCCCTTTTCTTACAAAACATTTAAAAGTCACACAACTTGTCACGAAGCCATTTAAAAATATATTTTTGAATCAAAGTGTCCCATACCACTTTGAAACTTTCAAAAGGAATTAACATTTTAAAAACATTCATGTCCATATAAATAAATCCTTAAAAACCATTTTGAAGACACAGACATTAATGAGAAAGATTTAGAAGAATAAATATTTAAAACATTTTAAATGATGTTTTAGTAAAAATGTCTCTTAAATGAATCACTTTGAAATATATTTCATAAAACATGAACATGGATAATAAATATGTCCCAGTAGATACTTACGTAAAAACAGCCTCGGATATTAAAGAGATTGAGAAGTAAACCCCTACCAATTTGGTAACTTTTGAAACATACAACCCATGAAAGTGGTATCATACAATGAATATGTAAATACACATAATGTAAAGTGTATTACACAAAGAATACAATTATGGGCAGTACGTACACCACACAAAACGTAATAGTGGAAATATGGCATGAATCTCACGGAAATAAGGAGTGAGATGAAAACCCCTTACCTTGCACTTTCCTTTAGTCGAGGGTACATTTAACCTCTTGTACAAAGATCGTAGTATGTTATTAAATTATACCAGAACCATATTAATATTTATGATATCATACATGATTCTTTTATGATTTTATACTACCCATTTAATAATAATTTCCATGTTAAATTATCATTTCGGGTAATAATCGTTTTCTTTATTGTAGGTGTTTTAACTTGTTACTCTTGATTGTCTCACATGGATAATGATTTAAATACTTCCAGAATGTAAAACATGATAAATATATCATATATATTTAGAATATAAATATGAATAATAGACATATATATATATATGAAATGGAAAACACCGTTTATGGAGGTGGTAGTCCATACGTACGCATAAACGCTGTTTCTGTTTTCATATAGTATTGAACGGAAGTAAGTGAATAAGATATATGTAAGTACATAAATACTTAAATATATAAATATATATCTCCAGTAGAATTATTATGTCATATAATACATTCTTATTAGTAATATATATTTTTATAATCTTCGATGAATGGGGAACTTGGAAATTAATCTCATCGCGTTGTGGAGACGGTAATCTGTACGTACGCGCGAGCGAAAATATCATTCTTTTGATATTAAAATAATACATAATTAGATGGTATATCATATAGAAATAATCATTATTATGTTATATTTATGAATTACACATCATTATTATACCAATCCAAATAATAGTGTATTGAATAACAATTACATCACGACGTGGAGACGGTAGGCCGTACGTACGCACGTATGGTGACATCTCATTCAAGGAATGGATAGAATAATGAATTTATTTATTCCCTAATTAAAATAACATCACAGTATATAGACGATACTGGAGTTATTATTTTAGAATGTAAATAATAAGGAAAGAAGAAGTTGATGATGAAAGGAACATTAAAGTGGGTGGTGAAAACATTACCTCTTCTTCGGGTTCTTCCATTTGATTTGATCAAACGGGCTCCTTAAGTTGGCTTTCAGATCAAACTATGGCATCTAGGTTGAAGTGAGGAAAGTTGAGAGTGTATTTGGGCTGGGGTTGGACGAACAAAAAGGCTTTGAAGGTGTGATAAATTGGTTAGAAGTGGTCTCTTTTTATAAGGGAGAGGAGGGGCTCTTTAGGAAAATGTGAAAATATTATTTTATAATATAATGATATTCGGTTTCTAATGGTACAAAAATCATTATAGTCTAAGATACGATGACTCATAGTCGAAATATAATCAACCAATAGAAATTGGACAGGTTTTATATAATATTTTAATCATTATAATCTTATTTATTTAAATGATTCATTAATGAGGTAAACATTGCACCATTATTGTGTCATTTATAATTTAACTTATTTGATGTCTAAAAATTATAAAAAAATACTATAATGTAGGAAATCTTTTTATCTTTCTAATAAATATTTATAATCAAAATTCCAACATATATAACTCTATGTAATAATTGTTTTTCTAAAAGATATAAGCTTATGTCATTTTTGCCTTTTCCTTAAATTAATTACTCTAATGTGTCATTATCATTTATAATTGGCTCAAAGGGGTCCCAAAATCATCCCGAAGATTCCCTTGGTCGGACATGTATCAACCAATAGGGTTAGGACACGTTTTAGGGTAAATTTATATTATTATAATTTTTTTTTGTTACCCTTATTTACCGGATTTACCCTTTAACCATGGTAAATAAAATATTTACCGAAGTAATTATTCAAAATTTGTAAAAATAAAAGTTACCTATTTAAATAATTTGGATATCCTGATTCCAAATATGGAATCCATTTTTCCAAATTCCAAATATAGAAGTGGCAGAAATTAATTTAAAATTAATTCCCTCTGTCAAAACAAATAGCGTGTTTCTATGAAACAATAACTATCAAACGATTGATACTTGTTTATGTCCAATTTTAAAATGAAATTAATTCCAATAAACAAAATAATATTAAATGGGAAAAATATATTCTAAATATACTTTAAAACCACTCAAATTCATAATTTATCACTATTAATTATTTTGATTAAAAAAGTTGTTTTTAATTAAAATTTAGTAATTTTCACTATTCATCAAAATGTAAAAGTTATCCAAAAAGTACCAAAATTTCACCGTAGGCTAATTTCAATATTCCGAATCCAAAAATGAAGTCAATTTTGATAAATAAAATTTATAAAATATCCAAAAGTGGGTATTACTATTCATAACGGCTAGTTTAATTAGATGTGGTGTGTTAGAACTCGAGGTCGTGTACAACACACGCTATTGCATTATTCTAAGGGAAACGTACCGTGGAATCTTGGGGTGTTACATTGTAAATTTTTGATGTCCACATTATAAATTTATTTAGTCAAATTGAATATATAAAATTTAAAAATATTGGATTTAAAAGGGTTCACCAATAAAAATTGGTAAAAGTGCATTTTTTGAAAAATACTTCTTTTATCTGAAAAAAATGAATTGGTTCTTAAATTATGTCTAAGAAACTAATAATATGGATTCTAAAATTATAAGGATTATATAATGTTCAAAATTCAGTTAATACTATTCATAACCTCTTTTGAACGGCTTGTTTGGTAAGTCATGGTGCGCTTGAACTCGGTGTTGCGTGTAGTGAAAGTCATTGATTTATTTTGAAAAAGTAACACACTATGAAATCTTGGGGTGTTACAATAACCATCATGAATTCCTTATAAAATATATCATAGATCGGAATAGTCAGCCTTCTAACTACTGATGGAATCTGCCACCTATAATGAAAACAAGAACATTTATGAAACGAAATACTAAAGAAAAATGGAAAATAATATATTTATAATGATGCAAATAAGATTTTTTATTTTTTTAATCAAACATAAATTTATATTATATAAAACAAACAATATATAATGAAAAAAACATTGAAAGAGAAACATAGTTATTTAATATAATATTAAACACTTAAATCTTAAAAAGGATAAGTTAATATTATAATTAATTTTAAAAGCGTCATGCGATGTATTTGAAATTTATTTAATAAAATTTATTACAATATTTTTATATCAAACCAGGAATTATAATTCAATAATGACTAATAGGAAGTTTTACCATGATTTCACATTAATACGAGGTATTTTTCTATTTTTTTGACTGTTGAATATATGTTTTAGTGTTTTTAAAAACAAAAAATGTATTTAGATACATAATCAAAAAACCATCATTTGGAATGACAAGTCATCAGTTTGTACATTTCATAATTAAATATATGGTCATTTCCACATGATTTCATGACAATCCAATGTCATTTTTTTAGTTTTGACCATTCGATGCACGTATTAGTGTTTTAAAACACTAAAAACGCGTATATGGCCATATCAAGAAAACCATCACTCAGAATGACATATCGCATGCTCCAATATTTCAAAATTAATTATATAGTGGATTTTTCAATTATTTCAGGACAATACGATGTCATTTTCCAATTTTTGATCATTCCATGCACATTTTGTTATTTTAAAACACTAAAAACGTATTTATGGACAAAATAGTAAAACCATCATTCTGAATGATGTGGCGTCAGTTTCTACATTTCACAACTAAATGTAAAGTGGTTGTATAATGATTTGACATCAATTTGAGGTTGTTTTCCGTTTTTTGACCATTCCACATACATTTGATTGTTTTATAACACTAAAAACATGTCTGTGGAGATGATGGAAAGTCTATCATTCCTAATGATAATACAACGATCCCTAAATTTAGAAATTAAATATACTATTTTTGTACCCTAATTTTAGGATTATATTATGTCATTTACCTAGTTTTGACTATTCCACACATGTTTTAGTATTTTAATACACTAAAAACGTTTTTATGGATGTAGTGGAAAAACCATAATTTATAATGAAATGTCATTAATTCCAACATTTCAAAATTTAATATATAGTAGTTGTCTTATGATTTCAAGACAATTCAATGTCGTTTAATAGTTTTTACCATTCCATGCACATTTTAATGTTCTAAAACACTAAATTTTTTTTGTCCGTAATGGGCATACCATTAGTCGGAAGGATAATCCACAAGTTACAACAATTAAAAATTAATTATATGGTGTTTTCCATGAATTTTAGATAATATTATTTTTTTCTAGTTTCAAAAGATACATGAACATTTTTGTGTTTTAAAACAATAAAACATATTCACAACCATAACAAGAAAACTGTCCCTGAAAATGATGTGATGTTGATTCCTAAATTTTACAATTAAATATATGAAGGTTTTTTCCAGATTTTATGACATTCCAATGTCATTTTCATTGTTATGACCATTTCATGCACGTTTTAGTGTTTTAAAACACAAAAAACACGTTTATGACCATAATGGGAAAATAAGCATTTGGAGTGAAGTTCAATCAGTTCCAAAATTTAAAAACTAATAATATATCTATTTTCCCATTACATTACATCAATACGGTGTCGTTTTTCTAGTTTTTACATTTCCATTTACGTTTCCTTGTTTTAAAACACAGAAAACATGTTTATGGACATAATAGGTAAAACATCATTTGTAATGATGTGGAATTTTTTTCTACATTTAGAAATTAAATCTATATAATTTTATGATTATTTTTAGATAATACATCATTGTTTTTCATAAATTTTACCATTCGACACATGTTTTAATATTTTAAAACACTAAAATTTAATTTATAGTCATAATTGGAAAACTGTCATATAGAATAATGTTCAATTGGTTTCAATATATGAAAATTAAATAAACACGGGTTTCACCTAATATTATGACAATCCAACATATTTTTTATAGTTTTGAACATTCTATGCACATTTTAGTGTTTTAAAACTGTAACAAAAAATTTACGACCATAATCAGAATAAAACTACTCATAATGACGTGTCTTAGATTCCAATATTTCCTAATAAAATTTATGATTTTACCCTAATTTTACGGCAATATGACATTTTTCTAGTTTTTAACATTCCATGCATGTTTTAGTGTTTTAAAACACTAAATACATTTACGACTATAATAAGACAACCATTATTCAGAATGACATGAAATCAGTTCTTATATTTTAAAAATATATCTACAATCATTTTCCAATGATTTTAGGAAGGTCTATAAGAGTTTTCCTAGTTATTTTTGTTCCACACATATTTTAGTGTTTTAAAACATGAAAATCATGTTTCTGGACAAAACTATAAAACTGTCATTCAGAATGATTATCCATTGGTTCCAACATTTAAAATTTAATTTTATAGTAATTTTCAGCATATTATAGGGAACTATGTTTTCATTTTACTAGGATGGACCACTTGAAACTTGTTTTTAAAGGCTTTTGTATCATTAATTAGTGTTTACTGTGTCAGAATCAAGAAAACATGCTCATATTGTTTTCAAACATGTGGATAATGGTCTTCAACTTTTTTTATGTGTAAGAATCAACAACATGTCAATCAATAAAAATATTTTATCTGTATAACCTGAAATGAATTTTTTCTATATTATAGTTTGAGTTTTGTTTTATTTATGGATTTTGTATATTTTCTTTTCAAAGTCTATAGGCAGAAACAGATTTAGGGACATCAAAATAAAAATAAATATAGAAAAAAACATAACACTTTATAAGTATATTACAAAATTTAATAATCTATTTTTAATAATTTTTTAAGGAATATTAATTTAATATTACCATTATTTGATTATTAAAGACATCATATTTTAATGATTTAGTATTCTACCTATAATCATGATAATTAATTAGAAATATCATTGACTCGTGCGAAATCTACCTAAGAATCTACCCACATATTCTGGAAGCATCATTGGAAGTCACCCCAAACTCATCAAATAAAACAATTATCTTGAAGTCTTTTAGGTCCAACAAACATGTTGTGTTCATATATTTATCCATTCTATGATTGTATTTATCTATTAGAAAAATGAATTAAATAATTTATAAAATATATTTTTTTGAACAATGACATACATACCAGAAATGGTAAACTTCCAATATCCCCTAGACAAAGAGGTGACCAACTGCTCGATCATCGAAGTTGAAATAGGATTTAGGCTACCAATGATATCTGGGGAAATTTATGACTCACTAGTAATTTTGGGTTGAACAAAATTACAAGGATCCAAAGATGTTGTAGGTAGTGGTGGTGTTCTCTGAGATGTTGATCAGCTAAAATCTAAATTTTTTATATTCTCAGCTTTCCAGCATTTCAAATTGTTACAATATATTAAATATATAAATAATTAATAACTATATCCTTTTTAAAAAGGAAAAAAAACTAGAACAATTTGTATATGTACAAAACACATATCAATGATAAATTGTAATATAATTTCATTACAAATTTACACTGTCAATTATCTTCATCTTCATTATCATCATTTTTTTCAACCTTCAATATGGAATGACCTTATATTTTTTCCTCTCATTCCAGTTATACCATTATGATATTGTAAGGAATAAAATGTTCAATATTATATTTAAGATGATATTCACTATCATAAAGAACCAATTGATCTTAATAACCCATATCATATAAGTATCTATGCTTTTAGTGTACAACAACTCTCTGAACATCATGTATTTTATCATCCATATAATAAACCATATTTTCTTGTGATCCCAAGATAAATGGATTATTCCTTACATGTTCATTGATATCCATCAAGTGGGAGAAGTTGATAGAATTTACATGTAACGAATCTTTAATTATACCCATATCAATGTTAAACCACATTACATTAAATAGGCCATTTTAAAACTGGCCATGATATTTTACTCAACCATATCAATCTGCTTCCCATATTATCCCACCTCTGTAATTGTAATTACACCACAATTTTGTGTTTTAAAGATTATTTATGAAAAATTATATTATACTAGAGGCCATTAATATTGTAGGCATCAAATCTCTTAGCCAACCTTAGTGAACATCGATCCAAAAGACATCAAATCATTTGATATTTCACATCAATTGTCAATATTCATTATCTGTAAAAGAAATAATATATTACTCTTAACATAGAAAAAATGACATGTCAATAATAAAAAAATTAGTATATACATAAATGATGGGTGAACCATTCGATAATATCCTTATTAAAAGATTTTTTTATTCCATCTCACTTTGATATCAACCCCTTAGTCGCATCATTGTTTTCAGTCACAATTTTTCAATAAATGGGTCTAAAATATCACTATTGAGTAGCACATATCTATGTTCTTTTAGTAACTCCAATTCAGTCTGTTTAAAATTTGACCCCTTTCACAATGGTAGTCCCATATATGGAAATAACAATGACTAATTTCCAGAACTGGAATTATTGGAGATGTCATTAGCACATCCAACAAAATTGAATCTAGTCTCAATCCCATCTAATTACCTAGAATAGAAGGCCATAAACTATCCAGTTATCTATCCTTCTGTAATAGTAACTTCTTGTTGAACTGTATTCTTCACATATTATTTCAAATGACCTAATTACCTAATGAAAAAATATTAAAATATTAAAATAGTTACACAATGATTTTATAATATTTATTTAAACAATTAAAATAAAAAAAATATTAATGTACCTATATATTAGATACATTTATCGATTGTGTAATAGTCAACCATGTATATATTCTTCAATCAAATGAAAAGTCAAATGAATTATGACTATGAGGAATGAAAGGGGAAATACCATCTAAAAATGAAATAGTTTCAAATGAATTCTATCATAATGTGTATACATCTTTGAGGTATTTAGTGTTTTTCACCAAATCGCAATGCAAAAGTTATAAAACAGAACTAGAACTGTAATTAAATTTTCATGTGATTGATTATTCAATGAAAATGAAAACAACTTCTCAATAATTTTTTTTATTCATGACTTTTCTATCCTTGTAAATTTTTAATTTTCAATTTAACAGACGTTGATATGTTACTTGGATATTCATATTGAAATTTTATATCAATTAATGTTTGAAAAAATTTATCTTTATGATGTTTTTTCATTGTAAATATATCCAAATGATACTTTACATTATATTTTTTCCCAAAACCATGCTTTATATTCATTTACTCCTAATTCTTACAAGCATTAAGGTGATCCTTCAATATACACTACTCATTAAGTACTATAAAAATTGCATTGCCATTGAAGATATTCTCAATATGTATTATGTAAATAATAGGAAATATAAAATTAAACTCCCAATATGGATGTTTAAAAAATATAATATTTTTTCTTCCATTATTATATTCTGGATTCTTTAGATATTAGAACTCTTACCCTTTCCCCCTTCTTTAAACTGATGACATTTTCTAAAATCATCATAGACATTCATTAATTGTCACGCGATTTTTGAACCAAATAGCACCCTTACTGACATTCTAACTTCAATATATCCATCAAATCATTTCTCGTTAAACATGAATTTGCGAGAAGCATAAAAAAATTCATGATAACACATAAAAAATCATTTCTTATATGAGGTAATTGTTGAGGTTCAAAATCAAAATTATAAACTCAATAAGCCAAACAAGTATTAGTATTCCAAGAAGTTGAATTTTCTAGTCTAGAAATGTCACTATTTTTACATTAAATATGAATTCAATTTGGATAGTTTTCTCATTGAAAAATCTTATGATACCATGCCTTCACCCCATAATTCTTATAGTTCTTTAATTATACGTTGAAGGAAAACATCAATGTCATTTCACATAATTTCTTTTCCAGGAATAATCAATGAATGAATGAATGAATTATTCTTCATACACATCCATGGAGGTATATTATAGGATATAAAAACATCTGTAGAAATTTTATAATTGTTACATAATGTTTTAAAAGGATTAAAACCATCAGAATCCAATCTTTAGCATACATTCCTAGGATCCGATGAAAAATCCAGATATACCTAATCAAATATCTTCCATGATATTGAATCCTATTGAAGTATTATCATGAAATTCATTCTATCCTGAGCATTCCATTTCATTTCCACTGTATTATTAGATGACATGAATAATGTTTTCATGCATGGTTTTAGAGGAAAATAACACAATAACACTGTAATAGATTTCTTCTTCTATTTATTCTTATGTTTCCTTTGATTTATACTCTCACTATTGTTCATTTAAATCCACATTCTTCTATGACATCTTATCAATTATTATTTATCAAAATCCTCTCCCCATTAATGCATTCAGTCATTAGGTCCTGTATGTATCTTTTAAAAATACATTCCATGTTTTTCAATGACATTATTCATCTTATAGATTGATGCAAGGATCATAGATTCATCAAATTAATAATGATGAAACCCAAAAATCAAGGATATTAATTTCTCAGTAATTCTACTAAGACACTTGATATAATATAACTTGTCTTTAAAAGGTTACTTCTAATACTTGCCACAACCTTCATTATGTTCTTGTTGTCTATCTTTAATTAATTCATAAAAATAATTTTTCTGGTCATTGATGTTCTGAGAATTATTAACCATTTTTGGATTAACTAATGATTATATTTATCAATTTAAATATACTATATTATATTTTACAAAACAAATATGTGTTAGTAAAAAAATTTAATTGAATTATCTTCTTCCATGTCACTTTTTATTTCAATAATATTATTGATATTTTTTTGACATTCCATTACACTTGATTCACAGTACCCAGTCCAACATACAAATCGAGTAGGAAACTATTTCAACAATAAATTCTCATATAATTCTTTTCTATTCAACCATCACTTGAATTTACAATCAAGACACATACATTTTATTCTACCATACAGTAATTTTATTTCAAGTTCATAATCTAATAATTCTTCCAAACCCAAGGCATATCGAGGTGTTTTTTGAGGTAAATTAATACAAATATAATCCATAGGTATTGTATTGTATTATCCCTCTACATTCAGATATAAATATATAAATGTTTAATAAATCATGTAAAATCAAAATTAAATATCCCCCAACATCACCATTAACTCTTTCATAACAACTATAAATGAAAATGGGATGAATAAAATAATGAATATTTTCTTACTAATATTTTAATATAGAATCATGAATCAAATAAATTATTATTTATCACAAATTATATGAATGGGGAGAACCAAATAAAATATAATGGTTTATTCTACCATAGTTTTTAACAAAGTATGGACCATTCCATTGAAATATTTGCTACATTGAATAATATCAGACCCTATTCTCATGATACACCTAAGACCCATAACACCCCTTTAGAAATATAAATGAAAAGTATAAATTATTTAGATATCATGATGGGTCATGCATACCCAAAATATTCAACTATATATGTATTATATTTTATTGAGATAACATAGTGTGACTTCATGGTGTTCCATGAATTATATAAATCATCAATGTCCATATAACATAAAATCAGATGTTCCTCCAATTCAAGGTAAACATAAAAAAATTATGATATTATAAATTTGAATAATTTCAATTGTGATTTAAAAATAAAATGATAAAAAAATATTCATTCGGACAAAACAAATTAAACACTATAATTAGTTTTAATAAAAATCATGTTAGTTAAAATAAATTAAACGAACCTATATTAGTTGATCAAGTTACAATAATCAATAATTGATTATCATGGGTTTAAAATTATATCCTAACTATTATATCATTATTCAGAAGACATTATTAAGCAATGTGATTCTTCAAACATGAATAAAACATGATTAATTATGATAAATTTGAAAAGGGTCTAATATCACATTTCCAAAGTTGTCATCCTTAGAAATCATTACAGGGTTGGTGATGAAACCATGTTTGACCCTGAACCCTACAAAAAATGTAACACCCCAATATAATTTAAATGGTAATTAATTATTTAATAATTGTTTAATAATTAAAACTATCTAATGATTGGTTTAACAAAATGGTTTTATAAATATTTAAAAATAATAAAAAAATTATTTTCAATCAGAATATTACTTAATATATTATTTTTCAAGAAATAGTATATCTTTTAATATATATATATATATATATATATCATTTATAATTCATAATTGTTTTAAAATTTTGTAATATAATATAATTATATTTATATTTGAATAATTATATGGGAAACAAAATACATATTATTATGAATTTTTTTATAAGATAAATTCATTATTAATGATGTTAAGATAATAATGAGAGTATTAACAGAAATTAAAATGTATACATATATAAATAATAAAACAAATTGATATAAAATAAAACCAATTGGTGAAATGAAATTAAAAAAATGAAATGAATAACTACATTTTACATTTTCGGGAGGCTGTAATAGGGTTATTCAGGGTAGTCCTAGTGCGAGAAGATAAAAGTCGCTTGTCTAGTGTTCGTCGAGCTCAACCGATGGTCCAGGATGATGCCAATGCCTTAGGGTTCGTATTCTTCTTCAAGAATCGAGGGCGATACCGATATAGGAGAAGCAAACCCATAGTTCATCATCAGATTATACTTCTTCAATCATCTTTCAAGGATCATGCTCTATTTAGGGATCGAACGAAGAGGTGCCCAACGTTTTTTAGTGGTTCAATATCATCGAAGTATTTCGATCACAGAAAGAAAATGTTGATCGTGGATGGAAACCCCTAATGAGTGGTTCGAGTTAGATTTGAGCTTGAGGTAAGGTCGGTCGTTAATGATAGATTCTTGTTTTCTTCATATCCTTTATGTGTATATTTTACCCAATTTCCAGATTTGATTTCAATATTTTAATCATCCACTTTTTTTCAGTATCCTGTCCAATTGATATAATGATTTATTTTTCTCCATTTGGTTTTGTCTTCAAATTTTTATGTTTGACACATTTTGGATTCTACTGATATAATGATGTGTATCATTTCTCAACATTAATGGTTGGATTTGTACATGTTTCCCAATAATCAGATTCCTTTTAGTTTATCTATCTGCATTGTTTAGTTTGTTTATGAGTCCTTTTCTTACAATTAAATAATAATATTCCACTCATTAAAATGCCATGCTATATGTATTTATCAATTTTCATGCTTCTATCTATCAGTGTGGTGTTGTTTTCCCACTTGATGTATATATCAATTAGCTTGCATTGCAAACCAATTAGATTAAATAATCTATCCTCACAAGATGAAATAAATAAATCACAAAGATTATCCTGCTATGAGTATATAAAAAGGGAGTGTGGAAAGTCTGTGGAGAAGAAAACGGAGAGTGCCTGGTTTTTCTCTTTTTTTTTGGGTTTTATGAATTTGAGTGGCAAGTGGATTTGGGAAAGAGAAGATGTCATAAGAACACATCCACATAAAATTTGGTAAGATACTATTTATTTTCAATCACTCACTCTGATATTTTATTTAATTTTTCTAAGGGATTATTTCGTTTTGTTTCTTAATTTTCAAATATTTTTATTATATAGTTGTATGTATTATGGTTCACATACATATATTTCCAAATCTAATTAGATTAAGGTTTTCTAAAACTGTAAGTCTGTGTATGTTTTTGTTCATAATGTTTTAAATAATGGGATTTATTATCAATTATATTTTGTTTGCATAATGTAATCTCTAGGTTAATGTAAGTATTAATTTGTTAATTATTTTCAAATAATGCTATTAATTTTATGAAGTCACGTAAGAGTGATTTTATTTAAAACTTTGTTTTGCCTTAAGACTTGTATTCTGGTAACATTTATTTGTTATTGTATTAAATCATGTTATATATTTTTGTTTATACAGCTATATATATTTGTGTTTTTATTTCATTTCAAAACTCCACTTTGTTTTAAATATATTAAAATATGGTATAATTCTTTATAAGTTAATGTTTTATTGATTACATGCATGTGGATGAAATAAAAGTTAACATTTTATGGGTTTTTTAGTTTATCTACATGTTACCAATAAAAATGCACATAACATATCAACATGTTTTATCGACATTATGGGCGTCACAATTACACATTTACATGGCCATGCATTTATGCATATCATCAACGTTCATTACGCTAAAAGCGAACATAAAATTTCATGTTAAAAACATTAAAGTCTATTTTCATTTTCACCTATTACATGAATTTTATTAGAAAATTGAAAGTAACATTTATAATGTTTTATTCATAATTTTATCAACAAAAATTAATTAATTGTTATAATTAATTTAAATTAAACTATGCATATGTGCATCAAAGAGGAATTGAGAAAGGATGATTAAATGCAGTGATATACCTTGTTAAGTGAATGTGGTAGAAGTGCTAGTCATAACCAAACATGTAGATGATAAAAAATAATGGAAATATTTATTTAATTATGTTATATTTATAAATACATGTGTATTTTAATTCATTGATAAGTTAAATAAAAAAACTCTATTGACCAATATTAATATATATATATATATAAAGAAAACATTACATGTTTTCAAAAAATACCAGTGCTTGTTTGTTGTAAAAATACAAGGTCATTGGGGAGTGAACCCATCCATTACTAAGTGGGTAGGCCCAAGACAACCCTCAATGAATTAAGTTGCCTCAAAATAATGTTTTGTTTTAATGAAGTTTGCTTAATATTTTCCAATGAAAATAACTGGATTAGTTTAAAAGTGTTTTCAATGTATAATCATTTTTCAAACGCATTACATTATTTTGTAAATGATGTTTTACAATCGAATTTACAAATGAAAATTTTCAAATTTATTATCAAAAGAATATTTTTAAATGCATTTTATCCAAGGATTCCAAAACCCCTTACTGGGCACCTTTTGTGCTCACACTATGTTTTCAAAATGTTTTTCACTGGTATCTTTGAAATATTGAGTTGAGCATCTTTATTGCAGCATGGGCCGAAGTGAAGTTGACCGTTATTTTCATTTCAATTCAATCTGTAACTCTGATGTTTTTTTCTAAGCATGTAACTTTTCTCTATAACCTAGACCAGAAAAAGATCCCCGTTTGTTTAAAGTGTTGTGTAATTGTTATGTTTCTTTTTAAAAACATTCCACAACATTTTGAAGCACTAATTCTAGAAGATCGGTCTCAGGGTGTTATAATTGGTATCATAGGCATGGTCTAGAAAACTTTAGGGATTATATGTCGCCGTCTTAGCGATAAATTTTTGAGTTCAGGGCCATAGAGGTTTGAAAATTTTGAAGAACTGATTCTAGAAGATCAGTCTCAGGGTGTTATAATTGGTATCATAGGCACGGTCTAGACAACTTTAAGGATTATATGTCGTCGTCTTAGTGATAAATTTTTGAGTTCAGGGCCCTAGAGGTTTGAAAATTTCTTAGATGGAAATTAAGAATTTTCGTAAGTCCGACGAAAGAATTGCGATGGCACAATTCATTTAAGGGCAGAGGGAGAATGTAACACCCCAAGAAAATTTAAATGGTAATTAATTATTTAATAATTGTTTAAAAATTAAAACTAACTAATGATTGTTTTAACAAAATGGTTTTATAAATATTTTAAAATAATAAAAAATATGTTTTGAATCAGAATATAACTTAATAAATTATTTTCCATGAAACAGTATATTTTTTAATATATATATACATATAATTTATAATTCATAATTGCTTTAACATTTTTACATATAATATAATTATAATTATATTTGAATAATTATATAGGAAACAAAATTCATATTATTATGAATTTTGTATAATAAAAATTCATTATTAAAGAAGTTAAGATAATAATGAGAGTATTAACATAAATTAAAATTTATACATATATAATGAATAAAACAAACTTATATAAAATAAAAAAATCGTGACATGAAATAAAAAAACAAAATGAATAACTACATGATATGTTTTTGGGAGGCTGTAATAGGGTTATTCGGGGTAGTCCCTGTGCGAGAGGAATAGAGTCGCTGGTCTTATTTTTGTCGAGCTCAAGCGATGGTCTAGGCTGATGCAAATGTCGTGGGGTTCGTATTCTTCTTCGAGAACCGAGGTTGAGACTGAGAGAGGAGTCACATACCCATAGTTCCTCGTCAGATTAGACTTATTCGACCATCCTTCGAGGATCAAGCTCTATTTAGTGTTCGAACGAAGAGGTGCCCAACGATTTTTAGTGGTTCAATATCGTCGAAGTATTTTGATGACAAAAAGAAAATGTTGATCGTGGATGGAAACCTCTAATTAGTGATTCGAGATAGATATGATCTTTTGTTATAGTAGGGTGTTAATGATATATTCTTGTTTTTTTATTATCCATTATGTGCTTATTTAAACAGATTTCCAGATTTGATTTCAATATTTTAATCATCCACTTTTTTTCAGTATCTAGTCCCATTGGATTAATGATTTCATTAACTCCATTTGTTTTTGTCTTCATATTTTTATATTTGATACATTTTTTATTCCACTGATTCAATGATGTGTATTATTTTTCAACATTAACGGTTAGATTTGTCCAAGTTACCCAATAATCTGATTCCTTTTAGTTTATCGATCTACATTGTTTTGTCTGTTTATGAGTCCATTTCTTAAAATTAAATATTTTGATTCCACTCAATAAACTACCATGCTATATGTCATTATCAAATTCCATGCTACTATCTGTTAGGGTGGTGTTGCTTTCCCACTTGATTTATATATCAATTAGCTTTCCCTACAAACCAATCAGATAAAATAAAATATCCTCACAAGATGGAATAAATAAATCACATTGATTATCCTTCTATGAGTATATGAAATGGGAGTTTGGAAAGTCTATAGAGAAAAAAATAGAGAGTTCCTAGTTTTTCTCACTTTTTGGGTTTTAATAATTTTAGTGGAATGTGGCTTTGGGAAAGAGAAGAAGTCATAAGAACACATCTTCATAAAATTTGGTAAGATACTATTTATTTTCAAACACACACTCTTCTATAGTTGTATGTATTCTGGGATTATTATGTTTTGATTCTTAATTTAAAATTCTTTTTCTTCTATAGTTGTATGTATTCTGGATCAGATACATAAATTTCCAAATCTAATTCGATTAAGGTTTTCTAAAACTGTAAGTATGTGATTGTTGTTGTTCTTAATGTTTTAAACAAAGGGATATATTATCAGTTATATTTTTGTTTCATAATGTAATCTGTAGGTTTATGTAAGGATTAATTTGTTACTTATTTTCAAATGATGGTATTTATTTTATAAAGCCACGTAAGGGTGATTTTATTTAAAATTCTATTTTTCCTTAAAACTTTTATTCTGGTAATATTACATTGTTGTTGAATTAAATGCAGTTATATATTTCGATTTATGCAGCTATATATATGTGTGTTTTTATTTAATTTCTAAAATCCACATTGTTTTAATGATATTGAACTATGGTATAATGATTTATAAGTTAACGTTTTATTGATTACATTCATGTGGATGAAATAACAGTTATCATTTTATGAATTTTTTTTTAGTTTATCGGCATGTTACCAAAAAATGCACATAACATATCAATATGTTTTATCGACATTATGGGCATCACAATATCACATATACATGGCCATGTGTTTAGGCATATCATTGACGTTCATTACTCTAAAATCAAACTTATAATTTCAAGTTTTAAACATTAAGGTATATTTTCAAGTTCAGCAATTAAATTAATTTCATTAGAAAATTGAATGTCACATTTATAATGTTTTATTCATAATTATATTTACAAAGAATCATTAATTGTAATAATTAATTTAAATTAAACTGAACATATGTGCAACAAAGAGGATTTGATAAAGGATGATTAAATACAGGGATATACCTTGTAAAGTGTATGTGGTACAAGTGTTAGTCGTAACCAAACATGTAGATGATAAAAAATGAAAGTATTTATTTAATTATGTTATATTTATAAATACATGTGTATTTTAATGCATTTATAAGTTAAATGCAGAAAAAACTCCAGTGAACAATACTAGTATATATATATATATATATGTAAAGAAAAATTTAAATGTTTTGAAAAAATACTTGCGCTTGTTCGATGTAAAGATAGAAGGTCATTGGGGAGTGAGCCCATACTTCTCTAAGTGGGTAGGCCCAAGACAGCCCTCAAAGAAGTAAGTTTCCTCAAAATGATGTTTTGTTTTAATGAATTTTGCTTAATATTTTCCAAAGAAAATCTCTAGATTAGTTTAAAAGTGATTTCAAAGTATAATCATTTTCAAAGGAATTGCATTATTTTGTAAAGGTTGTTTTACAAATGAATTTACAAATAAAAATTTTCAAATGTGTTATTGAATGGATATTTTTAAAATTAATTTATCAATGGTTTTCAAAACCCCATACTGGGAACCTTTTATGCTCACACTATGTTTTCAAATTGTTTTTCACAGGTTGCTTTGAAATCCAGAGTTTAGCATCTTTGTTGTAGCTTGGGCCAAAGCGGTGCTGACCTTTATTTTTGTTTCAATTCAATCTGTAACTCTAATGTTTTTTTTGAAGAATGTATCATTTCTCTAGAACCTAGACCGGTAAAATATCCTTGTTTGTTTAACGTGTAGTGTAATTGTTATGTTTCTTTAAAAACAATTCACCGAATTTTCAAGAACTGATTTCGAAAGAGAGGGCTCGGGGCATTATAACTAATTGTTAATGAGTTGTAAAATACCCTCAATTATGTATATGACAAAATTTAGAGGTATTAAAAAATATAAAACACAGTGGAATTCATTAATATCAAATATATACCCTATAATTATTAATGATTTTGATTCTATAACTGAAATAAATCAGAAAAAAATTATTTCTTAAATTTAATACATCATTAAAAAAACATAATGATTGTTATAACTCCAAACAACTAACCCAAAAAATCCAAATAACACATTTTAATATGAAATTACATATGTAATTAATCAACAATGTATACAAAAATCCATAAATTTTTTATCAATGATGATTATCCATCTAATAATACTTAATAATAAAAATAGGTGGAGGATTATGAAACCTTTAGGGTGTCTATGTTTCTGCCATAGAGGGGATCCAACGTATGTAGAGGGAGTATAGAGGGGGGGTATGTGTCACTGTTGAAGAGGGGAACTGATTTAGGGTGACGTTGGTTGGAAGGGGGGGTTCATGTTACTTGTGAGATAGTCAAAGAGGAGGTCATATGGGGGGATAGTCACATGGTTTTGGGTCATGGGGGTTGGGAGTCACGACCTCGGGGTGAGGGAGGTTGTAGAGGTCATTGTCAGGGAGAGCAGAGAAGTAGGGGTGGGTGGAAATGTGCTGATGGGCTCGAGGTCACCACCAGAGTGAGGATAGGAGATGGGGGTGGGGGGAATGAATCATTGCCTTGAGGTCGCTGTTAGGGAGAGTAGAGGAGGTCCCAGAGAGGTGGGGTGGGCTGGGGTCAGGGTCCCACAAAGGGATGGGGGTAGGGGAGGTATTAGGGTTTTTTCAAACATTTGGTGGTAGTTTAATTGTTAAAACTGCTGATTAAAAACATAAAAAATATCATAGGGGATTTATAAAATTGGCGCTATATTATTTAATTTTTTTAAAAGGATTAATTTTGATTCAGTTTTCAGAACCACCGTGAATACACTACTAATAACCAACTTATTTTTATAGTGTTTAGAAATCCTGTAATTTCTTTTTTATTATTATATGGTTCTCCTATATGAATAATGTTTCTTGAATTTTGTTTTGTTGGTTTTAGTGAATGGATAGAACCTAAAATAAACATGTTAATGTGGAGTGTGATGAAAAATGAAATGATTTTCATCCTGAGAAACCAAATTTTATGTTATCTGGGATGAAAATACTCACTGTTAGGCTCACAAAACATTATCAGTATATGAATCATGTTACACTTCCAAACAAATAATGGATGGAACAACATTATTTTGAGTCTTTCATGATGCAATATTCACATTATTTTTGTGGGTCCTATGATCCAAATGTTTTTAAAAAATGGATCCATACAATAGAAATTATATTTTCTATTATCCAGTGTTCAAGACATGAAAATTCAATTATGCTTTCTATAATTCGAATGGTGAAGCGTATCAATGGGGGACTCTTAACAAGAATGCAAAGAAACAAAATGAAATTAACTCGATTGATTGGGAAGAGTAGAAGGTCATATTTTTTAACAAGTGCATTCATTATATTCTTATTAGGATGATAGATATGGATTACCTTTAGATAAAAAAACGATTTTGAATCATTTGGATACCATGAAGAAAATTATAAAAGGCTTGTGAGGTACTCTTATGATATTATCATCCAACCTAAAAGTAATGTTGGTCGATGATTCAATGGCTTAAAACCAAATATCTAATAGGAATTGGCCATCATAGACTTTAGTATAAATGAAAATATTGTTCAATGTTCTATCAAGGTAGATATCGAGGTTGTATTTTAATATCTATATCATTTTTTTGATAAGAAAAGGAATATGGAGTTCAATGTCAAATCTAAGAACCATGGAGAGAAAAAGATGAGATTTTTTTACTCACATCGTGGGAAGATGAATAGAAGAAATTATCTTAAGGGCACTGTAAAATGTATTTGGTGTGGAGGTATGGTCATCTGGAAACTAATTTTTGATGTTATTGTAAGAAGTTAATTGACAATGTGAGTAGAGAAAAGGATGCATAAAAAGAACCTCCCCCACATCAGTGCATTAAGTGTGAGGAGAATGGGCATTATGATAAGTAGTGCCAAAAACAGAGGGTTAAGGATGATGATTAATGTTTGTAACCTCTTCAATAGAGGGACAAGGGGAAATCTCATGGGTCATTATTCTCGATGAGGGGTATAATAACGATGTGGTGAAAGGTATTCTTAACATCGACCATATAACTTATAGTATCTTGTTGGACTACAGATCTACCAATTATTTTATTTCTAAATAATGTAATAAGTATCAATATGCCACCCAAATGATAATATGTGGAATTAGAAATGAAAACCCTTAATTGTATGATGATTTCATGTCATGTCTATAAATCCTCTCTTGTAGATGTTTTTTGTTAATATGCTTCTTCTAATTTTTTTTGTTCTTACATTTGTGTAATTTGATTTCATCATAGCCATAGATCATATTTATTTTCATAACACCAACATCAATTATCCAGGATGTGATTTCATGTTTGATATTTCAAACTAACTAAAGTTATTATATCTAAATGACGATACATATGATCTTTTTATGGAGATTATATCCATTATTTTGGTCTTAAATCCCATTTATAAGGGGTGTTTATATCAAATGGTTGGGGAGGAACATGAAATCTATGATATTCGTATTGTTTGAGAATGTTTTGATGAATTTATGGATGAGTTTCCTAGTTTTCAATCAATAAAATTAAGTTGAGTTCTCAATAAAACTCATACATTGTTTCACACAAATTTTAAAATACTCTCTATAGAATGACTCCAATTGAGATATAGTAATTAAAGACAAAACTCCATGAAAACACTAACAAGGGATTCTTTCAAACAAGTGTGTCACCTTGGATATTCTCAATTGAGGGTCACAAAGGTTGATATATACAAGATGAAATTCAATACAAGTTATATACACTGTAAATATATAGTGATTCCATTTTTTTGTACTAATTCCTTTTTATCATCATGGAATTAATGGGTAGAGTCTTTGAATATTTCCAAGATTAATTTGGGGAAGTCATTATAGATGATATTCTTATCTATTATAAGAGAATGAAAGAGCTTAAGACCACTTGAGAATTGGGATAAAACCCTATGAAAAGGGAAACAATATGTAAAATTTACAATGTGTTAATTTTGTGTTATACATTCTCAAGAGAGGGTATATTAGTAGAACCATCAAAGGAAGAGGCTCTTGAATGTAGGGATATAACAACCAAGATGATTGAGATTCATTGTTTTAATGGATTATCTAAATATTATCATTTTTTGTGGATAACTTCTCATGGAAATATAATCCTATACCATGTTGACTTACAATAGAGTAAAGTTCATCATGACAGATGAATATGAAGAATTATCCATGGAACTAAAGAGATTACTAGTCAGTGCACATGTGCTTACATTACCCAGTAGTGGATATGGATTTGTAATCAATGGTGATATATCAATGAAGGGAATGAGATGTGTTATTATGTAAAATGACACAGTTTTAGCTTATTCATCAAGGAAATTTAAGGTTTATGAGAAAAATTACACAAATCATGATTTGGAGTAACCTATGATATTTTTTTTCAATAAATATATATAGGTATTGTTTATAATAATAATGGTGTCATATATATAATGATCATAAAATTTTAAAGAATATATTCACATATATAGAGTCGAATATGCACCAAAGAATATTTTTAGAGATGATTAATGATTATGAATACATAATAAATTATAACCAATTAAAAAAACAAGGTGTTCGATGCATTGAGTTGAAATGATCATCCTTGCTTATCTATGATGAGGAACACAAATGATCTAGTATTTATGGAAGTTAAAAAGATGGATATGGAAATCCTGAAGGAAGGAGAAATCATATATTTTTCAATTTATGTTCAACCATTTACCAAAGAGAATTTTATTGGGGAGAATAAAGAAGATATGGATCTGAAAAAAATTGTTATAAATGTTCTTGAGTTTAATCTTGATCAAGATGGAATGACAGAGTTTGGGAACTATCCATGTGTTATTTCCAAACTATATTTGAAAAAGGATTTGTTAGAGGAATCTCATAGTTAATTGTTCTATATTCATCATAGAATTAAAAATATGTATGGATATTTCAAAAATACTTATTGTGGGGTTTCATGAAGAGAGATATCATAGAGTTTGTATCTTGGTGCGTGGTGTGTTAGAATGTTAAGGAAAAAAGAAAAAATTCTAAGGGGATTTTGAATACATTTCCAATAGCATAATAGAAATGGGAAAACATAACAATGGATTTTATCATTAGACTCCTTGAATCATCTAAAGGGAATAAAGTTATAATGGGTTTATATGATTACTTCTTAATTCATCACAATTCATTACTATAAGTGAAGGATTATATCTGGATCAACATTCCTAGATAAACATTTTGGAAGTGTCATGTTTTCATGGAGTACCACAATCTGTTATGACTGATTATGTTTATAGCTTTCCCTCAGTGATCAAGTGATGTCTTTAACCGGCTATTGATACAGAGGTGAGTTTCATCACTACATATCATCCTCAAACAGATGATAAATATAAATGAAGAGTACACACACTAGAGGATTTGTTGTTATCTTTTTTTTTGGATTCAAATATTTGTTCGGATCATAACCTTCCTCTAGTTGAGTTTTTTACAATAATTCCATTAAATCAATAATTCTAATGGATCCTTTTGAATCCCTCTAGGGAAATAAGTGTAAAGCTCCATCATTCTGGAATGTGGTTGGAAAAATAATGTTGTAGGGTCTTGAAGTATCTGATGAAATGGTAGAGAAATTTTGAACCATTCAAGAGTACAAACAAAAAGCGTAGATTCAGTAGAAGATTTAGGCTGATAATCACTGATGTGATATAGAATTTATTGTTTGAGATAAGGTTTTTCTTTTAATTTTTCCATGGAATATGGTTATGAGATTTTAGGAAAAAGGGAGACCTTGCTTTGGGTATATCCGTCCCTTGGATATTCATTATCATATCAGGACATAGTATATTGCGTGACAATTCCACCATGCTAATCATAAGTCCATGATGTGTTCCATTTATATCTCCTGATAATGTACATATCTAACCCTTTACATATACTAATCTTAGATGTCATCCCGCTAGAGAAATATTTTTTATAAGGAATAAATTGTGGATACTATATTCCATACATAAAATGTTCCATGAAATAGGACCACATACCTGGTAAATGTTTTTAAGTGAAACCATCAGTTTGATATTTCTATTTTGGGAACATAAGGATCAATTAGATACACATATCCTCATTTCTTTATATAATAGTGTGGAATTTCAAAGGTGGCATTCATTTTATGTCGGATAGTATGTAACACCCCTAGTTTTTATGAATTATTTTTTAATAAAATTAAATCTTATTTGATGGTTTTAATTACACTCAACACAAATATAATATTTCACTATATATACCATTTTTTTATGTTGCATTACATGCAATATTGATTTTTAACAAAACCATGATATGTTAAAAATATAGTTATTTAAATGTGAATATTTGATACTATCAATTAAACTTTTTGATATGAATAGTAATAACAAAATTTTATTAATTATAACTGTTTTACATAAAGATTACATATTTATTATAAAGTATACAATTTTCGATAATGTCTTTATATGTTTCAAAAATACCAATTTCTCAAAAAAATTATTTAAGGATTTTTATGGAAAAAAATAAAATTAATTTTTTTTACACATAGAAAATTAAATTAATAAAAGAAAACTCATTTTTGAATTCATAATTTCAAAATTATATCAAGGTGATATTTTGGGATTTTTTATACTTGTTTCATTTTTTAATGAATGGTAAAAAATACATAATTTTAATTGAAAAATATATTCTGATTTAATTTATTTATAATTTTAATTGTATTTTATATTGTTTTGATGTAAAATTAGTTCCATTATACATCGATTATTCTAATTGAGGTCATTTGAATATATTTTTTAATGAATTTTGATATAAAAACATTGTAAAATTTTGAACATCTTCTCTTTAAAACCATCTATCTTATCATGTATGCATGAATAATTTTAAATTAATTTATTAAACATCAAGGAATTGAATTTATTAAAATAGATTCTATTAGTAGATTCATAATAATTTATAATGTCTAAATTTTACAACTTATTTTTTGGTCAAAATGAATTTTGAATACAGGCGTTGTTCCAGTGATGCTCCCCGATCCTCCGTGGTGAAGTATTCGCGTTCATCACCTCCTTTTCTCCCTCCCCTGTTCTTAGATCTCTTCTGCCATATTCCGGATGAGCCGAGGTTCTTCTTTTTCGCTCGACCTCGACGTCAGGCGTTGTTCCTTGCTTTTCTGAGGTCTTGAAGTTACTTCTGGCACCGCCAGCCCCGTCGTTGTCAGATCTGAGTGAAGGAACGCTTCACAAGTCTCCTCGCGGTCCATTTTCTTCTTCTTCGGCTCGTTTGATCCCCTTCAGTTCTGAGCCCTCAACGACTCGAAGCTTCTTTGAGTCAGTGTATTCGCTTTCCTTTTTCGGTACCCCCTTCTTCCGAAAAATCTGGCGGTGGTCTGCTAGTGGAAACTGTAACCCTGTTTCGCGAAGATTCTGTCACGACATGGTTGACTCGCGAAGCTCCTTCCGCGATGTGTCATTTCCCTGTTGTGCGAAGTTTCCGCCACGATGTGGTTGACTCGCGAACCTCATTCTGTGCAGTATCACTATGTTGAGGGATCACATAGCCGCCGACATGAAGTTGCTTGACCCGCGAAGCACCTCCCGCGTGGTGAGATCATGAAGTGGCCCCTGTGCAATTTCAGCCACAGGGTGTGGTCTGCGATGGCGGGATGTGCATCGTGCTGAAGAAGGTGACCTAGGTGGGCAGCGTTCTTGACGCTTTAAGCCGCATCGGTTATTCCCCGACGACGCTTCCCCCTCGCTACCGCTAGATCTGGGAATCGGGGGTGGAACCGGATCTCAAGTTCACAACCAGGTCTTGATCCGTGCGGACATCAGCGGCGAGAAGTCCCGGGCTTGGAAACCCCTGCCGTTTCGACATACCTGATTCGTGAAGAACGAAGGTCGCTCACCTGACCAGTGGGCGGCGCGACGGAACAAGTGGTCGTGGAGAGCCCGCCCCGTAGGGTATGTCTCGCGTTGAAACCGCCGCGAAGATTCATGGTGCGCGAAGAGCCTACCGCGTTGTGACAGGCCCGCGTGAAATCTGACGCGAAGCTTCATCCGCGAAGAAAGATCGCGAAGATCCAGCCGCGATGCTTCATCCGCGAAGAATCACGGTTCGCGAAGATCCCACCGCTCTGTGACTGTCTCGCGAAGATTCAGCAGCGAAGCTTCATCCGCGAAGAAAGATCGCGATGACACCACTGCGTGGAGCCGATCCGCGGTCGCCGGAGTGATTCGCGGAGAGCTCCATCCGGGAGCGAACCTGGTCGCGAAGAACCTGCCAAGTTGAGGTTGCTTTGCGAAGAGGCTTTTCCGCGAAGCACCCCCCGCGAAGGCCACAGTGTTTTTGTGTTCGTGCTTGCTGTTTTTCCCCCTGCAAAGCCTCTGCCGCGATTGAGCGCGCGATTGAGCGTCCCAGCAAGGTGGACCGCCTTTGGGACCGTGAAGAGGGACTCACCTGTTTGCAGGACCGCACCTTGGTTGGTGCGAGGGTGGAATGGAATCTCTAAGGGGGTCGGCCCGTAAGGCGGATAGTGCACCCAATATATGATTTGCACCATGATGGCTGATTTTAGGAACCAATGGAGGTGGTCGGCGCTAACCGATAAGGAAAAAGCCGTGATTGAGGCACGAAGAAATGAAGACCCAATTTTGGAAAAACGGATGTCTCGGAAAGTTCATTGAAAACTTCTCGGTTAACCAGGGGCTCTTAAAAACACTCTTCAGAACATCTGGAGACTCGATGCAGGGGTGACTATTCGGGAGGCGGGAACCAATCGTATTATCTTCGAGTTTTTTAACAAGCAAGATAGGGACAAAATCTTGTGGGGCAGACCGTGGTTCTTCGACAACCAACTCCTCCTCATGGAGGAATTCAAAGGGGGAGACGATCTCCAGCGGGTGAATTTAACCCGATCCCCCTTCTGGATACGAGTTAAAAGAATCCCCTTCCATGCAAGAACGGAACGTATTATGAAGGAAATTGGTGACAATCTTGGACACTTTCTGGAATGGGAATGCTCAGATCCAATACAGTGGGGCCCTGAGGTCCGGATCAAGGCGAAAATTGAGGTATCCGAGCCGCTTATGAGGGGAATGTTCCTTAAAATCGAAGACGAGAACTCCTGGATGGCCTTCGAATTCGAAAAACTCCCAATCTTCTGTTATTTTTGTGGTCGGCTTGGCCACCTGGAAAGAACGTGCACCACAAAATCGAAGAACGACTCAGGCGACACCACATTACATTATGGCCCTTGGCTCCGTGCAAAGATGAATAAATCTGCTTTCATCCCTGAGACGGAAAAACAAAAGGACCGCTCTCGTCTCACGCTGGCACATACCACTCGGGTGGAACCCACACAAGGACAAGTCAATTTGCGGGCCCCCCCAGAGTTCTCTATGACGGGATATCCCATTCAGAAAGAAGCTGGAGTTCCCCCTAACCCCCGGAAGGATAACACTCAGTCATCCATAAGGCCGGAGACGAATCACACAGAACCATCACAACAATGCTCAAAGCCAAAACCGCCGCACTCCGAACCGCCAAACCCGGAACCAGGTCCACAATTGTCCGGAATCGACATATCACCAACAGTGGCCCAGGGAGGGACGAGTACTCCAACGCTGGGCTCAATCACCTGTTGCACATGGAAAAGGGCGAAACGTAAAGGGAGTGGCGTTCGAGCTGAAGACCCTGACCCCGGAACAAGGAAACGACAAACTGAAACATGTCAATCAGGGGGGCGTCCCATCAAAAGACGAAAAACAACAAATGGAGGAACATGCCTAGAGGAACCAAAGGCGGTGGCGGGCGAGACCCAGCCCCGCCTAGAGCAATGATTGTGTTATGCTGGAACTGTCGTGGGCTTGGAAACCCACGAACGGTTCGCATGCTCCAGCGCCATTGCGCTCAAAGTCGCCCCGATATGGTTTTCTTGTCCGAAACCATACTGGAAAACAAGGACAACAATGGTATTGCCATGAAGTGTGGATTCCAAGGGTGTCTTCCGGTGCCCAGACACGGCCATTCTGGGGGCCTCTGTCTCCTGTGGAAGGACTCTATTGACCTCAGAATTCTGTCTTTCTCCTCGCACCATGTGGCAGCAACTATTCTTTCGGACTCACACCCACCCTGGACCTTGTGGGTTTCTATGGCTGGCCGTCCCATGCTGATAAGGCAAAATCATGGGAACTTCTGGGAAAGCTGCGACACGATCTACCGAGCCCTATCCTTTTCGGAGGTGACTTCAATGAGATCATGTTCCATAAGGAAAAAAGAGGTGGATGCACTCGACACTCAACCTCAATGGCTACTTTCAAGGACACGGTCACTAGGGCGGACTTGGTCGATCTGGGGTACACAGGTAATCCTTTTACTTGGTTCCGTGGCAACACTGAAGAAACTCGCATCGCTGAACGGCTTGACAGATTTCTGGGCTCTACTGATTGGATTAATTTGTTTAACATGTTTCATGTTGGCCACTTGGCCCTTAACTGTTCGGATCACTGTCCTATTCTCATTGACTGTGTGCAAGGAAAACGACAGCGACAACTCTGTAGACCCTTCAGATTTGAGAGCTTCTGGTCAAAAGAGAAGGATTGTGAAGAGGTGGTCCAATCATGCTGGACAAGGTCTCAAGATGATGTTGGCCGTAATCTCCAACAAGTCGCATCCGGTCTGAAAGATTGGAGTTATAAGAAATTCCACCAACCTGACAGGCGTTGTGAGGTCCTTGAAAAGAAGTTGCAGAACTTACTCAGGCAACCCCCATCCACTGGAAATATCTCCAGGATTGACGAGACCCAAAGAGAGCTGGATGGGGCCCTTCGTGTTAAGGAAAGCTTCTGGGCTATGCGGGCGCGCGACATCCACATCAAAGAGGGCGATGATAATACAAGATACTTCCACCTGAAAGTGTCCGCTAGGCGGTAGAGAAATTCTATCACGAGCTTATCGCGACCTGATTGCAGCAAAGTTTCTAATACCCGCGGAATTCACAAGGCCTTGGTAGGTTATTTCCAGAACCTCTTCTCCGTAGGTACTCCTGTCATGATGACCGAAGTGGTAGAATGCATAAGACCTGTTATTACATGTGAGATTAACCAGCAGCTCACGAGAGATGTGACAGATGAAGAGATTCACCTGGCGCTGAAACAAATCCACCCCACTAAGGCCCCAGGACCAGATGGTTTCCACGCCCTTTTCTTTAAACAATACTGGCACATCATCGGCCCGGACATTTGTAGAATGATTAAGAACATTTGGGCGGGGAACGCAAGTATTGCCGCCATCAATGAAACAGTCCTCATTCTCATCCCCAAAATCAAGAAACCTCAGGTGACCTCGGATTTCAGACCTATCAGCCTCTGCAATGTCACATATAAGATCTTCTCCAAAATCCTGGTTAACCGGTTGGGTCCGTATCTCCCTGATATCATCTCTGAAAACCAAAGCGCTTTTGTGGCCAAACGGCTGATTACTGATAATGCAATTTTGGCCCATGAAGTTTTCCACTCTATGAAAACTCGATCATCTGCGAAAAAAGGTACCATGGCCTGGAAACTGGATATGACCAAAGCCTACGATAAAGTGGAATGGAAGTTCCTTAGAGTGGTGATGTCGCAAATGGGCTTCTGCACAAAATGGATAGATATAGTCATGCACTGTATCTCAACCGTCTCCTTCAGAATCAAGGTTAACGGGGAGCTCACTTGAGGTTTCGCACCAACACGAGGCCTGCGACAGGGGGATCCTCTCTCCCCGTTTCTTTTTATCTTGGTGGCGGATGTTTTCTCTAACCTTATTTCCAGGGCGGCATCCGCTAGATCCATTCATGGAGCAAAGGTCTACCGCAAGAGCCCCCATGTGTCACGCCTCTTCTTCGCTGACGACTGCCTCCTTTTTCCAGAGCCACCTTAAATGAATGTCAGGTGATCTGCCATGCGATCCAGCAATATGAGCGGGCTTCGGGACAGTCTATTAATCACGGCAAATCGGAGATATCTTTCAGCACAGGGGTGCCTCCTGCCAAGAGAGCTGAGCTTTGTGACTATGCAGGAATCCACATGGTCGATAAACACCACAAGTATCTCGAACTCCCGACGGTGATTGGCCAGTCAAAAAAAGAAATCTTTGCAGGCCTGGTGGACAGAATTGAGAAAAAAATTCATGGTTGGACCCCAAAACACATCTCTAAAGCTGGTAAAGGAACCCTCATCAAAGCTGTCATTCAATCTATCCCTAGATACTTTATGTCCATGTTTAAGCTCCCGACGACCATCGTCAATCGAATCCACTCTCTTACGGCCAACTTCTGGTGGGGGAAAAACGATGGAAGAAACAGACCACACTGGCTGGCCTAGGAGAAACTCTGCCAACCCAAGTCGGAGGGAGGGATGGGATTTCGGAATATCCTGCTTTTCAATGACGCACTATTGGCCAAGCAAGGTTGGCGCCTTTTGAACCGTCCTTTTTCTCTTTGTGCGTGGGTCCTCTGGGCCAAGTACTTTCCCCACACGGACTTCTTTGGATCATCTCTTGGCCCCCGTCCCAGTTTCCTCTGGAGAAGTGTCTAGGGGGCCCAATGACTCCTGGAGAAAGGGGTGGGCTAGAGGATTGGAAATGGCTCTTCCGTTAGAATCTGGGCCGACCCCTGGCTTGTCGATAAGAATGGTTTGCGGGCCACATCCCCTGCCCAACCAGATCTGGAGAACGCCACTGTCAACTGCCTCTTCTCTGATCAGGGTCCGGGATGGTGCATGGAAAGGATCCAGGAGTGGTTTAATGAGAGAGACCAAAGAATTATCCTGAGCATCCCCTGTGTCCCTGATGCAGGCCCCGACCATCCTTGTTGGACCCATGATGCTTCTGGAGATTTCACGGTGAGATCCGGGTACAGACTGGCGCTTGGTTCTCACTTTCTCGACCGGGACAAGGGACCTTGGAATACGCTTTGGAAGCTAAACGTCCCCCAAAAAATTCGCCATTTTTGGTGACAGGTGTGCATGGGCACCCTCCCAACCATGAGCCTCCTTGCTTACCGTCATATGGCCAGTGCAGATTCCTGCCCCTCCTACCCGAATATTCCTGAAACCCCCTGGCACGCCATCGTTCAATGCCTAGGGGAAAACGATATCTGGAATAAATGGGGCTCGATGCCGGATGCTTCCCGGGACATTGCCTCTAACCTCCCCGACCTTATGATGCGATGATGTTCCTCTCTTTCACCGGCTGAGGCCAGCTCCCGCTGCACCCTGGCATGGATCATTTGGGTTCGGCGTAATGATTCGGTTTTCCAGCAAGTTCATCGACCTCCCGAGTTCTGGATTGAACGAGCCACTTCATGGATTGTGGGATGGAAGGACCACGAAGGACACAGATTGCCAGGCGCTGCCCCCTCCTGGCCCATTCAATGGACCCCCCCAAGGGAAGGGAGTCTTAATCTTAACGTTGACACCTCTCTCCCCAAGGATGGACCTGTTGCTCTCGGCCTCCTGGCTCGAAATCATCTGGGGCAGATAGTTGCAGCAAAATACGAGCCACATCATGCCTTATGGGAGCCCGCAGTTGCCGAGGCCCATGCCATACTGGCCGGGATGATGCTCGCGGTGGAACGTGGATGGGCGGATATCATCATCGAGTCTGACTGCCTTTCGGTCATCAATGCCATCAATCACGATGAACCCAGACTCCAGGCCTTTGGCCTTATCATCAAAAGAATCTGCTCGCTGCGCCATGGCTTCTCATGCTGCTCCTTCTCCTTTACCAAAAGGGAAGGAAACAATGCAGACCACCAGCTCGCGGCTTCAGGCCCCTACGATGTCAACCATCTTTGGCTGGACAATTTTCCTCCTTGGCTCTACTTATGCACGAATGCTGATTTTCACCAGTAATTTAATCCTCCTTTTTTTCTTCAAAAAAAGAATGCCTAAAAACTTTGTTTTGGACATATTTAGATCATATAATGTCTAAATTATCATTTTGATCCATTTTTTACCCTTGTTACTTTTGAAAACCACGATGGCACTTATTTGTTTTCTAGAATACCATGTGTTCTCTCCCCCACTTATTAAAGGCCACCCTCTCCTCATTTTTCAACAACATCAAGCAAATTTAGTTCGGCCGAGACCTACCAAAATATCTTTTCACCTTATAAAAACTTATCTTAGAATCTTTTTTTTTCATTATAAATCCCCCAATGTTAGGATTTTAGTGAAATCCTATATAGGGTCCCCGAAGAAGAGGTAACGTTCATTAACACGCATTTTTATTTTATTTATTCTTATACCAATTTAATTATTATTATATAATTATTATATAACAAAAAGAATATAATAAATATAATTGGATGTTTTTATGTTAAGGTTGTTTTTTACAAACATATCCACTTCCATTAAATGAGTATTGAAATAATTATATGTGTATACGGAGGACAAACACCCCAAAAACTGATGGCATCCATTTTTTTCAATTACCACATATGATGTATGGTAATAATGGAAGATTTATTGATTTTATACGATATATATGATATATATGATTTTTTTATGATTCATTAATTTTTATATCCTTCATACCTTTAGACTCTACATTTTTTAGGAATGCGATAATGTCATTCATGTGTAAGGAAGACTACTGCCTTGCAAAGCAATGTGATTTGTTTATGTTGTAAAAGAAATGCATTAATAATGAGTTTAGTTAATATATATTATATATGTGAAATAAATATTATTATGTAATGATAATATATATCATTTACGTTTCTTTCATTTAATCTATCAAAAAAATAAAATATTTTCATGCATATGTACGACATACTGTCTCCATGAACAATGCATATCATTTCCTATCAATATATTTTCTCGATTAATTTATCTATTTATTTAAGAAATATATATGATATTTATATTACGGTTTTCAATATGGAGATTATGTAGACATGGTCAATTTAAGAGGATAAAAAATATAAAAAATCAAATTATATATGAAAAGTAAAGATGTTATAACTCGAAACATAACATTAACATGGAATTCATAATAAATAGGCAATAAAATGCCATAAGAAAGTCATATATTGTATGATATATATTAATATGGACTTTAATATATGTTTTATAAATTTATCTATATTACATAGATGGTTTGAATGATTATTATGCAAGTCAAGACTTAAGGTAAGGGATATTTGTCTGAATTTTTCTTTTTTGAGACGTATGTTATGTTGTGCACCAATATTATTTAATGAGGTTTATATCAAACCCCTTTGAAATTTAATATCATTAATTTATGCATTATCATAATATTTTTATTTTTATTTTATGTTATGCATTCTTGGGGATTATTATTCAATGTTACAAAAGTGATAATGATTTTATCTTACAATCTCATCATTTATCGGGGTTGTTTATGATGAAGTCTCTAATGTTAAAATATCAAGACCTACCTCTGAAGAATTATAATTAATATTATTTTACTATGTCAATTCATTATTTCATAAATTAATGGTACAATTTTCCACTCTTATTTTATATTAAATAATTATGAAAATGTTTTTAGGAAAATCGAACTTCATTTGTCTCTTCACACAAAAATCTATTTTCATTCAAAATAATTTTTTCTAAAAATGTTTTCAAAAATAATTTCATTTAGATCTTATTGTATTTAAATGAAGTATTTAATGAAATTTTATTTTTCTGTAAAATATTTTGAAATGAATATTCATTTCGTTTTCCAAACAATTTTCATTCGGGCTATAACCGAACTTGTAAAAGGAATATTTAATTTAATGTGTACAACATGAGCAATATTTTTCATTCCATGAATAATAATTTTGTTAAATATTAATTTTTTATTTTTCAATTTTATATTCAATGAAATTTTATTTCAACATATTTTAATTTTTAAATATATTTTTTCAAATAAGTATAATTTCCCCATGAAATGATTTAAATGATCTTTCAAAAAATTTATCCATCTAAGATGACATCCGTTGATGTTACCAATTCTGTAACGAGAATATGATTCAAGTATAACATTAATATTATTTATCTGAATTGTTTATGTTTTTATTTCATGATGTTTATGACACCCATTTCTTTTCCACTTGTTATACCATGATAAAATTCATATTAAACCTGCTTCTTTTCACGGGTCATTCTATGATGAATTTATAATAGTTATGATATAATGAAATTTTTATAATGCCAATTTAATTTTATGGGTTATCATATGATGAATGTTTATGATCTTCTGGTAAAAATAAATAATGATTTCCTTATGTGATGGGTGGGACCTATATCTACCACCAATTTAGTGGGTAAGGATTTATATCTCATAAGATACATAGTAATCGAATGAGGATGAGCTTTTTTCAGCAAGAAATGGTTGGAATGAGGAATGATAATTGATCAATAAGACCGGGATATAACAGAGAGTGATCCTGGTTCAGTAAAATAGGGATAAAAAATAGATTTAACCCTATTTAGTAATGTAATTTTTCCTCAATTATGGTTTTGGTAGTGATCCTTAACTAACATGTAAGTGATTATCTATGGTTATGTGTATACCAAAAATTCCATTTCTTATGGGAATGTGATAATCTTAGGGAAATGTTTTTTGATATACTTATGATTCATGTATTATGATTTTCAATCATTAATACATGTCTTGATTTTATGGCATTTGATATATAGGGTACAGTTTTCAAAATTTACAACCACGTTCTCATAACCTTACTTTATTTTTATGCTTACACAACTACATCATTGACCCTTATTGAGCATCTAAGATCACATTTTATTTTGTTTTATTTCTCTATGTTATGAGGATATGTATCATTTATGAAATATCTAATAATGGATCTATTTGGAAATAAATTATTTTGTGATTATGTATCTATCTTATAGAATTGTTCTTATGATTTAATGTTTCCAAAGTCACTAAACAATTATGGTCCCCATGGGCGTGTTTGTGTATTGTAAGGAATATTCATAAAAATAAATTAGTATCAAAATATAATAGGCCTAGGTTGTTATAACCCTCGATACTCTAACCATCATATCCATTTCGGGAGAGAGATGGGGCGTTTAGACATGTTGCTCCCCCTAGATTCAAATAATAACCTAAGATGTAATTCCAATATCAACCAAAGGATGGAACTTCTAGTTCATATGATGATGTCAGCGGGATATTTAAAAATTTTATTGGTACTTTTTTCTTATACCATCATCTAATTATTATAATGATAATACATTATGTTTATATATTTATTTATTATTTTTATACTTTCTATTAATAACTTTTTTTTCTATCCAAAACATCGAAAATGGATATGATTTGAGATTATCATTAAATGTTACCATAAAAAGGATAACTAATCATGTAACCTTATCACACATTATGTATCACCTTAATAAATAAAAAAAATACTAACTATGAGTTATATAAAATAAATTAGTCTAAGTCGTGAATTTAATGTGCATTGATTATCGAACTTGAAATATGTTGAGAAACACCTTTGTGCATGTAAAGCCAACCTACTGTGAGATAGAGTTGTATCTACAGTGTACCTGTCCATATAAATCAGTGTAAGGATTATGATAGAAAGACCTAACACATGAATAAAAAAATTAACGACATCAAGGTATGCATACGTTTCCTAGTCATGTTGTGACACTCATTTGGAACTTTTTCATCAAAAAAATCTAGTGTTATAGAAAAGAAAACCTATTCATATTGAGTAGTATCAAATTTACCCATTTTTAATATGTTTCTCATTTTGTTTATACTTAACTATCGTGCTATGTTTTTTATTTCTAGTTTTATCTTTAAGAATGTAACATGTATTAAACTAGAGTGTACTTTATAATCTATAACATATTTCATTCGAATTTCCATGAAGAACAATGGAAATTGTCATGTGTGACCTCTTATTTTATCTAATACCACACATTTCTGAAGAACATTCCCTATTAATTTACCATCCTTTGTACTATTATTTGTAAAAACTGATCTAGGTTGTTGTTATATTTATTTTATAATAATCTTATTGACATAAGATGATTTATTTTGTGTACGAGATTATGTCTTTCCTAGAAACTGAACCCCATATTAAAATTTTCATTGTACCATATCTGTTTTTTTTTATTTAAAATCAAACGTTCTTCAATATTATATACTATTAATCAAAAAATTTCAATAATAGTTAACAATGATTTTTTATATAAAATTTTTTATTAAAAAAATTATTTTTAAATGATGAATTATGATCAAATTTATTTTAATATATTATTAATTCCACTTTTGGGAATCTATTTTAAAAGTAAAATTATATATTTCTTCAGTGTTTTTTTATTCATTTTTCAATCAAATTGGGGGATTTATTTTTTAATTTTATTTAATGTAAAATTAGATTATAAATTAAATTCACCACCTCTTGAGTTAACCAATTAAACCAACATTTGGTATGAGATGCTTCAAATATATATTTTTATCTCAGATCATGTTTTATTTGATGATCTTAAATCTATGTTTTATCTGAATATAATTCTATATGAATAATAATATAAAAGAAGTTACTACCCTAATCATCCTACAAGTTTATATGGAAATAGTTTTTCTCAATGGAAGGTAAAAATTATAAGTTACATAGAATGTATAGTCTTTTACATCTGGATAGTATTTGAAGATAAACATAAAAATCATCATGATTCTATATATTCATTGATTGATTATTCTAATGTACAATATGATTGTAATGTTAAAGATTCAAATTAATTGTACTATAATGTATGTGAATATGAAGGTAACAGAATATCTACATATGATACTACTTTTGGAATCTGAGATGCCCTTAATATATCTCACTATTTTACATTTATAGTTAATGAAATGTGTTTAAATGCATACACTATTAAATGTGATACTTTTAATATGAATGATAATGAATGAATATCTTACATGTTTCAGGGGTTCAGTGATATTGATAACATGATGCACACACTAGGAATGATAATTACAAACAAGGATCATGTGATGAGGCTTCTCATATTCATTCCAAAAAGATGAAGAGTAACATCTGTGTATATCAGAGAGTCATGTGACATTAGAACAATACTAGTAAAGGATATTGTTTTTTAATATAAATGTGTATGAATAATAAATTAAAGTAAACAAATAAAATGTTGATGAAACAAATATGAAATTAGTAGAGTTTAATACTTTTTACTCTAAAAAATAGAATATCAAAAATAAAAGTTCAAGTGATGTAGAATCATCTGCTAATAGTGATGACAAAATGGATCATAGAGTGAGATGAATTTCAAAACAAAAGAAATTATTCATGTTACAAAATCACATATAAAAGTATATTAAAAAAATAAATTGGAGAAAATATTGGAAAAAAGATGAATCTATCATTGAAATAATTTACTATGTATTTAAATGGGGGAGACACATCAATGTTTATTGTCTTAAGGATATGTATGATAATAAATGTGAGGATAAGAGAAAAAAGTGTATAGAAAATTAAAAATAAACTTGGAGTGATTATAAGGATAATTTTAGTGATTCAGACTCATGTTGACAAGATATAATTGATAAAGATAATATTTATTTTTTTGACATACACATTAGTGGCATCAAATATTCTTCCTCCATCACATTCTCATATTTACAACCTTTATAAAGATAAGAATAATGATGAAAATATGTATAGTGATGAATTATTTAAATAATGTATCGTGATTGAAGATATATTTATTGAATTAATGTATAAATACAAGATTTATAATAAGAAACATGCTTTGTATCCCCACATTAAAATATATCTTATAGTAGAAAAGGACAAAAATGATCAATTTCTTAATGAAAATAATGAACTGAAGTTATTTAATGAAGAAATAAAGCATCATATTGTGATTTTCACAAATGAAATAAAAACCCTTACCCATATTCTTGATAAAAGGTAAACTCATAAATATAACTCTATAATCATATATCAACCAGGATTATGGAAAATCAATAAAAATAAATTTATTAAAAGTTCCAATTATTCCATGTCTACTAGTATATTTTATTATGCTGGACTAAATAATGTATTTAATTTTTAATGTAAAATATCTAATTATATAAAACAAGTAAAATAATTATGTATTCTTAAAGATCTTATTACTAACATCACTATACCTAAGAAAATATGGGTCCCAAAATAATTTTTTATTTAAAATTATTTTGTATAAAAATTTCTTGATGATTTATAGTAAACAACAATGGTACCAAGAGTGTTGGTGGTCCAAACATATTTTTATAGAATAACCAGTCATCAAATATGTGATTAACGTGGATCGTTTTCAGGTCAATTTTGTTTAAAATTATAAAAGGAAAACAATTGGAATAAAAAAAATTGTAACTACAATATGAATTTAATTTTTAATGTTTTATTTTTAGATAGATTGATATATAATTTGATTATAATTTCAAAATTTTGTGATTATGGTTATATAGTTATGTTTGAAAAGATTTCTTGAATTTTTATTATTCAATAAATGCAGTAGTTTTTACTTTCATAATAATTTAAAATGATTATATTGTATATTTCAATTATTAATTTTCTCAAAATGTTTCTTGTTAATTATATATTAACAAATAATGTTTTCCGTGAAATAATGTATGAGGAAACTACAATATTAACTCACCTATATTGATAACTATGAAATTTTTTTCCTAGAATTTTATCAAAATATAATTCCGAACAACAAATGTATTTAATCCCTATCAAAGGGAAAGATACATAACATATCTTTTCAATTAATGAAATAAGCCTCAATATATCAACCTTTACTGTTGGTTCACATGGATTTGTTTGGGCCCTCAAGAGTTTCTAAAATAGTAGTAAAACATTTTTCTTAGGTTATGAATTATGATTATTCAATATATAAATTAGTGTTTTTTCTTTACTCGTAGTGAAGTGATTTTAGAATTTTATAAATGTAATAAATCTATATAAAATCATAGTGGAATTAGAATTTAGTCCATATATTGTGATCATGTTCATGACTTTTAAAATAAATATTTTTAGTGTTTTTGATCAAAACATGGCTATAGTCATAACTTTTCTAATCCAATGACCACAGAAAACAATAGTGTAGTAGAACAAGAATATATAACACTTCGTGGATTTTCCCGAACCATGCTCAATGATTTTGATTTACCTATCTATTTTTTGGAAGATGATATAAACACAAAAATATATTTAATTAATCAAGTTACAATTAGACATCTATAATATATGACGCCATATGAATTATGTAATGGTAGAAAGCCAAAGGTTCATTATATAATACTTTTGTTGTTGTAATGTCTTCATACACAATAAAAAATATAATTTGGTAAAATTTTCATCTAAAAGTGATCAAGGAATTTTTGTTGTATATTCTATATCATGAATATAATAATTTGTGTTTAATAAAAAGAAAATCTTGTGGGAGAATCTATATATATATTTTTTGATGAAATAGATCCACATGAGCCTAAGAACTCAGTATTAAATCTTGGGGATGACTATTTCTGTATGGACATTAATGTAATATTAAGTACGAATTTTTATAGAACTCCTCAAAAGAACACAACCAGTTTTGTTGACAAAAATTATCCCAATACTATTTATGATAATGATATGTAAGACACGTATATTATTATAGACTTATGGAGTTGTATATATCATTAATTATATGTTGTTGTAGGGGACCTAGATAAAGAAACTCAGACAAGAGATTCACTAAGAAATCAAATTGAACATCAAACATTATTGTCATACCATGTACTGAAGAACATCTATGATTAAATTAATGATATATTATAGATAATGGATATGTAAGAAGATTTATATAAGTATGAAGGAAAAATATTGTTGTAATTAGTTTAAATACCAAAATACAACTTCACTACTGAAACTAAGTGGGTGTTTATGAATAAGGCTGATGATCTGAGTAAAATATTTTGAATGAAATATATATTTTTTATAAAGTATTTAGTAATGAAAAATGTATTAAATATTTGGAAGCCATTTCTGCAGAATCTAGAATTGAATCCATTCTAATGTTGCTACCATACACTGTATTTTTTAATTTTAAACTATATCAAATTTTTTATCAAGATTTCTATTTAAAATGAATATGTTTTTGAATATTTATTATTATAAAATTCCTAGATTTCTAATCAATCACTTAAAAATTCATGTTCTTAAAAAAGTTATATATGATTTAAAACAAGATCACATATTTTGGAATGATATGATCAACTCATTTTTGATTTATAATGGTCTTGCCAAATTAATAACTAAGCCTAATTTATTTATAAATATAATTTCAAAATATGTTTTAGTATTGAAAATATTTTCTTGATGATATTATCTTTGGAAAATTTATATATTACATGTGTGATAATGTTTAAAAAATTAAGAAACATAATTTTGAAATGAGTTTGGTGTGTGAAATTACATTATTTCTTATTTTTAAAAATTTTCATAGTAAAAAATGATTTATTATAAATCAAAGAATGTACACCAAATTTATTGTAAAATGGGTTTTCATGGATAGTAATAAAAATAGTGATTCTCCTATGATTAATAGTTGTAAAATGGATCTTGATGAAATATGGTATCTAATTGATTGAATGACTTATAGATGTATGATTGGAAGTTTACTATCCTTAACTTATATCCAAAACATTTTAAGGTTTAGTGTGTGTTTGTGTGCTAATTTTAAATCAAAAACAAATGATTAAAATTTATTATATTTAAATAGTATTTTCAAATACCTAAAAAATACATCCAAAATATGATTATTTTACATTATAGGATATGTGTTTGATATGATTAGTAATTATGATTCTGATTTTGGTGGTTGAAAGTTAGAGAGAAAAATGTTATCTTTAACATTCCACATTATGAAAAAGTATCTAGTTTATAGGTGTAGTAAGAAATATAAATATGTGGTATTATCTAGAACAGATTCTGAGTATATACCTGCAGGCAATTATTTCGGACATATTCTATGGATGAAACATACTTTACTAAACAA
Source organism: Viscum album (assembly GCA_963277665.1). Classification (NCBI taxonomy): domain Eukaryota; kingdom Viridiplantae; phylum Streptophyta; class Magnoliopsida; order Santalales; family Viscaceae; genus Viscum; species Viscum album. The sequence continues at coordinate 1,675,717,481 of OY728133.1, forward strand.
ATGACATCAATAATGCATGTATTATAAATTATTATAATAAAAGTATGATATATATTTCTATGAATCCTATATAATGTTCTAAAAAATAATGTTGACATAAGACATGATTTTCTAGTAGATAATTTCTAGAAAGGTGAAATAACTATGGAATTCCTTGGTAAAGAACATCAGTTTTCAGATATATTTACAAATCCTTTGAATAATGATAGAATAAATTATATCATAAATGAATTGGGTATGTTAAATTATGTCTAATTGTTTTAATTTTTTTTAGTTATTAATTCTTATGTTAAATTTTTTAACTTATATTATCTGAGCTATTTGGTAGTAACCATGATGAAAATTACAACATTCTGTAGGTTGACCATGATTTTTTGTTCGTATGGTTAATATACCTTCCATAAACACTTATTCATATCGTTACCATAATTGTCTTGAGTATCTAATCACATAATCACTATGCTTACTGTGAAAAAATACTCATATTGTCAGAACATACATACCATGCTCTTCTTATTCATGTGGTCATCATACATATCATGAGGTCTCAACTATCATAACTAATGTACTTATTTTATTATAGATTCATAGTCACCATACTTACTATGTCTACATTCATATAATGTTTTTGGAAATTTTTTTAGCATAGTTTTTTATATTTATCATTATTTTTTCCCAAAATGATTAAAATATTATTAAGATTTCAATATATAACCTCACATATATTTTCCCAATAATATTTTTATTTTCCAAAAGAAATACCCTTTTAGAACCACTCTCATATCTCAAATACCGCTTTCTATCTCTCATGTCGGAACCTTCAAAGAAATTAAATTGAAAAAAATTACAAAATATAAATTTCACATTGATTTCATGAATCATATTGAGCCAACTCCAACTAATAATTAAATGAAATAAAAAGAAAAATTATTTTGCACCTATAAAGCAAAATAATCTACACTAAATACATCATCTAGTTTTAGCAGAAAAAGAAGTCCATTCATATTGGTAGAAATCACAAAATTCATTTGTTTTGTGTGAAACTCAAAATGTTGGGTGGATTCTTTGGTTTACTGAAAATAATAGGAATTTTTATCCAAATATTTTCATTGAATTTTATGTCCACCTAGAGTATCTCCCTTGAGATGAAAGATATTTAATTAGAAATATGGACACTGGTGAAGTTCATGATTTTTCCTCAAAACGTTCGAAAATATGTTTAAGTTCTCTACACAGAGGAGAATATGAGGATTTTCATGCTTTCATCCTATTAATAATGATCATTTTTTGGTTGATAATGTATCAGATGAATAAACTATGAATGGAACCCCCAAGAGACCTACTTTTGTAAAACATATTGTAGAAAGCATGCTACTGATAATGTTCATTATACAGCTAATATGTCTTGTAAAAGGGTATTTTAGTATCATGAGACATCATGATTTATTATTTTTAGTTTTGATGGATAATGATATTTAAATCATTCTTTGAGGATATATTAGGATACATAAGGCTGAACTATTCAATAAAACATCATTTTTTCATTCTTTACCTTATCCTATTCTTATTCTGACATTACTTGACTATAAAGTATAAATTTTATAGGTGGAGGAAAGGATAACATCATCTATTTTATTTAATCTTACTTAAAATATTTGTAACAAACAAAGAATTAACATGAATCCATGGAAGCATAAATTGGTTAATAATATAGGGAAATTTCATGACCAGTTTTACCAAACAAAGTAACCTATTGGACTAAGGCATCTAGTGGATCTTTCTCCCTATCCAGATGAAGTTTTATATTATTTATAATATGATGTTTCTAATTATAAATATTCAAAAGATTAAATTGGTGTGGAATAAGAGGAATACAAATAAGGTAAAAAATCTATAGACCTTAATGAAAAAGCTAGAATACCTTATGATGATGGGCTATAATATTTTTAGCCTATTGGATCTGATGATGTTTGGGAGTGATGAGATGGATATCCTATTATTGGCAGTACTCCTAGATATCAAATTCTTATTGAACATTCTAAGTGGGAGAATTTCCTAGAATATCTTATTTTGTCCTTAGAGTGTTCTTATTCTGATGATGAAGATCATGGAGGAAATCCACCTATACTTGGTGGACCATCAATTTTTTCTATTCAAACAACTCTATATAGACATTTGATTGCTGAGGATGGTCAAGAAAAAATGAATTCATATGTCTGTATAATGACCTATTGTTGATAGTACCATCTAACACATCTTTGATCCTTATCCCACTATAGAAGGTAAGGACTCTTATAACATTGTTCATGAGGATGTAAGTGATGATTCAGATAATGATGAAGTGGAATCCATTAAGAGAATTGTGGATTCATCTATGAGAAATAGATATTTGGATTATTCACAAATGATACATTATGGAATTAGGCTACTGATTCATCTCCCTCAGCTCAAATAACCTCCAGTCCTTATACATGATATGTCACAAAGGATGAAAAGGCTCTGTTCAAATTAGAAATGATTGATATATTCAAATACATATTTTTTATTGTTAACAAATTCCTATAAAAAGTGAGAAAATATAATATTTTATAAGTTTTTAAATTGTTAATAAATCATCTTAATCCATGATTTAATTTCAAAATAGTGATGGTACATAATGAGATTTTAGTTTTGGGAGCTCAATTTGGTGATTTTAATGATGATCTGTCTGAAATGAAGATTCAATTAGACCAATGATTTATGAATGCTATGATTTGTCCTATTCATGTTCCTCACCATTCTCCTATTTCTCAATTCGTGACCGATGAAGAAAATATAAAACAACACACAAGAAATTAATTTCACATTTTGTTTGAAGAATTTAACATGACCAGTGGGGGGTGTGTGGGGGGTTACAAACCCTTTCTTTCAATACCCTATCATTGGTTCGATAAGATTCCCTACAATCTAGTCAAGTATAGGAATCCTTAAATAGTTAGATTAATTGTTATCGAAGTTGGATATTCAAAAATTATTCGATATAATTATTATTTAATGCTCCTACTTTAGTCAGGAATATCACCCTTTGACTGTAAAGACCCGCAAATTTCAAGGAAATTTTTTTTCTTAATTTTCTTTGGAATTTTACAAGAGCGCAGCTTCAGACGGCACCTGATTCCGAGGCCCGGTGTGCCCGGAATCAATTTCCGAAGTTTGGCTCGGGTACGTTCAGTGAACGGACGAGCGGGTTTTTCTATCTTTTGAACCGGTGCCCGGAATCAAATTCTGAGGGCACCGATGAAATCGCAGCGCCGGTATTTGCTTAGAAACGCCTCTTCCGGAGTTGCGTTTGCTCAGACGTGGTTTTTAAATTTTGCGGCTTTAAGTCAGAAATAAAATAAAGTTTGTGCGACAACTTTATTCTATTTCACTTAAGCTGCTTGGAAGCCACTTGAAGCCACTTAAAGATGGCTTGAACTGAGTTGAACTGGATAGGATGCTATCCGGAAATATCCTACCCCCTTGGTAGGATATTTGTGAGGTGGGGCCCGCACGAGCCCCGCCGTTTCTTTCGCTAAGTAACGCACCCGCGAAAACCCGTCAAAGTAACTGAAAAGTCAACCGACGCGTTTTCTTTAATTCTTAACAGACCATTTAATTGGGAGGTTTATTTCGTGAATTAAATGGGCTGTTTCATTCGTTGAATTAATTCAACGAATTTAATGGGTCGTTACTTACGCGTTTGCGTTCGTTGGAAAAATAATAAAATAAGACCAACTCTTTCCTTTGGAGGATTACTCGTTGTGCGAGATTCTCTGGGCCTCCACCCTCCCCGCGAAGAACGCGAAGAACGTGAAGAACGCGAAGAACGCCGGCGACCGAAATTCGACGACGCACACCGAGATCTGCGACGTCGACGAGCTTTACCCGCGACGTTCTTCGGCGACGCCTCTTCTTCCGCGGCCGATCCTCGTTCGGCAACTAAGGTGAGAATCGGATCGTTTAAATTCTCTTTTTTTTTAAAAATTCATGGCAACGGATTTAATTAATTAAATCCGTTTGTTCTTGATCCGGAGATTGGCGACGCGACGCCGGATACCGTGACGACGCAACGATCCCCCCTTCTTCCGCGACGAGCGATCCCGCGACGACCTCTCGTCCGACGACGACGACAAGGTAGGGGTTTATTTTCTTGATGATTCATTCCCGTGTTCTTATTTCTTTTGAATAAAGAACCGGCATGAATAATTTCAATTAATTAAAAATTGAAATGCCGTTTAAAAGAAAAGGAGTGAACAATTTTTTATCTTTGATTAAAAATTGTTGTAGCCTTTCCTCCCGTTGATTATGACTAACGCGGAGGGTGCGGGTCTAACGAACAAGACCCGGCAACCCTCCGCCGATCTCTTTTGTTGTGCGGATATGGTGGACGACGACGAACCGCGCGGCAGGGGCGATCTGTTGATCCCGCAGTGAAGATCGGCCCCCGGGAGGAGCATCGGCGCAGACGGGAGGCAAAACGAGCCACCGGAGCAACTCCGGCGGCCCGCAGAAGGTGGCGGCGGCGCGGGTCGCCGGCGCGGCGGCGCGCCGCCGGAGGAGTCCGCCGCGGCCGAGCCGCTGCGGCGGCGAACCGCCGGACCGCGTCCGCGGTCCGGCCACCCAGCACGCGGCCCGCGCGGGCCGCGTTTCTCCAAAGCCGCGGGTCAAACCCGCGGCGGCTCACTCGGCCGCTCGGCCGAAGCCGAGCCGGCCGGTCCGGTCGGCCGGGCCGCGCCCAGGCCGGACCGGACCCGGCCTAGCCGGGTCGGGCCGACCCGGTTCGGCCGACCCAGGGGGGGGTTCGGGCCGGGTAGCCCCGGGCCCAGAACCCCTGTTTTCGGGCCTCTTCGGTCTTTTGCCCATATCTTGGGCCTGGGACCTCCGATTGACGAACCGTCAGAGGCTACGCGATCCTTGGATCGAGACGGTCGTTTCGTTATATTATACTCAAGGTTTCGGAAGACTTTGGGTTCGGCCGGGTTGGTTCGTACACGAAACCAACCGGGCCCTCGGAGCGGAAACACTCATAACTTGAGCTACGGACGTCCGATCGACGTACCGTCAGCTGTGGTAGTTTCCTCTAAGTGAGACGGAACTTTTGGCATACTCCGCCCGAGGATCGGATACAGGCGGAGTACGGTCGGGTTGGTTTTTCCCTAAAAACCAACCGGGCCCCTGGGACGAAAATGCCAATAACTCTCAGACCGGGCGTCCGATTGACGCGCCGTCTGTTGCGTTGAGATCCTGTTGTCGATACGGAACTTTTGGATACATCAACTTCGGACTACGTGTCAGTTGATGTATCAGCCTCTCGGCTCGTGGAGCGGACCCTCCTAAACGAGCTCGCTATGTGCGGGAACCCTAGCGCTGGCTGTGACTTCGACGACAGAGCAGAGATCCTCCGTGGACTGCGACGACGGCAGAGCAGAGATCCTCCGTGGACTGCGACGACGGCAGAGCAGAGATCCTCCGTGGACTGCGACGACGGCAGAGCAGAGATCCTTCGTGGACTGCGGCGACGACAGAGCAGAGATCCTCAGTGGACTGCGTCGACTACTGCACTCAGCGATCCTACGTGGATCAGTGCTACAGGTTCTGTGTGAGCCCGATCCTATGTGGGTCCTTACTACCGGTTCTGTGTGAGCCACTGCCTACAGGTTCTGTGTGAGCCCGATCCTACGTGGGTCTTTTGCGGGGGTTAGTACCTATCGATCCTTCGTGGGTCCGACGACTTAGATGGATCAGTGATCATCTTTGACGTCATCTGAAAAAGTATACCTGGTTGAGCTGAATCTTATGTTACTCTCCTTTGTGGATTGTGTTGAACTATCCTATGTGGATTTACTGTTTACTCTCCTTGTGGATTTGAGTCTTGCTTTCCCTTGTGGATTGAGTTGTTCTTGAGCTCGTAAGCAGAGCTGGAATTGGGGACTTAGGTATATGTATGGGCATATACCTAAGTCGAGTCAGATGTTACTTCGTGATTGCATCTTTCTTTTGTACTATATCCTTTGTGGATTTCGGGAGACCTTCGGGGGTCTCGGGGTCCTTACTGAGTAGCTTATACTCACCCCTGCACGGGCTATTCCCGCACCTTGTTGTGTTGGATGCAGACGACGGACAGCGCTGATCGCGGTTGGGGCGTGGAGCAGGACGGTACCTGGAGGTGGACCACTGGGCGGGACGTGCTCGGAGCGGACGTGGGACCCGAGGAGCCTGGAGGTTATTTGTACCCACCCTTCAGGTGGGATTGCCAGTGGACGACACGAGGCCGCCGTCTTTTCTTCAGTTGCTGTAATTTACTTTTCAGTTGTACTTTATAGTTGGGCTTGTATTTCCGGCCCCCTTTACTTTTCTGCACTTTACTTTCCACTTGCTGACTCTGTGTGGTTGTTACTTATAAAGGCAATGCCTTCCCTGTTTACTGGGATTTTACGCCTTGGTGCTAGTCGCCAGCCCCTGGCCTATGGAAGGCGGGCTTGGGGTAGTCACGGCACGGGCCCCGAGGTCGGGTCGTGACAAATTGGTATCAGAGGCGGTCGGTTCTACCGCAGACTCTGATCGTCCTTTCTTTCTATATGAAGTAATAGTGTTTAGTGTATTGAGTGTGGTTATCAGTTCAGGGAGCCCAGTGTTGGTGCGGCGGCCGACGTATCCGTACACCAGGACCCTGACTCCTGATTTCCGACTTAATGCATGAAAACATTGATTGCGTGTGTGTTTCGAGTTTTCTTTGTGATTACTTGTGTCAGCTCACCGGGTATACTGATCTGCTTTATGATAGTCTCAAGTTTTCCTTGTGATTACTTGTGCCAGCTCACCAGGTATACTGTTCTGACTGTGGTGCTCTTGTTCTCCTTTTCAGGATGGCCCCGCGACGACAGCCAGCTAGGGTTCCGAGTGTAGGGCGCGACGGCAGCCCACCGAGCGACGAGGCCTCGGTGCAGGGCCCTTTGCCAGCAGTGGCACCGGCGGTAGCTTTACCCGCCGAGCCACCGATGCTGCCAGTACCAGACGCTGACGATGCACGTCGCCTCAGGGAACTGCATGAGTTTCAGAGCCAGCGACCGCCCAGGTTTCGCGGTGAGGCGGACCCCCAGGCCGCCGAGGACTGGCTAGAGGCGGTGGTACGGATCTTTAGGCTAGTGAGGACACCAGCGGATCTCATGGTGATTCTCGCAGCGAGCCTCCTGCAGGCAGCGGCAGGACGATGGTGGATCTTGATGATCCAGGTTCACGATGAGGCATCCTTGCTCTGGGCGGACTTCGAGAGCCTCTTCTGCTCTGAGTTCGTCCCGGCCACCCTCCGAGCGGTGCGCATCCAGGAGCTTCTCCAGCTGCGCCAGGGCAGCATGACGGTCGCTCAGTACGCGGCGAGGTTCACTGACCTATCTCGCTACTCGACCGACATGGTACGGGACCCCTTCTTCCAGGCCCGGACCTTCGAGCAGGGCTTGCGACAGAAGATTCGGGCGTCGCTGATCTCCCTCAGCATTCCGACCCAGGCGGGAGTGTTGGAGCGAGCCCTCCTGATCGAGAGCTTCCTGGCAGAGCCTTCTTCAGTGGCGAGACCTAGCGCAGGGCGGCAGGTAGCTGAGTCTTCGGCAGCAGGTAGCCGACGGATGACTCTCGGGTCCAGGCAGACCAGACCCCCACGCAGACGGCCTCAGGACACCGGCTCAGCAGTGCAGGGCACACAGCGGAGTGCCAGCCTTCCGAGAGGCAGGCTGTGCTACTCCTGCGGCGGGCAGGGTCACATGGCTCGTGACTGCCTGACTCACCGACCAGAGGAGCAGCAGACGGTGGAGGGGCCACCCAGGCAGAGGCATAGGGTCGACCGTGGTGGTCCGCAGGGAGGAGGCGGACGAGGCAGAGGAGCTGGCCGAGCAGCGGGTGGTGGGCGACGCTTCCAGGCTCTACCCCCACCACCACCAGGAGGGCCACCTCGACCACATGGAGCTGGCGGGCAGGGACAGGCCCAGCTTCAGGCAGTGGAGGCCTACGACCCCGACTTGCCAGAGATGATTCGAGGTACGATCTGTGTCTATTCCACCCTTGCTGCAGTACTTATAGACACAGGAGCGAGTCACTCTTTCATAGCCTCTGCCCTTGTTCGGAGCTCGGAGATTCCGACTGAGCCGTTGGCTCGATCCTTACGGCTAGAGACTCCTACGGGAGCAGACTCGACGATTACGCACTGGTGCCGGCAGTGTGAGCTTACTCTAGGAGGCGAGAGCTTCGGCTGGGATCTCCTTGTAGCGGCGTCGAGGCCTTACGACGTCATCTTGGGCATGGATTGGCTATCCACGGTTCATGCCCAGATCGACTGTTTTAGGCGCAAGGTGCGATGTGTTCGCACCGACGGGAGCAGGTTTACCTTCACCGGCGAGAAGGGAACCTTTGCAGCACAGGATGGACTTCCGCGGAGGAGAGCGCAGCCCATCTCTCATCAGTTGGCTAGCCTCATCCTAGGAGCAGTGGACGTGCGGAGTCCAGCTTTTCCTGCAGTGGTGGACCAGTACGTGGACGTCTTTCCCGACGACGTTCCAGGGCTACCTCCTCGTAGAGAGGTAGACTTTTACATCGACTTGTACCCCGGGACAGCCCCGATATCTACTCCAGCATATCGGATGGCCCCCGCCGAGCTTCGGGAGCTGCGGGTACAGTTGGAGGACTTGCAGAGCAAGGGGTTTATCCGACCCAGTGTTTCACCCTGGGCTTCCCCGATTTTGTTCGCCAAGAAGGCGGACGGGAGCTTGCGACTATGTGTCGACTATCGTCGCCTGAACCAGGTGACAGTGAGGAACAAGTATCCGCTGCCACAGATTGATGACCTCTTCGATCAGCTCAAGGGAGCGCAGTGGTTCTCGAAGATAGACCTCCGGTCAGGCTATCATCAGCTCAGAGTTCGAGACGAGGACGTGCAGAAGACGGCCTTCAGGTGTCAGTATGGCCATTATGAGTTCTTGGTTATGCCATTCGGTGTAACCAATGCTCCAGCAGTGTTCATGAGCCTCATGAACAGGATCTTCCAGCCATACCTCGACCGATTTGTCGTGGTCTTCATTGACGACATTTTGGTATACTCGACGACTGAGGAGGAGCATGCCTACCACCTGCGAGTTGTGCTAGACACACTCCGAGAGCACCAGCTTTATGGCAAGCTCTCAAAATGCCAGTTCTGGTTACGTGAGGTCCATTTCTTGGGGCACGTCATCTCTTAGGCGGGAGTTGCAGTGGATCCCGCGAAGATCGAGGCAGTGCTAGCTTGGGAGCCACCCAAGAGCGTGACAGAGGTGCGGAGCTTCTTGGGCCTAGCCGGATACTATCGGAGATTCGTGCCAGACTTCTCCAGAGTTGCGACACCACTCTCAGCTTTGACAAAGAAGGGGAAACCCTTCGTGTGGTTAGACAGATGTCAGCAGAGCTTCCAGGAGCTGAGGCAGAGGTTGACCAGCGCACCTATCTTGAGGTTGCCTGAGGAGGGAGTTGGATACGTAGTTTACTGCGATGCATCAGGGACTGGACTCGGATGCGTCCTGATGCAGGATCGGGCCGTGATCGCCTATGGATCACGTCAGTTGAGGCCGCATGAGCAGAACTACGCCACTCATGACCTGGAGTTAGCAGCAGTGGTCTTCGCTCTGAAGACTTGGCGGCACTATCTGATGGGCGAGCGCTTCACAGTCTTTTATGACCACCAGAGTCTCAGGTATATCTTCTCTCAGAAGGACCTAAACCTGAGACAGCGGAGATGGCTTGAGTTCCTCCAGAACTATGACTTTGAGATAGTCTATACTCCTGGGAAGGGGAACGTGGTAGCCGATGCCCTCAGCAGGAGGACGGGCATTCAGCTACTTGAGGAGGCGACGGAGCAGCTAGCCTCCTTACAGATATCCTTCGTGGATAGAGACGGAGCAGCCTTTCTTCAGTCTCTCACAGTCTCTCCTCCACTTCTACAGCGGGTCAGAGAGGCTCAGCGTGAGGACGCTGACTGTGAGACCCGGCGTGCACTGATATCCTCAGGTCAGGTGCCTGATGGCTTCTCCCTTGGAGCAGAGCACGACATCCTTTTCAGAGGACGTACCTTCGTACCAGTCGCTTTGCGAGAGGAGGTGCTGAGAGAGTTTCACACTTCTCCCTTGGCGGTACATCCTGGAGTGGCGAAGATGTACCAGGATCTCAGGCGACAGCACTGGTGGCCGGGCATGAAGAAAGCTGTGGCAGAGTTCGTTTCACGATGCCTCACCTGCCAGCAGGTGAAGGCAGAGCATCAGGTACCAGCAGGCTTGGTACAGCCCTTGGAGGTCCCGGAGTGGAAGTGGGATGGCATATCTATGGATTTCGTGACTGGACTTCCACGCACTTCCAGAGGTCACGACTCCATTTGGGTGATTGTCGACCGACTCACCAAGTCGGCACACTTCTTACCCATCAGAGAGCAGGGCTCAGTGGAGAGCTTGGGACGTCTTTACGTCCAGGAGATCGTACGGCTTCACGGTGTGCCATCATCTATCGTCTCCGATCGAGATGCTCGTTTCACTTCCCGGCTTTGGAAGGGGTTGCAGGAGGCGTTCGGGACGCGGCTCCATCTGAGCACAGCCTTCCACCCTCAGACGGATGGTCAGACGGAGAGGACCATACAGACACTCGAGGACATGCTCCGTGCATGTGTTCTTGACTTTGGTCGCAGCTGGGAGGACCACCTACCCTTGGTGGAGATCGCGTACAACAACAGCTACCACTCCACCATCGGGATGGCACCATACGAGGCGTTGTACGGCAGACCCTGCAGATCACCGTTGTGCTGGACAGACCCTGGGGAGTCAGCACTCGTGGGACCAGAGATGGTCCGAGCCACAACAGAGAAGGTCCAGATCATCCAGGAGAGGATGAGGACAGCTCAGAGCCAGCATAAGTCATATGCTGACAGGAGGCGGAGGCCACTAGAGTTCGAGGATGGCGACCACGTCTTTTTGCGTGTCTCACCTCGACGTGGTTTACAGAGATTTGGCCGGGGCGGCAAGTTGTCTCCACGCTTCATCGGGCCTTTCCAGGTCCTCAGCAGGATAGGAGAGGTGGCTTATCGCCTGGCTCTACCACCTCAGTTGCACCGGGTGCACGACGTCTTCCACGTGTCTCAGCTGAGGAGATACGTGCACGACCCGACGCACATCATCGACTTTGGGGAGCTGGACGTGGACGATGGGGAGACTTTTGCGGAGGTCCCAGTAGAGATCGAGGATCGACAGGAGCGGGTCCTACGTGGGTGGTCGATTCCTCTTGTGCGCGTCAGATGGCAGCACGGGAACCTCCAGGAGAGCACTTGGGAGCGGGAGGCTCAGATGCGTGCTCAGTACCCCCATTTGTTCCCCTAGTTTTTGATGTAACTTTACGGGGACGTAAAGCCCTGAGGTGGGAGTAATGTAAAGACCCGCAAATTTCAAGGAAATTGTTTTTCTTAATTTTCTTTGGAATTTTACAAGAGCGCAGCTTCAGACGGCACCTGATTCCGAGGCCCGGTGTGCCCGGAATCAATTTCCGAAGTTTGGCTCGGGTACGTTCAGTGAACGGACGAGCGGGTTTTTCTATCTTTTGAACCGGTGCCCGGAATCAAATTCTGAGGGCACCGATGAAATCGCAGCGCCGGTATTTGCTTATAAACGCCTCTTCCGGAGTTGCGTTTGCTCAGACGTGGTTTTTAAATTTTGCGGCTTTAAGTCAGAAATAAAATAAAGTTTGTGCGACAACTTTATTCTATTTCACTTAAGCTGCTTGGAAGCCACTTGAAGCCACTTAAAGACGGCTTGAACTGAGTTGAACTGGATAGGATGCTATCCGGAAATATCCTAGCCCCTTGGTAGGATATTTGTGAGGTGGGGCCCGCACGAGCCCCGCCGTTTCTTTCGCTAAGTAACGCACCCGCGAAAACCCGTCAAAGTAACTGAAAAGTCAACCGACGCGTTTTCTTTAATTCTTAACAGACCATTTAATTGGGCGGTTTATTTCATGAATTAAATGGGCTGTTTCATTCGTTGAATTAATTCAACGAATTTAATGGGTCGTTACTTACGCGTTTGCGTTCGTTGGCAAAATAATAAAATAAGACCAACTCTTTCCTTTGGAGGATTACTCGTTGTGCGAGATTCTCTGGGCCTCCACCCTCCCTGCGAAGAACGCGAAGAACGCGAAGAACGCGAAGAACGCCGGCGACCGAAATTCGACGACGCACACTGAGATCTGCGACGTCGACGAGCTTTACCCGCGACGTTCTTCGGCGACGCCTCTTCTTCCGCGGCCGATCCTCGTTCGGCAACTAAGGTGAGAATCGGATCGTTTAAATTCTCTTTTTTTTTAAAAATTCATGGCAACGGATTTAATTAATTAAATCCGTTTGTTCTTGATCCGGAGATTGGCGACGCGACGCCGGATACCGCGACGACGCAACGATCCCCCCTTCTTCCGCGACGAGCGATCCCGCGACGACCTCTCGTCCGACGACGACGACAAGGTAGGGGTTTATTTTCTTGATGATTCATTCCCGTGTTCTTATTTCTTTTGAATAAAGAACCGGCATGAATAATTTCAATTAATTAAAAATTGAAATGCCGTTTAAAAGAAAAGGAGTGAACAATTTTTTATCTTTGATTAAAAATTGTTGTAGCCTTTCCTCCCGTTGATTATGACTAACGCGGAGGGTGCGGGTCTAACGAACAAGACCCGACAACCCTCCGCCGATCTCTTTTGTTGTGCGGATATGGCGGACGACGACGAACCGCGTGGCAGGGGCGATCTGTTGATCCCGCAGTGAAGATCGGCCCCCGGGAGGAGCATCGGCGCAGACGGGAGGCAAAACGGGCCACCAGAGCAACTCCGGCGGCCCGCGGAAGGTGGCGGCGGCGGCGCCCGGCGCGCCACCGGAGGAGTCCACCGCGGCCGAGCCGCGGCGGCGGCGAACCGCCGGACCGCGTCCGTGGTCCGGCCACCCAGCACGCGGCCCGCGTTTCTCCAAAGCCGCGGGTCAAACCCGCGACGGCTCACTCGGCCGCTCGGCCGAAGCCGAGCCGGCCGGTCCGGTCGGCCGGGCCGCGCCCAGGCCGGACCGGACCCGGCCCAGCCGGGTCGGGACGGGTCGGGCCGACCCGGTTCGGGCCGACCCGGTTCGGCCGACCCAGGGGGGGGGGGGGGGGGTCGGGCCGGGTCGCCCCGGGCCCAGAACCCCCGTTTTCGGGCCTCTTCGGTCTTTTGCCCATATCTTGGGCCTGGGACCTCCGATTGACGAACCGTCAGCGGCTACGCGATCCTTGGATCGAGACGGTCGTTTCGGTATATTATACTCAAGGTTTCAGAAGACTTTGGGTTCGGCCGGGTTGGTTCGTACACGAAACCAACCGGGCCCTCGGAGCGGAAACGCTCATAACTTGAGCTACGGACGTCCGATCGACGTACCGTCAGCTGTGGTAGTTTCCTCTAAGTGAGACGGAACTTTTGGCATACACCTCCCGAGGATCGGATACAGGCGGAGTACGGTCGGGTTGGTTTTTCCCTAAAAACCAACCGGGCCCCTGGGACAAAAATGCCAATAACTCTCAGACCGGGCGTCCGATTGACGCGCCGTCTGTTGCGTTGAGATCCTGTTGTCGATACGGAACTTTTGGATACATCAACTTCGGACTACGTGTCAGTTGATGTATCAGCCTCTCGGCTCGTGGAGCGGACCCTCCTAAACGAGCTCGCTATGTGCGGGAACCCTAGCACTGGCTGTGACTTCGACGACAGAGCAGAGATCCTCCGTGGACTGCGACGACGGTAGAGCAGAGATCCTCCGTGGACTGCGACGACGACAGAGCAGAGATCCTCCGTGGACTGCGACGACGGCAGAGCAGAGATCCTTCGTGGACTGCGGCGACGACAGAGCAGAGATCCTCAGTGGACTGCGTCGACTACTGCACTCAGCGATCCTACGTGGATCAGTGCTACAGGTTCTGTGTGAGCCCGATCCTATGTGGGTCCTTACTACCGGTTCTGTGTGAGCCACTGCCTACAGGTTCTGTGTGAGCCCGATCCTACGTGGGTCTTTTGCGGGGGTTAGTACCTATCGATCCTTCGTGGGTCCGACGGCTTAGATGGATCAATGATCATCTTTGACGTCATCTGAAAAAGTATACCTGGTTGAGCTGAATCTTATGTTACTCTCCTTTGTGGATTGTGTTGAACTATCCTATGTGGATTTACTGTTTACTCTCCTTGTGGATTTGAGTCTTGCTTTCCCTTGTGGATTGAGTTGTTCTTGAGCTCGTGAGCAGAGCTGGAATTGGGGACTTAGGTATATGTATGGGCATATACCTAAGTCGAGTCAGATGTTACTTCGTGATTGCATCTTTCTTTTGTACTATATCCTTTGTGGATTTCGGGAGACCTTCTGGGGTCTCGAGGTCCTTACTGAGTAGCTTATACTCAACCCTGCACGGGCTATGCCCGCACCTTGTTGTGTTGGATGCAGACGACGGACAGCGCTGATCGCGGTTGGGGCGTGGAGCAGGACGGTACCTGGAGGTGGACCACTGGGCGGGACGTGCTCGGAGCGGACGTGGGACCCGAGGAGCCTGGAGGTTATCTGTACCCACCCTTCAGGTGGGATTGCCAGTGGACGACACGAGGCCGCCGTCTTTTCTTCAGTTGCTGTACTTTACTTTTCAGTTGTACTTTACAGTTGGGCTTGTATTTCCGGCCCCCTTTACTTTTCTGCACTTTACTTTCCGCTTGCTGACTCTGTGTGGTTGTTACTTATAAAGGCAATGCCTTCCCTGTTTACTGGGATTTTACGCCTTGGTGCTAGTCGCCAGCCCCTGGCCTATGGAAGGCGGGCTTGGGGTAGTCACGGCACGGGCCCCGAGGTCGGTTCGTGACATTGACTCACTATTTTAAATCCCATTTTCGAAAATATGAGTTCCCGGAATCCATTTTGTAATGATTTATGGAAAAATAGATGTGATTTTATCAATATAAATAGAATGTTTCTTAGGATGCAACTGATTTTACTCAGTTCATGGAACTTTATTTATACACTTTTGAGAAAGATGTTCTATCCACCACATCCATTACTTTATCCCAACCTACTACCACTTCCACCTTCAATATTTATGGCTACATTATTCCAAAGACATTTATTATATTAGACTAGTTTCCAAGTGTATATTTATTCAAGACCCTTCCTCCTCATATCCCCCTCAGACGACTTCTCATCCTACATCTATATCCAACGGGAAGGACCGAATAATTACTATATATGTCAGAGATTTTACACTATAAGATTTAGATTAGGATCTATTATAGGGTACTTTTCGTAATCTTTTTACAAATTATTTTGTTATAGTAATGGAATACACAAATTTATTCATATTTTAATATATTGTTTCTAATCCGAATTTATTTTTTATTTCACTTTTTGACAATTATAGAAAGTGGAGTAAATTAATGATTAGTGATAAATCAATTATAATTATCTTCATTGAAGAAATATTCATAAATTTAGGAATTTTCTAAAATACTATTTCAATCTGAAGAAAATTAATTTTGTTATATTAAAAATCAGTTTGAAAAAATTTTATGATTTTTTATCATCACAAAGATTGATATTGTTGTTTCAGAGTACAACCTTATTATTTTAATTATCCCAAATCATGATTATATTTCTATTAATTATTTTGATGTTTTTTATTAGTATTTTTTATGCTGACCAGGAATTGAATAAATGGTTTAGTCTCAAGCATACCATGAAACCTTACCATATAAAGGATACGTTAATGTGATACCATACCACACTTTATATTTCATATTACCACATGAAAAAAATGAAAATCATGATTTATATGAGAAAAATTTATCTTATTCATGAAAATTCCATGAGTCGATGATTAAGCTTACTATATGTAGAGAATCACTTCCTTGCATGTACAATAAACCTTCCAAAATATTGAGTTTTACCAACCATGTACCTAATATGTAAATCCATATAGTTATTATGAATGAATAGAGACACCACATTAATAAATTAAGTTATCAATCCAATTTATGAAAAAAAATTCATTAAGTAATATACTAACTATGACTATTATTGTAGTGGCTGTATGATAAAATAATATACCAAATGAATCCATGAACCTATTCCATGTGAAAATTAGATGATCATATAAAAGAAATAACAGATTATGATACCTAACCATGTTAGTTGGCCATACCAATTGACTATGTCATGTTTCCATGATATAAACTAATTGTCCTTTAAGTGAAGAAAACATTCCATTTGAAACATAGAAGTCAAGTATTTTAGATCTCTAACAACTAGTATTTTATACATAGATTGATGTTTCTGTGCATTTAATGTTTCATTGTTTATTAATTTATAGATACTTCTGATGAAGTTTTATTTAGGAATAATATCTTATCATTTGATAAATGATAGAGGTTGTGTGTCCGGTGAAACAAGATTTTTCTCTTATATAGAGAATAACATAGGATCATATACGCATGAACCTTTTCAATTGAGAAGACTCTAGATGCATTGTATTTCCTAAAAATATTTTTTTTATTCCCTTATCATTTTCCAATGAAAAAGTCAAGGTATCCAAAAAAATAAATCTATTCAAATCAAGCCTCATAACATTTACTCTTTTTATATATGTGAAACCTTATAGATTTGTATTTTCATTTATCTATATTTCAATAAAAACCATGTATCCTATACTGAATGGGAGATTAATTGACACTCTCTAAAATATTTCATTTTTATTCCCACAATGAAGTGTGGAAGAGGGCCTATGTAACAATGTATTTTATCTTATCTCATTAATAACTATAGAAAAAACTATTTTTCAAGACCACCCTACATACAATTGTTTGTAAAACCTGCTCCAGAATATAGATCTGTTTATTTTTCAATAAAATATGTAAAAACTGGTGACTTATAAGGTGAGGGGATTCAATCTCAGTTTCAGACCAAACCCACTATTAATAATTTTATTATGCTTTATCTTTTTTGTTTTCTTTATTTTTATTCAATCATTCTTAGATATTCATTACAATTAAATAAATATTTAATATAATAGTTAATATTAATTTTTGTTTTATATATAGAATTTTGTTAACGTAATTACTTTCAAAAGTTGAATAAATTTAAAATCTTTCTTCATTGATCCATGATCAAGATTTGTAGAATCTATTTGTAAATTTGAATTATATATTTAAATAGTTTTTATTAGTTTTTTTTTCAAATTAGGGGATTTAGTTTTTAATTATTTTAATATAAAATTTATTGGTAACTCAAAATCACCCTTATTTATTTTTTCACTCCATCCAACAAGTATTTTTGATGAGAAAAAGTCCAAAAATTATTATGATAAACTAAAAATATATTCATGGTTTAGAAAACTATAAAAACAAGTTGGATGGATAGTTATAGATGTTGGATGTTTGGACAAGGATAAACTACCAAGAACCACTGAAAAAATATCATGGGGAGAATGCCTTGATGGTTACAACAATGATTGGTGTCAAAACCCACCAGGAAGCTATTAAAGATCCCAAATTAGATGTAAATGAATAATTTTATAATGTTGTCACCAAATTTCATTAAAATAAAAAATATATAAATATGGATATAAATAATGGATGCACTTTTTAACCCACTATTATGTCTAAGAAACCACCAGAAAAGTCATTAAAATCAATAAAAGGTGGAGTTTAATGAATTCTGAGGAAATTATTAAAGAAAGTAAATATCACCATAGAAAAACTATTTTTCATAGCATATCAATACTTATTAAATAGTTTTCTCACTTTTTCCCAGTGTATTGTGAAAAATATCTAGATTTTCCCTCTTTTGAAAATGATATACCATTAGATACAAAGATATAAATAGAAAATCCTTATACAAAAACATTTTTTTAGAATTGAAGAAAAAAAATATGTAATAACTAAAGACACTAGACAACATTATGAGGATCGTCAAATTACTAATTCTCATTCTCCTAAATTTTACTTCACTAAATTGTTTGGTATTTTTTCAATAATAAAACATGTCACACCAACACAAGATATAATATATCGTTACATTGAAGAAACTTCAAATGATGTGCTATATTTTGAATAATTTCCAAAGGATGTATTCTACCACACTATGGACACATAATTACTCCCATTATCATTGTTCAATAATCAGGAAGAAAAAGTAACTAACTTTTGTGATATATTCACTTTATTATAAATGATTTAATTTTATTTGATTGTGATTTTCTTAAAACTAATTTTGATGTTTCTTCAAATTATATTAATCCGGATGAACTATGATATTTCTTAGAGATTCTTTAGAACTATTCACCAGCTGAGAAACTTTTGGAACATCCAGTTTTGGTTTAAAATTTATGTTTGTGGGATACTGAAGTAGATGCCTATTTTTTTGTATGTGTTAAAAGGTGTAAAAAATGATGATGATATATTTTATTTGATAAACTAATAAATTATATTCTATACTGAACAATATGACAAGTCATATCGATGATTTGATATCCATCAACCTATGCATGCCATTCCTCAAGAACGAAAAGAAGGGAAGTGCACTTTTTTACCATACATCACAATAAAATACTTATACTATCATGGATTCAATCTTGAATGATTTTTATAAGCATTATTACAATAGTAAAATCATTGAAGGGGGAAATAATTTCATGTAGTTATTCTTAGATAAACTCATATATCCACCATTGGACTGGGGTTGACCCATATTTTTTATACCTATTGAAAGTCCAAACACATCACCCTTGGGGTCGGGTTACCAAAATTATATCTCCCCTTTTTTTTTATTTTTTACATTAATTATTATAGTGCTAAAAATTTGTGTTTTTTCTTTTTGTAAAATAATATTGTTGTAGATTCTATTTCGTAACTAATAAAGGGAAAAAGAAAAATCTTATGAATGAGAGATGTTTTTTAATACTAAACATATTTACAACATTGAAATTGAAGTTAACTATTAAGGGGTACCTCTTTTTATTTTGTGTCTAATTTTAAAATTATGTTATATTATATGGGTTTAAGGCATGTTGATATCTAATATTTTGAAAATAAATTTGATCCCAATTCATGGCTGAGCATGCACCCTTAAAATTCCATTAGATTCAAAATGTTGCATGTTATTATTCAATTTTTCATCAGGATTATCTTCCATATAAATTGAATTTTTTTCTATTTACTAACTATAAAAATCATCAAATGTTATAAAAACTGATAGTATGTGTGGAAAATGTGATCATTTAACATTCCTGTAACTCGTAAAATAATATTTGAAGAGCTAAATTTTATATCTGTTTTAATCCATATTTTTTTAAATGTTCCCAAACAATAGAATTCAATATTTGGGGATAATTTTGAGTATAGGTTTTGGTGATTAGGGTCCTTCTTTGTGGTAAAATGGGATTTGATTCTATAAAAATAAAAAACTCATAATTGTTTTTCAAAATTCCTCCCCATCAAACATCATTTAAGGTTGTCTATAAATTAAATATTTTCTTTTTTTTTGTTAATAAAATAATTTTTTGATTATCCTTTGGTTAGGAAAAAAATCCATGTGTCATACCTTGGTGAAATTTTTATTCCTGATTGAGGGAGTCCAATTGTTCTAAAATTTAATGAATTGAGTGATTACTGAGCAATTGTGTCCAGTGTTTTTATGGAAATACTATTTTAAATATAATAAAATATCTATCCAATGAAATATTTTTTGTGGAATCATAATTATTACTTGATGAAGTTATATGTTTTAACTTGAAATTAGTTACCATGACATAGTGAAATGGGTCACCAATGAGAGCCTTCTTAATTTAGTATAATATAAATTCATAGAATCGGTAGTAAAATGGGTAATTGGGATCCCACGATGAGTGTTCGAGAAAAGGTCACTAGTTATGTTTGCAAATAATTAAAAGTGAAAATCAATAATGTATTTGTGCAACGTTGTTAAAAAATTTATGTGTATTGTCCCAGGAACTGAAATCATCCATATTGTAGGTAAATTATAATTTTTGACATAAGTGTGTGTGAAAAAAGATTTTTCTTGATATTCAGAACCTAATTCCAAGAGGGGTTTGGTGTCATGGCATTATTTTTAGGAATGGCCAATGGTTTGGAGGAAGTCCTAGGAATTCGTGTAAAAAACAGAGGAAGATTGGGGGTCTGAGCTATTGAAAACAGATCGATCTAGAAGTAAATATCACACAACACTAACATAATGTGTATGTTTTTTACATGATGTGAGGTAGTTTTTGAAGCCTCGTGGGGTCTACATGAGAAATACATGCAATGTAAGTTAAAGTAACTGTGTTTTTTTAAAAGAGAAAGGGGATCAATCCTTTTAATATACATGGATAGAGGAGGCAATGCCTCTGGGGTCTCACAAGCATATCCATACCCCTCTTAGCATTTCATGTTTCTCTGCTATTCAATCTTTGATCATTTATTCGTTGGTGGATGCCGAATTTTCATAGAACTTCCTTCGATCAACTAGCCAATTTTCTTATTTTTCCTTACCATATAGTGCACTACATCAATGAGATTTGTTTTACATATTTTTCAAGGTATTCATCTAAAAGTATGATTTCATTTGATTTGTAACAATTTAGAGGTCAGTATCAAATGATCATGAAACTTTGAGTATGAGGTAGGTGGTTCCTGGCATTGTCATTAATTTTATGTGTGTTTTGGAGGTGAATTCTATATATGCTCCCATAGCCAATCCTTGAGATACCCCTGATTAAATATGGTTTGTTTTTAAATTTTAAAAATGTTATTAAGGAATTTTATTTCTCATTACCTAGAATTTGATTATATATACAATGTAGAGTATCAGGATTTAATAACTTTTGTTGGATAGGATGGGTTTGTGATTTAAATTAATTAAATTGTCATATTGATTATATTGGGACCATGGGAACATAATTGGAATGACCTGGGGATTAAGATGATTTTGGTCACCCAGACTGTGGTGACATGGTTATCAAGCTGGGGAAAAGGCATGAGATACATTGGGTGATAATAATCACCTAGTTGATATGATAAGGTCATCGGGATTGAGGCAAAAAGGTCGTTAGGATAAGGGAATGGCCCATGTGATTTGAGATAGGGTTGTACATTAGGATTTAGAGACATTTTCAGAGAGGAAAAACGTTCAAGATGGTGTGTATATGTTAATGTTGATGATTTCCCTGATCATTATTGTATGATTTTCTATTGGAGTCATATGAACATAGATAATTTTCATATGAGGTGGTGTTAACCACCCAATGTTGGTGGAGGCACTCGTAGACTATAAAACCAAGGAGATTGTGCTGATCATAAGACATTTTTGTGGGT
The DNA here is from genome assembly GCA_963277665.1 of Viscum album. Taxonomy (NCBI): domain Eukaryota; kingdom Viridiplantae; phylum Streptophyta; class Magnoliopsida; order Santalales; family Viscaceae; genus Viscum; species Viscum album. The sequence goes on from OY728133.1 coordinate 1,675,738,910, forward strand.
GATCACCATATAATTCCAAGTGCATGGTAATGGATCATCATTTTTTGGTGATGAAACAATTATTTGGGGGATGACGGTCACTGGGTTAGATGAGGCAGATGTGTTGGAAGTTTTGGATCACAGATATTGTTGTGCCTCAGAATGTCAAATGTTGAGATGATAATTATTGTTTACTAGTGATAAAATATCATTGTTCCTCTGTACGTTGGTATTAGAGATGATGTGAGAGTTTGATTTTAGGTTTTTGGGACTAGGTACTTATGTATTAGGCATGCCGCTTGGATGTCGGGTTACATGGGTGATGGAACGAGGTGTCAGGCGACATGATTGAGGGTGAAACCTAAGAGTTCAAATATGATGAAATTTATCAGGATATTCTATTTGAAAATTTCCATGGATCTTCTCTAGTATAGTTATGTATATACAAATAGGTGATGCATGTCATATCTATAACTAGTAGAACATATTTAGTGATTATCTGTGATGGCAGAAAAATGCGTTTACTTCATTGTTTATAAGGAGAATATGGTAAGTATGTATTTATTTTAAAGTAAATCTGACACCTTTTTATTTCTATTTTCAAATAAAATCGCATTATTATGGATGTAAGACATGGACACTTTGGTGGTGTCCTATTTAGATTTATTTTCACACTCTACACAACCCCTTATAAGGCGTGCAACCTATATACCCTTATGATCAACTACGGGTATGAGGGCATGAGCTAGACCTTAGTGATCAGGTCATATTGCGTTACCTAGGATGGTTGGAAAGAGATTTTGTAGGTTCTTTTGTTAGATGGATTTTCCTTTCTTTTTCAACATTATAATTATATGTATGTACTAATGGTCAGCCCGGGGAAACCATTATGTTTATATATTTTGTATGATCTGTTTTATGAAGTTTTTTATTGTCAGAAAATTGTATATTTTTATATCCATACCTTAGGATTAGTTATTATAATCTATTCTTGTAATAATACATTCACCATTTTATCCTATTTCTTATGAAAAATTACATACTTTCTTCAGATTTCATATATACATATACAATTATTATTATAATCATTTGAGGGTACAATATCCGCACTATCACCTCTTAAAACCATTAATTCTACTTGATCCCTTTGGCATATTGGGAGGTGCATCTGAGGCCCAATGCTTAATCATATGAGATCATTGTTTAATGTAAAATATGGGCCAGGTCACTACAACTGGTATCAGATCCATTCATGAATGGTATTAAATAGTAGCATTCATCTGGATACAAATGAAACCATGTAGTTCTTTTTTTGTCGTACTATTTTTGCTATGGTAGACTAGAGATTTGTATGTTGTTAGAACTACGTAAATAGCTTGTATTTGGGTGCATGCAGCTCCATGCATGGTGGGGGGGGGGCATGATGTTAGGTGTGGGAAATTGATTTTTTGATTTTCAATTTTATAGATTACTTTATTTCCACCTCTAGTGGCACACTTGGGTGAGATAGTTATTATGATATAGACTTTGAACCTTAGCCTAATATGGAAAGGGAGGTTATTTCATGCAACTTGATAGGAACATAGGATAATATTATGTATGTTTTAATGATATTATGATTTGGATTCCGGATTGTTCTAAGGGGTTTGAGTTTTTTAATTTTTCATCTAAATAAGTAAAATAGTGTTCTCTTTATTAGCATCTCTTTGGTGGCATTGTACTATGATAATTGATGAATGTGGTTCAATTATGATCTTTATGTGTTATATGTGATGTGATATTCATGTGATATATGGGACAAACCCTGATAAGGGTTGGAATGGATGATGATAGGGGTGATCTGTTTAACGTGTCAATAAAGAAGTTAAATAGTGTTTTCATGTATATACTATTTTGTGGAATTCTACATAGCTTCCTTGGATTATATGTGATGCCAGTCTCAATGTGGGAGGGTTAGGGGCCATAAGTCCTGATTATACTTGAAAATTGACTCTATTGTTGTTATGTGAGGGTCCATGAGGTGAAATTTTATGATTCAGGGTGTATTAAGGGAGTGTATGGGTGGTGAGATTGCACTACCACATACAACATTCACTATCCATGAATATATATATATATATATATATATATATATGGTTGTTTGACCATTATATTGGTATTCAGTAGTATTCCACATAGACGGGATTCGGTTGAGAGTCTGGAGGGAAGTGATATGGCGATGTAGGGTCATACACGGTATGAGTCCCTTGAGGGTTGGTATGAGAACTTAGAGGGTCAGTTTGATATGTTATATGGTTAGGTATTGGAAGGAAAACTACTTGGGAAGGTAGAATTTAGCTCATGGCTTGATTAGAATCATAGGGACATCTTGGAATGGGTCTTCCAAGGGGTTTATAGGGGAGATTAATGAGCTAATTCATCAATGGAATACCTGACTCAAGAGTTCCATTTTTAGCTCCCACCATTGCTATATGGTGAGGGTGGACCACATGCTAAAGAAAAATAGATTATGTTAGTTAAAAGGTTTTTTATCAACATAAGAATCCACCAATATTAAAGGGTGAAGTTTGCAACATATATTCATAGTGTATCATAAATGTATTTGTGGTATATATATGTAGAGTCATGTATAACTCTAATGAGTGGGCCTTTGACGATGTTCTTCTAGTACGGGTAGCAGGGGCATTACCAAACTCACTGAGAGTGGTCTCCAAAAGAGTGGCAGGTATGTGGTGAGAGGGTTTTCACGAGGTTCTAGAAGACGCCTTCTCTAATAGATGTGATACTAAAATAAGGGTGGACATTGGGATTTCAATTTAGGGACAGAGTAGTACCATGATGTGGTGGATGATATTTAGTTGTATGTAGAGGTTGTGACAGAGACAATGGGACACAACAGTGGGTTCAGTGGCTGGTAGCTGATGTAGCACTACTAGGAGGCTCGACCTCAAGTAGTCAGGCTTTAGGACATGTATATACATTGGAAATTCAAGGGTCATAGTAGTATGGGAAGCCAGAAATAGATTGATGTTTATTTTTGGTGTGACTAGGTTTCATTCTTTTGTATTGGATTGTTTTGGGTGTACAAGGAGCATAGGTGTTGTTCTGGAACTAACTATAAATTGGTTAGTAGGTTTTCATAGGTTATGATGTGTGATATATTTATATGTTTATGAGGAGCATAGGAATTAGAGAATAAATGCAATGTGGAATTAGTATGAGTTGTGAAGTAGTCAGGATTTTTATAGTCATGCATATGTATATTTGATATAGGACTTATAATAATATGACCAGAATCAAAATTTTAGAGAATTTGATGATAGGTTGGACCTTAGGGTGTCCTATGTGAAATGGGCATGATGTGGGAATTTGATAAGATATATAACCTAATGGGTTACAAGTATGACATGATGATGTTTTAGGATTAGATGAGGTGAAGTAATTCGGATGTGTCGTGGGAGGAATTCCACGTCTCGGGATGGTTGATGGACCATCTGAAATTTTTTATTTTGGGTCTTGAAGAGATCAAATAGGTAACTCCAAAACTGGGGAGCACCTTGAGGGGATTTGACCTATGGATATAGAATGAGGTGAACTAGTCATAAGTTTATGATATGTGTATGTTTGGTACCATCTCTAGGAATGTATTTATAGCTCATGAATGAGTTATGTTATGGTAGGGATATTGTAATGTGTAAGGATTTTCCACGGGCCATTTTCATAGTAAATTAAAATTTGCAACCTTAGTGAATGAGGCAACTTTTTTTCAGAATATTTAAAACCTAATTTTGAGAGTTTATTACACAATTAATCATTTTTAATAATTTTATATGGTTTAATGGATGTCTTATTTGATTAAGTAAACACTAAAGAAAGAATAAGGATTTCGTCTATTGAAAATAGCTCCATCGAATAGTCCATATTGTGTAATAATTACACGTTATGTAATTCATTTACATAATGTGAGGTAGGTTATGAAGCCTTGGGTGGTCTACATGAGTAATACATGATGTGTAATTGGGTTAAACATCTAGAATCCTATACATTTGCCATAAAAATATACATGTCGTGTATGATGTGGGAAATGTATTTTAAGAGCCTAGGGGATCGGTTCATTTCTTCATCACAAAAATAAGAGGTAGTTTCAAGGGGTATTAATGTGTCTCTCTATCCCTCTATAGATATTCTTTATTTCTCTATTGCCTAATCTCTATCCTTGAATCCATTAGTGCATAAAGATTCATCTTGGTAAGATCTTAAATCTGCTAGCCTCTTTTATTATTTTTTCTCACCATATGATGCAAAAAATACATGCAATCTATTTAACCATATTTTAATGAAATTTATCAAAAATGATGATTTCATATGATTCATATCGAGTTAGGGGATGATATTAGATGATACTTTTCCTATGAGTACAATATAGGTGGTACCTAGATTTCTCCGTAATTTTGAGGGTGTTTTGGGGGTGAGTCCTATACACACCCATGTTGGTTTTCCTTGAAAGACACATAATTAAATAAATTTTTATTTTATATTGTTAAAATGATATTATGGGAAGGTTCTGATAATGAACTAGATAATATTATATCATTTAATATGGGTATGGGGCATTAACCATTATTGAAAGATATGCTATGTGTGTTATTTAAATTAATTAAATTGAAATTTTATTTATATTGGTTAGATGGGAAGTTAAGGATAATTTCCCAAGGATTTAGGTGATCTTGATCACATGGATTGAGGAAACATGTTCATAAAGATGAGTTCATGACCTGAGATACTCGTGGTGATGATGATCACAAGGATGATGTGATAGTGTAGGTGGGATTGAGGTGCCCTGGTTATCTGGATGAATTAATGGACCGTGTGATGTGAGATTATTTGAACATCATTATTTAGAGGCATGGTCGCATAAGAATGAGTTTTCAGATGATATTTATTAGGTTATGTTGATAATTTTCACTCACATTAATTGGTCGATCACTATTCTATCCTTGTGAACATAGATTGGACTCAGCTGAGGAAGTATTGACCACTCATTGTGGGTGGATGACCTTTTGACTATAAGGCTTAGGTGATGGTGTTGTCCATTAGACATTTATTTGGGTGATCACAATTGAAATTCACATATATTTTGATTTTCTATTATCAAATGTTGATGATATTGTCGATTAGGGTCTAAGTCTCACCGAGATACTTGATGTCGACGTGTAAGGAATTTAGGATGATGAATATCACTATGCATTGGGATGTCGGCTGTTGAGTCCATGGTGACTACTTATTGGAGGATAGATATTTTTGTGTCCTGTTACCTCAGGATTTGAGATGATCAGGGATTCTGAAATGGGGTATGAGGGGCCAGGTAATTTGTTTTGGGAAATCCATTTGGATTCTCGGTTACATGAGTGATGAAACAAGGTACCATGTGACATTATTAGAGGTGGACCATGAGGGTTCACTTGAGATAACTTTCTTCAGGGGACTCCTTGGAATTATTTCCATAGATACTCACAACTAATGGTATATATGTGTAGACATGTGTTGAATTTGGTATCTATAACTGGAGGCACACATTTAGATATTATCGGCGATGGATGAAGCAGTTGCTCACTTTCTTGTGGCGGCTGGGAATAATGAAAACCAGAATTATTATTGAAGTGAGTCTATGGAATTTTTATATATATTTTTATATTCACTTCCATTATTATGGATTCAAGATAAGAAGACATTGTTGGTGGCCTACTAATATTTATCCTCACAAACTACAAGGTCCCATTGGGATGTGTGTAGACTTTACAAATCTATGAGCATGTAAGTGACTGATCTCAGGAGACAGACCATAGTGATAATGCAATACTACTTATCATGGGATGGATGGAATGGGTCCAGGGAGGTTCTTTCATCAGTTGGATCTTTCATTCTGTTTTAGAAGGCTTAATAAATGTATGTACTAATGGTCGACCATGGGAGACCCTATTGTTTATCTCTTGTGTATGACTTGTTATGGAATGTTGTTTAGTGTCTGTAAAGGGTATGTTTTTATATTTAGGCCTTGTGTTTTATTATTATTATATTTTGTTGCTATTATTATTTCACTATTTTATGTTATTGTTTCCATTGAGTTATAGTATTTTTATGCTTTCATATATATATAACATTATTATTGACACCATATGCGGATATAGTCTCCCAAATATTACCTATTTACACCTTTGCTTCTAGTCACCAGCCTTTGGTGTATAAGGAGGTGCACCTTAGTCCCAATGGTCAACTATTCTAGATCACTATTTTCAATGTCATCTCGGTCAGTGCCCTATATCATAGCTAGTAAAAAAATGAAATAAAGTACCTTTTTCAAAAATTAATTAATTAAGGTGATATAAATATTGAATCTAAACAATGTGTGAGAAAATTTATTTATAAGAAAATATTTTTATTTGAATTAATGAAGTGGAATGAAAAACATTTGTTTTAGGAATCAATGGGAGAGTTAAAATTATATGTTCTTCATTTCGAAAATTTATTTCCACTTGATACATACTATTTTTTACTACTTCAAATAGAATTTGACCATGGGATGTGGTGGGAATGTGAATCTTAATTACATATTATAAATGATAATTTCTTGAAATGGTGGGATATGCGAGTTTTCACAATTCTAGTGTGCATGTAAACCTGGTATCAATAATCATTTTTAAGAGATATTATGAAAAAAAATTAAATGCATTAAATTTAAAGGGAGTGAAATTGAATAATTTTGTGGGAGTTTGATGTAGTGAATATTTGATACAATCTAGAATAAAATTTTTTTGCGCAATGATAATTTTTATGTGAATAAAATATCTAATTGAAGAATATTGTTATATTTTCAAATGTTATATTGAAATTTTATTTAATTGATTTTTTTTTTAATTTTTTTTTGTTTGTGTTATAAGTTTTTTTAAATTATCATCAGATAATATTTTAAATTTGATAATAATAGTATTTTTTTAAATCAAAAAGAAATTTTGAATTTTTGATGTCATGTTTTTTTTGAAATTGAATTTGAGTGGGATTTAATTATGTAATTAAATTTTCATTATTTATTATTTTTGTCCAATAATTTTATGCCCTTCTATCATTAGTATAATAAAGTTGTTAATGCCAATTCTATTGCTGATATACTGCAACCTAATTTTCATCCACTATGCTCATTTCCTTTCAACTTCTATCCATCTTCTACGATTACTATAAAATTATTATATCAATGAAAATCTATTATCACCATAAATAAAATTTATACCTCATATCACTCTTATTTGGATATCATTAATTTAGAAATCCTTCTGCATCCTCCACCTATGTTTTCTACCATAACAATAATACTTCCCCCATCCCCAAATTCTCTACCCATGTCAAAAAGATCTAACATAGCCACTATAGTTGAATAAACGATGCCACTAATGGAATTTTAATGTTGTTGACCAAAACTAGAGTCCATGGGATGAAAATTATTGAAAATAATTGAAGAAGGAAAACAAAACATTTTGGGATGCAACCAAGCCTCACTAGAGATATGGAATACATTGAAAAATTCTAATATCAATGAAACTAAACAAACTAATGGACACCTTTCAACTGAATGATTCCAAATCAGATGCTTCGAATGAAGACAACAACATTCCCCAATTGATGCTATTTGAGCTTAAAGATGAGTTGATTTTTTTCTAGTTATGTCAATTTCTTGATAATTCGATGAAGGATACATGTTTTCAAAATCTTTGGTACTTTACTCATGAAAAAATATTTTAGCGAATGCCTAATGTATATAGAATTTGTATGGTGGAGTTTTTGTGTCATGAAGAGGAAGATCGATGGAGGATAAACTATATGCGATGAAGTTGAGGATTCTTAAATGTAAGGGTAGTATCACTAAGATTAAGGGTAGAAGCCTCAGAGAAGATTCAATTTGAGGATAGGACTTCTCATATAAGGGTCAAAATTGGTGTCTGTGTATGTGGTGTCAATGTATTTTACTTAAAGGTCATTGCAAACCTACTTAAATATTGAGATTCTCATATATGTAATGGTAGATATGTGTAAGGGTATCATCAATGGTTGAGAAATGGTGATTTTCGATGTACATGAGGGTGATTGTAATAACAGAAGGGCCTTTGCCTTTATACATAAGGGTAAATGACTATATTTTGATAAGGGATATTGAGGATCTATATAATGTTCATTGATGAGACATTTATGGGTAGAATATACAACTATATTGAACATGAACCAAAAAATTTATTATGAAAGGTCTAATATTATGTTGAGGCCCATTTAAATTAAATGCATACCACAAAATGAAAGTTTTAGTTCTAAAACTACATATTCATAACTGAAGTCGACTCTATACGTTTTCTAATTGTCTTCCAGAATCATGAATGTTGATAAAAAGGTAATTCAAAATATATCATGTTCATTTCATGGTATATTCAAGGAGAAATATATTTCATTGCACCCGAATGATTATTCATACTGAGAATTTACTGGGAATGGATTATGGCCACCTAAAGGCAATCCATGTGGACTTCACTGACAATAAGTATAGATGTCAGGATTTTATATCCTATTTTCCAAAAAACGTGTTGTTCTCTCCATTTTTATTATTATTCCTACAAATTCAAGGAAGATCTATAATTTTTATATTCTTGATTCTTAGGATCAAACTCTGATTCAATTTAATCTTCCCCTTTCATTTTGTAATTATGTTTATCTTTCATAAATACATGTGACACTATTATTTATTATTCCTCAATATTTTTATATTAAACATTTATACATGGAGGGTTAATTTTTATGTCGAGATATTTTAATTGAAACTCCAATGATTCTAGGAGATCTATCAATCATGCTGATCATTGTCTATATTTATTTATCTTAGCAAACACTGATAGTATAAGTGGCGATGTAATATCACAATAAACCAAGGGAATTGTTCACCACTCTCATTTTTAATTATCCCATTATTTTATTAAGTCACTAGAAAGGATAAATAGGAAGTGTTGTGTGGTTGAGAATCTTATTGGGATAACTTTGAATAGAAGGATATCCTTGACTAAATTGATTGAAATGGGTGATTTATTCACTATTGGGGAAATGTTTATTTAATTGAAAAGATTACTTACATAGATGTTCATCGTATGTAGTGGGAGAGGTGTGGGGCATGGGAGATAGATCATAAACTATGCGAGTCTAATAAATGATCTAATCCAACTATGATTAATGACAGGTAGCCGAAGACTAGATCAGCCTAGATTTGAGGTTGTTTCATTCTAACTTAATTCTCTTTCCCTTTGTTTTTTACTCTCTATACACTTAATTTTCACCATTTTTATTCATATCACTCCTTCTATTACATTAAACAATATCCCATGAAGTTATTACATCATTTAAACAATATAAATAGACAAAAATTATTTTAAGAGAATCAAGAGGGAACTTGACACTACTTGCTTGAGATCAACTCGTATGTGGCCCACTATGTTATTTTTAGCGTATTATAAATATATTTATGATCACCTTAATGTTAGGAACAAAATCATTAATTAAAAAATTAAAATAATAACTCATATTAGAATATGGTGTATTCCATCTTTTTATAACTCAATCTATGGTTTTTTCCTTGTGATTTTACAACAATCAGGAGTTGTTTATTGGATTTTGACCCCCCTGCCCATACACACATTTTATAATATTGTCAAGACATTAAAAATATCTCAATTGGTAATCTTGAGTATATACCATATCATATTAATGTGTCATATACTCATACACATCAAAAATATAAAAAATTAAAATTTCTATGATTTCGCATCTATATGAGGTTGTTTTCTATGGATTTGCCTCTTATATACATGTTTTATTGTTTTAAAACACTAAAGAGGGTTTTTTTGATAATCTCTAAAAAACACACTACAACGAATATTGTTATTATATTTTAAATAGAAATATTTGGTTATTTTTCAATGTTTACTGACATTCAATGGTCATTTTCTTGGTTCTGACTCCCTTACTCACATTTTTAAATATTTTCAAATATTTAAAACTATTTATTTTGTCATTCTAAGAACAAATAACCAAATTTTATTTCATTATATATTTACAAATGAAAAATAAATCCATAACATTTTTCTTATGATTTCATGTCAATATGAGGTTGTTTTTTATTTTTTTTAATTGTTACATGTATGTTTAAGTGTTTTAAAACACTGAATGGTTCATTCTAATCATCTAGAGAAAAAAAAATCATATTAGCATGTTTTTATATTCTACATTCCAAAAAATATATGGTCATTTTTAAAATATTTCACAATAATAATAGGTTTTTTACATGGTTTTCCCCCAAAAACATGTTTTTCAATACCGCTCAATCATTAAAAACTTCTTCTTTAACCTATCTAAGATCATTAGACATAATAATGACAAGTTATCAACTCATAAATTTCAAAATTAATTAAAATAAATATTTATAAGGTTTCAAATCAATATGATTTCATTTGATGTGGTTTTTACCATTACATGAACATTTTAGTGTTATAAAATACTAAAAAGGTGTTTTCAGTCATCTCGAAGAAATTATAACTAAGATTAGAGCGTTGTTAGTTCATATATGTCACAAATAATTATATGGTTTATTTCATATGATTTTAGGATAATTAGAGTTCATTTTCAATATTTGAACCTCATGACACCTGATTCTAAAAATTGTCAAATATTTGAAAACTATGTATTTGCGATATCCGAGAACACTTCACATCAAATTGATGATATTTCTACTCTTACACATAAAATTAAAAAAAAACTTTTTTCTGATGATTTAATGTCAATATGAGATTTTTTTTATATGGTATTGATCTATAGATGCACACATTAGTGTTTTAAAACTCTAAAAATGAATATTTAACAATCTAATGAAATAATAACTCATATTAATGTGAAGTATGTTACCACATTTTAAAAATAATTCTAAAGTTGTTTCCCTATCTTTTTATGATAATCAATGGTTTATTGATTGGTTTTGACCCTATGATTGATGCTTCTAAAGACTAATGAATATTTAAAATTTTATTTTTAGTAAATATGATCACACCTTACATTGAACTAACAAAAAGTCAGTGAAAACACAATAAAATAATTCAAAGGGAGTTTTACTATGATTTTATCACAACCCAATTTCATTTTATATTTTTTATACACTTACAAATATGTTTTAGTGTTCTAAAACACTAAAAATGATTTTTCATCACCTTGGGAAATCAGTAACTCTAATTCAAAAAGAATTAGATCCAACATTTATCTAATAAATACACAATTGACTCCTATTATTTCATTTAAATTGGAGTTCATTTAATTTATTTTAAACCCAAAATGAATGTTTTTGATGGACACAAAGTCATAAAAAATTACTTATCTTCTCTTCCCAAGAACACCCCATGTTTGATGGACATGTTGTCTTATCATATAGATTAAAAATTATTCAAATAGATTGTTCATATGATTTCACATCAATTCAATGTTTATTTCTATGTTTTGAAATATGATATGTATATTTTTTTTTGTTTTAAAACACTCAAAATAAAATGTTAGTCTCCTTATGAAAATGATAACTTGAATTTGAATGATTTAAATTTCTATATTTCAAAAAATATTATAATTTTGTTTTACAATTATTTCATTCTAATCTAGGGTCATTTGTTTTGTTTTTAACTCCCGGAATCACATTTTTGAATATTCTAATGTCTTCAAAACTACTCATTCATTCTGTTGAATCCCATTTCATGTCAGATTGGCCTGTCATTTACTCATAATCATAAAATATAATATAAATATATTATTCCTTTGATATTAAAATAATATTAAGTTTTTCTATAATTTTAATTTCTACACATAGGTTCTCATGTTTTAAAACACTAAAAATGTATTGTTTGACCATTTGGAAAAATAAAAAAGAGAATAGACACATCATCAGTTTCTAAATTATTGAAATCACTTTAACCTTATTTTCATATAATTTTATACAAATTTAGGATCATCTTTTGTATATTAATTTTTCATATTTTGCTATAGTTTTTATTACTTAACATTTTCATTTTAGGTCTAATTAGTGTTTTATTTCAATTTAACACTAAAATACGAGGAACATTTTTATCATTTCTATAAAAGATTAGAAATAAAAAAATTGAAAAAAAGGATATGATAAATAATAATAAAATATTAAGAATTATTCAACAATTTATGATTTTATTATATAAATTAATTTAATTTAATATAGTGTGAGAAGAAAGTCTTATGAGAAATATTGAACTAAAATGAAAACTATGTTACCTAATTAAAATTATTAAATATTACCATTATATTATACCTATTGACAAGGAAGTTATTAATAAAACTAGTCATATTATAAAAATCTATACAAAATCTAGAATAAAAAAATGTCATTTTATTATTATAACATACATTTTTCTTAAAAAATTTAGGCATTATGCACAGTTATATTAAAATTAATTTTTTTTCTTTTAGAAACTAAACCATATAAAATTATTCTCATATTTTTAATCATAATTTTGTAAATTGGTAATGGGGTCAATTTCAATTTAAGACCTAAAATTAATTTACTATGTTATGTATTATTTACTGAGATAAAAGAATTATTTTTCAAGGAAAGAAAATTTTGTAAGTGTTTTATATTTTATATTAACTATATATTTTTTAAATTAAGAAACTAATAAGATGTCAATATATATTTACAAATATATTAAAACTTATTTTTTGGTAATAAATTTTAAATAAGATTAATAATAATTAATGATTAAAATATCATTTTTATATAAAAACGGATTTTCAAAACATTATATGCTTTAATTTAAAATTTATTTTTCACATATTCATAATTTTAATTAGATTAAATTAATTCTATATTCATATTAAACATGTTATAATTTGATATGATGGTTTTTATTATATTTTTATCGATAAAATAATAAATGTGATTAACAATTAACCAAGATAAATATTTTTTATAATGGGTAAACTAATATAACCCAAATTTTACTAAATAAATTTTTTACATCCACATTTTATAATACCTATGTTAGGTTATAAATGAATACCTACATATCTCTCCAACATTACCCACCTAACTCCCATGACACTTCATTATTACACATGACCTAACATAATTTTATGATGATTTGTATGACTTGTTAAAATATAAAAGGATATCACTTCTAATAATTTTAGTATAGACCTATAGTTTGAAATTGAATCACCACATGATTTTAAAAAAAAAAAATTTCAGAAAATTTTAATTTCTTCAATAGCTTGCATTACATGTAACACTAAATTTAAACAAAACTTGATATAGAGTTAAAATATTGTTATTTAATGTGAATGTTATCACATATCCATTGGATTTTAGGGTATTAATAGTACATACTAAATTCTAAAAAGAATTATGTTTTACATGTGTATAAAATTAATTCTTTGGTATTAAATTTTTTTATAAATGAAAATAATAATTAATTAAAAATAAAGCAGATTTTTCAGATAAAAACAGGTTTTATGTGCACAATATGTGGTTATCATTAAAAATTAAACAGATAAATAATTTTTATTTATAATAATGAAATTATGAATTCAATAAAATCATTTATCAATAATATAATATATTTCATTGTGTGGAATAATAATGAATCTATTGTTATACATAAAAATGTTTATTTTTCTAAAGGTGGTTTCATCTCATTTTACACACATAGAATAAAATTAAATTTTTAAACTATTACAAAATATATGTTTAAAATTTTATGTTAATTTTTGAAAATTTTTTTTGTAATTATATTTTATGTTTTTTTATTAATTTTTTGAAATCAATAATTTTTTGATGAATTGTGAAAAATAATATTTTTAATTAAATTTATCTTTTGCATTTAAAGCATGTATAAAGTTCCATTTCATTTAAAAATTGAATTTAAAGGTAAAATTTATTCAATTATTTTATTATCAATCAAATGTATATCATTCGAACTATTATTATTTTAAATTATGATATAAAAAGTTTTTATTCTGTAGACATTTTTTTCTTTGGTAAATTGCATTTGGACACATTTATAGGTTTAATTTTAAATTAAATTCTCTCATTTATATGAATTTAATTTAGTAAAATGTATTATATTTTTTTAATCATAATAATTATTATTATGTAATAATATAAACTTAATCCTTCTTCATAATAAAGAGTAAAAATTGTATAAAAAATTGTTACCCTGGTGCTAATTAAAACAAGTTTATTTGTGGGTTAAACTAAAATGATAGCAGTTAAAATGAAATAAAATAGTGTTCAAAACCTATTGTATGGGTTTAAATCAATAATAATCTTATCGAGTCCAAATATTATACATTTTTATACATTTATCAATGAATGTGATTTGTTATCAGATTAAAACATCGAAAAATTATAAATGTGTCACTCACTATAATTAGAAAAGGGAACATACACTCCTTTCCTCTCCAAACATGAAGTGCATTTTGGTTCAAAAATACCATAAAAAATACCATACACACCTTCTCATGACCTAGAGTCTCTATTTGAATCATAAAACCATCCATGGAAAGCATTATTTTAAATTTAAAGCGGTTTTTTGATGAAGAGGTATAGTTCTTAACCATGTGTTTCCATTTTTTTATTCTTCTAACTCCATAAAATATTCTTAAATTTTTTTAAATAATAACACCAATATAAAATATATATTTATTTTATATTTTTTTTAATTTCAAAATTTTTATCCATTTACTCTTCCATAAAATTGTAAATACAATTTTTGATCATGTGAGCGATAGACTACAACCGTACGAATCGATGTAATTTTTTTTCCATCAACACCTTTCATAGATGGGTATAATGATAAATTTAATATACACAAAAACACAATATACATATGATATATTTTTTGTTACCATACTATAAAAATTATAATATCACATCTATCTTCTTACCTCCAAATCCGTTTGAAAATAACGACGTCTCTCTTGTGTACTTGTCAACTACCACCTCCACAATACGATGTGATTATTTCTTTTATTTCCATTTTATGTAGATTTTAATAAGGATGGATTTTATTAATATATATATATATATATTTATTAAGTATATTATATAATAATTATTTTAAAATATTAAATTATTATTTACCTTTATTTAATTTCGTTCATTAAAAAATGAAAGTAGCATTAATGTGTACGTACGACCTATCATCTCTAAGAATAGTCTCATTTCATTTTCAATATATAAATTTTATACTTGAATAATAGTATGAAAATAATGAATATATATGTGATTAATATCATTATTAGCATTATGTATATTGTGGAACCATGGTCAATTTACAAAGACCAGAACTGCCAAACCAAAAAAAACACAAAAAACAATGAAGTTCTCACATTAAATAATGATTTTAATAAATTCATGTTGGTTAATAGGTGATAAAAGGATATAGTTTAATCATATATAGTAAATAATATATGATTTTTGTTCTATAATAAAATTATAATAAACCTATATTTATTAAATAATATGTTTTAACCACTATGATGAAAGTATAGACATAAGGTAAGGGATTTATGTAACAATTTCATTTAGTTGTTAGGATTGTTTTTTATTGTTCCCCTATTGATGAAATTTATTAATTTAACTATTTGAAATATAATAATTATTTTTCTACACTAGTATTTTTATATATTATATGTTCCAATTTATTTTCCACTCTATAATAAATAAATATACCAAAATAATTTTTTAAGAAAAATAAAATTATTTCGTTCTTTGATCGAAAATTCATTCTCTTCAATGTAAATTTTTTCTAAAATTGAATTCAATAATTGTTTAACTAATATCCAATGATCTTTTATTTCATATTTATCATTTTTTAAAATTTTAAAAAATCTATTATAAAGAATCTTCTTGAAAATTTCTAATCATGTAATTTTTTACATTCACCAAAAATATGATTGGAATCATTATTTTAATTTATATATCATGATCATAATTTCTCAAAATTATAAATGTTCATTTATTTGAATATTTATTTATAATTTTTAAATGTTGTTTTCATGGAATAATTATTTAAACACTGTTTTTGAATATTTATTTTTTAAAAGGTCATTCTATAAGATGAAATGTTATTTTTCTCATGAATTTTTTAATGATATTTTAATGGTATTTATATTAATAAATGGAAAAAGACATGAATTTTATTATTCTATAATACGAATATTCTCTAATTATACCATAAATTTTATTTAATTATATGTTTTATAATTATGATTATACTATTTTTATGAAACCAATTTCATCTCCACGGGCCTTTCCATGATAATATATTTATAAAACATGTATATTGTTCAAGGGTTATAATGTGATAAACAGTTTATGATTTTTTAGAACACACATGTTTGCTTTTTATCATGTTATTTTTTGGGTGGAATTATTTATCCCATCAATGAATTATGCAACATGTTATACATCCTGAGATAATTATGCGATGAATGGCAATGTTCTTGATCCACTATGAGAAACAAGACAATGTACTTGATCCACTTTAGGATGTTGGTGTTGATAATTAATTCATTATGATAAGGTATATTGGTTGGTATTTCTAATAAACTAGGATTTAATGGTCTCATTATTAAAAATTTACAAGTTAAATGGTGTCTATACCTAAGATGGTGCCAAATTTTTTTGAAATGAACATATGGTTCATGATTAAATTATGATAATTTCTCACTCTTATGATTCATGTATTTTGAAATGATATAAAATTATAAAATGAATCATATTTATGATATCTGATATGTTGTGTATGAATCTTTTATGTTATGGTTATGATTTAATACTGCTATTCTTATCTTACACTTTTATATGATCATTGATTTATTTCTCCTATGTTTAACCTTACTGAGTATCTTAGCTCTCCATTTCTTATGTTTCATTTCCCCATGTTATAGAAAATGTTTTAAGTATTCTCTATATATGATGTTTAATAAAGGTGAAGAACATTGCGGGATATTTCTAAGATTGTTCATGCAATAATAATATTATTTATCTAGTCTCCAAAGAAAAAAACCATTCTAGTCATTGGGTGTGTATTTTTGAAATGAATTGAGTATTCGTATTAAAAAAAATATAAAAATTATGTATGAAAAGGTTATGTCTATATAAAAATTAATGTGAAACACTTTATAATTTAATTGTTCTATATATACTATACATGTTTGTCATCCTCTATCTGTAACGAATTTCCTCAAGTCCTTCATACCCAAAGGATACATCAAGAGAATATCCAAATTCTAAATGTAAGTGGTAGATAACCTATAAATTCCTTTCTTTATCATTATCATTCACACTTCTAAAAACCCATTATAACAAAATATATATTAACATATCTATTAATAATATAGCTGAATTTCATTATTTTAATGTTATAACTGTTATTTTAATACCCTCCAATTTAATTTAAAAAAGAAAATGTTTCTCATGCGTGTATAAAAACTACCACCACCATGAGCGATATATTTTGTTTTTCATTACCACATTTCCATGATGGTTATCAAAATGGTTTTAGTGAATATATATGTTATTTATATCCTTATTTATATACCATATTTATAAATTATTTAATCTATACTTAAAATTAGTAACAAGAAATCATTATTTAAATAACTTCTTAAAACTAACATACTAAGAGGAATCATGAAATTTTTTTAATTGTAAAATTCTTTTTATTTAGAGTTCTATTATAAATATTACAAATTATGATTAATCAAATTAATAACATCTAAATAATTTCATTACAATTTTTTGATAATGACATTATAAAAAAATCATCTATAACAATACTCAAAAATAAATTATAGTATATTATTGTTCTGTTAGTTTAACTACCTACATTTAAAATTATATAAAATTATATAAATTAAAATAATATTAAATATATATTATAAAATAATATTAAAATATGTTTTTCTAGACTAGTAATATAAACACATATATAATTGATGATGTTATCAAATTTCACTTGTTAAAAATTGTTGAAACATAATTGTCACCAATTTCATCTACAAGAGGTGTAACTAAAAATATCAAAGAATCAAATTATATATTAATAAAATATCATAAAACATAATTTTTTTTACATTTTATGATATATTAATTATTAAAATTTGGATAAAAATTAATAACAACACCACTACTACAAAACTAGTTCAAAACGATCAAGATTAGTGAAACAAAAAGATTAAAATAGATAACAAATAACTAATATAAATATAGTGAATAATTTTATATGAAGTTTATAAAAGTATTATATAAATGAATATGTATTTCTATTAGAATATTAATATTGAAAATTTTGTTATATAAGATGTTCGAGAGTAATCAATAAATAGATTGTTTATGGTATGGGTTTCATCGACTCAACTTCTAATTCACTGTGTCTTAGAATTTCATGTTCGAATATACTTTTTAATAATTCACGGAACATTACATTCCCATTTTTATATGGTATTTAATCTTATTCTCAAGGTAAACTACCTCTTATCATCATTAACAATTTCTTTGGTAAACTTTTTTCTGAAATAAATGTATACTGTTTGTAAGAATAACTATCATTATTTCTAATGAGTCTTTTATTCTATAACAATATTTTTAATTATGGAATTTATATATTTAATAAAAATACAAATAAGTTTTGTATATTATATTTAAAATAATTCCCTTTTCGACCTTTATTAAATGATATTATTTCATCCTTTCGTTATTTTGAGTTTTTTTTCAAAAACATAAAATATTAATAAAATAATTTATTTTAATTAATCATCAATCCAAGATTATTAACATTATGTAATGATTATTATCATAGAAACTTTATTTGAACATATTTAAATATTTGTTTTAAAAAAGGTCGTTTCCTTCTCAAATTTTTTTTATAAATAAAATTTTACATTATCTTTTATAATAATGTTTAAAAGGTTTTATGAAGACTTATTTATTTATCACTTATGTTCTTTAATAGATGTTTATATCTATTTCCCTTTGATGGGAATTAAATTTCATAATTATTTCCATGGTCATGCCAGTGTTGTTAGAACATTGTTTTCTGGATTTTCAAATAAATACACAATATGCATATGGGTGGATGATATTAGAATGTACCATTCTTAAATAGACATATAGAGATAAATGGATTATATGATAGAGTTTAAGGGTATAGGATGTTACATATCATTGTGACATTAAATTCACTTCTTATTATAGAATCTACATGCTTCTTGATGATAACCTTGAATATTAGGGAGTGTAGCCTAATGTAAATAAGAAAGAGGCATATAAGGAAACATATTAAATGTATTTAGAACCATAGTAAAATTAAATATGAATTTAAAATTTTGGATTAATACTATTCTTATACATTGTTTGATATTCATGTATATTGTTTTAATCATAGATATACGATCACTAGTTATTTGAGAGAATATGTATGTGAATTTAATAATAAAAAAATTTGTTTTAACTAGGTAATTATTTATTTGATTACTTAAATACAAAATATTTTTTTATTCTATTTTATTGAAAATATAGAAAAATATTAATTTATTTAGATATATTAATATATATTAAATATATAATCAATAATTTTAGTGAATATTATATTAATATATTTATTAGTGATCCATTCAATGATATTTATTTAATAAATAAACAATCATAATTTGTGGCTTGTTATATATTGATGATGTTTGGAAAGCTGATATTAATGGTTTGACAACAAATAGCATATTATATAATATTAAAATAAATATTAATTTATCTATTTACATAAAATATAATTTATTTTAACTTCAAGTTTAGTGTGATTCATGTTAATAATAATAATTTTATTATTAGGAATGGTGTTTGCTGGGAATTAAGAAAATAATAATTTCCCTTGGGAAATTATTTATATTTTGACCCTATCACAATATAAACAACATTATTACATTATTTTTGAGATAATCCATATTCTATTATTGTGAACAACAGGTTCTTGAGAGAATACCATTATCCCTAGAGTGCTCCATATATTGAATACTATGATGAACACAATGTGGTTCTTCTCTTCCAATATAATGAATCATTCTCCTATTAAAGTGTTTTTTATGATCAAAAGTTATTGTTTTATACCATATATTCATTCATTCTATCACCTAGAGAATTCTACAAAGGTTATTGGAGTTTCATTGAGAATGTGTAGATCAACTATAGAGGTAGTATACCCTTGATTAAACTAATATAATGCTGATACAAAAAAATTATTTACCAATTTATAAATTAATAATTAATTCAATTAAAGGTAATTTGTTAATTAAATAAATTAAATATAATTTATATGACAAATTTTCCTTTATCTCTATGGATTCTTAGAATTAGTTTTTATCTTATTTTATAGAGAAATCCCAAGTAATTTAGGGGAATATTTTGTTTTAAACCACCAAACCCACTTACATTATTCCCTAAATCCTTCAAGTGTAATCAGATAGGTCACAAAATAGTATTTTAATATTTATTCTTCATTGATCGATTATATGTATTTTTTTTCCATTTTCTTCACTTCTAGTTTATTAGCTATAAAATATAGAGATTAATTAACATGTGATCATCATATTAATACTCATAATTCAGGTTTCTTACTAAATTAAACAAATTATGAATACAAAAATAATGATTAAATATTTCATTGAGATATATTGGGGGCTCAAACCGGTAGGGAGGGATACATGACATGGGACAGAAATTACACATTGTGTATGCAATTTCACTACAGCTGGACATATCATTGGATACACAATGGACCATGATGTTATAAAACATGGATAACATAATTCATATCACTTGTTGAGTTGTTCATCTTTTAATATGGTATGTTAAACCACATGACTAGTAGTTGGAATACACACAATACCATCTACACAATTTAACATTAAAAAAAATCTAACGATGTGGTAAACATTGTGTAATAACATCATCTAAGATATATAGTTTATATCATTGATACGTTAAATGATTCATAGTTGGTGTAAAAATTATGAGACTCATTAATCCTCAAATATTACGAAGACATTAAGTCAACCAGTGGGTTACATAGACATAAAACAATAAGAAAAGATGACATGTATCACATTATTAAACAACAAATAGACTAGGTGAGAATAATTATGAGTCCATGTAGACTAATTAAAGATATATGAAATATGAAAAATAAGTTAGTTATCTCATTAGTAGACACCATATTGTCACACACAAAACCACATAATTAATTTTTCACAATGTATAATTAAATTCCGCATTAAAAATTTAACTACACTGTTGACATTGGATGATTTTTATATTTAATAATTTTTTTAAAATTTAATTAATGATCAATTTGTTCTATAATATTATATGTAACTATGGAACAATACATTTAGTTCTCATGTTTCATTTATGTTGGGTATCAAAAAGACACTTTTTATGGTAACTAAGACAAAGGGAATTAATTCAAGCTTGTTTAAATTAAAAATATAGAATGAATTAAAGTGAATGATATCTAGTGTAGGTTTTTATATTCATTTGATTCTATGTTCATGACCATGAACTTAGACCAATGTATGCATGTGATTGGTTAATTTAATTTATTTATATTACATAGTTTTTCATGAAAATTTATTAAATTAACCAAAATCATACGAGTCATTCCTCTCCATTCATTATGTAAGGGCATGTTTTTCCATTGTTTATTTTTTTACAAACACTTTAACCAATCATGTGGTTCCCTTTACTAGCGTGTGAGAAAAATTATGCAATAGTTGGAGGTCCTTTTTGAGAGGAGGTGTTTCATGTTTAGAGATAAGGGAAACCAAATCTTAGTGGTACATAATAGCACATGAGTAATGCTATAATTAAAACTTGGAATTGTACTAGGGGTTAGTTCCCTTTGGTCAATGGTTAGTTTACTATATTCTTACATTACCATGTTTCACCTACTTTTATTGTAATTCAACTTTATTTATTTCATTTATATTAGTTTTATGGTGTATTATTTAAATATATATAAATCATTAAACTAATTAATTAATAATAATGTGATAATGAATTAAAATAAAAAATATAATATGTGTAAACTTTATCCAAACATGGTAAATCAGTTTTCTTAAATGAACATAATACTAACCGGCCTATAACAAGAAAAAATGGATAGTTTCCATGAAAAGATAAAATATATCAAATAAAAAATTATGTTAGTATATCCTTCCACTAACTGAGTTTGAATCAAATCATAGTTCATGGTTCTTGACAAACCCAAATCTAGGTGACTCCAATTATAATGGAATTTTAACATGAGTAATTTGGTTGAATTATCTTAATTCACATCAAGGGTTTAAGTATAAAGGAGAATTTGGGTTAACTAAGAGGAAAAGTGTTGAGAAAATTCTTATCTAGGATTCTAGGATTGAGGAAGAGACTCAAAAAAATCATTATGATTTGAGTGAATACATTTAGAATGTTACACCTACTAAAACCATTAAAATAACTTCTCAGGATCATATATGGGTTTTGAGAAGGGGAATATGGATCCCTTCCACTCTAATATTCATGTGATGGGATATTTCAAAAACCATTGTTGATGGATATTGGATTTTGAAAAAATATATGTATATTAATAAATTAAATTTAAAATTTCTTATATAAATTGATAATTGAGATAATGTAATAAATTATTTGTCTTATTTATTTAAGAAATGTAAAACTAGATGTGTTCATAATTTCTATATATATTAAAAACAAATAACCTTATACCCAACACAAATTTTAAGGAATGGTATTGGAATATATACTTTACACATCACTATGAATAAAAAATATATATTTTGGAAAAATATATTCATGAGGTTCCTAGAAAATACTCCATCAAGGAATAAATTTTAATCTATTTGAAATATGTGTATGATGTCATAGATAACCTATGTTTAACTCAAGCATCCATGTCTACAGATATTTTAAAGAAACAAAAGGATATGGATATGAAAAGAATCATGTATCATGTCATGACCCAATGCACAATGTCTCATATGATCGGCTATAATGTGAGAATGGCACTACATGAATTTCATCAAATTAAAGATGGTAATATGAAGAGCCCTGAGAAAGCATATCATACATTCGAGATGCCTTATCCTAAAATATCTACATACAAAAGCACTTGTACATACACCAGTATAATGAGGAACGATAAAAAATCATGCAAAAATGATTGAATAACATCAATCCGACAGAAAAGTAACACAAAAAAGAATAACAAAATAATAAAGGTCCAATCACCATCCCAAAACAACTAGTAAAAATCCCAATATTCAAATAACATGGGGGAAGCTTCCAAAACGAAACTCTCGAATCCATCTAAGGTCCATCGTTAATAATAGAGATCCACCTACTAATGGTACTCTAAAGACTCAAATGAAAGGGATATTGTTTTCATATGATATGAAATGTATGGTAAGATTCGTTTCATGAGTTAGTATATAAAAACCTAGTAGGTCACCCCAAAATGACCAAACATATAGAATCAAAGTGAGTATAAAAAACATAATCAAGAATAAATTTCAATCATAATTTGCGTCATAAAAATATATAAAAATATTCTAGATATTATCAATATTGACATAGTGTCTCAAGGTGAGGTTAGACCCATACTTCCAGCCTTGGATTATACTAGTGGTTATATAGGTAACACTCATATGAGAAAACACACTCTATGAGACTGTACATCTCTAATGGAACTATTATGAGAGGTCTCAATCATCTGGTCATACCATACTAATGGATCTCAATTGAGGAAATGATTTTTTTAGGTCTTTCCATGAATAATTTTGAAATAAACCAAGACGACTCATCCATGATACACACTCAATCAGAATAAAACTCATAAATGATAGATGTCAATAGATGGATGAGGTTTCAATACCAGAACCTATAGAGTTTATCTGAACATAAATTGAGAAAATCACTATTTATATGATTTTACTCCCATGTATGTTGGTAAGTATTATTCTTAAAACCCCACATAGGGAATAATAGAATGATAGAGGATCACACATTGGGGGTCATAAAGTATTCTATAACTCTATCCAAGATTAATATAAATTATGCGATCACATCCTATGTTTTGGATGTCATGCATCATAGAACACTCATAGAGATAGAATAAGGGATTATACCAAAAATAAACAGGTCTAAACTAAGATAGTTTGAGTGAACTCACCCAATAACACAGTAGATTTCAACTATAAAACTCATGGCTCAATATTTATCTTGATGATGTATATTGTGTGTCCCAAGAGGTAAGTGGTGTCTCTCACTAATCCTGGAAATACTAAAGTCTCAAGACACTATGGAATGAATTTCTCAATATAAACGATGTGCTCTTAGTGGTATACATCATATAGAGGTTTGTCTGATACATGACATTTCCTCTAGTTTAGCACATGTAAAATGGCTCATGCCATTATACTCAGGGTGCATCCATGTACAATGGTTGTGTCCATGTAATCAAACATTTATGAGTATTTTATGAATTTAAAAAAGTGTATTCCACATTATTGGGTGTGTAGGGGTGGGTTTAAACCTTGGTGTTTTCAATCTAGCAAAGAGAGTATATTATCAAATGTTCAGAATGTGTTCCCCATCACATATAGTGTGTAGTGTTACATCACATCATGGATGTGTAATCCTTGTATATGCTGAGATATTAAACAATGCATAAACAATTTTTAAATTGACACACATGGTATGAATCTCAATGTGTATTCATAGGTCTATACTTCATATACTCACTGTGATTTTTGACTAAGCATCACATGATGTTTTAGTAAATCGAAAAACTTTTGACTTATAACAATATAAATAGACCCGAGCACTAGGTAGATGTAAATGCATGAAGTGTGTTCCTCTAAATTACACAACGTGTTGCTCATAAATTTATAGATTGTATAAGAAGACTCATGAGTCTTGTCCCACACTACTAAAGTTAATGATCTATCCATATAATCCACAGTATAAATCTGATCTATTTTCATTCATTCATAATGCATCAATACGGGCTAAATTATATCCATACAATCATTCAAGGAAATTCTTATCATCATACAACTCTTTGTCAACATTTAATACCTTGAAATATGAGTCTATGATCAAAATTTTGATTTCCTAATGTTAAATCACACCTCATCCATGTCATCAATCTAGAACATGAACCCTTGGTGATAATCTATTTCACCAATGGCCAATTTCACAATGATCGTATACTATGTATTTGTCAAACCACTATCCAAATAAAGATCCAACATTTTACACTTGAATAAGAGTAATAGAAATCCAAAAAATCAATTCATTAGAAATAAATCTCATCCATTGTTCGGGTGGGCCTAATTTTATTTGTGTGAGAATAAAGAACGAATAACAATAATGAAATAATTGTTCCATGTATAAAAATCTATCATCTATAAATCTATATTTGAACTGTGAATCAATTTTGTTAATGATTGATTTATGTTTGAAATGTAATAATCAAATATGGGATTAAACCAACATTAAAAAATTTATTACCTCATGTTTTGGTCATTGGTAGATGAGGAAAGGTTCTACATCATTTTTAGTGAAGAGATCCCAAAACTGCATTAGTGGAGATGAAATTATCATTACTAATCATAGATACATGATCTGTCCACCAATATCTAAATATCTCTAAAATTTCTAAAACATTTCATGGGTTATATAGCAAAATATAGAAATTTCCCATAAATAGGATTAAAATGGAGAGGATTAGGTCCTATAGATTAAAAAAATTTATTTATTTTATTATTTGTCAATTTTTCTACAACTTCACTTAATCAAAACATCTAGTGGTCATATAGGATATGTCAATCATATAGTAAAACATAATGTTTAAAATCAATTTTTTCTTTGGATTTCTGATTTGAAACACCAGTGGGTAGCTATTCAATTAATTTAGATAACTAAATGTGAAATATATAATATATATTATATATTATTACCTCTGCCCTAGGGATCTTTGGGACTTAGAATTCCACACCAACATGATGTGTTACTACAAACATATTCATGAGAATATTCAAAAGTGTTACATGAAAATTCAAGGTTTCTAAATTCATACATGAATCAAAGTTTCTTATCTTAAAGATTAAAAAACAATCATATAGGTAATGTTACTAAGCTCAGGTACGTATATCGCACACGAATGAGAACTCATAGAGTTTTATTTGGTTACCAAAAAACACACACCCAAGTGAAAAAATTTCCCATAAAGGGTCTTCACCCATAATTTCTCAAATGACATAGGGTGAAATGAAAAGGTAAATCCATACTCAAGGTCAAGATCACCTTGGCCAATAGTATACAATGAGAATTGCAGATATCTCTATAGTTATAACTTGTAGAAAACACCAAATAACCATACTAACTATAGTCTTCATGTCATGTAGTAAACCACCTCACTAACCCAACATAATAATGGGTAAAATGAACTATGTACCTTGTTGATATCCTACCACCATGGAGAAATATTCTATATCCTCAATGAGTATATAACTCTTAGAACACATAGTCTTCATATCAAACTACTAAGGGAAAAATAATCTATCCAAAAGGGACTTATAATGTTCTTTGTAATACTCATCCTCCCCTTGGTTAACATCACCTTTTAAAACCATACCTAGCACTAAATCTAGGCCTACCAGTTTTATTTACCACTAAGTATAATATTATAGTGGGGGCTTAATGGGTCTCTAGATCATTTTCACGAATGGTGATACACCAATGATGTAGTGAAAATTGTTTTGATACACAAACTCCACTTATGGAATATGATACTCTTAGTTATGGACTAAAACTCACATGAAATCCCAAAAAATGTTCCTTATAAAGTATTTTATTCACTCTTATTTACTATTTTTCTGAGGTACAATTTTTTTTCTCAACATACATAGATTCTTAAATACATCTTACATCCTATCCTTAATCATGAAATGAAGTGATTATCATCATTTATATTGATCATTGTGGTAATTACAAGAATCCAGACAACCAAATTCATGCACATGAATTCTAAATATTATATTTTAATCTACTATCATATTGTTATGGAGTGGGATAAATTGGTGAGTCTATGTAAGGTCACTCATATTGCCTCATGACCTATAGATATTCATAGAATACCAACCATGAATACCAAAAAGATACCATCCCATGTCCACATCCATTTTGGCACCTCTGTATCCTTCTATCTATATGTGATACATCAAGAGTTAGGAATAGTAACATGATACTACAAGGTTGGATACCCAAACTAATGCAAAAGGATCATAAAACATCCTCACCTATCCAAGATGTAATACCGAGTGTAAATTATGAAAACACATTAGCAACTCATCTCAAGGTGTGAATGGTGTTATCATTCATCCCAGAACAAGGGTGATGTGATCCTCATCTTCAAAGAATTCATAAATAATTCATCTAGAGGATATCTAGTCATTCAGATCTCAAAATAAGTAACCCTATAATGTTTCTCCCTAAATAATTGAAAAATAGGAGGGTAAACAAACAATGATTGGTTGTATTATTCAATATTATCATCTTTAAGGTTCAACAATGAAGTGGTAAATTTCATCATCTCATCACTCAATAATAGTGGATAGTGAACTTTTTATGAGAATATTCAAATAAGGCCACACACTAGGGTGGACCTCAGGATATCACAACCTTAACTCTTCTATATACAATGTTAATCGTATGTTTGAGAAGAAATATCCCATGAAGGGGACCTTTTAAATCCCGAACTGAAACTTCCAAAGCATCCTATAATGTTTGTATTATTAATGTATGCCTAGAACCATCCTTTAGTGTCACATTTTGTCCATCCCTAATAACACATAAACTATGAATTCGTCAAATAAGAGTACCACAAACCAAAACAATAATGGTTTAAGGTTTTAGTCTATAAGTCTAAAAAATACTACTGGGGGTTCAACATACCGAGGGGTATCACTATGAAATAAATAATTCCATAAATTCGTTAGAAGTCCACATTCAGTATAACCTTCTCATGAACTCTGAGCTTGGGACAATCCATTTTAATATTAAACTACATGAACTAATTCACCCCTATCCTTTTCATTAAGAAGACAACAATTCAAAGGGTGGATAATTATTCCTAAAAACCACCTAGTTTTGAAGACATTAGTCAATTACTAGCATCATGATGACTTCTTTATTCTGGGAAAACAATACTAGTCAACCTAGGAAAACACACTAGATCTCCTGAATCACTACCTCTATAGATCCTCCAACTACACCTTCACCTCACATAGATCATTGAGGTCATCCAATATTTGGGGAGAAAATATTGTGTAATCCCTAGGTGTTGGTATATATAGAATATATTCTTCGATGGGGGTGGTTATCATGTAACATACTAATATAAGACATCCATGTACTCACCCAACAATGCAAGGAATTAAAAGGACATATCATCTACTACTCTAAGTGCCATATTAGCCAACTAATATGAACATGGTTATATCCTCTGACACATTAGCTCATACTACTCGACATGGGATTCCTTCTCACTAATGAAAGAATACAATATACCAATAACTCAGGAACACTAAAACCATCACTAGTGATAATAAAAAAGAAATATATAGTGGGAAACTATCCCATTCTAGCGAAAAAATAATTTTATCTCACTACCACTATAGAAAGATTGAACATTAGGATCTCTCTCCAACCATATTCAGGTCATACAGTTGATTGACATGTGCGATCATCGAAAATTCTCAGCAAGAGCCTCCAAACAAAAATGTTGAGAATAAAAGACTATAAAAGTATAACTAATTGTTGAATAGGGGATATGTTTATGTAAAATTTGTTGGATTTTTTTTAATAAAACTACAGTTGGGGAGGAGAGGACACAAGTCCTCTCTCGAACCACACTCGAAGCCTTTAGGTCACAAGTTCTTACTGTGTAAAGCAATCATTTGACATTCCAGCATATTCCCCATAATCATTTATCACTACCACACCTTATCACATTAAAATCATCCATATATATATATAATGAAACTAAACACCACACATTGACACTAAATTCTTTTGGTGGCACTGACTCACCATCAAAATTTTAAATCATATCATAAGAGCACATTTTGGTGGGGGAAGTGTCCCCCTTACTTTTGTGCCCAAATCCACATCAATCATCATGAACAAAAGGTTCTATGAATTCCATATGTCAATATAGGGATGTATCACCGCCATGAAAACTATTTATAGGGGTCCTATCTAAGTGGGAAATTCCAAAAGCAAGTTCTTGCATGTACTCTACCACAAGATAAGGGGGCTGGATCCGTATAAATCTGGGTTGATCTTAGTATCTAAAACCCACAAAGAAAACTCAACATAAATATTTCATAATTCAGTGCCACCAGAACAAACTGTTTCTTTACCTGATGTGGATAATCATCCAGAACAATCATAGGTGTGTTGATATACTACTAAATAGTAAGAGACATCATATATAATCTACTCAAAAGAACTGCCTCCTATAGAGTTCCACAAAATAAAGCCTTATAACCAATATAATGAATCAATAATCCCGCTATATAAAAATAAATGCATTTTATCATTGAAACATCCTAAAATATCGGATACATACCATCTTCAAAAGATCATATTTGGGTAGCTGACTCAAGAATTACATTGAAACTATAATCCTTTCGTATATGATGAATGTACTATCATTTTCCTTGAAACTATTTCCTACAAAGACCAAGTAAAGAATCTATTTAAAAAGGTCATAATGAATGGATACTCTAGAAACTATACAAACATTGGTTACATATCTTGAGATCCAAAATATAGACACTATAAAAATATTTCTATAGTTCCTAGACAAACCGCGCAACTAGAAAATTTCAAAACATTGGTATAAAGATGACCTACTCGAATACCACTATATCACAACCTAACCAACCTGGATCACCTGGATAGTGGTAGCCCAAGAATAAAACCAAAAGCTTTTACCAAATAATTCATAGGATAGAGAATGTCCCTGAGTATGTGTATCACACACATGGGAGGTTGTATCCTAATGTACATATACACATGCACACATATCAATACAATAGTATAATGCAGAAAGCTAAAAATATAATACTAAATATGCATGAATAACATTTATTCCACATTAGAGCACCATAATAAGTACATGAGAAGTACACGGGACTATGTACAAGCCCACCATCACTAGAAAACAACCAAACCAATTGAAAACACAGGGATTAGACACCCAAATTCAACACTCAGAATTATTTGGTGTCTTCCTTGAAAAACTAATCTACACCTACTTATATTCTTACATGGACTCCAATGAATGGATATTTAGATACAAAATACATGACATGTGTGGGAATAACAAATGCAGGGGTGAGTATATACATACCATACAGGAGACCATGAAATCCCCAAACATAAAGCATCAAACTGAGTAGTCATCTCATCATCATGAAGATATTTCAATCAGAGTATGATGCATAAAAATATATAAAAATAATGCAGATATGTTCAAGATAGACACTAAATCTCAAGGTGACATCACAACCTCACCACCATCCTAGTATTCTGTTAGTGTTTCATAGCTAACAGAAGATTATGATTAATCACTACACAATCCCTTCCATCCTAAATGTAACACCCCAAGATTTTATAAAAAATATTATTTTAATTTAATTGATGTCTTGTGTTGTACGCTACACCAAAATTATCTTGTGATAAACGTGACACCGTATTAGCTTGCAGTATACACAACACTATTCTTGGCTCCTGTTACACACAATTTCAAGTTCGTTTTGTAGAAATTATTCTACACAACATTAAGTATAGATTTTGTTTAATGTATAAATGAAATAAGTTTTGAATTAGGTAATACGCAACACCAAAGTGAGCTTTCACTACACGCATCCCTTACTTGGCATGCATTACACGCAATCACGGCCGTCCTCGATAGCGTGTGTGGTACGCAATACCGAGTTTTACTAAACAACGATATATTATTATAATAAACTAGCCGTTATGAATAGTATTAAATGAATTTTAAATTTTATAACATTATTATTCACCCTACATATTTTCTAGAACTTGTTATGAGAAAAAAATAAAATTTTCGGGTAAAATAAGTATTTTTCATAAAAATGCAGTTTTACCGCCTTTTGATGGTGCACCACCATTAAATCTAGTTTTTGACATTTTTATAAGTTAAATTTGACAAAATAAAATTCTACGTTGGAATCAGGATATAAAAATTTACTTTGGATAAATTTTTCATATTATTCTGGTAACTTTCATATTTTGATGAATAGTAAAAACACGCTATATTTTAATCAAAAACAACTTTTTTCATCGTAATCATTTATATGGCTAAATTATAATATTGTTTGGTTTTAAAGTATAAATAGAATATATTTTTACCATTTAATATAATGTATGTCAATAGCATTGATTTTACATTGAATTCATAGGTAAAATCATTTCAATCTTTTGCAACATTTTAACTTTTAAAACCCGTTTTCTCAACAGAGGGATTAATTTTAAATTAATTAATGCCACTTCTATGTTTTGAATTTGGAAAAATGAACATAATTTTTGAATTCCGAATATCAAATATAGCTTAGGATGAATTTTTGGTATTTTTCGGAAAAACCTCAATTTTTGATGAATAGTGAAACCACTAAGTTGTAGTTAAAAACTGAAATTTTCATAAAACTTAATTTTACCGCTTCTGTGAAAGGAATTTAGAAAATCCGAGAGACACGGTTGATATCAGTAAGTAAAATTTGGTTCAATGAGATGAAAATAATTTTTGGTGAATAGCAACTTTTTACTTTTATTTACCGCGGTTAATAGTAAATAGGGTAATTAAAGGTAAAAATGGCATTACTATTACCCTAACACATGTCCTAATTCTATTGGATAAGTGTATTTCTACCAAAAACAACCTTATGAATATAATATGACTATTTAGGTTCACTTGGATTTGATTAGGACATTTAATATTATTTTCTTTAAAGAAGAGATAAAATAGTTAAAATCAAAGTTTAAAAACTAAAACATTTTTAATATAGGGTTACACATAAGATAAATTCGATTATAAATATTCATTAGAAAACTAAACGATTTCCTACATAATTTTATTTTAGTTATAATTTTTAGACTTTAAATAATGTAATTTATTTATGACACAACGATGATGCAGTAATTACCTTATTAATAAAATATTAACATAATTGATGTTATAAATTCCCAAATAAATGTAATTTGAGACTTTTAATGACTTAAACTAATTTTATAGGTTAATATGACATGTTTTTATTGAGTTCAGTAACTTTGTTCGAACTTATCATTCTGTTATGAATTTCATAAAAATCATGTACCAAATAGTGTCAAAATTGACATAAATTAGTTTTTAAAACAAATATTTTATTATTAATTGTTATTTAATTTCTAAAAATTTAAGGTTCATCCAAACGGCTTAGATAAAGATATATATATTAATAATAAACAACTTGGGGTTCGTTTGGCTTGTTATGGTATGTTTATTAACCATATAGTGTAAGAAGACAAAAAGACACGGTAAAAGTTAAATTATTTAACTTAGAGTTAAATCTAATTGATAAGGTTAAAATAATAACCTAAACTTGTCTAAATCCTATTGGACGAGAGGATTTAGACCCATCCCCACTTTATCTTTTAAATAAGACCCTTTGTAACCATTATAAACCGAATTTTACCTTACTATAAAATAATATTTTGAGATTTTCCTAAGGTGCCCCTCTCCTCCCTTATAAAAGGGCACCTCCTCCCTCTCCTCCTCACACCAATTTGAGCATTAAAGCTTGGCCAAACCCTGCCAAAATATCTTCTCCACTTCCCTAGTATTATCCTAGAGGTACTGGTCTTCTTCAACGACCATCCTTAATTCTCAAAGAGAAGTTTAAGAAGAGGCGCGTCAAAAAGAGGTAATATCCATTACCAATCTTTTTCAATTTCATTCTTCTTCAACTTCATCTACTTTAGTTGTTTCATGATAAAGTAATTACATAAGTATTACTTATATACTGATATGTTATTATAAATATGAAACAACTCTAATTCACCTTCTATCCATCCTATGGAAAAATGAAATCACCGCGCGTGCGTACCTACAGAATACCGTCTCCACGCCGTGGTGTAATCTATTTTCCACCACCACCTTAATTGGATGGATATAATGGTGTAATGAGTAACTATATATTATTATTATAAAGTGATATTGATACTGAAATTGTTTACATACACTTCAACACAATTTCACAAACATGGGAATGATATCATCGCTCGTGCGTACGTACGGACTACCGTCTCCACGACGCGATGAGATTCATTCTCCATGTTAACCATTCAAGAATGATTATAAAGTGTATATAATGAATAATAATGAAATATATGACATGATAAATCTAATGTATTTATGTATATATATGTATGTCATCTACTTACTTCCATTCAAGACAATAAGGAATGGAAAACAGCGTTCATGCGTACGTATGGACTACCGTCTCCATGAACGGTGTGTTTCATTTCATTCATCTATCTATTATATATATATATACTAAATATATATGATATATAAATCATGTTTTATATTCTGGAAGTAAGTAAAACATGATATAATTAATAATAATGTCAAGAACAACAAGTCCAAACATCTTCGATAAATGGAACGATTTTACCCAAAACGCTTCTTTAACATGGAATTTACAAAAGAACGGGTAATATAAAGTCATAAGTGAACCATATATGATATCATAACAATGAATATGGTTCTGTAATAAGTCAATGACATTATTTAAATCATTATACAGGAGGTTTGGATACGTACAAAGCATATCAGACATAAAGTAAGGGAAAATCTCACAATCTCATTTTTTTTTCCGAGATTGATTATACTTAAGTATTTACTGGGGTTATGTTTATCATCCATGTCCATAATTTCTCAAAATGTTTTTATAAAATGTTTAATATTCTTAAATTTTTTTTAAAGTAAATTTTACCCTTTTACCACATGGTATGGAAGGAATCTTTTGTCGTTTTCAATACGAGGTGCTTTTTGACTTTTCTGACAAAAGTACGATAAGAATGTTTTTTTAACTTATACGGCATGTAAGGATTTTTACGGTTTTATAAAGCCATATTTTCATAAATCTTACTCAATATGATTTCATGTCTATTTTCAATAAAATCCTTTTCTTTTAAAATTTCATGACATATTGTAAAAGGAAAATGATTTTTACAAAGAAAGGATATTTTCCTCAAGAAATCATTTCAAGGGTTTTATCAAAACAATTTTTCATCTAAGATAACAATATTTCATAAGTGTATGATTCAAGTATAATGTCTCTATGATTTACATGGTTTCAATTTTCTTATTATGATCATGATATCCATTTCTTTTATATCAATTATGTGATGATGGGATGATGTTTATGAAACCCATTTCTTTTCGTTGGGTTTTTATGAATGATGTATGTTTATTTTGTGGAACAAGTAAGAATGATTTCATTATGAGCCGGGTGGGACCTATATCTCCCTCCAATTCATTGGGTAAAGACATATATCTCATGAGATAGATAGGGCTGGAACAGTATGTTAATCTGATTCAGTACAGGACTGGAATGAGGAGTGAACTAGATTCAGAAAGGGACTTTGTCCACTAAGATGGTCTTGGCAGCAATGCCTTGGCTACTATGGAAATCATATCAAGTGCTTAATGTTGAGGCATAATTACATGATTTCTTCCCATGCTATTTTATCAGGATTAATGTTTCTTTATGATATATGCCTTACGTACTTCCAAGATTTATGACTTTGCTCATGATTTTGATTTTTAAATTTTATGTTTAAGTTTTTGCATTCAAATGTTTATTGATTGTTTTATGTTCTCTATGCTTACCCTTACTGAGCATTTGAGCTCACCCTTTTATATGTTTTCTTTCCCCTGGATTTAAATCTAGGTTTTAGGTATGAAAACAAAAAGTGGATGATCTATATGAGAGATGTTGAAGATCTTTCACAATGATTAGAAGATTTTTTTCTCCGAGTTTCCAAAGACACTAAACTATTACTGTCCTTGTGTGTTTGTTTTCATTATGTATCAAGTATTCCTCAAATGTAATGTCATGTCCATGTACATCAGGCTTTGGGTCTCTACAGTTGGTATCAGAGGAATGGTTTAGTTAACCTTTGAAAACAAGGACGCGAGAACTTTAGTGAGATCCCTAGAGATATTTCTAAGGTATGTCTAGGGATGTCCCTAAGGTTTAGTAATGTCCCTAAGGATAAGTATAAGTATAGGTTATAGTACTAGAATTACGGTAACGATCTTAGAATTAAACCTAAGATGTTAGATATTGAAGGTACTCCCCCTTTATTATCTTGTTTTACCTATCATGATTTTTGCCTCTCACACTATTCTTTTTGGGTTTTAGAAAATGGCTGGAAACTGGAAGATTCACGATAATGGAGAATATGATGGAAAATGGAATGACATTCTTCATGATCAAGAAAATGAAATGTGATTTGGAAGGCGAAACAACGTTTTTATGCCTAATCAGCAATCTCATAATATGATCAATAATCTCAACTTTGGTAAGTTTCCCGACTCAGCTAATAACAGAAAGATGGAGTTTCATGATGACCATAGAGGAAAGAAAGTTCAATTTCCTCCATGTAAATCATGTGGGAAGAGGCATCAAGGAGAATGTTTCAAAGGAACTGGAAGATGCTTTGGGTGTGTAAAAGAAGGACACAATGCTAGTAATTGTAAAGGAAAAGGTTCAGTTAACACCATGGAGAAGGATAATGGTATTGCTAAGACATCAACAACGGTTAAGTGTTTTAAATGTGGGATGTATGGGAATTATGCAAACCAGTGCCCTAAGGGAAAATATCATAAAGAGAATCAGCATGGTCACATGGGTAGTATTTATGTGGATGATGATGAAGAGACTACAAATGATATATGAGATGAAAGAAATGATGAATCTCAGTCAGTGGTTTAAGAAGGTAGTGTAATGATTGTCTATTTATCAAGAATAATGTATGGTACTATGGAATAACGACACATCTAAGGATTGTTACACTTTTGTTTTTCCTAAAGTATTTGAAAGTTCATGTTGAATGGTACCGGTAACCATGAAAGGTTATTCAAATATTTTTTGAAGGTAGATGATATGTGCATAATGAAAGGATAAGGAGATAGTGAGATGTTTGATAGTATTAATAAGATCATGACTGGTATAAGGACAAAGTGATATCATGGTTTGAGTATACAAAATTTTTGGATTTTGGTATGTGGAAAGAGTTAACTTTTGACAACATTCGTGTTTTCACTACGGTTCAATGGGTATTCAATTTTCTAGAGAATGCATGATTAAGGTATTACCATGTTTGGAATGTGACCCACAAGATATGTCGTATGATATATGGGGAATAAAAGATGGTATCCAGATGCTTGGTTTATGACATTTATAGTAATCGTTTTCTTTATACTATAAGATTGGACAAAAGTATTTTGGATAAGACTAAAGGATGGAATGGATTAAGTTGGACATCAGATAGAATTGCTTAAGGCTAGAATTTTTTTTTGATATTATTGCAGGAACGTTATAATAGTGTAATTTTAGAAAAAGGAACAACCCATAATAACGTGTGACAACCCGTCACGTCGGAAAAGGCTGTGGGAATCAAACCCACAACCTAAGTGCAACAGGCCTTTATCGCCTACCACTGGCCTACATGAAGTCCCTGGTTAGTAGAAACTAGTTTTATTTTGGTAAGCGGTATGATAGATGAAGTATAAGTCCATTTTTGGAATCGTATATGATAAACTCACCATAGATGGACTTATTTATATTTGATAAAATTTTCAAACATTTTGTATAAAATAGATGGAATGACTTATCATTCTATCGCTTTATCTGCTAACACTTCACAGAAGACAAATTCAACTTCATTTCTTTAAGAGATGAGGTGGATGTTTTTCAAGGCCCAAACAACAGTGAAATTTTACCAAAATCATGTAAGTATTTATTTTAATTCATCAACATTATGGAAATGATCTTAAAAACCAAAAATGTTGTCCTAGTGCTCTTATATCTGATGAATCATATGGTACCTTAGATCATCACAAATCTATGGCTTTGTGATTGTTGGCTTTTTCATAGCAATGTTCTCTACCACTCTCCATCAGAACTTGATGGTTAGATTTCTCTTCCATATCCATATTTTCACCTATGTGGAAACCCAATGATTAGTTAATTTGGGTAACCATTACGTTTCATACTTTAGTTTTTTAAAGCTAGGTTTTGGTATTCCCTTTTTACGATGTGGGTTTCTATTAAAGAATCTTTCAAGTAGTAGACCATTTATAACCATGACGAATTTTGAGGGCGAAATTCATTTTAAGGGGGGTAGAATGTAACACCCCAAGATTTTATGAAAAATATTCTTTTAATTTAATTGATGTATTGTGTTGTAAGCTACACCAAAATTAGCTTGTGATATATGTGACACCGTATTAGCTTGCAGTATACACAACACTATTCTTGGCTCGTGTTACACACAATTTCAAGTTCGTTTTGTAGAAATTATTCTACACAACATTAAGTATAGATTTTGTTTAATGTATAAATGAAATAAGTTTTGAATTATGTAATACACAACACCAAATTGAGCTTTCACTACACGCATCCATGACTTGGCTTGCATTACACGCAATCACGGCCTTCCTCGATAGCGTGTGTAGTACGCAATACCGAGTTTTACTAAACAACGATATATTATTATAATAAACTAGACATTATGAATAGTATTAAATGAATTTTAAATTTTATAACATTATTATTCACCCTACATATTTTCTAGAACATGTTATGAGAACAAAATAAAATTTTCGGGTAAAATAAGTATTTTTTTTAAAAAAATGCAGTTTTACCGCCTTTTGATGGCGCACCCACTTTAAATCTAGTTTTTGACATTTTTATAAGTTCAATTTGACAAAATAAAATTCTTCTTTGGAATCAGGATATAAAAATTTACTTTGGATAAATTTTTCATATTATTCTAGTAACTTTCATATTTTGATGAATAGTAAAAACACGCTATATTTTAATCAAAAACGACTTTTTTCATCGTAAAAATTTATATGGTTAAATTATAATATTTATTGGTTTTAAAGTATAAATAGAATATATTTTTACCATTTAATATAATTTATGTCATTAGCATTGATTTTACATTGAATTCATAGGTAAAATCATTACAATCTTTTGCAACATTTTATCTTTTAAAACCCGTTTTCTCAATAGCGGAATTAATTTTAAATTAATTAATGCCACTTCTATGTTTTGAATTTGTCAAAATGAACATAATTTTTTAATTCCGAATGTCAAATATATCTTAGGATGAATTTTTGGTATTTTTTGGAAAAACTTCAATTTTTGATGAATAGTGAAACCACTAAGTGGTAGTTAAAAAACTTAATTTTTCATAAAACTTAATTTTACCGCTTCTGTGAAAAGAATTTCAAAAATCCGAGAGACACGGTTGATATCAGTAAGTAAAATGTGGTTCAATGAGATGAAAATAATTTTTGGTGAATAGTAACTCTTTTACTTTTATTTACCGCGGTTAATAGTAAATAGGGTAATTAAAGGTAAAAATGGCATTACTATTACCCTAACACATGTCCTAATTCTATTGGATAAGTGTATTTCAACCAAAAACAACCTTATGAATATAATATGACTATTTAGGTCCACTTGGATTAGATTAGGACATTTAATATTATTTTATTTAAAGAAGAGACAAAATAGTTAAAATCAATGTTTAAAAACTAAAACATTTTTAATATATGGTTACACATAAGATAAATTCGATTATAAATATTAATTAAAAAGATAAAAATATTTCCTACATAATGGTATTTTATTTATAATATTTAGACTTTAAATAATTTAATTTATTTATGACACAACGATGATGCAGTAATTACCTTATTAAGAAAATATTAACATAATTGATGTTATAAATGCCCAAATAAATGTAATTTGAGACTTTTAATGACTTACACTAATTTTCAAGGTTAATATGGAATGTTAGTGTTGAGTTAAGTTACTTGGTTAGAACTTATCATTCTGTTATAAATTTTATAAAAATCATGTACCAAATAGTGTCAAAATTGACTTAAATTAGTTTTTAAAACAAATATTATATTATTAATTGTTATTTAATTCCTAAAAATCTAAGGATCGGACAAATGGCTTAGATAAGAATATATATATTAATAATAAACAACTTGGTGTTCGTTTGTTTTGTTATGTTAAGTTTATTAACCATATAGTGTAAGAAAACAAAAAGACACGGTAAAAGTTAAATTATTTAACTTAGAGTTAAATCTAATTGATAAGATTAAATTAATAACCTAAACTTGTATAAATCCTATTGTTTGAGAGTATTTCGACCCATACCCACTTTATCTTCTAAATAAGACCCTTTGGAACCATTATAGACCGAATTTGACCTTAATATAAAATAATATTTTGAGATTTTCCTAAGGTGCCCCTCTCTTGCCTTATAAAAGGGCGCCTCCTCCCTCTCCTCCTCACACCAATTTGAGCATTCAAGCTTGGACAAAGCTTGACAAAATCTCTTCTCCACTTCCCTAGTATCATCCTAGAGGTCCTGGTCTTCTTAAAATACCATCCTTAGTTCTCTAAGAGAAGTTTAAGAAAAGGCGAGTCAAAAAGAGGTAATATCCATTACCGATCTTTTTCAATTTCATTCTTCTTCAACTTCTTCTTCTTTAGTTGTTTCATGATAAAGTAATAAAATCAGTATTACTTATATACTGATATGTTATTATAAATATGAAGCAACTCTAATTCACCTTCTATCCATCCTACGGAAAAATGAAATCACCGCGCGTGCGTACGTACGGAATACCGTCTCCACGCCGTGGTGTAATCTATTTTCGGCCACCACCTTAATTGGATGGGTATAATGGTGTAATGAGTAACTATATATTATTATTATAAATTGATATTGATACTGAAATAGTATACATACACTTCAACACAATTCCACGAACATGAGAATGATATCATCGCTCGTGCGTACGTACGAACTACCGTCTCCTCGACGCGATGAGATTCATTCTCCATGTTAACCATTCAAGAATGATTATAATGTGTATATAATGAATAATAATGAAATATATGACATGATAAATCTACTGTGTATAGATATATATATATATATATATATGTATGTCATCTACTTACTTCCATTCAAGACAATAAG
This sequence comes from Viscum album, assembly GCA_963277665.1. Classification (NCBI taxonomy): domain Eukaryota; kingdom Viridiplantae; phylum Streptophyta; class Magnoliopsida; order Santalales; family Viscaceae; genus Viscum; species Viscum album. Next base: position 1,675,779,462 of record OY728133.1, read on the forward strand.
GAATGGAAAACAGCGTTCATGCGTACGTACGGACTAGCGTCTCCATGAACGGTGTGTTTCATTTCATTCATCTATCTATTATATATATATATATACTGAATATATATGATATATAAATCATGTTTTATATTCTGGAAGTAAATAAATCATGATATAAGTAATAATAATGTCAAGAACAACAAGTCCAAACACCTACGATAAATGAAACGATTTTACCCAAAACGCTTCTTTTACATGGAATTTAAAAAAGAACGGGTAATATAAAGTCATAAGTGAACCATATATGATATCATAAAAATGAATATGATTCTGTAATAAGTCAATGAAATTATTTAAATCATTATACAAGAGGTTTGGATACGTACAAAGCATATCAGACATAAGGTAAGGGAAAATCTCACAATCTCATTTTTATCCGAGATTGATTATACTTAAGTATTTACTGGGGTTATGTTTATCATTCATGTCCATAATTTCTCAAATTTTTTTATAAAATGTTTACTATTCTTCCATGTATGTTTAAATTCATTTTCACCCTTTTTACCACATGGTATGGAAGGAATCTTTCGTCGTTTTCAATATGAGGTACTTTTTGACTTTTCCGAAAAAAGTACGATAAGAATGTTTTTTTAACTTATACGACATGTAAGGATTTGTACGGTTTTATAAAGCCTTATTTTCATAAAGCTTCCTCAAAATGATTTCATGTCTATTTTCAATAAAATTATTTTCTTTTAAAATTACATGACATTTTGTAAAAGGAAAATGATTTTTACAAAGAAAGGATATTTTCATCAAGAATTCATTTCAAGGGTTTTATCAAAACCATTTTTCATCTAATATAACAATATTTCATAAGTGTATGCTTCAAGTATAATGTCTCTATGATTTACATGGTTTCAATTTTCTTATTATAATGATGATTTCCATTTCATTTATATGGATTATGTGATGATGGGATGATGTTTATGAAACCCATTTCTTTTCATTGGGTTTTTATGAATGATGTATGTTTATTTTGTGGCACAAGTAATAATGATTTCATTATGAGACGGGTGGGACCTATATCTCCCTCCAATGCATTGAGTAATGATTTATATCTCATGAGATAGACAGGGCTGGAATGGTATGTTAATCCGATTCAGTAGAGGACTGGAACAAGGAGTGAACTCGATTCAGAAAGGGACTTTATCCACTAAGATGGTCTTGGCAGCAATTCCTTGGCTACTATAGAAATCATATCAAGTGCTTAATGTTTTTCCAAAATTACATGAATTCTTCCCATGCTATTTTATCAGGATTAATGTTTCTTTATGATATATGCCTTACGTACTTCCAAGATTTATGTCTTTGCTCAAGATTTTGATGTTTAAATTTTATGTTTAAGTTTTTGCATTCAAATGTTTATGGATTGTTTATGTTCCCTATGCTTACCCTTACTGAGCATTTGAGCTCACCCTTTTATATGTTTTCTTTTCCCTAGGATTCAAAGCTAGGTTTTAGGTATGAAAACAAAAGGGGAAGATCTTTATGGGAGATGTTGACGATCTTTCACCACAATTAAAAGATTTTTTTCTCTGAGTTTCTAAAGACACTAAACTATTACGGTCCTTCTGTGTTTGTTTTCATTATGTATCATGTATTCCGCAAATGTAATGTCATGTCCATGTACGTCAGGATTTGGGTCTCTACACTAAATGGTAAGAATTTTAGTGGTCTCACTAATAAATTAATACTATAATAATGTAATTCATCTAAAATAATATTTTGTGAGGTCGTTCTACGAAAAAACATGGTGGAAATTTAGAGGGATCATCTAATTTACAAACCCAATCTAATTACAAATCATCAGAAGAAAATAGAGATTTATTCATAGATAAGATAACACTCCCAGATCCAATGAGAAATACCTGATCCTAACTAGAATAAACAATTAACTAGGGAATCATACACATATGAATGATGGTAATGAAGATTCCTTTCAAATAATATATCAAATAAGAGAATAATATAGGAACACACTTCGGGCCTTATAGATGTATTATTGAACTCTATTTGAGAATAATCTTTTATATGAAAAAATATCATATTCTAAATATTTGATGCCTCGAAACAACGTCATGAGGATTGAGAAATGGAATATTCCATAAAGAAACTGGTATACGCTAAAAAATTATAAGGGTAGTCAACCAAGATCACAATATAAATAAACTAATAACAATATAGGATCAAACATTACTTTAAATAAGTACATGTAATGTCCTTAGTTTTACATGGTGTATCTCACTAATCGTGTAATTTCTTGTCATTCGATCTCACCTGAAATGTAGTTCTCAAAATACATGACATGTCCCTAGGGTAACACATATTATAAAGGATGGTCTGGAACTTCTAAATCCATCTTATTTATCTATTTTACTATGGAATGTTCCCATGTACATCGGGCCTTCCCATTTACACTTGTTGTGTCTAAATGTATGACTATGTCTGAGAACTTTTCAAAGTGCACTGGGTGTATTACACATAACATGACATGTATAGGCCATGCCGGTAGTCGGTGTGTGTCATTTTCCAATGGCAATATACACTCTGAAGTATATCACATGATCTATTCCACACATGATGTGCGGTATAAGGCCTCATCCTTATAAGTTACATTATCAAGAGTTTTAGTCAGGAATTTACATTCACATTGAGGATTTTTTAGGTTTAGTGTTTTAAAGAATTACACCATAACTAATACATGAAAAACCCATATAATAAAAAGTGTACAATTCATAAGTGTATCCAATTTTCTTATAATATAAAAAATCATAAATTAATGCATGGATTCATTTCATGGAATTTATCCGTGGAATTCAATATGACTTCTCCCTTTTCCAAACCTATTTATATATCTTTTAAAAACATTTTAAAAATGTGGGATAAAAAAAGATCAGTAAAGGATATAAAAATAAAGGAACCTGTTATTTAAGTAATAACATAAAAAAAGATAATATGTTTACCTTTATCATCAATGTGATTTTATAATGTTAAATAAAATATTTAAATATGAAAAAATACACATTTTTCTCAATGAAAAACATTAAAACCCAACGAAAGTAATTAAAATTATTGTTGGTTAATTAGAGAATGATATTCATAAAACACTCTAAAAAATTCTCCAAACCCATTTCAATTTTAATAACCATATATTCAACATAAAATATAATCAAAAACCAATGCATTGTATAGTTATAACGAGGTGACATGGAACTATTTGGGCCACCCCATGTAAAACCATAATAGGATTTCCCGATGCTATCTCAGTCACCCCATGTCAATTTGTAATGTGATTTACCCATCCTATCTGGGTCACACCATTTTAATATGTATCGATATTTCTCAATGTTATCTAGGAAACCCCATGTTAAGATGTAATGGGCCTTCCCTTCGCTATCTATGTCACCCCATGTTAAGTTGTAATAGGCTCACCCAATGCTATATGGGCCTCCCTATTTTGTAATCTATAACAATATCACCCAAAACTATTTAGGCCACCCCATCTTATAATTTTCATGTACCAACCCATTAATATCATTATTTCATCACAAAACACTTTTAAAAACACTTTTAAACTCATATAAAAATACTTTTGGATAAAAATAAAATTTTTTCTTCCAAAATAATATTTTCAAAACAAAATACGATTTTTATTTTAAAAACCATTTTCAATAAAAAAATTCCTAAAAGGATAAATTATTATTTTTTGATTTACTAAAACATGAAATCATTTAGGGGGAGAAAAAAAATTAAATAAAGGACTTGGTGGCTAAAAATTAATTTTCCCCATGTACATTAATAATATAACATTCTTTTTTGTATTTTGTCAAAACATTCCATATAAAAAACATTAAAAAAAATCAATATTTAAAGTATTTGAATGAAATTCACAATAGACATAAAATATTTATTATAATACATCTATATAAATAATATTAAAAAAATACTATCATGAATAATTACTTATAGAAATATTTTTTGAAATAAAATATTTAATCATTTAAAAATATAGTTTTAAATCAAAGTGTCTTATACCAATTTGAAATATTTTAAATTGGAATCCCTAGGAAATAATAAAATAAAAACATTAAATAAAATAATAATAAATAAATTCATGGAACGATATATCTAAGTGGTTGTATAAACACCTGATAAAATAAGGATGGTGTATAAAATCCAAATATGCCACAATGAAAGGAGAATGAGACAAGATCCCATACATCATGAGAAACACTTGAACTGGAAACCACATTACAAAATAACATTAAAAACCAATAAATATCATGAGAATAGATAAATTCATGACATAATATATCATGGGGTTTTACATACACCCTATTACATAATAAATGTCCATAAAATAAAGATTGTCCCTAAAGAAAGGAGGTTGAGATGATGTCCATTACATTGAATATGAATTGGCACGTGTGCCTGTATATACCCAATAAATAATCTTATGTCAATTATTTACATTAATCTGAAAAATTATGATTTTTTTCATTATTTTTTCCAAAATTAAATTGTTTTACAAAAATACAAAAATAATTAAGTTTATGTCGGGTGTTTTGACCATATTTGGATAATATGTCAAAAAACGATAATGGTTGGTTGACTATAGTCAAAGAAATCTTTATATAAACACCTATAGAATAATAATAATGATATAATTATCATATTTATTCATTTATTATACCATTATAAACAATCATGAAATATGGTTATGAAAAATAAACCAATGTTATGATCATGGAGACAGTAGGCCGTACGTACGCATGAGTAACATTACTATTTTTCAATGATCAATATGGAGAGAAGGTAAGTAACATATACATTTTATTGATTATTATTATATAATAAATAACATATTATTAACTTATATTTACTTATATATATCATTATTGTTATGGGGTTATGAAAAAATAAGAATCACATTTTTTTGAGGAGGTGGTAGTCCACACATCCACGAACGACATTATCACTTTTTTAGTGTGTTAAAAAATCTGAAATAAAATGATATGTTATATTAAAAAATTTAATTTTTGATTAGTATCATATATATGTAATTTATATCATATATTAATATTAAACTCATCCTCAATGCATTCCACATAATGCGTGGATGAATCATATCACTTTGAGGATATTGTAGTCTATGTGTCCACAAATAATGTTATCATATTTCAAAAAAATGAAAAAAATGATATTATGTGATACATTATATTTAAAAATTCATAGTAAATCATTAATATCATATAAAAACATTAATTACATCATTATTCTAAACCATGAGTGGTGGTAATGGAAGAACAAATGACATCCGTTCATGAGGCTGTAGTCCACCGTACATACAAATGATGATTATGTGTCCCATTTAATGGAAGTGTGTGTAGGTGTCGGTAGAAAACCTTAAATAAATGCATCTTTGTGTATTTCTTAAATTGAAGTTATTATATATGACTTATATAAAATTAATTTATGTGGTGGAGAAATAAATAAAACAAAAGTTCTCATTGATAAATATTATATATTTTTCAGATAACCCCTTATAGATATCCCCAAAGGACATATATGGTTTACATTATTCACAATGTGTGGTGTATATGATTATAAATAAGATTTTGGGAACTTATTTGGGTAGTATTTTGTTGATCCAAATGGATTTATAGGTGTGAAATAGTGGGGAGAGTGAGTGCCTTTTTATAGTGAAAATTTAGTGGCATTCTTGTAAATATAAAAAGGTAAACTTTATTGGGAGGTATACCTTATATCATGTGCCTCCATAATTGAAAAATAATAGGCTGTATAAAATTTTTGGTTGATCAAAACATATATAACATAAAAATAAAGTAACAGTTATCATTTTTTACTTAGTCTTTATGTTTACTCAGATTTATCATTATAGTTTTTACTAAGGGAACTTTTGACATTTTATATACCTCGGTAATTTTTTCATTAATAAAATAATTAAAAATACAATTATTAGATAATTTATATATAATAATTATATATTTTATGTTAAATCCATTAAATAAAAATTATATGTGTTTGTAAAATTAATTTTAATAAAAACACATATCATGTGCAAAACCCTATTATAACCACAATCACATTAATTAATTTTAACTATTTTCAGTAATTGTTATGTTAAAAAATTAATTTATCCTTATAAGGCTAAGAATATTATTATAACTCCAAATATTCATATCCATTCTTTAAAATTAAAAAAAATAGAACTTGAAAATTTTAATTTAATGAAAATCCCACATAAGTGGCATGAAAGCGGTTTTTTAAAGGTAAAATGTTCAAATGTTCATGATGTTTTTTGTATCAAAATTAAATATAAAAATGTTTCTAATGATCTAAATTGGATTAATTAATATATAATTAATCTATTTTGACTTTAAAACAGATTAAAAATATTGTTTAAAAGTATAAATTATTTATTTAAAAATCATTTTTCAATTAAAATTCAATATTTTTCACTGTTCATCAAAAAACTAAACTTGTTGAAAAAAATATCAAAAATTAAATCTATGTTAATTTTTACAATTAAATGTCAAAAATTAAGTTTATTTTACAAAATAAAATTTATTAAAGTTCAAAAAAAATTAGTTTTAAAATAATACTACCACCGAATGGTTGTAAAACTGATTTTTAGGAAAATATTGTTTTAAGAGTAAAACTAGGGTTATACAATTAAATTATATTTGATGATTGTATAAAAAATTTATAAATGATTGTATACATAATATATTTTATCCAATTCATACCTTCTAATATAATGTCTAAGCGATAACTTCAATATTATATAATAATATTAATAGTATGTTATTATTGTTTGGAAGACTCAAGATTATGTGTCACATAAGTCATAAAAGGAACTCGGTGTCTTGTGAAATGAAAGATAAACATGGTTTTTTGAATAAAAAAACCTATATTTTTCATTTTGTTTAGCGCATGATATTATAAAAATAAAATTAATATGAAATAAGTTTTTGGTTAAAATCTCATGATACCATATCCTGACACCCTTTAAATTAATTTCACACTCAGATTTTTTCATTTTCATAAAATGATTAACATATCCAGAATACATTTATTTAATCCCACGTTTTTAAAAGGGATAATAAAACAATCTCTTAAAATGTATATTTCAAAACATAATGGTCGAAAGAAGTTACGCATAATTTTGTTTCCACTAGAGAGATTATTGGTGAGAAATTAAAATATTGATTTGGAAAGAAAAACTAATTTGTAGGGACTAATAAATATTGATAGAGAACATGGTCTCGAGGATGTCAATGATGATAAAATCACTAATAGAATAGTTTTGGAAATGGTCAATGATATCATCAAAAAATGTAATAATATAACAAAATTTTACATCAAGATCCTTTTCTTAAAGATAAATGATTACTTCACCAAATATACATAGAGTATAAAGAAATATTCCTAATTTATGAGTAGAGATTCCCCCATAAATAAATTTCTACCCCAACATATATCTTCCTCTAAATAATGAGTGTCCAAGAATAGTTTTCATACATGAAGCACTATAATGAACATCCAATAGATCAAATATATCGTAAAAATAATTACATTGTATTTATCATATATTTAGATATTAACCAAAAAAATAATGGTTAGCATATAATATAATAATACAAATAGTAATTTGATGTGATAATATAATGATCAAAAGTGAAGGCATACTTATCATTAAAATAATTCATTATATAAGTAAAAACCCAACAAAACCTCACCCAAAAATTACTTAGTCACCTTATGGCCGCATCACGTAAAACCACAGAAGGAGTGTCTAAAACATTGATGATAATATTAACCTTAGAGAAATAACGTGATCTGTGGATCTTCAATAACTTCACTAGAAGTCTTAACATTTACTAAAGTAGTATAAAAATACATTTTAATGCATTTTTTCTTCCCATAATGATGATTTCTACCATGAGTAAGTAAATTTGGGCATATGTTAGCCTAATGTCCCACCTCATTTCAATTAAAACACATCACTATTGGATGGTTATTGGTTTCTGCATCCTCTGGTTGTTCAACGTTCTTTTATTTACAATCATGATCTTTTGACAAAACTAACCATGAGGGAAAAAAATTCTAGATAATGTAAAATATTATTTGAAATGTTTTTTTCCACTTGAAACAATTTTGGGGAATACCTCCCCAATTCATAGTTTATTAATTTTTCCATTTCTTGCCACATTGACAATTTTTTATTATTTTCATATTGAGGAACATAGGTTTCAGAAAAAATCTATCTAATATTCAGCACAATAAACCACTTACTCATAAACTTTCAATTATATAGAGATCAATATCCTCACATACTTGGTTTCAATCCAGAGTAAAATTTACTAATTTTACCTAAAATGTCTCGAATAATGTATGATGCATAAATGGACAATATTATGATGTTATCTTCATATACAAACAATAAATATTCATCCTTTTTCCTCAAATCTTATAAATTGTTCTCTATCCTAAGCCAAACATCCTTAATGAATTATTTCTAAAGGAAAATAGTCATGAATATTTCCCTTTCCATGGAATCTAGATCATATTTCTCTCTTCTATTCATAACTATAGACCACCATAAATTAACATCACCTTAAAAATGATTAAAATAAATAGTTACCTTTTGGCATTCCAAAAATCTTGTGACTTAAAATATCATCTCTATGGAATTGATCCATCCTTAGACTACTAATAGATTATATGAACCGTTGAATGATTGTGGATGTTACCTCATGAAATGAACCACTGTTGACATGTTCATTCATGGTAGTCCATGTTCCAATCTATAATGGGTACCACAACCATTAATAGCTCATGTAAAGTTATCCATTGCTTCAACAAAGAAGTTTGTTCATATCCGTCAATTCATTAAAAACCATAGCAAGTAATTAAAACTTCTTTAAGTAACTTAGAGTATCATATTTATATAACCCTTTTCAAAAACATTTCAATTATAATAATTTTATATTCATCATCCAATATTATCAGTACCCATGCATTGGTGGGATATAACAAGCTCAACCATAATTATCTAGGACACCCCATGTTATCTGTAATGGAATTTAATGAACTTATATAGGCCATGCAATGTAAAGTTGTAACAGGATTACTTAGAACACTCTAGGAGTCCCCATGTTAGGCTGTAAAAGGAATTCATAGTTCTATAATGGTGACCCCATTTTAAGATATTGTTGCTTCACCCGTTGCTATCTAGGCCACCGCATTGTTTATGTTATAACAGACTCACCTAATTCTATCTAGTCCACACCATTGTGTAATTCATAAGTAACACATCATGAAAATAAAACATTCCTAATAAAAGCCTTTAAGAAACATTTTCAAACCCATATATAAACACTTTCTGATAAAAATAACATTATGTCATTTAAACAAACATTAAAAAAAAGACTTTTTATTTTGAAACAAATTATCAATTAAAAAAAACCCAAAAAAATAAATAGTGTTTTTAATTTAATGAACATGACATATATATAAGGAATAAAACGGTAAAAAAAAGGTCACAGTAGCAGAAAATGCATTTCAATAATGTACGTTAAGAAAAAAGCATTCCATTAATTTTTGTCAAAACATTCTATAAAAAATAATAAAAAAGGGTGATTCTAGAAAAACATTAATGAAAATCATAAAATAAATAGAAGATCCATTATTAATTTTTTATGTATATATATATATAAAATAATATTTTGAATATTGACATGTAGTAAAATATTTTTAAATTAAATCTGTAAACATTAAAAAAGATATTTTTAAATTAATGTGTTCCATACCATTTTGAAATTTTTGAATAAAAATATCCATAAAAGAGTAAAAAATAACAAATCATTATATAATATGTGAATAAATATGTTTATGATATAATATTTCAAAGGGTATGTATATACACATTATAAAATAAGGTGCGTTTATAATATCAAAATATGCCTCAATCGATGAAAATTAAGATGAAATATTTGACCACATGAGAAACAATTGAATCAATATAATCATTAAAAAATGAAATTAAGAAAAATTTATATATCACTATAATATATAAATTTATGATATACCATTTCAAGGGGATATAAATACAATTTATTAACAAAATAATAGTCCATAACATCAAGATTGGCCTCGGTGAAAAGAGATTTAGATGGAGTCCTTTACATTGAGTCTGACATGTCATGTGTGTATTTCTTGTCCAGAATAATAAAAATATGTTAATTATTTAAGTTACTATGAACCATATTCAATTTCATAATTATTTTATTTTAATTATTACAATTTTTTATACGACATATTAAAAAACTACTCTACGTAAGGTATTTTAATATTATTCGCCATATCTGTGAAAAACATCTAAGGTTGGTTGACTATGGTCAAGTTTTTCATTATATAAACATATAAATAATAATAAAAATTAAATAATTATCATATATATTCAAAAATTATACTTTTTATACCAATCCGAAATGTTTTTATGAAAAATGAATCAGTGCTATGATCATGGAGACGGTAGGCCGTACATACGCTTTGGTAACGTTCCCATTTTTTTAATGATCATTATAGAAAAAAGATAAGTAATGATTATATTTATTTATTTGTAATTATATAATAAATAACATATTATTTAATTATATATTCTTATATATATTATTCTTGTGTGGTGGTTTTGAAAAAATAAGAATCATATCGCTTTGAAGAGGCGGTAATCCACATGTCCGTGAATGATGTTATCACATTTTCAGTGTGTGAAAAGGTAATAAATAAAATGATATATAGTATTTAAAGAAAGTTTATGATTTTATTATTATCATATATATTTCATGTACATAACATATTTTTACTTTAATCATCCTTACTACATTTCATGTAATGCATGAACAAATCATATCTCTTGGAGGGGGCGGTAGTCCATACATCTACAAACAATGTTATTATATTCCCCAAAAAACGAAATCATGAATTTATAAGTTATATAATAATTTCATAATAATAATAAAATCACAAATATCATAAAAATAATATAAACATAGTATGTTCATCCTTATTACCATCTTTGAGTGGTGGTGATGGATGAATAAACAACATTGGTTCACGAGGCAGTAGGCCACTATACGCATGATTAATAATTGCATATCCCAGTTGATGGAAGTGTGTGTAGGTGTAGGTATAATAATTAAAATATAAAAACCTAATTATATTGATTATATTTATATTATTATATAATCATGATATACAAATAACATAAGGGGTGTATAAATAAATTAAAAAAAAGTGGTCGTTGAAGACTGTTACTTCTTTTTTGGGTAACTCCATTTAGATTGCACAAAAAGGCCTCCATGGTTATCAATAATCCTATTTTTTTCTTCTTCTATGAGATTAGGGATGTTGGAGTTTTATTTGATTAGGTTTTGGAGGATAAAAACTGATTGATTGTTGTGAAGAAGTGGAGAGGGTGATTCTCCTTTTATAGTGGAGGAGGTGTGGAATTATAAAAAATATAAAAAGGTAAATACTATTTGGAGATATCCGTTACAGAATTTTTTTAAAAAAATAAAAAATAATATATTGGTTGGAAATTATGGGCATCCCAAACATACTTAATACAAAAATAAAACCATTTTTATCATTTTTTTATTTATTATTTATATTAAATCAATTTTATCATTATAAGTTTTACAAAGGTAACATGTATCTTTTTTTACCTAGGTTATTTAACCATAAATAAAGTTATTATGTAAAGACCCAGGAATTTCAAGGGAATTTTTTTTTCTTAATTTTCTTTGGAATTTTACGAGTCCGCAGTTTTTGACGGCACCTGATTCCGAGGCCCGGTGTGCCCGAAATAATTTTCTGAAGTTTAGCTCGGGTACGCTCAGTAAACGAGCGAGTGGGTTTTCCAAACTTTTGAATCAGTGCTCGGAATCAAAATCTGAGGGCACCGTTGAAACCGCAGTGTCGGTAATTGCTTAGGAAGACCTTTTTCGGAGTTGCGTTTGCTCGTTTTGAGTTGATTAAATTTTTGGATTATGTTGCGGAAAAATAAAAATTGCGCTACAATTTTTATTCTGCAACCGGTAGTTTAGTGTTTGGGAGTTGGGTGGGACCCACTCCCTAACCTCCTTTGGGAGGATAAATTGTGGTGGGGACTACCTTTGCATAACCTCTCCATTAAATACAAGGGGAGGGGACAACCCGACCCCTATTAATGGAGGAGGATAAAACCTCCCAACTCTCCCTCATTAATGAGGGAGAGCCTCTTGACTTCCCCTCCCAATAAATGTGACACCACACGTAATTGGGGAATTAGGAAGCTTTTTAATTAATGAGCCCTCATTAATTCTCCTCGTTGTTACTTATCCTCCCTCTCTCCTATATATATGGAGCTAGGGGTGGGGTATCGGGGAGCTCACCAAGCAACGAAGTGCTGACAGAGCACCGCGATGTCGGACCCTTGGTGTACGGAGACGATCCCAGCGGGAGGTGATGGGTAACACCAGACCGACGAGCGAGCGGCGAGCGACGTCAACCTCGCCTTCTCTCGTGACTATTGAATGCCGGCATCCTCTTCGTCGCCATCCTCCTCGCGACGCTGTTTTGCGATGATCTTTCGGACGACGAACGACCCGAGGTAGGGGTTTCTTTTGTGTTCTTGATTATCCTTTTCTGGAGTTCTTCTTTGTTTTAATTTAAGCCACCTATTATCAAGATAACGGGAGGAGGTCGGGCCGCCCAAACACGGTCAAACCTCCTCCCCTTGTTGTCCTTGTTAAGGCTTGGAACGAGAAAGCATGGTGCAACGACACCGTGCGGGCCGCGGTGAAGGGACGCAGCGCCATCGCTCCGTGTAGTTGAAGTCGGAAGAGGCCACGGCCGGAGTCGGGCCACGACGGAGGGGACGTCGCACCGCTGCGTCACACCGAGGAACCATGAAGGGCAGCTGTCGAGCTGAGCCACGACAAATAAACGCGGCGTCGTCGCGCCGCGCCAAGGATTGCAAACTGGGCCACGACCTGAGTCAGGCCCCGTCGGAAGGACGCGGCGTCGTCACGCCGCGCCAGACGGTTTCACTGCCTCTTTGGAAGTGGCGGCCGGAAAAACCGGCCGCCGGAGAGCACGAAGGAGGCGGCCGGAACCCCGGCCGCCGGCGCAGGACCGCGGGGTCTCGCAGTGAGAAACTGGCCGGCCGCCGCGCCGGCCGACCGTTTCTAGGGGAAAAACCGGGGGGTGTAACCCCCGGGTACGCACAAGGCGCGGCCCCCTTATGGGGGTCGCCGTTTCATAAAGGAGGGGCAATGCCCCTCCCTGGAGCATGTGCGGCGCAAAAGGGCGCGCTGGCCGCGCCGCCGCGCCACTGGCAGGACCGGGCCGCCAGGTCAGGCCGGGTCGTCGGGCCGGGTCGCCACGCGGGCCGGGTCGAACCGGTTCGGCCGACCCAGGGGGTACTGGGCCAGGCCGGCCCAGGCCCAGACCCCCCTTTTTTGGACCTTTCCATTCAAATGCCTATATCTTGGGCTACGGACCTCCGATCGATGAACCGTTAGTTTCATAGTGATCCTTGGATCGAGACGGTCGTTTTGGTAGATTATACTCAAGGTTTTGGAGAACTTTAGGATCGGCCGAGTCGGTTCGAGCACGAAACCAACTGGGCCCTTGGAGTGAAAATGCTTATATCTTGTGCTCCGGACGTCGGATTGACGTGCCATCGCCTTTGTTGGTTTCCTCTTAATGATACAGACCTTTTGGATTACTCCGCTTGAGGTTTGGACGCAATTGGAGTACGGTCGGGTTGGTTTTGACTTAAAAACCAACCGGGCCCCGGAAACAGAAAAGCCAATAACTCTCAGACCGGGCATCCGATTGACGCACCGTCTGTCGCGTTGAGTTCCTTTTGTTGTGACTGAACATTGAGATACATCAAATCTGATCTATGAGACAGTTGATGTATCACCCCCTTGGGTCGTGGAGCGGACCCTCCTGGAACGAGCGTGCTGTGTACGGAAAGCATAGAGCTGGCTGCGACTGCTTCGACTTCCGTAGAGAAATCCTCTGCTTGACGAATCGTCATCGACATTGGTGATCTCGTTGAGAAAATTCCCTTGAGTTTACCCTATGCGATTTCGGGGTACAGTTGAGATACGGCCGGGTTGGTTCATATACAAAACCAACCGGGCCCCCAGGACTAAAAGGCTAACAACTCACATACCGTGCATCCGATTGACACACCGTCTGTTGCGTTGAGTTTCCTATGAAGAGGCATAACTTTGTGTTGCTACTTTGTGGAATATCGTGATACTTGGAGTATCGACTAGTAGCTCATGGAGCGGACCCTCCCAGTGACGCGCTATCAGAGTGCAGAGACCCTCGATAGAGACGGAGCGCCTGATAGTTGGCAGCAGAGACCCTCAGCGGACGGAGCGCCTGGTAGTTGGCAGTAGACCCACTGTACTGTCAAGCAGACGAAGCGCCTGGTAGTTGGCAGCAGAGACCCTCAGCGGACGGAGCGCATGGTAGTTGGAAGCAGACCTGCGGTACTGTCGAGTAGACAGAGAGCCTGGTAGTTTACAGCAGAGACCCTCAGCGGACGGTGCGCCTGGTAGTTGGCAGCAGACCCGCGGTACTGTCAAGCAGACGGAGCGCCTGGTAGTTGGCAGCAGACCCGCGGTACTATCGAGCGTGCAGAGTGCAGAGACCGTGTAGCTGGCTGGAACCTTTTTGACTTCTTGACTTGTTTAACCCAGTGGAAGGAGCGCCCGGTATTTGGCAGAAGACCCACGGCGGACGAGAGCGCCTGGTAGTTGGTAGCAGACCCACGGTACTCACAGCTGGAGTACCTCTAACAGCTAATAGGGGGAGCACCCGGTATTTGGCAGCAGACCCACAGCGGACGAAGCGCCTATTATTTGGAAGCAGACTTGCGGTACTTGACAGGAGGAGTACGTCAGCAGTCTTAGGTTAGTGAGTCGTACCTCGGAGTACGTGACTGGATCACTGTACTCGTCTGAGACAGAGCTCTTCAACTGTTACGGTTTTGATAATGAAAATCCTGGTTTGAGCTGAGTCAATGACCTTTGTGTGATTCCTCATGATTGATATGGGTTACGTGGTAACTTAGGTATAAGTATGGTCTTATACCTAATTTTGGTTTATCTGTTGAGAATCTTATTTGTGTTTACCATTGTTGGATTTAGTGAGACCTTGAGGGTCTCGGGGTCCCTACTGAGTATCGTAGACTCACCCCTGCATGGGCTATGCCCGCACTACGTTGTGTTGGTTGCAGACGACGGACAACACTGATCGAGGTTGAGGCTTGAGGAGCTAGACGATTCCCGGAGGTAGACCTCATGACGAGACGGTACCCGTAGGTGGACCTCACGACGAGACGCTACTCGGAGGTGGACGTCACGACGAGACGGTACCCGGAGGTGGACCTCACGACGAGACGACACATGGAGGTGACTGGCAGGCAATTAGAGAAGAGGTGGCTATCTATACCTACCCTTTAGGTAGGAACTACGGAGGACGACCCAGGAGCATCTCGTCACTTCCAGTTGTTTGTCTTTTTCTTGTACTTTACTTTCTATTGTAGTTGTACCTTTCTGTTAGGGCTTGTATTCCAGCCCCTTTGTTTTTCTAGCACACTTGTACTCTGGTTTTGGGTGTGTGTTTTTGTTTGAGAGTGGAAATGCCTTCCCGTATATAGGGATTTACGCCTCTCATGCTAGTCGCCAGCCCCTGGCCTATGGAAGGCGGGCTTGAGGTAGTTACGACACGGGCCTCGGGGGACGGGGCGTGACAAATTGGTATCAGAGGAGTTTGGTTCTACCACAGAACTCAGGACTCTGATCTTTCTTCTCTGTGAAGCAATAGTGTTAAGGGTATTGAGTGTGGTTATCAGTTCAGGGAGTCCAGTGTTGGTGCGGTGGCCGAAGTATCCATACATCAGGACCCTGACTTCTGATTTTCGACTTAATACTCGAAAACACTGATTGCGTGTGTGTTTCCAAAAAGTTTTAAAAATCAGCTCAAACCAGGTCAGCTCACCAGGTATAAATCGTTGACCGTGTCACATCTGTTCAGGATGTCTTCACGCAGACAGTCAGTTGGAGTTCCGAGCGAGTTCTCGATGACGACCCACCGAGCGACGAGAATCCGGTGCAGGGCCCTTTTTCTGTGTTGGCACCTTTGGGTGGGGTACCAGCAGCTCCACCACCTGATAGGAAGAAGATTCCACCAGCCATACTAGTTGACAGTGCACGCTGATAGAGCGCGTTGCACGAGTTCCAGCAGCAGAGGCCTCCGAGGTTGCGAGGCGAGACAGTTTTTCCCAGGTAGCAGTGGACTGGATGAAGGTGTTTGCTAGAGTTCTACGCCTAGCATAGACACTAGTAGAGCGGATAGTGACCTTCACTACTAGAGTCTTCTAGTGAGAGACCCTGAGGTTGGTCCGTGTAGTAATGAGATCGAGGCTTGAGATAGTACCTTCGGGTAGTGCGCCAGCTATGTCACTACCTGTCGGTCATCAGACACTACAGGCGGTACCGGTAAAGGACACTCGTAGGCTAGTGCGTTACGTATGTTCCAGCACCAGATATCCCTCATGTTCCGAGGGGAGCCTGACCCGTAGGCAGCTGAGAACTGGCTTGAGGAGGTGGTTGTGAGTTCTCTGGAGCTTATACAGCTTCGTAAGTACGATGAAGAAAGCGCAGTTTGTTTTGGGGTGGATGAAGACTGCGTAGGACAGATGAATCTGCGGAGTAACAGAAATGGAAGCGGAGCTTGGAGAGTAGCATGTGGTGGTGTACATTTCAACATGTTAAAACCACCCGCCTTTGTAGTCCCTGCCAGGCTCAGGGAGCAGGAGGGCTGGGGAAGAGAGTAGCTGCATGCGGTCAAGGAGTGTGACCCAGAGGCTCTAAGAATGATTTGGGGTACGATATATGTCTACCAAGAGCTGACTTATGAATAGACATAGGTACCAATCATTCTATCCTTCCACAAATCTTGTCCCAGACCTAGAGGTTCCGGGTAAGCCGTTGACTTGACCCTCACACCTGGATATACCTTTGGGAGGAGACTCGATAATCACGCTTGCGCCGACGGTGTGATTCAACCTCGAGGCGAGAGTTTCAGTTGGAATCTATTGGTCACAGCATCGAGGCCTTACGACGTTGGTATGGGTATGGATTTGGTTCACAATTCATACCCAGGTTGACTGTATTAGGAAAAAAGGTTGTGGTTTATCTACAACGTTGGGATGAGTTTTTCCTTGGTCGGCGAAAAGGAAACCTCAGGCAGCATATGATAAAACTCATGCATAGGAGGGTACGACCGGTCACTCTTGAGTCGGTCAACCTTACCCTCGTGGCGGCAGGACTTTTTAGTTTCAGTTATAATCAAGAAGTAAAGGCCTCTGGTGTTCGAGGATGACGGACACGTCCTTATACAGGACTCACCTCGATGAGGTTTTCGGAGATGTGGCCGAGGCGGAAAGTTACCACCGAGGTTCGACAGACCTTTTGGGTCCTCAGCAGGGTAGGCGAGGAGGTTTACTGCTTGACCTTACCACCTCAGTTGCACCGGGTGCATGATGTTATCCACGTATCACAGCTAAGGAGATATGTTCATGTTTCTTCACACGTCATCGACCACAGTGAGTTGGAAGTCGATGACAGGGCAACATTCTCAGAGGTTCAGTGGAGATCGAGGATCAACAGGACCCGGTCCTGTGTGGAGGGACGTTTCCTCTAGTGTCCTTTTGCGGGTAGCACGAGAACCTCCAAGAGAGCACTTGGGAGCGGGAGGCTCATATGCGTGCTCAGTTCCACCTTGTTTCCCCTAGTTTATGTTGAAGCTTTACGGGGACTTAAAGCCCTGAGGTGGGTGTAATGTAATGACCCCGAAATTTCAAGGGAATTTTTTTTCTCTTAATTTTCTTTGGAATTTTACGAGTCCGCAGTTTCTGACGGCACCTGATTCCAAGGCCTGGTGTGTCCGGAATAATTTTCTGAAGTTTAGCTCGGGTACATTCAGTAAATGAGCGAGCATGTTTTCTTAACTTTTGAACCGGTGCTCGGAATCAAAATCCGAGGGCACCATTGAAACCGCAGCATCGGTAATTTCTTAGGAAGACCTTTTCCGGAGTTGTGTTTTCTCATTTTGAGTTGTTTAAATTTTTGGATTATGTTGCGGAAAAATAAAAATTGCGCTACAATTTTTATTCAGCAACTGATGGTTTAGTGTTTGGGAGTTGGGTGGGACCCACTCCCTAACCTCCTTTGGGAGGACAAATTGTGGCGGGGACCACCTTTTCATAACCTCTCCATTAAATACAAGGGGTGGGGACCACCCGACCCCTATTAATGGAGGAGGATAAAACCTCCCAACTCTTCGTCATTAATGAGGGAGAGCCTCTTGACTTCCCCTCCCAATAAATGTGAAACCACACGTAAATGGGGAATTAGGAAGCTTCCTAATTAATGAGCCCTCATTAATTCTCCTCGCTGTTACTTATCCTCCCTCTCTCCTATATATATGGAGCAAGGGGAGGGGTATCGGGGAGCATCACCAAGCAATGAAGTGCAGAAGGAGCACCGCGATGTCGGACCCTTGGTGGACGGAGCTGATCCCGGCGGGAGGTGATGGGTAACACCGGACTGACGAGCGAGCGACGAGCGATGTCAACCTCACCTTCCCTCGTGACGATTGAACGCCATCATCCTCTTCATCGCCATCCTCCTTGCGACGCCATTCTGTGACGATCTTTCGGACAGCGAACGACCCGAGGTAGGGGTTTCTTTTGTGTTATTGATTATCATTTTCTGGCGTTCTTCGTTGTTTTAATTTAAGCCACCTGTTATCAAGATAATAGGAGGAGGTCGGGCCGCCCAAACATGGTCGAACCTCCTCCCCTTGTTGTTGTCCTTGTTAAGGCAGGGAACGAGGCAGCGCGGTGCAACGAAACCGTGCGGGCCGCGGTGAAGGGACGCAGCGCCATCTCTCTGCGCAGTTGAAGTCAGAAGAGGCCGCGGCCGGAGTCGGGCCGCGGTGGTGGGGACGTCGCGCCGCCGCGTCACGCCGAGGAACCATTAAGGGCAGTGGTCGAGCCGAGCCATGACGAAGAAACGCGGCGCCGTCGCGCCGCACCAAGGATTGCGAACAGGGCCGCGGCGGAAGGACGCGACATTGTCACGCTACGCCAGACGGTTTCGCAGCCTCCTTGGATGTGGCGGCCGGAAAAACCAGCCGCCTGAGAGCACGAAGGAGGTGGCCGGAACCCCGGCTGCCGGCGCCAGAAGGCTCGGGACCGCGCGGTCCCGCATCGAGAAACCGGCCGGCTGCCGCGCTGGCCGACCGTTTCAAGGGGGAAAAACCAGGGGGTGTAACCCCCGGTTACGCACAAGGCACGACCCCCTTAATGGGGGTCGCCGTTTCATAAAGGAGGGGCAACGCCCCTCCCTGGCGCATGCGCGGCGCAAAAGGTCGCACTGGCCGCGCTGGCCGGGCTGGGCCGCCAGGTCGGGCCGGGTCATCGGGCTGGGTCGCCACCCAGGCCGGGTCGACCCGGTTCGGCCGACCCAGGGGGTACTGGGCCGGGCCGGCCTGGGCCGAGACCCCCCCGTTTTCGGACCTTTCCATTCAAATGCCTATATCTTGGGCTACAGACCTACGATCTACGAACCGTCAGTTGCGTAGAGATCCTCGGATCGAGACGGTCGTTTCAGTATACTATAATCAAGGTTTTGGAGAACTTTGGGATCGGCCGGGTTGGTTCGAGCACGAAACCAACCGGGCCCTCGGAGCGGAAACACTTATATCTTGAGCTCCAGACGTCTGATTGACGTGCCGTCGACTTTGTTGTTTTCATCTTAATGAGATAGATCTTTTGGCTCACTCCACTTGAGGTTTGGACGCAGTTGGAGTACAGTCGGGTTGGTTTTGACTTAAAAACCAACCGGGCCCCTGAAACGGAAATGCCAATAACTCTCAGACCGGGCTTCCGATTGACGCGTCGTCTGTCGCGTTGAGTTCCTTTTGTTGTGACAGAACTTTGGGATAAATCAAATATGACCTACGAGATAGTTGATGTATCTCCCCCTCAGCTCGTGGAGCGGACCCTCCCTGAACGAGCGTGCTGTGTACGAAAACCATAGAGCTGGCTGTGACTGCTTCGACTTCCGTACAGAAATCTTCCGCTTGACGAATCGTCAGCGACGTTGGTGATATCATTGAGAACATTCCCTGGAGTTTACCCTATGCGATTTCGGGGTACAATCGAGATATGGCCGGGTTGGTTCGTATACGAAACCAACCGGGCCCCCGGGTCTAAAAGGCTAATAACTCACATACCGTGCGTCCGATTGACGCACTGTCTCTTGCGTTGAGTTACCTATGACGAGGCAGAAATTTGTGTTACTACTTTGTGGAAGATCGTGATACATGGAGTATCGACTAGTAGATCGTGGAGCGGACCCTCCCAGTGATGAGCTAGAAGAGTGTAGAGACCCTCGACAGAGACGGAGCGCCAGGTAGTTGGCAGCAGAGACCCTCAGCGGACAGAGCACCTGGTAGTTGGCAGCAGACCCATGGTACTATCGAACAGACAGAGTGCCTGGTAGTTGGCAGCATAGACCCTCAGCGGACGGAGCGCCTGGTAGTTGGCAGCAGACCCACAGTACTGTCGAGCAGACAGAGCGCCTGGTAGTTAGCAGCAGAGACCCTCAGTGGACGGAGCGCCTGGTAGTTGGCAGCAGACCCGCGGTACTGTTGAATGTGCGGAGTGCTGAGACCGTGTAGCTGGCTGAGACCTTTTTGACTGCTTGACTTGTTTAGCACAGTGGACAGAGCGCCCGATATTTGGAAGCAGACCCACGGTGGATGGGAGCTCCTGGTAGTTGGCAGCAGACCCGCGGTACTCACAGCTGGAGTACCTTTGACGGCTAATAGGGGGAGCGCCCGGTATTTGGCAGCAGACCAACAACGGACGGAGCACCTGGTATTTGGCAGCAGACTCGCGGTAATCGACAGGAGGAGTACCTCAGGAGTCTTAGGTTAGTGAGCGGTACCATGAAGTACATGACTGGATCACTGTATTCGTCTGAGACGGAGCTCTTCAGCAGTTACGGTTTCGATAATAAAAATCCTGGTTTGAGCTGAGTCAATGACCTCTGAGTGATGCCTCATGATTGAGATGGGTTAATTGGTAACTTAGTTATAAGTATGGGCTTATACCTAAGTTTGGTTTAACTGTTGAGAAACTTCTTTGTGTTTACCATTGTTGGATTTAGTGAGACCTTGAGGGTCTCGGGGTCCCTACTGAGTATCGTATACTCACCTCTGCACGGGCTATGCCCGCACTGCGTTGTGTTGGTTGCAGACGACGGATAGCAATGATCGAGGTTGAGGCTTGAAGAGCTAGACGATACCTGGAGGTAGACCTCATGACGAGACAGTACCCGGAGGTGGACCTCACGACGAGACGGTACCCGGAGGTGGACGTCACGATGAGACGGTACCCGGAGGTGGACCTCACGATGAGACGACACACGGAGGTGACTGGCAGACGAGGAGAGCAGAGGTGGCTATCTATACCTACCCTTCAGGTAGGAACTCGAGAGGACAACCCAGGAGCAACTCATCACTTCTAGTTGTTTGTCTTTTTCTTGTACTTTACTTTCTGTTATAGTTGTACCTTTCTGTTGGGCTTGTATTCCGGCCCCTTTGTTTTTCAAGCACGCTTATACTCTGGTTTTGGGTGTGTGTTTGTGTTTGAGAGAGGCAATACCTTCCCGGATATAAGGATTTACGCCTCTGGTGCTAGTCGCCAGCCCCTGGCCTATGGAAGGCGGGCTTGGGGTAGTAACGACACGGGCCCCGGGGGACGGGTCGTGACAAATTAAAAATTATTTTTTTTATTAATTTAGACCTACATATTCTAAATATTGATTACAATTCATTAAATAAAATCCTAATTGTGTGTAATATTAATTTTAATACAAACTCATTCCATGCGCAAAACACCATTTTAAGCTTAATGACATTAATTATGTTTAACTTTTTTCAGTAATTATTAATATAAATAATTATTTTTATCTTGTTGGAATAAATATATTATAACGATTAAATAAAATCCTACCCATTTCTCCAAATTAATATCAAATAAATGGAAATATTAAATTTAAATCAAATACTACAGAGATAGAGATAAAGCTAGTTTATAATGTTAAAATGTTCAAAATTATTCAATGTTTTTGAATCTAAATTAAATTTAAAAAATTTTATAATTAAATAAATTTTTTTTAGATGTTCAATTGAACTATTTTTACTTTAAATCAAACAAAAAAAATTAACAATATAAAATATTTAGTCAAAAATCCATTCTCAATTAAAATTAAGTATTATTAACTATTCATGAAAAATGAAACTTCTCAGAAAAAACCAAAAATTCATCCTAAGACAATTTAGGCATGAAAATTTCAAAAATGATGTTTATTGTTCCAATAAAATTTATTTAATTTCAAGATTTAGTTTAAAAATAAGTCTACCATTGAACGGTATTAGAACTGCTTTTTTAGAAAAATACAGGGTTTAAGAGTAAAATTAGATTTATAAGTATAAAATATTTTGGATGAATGTTAGTAAATTTTATAAATATATGTAAACATAATATAGATAGTTGTATTCATAGAGGTAAACAGAATGGATTTCCAATAACTTTCTTATTAAATAATAGTATTAGCTATGAATTATTTTTGTCTGGTAAGACTTGGGCATGTGTGTAACATAAGTCAGCAAGAAAACTCAATGTTAACTAAAATGAAAGACAAACATGTCGTTTCATATGACACAAACGAAACTATATATTTATTGTATCTAAATCTATTGAATAATTTAAATTAATTGGAATTAAGATAATTATTATAATCACAAGATTTTACATGTGAGATCACATGGACTCATGTTGGTTTACTCCTTATACATGCAATACCATTATCCAAAGATTACCTGGAATGTGATATGACACACATGGAATGTCTATCCACATGGATTCGTGATCATATAATCTATGTACAGGTAGATATTTATGACTAAGGGTAACACAGTGTGTAGTTAAATTAAATGATGCATGATATATATCTCAATGTGTAAACCCTATCCACCTCATAGAATGAAATAAATTAAGTGTGCCTCATTAGAATAAACAGTTTGTAGTTTGTAATTTTCCATAAACTTCAGAAAGACCCACACCTCTCCAGAAATGTCAATTTCATTGATCATCCATCCATGAAATCATTCATAGAACATGTATTTGGTGTAATATGAGCATAATATTTCATTAGTTTCTGGATTCTAGATTTCCAATCATTAATAGAAACACCTTCATTCACACCATGACATCATCGTATGCCAATACACAAACATAGGGCCTAACGATCTAAACCTTGATCTCCCAAATCACCATCGTACCTTGTTTTTTGAATCAATATATAACCATAATTTGTGGTGAAAACATATTTTTCTATATTATTATTATTCAATGGGAATCTATCAAGTGTTTTTTGAATCGTAAGAAATAGGGGAATCCAAATAATGTACGTATGAATAATGACATGATAAATTCAAAAAACACAACATGGTGAATGGACCATGTAAATTTCTTATTTTTATGTCAATAAGTTTCCATTAGAATGATTAATGAATAACAAAAATAAAATAATAATTACATAGAAAAAAAATGCATAAATTGTAAATCAACATTCGACCAAAAAATCAATTGTTATAAGGATTGATTCATGTTAGACATGGAATAAAAAATATTGGATTAATCCTACATAATAAACTATGTAACAAAAGCATATATTGATCAATGGTGAAGAATGTTTCTTCATCATTATTTTCATTTAGAACCATGAACTCCTTTGGGGAAGAATGACTCAATGGTACAAATCACAGATCCATGATCTATTTTTCATCCACTGAAGAACTCATGTAAAATTTATTTCCCTATATACATTGTGTTATATAGCTGACACTATGTTTTTTTATAAATGGGTTTAAATATGAGAGTATTTAGTCAAGGTAATTATATAATTCAATGAATTTTATTATTTTTTAATCCACATATGTTAGAAATTATTCTAAACACTCGAAACACACAATGTCTATGTCATTCCTAGGGTAAAACGAATCATACGGATTCAATAGAGGTATAAAATTACTGATCCATGAATCTATTCAATAGTTATTCCATTTTATCATAAAAACATTCCATGCGTGATAAAATATATTTAATATTTTTAATGCTTATACATCGAGGCTCCCCTAGCCATACAATTCCAAACTGAATCTATTTTCTACTCAAAAAATATACAAATGAATATTCCAATGTGTTACATAGAAATTTCAGAGTTGCTGCATCATGATTTTTTGACTTATGTCAATAGAAGGAAATACCAAAGAAATATGTTATCACTAATGATCTATTTACAAGAATTCATAGAGAGTCTTCCCCATTTGGGTTATATGTTTTGAAGATGATTTGTTATATTGAGTACATAGACATATTGGGTTTTATGATCCTTGATGAGATAAAGACTTTCCACATTTTATCCTCACCTACAATATGATTATATAGTTTTATTATTAATTATAATATGAAAAATATTGATAAGACTAAATTAGAACTCCCTCCTATTATTTTCCATGTAGTTAAATACACAAGGAGTGATAATACTACAGTCCTTATGGTGAATAATAAAATGTAAAATAAGGAATGGGTTCCAATAAATATCATATTTATCAGGCTCCAAAGCACTATATTTTCAAGAAATAAAAATATTAAAATATATGTAAATGAAAAGGATGGAGTTTTTTTCATGTGGATGATATTCCATTTTAATATGAACCATACTAAGTTAAATAATCATCGGGAAACACCAGGTGTGTCAGTTATCAGGTGAAATAATTCTATATGTACAAATTTGTTATTATATATAACATATAATTCTCAAACAAAGAAATATATATATATATATATATATATATATATATTAAAATATAGGAACAATTTATATTTTATATATATTTCCTAAAAATGGTAGATTAATAGGTTTCCAATGGTGTTAGACTAGCTTATCAAGCCATTGGAGACTACCTCCTTTTGATTTTGAATGTGATGGTATTTTTTTTATAATACAATTATTATATACCAAAATTTACCAAAAAAATAATATATATACCCTTACAATATACATATTTTTTAATTTGAAATTTATGGAAGAAAATATATTTATATTTTAAAAATTGCATATTCTTGTGTAAGAAATATTTAAACATTAATGCCCCAATATGGTTTTTCCTAAAAAACACTATTGTGGAAATACCAAAAGTCATTATATGTGACTATATATATATATGATGATGGAGACATGTTGTGCGTGTATAATGATGTATAAGGGTTATTATAACCTTCGTAATCATAACCATACACCATTAAAATAAATAAGATAAAACATCCCAAAGTATCATTAAGAATATAAAATAAACATACATCAATAAAACAATTTCACCCATTTCTTACATATATATAATCTAAACTCACAATATGGAATTCCAAAGAAAACTATATATTGTTTATTCTAAAAAAAGAGAAATTGTAGAATCCTTCAGAGTCCATCCAAGTACTGCTGCTAACTTCATGCTCCAACACTCAGCTATCTTGCATATCTCCCTCTACTTTTAAAAGATCCTTATTAATTATGTTTTCAAACACATTCTGATTCTCATGTAGTGTGTGATTAATTTATCCAATTATGACACAACCAATGCATCCTTAACAAGTGTTCACAAGTATAACATGTGTATTCCACAATAATATTTATTGTGCAACAACGTACAACAACCATATACTGATACTGCATGTGAAAAAATGATACAATGATACCTGAGAAAACCTAATTTGGATCCATTCTAGTAGTATAATTTAAAAATATGTTAGGATATTTCAAGATCACTCCATAATTTTTGTGAACAAGCCTCTCGCATACCTCATGTTATCTAGTTTCAAGTCAGACCATAATGAAGAAATGTTCCATCCAAATCATGTGTTGGGCCATAAGGATTTCATATTTCGACATTATATCGGATCATCCCACAAGGTCTTCATATAAAAACATTATTTATCAAGTTAGGAAACAATTCCATCATATCCTTGACGTCGTTACCATGGTTCTGGCCTCATGGTCAGCATGCCCCTAACCTATGTCCTCATCCAACATCATTATCATATCATATCATGCGAACTTCCCCTCTATGGGATAATCATACAATGATGTTCCACTTATACCCAGATACAAAACTCCAATGGCATGAAAATGGACTCAAAAGGCAGGTCATCATGAAAATTCCTTAGCAACAAAAAATAACCATGTTATCAAGATCTAACATTGTTAAAGGCTACATGACCATTCTTGTGAAATTATGTATCGTATAAGGGTATCTTGGGACACCCTCACATAAGACCACTATCATGCATGTTTAAGAATTTTATGAGGAAAAAGTATCACATCAATAAAAAATGTGTATAGAAGGGATGAAAATTAAAAGTAACTACATACCTTATGATAGACGATGATAAACTCAGAAACCCAATCAAAAGCGATACCCAATATCTAACTAGATTTAGCATGTAAACCATGAATCTATATAATCAATCCAAACAAAAAAATTAGGGATATTGAATTATATTCAATTGGATTCTAATTATATTTTTTTAGATCAACCAAACATATATGTTGGGATTTTTCATAGTTGCTCATAATGGAAGTAAACCAAGGAGGGTCATCAACATAATAGATCAACCACCATATAGAAATGATATTGGAGTTATTTTATAGATTGAACCATAATATATAAATCTAGTGATGAAATACATTATTTCTTATTTGAATAAATGTTATAATGGTTTAATGAGAATAAACCCAAAGAATGAATTTCCCTAGATCCCATACCTTAATTCCTAGTCACCAACACAATTGGAACTTCCAAAATCATGATTAGAATGGGATGAAATATTAAACAAAAGGTTGTGGGGTATCAAGGTATGATGGGGATATCAATAAGAATAATAATGGTAAAAAATGGCGATTAATGTCAATTATATTGAATTTTCATATAATTTCATAATGTGAACACTTTTGGTCGCTTGGTTTGGAGAACTATGCACGAAATATGTAAGGATTATTGCCTCTTCTATGAACCCACATGATTTTTTCACATTGTTTTATCAACCATGCACTAACCATTATTTTGTAATATAGAATGAATTTTATGTTTTCCCCCAGTTTTGTGTTCTTTTTTTGGTGCACCTTCTCAATGGCTTCTTTTATTTTCTTCGATGGTCATTTACTTGTGTGGGATGTTTGAGGATTCAGTGATGGGTTCTGTCATTCAAGTGGGTATGTGCAATGACAATTGTGTATTCGAGTCAGTGATATTGGTTTGCAGGTGGTGATCTATGGTGTGTGACTGATGATGTTGACTACTCGACATTCATTTATTTCAAGGGAGAAACAACGCCAACTCCAGGTCTCAACGGCGATGAACGCTTGTTTTGGCGACGATGGTGTTTGGTTCTCAAGGCGTCGTCTTTTGGGATTCCAGAGAAGAGTTTAGTGTCCTTAGTGATGAGTTTTTTTTGGTGGTGATGGTGATTAATCAATGAATTAATGATGGAAGGTGAATTGATTGATGGATGGATTCTTGGAATGAGAGCGGAACGTGGCTCGGGATGGTGTGACTTTTTTTATAGGTAAAGGTGGTGATGGTGATTGGCAGTTACGGTGTGCATGAAGCGGGCTGGGATGTGGCCCGCGTTTTTGAAATTTGAAATCTGATATGTGAAAATATTTTTGGGCGCAGTTCATAGTCTTGCAGAGCGTGGTCTTTGTTGGAGGTGTTCTATAGGCTCCCACTTACCCTCAAAGTGGGTTTTTAATAAAATAAAAATGTAGTGTGGAGATCATAAAAATGATGATGATACATTTCAAATGTTAAAATTAAAATAATTAAAAATATGTACACATTACTAACATATAATTCAAGCCCCAGAAGTACAATTGGATAAAATAATCCCTGTAGCATCATAAGCCTCAACATTTCCTAACAATATCTTTCTCCTGACTTGCATATCACATACCTATATTAGGGATCATTCCCTTATCAATACCAATGATCATAAAATATGATTGGGTCCAAAAGTGTGACACAAATAGAGTGTGATAAATAATCCCAATAGGATATCAACCATGGTCTTTTACAATTAGTTAGTGAATATATATATATATAAAATATAAGCGGTATTATAGCAATAAAAATGAAGTACTCAATGTTAAACAACAATCTCATTTAATCAGTTTCATTTAAAAATTCAATCTCAATGAATTTATATGTCATGTGATGCATCTCAATCCCTAAATCCCTCATATAGTCAAAAGCACAACATATTCCAAATCATTTAGTAACGGACTGACCTAGGTTGACTTGGATCCCAACTCTTGACCCGATCTGTCACATACCAAAAGGGTGTTCACGATCCCCACAGGTTAGCGATAATCACCTAGGCATCGAACGTCAAAAATGAGGGAATGATTTCACCTAACATGAACGACCACACAATATATATAGATGAATTAATAAAAAGTGGAAGACTAATGAATATATATTCCACAACTATTAGAAAAACAGTTGAAATAGAACAACTAAAAAGTTTCTAAAAACTTCAAAAGACAACTCTGACTGCATGGGGCTCTAAAAAAATATCTACTCCAATGATGGCAGGGAAAAACTCTAACCAACTCACCACCAGATACCCATCTAGGCAGACACAAACCTCTCCTCCTCACCATGAAAACTTGTTATTCCATACAATAGAAGTCAAACAAAGGCCTACACACCAACATAGTAGTGTGTAGGGTGTGAGAAAACAGGATCAATAGGATCCCACCCCGGTGTTCTATAACATGTCTCTATATAAAAAATAATGTATTCTTATTTTTAAAATAAAGCATGACATGATAAGAAGTAAAGAAGTTTTATAGAAAACATGGTAAACATTTCCCTTTTCCTTAGTTCTAAACAAAAGTTGGTATATTAGTTTTAGGGAACATTTTCGAAGTCATTTTCCACAAGAATAAACTTACATATCAGGGATAAATCAGAATGCCATGAAATAAAATAAAGAATCGTAAGTATGACAACACCATGAAATACTACAAGTCTTGGGAAAAAGACTACACGTACCATAAAAATAAAGTGCACAAAACTGATCCTAGAACAATAGAAGAAAATAGAGGAAACCCTTAAGAGTAATTCCCCCAAAATGTAAATATCGGTATCCTAGAACAATGGGCCTAGGGATAATAGGAAATCCCAAAGAAAAACCTCATTAATGATCACAAAGAAATGGATGACGACCTCAAGCTAAAACTTCCACCTTAATACTAAATGTAACCCATAAGATCATTGTCACAAACCCATTGCAATGCATTGAAATACACTCAAAACCATTTCAAAATCAATTTATCAAAAGCCAAGGAAAACCAATTTTTCTTTCAAAACCAATTTTCAAAAAATACAACCAATCATGCCAATTTCATAAATAAATTTATAAAGAAATAATAATCAGGTTGATTATCATAGGCTAGAGATAGAACCACATACCTCAACGTTCTGGTCATGCATGCCCAAAATAGAATAAAAAATTAATGAAACCTAACAACACTATCAAGGAAGTACATAGAATAAAACCATCACCTCAAAGGATTGATTAAAAATAGAATAAAAGGGGTTGGTAGATAGAAGAAATCCCATATACCTCATGAACAAACATCAACTGCACAACAAATATCCATGGAACTACTTTCAAGTCATGATATAAAAAAGTATCTAGATGAAAATGATAAGGATCAAACAACTCAGATCAAAGAATCTGATATGGTAAGGCTAGGGTGATACCAGGATAACTCAAAATGATAAATTGGAGAGAACACTTACTCTTTGAGATGCAACACAAACACAACGAATATCCAACATTGATCGGATCAATCTGAAAGGTGAGTGACAACTTAAAATATCATAAGGAGAGCTCTAGTCAGAGGCAAGAGATTTGGAATGATATAGATGAGAGAAATTTATAAACGTTTGAATTTAACATGGCTACGGGTTGGGTCACGAGGTGTACCTCTTGGTCACGATGTGAAGATTGTGATGGATATGTTACACTGAAAAACTTATCACATCGAGTAAAACAATACTTGTCCCCTACACATTGTGTACCTCAAGTACACAATGTGTACCAGCTCACAGCATGATCTACTCAATCAAGATGTGATATCATAGACCAATATAAGAAATCAGTAGCAAGTACATGACTTTTACTTCAGGTACACAACGCGTACCTATTCTTCATTCTGAACTAAACCTAGGAAAAACACATAAAGGGTTTTTAAAACCAGAATGAAAGTTATAAAAAGGGGGAAATACTTGATCCATCTAACATTATGTTAATAAAACCCCACCATATTGAATTTCATTCCCCATGAAGTCATGTGGAAGATTTAACCTCTTAAAACAGAAAAGGCCCTTGTTCCCTCATCAATGATTCTCACTCCCAAGCGTCATGAGAATCTGATTCATTTTGTCATAGAACATTTTCTGGAGGAATTTAAATCCCATGAATGAATTTCATATGAGAGTCAATGATCTCAGCTTGTTTATCTACAATATAATTTTCTGGATCTAATTCAATTTCTTCACAACTCAGAACGTCAGAATGATTAGGGTGATACTTTCTAGG
Organism: Viscum album; assembly: GCA_963277665.1. Taxonomy (NCBI): domain Eukaryota; kingdom Viridiplantae; phylum Streptophyta; class Magnoliopsida; order Santalales; family Viscaceae; genus Viscum; species Viscum album. The sequence continues at coordinate 1,675,810,405 of OY728133.1, forward strand.
CTGAGATATGGGGAAAAATCATGAATCATTGTCATCTGATCCAATAGTACTAACCAATAAGAAACGATACCATTTTGTTCAATGATCTCAAACTGCCCAACATATCTCATAGCCAAAATTCCATGTTTTACAAGTTGTCATTAACCCAACCATGGAGAAACATTCATGAAACCCCAATCACCAAGGGAGAACTCCATAGGATTATGTCGTCATTTTGCCTATGATTTCTGTTGACTTTGGACTGTAACCAGACATCGTCGCACCTCCCAAATCATTGTTGACATCCCATGAACCAGACATGGTCCATCAAAAGATACGTTTCCCACCTATTCCAAACAAAGAGGCAATCTTCCTGGACATTTGTACAAAGCTTCAAAGGGGGCCATTCTTCTCTATGACTAATAACGATTTTCGTAAAAAAAATATATTTGTCCGGGATGGATATATCACAATCCACTAAATTCCAAGATATGGGCACAAAGAATATTTTATAGAATCTGAATTACACACTATGTTTGGACAATTACATGTGGATGGTAAGTTGTGCTCATCATGAACGGAGTCCCCATTTCCTCTTGAAGACTACTCCAAAACCATGAGGTAATCCTAGGATCCCTATCTGAAACAATTTTAGAAGGACGCCCATGTAACCTCATGATCTCTTGCACATACAGATTACCTACTTCTTCAATAGTAGTGGTTTCTTTAATCTGAATAATGTGACTAGATTTCATCAACCAATTAACAAACACCTAGATATCATTTTTCCCTCAGGGTGTCTATGGAAACCCAACAAAAAAAATCCATGGACACCTCATCCCACCTACAAACTGGAACTAGAAGAGGATGAATCAAACCACATGCCTTCAAGATCTCTTCCTTTATCTATTGGCTGGTGTATTAGTGGGACACATAATTTTCAATGTCATGCTTCATACCCAGTCACCAGAACCATCTTCTGATTTCATAATATATCTTTATATAACCTGGTTGAATGGACCATGAAGATCTATGAACATAAAAAAATTTAACTTCTCATAGATGATGGGATAAAAACTCACTTTTTGAAGTGATGTATGTTATCTGCTGAAAGAGACCAATCAGAAAATATCTCCCCACCAGAAACATTTTCTTGAATATTCTGAAACTCATCATCTTGTTGTTGACATTGCATGATAGACTTTTGGATAGATGATGATAACTGAAAACTGGTCATAACCATTCTTACAACATATTCTTAAGAATCATAGTACAATTGAGTGAAAATCCCCATAGTATTCCACACTTCCTTTGATTCCAGAACAACCTTTGATGGTGCCTTCTTACATAAAGTGTCTTTAACTACATTAAATTTCCTAGAGTGTAAGCAATGTCAATGGAGAATGTATGAATATATTATATCCATCGCCTCTATTTAAGATAAAAGTTCTTCCAAGAGAAGATATAGCTTAGACACTAATGATCATAGAAGACTATGAACTTCTCCCCAAAGAGATAGTGTCACCAACTCTTAAGCAAATGAATCACCGTAAGAAGGTCTAAATCGTGATTGGGGTAATTATTCTCATGTGGTTAGAGATAACAAGAGACATAATCTACCACATGATCATCCTGCATAATCATGCATCCCAAACCAACCCCAGATGAATCACAAAACACCATGCACCCCTTACCGGGCTCATGTAAAATAAGAATAGGTTTCAAAGTTAGAATTCATTTCAGTTCATCATAAGAACACTAGGACTTATCATCCCATGATAATACCATTGTCTTCATGGTATGATCAATAATATATGATTCTAGATTAGAAAAATACATAATAAACCATTGGTAGTATCCATCGAGACCAAGGAAGAATCACATCTCAAACACATTTCACGGTTCCTTCCAGGATAAAATAGATTTTTACTTATCGGGATCAACTGATAGACCATGGTAAGAAATTCTATTACATAAGAATTTCACTTCTCGAATCCAGAAACTACCTTTTGAAAGCATTCCATACAGACAGTAATTTCTCAAAATCATCCTATCCAAATTCAGATGGTTCTCTTTCTCACGCTTGGACTTCGAATAAACCAAAATATCATCAATAATCACTAAGACAAAAGTGTCAATATATATGTGAAATATTTTATTCCTCAAGGCTATAAAAACTTTCAGAGTTTTAGTCTAACCGAAAGGCATCTAAAGATATTCATAATAGAAAAACCTGCTCATGAAGGCCATCTCTGATATTTCAAAATCCTAGACTCTATGTTGATGGTATCCTAATCAAAGATCTATATTTTAAAACCACTTTTCTCCCATCTACTAATAAAAAAAATCCACACTAGGAAAATTATATTTTTTTTAATAATTACCCAATTTAACTTTTGATAGTCCACACATAACCAAAGTGAAACTCTCTCATTTTTGGAAAAGAGTACAAGGGATTCCCTTAGAGAAACACTATGGTAAACAAAATCCTTCTCTAACATGTCATTAAACTGAATCATGAGTTATTAAAACTACTTTTGTTCCATACGATAAGAAGGAAGTGATATAGGCTGTGTAACTGGCACCAATACAATCATGAACTCTACCTATCTCTCTTTAGAGGGAGACCGGAGAAATCCATTAGGATAACTCCAAGAATAACTTGGACCAAAACATTAATATCCTCTATAATGGAAATAACATCGGGCTCAAATGCAATAGTATCCAAAAAACTCTTGAGCTTTGGGTGGGATGGTCTAGAATGACCTGACCTTCGGTCCCACTCTCACTTAAACACAAGAGGGATCCCCTTAGAATAAAAAAAACAAAACACACCAATGGAAACAATCAACCTCATCTCGATGGGAGACAATCCAATCTATACTGATGGTGATGTGAAACAGATCCAAATCAAGAATGAGAAAATAACAAACCAACTCTATCTCAGCTATTGTGAATTAACAAGGACACCGTAACCCTTACACCTTTCTCTATCCAAGAGGTGTTCCAAAATCCATGGTAAATGGCATAATTTTCATTGGATTTTTAAGAATATTAATAAAATATATAGGAATAAATATGTGGGAGGAACCTGTATAACGAAAAGAATTGGATACTGAAGGTGAAATGAGGAGCATACCTCTAAATATTATAAGAATTGCATCAACATTCATTGAAAACTCATATACTGTGTGTAAATTATTCACTCTTGATGCCTGTAGTAGGAGGCCTATATTCATTGAAGCTTCTGACTGCACCATAATAGCCTATGGAACTGAAAAAACTAGAATATAACAGGGTGTATTAATAGCCTGGAAAAACGTTGTAGAAGACCAACACATCCACAACTATTTCAGGTCTTCATAATAATAGGACAAGAAAATCTGGTGTGACCCCACTTACCACACTGATTTCATGTCAAAGGAAAAATACTAGCTGCAACAGATGATGTAGAGAATAATCGCTTCTAAGATCCACCTCCACCACTCCTAAGATGTTCCTTCCACTTCCACTTCATCCCATATATCCCAATAAGGCTATCACCAATTGGAAGAGAAGAGGCCATAAAGATGACCATTCCTTCCATGTTCATCTATGTGATCATTGCTCTACCCACTGTATCTTCATAGGTAGAAAGCTTCAATGTGAAAACCTGCATCCTAATATCATGTCGCAAACCCTTCAAGACTTTTACGCATTCAGCTGGTCATTACCTACCATGACTAGAGAAAAACAAACAAGCTTAGCAAACCAGTATGTGTAGGCTGACACTGAATTCTCTCCCTACCACAATAATAGGAACTCCATATAATTTCTCATATCAGAGACTCTAGAAAAAATTCTTAAATAATTAGGTTTTGAAACCCTCTAATCCAATACCACATGTTTGTCTGCCAGGACAATAGAGTCACACCAATGATTTTTAAAACCCAAGAGTATGAATGCTATGCACATTAACAAGATATTATCATGTCTATCCTAGAAGTCAAATATTTGATCGATCCAATCAAACCCATCGTCCCTGTATTTAGGTTCATTTGTCTCTTTAATGGATGGTTACTTCTCACACAAGAACTCTTGTGATCGATCTCTTTCTCCTACATCTCTTAGATTTACCTCAACCACTACATTCTGAACTATTTACACATCCTGATTGAATGAATGGATTAATCGTATGATTGTTATGATGAGATTCTAATCCATAGGTATATTTCCTTGGGGATTATCAGTTTCACCTTCCGGAGGAAACTATGGAACACATCATAGACACATAATATTCACACCAAAAAAATGAAAGATTAAACACTGAAAAAATATCAATTCATACTAGAAAACCCATAAGCAAAGACTGATTTTTTGAAAATCAAAAACCAATAATAGAGACACATATCCCAATATCCCACACTAACTTGAATCTCGTTACAAAAATAGCTGGCCGGGAACTTATCACCACATACCTCTAATGTCCATAAAATGATATCTACATTCAAAAATACATTCCAAAAAATTATTCTTGAAGACAAACATCTCTTTGATACCATACTATAACAAACCGACCTGGGCTGCACTGAATCCCATCACCAAACCTAGTTCATCACATCCCAAAAGTGCATTCCTAATACCCATGGGCTGGTGACAACCACCTGGGAAATGAAAGAAAAAACTGAGGGAATAATTTCACCCAACCAGAATAGCCACACAACATATATTTAGAGAAAATAAGAAAAAGAGGACGACTAACCAATATATATTCCATAACTGTAAGGAAAATACTAGAAACTAAACAACTAGAATGTAGTTAAAACTGTAAAAGACAAGTCTGTCTATAAGGGAATCAAATATAAGTAGTTACTCCATTGATGGAATGGATGTACTCTAACCATATCACCACCATCTACCCATCCCAACTGACATGAACGTCACCAACCCATTGTGGCACCATTCCATTCCATGTATTGGAACACAAAAAATGATTGATGCACAACCGAAGTAGTGTAGAGGATGTGAGCTAACATTCTTAGTAGTATCCTACCCTAGTGTTCTATAACATGTCATTATAAAAAAATTAGGTATTTTCATTTTTAAAATAAATATGGCATGATAAGTAGTAAATCGGTTTTATAGAAAACATTGTAAACAATTATCTTTTACATAGTTCTATACAAAATCAGATATATCTTTTTCAAAAAACATTTTCCTTGTTATTTTCCACAAGAATAAACATGTATATCATCGCTAACTCAGAAATCCAAGAAATAAAAAAAGAAGCACATGTATCACATCACTAAGGAATACTACAGGTCTGGGAATTAAACTACACATACCATAAGGATTATGTGCACAAAACTTATCTGAGAACAATGGTCCAAAGAAGCAGAGGAAAACCCTGAGAGTAATCCCCCCAAAATGTCAATATAAGTATCTTAGAACAATAGGCCTATAGAACAGAGAAAATCTCCAAGTAAAACCTCCTTGATAATCACAATGTAATGGATGACAACCTCAAGCTAAACAATTAACATTAGTACCCAAGGTAACCCATGTTCTCTTTTTCAAAAACCCATTTCAATGCTTCGAAAACCATTAAAAACCATTTCACAATCAATTTATCAAAATCTAGGGAAAATCATTTTTCATTCCAAACCATTTTCAACACATAAAAACAAGCATTCCAATTACATAAATTAATTTTTAAAGCAATAGCAATTAGGATCATTATCATATGATAGATACAGAAGCACCTACCACAATGATCGGGTCACCCATGACATCAATAAAATCTAAAAGTAATGAAACCCAAAAATGATGCCATCAAAAGCCCTAAAATCAATCCTACACCTCAAAGAATTAATTCTAAATTGAAGAGAATGGGTTGACAGATAAAAGAAAGTACACATACCACAAGAATGAATGTTAGATGCATCAAAACTATCCAAGGAATGATCTTTAAGACTATATCTCACAATAGATCTAGAAGAAGATGATAATTATCAACCATCACGTATCAAAGGATCTGATAACGTAATTCTAGGGAGATACCATGACCAATCACAAGGAATAATTGGAGAGAACACTTACCCAGTGAGACACACCACAAATGCAATGAAGATCCAACGTAGATAAAATTGTTCTTGAAGGTGAGATACCTCAGAAATTTTGTAGGGAGAGATATGGTCTGAATACCAAGAGGTATGGAAATACGTACATGAGATAAATTGCTAAATACATGATTTTATCAAGGGCGCAGGCCGGGTCATGATGTGTAAGTCTTGGTCATTACGTGTAGACCATAGTGGATAAGATACACTAAAAAACATGTCACCTAATGTTAAAAATTATCTATTTAACCCCTACAGGACGTGTACCTTCGATACACGAAGTGTACCAGTTCATGAAATGATCGTCTCATTCACGAAGTGGTCTGACAGTCTATGATAAGAAAAAAGCACCAAGTAAACGACATGTACATATGGTACATAGTGTGTGCCTATTCTGTATTCTCTAGTAAACCTGTAAAAATCACATAAAGGGGTTTTAAAACTAGAAGGGTACATAGAAAAAGGGTAAACATATATTTCAATGTAATTAGATGTTACACATTATGTTTGAGTATGTATAATTCAAGACCAAATCCAATATTGTGAATTTACTTGGAAGACTCATCCTAAAAGTCATTTGATTTCCTGAACAATTCAAAACCCGATACCATCATTGGAATTCCAATATTGTAATTAAGATTTTGATCCAGGTGAAATATCAACCAACATCCGACGAGACCGTCCCGAGGGAACCTCCCAGGAACCCTGTATCCCTCTGGGTGAGGTATAACTTCCAAGTCAATCGAGTCCATCTTTAGTGATCTTCAACGAAATCTCGAGTATCAACCATGGAATAAACAGTCAAATAACCCTTGAGTCCATCCATGTAATTATAGTAAGAATCCATGTATCTTATTCCTATAATGAAATACAATACATAAGGTTAGGGATCTCCCTGAACCACCATTTTTCTTTGAGTTATTAAAATTCTATCGCTAATTATCTCCACCTTGATGTTTTTGATTGTAAATAAATTCCATATATATAATATAAAATATATTCCAATATAATTATCCCCTAATTTTATTAGGTAATACATTTCTTATGTTCATTTTTCAAATTCATACTTTATGAAAACTCTTGGATATAGATATGAGGAAAGATTAGGTAGCCCATTTCATTCAATCAGTAATACCTGTGTTTATGCCTAATAATTGATTTAATTTTTTTGGGATGTATAGAAATTAACATTTTATTATTGTATTTCCTAAATAGTTCTCCAATTCATTAGGTAATGTTTTATTATAATGAGATATTATGTATGGGATTAATAAGTAACCCAAATCCATTATGGGAATATATCAATGTTGTCTTGGTTGTTATCATTTAACTATACTTATGATATCTTATATGTTGATACTACATTTTCATTTTTAACAACGATCTTATGACACCTTGTCATTATGTTATTCTCCAATGTGATTAATTATGAACCTTCTATTTCAGGATATAATATTATAACTTTTAACCACACATTATGATATTTATCAAGTGTACTCTCTTAAAGATATTTTTATCTCAAACTTTTATTCTATGTATTCTACAAGTTTCCCAAATCATTTTAGAAGATCATTGGAATTTAGGATCTCATTACAGTGATTAAAAAACTATTTATTTTTTGGTTGATATATTTTATATCTAATCTTTTGAAGAAACATTTAATTTAAATCCTTGTTTTCTATTTAATGGAATATTTCAAAAAATACATATAATAATAAGTGAAAAAATGATTTGGAAACAATATGTTATTTATGATAAAGGTCTATATATTTTTGGGGATTAGTTATAAAATATTTTTGTGTGATCCCTAGGGATAAATCAATGTATAGGAAAATATCATGTAATTTTAGTACTGTATAGGGGAGGTTTGTCAATGAAATTACATCCATATCTAGACATTATAAGTGGATGTTGATATGATATAGATATACTTAAGATTATTAAATATAAAAGGGAAATATTGGGTATTAAGTCACTCTTTACATAGTTCATGACAAATAGGGCATGGTGCATAACTAGTTTGACAATCTCGACGGATATTTCTCAGAAAATTAAAAATCAATTTTTGAACCATTATAAAGGCCATGAATAGTTTTTTATAATAATTAATTTGAAAAAACATTGGATACCATAGATTGAATCCTATAGAATCATTGTTAGAATACACTTACCATTTATAATTTATTCCCTCTATGATTACAGTTTCCCATTTTTAAAATTTTTAGTTAAAATATTATCATCTTGATTTTATATTTTTAGTTAATCAAGATAAATATAAGAAACACGCAAAAATACAATGTAATAGAAAATGTGATTATTTACCTAATGATATTCAAAACCATATGGGAGAGGGAGCTATAATCATTCGAGTAGTACTGGATTGGTTGTCTCAAATTATGAATAATAACTCAAATCATGTAAAATAACTTCCTTCTCATACGAAGTGTAGGTTTTGGTTTAGTTTTTTTTGAAAAAAGGAAATGTACCTTTACTAAATCTTATGAACCTGTCATTATGGAAAAATAGTTTACAACTATTGAAGAGGTATTATGTGTCCTCTACTTCATAGAATAATAGAATATTTTCTTACTCATTTATAACATGGAGATTTAATCCAATACGTAGTAAATACTGATCAAGAAAATGAAATAAAAATATAATATTATTTCCATGTAATGGATAAATTCATGAAATATATTTTTCATTAAATTTTTCCCTAAACCCTCGATCTTCAAATGGAGAGAGAGTTACTTAGTCTATGGAAAAAGGAAAATGTGTCTATATGGTAATATAAGAAAAAAATCACAAGGCTTGTGTGGAATACCTCTAAAATCATTATTAGTGTTTTAAATTACCTGGAATAATTATATAGTTCAATAAATACCATATATGAATGGATCTAGTGATTCAACACTTTTAATGTAATGAAAATATTATTCATTTTTTCTTTAAGGCTAGGATTGAGATTATAAACTCATAGTGGTCATGTTTTCCATGATATAAAAAGAATAAAATGGAATTTTATTAGAGAGAATAAATTGATAAATCTAATGGAGTAATGAAAATCAAACATAATTTATGTCAAAAGTTTGGGAAGTAGCATGAAATAAACTATCTGGAGAGAAGTGAGGGACACTTATAGTATGGAAAAGAAGAGTATCAAGCTGATAAATGATTAATATAGTTACAAATACCCAATGATGAAATTGATAGGAAGAAGTTTTAGAACACCACTCTACCTATGGTACAGTGATACAACTACAACGAAATTTGGGGCTCTTCATGCCAATTCACTAATCCATGGGTTATGGAGAAAATCAATGATAACATACTACAAGGCCTAGAGAGCAATGAAGGTAGTATGTTATCACTACTACTAAGGTTGAACCTTTCAATGATATGGTAAAAGGCAATCTTTTTATTCATTCAAGAATAGTAAATGTAAATTTTTATTCTCATTATACACAGACATTCATATCTTGAAATTTTTGTTAATTTATTCATACACAACCCCAAAACATGGGGGTTGATTTTTTACTGAGAAAATGTTATAGATAAATTGTTTCATCCAAATTATATAAATTCTTACGAGTAAATGTTTTTGGTTTGAATATTCTAGTAAATCGAATCTTACTTACTTTATGGGAGATTTATGAAATATTAGAAATTGATTTGGTGTTCATATATAAGTACAACATCATTTTTTAGGACAATGAGATCACTCTTCACAACCCATGTAATCCTTCAATTTTGTAGAAGCGTAAGGATGATTAGGAATCCACATCAGAATCATCTTCTTAACCATAGATATTATTACCTCTGGAGAAATAAAATCTTCCAAAAATTATTAAGACGAAGTAGTAAATCATTATTGAATACTTTCCCCTTGTGTGGTATTATACTAATGTATTCCCTAAAGAGTTTATGAGTCATCCTCTTGTCTTATATATTGATATCTGAATAAAAAATATACCTAGATATGTACAGATAACCAAGACACCATATCAAATAGACACTACAGATTTAGATGAATTGGAATTTTAGTAATGAGAGAATCTGAATAAAGGGATTTATAGGACTGAGAGTTTCAACATGGATTGCACTGATCCTCTACCCTAAAATGTAAGAAATTACAATGTTCCATTTTATTGATTAACATTAACACAAATAAATAATGATGAAGAAAAAATATCTCCTACCACATATAGAAAAATTATTCAATAAAATACATTGGACCTAGAATTTCATTATGTTAGAACCTCGGTTAGGATATCCCAAATTAATGTTGAAGAATGAAGATATTCCCAAAACTGCCTTTCAAATAGGGTATGAATACTATGACTTCCTAATTATACCCCTAAATCTCACTATTGATCATGATATATTTATGAAATATATGTATAGAGTCTTTAAAGATTACCTTGAAAAATTTGATGTAGGCTTTATAGACGATATTCTGATATCTTCCCAACGAATGGGAGAGCATGGGAACCATTTGAATACAACAAAAAACGCTTTGTGAATAATGAATCTATTTGTAATGTATAATAATTGTGAATGACGAGGTTATATTCTAGATTATCACTGAGGTCCTCTAAGAGGCGGCACTTCCCTCTGAGCGGCGGGCTAGGGTTTTTTTATCAGGTTTCTCCCTATTCCCTCCTCTGCATGAAGCAGTACGGGTTGGCATTGGTGTCTTGCCCTCGGCTCGGTTTTGTCAATACTCATTCTACCCTTGCGAAGGTGGCTGGCTGTGATCCCAATCGACATCTCTGGCCACTGTTTGGTGAAGGATTAGGCTTCAGCTTCAGCATTATCTTCCTGGTTCGTTAGCCCGATGACGGGGTTGATCTGGCATCGATCCCTTTTAGATGAAGATTCAAGGCATGGATCCAGCTTTTCACCACGATGTAGCTCTGTTGGGCATCAGATGTGGCCTCGGCCAAGCATGCATGATTAGGAGAGTCTCGGCGCTGGCCCTAGTAAGGCGCGGAGGTGGTAGTGTCTTCTTGCAGCTTCCATGCAGATGGATCTGGTGGTAGGAGAAAAAGGCTGGTACTGATCTGGTTTGTGTGACCCTTTATAGTAGAGGCACATCCAGATTTGGTTGTGGGTGGCCCTTGGCGGTAGAGGACAGGCACTCCGGTGGTGGCAGATGGCGACCACGCCACGACATTTTTCAGCGGTGGACCCAACCAATGGAAAATTAAAGGCATGGTTTTGAGGGTTTCTTAGGTTTTTCTATGTGATCTATGGATCAATGACTTGTATTGGGTTCTATCTCTCTTGTGTCTCAAATCATTGACTTATCTCTGGCCTTCGAGCATATATTGGGTTATCATCCGTTGGGCTTTCGGGCCGCTGTAGGATTTTTTGTGAGGGATAATCCCTCTCACCCCATGGGCATGTAATGGGTTTTCCCTTACCCAGTTTAAAAGGGGTTCCTGTTGTCTTTTTCTTCTTATTTTAATAAATGGGCATGACCAGAACCCTTATGGTATAATAATTGTGAATTCTAGATGAAGGAAGTATCATTTATGTTGAATAAATGGATATCTATGCGCCCTTATACGACAATGGTGATTAAGGAAATGAAATTATAAGCATCAATAAAAGAGATTTATATTATCCTTAGACTAGTTGGGAATTACAGAAGATTTGTAAGAAAATTATCATGATTTCCAATCCCTTGAAAAATATAACGAAGAAGTGTGTAAATCTTTCTATACTAGTGAATGTGAAGATATATTTAGGGAACAAAAAGGCAGTTTATCATTGAAATAGTACACATGCTTCTCTCATGTGGATACCTTTTTAGGCTATATTGTGATTCTTCAAACACGAGTTTGGGATGTTTACTAATGAAGAATGACTAAATGATAACTTACATATCAAGGAAGTTGAAATTTCACGAGAAAAAATATCTAACACATGATCTGAATTTGGTTAAATTAACCTGTCTGTATAAAATATGAAAACACTATCTCTTTTGAGAGAATTATGAAATCTATATGGGCCATACCTACCTAAAATATATATTCACAATAAAATAGATTAATATGTACATGTGATGATGGTTTGTGATGATCAAGAACTGTGACTTCTAAATCCTTTAACTCATGGGAATTAAATAAAATTTGAATGGTCTATAAGTAGAAATAATCTAGAAATATAAAAATTGTGAGAATTGACAGGGAATCATTATTCATAGACTTGAAAAGGATAGACATGGGTTTCATAAAGTAAACAACATCATCATTTTCGTCTCTAATGATTTCTCAACCATTCCTTCTGTAGAAGGTAATGGTCTCCCAATGATATGATGTGAAAATTATGAATATGGTTAAATCTGCAATAAAATAGAAATCATTATAGTTCAAAATTTATTAAAAAGGAGTTATAAGATTTGGATCATGAATATTATTGCCATAAAAACCTAATATAATGAAGGATATATTGAATGATTCACACAACTAAACCTCCTCCATCCACCTAGGGTGCATCCATACATTTCAACCTCTCTGAGAGCACTATATTTGGGATAATATGAATAAAGAGAAAATATAATATACATAAAATTTCATTATATTCCATTAAGTAAAAGATAAAAGGAAAAAAATTCTAAATAGATTATAGAACCATTACCCATACCTAAACAGAAATGGGAAAACATTACCATGTATTTTGTCCTTAGAATTCCAAAAACATCAGTAGGAAATAATGTTATATGTATTGCGGTGGACCTTATTACAAAGGATTCTCTCTTAATTGAAATTTAAGATTAATTTTCACCAGATCAAATAGAATGGATATTTATCAGAGAGGTAGTGAGGATCCATGAAAAATCACTATTAATTTTATATCATAGAGATCTGATATTTTTTTACAATGACCTGGAATGGTCTCCAGAATTCCCTAAATTTTGAGTTGAGATTAACATGGGCTTATCAACCCCAGAATTATGTATAATATTAGTGAATTATCCACACACTTGAATATAAGTATAGAGCATACTCAATGCTCTATAAAGAAATATGGGATCAACATCTTCCTTTAGTTGAGTTCCTAAACAATAACATCTCTCACTCATGCATCCAAATGGATTTTTATGGATACCTTTATAAAAATATTTTTAGAGAACTTTCATGTTAAAATGATGTTGGTTAATATAGGTGTATAGATCCTTAAATTTTTGAGAAAATGTGAGAAAATATCAAGAACACTCAAAAACACATTAAGGATTCTCTTAATAGAGAGTAGTGAAATGCTAACAATCATTGACATGGCGATGATTATGAGGATGTCTATAAAGTGATATTCTATATATCTACATGGTAGAGAGTCATTGGATTTCATATGAAGGGTAACCTATGTGCAATATAAATTATACACATTAATATTCTTAATTACATTGGAGTTGTAGCTTGTCTACGACTAGTTCCACCAACCCTATCTTGAGTGAATGATAAATTCAATGTATATGCCTTTAGTAAGTTTTTACATGATCCCATACATATATTGAATTAAGGTGGTAGTACATCTTGAATAGGATATATATTTTAATGATCATTTAGTGATGATGTGGGTCCATAGAGATAATGTTCTATGCAACAAGACAACCCACCTAATCAATGTAATACAGAGAAACCATAAATTTGAGGAGGAAACATGGAATGTGGAGGAAACCATGAAGTAGAAGAACCCTTACAATTTATAAAATTAGAATCTAATATGAAATTTAAAGGGGAAAATTTTTTTATGGAGGAGAATGTAGCAATCCATGTTTCTATAAGAATACTATGTTTGATAGATTAAACAAAACAAAATACCAAGCGTAGACGATGCATGAAATATTATTATATTATAACCTAAGCATTAAATTAACGTGTATGAATATGACTAACCAAAATATGATATTTATATATATTTCATAATCAATAGAAATTTGATTATTACCATTCAGTAAATAAACACTTAATTTTTAGTAATGTACTTTTATACTTTTGAAATTTTTTTTTCCAAAATTTGATTTTATTGATTTTTTTGAGGAAAATTTTTATTTTTATTTTTTAGACAACTTACATTATGAAATTGAAATAATTGATTAAATTTTCATATTATAATTTAATTTGGGTAAATTGATAGAATTTTTTTCAAGTAGTTTCTGTTTTATTGAATAATGAAAAAATTCATTGTATTAAAAACTGTAATTGATTATCAAGTATTTAAAGATTAAAAATATATTTTTGATTAGTTTTAATATTAAATTAATTAATTTTGATAAAATTTAATCTAATTATAGAATTTAGAACAAATTTAATACATTAATTTGGTATAAAAACGTTGTCAATCTTAAATGAAATTTTGCTAAAAAAATATATTTCATTGATTTTTCAATTTTTATCATAAATTTATTATAATACACTACTATAAATTAAATAATGGTAAATGGACTCTGTATTTTTATATAAGAAGTTAATATTTGGTAAATAGGCCCATTTTATTTATGGCCATTGATAATTGTAACCCTTGTAAATAATTTTCACCACTAAAAGGTAAATTGAGTCATTAAGGTAAAAAATAACATGATAAGGAAAAAAAATCAACAACACATGAATTACTTATATTATATAATTTTAGATCATGAATTTTTATCTAATTTTACAAAATATTGCAACATGGTGGTATATATCTTTGACTATGACCTTTTAAATAATTATGTAAAAGATAAAGTCAAAAATGTAACTCACGTTCTTTTAAATTGGATAATATTCTACAATAGTGATAAAGATAACTTATACATACTAGTATTTTATTATTTGACATATAAATTATTTTTTAATCATGGATATTTATTTTTATCATTTTGAAGATGAAATAATTACATTAAATGCTTTTGAAACTCTAACACAATATTTATTTTATTAATAGTAACATTTAATAAATAATTTTAAAATTGTTAAATGTAATATAATTTGAATGAAATATTATATCCCAAAATTAATTTAGAAAAAAATAACATTTCATAAAGGTTTTATGGATTATATTTTAAACCCAGAATTTTCAGTTTATTTAAACGTTAAATTAAATGAATATATACCAAAATGACATTAATGTTATTTTATAATAAATAGTATTTTTTGAAATGAATTATGATTATTAAAAATCATATATCCAACTAGTATTTTTTATATGTTATAAAATTTCCACTATGATCCATTTATTGATCTATTTTCATTTTAGAGTAAATATATTGAACTCTAAAGAGTAAACCAATTATCATCAAAATTATTGAAAACAGTTATTGCGGTTTAAAGAAAAGAGAAAAGTGTAAAATAATAATCTAATATTGAATTTTTTTATAATTTTTTATTATTTCTATCCATAATTTTTCTATATTCGAATTATATCAATTTTGGGCCTTTTCGATGTAAATTAATTTATATTAATTTAATATTGTAGGTTAATCCAGTAGTACCCCTCCCTTCCCTTATAAAAAAGAATAAACTATCCTATTTCCATCACACTTAAAAATCC
The DNA here is from genome assembly GCA_963277665.1 of Viscum album. Taxonomy (NCBI): domain Eukaryota; kingdom Viridiplantae; phylum Streptophyta; class Magnoliopsida; order Santalales; family Viscaceae; genus Viscum; species Viscum album. Next base: position 1,675,826,019 of record OY728133.1, read on the forward strand.
AATTATTTCACCCAATAACTAAAAAAATACCTTCCAAAAATCTGAACAAAATTATAATAGGACTTATTTTGGTCAGAATGCTAGCCTTATAGGGTTCAATATGAAAATAAAATGATGTTATCTAAAGAATAGGAATTGTCTTTAACATAATTTTTTAAATTTATTTCTTATTATAATCTTATAAAATAACAGTGAAGCAAGAAGAAATCATAATATGAATATATTCTATATACTGATATATTTTTATGTAAATTGTAACACTTACATCTATATCATCTTCTATCAAATGAGAAACTAAATCTCGGTTTGTTTATATAGATAATACCACCTCCCGAATCAATATAATACATTTTCTATCACCATCTATCATTTATGGTTATAATATACGATTAAATAAAAAATATGTTAATTATGATATTATAATTCTTCTAGAACGGTGAATAAATATTTAAATTCCTTTTTTTCATCCATCAAAAATGGAAACAATATCCATCCATATGTATGACCTTTCATCTCTATGATAAATGTGATTCATTTTTTATCTCTAAATTTTATGGATAAATATATTTAAATATAATGAATAAATATTATATTAAAATAATAGTTAAATTCTTCGAGATTAGGAAACAACTATCAATGTATAAAGATCCAGAGTATTGAACCAAAACAAACATGAAAAATGAAGCAATTATCACCTCGAACAATGTTTTTAAAAACATGGTGGTAAGATATGATATAAAATTACTATGTAGTATGATATATATGATTATGGTTATTTAATAAATTTATAATATATATATATATATATTTATATTAATGGAGTTTCTAATGTGTATAAAGAAAGACAACACTTAAGGCAATGGATCTCTCTGAACCTCCCTTATTCATCAGGTTAAGATCATTATCCCTTTAACTCACTTTCTCTCTTTCATTGAGGTTATGTATATATTTTAAATTATATATAAATGTCTCTTAAATATATACCTATCTTATTATCCATTCATTTTATGCAGTAATACATGACAAAAGTTCATTTTTCAAGCACTTTACTTATGAAATCACTCTGATAATGATATCAGGAAAGGGTATGCAACCCATTTTTTTCCATGGGTAATTCTACTGGTAATTACAAATTATTATCTTCCATTTATGGAATACAAAATAATGAAAATTCTATGATAGGTTCACCCATATAGGGATCCAATACATTGGGTATTGTCTTAGTCTCATGAGATGTTATGTGTGGGATTATGGAGTAATCCTAATCCTTGATGGGACTCGGTCCACCATGTAATGTTGTCTTGGTAGTTAGACTTATTACTAAAAAACTTTCCATTAACAGTAGCAATCTTTATAATCTCTAGAATAAAGCACTGATAAACGGAACCTTTATCAAAGTTAAAAAAATTGATGATAGAGGATAACATGTATCAGTGTTTTTTTCAGCACTGATAAAAGGTACCCATTATCAGCACTTTATGTTTAGTGCTAATAAAGGGTACCCATTACCAACACTTTATATTTAGCACAAATAATGTATAAACTATATCATTGAATTTTTTTCACTCATAATGAAAATGAATAAAATTAGATTATTTAAAGAATAAAAATTAATAATGCAGAAATCAAAAAAATATATGAATTTTATAGTAATTAAATAATTATTCTTAAAAATGAATAAGTTTAATTTAAATATATAAAAATAATAAAAAATAATAAAATGCATATTTTAAATAAATTGATATGTAAAATGAATAAAATGAAATAATTAAACAAATTTAAATTAAAAACTAGTAAATTAAGAAAAATAGTAAATATTTTAATAAATAAATAATTATTAAAAAAATGAAGAAATTTATAATTCATATATATAGTTTTTTAATATTAATAAATAGTATAAATTTAATATAGTTAAATATTATTTAGTACATTTTATATAAAAATATATTCATATATATTCATATATATATATATACACACACACACACACATATATATATATCAATGTATATAATATTTTCTAAAATATGATTTAGAAAATATTTATGCTTAAATTAATTAAGTCATATATTTAACAAAGAGTGGTTTATATTAAATTATTAATATTAATTAAAAATAATGAATAATTTCATCTCGTAATCGACATAATTGAATGAAGTTTTATTTTTCAATTTATCATATATAAAATGTTTGCATCATTACATTCTCCCAAATATATACATACTTAATGAATTTTTAAATACATCAAACAAAAACAAGAACACACATACCTATGTAATTAATAAAATATTATAGAGAAAAAATATGCTTCATATTTATGAAATTTATTGAAATTTTAGTATTCATTTTAGAATTTCATTACAACATACATTTAGTATATTATGTTTATAATAAAAAAATTTACTTATTTATTAATAATATTATTATAGTTATCCAATAACATGATAAAAATGATGGATTCTTCGATGGAGGTGAGGTTTTGGAAGATGATCCTCTATAGAGATTCTGGTGATCCATTTTTGGGTTTTTAATCATGAAGATTCCAAATTTTCATGGTTTTGTTTATCTAGTCGATTGCATGGATGTTGTCCAATCTAATGAGGGGAATAATGATGCTTGATTATTACCAAGGTGACCATAGTGGTTGATTTTTCTTCTTTATGATCTGCATTTCTTCATCAAATTTTCGTGAAATAGGCTAGGAGATAGTGATACGGACCGAAGTGGATGAAATGTGTTGAATGGAAGTGACTAATTCTCTTAATTTTTATGGTGACAGGATGAGATTATATTTGTAGATCTACAATGAACAAGGTGTCACTTATTGTTCCTGTATATTGATGTGGGTCTAAAGGGGTCTTTGCAAAAGAAAGGTATTTACGTAATACCACTGATCAAAAGAATGATTCTTCTCGGCATCTACTGGAGGCTTTTACGGATTCCTATTTTAGAAGGATCCACATGAAAGGATCATCGTCCTGTATTGAAGCTAGTAATGAAGCCTTATTGGAATGTTTGGCATTATGAAAGAACACTCTAATTGGAAGGGAGAAGTTCTTCCTAAAGTTCATAATCAATGGATGATTTAAGATCTTTTTTATAGGATGTATTTTATCTGTCTATTTTCAAATTAGAAGTTTATTTCAATAGGCCTAGGTTTCTTTCACTCCTTGATTCTGTCTTATGAAGATTTGATCCATGAATGCTCCTCTAGTTCGTTATTTGTTATGCCAATAATTCATCATATCCATGAATGGATTATGGATTTTAAAGTTTAAAAGGTCTGTAAATATATTGAAAAAGTTTATATTTGGATTCATAGTCTCAAATAGATTTTATGGCATCAAAAAATCATTCAGGATATTTCTAATACAATAGGAATTCTGATTCCGCTAGATAAGTATATAAAACCCATCAATTATGTCCACATTGCAAGAATGAATGTTGAAATTTATTTTAGTTAAACTCTTATTAGTAATGTGACTCTTAATATTCCCTATTATGATATATAAATTTGTGTTGAGTATTAAAATTGTCCTGAGATCGACCAAAATTGCAAATATTTTCTTTCATCTAGATGAGAAATACAGAAGGAAAGATTGTTATTTTTGTGGTATTTATGTTAATGATTCAAGGGATCGTGGTATTAATGGTAAAAAGAATTAATCTATGCTGCATGGGCAGTCAGTACCTAGGTATATTAAGAAGCAGATAGTTGAATATCTGGATTAGATTCCTTGAAATCAGGGGTCTATAGTTTACCAAATTAATACTTTGGTAGTGAATCAAGAGCAGGAAAGAATGTTTTTTTAATGTTTTAGGGAAATGATTCATTTTACTTTTAAACCAAAGAAAATACCACATTTTCTAGGTAGAGGGATACCCAATACATATCTTGAAAGCCTAAGGGTATGAAAGCACCTTTTTTCCCAAAGGGCCCACCGGTGAATAGTACTGCTATAGTACTGATGCTGCTATAGAACCACATCCACTATAGTACCTCTCTTGATACCATGCCACCAATGATACAGTTCTACTGCTACTACAATTCCTAGCCAGCAATTGGTGTAGTGATCTTCCATATAAACCTATTCATCATCTTAGAAGCTCTAATTTTATTGTCATGAAATTAAATGGTCAGGATAGAGTTCACACTGGTGAGGTGGACCAATCTATATAAGAGGTTGTTGGTGTTGTGTCTGGGTGTTATCCTACAACAAATAATTAGCAAGGCTATATTGTGTAGCTTCTACATGCTGACATTTCATGGAATATAATATAGGAAGATACGACTCATTAATCTGACTCCCATTAGAGTGTGTATTATTTTTAATTTATACATAATTTCATCATTTCTTCAATAATGTATTGTAAATGGGGTGATGTTTTTTATGATGGAATTCATAAAGAAAAGCGGGTGGTTCTTCTATAAACAACTCATCAATGATCAATGAGTAGTGGTGGTCCAATTTCTTGTAAGGATATTGTTTTAAATGTCTAGGGTAATATGGTTAGAACTGATGTGGTTACCCTGGTTCCTCCAAAAAGAAGGTCATAGACAGATTATGCCATTCTATCCCAGAAACAGTCTATCAATTCATCTTCCAAGGCATCAAAGATCAAACTCACTATGGAGAATAAAAGCTACAAAGATAGGATCCTTGGGATCCTGAATCAAATAAATTCACTGTTATAGGAAAAAATACTTATGATGATGATGATTATTATGAATATTATTTTTGGAATGATCCAAAATTTATTGATCTTTATTTTTCATATATGGATTTGGATATTATATATAGTAACACTTGGGTTGATGATTCTACTATTATATGTTTAATATTAACACCCCTGGGTTCCAATTATATTCCCATGATTATTTTCCATTTGATGATATTACCTTAGTTATCCCCACTACATAAATTGTTCTCAACCAATTTTACATTTCATGGACATGTTACATAATTTTTTTACTATTATTATAAAACTTTTTTATAATGTATATCATTGAATATATATTCCATCATACTATTATGATTCAGTTTAAATTGTTTTTATATTATAAAATGTTTTTTGATATATGTTTCAATGAATAAAATTGATTTTGGTTTATTTATATAAGCTCTCTAGTAAAAAATTTTAATATATAAAAGTGATTTTTCTTTTAAATGATTGATTCCATTGATTGGTTGGTAAAATTTAGATTATAAAAGAATGATTTTAAATGATTTTTTATCTACATGAGTATATATTTAGTTATCATAATCATGGTTCAATTTTGTTTTACAAAAATTTTAATCTTGGGATTTTAAAATGAGATAAATTTATAAAGGGGTTTTTAGGGATTTAGATTTTACTATTTAGAATTAAATGTTTTATCATGAGAAGCATTTGATCACACTAATATTTTTGAGCTAAATAATAATCAAATAATCTATCCTTGAATTCAATCAATTGGCTTGATGCTATTATGACAGCTACGATTTGTATTTTTGTATATTTTGTTGTCTATTTTTATAGAGTCTCATTCAGTTTTTAAATAATATATTAAATGATATATTTAATTCCTTACGGGTTGGTGTGTGCAGTGTGCACCTTTGGTGCTTCTTTGTGAGGTTGTAGGGCCTCACTAAGGGTGAGGCACACCATGTGTGCCTCTCCATGCCTCACCCCAAGGCATGATAAGGAGAACGCCATTGACAACATTGTTGTATGTGTAGTTTAAAGTTCACCTAATTCAAGCCATAAAAGGTATAAAACATGTAATTGGAAATAAATAATGCATCCTAGTTTTAAACTAGGTAATGTATTATACATAGATTTATATATAACCAATTCATAGTCATAACAAACTAAATAAGGTATAATCTGTGGTTTCTGACGCTTTCACCAGGGCGCACGCATCCGTCACACGGACGATGCGCTGTTGTTGCCCTGCATTCCCTCTTTCCAAGGAGGGAGGCATCTACTCTATATTCAGGGATGTCTACTCCTTGATCGAAACAGGATGATGGGTTTTCTGTTCTTCCTTTCATGGATTCATCCTCAGAGTTCGTCACTTAGTCCGGGTCTCCCACATAGAATTAAGATTTAGATCGTGAAGCTCTTCCTTCTACCATATCTTCATGAACGCTAGTTAATTACAATGCTTCTGTCAGGATGCTCGAAGGAGTCCAGTCAGGGCTACAACCTTCGGTTAGGGGAGTAGTCATGTTGGGAACCACTAGCATGACTTGACAATGGGGGATTGGAATATCTGTCTTCTGTCCCTTATTATAGGGCTTCTTGAGGGGGTGAAAGCCCGAGGCATCCCATATCGAACGCAGGGAATCATATGCCATAAGCTTGTATATAAGGGTTTCCTCAGCTTCCCATGTTTAACATAGGGTATGCCGTATGTTTAACGTCCAATGGAGATGGATCAGACTGATCAAAACACTAGCGAGAGTGGATCTGATTGAAGAACCCCCTGGAGGAAACACAGATATAGGGGCCTGCACGTGGGTGGCTTCTTGAATTCTGTGGAGGGGGATGAGTTGGCATGATCTCACCGAGATGTGGTGGCCCAGGTATACATGAGGATGAACGATGGTTTTGGGCTTGGGCCTTAAAGAGACTTCATATGTATCCTCGTGGTGGGGAATCAAAGTCCGCGTAGTTTGATGAAACGAGGGGATGCATGAGGAGCCAACCTATGAGAATGGATGCATGGATGGGACCTAGAGTAAGTGGAACCTTCGGGTTAGGGCATGAGCTTCCCGAGACACATGGGCTCGAGGGAATGTTCAGGATGAGACATGAGTGATGGGCTTGAGCCTCGTGGAGGCTTCCTACGTATCCCTGTGGTGGGGAATCAAAGTCCACATAGTTCAAATGGAAAATACAGTTTAACGTCATGCCGAACAAGAATGGGGTTAATACTCTAAGGCAACCCATGGTGTTTGCTGAACTAACGTGAATGGGGTCGGAACGAACGGATTTGGGGATTGAACATCATGGAGGCTTCTTACAAACCAAGCCATGGCATGGATCAAAGTCCTCGTAGTTTGTGTTGGTGGATACATTTTAATGTCATGCGGGATGGGGGAATATGGGGCTTATACTCTGAGACGACCCAAGGTGGTGGGGATTGAACCTCGTGGAGGCTTCCTATGTACCATGCCTTGACATGGATCAAAGTGCCCGTAGTTCCGGTGGATTGGGGATTACACTCTGAGGCTTCCCAAGGTGGTAGGGATTAAACCTCATGGAGGCTTCCTAAATAGCATTCAATGACATGGATCAACGTCCAAGTTGTTCAGATAGATTTGGGCTTACAGTCTTAGGCGTCCTAAGGTTGTGGGGCTAGAACCACGTGGAGTCTTTCTACGTACCATGCCCTGACATGGATCAAAGTCCAGTTAGATCAGATGTACTGGGGCTTCCATGCTGAGCCACCCATGGTGGTTGGGGATTACACTCAGAGGCGGCCCAAGGTGGTGGGGCTTTAACCTCATTGAGGCTTCCTACGTACCATGCCTTGACATGGATCAAAGTCTCCGTAGTTTAGGTTGATTGGAGCTTGCACTCAGAGGCGACCCAGGGTGGTAGATTCTTACACTCGGAGGCAACCCAATGTGGTGGGGCTTGAACCTCATGGAGGCTTCCTACGTAACATTCCATGACATGGATCAATGTCTCCATAGTTTGGGTATACAGTTTAACATCATGCGGGACAATGACATTTGGGGATTATGCTCTATGGCTGCCCAAGGTGGGTCATGGTTGGTGCTCACTCTAAGATCACATGAGTCATGCTCGATGTGAGAAACAAGGGCTAGTAGAGACCCGATGATCACATCGTGAAAGGTGCGTCCATGGGAAATGAAGAGGGGCTTACTCGTTGAGCGGCCCAAAAAGTATCGGAGCTTACTCAAGTATGGAGGCCCAAGGGCGACAAAGTGCAGCAGGAGAGGGAATTGGGACAGAAGAAATGAGGAGCCTCATTCCGTATCACGCCCTCCGCTAGACTCAGGGACTGAAGAAAGGAGGAGTAGGGATGCTGCCTCATGGAAGGAATGCTAGGGGAATACACCATGGTGGATACCTCGCCCAGCGGACACACGCCACATCGGTAAGGAGGATGTCATCCCCTTTGAAAGGTGATCCAATCCATGTGAAGATGAGTGGGCATGGAGAATGTCCAAGGTGGGGGGACCCTGCGTGCGAGTCACGGGGCCATGTCACAGTTAAACGTCATGTGCTGAGGACGATGTCGCTTGGTAGTTTAGAGTTATGTATCTTGGATGTGGTGGGTTCACTCTGCACCCCTAGGATATACATAACTGATACCCTCTATTCCTTGTGGGGGAGATGGATTTGGTAGGGTCGTAGCAAGGGGGTTTCATGGAGCGAACCATCGTGGGGTCCACTTTAGCATGGCTATGAGAAAATTCAATATTTATTAGCGTGCCTATGCGAAGAAGAATGAAGCAAAGCAATTCAACTGTCGATATCATCCAATGAAATTTGATGTTACTACGTATGATCCTAGAAGGTCGCACGGGAAAACGGTGCATGATGTGGATGCCCGAGGCGTGAGAGACACCCGCGAATGGAATCCATAAGAAGGGAATTAGGCACTTGTGCAAGGGGGAACCTGAGGAACACTGAGATGAGAGGTCCCAGGTGGATTGCGTGGAAACATTGAGGTTTGAGCGAAAGAAATAGTTCTACGCGAAAAACACCAGGCTGGCGCAAAATCGGTGATGCGTGTGTGGAATTGGAACCTAGGTTTTGCGCTCAACAATGAAAGATTGCGTGCAAGGGGCATAAAAGCACGCAATTGGGAGAGGCTTCATGCAATGACAGAGATGCGCGTAGTGCAAGGGGATTTCGTGCAACTAATCGGAGGTTCACACAATGGAAGGAATTGCGCACAATTGTCCGGCCTGCATGAAATGGAAGGGATTGCGCACAAGGAGCATACCCCGAAGGGATTGGAATTCATCTAAGTCATAGGGATCTCTCATGAAGGCGGAACCTGAGGCGACTAGGTGTTAAATGAACTGTACCTAAAGTCCATATTGCACGCTCGTGGAATGCTGATTTTATGCATGAGAGCTGGTTTAAATTCTTTAGCCCCGAAATGATATTGGGTCACCTTCTATTTATAGGTACCTAGGGGCATGCAATATAGGTCAACACAAAATAGTTGTGTGACAGAGGTGGAGACACGAAATGTTAACCACAAGGGGTGCGGGTGTGAAAATTTTATTCACCAGCACTGAGGACTCTTCGCAAATCCCGAAACATTCCTTGCAGGACACATTTTCCTACGCCATTCACCATTTTTTTTAAACAACACATGTAGACTCCCAAGACTGGGTCTCCAGATCTGAATATAACTTTTCATTGTCATTGTTAAACATTCATCAATACTTATGAACATTTCAGTGTCTAAAAATTACCCCACTCGGAATTGGATTGGCGAGGGGTTGCAATGGTAGGATTCTAAGGGAAATGACAAAATGTAGGGCTTTGTGGAGCCCACGCACACAAAAATCTGAAGTGGTGCGCAAAACACGGGAGGGTGAAAAATTTTCTTTTCACGTGGGTGCGGAATCCACCTTTCACGCGGTGTGGAGCACAGACTTAGCCTATAAAAGCTATCGCAGGTCTCATGCTTCGTAAGATTTTTCTCGCGTGGCAATCTTCGAGCTCTCATGCTCAAAATCTTCTGCTCTCGAGCGTTAAATATTCTCCATCCCTATGTGAAAAAACACTCTGACTGCACTTAATAACACCACAATCAGACTCCTTTTTACGTGCAAACCCTAGGTTTTTCGCACTGCAGTCTAAACATTCACGACACCCACTGATTTTACGCACCAACCTCCCAAATTTTGTGCCAGTCACTTGAACAATTGCATGAAGAATATGGCCTCAAACTAGGAGGATAAGGGAGAAGCCACTTCCCATAGGGCTGAAATGGCTACAAACCCAGAGGTTTATGGCGCAAAAAGGGATGTATCCCACAAACATACCCTCTTCAATATGATAGACCCTACCCAAACGGAGTATGCCCTGTCCAATAATCTGCCACTGTGGGACTTCGGAATTCTGGAGGAGGTCCATCTATTGGGCTTTCAGGTGGATACCCAGCTGTCATGGGTGACCCATGTGGATGCAATTACTCCATTAAACATCACCGATAGTGGTCACCCTTCCAGAGAAACCAGGCACATGGACGTATATGTCATGAATCCCAGGACTTGGACCATTGCATTGGGTTATCCGGTTGTGGAGAGCTCCCCATAACTCTTCCACTACAAAAATGAGCAAAGGAAGCGCTTCACATTTATCAGCGCTCATAAAAATTTCTAATAAAGGTAACCTTTATCAGGGCTAAAAAACCGCTGATAATGGGTCGCGTTTATCAGCGCAAAAAAGCGCTGATAAAGGCCCCCTTTATCAGGGATTTTTTTAGGGCTGATAAAGGCCCCCCTATATCAGCGCTTATTTTAGCGCTGATAATGGGGACACCTTTATCTGTGCTTCTTTTAGTAGCACTGATAAAGGGGGGATTTATCTGCACTTTTGCTGAGTGCTGATAAATGATAAATTAGAAAAAAATTATTTTTTCATGAAAAATAATATTTTGTTATATATGTATATTTATATTGATATAAACACAATATATATTTTTTAAATATGTTATAGATACGTATAAATAGACATTTACATATAATATATAATAAATTTCGTGAAAATGGCTTCAAAATATTTTAAATAAATATTATTAATTAATAATTTTCTAATTATTATCGATTACAAATTATTTAATAACAATTTGAGGACAGAAAAAATCAAAACAATTAATAAAAGATCTAAAATATGTTGAAAATGTAACTCAAACTTCAAATGACCATAAATTTTGATCCAGGTGTTCGTTTGAGCTCTACCACATATCAAATCGAAGCCTGCGATGAGCTCTGCGTTTCAATGACCGGGGACCATAGTCAAGGGTTTTTTTAGGAAAAAAGTGGCCATGATGGCCTCCAAAACTGAGTTTTTAGTCGAGGTACCCCGATATGATAACATTTTAATAGGTAAAACTTCTGATTCGGATGTCTGTTAGGCCCTTACCACATATCATATCGAAGATTGTTTCATTTTCTTCGATTTGACTGGTTGTGGCGTTGAAATGTGATTATAGATTATATGTTATTGTCATTTTAACATTATATGACTTTTCAAATACACACATATATATGTATTTATTCGTAAATATATATGTGTCTGTGTGTGTGATTGTCTACGTATGTGTATATGTGTTGTATATATGTATATATATTTTTATTTATTTACTTATAAAAATAGATCAAAAACATATTTTTTTCAGAAATGTATTCAGAAAAAATCTTATAAGTACATTCTATGGCTTTTCAAATAAAGATATATATTTATTTATTTGTAAATATATATGTGTTTGTGTGCGTGTGTCTATGTGTGTGTCTGTGTGTTGTATATATCTATGTATGTCTGTATGTATTTATTTATTTATAAACACATATAAAAAAATATATTCTCATAAATGTATTTAAAACTAATCTTATATGTATATATTAATATAAAAAAAATATACGTATAAAAAATTATAACTAAATATATATATATACTAATATATGAATAGATATATTTATATTAATATGAATCTATATAAATATATGAATAAATATAACAATATACATATACATTTATCATTAAATATATAAAAAAATGAAATGTCTTATTGGTAAAGGTGTAGTCGTGAAAGGGGGGAGGTCCCAGGTTCGAGTTCGGGTGGAAGCAAATGGGGTGCGTGCATATGGGGATGCGCGTGAAGGGCAGCGTGCGGGAGACCTCCTAGTGTTGATAAAGGGGGTGTGGAGCGCTGATAAAATCACTCACTGCATTATTTTTAATTTTTTAATTTTTTTTAAATTTCTTTGACATTTATCAGTGCTACGAAAAGAGCTGATAAATGCCCCTTTTATCAGTGATAAAAAAGCACTGATAAAGGGTATTTTATCAGCACTTTTTTAGCACTGATAATAAGGGCCTTTATCAGTGCTTTTCAGAGCGATGATAAAATGGACCCCCTATATTAGCGCTGATCTTTATAGCACTTTTTAGCGCTATTAAAGGAATTTTTTAGTGCTGATATAGGCTGCTTTTTGTAGTAGTGCTCTATGAAAGCACTCTTCGTCAGAGCATCACAAAAGAGACCAAATTTTGGATGCAGGACTGAGACCTATGGTCTGGAGGCAACTTCACCAGCGAGTGGGTCTGGGCATACTGGGTTCACCCTACATGCGACAAATTTGGGGCCCAACTTTAGCATATTGGTCTGTTTGAGGCGGTGTGGACATCATAATTTCACATATACCATTAGAATGAGCTCGGGCCGGAGCTGTTCACCCGGTGGTCCACCAATACCAACACATTCTACATCCATCATGAGGAAGTCTGCATCAGTCTCTAGGACAATCACTGCATCGGGGGTATCCCATCGGAGGTACATCAATACAACAAATTCCTTCCTCTGATGAACACCTGGGTTGACAGATCACGAACCCCATACTAACATGGAATCTACTAGAGCTATCCAAGGAGAGGCTAGGGTTCTAAGACTTCATGAAGGAAATCGTCAGCAAGGACTAGTTCATCCTATTCCTGGAGAGATATTTGTATGTCATGATGTAGGGAGGGGAAGATAGTGTCCAAACGTGGCTAAGTGGAGCAAGAGCGGATCAAACTAGAAAATCCTAGAGGCGGGGCAATACCAATCATGGTGATACAACATTAATGTGGTTCGGGACCTGAATATTTGGTAGGCTCGATTCCTCACCACATTACGAAGTGGATGGGTCTTGCAGGCGAGGGATGCAAGGATAGGCATCTGTCTAGCGACTCTGGTGATGGCTGACATCATGGCTGCCAACAAGAGGATCAACATGGGGGTACCTACGTTGGCTCGAATGTCTACCATTCTGGGACACATCTCGAGAGCTGGATCACCTAGGAGATTTTGTGGCCCCTTCCAGATTTTCCATGGCTGGGTTACTACTCATTATGGTGGATACACTTTCCTAAATGTCATCCGTCATCCATGAAACGGCCTAAAATCCTCTCTATTGATCATTTCTGAGTCGTGCTGCTGACGATCACTGAGGAGGGAGTACAGATTATGATTGGTAACCATGTCATCTTCAAATTCATCCCATTCCCCACCCTAACTAGCTAGATGGTAGAAAATGGGCATGAAACACTGGAGTAGAGGGAATACTTCCAAAGAATTAGAGGCAGGGTGCTCAGGGCCCAAACTGATGCAAAGTTCTTCTACGAGCCTTATGTGATGTCCAGGTTCTCCAAGCAGTTTAGGTGTCTCCAGTGAATGCTGAAAAATGTCTACATAGACGTCCAATAGGAAAGGCATCCATATGTTCTCTTACAGCTTTAGATTATGTTCAAAACCTATGGCTTTGGCGACATCATCACCTTTCTTCCCCGGTGGCTATATCATCACCTTTCCTCCCATCGAGGTCGACGTTGATCTTTCAACCGAGTATACCGATAATTGGGCCATAGAAAAGCCTGAGGGACTCTTTCGGAAGCGAGTTCGAAAACTCAAGGTCACCAGTGAGGAACCCGGTTGGTGAGAGAGCAGATAGGGTCCCGCTAGAAGGGGAAGATCAAAAGTGCCTCAGGCAACGGGGCCCGCATAGGCCGAGACCTCAGCAGCTGGGGGAATGCATGGCATGGTCGTGCCCTCGTTGCCTAGGTGAGGGTTCCAAAGGGTGGCCAGAGAACTTCCATGAATGAAAATAAGATACCTGATTCAATTTTCTCAAGATACCATATTCCATGCGCTATGGTCGGCTTGGCAAACCCTACGAAAGACAGTGAGCAGCAAAACCCTCTGGTAGAATATAGTGTGGGAGGGGATCCAGCTGCCAGAAGTCATGCTTGTCCAGGTTTCTGACAATGTGAACTTCCATAGAAGACATTCATATTTGAAAACCATTGATATGTACACACGTCAACAGGATTGGTGTGTAGATACACCTCTATTGGAGACTGTGATGCCCGACCAAGAGCATGATTTAGAAGCGATGCTGTCAGGGGAAGATGACAACGATGATGTGTAGGAGGGAGGCAAGGCCGGAGAGGAGTCATAAAAAGAAGGGGAACATGAAGGATAAGAAGAAGGAGAGGTGCCTGAAGGTGAAGGGTCTAAGGGGGAGTCCCACCAAGGGATTCTCCAGGAGAGTGGCGAGATCGTAGGCTACATTATGGATGCGACTGAGCTGCTCGAGGTATGCTTCGAACCTTATCTATCCTTCTCCTTTTCTCTTCATTCCATTGTAATCCTTAATCCACATTATTTCTCTTGCGTTGGAGCTCATTGGTGTTGGTGCTGATCAGGATTCCCCAATCGAATGAGTTGGAGAAGTGCCAATGCAACATGGTGGGGCACCGACGCCCATTATCAAGCTGGCGAGCGCTGAGGGATACCTTGTTGTAGTAGCTCCCATAACGGCCAGAACACTGGAGGCTGGCACCTTGTGTTTTTATAAGTTCTTTACTTTGATGCCAAGACTTACTGTTGGAGGACTAAACTGATTAGGGTGCCCCTTGTCTGTAAAGTGATCACAACATTGGAGGCTCGTTAGGATACTGAGCCCGGACAATCCGTGGGAGAGACAATGGAAAACGTACCGCCCCATTTAGAACATGGCTCCAAAACTGAGTCGGCCCTGATAATTTTTGAGCATGGAGTGGTGGACACCAGTGGCGCTACTGTTGGGGTAGGGCCGGATGTCGACGAAGGTGCAACCAGGGTCGAGGTGGGGGAGGAAGGTCACTTAGATGCTGAAGAGCATAATCCCCTAGGAGAAATATCTATGGAGGAACTTATTGCTGGAATGTTGGTTGTCTCCACTATTTATCATCCTACTAATCACGAAGAAATCAAAGATTCAGATCCAGAAGTAGTCGACGAGAGATGGATGATGCAACACAGGGGATAAAAGTGCATATGATGTTTTATTAGTCAGCCTCAGATGGAATGGCTGAAGTAGATAGGGTAACTCCAAACCTGGCTGCATTTCATTTATACTGGAGGAGAAGATTCTCAACACCTTCACCTAATGGTCTGTGATTACATGTCCACGAATATGGGTGAGAGTAGTAGGCACTCCGACATCACCCAGTTTCGGGAGGAGTCGTGGAGTACCCAAGCATTTTTGAGGGCGGATCAGGAGGTCCAACACCTCAAGGAACATGTGAAATAGAAAGAGATATTCATCGCAAACTATTCTGATCTCGTGGAATAGTTGAGGAACCAGCTAGAAAATGACCAAGAACAACTCGTGGAAGTGAGTCGCTAGATAACTGAGCTCCAAATTGAACAGGCATAGTTACAGTCTAGATTCATTGAACTGCGCCCCATGGTTGCCGATGAAGAAGAGTCCTCAATGGATGGGAGGCAGTCTTAGAGTCCACCAACCAAAAGGTGGTAGCATTGGATAGATCTATCCTTGAAGCTGACCCTTAGGGGCCCTGTTTTTTCCCAATCCCTAAAATTACCTCGTCTTTATGCTTCTTGTTTTCTTTTTTGTACTGTATATATTGAAAAATTTATTTACTTGTCCTTTTGGTATTAACATTCTCAACCATAATCCTGAAAAAATAGCGATCCATTCTTATGCTCATGTGGGCCGTACCTGAAGTGAGACACAAGGGAGGCTCATCCTATCACTTTGTTTGATCGTGGGAGTGTTAACCATTATTTAGGCATTCGATATTCGAACCTAGATTTCTGAGGAGAAGAGGAAGGCCCAACCAAAGGAAGATGACCTCAGTCCAATCGATGTATCTTCTTCTCAATGTGTTCTAGCGCACGAGCGGGGAAATGAAAGGGGCATTGGAATCAGTCCGAACAAAGGGGAATGAAAAATTAGAATCACATTACCCAAATATGGTATACTATTGGAGGGGCATGGAAATGAATGATTATTGTTGACCGTGTTCTAAAAACTACATCACTATTGCATTAGCCTGAAATGGGGACAAAATATGAGGGTCGACCACTGAAAATTTTCGCAACACAGGACCAATTTCAATTATCATCCATCAGTATTCTGAAAATGTTGGCCCAAGAAATTTGGTGGACTTTATGTCGAGCATCCATAGTGTTAGGGGGTCCCTTCAAACATGATCGGTATTCCGAAATGTTGGCCTAGGACAACAGGTGGACCATAGTTTGAGCATCCATACCGTTAGGGGGTCCCTTCAAATGTGAAATAGGATGAGGATCCAAATAAAGGGGAATGAAAAGCATGGAAAGTAAAGTGGTGGTCTGTTCACATAAAATCCATGACTTCCAAAATTACGCCACTGTGGTGGAAGCACATTAGGCAGGCACATTAATCTGATCATGGATCTTCCCTACTTTTTGATAGGACCTCTCTATTGAGAGAAATGTCACTTTCCAATGTCATTATAGGGCATCCTATACTTGTTCGGGGAAAATGTCACAGTTACACAACTCCCGTGGTGTTAGGACAAGGGGTCGATAGTGAGGGAATGGTTGGGATTTGTGATTCCCAGGGTTGGACCTACGATGAAACGTCTTGGCATTCCTACGTATCCCATAAGGATTGGCATAAAGCCATACAAAGTTCTAGAAAGGGTCTTAGTTTAAGGTATTAGAACTTGGACCAAAGATCAGTAAGAAATGAATGAGGTCCATGATAAGGTGATTACAAAACCCGACATGAAGGATGACATAAATCCATCATACAATGTGTTCCTTAGGGAAGTGTTTAGGTAAAGGGACTGAACACGAATGTTAGGCTGGGTCTGTGGGGAAGTGCCCGAGCATTCCTACGTATCCCATAAGGATTGGAATAAAGCCTTACATAGTTCTGGAAGGGGTCTTAGATTAAGGTCTTAGAACTCGGACCAAGGATCGACAAGGAATGCAGGAGGCACATGGTAAGGTGATTATGAAACCTGACGTGCATGAGGTCATGAGTCCAGATGACAATGAGTTCTTTATATATGTGTTTAGGTCAAGGGACAAAACACGGAAGTTAGCCTGGGCTGGTGGGGAAGGGCACTGGCATTCCTACGTAACCTATAAGGATGGAAATCAAGCCATACATAGTTCTGAAGGTATCACGGTAAGATACCAATGCAAAGGGGCATGCAGGTCTGACCCTCACACCAAGAAAAGTGGTATTTGATGTATCTTGTTTTTCCTTTAAGATGAGTGGTTTTTTTGTGAAGAGACCGACTTAGGGTAGTAAATCCCGGTTTCACCACAAGAATCAAGCCATATACAATAATTGACAAATGGTATGTTGGATGACTGATACCCAATGTGATGTCCTCTATAATGAGGTCATCACAATTTAGTTCTATTTTTTGTCTTGCGGCTGGAACGATACTATCACAGTTTAGGTTCATGTGATTGGACCCTACAACACAGTTTAAGGTCATATGGCTTGGACATAAGGGAATGCGCTTGTCACCATTAAGCATACCTGACCTGAATGAGGATAAGGTCTACATCATAACTGTGCGTAACTTTGAGAAAGTACCCTCAAACCAAGAGACCAGTGATGGTCAGAGGATAAGGGGAAGGAGATGCAATCTACCAATTGAGATGGACTGAGAAACTCAATGTATGAGTGATCCAACATATACCATGCAGATGAGGATCAAGCCGCACATAGCTCTTATAAGAGATCCCCGTTTATGTTCTTAGTGCTTGGATCATGGGAGCCCAAAGAGACGTCGTATTGTAGTTTTGTCCCCCGGACATGTGGAGGCTCACTAAGGGATAATTCCAAGATTGTCGAGATTCCACCTAGACATGATGAGGTAGAACATAATGTGAATCATGAAACCAATATTCAAGTCCTGAAGGGGATGGCATTATGATGGAGGATTACTGCTGACCATGTTTGCAACACAACATCCTATCGCATTAGCCTGAAATTGGGACAGACAAATGAGCATCGACCACTGAACAAGTTCTCTACATGGGATTTAAATCAATTTTTTGTCTGAAACCCTCTGGGGTGTTGGCCCGTAATGGTAGGAGATCCCTTAGGCGTGGTATCCATGCCATTTATGGGGGCCCCTTCAGGTTTTCATGATAACAGGGGGCCCAAATGAAGGAGAACATGATGCTTGAAATGCAAATCAAAACATTCCTAAGTTGAATTTGACCTTCTAAGTCCTAGACTGGAGTACACTTAGTCACATTGGTGAAACACTGCAATTGGTCAAGGGGCTCATCTTGAGAGTGGCCAAGAGTTGGAGAATTCCTAGGAGGGGTGGGGGAATGACGCCAAAAACCCAATGCGAAGGAGGGAATAACCATTTACCACACCTATATATCCACTTCATGGAGATGAACAAGAAAAATAGATTAAGAGACTGGGAGATCGGGAGATCTCTATGATATGGGGATGGACCCGAAATCTGAATGTTATGGCGGTCCTTCATATCCCATAAGGATGGGAATCAAGCCACACATAGTCTTTGAAGATACAATTTAACATAATGTGGGACGGCATACAGTTTAACGTCATGCGGGATGACATACAGTTTAACCTCATGCGGTATGACATACAGTTGAATGTCATGCAGGACAAAATACAGTTTAACGTCATGTAGGACGACATATAGTATAACGTCATGAGTGATGAATGTATAGTTTAATCATGCGGGATGAAATACAGTTTAATGTCATGTGGGAAAACATAAAGTTTAATGTCATGCCGGACGAACATGCAGTTTAATGTCATGAGGGATGACATACAGTTTAATGTCATGTGGAAGGAACATGCAGTTTAGGGTCATACAGGACCGATAGTTTAACATCATGAAGGACCGTAGTCTAGTTTAATGTCATGGAGGACCCCTTAGGGTCAAGAATTTTTTTTAAGGAAGTTGTAATTAGTGGGAGGAGTTATACGCTCACCATCCATGGTCACCAGGGAGTCTGCTCCATTAGGATAAGACTTATGAACAATGAAAGGTCATTCCCATTTCATCTCTAACATGGGTGATTTCTTGCAAGGGTTCATTTTTGCCCTGAGGGCTAAAACCTAATCACATTAATGGAAAGAGAAGAGGAGAATCTTCTTCTTAAAAGATAGACCTATCTTGCTCTGATGCCTTCCTAGATTGTGCATGGCAAGAAGCCAATTCTTGTCCAGTGCTTCTAATTCAACCAGATGGATTTCAGCCACTCTATTTGGTGCTTTCTAGTCATAGACCGATGTGCGCAACAAGGGAAACTAAATCTCTATGGGCAGGACATCCTCAGTTCCATACACTATGGAAAATGTGGTCACCTAGGTGGAATTATGAGTCATCGTTCGATAGGCCTAGAGGGCGATTGAGAGCTTATCCGGCCAACTCTTCTTATTCTGACCAACCATTTTCTACAGAATGATATAGATAGTTTTATTGAATGCCTCAATCTGTCCATTTTCCTATGCATGATAGTGGGAGTTATGTTTAGAGCGGATGTTGTACTTGGCGTACAGCTTCTTCTACTCGACTACCCGGATGTTTGTGCCGTTATTGGTTAGGATAGTGTGGGGAACCTCAAATTGATGGATGATATTGGAACTCACGAAGTCCAAAATAAAGTGGGCCTTGAATTCCTAGAGAGGAATTGCCTCTGCCCACTTGGAAAAGAAATCTGTAGCGGTCAGAATGAATCAGCATTGGAGAGGTGTTGCCGGTGGGTATAGTCCTATGACATCTAATCCCCAGACTGCAAAGATCCAAGAGTACTTGGTAGTATGGAGAGGCTCTGGTGGACGATGCACAAAATTAGCATGAACATGGCATACATGTATCCTCATGGAGAACTGGATCTAGTCATGGAACATGAAGGGACAAAAATACCCTAGTCTCTGAATCAGGTGAGATAGTTTTGGCCTTGCCTGATGGGCACCGTAGTAACCAGCGTGAACCACTTGCATGACCTATAGAATCTCAACCCCATAAATGCAACGGAGGATAAAACCATCAAAACTATGCATATAGAGGATCTGCTCCAGACTGGGACCACTCAAGAGGGTAAACTACAGTGTGAGGCATCAAATTCACTCATGCACAACCTGGTCCAATGAGAGATTACTGTGTTGCATGTTTTCATGAAAGGGTGTCCTCCAATCTCAACTATTTCAATCACTGCATCCAAAAAACCAAGAGGCCCTGACGTAGAGGATACGATGGTAATATGGAATACTTGTGGGTCGTCCTCTCCATACAGGGTAACAAGAGCATTGACTCTCCGATGCGTCAAAATGGATAATTAGATCATCCTGTTCGGGCTCTGAAAGTGATGCTGCTAAGCTGGACAGAGCATCTGCTTGATCATTCTGTCACCGAGGGACATAGATATTCTCTAGGCGAGAAAGGAACTAGGCCATTAGATAGAGAGTGCATTCTAACAATGTTATGAGCTCTGGATTCTTGAAAACATAGTCTCCATTAACTTGCTTAATGAAATGCTTGGAGTCCCCTTTCACATGAAAATGGGGCACGTTGATCTCAAGGGCCAGCTCGAGACCAGTAATGAGTGCCTGATGCACTGCCTCATTGTTGGTACAACCTTCTAACTGTATGAATGATTATGAAATATGGTCATGCACCAGGCTAAAGAAGACGATACCGATGCTCACTCTATTGAGCCTAGGATTGTTGAGCCTCCTACCGGTGGGTCTCCGAAAGGTACCATCAAAGTGAATCTTTCAACATTGGACGACTTGATTAACCAAGAGGATCACCTCATTGGGAAAATCCATGTTACTAGTCCGTAGGGGATGGATGGGCAGCTGGAAAGTTCTCTAATGCCTACCCCTTGATAGCCTTATAAGGCACGACCATGATGTCAAACTGAGGGAGGATTACCGCCCATCTCGCTAGTCGGCCAATCAACATGGGACGACTCAAGATGTACTTCAGCTGGTCTACCTGAGAGACTAGCTGTACATCATGGTGCTGTGGGTAATGCCGCAATTTCTGTATGGTGAATACGAGTGCATGGAAGCTCATTCTATGGGGTAGTATCAGGTCTCTGTATCGAGGTGCATGTAGCTTATTTAGTAGAGACTATTCTCTGTCCCCTCATTGTTTTCATGGTGAGAGGGGCGCTGAGGGACCATTCTAGGGTGGTGACATAGAGAATAAGTGGTTTCCCGGTGACGGGTGGCATAAAGACCGGAGGCTGGAGAAAATATTTCATTATTTCTTCAAAGGTAGTTTGACACTCATCCAATTCATAAGAGGTTCCATTCTTCATTACCTGAGAAAAGGGCTTAAAGTTTCTTGCTAGAATCACAATGAATCGGCATATGTAGGCTTTGTGGCCATGGAAACCTTGAATCTCTTGAATATTGATCGGGGGGAATTTGGATGATTTCCCTGATCTTATTTGTGTAGATCTCGATGGCTCGGTACCTGAAAACAAAGCCAAGAAACATCCCAGAGGTGACCGCGAAGGCACACTTATATGGGTTCATCTTCAGGTGGTGGAAATGGAGGAACCCGAACACATTCTAATGATTCTTGAGATGTTCCTAGAGCTGGTGAGATTTGACTACCAGATCATCCAGTTAGCATTCCACCAACATACCGAGGATTGGCTTGAATATGTGGTTCATGGCCCGCTGATAGGTGGTGCTTGCATTCTTGCGGCTAAAGGGAATAAACTGGTAAAAGAAAGTACCATGGGGTTCCCTGAAAGCGGTGGATTCTTCATCCTCGGGGGCCATCCTAATATGGTTATAACCAGAGTACCCATCCAAGAAATAGAGGGCTTGGAACACAACCATAGAGTCGATAAACAAATCTGTCACTAAATGAGGAAAATCATTATTTGGACAATAGCGATTGAGACACCAGAAGTTGATACAGACTCTGATCTATCTATTCTTCTTCCTGACTGGAACAATGTTGGACAACCCCTTGGGGTATTGTACCTCTTTAACAATGATGGCTCTGAAGATCTTGTATACTTTGGCCTCGACTATGGCACTGTGAGACGGATGCATATTTCTTGGAGGTGGCTTGAACCTGCGATGTTTTATCAGAAGGCTGAGGTTGTGTATGGCTACCTGAGGATCTAGTCCCGAAATCTTTCCATAACTCCAGGAGAATACATCATTGTGCTTCTTAAGGAATCCTACTTACTGTTGCTTCTTCTCAGTGGAAATAGCGACGAAGGTCAATGTGGGTCTCGGGTCTGCCACGCTTCCAAGGTTCAACAGTACCAACTCATCGGCCATGGCAGAGACACCTTCCTCGAAGGTAGGGGGTCCTCTATATCTTCTTATCCACTTATAGAGGGATTATCTGTGGGGGAATCTACTTCTGAGTTTCCAGGCCCTGATGAGAGGCTAGTACTGGCTTGTGTTGTAGTGGTTATTGCATTGGGGAACTCCAGCGCTGCCAAGACCGTGGTGACAAAGCCTATCAACCCGATCCCATCTAGTCTCCATCCCAAGGGTCCACGATTGACAATATCAAAGCAGTAGTGGAGCATCTGCCAGATTCGGATTATTCCCGCCCAACGAAATAGACAAGTATGACATACTTCCTTTTTCAAAAGTCAGACATTCAGATACCTAACAAAAGTGGGAGGCTCCGGGATCACTGGAGCCTGATTCATTTAAGAATACAATGTGATCATCTGATGCTGCCTTGATTTGGGAGCATAGACACCTCTTGACCTAGAAATGACAAAACATTTTCCAATAACGGGGGGTCGTGGCCTCCAACCAATGGATCAGGAAGATGTAGGCGTTATTTAGGCCTACCAAAGGGTCGTTCGTAGTAGAGACTAGCTCAACTTCACATGCCTGGACTTTTTTATCCTTGTTCTTGTAATAGTAAGCATCCATGTAGTGGGCTTCACAAGAGGATAAATGAGACACATCACATTGAAGTATGCCTACTCAACCATTAAGGGAGTACTTGAGGAATTGTTGATATGATTAGGGGACCACCAAATGAATTTGGATCCATGGCCTGCCCCTCAACGCATTGTACCTGGTGACCTGGGAGGCAACCATGAACTCGGTGCTAGCGACTAGGCCACCGAACTGGGTCTTCAGATGGATCATGCCGACTTGTTCTTCTCGGTCGTATCATATCCCTGGATCCTTAAATCAGAGGGAGTCAGGTTATCCTTGTATAACCCTATCTTCCTTAGTGTTTGTGTCAGGATAAGATTGATCCCACAGCCGGTGTCAACGAGACAATGACAAACCTCCACACCATTTAATTGGCTGGTGATATACATCGAGCGGATGTGACCCTATATGGGAGAGCCTTAATCTTCATTGGATAATGAAATGATGGCCTGACATTTTGCATCCTCATCTATATCATCATGGAAAGCATCTACAACTACTACCTCTGTATGAAACTGGAGGGGGCTCTTTAAAGCCTCAGCGAGTGCTTCATGCATATCTAGTGATAAAAGAAGGGGTTCAAGGATGGATATACTAATTGGGATTCCGACGAGGTGTTTTAGAACATCATACTTCCACGATAGGCATGAACCTTTTCATAATAGAGGCAGCTCTTCGATTGGAGGTATGGCGGGCCCGGCTGGCCTGTCCGACGACTGACTAGTACTGGGAATATCTTACTGCTCACTAGTCGAAGCTTGGAGAGTAGCTATTGGGTGAGGACAAGATGACTGAGATCGGCCTGTTGTGGGGCGAAGCTGGTCGTGGCACGACCGAAGTGGTTCTACCTAATACAATAGCACAAATAGTGGCAGATGCGGTCCTGATGGCACCAGATGAAGAGGGTACGTGTGCTGAGTTCTGTGCTGGGCCTACTGTCTGGTCTTAGCAGCATGCAGGGCCTGGTTAGAGGTTCCTACTAGCATGCCCCAATGACGCATATGGTCTGGGATTTGTCGATGTTGGCGATGGCTAGGGACATTTGGGTGGTTCTCCTGGTGCCCCCCTATGTCAGGAGTCATATAGGGGTTTACCAACTCAACGGTATTAAATGAAGCATACCCTTGACTGTCACTCAAAGAATATTTAACCAATGGGCAGATTCTGTGGGGAATGCCCATCTCCGGGGGCATAAAGTCACCTAGAGTGCGGGAAAATGTTGGCATTGGTTGGGCGCATTGCATCTTTTTGTGTCACTAATGCTTGCACTTCTGGGAAGAGGATGACTTTGATGATTACAAAAAGTAGGTGGTCATAGCATCTGAATTCTATGGCTAATTTAGGCATGCACGGATAATTCCATGGGCATAGGTGACTGTCTTTTGATCCATCTATTCATTATAAATCTGAGACCCGTGATTAGAAACCTACTGCCACTCACCTTCACTGCTGCTACTACTATCTGATCTCACAGAGACACCCATCACATATGCCTAGGCTGGGACCAACCTCACTATGTTTTTGTCAATATGGTCTATGAGATAGCCCTTGAACACATAACATTGCCTGAGGGTGTTCCCCAGGATCTGATGATAAGGGCATTAGTTTGAGTGATCTGTGTGATGCGCCTACTTTGGCTTTCTGCTCTAAGGTAGGCATGCAATTCTCTGCTCTAAAGAACTGTAGAAGTAAAAAGGGACCTAAAACTAGTTGGACTAGTAGGTCTGATTTCATCTTTCTGGAAAGGGGGCTCTAGGAGACTGACCCTGATGGGGGAAGGAGGAGCCTTCCGAGGAGGAAAAACATGATTATCTCACCTAGGTGGTGGAGGAACGTTACATGGGGGTGCCTGCCAATTTATAGGCAGATGTTGTTGAGCTAGAAACCATGCTCATGGAGGAAGACCTCTGTGGGGATATAGATATGGAACCCATGGTAGAAATTCTAGCTACGTAGGGGCCTCTATCTGGGCCACCGCTATGGGCTCGGCTCTAGAATCCCTCAATGATGAGATTAGAAGGGGTAGGGGACGTGCCTAGCTGGCCTATTTCATAGCTTTGTCAAGGCGCTGGGACTTATATGAGAAGTCATGGAACCCTCCGGGATAATTCTGTGTGATCAGGGAGGGAACCAGTTCTGTCTTGACATTCCCTATGCAGATTGTCAGAAATTGATCCTGAGTCAGTGGTATGTCATGGAATTATGTGATCCCCTTCCACCGGGAATCAATGTACACAACTCTCTCATCAGGCCTTTTCTTTCCCTTGAAGAGGTCTGTGATGTTCATTTTCCAGGTGGTAGAGCTGAACT
This sequence comes from Viscum album, assembly GCA_963277665.1. Classification (NCBI taxonomy): domain Eukaryota; kingdom Viridiplantae; phylum Streptophyta; class Magnoliopsida; order Santalales; family Viscaceae; genus Viscum; species Viscum album. The sequence continues at coordinate 1,675,851,302 of OY728133.1, forward strand.
GGTAAAGGAACTGACTGCGAATGTCCTCCCAGCTAGTCACGGATCCGACAGGGAGATGACTGTACTAAACGAATGCTGGCCCCTCCATTGATTGAGCAAATAAGAAGAGCTTAGTGGCCTCCTACTTTGCTGGAGGCCCCAAAATAGGCCCACACCTCAAGTTGAAGTGGTCCAGGTGCTGTAGTGGGTCCTTCATCCCATTAATGGGGGAGAAAGTGGGATTCCCAAAACCTGGATGTGCTGGAATGTCATCCAACCACGTCGGATTTGGCTTGCCATCCAGTGGGATGACCAACATCCGAGTTTACAATGCCTCAAGGTGGGATATGAGCACCGCCAGTGGATTGTCTAGATGGGGTTCCCTATCCTGATGAATATACCTAACCACAAGCGCGTTGCCCGGCACTTCAATGTAGTAGACAAGCTCCGCGGCTCGTGGAGAAGCTGGTGGAGTGACTATAGGGGCTGCCGAAGGAGCCCGAGTGGGGTTCCATAGATTTTTGTGTCATTCAAGAGGGTTTAGTGAGACATACTGCACCCTCTTGTGATTATCTCTAGCTTCTGCCCTGTCAGTGAATTCGGCATGATCAGGGTTGCCTGGGGGAATTTAGTCATGGGGTAGTTGTTACTGCCCTACTACCCGAACATAGGATCACCGTAGTTGGGTTGTTGATCAGTAATGCATTCTTATAGAAGATCATCGACTATCCTCTTCTTCTTAAGAATGTTGCTGGCATAATGTGGCCTTCTCAGGATCCACTTCTGTATTCTACACTAAAGCGGATGGGTCAGGGTGCTTGACAACTATGACATGCTCCTTTCCCTTACTGGCATTTTGGGTGAATATCAATGCATCAGTGGGAAGATGGAGACCTAGGAGGTTCCTCTGTTTATGAGTAATCCTCCCTGATGGGTCCATTGGTTGTACATCCTCTGGGGGATGATCCCATCAAGAAGTTCCAGCTCGTTTTTCTCTCTGGACAGATCAGTCATGTTGACGACAACTCTTCTCGGGGGCATGCCCTCGATGTCGCCTAGTGAGTCGGGCTGCAAGATAATTGCACTGAAGAGGAGGGCAGCATACTTCCCCCTGCCACATACTTCTGTGTGGGGGGTATCCTCCTCAATAATATTGCGGAGTACTTGTAAACTCTGAAAACCTTGGTGTTGGAGGGCCCTATGGTAACCAGGTGACTCCGGGTGCTGGACCATGGGGAGTGTTGCCTTGTCAACCAGACGTCATTGTTCATTGATTTCTTCAAGGTTCTCTTGACTCCAAGGATATGTCACTCACTAGTGGTGAAGAAGGAAGTGATTCATCTAGAGAGTTCAACAGAAACATTCAAACTCTTACGGGGTGAGCAATTCTGGTGTACAAAAGATTGTTCCTACGACCGGCCAAAACTTCTCGTGGAAGTGGCATGCTACAAACATAGTCTAGATGTTCCTTAGTTGAGATTCGGGGTTTGTCCATTGATATCCCCACTTGTCAACTATGGTTGGATGAGGAACTGGAAGCGGTGCTGATGTAAGCCGTGGGGCCGGTGGGCTGGCCGATGGAGAATACAACGAGCAGGAAAATTGGCTGTCCAATCATGGGTTTTCCTCTAGGGACTGTAGTGACTTGGCCTCTATATCATGATAGGATAGAACAGTGTCCAATGCTCATGACACAGTATCATCGCCTACTAAGGGTGGGCTATACCATGACTCTCCTGCCATTATCCCCCAAAATTGCACTCCGTAGTCTCTAGTCAAGAAAATGGGTGCTCCCATGGATGTCTGTTATGACTGTACGGTCGGTCCCTAGGGACATGCCATGTTCTCTTCCTCCTAGATATACATTTGGAGGGAAACAAGGATCCTGTGGATCTCGTATTCCTATAGTACGAGGCTGATGCGCCACATTCCTACCCCAGCCCGTTTCCTGGATGGATTGGTATAGGGCTCAGGCACCGAGTTCTAATCCACTTCGGAATCTTAGAATAGGACTGGTATGATTTCCATATGGACTTACCCAAAAATCTTCATACGGTGGTGACGACCCGCTTTCCTACCCCTAGGCGGCTCCTCGAGACAGGAATAATTTCTTACATGGGTTCATCTGGCCGCTCTATTGCTGAGGCAGAGAGAACCCAACAGGGGTGGGCCGTGGGGTGGGGAGCACCAGGGAAAATGTTGAAAGGGAGATGGGGAGGACCTCCATGATATTGGGTGACTGGAAATGCAATGTATTTATACCTGCGGTCTGCGGTAGGGGGAGTGACCCCGTACCCAATGTAGTGAGTCCGGGAGAGACCCACATACAGAGTGTTGTTGTCACGAATAAGATCTTCTCTTGGGGTGAAGGTGGTGCGGGGTGGACTTCCATGGCATGATTAGGAATAGGGAGTACCCACACCTTCTATAGTGGTAGCACAATGTGTGCCTCCACACTAGACGACATTGATGAGGATTGGTCCGCGGTGGCCATCGCCTGTGCTGTGACTAAGAGAGTCAACCAAGCCTGCACATGGGGCGGTTGGGGCCTCGATCTAGGCAGGGCGTATAACTGCCCCAGATCGATATATGCCGGGAGTTGGGGATATGAGTCAATAGTGGCTTTAGCCATAGTAGTTGCTTACATTGACACCTCATGTCGAGGCTTTCCGGGGACAAGCTTCTGAAATAATTGAATTTTGTGTTGGGGAGCAGCATCTCCCAGGGCGGCCCTCCGAGGCGGGGTTTATGGTGTGGCACGTCTACCATGACATCCAAGTGGGCCATCTCCCATGTGGGGATGATCCTCTTTTCCTCTTAATTATGTAAAAGATCATTAATTACTCTTTGCAGGATAATTTATAATGGGTATAGTGGGCATGGGCTCCTAGCAGTCGTGGTAGTAAAACCCATCACAAAGGAGTCAGAACCGCGCGAGGTAGCCGCGTCGATATAGACACTGCCCCTGCGTCGGTGGGCAGGTGATTGAGCTCCGGATGCAACAATGTGGTTCTTGAAAGTAGGGAGATGAACTCATTAACACTACTTGGAAATGAAATCGATAACAAGTTCCCCAACTTCGTCTCGTATTCCAGGGCTGGTAAGTGGGATCCACGCTGACAACGCTGAAGACCAAAATGCTCAACATCTTGACTATCCCAACTTCAACTGAGTTTTATATCAGGCCAGTTTGGTGCGACCTAGTACATGATGATGGGTTCAGATGACATGTTAAACCACTAATGCGTTGAGTTCTACTAGTCTCCATGTTGAGGAGAATATCTTCACGTTAGGTTCACCATTTCTGTTTCTGACGCTTTCGCTGGGGAGCGCGTATCCATCATGTAGAGGATGCGCTGCTGTTGCCCTGCATTCTTGATTTCCAATGGATGGTGGCATCCACTCCGTCTTCAGAAAGGTCTACTCCTTCAACTAAACGAGATGATGGGATGTCGGTTCCTACTTCCATGGATTCCTCCTCGGATCTCATCACCTAGTCCGGGTCTCTTTCATTGATTTAAGACATTGTTCGTGAAGCTCTTCATGAAACCATATCTTCATGGACTCTAGTTAATAAAAATGCTTCTGTCTGGATGCTCCAAGGAGTCCAGTCAAGGAACCATCCTTCGATTAGTGGAGTAGTCAGGTTGGTCACCACTGGCGTGTCTTAACATTGGGAGATTGAAATGTATGTCCTCTGTCCCTTATTATTGGGCCTCTCAATGGCGTGAATGCCCAAGGAATTCCACATTGAACGTGGGGAATAGTAGGCCATATGCATGTATCTATGGGTTTCCTCATCTTTCCATGTTTAACACAGGGTATTCCGCATGTTTAACGTCCAGCCGAGACAAGTCAGACTGATCGGAACACTATCTAGAGTGGATCAAATTAAAGAACACCTCGAGGGAACACCGATATTGGGGTCATCATGTGGGCAGCTTCCCAAATTTTTTGGAGAGGGATGAGATGGCATGATCTCACCAGTATGTGGTGGCCAAGGTAGAAACCGGATGGACGATGGTTTTGGGATTGGGCCTTGAAGAGACTTCCTATATATCCCCATGATGGGGAATCAATGTCTACTTAGTTCGATGAAATGAGGGGGTGCATGAGGAGGCAAGCCATGAGAATGGATGCATGGATGGGACCTAGCATAATTGGAACCTCATGGTTAGGGAACGAGCTTCTCGAGACACATGGCCTCGAGGGAATGGTTAGGATGAGACATGATTGATGGGCTTGAGCCTCATGGAGTCTTCCTATATATCCACGTGGCGGGGAATCAATGTCCATGTACTTAAAATGGAGAATACAGTTAAACAACATGTGGGACATGCATGGGTCTTATACTCTGAGGCAGACCATGGTGTCTGTTGAATCAACGTGAATGGGGTCGGAACGACCACATTTGTGGCTAGAACCTCGTGGAGGTTTCCTACGTACCAAGCCTTGGCAGGGATCAATGTCTCCATAGTTTGTGTTCGTGGATACAGTTTAATGTCATGTAGTATGGGGGAATTTGGGGCTTACACATTGAGGTGACCCAAGGTGGTGGGGCTTGATACTCATGGAGGCTTTATATGTACCATGCATTGACATGGATCAATGCTTGAGTAGTTTGGGTGGATTGGGGCTTACACTCTGAGGCAGTCCAATGTGGTGGGGCTTAAACCTCGTGGAGGCTTCCTATGTACCATGCCGTGACATGGATCAAAGTCCATATAGTTCAGATGGATTGGGGATTAAACTCTGAGGAAGCCCAAGGTGGTAGGGCACGAACCTAATGAAGGCTTCTTATGTACCATGCCTTGACATGGATCAAAGTCCACGTAGTTCAGATGGATTGGGGAATACACTCTGAGGTGGCCCAATTGTTTAGGGTTACCTGAGGAGGCCCAAGGTGGTGGGGCTTGATCCTCATGGAGGCTTCCTATGTACTATGCCTTGACATGGATCAAAGTACCTATAGATTGGGTGGATTGGGGATTACACTCTGAGGCTCCCTAAGGTGCTTGGGGCATACACTCTGAGGCGACCTAAGGTGGTGGGGCTTGAACCTCGTGGAGGCATCCTACGTATCATTCCTTGTCATGGATAAAATTCCCCATAGTTTTGGTATACAGTTTAATGTCATGTAGGATGATGACATTTCGGGCTTACGCACTAAGGCGACCCAAGGTGGGTCAGGGTTGGTGATCACTCTAAGGTCACGGGATTCATGCTCAGTGAGAGAAATAGGAGACAATAGAGACCTAATGATCACATCATGAAGGGTGCGTTTTTGGGAAATGAATAGGGGCTTACGCATTGAGCGGCCCAAGAAGTGTTAGGGATTACTCCAGGATGGTGGCCCGAGGGGGAAAAAGAGCTGCGAGAGAGGGACTTGGGACTGAAGAAAGAAGGAGCCTCGTTCCCTATCATGCCCTTCGATGGCCTTGAGGACTTAAGAATGGAGAACTAGGGATGTCTCCTCCTTGAATGAAATCTACAGGCTTACACCAAGGTTGCTCCACTACCTTGCTGAAAATCACCACTCCGGTAAGGGGGGTATCGTCCCCTATGAGGAGTGATCCCATCCCCTGGAGATGAGTGGGCATGGAGAATGTCCAACCAGGGGGACCCTGCGTGTGAGGCCCATAGCCAGATCACAGTTTAACATCATTTGCTAAGGACGATAGAACTTGGCAATTTAACGTCCTACATATCGGATGTGTTGGGTTCGCTCCGCACCCCTAGGACTTACATAATCGATACCCTCTACTCCTTGTGGTAGGGAAGGCATCAACAAGGCTATAGCGAGGTGGTGTCATGGAGAGAACCATTGAGGGGTCCACATTAGCGTGGCTATTCAAAGAATTCATAGCCGTTATCATGCCTATGTGAAGAAGAATGAGGCAATGCAATACAATGGGAGGTATCGTCCAAGGGGCTTTGATGTTACTTCGTATGAGCCTAGACGGTCACACTGGAAAATGGTGCATGGTGTGGATTCTTGAGGTGTGAGAGACACCCGTGAATGGAATCCATCAGAAGGGCATCAGGCACTCGCACCAGGGGGCACCCAAGGAACACCGAGATTAGAGGCTTCGAGGAGATTTCACACAAGCATTGAGGTTTGCAAGAAAAAGTAATCTTGTGCGAAAAACACCAGGGTGGGGAGAAATTGGTGATGTGTGCATAGAATTGCAATCATAGTTTTGTGTGCAAAAAATAAGGATTGCATGCATGGGGTGAAAATGCACGCAAGTTGGAGTGGCTACCCACAATGACAGAGATGTGTGCAAAGGAAGGGGATTGCATGCAATAGATGGGGGTGCGTGCAACGGAAGAAATTGCATGTAATTGGTCAGCCTGCGTGCAATGTAATGGATTGCGTTCATGGAGCGTACCTCAAAGAAGGTTGGAATTTAGTATAAGCCCTTGGGATCTCACTAAAAGGTAGATCCCGGGGTGACTAGTTTCAAAAAGAACCGTACCCGAAGGCCATATTTCACACACACGAAAAGCCGATTTCGCGCACGAGAGCTGGTTCAGATTCATCATCCCCTAAATGGAAAGGGGTCGGCTTTTATTTATAGGCACCTGAGGGATTGAAATATAGGTCAGCTTGAATGAATTGCGTGATATAGGCGGTGACGTGAAATGTCAACTTCATGGGGTGCGGGCGCGAAATTATTTCACACCGGCTGAGGACTCTTCGCGAATCCCGGAACATTCCACACGTGACACATTTTTTTGTTCACTTCACAATTTATTTCGTGCAACACATCCAGGCATCCTGGACCAGGTCTCTGGGTCTGATTACGACTTTTCTTTTTTGGAAACATTCTTCAACACTTAAGAACTTTTTAGTGTCTACAGCTGTGACTGAAGCACCAATTATGCTTTTCTAATCGAAAAAAATTAAATATTCTCAATTAAATCCATTTTGTACTTTCAAATTCTGTTTTAATAAAAACTTTAGTTAAGGCAAAAAATCATTCAATGTTTTAGTACACATGCATAACTAATTGTTTAGGAAAATGATTATTTATTCTTTTTATCATTGAAATATATAATGAACATGTATTTTTAGTAATTTAAAACATTTTATTTAGTAAAAAATTTAACTAATTTAAATACATATTGATGTGGTTTATTGAAAACCAACAATTTATTTTAGGTATTTATAAAAAACCAAATCTATATAGGATTTTTTATGAAAATGGAGACATTTAGAACATAAAATTTATTTAGAAATGTTTCAAAAATAAGAAAGTTGATAATATTTAATATGTTTTCATAACAAAAAATTCCTTCCATCGTAATCAACCAAACTATTATATAATCACAGATAAAATTACTATATCAATATTTTTATTGTTCTTTATCATGTAATTAGTTTTAATTATAGTGAAAGGAAATGAATTTCATTACAATAAATGTCATGGTATAAAAGGAAATAATTTAATAAGTATATTAATAACATTTAAACTTCTGAAATTAAAAAAAAATCACGTTTTACAAAATGTAATCAATATATTAAAACATAAATATGTACCATATAGTAATTTAAATTCTAGAATAAAGAATTTTGACACTTGAATAATGAGGTTACATTATCAGGATAATGTTGGAAAACATACCCCAAACATATAATAGCTATATTCGTTTATATATATTGAAATTAATCAGAGATTATAGAATATATAAACATGAAATTATATAAATTAATGAATACAATTAATAAAAGAACACAAGTATAAACCTTAATTTTATAGAGTAAACGATTTTAAAAAACGTAAAATTGTTTAACAAACTTTACAAAATAAATCAAGAAAAAATATATGTGAACATCACACGTGATGTGGTTTCCATGGAACTACACCAAATATCATTAAAAAACATTATTCTGTCCTCCTATGGCTTAATCATTACTAAAAAATGCTCAATTTCACCATTCGAAATGCTATCTCACCACTATATCACAATTCCTAAAGAACCAAAATCATTCCATGATCTTCTAAACACCGACAAAAATGCACAAACATGAAGTATGGTGTAACTTCATGGTTGGTTCCTTTCCAAACAAAAACAAAATCAACCATTATTCTCTCAAACCAGGTACCAGATCACCTCCAATTCAACCCATGATCAAATAAATTCAAATCAAACCTTTTCGTAATATCATATATGTACTCTATATGACACCTCAGAATCCCTTGAAAATATTTCACAATGTATTGAATATTTATAGATCCTTCTTGATATTGATTCATGAATAAATGTTATGGAATGTGAATAATTTTATTTTTTTTATACTTATGTTATATTTGATGAATATTTTTTGGATAAATGAAAAGTACATTGATTGAATTTTAATATAAGACCATGTGAACCTTAGTATTTATGTGGGTATTCTATGAATATCGTGTCAGGAATTAAATTTTTAATTTACTAATATCACCTGAAAAATGTTTAATTCATGTTAGCATTATAAAATGTTTAGGAAATGATTAAAAATCATTGTTTTATTTAGAATACGATGTGGACTACATTGAATTTTTAAAGTCATTCATATTTTAAATATTATTTTTTAAAAATGAAAATTCATTTTAATAATTATTTTCGGTTTAGAGATAAAAAAATGAGGATCTCCTCGAAATAAACTAAATGGATTCATGTCTTTGAATATCATAAATTAATTTTAAAGTGAACCTGTAATGTTTTAAACATTTCAATGTGTAAATATTTGCAAGGAAAGTTTTTAAATAATTAATTTTTTATTAATAGTTTCTAAATATGGTCTTAAATTTTTTTACTAGACAGTAATTAAAAAAACTCATCATCATTATCCATACCAAATACATGAGAATAGGAATGTTACCATTTTTATGAAAAAATAATTCTGATGTTATGTTAGAGATTGTTTTCACCCATAATATTGATAATGTTATTCTAATATATTGAAAAATCCAAGAAGATTTAATGGATGTTCTAGATTATAGAGTAATTTAGATCCTATAAATGGATATAAATGTGTTTAATACTGTAAAAAGGAATAAAAAAATTTATAACGGAGTTTATAGTCTTCTAAAAATAAAAAATGGGCCACACTAAATATTTTTCCATCAGTTAAGGTAAATGGGTTAACATGAATATTGTATTCTCTATGACTATGAAAGGGAAAAATAGATTTTGTTATATTCCATAAAAAACTGAAATGTAAATATTTAATTTCGTTCAATGAATTATTTCTAATAGGTTTACACTAATATTTAATGTTTTCTAGGAATAATTAATAGATATATTGATGTTTAGTATAATATATGAATAAATAATCTATTATATATGTTTTTTTAATCAAATAATATAGAAAATGTTTACATAAGAGTTTTACACCAACCCAAAATGGTATATGTATTATGGTTATTTTTTGTAATACATGAATGTTTTTTCATTTTATAGTTTTTAAATTTATCATGATTTTGGGAATTATCATCTAAAATATCTCATATGAATCAATAGTGGCTGAATAGAAAATGTTATTTTTTAGAATCATAGATTAAGACAATGGGACTATGAATGATTTGTTTGTTGTATCTAAATGGATATGAGATGGCACAAATACAAGAGGTGGTGCATTTAACGTCTATAAATTTATATTACAATTTTTATAGAATTTTATTTGATTAATAAAACATAAACTAAAAGAAAAAAATTATCGAATGGGCTCTCAGTCTTATGATATTGTTATGATACCATAAGTTATGAAACAATTGTATTTTGGTTGAATATAAATATAATAGTTTTTCAAGTGTAAATTATTATACCACATAGTTTATAAAATCATTACTAAAAATTAAATGTTGTAACTAAATCAATTACAAAATAAAATAATACAAATATAAAGAAGAAATAAAATATTATCATACTATTCCTAGAAGCAGCAGAAAAGAAAAATGTATTATAATTCTTTTATCCAAAATAGTAGTGTATCCTTTCACCTTGGATAACAGGTTTGTCTTACCAACACCTGTATTCCATAGATATGATGATTGGAACATCCATCTTGTTATCCCCACAACACATCAATTTTATAGGTACTGAGCACCTCTATCATTCAAACTCTTGAAATTCCTCGATAGGATGATCAGAATGTTCGTCTTTCTATCCTCGTAAGCCCTCAACTTTACAGGTAATCGACACCTCTGTCTTTCAAAAACATGAATGCCCTAAATACGATGATCTGTGGCACCGTCTTTCTATCCATGGAAGACCTCAATCATTATCACCTGATTGGATACACAAATAAAAACAAAGTGCTTATTTAAATATAAAAATTATGAACGAGTTGTTCTCATTTTTTAATTCCAAGGAATTCACACGAAGTAAGAGAGAAGTCACAAAATATCTCTGTAAGACATTGAAGTAGCTAAAGTTTATGTGTCTACTACAAATGACCTCCTATTTATAGGCCTTAGGTTCCAACAGTCATATTTTCTCCAATGGTCATATTTCTCTTGAAAATTTGGAGGGACATGGACACCTGGAATTGTAAAGGTCATATTGAAACCGAAAACACGACATCATTTTTATTAGATTATAAAATACTCCAGGGCATCATTTTGGTTAAAACATTAAATGTATGAAAATCATAATATTGTTACAATTGGTATGAAACATTTGTTTTAATAAAAGAATGAAAACATACATGTGATAAAAGTATCCCATGAGTACGATTAATATCGCTTGTTAATACGAATATAATGAAAAATACCAATATGATGTGAAGTGGTTGTGATGCACATTGTGAGTACGATGGTCAAAGTAAGTATGATAATAAAATTTGGTACAATGGTCAAAGTTAATACGATAAATATTGTTGGTACGAAGTCAGGAGTTAGTAAAATAAACATAGTGGGTATGATGAAATAGTGAGTACGATGAACAACATACATAAAATGCACAATGTGGGTACAATAAACTATTGAGTATGATGAAATAGAAACATTATTCAAAGTAAATAATTTTTTTGAGAATTGAGTATAAAGAGATTTTTGATTTCCACAAAAAAAGAGATAAAATTCAAAAGAAACCTTTGACATAACAATCTCCACATTTTAGAATGTACAGAAAAAAAGTAAATATAGAATGAAATATTTATCTCGCACTGAGTTATTATAACTCTTATGAATAAATAACTGAATTCCACAAACTCACCTTTAGGTATAGTATTTTTTATGGAATGTATTCATATATATTTTCCTTGATTTAGATTATTATTTTATTCAATTTATTAAATTTTACTAAAAAATTAAGGATTCTCTGCTTTGGGAGTTCTCCCCATATGTAATTTCTTTCCCTTTTATAAAAAATTCTCCCAGTTTGTGATTTAAAAAGAATAATATAGTAATATAATATTGCCTGAATAGGTTAGAGAGAAATAGAATAAAAAAATTGTAATTAAACCTAAATCCTATTGAATTGTAAAATGTTCAAAGATTTTCAAAAGACACTCATTAATAAAGGTACAATAAAATATTCATTTAATTGGTCTTTATTTCTCTTTATTGATCAAATCGTAGAGAAAAATCTAAATATTATTTATCTCTTTATAGTATTATGATATAGGAACACCCCAGGATTTTAGAAGATTTTTTTATATATAAATAGGTGATCTTGGTTTTGGATGGTGTCATCTTGAATTCTGATCAATTTTTTAAGAGTAACAATTCTTTCCTATATTTTCTAATTTTCAACAACATCCAAGATGTTTTTACATAAAAAATATCATATTTGACATATGAAACCATATAAAACTATTACTGGAAAGGGCTGAACCATGCTTGCAAGTCTTTCACTGAATGAGAATCAGCACCACATGTTTTTGGAATTCATTTAAGCCTCTCAAATGTTTTGGTACCAAGCTTATTAAAAGATAAAACAAGATCTTTGGAAAGACAACTTAATACATTTATGGATTCCTGGTGTTTATATAGTGAAATCCATGTTTTCTATGACCATTTGTTCATCTTTTTACAGGCCTTCTTAGAATAAAATGAACTATTAATCAAAACATTTATATCAGCGTCCATTGAAATCACTTTCCTTCTGAGATCTCTTAATGAACCAAATTTATTACTTTGGTTCTCTATGATGAAATAAAACATTACTTCTATTATGTAAAATAATGAATTGTATTCTCAATCCTTCTTAGATAATGGAAGATGTAATCACTCTTCTGGATAGAAATTGTGGTCTCTGAATCTGTTTCTTTATTGTACGATTCATGTTCTTTGTATAGTCACGAGCCTTCATCATGCTGTTTTCCTTTTCATGTATCTTTAAATTTTTTCAAATATGTATTCTTCAAAATTATCATTTATGATGATGATGATCATAGATTTGAAGCTTTTATCCATTTTCTTGTCTGTAGAAGGATCCTCTTCTGATTGAGTTTCCATATAAATTACTCGTGCTTGATCGGTATGAGAATTCTGTTGTTGAAATCCATCACTTTGTTTTTGAAGAGAAATTTCTTCTCTACTTGTCTTAGAACTCTAAATATATTCAATATGAAATTCATTTTACTATACTTCTTCAACTTCTTATTTTGAATTAGATTGAATTACATCATTCAATTTTTCCTTCCCTTTCTCAGGAACAGTCTGTATGATTGGTTCGTGCTCTATTTCTTATATTAGTTGAGCACTTGCAAACTCAACACCATTTAGTATCTTGGAAACATCCTAATCCTGAAATTTTATTATCAGAAGTTTATTCTTCTTCTTCTTAATCTATAGGGTATCCTATAATATTATCTTCTCTACTAATGATTTAGCTAGATCAAGAACAAAATGAGGATTACATTGTTTTATTTGTTATTTCTCCTATATCCATTTTCTTACAACCTCTTTACAGTATTTAGTTTTCTTTCCAAAATTTTCCCAAGATTGGGGATCTTACTTTTGAGAATTTATAACTGCAAGAGATGATTCCACTAAATGTATTTCCGATTTTTTTTCTTTCAATTTTTGCAGCTATTTGAAAAAAAATGATTCAATATCAAAAATAACATTCAATTTTATTATTGTATGCTTAATAACCCATTATCCAATCAACGCATTAAATTCTTATTTTACTGGAAGATATCAACGATTCAAATATTCAAGAATAAACTTTGTAAGAATGGTTGGATACATGATTAGATGAGACTTAATATTTCTTATATCACATTCTTAATTGTTTCAAAAATGTAACCCATGAGATTTAACATCTTATATTAAAAAGATATTCTGAGATATAGATATCAAAAATATTATGATATTCCCAATCCTTTATCCTTGTAATAACAAACCCTTGAATACATGGGGTGATAATTCGATTTTTTGCACAGATATGGGATAATTTTCTTTTATTATCATTGATGATAAAGAGTGAATTTAAAATATTTACATATTAAATGTACCGACTTCATCAACAAGCTTATGAGATCGACATAAAGAGAATCCTTCAGTAGAGACATTGAGAAAATCTGCTACTTATTTCATTGACATAGGAAACATACTATCATACACATCAAAATTAATCAACATATCCTTATCAAAAGTCACTATGTTATAGAATTGTCTAACCTCTTCAACAAGAATTGGATCATGAGATATGTATTTCTCGACACACAGGTGTTCCCAAATTTGGAACATGATAATAATTTTAATTGAAGAATCATAACTATCAATTAAATCTTGAGTGACTATACTTTCTATGAACAAATACATTTCTGGGAAAGTCCTTGAAGACATATTAGTAGGATTGTTGGCAGAAGACAGAGACATAATGATGATTGGGGAATGAAACAATCGTACTAAGACAGAAGAGGTGGATTAGAGCTTCATCGAGAAAATATAAAGAACCAGTTTGGGTTAGAGAAGGAGGTGAACCCCTATTTATAAGTGAATTTAGGAGGCCATTGGTCATCTACAGTTGATATTAGAAGAAAATGAATCCAATGATTAAGAATGAATAACTTTTTTAAATATTTATTTCTTTATTGAATAATTTTATAAAAAAATTAAATGATTAAAATAAGGTAAATTATAACACAAAGAAATGTGATATAAAAGGAAAAGATAATGCACCTATCAAAGTTTAATGTGATTTATTTGTTTCATACTATTATAAGTTAAAAAACATAATATAATATAGAAAAGAAAAAGCCAAAAAAAGAAAAAAGAAAATGATCAAATATCAAACTGATAATAGAGATAGTGAATATACTCAGTTGTTATGACGATGGAAAACAAAGTCAATACCATAGGTTTTCATGCTGATGGAAAACAAAGTCAATATCATAGGTTGTTAAGCTGATGAAAAAAATGTAAATACCATAGATTTTCAAGCCGATAGAAATCAATGTCAATAATATACGATGTCAATCTGATGAACTAGAATCTGTCAGACGGATTAGAAACAATGTCATTAGTCATGTTGTCAAGTCGATAAACTATATTTTATCAAACCGATTAGACAAAATGTCATCCCAATAGGTAGATTGGTAATATGATAAGAAAAAACTAAAAACAATACCTATAATATTTCCATGAGCATTTTCTCTGAAGGTAACTTTTTCACATTTTGTCTTGATAACATTTTCAATGACGTTTTTCTTTATAGTCGTGTTCCTTGAACATCCAATATCCATGTATCTTGTATTGTAATGGTTTATTATTTTGTTTTCCTAATACAAAAACAATTACACATTTGGAATACAATCATGTTTGGAACCATAAATGTTAGAAATAAATTTTTTGGGAATCCACATTTTATTTTGAAAAGTGTGCTTTATGGAATCCTAAAGATATGTTTTTATTTAAAGAACAATATTTATTCCAATTTCCACCATATTGACACTTAGTTCAGAATGGGACCATTTTAGGAACAAAATAGTTATAGTTTAAAAATGGGTTTTGAATGGGTGTAACATATCCCTTGACAATTACAATGATGTCGGCATTGAGAGTAAATATTATCAATATTTTCTTTTATAAATATAAATTTAGACACACGTTTCTTCAATGAAAATATTTCGGATTTTAGTTTGATAATGAAATTATTATCCCCATTTGTTTTAGTTTTAGAATTTAGATTTTATTATAAAATAGTTTTATGAAAAATTATATTATCAAAATATTTAGAAATCTTGTTCTTTTAAAAATTCACATTATAAAGGTTTTGAGAAAAAAAAATTCAATCATAGGAGTTTTAGAATCAAGATCATCAGAAACATCTGAAACTTCTCATATAAAAATATAAATCCTAGTATTTTATTTTTAATTTTTTTTAGAATCATTGAAATTTTATTTTTCTAAATGTTTATCAAGTCTGGATACTTTTTTATATGATGGTAAAAATTATCATTCTCTAATGAGGATTTTTTTTCATTAGAAGAATAATTTATGTTAGGATAATTGTTACCTAATGACATATTAGTAATAGATTTAGAACTATTCACCTTGACCATTAGGTAATGATAAACATTTTGTTCATGGAGGCCAACATTCTTGTGATTTAGGATATCACTATCAAGAGATTATTCAAAAGAATCACCACCATTTGAACTATAGGATTCATTTACATTCAACATGTCCATTCACATGTATTTCAAGTATTTCTTCTAGTACTTATCTAAATGACTTTCCTTTCTATCCTTTATTTTTAGCATAGTACAATCATGCCTAATGTGTCCATATATTTTATATTTATATCTTGTGACTTCAGAATCATTCTTTTCCTTATAACCTTTGACAGTATTTTTATATATATATTGGAAATCCTTCTTTACAATATTATTTTTTCGTTCATCTAGAAAAATTTTCATGATCTCTTTCTAACTGCTCAATATAACTGAAATCTGATAAGACTTCAACCGTTATCTTTCATGACATAGTTTTCACAGAGGATTGAGACATGGAATGATTTTATGTAGTTGTAAATGCTACTCCACCACTCCAATTTTTAAATTTTTTTGATTGTCTCTCAAGACATCATTCATATTGCAAAAAATTTCCAAATATATGATCAAGAGTAAGATTAGTAATATTTTTAGACTCATCATCAGTAGTCCTCATATATTCACATTCATTTGGAATAATTCATATGGCCTTCTCAACAAAACATTATCTAATAAATTTTTCCACCCCATAGATTTAAGTATATTTAAAATTATCATAAATATTTGATGAACCAGAACAACATGTTCAATATAAGAAAATTCAAATACATGATAGTTAGATATTATAATTATTCTTCTTGTATCAACAACATTGGAAGTACCATAGTGTGGAATCTAAAATTTCTTCCATATGAAATTTGTTTCTTCAGATGATGAGATTCGACTATAAATATTCCTAATCATAGAATAAAATAATGTATTAAGTACCTTATAGTTTAACTAATACTATAGTTTGTCTTAGGTTGTAAAATTTCTATCTTCTTTCTTGGGTAACTTACAGTTATGAGTGAGCATAAAAAAGTTATCTACACCAGTATTAATGATAAAATTATTAATCTAATCTTTCTAATATTTAAAATAATTACCATCAAGGATATGTGGTCTTGTTGTATTAAGATTTTCAATTAAATCAGTATCCATCATGCATTCCATCATAAAGAGGAAAAAATCCCCTTTCTCTACAAATTCAGGTTATTGTATTTAGAAATATAAAAAAATGGTGTAACTAAAATATATATATATATAATGTAGTGGAAAACCTACTCTGATAACAATTTATGGATTCAAATGGATATGATATTTCACAAATACCAGAGGGGGAGTATTTAATGATTATAAATTTCTAATAAAACCATGAAGGAAGGATCGTGGTTTAATAAAACATAAATGAAAGAAAAAAAATGGTTAGACCAACTCTCAGTCTGATGATATTGTTATGATACCATAGGTTATGAGACAATTGTATTCAGGTTGAATAGAATTATCAGAGTATTTCATGTGTAAATGAGACTACTATATATAATATAAATTCAATACTGAAAAGTATAAGCTTTAACTAAAACATTTACAATATAAAAAATACAAGTATAATGAATAAATAAAATGATTCACTTTTTATTTCATATATCCATGGAAAATTTAATGTTATTATAATTCTTTTATCCAAAAGAATAGGGTATCCGTTCACCATAGATAACAGGTCTCTATTACAATCACTGGTAATCCCTCGATATGATGATTGAAAAATCCATCTTTCTATCCCTATAGTCCCTTGATTTTACAGGTAATAGGCACCTCAATCTTGAAAACACTTGAAATCCCTCAATACGATGATTAGCACATTCATCTTTCTATCCCCCAAGAACATGATTTTACAGGTAATTGGCACATCCGTCATTAAAAAAAATGAAATCCTTCGATGCGATGATTGGTCACACCATATTGTTATCCCTGTAATCCCTCAATCATTATAACCTAATCTGATGCACAATGAAAAACAAATCAATTATTGAAATTAAAAAACAAAGACCAATCCATTCACATTTTGTAGTTTCAAGGAATTCACATGAAGATAGAGAGAAGTCACATAGTATCTCTCTTGGACATGAAAGTAGATAAATTGTTTGTCTCTACTTGAAATCACCCCTATTTATAGGCCTTAGGTTCCAACTATTATATTTTTTCCAATGGTCAAATTTCTATGGAAACTTCTGAGGGACTTGGAGACCTAGAATTTTAAATTTCATATTGAAATAGAAAACATAATATTATTTTTATTAGTATATACCTATCTCCATGACAATGTTTTGGTTAAAAAAATAAATATAATAAAATGATAACTAGATTATGATTGGTATGAAACAGGTATTTTTATAAAAAATGAAAGCATGCAGGTGAGAAAAGTATAACATGAGTACGATTAATATCTCTTGTTAGTAGGAATATAATGAAAAATACTAATATGATTATATGTTGGTATGAATCACAATATAAGTACGATGGTCAGAGTATGTATGATAAACATAGTGGGTATGATGGTCGGAGTCAGTACAACATGAAGAGTGGGTAAGATGGTCAGATTTAGTACGATAAACAGAGTGGGAATGATGAAATATTGAGTACAATGAACAACATACATACAATGGAAAATGTGGGTACAAAAAATAGTGAGTACAATAAAATAGAGCCAATATTAAATGCAAATAATTTATTTTGAGAATTTCGTATAAAGAGATTTGTGATTTCCAAAAAAATGACATAAAATTAATAAGAGGAGTTTTGACTTAACGTTGTTTCATATTTATGTATAATTTATTTTTTTATTGTTTTTCTACCATAATAATTATTATATTATATAGTTTGATAATTTTTCAATAGATTTGGTGGTTTTATTGATGTTGTTTGTGCTTTAATGAGATTGGAAGATAATTTCCCTTTCTAATGGAAGATGAAACCCCACGCTTAGTTAAACATGAAGTGTTTGAGGTAACATGATGTCATGCCCCACTACCTGGAGAGGTGGTATGATGACGAGGTTACCTAGAATACTCTATAAATCTATTCATATCCATCAGGTTTTTTAATATTCCATAATTCAATGGAGTATTTAGAGACACCACTCAAGCGTTGAAGACACCAAAAAATTATTGAGTTATACAAAAGGTTGTAGAACTCGACAGGTTCATGAATGAACCAAGTATATTTTATTATGATATAATTTGCTATAATCTTAATGTGTATTAAATATTTTATAATGTTTTAGAGTTTTCCACCCATCCTTAAATCATGTGAGTGGAACTTCATTGTATAGTGACACAAAATTTGAGAGTTATTGAGTGCTTCCTTTATAATAGTCTCTTGTGATCTTATCATAAAATTCCCTTTTGATCCTTACTTATATTGTGAGTGTGGAAATGATGATCTTGGATAGGCTATCTATGAAGAAGCTAGTAAAATGCCCCATGAGAGCTTAGAGTAGGCCAAGTCCTATGATAATGATGGTTTCTATTCTACCATAATGGAGCACTTTATATCTATTCTAGATTTTTTTTGTAGATTGTTTAATGTAAAACACATGTCACATACTCAGTCATCTACACCTCAATAAGATATACAGTGTCCTTGGTGTAAAATTAATTATATGTTTTTAGTTTTTAATTTAAATTTTAGTTCAAAACAGTCATCATTAAATCAAAAATAGAGAAAAAACATTAATATTGTTTTGATACTTTATGAAATAAATCAATAATTCATTTTTGATGTGTAAAAATTAGTCATACCTCAATCTGATGCTCAATCTTACTAGTATGGATTTTATATTGTATATCATATTTAAACAGAAATTAAAATCAGATAAAAGAAAAATGATAAAATAAAATCATAGATTTTTTAATGTTTCTATATTTTAGAAAAATGACCCAAAAGTCATTTTGGACATGTTTTAATTATCCACAGATCAATGTGATAGATGGTGTTTCTGGTATGAAACATTGTATCCATTATTAGTTTAAAATTGTCATTTAAGATCAAGAAGTGTTTCACTATTTAATAACTAAGAAAAAAAAGCTTTATTTGTCTTAGTAATTTAGGTAAGTGTGGTACAAATAATTTTTGATGTGTAAGAATTAGTCTCACATCAAAATAACACATGATGTTAGCGATATAGCTCCATGTGCATTATTCGTGTATAAAATGACATTATAGTTAAAAAGTAAAACATTATAATTATAACCAAAAAGCACATTTAGATTGATTTATATATTAGGAAAAAAATCCATAAGTTATTTTTCACGTGTAGGAATTAGTCTCACCTCAATCCAATATAGGGTGTGACAGGTATAACTCATAGTGTGCCTTTTTATTTATAATTGGCATTAATTTTTGTCAAAAAAACGTGACATACTAAAATACATGAAAATGATTTTTTTATTATATTGATTTTTAAGGTAAACGACTCATAGTATATTTTTGGAATTTAGGAATAATTCAACCTTTAATTCGATACATGATGTCCCTAGTATGACTCAAATTTCCCGTTATCAGTTTAAAAATGAAATGTTACATCTAAAAGTGTAACACATTGAAGACAAAAAACCTATTCATGTGTTGTCTTGATAATTTAGGAAAATTATTCATAAGTCAATATTGATTTTTATGAATCATTTTCACAGACACATGATGTGACTTGTATGACTCAAAGTGTATCTTTCTAGTTTAAAATGACATTTTAGTAAATAAATGAAAATTGAAGTACTAAAAAATGAGAAAATAAATTCATATTCTTTTAATACATTAGTAAAACTATACATAGGTCATTTAGTAAGTGTAGGGATTAACATCACTATAATATAACACATAGTGTGACCATTATGACTCCATGTGTGAGTTTTTATTTTAATTTGACATTAAATTTAGTAAAAAGGACAACTGACATACTAAAAACTGATAAAACACATTCATATTTTTTTATAATTTAGAAATATTATCTATAAGTCATTTTTGATGTGTATAATTAGTCTAACATTAAACTGACACATGATGCGACTAGCATGATCCAATGTAAATGTTTAAATTTTAAAATTTCATTTTTGTAAAAAAGGAAAGTGACAAACTCAAAACCCAGAAAACACATTAGGATTGTTTTCAAGATTTTGTAAAAAAATACATATGTCATTTTTGATGTGTAAAAATTATTCTCACAATAATCTGATGCATGGAATAATAGGTTTGACTTCAAGTGTGTCTTTATATTTAAAATTGACATTAATTTGAGTAAAAATAAAATGTGAAAAACCCAAAGTTGAGAAAATGCAATCATATATTTTATACAGTAGGAAAAAATAAATAATTTGTTTCTAACATTTGGGAATCATTCATACATTAATTTTATATTCTATAAGCCAAATATTAATCAAAGTGTCCATTATTAGTTTCAAATTTACATTTTAGTTCAAAGAGTGACACTTATTGAAAACGAAAAAACATGATCATATTATCATGATAATTTAGGGAAAATCAATATGAAATTTTGAAAATGATGGAATTTTAATCACATCAAAATTACACATGATGTGACTAGTATTAATAAAATTGTATCTTTCCTATTTAAAATTAAAATTTAGTATAAAAGACATGTTTTTAATCAAAATCGAGGAAACACATTCAAATCGATTATATAATTTATGAAAATGATATATATGTAATTTGCATAATTTAGGAATCTTCCTCGCCAATTTATGATGCAAGGTGTGGCTGGTATGACTCAATGTGTATGTTTTTATATAATATTGACATTATTTATAGAAAAAAGGACAACTTGTATACTCAAAACCTATAAAACAAATTTTGATTATTATTATACATTGTGAAAAAAAAATCATTAAGAAACTTCAAACATGTAATAATCATCCACACCTCAAAACTATACATGATATGCCTATTATGACTCAATGTTTCTATTATTATTTTGAAATTAACACTTTAGTTCAAAAAGTGTAAGTCACTAAAAATCTGGAAATTTTTTTTGGATTATCTTGATAATATAGTACAACAACTAATTATTCATTTATGATTTGTTGGAATAAATCTCACATCAAAACAACACACGATGTGATCTATATGAGTCACATACATGTTTCCAGTTTATAATTACATTTTTGTAAAAAACACAAGTGACATACTCAAAACAAATAAAACATAATATATGTGTTTTCATACATTAATAAAATAACACATAATCCACTAGGAATGTGTATGAATCATCCTCCCCTCAATCTAATTTGTCGTGTAACTTGTATGACTACAAGTGTGTTTTTTATGTAAAATTGACATTATTTTTTTTGTGAAAAATTCATCTAACATACCAAAATCCTAGAAAACTCTTTTATATTGATTCAATACATTAGAAAAATGACACAAATGGTATTTTTATGCATATTAATTAGCCACACCACAATCTGATGTATGGTCTGACTTGTTTGACTCCAAGCATGTAATTGTATTCAAAATTGCTAATTATTTTATTTAAAAACGAAAACTAACATTATAAAAACTATGAAAACATTTTTTTTGTTTTAATACTTTAGTAAAATGATTCATAATCCATTTTTGACATGTTGTAATGAGCGGCACCTCAATCTGATTCACGATGTCTCCAGTATGACTCAAAGTGTTTATTATTAGTTTAAAATTGACATTTTAGTTCATAAAGTGTCACTCACTAAAATCTAAGAAAAAAGACATGTATTGTCATTAATATTTATAGAAATGATTCATATGTCCTTTTTTATATGGATTATCCTCACATCTAAGTAACACACTATGTGGATGGAATGACTCAAAGTGTCTGTTTCAAATTTAAAATGACATTTTAGTAAAAAAATAATTGACCTACTCAACATCATGAAAATGGTTTCATATTTTTTTGATACATTAATAAAATGATACATTTTTCATTTTAGATGTATATGAATTATCTAAGACTCAATATGATGAATGGTTTGACCAGAATAAAATCTAGTGCATGTTTATATTTAAAATTAACATTAACTTTAGTAAAATAGGAAAGTAACAAACTCAAAACAAATAAAACACATTCAACATATTTTTATAATTTTGGGAAATTATACATACGTAAGTTTTTATGTGTGAATTATCTTTAGTTTTATATGACACATCGTGTGACCGTTATGACTCCATGTGTGTTTTTTATTTAAAATTAATATTAACTTTATTAAAAAATATAAATCTATACCCAAAACTGTTTAAACACATTCTGATTATTTTTATACTTTAGGAAAATGATCCATAAGTAATTTTTAACATTTACGAATCAGTTTTATGTCAACATGATACACAGTGTTCCATGTATGAATAAATGTGTCCATTATCAGTTTAATCTAGACATTTTAGTTCAAAAAGCATTAGTAACTAAAAACAAGGAAAATGTTCTTATTTTTTCTTGACAATTTATGAAAACTATTCACAAGTAAGTTTTTGACATGTTTGAATTGGTCTCATGTCAAATCAAAACACAACGTGACCAATATGACTCAAATGGTATGTTTCTAGTTTAAAATGATATTTTATTACAAAACACAAGCAACATACTAAAAATTTAGAAAACACATTCATATTATTTTTCTTCATTAGTAAAATGATCTATACGTAATTTGGGGCATGTAAGATTTATACTTACCTCAATCTAAAACACAATTTGACTAGTATGACTCTAAATGCATGTTTTTATTAAAAATTGACATTTACATTTGTAAAAAGTCAACTGATATACTAAAAAAAAGAAAAGGCCATAGCATTATTTTGATACTTCAGTAAAGAGATCAATAAGTCATTTGTGACTTGTAAGAATCATCTGAACCTCAATCTGATATACTATGATCTTACTATGACTCAATATGATGTTATTAGTTTAAAATAGATATTTTATTTCAAAAAGTTCCACTGACTAAAAACTAAGAAAAAAAATTAGGATTTTCATGATAATTTAAGAAAATGATTCATAATTCATTTTTTATGTGTAGAAATCATTATTAGGTTAAACTGACACACGATGTGTCCATTATAACTCAAAGTGTTTCCTTCTAGTTTGAAATTACCTTTTCTTAAAAATCAAAAGCGACATACTTGAAACTGAGAAAACACATTTACAATGTATTAATCCTTTAAGAAAATGATAAACATGTCATTTGATATGCGTAGGAATCTTCCTATCGTCAATACATTTAATGGTGTCAATGATATGACCCAATGTTCATATTTTTATTATATATGTGTTATTTTAGTTTAAAATATACTCCACTAAGCCAAAACTATAAATATGATCCTATATTTTTTTCATATCATTTTATCAGATATTATGTAATTAATTTCCTTATCATTTTTATCATATAATTATTTAGTTAAATTTCACATAGATAAACATTGAAGATGAACACGAAATGGTGTGACATGAAAGAATAAACCACAACTCAATATAATACACGTTATTCATGGTATGACTAAAATATTAGATTAAAAATATCACTTTCTATATAATTTATTTATTTATAGTATTACTAACATAAGAATCGTTTTATAATATAGGTTCATTCTTTTTCTCGAGATGGGGTGTTTTTTAGAAAATGCATGAGTGTGTTCATGGGACAAAAATAAAGAAACATTGATGAATTTTATTATTTGTGTTAGTTTGTACTTATTCATATAATTATATGATCTAATATTTGAAATTTATATAACAATGTTTTTTTCTTATATTTGTTTTGTAATTTTTTTAATTTATAATCTATATTTGTACCTCTGATTTGTATTTTTTATAATTTGTATTATATATTTTTAACTATGATTTATTTTTTGTTATATTCTATTTTTGATGTTTTAGTATTCTATAAATATAGTAGATCAATATAGTATTATTCTTTATCAATGCTTATAAAAGTGCTAATAATGTTCACCTTTATCAGCACCTCCAAACGTAGTGATAAACGATACATTTATCAGTGCTAAATAAAAGTGTTGATAAAAGTGGTACTTTATCAACATTTTTTTGCACTACTAAAGGAACCATTTATCCACACTTTTATAGTACTTATAAATGAATTGAAATTTTTATTGTGCTCTGGTAGTCAGAAACTTTTTTGAGCTAACAAAGGCCAATTTTAGCTCTGTTGAAGTTTATATTAGTGCCTTTAATGGTGCTTATATCGTGTTTTTTATTACTGACACATTTCTGATGTTTCCATGGCCTTATGATTCAAGGTCATTATTGCTATTCTCTCTTGTTATTTATCATGATCATTCTATCGTAGGATATCATATTGTAACATTGAATCCCATATTATGCTTCATTGTCATGTTTATTCTCTTATTAGACAATTTATCTAACCACTTGTATCTATGTATGCCCCAGTTTACCATATGCAGTTTTATAAAGACAAAGGGTTTTTCTGAGATAATTATGGAGATAAAATTAATATATTTCATTACCACATTTATGTTTTATTTACCCTTCCTACAAAAAATAGGACTTTTGATCCTGGTTTTTTATTTGATGGAATATTATATTAAATATCATTTGATAATATATGTAAAAATGATTGAGTCACTAAATAATGACATAATGAAAGTTAGACATTCAGTCAATTACCAGGATCACTTTACAGGTATCCATTTCATAGATCGTGATATCCAACAAATTTTTTTAGCTTTCAATAAATATAAGACACTCTGTACATATTTAGAGATGATTAAAATTTTTGCCTTTTGGTGTGTCTATAGAATAAAAACTAGTAGAAAAATTAATCTGTATGTGAAGGAAACCACCATCTTGAGAATATATAATAGAATTTGAAGCACCCTTATTGAAAAGTGTTATGGACTGAAATGTGGCGATCAAAACATTACATGAAATGTTCAATGGTCCATCTCTACAGTCATTTAAAATATGTATATCACATACACTTATCCCGCCTCATATCTATGTTCCTAGCATCAAGGTGCATGAATTACCCGTGTTAATGTTTATTGAAGAGTCTAAACCTACTTATAAAGAACATAGACTAATCCAAGAATCATAGGTCATGTGTTTTTACACCCTATAGAAACTCAAACCCAAATCTATAGAGCATAACAAATCCAGAAGCCCCATATTTCCACATTTTCAACACTTTCTATAAGGTAATTTAATAAACATTTTATAATGTCAATATTAACACTTTTAATGTACAATGGAACTCCACCTGAGTGGTATAAAGAATATTAATTCTTCTCAACCTTTTTACCACTACCTTAATTCCCATTATCGGTCTTCCACTTCCAGCTACCATAAGAGTCACTCTCATTAATAGATGCATTTATATTGTCATAATTACTAAATTATGGAAGAAGATCTACTACTCAATCATTTTCCAAGCCCATCATAACAGAAAATTCCATATATTAAATCTCTAGCTAATTCATTAAATTGAAACTAATTATATTTCATATAATATTTGGATGATGATTTATTTGGAACATCCGGGCCATCAATGCATCAATTTTTGGCCAATAGGGTATCTCAATGAAGAAGTTCAGTGAAACAAGTAGATTACATAATTACATACATGGATCCAAACATGATATATTTGAATTCCTATCCATGGTATAACTTTATCATGAATGGAAATAATTTTTTGATGAACATGTTATTGAGGTCCTCATAAGAAATACCTTCACATCTACTATATTGTCCCATGACACCCCACTATTTCCTAGAGGGTCCAGGAGTCCAAAACACTAATCAATTAACCAATCATTTTATAGTTGTCTCAACAATCAATAAAATTCCCTCAATGATTTATATACAATCTTCAAAATCATGTGGTCCACTTATACCCTCAACGGATTGTAGATGATGGAGATAGAAGTCATGATCATTGTCAACCATGGTCCTTTGTACTCCTCCATCATTGGTATGAACAATAAAAATGTAATATGGTTGGAGTGGATCTAATGGCTAAACCACATGAGAAGGTACAAGATATTTATAAAGTGCATCCTCCTACATATATTGTGGTGGAACTGGTGAATCCTCTCTAATGAGAGAAATTAGGGTTCATTGAGGTGAATTTTTTTATAATTCAAGATGATCATTTAGAGCACCCAAAAAAACATGCTAATGAAAAAAAATTAAGTAGTTAAGGTAAACATAGATGAAATCTATAGAATCATATCTTAAAAGGCTACTCACAATAAGAACGTACAACCCACCAAATAATAATCAATTCTCTTTATACCTATAAATTAGTCACAATAGCATATATAAAAATCATAAAATTCTTCTCATGTTAAACAAACTAATTACACATAGTTATATAAAAAATCAAATATATATGTATACATATATAAATATATATATATATATATATATATATATATATATATATATATCATTCAACAGAGAATACAAGTATGTCCAAAACAAGTATCACAATAAAGGTAATAAATTAACAAACTATTATGTAGAATAGAAAATTTGTACATATGACATGTTATTATACATTCATACTCATGTAGTATGAACAAAACCAAATCCCATAAAATTATAAGAAAATACCATCACTAATAATTCTAAGTTTCATTACACATTACTAATTCAGAAACATTGAAAATCTCATACATGTGTTCTACCAAAATTATATTTTTTATACCATGTCATAATATAACGCGTAAAAATATTAAAACTCTACTCTTATACCATTTTTGAAATTCCCCAACCTAGTTTTTCTTGAATATCACCTGAGTGGGAATACCATAAGACCTCATGCACACCTACCCATATAAGGGGCTTCTGACTAGCAGTAAGGGTCTAATGGTTTATTGAGGAGACAAAAACCTCAGGAATCATATCCATACAACATATAAAAATTAAAAAATAAAAAAGAAATAGTATCATGAGGAAGATAAAATTAACATAATGTAAGAAAAAATATTATCCCATGTCAGACATATAATTAATCCTAAAGAACAATGTATAAATTCAGATGAGAGTATATAAAATTTAATCATAAATAAACTCTATAGAATCATCTTGAATCTGCTATTGTATTGCTAATAGAAACATGTTATACTGCATAGCTATCTTTCGCATTCCCCACTCCCTTACCTAGATCACAAATCAGAATGTCTACACACACATCGAGATACCAATGCAGGGTGTGATTAATGAAACCCAGTTGGACACCAGAAATGTGTTTTCAAAATTTTATCATAGGTATAAAAGGTGTATTCTATGTTAAATGTAAATATTCATGTTAGAATCACAATAATATGTAGAGAGTTCATGTACTAGCTAAGATACTATGATCCCTGGACATACCATCATTGGATCCATGTTGAAAGGATAATAAATAATGATATGAAAAGTGATAAAGAGAAATACATGAGGTTAGTGATCATGTTTAATATAAATATTAATGAATTGATTATTCTGTTAGGAAATAAGGTTGATAAGTCCCATCACAATAATGGGTCAGACCACAAGGTCATAATAACTCAACTATACATTATGTAAGACCTCAAAGTTATATCTTAACACAACATCTTGGGTTAGTACACAAGGCCTTCATAATTTTGATTCTACTACCATGGTTCTAACATCAAATTCACAATCCCCCTATCCTATTATTATATCCCATTCCATTATCGTCACATATCTTGTCCACTCCTCCTGTATGAAATAATCATATAACGACGATCCTCATGTTCCACGTACCAAAAACAATACCTCCAAAGGTATCCTAATTCACACTATTTGGAAGGGAATATAAGGTATAACATATCATTTCGTCATGAGAATTTATTAGTAACATACATAACACGTGATCAGAATCGTACATGATTACAATGTATATAATAATTCTCAGGGAATAAAACATCATACATGGGTCTCTAATGCTTCACACAAAAACAAACATACAATCACTATCAAGAAGGCACAAAAAAAACTATTCCAATAGAAATATAACATCAATGAAACAATAGTATACAATGGACCCAAATGGTAACGAAATTATTACCTTATACAAGTTGATGAAAAACACCAAAACCCAATTGAAATTGATGCCCAATATATAACTGGATTGATCCCACATATCAAGAATCCCTAGAATTGATCCCAACTCAAACACATTAAGGTTATAGACTGGTCTTCAATGACATTATAAGTCTATGATATTGCATCAATACCAACATTCCTCTTAGGTGCCTTCAACAACTCAAAAAATTTAAATTGATCACTGGAGGGATGTCTTCGCATTATATCCATGACCATTATATAAATAATAAAATTATTCATCATTATATAGACTGAGAATCCATATATTTTTAAACAACAATCTATATTAGGGAATCAACTTCAGGGAAGAGGGTTATATAAAAAATAAACCTAATGAATGGTGTTTTAGGGATCAGAAACCTTAATTCCCAAACATCATCACACTTGGATCCATCATATTCAAGATTTGAAGGAGTAAAAATCTCCATGGAAGGGGTGAAAAGTCTATAGATTTTATAGGGATCTCAATATAATAAAATAAAATAAAAAATTGGTAATTAATGGAAAAGTAAATGGGATTTTAGATAATTATTTCATGCACACAAATATTGGTTTCATGGTTAGGAAAACTATTTTCCACATATGTGAGGCTTTATATCTCTTTAGGGAAGCCATGAGGATTAATTTTATAGTTTAAGAAACCATGTTATAGGAATTATTTTGTACATGGAAACAAGATGTATGTTTTTTAGGATAGTACACATGGTTTGGATACTAAAATATTATGTCATGGTCGTTATAATTTTATTAAATGGTATATTTGTGGATCATTCAAAAATCAAAGTTATTTAGTACTGTCCTTGACCAACCATTGTGATTTATATTTTTTTTTCTTAGGTTGAATTGATACTACAGATATTTTTAAGAAATTTATCAACCCTATATAATCTAATGACCAATTTGAAACTAAAGTGAGAAAAGTTTCACAACTGAAATGAGTATGAGGATAATTTCAAGGATTTGAAAAAAAGGTTATTCAGTGAACCTATAATCAAACTATGTTAAAATTTAGAAGATGTTTTTATATATAATTATGTATTAATGAAATGATAGGTATTTTTTCTTATTCAAAATAAAATTATAATTGAATATCCCTCATGATAATTAATGGTTCGTGATAAAAATATCCCGAACCATGATTTTTTTCTGAAACATTTATTTTTTCATAATCCATTTGGATTCATAATCATTATGGTTGAAGGAATGATACATATAATAATAAAAAACACATGAAATATATATTCTCAAAGAAATTATTAAATATAATCCAAAATAGATTGTTGGATTTTATTAATGATTTGAACTACCGAATACACTGACAACCAGAGATGGTGAATATGGTGGTTGATGCTTCAATCCCAAAAGATAATTTTTATTTATCTAGGAAAAGGATTCAAATTGACCCAATACATATTAATTGCTAGAATATGGATCATTAAATCACATTTAATGTTGATATATACTATCTTTCTTAGAATAATGGTTTACCATCTATCAATGTAAATTGTGAATAGGTGTAGAAGGAGGATTTATAACTACAGAAGAATTTGAGAAATTTTTATAATTTAAATCATGATTATAATAAAATGATAAGGTGTATGAATATTTTATGTTTCTTAAAATATTAATAATGAAGAATAATCCATTGTTTAAATCTTATAGTTCATCATTTTCATTTTATTTTGGATGTAGGGTGATGTATTGAAATCTCAAAGAGCATTTATGGTGGGAAAATATGAAAAGGGATATTACAACATATTTATCTTTATTGCTGGAATTCCATAATGTTAGTGATATGGAAAACTATTTTTTGTGGATTCTATTACTATAACACATGATATAATTGGATTAAAAAACAACACCATGGATTTTTTCGCCAAACTCACCAAAACATCTAATGGATATAATGTTATTTGGGTTACAGTCAATCACCATACAAAAATAATCATATTTAATTTCTATCTATGATGGATATTTCATTTTAAAAATTTTCAATTATATACATTAGGTACATGCTATGGTTTTATAGAGTACAACATTCTATTATATGAAATTCGGGTCTCATTTTTGGACTAATGTTTTGTAGAAGTCTTTATCAGGAATTGAATATGGGTTCGAAGTTTATAACATCATACCATCATCACAAATTTTTTTTTGTGAGATGACCATTCATAACCTAGAAGATATATCAAGATATTTTTCTATATATTTAATAGGTTTTTTGTGATTAAAAATATCAACGAGTTAAATTTCTTTAAAATAATAGATTTCACTCGAGCATTCAGATGGATCCTTATGAATACCTCTATGGATGGATGTGCAGAACTCCAACATGTATGGATGATGTTTATGAACGAAATCTATTGTCACCAGAGATATTTGAGGAACTAAATGTGAATATATATTTAATAATACATCTATGATGCACAATGTCTATAAAAGAGTTACACTAAAAGTATTTGGTGACATCTTGAGATTAATGTTTCTTACAAAGTATTCCTATAAATATCTAATTGGAATAGGGTTGTGAGATTTATAAATTAGTGAAAAATTATCCCTATATATATATTTCCCCCATCAATATTTATAATCACATCATCATAGTTTTCTATCACATTAGGTTTCCACTGAATATCTCTTAAGTTCATGATGGGTTCCATTTAACTTTTTCGAGGAAGTGCATAACTGGTCATTCAAATATTAAAAAAATAAGTGATTATACAGTTGGCACATGATAATTACTATGAGGAAAAACTGGTAAATATCTCTAATTGAAGAGATAAATATTTCAGGAATAAGAGTGCACACCTAGTTAATATTTTCAGGTCAAACTATAAAGTTAGGTAAGATACTTAGAAGTTGAGGATGTAATGAAGCAGAAGTATCTGTAGTTTTTTTATATGAATAACATATTTTTGAGGGATAAACTCTTATAACTGGGGATTGATGTAACACCATGATAATAACAAATATTTTCTACTCTTAATTAGACTCAAATTGTTTGAAATATTGCTTCATACACAATTTTGAGATTAAATGAAACATGATATACTGTTAAAATATTATTAGTAAATGAGTGTTTTGTTGTGTATCCATTGGATTAGAAGGTAAGGATAGTAATACAAAAGTTAATAAAAATATGTATTAATGTTTTCATTTATGAAAACATATTTATTAATTCCATGGAAATAAGTACACGATTTTAAATGTTATAAATAATATCATATTATTTAAAAAGATCATTTTTATGTATTTTATTTTATCTTATATTATTTTAGGTTCACTAATGAACTCAAATTAAGATCAAATATTTTGGAAATGAATATAAAAAAATGTAAAATATATTTTTTCAATTATTATTATTTATATAGAAATGAAGTAAAAATCATTTAAAGGTAAAAAAGTGAACTTTTTTAGAAAAATATTTTTATTTTCCATAATGTATTTTATCATAATAAATTGAATTAATAACTATAGATGAACAGTTTTAATGAAAGACGTAGAAAAACTATTCCATAAAAAATATTAACTTTTTTCTAATGGTTGTTTCTATACCTGAAATAAAGATAAAATATTTTTTGGTTATAAATTTATTTTCTAAAAAATGGGTTTATGTGTTTTGTTAATAGATTTTAGAATTAATTTATCTCACTTGTAGAAATTGAATATTGTAAAATCAATTTAATATTTATAATTATAATAATTAATATTAGGAAATATTGACAACATAATTTTTGTTTAAAATGAATATATACAATTGTAAATATTATGTAACCATTGTAAGGGTTAAAAGGATTAAAAGCTGTGTTACCTTATGAGATATGATTTAAAATATCATTGAACAATCTCTTTAGTTTTATTGATTGATTATATTTAAAATTTAACAATATTATCTTCATTTTTTAAGAGATTATGAGGAACTTGAGTTCCGTATGATGTATATTATATAATAAAATATCAAGTATTTACATGTTTTGAACCCACCTCATGTATAAAAGGGTGTGTTCCCTTCTCACTTCTCCACGTTACATGATACATTTATATCATCCAATATATATACAAATACCCTCTCAACCTTCATATATATGACCCAAAATACATATTCTCACCAAAATACCAATCTAGATGGATTGATGTTTAAGAAAAAATATGTATTCCAATGAATAGTGGCTTAGGTTCCTGCGTGAGGCATGATAGGGCTTGAGGCAAACTTTTACATTACAATTTCATTAATTTTATGCATTTACTATGTTAAATTTAAATTTGAGAAATCATATGATACTTAACTTTTAATACACACATATTTTCTTCCCATTTGGATATTTCTAGAGTTTTCATTTTTTTCCTTACATTTTCCTATCCTCTGTACTTAAAATGACAAGGAAAGTGTTTTTAATAAAATAAAACGTTATTTTAGTATTTTTGGGTCATGAATATTTATCCATTATGTCGGTTTTCTTAAACAAATACTGGAATTTTTTTTCTATAATTAATATTTAAATAAATCCTATTCTCCTAACCTTTTAATTTCTTTACCAATAATTTAAATGATTCTATTTTAATGTCTTTCATATTACTCTCTTTAAACATTTTATAAAAGTGTGAATCGAATGTTACATATTTACATATCTTATATGAAAATATTTCACCACCATCATATAATTACTCTTTAATGATTTTTCATTAACATTTTTCAATGGTATTATAAATAAAATCTTATTTCCATTTTTTTTGAATTTTGGTTTTAAATATTTCCAAATGAAAAATGGTGGTTTTCTATTAATTATAAAAGAATATTTTAATGATTTTATATAAAATATTTTTGACCATGCCAATATCCTTTATATTTATTTACATCAATACAAATATTCTTTTATGATACCATCCATTATCCATGTCTATATTGATAATGATGATGATATCATATTGATGATTCTATGAAACTTGTTACATTCCAACAAGATAAATAAGATATGATGATATAATTATTAAACACAATTTTATTTCATGGTCTATTATATAATTAATGTTTTTATGATATTATGGTACATTTATGTACAGTTTTCATAATGTTATGGGTGGTCTTAGACTTTTGTAGTCCTTTAATGCATTGGGCAGAGATTGATATAACATATGATAATGTGAACTACAATGGAGAGTGAACTGACTAAATTTTGTCACATAGTTCACTATAATAATATTATAAATGACCCATAACATTGGAAATTGAGGAATATGGTGTAAAAATACACAATAGGACTCTATAAACTATAATACTTTTGGAAGTGAGTTTTGACTAAGGAAATTATTGAATGAAGAGTGAACCTAGTCAAATATGGGACAATATACACTATGGTAGTCTCGGTAGTGAGAATTAAAGTGGGAAATGATTTTCTAAAGTTAAGTGTATATAAAAACACATTAAGATTGTGATTTTTTATCATGGTTCATTATTTATTTCTAATGAAGGCATATGCTTATGACATACATAATTTTAAAATTAATCACTACATGGGGACTCCAGATCAATGATCTTTTTCAGATTAGGTATGGGTTTTGTAATTTATAGTCAATTTATCATACCATTATTCTTATTTTAAGCTCACATATTATCATTCATTGATATCTCTTATGTGTACCCTTATTGATCATCTAACCTCACACTTTTCTTATGTTTTCATTTCCCTAGGTTTTGAAAAATGGGTTTAAATATAGATATTCAAAGATGAGTACTAAGTGAGAAGAACATTGTGGGACACAATGAAGATATTTCAGTAGGAAAGATAATTTCGAATCTTGTTTACAAATACACTAAAACATTAATGTTATGGAATGTGTATTACCAGGAAAGTTTGGGATCCGAGTGTACTCGGTCCCAAAAAATTACTAATAAAAATAAAAAAGATACAAAACAATACATAAAATGGCACAAACACCAACAAACACAGGTGGCTGGCCAAACCCGCCCACAAAAACAACCAGAGCATAAGTTCAATAGAAAAATAACAGTGTCTGAAATTGCACAAAACCCAAAGAGGTCCAACTCGGACATCCACTCAGTAAACCCGCCCAAAAAACCAACCAACACCAAAATAACACGGTCTGAAATCGCACAAAACCAAAAGAGGTCCAACCCAGACATACACCCAGTAATAAATACCCACATATATCCTGTATCTGAGGCCATGATTCCTTAGTGGAACACGAATCACCAGTCCATCGGCGCTCCCACTCGATCGAGGTTCTGTCTCATGCATACGTCCAACCTCATCATTCATTCCGCCTAAAAAAACGTCCGAAAATCAGGCCAGATAGTCTGCATCCCGCTGTACCTGCTGCCCAAGGTCTTCAACGACTCCCACATCACGAGGTCATATCATCCCTATCAACGCCGCAAATTTCGGCCATCCAGCAAAGCGCCAGCCATCGTCAGCCACCTATAGATCGTCAGGTTCAGCCCGCATCACGGCTGCATGTTGCAGCCCAACCTGCTTCACGCCCTATGATCGTGTCCGGCGACCTATTATTTGGTCAATAATAAAACAATTAGTCTCATAAACTTTTAGTAATATCATAGGATTCTATTGGATTTATAGATAATATGAGTTTTGATAGTAAATGGTAAATTAGTGATGGATTGGTGATTCTTCTAGAATTGTTGAAAAGGATATTTATTGAGACTCGTGATGTTTTTTTTAAATGTAAGAAATGGTTTTCTTGATGGATATTATGTCCACACAAATGACGAATGATGTATAGAGTCAAACTACAAGTGAATAAAATTGAATAGAATTTCCCAAGAGTGCAACATGATAATTCAAGATAGAAATACACCATAATGGGGGTTGAGTTAAAGTTCAAAAAGTATATTTTCCTATGGGACCATTCCTTATAAAAAGGCATTGTTAGACGAGTTAATTCTGAACATAAGAATTTGGAAAGGGACAATGTCATGTTGGTCAATGTGGTTGTGTTCTAAGGAACTTGTGTAACACATCCCAGTTCAATAGGGTAATAATAAGGAATGAATGGTCATGGTCCAGAATTGTGAAGGCTGACATGAAATGTATTATGTCATGGATCATGGTATTATTTGATGAAGGTTTTCATAATAAAAATGGAAATAGAGAAAAAATTATTGAGGCTATTATACTATGATTATAAAATAGATGGACCATCCTCTATGGTGGGTGGGGTTGTTTAAGAGTATCCCTATGAAATATGGTAAATATGATAATAGGTTTAATGGAGTTTGATGGAGGTTCTGGTTAAAAAAATATCTAAAATCCAATATATTTTAAAGAAGGACACAAAGTTTTAGTCCCTAGGATTTTGGAGTCAATTCTATACTGTTTTCTTACCACATTGTAGTGAAAGGTGTGTCATTGGTGACATGCATAATTTTGGATAATTCATTATGGAAATGCATGTATAGTTCATGAATAATTCTATAATCACATGAATTTTTTAAACCATTATTCATACATTATTCAAATTATTTCATAGTCTTCATTAGGTTAATTAAATTGATATTTAATTCAAAAAACTATGATAGATGGTTTGAAAACAAAGACAACAAGTTGAATACTATAATAGATATCAATGATAGAGATCATTGATGAGTGAGGGGCTATTTTCCTTGACCATAATTCTGTTATTTGTTTCCAATTTATTTTTCTCTAGATATCCTATTATATAAGGAGAAACTCCACCTATAGAAAGTAATGTGTGATAAGCACATAGTATATCTATATATAAAATAAGAATAGAGCTGAGTTCCTAGTACAGGAAATGAAGGAAAAAGAATATGGTGATGGAATCTATTAAAGAATATTCTAAGTAAGATAAAGGAATTTCTATGCAAAACAAAAATGTGAAGCTATAGTGTTTTTATAAAAATAATATGGTCCTTCAATCAAGATTATTTTATAAACTATGATGGGGAATATAAAGAGGAAATAAATATAGCATCTTCTCATACATGAGGATGCATACAAATCATGTGATTCAAGTGAAGTGACCCACATGTCCACAAACGTATTAAATGTGAGAATTTCCACCATAATGAGAACATAAAGGAATGTTTAATGGCATGAATCAAGGGAAGAATTT
This sequence comes from Viscum album, assembly GCA_963277665.1. Lineage (NCBI taxonomy): Eukaryota > Viridiplantae > Streptophyta > Magnoliopsida > Santalales > Viscaceae > Viscum > Viscum album. The sequence goes on from OY728133.1 coordinate 1,675,887,997, forward strand.
TTTTGTTAGTAAAACTCTATAAAGTAGTGATCTGAGTTAAGGAGTGACTTTTTCTAAACCCCATGTGAAGAGAAGTGTTATTTATAATGTTTTTTATATAAAACATCACCAAGTCATACTCTAGATGCACATCACAGTGATGGTGAACCATATAAATTATCATTTTCCAATTTACTTTCTTCATGCACACCAAAAGTGGGTAAAAAGATAATCACATAATACATAGTAAAAGGGTGGTCATGGGAATTAGTTTAGAACAACATCCATGAAAAAAATCATTAATAGTGACCCTCAAGGTTGACAGGTCAAAATAAAATTATGGAAAGTGATATTAAAAAAGGTAATAAATTCACATAATCATTGTATTCCCTGATTCCCCACCACTAGGGTAATCTCATTCTAAGACCCTATTGAATGACTAGTAATTGATATCATAGGGAAGGAGATTCTTTCGTGCATTTTTTACTCTACCATTATCTAAAGATATTAAAGAGAAATTGCATACACAGTGAAGGCTCTAATGTCTAATAGAAATGACTTCGATGAATGATAAATGGATTTTTATTTTCTATATGAAAGATTCACATAGAATTACATGATTAGATGTAAAAGAATGATTTATTACACTATTCTGAAAAGAAGTTATCATTGAAGAAGATCAAAGAAACATATATATTGATTCTTTGGTCAAAAAGTCATTAAAGGGTTCTCTTAGAAAATAAATACATAATGATTATTCTAAATAGAAATTCTCTCACAATATGTGGATGATATTGAATGATCTATAAGTAATATATGATGAATAGTTCAACAGTTCAAGTGGAAATAATAATAGAAAAGATTCTAGAAGGAATAATTCTACTAAAAATATAAAAAATTGAATAGAATTTAATGTATAACATTATCATTGGTGTGGAAAATGAATGGTTAATTTAATTCATTGTTTTAGATTGTAAAATAATATTTTATTGATATGTTAAACCAACTTCATGATTCTAATCATGTAGGTGTTCATGAAATTTAAATATGGATATCCAAATTCTATAAGATATTGTATAATAATGTGAAGTCATACATAATGTTTATTAGGTAGTGAAAGAATATTTTTTTACTTGGATTATAAGTGGGAAAAGAGATAATAATTCCCCATAATTTTTTCAAATTAAAAAATATCAACCATGATTATGGTACAATGTGACATGATTGAAGAGATTTCACATGATATTTTGAAAAAAATATCAACAAATACAAAATTTATAGCTATAATTATTTCACTAATGAATTAACATTAATAATGAATAAAATTGGGATTTAGTTTCCCTAAAATATATAATTGATATCTAAATTTTTGAATTTAAATGAAATCAATATCAGAAAATACAAGGAGAGGATAAACACCTACAATTAGTAGTCTTAAATCAAAAAAAAAAAGAAAAATAAAAAAATAAATTATTCCAGACCTATAATATTAAAGAAAATAGAAGTTCAAAGATAAATATTTAAATGATGATCTATAACATCCTAAGTTATATATATATATATATATATTACATTTTAATTGATGAATATTAAATAAATTTCAAAAATAAACACATGTGGAACATAAAAGATTAGTTTATTTTGAGATTAAATACTCAATATTTTTATTTAATAAATGATATTCAACATCTCCCACAAATATCGTCCCACATAGTAATCTTCATAAACATTCCATACATAATCTCATTCTTCATAACATTGGGGAAGGAAACATAATAAAGGTTGTGCTCATATTCTCAGGGAAGGTAATCATGAAGATATTAACATAACATAAAAATAAGGCTATTAGAACATGCGAATAAAATTAGAAACCCATACACTGCATAACATAGATTATATCTATAGTCGTGAAATTAATCATGATAGTTTATAATAAATGAACCATATTTGAATTAAAGAGAATGATCCTTGTGAATATAAAATATTGATAAGACCTAGATTTTTCTTCATATATATAAGAATAAAAATCCATATGTAAAAGATATCAAAAAATACATTCATAACAAGTTAAGCATGTGGAAAACCCTATATACCTACTTTGGGCCTCAAATAACATCATGTGTTTCATATTTTGGGCTTGGGATATCCACTTATGTATCCTCATTTACTCTTGGTAAATCCTCTAGCGCACTCTTTGAGACCATAAAAAATTAATCATTACACAATTAATTATACAGTGATATTGGTACAAAAAAGCACAAAACCATACATTTTTATTATATAAGATCATAAAAAAAGCATCATATCATAACACATTGAATTGAAATGGGTTTCATAAATATTTTATCATAGCATAACCCATAAAAAATGTGTTTCATTATTATCTCATCTATTTATCATAGCATAAACCATGGAATAAGACTAGATTTCATAAAAATATCTTCATCATAATCATAATCCATCTATAGAATGAATAAGTATGACATCATTGGATTATATCCTTAACAAATATTATATATCATTAAATATTCCATCATATATTGAAAATGATATTAAAAGATAAATTGGTATATTTCTTAAGGAAAATATCATTTTTATTGTGAAACAAACTCTTTAAAATCATAAAATTTAACAAATGGTATAGAAATTTTATTTCCATTAAGATAATATTTGAAACCTGTAAAAGAATATTTAAATCATTAAGCAGTTATGATGTTGGTAAATATCATTCATGTATTACACGTAAAAACCATGATTTCTTACACATTACCGGTAAAAGAAAAATGTAAATGATTGGAAACTATCTAAAGAATTAATTTAAATAATTTTATGAAATTTACAAATGGGATTTTTTTTATATAGTAATTATTAAATAATTTTTTTTTCTAAAAACATGGACCTCTATGAAAAATGATTTCAGACTGATTAGAGAAATAAAAGCTATTTTTCGTAAAAAAATTATTTTGGAACATTGAGTACATAAAGATTAAAAAATGAATATAAAACATAATTTCTTTTTGAAATTAAGGGTGTATAATTAAAAAATGAATATTTTGATATTTATATCATAATATTTCATCATTTTAACCTAATCATGAATGACCATGATGAATAATGAGGTTGTAATATAATACCCTTACCACTTTGGTATCATTATAATCGTACAGAATGCGATGGAATAACAATTATTGAAAATTAAATAATATAATAATAATTATCATGATTATATAACACGTCAAATGATGAGTATATTCCAAAAAAAAATTGTTGAAAATGGAATTCTAATCCTTGAAATAAAAGAGAGATTAGAAATCCCTTAACATAAGTCTATAATTACATTTTACATGTTCGATCCTTCTATATAATAAATATAATTATATCATAAATATATTATTGAACAATAACTATATACATCATATAATATATTATTTACATATGAAATTTAATTACCTATTTATTAAAAATCTTTTTTAATATCACTTTCAGGGATTAACTACTTTATTTTTTCTATATGATCTGGTTTGGTATTTTTAGTAATTTCACTTTTTTCACGTTTCCTTAATTTCTAGAATGTTAGAAATGATATAAATATCGTATATATTCATTACATAAGTATTTATATTAATCCACTAATGTTATAGAGAAAAAATAAATTACACCGTTCATGGAGATGGTAGGTTGTATGTAAGAATGAACGCTGTTTCCAATTTCTCAATGGATGGAAAAAAATAAAGGTAAAAAATATAACATTTTTACAGATAATTTTTTATTTCATAGTTATCATAAATATTAAATAAATATATCTTTATTACCATATATTTCATAATAAAATAAAAAACATATCGCATGGCCTCAAGGCGGTGGTAGTCCACACATATGCTTGAGCGATATTATCTTTTTCCAATGAATTTGAAGATAACAAGTTTTCTATGAAATTATAATTATATAAGTGCAATTATTTCATTAATATCTTATAAATATTATAATATGAACCATTACCTCTATTTGTGGGAGGCGGTGATAGTATAAAATTACATCAGTTCGCAAGTTGGTAGTCATCCATAGACATGATCGATAGTTTCATTTCCAATTTGATGATAGTAGAGATGAATATAGGTTATGAACCTAATATAATAAAATTAAAATATAAGGGGGATAATTATGTTACAATATCATCATTTTTTAAAATATCTTAAGTATGTGAAAAAATAAATAAAAAAATTGTTCACATAATAACGAAACCTCTTCTTCGAAAATCCTCTTTATGTTAGCACAAAAGACAATTTTATTACGTTTTAAAATCAAAATATGACCCATTGGAAGTGGGTAGAAATGTTCTAAATATGCTTTTTAAGGTATTTTCATAAATTAATGTCTATGGATGTTTTAATATGATTAGATATGAGATTCCTTTTTATATGTTGGGAAATAAACTCAATTGGAAACTACATGGAAAATCCCTAAAATAATTCAAAATGACAGTCATTCCCAAGGGAAAAGATTTTAAATGAAATATATATTCAAAATATTGATAATATAAAGTAAAAATATTATTAATTAATAATATTTAGACAAGTATTATTGGAAAAAATATCCATACTTCTTTTATCAACCGATAATCCCGTTTTATCCTTGACTATAATAATTACATATTAATGTTTTCACTATTAATTATGACCAACAATTAAGTATAATATATTATATAATATTAATTATTTTTTTGAAAAAAATTAAAAATATTTTATAAAATTCAAATCATAGATGTTTCCAATTTAAGTTAATATTAAACTAGAAAATGTGACGGGAAAGCGATTTCCAACGTATAAGTTTTATTAAGTAGAGAATGATTCAATATCTAAATTGAAAATAAAATTTATTTAAATAAAATATATTTGTGTAATAAATATATAATTGAAATAATTTTAATTTTAAAATAATCTAAATATAAAATGGACCATATAAATGTTTTTAATGAATATACGATTTGTAATAAAAATCAATATTTTTACTATTCATTGTAAAATTAATCTTCACTGAAAATTAAAACAAGTTAATAAAAATATAATTTTAAAATTTAAATTTCTTAAATGAAGTTTAATTTATCATATAAAATTTTTAATAGTTGAAAAAATTACTTTTTTTTCAATAAATGTAATGAAAATAATTTTTGAGAAATGGTGTTTTTCTAAGCATATAAACACTTCAGTAAAAATTATGCACTTTTTTTCAATATGTTTTCATAATATAAAATCATTATAATTAATTGTTAAAATTGTGTTATTCTTATTCATACTATCGAGTTTAGTTAATAGGTTATAATTATCACTTTTAAAAAATAATACTAATAATATATCATGGTTCTTTAAAACATGGTATTACATGTATCACAAGCTATCGAAGAAAATAAATATATTTTTAAAAAAATCATAAAAAATTTCAGTATTACATTCAACCAATCATAAAATTAATTTTTCTCTATAAATTACATGATCTAAATATAATGATACTTTTTCCTAATCATGACCTCATGTTACCAAGTAGCTTAATCAAATTGCTGATTTCTTTATAATTCATTAATACGGTAAGTGGTATTATTTCATATAAATTGGTATCTATGATCCAAAATCAACCCCAATTGTTCATAATAATAAATAAAATGCTTTAATGGTAATATTTATTTGTTCTGTACATTTGAATGGTTGAGTATATACATCCTCATGAAAGATACATGGAACACATTGTAGACTGTATGTAGGTTCAGTTAAAGCATTATGTAATAAGAAACCATACCTAATAAATGATTAATATCAATATAGTCAACATACCATGTGATCAAATTTTCTATAATCCATAATATGATAACTTTATTCCATTTATATTTTTATAAGAATACCTTCCCACCAACTTAAAACTCTAGATCATGTTGATGATTATTATTATAATATCTGTATCATCTATGAGTTGTCATGATGTGTTGTTAAATGGTTCTAAATTTATATACCATTTCCTCAGATATCACAGGTACTAATAGATTTATTTATCCATCTTTAACCCATTATGTTGTAGTTATAGGCTTTTGTGTATAAATGGTTTTTAGGATCTATTTGAATGCTGAGGTCCAATATATTTCTGTAATAAAACTCAACTATATGATAGTGTTGGTCCTAAACAAATATGAAATTAATAGAAAAACATATCGACATATCCTAGAGGTTATGATTTTTTCTCTCAGACTTACCATCTTTCTAAAAATGATACAAAATTATAAATCATACCTTTATATCAAGATATTACAAAATACTTCTCCAAAACCTCATGGTACACCTTGGATCTCGAAAAACACAATAAAACGTGGTATTACCTACATACTTACCACTCCTATAATTTAAATCCTATAAATATATTCATGAGATATAAATTCTTCAATTTAGATTATGTGTGCTGATTTCATAAGGTTATTTACTAAAACACATATAGCATTGTTCCATTTAGACAATTTGGGGAGTCCAATGAAAAAAATACAAGGTTGTGATTTTCCATTTCCATTATGATATGGGTAATGGTTGTAAAATCCCCTTAATATTTTTTCAATTATCATTTATGTGTTGACATAAACAAAAATATTAAGATACATATTCTTTAATATCTCTCTTAATGTTACCCCTTCAAATATTTTATTTCAAGTCTCTATACATATTTATACATCTAGAATGATTAATGATTGAAGAACTATGAGCATCCTATAATAGATCATTCTTAAAATCTATTACGGATGTAACAGATATAGACAACTAGGATTATTCATATATACCTATAAAATATTATATAAAAAATATTCAGTACACTTCATAAATATAAACCCGAGGACCAAAATAGTTTTGTTTCTTTAGAGACCAGATACACAATTTTTTTATTTAACGAATGATATTCAAATTCTACCATAGAGATATTCCTATATATTAAACATTAAATACATTATAAGCTTAAACATTTCTTTGTAAACTTGTGAAAATAATCATAAGAATATGTGAGATCAAATTATCCGTAAGGGTATACATAGATGATATCAACTAATGACTATATAAAATTATAAGATAAGAATAAGTGTTTGAGATTATAATTACAACGTAAAAACCTAATATCAAATTTATCATGGATCATAAACAAATTCCATTGTAAAAAAATATATAATTTTAAAATAAATAGACCATAATTGTGAGAAATACTCATAAATAAATCATGAATCATAATCTCATGTCCTATATGTTTGGAACCAACATAAGTATAGAAACAATTTCAAACGTCAAGTTTAAAAACTGAGACCATCAAATCATAATGGACCATGAAACAAACCATTTTTCCAATTTCAGATTATATTAGTCATTATCACATATTTCCGATAGTGGATAATGCACATCAGTCTGTTTTCCATATAGGAGAAAACACATCTGCTTTTTCCCATCATTATCTCAGGAGATGTAAATCATTAAACAATGAATTGGGGGGATATATAAGTCAGACATGTTAAATTATCCATAAATTTATGTTCCAAAATATCTAAAAACATTCATCATGTTATAACCCTTGAATAATTAAATGGGAATCATAAAAATTTAGTCATAGAATAACCCAGATAAATGAAACGAGTTACATATGTGTTTTGTTAATTCATCATATCGTATCCCATTGAAAAGAAATTTGTTTCGTAACCATTTTTTGGACATAATAATAATACTAAAATATCAAATGAAATATTAACGATAGATCTAACAGATCATTTCCCCAATAATACGTAATTAACACCAATGGTTGTTGTCGTTGATGAATATGAATTATACAAAAGATTATTAATATATTCTTGAATAAAATATCATATCATTTTAAATAAATTTATTAAAATATAAAAAATATCAAAACATTAAGGAAAACATTTTCTTTAAAAATCAACTTTAAAATTTTTAATGTAATATTCAAATAATTTATTTGTCATAATTGCTGAAAATTCTATTCATGTCATACATATTAAAATAATGATTCCTTTAACATTTTATGTATGAAGTCAAAACTATCTTATTCATAAAATGAAAAGAAGATTACATTTAATTTTTAACATAAAAGTAAATCATTGGTAGATATTTACTTAAAAATTTGATATATAATTTTAAAACATTTTTTAAAATAGTTTTGTAAAACTAGGAAATGCAATAAAATTGGTTTTTAACCAAAGAGGGAAATAAATTTGGTTTTCCAATGAAAACATTATTTTGGAATCATAAATAACTAAATGGAGGAAAATTAATTTAAAACATTTATTTTCATGAAATAAACATAATAGAATAAAATTCATGAGTTTTGTGAGGTATATATAATAATATTTCATCATTGTAAACTTAATCATACATAATCTTGATAAATAATTAAATAGTAACATAAAACCTTTTACAACATGGGTAACTTTTGAATCATCAGACCCATGAAATAAAGAAAATTATATGGATATTTATATCCAATTATTTCTTGATAATTATGCTTAAAGAATTATTGAAGATTATACTCCACACAAAATAAACAAGTGCTGAATGTTACATGTCTCCCACAAAAATTAAAGTGAGATGAAAATCACTTACTTTTTTAGAAATTTTTGAATTATAAACCCAATTAAAAATTAACATAATTTGAATCTTTTAATATAATTAAACTAAAAATATAAATCATATATACTTTCAAAGGGGAATTATATACACTACATAAAAGTGATGAGTGTTGAATATGGAATATGTCACCCAGAAGTAAAAGAGAGACTAGAAATCCATTGCATTAAATCTCAAATTCTATTTTACAAATCATAACCTAAAATATTAAAAAAATTATTAAAAATATATTATATAACTATAAACACATTCATCATACCATATATGATTTACTTATATACAATTATTAACTGTTTGACAACAATTCCATGTTAAAATCACATTTTGGGTAATAACTACATTGTATAAAACTTATTATTTGGTTTAGTATTTTTTATCATTTTACATTGATCAAAGAACCATCATATAAAGAATTTTAAAAATAATATAAATATTATATATATAAATTATATATTTATTTATATTAATCCATTAAAAATAGATATTTAAAATGAATTACATCGTTCGTGGAGATGGTAAACTACATGTATGAATATACATTATTACCATTTTTATTGATGTGTGAAATGAATGAAATATAAATACATATAAACTATAATGAATCATTATTATTTCTTATATATCACATATATTCATTAAATTTATCATTTCTACCTTCCTTGTAAAATGTAAGTGAATATAGAATCACATCGCTTGGTGAGGTGGTGGTTAGCCATAATAATGAGTGGCATGATCGTATTCCCCCAAAAGGAAAAGTAAAAAGATGTATATAAATTTATATTTATATTAGTATAATTGTATTTTAAATATCATATAAATATGTTAAATACATCATTATATCCAAACGGTATAGTTGGTGATGGAAAAATAATTATATATCAGTTCACAAGGTGGGAGTCCGCCTTACACGTAATCAACAATTTTATTTCCCATTTGATGGATGATGATCTGAACATTGGTTGGACCATAAACACAAAAAATGTTACTATATGTAAAATACTAGTATTATTATATCAGATTAATTGAATAGTATTTAAAGGAGTTGGAAGAATAAATCAATAGATACACTTGACAACGATACCACATTCTCGCATAACCACCTTAATTTTACACAAAAAGATTTCATAGATTTATTTAATGTCAAAAAATAAATCTAAGAAGTTAATAGGTAATTAATGAAATTATTGATTTAGGTATTTCTTGAATAAATTGGATTAAAAATTGTGGATAATAGAAGAGTGTGGGTTCCATTTTTAAGTGGGGGAGATAACATAAATGGAATTCATGAAAAGAATAAAGTGTACCCACATTTTTCATATTCCAATATACTCCAAAAAATTGATCATTATAGAGAATTGGATGATATATGGTCAATATATGAGTATAAAATGGTATTTTTATATGTTTATAGGTCATTTAACCCCTTATATTTTTAGTTTAACCCTCAGCGAACTCATTTTAACATTAACAACGATAATTAATTTTTACTCTTTTTAATATTAATTTTGATCAAAAATTATTTCTAACATTTTATATAATATTTATTTTTTGGATTATAAATATTTAATCCATTTTTCTAAATTAAATTAAACTATTTTAGTATTTTAATTTAAAATTAAAAGCGCATACACGATAAAAATTTGTTTTTAAAGGGAAAATTTTCATAAATATGAAATATTTTAAAAAAAAATCCAATATATATTTGACTAGAATGGCATAAATTTGTTTAATATTAACATAATTAACATATTTTTTACTTTTAAAACATTTTTGACTAAGATTAAGCTTTTATAATTCTATTAAAAAACATTTATTTTAATAAAAATCATTATTTTCACTATTCATAGAAAAAATTGTATTTTAAGAAAATTAAAAAAAATATTCAACCTATGTTTATTTTTGAGTTATGAATAAAATAATGAACTCAATTTTTAAAATACCATTTTCTAAAATATTCAAAAAATATTATTATAATATTTTCTCAAAAATTAATTCAAATCATTTTTTGAGAAAAAATAATACTTTCAGAATATAATGATTATAATAAAATTTAACTACTTATTTATATATATATATTTTTTACTGAAATCATTTATACTTAATTAAAAAATTTTATTCATCCCTATTCATACACAAAAATTTAGTATCTAGTTTATAATGGTTATGTTTAAATATTAATATTAAGAGTATAATGTGGTTCGTTAAAAATCGTTGTTGCGTGTAATAAAAGATATTAAAGAAATTAAATTCATTTGAAAAATATATATTTAATAATTTCTTTTGATGTTAAATTGTACACCGTTTAAAATTAATTATACACTAAAAATTTTAAAACTTTTTTACATACATTTGAAGATTCTTTTGCCTCCTTACTTCCTCAATTTCAAATACAACTTCATCAAATTTGTTATTTTTTCACAAAACGGTGACCATGTGAGTGGCCATGTTTCATTATAATTTCTCAATATGATCCAAAATTTCATATTGTTTTTTCTCATATGAATGGTCATCCTCCATTAGTGAGACGTCTACGTTCAGTACATGTGATGGATAATGTAAGTACTTCCTCAGGAGAGATCCACGAAACACATCATTAACCAAAGAGAGGTTTGATGGATGTGTCAAGTAATAAGCAATGATCTCGATATGATCATAAAATTAAAATGGATTCATATAACTTGGTCTTACATTAACATTCATTCTATATCCCATATCCTTCTTCCATGTTTAAATTAATAGAAACACCTTCTTACTAACTTCAAATTTTAGCTATCATGGACGATTATCAGCATAACATATATTTTGACATTTGTCCAATCATATGTGCTTCTAAATAGATTTATGTTTATATTTCATTTATTCCTCTAGCATATGTCTCAATATATTTCATTCTACAACTTCATCATAACACATTGTATGTATATTCTTCTTTTCATATAAGGATTCATAGAGTGAAATCTAGATTCTTGAATGAAAAATATTGTTGTATTAGAACTCAACAAGAAGAAGGTGTTGATAAAAAACCATTGAAATCTCTAGAATAATATAATAATATATCCCTAGGGTATTAATTCATCTATCAATCTAGTAATTTTTCTATAGATGATACACAATGATGATACATAGCTCTGTATACAGGGTCTGCTAAAAAGTTCGCTATAATATCAAGGAAAACCTTAGATGCCGATCAGATACAACAGAATAGTGTACTTCTTGCAACCTTTTTAAAAAGTAAATTATTATCTATGAAATCTTTTTTTCAGTGAAATACTATTTTATAGCGATTTAGTGTACAAACTTTGTAAAGAGATTTACTAAAACCCATATAACATTATATAAATTAGAAGTTTTAGGAAGTTTAATGACAAATTCCATGGTGATATGTTCCCATTTCCATTTTGGTATGGGAAATGGTTGTATCAACCCATTATAATTTTTTCTCATAAACATAAATTCCAAAAAAATAAGTAGTGAGAGAAAAAATATGCAATATCTCACATCGTTCCATCACTCTAGAAAAGCTGTTTCAGATCTCTATTCATATTTGTACTTGCAAGTTGAATAGAGAATGACGAACTACGAGCTTAATCTAAAAAATACTTCTTCAAATTTGGTATGGAAAAAATATATATTTATTTCCTAAACCTTATCAATCAATCAAATTCAATATCAGAATCATTAACATTCCACACCTTTTTATGTATCTCTACATCTTCCTTCTCCACCTATTTAATCTTCTAATTGGATTGATTGTAGAATAATTATTTGGGAAACATTATATTTTATCCCATCCATTATGATTTACATATTAATTCTTTTAAAATCCATATATGTGGGATATTTTGAGAACCTCATCATAAATAATGTAGCATAATTTTATTCAATCATAGAATCAACCACCTCTTTAAAATTATGAGGGTGGTAATGTATTCATAAATCATTATATCTAATCATCTCAACCTATATTATCTATTACATGTTGAACTCTTTATGCATAAATATATAACCTAAAATCTTATGTTCAGTATACATATCATTCTTTTAATTGTAAATAAAATGACTTCATATTTTAGGAGAAAATTACCATAGGTAAATCGAAATCCTTTGTTGGGTAAGTTTTTCCATGAACCATAAATTATCATTACACATAATCAATAAATACGTCATCCTGCATGTGAATGAATCCATCTCCATTCAATGATGCATCACTATAGATTATAAATCTTTATCCACTACATGGTAAAGTATGCATAGGTTCACCGAATAACCATCATTTTAGTTCATGGAAATTTTCCTGAAATTCAATTAACCATGGGAGCATGGATCCATTTCATGTTAACATTGTAAGTGGACTATATAGTCATCAGAGATTCTTAATAGACCATTTGTAATATCAATCTAAACCATGAAAACTAAATATCTCAGAAAAAGTGGATAGTTTGGGCAAATTTTCAATAGCCTCAACCTTTAATGGATCCACCGATTTAACCTCTCTTGATATTATGTGACCCAAAAATGAAACCATTAATAACAAAACATTATAATTTTTTAATTTAATTTATAAATCCATAGGGTATTTATTAAAATTCAATAGTGATCCTCATGATCTTGCTTACTCTTTGAATAAATTAGTAAATAATCTATAAATACTACCATGAAATGATCAAGGTAATAACTATAGAATCTATTCATCAAGTCCATGATGATAGTGGGGGAATTTTTAAGCCAAAATATAATAACTGAATACTAATTATGTCCATAAATTGATCAAAATGTTGTCTTTGGTATATCCACATTATTTTCCCTCAATTGATGATATACAGAATGAAGTTCAATCATGGAAAAGTAATAATCCTCGCATATTCAATATAATAAGTCATAAAAAAAGGTATATGAAACTTTATCATGATTGAGATCTTGTTCATATCCTGATAATCAATCTAGTGTCGTATTGATACATGTTTTCATAAAAAATGAATTGGTTCATCCAAGGTCAAAAACATGGCTGATTTAATCCCTTTCAAAGGTTTTCCTACTATTTTATCATTAGATCATGCAACTCATTCAATATCATTCTATTGGCAGACATTCAAATAGGTATTACACCAGGTACAAGTTCTATAGGTAACATAACCTCATATTTCGGTGGAATACTAGAAAATCAATCTTGAAATACATTAATAATACCCCATACAGTAGGAATATCATCAATGTTGAGATTATTGAACACCATTTGAGAAATATTATCCTTTTTAATCAGAATAATAACCCATAAAATTTATTTTATATCCATTTTAGGTTCATATTTATCATCACACAGATATAATATCATAATTTGTTTTGGAATATCAAAGATGAATTCCCTTCCTCGATTATTGATATGAGATTTATATAGATAAATCCAGTACATTCCAAAAAAAACATCAAATTCAACATGAGGGAGAATTATTAGTGTGTGTCTAATTCTATTATATTGATTTAACAATCCCATTAACTACCATTCAATATTCAAAGGCTTTGTGACAGTCCCTTTAAAATATAAAGAACCTCGAAATTCCATTCAAGAAGTTCCCTTGGTGATTCTTCCTACATTTATAACATCTAGTTGGATTGTATTTCTATAACGACCCATACTTTACATACATTGTTAATACTTCAAAATTGAAGCACACTTATTACAACATATGACAAAACCACAAAGGACCGTATAGGTATAGTGTCTTTAGAAACTGGGAAACATAAACAACTGGTTCATAAATCTTCTACAGTGTCTCCCATTTATTTCATCATATCTAGGGTCCCTTTTAGCATATTCTACTTAATATCCATCTTCCTGACCTGGGGAAAAGAAAATATAAAAGGGTGAGCTCAAATGCTCAGCAAGGGAAAATAAAGAAAATAAAAATCATATCATATCTTTTTGAAAATCAAAACCAGAAAAAGAGATCATAATATCTTAACATGGAATAAATCATAGAAGTGAAAATGAGATCCCCATAATCATAACATAAAACTTGAAACTTTGTGGCATGCACACATAATCATGGAAAATCATTTCTTGTTAGTCATGACTCATTGCCAAGACTATCTTAGTGGACAAAGTCCCTTTCTGAACCGAGTTCACTCCTCGTTTCAGTCCTGTATCACTGAACCGAAATAACCTTCCGTTCCAGCCATGTCTATCTCATGAGATATAAAATCTTTACCCAATGCATTGGAGGGAGATATAGGTCCCACCCATCTTATAATGAATCCTTTCTTATGTGTGCCACATAATCATAAATCATACATCATCGCATAACCCATGTAATAAAAATGGGATTCTTAAACAACATGACATCATAAAACAATTCATATAAGATAAAGGAATTCATAAAAATTTTTCCATCACAACATGATCAAATCAATTTAATAATAGGGATAAAAACATAACCCTTTATTATCTTAGATGGAAAATAATTTTGATAAAACACTTGAACTCCATTCTTGAGGAAAATATCCTTTCTTCTTCAAAAACATTTTTCCTTTCATAACATGTCATACAACTTTAAAATAAAAGAAGTTGATTAAAAATAAACTTGAAAACTTGTAAAGGAAGCTTCTTGGAAATAATGTTTTAAAAATCCATTCATGCTGTATAAGTTAAAAAAAAACATTCTTCGTACTTTTGTCGGAAAAGTCAAAAAGTACCTCGTACGAAAAACGACAAAAGATTCCTTTCATACATATTACTAAAAACTCACCGAAGGGTAAAAATGGATTTAAACAATTTTAGGTGGATGGAAATAATATTACATATTGATGAAACATGGGTGTGGATGATAAAATACACCCCAGTAAATACTTATGAATAAACAATCTCGGATAAAAATGAGATTGTGATATTTCCCTTACCTTAGGTCCAATTTGCCTTGTATGTGTCCGAAGCTCCTGTATAATGGTTTAAATAATGTTATTGACTTATTCCAGAATCATACATATTGATATGATATCATATATGGTCATATTCTTATCTTCTTGTTAGTAATATTTCATTGTTACTTGTTACTCGGGTCTTTATTGCCTTTTGTTCTTACGCGTGTTTTGCCGAATAAATTCTTATTCTTATTTCAAGGTTATAGATACCTTATATCCAGAATGGTATTAGTGTAACATATATCATATTTATTCATTCAATTCATTTATATAATTACTATGTAATTATGATCATGTAGAACGAGTCGCATCACATCGTGGAGACAGTATTCCGTACGTACGCACGAGTGATGATATCGTTCCTATGATCGTGGAAATGTATCGGAGTATATATATATTATTTCAGTATCAATATTACTTTATAATAATCATAAATAGTTACTCATTACACCATTATACCCATCCTTGTAAAGTGATGGTGGAAAAATAGATTACACCACGGCGTGGAGACGGTATTCCGTACGTACGCACGCGCAGTGATTTCATTTTTCCGTAGGATGGATAGAAGGTGAATTAGGGTTGTTTCATATTTATAATAACATATCAGTATGTAAGTAATACTGATGTTATTACTTCATCATGAAACAACTAAAGAAGAAGAAGTTGAAGAAGAAAGAAATTGAAAAGATCGGTAATGGATATTACCTCTTCTTTGGAACGCCTCTTTGAATCCTCCACTTAAGGAACTAAGAGTGGTCTTTGGAGAAGAACAGGACCTCTAGGACTATTCTAGGGAAGTGGAGAGGAGAAAATGGCAGGGGTTGGCCGAGCTTGAGTGCTCAATTTGGTGTGAGGAGGAGGGGGAGGAGGTGTCCTTTTATAAGGGAGGAGAGGGGCACCTTAGGAATATCTCAAAATATTATTTTATATTAAAGTCAAAATCGGTTTATAATGGTTCCAAAGGGTCTTATTTCGAAGCTAAAGTGGGGATGGGTCGAAATCCTATCAACCAATAGGATTTAGACAAGTTTAGGGTATTATTTTAACCTTATCAATTAGATTTAACTCTAAGTTAATTAATTTAACTTTTACCGTGTCTTTTTGTTTTCTTTCACTATATGGTTAATACACTTACTATAACATGCCAAACGAACCCCAAATTGTTTATTCTTAATATATATATCCTTATCTAAGTCATTTGGCCTAACCTTAGATTTTTAGGAAAAAAATAACAATTAATAATATAATATTTGATTTAAAAACTATTTTGTGTCAATTTTGACACTATTTGATATATGATTTTTGTGAAAGTCATAACAGAATTATATGTTCAAACCAAGTTGATTAAATAAACACTAATATATCATAGTAACCTATAAAATTAGTGGAATTCATAAAAAGTCTCAAATTATATTTATTTTGGTGTTTATAACATCAATTATGTCAATATTTCATTAATAAGATAATTACTGCATCATCATTGTGTCATAAATAAATTAAATTATTTAATGTCTAAAAATTACAACTAAATTACCATTATGTAGGAAATATTTTTAGCTTTCTAATGAATATTTATAGTCGAATTTATCTTATGTATAACCCCATATAAAAAATGAGTTACTTATTAAACATTGATTTTAACTATTTTAACCCTTCTTTAAATAAATTAATAATAAATGTCCTAATCTAATCCAAGTGGGCCTAAATGGTCATATTTTATTCCTAAGTTTGTTTTTGGTCGAATTACACTTTTCCAATAGAATTAGGACATGTGTTAGGGTAATATTGATATCATACTTACCCTTAGTTACCCTATTTACTATTAACCGCGGTAAAAATAGTAAAAAGTTACTATTCACCAAAAAATTATTTTTATCTCATTGAACCACATTTTACTTACTGATATCAATCGTGTCTGTTGGATTTTTGAAATTCCATTCACAGAAGCGGTAAAATTAAGTTTTATGCAAAATTCAGTTTTTAACCTACCACTTAGTGGTTTCACTATTCATCAAAAATTGAAAGTTTTCAGAAAAATACCAAAATTTCACCCTAGGCTAATTTCGATATTCTGAGTCCAAAAATGAAGTCCATTTTGAAAAATAAAATTTATAAAATTTCAAAAAGTGGTTATTACTATCCATAACGGCTAATTTTAATAGCATATTGTTGTTTAGTGAAACTCGGTATTGCGTACGACGCAAGCTATCGAGGAAGGTCGCGATTGCGTGTAAAGCAAGCCAAGAAAGTGTTGTGTAGAAAAAGATTCCTTTGATGATTTATATAACATAAAAGTCTCGGGTGTTACATTCTACCCCCCTTAAAAAGAATTTCGCCCTCGAAATTCGTCACTTTGCAACAAACAGATGAGGATACTTCTCCCTCATCATATCCTCAAGCTCCCATGTAGCTTCTTCAAGTTGGTGGTTTCTCCATAAAACTTTCACCAAGCGAGTGGTCTTGTTTCGTAGGACTTTTTCGCTACGATCCTGAATCTCTATCGGCTGTTCTTCATAAGAAAGATCTTGCTCCAGCGGTACAACTTCTGAGCTGAGTACACGTGAAGGATCTGGTATGTACTTTCTCAGGAGAGATACATGGAACACATCGTGAACTTGAGAGAGATTCGGTGGAAGCGCCAATCGGTAAGCTACCTTCCCAACACGATCCAGTATTTCGAAAGGACCAATATATCTAGGGCTCAACTTCCCCTTCTTTCCAAATCTCATAACCCTCTTCCAGGGAGATATTCGTAAGAACACTTTATCGCCCACTTCAAACTCTAGGTCTTTTCTTCGGTTGTCGGCATAACTTTTCTGTCGACTCTGAGCTGCTCTTATGTGTTGTTGAATAGATCTGACCTTTTCTGCCATTTCATCAACGAGATCAGGTCCTAATATCTTTCTTTCCCCAACTTCATCCCAGCAAGTTGGAGTCCTGCATTTCTTTCCATAGAGAGCTTCATAAGGAGCCATCTGAATACTGGAGTGAAAGCTATTATTATAAGAAAATTCCACCAAAGGTAGGTGTTGATCCCAACTTCCTTTGAAATCCATAGAGCAAGCTCTCAACATATCTTCTAGGGTTTGAATTGTTCTCTCAGACTGACCGTCTGTCTGGGGATGATAAGCAGTGCTGAAACTCAACTCTGTATCCAGAGTATGCTGAAGACTTCGCCAGAACTTCGAGGTAAATCTCGGATCTCGATCAGATATAATAGAAAGTGGTACTCCATGCAATCTTACCACTTCCTTTACATATATCCTGGCAAGCTGATCTAGAGAGAAATCCTCTCTAATAGCAATGAAGTGTGCAGACTTTGTAAGACGATCAACTATGACCCAGATAGAATTATTGCCTTTGGATGTTTTAGGAAGTCCTGTGACAAAGTCCATAGTGATGTTTTCCCATTTCCATTCGGGTATGGGTAATGGTTGTAACATCCCCTTAGACTTCTGTCTCTCAGCTTTAACTTGTTGACAAACCAAGCATCGAGAGACATATTCAGCAACATCTCTTTTCATTCCATCCCACCAGAAGTACTCTTTCATGTCCCTATACATCTTCGTGCTTCTAGGATGAATAGAGAATGAAGAACTATGAGCCTCATCCAGCAGCTCCTTCTTTAATTCGGGGATGGAAGGAACACAAACCCGATTCTTGAACTTTATTATCCCATCACAATCAAGGTTGAATTCAGGAACATTTCTCACCTTCTTTTGTAACTCGACATCTTCTTTCTGTGCCTCTTTAATCTTCACATGTATATATGGTTGAACATTCATTTGAGAAAGATAAGATTTTTCCCCTTCCATTATAATTCCAAGATCCATCCTTTGTAAATCCATAAATATTGGATCTTTTGTGATCCTCATCATGGATAAACTAGCATGGTCTTGTCGACTTAATGCATCTGCCACCTTGTTTGCTTTCCCAGGGTGGTAATGGATTGAGCAGTCATAATCCTTAATCAGCTCCAACCATCTTCTTTGACGCATATTCAACTCCTTTTGTGTGAAAATATACTTTAAACTTTTATGATCAGTATAAATATCACACCTTTCACCATAAAGGTAATGCCTCCAAATCTTTAATGCAAAGATTACCACGGCCAACTCCAAATCATGTGTTGGGTAATTTTTCTCATGGATTTTCAACTGTCGTGAGGCATAAGCTATCACCATATCATTTTGCATAAGAACACACCCCAATCCCTTCTTGGATGCATCACTGTAGATCACAAACCTTTCTCCACTACAAGGTAGTGTGAGCACAGGTGCACTGGATAACCTTCTTTTCAACTCCTTGAAATTCTCTTCACATTCCTCTGTCCAGACAAACTTAACTCCTTTCCGAGTCAACTTGGTGATTGGATTAGATAATCGTGAAAAATCATTTACAAAACGTCGATAATATCCAGCCAAACCAAGAAAACTTCGGATCTCAGTTACTGTTGTTGGTCTCGACCATCTTTCGATAACCTCTATTTTTGCTGGATCCACAAATATCCCCTCTTTTGAGATTATGTGACCCAAAAATGCAACTTTTTGAAGCCAAAATTCACACTTGGTAAATTTGGCATAAAGATTCTCCTTTCTCAGGGTCTTCAATATAATTATCAAGTGATCTTCATGTTCTTCCTTGCTCTTTGAATAGACAAGAATATCGTCTATAAAGACTACCACAAATTGATCAAGATAGTCTCTAAAGACTCTATTCATTAGATCCATGAAGATAACAGGGGCATTAGTAAGACCAAATGGTATCACTATAAATTCATAGTGTCCATACCTTGTACGGAAAGCCGTCTTTGGTATATCCTCCCTTTTGACCCTTAATTGATGATACCCTGAACGAAGATCAATCTTGGAAAAGTATTGAGCTCCGCGTAGTTGGTCAAACAAGTCATCAATGCGTGGGAGAGGATATTTGTTCTTGATAGTGATCTTGTTAAGTTCTCGATAATCAATGCAGAGTCTCATTGATCCATCTTTCTTCTTAACAAATAGAACAGGTGCTCCCCAAGGTGACGCACTAGGGCGTATGAATCCCTTATCAAGATTCTCTTGGAGTTGCTTCTTCAATTCCTGCAACTCAATTGGGGCCATTCTATAAGGTGTCTTTGAAATAGGCAAAGCACCTGGTACGAGTTCTATTGAAAACTCAACTTCACGATTTGGTGGAAGACCCGGCAATTCCTCCGGAAAGACATCATCAAACTCCCGTACAATGGGCATATTCTTAATCGTGAGTTTCTCACCAACCATTTGAGATAAATAACCTTCATTTAGTGGAATCAATACCCATAAGATGGAAGAAATTTCCACTGGAAGGTTATGTTCATCCTTGCATTGATAGACGATCGTAGATTGATCTGGAATATGAAATGTGACTTCCCTTCTTTGGCAATCGATATGAGCTCCATGTAGAGAAAGCCAATCCATGCCAAGAATCACATCAAATTCCACTAAAGTAAGGATCACAAGATTTGCAGGAAGCACTTTCCCACAAACTTCGATCGGAGAAGAATTATAAACTTTTGATGCGATTGATGTGCCATTAGGTGTTGTCACAGCTAACTCAACATCTAATTGTTGAGGTAATACGGTGATACCCTTAGAAAAGTCTTCAGAAATAAAAGAGTGGGTGGATCCAGAATCAAATAAAACATTTGCTACTTTAGAGTGGATGGTAAGTGTACCTTTCACCACATCGTTATCGTACTCCACATCGCTGATAGAAATTGCATGTGACTTTCCTTTGTCTTTAGCCTTAAGAGTTTGTTGACGTCGACAATCATCATCAACCCTTGGATTTGGGCATTGATTGGCATAATGCCCCATCTCCTTGCACTTGAAACATTGAAGTGTAGTAGGTTCATTCTGTGTATCCCTTCCTTTGTTTGCGTCATTAGACATCTTCTTCCCATTATCACGGCATTCAAATGCCCGATGACCTTCTTTTCCAAATTTAAAACATTTACTTGTCCCTTTAAGACAACTCCCTCCATGTTTCTTTCCACACTTTGAGCATAAGGAAAATCTCATCTTCTTTTCCGTGTGCTCTTTAGATTTTTCTTTGAATTCCATCTTCCTCTTCTTATCAAACCCATGTGACTGATGGGTTACTCCAATCTCCATCTCGACTTTGAGAGCACATCGAACGATTTCCTCGTAGCTATTGAAGTCCCTTATGGCTAACGCCCTTCGAAGACTTGGTTTTAAGCCACTAAAGAATCGATCGATCTTACTCTCAGGTTGGATAATAATACCAGAAGTGTACCTTGCAAGTCTGGTAAAATTTGCTTCATAGGTACCAACAGATTCATCATCCCTTTGCTTCAGTTCAAGAAACTCTTTCTCCATCTTTGTTCGGAGAATACGAGGGAAGTACTTATTGAAAAATAAGTTCTTGAACTCGTCCCATTCCATAGACTCAATTTCATCCCTTTGCCTCGTATTATTAATAAGATTCCACCATTGATCAGCATCTCCTTCCAAATGATACACTGCTAGGATGACTTTATCATGTTCAGAACATTGAAGAACTGAAAATATCTTTTCAGTTGTACTAATCCATTGTTCAGCAACTAATGGATCAGTAGACCCACTGAAAGAAGGTGGACGCTGCCTCATGAAGGATTCAACAGAATGTTGCTCCTTCCTTTGCTCGTTTGGAAGTCCTTCATGATTCATAGCTTGAGAAAGTTGTGTGAGCATGGCTACAAGATTTTGCATTCCTTCTCCCATATCGTTTGGTTGCTCAGGGGGACAATCATTGCATTGCCCATCGCATTCCGCATTAACACGGTTCCTTCGGGTTCCAGCCATTGACTAAAACCAAGAAGAATAATGTGAGCAACACTAATTATAATAGGAAAACCACATAATTCAAGAATAAAATTTTCATGCTTAAGGTCTTATCCTAGGTTATTCAAGGACATTTCTAAAACACTAAGATTGTGTTATATGCTTAGACTTATCCTTAGGGTTCTTACTAAGGCTTTCACATCCTAGTTTCCAAAGGTTGACTATAACCTCCCTCTGATACCAACTATAACGACCCATACTTTACATACATTGTTAATACTTCAAAATTGAAGCACACTTATTACAACATATGACAAAACCACAAAGGACCGTATAGGTATAGTGTCTTTAGAAACTGGGAAACATAAACAACTGGTTCATAAATCTTCTACAGTGTCTCCCATTTATTTCATCATATCTAGGGTCCCTTTTAGCATATTCTACTTAATATCCATCTTCCTGACCTGGGGAAAAGAAAACATAAAAGGGTGAGCTCAAATGCTCAGCAAGGGAAAATAAAGAAAATAAAAATCATATCATATCTTTTTGAAAATCAAAACCTGCAAAAGAGATCATAATATCTTAACATGGAATAAATCATAGAAGTGAAAATGAGATCCCCATAATCATAACATAAAACTTGAAACTTTGTGGCATGCACACATAATCATGGAAAATCATTTCTTGTTAGTCATGACTCATTGCCAAGACTATCTTAGTGGACAAAGTCCCTTTCTGAACCGAGTTCACTCCTCGTTTCAGTCCTGTATCACTGAACCGAAATAACCTTCCGTTCCAGCCATGTCTATCTCATGAGATATAAAATCTTTACCCAATGCATTGGAGGGAGATATAGGTCCCACCCATATTATAATGAATCCTTTCTTATGTGTGCCACATAATCATAAATCATACATCATCGCATAACCCATGTAATAAAAATGGGATTCTTAAACAACATGACATCATAAAACAATTCATATAAGATAAAGGAATTCATAAAAATGTTTCCATCACAACATGATCAAATCAATTTAATAATAGGGATAAAAACAGAACCCTTTATTATCTTAGATGGAAAATAATTTTGATAAAACACTTGAACCCCATTCTTGAGGAAAATATCCTTTCTTCTTCAAAAACATTTTTCCTTTCATAACATGTCATACAACTTTAAAATAAAAGAAGTTGATTAAAAATAAACTTGAAAACTTGTAAAGGAAGCTTCTTGGAAATAATGTTTTAAAAATCCATTCATGCCGTATAAGTTAAAAAAAACATTCTTCGTACTTTTGTCGGAAAAGTCAAAAAGTACCTCGTACGAAAAACGACAAAAGATTCCTTTCATACATATTACTAAAAACTCACCGAAGGGTAAAAATGGATTTAAACAATTGTAGGTGGATGGAAATAATATTACATATTGATGAAACATGGATGTGGATGATAAAATACACCCCAGTAAATACTTACGAATAAACAATCTCGGATAAAAATGAGATTGTGATATTTCCCTTACCTTAGGTCCAATTTGCCTTGTATGTGTCCGAAGCTCCTGTATAATGGTTTAAATAATGTTATTGACTTATTCCATAATCATACATATTGATATGATATCATATATGGTCATATTCTTAGCTTCTTGTTAGTAATATTTCATTGTTACTTGTTACTCGGGTCTTTATTGCCTTTTGTTCTTACGCGTGTTTTGCCGAATAAATTCTTATTCTTATTTCAAGGTTATAGATACCTTATATCCAGAATGGTATTAGTGTAACATATATCATATTTATTCATTCAATTCATTTATATAATTACTATGTAATGATGATCATGTAGAACGAGTCGCATCACATCGTGGAGACGGTATTCCGTACGTACGCACGAGTGATGATATCGTTCCTATGATCGTGGAAATGTATTGGAGTATATATATATTATTTCAGTATCAATATTACTTTATAATAATCATAAATAGTTACTCATTACACCATTATACCCATCCTTGTAAAGTGATGGTGGAAAAATAGATTACACCACGGCGTGGAGACGGTATTCCGTACGTACGCACGTGCAGTGATTTCATTTTTCCGTAGGATGGATAGAAGGTGAATTAGGGTTGTTTCATATTTATAATAACATATCAGTATGTAAGTAATACTGATGTTATTACTTCATCATGAAACAACTAAAGAAGAAGAAGTTGAAGAAGAAAGAAATTGAAAAGATCAGTAATGGATATTACCTCTTCTTTGGAACGCCTCTTTGAATCCTCCACTTAAGGAACTAAGAGTGGTCTTTGGAGAAGAACAGGACCTCTAGGACTATTCTAGGGAAGTGTAGAGGAGAAAATGGCAGGGGTTGGCCGAGCTTGAGTGCTCAATTTGGTGTGAGGAGGAGGGGGAGGAGGTGTCCTTTTATAAGGGAGGAGAGGGGCACCTTAGGAATATCTCAAAATATTATTTTATATTAAAGTCAAAATCGGTTTATAATGGTTCCAAAGGGTCTTATTTCGAAGCTAAAGTGGGGATGGGTCTAAATCCTATCAACCAATAGGATTTAGACAAGTTTAGGGTATTATTTTAACCTTATCAATTAGATTTAACTCTAAGTTAATTAATTTAACTTTTACCGTGTCTTTTTGTTTTCTTTCACTATATGGTTAATACACTTACTATAACATGCCAAACGAACCCCAAATTGTTTATTATTAATATATATATCCTTATCTAAGTCATTTGGCCGAACCTTAGATTTTTAGGAATAAAATGACAATTAATAATATAATATTTGATTTAAAAACTATTTTGTGTCAATTTTGACACTATTTGATATATGATTTTTGTGAAAGTCATAACAGAATTATATGTTCGAACCAAGTTGATTAAATCAACACTAATATATCATAGTAACCTATAAAATTAGTGGAATTCATAAAAAGTCTCAAATTATATTTATTTTGGTGTTTATAACATCAATTATGTCAATATTTCATTAATAAGATAATTACTGCATCATCATTGTGTCATAAATAAATTAAATTATTTAATGTCTAAAAATTACAAATAAATTACCATTATGTAGGAAATCTTTTTAGATTTCTAATGAATATTTATAGTCGAATTTATCTTATGTATAACCCCATATAAAAAATGATTTACTTATTAAACTTTGATTTTAACTATTTTAACCCTTCTTTAAATAAATTAATAATAAATGTCCTAATCTAATCCAAGTGGGCCTAAATGGTCATATTTAATTCCTAAGTTTGTTTTTGGTCGAATTACACTTGTCCAATAGAATTAGAACATGTGTTAGGGTAATATTGATATCATACTTACCCTTAGTTACCCTATTTACTATTAACCGCGGTAAAAATAGTAAAAAGTTACTATTCACCAAAAAATTATTTTTATCTCATTGAACCATATTTTACTTACTGATATGAACCGTTTCTGTCGGATTTTTGAAATTCCATTCACAGAAGTGGTAAAATTAAGTTTTATGCAAAATTCAGTTTTTAACCTACCACTTAGTGGTTTCACTATTCATCAAAAATTGAAAGTTTTCAGAAAAATACCAAAATTTCACCCTAGGCTAATTTCGATATTCTGAGTCCAAAAATGAAGTCCATTTTGAAAAATAAAATTTATAAAATTTCAAAAAGTGGTTATTACTATTCATAACGACTAATTTTAATAGCATATTGTTGTTTAGTGAAACTCGGTATTGCGTACGACGCAAGCTATCGAGGAAGGTCGCGATTGCGTGTAAAGCAAGCCAAGAAAGTGTTGTGTAGAAAAAGATTCCTTTGATGATTTATATAACATAAAAGTCTCGGGTGTTACAATTTCATTCCACCATATGATTTATTAGTGTTTTTATGTGAATATATATTCTTTTTTATACAAAGACCACATGAATAGAGAGAATCTCAAATTTCTATTTCTACATTGAGTTTACATCGGAGGATGGCTTCATAGATATTTAAGTATCGTATAGTTAAATCCTTTCAATGAAATGAATTTATGCCAACCAAAAATTTATCAAACTTAATTTCAGGTTGGACGATAATTAATAATGTTTGCATCACAAATATTATAAAATATATGTCATATTTATGAATGCAGTCATCTTTATTTTTATTTATCATAATTAATTCCTTCTAATTATTTTTTTGAAGAATACAATGAAATTACTTATTAAAAAATAATCTCTCAAACATGTCCCAACCATATATACAATTTCATCATATTACCTTATGTTCTTGATAAGAATCCGCCACTGATATACTTCAAACTCTATATGAAAATATCCAAAATGAATTTTTCATTCTTCGAACAAGTATGTACAAGAAACATCAAATCAGTTGTACTAATCCATTTCATAAAAACTAGCAGTTTTAATAAATCACTAAAAAAGGTGTGTGTTGTCTAATAATGGACTCAAACCAATTTTGTTCACCCTTTTTCACATTTTCTTGTTCAACATTATTCATATATTGAAAAACATTTATGAGAATTACAATGATAATTTTTATTCCAACTCCCATAACATTTGGTTTCTCAGGAGAGAAATCATTACATTTTCCATCAAATTCAACATTAAAATAGTTCCATCAGGTTCCATTCATTTTCTAAAACCAAAAGTTATAGTGTGATCAATAATTATAATATTGGGAAACCATGCAACCAATAAAAAAAACATTTGTACTATTTCATAAATCATGAGACCTTCTATTAAATTTATAACATTTTAGGTTTATCTTATATCATTCATGGTTATCATTTCTTCAAATTCATCATGTTTGTTACTAAAGAGCTTATAAAATTAAAAATTATATCCATCGAGAGTGTCAATCCAAATATTCAGATATTTCAATTTTCATTTACAAGGTGAAAATCAAGTATGTGCAAATTTTAACTTTTTAGAGTTTTCACCCCATGTACAACTATTCTAGAGACACTTCCACTTGTAGTACACATATACCATGTAATTTTTGAGAAATCACTCACTGTATCCTTTAATAAAATTCTATGAAATTTAATTATACTTTGAATTAACCTTAGATTTATCCTTAGATATATCCTTAGTAATCTCTCTAATGTTTCCCCACCTAGTTTCAAAAGTTTAACTAATCCATTATGTTTATGGAAACTATAGAGTCCCGGGCTTTTATACATAAATATCCCATATATTTAGATGAATATTCAATAAATTTCATAAATACATGAATTAAGACAATAATGTTTTAGTTTCATTGGAGAGTAGGTACTCAATAATCTTATATAATGAAACATATTTAACATATCCAATACAGATCTTCCTACAGAGTAAAATTCAAATACATTTACTATATAAAATTTTCTTCATAACATGGAAAAAATAAATAAAATAATGTGTGATCTCACATTCCCAATAGTGGTAAACATAGAAGCTATAAATCAATGATCAATTAAATGTATAAAATAAGAATATGGGGATGATATTATGAATACAACATAAAAAGTTCATACCTAATATATCGTGGATCTTAAACATGATCCACAACATAAATCACTGTCATTAGAAAATACATGAACCCTATATAGGAGAAATCATCATAAATTATTCATATACCATATGTTCATGTCATATAATTATGGAACCATCACAAGTATGGAAACCATTAATTATATCATGTTTAATAAATGATGCCATAAAATCACAATGTATCAGGCATCAACAACTATTTCCAATTTAAAAATAGATAAATCATCATCATTTATTTACAATAGTGGAATGATCACATCATCATGTTTACCATAGCTAATCAATTACATCACCTTATTTCATATCCTTATTTCATGAAATAGAAATATTTTCCCAAAAAATTGGAGAGAGTTATAGGTCCCACCAATCACATAATTCAGGAATTGTTATGCCAAAATATTATAAAAAAATCATCATATAATTACCCATGAAAAGGGAAATGTGTTTAATCAATACTTAATCATAAAAAAATCTGAGTAATGAAATGATTTCTATAATAATTTCATCCATTGATAATATCATAATCCATGGAAAATTACTAGGTTACATAAAAACATTTTCATCATTATAATCAACATTAGCCATAAAAATAAAGAATAAGAATCATATCATTATATCATGTGATCAAAATAAAGAAACATAAATGTTAGAGTCATAGATGATTATTAATTCCATTAATATATACTTGATGAAACGGTCCTTTTCATTTAAAATCACATCTTTTAAATTTAAAAATATTACTAACAGTGAAGAAAAAATTTAATTTCAAAATATGGATGACATTTTTCAAATTAAGCCCCAAATAATTTAATTGACATGAAATAAGAAACTTTAAATCATTTTAAACACTTTAAATCAAATATTCATTCCATGTTTTTTAAAAAATGACAAAACTACGTCATCCCAAAAATAATAAGAAGTCACCATATAATTTATCTGTAAAATGTAAAACATGGGTAGAGATGTGTTTATAAAATATTTTTTGAATGGTAAAACATTCATTAATTTTTCCTATGAAAATGGATATATATAATTAAATTATTTCTATCATATGAGATATCTAAATTTAGTTTTTCCATAAAAACAATTTTTTAGATTCATGAGTACATAAATAGAGGAAAATAAATTTAAAATATGCATTTTCATGAAATAAATAGAGTTAAATTGAATTCATGATTCAAAAATATTTATAATTTCCACCATGAAATAAATATCATATATATTCATTATATATTAATTTAGAGTAATTCATTTATGTTAAAGATTAAAAATTGAATTACAATATTCATGGAGACAGTAGGTCATACGTAAGCAAGATTGTTGTGTCAATTTTCGTAATAGAGGAAATTAAATACATTCAAATAAAAAATTTACATTAAAATAATATTTATTATGTCATATATAATCCATATATTCATTAAAAATACACTGTATTTTTTCCATGTATTTATTAATTGAAAACATAATCACATAACTTCATGAGCTGGTAGCCCTTTATACACAAGAGTGACATTATTGTATTTCCCTAGATTATAAATTAAAAAGTATTTTGTAATATAATAATTTTATAAGTTTAAATATATCATAATTATCATATAATTATGTTAAATCCATCATTACCTAATTCCATGGGAGGTAGTGATGGAAAATGAATTATATCGATTCGCGATACGGTAGCCCACCTTACATGCGATTGATAGTTCAATTTCCAATTTTATAGAAGAGGAGGTTAATATGGCTTATGAAATTAATATAATGACAAATAAACATGATATATCATTTTTTAAATGTCAACTAAATTTAATATAATTTTAAGATGGTGGAAGAAAAAATTAAATAGAAATGATCATTTGAGAACGATACATATTCTTTGGATAACAACATTCAGTTTAAACCAAATAAAATACTAAGATAGATTCTAGATTGAAAAATGGACTCTATGGCATTAGGGGTAAAATAAGGAAACTATTTGTGAATGGATCACTTAAGCCATGATGTTTTATAATCATGAATAGGATTTGAGTGTGGGTTCCCATTTTTAAGCGAGGAAGAGGACACACATGAAAATTTGGAATATAATAAAATGTGAAAAAACATTTCACATCCCAAAAGTATAAAAAATTAATAATTATCAATACTTATATTATATATGGTCCAAATATGGAAATATATATGTATTTTTGACAATTTTCGAGTTTGGTTTACCCCTTTTCATTTTGGTATATCCCACAATAAACATGTTGTAACATCATCTATCATAACTGTTTTTACTATAATTTTTAACCTAAAGTAAATTTTTACTTGTTATATAATATTAATTATTATTATTAAAAATATAAAATCCATTTTTATGAATTAATTTATCATAAATTGAATAATTTAATAAATATAAAATCCATAGACACAACGAAAAAATAGTTTTCCAAAAAGAATATTTCAATAAGTATATTGTGTTTTTATTAAAAAATCCCACGTGAATTTGATTACAATAATCTAAATGGGATTAATAATAGTATAAGATAACTAGGTTTAATTTTATTATTTTAAAATAGGAAGTATCTTTTTCAATTCATTAAATTAAAAGGAAGTTGTTAATAAAATATAACTATCTTTTACTATTCACTATAATGATATTCTTCTCAAAAAATTATAAAAAAATTCACCAAAGATTATTTTAAAATATTGAATCCAAAAGTAAAGTATTTTTTCAAATATTTTTTTAAAAAATTAAAAAAATAAATTTGATTTTTTATTCACAAAAAGAAATATAAAATATTTAAAGAAAAATGTATTTTCAAAGCATATAATTACTTTTCAAAAAAAGCATTTACTTATTAATAAATATATTATATTAAGATACAACAATTATGATTAATTTTAAAAATGTGTTAATTTATTTTCATACTGCATAATTTAACATCTAGTCAATAAAAATCAAGCATTAATAATAATATTAATAGTATATTGTGGTTCTTTAAAACTCGGTGTTGTGTATAATGAAAGATATCAAAAGAAGTTAAATTTATTTTATAAAATATATATTTTATTAAATCATTGGGAGTTACAACATATACACAATTCTGGGACCTTTTCCATCCACCATAATCATGGTTAAACTATGTAACATTTCTCTTCATCTTTTATAGCTCCGCATATTCCTTATGCGCTTCTTTAATCTTAACTTGTATATTTGGTTGAACAATAATGTGAGAAAGATAATATTTCTCCCATTTTATAAATATTTACAAGTCCTACATTTAAAAATCCATTATTATTGGATATTTTGTTGTCCATATCATAGATATTCTTAAAAGACACTTTTCACTCAAAGCATTATCAACCTTATTTTATTATTTCGGGTGTAAATGTACTGAGAAATACTAATTATGAATATACTCCAACAATATTCTCTTAAACATTCTCAACTCTTAATATCTACATATGTACATTTAACTTATATAATCATTATATAAATCCTATAATTTAAAAAAATATAAGTCTTTTATATTTTTAATGAAAAAAGACTATAGTTTACTCCAAATCATGATTTGTGTAATTTTTCTCATGAACTATAAATTACTATGAGGGATAATCCATCTACATATAGTTCATTATAATAACATATCCCGATCACTTCTTGGACTCATCCTTATAGTTTACATATACAAATATATTCTATGATAATGTAAGGACATTTATGCGGACAAATGTAATTAATAGTTCCCTCAAATTTTCTTTATATTCATTTGTCCATTAGAGTTTTCATACCTTCTACATTAAAATAATGAGTGGATTTGAGAACCATGATAAATTTGAAAAATAAATAAATAATTACTTGTAAAACCATGAGAAATTAGAATATCATTCACCATGGTTGGTCTGGACCAATGTTTAATAGACTCCTTGTTGGATGGATCCACCGATATACCCATTTTTGAGATTATATGTCTAAAAAATGAATCTTTCTTCAGCCAAAATTCTCACATTGTAAATTTTTTATATATATTCCCTTTTTTTGGTGTCGTCAATAAAATACCTAGTGATATTCATTCTCTTATTTCATATTTTGAATAGTTAATATTATTCAATATAAAGACTGCTATGAACTTGTTAATGTACTCTCTATATACTCTATTCTTTAAAAATATGATGATAGAAGAATAATTTATAAGAAACAATTTCCCCACTATAAACTCATAGAATCCATACCTTGTATGAAATATTGTCTTGGGTATATCCTCATTCATATCCCTCAATTGATGACATCCAGAATGATGGTCAATCTTTGAAAAGTAGTGATCTACAAAAAATTGATCGAACATGTCATCAATACACGTTAAGGGATAATTTTTCTTCATTGTGATCTTATTCAATTCAAAATAATCAATGTAATGTCACATCGATCCATATTTATTTTTTTAAAAGATAAAGTTCACCCCATGGTGAAAAAAATGACTGTATAAGTCCCTTTACAAGATTCTCTAGAAGTTTCTTCTATAATTCTATGAACTCAATAAGGGTCATTCTATAAGTGGTCTTTGAAATAGGTGTAGCACCAAGTATGAGTAATATTATGAACTGTAACATATATTTAAGTGGATGACTCTGAATATATTCTGTAAAGACATCAACAAACTCTTGGACATAGGTATATCATTAATTATGAGTTTAATCCAAACCATTTGATAAAAGCACCCAATTTGAATAGGAATCGTGATGCATAAAATGGATTTTATTTCAATCATAATTTCATATTTATCACCACACGAATATAAAATTATTTGTTTGTTGGGAATATCCATTGTGAAATCCCTTATTTCTAAATTTATGTATGGTTTATATATAGTAATCCAATCCCTGACAAAAATAACATTGAATTTACTGAGATAAAAACTAACAATATATAATAAAAGCCCATTGCCACAATGTTCATCAGGAAATGAATCATAGACTTGTTATGTGGTCATCATATGATTTGTAATTTTCACTACTAATACAATATCTAAACATATAGGATTTGAATTAATATTCCAAATTACATTTAATGATATAAGGGAATTTACATAAAAAATCATAAATAAGATACTTCTATATTTTACAGTAAATGTCACCACTCAAACATTATTGTTATATATTCAATTCCTTACAAATAATAAAATGGTCATCATAACCATCAATATTCATTAATTAGAGTGATTAATCATGAAAACCCCTTTCTAGGATGTCTAAATTTTGATATTTTTTTCTTAATTAATGACCATTTTGGTTTATCTATGGTCATTCATGGTCATAATATATTCAAATACATTATGATTGTTTATAATGGGTTGTTGAATTTCCAAAGCATATACCCTAGGAGTGTCAAACCAGGTGTGAAAAATTGCACCTTTTCATACACTAGTTGACAATAATGTCTATATAATTGAACCCTTTTTAGATTTATTACCGTATTGGTATAGTGGTTCCCGATCCATATCCACCAGCAATATCTTGACATGTATGTAACTTCTAACAAAGCACTTAATCTATCTTTCCCAAAAATTCTTTGATATTCCCCAATAGTTAGAATTAAGCTTATACAAATCCTTATACCTATCCATAGGGCTCTCATTATTGTTTTTTCAACAAAGTTATAATGTTTAACTAGACCATTCCTCTAATAAAAAAAATCAAAAACCAAGGATTTTAATACCAATATATGAAATCATTATAGATTAATATTTAACACATTTCAAAAATACATACATGAGAACTATAAGGGTTTAATGTCTTTAGAGTCTAAATAAAAAATCTTATTATTCTTGAAAAATATTCAAAACATCCCAAAAAGTTCATCATATATAATACATATCATGTAAATCCCCTACATAAAACCTTTCATCATCACCTAGGGAAAGTAAATATAATAAATAATGGCATAAAATTCTATGTAAGGGTAAAAATAGTGAATATCAACAAAATGAGATCTTAAGGCCATGAGAACATAACAATAACATTTGAAAACTATATCCTAGATATCATTGATAATAACATGATTCATAGGATAAATCCTAGATGGTAATAAATCATTAATCATAAATTATTCAAAGGTCATGATACCAGATAATATAATTTTTTCATGAGACCTAGATTCATGGAAGACACATAAGAATTGAAAAACTAATGTCAATCCAACCCACCATTTCATTAATGACATCTTAATATTGAGATAACACCCTATGTACCAAATTTTTTCATGGTATAACCTCTATTTTACCCATTTTTGTGTTTGGGATAAACACGAGTGTGCACTCTTTTTGATTTGGTATATCCTCCTATAGATCATTTCAGCTCATAAAGTAGCCATAATTATACAATGCTATGGATGTACATATAGGTCTCTACCATCTCTTAGTCCACACATATTTAGGCCACACGATCATAAACAATAATTATATTAAAACCCATAAAAAGAAAAGGTAATTTATCAATATTTCTTCATAGAATAACAAATATAAAAGAAAAGGGTTTCATTATCAAATCGTGAATTAATCATCGAATAAACCACTTAAACAGAATAAGTTTCATTGACATATCATCATCATAATAAAAAACCATATAGTGAATGAAAAATAATGGTATCATTGGATCATACTCATAGTAATTCTTTAGCAACACCAACATATGTCATCTTATATTGAAAATATTTTTGAAATATCATTTGAAACATTCCTTGAGAAAAAAATCCATTCAATTTTGAAATAACATAATTAAATTATTTATATTTTCCTAATATTAAGGATTTTTTTTCATGGAAATTAGACATTGAATCATATAATGAATACATTAGATAATTGAGTGGTCATTATGTTGTGAAATACTATTCATTTCATAAAAGTTAAAATAATGGTTCCTTTCACATTTTAATAAAATCCAAAAGGGTATTTTTGAAAAATGATATAAAGATTTATTTTAAACAATTTTATAAAATTAAAAAATCAATAAAAATATATATAAGAAATTTTTGGATAATATAGAAAAATTATGTAAATTATTTTTAGAAAACATTGGCATGGATGAAAAGTGATTGTTGACTGAAGAGAGAAATAAAGTTAGGTTTCCTTAAAAGTTTATTTTATAAAATTGAGTACATAATAAATAAAACATATATTTTTCTTAAATAAATGAATCATAAGTGAATTATTGGGTTTATTTGGAGATATTTTATAATATTTAATCATTTCAACTTAATTATGAATAGCCTTGATGAACAATGAGGTTGTAACATAATACCCATACCACATTAGTATCTTTTGAATTATAAGCCACATGAAGGTATAAAATTAATTGAAGATTTTAAAATCATGGAAATAATAATATATATGATATGTCATGTCAAAGGGGTTATATATACCACATTAAATAAATTAATATTGAATAAGGCATGTGTCTCCATAAAATAAAAGAGAGACTAGAAATCTCGTACTTTAGGTCTCGACTTCTTTCGTACTCATTCGAACATTATGTTTAATATATGTAGTTTTATTATAAAAAATAAAAAAAATACAATATATATTTATTACCATATATTATTTACTTATGAACTTTTATTACCCGTTTATTAAAATTCTCTTTTAAAATCATTTTTTAGGTAATAAGTGCTCTATTTTTCATTTATGTTTTTTTATTCGGTATTTTTGATAAATTCACATTTATCATTGTTCCATGAAATCCATAATTTTTGACATGATATAAATATAATATATACTCATTACATATTTATTTTAATAATCCAATTAAATATATAGATATAAAATTAATTACACCACTTAACATGATAGTTGGTCGTACATATGCATGAATGATGTTTCAATTTTCCCAAAATATGGAATGAAAGAATTATAAAAAATATATAAATAGTATAGAATAATTTTTATGTCATAGTTATAATATATATTATCTAAAAATATCATTATTACCATAGATATCAAAAGAAAATTTATAACATATCACATTGCTTCCTCGAGCCGGTAGTCTACATGTACGCATGAGTGATGTTATGATTTTCAATTGGATTTAAAGGTTAGAATTTACATATGATATTATAATTTCATAAGTATAATTATTTAATAAATATATTATAAATACATAAAATAAATCTTTACTTTCCTTAATGATAATTGGAAATGGAAAACTAATTACTTCAATTGGAAAGGTGGTAGTCCTTCGTACATACGATCGACGATTTTGTTTCCAATTTATTGGAATTAGAGATAAATGTAGCTTAATATTCTAACATAAATTATATTATATATATATATATATATTATTTTATCAAAATATTTTTATAATATTATGATGTGGTGGAAGAATAAATAAAATAAAAACATTCCGTTATGAATGATATCTCTACTTTAGATATCCATATTCGGTTTGCACCAAATGCCTTCTTAAAAGGATTCCTAATAAAGATAAGACATGTTGGATTTTGTTAAGGGATGAAGTTATATATATATGTTAAGGTATTATCCAAACAAAATGGACATGTAAGTGTTAATAGTGGAGGATATGATATATCCTTTTATATTTTGGGAAAGAAACCCTCATTGAAACCATTGGGATATTTCTAAAAAAGAATAAAAATTATAAATTTATTCCCAAGAAAAATGATTTGAAATCCACATATATTAGATATTCAGAGAGGATAATGTTTAAATAGGTATGTACTATAGTATACAGAGTATTTTATTTAAAAAATTACCCTTATAATTTTTTAATCCACTGGAAAACATGTTTTAACCAAAACTGTAGTAATGATTCATTACTCCTTTTACTAGTAATTATGTAAAACATTTATGTTGAAAATATAATATAAAATTAATTATGATAATAAAAAATATTTCATAAATTATTAAAATTAATTAATCTATTTTTTCAAATTCAAATCAATGTGGTTGTAGAATTCAATTTATGAATAAACCCACAGATGTGAAAACAAATTGGTTTTCTCCAAATTTTGTTGCTTAAGCAGGGAATGTTTTTAAATAAAAATTAAATTTTAAATTTACTCCAATGAACTAAATTTTATTAATAAATATATAATTTAATATTTTTACTGTTTAAACAACCTTATATTTAAATTGAGATTATAAATTCTTTTATCAAAATAGAAGTTTTTAATAAAAATCAATATTTTTTACTATTCATCAAAACATTAATATTTTCATAAAATTTTAAATAATTCAATAATATAACGTTATGAAATATATCATTGAAAACTAATTTATTTTTTTCAATTAATTTTCCAATATTTGTTAAAATTTACGTCCAATATTTTCTCATAATAATAAGTGAAAATATTTATTGAGGAAAAGGTGTTTTTAAAGAAAACTATGATATCACAAACATTTCATTACATTTTTTACAATATAATTTTATATACAAACATTATACGTAATTTTCAAAAAAATATATTCCTATTCATTAAACTAATTTTAATAACTATGTTATCACAGTAAAGTTTAAATAATAATATTAATAGTACATCGTTGTTTATCCGTCATATAAAGAATCAAAACACCATGAATGTGTACCTACATCTTACCCTCTCCATTATGTGGTGTAATATGTTATTTATCACCACTTTACCTCGATGGGTATAATGATGGAAATAATAAATATAGATGATAATTATTATATGATATATATTATTTAAAAATTAATATACCATCCACTTCCTTACCCTTTTCCAATTAACGGAATGATATATTCGCTCATGTATACATTCAAAAAATCCTATCCACGATGCAATGAAATTCAATTTTCATATTACCCATTTAGGAATGATTTAAAAATTTTAAATAATTAATAAATATTATATTTATGAGCATAATATCATTATAATGATAAAATAAATATATATTATGCATAATAATCATGACTTACCTGACAAAATATGCATAAGAAAATTAAGCAGTTAACTTCCGAAAAAAGGGTAATAATGAAATATTAATAAAAAAGGAAGTAATTGGATTATATATGATATCATATGTATGAGTATGGTTCTTATATCAATTAATAACATTATTTAATGCATTATTTATGGGGACAAATAATATTAAATTTTAAAAGAGTTCAAGGTTAGTCATTTTGGTCGCAATTTTATTTTTGTCGGATACATTCCTTATTTAAAACATATTTTTCCATGTTTTATATAGAGACCTATTATTATAATATCATGAATATCCCTATATTAGTGTATATAAAATATATGTTGACTTTATGGGGTATACGATTCAACTGATTAAAATTTTGATAGTGTTTTCTCACATTATTTTTATTCATGTGATATACGCCTTATACAATACATTTTTATTTTATGTATTTTATAACCCTTTGATATATCATATCATGAATATATTTAAATTCATAGTATTAAATATTTCATTTGATAATTATTTACATTTTTTTGGGCAGTATGATTCAATTATTTTAAAGTAGTACGGAACAACTTGATTTAAAAATATATTTTTAAACCAATTGTTGGATATATGAGGAATAATATGGGCACAAAAAACATAGTTTAGGGATCGGTTGATGAAATCCAATTGATACGTCGGTAGCTATTATGATACAAACTATACTAGTTTTTGGCCAAATCCATAATAATTTTGCAGATTCATGGTATGAAGCCTTGATAATGTTAGATTCTTTGTACGAAGACTTGACAGTATTAGATTCTTGGTATGAAACCTTGAAAATAATTTTCATATGTCCAACATTATGCATTCCATCATTATGATATTTTATATTTTTATTCATTTGATTATTTGGTTAGTATAATTTCTGTGGATATGTTTTTTATATCATTGTATTGTTTATATTGTATTATTTGATCATCTTTTTTCAAACCATATTATGATCTAGTTGTTGATTAAATGGAATGCATTTCAGTTAGTTACCTTTCTGTAACTGTCATCTATGATAGATTTCATTGTATACATACACTTACTGAGCATCTGAGATCACCCATTTCTTATATTTTTTTCTATCATACCATGAAGTTTATTATGGGTGATTTTCATGGTTTTACAAAGGGGAATAATGGCATACTCAACCAAAATATTTGTTTATTTTATGGTTTAAAATATAATTTGAATTTAGAGTATGTATCTAGTTTACCTGAACTAATAAATTATTTGCTCAATTGGGATTTGATTCCTTTAATCTTATGCCAATGTAATAATATAAGGAACCGAATTTGGGATACTAGGTTTGAGATCATTACATAATATGTAATGGATTATAATTTTAAGTGATACCTATATTAATATTTTCTATATGGAAAACTAATCAAATAGAATTATACTACATTGGTCAAATCATTTAATTTTTTAATCCCCTCTTAATATTTTGTATAAAATCTATTTATTGGAAAAATACAACAATTATCCAGATATATATAGATCTAAAAAATATGTTAAACATATAAATAATTATTTATACTTATGAAATACCACAAAATAACATTTTTGTTAGATAAAATTTTCATAATGAATTGAAATTTATGTCATCTTTTTTATTTAGTTTACATAATTTATTTATTCAAATTTATATTATCTTTAAGGAAAAGTTTTAAAAATATTTAATAATAATAATAATTTTTATCATAAATAAACAATAATAACCATTTTTTTATTAAATTACTTCTGTAAGGTGAAAAAATATTTAGCATATGAAATGTAAATGGAATGGAAAAAGTTTCAAATGATGTTTTTTACTCAGACACCCAATTTATTTTTCAAAAAATAAAAAGTGTTTTTTAATTAATTGGTTAAAAAATAATGTAGGCCTTAAACAAACATTGAAAATAATAAAAAATAAACATAAAAACTAATTAACTAATTTCAAATAATAAATAATGAACAAAATATCTCCAATAAAAATTTAATATAATTATTGATGGAGAACCATAAAATCGTAATAAAATTATCATTTGTATAATTGGTCTAAAATGATTTATAATAACATTACAAATATAAATATTGTATTTAATTAATTATTTTTTAATAAATTAGTAAAATAAATTCATTTTATAATCTATAATAAAAACATATCACCATAACCAAATTACAATATATCCATATCACATTTTGTGATAACTAATTCACCAATATCACATATTGAAGTGAATAATTATTTCCAAAATCACTATAATGTTAAAGACATGTTAAATTAATTTTACAAGTGTGTAGAGGAATATATTTTTTAATTTTTGAGGAAACCATATAATCATTGTAATTATTTGTGGAGAAATATATAGAACATAATGTATCAAAAAAGGAAAAAAGATTACATCCATGAAAGGATCCATTTCATAAATGGGAATGGATACCAAAATAAATGACCACCATTTATTCGAGAAAATATTATTTTTTCAATATCAAATCTATTCATGAACACTTCCAGAAGATCATAGAAAACAAATTATATAATTTAATTTTCCAATTTAAAATAAACTAATTAGATATAAATAAAATTGGACTAAAAAATTTATATGTGTAGTTTCAAAAACTAGTACACAAAAACCAAATTTCAAAATAAATAATTTACTTTTGTACCTTAATTAAGATAATACTAACTTTCTTTAATGAATAATATTGAAATTATCATAACTGTGTGATTGGACTAGGTGAAATATATAGAATAATATGGGTGGGAATAAATGGAGAGTAGTATAAGGAGTCAAGGTAGGGAGGGAAGATGAGGTTGGGGTGGGGAGGGGATCTGATCCAAGGAACATTATGGGAAGTATAACTATGGTCGGAGAGGAGGCAGAGATATATTGTGACTGGGATGGGGCCATCCGATAGGGCATCGATGTGCATCAAATGATAGTATATCTTTAGAGGGGAAGTAAAATCCTAGAGGACTCTGATTTTAACATTACATAAGGATTTGAGAGTGGGAGAGATACATGGAATTGAGGTCCTGGGTTGAACATAGGGTGATATGAGGGAGTAAGGGAGCATGTATGAGAATTTTTTGGTATTGTTGGGGAATAGTGTACTGGCCATACAATGTTGTTGACTAAAATTATACATCATTAAATTACAATATATCTTGTAGTGAACCCCACAAATTAATTTAATTATGAAAAAATGTAGGCTTATAAACACATGTGATCAGGAAAAAAAGAAATAAAATAGATAGGGATACTGAACCATTCCAAGTATCATTTTATTGTAGCTTTAGGACTTGTGATGAATTCAAGGAAAAGATACAACCAATATGAGAATCCAAAATATACTTACGCAAAACCAGGAGAACTAAAAAAACAACAAAAGAAAAACCCCCAACACCCAAAAAGAAAATGTGTAGCCCTATGACAACACTATATACCAAAAAGTTATTGTCCAAGGGAATTCTTGGTAGTGGTAGGGGTAAGGCCTCCTATCATCGTTACAGTATTACATTGTGATCATGAAGGGTGATATCTCCATTGCAATTCAAAATAATCCAAACATGATAGAGGAATCCATAAAATTTGAGCACAAGAAGCACTCGCAGATCCCAAGATATCTATAATATATATTAAACAATAATATAAGTTTTTGGGATAGAAAAACCATCAAATGAAGACCCTATGTAGTGATAATAATGTGTAAGAGGTTTTGACCTTTATACACCTGAATGAACCCCATTTTGTAGTGTGCATACATAGATATCATGAGTCATGACAAGAAAATATATGCATATAAGATCTATTGGAATTTATTACAATTATATTAGAGGGGTGGTGGGAACGTTGATCATGTCCAAAAGTAGATATCCATGGATCTACGATAGAAAATATAAATGCCCAAAAATATATGCGATAGTATTAAAACAACAGTCAAAAAGAAGATAAGGGGAAATGTGGAATAGTCTATTGGATGTAATCCAATACAAAAAATACTCAATAAATAGACTAGATGACCAGAATAAATAAGATTACTTATAAAGACAAACAATATTCCCATAAATTGAATAATAGAATATTCCTAATAAAAATATTTTTTTCATTAAAATAGTGTAATTCATATTGAATTTTATTACATGGAATTAATTCTATAAAAAAGAATAAAGCATCAATTTATTTGTAAAAATAACATTCCATTTTCCACAAATCATTAACATACAAATATAATTCATGAATTAGGTGTTATGACTGTAGGTTATACTAGCCTAACCTATCAGATAGTCTGGGATGTTTTCACACATTAGGAAACAATAGGCTCAAAATAATTGTCCTAGTATGATTATCCCTTATAATATACCATGTTTAAAACATTTCTAATAATACCCTCTAATATAGATATATCTAATATTAGTTATGAAAATAAAACATTATATGAAATAATATTTAATAGAGCATAACAAACAAAACCTGAGTCTCTACCAAAACAGATTCAACTAATACTTTAATGGCTACATGAACACATGAAACTCACCAAATAGAAAGAAAAAAACATCACTGGTCATAAATATAACTCATGAATATTAGATAAAATGAGAAATAATTAATTTATTAAGGTTTTAGAAAGACACACCATGCATTCAATGTAAGCCTATAATATTAAATTATCCACTATATCCGAAACAACATAGACAACTGCCCCAAACAATACAATCATTTATATTCGAGGGTCTCTACAAAACAAATAAATAACCATTCCTAAGATCACATAAATAATACATCCTAGATATATTTCAAAAACTACTCTGAGGGAGATAAAACAAAACTATATGACATCAACAATATAATGAACAGTGTATACCAAATTTTTATTGTCCATTTCATCCTTATGTTTAGTCTTAGTGTAGTATATCATAAAATGATCTATCTTAAAGAACTAATAACATAATAAATTATTACGACGTCTCTTTTCCATCGACTACTTACTATTTTTTTATGACTCCCCCTAACACTCATCAATTGGGGTTCATAAATAAACCCACATGTCTCAACTTTAAAACCATAGGTCTTATGACCTCTTAACAACAAATATTACTTATCATCTTATGAATTAATTGAATCCTTTTCATATAACAAGTATTATTTTAAATAGTTAAATCATTTATCATTAGTTGTTAATGTAATTAGGTCTAATTCTCCAATACTTATATAGACATCTATATTAGTTAAATTAATATATTTTTATTTCATTAAGGTGATCCATGACAAAAGTTCATGGAATCATTTTACAATTATAATATCTCATCATATTATACAAAAATAGAAGGTATTTATCTATATAATGATTTACATGATTCATACAAATGGCCTTGGTATATGTCTCATATGTAACATTATAGATAAACGTTTCTCCTAAAATAAAAAGAAAAAAATAATTTCATTTTTGTTAAATACTTGGGTCAATATGTACATAAAAGGTGGTTGATTTTACTTATGGGGAAAGAGTCGACATTGGTTTTATAGGTCTAGAAAAATCATATCAATTACTCTCAAGGATAATTATTGAATGTATCTCCACTCTCCATAAATTAAAATCATCCTCCCCATAGATCATTTCTACCTAAAACATAGATGGTGAAATAAAATAACCTAATAAAAAATCATTCATTTTAATTTAAAGGTGGAATGGATCCAATAAAAGCCGATCCACAACCAATAGAGTAAACCCAAGGATCTGGTTTGTTTTTCAACTTCAAAAAATAATTGTAAAGTCTAGATACAAAAGAAAAATGATTGAAGTATAAGAAATAATAACCAAAGAAAATTTATAAATGAAAAAATTGAAGAAATTTATAATCATAATACTACAGTTGTCTTATTATAATGGTAATAACACCATATAAAATTAATTTTATTTTGTAAAACCAATATAATTATAGGATCACAATTAGAGGAGAGCATGAAACAAGGACTGAAACAAACAAGGATTGATGAAATATCCAGGGATCACATTATTGAATCTCCGAGGCCTGTATGATTTCAATTCCTTGATATGTCATATATTAGCATACCATATGAATGAAATAATGTTACCTCATGGGAACCAAAAATAAACCAAAGGGCATAACATAACACTAAGGGGAATGATATATAGGCTTATAGACTCGAACCTGCACCAAGAACCCAAAAGTCATAATTGAATGGAATTATGAGTACTGTTAGTTTTGAGAAATCCCTTGACCATCGCGGCACAAAATTATGCTCACAAGGATTGATATATTTAAAATAATAGAACACTAGTTGAACAAGCATGGGGAATCTATAATAATAGGGAACTAGAATCCCTATCCTCTCAAAATATCTCTCGCTCTCTCTAATTTCATGGAATCTGGAAGTTGAATTATGAAGAGATGAACTCTTTTGAATGAAGAT
The DNA here is from genome assembly GCA_963277665.1 of Viscum album. NCBI lineage: Eukaryota > Viridiplantae > Streptophyta > Magnoliopsida > Santalales > Viscaceae > Viscum > Viscum album. The sequence continues at coordinate 1,675,932,252 of OY728133.1, forward strand.
ACAATGAAATATCAATAAATGAGTAGAGGATATAGACTTGAGAAGATTTCATGACTTGAATTTGGTGGACTCTTTGTGGAAATATCATGATGTATAGTTGCAGAATATATTCTAAATAGTTCTTAGGGTATGCAACAACTGTGGAGTGGTGGGGTGTTAGGTGTTCATATTATGACCAAAATCATTGATCTTATATTAATAAGAAATAACACAAAATCTACTCCCCATTGTCATTAGATCAATTTCAATCAGTGATCAGAATGGACATTAGGAAATAATAATGATTTGAAAAAAGGATTCAAGCCAATGAAATGTATGGATTGAGAAAAATACTAGAATACCAAAATATAGTGGATCACATAGAAAGATAAATAATAAGAATGTGGATGAGATAAAGACTATGGAGTCCAAAAAATCGAAAAAATAATTCATTATTTAATTTTTAATAACAAAATTACAATTTTGACATTCAAGAATGTTCACATTTTCTAAAATCATATATGATCAGATTTTATTAGATGAGCCCCTACTGTATTAATAAGTTTTTTATAGACTAAAAATTATAGTATTTTTTACCATGACTATATAAAAATATGTAAATGTAATATACAATATTTTCGAAATTCTAATATATTGATAAAAAATATTTAAAATAAAACTATAAATTTTATTATTTTAAAGGTCAAATGTTTTCTACGATCAATGATGAATTTAATTTTTATTTTTAAGGAAGATTTTAATAAGGATTTAATGATTCTTTTTAATAGTATTTGAATAATGAATTAAATTGGATTATTATAAATACTATAATAATCATTTATGTAAAGCAATGATTGTTAAAGAATTTGGGTAACATAATTATATTTTTTAAATGAATTATTTTTTGAATTATTTATTACTATTGGGATATATAAAAATTGATTCATTTGAATAATAAAGTTAACTATTTCAAAGATCGTCAAGAAATTACCCATCAGAATTTTCATATAATAATGATTCAAATACACAATTAAAATGATAGATAAAAACACATAATATTTTATGAAATACGCATCATACTACATTTCCTGAAAACGTCATCATATGTACTCCATCTTTTTACGATCAGCAAAACATCATAGTGAATATCAATTATGAACGGTCAAAAATGTATTATTCCATATATGTATCCTCTTTATCATCATTAAATGGATTTCAACAAATTAATATTTCATTATATATAATTTTCACACATGATAAGTTTTATAGAGTTACAATCACTCAATTAATTCATGGTTTATACCTCACTTAATAGGTATATCATTTGGTTATGTTTAGCAAACTAAAAGTCACATCACACAGGTTGTTCATCAACTTCAAATAGTATGGTTGGTTATTAATATCACATTAAAAATAACATCTATAGGTTTTTTACCTTTAAAGAACAATTTTTAATGCTAAAAAACAATAGATAAGGGGGTGTTCCTCTAGTTTGAAAAATTGTATTTTTAATGGGATGTGACACCACTTTAAAATTAATGTCTATATATAGTGTGTTCCATTTCTATAATTGAGTATAGAGTAGTTAATATTATATTTAGGATCACGTTGAACCATACAGCTATAAAAAATCTTTTGGGTGCTATTTTTCAGAAGGGTTTGGGGTATCCAAGACACCGCTACCCCTCCAAACACCGAGGGCCATAGCCCGACGCTCTAGCCATGAGTCTGTATCAACACACTAGTCCTTGCCCAAACACTATTCATTGTCTGAGTCGTTGTATCACTCTTGTATGTCATAGCATGAACCAACAAGTACTTTATCATGAACAACATCATACCCATTCCATCGCCATGACCACCCGAGGAGCAAGATCCACATATTTACTCTACCACCATCTTGAGGAGCACTGCCACATCTCCCAGACCACCAATGATATCCAAGATGCTATCAACCCTCAAAACACTGTATATGACATGATCTAGTTTGTTGGACAAGATATATGGATGTCGGCTGCCAACAAGAAGCCCATACTCCAACTTCATGTAGAAGAATCACCAAAGCCTGCAAAAAACCTAGATCTTCCGCCTTCGCCAGAGATTCTTGTGCCACTAGAAAGTAGAGACTGAATCCAAAGGTGCCGGGCATGCGTCATCACCTTAACCGAATATGAGGAATCATTCTCCATTGAGGAGGAGTGTAATGGGGTACTTTTTTTTTCCTATTCTCCCTATTTTTATCCTCTTATCTTAATTGTCCTAGTTTTTTTCTATTACTAGTGTTTTTATGTGATGATTATACTAGAGAAACATGGAATCTTCCAAAATTATGTTTCTTTCAAATACCATTGTTTGAATATGATATCAACACATCAAACAATTTTTTATTGAGGAATATTTTAGTAAAAACATTTATATTGATGAGGATCAAATTAATATAGATTAAAAATTGATAGGGTGTTTGATGTGTATGTTCCGGGCGCAGCAGAAGAGAATTGGTGGGTGTACACAACATTAATTTTAGCATTTACAACGATAAATCTGAGATCTGTCATGATAATAAAATGCCAGTTCTTCAGAATATAATGAAGAACAAAAGAGAAAGAGAAAGGTCCCAGAACGATAGATCGTATCATCATATATTGGTTATATTTAATTTAATTAATTGACAAGAATTACCTTGATGTAATTCTATCTCCTTGGTTGTTTCTAGTCATGACCAAATATGATCTGTCATCTCATCATATAATCCAATTGTAGGATTCCTCCTATGGTGATCCACATGTGCTCCACGTATCTCTGGATGTTTTTGAAGGGATCTTTGGGTGCTAGCACGGAAGAGCCTTTGCTTGCTCTGTCCACCTTCGACCACCATAATTCGATGAAGGTGGATTTCTCTCTCTCGTAGATTGAGAGCATTCTTGGGGGAATAAGAATTCTCTCTAGGCTTAAGATATTTGCAAAATCCATTGTGCTACACCACAAAAAAATGGCTAGGCTAATGGGAAATATAAAAATGTGATTTTAATTACATAGAATAATTAAATGAATTAACTACTTGAAAAAATTTAATTATTTCATTTAAATCATAGTAGTACCCCATGTTTAATAATAATGGTTGACTATTCTTATTACTTAGCATACACCCAGAAAATTACACCTAATATTAAGTAATTAAATAAATAATATTTGTTCTAATAAATTCTCAGAAAAAAATACGTAGTTTGTATATTTAATATACACGGTGTGTATATTTTTATTTCCATTTTCAATTATTTTCTCCGCCACATTTATTAGACATTGAGTAATAAAAATATATTTCTCAAATAAATATCAGTGCATTACTTGCTAATAAATATATTATTCCCCCAATAATTTATTCTCTTGAAAAACTTGTGTCGAAATAAATACGATCAGACATCCTTGAATAATTATTAAACCATAGCCAGGAATAATCATTATTCAACTTGTTAAATTAATATTTTTTTGAGATACATAGACACACTTAGTGTGTGACCCTATTGGCCTCTTTCTGAGTGGAATTAGGAGGAGCCTGCCTAAATTCCATGGTTAGAGTCTAGCAACATGCCACGACACCCATAGAGAAACAAGTTAATGCTATAACGATGTGTTGCATCCTACAAATGCTTACCATAAAATGTAATCCCTTTGTCACGATATCACAAATCTTGTGGATTGCATTCTAGTTCCATCAAACTAGGTGCTCTATTATTCAATCATTTATTATCCAGAATTGGACTTGCCCATTCCTCACCATGTCAATGTAATTAATTAGGCTATATAAATTCCATAAAAAGGCCTGAGAAATCTACTCCTATTATGAAACAGAAGGGACTAATCCTTTCTCTCATTATATATTAATGAAATATCACTTGTGATGCACACAATTTATCCAACCTCATTCCGAACAATGTGCCATCACGGTTTTCATCAATACATCTATTTGAGCGAGTTGTAATACCCAGTAATAATAATCTTAATGTCCAAGGACCAATACACACATATGCAAATAATAACATCCAATCAGACTATGAAATGTGGATTTTCTACTGGTGGGTCTCATTCTTATAATATCCTCTGGGATATTACCAAGGGCACACACCATGAGAAGGCACCTCAATGTTTTATGTGTCCTCACTCCTAGCGGGATATATTATTTATGTCCCTCAAATAACATTATCTGGCCATATAACAAATATTTATGAAAAATGATATGGAATTTACGTGTTCTCATCATAGTAGGGATCCACTATGACCCTTTAATGTAACATCTATCATTAGGACACGATCACATGCATTGTCACACTAAAGAACATTCAAGATGTGATAAGGTATTTATTAATGAATAAAGTACATTGTAGTTGGTTTTAGAACAACAACTCCAACAGACTCCCACTTAGAATAGAGCCAACTGCTAACAACCATTAACCCTCTAGATATCACAGTATATTCATGTTTATGTTGAGATAGGCCTTTAGTCAGGGGGTCTACCACGTTCTCTTTTGTGGACACTCTGCTCACACTACTTCACTACATTGATATAAATCCTTCAATATAAAATTATTTCAGATTTTTTACTTTGTCTATTGATGTGAACTTGGTTCTTTTTCAAGATCCACCATTGTATATTATCACAATACAACATGATAGGATCTTTACTTCTAGGCACCATATTAAGTTCCTGGAAAATGTTCTGAATCAAAAAGGCATCCATGACTTCATCAGAAATCACTATATAATCGGACTTCGCTGTTGAATTAGAGAATTATTGATGCTTTGAACCCTTACAGCTCAGAGATCCTCAATTGAGACAGAAAACATGTCTATATTACATCTTAATATTGTTATGATCTATCTGAAAACCAGCATCAGCATACCCTTTGATTATAAGCTCCATGTCTCCTCCATTCACAAGGAACATATCTTTAGTTCTTCTCAGATTCTTAACGATATACATAACAACAATCCAATGATGTTCTCCAGATCATCAAGATATATTACTACCATGCATAGTACATAGGCGGCATTAATCCTGGTACATAACATGTCAAACATTATGGATACTATAGACGAAGCATATGGGATGTTACTCATTCTATCATTCCATTGTTGTGTCTGAGGACACATTTTCTTAAAATGATTTAGGCCATGTGACACTCATACCAATCGATTCATGGATTTCTCCACTCTAAATATCATTAGTATCTTGTCAATGAATGTACCCTGACATGGTCCAAGAAGCCTCTTTGATCTATCACAAATAATATTTATCCCAAAAATGTATGCTGCTTCACCCAAGTCCTTCATGGAGAAACACATGTTCAACCAGCCCTTTACTGACTGTAATATTGGTACATCGTTTCCAATAATAAATATGTTGTCATCAAATATTACTTGGATAACAATCACATTCCCATTAAACTACTTATAAACACATGGATCACATTTGTTATTAATGAAAACAAATTCCATTATAGATTCATCAAATCGAATTTTCCATGACCTGGATGTTGTCTTTAATACATAAATGGATTTATGCAAATTGCAAACCCATTTCGTGTCACCTAGTGTCACAAAACCTTCTATTTGTGTGATATAGACATCTTCTTGAAATATCCTATTAGGGAATTTCGTTTTGACATCCATCTGCCAAATATCGTAGTCATGGTAAGCTACTATTTCATGTATGATTCTCATGGATTTAAACATGGAAATTGGTGAGAAGATTTTATCATAGTCAAATCCTTGATGCAGTCTGAATCCATTAGCCACGATCCTTTCTTTATATGTTTCAACATGACCTTCCATGTCCAAAATTCTCTTGAATACCCATTTTCATCCAACAGGCTTTACATCAATTGGCTCACCGACCAGAACCCATACTTGGTTCTGATACGTGGAATCCATCTGAGTATTCACAGCTTCTAGCCATCATGCTTCTTCTGAGTTTTTTACATCTATTTTTTAGTAGAGAAGTTCATCATTGTCTAACAGTAATGATTCACCATCCTCAGTGACTAGGAATCCAAATCTCTCTGGTACCCTTACTTCACTTGGGCTTCTACACAGTACTTGTGTTTTTGGAACCTCTTTTACAGGGACCTGTGGAACTTGTTCCTGTAACAACTCCTATGTATCATGAGCATCAACTTTGTCGAAGTCAATCGTTCTCCCACTATTCTTTTTGAAGATGTGTTCCCTCTCATAAAAGATGATTTTCTGGAGATATTCATATTCTTGCCAGAAGTATTATATAGGTAATCTACTTTCATTTCCTTAGGACTTCCTATAATGATACACCTCATGCCCTGAGGTGATAGTTTGTTTCCATAGAAGGCCTTAACAAATTCCTCCCATCCCCATACATGTGTGTGCGGAAAAATGGGTTTTTTTTCATTCCATAACTCGGATGGAATTCAATTTTCCGCCTTAGTTTGTAAACAATATAATGTGTATGCTTCATTTTGTAATGCATATCCCCCAAAAAATAATGGATGATTTACAGAACATATCATTGACCTCACCATGCCCAACAAGGTGTCGTTCCTCCTTTCACTAACACCTTTATTCTATTGTGTATAAGCCGGAGTTAGCTGTGGTAGAATCCCAGACTCTTATAAAAGAATGATGAACTCTTGGTTCCCATATTCTTCTCCTCGATCCGATCGAAGCTTCTTTATCTTCATACCAGGATGATTCTCTACTTTATTCTTGAATTCCTTAAATTACTCGAAGGAATCTAACTTATTCTTCATTACGTAGACATATCTATATCTACTCAAATCACGAGTAAAAGTAATGATGTAAGAATATTCACCTCTAGCTTCTACTGGGAATGGTCCACACACATCAGCGTGCACCAATCCTTGAAGATATGTGGCCTTTTCACCATGTCCACCAAAAGGCATCTTAGTCATTTTTCCATTGTAAACATGTAACACATCAATCAAATGGTTTTAGCTCAGTAGAGTCTAAATAGCCTCTTGGTAGAGATTTTTCAAGCGCTTCTCTTTTACATGACCGATATGGTGATGCCACAACATAGTGATGTATGAGTCATGTGAGATTGTTTCATTATTGATTGATAACACATGGATTTCTCAATTTAATACATACAAAAAATTATTTAAATGCACCATACAATAACAAACATTGTTCTTATAAATGAAGCAGCCCTTATTTCCAAACATGGAAATAAATCCATCCATATCCCAGAAATTATGTTCATGGTTACAATTGACATATAATAACAATTATGTAATACTAAAATCAACCAATTTGGAAGTGAGAGATTGTAATCTCTAATAGCCAATGCAACCAGCCATGCGCTATTGGCAGCTCGAAGATCAACATTTCATCAAGAAATCTTTCTAAATCTACTTGGTTCCGACAATTGAATATAGATGTGATCCTCAAAAGTTGTATCTAATACCCAATATGTCGAAAGGGAAAGATTACACTTGATAACGAACACACCTTTAGCATCCACATTATTTTGGGTTCAATTCCTCTTCCAGTGGCCTTGATTTCCACATTAAAAACATACCTCTTCCCATTCCTTGCCCTGTATCTAGATCATCCCCTTTATATAGGGACAACTCATGGGGGTATTAGACCATTTAAAAGACTTTGGACCCTTTTTCTTGTCCCTACTTTTCTTATTCACCAAAAGGACTGCTAGTTTGTAACACCCCATGTTCTTATCTAATTGGATAATTATTATAAAAAGTTTCGATAGAACCTTCTCATTGTTTATCATATAATAATTGACAATGAATCGAGATAAGGTCTTGGGTAGTGATGATAGGATGAGATCTGTATACAACTCATCTGGGAATTTAATCCCTAAATGTCCAGGCATTCAATGTAGCCAATACACTTCAATACATAATGACCAGTTAGCACATACTCTCTATGCATAGATGTAAAAAAATATTTAGAGATCTCATATCTCTCATGTCTCACCTTCTGTTGGAATAAATCTTTAAGGTGATACATCATGTTATATGTGTCTATATTTTCATATTGCATCAAAAGCTCCATAGACATGGCCGATAGCATGAATCATTGGACATCTATAGCTTTATTCATATGTTAAATATAGAGAGATAGTTCTTCATCACTGGCCTATTTCCCAAGAGCAACTGGAATAGGGTCTTCCAGCACATACAATTTCCTCTTGTGGCATAGGATGACGAGTAAATGCCTATGCCACTCTTGGAAATTGGTTCTGGTGAGACGGTTTTCCATCTTGAGTATAATCGACAATGATATGTTTAAATTCATTTTTTCTTTTTTGTTTATAAAAACTAAGATGAGAAAATGTTTTGTACTTTATTTTGACAAATCTGAGACAAATAAATAATTTAATACTTATTATTCTCCAACTATTTTATCGAAATCCAGTATCCCTCACCATTGAAAAAGAAATATTCTCTTTCCTAAATATTCTAGTGGCAAGGATCCATATTTCCAATCAAATAACCCCAACTAGGGTTGTTCAAGAAAATTTATGGGTTTTAGGTAGGCATTCCAAATGCCAACAACATTAACCCGAAGCTCCTTGATCCACTGAGTGGACTCCCCTATACTGAAATCCATTTATTTTGGATTTCCACAACATTTGCCTCTTTGTCCCACCAAGTCTAGTTGTGACAGTAGACCCATGATGTGAACCAAGTCAATTCAACCCAAAACATTGAATTAGAATTCCCTGATAATTGAAAGCCCACGGACTAGAGTTGGTCAAACACTTTGAACTATGGATTGATTCTAACATAGAGTATGTATGACTATACAAACTTAATATTAATTTTAGGGATTTTATCCTTATATCTAAATTCCAAATTTGTTATCTTTTATTATCATCTTGTTAATATTAATTTGGATATACATAAGTGATTAACCATGTCCAAGATATTATTTATGCATAATCCCACATTATATTAGTTCCATATTGCATGCTTGTTTAATTCATTAAATGCAGGATCAGGACAACACAACCACTATAAAAATCCATGAAACTGATAGAAATAAAATAAATGGAATGATCATGAGATTATTCTATAGGTTAGTTTATCTAGTGGTTGATAAACTAACCCATGACCAAGGGGGAGAAACACTTTGAACCTTTTGGGTTCGTGTTTACAGCTTTCCAGGTGTTCACCTTTGTATCTCCATCGATTGGTTTCACCTCGTCTCCTAACATGAGCCGCCTCAAAACATGAAATGATATTTACACATAAATAAAAATAGTATTAAATTCATTAATCATTCTTATTTAATATAATTCAAGATAAAATCAATTAATTATCATTAATTAATCAATCCTTTTTTCTTAAACCCATTTTCTTATTTCCTTGAGATTCTAATCCATCATAATTTTAAAAAATTAAATTAATTTTAAATTATCTTATTATGTAACATGTACCTTGGAGTCAACCCAATGAATTCTTGTTTATAAGTACTCAATGAGTATAAATGAAAACTACAGAGATGTTATGATAAACACATATATATAATATACACATCACATGTTGTGCCTCAGATTTACACCTACACTATGGTATATGTCTCCAGGGTTTGTACACTATAAAAATTAATTTTAATAAATCTGTGTAATTTGTATGAGTAGACGACATGTAGTTTAGACTACATGTCGTGTACTTTTTTTCACAATCCATTTGAAGTACATGGCCGTGGATATGGCATGTAGATTATCTTAGGTAATCTTCTGAGTACACGGATTGTTCAGGTGGACACACGCCGTGTAGTTTCCGCATTACACAGTTTAAGGTGGGAAAGCCGTGTACGGGGTACATGGTTTAATCCTAATGTGAAGGGAATACATTCCATGTTCTTTGGACAACACAATGTGTAATCTAGAAAATATGTGCCACCTTTTCCTGGTTAGCACACTAATTCCTAAAGACATAGATAAGATCCATTTACATGACATTATTTGGAGGAACATTCCAATGCATTGAATCTAGACTACATGACTTGTAATACTGAACACAAGCTGTGTATTCTGGTGTTTTACATCTAAGAATTTTTGGAACCTCCTCATGAGATCCTATATTTTATTTTAATCAAAATTAAATTAAACATTTGTTTCTATAAGGTGAATGAGATATGAGAGAGGAGGAAAAGTTCTCAAGATTCAGATTTAAAGAATGATTAACATGAATTAAAAGAAATAAATTATTAAATGCATAAATCATTATTGAAATATGTAAATAATTATAATAAATGATATGATCACTATGATACCACTTTTTGGTTCTATGGGCAGCGGAAGAAAGATGGTGGGTGTACCCCTCTTTATTTTCAACATTTACAATGATCAATCCGAGATTCATCACAATAATAAAATACCAGATCTTCGGAATAGAACAAAGAACAAAAAAGATAGATGGGAGTCCTTGAACCATATATAGGATCATCTTATGTTTGTTATAATTAATTTAATTAATTGGCAAGAATTATATTGAGGATTTATCTTTCCGTTGATGTTTCTAGCCATGATCAAATGTTATCACACATCGCATCATAGAATCAAAGTGTAGGATTATTCTAGCGGTGACCCATACATGCTCCACATATATCTGGACGTCCCTGAAGGGATATCTAGGTTCTAGCACTGAAGAGCCATCGTTTGCGACGTCCGTCTTCGATCACCTTGATCTGGTGGAGGTGGATCTCTCTCTCTCGTATTTTTAGAGCGTTCTTTATGGAAACGAAATTCCATCTTATCTTGAGAGATTTCCCAAATACATTTTGAAAAAACCACAAAAAATGTCTAGGCTAATGAGAAATATATTATTGGGATTTTTAATAAGATCGAATAAAAAATGAATTGATTACCTGAAAGCATTTATTCATTTCAGTTAATTCTTAGTAATACCTCATGTCTAATAATAACAGTTGACTATTGTTATTACTTTACATGCGGACAATGAGTTACACGTAATATTATTTAATTAAATAAATACTATTTTTTCTCATAAATTTCTAGAAAAATATACTTGATGTGTATATTTAATACACATGGCTTGTACTTTTGTGTTTCCATTTTTCATTTTTTTCTCCACCACATTTATTAGACCTTGAATAGTGGCTATTTATTTTTCAAATAAATATCACTGCTTTACTCGCAAATAAATATATCATTCATCCCATAATATATTCTCTCGAATAACTAGTGTTGACAGAAATGCGATTACACATCTTTGAATAATTATTATACCACAACCGGTAATAATCGTTATTCAACTTGTTAAATTACTATTTAACTATGATTATTTGACACACATAGTGTGTGACCCTCAAGGCCGATTCTCATTGGAATTAGGAGGACCCTGCCTAAAGACCAATTTTAGTATCTAGAAACACACCAAGGAACACATAGAGAAATAATTTAACGCCGCAACGATGTGTCACCTCCTACGAACACGTACAGTGTAATATAATCCTTTTGTCATGATATCTCGAATCAAGCGGGTTGCATGCTAGTGCCATCAACCCACGTGATCGATTATTCTTTTTTTAACATTCTAGAATTGAACATTCCCATTTCACACCATGAAAATGGATTTATTTAGGCTATATCAATTCCATCAAAGTGCCTGAGATATATACTTTTTCTATGAAACAGATGAGACAAATCATTTTTCACATTATCTATTAATGCAGTATCACTTATGACGCACGCAACATATCCTACCTTACTGTGAATAGTGTGTCTTTACAGTTTTGTCTATAAATCTATGTGCGCGAGATGTAATACCCATTATTAATAATTGTAACATCTAAGTACCAATACACACGTCCGTAGATAAGAACATCCAATGACACTATGAAAACTGGATTTCCTACTGTTGGTATTGTTCTCATAATATCATCATAGATATTAATAGGGAACACACCATTAAAAGGTGCCTCAATGTTTTATGAGTCCTCACTACTAATGGCCTGTATTATTTGTGTCCCTCAAATAACATCATCCCGCCAAAGAACATATATTTAAGAATAGTGTTATGGAATTTCTGGTTCCTCATCATTGCTGGGATCTACTATGACCCATTAATGCAACATCAATCCTTTGGATGTTATAACATGAATTGTCATGCAGATGAATAATCAAGATGTGATAAGGTATTTATTAATTAATAGAGAACAATATAATTGGTTCTAGGCCACCAAATCCAATATGATGTTATGATTTTTCTCCCAGGAAGGTGTCAAGAGCATTCCATAGAACATATGAGTATTGTTGGTCATATATTTAGCGAAGTGAGAGGGATTAATGAGTTATTAAAAAATATGCCTAATTGAATAAAATTGAACAAATAATTGTTAATTATTATAAAAAATTTAATTAATTATTATGGCTAGATATAGGGTATCATCTAATGATAAGATCCATGGATGAGCATGGGTTGTGGAGACCAAGCTTTGATTAAAGTGTATGACATTCTATGTTGTATGTGGACCATGAAACATACCCTATGGTAAATGATTTTTATTTATATTCAATTGTTATGTGGTCTTTCCACTATGGTTTATTGAGAATTACTTATTTTAAAAGTTTATTTTAAATAAAATTCCATGGATAAATACAAGTGTCAAGGGCCATGATGGACCATATAAAACTTGTGGATATTATCGATCATCGATGTTAAATGGATTAATTATAAGACAAATTCAATGAGATAACTGAACCATAAAAGATATAAAATGATATAAATTAGCATAGTGGACCCTGTATAGTTTCCCGTAGACACCAATTTTTAGGGAAGGGGTTTTTGGATTGAGATAATTGGCCTATGTGAGACATGGTGTAATAGTGAGATGACAAAGAGCCTAGGGGATAGATTTTATGTGTGTGGGGTGATTATAAACCTTACACTAGTGTGTGAGAACTCAGGTTGGTATACCCAATGTAGATTATTCCCTCAATGATGAGTGTACCAACCTAAGATTTCTTAGTGAGTGATATAGCCATTATATCATTTCTCTAGAGTGATGATAATATGGCTTTTCCTAGGATGCATATAAGGCATTGACATAAATAAAATTGTGTTAGGGATGTTATGTTGCCTAAATGATGGGTGGGTTTTCTGGGAGATTAGAATGGGATTTTAGAACCCACATAGGGTATCTAAATTGTGGAATTACCTAGGAGACCGTTGTGAGATCCCTTGTTTCATATTGAACCTAGTGAGGAACTGTGAAAGTAAGTGTGTGTAATCAATTTCAGGTGTCCCCTTATACCCTGAAATTAATTTAATAGGAATGTTACAGATGTAATTACTTGGATATATTTTGTGAGGTGACCCAATCATTATATATATAAATATTAAATCATTTATATGAATATTTAAAAAATATAAAATTAAAAGAAATCAAAAACTATAATGGTTTACTGTCATTCAAGACTAGATACATAATCAACATATTTCATGAAAGATGTACAATATATCCCATAAATTTCATTTCACATTCTATCATTATTAGATATACACTAATAAATACATTTCTTCATAACCTATGGAATAAGAAACCTAATAAAGGGTGATCTCAGATTCCCAGTAAGGGTAAACATGATAATAATCATTTATTGATAATTAGTGCACATAAGATAAGAATAAGCGTTTTAAAACATGAACATAACATACAGTACATACCCAAAATTTCATATACCATAAATCATATTCCATGTAATAAGGTTTTTTCTTAAAAAAAATATGATCCATAAGTGTATAGATTCATTAATAATGAGTAACAATTCCTGATAGCATACAAAACCACATACCGTGGTTTATCTAGCACTGAATTTTATCAGAACTAAATATAAATCTCAGATTAAAGGTTATCTTTATTAATAATTGTTAAAAGATCCATTGAAGCTAAATTTTAATATCACTAAATAAATTAGGGATTAAAGTGTACCATTTTCAACGCATTTTTTAGTGTTGATAAAGTTACGACTTTATAAGCTATTATCTTAGAAATAAAAAAAATTAATAAATAATTGATAAAATATATTAAATTATCAAATATATATATATGTTCAAAATTTATGGTTTACTTATATACTAGGCCTTTTGTCTATTTTTATGTCTTCTGGGCTTGGAAATTCAGGTTAATTTTGAGTGACAACTATTTACTTAGGCTTCTTGTCTATGGATTTATTGGTTTCATGTGGAATTATGGACATCATACTAATGATTCAACGCATCGAGTTGGTAGTGTAGCAGTTTTTTAGATGGGTTCAACATTTTGATGGAGGGGCATTATAAGGCCCCATCCTTAAAACTTACTTAATCTTGAGTTATTACAAGATTACACATTGAGGATCTTTTTGGGTTTAGAGTTTTAGAGAATTAGATCATAAAACTTTCATTACATTCCACATATAAACAAAGTGGTTACATAAAGATAGTATTCTTCATTCCCATCAATGGAAACACATTTAAAATAAAACATGGATTATTTCTTGACACATCCTTGACTCTATCATCTTATCATGTACCTTTCCCTTGACCTGTGAAAAACATTTCAAAAACTTGGGATGAGCATAAAAACTCAGTATGGGTTATAAAATAAAAAAAACATGGAAAGGAAACATGAGTTCATATATACATAAGAATGAAATCATACTTTACCCATAAAACATAGGCACTTTAACATACCTCATAAAATCATGAATAAATCATAGAAATCATAAGACATAAAGGTAACTTGAGGCATTCATAACATTCTTACGTAGGGAGTAACCCTGTTGGTTACGTTTGGAATACCCATCACAGTATATTCCCTAAAATCTCTTCGGAGAAACCTTAACGTTTCACTCCTTCGCGTTACCCAATGCATTGGAGAGCTATAACGGGCTCACCCGCCCTTAGTTTATCACGGAACCACCCGTCTTCATAATAATGCCCAAGAACCATAACATAATCATATCACATAAAACATGCATAAAGGAAACATAACATTTCCACATTTCAATCACGAGATATCAATACAACACATTGATATAAAAACATTATGAAAACCATTTTCAATACCAAAATAAAAGAAAAGTAAAACATGGTATTTATTTTTCTTTTAAAAAGAAGGTATGGCTTGTAGAGGAAGCCGAAACTCAAATAACGGTTATGACGGCGGAGAAGTCGTTGTCACCGCATACGTACGACAAAAACATTCCCTTTTGTCGTTTAGTAAACGCTTCGTATAAAAAAGATTCCTTTTGAATAAACGTAAAAGTCAAAGGGGTTTATACACCATATAAAAAAAAGTTGTGTATAAAATAAAATATGCCTCAACGAAAGGAGATTGAGACGAAGTCCCATACCTCGTATCTGACTTGACCCGACCGTTCTTTAAACTCCTGAATAATAAACTTGAGTTAATCTCTACTTGCTTATGAATCTTTTTCAAGTTCATTATTCCTTTTATACCATGTTATGAACATCATGTAATCATTTAAGTTAATAATGTTCATTTTGTCGGTATTTGGTTCTTAAGTCAAAAATAGACTTCTTATACTTACATGTTGTTAATTTGGTCAAAGGTTCATTATATCTAGAATGGTATTCATGATGTAGATATCATATATGTC
Organism: Viscum album; assembly: GCA_963277665.1. Classification (NCBI taxonomy): domain Eukaryota; kingdom Viridiplantae; phylum Streptophyta; class Magnoliopsida; order Santalales; family Viscaceae; genus Viscum; species Viscum album. The sequence goes on from OY728133.1 coordinate 1,675,947,877, forward strand.
ATATATATCCAGTACATACATTCATTTATAATATTACATCACATTTAGAGGTAGGAAATGAAATGCACCGTTCATGGAGACGGTAAGCCGTACGTACGCATGAACGCTACTTCCATTTCTATTTCATATTTTCTGGAATGGAATCATAATGATATAAGAGTATATTATAATTCCAGTATAATAAAATATATAATATCATTAACTTTATCCTTTACACATCCCACATATGGTATTAACGAATCAAATCACTTTTAGGGGGCGGTAGTCCGCGCTTCCTAAAATGAAGATATCGTGTTTTACCCATAATGGAAACCATAAAGGTATGCCCAAAATGAAAAAAAACAGAAGATTAAGGAAAACATAAACATATTATATATCATATATAAAAATAGTGACTTCATAATGTCCACCTTTGAAGGTGTTAAATGAGTGTTGAACAATCATCGTTTCGGGAGGCAGAATTTCGCCATCCACGAAAACCTTATGTTCTTTAACCATTTGATGTAGTTGTGTGAGAGTGTAGCTCAAATAAATCTTATAACAACATCCTAGTATATTGAAGATACTGGTGTTGTTACAAAAGAAGTAAATAAAAAGAGTTTAGGGGGTTGGAGAAGCAAAATAAAACAAATGAACATTAGAGAATGAATTACCTTAAAAAGTGTAACTCCTTTTGATTTGAGCCTAAAGGCTTCCTTTGAAAGGATTCTGCCCAAAGGGAATCCTCTAGGATGAGGAGAGGGATGTGGAGAGAGCAAATGGGCAGGGGTTGGCCGAGCCAAAGGCTTGAAGAGTGTGTGAAATGAGGTAGAGGTGGGGGCCTTTTATAAGAGGAGAGGAGGGGCACTTTTGGAAAGTAAAGAAACATTACTTTATTTGAAAATGTGTTTCGGTTTTAAAAGGTCCCACATTGATAGAATTCGTGGATAAGGTGATAAGGTTTCGAAATCCACTCATCCAATTGGTTTTGGACATGGGTAGTTCATAGATTTTACATTATCTTTCTATTTGTTTTAAATCGTCAAATAATGATGTCATCGCTGCATCATTATTATGTCATAAATAATTAAATCTATTTAATGTCTAAAAATTATAAAAAAATAATATGATATAGGAAATCTTTTTAGCTTTCCAATTACTATTTATAATCAAAATTTGGACTTGTATAACCCCACTTAAAAATTGTTTTTGTAAAACATATTATGTTTGTGTCATTTTCACTTTAACATTAAATAAAAAGTAATTTATGTCATTTCCCAACAAAAGTGGATCCATGGGGTCCCCAAGTTGACCCATGACTTTTCTTGGTCGGCCATGACACAACCAATAAGGTTGGGACATGTGTCTAGGTCATTTTATATTATTAAAGAATTATTTATACCTTAAACTACACTAATTACTACTAATCGCGATTAAGAACTTAATAAGTTACTATTCACCAAAAAATTATTATAATCTCATTGAACCACATTTTACTTCTTAATGACAACCATGTATGTCGGATTTTCAAAATTCAGTACACATTAGTGGTAAACTTTCATTTAACCGAAAAATCAGTTTGCTTGATTATCACTTAGTGGTTTCACTATTCATCAAAAATTGAAGTTTTTCAGAAAATTACCAAAAATTCACCCTAAGCTATATTTGATATTCCGAATTCAAAAATGAAGTATATTTTACAAAATTCAAATAATATAAGTCAAATTAATTAATTTAATAATTAATTCCCGCTGCCAGGGCAAATAGCGTATTTTTACAAAACAATAAGTATCAAAAGATTGACACCAGTTTAAGTCTAATTTCAAAGTGAAATTGATTCCAATGACCACTATTGGATTTAATGGTAAAAATATTTTCTAATTTCACTTTAAAACCAATTAAAATAATAATCTAATCATATAAATAAATTAGATTAAAAAGCAGTTTTGATGTAAAATGCATTATTTTTCACTATTCATTAAAAAATGAACATTGTCAGAAAAATACCAAAAATTCACACAATGTAAATTTTAATGTCGCAATCATAAAGAATAAGTTTATTTTGACAAACATAGTTTATAAAATTGTAAAAATATAGATTCAAAAATGGTTTGCCATCAAAAGGCAGTAAAACAATCTTTTAAGAATATTAGTGTATTCCATGCATAAGATTGTATTTATTTTCATTTTAAGCCTCTATAACACTATATTAATCATTAATAGACATAGATAAAAATATATATTATTCATTACTTACTTGGGATGTTACATCCTTCCCCCCTTTTGAAAATTGCGTCCTCGCAATTTATTTACTTTTCAAATAAATGGGGGTATTTATCCCTCATAGCATTTTCAGATTCCCATGTTGCCTCTTCAATCATGTGGTTTTTCCACAAAACCTTTACCTGGTGAATCACCTTATTCCGTAACACTTGCTCCCTGTGGTCAAGAATCTGGACCGGTTGTTCCTCATAAGATAGGTTCTCTTCCAGCTGAACTACCTCTAGACTCAAAACATGAGATGGATCTGGCATATACTTTCTCAACATCGAAACGTGAAAATCATTGTGTACCTGAGATAAACTCGGAGGTAAATCCACTCGGTATGCAACTGATCCAACTCTTTCCAGAATTTCGTATGGTCCAATAAACCTTGGACTCAACTTTCCTTTCTTACCAAATCTCATCACACTTTTCCAAGGAGAAACCTTGAGAAAAACATGATCACCTACCTCGAAAGATAGATCCTTTCTCCGGTTATCCGCATAACTCTTCTGCCTGCTCTGAGCTGTTCTCATGTGCTTCTGAATCAGCTGAACTTTTTCTGCCATCTCTTCTACCAATTCCGGTCCCATCAACTTCCTTTCACCCACTTCATCCCAGAAAGCTGGAGTTCGACACCGCATCCCATATAATGCCTGAAATGGTGCCATCTGTATACTGGAATGAAAACTGTTATTATATGAAAACTCAACCAAAGAAAGATGTTGGTCCCAACTTCCCTGATAATCCATAGAACAAGCTCGTAGCATATCCTCCAATGTCTGAATTGTTCGTTCTGACTGGCCATCTGACTGAGGATGAAAAGCTGTACTAAAATTTAATTCAGTACCCAACGACTTCTGAAGGCCTTTCCAAAAATTAGAAGTAAACCTAGGATCACGATCCGATACAATGGAGAGAGGAACTCCATGTAACCTGACTATCTCTTTAAGATATAAACGGGAAAGTTGATCAAGAGAGAAAGTATCTCGTATAGCAAGGAAATGAGCAGATTTGGTCAAGCGATCAACAATAATCCAGATTGCATTATTACCTCGAGATGTCTTTGGTAATCCAACAACAAAGTCCATGGATATATTCTCCCATGTCCACTTTGGCACTGGTAAAGGTTGAAGCATCCCTTTCGGTAACTTCTGCTCTGCTTTAACCTGCTGACAAGTCAAACACTTCACAGTAAAATCAGCAATATCTCTTTTCATTCCATCCCACCAGTAATACTCCCGCAGATCTCTATACATCTTAGTACTGCCCGGATGAACTGAAAACGGAGAACTATGAGATTCACATAACAACTCTCTCTTCAACTGTGAATCACAAGGCACACACAACCTCTTCCCAAACCTCAAAACACAAACACAAACTTATCCAAGAACTCATGGAAAATTTTATTCATAAGGTCCATGAATACAGAAGGTGCATTGGTTAACCCAAAAGGCATAACTACAAATTCATAATGGACATATCTAGTACGGAACACAGTCTTCGGAACGTCTGCTTCTTTTACTTTCAACTGATGGTACCCCGACCTCAAGTCAATCTTCGAAAAATACTGAGCTCCCTGGAGCTGATACCACTTCATTCGATGGCCCAACATCTGCTGAAGTTGTTGCAAAGGATTTCAGCACCCCTTTCTGCTTGTAGTCTAACTGCTTCCCATCACTCAAGCTCTTTGTCGAACACTCATTTGCATAGTGACCCATCTCATTGCACTTATAACACTTCACTAACTGTAAATCAAATTTGTTCTTACCTTCAGCTTGATCCTTTTCAGTGCAATCACGAGCCTTATGTCCCATCTTACCACATCAGTAGCACTTTCCAGAATTCAGAAGACATTCCCCAACATGCCTTTTGCCACATTTATCACAAACTGGAAACTTAGTTTTCTTACCATCAGACTTTTTTGAAGAATTCTTACCTTTCTCCTGTCACCTTAGTCTCTTCTTCTGCTGGTTGTTATAGAAAACTTGGTCATCGGCAAACTCCATTTCCACCTTCTCAGCACATCGAACAAGCTTTTCATAACTTTTAAACTCACGAGAAGCTAATTCCCTTCGATACTTTGGCTTTAATCCCGAGTAGAAACGATTGATTTTACTATCAAGGTCCCAGAGAAAATTTGGAGCATACCTTTCCAATCGAGTGAACCTTTCTTAATAGGCAGCCACTGAGTCTTCCTCTTGCCTCAATTCCAAGAATTGCTTTTCCATCCTAAGTCGAACAGCCTTAGGAAAATACTTCTCAAGAAACATACCTTTGAATTCATCCCAGTCAAGAGCATCAATCTCATCGGCGTCCCTTATATTTTTAACCATAGACCACCACTGATCTGCTTCACCCTCCAAACGGTAAATAGCAAGACTAACCTTTTGATTGTCTGAACACCCCATGACATCAAAAATCTTCTCCAGTGCTTTAATCCACCCTTCAGCTAGCACAGGGTCAGATGATCCTCAAAATGATGGTGGATGTTTCCTCATGAAATGTTCCACCACTGACATGTTCCTCTGCGGTTGTTCTGGCTGATCTCGTGCATGGATACCACCGCCATTTATCGCTTGAGTGAACTGCTCCATTACTGCAAAAAACTGTTCAGTTCCAATTCCGACCATTTCCGGATGCTGATTCGGAAGGTTATTTCCTTCTGTATGCCTTCCTAGCACTGCTTCCCTGTTTCCTCTGCGGAAAACCATTCTGAACAAACATGTCTTAGATGAAGAAACATGGTAATCTTTAAATGCTATATCATTTTGAAAAAAATATTTTTGGATAATCATTTAATAGAATTCTAACTCCTAAAGTTATCTAAACCTCCCTTTGATACCAACTATAAGGCCCCAGCCTTAAACCTTACTTAATCTTGAGTTATTACAAGATTACACATTGAGGATCTTTTCGGGTTTAGAGTTTTAGAGAATTAGATCATAAAACTTGCATTACATTCCACATATAAACAAAGTGGTTACATAAAGATAGTATTCTTCATTCCCATCAATGGAAACACATTTAAAATAAAACATGGATTATTTCTTGACACATCCTTGACTCTATCATCTTATCATGTACCTTTCCCTTGACCTGTGAAAAACATTTCAAAAACTTGGGATGAGCATAAAAACTCAGTATGGGTTATAAAATAAAAAAAAAACATGGAAAGGAAACATGAGTTCATATATACATAAGAATGAAATCATACTTTACCCATAAAACATAGGCACTTTAACATACCTCATAAAATCATAAATAAATCATAGAAATCATAAGACATAAAGGTAACTTGAGGCATTCATAACATTCTTACGTAAGGAGTAACCCTCTTGGTTACGTTTGGAATACCCATCACAGTATATTCCCTAAAATCTCTTCGGAGAAACCTTAACGTTTCACTCCTTCGCGTTACCCAATGCATTGGAGAGCTATAACGGGCTCACCTGCCCTTAGTTTATCACGGAACCACCCGTCTTCATAATAATTCCCAAGAACCATAACATAATCATATCACATAAAACATGCATAAAGGAAACATAACATTTCCACATTTCAATCACGAGATATCAATACAACACATTGATATAAAAACATTATGAAAACCATTTTCAATACCAAAATAAAAGAAAAGTAAAACATGGTATTTATTTTTCTTTTAAAAAGAAGGTATGGCTTGTAGAGGAAGCCGAAACTCAAATAACGGTTATGACGGCGGAGAAGTCGTTGTCGCCGCATACGTACGACAAAAACATTCCCTTTTGTCGTTTAGTAAACGCTTCGTATAAAAAAGATTCCTTTTGAATAAACGTAAAAGTCAAAGGGGTTTATACACCATATAAAAGAAAGTTGTGTATAAAATAAAATATGCCTCAACGAAAGGAGATTGAGACGAAGTCCCATACCTCGTATCTGACTTGACCCGACCGTTCTTTAAACTCCTGAATAATAAACTTGAGTTAATCTCTACTTGCTTATGAATCTTTTTCAAGTTCATTATTCCTTTTATACCATGTTATGAACATCATGTAATCATTTAAGTTAATAATGTTCATTTTGTCGGTATTTGGTTCTTAAGTCAAAAATAGACTTCTTATACTTACATGTTGTTAATTTGGTCAAAGGTTCATTATATCTAGAATGGTATTCATGATGTAGATATCATATATGTCATATATATCCAGTACATACATTCATTTATAATATTACATCACATTTAGAGGTAAGAAATGAAATGCACCGTTCATGGAGACGGTAAGCCGTACGTACGCATGAACGCTACTTCCATTTCTATTTCATATTTTCTGGAATGGAATCATAATGATATAAGATTATATTATAATTCCAGTATAATAACATATATAATATCATTAACTTTATCCTTTACACATCCCACATATGGTATTAACGAATCAAATCACTTTTAGGGGGCGGTAGTCCGCGCTTCCTAAAATGAAGATATCGTGTTTTACCCATAATGGAAACCATAAAGGTATGCCCAAAATGAAAAAAAACAGAAGCTTAAGGAAAACATAAACATATTATATATCATATATAAAAATAGTGACATCATAATGGCCACCTTTGAAGGTGTTAAATGAGTGTTGAACAATCATCGTTTCGGGAGGCAGAATTTCGCCATCCACGGAAACCTTATGTTCTTTAACCATTTGATGTAGTTGTGTGAGAGTGTAGCTCAAATAAATCTTATAAAAACATCCTAGTATATTGAAGATACTGGTGTTGTTACAAAAGAAGTAAATAAAAAGAGTTTAGGGGGTTGGAGAAGAAAAATAAAACAAATGAACATTAGAGAATGAATTACCTTAAAAAGTGTAACTATTTTTGATTTGAGCCTAAAGGCTTCCTTTGAAAGGATTCTGCCCAAAGGGAATCCTCTAGGATGAGGAGAGGGATGTGGAGAGAGCAAATGGGCAGGGGTTGGCCGAGACAAAGTCTTGAAGAGTGTGTGAAATGAGGTAGAGGTGGGGGCCTTTTATAAGAGGAGAGGGGGGGCACTTTTGGAAAGTAAAGAAACATTACTTTATTTGAAAATGTGTTTCGGTTTTAAAAGGTCCCACATTGATATAATTCGTGTATAAGGTGATAAGGTTTCGAAATCCACTCATCCAATTGGTTTTGGACATGTTTAGTTCATAGATTTTACATTATCTTTCTATTTTTTTTAAATCGTCAAATAATGATGTCATCGCTGCATCATTATTATTTCATAAATAAATAAATTTATTTAATGTCTAAAAATTATAAAAAAAATACTATGATATAGTAAATCTTTTTATCTTTCCAATTAATATTTATAATCAAAATTTGGACTTGTATAACCCCACTTAAAAATTGTTTTTGTAAAACATATTATGTTTGTGTCATTTTCACTTTAACATTAAATAAAAAGTAATTTATGTCATTTCCCAACAAAAGTGGATCCATGGGGTCCCCAAGTTGACCCATGGCTTGTCTTGGTCGGCCATGACACAACCAATAAGGTTGGGACATGTGTCTAGGTCATTGCATATTATTAAAGCATTATTTATACCTTAAACTACACTAATTACTACTAATCGCGATTAAGAACTTAATAAGTTACTATTCACCAAAAAATTATTATAATCTCATTGAACCAAATTTTATTTCTTAATGACAACCATGTATGTCGGATTTTCAAAATTCAGTACACATTAGTGGTAAACTTTCATTTAAATGAAAAATCAGTTTGCTTGATTATCACTTAGTGGTTTCACTATTCATAAAAAATTGAAGTTTTTCAGAAAATTACCAAAAATTCACCCTAAGCTATATTTGATATTCCGAATTCAAAAATGAAGTCTATTTTAAAAAATTAAAATCATATAAGTCAAATTAATTAATTTAATAATTAATTCCTGCTGCCAGGGCAAATAGCGTATTTTTACAAAACAATAAGTATCAAAAGATTGACACCAGTTTAAGTCTAATTTCAAAGTGAAATTGATTCCAATGACCACTATTGGATTTAATGGTAAAAATATTTTCTAATTTCACTTTAAAACAAATTAAAATAATAATCTAATCATATAAATAAATTAGATTAAAAAGCAGTTTTGATGTAAAATGCATTATTTTTCACTATTCATTAAAAAATGAACATTGTCAGAAAAATACCAAAAATTCACACAATGTAAATTTTGATGTCCCAATAATAAAGAATAAGTTTATTTTGACAAACATAGTTTATAAAATTGTCAAAAGATAGATTCAAAAATGGTTTGCCATCAAAAGGAAGTAAAACAACCTTTTAAGAATATTAGTGTATTCCATGCATAAGATTGTATTTATTTTCATTTTAAGCCTCTATAACACTATATTAATCATTAGTAGACATAGATAAAAATATCTATTATTCATTACTTACTTGGGATGTTACAGGCATGTTGATTCTTATCATTCGATTTTTCATTACCATTGTTGGATTGAGGGGTCCATGCCATGTTATTTTATCAACTAAATTTGGTTTGAATATATAGTGTATTTGGGAAGTGTTGCAAGAACACATGCAGGAATCATTGCGTAGGTGGAACAAAAGAGATATGGGTGTGATTGAGCCCACTATTTGGGCCACCTCCTACATAGTGTGAGGTGGGGTTCCCTTATTTGTTTCATCTCCATAACAATGAAATGTTTTTTATAAGAGAATGAAATGAATTTTTCAATCTCGTTTCATGTGGTGCTGTCTGCTAGCATTGAGGTCAATGTGTCGTTGGACTTGTGAGTGTACATGTTGTATTCTAATTAATATAAGGATTTATGAAATGGTTTTTATTTTGGTTTTTGGACCTTTAGGTAATGTTACATTGGGAATTTGGACATATAGGTTTCAGAGACATGTAAGGGTAACCTATCAACCCTATTTAAAAGAGGTTTTAAATTTCTTCTTCTTATAAAAGGGGTCGTTCCCACAATCTATTAATAAATATATCTATATTTATATTTAGAAATACATATTTATAATTCTTCTAAAATATTTTTAATCATGTTTTTATTATTTGATTATAAATATATATATATATCATTTTATTAATAATACAAATTTACATTTATCTAAATATTTTACTAATTCCATACATTTTTATTTTTTTAAAATATAATTCATGAAACATATATATTAATTATATTATTAAAATTAAATATATAGGTAATTATAAATGCAATTTTCACTCATAAATAATTATCCTTGTCCACAAAAAAAATAAAGCACCAATAAAACATATCTTTATCAGTGATAACATTCTATCACCGATAAAGATATATTTTTACAGTTATTTTTAGCACAAATACACACACATATATATATATATATATTTATCAATGATAAGAAATGGTTAAAATGGAGTTTTATTATAATTTATTATTGTATAATTGATAAAACCCCTCATTATCATCACTTTTTAAAAAAGTCTTAATATAAACATAATAATATTCTGAATATAACAATGTTCTTAATCTTTACTCCATTTAAGATCTCCCAAAACTAAAATTTTTTCTTGTCCCTCACTTGGAAATCTTGGATGAATCAGCCTATTCAAATCCCAAGGTACGTGACTTGTGATCAATCCCCCTAGAACATATTTCTGTGATTTTAATTTTCCCAAAGGGTTTGAATGGAAGACATAATAAATCTTATTTTCCATCGATCTACCTCAATGCATCAACACCAAATCTCCATCACCTTGAGAAATTATTTCTTCAGCCTCTCCCTCTACCTCATGATCATTTCACACATTTATCATAATTTATCACTCTGATCACATGGAGAACCTAGATGTTCACTACAAAAACTCTACATACTTATTATGTAATGTGGTGACTATAAATTATAAGTATATTGTGTTTTTATGGTACATAGATGGTAATCCAGTCCAAGGTCCAAGTATCCATCCTACTCTAATGGATTAAAATCAAACAATATTATCATTTTACTTCAATTAACCTAAAAAAGGGCCCCAGTAATTTTAATAATGGCTGAATTTCATCTACTTTTTATAGAAATTAGGAAATGTGCTTAATTATTTTGTATGAATTGTTACAATTTATTATATTTATAGATCTTGATACAATATTATTTCATGATAATTTGGATACTGATACACATATACCTAGATATATGTATTGATGAATTATTTATTATCTTCCAACTATGATATGTGAACTTTTACAATGGGATGAGTGGTAACTATATTTTTAAATTAATACATGTGTATGTAAAAATGGTGGTTCCAAAACTAAAATTCTATATCTTGAACTTGGTTTTTAAATATAGTTCTTTAAAAAGACATTCTATAAATGGTATTTCAAAAATTTCAATCCATTCACATTATAATTTCCTAAATATTTTGGTTACATTCATTCCATGTTTTATAAATGAATATTTAATTATTTAAATCCTTGTTATGAAGATAATGATAGTTTTATTTGCATCTTGGGTTAATTTAATTTTTTTACTTTGATTTAAATTATGTAATGCTTTAAATTGGAATGTGGTATTTAATGAGTTAAATTGGTTGGAATGAGTTTTTGAAATTCCCATTTGATAAAATGTGAACTGTTTCAATAGGGAATATAATATTGGAACACCAGACTGATACTTATGGTTCATTTAATATAAATTCTAGCGTTTCTTCACATTTTTGGTTCTCAAGACCATGTCGTTGTGGCCTATCAACGTTTCCAAAATCTAATATGTATAAACTTGAATTCCTAAGTATCTGTACACTAAAATACCACCTTATCCTCCATGTACCATGGGAGGTAATGAAGAATCAAAAACTCATCCCTTGATTAGTAGTCCCACCTAACAAAGTTAGCAAAAAAATCTTAGATCTCTGTGTTTTCTAAAAGTTGAAATTTAATTATATTTTTTTTACATATCAAACATTTCCATACGTTAATGGTATACATCACTACAAGAGAATCTCAATAAACATAATTTGATTCATATTATATTACAAAAATAAATTCATGTATCTTAAATGATTCTTTAATAGAGGCCTTTTATGTGTTCCCACCTCATAAAGTTTTTGTATTTATTTATTTTTTTAGTTATATATTATACCTAATCTAGTAGGATAGATATGATAAATTTTTAAATGATTTTAATCCTATGAAAAAAATATAGAGTATAGAGTTAAATAGAAAATCCTATTTTAAAAGACAATGCACATGACCCTTCTCAAATATATATTTTTTGTTTTCTTGTTGTTATTATTCATGACTAATTAGTCAATGTGAATTAAAATAAAACATGAAATATCACAAAATCGATTCAATTTATAATTTTTTTACTAAAAATTAGAACAAAGTGAATGTATCTAGTCACTATGATATCACTTCATATTATGGATCATATGATATGATTACAAGTGTGAACTATGATGTAGATTGTATCAAGGATATGATTATAGGTGTGAGAGATTATGATGATATTGTTGAGTAAATGATAATGGTAGTTAAATATGAACTTTTTGATTGTCCAATTTTTTTGAGAGATTATGATGATCTTATAGAGGTTGTACTAAATTTTCTTCAATTTCATTCATAATAAATCAAGATAATAGAAAACATATAAATGGATATGGTGATACTAATTTTTCGAAAATAATTGATATCTGGAATGATACAGTCATAAATGATAATGAGCTTCCATTCCAAACATATGATTCTAACAAGGTTCTATATTTAATGGGTATGATATTTAAAAGAATAATTGCATTTCAAAATAATTGTATAATATTTTTTAAACCATGAATCACATAAAAAATTATCTAAGTGTGATTTGTATCGATAAATTAAGGAGGAATCAGGTATTACTATTGTTTTATGGTACTATCAAATCATTCCATTGTTCATGAACATATATAAAAGTGAGGATACTCCAAAGAAATTGATGTAGAAAACAGATACAAGAATTAAAGATGAGAGACTTCATCACCAGAAAGACTCTCCTTAGTGAATGAAAATTGATCATGAGTATCCAAAATTTAGAAATGAGATGTGAAACGTTTTAATTTCTCTAAATATATATGAACTTAATCATTTTGGTTTCTAAAGAATCACTCATAGTACATGGATGATTTAGTTGGTAAATAATAACAATCCACTATGGTTATGCATGAAACAAAAATACATTATGTTATCTATTCGTATATTAGAACCAAAACAATGGGTAATGATGTTAAATTTTATTTTTTTCCATTGATCGAATATTTGAAAATATTGTGGGCTTCAAGTGTTACATTTTATGATGCATATAGAAATGAATATTTCATATTAAGATCCATGTATCATAGGTTGATAAGTGATTTTTTTTATTATAGATAGTTTTCAGGTTATAGATTTAATGTAAATCAAGGGTGTCCTATTTGTGAACATTTGACACAATCAATTAGGTTGAAACATTATTCTATGAATGTGTTCCAAGGGAATAATATATTTCAACCACTGGCGATATAAATACAATCTCAGAAAAAATTATTTGATGGGTGTTTTTTAAGATGGTCTAAAACCATATCCACAAAGAAGTTATCATCTATTTGAGAAAGTAAAATTAATGGAAAATTTTATTAGTAAACATTTTACAAAAAACCATTCAAAAAACTGTTGGTAAATGTGATTAATTTTAAAAAAAATTCATGTCTGAATTGTTTGTATGTAAGATATTTTCACGATGTTATACATGTGGGAAAAGAGAATATGATGGTGTAATTTTCATTTTACTAAATGAACACAATAATAAACAGGATGGAATTAAGGTTAGGTGAGACATGACAGACAAGGAGATATCAGAGGAGTAGGTCCAAGTGAAGATTAAAAAACATAACGGTCTTCCTCTACCTACTTTCACTCATTACAGAATATATATATATTTGTTTTTTAACATCTTGAATAATGTAATTGTCCTAGATTAGAATTTAGGAAATATCAATAAAATCATATCAACGAATTAATTAATGATAAATTCTCTAAAATCAAATTACTTTCATGTTTTGTTATAATCTCTAATGCCAACAGCATTACATTTCATTTTCCCACAAAATTGTGTTAGATATAAAACATGTTCTATTTCTTTTTCAAATCACTATGAAGATATATAATGGAATTGGTGAAATTATTGATTATAGAAATGGAATTTGATTTCATATAATGTGAATTGATGATGTTATTATTTTTGAATTTCATTGATATGATGGTTTAGTTGATGATTCACATGTTATGAGAGATTCAACATTGTGGTTTTTTATATTATTTATAGATATAACCCATTGGATGATATATGAATATTTTGAAATATAATTTAATAAATCTAAGTCATGTAAAAGGTTTTATAGTGATGTTATTTGATTTTTAAAAAGATGTTGAATTATATACTCATTACATTTTCAATGTTCAAAGAATTTGTCTACAGATATCTAATCAATCCATGTGGATAGTTGGTGAAGTAATTTCTATAATATATGTTTTTACATTTATAATTATAGAGAGGGAGGATGGTGATTATTAATATTTTCAACATTTTTTAGAGTTTCTTTCAAATATTGAAAACAAAAAATTAATATTTGGAATTTTAATCCATTAATGATAGAAATGGGTACATAAAATACTCGTAATTAATTGTTTATACGATGTTTTAGAGACTATATTTTTAAGTGGTCAACAATAATTTGGGATTAAATTTCAAAATGAATTAAATGTGTAACACCCCAAGATCATTGGAATTATTATGTTTCAAAACATCAAATTTCTATGATTAGATTTGTTACACAAAACACAATGTCAAACTTTCATTATACATAACACCATGTTACTCTTGCACTACACACAACACCATTATAGCTTGTGTTACATGCCACACTGTGTTTTAACAAACCTAGGATATATTATTAATATAGTTTTCAAAACTGGAACGTTATAACCTCGTTGTAAGACATTGTAATATGAATAGTAATATTTATTTTTTATTAATCAAAATGCTTTTATATAAATAAAAAATATTGATAATAAATATTTTTTTTATTAAAGTCCTTATATGTTTAAAAAATACAATTTTCTCGAAAACATATTTTTATGTATTTTTGTTAAGAATAAAATAATTCAATTTCAAAATTTATAGAAAATGAATTTAAGAAAAGAAAACTTGTTTTCTTAATTAAAATGTGGAGATTAACTTATGCTGTATTTTAGGGATTTTTATGAAAATTTAAATTTTTTATTAATAGTGGAAAATTATGAATTTTAATAGAATACTACAATTTCATTTAATTTATTTACAAAGTTAAATTATATTTTAAATTGTTTTAAAAGATAAATTAGTTCAATTTTGCATAAATTAATATATTTTATTTATTTAAAATACATTTGATATTGAAAATGGATATAAAAACATTATAGAATTTTATCATTTTCTCTTTAAAAACGTCATTCTCATTACATATACATGTTTAAATTTAAATTAATTTTTCCATTTATTTTTATTTAATTTATAAAAATTGATTTAATATTTTCAATTATCCTATTTTATAATTCTTATTAATTCCAAATTATTTTTTATCTAAAATTAATAGTGAATACATAAAAACAAATTTACCGTTGTGAATGTAAAAATGTGTTTACTGGGGGGTGAAATTAAAGACATAAGGGTCATATTTACAAATAAACAGGTCAAAAATTATTTAATGGCCATATTTATACATTATCATATCTATATTAATACTTTAATTTATTTTGGACACTTTTTCCATGTGAAAAACATGGGGGAACTTATTTCTTTTCAAGAATACAATGTGTGTCATTTTTCCCACTTATAAAAGGTTGCCTCATATTCTCTATTATTCACACATTCACACCTATTTTTTCAATATCTACCAAATTAAATTATCAAATTACTTATTATAATCCAAGAATACTTATTTTGGGAACAAATCCGTCCAAGGAATGATTTTTATTCAAATCCAAAGTGGATTTCCTGAAGAAGAGGTATTGTTCAACAACTAACATTTTTGTGTTATTTCTATACCCACCAACTTAAATTATTATTATATCATGGTTATATAATATACATGATATCTTTAATGTACTGATATGGTGTTATGTTTTGGATATCACCTAAAACTATCTCTACATCCATCAAATGGGCTTTGAAAACATCATTCGTAGGTACGATAGACTACCGCCTCACTAACTGATATCGTTTATTTTTACATTACAACTTCTAAAGGGTGGTCATAATGATGGATTAAATATTTTTTTAATGTTATATATGATATATATGATTTTTATGAATTTATTATGATTTTTTAAATAATTTTATCACAAATAATTTAATTATATTTATTTTTTTGGAATATGATATCTTCATTCATTTATAGGGTGGACTACAACCTCTTGAAGTGGTGTGATTCCTTAACTATATAAATTTAGTGTATTAATTATGTGTTTAAAGAAAATATATAATATATATGAAAAATAATATTATTCTTTAATTATATTATATATCACTTAATTTTCTTTCTTTTAATTCATCTATAAATTGAAATAAATTTCATATGTATGTACGGTCTACCATCTCCCAGAATTGTATATTTCATTTCCTTTCACTAAATTTTATGAATTAATCTAAATAAAAATTTACTGATTATATATGATATTTTTATCATGGTTATCATTTTTTAGATGATGGAACCATGATCAAAGAAAGACGATCAAAAATATATCCAATCAAAACATATATGAAAAAATGGCTATTACATGAAATATAACATTAACATGGTTTTTGTTAATAAACGAGTAATAAAAGGTCATAATAAATAATATATTTTATGATATATATGAATATGGATTTATAATAGATTGATAATAAAGTTATATTTATTATATGTGAGTTCTGAATGAGTACTATAGAAGTCAAGACATAAGTTAAGTGATTTTTTATTCAATTTTCATTTTTTGGGAGGAATGTTATATTGTGAAACTATATTCATTAATGAGGAGTATAGAAAACCTCATTAACATGTAATGTAATAAATTTATTCATCCTCATGAAAAATTATGTTTAATTTTATGTTATTCCTTCACATGTATTATGATTTAATGATACCAAGGTGATAAATTATTGATGTTACAATCTAATCATTTATCCAGATTGTTTATGATCAAGTCTCGAATGATGAAATTTCATCATCTACCTCTCAATAATTAACATGAAAATTATCATCCTTTATATACTCACAATATAATCATACATTTTTTTCATTTCTCCAATATTTTTTACTTTATGTAATCAATAAAACGGTTTCATTAAAATCAAACATTATTTTTCTATTCGGTCAGAAATCTGAGATCTTTCAAAACCATGTTTTCTCAAAATAATTTCAAAATAATTTTATTTTTATATTATTATTTTTAAAGTAAATATTTACTCATGTATTAATTTTTTATAAAATATTATTAAATGAATCTTCATATCCTTTTTCAAATAATACTCTTTGGTCTTTTACTAGACATGTGAACAGAATATTCATTTTAATGTGTATGGAATGACCATAATTTTACAAATACCTGACCAATCATTACATCAATGATTCAATTGAAATTTTTTATGTTTATTTTCAAATAAAACATTTTTCATAACATTTTTTGTTTTAAAAATCATTTTCTAAAAGAAAAAATGAATTTTTTCATGAAATGTTTTAAAAGATCTTTCAATGATAATTTTCATCTAATTTGACATAGGATGGTGTTAACTTTTCTATATTGGGGATATGATACAGGGATATCATTCATATAATTTATGTGAATGGTTTTATAAATTTCCTCACTGTGTTTATGAAACCCTTTTCTCTTCCATATGTTATTCCATGAACAAATTCACATCAAACCCACTTCTAATATATTGTTATTAAATGATTAAAGGATTATAAAACTGATCTCTTTTCTCCATGTTATGATATTATAGAATGTATTTGATACCAATTCCATTTCATGGTTTATGATATGATAAATATATATAGAATTGTGACACAAATAAATATTTTTCTCATTAATTTATGTGGGAGGTCTATATCTACCTTTAATGGATTTGGTAATGATATATAAATATATATATATATATATATCTCAGGAGATAGAAATGGCTGGAATATAGAGTAAACCCAGTTTTGTAAGACATTTTTGAATACATAGTGAACTAGGTTCAGTAATAAAGGGCTAGAATAGGGAGTGAACCTAGGTCAGGAAGATGGTGTTGAAATAGGGAGTGAACCTAGTTTAGTAATACAGTGCTAAAACAGGGGATAAACCTGATTCAGTAAAAGAAATTGTCCATAGTGATGGCCTTGTTAGTGAGCATTCAATAATTCCGAAATTATTTTCAATGCTTATGTGTAAAACCAAAATTCCATGTCTTAGGAAAATGTTATTCCATCATGGATCAGGTTCATTCTTTTCATTATGACTCATGTCATATAAAATGGAAATCATTATTCTATAACTCACAATTATGATCACTAATATGAAAAGTATGTTTTTCAAATTTCATAATCATTATCTCATACCCTTACATTCATATTATATATACATATCAACCTTTTTCCATTATTATTCAAATAAGCTCTCCCTTTCTTATGTTTCCTATCCCTAGGTTATGAAGATATGTATTATGAATGATATATCTAAGATGGGTTCTATTTGGAAAGAACATAGTGGAAGATGACATATCTCACTTATAGACCAATGTTTATGTTTCCATGTATCCAATCACATTAAATTATTACAGTCTTTAGGAATTTGAATGTGTAATTAAATTACTATTATTAAACAATGATGTAATATTTATATATGATAGACCAGAGTCACTATAGTTGGTATCATAAGATAGGCTTGGTTAACCATTATAATCTGTTAAGAGAAATCCTTAGTGGGATCCCTTAGGAAATTTGATGAATAAGTCTATGGATGAGAAAAACATAGTGGGATCCCTATTAAAATTTTTCGAATAATTATTTGGATGAGAAAATGTATTGGAAAATAAGCTAGAATTTTGGTAGAAGGTAAATTTATTTCTTTCCATGAGATTACATAATAGTCTTGATACTACATATAGATGTGGCTCTAAAAAAAGGTACATAGGGGTAAAAACTCTCAAAAGGGTTCATTGAGAATGACCTTATCATTACCAGCTGGATCACAATGATCCTTTCTAAAAATGTTATTTGAATCCACTAGGTAACATGCTTTGTAAATTCCCATAATCTTTATAAACATTCATGAAGGGATTAAATAGAATATTACTATGAATGGCCTTGGGTAAACATACATTAACATAGATTATAGAATACCGTGTCATGATTTAGACATCCTATATGAAATTTTTAATGATTATGTTATTCTCCACTTTTTTAATTGTTTATAAAAATATTATTTTTTGTTTTAGTAAAACAATGGAACCCGAAGGTACCACATTAATGTTGATTGTAAGAAAAAGGTAGTGATTTTTCTCCTGGTCATCCAAATGTTCTGGGATCTTGAATAAAAAATCATTTTGATATTCTCAAAAATAATTACTAAGCTATGAATAATGTTGGACTTCCAAACGAATAATGATAGGTGAAACATTCATTTAAATCCTTCATGATGCAATACCAATCTTCTCTCAGTCCGTATTCTGATCCACTAGTTTATTAAAAATAGTTTAGTACCATAGAAAATATTATTTAGATTCTTCAGTGTTTATAAAATGAAGATGTTATATTTTTTTCTACCATTTGGTTGGTTAAGAAGATCAATAATGGACTCCTATCAAGAATACGAAGTAATATAATGAAATTTAATCCACTGATTGGGTTGATTTCATGAACTTATCATTCAATATGTAAATTACTTGTGTTTTTAGGGACATGGAGATTGATTTCATTAATTTAAATTCAAATGAATAATGAATTTATTGGTACCTATGTGGAAAACATTGAATGACTTGTGAGGTATGATTATAGTATTATCATCCAATGTAAAATTAATTTTTATCGATGTTTTAGCGCCTTAAAACAATCAATTTGAAGGGACTTATCTATAAGAGGATTTATTATCTAAGAATATATTGTTCAATGTTCCATCATAGTAGAAATGGAGGTCAGATTTATGTATCAATATCATGGTTATTACACGAAAAGGAAGATGGTGTTCAAATGATAATCAATGAACCATGGAGAGAATAAGTTGATTTATCTATTATACTCAATGCATGTGATGAGTCATAGGGGAAATTGACTCAAAGGGAATAATAAATGTTATAACATTAGAAGGGAAGGTATGTAACACCCCAATGTTTTCAAAAAATAATATGATATACAAGAATCTTTTTTAAGTAGATATTTATAACTATCCTTTAATAATAATTTTTCCACTTCTATTCTTTGAATTTCAGGAAATGGTCATCTACAATTTTGATCAGTATGATATTTCGAGTCTGAGTGAAACATATTGTTTTTTTGGTAAATAGTAACATACCCTTATGAATTAAAATATGAATATTAATATGAACTTTATGAATAGTAAATCAAATTAGTATTTTATATTTTTAATGATATTAGATAATGAGATTTCAATTATTTTTTCACGGTGCTAAAAATGTGGTATAGATTTAAAAATGGTATTTTTAATAAATTAAGATTTTATTTAAAAATTAAATTAATTGTATATAGAAAATTAGTTTCAAAAAGTGTAGATAATTTTTTATTCTACACTTCAAGAAATGGTTAGGATGATTTTTGGGATTTTTCTACAATAGTTGAATTTTCTTGGAATAGTAAAAATACAGTTTGAGTTTCAGTGTGTTTAATGGAATCATTAATGTTGTAATAATGATGTAATAATTATGGTCAACATGTTAATAGTAAAAACATTTATGAGGTGTCCCATGATTCGATTACCATGGGAAAATATGATTGGAAAGCCCATTGTTTTTCTAATATCACTAATGATTTCTCCCTTGGAAATAAATAAAATATTCCCCCAATTTTTCTAAAAATACCAACCCATTCCTTCATTACATTAATTCCAAATTCCTCCACAAAAATGATATGGTTATCTTACCTCCCTATTTGTCTTCCAATTATGTCTTAAAGACCCCAAGGTCCCAACCTTCAAATTTTAGGAGTTACTCTACATGTTAAGTGAATCCACCCCTTCTCTTTTTCACATTTTCATTTTATGTTTTTATTTTTAATTTCCATTGGATTATGTTAAGTTATTTCATTCCATATCATATGTACTTCCCATATTATTTATTAATTATGGGAGACCCCCTTTCCATCATCCAAATATTTTATGAAATTTTTTGCGACTACGTTATGAAAAAAAATTGTAAGGGATTTCTTAAATTTGTTTTTTCGAGATTCATTTATATATTTTTTTATTTCCTCACTAACCATATCCAAGAGGAAATAATGATGAAATATCATATTTATTCAGTATTTAATCATATTTATCTAATTAAATCCATTATATTACTTCTCCAATTCCACTTATTTAGGAAATTAAAACATCATCAGTGATATGTTGATTTACCGATATCATTGATGATGTGATTTCAATTGATTTTACATCCTACCATACTGGTCATGTAACACTTTTTATGGTTGGAAAATATTATAATTTATGTTTTATAACTTATATAAGGTTATGGAATCATTTTTTACACATGTTATTAATTTGTAAAAAAATAATTTCTTACGCTCGAATAATTACAAAAATTACGTAAACAAAAATCAATAATTCATTGAAATTTCAATCATCTTCAATGTAATAAATAAAAATGATAAATGGTATAATTTATGGATCTTTAATCATGTAAATAATAAATCATTACAATTACTTATTCCCACTTCAAATCTACATGAATATCTATCATGAATCGATCCTGAAAATCATGTATAGAATGCACCCAAAACAATGAAATAAACAAAATATGGACAATTAAAGGGTAAACTAATTCAATTAAATGATAATATAAGATATTATAATGATTTATATGTTTCTATGAGATATTAATAACACTATTTTATCAATAATACATAGGTTTCAAATTTTTTGGAAGTATGACAAACCCGAGGTCCGAGAAATCGTAACCTGATATCCATTATTTGAGTGAAACATCTATTTCATTATTCATGTGTCATTAAAATTGTATGTGTTATAAAATTTGTTTATATTATGAAGAATTATGTGTATTTATAGTGTATGTACCTATTACATCCATGATATTTAGTCTCACATTAATTATATGATATTTTATAAAGGGATTTTCTTTTAAAATCCTATTTTAAAATTATGGTTTACAAAATTCAAAATCAATGTTTTTATATAATTATTCATGTAGTATAATTTTGTAATGGTTCTTGGGAACTATTTTTGATGAATTGTGGGACCAATATCACCCTCCAAATCATTTTAGTATGTGTATCATAGGCCGTTAACTATATAGTTACTCTAAGTGTAACTGCGATTGTTACACAAATTGTAATGCAGTCGTGATGGTAAAAAATTATAAGATCACTGATAGGCTTACAATATTATGTATGTAATTCCCTAAGATACCTTTATGATTGTATTCATGTTCTTTTTTTGTGGGGATCTTTTGTAAATATAATTTTTTCGCAAAGTATGTGCATATGGGTGAATTGGAGTAATTGAAAATGATTTCATACGTTACAAGTATTCATGGACTAATGTGTTATTTCATTATTTTTATATCCATTACTATGGTTTTTGTGCTAATCCCATGTTTTAAATTATTTTAACAGGTTATAAGGATGTGTAAGATAATGAAGGAAGCTAAGGTAAATGTTTGAATAATTTTCAAAAAATTATGTTTTATTTGAACAGATTTATATTGTGGAAGAAATGAATACTTTTTCTCTATGGTATCCAATATGTTTTAATGTGGAATGTTATGAATGTATTATATCCCAATTCTATAAATCTATAAACATGAAAAGAGCGTCAATGAGAAAGGAAGTTATTTCTTATATAAATTAAATATTATGTAATGTAATAAGACTATGTCCTTATAGTTGGTATCAGATGATGTTTTAGACACTTTATTTGGTTAGGATGATGGTAATATAATACCATAAATTATTTTTACAATATGGTTAATTTGAAATTATATTTCATTTTAGGATTACCTTGTTGTTTCATCTACGATATTTTTGTTAAGAATGGTTGTCTGCAGAAGAAACAACGATGATGAAGAAGAGAGGAAACGACAGAATGTCATCCTTCTAATTCTGCTAACTGGAATGGTAGGGGTTTGAATTGAGATGTTTGTTGTAGTAATGGCTCAACTAACATAGGTAATAAATAATAGTGGTATCTATCCAATACAACAAATATAGGTACCATAATATACCATGATTATAGTTGAACATTTAATGAGACATATCCTTGGTCCTTTCAATGGATCTTCTAACCCAGTAGTGGTTGATGGTTGGATTAAATCCCTTGAAAAGATATTCGATGTTATGTAATGTTCAGATAATTAAAAGGTTGGTTTTTCCATTTATTTTATTGAAGGTGAATTTGATCAGTGGTGGTCAATGGTAATTAATATGAGAGATAGAGAGGATATTTATGCCCTATAGTGGGATGAATTTAAAAGTATTTTACATTAAAAATATTTTCCAATGGTGGTGCAACAGAAGATAGAGAGGAAATTACTTGAATTGACGAAAAAGGAGAACTATTCAGTGGCAATGTATGAAGATAACATCACTCAACTGGAGAGGTATACTCCCAATCTTATTCTAGATCATGATATTAAATTCAACTAATTTTACTCAGGATTCAAGACAAGGTATCAAAGGTAGTTGACCTTACATGAATTCAAAAGTTACGAGTAACATTTCTGATTTTATGAGAGGGTAGAGATGGAGTTTAATGATGATCACATGAATTTTGAAAACATGGAGATGAATAAGTTCATATGGAGAGCGATGTGTAAGAATCAACCCAAAAAATCTGATGGAATGAAAATCTAGTTTCCAGCTTGTGAAAATTGTTCCAAGAAGCACCATGGGGAATGCCTTTCGGAAAATGGGTATTGTTTTTGATGTTGTATGTTTGGACAAATGTCGTAAGATTGTAATGAAAGTTATCCTACGACTAACCTTGATAATAAAAATCGTAAGTGTTTTCAATATTGAGATATGAGTCATTATGAAAATACCTTCTCAAAAGGATATCTGAATGATTCAAATAATCCATAGTATAAGTAGAATGATATAGTTAGATTGTGGGGGAAACGCCAGCAGATGTCGGGTCATAAAATGAAGTTGTATCTGGTAATTTGATTGTTTACTAAGATTTTACTAATGTTTTGTTCGATACGGGGTTTACACATTCCTTTATTTCAGAGGAATTTTCTGTTAAATTGGAAATATCACCTCCAAATACGAGACAAGAAATTATTTTTAAAACAGCAGGGGAAAATATTATAGAAAAGAGGAATTTTAAGAATCATTATATAGTGGTCTGTGGAAATAATTTACCTAAAAAAGATGTTATTTTACCCATAGTAGAGTTTTATGTCATTCTAGGAATGTATTGGCATTCTATTTATCATGAAAGTATTGAATCTATGGATAAATATGATTTTTTTTCCAGAAAGAGTTCACGTTTTTGAACAAGAATGAACCCAAACCATTAATAACGCATGAGGAAGCTATGAAACTGTGAATAGATGGAAATAAATGTTATCTTCCTCATATTGTTTTAAACAAGGGAACTGTTTAGATTAATGAAGTGCTAGTGGTAAATGAACACCTTGATGTTTTCTTGACATGTTTCCTAGTGTCATACCTGATCGAAAATTTGAATTCACAATTGAATTAGTTACCGATGCCTTGAAAATTTCAAAACACCCATATAGAATGGCTAAAATGGAACTTATTGAATTGAAAAATTTGTTGCCCAATTTTATTGATAAAGGCTTCATTTTTCCTAGCACCTCACCATGGGGTGCTCCTATTTTGATACCTAAATAGAAAGATGGTTCTATGAGACATTGCCTTTATTATAGTGGCTGGAATAACATAACTATTACAAATAAACATCATTTTCCTCATATAAAATACTTTTTTGATCATCTAAAGGGATCTTAGTACTTTTCCATGATTCATTTGATATCTGAATACCATTAGATGCAGGTGAATGTGAATGAGATCCCAAAAATAGATTTTCATATTCGATATGGGAATGAAGAATTCGTTGTCATTCTGTTTGGGTTAACTAATATACATTCTATATTCGTTAGTCTTAAGAATAGAATATTTCATGATTTCTTGGATACATTATTGGTTGTTTTTATTGATGAGATTCTGGTATTTTCAATGAGTAAATAAGAGCATGAAAAACATATATGGGATGTTTTGAAAAAGAAAAAAGAAAACAAACTATATGAAAAAATTAGAATGTTTGATTTCTGGTTGAAATAGAATTCTTTCCTTGGAAACATTGTAAATAAGGATGTAATAATAGTTGATCATGACAAAAAAAGTGATTGATGAATGGCCAAGACCCACAAATGTTACGAAGATTTGTAGTTTTATTAGATTAGTAGGATATTACCGAGGGATTGTAAAACAATTTCATGGTTATGTAAGATGATAACTATGTTCATGTGAAAAGGGGATAAATTTTTTTGGACAAAATAATGTGATGCTTATTTTCAAGAACTGAAGAAGCGATTGGTGATTTCTCTATTTTTGGCGTTACCTTCCTAAAATGGTGAGTTTATCATCTACAGTAATTTTTCATTAAAGTGACCTGGTTGTGTGTTGATGTATAATGATCAGGAAATTTATTATGTTTCAATATAACAAAATTCTCATGAGTTAAATAATCCCACACGTGATTTTTAATTGGCACTTGTGGTTTTTTATTTTAAAATTTGGAGGAATCATTTATACAGATCCAAAAGTAAAATATATACTGACCCTAAAAGACTGAAGTATATTTTAACTCGGAAGGAATAAACATGATGTAGAGAAGATGTATTGACCTGATAAAGGATTATGATTGTTTGAACTATTACCATCCGAGAAAAGAAAACAATGTGGTAGATGCCATGAGTTGAATAAATCATGCATAATTAAAAATGTTACTTTTGGAACATGATCCATTGATTAATGATTTGATAAATTTTGTCATAGAAGTTGTTGGTATAGGAAATGCCTTCGTTTTGTTTTAGGTTTCAGTGTAGGAATTGTTATCAGACATAATTAATAAAGCATAGAAGGAAGACCATGGGCTATAGAAAAATAAAAATTTAGTTAAAATTTATAAGTTTTAAGAATTTAACCTTGATAAATATTGGGTTTTAAGATTTTGTAAAAGGTTTTATGTACCTTGTGATTCACAATTGATGAAATAATTTTCTTGTGAAGCTAATATTTTACCATTTTTTGTTCATACTGGCAGTACTAAGACGTACAGAGACCATTGGGAGTATTACTTGTGGCATTGAATGAAAATGGATATTTCTCATTTTACCATGAAATTTTTGACATGTCAACCATCTAAAGTAGAGCGGCAGTTACCGAAAGAGATGCTTTAGTATTTTCTAGTTCTATCGAAGAAATGAGAGAATGTATTCATAGACTTTGTGGTGGGACTACCAATGAATTCTCAAGGTAATAATGTGATTTGGATTGTTGTTGATCGGCTGAAAAAATCTGCACATTTTATTCCAATTTTATACACATTGACTTTGGTTTAGATTTCTCAACTTTACCACAAAGAGATTATCAAGTTATATGGTGTTACTCAATCCATTATATCTGATCGGTATCCTAGGTTATCTTATACCTTTTAGAAGGGCCTTCAGAAGTCATTGGGCACATAATTAAATTTTAGTACATCATTTCATCCTCAATAAGATGGGTAATCAGAACAAACAATTAAGACTTTGGAAAATATTCATAGTTTTTGTTAAATAGACTACCAAATTAGTTGGGATCAACATATTTTTTTAGCTTTGATCTCTTTAATAATAGTTTTCATTCTAGTATTTAGATAAAATCTTTTGAGTAATTTTATGTGAAGTGGTGTTGAACTCCATCTTTTTGTTACGATGTAGGGGAAAGAATTTTGATGGGACCAGAATTTGTAGAAGAAGTTGCTGAGAAGATAAAGATGATCCTACAACAAACGAGGATAACTCAGAGCAAACAGAAAAGTTATGCAGACAATAGATGGAAAGACTTTTCTTTTTAGGTTGTTGATCATGTTTTTCTTATAATATCACCATAGAAAAGTGTTATGTGTCTTGGTAAGAATAGAAAGATGAACCCATATATCATTGGAAATTATGAAATTCATGAGAATTTTGGACCAGTCTCTTACTGAGTAGCTTTGCCTCCAAATTTATCTCTGGAACACAATGTCTTACATGTTTTGAGGTTGAGAAAGTATCTAACAAAATCATCTCATATCTTGAATTCAGAATTATTTCAGATGGAAGATAAACTTTCATATGAAGAGAAACTAGTTTAGACTCATTATCGAAGGGAAGATGTATTTTGAAATAAGTTAATCCACTAGGTAATGGTTTTGTGGAGAAACTTCATTGTTGAAGAAGCAACATGGGAGTCTGAAAATGTAATAAGGGAATGGTACCCTAATATTTTTAATTTGTAAATAAATTTCCAAGGACATAATTTCCAAAAGGTGGGGATAATGTAACACCACAACATTTTCTAAAAATAAATTGAAATTCATTAAACTATGTTTTAAGTAGATATTTATAACTATACTTTAATCATAATATTTTTTGTTCTATTTTTTGACTTTCAAGAAATGGTCATCTACAATTATGATCAGTAAGATATTTTCAGTATGAAAGATCCAATTGTTTCTTTCGTGAATAGTATCATACCATTTTGATTAGTAATATGAATAGTAATATGACCCTCATGAATAGTAAATTGTATTATTATTATAATTTCTCAATCATATAATAGAATGAGATGCAGATTAATTTTTAATGGTGTCAAAAAAGAGTTATATTTATAAAAAATTTATTTTTGAATAAATATTTATTTTAAATACAAATTAAATTAATAAGATTTTGAAAATTATTTTCAAAAAATGGAATTTGATTTTGAAATCTACATATCGAAAATTGGTTAGGCTGAATTTTAGAGATTTTTATGAAACAATTTAATTATCAGTGAATAGTAAAATTAATGATTGAGTTTTAGGGTGTTCAATGACATCATTAATGACACAATAATTATGTAATAATTTTGGTCATCTTTTTTACAACAAAAAATGTTATGAGGTGTCCCAAGTGGCCAATACCATGGGAAAATACCATGGTCAAGCCCATGGTTTTGCTAATACCACTAATGAGGTGTCCCTTAGAAATTAATAAAATATTTCCTCACTTTTGCTATAAATACCAACCCATTCATTCATTCTATTAATTTCAAATTCCTCTTAAACTAAGGGTATGTCTTATTACCACATAGTAGTCCTCCCATTATGTCTTCAATCCCCCAAGGTCCCAACATTCATGTTTTATGAGTTACTCTACAAGGTAATGGAATCCACCACCCATCTCCTTTTCAAGGTTTATTTTTTTGTAATTCATTTTAATTTTCATTAGATTATGATGGGATATGTCATTACATATCCCCATTACATCCCATATTATTAAAGAAAGCTGAGAGACCGCCTTTCTCTCATCAAAATATTTTATGAAATTTTATGCGACGACGTTAGGCTGGAAACTTTTAGTAAGGTATTTCTCAACTATTCTTTTATTTGGAGATTACAATATATTAATTTTTCCCCTCACCTCAGATAATCCAAAAGGAATGAATGATATAGTATCTTATATATTCCTGATTTCATCCTGTTTATGTAAGAATCATCATTATATTCCATCTCCTTTTCCACTTATTAAATAAATAAAAACACCATCCATGATGTGTCAATTTACCTACATCATGGATGATGTCATTTCAATTTCTTTTACTTCCATAAAAATTGTACATGAATCCATTTTTATGATTTAAACAAATTAACATTGGGTTATTATAACTGATATATGTTTTTGGATTCATATTGTAAACATGTTATTAATTTATAAAACCAAATGATTTCTTTACGATCATAGAATCACCAAAACGATTTAAACAAATATCAACAATTATTTATCTATTGAATCACCCACATGTCAGAATTCAAAATTATATCATCTATAATTTATGATTTTATAAACATATAGATTCTAGTACATTCCAATTTCAGAGTTTCACTTTCAATTGAAAATAATTTCCATTATGAACCGATCGTGGAAATCTTGTAAAGAAAGCACCCAAAATAATGCTAGGAACAAAATACTTATAAATAAAGGGTCAAATGATGTAATGAAATGATCATATAATATATTATAAAGATGAAAATATTTTTATAAGATATTAATAACACTATTTTTAACCATTATACAGGTTGTTTAAAAAATATTTATACAAGGAAAACCTGATGTAAGATAATTCTTAACCCGATTTCCATTCTTTGAGTTAACCTTTTACCTAGGTATTTATGCGGTATTAATATTGTTTGTGTGATAAAAATTGTTTATATTATAATGAATTATGTGTATTTTTGTTTTTATACATATTAAATCCTCACTATTAAGTTCCACTTGAATTATATGATATTTTTAACGAGGTTTTAATTTAAAATCAAATTTTAAGGTTATGTTTTATAAAATTCAAAAGAAAGATTTTTATAAAATTATTCATATAATATGATTGTATTGTGGTTCTTGGGAATTGTTTATGATGAAATTTGAGGCCTATATCTCATTCCAATGAATTGAGTATGGGGTTTTTTATAATTTTTTCGTATGGTAACTCTTAGTGTAACTACAATGGTTACACAAATTTTATGGTGTCTGTGAGGGTTAGAAATTATAATGTATCCAATAGGGTTACAAAATTATGTAAGTAATTAGACAAGGTACCTTTATGGTTCAATTTATGATATTATGTTTTTTGGGATCTTGTGGAAATCTCATTCTTCACAAATTATAAATGGGTGACAAGATTGTCTTTTGAAAATGATTTCATATATAATAAGTATTAATGGGATAATGTGATATTTCCATATTATTATATCCATTAATAGGAATTTTGTTCTCATTCAATGTTTTTAAATGATTTCCATATGTTATAAAATATTTTAATGCTAATAAGTAAGTCAAAATAAATGTTTGAGGAATTTTTTAAAAAAACATGTTTTATTTGAAAAGTTTTATATTTTAGATGAAATGAATACAATTTTTTATGGTATCCACTCTGTATGGGTGTGGATTGTTATGAATGTATTATGTCCCAATTATATAATGATATGAACTTAATAAGATACTCAATATGAACAGAAGTGATTTCTTGACTATATTAATGATTATGTAATGTAACATGGTTGGGTCCTTATAAGGTAATTTAGACTTTGATTTTTGATGTGATAAAAAGAAGTTAACTAATGATTCGAGTATATATATAGTTTCATAGAATGAACCTCCCCAACATTAGTTCCTCATGTTTAAGTAGAATAGTATTTTTTATATGAAGTTCCCAAACTTAAGGTTTAAAGATAATTTTCAATGTCAACAACCTCTTGAGCCAATGGAATGAGATAATTTTTATTCCATCACTATTTCTGATAAGGTTTGTGAAAATGACATTTTGAAAGATAAACTTAACAACCACCCTAGAACTCATAATTTCTTTTTTAACTCTATATCTACCCATTTTCATATCTAAATAATTTTATAAGAGTGTTAGGATTACACCAAAATGATTTGATGTGGAATTATAATTGAAAACTAGTAATGTTATGATGATCACATCTCATGTTTATCATTCCACTCAGGTGGATAGTTGTGATGATGAACTTCGTTTAAATCTTTGCATTCTTAATTTAGTAGAATTTTATTTCATACTAGAAATGTATTTGATTTATTCCCATAAATATCACATCAGATATTGATGAAGGGAATTCAAGTTGATATTTCAATCCAACATATGATCGTCTATAAATGTGACAATAATTTTAATATTTTGATAGAAACTACATCCATTGTATGGGTATTAATTTTCATTCAAAAATAGAGTTAATTTAAAATGGTTATAGAGAAACATGACATTGATGATATGAACATTGTTCCAGAATTTTTTGGGGTATTTCTGAAGGATATTCCATGTCTTTAACCAAAATAATAAATTTAGTTCTCAAAAGAACTCATACCTTGAGCCACACCAATTCTGAATACTCCATATATAATGGACCAGATTTAGATGTAAAAATTAAAGAAAAAACAATAAGAAATCCCCAAATTAGGATTTATTTGGCCAAGTGTGTCACCTTTGGTTGAAACTATTTTTTTTTTAAAAATAACGATATATAGATGAAACACCACATTGATTATTAGGAGATGAACCTGATCAAAATTATGAATAAGTGAAATGTTCACCATATTTATTACTTCTTTGATCAACTGTTAGGAAATCAATACTTCTCTAAGATTCACCTTCATTATTAATACAATAAATTTAGTGATAAGAGGTAGGATATACCCAAAAAACATTATTTACAAGTTATAGACCTTACTAATATATATTGATACCTTTTGAACTTAATAATACCCTTTATATATTCATGGATTCAATTAATATTTTTTTTAGATATTACCTTTATTAGATTGTTGTAGTATATATAGACGATATTCCTAAATTATTGAAGAGAAAGGATGAGCATGAAAACTACTTACGAATTGTTCTCTAGACCCTAAGTGAGGATAAAGTATATTAAAATTTTTTAAAAATTTAATTATGGATACAAAAGATATCATTTTTTGGTTATATAATCTCAAGAGAGGCTATATATGTAGATAAATCAATGAAAGTGGCTATTGATGATTAGTATGTGCACAAGTGCATAAATTATCCAATATTAGAGAAGGGTATGCATTCTATAGTGATTCAACAAATATGGGATTGGGATGTGTTCTTATAATGAATGACATCGTTATGTCTTATTAATCATGATAATTAATGTTTAATGAGAAAAATCACACAAATTTTGACTAGGAGTTAGATGCTATAATTTTTTCATTAAATATAATGATTCATTATCTTTATGGAGAAAATTTTTATATATATACCGATCAAAAAATATAATGTATATATTCCTACATATGTATTTTACTATGCACCATAGAAAAATGTTACATCTGAAAAATGATTATGAATTTTTTATACATTACCCCCCTTGGAAGGAGAAAAAGGTGGCTGAATAGTTTAGCTGAATAAATCATGTGAACATATCCCTAATAAAGATGAGAAAGATCAAAGTTTTATGGATTTGAAAAGGAATTATATGGAAATCCTAAAGGATGGGTAGAAATTATATCTTCTTTAATTGAATGATCAACCACATATCTAAGTGAAGATTAAAGTGGTAGAGAAGAAAGATATAGAGATGGAAAAGAACGTTAGAAATATTCCAGAGTGTAACGTTAATCATGATGGAATGATAAGGATCATGAACTATTTATGTGTTTTATTTATACTATATTTGATGAAGAAGTTGATAGAGGAATATTTTATTTCATCATTATCTATTTATCATGAAATTATGAAGATGTATAAATATTTTTAAATAATACATATGGTTGGATGGAATGAAGAGGAATATTATAGAGTTTGAATATTAGTTCATCATATTTCAATAAGTTAAGGCTAAAAGATAAAATTTTATGTTGATTTTTCATCCATTACGTATAAAAGAA
Source organism: Viscum album (assembly GCA_963277665.1). Classification (NCBI taxonomy): domain Eukaryota; kingdom Viridiplantae; phylum Streptophyta; class Magnoliopsida; order Santalales; family Viscaceae; genus Viscum; species Viscum album. The sequence goes on from OY728133.1 coordinate 1,675,980,026, forward strand.
TGGAAATTTAAAAACATAACCTTTGAATTTTTTTTCATTGGATTACCTAAAATATTTAAAATGAATAAGGCTATATGGGTTATAGTCAATCACCTTACTAAGTCTGAAGACTCCATCTCTATCTAGTAATAATTATATCTATATCAACATTTCATGGTACACATGAATAAAATTGTATGATTTAATGAAGAGCCACATTTCATTATGACTGATTGGGATTTAGGGTTTACCTCAATATTCTAGAAAAGCCGTTATCATGCTCTTGATGTGTATTTGAGATTAAACATTACATGCTATGCTCAAATGGAAATCCAATTTGAAAGAAAAATTCAAAACATAGAGAATATGTTGAAATCTATTTTTTTTATTTAATGGTTGTTTGGATCAACACTTTCCTCTAGGTGAGTTTTATTACAACAATAGCTTTCACTCAAGAATTCAGATGGCTCCTTATGAATCCCTCTATAGAAATATGTGTAGAGATCCAACGTGTTGGAATGAATTTAGTGGAATAAATATATGGAGACTTGAGATATATTTATAAATTGTAGAGAAGGATAGATACATTTAATAAAATATCATGGTATCTCAGATTTGGGAGACATTTATGTTGATAATCATTATAATGATCTTAAATTTTATGTTGGTGATAAGGTGTTTCAAAAAATTTCCCCATGAAATAATGTTATGATATTTTGTAAATAAGGAAAACTATTCACAAGGTATAAACATCAAATTGAAATTTTTGATAACATCTGGATGGTTTATATTCTCTTGGTTTTTCCAAAAAACCTCTCTCAAGTCCATGACGTGTTCCATGTATCTCTCATGGCGTAGTATAGACCTGAACATTCACAAGTACTAAACTTATAGGTTATATTTTTGATACATGGTATTTATCTTGAGAAACAACTGGTGTAGATTCTTGACCATATAGAGAATATTATATGAAACAATACCACTTCCTGGTCAATGTTTTATTTGGTGAAACCATAACATTGGGGAAGATACATAGGAGATTGAGGATACTATGAGGCAGAAATATCCTCATTTTTTACAAGATTTCTAAATTTAGAGGGTTATATTTAATTTATGAAGAAGGATTCTACACCTTGAGTTTATATGAATTATTTTTTCAAATAAATTAATTTTCATTATTTTATTTCATTAAATGAAATTCTATATAATGATTTCAAGATATGAAACACAAATATATGCTTATTCTATTGGAACCAATGCCTTAGTGTGTGTCACATGCAACATTGAGATTTAATAAAACCATGATACATAATTAATATAGTTATTTGAAATTGACCATAATAACCTAGTAATTAAACATTGTTATATGAAGATTAAGATCTACCTTTCTATGTATAATGGTATAATATAAATAAAATATATTGATAATAAAATACATAATTTTTCATGAAGACTATATATTTCAAAAAGTATGTTCTCTCATAAAAATGTGTTTATTAATAATTATGACCATTGTTAAAATTATTTTAGGATACTTATATAAAATTAACTTCATAATGTAAAAATAAATTTTTATTTTACAATATAAAAATTATCATAGGTTGAATTATTTGAATTTTTTTGAATGGTTTCATTTTTTAATGAATAAATAAGAATATCGAATATAAATTTAAAAAGAAATTTATTTTTAATTTTTTTATAAATATATATTATATTTTTAATTATGAAATAGTTAAATTAGTAAAATTATATATCCATTAATCCAATTTAGTTCACTAGAATTAATTTCATATTGTTATTGGTTATAACAATTTTATAAACTTTTGATCATTTTTACATTCAAACATTAATTTCCCATCACATATGTGAGATTAGTTTTAATTAATTTTCGTCAAATTATGTGAATTTAATATCTAAAATTGGTTTAAATATTTTGAATCGGAATAATTTGTAATTTATAATTAAGAAGGCTTATTTTTTATCCATAATTAATATTGAATGTAGTGAAAAATATATACCACGGTTAAGAAAAAAATGGGTTTACTCAGGGGTTAAACTAAAAACATATGTTTAAAATTTACCTAAAACATGTAAGAAACTATTATATTGACATATTTATAGCTTATCAAGTATAAGTTATGATTTTGTTTTCTATTTTAGACCCTTTTTCCCAATTAACAATTTGGTAGAACTTTTTTATTTTAATGAATACAATATGTGTCATCTCCCCCTCTTATAAATGGAAATCCACTCTTCATCCTTATTCACAACATATGAACTCTTTATCATAGATAATATCTACCCAAAAAACATATTTACATTAATCCACTCATCGTATAAACAATATTTTTGAATGAAATCCATTCAAGGAACAGTTTTACCAGAAACATAAGTAGAATACTTGAAGAACAAGTAATGTTATCATTGAGAATTTTTGATTTATTTCTTCATTACCACATTATATTACATTATATAATGATTATGTAATAAAATTAGTATATTTAACAAACTATTATGTTTTTTTATTTCCATGACCTAAAACCATATCTCCATCCATTAAATTGGTGAAAAAATCTTCGTTTTTGTGTACAACAAACATCGCCTCACGAAGTGATGTCATTTTTTTTTCTAGTAGAACATAAGAAGGATGGTAATATTAATGGATTATTTTTTTATATTTGATATATATAAAATTTATTTGGTTCTATGATTAATTTATTTTTTATATCACACATATCTTTCTACAATCCATTTTTTGGTAATGATTTAACATTGTTCAAGTGTACAATGGACTACCACCTCATGAAGCGATGTGATTCATTACTAAATTATATTGAATATATTAAGAAGATGATAATTAAAAATATAAGATATATATGGCATAAAAAATATTCTATAATTGTAATATATTTCACTATATTTTAATTTTCTCAATCCAAAAATAAAATTAAATTAGTATTAACACATATGTATGACCAACCATCTCCATGAAAGGTCTATTTCATTTCCTATCAATAATTATTTTGAATTAATATAAATTGATATATAATTAATATATATGATATTTATATAATTTTTATTATTATTAATATTATGTAACCATGATCAAATACATAAGAAAAAAATATAACAATTCAAAACATATATGTAGAATAAAGTGGTTATTCTTAAAACATAACATTAACATGGAATTGTTAATAAAAGTGTATTAAATAGTAAAAAGATAATAATATGTTGTATGATATATACAAATATGGTTCTCTAAAAGATTCATAATAATCTTATTTTTATTATACTTGAGAATTGAATGAGAACTGTGAATGTCAGGACTGAAGGTAAAAGAATTTTTAGTAATTTTTTCTTTTTTGAGATGTATGTTATGTTATGAACCAATATTTTTTAATGAAATGTATCATAAAGACCATTGAATTGTAAAATCATGGATATATTCATTCTCATTATATTTTATGTTTCATTTTATACTATTCTCTATAGAGATTATTATTCAATGTAACTAAAGTGGTAAATATTTTATGTAACAATCAAATCATTTATCGGGATTGTTAATGATTGAGTCTCCAATAATGAAATATCATGATTTATATCTAATGAATTATCATGAAATTTATTCCCATAAATATTTTAATGATATCATCAATTATGGAAACAATTTCTCCAGTCATTGTTAATTTAAATAATTAATAAAAACATTTCACAAAATGAAACATCATGACCAATAATTTATTATAATATTATTTTATATATTTTAATGTTAATTTTAAAATAAAAAGGTTTTCCAATGGTTTTATGTTTTAAAAATATTTTTTTAAATTTAAAGTGATACCTTCTTTAGGAAACGATTTAAATGATCTTCATAAAATATTTCCATCTAAGATGACAAATGTTGGTTTTACTTCTACCTTATTGGGCATATGAACCAAGGATACAATTAAATTTTTTGGATGGTTTATGTTTTGACATCATGATGATACTGAAACTTATTTCTTATCCATGGTATATACTATGAATAAATGCATATGAAAACCAGTTCATTTCCTAGATTATTCTATAATTAAATCATTATGAAACCGACCTCTTTGTAATAGGTTATGATATCAGGAAATCTTTATGATTCCCATTTTATTTCATGGGTTATGATCCGAGGAATATTTACAGTCTTATGGCACACATAAACATGAATTTCATTATATAATGGGTGAGACCGATATCTCTTTCCAATTCATTTGGTAATGATTTATATATCATGAGATAGATAGAGATTTAATAGAGAGTGACATCCATTTAGTAATATAAATATATAAAAAGGAGTGATCCTAATTCAGTAAGACATTTCTAGAATGTGTAGCTAACCCAGTTCAATAAGATATGGATAACATAGTGAGTGAATGCAGTTTAGTAAGACACGGATAGAATAACGAGTGAAACTAGTTTATAAAAGGACTTTCTGAACTATGATGGTCTTAGTAGTAATCCTTGAATAATATTGAAATGATTTTATATTGTTTTGTGTGTGCCAAAAATTCTAGGTCTTCTTCTACAGTTAAGATAGCATGGCTACTTTTCTTTTATTACCTTATGATTCATGTCTTATAAATTGAAAATATTTATTCCATGACTCATAATTTTGATCATTGATATACAAGGTTTTGTTTTTAAATGTTATGCTCATGTTCTCATACCCTTGCATTCCGGTTATTATTACATATCTCCCTTGTTTACCGTTACTATAAATCTAAGACCACCCATTATTATTTTTCATTTCCCAAGGTTATGAAGATATGTGTTATGTATCTTATTTCTAAGAAGGGTGATAGTCAAGAAGAACAAAGTGGGAGAGGGCATAGGACACTTATTGACCAGTGTTAATGTTTCAATGTTTCTAAAGGCTATATCGAATTTCAATAATGAAGTGTTTGTTTGTGTAATGTGATGAATATTGATAAAAAATGATTTAATATATATATATATGATAATCATGGGTCACTATATATATCTAACTCGGGGACCATGTGTGCATATATTATCACATAATATCTATGTAATTTATGGTTTGATTTTTATTCAAATTAACATGATTAACATTGTACCATTAAAAATAGTCGAGTTACACTTATTGATGAAGGGATTCATATATTTGTTACCGAGCACATAAATACAATTTTTGTGAATATGAATTAATTTTGAGTTATTATATAAATATGGGAGTTTTATTATAAAAATTTCAAAGTGACGATCATTCAATGAAAATGGGTAGATAGTAATAGTTAAATTAATATAAATGTATTTGGGTTCTTGGAAATTGATTTCAATAAGTAAGGGAACAAAGAATAACTGTTTATAATGGAATCACAACCAATTAAATTATTTGATAATCTAGATCTTGCAAAATGAAAGTGGTATATTATTTTTTATCAAATAAAGACTGTGAAGGGTCAGATGTAAATTTAACTGAGTTCGACCCTTTTATCAGGACATCAAAAAAAAATTTATAGTACCCCCAATTTAGGTAGGGTCTTGATATGTTAGTGGTGACCCTAATGAAGGGGATTTGGGTACTTAGTAGAGGGGTAAAATCCTGTCAGTCATTAAAAAATATGGATCAATAATCAAGTTATATATATTTTAAAATATAAATTGTGTTACCTCAAATTATTATAAGTTCAATGCTACATTTATATAATCTATTTTAAATGTTCTTCCACTTATATAGATGCTGACAAATACACATGATAATGCCCATAATATTGAGGAACAATAGGGGTCTCAACATGATAATGTTTTAAATAAAATGGAATAAAAATCTTCGGTAAATGTATATGCTACCAAAATAGTGGAACAACATCTTAATAAGCTTTAAGATTATGAAATGGAAGATAATGAAAAACCCATGTTCTTTAAAAAATTGTAGTACTAGAGTGTCATGGATTTATAAATTTTTTGATGTTTTTAAACAAAGGCATCAAATTTGAGGTTGGATGGAATTCTCATTGCAATTATACTAACCCCCAATAATTCTATGTTCAATCGTTTAATTGAACTCACCACTCTAATTAGTGTTCCAATTATCATTGATTTGTAGAACAATGTTGTGTATGCACATAAGGTACTAAATTGGGAATAGATTAGAATAAAATTATGATATGATTTACTTATTTTACTAAAAAATAAAATACTAATTTTATCTTTATTATAAATTCTATAGTGTATTTATTAAAGATTACTAATTAATGAAATTTTTATTAATACATACAAGAAAGGCTCATAGAGTTTCCCAGAAAATTATTACAATGTATTATCTTAATGGTGTTGAAGGGAAACAAAACATGCACCCACCATATATGTATTCACCCCTAATAAACCAAATAAAATAAAGTGAATTTAATATTCATTATGATAAGATTTCTTTTAAGGTAAACTGATATTGGTAACATATTTGATGATAGTACATGTTTTAATCACATTGATTACGAATTGTTAATTTATGATATAATAAATAACTGGTAAAAATAATCAGCGTGCTGAAAAACCAGCGTACCCCAACCATAAATAATGTATGGGGTATGTTACAGTTTAAAAAATATAATATTTATTTTATGTTTATAGTAATACTTTTACATTACATGAAAAAATAACATAATTATGATCACTTGATTATATGAAGATTGATGATTTTAAATCCAAAGAAAATTTCATCCCATATAATATGTCATGAGAGGATGATCAAGTATATAAATATGCGATTCAAATATATTAATACTCACAAATGGTGTGGGAAGATAATTTAAGTATGAAAACAATATTTTTATTTAAATTATTTTTATATTAGAATTATTACATATTTTTCTATACTTTTAATCTAACATTGACATAAGATTCATCATAAGCTATACAAGTGGAACACCTATTATTTGTATCTATGAAGAAACTAGAGTAGTATGGCCATGTGAGAGATGTGAGTTTTAGGTTTTCACCTTGAACATATTTTTAGAAATGAAAAGAATAGGGTGATAAATATATGAAAATGTACGACATGTATGAAAATTTACATACATTAAAATTAAAATGTAACTATATGTTTGAATTTTTAGAAATTGATTGGGGAATGAAACAGAGAGGAGGAACAACAAAAACATAAACTATGTGAATATCCCCCCCACTAACATCGATTCAAGCCATTCCCCTCAATGGGATATCATAGAACAGGTAGTCAATTTTGTCATTATTATTTATATGAAATATGATTCTAGTTGACACAGAAACCATTCATGTATAGATATCTTATATCATTAGAATGATTGTGATTTATATCTATAATTACACAACCATAACCTTATTGTGATGAGTACCATGTAAAATATATGAGGTGATATTATATACAGCAAACAACTTCCCATAGGTAATGTTAGAGTGGGGATTCATATTGATCACAAGATGATCACTGGAATAATTTTTCAACTTTATTATGAGGATATTTATATAGTAAATCTTTCTATTTGTCCATTATTGGAATTTTTGTTTGATCTTGTAAAAATACATGTCGATAATGAGGTAATCCAATCCAATTTATTTTTTATGATGTAACTTTAACAATTAATGAAAAATGACCCAACCAATGAATTTTATTTTTGATGGAAAATGTTATGGTTGTGAAATGTAAATAAGAATCAAAATGATATTGAAGATCAACCAAACTATTGAAAATATCTTTATATTGTACCTTTAACACACCCATTCAACTTTAGTATTTATTAACCTTAATGGTTCATGTTGACAAAACAAAAAAATAGTGAAATTAAAATAACTATTTTGGGTGAACATTTATATAGAGAGTCTATTGTAGAATACCATGTTGGTGAGAATTTAATTGAAATAATCAATTAATAAGGTCAAGGCATGAGGTATGTTTTCATGTCTTATTTTTCAAATAGTAGATCTATTTTGTTAATTAGGACTAAATACAATTTATATTCTTTGAACGAATATATATCAATACTATTTGATGGGAAAAAACATTATATATAATTTTATCATCATTAGTCCTCACACCACATCAACACAAATATTATCATTGAATCAACATAAATATAAATAAATAGCGGAAAAAATATCCAAAAATCATGAAATAACATAGATATAAAAAGATATTCATAATAACCATTATTCAAAGAAGGCTAAAAATTAATCACATAAAATATATTTTCATTCCTTTATTTACTTATTATTTTTTGTTTCTTATGAATCAATGGTTACTTATTGAAATAAATATGGATACTCCAAATATTTATTTTTAGGATTCAATAGATGCATACCCAAAAAATTGAAAACATGTGATGACATAAATCATTTCAAAATAATGTTTCTAGCCCTTTATCTAGGGCATGTCGCATTGACCGTTGTTTTGATGTTGATGTCTGTATTATACCCCACATTCCTACATTACAATGGTTGGTGAAATTCACTAGTTTCCTAGTGATGTCTACTCCTTGATTGATACTGGATGTTAGGATGTTAGTTCCACTTTCCATGGATTCCTCTTAGGAATTCTCCACCAAGTCTAGGTCTCCCTCAATGATAATGAAATGGTTCATTAAACTCATTCCCTATGCCATCTCTTTGTGGACACTAGTTAATTATGTTTCTTCATTCTAGAGACTCTTAGGGGTATGGAAAAGGCAGTATCCTCTTGTTAAGGGAGTAGTCATGTTGGGAATTGTTCTGGAAATACGAGACATTGTAACATAAGAAATCTATATCTTTCTCATAAAATGGAATCTCATAAATGAATCTTATGCAGGGACCTTAGAAATACCCTGTGAATCCTGGTGTATCTTTTGTCAAAGTAATATGTTATGAGGATTATCATAGTCATTCCATATTTAACATTATGTAAGTTGAGAGTTTAACATATTGTATAGACAGAGAGAGGCTGGCTGGAATGACCTATGGAGGCAGGTCAGAGAAGGTGAATCCCTAGAAGGGAGCACTGAGAAGACTTACCATATGGATTGATCAAAACACCCAATGAGAGTGGGCCATGGGTGGTATGTCCCATGAAGGGAAGATGTCACACCATAAAGGATGTTGTGGAAACCAATAAGGGTAGATCATTTAGGCACACCCCTAGGAGGGGAACACCAATGTTTACCATTGGTCGAGATTGAACCTCATTGAAGTGTTATGTGTACAATTTTTTATGATAGGGATCAAACCCGCGTAGTTCAATGGATGGAGTGGGGCTTACACGTGGGAGTTTCCCTTTGTAATAGGATTTCTCTTGGTTGGTTTCTATTCGATTATGTGGGGCTTATTCAAGAGAGTTGTATAGGTGTTTCTAGGAGTAGTGATGATGTGTATGGGGATTACATATTATAATGTCTTAGGTGGGTGTAATGATCTCACCATGATATTGAGGCCTAGGTAAAACTAAGATGGATTATGGGAAAAATCGGATTGAGTGGATTAATTGTTGGGGGTGTTGGGCTTGAATCTTCGAGAGGTTTTCTACATATCCCAGTTAGATAGGAATCATAATCAAAGTAATTAAGGATGTAAATTTGGGGTTTAAAAATATGGAGGTATCACAATATAAGTGGAGCATATGGTTGTGGCTTATACATAAGGAAGAGGCCCGTTGGATGGGACATGTTGGGGATTACATGTTTGAATGGCCCATTCGAAGATAAATATTTTGGATTACTCAAGGGGATGCCTATTTGGGTTGGGATGAATGTCATAGTCAATACAACCCTATAAACACGATCCATTCTCATTGTGAGAATCAATAGGTGGTAGTGGACCTAACACTCATGTTTTAAAATAAGAATCATCACGGTATTGTGTTGGACTTATGAATGTGAGATAACCTTTGAAGATGTCATTTGGTGTTATGACAATCACAATCCATTTGAGGAATATATCATTCCATGTTTTTCAAATATAGAAAATCATGTCATGTATATGTCGCTAATTTCATGTGAAGACTACCCATGGTGCACATGGAGGCAAATCCCAATGTGAGAGGGACGGAGGACTGAGGGTACAAGAAGTTAGAGATCCCTAGTTCCCATCCCCTCTTTGATCATGTACAGAGGAATTCACACCATGAGAGAGGGATATCATTCCGTATCACACACACAAGTTGAAATCCTTGGATTTCTTCATAGGGTGATATCGTAGTTTAATATCATCTGATGAAGATGTGGGTGCTAGGATGTTTTACGTCATTCAAATCAGGAGTAGGGGACTCACTTCTGACCCCTCTTGCTTACATAACTATTGAACATCAACCCCTGGGAAAGGGAATGCATTAAAAATTTTATAATGTAAGGGTGTAGAATAATGGTCACTCACAAGTCTCATGTTAGCACATCTATGCAGAAAAGAGAAAGTTATTATCATACCTATGATTAAAAGAATGAGGTAGGTCAACGAAACATGGAAAATATCACAAGGGACTAAGAAATCACAATGCTAATTCTTGGAGGGATACTCGGAGGAGGGTATCATGAAGAATGGGGCCTTTATTAGAGGTTTTTATTGAATCCAATGTGCTTCATAGAGGAAATAGTCTTCACCAAGGAAAGTGAATTATGAGACATAGTCACTTTACATTGGAATTATATAAGAAGTCCAGAAAAGAGTTATTCATGAAGGATAAATTCTCCATGAATTCTTAAGTACTGTAGAGGGTCCTATTCATCCATGATGAGTGTAGGAAATCCATAAAGGCATCTATACCTGAGGTAGTGCTACTTATGAACATGTTAAATGGGGTTTTGTGATTCTCTAATACTGTTGAAGATCCATTTTTCGATAGGATTCATGATGCTCAGTTGCTTCATGAAATAAGAGATAAAAAGTTGAATGATTTGGGAATCCATTCCTTTAAGGTGGATGGAGCTAGATATTTATAGGTTTAGGGGGTCAAAATTCACATAAGTGCTCTATGAAGTAAGTGTGGGATTCCAGAATTGCTACGAGTCTATCAGACTCATGAATACATTCATCAAATTTTGTACCACAGTCGTGGAGTGCGTCAGACTCGCTGGAGTTCTATATTGACCTCTCAGATTCACTGTGGTGAAGGGACTTCATTGATGGTGATTTTTGAGGGAGACCCTTTGGTGGATTTTGGGGCCATTGAAATTGGACTCCTCCTAAAATGTTCATGGACATCCTCAGCATATATCAAGGCATGAATTTTGGTGCCAAAATATCCCCCATCATAATTGATGCTAACAGAAAATAAGGAATGTTATATTATAAGATTTAATTTCAAAAAACATGGATAATTACAAATTTGGATCCCGATGCAGGTCACACATTGCGTTCAGTCACTAAGTTATCTACGATGCTCTGTTGTAAATGTGCATATAAATTGATAATGAGTGGCCCCATAACTATAATGGATCACAGTGCACAACTCGCCTAATATCTCTTTCATGAAGCTCTTCCGACCTGTGAATTAATCTTTGAAACATGGTTATAGTGATCATTGCTCTGCAAACACTGATAAGTCAACTGGGCATTGAGATCTTCTATTTCTTAGAAAAACACACCAAGTAAATCAATGATCTACGATCCGCTACTTTGTGAATGGCCTTCATGAATGATCTCTATGAATAGACCTTGAAATTAAAATAAATATTAATTATGCTGGTCGTATATGAAGCTACCTGGGAAGTCCTTTTGGATACACTCTAAAGGGACGAAATGGCAAACAAATTCATAATTGGGGACTACGTTCAAATACTTTCTGATCATGAATCTTTTCTTATGTAGCTTTTAGAAGTATAAAAGTTCATTCCTCTATTAAAGAGGATGAATCATTATGGCTTCAGTCCATAGGATGATGTCTTCATCTCACTAAATATCAGGTATAAACTTAATTACTGGTTTAGGGGAGTGTTAAGACAATACCAGTGGTACATGGTCATTGTAGGTCATATTGGCAAAGACAACATGTCCATCATTGATTCCTATATCTATAACCACCCCAAAATTATCGATTGGATTTAGTTTGGTGAATGATGAATCTCCACTGCAATACTAGACAATCCTCAAAGAGAGATGAGGAAACCCAGAAAAGGGTTGGGATGAGGATTTGAATCTTTGTCTAGGTGGTAACTTTATTAAAGAATCAGTATGATCTTACTAGGCATGAATGACTTGCATCGAGTTTGGGGAAGTCCTGAGGAGAGTTATATTGTATGAAGCAGCATGGGATTCACCATTCCACATCAACCAGCCATAGGAGATCATTTTAGAACTACTAAAAAATTATCTTTGGGGACTAACACTTTAAAAATTGATCATGGGGAGGTGGGAACCATCTTCTGGGATCACCATTGTATTTATGAGATCCTAATTCAAGGGGACATGTATGAAAAATTTATCCCTATAGAGAATGTAGTGGAGGATAAGGAGAAATAACCATATCCATTAATTTTTCTACAAGATCTGGTCACATAAATTACTAGGGAAATGTAGGGGATTATGAACATTCATTTCAAGAAGTGGTTTGGTTACTTCATGATATTCCTATTAGAGGAGCTGGTTGAGGCAGAAGGAATAGTCAAGAAGCATCAAAAAAGGCCCTTTACCTATCTAAGATAAGCCTGATGAGGAAATGATGGCTCTTAATAGATGATTATTGAGGATATCAAACACAAGCTACAAGTGTACAATATCAAGACTGAGCCTCAATTTATAGTGAGGTTGGATGGGTCCATTGAAGCACTCATATACGATTGGATCCTACTAGTTAGTGACGTGAACATAGGGGTGCATACAAGCACATTATTTATTGCAGTGATGCTAGAAATATGATTGGGCATCAAACATGGGATCCCATTACTAGGAAAGTAGTGTAAAGTATTCCAGAATATTGGTGAGCAGAATATGCCGCTGTCCATGTAAGGAATACTCCACTTTCCATATAGCTGGGTGGTGTCACACTAAGGAGGATATGATTATCTAATCCACATATCACCTCACAAGTTGAACTTATGATTAATGATTCTAAAAATCATGGTAATTTTTTCATTCAATATGGCCTGGATGATGATGGTGATTAATGTCTTATTGGTGTATTTAGTCACCTTCCATCCATTAACTCTACTGGAAAGGGTCATAACTGATGATGGAATGGGAACTAAAGAGACACTATAACATATCCTAGACTTTTGAGGTTCATTTCTAGTGGAACAGATGGATTGTGGATGATTTGTGAACTGTAGAACCTGAACGAATTCTCTTGGTAGTTTAGATATTTATAAATGATAACTCATAAGGAGTACCTAGGAGTATGTCATGAAGACAACCCCATTTGTGATGAGGTAGCTCTAGATAGTTTTCACACATGAATACATAAATATTCAGAATAAGTATCCACCATCAAATGCTACATTCGGGCTTCCCTATACATAAATAAATTTCACGGAGGATGCTTATCCCGAAGAAATGATGAGGAAACATACCCTATGGCCCAACGAGAGAATTCCTCAGGGCAGAGTCTGAATGAAGATGAGATAGATTAAAAGTAATTGGGATTGGGTATATCATTTTATTGGATCCATAGTAAAAGAGATAACAGTTTCAAGGCCTGCACTTTCTAGATGTGAAGAAGGAGTAGCAACAAACCCAATGCTCCCAATGGGTCAGACATGAGAATATGGGGAAACATCAAGAGGGTTTGACAGGATACCCACCCCAACTTTTGGGAAGTGATTACAATCCATATACATTCAGGAAGACTTTATATATCTGGATGATTGGGAGATACAAGATATCAAAAAACAATTCCTTTACACCAAAAAATATGGGACCACATCAACAAGCATGTTATGGAACTTATAGGGATAAGTTATGCCATATATGGCTTCATTGTGTCCTAGAAAGAGGGGGAACGATATGTGGGTGAGTTGGTGGACCTAGTACACTCACTAGGAACTAGGAATTCGATGAAAAACTAGTGAATGTACACCTAGCTACTGTGTTGGTGGCATGAAAACATTTACCCAAATAAACAGATAAATCTTGAGGGAAGGTTTCTAATGTGGGAGCCCTTCAAAGGTTGGTGAAATCATAGACACTTTCAGGTAATTATTTTAGCATTTTGAGGCAACAATTAACTTACTACTTCTCATTCTACAAAATCCTTTACACTTCATCTAGAATGTAAAACAAAAATTTGTTTATTATAGGATGATATTGTGAAAGGGACACTTAATGATGGAGGAAGAGGCATGAAAATAGGTGCATAGGACCAAACCTCAAGATCTTTGTTTAGGAAAAACAATTTAGTGGGGTCAATCTAATTTTAGGCTTCTAGGGAAGCTAATCAAGAATCTTGTGATCCCTCATTAATATATGGGGTCTACATCCTACGATCCCAATGGTGAAAAAACAAAAGAATGATAAGAAAATTTTCTATTTCAGTATGATTCATTCCTTAGAGGGCCACATCATCTATTTCATGATTAAGATTACTAATATGTTTCTTTTATGAAAAATTTTGCGGTTGTAAGGTACAAATCTATAAGAAATGGTAGGAATACCCTTCCCAACATTTCTAAAAGTGTTGTTGGGCCACATAGAGTCATTCGCTCGATATGATCCGGGAATGGTCTCCAGGGAATAATCAGTTGTGGATATGGGTTGTGCCATAACTAGGGAGGTGCCCAGGTCTGACTCGGAACACATTATGAAGGTTGGTTTAAGTGATAATGTCCAACCCCATGACATTGATCATATTATATTAGAAATTATTCTAGAGGAGGATCTTGATGATGATATCCCAGATGCATTTCCATAGTACGTGTTTGTAGACCCTAAGGAGAGGGATGAGTTTGATTCTAATGAAATCAAGGAAAATAATGTCATCAAATGCCTAGTGTGTTTGTGAATTAAATTTTTCTTTGACCATGTTCTTGAATCATAATGCATGACCCAGATAGGGTCACTCCACCACTTGAAGCACAATCTGTGCACTGGAGGAGCAGATACATGAGTTCTCAATATGATAGATTGTGACTACCTTATCAATAATATATGGGATAGAAATTTACATATGAATGTCTCCTTGCATCAATAGAAATATACCATCATCATAATGCTCCGTGAGGTATACTAGAAGACTCAGCACATGAAAATAAAATTGGAAGACCATTCCTACATTGTTTCCAACTAAACGGGGCTTATCACTTTACTAAGATCCTAGTTGGAGGTGGCTGTTAAGTAGATAAGACATGCATCACATCATGTGGTTGATCTCTATTTCTAATGGGACCGACAATTTATTGGAGAAAATGATCTTCACATGGAATAATATGAAGGGGAAATTATGATCATGTAGCGATATCAGATTTTGGAGACCTCATGCCAGATGTCGAAAGAGATGATGTGATCGATCCTAGGAGTAGAGCCATTGGAGGACATTTCCAAGACATATGTGGATGTCTACCATTACTAAGACAATACTAGAGCACTATTGACATTTGTTTTGTATGGACACTTTTTTTCATACATTATCTCACTTCAATAATGTTTGTGAGAAAACTAATGACTAATCCCTAATCTCATGTGTGTCACACCCGGTGTGACAAAAAATGGATGACCACATAATCATTAACTTTGTATGATAGTACAAGAGAATCATCGAACACCCTGAGTTTGCTATTTTTGACCAAACAATGAGATAGTTCTGTTTGAGAGAAGATGTTACTTGAAATTATGGTATTTGTAACAACCAACATGTTATTCCCTATGTGTTCTAGTGTGCGATCAGGATAACCCCAATGGATTTTTAATTTTACTAAATAAAGGGTGATGAAATGTGTGAATAATAATGACCAAAATTAATAATGTGGGAATAATTAAATAATGGTATAAGATTGTTGAAATAATGGGTGCCCTAGACCCAACTATGTAGTACTTTTTATTATCGTATCATGTGTACAGTTTGATATTCATGATGATATCTTACCATTATAGTGCAGACTTTTCCGCGTCCACTATAATATTGGTAATGTCTTAAGGTTAATTGTCGCGTCGAGAGGTTACAACAGATCCCATGCTAAAATGAGAAGCTCAAGATACAATGACCTTGATCATAAAAATATGTTCTATAGTCTAGACACATCATACTGACTGGACACAGTAGATGACTGACTATCATGTTCTGTAGGCGCATAAGCATTGAGGCTTCATCTTATGAAGTTCTCACTTGGTGATCTCTAGTAATGAGATCACGAGGACAGACATGTCAATAGGAACACCACATGTTTTGGGTGTCATTGGTTGTTCCTCTCTATGGACATGTGTATTGGTCTCCTGACTTGAGGCCATTACCAATGTATATCAATTAATTACGTACTATGATGCAAGGAAAAAACCATGGCAGTAATTGTTTTAGAGATGTAGTTTGTGTTGAGTGCGTCATTGGTGGTATGACGTCGGTTGAATGGTCAAGAAAGGATTTGTCTCTTCCATGTTTAGGATATTTTATATCTCAGTCCTGGTTGATCAGGATGGTTCCACCTTAATAAATATTTGGGCAAATCAGTAGAAAGGAAAATACCTCCAGATAGATCAACAAATAATAAAGCAAGATAAGGATGATGATACAACAGTGCATCCTGCTTTATGAGATTTTTAAAGACAAAGAGACTATAGTACACTGTCAGTGTTTGTAGGATGGCAGTTGTTGCTCTAACTATCATTATCTATTTAGCGGCCGTGATGAGTTTCTAGACTCTACTCTTGGCCAATAGATTTTATTCACTTCTATCGATATAAGTTCCTAGAGGGTCACAGACAATAGTGTATTCATGAATCCGCACCTATTCAGTTAAATAGGTATATGGACATAGTGGGCCCCGCCACAGGGTCCCAAGTGTTTTCCAAGTTGACGATCACCAAAATAATTAAATAAATTCATTAATATTGAAGTTACGAATATTTGGGATTGAATTTATTTAATATATTTACGAGTTTAGTAAATACATGAAAAATATTAATCGAACTAATATTATTTTAATATTCAAGGTTCATTTAATATTAAGAATGACATTGAGTCGAGTAAAATGTCTTAAATTTTATCAGGTAATATATTTCATATATATTACATGTTTGTGATAAAATAATAAATAATATTGGTGTAGTTTAGTTCATCAAAATTATTTTTTTAGAGGACATTGATTTTAACAAGGGGACGGGGAACCCTACTGGGTATTTATCAATTCCTCTATAAATAAAAGAGGAGGCTCTCTCTCTTTTATGTGCAATTCACTATTCACTCAATTATATGGAATGAGAGTTGAGAGCCTCTCTCATCACCATATTCTTAGAGAGAGAAGCACTCGATCCAAGATTTCTGATCAAGTTTCTCCTCATGCATCAGAAGATCGATGATGTAGTGATCATCGGGACGTCAAAGATATCATTAAATCATCGCGCTAGCACCCGGAGTTCGACAATCGGCGTTCCCACAGATTTTTGAGGCGTGTTTGGATGATCTAGAGGGATCCTTCTATGGATCCTTCATGCAACGATCGCCGTCAACATGTAGTGGTCGACAGCGGCTTCATATATGCAATGGGAATGTTTTCATTTTATTTTTGGGCTCTTAATAATCTACGCTAGATCCTCGGACCTCTCTTGGGCTCATATCATCGTCAACGGCAAGTATCGTCGTTACGTTGATGAAAATTTTAAAATCCCTGGCCCACCGGCTTCTACTGCGGGCCCTAGAAACCTAACTATTGTATCAGAACGAGCATGTAAATTTAATGAGCCAAATAAAATTAATTTGAATAAAATTATGTAGAGGGTTTAAGAAAGGTCAAAACAGATCGAATCGCATTTCAATCCGATTGTTAATGACCAAGATATGGTCATTCGAAATTTCTAAATTTGATCGTGTTCGTGTTTTTACTCAGGTTCTAATTTTATTTCATTTTGTTGAACTGATTAAAATTAAACCGGTTCATTAAAAATAAAATTAATTATTGAAATTATATTTTATAAATAATATAATTTGATTAATAATTTTTATTATAATAATATTTATTATATTATTATTATTATAATGTAATAATAATAAATTATTATTTCATTATAATAATAATATTATTATTTATTTTAAAATTCCATCTTTAGCCTTTAGAAATAATGAAGGAAGACTTGAGGTCATGTCTTCAATTATTATTTTCTAAAAAATGAGGGGGCTGGTAGCTGACTTGTGGAAAACAGAAAACAAAAAAAAAGAAAGGAGGAAGAGGTGGGTTTTGCGGGTCAAGCAAACCAATGAAAAAAAGAAGGGGGGGGGGGGGAGGGGTGGTGGGGTGGGCTGCGCGTGGAAACATGAAAGCAACAAAAAGAAGGTTGTAGTAGGGGGTCCGAGCGGACCCCCTCTCCCTCTCTCGCACGATGCAATGTAGCGCCGCCGAGAGTCCACCCCGGCCCGACGACCAGCCCCGGGGCCGCCGCACCCTTACTGACCAGTCAGCCATCTCGCCTGCCTCGCCTCCCGCATAGCACCAGAGCACACCGCGTCCCCATCCTCATGAAGTAGCCTCCCCCATGCAAAATCTACCCTGCATCACACCATCGATGCTCCACAGAAGCACCCCACACGCCCACCAGTTGGCTCGGCCTGCCTCCCACACAGCACCAGAGCACGCCCCGAGCAGTCTGTCTCCCTCCATCTCAGCGCAGCAGCGCACACCCCTGCCGAGCCCCTCTAACCATGTCCAGTGCCGCCCAGCACTCAGGCGATCTGACGATACCTTCCCAGCACTTGGCTGGAGCTGCCCCGACTATCCCCAAGTAGTTCCGCCCCACCAACAGGTCTCCCCAACCATCCCTTGGGCGCCGCATGCTGGCTGCGTCCCTCTGGCCATGCAGCTCGCACCGCCTACGGTGGAGCCGCCTCCTCCGGTCGAACACCGCTGCCCGCACCCTCTTCAAGTAGCTAGTTCCCTAGCAAGAAGCCTCGTGCTCTACTGAGAGAGGAGTCGCCTACAGTAGCAGAAGTGCACGCACCGGCTCCTCCTCGGGAGTACCCTAGCCAAGCCTCCGACCACCACCCGATCCTCCTAGCAGGCAGGTAACCCCTCGTGTTAAGATTAAATCACTTAATATAATTAATTAATTAAATTAATTAATATATTAATTGTAGTGAAATAAATTTTTAATACCCAAGAAGAATTAATTTAATTTAGATATTAAATTAATTAATTAAATAATAAATTTTAAGTATTAAAATTAAATTAATTAAAGGACCGATAATTAATTAAATTATTTGAATTTAGTAATTAATTTAATTTAATTATATATCTCGTGTACTTATTTATTCATTTTAATTTTTATCACTCTTTAATTACACATCGTCTGGTCTTGAGCATCGAACTTTGAATGTCTGCTTTTAATTATTACTTTAATTAATTATTTAAATGTGTGTGATTATTGTTATTAATTAAAGACGGTCTACGCATCGTCAATTTTTGGTTAAAATGTATAAGAGTCTGCGCGCCCAACAATTATATGATCTACATCTAATCCCGAGTCCCCCATGCCTGCGTACAAGTATCATTGTACTTCGGATGAAGACAAAGAGCAACGTAGACCCCGCCATGATGTGGCGATGTGCAATGGTGCAAGATGACGCATGGATTTTACCAAGGTGAGGTGGTACTCCAAGACGTGACGTCGACCCCGCCAAGACATGGAGAAACTGCAGAAGACTAGCAGACATACATGATAGGGAAAGCTGCATCAAGAGTCATGCATTTGACACAGGTATGATTCCCCTTAGGTCATTTAGATGCTCAAGACCAATCAGACAGAAGTTTTACCTTTATTCATTTCGTTATTATTTTATGCATTTTAGAACAGCAGAAAAAAACATAAAATAATTGATAATAAAATGCATAAAGAAGAAGCATGTGTTTTTCTATTAAAGTTTATTTGTGAGTGTGACAACATAGAAAAACAAGTTTAATAGAAATGGATTACATTCTTCGAGAGAAAACCAATAAAACCATCAATGAAAATATTATGTCACAAAAAACCTTCCATCATTCTAGTTTGAACTAAACTGGGTGTTTGAGGTGCCGATTCATGCCTCAGCTGAGGGTGCCTCTTACTACTGGGGATTTCCTATTTGTATAGTGGGCTGACGTAACTAAAATTGCAACAAAGATATATCCTTATCTAGTTTGATGTAATTTTAGAGTCAAGCGTCGAGTAAATCATTAAATGATGTTGAAGCTGAGACTTCACTCAACAGATCAAGGAACTGTAAGTTAAAGCGGTTGGCCAACCAAAAGCCTACCATGGACCCTCTGAGTAGTTCCATAGCCCTATCATGTAGACTATGAGGGAGGTTCAAGGATCCATGCCACTATAATTCTCAAGAGTATTCTGATTCTAGTAAAAAGGGTTCCTAGAATTCGAAACAATTATTGGGAGACATTTAATGATTAAATAATCATTAATGTCAGATTAGATAATCACATAAAAGTACAATCAGCTAAAGTATATTTCTAGATAATGGAAAGTAATACCATAATAAAACTGTGATAAATGTTGGACAAAATTAATGTCCAAACAAGCACGAAATTCCAAGTGTATTATAGGTGTTTGCACACATTACTACCATAATAAAAATTCTTGGTGCTTGTGTCCGAACATGTTATTCCACCTCAGGATGTGAGGGTGTAAAATTGATTTTAGGATACTCATGAGTAAAGCAATTGATGGTTCAGTAATAATGCTATCATCAATGTCTAATTTTATTTGTGGTCACTACATCAAGACTAAGATGATTATCACATGTAGTCTCATCACCAAGATCCTTTCAATGCGAATGTAAAGCATGATTTGAATGTGATGGTCACTCTCAGTTTGTGTAAAGTGAAAGACGGTTCACAATCATTCATACCATCCCATTTCATATACCTTTTACACCCAATTACTCTAGTTTTGTTTAAAGGTACAAATGAACGATATAGAGTAAGTTCTTCATTACCTTTAAAGATGACATTCGCCAAGTAATTAGAATACTATTGATAACGCCATCTTTTATTCTTATGAAGAATAAATTGAATGAAAAAGAAAAAAGGCTTATGGAAAGTTACACCAAAGACACCTTCGTCATGTACTTCAATGAAAAGTATTTGGTTATTTAACATGTGGTTATTTGCATCACATAATGAAATAAAATCATGGAAGTTTAAAAAACCGAAATACATGAAGGAAGTACTCACTTCCCATTCAGTTTATATTTATCATATATATTAATGTTTCAAAGATACTTCTTGGGTATTAAAATAAAATATGATTTTCACATATATATATATATATATATTGAAATACAATAACAAAGTAAGTAGAGAAACATTACTAAAACTAATGTGAATTTTCCAAGCAGCTGAGAAAGGGTGATTCCTAAGTCAGTGGGGGAGAAACACATAACTTCTAATTGCCAAGTGATTGATTCAAATTGAACAATTTGTGGAGTATAACCAAAAACATTTATCTCATGTACCCATTTGGACATGATGATACATCATTCAATGTTTTGGAATGAATGTTGTTTTTGGTAACACACTCAACATATAGTTCACAGTTATTTAAATCAACCACAATACATGATGAATATACAATGTATGACCAAACCAGTTGTGGCAATGTGGTTCTTTGTCAAGTAAAACTAAAAGAAGACATCAACTATATACCCAGTATGGTATTTAGGCTCGACACAGCTAAACACCTATGCTATTATTGAAATATTTAGTTTAGACAAATAAACCTTTAGAAATACCACAAAGATTTCGAGGTTAGTTCAACACGATAGTGTGAACTCTTCCAATGAAATCAATAGGTAAAGATATATCAGAAGTTTTCTTCAAGTCATTAAGGAATAGTGAAGTATATGTTTGGTCAGAAGATATGAGTTTCTTTGGGTCGGCAGGCTGAAGAATATCTTGACCAAGCAAACAGCGATCATGATAATGCAGTGTAGAGTAATTCATAAACGCATGTTACCTTATCTACATCCCTGTATTGATGTTCATAAAGAGGATCGATGAAAAGTCTTACATATTATCATTGATCAACAAACATGTAGCGTAGAGCAATTTATAAATGCATATATTGCACATCAATGTTATGATGTAAGTTGTATCAATGTTGCAACTTGCAGAATCTTCCATCTTATTTCAAAATGTGATTTGTAAATAATAGTTAAACCAATAACCAATATGCCAACTAAAATGAAAAATGGATTTCATATGAGTCATAGAATGATGGAAAATCCATTATGCCATAGGACATGTTTATATGCAAAGCATTTGTTAGGATTTGAATAAACCTGCATCAATTTAAACACATTGTGCATCTAAATTAATTACCCTAACAGTTTTTAGGAAAAATCCCTAATATAGAAAAGATGTAGTCTAGTATTAGACTACTTTTCTATACAAGGGTGCACATCTCTTTTAGAGATAGTGGGAGATGAATTCACCTAGACTTAGTCAATGCTCGAGATGCACAAATGGTTGGAATAGGGAACAAGTTTCACAAGTACATGTGGAATAGGAACATTCCAGAGACACATACTGTGTAGGAAGAATAAAACCATAGAGATAGTTTTATAGTCACTGCGGTCGGTGATATATAATTCATTTAGAATAATAAATACTAAAACTAAGAAGTATATGAAAAAAACTATGATTGACAAGATCAACTAAAATTCAATAATATATTCAATGTATCAAATTGAAAAGGGTCTTATAAATTGAATACTACGGTGAGTATTAAAATGAAATGATACTTGGATGGTACAAGTATGGTACCAATAAGGCTCGATTGGTTATGCCAAGTCAGTATGCCTAAATCTATTAGAATTTTACTTGACATATCTAAACTTCTAAGATCTTTTTATTGGTTATTGGATGTCAAGATCATTTTCCATGAAGGTGTCTAAAAGACGCAACCAGAAAGGCATGATGACTTCAAATGATGCCAATAAGGGTTGAAAGTTACTAAAATCTAATTTTGGATTAATGTAAGTGACTTGATCTTAAATAATTCAATATAAATGAATCTTTTCCTTGTGTCAACCAAAGGATAGAGGGAGCGCCAATGTTTTCCAAGTGAAATATGCTCGACGACAAATGGAAAACAGATTTTGTTCTTACAATTAGATAAGATCAGGTTAAAAGAAATTGTCCAATGATTGACTTCAAGAAGCAACCTAAATTCTTGGGAATAGGATCCACTTATAAAAACCCAAAGGTTTCTTGGCCCTAGTCAATCGTATATATAGAGTGACATTGTATTGATAAATACAAGTTGAAACAATTCAAGTTCTGAATTGTTTCCTATGACACATGGCTTAATCACACTAGGTTAACATGTTCGGAGCATGTGTAGAGATTAATGTTGTAAATTTATACCATATGCTTTAGCATTGGATCAATCACAAATTCTATACTATGTACAATAATTGATACTACAAGGATATTATTTATTATCGGTAGATATCAATTATTTCCAGGAGCACTGCAAGTGATGCAGTCAGAACATTAAACATGTACTTCAGTAGGTACAAATGATATGTATCTGGAATATGGAGAGGAAGGAATACCAGTTTTTGTGGGACACAAACTAGTAATCCATAGATCAATCTAATCTAGAATCGCAGTTAGTCGAGGGAGATGTGTGAGTCAAGCTCATAAAAGCTAGTGGTAGCCATATCTACAAATACTGAGTGTGTTGTAGTTTCTAATGCAGCTAAGAAGTAGTTATAAATCGTAACTATTTTTCCCAGTTCTTTGATTCAGACCTAGTGTGAAACGTATTATCAAAATGAGAATTGTGATATTCTTACTAGCCAAGTTGTCAAGATATGACAATGGGATAAAGTAATATACTCGGGGATACCCTATCTTGAGAAGTTTTACTCAAGCATATGAGGTCGCATATAGTAGATATGCCACATGGAAAAAATGTGGCAGGCCCAGCAGTTAAAGCCAATACTCAACAGAAGCATGAAATTTATCATGTGAGTAGCTAGAAAGATTAGTTAGAAAGTTCGCTATAGTGCAATTGGGAGTGTTGAAATAGTGGGTGACCTAGACTCAACTATGTAGTACTTTTGATTACTATATCATGTGTACAGTTAGATATGCATGGTGATATCTTACCATTATAGTGAAAACTTTTCTTGCATCCAATATAATAATGGTAATGTCCAATGGTTAATTATCGTGTCGAGAGGTTATAGTAGATCCCAATCTATAATGATAACCTCGAGAAACAATGACATTGATCTTAAATATATGTTCTATAGTCTAAATACATCTTACTGACTAGACACAGCAGATGTCTGACTATCAGGTGCTGGGGGATCATAAGCATTGAGACTTCTTCTCATGATGTTCGCACTTGGTGATCTCTAGTAATGAGATCATGAGGATAGACCCGTCAATAGGAACAACACATGTTTTGGGTTTCATTGGTTGTTCCTATTTATAGACATGTGTATTGGTCTCCTGACATGAGACCATTACCATTTTATATCATTTAATTACGTACATTGATGAAATGAAAAACCATGGCAGTAATGTCGTGGCGACATAGTTTGTGTTGAGTGCGTCATTGGTCGTATGATGTGGGTTGAATGGTCAAGAAAGGATTTGTCACTTCCATGTTTAGGAAATTGTATATCTCAGGCCGGGTTGATTAGAATGGTGCTGCTTTCATAAGTCTTTGGCCAAAGCAGTAGAAAAGATAACCCATCCGGATAGATCAACAAATAATAATGCAATATAAGGATGATGACAAAATAGTGCATCCTGCTTTATGAGATATTTAATGAGAAAGAGACTATATTACACAGTAAGTGTTCGTAGGATTGTAGTCGTTGCTATGACCATCTTTATCTCTTTAGGGGCCATGATGAGTTGCTAGACTCTACTCTTGGTCTATGGATTTTATTCACTACTATCGAGATAAGGGCCTAGAGGATCAAACACAACAGCGTATTCAAGAATCCACACCTATTCAGTTGAATAGGTGTATGGACATAGTGGGCCCCGCCACGGGGGTACGAGTGTTGTCCAAGTTGATAATCACCAAAAGAATTAAATAAATTCATTAATATTCAAGTTATGAATATTTGGCATTGAATTTATTTAATATATTTATGAGTTTAGTAAATACAAGAAAAATATTAATCGAACGAACATTATTTTAGAATTTAAGATTTGTTTAATATTATGTGGGACAACAAGTCGAGTAAAATGGCTTGAATTTTATCATGTAATATATTTCATATATATTACAAGTTTTTGATAAAATAATAAATAATATTGGGATAGTTTAATTCATCAAAATTATTTATTTAGAGGAAGTTGATTTTTATGAGGGGCCAGGGAACCCTATTGGGTATTTATCAATGACTCTATAAATAAAATAGGAGGCTTTCTCTCTTTTATGTGCAATTCACTATTCACTCATTTGCATGGAATGAGAGTTGAGAGCCTCTCTCTCCTCCGGCTTTTTAGAGAGAGAAGCACTCGATCAAAGTGTTTAGATCACGTCTCTCCTAACGCATCTCAAGATTGACGATGTGGTGATTGTCGGGATGTCATAGATATCATTGAATCACCGCTCTAGCACATGGAGTTCGACAATCGGTGTTCCCACGGATTTTTGAGGTGCGTTTGGATGATCTAGATGGATCCTGCTATGAATCCTTCGTGCAACGATCACCATCGACAAGTAGCGGTCGAAAACGGCTTAGATATGCAACTGAAATGTTTTCTTTTTATTTTTTGTTCTCTTAATAATCTACACAGCATCTTCGGACCTCTTTGAGGCTCGGATTGTCGGCTATGACAAGTATCGTCGTTCGATCGATGAAAATTTTAAAATCCCCAGCCCACCGGTTTCCGCTGTGTGCCCCAGAAACCTATCAAAGATGACTATTGACCTTGTTAGAAACAAAATATCCATCCCACTAGCATAAAAATGGGAAAAACAAATGAGGGTTGACCACTGAGCTTGATCAAAATAGGGATCCTAACTCAAAATGTCATCTAATGACATTTGGAACATTGGTCTCGGATGATTGGTGATCTTAAGAAGCATGACCGTACTATTATGGGGTCCCTTCTGAAAATGAATGTGGATGAGGATCCAAATGAGAGCCATACGAAGTGTGGCAATGGAGTGATTGAATGTTTGAATGGATTCCAATACTTTTTGAATTATATTACCATGGCTTATATGACATTGGTGTAGGTGCACTGGTATGAACAATGATCAAAACCATCCATCTGGGATGACCTCTTAGATGAGGGCCTATAATGTATTTTAGTTTTACTTCATACAAATGGGGATGTTGAACACATGGTTTAACATTCTACAATGGGAAATATTTGGTGTACACTTTAATGTCATCTGATTATAACATGTTCTATAGTTTAACATAATTATATTTGGATGTTGCAAATATTTCAATCTCCTACTATCTGTAATATATTCGAATGATTATATTAATGTTTTGA
The DNA here is from genome assembly GCA_963277665.1 of Viscum album. Taxonomy (NCBI): domain Eukaryota; kingdom Viridiplantae; phylum Streptophyta; class Magnoliopsida; order Santalales; family Viscaceae; genus Viscum; species Viscum album. Next base: position 1,676,006,605 of record OY728133.1, read on the forward strand.
TAACCATGAAAATTTCTATTCCAAATATAATTATGTATCATAGAGGAAATGAACATGACGTGAATAAGTCCAAGAAGGCCCAAGGAACCACATGATAGTGGGGTAACAGAGGGGATTGGGGTATATGTGATATGTCTAGGGGTGAGTACCATAGTGAGGTTACAATTTTAAATCCATACAGTCTAGATAATGAAAGAGGTGTCTGATAAGTAAGGTTTAACTATTGTTCGTGTTTGAAACACAAAGACCATTACCATACCAAGAAAGTGGGAGTGAACAAATACTGGGTTAACAACAGATTGAGTTTGAAACATAGGACATACTGTTTTTAACTGATAATCCATTAGGGTGTTATCCCAAGATGGTAGGTGATCCAATGGTGGAATGAGACCATCACTATTAGGGGGTCCATCTAGATTAAATGTATTATTGAAACATGAATCAAGAAATACATGAAATGTGTAATTGAGTATATCGAAAGGAAGAGTCCAAATTCGGTCCATGGAAGAAGTTCAATGTCATGCATCTTGGACTATTAGTGATACAAAAAATTTAAGATCATAATGTTTGGACCCAAATAATGGAAATCAAAAATGGATATGTGTGGTTTTATAGATCAAAAAACCATGATGTGAATGAGGCCATGGGGGAAAAGCACCACACCAAAAGTTCCTAGGGATTCACACATAGTTTAAACTAGTGATTTCTTGGATGTAGGTTTCTAGTTTGAGTTGATAGATTTTTTACAATGAACACAACATCAGTTCACACCTTACCAGACTCATAAACCTTCTTTATACATGCTTGATGTAGGAAAAAAGAAATGGAATCAGGGATCTTCCAACATGTAAGAGTGTGTAGGAAATGAAAATTAATTAAACTAAGACACTAAAGGTTGGAATTAATGGGGTGACTAGTGAGTGGGGATAGCCATTTGAGCATGTTTGAAAATGCAGGAATAAATACTTCACTATCAAGTAATGGAGATTGAAAATGAAAAATTAATTTTTGATGTTGTTTGAAAACAAAATATCTGCAATTTATTACTAGAGAATCCACTAGGTAGCTGGACAAAATATAAAAGGTTTGGAAAATATAGTATCTGATCATAACTATTAAGTGTTTCTATATGTATTTTAATGAATATGGATACCTAGACAAATAAAGGCTCAATGTGTGAAATTTGAATGTAATAGAGAATGATAATCAAACCCATGATTTGTAGATAGTTTTTGGGTTTATTTCATGAACCATAATCAAGAACAAAGGGAAGAATTTTTGAAAGAGCTTTTGGTTGGGCCAGAAGAAGAAATATCTTGGAATAACTAGTTATTCTCTGAGGATAAGAATCATGCCACATGTAGTTCTTGAATACAGTGGGTCAGAAGACAAAACTTATAGGGATAACTCTATGGTCGTAAAATGAGGCATCCAACGAATATCATGGGTCATTGTGACCATTCACTGTTTATTAAAGATGTATAACATCATACATTGAGGATGTGGGATCTTAGTTTAAGGTCATAGAATTTATACCATTGTGGATGGTATCCAATGTGGAATTATATTGTGTAATGACATGATAGAACTGATGTGAGTGAGGACAAAGGAAGGAAAAAACCACATGAAACATCCCAAAAGTGACCTTCACATAGTTTGAAGTCATTATTCTTGAACTTGAGCATATATTTTAAGGCTGTAGAACTTGGACTAATATGGTAGATGACTAAAATAGACATTCACAATGTGGTGATAAATCAAAACTGGCATGAATGAGGCCATGGTGGCTCAATGACACACAAACAATTTCTATAAATATCCCATATATAGTTTAATGTTTTTTAAAATGGACTATGCATATGTAGAGGGGAAAAAATTTCTATGGCTCTATACCTGGGTTTGATGACAAAATGCCAGAGCATCACTATGTATCCCCTGAGGATGGGAATCAAATGAAACATTGTTCTAAAAATCCCATGCTATTTATTGTCATGTGGAACTGAAAAACATGAAATTACATGAATGAAATGAAAATACATGTCTAGGACTGATAATAAAGATTTGATAATCACTACATATATCATGAGGATGAGATACAGAGAGGGTATCATTTTACTTGTAGTGGATGGACTAGGATATAGAATCCAGGCATTACTACATATATTTTATGGATAGGAATAAATTCATACATAGTTATCGATGATATAATGGTAGGTGACTAATTCCAAGGGAAATGATTTTATAGTTTATGATTTTTGGACAAGACTGATCTATGTAGTTTACTGTTAGGTAGTAAGGATGTTGTTTGCAATGTAGTTTATCGTCACACAACTAGGATATTTGGAGAAAAGTGTTCCCAAGGTAGGTTAATTTTGTAGTAATTATAAACCTCACATTAATTAAGCCAAGGAGGCCACCAATGAGAAACCACAAACTTCTAAATAAAACATAGGCCTATGATTTGAAAGGTTGTGTTTACACCTAGTCCCAAAGATGAATGTTTTGGGCATTCCTACATATACCATAAGAATGGGAATCAATCCATATGTATTTCATAGAGATGAAATGGAAGGTTAATGATTAAAAAGTAAATATAATCTCAAGTGAGTATATCATGGTGTTGAGTATTCTATCATCATATAAATAGGACAAGAGGGAAAACGCCTCAATGAAAAGTGATATGCGGGAATGGATGAAATAAACTGATGTGAATGAGGTTGAACGAGATCCATATTGTACCTCGTAATCCTGAAGATACTCGCACCCATTTTAGTGTCACAGTGATGGTAATTGGAGGTGATTATTTGAAGAATAATTATGTTGTGCAACATCATGAATAACCGGACATGAATGAGGATAAAAGAGGGCCAAAATCACACAACATATTCTGGTGAGAAAACCCACCCAAATTTTAAAGTCACAAGTTTAGGAAATTGGTGCACATTTTAACATTATGTTCCAGGGACAGGGATATGTTCCTTTTATGGTCTTTTGAAATGGACCTTCAATGTTGTGTTTTTTAACGTCATCCAGTTAAGATGATTGACACAGAGTTTATTGTCATAGGGTAAGGATGAGGTGGAATAAGTGTTCCAAAATCAATGTGTATAGTGTGGTACTTATAACTCAATGTGAATGAGGACCTAAAAGGATCCATTCGACACCATAAATTCCAAATGTAAATTTTCACACAGTTTAAACTAATGATGTTTGGACTCGAGCGCCCATTTTAATATCTTGTTCCTAGGACACTGGTTGTTATGACATTTATCATCATATGGATAGGATGTTTATTGTTACATAGTTTAACATCAGGTAACTAGGATGATGGTAGTTATGTTGTTTATTATCATGAAATTAAGATGTAGAACCCAATTTATGTTATGTAATACATCAGGAACATGGAATTAATTTGATTTGTGATGCACTATACATCAATTGTGACAATGTAGTATAACCCATTTATACAGTACTTATGGACAATGTATAACCATTTCAACTTTTTATCCAACTTTGGTGGCTTTATTCCAGGTATAATTGGTGTCTGGAGTTCCAAAACTATATCACCGTGGAGAAAATATAATGGGAAAACCCTATTGTTGAATTATTTGTATATCTTGTTAGGGTGACTCTCTATATTATCCAAGTCTCAAATTTTAATTTGATTAAGGGTATCCAATTCAGAAAGATGGGATTTACCTATTCTATCAGACAACTACTAATCACTGACTATTTTTCCGAGTGATATAATGTGGATCTTGATTGGCATGACTTACTATGATTCATAGACCATGAAATATGAAGTAATATGGTTGGAATTACAGGTTTTCATCTCATTAGAGTAGAGAGTGTTGAGGATTTTGTCTGTACAACATTTCTTATTATGTCCCACCATATTCTACCATCATTTCATAGGGTTTTCATGAATTCTTTGATCTTCCCATTTTCATCTAGATGGTTTCTTAATGTATGGTTGGATTTGATGATTTATTTAGAACACATCCTCCTCGGTCCCTTTTCTCATAAATTAGTGTTACGATTGGTGAGAGTAGTGTGAGGTACTATAAAATGATCAATGATATTGGAGGTAAAAAATTCCATAACCTATTGGGATTGGACTTCCTTGAGATGTATCCCTTCTACACACATGTTGAAGAAGTCAATTATGGATAGAATGATCCTGCACTGGTGAGCTATCTCTAGTGAATATTTCCCAAAAATGTTAATTCCCCAGAAAGAAACAACACAAGATTACTTAGTTGTATGGAGAGGCTCTGGTTTTCAATTCTCAAAAATATAATGGATCTAACATGAATGGAATATCATGGTGATATTGATAAAATCATGGACCATGGTGGGATAAAAGTATCATAGACATCGAATCTGGTGGCATAACTTCAACCATTCCTGCTGGGAACCAAAATACCAAACATGAACATTTTTTATAACCTTGGGGATCCTTTATCATTAGATAAAAGAGTGAATAATTACATCAACCTCACATTTTTAAAGAGTCTTCTCATGATTTGGACCACTCTTGAGGGTAAATGGCACTACACACTAGTAGATTCTATTAAATTTAGCTCTATTTGGCTAGAGAGTTCCATGCCATAGATACTCGATGAAGGGGCTATGGAATCATATATTTATTCAACTATGGGGGGAATTGGAGTTCCTGATGTAGAAGCACTGTTAGTCAAGTGGTTTACTTTTTGGCTATCATTTTCATCCCAAATGATTAGAGTGATGACTCTTTAATGTGCCACCTGAATGAATAAATCATCATAAACATGCTCTATATGAGAATCCGCTAGATTGGCCAGGTCATTGGATTTACCATTTTGTAAATAGGGAACATGAGTCACCTCTGAATGAAATAGAAACTAATCCATCAGCTAACAAGCATACGTGAGTAGGGACATGAGATTCGATTCTAGATGATGTAATCACCACCGGTTTTCAGGATGACTAACTTAGAATCCCATTTCACATGTAGGTGGGGAAACTTATTCGTGAGATCTAGATTGAGACCAGTAATGGGATCTTGATATTCAACCTCATTATTCATGAAGTATTATGATATAAAGAATGAGTAAAAAAGAAGAACATATGTCAAGGAGGTGAAGAAATTTTCTAGACTCACCCTATAGAGCTTGGTATCATTGAGCCTTCTAACAGCTGAACTCCAAGATTCACCATTAAAATTTATTAGGAAACATTTCCCAAATTATTCCATTGGGATGATTTCCTCACCATGTAAATTAAGACCAAGAGACATTTCCTTGAGGGATAGATGAGCGTCTATAAAGTATTCTATCACTTTCCCAAATACGAATATCTGTGGAATAAACTTGATGAAGAACTGCTCGAGAATCACCTCCCAATGTGCTAGATGGACGGTCAACATCAGGTTCCTTAGGATATAATTTAGCATATAAAACATAGGACACCATATTTATATCATGATACTTTTTGCAGTTCCCCAACTTATGCACAACAAAAACCAGTGTGGGAAAACAATTTTTGATGGGTGATTATCTCGAATCTGCATTAGGGACAATGTGACATGGGTAGTATAAACTATTTTTTGTCACATTGTGGTTCTTATATGTGAGGAGGGAACTGAGGTATCATTATAGGGAGGTCACACAGAGGATCATAGACTACCCTAAAATTGGTGGATTCAGAACCTGAGTCTACAATAAATATTAATTTATTCCCTTGAAGGTGATCTGGAATTCTTTATCTGACTGGTAGATATAACCCATATTAATGAGCCTCAACAATGGACTACACTTTTCCTCCAGATTCGAAATGAATCGGTGTATGTAGGATATGGGTACTCAGAGGACTCAGAGCACATGAAGGTTACTCGGAGGAGGCACCTAGCTAATGTCCTTGATCTTCTCTAGGTGAATCTCGATGCCTCTGAATATGAAAACGAACCTAATTATATTTATTGAGGTATACGTTAAATAAAACTTCAAGGGGTTCATGTTCAACTTCCTAGTCCCAAAAAATCCGAATAGTTTTTCAATATCATTGAGATAGTTTTGACATTGGTGGGGTTTTACCACCAAATCATCTACATAGAATTCCCCTAGCGTTTCGAGGATCAGTTGAATGATGAGGTGTGTGGAACAATAATATGTATCTCCTTTATTCATCATACCATAGGGATTCACCTGATAGTAAAAGGTTCTATGTGGTCCTCTAAAGAAGGTATACTCTTCATCCTCATGGGCCATTCAAATTTACTTGTATGTGGAGAACCCATCCATGAAGGAGAGAGCATGGAACATAGGTCTAGATTCTATAAAAAATCCTTAACTAGAAAGGGAAAATGATCCTTTAGATAGTGGGAGTTGAGATCTTAGATGTTTAATCAAACATATATTTTCCTTTTCTTCTTCATAAATGGGATAATGTTTCCTATCCACTTATTGTACTGTACTACCATGATGAGTGTGGATATGATAATCATAAAAACATTGGCCTCAACAATGGAACTATGGTATTGATGCATCTTTCTGGGAGGCTTCTTGAACCTGTAATGGATAAAGGGGAGACCAAGGCTGTGGATGACAATTTGAGGCTCCATCCATGGAATGTCAACATAGAACTAGGAAAAAAACATCACAATGCTTCTTTAAGAAATCCATATACTAATTTTTTCCAACTACACGCATGGATATAATTATCATCGTTGTCCGGGGATCTACATTGGTACCATGATTCGCCTGAATCAGCTCATCGATGGTGGGGGATATGCCTACCTCAAATGAAGGAGTGGTGTTTTCTATATATTATTCACCGTTTGAGGCAGAGAGATCATAAGGAATATAATATTCTTCTAGGATGACTAATTTTGGGGGAACCCTAGTGTCGTCTTAGGTGATGGTGGAATATTTTTTAGGAGACTACAGAACTACTGAAATCATAGAGACATAGGTTTTAGGCTGATTTCATCAATCCATTATCCATGTTGTTCATGATTGATGTCAAAGCAATGGTGATGGGTTCATTTGTGACGGTTCAACCCAGCGTGATGGAACAAGAGAGTATAGTGAACATCAAGATCCATTGTGTGAATATCATGATATATGATAAGATTTGGGGGAGGGTGTTCATGTATCACCTGAGACTAACCCATATTGGAATACAAGGTAATATTCTTCTGTTCTTTGAACCGAGAAACACAGTTCCCTTTCCTATTAGAAATGAAAATGTCTGCCCCCAAATTTGGTGTCAGAGCCTACAAACGGTGAATCGGGAGGATGAACGCATCATACAAATATATCCACATGCTACATATGATTGTTTTGTCTTCAACCGTATTGGTTTGACCATGATTTTCTGTGAGCTGTTAATAAGACGTGTCTATATAGAGGGATTCACAATAGGTACTGGGAGAATAATACATTTAGACAATTCCTACTCCGCTATTGAGGGATTACGTGAGAAATTGGTGATACGAGGAGGAAACTAATACATATAGATAGATATAAGGCCTAACCATCACCATTTTTATGTAGTGTCTTATAAGAAAACCATGGATTTAGTTTTTACTTCCATAATGCCAAACTGGTTCTTTAAATGGAACCTTCCACATGATCTTTGTTCTGTCATGTCATATCCCTTAATCATTATGAAAGAGGGGTTCAAATATACATCAATGATTCCCAACTCATGGAGCATCTGGGTCAGGATGAAATTGATCATAGAATCTGTGTCAACTTGAATGAGATGTATCTTAACACCATTGAACTATATGGTGCAATACAACAAGATAATGCGCCCCTACATAAGAGAACAATCATATAATCTATAGAAAGAAATTATGAAATAACATTAATATTTCTCGACATCCTCGACATATAAATTCTTATCTTTTGAAACCTATGTTTCAAACTCAAGGGAGAATAATAAGGCTTTTTGAGAGCTTCTCATATCTATTATGACATACGGTGAGCCTTTAGGATTGAGAGTTTGAAAAGAGTGTTCTATAGGTACATCAACACAACATACGTCAATGATAAGTTCACATTTCTACCCAAATGTGTTCACTCTACCACATGATGTATAAATATCATTTCTTGGTGACCCAACAGTCTTCAGATGGTGATGGAAACATCCTACATCTTATCAGACAAACTACCCAATACTACCAGTGGATGAATTTTGGCTAACAGATTCCTAGCCACAACTGGGTGTGGCTAATTACAATGTGAAATCAGTTGTTCATTATAATTTAAGAGAATTATCAATGGTGGTGGTGATTATGGTGCATCAGGAAGGAAGGATGGCACATGTTAATCTCAATACAACACCTATTATCCGACCTCAATGGCATACATATCCTATCATGAAGCACTCTTTTGTTCTTTTCGGTGTCTTATCTATCCTCAAATTTTTCATCGTTAGACATGGTCAGGGAATTGGTAGTGATTTATAGATACCACTCATCATTTTGGATCATGAAGGTATCCATCAATTCAACAATATTCACATACTCATATATTAGATCATCATCATAAGAATATTCTCACGCTGGATGGACTGTGGGAGTGATTCTCATCTACAGTGGCATGATGTCCCCATATGTATAAGATAGCTTTGGAATTAGTATGGTACTTTCCATTCCCATATGTCATCGATACCAAATCTTCAAATATGTTGAATACTGAGAAGTGGATGCAGGAGTGGAAGTTGGATAAGACATAATGACATATAGAGGTTTGTGTTGGACTAAACATGCACAAATGATGATGTGGCTATGAGTAACTACCTTATGATCCAAAAAAATCATCATATTTCTAAGTCACATAGCTATATACCTACAAAAACTCAATAGAACCTTCACTATCTATTTCAGACTCGGTTTAGATGTGTGAAATGAGTGGCATTACTTTACCCAACCTAACCAATCCATTTTCCACCTGGTCATGGAGACATCCCTTGAACACATAGAACTACTTGATGGTATTTATAAGGATCCTATGCTAAAGAAAGTTGTCAAGACAATTAGTGAGCTCATTCTCATAGGTCTTTCTACATTTAAGCATCTTTTGAATCCCTTGATACAGAGCACTGAGGAAATAAACAGGGACCTTGGCCTCTCAGAAGGAGTAGGTTCTGTTTCTCCAATCAGGAATGAGAACTCTGGGTGTCAGACCATAATGAGGGGTTAGAGGTGGTTGACGGGTTTCATCCACAATCTCTAGTTTTAGTGGTGGTGCGTACCGTGGAGGTCCCTATCGATTCAATGGTTATCAAGGAGAAGCTTCTTAGGGATGCTATCTTCAATGAATCAGTTCATGGAAATCATCTACAACCAACAACTCTAAAACCAATGGGGAACCCACCTATACTATGAAAGTAGTATCTTCCTTGTAGGATCATTTTGTGGGATATGAAAGAAGAAACATGAATATTTACATGGTTTTCTAAAGGTATTTCTATAGGGTTTTATCCTTGTGAGAGTATTCCAAGATTCCACAAAAGAAATTCTGAGTGATTAGGGTCGGAAGCAATTTAGTATTGACGTCTCCCCCACATATTTTCAACAACTACTCCTGAGTCAATGACATGTACAGCAAGTAAGTGAGGCCCTTCCATATGGTGATGAAGTCTTTGACATGCTTATCTAGAAACAACATATAATTTTATAGGTTGATAAGAGTTATATTTTCTATAGTGAAGCTAAAAATTTATTGAAACTGCCTACTGAGGTCTTCCAAGTTTGTGATTGTCCCAATGACTAACTACTTGTACCAGAAAAATGGATACCCTTTTATTGTCTGAACAAAACATCACAACTTGGCACTTTCCTGATACTATGGGGATCTCAACTTGGGTCCAAAAATAGAGATGATGCGTTCCAGTTGCTATAGTGGGTCCCTCAACCCATTGAAGGGGGTATAAGTTGGATTACTGAAATCCTGAGGCGCTCACATATCATCAACCCATGTTTGATATAAATTTCCATCAGATGGGATCGAAACCTTCCATGTTTGCTAAGCATCATGCCATGTGGCGAGAGAATCCATCATATCGTCATGGTAGCGATTTCTATCATGGTCAGTATTCTTGAAGACTAGTGCATTGAATGGCTCGTCAACATGGTAGATGTTCCTTGACACTCATGGAGTGATCTTTAGAGTTTTTTGATCAAAATCAAATAGAGGAATCTCATTTTGTTCATGTGAATTTGATAATTGATACCTTGGTCACCTTCCATACATGTTGGGGTGCATGGGATCAATAGGATTGACTAGGAAAAACATGTCGAGGAAGAATCATTTCATCCCATGTTGTCTTGATAGATGAGTTACGAGGTCTTATTAGGGATTCCCACAATCTGGGTGTTACATGTCAAGGATATCATTAATGATTTTATACTCATATACAATATGTTGTTGAAGAGCGATTATTGTATGGTCATCCTCTTTCATTTGTGCTGTATCAAGAGGATTTGATTCCTTTAGATTTCCCTGAATTTTTTTTAGATTCTAGTATACATGAAATGATGAAAAATGTTCTCTTAAGATGATGTCTTGACTCTGATGATTATTGGGAACACATGCAGGGTCCTTATACAATGATACACCATTAGTCTAGTATCTCTATCAGATTATGGGCTGATGTCCTTGTACATTAGTATGAGGACTCTATCCATGTTCATTATGAATAAAAAATGGAATTTAATCAATGTCATTAAAGGAATCAGGGTTCATCATGATAGGAATGAAGTGATGATTGGAGTATTTTCCCCAAACATAGATCTTCACATGTGGATACGCTTCTTCAATTATTTTGTGGAGTACTATGAAGCTCCGAATGCAAATAAGTTGAAGATTTTAGTTGTAACTGGGTGACATGGGATGTTGATTCACTAGATATACTTCCAACTCAACCATGTTACATTGTTAAATGATTTCATCAAGTATCTTTGTACTCTTCGAGTAACCCAAATAACAGTCGTGGAGGTGAATGTGTGTCACCCAGATGGTCCAGAGAAAGAATGAAATCTTATTCTGAGTGAGGGAATACATAATGTCAATGTCTGGAACCACTTTCGGCTAGAAAATCACTAATAGTGGGTTAATGGCTAGAGTGTCCCATAAGTTTCCCTACCCCGAAGTAAGACTCAACTCTTGGCTACCCCATGCTCCAATTATCACTTGATGAGGCCCTGAAAATGGAACATATATGGAAAACTATGGCAGTAGACTAGCTAGTATAGAGACTTCTAAAAGAACCAACTTTTCACTGCATGTTTGGTCATATCTGGTATGCATCAATGTCAGATATCTATAGGATGGGTTACCAATCACAACCTCTTGTGAGAGGGTAGGAGTGGTCATACGCGAGCCCACTAAGTGCTCTTGGTCTATCATTTCCTAGAAATATTCTTCATGATCTCATGTAGAGTTATAGAATGAATTTATTGATGACAACCACTAATTGACCACAAGACCATGCGAGGGTTCCATGTCTACCTCCTCCTACATATAATGATGAAGAGATTTTTGTAACTTATTAAATTCACCTTCGAGTATGATGAATCTCAGCTATCTAGTTCTTTCCACATACTCTAATGATGAATACTGGGGGGATGGTTTTTTCATTGTGTCATACCTGACTACAGAATCTGATAACAGACTAAGATCCAAAAAGACTAAGTGATACATGGATTTTTTCCTTAAGTAGTGACTGTTTATACATATTCCATATGGAGATTATTCGGGGTGGGAAAAATTACCTTCATTATAAGGACCTTTGTTCTATGGATTAATTGTACCTGGAGGACCTCCACATTTATTTTTCGGAATACTAGGAGGAACTATGTATCGATTGTCATTAGATAAGGGAGGCACTCTACTATAGCTATTGATGTAGAAGGGAGGTCCTCTGCTATGTTTTTTATGATAATAGTGAAAACATCCTTATTGGACTGCAAAAGTACATGATGTCCTCTATACTAGTTATAAGATACATCGGATGGACCACCACAAGAGTGGGTTAGACCTCCACTCTGGTTAAAAATATCATGGGGAGGGTCTCCATGTTTTATGATGATGAGGGAATGAGGAGGACCTTTATACTTATCATCGTTGAAGAAGCGAGGACCTCCACATTGTTAGAAGAAGGAGTTAGGAGGACCTCCGCTAGAGCCTAGGATTATGTGAGGAGGACATTGAGATCACTATTCTGGAAAAAATGGATGACCTGTGAATTGGGATCCATAATCACATTGATGACATCTATATTATTAGTCAATGAAGTGGGGAGGAATTACTCTTTTGGTAATTCTGGGAACAATGGGTGGTCTTCCATGTTGGGTGTGAGAGAACGGATACCCTCAACTCTTACTGGTGACTGTATGGGGGAGGACCTCCATACTAAGTCTCACCATTATAGATTGGCCTGTAATAGCTGTAGGAGATGCCAATGGCCAAATGGGAAAACCCAACCTGACTGTGGGAAGAAATAGGTCTCAATTCTATTCCGGAGTTGAGGCATTCATTCCATATAGTAGTGGGACTTGGTGGAATGTCCTAGTGGTGGCACAAGCCATTAGAGATGTGGAAGATGATTCCCCCTAACGTCCAACCTTCTAATCATAGGCCCAATTTTGGTGTTGGGTGGGTTAGAGTAGGTCGAGTAGATCAGGGGAATGGCATAACTGTACAATAAACCGGAAGGATGGTCATTGGTGGAACTGACATGACATGGTGGAAACCCTCCTAAGAGACTCTCGGGTAGTCACCATTACTTGAGTGACCTAAGAATCCTATAACATAACAATGTAGAGGAGAAAGTAAAAATATCACTCCATGTAGAGGCTCCACAAAATGGTAGACCATTAGAGTGGGGACCAGGGCCTCCTTGCACAACCCTTGGGGGTGGCAGTGTCAATAAGTTATAAAAGCCTCTCAGTCTTGGTGAACCATGTCCCATATGGTAATGACTCACTCCAACTAATAACATTGAACAAGGATCTACATACCCTCCAATGGATGATTTCAAATGGTGATACGAGGAGTTTTCCCTGATTAGCTGATGGAATAGTGGATGTCATGGTGGTTGTGTCATGCATGATTACTGCATCAACATGCCTCCTTCCCCTACATTGACTAGTATTAGGTAAGCATTTCTTATATCATGGTTCATAGAAGGTATGATGATTCGGCTTTCAGTAAGAATTTCAGGAAATAAATTCCAAATAACGCAACATTTTCCAATATTACTTGGTTGGATAGATGTATCCATGCTATCAATTCAATAGTCTGGGATTCCCAATGTTTGACTCCCCAACTACAGGTGAGTTGCACGTTGGGCCCAATATTTTTCTTAGGGGGCCCTAGTTTTGAATACTTGGATATACAATGGCATGATATAGGGATCCACACTAATGATACCACATACCAGGATGCCCAACATTTGACTACCCTAACTACACTTTGTTTCTATGTTGGGCCCACTATTTTTCATAGAGGGCCTAGGTGCCAGAATGATGGATCTGGTGAAATTATTATATGGTAATCATAAGTCTCGAATTGTACTATTCCCCACTTTTAGGAGAACAGTGTCAGCTTGAGTTAACCTTTTCATCACTTTCATTGGAGCATGTCACCATGTGTGTTGTTCTGATGCAGACAACTACATTGTTACAAGTATTAGTACTTTCCAGAGGTGAGAGGTATTCATCACATTCTAATTGATGTATACTAATTTATTGAAATTGTTTTATTGTATGTTAGTTCCTCACTCCAGAGAATCCTCCTCGAAATTTGAAACCTACATCGAGATTCCCACATAGATTTATATGTAGGTTGTGATACTCATTCTGAGTTCCATCTCTTTTTGGATGCTGATTAATGATGATACTTCTTTCTGTACATTCCAAGTGGTCTTTATAGAGACCAAATATTAACATACATGGATATTACATCATTTTAGATGAATATTTAATACATTTCAAAAATTAAAGCTCTAGGACCGTAACTTTTTTTAAAACATGATAATAAAATCATCTTTTTTGGGAAAAGATTGTCAAAATCTCCCATAAAGTTATCCACCTTAATTACTTCTACCTAAAAACTTTCTTCATAACTTAGGTAAAGGAAACATAAGAATGAAGTTAGCTTAAATTCACATTATGTTTAAATAATGTAAATTTTTAATTAAAACATGAACAAAAAGTTATGGAACTTTAAAATATCAATTAAAGATCATTCCTGGTTTATTAGAGATATTAATAAAGATTAGTAGTTAAATAATAAAAGAATCATTAAGAAATAAGAGAACATAATCCCAGAAAGTGTTACATCGAAATAAAACAAATAACTATGGAAAACACATAAGAATTAAATAAAACTATGTCAATGTGTCTTATCAAGGCCATTGTAACATGTTAGGCTTCGATTAATCACCCATGTGCATGGTTCGGGCATGGGTTTCCCTCCCATGTAAACTCATATTTCTAGATTTAGATGTCCTCTTGTGTACCGACAAGTTTCGAGGATCAGATATCCTATTGTGAACCTTCTTGCCTTGGTCTAGGTATGTTTTCAATTACACCCCCTTGTCTTGGTATTGTTATGGCGTTCCATGTACCCTCATTCTTCTAGATTTGAATTTACTCCCATTTACCCTCTTATTTTGGTCCGGAATCCCTTCCCATGTACGATTTGAGCTCATAAAACATTTATCATTACCAAGTGCATTGGAGGAAGATATAGGTCCCACCCATATCCAAATTAAATCATACAAACATGTTCCAAAAAAATAATATACATTCATATTTTAAACCATGAAATGAAATGGGTATCCTAAACATGTAAACATATACTAACATACAAAAAAAGATATTGATTACATAATCATTTCATTTTATGCATAACATATGTGTTAAGATGGTATGATAGAGTATGATATACTCTATAATACCAAACGTAGGATCGAATAAGTAAAATGAGATACAAATAAAATAGGGGTGAATTGTATTATTTAACAAATTCCATTAGGAAATTTTTGATAACCAAAATTCACAACACCCTTAAGTTATAATGACTTACTTGATTCCGGAAAAATGTTACAGGAAATGAAACTTAACAAAAGTTTACAACAACTAAGATTCTACCTTAAAGCGTATAGAATTCTGTATAATAAGAGTACATGTAAGGAAGTATAAGAAATTTATAATTTCCATATCAATACGAAATTCAAAATGGAAGTAAATGTTGTAACACTAAAAAAAACAAACAATAACTCTTTTAACCCAAAGAGAAGGGTATCCAAAAACCCTAGATAAGTTGTCCCTTGATTTATACTTTCATGAGTGTTTGTCTTACCCAAACCAAGGTAATCCTTCAATCCGATGATTAGTATCTGTCTTGCTATCCCCACAAGCCCTCGATTTGTAAGGAAATCGGCACCTATGAATTCACAACCCAAAGTATCTGATATTTATACTAATCAAACCTCTGCACGAAGAAAGTATGCACGAAGCAAAGTTTGAACAAGCTGTTCAAACATTCTACACGACGATTGTGATATTATAAGAGCCTCTCTCTAGAAATCTCTTTTGAATATTCTGATCTTCAAAATTCCAAAAGTCTAGAGCACGTTCAAATGAGCTCCTATTTATAAGCTCCAATGGTAGGCTCCCTCCTACAACGGTCGAATTCTTCCTTGAATTTCGAAAGGATCTCTACACATGTCACTAAAACAATGGTTAGTCAATAATTGAAAGCACGACATCGTTTTGTAGAAAATCATGTGTATGAAAAACTAGATTGGTATTTGGAATGGAGAAAATGAATGTTTGGAGTGGAGGTAAAAAATGAATTCAAAGATTGTAGCACTAAGATATTTGGATTCTGTTTTGTAGGAATTAAAAACATGAATTCAGTATAAATTCGGAGTCTGAATTTCAAGAAAATCAGGAGTCTGGTTTCACTAGAATTCAGAACCAAAACATTCAATGATCAATGTCAAAGATCATGAGAATTTGGGGTCCGAACTCATCATAGTTCGGAGTCCGAATTCAAAGAAATTGGTGTCAGAACATAGTGAATTTCGTAACTAGAATTCAAAGACAATCTATACATATACTCATAAACAGAATTTGGAGTCGGACTACGTGAGAGTTCCTATCCATAATTGGGAGTTGATGTTTTCATAAGTGTTCATATCCATAATTCGGAATTGAACTTCATGAGAGTTCATATCTGGAATACAGAGTCTTAAACAGAATATGTCATATATATGTATTACATGATTCCAGGGTTTTTGGTTTCAATACTAGTTTTATACTTGGAAAATTTATAGTATGAATAATGAAATCTAGGAAAGGGTAAATTTTTTTGAGGAATGAAATTTTCCTTATATAAGTTAGAGAGGGGTAAAATGAAATTAGGCTTAAGAGAAGATGTTTGTGATTTTCAAAATAAAAGGAATGATCAAGTCATAAGGAAGCCTAGATGACTTATCAATCTCCCCCATATATGATAGAATGGAAAAGTTATAAGGAGAGCATTATTTACCAAAAAATCACCCACTTTTTTGGAAAGGATAAACATCCTTTTGAAAAAGAATGCAATGACTTAGAATAAATTTCTAGATTTTGAAATTAAATCTTATCTCTCTTTGTTTATGAACAATGGTGAATACAACTAAGTCCCCCTTAGGGTTTGGAACTCTAAGGATTTTATTCTAGATTTCTGGAATGGGATTTTTATTATGAAAATTGGATTCTTCGTAATTAGCACTCCCCCTTATATAATCTCCCCCTTACATTAGGATACTTCTTCTATACTTATAAATATTTTTTTGTCTCTTATTTAGAATTCTTTTTCCTTCTCCCCCTTTGTGATTTTCTAAAAGAGATTGAGGGAATGGAAAATAATATGGTACCTAAAATATTAGAACAAAATAACACAAAGGACAAGCAACCATAGTTTTCATTAAGATTGAAAGGATTTTTTGTAGGAAAGACATTTCAACAAAAGATCGGATTGCTGTAATTGTCTTCTTTTTTCCTTGGGGATTAGCTTCTTCAAGAGGATTTTTAACTTCTTTAACTCTTTGTGGTCCTCCTAAACTTTCTTTTCCATGGATTTAATCCTACAATCTTGAGAATTCAGAGCCTCAAACTGAGCCTTATGATCTTTATCCTTCATTACAAGATTCTCTTCGATATCAGTCCAGATATCTCTTCCCCCTTTCCAGCTTTGAGCAACAGAGTTAAGATTCCCATTCAAATACATCACCTGTTGATTCTGAGTAGTTTTCTCAAGGGTTAGAAATTCATTAAGATTATTCCTCTTGGCATCCTCGGTATCAAAATCTTGTTTTAAATCATTCTAAAAGTGATCATGCTCAGCCAAATCTTCATCGATTTTCTTTCACCATAGAGTCATTTTGCTGCAATATTTTCTGTGGGCCTCATTGTTGATAAGAAAAGTTTTATGTTCTACCTCAATCTTCACACATTTATCCATCACCATAGATATGGATCCATTATTCTGATTTACGCTGTGCAGAATCATCTAGCATCTAGATTCTATTGTAAGAAAGATGGGAATTGTATCTACCATCATCTTCAGGGACTCCACAACATTATCGTGTCCCAATGCAGATGACTCCAAATCAGACAACGTGCTAGGAGATTTTTCTTCTTCTATGTCCACCAACTTCTTTTTAGAAGAGCCTCCAACATCCTTCTTCCATATGATATAATTATTTGGGGTGTCAATAAGCACATTCATACCATTAATGATATTCAGTATGGCTTCCTCATCAGGGGATTCGTGCTCACTCTCAGGTCACTGTACAATCTTGTATTCATCAAATTTCCATTTTTTTGCTCCTTCCTCAAAAAGTGCTTTACAAATATTTTTTCCTCAGATAGTTCATTTACATTCTCTTCATCCATGTCTTCATCTTTCTTTATATCTTTCTCTTCTTATTTTCTATGTGTGACAAGCTTTGAGGACTCGAACTTAGATATTTGGAGTGGTAATATATCTGATGGATTTGCCTTATCTTGATATTTTTTTAACTTTTTTAAATAAATCATCTAAATTACCACTATATTCATTTTCTACATATTCTTCTGTTACATCCTCTTTTTCTTCTACTCCTTCATCAACATCTTTCTCTTTTAATTTTTCAGGAGTGATGAAATTCTTCCCAGGAGTCTAAAGTAAGGGCTCGACTATGAATGTTTTCGGTACTAGAATATTTTCTGAAGCTACTTCTGTAGCATTCAAATGAGATTGTACAACTTCAGCCTTAGACATTTTCTTTTTCATCATCTTCTCTTTTTCTTCCTTCTAAAGGTATTCAAAAGTCTTCTCCCTTAAAGACTTGGCTTCAGCAGGGTCCAGTCCGAACTGAGGTTAGCCTTCTTTCTGCTCTTCCTTATCTTCCCTCCATGTTGCAACAACCTCATCCAGATACGCTTTCTGTTTCTTCATGTTGGGAGGTGTAGATTATTCTTAAATAGTTTTAGGGCTTTTATCTTCAGCATACACTTCTTTTAACTACATTTTCATTCCACCCTTCTTCGATGGCTCATCTTTTTCAACATTTTCCATATTGGATTCTGCCTTTTCCTCTAGAAGATCATAAAACTCTTTTGTTTTCTTAGAACTTCCCATCTTCATGTTTTCAGAGTTTCATCACTAACAAGCATAAATTTGCAATTCCGATACTTGGATTTTCATGCAATCTTGAATGATTATATACACCGATCTATTAGCTTTGAAATTAAGGCAAGATACATGATAATATGGGATCTTATATTCCTATTCTTGATGTTTGGGATTGTAACAAAAACATGCCTCATAAAATTTATTTTCATTAGATTTACCAGGATGTCTATGAAATATATGTCTCTTTTCTTGAGTGTTTGTTTGTCACCTTTTATCGGTACTAAAAATTCTTGTACCCATAACTGAAGAATCGAGTGGTTAGAAGATAGATGTGTAATTTTTGATATTTTGACATCAACTCTAAGACATTGTAAGGCCTTTACATTAACAAAACTACCTAGATCATCCGGGAGTTTGTGGGAGAAAAATTATTCCTCCCCATTATATAATAATCCCACCAAGCTGGCTACCTTGGTATAAGAAAGTTTGTAGGTTTTTTCATAAGACTTGAATGAAAATCATTCTCTATTGTTTTCCTTAAAGAAGCACACTGACTCATAAAACTCTATGAGTAATTCTGGATACACCATGTCTTTAACACCAGTCTTAGATAAGCAGATATCTTTCAGAACATTTAACATTATATTCTTTGAGATGATAAAATCGTAATTGAAAAAATTTGGATGCAAAAACCATGCTCTGTATACATTCCATTTTAATATTGGCTTCATGGTAGACATTTATTGAGAAGAGGCTTCTACTGTAACGACCCGACCCAACGGGGCTCGAGCCGCGACTCCCCAAGCCCGCCTCCAATAGGCCAGGGGCTGGCGACTAGCACCGAGAAGGCAATCACACACACACGGGAGGCATTAGCCTAAGGTACATGTACACATGCACCCACAAACATCTCCATGCAACAGAGCAGAGATAGGTAAAACAGAAATGTAAAATGCATGCATACAACTATCCCACAGCCAGAGTACAACAGAAGTACAAAAGGGAAAAACAGGGCCCACCAAAAGAAAAATACAAAAGTGCGTCCAACCTACTCTGAAGAAGGGGAACACTACCACAAACACCCACCGGAAAGCTCCCTCGACACCGCTTTGGTAAGCACCCCGGTCAGTCTCGCTCACTAAGCTCCGCCTGCTCCGGGTCCTCCTGGGACTCCGTCAAAAGGCCTGTGGTCTGCACAAGACACAAACATTTGCGGGCATAGACCGTGCAGGGGAGAGTATAAACATACTCAGTAGGCACCCGAAAAACCCAAAACAAAAGAGAGAAACCAAAAGGCAACAGTCCGCTCATCCCATCCGGAGGGAACCCAGATGATAGAGAAACTCCATCTCGTGACCATCCTTGGCCAAACACAACTAGTCAGCTCAGCTCAGGGGTATGCCTATACATACACCTTGAACAATCCAGATATACCTAGCTCACGCTACAAGCCTCATGAGGTACCGACCTCATCAACAGCAACTGTCCACAACCAGGAAAACACACCCCAAGATCACTGTCATCCTAGATGACACACATCCGAGAGATACAATCCATCAGGTTTCTCACAAAAATCTCAAACTCTCACCCGAGAGATCTCACTCATTGGATAACGTCACCGAGGAAACCTCGCTGAAACAGCATAACCACCAAACTCTTCAGATAGGGGATCGCTCCTAGGGTCCACTAGGGGATACCAAAACGCACTCTGGTAGACGAAGATCTCACAGATAGGGGATCACTCCCAAGGTCCGCAGGGGGATACCACAACCTGATCTAGCATTCAAAGATCTCACAGATAAGGGATCACTCCCAGGGTCTGTTGGGGGATTCCACAACCTGATCTAGCACTCGACAGAAGCATGTCACTCAGATAGAGGATCGTCGCCCATACACAGGTGGTCACGACGATACCGGAACACTATCTGGTATAACTTGTGATGTAGGGGATCAAACTGATGATACCGCAACCCTACAGAAACCACGTGCTGAGTAGGGGATTGCATAACCAATGATACCGCAACCCTACAAGAAACCACGTGCTGAGTAGGGGATCACATAACCAACGATGCCGCAACCCTAATATACACCTCATGCTAAGTAGGGGATCATATACCCGACGATGCCACAACCCTACTGAGCAAGGCCCACTGCGTAGGAGATCATATTCCCAATGATGCCACAAACCCTACGGGGTTATCCTTCTATATAGGGGATCGCAGCCCGTGAATAAGTGGTCACAACGATACCATGAACCCGATCTTGGGAAAAGATGTTAGAGGATCCCGCTCCGGGCCCACCAAAGGTATTCCACAACTCTAACAGTTTACACATCCCATCGAAAGGATCAAAAACCTATACGAAGGTTTTGATGCCGCGCGAACCCTCGCGGGAACGAACCAAGGGAGTACCCTCAACCACTCCTGGTCCAAAACATCGCTAACCTGAGCAACCCACAACAACGCCACACAGCACGCTTCCTAGGCTGAAACAGAGGCCACCATCGCGATCTACGCAGAAAAAAACGCAGGATAGGCTGCTTACTCCCCCAAAACAGAGCACCGGTGAAAAAGGCATTATTCACCGTAGCTAGATCGTGCGGGTGTCACACAACGATCGTGAAACCCATCGAGCGGATCATACCACGGTGATCCCCTTGGAAAAACAAGCGGAATCGACTACTCGTTCATCCAAAACGGCCACCCGGTAAAAAAGGTAATATTCACCAGAGCCAGCATGGGTGGGCCCATGCCACAATCCCGAAACTCATCGGATGGATCACACCATTGTAATCCTCTCGAAAAAACACACAGGATCGACTATTCATCCACCGAAATCGGACTCCTTGTGTGAAAGCTGCATTTCTCCGCAAACGCCATAACCCGGTCTTGTAGGGCCCACACCCCGTTCATAGCCCCAACACCCAGAAACCACTTCAAAACTTCCATCGTACCATCATGGTCTCAACGCCACTGACGGCACGTCATTCGGACACTCCGGGTAAAAGTTACAACGGCCCGAAGTCGTAAAATAATAACATATTATTATTTTTCACGACGTTTCTAACTCCCGGGCCACGATCCCGAATCCTTAAAACCTAGAACCTATACCAGAGGGTTCGCCTCGTTTTCAGGGTCGTGTCTCCGCAAACGGCACGCGAATCCGACTGCTGGGCTGCAAGATAAGGGGGTTTAAAGACCCCCCCGTATGTCAAAAGTGGCCGGACCGACCGAGACGGGCCGTCGACGCCCTGAAGCTAGATACACTGACAAACGGCGCAAAAAACAGACGATTGTAGCTCGATTTGGCGAAGAAACAGAAGAGGGATGGGGGGTTCGTCCGAGCGCGCACGTAGGAGAAGGGAGGAGAGAATGAAAGGTTTTCCTTTTTTTTATTTAAAAACATTCATTTAAAACCACGGCCCCGACTCCGCTCCCGATGCAGACAAAAGTAAGGTCACCCCTTGGGTAAACACACCATTTTGAGTGCAACGAAGGACTCAGATTTGCGATCCGAGACTCCATTCAGATGTTATTTGAGCTGACGCACGTAAACCAACTTTTCCACTTATTTACGAAAATGCCCCTGCTGGTGTTTCTCACCGCAGGCCCGCGCTTGCAAAGTTTACACCTCACCTAGGGTAAACGGCACATTCCAGATGCAACTGTGCCTTCAGATTCCGATTCCGAGCTACCGTTAGGAGATATCACACCCCCTCCATGTGCATAGTATAAAAATACTTAATATTTTTATAAAATTAATTCTGGGCACACCGGGCCTCGGATTCGTACGCCGTCTTCGCGCCTAGCTCTGGAATTATTCGTAGGAAAATTCCAATGTCTGACAGGGTCTAAACCGAGTCGTTACATCTTCCCCCCCTTAGAACGTTTCGTCCTCGAAAAGCCATAACCACAAGGAAAGCGACTGGACCCTCAACTGGGTCTCACACACCAGTGAGTTCACCAACAAACACTCATGCCCGAACACATAAGTTAGAGTGACTCATCCACCACACCTCGATACTATCCGCTTTGGGTGGCACTGACTCGCCCGCACGGTTTTAATCACATCAAAAAAATGTCTCTTGGTGGGGGAAGGATCCCTCTTCCTCACGCATTCGAAGCACGCCAAGCAACACCCACACAGGGTCTTACCAACGCCCTGAACAAAACTCGAGCAAGCAACAAAAAGGAAGGGTACCACAAAACAGTTTCTATCAAACTACTGCAGGAAGTAGAAAGGACACAAGGCATACCTCTATCCATCTGCGGTGCCTCTGGGTCAACAGCCTCTAGGGCATGCAGCTGTCCTCGCCCTCGGCTACTAGCTCCCTGAGCTCGGCGTGGACCACCAGGGGGTTGGGGTGGTGGAAACTGATACCGCCTACCACCTCCTGCTACTTCACCTGCTTCGTCGCCACGTCTGCCGCCCTGCGGACCTCCTTGCTCGAGGCGCTGCCTCTACCAAGGCGGTCCATCGACCGGCTCCCTCTCAGCAGCACGACGAGTCGGAAAATCTCTAGCATGATGTCCCAGACTGTCACAAGAATAACACCACCTCTCCTACGGCTAACCAAAACTAGCCTACGAGTTCTGTGAGCCCTACGCCTAAGATCCTCCATCCTGGTGTCGCCTCCTGAAACGTCGGCCACGACCGGGCCCCTGAGTCTGTCGTCGGCTACCAGATACTGATCTGACTGACAAGGTCTCAGCTCTCGCGTGCCCAACACTAATAGGCGGGATATTCTCAGCCAGAATTCTCTCCACCACCAACGCTCGCTCTAGCAATCCAGCATAGGTGGGCAGGCACAAAAAAACCACACCAGCTCGGATGTCTCTATGTAGGCCCTACTCAAAGGTCTGATCCCTAAATAACGGGTCTCGAACCATATCCAGGGAGTAGCGCGACAGGTCTGTAAACCTAACTGAGTACTCCGACACAGTCAGACCCACCTGCCAAAGCTGTAGAAGCTCTTGAATCCGCACTGACCTCAGCGTCACCAGATAGATTTCTTCTTTGAAGAGCCACTCAAACTCTGCCCACGTGAGCGTCTCCTCGTCATGGGACTGCATCACCAGGCTCTACCATCGCCTGGCTGAACCATTCAGAAGGCTCGCCGCTAGGACCACCATCTGATCTGGAGGTGTCCTCGATAGGCAGAAAACTCGGTTGACTACCTCAAGCCAGTCATCAGCTGCCTGGGGATCTGGATCACCCCAGAACCTCAGAGGTCGCTGCCTCTGGAACTCGTGCAACACACTCAGCCTGCGCGCAACCTCATCCTACACTGCTGGTACAACTAGCTGCTCGATAGGTGGTATCTCAACTAGAAGAACACCTGGAGGTGAAACCTCAAAACCTTCTCCCTACTCCACAGCCTCAACACGGGGCAGATCGTCACCACAATCATGCTGCGGAACCCTCGCTGGCTGTCGTCGTGGAGGCATCCTTAAATACAATCAAGATGCACCACAGTCAATGAGTATATCTGGAGAGCTGATCCAAGAAGGACAAGAAAAACCCAAAAACCCAGTCCTATATGCTGGATGTACCATTATGACTCCGCGACTAGTGTACAAAAGTCCCGAGTCGAAAGGCATGTTATCAGTGTCCTGGTGTATGGATACGTCGCCCGCCGCACCAACACTGGAGTCTCTGGCCTGAAAGCCGAACTCGAAACACCCTAACACTGCCACTATGCAACCCATACCAAACTCACAGCTAGACCAGCTATGCTCTGAGATCCCAAAGGTGGAACCTCCTCTAATACAACTCTGTGACGACCCGACCCAACGGGGCTCAAGCCGCGACTCCCCAAGCCTGCCTCCAATAGGCCAGGGGCTGGCGACTAGCGCCGAGTAGGCTATCACACACACACGAGAGGCATTAGCCTAAGGTACCTGTACACACGCACCCACAAACATCCCCATGCAACAGAGCAGAGATAGGTAAAATTTAAAAGTAAAATGCATGCATACAACTATCCCACAACCAGAGTACAGTAGAAGTACAAAAGGGAAAAACAAGGCCCACCAAAAGAAAACTACAAAAGCGCATCCAACCTACTCTGAAGAAGGGGAATGCTGACACAAACACCTGCCAGAAAGATCCCTCGGCACCGCTCCGGTAAGCACCCTGGTCAGTCTCGCTCACTAAGCTCTGCCTGCTCCGGGTCTTCTTGGGACTCCGTCGAAAGGCCTGTGATCTGCACAAGACACAAACATGTGTGGGCATAGACCGTGCATGGGTGAGTATAAACATACTCAGTAGGCACCCCAAAAACCCAAAACAAAAGAGAGCAACTGAAAGGAAAAAGTCCGCTCATTCCAGCCAGAGGGAACCCAGACGAAAGAGAAACTCCATCTCGTGACCATCCTCGGCTAAACACAACTAGTCAGCTCAGCTCAGGGGTATGTCCATACATACACCATGAACAATCCAGATATACCCAAATAACGCTACAAGCCTCATGAGGTACCGACCTCATCACCAGAAACTGTCCACAACAAGGAAAACACACCCCAAGATCACTGTCATCCTAGATGACACACATCCGAGAGATACACTCCATCTGGTTTCTCACAAACATCCCAAACGCTCACCCGAGAGATCTCACTCATCGGATAGTGTCACCGAGGAAACCTCACTGAAACAACATAACCACCAAACTCCTCGGATAAGGGTTCTCTCCTAGGGTCCGCTAGGGGATACCAGAACCCACTCCAGTAGACGAAGATCTCACAGATAGGGGATCACTCTCAAGGTCTGCTGGGGAATACCACAACCTGATCTGACATTCGAAGATCTCACAGATAGGGGATAACTCCCACGGTCCGCTAAGAGATTCCACAACCCGATCTGGCGCTCGACAGAAGCACATCACTCAGATAGAGGATAGTCACCCATACATAGGTGGTCACGACGATACCAGAACCCTATCTGGTATGACTTATGATGTACGAAATCGAACTAACGATACTGCAACCCTATAGAAACCACGTGCTGAGTAGGGGATCGCATAACCAACGATACCGCAACCATACAGAAACCACATGCTAAGTAGGGGATCGCATAACCAACGATGCTGCAACCCTACTATACATTTCATATTGATTAGGGGATCGTATACCCGACGATGCCACAACCCTACTGAGCACGGCCCACTGCGTAGGGGATCATATTCCCGATGATTCCACAAACCCTACGGGGTTATCCTGCTATATAGCGGATCGCCGCCTGTGAATAAGCGGTCACAACGATACTAAGAACCCGATCTAGGGAAAAGATGCTAGAGGATCCCACTCCTGGCCCACTAGAAGGATTCCACAACTCTAACAGTTTACACATCCCATCGAGATGATCACAAACCTATAAGAAGGTTGTGATGCCGTGCGAACCCTCGAAGGAATGAACCAAGGAAGTACACTCAACCACTGTTGGTCCAAAACGTCGCTAACCTGAGCGACCCAAAACAACGCCACACTGCGCACCTCCTAGGATGAAACCGAGGCCACCATCACGATCTACGCAGAAAAACACGCAGGATAGGCTGCTTATTCGCCCGAAACAGAGCACCGAAGAGAAAGGCACTATTCACCGTAGCTAGCTCGTGCGGGTCTCACACAACAATCTCGAAACAATCGAGTAGATCATACCATGGTGATCCCCTCGAAAAAACAAGCAGAATCGACTACTCGTTCGTCCAAAACGGCCACCCAGTAAAAAAAGGCACTATACACAAGAGCCAGCACGAGTGGGGCCCACACCACGATCTCATAACTCATTGGATGGATCACACCATTGCGATCCTCTTGGGAAAACACACAGGATCAACTATTCATCCACCGAAATCGGACTCCTGGTGCGAAAGCTGCGTTTCTTCCGCAAACGCCAAAACCCGGTCTCGTGGGGCCCACACACCATTCACAGTCCCAACACCCGGAAACCACCTCAAAAAGTCCATCGTACCATTAGGGTCTCAACTCCACTGACGACACGTCAATCAGACGCTCCGGGTAAAAGTTACAACGGCCCGAAGTCGTAAAATAATAAAATATTATTATTTTTCACGACGTTTCTAACTCCCGGGCTACGATCCCGAACCCTTAAATCCTCAAACCCATACCAGAGGGTTCACCTCGTTGTCAGGGTCACATCGCCGCAAACTGCACGTGAATCCGACTCATGGGCTGCAAGATATGGGGGTTTAAAGACCCCGGTATGTCAAAAGTGGCCGGAACGGCCGAGACCGGCCGGTCCGGCCGGCCTGGACTGGCGGCCCTCCGCCGCGCTGTGCCGCAGGCCGCCGCACTCCGCCGACGCCGGTGCCGCGTCGGCGGACCTTCCGCGGACCGCCGGGGGCACCCCGGAGGTCCGTGTTTTCGATCCGGAAGCACCGGTGCGACCCTTGGGTCACGATCTTCCCTATAACGGCCTCAAAACGAAGCAATTCGCAGCAAAAAGGGGATCGGGGGATTAAAACAAAAACCGCCTACCTCGCGGGCGAAACGTCGAAGCTTCGGGTGCAGAATGACACCGGCGACACCCTGAAGCTAGATCCACTGATGAATGGTGCAGAAAATAGACAATTCTAGCTGGATTTGGTGAAGAAATGGGGGAGGGATGGGGGGTTCGTCCGAATGCACACGTAGGAGAAGGGAGGGGAGAATGAAAGGTTTTTATTTTATTTTATTTAAAAACATTCATTTAAAACCACGACCCAGACTCCGCTCCCGATGCAGACAAAAGTAAGGTCACTCCTAGGGTAAACACGCCGTTCTGAACGCAACGGTAGACTCAGATCCGCGATCCGAGACTCTGTTCAGAAGTTATTTGAGCTGACGCACGTAAACCAACTTTTACACTTATTTACGAAAACGCCCCTGCTGGCGTTTCTCACCGCAGGCCCGCGCCCATAAAGTGTACACCTCCCCTAGGGTAAACGACACGTTCCTGACACAACCTTGCCTTCAGATTCCCATTCTGAGCTACCGTTTAGGAGTTATCACACCCCCACCACGTGCATAGTATAAAAATACATAATATTTTTATAAAATTAATTCTGATCACACCGGGCCTCGGATTCGCACGCTGCCTTTGCGCCTAGCTCTGGAATTATTCGTAGTAAAATTCCAAAGTTTGACAGGGTCAAAAACAAGTGGCTACATCTACATACATTCGGACTGGAGGAACTCTGAGAGATTCGGAACAGGCTTATAAACTGAGGCAGAACTTTGAGACGTGAGTGTTTGGAAACTAATGTGGGACACTATTGGAAGTATTATTTACATAGGAGATGGTGGTGACCTTTTAGCGTCCAAAACCAATCTAACGGTTCAAAAACGCTCTGATTTGATCTGACGGTAGAAAGCATACGAACAAAGAAATCATGAATCTGATATATTGAGGTTTTAAGAAAATCATTTGGATTTAAGGAAACATGAATACGAGAAATTTTAAATGAAATTGAAACTACCAGCAAGTAAAAGCGACTTAGAAAAATTAAGAAAGGAAGTCATACCTTTTGGAATTAGCTAGGAAGATTTTTTGTAATAGGTGATATTCTTATTTAAGAAAATTATGATTACTAAAAAAACCAATACGATAAAAACAAACTACGAAAAATTTGAGTATGAAAAATATTAATTTCAAAAAATATGAGTAAGAAAAATTATCATTACGAAAGTTGCAGTCCCGAATATTTTTATTATGAAAATTTAAGGTCTCAATAATTCCATTACAAAAACATCAGTTCCAAACATTTCAATACGAAAATTTTCAGTTCCAAAAGTATCCATTACAAAAATTCCTAGTACAAAAAATTTCATTATGAAAGTATTTTGGAAAACTATCTATGAAAAATATGAAAAACATCATTACGAAAAATATGTAAAACTTCATTACGAAAAATTTAGAAAAACCAGCGATGAATTTTTTTATGAAAAACACACAAGGAGAAGTACTCCCCATATGAAAAAGAGTTTATTACTGTAAGCAGAATAGTTTAACAAGAAGTTATTGAAGGAAGATTACCTCACGGTTATCATTCCCAACATCTGTTTAATTTATTAAAATCTATCTGAAGGTATAGATTTTGTGAAAATATCCACAAGTTGTTCTTGCATTCGGATAAATTAAAGAATGATATCTAATATTTCTGTGTGATTCATATAAAAGTGATTCCTATTATCCATGTGCTTTGCATGATAGTGATGTGCATGTTTTTTACTAAGGGAAATGGAACTTGTGTTATCACACAAAATTTGAGTCTTAGTTAAACTCATGCCATAGTCCTTGTGTTTGTGTTGTGTCCACAACACTTGAGCACATCAACTTCCAGCTGCAACATATTCAGCTTCAGCAGTAGAGAGTGCTACTGAGTGTTGCTTCTTGCACGAACAAGAAACTAATAAATCTCTAAAGAAATTACATGTTCCGTATGTACTCTTTTGATCCATTCTACATCCACCAACGTCAGCATCCGAGAAACTCTTTAAAACCAAATCATTTCCAAAAGTATAAAAGAGTCATAGATCCATGGTTACCTTTAAGTAGAAAAAAATTATTTTCACCACCTTTAAATGATATTCCATAGGATTGGATTTATATCTTGCACATAATCATATTGAAAACATCATGTCTGGTCAACTAGATGTAATGTAATGTATACTTCATATTATACCTCTAAATGATGTTTGATCTACTGGTTTCCCAGCATCATCCAGATCAAGTGTGTTTGAGGTACCAATGGGAGTACATATACTCTTAGTATTTTCATACCCATACTTTTTATGAATATCATTAATATACATATGTTGGGATATATAGATTACTTCTGGTTTTTGAAAATTTTGAAAACCAAGGAAAAAAGTCAACTCACCCATCATACTCATTTCAAACTCAGATTTCATTAGATCCGCAATTAAATTAGTTAAATATTGTTGAGTTGAACCAAATATAATGTCATCAACATAAATTTGAACAATCACAAAATTTTTCTTATCATTCTTTATATAAAAGGCTGGATCTACAATTCCCTTAACATAGTTATTTTGACCAAAAAATCTTGTATGTCTATCATACCAAGCTCGAGGGGCTTGTTAAAGGCCATACAAAGGTTTGGTAAGTCTAAAAACATGATCAGGATATTTTTTATCTTCAAATCCTGGAGGTTGTTCAACAAAAACTTCCTCTTGAACCTAACCATTAATGAATGCATATTTTACATCCATTTGAAAAAGTTTAAATTGATGAATTCATCAATGTCAAGTAAAATACAAATAGATTCAAGTCTAGCTACTGGAGCATAGGTTTCATCCTAGTCCATTCCTTCTTGTTGATTATAGCCTTTAGTAACTAATCAATCTTTATTTCATACTATGACTCAATTTTCATCACAATTATTTTTGAAGACCCATTTTACTCAAATTAAATAAGTTTCATTAGGTCATTCAACCATGGTCCAGACATTATTCCTTTTCGAATTCATTAAGTTCATCTTGTATGGATTAAATCCAATCTTCATCACCTAATGTTTCATAAGTGCTATTGGGTTCTAATTGCGAAATGAATGCTTGATGCTCTACTTCATTTCATAAATAAATTCTAGTCATTACAGGTTGATTAACACCAAAAATAATGCAATCACTAGGATGATTCTTAATAAATGACTGGTTTGGGTTTGGTAAGACCTGTTCATCAACAGAGGGTAGGAAATCGTCTGGGGTAAATGTTACAGAAGTATCTTCTAGAATATTTTCCCTATCAAAAGGATTTTCTATCAAAGGTTGATAATCAATTTCTGGAAACACATCTGAATATGTAGGTTGGGGTTGTTTGAAATCAAAAGGATAAATTTTATAAAATTTGACATGTATTGTCTCTTCAATAGCGCATGTGTTTTTGTTAAAAAATTTATAAGCCTTAGATGTTTGGGGGTAGCCTCTGAAAATTCCTTCATCAGATTTTGGTGTGAATTTCTGTAAGATATCTTTAGTATTCAGAACGAATACCTTGCATCCAAAAACTATAATGTATGAATGTCTAGGTTTTCAACCATTCTACAACTCATAAAAGAGTTTTATTATGGAAAAGTCTAATTAAAACACGATTTATAGTATAACAAGAAGTACTTACAGCTTTAGGCTGAAAATGTTAAGCTATAGAATACTCACTCAACATGGTTCTAGTTATTTCATGATGAATTCTATTTATTCATTCAACAACACCATTTTTTTGAGGTGTTTAGGGTGTAGAGAAGTTGTGAGTAATACCTTTTCTACTACAAAATGTCTCAGAATCATATTTTTTGAAATTCTCCTTCTTGATCACTATGAATAGATTTCAATGGAAGGTTTTTATCATTTTTAACATGGGCTCTAAAACTTTTGATATAAGGAAAAGCTTCAGTCTTCTATTCTAGAAAATAGACCAACATAAATCTAGTGTAATCATCAACTAAGAAAAATACATAATACTTGCCCTTAATGCTTCAAGTTTGTGTTGGACCATAAAGATTTATATGAACTAGCTGTAATGCTTCAGTAGTTGAGACCTCACCAACTGATTTAAAACATGATTTATGTTTCTTTTTCATATTGACAAGGGTAACAAACTTTTGAAGAATCAAATCTATGCTCTGGTTGATCCCTAACTAATCCATTCTTAAAATCATTCAAAAGTTTCTAAGGTTATAGTGTCCTAACATTCTATGCCATAACCAAGAATGATCTTCCATTGCAATAAGGCAAGGAATGTCTTGGCTCTTAAGGTCTTCTATGTTTTGTGTGTAAACATTTTCTTGCCTGTTGGTAGAAAGAATAAATTCTTCCTTGGAATTGTGTAATAAGAACTTATCATTCCTAATATTCACAAGGTAAAGATCATCACATAATTGGATTATGCTGATGAGGTTGTGATTAATACCCTCAACAAATAAAACAATTGAAATAAATTTTTTTCCAAGAAGAACAATGTTACCTATACAAATAATTTATCCCAGAGCATTATCTCCAAAATTTACTTTTCCTCCTTTCGTTTTGATAATTTTTTCAAAATAGTAATTTTTACCAGTAATTTGTTGGGAACATCTACAATCCAAGTACCATGTGTTGTTGTTGGTACATTCCTTATTTTACATAAAATAATAAAAAGTTAGATTTTCAGAATCCAAACATTCTTGTATCAAGAATTATTAGCAAACAAAATTTTGGTTATCCACATTTGTTTTGACACATAAGCTTTATTTAACCCAAGTGATTGAACTCTATTCAAGGAGAAATTTTTCTAATAATGCCCACCACACTGACACATAGTGCAAAAAGGGGATCCAGAAGGAACAAAATAGTTATTTTTGAAAACCGGTTTTTGTTGAGTATAACATAGTCCAGTATTATTTCCTTGAGGTTTAATTTGAGATTACATATTGTCAATATTTTCCTTCCTAGTTGTAAATTTTTCAATAAGATTCTTAAGATAAATAATTCGTATTTTAGTCTCATGACTAAATTCTTATTCTTAGGATTCATTTCTTTAGAGTTATATTTTTCATAATAAACTTTTGTCATTAAAATAGAATTCTTAAGATCTTTAGAAAGTTCTTCTTCAACAGTATTTTCTTTCTCAAGGACTTTAGAATGTTTTTCTAAAAGTTATTCATTATTTCTATGATCTCTAGAAAGATCTAAAATCCATTTTGTATGAATTTATTCCCTAGTATTTTCCTTCTATAATTGCATAGAAGTTTTTAATTTTTTGCTTCAAGTAACATGGAAAATCTAGATACTTCTTCATATTAAAATAATTCAACATTTTCTGAGGATGAAGTATCTTCTTTTGAAGTACTATTTTTGAAATAGTAATTATTATGAATAGATAAATTTGTTAAGGCCTTAGAAGAGATTACCATATCCAAAAGACATGTATTAGGGAATGAAGTAGATGAAATGAATCCCATATTCTTTTGTGATGATTAATCATATTCAGATGATTCACTTTCTAAAGAGTCTCCACATCTAGCACTCTAAGTATCATTAGCTTTAAAACTTTTCTTGTGCTTTGATCTATATAATTTCTTCCTTTTCCTCTCTGAATTCGTTTACTCGTTTTTCCTTCTTTTTCATCAAACGAAAATCAGGTTTAATATGACCTGTTCTTCTACATTCATAACATGTAACTTCACCATCTTTCTTATCTCTTTAGTCTTTCTTCTAGTTTTTATTCTGATGGTTCTTTTGAGCTAAAATATTGTTCATTCTTAGAGCAGGATTAGCTAATTTATTCTATGATTTTTTTGTATCACTAGATCTTGACTAAATAATTACTTTGTTTTTCTTTGATCTAGTTACTATTTCTGGGGTCTTGGATTTCATATGTTTAGAAGTGGTTGTAAAAGCAACTCCTCCATTCCCATTCATTTTCTTGAAATTTGTATCATCTCTCTTCAATCTTGTTTCATGTTGAAGAAGAGTTCCAAACAACTCATCTACGTAAATCTGAGTGCCTTTTCTATTATCATAAATTGCTATCATCTTGGACTCCCATTCATTTGGCATGATATCAATGATCTTATCCACAAGAGACTCATCATCAAAAACTTTTTCTCCCATATATTGTAATCTATTCTCAATAGTCATAATCTATTACTGTACTTTGCTTAAATGTTCTCCACAAGGAAATTTAAAACTATGATATTCAGCTGTCAACATAGCTCTTCTGGTGTCTTTGAATTTGGATGTACCAAAATGTGTTAATTCTAGTTTCTTCCAGATACTATTTGCACCATCACACGATGATATTTGAATATTGATGTTCCTAGTAATGGAACACAATAATGTATGTCTGACTCTGAAATTTGATTGACATTCTGCTTTCTCCTGATTCGTAAAAAGTTTCAATTCCTTATGCAGAATATTATAATCGCCAGTCATCATTAGATAGTTATCAACTTCAGTATTGATAACAAATGTTTTCATTCTATCTCTTTAGTACTCATAGTCATTTAGATCAAAAATAGTAGTTCTGGTAGGATTTAGGTTATCAATAGAACCAACATTTAATCCTACCATTATTAAAAAAATGTTTGGGACATAAACTTGTTAGTAGAATGAGTTTGTAAACACGAAGAAATATCTTATGCGAAAAAAAAAGATAATGTATCTATATATATAAGTGAATCCGAACTATATGAGTCCGAATTTATGAATATGATATTTAATGAATCCAAAAAACAGATTCATTAAAATATGAATTCGGAAAATGTAATTCCAAGAATTTCCATCTGAATCTAATCGTGAGATTAATTCAGGTTGAACCAATGATCTGATACAAATTGTTAGGATGTTATGACTGAAAATTATATACTCTATAATTCTAAAATTAGGATAAAATAATTAAAATCATATACAAATACAAGAGGAGGGGTGAATTGTATACTTAAAAAATTTCTTTAGGAAATTTTTGATAACCAAAATTCACAACTCCTCTATGTTCTAATGACATACTTGATTCCAGAAAAATGGTTTCGGAAATGATTCTTAAGAAAATTTTACAACAAATAAGATTCTAACATAAAGCGTATAGAATCCTATATAATCTGAGTACAAGTAAGGATGTATAAAAATGATATACTTTTATTATCAATAAAAAATGCACAACAGAAAACAAAGAAGTAACAATACAAGAAACAAACAATAACTCTTTTAACCCAAAGAGAATGGTATCCAACAACCCTTGATAAGTGGTCCCTTGATTTATACATTCCAGAAAGTATGTATTACACAAACCTAGGTAAGTCTTCAATACAAAGATCAGTATCTATCTTGCTATTCCCCCAAGACCTCGATTTGTAATGAAATAAGCTCCTCTGACTTCACTACCCGAAGTCTCTGATTTTTAGGGAACTCGAACCACTACACGAAACACTTCTGCATGAAGCAATGTTTGAACAAGCTGTTCAATCTTTCGACGTGAATCTTGAGAGTTGATAAGAGCCTCTCTCTCTAGAAATCACTTCTGAAAGTTTAGAGCTTCAAAATTAAAAAATTCTTCAAATGTCTTGAGCACGTTCAAATAAGCTCCTATTTATAGGTAACGCTCCAACGGTCGGCTCCCTCCTCCAACAGTCGAATTCTTCCTTGAATTTCAAAGGGTCCTATACACATGTGACTCAAAACACGGTTATTCAATAACTAAAATCACAACATCATTTTGTAGTAAAACACATGTAAGCATAACTACACTGGTGTTTGGAATAGAGAAAATAAAGGATCAGAGTAGAGGTAAAAAATGAATTCGGAGTCAATAGTACTAAGATATTCGGATTCAATTTTGTCAGAATTTGGAACATGAATTATATAGAAATCTGGAGTCTGAATTTCATGGAAATTCGGATTCAGGTTTCACTAGAATTTGGAACCAGAACATACAATATTCAGAGTCAAAGTTCTTGTAAATTCAGAGTCAGAACTCAACAGAGTTCAGAGTCTAAATTCAGAGAACTCAGAGACAGAACATAGAGATGTTCGTAACTAGAATTCAAAGTCCAACATTACATAAGTTCGTAATAAGAATTCGGAGTTAGACTACATGAGAGTTCATATCCAAAATTCTAATTTTAACTTTTCATAAGAGTTTGCATCCATAATTTAGAGTTGAACATCATAAGAGTTCATATCTGGAATTTAGAGTATTAAATAGAATACCTAATATCTATGTATAATATAATTCTTGAGGATTTTTTGGTTTCAATCCTAGTTTTATACTAAGAAAAATTATAATATGAATAGTTAAATCTGGGAAAGGGTAAATTTCCTTGTAGAAGGAAATTTCCCTTATAGAAATAAAACAAGGGTAAAATGAAATTTTCTTTAAGAGAAGGTGTTTGTGACTTTCAGAATAAGAGGAATGACCATGTCATAAGCAAACCTTGATGACTTATCAATCTCCCCCATTAATGACGGAATGGAAATGTCATAAAGAGAACCTTATTGACTCAACACTAAACATATAACCTGTGAACGAGTAATAGGTTTTATAAAGAACATGACATTAAGAATAACCCATTTATACAAATAATAGGAATGAAATATTTAGATAATTTCATATAAAGAACTGATTAACATAAATTGGCATCATCATATATGGGAAATTATTTTTAAATATCTTTCAAAAAATTTTCTTTAAAAAAATAACATATCTTCTTTCTAAAAGGATTTTTAAAACATGGATCCATTTCAAAATAGTTTTTATATAAAATACAATGAAATCTTATAAATAATACATGAAATCACATTGAAAACATATTTATTTAAAATTACATAGAAATATTATTATGAATGATTAATTTTTTTTGAAAAACCATTTCATTGAAAATGAATTTGAAAACATATATATAAATGCCGAAAATAATTTGAAAACTATTTATTTGAAAATAAAATTTTGAACTATAACAAAGGATTGGTATTAAATTGAATACAATTTCATATATAATCACATTGAAAATTATAACGAAATCTTGAAAACATTTTGAAACCCAATTATTTGAAAATAACATTGAATACTTATAAAGATATCTTTAAAATGTTTTTAAATGAATTTCATTGATGATAACATTGAAATCATATAAATAAATAATGAAAATGTTTTAAAATTGTGTTGAAAATCATTAATTTCAAAAAACATCATAGAAACACTTCCTTAAAAATTATCCTTTTAAACAAGAAATGGAAGCTTCACATAAATGATGGTGGGTAAATCATTACATCTCATACGAGGTAAAGATAATATTCAATTTTCAAAGTTAAAATTAAAGAAAAATACCTTGTTCAGAATGATAGAAGAATATTACTTTGAATTTATTGGTAAAATAAAAAAGAGGAAAAAAATAATTTTAATTATTATATGAGAATAATAGAATATTCATGGAAAACATTTTAAGGAAACATGGTTTTGAGGGAACACAAATTTCAGACCAAAGAGATGGGAAAATCGAGCTTTATGAAAAACACATTATTAACAATATTATGATCCAAATAATGAAATAATGGTATCAATTCATGTATAATAATATTTCATCAATGGAAAAATTATCATTAAAAATATTGAAGAATGATGAGATTATCTCCACAAACTTTTACTATATTGTAACTTGGGATCACACTCTCAATATAAGAAATGTAAATTACATGAAGCATAAAATATCATGTAAAAATTATATTCATGATATATCATGTAAAATGTAAGTATATACTCATCGAGAAAGAATTTAGGTGCATAACAAGATGTGAGTATCAAAGAATGAAAATTGTGTCAAAACTATCTTACTGATTTTGTATCTTTTGGAACATAAACCATGTGAAAGAATGTTCATAAAATGGAAATTTGAATATCCATAAATTTAATCATAATTTAAATAAAATATATTCTTGCACAGTATTAACACCACCAAAAATTAGTGATTGGTAAATAAGGCATGTATATCACAGAAATAAAAGTGAGATGAAATTTCTCTTAATGCTGTGTCTTGAATAACTTCATACTTGTTCCAAATGAATATATACAAAATATAATATTATTATAAACATTTTAAATAAACATTTTATTATATATAATATGATATAAGGTTTTATTATGACCTTATATTACCCTCTTTTTAACAATCTTATGTTTTGGTTCCACATCGGGTAATATATACTTTGTTCTTTACATGTGTCCTAATTTGTTATATTTTCCATCCATATAAATATATCATGATTAAAATATGTAAACAATTATATCAATATAAATTTCATTCAGTACACTTGTATTATAATTATCTATATAATATATAAGTATGAAATGGAATATAATTTTCATGGAAATGGTAAGTTGTATGTATGCATAAATGTTTTTTCTATTTTTATTTCATATTGATAGAAAGAATGAAAATGAAGTATATGTACATATATAATATAAT
Source organism: Viscum album (assembly GCA_963277665.1). Lineage (NCBI taxonomy): Eukaryota > Viridiplantae > Streptophyta > Magnoliopsida > Santalales > Viscaceae > Viscum > Viscum album. The sequence continues at coordinate 1,676,044,222 of OY728133.1, forward strand.
CAAATTATAATTATAATGTTATATATAACATATAATTCCAAAAAATATATCTTTAATACATTCTATGTAGTGTGTGAATGAATTATATTACATGGAGGGGTGGTAGTCCACATTTCCTCAAACGAAATTAACTTATTTACATCAAATAGAATGTAAAAATGATATGTGTTGTAAACTGAATATATAATCTTAAAATAAATATCCAATATAATATATTAACTTTACATATAGTTTACATCATAATTTCCACCATGAGTTGTGGTAATTGAAAAATGAACAATCATCATTTAAGGAGGCAGAAGTTCACTGTACACATCAATAGTATGTTAGTTACACATTAAATAGAGGTGTGTATTAGTGTAAGTTGAACCCTTAGCATAAAAACCTACTAGTATATTGATTATACTACTATTTTATACAATCATGTAATAACGAGATTGTATGGGTTGGAAAGAGAAAATAATAGAATTGAGTAGAGAAGATGTTGCTACTTAATTGAGTAACTCTTTATGGTTTATGCCAAAAGGATTCCTTTTTTGATATAATTCCAAGGGAAGTATTTTAGGTTTATCTAAAAAGATTGTTGGGAAATTATTTTATTAGAGTTTGGGAAAGCCAAGGGTCTTGATAGTTGTTATAATGTTGCAGGAGAGGAGGCCTTTTATTGTTGAGGAGGACTGGCTATCTTGTAAAAATTTAAAGAGAGAATTCAACACAAATTTTTCATGTTAAAAGTGGATCCAATAATGGAAAAAATATATAAAATAGAGGATATGGTCTAAATATGGAAATAAAATCGATGTTGTACACGTTTATATGTCTTTTTGTGTCTTAAATTGAATGTTTGGTATTTAAAAAAGCTTATGTTTACATTAGTACATGTCTCTAATTTTAATTACATTGACTAATATTTTTGGTAAAAAAATATTTCAAACTTATTAGACATAATAAATTATTCTTATTCAAAATATGGAATTCATTTTTTTAAATTCCAATAACATATGTGGAATAAATTAATTTAAATTTAATACTGCGAACGGGACGACGCTGTAGGTGTTTAATGTAATAAATGATCAAAAGTTTACTATGTTTTTACAGAAAATTTCATTATAAAATGTATTGAAATTAAATAAATAAGATTAATTGATAAAAATTTTATCTAATTAAAATGTTTTTTCAATTTAAATTAGAATTTAATAGTATAAATAAATTAAATAAAAAAGGAATTTTTCAATTAAAATTTAATATTTTTAACTATTCATTTAAAAAATGATGCCTTTCCGAAAAATACCAAAAATTTATCATAAACAAATTGTAATGTTTTGATTAAAAATATTAATTTTATTTTTTCATATTAATTAAGAAACTTTTCAAATAAATTATTAAAATTGGGTTCTCTATATAAAGGCGATAAAACCTCCTTTATAAAAAAATAGGGTTTTATACATAAAATTGAGTTTGTTCTTATCTTATGTCTATAGAATATATTGTATGAATTTGAAAAATATTTTATTGAATATATTATATATATATATTACATTAATATTTCTCCCTAATTGTAATTCATTTAATATATTTGGTTAAAACTGCTTTGTGACTATAGAAATAATAATATTTTATTTCATATTAAATCTGTTTTCCTATTAATTTCTAATTAATTGTTATACTATTATTCATATTATATTTTTGTGAACCATATAATTTCATAAATTAGTTAATAATTTTTATAACCATTAATTTTATATCTACTTAATATATTATTACATTAAATAATAACATTTTAATTATATACTATTGTTCCATAAAAATTGGTCATGCATGTTACACAAAACATTATGGAAGGTCATTATTCTATGCAATACAATCTATCCTCAGTTTTCCTTGTGGATAAATATAAAATTCAGGTTGCATCTAGTGCACGATTATAATGGTGTTTTATATAAATAAATTCAAATATAGTTCTTTAATATAGAATAATCTACTTTCAGTGTTGCATGAAATGAAAATATCAATAATATTAAACTAATTTAAAATGTTTTCAAAAATACATAGGGTGTTTCATTCTAACCCCCCCTAAAATTGAATTTCTCCCTTCAAATTCATCTATGTTCTTAAGTGTTTAATTCCATAAATTTTAATTCATAGGAACCCATATTGTAAAAATGAATATTATAAATTCCATTATAAATGGAATGATGGTGAAGGATCTAGAAAAACCCTAAGAGGGGAAGGGTGAATGAGGGTGTTAGATTTTTCTTTTGAAAGTTGTGGATCTTGTTCCCACGTTGGTAGGAACCTGTTAAACCTATCAGACAAAATAAACTAGGAAGATGAAACAAATCTATTAGTTGTTTCACTGCATAGGGAAATGTCCTAGGAGAATATGCCAACATTGTGTCGGTCGTACATAAATCCACATTTATTTACCAGTTGTGGAGTATATGAGATTAGTCACACACACTCTGTTCCAGGTACACTGAACTTACAAAAGTTCATAGAAGATTCACCACATCCCTCAGAACACATTCGTAAACTCCACCTATCTCAGTGTTGTGTGAGATGTCTAACTCAGTTTATCAACTTGAAGTTCAATTCAATATTTTTGCATTGGAGTAATTATCTCTATCCAGTACGAGACACTACTTTCATCATGGTCCTGAGTTGATGCTCACTGAAATCCGTGACCACTCTGCACTTAACCAAAAACAACCCTTCGTAATACCCCTTCACAATGCTCAAACCCTTGCGATGCTCACTACCTCACGATGCATAACCCTTTGCAACACTCACTGCCTTGCACTGCACAACCGTTCACGAAACTCTCTACCCAGCAGAGCAACCAACCCCATGAATCTCACTACATCATGATGAAAACAACTTCGTGAAGCTCATTATGCCAATGAAGAACTCCTTATCTTCGCGAACATTATATGACTTAAGATAACAATACTTAATCAATACATTGGAAGTCTCTTTGTGAAGCATAATCTCTGTTATGACAACCTTCTTTGTAGGGAACCCCTTGCATCACGAGGTCACAACAAACACAGAATTTCTCCCTCAAAAGTTGTTCAGAATGAAGAGGGGTTGCCTCTTATTTATAGGCACAGTCGATCGCGGAGCTCCTATTCTTATAGCGCAAAATTTGGATACGTCAAAATATCTTCATATAGCATCTTCTATCTCTAAAAGATCAACTGAAATTTATGGTTCACAAAGCTCATCAAAACAATGATGATCTCTGTCAAAAAGCCATCACATCTCCGTAAAGCACCGCCCCAATTCTCCTTCACTTCGCTGTTCATGATGCTCATCGTAAATGGAAAGAAAAACCATCTCAAATTATGAATCATTATTTCTTAGATATTCTCAGGCCTATCTACACGAAATAAATGGCATTTCCATAAAAAGAAAAAGATGATTTTAATAGAATTCCTTAAAAAAAATTCTATGATCAAACATTTGTAGTCCTGGAGCACACCGCAAAAATTCTTCCAGAATTTGAGAAATTCACTTAATGAAGCCTATCTTCATGAATCTTTTTCCACTTACATATTTTCATATAGTGTTCAAGAAGAACCACTTTTCTCAATACTTTCAATTCTTCAAATTTTGAACCCCCAAAAAATTGGCAACCACTGGGAAACAACGTCACCATCAAAACTGCTTACAGCTTGAGCTATATGATCTATTTCCTTGCAAAATACATGATCATCCATTAAGGGTAGAAAAAAAAACCTGATCCTTTGTAAGAAAATGATATCCTCATTTCAAACATTATTCTCAATTTGTGTTTTTTTTCAATCTCCCAATAAATTCACTGAAGATACAACTACGATCAAAACCAGAACCTTTAAGAAACAACATAGCCATCAGTATAAGTCTACGTGAGTAGTGATCAATGTAGAAAAAAAGAGGGAAAACATGAAATATTTTCTCATGTGTTCTTATTCCACATGAAATTTATACGTCTCTCGCCCTTTTGAAATAATCCGAAAGACATGGATTTAAACATTGCAGAGATTAGAACATACTCCCCCGGGATCGTATCTCCCCCATAAACCTAAAACAATTCCACAAACATTTTAACAGAGTTAAAAATATTTATTTAGAGGAAAATTTTGTAACCTCTTTAAGCACAGGGAGGTGGATGAACACCGAGGTTCAAAAGATGTTTCTCAATCATAGCCACTGATAGTGTCTCGGTCAAGATATTATCCACTTAATTTTCCATTCCCACCTGATCCATTTTAATCATTCCTTGTATAACATTTTTCCATGATGAAATGATATCTGATTTTAATATTTTTTGTATGAGAACGCTGGACCAAATTCGTCGTAAGATCAATTTCACTGTTGTTATCACAATAGATCACTATTGGTTGTTTCACGTCATCAGCAATGTTAGTCAGTTGTTGCTTCATCCTATGTAATTGAGTGCATGAACTTGTAGAGGAGATATACTCAGCTTTACCAGTACTAAGAGAAGTGCATTCTTTGTTTTATTCTCAACTAGACAACACATTTCTACCCAATAGTGAATTCCTCACCATTGGTCGACTCCCTATCCACTACAACGCCATCCCAGTCCGCATGAAAAAATTCTGATAATTCATTGTCTCTTCTTACAGCAAATTGCAAGCCGAAATTGTGAGTACCTTTAATATACCTCAGGATTATATTCACTACTTCTATATGTTATTTTTTCGGATTACTGTAGAAGTTGGCCGCTAAGCATGTTGCAAAGACAATGTCAAAACGTGTTTTTTAGGTACAATATGATCCTAATGATACTTCTATATATTTTGGGATCTATAGATGTACAATCCCCATTATTTCCATTAATTTTTCCAACTTCAATTGGAGTCGACATAGGATTTGAGTCAAGCTTATTAAATTTTTTCATCAGCTCCCTTGCATACTTTTCCTGAGACATGAATGTACAAATATCCTTTTAAATAACATGTAGCCCTAAAAAATATGTGAGTTCACTAATCATGGACATTTTAAATTCTGATTTTATGTTATTGGTGAATTCATCCACTAATCCTTACCTATTTCCACACAAAAAATATATCATCCACATATACCTAACCCATGAAATTATCGTGATGATAATTCTTTTCATTGAGGTTTTCATCCACACCTCTTCTTTTGAATGAAATATTTCATAGATAATAATCCAACCAAGAGTACCAAGCTCATGGTGCTTGTTTCAATCCATTGAGCAATTTCATTAGTTTGCATACCTTTGTTTCATCTATAACAAGAAGAAAACGCTCTGATTGATCAATATAGACATCTTCTTCATGAACACCATTCTTAAATGTTGTCTTAACATCCATTTGATATACGTTATATTCTATTTCGATTTCCATGTCGAGAAAAATTCCGATTGACTCAGTCTAGCCACCGTGGAAAATCTTTCTTCAACATCGACACATTCAATCTGGGAGTATCATTTACATACCAATTGTGCCTTGTTTCTGATAACACTTCCATGCTCATCATTCATTTTCTCAAATATTCACATTAAAACAATCACATAGTGACCTTCATGTCTCTTGACTAGATCCCATGTCTGATTCTGGTCAATCTGATCTAAATCATCATACATGGCTTCCACTCATGTTTATTCCTTTGTAGCATATTCAAATGAGGATGGTTCAATAACTGACAGAAATGTCGATTATGTGTTATTACTCATCCTTCTAGTTTTTGTGAGTGCACTCATGTATATAATTATGATAGAAGGATCAATCTTAGCTCTATAATTTCTCCTATGAGATTCTGTCTCATTCTCTCCATCCAAGGTTTCCTCTTCATATACTTCTTTTGATTCAATATCATAATGTGACTCCCTAGTGTTTTGTTAACCTTCTTCAATTTCAATATTTATATTTTCTCCATGTTCACTTGCTTCCTCATATTCTATCACACAATCATATGATATCCTTGATGAATTTTTGAATTTATCAATAATTATATTAAAATCTATTATTTCAAAAATCATTCCTACGTACTTTTTGAAACACTTATAAACATTGCTTTTAATTGAGTATCCGTTGAAAATTATATCATCTGCATTGTCTCTATACTTCCCATGGGTTCCTTGAATGTTTCTAATGAAGAATTTACTTCCAAAAACATGAAAATATTTCCAAGAAGGCCTCCATCCATTCCACTGTTAATATTGTGTCTTAATTTCACCCATATCATGCCCTGTTCAATTTTGAATATATATAGTATATTGAACTGCCTCTTTCCAATAAGGTCATGGAATACGACTCTCAATCTGCATAGTTTGTTCCATATTGTTCACCTTTCAATTCCTGTGCTTAGAAACTCCATTTCTCTATGGATTTCTCACAACATCGAACTCATTTTGTATCCCATGAATATCCAGTTAAATTTTAAATTCAATGAATGTGTATTCCCCACCACATTAAGATTTCAGCACATTGATTTTTCATTCAGTATCATTCTCATCGATTCGACGTTATGTTTTCATGTAGTTACGAACTTTTCTTTTCTGGTGTATAACCATCACACATGCCATTCTAATATAATCATATATGAAAAGTATGAAATAAATTTCTCCATGAGTCTTGGAAACATTTATTGGGACACATATTTTTGTATAAATCAGATCAAGAAGATGAGATTCCCTTTTCTTATTTGGGAAATATGAACATCAGACCAACTTACCCCTTCGACATGCATCATAAGATTTTTCACTTTCTCACTAGAGGTTGCAAATTTCTATGATAATATTCAGTTTGGATATCGTCTCCATGTATTGTTTATTGATGTTCCATAGTCTCTGATTCCACACATTATTTTATTCTTTAACCATCATGTAGCACATGTAATATTTAATATCAAACTGATACATGTTACCTTCTATTATAAAATCATTCATAAGTGAATTTCTTGTATTTCCATTAATCGTGCAGCCTTTCTGATTAAAAGTAACTATATGTCCTAAGTCACAGAGTTGGATCATGCTGAGGAGATTAGGACGTAGGACATCCACATAAAGGACTTCATTTTTCTTTTGCTTTCCATTAGCATGTTCAGTACTTCATCTGCCTTTTATACTCAGAACTGCATCATTATCAAACTATAATATTACCTAAACCGTCCACTTGAAATTCGTCAACAAGTCTGCATTACCTATCTTATGGGATGAACCACCGCTATCCATAATCCATGTGCTGTTAATTTTTATAGCTTTGAGGGATACTTCAACATGGTTGGATTTCTCAATTTTCTTCTTTTACTTCTGTGAGACATTGGATTGAGTATAAGACATTGATGGACTTTTAATTCTATCATCCATGTTCATGGGTTCTTCATTATAAATGTTATATTCTAGAAAAGAAACCCTATTTTTAAGAGCAAAAATGTATTGTTGATGAGCATTGACTTGTCTCATTCTCTGGAATGAGGTTCCCTTTTCCCCCTCTGCCAACAATTAACAGCATTGTGAACAAATAAGAAGAACAAAAACAATATCCATAAAAATTTATTCTTCTATAAGTGGAATAATATGTGTTTGTTCTTCTATGTTGAACTCCTAGATCACCACCATTTAGATAGCTCCATGCCTATATGCAGTATGACATAGTATGACTCAGATATCCCCAAAACTGACACTTCATGAGAGGAAATATCTTCTCACATATATTGGTCCTCATGAATTATTCCTTGGGAATGTTAATATAATGCCTCTCATTCTTGGAAGCTTGAGGAAACTCTTCTGTTCTCCATTTAGTTTGATTAAATGGTCTCTTTTAAGAAATTCTGGTGGTTTTCAACATGATAAAATATCAACAAGCCTTTATTCTGGCCCATTTTATTTGATTTATTTGATGTTTTTGCATCACAATCGATTCTACTATTTCAAATGAGTGCAGGTATTTGATCATTCAAAATCTTTTCAACTCCATCAGATCTCAGTTTTCTCTCTCAAGAATCTCAACATCTGAGAAACTAACAAATTGTATTTTCAAATTTTCTTCTATTGAACATGATTTTCTTTTTAGCATTCTAATATTTGTATCAAATTCTCATTCGACTCTCTCAATATTTTGGGACTTCTCCTCAAGTCTCGAGGTAAGGTCATTAATGACCTTTTCATGTTCATAGATTCTGAGTATTAGTTCAACTGCGTCATCTGTTCTGTCATGAAATGATGATTGAACATTCACTGGTTCTTGAAGTCATTCAATTTCATCTTGAAGCTGGCCAACATATTATGACGATTCTTCCATCATTTTATTCCACATATTGCACCTATTCCACTTATTCTACATCTTACCAAATTATTCTTTATTTTATAACTTAGGATAGACAATAGTTGTAAAAAGGTTATATCAAGCTTTATCTACTGATGGTTCTGACATTTCAATTGTAGACATCATGGATGCATGGTTTGTGTTTTTAAATTCTTGTTCTTCTTATTCATAGAATTCATTATCACTAACTTTATATTCACATGCAAAACTCTTCTTCTCCACATTTTTTCTAGATATGAAGTCTCCCCTTTTGAAAAACCTTTTATATGGATTATCCATGTGTTAATCTTCTCTTTCTTCATCGTTGATATTTCTTGAGAACTGAGAGAATATGTGCCCAAAGTTTCCACAATGAAATCAATCAAAAGGTAGTTTCCATTTAAACCTACCTTTTTCCCTTCTAGAACATCTTTGAAATGAGAGAAATAATTTCATTTTTGTTATCCTCTTCCCCAGTACTATCATTTGAAATTTTTAGTTTTTCCATGGGTTTGAATGCCATTTCCTTGCTCACATGAGTTGTAGAATTTTCTGGCTTGACTCTCATTTCATATGACACCAGGATTCTCAAAATATCATCCAGAGAATGTTTGGAAATATCTCATTCCTCAAGAGATGAAAATTTTTCATTGTATAGGGATGGAAGTATTCTCAGAATTTTATTCACAATTTTACCATCTTTGATTCCTTCCCCTAAGCCTCGAATTTCTCCAACAACTATAGTAATTCGATTAAATGAGTATGCATTCTCATCTAGATGCATCTTCAGATCATCAAACCTATTGTGTAAGACTTGTAGGTTCACCTAATTCACTTTTATATCTCCTTCATAATATTATAATGTTTTTCCTAGATGGACATTTCATAGGTGAAACTCTTCACCTTTAGAATGATTTGATCAGAAAGTGCTGCAGTGAGAGCATTCTGTGCTTTAGCATCTGCATCCAGAATATTTTTGTCTGCATCAATCATAGAAAGCCCTTTTAGATTAGAATCTAGTATTTTTTGCAAATTAGCAAATATAACATCCATTTCATGATATCTTGTATGAGGTCTCATTTTGATCTTCCAGAACATAAAATTACTTCCATTGAATAGGGGGAATCCTATGACATTGACCGAATTCTCCATGATAGTAATACAAACCAAATAGACGTAGCCAACCTCTGATAACACTTGACGGACCCCAGAATGCCTTGGGTGGGGAGGGGTTGATCAGGGTGTCATGTTTTTCTAATGATGTGGATCTTATTCCCACATTGATAATAACCTGTTAAATCTTTCAGACAAAAGAAATCAGAGATATGACACAACACTTTTACTTGGTTCACCATAATGCGTAATGTCCAAGGAGCATACACCGACAGTGTCTCAGTCATACCTAAATTCACTCATCTATATGAGTTGTGTAGTATTAGAGTTTGGTCCCACACACTCTATGTCAGGAATACATCCTTTAAAAATGTTTAGGGAAGATTCACCACTTCCCTGAGAACACATCTGTATACACTTCCTAGCTCACTACTATGAGGGATGTCTAACTCAGTTTATCAACATGAAGGTTGCTTCAATATATTTTCATTGGAGTCTTTGTCTCTATCCAGCATGATACAATACTTGCATCATGGTCTCGAGTAGATGCTCACTAAAATCCCTAACAACTCTGAACTAAAACAAAAACAACCCTTTGAAATTTCCCTTCGCAATGCTCAACCCATTTCAAAACTCACTACCTCATGATGAACAACCTTTCATTATGCTCCCAGTCTCATTATGCGCAACCATTTGTGAAGTTATCGGCCCCACAGAGCAACCAACCTCATGAATCTCACTACCTCACGGTGTTAAACCCTTTGAGAAGCTCGTCGAGCCATCACAGAACCCCATATCTTTATGGAAATCATAATACATAAGTGAAAAATCCTTATTTAAGACTTTGGAATTCTCTTCGTAAAGCACAAGACACATTATGACAACCTGTATTGTGGAGGTCCCCATGCTTCGTGAGGGAACAAGAAAAAACATATTTTTTCTCTACAAAGTTATCTAGAATGATTAGGGGATGCCTTATATTTATTAGTATGTTCTATAATGGAGTTTATCTTCTTTATGTGCAAAATTCAGATTGGTCAAAACATCATTGCGGTGCTTCCTCATTCTCGTGAAGCTCAGCTGAAATTTCAGGTTCACAGAGCTCATTGTTACCGCAAATCTCTCTACACAGAATCCTTCACAATGACATAAAACACTACTACCATGATCCTTCCCTTCGCATTTCGCGATGCTCATAAAAAAGATAAAGAAACTCCGTATCAAATCATGACGATTTATATCTTTGAAATTATCATTCCGATCTTCATGAAATCCATTCCTTTTATATAAGAATTAAATGTTGATTATAAAAGAATAAATTCTATGAAGCTCAAATGTCAAACATTGGTAGTCTTAGAGCTCACCACCTCAAATCTTCTAGTCTTTACAAAATTCACTTCATGAATCCTATCATTGAGAAACTCCATCCATTGCCATATTTTCATATGCACTTGAAGAAGAACCACTTTCCTCAATAAATTCTATTCTTAAAATTTTGGACCCCAAAAAAATTGGCAAATATTAGGAAACAATGTCACCTTCAAAACTACTTACTGCTTGACTTATAGGATAAATTTCATTACAATATCCCTGATCATCCATTAGATGATTGAAAAAAAACACAACCCATGCTCCTTTAACATCAATAAATAACCTTGGTTCAAATGATGGAACCATAACTATTTCCCAATGTAAAATATAACTATGTTTTTCCAGAGGGAATCATAGGTGGGAAGTGAAAACATGGACATGGATGAAAAATCTAACTATAATGTTTTGATGGAGAGTGATAGAGAAAATGTCATAGGATTGTTACATGTTATATTTACATAAATATGAAATATAATAATGGACCATGTGATTCATTAAAATCAGAGGTACTAGGATAACATTTTTTTTTCAATATATATTTTTTTAAATTAATGAATTTTCTATGAAAGATATACTTGCATGATTTCATGAAAACCTCAATCTTTGATGTTCTTTGATCCACTTCACCTATTTATCTAAATATTTAGATGAATTTATCATTCCTGAAGCTGTAATAGTTCATGAGATCAGGCTATGTCATACAATCTATCGTCGGTTATAATCAAAATGACATTTTTATAATAGGTTATCCAATATGCATAAATATTTATGTGGTAATTTAATGATTTATTCTCACAAACCTCATCCTAAGTATAACATAATCGTTCAATAATTTTTTGACCTCATAACCCTTCTAAAAGATGAAAATACAATGATTCAGAAATATTTTCATGAAGTCAGTTTAACATTGACCCCTATATATCACTAAGTACAACATTGTTGCCACATTCATAATATATTAATAGCAACATCATATATTCCCTTAAAAATAGTAACAACGTTAATTTCAATATGTCTTTTTGAAAAATATGCATGTTTTCTGATAACAATGATCACTAGATATATTATTAAATCCAAGAATTCATAAACTTCATCATTGATGGAATAAGATAGTTAATAAATAATTAGCTTCAGGGTAATTCACACCATCCAATTTACTTATTCATATCCAACATATCATTATCCAAAGATCGTTATCTCAATTTCAAGAAATAAATGAGGGTTATATGACCTTATTCAAAATATCGCTATTCCCTAAAATCACTTTTCTATGTCTTCAATACCATTAAACACGTAGTGTTTGATCCTTAATGAAAACATATACTAAAAATACATATACATTTCATGAATCATATAACATAATCTCTAAATTAAAAACATAAATACTTCATCAATCTGAATATATTCATAAACTATTACTCAACATTAATCAAATTATTCCATAATACAACTTTCATAGAATATTAAAATTGAATCATATCTTAAGTTTTGTGAACCACAATCTTATCATGCTTCTCATGATCAATGTAAACAATACAGGAAGAATGTCAAATACCTTTCACATGTCGTATGCATTCTGTTTATCTTTATAATTATAACCAACACTCATACTACATTCCCAATTCACTTTTAGATATTTCAACTTGTGAAATGCATTTTTATAATTTCCATAGATTCTATATATAAACCATTCAATGTTAACAATATTTTTCATTGTTATCTCTATAATATAAAACAAAAAAATAAAGGGATGAGAAACACATATCATACAATAAATCCACATAATCATGAAAAATTAATTATAGGATGTCAGAATCATGAAATCTACATTTTAGTTGATGACACGTTTGGTTTAAACTACTATACTCAAAATCATATAATAATAAAATCCATCATAATGGTTTTTAATGATTTTCTGAATTTTCAAAGCATATTCCCTAGGTGTGTCATGACAGGTGTGTAGTAAGGCCTGTTGTGTATCAGAGTACCCCGAGACAGGAAAGAGACATATTTTTAAAGAATTGATACCGAGGTAAATTTTCTCTAGATCCACATACAAATTTATAATTTATATTGTGATATATTTCAATAAGGCCACCCACTCTATACTTTACAAAAATAATAGGTTTTTTTCAAAAACATTAACTCATCTGTGTACTAATCCTTAAGGACATCCCAAGACTTGTCCATAAAAATAAAACAAGGGATCTCACCAAAGCATTCTCATAACAGTTTCCAAAGGCTGACTGAACCATTACTTTTATACCAACTATAGTGATCCATGTTTAACATAAATAGATATTACATCATTTTAGATGAATATTTAGTACAATACAAAAATACATTCTTGAAGACTGTAATAGTGCAGTGTCGTCGGAAACATGGGAAAAAAATTCTCTTCGGTTTAAAGATCATCAACATATCCATTAAATATCTCCTCCTTTAGTAATTCTACCTAACACATTTCTTCATAACTTGGGGAAATGGGAGATAAGAAATGGGTGAGCTCAGATTCTTAGTAAGGGTAAATAATGGAAATTTGTAGGCATAACATGAAAAAGCATACTGAACATGAGAATAACATTTAAATATCATAAATTTTATATTAGATATAATAATAAATATTTTAATTTTATATGAAATGAATTATAATGAAATAAAAAACATAATCAATTAAGGCATAACATAGGATAAAAATATGTATTTGGGGATAACACCTGAGCATATAATAATCCTCTGTCAAGGATGCCTGCCCAGACTCTTGTAACATGTCAGGATTGGATTAATCATTCATGCACCTGCTTCAGGATTAGAATTTTGTCTTAGATACACTATTATTTTGGTCTTGGTATATCCTCCTGTGTATCCTCTTGTTTTGGGATTTGTATAACCTCCCATGGACCCTCTTTTATCGAGATTGGGATGTCCACCTGCATACCCTCTTTTTTGGGCATGGGATGTCCACTTTTATACCCTCTTGCCCCATATTTTTTATGTCTCCCCATGTACCCTCTTATTTTGGGCTTGGTATGCCCTCCCATGTACCATTTTAGCTCAAAAAGAAGTTACCATTACCCAATGCATTAGAGGAAGATATAGGTCACACCCATATCAAAATGAAATCATAGATACATGTTCCAAAAAATAAAAACAAATCATATCTTAACCCATGAAAAACAATGGGAATCATAAACATGTAAACATATACTATCCTATTAAAAAAGTTAGATGTTTCATAATTATTTAATCAGAAACTTTAATCATGAAAGAGAAACATATTTCATAAAAATATAACTTCAGAAAGAGAAATGTGTTTTATAATGACCATGAAATTAATTATAACCCATTTGAAGAATAATATGAATGGAACCTTTATATCATCTCAGAGAAAGTCATTTGTAACATCAATATATGTAATCTCAGACCAAAAATAATTTTGAAATATCATTCAAAATATTTATTAAGGAAAATATAATTTCTTCTTAATAAAATCATTTTAATATATATAACCATTTAAAAATAATTTTCTTATAAAAAACATTGAAATTTTTTAAGAGGAATTTACATCATATGGAAAAAAAATTTCCATGAAAAACATATAAAAGAATCCTGAAAACATATTAAAATACTTTTTTTAAAATAACATTTAAAATTTATAATTAAATCATGAAAACATTAAAAAAACTATTAAATTGAAAATAACATTGAAAACCTACAATGAAATCCTGAAATTGTGTTGAAATCAATTTCATTGAAAATAACTTTGATAACTTATAAAGATATCATGAAAATGTTTTTGAAACTATTTCCATGAATTTTTTTAAAATGTATAAATAAATGTATAAAACATTTTGAAATCCATTTTATTCAAAATAACATTGAAAAAATGTAAGGAATTCTTGAAATTTTTTTGAAAAACATTTATTTTAAAATTACATTAAAAAATTTTAAATAATGTTTGATTTTGTTTTGAAACCATTTTATTTTAAAATAAGAAAAACATTCTTAAAAATTATGATTTTAAACTTTCATAGAGTGATTCATAGAAATTATTATGGGTAAATCTACATATGTCATATGAGGTAAGGTGAAGATTCCTTTTGTCATGGTAAAAAGTGTAGAAAAATGGATTATTTTGAAGAAGAAAAGAAGATTAATTTAAAAAAAATTTTAAAAAAATATGTAAAATATATTTTAATTATTATAGTATGATACTAGAATATTCATAGATATAATTTTTAGAAAACATGGTTTTTATGGAAGATAGATTTCTGACCGATGAGAGGGTAATGTTGGACTTTCTTAAAAACACACTCTTAGCTATATTATATACCAAAGAGTGGAACAACGGTACTAATTCATGAATATATCATTCAATAACATAGGAAAATGAATATCATGATAGTTCTTGAGATTTTAATTATATTATTTCATCAAAGGAGGTACAATCATTGAAAATATCGATTTTTTTTAGATTTTTTCAATAAACTCTTACTATTTGGTAACTTTTGATCACACTATCCATGTATTAAATAGAAATAAATGAATAATAAAATATTATTAAAATAGTTATATTCATGATATAACATTTAAAATTAAATTATATACACCTCTAATAGAATTGAGTTGCATCATAAAACACATGTCTAAAAGAAAGAAAATTGACACAAAACAATATTATAAATTTGGAAACATTTAACAAAATAACCTCATGAAAGAGAAATAATGAAATTGATATGTAAATACTAATAAATTTATGTATAAGGTAAATATAATAGATTCATTGTTAGAACATACACCACACAAAAATAAGTGAGTTATGAATAACACATGTATCACACAAAAATATGTGAGAGGAAATTTCCCATAACTTCTGGCTTGACTATCATCGCACTCTTTATAGAAACTTCAATAATAAATATTAATATATTATAAATATTTTACAAAAACACATTATTTTATCTAATACCATATATGTTTTGATTATGTCATTATATTACCCTCTTGTTAAATATCATATGACAAGGTTCCACTTCATTAAATATCTACTATGTTCGTTGAATATGTCTTAATTTGTTATATCATAAGTAATTATACTAGTATCATGATTATATAATGTATTAAATAATTTTAATATAATTTATATTGATTGTATTTTTATTATAATAGCCTATATATTATTTAATTATGAAATGTAATGCACCGTTCATGGAGACTGTAAGCGGTACATACGCATAAACGTTGATTGCGTTTTTATTGTTAAATTGATAGAAAGAAGGAAAATGAAATATATGTAAATATATATAGTTAAAACAAATTATAATTATAATTTCATATATATAATATAATTTCACTAATTTAATATTTAATTCAATACATTTAATATGTGAATAAATCACTTCACTTTGACGGGGCCAGTAGTCCACAGTTCCTCAAACGAAATTATCAAATTTACACCAAATGGAATGTAAAAAAGATATGTTCTGTAAGACAAAAAAAAATACTAAATTCATAATAAATAAAATAAATTACATATTTAAATATAGTTTCCATCATAATTTCCACCATGATAGGTGATAAAAGAAAAATGAACAATAGTCGTTTAGTGATGTAGTAGTTCGTCGTACACGTAAACAATATGTTCATTACCAATTGGATGGAGGTGTTTGTAACTATATTTATAACCCTTAGAATAAAAACATAAAATTATATATATTATAATTGTTTTTTTATATATTAATATAATAATGAGAGTTGATTTGGTGGAGAAAGAAAATAAAAGAACGGATCTTGTGATAGGATGTTACCTCTTAATTTGGAAACTTCTTTTTTTATTAAAACGATTACATGGGTTATATTTTGTATAATTGGACTCTTCTAGGCATAATTTATGTATTTTGGGATGTTATTTTAGTAGATTTTGGGTGATCCAATGTGCTTTAGAGGTGTGAGGAAGTGGGAGTAGAGGATGCCATTTATAGTGGAGAAGGATTGGCACTCTTGTAAATATTTGAAAAGATAATTTCAACAACGTTTTTCATGTTTAAAATGGATAAAATAATGTTAAATGTTTATATAAGGGGTTATATTTTCTAAATACGGCTATAAAATGTCTCTTTTACAAGTGTATAGGTATTTCTGAGTCTTAAATTTATGGTTTGGTCCTTAGTAATGCATTATTTTACCTCAATCGAGGCAAATAATTTTAATTACATTCACTAATATTTTTTGTCAAAAACTAAGTTAAATTATTTGAAATTATATATCAAGATTATTTCTAATATAAAATCCATTGATCAAAATTCCAATCACATAAGTGGAAGAAATTAATTTCAAATTAATCTCACTGGAAGGACGAAACTTTGGGTTTTTAACGAAAACAATGATCAATATCTTGCTATGTTTTTAATCCAATTTCAATATGAAATTGGTTAAAATTAAAAAAAATCGCTTAACTGATAAAATTATTATATAAATAAACTTTTAAATTAATTTAAAAAATAAATTTTTCCTTATATATTAATTAAATGAAAATTAATTTTAAAAAAAAGATTGTATTTATAAGTATTTATTAATGTATAATACCTTATAGAGAAATAAATTTTTTTATCATAACCTAATATTTATTTTTCCCTACCTAATATTATGTTTTTTTTACTTATAAAATATATAAAAGTTCTGAAAAATGGATTTAAAATGGGTTCTCCATTAAAAAGTGGTAAAACTACATTTATAAAAAAAATGGTTTTCAAGAATGAAATTTAGTTTGTTCTTATCTTATGTATATCTAATATATTGTATGATTATCAATAATATTTGATTTAATATATAACATATATATTAAATTCATATCACTCACTTGTTGATATTAATTTTATTTATTATCTTATAAAATTGTTCTGACTATAAAATTAAAAATAATTTCATTTATATTTTGTTGCTTTTCATATTTATTTATAATTAATTTGAAAACATTGAGTTTATATTATACTTGTGTAAACCATATATATTCATAAATTAGTTAAAAATATTCACAACCACTTATTTAATGGCTAAGTTGTAACTTATTATTTTAAATAATAACAGATTAATTATATACTATAGTTCAGTAAAAAATCAATCATTTTTGATACACAATCCTTTGAGAAAATTCATTGTTGTACATAACACAAGTTATCCTCAATTTTCCATGAAGAGATAGCTAATATTTATTTATGTTAAGTGCACGATTAACATGGTGTAATTTTTTACTCAAGTCAATCATAGTTCTTCAATAAAAAAACATTTTTTAGTGTTTTGTGAAAAGAAAAATACTAAAAATAATAAATTAATTCGAATAAATAATTCACCAAATCATTGGGTGTTATATTCTTGATATGGTCAAGACATTTGATTAGAGGAGTAGTCATGTTGGGCATTGTTCTAGAATTCATGGATGCTAGAACATGTGTCACTTGTTTTTTTCACATTGAAGGGTATCTCATTAAGGAAACCCAGTCATGGACTCGAGGCATCCCATTTTGATCATGATGTATCTTATGCCAAAGGCATGTTTTATGAGGATTTCCCCAGGCATACTATGTTTAATTATAGGTAAGACACATGTTTAATGTATTTCATTTTTGGGTAAAAGCTAATCATAATGAGACATGGAGGTATATCATAGGGGGTGAATAATTAAGAGGGAGCACCTGGAAGGTTTACTAGATTGGTGAACCCATATGAGGGGAACACCAAGGTTTACCATTGATTGGGATTGAACAATATAGAGGTGTCTTGTTTACCATATTTAGAAGGAAAATTTCAAAACCCATATAGTTCGATGGATGGTGTGGTGCTTACGCATGATATTTTCCCTTTTCAAGAGGATTTTTCTTTTTTCAATTATGTTAGATTTTGTTGGGGATTACACATGAGAGCATCCTGGGTGATACTAGAAGATGAGATGATGTGTATGGGGTTTACTTATGAGAACTCCCTAGGTGGTTGGCACGATCTCACTAGTATGTGGCGGCACTTATAAAATCAAGATAGATTATGGGGGGATTTTATGGAGTTGATGGATTGTTGGGTGTGTTGGGATTGAACCTCATTGTGGTTTCCAACAAATCCCAGTTATATGGGAATCAATGTACATGATGTTCCAGATAGTGTGTTGGGGCTTACCAATAATTAAGTATCCTAATATAATTTTAGCATATGGGTTGGTATTATACTTATGGAAGTGGCCCGTTGGATGGGACATGTAGGGGATTATATATAGTAATGGACAATAAAAAGATGAATATCGTGGATTACTCTTGGGGGGATGCCAGTTTGGGGTTGGACTTATGGCACAGTCACTACAAAACTCTTATCTCGTGTGAGTAATTCATGGTGTGAGAAACAATAGGAAGAAGTGGAACATATGCTTGTGCCATGAACATAGTGTCAATGAGAGATGGTGTAGGGATAATCCATGTGAGTTTCCTGAGGGTGATGTCATTATGCGCGACGAGGATCTCAGTTCATCCAATAATGATCTTATACCTTTTAATTTATACACAAAGAACATTTTCAAGGATATTTTGTAGATTATGTGAATACACTACTCGAGGAATACATGGAAAAATTCCTAAAGGGAGAGGTATAGAGGATAGAGTGTGTGAGAAGTGATAGATTCTCAGTGGCCATCCTATCAATGATCTTATGTCGAAGTTGTCACTCCATGAAAGGAGTATATCATTCCATCTCACACAAGCATTGATACATCATGGTATTTACATAGTTATTGAGGTCACACATTAACATCGTTTGTGGAGTATGTTGGTACTAGGCATTTTTACGTCATGTAGCTCGGATGAATGGGAAAACACTTCGACCCTCAAACATACAAAACTATCACACATCGAACCTTTGGAAAGGGAAGGCCTAAGAATTTTTAGAATGAGAGTGTGTGGAGAAGTTTTCACTCATTAGGTCCATGTAAAATAGATACACTGAAAATAAAATTTTATTGTCATTAAAATTCGGAAATGTAAGAGGTAAGTCAACATATTATGAGGCACTTCATGTGGGAACAATAAATCACAATGCACAATCCTAGATTATTGTTTGGAGGTGGGTATAAGGAATAATGGTGCCTCCCTAAGAGGTGATATGTGAAGCTTGGGTGTTTCATGGAGGATAGGGGCTTCACGAAGGAAGGGTCTCCGTGAGACAAGCAGACCCAACCTTGGAATGAAGTCAAGAGTTAGGAATGGATTGTTTCAGAAAGGATAAATGATCCATGAAGTATCAAGTACCCCATAGGGTCATTTTCATCTTCAAAGAGTGTAGGACTTATTAAAATGTATCTCTACTTATGGTAGAGGTTCATAAGAACAATGAAAATGGGGTTTCACAATGCATGAGTACGTTGAATGATCCATTGTTCGGTAGGGTTCATTGTGATCAGGTGAATAAAAAAATGAGATATCAGATGTCAAAAGTTCATGGTATCCATTCCTTTAAGGTGGAGGCAGCCGAATATTTATAGGCTTATGGAGTCTTGATTCTCAGAGGCTTGTTGTGAAGCAAATATGGTCTTTGTGAATGGTAGTGGATCTACCAACATTGTGAAGTCATCATTAAAAACACCTTAACATGGTAGTGGAGTGCATCAGACTTGCAAGAGTTTCATCTCGACCTCCCTCATTCTCATTGTGGAAGGGAACTCTATGAAGGTGATTTGCAGGGAAGGCCATTCTGAGATTTTTGAGTCATTTGAGCTTTTATTCAATCTCAAATGGTCATCGACATCCTCAACTTATCCCGAGGCATGAATTTCAAAACAATAAAATAAACTACTTGCAACATTTTACAAATAAACTTCATGTTATACATTTTATATTGTGTTCTTATGAAAATTATATTATGATTGAGTGGTGATTAAATATCATCAAGATAATGGCTTGATGATAGTCCATGAGCTCAAAAGTCCTATCAAATTAAAAAAAAGATAAGTATTTGTGTATATGAAATAATATTTCACTTTCAAAACATATATAGAGAAATTAATTATTATTTTTAAATGTTTTTGGACTACCTGAAACAAAGTAATAAAAAATATTATGGTTGTTATGTTTGAGAATTTATGAAAGATATCATTTTCAATTAATAAAATAGCATCTTTTAGTTTTATATCTGATAACAACTAAAATTTCAATTAATATATTTATTAGTGCATTTTTTAATTAGATTTTTCAAGTAGTACCCTGACTATCAATATTTCTCATATTCAATTGGAGAAATATATTTTTTTAGAAAAAAATGAGAAAAAATCATTGTGTCAAAATTTTTACAGACATCATGAATAAATTACTTTTTACTACCTATTTTTCAAGTTTCCCATCATTTTATCTTCATTTTTTAGTTCATTTTCTTCTTATTTTTATATCATACTTATTTTGATAATTTTTATAATTATAAAAAATTAATGACTTCATCTACATGGATGATGAAATCCTCATGGTGCACTTTTTGTTTTATTCTAAAATTCATTCAACATTCTGGGTTATCAAACAAAAACATTTTTAGATAACCCCGAATGATGAACACATTGAAGAATAAAAAGAAACTGTGTAGTGTGTATGAATCAACTTAACCACAATCCTATATGCATTATTCCTAATATCACTCTATTTTAATGTTTTTTGTTTAAAAATAAAATTTTAGTTCAAAAAACAATTTACATACTAAAAACCAATATAAAATTAGATTGTTTTTATACATTAGGCAATTGATTCATAGGTCATTTTTTGATGTGTAGAAATTATTCTCACCTTAATATAATAAACAGTGTTCCCTGTATGATAGATCTAGTAACTTGTTAGAAGCTACTCATACTCATGAGATATTAGACATTGATTCTAGAATTGAGATAATAGTGATCCGGAAATGGGTCAATAATCAATATTTAAATCAGGAAAAATTTGAATACCTACTACATAATAAGATAATTTTTTCATCAAGGTATATCACTTTTCATTATGGTATATCAATATTCCTAAGTGTATGTTACTATTCATAAGGGTAGGTTATTATCCACTAAAAATTATGTTTTTTTATCTAACTCTAAATAACTTAATGATTACAACCGCGTATGTCAGATTTTTGAAATTCCAGTCATAGAAGTGAAAAACCTATGATTAAGGTCACATAACACTCAGTAGTTCATTATGTTGTGTTTTCAATGGATTTTATGAGATATTTTTGAGAACATAATTTCTATTTAAAAACTCTGGGGCGTTACATAGCATGTATTTGTTTCATATCCATAATGATATTATGTTTTATAAACATTATTTTTAATCATTAAATGAAAATTATTCTTGAATGGTTATGATGGGGATTGAATCTTATCACCTTCATAGAGATGGTAATCCGTACATATGCATGAGCTACAATATTATTATATTGATGGTATAATCATATATAATTGGATGGTATATCACATATATAGAATCATTAACATGTTATATTTATTATTTACATAAATTATACATCATTATTATACCCATCCCAACAATGAATTGTCATGGGAGGAAATCCCACCTATACCAACACAATGTTTCTAATGGTTTAAAAAATTGTTGGGAGAAGGCTACTATACCAACAGTTATGAAGAAACATTGGTATATTCTTATGTTTTTTGTTTTCCCAACAGTTTAAGGAAACCTTTGGGTATGGTGTTGGTTAGTAGTTTTTCCCAATGGTTTAAACAAACTGTTGGGTGTAGTTGTGAAGAGTTTTTC
This sequence comes from Viscum album, assembly GCA_963277665.1. Taxonomy (NCBI): domain Eukaryota; kingdom Viridiplantae; phylum Streptophyta; class Magnoliopsida; order Santalales; family Viscaceae; genus Viscum; species Viscum album. The sequence goes on from OY728133.1 coordinate 1,676,066,759, forward strand.
TCCACCATTATAAACTGTTGGGATAACATTACTTCCCCAATAGTTAATTAAAGATGGTTGGGAATGCAAATACACAAATATCTAAGTATCCAACGATCTAGAAATCCAACGGTCTCGAATGTTTTCCACGAAATGAGAGCTTAATTTACCATCTCGAATATTTTTCCATAAACCTCGACCGTCTCGACGATTTAACACTAAATTTTGATGTTAACCGTACTTCCCAGCACAACAGGCCTAGTTTTCGAATGATTTGATCTTATGCTAAAAATCATTACACAAGAGTTCATTTATTTTAGATTTGTTCATTCCATTTTTCTACAATGTAGTGCATATTATGGTGTCCTTATGTACAGAAGGCATATATCATTTTATTTTGCGGTATGAATCATACATCCAAACCTGCACTCGAGGGTGCTAACTCAAATTTCAAACTGAGAATCTATATTTGATTCAAGTAAATTTTGTGTGTCCCTTATAAATTGGTATGCGTGCCTTCATTTATTTTATATTTTTTCATTTTATTTCTATAAAATGTACTATGTATTATTATCCCCTTATTAACAAAAGCAATATATCCTTTATGGTTGTGGTTTTTTGGTTATTTATCTATATTTAATGATATTGATTGATATTTAATAGGTCAATATGATCCTATGTTATTTTATCCTTGTTTTATTTTAAATTTAAGGTCAATTGACATGATTTCGTTGGTTAGGCATAAATACAGTTATAGAATTTTTTATCCTATGAAGATAAATAAGATACTCATGCATTATAAATATACCCTAAATGTTGTCTTCAAAATATCACAATTTAACTTTAAAATGATGATACCCAAACTATAAGTCATTCAATTAAGTGAAACATTAACATGAAACACAATAGTGGGTTTGGAGTCATGTTCATTTGTGAGTGGTGGCAGAAACAGAATATACTCTATTACATGATCATTTACTCCCACTCCATCAAGCGGTTCGCTCATAAAAATGTACTATTTTTTGAAATTAATAATCAGTGTTGGGAATTCAGGTAATAATTTTAATAGGTAGATATAAATAATTATTATGGAATTTATATGATTTTCTATTCTATGAAGGAACCCACAATAGTGAAGTATAACAATCAAAGAACTCAATAATGTTGTTTATGCATACACATTTTTTTCTCTCTGATATATATCTCACGAAACAAAATAACATTATCATGTGCACGTAATTATTCATTGATATTTGATAGTATTTGATGTCTATAGAGGTGCACCTAAGGTGTTGTTGTGCACATTCTTGGATTCAATAGTTTTTCCTTTATTCTGGGAATTATGAATCAATATTAGAGTGTTTTATTATTCTTAATATTTTTGGATAATTATATGGTGATATGATTCTGTTGGAAAGGTTAGTTATGAACCCATATCCAACGGTAATTATAGGTTAATAGGGTTATAAAATTGTGATTTATTATTATCAATGTTAACTGGAAACCCCACCCACCCCCATGGGCACACCCTATCCCTATGGACAACAACCCAACCCCCTGGCCAGCCCCACACCCTCGGCAACCCCAACCCCCTAGACACCCCACCATAGACAACCCCCACCCACTGGAAACCCCCTACCCACATGGATAACCACCCTAACACCATGGAAAGCCACAAGCCCCCAGACACCCCCACCCCTTGACACCACCCCACTATCTTGGATAGCCCCCAACCCACTGGATAGCCCCCACCATCCTAGACACACCCCAACTCCATGACACCCCAACCCCATGGACCTCCCCCAACCCCCTTGACATCCCCCATCCCTTTGACACCACCCCACCACCTAGACACCTCCCACCCAATTGAAACCCCTACCCCCATGAACAGAACCCCCCAACCCCCTGGACAACCCCACCCATGGACAACCGCAACCCCCTGGACAACCCCCCACCCTGGACAACCCACACCCCCAAGACACCCCCACCCCATGGACCCACTACCCACTTGGATAACCCCCAAACCCTTGGACAGCCCCCACCCACCATGGACCTCTCCTTTACGCCCTTGAAACTCCACCCACAGAGCCCCTATCCCCCCAGACACCCCCACTTCCCTGGACACCCTGCCCCCCTTGGACAACCCTCACCTCCGGAACACCTCCACCCCTAGACATCCTTCCAACCCCTAGGACACCCCTACCCATGAGATAGCTTCCCCCACTCCCTAGACACCCCATATGCCCCTTGACATCCCTTCATCCTCGTGGACAACCCTCCCACCCCCTGGACTCCTCATACCACCTTGGACCGCCCCCACCCCCGTGGACAACACATCCACCCCCGAGACACCCCCACCCCCCTTGAACACACCATCCCCGGACCCCCTAGACACCCCAACCTCCTTGGACAGCCCCAAACCCCTTGCATATCCCACACCCTAATGGACACCCACCACCATTGATAGCCCCACCCCTATGGACAACACGCCCACTCTCTAGACTACCCCTACACCTGGAAATCCCCCCCAACCCCTGGACACCCCAACCCCCTGGAAAGCCCTACCCACCCCGTGGATAGCCCTCCCAACACCCGTGACACCCCATTCCCCCTTGGACAGCCCCCACCCCTGTGGACAGCCCACCCACCCCCTGAACACCTGCCTAACCCCCCAGACACCCCCACCCCCCCCAGACACGCCACCCCCAGACACCCCAACCTATATGGTCAGCCCCCACCCCTGGAATATCCCCCACCCACTAAACACCCCCATCCCCAGGACACCCCAACCCCTTGGTTAGGGTATCTGATCACTCATATAATCTATTAAAATATAAAATTTCTTCGTTATAAAATTTACTCAACCCCCAAATAATTGTCCTCCCCAAGTGTACCTGATCTTGTACACTCATGTATAGTTCATCAAAGATATTGTGTTATAAATATATATTTTTTTGTCTTTTATATTATGGTTCTCTTGGGGCCTCTTCCCTAATCAAGAGAAGACCGAATTTATCTTATGGAGGGATTGAGGATTTGAAAAAGTTCCGAGTCCAGTGGACTGGCACTGTTCCTACTGTTCCCACTTAAATCCTAGAATTCTATTTGTTGATTCTGAGGGATGGGTTAGAAGAGTCCCCAGTGTGGAAAGCTGTGGTGGTTCTTGACATGCTATGTCTGAGAATTTCTTAAATGTTCTCTTGGTCTTGTGGATCCTTGTCCAGAAGTTAGCAGGATGCATCATTTGACATCCACTTTTATCACCCGGTTCAAAAGATTGTTGGATGATTTCGGACACTTCCATCACTTGACGATGTGCTTGCTCTATACGAGAGGCATGTTCAATATTCTCATTTTCTTGATGTAGGAGAAATTCAATAACTTCTTTTTTGTACATGATTTTGAGATGAAATAGTTGAGGCCTATTCTTGGGCAAGCCATTGATTGCAAACAAAGCCAATTGAATGTGGCCGACCATGGGAAATAACATTGCATGGGACCATTTTCAGTGGGCTTTGTTGATTTGTGAGCATGGTGAAAGGCATTGCTCCATGAACACCCCATCCAATAATATGAATACCAGATGAGGAATTGGAAATTAACTGGCGCAATCTTCTTAGTGCTCCAAGGCATGACCACTGAAGGGATATCTACTGCTTTTCAGCCTTCGGATATCGAGAGGCTGATAGAGATGCTAAATCAATCTGGCATTGTAACCCTTCTATTATCTTAATATGATTTTCATATTTATGATAAGAGAATATTTTTTTCTTCAACTGAAAAAGTGTATTCAATATGTTGAGACACATATCATGAATCCCATCATTCCTCGTCATCTCAGAAATGTCGTACTGAGAATCATCCAAAGGCCTGAACATAACTGCTACTTCACCTTTCACCATTTGTTTTCTTATATTCATCACTTCTTCTTTATCATTCAATGATGATTCTTCTACCTGTTTAAACCAGAGCAGGTGCTTCCTTGTTGCTTCATCAGATTCAACAAGATTGGTATATAGTCCACTGATCAAATTAGAAGATAAATGACCCAGGGGTGGTTCAGAGAATGACCTGCACCCCAGACTATCTTCTTATGGATAAAGTATCTCACTTCTTGATGGTAAATCATCAGATATGACTCTCTTCACGTTTGAAAGTGCCTCAAGATAAGAGGGTTTTCTCGTCACTACATTATCCTCTGAATAAATCTCCAGAAAATGTGAATTACTACTACGGAGAAGACATTTGCAGCTAAATTCATCATCTTGGGGAGGACCACCATGATGGGTTACATAAAAAGATGAAATCTCTTACTCCTTGATCTTCTGGACACACAGAGGGTTTTTTGCGACTCTCATCCGAAGATGAAACTTTACGATCGATCGATATGTCATGAAGCAAGATTTCATGAGGATGTTTCTGTTATAGACCATCTGAATTAATGCTCCCACTATTGAGAACTAAGAGAGTAGAATATTGAACTCCAACAGATAATTGTTTATGGGATTCAAGAACTCAATTATTGAGTAAGGCCTGAACACAGATGGGACCTTGATTTCTTGACTGTGTTGGAGGGTCTTCTTCTTAGAGGCCTTCTTACTCACTTTTCCAGGTTTATGTTCCTGAATAGAAGGAATGATCATGTTAGGCAGATTGCATCCGCTCAAACCAGATGTATGTGCCTGGCTTGGTTGTCCGTATGATATGGGTGAGTACGCCCCACAACCCTCTTGGACTGGAACAAAGGTGTGTGTCTATTCCGGAGTGATATATTGATGTGTCACTCCACTGGTAGGGATAGATTTATGTGTTTTTCACTGAGATGATGCTGAAGCTATTATGATATCCTGACAGGCATCTAAGATATGAGCAGAGATTTGCTTCTGCTCTTTCACAATTGACAGAATGTGCTTGGTGACATCAGCCATTGGAATGGGGATATATGTCCATTCCAAGCTTGGAGTAGGTGTATGTTCCTACTCCTGTCCTCATTTTCCTATCAGTGAATCTGGAAAGTACTCAAGTGTGGGGGAAGAGAGTTTAGTTTCCCTTCTGTTTGACGCCAGCGCATTCCGACTGACTTCACCGAGTGCTACCAAATGAGACCTTTGGTAGACTTGATCAATACTAGCAGGTGTATGTGCCTGATAATTTCACTTTGTCGAACATGGTTGATGAGCTCCACCATATGTAGTCAGACGAGCCTACTGACTAGCTGATGACTTATAAACAGGTTTATGTTCCTGTCTATAGTACTCCGCCGGAATTGCATGGAATGATTGGCGTCGTGCTTCCAGATCAGTCTGCTAGATAGTAGAATTAATACAGTTGGGTGTATGTGCCCGCTCATTGCATTCCACTATGTTAGGTCGGTGGGTTCTTCCAAAAACGGTAGAGATGAGAACATGCTCACTATCAACCGGATTTCGCCTCTGGTGATTCATCTTTCCTTCTCGAGTTCTAGGAACCTGAGCTGAACACCTTGAGATGATGCCCTCATCTTTTTTAGGGTGCACTGCCGCACGAGTCTGGCGGCGATTGTTGGTGGGATCCCTCGGGAAGGACTCCATTCTTCATTAATTAAGGCCCTGAGGGACCTTCTCATTCACCTCCATAGAATATGGGAGTGAATAGTTATTGTGTTCCAGGGATAACGAACTGAAATGGTATAACACGGTGGTTGGCACCACCTGCTTCGTCATCACTGGTAATCGCTGTTCGGACAACCAGGTTGAATTTTCGACTTGGAGGGCTTATCGAGCGACCTCCAGAGTCAGAATATTACCATTTTTATGGTACTCCTTAACCAGCGCATTCAATACAAACCATTGAAGATGCTGAGTAGGTGATGTCATCCTCAGAGCGGACGATGATATAGTAGGAGTAGTTGCAGTAGTGGAATTTGCTGTAGAGGTTTTCACAGCAGAAGTATTCGCAGGTGTGAATTTGAGGAAATCCATTCATGAAATGCAGAAGATCTTGGAAAAGAGTTCATGTTTGATATAACAGACATAATCATGATAAATCCAGCAACTACATCTTTTGGATGAGAACATATGTCAATGATTGCTTTGTTTTCCCTCTCATTGAATTGAGTTTTAAGTATGGGCCATACAAAATAGGAAAAACATCATTTTAACATGGTTAAGGAATCACGTCGGGTTCACTATTTTTGTTTCCTCACTGGAATTGGGGATGACCTCGTTGATATGAGATTCAAACATTCCAATCGGTTTCTAACGGGTTTGTTCGTAGAACTAGAAACAACCAATGATTTCATATCCAGTTGGAGATACATTCCAATGGTATGTGCTCATTAGTTGTGTACTAATGAGCCTTAGGAATTTTCATTGGTCGAGAGGATGGGAGGTTGGACTCATCCCACCTTTTTTAGGTTAATTATTGTCTACTCTGGGACTCTCTTTGTAGATTTATGTTATGTTCGTGAATCCTTATTAAAGTACCAACTATAAGAATGAGCTTTCCCTTAGATCTTGCAATCAATGATTGATGTGTAGGAATTTAGAAAATATTTTTATATGTATTTCAGGTTCTTCATCGATATAGAATCATCTGTATTTGATAGAGATTCATAGAAAATGGTATCCTTCAATACATTATATAGATGTCTCTTGGTCATGATGATGACCATACTGGTTTTAAGCCACTCAGTGGGGCACTTGATGTTTATTGTCATTCAGCAGGACATGGATTGTTTCATTGTTGGGATCGTACCCGCAAATGGGATACCTACGTATCCTTATTTAGAGAAGGAATCATAACCCACATAGTTATAGAAAAAGAGGTATGATGTTTATGCATGATTTATGTCTCAATGAAAGATGTCATAATTACATTTACACTTTAAGCTCACGTGAGTCATGCTCGGTGTGAGAAACAAGAGGTATTGGTAAACTTATATAGTTGTTCCATGAAAGCTGCAATCATGAGAAATATGGTGGGGCTAATGTATGTGTGACTGCCCAGATAATTGAAGATTAGGATTTACAATAGGGAAGAAACCCAGGAACAAGGTCCAAAAAGGTATATGTACTTTACAGAGATTTTAATACTCTAACTTGGGTCTTACTCCTAAGGAAGATGCCCAAATTATAAGGGGACCCATGAACACTAGGGATTACTCCTGAAATGGAGGCCCAGGTCAAAAGAAGATAAGAATGGTTAAAGAGAATTATGATAACTGGGACTTACTCTTGAGAATGAGGACCGGGTTAAAAAAGGACATGGGGCTTACTTCTATGGAGGATGCCCAGATTAAGGGAATTTGTACTGGGGCTTACTCCTAAGGAGGAGGCCTAGGTTAAAGTGGAATTATCACTAGGGCTTACTCTTAAGGAGGAGGCCCAGGTTAAAGGAATTTTAGAATTTCTGCGGACTAGGGGATTACTCATGAAAAGGAAGCACAAGTTGAAGGAAAATATGATTGGGGTTACTCGTAAAGAGAATTCCCAAACTAGAGGACATGGGGCTTACTCTTGAAGAGGTGTCCGAAATTTGAGAAATTATGACTGGGGCTTACTCCTGAAAAGGAGGCCCATGTTTAAGGGACTTAAATAGAACTTAATCCTGAAATTGAGGCCCATATCTAGGAATTTGAGATTTTAGGACTAGGGCTTACTCCTCAGGAGGAGGCCCAGATTTGGGAATTTTGAAGAGTGGGGATTACTCCTGAAAGGAGGCCCAGGTTAAGAGAACATGGATTGGGGATTACTCTTGAGGTGGAGGCATAGATTTTAGATCCACTCATCTTTGATGGATGAGGTTGAATGAATGAAATATCTTAACATGGTGACATAATGGTATGTATATCACTAGGCTTTGAGAAATGTTCCATGGAATTACTTTAAGATAAAGAAGTCAATCATGAAATAATGCCATAAAATGGCTTTGATGAGTGTCATGAAGACTGAATCATGAATAGGAGAGGTGGAATGGCATGAAAGAAGTGAAATAGGAAGGAGAGGCACCCAAAAATAAAGGTTCATGCATGTCATGGTGGCCGCGCAAGTAGTGCATGTGCACACAAGTATTGGCCGCACAAGTAGACTTGCGCGACACATGGGGACTTGCGCGACATTTAACACTTAGGGTAAAACTTTGGAGATCCTTGGCTGAAGCCCTTAGTTCTATCCCTATATTCTTCTAGAAGGGTGGCACACATGTTCTGGTTAAGGAGAATGGGTGCCATGCAAGTGTGGCCATTTTTCTTTTGGGTTGGCCACACAGGAGCGCAAGTGTTGATGTTTCTAAACACTTACACCTTACTCCCCGTCTTTTGAGATTCCATTCTGGGTATGAAATTACCTTAGAAGTGTTCGGAAACCTTGAAGAAGAGACTAGGGCACCGAGAGCTCGAATCTGGGTTTTGGAAATTTTTTATCTTCTGAGAATGGGGGGACTGTAGGGGTATTTATAGGCTGGAGGAGACCATGAGTGGTTTTCAAATAGGGCGCGCAAGTCACTTGCGCGACCATTAGGCGGCGCGGAATTGTACTTGCACGACGTTAATGTAACTTGTGCGACCCATGGGAATTTGATTCTTTGTTTTTGCCTTTGTTGATTTTTGATGTTTTCTTCAAAGGATGAATCAATGTTTGTTAAGTCATTTTATTTTTCCATTCCTTTAGACAATATGACAAAAAGGTGTGTCAACGACAACATTAAGTCATGAAAAGTAGAAGGTCACACCTCGCATATTTTTATTCAACTGTGATCTGTTCGATGACTACATATTGAAAGTAAATTGAATATGTATATCTAATATATATATATATATATCTTTTAAACTATTCTTATTTTTATCTATAGAGAACATAAAGTGATGAAATATAGAATGTATTGTTCTATATCATTGATTAGGAGGAAGACATTGAATAGAAAAGAGTTTTCTTCTTAGATATAATTGAAGGTAATTATATTACTTTCTAAAATATTTAAATAAATATTTAATTAAGAATAATATTAATTTTTATTTCATGTATTGTGTTTTCCTTCTAACAATGCCATTGAGGAAATAAGAGCATTGGATTTTGGTCCAAATACTCTGGTTTGTGACTATAAATCAATTTTTATCAATGGGTACATATTTATTATCATTGAATGAGAAAAGAAAACGATAACACAACATGATGGTGTCATGGTTACGACCGCAACATACTGTTTTTCTCGAGCATCAGAGAGTAGACCACGATTTGAAAATGTAGGTTTTTATGGAGCCGTTGAAAAAACAATAGTATTGGATTATTAATCTCATGGAGGAGTCACTAGGATGAAATGATAGTGGTGTGATTCGATGACAAGGAAGGGAATATTTAGTGATGATTTTGGATTTCGAGTAATTGATATTACTCACAATCTTTCTACTCATGAACAATATGGATTGACATCAATGGCGAAACAAGTTTTTTATGTTAAAGACCATCATCAACCTGAATTTGGTGTCATTATTGATGTAATTCCTAAAAATATTTTTAATGATGGTGACGATGGAATTTAAAAAATCCCTAATTCCATTTTAAATGATTCATTTATTACTTTTGATGACTCCCATTGCTCAATATTTAGTGTTTACTATGAAGATGATTTGTGTTGGAAGATGTATAAAATCATTTATTCATGTTCTAAAATCTTTTGGTTTACCTCGACTTAGGTTGTTAAGGTTGGAACTATTAAAATTGATTAAATATTGTTTACAAATATGTTGTATATGACATGACCTTTATAAGAATTTCTGATGTTTCTTTTTTGAAATTTTATTTGAATTGCATTTTCTAATTTGGAATTGAACTGTATTCAATCCTACTAAACCATCATTTCTAACTAGGTGAACATTTTAATGTATTATTTACCATGTATAAAATTACTATAACTCTAAGACCTCACATTAACATTTTACCAGGAAATTATCATGATGGTTTGTATTCTTATGCTAAACATGTATAGAAACTTGCATCATCAACCTGGGATAATGAAATTAAAATTCTCGTTAATATCAACAACTTCTTTACCCCTTATGACTCCGGTATAATCAATGGTCCATGATTTTAATAGACTAATGACACTTAGTTCATAACCATCCTACTAAAAATTAATCTTATTTATTACATTTTGTATGATTTATTGACTTGATTATATATTTATTCAAGATCCCCTAAAACAATGGACAGTCTCGCCACCCCCATGGAAAAACCCTACCACCTGGATAGCCACGCTACCTCCATGGATAGCCCGCCCACACTATGGACACCACGTACCCCCTGCATAGTCACCCAATCCTGTGGACAGCCCGCCCACCTAGTGGATATCCCACCCACCCCCCTGGACACCTCCTACACCCTTGGATAGCCCCCTCTACCCCCACAGACAGTGCACCCACCCCCTTGACAACCCCCACCCCTGGACAACCCGCCTACCCCCGTGGAAAACCCACCCACCCCCTACACACCAGTACCCCCTAGATAGCCCCGCCACACATATGGACGACCCGCCCACCCCCAAGACACCACGTACCCCCTGGACTGGCCCGCCACCCTGTGGAAAGCCCTTCTACCACCCTGGACAGCCCATAACCCCTGGATATCTCCCACCCACATTGGCAACCCGTCCACCCCCTGGACACACCTACCCCTAGATATCCCCCACCCCCGTGGAAAGCCGTCCCACCCCTGTGGATTGCTTGTCCACCACCTAGACACCACCGACCCCCTGGACAGACCTGTCACCCCCATGGATAGCCCAACCCTAGAAATCCCCTCCCCCCCAAGGACAGCCCCCATCCCCATGAACAAACCGCCCACACCTCTAGACACCCCCTACCCCTGGACAACCCCGCCAACCCCATGGAAAACTCTCCCTCCTCTTGGAAACCATGTAACCTTCTGGACATCCCTATCACCCTCGTGGACATCCCCCCGCCCCATTGGACACCTTATACCCCAGGGATAGCCACACCACCACCGTGGATAGCCCCCAACCCCTTGGACACCTCGTACCCTCTGGACATCCTCCACCCCCATGGACAGCCCACACACCCCTATGGATAGCCCCCACCCCCTGGACACCACGTACCCCCTAGACAACCCCCACCCCCGTGGACAGCCTGCCCACCCCTGTAGACAGCTCGCCCACCCACTAGAAACCCCCTCCCCCCTAGACAGCCCCGCCAACCCAATGGACAGCCCAGCCTACCCAGGACACCCATTCCCCTCGTGGACAGCCCACCAACCCCATGGACATCCCACCCATCCACTAGACACCCCTACCCCTGGACACCATCCTAGTCAAACTTAATTTTTTATTACATCCTGTATGATTTATTGAATTCATTATATATCCTTTCAATCTCACCTTAGAAAATAGATAGTTAAATTATACATGACTCACCCTATTCCCTCTAATATATTTGGTTTTTCGGTTACACATTACTTATCCATTCCTAATTAATTTCATATTTGTTTTAAAATGTAGGAAATGAAACGAATCGAATAGGGGTGACTGGAAAAGATGATGGACAACAATCGTCACATGGAGGTGATTGGAATTCCACAACATGTTCCCATAGTGAGTTTTTTATTTCATATATATATATATATATTTAATAAATATATAATTTCCTTTGATTAATTATGTTGTAAATTTTTTTTCATGATCAACCTCTTAGGTGATAATTATTTGATGAGAAGCCTAGTAGTGGTCTCAGTACTCAGGGTGTTCGTATGAGGGGGGGGGGGGTATGAGAACTAGCCAATCTCGTCGGAGTACCTAATTTGACCCTACCCCTCCAACTGGCATAACATCTATCCCACATTCTGATCCAGGTGTGTTGATAAAGGCACACAAGATATTTAGTCCTCCCATATTTTCACCAACTTTTACATCAGAGTTTCCTTAGTTGTATATACCATATCAGATAATGATTCAACACCACATCCATCATTTTTCAAGTCATCTATGCCATCTTCATTTACATATAATTACTTCTCTCTGAGCTATTATATTACATCTTCTTCTACTACTGCTCTGCTAGAGTCTATCTCTGTGGAGCATACATTGATATCCACTCCACCATTACAGGGTGTTCCTTCAGTTTTTGCAGATCCAGCGGCACTAATTGATCAGTCTGTCATATGTATATTTATAGAACCATACCATTTTTTTACCATAAATTATTTTCATTATAAAATGAATTAATAAAATATATTTTTTAATTTCATGATAGTTACATATACTAATAGGAGGCGTGGGCATGGGTGTACACGCATGCATGTGGTGTGGAACTGCCACTAAGAGTTTATGTTGGACTACAATGAAGATAGTCTTATTATAAAAAAACAGGGCAACAATGATAGTGTTTTTGGTGATGATTTATAAATAATTTGACATCATTCCTATTGGCCAACAATCATGGAAACAATTTAAAAATTAATTAATGGATAATACATGGAAAAAGGTATGGGTAAAAAATTATGTTTTACTTGATGAAATATATTATTTTTTTAATTATATGAATTAATATTTTGAGGCCATCTTCAGTTTAATTTCCCTGATGGTGAGAGTTCATGACCATCATATCTAATGAATTTATTTGAATATTGGAGAGCCTGTGAGCATGAGTTGTATACTGTTTGGAGTTTTAGAGTTGGCACATAGTTAGAGGCGGTCCCTACCCTTGATGACCGTATCGTAGAAAAGTATCGATAGATGATTACTTATTGGATATCTACATTGTTTATTATATTAATAACATATGTGACATTCAAATGAAAAAGTTCATGTTTCTCATTAATACTAACTTTTGTATTATTGATTTTTTTTAAGATTTATCTGGAAGAAATAAAAAAAACATTGATGTTAAAAAATACCTCCACACATAGGGATGTACTACGATGTCATCTCATGGGTGAATGTTGGTAAGATTGTTGTTTATAATTTTCTTTACCACTTCCATTTTCTATTGTTTCTTCCATAATTTATTTAATTTCTAATGTTGGTATATAATTTTAGTTATGAATGTTATTATTGGTACCCAATTATTAGTTATTGTTTCCTACATTCAATGTTGTTCTTGAGGGGAAAATTAAATATTGAAGGACAGGTGACTCAAGAAAAACTATTTTGTTCGTGTTGAAGTAATAAGGATATAAGTGTGGTTAATAAACCGACTCACTAGAAGATTGTATGCTTTAATATGTTGATATCAAATTATAATATCTATTTTTTAACTTTATAATCTATTTATATTAGTAAAAGGTTTCTTTAGAGGCCCTTGATGCCCAGGAACCTGACAATTTTGGTCCAAACCCTCACTTACATTAGGTGTTGGGAGATGAGAACCCTAGTAGAGTATGCTGCTGGCTTAGGAAGAGTATAGTATCGATTGGATATTTTAACTCCACATGTACGTGGTGTAGTGCCACCTAATTCTATAAGGTTAAGGCATAAGCAAAACAAGATGACAAATAGGCCATATAGATGGCCAAATAGTCTGTTAGGGAAAATACTACATTTATGAAACTGATGGATGTTTTGCATCCAACACTTCCACTATAGGACATTAGATATTTTGATGAATATATTTTTTGTATGAGTTCAATATATGTGGAAACAGGTGTGGGTTCTATTGGTGGTCAAGACAATGGCAAGGAGGGGGCCGAGGTAGAGGAGGTGGTGGGCCTGGATGAGGGAGAGGAGGAGGCCGAGGATAAGTATAAGGGAGAGGAGGAGGCCAATGAGGAGTACGAGTGTGAGGATGAGGGCATTGAGGATAGAGATGAAGATGATGGGGACGGCGAAGAGTACAGGTGTGAGACTGATGATGATGATGATGGATAGATTGATCTGTTACATTTTTGACTGATATTACTAACATTTGATGTTTGATAATTTGTTGTGTTTGAATATAGTTGTGATTAGGTAGGTCAATTTATCTTTTTTCTTTATCTATAAATAATAAAACTAGCCTTGATGACTAGTTCTAGCTGATTCACCACTCTTCTAGTCACCCCACCCCCAAGAAACCCCCTACCACCTTAGACAACCCCCATCCCATGGACAACCCCCCATGGACACCCCTACCCCCTTGGACAACCCCCCAACCCATGGAAAACCCCCTAGACACCCTCCATCCCCTAGACACCCCTCCCCCATGGAATGCACACCGTACCCCCTTGGACATCCACCATCCACAAGGACAACCTCCACACCCCCTAGACAGTCCTACCTCCTTAGATAGGCCGCCATCCCCCAAGGACAGCTGCCATCCCTGGACACCCCTACCCCCTTGGACATTATCCCTTACCAACACGGGTATCTCCCACCCCCTGGACAACCCCTGGACACCCCCACCCCCTGGACACCCCCTCACCCCACGCCCTGGACACTCCCTACACCCTTAGATATCCCCTACCCACATAGACATCCCTCACCCACATGGTTACCACCCCCACCCCCTGGACAGCCCCCACCCCCCATGGACAACAACCCACCCCCTCAACACCCCACCCCCTTGGACAACCCCACTAGAATCCATATTTTAATTGGATATTTTGATGTTTATAGAAAAATTAGATATTCTGATATCAAATTTTTATTTAGATGGTAGTTGTATGGAAGCAATATTTATGTATATTTAATTATAGAAGAATTTATATATTAACATTTAATTTAATTAAGTGTTTTTTTGCATATGTTATACATTCCTAAATATGTTTTTTGATTTTAAGAGAAATGGTATATAAACATGTGTTATTATATTAATGATCAACCTCAATAATCACTTCCATGTTTAATTTTGTAATGAAATGAAAGATTGAAACAATGGAAAAGTCTATATATGAATGATAGTATTCAGGATCCGGAATAATATCTTCCTAAGTCTTTAAATATCATTACTAAATTATGCTATTATTGCATCTGTATGAAATGATATTGGGGGATAAAAATGGTAGTTCCCAATATCACCTCTAACCCTTGGACACACCCTACCCCCTTGGACATCCCCCAACCCCCCATGAACAGCCCCCACCCATCTAGAAAACCCCTACCCGCGTGGACAGGACCCCTACCCCCTTGGACAACCCCCAACCCCTAGGTCCACCCCCACCCCCTAGATACCACCCCACCCATGGATAGCCCCTACCCCTTAGACAAACTCAAACCCCAAGGCATCCCCAAACCCCTGGTCACCACCCCACCACCTGGACACCCCAACCCCCTGGACACTTCCAACCCACTTGGACAGCCCCCAACGCCTAGGTAGCCCCCAACCTCCTAGACACCAAAAAAACACCTAGACACCACCACACCCCCTGGATGCCATACCCCTTCGAAATACCCCAACCCCTAGCAGCCCCTTACCCCCTATACAACACACCCCCAAGACACCCATACCCATGTGGACAACCCCCAAACCCCTGAACATCCCCCCTGGACAGACATACCCCCCTAGAAACCCCCACCCCTTGGACATCCCTACCACCTCAGAAAACCCCCAACCCCTAGACACCCTACCACTTGGACACCCCCTACTGCCTAGACAACCCCCATCCCATGGAAAACCCCCACCCCCACGATACAACAACCCCCATGGACACCACCCCCACCCCTCAACACCCATACCACTTAGACATCCTCCACCCACTAGACACAACACCAACCCCTGGACACCACTACCCTCTGGATAGCCCCCTGGATAGCCCCCTGGACAACCCAAAAAGAGAGCCCCCCTCGGACAGCCCACACCCCTTCCTAACAAATTATTACTATCATCTAAACCAAATCATTCCCAGTTTTGTTCGTTTTATCTTATATATCATGAATTATTTTTTCATGATCATTTGCATCAAATAGAAGCACATTATGAAGAAAAATTAGGTCACCCAATTGGAATTAGGGGTGGTTTAGAGTGATGGATGTAGTTCCATGACTACCCAGTCTAAAATGTTGAATCAAGGTTGTTTTATATATTGTTTTATATAACATCAATAAATTGACACTCTCAACCTGGCCCAAAAATGTGGAATCAATTATTGGTTATAGTTTATTAGCTGACCAAATTACCAATACTAGAAATTTAAGATTGGTTGGAAAGCTAATGGGTTCCCCATGTCAAGATGTTTTTTATGTTTTAGAAATGATGTTAACCAAAAAATAGTACTATTATTAAAGGTTTTGGGTTTGAAATATTATTTTTAAAGATTTTTTTTCAAGAGGCATGTTCCATTAATAATTATATGACTTGGATTTTAGATGATAAATACCACAGAATTAAAGGATGATGGTACTAATCACATAGCATTTCCAGATTTAGTTGCATATGAATGTTTATTGATGATATTGTTAAAAAATATTGGTATCAACATGACTTTTTATAGTATAAATTTTTAAAATTAGAGGGTGTTGGTTTATTTATGATAGACAGTTATTATTGTAGATTTAATATTATCTGAAGAAAGGTTATTTATATTTACGCGATGTTGTTAATATAATGGAAAACTATGACAAGAAAGGACTATCAAATATCCATAAATAACTTTCTAGAATATATGGTGATTTATCAAAAGGAATAAAATTTTGGAGATAAAATTTAGTAAAACACTACGGAAAAATTAATGATAATAATTAATTAGAAAATATTCATCTATTACCTGGTTTCATTATTTTGTAATGTGGAAGGAATTTGTTTTGAAATTAACCAATAGGACATGGAAAACTATTCTAAAAGGTATATATTCAAGTGAATAATGATTATAGTTTTTCCAATGTATGTAATGTTGGACTCTGGTGTATGAAATATTGGATTCTGTGTTCAGGTGTATTGGCTTGTTTGTGCAAGTGTATCTGATTTGCTGTAGGTGTATTAGAGTTTGGTTTTATGAAATATTGGAGGCTTCTGCATATTAGATTATGTGTGCAGGTGATATGAAATTCTATGTGGTTTATTGGACTAGGTGCTTTGGCTTACATTCATGTATATTGGGTTTTGCATACATTTTAGGTGTTTGGTTTGTCATAATGCTGTCAAATCTAGGTGAAGGATATACCAACGGTTTAAAACCATTGATATACTTCTGAAAGAAATATTAATACTATACTAATGGTTATAAATCGTTGGTATAGGGGTAAATGAAATGTGAAAGGCATACAAACGGTTACAAAACCATTGGTATATCAATGTACATCTGCATTTTACCCACGGTTTCTTGAAACTGTTGGAAAAATCCTATACCAACGGTTATGAAACCATAGGTAAAACACATAATTCTTTGTAAACCAATGGTTTGAAACTGCTGGTTTAGATTTTTTCCACCGGTTATAAGTAACGGTTGGAATGTTTTGATTTTTATGCATCATATACCAACAGTTATTTAGAAATTGTTGTTATATATCTATCCCTACACTGGAATAACCAATGGAATCCCTTCATGACCAAATTTTTTTAATAGTTGGCATAGTTTTCTTTCCAGTAGTGTGTTGAATAACAGACTACCCCAAGAAATGCAAATAGTAAGCTGCACATACACATGTATAGTGACCTTTTCATTAATAGGATGGATAGAATAATAAACATTATTGTAACATATTTTTAATAACATATTATTATGTAGAACATATTAGAGCTATTATTTTTTTATGGAAACAACAATGGAAGAGGAGGAAGGAGAAGAAAATAACACTGAAAGAGGTGATAAATAATTACATTTTCTTCAGGTTCTTCCTTTTGATTTCATAAAAAGGGATCCTTAGGATTTCTTTCTGATTAACGTGATGCCTCTAGGTATAAGTCATGTAATATGGGATGATATTTGAGTAGGTTTTGGAAAAACCTAATGGCTTTGGAGGTGTGAAATTAAGAGAAGGAGAAGTAACCATTTATAAGAAAGTTGATGGCCACTTTAGGAAAAGAATAATTTATTATTTTATAATAAAATAATTTTCGTTTTTTAATGGATTAAAATGGGTTTATGTCAAGGATAATGTGGGTGTAGGCTGAAAACATCTAAACCATTAGATTTTAGTTAGGTTTAGGTCACCATATTAACTTTATCATTTAGATATAACTCTTAGTTGAATAGTATAGCTTTTACCATGCATTCTTGTATTGTTATAATAAATGGATAATAGAATTACAATAAAACGCCAAGTGAACCCACAGTGGTTCATTATTGTCATATATAACCTTATCTATGTCATTTGGATGAAATTTATATTTTTAGTAATATTATAACATTTAATAATATGTTGTTTGTTTTAAAAACTCATGTATGTCAATTTTGAAACTATTTGTTTTTTTTATTTTTTTATATTCATATAAACATTATCACATTGAAAAGAAAAATTATTTAATCAACCCTAACATATTATATTTACCTGTAAAATATGTATAATGCATAAAAAGTAACAATTTAAATTTATTTGTAAATTTATAATATCAATTTTTTTAATCATTCATTAATAAAGTAATTAGTTCATGATTATTATGTATTAAATAAATTTAATTATTTAATTTCAAAAAATTATAAATAATGTTCCATTATATAGGAAATTTATTTATCTTTATAATTAATATTTATAGTAGAATTTATCTTATGTATAAATCTATATTAATAATTTTTTATTTGTGAAAATTTGAATTTAACACTTTTTAACTCTTCTTTAAATAAAATAATAATAAATGTCCTAATCTAATCCATGTAGATAAAAATGGTCATATTTTATTCCAAAGGTTGATTTGGGTCAAAATAAACTTATCTAATTGAATTAAAACATGTGTAAGGGTAATTATAATATCATTTTTACCTTTAACTAACCTATTTACTTTTCATTATTGTAAATAAAAGTAAATAATTACTATTCACCAAAAATTATTTTTACTTTTTTGAACAAAATCATCTTTAATGATTCCAACTATGTTTCTCAGATTTTTGAAATTCAATTCACATAAGTGGTGAAATTATTTTTTAAGAAAATTTGAAAATGTTTCTTGATGGTGGGTAAAAAATGGTAAAAAGTTCAATAAAAGTTTTATATATCTACACTTAGTATAAAATGAATCCAAGGAATATAATTGGACTAATGTTGGTATTATGTATCAATTTTGATATTAAAATAAATATAAATTAAAAATAATTATTTAAAAAAAGCTAGTATTAAATAATTTTTTAGTGATTTTCACTTTTCATAAAAAATTGAATGTTCTTAAAAAAATACAAAAAAATATCCCAAAGCTAATTTTGATATTCTAAATCCAAAAACCGAATTCCAATTTGAAAAATTAATTTTGAGAAAAAAATCAAAAATTGGGTATTACTATTCATAATTGCGTTTTAAAATGATACGTTTTATTTTTCATGATATGATAGAACATGATGTTACATACAATGAAAGCTATTGTATTATTCAATGTGAAGTATACCTTTGAATCTTTGTGTGTCACATTATTCCCTCCTTCAAATAATTTCATCCTCAAAATTTCTAAAATACTACTATGTTAAAATATTTGAGTGGTTCTTCATCGTATGTTCTTATGGATCCCACATTGGCTCTTTCGTTTTATTGTTTCTCCATAGAAATTCTACCAAACGAGTCGTCCAGTTTCTCCGCACATGTTCTCTATGATCAAGAATCCTTAGAGGCTCTTCATAATATGACAGATCTGGTTCCAGTTCTAATTCTTCATAGTTGAGTACATGTGTTGGGTCAAGCATGTATCTTCTCAATAGTGATATGTGGAACACTTCATGAACATTGGAGAGACTTGGTGGCATTGAAAAATGGTATGGAACAACTCCAATGCGTTCTATAATCTCAGAAGATCCTCTATACCTATGACTTAATTTACCCATTTTATCGAATCCTATAACCCCTATTCCATAGAGATACCTTCATGGAAACATGATCTCCTACTTCAACTTCCAAATCCTTCCTTCAGTTATCAACATTGATTTATTCCATCTTTACACTACTTTGATGTGGGTTTGGATAATTTTCACATTTTCCATTGTTTTCTCAACAAGTTATGGCCCTACGAGTTTTCATTCACAAAAATCAACCCAACAAGTTGGTGTGCGACATCTCTTTCCATATAATGCATCATATGGATCTATATAAATACATTAATTGAAGTTATTTTTATAGGAAAATTCTACCATAGGAAAATACTGGTCCCACATACCATGAAAGTCATGTGACCAAGTTCTCAACATATATTCTATGGTTTAAATAGTCCGTTATAATATTCCATGAGTTTGATGGTGGTAGGCAGTGCTCAAATGATGTTCAATATGAATGGATTTAC
Organism: Viscum album; assembly: GCA_963277665.1. NCBI lineage: Eukaryota > Viridiplantae > Streptophyta > Magnoliopsida > Santalales > Viscaceae > Viscum > Viscum album. Next base: position 1,676,087,052 of record OY728133.1, read on the forward strand.
GAAGTCTTTTATAGAATCACGATGAAATATAGGGATCACGATCAGAAACCATTGATAGGGGAACATCATCTTGATTTAAAACTTCATTAATATATAGGGTTTCTAAAATTTTAAGTGGTAAATCTTCTCTTATAGCCTGAACATGTGTTGTCTTTGTAAAATGATATACAATGCCCTATTTTTCATCATTCTTTCAAGGAATCTTTTTTATCCCCATGACAGTGTCCATCATATTATCATCCCATTTGCATCAGGAATGTGAAGAGGTTGCATGAATCCTCCAGGATGTTATCTTCCATCCCTAACCAGTTGAAAAACCATACATCTTGACAAATAATCAGAAATATCCTTCTTCATGTTGTCCCACCAAAAATATTTTTTCAAATTGATATACATCTTAGTTCTACTATGGTGTATTGAGAAATTGGAACTATAAACATCATCCAACAATTCCTGTTTTAGATCAGTTATATCGAGAACATAAAGTCTCTTCCCAAATTCCCAAATTCCATCTTCATACACAAAGTCAATGAATCTCCCATTATTCATGGATTTAATTTTCTTTTGAAACTCTTCATAATCAATCTAGGAACATTTTTTTCCTTTCAAGTAAAGATGTTTTAGAAAAAATTTGAATGATTATCAATGTTTCACTTTCCAGGATTATTCCCATACCCATCATTACTTCATCCATGAACATAGGAACATTTTTAACTCTCATCTTGTTCAGAACACCATGACCCTTTCTAATCAATGCATCTTCCACATTATTTTCATTCCTTCGGTTATAGTGTATAGTGAAATCTTAATCCTTGAGTATTTATAGCCATCTTATTTGCCTCATGTTGAGTTTTTTGGGGGAAAATATACTTCAAAATATTTTTATTTATAAAAATATCACATTTTTTACCATAGAGATAGTTTCTACATATCTTCAAAAATAATATTACTACTTCTAACTCAAGATCAGGAGTGAGATATTTTTTTATGAATTTTTAGCTGATAGGATACATAGGTAATAACATTATCATTTTTCATAAGGAAATAACCAAGTCATATCTTTGATGAATCACTATAAATAACAAACCCATCATTTCTCGATGATAGAGTCCAGATAAGATAATTAACTAATATTATCTCCATTAATTCAAAACATTATTCATAGTCTATTTTCCAAAAAAAATAACCCATTTACGTGTGGGCTTGTTAAATGGGTTAGCCAATCAAGAAAAATAATCGATGAAACAGTGATAATAACCTTCTAAACCAATAAAACTACATATATCAGTTATAATCTACAGTTCTAACCATTCTTATATTGCTCTTGTCTTTGATGGATCAATAGAGATCTAGACTTAGAGACAATATGGCCTAAAAATAATTTTATTGATGCCAGAATTCACACTTGCTAAACTTCCCTTATAATTCATTTCTTCTAGGAGTCTTTAGAATAGTGCAGAAGGGATGTTCATGATCTTCATAGATTTTGGATTACACCAAGATATCATCAATAAAGACTACAAAAAAGTAATCAAGATATTTCTAGAAAACACTATTAATTAGATCCTTGAAGATAGAGGGAAAATTAGTTAGTATAAAAGGAATTATTGTAAACTCATAATGCCCAAACCTCTTACGAAATGATGTCTTTATAATGTATTCCTTCTTCAAACACAACTGATGTTATCTAGATTAAAGGTCAATCTGTTAAAAATATTGAGCTCTATGATGTTGATCAAATAATTCATCAATGTGATGTAGGGTATACTTTTTCTTTATTGTTATAGCATTTATCTCCCTATAGTCAATGCACAACCTCATAGATCCATTCTTTTTCTTTAAAAAATAGCATGGGCTCCCCATAGAAAAAGACTCGGGTGAATAAATCCTTTATTACTCAGTTACCCGAGTTGTTTCTTTAGTTTTACCAATTCCACAGTGGCCATTCTATAAAGGGTATTCAATATGGGCTATGTACTAGGAATTAAGTCAATGGAAAAACTCAATTTCACATTCTATAGGATGTCCAGTTAAATAATATAGAAACACATCAGCATATTATTGAACAATGGGTACATCATCTATTTGATCATTACATTCCCCACCAATAGTTATTAAGTTATCTTCCTCATCAATAATTTAATTTAGTAGAGTTTCTAGGGTTGATCTAGAGAAGAATCATTGGGTGACATTTCTGCTCTAAAGATAGTGTACTCTTTATCATTATCGAAAACTCTATCCACCATATAATTACAATAAATTTTCACATTATGTTCTGAAATCCAATCCATACATATGATTATTTGAAATTAAATCATGGTTATGATGATGAGATCATCAGATAAAGTGCGAGTAAATTCCAAAATGAGAACTGATTCACCACACATTGTTACAATGAGGAGTATAGACTTAAAACTTCTTTATTATATTTAATTGGAAATAACTTGTTTTTTATGAATCATAGAAGATATGAAATAATGCAATGATCTAGAATCAAATAGATCATTAGGTAAATATGAAGACAGAATTAAATTACTTACCACCATGTCATTCATAGCTTCATCCTTAGTAGTAGCGATTTCATAATCTTGGCCATTCTTTCTTGGAGTTTTTCTAAGGTATGTTTCCTTGGTGATTAGGATATTAATTGGAATAATGAACATTCTATCTACAATTGTAACATTCAACATTGATAACCTCTCTCATTCCCTTGAAATCACAAGTTTTGTTGCCTTTATCACCACACTTGTAATAGACTCCAATTCCTTTCAAGAAGCACTTGGGTGTTTGTTCCCACATTTACTTGAGGATGAATATTCAACTTTTTCATTCTTCCCATTATTTCCATTTCTATAGTGTTCAATAGATTTTCTCATCTCCTACTTTTCTTTAAATTCGTACGACATAGATAATTCTTTTCTGCCTTGATAGCACATGAGACTATATCTTCATACAAAGATAAGGATTCTAATACTAATACTCAATGGAGAAACTGTTTTAACCCATTAAATAATCGATCAATCTTACTCCATGGGTTACATATATAACTTGCAACATACCACGATAACCATGTAAAGTTAGTCTCATTATTTACAACATTCTCATCCCTTTTCTTCCATAGACTCTGAAATTGACTTTGTATATCCACTAGATGGTCACAATGAAATTATTTTATAGAAAATATTTTTAAACTCTTGTCATTCCATATTAGATTCTTCATTATCTTACATTGTGTTTTGAATCAATGACAACAATTGATTTTCATCTCCTGTGAGGTAATAAACTGCCATGACAACGTTTTCCCTTTTGCTACTCCCCGAAGAATTAAATATTTTCTCTATGGAACTTATCCATTGCTCAGATACAAATGGATTTGTAGTTCAATTGAATGTTAGTGGGTTTTCATCATTAATATGTCCAACATTGACCCTTCACATTGTGGAATAGGGTGATCCATATTGGTAAGGTTATTATTCACAATCTGAGTGAGTTTTCCCAGTATGGTTATATATATTTCAACACTAGATGCATCACCTAATCATCTATAATTATATTGAGTAGGAGTGAAATACCTACATGGATTATGTGAATTGATATGGTGTTTGTTCATTCCACTATGAGCCATTTCTAATCAATGTAATACACTAGATTAGTTTATGAATCACAATACATAAATTCAAACAAGTAAAATACGAAACATAAATTGAATATTTTATGCCTATAATCTATAATCATAAAAAAAATATTTTCATTAAGGATGTATTTACTCAAAAATATTTCATAATATCTTGTAAATAAAATGTGAATTATCCTAAGCATATCCCCTAGGATTTTTGTAACCATGAGTGCAAGAAGGCCTGCTGTTATGTACCAGGATACCCCGGGTCAAGCCCAAAACTCATTGTCAGAGTTTTCACTCCCATGTACATCTATTCCAGGGCCACCTCTACCAGCATGTATCTAGACATGTATGTATATTCTTATAAAATACATATAATATTTACACTAAATATAGGGATGATATTATATACTAATACTCAATGTTTATCTTAGTGTAAAATTCTATATTTAGAGTTTTTATAAATCTAGTTTCCATGGTTTGTACTAAACTTTCTCTTATACAGTGTATAATTCCCTGAACCTTGTTAACCAGAGTAAGTGCATTATTACATAACATTACCATGATCCCAAGATATCATGTCTGGAGAGATAGATTAGTTAATATCCTTGGATGTACCAGATACATAGATGAGTATTACATTACATCATGAAATAAGAAAAAAATTTGTCCCCTGTGAACACACACATATCAATTATCCTATTCATACATGTTAATTGTAATATAATTCGTCGCATCCTGGGATAAATTAAACATAGAATGTTGTGAGCTCTGATTCTCATTAGGGATTACAATATAGGGAAAACTTTTACAAATAAGAATAATCATTTAAGGAAATGTATATGACTAAAGCACAATGATTTTAAACATAAATTTCAGCATTATATGGAAATGATAAATAAAATAATTCCATTTAATTTTTCACAAGGATATTCTACTTGTAATATAATCACATGTAAATCAATATCTAATTTCATAATTATGCAACGTATAATGTCAGACATCATAACCACATAGTCAAGGCTTCGTGCCAAGACTAAAAATAAAGATGTTGTCATGGTCTTATTTCACAACACTAGATTTTCTCATGATACCTACTGATGCATCGAAGAGCTATAGCAAGATCCAGCCATCACTTACTAATTCCAGTGCAGTCCTCATATGATAAGGTTGAAACATAACATAAACATTCATATTAAAACTAGAATATGATATGATAATGCATTAACCCTAAACCATGAATGGTATAAAAATAACACATTCATAGTACAAGATATCACGAAACATTAAAAACAGTATGGAAGATTGCATCACAGTAAATGAACTCCAAAAAATTGTAAAATCCATCATAGGATGCTCACATTGATGAAATCAAAACAATTTGAGTGAAATATCTCTATCTATTTTGAAATCATTTAAATGTCACATACTTATAGAAGAAAACATTTATTTTCAAAATATTAATATAAGCTTATAATATAATCTTAGAAGCTGTTATGATGGAAGAAAATATCCGAACCTGCAATTTATGTTAAATAACATTCTTTCTTTAATTTTGTTGAATAATTCATAAAATAACATGATTGGAAAATGACATAAAGATTTCATTAAAAACCATTTATAAAAAGTCAAAAAATTGTATAAATTAAATTAACCTATAATCAACGAAATAGTATAAATGTTTGGAAATAAATTTTTTAGAAACACTAATGTTAATGAAAAAGAAGTCCCTATAGATACTTACGTAAAAACAACATCAGATAATAATGAGATTGTAAATTTAACCCTTACCTTGTACTTTTCCTTCGTCGAGGGTATGTTAAGATCCTATATAATAATTAAAACATTATCTATAAATTATAGAAGAACCACATACATAAATATGATATCATATATGATCTTTTGATACTACATTGTTAATAATATTTCTGTAGTATCATTGTTTTAGGTGTTTATTAAATTGTTTTCCATTATATTTTTTCTTATGTAAGTAATGTTTGTTATGGATAGGATGTATTAAATTCATTTACATAATGATATTATGTTTTTAAATCATTATTCTTAATCATAATGTAAAAATTATTCTTGAATGATTATGATGTGGAATGAATCTCATCACGTTTGTGGAGACGGTAATCCGTACATACGCACGAGAAAAAATATAAATCTATTGATAGTAAAATAGTGTGTAATTGGATGGTATATCACATATACTGAATAATTAATATTATATATATATATTATTTACATTAATTATACATCATTATTATACCCACCCAAATAATGAAGTGTTTAATAACAAACTATAACATGACGTGGAGTGGAGACGGTAAGTCGTATGTACGCATGTATGGTGACTTTGTAAAAATAGGATGAATAGAATAATGAATATTGTTTTAGCATATTTATAATAACAAATCAGTATGTATAATGTACTATCAAAATTATTTTTTTATGGAATCAACAACGAATGATGTGGCGAAAGAAGAAAATAACATTGAAAGAGGTGATGAAATATTTATCTTTTTTTCCGGTTCTTCCTATTGATTTGATCCAAAGGGATACTTAATATGGCATTATAATCAAAGTATGGCCTCTAGGTAGAAGTGAAGGTAGGTGGGTAGATATTTTAGTAGGGTTTTTCTGAGCCAAATGGCTTCTGAGGTGTGAAATTAAGAGAAGTGGGAGTACCCTTTTATAATAGATGTGAGGGTAACTTTTACCATGTATTCTATAATTATTATTATTATAATAAATGCTAAATAAACATACTATAAAAAGAGAAGAGAACCATAAGTGGTTCATTATTGACATATAGAACCTTATTTGAGTCCTTTTTCCCAACCGTATATTTTTAGGAATAATATATCATTTAATAATATAGTATTTGTTTTATAAACTCATTTATGTCAATATTGTCACTATTTTGTATTTTGATATTGTTAAAGTAATAGAAACATTATAACATCAAAAAAAATCTTTTAATCAACCATAACATGTCATATTAACCTAGAAAATTAGTGGGATGCATCAAAAGTATAAATATACATTTATTTGGAAATTTATAAAATAATTGTGTTAAATCATTCATTAATAAGTTAATTACTACATCATCATTGATTCCTAAATAAATTTAATCATTTAATATATACAAATTATAAATAAAGTACCATTATATAGTAAATAGTTTTACTTACTGATGTCAACTGTGTCTCTCGGCTTTTTGAAATTCAATTAACTGAAGTAGTGCAATTAGTTTTTATGCAAATTTTCAAATGTTCCTAGACAGTGAGTAAAAGATGGTAAAAAGTTAAATAACATTTTATATATCTAATAATATTAATAAAATAATACAATTATTTATATTGATAAAATATATATATTTTGTATCTATTTAGACATTAAAATAAATATAAATTAAAAATAAATATTTAAATAAAACGTCATTTTTAAATAATATAATAGTTTTTTACTATTTATCAAAAATTGACCATTCTCAAAAAAATATAAAAAATTCACCCTAAGATAATTTTGAAATTCAAAATCCAATGAACGATATTCAATTTGAAAAATAAAATTTAAAAAATTTCAAATAGTGGGTATTACTTTTAATAAATTCTTTTTAAATGGACTGTTTGGTTTTTTGGGATGGGCTAGAACTCGAAATAGTGTAAAATACAAGCTATTTTATTATTCAAAGAAAAGAATAAAATGGATGATTGGGGTGTTACATCATTAATAACATTATACATTTCTTATTAATAAAAATGAAACGGCCAATCATGCTTTGTGCAGACTGTCACGCCCAAGACATAACGTGTTTCATTTTCAATCACCACAATGAAAAGATTTTATTAAAGTGTAAGTTAAAAAATAATTTTTATATCTATACAATTTTATGATATTGAAACAATAAAAAATATTAATATTTCCTCTCATTCTATCAAAATGATACCATCATCTAGGCATATGTGCGAACTACCCCCTCTATGAAATGATTGATTACTATTTTAATTTTCATCATCGATGTATATATCTAGTCAAGATGAGGATAATAAAGAATAAATGTAATTTTTATGATATAAATATAGTTCTATTATAGAAAATTTGAGATCCTATTAATGACACGATCAATAAATGATTATTGTTAATTCAATCATTTAATATGAGCGAACTAAAAGGATAATGATATATTATTTATAAGATATGACTCTTTAAAAATTATTATATAATTATAATTATATAAATTATAATATATAATATATTTAGAATAAAATAAGTTAATTAATCCTTTTGTATAATGATATTTTCACTAAAAAACCAAATAATTATCCATTAATCTTTGTAAGTTCTGGTTTTGGTTTGTTTAACTACCTATATGAATTAAAAAATGAAATTATATAATTGATAACTAGGAGAACTTATTCAATTTTATAATAATATATTCATATATAATTAATTATTTTTATGGTACTGTTATATCAATATTTAGCTCATTTATTAATAAATCACACTTTATTCATTAAAAATCTTAAAAACATGCTCTACACTGATTTCATCTTCATGGTTTGTAACAAAAACTACCATGGTGTAAAATTAATTCTATATAAATATAATTTAATATAAATTATGGTACCTTTAATTATATTTTAATGATGAAAATTCTAACAAGACTGATTACTAAAACCATTTTAAAAAACTAGTTTAAATTTATCTTGATTACTTACACCGGCTTTAAAAATATGTAAAAAATAAATAATATTTAAATTTACTGAATGACTATAAATGATGAGTATAAATGGTTATAGTTTTGAATAAGGTTATTGGGTATGTATTTAATTAACCTATTTTAATTATTCAGGACATTTGGTGAAAACCTAGAATGAATCAGTATTGAAGCATGGGTTGTCATCTCAAATTCATTCCTTAGATACATGTTAGGTTTTATACACAAAATTTCATTAATGTTTTTTATAAACATACTATTTTAGATATAATATAATGAATTATGTTTTAATGATGGTATTTTAATTTCAATTATAATCCCTATTTATGAAGGGGTTTTGGTTAAAATGTTACTAAGGCTATAATGGTTTTCTTTATCTCAATTATTGTTCCTCAAGGCATATTGCATGTTATGAACCATGTTTACTTTTTATTTTATTCAATTGATTTAATATAAAATTATTTTTCTATAATTTATTTTATTTTTATTCATGATAACAAATTTCTAAATCAATTTATATTTTTCAAATTTTTTATGACTAAAGTTATACCCATTTTGTAATGTTATTATTAACTTAATTTTAATTCATTGTGTCAAGGTCATTCATATGAACATTTCTCATATAAATTGGTTATATTATTTCTTTTTATTATATTATCTTTTATTATCTTATTTTTTTTTACTTTTCATCACATAAACCCCTTTTAATATATTTCATGTTTCATTTAGTATGTTCCATATAAGTGATATTGATAACTAAAACCTCATTCTTTTATGTAATAATATTTCACCATGAACATTTATTTTCCATGCATGGGTCATCCAACAATTATATTTAATTATAATTTATTTTGTAATACTCATTAATATTTTTAATAAAAGTATGGTTTTTTATAATTTTTTTAATGTCTGTTTTTGAAAGACGTATTTTTAAGGTGTTTAAAAGGTTCCATTCCTTTCATTATCAAATAAGATTTAATTTTCTCCCAATTCATAATATAAAAGTTTATTTCATTTATTAAGCATACATAATTTGAGATTCATATTAAAATTTAATTTTTTAAGGTATTTAAATTACCCTTTTCAAATGTTACATTGGAATGTGGCATGAATTATTTTATATTATACCAATTTTAAAAATATTTTATAAAAGATCTTTTATGTTTATAATTAAATTTACAATATCAATTTTAAATGGATTTACCCTAATGGGTTTAATGTTTCATGATTTATATTCTAAAATATAATTTTTATATTTGGTGGATTGAACTTATGATATCAAACAATTAGATTCACGATCCCTTCATTAGTTATTATATTTGATGCATTCTTTTTTTGAGGTTTTTTCTTATTTGTGTCAACTCCATTCTATGATTACGTTGTTGCACTGATGATATGTTATTTTTAACCCATAAACATTATTTTTTTCTAAATATCATGATAATGTAATTTTTGTATTGATATATTTGTCTACTCATTGCTCTATATGGTTTGAACATCGCATATTACATCATTTAAAAGGAAATATGTTCACCTAGAAAGAAAGATATTATGATAACATGTGGAAATGTTTTGGTGTTTTATATGTGGTTATTCCAATACATATGATTATTGGAAATTATAATACGTATTGTATTTTCAATGCTCTTTCCTTGTTTGGATGGGTTATGATCCTGTTATCACTTTTATTGACTAGCAAAAAATTATTGGCATTCTTAAGGACTATTGCCTCCTAATGTGGGTATATTATGTATCCAATTTTTTTTTATATATGTATAGAAATGTTTTTATTTATCAAATTATGTTTTAGGGAAGGGAATGTAATGGAATTTCTTACTGACTCCCATAGACAGCACATTGGACTTAAAAAATTTATGGGTGGGAACTGCAATTATATAGCCCCTGGATGCATCAAATGGTCTCATAAGAAAAAAAAATCTTGGTTATTAGTGTATAAATCTCCCTATATCAGTATAGTGTGTTGGATAAAATTGTTGAATACATGTTTTAAGGACTTAAAAAATGAATTCCATCAATACTAGATCTGTAATTATAATACATGTTTTCGTTAATTTTAAAATATATAGAATGCTCTTAGTTACAGATGATTATTTAGTTACACAAATTATTTATTCATACAATATTGTAAATATTGTAATTTGTTTGATAAATATATTTAAATGTTTACCTCGCTACAAATTTCATATAACCTATTCCTATGTTTCAATTACTTGGTTCATGAATAAAAGTAGTGAAAGTAAGATGACAGGAAGGATAACACATGTTAATGAATTTGGGATAGATGTTTAAAACATATCATAAAATAAGTATTTTCTCATATAGTGGAAAACATTTCTATTTTTTGAGAAATAATTGGGCATTAATAGTTAATGTTCTTCACTAATTATCTAAATATCTAAACAAGTAAAGATCCAATGGACGTAAGAGATGCAATTTCCTTATTAATTTTTTAAATAATGATAGTAATTTAAAGGATTTTGTAGATTTTATCAATGTGATTATGTAATAAATGTGTTTGTGGTATTAATATTTGGAGACCAAGTCTGGTTTATCACAAAATATATCCATTAAATCCATCTCTATAACCATCCCTAAGAGATGGTGAAAAAAATTAAAATACATTTCTTCATCGAGATGAGATTCTATATATACTCATGGGTGAAGTTATTATCTTAAATTATATATAATGATGATTTAAAATCATTGTAAAATTAACATAATAACATTTATGTATAGTACATATATTTATTTCATCATGTTAAGACAATTATTGATGAGCTAGAGGATGTTAAGGAGGAAAGAATGTAAAAATAGACTGGAAAATACAATTACATCTTTTTCATGTATATTCCAATATCTTACACCTTAAGACATAATGAGGTGGTATATTGGTCTAACAAACACTAATAGGGTGTTGGCAGGATTGTGGGGCATGTATTTTAGGTCTTGGAGAAACTAGGTAAATATTGTTGTAAGGAGAAGTGAGATGACGTGGTTCTATTTTAGAAGTGAAGTGGGTGGGAAACATGAAAATAACTAAGGCCATATAAAATAATATATTACTTATTCGTGAAAGGTGGATGAAATGTTATATATTTTAGAAGATACTAATGGTATGGTAGAAATAAAATCATCACTTGGGACTCAACCACGTCTTTTAATCCATTTAACAATTAGCATGGTAAAATGATTTCTTCAATGGTAATTGTTTATTATGAATAAAAATTTAGTTTACCTTATTACAAAATATTAATTATGATGATCAAGATTGTATAATAAATTTTAAATGTTTCAATTCTTAGAAATAAAATAAATAAATACATTTATAATTTCAAAAAAATAAATAAAAACAATTTAGAAAAAAAAATCATGAATTTATGTTTGTTTTTGACAATGATTCATGAGTAGTGGTGCTTCCCATTAATTTATAGTATTATTACCCAAAAAGCGTAGCCAGAGGCAAGATCTCTGAAAATTTATTAAAGTAAAAGAAAAGATCTAGAAACAAGAATAAAAAACCCAGAACAACCATTACATATCCTCAAAATCACACCCATCACATCCTCTGTGACAAAAAGATTCTTCCACAGTCAACATTTCCCACTCCGAGCATTCATAGTCCTTCAGAACTTTAGGGTGCTTCCTTCTTAGGATCTATAGCTCCAGTGAGAGAAATTTAGTAAGAGATTTCTTATTCATGACAGTAACTCTGGTTGACATTGGCTTTGGCAAGTGGTAGTAGTCCATCCTCATCTTTCCTCACGGAGAACCAATCTTATTTTCGTGGGTTACCACTAGCAGCTTATTCCCCCTTTGGACAATGTCGTTGTAAGATGGTTTATCACCATCATTTTCATTATAACTTTAAGATAGATCTCCCCATTTTCCATGAATCTGCATCCATGGATACTTCACTAACTGGTCCCGCTGATCAATCATAGCCAAACAATGGGGATACTCCACCACTTCATTAACATCATTTTTCTACTTCTAACCAACTACAACATCCTCCTATGCATCAAATTACCTTGTCAATATCATAATCTGGAGACTCCTCATCCAGACTCACATTACCTAATACATTGAATCGGTTACCCGTGGGAATAGTAATCAGAACACTGCTGTCAGTATTACCCTGGCCACAACACTTGTTAGCAAAGGCCTCTGATTCTCCCACAACTATCTTATATTCAGCAGAGCCTAGCACCTTCACTACAGGGGACGTCCTGTGATCCTTCCTAACCACTGCACCCCCTGCCTTCCATTATCCTTTCCACCACTGCCACTCCCCTGCTCTAAAAATCCACACCATCAGCAACCCGACTGATGCCACCAGAAGTAATACTAGCCTTCTATTACAAAGCAGAGGCCTCCAGCTCCTACTAAGGACCAATAGACATCAACTCACTAGAAGGGATTGCCACACCACCAACAACGACACCCCTGAGAATATTTTCTTTTGAATGACTCCCCATTTTCTGATTTTGTCTAAGCATATTTAACACAACAGACACCTGGGGATTTGAAGGAGCCCCTGCAAGATTTTTTAGCCAACATTTTATCCCGACGACCCACAGTAGTATTCATACCTATGACATTGATAGTGTTTCTCTCTATCACTATCCTCATATTTGGTCCTGATGACCTCCTGCTCTTGGTCCCATTTTGATATCTCAAACATGAGTGTCCCAATCTATTGTCGTTTGAGCAGTAGTCCAACCAAGATTCATAAAAAAATTCTTGCATCCATCTGAACGCCTCCCCAACAGAGATCCAAACCCATTCAACCGGAGGTCTAGAAATATCCACTTCAACACAACATCGAGGATTGATCGGGCGACTCAACGTAGACTTATGCACATCAGAACATAAGAAGTGGGCATCCATGTTTCCAAGAATACTAAAAATTGCAAGACTTTGAAATGGTAAGTGGATATGGGGAAAAAGAACCCAGACCAAAAGTGAAGTAGGATCACGATTCATACATAAGTCAATCATCCACCGAAAGAGAAAAAAAATTTCACCCATTGCATCGCTGGGGAGCACTGGACCATGCACAAACAATATCATCTTTAGAAGCAAAGTGGATCATGAAACGACGATTATCAAGAATACCAACAAGGACGTGATCACTCAAACCCCATTTACCGCAGAAAAACAGATCAAAATCATCCACTGACAGTCATCAGGAGTTGAATCGAGCCACAAGGGTCGGGCCTAGATGCCTCGTCGCTTTAGAGAACTCCGACACTGAGATAAAAAGATGAGGATTTCCAAGATGTAGATTAGGAACCATCAGATTTAGCACAATTGCTGGGAACTCTGACAAAATGATAGGCTTACTGAAAGGAACAAAAGTGGTCTAGGGCTTCAGAGGCGGAAGAGCCAAATCATCCCCCCTCCCACCGCCTCCAGGAAGAGAGGGAAAAGCTTCATTCAGCATGTTCTCGGGTTCCTCCATTAAAAGATTTATTAGAAATATTTACCATTAAAAAATGAATGGATCCATTGAACTATCTCATTAATGGTAAATAAAAAAAATGTATTTTATTACAATAAAGATTACCTAGGTTCCAAACAAATAGGCATGGGATTCCAATTTCCACATAAAATTTTCAAATATTATATTTAATCCATTGATATATCTTTGTCGGTTCCAATGTTTTAAATATTTTTAATTCTTGTAAAAATCATAATGATCTCATCAATTATTTGGTATTTTAAATATATATATTTTTTCCTATTCATAAAAAATCATTATTTTTTAAAAAAAATTACAAAAAATCCCCATATTCAATATTTGAAATGATGAATGATGAATTAATTTTCTCCTTTTCAAACTCAAATTATAAACATTATTAAATTATAATTCAAATAAAACATTTATTTTGTAATAATAAGGTATATTTAAAAAAAAATTATAGTTGTCAATAATTATACTAGTATTTCATATAATTTATTAAAATAATTTTTTATAATTTTTTTTCTCATAATATATTTAATTTTTTGTTATAAAATGTAATTATTATCTCTATTTTTGGGTTTCATGCATCACAAGTTATCATGAACATCAATTTTTTAAAGAGAAATGTATTTTAAAATCTGAGTGTGCTATATTGTGCACTAGAGTGGCTATCCATGGATGTGTGAGATGTGATGAGTGGATAGAGAAATCATGTTATTTTTACTTCAGGTTTATCAAGTTTGTTTTAAAACTTAAACAATAAATATTTATATATTACATGCGTAATATGTCAAGGATCTAGTGGTTACACCTGATATTACATTAGATTCCTAGGATGTTAAGGATCTGGTGTTTATGACTACAGTGATATAAAGAATAGGATTCCTAGGATGTGGTAGATATATTTTATATTCTATGAGATTTTTAGGATACTCCCTATGACCTTTCTATTAATCGTTAAATGATGATATTACATAGATAATCCTTGAGATCTAACTAGTGTGCATAACATAGAGGATTCCAAAGAGTTGGTGATTACCATAGGCGATTCTATTCATGTTAATTTATTTAGGTTGGATATGAATCCCCCCAACCTTATGTATTGTGATAAAAAAAACATGTGCACTTGTTGATGTAATTAAGGTTGATCTTCGAGGTTTTCTTTTAAACACGTGGATTAACAATATTTATTTATTTATATTTCACATTACCTAAATTATTTTTTGAGCATATCATATAGGCATAATCATTTTTTACATGTTATATTAAGAAAATCACTGATAGTGGCCTATTGAGTTTAACTCACACCTTTCTCATGTGGTAATGGTCCTATATAACATGAGAATACTTCATTGATCCTATTTTTACGAATGTAAATGTCCCTACAATATATCATTCAATTTGATAGATTCAATGGAATTAGTGTATGGACAGGATGAGTCTTAGGGATGTTATTAGAGCCTCTTTTTTATGTATATATATATACACCTAAATATTATGATTTTTGTATGTGGACAACCTAGTCGGTGATCAATATGTATGTGAGTTTATATGTTTCAGAATTAATTTATTAATTATGGAAATGCTTAATTTTTCTATGTAATCTAACTATTTGTGATGGATTTTATTTGGTTACATATTCTATTATTACACTCTAATATAAGGGTAATGTATCCCCATAATAATACTATAAACGTATTTTGGTATTATAAAACCCCTAGTGTATCAGGATGTGTGTTTGTGGTCATGTGATGTACCATTAGTCTGGCTATTGTCAAGTGGATGCAAGATGGTGGGGAGTCGCAATGCCTTGTCAATTTTTACTTTTGTTTGTATTGTTTTTCAGTAAGATGTTATATTAGTGATATAGTAATTTGGAGAATTTAATAGGCCTCATACACGTGTTTCATGAATAAATTTTCTAGATGAAATTCTTAGTATTTAGAGAAATGTGATTGCTAATTCCTATTTCTAATGTCATTATTCATATATTTATTTCAACAGGATATGTTTATTTGAAAATTATATTTATTATTTTCTTCTCTTGGCCCCCTTGGAATGAGGCATCCATACAGACATAATATTTGTGATGTAAGAATCAAAATATTTCTATGTGTGTATATGTGGTTGATTTCACTAATGGAAAAGGGACTAATTTTTCAAAATGAAAACAAAAACTTATATAGTGGTTTCCAAAATTTCCTGTTGGTGGTGTTCTACTCAGTAGGAATGTAATTAATTTCTCTGATGATAGGTGATATATCTCTTATAATAAGGAAATCTTGAATAATGAATATATGATGCCCCGATATAAGGGATGTATAGTGACTATTAGTGAATTGTTATAAGCACTCAATTCTTTATTATTAGTTATATAAAGCCTACAATTTTGAAGCATAAAATAACAAGAAACATATATGGTGTTATAGAAAATATATTTTTAATATTGTTATAATTAATTGATCCATATGAATATGGTTTACTCAATATAGATCACAATGGAGTTATTTTCTCAACTATATATAGTTAAAACCATTTCTCTCGAGGGGTAGTTTTGTATACAAATACTTGGAGAGGATCAATGCATTGGATATGATATTTTCATGGAATGTGATGGTTGAGATGTATATGTGAGAAATTGGGATGTGTGTTTTATAATGTGAGTTCATATGAGATACTGATATGTGAATAAGTATTTTTTCCATGATTTTTAAACTTTTAGAGATAATGTTACCAGCTAGTTTGGTGAGACATGTTCCCTTCAGATGAGTTTTCATATAATGTATATCCCAAGAGAGGGGTTAACCAAGGCATATGTTATACTTTCAAGATGGAAAATGTGTGTATGATTGTGTTGAGATATATGCATGGTAGGTGATATCATATATATGGGAATGAATTGGAAATTTCTTATTATTTTTGGCATGAAAAGTATTGAATATGTTTGTGATTTTGGTACCATGTCCATATTTCATGGTTAGGATCAATTGGAAGCCTGAACCTATTAAATTTTGGGATTATTCATGGTTAGATAGTGGATCATGATCCAATATGATCAAATATATGATGGATCAATCATTTTTATATTATCTTTTAGGAACAATGTCATGTGGTGGGTGTTCCTGTATTTAGAATTGACATGTGTGAGATGTTAAGATTTTTGAAAGAAAACATTGACGATTATTCAAGCCTAATCACATTGATAGTGAAACGGTTACGGTCTTTTTAGGTGTATGAGTATTGGTTTATGATGTGTGACTCATGGTATTTTGATTCTATTTATATAATAATATTATTTAAAAAAATTCATTTATTTGGATCTGATAAGTCCGCGGTAGTGCTTGCTAGGTGCACATGATGCTCGATAGGCTATAAATCATTGAGAAGTTGTGCATGGATTTATGACCAAAGGGGTTTCAATGAGATGAATTTGAGACATGTGTCCTAAAAAGTTTTATTTTAAAGGGATTGGTTTCTTCTATATTGAATGGATATATCTGTGTTGGATTTTTTATGGGAATGGCATGATACGTTCCAGTGTCAAGGAGGAGTGTCACACAAGTGATAATCAAACCAATTATGGTTATACTTGATAAATTTTTTAAGGGGATCCAAATTGTTGGGATGAACCATTGGATTTTAGAGGGTGTAAAATTAATTATTAATTCAATTTTGAATTATTTTGATGAAGAAATTATTATTGGATAATAACATGTGTAGATCAATATATTGTGTTAATGATCGAGTATGAGAGAGATTACCATATCCATTCATTACATGTGTTGATGAATGGATAGAGGGTAGATGAAATCAATGATTAGTTTGTAGAATAAATAATAAGGATACTATATGGTTGGGGATCATCTTTTCAATCATCAATATATGACCCTTATGATGGTAGGGTATGTGATGGCATGAAACTAATCAATTGAAGGTCGATATTACACTATGATGTTACTGTATGGGTAGTTTTATTTTACATCGTTATATGGTGAAAACCTTATTCAAGTATTTTATGGGATCTATATTGATTCTATGTGTTGGAAATAGGATTGAGATGGATTTCATGAGATCCAAGCGTGGGTCAGATTAGTGGGGAGTTGGTGCTTAGGGTGATATAATAGCGGCTGGTGTGGTTGGTCATTAACATACCCAATAATTACATTGAAATAAAATATTGGATTTGTTGTGGGTGTTTGAATGATATTATAATGCATTCAATGGTTGGTGAATCCGGATTAGGTAATTTAGCATGATGTTGGTGGATGTAGATGTGTCAGTTTAGAAGTGTTTTACCATAAGAGGTGTGATCGATTCTTTTTCATATAATGATAAGTGGTGCCTTGGACACTTCATTGGGTATATCATATAGGGTAAGGATGATCTATTTATTTTATTGTGCAATAATTTTTAAGGAAACCCCATTATATTCATGTGTTGTGCATGGAGAGTTGAGACTCATTCGATTTAGTCTAAAATTTTAAATGAGGAGATTTATCAAAATATGAATAGTGTATCATGAAAAAATTGGTTTGATTGAGAGGAAAATAGTGATGAGTGTTTTGATGGCCCTCTATGAGTGCAATTCAGTATTCAATTTGGACGGTAGGGATCACCATGACATAAAATTACTTATTATGATCATATTCCTCTTATATGGTAATCTATAATCCTTGAGATGAAATGATTCATTAATTTTGGCTATCATGGGATATAGTTGTGTTATTGAGTGCTACCTTGGTTTTTCTATGATGGTGATAAGTGGTGAATTAATATTTTGAAAAATAATGTTCTTCGTGTTTTGAGTTTTGTTGTGGATGATCATTTGATATCCAAGAATAGAACATAACAAGTTCTATTTGAATTAGTGACTATATTAAGATGGGATTTTTGGTTTAATTAAAACTAATTCTTATTATAGATGGGAAGAGTTATAGAGGGTAGATTTAAAAGATCCATTTTTTGACAAAGTGTGGTTTTCATAGTAAATATATATTTTTTATTTTTTGAGCATAATTATTTTTGAGAAATTGAATTCATATTATAATTCTACGTGTTATTGAATATCAAGAAGATTATTTTGTATATGGATCAAGGATCTAAAATTGTTTTGTGAGATTGGGTGGAGTTTGTGATATTTAGATGGAATACTAGATTTTTTAAAGGGTGTTTCCCTAATATATATCTAAAAGATGGATATGTTATATCATGGGAGAAAAACATCTAAGTGGATTTCGTTAAGCGGTATGTCACATGGTTAAAAAATGATTGTAGAAAAGTATTGTGAAACCTTCAATTTCAGTTTCACACTATATTGAATTATTGTTTCATGGTTTCATAAATAGTGAGACAAAACCATGGTGAGGGTATGTATCTTGAGATACTTACAACCACATGATTGATTCATGGTTTGGAAAACCACTAAGTGAAATTAAATCCATCTAATTTCATTAAAAATGGAAAATTTTCTATTTTAAAATATTATTTTTAAAACAATCAAAACTCAGTCTTCACCCACATGCATGGATGGACCAGATGATGCCCATTATATAATTTCTATAAGTTATCCTTATTAGAGTTGGATTTTAGATGCATTTTCATAGAATATTGGGGTATGTTCATCCTATTCACATTTTGTTCATCCTATTATCTAGTTTTTATAGATTTATGTTTTTGGGGCTTGATCATCTTAGTTATTATCTCACAATTGTATGGTGGGATCATCCAAAACTATAATGAATTTATAAGTCTTGTCTATAGAACATCCTAAAAGGATCATTTCATGGAATCAATTTCTATTTCGATTTAATTATATTTCCCTAAGATTTTTTCAATATTTTCTATTAAAATATATTTTTTTAGAGACGTATAGAGTGTTAGTTATTAGATATTTCTACTTGGATTGTGTTAGGAGTTTGTAGTGGACATTCTTTGGGTGGTTGGTCATGGTATTTGTATACCTATTGGGATCAACGAATTATTTGGAAAATCTGACTAACTGAAATAATTTTATCATTAATTATTAATTATTAAAATTAATTTTTTTTAATTTTATGGATCATGATGGGAGATCGTGTGATGACAGGATTCTTGGAAAATCTTGAGATGTGGTGGTCTAGATTTGACCAAAGAATTTATCTTTATAATATATAGATTTTCCTTGAACATTCCCTATGTAAAATGATTTTCATTTATATCCATATGATATGTAGTATCTTTGTTTTGGGTGACTGAACAATAAATAATTTAATAATTTTATTTTATATTATTTCATCAATAAAAACAAGTATCATGGGATAAAAATGAACTTTGACCACTAGTTGGCTACCTCAACCACTAATGAGCTAGATCTTAACTATAAAATGTATTCATTGGGATAAAAAAACTTCAGGGTATAAATTAAATGAAATGGATATACATATTGGCTCGAGTATAGGTGACATTATACACCACCTTGTCAGGGGTGTTTGACTGAGATAAATGTCTAGAGGTCTATGGTGGGACATTGATATGTATAAGATCTAAGAGGTTAGCTGATATGGGTTTGGGGAGGAATTTATGTTCCACACTAGTGTGTGATCACTTTAGGGGCTAAAACCATAGTATATTAATCCATTGTGGTTGAGTAGACCGACAAATGAAGGATTGGGTAGTGAGAAGGGCATTACAATGTATCTCTAAAGTGATTTTTGGTATGTTTTTTCCTAGGAATCCAACTTGACTATGAGGTGACTACGATGGTTCTATGGAATTACAATCCCTCTTATTGATGGGGTTGGATCGAGATATTAGAATTGTATTTTAGGTGTATCATAGACTGATCGGTTATTGGTATGACCTAGAGAATCTTGGTGACTTTCCCATATTCACGGTAACCTTAATAAATAAGTACGTTAGGAAATGGGTATTATCGATATTGGGTGTATCATTAGAACCTAAAATCAATGGAATCGTCTTCCAATTGTTGTATTTTTTGAGATAGATTTTTTCACACAATTGGATAGTCTATGAGGTGTATGATTAGTTGGAATTTGGTTAAAAGTTGTTTTTATTACTAAGGGGTTATTTGGAGGACTTAGACCTTTGAAAAATAGATATGAGATGCCTAGGATGAAAAGAATTGGGTGGTTTCATCTGATATTATATGATATGTATAGGATTCATCGGATCCAGTGATTATTCCTATAATGATTTTATTCCTAGGATTCCTAGGATCTAGTAGTAATAAATGATATCATATGAAATTTATATGATACTCTATAGGATCTAGTTACTGTACATGTTGTGATGAGATAACTAGGATAAATTCGAGGATCCAGATGTTTCACAAAATATTGTTAAATACCCGGGATGATTTCTATGATCAAATGTTTACCGAATTTCCTCATATTGATGAGACAATTATGGTGTAGGAATTATATCCTCCTCTTGTTATGTGTTGTGCTCAGAGATAGCCTAGCACTGTCCTAAGTAGGTATCATTGATCCCTAGGTTTACATTATAATTTAATAATAAAAAATATTTCATAATTTATTATGTGAACAACGTTAATAATTTTTTTTGAGAATATCACTTGTTCATGAAAAATATTTACTGGTTATTTTAGGGATTCCATGGGTGTTGGTTTACTATATTTTACTCATAACCTATTCATGTGATCCTAGGGCTCTAGTACCCAATTAGACTTCACCGATCATATGTTCCCTGTAATACCACATTACTTTAGTTCATTTTTTAATAAATAATAACTTATTTGATTGCATGTTCCACATGCCCCACAAATATTTTTCAGACTATTACACACTATATATATATAATTTTTAAATATGGTTTTTATAATATAGTCATTGTTTAGAGGGTATGAATAGAAGTAATCACATTATGTAATATTTGTTCAAAATTTTTACCTAAAAAAATTTATTTATTTGTTCCATGTAAATCAATACTCCATTTCAATTAATAATAATTAAACTGAAAAAGGAATAAACTGTTAGAAGTATAAAAGGGTTATCTTTCTAAAAAAGAATGTGTTCCTTATAATTTTTTTTTCATTAAAAATAAAACATTTCAATTTATGAAAATATATTTGATAAAATGGAAAACATTTTTTATATAATTATATCATTTATAACATATCATCAATTTTTAGGATTTTTCTAAAGGATTTATTTTTTTTGGGTGAATAGTAAAAAATTTAGATTTTGATAAAACAATTTCATATATTTTTTATTTTATAAAATGTACCATTATATTTTATTGATTTGTTTGAAATTAAAATTCGTCAATTTTTTATAAAAAAAATCATCTAATTAAATGTTAATTAACATTATAAAGTTTTTATATAAAATCATTTTTATGTTAAAAAACAAATATTTTTATAAAAGATATTTTCATAGTGTTTCATGTAGTTATATTAAAATTAATTTTTACCACATGTAGAAATTAAATACATGATAATTGATTAAATTTTAATGTAATAATATTAAATTTATGTAATATGTACAATTTCGTTTTTAGTTCCACTGAACATTAACCATGGTAAGAGTTTATCACCAAAAAAATGGGTTAAATTGGTTAAAAATGATTGAAACAAAGTGATACAGTTTAAAAAATAAATAAAAAACTTGTATTTTTTTAATTTTTATGAGTTTAGTTCCACTATAATCATCATATATTTGAAATTATCTCATTTTAGTGTAACATTCATTAGATTATAACCATTATATTATCTTAATTAATGGATAATTACAATATCCCAATCTCCCTCCCACTTATTATGGTTTCATGACATGGGTATATATATTTATATATGATATACGAACATATAAAGATATGATACAGTTTATGATGAAAAAAATATATTAGTGATATTAATTTTTTTAACATTTTTAGTGATTGTATAATTACCAAGAATGTTTACACAATACCTACACAACGCTTGAGCACGTTGTAGAAAATTATGTGAATTATTTTAAAAAATTAAATTAATGTGATATGGATTAATTATGTTATTCCATGAATATTATGGATAACTATGAAGTATTGTTTATGTTTTAAGTGTTTATATTAAAACTAAATTTTCATCTTGATGCCTCTAAATTTAAATGTTATGAATAGTCCTAAAAATGTCATTAAATGGTGTTTAATGATTAAAAAACATTAATTCAAAATAATATTATAAAAATAATATACTAACTTATTTTGAAAGTAAATTTTCAATTATATCATAAATGGACGATTTATTTTCAACTTTTATGTCTTCAAAAATCATTTATAAACCTTCAAAATTAAAGAATTTGTTTCCAAGATTACACTTAAAATCGGTAATAAGAGAGTTAAGCTAATAGATAAGGTTCAAAATACTACATAAATTCTTATAAAAAACCTTGGATGAATATATTTATACCATATCCTACTTATATTCTAATATATGTCATTTTCAATCAATTTACATGACATAAAGATATCTTATATAAATAAATATTTCATCTTTTAATGATTTCTAACCACCTCACTTATAAAGAAGAACCCTAGGTCCCCTTTTATAAACACACTATTGATCCACTAATCTCAAAAAAAAACATGAAGGATAAACTTATTGACATCTCTATGAACATTCTAGTGGTTCGTATATTCCTAAAATACCAACCCAATGGACTTTAATAAGAGATACAAATGAGGTTTATCAAATATGATGTCATCGTCATCACTAAATCCTTTTAAGCATATTTTTTATTATAATTTATCAAAATGATATTAAACCATAATAACATAGATAAATAATTATAATTATTTTATTTAAATTTTATTATTTCAATATAATAAACATTAAATTTTTAACATCCTTCATAATGGAAAATGTAATCGTCGTCGTGTGTACGTATAGAGTACCATCTCCATGATCGATGCATTTTTTTCATTATTTCCAATAATTGTTGATCATATATATGGATGTAATGATTATATATTATGTTTAAAATTTTTATTATTCTATAATGATAAAATATTGTATTTTTTTCTGACCCTACCATCTTTTGTAATATTATAGCATCACTAGTGTGTTTGTGTGGATTACCACATCCATGATGCGATGTGGGTAATCTTCCAGTTCCAATTTATATGGATGGAAATAATTATGGATTTACTGAATAATATATATATATCTATATATATATGAAATTATAATGATTATTTAGATGATAATTACAATTTCACTTTAACTCATTTAATCCATCGAAAAGTGAAAACATCACTCGTGTATATATATGAACTATTATCTCCACGAAGAGATGTAATTAATTTCTCATCACCACATTAACAAAATTGTAATAAAATTTCACATAATGAATAAATTTGATACGTATGAATTTATTAATATTTTTTAGATGAATAAATGATGACTAGGATGTATGTATAAGTACCAGTATACCAAAACATGAATGAAAAAAAAGAAAAGTTAACACCAATAAAAATGGTTTTAATTATGAACAATAATTAAGTAGTTTATATGAGGTTATTATCAAAATAATAAATGGTATGATAAATAAGAATATGATTTTGTTATATATATATAATAAATGAAATTAGTTTATACATGATGTTAAGAGTACATAAAAATCTTTTTTGGTAATTAGGTAAGGGTTTCTCATCATGGATTTATTTTTATGAGACATACCCTATATGAAGCATTTGTTTCATTTGTGTGGTGTATATAATACAAATTAATTTATTTTAAGAATATTTTATTCTAAAATATTTTTATTTTGAATTAAATATAATGTTCTCTATTTCTCGAGTTTTTGTTTCAGAGGTTACCAAAATTATAAGTGTTGTTCTTATTAATATAGTTCCATTGTGTCATGATTCATGTTTTCCACAAATTTTCTCGTACATTTCTTATGATTCTATTTTCACATATTATATCATTAATGTCATTATATTCATGATATTTAAAATTATATTTTAATTTATTTTTTACAATCATATTATGCTTCAAAAATTACCAATGTTGTAAGGGATTATGTTATTATATTATTTATTTACTTGATTGTCTAAATTAAATAATCTTTCAAAGAAATTATAAGAACATATCCATTAAATATCTTCTATTTTATTATAATTTGTTTATTTATATAATTTTCAAGTATTATTTCCATTTTACTATCATTGGTACATGAAATGATTGAGAGATTTTTTTTATAAAAGATGACAATATTTTATGTTTTTTGGTTTAGAATATTTCTCCTCAAAGTACATATTCTTAAAAATTAATTATATTGGTTTTCATCTATACATAATTTTCTGAGAAATGTTATAAGATTCTCCTCCATGTCAATGTTCTTCTAAACAATTATTATAGGGTTTTACCAATTCATAAATGTTTGAGAAAGATTATTTTTTATACCATTTATTTTCATTACAAATTATTTAAAAGAGTCTTTTCAAATAAGTTATTTAAAACACATTTTTTAAATTTTACAAAAGTATGAAATGAATGATCTGTATTAGAATATATGACATGAATGACCATTACATCTATAATGTTCTTTATTTTAATTTAATATTACTTTAAATTTTTTCAAAGTTATTCTCAAAGACAATCATTTTCTCAATATTCTATATATTTTTAGTTTTTAAGGATACTAAAATAGAAATTTTTGTTACCTTTTTCATAGAAATTTGGAATAGATAATTTAAATGTATTTTTACCTATTTCAACATCCTTTAAATATTGTTATGATTCACTGGGATATGATCTTAGAATATTATCCATGTTATTTTTCTGAAATTTATTCATGGTATTATTTTCATGATTATTAATTGAAACCCATTTATCAAATGGAAAAATGAAATTATTATGAAATTATTATAATAAATGTTTCTTTTCCATGTTTTAATAATGTTATGATGGGTAGGATGGTTATTTATAGAATTTCAAGATAATATTTAATATTTATGTAATTTATCCATGTTATGGATATAGGACGTTGTTTATGATCTAAAGTGAGGATAAAATAACTTATGATGATAGAAAACCTCCACATAGCTCTCTACTGAATAGGGTAATATGATGGAGTAAACAAGATGGGCGTTACTCCTAACTGATGACAAATATTTCATAATATAATTAAACCCTAAGAGATTACATATTTAACTATATTGAAGTTAATCTTAATATAATTTTGTATCATATTTATGTGATTCTATGATGGTTTTATGACCTCCCATGAAAAAACTAATTTTCTTTTACTTTATAGAAGAATTATAGTTCCGTTAAATAAGTTCCGTTTTATATGTTTGATGTTTGTAGGCTAGTATTACTCTTGTATTATGTTAATATTTTATGATAAGACTAACAGTTTATGGTCTATGTTTTAATTTTTATGAAATATATTATGTTATTCCCTTGTAGTTTGGCTACCGCCTCATACATGTATGCTTATATTATGCATACAAATGATCATCAATTGATATCTTCTATGTTTACCATTACTGGGTTTCAAATCATACCCATTATTATATTTCTAATTTCCATGAGTTATGATGAATAATATTATCTATGGTATACATACTTGAATTATGTGTTTAATTTTTTTAGGTAGATTTTACAGAATTTTTATAGGATAATTAAATTTATGTATAATGGAAAAATCCATATTTGTTGAGAAAGATGTTGGTTTTTTTACATGAAGGGTTTTTCCTAATTCTGAAAACCTATAGACCTAAAATCTCTTCAGCATGTATGTGAGTAAATGACAATTTTTTTTAATTATTTATGGTTAAAAAATGTATTCTTTTATTTGATATAAAGCTAGTATATAAATAATAAATTTTTTGGCATCAAATCATGGTGCACATGCCTCAGGTTGACATATTTATATAGTAAGAGGTCTAGATTTTATTGTTTTGTTGGATTTCTTCGATGAAATTAAGAGATTGATGAGATGAGGCTCAGGGATGGTATTATAGAATCATATGTAATTTTTTATGTTATTATATTGATGGGTGATCAATTTGGATGTGTACATAGATTCTTCTCTATTCATCAACTCTTTATGTCAATGTTGTATTACTTTGTATACTTATATTAGTTTTGTTGGATATTATTTCCTTTTTTTTGAAATTATTTCACTATTATAAAAGGGTATAGTTTCCCAATGTATACACTATAAACCCTTACTTTTATTCAAAAGCCTTTATTTTATGGGGATGTGCATCTATGGTCCTATGATTCACCAATATTCTGGTCATTGTCATGTGGCCTCAAACAAGAAAGTTGTTACATTCAAAAAGTATAATATTCCATGTATAAATGGATAAGCAGTTCACTAAGTGTAAATTAGAGATAAGACGGATGTAACAGTGGTTTAAAGAGATAAATGATTTGAAGGAATTATAAAAGTGGGTTTTCAATCGCTCTAAATCATTATATTATGTAATAGAAGTGAATGATATTAAGGTTCATTCACTTTTTAAGGAAATGGAAAAATAATATAAATATTATATGTTTATTTAGTTCAATAAAGTGAATTTCTAAGGGTTATCTTAGAGTCTCTATATCAATAAATTTGGCTTTAGAAACATAAAGGAGATGTGACGAAAATAGCCATATACATTTCCATTACAATGGGGGACAAAAAGAAGACAAATTCTTGTGGATAGAAACTTTTAATTTTAATTCGAATTGATTAATGAAATAAACCATAAATATATATATTTCATTAAATATTATTGGATCTTAACTATTGGGATTAATTTATGGAATATTTGAAAAAAATAAAAAAAGGGGATAATTTTGCATCCAAATGTTGTTAGTTAGATTTTTATCAAATATTATTGAATAATTTGATTGGAATGATCCGGTGTTTATGGAATAATTTTACAGATTAATTCTAAAGGTGATATGAAGAAATGTAAAGAACATTTATATATATGGAATTGATGTGTGAGTATGATCATGAATGATCATTAATTTAAATATATATGAAATGTCTCATATTTTAATTATATTATTTTTAAATATTATTTGGATTATTTTCAAGACTAGGTGATGAGATGATGTGATATTATGATGCCTGGTGTGCCCATAATAAATGTTTGAAATATATTAATTATATTAAATATCACATGAATGGTGTTTTACTGAAAAAGTGGAGTAACTTCTAAAATGTTACCCAGATCAGAAATTTGTGGGCATAGTTGAGTTAAGAATGTGAGGTTTAACCTTGGCAGAACATAACATTAGACTTCATTATTATCATAGAAACTTATTCATGAGAATAATTTAAATAAAATCATTTAATAATGTTTTATTGGATGTAGCAACCATGTTTCTATTTTAATTTACACTTATATTGGATTCATAGGGTTAGCCGTATAACGCTCTGAATTTGACTAATGTAATTGGAGCATTAGGGGAGACCCCATTGGATGATGATGACATATCATGGATTAACAAAGGTTGCATGATATATTTAATGGATCTTTCCAATGACGATGGTGACATATATTTCTTCATCAATGATCGAACATGATTGAGGTAGGGTGTGGGTTTTGACATAAATTTCTTCCCTATTATTAATTTATATGATGAAATAAAATCAATCAACGAATGGATGGATTTATGGATCGATCACCTTGTAGGATTGGTTTACATATGGGGTGTTGTTTGTGGAATTTATCTTTGTGATTAATTGTTGACTACTTGATTTATGTTCTAATAGTAATGAACAAAGATAAATATGATCATTTACCTGGGTTCATTCCCCTTGATTGATTGTTCTTTTATCCCCCATTCATCATGCATCATGGGAATTATTCATTTGGCCCATGGTTCGATTCTTTACTGATGAATCGATCCTTTCACATGCATTTCTTAGTGCAACATTCTGATATTTAAGATCCAGGATCAATATAAATCAAAAAAGGCGTGATGGTTGTAATTTAAAATCGATCAAAATTATTTGTAAACCCGCAATATTTGAGAGAGATGCATGGAATATTATTTAGATGAATGATTATTTTTTCTGATTAGATTCGATGGCCGAAACAAATTTTTCATTGAAAACAATGCTCAGACAAGGTAGATAAAAAATTAATGGATAGATTAATTAAAAAATACCAGGCGAAGCTGGCATTGGAATGAATAGAAGAAAAATTAATGGATTTGGGAAAACCTCGATCATCATGGTGTATAAGACACGATTACACATCGTGTGGAGACCATTGAATAGAAACTAGGGTTTTTGGTAAGATTTAATTATATCATGACATGTTTCTTGGCCTACACGGTGTGTTCCATCTCCATGGAGACAATGTTTTTACTTTAGAGAGTATACATGCATGGGGTGGACTAAACAGGCAGCCTACAGTCCACCTACATTGCTAAGATGTGTTCTAGTACACGAGAAGATGTACACAGGCTGGGTCCATGTACTAATACATAGATAGAATACATGGTCATCCTACATGCAATGTAGTACTACACAAATAGGTGATGAAGACACTATCCATTTACAAGAGTAGGACTCAGGGTTAAGGGACACATTGTGTAACCCATATACATGTTGTAAACTATTTTATACTTGGATTAGATCACTTTTCTTTAGTTATGTTGTCAATTTTCATTTATGTTTTATTCCTGTTATCATTTCTCTAATGGTTTGTATAGTATCATTTCATATTCCTAGAAAAACAATACATTCAAGAGTACTTCGTCGATAGATTCATTATAATCCCTCTAAAAATACTGGTGTGAGATCCTCTATTCATCTTCAGGCCCTAGGTGGAGTTCCTATTATCTATGTTACCAACACTACATGGGCTATGATCCCTAACTTAATGTGTTAATATTGATTTAATTTGTTTGTATTAACCCATGGCCATGGTAGAGATTTTCATCTGTGTATCATATCTGTAACCCCCGATATTTTTATGAGAAGTATTTTGTTTTTATGTTATATATATCATCAAAGGAATCTTTCACTACACACAACACTAGCTTGGCTTGCTTTACACGCAATCGCGACTTTCCTCGATAGCTTGCGTTGTACGCAATACTGAGTTTCACTAAACAACGATATGCTATTAAAATATTATTAAAACTAGCCATTATGAATAGTAATAACCAATTTTTGAAATTTTATCTTTCAAAATGAACTTCATTTTTGGAATTGTAATATTGAAATTATCCTAGGGTGAATTTTTGGTATTTTTTTGAAAACTTTCAATTTTTGATGAATAGTGACACCACTAAGTGGTAGTTAAAAACCTAAATTTTTCATAAAACATAATTTTACCACTTTTGTGAAAGGAATTTCAAAATTCCGAGAGACACGGTTGATATCAGTAAGAAAAATGTGGTTCAATGAGATGAAAATAACTTTTGGTGAATAGTAACTTTTTTCTTTTTTTTACCACAGTTAATAGTAAATAGGGAAATTAAAGGTAAAAATGATATTACTTTTACCCTAACACATGTCCTAATTCTATTGGAAAAGTGTATTTCAACCAAAAAAAAATCTTATGAAATAATATGACCATTTAGGTCCACTTGTTTTAGATTAGGACATTTAATATTATTTTATTTAAAGAATAGTTAAAATATTTAAAATCAAAGTTTAATAAATAAAACATTTTTTATATAGGGTTATAGATAAAATAAAATAGTTTATAAATATTCATTATAAAGATAAAATGATTTCCTACATAATGGTATTTTATTTATAATTTTAGACTTTAAATAATTTATTTATTAATGTCTCAACGATGATGGAGTAATTACCTTATTAAGAAAATATTAACATAATTGTTGTTATAAATGCCCAAATAAATGTAATTTTATACTTTTTATAAATTCCACTAAATTTCTAGGTTAATATGACATGTTAGTGTTGCTTTAATTAACTTGGTTCGAACTTATCATTCTGTTATGATTTTTACAAGAAATAATTACCAAATAGTTTCAAAATTGACATAAAATAGTTTTTAAATCAAATATTATATTTTCAATTGTTATTTTATTCCTAAAAATCTATGGTTCGGCAAAATGGATTATATAAGGATATATATATTAATAATTAACCACATGGGGTTCGTTTGGCTTGTTATAGTATGTTTATTAACCATATAGTGTAAGAAAACAAAAAGACACGGTAAAAGTTAAATTACTTACCATAGAGTTAAATATAGATGATAAGGATAAAATAGTAACCTAAACATGTCTAAAACATATTGGATAATAGAATTTAGACCCATCCCTACATTAGCTTCGAAATAAATCAATTTAGAGCTATTAAAAACCGAATTTGACTTTATTGTAATATAATATTTTTAGTTTTCTTAAGGTGACCCTCTCCTCCCTTATAAAGGGGCACCTCCTCCCACTCCTCCTCACACCAATTTGAGCATTCAAGCTCATAAAACCCTACAAAAATATCTTCCCAACTTCCATAGAATCATCCTAGTGGTCCTGGTCTTCTTTAAAGACCATCCTTAGTGCCCTAAGAAGAAGTTAAGAAGAGGCGCATCAAAGAAGAGGTAATATCCATTACCTATCCTTTTCAATTTCCTTATTCTTCAACTTATTCTTCATTAGTTGTTTCATTATAATGTAATAACATCAGTATTAATTATATACTTATATGTTATTATAAATATTAAACAACCCTAATTTACCTTCTATCCATCCTACGGAAAATGAAATCACCGCGCGTGTGTACGTACGAAATACCATCTCCACGCCGTGGTGTAATCTATTTTCCACCACCACCATACATGGATGGGTATAATGGTGTAATTAGTTACTATATATGATTATTATAAAGTGATATTGATTCTGAAATAGTATAAATACACTTCAATACAATTCCACGATCATGGGAACAATATCATCGCTCGTGCGTACGTACGGAATAACGTCTCCACGATGTGATGTGATTCGTTCTACATGATCTTCATTAAATAGTAATTATATAAATGAATTGAATGAATAAATATGATATATATTACACTAATACCATTCTGGATATGATGTATCTATAACCTAAAAAGAAGAATAATAAATTATTCAACAAAACACGCATAAGAACAAAAGGCAATAAAGACCCGAATAACAAGTAACAATGAAAAATTTCTAATAAGAAGCTAAGAGTATGAACATATATGATATAATATCAATTATAATGATTCTGGAATAAGTCAATAAAATTATTTAAATCATCATACAAAATCTTTTGACACGTACGATGCAAATCAAACCTAAGGTAAGGGAAAACCTCACAATCTCATTTTTATCCGAGATTGTTTATACTTTGGTATTTACTATAGTGTATTTATCATCCACATCCATGTTTCCTCAATATGTAATTCTAATAATATCCTCCTAAAATTGTTTAAATACAATTTTACCCTTCTGTATGTTTTTAGTAAACGATAAGAAAGGAATCTTTTTTTGTTTTTCGTACAAGGTACTTTTTGACTTTTCTGACCAAAGTACAAGAAGAATGTATTTTTTTAACTTATAGGGAATGAATGGATTTTTAGAACAATATTTTAATGAAGCTTCCTTTACATGTTTTCATGTTTATTTTTAATTAACTTCTTTTAGTTTAAAATAATATGACATGTTAAGAAAGGAAAAATGTTTCTGAAGTAGAAAGGATATTTTCCTCAAGAATGGAGTTCAAATGTTTTATCAAAATTATTTTCCTTCTAAGATAATATAGGGTTCTGTTTCTATCCCAATTATTACATTGATTTGATTATGTTGTGATGGAATTAATTTTATGAAGTCCTTTACCTTATATGAATTTTTTTATGATGTCAGGATGTTTGAAGAATCAAATTTTTATTACATGTGTTATGCGATGATGAATGATTTATGATTTTGTGGCACACATAAGAAAGGATTCATTATGAGATTATTGGGACCTATATCTCCCTCCAATGCATTGGGTAAAGATATATATATCTCATGAGATAGACATGGCTGGAATGGTAGGTTAAAACCCATTCAGTGATACAAGACTGAAATGAGGAGTGAACTCGGTTCAGAAATGGACTTTGTCCGCTAAGATAGTCTTGGCAATGAG
The DNA here is from genome assembly GCA_963277665.1 of Viscum album. NCBI lineage: Eukaryota > Viridiplantae > Streptophyta > Magnoliopsida > Santalales > Viscaceae > Viscum > Viscum album. Next base: position 1,676,119,973 of record OY728133.1, read on the forward strand.
TCATGACTAACAAGAAATGATTTCCCATTATTATGTGTGCATTCCACAAAGTTTCATGTTTTATGTTATGATTATTGGGATTTCATTTTCACTTCTATGATTTATCCCGTGTTCAGATATTATGATCTCTTTTGAAGGTTAAAGATTTTCAAAATGTTATAATATGATTGATATTACCTTTATTTACCCTTTCTGAGAATTTGAGCTCACCCCTTTTATGTTTTCTCTTACCCAGGTCAGGAAGAAGGCTATTAAGTATAATATGATAAAAGGGACTCTAGATATGATGAAATAAATGGGGGACACCGTAGAATATTTATGAACATGTTGTTTATGTTTCCTTGTTTCTAAAGACACTATACATATACGGTCCTTTGTGGTTTTTGTTATCTGTTTTACTAAGTATGATTCAATTATGAAGTAATAACAATGTATGTAATGTATAGCTTGTTATAGTTGGTATCAGAGGAAAGGTATAGTCAGCCTTTAGAAACTAGGATGTGAAAGCCTTAGTAAAAACCCTAAGGATATATCTAAGCCTAGAACAATATTAGTGTTTTAGACATGGCCATGAAGAACCTATGATAATACCTTAAACATGAAATTTTATTGTTGATTATGTGGTTTTCCTATTATAATTAGTGTTTCTCACACTATTCTTCTTGGTTTTAGTCAATGGATGGAACTCGATGGAACCGTGTTAATGCGGAATGCGACGGGCATTGCAATGATTGTCCCCCTGAGCAACCAAACAATATGGGAGCTGGAATACATAATCTTGTTGCCATGCTCACACAACTTTCTCAAGCTATGAATCATGCAGGACTTCCAAACAAGAAAAGGAAGGAACAACATTCTGTTGAATCCTTCATGAGGTAGCGTCCACCATCATTCAGCGGTTCAACTGATCCATTAGTGGCTGAACAATGGATTAGTACCCCTGAAAAGATATTTTCAGTTCTTCAATGTTATGAACATGATAAAGTCATCTTAGCGGTATATTGTTAGGAAGGAGAAGCTAATAAATGGTGGAATTGTATCAAGAATACGAGGCCAAGAGATGAAATTGAGTCCATGGAATGGAACGAGTTCAAAAACTTATTTTTCAATAAGTACGTCCCTTGTATTCTTCGAACAAAGATGGAGAAGGAGTTTATTGAACTGAAGCAAAAGGATGATGAATCTGTTGGTACCTACGAAGCAAATTTTACAAGACTTGCAAGGTACGCTTCTGGAATTGTTATCCATCATGAGAGTAAGATCGATCGATTCATTAGTGGATTAAAACCAAGTCTTCGAAGGGAGTTAGCCATAAGGGACTTTAATAGCTACGAAGAAATTGTTCGATGTGATCTCAAGGTTGAGATGGATATTGGAGTAACCCATCAGTCATATGGGTTTGATAAGAAGAGGAAAATGGAATTCAAAGGGAAATCTAAAGACCACACTGAAAAGAATATGAGTTTTCCCTTATTCTCAAAGTGTGGAAAGAAGCATAGAGGGAATTGTCTTAAAGGGACAAGTAAATGTTTCTAATTTTGAAAGGAAGGGAATCAAGCATTTGAATGCCGCAATGATGGGATGAAAATGTCTAGTGATGCGAACAAAGAAAAGGCTACACAGAATGCACCTCCTAATCTTCAATGTTTCAAGTGCATGGAAGTGGGGAATTATGCTAATCAATGCCCAAATCCAAGGGTTTCTAATGATGATCGACGTCGACAAACTCTTAAGGATAAAGTCAAAGGAAAGTCTCATGCAATTTCTATCAGTGATGTTAAGTACGATAATGATGTGGTGAAAGGTACACTTAACATCCACTCAAAAGTAACAAATGTCTTATTTGATTCTGGATCCACCCAATCTTTTATTTCTGAAGAACATTCTATGGGTATCACCACTTTACCTCAACAATTGGATGTTGAGTTACCTGTGACAACTCCTAATGGCACAATGGTTGAATCAAAATTTTATTATTCTTCTCTGATTGATGTTTGTGGGAAAGTGCATCCTACAAATCTTGTGATCCTTCCTATAGTGGAATTTGATGTGATTCGTGGCATGGATTGTCATTCTTTATACGAATCTCATATTGATTTCCAATGAAGGGAAGTCAAATTTCATATTCCAGATAAATCTATGATCGTCTATCGATGCAAAGGCGAACATAACCTTCCAGTGGAAATTTCTTCCATCATATGGGTCTTGATTCCACTAAATAAAGGTTATTTATCTCAAATGGTTGGAGAGATACTCACGATTAAGAATATGCCCATTGTACGAGAGTTTGATGATGTCTTCCCGGAGGAATTGCCAGGTCTTCCACCAAATCGTGAAGTTGAGTTTTCAATAGAACTCATACCGGGTGCTATGCCTATTTCAAAGACACCTTATTGAATGGCCCCAATTGAGTTGCAAGAATTGAAGAAGAAAATCCAAGATAATCTTGATAATGGAATCATACGCCTTAGTGCGTCACCTTGGGGAGAAAATATTTTGTTTGTTAAGAAGAAAGATGGATCAATGCGACTCTGCATTGATTATCGAGAACTTAACAAGATCACTATCAAGAACAAATATCCTCTCCCGCGAATCGATGACTTATTTGATCAACTACGCGGAGCTCAATACTTTTCCATGATTGATTTTCGTTCAGGTAATTATCAATTAAGGGTCAAAAGGGAGGATATACAAAAGACAACATTCTGTATAAGGTATGTACACTGTGAATTTATAGTGATGCCATTTGGTCTTACTAATGTCCCTGCTATCTTCATGGATCTAATGAATAGAGTCTTTAGAGACTATCTTGATCAGTTTGTGGTAGTATTTATAGACGATATTCTTTTCTAATCAAAGATCAAGGAAGAACATGAAGATCACTTGAGAATTGTATTGAAGACCCTGAAAAAGGAGAAGCCTTATTCCAAATTTACCAAGTGTGAATTTTGGCTTCAAAAAGTTTCATTTCGGGGTCACATAATCTCAAATGTGGGGATATCTGTGGATCCAGCAAAAATAGAGGTTATCAAAAAATGGTCGAGACCAACAATAGTAACTGAGATCCGAAGTTTTCTTGGTCTGGCTGGATATTATCGGCGTTTTGTGAATGATTTTTCACGATTATCTAATCCACTCACCAGGTTGTCTCGAAATGGAGTTAAGTTCATGTGGACCGAGGAGTGTGAAGAGAATTTCAAGGAGTTGAAAATAAGGCTATCTAGTACACCTGTGCTCACACTTCTTTGTAGTGGAGAAAGGTTTGTGATCTACAGTGATGCATTCAAGAAGGGGCTGGGGTGTGTTCTTATGCAAAACAGTATGGCGATTACTTATGCCTCACGACAGTTGAAAACTCATGAGCAAAATTACCCAAATCATGATTTTGAGTTAGCTGCGGTAATCTTTGCATTAATGATTTGGAGGCATTATCTTTATGGTGAAAGGTGTGATATTTATACAGAAAATAAAAGTTTGAAGTATATTTTCACACAAAAGGAGCTGAATATGCGCCAAAGAAGATGGTTGGAGATAATTAAGGATTATGACTACTCAATTCATTACCACCCTGGGAAAGCAAACAAGGTGGGAGATGCATTAAGTCGACAAGACCATTCTAGCTTATCCATAATGAGGATCTCAAAAGATCCAATATTTATGGATTTACAAAGGATGGATCATGGAATCATAATGGAAGGGGAGAAATCTTATCTTTTTCAAATGAATGTCCAACCATCTATGCATGTGAAGATTAAAGAGGTACATAAAGAAGATGTAGAGTTACAAAAGAAGGTGGGAAAAGTTCTAGAATTCCACATTGATTGTGATGGGATAATAAGGTTCAGAAATTGGAATTGTGATCCTTTCGTACCAGAATTGAAGAAGGAGTTGCTGGATGAGGCTCATAGTTCTTCATTTTCTATTCATCCTGGAAGCACGAAGATGTATAGAGACCTAAAAGAGTACTTCTGGTGGGATGACATGAAAATAGATGTTGCTGAATATGTCTCCCAATGCTTGGTTTTTCTGCAAGTTAAAGATGAGAGACAAAAGTCTAAGGGGATGTTACCACCATTACCCATACCCGAATGGAAATGGAAAAACATCACTATAGACTTTGTCACCGGACTTCCTAAAACATCCAAAGGCAATAATGCTATCTGGGTCATAGTTGATCATCTTACAAAGTCGGCACACTTCATTGCTATAGGAGAGGATTTCTCTCTTGATCATCTTGCCAGGATATATGTAAAGGAAGTGGTAAGATTGAATGAAGTATGACTTTCCATTATATCTGATCGGGATCTGAAGTTTACCTTGAAGTTTTGGCAAAGTCTTCAGCATACTCTAGATGCAGAGTTGAGTTTCAGCACTTCTTATCATCCTCAGACAGATGGTCAGTCTAAGAGAACAATTTTAACTCTAGAAGATATGTTGAGAGCTTGCTCTATGGATTTAAAAAGTGGTTTGGATCAACACCTAACTTTGGTGGAATTTTCTTATAATAATAGCTTTCACTCGAGTATTCAGATGGCTCCTCATGAAGCTCTCTATGGAAAGAAATGCAGAACTCCATCTTACTGGGATGATGTTGGGGAAAGAAAGCTATTAGTTCCTGATCTTGTTGATGAGATGGCAGAAAAGGTCTGATCTATTCAACAACACATAAGAGAAGTTCAGAGTCGACAAAAATATTATGCCGATAACCGCAGAAAAGACCTAGAGTTGGAAGTGGGCGATAAAGTGTTTTTACGAATATCTCCCTGGAAGAGAGTAATGAGATTTGGAAAGAAGGGAAAGCTGAGCCCTAGGTATATCGGTCCTTTCGAAATACTGGATCGTGTTGGGAATGTAGCTAACCGATTGGCGCTTCCACCGAATCTCTCTTAATTTCATGATGTGTTCCATGTATCACTCTTGAGAAAGTACATACCTGATCCTTCACATGTACACAGCTAAGAAGTTGTTCCGCTGGAGCAAGATCATTCTTATGAAGAACAACCGATAGAGATTTTGGATTGTAGCAAAAAAGTTCTACGAAACAAGGACACTCGCATGGTGTTAGTTTTATGGAGAAACCACCAATTAGACGAAGCTACATGGGAGCTTGAGGAAATGATGAGAGAGATGTATCCTTATCTGTTTGTAACAAAGTGACAAATTTCGAGGGCGAAATTCATTTTAAGGGGGGTAGAATGTAACACCCGAGATTTTTATGAGAAATATTTTGTTTTTATGTTATATATATCATCAAAGGAATATTTCACTAAAGACAACACTAGCTTGGCTTTCTTTACACGCAACCACGACTTTCCTTGATAGCTTGCGTTGTACGCAATACCAAGTTTCACTAAACAACGAAATGCTATTAAAATATTATTAAAACTTGCCGTTATGAATAGTAATAACCACTTTTTGAAATTTTATCTTTCAAAATGGACTTCATTTTTTGAATCATAATATCGAAATTAGCCTAGGGTGAATTTTTAGTATTTTTCTGAAATCATTCAATTGTTGATGAATAGTGAAACCTCTAAGTGGTAGTTAAAAAACTGAATTTTTCATAAAAATTAATTTTACTACTTCTGTGAAAGGAATTTCGAAAATCTGAGAGCCACAGTTGATATCAGTAAGTAAAATGTGGTTCAATGAGATGAAAATAATTTTTTTGTGAATAGTATCTTTTTACTTTTTTTTACCGCGGTTAATAGTAAATAGGGTAATTAAAGGTAAAAATGATATTACTAATACCCTGACACATGTTCTAATTCTATTGGACAGGTTTATTTCAACCCAAAACAATCTTATGAATATAATATGACGATTTAGGTCTACTTGGATTAGATTATGACATTTAATATTATTTTATTTAAAGAATAGTTAAAATAGTTAAAATCAATGTTTAAAAAATAAAACATTTTTTATATAGGGTTATACATTTGATAAAATAGATTATAAATATTCATTAGAAAGATAAACATATTTCCTACATAATGGTATTTTATTTATAAATTTTAGAGTTTATATAATTTAATTTATAATGACTCAACGATGATGTAGTAATTACCTTATTAAGAAAATAATAACATAATTGATGTTATAAATTCCCAAATAAATGTAATTTGAGACTTTTTATAAATTACACTAATTTTATTGGTTAATATGACATGTTAGTGTCAATTTAATTAACTTGTTTTGAACTTATCATTCTGTTATGATTTTCACAAAAATCAATTACCAAATAGTGTCAAAATTGAAATAAAATAGTTTTTAAATCAAATATTATATTATTAATTCTAATTTTTTTCCTAAAAATCTACGTTTCGGCCAAATGACTTAGATAAAGATATATATATATATATATTAATAATGAACCACTTGGGGTTCGTTTAGCTTGTTATAGTAAGTTTATTAACCATATATTGTAAGAAAACAAAAAGACATGGTAAAAGTTAAATTATTTAACATAGAGTTAAATATAAATGATAAGGATAAAATAGTAACCTAAACTTTTCTAAAACCTATTGGATGATAAGATTTCGACCCATCCCCACCTTAGCTTCGAAATAAATTAATTTGGAGTTATTAAAAACCGAATGCGACTTTATTATAAAATAATATTTTTAGTTTTCCTAAGGTGCCCCTCTCCTCCCTTATAAAAGGGCACCTCCTCCCTCTCCTCCTCACACCAATTTGAGAATTCAATCTCGACCAACCCATGCCAAAATCTATTTCCCACTTCCATAGAATCATCCTAGTGGTTTTGTTCTTCTTCAAAGACCATCCTTAGTCCCCTAAGAGGATGTTAAGAAGAGGCGCGTCAAAGAATATGTAATATCCATTACCTATCCTTTTCAATTTCTTACTTCTTCAACTTATTCTTCTTTAGTTGTTTCAGGATAAAGTAATAACATCAGTATTAAATATATACTAATATGTTATTATAAATATTAAACAACTCTAATTCACCTTCTATCCATCCTACAGAAAATGAAATCACCGCGCGTGCGTACGTACGGAATACCGTCTCCACGCCGTGGTGTAATCTATTTTCCACCACCACCGTACTTGGATGGGTATAATGGTGTAATGAGTAACTATGTATGATTATTATAAAGTGATATTTATTCTTAAATAGTATAAATACACTTCAATATAATTCCACAATCATGGAAACGATATCATCTCTCGTGCGTACGTACAGAATACTGTCTCCACGATGTGATGCGATTCGTTCTACATGATCTTTATTAAATAGTAATTATATAAATGAATTGAATGAATAAATATGATATATATTACACTAATACCATTATGGATATGAGGTATCTAGAACCTAAAAATAAGAATAAGAAATTATTCGGCAAAACAAGCATAAGAACAAAAGGCAATAAAGATCCGAATAACAAGTAACAATGAAAAATTTCTAATAAGAAGCTAAGAATATGACCATATATGATATCTTATCAATGAGTATGATTCTGGATAAGTCAATAACATTATTTAAATCATCATACAGGAGGTTCGGACATGTACAAAGCAAATTGAACCTAAGGTAAGGGAAAACCTCACAATCTCATTTTTATCTGAGATTGTTTATACTTTGGTATTTACTAGGGAGTATTTATCATCCACATCCATGTTTCCTCAATATGTAATACTAATCATATCCTACTACAATTGTTTAAATACAATTTTAACCTTCTGTATGTTTTTAGTAAATGATATGAAAGGAATATTTTGTCGTTTTTCATACGAGGTACTTTTTGACTTTTCCGACCAAAGTACGAGAAGAATGTCTTTTTTTAACTTATACGACAAGAATGGATTTTTAGAACAATATTTCATTGAAGCTTCCTTTACAAGTTTTCAAGTTTATTTTTAATTAACTTCATTTAGTTTAAAATAATATGACATGTTAAGAAAGGAAACATGTTTTTTAAGTAGAAAGGATATTTTCCTCAAGAATGGAGTTCAAATGTTTTATCAAAATTATTTCCCATATAAGAAAATATAGGGTTTTGTTTCTATCACTATTATTACATTGATTTGATAATGTTGTGATGGAATTATTTTTATGAAGTCCTTTACCTTATATGAATTGTTTTATGATGTCATGATGTTTTAAGAATCACATTTTTTTACATGTGTTATGCGATGATGTATGATTTATTATTTTGTGGAACACATAAGAAAGGATTCATTATGATATGGGTATGACCTATATCTCCCTCCAATGCATTAGGTAATGATTTATATATCTCATGAGATAGACATGGCTGGAATGGCAGGTTAGAATCGGTTCAGTGATACAAGACTATAACGAGGAGTGAACTCGGTTCAGAAATGGACTTTGTCCGCTAAGATAGTATTGGCAATGGGTCATGACTAACAATAAATGATTTCCCATGATTATGTGTGCATGCCACAATGTATCATGTTTTATGTTATGATTATTGGGATTTCATTTTAACTTCTATGATTTATCCCATGTTATGATATTATGATCACTTTTACTGGTTAATGATTTTTAAAAGGTTATAATATGATTGATATTACATTTATTTACCCTTACTGAGCATTTGAGCTCACCCATTTTTATGTTTTCTTTTCCCCAGGTTAGGAAGAAGGATATTAAGTAGAATATGCTAAAAGGGACTCTAGATATGATGAAATAAATGGGATACACTGTAGAAGATTTATGAACCAGTTTTTTATGTTTCCGAGTATCTAAAGACATTATACCTATACGTTCCTTTGTGGTTTTTGTTATATGTTGTACTATATATGAATCAACTGTGAAGTAATAACAATGTATGTAAAGTATTTGTTGTTATAATATCTCTTCTGATTATTAGCATATTCTCTCTTATGATGAGACTCGACAAGCAGAACCTTTTGTACATATGTTATCAGTGCTATCAATCATTAGAGTGTATTATCCCAGATGAGTGTGTCATGGAATCATCAAGAATGAAATCCTATGTTGGAATAATATGGTTGTGTCTTATCACTAGAATATGTGTCATAGATTGAGTATATCTAGATAGCATGTCATATGCATTTTAGGAATATACCTATTTATAAATTACTATATTTTCCCTTGTTCAATGATTTATGATTTCAAGGTGTCCAACTGAGTATTTTTATACTCACCCATGAATGGGCTTTCCCTGTATATGTCATGTATTCTATAGACGATTGTCATGTCAATAGAATCTTATGTAGACCAGAACTATATGGTACTTAGTGAAACCAGACAGACTGAGGTTTGTTTCTACAGCTTTTAGATAGTATTCCACATTCCATTACATTCAAGATGGTCTTCTGTTACATTCTATCGGTGGTGGGATTGTATTTGTCCCTTTTTTTACTTTCGTTACTTTATAACATACTCTGGTTGTGGGATATAGTCATATTAATGCATTTGGGTTTAGTTGTTTTTACATTTGAACATTTTGTGGGATTTGAGAATTAGGCTTGTATAATTGTACTTGGCAATGCCTCCCTATATAGTGATATTCTCACTTGGTGCTAGTCATCATCATATGGCCTATTAGAGGTGGGATTTGGTACTCCTGGCGTTATCCACACAAGAAAATTCCATGACCTAGTGGTATCATAGGTAGGTTCAATTCTATATTTGGACAACGATTTGTGAGATTGGTTTGAGGAAATAGGCTTAAGTGTATTGAGTTTTGATTTAAGGATAAGAACACTAGTGTTGGTGCAGCGACTGAAGTATCCATATAACATGACACAAATCACCTGTTTCTCGACTCAGTACATGATAACACTGGTTCTAGGGAAAAAAAATAAAGCATTCATTATATAGTGATGGGTTATATTTCCATACCTTTCACAAGTAACCTCTCAGGATATACTCATTAACCATGGTACATGTTGTTTACAATCAGGATGCCTCCATGGCGTATACCTACATCGATTCATCATGATGATCATAAGGATGATCACCCTAGTGACGTGGATTCAATTTAGGGTCATGTATATGTGATGCTACCTCCAGGTGTTACATCGGCCATACAACCCATAGAGTTGTTATTGATACCCATAGTACCAGTGGAAGAGATTCACAATTTGAGAGAACATCATGATTTACACAGTTAAATGTCCATAAATATCCATGATGATCCAGAATCATGGGTAGCTGAGGACTGGCTTGTGGGGGTGACCTAGTTTTTCTATCCCGTCAGGACTCCTACATATCAGATGGTGGCCCTGAGGGAGAACATTCATCATGGATCAGTAGGACGATGGTGGGGTTTGTTTACCCAATCATATGATGAGGTTACTCATTCATGGATAGAGTTTGAGAGCCTCATTATAGAGGAGTTCTCAATAGCTACACTTAGTTATGAACATATCCAAGACTTATATAGCTTCATCAGGGTAGTATGTTAGTGGATGACTATTAATCAAGGTTTTCCAACATCTCCAAGCAGTCGATTGATATGGTTCAAGATCATATCATCAGAGCATGGTACATTGAGCATGGTTTGTATAGAGTCATATGATTCTGTATTGTCTTTCTATGAATTCCACCATATATTAGGTTTATAGAGAGATCAGTGGTGGTCAAAAGCTTCATGGATGAGAAGATACAATGGGGGGGTTGTTAGCTCTAGCAATTCCAGAGTAGAGACCATGGTAGTACGGAGAAGATGTTGGTCTCATGGACTTGGACATGGGAGACGTTTTAGTAGGAGGTCCCAAGATAGAGGATTGGATGTTTAAGGCTCATGGGGTCGGTATAATAAGCCCAGATAGAGGTGGTGTTACCCATGTGTTATTAGGGGTCATCTTACCTGATATTTTATAACCCGTTTGAATACTGAGAGTGAAACTGTGGATGGGATACCGAGGTAGGAAAAATGGTTGGAGACGAGAGATATACTGCGTGGTGGATGTGGTAGAGGACATGGTAGAATAGTAAGTGGTGGTTTATGTTTTTAATATGTTTTCCCCAACACCCTAGGCAATCCACGCTAGGATCAGTTAGCTGGTGGATAATAGAGGGTAAAACTTCTGGGTGTAGAATTTTATGACCCAGGGGCCCCATGAGGGATTCAAGGTATGGTCATTGACATTTATACATTAGTTACAGTACTTATAGACATTATTTCTAGTCAATCCTTTCCCCCCACATATCTTGTTAGGTACATAGATATTTTTTTTGAACTACTGACTTGACCCTTATGCATGAAGAATCTTACTATAGAAGAATCAGTGATCACAATTGTATTTTATAGTTTGACCCAGATCTTGGAGGAGAGAGATTCAGTTGGGATCTCTTAGTTATAAAATCAAGGAATTTTGAAGTCTATATTTTAATGTATTGGTTTTCAATAATGAATTCTTATATTTAATGTTTATGGAGAATGGATAGGTGTTTTCTTAGTGATGGAGCCACATTTGCTTTTTCGGGTGAGAAATGAATCCCATGCTGTGCAGGATGGACTCATTCATAGAATGGTGATGCTGATTAGTGATCATTTTCTAGCTTCACCCTTGGTGTAGTGAATGTTATGAGTTTACAATATCATATAGTGTTGAAGGAGTATAGGGAATTCTTCTTCTAATATTTCAATAGTAGAAAAATGATCTTTAATGTCCATTTTTTAATTTGAAGATCAATTTTTAACAAATGTTGAAGCAACAGATGTAAAAAATTGGAATTTTGAAGACATTTATTACTAATCAATTCCAAAAAGTATTTAAAATTTCTTAGCATTTGTTTTAACCAAACTGACATAAAAATACCCATCAATATCAATTTTTTAATAAGATTTTTTTGAAAATGATGCTAAAAAGTTAAGAAATTAATTTTTTGTGTCAGTTTATAAAAATGCGGGCACAAAAAAATATTTGGTGTTAGTTTTTTTGTAAAAAAACTCTAATTTTAAAAAAAATTTATTATTTTTTAGATCAATTCCAATTTTTTGTTTTCAATTGTTGTGGAGCTAAATCAGAGTTATAGATTAAATGCTATGGTCATCAGAATGTGGATTTCTCAAAAATGTGAAAAAAATAACTCATTTGTTTGAAAACATGTGAAACATGAATGAATATTATATACACGAAATGAGATAAAATAAACATAATGGTTCACACATATTTAAATTCATTTATGAGTTTCCATCATTATGATATGTTGTTTGTCATCATATGTCTTAGTTTCAGGTAAAACTCATACCACGATAAAATCAAAGAATGAAAATAAATTTTTCACCTCAATTAGTAAATCTTAAATAAACGTTTTATATTCATAACTCTATCATTAGAATAAATCATAATTATAAGGAATACTATCTATCTATTTATAAATGGTGGAAAATAATAATAATGAAATTAAATGATTACAATACATACTATATTCAAATCCTCGAATAAAGTTGAGTTAAAAATTTTATAGCTTGGAAGAGGTTAATAATGATGAATGAATGAGAAAATGAATTTATATATAGCAAATGAAAATATTTTAAAAGGTTTTGTATTAAAATTTTGTGGGAATTTTAAAAACTGAAACACACATTTTTGTAAATAATTGATTTACCAATCATGTGTATTTGTAGATTGTTCTGGACGCCTGTTTTGTTTAAAACTGAATCCAAAGAAGAAAAATTTTTATTTTTTGGAATATCATTTTATATAATTAATTCCAAAAATATCAATCGATTTCAATTTTTTTCATCAATTTTTAAATAAACCGATTCGAAAAAGTTAAAAAAATTATAACATTTACTTCGTTGTTTTAATAAACTGGAACAGAAAATTTAAATAAATTATATTTTCCTCGGTATTTAAAAAACTGAAAACAATATTTTAAAGATAATTATTACTGTATTGTAGATCATTTCCTATGATTCAATCTTTTTGGTCATGCAGCTAAAATGGTGTTATTGAATAAATGATATGGTATTCGAAATTTGGACTTCATTAAGAATTATCTTAGAGAAGTTCTTATTTCGACTCCCATAATGCTTAATCCGTACCTCTTTTTTATCTCCATGACCAGTAAAATAGAACCTTATGTAATATTCTAAATCATAGTTGGAAATATTTTTAATTATTCAAGTAGAATTTTTTAAAACCTAACAAAAAAATATTTTTTTATTATTTTTGGAATCATTTTTTTAAATGATGAAAAAATATGTCTTTTAAACATTTTTTTGTCTGTTTCATTAAAAAACAGAACAAAAAATGATTATGATGAATTTTTTTTTGGCATTGATTTATTAAAAAACAAATGACAATTGACCAATATAAACACTCATTGGAATCTATTTAGAACAAAACATATGCCAAAAATTTTAGACAAACATTACCTAAAGAAGTCAAATTTCAAACATTATAACTTTTAATAAGTAAGTCCATTTTAGCTCCAGTACTAGTGAAATCGAATGATAAGAAATGATATAAACAATAGTATGATTTTTTCAATTATTGGAAATGTTTTTTAAAAAAAATTGACTCCAAAAACGTTTTATAACTATTTTTCATCGATTTTGTAAAAACTGAACCCCCAAAAGTCCCCATATACATATTTTTCATCAGTTTATATGAAAACAACATCATATTTTCGACATTAAATAAAATTTTTCTACTATTGTGTTTTAGGTTTTCCTCAATGTTCATATATAGTTTCTACATTGATATACGTCGTAGGAATACAACGATAGCTAAGGCCACATATGGAATGGATCCCGCAATCATTAATGATCTGAGGATGAAATAGGTATGATTTTAGAGGAAGGGATTTATGAGTCCTAGTATTCCACCTTGGGTAGCCATAGTTTTTTTCTTCCGAAAAGGTATGCGGGAGATTAAGTTTGTGTGTGGATTACCGGTAGTTTAACTAAGTGACCATAAAGAATAAATATCTACTACCAAGGATCAAGGAACTATATTATCAGTTGATATGGGCATGACTATTCTCAAAGGATGAACAAAGATTAGATTATCACCATTTGTGAGTATGAGGTAAGGATATACTTTTGATGAAATTTATAGGCCTCTATAATCACTATGAGTACTTGATGATTCCCTTTTGTGTGATGAACTCACTAACAGTGTTCATAGGACTCATGAACCAGATCTTTCATCATTACATTGACCAATTAATAATAGTCTTGTAACAACCCGAGATTTTATAAGATACATTCTTTTTAATTTCATTCATATCTTATGTTGTACGATACACCAAGATTATCTTGCACTATACGCAACACCGTATTAGCTTGCTGTATACGCGACACTATTCTTGGCTCATGTTTCACACAATTTCAAGTTCGTTTGATAGAAGTTATTCTACACAACATTGAGTGTATATATATATATGTATATTAAATGTATAAATAAAATATGGTTGGATTCTGTTATACACAACAACAAAGGAGTCGTGCACTACACACAACCCTGACTTGGCTTGCATTACACGCAATCGCGACCTTCCCCGATAGCGTGCGTTGTACGCAATACCGGGTTTTACTAAACAACGATATATTATTATAATATTGTTATGAACTAGCCGTTATGAATAGTATTAACTGAATTTTGAATTTTATAACATTTTAATTCATCGTATACATTTTCTAGAATGAGGTATGAGAACAAAATCAGTTCTTTTTTTATAAAAGAAGTATTTTTCAAAAAATGCAGTTTTTCCGCATTTTGATGGCACACCCACTTTAAATCTAGTTTTAGACATGTTTATAAGTTCAATTTGAAAAAATTTAATTGTTCTTTAGAATCAAGATATAAAAATTTACTTTGGATAAATTTTTTATATTATTCTGATAACTTTCATATTTTAATGAATAGTAAAAACACACTATATTTTAATTAAAAACAACTTTTTTCATCGCAATACATTATATGGTTAAATTATAATATTTAATGTTTTTAAAGTATAAATAGAATATATTTTTACCATTTAATCCAATGGTGGTCAATGTAATTAATATTACTTTTAGATTGGACATAAACGAGTATCAATCTTTTGATATATATTGTTTCTTAAAAACATGCTATTTGTTTTAATAGCGGGATTTAATTATAAAATTAATTAATGAAACTTCTATGTTATGAATTTGGTAAAATAGACTTCATTTTTGAATTCGGAATATCAAATATAGCTTAGGGTGAAATTTTGGCATTGTTCTGAAAAACTTCAATTTTTGATGAATAGTGAAACTACTAAGTGGTAGTTAAAAAAACTGAATTTTTCATAAAACTTAATTTTACCACTTCTGTGAATAGAATTTTGAAAATCCGAGAGACACGGTTGATGTTAGTAAGTAAAATGTGGTTCAATGAGATGAAAATAATTTTTGGTGAATAGTAACTTTTTACTTTTATTTACCACGGTTAAAAGTAAATAGGGTAATTAAGGGTAAAAATTATATTAATATTACCCTAACACATGTCCTAATTATATTGGACAAGTTTATTACGACCAAAAACAACCTTATGTGTAAAATAATATCATTTAGGCCCACTTGGATTAGATTAGGACATTTATGATTATTTAATTCAAAGAAGAGTTAAAAGAGTTAAAATCAATGTTTATTTACTAAAACATTTTTAATATAGGGTTATACATAATATAATTTCGATTTTAAATATTCATTCGAAATCTAAAAATATTTCCTACATAATGATATTTTATTTATATTTTTTAGACAATAAATAATTTAATTTATTTATGACACAATGATGATGTAGTAATTACCATAATAGTGAAAAATTAACATAATTGATGTTATAAATGCCCAAATATATGTAATTTGAAACTTTATATGAATTCCACTACTTTTATAGGTTAATATGATATATTATTGTTGATTTAATAAACTTTTTTGGAACATATAATTCTGTTATGACTTTCTCAAAAATCATATATCAAATAGTGTCAAAATTGACACAAAATAGTTTTAAAATCAAATATTATATTATTAATTGTTATTTTATTCCTAAAAATCTAAGGTTCGGCCAAATGAATTAGATAAGGATATATATATTAATAATAAACAACTTGGGGTTCGTTTGGCATGTTATAGTAAGTGTATTAACCATATAGTGTAAGAAAACAAAAAGACACGGTAAAAGTTAAATTATTTAACTTAGAGTTAAATCTAATTGATAAGGTTAAAATAATAACCTAAACATGTCTAAATCCTATTGGTTGATAGGATTTCAACACATCCCCACTTTACCTTAGAAATAATACCCTTTGGAACCATTATAAACCTATTTTGACTTTAATATAAAATAATATTTTTAGATATTCCTAAGGTGCCCCTCTCCTCCCTTATAAAAGGACACGTCCTCCCCCTCCTCCTCACACCAATTTGAGCACTCAAGCTCGTCCAACCCCTGACAAAATCCCTTCTCCACTTCCCTAGAATAATCCTAGAGGTCCTGGTCTACTTCAAAGACCAATCTTAGTTCCCTATGTGGAGGATTGAAAGAGGCGTTTCAAAGAAGAGGTAATATCCATTACCGATCTTTTCAATTTCTTTCTTCTTCAACTTCTTCTTCTTTAGTTGTTTCATGATAAAGTAATAACATCCGTATTACTTACATACTGATATGTTATTATAATTATGAAACAAACCTATTTCAACATCTATCCATCCTACGGAAAATGAAATCACCGCGCGTGCGTACGTACGGAATACCGTCTCCACGCCGTGGTGTAATCTGTTTTTCCAACACCACTTTACTTGGATGGGTATAATGGTGTAAAGAATAAATATACATAGTTATTATAACATCATAATGATTCTGATATATTGTATCATCCACTCCAATTCAACTCAATAATTATGGAAACGATACCATCGCTCGTGCATACGTACGGACTACTGTCTCCACGACGTGATGAGATTCATTCTCCAAGTTATACATTAATGAATGATTATAAAGTATATATACTGAATAGTAATGAAATATATTACATACTAATGATATTGGATTTATGTATATATATATGTATGTCATCCAATTAATTCCATTCAATTCAATAAGGAAACGAAAACAGCGTTCATGCGTACGTACGGTCTACCGTCTCCATGAACGAAGTATTTCATTTCTTTATCGATCTATTATATATATTTATATTCTGAATATATATTATATATAAATCATGTTTTATATTCTGGAATTATGTAATCATTATCTAAGTAATCATATGAATAATTACAAGTCAAAACACGGACGACAAATGAAACGATTTTACCCAAAACGCTTTTTAACGTGGAATTTATAAAAGAACGGGTAAAATAAAGTCATAAGTGAACCATATATGATATCATAACAATGCGTGTGATTCTGGAATAAGTCAATGACATTATGTAAATCATTATACAGGAGGTTCGGACACTTACGAAGAAAATCAGACCTAAGGTAAGGGATAATTATTCCAATCTCATTCTTATCTGAGACTGTTTACTCGTATGTATTTACTGGGGTTATGTTTGTCATCCATGTCCATGTTTTCTAAAAATGTTTTCATAAAATGTATAGTATTCTTACATGTATGTTTAATGTCATTTTTACCCCTTTTTGACTTTTCCCACAAGGTACGTAAAGAATCTTTCTTTTACTGTGTAACTTTTGATTTTTCCGACAAAAGTACGAGGAGAATGTTTTTTTAAACTTATACGGAATGAAAGGATTTTTACGGTTTTATAAAGCCTTATTTCAATGAATCTTACTCTAAAAGATTTCATGACTATTTACAACAAAATATCTTTCTTTTAAAATTTCATGACATTTTGTGAAAAGAAATTGATTTTAAAGAAGAAAGGATATTTTCCTCAAGAATTCATTTCAAGTGTTTTATCAAAATTATTTTCCATATAAGATAATAAAGGGTTCTGTTTCTATCCCTATTATTACATGGATTTGATTAAGTTGTGATGGAAATATTTTTATGAATTCCTTTATCCTATATGAATTGTTTTATGATGTCATGATTTTTAAGATTCCCATTTTTATTACACGGGTTATGCAATGATGTATGATTTATGATTTTGTGGCACACATAAGAATGGTATAATTATGAGATGGGTGGGACCTATATCTCCCTCCAATGCATTGGGTAAAGATTTATATATCTCATGAGATAGACATGGCTGGAACGGTAGGTTATACCGGTTCAGTGAAACATGACTGAAACGAGGGTGACTCAGTTCAGAATGGGACTTTGTCCACTAAGATAGTCTTGGCAATGAGTCTTGACTTACAAGAAATGATTTTCTATGATTATGTGTGTATGCCACAAAGTTTCATGTTTTATGTTATGATTATTGTGATTACATTTCACTACCATGATTTATCCCATGTTATGAAATTATGATCTCTTTTGCAGGGTAAGATTTCCCAAAATGTTATGTTCTTATGATTATGATGTGATTGATATTTCTTTTGTTTACCCTTACTGCGCATTTGACCTCACCCTTTTATTATTTTCTTTTCCCCAGGATATGAAGAAAGGTTTTAGGTATAAAAAATGAAGATCCTTTTGGGATATGTTGAAGATCTTTCACCACGATTAGAAGTTTATATTCCAAGTTTCCAAAGAAACTAAACTATTACGGTCCTTGTGTGTTTGTTTTAATTATGTATCAAGTATTCCGCAAATTTAATGTAATGTCCATGTACGTCAGGCTTCGGGTCTCTACAAGTCTTCCTCGATGATATCCTTGTATTCACTATGACTTGGAAGGATCATGTGAGACACATACAGATGGTTCTAGATATACTTGGAGGGAACTATCTTTATAAAAATCTTTCAATGTTCCAGTTCCGGTTCTAGGTAGTCCACTTTCTAGGATAAATTTTCTCAAAGGATGGAGTGGTAGTGGACATGTCCAGGGATGTGGTAGTTTTAGGTTTGGAGCCACCTATGAATGTGATGGTGGTGTGACGATTCCATGGGATAGAAGGCTATTACCAAATATTAATACATGATTTCACTATAATATCAAGAAACCTTGATAGTTTTGACTTGAAAGGAGTAACCTTTAATGTGGATAGAGAAGTGCATGTAGAATTTTCAGTAGTTGAGGCATAGTTTAACAAGAAATCCCATATTTATGTTTCTAGAAGAAGGTGATTATTTCGTTGTGTTCAGGAATGAATCAAGAACCGACTTGGATGTGTTTTGATTTAGAGTAAAGATGTGATTTCTTATTGATCACACCATTTGAGACTACATGAGAAGAACTACGTGACCCGTGATCTTGAGTTAGCAGTGGTATCCTTTTCTTTGATGTTGTGGTGAAATATCTTGATGTGTGAGAAATTTTTCCTCTACTCCAATTATAATAGTCCATGTATATCTTCTCTTATATGGATCTTAACTTGAGATAGTGTTGATGAAAAGTTATCCTCCAAGATTATGACTTCGAATGGTCTATACTCCCATGAAAGGGAATGTTGTAGCAGATGATTTTAGATAGATATCTTTTTTGTTGTCAATGAATGAGGTATCATAGTAGTTTGGCCCATTAGGTTTAACCATTATCGATGGTGATGAATCATCTTAACACTAGTTTTTCGTTTTCACCCCTCCACTCTTATAGCTAGTAAATGAAACACAACTTGGGGATTCTGATTATGAGAACCTGAGTGTTCAGATATCCATAGGGCATGACCATGGTGTATATTCCAAATGTGCGGAGCACATCATATTTTTCAGAGGATGCATAATGGTACCTGTGAATTAGTGGGAAGATGTTACGTGGGGGTGTAATACAACTTTGTTGATGGTACATCACGGAGTGGAAATGATGTACTAGGAAAACATACATCAGGTTTCGTTTCTAGGGATGAAGAAACGTGTTTTAGAGTTCTTTTAATGATGGATAAATTTTCAGTAAGTGAAGGATGAAAAACATGTTCTACTGGGTTTAGGTAATCATCATCATGTTCTAGAATGGAAGTAGGATATGATATCTGTGGACATTTTGAAACGCATAACACATACATGCAGGGGAAAAGATTCCATTTCAATGATCATAAAAAATATCCGTAAGCCATCCCAATTCATAGCTATAAGATAAAAATGCTTATAGAGAGCTTAGGAAGCCTATACATGAAAGAGATTGTCCAACTCCATATTTTCCATCTATTATTGTTTTTTATCTTGATTCTCTCTTTACATCTCTATTGTAGAAGGGGATACAAGAGTAGTTTGGCAAGTAGTTAGACTTGAGCATAATGTTTCACCCACAAAATGATGTCCAAAATGGGTGGACCATTCATGTTATGGATTGAATGATGTAATAAAACATGTTACACATTGAATATAGTTGGTGGGATCACCAAACACTGGAGGTTTTTTTGAACAACAACAGATACCATTCCACTGTTGGTTTGGAACAATTCAAGGAAATTTATGGGCGAACATGGAGGTCCCAAAATTATTGGACTAACATAGGAGGGTCAACACTCATGGGCACGATATTGGTGTGAACTACAATAGATAAGTTGCATATCATCTAGGAGAATATGAATACTATATAGAGTGATAAGAACACTTATTTTGATATGTTATAGATAACTTTGGATTTCGAAGATAGAGAATATTTTTTCCTATGGGCTTCACCTCGATGTGGATTATAGAGATTTGGATGGTGTGGAAAGCTATCTCTAATGTTCATCATCCCTTTCTAGATACCACATAGTGTTATTGAGGTGGAATTATTCTTAGCTCTACTTCTAAAGATTGATTGGGTAATCCAAATATTCCACATGTCATAGCTAATTAGGTATGTGCATGACCCATCAAACATTGTCGTCTGGGGTGAGATAAATATTAATGATGGAGTGAACATTGCTAAGTTCCCTAGTGGAGATCGAGTGTCAGTGTGAGAGGATATTTCACGGCTGAGAGATTCCTTTAGTGCATGCCATATGGAAGCACGAGAATCACTATGGGAGAACATGGGAGCAGGAGGTTTAGATTAATGCTTAGTACCAACTGCTTTTTAAGTGGACCTTATTTTTTTCTTTTTGGGGACATAAAGCCCCATGGATTGGAGAATGTAATTTACTACAGTAACCATGAATTGTTCTCAAATATGATCTGAACTATATTCCTGATTAAGCAATGAGATAGAGGGGGAATCTGAGGATCGAAGTGCCCAAAATAAATTTCTGAAATAAATTAAATATATTAAATATCACCCATGTGTGGTTTTCAAGAAAAAATGGAATAACTAATGAATGGGTTCCCATATCATAAATATATGGGAACCACGGTGTTCATAATGTGAGGTTTACCTGAGATGCAACATAACATTAATCTGTGTGGGTCTTTTGTAGAAAAGTTATCATGTGAACAAAATAAATAAATTTATTTAGTGAAATTATTTTTTGATGAAGAGACCTAGTTTTCTATCTAAATGTATTCATATGGATAATTTATTGGGTTTTCCTTATAACCCTATTAAATTGAAGAGTTCTATTGAAGCGTTAGAGGAGAATCCATTGGCGGACTTCGATGTAACAGGGATTGAGGATCGACACACCTTGGATTTGAGATATCATGCTAAAGGTGATAGAAATGGATCATTAATCAATGGTTATCAAACAGAATTGGGTCATGACACATGTTTTGGTTTTTATTTCATCAACATTTTTAATTTCTATGATGAATGACAATCAATCAATGAACGGATTGATTTAAAGATTGAAGTCCTTCCGGGATGGGTTTAATTGTGTTGTTTTGTTTGAAGAATTTATCATTATGGATAATTATTTATTACTAAATTGATCTTCTACTAGAAATAAACTAAGGTTCATGTGGAAATCGATAAAGGATTGTTCCGCTTGATTGATTTTTCTTCGCTCTCATATTCATTATTTATTATGGGTATTCTTTATCTAGATCATAGTTTTATATTATACCAATAAATTCTCCGTTATGAATTCTCTTATTGGTGAAATGACATGATATTTCAGATATGGGATCAGTATAACAAAAAGGAGGAGTGATGGTGGTATATGTGAATAGATCAGAACAAATTGGAAGCCCTTTATTTTTGTTCGAGATTAATGGAATATAATTCAAATGAACTATTCTATTTTATGACCGGATTCAACGGATAGAACATGTCTATTATCGATGGTGATGCTCTATTGAAGTAAATCCCTAAATCTCGGTACGATTGAAGGAAAAATCCAAGGCGGCGGCAGTGCTGGAACATGTGGTAGACGGAACCAGGGTCTTTAGAATATCCCAATCAAAAAGGGTATATATTCCCAAATTACATGGCATGTGAGGCACATGAAAAGAGGCTTGCATTTAGGGTTGGAGATAAGTATAAATTTTTTTTCCATGTCATACATGGAATGCGACCTCTCCTCAGAGACTTAATATATACTATGATGAATACACAGACACTGGGTGGACTACACGAGATGACTACGTGCTATGTACTACACCACACAACATGGCTTGGACAAGGTAAACAAGTTAATCCATGTACTGGTACATGGGAAGATGTACATGGTCTAGTGATTTGTAGTGATACACGATCAACGTACATACCGTGTAGTACTACACGTACATAAAATAAAGGCATTGGAAATATATTCGAGCATGATCTAGGGTTAAGGGACATGACATGTAACCCTTCTAAAAACCATTAACACTTTTATATATACATGGAATAAAGCCTCTTTCTTCTGGTAGTTTCACTAATTTTTTGAGGGTAATTCCCCTTATCCTTTTAATGAAGATTGGTATAGTATTGTTTTCTACTCCTCAAAAAATGATCCCTTTTGTAGGAATTATTAAAAATAGTCAATGGAATCCTGCAAAGGGGCTAGTTGTCACGACCAGTCCCCTGGGGCCCGTGTCGTAACTACCCCAAGTCCGCCTTCCATAGGCCAGAGGCTGGAGACTAGCACTAGAGGCGTAAATCCCTAAAACCGGGAAGACATTTCCTCTTTAAAATGTAAACACACACACATAGTACCAGCAGAAGTAAACACTAAGTAAACTAAAAATACAAGCAAGTGCAGAAAAGTAAAAGGGCCAGTATACAAACCCAAACCGAGAGTACAAAAAAAACAAATAGAATAAAAGTGTTAAGCTTTTCCTGGATCATCCTCCGGAGTTCCTACCTGAAGGGTAGGTATAGATGGCCACATCAGCTCTCAACGTCCGTCTGTCACCACCGCATACCGTCCCGTCGTGATGTCCTCCTACGGGGACAGTCTCGTCGTGCGATCCACCTCCGGGTACCGTATTGTCGTCAGATCCACATCCGGGTACCGTCTTGTTGTAAGATCCATCTCCGGGTACCTTCTTGTCGTATGATCCACCTCCGGGTACCGACTCGTTGTCAGATCCACCTCCGGGTACCGACCAGCTCTACAATCCTCAACCTCCAACAGTGCTGTCTATTGTCTGCAACCAACACAATGTAGTGTGGGCAAAGCCCGTGTAGGGGTGAGTATACGCTACTCAGTAAGGACCGCAAGACCCCCAAAGTTCCCCCAGAATCCACAAAGGATAACCACAAGAAAATATAACGACCACGAAGTAACATCCAACACTACTTAGGTATATACTCATACATATACCTAAGTCATCAATTCTATCTCCACTCACGAGATCAATTATAACCCAGTCCACAGAGAACAATAATTCTAGTATTCACAGAAAACCACTACCAGTCCTAACAAGTATCCACTACGAGTCCACGCAGGAAACCACTATCAGTCCACACAGAAAGAAAATGTTATTATTCCATACATGGAAACAAAACTAATCCACATAAGAAAATAGTACAAGTCCACACATGTAAAACTCTACTAGTCCACATAGAAAAATAGTACAGGTCCACTTAGGAATGCTCTACTAGTCCGGACAGGGAAATAGTACAGGTCCTCACAGGTCCACACATGAAAGCTCTACTAGTCCACACAGGAAATCATTACAGGTCCACACAGGATAACACTACTGGTCCACACAAGAAAACAGCACAGGTCCACACAATATATCACTACTGGTCCACACAAGAAAACAGTACAAGTCCACACAGGATAATTATCCACACATGAATTAAATCACACATGAAAAACATCCACACAGAATACTTTTTCAATCATATCGATGATAATGATTGATAGTCAAGACTCAGCTCACACAGGTATGCCACAAAGAAGAAAGTGGTTAGATGATCAGTTGTAGCCAGTAGATCATCTAAGCTGTTGGACCCACATAGGATCGATGGGTACTAACCCTCGTAATAACCCACACAGAGTCGGTAAGCACTGGTCCACACAGAACCGCTGGTCCACACATAACCGGTATGCGCTGATCCACACTGAGTCGCTGAGAGCTGGTCCACACAGAACTGCTGGTCCACATAGAACCGGTATCTGCTGATCCACACTGAGTCGCTGAGCGCTGGTCCACACAGAACCGCTAGTCATCGTCGTCGTTGTCGAACCCATGGAGGATTACATAACAGAAGTCGATACAGTCGCAACCAGCTCAAGGGTTCCCGCACACAGCACGCTCGTTCTGGGAGGATCTGTCCACGAGCCAAGGGGTCGATACTTAAACTACCACGTAGATCAGAGTTGATGTATCACAATGTTTTGTCATGTAAAAATGAACTCAACCTGACTGACGGCGCGTCAAACAGACGCCCAGTTTGAGAGTTATAGGCTTTTTCATCCTAGGGGATCGGTTGGTTTTTAAGTCATCACCAACCCGACGATACTCCATCTACGTCCAAACCTCGAGCACAGTAAGAAGAAAGGTCCGTCTCACCAAGAGAAAACAAACAAAGTTGACGACACATCAATCGGACGTCCGGAGCTCAAGATATAAGCGTTTCCGCTCCGAAGGCCCAGTTGGTTTCGTGTTTGAACCAACTCAGTCGAACCCAATGTTCTCCGAAACCTTGAGTATAGTATACAGAAACGACTATCTCAATACAAGGATCTCATCACAACTGACGGTTCATCAATCAGAGTTTTGTAGCCCATGCTATAGGCATTTAAACGGAATTGTCCGAAAACAGGGGGTCTGGGCCCGACCCAGTACCCCCTGGCCAGGCCCGAACCAGGTCGACCCGGCTGGGTATGGGTCCTGCCCAGTTTGGGTGCAGCATGGCCTAGAGAGCGGCCCGGCTCGGCGCGGCCCGGCCCAGCGCGGCTAGTCCGGCTCGCTGCGGCCCGGCCCGGCGCGACCGGTCTGGCTCGGTGTGGCAGGTCCGGCCAGCGCGGCCGCAGCGCCGCGTGAGCGCCGAAGGGGGGGAGGCAGCGCCCCCCCACTTGATTGATGAAGCAGTCCGCTCCGCCGGCCGCTTTACCGAACCGCCGCAGTGGTCTTCTCCGATGGCGCGCCGCCGCCGCCAGTCGCCGGGGCCGCCACGTAGGGGTGGCGCGCGGCCAACACTTTCCGTGGACCACCAGACGCGCTCCAGTGTTCCGTTTCGCCTGCCTTCTTCGCCGGCGGTCCTCTCGGGACCCGATCTTCACTACGGAAGGTTCAATGCTCAGTTGCGCTTCCGCTTCATCGTCATTGTCAAATCACGAACCATCAATAAACTGTGGAGGGTTGTCGGGCTGTGTTCATTCGGCCCGCGCCCTCCGCGTTAGATGCTATCAAATGGAAATAATCAACACTAACATGGCACAATTTAAATAAATTAAAATTGAACCTAGTTTCCAATGATTCTCCCGTAATTTAATATTTCTATCACGCAAAACTAAACATTCGCGGATCAACTTGAAAAGTGTGTGTTGATCTGCATTCTTTGTTTAAAAGGAAACATTCGTGAGAAAAAAAATAAACATTCAAGAATTAAACCCCCGACATTTTCTTTTTCCGCAATAAAAATATTCCAAACCCACGAACATATTTTTTCGCGGGTCAGATTAATAATGTGTTTGTCCACATTCTTCATTTTATAAGGGAAATGAATGATGGAAATATGTATTTATCTAAAAATAATTCCCTACCTCAAGTCGTTCATCGCTGATCCGTGGAAAGAGGAAAGCGTCGCGATCATCAGATGTCGCAGATGATCGGTGTCAATTCCATTGGCATCGGAGGAAAAGCCGTCGTTGATGGCAACATTTTCAGCAGTGTTGTCTCCTCCCATGTCGTGAAGAAGAAAAGGAAAACGAGAAATGTAGAGCGTTCATCACCGAGTTCGGAGGCCGTTCTTCATTGGAGTGAGTCGTTCATCGTAGGAGGATGAGTTCTACAAAGGTTAGAGCTCTTCTTCTCGAAAATCTCCACACAACAAGCCAACCCTCAATAAAATAAGAATTACTCTTATTTTATTTTAACATGCCAAGCATTTCAACTCAAAATTCGAATTAGTTAATTAATTGTATAGGTTTTAACCAATTAATATTTTTAAGTGATTTGGAATAATTTAAATAGGGAGAGAGGGTGAGGAAGAGTTACCCAATTTATGGGAGAGTTAAACATGTTAAGAAGAGTTTCTCATTAATTATAAGAGTTTGTCAAAAATTAACTCAAGGAGTTTAATGGGGGGTTAAGAGAATTTGAAAAGGGTGGGGCTGGTGTAGGCCCCACCTAGTTAAATCCTTCCAAGGGATGCTAGGGTGTGGTGGTCCCCTCCTCTAACCTCCACTTGGAGGTTTTAACCACTCAACCGAAAATAAAAATTATACATAACTTTTATTTTCTTGACAAACAATCCACAAATTTTTAACAACTCTTCCCGTTTAAACGCACCTTCGGGAAATGTCCCCTTAAGCAATTACCGGCGCTACGGTTTCAACAGTGCCCTCAGATTTTGATTCTGACCACCGGTTCAAAAGATAGAAAAACCCACTTCCTCGTTCATTGAACGTACAAGATCTAAACTTCGGAAAAAGATTCCAGGATCACTGTGCCACAGAATTAGGCACCGTCGAAAACTGCAGTCTCGTAAAATTCCAAAAAAAATTAAGAAAAAATATTTTCCTTGAAATTTCCTTGTCTTTAAATTACACCCACTTCAGGGCTTTACATTCTGTAAAGCTTCAACACAAACTAGAGAAAACAATGTGGAACTGAGCACGCATATGAGCCCCCGCCCCCATGTGCTCTCTTGGATGTTCTTGTGCTACCCATGAAAGCACACCAGAGGAATCATCCATCCATGTAGGACCCGCTAATGTCGATCCTCGATCTCCACCGAACCTCTGAGAATGTCGCACTTTCATCGAAGTCCAACACCCTGTGGTCGATGACGTGTGAAGAGACGTTCATGTATCTCCTCAACTGAGATACCTAGATGACATCATGCACCTGATGCAACTGAGGTGGTAAGGTCAAGCAGTAAACCACCTCGCCTACCCTGCTGAGGACCTAAAAGGTCCATTGAACCTTGGAGGTAACTTGCCACCTCGGCCACATCTCCGAAAACCTCATTGAGGTGAGACTCATATAAAGACATGGTCATCATTCTCGAATCTAGAGGCCTTCATTTCTTATTTAGAACTGAAAATCAAAACTCTTTCCACCAAGAGTGTAAGGTTGACCGACCCAAGAGTGGTTGGTCACACCCTTTTATGCATGAGTTTATCCTGCGTTGCCAGAGGTTTTTCTTTTTCCCCGACCAAGGAAAACCTTCCCAACATTGTAGATAAACCACAACACTTTTTGACTAATACAGTCAACCTGGGTATGAACCGTTAATCCAGTCCATACCCAGACCAACGTCACAAGGCCTCGACGCTACCATCAAGAGATTCCAACCAAAACTCTCACCTAAAGGTCAGATAAAAGTGTCGGCGTAAGTGTGATTATCGAGTCTCCTCCCAAAGGCATCTTCAGACGTGAGTGTCAAGTCAACGGATTATCCGAAACCTCTAGGTCTGGGATAAGATTCGTGGAAGGATAAAATGATTGGTACCTATGTCTATTGATAAGGTAGCTCTTAGTAGACATAGATCGTACCATGAATCATTCTTAGAGCCCCTGGGTGACACTCCTTGACCGCATGCAGCCACTCTCTTCCCCATCCCTCCTGCTCCTTGAGCCTAGAGGGGACTACAAAGGCGGGTGGTTGTAACATGTCGAAATGTACACCACCACATGCTTCTCTCCAAGATCTACTTCCACATATGCTGATCTGCAAGTTAATCTGTCCTACGTAGTCTTCATCTGCTCTAGAACAAACTGTGCTTTCTCTGTCGTAGTCTAAACCATCTCTGGTCCTACAAGAGCTGCTAAGATTTCTTCTTTTCTGATAAGAGAAATCTGGTCTCATCCCCTGGACGAAACACGTTCTTTGCCTAATACAGTCAATCCTGACATGAATAATTCATTCATGCCATTGACGACGTCGTAAGGCCTCTACATCACTACTAAGAGATCCAACTGTCACTCTCGCCTCCAAGGGTCGAGTCACATAGTCGGCATTAGTGTGAGGTCACGGGGTCTCCTCTAGTAGAAATCTCGAAAGTGAGGGTCAAGTCAACAGTTTTAACCCAGACCTATCAGTATCATCAAAATGATAGGGAAGCAATCATCACAAAGATATGTGTCGTTTATTACTACAACTCAGAGTATAAAGACACAAATGCAACAACAACATGGAACTTGAAGCACCATGAACAAAATGGCATCCACTAGTTCTTCTCCTGTCCTCCTGTTTTCCCACTGCTAACCTTCCCTGGATGTATCCACTCAGCCAATGATTTCACAACCACAATGGTTCTTTCTAGAACCCTAACATAATTAAGAAGGCATAGAGGAAAATTGATTTCTCAAATATCCTTCAGACACAGTTCATTCAGAAGCTCGAGTCTAAAGCACTGATCACATCGTATCCAACAAGTACCAAGAACGATTTGTACTGCTTGTTGAGCGATCAGCTTCCGACATGTCATACTTCTGAAGCTGTATAACCTCTAGAAAACTCACAGCCACCTCCTCAAGCCAGTTCTAAGCCACCTATGAGTCGGGCTCACCTTGGAACTTGAGGGACTACTGGTGCTAGATCAAAAGTAAGGCGCTAAGTCTATGAGTGTCCTCTACCGGTACTGCTGGTAGTGTCTGCTGACCAACAAGTAGTGACATAGCTGGCGCACTACCCAAAGGTACTATCTCAAGCATCGGTCCACATACCGTAGCCTCATCACTAAACGAACCAACCTCATGGTCTCTCACAGGAAGACTCTAGTAGCTAAGATCACTGTCCACTCTACTAGTGTCTATTCTAGGCATAGAACTCTAGAAATCGCTTCTATCCAGTCCACTGTTGCCTTGGAGAACTGTCTCACCTCATAATATCGGAGGCCCCTGCTGCTAAAACTCGTGCATCGTGCTCTATCAGCGTGCACCGTCAACTAGTATGGCTGGTGGCATCTGCTGCCTAACAGGTGGTGGTGCTGCTTGTACACCACCCGAAGGTGCCAACATAGAAAAAGGACCCCGTACCGGAGTCTCGTCACTCATTGGGCCATCATCGTGTACTATCATTAGGGAACCATAGCTGGCTGTCTTCGCAGTGACATCCTGAATAGAAACAGGTGTGCCATGGTCAAACGATTTATACCTGGTGAGGTGACTCAAAGAGACCACAAAGGAAACAATTAAAACAGACATGCAATCAATGTTTTCGTGCATTGAGTCGGAAATCATAAGTCAGGGTCCTAGTGTATGGATACGTCGGCTGACGCACAAACACTGGACTCCCTAGACTGATAACCACACTCAACACCCTCAACACTATTTCTTCACAAAGAAGAAAGATCAGAGTCATGAGTTCTGCTATAGAACCGAACTCCTCTGATACCAATTTTTCACGACCCGTCCCCCGGGGCCCGTGTCGTAACTACCCCAAGCCCGCCTTCCATAGGCCAGGGGATGATGACTAGCACCAGAGGCGTAAATACCTAAAACCGAGAAGGCATTGCCTCTTTAAAACAGAAACACACACACAAAGTATAAGCGGAAGTAAACACTAAGTAAACTGAAAGTACAAGCAAGTGCGGAAAAGTAAAAGGGCCAGTATACAAACCCAAGCTGAGAGTACAAGGAAAAGAAAAACAGCAGAAAAGTGACAAGATGCTCCTGGATCGTCCTCCATAGTTCCTACCTGAAGGGTAGGTACAGATGGCCACCTCAGCCCTCTACATCCGTCTGTCACCGCTGCGTACCGTCCCATCATGATGTCCTCTTATGGGTATCGTCTTGTCATGGGGTCCATCTCCAGGTACCGACTCGTCATGCGATCCACCTCTGGGTACCTTCTTGTCGTAAGATCCACCTCCGGGTACCGTCTTGTCGTAAGATCCACCTCCGGGTACCGAATCGCCGTCAGATCCACCTCCAGGTACCGACTCGTCATCAGATCCAACTCCGGGTACCGACCAGCTCTACAAGACTCATCCTCGACCAGTGATGTCCGTCGTCTACAACCAACACAACGTAGTGCGGGCAAAGCCCGTGTAGGGGTAAGTATACGCTACTCAGTAGGGACCCTAAGACCCACAAAGGTCTCCCATAATCCACAAAGGATAACCACAAGAAAAGATACCGATCACGAAGTAACATCCAACACTACTTAGGTATATGCCCATACATATACCTAAGTCATCAATTCTAGCTCCACTCACAAACTCAAGTATAACCCAGTCCACACACAACAGTAATTCCAGTCTTCACACGAAACCACTACCAGTCCTCACAGGTATCCACTACAAGTCTACGCATGAAACCACTATCAGAACACACATGAAAAAAATGTTACTAGTCTACACAGGGAAACACAACTAGTCCACATTGGAAAAAAATACAAGTACACACAGGAAAATAGTACATGTCCTCACATGTCCACTCAAGAAAGCTCTACTTGTCCGCACAAGGAAATAGAACAGGTCCTCACAGGTCCACACAAGAATGCTCTACTAGCCCACACAGGAAAACAGTACAGGTCCACATAGGATAACACTACGAGTCTACACAGGAAAACATTACAGGTCCACACATGATATCACTACTGGTCCACACATGATAATTATCCACACATAAATTCAATCACACAAGAAAAACATCCAAAAAGAATACTTAGTCAAACATATAGATGATAATTATTGATAGTCAAGACTCAGCTCACACAGGTATTCCACAGTGAAGAAAGTGGTTAGATGATCAGTTTTAGCCACTAGATCATCTAAGTTGTTGGACCCACACAGGATTGATGGGTACTAACCCCCGCAATGACCCACACAGAATCGGTAATTGCTGGTCCACACAGAATCGCTGGTCCACATAGAACAAGTATGCGCTGATCCACACAGAGTCGCTGAGCGCTGGTCCACACAGAACCCCTAGTCGTCATCGTTGACGTTGAACCCATGGAGGATTCCAGTACAGATGTCGTTGCAGTCACAGCCAGCTCTAGGGTTCCCGCACACAGCACGCTCATTCCAGGAGGATCTGCTCCATGAGCCAAGGGGTCGATACATCAACTGTCACATAGATCAGAGTTGATGTATCGCAAAGTTCGGTATTGTAAAAAGGAACTCAACACGACTGACGGCGCGTCAAATGGACGCCCGGTCTGAGAGTTATTCGCGTTTTTGGTCCTAGGGGCCCGATTGGTTTTTAAGTCATAACCAACCCAACCATAATCCAACTGCATCCAAACCTCATGCGAAGTAAGAAAAAAGGTCCGTCTCACCAAGAGGAAACCAACAAAGTCGACAACACGTCAATCGAACGTCCGGAGCTCAAGATATAAGCGTTTCTGCTCATAAGGCCCGGTTGGTTTCGTGTTCGAACCAACTCGACCGAACCCAAAGTACTCCGAAACCTTCAGTATACTATACCGAAACGACCTCCTCAATCTAAGGATCGCATCGCAACTAATGGTTCGTCAGTCGGAGTTCCGTAGCCCATGTTATGAGCATTTGAACAGAATTGTCCGAAAACGGGGGGTCTGGGCCCGGCCCGGCCCGGCCCAGTACCCCCTGGGCCGGCCCGAACTGGGTCGACCCCGTCGGGTCCGGGTCCGGCCCATTTATAGCGTGGCCCAGCCTAGAGGGCGGGCCGTCTCGGTGTGGCCGGGCCCGGCACGACCGGTCCGTCTCGGCGCGGCGCGGCCCGGTGCGGCCGGGGCGCTGCGTGAGCGCGGAAGGGGGGGGGGCACCCCCCACCCGCTTGATTGACGAAGCGGCTAGCTTTTCCGGCCGCTTAACCGAACCACCGCGGCTGAGTCGCGGTGGGATTCTCCGGCGGCGCGCCGCCATGCCGGGTTTGCGTGCGGACGCCGCTTTCCGCAGACAACCTTACGCGCTCCGGGGGTCCGTTTTGCCTGCCGTCTTCGCCGGCGGTCCTCCCGAGACCCGATCTTCACTACGGAAGGTTCAAATCTTAGTTGCGCTTCTTCTTCATCGTCGTTATCAAGTCACACACCATCAATAATCTGCGGAGGGTTGTCGGGCCATGTTCGTTCGGCCCGCACCCTCCACGTTAGATGCTATCAAATGGAAATAATCAACACTAACACAGCACAATTTTAATCAATTGAAATTGAACCTAGATCCCAACGATTCTCCTGTAATTTAATATTTCCGTATCGCAAAACTAAACATTTGTGGATCAACATGGAAAGTGTGGGTTGATCGACTTTCTTTGTTTAAAAGGAATCATTTGTGAGAAAAAACATTCAAGAATCAAACCCCCGACGTTTTCTTTTTTCGCAATAAAAATATTCCAAACCCATGAACATATTCTTTTACGGGATAGTTTAATTAAGTGATGGTCTAGGTTGTTCATTTTTTATGGGAATATAATGATGGAAATATGTATTTCTCTCAAAATAATTCTCTTCCTCGAGTCATTCATCGCCGAGCCGTGGAAAGAGGAAAGCATCGCGATCATCGGATATCGCAGATGATCGGTGTCAATTCCCTTGACGTCGGAGGAAAAGCTGTCACTGATGGTGACATTTTCCACGGTGGTGTCTCCTGCCATGTCGTGAAGAAGAAAAGGAAAATGAGAAACATAGAGCCTTCTTCACCGAGTCGGGAGGCCGTTCTTCAGTGGAGTGAGTCGTTCATCGTAGGAGGATGAGTTCTTCAAAGGATAGAGCTCTTCTTCTCCAAAATCTCCACACAACGAGCCAACCCTCAATAAAATAAGACTTACTCTTATTTTATTTTAACATGCCATACATTTCAACATAAAATTCAAACTACTTAAATTAATTGTATAGGTTTTAACCAATTAATTTTTTCATGTGAGTTGGAATGAATTAAAGAGAGAGAGAGGGCGAGGAAGAGTTACCCAATTGATGGGGGAGTTAAACATGATAAGAAGAGTTACTCATTAATTACATCAGTTAGCCAAAAATTAACACAAGGAGTTTAATGGGGGGGGGGGGGGTTAAGATAATTTGAAAAGGGTGGGGATCGTGTGGGCCCCACCTAGTTAAATCCTCCCATGGGAGGTTAGGGTGTGGTATGCCCCTCCTCTAACCTCCACTTGGAGGTTTTAACCACCCAACCGAAAATAAAAATTATACAAAACTTTTATTTTCTTCACAAACAATCCACAAATTTTTAACTACTCTTCCTGTGTAAACACACCTTTGGATAAGGCCCCCTTAAGCTATTACTGGCGCTGCGGTTTCAACAGTGCCCTCAGATTTTGATTTTGAGCACCAGTTCAAAATATAGAAAAACATGCTTGCTCGTTCGCTGAACGTACCCGAGCTAAACTTTGGAAAAAGATTCTGGGCACACCGGGCCTCAGAATTAGGCACCGTCAGATACTGCAAACTCGTAAAATTAAGAAAGAAAATTAAGAAAAAAATTTCCATTGAAATTTCCGAGTCTTTACACTAGTAGTAAAATCATCTATTCATCTTCATTCCCTTGGATGAGTTATTGGCATAGATGTGACTAACACTATGAATGCTTGGTTCCTATAATTAGAAAGTTAATCTAGATTGAGTATGTTGGTATCACCCCATGGACTTCAAAGAAATCCTCATTTTCATATCATATCTATTTGGAAACTCAGTATGTTCTTTCTCATGATGATACCCAACGAGAAATACCACTTGGATCGACGTTAGTGGTGCTATCAGAATCTGGAGTGTGATCTCCAAGATGGGTTCTTTATAGAATCCTTGAGATGGAGCTCCAATGCTAGTATACTATGATGGTGGATTACCTATAGATTGCATGTCTTGGATTGAGTATATCTATATATTCATGCTATATGTATCTCAATCATATACTGTTTATTTCTTTTTTTGTATGCTTTGGGGTTTCTGGGAGTCATACTGATTATTGTTATACTCACCTATGCAAGGGCTTTTCTTGAATGTGTCGTTCCTTTTCATATGATTTCCCTTTTGATAGAGTCCTAGGAAGAAAAATACTATATGGTGCAAAGTTAGATTGGATTGTCTGATGTGTGTTCCTACAACATTCTGATTTTAGTCCCAGTACCAATATATTCATGTTAGACTTGAGTTACAAACTCATTGGGGTGGTCTTGAATTTGACCTTGTCTACTTTCAATACTCCTTAACATAATATAGATTTGTGATATTGATAGATGCATGAATTTGTTGTTCATTTAATTTTATATTTCACCATTTTGTGGTCTCAGAGATGTCTTCATGTGTACATGTACTCAGGAAATTCTTCACATGTTAGCAATATGCCTATTAGGTGCTAGTCACCATCCCTTTGCCTATTTAATATGGGCTTGGGGAGTCATAGAATGGGACCCACTGGGATGGGTTGTGAAAATTTTAATTATATTTAGTATAATTATGGGAGTCACCATATTCTTTACATAGATAATATAAAAAACATAATATGTTAGTGGACTATTTTAACAAGGATAATGGGATGTGTGTAGAGTGAAATTTACCTTTGTATTTGAAAGATTGGTTTTGTTTTTATAGAACATATAATAACTAAATATTTTTATATTCTAACATACTAGGAAATTTTAATGTGATTGAGCATTCATGGAGTGATTTGGAGAGGGTTAGAATAATTATAGAAATTTATAGATCAATATAACGATAAATAATAATTTTTCAATGGTGGTGTAAATTAACATTAACAATAAAAACGAAATTTATGATTAAAATTAAATCAACTGATATTTGAAAGATTATGTTATTTATTTAGAATTAAACATATGATTAACTCTAGAGTTATAAATGTTGGATATGATTATACTATAGTTATAGAGAAATAGTCAAGCTATTAAGAGGTTGACTACACCTCAAAGCACATGAATATGAATAAAACATGGATATATGATAATAAATACAATAAACTAAATAGTAATATATAAAGACATAATGAATCATATGTCACTTATTATTACTAAATTAATGTATCATGTCATAATTATAAATATTTCACCATGAATATAGAGTTTTTAAATAATGGATACCCCATGAGAATTGGGTGAAACTCTTGATTGTGATGGTTGATGGGAACAAATTGAAATAAGAAAGGTAATGTTGTAACATGGAGATGATGTTGGATTGTATGAAGGATCATACTATAGTAAAAAGTATTTCATAATGAGTAGGTTAGTTATGTTGTGAAAATGGAATTTTTAACTATTTAGTAAGCCTATATTTGGTGATGGATAAAGGATTTTCACTATGAAGGAGATAACCATTCTTTAAAGAAGATAAGAGTTTTAATGATTTCAAATATCATATAAAAATTATGAATTAGATTAAAATGAGATAATTTCCAACTTTTTTAATCGGATGTTTAATTTAATATCACTCAATAATATATTCCCTCACACCACAATCATATCGAAATCAAATGATACCATGACATAAGAATGGGAATAGCAGTGTGATATATTAGAAAATTGTTGTTTTTGATGATTTGGTAAAAAGCATAAAGATGGACGATAAGGATTCATATTAAGTTGTTATTCATAACATAAGTGGATGAATTTGAC
Organism: Viscum album; assembly: GCA_963277665.1. Classification (NCBI taxonomy): domain Eukaryota; kingdom Viridiplantae; phylum Streptophyta; class Magnoliopsida; order Santalales; family Viscaceae; genus Viscum; species Viscum album. Next base: position 1,676,155,956 of record OY728133.1, read on the forward strand.
CAAAGTAATTAATGTGGAACACCTATTAATATCTATTAAAAATAGATTCTTGTGGGTTAATAATAACCATTGAATGAATGGTATGATGTTTGGAGGCCTTTTCAAAAGTTGTTATGGATGTTTTAGAAGAGTACAAATAACACTATTATATTTGGTTTTGAGAATAAGAAAAATGTTAGAACCAAATGTGGAGGAGTTATATGATATATTTGGTTTTTAATAAGTCTAAAAAAGAATTTATTTCATTTATATATCAAGCTACTTGTGAAGAATAAATAGTGACAAAAACAAATCTAATATTGAATTACTCATATATTGTTGTTTTATGGTTTTTATTGAGATTTTGTGGAAGAAATTAATCCAACTTACTAAATGAATAACATATCACAACAGTATTTGGAGTATAAGACTATAGTTTGGTATATGTCATTTCAGTATAAAATATTAAAATTATTTAATACAACTATTTTATTATGTTTACCATAAAGAGTCTTTTATATCTGTAAAAAATGTATGAATTCAATAAATAAGATCTTAGAGGAGGAATAATAATGAATGTCACATCATAGGTTATGTAACATCTCAAAACCTATGTAATGATAATGTTCCATTTTATAGAGTGAAAATTACCAAATAATTTTCTATATCAATTATAGTGTATTTATATTTAATTTTGGTATATTGAAACATCACTTTATATATTTTCCTTGGACATCTCCCAATATTGGTTAACCATATAAAATTACATTGTTTCGGAATGCTTTAAAATTCATATTTATGATTGGTATTTAGTGTAAAATAAAATTAAGTGACATATTTAATTTATTCATTCCATATACTGAATCATATCTAATGATAGCTGAGGGTCAATGTTTAAATAGTGATGGAATGGTTTCAAATTTTGTAACACCCTAATTTTTCTAAACACATAATGTTACATTGGACATTCATCAAAACATGCATTTACCATTACGTTTCAACATGGAAAATATATAGGTTATAACTCTTATTGGATATGTGATCTATAAATCCCACATGGAACCTTGATCCCATGTGTTACTACAATAGACGTCATCACCAATCCATAGGTACTGGTGGATTGCATCATAGGACTTGATGTAGAATTTGGGGAAGTATCTACCAACCTTCTTATGATAATTGATTAGGATTGGTCCCTATAAGAAATATTGATTGAATTGTTTTTATGTTACAGATTTTGAAATAAAATAGTAGAAATTTGCAAAACAAACTAGTACTAAAAATCATAAATAAAAAAGTAAACTATAAATAAAATTTTTATTTATACATAAAAGGCCAATATGATGTTAATCATCACTTACAACCATTATATATAAAAGATGTATTTCGAACAACACATAAGATGAAAAAAAATGCATTAGTAGTAGAAAATAATATAATAAAGACTATCATCCACCTTTAGTAGCAGCAAATCCAAATTAGAAACTAATAATTATTTTTGGAAAACGTGACGAATAAACTAGAATGATCCAATAATTATTGGTATACCTATAAGTATCTCAAATAAAGAAAAGGAATTTTATTATCCATCAAGATATCCATATAGGTTATATGAATTAAAGAATCACATGTACACCCAAAATGGTTTTCCAACACAATAGTGATATAATAGGTGTATTCATAAATATATCTACACATTTATATACTTATATCATAAAATAGACTCATAAATAAAAAATAAAGGAAAATCCAAATCATTCATGAATCTATAAGAATATTAACATTATCTATAAATGATAACCCTATATACCAAAAGGGTCCATACATATCACAATTCTTTAAAGCCATGACATGAGATCTGATACGAGTATGATTTGGAAATCATAGAGCCATTTCTATTAAAAAAGCATAAAATTGTCTATGTGAAATAACTATCCATTCAGGATATGGAATCAATTATACTAGAGTTAATTTGATCTTCTAGTCCATCTTATTTGGAATAGGGTAAGGTGTATAATAAATTAAAGTTCAAAACAGGTCCCATTCACTATAGTCATTCGAATGCCATCATAAATACAATAATAGTTTAGAATAAAAGTGATATTCCTCTTCTATCATGAAAATTGATTATGAAAGTTATAATCATGAATATTGTTATAAAAATATTTATATAAAACAATATGATTACATATTAAATAAAATATATAATAGTGATCTGAATAATTGTAGCATTGATCAAGAAAATCTATCATTATAATCACACATTAGTTTTTGTAAAAATGTAAAACCATTCATATCACAATGTATGATAAATAACCACGAAAAAGACAACATAATAGTGGTTCCATTTATCATGCGTTTTATAATAAGTATGATAATTCCCTTCACAACATGAAATTATATCCATGCTATTGTTAGGTATAATAATAATAGTACATAAGAATGATGGTAATCAATATATAATGGATGAAATATTTTAATCAGTAAACTAGTTCAAGTTATATTTATTTCCATGAAGAATTAAAACATTTTAGATAAATTCCAATATATCCTAAAGGATATCAAATAGATAATTCCCATGTTGCACTATTATTGAATCTGTTATGGGATTATATATATAATAATTGTAATTTTAGTTCTAACCAAGTGTATATGAAAAAAACAATGTTCTATACTAATAGATTCACGTTATATGGTTGGGAATAACAAGATAAAGGGGAATCCTATAATCATGGTCACATGTTATTGATATACAGACAACTACCATTAAATATGTTCAACATTATAATTTTTGTACCAATTAATACATAAAAATTTAACCATGATAGCTGATTAAATTGGGTGTTATTATATAAACATGTTTTAAAAGAAGAAATTTGAATATCATATAAAACATTATTTTTTAATGTATTTTATTAGAGGATGGATAGATTTGAAACAAAATTTATGAGGTATTATTTTGGTGAAACATCTGAAAATTGTGGTTTTTTTTCATAAAAATTCCTTCTAACATTATAAATACCATAATAGTTTTTAAGTATTGAGTTTTAAATTTAATAAAACCATAAGACACACCTTTTCAAAATTTTTGTTTCCCACCTTGCAAACCTTACCACCAAATCAACAACGATTCAATATCATAATAATATGTTAAGGGCGATTATTTGGGTTATATTTCATTCAAGATTGACTTAATACAAGTTATTAATATTATATAATTTTTTAGTGTCTCCAATAAATTATCTTTATCTTTAAATTTACAAATCAAGTAGGTTTACTCATGGAATTAATCGTAAATTTCAATATTTTAATAAATTGGATAGACTCTAACAACACAAAAATTACATTTATTTCATCCCATGTTAAAAATATAGGATTAGTTCAACACCTTTTGACATGATATCTTATTGGTAATCCTTATGAATGATATATATAACATGAAAATTTGGGTATACTCAATAATAATGGCGAATACATAAATGTGACCCAAAAATAACATCCATTTTAACATAAACCAGTAAAATAATCCCAAGAGAAAAATTTTTCTATAAAAAGTGTAAAGTAATAAACTAGTAACGCATTTCAATTCCCTTATAAATAAAATATCCTAAAAACCATTCAATTTATTAGTTTAAAAATAATTTGTATGACATATAAAAAATAAATTGGAGAGAATGATCGTAAAACATTGGTATAAGCTTATGGACCACTAGTAAAGCCTATACAAGTGGTTCCCCAAACCATTGAGTTGTTCTATATTTTGAAAATTCTACATTAATGGTTTTTATTTTATTTTGTTATTGATTATTTTAGATGTTGGTAAAGTATATATACCAATAATCAAAATTAATCATTATTATATGACTATACCATCACTTAATTATGATAGATAAAATATGTTTACACAACCAACACTATTTATACAAATGGTTATTAGTAACTATTGGGATAATCCCTTCTACCAAAAACAAACTCACCCCACAAACAATCTATAATACACTATATATCAACATATAAGAAGAAAATATATTCAAGAGGCCATAATATACATTAAATGTTGTTTATGTTATATATATTACACTCAAACAATTAATAACATTAAATTTAAATAAAAACAAATATACAATAAATTATGGTTATAAATTTGAATTTAAATGCTTGGAAATGTCATAAATATCAAGAAAAATTGATCATATGAATATATCACTTTAAAAAATCCTTATAAGAATCATCAATATCATCTTCATTATCACTGCCATAATTATCCTCACGAAACTCATTCGGTGAATCATTGTTTGAAATAATATCATTATCATCAACAACATAAATTCCATTACAATGATCACTGTCAGTAACATCACCACCATCTTCCAGAATATAATACTAGGATCTTATATTCAATTTATATGTACCAATAACCATATAATAATGCGTCAGAGGTGATAGTCACATGTCAACCATATATCTCATGAATTACTCAGAGATTTTTTTGTATCTTTCATAATCATATATTGTAAATCTGTTTCATTTTTTATCTTTTGAATGGGAATTTTGCAACAATTTCTTATTAACAAAATAAGTGTTTGAATTTTATGAGGTGTACTTATACCTAGAAGGTGGGATATAATTTTTGGGTCGATAGTGGGCATTATCACATGTCTCTTTAATTACTTCCATTCACAAAAAATAATTAGGTATTATGTTTTAACCCCATTGGTCCTAAAGTTAATCTATAGAAAAAAATTAAATTTATATAATAGATAAATATATAGTAAATAGATGATAAAAATTAAATATATACAATAAATCATTCAATATTTTCTTATAACTCATAATTAACAAAACACTCAAAATTATTTTTTATATTCAAGAAAAATAGTTTTAGTAATGGTAAAATCTCTCTAATATTCAACATTAATTGATGAAGAAGTCAATAAACATGTGAAAATAAAATTAAATAATTATATTAATGATCAAAACATAAAAACGAAAATATATATCTACAATATGATATTTTTTATTCCTTAAATACTAAATAATGTAACCATTCTTAAATGTACTACAAAATTATCTTCTTTCTCTCATGTTTGGGAATGGTAATTCATCCCAGTGTGTGTACATAAAATATAAAACACTTTTTTATATTGAATAAAATAAAACAAAACTATATGTATAAAAATAAAAGAGTTAATTAAACTCACAATAAAATTAAAATAATACTTTAAATATGTCACTCTTCCAATAAGCAATCATCTCATAGTACTATTTGATTGGACAATCATTATGGGTTGGTATTCCCACCAAATCTATAGAAAATCCTTCAATCCATACATTATACTAATCAAGTTCATATGATCTCCATATATCTACAAATTCCAACAATTATTCTGCCCACGATGATTTATCATGAATATAATTATACTTAATCGTTAAGAAAAATATTAATTCGTATAAATAAACCAATATACATTTTAATCAAATAAATTTTATTACCAATATCTATGACAATGTGTTATCCTTGATTTCACCACTAATATTATTATAGGAGTCTGGTTCCCTGAGAATAATTTCAGTATTTTTTTCCAAATATATCAATGAAGTGTTGGGAATGATGGTACATAAACCAATCACCTGATTTTTATCTTCCAATTATGTAACATATAGGAACGTCAACAGTCAGAACTTGTTTTTTAAATAAATATACCCCATGATTTTTAAAAAAAATTATTAATTCCCATCAACCAAACTTGGTGTCAAGTCTTCCCTCACATCTAGTTTTTATCACCTCAAAATGTACCTTCCAAACAATTAATATTAAAAACAATTACATGAAAAATACACACATTTAATTATAACCACAAACAAAATGCTCGTAAGGATTTTTCGGATCAACCATTGTGTCCTAAATCCATGGGATAGTTTAGGAGTTCATTATATTTAAGGAATCTAAGTACATTGTAGTTTTAAGGAAACTAAAATTCATACAAACCTAATAAGACTAAAAAAACATGACTAATCAATACTTTAGATGATTCATCTTCTTGCACTCCTCCTTTGGGCTTTCTAACATCATAATTACAGCCTTCTTCCACTAGATGTGCCCATCTGTTCTTCTCATGAAGCCTCCTATAACTGATGTCATCCCCTAGCAATAATTTATTAGTTTATTTTAGTCCCACTTAATGTTTTGGCCCAATAAGAATTATATAGTGTGTCCTAGTAGACCATTTATGTAAAACCCATGTATTTTTATGAGACAAATATCTTTAATTTCTTTGATGTCATGTGTTGTATGCTACAACAATATAATCTTGCGCTATACACAACAACATCTTAATATGAATTATATGCAACACTATTCTTGAATTGTGATACACGCAATTTCATGTTCTTCTGATATAATTCATTCCACACATGACTGAGTATAAGTGAATAAATATATATTATTATCCTACCATAAAAACTAGTCATTATAGTTGTGGGTATGTACAATATTAACCTACATCTGAAAGAATTATTTAAATGAAAATTAGTCATTTTATAAAATAATACAATCACACTTGATAGATTTTTAATGAAATATATGTTTAATATATTTATTCTAATGTTTAAAATTCATCTTATATTTTTTCTATATATGATATAATATCAAATTCGGTTTTATCAAATAAAAGAAGTATTTTTAAAAAAAAATGTAGTTTTACCGCCATTTAATGGAGCACCTATTTTAAATCTAGTTTTACACACTATTATATATTATATCTAACAACATAAACATGTTCTTTGTAGGTGGGATATAAAAAGTTACTTTCGGTGAATTGTTGATATTTTTCTGATAATAATCATGTATTGATGAATACTTAAAATACATTAAATATTAATTGAAAACAACTTTTTCATCAAAATAATTTTTATTGTTAGATTATATTATTGAATAATTTTAAATTATAAATTGTATATATTTTTATCATTCAATATAATTTCAGACATTTTCATTAATTTTACATTGATTTTATATATAAAAACAATTCAATCTTTTGTAATTTTTCAATGTTTAAAACCTCTTTTTTCATTTTGAAAACGGGAATAATATTAATTTAATTAAAAAAAATTCTATTATTTAAATTTTAGATAATGGATTCCATATTTGGTATTATTGTGAAAAATTATTTAAATATGCACTTTTTAATTTTTTTTTGGATTTTATGAATAGTAATTTTGGTAATTTTTTTTACCACAATTAATGTTAAATAGGGTGAATTAGGGTAACATGTAAGTTGATTAGGACAAGCAAAATAGCCTAAAACATGCTAAAAACAAACCGGATGAATGCTATTATACCCTTAACACTTAAATATCATAATTCACTCATTCAATGGACTCTAGTTCATGAAAATGTTATTTATATATATATATATATTAATATATTAATATATTATTATAAAATATAGTGACAACATGTCAACCTCTTCTCTCATATAAGTATAATAACTTTAATATAATGATAAATTTGAGGTAAATTTGATAATAAATAGTCTCCAAAATGAAAACGAAATTATCTACATCATGATAATTTATTTATTATTTTTATAAATTAAATAATTACCTTAAAATATTACATAGTGGTGATGTAGATATTATTTAATTGTTGATAAATAAAATAAATAAATAAAAGGACAATAACCATTAAAAGACTAAAATACATGAAAAAATTCAACTGGTAGATTTTATCTCAACCATAATCATCCAAAGGTCAAGTTATAGATCATTTAGATAAATATGGAATGTATAATGACACTAATAAGATTTTATTTAATGTGATGTTAAAGTGTTCACATTTATGTTTTAATATATATATATATATATTAATGTAGCATTATAATGAATATATATTCAACTATAATTATTACTATTAAAAATATAATATCTATCTTATTCGCTGTATTTTATTTTTCATTTTTACAAAACAAATATGTATATAAAATAATTAAACAAACTGATGTAATAATTATTTTACTCATGGAAATAACGAATTTATATTATTAAAAATACTAAAATAAATATAAATTTTGATAATTAACAAATACAAAAAATTTATATGACGAAATTCCTCCCTTATGGATATAATAAAATATTTGGTTTGATGTAAAAATCTTATCTTGATATTTCTAAAAATACATTAAATGGATATTGTCAAAATTGAAACTATTGATTTTTTTTTTCAAAATAATATTTTATTTAATTATTAAAAAATATTCTTTTTTTATAAAATAAAAAAATATGGTTTACTCTAAAATGTTCAATATTTTACATTTAATCTCTTATTTACATCAAATATGTAAAAAATTACACTTTTCTAATCTCAATCAAATTTTAACCACAGTTAACATTAAATGAATATAAAAAAGGGTTAAACGAAATGATAAGCTTTCAAATTAAATAATAACATGTATAAAAATTATTAGTTGATGATATCACAACCTTATATCATTTAGTATTCGAAAAATGTCATTTCTGACGTTTTTTTGAAGTGTTTTAATTTTATTATGAATTAATATTTTTTGAGTTTCCAAATGTGCCCCTCTCCTCAATTATAAAAGAGAACCTCATCTCTTACATATTAATTACACATTGATCCGTCAAACTAGGTCCTACACCACACATTTCACTTATCAACTATCCTAGTTACATTCTATAGGTTATATTATTCTCAAATGTCCAACTCTAGCACCATTAAGAGGAGATTTATTGGGATCACATCGATGAAGAGGTAATCTCCTCTAGAGATTCTTTAAAAATACTTCTTCTTATATGACCTCTTACTCAATTTATTCCATTAATAATTAAAAAATATAGTAAAATATATATATATATTAATATGTTATTATGTTAATTTCATAATCTTATTTCACCTTCTATTTATCCTATTGAAAAATAAATAACCACAGGTGTGTACGTACGACTTACCATCTCCATGTCGTGGAGTAATCTTTTTTTCACCACCATCGTACAAAAATTAACTATCTGTGATTTTTATAACATTTTATTTATTCTAAAACAAATTATAAACTATTAAATTATATACCAATTAACAATTATGGGAATGATATCATTTCTCATACGTGCGTATGACATACCATCTCCACGACGAGATGCAATTCATACCCATGTCAACCATTCATTCATGATTATACACATGCATATAATTAATAAATATGATATATGATCCTATAATATAGTTTTTTACATTATGTAACTATATCTTATTTATAATAATTAAGTCTTATATTAAAAAAACATGTACGAAGAAATAATGCAGTTCACACGAAAATAAGAGTAATAATGAAATATTTTTAAACTTGTTTTAATATAATCATATTTGATATCATAAATATAAATATTGGTCTATAATAAGTTAATTAAATTATGTAAATCATTATATAGTATATTGGGATTTGTAAGAATGAAATCATACCTATTGTAAAGGATTATTTTTTCTCACATTTAGTTCATTGGGACCTATACCTTATACACAAGTTATTTCTTCTCTATGGTGTTTATACTACCCATAGATGTTATTATTTTTTTTATTATGAAGGATATGATATTTTCATATGAATAAAATTTTATATATTTCATTATTCATACGATTTGACTAATTATAAAATGGTCTAGTATAATTTCACAATATCATTTTTATCTGAGATTTATTATATGGTTATATTTATAATCCATGTCTATGTTTTCTAAAAATGTGTTGATAATGTTTAACTATTACCCTGTAGACATTTAAATTCATATTTTCACATTATTACATTTACAATATTCTTTTGAAATAATCATTCTTTAATTTAAATAATTTTTATGTTTTTACTTATTTAGCAAATGTTTGAGAAAGATGGCTTTTTAACTTAGACAGTGTGAATGGATATTTATGCTTTCCAAAAATCTTATTTCCCTAAATATTATCTTATAAATTGTAAAGGTTATTTTCAATAAAAATATTCTATTTTAAAATTTTATATTGTTTTATAAATATAAAACATTTTATAAAAATAATTGTTATTTTTCACAAGAATTAATTTTATGTGTTTTATCAAAATTATTTTCCTTCTAAGATTGAATTGATTAATAGGGAAATGATTAAATTTTACTATCTATATTGAAACTATATTTTTAATTTTATAATTATGAAATTGTATTAATAAAATCCATTTGTTTTTCATGGATTATTTTTTGATGGAATGATGTTTAAGAAACCCATTTTATTTCTTAAGTTATGTTATGATTAATAATTTGTGTTACTGTGGCACACATAATAATGATTTCATTACGATATGGATGAGACCTATATCTCCCTCCAATTAATTGGGTAATGATTTATATGTCATGATATAGATATTAATATAATGAAATGTAAGTCTAATTTAGTAATATGGGGCTGGAACAACATGTAAATCTAGTTCAGTAAAATAGTGCTGGAAAAAAGTAAACCGAGTTTAGTAATGAAGTTTTTATACTATGATGGTCTTCGACATGATCCTTAGAACAGATGGAAATTATTAGTATGAAACTTCTATTTTATCTGGAAATGTTCTCATTGTGATTTAATCCTTACTAAAATCCATGATTTATTTCATGACACAACACATTGATATTAAAAATTTATGTTCATGATTTTACATTCTTTTGTTTATGTTTTTATATTCTCCATTTGTAACCTAAAAAAGAATTTGAGATAACCCTTTTTATATGTTTTCTATTCCCCGTGAAATAAAGAAATGTTTTAGGTAGAAAAAATAAAGGGTAATATCTTTATGAGAGATATTTATGATATTTCACCAAGTAGTAGAATGTGTTACCATTTTCCAATGACACTATACTAATATGGTCTTTAGGAATCTATTTGTGTCATGTATTATGTATTCTGAAAATGAAATATAAATTCCATGTATTTCAAGGCTTGGGTTTTTATATATGGTATTAGAGGGAAGGATTATTTAACATTTGGAAACTATGATGTAAAATAATTTATGATATCCTAAGAGATATTTCTATGGTATTTATAATGATTTCCTAATGATAAGTGTAATTATAGGTTATTAACCGAGAATTTTGGTAATGATCATGGATTGAATTGGATTAAACCTTATCTTTTATATATTGAAACCACTTTCCCTTGATTGTTTTTCTATTATGACTATTGTCCATCACAATTTTCTTTTTCGGTTTTATAAAATGAATAGAAACAAGAGAATTCATGTTGATGGACAATATGATGGACTATGGAATGATACTCCTCACGAGAAACCACCTGAAGTGGAAGTTGGTAGGAGAAAAATTATTGTTATGCTTAATCAGTAATCTCATTATATTATCAATAATCTCATCTTCAATGAGATTCGTGACCCACCTAATAAGAGAATTATAGATTTTCATGGCGATAAAGATGAAAATAAAGTTTATTTTTTCTAATGTAAATCAAGCGGGAAGAGACAAAAAGAAGAATATTTCAAATGAACATGAAGAAGTGTTGGGTGTGGAAGAGAAGGACAAAAAGCCAAAAATTCCAAAGGAAATGGTTTATCATGACAGAAGACAAAGATAATATTATTAATAAGAGATGAAAGAATGTAAAATGTTTTAAATGTGGAATTTTTGTGTATTACAAAAATCAATTCCCTAGAAGAAAATCTCAAGAATAAAAACCACTTGGACGTATGGATAATATTTATGTTTCAAATGATGAAGAGACTATGAATTACATATGAGATGAAAACAGTGTTAAGGAATAAAATGAATAAGCATTGTCAATGGTTCAACAAAAGTGTAATGATTGCATATTTTATCAAGAATAATGTTGTATAAGTAATTTTTTTTATTATGGAATAATGAATCCTCTATTTAATGTGAAAATATTTTTTTACTTAGGTATGTTAATGCATATGCTGACCAGTACTGTAATAATGAATATTAATTGGGGTAATGAGTTGTAAAATACTTGATAAATGCAAGTATTACACTTAATATTGGCTTGATTATGGATAATGACATGTTGGTTATGAATAAATACACTAGATATTAATTATTTCATTAGAAAAAATTATGTATTTATTAAAAAGTGTGTTATTCTATCAGGGATAAAATTTACAGCTTTTGGAAATATGATAGTAGAATAATGTATGTTTTTAAAATGGATATATAGTAATTCGGGTTACATTAAAGAGGACACATGATGAAGTTGTTAAAATGTTTGGAATGTCACATACAAGAGATATGTTATGATATATGGCCAATATATGTTTTGCTGTTTTAGTGAATCTCTTTCTATAAATTTTTATTTTTAGCTTTTAGAAGGATTATATGGTTATCAATTTATGGAATGTTCATGCTAAACATCACATGAAGTTTTCTAGAATAAAGTATTATATCACTATAGGTGGACATATGCATATTTGATTACTTGTTCTAAAATTTTTATTGTGATTAAGATTTATGGAATGACCTATAATTCTATTTCTGTACCGCATGATCTTCTAACCCTTCAAATGTGTTAATTTCAACATTATTTATTTGAATATGAAATGAAGTGGAAATTTTTCAAAGAAAGAATAATTTTTAGATTGTACTGAAATCACGTAAGTATTTCTTCTCATGTTCTTAAACATTATAGAAAGGATCTTGAAAACCAAAAATGTTATCATAATACCTTATTTATTTGATGAATCAAATAGCCCCATAAATCATCACATATTTATTTCATTTTGATTGTAAACTTTTTCATAACCTTGTTCTCTATTAATCTCCATCATAATTTGATGCGTAGATTTTTTTCTTCAGTATCCATGTTTTCACATCCCACAAATGTTTTTATGTTTCTAGTCATAGGGAGTAGTTACTTTGGGAAACCATTATGTTTCTCAATTTCCTTTTTTAAAATGAAGTTTAAGAATTCATTTATATGATGTATGTTTCATTGAAAGAATCATTTAAGTAGTAAAAAATTTATTAACCCGATGAATTGCATGAGAAAAATTCATTTTTAGGTGGGTATAATGTAACACACGAATAAATTTATGAGGTATAAGTTTTTTTATTTTATTGATGTCTTTTGTTGTATGATCCGCCAAGTTAAGCCTCTGCAATATTGAAAACCTTCATAGCTTGCATTATATAAAACACTAATATTGAATTTTGTGACACAGAGTTTAATGTTTTTATGTTATAATTAATTTCGAAAAATACTGAGTATAATTGAACAACTAAATATTATTTTGTTACAAAATAACACAGTCATTATAATGGTGAATATGAATAGTATTTACCTTCTTATGAAAGAAACTATATAAATGAAAATAAGTGACCTTATAAAATAAAAAATTCCCTTATGTTGGATTTTATTAAGGTAATATAAGTTTAATATATTTAATATACTGTTTATAATTCATTTTAATTGTTTTATAGACATGATATATGAAAGAATAATGTAAATTATTTTCAGTCTTGGTTTATCGATGTGAGATCACCAGACATAGAATTGATTGAAGGCTGAGAAGTTTTTTACAAATTTTTGTAGATAAAGATACTAGTTTAATTTCAAAATAATATTAAATAATATTGAAATATTTTGGGATAGAAGTTAGGGAATTTTCAATGTTTTTGTGTAAAATAATTATAATGTAAAGACTTTGTTGCTGGTACTGGTCCATCAAACATGGTGTGCCACTGATAAATAATAGGTATAAATATTTTTATTCGGATTCTTTTACCAATGAAAAATAAAAAGGTATAGGTTTCATGGATAAAATCATGTAGGAAATTAAGAAACCAATAAAATGAATTAATATCAATAATGTAGTAAACAATTTTCGTAAAGGATATGTTTTTTGTCTTTTTTATGGTTTTTTAAAAAATGAGACATATTTTCAGAACATTGAGGTTAAATGAAAATAAGAACCTTTTTTATTTTATAAGAATTAAATGAGTCATTATATAATATGAGTTGTCAAATCATCAGACTGGAGGTAAAACTAATCCATTGATGTGAGACAGAAACCAATCCATCAGATCTGGTATGACATTAATACTTCATTGGAAGAAGTATCTTTATTATTTGAAATTTATTAAACAATTGAATAGATGATGAAAAGTTTTGAATTATTTTCATATATGTTGTCATGATGGTTCTTGGTGGTTGTTTGAATATCTTTTTCAGAGTGTTATCAAAGAGGGTGTTGGTATCTTTTGAAGTCATTATAATGATTATGGAAAATTAATACCAAAATTATTATAAAAACATTTCAAAAGATTTTATAGATGAATGATTATGATGTATAAAATTGGTCATTTTAATGAAGAGTATTCAGTTATAATGTATTAATACATTGGTTATGAAAATGAGAGTGAAACATATGTTTTCATTATAACGAATAAATGATTATTAAAATTCTTATAGAACTAGATAATGGTTTGAAATTTTTAAGCAAGGTGAATATGCGAGAATATTTGATAATGTTCAAGAAATATAAAAAAGAGTTGTGAAGAACTGAATAGGTCAAAGATATATTCAATATGAATAAGGAATTAAAGTTTCTTGAAATATGGTTAAGAGGTAAAACTATTCATATTCCCTGTAAAACCAATTTTATCTCATATATAATAGGATTAGTGTACATTGTACATTATGATGGTTCAGAAAACTGTTCACCTAACGACAAAGAGAGAGAATTTATAATGTTTTTGAGTAATGGGGTTCTATATAGATCATTCCTGAGGATGTTTTCTGGATAAAAGTTGGAGAAGGAAGACCACATTATGTGGTTATTAGATTTGACTCGTCCATAGAACAAGTAAATTACACTGAGATTTCCAAAATAAGGATGAAGTAGTTCTTAAAAATTTAGAAGTATTGTAGCATACATACATTTAAATTATGGGAAATTGAATCAATGAATAAAACACAAACATAAGATTAAGTATCATGATGATGTCCGATGAAGTTATTACATGCTACTAGGTGTAAAATTGAAGAATTGTATTGGATTTTATAAAATGATAATTTTCATCAAGAATAATAGAAAAATATTTAGAAATAAATGGTTAAATTTTCTTAACTTTTTATAAAATCATGTATTTCATTATTTGTTTTGGAAGAAGCACGCGTACCTTTTTATTGATCATAGCTCTACATAAGAGTAAGGTTATATCTTAATTGTCTGTATCCACAAAAAATGATTGTTTTTAGTGGATTATGTGGAATTATATTATTTCCATACAATATAATGGATTTAGATACTCTTTTTGAGTAGGGATCCTTTTAAATTCTTATGTTCCTATAGATGTGAGATTGTTTTGTATTGATCAAGGAGATATATATTCAACAAGAGGTGAAGACTATTTCAAATGAAATGAAACTTAATGGAAAGATATATAACTAATTCACTCCTCCCATATTAGTGATATAGTGTTCCTAGAAGGGAGATATCACATATCACTTATAATCATTGCATAACATAGTCAATGAAGTCTATGTAAAACATAGTAAATGAAAATTGAGTTCAGAAGCACCTTAACTCATGCCTAATATTCTTTATATATGTTAAAACTCTTAAATAATAAATTTATATTTGTATAAATATATTCCATAACAATATTAATATATGTCATACCCAATATGATTTACTTATAACAATTTACCAATGATTTATAAACAATTATTTATTAATATCACTACAACAAGTGATAACAGCTTCATTTTTCATTTATGTTTTAGTTTAGTAGTTTTGATCCTTTTAATTTTATCATTGTTCCATAATCCATCATAATTTTAATCAAGATATAAATAAAATATATATTATTAAAATTTATTTCTATTACCATCCAGGTAAATCATAAATGAAAAATGGTTTGTATCACTTTGTGGTGTTGGTGGTCCACACGTACCCACGAGCAATGTTATTTTTTGCCAATGGATTGGAATTTAAGAATGTATATATGTAATATTATAATTCAAAATGTATATTTATCTCATAAATATCATTTATATTCATTATTTTCATCACTATAACCACCCATATAAAGTGTTGGTGATAAATTAATAACAGTGTTATGTGGGGATGGTAAGTTGTACGTACACAAGAGAATTGATTTTGTTTATTATATGATAGAAAAGAGATTAAAATTCATTGTAACATAATCAAAATAATTTCTATGTATATTTATTATGGTATATTTATTATTTTAGTACTATTAAAACAAATTTATATGATGTTGTATATGAAGTAAATTTTAAAGATTCGGTAAAGACGAATACCACTTTTTCAAAAGTGATCATTTTGATATTCTATTACAGGACATATGGAAGAAAATTGAATATAAGATAACCTATACATCATGGTTAAAGGAGTTTTATATGATATATTTTTTTTTGTGTTTTTTTATATACAGAGCTAGGTTTTTTATATAATAGAGGATATGTGATGGCTTTTTCTATTTAATGAAAGGACTCACTTGGAAATGATAATATGATTAAAATATACTAAAATAGTTTTCTAGAGAATGTTGAACAATGATGACCTAATTTATAATATAGTAAATTATATTGTTGATGTAACTTAATTTAATAAAATTTGGATAGGTTAGTATTTTAAACCATATCTTTTGGATTAACCCTTAGTTAAACCCTTTAAAATTTAACTGTAATACTAGTTTTTTGACACATAAATGCTTAAAATTTTAATCCTATGGTTATAATTGCACAATAAATGTAAAATGGATGAAATTTTAGATAATAAATTATCCCCCTTTCTCTCATATATATTATTTAATTTTTTAAATAATTTAATAAAATATTATTTTCATAAAATTAAATAAATGAAATCTTTGAAAATTTTTATTTAATTTGTCTTTAACAAAATCAATAAAAACATATAATTCAAATATAAACCTTTTACCCAACCAAAATATGTCATATATATCTGAAAAAATATTATATCATCAAAATTTTATTACTTTTAAAAAAATTTAAATCTTTTATTTTATTTTTATATTTATTTAATAATTATTATATCATCATTGTGTAACCATTTATAGTAATTATATAATCAATAAAAATACAAATAAATAACCATGGTAAAAAATAATTTTCCTTTTAAATTTTTTTTCATACTTGGGATATTCTTATTTTATCCTGTTTGTAAAAATTTAGAGTTATTAATTTCAAGAGAGTGACATTTTGTGTTACCCATATTATTAAATTAATATAAAGGCCATAATTTTTGAACTATGGAACCAAGTGGCCATATTTTCAAGTCATGGATGAAAATTAATGATTAAAATCCATAAAATAGAACAATTTAAATATTTATATTGATTTTAAGACCTTATCTCATGGTCTTAATGATATGTTACCCATCTTTCAATTTCCGAGGAAAAAAAATTAATGAAAGGGAACTATTCATATTATTTAAAAATAAAATGACTATTTTATAAATTTTAGACATCCTAATTAAAAAAATGAAATTCATTTATGAAGTCTCAAATTGAATAATTTTTAGAAAATAATTAAATACAAAAATGAAAAATTAAATAAAAAAACAATTTTTGTAGAAAAATTCATTTTATGTATAAAAATGAATTTAAAAAAATTCAACAATAAAATTGATTCCAATTAACTTAATTGGATTATAAGTAATATTATATAAATAAATTTACATTGAAGCCATTTTAAAATAAAATAGAATAATGTAAATGTTGAAAAATTGAATTTTCAATAAAAAGTATGCTTTTCCAGGATTCCATGGAAAATAAATATTTTCATAAAAATATTAAAAATTCACAGTATGATAGGTTTTTCATGATTATGGAAAAAATAAAAACCTTTATGTTTAATAATTTTTTTAAAATTTATTGAAATTAATTATAATATTTCTCAAAAAATATATAAAAACTATTTATGATGAAAATGTTTTTTGGAGAATAAAATGTCTGTTAAAAAAATATACCATTATTAAATACACATTTAATGAGAATGTACTATATATATATATAATAATTTGTATAATACTATTCATATCCACAAATTAAACAGATAGGATATAAAATTCATATTTAATTAATAATATTTTCTTGTTGGTTTAATATCAATGTTTCTTGTTTTATATTCTATCTAACATAGTGTTCTTTTAAAATTGAGGGATGTCTTAATCTACCCCTTTAATAAATTCCATCCCCAAAATTTGATATTTCACATCATAATCAATGGTTTAACATTTGAAAAAACAATTCTTCAAAAAAGAATTTATAAAAAGATTAAAAACATCTTATTAAAATTAAGGAAATCTAAATTCGAAAGTGATATGGAATAACACAATAGTATGTTTCCAAATAGGATCATATTAGTGGAAAGTGAAGATATAGACATGGTGTAGAAAAAAAACAACCATTTACTAGTATATAGTAATTGATAACATGGTCTGTAGAATGTTAGTGGCCAAAATGATATAATTCTATGATGGGTGAAAATACCATTGATTCATATGAAATAAAGTTAAATGTATAAAAATATTATTTGAAGATCATTTTCCTAATGTTGAGGGTTTTTTTCTATCAGTATAGAGATCACCAAAAAATATAGACTCTATGTCTTTCTATTTCTTATTAAAAATTTCGACCATTGGTTCTACTTCAAAAAATTTATACCTCAGATCATACTCATTGAAATGAACCTTCAAGATTCAATTTTCTTGCCTCAAACACTAAAATTAACATTTAACTGATCATAATATATCTGAAGGATTGAAATGTGTTTCTCTATATCTCTAAATAAATATCAAAACCAAAAAGTTTTTAACCAGTTATCCAATAAACTAATTAGTAAAATACCAACCATAAAACCCAATGTTCATCTTAATCCATTCCATAAATAGTTAATGTTAATCCTCCTCCAAAATATATCTGACCAAATTCAAATTTGAAAAATATCAAAAAGGCCACATAATTTTAAAAATTAACTTAAAATCAGTTCCCTAAAATACATAATGTGTATCTAAATGTCAATACTAAATATTTTTATATTTTTATCATATAATATCCTATTAAATTGTAATAACCAGAATCACCATAAAAACGTACTGAAAATATTCATGATTCTAGAAATTAACTCCCTTCTTATTTCTTTAATAATTTCAATAATTGTTGAATATATTAAATGAATAAAAAAATGCAGTAAACTACATCATAAATTTCATTATCACCAAGGAAATTATTATTTGTACGGTCACAAAATTTCCCTATTTACTTCATTAATTTTTGTGATAATATAATGAATAAATCAATTTTTATAGATATTTTTATGTTTCAAAATATTTTTTTGAATCCTTAAATGAAATTTTTTATAGACCTTTCCTTATATGTCACATGATTCTTATGTCTATACTATCATTGATAAAAAAAATTCCACAACATTTTTCTTGAATCCAAATAAATAAACACCTCAATCCTTCGACTCTAATGATTGTCATGGCATATGACCTTCCATGATATAGGGGTTAACCATTTTGATTAGGGAAATGACTTGAATAATCCCCATATTCCCCAAGCATAATATATTAAACTACACCAAAATTAATTCATCTATATCCCATAATTTTACATTGAAAACATATTCCCCTTATATTTAGACCTTCCCTGGGTTGCCTCCTTCCACATTTCTGACATGAAGGAAATTGAGAATTAATTACTCCATGGTCTCCTCCACCAATGATCTCATAATACTACATCGTTTTCTTCTTCAGTGAGTCCATGTATTGGTTATGGTGTAAAAATAAAAAGGTATAAGATGTTAACTAATTAATAATATTAAAAATATATTTCACTCAATCCTAAATGGAATTTGGTAATGTGATAATCACCACATTGTCTATTATATTTAATTTTAATATGATTTCTCTTGTCTTCATCTATTTAATAAATGAAAAAAACATAGTATGAGAAACAATAATCAGAGTGGGAATCTACATAATCATGAAAATAATTTATAGGATATATGAATTTTGAAATTATATTCGTAATCGAAGATACCTCAGGTTTTTTATATGTCATTAATTATCATTAATGATTCAAATCCATCATAATGGTTAATAATGAAAGTGTCAATAAACCCAATTAAATCTTGAAAGGGTGTAAAAATTGGTTAAAAATAAGCTCACACTACCTATTCATTATAATAATGTATGAGATATACTCAACCAATTAATTTCGGGGTTATTATCACCAAATTCATCTATTCTAACACCATATCCTCTTGTACTATATAGACATGGATGTATTTCTATAAAAACTATATAGACTCTATCTTATCAAAACAGTATAATTTTAACCTATAGTTAGAAAAATATATTATGATATTCATAATGTTATTATATTAATATATATTTTCTTAAAATTTGTTTACAAGGTTTATATAAAACATACACTGATACAAAATATAAATACCCTAACCTTAGTATCCAAAATATGATGGTTAATTTTTTCATTTGAACTTGATACGTGTTATCACATCCCAAATGACCAAATAGTTCAGTAATCCGATTAAATTCGAAAAATATTTTTAATAAAAATTTTATTTCATAATATAAAATACCAAAACTTTGTGAAAATAAATATTCTACATCCTTTAAATCAGTGACAGATTCCTTATTCTTGTCCTTGTGAATGGAAACAATATATGTGTAATCTCAAATAATCGACAAGGGAAACATATATTAGAATACGTCATGAGTAAATAAGGAAAATTTAATATATCATGGTAAATAACTGAAAAATCAAGTCTCATAATCAATAACATGAACAAGAAAAATAAAATTGAATGAGAAAATGAAGATCAAAAGATTCAGTATAAATAATTAGATGATATTGAAACTAATCCGTGGATACTATTAAAAATAACCACATGAATAGTAATAAATGATTTTATAATGATGAAATATATAATTTCAGACATCTAAAACTAATTATTTAAGCTTTATGAAAAGACACCGTCAATATATCATCAATGCCTCATTCCAATACTACTTATAGAAATGGGAATGGCCTTCGAAAAATAATCATGATAATATTTATTATGAGACATACCAATGTTTTAATTGGAAATGATATTTTGGGCCCTATACTTCACATAATAATATCAAAACATTCCAAATGTATTTATTGATCAATTTATTTCATAATCAATATGTCTTAAAAAATGTATGCATTGAGTAACGAATATGTAATACAAAAAAATTTCTTATTCAATTTGATCATAAACCATCCATAGGAAACATAAAAATGATATAATTTATAATATATCCACTTTAGAGAGTAAAAGGGTAGATGTTGATGATGAATAAAAATAAATTAAAATAACATTAAACACATTATTGACTAAAATACACTTCTCATATTGAAAATAATTGTTAAAAACTAAAATAATATAAAAATTAGAAATAAGTACCCGAAAAATAACAATGGAAACACTAAGATAAGGAATAAACTAATATTGAATTCATGATGGATAGATATTATTTTATCATACATTTTATGTTAAAAAATATCCCTATCACATTTTGGATAAATAGTCAAAAATTAACTCATTATGAAATGAGAAAAATTTTATTTCAAAACAATTTTGTAAAAAATCTATATTGGCAAAAAAATTCATTAAAAATAATAGGATAATATTAAGAAAATTGTTGAAATAATTTTTAGAAAAAGTTGATTTTGTATATAATATTTCCAACCCAAAAGAAACAATATTCGGTTTTCCAAAAATCATAAATGAAAATAAAATCACATCGCATCGTTGTAGTGGTAGTCCATACCTATACAAGAGGGACATTATTATTCAATAGACTGTATGGAAAGAAGGTATATATGATATAATAATTCTATATGAATATTTTAATAAAAAGTATCATATATATTCATTAGTTCCATATTTATAAACATACAAATATAATGTCGATTAAAAACATAATACACTGCTATGTAGAGATGAAAAGTCGTACAAAAGGATGAGAAATGTTTTAATTTTTCATAGGATTGAAAATGACATTAAATAGATTTTACCATGATCATAGTAACATATAATTAGATTTTTTATAATTAATTTATTATTTTATTATGCTTTGAAGAGATTTACTGGATGTTTAATAAAAAATAAATTTGAAAGACACAACAAAAATAATTGCCTTTACTTTGAAAGATCTCCTTTAAATATTCTTTTAAGGGACCTAGGTTATGTATTTCGTAAATACCATAACCTATTTAAACTTTTTAATGATTTTGATAAGAAGTGTTTTCAGGGTTTTTGTGAGATTATATTATCAGGGTGCTGTACATAATAGAAAAGATTTGGTTCCTTTTTATAGTGAATGAAATGAGACACATTGAATTAATAAAAAGATTAAAATATAATAAAATAAATTTCATTTGAAAATGATATAAATTGGACCCAATTTTGAATATCAGATATAATATGTTATAAAAAACATCATTCAATAAAATTTTTACATGTTGATGTTATATTTTAAACCTTATCTTTTGGATTAACCCCTTAGCTAACTAATTTTAACTGTAACCACGATAACATATTTTTCACTCATAATGGGATATAATTTTACTCATAATTTAATTTGTTATACCACATATGGATATTGGTGAAATTTTAGTCTATATATTATACCCATTTTCCTCTTTCAATATTTTTACAATTTTTAAATTATTTAATATATATTATTCCCATAAAATATTATTGTAATTTTTTTGACACTATTAATTTAATTTTCATTTTAAATACACCATGAAAATTATTGTATTATAAGATAAACATTTTAGAAATCGATAATATATGATATTTATCTAAAAAAATTTGAACACAATATTTAATTAAATTTTTATTACATTTAATAATTTTGAAATCAATTAATACTTTTATTGAATAATTACTATATTAGCATTTCATAAACATTCAAGGTAATTATTTAATCACTAAAAAATATTAATAAGTTAAAATGATACTAAAATGTTTGAATAAAATTAATATTTATAACTGGGCATTTTCTATTTATCCTTATAGTTAAAATTTAGAATCCAATATTTAAAGAGCTAAATATTTTGTATTTATTAATTTTATAAAACATTATAATGGGCATTATAAAATAAATATGAAATTTAGTGGAAATATATTTGATAATTAGATGTAAAGGATTAATTAATCCCATAAAATATGAAAAATAAAAGAGTTTGGTTGATTTTGAAACCATATCTCATGATTTTAACCCTATTTTACCCAGGTTACCCTCACCGAAGAAAGAAAATATTACCAATGTTTATATTCATAGTTACCAAAAATAAAAGGGAACTATTTAACAAATATTAACTTACTAATTAAAAATATTTAATCAATTTATAAATATTATATTTTTAGAATTTTTAGTTTTTAATTTTATATAAACACAAAAAAGATAATGTAAAACCTTTTCTCAGAAAAATACCTTTAATGTACAAAAATGCTATTATACCAAAAAAATATAAAATTAATTCCAATGAAATTCATTGGATTTTTTATAATAATAGAGAAGTAATTTTACTTCTATTAAATTTTAAAACAAAATCTATCTTCATAAGTTATAGAAATGAAAATAGAATTTTTAATATGAAAAATGTTTTTCAATATTCATCTGAAAATAAATCATTTTAGGAAAATACAAGTTTTTAATATAATATTATTGAAATTATTATTAAAATAATTATATCCTTTTTAAAAAATTAATATTAAAAAATATTTAGAAATGAAATATAACATTATTTCATAAAAAAACAATAAAAATAGTTTTTATGAATATGTTTTTTTTCAATAAATTATATTTCCTAAAAATTAATCAATAATGAGTAGATTTGGATTTGGTAGGTCCTTTATATATATATATATATTAATGAGAATTATCCTATTCAGACCAACCAATTAAAAGGAAATTTTGTAAAAGATTTATTTTAATAATAATATTTTGTTGTTTGTTGAAGCACGGTGTTGCATGCTATATATGATATCAAAAATGGTGTTCTTTTAAAATATTGAGGTGTCATATTTTTCTCCATTAATAAATTTTAGCAATGAAATTTTCACATGTTCTCAGTAACCATGGGTTTTTAATTTTAAAATACCTTTTTTGGAAACCCACATCATAAAATAAGATAATAAAACATATTTTTAAAAAGGGGGAAATAGAAATACAATGGACATCTGGTATAAGAGAAAAATTGGATTCCAAAGAGAATAAAATTTGTGGGGACTTAAAATGTTGACACGAGGGTGAATACTAATTTCTAATGGCTAATAGATAGTGATAGGGAATATGGTCAGGAGATAGCTAATGACCAAAAAACCATAAGTCATGATGGGTTAAAAGACCATTGACTCATCATTAACAAAGGTAAAAGTAATTTTTTTATTGAAATATCCTTCTCATAATATTGAGGGATTATTAAACAATAATGACAAAGAACACCAAAAAATATAATTACATGATATCTTCCTATTTCATAAGAATAATTCCATTCATTTGTTGTTCTTTGAATAGCTTCCACTTTATTTTTTACACAATAAAATGAATTTTCATGATGAATTTTTCTTGTCTGAATAACTAAAATTATCTTTTGATAGATCATATGATCCCAAAAAATTGAAAATTATTTATATCTTTATTTAAATATTAACCAAAACCAAAATGGTTATGATAAGTTAAAAAATATATTAATCTATATATCATAAATAGTTACACCAAAAGTTAATGTTAATTCATTCTATAAATAGTTAACCACAAGACTCTTCAAATGTTTTTGACAAAATTCTAAATAAATAAATAAAAGTAATGTCACTAACATTTCAAAATAAACCTAAAATTTGTTCCCCAACCAACATAAAGTATCTCCAAATTTCAAATACCAAATATATGAATAACACCATCATAGAATCTGCTAAAATAAATTTTTAATATAAATCACTATAAAACCATAATGAAAACGTTCTTGATTGAAAAAAATAACTCTCTTTATATTTTTTAAATGAAGTATAAAATTATTGAATATATTACATTAATATGAAAATTCATTAAAATATATTATAAATTATTTTTTCATCAAATCACTATTAATTTTTATGGTCACTAGGACTGTCCCATTTACTTTATCAATTTCAATCTTGACATCACCGCTAAATAAAATTTATTTTTGATCTATCCCTTTCAACATATGATTTATAATCGATAATATAAATAAAATATAGAAAATTACATAGATTTATAATTATCGTTAATCCATAATATCATTAATATAACCCTTCTACAACATAATTATTGAATCTCAATACATAATAATTTTAACCCTCCTACTTTAATTATTTTCATCGAATAAGTAATTTCTTCACCTAGGAGTTAAACATTGGATTTAGTAATTGAATTAAATAATTCTCATGTTTTAAAAATATAATAAATTAAACTCTATAATAACATGTTACTGTATGAACTTATTTTCCAAGTAAAAAACATCTTCCCCTTCCATTTATATATTCCCTAGGGTGAAGCTTTACACATTTTTTACATAATTGAAATTGAGAAATTTTTCTTCTATGGTCTCTATAACTCATGAACTTGGAAAAATTCATCAATCTCTTCTTTGGTGAGTAAAATAGTTTTTGGAGATGTATGTGTTTAATAATATAATTTTATTAATGATTAGGCATAATCAAAATATCATCCACTACAGTGATCATCAAAATTAGTTTCTTATAATCACTAAATTTTCTATTATATTCAATATTAATATGATTTGTCTGTGTTTAATACTTTAACTAAAACCAGAAAACATAGTACGAGAAACAATAACCGTAGTTGGAAATAAGGTAATCATGAAAATCATTTATAGGATTTAAAAATCATGGAACTTTCTTTTAAATTAATGACAACATTAGTTTATACTAGGCCAGTCATTGTCATAATTTATTAAAATCATTAATACTTGTATGTATTGGAAAATATAAATTACCCTAATATATCCACTGAGAGTGTTAAAACCGGTGAATAGTAGGGGCACACTCATCATGCTCTTGAATGATGGATGTGATATAATTGACAAAACTTGTTTTGGGGTTATTACAACTAGAAGAATCATTACCAGAACCACATACAATTTTAGAACCCAAAAATTAATGTATTGTTAAGAATTTCATAAAATGTATACCCTATAAAAACATTAGGATATTATCCAATACATATTTGTAACATTAAATTAATTCACAAGGCCATGTTTCATAATCTATATTTTATAAAATCTATTAACCATGGTTTTTACTAAAACATTCTATGATACCAACTGTAATGATATAGTCCCTAGTAGCCAAAATATAGTGGTTAATTTATTAAATCTGCACAATGTGAATGTGATAACATACCAAAGATACGAATTGTTTAGAATTATCGGTAAACTATATACATACATGAATCTAAAATTCATTCTTAAAACATAAAATCCAAAACAATTTTAATGTAAATATCTAGTATACTTGAAATAACTCAATGATTTCATTATATCCTAGAAAAAGAAAACAAAATAATGTTGTTATAATATTCTTAGTAATGGGTATATATAAAGGAATATTCCAGGAAGATATAAATAAAAATAAATATATAAAACTAAATAAATGAAAAACATTTCATTTAACCAATAACATGATCATGGAGAATAATATGGAAAGAGTATAAAACATTAAATTATTTTATATAAATATTCAAATGTTCTTGAAACATATACATGGATATAATTCAAAATAATTCCATAGACATTAATAACTAGTTT
The DNA here is from genome assembly GCA_963277665.1 of Viscum album. NCBI lineage: Eukaryota > Viridiplantae > Streptophyta > Magnoliopsida > Santalales > Viscaceae > Viscum > Viscum album. The sequence goes on from OY728133.1 coordinate 1,676,182,827, forward strand.
CATAATGATATAAAAAAAATTGCATACATTTGTAAAAAACTATAGAGGCCTCATTCTAAGACCATAAACATGTCATCAAGGACTTGGGGAAAGTAATCATACATAAATGGTAATGGTATTAGACAAATACACAACCTTATTTGTCTCACGATACCAACTGATTCATTTATGGCTAGGTATTTCGGAGTCCTTTCCATTAATAAAAAAGTCCAATATGTTACCCATTTTTTTAACGACCTATTTAATTCATAAACAATATAACTTGTAAAAAATGTCTCTTTTTTCTTAAGAATACAAAACATCATTACTTAACCCTAGCCAAACGAATAATGAATCTTTTAGTGGAAAAATATTGATGGTATCATTATGAGATAACCATATTTGATAATAAAGGGTTGTTGTTGTTGAAGATTAATATAAATACAATAAAATATCATTAAATAAATTCTTGGGGAATATAAACATTTAACATTAAATTTTTTTTTGAAAAAAATATAATTTTTAAAATATTAGTGGAAAAAAATTCATTTAAAATTTCTATGTTAAATTTTAAATTAATATTTAAATCAATGAATGTCCATGAGTGTGGGATATTCCATTCTTTTCATATTTATCAGAATAATTATTCGTTTCATATTTTTGTTAAAAAATAAAAATAACCTAGTTCATTAAATGAAATGTGGATCCCATTAAGACAATTTTGTAAAAATAAATTATTTGTAAAAATACATTAATAAATAATAGGATAATATTAGAAATTTTATTGATTTTTTTAGAAATCCTGGATATTGATGAAAATGATTCCCAACTAAGTAGAATAAAAAAGTAATTATCCCTTAGAAATGAATTTTGTATCTTGAGTTCCTAAAGTGTTGAAAAGGAATGTTAAACATTTAATTTATATAAATAAATATTGTATAAAAAATATATATTTCATTACATATAAAATTATCAAATAATTACCCAAGATAAACTTGAACTTAAACAATATTAAATAATGATGTGATTTTGAAATAAATATTTACTATTTGGTAATGTATGAATTAGATGCCAAATGAAATAATGTTTTCAAATGAAACATTAAATATCATTAAAATGATTATATTAATGATATTTCATGTTAAAGGGTTAGTATAAACACTACACATAATAAATGAGTGGTGAAGATAGTGTATGTATAAATAAAATAAATGTGAGTTATGAAATCCATTATGAGGATATTATCATTGAACTAGAAATTTATAAATTAATTAATTATGTGTATAAAATGTGTAACAATAATAAACAACAAGTGAAAATACAAAATAATTCAATAAGTTGTCATTTCAAACAAAATTATAAAATAACATAGTATTTATGTAGAAGTATAACCAAATGAAAGGAAATTGAGTTTTGAAACTCTTTAACTCTCATCCGGCTACCATCATATGAGTTAGAACCTCATTTATTATTGAAATATATTTTTTATTAATATATTATAGAACCAAAATAAAATATATCATTTTCTTGTATAATTTATTTATAATCATTTACCACCAATTTATGAATAAATCATTATTAAGATTACTATTATGAGTGATAACTACATCTATTTTAATGTTTGTTTAGGTTTTGATGATTTGTTAATTTTAATTTTATCATTATTCCAAAAAATCCAAAACATTAATAATTATAAAAATATAATATATATTCCTTCAATATATCCATATTTCCATCATTTTAATGAATAAATAAAAAACGAATCACATCACTTCGTTGAGGTCGTTTTCCACATGTATGACTGAGTGATGTTATTATTTTCTAATGGATTATAAGGTTAGAAGATGTATATGTTATTAAAAATAAAAAAGAATAATTATTTCTTAATTATCAAATATATTCATTATTACAATTTTATAACCATCCAACCAATGTGGTGATGAAAAATGAATTACAACGCTATGAATAGATGGTAGGCCATATATACAAATAAGTGATGTTTGAATGTGAAAAATGTTAAGTGAACTAGGGATAAACATTTGGAAAGAAAATCAATTGTAGAATATATTTACTTATTTTTAGAAGATGATTATGGAGGTTCTGGTTATGTTAAAATTCTCTATGTGGTGTAACTAATAAATGATTGTGGGTTGTTTTTACTGTGAATGAAAGGGCACATAAGGAATTAATAATCATTTTTAATTTTAAAAATTAATATTTCTTGAGAAATTGGGACAATGTGGCCATAATTTTTAATTTAAGATATTATATGTTCGAAAAAATTGAACCAATTAAATTTGGACATTTTTATGTGGTATTTAAAACCTTATACATTGGTATAATCCTTTAGTTAACCTTTCATTACCCTAACTAAATTTGCAACCTTTTCATTCTTAAAGGACTATAAATTTAATGATAATGTAAAATTATAACATAAATGGAAAAAAATGTTGTTTTTTAGCATATCTTACACTCTGTGTCCTCTTCCACTTTTTTTAAAATTTTTAATTAATTTAATGAAATTTAATTTTCATAAAATATCATTAATGTCATTTGTGACACAATTAATTTATTTGAAATGAAAGGCATCAAAAAAATATGGAATTAACATTCAAACCATTAATACATCTTTAATATGTAATATTTATCAAAAAAATTGTATAGCTATGTAATTAATCCAAATTGTATTACTTTTAATATTTATAAAATCAACTATTTTATATTCATATTAATTAAATAAATACTATATCAGCAATGTGTAAGAATTTAGGTAAATATTTAACAACTAAAAATGATAAATAAATTATCATTATAATAAAATTATATCATACTTCTAATAAACATTTATAACTAAAATTTTCCTGTCTCTATTCATATAATAAAAAATTATATTTACTAAATCAAGTGATTTAACTTTTGTATTTAATCTATTATTTAATTAATATAATGGTCTTAATCCAATAATTAGGGAACCAAGTGTCTATATATTATATAATTGGATGAAATTAAACAAATTAACCCCATTAATTGGTATAAAAGAATTTTTATGGGTTGATTCTGTGACCTCATCTCAGGATTTTAACAATATTTTACCCATATTACTCTTACCGAAGTGAAATTTTTTTTAGGAATACGATTAATAATGACTAAATAAGGAAACTGTAAATAATATTTGGAACTCATGATTGTAAATATGGAATCCATTTTTCAAGATTCAATATATATTAGTGGTAGAAATTAATTTAATATAAAACACAAAATGAAATGAAAAATAGTACTTTTGAAAAATGTCTTTTAAGTAAAAAATTTATTTTAAACCATATTCAACCAAAAAATTTATTCCAATGATATGAATTTGATTGTTAACAATATTGTAAAAGGAATTTCACAAAGAATTTATTTTAAAATAAAAAGTTTCATTATTAATTTTCGAACGAAAAATACACTTTTCAATGAAAACATTATTTTAATAGTATTCACTGGAAAATCAGTTTTTTGAGAAAAAATAGAAAATATACTCTATAATTATTTTAACATGACGTTTAAAAAAATAAAATCATTTTTATCAATAAAATTTTCTAAATTTACTATAAATTAGTTATAATATTTTCATTCAAATATTTATAAAAATTTTTTTTCATGAAACTTATTTTGATGAAAAAATTGTTTACTAAAAATTGAGCTCTAATCAAAAACAATTATTGAGTATGTCATATATATATTTATAAATATATTTCATAATATTGATAATCATATTCTTACCCACCAATTTTAAGGCGAAATTATAATAATAAAATTTAGATAATAAAATTTCTTTGTTCGTTAAATCATAGTGTTTCATGTTGTATATACTATCAAACATTGTTTTATTTTAAAATGTCGAAGTATCACAATATAACACATGAATTTATCAATCATAACCATGAATTAAAATAAACCCAATCAGAATATTTATGTTTTATTCACATTTTTTCTTGTCTCCTCACTATAGTTTATTAGAGAAATGAAAATTCAAAATATGCACACTGAAAATACACACATGAAAGTCAAACAAAAACTTGTTCTATATAAGGTTTACATGGTCTGGAAACTGTGTTTTACATCTATGGGATAAAAAAGGGATATCATTAATTAAATTAATTTATTTACATCTAAATTAAAAGAATAAAAAATTATAAAAAATCATACAAAGACTATCCGAAGAAGACTCACCAACAACTTAACAATTTCATATTTTAGCACTACTTTTAATTGCCTTTTTTCCTTTGCCATTTAATCTTATGACACCTAGTTTCACCCATGTTTTCTATATCTATATCAAAATGTTCTTTATGTTAGGCCATGTAAGTGCATTTTTAGACATTTTTATTCCCACATTCACCCTTACATCAACCCAACTTATATAGTCGGTCTTGATCATACATCTAATCATCAACGACATTTGTAAATGATAAAAGACCTTCTATTGACATGAGATGTTATTTATTTTATTTGAAAACCACCACATTAATCACAAAAATTTGATGATCATTCCATAACACCATTGTATTCTACTATGATGAATTAAATAAATCTCTATATGCATTAAAACATTTAAGTAGGACTTCCATTTTTTCTATCAATGACTATAGCCACGTATTAATTTCTATAAGTTCACATTACACCTCTAGAAATTCATTTAGGTAGAATGATATAACCCCTCAATCCACCTCACATCTTCCACCATAAAATTAATGACACTTGATTACATGAATTTTAAGAAACCTCCTAAGAAATACCACACTGAGACTCTATATTTCCCGGTCTATTGAACTAAACATATACAACTTCTTTCATTGAAAACAATTTTTGGGGATTGCAATGTCTAGTGTCATTGCACTCTTTTGATATGCAAATAACCTCATAAAACTTAAATTTCTTAAAAAATACTACTTCTATAGAATATATACCACTTGACTACTAATGGAAAACACATTGTTCTAGTGTGTGGTCTCAATATAGTAATCTCACGATGAACTTTATATGTCTGAACGTAATCAAAACTAATTTTTTCACAAAACAAAAAACAAAACTATGAAATTATCTAATAGTTTTACAAATCATATTATTATACTCATTATGCTCCACCATTATCCTTTTTTGGCAGTTCCATACTCCATTCATTTGAGTATGTCAATGTTGCATAGCAGTAGAGATCAAACAATTAATGAATAAAATAATTTTTTACCAACATTATTATGTATTTGTAAAATAGTAAGTTGTAAAATTTAATATGATTTTATACATAATTATTATCTGATATTACTAGTGAGATATAATATATCTCTTGTTAATGAAGAGATGATATATTTTCTATTTATAGTGGTTTCAAATTTATGGTTGTCGTGATCATTATGCACTGGTAAATTAAGATACACTAGAGTATAAATAAAATCAGCATGAAAATAAAATCCTAAATAGATTAGAGAATTTAAAAATGGATGAATCATATAATTTAGTGTAATATGGAAAATATGAATGAGGATCATGAACCATAATAATATAAGGAAATAGAATATTATATTCATAACCTAATAAAAATATTGGAAATATTAAAGGTTCTCTAAATAATCATGGAGACTGTAAAGGATTTTTTGGATGAGATAGTATGCTATATAGAATATATGGGTACGGTTTTTGTGTTATTGGTTATAAAAAATCATTGATTAAATTTATTAACCCTAGCTTTTCGGTGGATCCCTACTATTACCAGTCTGGATGGAGAATACTTTTCTCTTGGATAATGATTTTTTAATAAAATATAAAAATAATGAAAAATATGAAATTATAAACCTTGTAATTGATATATATATATATATATATATTAAATAATATACTCAAAAATAGTAACAAAGTATTAATGTCCATATCTCATGTGTTGATCTTTTTTAAACATTATTTAACTACGTCCCTCTTCAATAATTTTTATTTATTGCAATGTAAAATAAATATATATTTAATTATAAATTAAATACTAATGGGTAATTCAAAAAATACATAACATGTGACATGAAATAATTAAATAAAATGAATTTCCAATACAAATAATGGATTTCAATTGATATAACATACTCATTTCATATTTCGTAGGATTACCAACAAAATATAAATGGTGTTTCATAAAATAAAGAAATCATAGTAATAAGCACTCTTAAAAATGGTAAGAAAAAGTTTTCATCTTGAATGTTCATTTCATATAAATTCTTATTGGATTATATTGATTCAATTTTTTATTTTAGACCGGTTCAATAATTATTATTTTATATACCAATCGTTATTTTTGTTAATCTAAAGTATTTTGTAAATTTTTATTGATTCCTAAATGAATATTGTGAAAAATATGATATATTGTATATTTATTGGGGCTAGATATAAAAACTTAATGATAATAGTAATGTTTTAATGTAATTATTTATAAATGGTATGGTTTTTATTATTAAATTTTTTTACATAAATTTTTTATGTTTCTATTTTTTAATTAATCATTGTTCATTTATTATTTGTACTTTTGATTATTTTTTTATAATGCTGAATTTTTAATTATATTTTATTTTATGTATTTTTTAATTAAATATATTTTTCATAGTTCTTTGTTTATGTATTATTTATTTATTAGCTTTAATATATCTTTTTTCATTACATAATTATTTATATCTTTTTTATATCCATGTTTTATTATATTCATATTCTTGTAATATCATTTTTATTATATTTATATATTTATTTTTATTCCCAATGTTTATTTTGGTATTTGTTTTTTATGACAACCTATTTCACATTTTTGTAAACTTTTTATTGATTATTGTTTCTTTATATATTCATTATAAATTTTATGTTTATGTTTTTTATTTTTTTTGTATTAGTTTATTCTTCATTTTATGGTTTTATTATTCTTATGCTTTTATTAACTTTCATAATTACTTTGAATATTGGGTTGAAATTTCATGATTTCAAATAATTAAATAAATATATATTCTCATAAATACATTATAATGCTAAAATTTATGTTTATATTTTTTGTATAATATCCATGAAAAGCTAAAATACCATGATAATTTGATTCTCATTATAGATAAAAAATAACATGCTTATACAATAACACTAAATGACTCAGGATCTAAATTAAGTTAAAAATTCAAATATAAATAGTAAATAGTGGTAGGAATTACAAGGAAATAGTATCATTTTATGTGTTTCACATATTTTCCATTCCTCTAATATGGTTATTTACTGGACCATCATCTAATGAAAAATTAGTAAGTCATAAGGAAATGAAATGCGGGAAAATGTATATACAAAAAATAATAGCATCATCTGATATTTATTAATATTAGTGTATTTTTATAGAAAATGAATATAAATACATTAAATTGGATGATTCTTATTATGTTAGATAGATATAATGATTATATACATTATATTTAAGTAAAAGTATAGATGAATCAATCACTTGGAAATTCGAAATTTAGTCTAAAAGTGTTTTAATGTTTTTAAAATAATTCTTAATATTTCATATTTTTTAAAAAAATATTTTCAATGATATCTTGAGATATATAGGATGGATCAAGGATATTTTTGCTATTTTGTAATGAAAATTTATTTTTTCAAATATATATGTAGTGGATCAGAAGATGATTATATTTATAGAGGATCTACTATATGTCCAAATGTACTAATGCAATGCTATCATAGATTCTCAAGACATTAATTTTCAATTTTAGTTAGCTTAATGATTCTTATGATATATATATTATTATATACATGAATCTAATTATGTTCTACTTAATTATTTGATATTTTTTATATATTTATTTTTATGTTTATTATATTATTTCATGATTCATTTGTTTTTTATTATTTTTATGTAATTTCATTTTATAATGTTTAATTATTCTCTATTTTTATTAATAAATTATTTTTGAGATACCATTATTGTTTTCTAATTTATTTGTTTTTCATTATTTATTTTTCTATTTTTTTTAATTTTCTATTTTTTCGTTATGTATTTTTTATGTCACTATTATTTATGTGTTTTTATCTATTTTTTTCATTTTTCTTTAGTGTTTATTAAATTATATTTCACTTTCAATGTTTTTAATTTACTTATTTGTTATTATCATGCATCATTTGTTTGATTCTTTATAAATTATGATTTATTTATATACTTTTAAATGGATTTATTCTAAAAAGATATATTTTGTTAAGCAAATAATATTGATACTCTGATTGGAGTGTTGTTGGTTACAGCATTTTACAAAAAAAATCTTTTTTTTACATACAATGTTCCCCAAAAAATTTATTAACATTCATGTGATAAAGAAATGTAAAAATAATTTAAATTACATTTTATAATTATATTAAATCAATAAAATATCCATTACTGGGTAAAAACTATTAATCACTTATTTTAGTGTTGTAAGATAGTAAAAATTCATTTTTGTTTATTACAATAATATTATAGTTGGTATTGATGTGAATTAAGATTGTAAATTTCAAAAATTAATCTACAGTAATTGCACAATTATTTAATGGTAATCAGATGGTGTTTTCTGGGTTTTATCAAACTGCTACACAATTTTAATGACTTTTATTATCATTAAGAGCTACTTATCTAAAAATAATATAGACACCACATGTTGGGTTAAAGAGTATTCTTTTTGAAAATGATGAAAATAATTAAAATTCATGTTTAATATAATTATATATAAATAATAGTTCTTTTATAGTTTCTAACATTTACATAAATTTTTTAGAGTTTTTAGAAAATTATTTTTTTTGATCTTCATAATAAAACTATAACTAGTATTGATTAGAAATAAATTCCTAAATTTTCAAAATAAATAGATGTTTTTTGATCTATGATTTCATGAAAATATTATTTTATTTTATTGGTTTTTTCCTATTGATGATGATTTATAAAGAATTTGATTTCATTAAAAAAAATTTATTTAATCATTTTGAACCCACCAAATTTAGGGTTGATGGGAAGCCTATTCAAGAAAATCAAAAATAATTAAAAAGGTTGTTTTCTATGATTTCTTTCAAAATGTGGCCATTTTATTAGTTTTTACCATTACATGTGTTTTTATTATTTTAAAAAACATAAAATGAAATTTTATTCCTTAAAAAAAATTTAAAATTGACATGATATTAGTTCCTACATTTATAAAATTATTATCATATCATTTTCATATGATTTTAAAAAATTCATGTCATTTTGTTGGTTTTGAAACCCTTAGAATTGTTTGTAAAAAATTTGTTTTGTTTAAAACTACTTATTTAGTCATTCTGAGCAAGAAACATATCATAGTTATACGTCATCTATTTAAAAATGTTAAAGAAAAATTAATGATGATTTTACTATTGTTTCCAATTTGTCTATGTTTATTTTAAATTTTTTACTATTACACTTCTGTTTAGAGTTTTAAAAAATTAAAAATATTTTTTATTCATATTGAGAATACTGCAACTCAGATTGACATGGAGTCATATCATGTATTTCAAAATCAAATAATGAATAAAAGTCATATGATTTAAAAGAAATAATACATTATTTTCTTAGTTTTATAATGGGATATGCATTTTTAAAGACATTCATATCATTAAAAACTATTTATTTAGTCATTATGATAACACCACATATTAGTTAAATTAATAATGTTTATGTTATTTTTAGTTGGGTAAGGGATGGTCAATTAATATCAATTTACATAATTTTAACTTGAGTATGTTATATTTGGTTTTATTTAAGCATCATTATCTGGAGGATTAGAATTTAATCAAGAATATTCAAACCCCAAACTCCTTATATCATTTCTAAAGCAATTTAATTATAATTGGATAATTGTATGTCGTAAATTTGTAATGGTAATTGTGGTTGAAGGATGTTATGGAAGAAATAATTTCATGTAATTAATGAAATATAAAAATAGATTGGATATTACTTCACGGGATAATGTAACAAGAGGAATAAAATATTTCATTACTATGCTCACTTCTCACCAAGAAGTGTCATTTCATAATTTATATCTTCAATTATGATTACAATAGTTGATATCAAATACCAAAGAGAACCACTATCAATATGGCATGTCCAAGGTTACTGTTATGAATCTTGATTGTTTTTATGAATAAAAATAATATATAGAAAATTTTAAATTCTATAAATACAAGGAAATTATAAACAAATTGGTTGATTAAAATTTACATTTCTTAGTGAGATCATTTCTAATTGATGAAAGGTAAAATATTTGGAATGAATCTAATCTTTAGGGTTTTTAAGCATGGGAATTTTGAGAAAATCTATTATATTTAATTTAATTATAACCTAAATTTAAGGGACTATGTAAGAAAATAATTAATGGATTAATATGAATATAACATAATAATATTCATTGATTTATGATGCATTTACAAAAAAACTGATTTATCATAATAAATATTCCAACTCATCTAGAAAAAAAGTGAGTAATGTGAAAATTTAGAGAAATACCATGCTGAAGACTATCCTTTTGAATATTTCATGGAAATCATCAACAATGTATATACTAATTTTTATTTGATTAACCATAGATAAGTGAGTTGGATATTTATTACGAATACACCACTAAAATTGCATATTAGTTGAAAGATGGACAAAAAAGAAGGAAATGGGTGAGATAAAAATAAAGTTTAGCATTTGAAAAAACTCCATGAATCCAAAACACAATATGAATATCATACCATATTCAAATGGAAAACAAGTTAGGATGAAGTGATAGTATTTATGAATTACAAAGATCATTTTGGAGAAACTTTTATGGAACATTAAAGGAGACTGGAAGTGGATAAGGGAGTTCCCCATGGTCTTGTATTCATAATTCACGATTAAAAAATGTCCCATTTGTCATGTAATTTAAGATATTCATTTCTCAAAACATGTATGATAATTGTTAGACATATAGTCTCATAGGTATCAAAACTCAAATAATCAAGGAGCACTATCTCAATGATAAATTACTACCAAAAACAAGATAAATGATTCAAAATTTAATAATAATATACTTTATATAGAATTTAATGAAATAGAATGTGAGGGGATTGAAGAGACGAGGTACATTCTTGAGCTGAATAACCTGAATACACAATTTATAAATCTATGTAATGTCTATATATTTTGATAATTAAAGAGAAATAATTATATAGAAACAACCTGGGGTCTAGATATGATGAGATAGATCGGTTTTGTAGAAATATTCTAGGGAATATAAAATTGTTATGATTAGTTCACTTTAAGATAGTGATGGTGAATATAGTATCAACTGTCATAATTGAGGTAGTCATGATTAATTATAAAATCTAACAAAAATATCTAAAACCCATTCCAATAAAATAAAATATATTTTAATTGTTTAGGTATGAATAATTTTTCATGAAGTCATTAATCAAAAATAATTTAAACAAAATAAGGGGTTGAGATCACATATCATTATATCTATCTATTCCTTACCACAACTTATGGTTCAAATACAAATGTCATTATTAAATTATCTTATTCTTTATATAAAACATATAGGTAAAGACTAGTGGGAGCAGTCATGGTGTCCCACAATCAATGTATACATATCTTGGAGTTACTTAATTAGTTATACTAAATTCAGGTTTTAGAGGATCAATGATGTAAAACACTTATTTATATACTAATTTCAAAATATATGGCTTAGAAATATCTAATAAGTTACTCAATTTAATAACTAAAAATCCACATCCATTGAATAATATTCAATGTCACATAATTGGATAAACCCACTTTCATTTCATTATAGAAACTCAACCATGGGAGTAATTAACCTATATAAGTATTCCATAAATAATTACTTAAGAAGACATATGTAACAACCCGAGATTTTATAAGAATTATTCTTTTTAATTTCATTGATGTCTTGTGTTGTACGCTACTCCAAAATTATCTTGCGCTATACACAACACCGTATTAGCATGAAGTATACGCAACACTAATCTTGGATCGCGTTAAACACAATTTCAAGTTTGTATGATAGTAGTTATTTAATGTAACATTGAGTGTGTGTATATATATATATATATATAAAATATGGTTGGATTTTGTTATACGCAACAACAAATGAGTCTTTCACTACGCACATCCCTGACTTGGCTTACATTACACACAATCGCTACCTTCCTCGATAGCGTGTGTTGTACGCAATACCGGGTTTTACTAAACAACGATACAATATTAAAATATTTTATAAACTAGCCGTTATAAATATTAATAACCACCTTTTAAAATTTTATATATTTTATCTTTCAAAATGGACTTCATTTTTGGATTCATAATACGGAAATTAGCCTAGGGTGAAATTTTGGTATTTTTCTGAAAACTTTCATTTTTTGATGAATAGTGAAACCGCCAAGTGGTAGTTAAAAAACTGAATTATTTATAAAACTTAATTTTACCGCTTTTGTGAAGGGAATTTCAAAAATCCGAGAGACGCGGATGAAATTAGTATGTAAAATGCAGTTCAATGAGATGAAAATATTTTTTGGTGTATAGTAACTGTTTACTTTTTTTTACCGTGGTTATTAGTAAATAGGGTAATTAAAGGTCAAAAATGATATTACTATTACCCTAAAACACGTCATAATTCTATTAGATAAGTTTAATTCGACCAAAACCAACCTTATGAATATAATATGACCATTTATGTCCACTTTGATTTTATTAGGACATTTAATATTATTTTATTTAAAGAATAGTTAAAATAGTTAAAATCAAAGTTTAATTACTAAAACATTTTTAATATAGGGTTATAGATAAGATAAATTCCATTATAAATATTAATTATAAATCTAAAAATATTTCCTACAGAATGGTATTTTATTTATAATTTATAAACTTCAAATATGTTAATTTATTTATGACACAATGATGATGCAGTAATTACCTTATTAAGAAAATATTAACATAATTGATGTTATAAATGCTCAAATAAATGTAATTTGACACATTTTATGACTTCCAATAATTTTATAGGTTAATATGATATGTTAGTGTTTATGTAAGTAACTTGGTTCGAACCTATCATTCTGTTATGAATTTGATAAAAATCATGTACGAAATAGTGTCAAAATTGACATAAATTAGTTTCTAAAACAAATATTATATTATTAATTGTTATTTAATTGCTAAAAATATAAGGATCGGCCAAATGACTTATATAGGGATATATATATTAATAATAAACAACTTGGGTTTCTTTTGGCTTTTTATGGTATGTTTATTAACCATATAGTGTAAGAAAACAAAAAGACACAGTAAAAGTTAAATTATTTAACTTAGAGTTAAATATAATTGATAAGGTTAAAATAATAACCTAAACTTGTCTAAATCCTACTAGATGAGAGGAGTTTGACCCAGCCCCTCTTTATCTTCAAAATAAGACCCTTTGGAACAATTATAAACCGAATTTGACCATAATATAAAATAATATTTTGAGATTTTCCTAAGGTGCCCCTCTCCTCCCTTATAAAAGGGCGCCTTCTCCCTCTCCTCCACACACCACTTTGAGAATTCAAGCTCGGACAAACCCTACCAAAATCTCTTCTCCCCATCTCTAGTATCATTCAAGAGGTCCTGGTCTTCTTCAAAGACCATCCTTAGTTCTCTAAGAGAAGGTTAAGAAAAGGCGTGTCAAAAAGAGGTAATATCCATTACCGATCTTTTTCAATTTCTTTCTTCTTCCACTTCTTCTTCTTTAGTTGTTTCATGATAAATTAATAACATCAGTATTAATTATATACTGATATGTTATTATAAATATGAAACAACTCTAATTCACCTTCTATACATCCTACGGAAAAATGAAATCACCGCGCGTGCGTACGTACGGAATACTGTCTCCACGCCATGGTGTAATCAATTTTCCGCCACCACCTTAATTTGATGGGTATAATGGTGTAATGAGTAACTATATATGATTATTCTAAAGTTATATTGATACTGAAATAGTTTACATACACTTCAACACAATTCCAAGACCAAGGGAATGATATCATCCCTCGTGCATACGTACAGACTACCGTCTCCACAACGCGATAAGATTCATTCTCCATGTTTACCATTCAAAAATGATTATAAAGTATACATAATAAATAATAATGAAATATATGAAATGGTAAATCTGCTGGATTTATGTATATATATATGTACGTCATCTATTACTTCCATTCAAGACAATAATGAAAGGAAAACAGCGTTCATGTGTACGTACGGACTACCGTATCCATAAACGGTGTGTTTTATTTCATTTATCTATCTATTATATATATATATACATATAATGAATATATATAATATATAAATCATGTTTCATATTCTGGAAGTAAGTAAATCATGATATAAGTAATAATAATGTCAATAAACAACAAGTCCAAACGCCTACGCTAAATGAAACGATTTTACCTAAAACACTTTTTAGAAGAAAGGATAATTTAAAGTCATAAGTAAAACATATATGATATCATAACAATGAATATAATCCTGTAATAAGTCAATAACATTATTTAAATCATTATACAGGAGGTTCAGATACGTACAAAGCAAATCAGACCTAAGGTGAGGGATAACTTTGCAATATCATATTTTTTATCTGAGATTGATTATGCGTAAGTATTTACTGGGGTTATGCTTATCATCAATGTCCATAATTTCTCAAAATGTTTTTTCAAAATCTTTACTATTCTTCTCATGTATGTTTAAATTCATTTTTACCCTTTTACCACATGGTATGGAAGGAATCTTTTGTCGTTTCCATTACGAGGTACTTTTTGACTTTTCCGATAAAAGTACGAGAAGAATGTCTTTTTTTAACTTATACAGCATGAAAGGATTTTTACGGTTTAATAAAGCCTTATTTTAATGAAGCATCCTCAAAGTTATTTCATGTCTATTTTCAACAAAATCATTTTCTTTTAAAATTTCATGACAGTTTTTGAAAGGAAAATGATTTTTACAAAGAAAGAATATTTTTCTCAAGAATGTATTTCAAGGGTTTTATCAAAACAATTTTCCATCTAAGATGACAATATTTCATAAGTGTATGCTTCAATTATAATGTCTCTATGATTTACATGGTTTCAATTTTCTTATTATGATGATTATATCCATTTCATTTATATGGATTATGTGATAATGGGATGATGTTTATGAAACCCATTTCATTTCATTGGGTTATTATGAATGATGTATGTTTATTTTGGGGAACAAGTTAGAATGATTTAATTACTAGATGGGTGGGACCTATATCTCCCTCCAATGAATTGGGTAAAGATTTATATCTCATGAGATAGACAAGACTGGAACAATATGTTAATCCGATTCAGTACAGGTCTGGAACGAGGAGTGAGCTCGATTCAGAAAGAGACTTTGTCCACTAAGATGGTCTTGGAAGCAATGCCTTCGCTACAATGGAAATCATACCACGTTCTTAAAGGATGTCACATTTACATGTTTTATTCCAATGCTATTTTATCATGATAAATGTTTCTTTGTGATATATTTCTTACGTACTTCCATGATTTATGTCTTTGCTCATGATTTTGATGTTGAGATTTTATGTTCAAGTTATTGCATTCAAATGTTTATGGATTATTTCATGATCTTTATGCTTACGCTTACTGAGCATTTGAGCTCACACTTTTATATGTTTTCTTTTCCCCAGGATTCAAACCTAGGATTTAAATAAGAAAACAAAAGGTGAAGATCTTTATGGGAGATGTTGAAGATCATTCACCACGATTAGAAGATTATTTATCCATGTTTCCAAAGACACTAAACTATTACGGTCCTTGTGTGTTTGTTTTCATTATGTATCAAGTATTCTAAAAATGTAATGTCATGTCCATATACGTCAAGAATCGGGTCTCTACAGGTGGTATCAGAGGAAAGGTTTAGTCAACCTTTGGAAACTAGGATGCGAGAATTTTAATGAGATCGTGAGAACATTAGTGAGATCCCTAGAGATATTTCTAAGGTATGTCTAGGGATGTCCCTAAGGTTTAGTAATGTTCCTAAGGATAAGTATAAGTATAAGTTATAGTTCAAGAATTATGGTAATGATCTTAGAATTTATCCTAAGTTGTTAGATATTGAAGGTACTCCCCCTTTATTATGTTTTTTTACCTATCATGATTTTTGCCTCCCACACTATTATTTTTGGGTTTTGGAAAATGGATTGAAAGAGGAAGATTCACGATAATGGAGGATATGATGGACAATGGAATGATATTATTCATGAGATACCAAATTAAATTGGATCTAGAAGTCCATATATCGTTATTATTCCTAATCAGAAATCTCATAATATGATCAATAATATCAACTTTGGTATGTTTCCTGAGTCAGCTAATAAGAGAAAGATGGAGTTTCATGATGATTATAGAGGAAAGAAAGTTCAATTTCCTCAATGTAAATCATGTAAGAAGTGGCATTAAGGATAATGTTTCAATCGAACTGGAAGATGCTTTGGGTGTTGAAAAGAAGGACACAATGCTAGTAATTGTAAACGAAATAGTTCAATTAACACCATGGAGAAGGATAATGGTATTGCTATGACATCACCAACGGTTAAATGTTTTAAATATGGGATGTATAGGCATTATGAAAACCAATACCCTAAGGGAAAATCTCATAAAGAGAATCAGCAAGGTCATATGGGTAGTATTTATGAGGATGATGATGAAGAGACTACCAATGTTATATGAGATTGAAGAAATGATGAAGCTCAGTCAGTGGTTTAAGAAGCTAGTGTAATGATTGTCTGTTTATCAATAATAATGTATGGTACTAGGGAATAAAGACACATCTAAGGATTTTTACACTTTTGTTTTTCCTAATGTATTTGAAAGTATATGTTTAATAGTACCAATAACCATGAAAGGTTATTCAAATATTTTTGGAAGATAGATGATATGTGCATAATTAAAGCACATGGAGATAGTGAGATTTTTTATAGTATTCATGAGCTCATGATTGATATATGGACTAAGTGATATCATGGTTTGAGTATATAGAAATTTTTGGATGTGGAAAGAGATAACTTTTGGAAGCATTCATGTTTTCACTAAGGGTCAATGGGTATTCATTTTTCAAGAGAATACATGATTAAGGTATTCACATGTTTGGAATGTGACCAACAAGGTATATCGTATGATATATGAGGAATAAAAGATGGTATTCACATGCTTGGTTGAGGACATTTGTAGTAATCGTTTTCATTATACAATAAGATTGGATAGAAGTATTTTCGATAAGCCTGAAGGTGCGAACGGATTAAGTGGAACATCAGATAGAATTGTTTAAGGCTAAGAACTTTTTTTTCGATACTATTTATGGAATGTTATAATAGTGTAGTTATAGAAAAAGGGACAACCTATAGGACCTGTGACAACCCATTGCGTCTGTAACACCCGAGACTTTTATGAGAATTTTTTTCTTTTTATGTTATATACATCATCAAATGAATCTTTCACTACACACAACACTAGCTTGGATTTCTTTACACGCAATCACGACTTTCCTCGATAGCTTGCGTTGTACGCAATATCGAGTTTTCACTAAACAACGATATGCTATTAAAATAATATATGAAATAGCCGTTATGAATAGTAATAACAACTTTTTGAAATTTTATAAATTTTATCATTCAAAATGGACTTCATTTTTGGATTCGAAATACCGAAATTAGCCTAGGGTGAAATTTTGGTATTTTTCTGAAAACTTTCTATTTTTGGTGAATAGTGAAACCACTAAGTGGTAGTTAAAAAAACTGAATTTTTCATAAAACATAATTTTACCGCTTCTGTGAATGGAATTTCAAAAATCTGACAGACACGGTTGATATCAATAAGTAAAATGTGGTTCAATGAGATGAAAATAATTTTTTGGCGAATAGTAAATTTTTACTTTTTTTTTACCGCGGTTAATAGTAAATAGGGTAATTAAAGGTAAAAATGATATTACTATTACCATAACTAATGTCTTAATTATATTGGATGAGTGTAATTCGACCAAAAAACAACCATATGAATATAATATGACCATTTAGGTCCACTTGGATTTGATTAGGACATTTAATATTATTTTATTTAAAGAAGAGTTAAAATAGTTAAAATCAAAGTGTAATAACAAAAACATTTTTAGTATAGGGTTATACATAAGATAAATTCGGTTATAATTATTCATTATAAATATAAAAATATTTCCTACATAATGGTATTTTATTTGTAATTTTTAGACTTTAAATAATTTAATTTATTTATGACTCAACGATGATGCAGTAATTACTTTATTAAGAAAATATTAACATAATTGATGTTATAAATGCCCAAATAAATGTAATTTGAGACTTTTTATGAATTAAATTAATTTTATATGTTAATATGACATATTAGTGTTTATTTAATTGACTTATTTTGAACTTATCATTCTGTTATAATTTTCACAAAAATCATATACCAAAAAGTGTCAAAATTGACATAAAATAGTTTGTAAAAAAAATATTATATTATTAATTTTTATTTTATTTCTAAAAATCTAAGGATCGTCCAAATGACTTTGATAAAGATATATATAATAACAATAAACAACTTAGGGTTCGTTTGGCATGTTATTTTACGTTTATTAACCAAATAGTTTAAGAAAACAAAAAGACACGGTAAAAGTTAAATTATTTAACTTAGAGTTAAATCTAGTTGATAAGGTTAAAATGAAAACCTAAACTTGTATAAATCCTATTGGATGAGAGGATTTCGACCCATACCCACCTTATCTTCATAATAAGACACTTTTGAACCGTTATAAAATGAATATGACTTTAATATAAAATAATATTTTGAAATTTCCCAAAGGTGCCCTTCTCCCCCCTTATAAAAGGACACCTCCTCCCTCTCCTCCTCACACAAATTTTAGCATTCATGCTCGGACAAACCCTACCAAAACCTATTCTTCACTTCCCTAGAATAATCCTAGAGGTCCTGGTCTTCTTCAAAGACCAATCTTAGTGCCCTATGTGGAGGATTTAAAGAGGCGTGTCAAAAAGAGGTAATATCCACTACCGATCTTTTTCAATTTCTTTCTTCTTCTTATTCTACTTCTTTAGTTGTTTCATGATAAGGTAATAACATCAGTATTAATTACATACTGATATGTTATTACAAATATGAAACAACCCTATTTCACCTTCTATCCATCCTACGGAAAATGAAATCACCGCGCGTGCGTAAGTACAGAATACCGTCTCCACGCCGTGGTGTAATCTATTTTCCACCACCTCCTTACATGGATGGGTATAATGGTATAATGAGTAACTATATATGATAATTATAATGTTATATTGACACTTAAATAGTATACATACACTTCCATACAATTTCACAATCATGGGAACGATATCATCACTCGTGCGTACGTACGGCCTACCGTCTCCATGATGTGATGCGACTCGTTCTACATTATCATCATTAAATAGTAATTATATAAATTAATTGAATGAATAAATATGATATATTTTACACAAATACTATTCTGGATATAAGGTATGTATAACCTAACAAGAAGAATAAGAATTTATTCGGCAAAACATGCATAAGAACAAAAAGCAATAAAGACCCGAATAACAAGTAACAATGAAATATTACTAATAAGAAGCTAAGAATATGACCATATATGATATCATATAAATAAGTATGATTCTGGAATAAGTCAATAACATTATTTATATCATTATACAAAAGCTTCGGACACGTACAAATCAAATTGGACTTAAGGTAAGAGAAAATATCACAATCTCATTTATCCGAGATTGATTATACTTTGGTATTTACTGGGGTGTATTTATCATCAACATACATGTTCCTTCAATATGTAATATTATTCATATCCTCCCACAATTGTTTAAATCCAATTTTCCCTTCGGAATGTTTTTAGTAAACAATATGAAAGGAATCTTTTGTCATATGAGGTACTTTTTGACTTTTCGGCCAAAGTACGAGAAGAATGTTTTTTTAACTTATATGGCATAAATGAATTCATAAAACATTATTTCAATGAAGCTTCCTTTAAAAGTTTTCAATTTTATTTTTAATTAACTTCTTTTAGTTTAAAATTATGTGACATGTTAAGAAAGGAAAATGTTTTTGAAGTTGAAAGGATATTTTCCTCATGAATGGAGTTCAAATGTTTTATCAAAATTATTTTCCATCTCAGATAATATAGGGTTCTGTTTTTATCCCTATTATTACATTGATTTTATTATGTTGTGATGGAATTATTTTTATTAAGTCCTTTACCATATATGATTTTTTTAATGATGTCATGATGTTTGAAGAATCCCATTTTTATTACATGTGTTATACGATGATGTATGATTTATGATTATGTGGCACACATATGAACAGATTCATTATGAGATGGGTGAGACCTATATCTTCCTCCAATTCATTGGGTAAAGATTTATATCTCATGAGATAGACAGGGCTGGAATGGAAGGTCATTCCGGTTCAGTGATACAGGACTGAAACGAGGAGTGAACTCGGTTCAGAAATGGACTTTGTCCGCTAAGATAGTCTTGGAAATGAGTCATGACTAACAAGAAATGATTCTCAATGATTATGTGTGCATGCCACAATGTTTGAAGTTTTATGTTATGATTATTGGGATTTCATTTTCACTTCTATGATTTATCCCATGTTAAGATATTATGAACTCTTTTGAAGGTTAATATTTTCAAAAGGTTATGATATGATTGATATTTCTTTTGTTTACCCTTACAGAGCATTTGAGCTCACCCCTTTTTATGTTTTTCCCCAGGTCAGAAAGAAGAATATTAAGTAGATATGCTATAAAGGACTCTAGATATGATGAAGTAAATGGGAGACACTGTAGAAGATTTATGAACCAGTTGTTTATGTTTCCCAGTTTCTAAAGACACTATACCTATACGGTCCTTTTGTGGTTTTTGTTATATGTTGTACTAAGTATGATTTAATTATGATGTAATAACAATGTATGTAATGTATGGGTCGTTATAGTTGGTATCAGAGGAAAGGTATAGTCAACCTTTGGAAACAAGGATGTGAAAGCCTTAGTAAGAACCCTAAGGATATATCTAAGCCTAGAACAATCTTAGTGTTTTGGAAATGGCCATGAAGAACCTATGATAAGACCTTAAGCGTGAAAGTTTATTCTTGATTATGTGGTTTTATTATTATAATTAGTGTTTCTCACACTATTCTTCTTAGTTTTAGTCAATAGCTGGAACCCAAAGGAACAGTGTTAATGCGGAATGCAACGGGCAATGCAATGATTGTCCCCCCTGAGCAACCAAACGATATGGGAGCTGGAATGAAAAATCATGTAACCATGCTCACACAACATTCTCAAGCTATGAATCATGCAGGACTTCCAAATGAGCAAAGGAAGGAACAACATTTTATTCAATCCTTCATGAGGCCGCGACCACCTTCATTCAGCGGTTCAACTGATCCATTAGTGGCTGAACAATGGATTAGTACCACTGAAAATATATTTTCAGTTCTTCAATGTTCTGAACATGATAAAGTCATCTTAGCGGTATATCATTTGGAAGGCGATGCTGATCAATGGTGGAATATTATCAAGAATATGAGGCAAAAAGATGAAATTGAGTCCATGGAATGCGATGAGTTCAAAAACTTATTTTCCAATAAGTACATCCCTCGTATTCTTCGAACTAATATGGAGAAAGAGATTATTGAATTAAAGAAAAAGGATGATGAATCTGTTGGTACATACGAAGAAAATTTTACAAGACGTGCAAGGTATGCTTCTGGAATTGTTATCCAACCGGAGAGTAAGATTGATCAATTCTTTAGTTGCTTAAAACCAAGTCTTCGAAGGGCGTTAACCATAAGGGACTTCAATATCTACGAGGAAATTTTTCGATGTGCTCTCAAGGTTGAGATAGAAATTGGAGTAACCAATCAGTCATATGGGTTTGATAAGAAGAGGAAAATGGAATTCAAAGAGAAATATAAAGACCACATTGAAAAGAAGATGAATTTTCCATTATGCTCAAAGTGTGGAATGAAACATGGAGGGAATTTTCTTAAAGGGACAAGTAAATGTTTTAAATGTGGAAAGGAAGGTCATCGGGCATTTGAATGACGCAATGATGGGAAGAAGATGTCTAATGATACGAACAAAGAAAGGGATACACAAAATAAACCTCCTATAGTTTAATGTTTCAAGTGCATGGAAATGGGGAATTATGCTAATAAATTCCCTAATCCAAGGGTTGCTGATGATGATCGATGTCGAAAAACTCTTAAGGCTAAAGACAAAGGAAAGTCACATGCAATTTCTATCAGCGATGTGGAGTACGATAATGATGTGGTGAAAGGTACACTTACCATCCACTCTAAAGTAGAAAATGTTTTATATGATTCTGGATCCACCCACTCTTTTATTTCTGAATAATTTTCTAAGAATATCACCACTTTACCTCAACAATTAGATGTTGAGTTAGCTGTGACAACTCCTAATGGAACAAAGGTTGCATCAAACGTTTATAATTCTTCTCCAATTGATGTTTGTGGGAAAGTTATTCCTGCAAATCTTGTGATCCTTCCTATAGTGGAATTCGATGTGATTCTTGGCATGGATTGACTTTCTTTATACGGAGCTCATATCGATTGCCAAAGAAGGGAAGTCACATTTCATATTCCAGATCAATCTATGATCATCTATCGATGAAAGGATGAACATAACCTTCCAGTGGAAATTTCTTCCATCTTATGGGTCTTGATTCCACTAAATGAAGGTTATTTATCTCAAATGGTTGGCGAGAAACTCTCAATTAAGAATATTCCCATTGTACGGGAGTTTGATGATGTCTTTCCGGAGGAATTTCTAGGTCTTCCACCAAATCGTGAAGTTGAGTTTTCAATAGAACTCGTACCAGGTGCTATGCCTATTTCAAGGACACCTTGTAGAATGGCCCCGATTGAGTTGCTGGAATTGAAGAAGCAACTTCAAGAGAATCATGAAAAAGGATTGATACTCCCTAGTGCGTCACCTTGGGGAGCACCTGTTCTGTTTGTTAAGAAGAAATATGGATCCATGCGACTCTGCATTGATTATCGAGAATTTAACAAGATCACTATCAAGAAAACATATCCTATCCCGTGAATCGATGACTTATTTGATCAACTATGCAGAGCTCAATACTTTTCCAAGATTGATCTTCGTTCAAGTTATCCTCAATTACGGGTCAAAAGGGAGGATATACCAAAGACGACTTTCCGTACAATGTATGGACAATATGAATTTATAGTGATTCCATTTGGTCTTACTAATGCCCTTTCTATCTTCAGGGATCTGATGAATAGAGTCTTTAGAGACTATCTTGATCAGTTTGTGGTAGTCTTTATAGACGATATTCTTGTCTATTAAAAGAGCAAGGAAGAACATGAAGATCACTTGAGAATTGTATTGAAGACCCTGAGAAAAAAGAAGCTTTATGCCAAATTTACCAAGTGTGAATTTTGGCTTCAAAAAGTTTCATTTCTGGGTCACATAATCTCAAAATAGGGGATATCTATGGATCCAGCAAAAACAGAGGATATCGAAAGGTGGTCGAGGCCAACAACCGTAACTGAGATCCGATGTTTTCTCGGTCTGGCTGGATATTATCAACGTTTTGTAAATTATTTTTCGAGGTTATCAAATCCAATCACCAGGTTGACTTGAAAAGGAGTTAAGTTCGTCTGGACGGAGGAATGTGAAGAGAATTTCAAGGAGTTCAAAAGAAGGTTATCCAGTGCACCTCTGCTCACACTGCCTTGTAGTGGAGAAAGGTTTGTGATCTACATTGAAGCATCCAAGAAGGGACTGGGGTGTGTTCTTATGAAAAATGATATGGTGATTGCTTATGCCTCATGACAGTTGAAAATCCATAAGCAAAATTACCCAACTCATGATTTGGAGCTAGCTGCGGTAATCTTTGCATTAAAGATTTGGAGACATTATTTTTATGGCGAAAGGTGTGATATTTATACTGATCATAAAAGCTTGAAGTATATTTTCACACAAAAAAATCTGAATATGCGCCAAAGAAGATGGTTGGAGTTGATTAAAGATTACGACTGCCCAATTCATTACGGGAAAGCGAACAAGGTGGCTGATGCATTAAGTCGATAAGACCATGCTAGATTATCCATGATGAGGATCTCAAAAGATCCAATATTTATGGATTTACAAAGAATGGATCTTGGAATCATAATGGAAAGGGAAAAATCTTATCTTTTTCAAATGAATGTTCAACCATCTATGCATGTGAAGATTAATGAGGTGCATAGAGAAGATGTAGATTTACAAAAGAAGGTGAGAAATTTTCCTGAATTCCACTTTGATTGTGATGGGATAATAAGGTTCGGGAATCAGGTTTGTGTTCCTCCAATCCTAGAATTAAAGAAGGAGCTGTTGGATGAGGCTCATAGTTCTTTATTCTCTATTCATCCAGGAAGCACGAAGATGTATATGGACCTGAAAGTGTACTTCTGGTGGGATGGCATGAAAAGAGATGTTGCTGAATACGTCTCTCGATGCTTAGTTTGTCAATAAGTTAAAGCTGAGAGACAGAAGTCTAAGGGGATGTTACAACCATTACACATACCCGAATGGAAATGGGAAAACATCACTATGTACATTGTCACTGGACTTCCTAAAACATCCAAAGGAAATAATGCTATCTGGGTTATAGTCGATCGTCTTATGAAGTCGACACACTTCATTGCTATAAGAGAGGATTTCTCTCTTGATCAGCTTGCCAGGATATATGTAAAGGAAGTGGTAAGATTGCACGGAGTACCCCTTTCCATTATATCTGATCGGGATCTGAGGTTTACCTCAATGTTTTGGAGAAGACTTCATCATACTCTTGATATAGAGTTGAGTTTCAGCACAGCTTATCATACTCAGACAGACGGTCAGTCTGAGAGGACAATTCAAACTCTAGAAGATATGTTAACAGCATGCTCAATGGATTTCAAAGGTGGTTGGGATCAACCCCTACTTTTGGTGGAATTTTATTATAATAATAGCTTTCACTCCAGTATTCAGATGGCTCCTTATGAAGCTCTCTATGGAAAGAATTTCAGAACTTCAACTTGCTGGGATGAAGTTGGTGGAAGAAAGCTATTAAGACCTGATCTTGTTGATGAGATGGCAGAAAAGGTCCGATCTATTCAACAACACATAAGAGTATCTCAGAGTCAACAAAAAACTTATGCTGATAACCGAATAAGAGACCTATAGTTTGAAGTGGGCGATAAAGTATTCTTACGAATATTTCCCTGGAAAAGAGTAATGAGATTTGGGAAGAAGGGAAAGTTATGCCCTAGGTATATCGGTTCTTTCGAAATACTGGATCGTGTTGGGAAGGTAGCTTACCGATTGGCGCTTCCACCGAATCTCTCTCAAGTTCATGATGTGTTCCATGTATCGCTCCTGAGAAAGTACATACCCGATCCGTCACATGTACTCAACTCAGAAGTTATACCGCTGGAGAAAGATCTTTCTTATGAAGAACGGCCGATAGAGATTCTGGATCGTAGTGAAAAAGTCCTACGAAACAAGACCACTCTCTTAGTGAAAGTTCTATGGAGGATCCACCATTTAGAAGAAGCTACATGGGAGCTTGAGGATATGATGAGGGAGAGGTATCCTCATCTGTTTGTCACAAAGTGACGAATTTCGAGGGCGAAA
This sequence comes from Viscum album, assembly GCA_963277665.1. Lineage (NCBI taxonomy): Eukaryota > Viridiplantae > Streptophyta > Magnoliopsida > Santalales > Viscaceae > Viscum > Viscum album. The sequence continues at coordinate 1,676,208,646 of OY728133.1, forward strand.
TTCATTTTAAGGGGGGTAGAATGTAACACCTGAGACTTTTATGAGAAATATTTTCTTTTTATGTTATATAAATCCTTGAAGGAATCTTTCATTAAACACAACACTAGCTTTTCTTGCTTTACACGCAATCACGACTTTCCTCGATAGCTTGCGTTGTACGCAATACTGAGTTTTCACTAAACAACGATATGCTATTAAAGTATTATATGAAATAGCCGTTATGAATAGTAATAACAACTTATTGAAACTTTTTAATTTTTATCTTTCAAAATGGACTTCATTTTTGTATTCGGAATACCGAAATTAGCCTAGGGTGAAATTTTGGTATTTTTGTGAAAACTTTCAATTTTTGGCGAATAGTGAAACCACTATGTGGTAGTTAAAAAAACTGAATTTTTCATAAAACATAATTTTACCGCTTCTGTGAATGGAATTTCGAAAATCCGACAGACACGGTTGATATCAGTATGTAAAATTTCGTTCAATGAGATGAAAATAATTTTTTGGTGAATAATAACTATTTACTTTTTTTACCACGGTTAATAGTAAATAGGGTAATTAAAGGTAAAAATGATAATACTATTACCCGAACAAATGTTTTAATTCGATTGGATGAGTGTAATTTGACCAAAAACAACCTTATGAATATAATATGACCATTTAGGTCTACTTGGATTAGATTCGGACATTTAATATTATTTTATTTAAAGAAGAGTTAAAATAGTTAAAATCAAAGTTTAATAACTAAAATATTTTTAATACAGGGTTATACATAAAATAAAATTGATTATAAATATTCATTAGAAAGCCAAAGAAATTTCCTACATAATGGTATTTTATTTATAATTTTTAGAATTTAAATATTTTAATTTATTTTTGACTCAACGATGATGCAGTAATTACCATATTAAGAAAATATTAACATAATTGATGTTATAAATGCCCAAATAAATGTAATTTAAGATTTTTTATGAATTCCACTAATTTTCTATGTTAATATGACATATTAGTGTTGATTTAATTAACTTATTTTTAACTTATCATTCTGTTATGAGTTTCACAAAAATCAAATACCAAATAGTGTCAAAATTGACATAATATAGTTTTTGAAACAAATATTAAATTATTAATTGTTATTTTATTCCTAAAAATCTAAGGTTCGACCAAATGTCTTAGATAAGGATATATATATTATTAATAAACAACTTTGGGTTCGTTTGGCATGTTATTGTCTGTTTATTAACCATGTAGATTAAGAAAACAAAAAGACACGGTAAAAGTTAAATTATTTAACTTAGAGTTAAATCTAATTGATAAGGTTAAAGTAATAACCTAAACTTTTCTAAATCCTATTGGACGAGATGATTTCAACCCATCCCCACCTTAGCTTCAAAATAAGACCCTTTTAACCATTATAATCCGAATCTTACTTTAATATAAAATAATATTTTGAAATTTTCCAATGGTGCCCCTCTCCCCACTTATAAAAGGGCACCTCCTCCCTCTCCTCCTCACACCAATTTGAGCATTCATTCTCGGCCAAACCCAACCAAAACATCTTCTCCACTTCCCTATAATAATCCTAGAGGTCCTGGGCTTCTTCAATGACCAATCTTAGTGCCCTAAGTGGAGGATTAAAAGAGGCTTGTCAAAAAGAGGTAATATCCACTACCGATCTTTTTCAATTTCTTTCTTCTTCAACTTCATATTCTTTAGTTGTTTCATGATAAGGTAATAACATCAGTATTAATTACATACTGATATGTCATTACAAATATGAAACAACCCTATTTCACCTTCTATCCATCCTACAGAAAATGAAATCACCGCACGTGCGTACGTACGGAATACCGTCTCCACGCCATGGTGTAATCTATTTTCCACCAACACCTTACTTGGATGGGTATAATGATATAATGAGTAACTATATATGATTATTATAATTTTATATTGATACTGAAATAGTATAAATACACTTCAATACAATTCCACAATCATGGGAATGATATCATCACTCGTGCGTACGTACGACCTACCGTCTCCACGATGTGATGCGACTCGTTCTACATGATCTTCATTACATAGTAGTTATATAAATGAATTTAATGAATAAATATGATATATTTTACACTAATACCATTCTGGATATAAGGTATCTATAAAATAACAAGAAGAATAAGAATTTATTCGGCAAAACAGGCATAAGAAAAAAAAAGAAATAAAGACCCGAATAACAAGTAACAATGAAATATTACAAATAGGAAGCTAAGAATATGACCATATCTGATATCATATCAATAAGTATGATTCTGGAATAAGTCAATAACATTATTTAAATCATTATACAGGAGCTTCGGACACGTACGAATCAAATCGGACTTAAGGTAAGGGAAAATATCACAATCTCATTTATTCGAGATTGATTATACTTTGGTATTTACTGGGGTGTATTTATCATCCACATCCATGTTCCCTCAATATGTAATATTATTCATATACTCCCACAATTTTTTAAATCCAATTTTACCCTTCGGTCTGTTTTTAGTAAACAATATGAAAGGAATCTTTTGTTGTACGAGGTACTTTTTGACTTTTCGGCCAAAGTATGAGAAGAATGTTTTTTTAAATTATATGCCATAAATGGATTCATAAAACATTTTTTCAATGAAGATTACTTTACAAGTTTTCAAGTTTATTTTTAATTAACTTATTTTAGTTTAAAAATATATGACATGTTAAGAAAGGAAAATTTTTTTGAAGTAGAAAGGATATTTTCCTCAAGAATAGAGTTCAAATTTTTTATCAAAATTATTTTCCATCTAAGATAATATAGGGTTCTATTTTTATCCCTATTTTTACGTTGATTTGATTATGTTGTGATGGAATTATTTTTATGAAGTCTTTTACCTTATATGATTTGTTTTATGATGTCATGATGTTTCAAGAATCCCATTTTTATTACATGTGTTATGCGATGATGTATGATTTATGATTATGTGGCACACATAAGAAAGGATTCATTATGAGATGGGTGGGACCTATATCTCCCTACAATGCATTGGGTAATGATTTATATCTCATGAGATAGACAAGGCTGGAACAGAAGGTCATTCTGGTTCAGTGATACAGGACTGAAACGAGGAGTGAACTCGGTTCAAAAATGGAATTTGTCCGCTAAGATAGTCTTGGAAATGAGTCATGAATAACAAGAGATGATTCTCTATGATTATTTGTGCATGCCACAATGTTTAAAGTTTTATGTTATTATTATTGGGATTTCATTTTCACTTCTATGATTTATCCCATGTTAAGATATTATGAACTCTTTTGCAGGTTATGATTTTCAAAAGGTTATCTTTTGTTTACCCTTACTGAGCATTTGAGCTCACCCCTTTATATGTTTTTCCCCAGGTCAGGAAGAAGAATATTAAGTAGATATGCTATAAAGGACTCTAGATATGATGAAGTAAATGGGAGACACTGTAGAAGATTTATGAACCAGTTGTTTATGTTTCCGAGTTTATAAAGACACTATACCTATACGGTCCTTTTATGGTTTTTGTTATATGTTGTACTAAGTATGCTTCAATTATGAAGTAATAACAATGTATATAAAGTATGGGTCATTATAGAGTCAAACAAGGTTGTGGGAATCGAACTCACAACCGAAGTGCAACGGGCCTTTACCTCCTACCACTGGCCTACATGAAGTCCCGGGTTAGTAGAAACTAGTTTTATTATATTAAACAGTATAATATATGAAATATAAGTCTATTATAGGATCTATATATGATTAATCTCACTATAGATGGACTTATGTATATATAATAACTTTTTCTATCCTTTTTTTTGAGATAGATGGAATGACCTATCATTCTATCGCTTGATCTGCTAACACTTCACAGAAGACAAATTCAACTTCATTTCTTTAAGAGATGAAGTGGAAATTGTTCAAGGCACAAAAAACAGTGAGATTGTACAAAAATCAAGTAAGTATTTCTTCTAATTCAAATTTTGAACTTTAGGGAAAGGATATTAAAAATGTTGTCCTTGTACTCTTATATCTGATGAATCTGATGGTACCATAGATCATCACAAATCAATGGCTTTGTGATTGTTGGCTTTTTCATAGCCATGTCCTCTACCAGTCTCCATCAGAACATGATGGTTAGATTTTTCTTCCATATCTATATTTTCACCTAGGTGTAATCCTAATGATTAGTTAATTTGGGTAACTGTTATGTTTTATACATTAATTTTTAATGTTATGATTTTCTATTCCCTATTATGATGTGAGTTTCTATTAAAGAAACTTTCAAGTAGTAAACTATTTATAACCCCGAAAAATTTCGAGGGAGAAATTTATTTTAAGGGGGGTAGAATGTAACAACTCAAGATTTTATAAGAATTATTCTTTTTAATTTCATTGATGTCTTGTGTTGTACGCTACTCCAACATTATCATACACTATACACAACACCGTATTTGCTTGCAGTATACGCAACACTAATCTTGGATCGTGTTAAACACAATTTTACGTTTGTTTGATAGTAGTTATTTAATGCTACATTGAGTGTATATATATATATATATATATATATATGAAATATGGTTGGATTTTGTTATACGCAACAACAGAAGAGTCTTTCACTACATGCATCCCTGACTTGGCTTGCATTACACACAATCACGACCTTCCTCGATAGCGTGTGTTGTACGCAATACTGAGTTTTACTAAACAACGATACAATATTAAAATATTATATTAACTAGCCGTTATGAATAGTAATAACCACTTTTTGAAATTTTATAAATTTTATCTTTCAAAATGTACTTCATTTTTGGATTCCGAATACAGAAATTAGCCTAGGGTGAAATTTGGGTATTTTTATGAAAACATTCATTTTTTAATGAATAGTGAAACCACTAAGTGGTAGTTAAAAAAACTGATTTTTTCATAAAACATAATTTTACTGCTTCTGTGAAGAGGATTTCAAAAATTTGAGAGACATGGTTGATATCAGTATGTAAAATGTGGTTAATGAGATGAAAATAATTTTTGGTGAATAGTAACTTTTTACTTTTTTTTACCGTGATTAATAGTAAATAGGGTAATTAAAGGTAAAAATTATATTAATATTACCTAACACAAGTCCTAATTGTATTAAATAAGTGTAATTCGGCCAAAAACAACTTTATTAATATAATATGACCATTTAGGTCCACTTGGATTTGATTAAGACATTTAATATTATTTTATTTAAAGAATTGTTAAAATAGTTAAAATTATAGTTTAATAACTAAAACATTTTTAATATTTGGTTATACATAAGATAAGTTCGATTATATATTTTCATTAGAAATATAAAAAGATTTCCTACATAGTGTTATTATATTTATAATTTTTAGACTTCATATAATTTAATTTATTTATGACACAATGATGATGCAGTAATTACCTTATTAAGAAAATATTAACATAATTGATGTTATAAATGCCCAAATAAATGTAATTTGAGACTTTTTATGACTTCCACTAATTTTCTAGGTTAATATGACATGTTAGTGTTGATTTAAGTAACTTGGTTTGAACTTATCATTCTGTTATAAATTTAATAAAAAACATGTACCAAATAGTGTTAAAATTGACATAAATTAGTTTTTTTTAAAACAAAATTATATTATTAATTGTAATTTAATTCCTAAAAATTTATGTGTCGGCCAAATGACTTAGGTAAAAATATATATACTAATAATAAACAACTTTGGGTTCGTTTGGCTTGTTATGGTAAGTTTATTAACCATATAGTGTAAGAAAACAAAAAGACACGGTAAAAGTTAAATTATTTAACATAGAGTTAAATATAATTGATATGGTTAAAATAATAACATAAACTTGTCTAAATCCTATTCGATGATATGATTTCCACCCATCACCACTTTATCTTCGAAATAAGACCCTTTGAACCATTATAAACCGAATTTTACCTTAATATAAAATAATATTTTGAGATTTTCCTAAGGTGCCCCTCTCCTCCCTTATAAAAGGGCACATCCTCCCTCTCCTCCACACACCACTTTGAGCATTCATGCTCGGCCAAACCCTGCCAAAATATCTTCTCCACTTCCCTAGTATCATCCTAGAGGTCCTGGTCTTCTTCAAAGACCATTCTTAGTTCTCAATGAGGTTGTTAAGAAAAGGCGCGTCAAAAAGAGGTAATATCCATTACCGATCTTTTTCAATTTCTTTCTTCTTCAAATTATTATTCTTTATTTGATTCATGATAAAGTAATAACATCAGTATTACTTATATACTGAAATGTTATTATAAATATGAAACAAACCTAATTCACCTTCTACCCATCCTACGGAAAAATGAAATCACCGCGCATGCGTACGTATGGAATACCGTCTCCACGCCGTGGTGTAATCAATTTTCCGCCCCCAACATAACTGGACGGGTATAATGGTGTAATGAGTTACTATATATGATTTTTCTAAAGTGATATTGATACTGAAATAGTATACATACACTTCAACATAATTCCATGACCATGGGAACGATATCATCGCTCGTGCGTACGTACAGACTACCGTCTCCACGACGCGATGAGATTCATTTTCCATGTTAACCATTCAAGAATGATTATAAAGAATATATAATGAATAATAATGAAATATATGACAGGGTAAATCTACTGGATTTATGTATATATATATATATCTATGTCATCTACATACTTCCATTCAAGACAATGAGTAAAGGAAAACAACGTTCATGCGTACGTACGGACTACCGTCTCCATGAACGGTGTGTTTCATTTCATTTATCTATCTATTATATATATATATATATAATGAATATATATGATATATAAATCATGTTTTATATTCTGGAAGTAAGTAAATCATGATATAAGTAATAATGATGTCAAGAAACAACATGTCCAAATGCCTACGATAAATGAAACGATTTTACCCAAAACGCTTCTTGGATGAACGGGTAATTTAAAGTCATAAGTAAACCATATATGATATCATAACAATGAATATAATCCTGTAATAAGTCATTAACATTATTTAAATCATTATACAATATGCTCGGATACGTATGAATCAAATCGGACCTAAGGTAAGGGATAACATTGCAATCTCATTTTTTATCCGAGATTGATTATGTGTAAGTATTTACTGGGGTTATGTTTATCATTCATGTCCATAATTTCTCGAAATGTTTTTACAAAATCATTAATATTATTCCATGTATGTTTAAATTCATTTTTACCCTTTTACCACATGGTATGGAAGGAATCTTTTGTCGTTTTCAATATGAGGTACTTTTTGACTTTTCCGACATATGTACGAGAATAATGTCTTTTTTTAACTTATACGGCATGAAAGGATTTTTACAGTTTTATAATGCATTATTTTAATGAAGCTTCCTCAAAATTATTTCATGTCTAATTTCAACAAAATACCTTTCTTTTAAAATTTCATGACATTTTTTGAAAGGAAAATGGTTTTTACAAAGAATGATTATTTTTCTCAAGAATTAATTTCAAGGGTTTCATCAAAACCATTTTCCATCTAAGATAACAATATTTCATAAGTGTATCCTTCAAGTATAATGTCTCTATGATTTACATGGTTTCAATTTTCTTATTATAATGATTATATTCATTTCTTTTATATGGATTATGTGATGATGGGATGATGTTTATGAAACCCATTTCTTTTCATTGGGTTATTATGAATGATGTATGTTTATTTTGTGGCACAAGTAAGAATGGTTTCATTATGAGATGGGTGGGACCTATATCTCCCTCCAATGCATTGGGTAAAGATTTATATCTCATGAGATAGACATGACTGGAATGGTATGTTAATCTGATTCAGTACAGGACTGGAACGAGGAGTGAACTCGATTCAGAAAGGGACTTTGTCCACCAAGATGGTCTTGGAAGCAATGCCTTGGCTACTATGGAAATCATAACATGTTCTTAAAGGATGTCACAATTAAATGTATTATTCCCATGCTATTTTATCATGATTAATGATTATTTATGATATATGCCTTATGTACTTCCATGATTTATGTCTTTGCACATGATTTTGATGTTTAGATTTTATGTTCAAGTTATTGCATTCAAATGTTTATGGATTATTTCATGATCTTTATGCTCACCCTTACTGAGCATTTGAGCTCACCCTTTTATATGTTTTCTTTTCCCCATGATTCAAAGCTATGATTTAGGTAAGAAAACAAAAGGTGAAGATCTTTATGGGAGATGTTGAAGAACTTTCACCATGATTAGAAGATTATTTCTCCGAGTTTTCAAAGACACTAAACTATTACGGTCCTTGTATGTTTGTTTTCATTATGTATCAAGTATTCCGCAAATGTAATGTCATGTCCATGTACATCAAGCTTCGGGTCTCTATAATATAATTTCAAATCAAGGATTGATATATGATTTACTAGAACAATAGTCAATCATTATTGTTAACATACCAAGTCCATGTTTTGTTCTAATTTTCATTTCTTCGCTAGTTATAAATACATTATAACCACTAGGCATCAATTATTTTCATTCATAAACCAAATTATTTTGACTAAAATCCAACATTATTATTTATTGTGCTATAACATAAACTAGTAAAATAACACAAAAAAACTATTTTTATTAATCTTCAATTTATATTAATATTACTTAATTAATATATAAATTTAATTTTCTGGAATTCTATTTTCACAAAGAATGAAACTCTTTTTTATAAAAAATATCCCTCATTCATAAATGTAATGAGAGATGAATTCAAATTATATTCCATATATAAAATAATTGTAATACATAAATATATATTCACAATAATAGAGGTGGATAAAACATAGATATGTTAAAATAATTTTGTTGATGTAGGAATTGAACATATCATAGTTAAATAAGAAAGTGTGATGCTTCATATCCCACTATTTAATGCTCAATGTATGGATTGTATATGATCCAAAATTTAGTATATTTTTTAATGTAATATAAATGTGACATTAATTTAATATTACTCATCATAATAAATCATTTTCTAGATATATCTTGAGCTCACATCAGCCAATTAAAATTATTAGAAATATTTACATTCATGAAAAAATAACTATTTATAATAGAAATTTCATAGATATTTGTATTGATAACATAACATTTTATTTTGTACTTATTTAATTGGATTGGGTATATCCGATGAAAATAAATGGGACCTGAGAATTATTTATTTGGAAAATTGAATAGAAAATTTAGTATACCAGTGAAAAATATTGAAATTGTTTTATCTAACGCACATAATTAATGGTGCAAATTCCAATATATTTTTCATGAAACACATGGAAAATATTATAGAAAAAATATATCTATAAAATGGAATTATTTATTTAAAATAACACTTATATTATAGTAAATTAAATTTATTATTTCTATTGGAATAAATTTATAATGAAGTATGTGATGTTCATGAGTATTCATAGATTTTAGTTTCACCTATATTATATTGAAACATTTCAATATGTTTCCTATATAACCATTAGAAACCCATACCATCTCTAGAAATTCCATAATTTTTTATTTGATTTTGTTATAAAATAATATGAATAGAGAACCATCTAGTTATTTTGTTAGATACACACATGATAAAGATCATGTCTACTTTTCCAATCCGCCAAGTGATTCTATGATCATAAATAATCTTTGGTCATACCCTTTACATTTAAAAGAGTTTAAAAAAATTGAATATTTTTTTTAATGTGCACTATATTTAGACATTGACATAAGTAATTTGTTGAATAATAAAGTTAATAATGGTGGGAATAGATATTTCACCGATTTTAATTGTATTTAGTGGAAATATTAGTACTATTTGTATATTTCATATGACCTATCTTGAATAATAATCATACATATTTTGATTCATTAACCTTATCATTTCGAAATTTTTTTCAGAGGTGGATTCTCCATATCAATGAAATTTTCAAACCTGAAATCATTTAATTTTACAGACGATATATTTGAATGAATCTTCATTGTCCCATAAAATTAAATCCATGATGATATTTACACCATATTGATAATATATTCATTATTCAAATAGGACATTTTAGTGGAATCTTCATTCTCTATCGAGACATAACCCCATAAGAAGTAAAATACTTTATTATCCACAAAAATAGAAAATCATTTGAAATATGTCTTTCAAAGAATCATCATATTCTTGAACACCTACATTTTATATAACAACATGTAATTTTTCAAATTTTTTTGTTTTTAAATAAATTTATTCTCTTCGATAGCTTGTGATATAGGAATCCATGTGTTTGAATAAACCATAATATTTTTTACAATTATTACCCATCAATTAAATTGGCGGGTATTGATAGAAATAAATAAATATTTAGTATTATATGTTTTACAAACATATATAATAAATTTGTTAGTTATAAATTTATTAGATATTAAAATGAAAACATTTTAATGTAAAAGAAATGATTTTCATAGTTTTTTTCTATGTGTACAATTTATTTTTTATTAATAAATTAATTTAATCACTATTGGTAAATGATTTTAATTTTAATTTATATATTATGTATTCAATAATATATTTTATCATTCATCTAATTTATTTTCTATACATGAGACATGAATGAATCTAGTTTTATTCTGAAAACAATATTTTTCTAAAAAAAGGTTTCATCACCTTTTGTGAAATTATTTTTAAAAGAATTTTTTCCAATATTAATTTTTTTTCCAAAAACAAGAAATTATATATTTTTTTTTGAATCTAAATTTAAAATTATATTAGGTTTATGTTGTGATAATTTTCTAAAATGATTAATTTTTCAACAAATAGTGAAAATACTGATTTTAATTGAAAATTGCCTTTCCATTTAAATAATTCAGGAAGTTAATTTTTTAAAAATTTGTTTTAATTGAATTATTTGTCCATTTATATTTTCATTAATCCAATTTATGTAATTTGAGTCAGATTTATATTGAATTTTGTTTTAAATTATTTTATACTTAAAAACATTTTCATTGGAAAAACCCTTTTTGTCACGCTTGCTGATTTAATTTTATCCTAAATTCCACTAATTTTTTTGAATTTAATTTTGTAAAATGTGTTTAATGATTTTAATATTAATAAATAATATTAGTTAATAAGGTCAACATAACCCTTTCTCATTATAAATAGTATAAACAATAAAAATATATTACTATGATTTTTGACAAAACATGTTTACAAAGGGGATAAACCAAAAAATATGAGTTTGTATTCCTATTATTATTTTATAAATCCTATTTTACAGTCATATTTATACACTATCTTATCCATAATTCTAATACATGTCCATTTGAATTATTTTTTCATGATAATCACTTTATAATTTTTTGTTCATTTAAGAAATGTCCATGTGGGTCCTCTCGGTTACTTATAAAAGGCTACATTATCTCTTATAATCTCACCACATCATGTACCTTTATATTGGACACTTAAATATAACATAAAATTATTTAAATACATATATAATACAAATATGCCCATATTTTGATCATTAAATCATCATTGTATGGTTATAGGTATAAGCGTAAAGTGGTTTTCTAAAAAAGATGTGATGTCCATAACCTTGTGTTTTTATTTTATTCATTATCCCACCACTATAAAATATTATCAACCATCCAGATATAGTAAAATCATTATATCCCATATACTTATATGGTATTACGTTTATTATTTCAAAATCCAAAATGGATTTTATTAAATAAGGGGAGAGAAGGGTATAAAATCGTGGGGGACGACATAAAAGGAGACCAAGAGCATCCCAGTAACCTGAGACATCCCAAAAGAAAGAAATAATATAGGGGAGAAAAATTACATTATTGTAAAGTACTAGGAATATATTGAGGCCATGAAATCCTCCACATAATTTCCTTCATTCAAGATGTGAAAAAATTCTGTATCACCAGATAAAAGTTCCCTGTATTCACGAATCTGGTATGCGATGGGCCATGGAGTAATAAAGTCGCCAGTGGGAGAGCTCAAAATAATCATGGAATATGATTCCATAGAACGTAGGGTAATATTCATAGTCTTATATAAAAATAGTCCATTGAGTTTGGCCTTATACTTCTCTTTGAGAGTGTTTCCAAGACCATAGTAGTCACTAAAGGCATAAACCACTGATTCAAAGGTGTCACGAACAACGCCACCACCGCACAAGATTTCCGCGAGCACATGTTCATTCTATATTTTCATTCAGACTGCTGGTAAGAAGAGGCATGAGAACCCACTAGCCATGGTCATTGGGTCTGGCCACGTCCAATGTATAACAACCAGTCTAGAAGCTTCTTACGGAGGGAGAAATGTCCCCCAACATGAGGATCACTTCTATCTCCATGAATGGTGTTATTAATTATTATATATTAATATTCATGGATTACTATAAATATATGTATTATGAATATATCTTATATTTATATCATTATTAATAGTTTTAGATAATTTAACCATTATAGAATTAGAAGAGCAAAAACCAATGAATATTACCACAAAAGAAAAACGAAGTAGTTATTACATAGAATACTGTTTTGGACAAATAATATATAATAAACATGTGATAAAGGATTTTATGTAAATAATATATTGTATGATTTATATGATTATTATTATGTAATATATGTATAATAAGTCAATATTTATCATATAAGAGGTTTGGACACATGTGATAGTATTTGAATCTCCGTTAAGGGTTGTTTTAACAATCTCAACATTCTTCAAGATTGAATATGTTTATGTCTCAAACAAGGAATTTATTTTATTTTTCTATAATATATACAATATATTTTATTAACCAAATGTTACTTATATAAATAAAAGTTGTTCCACTTAATTTCCCCTATATAAAAACTCAAGTTACCATATTCATATTTTTTATGGATAACCAACTTCATTTTTCTACCCAGTCATGAAAAAAACACTTCCATGCCCATATAGTCCATAAAAATACAATGAGGAATTTTTGAACATTTAAGATGATTTATTGAAAACCTTTTTTAAAGAATATTAATTTTAAATAATTATTTAAAATTAATATTCTCTTTTATCTAATAATGTACTTCGTCATCTTTTTAAAAATGTATAAGAGGAATTTTTGTACTATATGTCATGATTGGAATTTCCCACCATAATTTTCAATCAAAAATTTTACAATGGCATAAAAATATTTTATTGTTATTTTAAAATATTTCATTAATTTATATTTTATAAATTTATAGATAAGTGGTTTCAAAGTGAAAATCTGTATTTTCCACATAAATGTTTCCAGTGTTCTTTTAAAATAATTTGCACCTATGTAAAAATCCTTTGTTGAATATTATACTATAATGATGTTATAATTTAATTATTACATTCATCATATTTATTTGGATGTTTTATTTTCATTTTGATTGAGTAAATTATTGGTATTTTTATCTTCGATCCAACAATAGAGTTAATTATTCATTTTTAAGGCATGTTGATTAAGATATATTTTTTATTGATAAGAAGAATTAATTGGACTTATCATGTTGAGGGTACAAAAACCAAATATATCAATGATCCATCAGTAGGTATTTTGAGACAAACTAGATCAGGTATTTCGATAAGGCCATTCCCATTTATGTAATATTTCTCAGCACAAGGCCTCAGTGGTTTGTTTTAAATGTCTAACATTATACATTACATAGTAATGAAATTATTTATTTATGAATTTGTGATTATTTTATTTTTTACGATATTAATAGTTAATTTCGTAGATCATTTTTTATTATATGTCATTATTTAATCACCAGTTGTTATTTCTATATTCATATTTCATTATTATCTTCCATTGTATGCATTCCACATGCGAGCATATGATCTCACTCCTTTATTGTTTTTAGATTACCTAAGATTTTGAATGATATAGAGAGATATAATAAATGAAATAATGGATTTGTCACCCAAAATAGTATGATGTATTTTATATTTTCAAATGTATAGTATAATTCATGTATGTATATTGTTTTCCATGTTTATTAATATATTAATCCCTTTGAGGTGAAATTCCTTGAATCTAGTGTCAATGTAATAATGTAACCATAAGATATAAGATATTGGAGTTTTGGTATTTATATTTTATATCATTGGATTATAATTATAAACCTAGAAAACAATATTTAGGAAATCATATATTAGGGAATATAGCCATATGACTAACATTGAGGATAATTCTATGTATAAGATAAAAATATAATGTGTTTGTATGATAGATATTTTGTAGTTTTCCTAGAAATACATCCATGTTTAGATATTGTAAGTGGATGTGGTTTTGGTATAGTTTTTCCTAGGAAAATATCCCTAAAATTTGTTGGTATGAGTATTTCTCAGCCATCATTCCAGTGCACAATGAGTGTTTCCTTACTGCGCGCCTGGTTTGACACTCCCTTGGTAAAAGCTGCGGTTAATTCAAATTTGCATTCAATAAATTATAAAGTTTTTTGAAAATATTTTTATGCTTTATAATATTCACAACGAAACCATGTTTATGATTACGAGAATACCTATTCATAAATTTTTTAATTTATTTTAATTGTTATAGTAGTATTGAAATTTAACAATATAATACATAATTTTATGATATAATATAGTGAATTAAATTATTTAAAAATGGTTCTATGTATAAATAATTGACACTATATAATTACACATAATCCTTGTATTGCCTTCCATTATGGGATATACATGAATTTGGATATGTAGATATATATGAATGTAAGAAAATTAAAACGGTTTTGTTTTAGTTAACATATGTTTTGACCAATAAACATTGTTGTATAAAGAAGGCTGCTGATCCACAATATAATTTTACATTTTTAGACAACATCATGAACAATAAAATATCATCATTCAATGATATCATAAATTCAATTATATCTAATTAAGGGATTAGTTCTTCAGAGAAGTTACTTATCAATCTATGAAGTTATAAGTGAAATAAGGTTGTCATGAAATTTTATTTTTTCTAAGTTGATGTAGATCAATGGTGGTTATTGAATTGAAAAACTAATTATGAGGAAGAAATAATGAGCATATAATAGAATGATTTTAATGAAAGTTTCATGTGAAAATATTTTCGTCACTAATAACAAGCAGATATGAATAAATAATTCTTCAGTCTGGGACAAAATAAAGAAGATTCTTTTAAAAATTATGAATCTATCTTTAAAAGGATAACATGGTATTTTACATACTATATATGTAATCCAAATTGTATGATTTAATGTTTCTTTTAAGGGAATAATCCAATCCTTCAAAGGGAACATGTATCCATAACATTATCATCTTATGAGGATATAATATCATGTGTTGTCATGATAGAGAATGTTCTATCTTGATACCGAAATAGTTTTCTTGGTATAATGTATTTGATGTTATGAAAGATAATAAGAGGATGAGAGAGAGAAAATTAATATTTGGAAGAATATAAAGGGGAATTATATATCTTGCGATACATGTGGAAAGAAACACATTTGTATATAACTACAAAAAAATGAGTTTGCATAAAATGCAGAGAAAAAGACCATCATTCTCATGATTGAATTGGTAAGGGAAAATCCAAATAATTATAGTTCGCTAACAATAAATAGATGGGTAACTATCAAAATAAATTCTATAAACATTAACAGATGTTACAACATAATAATCCAAGGGGAGAATGTCATGCTTATTCAATTACTACATCCATTGTGGATGTTACTAGAAATGTGGATTAAGGTGGAATTTTTATACAATCTATGATTTAAAATAGTTTATTTCATTATGGTTCTACCCAATATTTTATATTTTATGAAATTTCTAAGGGTATCTCATCACCACCTCAACGATTATATATTGAGTTGGTGGTGAAAGATTATAATGGTAGAATTCCCATATCCCGTGTCTACAACCTATCTTTAAATGTCTTTTGTGTGATGTTTATTTCAAAAATAGTTTTATTATTTCTCAAGTTGAATTTAAATTAACATTTTTTATGATTTAGTATTCTCAATGTATATCCAATTTCAATTGCAAAGGAAGAGAGGTTACACTCTATATTCTGCATAAACAATTAATCATATATCAGTGAGATCAAGTATTTGAATAGAAAAGGTAAAAAAAATCTATTATATGCATTTTAATACATACAAATGATGTCTATTTATCTCATTTTTTTGTGGAGAAACTTAGTATGGAATATGTGCCTTCTATTTGAGAAAATGCTAATATATTTCCTTAGGAATTTCATAGTTTTCCCCTAAAACATGATGTTGTATTCCCAATATAACTCTTACATATTGTTATTCATATTTCAAATACTCCCTAGATAATAGATGATATTGAGTTCAGTGTTTTAATGAAAAGACTCTAGGAGATGCTCGAAAAGGGATTTATTCAGCCCAACGCTTTACCATAGTGTTCACATATTCTTTTTGTTAAGAATAATTATTGGTCAATTTGGTTTTCAAACGATTATTGGGGACATAACGATATCACTATCAATATCAAGTATCACTTACCCTATATGAATGATATTTTTTGTAAATTATGAGGCGATATGTATTTTTTACAGGATTTATCTTCGATTTAGAGATCAATTGGAAATGACCAAGATGGATGCTATACCATGGAAACATTCTATACAAGGTATGTTCATTATTAGTTTATCGAAATGGCATTATGACATACCTATTCACCTTCTATCATCATGGATTTTATTAATATAGTATTTAGATATTACCTTGATCAGTCTTAGGTATTATATATGGATGACATTTTTATATATTCAATGACAATGGATAATCTTGATGAATATTTGAGAATATTGTGGAATACAGTGAGGAAGAAGAAGTTGGTTGCTAAATTTCCATAGTGTCAAATTTGGTCTCTAACCTTTTCATTTTTTGTTCATATAATATCAAATGAGGGTATATGATTTGATCCTTCAAATAAAGAATTTATTAAGTAATGGTTTAGACAAACCATGGTAACTAAAATTTCTGGTCTTCTTGGTTTGGATGGATACTACTGTTTCATTGTGAGATATTTCTCATTAATATCAAATCAACTCACCAACATGACTTAGAATGCAGTTATATTCTTATTTGAAGATAAATGTTATGATAGTTTCAAATAAATAAAGAGAAGGTTGGCTAGCATGCCTCTTCTTACACCAACTAACAGTGTAGAGGGGTTCTTAATATATATTAATTCACTAAATATGGTAGTTTAATGTTTTCATTACATTAAATGACATTATGATATCATATGTCCCTATCCAAATAAAGAATCATGAGAAAAATTAATCTACTATTGATTTGGAATAGGTAGATGTAATTTTTTCATTGAACATATGGAGAAATTATATATATGTTGAAAGGTGTGAGGTATATTGATCATAAAATATTGAAGTATATATTCACATAGATTTGTATAAATATATTACAAGGAAGATGGTTGGAGTTGATTAAAGATTTTGGCTTTTTGATAGATCACTTCCAAGAGAAGGTATACAAGGCTACTGATGGACTATGTTAGAAAAATCATCCATGATTATCTATACTGAGGATCACATAAGATCCAATATTTATAGATTTTGAATGGAGGGATATATAAAAATTGATAGAATGGGATAATTATTATCTTTCCCAAATGAGTGTTTGATAATCTTTCTAGGTGAATATTAAATCTAAGTAAGAGGATGATTTAGTGCTATAGAAGAATATCAGAAATGTTCATGATTTTAAACAAGATTATGATTGGATGATAAGCAGCATGAACAATGTATTTATTTATACCATAATTGAAAAATGAGAAATTATATAAGTCTCATAATTCATCAATATATATTCATGTTTGAATCATCAAGATATATAGAGATATGAAATAATATTTCTAATGGAACAATATGAAGATGGATATTGTTGTGTATATCTATCGAGGAATGCTATTTAATTAGTTAAGTCTAATAGACTTAAATCATGGGTATTTTTTAACTATCACCCATACCTGAATATAAATTGGAAAAATCACCATGGATTTTGACATCATACTACCCAAATCATTAAAAGAACATACTATTGTAAGAGTTTCTATAAATATTCATATGAATTACCCACACATAGTTTATAATAAATAGGTATTCACCATTAATCAATATTCATAAATATACTTTATGTAAGTGGAAATGTTTCATAGAGTAAAAAAATATATTATATCAGATATGGATTCTAGGTTTTCCTTGATGTTCTGTTGATGACTTCAATAGTCTCTAGATTAAAAATTATATTTTAGTATGATGTATCATCCTTATTCAAATGGACATACTGAGAGAGCCATTCAAACATTAATGGTTATAATGATATGTTCCCCTATATAGTTTTTTACATTTAGGATATAAAAACCTTACTCTAGGCATGTTTTCATATAATAGTATTTTTTAGTCTAGCATTCAGATATTTCTTGAGGAAACCCTCTATGGAACTAGTTGTAGAAATATAATGTGTTGAGAAACATTTGTAGAAAGATAACTATTGGCACTCAATCTAGATGAGTAAATAGTGGATAAATTTATAATCATTCAAAAACACATCATCGAAGCTTTAATTCAAAAAAAAAACATTATACCGGTAATCATCGATGAGATTAAGAGTTTTATGTTAATGATAAGGTTCTTCTACGTAACTATCTATGGAATAAGGATATGAGATTTATTATGAATGTATAGTTGATCCCTATATATATAATCCACTTTGAGATTCATGACCTAATTGGGATGGAATTTTATCACTTATCAGTTCTAATGGACTTATCTAATGTTCACAATTTCTTCCATGTATCACTTGTGTGGAACTACATACATGATCGTTCACTAGTACTAAAATTAGAGGTCATACTAGTGGAGTAATACATTTTCATTAAACAAAAACTTATAGAAAACATAGATCATATAGATAAAGTGTTATAGAACAAGACGAATCAACAGGTTAATGTCCTTTGTAGAATCATAAATTCAATGAATCTATATTGGAACATAATGATGTGATGAGGAATAAAGATATCAATTTATTTGACATAGAGTAAAAAAAAATTTAGTGATAAAATCATTCTCAAGGGTAAAATATAACACATTGAGATTTTATGAAATATTTAATATATATATTAATTTTTTTCTCTTTGATGTGTTATGATACACATAACCTAATGTCTAAAGAAACAATAATATTCCATATAATCGTAATCTAATCATTAAATTAGCGATTATTAAAAAGGATAACTATAATATTGAAATTTTATAGTTTACAAACACATATATATGAAATTAATAATTTTAAAATTAATTAGAAATGAAAACAATTTACATTTCTATATAACATAAATGTATTTATGAAAGCTATTTTTATGTGCACATTAATTTTTTTATTTTGTAACCAATTAAATTAATAAATATTTGTGATTTATTTTAAGGAAATGTTTATACTATATATAGAAAATAATGTTTTATCATTAATCAAAATTTTTTAGGCATGAGATAATAATGAATTCAGTATTATTCTTAATAAAATAAAATTCATTTTATTCAATTTCATGGTAAATGTTTAAATAAAAACCATTTATACTAAAGGCAAAAATTTCATTGGAAAAATGAATTTCATAAGACTGTAGGTTTAAATTTAAATAAATTTTTATATTAATTGATTTTGGTGAAATTGATTCAACAATATTTATATGATTTATAAATATTTTTTAGTATGTTCTTATTAATTTTATTTCATAATGAATATAAAAAAATAGTAAAAATCATCTGCCATGGGTAAGGTTATAACATGTGTACTAAGGGGTTAAAACAAAAGATAAGGGTATGTTTTTCAATTATACAAGTCTAAATCCCATATTACGGTCATATTTTTCCTTATCATATCACACATTATAATATATGGATATTTGGAAGCATTTTTCTATGGAATGGATTTATCATTTTGTATTTTTTTAATAAATATATAAGTGTGTCATCTCCCCCACTTATAAAAGAAAACCGCCTCTCATCTCATATCCACACATTAAATTCATTTTGGATTGGTCAATTCTAGCCCAAATACTATTATTAAATAAAAACTATGAGCTACTGTCTGTAGAGTGATCATAAAACCATTATCGGATGTAATTGGGAATAAAAATAATTAGGATGTCTGAGGAAGATGTGTAGTTATTAATCCAGATTTTTTCATTTATTTATTCATTGATTCCATAAAATATATTTAAAAAATTATTATATAACAACATGTTTTTATAAAATTTACTGAAATGTTATTGTGATAATGTAATAACCAATATCTATATCCTATTTCATAAAATGGGAAACAAAACCATCACTAATTTTTATTGCGGATTACACACTCATAAACCAATATAATTTGTTTTTATAATGGTCTTTCGCAGCCTGATATAATGATGGACTTAATTTTTATATAATAGATTTATGAAATAATTATATTTATTGAATTATAATGTCACATGTTCCTTATTACCTTCTAATCCATTGTAAAACGATAATTTCGCTCGTGCATATGTATTATCTACCGCCTCCATGAAGCGATGTTATTCATTCACCATTTTATTTTGAAATTGAAGGTATTAATGATAAATTAAATGAATATATATGATATCTATGATAATATAATGATTTTTGACGTAAAATTTCTTTTTTTGTAACATCCTTGGAAAAAAGGAATAGTACATTTCATTTTTATTAATATTTGTGAATAAAATATTTATATTACTTTAAAGTGGATGCTATGTTCGATGGAGTACCCAATACACAACAGCGAGTTTCTTTGAAGTTTTACGTTGCACGCTAATAATATAATATTATTATTTCAAATGGTAGTTAACATGTAACTGTTGTATTGGCAGGAATTAATAGAAATAACTAAAATATGATTATATATGTTTGTTAAATATTTCTACATTTATCAAATAAAAGATAAAGTCTTAAAATAAGAAAAGAATTCAATTTTAAACATGAATACTCTAATATTCACTAAAAGGTCGATTTATCACCTTTTTATGGAGAACCCTATTTAAATATAGTTCTGGTCCCTCTTATGCATTCTTTTGGACCAAATAAAATCCTTCTTATGAATTGGGACATCAAAATTTACTTTGTGTATGTTTTTGTTATTTTTCCGATAAAGATTAATTTTAATGAATATGTGAAAAATGTTGTATTTTAATTCAAACCCAATATTTAATATAATTTATTTATATGATTAGATTGTCTTTTTAGTTGATATTAGAGTGAAATTATAATATATTTTTACCATTTAATCCAATGGAGGACTTTTCAATTAATTTCACTATGAAATTTGACATAAACAAATGTCAATCTTTTGATAAATATTGTTTCTTAAAAACTTGCTATTTGTTTTGACAACAGGAATTAATTATTAAATTAATTAATTCTATTTATATTCTTTGAATTAGGTAAAATAGGAATTATTTTTGAATTTTGAATATCGAATATAGCTTAGGGTGAATTTATGGTATTTTTCTGAAAAACGTCAATTTTGATTGAATAGTAAAACCACTAAGTGGTAGTCAAGAAAACTGATTTTTCATTTAAATGAAATTTTACCACTAATGTGTATTGAATTTCAAAAATCCAACATACATGGTTGTAATTAGTATATAAAATGTGGTTCAATGGGATGAAAACAATTTTACAGTGAATAATAACTTTTTTTCATTAATCGCGAATAGAGGTAATTAGTTTAATTTAAGCTAAAAATAATGTTATAATAATATAAAATCACCATGAAAATTTTACTAATCCTATTGTATGAGTCATGTTCGACCATTACATCCCATGGGTTGATTTTTGGGACCCCATGGAGCAACTTGGGTAAGAATATGACATTAATGCATTTTATTTAAAGTAAAAGAAAAAGTGTCACAAACATGAATTGTTTTACTAAAACAATTTTTACATGGGGTTATACAAGATATATTTTTGACTATAAATATTCATTAGAAATATAAAAAGATTTCCTACATCTTGGAACATTTTTATAATTTTTAGACATTAAATAAATTAATTTATTTATGACATCATGATGATGCAATGATTACCTCATAAATGAACGGTTTAAATAAAATGAAAAGGTAATGTAAAATCTAAGACTTACACTTGTCCAAAAACAATTAGATGAGTATATTACGAACCTTTATCATATTATCCTCGAAATATATCAATTTGTGACCTTTAAAATACAAAACGTTTTTGAAAATAAAGTAATAATTTCATGGTTTTCAAAAGAGCCCCTCCTCTCCTCTTATAAAAGACATGCACCTCTACCACCTTTCCCACACTTCTAAAGAAATTTCCTCGGCCAAACTCTGCTAAACTACTCTCTCCACATCCCTCTCCACATAATATTTTCCTCACGTTGAGAATAATCCTTTCCAAGGAAGCCTTTGGGATCAAATCAAAACGAGTTACCCTTTTAAAGGTAATGCTTTATCTTATGTTCGTCTGTTTTGTTTTGCTTCTCCAACCACAAAACTCTTTTTATTACATTAATTTGTAACAAAAATAGTATATTATATATACTAGGATGTTTTTATGAGATGTATTATAGATACACTTAAACACACCTACGTCTAATGGTTAAAGAACATACTATTTCTGTGGAAGGCGAATTTCTGCCTCACAAAACGATGATTATTCAATATTTTTCTAACACCTTTCATGGTGGCCATTATAATGTCACTGTATTTATATATGATATATATTATGTTTATGTTTTCCATATTCTTCTGAATATTTTTATTTATTCCATATCTTTATGGATTCCATTATGGGTAAACGCGATATCTTCATTTTCGGAAGTGCAGACTACCGCCCCCTAAAAGTGATTTGATTCGTTAATGCCATATGTTGAACGTATAAAGGATGAAGTTAATGATATTATATATGATATTATACTTTAATTATAATATACCAATGTGTCGTTATGTTTCCATTCCATTAAAGTATGAAATAGAAATGAAATTAGCGTTCATGTGTACGTACGGATTACCGTCTCCATGAACGGTGCCTTTCATTTCTCATCTCCAAATGTTATGTAATATTATAAGTACATATATAAATTGGATATATATGATATATATTATATATAAATGTTGAATATAATTTTGTAGTTATAATATATATAAATATCTCAATTATTATTAATTCCATTAATATGACAAAAGAAATAGAAGTAGCGTTCATGAGTACGTACGGCCTACCGTCTCCTTGAACGGTCCATTTCATTTCTTTTTACCTACAAATGTTATGGAATAGTATAAATGAATATATACCGGTTTTATATGATATTCAAATCATTAATACTATTCTTGGAGATGATGTACTTATTTCAACATTGACAATTCATTTCAAACAAGTTCATTTTTTGACTCATGTACCGAACAACGACAAAAACGTCTGCTATGATAAAACATAATAAAATAATTATTATAACATAATATTATGCAATATTAATTGAATAATAATCATTAAAGTATGTTATTAAGAGTTTATAAAATGGCCAAAGTTTATTATTCAATAATATAATGAAACGAACAAGACAAGTTGGACTCAAGGTAAGGGATCCTACCTATCTCTTTATTTTCAAGTACTCTCTTTTATGTCATTACTTTTATGCTACATGTTATTATGTTGGAGGATACCCATTTATATTCATTTTAATGTCCAATTTATGTTAATATGATGAGATATCCACTCTTTCTCTCATCAATTCATTTTAAGAATGTTTCAATGGCGCCATTAGGCTGCCGAATGTTTGTAAAGGATTCATTCACTCTTCTCATCTTCAAAGTTCTATTTTCATGTCATGTCCTTTTAGTTCCTAGTTCTTATGTTGGTGTATGATATCTATATCCATCATAATTTACATTTATGTTCATAAGGTGAGATACCCTATTTGATCTCATCAATCCATTTTTGGAAGTTTTAAGAGGCGCCGTTAGGCTGCCGAATTTCCATAATGGGATTTTCACCTCACATTTGTTCCAGTGAGATTCATGCAACATATTCCACTATTTCTGTTTGTGTGGTGTGTGTACTACCCATTATTATACTATTTGTGTAATATACTCTCATTTATGGGTAGTTACATCTTCTTTGTATGACCGTTCTTTCATGGGGTGTATGTTTCAAAAGATACCCAAATCGGTAAGGGAACCTTTCACCCTCCTATTTTTAAAGGACTTCTTTTTGTTATATCTTTTAATTTACATCTTCTTATGTTTGGAGATGTTTATATATATCCATATTTCTATAAATTATATCTCCAAGTTATGAGATACCCTTTTTATCTCTCATCATCTCATTTTATGAATTTTATAATGACACCATTAGGCTGTCAAATTTCTATAAGGGAACTTCTTAACCCAATTTAAATTCATTGGGTCAAACCTCTATTTCATGATTATGTTGTACTATGAATATGTGTTTATGACCTCCGATTGTTTTACACTTAATATCTTCTTATGTTAGTTGTATTTATATTTGCCACACATAATCATGTAATTGATTTATCCTTAATCTAAGGATACCGACTTTGTATGGGACTTCGTCTCAATCTCCATTGATTGAGGCATATTTTGTTCTAATACAAGACATTATTTTATATGTTGTATAAACCCCTTTAACTTCTACTTTTATTCAAAGGGAATCTTTTATATACGAATCATTTTACTAAACTACAAGAGGTAAGTTTTTTTAACGTACACGGTAACAATGACCTTTCTGCCGCCGCGAGTATAATTTGATCCTTGGCTTCCTCAAAAAGCAGAAATGTTTTTTTAATGTAAATAAATACCATATACTCTTTTATGTATTTTGTTATTGATAATGGTTTTCATAATGGATTTGTTATGTAAATATATTTGAGTGATATATTGTGCTTGAATTGTGGAAATGTTTTCTTTTCCTTTATAATTATTTTATGTGTTATAATTTTATAATGGTACATGGAAATTTGATGGGTGGTTACGTGATAAACCATATGACGGGTGGTTCCATGAATACTAGGATGGGTGGTTATGTTATAACATCCAATTCATTGGGTATGAAAGTCGGTTGTATGTCTATTCCATGTAGTGATATGTGTAGATGTGGACTGTATGTTTATTCCATTTAAGTATGTTTATGTCCCAAGTTACCGTTATATGTTATGTGTTCTTTATGTGGGTTTTATGGTAATATTTTGGTTAAAAAATGGTATGTAACGATCTTTTATCCAGTGAAGAGTTTTTACTACTTCTTAAAGGTTAATATTATTTCATTAATAATGTATTTATGGTTTACCTGATGTTTTGAAAATCTAATAGTTTTCCTTCTTTGTGTATCACTTACTGAGATTTGTTATGCTCACCCCAAGTTTTTTTTGAAATTTTTTTCACAGGACATAATGTTGAATAGGGTCAAGGATGGGATCAAGGAAAAGTCATGCAGTCTTAAACCTGGAACTAGACTTGTCTCTTTTTAAGAATTAATTTTTTGTAAAAATAAAAAGGAAACCTTGTAGAAATTTGGTTTGTGTAATCTTCTGAGTTGAAATAGTTATGATCTAATTCTCTAAAACACTAAACCCAAAATGATCCTCAATGTGAATTATTCATTTAATTTAATTTTAAGTGAGGTTTAAGGCCGGGTCCTATAGATGGTATCAAAGGTCAGTTTAGATAACTTTAGAGGTTAGAGTGTTG
The DNA here is from genome assembly GCA_963277665.1 of Viscum album. Classification (NCBI taxonomy): domain Eukaryota; kingdom Viridiplantae; phylum Streptophyta; class Magnoliopsida; order Santalales; family Viscaceae; genus Viscum; species Viscum album. Next base: position 1,676,234,516 of record OY728133.1, read on the forward strand.
TTTAAGCATAAGTGACAAGTTGTGTATAACCACAATGGGTAGTATATTAGATTGATTCATAGTTTTTTGAAAGTTAGATTGATTTAGAGATAACATGGATAAGTATATCTTAGTGTTTATCTTCCTCGATTATTATAAGATGATATACTCACACTGACATTTTTTGTTTTAGTAAATGGAATGATCTAGTAGGGACTAAAGTGAAAAATGGGTATGAAGGAAACTATGGTGGTTCTTTGATTAAGAGACTGGCTGAAATGGGGGATCCAATGAGGAATCTCATGTTTATTCTAAACCAACTATCAAAGAGACATGATTAACCACTTGAACCTTGGTGAGTTCTCTAATGCATCATGTATGAGAGAACCAACTCGATGTAGAAGATCAGTTAATAATTATAATGGTAACCCTTAGGGTTTTTATGATCCTTACATTTGAGGTAATTATGGTTTACTCTATGTTAGGATGGAAAATTAAAGGCATGAGATAAAATTGAGGTTAAAATATGTTATGGTTTTTTTTGATGATATGTCTCTTTTTGGGGAATGTTTTAAAAATTATATAATTTTGGGAAAAGGACAACACAAAGAACGTGTGATAACCCGTCGCGTCGGACAAAGTTGCAGGAATCGAACACACTACCAAAGTGCAACTGATATTTATTGCCTACCACTGGACTACGTGATGTCCTTGGTTAGTTTGACTAATTCTTTTTATTTGGATGAATTTATGAATCAAAAGTAAGTTGATTTTGGGTTATCTATGGAAATTATTCACCTACCATATAAGATATGTGATTAGGCTAATTACTTTTCAATGTGAGACTTTAAAAGAAGATGATGTTATATTGGAGATAAATGTTAAGATTTATCTTTAAAGACTATGTTACTAAATCTTTCAATGACCTGGGTTTCAATTTTCGTTTGGAGAATTTTATGGACAATTGTTTATTGAATGGTCTTTGTTTAACATTGGGTTTTGTTGGAAAATTTTTGGAAATTAAGAATAGATTATCTTTTTATAAAGGATTATTCTTTTTGTGCATTATCTGATCTTGTACTAACCTTTTGGGTTTTGGTTTTTGTTAAGGTCTAAATACATGTGAAGTATATTGTTCTCTTTTGGGGATTAGGTGATTCTAAAGAAGTTGATTATAGTAGTCTTAATGTTAAATTTTTTTCTTAATACTCATCTTTGGAGAAAATATGAGTTTGTGTAAGAAATCTAGTAAATGTTGAAAGTCAACATGATAAGTAAGTATGTTTCCTTATGTTTTAGTTATGCTCATAAATAAATTCCTCTTGGAAAAGTAAGATAAAAGAAAAATTTGTATGTTAACTTTTCCTGCTAGGGAATCCAATACCGTTTAATCCATCACAAGTTTTTGATTTTCTTGTTGTTAACTTTCTCCTAATCATGTCATCTATCACTCTCCCTCAGAACATGACCCTTTTTTTCATCCATATCCATATTTTTATGGAATTCTAGTATATGATGTCTCGGGTGACCATTGTACTTACTTTAATTTATATTAAAGTGATAGTTTAATTTACTCCTTTTTCGATGTGGGACTTTCAATGAAGTTTCAGTGCCCAATTTTAAAATTGCGAGGACGTAATTTCCAAAAGGAGGAATGATTTAACATCCTGGGAAAATATGGAATAATACCTTTTCATATTTATTAATATTTGTGAATAAAATATTAATTTTTTTTAAAGGGGGTGATACGTTTGATGGCATACCCAATACGCAATAGAGAGTTTCATTGAAGCATTACATTGCACGCTAATAATATAATAATATTATTTCAAATGGTAGTTAACACGTAACCGTTGTATTGGCGAGAATGAATAAAAATAAGTAAAATATGATTATATATGTTTTTCAAATGTTTCTACATTTATCGAATAAAAGATAAAGGCATAAAATAAGAAAAGAATTCAATTTTAAACATGAATACTCTAATATTCACTAAAAGGTCTATTTATCAATTTTTTATGGAGAAACCTCTTTAAATATAGTTTTGGTCACTCTTATGCATTATTTTGGACCAAATAAAATCCTTTTTACGAATATTGACATCAAAATTTACATTGTGTATGTTTTTGTAATTTTTCTGATAAAGTTCATTTTTATTGTATAAGTGTAAAATGTTGTATTTTAATTCAAAACCTCTTTTTAATATAATGTATTTATATGATTATATTATCTTTTTAATTAGTTTAGAGTGAAATTATAATATATTTTTACAATATAATCCAATGATGGACTTTGCAATTAATTTCACTTTGAAATTTGACATAAACAAATGTCAATCTTTTGATAAATACTGTTTCTTAAAAACACGCTATTTGTTTTGACAATAGGAATTAATTAATAAATTAATTAATGATATTTATATTCTTTGAATTAGGTAAAGTAGACATAATTTTTGAATTCGGAATATCTAATATTGCTTATGGTTAATTTTTTATATTTTTCTGAAAAACGACAATTTTTGATGAATAGTGGAACCACTAAGTGGTAGTCATGCAAACTGATTTTTCATTTAAATGAATGTTTACCACTTATGTGTATTAAATTTAAAAAATCTGACATACATGGTTTTCATTATTATGTAAAATTTGGTTCAATAAGATGAAAACGATTTTTTGGGGAATAGTAATTAATTTCATTAATCACGATTAGAGGTAATTAGTGTAATTTAAGGTAAAAATAATGTTATAATAATATGAAATAACCATGAAACTTTTCCTACACCTATTGTATGAGTCATGGCCGACCATTAAAACACATGGGTCGATTTTTGGGTCCCCATGGAGCCACTTGGGTATGATAATAACATTAATTCCTTTTATTTAAAGTAAAAGAAAAAGTGTCACAAACATGAATTGTTTTACTACAACAATTTTTACATGGGGTTATACAAGCTAGATTTTTGTCTATAAACATTAATTAGAAAGATAAAAATATTTCCTACGTCATGGGACATTATTTATAATATTTATACATTATATAAATTAATTTATTTATGACATCATGATGATGCAATGATTACATCATAAATGAACAGTTTAAATAAAATGAAAATATAATGTAAAATATTAGACTTACACTTGTCCAAAAACTATTTTATTAGTATATTACGAACCATTATCATATTATAATCTACATATATCAATTTAGGACCTTTAAAATCAGAAAATCTTTTGAAAATAAAGTAATAGTTTCATGATTTCCCAAAGAGCCCCTCCTCTCCTCTTATAAAAGTCCCCCACCTCTACCACCATTCTCAGACCTCTCAAGACATTGGCTCCGCTAACCTCTGACCAAATACTCTCTCCACATCCCTTTACACATCCTAGAAGCCTCACTTTGGGATTAATCCTTTCCCAAGAAGCATTTGGGCTCAAATAAAAAAGAGTTACCTTTTTAAAGGTAATTCTTTCTCTTATGTTCATTTGTTTTGTTTTGCATCTCCAACCCCCTAAAATATTTTTACTACATTCATTTGTAACAAAAACAGTATCTTATATATACTAGGATGTTTTTATGAGATGTATTAGAGCTACACTTTCACACACCTATGTCAAATGGTTAAAGAACATACTGTTTCCGTGGATGGGGAATTTCTGCCTCACGAAACGATGATTGTTCAATATTCTTCTTATACATTTCATGGTGGCCATTATGATGTCACTGTATTTATATATGATATATATTGTGTTTATTTTTTCCTTGTGCTTCTTAATTTTTTTATTTATTCCATATCTTTATGGATTCAATTATTGGTAAACGCGATATCTTCATTTTAGGACGTGCGGACTACCGCCCCCTTAATGTGATTTGATTAGTCAATGCCATATGTGGGATGTATAAAGGATGAAGGTAATGATATTATATATGATATTATAATTTAATTATAATATACCTATAAATCATTATGTTTCCATTCAATTAATGTTTGAAATAGAAATGAAAGTAGCGTTCATGCGTACGTACGGATTACCGTCTCCATAAACGGTGCCTTTCATTTCTCATCTCCAAATGTTATGTAATATTATAAGTACATATATGAAATGGATATATATGATATATATTATATACAAATTTTTAATATAATTATGTAATTATAATATATATAAATATCTCAATTATTTTTAATTCCATTAATATGATAAAGAAATGGAAGTAGCATTTATTCGTACGTACAGCCTACCGTCTCCATGAACGGTGCATTTCATTTATTTTTATCTCCAAATGTTAGGGAATAGTATAAAATTAATATATAATATGTATATATGATATTAAAATCATTAATACTATTCTGGAGATGATGTTCTTATTTCTACATGGACAATTCTTTTCAAACAAGTCCATTTTTTGACTCATGTACCGAACATCGAGAAAAACGTCTGATATGAACAAACATAATAAAATAATTATTATAACAAGATAATATGTGATATGAATTGAATAATAATCGTTAAAGGATGTTTTTAAGTGTTTATAAATTGACCAAAGTTTATTATTTAGGAATATAAAGAAACGAACAAGAGAAGTTGGACTAAAGGTAAGGGATCCTACCTATCTATTTATTTTTAAGTACTCTCTTTTTTGGCATTCCTTTTATGCTCAATGTTATTATATTGGAAGATTTCCTTTTATATTCATCCTACTGTCTGATTTCTGTTAATATTATGAGATAAACTCTCTTTCTATCATAAATTCATTTTAAGAATGTTTCAGCGACGCCGTTAGGCTGCAGAATTTTTTTAAAGAATTTATTCACTCTTCTCATCTTCAAAGTTCAATATTTATGTCAAGTATTTTAGTTCCTTGTTCTTATGTTGGGGTATGATATCTATATCCATCATACTATCTTTTTATGTTCATATGATGAGATAACCTATTTGATCTAATCAATTCATTTTTGTAAGTTCTAGGTGGCGCCATTAGGATGCCGAATTTTCATAAGGGGATTTTTCATCTCACTTTTGTTCCCGTGAGATTCATGCTACAAATTCCACTATTTCCTTTTGTGTGGTGTGTGTACTGCCCATTATTATACTATTTGTGTAATATAATCTCATTTATGGGTAGTTACATCTTTTTTGTATGACGTTTCTTTCATGTGGTGTACGTTTCGAAAGTTATCCAAATCGGTAAGGGAACCTTTCACCCTCCTATTTTTAAAGGACTTATTTTTGTTATGTCTTTTAATTTAAATCTTCTTATGTTGGGATATGTTCCTATTTATCCATATTTCTGTAAATTATATTTCCAAGTTATGAGATAACCTTTTTATCTCTCATCGTCTCATTTTATGAATTTTATAATGATGCCATTAGGCTGTCGAATTTCTGTAAGGGAACATCTTAACCGAATTTTCAATTATTTGGGTCAAACCTCTCCATCTAGATTATGTTGTACTATGAATATGTGTGGATGACATCTGATTGCTTTACACTTAATATCCTCTTATTTTAGGTGTATTTATATTTTCCACACATAATCATGTAATTGATTTATCCTTAATCTTAGGATACCGACTTTTTAAGGGACTTCGTCAGAATCTTCTTTCATTGAGGCATATTTTGTTCTAATACAAGACTTTCTTTTATATGATGTATAAACCTCTTTTTATTATACTTTTATTAGAAGGGAATATTTTATATACAAAGTGTTTTACTAAATAAAAAGAGGTATGTTTTTTTAACATACGCGTTGATAATGACCTTTCCGCCGCCGCAAGTATAATTTGATCTTTGGATTCCTTAATAAGCTGAAATGTTTTTTTTTAAAATTAAATAAATACCATATACACTTTTATGTATTTTGGTATTGAAAATGGTTTTGATAATGGATTTTTTATGTCAATATACTTGAGTAATATATTGTGCTTGAACCGTGTAAATGTTTTCTTTCCTTTATAGTTGTTTTATGTGTTATGATTTTAATAATGGTACTTGGACATTTGACAAGGGGTTAGGTGATAATCCATATGACGGGTGGTGCTGTAAATACCAGGATGGGTGGTTACGTTATAACCTACATTGCATTTTAAATAGAAGTCGGCCGTATGGCTATTCCTTGTAGTGACATGTGCGGAAGTCGACTGTATGGTTATTTCATTAAAGTATGTTTATTTCCCAAGTTACCTTTATATGTTATGTGTTCTTTATATGGGTTTTAAGGTAATATTATGGTTATAAAAGGGTAAGTAAGGATATTTTATCTAGTGAAGTGTTTTTACTACTTCTTAAAGGTGAAAATTATTACTTTGATAAAGTATTCATGGTTTAACAGATGTTTTAAAAATCTAACAGTTTTCTTTCTTTGTGTATCACTTACTAAGATTTTTTATGCTCACCCCAAGTTTGTTTTTTTTTGAAATGTTTTTTCACCGGACATTATGTGGAATTGGGTCAAGGATGGGGTTAAAGAAAAGTCATGCTGTCTTAAACCTGGAACATGACATGTCTTTTTTTAAGAGTTCATGTTTTGTAAAAATAAAAAGGAAACCTTGTAGAAGTTTTTTCTGTGTAATCTTCTGAGATATAATTGTTTTGATCTAGTTCTCTAAAAATCTAAACTTGAAAATATCCTCAGTGTGAATTATTCATTTAATTCAATTTTAAGTGAGGTTTAAGGCCGGGTCCTTTTAATTTTACTTTCCTTTTTTCCATCCGTTGAAAAAATTAAAACAATATTCATGTGTTTGTACGACTTATCATCTCCATGAATAGTATAATTAACTATTATATCTCTAGAATTTATGGGTTAATATAAAAACATATATATTGAATATATATTATATTTATATATTTATTAAAAAAATTATATTATATATCCATTATAAATTTACATGAATTTAATCCACCAAATCAAAACACAAAAGAAATGCAATTCAATTATTAAATAGAGTAGTGATTTTAAAAAAATTATTAATAAATAGGTGATAAAAGATTATAATTATATAATTTATTATCTGATATTTGTGATTATGTTTCTATAATATATTTATAATTAATTCATATTTATTATATAGGAGGTTCAAACACATACTTAGGAATTCATTCCTATGGAAGTGTTTTATTTGAAAATATTATCATTATTTGAGATTAAATATATTTATGTCTCCAAAAATGAAATTATTTTATATTTTTATATTAAATTAATTTTATTTTATTACCATCAATTTATTTCCATAAATTAAAATTTTTTATTCAATATTCACTTTTTAAGTACTCAATATATTTTAAAAAATTTTAATAATAAATGACATTGTTTCTCTACACTCTGAAGAATCTTTAACATCCATGTCTATATTTTCCTAAAAAAACATATAAAATATTGATTATAACAGCATAAGATAATTTATAATATAAATTTTGTACCCATTTTTTACTTTGTGAAAACTAGTTTAAAATGAATCTTCTTGTCATTTTCTGAACAAGATACTTTTTGAATTTTATGCCAAAGTGTGAAAGGAATCATTTTTCTTATGCGACATGAATGAAATATCCCCTATCATGAATGATCATCCCTTTGAATATTACTTTAAAATTAGAATGTATATTTTGAATGAAAATTATTTTCCTTAATATTTGGGAAATTAAAAATATTACTTCAATGTAAAAAACTGATAATTTATTTAAGAAAATTTCTAGTCATATTGTGAATGTATCATCGTCTCTATCAAATTTATTAATTAATTATTTTAAATTTTTTATATTTTTCTCAAATGACACCATCCACCATATCTATTGGTATTTATATCTTTAGTTTGACTGTGTAATGTATTGATATTCAACATTCTATCTCCTCCAATATAGACTATTATTTATTTTTAAGGCATGTGGATTATGATGAATTTTTTATTCATATGATGATTGCATTGGAATTATAATGTGATGGGGAGTGAAATTAAATATCTCCTAGATGTATCATTATGCATAATGATACTAACTATAATGGGTATCTAGTTGAGCAATTACACATTTATGTATGATATTATGGAAGAATTCCTTGATATTAAGTTTCCAATATACACCTTTATGAGTTCCATCATTAAGAAATCCATTATTGATGTTCATATGATTATTTGATATTTTATAGTATCCATGGATATGTTTTTAACTCATGTTATTATTTCTATAAAAATATTGTACCATAATCCATTCTTGTTATATTATCCATTCTTTTAGATGTCAAAGTATGCATAAACATATTGAGCATCTATGATCACCCCTTAAGTTTCCATGACACAAAATTAGAGAATGTGTATTATAATTGATATTAATGGATATGATAACTAGAATCATGTTTTTTTAAGTAAAATACCATGTTTTATTTTATTCTTTCAAATGTAATGTGAAATTCATGTTTATATCAAGTTTTCAAATAATACTAAACTATTTAGACAATTGAGAAGTGATTCATTATATCTAGTATTAATGTAATAATGTAACCATCGACTCTAGGCTACTAGAGTTAGGGTATTAAGATTTAAATTATTCTAAAACTCTTTAATATATTTTTTCATGACTGTATATATTTCATTTTTAGGACCATACGTCTTAGATATGAGTATACTAAAAAATTTAATGTATTTTTTCATATATGTCCCTAGATTGACATAAATGTGACTGAAAACTAGCTATGTTTGGGAGAGTAATCATATAAACAAATATATTAAAACCATCACATTATATACCTATCCAAACATTAAACACCTCAAAAAAAAATTAGTATTTTGGGAATCAAATTTCAGGAATGATAATCCATCTACAAGAAATACCAACTCATTATTATCCTTATTCTCATGGAATCAATCCATTCCATATTTGGGGATATTTACCACATGATATGGTCTTTCATTTTAATTTCTCTTCCATCATGATGTAATAAGTGATTTACAATCATTTAGAACAATATTTTCCTCAAAAAATCAGCTACAATATTTCATGATATCATGAATTTGATTAGATCAAAATAAAAGCTGGCCAATTATCTATGATTTAATATAAATATTTGAGGTAATATCTAAATCATTGTAAATTATGTAATTAATTATTAAATAAAATAATAAATTCTTATATTATAAATTCCTTAACAGGTTTTTCTGTGATATAGTTTCATTAAAAAATTTACCTTTTCATTTTATAACATACTGGATACACTTGATTGCATGCATATTCCATTGTATTTTTTCACAATATAAATAACTGAATTTTCATTAGTTAAGTAATGTGAACTTATACAATTGTATTATTTAATTAACATGCTTTGTTTCATGTAATTATTAATAAAATAAAACATTCAAAATATCAAATTCCCCATTCTAATCTTGTCTTTTTGATCTTGAACAACCAATGATTCTATTTCACAACATTATTACACAATAAATAGTTTTTTTTGAAAACTAATAGTTTTTATATAAAAGATAAATTCTATCTGAAATAAAAAAATGTCTTCAATCACAAATATGATAAGGGAATCATATAACCCCTCTATATAAAGCATTTTTAAATGAACAATGTAAAAAATACAACTTATTTTAAAACAAAATTTAGATTATATATGTATCATACTTCCATATTATATCCATACAATTACAATTTTTTTAAAAAAATATAAAAAAATAATATATTTATAAAATTCATGATATACATGAATTATTTCAATACATATTATAATAATAAAACAATTCTGTATAAAAATAAACCTTTTTTTGTCATGTAATAGATTTTTTAATGAAGAATATTGTTTCACATGACATTAAATATAGCACATCTAATACAAATCTTTTTATTAATATAGAAACCATTAATAATACCAAGAACTAAAAAATTTGATATCACATGTTTACAAAAAATAAAAAAAATATTATCCAAATTTTTTCATTAAAATTAATTTCATTAAATCATACTAAAATATATCCAAATAATGCATAAGATATATGGAATATGATATGATGGATGAACACTAATAGTTACTAAACAACTATAATACATTAATTAGGCAACAAATAAGACATAATAGTATCACACCTATCAAATCACAAGTATTTTATAATGTAACGAGAAATAAAATATAATAAAAAATGTGTTTTCTTTATCCAAATAAGTTTTCAATGTTTTTTTAAATAATTAATCAAAAAATATAAATAATAAAAAAATAATATCCCTTTGAAAAAATACTCTTATAACAACTAAATTTTCTCTAAAAAACTCATATAAATCACATAATCCATCCATTTCAAGTCAATGTTTTTACACTACATTAAAAATATTTGCAGTCAAATATAACTAATTTCCATATCTAAAATTGTTTTTTAGAACAAAAAATCACTAACCCATACATCATTATTCGTATAACATTATTTTAGAATTCATACATAAAATTAAAAGTTTTAATATAATCCATAAATTTACATTATCACTCTTCATCATACTTGATTTTATATTTAAATATTCATTTTAAAAAATATCAATCATGAAACCAATATCAATTATTTTATCTAAATAAAAAATATTATGGTCAATTTCATTCAAATTATTCCATAAATTTCATCTTTTTGAATTTAACTTATATTTTAATAATATATTAACAATTACGAACATGATTATTCAAAAAATTCACACCAAATTAGAAGTAGATTATTTATATCAAAATATTCTTCATTTATTATTTACAGTATAAATAATAACATAATAATTTAATAATCCCTTAAAACATTAAAAATATATAAAATCAAAACAATAAGTAATTACATAACCCTTTTATATGTATTATATAAAAAATATTATTTTTATATTGGATTTAGGTTGGGTAATAGAGAAGTTAATTTAAAAAAATCAAAAAATTATATATTATTAATTATCAATATTATAACATATATTTCATCTAAGTGATCCTTAGTATTATAAATCATGAAAAATTTAGATCTAACTAGATATCAATTATTTTTTTATACCTAGAAAAAATGAAACTCATAATATATAGAATAATATAATGACCATAAATTCACTAATTTCATGTTTAAGAAGGATCAAATTAACAAATTAGTGAATAGGTGTATATTTAATAAAGATATAATGAGGGTATAATGAACATGTAAGGAGAAGTTAGGGATTATGGGGGAGGGGAGGTCATGCCCATGAAATGTTTGGAACCCTATACCAACAGTTTATTAAGTATGTTGGTATAGTTGATCTATACAAATGGTCATTAAAAAATTGAATAGGAAACTAACATAAAGAATAATAAGAATTATCTATTAAAAATACTGGAATAGGTACCTTATACAAATGGTTTTAGATGAAACTTGGTATAGCCATGTTTGTATAACAAAGTATTTTAGTACTGCTTCATGATTAATTTAGGACAACCGAAGGTAGGAATGTTATTTGCACAACTCATGAATCACTAAATGGTTAATTAATATAAAATATAACATTATCCCTTCTTCTCCAACCACACCATTACATCACCTAGAATTACCAAATGAAAAATCCATAGCCACAAAAAATAAATAACCAATAGCCTTAAAAATTATCACATTGAAAACCAACTAGAAAAAAACCTAAAACCCATGAAAACTCCAAATCAATATACTGATAACTAAATAAGAAAAGATAATACATTATCATAACTCAAATAAACTAGATTTGGTAATAAAACATGAATATAATAAATAATTCAATACATATAAATGCTTTATCCAAATAGAAAATAATAGGTTAGGAATCATAAATTTAGTCATCTATGACTCAACATCGGAAATTCAAAAGGATTATATTGGATTTCCCTATGAATTTGGTGAAACATCATGTTATTAGACTTGGTTATAGTTGGGAAAAAATAAAAAAAATCCTATAAAAGGATCATAGGATATGAGAAGAAGGAATTACTAGGGATCAAACATAAAAAAACACAATCCAATAATTGATCTTAAATTTTTTTGAGGAGTACCTTAAGGCATGGTTAGAAGAACCCATAAAGGGTGTTTAGCTATTAGAAATAACGGGTAGGCGATTTGGGGTTATTGGTGACTATTGTAAATGAAATTTTTTAAATAATTTCATTAATGAGTATATATTAAAATAATACATATATGGCCCACATTATTTTAATTGATCCCCACCAGACATCAAGAGTCACTCTACTGGTTGTATTTCTATTGATTAACAACTTGAATTTTATAGGACATCCTCTGGATCATTTTCAGTTCCCCAAACACAAACCCCACAACAAGTCATCATCTAATCACACTTTAATGGAATTATAGGATTCCAAAACCATCAAAAAATACACTATCCCTACGAAAAAACTCCTCCCCATAAATCACTATTCCTCAAAAATCAATCACGTATCATAAAATGTAAAATAAATAGATAACTAGAATCAAAATTTCAAATGATCTGACATTATAATAATTTAAAACTCTCATAAAATGTCATGGACTAACCCACTGGTTACCACTTAGATAGTATTAAGAATATAATGATGCCCTAATCCCACCGTTAATAGGCCAAGGGATGGATATTGGCATTGAGTTGAAATATCACACACATGATAGGCCTTATCCTAAAGTACCAACACACACATTCACATAAAGAAGTATAATGTGGAAATGTAACAAAATAATAATATTAATGATTGAATAAAATCTATCACATATATATGTATGATAAAAAGTACACCAAAATTATAAAGGACCAAATAAAAGACAACAAAAATTGTAAAACAACCCAACCTACAGATTACATGGGGGAATATACCCAAATGAAAATCATAAATTCATCTATGTTTTGTCTATCTCAGTAATGATCCAACTACAAAAAGTTCTCCTATGATTCCAATAAAATATTATAATCTCTATAAGACATTAAATGTGTGGGATAATCATATACATGGGTGAGTATATTCATACATAATGATTCAGCCTGAAATCACCAATAATAATGAATCGAGAGATTGTAGTTATCACATTAGCATGAACATATGTGAATCAAGATACCAAAAATTAAAATACCTAATATTTTTAAATGTATACACCATGTATAAATGTGAGTTTATGACCTCACTACAGGCTATGTATTCAACTTGTGGCTCAAACATAATAGTATTCTAGGAGAAATCACTGCATGAGTCTAATAAAACTGATGGTGATCATCCAAGAGGTTGTCCTCATCTAGACATCCCAAGGATAAGTACATGATGAAACCAAGAATAACTCAATATACATATAGGGGATCACGGCTTTGGCCAAGGGTTATAATGGGAATTATCATATTAACCCATAAGTAAGCGATATTTCTCTCTTGTATGTTGAAAATAATGATTCTTCAAAACCTACCTAGGGAAGAAGATAACAGGAATGGGGATAAAAACCTTGTAAGTACAGAAAGAATAACTTGTCTTTTCAACCTAGGAGATATTTTCCAATGAACTGAACCAAAATTATATATTTAACCATCGTGGTTGTGGCCTATGAAAACAAAATCTAGAATGATATGAGAGAACACACCCATGTCGATGTTGATCGACTGTACACGCCGAAAATATCGATATGAATTAATAGAAAAGGGTCTCTAAAATCACATTGATGAATTAAATGCATTGTACATAAAGGTACATTACATGTATAATCAATCTTGTTACCAACTATGTCTATCTGACTCACATGACATGTCTTCCTCTAAATACACAGCCTGCACACTAGTAGTACATTGAATATAATGTTCAATATGGCACAAAATATTCCATCAAGTTTATCAGGTGTATTATTTCCCAATTTCATATACTAAGGTTGTTAACATGTACATTGGTTGGGTTTGAGCTCATTCTGATGTACATCCAAAAGTACATGTCATGCTCCCCAAAACCCATGGCATATGGGGTCAAATGGTCTCTTGGAATTTACTCCTTGTACACACTAATGCATCCTCTATGTCATGCATGGAATGTGGGTATCCAACATGTAATGTAACTCTACATAGATTTCTAGGAATGTACTTTACATACACATTAAGCTAGTCGGGTGAGGGTCACATGATGTGTGAGTAAATCACATAGTGTATGATATTTAACTTTATTCGTAGACCCGAGAACTGGATTAGGGGGGAATAAATGGTGCGTGTTCCTATGCACTTCATGGAATTAAGTTTTTAATTTTATAGAATTATTGATGATTCCCACATATGTACCCATGAATCATGACACTATACATGTATATGAGTTATATTTCATCCACAGTTGGCTAAAAGTTAGAATTAGGTCACTCATCATCAAAAATTCCACCATCATCTCTATCCTAATGCACCACAGAAACCGAACTACAAGTTCACTATCACTCACACATCTTTTGGGTCACCTTCACTATCAATGGTAGAATTACGTCGAACAATTATTTGTGGAAATGACTCATATCACACCGCACTTCCACTATTCAAACCATAATACATGGGTTTTCTATACAACCACGAAAACATATACCATAATCATTTAACCTTATTCATACTATCAATCTTGATCTTGGACCCATGGTGAGGATAATGTTTCCTAAATAATTAATGTTCGATGATAGTTCATCTTATATTTTTTCAACTAACATTTAAAAGGTGTAATGATGATGAATATGCAATGAATAGTGGATGAAATGTATAAAACTCATCAAGAGGAATAAACATTAGAAATAATTAGGTATGACTCAATCTATTACTGTTAGAATAATAAAATAAGAACAATAATTATGGTTTAACCAAATCAATTTCAAATCCTAATTCAATGAAGATAACAACCCATAACCTAATTTTCTAATCGATTTTTAGATCAAATTTTTAAAAAAGATTCATTCACATTTGAAGTGGGGTAACCAGAATAGAGATTAAACACACAAAAGAAGAGCCCTACCATGAGTTTGGATCAATTGTTCATGATGAATAGTTCCATTTAATTAAGATTGGAAGGATACCCAGACATAGTTGTTGAAGATTAAATCATTTATACAGATCATTGATCCAAGATCTGGTTAAAATCCATCAACGATATCCTACACACTCCCTAAAAATATCAATTTTATGTGGATAACCCCATGATTTTCCTATAGATGGTTTCAAATAGAGGGTGTTAGGTTGGAGTGAATAAATAACATAAAAATTTATAAAATAAATTATTTAAATATCATCTGGCCATGACATTTTTTTAACAAAACACACAACTACGACACAGAATATGTCACTCCTAGGTTAAAACCCATATTCTAGATTTAATATATGTCTCATATTTTCAATCTGGAATAACATTCAGGATATATTCCATTATTTCTATAAAACTATACACTTGAGATATATTATATTATGTTTTATTAATATATTCATATCAGGGCTCTCAAAGGCCTAGAATTCCATTTCCAACTCTAAAAATGTTAAAAATTATTATATATAATTTTATATGTAATTACATTCTATGCACATTCACATATTTTCATCAGAAAAAGGAAAAAGCATAGATAGACTATATGGTTTTGAGATTGTATATGGATCTCCCACTCTAATAAGCTCTACTAGAGGTTCTCGTTCTACAATCAAACACACACAAAATCAAGTGAAAAAATCTTATAAAGGTAATACTTCTACCAATTCTCAAACTTAACTAGTTTCCTTAAAATGGAATCTCCAATCTCAATTTATCAATCATCCTATTCATCATTTTTCAGTGGTATGTTCCCATATCTCAATAGCTATGAATAATTGAATACAATGTGCACCCTGTCTAACTATAGTCATAGGGTCATGCTGCATTCCATTACACTAACCTAATCATATATCTGAAAAAAGTTCTAATAATCAACAGAGATATCTCACCACCTTGTCCACATCTTTGCAATCCTCATCAAGGAAATATCTCTCTAAACATATGGTCTCCTCCTTGAAATCCAATGGATACCATCATCAATCCAAAGAGTAATCATTGCATTTATATGAAGTCCTCATCTTCCCTTAGATGAACATTACCTTTTATATAAATCTATAGCACCAACTAGAGGCCAAAATGTTATGTTTTCCACCAGCTCTGACCATCACAATTGTGACATTCAATGTTTACCAAATATGGAGTTTAATATTTATACACTGATGATGAAGTGGTTACAATTTTGATACATGAACTCAAAAAATTTTAGATAATCCTCCCATCTACCTCTTATATCTAACATGTAATCCTGAATAATGTTCTCTAAATACTGAATGGCCAACTGTACCTTTCAATTATTGGTGGTAGAAACACTATTCACAACTACCACTAAGTTCCAATGGCCTCCTTCATCCTCTATATAATCAAGGAATGAAGTTATCATCACAGTCTAGAATAACCATCATGTGAATTAAATGAATCTAAACTACAACATTTATTCAAAAAGACCCATACATTACACTAAGATATACCCTCATATAATAATTAAGTGGGTCAATTTGGCGAGTTTTTCTACGACCACTTGGATAACATCATAACTTCTCATTGATCACTAAAGCCCCACCAAAAAACAACCAAGACACCATCACATTGCTACCAAAAAATAGGCACCTCATCATCCACCTATTAGTAGCTGAGACAGCAAGTGTTAATGATATAAACATGCTACTACACCACAACAGCTCCGCTCACAACATGAATGGTCTCATTTTCAATCATCAATAATGTTTTTTTGATCGCCACATTTAGAAAATCTATCATGAACAAATCTAGTCGATATATTGATAAGAAATATTTCATAATTGATAAACCTATGTTGTTCCTCCTTTAATATTTGAATAAGTGGTATGATAATAACCATTAACTAGAGGTATGTTGCTTCTTCCTTGTCCGTAAGGGTCAATTTACAATTTCCAACTACTTTTTCAACTTTCTCAACATTAATGGATGGAAATATTTGAATTAAAAATATAATACAATATAAAAACTCTTTTTCAGCACTAAATATATCATTACCTCTACCTTTTATGGTTCAATGTTCCTCCCATGTATGAAAATACATCCCAAGAAATGGACCTCCTAAATCTAGAACCATGATTTCAAGATATTACAATAAATATGGTACTCATGAAAAATGTATAGAACCATAATCATGTGTCTTTCATGCTATATCTATGAAACTATGTACGCTCAGATTTCATCGATGATTACATCCATGAATCGATCCCTAAAGGTATAAATTATCAAGTCCTTAAGTCTCGAAAACACTAATAGGGTGTTCAAAACATTGAAGGGTATCAACAGGAACTCAATAAAACTATAGCAGCTCTTGGAAGAACACCTCATTACATACTCCCCTCAAACCGAAAGTAACATATAACCAATAATAATTTTAATGCTCTAAAAACTACATCACCCCTACCATCTGGTCAGAGGATTTCTCGATTCTCAGTGGTGGACATTTCATTCTATTATGCACCTATTTTCCATGACATTAGATCATTCCTAACCTCAATCTCTCATTCAACTTCGGGGAGAACAATGATGGGTTACAAAGGGGAACACAATGGGTGTAAAAAACCTCTTTATATATGGATTTCTCCATCCACCCCTCTATCACTCATAAATATGCGTGTTCATACAATATATAATCATAGATATCGTGTAATATATTGTGAATGTCTATAACAAAGAAGGACTTTTGATGGGGTGGAATTCCAGAAACATCCTCCAGTAATATATCCAAATGATTCACAATGATCATAGGAAATTGGATGCTCATGGAATTCACTACTCCAAGGCTCATACTAACCTATAGATAAGAAATAAGATCTATAATACAAAACATTATAACATAAATCTATATATGGGACTCCTTCTCAACAATGAAGTGGAATTTAATTCAAATAACTTTGGTTCAATGAAACCATCAATGCCAATAGTAACATAGGCATATATAGTAGGAAATTAAAACATTCCATGGAAATCGTCATAGGGTCACACTATTGCTCTATTGAGATTCCATGCGAGGTTGTTTCTCATCTTAGAGTCAAGTCACACTATCATGAAAAAGTGTGTTTTCACTAAAACCAATTTGAAAGTGCCTCTAATCACATGGTGTGACAAAAAAGGACCCATTAATATTTATAATTAAATAAAATATGAATAATTTTGGGAAATTATTATATTAAAGTTCTAAAACTACAACTAAATTAGAGAGTGCACATGTTTTCCCTAAGAACACACTCCAAGACACTAGGTCATTAACACGTACTAAGAAATGATCCCTATTAACATTACCAAATTTACACCAAAACCAAGTCATTATTTGAAAAATTATCTCTATAAAATTACCTCAAACACACATGTGAGATAAAATCATCTATCACACCTTAACACTATCTACATTCTACGACACTCACTCATGCACAATGATTTTGATTGCGTCACAGGAACAAAACATAGTGGGAGAAAAATGAAAAAAAATTTGTTCCTAAATCCACATCAAAAAACACTAACATAGGGTTATACCAATGTCCCAAATCAACATAGAGAATTCTCACCACTATGATAACCACCAAGGGGTCTTATAATAGTGATACATTATCACTATACGATCATGCCAATCCACTACCACCCAAGAAGGGGTAATGGCTCACCATAAATAATGGGTTATCTATGTCAATGAAACATGAAATTCTACTCTACAGAAGAGAATTGTCTACTAGTACCATCAGAACAATCTATTTCTCACCCTGAAGTGATGTATCCACCCGAACCAAAGGAAGTGGGTCAGGATGCTAATAAACGAATGTAGACATAAATTGAAACCCACAAGGTGGAACAACCTCCTGAATAAGTCCACAACCATAAGATTCATCACCAATAAGTTCATAACCAAATTACCACTATAGAATCATAATATATTATCATCATTGAATAATTATAATATATATGAAATACAATAATTTTAAAATAGCATATATGCGGAGATAAATTATGATGGACAAGAAATCAAATCAAATTCATATATTATGCATGTGCCAATAATTTCACTGAAACCAGTTCCTACATATATGAACTCATGACACTTAAACACTATTTAACTTTTTCTAAAATAAAACTTCACAGCTAGATAATTTTAAAAAAATCATCCTAATATGACCAGATCTGATACTACTCTATCATGAACCAAACCACAAGTTCCCACCTAGCGTGTAATAAGCTGAGAATAATAGCCCATGCACACCTATAATAGCTCAGGAGAAAGAGAGTGCTAAAAATTAGGTATATCACTTGTATTTTAGGATTTATCCTAAAGTACATGTACACATAAACATAATTCTGGACACTAGTATAATATAGGAAGGTATGAAATTCATATTTTGAATGCATGAATAATATTACTTTCTCATCGGAGTTCTACAAGAAGTAAAACATAATTATAATGATCCAGATACAATCCCATCAAAACTAAAAAAACCCAAATTTCTAATAACACGAGGTTATGCTACCCAAATGAAACTTCGAGATCCAAATTAGGTCTACCTAGAAGACCTAAGCTCCAACAGTTCCTGGTCCACCTAGAACTCCAAATAATGTTCTATTTTCATCTATATGACATGAAATGTAAGGGAAAATCCAATAGAGGGATTAAAATATACATATTTAATAGGATACATCAAAATCAACAAACATAAATGATAAATATAGAGTTTTAATTTCATCCCTATAATGGTATGTAAATTATGATTTGATAAATAATGACCATAATGTTAATAAAATAGTTATATTTAAAGAATGACACAATGTATTGTGGTTAGCTCACAACCTCACTTCCAGCATATGATTCATCTTGAGGCTCAAAGGTTGCACTCTTCTATAAGGACTCACTCCATAAATCTAATAACACTGATGTCACTCATTCAAGAGGTTGTTCTAGTCAAGCCTCACCAAGAAGAAGTATATTCCATAACATAGAAATAATAATATATATATATATTGGGACCACATCTAGGGACATGTGGTATTTTAAGACTTATTTATAATAATCCGCTATATAGGGGATCATATGCCCATATATGTTGTTCGTGACGATTCAAAAAACCCAACCTATGTAATAAGATTATGAAAATGAGGATACGACCCCCGATACTCATCAATGGATTCAAATTTTAGTCTTTTGAGGTTATCTTGTCCAATGATCTAAAAAATGAAATACTAAAACATCATTATGGTGGATTGAGAAAACATATTTCTATATGGAATAAAGACCGGACACACTAGCACCGATATATATTGAGGGTACCCAACAAAGCTCACACTAGATATTAACTAGAGAGAATAGGGGAGATATAGTTCCCTTGAATAAGTAAAAGGCTTGTCATTATGGGTAAATAATGTTTTTCACAAATCCTGGAACATCATATGTCTCATTGACTCAGACGACATTTATTTATCCAAACACATGGTATGTCCACTGGTTGTAAAAAAAACATAGAATATGATATAGAAAATGGTGTGTTTAATGGTGTATCTCATGTATTATGGTCCATGTCTATAAACATAGGTCGTTCATGTGTACATTGGACATGTCTGTTACTATGCCTTGCACTTCCAGAACTAAATGATTAGTTCCTCGACACACACAGATTGTTGGTCACATGGTCTCATGGGTGTATATTTCAAGTACATGCCTAGCCATTCACAAAGGCATACACTTTATATGGGTAACGAAAAGTTCATGTTTCTCTACATGTATTCTTGAGCATGTAAACCCTTTGCACAATAGGCTGGTCGGATAATGGTCGCATTGAATGTGAGTAAATTACATGGGTTTTGATATTTAACTTAATTTTTAAACCCATGCCCTCACCGAGGGGAAACTGCATAATGTATGGTCCACAAATATGAACATCGTGTAGATTGTAATTTTATATAATTCATGATTCCTCATGTGGCATGGATGGACCATCCATTGTTTCCTCTGATTTCATTGATAATTGGTCCATAGTACTGAAATCTTATTTTAATGGCTTCCATAGGTGACTGAAGTCGGATTTCAACCATTCATCATAAAAAATTTCACATTATTAATAAATTTGATGTGACACATAGACCAACCCATGAATTCACCATCAAAAAAATCATGGTTAGGTAAATCTTATCCTAGGTGGATATATTTCAAACACCAATCATTCAACAATATGAATCTCATTTCACAACAATTCCACCACACCAAACTGAAAAATAGGGAACATTGATCAAACCACTAAAACATCATTCACTATCACCAAGAATAGACCTGACCATTAATACTGAACTATAACCCATGATATAAATTCATTTACATAAATAATTATTATGATATAATCATTCATCAAGTATTTATCAACTCACCGACCAAAGGTTATGTTGAAGATGAACATGCATAGAATGGTGGCAGAGATGAATTAAACACAATAAGTTGAATGAACCTCTATAATTGTTTTAGTTTTCCTCAATACATTTATTTTATAAAACATAAATAAAAATAATAATTTTATATTGGCCAATGAAATATAACTTCCAAATTCTTGAATGATAAATATCTATGCAATAAATCACCCATCGACCAACAGATCAATTATTTTTAAAAGATTAATTCACATATGACATTAGGTAGTCAGAAAAGGTATTAAAAAATTATAACAAATATTCAATCCTGGATATTGGATTGATCATTGATGAATAATTGTTCGACATAATTTTCATTGGTGTGATCCTGAAACTCTATTAGTGAAGAATAAATCCTTAGTAGTAATCATCGATCTACGATCTAGATGATGTTAGCCTAAGATCTTTTCTACGGTCTCTATAAATACATTGTTTTATGCAACAGACCCTAAATTTTTCAGATATCCTAATTTAAATAGATTTTGATTTAGGTCAACGAATATAATTAAATAATGAATCAATAAAACGATTTATTTATCTATCATCCAAAGAGGATATCTTTTTAACAAACAACACTTGCTGAAAACTATTATTTCATTGTTAGAGATAAAATCGGTTTCTAGATATAATGGTGATTTCAAAATTTTTATATGGAACCCAATTTTTTATATATTCAATTATTTTTGAAAAAAATAAGGTTAGAAATATTTTTTTTAATATTTTTAATATATTTTTACTAAGGATCATCGACCCTTAGAATTCTACGTCGACTCTGGGACCACCTTGAGAAATAATCCTAGAAATATTCCAATGTATTTCACATAAATTATGGATACATTACATAAAATACCTAAAATAACTTAACAAGTATTTTGGTTGTTCTAACATTCAATCCATATTGTCGATTATTTGAGGGAACTCCTAGGAGACATTCATGTAATAACTTATTACACAAACGTTTTCAATACCTAAAGCAAAACACTTAATACAATAATTTGAAAAAAATTCCGAAGACACATATTATCATTCACGAGATCCAATTTCAAGTCCCAAGTCAGTAAACCATGATTATATCACCTATACATAACTCATTACCCACCTCAGTTACTATATAAAATTATTCAATAATTTATAAATCATACTTAAAAATTTAAATTAATTCATTAAGGAACATAAAATCCATTAATCATATCCACTAAAATGTTTGAATTATTATATGAAATAAACATAATAACTACTATAATTCTATGAAAACCTCAATTATCCATCATACTCGTGATTTATGACTCGTAAATTAAAAAAAAATAAACTAAACCACCACACAAGATATAAATTCATATTGATTTACCATAATACTCATATACTGTAATCACTATCAACCATCCAAAATAAAACTTTCATAATATAGAAAATATTATTCTAATAATATTATCCAAACCTGAACTAAGATTATGATTACAAATATAAAACTATTATATTATAGATTGGTTTTTAGAAAACCAATTACAATTACAAAAAACCCTCACACTAAATGAATTTTTAAAACACCATATTTTATATTTAAAATCTATTCTAAAACATTAGTTTAAGAAAACATATTAACAAAAATTTATTTTGTAAGCGATACTATTTAATTTTTGAACAATAAATTATAATATAAATGCAAATAATATTTCCATTTCATTACAATATATATCCAAATTACATATATAATTTTATTTTCATTATAATGTCATAATTATTCATTACTTTTTCAATTCCAATGTTCGCAATAAAGACCCAAATTAACGAGGAAAACATTTATTAAAGAAAATATAATTTTATTTTGTAAAGAAAAATGTTTTAAATATATTTCACCAACTTTTAAAACATATAATCATAACATAGTTTCTTATAACCCAATAACACTAAGAATTCCCTCAGATGTACTGACACTAGATGATATATGATTCTATAGGGAAAGGCCAAATAAAAAAGGCTAGTATGAATAAATTATTTATTTTTAAAAATATATTCTATATTCACATTAATGGTTATAAAATAAAAACCAGGTCACTTCTAGAATATCTATATATTTGGAAATATAATGAAGTCTAAAAATTAATATCATTCATAGATATAATTTATTAAATTGAGAAAAATTAGTTGTATTCTTGGAAAAAAAATTATGTATAATGTCACTCCCCACTATGGAATCTTGATATATTAATGAAATAATGAATATAATAAATAGTTTAAAATATAAATGAAATCCCATTAGAATTGTATCAATTATAAAAAAACATGTGATATATATGTCCCTGAAAACAAATAATTAAACATGGAATAACTACTATTTGAGAAATCAACAAATTTATCTCAATCAAGAAACTAATTAGTGTTCTATGTTGACATAGTCATCGTCAATATATTTATACAAGGAAGTAATAAAAATATATATTTATAATTTCTTAGTTAATATAGACATAAAATGGTTACATCTATAATATAAAAATCAACGTAAAGAATTCACTAAGACATGACATGCTACGAAATCCAACTTATCAATTCCTAACATAGTGAATGAACCCATGTAAAGAATTAATCCCATTAGAGTCTTATATACGATTCTCATTTTTCTTTCCCTATTACTTGAGATAAGTAAATAGAACCCCCACTCAAGCCTATAATTCATACTATGTACTTGTATGTCCCATTATAACATGAGTTGGAACATCCTGTTATCATATTTCAGGTATTTCTCAAATCGATTTTCATTTAATTTTTTTTGGGTGCACTTTGGGGATTCCATGGATATAGATCCTTTTCCATTGAAAATAACCTAATGTTCAGGGATATAGGATTTCATTAATTAATAGATTCTATGTAAAATTGTGAAAATTTCTTACATGGATATCTTTTGGGGTCTGAATTAACCCAATGGATTTTTTATTGGGTTTATATATAATCAACCTAATGGATGATTTCACATCTTGAAAGTGTTAACGAACTTGAATTTTTTTCCCAAATTCTATCTTGAACTATCTCAGAGTGTGAATTTTTTAAACATTGTAAAATTATATCACATTGTGAAAATTTATTTCATTTTGTTTAACCTATGTAAGGCCTTTTCAGCACATATGGATTTCATTGATTCCAAATCATTAACCCATGATTTAAGTGATGTTTTTTTCATGGTCAGAAGGATTTTACGAAACATTTGTATAACATAATTTAATTTTAATGAAGCCTCCACTCTCAATATATAGGAATTACCTTCCGTTATTTTTGAGATCTTCATCATTCATGATAGTTTCATTCGATGATTTATCATCATCATGGTTTCATTGAACATCTTCATGTATGTGGTCATTATGATTACCCATTTCCATTGTTCATAGTAGTATTGTTTCACTATGTTTTTAGATAAATTGGTCTTATGGTATTGATTATCATGATCCTTTTATCTTAATTGTGTGATCTTCCTCTAGGGGCTATCTTTTGTGTTGGTAGTGGTGCGACATGCGAGTTTCATGAAGTATGTGTTGTGATATATACTCATTCAAATGTTTTTCTTACTGAATTTATTCTAATATAAAATGATTTATTATATAGACTATATTATTTTATTTGTGTTCTTTCATGTTGTAAGATCATGTTTCTGATGTTTTTTTACCTTTGATTGAGTTAGGTGGTTCCTTAACTATCATATGATGGATGAACTATATCAATCTAGTTATATAAAATGATTTATAAATGAATTTCCAGTATTGAATTACATGTGTGAGAATGGGTTTTTTGTGAAAAGTTGGGTTTCTCATGTTTTGGTAAATGAAAAGGTATTTTCAAATCATTGTGAAATGTATTTATGAATTGGTTTTCAAATAATGAATTTATCGAAATGTTTTGGGAAATTTAGCACACAGTAATCCTTGAGATCTTAGGTGGAAGGTTTTGTAATAGACCTCATATGTTTATACTATTAGGGGGTTCACTAATGGGTTATTCCGCTGCTACCTAGGGTCGTTGTTATAGTGACTTTTTATACCTATTAGGAGGTTGACTTACAAGGGTGTTCCTCTATCTCTAGATCAGATGTATATATCAATATATTTGATGTGCATGATTTCCTATGATTGGGTATGAGTGTTCTATATAGCATTTCCTAGTGTGATCCTTGGAGTTATGGTTGCATGTGCTTTAATATTTACTGGTTTGGATTTGATTTGATATGTGACAATGCTTTTCCATGATTACATTGATGTGTATGAAATTAATGGAAACTATTTTACAGTCATTATTTTAAAATATAGAATAATTGAAAATTTGTACCCATTATTTTCAAATAAAAATTATTTAATTTGTTTTTTTTCTTTTACATGTAACAAAATTATTTAACTTTTTATCATGATTTGTTTTATTTTAATTTGATCATGTTCAGATTGTTATATAGTGACATTATATAAAACTCCCAGGTTGGATCCTACTGATCCTGTTTAGACCAAACCCTATGCACCATGTCAGTGGTGTGTAGACCTTATTATGACTTTCAATTCATAGAAATGAAAGGTTCCATTGTGGGCTGGTGGGGATTTCTCGAGTTGTGTTAGGGCAGCTATTAACGAGATAGTGGGATTTTGTCCACATTATCATATGGAGTGGCTATTTTAGTTTATGTTGTCCTTTTTTATTATTCTTTTAATCGATAGAGTATATAGAAACATTTGAGATGTATCATTACTACTATTTCTATTTTTATTGCATATATTTCTTTTTATCTTTCCCATTGATTCTCATATATATATAAATTTAAATATATATATATATATATATATATTCAGTTTTGACTCCTTCATGTTGAGAGGAATAATTTCATATGGTTGTCGTTGATCGATGGGTGTTAGTCACTATCTCATGGGGATTAGGAACTCCATTATGCTTTTTGATGGTTTTTGGGTTACTAGTTAGAGGGTGTATTCTGATCAGGTTTTTAACAATTTTGTTTTAGAGTGGTCTGGTTTGTGATCAATTTTGGGAAGTTGGTAGACATGAAATATGATTGTGGGGCATGAGAGGAGGGTTGTAGTGAGTTCCTGGAAAACACTTATTTTGATGAGACTTATGTTACCATGGGATATTAGGATGTGTGTTTCTAAATTGGGAGAGATTTAAATCCATTACCTCTTGGTTGTTCTACTAATACATTACCACTCCAGTAGACTCGTCATGTGTTGAGTAAACAGAATCTAATATATATATATATCAATAAAAAATAAATTATACATAAAAAATAGATACAAACTTAATAATATAAATTATTTATTAATTATGTATCATGTATTATGTATTATTAATTACTAATAAGTAATTATTAATAGATAATAGCTAATAATAAATAAATAATAAATTAATTAATTATAAACAAATAAATAAATAAATAACACATTATGCAATAGTAAATAGAAAATAATAAATTGTAAATTGTAAATTGTAAATACTAAATAGAAAATAATAAATAATAAATAATCATTTTTCAATAGTATGTAATAAAGAAGTAACAAATATATGATATATAAGTAATGAATAAATAATAAATTAATTAAAAACTAAATTAATATTGTATAAGTAAATAATAAATTTATAAATAATATATAATTATTATTAAATTACGAATAAATAAATAATGATTATATAATATATATCTAATAAATAATATACTAATAATAAATTAAAAATAAATTATTAGTTAATTTATATAGAAAAACTAGCGAGTAAAAAAAATAAAGAGATATGTAAAATAATAAAAATGAGAAATAAATAAATAATAAATATGATTTTATAAATAAATTAAAAAATAATTAAAAAATAATAAATATTTTATAAACAATATATAAATAATAAACAAATAATAAACAAATAAAATAAAAAATAATAATAAACTAATAATGGAAAATAATTAAATAATAAAAAATAAATAATGATGTAAAAACAATGAAATATTGAATATGTAATTAATAATATATAATTAATAGTAATTAATAATAAATAAAAAATTTAATAATTACTAAATTAATAAATAATAATATATAAAATATAAATTAAAAATAACTAAAACATTAAATAATTAATAATTAATTATTAATAAATTAAAAATAGTATGTAATATTATATTAAAAATATTTAATATTAATTGAATAATAATTTAATAATAAAAAATATATAAATCTATAATAAATAATTATTAATTATTATAATAATAAATAATAAAGAATACAAAATAAAATTTTATAAACATTTACAAATATATATACATATTAAAAAATTCATATAAATAAATATAAACACAAATTTATGTTACATAAATATATATAAACACCCACATATATACAAATATATATATATATTTACACATATAATATATATAAAAATATGAATAAAAATTTAAAAATCTATATAAATATATACAAATATACACAAATAAATACATTCATATATATATATATATTAGATAATAAATCATAAAAAGCATGGAAACCCTGGTAATTGCAATTCCATCAAATCAAAATGAGTGTAAATCGATGGAAAAAAATCATAAATTATAAAAGAATCATATGAAAAAACTCTTATATAAAGGTGAAATCTCATCAAATGTTCAAAAATCTGAATATCTGAAGCAAAAAAACTCATCTTTGATGATTTCCTTGCAACTTTTTACCATGGATATAAAAGTTACTATGCCTCTATAAATATAGCGTATATGTCATCATAAGATTTGATTTTATGTGTCGTAGTACCAAAACGAACACCAAGATTAAAAGTTATGGTCATTTGATGTGGAAGATCATATTCCGAATTTCATTGAAACTGTAATAAATTTTATTCTT
Source organism: Viscum album (assembly GCA_963277665.1). NCBI lineage: Eukaryota > Viridiplantae > Streptophyta > Magnoliopsida > Santalales > Viscaceae > Viscum > Viscum album. The sequence goes on from OY728133.1 coordinate 1,676,262,796, forward strand.
CTAATTATTAAAAAATATTTATCTAATGGGATTTTATATCATTTTGTAAGATACAATTTTATTGGTTGTGAAGAAAAAATGGATCCCCATATTAAATGTTATGGTCAATTGATTTTGGCGTTTGATTTTGATCTTATTGAAGAATTATTTTAATTTTCAATTTATTATTAACAAATAATTATAGATATTTATGAAGAATCACATTATAATTAATTAGAATCTTGAATATTATAAAATATATAATATTAAATATTAAATAATAAATAATAAATCATAATTTAAAAAAATAAGAAAACATTTAGTGGATTTTTTAAATTCCACCGCTAAACTTTTTCATGAAATATATTTAGCAGTTGTTTTGAAAACAACCACTATAAAGGTAGTGAAATATATTTTTTTCTTATATTGGGTGTATAGAGTTCTACCTCAAGGGTCTAAGAAAGGGATATTGGTATTCCATGGTACATGTTGTTAGACATGTAAGCTTGGACTGGATGGGTTTCAAGACACACTTCTTTCTACAGTGTTTTCCAAAGTCACTGATGATGGTTAAGTCTCTGGAGTTCCTCTTCCTACAACTGGTAGATAGTTTCATATCTGTTCACACCTATCAATATATAAATATGTTTTGTTTATATCCAATGGTAGTAAGGAATAAACGGTTATTTACACTCTATTCCATCCCATAGTCAAAAAAATTGACAAAGGAACATCCCGTAAAAAGAGAGTAGATAACACATAATGAAAATAATGATTTGAAATGGTTTAAAAAATATATTACATTATACTATCCAAAGAACATCCAAAATTCAAGTTAATATTCACCATAAACATGGCACACATGTGACATGCATGCCCAATATCTTTTCACCTAGGGTCCCATTTTTTCTATGGATAGACACTCGAGGCATTGATTTGTATGGACGAATTTCCCCGAAGTCTAATTGATGCTCTAGTCAACCTAGTTCTTCATCCAAGTCATCCAAAACATTCAAGGTTGTTCTTTAACATTTAATACATAAAAAATGAAGGAGAATCATAAAACATATGTAATTTTAGTGATTGAAATTCATTACACTTGTTCGCCTAAAGTGCCCAACCTCCCTGAAACAGAAACACTTGCATACCACCTAATCCTCTCAGAATACCTAGACCACCCCAATTTTGGATATAGCTATGAATACTCTTGAAGGAAATATTTAGGTCTCGCCCAAGTATTAACATTCTACTTGTTTTTAACTCATGTGATCATCAAGTCACCCAAGCCTGCTTGTGCGCCCATACTTGGGCACTGGTACCTACTTGGGAACCCTTATTTGATTCACTTATTCTTTTCAGTCTACCAGCCATTATGCCTACTTCCAAACCATTCATGGTAATGATTTATAATCATTTGACCCCTTATTTGAAATGGATTCTATTTATACCTCCAACAAAACATCCTGATTTATCAAAGTTTGGGAAAGGCACATTAGTGTGCCTCTTATTTGGGTTTTTATATCTGCAGTCATAGGAATCCCATGCTTGTTTCACAATAAGGTAATGAATCATGAAGTGTATGTGGATTTTTATATCATCTGACATAGGGAAACTTCTCTCAGGAATAGTGTTGGGTTGTTCCTGATTTTGAGGATTAGGGTTTGGGTTCTCTCCTCCCCTTTTCTTCTATAATTCATGTAACCTCGGGTATCTAGAATGGAAGGTACATATCACACCAAGGTCTTCTTTTGAACAACTGAGATGTCTCCCTACCCTACTAGGATAAATCTTATTACAACCATCTTCGTGTAAGCCCCTAACCTTTGATGTTGATGGTTAAAGTCTTTCTCCTATCTAGTTTCTTCACCTACACTGCTCCATTACATTTGACCCTTTTCCATTGTAAATAGAACAGAGAGATGAGTCATCACTTGTCCCTCTAACATGGTCACCACTCCCTCTTCCACTCCCTCCATCATAGGTGTGTTTTCACCCACCAACAGAGGAAGAAATGTGTGGTTACCTTTGTTGAATATTTTACATCATCACATTTCTCACACCGAGCATGAATCACATGATCTTAGAGATTTGTCACAATCACACCATTTTTATGGATCCACTTGATCTATGAGAACTCTAAATCTTGTTCAAACCTGGATATGTAGGACACCTGCATGAAGGTCCAAGATCAAGAGAGTGCCTTTACAAAAAGATTCACAAAATAATGACCCCTCAAATTGGACGTTTCTAGGTATATTCCTCATCATTAATGAACTAGATGAACCCCAATTCCCACCATAATTGGGATACGTAAGAATCTTTATCAGGGACAGAGCTCAATGGATATGAGTTTTAGGAATCAATCCATCATACATTCAATTTAAGAATCCTCATTATAAATAATCCCCAAATTAAACCCCCAAAATATCAAGTCATACTTTATAAGTAGTAATCCCAAACTCATTTCTCTCAAAAGAATACACACTCTTAGGGGATTTATCAAACTAAGTGGTATTTGAATCCCGTATAAATGGGACATTTTAGAAACCTCCTTGAGGTTCAAACCCAACATATCATATCCACCCTGTTCAATTTTTTTCCATATTTACAATTGGGTCTAATATTACATATAACCTCATGTTATTTCCATGAACTTTAGGCTATATAGGCATAAGTCCCACACCAATCATTGTCTAAGCACCCTTCGCTTAGATGTCTTTACTACATGATATTAAACTATACGGTTAGTTCCATATCACTTGACATTAATAGGAATGATGTGTCTTATTACATAGCACCGAACTATAATGGTTCTGATTCCTATCACAAGGATACATAGGTATCCCATACATGGTTATGATCCCAATATGAAAACAAAACATTGTCTCCCTGGACGATAATAAATCCCAGTGTGCTGCACTGAGTGGCTTAAAAACCAATATCATCATAACAATGATTAAAAAAATATCTAATTAGTATATGATAAGATACCATTGATGGAGAACCACAAATTAATCCATATATATCTCTTAATGAAGAACCCAAAATACGTACAGATGATTCTGAATTTCACACATTTTAATAAGTGATTGAAAAATAGAAGGGAAACCTATGTTATAATTTGTGAATTAATAAGGATTTGTCAATTTTTTTTAAATTTATCAAGGGAGTCCCAAAGTAGACAATAATTCCCCCCAAAATGATGTGATGAGTCTGACCTACCATTCTCTCAACCAATGTATGTTCTTATGTATCATAATGATTCAAACATAACAAAATCCTACCTTTGAAAGTCATATAGATTTTGGATAATGATCTATTGGAAGTCTCTAGTTCCATGAATAAATCCATTGGAAACCACCTTTATGCAGTGATTATTAATCCGAAAACACGTACCATGGAACTATGAAACACTAGTTTAATGATCATAATCACCTTTAGATATTTCAATAGGATATCAGATCATATTTTCTATGCTAATGATTTATTCCAATGTGGATATAATAGACTTTGAATTGATGGAAGCTATGGACATGGTAGAAAATTTTTGTTATCATTTTCTTCTCTTCCACCTAGGGGAAGATTCAGTGGTGAGTGGGTGGGAGGTGAAGTGGAATGATTATCACAGGAGTGATGGGGGTGGTTCTCCACAATAGGCCAACATTGAAACTTTATTTTTATCCATTAGTGCAACCCTAAATTTCAATTAGTGTGGCATGGTTGAGAACACAAGATGTTCTTGTTCACACTTATGAGGATGTGTAACATTTGTATATGTTATAGTCATCTACAATTTCATTATAAGGATATGTATATGCCTTATTATGATCATGGATCATTAGATCCAAAAGATATTTCAGTGCAGTTATATTCTTCAATGACAAAAAGGCTCTAGACCCAAGCATCAGAATTATATCACATTTGTTTAATGGATCAGTTTCCAGTGTAGGTAGATGGTTGTCTTGTGAAAGTGGGCGGTACCATATTTATTTAATCATCTGTAGAAACTACTTTAATTGATACATGTTACTCACAATAGTTATTATATTTTTATATTATAGGTATTTATTAACATCCAATAGAGATCATGCCATTTGTTATGGGGTTATAGATACCACATGAGATGTGGAAGGAGTAGTGCTTCCGATATCATTGTACACTATCAATGACTGATGCAAATTTAGTCTAGGATTTATAGGTTCTCAATCTAGATTTATTGGGTTTAATAATTGGTATAGATTGTCTTATCACTAATAAAATAAGAGGTTGATTAATATCATCGATGTTATTTGTTCTTTTTTGTTGATTAGAAATATTAGGTGTTCCAAGGAGAGTGAGATCCATGGAATAAGCATGCAGGACCTTCCAAACTAGAGATTTTGAGTTTGTTTCTAATATAGTTTTTGAGTTAGATGGCGTTTCTTCATTTGTTGATTGTATCATTGTTTTTTGGGATTAAAATTATGCTTACCTATATTATTTCAATGGTCATCTTCAAGAGATCGAGGTAGATTTTACAATTTATTTCGTGCCAATTAAGAATCCATATTTCATACCCACTTATTATATGGAACCATTAGAGTTAAAAGACCTAAATATTTAGTTGGATGATATGATGGTTAGGGGTTTTATTTTACCTAGTTGATTACCATAGGTATCCCCTATTCAATATTCCCTGAAAAATGAAAATTCACTCAAATTTTTTGTAGACAAACATAGGTTGAACCGAGTGATGGTTATGAATACGTATCAGTTTCCTAGTGTGGATGATTTTATTGACTAGTTAAATGGAAAATCATGGTTTTCAAAGGTTGATATTTGGTTAATTCATGATCATCTCATTGTTTGAAAGTCTGATATATAAAAATGTGATTTTAGGTATAGGTATGGATGTTATGAATATTATGTGTTTCATTTTGGTCTATCTAAGGCTCTTGTAGTTTTCTTAGTATTGATGAATCATATTTTACATAAGAATCTCATCACTTTTGTGGTAGTGTTAATTGATGAAATTTCAATTCATTTGACATGCAATAGTGAGCATGAGAACCATTTTAGTTTTGTTTCAGAGATCATGAGGTGTCACTATTTTTAAAAAAATCCTTCAAAATGTAGATTTTGGATCCATGATATGAAGTGTACTGGGTATTTGATTTTTCAACATGGCTAATAATATGATCTTAAGAAGGTGAAAATTATCTTTTCATTGTATGAACCTCATAATATCTCTGAGATTTAGAGCTTCCTTTGTCTTGATGGATAATACCAATAATTAATTAACGATTTATCGATATTGCTGTCACCATTAAATTATCCTATAAGATGTGTAATTAATTTGGGATGTAATGTGTTAGTCTTGTTTTGATTTATTAAAATGGCTCTTCACATCAACTCATATTCTGATCTTACATAATGCCAGTAATGGGTAAGTGGTTTTCTATTTTCCTTCTAGTGCTATTCTGGGTTTAGTACTTATGATGTTCAATCATGTGGTGGATAAAATATATCTCTGGCTTCATCATAATGGGAATAATTACACCAGTAATGATTAAAATCATATCACGATAATTAATGCACTTAAATTTTCATGGCACCATCTTTTATTGGGAGAGGATCCCAAACATTTATGGTCATAAGAGTCTGAGGGATATCTTCTCTCATAGAAACAAAAATTGTAGAAAGAGGTGGCAGATTGAAAAAATTAAGATGTTTGAAACTGACATTTCCTCTACCTCAGGGAAGGGGAATGTCATTGAATACATAATCAGTAGGGACGTAACATCACCATATGTTATGGAATCCGAAGAGGAGTGGAACATTATGCGAATCTTCACTCTGTTGCACCTAGATTCCTAGGAGGTTTTTTGGGTATGGTTATAGGAAATGTTCATTTATCATTATCTCTCTTTGATTCTATCATATACGATCAATAAAAATATGATTATTTTAGAGAAATTTAATAAACCCTACATGGTTAAGAAGAATTTTTGGTTGGTATCTCCCACTAGAGTGTATTCCCTATTTTTTTGGATCAGTTTGGTATCCCAAAATATATAATGAGATCAATTTTTATTACTGACATAGTTCATCATTATAAGTTCATCTTAGAAATATTTAAAAGTATTATGACATGAGATAACAATTCTGGGGTCCAGGCATTAATCTTGGAATTGAAAATTACATGCCTTATTGTTACACCTAACAAAAGATAAATAAAGAGCATCAGAAACCTTCTGGGTTTAAAAAATCACATCTGGTTTTTGTTTGGAAATGGGAAAAGCTATACATGGAATTCTTTTATGAATTACCATGCACTCCCAATGTGAGTAATTATATATTGGTTGTGATGAACCTGTTGACAAAGTCATCTCACTCCATTTTGATTAGGTAAACACTAAATTTGAAGACCTTGGTAATTTGTATGTGAAAAAGGTTATAAAGATTCATGGGGTTATCATTTAAATTGTTTTTAATAGCAATCATAGGTTTTCCATCCAATTAAAGAAGAGTATCTTTGAGGAAATGGGGACAAAGGTCAGGTTGAGTAAAAAATAAAATCCACATGCATACAGTGAGATAATGCATTCTATTCAGATCCTAGAGGATATCATCTATGTCAGCAAAATTGATTTCGTTGGGTGATGGGATAACCAATGGGGATTGGATTAGTTTTATTATAACAAAATCTATCATTCTTCAATCATAATGGATACCTTTGTGGATATCTATGATCAGTCATGTAGGTCACCACTTTTTTTTGGAAGACGTGGGTGATGCAACACTTTTATGACATCGTCTCATTCAAGTGACCTCAATGATAATTCTAGATAAACATTAGAACCTAGTTTCATCTTAGATTAAACAGAAATCATATTTGGATTCTCAAAATCATCATTTAGAATTTTTCTTTAGTGAACGAGTTTTTATGATAGTTTGTCCCTAATTGGGTAACCGTTATCTGGGAAAATTGTGGAAGACCGTTTTATTATATGTTAAATTGTACTAGGTCATTTATCAGCTTGGGAAGGTTATTTTTATTAGAATTTTCATTTATATTGATGGGTATTAATGATCTTTTCCACATATATCATTATATGAATTACAATGTTGGTCCCTATCATGTTATTAGTTGCGAAGAGATTGAGTTGGATCGAGGTGTTTATTTTATAGAGAAACTAGTAGAGATAATTGAACCTTGTGTAAAAGTCTAATGGGGGATGTTGATACCATTGTTCATATTATTATTGTGACTTGGATCATATTATCATGAGAGTTGGAAAATGAGTCCTTGAGGTGGAAGTGGTGGAATGACCTCTTTCTGCATAACATTCTTCCGCATGACTTCCTTGGGACAAAAAAACTTATGGTGGGGAGTTTGTTTCATTATTCTATGTTCCTTCAGGTATTTTGAATATCTCCTTTCATTTCCATCATTGTCATGGATCATTTTTGGGTCTTTTGAAGATAGTGAATTTAGTTTCAAAAAAATTACCAAATAATTGGTGATGTATACTTTTTTGAAATAATAGATTCTTGGTATAAATGTGAAATATATTAAGAGGAGTTCATTTAGAGTCTAGGATGAACCATGTGATGTTTCTAGGTATTTCTATAGAATATACTTGGTAGATAATTTCACATCATGAATGGGTTATATGACCTAAATATATTTCCATGAAAATATAATGAATTACGTTAGAGAATGAAATATTTACACATCATGATACTATGTCAAATTGTGAATTTTTCTATCAATGTTTTTTATAATTTAAGGAAATGATTTTCTTAGTATAAATGGATTTTGATGATTTTACGTTCTGAACCCAAGATTCAAATTATGTGATGTTCTCAATCTAAAGAACTTTATGTGATTTTCAATCAATTTATATTCTATTAGATTTTATGCTTGTCTCTCATAAACTATGTGATCTTCTATGAGATTTGGGGGAAATATTAAACTTCATGATCATTCTATTATGAAATTGATCATTATTATGGTTGTGTTATGTCTTTTAGAGTATGTTTTATTTCTTCTTCTTCATTATTAGTGGTCGCAACAACACCATTATTATATCATATGTTGGATGAAATTTATTTCTGTAGTTTTATAAATTTCCTTATAATGAAATTTTCATAATTCAATTTCATGTTTGAAAATGGGGTTTTGAGGAATGTTGTGTATCCCCTTATTTTGGTAATAGAAAAGGCATTTTCAATGAATTTTGAAACGAATTTATTAAATGGTTTTCAAATCATGATGTTGATTATATGGTTCAGAGAATGTAGTATAGAGGATAGAATGGGTTCATAGTTGGAAGGTTTAGAAATATGCCATGTCCATTAATACTGACCCAGACCTTGGAGTGTTTATAGAGACATATACTTTTTATGCATAAATATAAAATTGATTTATATTAATATTCTATAATCATTATAAACAAGTGCCTGAGGACCATAATATATTACTGTCATTAGAGACAAGAAATGAAATTTTTTAATTTGTGAAATATCTTCAACATCTCCCAAAGTGATATTCACACATAGTACTCATATCAAGAATACCCTACCATGAAAATTCATCATAACATGGGTTTTGAAACATAAGATAGGATTATCTTGAATGCCCTATATAGGTGAACATATGTTATATCAATTTATAGTCATATGAAAGCATAATATAAGAATAATAGTATGATATCACGAACATAACTTATGATGTTTATACAAAACATTACAATGACTGTAAACATGATTCATGAAATAAATTGTTATCATTTCCAAAAACATGGCCAATAACTATATGAAATCACCATAAATTAGTCATGAACCATAATATCAAATAATAAAAATGTAAAACCGTCATAAATATTGATGATTATTTCATATTTCAATTTTCAAATAAAAATACCATAAACATTGGGGATCAAGAGAACCCTATTTCCCTTAGTGTACCAACATGAGACTATTTCCCAATGTGGATCAGATGAACCATTTTCCCTTATTAGATTAGGAAAACCCTATTTCCCACTATTTATCAACCATATCTACTTGTTTCCCACCATTATCTCATTGCATATAATAATTTACCAAATACATTTGAGGGATATATAGGTCCCACAAAAATCATAATGAAAACCACACTTATGTGTTCCAAATTATCAAAAATCATTCATCATATCATTACATAACAATCCATGTAAATAAAATTATTTTCATAAACTTTTAATCAACATAATTATTAACCATCCATATAATGAATAATATTGTATCAGTTAATCTTATCCTGATTAAATCATTAGTAATATTAAATGTTTCAATATTAGATATAAAATTATTTAGAAATACAACATGGGAATTTTTTTCATTGAAATAGTTTTACACAATGAAAAGTTGTTTCTAAAACATAAATCAATTTCCACATCCTTTTCATTTAAAATAATCCTGAAAACTTAACAACGAAATATTAAATATCATTTTAGACATTTCTTGATGAAAATATCCTTTCCATTGTAAAAAAACAACTAAAAGATAAATCCTTTATAAATAATTTTCTGTTAAAATAACATTGAGAATATATAATTCAATCATTAAAAAAAAATGTATATTTGAGGCATAATTTATTATAATCTTGTTTAAAAAAACTCATTTCACATTTTCAGTAAAATCCAAACATAAATTTCTGGGAAAATAACATGAAGATTCATTATAAATTTTTTTTAAAAAATTAAACATGTGAAAAAATGTATTTAATAATAAATTTTATGAATTATAATAACATTTTTTATGAATTTTTGTATAAAACAAGGTTTTTGAAGAAATAGGTTTTTTTACCGGAAGGAATGTTTTTATTAAATACCATCTTCTAAACTATTGAGTACATAATGAGAGAAAAATGAATGGAGAACATGTATTATCATGAAATTACCATATGAGAATAAAATTTATGATTTAATTGAGAGAAAAATTATATTATTTCAAAATTGGAATTGTAATCATAAACAATATTAATAAACGTTGATATTATAACTAGAAAACTTACCACTTTAGTAACATTGAATTGTACGCCCAAGAAGGAATAAAATAGAACGAATCATAAAATATCCCTAATAGAAGAAGATTCGTGATATAAAATTTCAAAGGGTTATTATAAACTATCCATAAAATAAAATAGGTTCATAACGAAATATATTTCACAAAGAATACAATCTATGACAAAAATCAATTACCGTTTTGGTAATATCAGAAATCAAATGCCCTATGTTAGAGAGATCATAAAATGGATATGAAAATAAACATAAATTTAATTATAATAATCAGAAAATATATGAATGTTTAGTATATATACCACGTAATGAAAACACGTGTTGAACATGTCTTGAGTCACACAAATAATAAAAGTGATATAGAAATCCCTTACCAAAAGTCTCAACTTCATGCAAACAAGTAAGAACCTACAAAATAATAAATAAAACATTATTTTAAATATATTAAATAACCATACATATATATCCTCATCATACTATATATTATTTTATACGTCCCTTTGTTACTTTTTTATTAACAATCCCATGTTAAAGTAATCTTTCAGGTAGTAACTAATTCGCTTTTTGTGTTTGTTTGAATTTTATACTCTTACTTTTATCATGGTTAAATCATATAAATAAATTTAAATGTTATATAATTATTATATATATTCCTTAAACATGTATTAATATTTTTCCATAAAAGTTAGAAATGGAAAATGATATACACCATTCAAAGAGAGGGCAGGCCATACATACACATGGACATTGATTCCATTTTCCCAAAATAAACAAAGAAATAATGATATATAACATAATAAAATTATTGAATCATTTGGATGTCAAATATATCACTAATTTTTAGTAAACTCGTCCTTATTACCTTTCATTTAATGCGTGAATGAATCACATCAATTCATGATGCAATAGTCTATCCTATACATGAACAATTTTATCATATTCACACGAAATGGAGTGTATGAAGGAGAAAAGTGATTTATGATTGAAAAGGAATAATATTATTATAAATATCATATATATAAATAATAATTAAATCATTATATATAGTCAAGGGAGGAGGTGTTGGATAACTAATAACATTAGTTTGAAAGGTGGTTGTCCACTGTGCACACAAATGATGATTTTGTGACACATTAGATGGAATAAGTGAATGATTTAGGTTATTCCATTATCATTATAAAACACAATTTTTTGTAATATATATATTTTATTATAATATCATGTTTTAATGCGAATTTAATGATGTGAAGGAAGAAATAAAATAAAATTATTGATTAGGGATGTTTCCTCTTCTTCAAACATCTTCTTTTGGTTCACACCAAAAGGCTTCTTAGGATTTGATTTTGACTAATATAAAGAAAATTTGATGATATAAGGAAAGTGTGTAATTTATTGAATAATTTATTAGTCAAAAAATTGTTTTTTATGTGTAAATAAGATAGAATATGTGGTGGCCTTTACTAAATGGGGTCAGTAGCATGCACATTAAAAATTTTTGAAAAAAAAATCACAACCATGTTTCTCCCATGAAAAAAGGATCTAATGTCCCCTTATAGACCCAAAAATAGGTAAGGTAGATTTATTTACAACAAATGGATGGTTTATATGTTTTGGTTCATTAATAACCTTTGTATTTTTAGTTTAACCCCCCCCCCCCCCCGCCCCCACACCATAATACCATTTTTACCTTACCCATGGTAAATAAGTTTTTACGACATTTAGTGTTCAATAGGGTAAATCAATACATTTATATTATTAGATATTAATAAATATTATTATTTAAAATAATTAATCCAATTTTTCTAATTATGTTCATATAATTGGAAAATTTTAATTTCAAATAAATCTTGTAGATGTGATGAGAATGTGATTTTTTCAAAGATAAAATGTTCCAATGTTTTAAAAACATTTACATAAAAAATAAATATGAAAGATATTAAAATGGAAGAAATTAGATATTTATATATAATTCATCTAATTTTGATTTTTATGGCCATATTAAAACAGTTTTTTATTAAATCGTAAAATCAAATGAAAAATCTAAATAAATACAATCATTTTGTACTATTCACATAAAATCTATCATTTAAAAAATGTATAAAAAATTTACTCCCAGAGAATATTTCTTGTAGAATTTAAAAAATAAAAATTATTTTTTCACATAAATTTCCACAAAGTGTAAACTTTTAACTATAAAATATTTTCGCAAAGGGTGAAAAAGTATTTTTTTTGGAAAATAACACATTTTAAGCGTAAAATTTAAATTATTATTATATATTGTATAAAAATAGAAGAAAATGTAAAAAAATTAATTGAATAAATAATATTTAATTTTTTATAAAAATAATTCACCAATTTTTTTTTAAATAATTATGTGATGATAAAAAATTTTGAGCAAATAAATGTAGTTTTTCAGAAAAATATTCCCTTTATTTTCAAATGGGTTTTTTCATTTATAATTAATTGGTCGCTAAGTAATTCAGTATATATACATTTTTAACCTATATATTGATAATTTAGTTAATCCTATTAATACCATATATTTTAATGGCTATGTTACAACTATCATTTTGAATTATAATATTTCAAAATTATTTTACATTTAGTTTTAATATAGTGTTGCATGTAATGAAAGATAAACATGGTGTTGAATGAAATTAAATGTATATAAATGATTATATTTATTTGAAAAATATTTTTTTAAAAAAATTCTAAGTGTGTTACATTCAACCCCCACTAGAATGAATTTCTCCTTAAAAATTGATCAATGCAGTACCAAAACTGAGGATTCTTCGGCATCATTACATAATTTGGATCCCAGGTAGCTTCCCCAAGCTGGTTGTTTACCAATAAAACATTGATCAGGTAAGTGTTATTTTTTCTTAAAACATTGTCTACTCGATCAAAAATCTCAACCAGCACATCCTCATAAGAAATATCATTCTCTTAGAGCATAACATCTGAGTTCAGTATATGTGATGGATCAAGTGTGTACTTACTCCGAAGAGATACATGAAACACGTCTTGAACCTGAGAGTGGTTCGGTGGAAGTGTAAATCAATAAGATAAAAAACTAGCATGATCAATAATTTTCAAGGGACTTATATACCTAGAGATTATTTTTTCATTGTATAATAAACATAATTTCATAATTTGGTTGTTCTTTAATCAATTTCCACTTCATCACTTACTTTATGAAATGAATATGAATTTTATGTATTATTTAAGTAATAATATATCACAATATCAATAATATAAGGATATATCATTCATTATATCTCTATATATAACCAAATGGGTAGAATAATTTATGAACAATTATTTATATAGAGAAATAATATAATAATCCCTAAAAACTCATCCAAAATAAATAAAAAACTATCCCATAAATTGTTAACATTATAACCCATAAAAAATTTATAATTTATAAATAATGTCAACAAATTTCATAACAATAATCACCAAAATATCATAAAGCATATCTTGATTGTGAAAAACCAAATAATTGAGTTTCTTAGTAATATATTTTATTGAACCATTGTAATAACTATAATTTACATAAAACCTAAAAGAAAACATTCATACATTCTCATTTTAAGAATAAAACCAAATATTGTTGAATATATTACATAAATTCAATAGTTTGGAAATATCCATCAATAATAACATAAAGAAAACTATACAAAAAAATTATTAAGTTCCAAGGGAATAAATAATATCCAATTTACATTATTCATATCAATCATATTTTTATAAAAATTAAACACCATTTTATAAAAATCAAACACTTATGAAGAGTTATCTTCCCTTAATAAAAATATCACCCTAACATTAAATCACATTTTTAGATCACCTCACTATTCAAAATAAATTTGAAAATCATTATCTATGAACTTATAATTAACTATACTTATATATTTCATGATTTATATAACATTATTTGTGAATTCCAATACGAAAATAGTTTAATCATCCCACTTCATTATAAAACCATTAACTAGGATTCACAATCTTCTTACTTATATACTTTTACCTATGATATGATGTATGAAACATATCCTGACATTAATTATCTCAATTTAATCTTTCATTAAACATTTAACATATAAACCATTATTATAATTTCCTTTACCTTCCATATGTCATTTTTAGTTTCCTCATCAGCAACAATATTACACTTATTTATACCACCATGCTATTTATCATCCTCATATTTCCCCTTAGGACATTGATTTTCATAATTCTCATACTTTCAACATTTTAAACATTCAACTTCCAATGATGTCTTAGAAAGAACATTATTATCATCCATTATGTAAACTTCAAATTACATTTTTTTCTCTAAAATTACTTGATGTTTTCCTTCTTTTTAACATTCCAAACACAGTCTCACCCCTATAATAAATCCAAATTGTTTCATAATCGAAAATTATCAAAATATATATGGTCTCCATCTCCCGAACCCTCAATTAACTCTATCATTATCTTCTTTGGTGAGTCGAATGGTTGATTAATGTGAAATGTTTATTCATTTATCATGATAACTGATTAAGAGTAACCACAATATCATCCACCCCAGTTGTCATTCCATTTATTTTCTCATCAAAAAATGTCTCTAACATTCACTATTAATATAGACCATTCTAGTAATCACCATTGATTAAAGTCAAATAACATAATGCAAGAAACAATATTCTTAATGGGTATCTACATAATCAATAAAATAACTTATATGATGTATACATCATCACAAATTATAATTAATATATACAACCTTAGGTTTATCATACTTCTATCATTGTCATTAATTAAATATTTAATTTTTGTTCTTAAATATTTATTGATTTTACAAAGAATATCCAGAGGGAGTGTCAAACCATGTGTGAAGAAAGGCCCATTTTCACCCACTATGTTATGAACTAGTCCATCTTAATACACAGTTTTCAGATTTATTTCTGATAGGTACCTCTATCCTAGAGCCACATAATCTTATAGTATAGTGGAAATAATTTAATTTCATGTAAAATAATTTTTCTATCCTTTTGAAATATTCTAAATATTTTTCCTATACATTTAATCATTATTATAATTATATTTAAGAGATCCCTATAAATATCCTCAGAAACATCACAAATGGATCAAAGTAATGTTTTCTTAAACTAATTTCCAAATATTCACTAGTCTTATCCTTTGATACCAAATATAAAAACCAACTATTTTCATACAAAAATATCACTTCTCTTTAGATGTATGTTTAATGAATTTTATAAATACATTCTTGAAAACTATAATTGTTTAGTGTATTTTAATAATGGAAAATAATATTATAATTTCATGAAATACATTCAAAAACTCCCACAAATATCTTCTCTCACAATAATCCTCTTATAAATATAAGAATTTTTTGATTACATGGGAAAGGAAGCAAAAGAAAGGGTGAGATCAGATGATTAGTAAGGGTAAAAAATAGAAATATCAATCTATAATCACATGAAATCATACAAAATGTGTTAGGGTATGTGATAATGACCATAAATTATGAAGTTCATATCCAACCTTTCTAAGATCATAAATATGATTCATGATATAAACATTTATCATTTATGAAGACATAGACCATAAGAGTGACAAATCCTTATAATTTAATCAGGATCCAAAATCTCATGCCATAAAATTGTTTCACCATCATAAATATTGTAAATAATTTTATATGTCATGGTTAACTACCAAGACCATCAACGTATTTGATCATGACTAATCACATATTTCCTATTATATATAAGGATGCACATGATTCCCAAAGTTGACGAGGGTGAACCTATTTCTCATTGTGGATCAAGACACATGTTTCCCATAGTAGATTAGGAAACACATCTTTTCCATAGTGGATCAAGACAATCAACTAGTTTCTTATTGTTTTATCATGAGATATAAATCATTACCTAATGCATTTTTGAGAGATATAGTTCCCCCATATCATAATGAAAACAATAAATATTAGTGCCGTAGAATCTGAAACCATTAATAATATCCTAACATCAAAAGGCATATAATGAAACTTATTTTCATAAATATTTCCTAAATATTATCATTTACAATACATATAAATAATAATGATGGCATCATTCAATCTTATACCTATTAAAGAATAAGTAACATAGAAGGATATCTTCATAGATAGAAAATGATTTTGGAATATAAATTATAAATTTTCTTGAGAATAATATGCATTCCAATATGAAAGATGATTTTAAAAAAATAAAACATTATCCAAAAAAATTCAATTAAAATTACATCAAAAACATATAAGAGATGATTTAAATATGATTTTAACAATTTTTTGAGTAAAATATAAATTCAACTAGGAAAAAACATAAATCATATTGAAAATATATTTCTTTTAAAATAATCTTCAAAAAGTAAAAAATATGCGTTAATGTAAATAATTGTCATGATAGTGGGAAACACCATTCTTGTCGTAGACCTTACAACAAATACCCATTTCATATTTATAGTAAAATTTAAAAGGCCATTATTTGAAAAATTAAATGATGATAACTTTTAAATAATTTTGTAAAAATTAGATCATGGTAAAATATGTATTCAAAAAACAATTTAATAAAATTAAATAATTGTTGAAAAAGAAATTTATGAAACATGGATTTGGAAGAAAAATTATTTTTGACTGAAAAATTATTATTCTTAAAAACATTATTTAGAAATATTGAGTACATAATGTATGGAAAATAAAGGGAAAATTTATTCTCAAGATATAAATATATGAGAATAAAATTAATGAGTTTATTAATAGATGTTTCATAATATTTCATATTGGAAGAATAAGTATAAACATTATTTAGATATGATGGGATTACAACATAAAACTCTAATAACTTTGTAATATTGAATCAAAATCTCTTAAAAATTAAAATAAATGAAAAATAAAAATTAATTAAATTAAATATATTCATGATATAACATGTATAATAGGTTTTATATACTCCTCATAAAATAATATTGGTGAAAAACACAACATTTGTCTCAAATACAGAAAATAGAGACAAAAATTCTTTATTGCTATGGTAATGTACTGATCGTAAGACACATGAAAGAGATATCCAAAAAATGATTTTTAAATAAAAAAAAAATTTGTGGATAACAATCATAAAATACTTTCATGGGTATAATATACAAAACATAAAATAAACATGTGGGGAACATGGCTTGTGTCACACATAAAATAAAAGTGAGATGGAAATACCTTGCTATAAGTGTGAACTTCCATCATACATGGTATGAAATAATATATCATAAATAAATGTATATTATAAATCAATTAAAAAACCAAATATATATATATATATATATATATTACTTATGAAATTTTATTAACCATTTATTAAAAATTCCTTGTTAATTTTACGTTTGTGAAAATAACTGATTTTTTCATATATGTTTTTATTTTTTATTTTTAGTCCCCATACTTTGATCATGGTTTCTTAACTTCTAAAATGTTAAAAATTGTATAAATATAATATATATTCATTAAACATGTATTTTTAGTGATCTATAAAAGATAGAGATAGAAATTAAAATACAACGTGACATGCCTCCTACTCATTAGCTTGAGATGGAGGGGGGGTGTTACGTGGCCTTATGAAACATCTTCAAGATACCAAAGGCTGAAAATAATTATCAATTGGTTTTAAAAATTCTGTTTTATGATTTACCCTTGATGAAGAAAACAACTAACAAATAAATCATAACCAAACATACCACTATATATTTCATGTTAAAAATTAAATACAACTAAACATTCCATATATCCAAATAATACTCAAATCATCTGCCACATCAGAAGACTACAAGATCAAAGTAAACACTGGATAAAAAACAAATAATACTCCACGATGATTAATACTCCATGTTCTACAAGCTCTATGATCCAACATCACAAAATATTTAATTTAGCATGTGGTGGTTCTAAATACATGTGATACTTTACCTTACCCATGTCCCAAAAGATTACATATGAAAAAGCACCAATGAGATAAAGAAGTGTTGAGTATAAAACCCAGTAGTCTTTCCCCAATGATTTCCCTATACATGTCACTAGGATAAAAAACATAGAAACCTTAATATAAAACAATCTAATTAAAAAAAATATTCAACACAATTTATAACTAAATATATAAAACATCAAAATTATTTACAACTCAATATAAATAAATTCTATATTATAAATTTCCCATCTATTCCCTTTTTAAAATAAAGAAACAAAACCGAGTATTAGCCTATTTCACTTGTTCCCTTTGTCATAACCAATCCATTCCCTAAATCCAAAATTACAACCATGTATGCTTTGTTATGACAGTTCCATGATCATGAGATGTTTCTAATTAATCTATCAAGTCATCCCAATGGAATTATATCCCATGTGCCATTATGAATTTGGCACCGAGCACAATGTAATTTTTCAACCATGTCTTAGAAATACAATATAAACACACACACCAAGTATGTTTAAAAACCATGCCACTAACAACATGCCAAACACAATTCAATAAAACCATCTCTTAGGGAAAACCATTTTCCAACAAACCATTTAAATAATTCATAAAAACCATATTTAACAATAACCATTTTACAATCAAGTAACGAAATCAAATTTCACAATAATTCAACAAGATTTAATAATTTCAACAAAAAAATATACATCATCACTAAAGAGGATTTATATTATCTTCACACACATATTTTACTACCAATTTCATTCAAATAAATACATATATGAAAAATCCAAAAATGTAGAAAGAGGACTCTAAATTGATGCTACCTACCTAATGGGCTATGACAAAAATGGTAAAAAAAATAACACTCACGAATCTGGGTATGAATTCCATGAAACAACCTTAGATCGCATCCCTTTTCAACAATGATACCAAATATAATCTTATTTGGCATCCAAAATCTCATTTATACCAATAATAATCATTGCATTAGGAAACTAATAGAACGGGAGATGTAGATCTAAATAGATTTTATAAAACATGACAAGAATAAAGAAGAAAAAGAACATACCTCATAAATCAGGCTTATGAACTCCTTGTGAAGGCTTCATATCGGTCCAAATTTTCTTTAGAGTGGTTCTCCAACAACCAAGAGAGTGGGATCTAAAATTAGGTCCACATTAAAGTAAAAAAAGGTAGTTAATGTAATAATTTGTGCATTCACTTTTTTAGGATGTCACATTGAGCCCTCACATGGTATGTCTGCATGGTTAAAGAAATCATGAAATAAAAGTGATTTAGTTACTGTCTAGAATGAAACATGTATGGATTCCCCACAGGGTCTCCATAACCGTTCACCATCTATGCTGAATCTACTATCCAACATCTACCAAAGTGCACTGTTCCTCCTAGGATATCCGCATGGTTTATACAAATTGTACACAACCCATGCGCATCTCCATTTGCCCAAAAATTCTTTTAAAAATCTCAAAAATCTCCCAACCATCTCCATTATACTTATTATACATAAGAATCCCAAATTACATGTTATATTTCCAATACTGGGGTTACAAAATTCTCCCCACCATTGAACTTTCTGCACATGGAATGTAGAAAACCATCATTTACTAAAAAGAGTTTCAATCATTTCTCTTTCATTTTCTTCTCTCATTCCCATGGATCTTCTTCAATATGAACATGTTTCCATAAAATCTGCACTAGACTGATGCTGTTTCCATGATATACTTTATCCTACATATCAACAATAATCCTCATCATTTGTACCAACAATGAATCAAACTCTAGTTTAATGTGATCTCATCTGATCACATTGTTACGATCATGATAATACTTTTTCAACTAAGATATATAGAACACATTATGCACCAAAATAAACTGTGTTGGTAATTCCAACTGCTATTCTACCACTCCATCCAATTCCAGTATCTCAAAATGACTTCTTGTATCAAGGAGATAACTTTCCATACATCACAAAACACCGATGTCCAAGTCCTGGAGATATCCACAAGAACACGTGGTCACACACTACAAATGAAAACGAACATTGACAATGATATTCATAGGTTATTCTTTGAAAAATCTATGTAGTCTCCATTCTCATTCTGATCAAATGAATCTACTTTGTTGTTTTATGGACGTGGCTCTATCTCACTATTGATGTCTAACATGTTTCCACCCAAAAAAGTAGAGAACAACAAGAACTAGATTACAACTATCCAAATAGAGCCATGTGTTATTTAATCCTGATAGTTTTTGTTATATGAGGAATACACTAAGTTTATATGATCATAGCATGAGACACCAAAATCCATTACGTAATCACACAACATGTTTTCGATCATTTGTATTGTCCTTTTGGATTTTCCATCTGTCTAAGGATCATACGTTATACTCATGGTTAATTGAATTTTTGGGGATTTATATAAGGATTTACAAAAAATATATGTAAACCTTATATCTCTATCTGACATTATTGAAATTGGTATTCCATGTCTCTTTAAAACTTCTTGGATATCGATTTTGGAAACATCTTCCCATGTATGAGTTTCGTGAATGGGGATTAAATGGGCCGACATGATTTGAATATCCACTATCACCAATATTGAATCAGGTGTTTAAAATGATATCGGTATACCTATAAAAAATACATGGTTATTTTCTCCCATTTCCACACTAGAATATGTAAAGACTACAACATATATGATAGACTTTCATGCTCTTCCATAATCTATGTACAAGTTATACACTATGAAATGTACACTTCGACTTTTATTTTTCATGCTACTCTACAAAAAAATAATCCATCATTGACATAACAATATTCTATATTCGTATATGAAAAGCCCATCTCAGATGGTGGTAGTCATGAATATGTTTCTTCTGACAAACCATATGTTCAATGTTCTGATTTATAAACCATAATATCTAACCCCCATTCAATTTTTATACCTTAGTGGTCCCCCTACCATTGTGTTTTGACATCATGGTCCCACATTCAACATTGGGTGTCTGTGCCTCCTATACAATCTTTACCAAATCAGGAATAAACGTGGATGAAAAGAAAACTAAAACATCAGCTCAACATTCTCATTCCAAAAGAAGGTTGTTTAGAACCAACATCAAATTCCATTTATATAATGATTATTATCCCAAAAAGAAAATTATGTTCTAGTTTATTCATCTTCTACCAAATTTCCATTACCTGTAATATACAATAAATAAAAGAATAAAGGTTAAAGATACTCCATCAATCTTTTTTTCCTTAAATTAAAGTCATGTTTTAAAAAAAATTGATTCAAACTGTTATAATCCATTAACATGGTGAATTTCACAACAAAGGGACAATGATGTGATGTCTTAAAATCATGGAAAATTATAGCTAACTCCAAATAATATATTTGGAAGTTCATATCATATGCCCTTAACATCTTTGTGTCATAAGAAAAAACATGATCTACTTGTATGATAATGCATCCCAAACAAGATCCTGAATCATCACAACACACCATGTCTCATTTTCAAGATTCTAGAAAATTAAATATAGTTGCTGATGTAAGGCAGATTTTTAGCTCTTCAAAAGATCCATGGTATCCCTCAGTCAATTTGAATAGTGCATTATTTTTTAAAAATATGTCATAGGAAAATAAAGCCATGATAAGTCACACACAATGCACAAGTTATAACCAAATAGTACAAGGATGCTATATATCACAATGACGTTCTTTGGCAGTTTCTTAATGATAACATCTCCTATATTATATGAATCCAATGAAACACATTTTTAATAAATTACATGGCCATGAAATTGTACCTCCTGTATCCAAAAATGACACATTAAAAATTTTTCTTACAAATAATGTCCTCTTAATAATAAAAAACTATCTCCAAGTGTTTCTCATGAAAGTCATTTTTCCTTGAATACACCTACTTGTAATCCACAAGCAACACAACAAAAAAAATAGATATCACTGAAATATCTGATTTATCAAATCCACATTAACCGCTGATGAATTTGTAAGACCTAAATGCTTTACCACATATTGATAATTTCTATATCTTGTTCTAAAATCTGTTTTCACAATATCCTCATTGTAAACAAGAAATTGGTGATATCTTAATTGTAATTAAATTTTAGAGAACCGCATAGCTCAACTAAATTGATCAAATAGAATATCAACTAATAGTAGTGGTTACCGATTGTTTATTGTATCTTGGGTAATATTATGATTATCAATGCATGGACATAGTGTTCAATATACGTTCTTCCCAAACAAGATTAGTTATGTCTAAATAGATGTTCTCAGCTTAATTATTCCTTTCCTTTCCATATTATCTAATAGCAACTTCAATACCCATAAATCTATTTGATCCATCATATATGATGAAAGGGAAATAGGAATGGTCCCTAGAAAGAGATCAATCTTAAACTTCACTTCCCATAGAGGTGCTAACCCTATGAAGTTCATGGAAATAACATCTATAAATTGATCCAAAAATACTGGAAAAATGTTTCCCTTGACCTGTTCTATTGATGCCAATGTAAATGCCGCCAACTTGTAAGAGATAATTCTCAATTCTTATGACAACATGCTCATTACAACATTCATTACAACCCTTTCTCTTCTATATAGATTCTAGATGCTATCCTCAGTCAAAATAATAATTTTTCTACTATAAAATTCAATGTGAGCCTTGAACATTACCAATCTATCCCTACCCATGATTATTTCATAGAAACCCATGTTCAATAGAGAGTAATCCAATTTTATCATATCTCCATCAATAGTTTTAGAACATGCTCTGCACACAAAGGCTTGACATTTTTTTGAACAAGTAGAGTTTTTTATTTTATATGAAATAGAATTATCTCATGTTTTAAACATAGAAAATCAATAACATGAGAAGAAATGATATGATGTGATGTACAAGTATCTAACAACACTTTCACTGGGGTACTATTCAAAAGAATCGTACATCTCACTGTAGATAGTCCTACTTGATCATCCACAATCATCTACTCAACTCCATATAATTTCTTCATCACATCAGTTTTCTCATTGTTCCCTTACTGAGACTGTCCTTACTATGGATTCTTGGTATTCCTAGAATCAAAAATTCTAACACTATTTTATTGATGAGGATATTATGATATTCTCATCTCGTTGAATCATATGGCGCTTGCTATATCGGGGAAGTGTATATAATACACCACATTAGAGAAACAAAACAATAACACTTGAGATTCACCATTTTTTGCAATTTTGTAATGATCTCAGTTGTGATGTATACTATTACCTAATGTGACATTTCTAACTACACTAAAAAATTCCATTCTTTCTCTTGGGTCTTAGAGGAAATTTAATTTATCAAGCGGTCTGATTCCGATGTGTTACACCTTCTTGAGAATAGTTGACATTATTCCTCTTGATCTTAGTGTTAGAGTTATCATATCCTATTGTGATTGAATCTAAAATTTCTCCACATGGTGTTTCACCAATGATATATATCATAAATAAAATATCTGGTTACTATACTGACTCAACGGTTTGAAAATCCTAAGAGATTCTTTTCACCAACTACTGGTTCAACTTTGGCTCAAAAGATACCACATTCTCAATTACCACTTTTATAAGCTCTCATCCTTATACATTAACTAATCTTGAGTTAATTAAAGAATTCAACATTGAGGAACTTTTTAGGATTATGTTTTAGAGAATTAGCCCACAACTATAACATCATATATCAAAAATAACAATGTATACACTTATACTCTATCCATTTTTTTTCAATATAATACAACTCATTAAATAAAATAAGAATTGTTTTCTTTTATAATTATTCTTAAATTATTCCTTTATCTTAACCTTCCTTATACCCTATGAACAACATTTCAAAAACATCAGATGAGCATAAAAAGATTAATATAGGTTATAAAATAACGAAAGAACACATTATTCTATCAATACATACATATCAATGAAATCAAACTAGTAACTCATTAAACATAAGCTATTTTATAGTGAAATCATAAGATTTTTGAATAACAAACATAAATAATAAATTATAAATGTAACTTGTGGAATCCACAACATACTTACATTGAAAATTTCATAGCTACATAGGGTGTTACATTTGGAATACCCATAACACTATATTACATAAATAATTTAAGAGAAACATTAACGTTTACCACTTTCATGTTACCCAATACATTGGAGATCTATTTTAGGTTCACCTTCCCTAGGATTATCAAAGAACCACAGGTATATGTAACAATTCCCACGAACCCAGAAATATTCATAAAACATAAAACAAAGCATAATGGTAAGATAATATTTCTCCATTTCAATAATAATATATCATTTCAATAATTTAAAATAATAATTGATTTCTCAGAACCGTTTTAAATACCCAAATACGTAAAAAGGGTATAAGGTATTTATCTTCCATTTAAAAAATTACATCTTGTTAATGAATCCAAATATAAAATAATGCTCATGGCAGTATAAACGTGATTTTCATCACGTACATTAAAAAGTAACATTCTTTTTTTCATTTATTAAATCATATAGAAATAAGATTTCCATAAAATGACATTAAATGTTAGAGTGGTTTATACACTATATAAAATAGATTCATGTATAACTCAAAATATTGATCACTGGAAGGATATTGAGATGAGGTCCCCTACATTGTTTGTATAAATGATCTAAGGATTTATCAATGGGTTGATTATGTGTAAAAACTATACATCTACAAAAAAAGTAGTGAAAATTACGACAGAAATAATAAAACATTTATTACATACATAATCATGGAAGAATATAATCCACTATGTATGAATCAAAGCCAAAGAGTGTAAAATGAGTTTAGAATTTACATTATAATGATAATTTTGAAAATAAAATTGATTGATTATGTTTATTCACCATAATTAGACATAAATAAAGGATAAATACAAGATAATATGTCAACATTTATTTCTCACATAATAATATCATGACATAATAAAATATTAGATGATTAACCAAATAAATGGAAATTGGGTTAAAAAGATCCGATAAAAAAAATTGGCAGCCTAATAGTATCACATAAAAATATATTAAATGTGTTGATGAGAGAGAAAATGTTATCTCATCACATTGACATAAAATTTATAGTAATAAGTATATATAAGAACATATCACAATATAAGAAAATGGAAGTTAAAAGACCTAACATAAAATAAGTGCCGGTTTTCTGGATGGTTCCAAAGGAGTTAAACATGAAATTTGAAATTTGAAATTTGAAATGTGGTGGAGAATGTTTTTTTAAGGTTTAATATTTTCCTTAAGGTGGCTATTTCAATAAAATAATAAAAAAATGGATTGTGATGAAAAATAAAAAATGCCATTGACTAAAAGTGGAGGGTGAAAGGTTCCCTTACCGTGATTCTGAATTGTCTCGTTCATTGTTTATATTACTAAATAATAAACATAAGTAAATTTATACATTCTGAATAAACATATTTTTATTTTTATTATTATTTTTATATAACCTATTACCTTGCTATAACAATCATATATTTATTCAAGTTCATATATTTCGTTTTGCCGATGATTGGTACATGAGTCAAAAATGAACTAGTCAAAATTAAAAATTGTCCATGTGGCCGGAATTCCATTATCTCTAAAATTATATTGATTATTTAAATAAAATATATATTCAAAATATATATTTATTATATTACATAACATTTTGAGATATAAAATGAAATGCACTGTTCATGGAGATGGTAAGATGTACATACGCATCAACGCTGTATTAATATTATTTTCATATTTATAAGAATGAAAACTAAATGGTATATAAGTTTATTATAATTATATTATGAAATCATATTTTTTATACATTAAATATGATCATTAACTTCATCCTTTATACATTCCATGTATGGAATTAACGAGTCGTATCATTTTGAAGGGGTAATAGTTCTTACATCCTCAAATAAAACTATCGTATCTATAAATTGTGGAATGTATAAAGAAATGATTTAAATAAAAAACAAATCATCAATCTATAAAATAATAAATGTATCATATATTAATATATTTCCATCATAATGGCCACTATGAAAGGTGGTTGAGGAAATTTGAAGAATCATCGTTCTTTGAGGCAATAGTTCATCGTACACAAAAAAAAATATGTTCATATCCATTATATGAATGTGTGTGAACGTGTATTTAAAAAAGATATCTGAAAAACATACTAGTATATTTAGGATACCGATTTTGTTATTTAAATAAATAATAATAATATAATGGGGGTGAATAAGTAAAATAATATAAAGGAACATTATAGAAGACATTACCTCTTAAAACGGGTAACTCCCATTGATTTGAGCAAAAAAGATTTATAAAATTTCCTTATGCCCAAGGTAAGGATTCAAGTAGGAAGACATGAATGTTGGGAATTATTTGGGTAGAGGTTGGATGAATCATAGGGGTATGAGAGGTGTGATTAAATGGTTATAGGTGATCCCCTTCTATTAGAGGGTGGAGTGGATGTTTAGGAATGTTTACTAGTATTGCATTATTAAAAAATGGTTTTTAGTTTAAAATGGCCCCATAGTCATTTATTTAAAATATATGTTTATTTTGGGACTAAAATCTCTCAAAAAATGTTTTATTCAAGTCTAGGTCACAAATTTAACCTTTTCTTATAGCTTTAACCATTTGTAAATTAATTTAACTCCTACTATGTATTCATGTATATTCAAATTATATTGTTAATATTGTTAGTATAAAAAGCCAATCGAAACTAAAGTGCATCATTAATTATTTTTTCAACATTATATATATAATTTTTTAGAATATTTTTTTAGGACAATTATATCATTTAAAAAAATAGTATTTCTTTAAAAAATTCATTTCTGACAATTTTAATAATATTCATTTAATGGATTTTTAAAAATCCATAACAACTAGATTATTTCAAAAAAACCTTCATTATTTATAATAAAACAAGTCATGCTCTGCCGTAAAATTTATGGATGACAGAAAATGTTTTAAAATATATTTATTTTAATATTTGTTATCTCATTTATTTAAATCATTCATTAATAAGGTAATCTCTACATCATTATTGTGTAATAAATATATTTATATATATGATGTATAAAAATTATAAATATAATAAAATGATGTGTCAAATGTTTTTAGATTTATAATGATTTTTTATTGTTGATGATATCACTTATATAACCCAATATGAAAATTGTATAATTAAAAAGTGATGTTTATGTTAAATTTTTATTTACTTTATATTAATTATTATAAAATGTCCTTTTCACATCCAAATGGCACCATGGGGTCCCACAATCGACCGAAGGATGTCCATGGCCAAACATATCTTAAACAATACTATTATTACAACTGTTAGGGTAGTTTAATATTTTTTATAATAATATTTTTTACCACTATTTACCAGATTTACCCTCAAACCATTTTAAATAAAATAATTACTACGGTTACTATTCATAATGTCTAAAAATAAGAAGTAAATATTTAAAAAATCTGGACCTCATGATTCAAAATATGGAATCCTTTTTTCCAAATTCAAAAAATAGATGTTTCATAATTTATTTTAAAATTAATTCCCATTTTCAAACCTATAAAGTGTGTTTTAAGAAGTAAAAAACTACAAAAGATATTTACATGTTTTTATATCCAATTTCAAAGTGAAATTAATTCAAATGACCAAATATTGGTTAAATAATAAAAATTTAACATAATTTTTCTTTAAAATAAATTAATAGTGTAATCTTAATATATAAGTAAAATATATAAAAAGGCAGTTTTGACTTAAAACGCTGTATTTTTTTCTATTCATTAAAATATGAACTTTATCAAATAATTACCCGGAATTTAATCAATGTAAATTTTGATGTTCCAATTCTATATAAGAAGTTTAGTTTTTCAAATATGACTTATAAAATGGAAAAATACTAGACATAAAAATGGTTCCCCGTCAAAAGCCCGTAAAACAACCTTCTAAAAATCATAGAGTATTTCATTATTAAATTACGATTCATTATTATTTTAAACCTTTAAAAATTTTGGGACAAATATCATTACAATTAACAAACCTGAATAATAATATTGTAGTTATTTCTATTCATTCCCACTAATACAACGTCTAGGCGTTAACTACCATTGAAAAAAATAATAATATTATAATATATTTTCCGTATAAGTAAGTAAATGTTATGTGCAACGTAAGATTTAAAACAACTCATTATTGCGTATTGATTATGATATCGATCAAAGAACCCCATTTAATTTAAAAATAATATCTTTTTCATAAATATTAATTGAAATGACAAAGTATTATTTTATAAATATTTGGTTGTTACCTCTTTTGACTGGATTCTATGATACCTATTGGGTTTCATTTTTAATATAATCAACAAATGCTTCATGTCTAACTCTATTATAATCGGAGGATTATAATTTCAAATTATATCACATAAAAATCAAAAAATTGATTTTCAAAATTAACCATATTCTTATTCAATCATTTTTGAAAGCATTAAATATTTTTTTTTGAAATTAAAAACATTTTTAAAATTCCCGAACCATGCTCTTTTCAAAGTCTTTCATTTGAAAAAACATTAAAAAATTTCATAAATAAACACGTTTTCACAAAATATATAAATCATTACTAGAAATGATGTTTGCAAACTTATTGTGGATTCATTCCTCAAATTCATGTAAGTCTCGTCTCATTGGTTAAACCCATGAAAATGTGATTTCAAAATCTTAAAAGTGTCTCCAAAACACAAATGTACACAAATCCCTTGTAACTTGATGTTAAACAAAAAAATGCTAGCTATGTATTTTTAGTCTCTACATTTCAAATCCTGCCAGTCCAACTCCTTTCTAAGATCATACCCCAATGAATATACATGAATGAATTTTAACTCCACGAATAAGAAACTGAATACACGTTGTTAGGAAAGGACTGAATAAGCTAACTCCATTTGTAACACCCCTCTTTCACTTCATTGGATTGAGAAAGTGGGTCTGTCTTCTTTGGCGTTAAGAGATATCCCCATGATTCCAAATGGTTGGAATAAATAACAAATGGTTTCAAAATATCTGGGGGAAGATTTAAATTTTAAGAATTAAAGAACAAACAAACATTATATAACCCGAAATAACAATATATGACACTTGATAAACAATAAATACAACTCAATATTTGTTATATAAAAAAAAATTCAAATCAAGATCCATAGTGGAGTAATAAAACATAAAATTAAATAACACATAAAAAACATATAAAAATCCAATATGACCAAGAAACCATTCTCCAAAAGCTTCATGCTCCAACATCAACAAACATTCCGAGTATCAAGAGGTGGTTCTACAAACATGTGATACTTTACCTTTTTTCCTTATCCCATAAGGGATAATCTGTAAAAGCACCAATGTGCCAAAGAAGGTGTGAGAATAAAACATAGTATGCTTTCCCCAATGAATTCACTAATTACTCAAATAGGATATAAAATTATGTCATATTTATATAAAAACATTTATATAAAAAATATGAAAAATATTTTATAAATAAATATTAACAATTATATCTAGTTTATGAAAAAATATATTTATATAGTAGAGGAAAAATTTCATAGCCAAAAACTTTCTCGAATAAAGGAATCAAACCTGGATTTAACCCATTTCAATAGTTTCCTTTTGTATAATTATTCCATTACACAAATCCATATTTCCAAAAATATATACATCATGATGATAGTTTCACACTCATGAGCGGTTTCTCAATGATCTACCATGTCATGACAAAGTAATTATATCCCATATTGCATTAAGCATTTGGAACCATGAACAAGGTTATATTTCAACCAAACACTTAAAATACAATATGAAAACACACACACACATACCAAGTATGCCAAAAAACAATGCCACTAAAAAAAATTAAAACCCCATTTCAATACAACCAGTTCTTTATTTCAAAAACTTTTCCATCAAACCATTTCAAAAAACCATAAAACCCAAATTTTAAAATCGTAGAACCAAATCATTTTGCACTATAATTCACCAAGATTTCCCAATTTCACAAATAACTATAATTCATCACCAAAGATGATTTATATCATGTTCACACCCATAATTTTTAATCAATATCATTCAAATAAATCAATTTTAAACGATTCCAAAAAATGATAGAAAGGGGATTCGATATTAAATCCACTTACCTTGAAAGTTTGGAAGAAATTGATAAACAAATGAAGAACACACATGAAACCAAGTAAGAATTCTGGGAAAATGTCTTAGATCACTTCCCATGTCAAAAAAGAAACCATATATCATCATAATTTGTATCCAAAATCTCTGATCTACCCATTATGGGAATATATAAAATAAACATGGAGAAGAGGAGAAGTCGATCTAAGTAGATGTAAGACAACATGACCAGAACAATTATGAACTAGCACATACCGCATGAATAAGGCTTATAAACGCTATCAAAAGAATATGAATGAATCACAACATTCTTGGTAGAGGTTATTAAGCCTTCTAGAGGGAATAATATTGAATTAGGTAATCATAGGAGGAAATGGACGTATTTAATGTTAAAATAGGTGAGATTTACATTTTTAGTATCCCACATTGACCCAAAAAATGATTAATCTGCATGGTTATACCAATATTGTGTTATCTAGTCCCTGGGATGACACATTCACAGCCTCCTCACAGAATCTCCGAAACCACGTGTCCACCAGGTTTAATCTATTGTTCATCATCTATCAAAGTGCTTAGTTTCTCCAAGTATTTTTTCATTGTTTAGACAAACAATTCACAACCAGTGCACTTATCCATTATCCCTAAAATCTACTTAAAAAATACATAAAATATACCAACCATCACCTTTACATTTAAAATAAATAATAACATAATGTAAGTGTAACATACCAAAATTCTAGGGTACTGAAAACACAATTCATGGAGATGATAGATCATATGTACACTTTAACATTGATTCAATTTTCTATAAAGAAATAAATATTTAAATGAAAATAATATATTTCTATTAAAGAATAATTTTTATATTATAGATATGACATATATTTATTAAACAGATATTTATTATCTTCCATGTAATATTTAAAAGAATCGAATCAATTTCTGAGGTGGTAGTCTGGTGTACAACTGAATGATATTATCCTATCTCTTTAAAATGTAAAGTAATAAGGAATATGTTATTTCTAAAGACCCTAAGTCTAGAACTCAATCCGGTTGAAAAATTAAGTTTATATGGGACTCAAGTGTTTTTACTTGTATAGATGAGACTATCGAGTAATAGTGGGGGTCTGACGAGTATTGCATGGAGCATATACCCCATGATTCAAAGTTACAATATTGTAGAAATAAACAATATAATGAAATATAAGAGCAATGAAGACCGTCATCATATTAAAACATACAACTAGGAAGTAAAAGGGGGAACCCGTATAAAAATTAATAGAGAACCATGTATTGAGAGGCTATAATATAAAAAAATTTCAAACTAAAAATAATAAAAATAAATGAACCAGCTTAACTAATTAAAATAATAATACCTTTACCCCGAACTGCATATATGTCTCAGAACTATGCTTCAAACCATATATAAAAAAAATAACTAATTTTCCCTTTCTATTGTATAAACTGTCATCCATTTAATCCTGTCAGTCACCAAATAATAGAATGAATATAGTTTGAGTATAACATAGTGGGTTGACACCACCATGTCTAAAATATCCATATCTGATAAAATTTGTATGTAATAAATATATATAAAATTGTATTAAAGAATCAATTAATATAATACAACAATTAACCTACTACAATACTATTCCAAAATATCGCTATGCATGAAGAAAAACAATGAAAACCATACCCATAAATCAATGGTATACACACATAACTTGGAAAATATATATGTATAAACATTTTAGAAACTGATCCAAGCCCTCTATATAATAATTTTTCTATATCAGATTGAGTCCCTCTATATTATCATTTTAGCATAAACAGGCCAAGACCAATAAGAATTGCAATATAACAGGTCTGATTCCTCTATATAATAATTTCAGCATCTATCTCAAGCCCTATATAAAAGAATTTCAAAAAAACAAAAGTAGATAGAGAGAAATTATTACATATAAATCATCATAATCCACAACGGTAAATTCAACCAAATAAACTTTTACCTTTAGATCCCCTTTAATTTCTCAAATTGGGTCATTAAGCAGGAACATTCTAGTTCACATATCAATGTCATATCAAGTTTCACCTGGCATTACACAGAATCAAGTAATCCATTCACAAAAGTGAATCTATAAAATTAAAATTATATGTGGTCTGGTGTCATGTTAAACACACATAAAGCTATTAGAGAATACATTATTATTCCTTGGTAGGCTCACCCTATGGGTAGACCCAAGCGAGGTCTCAACACCATTGGATACAAAGGGTTTCGATGAATAAACCAATGCTTGATTTATCATCACCCATTATATTATTAATTAATCCCCACATTATATTGGTACAATCATATAATATTTTACATAGATAAACAAATGGAAAACCTATATGTGTATCTTTTAGATCACATACGATTAACCAATTATCAAGGAAATACTTTCTATTGGTAAAATCAATAAGAGTGAAGGACTAGACAATCATAATATGTATAAGATAATAAAATATCCATAAGAATCCCTATTTCAAATTTTATCAATATATAGAAACACAACAATGAGTAATATGGGGAATATTGGGGGAAATCAAAGGGAAACAACTATTCAGAGTCTGATCACATGAATGGGAAATATTAAAGGACAAAAAAAATCCAAAATCACTTGGAATTCACCTAGGGATCCAAAATGGAATGGATACGCATGGATGAGATAAAAACATAAGTGAACAGTGGATTTAAAATCACTAGTACCAAGAAATACATGGGGTGAAATCCTTTCATGTAGTTTATTTCCTAATTTTTGAGTTACTCTGAAAAACAAATCCCATTGGGTTTGAATAACAAAACCATAGCAATATATGAAGTTAACCAATATCATAGTGTGTATTAATTTCCCATGATGGATCAATCTGACTCCATCTTTATGGAGACAGTTGCATTTCATACAATATGTAAATAGTGTGTAAATTCCATGTTAGAATATTTAATCCCAGCTTCATAAAAATATCTCAAAACACCTTCAAATTATTTGAAACTCAAAAAAACCGTTATAATCCCCTATAAAATTATTATATCTAGACTCCATTAATTAAATCAAACATACATCACCGAAATTTAGGCCATTTTTTCAAGAAGAATATATACATATCTGAATGATACTTGACCACCATGTTTTAAAATAAAGCGTAAACCTAAAAAAGAGTTTTAACATATAGCTAAATGAATAATATACTTGAAAAATTTTGTGATCATACAATATACACACCATATAACAGAACATCGCTAAGATGCACCATGAATCACTATAGGTTCTCAATAAACATGTCTGTCAACTATAGGTTCACATCAGACTCCAACTCAGATGTATACTCTTGAATTCAGCCATGAAGACATTGTACTCATATTATTGTTATGATTATACCCCAAAGATACATCTCAATATAAGCCACAATATGTATAAAATTATCATAAAAGGATTCATCTACACTAATATCAACATCCTCAATGTCTATCACATGTTAAGAATTGGTATTTAAATTTATATTCCAATGAACCAACACTTTACACTTTACAAAATAGCATGAAAACCCTTGGTTCTATCATTCCCTCATTTATGAGATAGTGTTTCTCAAATCTAGTCGACACCTGAAAAAAAACGACCAAACTCAAAATCAAATGGTCATCTTAGATTTTCATCAAAAGATTTTAACATACTTTTGATGCTCACTATCTACCTCCTTGTCAACTAAGCCTACTAAAAAGTATCCTACAAGAGGCTATTTCCTATAACCACTAACATACATACCCCCATCAAAAAAATCTGTGAATAACATGACCTCATATAAAAATACATAAAAGGTTTCATTGTGAATTAATCTCATATGCTGTTATTATATAAAAACCAAATAAAAGACATATGATAATCTGATGATCCATCGAAATACAAAACATAGTCTCATGGAATATCCTCTACAATATGACTAATCCACTCAAATTGACTATCAGTCTCTGGATGATAGACCACACTAAGAAGAACCTATTATCCCCAATCCCAATGAAGATCCTACCACAACTGAGATATGAAATAAGGATATTAATCAGAAATGACACCCCTTATAACATCCTGTAAAAGAAATCTACCAAGAATGTAACAACTGCCTTGATCATAAGTGGTGAAGTTATCCTTCATAGACATGTCATTTTCTAAGACAACTCAATGTGAAAATAATACAGATACTCAACCCTCCGTCTATGCTGAAGGTTTATGTCCCACTAATAAAATATGTACCTGGTAATCATTTGGTCAATGAAAACCACAAACCTTGTCCCAAAAGATAGTGTTTACATCATCTCAAGAAACATACCACTACACCAAACTCCAAATAATCAGTATGGTAATTCCTCTCTAGAAATATCATATATCAAAATCAATAAGATACATCTCAATAATCCTACATTATAATAGATCTAATTCTAACTCTATATGCGTCACATTTCATGGTATATCCATTAAATAGAAAAGATAATGTGAGGATAGGTTTTGAGATTAACCTTCTCTTCAAATCCTTAAAATACCTATCATATGCATTTGACTAAACGAACATCGTCCCTTTATTGGTCATGTTGGACCCTAGTGCTTCCAAACTGAAGAAGTCCAATATTAAATGATGACAATAATCTTCTAAAACCAAATAGATCCAAATCAAAAGGACATTATTTTATATCCCCCTAGATCCAATTTTTACGACCATATCTAAATCTATAGACACTCTCACTTCTATTATGACATTACCAAATAAGTGTTCTTTATTGATCCATAAACTACATTCAGTTAGCCTAGAATAAATTTGATGCTCCCTCAATATACAAAATGTCATTTTATGATTTTGGGAATAATCATCTGTGTATTAAGAGTATATTAAGATTTCAAAAAAACACGTAAAACATATCCATAAAAGTATTGAAAATCTAATTCCTCACGTACTTGAATACCACTGGTGTGTTTTTTAAAGAAAAACACTTCAATATGAACTCATACAAGATATACCAAATCCTAAAAGCAGTCTTAGGTATGTAGGATGAACTAACACTCAACTAGTGGTATCCAAATCTTTATTTGATCTTCGATAAGATCATTGAATTTCATTGTTGATCAATAATATCATCAATTTTGGGGAATGGTATACCAGTACATGACTATCATATGAAACAACTTATTTTTTTTCTATATCAATGTTTTATAACTATGGCTATAGATCATAAAATTGTGGCTCCTATTGGTGTGGAAATAGGTACATGTATATAGCCAAAGATTTGAACGATGGTTATAGGTGATTCCATTAAAATATATAACCATAGTTTCAAACCATGGATATAGCTCTAGTTCTATGTTGGAAACCATGGGATTAGATATATATCCATTATTTCCATTGTGGAACTAGAGATATTATCATAGTTTGAAAATATGTCTTTGGATTGTACATTCAAGATAGAAAAATCCGGGAATCCTTTCATGTAGATATCATTTCATTGGTTCCACTAAGTTTATTTATAATGTGGAAAAGAGAAATATTCATACATTCTATATAAATATCTATTAGTATGATTACATAAAAGATAAAAATATGCTACAATGATATATTATTGTACTCAATATGGACCATAAAATATATTATAATGACCCTATTGTCAAATCGCATGATTTGTTCCCCAATTCAAACCATCTATTCAGAAACCATGGTTCCTTCTTCAATTCTATACGAAACCCACTAGAACTTGTTGGATGTGTTCTTGAAATAACTCCTCTTGAATGAAGTTACCATATTCAGTCCACAACAACAAGAATAGAATAGGGGAACCTACCTATTTCATATATGATAATTCTTATATACCTAAATTATTTACCTGACTCATAATGGAATATAGTGGTAGGGTGTTGTAACTATAGAATAACTCAATGAATGCATTGAAAATTGTTACATATTCACTTCAAATGGATAGAATATCCAAAAGAGCATGAAATTTTGGGAAAGATCTTACCTGATGATAAGTATAGGAATAATAATCCCTATATTTTTTCCATAATACATGAGTCAAATCCATATTGAACCTATAAATTAGTTTCAGCCACTATTTTTTATAATGATAAAAAAACTAATATATGACATTAAATAATTTTTTTTCTCATATCAGAAGAACAAGTACAACTCAACAGAATAATTAAACAAGATAGTGTGAATCAGTATGAGAACAATTTTAGGGTGGTGTATCTGGTAGTCATGCAATGGTTGAAGTACAAATTATCCATCATTTACTACATGTTTTTAGTAACATCCTGGGACACCTCACTAATCAAATTATCTAGTTTACTACCAAAGGAATGTAAAACCTGTTATAGAGGTTCATTGTGAAAAAATTGTAAAATGGGAATGATAGTGCATGGAAATGTTCATCATCATTATATCCTTAAAATGATATGTTATAATTGTAACCATGAAGGGGATGAAATATATATAAAATTATTCGTTCTAACATTCATAGGAAAATAAGAATGCGTAATCTTTTTACACTAATGATATTTACTTATGTACACAAAACAAAATTACATGTACTTTGGTAAAATCAATAGGATTTCATATCATAGTGCATGGGTTTAATTTTAGTAAATATTTATTTTAATTTTCAGCTTTTTCTATAGATTTTAATATTAGGGTTATCTAGTTTCAATAGAATTATCTCACACATATACTCCTGGATGAATTTGGATAATGTGTATGTTTTCATTAAAATTATTCCTCCTCATTTATCTCATATTATCTTCCAAATTTAATACAATTGAGTGAAATTATTTTCTAGTAAATAGAAAAAACCCTACATAATTTTAAACTTCATCTCATATGTGAGAAATACTATAAGATGTTTTCAAAAAATTGTGTAAACTGAATGATAAGACATGACATGTTGAAATGATATATCATTGAATACCCAATCCTAACAGATTTAGGGTTGAAATGCAGATCCATAATACACCCATAAATTATGTACTAAGATTATTATTGTTACAATATGAAAATAAATTAGTTTTAGGAATATTAAATTTGAAAAAATTGGAAAATCTATGTGCGAATGAGACAGAGTGAAAAATAAATAATGAAGAGAATCATGCATGAAAGAAATAATAAGCTTACCAAAAACATTTAGGAACGCGAAACTCACCACAAATAACCATAGATACCAACTAAATTTGAAAAAACTCCTTCAAAAATTAAACTATAAAATGAATATTTCGTAAATCATTTCATGATTGGAAAAAATTACAATAATGAAAATATCTTCTTTTGAGAGGGTTATTGAATTCCAAAGAAAGTGTTGAATAATCTGAATTTCATTCTTCATGTAGTCACTACCTAATCCAAGTTGTTATTTTTCTGACAGTAGATACATATTTCTATATCTTTTAGCATTTCACTTTGACT
Organism: Viscum album; assembly: GCA_963277665.1. NCBI lineage: Eukaryota > Viridiplantae > Streptophyta > Magnoliopsida > Santalales > Viscaceae > Viscum > Viscum album. Next base: position 1,676,300,569 of record OY728133.1, read on the forward strand.
TTACTACTTCGACTTCCATCTTATGAAACATGACCATCATCTCATCATCATTATTACTTTAAAACTCCATGGAAAAAATAATAAAAAGAACATTCAATAAAATAATAAACATGATGTAAAAAGATGAAATGAGAATTATTTATGTAATATAAAATGTTTCAACAAGGAAGAAAATGACTCAAACCAAAAATGAAAATGTTCAATAAGAAAACATCCTTAGAATATCTAGTTTTAATTATAGGCACCAATATCTTATACAAGAAAAATACATATCCACTAAGGTGCACCTTCAATGTTTGATCATATAATAATAATTAGAAAACTACAATGTTTTTAAAATATTTGAAATAGATATCTATAATCAATTTAAACATTTACATGAATATAGATAAAAATACATTACATATAGTTATCAATAAAATTGTATTAGTAGTAGATAATGAAGTACATTGGATATATATGGTGAAATCATTGCAAACAAATCCTATAAATTACAATATTGTCAACAATATTTGTTAAAAAATATTATGAGTAGTGAAGTACCCAAAAATTAAAATATGATAAGGAAACACAAAATAACATTTCAGAACATCAACATTGACCATCAAAAGTATCCCAATTTTTTCAATTTGAAAATTATATCAGTATTGATAACAACCACTAAGCTATGAAAAAAAGATAGCATAATTTGGAATGAAATTACAATGAGAATTGAAAGAGAAACATTAAATAATAGGAAATGTAAAAAACCAGATCATACCTTTATATGAGACCGTCTAATGTATCCTAATTTTATAATTGGATAATTATATCCTTTTTAGTTATAAATCATTAATTTCAACCAATGTATGTAGAAAAAACATCAATTTTATAGAACATACCTATATATGAAGTGCATGATCAATGTTTGGGTTGGAATCACCAACCAAAAAACATTTTATATGGAAAGGATCCATACTTACATACCATAATAGTTATTTTGATCATATAAATAAAATAGAATTGGAATGCTATTGAGTACACCATCACAAAAATATACAAACATTAATGAAATATAATGAAAAACCACAATGAAATCAGAGAACAAATCTAGGGAGAATTGATTCTCAACCCCCCTAGAAATAATTAATCCGAATCATGGACATTATTACATAGAATGACATTAAAAATTCATCCTATTAATATTCTATGAAGAAACATTAAAATCAATTAAAGACAGATCATCTTGAAAATCCTTGAAAACCCAACCAATTTCATTGAAAACATAAGACCTCTAGAAAATCGGGAAACCCCAATCTACCATAATTTATGTATTAAAAACCTAAATAGGAAATGAATTCATATTGAATAGACTCTAGGAACATTGGTGGATTCATATCCAGAACATCCGAAAACCTTAATGAAGACTTTTTCACCTGACCAAAATGGGTTTAAATCCAAAACATCTATAAGTTATATAAGAGTCTGAATGAAAGTGAGGATTACTCTGTAAAGTGAATTACATACCAAAATTCATCTCCTGGAGTGTTTTGGGTTTTATTTTAAATTTTAAATTGTGTTGTATAAAATCAGCGAGTCATGGATGTTGTGGAAAAGGAGAAAGTCAAATGGTTTATTAGTAAATGAGTTGGTAAATATAATTTTTAGTAGTAGTTCCACAAAACTGAAAGAATCCAACAAAATATCCCTACGGCTAGACAAATAATTATTTAATAACTTATCACTTTTCAATTAAATGAAAAAAATGTAATGACTATCATTATTAATTAGGTATGAATGCAGGTTCTAAAAAACATGTAGTGGTGAGGTGAATATTGAGAAAAAAAATACCATGTTGGGTTAGAAACCATTCATGGTGAAAACATAAACGGAAATATTAAACTAACCTATGGACTCACATTAATTACTTTTCCCATATAGACATATTAATTTTCTACATTCATGCATTGGAAAGGATGTTCCAATATATGGAAAATGATGCGAAACACATACATATAGAAAATTATAATTATTCTCCTCATTCTTTTTTGATTTTAATCATAATCTTCCCCATCGACACAAAAAATGCAACACCATTACAATCACAAAAAAATGAATTGAACATGAATTATAAAAAAATTGGGATATTTTTAATATATCACTAAATAAATAATCAAATAATTTATTATAGGACCTAAAATTTTACATCTAGGGAATCATTTAAAACACTATGAGACAAGAATGGAAAGAACAAATGCACTAATCCAGAAGAAGCATAGAATGTATTATACCTTGATTAGTAGAGTGGTGATAACATGGTGATAAATCATTAAATAAATGAATAAAAAATGTGTGAAAATAATTTTAGGATCATATAAAATAAATTGAACATCAAAGTTGTTGTTTAAAAGAAAAAAATTGTAAAAAAAGAATTTCGAAAAATAGAGGATATAATTAATTGTACCTATAATTTAAATTATCACAGCGGAATATTTGAAGATCATTATTGTATTCTAAGGGAATACACACCTGTTTAATTTTTTTGTTCCATCATAAGAGTTAAATTAATGAGATATTAAATTTCAAGGATATAGTGAATGAAAATATTACCGTAAATCACTTAGGATTGATTGAATGAGTATATAACTGAATTATGTCTAGATATGAATTTTCTGTGAGAGTTAAAGATGGAGATAAATAAGAAAAATATATGATGGAACCAGGCTGGATCAATTTTTATTATGTATATACACGTTTGAAATTATAAGGAAATAAAAAATAAGTGAAATAATTTGAATATAAAATAAATAGATGTTTTATGATCATAAAGAATCTAGTATAAGTTAGTTTAAGATTAGCATAGCACATTGAAATAATTGGAATATATTATGGGTTAAATGAATAAAGTCAATAGAAACGTAGTTATTCTATCAGTAAATGTAAAAAATTAATATATTTTGAAATTAAAAAATAATAAGTCAACTGTAATCGTAGTCTAAAAATTTGAAGATATCATCGAATGTAGCTATTTTTGTTTCATATAAAACTCTTGGTACATGAAAAATAATGATTTGGTATTATGATAAATGAAATTAAGAAAATGAATACAGTGGATTTGGATTTACATATAATGGAATAAAGTAGAAAATGTTATCCAGTTATGTCTGTTCAATGACTTCTAGAAGAATAGGTTAAGGTCCAAAATGATTTTGTATAAAATTAAAGAGATTGGGTTTATAAAAGGAAATAATTTGATTCCATTTTTTGATCATATTGTGGTATAAATAATTCTAAAACATAACATCTAAAATCAATATAATACCCCATTGAACAAATATTTATTATATTGTGAAATGAAAAACATGTAATTTTTAATCAACCGTTTGAATAAGGAAAAAATCTGATTTCATGTTTTCTTAATGATTCCAAATATATCTAGTAACATATATCTACACTATGTGTCTTGTGATAGGGAAATTGACAATCTTAACTGTGAAATAATATAATGTGTGTTTTATTGAACACAATACCATAGTTGAAGGTCCTATTGTAATGTTGCAAATCTAAAATGACAAATAAATTAAGAAATATCATATTTTAAATACAACATTATTATAAAAGACAACATTTTAATGTCTCAAAATTGGGTTTCTAGATTATAATTACTGTACTGAATATAAAATTTAAAGAGTCATGATGCAATATTTTATGATAAATAAGATGAAAACTACATGGTTTTCCAATAATAATGAATTTGACATTGTGATAAGTATTGGGATATCCAAATGTGTTTAAATTATTAAGAAATAGTTTATGTTCGAATTGAATAATTGGGTTTTTGATCACCATGCCTCAGATAAAGGAGAAAATTATGAGATGAAATGATGGTAATTTCCCCAATCCTGTAGTGAGAAAATAAATAGGTTTCAATAAATTTCTAAATTAATTAACAAAATCAAAATTTGAAAGATCCTTACCTAGCGTGAAAAAAATATCCAAAATGAATTTGTGGTTCAACCAGTAGAGAGAGGAAGAGATGATGAGATTCAATGTTACTCCTAGTTTTTTATGAGTTTTCATAGTTTATATAATATGTAATCTAGTTTTTGGGGCGTTCCATGTTAGCCTGAATGGATTTTGTTTCTTTTTTCCATAATACATTCTCTATGCATATTAAATTAGCGTTTTCTAAAATTTTACAAATGAAACAATTGAATTCTAAATATTTAAGACATTGGCTTCAATATAAGACATTTTTCAATTGAATTTCAATTAATCTAATACATCAGTCAAATATAATGTAATTTGGCCTCAATGGGAATGACATAGACCCATTTTTAGAATTTTGTGGCAACATATGGATTTAGAGGAACTGTATATGGATTCCACACATCATATGACATGAGAAACTTATAGAATACAGATAAGGTGAGTGTGAAATCCAATGTAATGGAAACTAGTGGACCTAAGATCAATGTCTTCATTATTAATTCAACCAAATTTATAAAAAAATCTCCTCAAACAGATCCACATTGAACTCATACATTCAAATAAGAATATATTAAATGTTGGAATGAAATTTGATTCAAGGAGATAATTTTAGAGACGCTTAGTGTAATAAATCAAGACTGTTAATCCATTAAAAAAATATCATTTAATGATGGAGTTAATCATACACTATACAGAAGTATAAAATATGAAAATATATTATAGGGAAAAACTTATGAATAATTTTCCCTCCCAGTTTTAGACTGTGTAAACTAATTTAATTACATTATCTTAATACATAGAATGATTTGGTTTAGGATTATATAATATAACCCTAATTTAATATATCTACTTTTAGTTATGTTATTTTTTCATCCTTTCATTTTCTATTTGATCTATATTTTAGTTATTCTCACGATCATATCCATGATGGGAGGCTCACTCAAGAATCTCCCAAAGGTTAGAAAACAAAGATTATAGTTCTCAAACACCAAGCCCCGTTTGTTTTATTTCAAAATATAGATTTTGATTTATGATAGTTAGAGTAAAATATTTGTAAAATGATATTCATATTTCTTAATTTTTATGACATTAATAAAATCCATCATTATCCTATAGTTTGATTTTAGATGTAAGATGGGATCAGTTTTTTAAGGGGTCAGATTACATATGGTTAGGATTTATTCATAGGCTTGGTGGGATGAGAACATAGATTTTTTCATGAGTTTGATGTACAATAAGATAATATATGTGTTAATGATTTATTTAATTAGTTATGAATGGACCACGAGTAGGATAAGTACATCAAGACTATAATGATACATCAACAAGGTTAAATCCAATGATATCTCATTAAAAAAAATTCAATTATTCTATATTGTAATTTGAATGTTTTTATTCATTCATAAAAAAAATTGTTTTCTATTTCTAATAATTTAGAATCAAATCAATAATATTATGGGTGTGGATAATGATACTCCAAGACCAACTCCTTGACTGACAAACATGTGCTCAACACTCTACTATACATAGAAAATTTAAAATAAATATTTACATCCTTCCCAAACAATTAACATTCAAACATGGAACTATTTCCATGGAGTTGGGATGAGATTTTTTATCTCTTAGACTAATTATTTAGTTTTTTAATTCAATTATTTTTCATTTGTGTATGTTTTAATTTGTTTCTTTCTTCATTTTTATATTATTTCTATAAGTTCATTAAGAATTACAATTTGGAAATATTATTTTAAATCACAAAATTAATAAAATTTTAAAAAAAATTATATAAATATTATTGAGTTTATGGAACCACATATACATTTTTTAACACTAATCAATTTATCTTCTCATAGGATCCTGATAAATATTAAACTCAAATGCATTAGCCTGATTAGCTATTGGAAAAACCTAATTAGTGGGATAATGAACATTAAAAAAATAATGATATTAATTAACATAAACTACATTTTACATGAAACCATATTTGTGAATGATAAGCTACACTATAATATATTCAAGTCTACATAAATTGATATAGTTTTTTAAAAAAAATAACTCAATGATATATAGAGTGTATGGGTGAGTTTATGTTAATTTTTCCATGATATACACAACCATTTGACATAATTTAATGTATTGAAAAAAGTAGGAGAGTATTAAGATTAATAAGTGAAATTATCATTTTCCCAAGAAGATATATAGGCGGTCAATGAAACAAGTAAAGACACATCCCATTAAGTATGTTTCATGGATTTTTCCAATGGAACTCTAGTATAAATTCATGTTATGAAATAAATTATTTCAAAAGGATGATCAAACCACATACCACATATTTTTCAATTATTCAATAATTAAAATAAAAAATAATATAATATATTTTAATTATATAGATTCATGATTACAATACTATGACTTGTGAGAAGATAAATCAAAGTATATATTGATATTTAAAATAAAACATATGGATCAATTACCCCCCAAATAAAACCTATTATATTGGTATTCATTCATGACCAAGATCTCACAATCGAGCCACGTAATGTTGTAAAACAACCTCTAAATTAATTTTTTATTGATTATTCATGCGTTTAGAATCTGTATAATTCACAAATTACTAAAATTTATATATATTTTAGCAAAATTTATCCCTTGATTGTGATAAGGACCCTGAGGAACCCATCATAGAAGAGATAACCCTAAAGGCCTTTGAGGGTAATCAAATTTACGGATTGTGACTAGATAAGATCCTCAAAAAAAGATGATCATTGGGAGGGGGTGGAGGCATCTGATCCGCATTGAAGGAGGAGTTAGGGAGGCCACCTAGGAGTAGTGATTGATTGGTTGTGAGGTGTTCGTGTTTAGTGGTGATGGAGAGAGAGGATGGTTGGAGATGAGAGATCGCGGATGGGTGTCTGCATTCGGTGGTAGTGAGGGGCATCATCGGGAGGGGAACAATCGGGGAAGGAGGCTCAAGGAGAGGATATACCATGAGGGGAACAATATGGGAAGGAGGGTATTTCAAAGGAGAGGTTAATTGGAGGTGGACACAGATAAGAGGAATCATCCCAACATAATCAAAACCTATTACCATGAGTTTTATTAAACTGTGGCTTCAAATAACAATATAGCCACGATTAGAAATAATATGACGATATAAATTAATCTTTATCGACGTACCTATAAAAATATTGTAATAGTTATATTCATAGAGGTCTTTTTTCTTTTATTGTGTTTCAATATCTAATAATGCAGACATAAGCACAAACTCCAATCATAATTCATAGAAAAATGACATATATAACCCCATGGAGATATACTTGGATATATGAATCCTTTTGTTTATAGACCATCCAACTGAACCATTTACTCTTGAATCACTTCGGTGGCCATAATATATGGTGAGAAATAAATTATCTCTAATCCCAGTACCAACCTGATCATGAATTTAGTCTCTTTCTCAGGATGTAAGACACAAAATTGATACCGAAATATATCATAAAATGGTCCACACACTAGAGGAAATGTATCTAAATATATTCCACCATAATCTACAGGATGATCAGCTATGTTTTACAAGATACAATAGGATCATTACTGAATTGTTCCCCCATGACTAGCCTGAAGATCCCACTCACCCTAGTGAATATAAGTGCCATCATCTGAATTTTGATAGGTAAATCTACTTTAGTAACTATCGATATCATCATCAAATAGAACTAGATAATCCATACCAAGAACAAAATAAAATCAATTCATTTATAGCATAGATGGTTCCCAAAATAGATGGTATCTACCAATTTCTTGAGAAAATGCCTTGAAACATTTCAAAATCACTAACTGCACTCCAAATTTTGAATCTATGGTCAAAACATCATCCATGATTTACAAAACCAGTACCTACCCATTTAAAAAAAATTAAATTTAATGTAATGTTATTCTATAGTATTAAAAAAACACAATCAAAAGTAAATGATACAAGATTCAAAAAATTTCTGTTAGAAGGTCCTATATCCACACTAGATAGGGTAATCTGTATAATGTGCCACTGAGTTATTACTCTACCATGGGAAACTGTATAACTCCTCTATAATTCTCTCTCCTTACATAATAAAATCATACACTAGGGTAACCCATCCCCTACATCAACTTGAATATCCATTAGAACTCTAACCAAATTTCTACTATGGGGTAGCTAAATCCATCCAACACATTTTTACCTATCCCGATCCCCGGACAGTACTCCTCTATAATTTTACCATAAAAATCCCTATAGGTGATCTAGAAAATCACATTAATAGAAACCCAAATCAAGGTAAAAGAATTGATGATATTTTTTAACCATCCTTCCACACTAATAGAACTATAATATAACAAATTATGGATATTTCAACACACTACACTAAATACTCAACCAGTTGTTTCCTTGGTGATATATTTCATAGAAAGGCTTCTTACAACCATAAGAAGATATCATAGTTCACCCTATGAAATATCTTGGATTCTTAATAGTGAAACTATCAGATTACACTCTATCATGAGTTTCAAATTCATCAAATATAGTAAGATAGATAGGAAAAATAAGTTCTCTTATTACCTGGTCTGATAATGAAGTCCAACTAGAAAATATCTCTCCTTATAGAGCTCATCAGCTACCAATGATGATGTAAATCACTATAAGTCAGTGATAACTCCAAAATTTTCCATCCCTAACATTTCATTTTTTTATTAGGTGAATAAACTCACAATAAATATCATCCCTCCTAATTTATGGATTAAATTGTATTGAATACATTACCTCTATGTCCTCCACGGATAACTCTTCTTACAACCCATGTTTCTCTAGAATGTACCACTAATTGTTGGTTAGTACATGAAGAATTTATGTATCATGATTTACCCTTATATTATAGTGCCTGAAAGTGATTAAAGATCATTTGGACCGAATCAATCTATAACTCATATACATGGGGTCCTCCTTCAATATTTAATGTTATATGGTTCTGTAGTTGAATATCTATTTTCCGTCTAGGTATAAATGCAATTGGGTGAGTTGTCACACATTCCATGGATCACATGACCCTTATGAAGCTATAGTAAAGATGGAAATCCATCATTTCTATGGAATATATAAGAATCTCTACTTTAGCTATGTTAGGTTTTTTAATAATTTTAACTATCCTCATGCTGTTTTTAATGATGTCGAGGAGGAATTTTCTCTAATAGACAATTTAAGTCCTTATAAAACTAGATAGACACTGTGGGTAAGTCCCTTAGGTGGTCTATAATTATGAAGGGAGAGTGCAATCATCTCCATTACTCAGTAGAGAATAATCATCCATTACTATTGGCCACATCATTGGTTAGGTGAAAAATGTCAACCACCAGGATCAAGTAGTTAGTTTGGGAGAGCGTAATCATCCCCATCACTAATGAGACAATAACAATTCATGAGTATAATAAGTATGGATCCGATGAACATATATGTTAATCATAGGGATTACATGAAAAAATAATTGAGAGCATAATCATTCTATTTGATCTAGAACATGAGAACAGTGAAATAAACATCATTACACAAAGAACAGAGGAGGGTCGAATCATCCTCAAAAACATCAATAGGGATGTGAAGAAACTGAAAAAATATTTTGATTAATATCCGGATACAAGGTTACACACATAAATATCCCCATGAATTAAATAAAGTGGAATCAAAAGATGGATACCATGAAGTATGTTTGGTAATCCTCAATAGGAGGTCTCAATATCATGATCCCATGATGTATATCTAGGAATCTGAATAAATGAATAAGATGGATCCCATGAAGTACATAAGAGCATCCTAATGAAAATTTTCACATGACATCAGGATCATCAGCCACAAACCAGTTATTTCCTCTATTAATTTTTGATACATTAGTAGTAAACAAGTGAATTCATAATTAAAAGTGAGGGTGGAAGAATACATAACCCATTACTACATCCATAGTACCACATGCTTACAAGTTTGGCACAAGTTATTAGGTGAAACCAGCTACCTTTTTCTACACAATGTTCACATACAAGACCTTGGTCTGTCAATCATTGGGGCACCCACTTGGTCCCTCATTCCATAACATAGGAGAGAATTGATATGTTTGGGCCCTTAAATTCCACACATGAGAAGTAATATTACTTGGGATCTCTAACAATGAATGTATAAAAGTAATCCAACATAGTATCCTTGATACTGATTATGATGAGTCATCCAATGTGGGATCCTAAGAAGAATACATAGGCAAATTAATCCTAAATGGTATTATCTAGGTTATTATGTGATATTATTCAACTTATAGGGGACCCTCAGTAATAGTATAAAGATATGGGCATCTTACACGGATCCTCAAATCCAAAACATAGACAAACACATCTTTCTAGGGATACTCAAAAATATCTAAACTCATGACCTCATAGGCTAGAAAATGATTTCTCACAAGGGACACATCCTTAATAGAATATGTTGGGAAGCATTTGTCAAGAGATATAGATCATGGTTCATATCATATCAAAGGTCTAAATATCAGGACATTGCTAGAGTTTATTACTGGAGGAATAACATCTCCATAAATAATAAATCCCCAAAACACACATTAGAAATCATTAAATTACCTAAATGTTTTCAACATATAGATATATGTGGAAACAAATAATAATTGGCTCATATTATGTATAATTCAAACTTCTGGGCATAATATAGGAAAAAACCATGGGTATCAAAGGAGAAGTAAATGGTGTGTATACCTTGCACACAGTGTGTACCCCCGCCTGGGCATGTACTCTAGATGGAAATGGCATATAATAACCCATGTACACTATTTTATGGTTCAATACAAGGCATGTACCCAACATGGTGTACCTTCCCATGATCCTTAAATGGATTTTCAATGTGTTTTCTTGGCTCTATATGTCTATAGGGATTGAAACCCTCATGGTGTATGGCGGTGTACTCTACATAACCATGTTCCCCTACAAGGGCAATCTGGGTGGGTACTTAGCTACACATCTGAGTCAATGTACATGGAATGTAAACCTTATACAAAACATGTGCAACTAAAAATATTATCTTTCCCAAATGGGAAAATAAAAAAACATGCATTCTTCAACTACACATTGTTTGATAGAGATTTCTAAATAGGAAACCATTCAAATTGTATTCAAAAAAATTGTTTCTCAACAAATTCTATAGATCAACCCTTAAGGGATCCTAATAATTTTTAATAGGGAATTCAAAAAAATGGATAATAAATAGTGATTTTAGGAAAAAAATAAAAATAGCATACCTTTAGTTGAATACCACTAAAACATAACCCATATACATAGACGTTGGCTAACGAAATATGATCTGACTAATTCTAATATCTATGGGGGTGCCTCTCTTCTCATCCCTCACACTATTTCTCACACTCCCTATCCCCTCTCAGTCATGCAAAGTAAGAATCCAATTGGGTCATGCAATAAAATCTAGATAAGGATAAGAAAATAAAAGGTAGAAAAAAAATAAAAGAAATGAAAATGAAAAAGGGGACTGGGCCAGCCTAATGGATGACATAACATTACACACTATCTAGGATAAAATCCCATTCTGGACTCATCAGAGGAGAAATAATCTCAATCAGATTCTCTATTATAATGATATAGTCGAATGAACATGTGTTGGTAAATTAATATTTAAATAAATAATTTTTAATAATTAATTATTCCATGTAAATTAAAACATATCAAAACTCTATCAAACTCGTGTTTTCATGAAACCACCGTATTTCAAGACTAACAGAGTTGTTGGAAAAATAATCCAGGAATGTATGTTAAAATAAAATTACCATTTTACCTCTTAGATACATCTCAACTAAAAAATTCAACAATCCTTCTAAAATTTCTTTATTGGAAGAAATGGGTCGTTACAACATTCCCACAATATACCATCACATCCTCAATAATCCTTGGTTGTAATCCAAATTCCTTTCACTCATCTATAGAATTTTTTCAACTAAACAATCTCAATTTTCCAATGACCAGTCTCATAGAGACAAAAATTGTCCTACACATGAGATACTAAACAATGATAGATATAATACTCCCAACTATTGTAATACATATATCATCATATCATTATGAAACTCTAAGCTTAACATCTCATAGAAAATTATTAATTTCAATTGGAAATGAAGGTTACCACCGAAAATTCTAATGGTACACTCCCAACCATATAGATTACCTTATATTGCTCCTTGACCAAAACTCAATAGTTTTCTTTATCATACCATGAAAGAAAATTTAAGAGAAAAGAATATCGGTGTAGAGATGACACTATCATAGTCTACTCAGGATGACAAAAAGATTTAGTGTGGTCTCCTCTAACTAGATTTACAAAATTATTCCATCAAAAGTAATATATATCCCTTTATGATATATATTCACATATAACTAGACAACAATTTCTTTTAACAAAATAGGGACAAAATATCTTCCAACAACGCATGTCCATGTCCGGTCATGGGTTAACCACTTCACAATACCCAACTCACTTCTGATGTCTCCTCTACTTTGGGGTTACATTTTTTATTTAACCAATTCATCTAATAAACCATTAACATAAAAAGTATTGAAAATGTTTATCCTCAACTCACACACAACCACTCCCTGATTTTGGCCTTAAATGGTACCATGTGTACTAATGTGTACTATCATCGCCAGACTCATGCTCATTCAAGTCATATATCATAAGGCTAAGCTGAAAATGCTACATGGAACATCAATCATATTAAGCTAGAATATACCTTTGAAATCTTCCAAATCAAGCACCTAACTTATGTCATAATTTATTCCATGACTTATTGTCACTCAAAATTGTTTCAATCTAGAGAATCCACCCATGCTCAGACTACATTAGCAGTAGTGAAAACACTAGCCAACATGCAGGATAAACCAAATAGATCTTCTCGTAGATAAAATCATGATAAAAAATCACATTATGGTAATTTTTGGAAACAAAAGGAATCACCATGCCTATATAGAAAAAACAATCACAAACAATAAATTGGTCTCAAATGAAAATATAACTAAGCTCAATGCCTAAAAGGAATTAGAAAAACCATTGCCAACCTCACTCGTAGGATTCCCTTAATTCAAATTAGTGTCAACCAACAATGGAAAAAAGCCTATCCTATGGGCCTTTAGAACTTCTACCTAGCCCTACCTATTAAGGATCACAACTGGGTCACCTGATCGGACTACCTAACCATAGGAAAAATATATATAAAGGAGTTAAAAATAACACTTACCTATAAGGGATAAAACTATTAATATGTCTTTCAAGGGGTTGATCATCTCCAATCAACCTCATTAGAACTGGTCACTAGAAGTCATGATACCAATTTAAAAAATATATTGAACTTACACTCACTGGTATCCATATAAGGTAATACCCACTCGAGATCTAGTTCACTAGAAATGTCTTGGTGCATATTGCCTTCGTACTTAGTGACATAATTAGATATCTAAAAATGAAGGTTGAATAAGTATAATGTAATTAAATACATTGCAAAAAAACTATTTATATGTTTACTAAAACATTATATAATCAATTCTAATTAACAAAACCCTACAAGGATTATATCACATAGGAATCATGTATCCTACCAACCTACTAGGGTCACTATACATCGTGTGGTTGAGGATTGGGTCATAAGTCTCACAATCAAATGCCTTAGTATAGATCCACATCACAAACTATCATAATGAAATATATATCAATGTCATCCCAATTTAAAAAAATCATAAAAAACCCATACATAAAATCACCATTTAGTTTTTATTTTACATGTTAAACAATTGGTCTATATCATTAGTATAATCCTACATTATCAAGCCTCTAACATGTGAATCTAGTGTTCGAAATATAATGAAAGAGTTACCTATATCCATTATCAAGCAAGAGAAAAAATCAATATAAATCTTATTATTATTAGGATTAGAGTCATAAATACATAATAAATCGTCACATACACACAACCTATGCATATCTCAATGAGAAATTCATATAAAAATGTAAAATCATAGACTACAACAATAATTCCACATCTCTGGAAAATAGGAATACCTACCAAAACAAGTGTACTTTACATGACATCCTGTTATACATCCTAGGATCACACACATTTATAATAATTATATCAACTTTATATCAAAAAATATGTCAAAGGTAAATGAACAAACAACGATACTACTCTGTAATGTCCTGACCAGAGTGCCACTGAACCAGTGCCCCAATATAGTTCTTCACAGGGCCTCAAGTGTTTCTCTCCATATGCCAGAGTCTACCGATAGGTAGTGAGGGCCTAGGGTGTGTCTATGGAGAGACATTTATATCATCTCAAATTAAGAAATATTATAAAATAAATTTTTTTAAAAAATAATAATAATAAGAGTGAGGAAGTAGTATAAAAACTAACATACAAAAATGTTTTATTAATAATTGAAATTATATAAAATTACAAACATCCATGTCATACATACTACCTTGGTCACCCAATGGACTTACCATACATGCATGATTACATAAAAGAAATTGAATTAAAATTATTGTCATATATTACTAAAATCAATACATAAAACGTACCTATTATCCAAGATAATTGTAAACTACACTAGCCCAATAATAATAATTGACATGGTAATCACTTATTGATCATGACACCCCTGATAATTTCTTTATCATCCTCAAATCTGGTATCAACATGAAATGTAGACATGAGGTACGTACTCACATTGATGTGGACAAAAATGTATAAGAAAAAATAAATATAGGCCTCCCAAACTATGAACATATAAACATTCTATCATAATTTCATTCTTATGTAATATAATTAGCTTAGCCAATCGAAAAAATGGAATGATAAATCAAATAAATAATGTGAAACCACATTCGAGATTTAGGTCAGTGTTCACGATCAACTAGGTAAGGTGGTTTCATGTATACCAATATTTATATGTGAATATATATATCTTCCCAACCTATATATATATATATAATTAAGTATATTGATGAGTAAGGTGAAAAAATAACATAAATCATTAGTGGTATATCTATGGATTTGTAATCTTAATTATCTGGACATCCTATGAAAAGGGAATTTAGTTATATGTGATAGAACTAAATTTCTGTATGATTAAGTTGATCTCTATGTCCACAATCCCAATAAAGAATACCTGCTTCTTACGGTGACATAAATTTCTTAGAAAATGATATGATAACATATGCGAATACTCATCCAATCCCAGAGTCCCATGTTACTCAACTACAATATATAAAATGAAGTATTATGTACACCAATGGAAAATCATCCAATGGACACTAAGATAGATGTAATTCCACTCAATCGATCTATATCCAGCCTAATGTATGATCCCTGGGTCTCGGTCCATAGGTGGGCATTACATCGTAACTTAAATACAACTTAAGGGTCTGGAAATTAGGTAATTTTTAATTGATTAGGCAGAGCGTAATCATTCATGAGTATATGTCACATCCACATTGATGTGTGCCATGTCCACCACTATAATCATGTAATCAATCAGGGTGACTGTAATCATCCCCATCGATAGAGAGATGGTAATCATCCACAAGTATTATCAGTAGGGACACCATGCCGGTATATCATAATAATATGAATTCCATGCTAAAATTGAAGAGAGGGTCAGAATTATAATTAAACCTAACGTCACAGATATCATAATAATCCAAATTTTATAATAAATCATGAATATTTAAATCATCCCCAACAACATCTACAGGAATGCGAAGAAACTCAAAACATATACAGATCAAAAAGCTAAAAACGAGGACACACACCCAAGTATACTAATGAATAAAAGAAAGGGTATTCAAAATCTATATTCTTCAAAGTATTTTTTTTGGAAATCTACTAATGGAGTGTTTAATATCCAAATCATGGAATGAGCATCTAGGAACCCCATTAAAAAATTATTATGGATCCCAGAAAGGACATCTAGGAATCCTAAAGAAAAAATTCACAACATTTTAGGCTCATCAAACACAAACTAAAAAGAACCATTGGTAATAAATGTTGCAACGATAGTAAACAAGTGGATTCATAAATAAATGAGGGTGGGTGAAAAAATTCCTAACCAACAATTATTTCCACCACCCTATGGGTTTACAAGTTTATCATTGGTTCCAAGGTGAAACCTGCTACAATTTTTAACCAATACCGAAAAAAATGATTAGGTTCAGTCAAACTTTGTGTCACCCACTGGGTACGTCACGTCATAACATAATATCCAAATACTACATGGGATCACAAATGTACTCATATACGTGAAGGAAGCCTTCTTAGGATCCTTAGTTGTGAAGGTAAAAGAAATAATCATAAATGGTATACTTGACATTAAGTAAGAGGAATCCTAAAATGTATTCCTGAGGATAGCGTGTAATTGATGGAATCCTATAAGGGTCCCTCTTTAATAGTAATAAGATTGATGGATCCTACACAATATCCTCTTGGTTGAAATGTATGTAGATGCATTCTATAAGTGATCTTCAGAAACCACTAACCTCGTGGACTCTTGGTCCAAAAGGGAACATCTCACATGCGAGACATCCTCAAGGGAAGATCTATGAATGAAATAGTTTAGAGATATTGCTCTTGGATAATCTCAGATCATAGGTCTCACTATCATGAGATAGGTAGATTCAATTACTAGAGGGAGAACATATCAATTTACATAAATCCCCAAAATACCCTTATGAGTCCTCTAATCAACCCAAGGGTTTCAATTTCATGATATATACAGAACATTATCAGAATGGACAAATTTTATTATAAATTATGAATTTGGGAATAAAATTTTAATGTCCATCAAAAGAGAATGAAGGTGGTAGTATATGGAATGTATACCCAATACACGACATGTACGCCCAATTCCCCATATGGGTGTGTACTCTAGGAAGATTTATCATGTAAAATAAAAGTACATGAAATGTTGATAATGTACACATCATGTACCCTACATAGGGTATACTCTCATGAACCACACATGGTATGCCCATTTTCCTTTCAGGTTGTGTACCAGTAGATGGTGTGAAACCCATATGAGGTCTGGTGGTGTATTTTTAACATCCATCTGCCCTTACACAAGCTGTTTGGAAGGGAAATTTGCTACAACACTATTCCCCAATACATGAAGTATATACCCCCATACATGTTTTATATATCAATAAATACTATCTTATCTGTATTATAAGAATACATGATTTGTGTTCCTAATTTACATGTCGTGTAATCCAAATTTTTGGATGGGAAAATCCTCAAATCAGCCTTAAACTATTTTTTCACCAAAAAGATATAGATCATCCATCATGGTATCATAATTTGTGGTATTAGGTGTTGAAGACATAATATTAGTAAATCTGCATTTATTTATGGAATGAATTAAAAAATTACATCTATTTGGTGGAATATGCCAATGCGATCCACAGTCCATAGCCACCGTAAGATAATATTGATCCTCTAAAACAATAAGGAAGTATATCACTCCATTTATCTTTCCTAATATCCATATTATATGTGATTAACATGAATTTATAATCTACTTTGTACATTTTCAATAATGAAGGAAAATAAAACAAAATAAAGAAAAGGTGAAAATAAATGAAAAATAAAAGGGAGACCGCGCAGGCCGTAGTGACCGACATGTGTTTTATATCCCGCCAAGGAAAAACAACCTATTCCAAGCTCAATAGCTAAGGTGGAATAAAAAAATTATTCTCCTTTTAAATGATATATCCCAATGAAATTATGTCAATGAAATAATATTTATTTAATTAAAAAATAATTATTAATTATTCCATGAAAATATAATTGGTTTGGAATTCCAAAAAATTCATGTACAAAGGTAAAAACCCTAATATGGGACTAACAGAGTTGTAAAAAATCATTTGAGACAATATTCTTGGGTAAAATCACTATTTTACCCCTTAAAAGAATCTGAATGCAAAAATCCATATTTCTTCTTAAATATTTATTCTGAAAAAACACGGATCATTACAAGTATAAAAATAAATGAAAACTATAAATACTAAAAATATTTCTAAACAAAAATAATTTAATAAACCCTAAATAAACCCATATAACTCAATGATACTTGAAAAAATCCTCCATACCAATCTTCTTTATATCAATGCTTTATTTCAAGATAACAACACTAAAAACTTCACTAGAGAACATTTTTAATCCAGTTTATAAAATTAATGTAGTGTACATCCACATTCATAGCAGTTCATCCGCTAACGGCGAAAAACTATGTACGTATAACTTATTCATAATAATTGAATTATAAAATCAATAAAACATTGTTGTGTCCTTAATAACAAAAATCACTCTATGTTAAACTAGGTCAAAATCTAAATAGTGGAATTTTTAGTCCTTGAGTATCATAATATTCAATGAACAAGATTATTTTATTCCATAAATATACAAGTTATCATCAAGAAGTCTAATTCATCTGAGTAATACATTCCCATAGTAATAATATAAATCACTCACTTAATTAGAAGTTGTGTATAATATATCACACATTATTTTAATATTTATTATCCCATGAAAAAAGACAAGTATAATTTACTTTCATATATTTTATTAACCCATATTATCAAATAACCATCTTAATATCTTAATAACACCACATACAATTTATATAGATGAATTAGATTCACAATCATAACATGTTTAATCTCCATATGATAACTATATAAATATAAAATCTAATCCAATTAGTGGTTTTTTAAAAATGTCTTATAATATATCTATTCAGTTTCCATGGGTGAAATAAACATTGGGGCACTCCTAATTTGAATATATAAAGTAGATAGCTACCCAAAAAATAGTAATCATGTAATTAATGTAATATAAATATAAAATAATAAAATCTCACATGCCTAACATCAAAACCAAAACCTATATCTGATCTTTGAATCATGGAACAAGGAACCTGGAAGGGTTCAAAGTTCCCTGAAATGCACCTGTGAATACGTCATATATAAATATGATGAAAAATTAACATAACAACAATGTTGATATATACTCTACTCAAATTCAATTTACATCATGTTATTTTATAAGATGTTTCATAAATAATGACCACAAAAGAACAAACACATTCATTAATTGAACAATCATAATTCACAAGAATAATGTGGTCTAGAAAATGTATAACACCATATGAGAATGAATTAAATATTTCATTATATAGTGGGAAATGTGTTATAATGGTGATGTGCATATTGATACCATACCTAGTTAGAGTTATAATGTACCAGACTCCACAATCTACCTCTAATCTAAGAACATATTATAAACACTCTCATGGACAAAAACCCACTACATGCACTCCCTATGTAATTCCTCCCAAAAAAGGATGTCACTCTTCCCATTGTCAAATTATCTCATTACTGAACCAATTTTTAAAACATCAAATAAATGATCCCACACAATAAATTTATAAAGGATCTCTACGGCTTCAAATAATTATCCATAGTTGAACCACATTCTAAAATTTATAGTAAAATCATCACTCATTCAAAAAACCAGTTGAGATTTACCACCTAAACTAACCCTTATGCGGAAGAGATTAGAATTCCAAATCTCTATTTATTTTACTCTAATCATGTTATATATTTTATTGCACTTAAAATAACATTTTAACTCCAATTATATCATATATATTATTCTTTACATCAATAATTAATTTATAAAACCCTTCATAGTAGTCTAATACAACCATTTAAACACAATAGTCACTCTTTTAAATGATCATATTAATCCATAAAAGGATTCTACAATAATAAATAGTTGATTTATAAAACCTAAAATCCATCTAGATATTTTGTGATAAATCTATAACTCCTCTTGAATCACATACTCTAGAAGTTGATAGTATTTATACTACTATAGTTTATTATAATACTAAAATTTATTGGTGAAGGTGAAATGATCCATCTTGAATCTGTAAGTTTATTTTAAGGAAAACAAATCCTAACAAATATATCAACATACTAGAAAATAGTTCTCACACCTAAACCCAATAATCTCCCACATGATAATTTTTTCCAAGGTTAATATTAGAAATATATCACAAGAAGAAAATTCTCAATGATTTAACCAAAGTAGATTGGAATTTTCTTTAAAAACATATATTATCTCATGTTCATTGTTCAGAATGGTTCTTCACCATTCCTATAATCATCAAAGCCTTATTGAGACAAAACCATGCAATAAATTTCAATATCTGATCATACATTTTTCTTCTAAAAAAGCATATTAATTTCTTAATAAATATTCCATAAATAAAAAGGCATACGTAAAATGGACCAATATTAGATTATAGAAAAAACTTTACCAGAAGGGAATAGTTTCAATGTCACACAATGTGGTTCTCCAATAGATTTTCATGTAGAATATGTGTTTTATATATTCTAGTATGTTTATCTATAATGGTTTGTTCACAATGTGGTTTTTTGTGTTGTGGTTAATGGTGTGATCCATGAGTGTTTGGTGACACTCTATTTTGAGATGGTATTTTGGTTTCTTTATAAATAGGATTAATTATTGCATAAAGGGTCCAGAAGGATTCTTGGTTAATCATTTGCGAGTTTGGTTATTTTTTTCCTAATCATGTCATGGTTTTCTATTCTTATAGAGTTTCAAAATTTTCTTACCTAGGTTGAAATATTTTTTGGGTTTTTGGGATTAATCATACATGAGCTTATAGTTAATCTTATAACATGGGAATTACATAATAGTTTTACTCCATAAAGCATGATTTCATGGGTGGTAGAATTCTTAGTTCGGTACATATGAGTTATATTCCATTATGGTTCCTTCCATTTCACTATTGTGTGGTTTGGGATTCATTTGGTTTGAATGTAGGAGGTCATGGTTTGCACCATGATCTTTAGATGATCTAGTATTTTCAGGTAGAAACCTTAGTTATGTTGTGTCCTCCATTAAATCTAGAAAGTAAAATTTTCATGGATCCTTGGGTCTGATGAGTTATACGGGGATATGAATTTTTTTTTAAAATGTGTGATTTGTTTATACTCATTGAAACCTTACTACTCCTATCATATAACGAATATTTTGTTTTCTATGTTTTTATCAATTACAAAAGTTAACCTAAATCTCTTTTATTCTTTTGAACTTTCTCAAACATTAGGTGACAATGCCTGTGTGTGTGTCTAGAAATCATAAAAAAATGTTTTATTGGTTTTGTAATTTGACTTCATGATTTCATATATATACTCATACTTTTCATATATACATAATACATCTTAATAGATGAATGTTCACGTCATTATATAAAAACAAACATGGGAACCGTAGTGGATTAGATTATATACAAACTTGAATACATAAAAACTAGTTCATAAGAGAACTATATCATATCTCGTTATGTTCTCCATAACTAGAATACTTCTTAAACACATCATACTTAATACCACTGTTCGTAACATGGGATAAGGAATCGAAAGAAAGAGTGGTCTTAAATTTTCAATAAGGGTAAAAAAGGGAAGAATAAATGACCACATAAAAATACAATGGGAATAACTGTATAAGAACATGATCTCAATGCTTGAAAACTATACCCAGTATATAAAATATCATAATCATGAGATGTGGCATAATGATTGGAAGGTCATAAGACATGACTCGTAATGGAATCAGAAAACATAAGACATGATGGAATAACATTGGGATGAGACATAGATTTTTGGAATACACATAAGCATATAAAATTATTTTCTTTTGTAGAAATGTGTCACTATGAAGGATATTATAGTTGATTGGATTAAATTCTCGGAATATTTTTGTAGTCATGGTTAACCTCTTATAATATCACAATCTATACAGTCTCTTACTAAATTGCGATCACACACTATTCCATCCCTATTTATCTCATGAGATATGAATCATTACCCAATGCATTGGAGAGATATATAATTTTGGGACCACCTATAATATAAAAAAATATATTTTATTTCTCTATAAGAATATAAACCATTCATCATAGCATGAACCATAAAAATGGGTTTCGTAAATAATTCCTCATAGCATAACCCATGAAAAGGAATTAGTTTCATAAGAGTAGACCATGAAATGGAAATGGGTATCACAAGCA
Organism: Viscum album; assembly: GCA_963277665.1. Lineage (NCBI taxonomy): Eukaryota > Viridiplantae > Streptophyta > Magnoliopsida > Santalales > Viscaceae > Viscum > Viscum album. Next base: position 1,676,322,769 of record OY728133.1, read on the forward strand.
AACATTAATCATAATCATAAATAATATAGAAAAATTATAATTATTTAATAATTTTATCAGATCCCCGTTAAATATAATGAAATATAAAAGGATGTCAACTTAGAGATAAAATTCTTTTAAAATATCACATTAAACATTTCTTAATGAAAATATCCTTTCTAAATTGAAATCGGTTATTTAAAATATAAAAACATCCCCAATATTAAAGAACATATATTATGTGAAATGAACATGTCAAAATTTAAATCATTCTATAAATCATTGAGTAGTCCGGACGACAGAAAATATATCTCATGTCATACTTGATAAAACAAATATTCCATTCACATTTTCATTAAAAAATAAAATTTAACACATTTGAAAAATGAAATGAAGATTAATTTTAATACTCTATTTAAAAAAATAAATATAAAAATGAATTTAAAAATCATTGTATAATAGAATTAAATTACTCCAATCATTTCCAGAAAACATGTACATGTATGAGATATTATTTTTGACCAAAGATAGAAATAAAATTTATGTTTATTTAAAAACTTATTTTGGATTTTTGAGAACTAAAATAGGTAAAAATGAGAGAACAATAGTTAATTTCATGAAATAAAAAGATTCTAATAAAACTCATGAGTTTCGCGAGAGGCAGATCATAATATTTTATCATTGGAATCTTAATCATAAAAAAATTCTGATAAAATTATTTTATAACGTAAAACACTTACCATTCTGGTAACATTTGAATTGTAATCCCAGGGAAAGAATGAAACTGTATATAAATATTCATATATAATAAATTTAATAATAAAATAATAAAATCTATTCAGGGATAATATATACACCACATAAAATAAACAAGTTGTGAATATGGCATGTGTCCCATGAAAATAAATATGAGATGAAAATCCATTACCTCACATCATGAATTTTATTTACACTTTAAATCATAATGTATAATAAATATATGTTTAACATATATATATATATATATATTCCATAAATATACTCATATGTATCATACCATATATTATTTACATATAACCTTTTATCACCCATTTATTTACAGTACTCTGTAAAAATCTATATTTCGGCTAATAACTGTTTTATTTTCCATTTATGTTTTTGTTTGGAAGTTCAAGTCCCTATACATTGATATTGTTTTCATAGAATACCTAATTTTAATCCTGATATAAATATCATATATATATATATACATTATATACATATTTTGATTCATCCACAAAATTTGAGATAGAAAAAATAATTACAACATTCAGGTTCCATTACACGCACTAAAAGCCCCAAAAAATGAACCATTTCCAAATATTAGATGATATAAATTCTATATATGCCCATAAAATATACTATTTAAAAAAAATTGTCTCTTTAACCCTTATCATTTTAGTGGAACTCCTCTTAGACATATTTTAACTTTAAATGTGAGAATTAATTTTTTCGATTTTTTCTATTCATTATTACAAAAAGTTTAGTTGAAATTATTATATAATACTAAATAAGATAATTATAAATATGGAATAAAATTTACAAAATTAAATTCATATAATTCGAAGGATATAATTTCAAATTAAACCGACACAGGTGTTGAAAAATGGTTTTCCATATAAATATAAGTATAAGATGAATTGTTATCAAATTACAAATTAAAATTAATTATAATGACCTAAATTATAATAATAAGAACATAATTTTTCTAATTTTACTTTTAAAACCATACTAAATCAAAATGGAACTTGAAATTTCATAAAACAAAAATTTATTTTTTTAATAAAAATATATATTTTTTTAACTATTCAATGAAAAAATTATGTTTTTAAAAAATGATCAAATATTCAATTTAATATATTTTCAAATTTTGAATTAGAAATATATGTTTATTTTTTAATAAAATTTTATAAAAGTGGAAAAAATATTTTTATTTTTGGTTGACAAAAACGAATACATATAATTTTTTAGGAAAAATGTATTTTTGAATCATATGATGACTACTAAATATTAAGTAACTATTTATCAATATAATTTATTTATATAAATGATTTCTAATTAGTATTTTTAAAAAATTACTATTCATATAACCATATTTTCTGGTAATTTTATAAGTGTCATTTTAAAATAATAATAATAATATTATATTGTGGTTTGTTAAAACATGGAGTTTTCGGTAATGCAAGATATAAAAAAATTATTTTTATTTGAAAAAAACATTTCATAATATACTTTGATGTTACATTTTTCCTGTAACATCCCAAGTAAGTAATGAAAAATAGATATTTTTATCTATGTCTATTAATGATTAAGATAGTGTTATAGAGGCTTAAAATGAAAATAAATACAATCTTATGCATGAAATACACTAATATTCTTAAAAGATTGTTTTACTGCCTTTTGATGGAAAACCATTTTTGAATCTATATTTTGACAATTTTATAAACTATATTTGTCAAAATAAACTTATCCTTTATGATTGGGACATCAAAATTTACCTTGTGTGAATTTTTGGTATTTTTCTGACAATGTTCATTTTTTAATGAATAGTGAAAAATACTGCATTTTACATCAAAACTGCTTTTTAATCTAATTTATTTATATGATTAGATTATGTTTGGAATTGCTTTTTAAGTGAAATTAGAATATATTTTTACCAATTTATCCAATGGTGGTCATTGGAATCAATTTCACTTTGGAATTAGACTTAAACTGGTGTCAATCTTTTGATACTTATTGTTTTGTAAAAACACGCTATTTGCCCTGGCAGCGGGAATTAATTATTAAATTAATTAATGTGACTTATATGATTTGAATTTTATAAAATAGACTTCATTTTTGAATTCGGAATATCAAATATAGCTTAGGGAGAATTATTGGTAATTTTCTGAAAAACATAAATTTTTGATGAATAGTGAAACCACTAAGTGATAATCAAGCAAACTGATTTTTCAGTTAAATGAAAGTTTACCACTAATGTGTATTGAATTTTGAAAATCCGACATACATGGTTTTCATTAAGAAGTAAAATGTGGTTCAATGAGATTATAATAATTTTTTGGTGAATAGTAACTTATTAAGTTCTTAATCGCGATTAGTGGTAATTTGGGTAGTTTAAGGTATAAATAATGCTTTAATAATATAAAATGACCTAGAAACATGTCCCAACCTTATTGGTTGTGTCATGGACGACCAAGACAAGCCATGGGTCAACTTGGGGACCCCATGGATCCACTTTTGTTGGGAAATGACATAAATTACTTTTTATTTAATGTTAAAGTGAAAATGACACAAACATAATATGTTTTGCAAAAAACAATTTTTAAGTGGGGTTATACAAGTCCAAATTTTGATTATAAATAGTCATTGGAAAGATAAAAAGATTGAATATATCATAGTATTTTTTTTATAATTTTTAGACATTAAATAAATTAAATTATTTATGACATAATAATGATGCAGCGATGACATCATTATTTGACGATTTAAATAAAATGGAAAGATAATGTAATATGTATGATCTACACATGGCCAAAACCAATTGGATGAGTGTATTTCGAACCCTTATCACCTTATACACGAATTATATCAATGTGGGACCTTTTAAAACCGAAACACATTTTCAAATAAAGTAATGATTCTTTACTTTCCAAAAGTGCCCCTCCTCTCCTCTTATAAAAGGCCCCCACCTCTACCTCATTTCACACACTCCTCAAGCCTTTGGCTCGGCCAAACCCTTCCCATTTTCTCTCTACACATCCCTCTACTCATCCTAGAGGATTCCCTTTGGGCAGAATCCTTTCAAAGGAAGCCTTTAGGCTGAACTCAAAAGGAGTTACACTTTTAAAGGTAATTCATTCTCTCATGTTCATTTGTTTATTTTGCTTCTCCAACCCCCTATACTCTTTTTATTTACTTCCTTTGTAACAACACCAGTATCTTCAATATACTAGGATGTTGTTATATGATTTATTTGAGCTACACTCTCACACAACTACATCAAATGGTTAAAGAACATACGGTTTCCGTGGATGGCGAAATTCTGCCTCCCGAAACGATGATTGTTCAACACTCATTTAACACCTTCAAAGGTGGCCATTATGATGTCACTATTTTTATATGTGATATATAATATGTTTATGTTTTCCTTAAGCTTCTGTTTTTTTCATTTTGGGCATACCTTTATGGTTTCCATTATGGGTAAAACACGATATCTTCATTTTAGGAAGTGCGGACTACCGCCCCCTAGAAGTGATTTGATTCGTTAATACCATATGTGGGATGTGTAAAGGATAAAGTTAATGATATTATATATGTTATTATACTGGAATTATAATATACTATTATATCATTATTATTCCATTCCAGAAAATATGAAATAGAAATGGAAGTAGCGTTCATGCGTACGTACGGCTTACCGTCTCCATGAACGGTGCATTTCCTTTATTATCCCCAAATGTAATGTACTATTCAAAGTACATGTATATAATGGATATATATAATTAATGATATATCTAAATGATGAATATAATTCTGGAATTAAAATATACATACCTCTCATTTAGTTTTAATTCCATTAATATGACAAAGAAATGGAAGTAGCGTTCATGCGTACGTACGGCTTACCGTCTCCATGAACGGTGCATTTCATTTCTTACCTCTAAATGATTATGTAATATTATAAATACATGTATATTCTGGATATATATGATATATATGATATCCAAATCAGGAATTTCATTCTGGATATAAAGAACTTTTGATCACACGAACATGTAATTGTAAGAAGTCAACTTTCGACTTAAGAACCAAATATTGACAAAACAAACATTATTAACTTAAATGGTTACATAATGTTTCTAACATGGCAATAAGTGATATAAAAAGAATAATGAGCTTTAAAAAGGTTCTTAATCAAGTATAAATTAACTCATGTTTATTATTCAGGAGATTAAAGAACGGTCGGATCAAGTCGGATACGAGGTATGGGACTTCGTCTCAATCTCCTTTCATTGAGACATATTTTATTTTATACACAACTTTCATTTATACGGTGTATAAACCTCTTTGACTTTTACGTTTATTCAAAAGGAATCTTTTTTATACGAAGCGTTTACTAAACGACAAAAGGGAATGTTTTTGTCGTACGTATGCGGCGACAACGACTTCTCCGCCGTCGTAACCGTTATTTGAGTTTCAGATTCCTCTACAAGCCATACCTTTTTTTTAAAAAGAAAAATAAATACCATGTTTTACTTTGGTATTGAAAATGGTTTTCATAATGTTTTTATTATATCAATGTGTTGTATTGATATCTCGTGATTGAAATGTGGAAATGTTATGTTTCCTTTATGCATATTTTATGTGATATGATTATGTTATGGTACTTGGGCATTATTATGAAGACGGGTGGTTCCGTGATAAACTAAGGGCGGGTGGGCCCGTTATAGCTCACCAATGCATTGGGTAACGCGAAGGAGTGAAACGTTAAGGTTTCTCCGAAGAGATTTTAGGGAATATACAGTGATGGGTATTCCAAACGTAACCAAGAGGGTTACTCCCTACGTAAGAATGTTATGAATGCCTCAAGTTACCTTTATGTCTTATGATTTCTATGATTTATTCATGATTTTATGAGGTATGTTAGAGTGCCTATATTTTATGGGTAAACTATGATTTCATTCTTATGTATATATGAACTCATGTTTCCTTTCCAAGTTTTTTTATAACCCATACTGAGTTTTTATGCTCATCCCAAGTTTTTGAAATGTTTTTCACAGGTCAAGGGAAAGGTACATGATAAGATGATAGAGTCAAGGATGTGTCAAGAAATAATCCATGTTTTATTTTAAATGTGTTTCCATTGATGGGAATGAAGAATACTATCTTTATGTAACCACTTTGTTTATATGTGGAATGTAATGCAAGTTTTATGATCTAATTCTCTAAAACTCTAAACCTGAAAAGATCCTCAATGTGTAATCTTGTAATAACTCAAGATTAAGTAAGGTTTAAGGCTGGGGCCTTATAGTTGGTATCAGATGTCGGTTTAGACAACTTTAGGAGTTAGAAAAGTGTTAAATTATAATATGATTGAAATGATATAGCATTTACAGATTACCATGTTGCTTCGCCTAAGATATTTCTGTGTTCAGAATGGTTTTCCGCAGAGGAAACAAAGCAGCTATGTTGGGACGACATTAGGAGGAAGATAACCTTCCGAATCAGCATCCAGAAGTGGTCGGAATTGGAACTGAACAGTTTGTTGCAGTAATGGCACATTTGACTCAAGCGATAAATGGCGGTGGTATCCATGCACGAGATCAGCCAGATCAACCGCAGAAGAACATGTCGGTGGTGGAACATTTCATGAGGCAACATCCCCCATCATTCAGAGGATCATCTGACCCTGTGAAAGCTGAAGGGTGGATTAAAGCACTGGAGAAGATTTTTGATTTCATGGGGTGTTCAGACAATCAAAAGGTTAGTCTTGCTATTTACCGTTTGGAGGGTGAAGCAGATCAGTGGTGGTCTATGGTTAAAAATATCAGGGATGCCGATGAGATTGATGCTCTTGACTGGGATGAATTCAAAGGTATGTTTCTTGAGAAGTATTTTCCTAAGGCTGTTCGACTTAGGATGGAAAATCAATTCTTGGAATTGAGGCAAGAGGAGGACTCAGTGGCTGCCTATGAAGAAAGGTTCACTCGATTGGCAAGGTATGCTCCAAATTTTATCCAGGACCTTGATAGTAAAATCAATCGTTTTTACTCAGGATTAAAGCCAAAGTATCGAAGGGCATTAGCTTCTCGTGAGTTTAAAAGTTATGAAAAGCTTGTTCGATGTGCTGAGAAGGTGGAAATGGAGTTTGCTGATGACCAAGTTTTCTATAACAACCAGTAGAAGAAGAGACTGAGGTGGCAGGAGAAAGGTAAGAATTCTTCAAAAAAGTCTGATGGTAAGAAAACTAAGTTTCCAGTTTGTGATAAATGTGGCAAAAGGCATGTTGGGGAATGTCTTCTGAATTCTGGAAAGTGCTACCGATGTGGTAAGATGGGACATAAGGCTCGTGATTGCACTGAAAAGGATCAAGCTGAAGGTAAGAACAAATTTGATTTACAGTTAGTGAAGTGTTATAAGTGCAATGAGATGGGTCACTATGCAAATGAGTGTCCGACAAAGAGCTTGAGTGATGGGAAGCAGTTAGACTACAAGCAGAAAGGGGTGGTGAAATCCTTTGCAACAACTTCAGCAGATGTTGGGCCATCGAATGAAGTGGTATCAGCTCCAGGGAGCTCAGTATTTTTCGAAGATTGACTTGAGGTCGGGGTACCATCAGTTGAAAGTAAAAGAAGCAGACGTTCCGAAGACTGTGTTCCGTACTAGATATGTCCATTATGAATTTGTAGTTATGCCTTTTGGGTTAACCAATGCACCTTCTGTATTCATGGACCTTATGAATAAAATTTTCCATGAGTTCTTGGATAAGTTTGTGTTTGTGTTTTATGGTTTGGGAAGAGGTTGTGTGTGCCTTGTGATTCACAGTTGAAGAGAGAGTTGTTATGTGAAGCACATAGTTCTCCATTTTCAGTTCATCCGGGAAGTACTAAGATGTATAGAGATCTGCGGGAGTATTACTGGTGGGATGGAATGAAAAGATATATTTCTGATTTTACTGTGAAGTGTTTGACTTGTCAGCAGGTTAAAGCAGAGCGGCAGTTACCGAAAGGGATGCTTCAACCTTTACCAGTGCCATAGTGGAAATGGGAGAATATATCCATGGACTTTGTTGTGGGATTACCGAGGACATCTCAAGGTAATAATGCAATCTGGGTTATTGTTGATTGCTTGATCAAATCTGCTCATTTCTTGCTATACGAGATACTTTCTCTCTTGATCAACTTTCCCGTTTGTATCTTAAAGAGATAGTCAGGTTACATGGAGTTCCTCTCTCCATTGTATCGGATCGTGATCCTAGGTTTACTTCTAACTTTTGGAAAGGCCTTCAGAAGTCTTTGGGTACTGAGTTAAATTTTAGTACAGCTTTTCATCCTCAATCAGATGGGCAGTCAGAACGAACAATTCAGAAATTGGAGGATATGCTACGAGCTTGTTCTACGGATTATCAGGAAAGTTGGGACCAACATCTTTCTTTGGTTGACTTTTCATATAATAACAGTTTTCATTCCAGTATACAGATGGCACCATTTCAGGCATTATATGGGAAGCGGTGTCGAACTCCAGCTTTCTGGGATGAAGTGGGTGAAAGGAAGTTGATGGGACCAGAATTGGTAGAAGAGATGGCAGAAAAACTTCAGTTGATTCAGAAGCACATGAGAACAGCTCAGAGCAGGCAGAAGAGTTATGCGGATAACCGGAGGAAAGATCTATCTTTCGAGGTAGGTGATCATGTTTTTCTCAAGGTTTCTCCTTGGAAAAGTGTGATGAGATTTGGTAAGAAAGGAAAGTTGAGTCCAAGGTTTATTGGACCATACGAAATTCTGGAAAGAGTTGGATCAGTTGCATACCGAGTGGCTTTACCTCCGAGTTTATCTCAGGTACACAATGTTTTTCACGTTTCGATGTTGAGAAAGTATATGCCAGATCCATCTCATGTTTTGAGTCCAGAGGTAGTTCAGCTGGAAGAGAACCTATCTTATGAGGAACAACCGGTCCAGATTCTTGACCACAGGGAGCAAGTGTTACGGAATAAGGTGATTCACCAGGTAAAGGTTTTGTGGAAAAACCACATGATTGAAGAGGCAACATGGGAATCTGAAAATGCAATGAGGGATAAGTACCCTCATTTATTTGATAAGTAAATAAATTACGGGGACACAATTTTCTAAAGGGGGGAAGGATGTAACATCCCAAGTATGTAATGAAAAATAGATATTTTTATCTATGTATATTAATGATTAAGATAGTGTTATAGAGGCTTAAAATGAAAATAAATACAATCTTATGCATGAAATACACTAATATTCTTAAAAGATTGTTTTACTGCCTTTTGATGGCAAACCATTTTTGAATCTATATTTTGACAATTTTATAAACTATATTTGTCAAAATAAACTTATCCTTTATGATTGGGACATCAAAATTTACCTTGTGTGAATTTTTGGTATTTTTCTGACAATGTTCATTTTTTAATGAATAGTGAAAAATACTGCATTTTACATCAAAACTGCTTTTTAATCTAATTTATTTATATTATTAGATTATGTTTTGAATTGGTTTTGAAGTGAAATTAGAATATATTTTTACCAATTTATCCAATGGTGGTCATTGTAATCAATTTCACTTTAGAATTAGACTTAAACTGGTGTCAATCTTTTGATACTTATTGTTTTGTAAAAACATGCTATTTGCCCTGGCAGCGGGAATTAATTATTAAATTAATTAATGTGACTTATATGATTTGAATTTTGTAAAATATACTTCATTATTGAATTCGGAATATCAAATATAGCTTAGGGTGAATGTTTGGTAATTTTCTGAAAAACTTCAATTTTTGATGAATAGTGAAACCACTAAGTGATAATCAAGCAAACTGATTTTTTAGTTAAATGAAAGTTTACCACTAATGTGTATTGAATTTTGAAAATCCGACATACATGGTTGTCATTAAGAAGTAAAATGTGGTTCAATGAGATTATAATAATTTTTTGGTGAATAGTAACTTATTAAGTTCTTAATCGCGATTAGTGGTAATTTGGGTAGTTTAAGGTATAAATAATGCTTTAATAATATAAAATGACCTAGAAACATGTCCCAACCTTATTGTTTGTGTCATGGCCGACCAAGACAAGCCATGGGTCAACTTGGGGACCCCATGGATCCACTTTTGTTGGGAAATGACATAAATTACTTTTTATTTAATGTTAAAGTGAAAATGACACAAACATAATATGTTTTGCAAAAACAATTTTTAAGTGGGGTTATACAAGTCCAAATATTGATTATAAATAGTCATTGGAAAGATAAAAATATTTCCTATATCATAGTATTTTTTTATAATTTTTAGACATTAGATAAATTAAATTATTTATGACATAATAATGATGCAGCGATGACATCATTATTTGACGATTTAAATAAAATGGAAAGATAATGTAATATATATGATCTACACATGGAAAAAACCAATTGGATGAGTGTATTTCGAACCCGTATCACCTTATACACGAATTATATCAATGTGGGACCTTTTAAAACCGAAACACATTTTCAAATAAAGTAATGTTTCTTTACTTTCCAAAAGTGCCCCTCCTCTCCTCTTATAAAAGGCCCCCACCTCTACCTCATTTCACACACTCCTCAAGCCTTTGGCTCGGACAAACCCTGCCCATTTGCTCTCTCCACATCCCTCTCCTCATCCTAGAGGATTCCATTTGGGCAGAATCCTTTCAAAGGAAGCCTTTAGGCTCAACTCAAAAGGAGTTACACTTTTAAAGGTAATTCATTCTCTCATGTCCATTTGTTTTATTTTGCTTCTCCAACCCCCTAAACTCTTTTTATTTACTTCTTTTGTAACAACAACAGTATCTTCAATATACTAGGATGTTGTTATATGATTTATTTGAGCTACACTCTCACACAACTACATCAAATGGTTAAAGAACATACGGTTTCCGTGGATGGAAAAATTCTGCCTCCCGAAACGATGATTGTTCAACACTCATTTAACACCTTCAAAGGTGGCCATTATGATGTCACTATTTTTATATATGATATATAATATGTTTATGTTTTCCTTAAGCTTATGTTTTTTTCATTTTGGGCATACCTTTATGGTTTCCATTATGGGTAAAACACGATATCTTCATTTTAGGAAGTGCGGACTACCGCCCCCTAAAAGTGATTTGATTCGTTAATACAATATGTGGGATGTGTAAAGGATAAAGTTAATGATATTATATATGTTATTATACTGGAATTATAATGTACTCTTATATAATTATGATTCCATTCCAGAAAATATGAAATAGAAATGGAAGTAGCGTTCATGCGTACGTACGGCTTACCGTCTCCATGAACGGTGCATTTCATTTTTATCCCCAAATGTAATGTACTATTAAAAGTACCTGTATATAATGGATATATATAATTAATGATATATATAAATGATGAATATAATTCTGGAATTAAAATATACATACCTCTCATTTAGTTTTAATTCCATTAATATGACAAAGAAATGGAAGTAGCGTTCATGCGTACGTACGGCTTACCGTCTCCATGAACGGTGCATTTCATTTCTTACCTCTAAATGATTATGTAATATAATAAATACATGTATATTCTGGATATATATGATATATATGATATCCAAATCGGGAATTTCATTCTGGATATAAAGAAATTTTGATCACACGAACATGTAATTGTAAGAAGTCAACTTTCGACTTAAGAATCAAATATTGACAAAACAAACATTATTAACTTAAATGGTTACATAATGTTTCTAACATGGCAATAAGTGATATAAAAAGAATAATGAACTTTAAAAAGGTTCTTAATCAAGTATAAATTAACTCAAGTTTATTATTCAGGAGATTAAAGAACGGTCGGGTCAAGTCGGATACGAGGTATGGGACTTCGTCTCAATCTCCTTTCATTGAGGCATATTTTATTTTATACACAACTTTCTTTTATACGGTGTATAAACCTCTTTGACTTTTACGTTTATTCAAAAGGAATCTTTTTTATACGAAGCGTTTACTAAACGACAAAAGGGAATGTTTTTGTCGTACGTATGCGGCGACAACGACTTCTCCGCCGTCGTAACCGTTATTTAAGTTTCGGCTTCCTCTACACGCCATACCTTTTTTTTAAAAACAAAAATAAATACCATGTTTTACTTTGGTATTGAAAATGGTTTTCATAATGTTTTTATTATATCAATGTGTTGTATTGATATCTCGTGATTGAAATGTGGAAATGTTATGTTTCCTTTATGCATGTTTTATGTGATATGATTATGTTATGGTACTTGGGCATTATTATGAAGACGGGTGGTTCCGTGATAAACTAAGGGCGGGTGAGCCCGTTATAGCTCTCCAATGCATTGGGTAACGCGAAGGAGTGAAACGTTAAGGTTTCTCCGAAGAGATTTTAGGGAATATACTGTGATGGGTATTCCAAACGTAACCAAGAGGGTTACTCCCTACGTAAGAATGTTATGAATGCCTCAAGTTACCTTTATGTCTTATGATTTCTATGATTTATTCATGATTTTATGAGGTATGTTAGAGTGCCTATGTTTTATGGGTAAAGTATGATTTCATTCTTATGTATATATGAAATCATGTTTCCTTTCCATGTTTTTTTATAACCCATACTGAGTTTTTATTCTCATCCCAAGTTTTTGAAATGTTTTTCACAGGTCAAGGGAAAGGTACATGATAAGATGATAGAGTCAAGGATGTGTCAAGAAATAATCCATGTTTTATTTTAAATGTGTTTCCATTGATGGGAATGAAGAATACTATCTTTATGTAACCACTTTGTTTATATGTGGAATGTAATGCATGTTTTATGATCTAATTCTCTAAAACTCTAAACCCGAAAAGATCCTCAATGTGTAATCTTGTAATAACTCAAGATTAAGTAAGGTTTAAGGCTGGGGCCTTATATTACCACATTACAATAAGCCCTCCCTCAAAATTCTATCACTTAGAAACAAAATAAATTGATGATACTTCTTCCTCATCATGTTCCCAGGTTCCCATATAGCGTCTTTGAATTAATGTTTCATTAAAAAACATTGACTATGTGGGTGGTATTATTTCATAACACATTATCTCTATGATCAGAAATCTAATCAAATATTCCTTATAAGAGAGTTCCAACTCAAATGATATCTCCTCTGAGTTTAGTACTTCAAAAGGGATAGGTATGTGCTTCCTCAGGAGAGACATATATAACACCGCCTGAACTTGAGAGAGGTTTAGTGGAAACACCATGAAATAATCTACTATACCTATTTGATAAAGAAATCCAAAGGTGACAATATACCTAGTACTCAGTTTTTTTATTTCTAAATATCAATACCTTATTACTTGGGAATATCTATTGAAACACCATATCACTATATTGAAATTCTAGATCACATCAATGATTTTATTTATAATTTTTTTGTCGATGTAGGCATAATTTTTATGTGATAGTGAATGGATATAAATTTATTTATCATTTAAATAGATCACTAATGTCCTCAAATATTTCATTATCCAAATTTTTCTAATCCTGAAAGATTGATATGATTTATTCAATTGAGAGATGCATAGGGAGCCATCTAAATGCTCAATTGAAATATATTTATGTAATAAAACTCAACTAGAGGAAGGTGTTGATTTAAAACACAAATCAAATATATAGAAAAATATATCAACATATCCTCTAGTTTATTAATGGTACACTCTATTAGGCCATATATCTCGGGATGATACATGGTTTTGAAAACCTTCTCTATCCCTCAAGCTCGCTGAAGGATTTTCTAGAACATTGAGGTAAACCAATGATCCAGATCAGATACAAATGAATGTGGTACTACTTTCATACTTTCCACATAAAAATGTATTTACTATAAATATGATATGGATATAAATATTAACAAATAATGATATTTGTGTTGAATTCATAATTAAATCATCTACAACCCATATAGAATTTTTCGTCCTCGATGTTTTGCAGAGTGTGACGATAAAATCAATGGTGATGTTTTCTCATCTCCATTCTATTATGGGTAATTGTTGTAACATACCATTAGAATGTTTTCTCCCATCATTAAAAAGATTTCATACCAAGAACCAAGAAAAAAACTCTTCAGTATCACACATATTGAAATTCATCTATAATACTCATTTAAAAATATATACATCTCTTCAATTCTAGGACGAATAGAGAATAAACAAATATGAGATTCCACTAATAGATCCTTCTTTAAATTGGGTATTTATAGAACACATACATGATTATGGAACATTATTATACCATTATACTTATGTTTAAAATCAAAAACATTTCATCCATTCTCTTACAGTTTTACAAGTTCCTTCTGCACCATTTTAGTCTTCACATGGATATATTGTTGTTCACCCATTTGAGAATGATAAAATATCTTCCCTTCCTTCAATAATACTAGGTTGATCCTTCACATATCTATAAATTTTAGATCTATTTTCACTAAAAAAATAATAAACATTTTCCATATGGGTATATATATTGTTAAAATTTCATTTCCTCTTGGTAAAATGTTTGAGAAAAAAAATTCATGTCATTAAATTGTGACTAAAATTTATATCTCTAAATGTTATTTCAATATACAAAACATTTTTTTTCAATTATATTAAAATGAATAGATAATATATATATTCGTTAAAATTTTTAAAAACATATTCATTTGATAGAACAATCTGTTGAATATATTATTAACAACATTTATCTTTCCATCTGTAATATTATTAAAAATATTACAATCAATACAAAAAGATAATATATTTTTAAATTACTTTTATAATAAAATATCATTCTATGATATTCTGATTTTTTTATATTTTAAATTATATATATTAATATAACTATATATAATATATTTATTTTATTTATTATATAATAATTATAGGGTAATAAAAATAGCTTATATAAAAATCCAATAAATTAGGATTTTATTTGAGATAGAATTCTTAAACATAATTAAAAAACATGTTCATATACAAATTTTACCTCTCATACATATGTTACCACTATCTTATTTCAGACAAATAATTAGATTCACACATGTAAGCATGTCCCTTTATTATAGTTGTACTTGTGGGTTGAAGAAGACATCCATGAGTTGGCTATAACATTCATAGTTCAACAACCATATTTCATTATGTTTTTTGTAATAATTTTTTCTTGCACGTGTAATTATGGAAATTTGAAAACATCTACGAGATGGTTTTCACTATCATGGTTCACACCTCATATAGAAAATTCCTCAATCATGCACTTTTTGATGGTAGTAGTTCATCACACATTTCACACTTGAATAAAAAATATTTTTTCAAATCATCAAATAATCAAACATGAGTTTATTTCAAATAATAAAAATATAAATTTAAAAAATTTTATTGAAAATTACTATCATGTTAGTTATGAATAACAATAATCATAATAGCATCTCAACAACAATGTTGATTATTAAAATTAAGTTTACTAGTTTTCCTACATTTCAGTATTTTGTTTATACCAAATAGAGAAAAATTATACATGGGAGGAAGAATAAACTACCTAGATATTTTCTCACTGATATTCTCATGGGAGTTTCCAATTATTTTGGTGTTACTAGAATAATCTCAATTAAATGTGATATGTGTTCTTTTTTTAAAAGTAGGTAATGCACGTGATCACATGAAATATAGGAGACTACTTTTGAGCCTTAAATAAAGAGAAATTATGAAGGATTCTTAAGAAAAATGTAAGGATATCATTAACAACAACATTGTTTAAGAATTAATTGAATTGTATTTTTGGGGATTCATGTATGTTGGGGAATAATAAGGATTTCTAATTCTTGTAAATATAACCGTTCACCTACAGGATTATCAAAGAACAAATTCCATATTTACATGATATGAAATTTTATTAACAAAAATGTATATGAGACCTTTCCAAATAATAACATAAAAATAAAACCATGGAAAATAATGACAAAAAAATAATAAATAAATACTTTTTATATGGAATATTCAATCTTAGTAATATGTCATCTCTTTAGATTATATTAAAATTAATAACATGTGGAATCTTAACTACTACATATTTATATATCCTTTCGGCTCTAGATTTTGAGGCAATGTCATAATGAAAAATGGAAACAAAAATATAATCATAATCAACTGAGTATCAACAAGTTTTAAATAATTCATCCTTGATGACACTTATAGGATAATATATAATAACATAACCATTGGGGAGGAATCCCCTGTAGTAATAAACTCTCTCTAATAAAATAATGTATGGACGGTGGTTCTTCATACACATTGCTGGTGTGAAGATGCTAAAAGACATGGGAGATGCTTTTGTCGGTGTGTTCTTGGTGCATCTTGGAGAGTAAGGGAACTGTTCATATCTACAGTAAGATTCTTGAGATAGTGAATTATCTAGGATTGAACATCAGGATGACTCATAGTTTTTGGTTACTTCCCATGGATTTGTCGATGATGTAGCCTGGAGAATCAACCATTGGAGTTTTTCTACTCATGAGGTCAGTCAGCATAGAAATTGGAGCTACTATTTTTTGGAAGGTTCATGCAAGAATGTCACAAGGAGGCTCTTTGGTGTCAATCTTTACATGGTTTAACATGTACAATGGGAATCATATAGTGGTGTTTCCATCCAAAAAACTAGGTATGTCTTAACCCAATACCATTAATCTCCTCCATAATACAGCATAATAATAAATTATATAAAATACAAAAAATATAAACAATGCACATTTAGAATTATAATTCAATATAAATCCACAACATTCAAAGAGAATGTATTTTCATAACTAATTTTCAGAAAAGATTAAATAATAATTATTCTTTAAAAATTTATATTTAAAAATAATATTTTTTAACACCCAATGATTTCATAGTGCAATATCTCTTTTATGTAATTCAATAGCTTGCACCACACACAACACTGAGTTCAAGAACAGGACGACATATCAAAATAGCCATTCAGAAAGATGTTAGGAATAATATTAATTTAATTCCAAATTTTATACGCACTATATAATTTTATCTACCGTGTTATGTGTTTCTTGGCAATATTATAAGAACAAATTCTTTTATTAAGATAAAAGAAGTTTTCTACAAAACAATACAAATTTTAGTACCTTTAAATGGGGAACCATTTTTAAAACCAATATTTAAAACATTTAAATATTAAATTTGACAAAATAAATTTTGTCTATAGAATGAGGAAATATAAATTTACATTGGATCAATTTTTGGTATTTTTTGGATAATGTTCATTTTTGATTAAAAGTTAGAAATACTGTAATTTATTTGAAAACTTTCTTTTAATATATTTTATTTATATGGTTAGATTATCTTTTTAATTGGATTCAAAGTGTATGTAGATGAAATTTTTACCATTTAATTCAATTTCGGTAATTGGAAGAAATTTCAAAATGAAATTAAAAATAAACAAGTGTCTATCTTTTAATAGTTGTTATTTAATAAAAAACAGACTTTTTTGTTTTGACAATGAGAAATAATTTTAAATTAATTAATTAAACATAAATGCTTTGAATTTTGTAAATTAGAAATACTTTTTGAATTTGAAATATCAAATATATATAATTATGAATTTTTGGTAATTTTCTGAATAACATCAATTTTTTGAATAGTGAAAATAATGAGTAGTAGTTAAAAAATCTACTTTCTCATTTAAATGAAATGTTACTTCTTCTCTGGATTAAATTTTGAAAATAATATATAAATGTTTGTTATTAGTAAGTAAAATATGGTTCAATACATGAAAATAATTTTTTTGAAAAGTAACTTTTGACATTTACTTACCACAGTTAAAGGTAAATAGGGTAATTCAAGATAAAAATAATAATATAATAATATTAAATTATCCAAACATTTTTCATATTCTGATTTGTAGATACATTTTGGACCATGGGAATACATGGGTTGATTTTGTGTCCCCATGAAGCCACATATGCATGATAATGACACTTTATATTATTTAATTTAATGTAATGACAAAAATGACATAAACAAATATCTTTTAGTAAGTCAATACTTATATGGGGTTATATAAGATTTCTCTTCTACTATAAATATTATTTTGAAAAAAAATATATTTCCTACTTCATGGTATTTTTTTATAATTTTTAAACATCAAATAAATGAAATTATTTATGATGCAGTTGTAACACCCCAAGCTTCCACGATATGCTTCTCCTTGAATAATACTGTATCGAGTGTTGTACGTAACTTCGAGTTCTAACACACACCACAACCAATCAAACAAGCTATTATGAAGAGTAATACCCACTTTTTAAAATTTTATAAATTTTCAATTTCAACATGGACTTTATTTTTGGATTCAGAATATCAAAATTAGCTTTGGGTGAATTTTTGGTACTTTTCTGATAACTTTCATATTTGGTGAATAGTGAAAATAACTAAATATAAATTAAAAATTACTTTTTTAATCAAAATAAATTATAGTGATAATTTATGAGGTTGAGTGATTTTATAGTATAATTAGATTATATTTTTACCATTTCATCTAATGTTGGTCATTGGACATAATTTCACATTTAAACTGAACATAAACAAGTGCCAATCTTCTGAAAGTTATTATTTCATAAAAACTCACTTTTTTTGTTTTGACAACAAGAACTAATTTAAAATTAATTTATTCCACATCTGGGTATTGAATTTAGAAAAATGGATTCCATATTTAGAATCAGAAGGTCCAAATTGTGTAAATAGGTATCTTTTATTATTGGACATTTTGAATAATTTCTTCAGTAAATATTTTATTAACTATGGTTAAAACGTAAATCCAATAAATAAGGGTATACAATAATATTATAATAATAATAAATTACACTAAAATGAGTCCTAACCCTATTGGTTGAAACATGTCCGACCATGGGATTTTTTGGGTCTATTTTGGGACCCCATGGATCTACATGTAAGTGATAATGACACATTATGTAAACTAAGTTATAGTAAATACAAAAATGACATAAAAATAT
Source organism: Viscum album (assembly GCA_963277665.1). Classification (NCBI taxonomy): domain Eukaryota; kingdom Viridiplantae; phylum Streptophyta; class Magnoliopsida; order Santalales; family Viscaceae; genus Viscum; species Viscum album. Next base: position 1,676,341,526 of record OY728133.1, read on the forward strand.
ACCTTTTAGCAAAAAAAATTGACATAGGGTTATATATGTTATATTATTGAATATAAATATTCATTTGAATGATAAATGGATTTTATACATATTGGTATTTTATTTATTATTTTTAGACTTTGAAAAATTAAATTTATTTCTGACACAATAAGAATGCAGTATTTTCCTTATTAATGAATGAATCAAATTATTAGTATTATAAATGTTAAAATAAATATAATTGAAAGTTTCGATGACATCATAAAATTTTAATGGTTAATATGACATTATAGTAAATCTTAAATAAATTTGGTTTGAATTAATAAAGTTGTTATGATTTTAACAAAAATCTGTTTTTAAATATTGTCCAAATTGACACAAAAGAGTTTTTGAAACAAATAATATATTATTAATTCATATTATATTACAAAAATTTTAAGGATCGGCCAAAAAACATATATAATGAGAGGAGTATCATTTATAGACTACTTTGTTGGTGTCTTGTAAGTTTATAGTAAGTTTGTTAACTATATAGTATAAACATACAGCGAGACATGGTAAATTTCAAACTATTTAACTATGAGTTAAATAGAAAAGAAAAAGTTAACATAGTGACGGAAACCATTCTAAAACCTATTGGATTTCTGGTTTTCAACCTAAACCCACTTTAACCTTTAAATAATCCACTTTGGAGCCATTATAATCCGAATATGAATTTATTATAAAATAATATTTCTAGCATTTTCTAAGGTGCCCCTCACCCCTCTTATAAAAGGGAACTCCCCCTTCTCTCTAATTCATACCTTGAAATCCAATTATCCTGGCCAACCCCTGCCCAAATATTCTCTCAAAATTCCTCACCTCAACCTAGAGGCCTTATTTTGATCATAAATCCAAACTAAAGATCTATTTTGATGGAAGAACCTAAAGAAGAGGTAATGTTTTCACCAGCCTCTTTCATGTTCCTTTCTTCTTCAACTTCTTATTTCATTGTTATTTCTATTCTAAATAATAACTCTAGTGTCCTATATATAAAATTATGTCTTTATTAATATGGTAAAACCATATTCAGTATTCTATCCATCCGTTGAATGACATGTCACCATACATGCGTACGTACGGCTTACCGTCTTCACGTCATTGTGTAATTGTTATTCAAAAAATTATTATTTGGATGAGTATGATAATGATGTTCAATTGAAGTAAATAATAAATATAATATTATAATTATTCTGTATATAATACATACCATCAAATTATGTAATATTTTAATATCAAAAGAATGATATTGTCGCGCGTGCGTGCATACGGAATTCTGTCTCCACGAACGTGATGAGATTCATTCCCCATCGTATCCATTCACGTATAATTCTCAATTTATGATTACAAATAATGATTAAGGACTTTATATCATTCTAGATATGAATAAGATACATCCTATCCATAAAAAACATGGCTTATGTATCAAAACATATAAAATAAAACGAGTATGTTAACACCCGAAATGACAATAATAATTAGATATTATTAACAAAGCAATGTAAAATGATCATTTATCATATCATATTAATTTACATGTTTTTCGTATAATTTAATAACAACCATTTCACCATTATACAAGAGGTTAAACTACCCTCAAACATGGAAATGTACAAGGTAAGGGTTTTTCATGACTCTCAATATTCCCATGAGATTCATGCCATTTTTCCACAATTACAATTTCTGTTGTGTATGTACTGCCCATAATTGATTTCCTTGTGTAATGCACTTTATTTTATGTGTATTAACATATTCATTGTATGTTACCTCTTTCATGGGCGGTATGATTCATAAGATACCAAATTGGTAAGGTTTATTTCACAATCTCTTCATTATCCGAGGATGTTTATACGTAATTATCCATTGGGACCTCTTTATCATCCACATCCATGTTTCTTAAAAAAATATTTCAAAACATTCTTACTATTTTATTGCAAATGAGTTAATGTCATTTATACCATTGTTGGACTTTTTGTAAGATTTTTATAAAGGAATCATTTAGTCATTTTCCAAACAAGGACTTTTTTAACCTTTTCGACAAAATTAAGTTAAGAATGAATTTTTTAACTTATACGGTGGGTGCAGCTATTTTCCATTGTTATAAAATCGTCGAAGCTTCTCTTACAAGATTATAAGAATATTTTCAAATTAAATGTTTTATTTTATAATTATGTAACTTTTAAATGATTTCTTAAAAAGGTATATTTCTCTCAAATAGTTTTGATTTCATATATGTCAACATCCTTTGATGGATTTTAAAGATAATTGAAGAAGATTTATTATGATACAAAACATAAATATTGTGTTATGTTTGACTGTGGATGTGTTATTTTTATACCATTCATGGTTTATGGAGAATTTATTGAAATTTAGTATTCTAGTTTTAGTATGAATGTTTATGTTATTTTCAAAACTATTCATATGAAGAATTTATTGGAAGTAATAAGTGACGGGTGGAGCCCGCTATAGCTCCCCAATGAATCTGTAGGTCACATAAGACAAAATAGTGTCTTGGAAAAAGGCCTTGAAAAATTCTTATTTGTAATCTCAGCATATGTCCTTGACTATGTGGTTATGATAGTCTGACATTATGCATTCCATCATTATGAAAGTGGTTATTGATATTTCATTTGATTATTCGACTAGTAGAATATGCATGTGATTATGTTAATGGAATTACTTAATTTTATTTTTTCAATATTATGCTGAAGTTCATGTTTAAAAGGATTTTGTTTTAGTTATAAATTTCCTTAAATTTTTATCTTTATTTATGAATGTTTCTGCTATGTTGTTATCTTTACTAAGCATCTAATCTCACCCCTTTCAATGTTTTATTTTTCTCAGGATGTGAAGAAGTATTTAATAAAAGACCTAATGGGATAGTATGATGGGATATGAAGACAAAATTATTTTGTAGTTTTTTCACATTATGATGTAATATAAAACATATGAATATATATAGTGATTCCATGGATACTAAACTAAACAGTCATTTGATACTTGATCTTTTGTGATCATGCCAATGTTCTGTAATAATGCACCGACTCTGGGTAACTGGGGTGGGGGCATTACAGTTTGTATCAGAGGGAGGATTAGAACAATCCTTGAAAGCTAGAATTAGATAAATTCTGAATAGAGCACATAGACCTAAGATGTACTTTTAGGATTAGTATAGAACAACCACCTCGAATTTTAGTATTGTAGAGATTTTTTCTGTTTTTAGAGAAATACATCTTTGTCAGGATACGAGCAGGTATAGGTGGCTCTGGAACAGATGTTCCTAGGAGTAATACCCGAAAACACAGCTTTGAGATAGACTCGAACAGAAACTGGTGCACGATAATGGGCCTTGCTGCACTCTTGGTTAAGACACTCCCGGAAAATATGCATAGGTTAATTTCATTTTCTTTACAAACCATTATGATGTATTTTTAGTAAATAATTCCTCAAAGAAAACATTTTTATGATTATGGAATATATCCATAAACTATTCAATTTATGTTGACATTTTTAAAAGTTTGGAATTATTTATTTCGATTCATAAATTAATCTATTATATGCTATTGTTTAGAAATGGCACCTAGTGTAAGGAATGGAAACTGTATCAATGCAAACACTACATGTAGGGAATACCCTCCTAATCAAGATAATTATAGTGGATCTAGTGATGCAGCTGATTCTGATCAGCTAATCACCATACTGGGACAAATCACTCATGTTATGAATAATAACTTTACCCGTATGGAGCACCCAGATCCACATCGTGGAGGATCAATGTTAGATCACTTCGTGAGGAAACAAACCCTGGTATTGAATGGTAGTAAAATCCATTAGTTGATGAGCAATGGATAATTTCCATAGAGAATATATTCCACACCTTGGGGAGTAGTGAAAGGGAAAAGGTTATCGTGACAGTTTACCACCTCACTGGAGATGCTGATAAATAGTGCTCGTTGATTCAAAAAACAAAAAAAAGATGATAAAGTATCAAATATGGAATAGAGGGAGTTCAAAGAGATTTTCTTAGAAAAATACATTCCTCGTGACCATCGAGATGATATGGAATGCCAATTTCTGAGTCTGAGGAAATAGGAGGATGAGAATGTCACAAAGTATGAGGCAAACATTACTAGGTTTGTGAGGCATGCGGCAGATTATATGCATAACCCAAGAAGTAATATTTATCATTTCTTTGATGGGTTAAAACCATTTCTTCATCGAGCATTATATTCGCAATTATTCTCATCATACGAAGATATTTTCTCATGTGCTTTCAAGATAGAAAAGGAATTATCTAAATCATATGACAATTAAGTAAAGCAAGAGAATAAGAGAACGGTGGAGCAAGAGACAGGTATTGGGAAAAAGGAAAAGAAATATTTTCCATTATGTGATAATTGTGGGATGAAACACACTTGTACATGCCTAAATGAAATGAGATTCTGTTACAAGTGTGGTAAAAAGGCCAGAAGAACATGATTACAAGGGAAAGAACATTTTTGTCAACGTCTAATGCTATAATTGTAGAGAAATGTGGCATTATGAAAATGAATTTCCTAAGCACCAAGGAAACATACCATATAAAAGGCGAAGGGAGCAAGGCCAAGCTTATTTTGTTACTATAGTTGAAGTTGAATTGTTATTGTATTTGTGTTTTTTATGGATTCAAGAATTATATTCTGTTTATAAGAATAATGTGATATATATATGGACTGTACTGCAGTACTATTTCTTTAAGGACATGAGATTGTGTGGAACCATGAAAAGTGACTCAACAGCAGGTTAATGTTTTGGATAATATATGGTTGAGAGAATGATAAACCATAATATGGTTCTGTTACTGAGGTAGTGATTTTGGAATAATACATAATTGATTTCGATAAATTATATTGGATATTCATGACTACATTGAATCTGATTAATTATTTCTATATTCAATAATTGTTTGAATTTACAACATTTTTGGATAGAAGGAGTATATCAAATATTCTATAATGAATAACAGAGGATTAATGCAATTAATATGGTTTTATGATAATTGAGGATGTTGTATTGTTTTAAAAGAAAACACGATGAAGGTGTTCACATGTTATTCCATGGAAAATAGGATCTTCATTGTGTTTATCATCCCTATAAATTTTGGATTATTAGTTTGGAAAGAAGTATTTTGGATAAGTCTAGTTCAACATTTTTTTTGGATTTCCATGAAAAAGACAACCCAGAGGTCGGGCGGCAACCTGTCGCGTTCGATGAGGTCGTCAGACTTGAACCCACAATCGAAGGGCGACAAGGGTTTATCACCTACCACTGTCCCACATGATGTCCCGGATTGAATAATGTATTTTATAAAGGGTCTGGATAATGATTTATAAATTTAATTTTTTTAGAACCCTATACAAAAAAAATAGAATATTTTTTTAAGTCCTCTTATCTTTTAATGTGAAAGATGACTTTGTGGCAAAATTTAGATAATGTATGGAACTCTACTTGAAAAGTATACATTTATTTTCTTTTTATTCTTCTCATATTCTATGAAGAAATAAATTCTTAAACTTTTGGTAAGGAAACATAAAATAAAAAATGTGTTATCCTAATACCTTATGTTTTGTTGAAGTGATGGTATTTTAAATAATCATAGATTGCTGGCTTTGAGGCCCACAATTCTACAATTGTTTGTAATTGATGACATAAATCACTCCCTATAAATATTTAGGTTTTTTCTGAAATCATGTGTCTCTAATTTCCACCAATTATCTCTTAATCAAGATCATAAATTTATGGTGACCTTTTTATTCCCCTTATCATTTTATTAAAACTAAATTTTACTAACCCAATTTTTGATGTGGGTTTTCCAGCAAAGGTATTTTCTACTTTCAACCTTTTATTTCCATAGAAAAAATTCAAATTCCGAGGATGAAATTTATTAAAGGAAGTGATAATGTAATACCCCAATCTTCCATGGTACGCTTCTCTTTGAATAAAACAGTAGCGTGTGTGGTAAACAACTTCAACTTCTAACACACATCACAACCAATCAAACTAGACGTTATGAATAGTAATGCCCACATGTTGAAATTTTATAAATTTTATCATTCAAAATGGATTTTATTTTTGGATTCGGAATACTAAAATTTGATTAGTGATAATTTTGGGTACTTTTTGGAAAACTGTCATATTTTTATGAATAGTGAAACTTACTAAATTTTAATTAAAAATAACTTTTTTAATAGAAATAATTAATAGTGATAAATTATGAAATTGATTGATTTTAGAGTACTATTAGATTATATTTTTACTATTTAATCCAATGTTGGTCATTGAAAATTATTCCACATTTAAACTGAACATAAGAAAGTGCCAATATTTTGATAGTTATTATTTCATAAAAACTCATTTTGTTTTGACAACGGAAAGTAATTTTAAATTAATTTTTTCCTCTTATGTGTTTTGAATTTAGAAAAACGGATACCATATTTAGAATCAGGAGGTCCAAATTGTGTAAATATGTATCTTTTATTTTAATACATTTTGAATAATTTCTTTTGTAAAGATTTTATTTACCATGGTTAATAGGTAAGTCCGGTAAATAAATAAAACAAATAATATTATAATAATATTAAATTACACTAAAAGGTTTTCTAACCATATTGTTTTATACATTTCCGACCATCGGTATCTTTGGGTCAATTTTGGGACCCCATGGTTCTACTTGTATGTGATAATGACAGTTATATTTATTATTTTAAATTAAATACAAAAATGATATAACCATATATCTTTTAGAAATACAATTTTTACATTGGGTTATATATGTTTTATTTTCAACTAAAAATATTCATTAGAAAACTAAAAGTATTTCTTACATAATGGTAATTTGTTTATAATTTTTTGGCATTGAATAATTAAATTTATTTATGACACAATAATAATGCAGTAGTTTCTTTTTAATGATAGAGTCAAATAATTAGTATTATAAATGTTAAAAAAATATTATTTAAATGTTTTGAAGACATCCAATTTTTTTTAATATGACATGTTTGGATTGCTAAAATAAATTCGGTTCTAATTAATAATGTTTTTACAACTTTAAAAAAATCAATTATTAAATAGTGTCAAAATTGACATAAAAGTGTTTTTAAAACAAATATTATATTATTAATTCTGATTCTATTACTAACAATCTAGGATTATTCCAAATGACATATATAATGATATTTGTGTCATCAATGGACCACTTGGTGGTCTCTTGGATGTTTATTTAATGTTTATTAACTATAATATATAAAGAGACCAAGAGACATGGTAAATGTCAATCTATTTAACTAAGAGTTAAATAGAAAATAGAAAGTTAATATAGTGGAACCAATATATATAAAACCTATTGGTTGAGTGGTTTGTGACCTATTCCCACCATAACCATTAAATAATCAACTTTGGAGTCATTATAAACCGAATATGAATTTATTATAAAATGATATTTCTAGATTTTCCTAAGGTTCCCCTGATCCCTCTTATAAAAGGGCACTCACCCTTCTATCTAATTCATAACTCTAATGCCATTTCGATCAGCCAACCCCTACCCAAATATTCTCTCAACTTCCCTGACTTCAACCTAGAGTCCTTAGTTTGATTGTAAATCCTACCTATGGAGCCATTTTGATCAAATCAATAGGAATAACCCGAAGAAGAGGTAATGTTTTCACCACCTTCTTTCATGTTCCATTTTTCTTCAACGTCTTCATTAGTTGTTATTTCCATTATAAAATAATAACTTCAGTATCTCTAATATACTGTGATGTTTTTATACATATGGTACAACCATATTCATTAATCTATCCATCCTTTGAATGACCTGTAAACATTTGTGCTTACCTAAGGCTTACCTTCTCCACGTCGTGGTGTAATTTTTATTCCGAACATTATTATTTGGATTGTTATGATAATGATGTTTAATTGAAGTAAATAACAAAGATATCATTATAATGATCCTGTATATATGATATACCATCCAATTATTTATTATTTCAATATCAAAAGAATGATATTATCTCTCATCCATACATATGGACTACAGTCTCCACAAACGTGATAAGATTCATCCCCCATCGTATCCATTCATGTATAATTTTAATTTGTTGATTAAAAATATTATTTAAGCACTTGATATAATTTTGGATATGAATAAGATACTACTTATCCATAACAAACATGGCTTATGTAACAAAACATATAAAAGAAAACGAGTAACTTTACACCCGAAACAATGATAATAATAAGATATTATTAACAAAGCAATGTTAAAAGGTCATATATGATATCATATTAATGTATACAATTCTTGTATAATTTAATGAAAACTATTTCACTATTATAAAAGAGGTTAAACTAACCTAATCCATGGAAAAGTACAAGGTAATGGGTTTTCATGTCACTCCTTATTCTCGTGATATTCATGCCATATTCACATTATTACATTTGGTGTGGTGTATGTACTTCCCATAATTGCATTATTTGTGTAATACACTTGTATTTATGGTTATTTACATATTCATTGTATGATACCAATTTCATGGGTGGTTTTTTTCATAAGTTACCATAATAGAAAGGGTTTTTTTCACAATCTCTTCATTATCCCTGGTTGTCTATATATAATTATCTTCTGGGACCTTATTATCAACCACATCCACGATTCATAAAAATTTATTTCAAAACATTCTTAATATTTTATTGCATATTGTTTAAATTCATTTATACCCCTGTTTGACTTTTTATATGATTTTTATAAAGAAATCTTTCTATCGTTTTCTAAACAAGTTCCTTTTTATCGTTTTTGACAAAGTTAAGGTAAGAATGTATTTTTTAAATTTAACGGCGGGTGCAGCTATTTTCTACCATTATAAAATAACCGAATCCTTCCTTACAATCTTATAAGAATATTTTCAAAGTAAATGTTTTATTTTATAATTATGTGACTTTTAAATGATTAAAAAAATAGGTATTTCTCTCAAATAGTTTTGATTTCATTTATGTCAACATCCTTTGATGGATTTAATCCTAATTTAAAGTTTATTTATTATTATAAAAGCCTTCCATATTGTATAATGTTTGACTGTGGATGTGTAATTTTTATACCATTCATGGTTTATGTATATTGTATTGACATTTCACATGCTATTTTTAATACGAATGTTTATGTTATGTTTAAACCTGTTCATATGCAGAATTCGTTGGACTTAATGAGTGACGGCTGGAGCCCGCTATAGATCCTCGATGCATTAGTAGGTGTAATGATACAAACTAATGTCTTGGAACCAGGCCTTGAAAAAGTCATATTTTTAGTCTTAGCACTTGACCTTGACTATGTGGTTATGATAGTCTGGCATTATGTATTCCAATATTATGAATGTGGTTATTGATATTGCATGTGATTATTCGACTAGTAGAATATCTATGTGAATAAGTAAATGGCATTAATCCATTTTATTTATTTCCATATTATGATGATGTTCAAGTTTAAAAGGATTTTGTTTTCATTATACATTGCCTTAAATGTTTATGATTATTTATGAAAGTCTCTGCTATATTGTTCTCCTTAATGTGCATCTGAGATGACCCTTTCAATGTTTTATTTTTTCCAAGATGTTATGATATATTTTATGAATGAAATGTAGGGATAATATGAGTAGATATGAAGACAATGTGTTGTTGTATTTTTCTCACTTTATTATGTAAAGTAAGTCTTATAAATATATCTAGTAATTCCAAGGCTACTAAACTACTCGGTGTTTCAAGACTTGAACATTTGTGATCATTCCAATGTTATGTAATAATGCACTGACTCAGGGTTACTGGGGTCGAGGCATTATAGTAATAATGATGCAGTGTTTACCACATCAATGAATGATTTAAAAAAATAAGATTATAAATATTATAACAATATCCAAAACTTTTCCAACTGTCATTGGATGATATTATTTCGAATTCCAATAATTTTAACTTCAACATTAATATGTTTTATACCTTTAGAAACTAATAATCATTATATAATAATATAATAATTTCAAACATTACTAAATATACCCTCCCCTTATAAAAATAAATCACCATTAATTCATTACTCACACTTCTCATTCCCATTGGATTGTCCAAACTCTTCCCAAATAATCTCCCAAGATCCCTCTATTCCACCAGTAGCCTTACAATATGATAAAGGCACTTCAAGAAATCCTTTTGGTTCAATCTAATAAAAGTTATCCGATTTCAAGTTAACATCTTCTCTTTAGTCCATTTATTTTATTTTACTTCTAAAACACCTAAACTAAATTTATTATGTTCTTTTATAACAAAACCAGTATCCTAAATATACTAGGTTGTGGTAATGACAATTAATCTAGCTATAGTTACACACACCTCCATATAATCGGAAATGAATATATTGCTTCTGGGGATACCGAACTACTGTATCACGAAATGATGATTGTTCAACTATCCCCTACCACCTATAATTTTGGAAATTAATATAGAAATATATTTATATTTGATATCTATTATATGTATATTTCTTATTTTATTTTGTTTTTTTATTTTATAGCATACCTTTACGGTTTCCATAATGGGTAATTGTGATAATTTCATTTGAGGAATTGCAGTCTACCACCCCCTCAAAGTGATATAACTAGTTCATTGAATACGTAGAATGTATCAATTATGGAGTTAAATAAATTACATAAAATAGTTATTATTATTTAATTATTATATACATATGAATTATTAATTTTTCATTCATGTAAATATAAAATACAAAGGAATGTAGCGTTCAAGCGTATGTATTTCTTAACTTCTCAATGAACATTGTGTTTCATTTCTGAACTCCAAATTATATGGAATAATATAAATACATATACACATGATATATATGATATATATGATACCTAAATCATGAATATAAATCTGGAGATAATTTTATTTTGATTACATGGAAAATTTGTAATTATAACAACATCATTTTTGACTAATGTTTTGAACATCAAAAAATTGTCTGATATGACCAAAAATAATTTTCCAATTGTTATAGAAAGGTAATAAGTGATATAATTGGAATAATAAATGAGAATTTTTATTTATGGAATTAGAAATTAACTTTTTATTATTATTCTGGATGATCCCAGAATATATGAGTCATGTTGGACACAAAGTAAAGGGTTTCTTATCTCACTATTAATTCTATGAGATTTCCATTGTTCTACACTTATTCATTTCTTGAGGTGTATTGTGTAAGTAAATTTGATATATATTACCATTATTCTCTTTAAATTAATGTTTTTATGTGATTAATTTGGTAGATATTAATCTTTGGTCATACGACTCGATTGATTATAACGAGGTATAGGGTTTTCCTATCAATTTTTATTCCCGTGAGATTTATGATATATTTACCAAGATTTTCGTTTATGTGGTGTATGTATTGCCCATGATTGTATTAATTGAGTAAAATATATTTATTTATGGGTATTTAAATCTTCATTTTTTGATCCTTATTTCATGGGGTGTATGGTTTGTATGTTACCAAACCAGTAATGGAATTTCTAATTTCAATTTCCACTCATTGGGTTTTACGCATACTTAATTGATTATTTTACTCCAATATTATGTGTGGAATGACTATTTATTTATTTAGTTAGTAATTTCCACTCTAATTTTATCGATACACTCTTGATACACATAATCACTCAACTGATAAATTCTCATTTCATTAATATGAACATGATAAGGGTAATCTTAACTCAATTTCCATTCATTAAGTTAAACATCAAAGTAATTAGTTTTGATTTTACAAGAATATGTGTGAATTTACTCGGAATGATTTACACTGAATATTCAATCATATTGAGCGTATTTATATTTTTCATAAATATTTATTTCATTCATTTATCTTCAATCTATTGATACTTCATTATAAGGGATTTCATCTCAATTTACATTCCATTGATACTCCTTTTTCGTTAATGGCCAATTCACTTTTATATGGTGTATATACAATCCATTAACATATAATATCTACAATCCCTTTATTTTCATGATATTATATGTTTTTATTAAATATTAATCCTCAATTATTATTATTCAATCTGTGCTCTTCTAGTTATGAAGTCTTTAAGAAAAATATCATTTTAAATGTTTTTTTGATTTATTTTTCTAAATCTTTCTCATTAATGTCCCTATTTTAAAAATGGTTTTTTGTATTCACTTATATGGACCTGAATGTTTTGAAATTAAAATTCATTTCAAATGTATCAATGTTTTAGGAGATACTTTGATTAAAAAATAACTTTTAAATGACTTTTTTGAAAAATAGTGCGACTTTTAAATGTTTTCAAGAAAAAAGTGGCATTTCTCTCAAATAGTTTTATTGATTATTTTCATCTTTCTCAATATAATTCATTGTATTTTATTATTTATAGAGGTTGATTTATTGTAATAAAATCTTCCATATTATATTTAATGAGTTATTCTTGAATATGGTTGTTCTATTTTTATACCATTTAAGGTCTCTGGTTAAAGTATCGACATTTCTTATGCTAGTTTTAATACAAATGGTTAGATTGTATTTTACCCTAATAATATAGGGAACATATTGGACTTATTCAATTATGGGTGGATCCATCTATTTCTCCTCGATGCATCAATATGTCTCAGGAGACAAACTAGCATCTTAGCACAAGGCAATGACAAAATCATTATTTGTAGTCTTGGCACAAGGCCTTGACAATGTGTTTATGATGTCTGACAATATGCATTCCATCATTATGAGATTATCTATTGATATTACATGTGATTATTCTACAAGTATTATATCCATGTGAATAATAAAATGGAATTATTTGATTTAGCATTTCCATATTATCATGAATATTATGTTTAAAATGCCCGTGTTTTAGTCTTATATATTGCCTTAAATGTTTTTCTTATTTATGATAGTTTCCACTATATTTTTATCCTTACTGAGCATTTGGGATCACATCTTTCTTTTGTTTTTTTCCCAAGATGTCAAGAACAATATTATGTTAAACCTACAAGAATATTCTATGATGTATAATAGTGTTCAAAGGGGACACAGTGTTGTTTTTTTATTTCATGATATAATGTAAAACTTATGTCTCTATCTATTACTTCAAAGTCTACTACAATAATCATTCATTAGCTACATGATTTCATGAATCGTGCAAATTTTATGTAACATTTCCCCGACCTTGTGTAACTGTGGTTGGGGCGTTATAATTTTGGCATTCAATTTTATTTATTTATGTATTTATCATTTACTATGGTGTATCAAAAATAATGGTTAATGAAAAATAATATAGATTAATTAATATTTTACAAACTAAAAACAATTAATGTTGTTTTTCTATAATACTCTTTCTAACATTCTTTGACTGTTTTGAATGAATATAATATGCTAGAGAAGTAGAATCAAGAGAAATAATATATATCCATGGGTTCATGCTTATTGGAGAAGTATCATACTATCTTTCAGGGAAGAAACGTACTTGTAGAATTCTCAACAAATATTATTTGAGAGATTATATCACTAAGATTTAAACTACAATCTATAACCCCTATAAAAAATATAATTTCATCATTTTTAAAGATCCATCAAAATGGTGAAGAATTACAAAGAACATGCAATATAGACAGAACCAAAAAAATTGAATAAATATGAACAGAAAACACAACGTCCAAAAAAATTGGAATGGAAAAAAACATAAATAAATAATTCTGATCCACTATCTAGATGCGCATTTATTATGATAGTGAATAGAGAAATGTTTTGTGTTACTTATATAATAGGATTAACCCACATTCCTCACCACATGCTGATCTTCTAAATAAAAAATCATAGAATCTAAAACCTAATAACACAACAAAACTCCATGGAAAAAATAGGCAATCCTAGAAATCATAGAATCAAAAAAAAATTTATTCATATCATATCATCAAGTTACCATTACGACTAAAATATGGGGAGATAATCTTATAAAAACTAAAATATTTTTTACCAACATGAAATTTCATGGGTTTTGATGTATATTTTTATTTTAGAAAATAATTAGTTGACAATGGATTCAAAAATCAAAAATAAAATAGGACTCATGAAAAATATTATTTTTATGTAATAAAACATATCATGAAAAACAATATAGATCTAAACCAAATTGATTCATTTAAAACCCATTTGAAACACTGAATAGAATAATAGTAATACACAGAATGCATAATATAGAACATTGATAAAATTATCTATTGAAAATCATGTTTGATGGAAATAGAAAAATGAATACAAATTCAATTTTCATATTATTCAAAACCAGATTGCCTTTAACCCACACTTGTGTAATTAATAGAATCCATGTCAATGACACTTATTCTTTATTGTGACTGTCCTACAAAAAAGTTACAGATAGATAACATAATTAAGGTCATAAATATTTAAAACATAACAATTTAGTACACATCATTCATAGATGAATATTATGTGACACTACAATCATGTATATATTGATTATATGTTAATTAGTATATAATGGTGTCTGAATTTAAAAAGTAATTTTGTTCAGTTATCCCCAATTCTCAAAACATAATTGAAAATGAATGTCACATTGTTTTTTTATTATTTAAATACTATTCAACATTATACTAATAATGATTGAGAACCCATATATAACATTCCCACAACTTATAAAATGATTAAAATAAATTCAAAATACTAACATTGAATAGAAACACATATAAATGTTAATATATATGATATCATTGTTGGCCATTTGGGAAAGGGGTCAACTGAAATTATTTGATACATAAATTTGATCAAATAAATGTAATTATTAAAAGATATGAGACTGGTATGGGATCCGGGAATTATTGATAGAACATGATAGAACTTTTGTTAATTATCTCTTCTGAACCATAGATTTAGATTTCATATCATCATAACTCAACATTCCTTCTATTTTATTAGATGTACACTTTTATATCATAGCCAACCACTATACCTAGATCCATCCTCATTGGCCAAATATATCACCAACTAGAGATTTGGTGTCATCATCAATCTTTAGGTTCCATCGACAATCATAGGACAAGTAGACTCTACTCTGTTACAGCTCGACCACTCACTTAAACTTCTAACTAGGAGTCACTACAACCTTGGGTGACTTATAGAGTGTGATATACTCTTCATATTTATATAGATCCACAACATCCTACATTTGTGAACTACCATAATCCAAGAACAAAATAACTCTTATTGGAGTAGTTCTCAGAATCAAACTATTGGATTAGGGCTCATAGAATCCTCCTAGGACCTCAAGTGATGTGTACCTAATGCCATCACAAAATAATGAACAACTTCTCCAAAATGTAAAACATACATGGGATTAGAACCATCTCAATGAAAAAAACCAATATATCTATTCATAGAATGTCACCAATTATAATATGTGTTCCATGATCATCTAAACATCATAAAAACATGTAGTGATTTATTAAATATATCGATCTTATACATAATTATTTTTATAAAATTTTTGTGGTGACCAAAACAAAAAGGGGGAAGTAATTAGCTTTCTTCACAAATATAATTTCCAAATGTACACACTATATCTATTATAAAGAGACTAGTTAGTGTAAGGATTGAATATTTCATTGTTATTTTGGAAGGATAAAACTCAAGGAAGAACCATTACAATAAATGGTAGAGTCTTAATTGATGATAATAACAAGAATACAAAAATGGAAAATATTCTTCAAAAACGTAAATTATAATTTATAGAAATATTGTACAACCAATTCCCACTATTATTGGTCCACGTGGTATGTTAATTCATATTGAAGAATGTGTTACATTAGAAATTCTATATTCCGTTGTAATGAATATTGAAACCATAAAAATAATTGTTTCAATATTGGATCCCCCACTTAGAGATCTATCCAAAATCTAAAAGTTTCTGTAATAATTTATACTTTGGATTCCTTTTCTAATAAATAATTTGTGGGATCATATGAAATAAAGGTTTATATTGTATTAGAAAAATCATAAAACTATTGAATTGAAACTCAAATATTGATCCAATAAATTCATATCTGTTGGGTGACGATTGAAAAAGAAATGTATTTAATTTTTTGAAGATGAATAGAGATGAAAAATGAAAAAAATGTAATTTTACTAAGTATAATCCCAATTTATAACTCTATGAGGAGTTTTAAATGCTAAAATATTGATAAATATTGATAAATTGTTCTTTAATGTGTAATAAAATTAAGAATAAAAACTCAAATGTTAGTGATAAAAAAGTGATGATAAGACTAATAATACATGTATATGAGGAACTAATTAGAATATATGAAAAACATGGATTAAAAAATTCTTACCTTCTTAAATCCCGACAATACTATTATCTTCATTAAAAAAAATCATATTACACAACTTTCATAAAATATTCAAAACTAGAGTTGATCTAATGTTGGTACAACATAATAGGGAAAGTTTGTATCTTTTACCATCCAAAATATGAAACTCATAATGATTTGGAAACATAGATTTTATTAGAGCTCATATTACATAGATAAATGTTACGATTAGAATTGTAACAATAGTAGTGAAGAATGAATTTATCCAATATTTTGGAATGTAGAAATAAATATGATTCTAAAATGATTGAATGGATGGATTGTGTGTTTTACATTAGAATTTAGCTAGGGAAAATTGTTTTTTATGATAGTATGAGAAACTATATAAATTTTGAAATAATTTTGATTCAATTGTATCAAGATGACGAAAAAATTGTATCCATGAAAGCCCATATAAACGATGTTTCGATCTCCTAGGTAATTTATAAGCCCTAAAATGATTCTTAAACCAGTATAGAATTAGACATGTATAAACATGTAACTTTTCATGGAGTAATTTTTTTTCTAGAATTATAAATGATGTTGTCAATTTTCATTAGTGGGAATATGATTATGTGAATAAGTATGAGTTTATAAGAAAAACAATATCAATTTTTTATAACAATAACACTAAAAAAACTCGAATATTATGAAAATGAAAAAACATAATGATCAGAGTGAGGTGGGGAAATAAATAGTAAGGGTGACAATAGGGAGGGATTTTGAAATACACCACATCAAGAACATTTATAAAATCATTTTAGAAATTCTCTATGACAAATAAAATAGTAATGTGATTGAAAATATATCCATTATAATTAAAAAAATTGATGACTATAGATTCAAGAAAGTAAATTTTCTAAACATACCATAATAAATTATATTTATAAAGAAAAAAGGGAATTATAAGCCATAATAAAATAGCTAATTGCATGAGATATAAATACCACGAAAGACACACTTATATAAAGTGATGTTATAATAGATGAACATTAAATTAACATGTAGAAAATTGTTATACATATTAAAAATAATTAAATAGTGGAATTTTTTTCCAAATAATTAAGAATCATCATACATTAAATTTGAATAAACATCAATCAACAACAATATCTAACACTCTCATCAATGCGATAATGTGGTTGTAATGTATATTAATAAAATTAATTTCGAAAATCATTGATTATAGATATTTATAATAAATCATATCCCACATTCTCATTAACAAATAAATGGACTCTAATATCATAATTCTTGGAAGTGCTAACGATTACCCTAATAGTTTAATATTGGAGATTCTATTAAATCATTTCTGACAATATTTTAGATCCAATTGGTAAATATATAACTATATACAAAAGATCAGTACATTAGAGTGTGTTATTTAGAGGGGGTTATGCAGAAAACCTCTTAATTTATTTTCTGTAACATTAAAGGGGGTTCTGCATAACCCCCCTCTAATCATCAACATTAGAGGGGGTTATGAACCCCCAAAAAATTCATTTTCTATGAAAAATACAGAGGTATTATATACAACCCTCTCGAATAATCGAATTTATAGGGGGTTATAGAGAACATTAATTTCTTATATTAAATGGGGTTTTGAAACCCCACTATATTTTTTAGATTATTTTTTAAATATCTAGTTGGATTTTGTAAGGGTGTTGAAAACCCCCATTAATATCATAAATTATATGGGGTTGAAAACTCTTTATAATGTCTTAAATTTGAGGTTGTTCAACCCCCCTATAATTTCGTAAATTATAGGGGGCACAAAAACCTTTTTAATGTCTTTAATTTAATGCGGGTTCAAATACCCCTATAATGTATTTAATTTAGAGGGGGTTCAAACCCCCTATAATGTATTTAATTTATAGGTTATTTAAACCACCTTTAATTTATGAGATTAAGGGGGTTGTGAACCCCCACTGTTTAAAAAAACATCCATTATATATATACACACATTATATAATTGTATTTAAATACATTATATAGACATATTATATACAATATGTATATGATTGTATTTAATTGTATTTTCATTTATACCTAAATATAATTTTATTATATTATGTAAATTCATATATATTTATTTGTATATATTGTATTTTATTTAATATTAATTATTTATAATATAATAACATAAACATATTATATAAATATATTCATTAATATAATTTAACTAAAAAAAATATCACATAATAGCCCAAGCTTATAGTTTTCATTAATTAATTTATATCAATAATAAATATATTTTTATCTAATTGGTTTTTTCCTTCATAATATATATATATTATTAATATTATCAGAAATAGAAATTATACGAAAAGAATAATATTAATGTATATTTATTGGAATAAAAATTCTTATTAATGTACATAATATTAAAATATACTTATTTAAATACATTATATTTTTTTATAAATTGTATTTTATATAATATAATTTATATATAATATAAAATTGTATTTCTTATAATATTAAGAATATTTTTCTATAAATTTTATTTCATATAATATTGATTATATATAATATACAAATTATATATTTGTAATATAAATATAAATTGTATATAATATTGATTATATATAATATATATATTAATTATATATTATTTAATATTAATTATATATAATATAATATTAGTTTTATATAATATAATATTAATTCTATATAATATAGTATTATTTATATCTAATATAATATTTATTACATCTAATATTAATATTTGTATAAATTGTATTTCATATATTAATTAAAATATATTAATTAAAATATATTAATTTTATATAATATAATACAGTTTATAAAATTAAATATATTTATTAATATAAAGAATAATAAATATATGTATTGAAAGACATTATATAAATATATTTTTATATACCTTATATAAATATAATAGGTAAATTCAGATATATAAATATATATATATATAAAATATAAATATGTATTTTAGTATATAAAAACATTATATACATATATAAAAAAGTTATTTAAAATAATATAATCTGTTATAAATCCTAAAATAAATGTGTATGATTTATATAACTAACATATAATTTTTATAGATTAAAAAATATATTTCATAAGATTAATACTAATTAATAATATTATTTTTATCACGTAGGCACACGCACACACACACACACATATTTAAGTACAAAATATACATATATACTTGTGCAATATAATTAGGTGGTATATAAATATATAATATATAATATATATAATTTCATATACAAATAAATATAGTAAATTATATATATATATTATTTAAATTTATGTCAAAATAATATTATCCTCATATTTATAATCATAAATAAGAAAATGTTTATATATAATATAATGTGTAATATATATAACAAAAAACCATTGTTGTAGGGGTTCAAAACAAGAATTCTGCCAGATCCTATTCAGGGGCTCTCTAGGTTCATTCTGAGTGGCATATTTTGGGTGTGGTTATTATAGAGAAGGCAGGATGAGAGTGGAGCCAGAGGGGCGAGAATAGGAGGCGTTGTGCGGGAGGTGGAACTGGAGGTAGACTGGGGGTGCTGTGTTGGAGGTAGGAACCAAAGGCGAAACTAGGAGGCGGGAACGGGAGGCGGAACCTAGAGGTGGGAACCAGAGGTGATGGAGGTAAAATCCAAATATGGAACATATGGTGGGTCAGGGGCAGGGACCGGAGGCAGAACCGATAGTGAAATGGGGGCACAGTTTGGGAGGTGTGAATAAGTGAGAGGTTGTGGGAGGCAGAGAAAAACTAGGATGGGGAGAACAAACTGATTATTAAAAAATTTAAAAAACATTAGGGGTGGTTTTACCAACCATCTCTAAAGTAACACCTTTAATAGGGTCGGTTTAAACCACTCCTAATGAATTTCATCTATTGGCGATTGTAGTGGAATTGGTGAGTTTATGTCAACATTATAGGGTGTCTAAACCCCCTATATCATAATAAGAACTAAGGACATCATGAATTTTTCTGCGATTACTCAAAACAGCCACAAAAGAAAGTATGCGACCACATTAGTTGATGTTTCTCACTACTACTACTAATTACTTTTTAAGGGGTAATAAATATTTACAATGTTAAAAATTACCCTCTCTAATTTACTCATTTCTTGTAGTTACTAAACTGACTTTATGATCTTCCTGATAAATCATTGAAAAGAATGGTATGTAAATATATTATAGATAGGCACAAAAAACGTACATAAAAATCTATCTTGTAGTGGAAAAAATATGAATCATCGAAAAAAAGATTACTTCATGATTAGATATTTAATTGGGATTCATGATCATACACTATAAAAACTTGTTAAATTCATCACCAACTTGAATATTCATGAAAGGTGTAAGGAAAGAAAATGACATAGGTGACTTATTCCCCTATAGTGAGTAGTAAAAAAATCATCATCATTAAAAACCTGAAGATCCTATTTAGTAGTGCAATAAAAAAATTAACATAGTTGTCTAAACAACATAATTGACCTATAAATAATATTATAAGAGGTGACATTCATATGCAGTGAGAATAATAATATTGATCCTTTAGAGAGATAAATATCTAATTGTAGTGGAATAAACGAAGGTCAACCCATTTTCTTAGATGATCTGTATCTATGAATCCAACATTTGGTACATCGAGACCACTAAAAAAGATATCCATTCTTCTTGGATCCTCCATGAATATGATAATAATGCTTGGGTGAGAGGGGTAATATTTCTAGAATGGTTAAAAACATGTGAGTGGAGGGTTTTCGGAAGAAACATGCTTTGATAGAAGGTGGAAGTTGGTGTCATTTGAAAAGGTATCAGTGAAATTTAAAGTTGGGGAGTCTATGTAAACAACAATATCTATTAGAAGGGGAGTCTTAATTTTTTATATAGATCATTTCTGGATACCGATATTGAGGGTATGGATGTTGATCTAACAAAATTGAACTAGATTAGGTGAAGTGCATTGTGTTGCATTTGTTGTCAATGAGGCATGATGTTGTCATGGAATGAATGGATGTCAAGGAATGTCAAGATGTGAATGATAAAGGCTGTGATGGTGGTGCTGAGGAATGGAGAATGGCCATGGTACTAAGATGCATGTCACATAGGAGATTCACTATGTGGCATAGGATGTTGTGGTTGAAACATTCTCCATGTACATCTGACGATTGTTGAGCTTCTATTTAAGTTCAAATAACTTTTATCCTGATGATACAATGTCACAACAATGTTTGAAGACCATGCATTGTATTGAAAATGCATAAGGAGCTGAAGAAGATCCATCCACAAGTTCTAAGTGGATGAAGTGGATTGAATGAAGTCCATGCACTATCAATTAGTGCATGTGAGTTTGAAGAAGATCCAATTGATCTCTGATTAGATCAACAAAGAATGTTGATGAAATTGTTTGATTCAAGAGCTCAGTTGAAGATGAAGAACCTTCAATAATTCCACTTCCTAAGTGATAAATATATGTTGAAGAAGAATTGGAGGAATTATAATGAAGAAGAAGAGAGGATGAAGATGAAATGAAGAGAAGAAGTGGCATGTGGCATTTGGCACATTTTACATATGGAGAATACATTGTTTTTAACAAAGTCTTTAATTATGTCCTTTGCCAAAAAAATTGCCAGCCAAGGGCCAACCACGGGTTCAACCCCAAGGCATATGTGGGCCTAGGCGCCACGCCCATGGGGGATCCCATGGAGCAAGCCCAAGGCGGTAGTGCCACACGGTGATCAAATCCGCGCGGTAGGGGCGCAAAAGTGCGTGAACCCGAGGCAGCGTGGGCGCTAGAGCACGCCCGCAGAGTGGCAGGGGTGGGCGCAAAGCTTGCCCGTAGAAGACACGGTGCAGGGAGGCACCGTGGAGGGAGAAGAAAAGTTATTGCACTAAGGGCCGCAGTGCTTGGTTGTTAAACCGCGGAAAAACCGATCGCGGCATCGATGTGGGATGCAAGATTTTTCCGCAGAACGAATCCCAGCCGCCCGTTTGATCTCACGGCCGATCCGAGCTGCACATATCATCCGCCACTCACGATCTAATCCAGGCTGTTTAAATTCATTAAACATTCAATCCAACGGCGCTGGAGTTGTCTTCCTCCTCGAGCTCACCCGAAGGCCACCCGCGATGCTGGCTGAACTAGTGAGCCGCCGACCACCGTATTTCGAGATCCCGGCCACCATAAATCGAGCTGAGGCATCCATTGGGATCGTCTGGCCATATTGATTCCATACATACTAGAAAATGACCTTGCATGCAATAAATGGAGAAATTTCGAAGAATTCCGAGGTAAATGAAGTTGCCAAGGCTTTGGGTGTTCGTGCTATGCATGGATTGGCTTAAAATAAGTCCATGCACACGTTCGAAGCATACATGTGGAGGAGAAAAATAAAGAAGAGAGAACTCGGGTTAACAGAGAGAAGAAATCAAGATTTAAGGAAATCTTGAATTCCCAAAATCTTCGGGAGATTAGAAATATCTCACGCGGATGGATAGAGCCGCCTCTGCCTATAAAAGGAGAGCCCGAGGTGATGGTTTTTCTTGCTGAAAAAAAATTTCATAGAAGTCCGGCGAAGCATATCTTTCCTCGTGAAGTATTCCTCCGCGCAAACACTTGCGCGATAGAGAAGAATCCCGGAGCTCCTTAGCTCCGTTCGTCCCTTTTGTGCATCCTTGCGCGAAAGAAGAAGAAGGGGACCCTGCGCACCTTCCCCTTGCGCAGCAGTGGGTACCCGAGATCCTGCGCGCCCGTGTTATCTCCACCTTGCACGACAGAAGCGCCCACACCCTTGCGCAGCGAGTGCACCTTGCGCGGCGGTAGAACTTGCTCGCCCCGCGGTTGAGTGAGGAATTGCACGGCTGCCTAGCACCCGAGGCCATGCGCGCCGCTTACACCTTGTTAACCTTGCACAACAGTAGCCACTTGCACGACTTATGCCTTGCACGGTGAAGAAGTGGAGAGCCCTTGCACCCTTGACACTTGCGTGGTCTCTGCATCAAGACCCTTGCGCGAGTCATACCTTGCACGCTTTGAAGAAGTGGAAGTGGCCGCACCCTTTGCGCACCCTTCACATTGGCAAGAGGTTCGGGTGATATGAATTACACACCATTTGTGTGTTTGCTAAATGGAGACTACACCCTAGCCATGTGTGTGCAAGGAGGAAAGGAAGACCAAAACTAAATCCAAGTTGTGTGTGCAAGAAGAAGGGAAGTCCAAGACTTGTGTTTGCTAAGTGAACAAAGAAGTTGTGTGTGCAAACAAAAACAAAGTAGGCCGAACCTAGTATGTGCACAAAGTGATGTTCATATACTTAGAAGAAGGAGGAAAAGACTCACACAAAGTACAACACACTTTTAAGTGTGTAAACAGATTGAATTAAGTGTGTGAAGATCGTGAAGAAGGTGTGTGCTAAAGCGGATTATACCTTTTGAGGGTTTATTGCACCTAGAAGAAAGAGAAGGAGAGTTCATGCTTGCATGCATGCACATGCACACGTGAATAGAGCCAAATCAGCTTGTGTGCATTTGAGGATTCCAAGACCAGAGGATCTTGAAGAATTGAGAAGCCATGCAATCAGTGCACGAGGAATCAGAGTTGCCATGCATTCAGTGCATGAAGATGATTTGATGTGAGACTGAGCCAGAATGAAGTTAGAGATATTAGTTGTCTGAGTTTTCAGTAGATTGAGAAGAGCCTGATCAGGTGAAGTGATCAGAAGTTGATGAGAAAGACCAACAGACCTTTTCAGAGGCTGTTGAAGATTCTTGAAGAGAAGAGCCAGGTCATCCTTAGAAGAAGGTGATAAAGCCTGAGCAAGATGAGAAGACCTGATCAACTCAAGTGATTAGAGGAAGAGGGCAAGGCCAGCAGTCTTTATCCCATACTGCTAAGGATACTTGAAGAGCTGTCAAGAAGAAGAGCTACTCGTGTGACTCGAGGAGCCAGGAGAAGACCCTGTGAGACTCAAGGTGGAGGAAGTCTCCAGTGGGATTCTGGAGCAGGCCAGTGGGACTCTGGTAACACTGTGGGACGCAGTACAAAGACCCTCCTGTGGGACTCAGGAGAAATAAAGTGGGACTCTATATCGACCATTGTAATACTAACCGATTATAATGGGAGAAACCATGTTGGGGAGTTTAACCAACATGGCAAGGACGTAGGCCTTTGGTGCCAAACCTTGTAAATCCTTGTGTCCTGTGCCTTTTCATTTCTACATCATCCAGGAAAGGTTGAGAGATACAAGAAGAGTGGATCGAGGCTTTAACCATCCATAGAGGTTTAATTGATTAAGAATCAATTAGTAAAAATTTTAAGGGATCACTGATTCACCCCCTCCCCCTCTCAGTGATTCACACTGATCTGGGCACTTCATTAGGTGTAGGTGTAGGAGCTGTTAATGGGGATTGGGATATATGAATAAAAAATAATATTAACATTTTATAACCCTAATAAATAATTACATATAATAAATTATTATTTTTCCAAAAAATTTAAATATAATATGAAAATATAATATATTAAAACAAAATTATTCTCCATGGATAATATAATTACAGAAAATAAATTATTAAGTTTTGAAAAATGAAAATATATTTGGGACATGCCTATGTCTTACATAAGTTTCTTTTTTTTTCCGTTATTGTTCTATATTTAATGTGATCATAATAAATATAAACAATTTTCCAGAAAAATATGTTATATATTTTTAATTTATATTTTACAAATTGTAAAAAAATATTTAACTATATGGATTATTTAAACATATTTTCCTAGTGATAAACTATTTTTCTAGGGTAATAATATGTTCATATGTTGGAAAATTAATTTTTGGTATTATTAATGTAATGTTGTAAAATTAATTATTAATACAATATTTTTTTGTATTAAACAGTTAATATTAATTTATATTATTTTTAGTAAAAATAATTTCTAGTAGTTATAAATAATGCAAAAAAAGAATAATATTTATTATAATTGAACATCTTTACCAACTGATATATTATCTAACTCAAAATATCTATTGATACAAATAAATTCTCATGTAGTGTGTGATCCTCATCATAGATAAGATGGAATTATCCTTTTGACTCAAATTATTATCCACCTTTTTCTATTTCCCAATGTGGTAATGTGTTGAACTTTTATAATCATTAATCAGCTCCAAACATCTTCATCATTACATGATCAACTCTATTTGTGTGAATATATATGTTAAAATTTTATGATCAATATTTATTCCACACATTTGAACATAAAAATTATACCTATATAACATTAATGAAAAAAATCCTTCTGCTAAGTTCAAATCATATATTTTCGTGATTTTTCTAAATAAACTTCATTATTTGTGTGATATAATATTTCATCGCATCATTTTACATGAGGCTTAATCCAAGACCCTTATTCTATGCATCACTATTAATTATAAACCCTTATAAATTTAAGGGAAATATAATCATAGGCCAACTGATATCCTTCTACATAGTTCCTAGAAATTCTCTTCGAATTCATTTATCGAAATAATCATGGCTCAAATCCAAGTTAACATTGTGGGTGAATTACAATGTCATGATAAATTTTTCCCAAACCATTTTAAATATCAATCCATACCAATAAAATATAAATTCTATGTCACAATGGTTAGGTTTTACAAATAGTCAATAACTTCTATCTTTGATGGATCCATAGATATACCCCCTATTAAGATTATGTTACCCAAAAATGCATCCTTTTATAACCAATATGAACACTTCTTCAATTTTTATTACATTTTATCCTTCCTGAGGAACTTTAGTACAATTCTCATGTGGTCTTAATGCTCTTCCTTTCACTCTAAATAAATATGAATAGTATTTATAAATACTAGCTAGAATTTTCCAAGGTAATATCTAAAGACATTATTCATTAAATAGTGGAAGATATCAGAGGAATTAGTAAAAAATGGAATCATTATATATTCATATTATACATATCTTGTAGGTAATGATTTCTCGGGTATATTATCTATCTTAAAACTCAGCTGATGATATCCATATTAAATTTCGATTTTAGAAAAAAGTATTAAGCTCCATCCAATTGATTGATCATGTATTCAATGCATGGTAGAGGATATTTGTTCTTGGTTTTAATTTTATTCAATTCTAGATAGTCTATGCAAAGTCACATATATACATTTTTCTTCATAAGAATCAGAAGGACCACTCTAAGGTGAAATAATGGGTTGAATAAAAATCATTTCAAGATTCACTAAGATTGTCTTCATAAATTCTTGCAGCACATTCAGGGCCATTAAATATAGAGTATTTGAAATAGGATAGAAGTAGGTATGAGTTATATTGAAAACTCAACAGAACTACATAGAGGAATACTAGAAAACTCTCC
This sequence comes from Viscum album, assembly GCA_963277665.1. Lineage (NCBI taxonomy): Eukaryota > Viridiplantae > Streptophyta > Magnoliopsida > Santalales > Viscaceae > Viscum > Viscum album. Next base: position 1,676,368,377 of record OY728133.1, read on the forward strand.
CAAAAATACATCAACAAATTCCCATATAATATATATATATATATTATAGATATTGAGTTCCTCCCCAACCATATGAGATAAACACCCCCTTTTAATTGGATACACAACTCTTATAATGAATTTAATTTCCATTGAAATAACATATTTTTTCTCACTAATAAATAATCTTATGTTGGTTTGAAATATCAAACATGAATACCCTGCCAATGAAATACATGTGCGATTTATGTAGATAAAATTGATCCATGCATAAGATAACATAAAATTCAACTAGATTAAGAATAAAGAGATTTATGTGAAAACAATTCCCACATACAGCAATTAGAGATTAATCATAGAGTTGAGATACAGACACCATAAAATAATGTTTTTTCACTTCTAATTCCCTATCAAATCAATATTAGTGGAATTTTGAAACCCATAAAAAATTATTCCAATACAAATGAGTGGTTAGATCTAGATTCAAATAAAACATAATATGTTCTAGAGATGATTGTATGTGTACCTCTACAAATTTATTATCGTTCCCTACATTGAAAATAGTGATTGAATGGGATTTTATTTCCTATGGTCATTATATTGTTATCATGTTCATATTTATCATAATCCTTTTTATTATTTCATTAGTTATCTTATTTCTCATACTCCATAAATTTGAATTATCATATTATGGTTGGTTAATTCTCTAGATCTTCCGATCAATTCACACAATTAACTAACTTATTCCCATCACTTATTCATTCATCAACACACTGTCATTTTCTCCAAAGAGAAAAAATTTACTAGTTCCCATAAGAAAATTTATTTTATGTTTCATTCCACAATTTGAGCATGAATGAAATTTCCTCATCTTCCCTTCATGGTTTTTAGATTTTCCATTTATTTCTACCTTAATTTTTCTTATCAAAAACATTATATTTATGGGTACATCTAATATTTATTTCGACATTAATAGCACATGAAATGATTTATTATTAGCTAATAATTCCCTTATTGATTACTCCCTTTATAAACAAGTTTTTACGGCACTGAAGAGTACCAACCTTACATTCATATTGGATGCTAATATTAGTCTCATAGCTTTCTTTCCTTGTAAAATTTTCCTCATAAGTACCACTAAATTCATTATACTACTAATTAAGCTCAAGGAATTACATATCTATTTATGTATGTGAAATAATAAGAATGTTCTTATTAAAAAATAATCACATATAATCATCCCTCATTATGTAGTCAATTTTTTACTATTACATCATATTATTAATAAGATTCAATAATTTATCGTCTTTTCTTTCAAAGTGATTGACATCGAAAATATTTTTTTCATGATAAAAGCATCAGAGAATGGAAGGTATCATTTTAATAGAAATGATAAATTGGTCATGAACTGGTGGATCAATGAAAAAATATAAATATGGTTGATGTTTCTTTATAAATGAATCAACAGTACTTTGTTCCTCCTTTGATAATTTTAATGTTTAGCAAGAGTCATATATTGAGAATGTTATCTGAGAAAATAAATGATATTATTCGTTCCATTTACCATAACATTGGTTTCATGGGATAACCATCATTTCATTTTATATCACATTATCATTAAATAATTTCCTTCAGATGTTTTCCATTTACTAAAAATATCATATTGTCAGAAACAACAATCAATGTGTAAAAACACTTAATCAGGAAAAAATAATATATATAATGTATAAATCAGGATAATTTATATTAAATCTATGTCACCTTTGGATTAGACTACATCATTCATGATCATCATCATATATTAAATTCCTTAATGATGGGTTATAAAGAGTGTGAATTATAAAAAATTTCCCTGAGGAGTCTCGAAAAAGAATGCATAGGGCATGTAGTCATTCACCTAGTGATGATCGATCGAAATCATAATTCACCCTTTTTATATTTATTAACCTAGGGTATAAATTTCACTAATCCACATGTTCTTATAGTTTCTAAATAGGGTTGTAATTTCATATAAACCACTCAATCTATCCATTAAAAAAATTATATCGTATTTTCTTAAACATTGACTTATCCGTAGAATTATCCCAATGGTTCATCCTAGTTTTGAAGTTCAACTAAACATGCACTACAATACCAACTATAGAAACCTATAATTTATATAAATATATATATATATATTAAAACTTAATAGAATTATTTTCATTTATTTATATTAAAACATGCGTAAGAACTGTAAAGGTTTAGTGTATTCAGAAAATTGGGTACATAAACAATTGAATAATAATTGTACAATATCAGATCACATTAAGTATTTCATAAATAATAACATTATTATATATATCATAAGTCATACCTTTGATTATAACTTGAGAAATTAAAATTAATAAATGGTGATATAAAATGCTCAGTAAGGATAAACAAGAGAGATACCAATGATTGCAAAAGTATATCATATGGGAATGAGAACATGGGATTATAATTTAAAAACTATGCCCAGAATGCCAACGATCACAATCTTGACACATGGAATAAATCTTTGAATTTTATATTATAAAAATCATATGGTAATCATGGAACATAATCCATGAGATAATAACATTGGCACAACACATTGATTTGTAGAAGACAAATATGAATTGAAAATAATTTCCATTGTAGTCATGGGTTATTTACCAGGCTATCAAAGTGGATTTGATTTCTTCCTCAAACAATAATAGTATTTATGGTTCTCTACCAAGACTATACTAGGGGATATAGTCCATTGATTCTCTGGTTCCACTCCTCATTTAAGTCATGTTTATCTCATGATAGATCCATCATTACACAAAAATTAGAGTAATATATAATTCCACATTAACCATAATATAATTAATTTTATAAAAACTTTTCCTAAAAGATCATAAAACATTTATCATAGAATAACCTATAGAAATAAAATATGTTTTATAAATATTACGTCGTAGACTAACCCATGGAAAAAAACATGTTTCATAAGAATAACCCATGTAACCGAAACATGTTTTAGAAAAATATTTTCATTATAATAATAAATGTTCCATACATATTATATGGATTATATCATATGATAATATTCCAAATAAATATTATGAAAACTAAAATTATTTTATCATCAATAAAGAATCATTTTAAAGATCACATTGAATATTTCATCGGGGAAGAAACTATTCAACTTTTAAATCTAATATTAAAATTTAAATAACATTCCAAATATCAAAGAAAACAATATCATCAAAAATAAAATTATAGAATTATAAATTAATTTTTATATCATTGAGTGTTCATTAAAATGGATAATACTATTCATGTCTTACATGTTAAAAAAATGATTCATTCCAAATTTTTCGTAAAAATTAAATGCTCCTAAGTCAAATAATGAAAATAATTATACTTTTAAACAAATACATTTAACAAAATTACCTATATTTTTTTATAGAATATTAAAAACATTAATTTAAATATTTTTATCAAACATGTACATGCAATATAATAGATTTCTAACCGAATAGGGAAATAAATTCATTTTTCCTTGAATAGTATTATTGAATTCTTGAGTACAGAAAGAGGTTAATATTAATATAAAACATGTAATTTCTAGTAATAATCATATTTTAATAAAACTAATGAGTTTCTTAAGACATATATGATAATATTTCATCACAGTAATCTTACAAAAAAAAAACGATTTCGATATATAATGAGAATTTAATTCAAAACCATTACCATATTTGTAACATTTAATTTGTAAGCGAAATGAAAGAAATAAAATTATAAGAATATTTTAATCGCATAATTTTCAGGAAAATATTTATAAAAAATTACATTTAATGGTATTATATACACTACATAATAAGAAAAAGTGTTTAAGATGGAATGTGTTGTATGGAAGTAAAACTGATAAAAAAATCTATTACCTAAATAATTTAATTGAATCACACACATTTGAAACTTATGAATAATAAATATATGAAAAATATAAATATATTAACAAACCTTAATAACTTTTATCATAACATGTATTATTTACATATAACCATTATCACCTTTTTATAGTCAATTTTTTTGTTAAAATCACTATTTTGTTTAAAAAACGATTTATTGTTTCATATATTTTTTTGGTATTTTAGGTCCTTGTACATTGATATTGGTTCCATCATATATAAAATTTTATTAATGATTTAAATATATTATATATTCATTATCTAAATATTTATATTCATCAATAATATAGTGAAATAAAAATGAATAACATCGTTCCTGGTTATGGTAGATTGTATGTATGCATGGACATTGATTCCATTTTTTAAAAAAATAGACCCAAAATGTAAATAATATATAAACATTTATTAATAGTTTTTAATTAATATGTATCATATATATGCATTAAATCTACCCTTATTACTATTTATGTAAAAATAATGTGAAAAATGAATCAGATAGCTTCATGGAGTCGATAGTCCACATGTACGCACAAGTGACAATATATTTTTTAAATGATTAGAAGATACGAATTTTTATGATGTATTGTAATTATTTGAGTATTATAATTAAAAAATTATAATATTTAAAATTTAATCCTTATCCTTACCTCAATACATTAGAGGAAGATATAAAAAATGAGTTACGTTGGTTCATGAGGTGGCAGTCCACTGTATAATTGATCAACAGTTTTAGTTAAAATTTTTTAGAATAAGATATTGAAATTTTTTATTTAATTAATATAATTACATATAGTTATATTTAAAATATATGATTTTATTTGAAAACACTTTAAGAAGATTTTAAGCAGATTGAAAAAAAAATTAAATACATGGATAAGAATTATACCATTTCATTGGAAAATATCTTTAGTTTTACACCTAAAGCTTTCATATAATGGTTTATTGACAAACATTGGACTATAGGTAGTGGGTATGGATGTATTGTCTGGATTTGGGTAATTATTTTCTGAAAAAAATTATCTTGATTTGTGGAAAGCATTAGATAAGGTTTGTCCTTTTATAAGTCGGGGAGAGGACATATATGGAATTTTGGAAATCAAAAAAAAAACCCATGATAAAAAATTGATAAAAATAGACCATTAAACTTATATGAAATATTGTCAATATATGTTTATAAAAAATTAATTATACAAGTTTTATGTCATTGTAACCATTATTTTATTAGACTAACACCCTCAAAACCCATTTAAACCTTAACCAAGATAAATAATCTATAGTATTTTTAAAAATTAATTATGAAAAAAATTAGGCTTCCATTATTATATAATATTAATTATTTTTATTAAAATAATGGAATCCATTTTACCAAATTAAAATCAAAGAATTGTTAGGATTTAATTTAAAAATATACCTCCTGGTATGTTGAAATAATTTTTTTCCAAATAAAATATTTTTCTGAGAATAAGATTCTTTTATATCAAAATTGAAAAAAATGGATAAGAAGTACTAAAAAAGATAATTAAAAATATAATTGAAATAATTTTTCTTTTTAAAATTATATGAAAAAAACATTTACGTGTAAATGTTTTAATTTATATTTATTCTAATATTAATCATTATTTTTCATTATTCAACATAAATTTAATCTTTTATGAAAATTACACAGAATTTACTCTATGAAGATGGCATATTTTTAATTTCAAAAATTATGGTAATTATTTATATTAAACTGTATAAAATTTCAAAAAAAATTCAATTTTTTCATAAATAAAAGTAAAATAATTTTTGAGTAATAATGTATTTTTGAATCATATGAAGTATTTATTTAAAAATAATTACTTATTTATTAATATATATTTTTATCTAATAACATTATACATAATTTTTAGAATGTGTCTACTCCTATTCAAACAAACAAGTTTAACAGCTATGTCATATTAATAATGTTTAAATAATAATTTTAATTTTAAATCATGGGGTGATAAAACTTAGTGGTGTGAGTAATGAATGTTATAAAATAAATAAATTTATAGTAAAAATATATTTCATAAAACATTAGGGTTTTACAGATCAATCAATTCTTATTCAAGGTGATTTTTCATTATCTTCATCATTTTTGTCACTTTCATCCTTTTTCATATCAAGGATATGAAAATAGTTATGATTTATTTGAAAGAGTACAATATTAATATTTTTTTGGGAAATGGTACTATATATTGAATGCGATAGATCCTCAAATGTTGGGTGGGGGTTAATTATAGTTTTTTGTTGTGTCATATAGAATTTATTAATTCTTTTGTTGAAGTAGGTGTTTCAATACATGTAATTTGTTTATTTATAAATTATTACATTATCTTGTTCATTATTTCATTAAGTGGATGGTATGGATTAAAATAAATAATATAATGATCTGGACTAAGGAAAATTAATTGGAAGAAGGTCATTCACATGTTATTTATAAAATTTCAGGATATTACCCATATTTTTTATGCTTTTATGTCGATAATAGATATTTATGATTACTTATATGACATATTTTACTCAATACCATTGATATGTTAGAATAACATTTCAAAATGGAATAATCACTTATTTTTGGAAATAAATTGGTTATTGGGATAGCTACAATATAATGTGTTATTTTTTTAACTATGAATAATGATTTTATATGAAATAATGTTTCAAAAGAATAACATTAACGTTAATTTATATTTTATTTCCTTAATTTACTGTTAAATTTTGGGATTATATCATTAACATTATAGTGGTTATGGAGGGTTATTATGGTTGTATAGGAGAAAGCGGTATGGTTTTATTAATATAGTGGTGGAATGTGTTATCGTGTGTTTATGATAGTGTTAGTATGGATAATTATGATTAAAAGATGTGGTTTTTTGTATCCAATGTGTTTTTATGCATATATAATGTGGTGGTTTATACGAAGATGGGTTTGTTTATTCTTGGGATATATAGATGTTTCTCAGTTTCAAGGAACATGGTTGGTATAAATGAAATTAGTATTGAAAAATAAGATTGAATTGATAAAATATTGGATCAAATTTAATAATGGATTCTATTAAATGGTAAATTATTGTGCTAAATTAAAAGTGAATAATTAATAATGAATTAATTGATGATTAAATTTTTTTTATTGAATGGTTTTATATAATATAATTATAATGAATGGAATAATGAATGTAATGATATTGATAAAAGGTGAATTTATAATTTGATGAATTGGGTCATGAAATTATAAATCAATAATGTTGTTATGGATAATTTTTCTACATAAATATGGATTATTTTATTATAGTTATTGTAGTAGTTATCAGTTAAATATGGTGATAATATGGTCGTTCTGAAATACTGTTGTGGAATTATTTTTAAAAGTTAACCCTTAGATTACGAATATGTGTAACTATTACATTCATTGTATTTTATTATTATTTCGAAATAACTTACATCTGATCTAGGTATCATGAACCATTACCATATGAGTACATGCATTTATAGTGTCTTTCCCAATATACATGTTGTGGTGGAAACGACTGCTTGACTATTATTTCTTCCCCACTCATTTTCATGGTGTAGTATGGGCCATAATAGATCATGATTGGTATATGTATATGTTCAATAATGTACATGTATTTTAATTTCTCTCTTTTTATGTGATTTTGAGGATGATACATTCTGGGGATGTGCATGGTAGAAGGATTAAATGAGGTTGATGTCCTTCATATTCATGTTACCCTACTATGATATATCTATGATATATAGTTATGGTGTTATTTGTGGTGATTTTGGAGGTATGTTTATGTGGTAATATTTGGTGGCGGATATGTGATGTTTGTGATGATGTGGTGGTTGATTATGATATATAGTGGTGATATGGGATATAATGTATTACGGAATGAATGTGAGATGGGTAGAATCATGGGGAAATTTAATATTCATGAGTGATTATGAAAAACTGGTGGGGAAGTGGTTATGAATATCATTATGAAAAAAATAATTTGAAATTATTTATTATTTATGAATGTGATATTTTGTGGGTGAGCCTCAGTGGGGTGATGTTATGATTGATCTTATGTAGTTGTGTGTTGGTTCTTCTATTTATTCATTATGGAATAAGTATTATTTTTACAATGATTCATGAGAGATTTTTGGGAAGATACTACAGAGAATACCTTTATTATCATCCGTATATATATAAATCAATTTTATTGGATTTCATTAGGGATTTGGAGAATGAGTTGGACTATATTAACATTTACATATCAAGGTTTGAGTTATATTCACTATGTTATGTATGTTTTTTAGTATATTATTTTACAAACATTGGATATTCATTATGTTTATTGGTATTTTTTTTTGTGATTTAAATTATATTATATTATTTTATGAGTGGTTTAACTCACGTTTTTATGATTTATGAGGATAATAACTCCAATTTGTTTTTTCTAAGACCTCGTCGCTAGTTGTTATCCCATGTAATATTGGGGTAAGGCTTCATCGGACCAACTTATCTTCATTACTAGAACATGAGGGGTTACAAGATAGAGTGATAGTGGAATTAGATATTTGGTTATAACTTAGAATGAATTTTTTCTTTAGTAATTGGGGAGTAATGCATTGGTTTACACACTGAAAATTCATTTTTTATTGAAACACATTTAAGGACAATGTTAGAAACCACCACATCTAGATTAAAACGAAACCAACAAAACAAAAATAGCCCCATGAATTAACAGGCTCTGCCTCTCCCCAAAAAATGCATCGTGAAAAAAAAATCATCACTATTTTGTGACTAGTTGACATGAAACCCCATGAAAAGATGCACGAGCACGAAACTGATGGCATAGCCATACCCTATAAAACGTCCATTCAACTGACATGAAAAATTGGCTACCTCATGCTCTGAACCCCATCTGACATAGAACCGTGTAAAAAGCTAGGAACCCAAACAACACCTCTAGACACAAAAAAATGAATCAAAAGAGAACTCTAAAAGAACCAGAATGGGTTTTAACCCAGGACCAAAACGCGCAATGTTATCTAGGGGAATTAAAAAGTAATGTAATATTACCTACAAATGGCTCCCTAATCAAATTCAATGAGATAGATGTTACTTGGCTTGGAGCCACCGTCAACATATTATCAATCTTTGAGGCTAACCTGTCCCAAGACTGTATGTACTCATCAAAGCTAATCACACCTCTATTAAAGCCCCTGAAAAGAATAAGATCTTTTTTGTCAACCTCGGTGTATTACTCTTTATCATGGGATTCTCTTATAGGACTCTCAATCATTTTAGAAGCCTTCTTTTCAGATTCATTAAGCAGTAAGACCTGCTCAACCGCTTCCTCATTAGAAAATATCAAAAGCTCCATGAATTGATCACCCAGATACCCTGGCCTTTGAGGAACCACATCTTCTAGAACATCCTTTTTGGTGTTTGTCTTTCTAGTCGATTGGGTCTCCAAGGGTGGAGGTAAATAAGAGTTGTCCTTCCTACTCTTCCACCTCCAATTACCACTGCTATTTCTCGGACTTGAAGTTTCACCTACTAAGAGTCTATGATTATCTTCTCTGCATTCTTCCATGAACCCCTCCAACGGCCTCTTAGGAGATATCAATAGAATTTTTCAATCATACCTCAAAAATTCCCTAGAAACTATTTCTTAAATTAATTGAGGACTAGTTCCCTGCAGTAGAAGCTCCTGGAATAACAGCTCTACATGGCAAGGCTATCTTTCGAACATGTTCCTACATCCCTTCCCACATATTATCTCTGCCTGAGACTTTCTCCACTATAACGCCTTTCCATGACATGGATAATTCACATCCGGTCCCCTTGTGGCCAAAAAATACCCTGTCCTGCTGAGTCCAACCTTCCTCCCTCACTCCATCGTTGCAATAAGGATGACCAGACAAAGCTTCACTCATCCTGCTAAAAACACTTGCAACCGTTAGATTGACATGAGAGGCTACTGGAAAACTAACAGAAGTGTCCAGACCAGCTTTTTCCTTTATTAGAACATCACAAGCCCCTGGATTCTTGACTGATTCCCTATCCTCCCTTAACATACTACCATCTTGTTCGCCCCTTCTCAAATCGTTGGGAAAAACCAGAGGCCCATGCTCTATCCTCTCTTCCTAATCAAGAACCTCAGCCTCTCTACCACTTCCAAATACCTTCTTTAAGGTCGATAACTCCCTTTGACAGTAGGCATGAAAATTCCCTAGTCATAGGAATCCATTATAGATGTCCAACTAGATTTCATAGACTAGTCATTGTTTGCAACGTTACTCACCACCAACCGTAATCAAAACAAAATAAAACTGGACTATTGAAACATCCATTTCAAAAAATATATGTGGATTAACAGGATAGAAAAGGTCCACAATGCGGCTATCAGAACATAGGTATCTACCAATGAGGCTCCCTATATTGTGAAGAATCACAAGATTTTGATACTGAAGAGGAATATTTGGAAAGCTAACCCAGGGCTCCATTGAAGTAAGATCACGCTTCATGTGCAAATCGAAGGACCAAAGACACATGTAGAATCTGAAGTTGTTGAACATGTGAGGTGTGCTTGACCTGGCCTGAATGAGGTCAGCTACCAAGGAAAAATGATTCATAATTTTATGACTATCCATAAGGCCCATAGTTTCCCTATCATGCAAATCCCACGCGCTGAAGACATGCCTATCAAAGGAGTCAATAGAGGGGCGTCACCGATAAAATATAGCCACCATGGTGTGCTTCTGGAGATCTAAGGATTCTGAGAACTCCGCGGTTGACAGTGATAAGATCAGGATTCCATCGTGCAACTCTGAGAACTTCGGACTGAATGATATTTGAAGAAAGGGGGGGGATTTAGGGGTTTAAAAGGTGTATGACATAAGGTTGATCACATTTTTTGGAAAATGAGGGTCCCTCCCCCAGTGGTGGGGGAGGGACCGATGCAGCGGCCGCCATCGACAGGGCGGTGGAACCCCTCGGGGTTTTAGGAGATGATGATCGATATGATACTCGACCGGTAAAGAAATGGATTATAAGGGAAACAATATCAATCAAACATAGTGTGTGATGTAGTAAGAGAGACTGGCTACGACACATGTGATCATGGCCCATTCAGATCAAATGTAAGGATCATATATTTTCTAAATAATATAGTCAGGTTAATTATAATTTATAGGTATATGGCTAGAATACGTAAATTCATTATAATTTATTGTGATTTTAATTGTTATTGGATTACATTATGAAAATCAAATGAATTTTAGTAAGTTATATGAAATTAATTCTTCTATTAGTGGCTTTTTATTTTTCTACCCTGTTTATATATATGGTTAGTGGTTATAATCTCTAGTAATTTTATATTATCAAGGTGAAACATGATGGTTCAGTTTACTGTAGTATGGTCAAACCAATTATAGAGGATTATTCCCTGCATAAACATTTCTGTGATTTTTTTTGTTAGAGATTGATGAAGTATGAGGTGAGTATTTCAGGACAAGAGATCGATCAAAAGATAGAGGATTTATAAGCTAGTTTCATCATGATATTTTCAAAGGGGTGTTATTTTATATTATATTCTAGTTAGATGAGATGATTTATGAATCAATGGTTGATTATGTTTCCTAGGGAGTGTGATGAATCCAGAGTTTCATGGTATGTTTTTTTAAATGATTATTTTTATAATTTGTCATTTCAATGAAAAATGTGTATATGTGAGAAGATCATTTTAAATATGGATGGAATTTATGAGAAAATTTTCTCTCTATATATAATATAATGACCTTATACATTTCCCTTCAATCATTTTACAAATGATGAATCAAGAGTATGGAATTTTAAAAGGTCTTGGGTCCTACTATTTGGTATCAGGTTAAAATATTTAATTTTTCTACATATCTAAATATTCTTTCTAAGGTATATGTAGTATTGAGTATGTATGTGTAATCCATGATACCTATATAGGGAGTTCATAAAAAATATAATGATAAAATTAGATGATAGAGGGTATCCTATCTCATGGTAGTTGAGGTTTTGATTAATAGATAATTTATCTCAATGGTTTTCTTCATTCTTTTCTGGTGTCTATTTTGATAACTCACACCCTAGTAACCCATAGTCAATGTATACTTTATTACATTAGAATAATATAGAAGGATTCATATCCTGGATAACTGGAAAGTATAGTGGTTCTAGTAAAATATATATGTTCATGATTCCCATACTGTATATGAAAACTTAAATTACAACATTTTTTCTTGAATATTTTTGCTCATTTATAAATATCATTACATATCATCATAGTAAACTTTATGGATTCTAGAGAAAGGATAAAAATAATATTGATCTCAAATAATTGTTATGTGTTATGTAAAGTGGAATCTATCATGAATCAATAAGAATAATCAATACGGAAAGGAAAATAACCAAACACAAATAGAATTTTAATAACATGATGATCATGATAAGATAATTCATAATTAGTATGAATGGTAAATAAAAAAAACACATTCTTGTTTGACAATAAATTTGTAATGAAATGTATCTGTATATAATATCATTGTGATAATCTCATGATTAATAAGATAAGGAATGAATCAAAATGGCATGTTAACTGAACACACATGCCTTTTAAATAATGTGACTATCATTAATAGAAAAGTCATGATTAATATGAAAGTAATATAACTTAAAAAATATTCCATATAATTAATAAAATTATAATTTATATAAACTAGTGATAATACAATGTGAAAATATCATGGATAATAAGATAAGGTACAATCAATATGACACAGTACATATAAGAAAACACATTTGATTTTATCTATAAGCTGGTAATGAAATGATTTCAAAGATTATATCATTGTGAAAATTTCATAGATAATAGTAATTGAATTACTAATGAATGAAATGTTTAAATATTGGTTTTCATAATATCAAGTATCATGAAACCTCAACTGTCTAGAAGAGTCATAAGATAGTTTAAAACTGATTGGAAGTTATAAAACATAGATTCATTTGACTTTGGTGAGCCCACTAATTCATCACATGAGATTACTGATGCATATATGGGTTATCTATAAAATGGACCCAACTATATCTATATGAATGGATCATTTCATATATATTGTATAATCTATTTAATTCATGAATAATATGGATTACAATTAAAAATTGATTATAAAAAATAATACTAGTTATCATCTCATACCCAAATAATAAAATAACAAAATACCTAAAACACCATATATTGATATGATTTAGAGTTTAAAAAATAAGAATATCCATGAAAAATAATATGGACATTTAAGGGGAAATTCAATTTCAATTGATCAAAGGAAGGTAATTAATTCAAGGTAAATTTAATGATGACAAAAATATTTTATGGGTGTAAATTCCAATATTATGCTTGGACAAAATAATCATAAACCATATAGAGTAATAATAATTCTGGTATAAATAAAACATATCCGAAGTGGATTATAAATAAATTTTTTTCATTGATGGATATAAATAAAACAAATATATATTTAAAAATTATCTGGAGGAAAATATCTTTTTCATTTTGAAATTATCCTTTTAAAACCTAATGTTAACAAAACATTTTTAAATTATTTTCATTGAAAATATCATTTTATAAATATAAATGAATCATTAAATATGTAGCTGTCATAGTGGGATGAAATTCTATACATGTTGTACACATTAAAATCAGGATTCCGTTTACTTTTTTCATAAAAGAAAAATAAAAATTGTTTTGAAAAAAAACACGATGATTTAAATAAAATGAGTGTTTTAAAAATAAAAACAAGGTTACAAATTAATTTCATAAATAATTTTTAATAATTCCAAAAAATTAAAACATTTTTATAAAACAATTCTTTTTGAAAGAAATGTATTTTTGACAGAAGAGAGAAATGAAGTTGGATTTTACAAAATAATTTTTCTCAATCATCTTTATTACCAATGAGTGGAAAATGGTACTATTAATTGAAAAATTTACTGATAATCAGTAGAAAACAATATTAAAGTTCATTATTAGACAATTATCAAATAATTTATTTATTGGTGAACACAAATATAATTTTTGTAATTAAAATGATATTCTGAAATAAACAATTACATGGATCATATCATTGAAGTGAGAATTAATCAATGAATCAATTATGTGTGTACTATTAAGGTCCAAATAAATTTGTAATAAAATATAAGATAATACAAAGTAATTACACACATAATATTAAAATATCAAATATATAGATAAATTAATATAACCCATTGAAAATAAAATGAATTATTAGTTTCATTACCCCATGATAATTTTTATGAAAACTACACATAGTTGAAATAATTCAAATTGAATCTCGAAATTCAATAAATTATGAATTATTCATTATATTAAATGTAATAGGGTTTTATATATGGAATATGAAATAAATTAGGTGTATAACATAAAATTTTTCCTCAATGAAGGGAAATAGAGATAAAAACCCTTTACATCACATTTCCTTTGAGAAGAACACAATTATGCCTCCTATATAATGGTTTTAACAATTTTATATGATTATAAAAATCGTAAATTAATATTTATAATATAATAAACAATCAGATTATATAATCATATAACTAACTCATTAATAATATTTTATTATTTTCAACTTACAGGTGTTAATTTCATTATTTGTTGATTCATGATTTTTCCTGAATGTTATGGTTCTTTTTCATATTATGTAGTTTCAGTAGCTCCAAAGTAATAATAATGGAATAGTTGTCATATTTATATATAAATTATTATTTTAATATCAATAATGACATATTTTTTGAGAAATGAGGTATGTTATGATCATAGAGATGGTATAACATATGTAAGCATGAGTAATGATTCCATTTTCACAATGATCATTATCGAAAAGCGGTATCTAAAATTTTATCATTAAAGTATTATAATAAAATCATAAATATCATATCATATGTTTAAATATACAATATATAAATAATATTTATTTTTTAAGGATGAAAATATAGTAACATTGCATCATGAATACAGTAGTCCGCACACACACATACGATGTCATCATCATAACGTGAGTGAGAAGTCATGCGAGAATATTATATATTATATTTTCTGAGATATTATAATGTTTTAATGTATATATAATATATTAATTAAATTTATTCTTATTAACTATCATGATTAGAATTAGAGAAAACAAATCAGGTCTCTTCGGGAGGTGGTAGTCCACCATACACACGAGCGATGGTATCGTATCCCATCAGGAATGGAAAGTTAAAAGGAATATATATGATATACTGAATTAATGGGTATAATTATATTATAAATATAATATATATAATTTATATTCATTGTCATACCAAACCTTGAGAGGTGATAAGGTAAATCATGTCACATCATTCTGTGACGTGGTAGTCTTCCAGAAACATGAGTGATGTTATGGTTTACCATTTTATGGAAGAGGAGATGAATATAAGAAATTACCTTAATGAAATAATATCTTAGTATAGGTTATATAATTTTTAAATGTATAATAATAAACATATAATATTTTATGTATGTGGAAGGGGAAATAAAATAATCACGCATTGTTAAGAATTTTACCAATTCTCGGACAGTATCTTTAGGATTATACCGAAAGTATATATACCATGGATTTTCTACCAAACAAAGGATTATAGGATTAGGGAATGGAATTTGGGAAGTTATTTTTGTAGTTATTCATATTTTCAAAAGGGGATAAATGTGTGAATAATAGAGAAGACGTGGTAGCCTCTTACAAGTTTGTTGCGGGAAACACATGTAATGATTGAAAAGAAAAAGGGGTACACATGTTTTGGACAAGATAAAATGGTATGAAATGGATTATTAAAGATAATAAAACATTATAATGTATAAATAGTTCTACTAAATATATTTTAGTAATGTTTTTAGGTCATTCTAACCCTTATATTCTTAGTTAAACCCACATTAATCATATTTTGACCTTAATAATTGTAAATAATTTTTACTATTTAACTATTCAATTTGGTAAAAAATTTGTTTACCATATTATTACACGTAAATTATTTTAATTCATAAATATAGAATTCATTTTACCAAAAAAATTCTTATAATTGAATAATTTATCTTCAAAACAAAACCCACAAACAAGATGAAAAAGCGGGTTCTCGATAAGAAAATCCACATTAGTATAAGAGGTTTTAATATCAAAAATAAATATATAATTTATTTTAATAACCTAAATTGAATTAATTATAATGTTATTGAACTAATTTTAATTTAAACCCAATTTAAAATATAATTTATCCTTTTAATTAATTTAAATAGAAAGATTGTTTTCTATAATAATCGATATTTGTCTCTATTCATTAAAAAATGGAACATTTCAAAAAAATAATAAAAATCACCCAGGTATAAATTTAATATTCTAAATAAAAATAATAAGTTTATTTGATCAACTAAATTTTCAAAAATTGCTAAAACAAATCTATGTTATGTGCACAAAAAAACAAGAAATCGTCTTTTTGAAAAAGAATATAGTTTTTAGAAAATATTCATTTTTCTATCAATCTATTCTTATTTTATTTCTAATCAATATATAGCCATAGTTATCATAATTTATATAGTGCTATTCAGACACACTAATCTAGATTTTATGTTAAAATGGTATAAAATATTACGATTCATTTGGACATGGGGTTGCATGGTCTTTAAGCTAACCAAGTGATTAAATTTAATGTAATATATTTTTCTGTTTGTTCAAGATTGGTGTTTTTTGTCACATACTCTATAAAATAAAATGATATTATATTATAATTTTTTGGTGTTGCATTATCACCACATAATATAACTTTCTTCCTTCAAATATTATTTTGGGCCCAGAAATCAAGTGTCTAATATATGAAAATTCATTTATTAAAAAACCACCTCAAAAGGGTTTATAAAATATAAACATTATTAGAGAGAATATTTTGTTCAAGGTTCTTGTGTAATATAATATAATTAGGTTTCGTTGTTAAATAAAATTGATTAAATGAAATGATTTTTCCTGGAATAAAAGTGAAAATATTTATAGAGAGTGATAATAGACATTGATCATAAGAAATTGAATGATCAATGGAAGATTAAAGACATAAAAACCCAACAAAATTAATGTTTTAAAACTCTATTTAATCCATCTAAAATAAATTTAAAGTTTAATTTTGTTAGTTATATAATTATCCAAAATTTTATATATTCTTTTACTATATATGCATATAATTAAAAATTATTACATGATATGTTTCTATATCATAAGAAATATTTAATTCTTTAGTTGTGCTTTTATCAATTTCCAATTCATCACTTACTCAATAAAATGAATAACAAATCATTAATATTTATTCATAATAACTAAAATTAACATTAAATAGATTATAACAACCATAAAAGAGTGAAAAGTCTTTCCATCTATCTTTAACTATTTTCTTAAACCAATATTGTAATAATAAGTTATCCGATATAATACAATAATCTCTAAACCTACAAATTTTCAGAATTAGTTCCTCATTAATATTTATTCAATAAATTTTTTAAGTAAAATCAATTAAATATTAACCAAAACATCACAAAGGCCACTTATAGGATCAAAAACTGTATCTTCCTTTCATTGTGGGTTTAATACCTACAACCTTATCAAACACAACAGCATTTCATGTGAATGTGTTTTGAACGTTTCCCAAAACCATATTAATTTAATTCTTTTATAAATCCAAAATTACGATGCACTAAAATTAATATGACATCATTGATTTGGAAAACAATAATGGTTTACAATACCTCAAATCTTATGTCTAAAATAATTTACTTGTATTTTTCCTCAAATAACTCGTTCATATACTAACCCAATAGATTTTATTGCCATACAATTTTTCATGAATATCCTTAGTTATGATGTATCCCTACCAAATAAAAATCAAAATGTGTTTTTACAACCTTGAACATATGATCTTCCATAAACTATTAATCCCAATATTATAACCATAATTTTAATGTTAATGAAGTAATGTTTATTCTAAAATAAAACATAATCCTCAATTGTTTCATGATTCTTGTAACAAACAAACCTTTTGTGAAAATACATCTATAATGTAATTCAGTAATCCCAATAAATAATTCCACCATTCTGTTTCTACATTGTTCTGTTCTTTGTCTATTAGTTGACCATTAGAAGAGTATATGGACTCAGATATTTACTAGGTTCTATGAATTTATGAAAACAAATATAAATGGAACCATATAATAAACATTATTTTTTTTCCATCATACTATTCATTTTTAGTTAAAAATTATCTACATTAGGCCTTTATTTTCCATACATAAAGAATTTTCCAATTTCATTGAAACACATTCATCGGTGTCCCTTTCTACGTTTATCACATGATAGAGATCGATCCTTCTTTACACTATGGTATCCACCACAAAAGGACATAGAAAACTCTATCCATATATTCTATGGTGAGTTTATGATTTGGTAAAGGTATATATTTTAATCATATTTGGGGATAACTAATTAGTTATAATCAAGATATATTTCACTCCTATCATCATCCAATTCAGTTTCTTATAGTCACCATGTGGTCCTTCATGTTAAATATTAACATAAATCATTCGGGTTTTATCCAATAACTAAAACCAAAAATCATAATGTGATCAATAATAATTGAAAGGGGAAAACGATATAATCATTTATATGATGAATAAATAATGAATCCATTTTTTAATATAATATAACTTAGGTTTAAACAAGTTCATTCATTTTCATGAAAAACTCAAATCCTTCAGAGTGGTGTGTAATGAAAATGATATATTTCTTAAGAATATACCTAGGGAGTTTCAAATTGGGTTGATAGTATGGACCATTGTTGATCACCTGGTGATGATATAATCAAGACCAATGCACATTTTTTAGAGTTATTATACATAGAAACATCTTTTTCCAGACTGCATCCACTTATAGTATCTATATAGGTGTGTATTTTAATAATAAACTACATAATATCATCCTAACGAAAACATTAGGATATTCTACAACACTTATATTTTTATTAATTCATAGCTTAATTTCCCCCAATCTATTTGTGGCCAAATCTATCCAATAAGGTTATTACTAAACATCCCCTAATTCAACAATAATGACCCCAACCCCATTGACCTAATGTTAGTGTCTGTATTATTACATTAGTATAAGATATAAGGATCTCCAGCCCAAGAAACCAAATAGTTTAGTTATTTTTTAAAACTAGATACACACATGATTCCAATATTATATTTTCAAACAAAAATTAATTCTTCATTTTTTATAATATCATTATTACTTATAAAAAATCCTTTCAATTCATTATAGTAAACATCCCTGATTCCTAGGAAATGAAACAAAATAATGGTGAGATCGAATACCCAGTAAGGGTTAAGTACATATAATACTATCATTAATCAATAATAATAATAATCTAAATATAAAATGAAATAAATGAACATAAATTTTATTAAATTAACATTACTATAATAATAAGATAAATATTAATCAATATAGAGAGGTAAATAATTAAAAATATATAATATTACGCAATTAACTAAGAATGAAATGCATCAAGAGATAATATCATTGTCAAAATTTCATTGATAATAAGATAAGGTATAATAAATATGGAAATCAAAATAACAAAAGACACAAAAAATTTAAATAACATGATTATAATTATAATAAAATGATTAATAAAAATTAAATGTAAATAACCTAAATCTCAAACCATTTAGTCAATAAAATTAGATTGATATACATCTAGGGATAATATCATTTTAAAAACATCATGGATAATTAGATAATCCATAATGAATATGGAATGATAAATACCTAAAAATAAATCATTTAATCTAAAAACTATGAATGAAATGAATCCATAGATAATAACATTGCGAAAATTACATGGATAAATTAATTCTTAAGGAATTAAATTCGTAATTATTGGATATCATGATATTAGAAATTATTATGACCTCCCATATAATAGCCTTTCACAATAGATTTTAAAACTGATGGTTAGGTATACATCATAAGCATATTTTACTATGGTTATCCAAATAATCCATCTCATGTGACTAGAAATGCATCAAAGGGATATCTATAGTGGAGGCACACCTATATATTCATTTACATGGAAGTCATCATATATCAAATAATATATTTAATTCCTGAACATAATTTTATACAATTAAATAACTATTTTGAAGAAATAATATAGATTATCAATATTTCCCAGACAATCATATAACATTCAGAGTAAAAAACATTTTAGAAATGCGATATGGTTAGAGTAATAAGAATATACATGATAAATTGTATTGATATTAACGGGAAATTTAATTTAAAATGTCTATATGAAAGTGAATAACTCGAGGAATAGTTAAAGACTATGAAAATTAATCAATTAAGTGAATTTCAATACTATATTTAGTCAAAATAATAATAAACCATATATAGTAAGAATAATGGTGGTGTTAATACAACATAACCCCAATTAATTATATGTAATATAAATGGTTGTTTTTGTTGATCAATAAAAATACCAAAAATTAATCATAAAAACATTCTGGATGAAAATAACCTTTTCATTTTGAAAATCACCTTTTAAAACAAAAAGATTGAAACAAATTTTCAAAATAAATTTCATTGAAAATAAAAATGTAATATTATAAATTAATACTAAAATAATTTATTTTTCATGATTGAGTTATATATTTCACATGTTGTATATGTTAAAAAGTATTCCTCTCTATTTTTGTTAAATACCAAATTATCATTTTTGTGAAATTACATGAATATTACATAAATTTTTTTGAATTATATTCAAACATGGTTAAATATATTTTTAATAAATCATATAGAATAATATTATTAATATTTTTCAATTTGTTTTTTCAAAAACATGGTTTTTTAATAAAAATGATTTTTGACCAAAGAGTAAAATGATGTTGCATTTTTTTAAAAAAATCTTCCCTATTCTTTTATGTGATAGAGAGTAGTAAAATGATTTTATAACTTAAAAAACTCCTGTATAACTAGATTAGAATAAATTTATTAGGGTCTATTATAAAAATATCAAATTTTTTCCTTGAATGGAAACTCAAATATATACAATACTGATTAAAATTATATTTTCATGTAAACCCTTACAATGTTCATAACATTTAAGTGATAATTAATCAACAAATAAATTATGTGTGTCATATTTAAATCCACAAAATACAATTTAATATTCAAAATAAAATAATCAAAATTAATTATGCACATAATCATAAAATTTAAAAGTCAATGATGAATCAATTTAACCTATTGAAAATAAAATCATTTATTAACTCCATTATCACTTTGTAACATTCAATTAAAATCCCATTAGAGGAAATAAATCTAATTTAAACAAAAATACAAATAATTATGAACTCTTCATGACATAGTAGATAAAATTGGTTGTATATAAACCATATAAAGGAAATTATGTTGTTAACAATACAATATACCTCACTAATGGTAAATTGTGAAATAATGTATTACCCAACATTTTCTTTTTTGTTGAACATTATTTGACCACAAAAAAAAGTTTTTAAAATATGTTATTAACATATAAAATAAATATAATAATATTTATAATATCACATATGATCATTCAATATAATATCATTACCTTTTTTCAATAATTTATTATTAATTTCATTGTTTTGGGTGTCAAATGTATTACATTCACATTCATGATTTTTCATAAATTTTATGGTTCTTTTGAAAATAATATAGTTCCATAATATTTAGAATAACAATATAGAAATAATTTTAATATTTATACATCATTTATACTTTTAATACCAATCATGAAATATGTTTTTGAGAAATGAAGTGTGTTATGATCCTGGAGATGGTAGGTTATACGTGTGCACAAGTAACGTTTAAATTTTTCAATGATCATTATGGAAATAAATTAAGTTATATATAATAATTAAATAATCATTAAAATATAATAAATACCATATTATTTCTATAAATATACTTATATAATTCATCAATGTGGTGTGGTGACGAAAATAGAGTCATATTGCTTTAGGATGGTGGTAGTCCACACGCTCGTGAAGAACATTATCATCTTTCAACGATTGAATAGATATGAATTAAAATTATATATTTTATTTTTAAAATTATTAAAATTACATTATTATCTTAATTATTTCTTTCATATCAGAAATATTTATGAAATTTATCCTTATTACATTCCATTTAAATTATTTTTAAAAAATTAATGACATCGTTTCGTGAGGCGAAAGTCCACTGTACACTCAAGCATCATTATCCTATACCAAAACAAATGATAAAAAATATATTTATATATATGATATTATTAGAATTTATTTATAATTATACAATAAATATAATATATATAGTTTTTATCTGTCCGCATAACCAACCATGAGATGAGCTTCTAGAAAATTTGTCACATCGGTTCCTGATGTTGTAGTCTGTCGTACAGAACAATGATGTTATCAATTATCATTTATTAGAATAGGATTTGTATATAGGTAAATAATATAATATAAAAAATATAACTATATTTGAGATTATAATTTTTTATATAATAATAAATTAATTATATTTCAAGGATGTTGAATAAGAAATTAAACATGCATTTAAAGTTATGAATTTCTTCTCTTCTCATACCACCTATTTGGATTATACCTAATGAATTACAAAATATGACTATTGAACAAAACAATTATAACTTATTTAACGTTTCTATGTTTGTTATGTGATTTAGGTATGTATTTTAGGAACCAAAAGGTTTAATTGTGTGAAGAATTAATGATAGGGGTGACCTTTTATATGTGTGGTTAGTGGCAGACATGTAATTTTTTAAAATAAAAAGGTGTACCCACCGTTTTCAATAGAAAAAGGGTTAAAACGTAGTATTATTGAGATTTATAAATGATATGGTATAACTATGAATATATATAATATTTTATATAAGTATTTTGGTCATTTTAATTCTTATCATTTTAGTTTAACCCTGAGTAAACAAATTTATATATTAACCATAGTAGTTAATTCATAATATTGCCACTATTAATTTTTCTAAAAAATTTATTCAACCTTATTTTATATTATTATTTATTATTTTTTCAAATATTAAATCCATTTTACCATATTGAATACATATAATTTGTAAAAATATATTTTAAATAAAACCCATATATGCGAAGAAAAAATGGAATTTTGGAAGCAAATTATCATAAGTATAGAATGATTTAATATTAAAAAATAAATATGGAAATGAATCAAATGATCCAAATTATATTTATTATAATATTTTTTAACTAATTTTTATTTTAGTCAATATTTTAATATAATTTACCTTTTTTAATAATTAAAACAAAAAGGTAGTTTCAAAAAAATAAATATTTCTTATAATTCATCGGAAAATGAAACCGTCCAAAAAAATCCCAAAAATTCATCCTAAAATAATTATGATATGATGATTTAAATAAATTTTATTTTATAAAATAAATTCTAAAAAATATATAAAAATTTATTTTAGATTATATGTGGAAAAGTGCATTTATACTTTCTTTTAGAAAAATATAGTTTCCCAAAATAACTTTCTTTTTTATTTTATATAAGTTGGTTTTTATTTGTAATAAATATATAACAATTATTTTCATAATTTAGATAGTAATATTCATACCCCCAAATTTCATGTCATGTTTATAATGTTATGATATATTTATATTTATTTAAACTCATGGTTGTGCGTATTGTATGATTTCGAATAGATAAAATTTAATGAAATATCACTTGTGGGATGTTTACACTTGATGTTTCCTTTCGCATATGATATCTTATCCAATGTTATTACTTTATAATTTTGGTCTGTTAAAATTTAATTTACTTTTAATATACAAATATATTTTTTCTAATTTTCTTTTCTTTTATATTTTATGGTATTCAGTGATTTTTTTGTGCAACTATACATGGAGGATAGTAAGGAACATGTGATTAGCTTCCAGTTTATCCTATATAGTAAATAACAATAAGATTTATTAAAAGAAATCATACCAATAATTCAACTATCTTATAGTATAAAAATTAGATAAATTAAAACCTAGTGGAATCCAACATTCATATAGACATATGGTTGAAAACCATCATAGAGATAGATTTCAATAAGGCCAATAAGGTAGCGGAACAATTCACCGTTAGTTACATGCCATGGAGATGCAAACACAACGTGTGGGAGTGATGTTTTGAGGTTCTAGAAAAATATCTTATGTCGTAGTTTCTACTTATTTGTGATTATATAGCTTCAAATTCCATTATTTCTCATACATTTTTCCATTCTTTTCATACAAATATGTAAAGGAATCTAGTGCCATTTTGTAGACTATGCTAGTTAAAGGGCAGTCTTTTTTTATGTGAGTTATTGTTGTGAGATAATGATGGGGAATCATCATTAGTTTATGTATTTATTCTTTTTATAGACTCAATAATAATATTTCATTCTTATCATCGATTGGTTGTACTCTCTATATATTCTCATCAGTTTATTTTGCAAGAGTGTGGCATTCAATGATATGGAAAGCCAAAATCGAGTGTTTGTTAGTTAATATGTCCATTATTTCAGTCATAAGTTATTATATCTCTCATTTTCTTTGTTTTTATTGTTGTAATTATGTTCAGTAGAGTTCAATATAGTTCTATTTTTTAAGGTTGTTAATGAGTTTCTAGATGTATTATAAAAATAGGTTGTAATGTTACCTCATCAATGAGATATTATGTTTAGGATTGAGTTATGTTATGGTGTCTCTATGAATTCAATAGAGTCTTATTGAATCAACCATTCAATGTTAGGGGGTTTATTATTTGGACTAATTATAAGATTCGTAGGAATTTCACCTAACCTAGTCGTCCAATATAGGTTCTTTGCAATTATTTTCCAAGAAGGTGAATTGTAATCTAATTTTATGGATAAAATACCAATGGTTAAATCAGTTAAATTTTGTGACAACATGAGTCCAGAAAGATAGATATGATGGTTATTTAATACTAATAGTACATATTACATAGATCAAAATACATATCATCATATAGTTTAAAAGCCTTAGTAAACTAGATTAATAAATTAACAATACAATACCTTGAAAACATAAGATACATTTACCAAATACATGAAAATTTATTAATTCTCTATGAAAATCCACATTTACACGTAATAATATTCATGATTTATTAAATAAATAGGAAATAATATACATGTGTTATTCATGACACTCAATAAGGTATAGTGTACAGTGGATTCTATCATAAATAATGATGGGATGGATTATATGACAGGAATAAATAATTTCCACAACAAATAGATATTTGAGAATATTATATCCATGGATTATAAAATAATAATTAAATTCATGAATGAAAATAATTACTCTTATAATAATTCAATATAGAAATACAATCATCTTAAACACATCATAAAGGCCTCTTTCCAATACATCATGAAAGATGTGTATGTATTATACCAAATAACCAACTTGTTTTTTTCATTAGGCCTACCAATGCAGTAATGTGATATATAATTCTAGGTCTCAACCATCATAAAATTAGTCAAATTCATCTATCATTTGAAGAGACTAGCTAAAAAATACATATAATAATATTCCTAATGGAACCTCATACACAGTTGTGGATAATTAATCATTAGTTTTCCATATATAAATATAGGGTGCATAAATGATTAATATTTCTATATTCAATAGAACAATATGGTTATATAGTTGAATATAACATAATAAACATATAAACTAAGAGATATTCATAATGTATTATGATGTACCATTATCAAAGGAATTATGACATGCTATTAGTGAAGTGTTCCTTCAATGTGTATGGAAATAATTAGAAAATACTTATTGTGTTTGATAGTTTGGAAGGGATTGTGACCACACCAATTATATAATAAATCAATGTCAGATCCATACTTCAAGATATAGAGAAACACTAAATTAATTTAGATATAGAATTGAACATTTCTTTCAACATTATAGAAATTATATCATATCATTTATTATGTTTTATAAAGATCCTGCGAATAATACTAAGCATTTACCGTGGCATTAGTGAACTGGGTGTGTGGTGTGGCCCAGTTGTTTTACCAAATGATAATTGAGTTAATAGCTAACCAAGCCTTCCCAGGATTATTTTCCTTTTGTGCATATGGTCTAGGTTCAAAATCCACTTATTGTATTAATATATGGATTTCAATTCTTATAAACCACCCACTATATAACTTACCAATATTTCAATACGTGTACATATATATATATATTTATTAAATGAGTTTAAACAAATTTTGGAGCATTATAGTTTCTTATAAAGTTATCATAATGACATAAAATAGTGATTTATAATATATAATATTATAATGAATTTATTAAGATGAATAATAGTAATATTTCACATTGAAATAAAAATTAATTTTTGATCATTAATCATATAAAATATAATAATGTATTACAAACCCTTATATCAACGTAATAATGTCTTTAGAAAATGATATAATGAAGGGTAATAAGTAATATCTCATAAAAAAATATTAAATGAATTATATCACCAAGTAATTACAATAAAATAAATTTGTTAAAAAATGGTTTTAAAATACATTATTACAAATGGATTTGAATTTAAAATATAAAAACAACGGATTCAAAATCCATACCCTAAATTATATCTTCATAAATAATGTGAAGAGAACCCTAGAAACCCATTAGATAAACTCTTGAGAGGAAAAATTCATGGATTACCATGTTCGATAATTTAATATTGAATAGGAGAGAGAGGATTGTTAGTTATTTATAGTAAATGGATGGGGTATTTTTATCAATTTCAAAATAATAGACATTGGACATTGGGTTAACAAAGAACCCAATGTCCTTCCCATGATTTTAGCCAATAGTATTGGATATGTAGGACTTTTTCGGATTTTTATAGTATTATGAACTTAATACATTAATTTATATTAATTTTAATGTAAACAAGGGCCCTATTCAAAAGTAATTATAAATTAAATTTTAAAATATTCTTTTGGTTTTCTAAATTTATATATAGAATAGTAAATTTAACATTAAAACATTAAATTAAATTATTTTACCAAATAAAAAATGTATAATTGAGAAAAACTTTTTGTCCCATATTTTATAATTTTTATGTATTTTTTATTTAATATTACTTATCGTATTTCATTCTATATTATACTTTTTTCCTAAAATTCTTACTAGATAATCATAAGAAAAAAATGGCTAAGGTTATATATTTCCACCCGTGTATATTTCATCGGTTCATAAAAAGTGAATCAATATTATACCACATGTGCACCTCCCCATATACTAGAGACTACTGACTAGTAGTGAGTGTCATTGGAAGTAGATTGTAGAGACCATACCCTCATATCAGATTATTTTATCCTCTGAAATAATACATGTCAAATACATAAACCAGATAAATGGAAAATAGATAAGAAAACTTGTTGCAAAAAATAATCCAAAATAAATCACTCTATAATTATGGAAATTTATATTGTACATGTTAGTTATACATACATAAAACCCCCCAAAAAATACATATGAAAATAACGGATCAATAACAAAAATGGTCATGATCCATAAACCTATCCATGCTCCAATGCAACATCCTATTTGCATAAGAAAAACCAAGAAGTGGGATCCTACCCAAAACATGTACCTAAAACGAGGTTGCAGATGATTAGATATAGATATTTCATTTAAGATCAACCAAATTGTGATTAAAAATCATTGGTTGAGAACCAATTATTTCCCTAAGATAACCATTATGAAATAATGTCCTTATAGTCGTGATCAAGGAAAATGGGGCCCAGAACACCATTTAGAACATTTGAAAAAAAATAATAATAAAATTCCAAACATGGTGCTGAGTTAACCCCTTTAATGGTAAATTCCGACTGAAATTAGTTTCAGGGTATCTCAGAGTATTTCATGATTATTGTTCCAATCCATATCTCGACCATGTGTAATATACATGTCCCTAGTCTAAACCGGCACTTGGGTGTAATATACCCATTCCCAGGGCCCTATCATCCACCCAGGATCCATGGTCACTGTAGGATGAACCATAAATATCAGTATCCATTATGTGATCTACATTACACTAGTTTTAATAGTAATCCATCATCCACATAGGGTTCGTGATTACCCCAAGTTTTACGATAAATAAAAACCAAGCATCAACCTTAGGACTAAGTTTACCTCATGCTTAACCATCAAAACTAACCAATTCCACCCAGATGTTACGTTCAACATGGTTCTATGAGAACAAAAATATTCAATTTAATTTATATCAAAATGAAACCATTTAAATAAGCATTTTATAATCCATATAAAATTTTTTATTTACAAAATAAGTAGTTCCAATAAATCACATTTCAATTTTCCATTTCAAAAAGAACTCAAATCATTACCAATTTCATGTTACAAAACTCATTACAAATTCCAATTTAATGGAACAACACAATTTACCATTTAAAAATCCTTTTATTTTGAAATTATTCTTTTTGGAATAACATTACAATTATCAATTCTATAAAATATCGATTCAACTATATATTATTAGTACATATCCTAAAACTGATGTTCTATTTATTAAAACTAAACTTCCCTTGGGATCATAATTATCTTGGAAAAAATACTTATAAAATTGATTTTAAACATTAGTGAAGCTATTTCTAAAACATTTAATTTAAACTTGGTCAACACACAACCATTTTTTCATGACAGCACATTGAAAAACTAGATATAAATACTAGACTATAGGTAATATTAAATGGACAAAACACCTCATTTTTGAAGCATTTTCATTTCAACTCTTATCCCAAAAACCCATCACTGGAGAATTTCCAAGTCCATTAGTGAATTAACAAAAAACCCATGACCCTATATCATATCAAAATGATGTAACTAAGTATCTACATCAATTTACCTAGGAATAAGTGAAATGTAAATCACTGTGGAATTTTGTCTCAACAAAACTGATCTTAACCACCCATGAGAGCTTTGTTTCATGATCCCAACACTAAATTTGGAAAATACAATTCATTTTTATAAAAAATTTGAAATCATTTAATTTAATTCCAAAGGATTGAAAAACTAACATGAAAGCTTAACTCCATCAGATAAACTTGCGATGTTTTATATATCATGACTCAGGATGTCCCAAATATTTGATGCATGGAATATCTATCATCATAGGATTATTTCACAGTTATCTCATAAAATTTTCTCCCAAATACAAAATTTTAACAACCATAATTAGAAATAGGGATGAAGAGTAAAAATGACATTATAGCCACACTGTGGTCTCTTGATCATAAACTGAAGAAACCTGAATCCTCCATGGATCTAGGGAGATCATTCACAACTACCAAAGGTATAATAAGGGGCATGGGGATCTAATGGACATTGGTTGAAGAGAAATCCATATGAGTTTTTATTGATCAGGGCCTTGGAAAAATTACAGGGGTGCTCATAGTGTAACAAATTCCTTGCGGGCTACTAACTAGTGAGTCGCATCCACCGTCTTGTGAGACACCACCACTACATAGATATCACAAGACCAATAGATGGTCAGTGAGCCAATGTTCTATTCATGTATTATTCCCTTAAAATTAACTATATAGTTTCCCTATATTGTCTAGAAAGTGATACAATTGTATCATGATGTATCCATGTATCCTATAATGGTGATTCACACAACTTTTGGCCAATGTCAAACCTTTATTTATGTCTTAAACATCCGTTTCTAGGGTTTAAGACTTTACAAATAAATTCCAAAAAATTTTCTTGAAATAACCCACTATCATGTTTCTGAATTTAAACGTTTCCTAAAAATTAAAACCCTTCAGTGCACCCTGGTTATTATAAAATATTTACCAACACATTTTTTATCCATGAGAAGTCTTATTGGTCATTTAATTGAGTCCTTATGTCCTATATTGGTCATAAAATTAACAAAAATTTCTCTTTCCAAACCAAACAATTCAATGTACTGTAGAGTATAACATTAACATTATGTTCTTAAACCAAAAAATACAATCCATTTCATGATTTAATCCCTATAAACATAGTTGAAATTGGAATATTCCTATTTACTTTTGAACGTTAAATGTTTCATCATCTATCTAAACAACTTACTTATAGGTCTACCCTCCATATGAATTAACTATGATATGAAAATTATAATCCATGAACACACTACCTTTTTAATTTTAATACATAATATGATCTCATGTCGTAATGATTCCATTTATGTGCATTCCAAACCATTATTACTAATCACCCTAAATCATTGTTTCATTCCTAATACAACTCTTTAATTCTGCTACCAACCAAAAATTAATGCATGTAGTCATCCACTAAACGAGACTAGATATGCTCTATTTTCATTGAATGAATTTTATTATTCTTGAACACCAACATCATATCTCAAATAATGATTCCAACATTGATTCCATTTAGACACATGAAATTACACACAATAGTGATAATTTGGCCCTCATTGAATGAACTATCTCGAAAAAAATTGAACACTATAATTGCATTATCACTCCACCTGAACAAGATACTATAAAATATGGAACTATCTCATGATCATATGAATATGAATTGTGCAATCAATACCACAATCCCAATGAAATTCATAGGTTGAACCATCATCCTATTATTGATCGATCACATGCACCATAGATCCCCCTAACATGTGGGCCCCATAACCAATACATGAATCTCATTTCCCATCACAAGAGCGTCCTTGTGATCATGTTAGTAATCGATTTCCGATATACACAATTCAATCCATATCCATCACCAAACATGGTGGATATATGGGGTTGCTATTTTTTACCTCTTAGTTTCCTCGTGAAAGGAATCCCAAAACTGGGTCTTAATATATGTGAATTTTTTCCAAGGATTCTACAAAAAACCCACCACCAATAAGTTTTATGCCTTTAATTGGCTAATTATGTACTACCCGACTCTCAGATCATCCTTGAGAACCAACACCAACTATTATCACTAGAACCACCACTATTACAAAAATAGTCTTTAATATAGCTATAAATTCCCATTATTAGTACGGGTTACTTGAGGGGAGTTAATAGCCTAGAAATTTTATCAGCACTAAAATAGTGCTGATGAAGGAAACATTTATCATTAATTTTAAAAGCATAGAAAAATGTCTCATAATTGAGCACTTTTTTATTTTCACTAAAGGAAAACTTCATTGGTACTTTTATAAGCACAGATAATGGAGATACTACAATGCGCTTTTACAGTACACTGCAAAACTAGAAATAAACTAAATAGACACTTGAAACACACCAGATATAAAAAAAGTCCCATAACATAATTTAAATGAAATGAAAATTAAAACATAAATTCCAAAAAAAACTATATCATTGTAAAAATAAATCAAATTTAAATTACCATATCCCATTATTTTAATCAAAAAAAACCTATTAAAAAACAAAATTTTATACCAAAAAATAATATTAAAAAATTCAACCAATTATTTTAATATTTTTTTAAATACTTATGAATAAATTTAAAGATAAATCTTTATTTAATTCATAATTTAATCTATAGAAACATCAATTAAAATAAATTAATTTTTTAACATACACTTATCAACTGAAATTATACATGAACATAATGACACCCCAAGCTACACTAAAATTTCATATTTTGAATATATTTTTCCATTCACTATCTCATTTCTTCAATCCTTTCTCTTATTGTGTAGAGTATTTCTCTTAATGTAATTCTTGGACATGGAGGAATCAATAATGAGTGGTTTTGATAGAGAAGTCATACCAGGGGATAATATTAAAAAGATAAGAAATGAAATGTTTTCTATCTTGATAAAGGTGTTGAAACCATTAAGGAATGATTTTTATTAGTAGGTAAATATTTTTTTGAGTAGAAATATATGAAAAATATTTTTTACTTCTTCTTTTACATGGTCTGTGTGTTGTTGATTGAACAAAGAAGATTATGAGTTTCAAGAAGGGGTTTCTACATCCCTTGAGTTAATGGTAATGTGTTGAGTCATAATGAGAACATGATATTACTCCTACATTCTATTATTCAACATCCACTATGGGTTTTCCCCAAAAAAACATTGATTCAATCTGAAAAATTTCAAGATCCACAATGAAAAGGAAACATAAAACATTATAATATTTGCGAGAAAGGTGTGGAAATATATTCTATTTGATCTTTATGTAGTTTCTTGTGTTGATATTAAATAAGATGATCTTAGGGATGTTTTTTATTCATTTTTGGAATTTCCCCTCTTTAAGAATTGGTATAAAAAGTCTATTCCTGATATTTTCAATTCCTTACATTTTTTGTAATGAATATCAAATATGATTTATCAAGGAGCCATTCCCTCACTGCAATATTGGGTATATTGTAATCTGAATGTCTTGAAGATGTTCCCATTTCATCAAACATGCATGTTTTTTATGGATCTTCATCTACCCTTTAGAAAACATTATTAGTCGTCCATTTGAATCCTGAGATATTTTACCCAGTGAAGAACCAACTATCATATAATCATTCAGAGGTCCTACACTTTCTCTCTATGATCAACCAATTATCAGTTGGGGACGACAATGAAAACCCAAGGTCCAATAGCATTTTGACCTCTATTTCCATTTCCAGTGAAACAAAAAATTTTATGTGCAAAAATATTGAAATAAGAAAATATGACTGTTAGTTATTCATAGTGTCAAATAATGTATGTTTTATAAGGAGGATATTATTCCTTGTCAATCGTACATGGATCAAAGGTTTATTCATAATCCTTCTAATCTAGGTATATTGATGTATGCGTTGTGGAATATCCAATGAAAATCCCATAGGCATGGAATATATTTTCATATTATTTCATCACGTTGAATTAAAATTTTATAATCATCTTTTGATAAAAAATAAATTCATAGTGTGCTTAATTATTTAGACATTCAATTTGTTAGTGGTCTCCAGTTTTCTACATACATCAATAGAAAAAACCGTACACATGGTTTGTTTGAATGTATTTATTCCTATCTTTTAGTCTTTAATGAGGTTAATTGGAGTTGTAGATTTATGAATACCAACATGGGTAAGATATTGTTGATGATGTATGTAGATATTAATTTTAATGTTTCACATTTCACAATAAATGAAACTACTTAGGGAAGCGGTTAATTCTATCTATGTATGGCTAAAATCTAATCTAACATTCCATGGATCATCGATTTTGATCATGAATTCAAGAATGTGCCAAAATAGTTTTTTTACCCCAGAAAATGGAAGAGGTCATTTCATTTTGTTCCCAAAATATGCTACACTAGATTTAGAACTCATCCAGGGTGACAGTTTCTAATCATAATGGCTTCAAATATGATGATATTCAATAATGGTATGAAAATTTTTAATTTATATACTCATGTTTTAAATAATTCTTAAAAGAAGTCATTTTTGTCAAAAATGAGGTTTTTAGTTTGTGTTGCAAAATGCCTATTGTAGAGGTTCGCCACAATGCTGATATAAAATGAAATGGGGTTAATCTGTCTAGTGATAGAATAAAAATAACATAATTGTTTGATTTTAATCCTTGGGAACATGGAGATTACATAGAACATAGAGAGGATTACCAAATGAATGGTAATTTTGGAAGCATGAGAACATTTGGGGATGATATGATATATTACAATAAAAGGTTTGTTGGGGCATCTAATATTTTTCTAGAAGATTCACACTAGCAGTGGCAAGGAGAATATATGTATGGTTCATAACAGTGAAAAAAAGGAAAATATGGAACCAAAATGGTTAAAAATGGTATAGTAAATTTAGAAAATAACATACCTTGTATTATATTTTTGATTCATTTGAAGTGTTGTTATGGAGTCGCACCGACAGTAGAAGAGCTCCACGAGAGCTTTATAATAGCGATGACTGAGGATGGGTTATGGATTTTTAAAATTGATCGTGGAAGAATTTAACAGTGCTTCTATAATAGTTCTGATGAAAATTATTTTATCAATATTAAATTTATAAGCACTACTAAATGTGATATTTATCTACGCTAAAAACGTGCTGATAAATCCCAATATTTATCAGTGCTCAAAAAGCACTTATAAAAAACATCTTTATAAGTGCTAAAAATAAACCGCTGATAAAATAAATATTTATCTCCACTAAAATAAAGCTCAAATATAGTAAACCTTTTAATAGCACTAAATAAGAGGCCCAAATAAAGTGTATCCTTTATCAGCTCTTTCTTTATGAACAAATATAGTCCCCCCTTTATCAGTGGTAAATTTTTACCTAATAAAGATGTAATTTGTCAGCACATTTTTCTAGCACTTCTAACTTCCAACACTACTAAGGACTAGTATTGTGTAGTGACACACATGTTTCTCCTTCTAATCCTTACACCCACATTTTGCATGAAATCATTTAATATTTCCATCAAGGTCTAAAGCTTGGCTGGTCATGTCACCAATGTTTATCAATTGATGTTATAATTTAAAATTTTGGAACATCAGAAAACCCAAAATATGACCCAAGATATCCATCCCATTAAAACAATTTTTAAATCGATATAAACTCTAATCTTGTACACATGACCATCATCTCATTTAATTATCAAAGGATTATGTTCCATACCACTAAAATCGAAATATAATTAGTATGTGAATCCCCAATTCAATCTCTCCTCCATAATTCCATTAAATCAAATTGGATGCATGAAACACTGAAATTATTATAAGAACATATCCCAAATTAAAATGATTTATTCCATACCAAAAATGACTCACACATCTAAGCCACTGGTCATGCCTCCCTTTCATGACAATCTCATCAAATGAAGAGAACCCTCAGTGCTCTAAAAAATAGAGTATCTCAAAATGAAGAACATTTCAGATAACCACTCATATATCGAACATCATTATAAATTTAAAATGGGGTTCATTTATTCTCTCACCTCATTCTTGATTGTGCACTCTAATTAGAAAGGCTCATGCACATAATCGGTCCTTCTATTTATATATTTAACTATACTGAACTACATAATTTTTGGGTGTGTTTATTTCATGAGTACTATAAATTTATAAATGAATCACAACCAATTATTTTTAATGGTATCAATATATATAGGCACATCTCACCCGATCAACTGTATAACAACCAGGTCTACACCTTCTTTAATATTATTCCAATGAACCTTGTATGTTTAAACTAGAAATCTAATAGAACCTCAATGATATAGTTTCAGATAGATCCTTTTACTACATCTCATTTCCATCAATTCTACCACAAACTATCCTCTTTTCCCAACCTGAGAGAAATCCACACTATAGATTTTATAGGTGTAGTCATTTGGATGAACCTTCACCTTGTGTGTCTAGTGGTAATATTGAAAACAGTAAAACTCAAGTTCTTCATCTAGAAACCAAAACAACTATCATTATTATAACACATAGCATGTAAAATCACCATGAACCGAATTTGTAAGTTGATACTTCCACCCTTTTTACCTAAACATAGAGGAACCCACAACCTAACTGAAACCCTATCATAATTTACCTTTAATGGTATCAAAGAACTGACTCTTGAATTTATATTCATGAAAAATAGTCACTAATATCTCCAACTTATCCAAAACATTATGTCTCACACGGATCACACCACATGGGATGATACCAACTCTCATTTCAATGACATGCAACAACAAACATAAAAAAACACCACAATATGGTCTTATATACAGCTATAATCTAATATACTGTACCCACTCTTGAGGTAAGGTCTATAAGAAGGCTCAAAGACAGCCACACAATTTCATAGTTCATGGTCTTAAATCCCAACCATGATAAAACATGACAGATGTCTTATAATCTCTAATACATTGCATCATAATGGTATCAATGTAATAATGATATCATGTAAATCAAGTTATATAAAAGACCAGTATACCTATAATGTGGTTCTACACATGTTTGTACTAGGTCAACATCCTATAAATATAATATTTACAATGTACTGTTTTCAATTATATATTAACCCTAATATTTCCATAATAAGGGATATGTTAAATGAAAGGCTATGTAAACATTATTGGGGAAAACTCATTATAAGTTATTCTATGAATTTTATTTATCTGATTTAATGTAAAAAATTAAAAAAGTTGTACTTTAATTTACTTTTAACTGATTACATTAACTAAATCATTTCACAAGTAAGGCTCTATTAAATTAGATGAAAATTACAAGTTATAAATGAATGTAATCATTAAGTTGTAATTGTAATTTTATTTAGTGGTGAACTCATAATAATCAAGACAAGATAATAACAAAAATGTCTTTTATTTCTTTATGGGATTGGTTATGTAATATTCCATTATACACGTATACAGAAACACCATAGAAATGGTTGTAGAAACATTTAATAACATGCCATGGTCATTGTAAAGTTAAACAACCATAGTAAATTATGCACATGAATATTACATTCTTGATATTATAACGGAATACACCCTAACTTTTCTATGAATTCAAAGAAATAAAATCCCATTAATCAATAAACACAAAATTTTAAGGGTATCACATGAGGTGAAATCTAATCAACTAAAACACCAAATAGTATGAATAGAAATCCCATTCTAGGACATATGGAATTCCCCCATTCATGGGGTGTCTATTTTATGGCACAAGTCCCATACAAAAGTCCAAAAAAATCATAATATTCTATATTTTTTTTAAAATAGCAATGAAAAGAAACAAAATCTAAAAAAATCTATAATTCCATGACGATCCAAACCATTGACCTCTGTCCAAACTGTACGATCAATATTTTACCTCAAGGTAACAAATACAAACACTAGAAATTGTGGACTCTATGTGCACATCTATGAATCTATGATGTAGATACTATACTCATATATCATAGAATCTCAAGAGATGAAATAATATTAGTTTGTACGAGATCCAAAAAATGAATAACAATACAAGATATCATGTTCTAAAAATAGTCCATAATATAACATTTTATAATCATTGATATGTATATTTTATATTCGAGATAGTCCTAAAAAAGATCCCATAATTAAATCCAAAATATAGTACTAGAGAAATACTAAAAAGGGTACTAGGTCATAGCCAAGTCCAAAATCCCATGGCCCATAGTAGAGGCTTAATAAAAAAACATACACAAAGATCCTTCCTAAAACATATACTTAAAACTATGTAAAATCTAATCATTGACCACGTGTCATGAGGAAATAAGTAGAGAGTGGCTGCAACATTGTAATCCACCGCAAATGGCATCCATAAAATGGCTAGGATGAAGTATAGTTGAACCATATATAACCAATGTTAATTTGACTAATACAACCATTTATAATATTTGAATTCGGAAATCATAAACAAATATAAAACCCAGTGGTTATGCTCAGCCTAGGAAGGGTATGTACCTGTTTTGTCTAATGTTGATGCTTATCTAAGAATATTACACTGATTGTTCCAACCTGTCACTTGACCAAGGAATGTATACATATAACTCTTCCATTCAAGCACTTTAGTGTAATATAATAACACCCATGGATTTAGTGTCCACCTGATGGCCATTTTCACAACTATTGTATCCGAAATTCTCAATATTGAACTTGGATCATGATCATCATGGATTAAAAAATAATCTAGAGTCCACTAGTGGGATGTGTTCATATTGAGTTTATCAATGAAGCGATACCAAGAATCCACTTATGGGATGATATTACTCCAATATTAACTCTCATGCACAACCAATTCCAACCATGGGTCTGGTTCACATTGGGTCAAAGAGGAAAAAACTCAACTTCTATTCCACAAAAATAATACCACCCCATGGAGAATTTACCATTATATATATAATAATTTATTTAAAGATATAATCATTTACAAAAAATTATCTTCTCTATATTGTATTATAAAAATTATTTACCAAATTATCACATGCATCACACTAATCCCTTAAATGTTTCTTTTCTTAAAAATGACTCAATTTTCCATTTTGAAGTAGTAGTCTATTGAAATTTCCATTTCTGAAATACAATTACTATTCTAATCTTATGGAAATTCCCATTATATAGTGAAATGATATTTATTATCTCAGAACTAAAAAACTATTAATTACCATGGAAAAAAATATGGGATCACCATTCTTTTGGGAAAAAGGTCTTGTAAAAGTGCATTTAAACTAAAGTGAATCTTTATCTAAAACATTTATTATAAACTAAATTGTTGAAAATTCAAGCCATAATTACCAAAAAATGTACCATTATAATTAAAAGTTAGAAAATTTGTTAATTTAATGAGAAAAACAGCCTCATTTACAAATCCTTTCCATTTTAACTATTATCCTAACAAACTATCACCCAAGATCATCCATGATCTACGTCAAAAACCCAAATCAAAAGTGATCCTTTCTAAACCCAAACTAACCAAACTAATTATTCAATATAATTCACTGGGGAATAAGTGGTAAATAACTCAAATGGTACTTCAATCTAATCAAAACTAAGACCAACAACCCTTTAATGGTTTTTTCCATCCTCCTGAAAGTGACCAGGTTAAATGAAAAATCATTTGGAGAAAAGACCAGGATAAAATATTTAATTATCTTAAAACATGTCAAAATTCATGATATGACTAATATCTATCAAAATTAATTGCTATAAAAATTAGAATTTGTATCAAGATATCCTTAATCTAGGTCTTAACAAATTATTATCATCCTGATATGATTCCCCCTCTTTCTATTGTATTCATCACTCTAATCCCTAATTAGAACATCTATAATTAGACAATGAGATGTAGGAGAAGAAAGGATTAGTAACCTTACTATGGAATAATGATCACTAGAGATAATGTCTAAAACCATCAATGATCGATCAAGTTCCTTTAAAACCAATTAATGGAGAAGAAGGGGTGTGGTTTGTGCTAATGGATATGGGGGGATGAAACCTATGTGATGGTATTAATGGGACCCCCTCATAAATAATGGGGTATCAATAATTTAAAAACTGCCAAGTAGTCCTTCGTTAACTAGTAGAATACAAAAGACATTCAGTATACCATAGGCTAGATACTCATGGCTAACTGGCTGGCTGGTGACCCAAGATCACATGCAAGTCTTCTACCCCAACCATTAGCTAGTCGGTGGATGAGTTCCAACTTTCTAGTTGTTCTGCAACATCATACTATGGAACTGAATCATTAAAATCCATTTCCTTCTACTAATGACCACCACCAACCCATTCATGAAGTCCAAAACCCCTTTTCAAGGTCTTATCCTTTTTAATGATCTATTAAACACCGATTATTTAATTGACTCATTCAATAGTATTATAATTAAAACATCTCGTAGAAATTGAATCCCATCAGTACAACAAGGTTATTACAACTAATATCAAAATACCTATTGAAAATTCAAATGGTTATTTAGAAAAATAAAACACTATCTATTTGAAATTTAATTATGAAATTTTTTTTGTCTATTTTAAAATCAGGCATTTGGTTCATAAAATATAGAAACCCTTCATATGATTATTTTATGAGGCATGTGTGTATTTATATTATTATTCATATATATATATATATATAATTAATTATTAATTTTATTTTTCCTAAATGATTTTATGGTAGTAGTTTTATATTTTATTAATGTAATTTACATGTTTTATTATTAAATTATATTGTGTTATACTATTATAATTAAATAATATAATATTTATTTTTCCAATATTTTTTGATTAAATTTTTTTTATAGTTGAATATTTGATATCATAACCCCTCTTTATTAATTACGTCATTAAAATTGGATGTGAACTTCAATCTAGGTACAAATCAAGGTAATTATTCCTCATTTATTCCACAAGATCATTTGATGCTTCATCCAATTTGTGATTCATCTAAATAATTTTCACTGATCTTATTGTCTGATTCTATAACACATCATTCCTACTGCCAAGAATACTGATAGGCTAATTAATCTTTTAATGTTTTGTATCTAGCTATATTTCGATATTCATTAGTGCATGTGTAATGTATTGTATATGTATCCTAAACATTGAAACATTAAAGACAATATGAAATTTAGAGTGGATGGGTGGAAAATCCCAATTGCCACAAATCAAATTCTATATAATGTCATATGAGTTAAAATGTACATATAAAATAT
Organism: Viscum album; assembly: GCA_963277665.1. NCBI lineage: Eukaryota > Viridiplantae > Streptophyta > Magnoliopsida > Santalales > Viscaceae > Viscum > Viscum album. The sequence goes on from OY728133.1 coordinate 1,676,408,728, forward strand.
ATTTCATTTCATACCAAACATTATAAATCCATTCCATGTGATATATTAATAAATAAATGATCTCCTATATAGAAGTACTGTTCATTCATATGATTATTATCATATATTTTTTATATACTCTCATATATATTTATATTATTTTTGGATATCTCATTATTTCTCAGTTTTTCCTCAATGAGTTGTGCACCACCAAGACTCATTTACCCATCATTATCCGAACATGTTTTTGTGAAAATTCTTTTTTCTTTAACAAGGCCTTATACGATTATATTTAAATTCATGAATGGAATATATGGATATATGAAAATTCCAATATAGGTAGGTATTTGACCCAAGTTCTTCAGAATTCTTGTGAACATGAACTAAAATTTTACTAGGGAACTACATGCAAAACCTATCCCTATTTCAAATTATTTACTGAAGTTAAACATTAAATATCATAAATAATAATATAATCCATGAATTAAGGATTTATTTTCACTATGAAACAGATATATGAAACATATTATTCAATAAATGGATACTTTTCTATATAATCAAACAAAACTAGATTTGTTTCTTGACATCAAATAAGTTATAATAAACATTATAACAAACGTAATTGAAATAAAAAGTTACTATGAGATCATATTATTAGAAATGGTAAAAAATATCTACATGTTATCAAGGAAGAGACCAAAATCCTATGATATATCATAAGTAAGTGATAAATATCTGATTAAAAGTTCATGGGACCATAAAAAGAAATTTTGAAACATAATCTTGAATTAAGGATCATTATATATAAACATAATACTATATACTGGTCATCACGTATGTATATAAATTATAACATAGATTAAAATAATATAATAATAATATCTAATAATTGGGGTATATAATTATAAAATGGAATATCATATGAATATAGAATAATCATAAGAACAGAAAATAAAAATATTATGAGAAAAATAATATTCAGGCAGATTATGTTGTGTGAAAATCCATTATCCAAAACATCATGTTGTGAGAAAATACATGATTTGTATTATTTATGTTTTAATCAAACCCATGATGTCCATGCATTAGGTTGTGAAAAAACCCATGATTCCCCTACAGTATTTGTGACCAATCACAATTGTAACCATATATCAATATCATATGAGATATAAATCATAAACCAATGTATTATACAGTGACATGGGACCCCAACCATAAATATTTATATATATTTGTGCTAAAATATTACATGCATTCATCATATCATTAAAATATATGGAAATATAATAGGTTTCTTATAATTTTTATATGCTATCACATAACATGATATAAGAAGTAAATTATTTAATTAAAAAATTCAATAACACAAAAGAATAATTTAATAAAGTAATGTATAGGGGCGCTAAAAAACATAACTCTAATGGGTTTTGTTATTTTTAATTTAATGATGAGAATTGAAGTGAAATGTAAAATATTCATTTAAAATAATTCTAACTATTTTCCTTAAGATAATATGTTATGTGTTACTTTTGTAAATATAACATCGAAGGGAAATAAAAACATTTTTAATCATTTTTTTACAAGAAAACTCAATAATTTATAATTTATAATGATATAATGTTTCTCTAAATAAAATTATTAGTTTAATAAGACACATACAATCATGAAAGTAAAAAAATATGATATTAAACATTCCTTTATTAAGAACCTCACCATAAAAAAGGGATAATTCTTTCATTTTGTAAATATATAATGATAATTGTGATGACAATTAGAAATAATATATAATTCTACATCAAATTAAGAAATGAAAATTTTTTAGGTAGAGTTAATATAAACATGGATTAGAACGTTCTTATTTAGAGGGGATGATAATTTTTCACCACATAATCAAATTTTATAAATAATAAAATCCATCAATGCATATGTTTTTTTGATAAAACATAATAATCCCAGTAAGGGAGTAAATTTGACATAGTATCATCATAGTATATAGGAAAATAATCTCTAAAATCTAGAATCAATGAGTAGTAAATATTAATCATGAAAAGAGGTTGAGTCAAAAAACCCATTTGGTCTTTAGAAACACATGAATAAAAAATAGTTTAAAAGAAAACTTTTTATGAATAGATAAGTCGTATAAATTTTATGATATTTATGATATAAATCATCCATATGGAATTATAATCACAATTCAAAATAAAACAAGTGGCGATTATCACATTATTCTCAATGATTGAAAATCAAGAAATGAAAAAACTATTACCTGCTACTCCCAACTTCAATGAAATATATTTATATCCCTTTATAATAAAAATAAACATTTTATTTACCACTTTAATATCATTATTATTATTTATTACCAAATATTATATTCTATATAAATTATTAATTATACATGAACATGATATTTATAGACTATTTTCATCATCAGATGTCAGTAATTTCGATTGCATCAAGCATTATATAAAATGTTAATGTCAATTAATATAATTTGATAAAATGTTAATAGTTCTTAGACTATAAAATGTATTGTATTACATTATTTATAATGATTTATAAATATATAATTTCATCCAATTATATTTTAATCATGATTCATGAAGTTAGAATCAATGATGAGCATGTTTCCAAAATTTCATGGGGACAAAATTTAGTATATTAATTAGTATTTGAATATGAAAATAACATTTATATAACCATGACATCAAATCATCTTGTTTTATGTATTTTTTTATTTTATATATTATTTATTTTTAGAAAATTTTTTGGGATAAGACTCAGGTTGTTTTTGGATTTTTTTGTTAACCTTTTTAGAGGTGCAAGGATTGATAACGTTCAGTAAAAATCATGTAAAAGTCTCCAAGAAAATATTTGAGTGGTTTAGTAGTAACTAAGAAGGTACATGGTTGGAAGAATATTTAGGAAAAATGTATATCTTCTGACATGGAATATTTTTTGATAGATCCAATTTTAATTATTAGCACATTGTAAGACAATTCATGCGACCAAACCATGTGTTGGGATTTTAGTTATATAAAAATAAATCTTTTTACTCAAAATTAACAGAAAAAGGATTCATTTTTTAATCATCTGAACAAGGATCTTGATTTCTAATTTTCATATTGGTGATTTTTTGTGATATTCCAACCTCAAAATATGATTCTGATTATCCCTTATTACTGGTTTATCATTATAATCAAAGGTAAGAACTATGTTCTTCATATATGTTCTAGATCAACTTGTTTTATATATAATTAATACTCATGATAGAGATACCATTTTTATATATATGGGATAGATAAGTTTTAAATTTTATATTATTTTTATTTTTTATTGGAATAGATGAAAAAATCTTGATATACAGATTTAGGGATATATTTTATTTCAAACAGACTTTAGGAATGTTGTTTTTCCCTCTTTCCATTTTAATTAAAATTTGAAGGATATTAGGCATCATAAAAGAAGTATTATATAATTTTTAATGTTTATACCCAATCGGAAATATAAAATTTTCTTCATTATTAGTTTGATCTTAAAAATTGTGTTGGGGAGATCATTAAAAACAATGTGGAATGATGATCAAATAGGTTTTCAAAGAATGATTCATTTGACTTGTGTTCGAGGAATAATTAGGTTTAATGTCTTCATGATTATATGGGATAGATCTTGTTCATATGTTACAATAAAAAATAATGGGATATTTGGAAAAATCATTGTTAGAAGTACCAACTTCAAATTGGTTCACCATGTGATAGCTTGGGAAAAGATAACAAACCATCAGTGATAATAGAGTGGTATAGTACAGTTATGTACATGTGTATCTGATTGTGAAAACATTGATTTTTTATGAAAAAATTCTACTTTATTGATTTTCATCTACTTTTTAAAATGAAAAAACATTTCAGGTTATTATCCCTTTGAAAAATATACTCTTCTACTTTATTTAGTAATGTGAAAACTGCTTTTATGGTTATTATTATTGATATTTATTTTATTAACCTGGGAGAAAAAAAATTCTGGACATGGGGACATGTGGAAAAATTCCCTTGGTGGTCTCTTACTAGGTGTGATTACACACTCCCTACATATTCACATTGTTGCATATGTAGTTGTTCATTTTCATGATACATGAACGACATATCATTCTTACTTCTGTAGATGTGTTTTTTATAGCACCTTCATGGTTTTTGTAGATAGATTTTGGGATCATTCATCTATTTTTATAATGTGGTTCACCCAAGCTATTAGAATAATTTACTTAATGATATTTTGATTATTCTAATTTACATTGTTCTTTAATTACTCTGATTATTGTCTTTGATTCATTTGTTGTCACATTTATTATTATTGTGTTTACTTGCATGCATCATTTATAGAATGTCTTTTTTTTATTCCATTCTTATCATGAGATTATTTTGTGTGTGTTTGTGTAAAAATGGTTAATCTATACCAATATAATATTGATTTTACACCCATGGATGTTATTTCTAGCCTCTGGGGTCTCCATAATGTCACCTAAGGTAAATATCACCTCCAATTTTACCCAGGAAAATGGGATGGACGACGATGTAAAAATGGAGTCATTTTGTTTGGTTGATGAGTTAGGATGATATTAAAGATATATTAGATGTTGTTACATGAAATTTATAGCATTAATGTTAAATTGTAACATTTTTATAATGAACATACAGTTACCAGGTTATTATGGGTACAAAAACTATTTCTAAACATTTATATTTTTGTTTTTAACTCATCGTTTTGGGTTCATACAAGAAGAGATGGGTATCACACATTAGATAAGATACTTCCCACTAGGATTTTTTTATCCACATGATTAATTGGATTAGGTAATTTTATATTGATATTATTTTTATAAAATATATAATATTAGCATTGAATGATGAATAGTAAATGAACTTTATTGTTAAATTTTGGAATGGTTTGGAGAATAAATATTTCACTATTAAGTAGAATAAGAAATCATTAAGAAGGATTAGTTTAGAAATATATTTCACCAAAACCAAATGATAACCACAATTTGTTTAAGAGTATCATTAAATATTTCCAGGCTATTAATAAGGGACTTATGATTGAGGAACCTCTTTATGTGAATTAATTAACCAATTTTTAATGAAAATCACACTAAACTTACATGATTATTTTATACTAGAGTTTATATAGGTATGAATAATTGTTAGGTCCACTAGGCTGAATACCCTGAGAGGGGGGGGGGGTGAATCAGGGTATGACTAATTAAAAATTAAAGCCCGTTCTGATCTTGTTTCGCTGTTAAGAAAAACACTCTTCTCTCTCTTTCCTGCTGCACAATATAAACAGAAAGTAAAGCAAGCACAGGACACAACAATTTTACTTGGTTCACCGCTAAGGGCTACGTCCAAGGAGCATACGCCGACAGGTTGCCGGTCGTACCAAGTCCACTAAACTTCACTAGCTGTAGATTACAATGTTCGGGCTAGATCACTTCTATGCCCAGGCTCACTGCCTACACAAGGTTTAGGGTCAGCTCACTGCTTTCCCAAGGGTCACTCCCTGTTTCTCTCTCTCTGGCTCACTGCCGGTGGAGAGGATCACCTTCTTCCTCTTCCTAAGCTCACTGCTCTTGGAAGGGATTCACTCACAGTTTATAGACCTGTAGGTCTCTTCATTTTCATGAAGGAATGCATCTTCCTCTGTATGTAGATGCTCTGATGAAGTCCAACTTTCACCCGCAGATGAATCTCACTTTGCACCGGATGTACCGGGCAACCTCAATTTTTACGCGCAACCCTTACGGTGCCTTGCGCGCAATTTCTATGATTTGCACGAAATTCCTTTTTCGCGCAACCTCCAAATATTACGCGCAGCCTCGAAACTGCCTTGCGCGCAATTCACTAATTTTGCGCGAAATCCACTTTTCGCGCAATCTTCCTTTTACGCGCCAACACCAACTTTCTGCGCAGCCTTTGCTTTTCGCGCAATCTGACTTTACGCGCAAACTTTAAGTTTACGCGCAACACCCTTTCAAACTTCAATTTCGCGCACCAGAGCTCGGGTATTTTCTATGTCTTGAACTCTTCTGAATGGAGGAGGGTCACTTCATATTTATAGGCAAAATCGACCCCGCGCGAAAAACCCTCCTTGAGCGCGTAATCCGCTTTGATCTTCTGCGCACAAACATTTTCCGCGCACTGCTCCATAATTTCGCGCACCTCATGCCTTTGCCAGTTTACGAGCTTCGGACCTCGTAACACCTCTTGCGCGAAATACTTCATCTGCTATTTCGCGCGCCACTTCAATTTTCCGCGCACGCCTCCAAAATTTCGCGCGCCTCATGCCTTTACCGATTTTCAAGCTTTCGGCCTTGAAACATCTTTTGCGCGAAATACAATTTCGCGCAACCCGCTGTTTTGCGCGCCACACTTCAAGATTTCGCGCAACCCTCTAGTTTTGCGTGCCATGCTTGATTTTTCCGCACACCTCCTTCATTTCTCTCTCCTCAACCTTTGCCAACAACATATCACTCCATTTTCCATTGGCGATTTTCAGGCCCAAAAATTTGGCAAACACTGGAAAACGGCGCCACCTTGTACTGCTCTTTTGTACCGCCTCCAGATCGTCCTTTCCTTTGTCAAAGTTCATTGTCAACATGGAATGTCAACAACTTCTCGGGAACTCGACAATTCTCCATGGAAACCTGCTTTGTCAACAAACACAATCAACCCAAAAATGCTGCAATGTTACCTTGAGGGATTTTTGCCCAACAATCTCCCCCTTTGGGTTTGTTGACAACTCTTCACAACTCTGCTCAGAAATATTTTCTGCACTTTGATACCTCACTGAGTCTTCTTCCAGCTGCTACCACCATTCGCCTCTTGCGATTATGATAGCGTTCAAGGATTCACTTAACATGTACTCTAAGCCCACATGAGCAATGCTCGGCGTGAGAAACAAGAGTAGTATGAAAAGTTCATCAATGAATCACTTCATGTCAGACCCCAATTGTCGATTCCACCCTGATACCAATTCTTAAAATAAACCCAGTTGTTGAACCACACTGATACCAATTGGTGAATTCTTAAGTTGATACCAATTGTTGATAGCTGGACACTGTCTCACACCATTCCAACACCACTGTTCTGCTTTTATCACGATCCTCAGCTGTCGTGATTTCTATGATTTGATCGATCACGTCTAGCATCGTCAGATTTAAAAATCTCTCCCCCTTTCTCATTGCTCCCCCTTTCTGGCTGCTCCACCTGTCAGCTTCTCCCCGTATCAATTATGATTTATCAAATCTCCGCACTATTTTCTCTCTTGAACTAACACTTTTCTCCCCCTTTGTCAAGCACTTTTCAAGCACTTTTCTCCCCCTTTGTCAACGAACCCAAAGGTCACGCCTTTGTAGTCTGTAACATAGTAGAGAACACATATCAGCACATTAGGGAAAAACACACCATACCTCGGGGAGAGGGGGGGAACCCACATCCACACTATTTCAAGTGCGGGGAATTGACTGAACTCCCAGAGCCAGTCGATGCCTCTCAAAAGCTTCCTTGGGTAAGGCCTTTGTCAGAATGTCTGCAACCTGTAGTTCTGTAGGCACGTACTCCAACTTTACAATTCCCTGCTCAACCTTCTCCTTAATAAAATGATACTTAATCTCAATGTGCTTTGTCCTTGAATGATGGACGGGATTTTTGCTAAGATTTATAGCACTTGAGTTGTCACACTGGATTCCGATCGGAGACTTCACTTCAACTCCCATATCTTCAAGCTGCTGCTTCATCCACAATAACTGTGTGCATGCTTGAGTGGCCGCAATATACTCAGCTTCTGCGGTGCTCAATGAAATGCAATCTTGTTTCTTGCTTAGCCAAGAAATACACAATCCACCAAGATAGAATGCACCACCTGACGTTGATTTTCTATCATCGGCTGAACCGGCCCAGTCTGCATCAGTGTACCCCAATAACTCTGTCTGAGATTTGTCATTGTATGTCAAGCCGAAGTCCACCGTGCCCTTAATATACCGAAGTATTCTTTTTACTGCGAGCATGTGACTTTCCTTGGGATTACTTTGATATCTCGCTGCTTGGCATGTGGCGAAAACAATATCAGGCCTTGTTGCGGTTAAGTACAACAGACTTCCAATGATTTGCCTGTATTCTGTGATATTAACTGTCTTGCCATCCTCATCTTTTGATAATTTCATCCGGGTAGCCACCGGAGTCTTCATCTCCTTGGAATTTTCCATTCCAAACCTTCTCAGGACCTCCTTGGCATATTTAGATTGAGAAATGAATGTTCCATTCCTTCCTTGTGTGACCTGTAGACCAAGGAAAAACGTTAGCTCTCCAATCATTGACATTTCAAACTCATTTTTCATGAATTCAGAAAACTGTCTGCACTGAGCTTCATCTGATCCACCAAATATTATGTCATCGACATAAACCAACACCATCATCCTTTGATTACTGTCATTACTGAAATAGAGATTGTAATCAACTCCTCCACGCTGAAAACCAAGCTTCTTCAAGTACTGGTCAAGCCTTGAGTACCATGCCCTTGGTGCTTGTTTCAGCCCATACAATGCCTTCTTCAGCCTGCAAACTTTGTTCTCATCCTCATGAATGAGAAAACCATCTGGCTGCTCAATATACACCTCCTCTTCCAGAACCCCATTCAAGAATGCGGATTTGACATCCATCTGGAACACTTTGAACTTCCTTTGCACTGCGATGGCTAGGAATAATCTTATTGTCTCCAGCCTTGCAACCGGTGCAAATGTCTCATCAACATCAATTCCCTCGATTTGGGAGTACCCCTTGCACACTAGTCGTGCTTTGTTCCGAATCACTGTGCCATCTTCATTCATCTTGTTGCGATAGACCCATTTGGTCCCAATGACATTCTTGTCCGCTGGCCTCGAAACAATCTCCCATGTCTGGTTCTTCTCAATCTGATCAAGCTCTTCGTTCATGGCCTGAACCCAGTTTTCATCTTCAGCTGCATCAGAAAAACATTTCGGCTCCACTTGAGACAAAAACGATGCTTGCTGTGATGATTTCATTCTTCGAGTCTGAACTGGAGCTGTTTGATCACCAATGATATTCTGCCTATCAATCTCAGCTCGACTCTTTGTCTTCCTCGCAGACACCGACTTGACACTTTCCTCTTCATCATCAGTATCTTCTTCTGAGTCAGCTTCTGCCACTTCTGCTCCCCCTGAGTTGCTTACCTCATCATCACTTTCATCCAGGAACTGTTCACTGGGTCGTTGAGCAGTCTGTTCATTTTCGACTATAGTGACATCATTACTCTCAACAATTTTTCCCAGCCTCTTGTTGAAGCACTTATATGCTTTGCTTTTCCCTGAATAGCCAAGGAATATCCCTTCATCTCCTCGTGCCTCGAACTTCCTATGATGTTCTTTGTTGAGAATGAAACACTTACTTCCAAAGATTCGAAAGTATTTCAACGTTGGCTTCTTTCCGTACCACAGTTCATACGGAGTCTTCCCTTGCTTCGGACATAACAGGGACCTGTTTGAAACATAGACCGATGTCAAAACTGCTTCCTTCCAAAATTTCTCTGGTAGGTCCTTATCAATAAGCATTGTTCTGGCCATGTTGTTAATGATCCGATTCCTCCTTTCTACCACTCCATTCTGTTGGGGAGTTCTTACTGATGAAACTTGATGCCTTATCCCATGTTTCTCGAGATAGTTTTCAACCTGACTGTTTGTAAATTCTGTACCGTTATCAGTACGAAACTTCAGAATTTTCTGCCCAAGCATCTTTTCTGATTCCCTCCTGTACTGCTTTATGCAACTGAACACCTCTGTCTTATGGGTAATGATGAATACCCAGGCCATTCTGTTGTAGTCATCAATGAAAAGAACATAGTACCTTTGCCCATCTATAGCTCGTGGTGAGATAGGTCCACATACATCAGCATGCACCAATTCGAGCACTCGAGTTGCTTTTTGTTCCTTTGGCCTGTATGTCTTCCTGATGATCTTCCCTTGTTGACAAGAATCACACGTATGAGTGCGATCACGTGATAGTTTGGGAAGGTCTCTAGCAGCATCACACTTTACCAGATCTTCCATAGATGGTTGACATAGATGACCAAGTCGCTTATGCCACAGCTGATTTTCTTCTTCTCTGGATAAAAGGCATGAATCTTCTTCCCCACCTACCAGGTAAAGATTCCCCTTTGTTCGTTTTCCCTGAAGAATGACTATTCCATCTTTTCCTTTAACAAAACCCATCTTCTTGGTAAAAAGTATAGAGTGCCCAGAGTCACATAGTTGACTGACGCTAAGCAAATTATGACTGAGACCCTCTACCACCAAGACATCAGCATGTCTCATTTCTTTGCCCCCAAACTTGGCTTTTCCGGAGCCAACAATCTTCAGGCCTTCATCATTTCCAAACTTGACAACTCCTTCTTTGTCATATTTTATGCCTGTAACCAGATCCTTATTACCCGTCATGTGGGATGTGCAACCACTGTCAAGGATCCAAACACCAGAACGATCTGATGCTTTAAGGGCAATTTCAGCAACTACGGCCTTCTCAGTTTTCTTCTTCCTAGTCCATACTTTTTCTTTCATACTCGGCATGGATTGAGGCTTCTGTTCTTTCTCAGAGTATGATGGACCAGCTTCATCTTGCAAAACTGCAAATCTGTTCTGAACTTTTAACTCACTTGTCGGTTTACTGATCTGCTGCTTGCGATCATTTTGATTCTGCTTTGACACATTTTTCTGAATGGCCGGAGTGCAGTACCTAGCCATGTGTCCAAATCCTCCGCACCAAAAACAGTGTCCTTCAAAAAATGTTCTGGGAAACCGTTCTCTGTTTGGCTGCCATCTCTGTTCTTGTTCCCTTCGATATCTTTTGGCTATGGAACACACATACTGTGAATGTCCCATCTTTCCACAACAGTAACACCTGATATAAGGTGAATTCCTTCGTGTTACTTCAGCACTACGAGTTTCCCCTTTGGATCTCTGAGTATTCCGATTCTGCTTTGTGCTCAAATCCACTTTCAATCTCGGAACAAGTGCTTGCGGTCTAACTTCAACTGCCGTAGATTTTTGTTTCTGATTAAGCCATGAATCAGCCTTAACATCTGAGTTCAATTGCTGCTTCTTTCCTGCTGAACTACTAGGCTCTTCTTTCTTCTTTTCCGTCTTCGTAACGACCTGATTTCCCAAGAATGTGTTGGGATTCAAAGGTTTTTCCTGGTCTTTTACTTTTCTCCGCAGACCGACAACTTCCTCTTCAAGCTCTTCAATACGCTTGACGTGATCTTTCACTTTTCTACTCAAGCAGTCGATCTCCCTTTTCTGCTCTTCAATCTTGAGCTTATGCTCATCAACCTTTTCTGTGCGCTCTGGCCTGGAAGACTTAAGATTTTCAATTTCTTTCTCAAGCTCAGACTTCTCTTCTTCTTGTTGTTGCATGTAGAGTTTGGCATCACGTACTATCTTATTGGCTTTCTTTGTTTTTGCTCGCCAAACATCTATCTCTTCAAGAGCTGCTTCTAATTCAGCTTCCATGTCAACTCTCCCTTCAATATCTTCTTCTTCTTCATCAGTTTCAGTTTCTTTCTTTTCTAGAGTGCTACTAGCAACAGCCACCATCGCATTTTGACCACGATCTCTACAGTTTTCTATCTCTTCAACTTCTTCACCCTCAGACTCAGCTGAACTATCAATTTCTTGGGAAAGAAGATTCTTCTTTTTAAAGAAATTTCTCTTGAACTTCTTCTTCCCTTTCACATAGGCTGAAGATTTTTTCATGGGAATCTCAACTTCATCTTCATCGCTTTCTTCTTGAAACTTTTTGGGGCATCTTGCAGCAAGATGACCAACCTTTCCGCATCGGAAGCATGCTAGTGGAAGTTTCCCTTTAAACTTTCCTTTTCCTCTTTGCAGATTTGAAGAAAGGAACGACATCACCTCATCTGACTCTTCTTCCTCCTTAGAATCTTCAATAGTGAGCCTCTTCATGGCCTTAAATGCCACCTCTTTGGATTTCCCCTTTTCCACAGCATCGTTGTCATCATTTCTCATTTCATATGCAACAAGAGTGCTGTGTAGGTTATCCAATGTTAGCTCTTTCGGATCTTTATCTTCCAACACAGAAACTTTCGGATTGAACCGAGGTGGAAGCTTTCTCAAGATGCGCTTTACGATTTTAATGTCTTCGATAATTTCTCCAAGACCCCGCATGTCTTCTACCACAGCATTTACCCTGTCAAAGAATGCATCAACAGACTCATTCGGGTTCATTTTGAGATCTTCATACTTGTTCCACAACACTTGCAGCTTTGCCTCTCTGACTTTTGTATCCCCTTCATAAATATTCAAAAGTTTTTCCCACATGGCATGTGACGTTTTGCATGACATCACCTTTGTATAAATGGGATTAGAGAGTGCTCCCCCTAAGGCATTTATTGCTTTGGAATCAGCATCCAACTCTTTGTGCTCAGCTTCTGATAATGCACCACTAGTAATATCAGCTGTGATACCATGCATAGCTGCTGAAAACACATCCATTCCCAAAGATCGGAAATAGTGTTGCATTCGATTCTTCCATATCTGAAAATTACATCCGTCGAAGATCGGAATCCCTCTATGATTAGTGACCTCCATTGAGAGAAGACCAACTGTTAACCTTTCCCTCTGATACCACTTGTTAGGTCCACTAGGCTGAATACCCTGAGAGGGGGGGGGGGTGAATCAGGGTATGACTAATTAAAAATTAAAGCCCGTTCTGATCTTGTTTCGCTGTTAAGCAAAACACTCTTCTCTCTCTTTCCTGCTGCACAATATAAACAGAAAGTAAAGCAAGCACAGGACACAACAATTTTACTTGGTTCACCGCTAAGGGCTACGTCCAAGGAGCATACGCCGACAGGTTGCCGGTCGTACCAAGTCCACTAAACTTCACTAGCTGTAGATTACAATGTTCGGGCTAGATCACTTCTATGCCCAGGCTCACTGCCTACACAAGGTTTAGGGTCAGCTCACTGCTTTCCCAAGGGTCACTCCCTGTTTCTCTCTCTCTGGCTCACTGCCGGTGGAGAGGATCACCTTCTTCCTCTTCCTAAGCTCACTGCTCTTGGAAGGGATTCACTCACAGTTTATAGACCTGTAGGTCTCTTCATTTTCATGAAGGAATGCATCTTCCTCTGTATGTAGATGCTCTGATGAAGTCCAACTTTCACCCGCAGATGAATCTCACTTTGCACCGGATGTACCGGGCAACCTCAATTTTTACGCGCAACCCTTACGGTGCCTTGCGCGCAATTTCTATGATTTGCACGAAATTCCTTTTTCGCGCAACCTCCAAATATTACGCGCAGCCTCGAAACTGCCTTGCGCGCAATTCACTAATTTTGCGCGAAATCCACTTTTCGCGCAATCTTCCTTTTACGCGCCAACACCAACTTTCTGCGCAGCCTTTGCTTTTCGCGCAATCTGACTTTACGCGCAAACTTTAAGTTTACGCACAACACCCTTTCAAACTTCAATTTCGCGCACCAGAGCTCGGGTATTTTCTATGTCTTGAACTCTTCTGAATGGAGGAGGGTCACTTCATATTTATAGGCAAAATCGACCCCGCGCGAAAAACCCTCCTTGAGCGCGTAATCCGCTTTGATCTTCCGCGCACAAACATTTTCCGCGCACTGCTCCATAATTTCGCGCACCTCATGCCTTTGCCAGTTTACGAGCTTCGGACCTCGTAACACCTCTTGCGCGAAATACTTCATCTGCTATTTCGCGCGCCACTTCAATTTTCCGCGCACGCCTCCAAAATTTCGCGCGCCTCATGCCTTTACCGATTTTCAAGCTTTCGGCCTTGAAACATCTTTTGCGCGAAATACAATTTCGCGCAACCCGCTGTTTTGCGCGCCACACTTCAAGATTTCGCTCAACCCTCTAGTTTTGCGCGCCATGCTTGATTTTTCCGCACACCTCCTTCATTTCTCTCTCCTCAACCTTTGCCAACAACATATCACTCCATTTTCCATTGGCGATTTTCAGGCCCAAAAATTTGGCAAACACTGGAAAACGGCGCCACCTTGTACTGCTCTTTTGTACCGCCTCCAGATCGTCCTTTCCTTTGTCAAAGTTCATTGTCAACATGGAATGTCAACAACTTCTCGGGAACTCGACAATTCTCCATGGAAACCTGCTTTGTCAACAAACACAATCAACCCAAAAATGCTGCAATGTTACCTTGAGGGATTTTTGCCCAACAATAATTAATAAGTATAGTATTGTTGAATTCATATGGAGTCCATAAAAAATTAATATCAATATAGAAATGTATACTCTTGATGACCTGTCCCTATCATTGTTGGACTTAGGTTTTCATTATAAGATGGATCAAGATCAAACATAGAACGAATCTGAAGAATTGTTCAACAAAAAATTAATTCTATAATGATTCCAAATATAAAATATAATATAATTACTTTAAATGGAATAAAAAAGTATGTTAGTGACTATATATTTTACAAAAGTTACCCACTTTGTCTTCTTTTTCCCAAATGTATCTGTTAGCAAGAGGCTAAATGATCAAATCATTGAGGAGGTACTCTAAAATGATGTTCTCTAAATGGTGTTATAATTTTTATTAATAACTTTATCAAAACTATGAATATGTAATTGGTAGGAGAAATATATCTTATTAGACTTTAAGTAGAGGGGCACCTTTTTCAATCTGATTGCTATTAGTAACATCATCATGGGGAATAAATGCAAGAGGGAGGGTCACCACTAGGTTGAAAAATAATTATATAATTATCTTATTGAGTCATTATATTATAAACTACAACACAAAAATGAACAAGGATGTCTTATGTGTAGTATTGTTATACATATAATGAAGGAATGTACAACACCCTATATGAATTTCCACTAATGCTAAAAGAAAGGGAATATCAAAATGGATTACCATAAATTTATTAAACAATTATGTGGATAAAAATATATTATTATTCATGGTTCCTAAGCCTAAATAGAAACATATTATTATACTAGTTCTCACCTACAGAACTAGGTGAACCTAGATACCTCCGGGAACTCACCGGTTGTTCCGTCGACACCTCAGTAAGGAAGGAAGAGATATCACTTGGTTGATGATAGATAATTATATAAAGTAATGTAGGTCATCATTCATGATAAACAACGTCCTTCAATGGAGAAACATAATGTCATTATAAATTCAACTATTATTCATGTCATGTTTAGTACTACTGTATTTGATTATTTTACTTTTCTCTTATTTGGTTACACAATTGGTATTGCATGCGGAAATGATTCTTCACACCACGAGTATCAATACACCCCTCAGATAGTAGTGTGTAGAGGGTTAAAGTGGAAAATATACTCTATTACCATTGATTAATTATATTTTATCTAAGGGTTTATGGTCCTAGAAATGGGTTGTTTTGATCTAATATTTTGAATTAGTTGTCTCGAAAAAATTAAATCATATATTGACTGATACACTCAATAAGTGATATTCACATACCAATTGAAAATCATCATGTATTCAATGGGAATTGAGATATATATTCTTATTGATAGCGATCATTAGTGTTAGTGTAAATAATCATCTCCGACCAGTTTATAGTAATGACCCTAGGATTTGTAAATCAAATTGAAAATCATACACTTCCATCTTTAGTGTATGGATACAAAAAATTCATTCGAATTAATTTCTCTAGGTTTACATCCTTTAGAGAGTTAGAATTCTTTATTGATATACTCCTTGAAACTCTCCCTACTTAACTCCCATTAAATATAACACACTAATAATTTTGTGGGAATCAAAATTCTTGCTATATGAATTGGAGAGTAATGTCTTTGTTAAAACTAGTGCCTTGAGCTCCATAGGATTAATTAATCAATAAGGTAGATAGTTACCTCTGATTATGTGTTTATTATCATAAACTGTATCATGTTATGATAGAAAACTAGTACAATTTACATTAATAAGTGATATATTTTTCCAATTAAATGTATCCAAGTTGTTTACCAATATTGATATACAATTCGGATATCATCATCTTAGAGTGATAAAATTGGATATTCCAATGAAAACATTTTAGATTCATTATGACGATTGTAAATATTTTTTCATTCCAATTAGATTAATAAATTCGTTGGTACACTTCATTGAAATGATGAATAATATATTCTAATGGTACCTTGATTCTTTTGTTATTGTATTTGTTCAATATATTTTAGAATATCCTCAAGCATCAATGATTACGATGATCATTTTGAAATAAGTGTTTTCACATTATGTGATCATAAACTGTATGCCATGTTTTATAATAAGTCTATTTCCCTAATAATATTATTTCTAAATATAGAATATCATTTGAACCCATGAAGATCAATGAAATCATTTCATAGAAACCACTAAATAATGTCTCTAGTATATTAAGGATTTTTTATTATCATGGTATTATATTTCCTTTGTTCATTATTTTTGGAAACCTTATTCTCTTATGACCGCACATACAAGAAATGGGATTTCATTCACATGTAATAAGTATTTTAAAAAATTAATTCTAGATATTTATATCATATCGCATTTCCACCCATCTTATCCTTTATAAAACAAGTTTAGGATTCTGTGGTATATTGTGAAAGATCAAGATATGTCATGAGTTTGTTATCATAAATGGAAATTGTTTTATCTCTCATAGATTGATGAAATTTTGAATACATGAGAAGAACAATATAATGCATGATGATTTAGATACAAAGCATAACTACATCTTTAGATAAATGTTCATAATCTTTATTAGTCCATAAGAGTATGAAAGGAATATATTCTCATAAATACTTGACCTTGATGCAATGATGATGGATATAGTATCTCTAGTTTATTAACTTTTAATTGATGTACACAGAATGAACATGGAGTTATATGGAATATTATATGAGTGAGAATTCAGATAATAATGTTTTTAGGAGGCACATGGACAATGATACATAATGAGTGTTATTGCTGACAAGCTTCTAGACAACTGAACTAAATGAATGTTTTTCTTTATCTTCACAGTTAATAATGTTTTTAATGTGATAGACAGGGTTTAATATGTTTGAATAGCATATCCTAATTATAAACACTAGAGTTAAAACATGAATTCTAGAGTGTCTTCTGATAGTTGAGTAGTGAAAACAAACTCATTATTATTATTTCGAAAATGAAGATTATTTCCCAATTATTGCTAAGAATCGATTATTTTGTTGTATCACCATTAAAAATTATCCATTAATGACTAGATTTAGATAATATATAAGGAAAATAAATCATGTTTCTAGTAGTTAATTATGTAAAGAATTATTACATTATTTGTTAGAAACTGTATATGTTTTCAATAGGTAAGTGTTAATAATCAATAACCTTGTTGTATGTTGCAATTTAATCATGTACATGTATGGAAGTAGGTGAATATCACTCAGTAATTTTTGATTAGTCTATCAATTATTCTATAAATGTAGGGTGTTATTTGATGATTGTGGACCGACTCATAAATTTACTATAAATCTTTCTAATTAGACATTCTAAAAAGGTAGAAGATTTTGAAATGTTATATATTTTAGAGTTGTTCATTTTGAATGGATTCCTAGTATCGATCATCTGGGACAAGGATCGTCGATTCAATTATTAGTTATAGTTATCCTTTTAATAGGCTCTCAGATGTCAATTAACCATCATAATGACATATCATCCTTAACTAAATGAACAATCAGAACGCGAAATTCAAATGTTGTTAGATATACTGTGAGCTTGTGTCATGGGATGATTATATTACATTGTTGTTATTTTCTTTTAATATAATATAACAAGTGATGAAACATAAATACCCATTCATGGAATTATATAGTTGTACTTATCTATTTCCACTAATTTTGGTAGAAATTGGAGAAACCACACTAATTGGACCATGTCGTGTCCATGAGACTATGGAGAGAATCCAAATGATCAAAAATGTGATAGAAATAGCTCACATTTGATACAACAACTTATGCAGATCCTCATGATTTATATTTATTATTCTATGTGAGTAACCATATATTCATAAAAGTATCTCCAATATTGGGTCATCAATGCTTGTAATATAAAATAATTTGGATCCATGTTATGTTAGATTATTATAGATTATCTTATAAATTGGAAATGTTGTTTATTAATTTTCCTAGAAAAATAGATTTTTTTCTATAATTTATTTCATTTCGATCAGTTGAACAATTCTTACCAATATCTCATCAATGTGATAAGTTAGTACTATGTTCATCTTGGAAGTAATGTAAAATTTATCCATGAATCGATCAACATTTTGGATAGATAATTGAAGACATAGGAACATTATTCCTATCTTATAGATGGGAAACACAATAAATGTTTAGTGCAGATACATGGTATGTATAAACAAAAAAGATACCAATCAATGCTCGTAATATAGAATAATATAAGAAAATGGTATCATAACATGATAAAAAATTTCAAAAACTATTCCCAATGGTCAATGATCTTTTATTTTTAATCATGGCATAAAGAATTTTGAATAACATGACATATGATATAGAAGTTTTTAATCATAAATACTCAATCACGAGCCATGAGAACATAAAATTAGGTTAATACATTAGTTTTGGTAATGAAATTAAGCATAGAAACCTATTTCATTATTAGGGATCAGAAATAATACTATCATAGTAGATTTGGTTCACTATCTATTTTGTCAATTCCGTGGACAAATTTCACGCAAATAATATCATAATGGAAAACGTACCACAAAAAACTATGTTAAATAAACATTTGAGTACTAATTATCTGCTATGATATATGTATTTACAATATTAATTTCTATATAATGATATTTTTTGAGTTTGATTCTTTTTAATTTATTGTTATATCTTGGGTTGTATGCTACGCCATGAATATCATGCACTATATGATACACCGTATTAGTTTTCAGTATAAAAATACTATTCTTAGCCATTGTTACACACAATTTCATATTCTTTTGATAGAATTAATTTCATGAATGGGTTAGTATATATGATATATAAATAGTATAACCTAACCATTACAATTACAGGTATGGATAGTATTAACTTTTTTCTAAAAACATATAAATGTAAACAATTGATTCAAAAATATAATTAAATCACTCTATATGGAATTTATTAGTGAAACATATATGTAAAATATTCAATGAAATGTTTCAAATTAATATTATATGTTTTCTAGATATGGTATAATAACAAAATAATTTTTTTTATAAAAGAAATATTTTAAAAAAAATGACCACCTTTTGATGGTGAACCATTTTTAAATATAGTTTTTGGCATTTTTATAAGTTCTATATGCCATAATTAACATATTATTTGGAAGAGGGATATCAACATTTACCTTGGTTTAAATTTTGGTATTTTTATGATGAAATAAATTTTTTAATGAATAGTGAAAAATACAACATTTTAATTCAAAAATACCTTTTCATCTAATTTATTTATATTATCAATTATTTTTTTAATTGATTTTAAATTGTAATTGAATTATGTTTTTAGCATCTAGTAAAATTTGGTCATTCAATGTAATTACACCTTTAAATTGGACATTAATACATATCAATCATTAGATATAATTTACTTCTTATAAACCCATTTTATGGTTTTGAAAACGGGAATTAATTTCATATTAATTAATCAAACCTCTATATTTTGAATTTGGAAAAATAGATTCTATATTTAGAAAAATAATTTCCAAAATACGTAAATTGGTACATTTTATTTTTTGACATTATGAATTGTAACTTTAGTAATTAATTTATTTACCATAGTAAAAGGGTAAATTATGTAAACAAGGGTAAAAAAATATTATAATTATATAAAACTACACTGAAAAATATACTAGTCCTATTGGATGAGTCTTGTGAGACAAACAAAATACATAGGCTAAACATTGACATTTGGAAGCTACATCAGTGTGAGAATGACATATTATAATAATTAATTTAATGTAGAGGAAAATATAACATAAACATGTATCTTTTAATTAAAACAATTTTAATATGGTGTTATATAGTTGATCTATTTGTCTATAAATATTCATTATAAATATAAAAAAAATTTCTGTATCATTATATTTTATTTATAATTTTTTGAAATTGTATATATAATGTAATTTATGAAACAATGATGATGCAGTAATTACCTTATTAATGATAGATTAAAATAATTGATATTATAAATATTAAAATAAATGTAATTTTTAAATTTTAATGTCATAAACTAATTTTATCAATTGTAATGAAATTTGATATTTTATTATATTTTGAATTTTAGAATCAATCATGTTGTTATTGCTTTAAATTAATTAATTACTAAATAGTGTCAAAATTGAAGTAAATGATTATTTAAAACAAATAGTATTTTATTATATGATATAATAGTTATAAAAATATAATATTTTTCTGAATTACTTTTACAATGATAAAAATGTTATTATTATCAATTTTAGGTTTTTAGGCATTTTATAGTAACTATATTGACTATATATTTTAAAAATACATGAAGACATAATAAGAGATAATTTAATTAATAAATTTTTAAATCCAAAAGATAAAGACAAATTCGTTACCTAACCTTTTCTAAAATATATTGGTTGATAGGATTTTGACCCACCATCATAATACCATTTAAATATATCACTTTGGAGTTATTTTAATTCTAAAATCAATTAATAATAAAATAATATTTCTTGGCATTTCTAAAGTCCCCCCACCTCTTATAATAGTATAGCACATATACCCAGTTACTCAAACCTATCAAACCCCTTTTCTCCTTAAAAGTATTATAAAATAATCTTCCAATATCCCCCCCTTCTTACTAGAGGATTCACATTGGTAATAAATTTTTTCTAATTAAACCTTTTGTGAAAATCAAAAAGAGATACTCGAAAAGATGTAATTGTTGCATCACCTCATTAAAAATTATTTTCTTTATATACATACTCATTTTATTTTTTCCATAATTAAGTAATATTTCCAATATCATAATCATGATTATATATTTTTATAACTATGGTACAACCTTATTCCTCCTTTTATCCATCAGATGAATAACAATATCACATTGCGTGCATACGTACGGCTTACCATCTCCACATTGTGGTCTAATTTGATATTCAAAAATTATTAATTTGGATGGGTATAATGATAAGAATAATTTATTTAAATAATTAATAAAAGTTGATAATTATTATTTTATGTAATATTTTTTGCAATTCAAAATGATTTAACCATAATGTAAATTATATCGTCGATCGTGCATACGCACGACCTACCGTCTCTATAGTGTTATGTGATTCATTCTACTGAATCTTCATTAAACCATGATTATATACATGAATGGAATGGATAAATAGGATATACATTATACAAATATAATTATTTAAATGATATAACTATAACCATATAAGTGTAACTTGAACTTATCCAAAAAACACACATAAAAAATAATGCACTTAATATCCAAATAAAGATTGACAATGAGATGTTACTAAAAAATAGCAGAAAATATGATTATATATGATATCATAATGATTAATAAGATTATAGAATAATTCAATTACATTATTTAAATCATTATACATAAGGTTTGTAAATATAAACAGGATATCTGAACATTGATAAGGGATAATATTGTAATTTCATATTTATCCGAGATTGTTTATACGTATGTATTTACTAGGGTTATATTTATAATCCATGTAAATTCGTTTAAAAATGTTTTCATAAAATGTTTCATATTCTTATATGTATATTTAATGTCATTTTTATCATTTTTTTTCTTTAAATGCATTGTTTTTAAAGAATATTTTTTTTACCGTTAGATGTACTTTTAGACTTCTCTAATAAAAGTAATAATAAAATTCTTTTTATAATTATATAGATTGAATGGATTCCTAGGATTTTATAACAAATTATTTACAAAGATATTTAATTTATATATTTTATTTTTATTTTCAATTATATTCTTTTCCTTAAAATATGTATGGAATTTTGAGAAAAGAAATTTTTTTCAAAACGAAAGTATATTTACATCAAGAATTAATTTCAAGTATTTTATAAAAATTACATTCCATATAAGATGACATAGGTCAATATTTTTATCCCTATTATTACTTTAATTTTAAAATGTTTGTGATGGAATTAATTTAATCAAATCGATTTATTTAATATATAATATGATGGAATGATGTTTAAGAAACCAATTTTTGGTTTCTTGGGTTATGTTGTGATGAATGGTTCACGTTTTTGTGGAGCATGTAAGATTGATTTCATTATGAGATGGGTTGGACATATATATCCCTAAAATACAATCGGTATGGATTTATATCTCTTGATGTAGACATGACTATAATTGAATGTAAATATTCTTCAGTAATATAAGTCTATAACGACAAACAAAACCAGTTCAGTAATATAATTTTTCCACTATGATGATCTTGGGTATGAGCCTTGGCTAATCTTGAAATGATTCCTTATGCTTATGTGTTTTCCACAAGTTCATGTTTTTTTCCAATTTAATGTATCATTATTAATTTTTATTTATTATTTATGCATATTGTATTATAAATATTTCTTTAATTACTCAATATTTGTGTATTAAAAAGTAAAGTCAATGTTTTTACATTCTTATATTTATGTATTTTGTGATATTTTACATTCTTACTCTTATTTCATATTTGATCTCACCATTTTCATATGTTCTATTTTTTGGATGATATAAAAAATGGGTTTAGGTAGGAGAAATAATGGAGAATATCTTTATTGGAGATGATAATGATCATTCACCATGCTATAATAACATGTTTCGTGTTTACAAAGAACCTAAAATAATATGTTCATTAGGAATCTATTTGAGTTATGTATTATGTATTCTGCAAAAGAAATGTAATTTCCATGTACGTTATGCATTGGTTGTTAGAATTATTATTAGAGGATTTTTTATTTTTACCTTTAGAAACTAGGAGGAGAAATCTTTTGTGAGAACCCTATACAATTTTTTTATGGTATATCTAGGGATGCCCCTAGAATAAGTTTAACTATAGTTTATATTCTTAGAATTATGATAAAAATCATGAATAACCTAGGATTAAACCTATGAAGTTATTGATTTAATGTACTCCCCCTTGATTATGTTGTTTTCTATGAATGATTTTGGTCTCTCACATAATTGTTTTTCAGGTTTTAAACCATGGCTGGAACCTGATGGAACAATGTTAATGATCAGTGCACAAGGAAATGCAATGAATTTCATCATGAACAACAAAATGTTATGGTATATGGAATGAAAAATATTATTTCTATACATACAAAAGATCTGAATCATTGTGGACTTCCAAATGAGCAGAGAAGTCAACAACATTCTATTGAATTTTTTTATGTGGCACTATTCACCTTATTTCAATTATTATTTTGACCAATATATTTTAGAAAAATGGATTAGTACAATTGAGATGATATTTTTCATACTTCCCAATTTAGAACATGAATAATTCATTTTGGTTTTTTATTGATTAAAAGGAAAACGAGACTAGTGGTGGACTCAAATCTAGAAGACAACTCAGTAAGATGAAATTGAATCAATGGAATGGGATGAGTTCAGAAACATATTTTCCAATAAGTACTTTCTTTGTATTATTCAAAAATAAATGAAAAATTTATTCCTTGAGATTTATAAAAATGATGATTAATCCATTAGTATATACAAGGAAAATTTTACAAGACTTTTCAGGTATGATTATGGTTTTATCATCCGACCTGAAAGTATATTTGATCGATTCTTCTACGTCTTAACACCAATTCATTGAAGGGAATTAGCTATAAGATACTTTATTAGTTTTGAAGAGAATGTGAGTTGTGCTATCAAGATAGAAATGGAAGTTGGTGTTACATATCAATATTGTGGTTTTTACATGAAATGAATGATGGAGTTCAAGAGAAAATCTCAAAAACATTTGTGAAAAAAAGATTAATGTTTCATTATGGTCAATTTGTGGAAAGAAGTTTGGTGGATATTGTTTTAATATAATTAGAAAATGTTTTATGTGAGGAATAGAAGGGCATCCATTAGTTGAGTGTCTATGTAATTGGATAGTTGTTTCTAATGATGCGAATAGTGAAAACACAACAAGGAACACACCACCCACACTTAAATGATACTAGTGAATGGAAATGGGGCATTATACTAACCATTTCGATAATCCAATGGTTATGGATGATTATCGATGTTAAAAAACATTTAAGGAAAAATAAAATGAAAATCACATGCGATCACAATTGGTGATGTTGGCTATGATAATAAAGTGGTCGAATGATTACGTATTTATTTAATTGGATTTCAAAATAGTGTTGCAGAATCTCTTTTATAGAATTATGGAATATTTTAAAATCTATGTATTTTTCCATTTTTCTTTTTCATAAGTGAATGGTACTGATGACCTTGATATGTTATTGAAATATTTATTGAATTTACATGATATACACATAGTGATGTGATATGATATAATGATGTGTTTGATATTACTAATGACCCCATGACTGATATAAGAAAAAATTGATATCATGGTTTGAGAATATAGAATTTTTGGTATTTTTGGGGTCTATAAAGAATTATTTTTTAAAGAATTCTTGTTTGAAATAAGTTCCTATGGAATGCCATGTTATTGACATATTTTAAGAGAATTCGTGATTAAGGTATTCAAATGTTTTCAATTTGATGACTAAGAAATACCTTATACCTTATACCTTATACCTTATCTATTTAGTTCACCACTTTGTAAAGTAAATATATTTTTAGTTTTTGGAATAATTGTAATATTATCCATCTATGGATAGTATAAGTTAAATTCTATTTTTTTAGATTAATGTATTATCTCACTATAGATAAACTTATAAATTTTTTATTGCCTATGATAAATTTTTTGTTTGAGATAGATGGAATTCGCTATCATTTTTTCTCTTAATCTGCTAAAATTTAATGAATAAAAAAGTTAACATCATTTATTTAAATAATAGATAATGTGGAAATTTTTCAATGCACGAAGAATGATGAGATTGTACAAAAATATTGTATTTATTTTTTCTCATGAAAAGTTCATCAACCTTAGGTAAAGGATCTTGAAAAAAAATGTTATCTTAGAACCTTCTTATTCAATGAATCATATGTTACCTTAAATCATCACAGATTTAAGGCTTTCTAGTAGTTATATTTCTCTATACCATGTTCTTTATCACTATCCTTCAGAACATAATGGTTATATTTTTATTATATATCAATGTTTTCACGTCACACCTATGTTTTCATATATGAAAAACTAATTATGAGTTACTTTGGTTAACCATTATGTTTCTAACGTTCCTTTTTAAAATTACGTTTTAGAATTTCATTCTATAATGTGGGTTTATATGAAAGTAACATTAAATTTGTAATTCATTTATAACCCCAACAAATGTCAAGGGTGAAATTAATTTTAATATGGATAGAATGTAACACCCTTTGATATTATGAAATATATTTATTTTAATTTATTTGATGTCTTATGGTGTATGCTACACCAAGATTACCCTACACTAAACACAACAATGTATTAGCTTTAAATATATCTAACACTACTCTTGTCTTATGTTACACAAAATTTCTTGCTCTTTTTATAACATTTATTTCACTCCTGATCGATTATAAGTGATTACTAAATATTATAATTTATCAATAATAATGGTAGGTATGCCTAGTATTAATTTCATTCAAAAAAACTATTTAAATTAAAATTATTTAGTCTGTAAAATAATAAAATCGCTATTTATGGAATTTTTAGTTAACTTTTTATGTAATATATTCAATGCAATGTTTTAAATTCATATTATAGTCTTTCTAGGAATTATATTGGAATAAATTCTGTTTTTCTGAATAAATATGAATTTTTTAGAAAAATACAATTTTACAGACTTTTAATAGAGACACCTTTTTTAATTCAATTTTTAGCAAATTTATAAGTTATATTTGACATAATAAAATTATAATTTGGATTAAAGACATAAATATTTATCTCGGTTGACATTTTGGTATTTTTTGGATGAAATTCAAATTTTAATGAATAATGAAAACTAAGGCAATTTAATTCAAAACTTCATTTTCATTTAATTCATTCTATGGTTATATTATCTTTTTAATTGGTTTAAAAATGTAATTGGGTTATGATTTTATAATTTAATAAAAACCCTATTGGACATATTTTCACATTTAATTTTTACATAAACACATGTTAGTATTTTGATTGTTTTTACTTTTTTAAAACTCGCCTTCTGGTTTTGACAACAGAAATTAATTTTCAATTAATTAATGAACCATATTTATTGTGAATTTGGAAATATGGATTCCATATTTTGAATCAAAATGTATAGATTACATAAATATGCACCTTTTATTTTTTAGACATTATGAATAGTAACATAAGGGATTATTTTATTTTCCACAATTACAAAAAAAAATATATAAATAAGGATAAATGTGATATTATAATATTATAAAAATACATTAACACATGTCCTAATATTATTGTATGAGTCATTAGTGACCGAAAAATTCTTTAGGAATTACTTTTGGAATTTGGGAGCCACATAGATTAGAAAATGATATGTTATAATTATTAATTTAATGTAACGGGAAATATAACAAAAACATATATGTTTTTTAATAAATACATTTATGGTGGGGTTATATAAATGTTCTATTTTATTATAAATTATCATTTTAAATCTAAAAATATTGCATAAATATTCCTACTATATATATATATATATTATAAATAGTACAAATAAATTAATTTATGACACAATGATGTTGTAGTGATTACCTTAATAATGAATGATTCAAATAAATTATTTTATAAATATTAAAATAAATGTAATATTAAAATTTTTATTCCATCCATGAATTTTATATATGATTATGAAATTTTATACTTTATTTAATATACTTTTTTTGATCAATCATGTTGTAATAGCTTCAAGAAAAATCAATAACTAAATAGTGTAAAATTGACATAAATAAGTTTTTAAAGCAAATACTATTTTATTAAATGATATTATTGTCATAATAGTTTAATATTCAATCACATATATAATATAATGTAAATGTTTTTATTAATTATCCACTATTGGTTCTTTTGTAATTTTATTGTAAATATATTGATAATAAATTTTAAAAATACAAGACATGGTAAGAGTTAATATTTTTAACTAAGGGTTAATGCCAAAATATAAAGTCAAATTTAGGACCTAAAATTGTCTAAAGTATATTAGTTGAGAAGAAATATAACCACCCTAATCTTATACATGAAATTTTTGCCTTCGAATCTAATATAATTCATAAATAAAATTATAATAAAAATATATTTCGATACATTCTAAAAGTGTCCCTTCACTCTATTATAAAAGGCCACCACATCTACTCTCTTATTAACACCTATAAAGACACATTTCTCATTAAAATTCCACAAAAATAATCTCCCTATATCTCTTCCTTCTTTATAGAGGCCTAAATTGGAGCATAAATCCATCCTATTGATACCTTTTCTGCAAATCAAAAGGAGATACTCGAAAAAGATGTACTTGTTTTATCACCTCGTTCAAAATAATTTTCTTGTTGTACATTTTATTCTTATGATATTTCTATAATAATGTGATATATACATACTTTTCTACATTTCTATAGGTTATTATAATTATGGTAAAACATAGTACCTCTTTTTATCCACCATATATATAAGAATATCACCATGTGTCCATATGTATGGCTTACCATCTCCACGTCGTGGTGTAATTTTTTATTAAACAACACAGAATTTGGATTGGAAAAATGATGCGTATAATGGATTTAAGTAATGAGTATTATATTATAAGTATACTTTATAATTAATATTCAATCCAAAACCATACCATTCAACCATTAAGTGAATGATATCATCGATCGCAAATACATATGAAAAGTCGTCTCCACGATGCGGTGCGATTGATTCTACACGATCATCATTAAACCATGATTATATGCATGAATGGAATGATTAAATATGATATATATTATACTAATATCATTTTTTAATCATTAAACTATTATAAAATAAGTGTATCTTGAACTTATCCATCAAAACATGAATAAGAACATAAAGAAGTTAATTTCATAATAACGAGTGACAATGAAACGTTACTAACAAAAAGATCATAATATGATCGTATATTAAATCATAAAAATGAAAATGATTCTGAAATAATATAATGACATTATTTTAATAATTCTACAGTAGTTTTGGATTCATATTAAGTATATCTCACCTATGGGATGGGATAAATTTACATTCTATTATTTGTCTGAGATTGTTGATATGTAAGTAATTACTGGATATATATATATATATATATATATCATCCATGACCATGTTTTTTAATTTTTTTCCCTAAAATTTTTACTCTTATTCTATATATTTTTAATCTCATTTTACCAATTTTTTAATTTTAAATCATTTCATAGAAATAATCTTTTCTTTGTTTATCAAAAAGGGTACTTTTTGACTTCTTCAGAAAATGAATGTGGAAAATGTTTTTTAACATATACTACATGAATAGATTATTATGATTTCATAACTCATTATTTTCACAAAGAATAATTTATAATTTTTCAAGTGTATCGTCAATTAAATTATTTTCTTTAAAATTTTAATGTCATTTTGAGAATGGACAATGTTTTTGAAAAGGAGCTGATATTTTTTACATGAATTAATTTCATGTATTTTCTAAAAATTAATTTCTATCAAATATGAAATATGGTTATGGTTTTATACCTGTTATTACTTTTACGTTATTGTGGTTATTATTGAATTATTATTATTAAATCCATTTTTATATGGACTATGATGGAATGTTGGTTATGAAACTCATTTTTTCCCTGGGTTATGCTATGATGAATGGGTTATGTTTTTATGGAAAATTAAAAATGATTTCATTATGAGATAAGTGGGACCTATAGCTTTCTCCAATGAATTGGTTAATGATTTATATCTCATGAGATATACATGACTAGAATAGAAATTAAATTTTCTTTAGTAATATTGGGCTTGTACCAAATGTAAACCTGATTCAGTAAGGGAATTTTTCATCTTGGATAGTCTTAGCTATGAGCCTTGTCTAATATGGAAATGATTTTCTATGCTTATTTTTTTTAAAGTTCATTTTTTATTCCAATGATATGTTATCATGATTGATGATACATTATGATTTATTCCTTACATACTCCCATGATTTTTTTCATTACTCAATATTTTGATATTTAATAGTTATGTTCACATTTTTACATTCTTTTGCATATGTTTTGTATGATGTTTTAAATTATTACCCTTACTATGAATTTGATATCACCCTTTTAAATATGTTTTATTTTCCCTAGATTATAAATAATGATCTTAGGAATGAAAACTATTGGGCAATATATTTATGGAATATTTTTATGATATTCCACCATGATAGAAGAATGTATTCAATGGTTCCAATGAAACTAAACTAATACGGTCTTTGAGAAATTATTTCTGTAATGTATTATGTATTCAGAAAAAAAATGTAATGTCCATGTATTTAAAGATTGGGTCATTAGATTAATTTTAAGGAAATATAATTTTATTCCAAAATATAATATAATGATAACTATACATATGTATTCCATAGGATCATAAAACAATCATCTTATCATCAAACAAAAACCTCAAGATAAGATAACATTTTCATCAAAATTTCATCATTATTATCAAACACAATCTAGAGAAATTGTAACGAAGGTATCATTTGATCATATCCTTAATAAATCATAGTAAACATCAATGTATGTTATTTACGAGGAAAATACCTTACAAATCTCAAAAAAAACATTTCTTGCGGAAAATACCACTTTCCTTTGAAACCACTTATTTAGAATTTAAAACTTTACAAAAACTAATAAGGAAAATATTTCATTTGAAAATAAAAAAGTAATTATATAACATAATATTGTAAAACATTTATTCAAATTGGAAGGAAACGTCATTCATGCATTGTACATTAAAACAAAAATTCCATCGCAATTTTGTTAAAAAGGAAAAGGTTCCATATTTCGAAAATTATAAGAAAATATATTGAAAATTTATTAGAGAAGTGAAAATACAGTTAAAAATAAATTTAAATAAACTTTTTATTAATTTTTATTATATTCTTCATAACATTTATAAATAAAATATGTATATTGAATAAAAAATTCATGACCGAACAGAAAATAATGTTCAGTTTCCCTTAAAAACTTTCTTTTAATTGCACAACTGGTTAAAAGTTTAAAATGAATGGAAAAAAAGAATATATATAATTAACTATATGGTAAAAAATGATATAATATATAAGATATATATATTACATAATTTATTCATTATGAATTTAATAAAAAAATCCAAAAAAATGATATTGTAACATTAAACTATTACAAAAAGGGTAAAAATTTCATTCGAAACCCCATAAAAATTAGGTCATGGAATCAAACATAATATATCCTGAATAAAATATAATTCCTAAAATTTTATAGAAAATTTGTTTTATACACACCAATTAAATAATAATTGATTCATAAATACTAATTTTGGCTCAATAAAAGAAAAATTGAAATGATATCCCTTAAATCAAGTCATTCTTGAATCAAAAGTTATCTAACCTATTATTTAATAAATTTAAATTAATTTTACATCTATAGAATTACTATAGTAATACCCATAATTCAATTAAATTTTAATTATAATATTATATAACTCATTCACTAACAACCATTCTCTATCATCATCAATTTGGGTGTTATCATCTTTTCTTTTCACGTTTGTTTTGGTTTTGAAGTTATAAACCTTTCAATTAGAATATGGTTCCTTTATACCCTTAATTTTAATATAAATATAAATATCATATATATTCATTATATATATAATTATAAAAATTATATAAATTTGTGATTGAAAATGATTTGTACCACTATGTGAAGATGATAAATTGTATATATGAATGAGTGATGTTTGTAATTTTTGATTGACAAAAAAAAGTATAGTCAATTGTAATTAACATTTCTTCAATAATTATAAAACCATAAATATTATATATTTTCATAATACTTATCATTTATTTCAACAATGAAAAGTATATATTATATATGAATTACATCGCTTCATGGATATGGTAGTCCACACGTATGAACAAATAATGTTATCATCTACTAATAGATCATATGTTATGATTTTAGTTAAGATATTATTATTGTAGAATCATATCATTTATAGAAGTATCATATATAACAATTTTATAATATATTAAAATGAACCATTTTATTATGGTTTTGGAGAATGAATTGTGTTTCTACATGGAGGCGGTTGTCCACACATATGCATGGGAGATAATTTTATTTCGAAATTGATAGAGACGGGGTTAGAAATGGTTTCTATGTCATTATAAAAACTACTCACTATATTTATGACACTATATTAATCATGTTATCATATATACAATAGGTTTATAAAATTTATAAGAAGAAATAAAATTGAATAGTCTTGGTTAAAATTTAAACATCTCTTTAAGAGACCTCCTTTGGTTAACACCATAATCCATTAAGGATTGTCCTTATAAGTAGAATATAATAACTCAGATGAAAGGAATAAATCTAGGATTTTTTTTATTATTCATTTTTTCATATATATAAGGATAAAATGGTGTGAACATATGAGGAGAAGGGGTTCAATTTTATAAGTTAGGAGAGGCACACATTTTAAATTTTATAAAATATTTCAAATAGAAAAGGTCACCTTCCTGAAAAAGTGGATAACAATTTATAGGGATTATATTTCATTATATTATTCACATAAAAAATTTTAAAACGTTAATATTTTGGTAGGTTTGGGTGGAAATCCTAGACTTATATCGTGGTTAAACCCCCCCCCCCCCCCCCGAAAAACATGTCTTTACCTTAACCACAGTAGCAAATGTTTGTTATTTTTACTATACAATATGACAAAAAATTAAGCTATCCCTATTAAATTATATAAATTATAATGATTCCAAATAATTTATCAATTTTACAATATTAATATTCTATATTTTTTAGATGTTAATTTCATATACCTACACACTTCGTAATGAAATCCCATTTTAGAAGGAAATGAATTTTTAAGCATGAAACATAATTTAGATCCACTCATAGACTTGTGAGACTCTTAAAATAAAATTTAAAATGTAATATTAGATATATAACCTATATATATCTTTAAAAAATTGTTAAATATTTATTAAAATTATTTATTAATTTAAAAACACATCATGCACATAAGAATAATTTTTAAAAAAGACTGTTTTAAAGTACAAAAATGATCATCTACAAAAAAAGTAGAATGATTATTCCTATTTAATAAAATATATTATTCGTAATTAATTTATAATAATGTAAAATTAAATTAAAATTAAAATTGTAACGGATATTTACCAAAAATGAATTTTCAATTTACACAACTCATTATGTTAACTTTTAATTGAAAAATAAATATTTTTAGAAAAATCCTCAAAAACCTCACTATTCTAATAAAAACACATAAATTTTAAATTGATTTTAATTTACTAAAATAATATTTCTAAAATTGTAAAACTTTATTATAATGTTCACATTCAAAAACTCTAATCTACCATGTTTTTTAATAGAATGTTTTTTTATGCATAAAATGACTTTACTAAGATTTTTGTACTTATTTATTATGAGTTAATCAATAAATTAAAAAAAATTAAAACTTTTACATGTGATTTAAAAAAAATATTAATATTAATACATACTTAATTAAAATCTAGGTTGTAATGTTTTCATAAATGGTGGTTCATATAGACTTGAGGTTGTGTGTAAGTATTGAAATAAAATAAATCATGATTACTTTAAAGAAAATACATATAAAATCATGCAGTGTAATATTTTACACACCTTATAATTAATCCATCCATTAATATTCTATCTCTTTAACAAAATAAAATGAGGATATCTCCAATTTATCATGTCCTCAGTTCCCATGTATCTTAATTATGTTTCTAATTCCTTCATAGAACATTAACCAAACATATATTCTTATTTAATAGAAATTTATATCTTTGTTCAAAGATTATACTTATTGTTCATTATAAGAAATATCATTCTTCTTCGGTATAATCTATGAGTTCAATACAAATATAGAATAAGGTATATACTTCCTCAAGAGATATTCATCGATCAAATCGTTAACTTGAGATAGGATTGGTGGGAGTTCCAAATGATAAGAAAACATCACAATATGATCATAAATTTTGAAAGGATCAACACACATATGGATCACATTTCCCTTATTTATGAAAATCACTACCTTCTTCAATAGAAAATGTCCTTGAAAAACAATATCAACAACATCAAATTCTTGATCTCACAGATGATTTCCAGTATAACACTTATTTCTACTCTATGATACCATGATGTGTTTCTTAATGTCTCTATAATCCTCCACCATTTAGATAGTTTTATTAGATATCAATAGCTTTCATTATATAAATTTATCCAAGTAATTCATAGTACTAAAATTCTTTCTATAGAGGGACTCATATATATCTATTTACATTATCAATTGGAAGCAATTGTTTAATGTAATTTCATCTAGATGATGTTTTTGTTCAAAAAAACTATTGAAATATAGAAAACATTATCTCAATATATCCTCTAGTGTTTTATTGGTTCTATTATATTGACCTCCAATTTAAGGAATATTGGAAGCACAGAAACCCAAATCCATATCCTGAACATTATGAAGACTTCTCTATAAATTCTAGGTAAAACATAGATCCTGATCAGATATTGTAGAATTTGATACTCCATACAACCTTACATCTTCATTAATTTATATCCATGAATGAAATACATAAATAAATCATTTATAATATAAATTAATTGTAGTGAATTATTATGATGATCAACTATAACCCAAATAACATTATATCTTTAAGTGTTTTGGGGATTCAAATGCCAAAATCCAGTATGATTTTTTCCCATTTCCATTTTGGAAGGGGTAATGGTTATAACATCTCCAAAGACCAATATCTATCATCTTTAACTCATCGATGTACCAATAACCTAGATACCTACTCTAAAATATCTCTCATTATTGTGTCCTCCCATAAATAATCTTATATATATATACATCTTCCGACCATCATGATTAATATATAATTAAAAGATATGAAGTTCCTACAATAGTTACTTATATAATTATAGTATTAATGTGACACATACTAGGTTACTTAATGATATTATTCCATCATAATAATTTTTAATCTCATGAACATTTCGTACCTTCTACTATAACCCCCCATATAACTTCTACAACTCTTTTATCATCATATGGATATATGGTTGAACACTCATTTGAGAAAGATAATATTTCAACCATTCCATCAATATTTCGAGATCCATCATTATAAATTACATAAATATTAGTTTTTTATGTCATCATAATCATATATATGATATAATAACATATTAAATTCAAAGCATCCTCCTCCTTGTTCACCTTCCTAAGGATATAATGCGTTGAACACTCAAAATCATTAATCAACTCCAAAAATTTTCTATTCATCATATTCAGCTATTTTTTTAAATATACACTTAAAAATTTTATTATAATTATATATATCACACAATTATGTATAGTGATTATTCCCCCAAAACATTATTTCAAATATTATCGATGTTAACCCCAAATCAGGAGTCTGGTAATTTTTCACCAGAACCATAAATTAGTCTATGGATTAATATTTGACCATATCATTCTACATAATAACACTCACCATTCTCTATTTCTTTTCATAACTATAAATTACAAACCCTTATCTGTGGAAGGATAGTATGAAAACAAGTACACAGACCAACCAACTATTATGTTCCATAAAACATTCTTCACATTCATCAGTCTAATGGAACCAAAATTTATTATTATTTAACTTATTTATTGGATTTTACAATCTTGAAAAATAAATAACAATGTTTCAATAATATCCATACAATATAAAAATATAGTGGATCTATGTCATAGTTTATTTTATAAGCTACTGTTCCATTACTTCATTATTAATGGATCCAATATTATTCCATAACATCATATTATGTGACCAAAATATGAAACTTTTATATACCAAAATTCAAATTTGATAAATCATTGATGAATTATATTTTTACTTTTGGCCTTTATTAAAATCTTCATGTGACATTAATTCTCTTCCTTTATCATGAAATATATTAGAATATCATTTACTAAGGATATGGCAAACTGATCAAGATAATCCCTAAAGACTAGATTCCATAAATCCATAAATATAGTGTGTGTATTGGTAAGACCAAATGAAGTCACTATATATTTATAATGTCTATAATTTGAAAATAATTTTATCATGGTTATGTTTTCACTTTTGATCCTAAACATTTAGTATCCAAATTGAGTATCAATCAGGGTGAAATAATGTGATCCTAATAATTTTATCAAAAAAATATCAATATTGGAAAAATGGTATTTATTCTTTATTGTGATATTTTTAATTTCATGATCATTAATTAAGGCTCATATTGATCCATATTTATTTTTAACAAAAATTACATTTCCCCGCATGGTGGTGCACATGTCCATTTGGATCCCTTTTTATGATTATCTTAGAGTTTCTTCTTAATTTTTGGTAACTCAATCAATGTCATTCTATACAGAATATTTGAAATATTTTTATCACCATGTATGAGTTTTATTGAAAATTCCACTTCATAATTTATGGGAAGAGGAGGAAACTCATATGGAAAGACATCCATATACTCCTGTAAAACATACGTATCTTTAATGTTGATATTTTATGAAAACATTTACTATAAATATCCCTTCTTTTGGGAATCAAGATCCAGGAATGAGAATTAATTTCTATTCAGTGTTTATATTTATCCTCATACTGATATGAAATAATATTTTTCTTTGTAATATCAAATATTATTCAAATACTTGGTAATTGATATAGGATTTGTATAAATAATGCAATTGCCTCCCCAAAATCACATAAAAATAAAGTAGAGGAATAATAATCGGATTTTCGAAGAGTATATTCCCATAAACATCAATTAGTTGTGACTCATATTCATGATATGTAATCAATATTTTGCTAAGTGGTTTTACTGTTATGTCATCATTTAATCATTGAGGTGGTGATCTGATACCCTTATAAAATAATTATATATAATAATGTGGGTTAAACCAAAATCAAATATGACATTATTAATTCAATATTGGGTTTTATTTGTGCCATTCATTAGTTTTTTTTATCATACCCCACATCAATAATAGTGATCACATTAGAGTACCCTTTGTCTCTATGCCCAAGTGGTTTTTCATTTCATTCATCATCATTAACCCTTATAATTATGAAGAAGTTAGCATAATTTGCATATTCCATGAAATTATAGCATTCGAGTGTGGATGGTTCATTCTATAAAGATTTCAATCCATTTTCATCATTAGTTGTCTTCGTCCCAATATTTCGACATTCAATTTTCTAATAGACTTTTACATATGTAAAACATTTACCAATCCCCATCCATGATTATTTACATTCATATTCAATAATGGAAACCAAATCATAATCCCTCCATGGATTGTGTTATTATAATTTCTTTTGAATTCTATATTTATTTTCTAATCAAAACAATTAGATTTATGGCTGAATCTAATCTCGATTTCCAATATGATAGAATATCTAATGATTTATTCTTAGCTTTTGAATTTTATTATGGATAACTCCATTTAGAGATTTTGTTTTAAGGAACTAATAAATCAATCAATCTAACTTTATGGTTTGATAATAATACCATAAAATACATTGAAAGTCTTGTAAAATTTTCCACAAAGGTATTAACTGTTTATTCATCTTCCCAATTAAACTCAAGTAATTTCACCACTATCATTATAAAAAAATATTTGGAGTGTTCTTATTTAAAAAATATGTTCATAAACTCATTCCTCTCCATGAAGTTAATTTCATTCCATTTCCTCTCATTCTTTATAATATCACAACATTGTTATGCTTCAACATCCAAACAATATTCAACTATGATAACCAATTTTTATTTTTATCACTGGTGAAGGAAAAATATTTTAATAATGTTCTTGATTCTTTGATAATAAAATAGTGCATTAGTGGACCAACAAAATTAATGTTTTTATTGTCTCTTTAAGGAATTAAAAGACTTTTTTCCCTCATTTTCACATTTGGAAGCTCACCATGATTCATGTCATGGGAACGTTGTGTGAGAACATAAAAAAAAATTAATTCCAACTCCCATAACAATTAGCTTATTATGAGGAAATACAATTTTTTAACCATCACATTCAATGTTAACATGGTTCCTTCTTATTCAATCTATTTATTATAACAAAAAAATCATATTATGAGAAATAATAACAATAGTGGGAAATGATATAATCTTGAAAATAATTTATTATATTTCTAAATAATGATACCTTCTTTTCAATATATGACACCTTTGGTATATCTTAGGTCATCATTAAGCATTATATATTCAAGTCATCTGTAATTTATATTAAAGAAATTTTGATTTAAACTAAGAGTATACCCTAATAGTGTCAAACCAAGTGCATAGTATGTGCTTATTCACCATTCACAAGAATGATGTCCACAATATACAAAAAAAATTCAGGGTCATTACCCTTAGATGCATCTATTCTAAATCAAAATTCACTTGTGGTATCTTGAGAGGGATTAATTTTCATAGAAAGCCACTCCACTTTCATTATCATAACATAATATGTTTTCCAATACATTGTTTTACCTTAGGATAATTCACTGACGTTTTATCTTCCAGGATTCCAAAAGTAACTAATGTTTTCACTAATATCAACTATGGGGACACCATGAAATTATAAAAATAAATACAAAATCATATTT
Source organism: Viscum album (assembly GCA_963277665.1). NCBI lineage: Eukaryota > Viridiplantae > Streptophyta > Magnoliopsida > Santalales > Viscaceae > Viscum > Viscum album. The sequence goes on from OY728133.1 coordinate 1,676,446,867, forward strand.
TTATAATATTCATTAAAAAATTTAAAAAAAATTCCTAAGTTTTTTTTCAGTGCTTTTAGAAACATAGATACAAAAACAATTTGAACATAAATGATCTTCATTATTTCTCATTTTTTTCTTTAAAAAAAATCACCCATCATAGAAAAGTCTAACATAAAATCCTGGATTATATCCTTTGAAAGGGAAAAATAATAATAGGTGATATCATATTATTAGTAAGTAAAATCATAATAGTTATAATTAAATGATCATAAGTGATCAGATGATAAAAATAAGGGAATGAGACCATGATCAAAATTCATAATAATCATTGCTAATTGGTCAAACATCTATAATCATTAATCATGGAATATGTTTTCTTCAATAAGTATTAATAATACATAAAAGTGTGGAATCACCAATAATAATCCCTAAGACATGAGAAAATAAAAAAAGGATAATGGATTTGTTTTTCGTATACACATAAGCATTGAAAATCAATTCATTATTTAAGGTTCATTTCCAACACTATCATAGTTGGTTGGGTTCACTCCTTATTCCATCATTTCCTTAAAAAGGTTCACTCCAAATAATATCTAATTAGGTAAAATTCCATACTAAATTGGGATCACATACCATTCCAACCCTTATTATATCACGAGTTGTCTATATCATTTCTAAGTATTGGAGGTATATAAAATTTTTGTCCTACCCACCAGATAATGAAACCCATACATATGTTTTCCAAAAGATAATAAAACATTAATCATGTCATTAAATTATAAACATGTAAAAGATATGGGTTTCACAAATATTTCATCATCTTAAGAATAAACCCCCTATGGAATGAATAATTATGGTTACATTTAATCATATACCAACTAATATATAAGAAACATCAAAAAATAAATATATAGATAAAATTACCGTTAAATGATCAGTAGAACATTTCATGGAGAAATTATACTTTTCATTTGAAATCAATTATCTAGAATACAAAAATTCCTAATAAATATTAACGAAGAAAATTTCTTCATAAATAAAAAAGAAAATTGATAAAGTGATATTTGAATCAAATACTATTCCTGATGGCATTAAATCATGTTCATTCTCATTATGTTAAAAAAATTACTTTGATAATTTTGGTATGAATTAAAAAAGATCAATGTTTAGAAAATGATAAGAATCTTTTTTTAAAATTTGTTAAAAAATTTAAATATAGTTAAAAATGGTATTTTAAAATATTATTATAATACGAAAAAATGTCTTTATTTTATTTTAAAATAAAATATTGACAAGGAAGAATAGATTCCCGATCAAAAAGATAAACATGGTTAGTTTTCCTTAAATGTACTATTGTTTATACCATTATAACATAAAGATAGGAAATGAAAGGAAACAAATGTAATCTTTAAAATTGACTAGAATATAAGTAAATACATAATATTTGAGAGAGTTATATCATATAATTTCTTCCTTAAAAATTTAAACTTATATAATATTAGTAAACATGTGATTGTAACGTAAAACCCTTATAGTCTTGGTAAAATTAAATAAAAAAGTCATAAAAGGTAGAAAATGGAATTTAAATTTAAATAACATTAATAAATTACTATGCTGGAAATATTATATCAATTAAGTAGTGTTAAAATCACATAAATAAGAATTTGTGCCAAAATACTAACTTTGAATCATTAAAGAGAAATTGAGATGAAACCCCTTAACTCAAGTTCATATTGCTTCATAAACATTTAAAACATTTTTATAATAAATTTGAAAATATTATAAATATATAAAATAATAAAATTTATACATATAATATTATACATGGTTTAATTATAACATATTCTAACCCACCTTTAATTATGATCATTATTTTGGTTGTTAGGTGCTTCGTTTTTCATGTATATTTTTGGTTGGTAGTTATATTATTTCTAGTTTGATCATGGTTCATTAATATCTAGAATGTTTATAATGATATAAATATTATATATATAATTATTACCATTCATAAAAAGTGGTGATAATAATTTAATGACATCACTTCATGCAGATGAGATTTTGTATATACAGAGGTGTTATGATTCAACTTTACAACAAATTAAACAATAAAATGGAAAATGTTGATTAAAAATAATTTAATAATTATTATGTCGCATATTTTCTTTATATATAACAATTTTAACATACAATTAAATTCTAAATGATAAAAAATTTAATTGCTTCATTTAGGTGTTAGGTAATATGTATGGATGAGCGATGTCATTGTTTACCAATAGTTCTATTGATAAGAAAATTGATAAGATATTATAATTTAAACAGAATAATATTTTTGATAAATTTCATATATAAAAATTTAATTAATTATTATTACCACCCATGAAATATGCTAATGAAAAACTAATCATATATCTACGTAGAGGTGGTAGTCCAAAAATATGCATGAGCGACACTTTTATTTACAATTTGATAGAGAATAGTTTTTAACTATTTGTGCCATAATCATAATAAAATCATAAAAGATTTTTGATACATGATTCATCATTTTTTAATTGAAATAATTTTTTTATTGACAGTTAAAATAGAAATAAAATTGAACGTGCTTTGTTAAAATTTATAACTCTTCATAGAGAACCACCATTTTTTATACACATTAAGACCTGAATGATTGGTCATAAGAGAAGACCGGATGATCTATTTTAAAAAGAATAAATATATGATATTATTTATCATGTATTTGTTTATCTAGAAGGCTAAAAATATTTTAAATATAGAGGAGGAGAGGTTCCCTTTTATATTTGAGGGATTGTGTATTCTTGGAATTTCATAGAAGATTCCAATTATATTCGGTCAATATTATTGGAATGTGGATCAAAATAGCCAAGAATTCAATGTTAGAAAAATATATGGCTTATAATTCATAAAAATATAATTTAATAGGTGTGGGGGAAAAGTTACCTGATCTCTTAATTAACCCCCCCAAAGATCCATCTTTACATTAACTGGCGTAACAAAATATTATTTATTTTATGATTCACAAAGAATAAAAATTAAAATAACCCTATTAAATTATTTTAATTAATATTATTACAAATTTGTAGCCCATTTTACAGGATTAAATTGACAGATTTGAATAATACAAAGACATCACAAGATAGGTTGAATTGCATCTTTTCAAAAATCATAGAAAATTATAGATTATAAATTTATTTGGGTTTTATAAAAATATGAAGCCTTATCTTTATTAAAAAAATATGATCATCAGATATAAATAATGTATGAAAATAAAACTTTTATAGTTTTTTTGGGTACAAATATCCCCTAGTCGACTCTACCAATTCTTTCTTTGTGATTTTGGTGAATTTCACTGGAATGGTCGACTTATTATTGGACCATCAAATGAAAAACTGAGTGAAAATAGTTGAAACCATTACAAACAAGGGAAAAAGAGCATTTTGGTTCTTTTTTATGCAACCAGTAAATCCATAGCTTAGTATGAGTAGTTGATACTTATTCCAAAATTGATTATGAGTAGTTAATACTCCATGAAATCAAAAGAGTTTGATTTGTAGATGGTTCAGGTTAATATTCACAATTGAAGAAACTATGAATGAAGGTAGATGGATCTTCATCTTCAAAAATGAAAAGTATTCATGAAATAATAAATCTGAAGTGATCCTAGTTTTAAATGATCATAAAATATAACATCAAAAAATATTAGTTGTAATCTTACGGTAGTATGCTGTTGGAACATGTATATCTCAAAAGCGTAGCCTCTGCAGATTATAACTAATTAAATTGGTCATCATAGATGAACTCTAAATGATATTCATTATAATATTGTCATATGTTTGAATATTTTATAACATGTATTTTTAAAATATAGAGTAGTAGAATATATATCATAGACTACTTCATAGAGTATCACAGATCCATGAAAATCGCCAGAAAGATTGTGAATATTCAAATTTAAAATAATCAAGGGAAGGTATAACTTTACTTAATAATATATATGATTTTATGCATTGCATAAAGATCATGAATCTATCATAATGATATTTTAATCAGTAAAAAATAGAATTCTATCAAATCTTTAATTCTGTCAATACCGTTGTAGCAATTTTGGATAAAAAATGAAAATTTAATCTTCTAATGTTGAATAATAAGATATAGGTTTCCTTCAAAAAATGAAAAAATATTAAATGTAGGGATCAACTATGTAGAATCAATTATCCAAATGTGATAATTAAAATGTACAGTTTAACATTAATTAATATTTATGAACCATACATTTTTCTCTTAAATGTATGGTTCTTTACTTATGTCGGGTTCATTAACCATACATTCCTCTTTTAATAAACCCAAGGATATATCCAAATGTAAGGTTATATAACCATAATTATTTGTTAATGTATTTTTGATGATCCATAATTAATATTTTGAGCATAGGGCTTATTCCTTACACATAGTTTCTAAGTGTAGGGTTCATTTCTTATGTTATGTTTTTCAATGTAATGTATAAACTGTGTTTTCTGAATACACATAAAAACATTTTCTGACACTTTGAAAAATATTCCTTGAATGTTAGTGTTGAATAAATACTGAAATAAATATTAATTTCCTAGAACACACTTATAGTAATATCAATAGTTAAATAAACAAGGGTATCTGTGAGATTCAAAATCAATATGATTTAATGAGTATTGATGATACAAGACATGCCAAAAAAATCTCCACCTTTTTGATGATCGAAAAACCCATAAAATAATTTATAAAATTTTTTGAACTATAAAGAAATAATATTTTACATTTTCAAGAAAATATTTCAATATAAAAAAACTAATTCGATAAAAATATTACTTTTGAGAGTGATTGTTAGGTTTACCCAAATTTTCTACACCTTTTGTGATATCAAAGAGAATGTATAAGAAATTTATTATAACACGTTCAATTTCTCATAGATCAATAAATGAATTAATATATTATACTTTATTGATAAATTCCACATGGCTTATATAATTTTAGTTAAACATAAAAAAGATATAAAATTAATGAACATAATAAAGAATAAAAAACATTATAATTTATTATAAAAATTGTAAAAATACATGATTGGATTCTATCTATGGAAATGGATTTGAAGATAGATCTTGGGGAAAGTTAAAGGGTTTGGTCCAGAGCAGTTTCTATTTTCGTGTCTGGTGGATTCTAATCCACATGAAAACTCCTTTTAATTATTCTAGTAGAGCTTCTAACTTTTATTAGAGACTGTCTCCAATCATCCATACCAAAATCCATGAATCTTGAAAAGCATTATATTTTTCAATAAAAATGACTTCCAAAATGTCATGAAAATTATCCTCTATCTATAGAAGCTTACAAAACTTGTAACTGAATTGATTGAGCATCAGCATGATTCCAGGTTCACATTAGGTTAGTTTGTCAAAATGATATCTCTGGTTATCTAACAGAACATATAATGGTGAACTATTACATTAAATATTCTTTATATTCTCCTTCATATCATCAATTACATTTGTGAAAGTTCAAAACCCTCTGATTATATCTTTTTATGTTATAGGTGCAGAAGTAGAACTACTTGACTGATTGAGTCTACCTTTTAATAATTAGTATTGGCTTTTTAAATACCATTTTAAGTAATAAAAATCTATATTTTAAAAGGATTGCAATTTTATCTTACCAAACAGATCCAACAAATCTCTCAAATGTATCAAAATCACTTTTAGACACATAATTTTCTGTTATTTCCTGACGTTGATTTAGAACATATTCTAATCTAATCCTTGGAACAGAAGTATTTTAAATATCATTAAAAATATTTTCTAGATGATTCTAACTCTTGTGGATGACTGGAGTTCTAATACTAATTTTTTTAATATTTTATAACTAGTTCATCTATTAGATTTGATAGTGAAATAACCCACTTATTCTTATTGTCTTTAGGGGCAGTGAGCCATTATTAGGTTTTTAGAGACATCCCCAAGATGCCAAATACTGGAAATAAATTATAAAGTGTTTCAAATGAAAGTTGGTGAAATTTACCCACTAAGAATTAAAACCATAAAATCATCAACCATAACATACATATCGTTATATGATGCATGAATAAATGAATGATAACACAACAACTTCATTTATATCAAAACCACTACAAAGTGGAAAATAGTATAAGATAATGCAACTGTCAATGTAAATAGTATAATGTAACTACTAAAAACTCCAATATAACCACAAATATCTATGCTCCACTACCTCCACGCTCCATCATCATTAAACAACCCATGTTTCACAAGGTACTACTAAATATGTATGATACTTTACCTTTTTCCATGTCTCGAAAGATAACATATGAAAAGGCACCAAATTTCCAAAGAAGGTGTGAGTATAAAACATATAAGGTTTTTCCCAATTACTTCTCTATTCATTCCACTTGGATTGAAATTTTAGAAAAATTTATATAAAACCATTTATATAGAACAATTCTTCCAAATAATTTATTACTAAATATAATCATGTTCCAAAAATCATTTTTAACCAAACATAAACTAGTGATAATTTAACCAAATTTATAGAAAGTCATATTTTCATAAAACAAACCAACAAAAGATTTAAAACCAGTTTTCAATATTATTTTGGAATAACCATTCTATTCAACTTTTTCACACACCTGACAATGCATGAAACTTGGACCACCATATACTCGCGAGCAGTGAGTTATCCTTCCAATAAAACATCACATAGTGGAACAATTTTACATAGGTACTTCATGAAAATATCTATCTCATACACTTGATTTTGTTCCTTAACACCATTATCCATCCCAATGTATTTGAAATTACACCACAACCCATTTTAGACATATGCCAAAACCATGTGTGTTTAACCAATTCAACCCATTTCAATAAAACCGTTCTTTTATTTAAAATAATTAAACAAACCAATTCCAAATTTCCATTTAATTTCATTAAAATCATTTACATTATTCAAAACCCTTTAATCAACTAAATTTACCAAAATTTAATGAAAATACCATTTTAAAATATTTATTTTAAAATCCTGAATCATGAACATTATACAAGAACACAAAATTTCTAGATATTCACAAACCATTATTCATGAAGGTTTACAAATATCACAAAATTTCCATGATACAATCATTTAATCACAATGTAAAAAAATTTAAAGTATTCCAATATGTTCTACAAATATGAGTTGAGAGTGAATCCACCTACCTCGACTGTTTAGATCAAGACTAAAATATAATGAAGAATGCTCCCAAAAACGTGTAAGAATTCCATGAAACCACATTAGATATCTTCCCCTAAAAAATCCAATCTAAATAAAATCATAAATAAAATCGAAAATCTATTATCTACTCAAAACATGTGTATATATAAGAAACCGAGAAGTTGGGAGAAGTAGATATTAGAAAACCTGACATGAAAGGTGAAGAACAAGAAAACACCACAAGAAATAGGGTTCCAAATTCTATGGAAAGGCTACGTATCAATCCCAAATAACTTGGGAGAGGTTATCCATAATTCAATAGAGAAGAATCTAGAATTAGGGCAACATAGAAGTAAAAATAAATCATATAAAGTCAAAAACATGTGAGATCCATTTTTTTGGATCTCACTCTAACCCCAAGCATGGTAGTGAACACGGTTAGAAAACTATGATCTAATTGTACTTTAGCAACTCCCTGGGATGACACTTGCACAACCTCCTTGTATGGTCTCCTTAACTATGAATACACCATTCCATAACTATTATCCAACATCATTCAATGTTCTTGTTTTCTCATAAAAGTTGCACACGGTTTAGGAAAACTATGTGCAGTTTGTGCGCTTATCTATTAGCCCCATAATACCTTAAAGGATCCCCATACTCTCCCAATAGTCACCTTTATACTTAATATACATAGAAATAATAGAGTAAAAGTTACATAACAGAAACTTTAAGAACTACATTTTCCCAAACATTAGATTTTGCATCCTCGGAAAGTAAAAAAATAATCATTGTCATGAAATAATTCCATCCATTTCTCTTTCATTTCCATATCACATTCCTAAATCACATTCAAAATATATCCATGATCCCATGAAACATTCACTGGACTGATGATTTTACTATCAAAGAATTTATCATGCCTATCCATAGTCCATGTTGGGTTATATACCATTGAAGCACCTGACTCTAGGTCAACATGATCCCATCTAATCACTTGGTTAGGATTAGGCTGATACATTTTCAATTTAGATATATTGAATAAATAATTCACTAAACTAAACCATGGACATAATGACAATTGATATTTCACCTTTCAAACCCATTCTAGTATCTCCAAAAGGTACAATTTGACTAGGATATAACTTCCCCTACCTTTCAAAATGATGATGTCTAATACTTTGATAAATTCACAGGAACAGAAGATCCTTTACTACAAGTGATAGCGACCATAGATAATGATAAATATAAGATTTTTGATGACTCTAATCCATCCACATTATCTTTCTATTAAAATGAATATTCATTTTCATTTCATGGAAATGTCTCATCCCATCTAGTGTGGTCTCAACTATTTCCACCAAATATAGTGGAGAACAACAATGACACCCATAAAACGCTTCAAATGGGGCCATGTGTATCGAGGCCTTAAAGCTGTTATTATATGAGAACTCAAATAAAGGTATATTCGCCTCCCATAAGCCAAAAAATTCCATTACAGAAGCCCGAAACATGTCTTCAAATGTCTATATCATTCTTTTTTATTGTTTATCCATCTATGGATGATACACCGTACTCATAGTCAACTGAGTGTGAATGGATTTTTCTAAGGATTTCAAAAAATCGAGATCTAATCCTCATATCTCTATCCGAGACTATTGAATCTAGTCTTCCATGGTTCTTTTACACATATTGCCTATTGATCTTGGAAATGTCCTCTACCATATGAGTTTCATGAATAAGAATGGAATTGGATGAATTAATGAGTCTATCCACTTTTACCCATATAGATTTGTGTTTCAAAACCTTTCATGGGAGTCCATTTACAAAATCCATTGCTATCTTCTCTTATTTTGAAACTGTAATAGTTTAACACTATAAATATGCCTCTTGTTCTTTAATGTTCTACCTTAACATGTTTTCATCATAATCAATTTTAAATAAACATAACCACCATCCAATTTATTTTGATCTACCAAAAATGCGCCTTCAATGTATTATACATCTTCTCTATTCTCAAATGTATAACCAATCATGATTTGTTTTAAGAATGATGAATTTGTTCATGAAAAGCCTTAGTAATAGCCATGTGATATATGAACCAAAAAACTAAACTCCCATCAAGTTTTCATATCCCAATGGTCTCCCCACCATTGACTTTTTAACACATTACTAGGAAGTATTCAATGGTTTTTTGTGATTGTTTGACTATATTTTCCCAATCAAGAATCATGAAAACTAAAATGAAAGCCAAATTGTCACATAATTATTCTAATTTTACATGCATGTTGTCTAGGACTAACATCAAATTTGATTCTTCTGAAGAATCTTTTTTCCAACTGATTATATGACCTTTCTCAGTGTATACATCAAGTCAAAGTCAAACATCTAAAGATCTTCCATCTGTATCCTTTTCCTCAGATCCACATCATATCATTAGAAATTATATTTCAACCTATTATGATTTGTGATCATAATAAATTACTCACCAAAGATATTTTGACATCATGTCCTCATTGAAGAGTCAATTTCAGCTAACTCTAAATCGTGTGTTGGGTAATTCTTCTCATCCACTCATAACATCCATGATACATAAGTAACCAATTTAATCCTTTCATGATAATGGATCCCAACCAAGATCCAAAAGAATCACAATACAACACATACCCCAATCAAGATCTTGGAAAAATCAAGACATTTGTTGTTCTAATGCACAATTTTAGATCTTGAAAATACCTCTTGCCTTCCGCACTACATTTAAAAAGAACATTATTCATTTTCAAATCAATCATTGGAAAATATATTCAAGATAATTCTTGAACAAATCATCGATAATAACCAGCTAGGCCAAGAAAGATTCATATCTAAATGAAATGTTTTGTCGGTTTCCAAGAGATAACAACTTATATTTTGTGGGATCATCCGAAACACCTTTTGTGGAAATTAAATATTCGGCAAAGTGTACTTCTTGTATCTGAAAATCACATATTGATTGTTTTTCATACGTATGATGATCACTTAAGATCCCCAACAATGTGGAAAATTATTTCTCAGGCTCATCCCCTGTCCATGAATACACCAATATATATCATCCATAAACACTATAACAAAAAATATAGATATATTTGAATTATCTAATTCCTCAATGCTATAAAGACCTCTTGTGAATTATTAAAACTGAAAGGAATTACCACATATTCATAATGGACATTTATTCTTCCAAAATATTTGTCCATATTATCCTATTTATGGTCATGTAATTGGTGATATCCAAATAAAAAGTTAATCTTATAGATCCATTGATCTGCATTTAATTGATCGTATAGATCTATCGACTCTTTATCATAACATCGTTAAGCTTAGGATGATCCACAAAAATATTTATATTTCATACAATTTTTTCATGAACAAGACTTGTGCTTCCCATCGATATGTTCTTAGACAAATAAAACCATTTCATTATAGATCTTAAATCTATACATTCAATTCCCTTAACTATTTTCATTTCATCCTATAAGACCGAAGGGAAATAGGAGTGGTCCTTGAATGGTGATCAATTGAAAACTATGCTTCTCGTATTGGTGGTGACCTTGTGATGTTTTTGGGAAATATATCTTGAAATTTATCCATTAATACTGTAAACTACTTTCCAAAAGATCTTCCATCGATTCTATGGTCAATGATTCCAATAGGTAAGAGATCTCTCCCACTTCTTGTGTCAAAAATCATGTTTCACCTGTCTTGAAAACTCTTTACCCTATGAATATATTCTTAATGCCATCCTTAGTAATGAAACATATCATTCTTCTATAACAGTCGATGTGATCCTTGAACATTTTCTACCAATCAGAACCCATGTTTACATAAAAAACAACAAGGTCCAACACTGAGAAATTCCATTTCAGCTCAGCCCCATAAATGGTTATAGAACATTCTCTACATGAATAGGCTCAACATTCTCTCTTCCTAATACGAGTTTAATGTTTTCATAGATAGGGAATAATTTTGTGTTTTAATGTTATAAAAACAATATCATGAGAATTAATGAAGGAGTGTGATGAACCAGTATCAAAACAACACTTTCATGAGTGTATAATTCAACAGAATCATAACTATCACCATAGATTGTCCATCCTTATCATCAACAATAATCTTCTCATCTGCATTCAATTTTTTTCTATTTTTTGTACTTTTCTCATCATTACCTTGTTGAGATTTTCCTTGATGGGTAGTCATAGTGTTCCAAGAATCACCATCGCTAGCCAAGTTCTGTTAATGAGTCTGATTATTCGACCCTCATCTTGTCAAAGAATATAATGCTTTCGACACCTAAGAAGTGTTTTGAGCACTTGAACTCAGATCACTATAATAATAGCACTGATGATTCCCCATTTTGTTTTAGTTATGACATTATCTTGGTCATTTTGTACACTCTTTCATTATGTGGTCAAGAGAACACTAATAGAAATAACCCGCATTTATATTTTGTCATGTAATAAGGTTCACTGATCAAGCTATTCGATTTTGAGTCTCACACATGCCTTGGAAATATTTGTCCATCAACTTCTTTCTCCCAACATATGAGTTCCCACCATTTACCATAGGTATCATAAAACATATTCCTCCCCTAGTTCATGATAAATCATGTTCATCCATTGTCTCTATATTCTCTCTCAATATATAATCTACAATAAAAATAACCAAAAACTTCAATCAAATATCCCACCATAGCCCCGATTCGATGATGTGTTCCATCAAGGTAGCATTCGCCACAACTTCTGTTGAAAATTTCCGAAAATTTTTGAATTTAGAATCATATTCGATGATAGATAAATTGTCCTACTTTATGCTAAATATGTCCATCATTCTTTGGATTTTGGTTGTGTGAGGATATAATTTTTTATTGAGGAAATCATCAAAATCCTCCAAGCTATGTCCATTATCTAGTTTATCCAGGACTGCATGGTCCCACCACAAGATTTTAAAATCCTAAAGAATATACATTTCTAGTTTGACATTCAACTGTACTAGTGTGCTGATGAAATCGCAGATAAAATTCATAATTTTCAGCAACACTTCCACCTTTTCAGGTTCAGAATTACCACAGAAGATGGGTGGATTCTGCTTTTAAGACTAGATTGAATGGTCCACTTATCATAGATCATCCCTTCAGTTTCAAATGTAAACATATTGAAATTCTTAGATTATACTCTGAACCAGCTATTGGTTCAACTTTGTTTCAGTAGAAACCACATTCTCCATAGCTTCCTCTGGTTGGTTTCTAAGACACCTTCCAGGTGCTATTTGAAAAAAAAACTGTAATTATCACTCTCTAGAAACTAAAGGCTTATCATTTCAAATTATTTCACATCATCTATCACATAATTAATTTCCAAAATAAATTTTTTAGATGTTTATCCATTTCTAAATAATCTATTATTTCTTTTGAAAATAATCCCATGTTAAAAATTTACCAACTATTCCCTTTCCAAAATCATTCATTTGAAAAAAATTTCATCATTTTTCAAAAATCAACTCAATTAATCACATCATATATAATTTCTCCAAAATTAAATATTTAATCCTATTGTAAATTTATTTCTCTAATGATTTTAATGTTCGTCTCATTGGTTAATCCCAAGATATAGAGATTCTAATTACATATGAGTGTATCCAAAACACTTATGTACCCACCCCCTTGGTAACTTGAAATTCAACATAAAATGGTTAGCTAAATATTTTTATTCTCTTCAATTAATTTCTCAAAAATCCTACACCTTTATAAGATCCCACCACAAGGGATAGATAAAAATTAATCCAACTCTAAGACAAAGAGAATGTAGTCCACTTTTTAGGAATGGACAAAACCAACAGACAACATTTGTATTGACCTACTTATTGACATTATCTTAAGACTGTGTTGAGCCATCAGTAGTACATATGTGCAATACCCAATATTCCAATGTATTGAAATAAATTATTTAGGGTTTCAAATAAAACTGATAGACGATTTACACTTTAATAACTAAACCTATTAACATAGAAAACATGACCAAACAACTAACTATATGATGAATACATCAATGAAAGAAAACTCCACCACATCATTTATATGAAAACAACTCCAAAGTTTACTCAAATTGAAGAAAAGTAAACTATAAAAGTAAATAGCTGATGATAACTACATTATAAACCAATATAACCACAAGACTCCATGACCCATGATCTCTATGATCCAAAATCAACAAATAGCCTATGTATAATGAGGTAGGGAAAAATATATGTGATACTTAACCATTTACCATGTCCTGGAAGATAGTATTTGAAAAATAGATAAATATCCAAATAAAGGGTGATTATATAACTCATTAGGAACTCCCCAATGACTTCCCTACTCATTCCTCTATGATAGAGAAGATGGAAATATTTATATCTAACCATTCATATAGAAACATTCTGCAAAACAATTTATAACAAAATATACAAATGTTCCAAAAACTATTTATAACCAAATGTAATCTACTGTTAAATGAACCATCTTTCTAGAAAGTCATACTTCCAGAAAAATGAAGGATTTTAATCCATTTCTCAATTTCATTTTGGAATAAAAATTTCTTTTCACTTTTTTAACATACACATCCATGAATGCAACATGGACCACCCTATACACAAGGGCAGTGGGCATTCCTTCCACAAAGACGCCACATAGTGGAACATTTTAATTGGTATGATTCATTACCATATCTCTCCCAACATATTGATTGGGATCCTTCACACCCATATACATCCAAATTCAAATTAACTCATGCCATAACCCATGCCAAAACCAATTGTGTTCAACCAATTTTACCCATTTCAATAAAATGATTCTTTTATTGAATACCATCAAACAAACCAATTCCAAACAACCATTACATTTCAATAAAAACATCCATATATTTAAATCCCTTTAATCAAATACACATAACATAATTCCTGAAAAATTCTATTTTAAAATCATTATTTTAAAATAAATAAACATTAACATTATTCAAAAACCCCAATTTTCATGATTTTCACAAACAATCATTGAAGAAGGTTTCTGACGATCAAATAATGGACAATTCACTAGAATTCCTTCACAATGTAATCAACATGAATGAATTCAGTAATTTCTAATAAGATTATTTGAGATTGAATCCACATACCTCAAGCATTTTGATGGAAATAGAAAACATATGACGAACGCTCAAGAAACTGTGTAAGAATTCCACTAAACATCCTTCGATATCATCCCCTATCAACACACAAGCCAACTCTAGTCATAAATTGAATTCAAAATAATAGATCTACCCATCGAGGTTTTAGACCTAAGAATCCAATAAATGGTGCGAAGTAGATCTAAGAAAAATTGACAATAACGGTGAAGAACAGGAACTTACCACAAGATTTGGGCTTCTAAATAATAAAGAAAGGCTATGTATCGATCCAGATTCACATAAGAGAGGATATCTAGTATTGAAGTGAGATTAATATTGAATTAGGGCTTCATAATATGAAACTAATTGCCTATTGAGTCAAAAATGTGTGAGATCCATTTTTTAGGATCTTAGTTTAACCATGTAAATGGTTTGTCCCCACAGTTAGAAAATCCATGTGCTAACTATGAGATAGATATTTCCTAGGAAGATTCATTCATGGTCTCCTTGCCCGTTCTCCCAGACTATGTTCCCACTATGCGGAAGCTACTATCCAACATCTTTCAATTTGTATGGTTTCTCGGAATATTTATGCACGGTTTAGATAAACCATGCGTAACCCATGCGCTTCTCCTTTGGTAACATCCCATGAAAATAATGAATATGAAATATTCATATTTATTAATATTTTTGAATTAAATATCAATTTTACTTTAATGGGGTTTCTATGTTCGATAGCGTACCTGATACGCAATAACAGATTTCTTTGAAATCTTACGTTGCACACAAATAATATAATATTATTATATTAAATGGTAGATAACTCCAAGCCGTTATATTGGCACAAATGAACATAAATAACTACAATATTATTATACATGTTTTTTAATGTAATTACATTTATCCAACAAAACATATACGATGAAATTCTGAATGAATCTAATTTTAATCATAATTTACATTCAATGGTCGATTTACCACCTTTTAATGGAGAACCCTATTTAAATATAATTTTGGTCACATTAATACATTCTTTTTTACCAAATAAATTATTTCTCTATATTGTGTAAATCAAAATTTACATTGGGTAATTTTTTGTTATTTTTCTGATAATGACCATTTTTTAAATGAATAGTGAAAAATATTGTATTTTAATTCAAAAGTCCCTTTTAAGCTATTTTAATTATATGGTTATATTATTTTTTAATTGGTTTTAAAGTGAAATTAATATATATTTTTACCATTTAATCCAAATTTATTCATTGGAAATAATTTTACTTTGAAATTGGACATAAACATGTATCAATCTTTTGATTGTTAATGTTTCTTAAAAACATGCTATTTGTTTTGATAACAGAAATTAATTTTAAAATTAATTAATACCACTTCTATGTTTTGAATTTGGAAAAATAGACATCATTTTTGAATTTGGAATATAAAATATAGCTTAGGGTGAATTTTTGGTATTTTTCTGAAAAACTTCAATTTTTGATGAATAGTGAAACAACTTAGTGGTAGTTAAAAAACTGACTTTTGTATTTAAATTAAATTTTACCACTCCTATGAATAGAATTCTAAAATTAGACATACATGATTGTTATTATTAAGTAAAATTTGGTTCATTAAAATGAAAATAATTTTTGGTGTATAGTATCTTTTGACTTTTATTTACCAAGGTTAAAGGTTTATATGGAAATTCAATGTAAAAATAATATTATAATAATTCAAAATTACCTTAAAACTTGTCCTAACATTATTGGATGAGTAATGTCCGACCATGGGAATCCTTGGGTCGATTTTGGGACTCCATATAAATTATAATGACACTTTATAATAAATAATTTAATGTAAAGGCAAAAATGACTTAAACAAAAACCTTTTAGTAATTTTCTTATATGGTGTTATATAAGAAATCATTTTGTCTCTAAATATTCATTGGAAATCTAAAACTATTTTTTAAATTAAAGTATTTTTTTATCTTTTAGACATCGAATAAATTAAATTATTCATGACACAATAATGATGCACTATTTACCTCATTATTAATTGATTTAAATAAATAAGATTATAATAATTAAAATATTATCCAAAACAAGTCCAATTCTTATTGGATGATTATATTTCAACGTTGAGTCATATAATATTTTACTATAATGATATTTGGACTTTTAGAAACTGAATATTACTATATTATAAAATAATATTTTTAACTTTCTTAAAGAGCCCCTCATCTCCCTTATAAAAGAAGACCACTTCTAACCAATTCCTCACACCTCTCGAGCCGTTTGGCTAATCCAAACTCATCCCAATTAAGCTCCCTATATCCCTCTCCTCCACTTTGATGCCTTAACTTAGGTATAAGGAACTTTAAAAAGTCCTTTGATTCAAACTAGATGGAGTTATCCAAATTAAACGATATTAAAGAATGAACGGGTCTTCATAGACAACAAGGTAAGGGATTTTCTTATCTCACTTTTAATTCCGTGATATTTCCATTGGTCGCCACTTATTAATTATATGTGATGTAATGTGTACTACCATTTGATATGTATTATCATGATTCTTATTTTATTCATGGTATTCTTTGATTCATTTGGTGGTTATTAACTTTTTATCATACAACTCATTTGATTACAAAGTGGTAAAGGGTTTCATCCCACTTTTTATTCCCGTGAGATTCATGCTATAGTTGCCACTATTTCATTTTTTGTGGAATATAAACATCCCATAATTGTACTTTTGTGTAATATACTTTCATTTATGAGTATTTAAATCATCATTTTTTTATCCATCTTTCATGTGGCATATGTTTTGTATGTTACCAAATCGGTAAGGGAACCTTTCTCCCTCCACTTTTTAAAAGACTTTGTTTTTGTAATGACTTTTAATTTACATGTTATTATGTTGGGATATGTTATTTAATATCTTTATTGATGTAAAAATTATGTCCATGTGATGAGATACCCTTTTTATCTCATCAACACATTTTATGAATTTTAAAGTGACACCATTAGGCTGTCGAATTTTTTCAAGGGAACTTCTTATCCTAATTTCAATTATTTAGGTTCAATAGGTTCTTCTTTAATATGAAATCATATGATTATGTGTGAATGTCCTCTGATTGTTTTAAACTTAATATCCACTTATATTGGGTGTATTCATATTTTTCGCACATAATTATTTGATTGATTTATCCATAATTTAAGGATACCATCTTTATAAGGGCTTTTTTCTCAATTTACATTTCCTTTGGGAATTCATTGTTTTCATGCACCAATTCCATCTTTAATGGTGTATATACTGTCCTTTGATTTATTATATAATGAATACCTTCATTCTCATGATATTATAATTTTTTGAATAATAGTTATTCCTCAGTTATTTGTATTCAAGTGTATCTTATTTTGTTAATAACTCATTAACTAAAATATCAACTTAACTCTTTTAAAGATTTATTCTTCTAAATCATTCTTATTAATGTCCATGTTTTAAACATGGTTTTAAGGATTTATTTATATGGACAATATTGTTTTAAAATTTAAATTCTTTTAAAATCTTCAAAGTGTTAAGGGACACTTTGATTCAAAAAAATCTCTTTATTAAATGGTTTTGAAAATGGTTTGATAAAGCATTGATTTTTTCAATATCTTGAAATGATATATTGTGATTTCAAATGAATTGTTAATTGTGAAATGTTTTTATTTTCAATATTTTATTTTCTATGATTTTATAATGCTATATTGACATTTGACAGGTGGTTACGTGATAAACCAAAGGACAGGTGGTGCCATGAATACAGGACGGGTGGTTAAGTTATAACCTCCAATGCAATGGGTATCGAATCCAGCCGTATCACTATTCCATTTTGTGATATGTGTGGATGTCGACCGTATGGTTATTCAAATTATGTATGTTTATGTACCAAGTTACCTTTATATGTTATGTGTTCTTTATATTGGTTTTATGGTAAACTTTGGGTTAAAAAGGCTAAGTAATGATGATTTATTCAGTGAATAGTGTTTACTATTTATAAAGATTAAAAGTGTTACTTATGTTAAAGTATTCATTGTTTATTTGTTGTTTTGAAAAATATATAATTTTACTTCTTTGTGTATCTCTTACTAAGCTTTTTATGCGCATCCCAAATTATTTTGAAATGTTATCCACTGGTCATATTGATGAATAACATCATTGATGAGATCAAAGAAAAGTCATGCAGTCTAAAACATGGAACTAGACATATTTCTTTTTAAAAGTTTTTATTTTATGTAAAAAAATAGATACTAATTAGTAGTGTCTACTTATAATCATTAAGTAGTTATGTAATAGTTATGGCCTAATTTTCTAAAACTCTAAACCTGAAAAGATCCTCAATGTGAATTATTCATTTAATTTAAGATCATGTAAGTTTTAAGGTTGGGTCCTTATAATTGGTATCAGTGGTCAGTTTAGATAACTTTCGAGGTTTGTGTATTCATTAAGCATAAGTGACATTACCATAATGGTTATGATTTCAGAAAGATTCATTGTTTTATAGATAAAGTGAATGATTTTAAGATATCATGAATAAGTATATCTTAGTATTTACCCTCCTCATAAGATATTATATGATGATTTTACTGAAATACTCACACTTATCGTTTTGGTTTTATTAGATGACTGGATCAAGCAGGAATAAAAGTAACAATTGATGTGAAGAAAGCCATGGTGATTTTCTTAATGGTAAATTAAATTAAATGAGAGCTACAATGAGAAATCTTGTGGTTATTCTCAACCAACTATTTGTAGTCATGATTTATAGCCTTAACCATGGTTATTTTTATAAGGCGTCGTATATGCGAGAAACAAATCCATAAGAAACTTCAGGTAATAATCATAAATTTAAGTATTTTCAAAAACCGTTGTGTCAAGGATGTGGAAACAAACACCTATGAAAATGCTTTAAAGAGATGAGAAGATGCTATAGATGTGGAAATGAAGGTCATAAAGCAAGAACCTTACATTGAAAAAGGAAGCATCATGTTGACTCTAAGAAAGGGCAAGAAGATATTTCTGAGGGATAAATTGAATGTTTTAAATGTGGTGGGAATGGTCAATATTCAAACACGTGTCCTATAATGGTGTTTTTGGAATGGTATCACCAAGGTCGTACAAATATTAATTTAGCAATACCAAAATCCATTCTGACTGAGGATTAAGAAACTGACAATGAGCAATGAATGGTATGGATTATTTCTTGACATATGTTTTCTTGTTATTGAAATCGTAGGATATGATTGATTATTTTGTTTGTAGGAAAGATGTATTTCAGAATATGTTAGAAAAGAATGGTTAATTGATCATGAAGAATGTTTAATGAGTAAGAATTCAACATATAAGGGATTAAAGAGTTATGGTAGAATTTAGGATGGTGAAATGCTTAAATGTATTAAGGCTCTTCTGATGATGGGATTACATTAGAAGTATTTTTATAGTTTGTGATGACCATGATATTTGCTATATGAAAATTTTATTCATGGAATAATTATCTTCTCTTTCGTGGATATAGTTATAAAGAACCATTTGGGTTTATATGATCTGTGAATTTGGGGAAATTACCGGTTAATACATTTTGGGATGTAAAATGAAAGTTAGTAGATAAACTTTGTGGTTAAAATATGTTATGGTAATTTTTGATGAATTTATCTCTTTTTTGGAATTTTATAAATTAATTAGTTTTTGAAAAGGTACAAAACGCAAACCATTTGACAACTCATCGTGTCAGATGAAGCTGTAGAAATCGAACCTACAACCAAAGTGCGACTGGTATTTATCGCCTACCACTAGACTACGTGATATCCCTGGTTAGTATGACTAATTCTATTTAGTTAGATGATATTATGAATCAAGAAGATGTCAACTTTTGGGTTATCTATGGAAATTATTAACCTATCATGGAGGATATGTGATTAGGTTAATAACTATTCAATAAGAGACTATAGGAGTAACTAATGTAATTTGGAGATAAATGTTAAGATTTATCTTGGATGACTATGTGAATAGTTCCTTTTGAGATTTGTGTTTAAATTATATTTTTTATTAACTTTATGAATTTTATAGACCATTATTTATTGAATCGTCTTGGATGAAATTTGGGTATTGTTTGACAAATTTTGGAGATTAACAGAAGTTTTTCATTTTGTAAAAGATTATACTTTTTGGGGATTATCTGATCTTCTACTAACCAATTTTGGTTTTGGTTAAGGTTGAATGACATGGGAAATATATTGTTCATCATTTGAGGATCATTTAATTCTCTCAAAGTATATTATACCACTTTTAATGTGATCAAATTCATCTTGAATACTCATTATTTAGAGAAAATATGAGTTTGTGTTAGAAATATAGTATTGAATTAAAGTCTAAATCATAAGTAATTATGCATCCTTATGTTTTTAGTTAATATCATAAATAAATTCCTTAATGAAAATTAAATTTAAAGAAAAACATTGAATGTTAACTTTTCTTATTGTGGAATCAATGACTGTTTTTCCCATCACATGTTTGTGATTTTCTGGTGGGCAACTCTCTCCAAATCATGTCTTCTACCACTCTCCATCAAAACATGACTGTTTGTTTTCTCTTCTATATCCATGATTCCCTACATGGAATCATATAATGGGTTGTCTAGAGAGACCTTTATTTATATCTTTCTTCAATTTAAAGTGATATTTTTATTAACACATTTTCTGATGTCGGACATTCAATGTTGTTTCCGATCCCAAATTCAAAAATGTGAGGATTCAATTCCAAAAAGGGAAGAAGGATGTAACATCCTTGGAAAATAAATAATATTACATTTTAATATTTATTAATATTTGTGAATTAAATATTAATTTTACTTTAAAGGTGATTCTATGTTCGATAGCGTACACGATATGCAACAACGGATTTCATTGAAATCATTCGTTGCACACTAATAATATAATATTATTATTTTAAATGGCAGATAACTCCTAGCCATTGTATTGGAACGAACGGAAATAACTAAATAGAAAATGATTATACATTTTTGTTAAATGTATTTGCATTTATCTAATAAAACATAGTGGCTTAAAATGTGATTGAATGGAATTTTAAACATAATTTACATTCAAAGGTGGATTTACCACCTTTTATTGGAGAACCCAATTTAAATCTAATTTTGGTCACATTAATAAATTCTATTACACCAAATTAAATATTTCATTATAATGTGTACATCAAAATTAATTTGGGTAATTTTTTTTTATTTTTATGATAAAGTTCATTTTTTAATGAATAGTGAAAAATATTGTATTTTAATTAAAAAGTGCCATTTAATTTAATTTATTTATATGGTTATATTATCTTTTTAATTGGTTTTAAAGTGAAATTAAAATATATTTTAACCATTTAATCCAATGTTGTTCATTAGAATTAATTTAACTTTTAATGTGGACATAAAGAAGTATCAATCTTTTGATAGTTATTGTTTCTTAAAAACAAGCTATTTATTTTGATAACATGATTTAATTTTAAAATTATTTAATTCCACTTATATGTTTTGAATTTGGATAAATATACATCATTTTTTAATTCAGAATATTAAATATATCTTTGGCTTAATTTTTGTTATTTTTCTGAAAAACTTCAATTTTTTATGAATTGTGAAACAACTTAGTGGTAGTTAAAAAACATACATTTTCAATTAAATGAAATTTTAACACTTCTGTGAAATGAATTTTGAAAATCTGACATACATGGTTGTTATTAGTAATTAAATTTTGGTTCATTAAGATGAAAATAATTTTTGGTTAATAATAACTTTTGACATTTATTTACCACAATTAAATGTAAATAGGGTAATTCAAGGTAAAAAGAATATTATAATAATTCAAAATATCAAGAACACTTGTTCTAAACATATTTTATGAGTAATGACTGACCATGAGAATCCTTGGGACTATTTTGGGACCCTATGGAGACAATTATAAATGATATTGACACTTTAGATTAATTAATTTAATGTAATGGAAAAAATGACATATACAAAAAAAATTTAGTACATTATTTTTATATGGTGTTATATAAGGAATATATTTCCCTATAAAAATTCATTGGAAATCCTGAATTATTTCCTACATTATAGTATTTTTTTTATTATTTTTAGACATTGAATAAATTATATTATTCATGACACAATAATGATGATGTATTTACCTCATTATTAAATGAATTAAATAAATAAGATTATAATGATTAAAATATTATCCAATACCAGTCCAATTCCAATTGGATGATTATATTTCATCCATGAGTAATCTTATCTTCAACTATAATGATTTTTGGACCTTTATAAATCTAATATCATTGAATTATAAAATATTATTTTCTCAAATTCCTAAAGATCCCCTCCTATCCCTTATAAAATGAGACAGCTTCTAACCAATTCCTCACACATCTCAAGCCATTTGTCTTGTACAATCTCTACCCAATTAAGATCTCTACACCCCTCTCCTCCACCAAGAATCCTTACTTTAAGTGTAAGTCACTTCAATATGTCCTTTGGTTCAAACCAAAGGGTGTTTTCCAAATTAAACGATATTAAAGAATAAATTGGTCAAGTCGGACAACGAGGTAAGGGATTTTCTTATCTCACATTTAATTCCGTTAGATTTCCATTGTTTGCCACTTATTCATTGCATGTTGTTTAATTTGTCCTGACATTTGATATATATTATCCCTATTTTTATTATATTCATGGTTTTTTTGGATTCATTTGGTGGTTATTACCTTTTTGTCATATGACTCATTTGGTTACAACGTGGTAAAGGGTTTCATCTCGCATTTTATTCCCATGAGATTCATGCTATATTTGCCGCTATTTTATTTAGTGTGGCATATTCAATTCCCATTATTGTACTTTTCTGCAATATACTTTCATTAATTTGTATTTAAATCTTCATTTTAAGATCCTTTATTATTGTGGCATATGTTTTTTATGTTACCAAATCGGCAAGGGAACCTTTCTCCCTCCTCTTTTTTGAAGACATATATTTGTTATGTATTTTAATTTACATCTTATTATTTTGTGATATGTTATTCTATATCCTTAATGATTTAAACTTTACGTCCAAGTGATAAGATACCCTTGTAATATCATCAACTCATTTTCTGAATTTTAAAGTGACACTGTTAGGCTGTCAAATTTTTACAAGGGAACTTCTTATCCAAAATTCAATTATTTGGGTTCAACTTGTACTTCATGAATATGTCATCGTATGGCTATGTGTGAATGTCCTCTTATTGTTTTACAATTAATATCCACTTTTATTGGGTGTATTTATATTTGTCACACATAATTATGTGATTGATTTATCCTTAATTTAAGGATACCATATTCATAAGGGATTTCATCTCAATTTACATTTCCATTGAGAATTCATTTTTGTTATGCACCAATTACCACTTATATGGCGTATATACTGTCCTTTGACATATTATATCATGAATCTATTTATTCTCATGATATTATAATTTTATGAATAAATGCTATTCCACAATTATTTACATTCAATCATCTCTCATTTTGTTAAAAAATATTTAACTAAATATCATTTTAACTATTTTAATGATTTATTATTCTAAATCATTCTCATTAATGTCCATGATTTAAAAATAGTTTTATTAATTTATTTATATGGACATTATTGTTTTAAAAAGTTAATTCCTTTTAAATAATCAAATTTGTATGGGACACTTTGATTCAAACAAATCACTTAATTAAATGGTTTTCAAAATGGTTTGATAAAGCATTGATTTTGTCAATATCTTGAAATGATATATTGTGATTTCAAATAAAATTTTAATTTTGAAATGTTTATATTTGCAATATTTTCTATGAAATGATTTTATAATGGTACTTGGACATTTGATAGGTTGTTACAAGATAAACCAAATGACGGTTGGTGCCGTGAATACCAGGACGGGTGGTTACGTTATAACCTCCAATGCATTGGGTATAGAAGTCAGCCGTATGGCTATTCTATTTAGTTATATGTGTGGATGTCGACCATATGGTTATTCCATTTAACTATGTTCATCTCCCAAGTTACCATTATATGTTATGTGTTCTTTATATGTGTTTTATGGTAATATTTTGGTTTCAAAAGGGTATGTAATGATTATTTTTTCTGTGAAGTGTATTCACTACTTCCTAAATGTGAAAAGTATTACTTATGTTAGAGTATTCATAGTTTTCTTTTTGTTTTAAAAAACAAACAACTTCACATTTTTGTGTGTCCATTAATAAGATTTTTATGCTCATCCCATGTTTTTTTGAAATGTTTTCCATAGGACTTAATGATGAATAGTAACATGAATGGGATAATGGAAAAGTCATGATGTCTAAAACATGGAACTAGACATGTTTGTTTTTAAGTGTTTTTATTTTATGGAAAAAATAGATACTGAGTTGTGGTGTCTAGTTGTAATCTTTCTGTTGTTATGTAATATTTATGGCCTAATTCTCTAAAACTCTAAACATGAAAAAGATCCTTAATGTTAATTATTCATTTAATTCAAGATCATGTAAGGTTTATTGTCGGGTCCTTATACCTTTAGAAATAAAAACTCCATGAATGATCATAAAACTCTACCAAGCATCACCTTTAAACATAATATATATACAAATCACTAATTACCAGTTACATACCATAAATCATAGGGACTAATGATAGTGAATTATATGTTCCTTTATCTGCATTCTTTGATTGAGCAACAACTTCCACAACAACTAAGTGATTAGCATGAGACATATCCACAAAATTTATGTTGAACAAGATATAATATCATGGGCCATTGTACATATCTTGAATGAGAAGAAATTATTTCTATATAATGACTTATGGATAAGCATCCTACATTTTAACAATCTCAGTGATCTTAGGGATTGATTTATGATCTTTTTCTTCTTCAAGAGTATCATCTTCTCAGTGATCTAGTTTTGGAACATTCAAAAGCTCTTCCGTCTTACATTATTCTTGTTGATATATATCCAGATCAAGTTCATCCAATTGAACTGAACAAGATTTCATTACAGATTCTAGCATTGGTTCATTAGGCATGGTTTCTTCTATGTTCCTTATCCTTTTGAAAAGTTCCTCATGATTTACATCATCTAAAACATCTTCCTCAAGATATATATCATATCAAAGAATTATTTTTTTATATTGAGAAATACCATCGGTTTTTATTTTCCATATTCTTCACTTATTTGGGAAAATGAACCTATAAACATAACATTTCCTTGCTCCCATTGAGTAAAAGTTTCATATTTATTTGTAGTTACAGGAAAAAATTTCTCTTTAATTTTAAAAAAAAAATCCAAACTTCTTTAACGTACCAACATTCAATACATTAATGTTATTAAATTTGACTTGAGAATCAACAATTTACATAAAAATATTCCTTAGTAGAATAAGATAAAATATCATTTATAAGGACAGAATTACAGCCATACCTATGAATGAAAAAAATAACTCAAATATCTCATCATATATCTAAGAAAGCTCAGGTTGATGTCACTGATGATCATAAAAGTTATATACGTGTCTGGATATAAAATATTTTCCATATCATCAACCCTATGAGAAATAGCAGTTTCGATAATCATTACTATAACCTTTTAATCTACCTTAAGATCCTTTTCAAACGTTTTCATAATGTCTTTTATCTAGATAAGAAATACATATTATCATGTGATTTATGATATTGATTTTAAATTGATCGAAGATAAAAATTTAATACTCAATTATGGGAAGATTTAAAAAATTGAAAAATTTATACAAAACAGATTGAAAAAACGTTATATTATATTTTTAATGATATTATGTCATCTATTTCATGGAAACAAAATTGAACATTTCTCTAAAACAATTTATGTTCAATCTAATAATGTAAATTTTTTACTTTCCTCATTAAACAGAAACATCCCAACATTGAAAATCTAGATCCTATTTGACTAGAAGTTTTTTTGATACATCCATTCAAAATATATGACGTTTCCTTGAAGAATATTTCATGAGGGAACATGCGGGAACTTCGTTTCACTTGGTTCACCTTCGTCTATTCATTTGGGCATCTATCATTTATAAGAATTTGATTGTTGATGTTTTTCTGATTTTAGGGATTAGAAGAATGATGAGGTTTTGAGAAGGTCAAACACTTAGAAAATGAAAATGTGATGAAGGATGAAGGTTTTTAGATTCTATGGATCAGAAGAAAGTTGAGTGTTCTGGTAGGAGAAGTGGTTTGAAATTGAAAATTTAGGGAATGTTTAAGGTTTTTATGAAGGATGCTGAATTGGTCCAGTTTCTCATGTCGATTACGTAGGGTATTAATTAATTTTTTTGTTTTTTAAATAACATGATTTGAAAATAAAATTAAGGAAATTGTATTTAAGAAAATAAATGAAATATTAATTTGATAGTGAAATTAATATATATTAAAAAAACAAAGACTTTAAAAAATTTAACAAAAATTAATTGATAAAAAATTATTTAAAATTAAATCAACTTAACTCTCGATAAATAAAATGAAATATTATTGTGGGAAGTTGTTTTGATAAAATAACATCTAATTGATATTTGATATTTATAAATTTATAATAAATATGTTTTAAGAAAATTATCCATTAAAAAATGATGCCTCATTTCAATATTCATAGTCCTCAAATGACTTATAGGAATTATTAAAATATTTTTTGCACTAGTATTATCTAATTAAATTTTTATATTATTTAAATTTAGTTCAAAATCTACTAGAGTGTTTTTTTCATCAATAATACTTGTACACAAAAACATTCATTAGGAACCTATTATACATCAAAAGTTGAAAGGGAAACAAAGTGTTTCTTCATACTCAACTAGGATACTAAATATATTACTAAAATGTGACAGGTTCCTGAGGGGTTATTTCTATCAATCTATAACCTACAAAGTAATCATTTGAATATGAAATTAAATTTAAATCACAATTTCAAGGGTAAAGAAGTGATTCATAATATATCATTTTAAATATATAGAAATTACTTTAACAGTATTAAGATGGTATTATTTTGGATTTTTCTGAAATCTATCAGATAAAAATATAAAAAACAGAATTTATCTTCCGTTTTTAGTAAGATATAATAAACTCTCAATCATACATTTATATAACTTGTTGTCAACTAGTTTTTCAGATTCATCAAAATCTGGAATTATATTGGTACACATAATAATAGTACAAGTATTACTATTTCTAGGCACAAAATCTTTCATAAAAATCAATAATATATGAACATCAACATAAAACACTTCCACGTTATTTTTGTTAAATATGACATCTTAAAAAAGATATTTAGTTCTCCCATCATACATATTTGGATTTGTTTTTTAATAATATTTGAAAAATCATTACAATGATTTTTATTTATTAAACCAAAAATTATATCATCAGCATATATTTATACTAATAACAAATTAGAAAAAAATTATTCTCTTAAAAATAATAGGTTCTACTAATCCTAAAGAAAATCTATTTTCTAAATAAAAGAGCTTAATATTAAATTCCGAGATCTAGGTTCTTATTTATGGCTATAGAGGGCTTTTGAATGTTTAAAAATATAATTTTGATTATAATGGTTTTACGAACTAAGATGTTGTTCATCCTAAACTTCTTATATTAATTTTATATTTTATAATAGGACTATTTAACATCAATCTTATATAATTTAATGTTTATATTATATCCATATAGTAAAAGGATTCTAAAAGATTCTAATCTAGCTATAGGTGTAATGGTTTCATCAAAATCTATACCTTATTGTTGATTATTTCATTTTACTACTTATCAATCTTTAATTCTTGTTATGATCCCTTGAGCATCTGGTTTATTTCTAAAGATCTAATTTGTTCATATTAATGGATAATCTTATGGTCTTTCTACTAAATGCCAAAATTCATTTCTTCTAATTTTGTTGAGTTCTTACTGCACTACTAATCTCCTACTCTCATCGTCTAAAGCTTAAAAAAAGATTTATGTTCTAAAAGAGATATAATGGATTAAAATTCAACTAGGTTTCCTATATTTCTTCTGGATATAATTCATATTTCTAGGTCTCGTATAAAAGTTTCTAAAGGATGGCTCTACACAGTTCTAGAATATATTTGTATGAAACTTTCATGTTGTTCATTTTCATATTCTTATGAACAATACTAAATTATATTTATATCATTTTCAAAATCATATTTTTGGGATTCAAGTCTAATGTTTTCAAATGAATCAACAATTGCAAATGTTTGATCATTCTCTTTAATAAAAGGGTAAGTGTCATCAGAATTCACATGAACTGATTCTGCAAAAATCATTGATATTTTTTAAAATACTCTATAGGATTTACAAGTAGCATAACATACTAAAAATATTCTATCATCGTTCTTTGAAAACAAATTACCATGGTTGTCTTTATTATTCATGAATTACACCTTTCATCCAAATACATTAAAGTACTTTACTTTTAGTTTTCTATTATTCTAAATTCCATAGGGATTATATCTAATAAAAGTTCTTATTAAGACACTATTCATTAAATAGTTGGTTCTATATAAAGATTATTCCCATAAGTGGGTTGGATGTCTGTATTAATTCACCATATTCCATCAAATTTCATTAATTGTGTTGT
Organism: Viscum album; assembly: GCA_963277665.1. Lineage (NCBI taxonomy): Eukaryota > Viridiplantae > Streptophyta > Magnoliopsida > Santalales > Viscaceae > Viscum > Viscum album. The sequence goes on from OY728133.1 coordinate 1,676,475,994, forward strand.
TTCTTCATTCGATAATTCAATTTGGTTGAGGTGTTCTTGGTGGATAAATGTGTGTTTAATTCCTAGGATTGCGCAAAGAGAATTAAATTCCTGATTCTCAAAAACCTCCATCATGATAAAATCTCAATTATGTTATTTTAAATTCATTTTAATTCTAAATTTTTTTATAAAAACCTTAAAAAATAGGAACACATAACCTTTGGGTTTTAGAAAATACATTCATGTAAATATTAATAAATAATCAACTAAAAAAAATATTTTTACAATCCAAAAATTGTACTATTGGTTGTCTAAATATATCCATATGGATATGTTCTAATTGTTTTGAAGTTGATTTTTTTTTAAATTTATTTTAATGGTGATTTGGGATGTATGTTGATTTGATATGCATTGAAAAATCTATCATCTCCAAAATTAAGTCTAATAATATATGAAACTAATTGTTTCTTAGAAAATTTATGTAAATAATATATATTTTAGTGACTAAGACGTCTATTCCAAATACATGACTCCTTTTTTTATAAGTTAAACATTTCAATTTTTATTTACGTAAGGAATTTCTACCCAGAGTATACACATTTTCAGTTCTTGGTGCTCCAAATTTAAGCAGTTTATCTTTGAAAACTGAGTAATTTTTTTTAGAAAAATCAACATGAAATCCATCATAAGAATGTTTAAAAACACTTATCTAATTGTTTTTAACTCCTCCACATATATTACATTATAGATTGTATTGTATTTTGATCTCCATCCATTCCTACTCAAATGATATTTTCTTTTTAATTGTCAAAAAAATGAGTAGTCCACCATTCATTTGATACCATGTATGATTTTTTTGAGTCTCCACTCATGTTCTTGGAATAGCCATTGTCCATATAGAATATGTCCTATTAGTTTTTGTGTATTTTTTATTGCAAAATTAATTAAATATGTTTTTGTTTAGGTACCCATATTTTATTGGTTCCAACACTATCTGCGAGAAATGATATGAGAATCTATATCTGTCTTATATTTCAATATTTCAAATTTCTAGATTCAGATGTATTCATATAAATGAAATCCTCTTTATACCATTGATATGAGGATATCTCAAGAATCATCTGTTAGTTTAATAACATTTTATTCCACAAAAATAACATGTAGGATTTTTGGAATTTGGTACAAATTGAATTTTTTTATAATTTTTGTTTTTCATCATTTCATCAATTACAAAACTTTTATATTTTAGTAACATTCTTTTCATGAATATAATTCAGAGATTTTATACTTTTGTAGAAAAATATAAACACTTTTTTAAGACTCTACCTCATCCAATAATTCTTTCATTTATTTTTCATAATCAATATATAGTTATGTAGATTAATTAAAATTTTCACTTTATTGTTTTTTTTATAATTGTGTATCTTTCACCAAAAATAACACTGGGAATAATATTTAATTATTTATGATTCAATAATAATGAATCATATTTATCCTCAAACATGAACACTATGAATCCAATTTATCATTTGAGAAACTATCATATTAAGAGGAAGAATAATAATATGTTTTACCTCTTCATATTAATTACCCATAAAGAACATTTTTACTTTGAAATTTTGTGTCTCATTCTATAAACTAGATTTTGTGGAGCAGCTAGAGTCATTATATACAATCCACATATCATTCATGGATATTTTTTCCCTTTATATTCAAAATAATCATTCTACTAATATTTACTTTCTTTCCTATTTCTATCATATGTAAATTGGTGGAAATTAGGTCTTATGTGATCTAATTTATTCATTCATAGAATCTTACTTCATGAGGTTCTTTTTCATCATTCTAGAAGTATTTTCTGATGCCTAATTTCTCTGTCTGAATTTTTCTAATCATTATGGATAGATGAGCCAGTTAAATTTCAGAATCTAAGGAGTCATAAATTTCTTCTATTTTGACTTTTTTTCCTTCTTTGTTGTGTTTCTGATATGTCACATCGAGTGAATTATTTTTCTTTTTTACTACAATCTTTTGATATTTAGCTTTATATTTCATTTTTTATTGATAAAATTTTCATTGTTCTAATTAATTATTCAATGTTCAAATTCATGATTGGTGATCATTGAGGAATAGATTCAGATATATCGTTCAATGTAGAGGGTACAACTCTATATAATTTCATTTCGTTATATTATTGACTAAAAGGATAACATTAGATAGTAATATTTTCGAAAATAACTATTAACCTTTATTTCGTCAATGTGATTATTTCCCCATAAAACATTTTAAATGTGTCAAAATTTAGTTTGGGAATAGCATATCTCATCTGTCTAATGTTACTTGTTCTTTTATACATAACAAAAATAGTGTTCTACATTTCACAGGCAATGGAGATTTTGAAACTCAATTGAATTAATTAGGTCCGAGACCATATATAATAGCATTCATTGCATTTGAGATGATTTTATATTCAATATATGTTTGAGTAGTCCAAGTCTATAGTATTTTCATGGATCAAAATTGATGTGATGATCGTTGAATAAAAATTTTGGCCTATATTTTTTTGATATAGGAGTACTTGAGACTACTAGCATCCATAGTTGTCAAAAATAATGTATAGAGAACGAACCATATAAATTAATTCATTTGGAACAATCATTGTCATATTCTTTTTATATTTCTTATTCTTTTTTACTTTTTATAGCTTTATCACAAAATATTCCTTCTAATACCAATTTTTAGGTCAGAATAATACATAGAAAACATAATAAGGCTGAATTGAAACTTTTTAAAAATCTTGGCAGATTATTGTTTGAAAATAAATCTATGATTAATTCAAATATGAAATTTTATATTTAGTATAAAATATTAAAATGAGAAAATTAGAATTAATGAACAAAAAAAATTTATAGTGGTTTGGGGTACAAATATCCCCTAGTCCACCCCACTAACTCTCTCTCTATGAGCATAATTAATTTCACTAGTACGGTCCTCTATTCACAAGACCATAAAATATATAAATTAGTACAGGTAGTTGACACATTTTTAAACAAGGAAAAACATATCCTTAATTTTTATAGTGAATTAGTAAATCCACATCATAGAACATGAAGATGATATTTAGGAAAAAACTGAGTACAAGCAGTTGATACTCAAACTATTATAAAGTGTTTGATTTTTTGATGGTTCAGGTTCATAATTAAAATTATAAAAACAATATTTGATAGTATATGGATCTTTCTCTTTAAAAATGAATATTATTTATGAAATAATAACTCTAAAATGGTACTATTTTCAAATTATCTTTTATAATAACAGGAAAAAAACAACAGTAGTAATCCTAAAACAATTTGAGGATTGAATATGTATATATCCAATGTGTAGCATCTTTATAAAATAAAAATTTTGATCATTCATTGAAGAAAAACGATAGAGGATATTCACTAGAATACAGTCGTATGTCTGAATTTTGTATCACCAATATGATGAAAGGATACACTGGTAGAATATGTAGAGTATACTTCTTGATAAGGTAATATAGATCCACAAAAATCGCTCAATAGATCATAGATATACAAATTCAAAATAATATATGGGACTCGTAACATCCCTTAAGAATATGAGTGATTTTCTGTATTGAATATAGCACTTTAATTGATCGTAATGAGCTTTCAATTAGTCATAAATGAGCATTTATTGGATATTTAATTATTTCTAGACCATTACAAAAATCACAAATAAAACATGATAATTTAAAATTTCAGTGTTAAATAGTCAAACGTAGGTTTCCATCATAAAATTAAAAAACACCAAACATAGGTTTCAACTACATAGAATTTATTATCCAAAAATAATGTTGACAATGTATGTTGATCATAAAATTAAGGTTTATATACCATATATTTTCATTCTAAACGCAGTGTTATTTAATTAGGTAAGGTTCTTTAACCAATGTTTCTTTCTTAAAAAATGTAAGGTTCTATCAAAACGCAAGGTTCAATAACTATACATTTATGATAACATGGGTTTAATGATTAATACGTATGGTTCAGAATGTAGGTTTTATTCATTATGTGTGGTTTTGAAGCTTATTTTTCATTCTATATGTTTTGTTTATCAGTGTAGTGTATGAACATTGTTTCTATAATACACATAAAAATTCATTCTGAACACTTTAACAAATATTCCATGAATATTAGTCCATAATAAATATCAATTTCATGAAATACACTTTAATTAATATCATTACTAAAATAAACAAGTGTATTTTTTTACATTAGAATCAATAATATTTATATGTTATTATTGAGAAAAAAAATCCCCAACATAAATTTCTATACGTGGTGTAATTTAATTATAAATAATTGTTTAAATTTAAATGAAAACCTGTTTTATATAAAAGATTAATTTTCAGTACAAAACATAATTTACATCTAATAAATATCTTATAAAAATAAAATTAAAGTGTAAATATTATAATTAATATATTATTAATAAATCTCATTAAAAAAATTAATAATTATATATTAAATTAATTGGGTGAAGACAAAATCACATTGTGGGCATAAAAATAGTGTTGGAAAAAATATGTTTTTAATCCCAAAATATTAACTTATACCAAAATAAACTAAAATGATGATTCATATAAAATTAATTATACAATTTATAATAAATTGATACTTATTTTATTTTAATGGTAAAATATAAAAAATAATGGTACATTTCATTGAATGGAAGTTATTGTTTATTAGAAAAAAATATATATTATCTATTCATTAAGAAATAAATATATTTATAAAAATTATGAAATTTCAACATATGATAATATATAAATTATTATTTGATATATGAAATATATTTACATTAAAAATATTTCTAAAAATAGTAGAAATATATAATAATAGATGCATTCAGAAAATTTAACCAAAACAATTGTTTATGAAAACATTTTTTTGAATCAAAAATTGACTTTATGAATTTTTGGAAGTAATTTATTATAAATTAATCAATACATTTTAATTGCATTTAAAAATTACAAATAATATCCATAAATTACTATTTTTAATTCATACCCATCAATATAGTGTCTATGTTATAATAGTTTATTGTATTGTAGTCCATATAGACTCGAGGTTATTTGTAATGAATGATATTGAATAATTCATGTTTATTTCAAAGGAAATACATATAAATAAATAGGGTGTAATATTTTTCCCCATTTAAAATTATTCTTATTTCTATATTACAAGTTTTATTCAAAAAATTTGGTTGTGGGTGTTTGTCACATCATGGTTGATAAGATGATTAAATGGGTTTTTAAAGAATGATGGTTTTGACTTATGTTCTTAACATAACATTGTTTAATTAATTCATGTTCATGTGGGATAGATCATGATTATAAATACCAATATAAAATTATGTAATTTTAGGATTTATCATGGTCAAATGTACCACTGTCAAATTGGATCACCAATCGATGGCATAGTAAAAGGATTACTCACCACACAGAGTTATTGAGAGGACCATGTTTTTCAATTACATGTGTGTGTGAGTGTGGGAAACAAGGGTGTGTTATTAAAAAATAATATTAAAATTATTTATTCTACTTATTAAAAATAAAACACATTTTTTTTTGGAATCATTCCTTTAGAAAATGTATTCTTTTATGTTATTTATTATTAAGAAAACTGCTTTCTATTTTTGAAATTCTTCCTATCTATTTTATTAACCTATTAGATAAATTTTTTTAAGTCTTAGTGGAATGCGGGAAATGAATATTGGGGTTTTTTTACTAGATATTAGTAATCACCCAATGTATAGGAACATTGGTGAATTTGCAGATATTATTTTATATGTTACATGAAAGGGGACGGTTCCTTACATCTCTAGCAATGATCTTTGATGTCGATGTCATTGTTTCTGGAGATAGATCATTGATTGGTGCATTATTATTATAGAGTGGTTCCATCTTAGTGAAATATTCATTTACATTTTGGAAATTTGAGTATTCTTATTTATACAATATATTTCTTACTCGGATGATTGTCTTTTAACCATTGATTACTATAGGTTTATTTACATTTATTATTATTGGGTTTTTCTGCATACATCATTTAAATAATGGGTTTCATTTTATTTATTCACGTTTTTTCATTTTATGGTTGTGTGTGTATGTAAAAAAGAGAAAATCATCCCACGTGAAATCTTGTTCTTAAACTATTTTCAATTATTAATATTCATTTGTCTACAGAGTCTGACATAAGGTTACTAACAACTCTTATTATGACCAATCCAATGAGTTGGGTGGGGACGTTATAATAATAATGTAATAAACATCATTTTAATTAATTATTTAAATTATTATAATCATCCACCTTGGGTGATGATGAAAAATAAAAAACATTGTTCCATGGAGGTGGTAGTCCACACATACACAGAAATGACTTTTTAATTTTCTATATAATGGAATTATTGTATAAATTGATTTATCAAATCAGAAAATTAATCATGTAATAAATATAATGTTTATTCATTAAATTACCAATTTAAACAATCTGTGTATGGAAGTGATTAAAAATAAAACACATCATTCATTGAGGTTATAATCAGCACGTACACAAAGATGTTATATTCATTTATCTATGGAGAATGTAAAAAGGTAGATAATGATTATTCCAATAATATATTAAAACATCATTATACTAATTATAATAATTTCATTATATTATTATTATTATATAAGGATTGAAAGAGTTGTATAAATAAAAAAGGTTAATGAGTGGGTAATATTCTTATTATGAAATTTAACCTTCCCATAGAGGGCCTCTAAGAAGTGAAGGAATTTGGGTAACATTCTTAAAATAAAAGTGAAATATATAATTATTAAGATACATAGCAGATAGGTAAAATGGTAAAAGGTTAATGTGTAATTTTAAAAGTATGTCTACCATGAATTTGATGGAAGTGACCTCAATTAATATATGAAAAGAATTGACTTTTACCTAGAAATGAATGTTAAGTGAGGGGTATGCATGGATTTTATGACAGTTAGGCGAGGAAAATTTGGTGATAAATGTAATAGTGAATTTAAATACTATATAATTTAATCTTTCTGGTTTTTTCAATGTTAATCCAACAATAAAAATGCTAAATTATTTTACTAATGTTTACCCTTAATAATATTTTTTAATAATTAATAGTGTTGATTAATTGTTTACAAATAATTTAATATTATCCCTTTTTAAAAAATAATTTTTTGTCATACTGAATTTTTAAACTATTTTAAATAATAAAATATATAATTAAGATAAAATTAAAATATAAATTAAAACATATGATATAGAGAAAATGAGTATTTGTAAAAAAATGACTTTTTAAAATATTAAGTGGTGTCAGTCTTATTCCATACGAATGTGAAAGTAAATGAATTTTAATATGTTTTTAATATATATAAAAACATTAAATTAGGATCATTATATAATATATATCAACTTACATCAAATATATAATAAGTATATAATCAATAGAAAATAATAATTCTTTTGCAAATAACACTTGTATCATTATAGTGGTAATTAACTTTAACCGTCATAGGTGCTTTTTATGTCTAAAAATATTATTCTTATTACTTAATAGAAAATTGATGATTAAAAATATATAACCCTTTTTATTTGAGCCAAATCTAAATGTATAATGATTAATAATTATATATGTTCTTATAAATAAAATTATTATTAACGTTGTATTTTATGGAAAAAATTAATTTATTATTACTACACTCAAAATACTTTTTATAGAATGATTTTTTAATTTAATTCCTAATGTTTATTATCAATATATTTTATTAAAAACATTTTTTAGTGGTGACTAATTTTATTAAAATGAAAATAAATAGTACCTTCAGAAAAATAGTTCTTTGAAAAATATCTTTTTTTATTGAATGATCATAACTCAAATAAAATTAAAATTAATTTTTAATATTCTATTCATTAAATTGTATCAACCTATTGATAATATAACATTTATTTGAAATTTTTCATGTAATTCATTAATAACACTATATTAACAAATATAATATATTTATAATACAAAATTTTATTTAAATACCATTTTTTTATTTTTTTCATTCTAAAAAATATCATTCAAATTGTTATATAATATTACAGAACATCATTATATATATTGTATACATGTAAATACAATGATTATATCTCAAATGACTATATAAATATTGTTTATGATTATTCTTTTATATATGTATACTAAAATTATTCATCCTTTATATTATGACATCTAAATGAAAACTTCTAATTCCATATTAAGGATCCTGTGTAATGTTTTATCATTTCTTAGTTTTCATTCTCATTGTAGGTTTTTTCCATCTAATGGTGATGCATAAGGGAAAAGATGATCCAGTGGATTGATTACCTATGAAAATATTATTATTTTCTATTTATTTTCCCATTTTAATTGATTCTCATTTAAAGGATATAATCATTTATGATGTGTAATAATCAGTTGTATGAAATACACTAGTTCATGTACTTTTATTGTAATGTGACTTTATGAACTGATAGTGTATTGTTAGTCTGATTAATATATATTAACACTTACACAATAATATATATTAATTTATCTGAAAGAGTAGAAAATTATTCATTAGACTAATATTCCTATAATTTAAAGAAAGATAACAGATCCCAAAACCTATGTCATTACATTTCCTCTAAGCTTTAGATTGTCCTTTAAGACTGACCATCAATTTGGGGATGATAAGTAATGCTCATATGTATATTCGTATGCTAAATAATATAAATACTTTTTTAAAATTTAAATGTGAATCGACTGCCAAGATCATATGAAATTAATAAAGGCTCACCATAACATCTCATAGATTCGTTAATATATATCCATACAAGTCATTCAATGGCAAAATACAATCGTTTTACTAGAAAATGTGTTAACTTTGTATGTTAATACATAATAAACCATATAGAATCATTATTATTATATATCTTAAGTAGTCTAGAAAAAATCAATTATGATGTTTTCCCACTTCCACATTGGTGTAGAGAAAAGTTTTTAACACCATTTGGGAGTTGTCTCTTATCCTTTAATTCTTTGTGTACAAATAATATTGAAACATAATATACAATTCCTTTCTGAATGTTTTACAACCAGAGGTTCTCTTTTAGATCCTTAAATACTTTGGTACTACCCTGGTTTATAGGGAAAATTATGTTACGTGAATCATCTATTAATTCCCACTTTATCATTTGTACCTACGTTGCACATAGTCTCTATCTAAACATGGACACAGAATATTAATTGTTAAAGTTAATAAATTTCTTCTCATCCATGTTTTTAATCATCTTTTGGAAACCCATTTCATCTTATTGAGACCACCTTTTCCTCTCTAGTAAATAAGGTTGTACAATTACATTGATAATGAATGATAAATACCTTTCTTAATTATTTCTAAATCCAAATCTACTCGCACAACAAAATAATGGTTTTTCTCAGTGGTTTTTTTATTATATATTATTTTCATTCAAATAATGTTTATTATTTATAATTTTAATTTATTAATAAAAATTAATAAATAAATATTTAGAATTATTCGTTAATAATATTTTTAAAGTTAAAAAAATTCATCAATAAGTTCAAAATTAGACTTCGATATCAGTTGACGACAACATTTGATCTAGGAGACCGTTTTAGATCCACAACTAATCAAATCAAATATTATGAAATGAAATTAAACAAAATTAGATTTAAAGTCAATAATAATTAAAATTGAAAAAATTATTATAGTTTTATGAAAAGTAGGAAATTGAAGGTGAACTTCAAAAAACCATATCATTTGATTTGGTTGTATATTTCGGCTCTACAGCATATCAAATCAGATCTTGTGATGATCTATACACCGTAGAGTTCTAGACTAATTGCTATGAGATTTTTCTTATTTCCAACCCTCAAAAGGCCTATAAGTCCTCCAAATATGAGTTTTTAGGTGGGGTACCCCCAATGTTTTAGCATTCGATGTATTTTCATCCCCATTTATGGTATTATGATTACTTTTTTCAATGGGGCCAGAATTTATTCTCTGGGATTACATTGATATTGATATTATGGTTTTGATATTTTATCATTTTTTAAAATGTAATTTTATTTATAATTAAATATAGGAATATTTTTTTTATATGAACCTTTAATAAATAACTTTTAAACATAAATATTTAAATATAAATCTATTTTTAAGCACATAAACATAATGGAAATAAATATTTTTTATGCCGTTAATTTTCAATAAATAACACCTGATTTTATTTTTAATAGTGTTTATATATATATATATATATATTAATATTAATATTTAATTATATATATGAGTGTGATTATATATATTTATTTAAAATAAATATTTGTTTATATAAATTTATGTAAAATTTTTTATATGTATATATTTTTTTAGATATTTATATCCAATTATTGAATTTTTATTTTTTTATTTTATTATTTAGTACTTATTTTTTATAATTTAAGATTTATTATTTATTATTTATTCTTTATTATCAATTCAATTATAATATTTTAAATTTTATTTGTTGTTTATTATTTTAATAATTTCTTATTGTTACTTTTTTTATTTTGTAATTTTGTTTATCAATTTACTATTAAATAACTATTTAATATTTATATATTATTTAAAATTTAAAATTTATTTATTATTTAATATTAATTTATTAATAATTTATTAATAATTTATTATTACATTATTATTTTTTATTTTTTATTTATTTATTACTTATAATTCATTTATTATTCATTATCAATTTATTATTTATTTATTTATTTATTATTTTTTTAATATTTATTATCATTTATTATTAATATAATTAATTATTTATTATTAATTTATTTAAAAATTATTTATTTATTATTTGTTTATTATTTATTTATTAAGTATTTATTATTTTATTATTATGTATTTATTATTATATGAATATAATTTGGATATATTTTTAATTTTTTAATTATTATCATTTAATATTAATTATTATTGATTTATTATTTTTATTATTATTTATTGATTATTTATTTATTTAAAAATTATTATTTATTTATTTATAATTTATTCATTTAATAAATAATTAGTATTTTATTATTATGTTCTTATTATTTACTTAAGAATTTTTTTATATTTTTTTTATTTATGATTTATGATTTATTTTTCATCATTTATTTTTTGGTTATCATTTTTTATTATTATTATTATTATTTGATTATTTATTTATTTGTTATTCATGCAATATTTAATTGTTATTTATCTGTTACATATTTAATATTTATTTATTAATCATTTATGATTTACATATTATTTATCCATTATCTATTTTTTATGAACTTATTATTTTTTATCACTTCATTGTTGTATATTCATAAAATATATAGTATTTGTTATTATTTAATATTATTTCTATTTTTATTTGTATATGTATAAGTATATTACATAATGTTTACTCACTAGATTATGAGCATACTGAAGTGGTAAAATCTTTGTAGTATATCCCAGAGGTAAGGAGTTCAAATCTCTCACAGTGTAAATATTTTCAAAATTTATGCATGGCATGTATTGAATATGCATGCATGGTAGGATAAATAACAAGTTAATAATATTAACTAAATAATTATAAGTATAGAAATAAATATATAATAATATATAAATAAACAATAAATAAGAATAAATAAATAATAAACACATGTAAATAAGTAATAAATAATAATAATGAATAATGAATAATTCTAAATTAATAATAAATATTTAATTAATTGATTACATAATTAAGAAATTAACAAAACAAAACAAAAAATTGTCAGCATATATTTAGTGGCGGTTTAAACCACCACTAAATGAAGCAAAACAAAATAAAACCCACCGCCCAAAAAGCATTGTGAAATGATTCCTAACATACAAATATTCTGCAATTTTAGAATGTGGCATACATCATTTGGTGATGATTTTAACAGTCGTTAAATGCCAAAAAACTATCAGGAAATGCATTTTTTGTAGTGTAGTTCTATGAATATTGGATCCTTAGTTATCCTCATCATGGATTGAACAATATGATCCTTCCTAAAAAATGTGTATACCACCTTGTTTACTTTCCCTGAGTGGTAGTGTATTGCACAATCATATTCCATAAGTATTTATTAATACTTATTTACCTCTGATTATTCTAATTTTTCAAAAATTTATACATCAACCTATAATGATCTATATATACGTCTCATTTTTCACTATAGAGATAGTGTATCCATATTATAAATGTTATAATCTCAGCTACCAATTCATGATCATACGATGGATAGTTTTTTTCATGGTTCTTTAATTAACTCAATCCATAAATAACAAATTTATCATCATGTATGGGGCCACACCATTGTCCTTTTTTGATGCAACATTGTATATAACAAATCCCTATTTTCTAGATAATAAGGATAATACAAGTGTACTAGTTAGCCACATCATTATTTCATCAAATATTTGTTCACGTATAATAGACCATTTGAATTTGACATCTTTTCATGTCAAAATGGTTGGTGAATTAACTAATTAATAAAAAAATTTAAAATTCTCCCATAGTAACTCAATGATCCAATGAAACAAAATATATATGATATATTTCATTTTTGGGAAATTTTTTAACAACTAATTTTTATAGGGTTAATTGACATTATATCATTGGATTCAATATGACCATGAAAATATTCTTTCGAAATCAAACATTCACACTTACCAAATTTCCCATACAACACATCCATTAGTGTGTCAATGGAAATCCATAATTTTTTTTCTTAATCTAAATAGAACATAGCTCAAATGAACTCATAATACAAGATAATCCATGATTACTCTATCCATTAGATTAATGAACATAGATGGTGAATTTTTTAACCCAAAGGGAATAATTATGAACTCTTAATACAAATAGTTTATGTAAAAAACTTCTTTCATATATAAACCTAATTAAATTTTATTTTATGACCACTAGAAGATTAACCAATCAAATATTCAAGATTATATACAATGTTTTTAGTTTGTCTTAATATTCTTGTAATATTATCCACATTTTCAATAATAACGTACTCATCCTTTTTTCTTAAATTTATGAATTTTCAATCAATGTCATCATATTATTTACAAGGAAAGTACTTTATAATTAATGTCACCTTAATGGACATTCAGTCCATATTCTCTGTCTCCCCTACTTTCTATGTGATTTAAATCAATGTCCACATCATTCATTATCTTCCGTAAAATTATATAATTCTAGGATTATCTTCACCTTCTCACTAAATCCCAAGGAAGGTAATAAATTCTCGATAGACTTGATCTACTATTTAGCTACACATGGATTTATGCATCCATTGAAGTAAAGATGTTGTTTCCACATGATGTGGTCAATCATTGTTATTCCATGATACGAATAAATAGGTTTTTTATTTGGAAAAGGTTATAAGTCATAACCTATGTCAACTTCCATAATATATATATAATTTTCATGAGTCCAACAGTAACCTCATTAAATTTCTCTAGAAGTAAATCCAGACATTCATACCGATATGGACATGATTTTCAATCCTTCTATAAGGTTCCCTTTTTATACAATGGGATATATTTAACTAGTTCATGAATATAGCATTGAATTATATATTCTTAATATATAATTTATATGAATATATTATAAATTAATGACACATAATCAAAAAATATATCAATAATATCTTAATGTATTTTTAACTAGTAATGTTCTCTACCATGGTTTTTCTATATCAAATTCCAATGGTTTTAGATATACATTCTATTATACCAACATTAACACCCCTACTCTACTAACCCAAAGTCAAAAGTTATTTTATTAAAATATTTTAAAATAAATAAATATAAATACATAGGACTAATTAGCTTATGAGTCTTGGGAAATTAGAAAAATAAATAAAAATTTCATTAAAATGAAAATAAAAGATAAATTAAATGAATAAATAAAAAATTGTAATTTCTCCTTTAAAATTCATAAGTTTCCTTTTTTAGTATTCATTTTTTTCTAGGTAAATTGGAAACATTGTAATGTGTTGATACCATATGCTTAGTAATGAGTATCATATACAATATTCTATTATATATAACCATAGAATCAATAATATTATAATAATAAATAAATTGCATAACAAATGGTGTTATGAGCATAATATATTTATGGATTACATAATTATCAATAAATTTATGGATAAGAATAACTGATATTATAGTGATATAATTTATAATTCCAAAAATCATAAATATACCACAAATTCTTAATTTTAAGACATCATACATAAACTGTTATGGATTACACCAAATACCAAACTAGTCTGTAACATGATTCATAGAGATGCATCGAGAAGAAATATAATTCTAAGGAAAATATCTCACATAATATGTACAATGCATAATTTAATTAAAGAGAATGGATAAAAAATACATAACATAATGTTACATATAGAACCTCATACATAGTAACAGATAAGAAATCAATATTTTTCATATAGAATTAATGTATATGGGGAAAGGAAATATTTACACACTCAATGGAACAATAAACATATCTAGATAAATACCTCTCTAATAAACTTATAAAATACGGGATATTTAGAGTTTAATGTAATTTACCCTTATCAATGGAATTATAACAAGGTATTATCAGAGGTTAAATTCATGCTGAAGGGATATAAATAGTAAATATTCATTGAGTTAAATATTTTACAATGGTAGGAGTCAAAATCAATGATAGAAAAATAACCCCCGAATCTATAATTTCATATCCCGAGAAACTCTTAAATTATATACAGGTAGTGAAAACATATTTCAGAATTATTAAAATTTTATCAAATTCATCATTATGGTTTATAAAGTCAATTTAAATATTATAATGTATATCCCTTAATATTGTCAAACTATTTATTCAATTAGGACCATTTGTTTTGATCCATTTAATGATTATGTTAATACCCCATTAAACATTTTGGTTTATTACCCATTGGAGCATTTATGATTGTGCATTAATTAAATTGTATTATCGATAGAATTATTTCATTTCTATGTAGCCAAAAACTACATACTCTAAATTTTTATGATTTTTTCCTATATTAATATTTATTATTTGAGTTTCCATTAATGATGGTGAATTATAACAACTTATGGAGGTATTATAATGAGATGGAATAGTTATATTACATTTATAATATAATAATAAATTTATAATAATGAATCATTGCAATATTTGAAATTTAAATGAAAATAGATTAGAGAGGATCGTATAAATAGTGTATTTAAAGGGATTAAGGGACCTTACAAAAGAATAATATTGACTTAGAAAAAAGTTATAATGGTATGGAATAAGTAATATCTCATTAATAATATATAAAAGTAATGATATAAGCATGGAAGTATAATAATTTTAGTATATTAATAAGAAAATTACATGATATTATAACAAAAACATTTCAATTTAAAATAGATGTGGAATATTAGGAAACCTTACCTAGCACAGTAGATTTTTTGATCCTAATAAGGTCACCTTAAAAAAATAAAAATTCCATGGATAAAATCATATAATAGAAAATAAAATGACAACCATACTCACTAATTTTTTATTGAAGAGAAATTATAGGATGGGTGGGTATTATAGTAAATGAGGTGGATTTTTTAATTAATTTCAAAACATTGGTCTTGTACACTATATTTAAAAAATAAAATCATTATTCTTCCCATCATTTTACTCCATTAAATTTGACTTGTAGGGGCCAATTTTTATATTATTTATTTATTTGAGCTCAATTTGTAGATAATATATTTATTTATGAGGATAATGGTCTTATTCCTAAAGAAAGGTATTTAAAAATGATAAATAATCATTATGTTTTTGATAATTATTAATATGTTAAAAATATTTATTTTATTTTATTAAAATGTATTATTGTAATTTATAAACCAAATACATGGTTAATAGATCATTTATTTCACTTATAGTATCGTTTTTTACTCTTTAAAATGTCATAATTTTTATGTTGCATATTTTTGAGCGAGTCAAAATTCCCAAACATTTTGAATTTTTTTTAGTTTGGTTAGTGAACATCAATATTAAATTTCATAACATAATTCTATGTTTTTTATTAGTCTATTGTGTTTTTATATGGGTTTTATGTATTGTCATGTTACGTGAAATTTTAAATGGGTTTTAGAATCATCAATCTCTGAAAACCTAGTTTTGGTAGAAGGCAAGACTAGGTGTAGGGTTAGTGCATGGTCTGTCTAACTGTGCAGCCTAAACAATGCAGAGTGTTTTCAAAGTGGACTGTTTTTTAGTAATTGTGAATCCACATACTATTAATTATGGATACAATTATAGGTGTTCAGAGTCAGTCACATGGGTTTTTCATCTTTTTTTCCAATGGTGTGGCTAAACTGTGTGCAATGTATTTTCTTTAGACCGTGTGCACCATAGGGTTAGTGCACTGTTTTTCTAACCATTCATTAACCATGATTCATTTTAAAGAGGAATAAATTATCTTATTTACCTTCCACATTTAATATGATCCATCTTCTATGTATCCTCCCACATGTGGGCCTCTTCTAGCATCATGGATCACCTCTCCACTCCCTAACCTTGGGTTTGAGCCTCCATCCTCATTTGAGAATCGATTCAAGATCTGTTAGTGATATAGAATACTATGGGTTATGAATTTAGTCATATTACTTATTATTCTTATTTATTTTTCAAAATTTTATTCTCAATCCATGCAATCTATTTTTACATATTGTTAGTTCATTTGTCTAAAATAATGATTTCTCTATTTTCGGCTTCAGTTAAATGCCTATAATATTTGACAAGAAGCCACCAGTGGGTATAGGGTATGATGTTTATATATTTCTTGTTAATTTTAAGGTTGTTTTTTAATTTATTCCTATGTGTTTACATATTGTTTTTCAAATGAGACACTAAATTAATTAATGTTTTTCCTATAATTGTTTAAACTATAATTATGGAATATCATTGAGCATGACCTAGCACATTTCATACATTCTACGTCGAGTAGAGTGATTTTAAAAAACTAGTTTGGTTATCCATGTTTTTTATATTAAATTATTTAAATTTCTATATGTCTGTTATGGTTCTATGTTAATGTGATAGCTATAGCTAGTTTCTTTGAGTTGATGTTGATCATTGAGTCTAATTTTACATGGTACATTAGGTTGGGCTCAACCTGAGACACATGAGATGATTAATAACGCCATGTTGAGGTGACATGATCGTCGATTTGAGACAATGAGATGATTAGGATGAGGGAATAGATCTCAAGAGTTTGGATGGTGTTGACAATTAGTACTTTAGAGATGTGGTCACATGGGGAACAAGGTTCCAGAGGATGAGTCTTAGGATATATTGTTGATTTCCACAAACCATTATTGGATGACACACCATTGGAGTCATATTCACATAGATAGGAATTAATGGAGGTGGTTTGGACCTCTCATTTTTTGGAGAATACTATTGATATCTAGCTTACGGGATGATGTTGACCATTAGTTATGGATGCAGTTCTCATAATGGAATGCCGAAATTGAGAGTGATAGACCATTTTGTGAAGGTTTCGAGACCATTTTTTGGGGTATGAGGTGTTCCATTATATTTTAGGGTGATATTCTAGGATTATGGGAGGACATATATCATCATTCCTCTGGATATTGGGTTGTTGAGATAACGGTTATTTATTATATCTTGTAGGATGGATATGGTCATGAATTCGGGTGTCAGGTAGTTGAGCCAACAATGACTCTTGTAAGGAAGTCTAAGGGACATTGGATAAACAATAGTGCCTATAAGATAAATGTAATTTCACAATATGTGATACATGTGATATCATATGACATGAGGTGTTAGGTGACACGTTTATATGTGGTTCCCAAGTGATATCCAGATATGATATTCTTCAGGGGGTTTTAAAAAAATAATCAATGGGACCTAAACATTATATATATATATTTATAAACATATAATGTATTCCATATATATATTTGGGGGAATGGGTTCATTGATATTGTGTTGTTGGATGAAGCAGGTAAACACTTAATTATTGTCAAGAACTAACCCACATCAACCATGAACTGGTCCCCCATGAAGGTCCACAACATGTCCCGAGGGGTGTTCCTAATCTCAAAATTTTTAAAATTAGTAACCGGTATAAAAACATAAAAAGTAGAAACATTTTGGCCCATAAATAAAAGACAAGTAAATAAATAATGACTGACATTCAAAATAATAACTAGTAGTAGAAATATATTAAAAGGTACATACATCTGTGTGACCTCCTTGGTTAGAACCCAACAAAGAACCAAGCTCACTATGAGAGCGATCCAGCACCAACGAAACATGAAACTGAAATGATATAGTAATGGTGATTACCAAAATGCTCCATAGGAAATCATCATAGATTACATTCTCTTATTTTTCCAAAAACAATCCATTGATACTAGTTTAAAATATATTTATAAAAAAAGTCTACACATAACTTCAATTTTAATAACAAATATGAATAATGATACATTGCCCTAATATTTCAAAGAATGTCACAAGAACTAAAACAAAGAATTGTTATTTATTCGTCAAACATCTACTTATATGTATTTTTAAATCAACCAAGCATTCTCAAAATTCCAAATAAAAACAAAAACCATGAACAATTAATATTACTCCCCATGATGTGGGAAAAGACACTAGTAATTCTCTTAACATGGATACACTGGAAATCATAGGATCTAAGAGGTAGACAATAATGTACTATACATGTGACTCATCCTGGTGGCATTCCCAACCCAATGACTTCATAACTCCCTAACGCCCAACCATTGTCGTACCTGGCCGGGTCGAAGGCCCCAATCCCATAGTAAAAATAACAAAAAAACACCCTACTATGGGACACTATCTAGTGTGTGGTCTAAACTAGTCCATTAATTATTCTCAGCAAATATATTTTCTATTCAAGGTTCCCATGTAAATTGCATTTGGGGGTTTTCCATGAAATTCCCAAAAAAATGCACAACTATAACATCAATCAAACAACACAATCTGACACCAACCTGGCCACCTCCCGATTTGTCCCTTGCATCAAAATAGTAATTACAAAAAAGAGGACCCATACTGAGGATCCTCCCATATCATTATCAATTCATGCGTATAGATACATAATCCAAGAGGGGTTTTCCAATCAACCCTTTCAAATATGCAAACTAGGACTTTATCTTCACAGCATTCCATGATTTACCAAAATCACTTTGAAAACATTTTCCAAACAATAACAAATACATGTTTTTTATAAACATGGCCAAACTAACCTTTACACCGATTATTTACTAAAAATTTCCATAGTTCCCTTTTAATAATGTTAATCACACAAAATATATGAAAGTGTGAAATGTGCCTTCAAATTTCTTACAATCCAAGTATAATTAAAAAAATTCAAATTGGGCCTTAACTTCTAATAACAGAAGCATGTTTGTTTCAAGGCCATCCAAACCAAACCATGAGAAACACCTTTTGATCCACTTTTTAGAAGCTCATGAAAACCCAATTTTCCCCTCATTCAAAAAAAATATAACCTTTTTTTAGGGTGATTAATGGAAGAGAAAAAAAATTCCCTTAATGGAAACCAATTTGATTGTTCCATCTTCATTTGATTGCACATCCAATGGTATATTCCAAAGCCCAAGATAACAACCAAATCCATTTTCATAAAAATTTTAATTTCTCTCAAACTATAATTAATCAATTTCAACAATTTATGATATAAAACATTATTTCATCAACCAAGAATCATTTTTTTGAAATTGAGTTTCATCCCCAAAAAAATCACCAAACATCACATTTGAATTTCAAGACATAAATTAAATCAATTTACAAAACAAATGAAATGAAGAAAACCTCACTAATATATAAAAACATCACGATACCACATAAAAACATGTTTAAAGTCATTAATAAAATACTTATAAAGGTAAAATCCACCGAAAATAACTAAAAAAAGCATTTCCAAACTAAGCACCACCTATCCAAATTCAATTTCATTGGAAAAAGAACATTCAAGAATTGAAAAACATGTAAAAACCGATTTGTTAGAAACATAAATGAACGATATATCATTATCATAAACTAACTATGATTACAGAAATGGTGAGAAAAAAGGTTTAATGGTTAAATTCTAAAACACATGCATCAGATGGGATGAAATTAAAATAAATGGAATGGGAACACCTACATAAAAGTGGAACCGGGTCATGCTGAAAACTTTGGATCATAACGAAATAGGCGGCGGCCACACATAAATGGCCCACACTCACACATAAATTCCTGTATATATATAAATATATCCATAATCATAAGCATGTATTCCCCACACCATGTGGTAATACATACAAGGAGGACACATATATATTATATACATACATACCTTAATTATATGTGTGCATACCCTATTTAGTTGTCCAAAAATCCATTACAAATTCAAAAGGTACACAAAATTAATTTGATAAAGACCAGTTCCCCTCTAATTATTTGACTAGGGTCTCATAAACACCATAAAACACTAAATTATGTTGTGGAAAATAAAACTTTAAGAATCCGGATCTTATTTTCAGGTTTGTTTTCCTTTTCTGGAGTTTTTAAGAAAAATGGACTTTCTGGAAATTTTGGAAGTACACACCGTGTACTTTCTGAGTACACGCCATGTACTCTTTTCCCGCTCGAAGCCGTGTGCTGGCCGTGTCCAGGCCACACACACGGTGTGTAGAGGTGACGTGGAGGCCATTTTTAACGGAGTACGGAAAGACCCAGTACACACTGTGTACCCTCAAAGTACACATCGTGTACTTTCTTTCTTTTCACTAAATGAGCCGGGGTCACGACTAACCCCCAAAAATACCTTCTTCATCAGTTTTCTCCCACTAGAGTGACCCGTACAACCCGATCATTGGCGAGCTCCCTTCTCGTCGTCCGTTCTCCGATTTGAGCATGGTCGGTTGCATTGGAATCGCCTCGGTAAGCTATTCCGTCTACTTGAGCCTCGTTTTCTGATTCGGCTTCTCGTGTGAGATATCTATGGTTAAGAGTTTTTTACGTTTTTTCAGATTTACTCCATTCTAGGCCGATTCACGGGCCGATGCTCATGTATATCGATCACATGTGATCAATGTAGGTGGTTTGTGCCTTACCTCAAGGAGTCTTTGAGTTTTTATGTTCAAATTCTACCTATACCCATGAATGGTGTATCGGGTGTTTACCGTTTTGCCCTTGTTGTTTTCCTGCCATGATGTTATGCTTGTGTAGAGGTAGTTTAATCATAATTGTGGATAATTGTTGTGCTTGGATGTGTTTTGACCAGGCTTTGTTCTATTTACGACATTCGGGTTCCTTCGGCCATTGGCTGCTCTGCCTGTTTTTCCTACCTGGTTTTTATAGGATAGAGTGTTACTCTTGACCTGCCCATTACCTTGTAGATTGATATCCAAGTAGCTTTATAGGTGTACATTGGTTAGCCAAGTAGCTCCTTTGGTGTTCTTTGGCCTTCTTGCATTATTATGCACTGACCGACACGGGGCTGCGGGAACCTGGTGCTATAGACTATACGGGATAGACCGAGGGAGCTTCCTAGAGATTCTTTGATATTATAGACTACGGGGGAAGACCGAGTGAGCTTCCCGAGAGTCTTGGATTTTATAGACTGCAGGAGAGTAGACCTAGTTAGCTTCCTCAGTGAGTCTTGCCGCGTTGTTTACTTTAAGAACCTTCCCAGGCTATAGGAGGAATTGACCGAGTGAGCTTCCTCAGAGAGTCTGTGGTATACCTGAGGCTATAAAATAAATTGACCGAACGAGCTTCCTCAAAGAGTCTCTAGACCTTGGGGCTAAGAGGGTTAGACCACGTGATCTTCCTCAAAAGATTCCCTAACTACCAAAGACTATGAGGGGAATTGACCGAGCGTGCTTCCCCAGAGAGTCTGATACTTTCATATGACCAACAAGAAGTGTTAGGCTGAGTGTACTTCCCAGAGGGTTGTGGAACTTCTTGGATAGGACCAGAGGGAATGGCTGCGATTACATCCCATAGGGTTCCTGTTGTTAGAACTTGTGACTGCTATTGTATTTTTTTGCTTACTGCTTACTGTTACTACTGATGCTTGTTGCGTGTTGTTGCTGTTTACTGCTTATTGATTATTTACCTGTCATATGCCCACTGACTGTTAGGAATAGATAATTGGGTGATTACCTATTGGGATTGTATCTCACACCCTGTTCGGGCCATGCTTTTTGTCCCGGGCAGACTTTGTTTCTATAGGTATAGCTAAGGTAAAGCGCCCTTCTACTTCAGGTATCTGAGCTGCTGTGGAGGTGGAGAGCATGGGTTCGGGCTTGGGCTCGCGATGCTGTTGGTGCTGTTGTTTACTTTAGTTATCTGTTTTTAGTTGTATTCCGCATGTTGAGTTGTTTACTACTTTCCATAGATACCTGTATCGTATTGCATCATCATTTTATATCAGACCTGTTTCTACTTTTTGTACAATTGTTGTATGTTGTTTACTACTTACGCTTTTTCATTTTATCTTTTTTCGCTGTGTACTCTGCCAATGAGGGCATAGTTTTCCCACTGACTCACCAATGCCCTTGCTGCTAGTCAGCAGCCTCTGGCGTTTGGAGAAATGCGCTTGAGGACATGTGGTGAACTGGGTACGGGGCACCAGTGGAGGGGCTCTAAATCCGAGTCGTTACAAAGTGGTATCAGAGGAATTATTTTCTCTTGCTTTACTATTTGGAGACTTTAGCCAGGGATAGGATGGCTTTGGTACTTTGTATTAAGTTGTGCTTGGGAGTAGCTAACCCGTGTACTGGGAAAAGCCATACTACCTCGTTAATTGTAGTTTCTAGTTTTGAGATTTTACCGTTGATCTGATTTCACCTAGAGTGATTTACTTTCCTTGAGCTGTTATTGTTTGATATTATGGTTCTATTTCTGTCACAACCCGATGATATGAGGGTATGCCATACCATGCATCATAGAGGCACTTCTAGGAATCAAATGCCATGCATTCTTGCCATCCCATCTAGGGTGCATTAGCGATTTCATGCTATTGTGATAGACTCTGTGTAGATTATGCATGCTGTTGTGATAGATGCTTGATATAATCTTTGTTGTTATGTTAGAAAACTGTTTCTTTTGTTCCATGCTTAAAATGGATTCCATAATTCGATTCTTGAGGTGTTATGGTCCCTCATTAGTCAAATTTTGGTGGATCATGACCCGGTTATCTCTTGTATATGATTGTAGGATTTGTCAAACTTTGATTCACGGGGAGTATGGGCCCTCACAGATCGGAAATTGGTACCTCTTTGCCTAGTTTTTTGTGTTTCTGGTGGTTCTGTGCAGTTTCGGAGCTACTGCCCAGAAAAACCCAGAATACACGGCGTGTACTTTTTGGATACACGTCGTGTAGTCTTCAGGCCGTGTCGCTAACCGTGTGAGTAGAAAACGGTTTCTTGAAAAAACATAAGAACAGGCCGTGTTTGTTTGGAACACGCCATGTAGTTCAAAGCCATCTACCCAGCCGTGTGACTAACAACACGGGTCGGAGAAGCTCGAGTACAACATGACGTGTTTGTTTGGAACATGCCGTGTAGTCCTTCCCAGGTACCCAGCCGTGTCAAGAAAAACACAGGTCGACGTGGCCGTCTTTTAAACACATTGTGTTTCCTTCGGAGCACGCTGTATAGTCTTGCCTAGGTACCCAGCCGTGTCACAAACAACACGGAATGGTGTCACCTTCACCTATACACGTCGTGTTCATTCATACACGCCATGTAAGTGTCAGCTATGTAATTCGACCATGTAACTAACAACACGGGCCGCCAAGCCAGTGTCTAGTACATGCCGTGTCCCTTGGGAATACTTCGTGTAGTCTGGAGATAGTTGAACCGTGTTGGTTAACCGTGTAAGGAGACTCGGGCAGGGGTTTCGGTTTAAGTACACACCGTGTTGTGGGACAACACGTCATGTATTCTTGGGTTTTACATGACCAGTCGGGCTAGATTGCACGCCATGTTAATGGCTTAAAGAGACATGTCGTCTAGTGTTTATACATGCCGTGTAGTAGTGTTTTGGAGGTTTTTTGTGTTTTTCTTTCCTCTGTTCCTATTTTTTTCTCTTGTGTTCTCTATCCATGTTATCCTGATCTATGGCGTGCTTTTGATCTGTCAGAGCTATGCCTCTGAGACATCCCTTGGTCGTACGTTTGTCGTCCGACAGCAAGAAGACACCAGATATGACTGATCAAGGTATTCTTGCAAATCCTCCTGATGTACCAGCCTTGGCACCAAGAGTTATACCCGTCGCAGGCGCCGATGCGCAGTTCAGGGAAGATATGTGGCGAACCGGGTACGGGGCACTAGTGGAGGGGCTCCGAATCCGGGTCGTCAATGGCTGAGTTGACGCGGGTCTTCCAGCAGCAGCATCCTCATACTTTTTCAAGGGATGGTGGACCCCAGGCCACAGAGACCTGGATAGAGGCCACACTGACTATCTTTAAGCACTGGGAGACCCCTTAGGAGAAAAGGGTAAAGCTGGATACTTACATGCTCCAGGACACCGCCAAGAGGTGGTGAGAGGTGATCTCACAGTTAGGGCATCAGCAGGACATGTCTTGGGATGAGTTCTGTCGCACCTTTTATGACTACTTTTATCTAGAGACCCTGAGGGCCGATCGAGCCCGGTAGTTTATAAGTCTGCAGCAGGGTACTCTTTCTGTTTTGGAGTACTCTTCTCGCTTCATAGAGCTGCAGCGTTTCACACCGATCCCAGCAGGTGACATGTTGTTTCTGGAAATGATGTTCGAGGATGGTCTCAGACAGGAGATCCGTTCCCAGGTGAATATCTTCCGGTTGACCTCTATCACCTCTATCGTCAACTAGGCGCTGATCTCTGAGCGCAATCTAAGGGATTCTGGAGCAGTGAGCCAGGGTGGTTCGATATCCAGGGCGAGTATTCCTCATACGGACAGTTGGAAGCGTCACAGAGAGTCTTCTCGAGGAGATCGGGGTACATGAGGTGTATCTTCTAGCAGTCAGATTGTGTGCTACCAGTGCGATAGGAGTGGGCATACAAGGAATTAGTCTCAGAGGGATCCGATGGAGTGCTAGTCTTACGGAAAGATGGGCTATCTTCAGCGTTTTTGTCTGATCTTCTCAACTTCAGCCTGTGGTAGGGGTTCTTCTATGACCCCGCGTTCTGGAGATGCTTCACCTGTTTCCCACCAGTCTGGGAACTAGAGTTCTTTCGGTCATTCAGGTCGAGGTGGAGGTCGCGGTCGTGGTGGTCAGTCACCAGGTCAGCAGCGACAGTAGGAAGGATAAGCTCAGAGTGGTCAGCTAGGGGCGCAGGGCCGCAGCGTAGGCCAGTCTTTCGCCGTGGAGCAGACCCTACAAGAGCAGGGTCTTTACCCTTCTACTGTTTGAGGTACGATCTTAGTAGCCTCAGTTTTATCTTCAGCTCTTTTCGATACCGGTGCTATGTCTAGCTTTATCTCTGTTGCTGTTGTGGAGAGCCTTGGGCTCTTCCTCTTTTCTTCGGCCGATTCGTTGACACTGGACACACCTTTGGGGACGAGGACATCTACTGTACGCCAGTGTAGATAGTGCATCTCGAGGTTGTAGGGTATCGTTTCTTATGGGACCACTATGTCCTAGAGATGACAGGCTATGATGTCATCTTCGGCATGGACTGGTTAGTTCCCTTCCTGGCAGTCGTCGACTGCTATCGTCGCAGAGTGAGTTTCATTTCACCTAAGGGTAAATCTTTTCTTGATAGAGGCGAGTGGGATGTTCAGGAGAGTCGGGCATGACTCGACCATCATGGGCATGGACGGGTGACAACCCAGATTTCCAGTCTGTATCTGGATGATCAAGGGACGCCATAGTTAGACTTTCCCCCAGTGGTGAATCGTTTCAGGGACGTCTTTCCAGAGGACTTTTCAGGTTTACCTCCGGAGCGTGAGGTAGAGTTTTCGATTGATCTCCTGACATGAGCATCATCGGTGTCCATTCCTCCTTACAGGATGGCCACACCTGAGTTGTAGGAGCTCAAGAAGAAGTTGGAGGACTTGCAGGCAAAAGGTTTCATCCAACCTAGTACTTCTCCTTGGGGTTCGCCTGTCCTGTTTGCGAAAAAGGCAGATGGTACACTTCGTCTTTGTGTGGATTATCAGATGCTAAACTAGTTGATGGTCAAGAACTGATATCTCTTGCCGAGGATCGATGACCTCTTTGATCAGCTTCGAGGAGATCGGGTGTTCTCAAAGATCGACTTGAGGTCCAGTTATCATCAATTGCATTATAGACCATCATATGTACCTCTGAAAGCCTTTAGGATCAGGTATGGTCTTTACGAGTATACAGTAATGCCGTTCGGTCTCATGAATGCGCCAACCGTTTTCATGGCACTGATGAACTGAGTGTTCCATCCTTACTTGGATTCCTTCGTTGTGGTCTTCGTGGACGATATCTTGGTTTAATCTAACACTTGACAAGACCATGACACCCATCGTGAGATATTTCTAAGTACACTGAGAGAGCATCGACTATATACCAAACTCTCTAAGTGCCACTTCTGGATGGACCAGATTCACTTCTTGGGTCACGTCATCTCAAAGGCTGGAGTATCAATGGACCCAGAGAAAGTGAGAGCTGTAAGTTCTTCGGAGAATCCGTAGAACGTCTTTGAGGTACAAAGTTTCTTAGGGATGGCTGGTAACTACAGACGCTTCATTCAGGACTTTTCTCATCTAGCTGCACCCTTGACAGGTCTGACCAAGAAAGGGGTGAAGTTCTTGTGGTCAGATTCATGTGATTCCGCCTTTCAGGAGATGAAAGGGAGGTTGACATCAGCGCTGATACTAGTCTTGCCAGAGCTAGGCAAGAGCTACACCATCTACTGTGATGCTTCAGGTATTGGGCTGGGAGCTGTGCTTATGCAGGGTGATGGAGTCATTGCGTACGGGTCTCAGCAGTTGAGGCCACATGAGAGGAACTAACCTATGCACGACCTGGAGTTGGAAGCTGTGGTTCATGCCTTACGTTGTTGGAGGCATTACCTTCTGGGAGAGCACTTTGTGGTTTTCACCAACCACAAAAGTCTCATTTACATCTTCACTCAGCGTGATCTGAATATGAGGCAGCGCAGGTGGGTTGAGTATCTTCAGTCTTTCGACTTTGAGATCACCTATACACCGGGAAAGGGCAATGTAATAGCTGATGCTTTGAGCAGGAGAACTCAGGTTCAGGCAGTTCAGGGGGCCAGCAGTGAGTGGTAGCTTATGGCTCTATTCTGTGAGATGCATCTAGAGGTGCACGACAGATAGGGACAGACTTTCCTTTCATCTGTAGTTGTTACCTCTACACTTCTTGATCAGGTGAAAATGAGGAAGCTTTTAGACCCAGAGGCCTCAGTCCTATGGGAGAGTGTGTTAGGAGGAGACCCTCTTCTTGAGTGGACAGTGGGAGAGGATGAGATCTTGCGGTTCCAGGGATGCGTATGGGCGCCAACAGACATACGCGAGGAGGTGATGCAGGATTTTCATTCCTCTGTTTGTGCAGTTCATCCTGGTGTCACCAAGATGTATCAGGATCTTCTTCGTCAATACTGGTGGCCAGGTATGAAGAAAGATGTTGCTGGTGTTTTCTCGAGATTTTCTACTTGTCACCAGGTGAAGGCGGAGCATCAGCAACCAGTAGGTATTTTACAGCAATTACCCATTCTAGAGTGGAAGTTGAACGACATCACGGTGGAGTTCGTGACCGGGTTGCCGAGGTCACCTCGAGGGAACTATGTTGTTTGTGTCATCGTCGATAGACATATGAAGGTTGCTCACTTCTTGCTGATGAAGGAGACCATCAGTGTTGATGAGCTGGGAAGACTTTACATCCATGAGATCATTCGTCTGCATGGGGTTCCACACTCCATTGTGTCAGATAGGGATGCGCGTTTCACTTCTCGGTTCTGGCAGGCACTTCAGAAGGCCTTGGGTACACAGGTACTTTTGAGTACAGCATACCATCCCCAGACTGATGGCCACTCCGAGCGCACGATCCAGGTTCTTGAGGACATGCTCCGAGCCTACATTCTAGACTTTGGCAGTCTTGGGTGAAGCATATTCCTCTGGTAGTGTTTGCCTACAACAACAGTTTCCATGTGACCATTCAGATGGCACCTTAAGCAGCTTTGTACGGTAGGCCATGCCAATCACCCTTATGCTGGCTGGAGGTAGGAGAGGCAGCTTTGCTGGGACCTCCTCTTCTTCGGGAGACATCAGAGCAGATAGAGTTGATTCAGAAGAGGATGGCTACAACACAGTCTTGACAGAAGTCTTATGCTGATTAGTGGAGACGACCTCCGGAGTTCGAGGTCAGAGATCAGGTTTTCACGTGTGTCGCACCAAGTTTGGGACACAAGAGAATTCAAAGACAGGGTAAGCTTTCACTGCGGTACGTCGGGCCATTCGATGTGTTGGAGAGAGTTGGGCTGGTTGCCTATCAGTTGCAGTTACCTTAGAGGTATCGGGCTATGCACGACTTCTTCCACCTCTCTCAGCACCGACGATACATTTCAGACCCGTCTCATGTCCTTCAGCCTGAGGAGGTTGAGCTTAAAGCTGATGCGTCATTCGAGGAGCATCCTATCCGGATTGTCGATCGCAGTACGAAGGTTCTCCGAGGCCGGTCTGTTCTTCTTCTTCAGTTTTCTCCCGTCCGGGTGACCCGTACGGTCGGATCTTCGGCGAGCTTCCTTCCTGTTGTCCGTTCTCCAATTCGAGCGTGGTTGGTTGCGTTGGAACCGCCTCAGTATTCTCTTCCATCTGCTTGAGCCTCGTTTTCTGATTCCCCTTCTCGTGGGAGATATCTAGGGATAATAATTTTTGACGTTTTTGCAGATCTACTCCGTTCTAGGCCGATTCACGGGCTGAGGCTCATGTATATCAATCACATGAGATCAAGGTAGGTGTTTTGTGCCTTACCTCTAGGATTATTTGAGTTTTTATGTGAAAATTCTACAGATACCCGTGAATGGGGTATTCGGTGTTTACTGTTTTGACTTTGTTGTTTTTATGCCATGCTGTTATGCTTGTGTAGAGGTAATTTAATCATAATTGTGGATAATTGTTGTGATTGGATGTGTTTTGCACATGCTTTGTTCCGTTTACGGCCTTCGGGTTCCGTCGGCCATTGGCTGCTCTGCCTGTTTTTCCTGCCTGGTGTTTATAGGTTAGAGTGTTACTCTTGACCTACCTGTTTCCTTGTAGATTGATAGCCAAGTAGCTCTATAGGTTTACTTTGGGAAGCCAAGTAGCTCCTTATGTGTACTTTGTCTTTCTTGCATTATTATGCACTGACCGGCATGGGGCTTCGGGAACCTGGTGCTGTAGACTATATGGGATAGACCGAGTGAGCTTCCCAGAGAGTCTTTGATATTATAGACTACGGGGGATGCCCGAGTGAGCTTCTCGAGTGTCTTGGATTTTATAGACTACAAGAGGGTAGACCGAGTGAGCTTCCTCAGTAAGGCTTTCCATGTTGTTTACATTAAGAAACTTCCCAGGTTATAGGAGGAATTGAACAAGTGAGCTTCCTCAGAGAGTCTGCGGCATACCTGAGTCTATAAGAGGAGTTAACCGAGCGAGCTTCCTTAGAGAGTCTCTAGTCCATGGGGCTAAGAAGGTTATACCATGTTATCTTTCTCAAGAGAGTCCCTGACTACCCTAGACTATGAGGGGAATTGACTGAGCATGCTTCCCTAGAGAGTCTGATACTTTCGTATGACCAACCAGAGGGGTTAGGCTGAGTGCACTACCTAGAGGGTTGTGGTACTTCTTGGATAGGACCAGAGGGAATGGCTACGAGTACATCCCATAGGATTATTATTGTTTCCACTTGTGACTGCTGTTGTATTTTATTGCTTACTTCTTAGTGTTACTAATGCTTCTTGTTGCGTGCTATTGTTGTTTACTGCTTATTGCATATTTACCTATCATATTCTCATTGACTGTTAGGCATCGATCATTGGGTGATTTCCTACTGGGATTGTATCTCACACCCAGTTCGTACCATGCTTTTGGGCTCGGGCAGACTTTGTTGCTATAGGTATAGATAAGGGCAAACACCCTTCTACTTCAGGTATCTGAGAATCTGTGGAGCTAGAGAGCATGGGACCGGGCGTGGGTTCGCGATGCTGTTGGAGTTGCTGTTTACTTTAGTTATTTGTTTTCAGTTGTATTCAGCATGTTGAGTTGTTTACTACATTCCATAGATATCTGTATCGTATTGCATCATCATTTTATATCAGAACTGTTTCTACTTTTTGTACTGTTGTTGTATGCTGTTTAATGCTTCCGCATTTGCATGTTTATCTTTTTCCGATGTGTACTCTGCTGATGGGGGAATATTTTCCCCACTGACTCACCAAGGCCCTCGCTGCTAGTCAGCAGCCTCTGGCGTTTGGGTAAATGATCTTGAGGACATGTGGCGAACCAGGTATGGGGCACCAGTGGAGGGGCTCCGAATCTGAGTCGTTACACAAACATTGGGATTAAAATCTTACCTGAAATAACGACGACATAATGAAACATGTTCATATTCCTCTCCCTTGGTGGAGGATGCTAGAACATAGACCAACAGGTGATTATACATCAATCACATAACCTAGACAGCAAAAAACACGCAAATCAAAAAACAATTCATTTGGGGTTTGGTTCATTTGATAAAAACATAAAAAATATAATGAAAAATCATGAAGGAGGATATGGTCGTTGGCAAAGAGAAACAAGACCATGAAAGAGAAGGGTGGACGCAATACATAGAGTATTTGGTCTGTTCCGGAGCTACGTAGGGAGTTGTTTAAGGGGTGTGCTAGTTGGTACAAGGCGGAGTGGGGTCCGGAGCAGTGAGGTCAGCTATGATGTGGAGGTGGGGTCTAGAGTGGGGACTGGACAGAGTGCTGTGAAGAGGGGGGTGGGATGAGATGATCATATCGGAAGGTGCTGAATGTAGGGAAGAAGAGGGGAGAGTTCAGCTTCCCCTAGGGTCCCACTTTAGAAATAAATAAATAAATAAATAATAAAAACAATGAACATAAATATAAACAAAATAATAGTGAAAAACACTATTTTTATAATATCAATAATAATATTATTATTATTTAGAAAAAATCAATGAAAATATTTATAATATTATTAAAAATTATATAATCATAATAACACAATTAATTTCCTCAATAATAATAATATTAATATAATCGATAATAATAATATTAATAATAATAATTTATTATTAATTTTATTTTTAAATAACAAAAACCTTAAAAACAGCCTAATAAAAATTATATTTATTACAATTTTTATGATAAAATTATTAAAAACATTCCTTAATAAGAAAAATTTTTCATCAGAACTATAAAATTAATACTATAATGATATAATCATTTAAATTATATTATTGAAAAGGTATTATTTATTTTAAAGAATACACAACCGCACGACACCTGGGTCGATCACGTGGCTACCGCCAACCTTTCAGTTCCAACTCATGGGTACAAAACCCACTAGAATTTTCTAACGTCAAAAAAATGTAGACCAATCCTCAACATGTGCCTTGAAGAGGCTAACCGAAGACAATAAACAATAAAATTAATTAAATTAAATTGAAAAATGGTTGGGATCTGATAATTATCCCCCACTACAAAACCTTCTACCCTCAGAATGTCACCTGGTAAATTGTTGAAACAATTTGAGTATATGCCTAGACAAAACCAAAGGAAAATGAGATCCTCTGGGTGAAAATTCTCAATACACATCACACACTATCAAATCAAGAAAAAATCCAACCACAAAAATGAGTATAGAACACAAGGGTGTTCTCCCAACCACAAAAATTAAAGTAAAACTGAAATCTTGAATCCTGGAAACACCACCCCCAGGGGGGATGCGGGATCTCTCGTACTGAGACCATTCAATTTCTCTACATGGACAGAAAAACACCCTAGAGATGTAAAAAAAATTTCCTAATAAAT
The DNA here is from genome assembly GCA_963277665.1 of Viscum album. NCBI lineage: Eukaryota > Viridiplantae > Streptophyta > Magnoliopsida > Santalales > Viscaceae > Viscum > Viscum album. The sequence continues at coordinate 1,676,508,171 of OY728133.1, forward strand.
GATCCAACAACTTGGGCATGTGAAATTGAATCAACACCACCCACACTGATTGAGTATAACTCTTATAAAAACAAAGACTAAGGAATTAATATCCTGAACTCAACCCACATTCTTAATTCTAATTGAACAACTCCACCACATGGATTAGTACCATTTTAGAGAAAACTGGCACACAGGGAAACTAGGATGGAATAGTCCCTTAAAAAACCTAAAAACACTAATTGGAAACCCACAAAGAGGCACTCAAACTATGATTTCTCCAGAGAATTCCTCAATTAATTTCAAGAAACCAATAATCCCTTAGATAACACAATAGAATCCCAACAAAAAATTAGAACTGGTATGTTTATTCATGGTCCCAATGACCTTCGTGGAATCTGGACGATTTAGAAACCACACTAATTGAAGATAAGGCCTCTAGAATTGTGATAGAATGAGCTTATCAACCACATAAATAAGGATGATCATACGATGACGTCGAGAATAGAATAATGAAATTTTGGATATTTCCATCCCAATTTCATAAAACAAAAACTGGGCCCACGTATAACACACCCTTTTAAACACTTGATTGGGCATGAGATTCACCCCATGACCTGTGGCCAGGGTCCCAATAGTGGAAGAAATACCAACCTTACAATCAGGTGCTTGGATCCTCCGGTTGGCAACTACATCCTCATGAAGGACGATTCTCTAAAATCTCTCCCCGGTGGCCCAAATAGTCGCATGGTAGTAAGACATCATAGGGATACAACAAGATAGTTTAGAATGATTGAATGGGCCACACTAGTGGTATGCAAGATAACGGTCTGATGAACTGGAAGCCAACACCGAAAAATGATATTCTTTTGAAACAGATCCCACTAGGGCACACCACATGAGAAATGGGGAACCATCCCATAAACTGTCCACCACTAACTACATCCTAAACTCCAAATACAAACAGACATCAAATCATTACTAGAATAGAACTGGAACCTCAAATACACATAAGATTGTATGAACCATAACACCCTTAATAATTCCATGTATCCCAATGACAATATCTATCTCCCCATACTACACAATTTCCTCTAACAGAATTCTATTCCCTCAATAAACAAGAAACACATGAAATGAACCGGTAATTGGGCATAGATCATTAACAACACTTGGAGACTTTATGGGCGTCATAATTATAACAACACAAACACAATATAAATAGGGATTAATCCAACACTTAATCAATGAAACCACACAAGCAGATGGTAAAAGGACCCTAAGAAAAATATATACAAACACAAGAAACAATTAATTTTCAAAAATATTCAATTTACTTAAAACTTTAAAAATCACCTATGGAGCCTTATGAACTATGAAATGTACATTCATCTAACCTCACTTAAATCATCCACATACAAGCGCCCACATACACACTTTGTACACACTCACTCACATTTGACCCATCATAAATAATGCCAAGGGCCAAACAACTCTTTTCATTATCAAATACCAACAGATGCCAAATTTTTGAAATAGAAACATATTCTATTTAAAAACCCACATTACAAATTTCAAAACAAATTTAGGAAAACACTAACATTCCTAAAAAAATTTCTCTTTAAAAGTCCACATTCAATTTCAACACACAATCACATACACTAAAATAAAAATGAATCCTAACCAACAACCCTCAGAATGTGAAACTAGTGCTCATGCCAAACATGATGACATGGTCATTGTCCATTCCCCAAGTAAGGCATAACAATAAGAGGACATTCAACCGGGCACTTGGACTCAAAATGGGTCACCACTCCATGTGAGGCCACAAAAAAACCTGATCCGCCTTAATTTTCATCCCTCGATCAAGATCAAAGACCAAAGAATCAAATCACATACTATGCCCAGAGACTCTAGGATTTGTGCATGAAAGACTTCACTATTGTCTTTACGTAACTACCTTCAGAGTCTCGATAGTCCTAATCACAATCTATTAGAAACCACAAATAGAAAGGGCCTCATTTGATACCATTTTTTCATGAACCAACGAGGGCCGACCCTGAACCGGTCACCCAAGTCAGTCCAGTCCATGTACATAGGGGTGATCTTGATCCCCATGGATGGAAAATTGTGTCATGCAACAAAACTAATATATATGGAACAATTCGGATTATAAATGAAAAATACGTGAATAAATGAAGACTGAAGGTAAAAATAAAAACTACTAGTAAAAATAAATTAAAATGCACATACCTCAATGTGATATCCTTGCTCACCACCCAACATAGAACTACGCTCGTTGTGAGAAAAATCTTGGACTAACAGAACCTAAAAATGAAATGATCTGGTATGAGTGAGAACCAAAATGATCAGTAGGAAATCATCACAGAGTCCATGCCATTATTTTTGAAAAACATTCTATTGATAAAAGATTGAAATACATTTATAAAAATATATTTCTATACATAAATTTCATATTAAAAACAAACAAGCAACAAGAATCATTACCCTCATATTTTAAAAAATGAACAGGAACGAAAATTTGCAGTTTTGATTTCTTTTTCAAACATACACTTTGAAATCTATTTAAATCAACCAAACAATAAATTTTTCCAAATTAAAAACCAAAAAAATGTACAAGGAATATGACTATACATGATGAGAGAAACATCTCTTGTAATGCACATAATGGGAAAACACAAGAAATCCTAGGAACACAGAGCCAGACTAGAACGTACTATACATAAGACTCATCCTAGATCTATTCCCTACACAATAACGTTATAATTCCCCAATGCCTAACCATCACCCTACCTGGACTGGTCAAGGAACCTAATCTCATTGAAATAATAACAAAACAACCCCCTCCAATAGTCTATTATTCAGGGCATGGTCTAAAATATTGAAAAAATCATTATCGGTAAACATCTTTTTTACTATAGGTTTCTATGATTATTTCATAAGGGCTGTTCCATGAAATTTATACAACAACAAAAAAATACAATCAAACACAGAACACAATATGGCACGACCCCTTTCACCTTATGGGGTTGTCCTTTTCCCAAAATAATAATTACCCAAAGGATGTCTCATACCATGGACACTTTAGTCTCTTTGTCAATTCATGAGGAATGGGAACTAATCCAATAGGGGTTTTCCAAACATTACTGTTCATTGATTAAAATCCTGGAATTAACATTACAACATTCAAACATTTACCAAAAACACATTGAAACCGTTTTTAAACAAAAACAAATTCAACTTTTATATAACCATGGACAAATAAACCATTACACTAAAGATTTACCAAAATCTCACATGTTCTTTTTTAGGCAACATAAACACACAAATCATATGAATGTTCTAAATGGGCCATAAACTTTATTACAAGGAAATTCAATTTAATAAATTTCAAATGGGTCTCATCTACTAATCACAAACCCATGTACATTTGAAGGACAACCGGGTCAAACCATGAAGAATAAATTTTGAACTCCTTTTAAAATCTTAAGATACATCATTTTTCACGCATTCAAGAAAATTTGTAACCATTTTAAAGGGTGTTGGCGGATGGGAATAATGTTCCCATTAAAATAACCAATTTGTACTGTGCCATCTTCATTTGATTACGCATCTAATGGAACATTCTAATGCCAAAGAAAACGCCCAAACCATTTTTCATAAAATTTTAATTTTCTCTCCAATTAAAAGTCATCAATTTCAACCATTTATGAAAAGAAACATGAGTTCATCAACCAATAATTCTTTTTTTAAACATGTTTCAACCTGCACAAAAATGAATCACCATGATTCATATTTAAAACTCATGAAATACTTCAAATGAATTTAGAAAACATTTCAAATTGGTAAAAGATCACTAATCCAAAATAATCACAAATCCTACAAAAAACATGTTTAACAACTTTAATAAAATACATATAATGTTAAATTCCACTCAAAACATCTAACAAAACCATTTTAAAACTAATCATCACTTATCCAAATTCAATTGAATAAGAAAAAACCTATGCATGAATGCGAAAAAATGTAAATAAATTTTTTTAAAAGATGTTAAACTAATAATAAATCATTATCATAAAATATCTATGATTGTAACAATGGTGTGAAACAAGGTTTAAGAATAAAATATTAACACACATGCATCACATGAGATGATATTGGAATTAATGGCATCAAAACAACTACCTCAAAGAGGAACTAGGTCATACCAAACACATTGGCACATGAAGAAATAGGCACCAACCACTCTTAACGGGTCTCGTGCCCGCATACATATAAATATATATATACATATATCCATAATCAAATGAATTTATTCCCCATTCCAAGAGTCAATACATACATGGAGGACAAATTATATATATATACCATAAGTATACGTGTGCACACCATCTTTCATTGACCATAAATTCAATACAACATCAAAAGGTACCCAAAATTAACACGGTAATGACCAATGCCCCTCAAATTAATTCACAAGGGACTCATAGACACCATAAGACACTAAATTATCCCGGTAAAAGCCAAATAGCGAGAAAAGAATCTTACCTGAAAGAACAGAGGCATAGAAAAATGAGTTCATCTGCCTCACCCTTAGGGGAGGATTCCGGAACATGGACCAAGAAGTCCCGATACATCAATTGCATATCCTAAACACCATGACAAAATTTTATATCACAATCAGAGACATTTGTAGTTTGGTTGATTTGAAAAAAAAAACAACAATATTTAAAGATATCGAATGAGGAGATTTTCGTTGGCCCCACACCAGAGCAGGGTGCAGGCGCCAAATAAATAATTTGTGGTGTGCTAGAGCTGGGTAGGGAGGTTCACAAGGGGGGTGTGCTGGTCGACACATGGTTGAGTGGAGTTTAGAGTAGTGATTTTTGGTGTGAGGTGATGGCGGGGTCTGGTGCGGTGACGGTTCGGAGAGCTGAGATGGGTGGGATGTGCTAGCTGGCTCATGATGTGCCACGCGCATGGATGAATTTGGGGGGAGTTTGTATCCTACTATGGTTCCTCTCAAGAAATAAATAATAAATAAATAAATAAATATAAAAACTAAAAACTAAATAATAAAATAATTTTTATAAAAAAGATAATTAAATAATATCAATATTAATAAAAATAAATATAATATTATTATTATTATTAACAATATTTATAATAATATTAACTGTTATATAATTATAATGACATCATTAATTTTTTTTACTGATAATAAAAATAATAATAATAATAATAATACCAATAATATTTATAATAATAATAATTTTCATCATTTTAGATTAAATAATAACAACATTAAAAATCACTGAATAATAATTCTATTTATTAATGTTTTAATGATAACAATATTATTTACAATTATTAATAATAAAAATATTTCTATCTACATAGTAATATTATTATTTTCAATAATTAAAAATATAACTATTTTTATTTACCTAATAATATATTTATTATAAACACTAGACAATGGTAAGACACCTGGGCCGACCGTGCGGCTACTGCCAACCGTTCGGTGCCCGCACACAGGTCTTATACTGACTCGAATTATTAAGCATAAAAAAATTTAAGCCAACAGTGAATAAATTGTTTAATGAGACTAACTGATGTCGAGAAATAATAAAATAAGATAAAATAATTTTTAATGGTTCGAGGTGTGACAATAACAGTTTTTAATCATAAGGGAAGTGGGTTGACTAGTCAACATTTGTGTTTGGACTTTTTAATTTTTCATTGAATACACTATATATTTATGGTTGTAAGATATGCACAAATTGGATGTGGCATACTGAGTTCATACTCACAACCTACAAAGGCCCCTCAGGACACATGATGACCTTATGTGTTTGATATCAAGAATGGGATTTAGTTTGGGAGTTAGACCATAGTGATCAATATATTATGCATTGTAAAGAATTGATAGAAGTGGACATGATGATTTCCTTAGATAGAGTTGGACTTTATTTTTGGTTTCTATATATATATGTATGGTCATCCATGGGAGACCATGATTGTCTTATTATATGACCTGACAAGTGTATTTATCTTCTTATGGTATGATCGCTTTGGGGATGTCATTACTAATGATGATTATAATGATTTTTTTGTGTTTGTTCTATTACTTCTACTTTATTTGTCTTCTTTACGTTATTTAATACATATACGAACAATTATTATTATCATCAACTGAGGGTATATTTTTCACACTATCACCTAATGAAACCCTCAGTTCTAGTTTTAATATTTGGTTTTGTGGGGAATCATGTATATGTTCTAGTCTTCAACCAAATCAGGGCACTAAAAATAGAATCAGAGGAGTTTGTTTTCCTTTTTTTACTATTTGGGTTATGGTAGAATCTGGACAATGATGTTGTCAGAACTGGATAAAATCACATGATTGGGATCCTGAATCCACATGAATAGAGGAAATACAATGCTTCCAAGGGTGGAAAATTGATTCTATGATTGGTGCTATTAAAGTTGATTGATTATCAAGTAGAGTGGTATACTTGTGTTTGATTTTATTAGATTGTGTGGTTTTTACCTTAGATAGATACCAAATGGGTTTATTGTTTATATATCATAATAGGAACTTAGGCTCATATAATGTATGTTTTATTACTTTAATCATTGAGAACATGGAATGCGCTAAGAAGGTTCGTCCTTTTTAAAGTGTAACAAATAAGATAAATAGTGTTTTCCTACTTATATATTTTTTGGAAATCTACTCAACCATTCCATGTTTGTGGTTTCTGATGAGGTTGTTATGTGATTTTCTATGTATGTATTATGCTTGGGCCTGAAACTAATAATGGTAGGTAGAAATGATGGAAGGGGGTGAGTTTTTTAAAGTGTCAAAATATAAAATGTTCAATGTTTTCTTGCATAGACATTATGATGGAATTCTACTCATCCACCTCATATTGGTGACAATTAATATATATGATATGTGTTTGTTTACTCTATTATTGGTATGTAGGGGAAATGAGGATAGATTTTAAGTGATACCTAACTATGATATGGGTAGGTAATGGTCCATGAGGTTGAATTTATTGATACATGCATTAGGTAGAAGAGTGTGAGGGTGGTGGGGTAAAATTCTTGTTATATTTTACCAATCTACAATCTAAAACTATTATGGTTGTTTGAACACAATATTTTTTCTTCATCATTATGTCACCGAGATTGCTTCTGGTAGAGTGTCATGTGGATGTAGATATGGTGTCTCATGAGAGTGTCTGGGATGTGGTACCTAAGGGTTAGGATGATCATGGGCCACAAGAATAGGCATCAGTACATGTAAGATAGTCATAACATATGAAATATTTCAGTCCAACGATAGATAAGTAACTATAACTATGATTTGTATGATTTATACATTGTATCTACAAGGGAGCATAGGGAGATGAGTCGCCCATGGAATATCTGGCTCATGAGTTCCGATCTCAGAAACCACGATTATTTTATGGTGAGGATTGAATGGAGGATGGTTTAAAATGGATCAAATTAGTGTAAAAAATAATTTTCAAGATACAACAACGGGATTAAGGGTGAATAGGGAAACATATATGTTCCTTGGACCAGCAAAGAGTTGGTGGGATGTATAGGTATAATAAGTCTTAAATGAGGGACTATCATGGAAGTATTTTGAGGATAGATTCATTAAGCACATTATTCTAAAGATATTTTGTGTAGAATGAGTCCATTCATTCAGTAACCTACAGAAGGTAGATACATATAATAATGTTTATATTGCTAATTTAATTGATTTGTCCCATTTTCACGTCCTTTGGTGAGAGATTACATCAGTTGGGTGGTGTGTTTTATGAATCTAATATAACATGCCATCTAGTTCCTAGTAAAAAATATTTATACTATACTCATTCTCATTGTTGGTCAATCATTCAGTAATATCCAATGTAAACTTGAAGGACAAATCATATTAGATCTAGGTAGTGGAGTCCGATGAGATTAGTAGTGATTCATTGGGTTGATGTAAATTAGGATGTGAGGAATCTTAGAAATGAAGTCATGTCGTAGACTATAATAAGCCACCCAGGAGTGGTTCTTTTGTTTTTTTCTTCTATTTTGGTAATCTTTTTAATGTTCAAACTTAGTGTGATTGGGCTCCAAAGGAGTGTCAATCCTGTGTTTAGCTGGGGAATATGGAGAGGGTTTGTAGGAATTCATCTCAGATAGTTTGGAGCTAGGGACTGATTCATACTAATATATTTGAGTTAGGACCAAAGTGGTACCAAGATCTAGTTGTCAGGATTATACTGGATTAATAGTTCATATCATGGAGACAAAGACCTAGTAGTGGGGTCAGTGTCTAGTAGCTAGTGTAGCTCTGTAGGGAGTTTACTCCTCATGAAATTAGGCATCAGACCAGGTGTATGATATAGAGGTTCCTTTGTTAGAGTAGGTCGGGGATCCAATGACAGTTATACGTATCAATTGATCATGGGATGAAGATTTGGTTATAGCATGGTCAGTTTTTTTGAACATGGTGAACAAATTTGTTTGATAATCAGGCATTGGATAGTATGTAATAATTAGTTGTGATGCATGTTTTATATGAGGTGCATAGGAATCATGAACAATATAAGAATGAATATATGAATAAATATATGATTTAGTATTAATTTTTAGAACCACAAGTGATGCAAGATAATTATTAATTAAGTGAGATTCATGTTTAGATGGTAGTTGTGAATACAACAGATATGAGAAGGGAATTTGATGATATAGAAGAATTCATGGGTGTTAGGATTGAATTGGGTTTTATTTGTAAAATTATGTGGTACGTGAATTATGGCATGTCATAGGTGTAATTTTATGTTCATTTATAGACAATTGAACCATCATAATGTTAAATGTTTAGGTTGGGAAGTGATTGATAAGGTAATTACTAAGGTAGGGAGCACCCCAATGGGAATTAGCAAGTGATTTAACGACCATGGTACACCGAGGTGATGTTTTAAGATGTCTATATTTGATACCATATGAGAATGATACCCCATTGCTGAGGGATGTAAAATCCTAGGGTGGTTATATTATAATGTCCATGGATTTTGAGTGGGTCAAAATTCCCAATATTTTTAAATATTTTTGTTTGGTGAGTGAACTAGCTTTAATATTAATCATCATAAGCTAACTATTAGAGATTAAATGTTGAATATTGTTTTTATGGTAGTTTTAAGGATCATAAATTACCTAGAGAGTATGAATGGGATTCATAATCATCATTCTCAAAAAAACTATATTTTTGGGAAAAGGAAAACTAACTCGCACGGTTTCCCTGACTATATAGCCTAAATTGTGCATCAAATTTTCAATGAAATATGGTTAATTTTATCCATGTGACCCCTCCTATTAGGTGTGAATAGTGGTTAAGGTATTCAAATTATCTTGCATGGTTTGTTCATTGCATTTCAAATTGTGTGCCCATACCATTCGAGGTGTTTGTCCTTTGGATAGTGAGCGCCACACGGTTGGAACACATTTTCCAAAATAGTGGGATAACGGTATGATGTTTTAAATATTCTAAAATGAAAATTTTCTATGTTCTAATTTTATAAGATATATCGTCTTCCAATCCTCCCATGTGTGCACCTCTTCCAGTAACAAGGAGCTCATCTCCCCTCCCTTTCCAATGCTTTGAGCCTCTAACCATGTTTGAGATCTGATGCATGTTCTTTTGGTGGATAAAAACTCTTCTTATTAAACCCTTTCGTCCTCTTACTTATTATTCTTTATTATCTCACAATATAGTATGTTAAATCAATGTGATCAATTTTTCCTTATTTTCAAGTTGTTTGTCTAAAATTCCAATTTCAGTTGTTTTTTCTTGAGTTAGAGAATGATATGGATGAGTAAGAACCTACGAGTATATGTTAGGTGAATACGATATTTATACATAATTTTATGGGTGTTTGGGAGTGAATTCCAAATTTTATACACTAGGACTTCCTAGTGACAATCTATAATTGTTAATTTTCTTCATTTAATTTTTTAAATTGATTTTATGGGGTTCTGTTGAGAATGCCCTATCAAATTTCATGCATACTATGCTAGGTATGTGGATTTTGGACTAATAGGATAGTTTTTCATATTTTTTATTTTAAACATATTAATTTCTTATATGAATGATATTATACTATGGGATCATAGTGGGAATGGACTGCATCTTGGAGCTTATTTTGACAACTTGGACTAAGGCAATAATGTTCTTCAGGTTGAGCTATGCCCGAGACACATAGGGATGATTATCATCATGTTTATGTGATGTGGTCATCCGTTTGTGGTGGTACAGTCAATAGTATATGGGAATGGATCTAGAGACTTGGGATGGTGTTAACCTTGGACACATTAGCAATCTGATAGCATGGTGCAAGATGTGTCGAATGATTTGGCTTAGTATATGTTGGTGATATTCACTGAACATTGTGGGATGATGCATAGTTGGCGTCATGAGTACATGGATAGGACTTTGTTGAGGGGGTGTTGACCACTCTTTGTGGTAGAAGGCCTATGCAGATATTGTGGGTTAGGGAATGGGGTTGAATATTATATATTGAAGACATTATCACTATAAAAATGCACATTTGATGGTGATGCATGATCAGGTGAAGGTGTTGTGACCATCAGTTGGGGGATGAGGCTCAACATTATATTTGTGGCTGATGGGATAGTATTATAGGCGGATGGATATCAAAATTCCCCAAGATATTGGTTTATTCAGATGATATTTGTTTATTATATATGGGAGGATAGATATTACAGTGTCTTGAGATGTTGGGTTGTTGACCTGACAGTGAATTTGGTATGAAAATCTGATTGAATTGGTACATATTGGTTTGTCATTCCAATAAGATGCTTGTACATTATTGATATGTGGGATATGTGGTATCCAATTGCCCAAGGGGTTAGGACATTTTTTTTTGTTGGAGGTGCCTAAAGGATCTCTAGGAATGATTTTTTTTCATTGGATACATGGGCATTAATCCATGAGCCCAAGCCACTGCAAATATATATATGAAAACATGTACTGTATGCCACATATATAATTGGTGGCACATTTTCAAAGATATGTTTTTGTTGAATAATGTGGATAAAATCATTCATGCAGATACTGAGCATAAGAGAATATGTTTGAATAATAAATATTTTTGTGGGTCCTTTTTAGGAATATATTTCATACACTATATAATTATGGACGTAAGATAGAAAAGCATTTGTGGGGGCCTAAGGATCTCATATTCCCACCCTACGTGCCCTCCTAGAGATGTGTGTCGACATTATGGATTTGAGATCACGTAAAGGATCAAGATTAAGAGCATTTCCTTATTAATAAAAATGTATTTATTTTCATGGGAAATATGATAGTGGTCAAGATGGTTCACTTGCATCTCGTAGGAACTTATTTTGGGTTTCTGTATAAGTACATTCATGGTCATCCATGTGAAACATTGATAATTTATTTTTATATCATGACATGTGTATTTATCTGCTTATGGTATAATGAATTTGGGCTGTTTATTACTATTATTGTTTATTATGATTCTTTTAATTTTTTTTATCGCTTCTACTGTTGTGGTACTATTTTTACAATGTTATTCATATATAGACCATTATTATTATCATCACCTAAGAGTATAGTCTCTCAAATATAACATAATCATACCCTCGCTACTAGTTGGCAGCCTTTGGATTACGGTGAGGCATCCTTAAATCACATTGATCAACTAGGATGGGTATCCTCTTTATCATTCTTCTAGGTTGGGGAAATACAATAATACTGACCACAGATTAATATAATATTTTACTTTTTACCCCAAAATAATCCCTAAAAAATTTATAAGAAAATTTTCATTGGCTAATTTCAACATGATGATTCCAAATTGAAATTCATTTTTATGAAAAAAATTTATCCATGTGAAATTTAATTATTAAATAATAACATGTGTATATTTAAAAATTACAAATTTTTCTCCAAAAACTAAAAGAACTATTTTTATTTTTACTTAGAGACTCATATGTGAAATTATATAATTTTTCATTGATATGTATATATATTATTAATTTTTGGTTAAATTATTTCCAAATAATTTTATGGTGCTAGTTTTAGATATTGTTATAAATTTATATTCCTATTTATTTTCTAAAATGTTGTGTTGTAATATTACGAAGATATTATATATTTTTAAGTTGTGAAATAAATTTTAAATGAAATGTTTCAAATATAATATAATATAAATTATTAAAATGATCAAGACCCATTACCCATTAAAATGTGTAAATGATTTTTTCAATCACAGGAATAGATCACGTTATTTTGTAAAAATCGACATAAAATATTGATGAAATCATCTTAGTGTAATGGATTAGGATATAAAAATTTTTTCATTCAAGTGCTGTTATGGGATTTTTAGATTGTAGCTATGTTTTTTATTATTATGAATTACATTAATTTTTTCAAAGAGATAAAAAAATTTGTGTTATATGAGTTCAAAGGTAAGTTCATAGTAGTGTTCATCAATGAAATTTTAGTGTACTCAATATCAAAGGAGAATTAGGTTGTACATATTAGGAATGTTTTAACAGTTATCTAATAACATAAACTCTATTGAATATTAAATAAGTGAAGGGTTTTTAATACAATAGTAGATTTTCATTTCAATTTGTTGTCTTTGTAGGGATTGGATGTTGGTCCATAGAAGATTGAAGAATCTTTTCCTAAGGATAACACCAGGAATATTCTTGTGGTTCTTAGTTACCTAGTTATTTCAAGATATTATTTGTGTTTCATGTCCAATTTCTCTTCGTTTTACACTCACTTGATATCTTTGACAAGGAAGGACCAAGAATTCATTTGAAATAATGAGTTTTATGAAGCCTTTGACAACCTAGAGGAGAAAATGATCAGTGTAATCATCTTTATTATAGAATGTATATGAGTTGGGTTTCATGGATAATAAGGTAGTGTTTTCTAATGATTTTTACATTTATAGGGACTATCATAAGGTATGGTCAGAGAATGGTGGAATTCATCCATTTTTAGGCAAGTTCTCCCTCAGATTAGTAATGTACGAGGTTGTTATACATGATTTTCATAGCTCACTATTTATTTTGAATTTATGTATATCCATGAACTATCAAGCATTTAGGATTCAATCATGGTGACCAGGGATAATGTAAATAATGGTGTAGTTTAAGTCAAAAAATTTTTGTCTTCAAATCGGTAATGTTAGAGCATAGTGCTCCACAAGATTTATTGAAGCAAATAGATATCACTATATAAATTTGAGAGTAAATTTTAATGGATTCAATCACTGGTTTTCCTCAATACTATAATTCTTTTGATATTTTTTGGGGATTTTGAAATGATAATTGAAGATGGATCATTTCATGGAGATCAATGATCTGAGTGTCAATGGTATCTTATCAAGGTGATTTATGGAAGAGATAGTGAAACATTATGGGGTTGTTTATGACCATCACATTTGATTGGGATTCTTGATTTACCCCATATTTTTGAGGAGGTCTTCAATGTTATTTTGGGTCTCATCGTTTCATTTAAATTTCAATCCACCATAAAAAAAAGTTTAGATTGATAGGGTTATCTTGGAATTGGATGACATGTTGTGTGATATTTTTTTGGATATTAGAGGTTCCTATATAGTGAAACTATAGTTGATTGTGTTTTTTTATAATAATATATTTCACTATTCTATTGTAATGGATCTTTCTTATGTTTTTTTCTTATGACTTCATATCTCTATTATGTTGGATTGAGGATTTAGGTTCAGTAGTTCTTTGACTAGTTGTGGTGAAAAACATGACTGAGAAGATTTTGATGGCTCAAGAGAAGAAGTATGTGGTGTAGGTCGATCATAATTCATATGAATATAATAAGATGACACCCATAGAGTTTTATTTAAGAGATCAAATGATCTTGGATGTTTCCCCGCATCATGGAAAACAATGGTTTGGATGAGGTAGTAATATTTCCCCACAATTTACCAAGACATTTTTGTTCCTTAAGTGTGTCAATGATGTGGAGCATCAATTTTACAATCAAACAATGATATATAGAATCATGATGATTTACATATGTTTCAACTTCATATATATCTTGTTCATGACTCACATGTAACATAGTTGTGTGATATGGAAGTTGGTGATGATAAAAAAATCATGGAGTGGCTGGTTGAGATTTTTTACCATTAAGAGATCAGGTTCCAGAGGCATATCTTTCATTTGGTTTATATTTTTTGGAGGCATGGTGATTTCAGTATTGAAAATAAGATCAAGATTTATAGATTAATTATTAGTACATTGAACTATTTTCAACCTTATTTCACTCTAAATTTTAAAATAATTATTAATTTTTAATTGACAGTGATTAATTATCATTTGATGCATTTCTTTTGTTTATGGTGTATTCTTCTTTGAATGGTATCTTATAAGGTTGTTTTCTATTTTTTTACCTATGATTTCATTATTGGTTTTTATTTAGTGTTTTAAAATATTTCTATTTGTTAGATAAATTATGGAATAATTAATATGTTGTTTGGAATAAAATTAAGATTAAGGGGAATTGTTATGGTGTTCCTCAATATGATACACCATGAATGTTGTGCTAGAAGAGACTAATTTTCTATATCCTAGTATATAAAACCATGAAGGGTTTATTATCTATGTGATTTTGATTGTTTCATAATAGGGAACATTCTATGATAGTCTAATTTCATTCTATTTTGATATTATATTATGGTTTTAGTATGTTCAGGTTTGATTACATTGTAAATGGTCCTTATGAATTCTTTGTTAATATTTAATGAGGTTGGCAGTCTCAGGTTGTTTAATTTATAATGTGTTTGTCATATAGTGTTTTTTATTTATCTATGATAGGATAGATTTCACATGTGGTCCTTGGGATAATTATTTCTTTATATCCATGTTAATCACCCACAGGTTAGATTGCAGCGTGTTTTTAACTGGTGTTATGTGAAGACTTTAGTGGTTGTAAGACCATCAAAAATTGATATTTAAAAGTATAAATGTTACTACACATGTGAATATGGTATAACATTTTTATGATGAGCCTACCTGATTATAACTCCACAGTTAATATTTCTTGGCCTAGAGTAGTGTATGTATAGGTGACCTCCTGAGATGTGTCCCCGATTGTGTGTCTGTATGGAAAAGACACACTGAACGAACATTTGAATGCATACAGAGATGGTAATTGGTATGATAAGTGACCAATGTGTAAAATATTATAGTATTATTGGATTTAAACTATGATATTAAAGGATACATAAGTGGTTATAAGACTAGGTATATGACTGGAGGGGATCAAGTCAAGAAAAATATTATTAGAGCCAATATCTAGTCGGAAGTGTAGTGTCACTACAAGGGATTGACGGGTGGGGTCCAAAATTCGTAATTTATTCTCTTAAGGGGTGGAGAGTGTAACAACCATAAATATAAAGACATAAAATTCTAAATGTTATTAACCAAGTAAACAACATTTTTCATTATCTTCATGAGACTACCAGATTAGAACACTACAATTAAGCATTTCTAGACTGGAGTAGTGTCAGGATGGGTGGACTCATGGAAATGTGTCTTGGTGTGTCTGTGTAAGAAACCATCCTTGGTTTCCCTCAAACAAAACACCCAACAGAATCATTCACATACCCAAAAGGCATTCCCAATCCCTACAAGCTAGAGAAAGGCACCTGATCATCGAACTACAAAAATGAGGGAACGATTTCACCAAAATTGAACAACCACATGGCATACATGTATAAATTAAGGAAGAAATTACAGAAGTCTGATTAATACATATTCCATAAAAATAATAAATACAACATAAAATAGAACATCTCAAATTGTAAAAAACCCATAATACAAGTCCAACATCTATGGACTACAAGAAAAAACTACCCCAAACAATGGCATGGACAAACTCCCACAATATCATCACCATCTACACAACTAGTTGACATTTACCTCACTACCTCATTGTGGCACCATGCCTTTCCCTAAACTGGAGGAAAAATGGTTCTACAGAACACTGATGAAGTTCACAAGCTGTTAGATAATAGGATCAGTAAGATCCCACCTTGGTGTTATATAAAATGATTTTGTATAAAAAAACATGTATGCTCATTTAAAAATAAAACATGGCAGGATAATCACTAAATCGGTTTTATAGAAAACATGGTAATCATTTTCCTTTTACCACAATTCCAAACAAAATAAACTAAATCAATTTCAAAGCCTTTTTTTGAAATCATTTTACACAAGAATAAACATTCCTATCATGGATAACTCAAAATGTCAATAAATACACAATAGAATCACAAGTATCACAGACCAAGTAATACTATTGGAATAGACTGCTGATTACTCATACCACAAGAATCAAGTGCACAATAACTCATCCTATACCACATCCCTAGGATGTAGAGAAATATCCCATGAGTACACACTCTCCCTCTCAATGTCAATATCAGTGCTCTAGAAAAATTGTTCTAGATAATATAGGAATGTCCCAAGACAAACATCCATGAAAATAAAAAAACAATGGATGATGGACTCAAGATAAGCCTGCCACCTAAGTACCCAAGGTAACCCATGTGCTCAATTTCACAAACCAATTTCAATACATTAAAATCCTTTGAAAACTATTTCATAATCTATTTATCAAAAACTATGTAAATCAATTCTCATTTAAAACCATATTTCAACAAACACAAACAATAATGAAATTTTAATAAATCAGTTTATAAATAAAAAAAGGTAGGTTTATTATAATAATCTATAGATTGAACCACCTACCTCAAAGCACGGGTCGTACATTCCAACAACGGAATCGAAATCCAAAAAACCCGTACACCATTAATGATGTTTTTTGAGTCAAATCCTTGCATCTAAATATTTATTCAAATCTAATGATAATATGACATCGAAATAGAAGAAACCCACATACCTGCATGATTAACACCCATCGCACCACGTCTAATGATGGAAATTGAATCCAGAATGAGATCTCACAAAAAATCTTGAATAATACAAAAAATTTATTCTATTTTAGATCATATTATTTTATAACGTATGTCTAGGGTGCTATCATGACCAACCACATGGAAGAACCAGAAATAACACTTACTTGGAGAGATACATCGATGATTCAACAAATATCCAATGTCAATCGGATTGATCTATATGATGAGGCACCTCTAAAAATTTTACTGATTTATTTATAATTATAAAGAGAAGAGTTCTATAAATAATAGAGATAGTGACACTACAAAACACATGACATAACAATTGTTGTGGGCCAGATCATGTTGTGTACTTTTTGGTCACGGCGTGTAGGCCACACTGGATATGTTATGCCAAAAAACCTGTTTCATCCGGTTAAAAATATGATATTAAAACCCTAAACAATGTGTACCTCAGGTACACGACATGTACCTTAGGTACACAACATGTACCTACTCAAAATGGGATCTCCCCTTTCACGACACGAATCCAGTTAATAGTACAAGATATGCACCTAATCCACATCATATAGAATGTATATAAAAACACCTTTATAGGCATTAAACAAAAAGGGAACTAAGAGAAAGGAAAAAACATACTCAATAAATGTAATGAGATGTTACAAACTAACCTCCATAATGATTTTCTATCCCTGGGAAGGAACATAGAATATGTGACTCTTGAAAAAAGATGATTCCAGAACTCCCTCATCAACAAATCACGTTCCCAAGTCTAATGAGACTTTGATCTTTATTTCCATAGAAATCATACCTATAGAATGTAATTCTCACACAAGACATTCATCTCAATGTCAATAATATCAATTATTTTCTCCAAAATAGAAGAATTTAGATCTTACTCAATTTCTTCCCAACTCAAAACATGAGTAGGGTCAGGGTGATACATCATGTGCTGAGATATATGGAAAACATCCTGGATACCCATCAATTGAACTATAAAAGATAACCAATAAGAATACTTTCCAAGTCACTTAGTGATCACAAACTTTCCAACATATCTTGAAGCCAAATTCACATGTTTTCTAAGAAAACAATTCCCCAAACAATGAGAAAATTTCATGGAAAACATGTCACCAATGTAAAAATCAAAAGGATAATGATTTTGATCTGTATATGATTTATATAGACTCTAGTATATAACTAGACATTTCCAAAAATCCTGAATCCTTGTAGATGTTTCCTGAACTAGACTTGGTCCAACCTAATATACTCCACCAACCTCTTTCCATTAAACATGTGATCTATATGGGAGACCACAAAACGCCTCAAAAGCCTAAATATTTATCAATTATTAATAACAGTTGTTGTAAAGTGATCAACCCTCCAAGATGGATATACAAAAATTCTTTGAATCCAAATTCACATACACAAAGAATATCCTCTTGGATCATAATTTCACACTTCGCCTGACAATTTTTATATGGGTGGTATGGTGTGGTTAAATTGATCTATGTTCCCAAAGTATCATGATGAATCCTGCATTACATAGAGGTGAACATAAGATACCTATGATAAAAAATGGAATATGGACTCCAAGGTAGTCTCACAATGTAATTCACATATGGCTTACATAGGACTTGAACATTAGTGGTGTCATTGATCGAAATGAAATGAGAAGACTTATTCACCTGATCAGCAACCACCCAATGATATTTTTCTCTCTGGGTGTCTATGGAAATACAAAAAAAGTCCATGGATATGTCTTCTCATTTCCCATTCAACACAATAAGAGGATGAAGCAAACCTAATGGTTTTATGTTCATTCCTTTTATCTGTCTGTAGGTGTAACATCGAGAAGCGTAATTTGTAAAGTCACGCTTCATAACCAACCACCATACTCTTTTTTCATTTCACAGTACATATTTTTATCACTTGTATGAATTGTACATGTAGATTTGTGTCAATCAAATAAGACTTAACATCTCATTGGAGTTGTGATGACAACTCTCTCCCCGATGTGAAGTATTCTATTTGATGAAAGAGACAAGCTAAAAATAGTCTCCTTACCATGAAGGACTTCACGAGTCTTATAAAACACGCCATCCTACTAATTAATTTTCAGGATGGACTCCATGAGAGATGATTAAAACTAAAAAATGGTCATAACCATACTCGAAACATCCTTATGAGAATCAAAGTGAATCTATGAAAAAATCCCCAAATGATTCCACTCATCCATTGATTCCAAAACAGCATGTGATCATACCACCCCGCGTAGAGCATCTGCAACAACATTCCCTTTCCCCGGGGTTTAAGTGATAATAAAGTTAAACAATTTTTTGGTGTTTTATCAATCATCTCTATCTGAGATTCAAATATTTTTGAGAAATGATTTAGGTGAGTCTTTTATGATCCTAAAAGACTGTGAACTTCTCCCCAAAGTTAAAGTTCTGCCAACAGTGGATGACATGCAGGATTACTCCAAGATATAAATAATGATTGGGGTTGTACATCTCATATAGTAGGAGAAAGATAGAGAAATAAGATACCATGTTGTAATCCTACCTAAGCACGATTTCGAAACCATCAGCCAATGCATTACTAAATACCACCAATCCCTTATCTGAATCTAGTAAGATTAGAATATTATTTGATATCAGAAAACATTTCAGTTCATCAAAAGAAGTCTGACACTTTGAATCATAGGTGAATTTCAATACATTCCTAGTAATATCTATCAATGGTGATGCCATATTAGCTAAATCCATAACGAACCATCAATATTACCCAGTACGACCAAAGAAGCTTCAAATTTCAAAGACATTCTATGGTTGCTTCGACGACCTAACATATTTTACCTTCTATGGAACAACTGAAAATCGATGCTCATAAATTATATGCCCTAGTAATTTCAAATATCATATTCTAAAACTACACATCAAAAGATTTCCATACAGATGGTGATTTCTATGAATTTCCAAAACCAAAAACAAATGGTGCTCGTGCTCATGATCATATTTTGAGTAAACAAGAATATCATCCAAAAACACTACCACAAAAGTGTCATGATGTTTGTGGAATATTCAATTCAATATGTTTATAAAAAATGTAGAAATGTTAATCAAAACAAAATGAATATCAAGATATTCGTAATGTCTATAACATCTCTTGAAGGCCATCTTTGGTATATCAGTCTCTGAAACACCAAGTTGATGATAAACCAACTAAATATCCATCGTTAAGAACCATTTTTCTACTTAAACTAACAAAAGAAATCTTCAAGATGAGGAAAATGATATTTGTTCTTACCATTTACCTGGTTCAACTCCTAGTAGTCCATACATAACCGATGTAAACCATATTCCTTATTGGAAAAGTGCATAGGGGATTCCCAAGGTCAAACACTAGGGTGAATAAAACT
This sequence comes from Viscum album, assembly GCA_963277665.1. NCBI lineage: Eukaryota > Viridiplantae > Streptophyta > Magnoliopsida > Santalales > Viscaceae > Viscum > Viscum album. The sequence continues at coordinate 1,676,528,622 of OY728133.1, forward strand.
CTTTTTTTAACAGGTCATCCAACAGGATCTTTAGTTATTTTAAATGTGTTGGTACCCTATTATAATTCGGAATTATTATTTGTAGCGTACTTGGAACTAGTTAAGTCATAAACTCTATGTCTCTCTCTAGAGGCAGACCTATGAAATCATCTTGGAAAATGTTAGAGAAATACATAACAAAAATAGGAAGATCATAAATAGATGAAATCTCATCGATCTCAAATTAAATAGAAACCACCAAGTCTTAAGATATGTGTGGGAAAGCCCTACAAGACCAGACCTTGAGTCCCACTCTCCCTAAAACACATGAGAGTTCCTATCAGTAGTATGAAATGGGACACACTGATGATAAAAATAAGCATCAACTCGATGAGTGACAAGACAATCCATAATGATGATGATGTCACATATATCCTGATCAAGAATAAGAACATCCCAGTATAAGGACTCGGCCTTAAACCTTGCTTAATATAGAATTAAATGAATATTTCACATTGAGGATCTTATACGGTTAAGAGTTTTAGATAATTAAGACATAACTATTACATCTCAAAGGATTTAAATAGTAGACACTTCTACAATGTTTCCATTTTTTCTACAAAACATGAACTCGTCAAAAAAAGAGTCATGTCTAGTTCTATGTTTAAGACAACAATACTTTTCCTTGATCCCATCCTTGACCTTATTCCACATTATGTCTTGTGAAAAACATTTCAAAAACATGGGATGACCATTAAAATCTCAGTAAGGGACACACAATGAAGGAAAACTGTTAGTTTTTGAAAACAACAAGTAAACAAGGAAAAAATTAACATAATTATACTTTGCATCTTTATGAAGTAGTAAATACCCTACACTAAATAAAAGATCATTACATACCCTTTGGTAACTAAATTATTACCATAAAACCCATATAAAAACACATAACATATAAAGTTATCATGGGACATAAACATACTAAAAAGGAATAACCACATGGTCGAGTTCGACAAATATCACTAAACAGAATAGCCATACGACCGACTTCCATACCCAATGCATTAAAGGTTATAATGTATCCAACCGTCCTGGTATTCATTGCACTACCGGTCATTTGGTTTATAATGTAACCACCTGTCAAATGTCCACATACCATTATAAAATCATAATTCATAAAACAAATATAAAAGAAAGAAAAAATTTCCACCTTTCAATCACAATATATCACATAAATATATTGACATAACAAATCATTTTTCAAAACCATTTTCAATATAAAAAATATGTAGAAGAGTATAAGGTATTTATTTTCTTTTAAAAACATTATGGCTTGTTGAGGAAGCCAAAGATCAAATAATACTCGTGGCTATGGAAAAGGTCGTTGTCACCATTTATGTTAAAAGAAACATACCTTTTTGTTGTATATTAAAATGCTTGATAGAAAAATTATTCCCTTTGAAAAGTCAAGGGTGTTAATACAACGTATTAAATAAAGTAATGTATAAAAAAAATATTCCTCAATGAATGATGATTGAGATGAAGTCCTTTGCCTCGTGACCGACTTGACTCGATCGTTCTTTAATCTCATGAATAATAAACTAAAGTTAATTTATACTTGCTTATAATCCTTTTTCAGGTTTATTATTCCATTTATATCACTTATTAATATGTTATAATCATTATGAAATCATTTAAGTTAATAATGTTCGTTTTGTCGATATTTGGTACATGAGTCAAAAATGCACTTCTTATAATTACATGTTGTTCATGTGGTAAATGGATCATTATATACAGAATGATATTCAATATTTATATATAATATATATAATATATATCCCACATATACATGTTTTTTAGAATAATACATAACATTTATAGGTAAGAAATGAAATTCACTGTTCATGTACATGGTAATCCGTACATACGCATGAACGCTACATTCATTTCTATTTATTTTTTTAATGCAATTAAAACATAATGATTAATAGGTATATTATAATTAATGTATAATATCTTATATAATATCATTAACTCCATCCATTATGCATCCCACATAAGGCATTAATGAATCATATAACTTTGTGCTGGCGGTAGTCTGCACTTCCTCGAATGAGATTATCGTATTTACCCACTATGGAAACCATAAAGGTGTGCTATAAATGAAAACATATAAAAGAATAATGAAAAAATAAAGATAATATATATCATATATAAATAAAGTTCCATCATAATGGCCACCATGAGAGGCGGTAAGAGATAATTGAACAATCATTATTTCATGAGGCGTTAGTTTTCCATCCACTGAATCATTATGTTCTTCACACATTAGATGGAGGATTGTGTATGTATAGTTCGAATCCATCTCATAAAAAATCCATGTATATTGAGGATACTGTTTTTTTACCAAATAGAGGAATTAAAAGAGTTTAGGGGTTGGAGAATTAAAATAAAAGAAAACAAATTAAGAGAAACTGTTACCTTTAATTTGGGTAACTCCCTTTCATTTGAACCAAATGACTTTTTTAAGTGCCTTATACCTATCGTAAGGCTTCTAGGGGGAATAGAGGGTTGTAGGGACCTTATTTGGGTAGAGTTTGGATGAGAAAAAGGCTTGAAAGGTGTGAAAAATTGGATAGATGTGGTCTCCTTTTATAAGGGAGAGGAGGGGCTTTTTAGGAATGTGTGAAAACATTATTTTATTATATATTTATATTCGGTTTTTAATAGTCCAAAAATAATTATAGTCAATTATAAGATGACTCTTGGGCGAAATATAATAATCCAATAAAAATTCGACAGGTTTTGGATAATATTTTAATCATTATAATCTTATTTATTTAAATGATTTATTAATGAGGTAAACACTGCATCATTATTGTGTCATAAATAATTTAATTAATTTAATGTCTAAAAATTATAAAAAAATACCATGATATAGGAAATCTATTTATATTTCCATAGAATATTGATAGTAAAAAATATGACTCATCTAACATCATATAAAAATTAATTACTAATGGATTTTTGTTAATGTCAATTTTGTCTTTACCTTAAATTAATTAATCTAAAGTGTCATTATCTTTCATAAGTGTCTCCCTGGGGTACCAAAATCTACCCACGGATGACCATTGTTGGCCATTTCTCATCCAACATAGTTTAGACACATGTTAAGGTAATTTTGAAATATCATAATATTTTTTTAACCTTGAATTACCCTATTTACCTTTATCCGTGGTAAATAATACTCAAAAGTTACTATTCACCAAAAATTATTTACATATTATTGAACCACAATTTACTTTTTGATGAAAACCATATATATCAGATTTTCGAAATTATATTCATAGAAATGGTAAATTTCATTTAAATGAAAAAGTCAATTTTTTTAACTACCACTAAGTGGATTCACTATTCATAAAAATTGAAGTTTTCAGAAAAATTCCAAAAAATTAGTCAATGCAATATTTGATATCCCGAATTAAAAAATGATGTCTATTTTTCCAAATTCAAAACATTTAATTGAAATTAATTAATTTTAAAATTAATCTCGTTATCAAAACAAATAGTGTGTTTTTAAGAATCAATAACTATCAAAAGATTGATACATGTTTATGTCAAATTTCTAAGTAAAATGAATTTCAATGACCAGCATTGGATAAAATGGTAAAAATATATTCTAAATCCACTATAAAATCAATTAAAAAAGATAATATATCCATATAAATAAATTACATTAAAAGGCAATTTGGAATTAAAATACAATATTTTTCACTATTCATTAAAAAATGAACATTATCAGAAAAATACCAAAAAATTACCCAAACTAAATTTTGATGTCCCCATTCTAAAGAAGTATTTTTTTGGACTTATTAAATTTATTAAATTGAACAAAACAAGATTTAAAAAGGGTACTCCATTAAAAGGTGGTGAATTGACCTTTTAATGTAAATTACGCTTAAAATTAGATTCATTCACATTTTAAGCATCTAACTTTTATAAGATAAATATAAATACATGCATAATCATATTCTAGTTAGTTTTGTTCATTCCTACCAATACAACGTCTATGTGTTAACGACCATTTAAAATAATTATTTTATATTAACAGTGTGCAACGTAAGATTTCAAAGAAACTCGTTGTTGCTTATCAGGTACCCTATCGAACATAGAAAACCTTTTAAACTAAAATTAATATTTAATTAAAAAATATTAATATAAATGAAAATATTTTATTCTTCATTTACCTAGGTTGTTACATCCTTCCCCCCTTTTGGAAATTGTTTCCTCGCAATTTTTATTCACTTATCAATATAAGTGGGGGGTATTTATCCCTAATAGCATTTTCAGATTCCGAAGTTGCCTCTTCAATCATATGGTTTTTCCACAAAACCTTTACCTGTTGAGTTACATTATTCCGCAACACCTTCTCTCTATGGTCAAGAATATGAACTGGTTGTTCTTTATAAGAGATATTCTCTTCCAACTGAACTACCTCTAGGCTCAAAACATGAGATGTATCCAGTATATAATTTCTCAACATCATAACATGAAAAACATTGTGTACCTAGGATAAACATGGAGGTAAAGAAACTCTATCTACAACTGATCCAACTCTCTACAAAATTTTATACGGTCCAATGAAACTCGGACTCAGCTTTCCATTCTTGCCAAAATGCATCACACATTTCCATGGAAAAACTTGGAGAAAAACATGATCACCTGCCTCATAAGAGAGATCCTTCCTCATATTGTCCACATAAATTTTCTATCTTCTCTAAGATGTTCTCATGTGCTTTTGAATCAACTGAACTTTCTCTTCCATCTCTCCTACCAATTCTGATCCCATTAGCTTGCTTTCACCTACTTCAACCCAAAATGATGGAGTTCGACAACGCATTCCATATAATTCCTCAAATGAAGTCAGCTGTATACTGAAATAAAAGCTGTTATTATACGAAAATTAAACCGTATAATGATGTTGGTCCAATCATCCATGGTAATCCATTGAATAAGCCTGTATCATATCATCTAATGACTGAATTTTTCGTTATGAATGCCCATCTGATTAAGGATGAAAAGCTGTACTAAAATTTAATTTAGTACCAAATGACGTCTAAAGGGATTTATAAATGAGAGAAGTGAACATGGGATCACGATTAGATACTATAGAATGTGGAACTCCATGCAACCAGACCATCTCTTTAACATACAACCGAGCAAGTTGATCTATTGAAAAAGTATCTCTGATAGGAAGGAAATGATCAGATTTAGTCAATCGGTCAACTATAACCCAGATTTCATTATTACCTCGAAATGTCTTTGGTAATCCCACAATGAAGTCCATTGATATATTATCCCATTTCTACTCTAGCATAGGTAGAGGCTGAAGCATTCCATTCAGTAGATGTCACTCTACTTTAACCTGCTGACATGTCAAACAATTCACAGTCAAATCAACAATATCTATTTTCATTCCATCCCATTAGTAATACTCCTGAAGATCTCTGTACATCTTAGTACTGACAGGATGAACTGAAAATGGTGAAATATGAGCTTCGCATAAAAACTCATTCTTATACTGTGAATCACAAGGCACACATAATCCCTTTCAAAATCTCAAAACACAATCATTATCAACGTTAAAATCAGGAAACCTACCCTTATGAAACGGCACACTCTTTTTCTGCAACTCACTCTCTTCCTTCTGCGCTTGCTTAATTCTGTCTGATAGAGAAAATTTCACTAACATCTGATACAAAATAGATGAATTTACTGCAATAACAACTTCTATCTCAATGTTCCTCAAATAATAAAACAAAGGATATCGTTCCAAATGTAGCACGGTTAATGAAGTATTAATTATTCAATTCAAAGCATCAGCCACATTATTTTCATTTCCCAGATGGTAAAGGATCATGAAATAATAATCCTTGATTAATTCTAACCATCTCCACTGTCTCATGTTCAATTATTTCTGAGTGAATATATACTTCAAACATTTGTGATGAGTATATATTTCACACTTCACTCCATTCAAATGATGCCTTCAAATTTTTAAATCAAAAAACAACTGCAGCTAATTCGAAGTCTTGTGTAGGGTAATTTAAATCATGAGGTTTCAACAGACGTGAAGCATAAGAAATTACCTGATCATTCTGCATAAGGACACAACCCAGTCCTTTCAATGAAGCATCAATGTAGATAAAAAACTCACCAATTTTAGAAGGTAGTGAAAAAACTGGAGAATTCACCAATATTCTTTTCAATTCCGAAAAACCATTATCACATTATTTTACCCAGATGAGCTTAACACCTTTTCGAGTTAACATAGTCATTGGACTAGATAACCGTGAAAAATTTCAACAAACCTTCTGTAATAACCTGCCAAACCAAGAAAATTACAGATCTTGTTTTTATCTTTGGCTATTGGCCATTCTTCAACAACATTGGTTTTATCAGAATCAACAGTTATGCCATTTTTTTAAACAATGTGACCAAGGAATGAAATTTTCTGTATCCAAACTCACACTTGCTGAATTTCCAAAATAGTTTCTTTTCTTCTAAGGTTTGCAATACAACCCTTATATGAATTTCATGATCCTATTTACCTTTACCTATAGATTAAACCATAATATCATCTCTAAACACAACCACCATTTATCACCTGACTCAACTAATCCATCACTGCAACAAACTATTCAATTCTGATCTCGACCATCTCAGGTTGAAAATTTGGAAAGTCATTTTCCTCTGTATGCCTTCCTAGAAAATATTCTTAGTTTCTTCTACAAAAAAACATTCATGACCTATAAATATCTTAGGTAAAGCAACATTAAAATCTTTAAATTCTATATAACTTAAATATTAAAATAAATTACTTTATGGATAATAATTTAACAATGCCCTAACTCCTAAAGTTATCTAAACTGACCTCTGATACCAACTATAAGGACCCAACCATAAACCTTGCTTAATATTGAATTAAATGAATAATTCACATTGAGGATATTTTATTGTTTATTGTTTTAGAGAATTAGGACATAATTATTACATCTCATAAGATTTAAAAAGTATACACTTTTACAAAGTTTCAATTTTTTTACAAAACATGAACTCTTGAAAAAAAAGTCATGTCTAGTTACATGTTTAGGACAACGTGACATTTCCATGATCCCATCCTTGACCGTATTCCACATTATGTCCTATGAAAAACATTTCAAAAACCTGGGATGAGAATAAAAATCTCAGTAAGGGATACACAATGAAGGAAAAATATTAGTTTCTGAAAACAAAATTGGAGGTTATAACACAACCACCCATCATTTGGTTTATCACGTAACCACCCATCAAATGTCCAATTTCCAGTATAAAATCATAAGACAAAAAACAAATATAAAAGAAAGAAAACATTTTCACCTTTAATTCACAATATATCACTTAAATATATTGACATAACAAATCCATTATCAAAACCATTTTCAATTCCAAAAATAGGTAAACAAGTATAAGGTATTTATTTTCTTTTAAAAACATTACGGCTTGTTGAGGATGCCATTAATCAAATAATACTCGAGGCGGTGGAAAAGGTAATTGTCACCACTAATGATAAAAGACACATTCATTTTTGTAATTTAGTAAAACACTTCATAGAAAAATATTCCCATTGAAATTTTAAGGGTGTTTATACAGCGTATAAAATAAAGTTGGGTATTAAAACAAAATATGCCTCAATGAAAGGAGATTGAGATGAATTCCCTTACCACATGTCCGACGTGACTCGATCGTTCTTTAATATTTTGAATAATAAACTAAAGTTAATTTATACTTTCTTAAGAGCCCTTTTCATGTTTATTTTTATTTTTATATCACTTATTACCACGTTATAATCATTATGCAATCATTTAAGTTAATAACATTCGTTTTGTCAAAATTTAGTAATTGAGTCAAAAATGGACTTCTTATAATTACATGTTGGTCATGTGGTCCAAGGATTATTATATCCAAAATGATATTAATTATTTGGATATCATATATATATATTATATCAAGCTTATACATGTTTTTTATTATAGTATATAACATTTAGAGGTTAGAAAAGAAATGCACCGTTCATGGAGCCGGTAAGCTGTACGTACGCAAGAACGCTAATTTAATTTCTATTTCTTATTTTAATGGAATTAAAACAGAATGGAACAGAGTTATATTATTATTCTAGTATAATATCCTAAATAATATCATTAACTCAATCCTTTATACATCCCACATAAGGCATTAACAAATCACATCAGTTTGAGTGGGCGGTAGTCCACTCTTTCTCAAATGAGATTATCGTATTTACCCACTATGGAAACCATAAATGTGTGCTATAAATGAAAAAATAAAAAATCTTAAAGAAAACATAAACATAATATATATCATATATTAATACAGTGGAATCAAAATTTCTACCATGAGAGGCGGTAAGATGTAATTAAACAATCATCGTTTCGTGAGGCGTTAGTTTTCCATCCATAGAAACATTATGTTCTTCACCCATTATGTGGAGGTGTGTGTAAGTGTTGTTCGAATCCATTACATAACTAAATCCATGTATATTGAGGATAATGTTTTTTTTAAAAAAGAATGGAATAAAAGTAGTTTAGGGGTTTGAGAAGTAAAATAAATGAAAATAAATTAAGAGAAACTATTACCTTTAATTTGGGTAACTCCCATTAGTTTGATGCAAATGAATTCTTGATGTGCCTTCTACCTAAGGTAAGGCTTCTAGTGGGAGGAGAGGGATGTATGGAGCTTATTTGAGCAGACATTGGATGAGGAAAAAAGGCATTAGAGTTGTGAGTAATTGGTAATAGGTGGTCTACTTTTATAAGGGAGAGAAGGGACTCTTTAGAAACGTGTGAAAACATTATTTTATTATATATTTATAATCGGTTTATAATAGTATAAAATTCATTATAATCAATGATAAGATGACTTATGGTCGAAATATAAACATACAATAAGAATTGGATAGGTTTTGGATAATATTTTAATCATTAGAATATTATTTATTTATATAATTTATTAATGAGGTAAACACTGCATCATTATTGTGTCATAAATAATTAAAATAATTTGATTCCTAAAAATTATAAAAATATACCATGATGTAGGAAATAATTTAATAATTCCAATGAATATTTATAGGTGAAAATATAACTTATATAACAACAAATTAAAATTAATTACTATATGATTTTTGATAAAGTCAATTTTGTCTTTACAGTAAATAAATTAATCTAAAGTGTCATTATCCTTCATAAGTGGCTCTATGTGGTCCCAAAATCCACCCAAGGATTTCCATGGTCACCCATTACACATCCCATAATGTTTGGATAGGTGTTAAGGTAATTTTGAATTATTTTAATATTCTTTTCCCCATGAATTAATCTATTTACCTTTAATTGTGGTAAATAAAAGTCAAAAGTTACTATTGACCAAAAATTATTTTAGTCATATTGAACAACATTTTACTTCTTGATAACAACCATGTATGTCAGATTTTCGAAATTAAATTCATAGAACTGTTAAAATTTCATTTAAATGAAAAAGTCAGTTTTTAACTACTACTAAGTGGTTTCACTATTAATCAAAAATTTATGTTTTTCAAAAAAATATCAAAAAATTATGTCAAATCTATATTTGATATCATGAATTAAAAAATGATGTCTATTTTATCAAATTAAAAACATAGAATTTTCAATTAATTTTAAAATTAATTTCCATTATTAAAACAAATAGCGTGTTTTTAAGAAATAATAACTATTAAAAGATTAATACTTGTTTATGTGAAATTTCCAAGTGAAATTAAGTTCAATGACCAACATTGGATTAAATTATAAAATTATATTTTAATTTTACATTAAAACCAATTATAAAGATAAAGTAACCATATAAATAAATTATATTAAAAGGCAATTTTGAATTAAAATACAATATCTATTACTATTCATTAAAAAAATGAACTTTATCAGAATGGTGCCAAAAAATTACTCAATGTAATTTTTGATTTCCCCATTACAATGAAGGATTTCATTTGGTCATATAGAATGTATTAAACCCAAACTAGATTTAAAAATGGTTCTCCATTAAAAGGCGGTAAATTGACCTTTTAATGTAAATTACTCTTAAAATTAGATTCATTCACATTTTAAGCCTCTAACTTTTATTGGATAAATGTAAATACATGCATAATAATATTGTAGTCAGTTTTTTTCATTCCCTCCAATAAAACAGCTAGGAGTTAATGACCATTTAAATTATAAAAATTATATTATTATTGTGCAACATAAGATTTCAAAGAAACTAGTTGTTGCGTATCGGGTACGCTATCGAACATAGCAACCCTTTTAAACAAAAATTAAAATTTTATTCACAAATATTAATAAATATGAAAATATTTTATTCTCCATTTACCGGGGATCATACACCCAGACCAACTATGTATTAGCTATCATTATCCAATAAGAAGAACATCAAAACCCCTTCACATTCCTCTTCCCAAAAGGAGTTGCTAACTCTATTTTAAATGGATGGTGTTTTGTTGTATGTGTATGTTCATCAACAATGCATTCATATATAAAAGTCTAAGAGGCACTAGTATCAAACAATGCAACTGATTTTGGATATACAATAAGAATCATAACTGTTACTATTTTCAGACATGTATCAACATCCATTGGACCCTCATGTACTACGTGTAAATGCATAACTCATAAGGCTTTTGGATGGAGCTTTATAGTCTATAAAGCATCTGACTGCACTATAGTATCCATTGGAGATGAAAAAACATGATCATAGTGGGGTGTATTCTTATTCTAAAAGAAACATTGTAGATGACCATCACATCCAAAACTATAACATGTTTTTGTGGGCATAAGGAACAAACATCTACTGTGACCTCCCCTATTGCAGTGATAGTAAGTAAGAGGAACACATAAAACTACAACATATTTTGATGATGAGGCTTGCTAATGAGACACACATCCACCACTTTTGATATGGTAATGCCACATCTTTTTCTTCCATTTCCATCCATTGAATTTGTAACTATATCGAAGAGACGAGGAGGAAAATCCATCATTTCCTTCTACATTATGTTTTTCCATCATTTCTATCAATATCATTTCAAAGTATGTAGAAATTTTCCTCCTAAATACATATTATCATATATATGGTTGCAAAGCATGAAGGCACATTTTCACATTCATTTGGTCATTCTTTACCTTGTCCTGAGAAAAACGGAAATGCTCAACAAATCAATTATTGTATTCCAACAAATAATTATCTATCGACTGCAATAACAAAACCTCTAGAGACATTTCCAACATTAGAGACTCTGGAAAAAACTACTAGAAGAATATGGTCTTGATACCATTCAAATACAAGACCACGTATCTATATTACTGGAGCATAGAATCCCATCATCGCCTGCTAGATCCCTGAAGTCTAAATGTTGAGTACTTTACAATGATATTCTTCAGTGCATATAAGAAGTAGAATATTTGGCCAATCATGACCCACCAATCCTATGTCTCTTGAGGTTCAGTCATACATTTAAAGAATATTTTCTTCTCCTATAGGAACTCCTGTGGTCGATCTCTCACTCCTCCATCTTCTTCGTGTACCTCATCAAAAGTGTTCTGAATCTGCTATATTTTATATGAAGTATCTAGAACAAGATTAGGGACCAATAGAACTAACTCACATTATTATATCCATCAAAGCGGTGAATGGAGTTGTCTACCATAGATATCTTCATAGAAATCCATCTGAATCATTTTTTGAAATATTTTTTGTAGGAAAACTCAATAATAGAAATTTGTTTCTCTCATGAACAACCAAAATCATGCATATCAGCCCATTGAATATCCTCAAACACTGGTATGGTTCTCTCATACTGCACTTAGGTCTAAGGGTGATGTGAAGTAGTCAGGATCACCTGTTTACCCATGGCCTTCAACAATGCTTTCCAACCATGAAGTAAAGTGGTCTTCTCAAACAAATATAATAGTTTATCATACACCATAGAGAATACATATCTAACAGAAATAAAAGCCTACAAGATCATCAATATATAAGGAATCCCAGATCGGTTGGATGTGAACGACATATGTCAGCCTATCAATGATCACTCATACAACATCACTACCATGAATGAATATAAAAAAACCTATTATGAAATCCATTTCGACGTTATTACATTTACACTAAGGAATAGGAAAAGATTGTAGAAGTCCTGCAGGTCTCTATTTATATACCTTATCCTAATGAAAGGTGGATCACTGAGTAATAAAGCTTTAACCTTCCTATTCATACCTTGAAACCATTAGTGATGATATATCTCTTTTTACAACTTGATGAGACCATGGTGAAATACCGAAATCGAGGCATGTGATTCCCTAGTCATCTCATTTTTTATATATGAAGTTACCCAAACATGTCCACGAAAGATTAGGATGTCACTACCATTGACAACCCAACTAAGAGTTGGTTGTAACATCTCGGATCCAGGTTCTTCCCAAAGGTACACTATACCTGGATTGTCACATGGCCTCAATCACATTTACCTTAACACTAGAGGCTAACAACTAGTAGTGAGATCCCTGGGTGTCATATTGGGAAAACTATTCTCTCATTGGTAGTCTTAAATGACAGTAACAAATAATAAATAGTAGTAGAAGTTATACAACCACATCAATAAAATAAATAGTTAAAGACTCATACTAATAAAATAATTGAAGAACATATATAAATGACTCATGTCACATATATCTTGGAAAGGGGCCAAGAATGTCATAGTTATTTAAATACAATACAACAAACAAAATTACATAAATTTAAGTAAACCTTATTAGGATCGCAATCCTCAACTGGGTTCCATGCTTTCCAAATCCAACAACAATCAAGTACCTCATGAAGAAGGGTGTTTTCCCTTATATACCTACAACCATATAATGTATTTGGGTCAAAAATCATGACCCAAATATGGTGTTAGATGAATCCCAGTTTGCAACCACCAATATATATATCCCTAAATTTCAGTGTATATATATATCAGGTAATATGAAAAAAGAAGATATAAAAAAGAAGTACATTAATGTAATCAATACAATAGTTTCCAATTACATTCATTTACATTTTTTAATTATTCAAATCATTTAACAATGAATCCTGAGATCTATACTATGCTATGTATCTCCTTGTATAATATATCAAATAGACATCTCAATGACTGTCAAAACAATCAAGTAAGACCAATTCCTAGCTTGTGATTTGTCTTGGGAGACTCATCGCAATAATTCAATTATCCACAATAAACCCTTTAGAAATTTTCTCACACTCTAACCCCTCTACTTTAGCATATCATAAATTGAATAAGTAATGACCATTTGGGATCTCTCACACATTCTAACCCCTTTGCTCCCACATAACACAAAACATTCACAAATGAAAATCTCTGTAGCATATTGAAAATACCCTTATTCTCTTCATTGTAATAATAAATTATAATGAACACCATGATGCTCTCATAATCAATGTACTCAGTTATGAAATTAATTTTATAACGACACTCTAGGTAGATCTACAGTCTAACCACTCTATTAAATCACAACATGGAATCTCTCACAGTCAATACCTCTGGGCCAACATAATAATAATTCATACATAAATGACCCTACCTCAAGAATATCTCAGATTTAATTCCCTTTTTTCAAGAATTCGAAATTTAAAAAACATACATCTCAAATAAACAAAAACCCCATCCTTACCACATGAGAAATGGAATCAAAGTAATACTAACAAGAAATTCAAGACCAAACATCCATAAACAATCAATAAAGGGAACAAACCCATTAAGTGTTCCATAATAAGGTATAAATCATAAGAATAAGAAACTACCCCTTTCTCAATCAAAAATATTATAGAAGGTATTAAACAGGGTTAAATTCGAAAAAACATGCAATATACCCAAATGGGTATTCAGCACTATATGCATATATAATCAAAATACAATCAAATAAAAGCACATACCTCCTACCTTGATATTGTAAAAAAAGATCTCTCCTGAATATCGGCCCTTGAATTGTCCTAGAATAATGTATATATATGAAAAAGGTAAAAATGATCAACCCTTGATAAATCATTAATGAGGAGAAATTTGGTAGAAAGTCTCAAGTGGAAGAGCGAACCCAATGGTTGGAATATAATTTACAAGTCATCATCTTAGTAAAAGCTCAGATGGAGGAATGGGGAGATCTAGAAGTCCTTCAACTGTTCATCACTTTTCTGAATGAAACAAAGGGAGATGAGGTGTGTTCATGATATGATATATAACCAAAATCCGATTAATCAATTAAAAAGAAAAGTACATGAAATGTCCATTTAATGTACACTCCATATACTAGAATCATCCGGCAAGCACTTTATGCGGTCTACCAGGTCACCTACCTGACTATGTACTTAGCTGTTACACATATAGTACATGGTTACATGCGAAAACTCGGAACCAAACATGTACCCAAGAGTACACCATGTCTAATTAGAAAATTTCCCATTTTTTCATTTTTCCTCAAAACAACCTGAAATAAATATCCATCCTAAAATCGAAGAACTGGGTTTTTACAAACATACCCCTTAACGAAATTCATCCTTGAATTTACTTTCCAAATTTGGTGAAGAAGTAACATTGAACAAATCTAGCCACTATGATCGTACGTTGGACTTCCTTTCTGCAGTCTCATCCAATACATGATCATGCTAACATAACACCTGTACTAGAAGAATAGACCAGCCACAGAGAACCTTCGTGATGCGATCCACAATCCAAATTGGGTGATCCTTGAAGGATGAATTCATCTATAACTCAACCTCCTTGGGTTATAAAAGAGGAGATGAGTATGAAAAGTAATATTGTATCTGAGAAACATGGAAGATTTCAGAAATCGCCTGGTAGCTTTGAGGTAACTATAACTGATAGTAATCTTGCGTATCTCTCTCCAAAACCTCATAGGGGCTGACATATCTCCGTGAAATCTCCACTGTCTCCTACTTTTCATGTGTACCATCCTCTATGTGGCACATAAGTAAACCTTATCTCCAACCTCGTACTCCAGAGGTTTTCTCAACTGATCAGCATAAGATTTTGGGAGAGACTATGCATTAGCCATCTTTTTTAATTAAATCCACCTGCTTATTGGTATCCTATACAAGACAAGGTCACATCATATCTTCCTCTCCTGCCTTCAGCCAACATAATGGTGATCGGCATGGCCTAATGTACAAAGACTCACAAGGTCCTATCTAAATGGTCTCCAAAAAAATATTTTTGTAGGAAAACTCTACTAGGGGTATGTGTCTCTCCCAAGACCCCTGAAATCTAAGATGAATGCTCGGATCCTGTCCCCAAAAACCTGATTTGTGCGCTTGGATGGGTCATTTTTCTTGGGATGGTAAGATGTAATCAGAAGTACCTATGTACACAATGCTCTCTATAGTCCCTACCAGAAACAAGAAGTAAACTGGGCATCCCTTTCTGAAATGATAAAGTGATGAACCGCATGCAAACGTATAATCTCTCAGATGTAAAACCTAACATAGTCATCATCACTGAAGGCTAACATGATCAACAGGAAATGTGAATCCTTCGTGCGTGTATCAACAATAACCTAGGCTGCATCCTTGCCTCGAGGTGACCTCTGTAAATCCATCATGAAATACATCATGATAGCATTCCATTTTATCTAGGTAATGGGTAATTAATATAAAATCCCTCATGCCTACTGATACTCAACATTCACCTTCTGACTGGTGGAACATCTCATAACAACCCCTTCTACATCCTTCTTCATACCTAGACACCAATAATGACGATGTAGATCGAAAAACCTCTTGGTCACACAAAGATGAACTACCCATATTGGGGAATTAAAATATTACAACCTCTCCTAGTGTTTGTTTTCTGACACTCATATGTGCCCATGATTATGAAAGACCTCATCCTCTCTTATTGTCGACCCATAGTTGGGTCCTCTCCTAACACACTCTCCAGTAGGACGAGGCCTTCAGAGACTAATAGCTTCCACATTTTCACTTTATCCATTAGATTAAAGGTAACATATATAAAAGAAAAAAATTATGTCCCTATCAACCAGGAACCTCAAAATTCATCTTATAGAATAGAACAATAAGCATCCACTCACTACTGGCCTCCTAGGCTGCATTTATCATAGTACCCCTACTCAATGTGTCAGCCACATGGTTGCCTTCATGGGGTATGTAGGCATGCTCAATGTCAAATAATTGAAGGTACTCCACCCACCTTCGCTATCATAAATTAATATCATGCTGAGTAAAGATATACTTGAAGATTTTTTAATTTTGTACACCACACAATGCTCTCTAGGAAGATAATGCTTCTAATAGTTTAAATAATGAGTAACAGTAGATAACTCAAGATTTTGTGTTGTGAAATTCCACTCATGTGACCTCAACTATCATGATTCATACACAATGAATCCTTCCCCTTACATAAGCACTACTCCCAGCCCGATACATACTGTATCGAAGTAAATGGTGTAAATATTTCATTTCTATAGGAAAATCAGTATAAGTGTTGATGTCAATATCCTTTTCATCACCTAAAAGGTGGAATCACAGTAATCTGTCAACAAGTACACCACACACTACATAGTCAGGTCCATTAGTGGGACTACTAAGCCTGAAAAGTCTTATGTAAAGCACCTGTAGTAACCATCCAACCTTAAAAAACTTATTAACTCAAAGAATATCTTCATTTGATCCTACTAAACTACTTATTTCAATTTCTATGGGTCTACAGATACTCCAATTTCTAAGATAACATGACACAAATAATGGATCTGGTCCATAAAAAAGTGGCATTTTGAGATATTAACATATAACAGATGCTCTCTCAGTGCACCCAATATGATCTCAAAATTGATGGAATGGTCATGTCGTGTGTTATGGTACACCATGATATCTTCCACGAAGACTACCAAAAAATAATCCACGTAAGGATAGAACACTCGGTTCATCAGCTCCATGAAAAAGTCATGTGTGTTCATGAGAGCGGACGACATATCCAAAAACTTGTATAGACCAAAGCTGCTCCACAAGGATGTATGAGGTATATCTGATGGTCGAACGTGTAACTGGTAATAACCAGATCTTATGTCAATCTTTGAGAACACATGGGATCCTCAAATCTGTTCAATGAGATCATCAATCATCAACATGAGATATCGTTTCATGACCATCAATTATCCTATCTTCTGATAGTCAACAATATTTATATAGATACTGTCCTCATTCATCACAAAAAAAAAGACACAAAAACACCAAGGATAAGTACTAGGTTGGAAAAAACCCTTCTACCAAAATTCCTCTAACATCTTCATGAGCTCCTAGAACTTTATTTTAGCCATTCTATAAGGAGGAATGGACATCGGTACCACTCCCAGTAGTATCTCAGTAGAGAAATCTTCCACTTTATCTAATGTTAAACATAAAAAATTTTATATAAAGACATTTCTAAAATGATCCACTACTGGAGGAAAGTCCATCTAATCTGTCCCCTAGAATTCCTGATATAAACTAACAATATGTATCGTAATTCCTCAAAACCGATGATACTTGGGACCAACTCTTTTTTCCTAAACATCCAATTAAACCTTATTTAGAAAAGACCCTCACACTAGAGACGTCAAACTCATCCTATGGAGATAACAATCAACAAAGTCCTAGAAAGAGACTAAAAAGTCCATTCCAATAATGATATCTAATATTTTAATATCTAATACATAATGGTACAATAAGAAGTGACACCCACCAACCTCAATAGGACACTGTTGGAACAAATGAACAGTAGCCATCCTAGTCCCCAATAGAGTGTCTAGTGTCATAACATCATCAAAAGTAAAGATACAGAACCCAAGGATCTCCACAACTGAAACATATATATAACTATGAAAAACCCCTATATCTAAAAGGGCATAAGGTAAAACTGAGGCAACATGATTTGTTCCTTTAACTGTAGAGGTTCTAATATCCTGATCTTGCTCGGTATGCTCTACAACAAATGTATGTCCTATATCACAACCCTGCAACTATACCTGACTACCCTAAGCTGATCCACCCTACTTTTGATGAGGACATTTAGTCTGCATACCATGACCATGACCACCTCATTCGTACTCTTGTCCTAAATTACATTAGTTTCTAGATATATGAGAAATGTTTGGTCCTGTTCATGAGTGTGTAAGCCTAACAGATCCCCATCAACTCAATACTATTGGGAAAAACCAGAAAAAATACTCTAGAAAACACATGTTATGGCTATATCGACACTCGACTGGTTTATTCAGGCAATGCGGTCATGTATTCCCACACGTCCCTCCCCAGTAGAATACCACCTGGATACATGATTAAACATCTTGTGAAAGATCCCTATTGATCATTTTTATATCTATTTAAGGAGTACCATCCATGTATGCTAAACCGACATGAATCAAAGCTCATATCTCCATAAAATTTCACCTAGTGATCAGTGCCTACTTCACCATATCTGTCATTGAAGTTGTCCTGAATACAACAACATGAAATTAGACGTCGTACCAAAGACCATCCTTCAATATCCTAGCCATTGATAACCCATCACCTCCCAAAATAGTTGAGATGTTCTAAAGCTATGTGAAAAAAGAAGAGTAATCCATCACTGAAAGAGCACCCTACTCTAAATGCATGAACTGTCAGGCTCAATTGTCACACCCATGACTTTTTTTAAATTCATTATTCATTTAATTTCCATTCCTGATTTTTTTGGGGGTTTAACACTCATTTTGTTGAAAATAGTGGGTTTTGAAAATTTGGGCCAAACCGTGAGCCCAAATCCCGATTTAAAAACAAATTTTGATTCTTCTATAAGTCCTTCAATTTTTACTATTTTATACTCATTCCACTTCCCAATTGGCATACCCTAATATATTAAAATCACCATATCCATTTTAACCACATAGAAATCCCAAATCATGATGGATTTGGGTTTTTAATTAAGGTAATGGGCCTGCCCGTAAGCCCATTTCCTGCTTTAAATTATTTTTTTAAAATTTCAATATCTCATTTGTTTTTTACTGTTTTTCGGTGATTCCACCTCCCACTCGAAGCCAAAAACCGCATCCTCACTCCCTGTATCTCGTTTTCCTCTTTGGAGCTCAAATAACCCGCGGAGTTGGACGATCTTTCTCAATCTTTCTCAAATCGACCAGATTTGATGAGGTGAAATGAATATTTCATAACTCCTTCAATTTTCATCCTTTTCACCCCATTTCAGTCCCCAAATGACCTAATATGACTCCTTCGGACCTCCATATCAGTTTTGGGTACTTGGAGATTCATATATTGGTGGATTGGGGCTGATTTCTTCAAGATATTTCAAGTAAGGGAATTCCTTCTTGGTTCCTTCCTTCCTCTTTTAGTTTTATTTCCTATTTCTTGAAGTTCCTCATGTCCAGAAGTTAGGGTTAGATCCTAAGGTCTGATTTGGTATCTTTTGGGTCAATTTTTGGTGGTCTAGGTCTGGATTTATATTCCTTGTGGTGCGGCGGTGGTGCGCTTAAGGTTTCGCACCAAGTTTTGAGGGTTTCGACTCAAAAGGTAGGTGATTCCATGTGTAACCATTTTATGATGAGTTAGCTTGCTTGTTTTATTAATTTAGTATGTTTATAATCTGTCTTGTGTGGTTTGAAAACTGTTTTTGAGGAATTTGATTAAACATTTAATTTTTAGTTGTATTTTAGCTTGAAATTGGGTACTTTTCATGTGTGACTCTTGGGGTAATGTTTGTATTTAGTTTATAACATATGAAAGTGATTTATTAGTCTTGAAAGGGGCTGCCAATTCTATTTTGTTAATTACTTATTATCATGTGGGCCTTGAAAAGAGGTTTTTTTTTGAATGAGTTTAAGTTGTAAAACCGTATTGTACTTTTTGAAGGAGATTTATGAAAACGTGTGTTTTTCATGTGTATCTTTGTGGTATTATTTGATGTATTTTTATAACATTTGGGGGTGATTTAATAATTGTCTTAGGGCTGAAAATTATGTTTTGGATTGTTATTGTTATGATTTTGGTTTTGAATGAGGGGATTGAAATGGGTTTAGAGTGCAAACAATGGTTATACCTCTTGGGTTTGTTTTATGAAAATTTAAAATGTTTTATTTTGTTAAACAAAGTTGGGAAAGGGTGTATATGTACTGTTTGGGTGAGTGTGTTCACCTAATGTGGGTTTTTGAATGGTAAAGTGGTGATTTGAGATGTCAAACATTTTTAGAATGTTTTATAAATTGCCGAAATGTTTTACTAAATTGTGTTTTGTGTGCGAAACACGGGTGTGGGATGTTTCATGTGAGTTTATTGATAAAATGAATTGTGAAGGTGAGAAGGGTATTATGTGACATGTGTGGGGGCTGTTTTGTGAGTTGAATAACTTGTAATGGTTTTATAAAATCGTTTAAAGGATTTGTGTAAGTGTTAAAGAAATGTGAAAAGTGTTGTAGGGAATTTTGGTGTGAGTTTGATTTCAAAATGCATTTGAATGAATAGTGGAATTTGTGACTTTTGTGATGTAAATGGGGCTGTTTGGTTAATGTGTGATGTGGAATTGATATTTCCATGTGAAAACTATACTTCTTGGATTGTTGAACTTGTTTGAGCACAAAGGGAAAACCCGGGTATCTAGGTGGGTGGACGTGTACTAGTATGCTAGTGAATCCGTGGGGTTTGGCCTCAGTTTCACTTAGCAAGATTGACGCTTACAACTCTAACTAAACAATGATGATGATGATTGGGGACCACTAGGTTATGGGTATGATCCCTACTAGTGGCTCGTGCACGAGAACAGACATTTTTTGTGGTTACTCTCACCGAGATACGAGGTACCTGGGACCCACAGCTAGCTAGTGCCTAGGGGTTATTTCCTATTACTTGTGCTCATTAGATCCTTTGTACTTACCGTCGGTATACGGTATTGTTGGCTGGAAAATTCAGTAGCTTTGTTATTTATTTTAAAATTGTTGTTCCTTTAAAATTATCTCACATGAAAACTATTTTCATTTATTATTTCATCCTTTAGAAAATTGTAACTAGCATTTCTTATTTACAAAACATGCAATGCTTTTTGTCATGAAATGTTTATCACATGGAATCTCATAGAGGTGGTATCCTACTGAGCTTTCTCTCACACCCTACTTACACCTTTGGGTGTAAGTAGACTTGCTTATTTTATGTCACAGGTTTGGGTACAGGTTTTATGCCTTTGGTTCGGGTTTTTAGCGGTCCATCGTGATGGAGTGTCATGGAGATGGCTTGGGGGCGGTGCCTCTATCCATGTGGAGGTTCTTGGGCTGTATTATGTTGGGTTTTTACCTTTGTAATGGTCTTTAAAAATTGTTTAAAACTTTGTAATTCAGTTCTGAATTTTTGAAAATGGTTATTTGGTTTGAAAAATCCAGATTCGTTTCATTGGATTCTTTTGTCATTTTAAGTTTATAAACTTGGGTAAATCGTTCCCAATTATCATTTTATGATACCCGGGCACTTGTGCCAGCCCGTGGGGATCGGGAACGCCCTTCGGGACATGTCACGGTCCAGGTTTGGTGCCGGTTTTGGCGGCGTCCAGATTCGGTTCGTGACAAAATGGTATCAAAGGGAGGTTCGCTCCATTGGAGTCATGTTATTTGGGAAATAGTCAGTATAGTCTAGAGTTAGGATTTTTGGGACATGGAATTCTGGTTATGGGTAGTGTGCTTGATCACCACACCTCATTTCCGGATTCAAGTCACCAGGGGAAGTTGGGATTTGTCTAGGTCTTTTGGTTTTCTTGGTTTGATGATGATTAGGGGAAATGAAAAGAGAGTAGGGTTAATGGTCTCAATGAGCTCGCAGGGTCTGGCAAGCCATGTGGAGCTGGGGATATTCCCTAGAACACTCTCTGTGACAGTGAAGTGATTGGAATATGGCCGCCAACTATATGTCCAAGTCACCCACTGAAACTAGTTTCCTCTCGCATTGTCTGGTGTTCTTTAGTTTTGAAATCTTGGAACTTTGGTTTTAAAGTGACTTGGTTTTAGGAAGTGTAATGTTTTTGTGAAATGATTTTCAAATAAATATGGAATGGTTTGATTTATGAAATGGCAGAACTGAATATTCATAATTA
The DNA here is from genome assembly GCA_963277665.1 of Viscum album. NCBI lineage: Eukaryota > Viridiplantae > Streptophyta > Magnoliopsida > Santalales > Viscaceae > Viscum > Viscum album. The sequence goes on from OY728133.1 coordinate 1,676,550,874, forward strand.
TTTTGAAATGGAAAATTGTGTTCTTACACCTCTTTTGAAAGCAGAAACTATATTTAAGTTGGTTTTGAAAAAGTGTTCCCATTAGAGTTTTCTAAACTATTAAAAGTTTTTTTTATGGGATGAGATGTTTTGAAATTGATGTAAATAAATTGAATGTGATTTTTCATTGGAGAGATTGTTCCTTTCTGAAAAGTTTTTTTTAATGCGGTAATTTGGGTTCGACCTCCTGGTTAGCGGTTTTGATAAGAATGATGTGTTGGTTGACCGTTTTGGTTTTGAAAGGTTGAAAGAAATCAGTGCATTGACCTTTGGTATTTCCATGAGTGACCACATGCATGGGGTTATATGGGATGATAGATGGTTGATGGCATGACTGGATGAGTGCCAGGACGGATATGAGGAGGGTGCCTGGTGTGGCACAAAAACATGCATGTGTGAGGCCCATGGGGTACCATTGGTGGATACGCTCACCGCTGAACCATTTTTTTTCAGAAATGGTTTTAAAGAAAAACATGTTTTCTTGATGAATATTTTGGGATGGTTTTTATTATGGGTTTTTGAAAATGTTGATGTTGTGGGATGTTTTGAGTCCAAGAACCCCTCCTGTTCGAACTGTTTTTTTTGGGTTTGTGTTTGGTCGGAAAGCTGGGTAAAAGGTCTGGTTAGTAGTCTCCTATGATATATGTTTCGGGACACCATTAAGATGGTTCCATTAATGAGTTTGGATCTTTTTTGTTGCATGTTTTTACCAATGAACCAGCTTGGTTGGGTCCTTGGGTTCTCTCATTGGATAAGGTGCTCCCCCATTAAGATTTAGTGCACAACTGAAGGGCAAAACAGATTGTTTTGCCATTGGAAAATCCTCCAGTTGATCAATTTAAGGAATCTTTTCTTGAGATTGGTAGAATAATTCTACACCATTTACTTTCTTGGTTTTTTTCGGATCCTCTTGTTGCGTGAGAGTGCTCGTGGATGGTTGAAAGAGACCTTAGTTTCTTAAGCTACCTAATTCATCGAAGGTGAAGTTGTACAATATTATGTGAGTCTTTTTTTTCAAAACTGTTTTTCCTTTTGGGAGATCTCGACATCCTCTATTTTAGAGGAATGTGTTTATATGTGTCCTTTATTTCTGTTGTTTCTCACCCGAAGAAGCAGGGTGTGATGTGAGTGCATCCTCTAAACCCTTATTTCAGTGAATTTAAAAGTTGGGGTAAAGTGAGTTCTCGAGTGTGTTATGTCTGGGTGAACCCATATGGGATTACATATAGTTGTTTGTATAATCATAAGAAGAAATTCTATTTGGGGGTTTCCAAATCCTAACTACGAGGCCGAAGATGCTTCAATCATTCCAGCTCCAGCCGTAGGTCCCGGAGAGAAGCTGGCACGTAGTCAGAGGAAATCCCAGGGCAGTTTTTAACCTTGAACAAATAAATGTTCTTAGTATGAGAGAATAGAATAGTTTAAACTTTTTTTGTTGTCATCTTGCTTCATTTGTTCACGTTCGGTGGAAAGAGGTGGCGGGCCTCATCCCCAGGTTATCTCCCAATGACTTTCTTTTCCCCTTTGGTTCCCTTTGGGTTTGGGGAAAAGGTTTTAGATATTTCTAGAAATGTTGAGTGAACACTTATTAGTAACCATTCCCTAGAAAACCATGTAGGTATAAGGATCCACATGGTTAGCACATAGTTTCCCAAACTGTGCGGGCTAACCGTGTTGTCGTCCCAACTCTTTATGTTTTGGGGTTTTTCTATGCCGACCCATATTGGTCAGTTAAGATGGATGGTTCTTATGGTGGGGAGAACCAATATGAGTCTCATGTATATTATTTTGAAAATTCCTAATGGGATTCTACCCATTGTACTGGGGAGTTTTTTTTCGGGGCTCCCCTGTTAGTGTCTTGATTCTTTCTCGGAAAAAAAATTAAGTTGTCTCTTATGGTTGGGGAGCCCATTTGTGTATCCTTGTACCAGTAACTCACTTTTGTACTTGGTCTTGGATTGGATGTGGGTAGTCTCGTTCGGAGCTATATAACCACATACATCTTCCTTGAGTAAACGTTGGGATTGGAGATTTCCCAATTGTTTAGTTATATCAAGGTAAGTGTAACCTTGTTCGATGTTCTTGTTTGTTTGGGTAAATTTCTTGAGCCTTGTTCAGATAGTGTTTGAGGAGTTTTGTTTTAGGATAAATCTTAAATGTGCTTGATAATTTCAGTAATGAGGTGTATGTTTTGGTTGTGAAGTATTTCTTCCTTAATTGATCACTGGAGGTGTTTTGACCTTTGGGGGCGAAGCTTAGCAAATGAGTCCATTTATGCCTTTCGATTGGGTTTGGTTTTTGCTTTATCCGTGATGTGGCTTTCCGAGGGCGGAAAGTTTTATGGTGGGGAGAATTGTCACACCCATGACTTTTTTTAAATTCATTATTCATTTAATTTCCATTCCTGATTTTTTTGGGGGTTTAACACTCATTTTGTTGAAAATAGTGGGTTTTGAAAATTTGGGCCAAACCGTGAGCCCAAATCCCGATTTAAAAACAAATTTTGATTCTTCTATAAGTCCTTCAATTTTTACTATTTTATACTCATTCCACTTCCCAATTGGCATACCCTAATATATTAAAATCACCATATCCATTTTAACCACATAGAAATCCCAAATCATGATGGATTTGGGTTTTTAATTAAGGTAATGGGCCTGCCCGTAAGCCCATTTCCTGCTTTAAATTATTTTTTTAAAATTTCAATATCTCATTTGTTTTTTACTGTTTTTCGGTGATTCCACCTCCCACTCGAAGCCAAAAACCGCATCCTCACTCCCTGTATCTCGTTTTCCTCTTTGGAGCTCAAATAACCCGCGGAGTTGGACGATCTTTCTCAATCTTTCTCAAATCGACCAGATTTGATGAGGTGAAATGAATATTTCATAACTCCTTCAATTTTCATCCTTTTCACCCCATTTCAGTCCCCAAATGACCTAATATGACTCCTTCGGACCTCCATATCAGTTTTGGGTACTTGGAGATTCATATATTGGTGGATTGGGGCTGATTTCTTCAAGATATTTCAAGTAAGGGAATTCCTTCTTGGTTCCTTCCTTCCTCTTTTAGTTTTATTTCCTATTTCTTGAAGTTCCTCATGTCCAGAAGTTAGGGTTAGATCCTAAGGTCTGATTTGGTATCTTTTGGGTCAATTTTTGGTGGTCTAGGTCTGGATTTATATTCCTTGTGGTGCGGCGGTGGTGCGCTTAAGGTTTCGCACCAAGTTTTGAGGGTTTCGACTCAAAAGGTAGGTGATTCCATGTGTAACCATTTTATGATGAGTTAGCTTGCTTGTTTTATTAATTTAGTATGTTTATAATCTGTCTTGTGTGGTTTGAAAACTGTTTTTGAGGAATTTGATTAAACATTTAATTTTTAGTTGTATTTTAGCTTGAAATTGGGTACTTTTCATGTGTGACTCTTGGGGTAATGTTTGTATTTAGTTTATAACATATGAAAGTGATTTATTAGTCTTGAAAGGGGCTGCCAATTCTATTTTGTTAATTACTTATTATCATGTGGGCCTTGAAAAGAGGTTTTTTTTGAATGAGTTTAAGTTGTAAAACCGTATTGTACTTTTTGAAGGAGATTTATGAAAACGTGTGTTTTTCATGTGTATCTTTGTGGTATTATTTGATGTATTTTTATAACATTTGGGGGTGATTTAATAATTGTCTTAGGGCTGAAAATTATGTTTTGGATTGTTATTGTTATGATTTTGGTTTTGAATGAGGGGATTGAAATGGGTTTAGAGTGCAAACAATGGTTATACCTCTTGGGTTTGTTTTATGAAAATTTAAAATGTTTTATTTTGTTAAACAAAGTTGGGAAAGGGTGTATATGTACTGTTTGGGTGAGTGTGTTCACCTAATGTGGGTTTTTGAATGGTAAAGTGGTGATTTGAGATGTCAAACATTTTTAGAATGTTTTATAAATTGCCGAAATGTTTTACTAAATTGTGTTTTGTGTGCGAAACACGGGTGTGGGATGTTTCATGTGAGTTTATTGATAAAATGAATTGTGAAGGTGAGAAGGGTATTATGTGACATGTGTGGGGGCTGTTTTGTGAGTTGAATAACTTGTAATGGTTTTATAAAATCGTTTAAAGGATTTGTGTAAGTGTTAAAGAAATGTGAAAAGTGTTGTAGGGAATTTTGGTGTGAGTTTGATTTCAAAATGCATTTGAATGAATAGTGGAATTTGTGACTTGTGTGATGTAAATGGGGCTGTTTGGTTAATGTGTGATGTGGAATTGATATTTCCATGTGAAAACTATACTTCTTGGATTGTTGAACTTGTTTGAGCACAAAGGGAAAACCCGGGTATCTAGGTGGGTGGACGTGTACTAGTATGCTAGTGAATCCGTGGGGTTTGGCCTCAGTTTCACTTAGCAAGATTGACGCTTACAACTCTAACTAAACAATGATGATGATGATTGGGGACCACTAGGTTATGGGTATGATCCCTACTAGTGGCTCGTGCACGAGAACAGACATTTTTTGTGGTTACTCTCACCGAGATACGAGGTACCTGGGACCCACAGCTAGCTAGTGCCTAGGGGTTATTTCCTATTACTTGTGCTCATTAGATCCTTTGTACTTACCGTCGGTATACGGTATTGTTGGCTGGAAAATTCAGTAGCTTTGTTATTTATTTTAAAATTGTTGTTCCTTTAAAATTATCTCACATGAAAACTATTTTCATTTATTATTTCATCCTTTAGAAAATTGTAACTAGCATTTCTTATTTACAAAACATGCAATGCTTTTTGTCATGAAATGTTTATCACATGGAATCTCATAGAGGTGGTATCCTACTGAGCTTTCTCTCACACCCTACTTACACCTTTGGGTGTAAGTAGACTTGCTTATTTTATGTCACAGGTTTGGGTACAGGTTTTATGCCTTTGGTTCGGGTTTTTAGCGGTCCATCGTGATGGAGTGTCATGGAGATGGCTTGGGGGCGGTGCCTCTATCCATGTGGAGGTTCTTGGGCTGTATTATGTTGGGTTTTTACCTTTGTAATGGTCTTTAAAAATTGTTTAAAACTTTGTAATTCAGTTCTGAATTTTTGAAAATGGTTATTTGGTTTGAAAAATCCAGATTCGTTTCATTGGATTCTTTTGTCATTTTAAGTTTATAAACTTGGGTAAATCGTTCCCAATTATCATTTTATGATACCCGGGCACTTGTGCCAGCCCGTGGGGATCGGGAACGCCCTTCGGGACATGTCACGGTCCAGGTTTGGTGCCGGTTTTGGCGGCGTCCAGATTCGGTTCGTGACATCAATCATCCTTCAACATCTCGGAGTTGATGTAATCATAAAAGTTCCTATGAAACTCTATCCAAGAAATATTATGATTGTGTCCCACCTATGAGATAACAAACCACCATATCATGGAGGAATCACATAGTATATATGTCACTAGCTTCACCCACCTCTCTTGAAAAATCTCTAGATGCTAAAAAATAGAAATCATGGCCTCTAATAATGAATATTTAGATTGAGGTCCTCCATCCCCAGAAAAGGATGAATGATGTTACTACTGGAACACCTATGTCAACTCCTCCATAGATGTGGCGGGATGTGGTGCTCCCTAAAAAGTCTGTAAAATCCTCTAAATTTTTTCATGTAAATATGCATCAACACCTATGTACAGTATAATAGTTGGTAGCAAGATAAGAATTATTGGAGCGTCTTTTTGTAGTCCCCGAACTGACATTTCTAGTGTCTTTTTATTTAAATGTACATGGTATAAGGCTGGAGGATGTCTTTGCAGCATGACTCTGCAAGGTCAAGTACACACCTCAGTATATTATTGTCAAGAAATACATCTTTATATGAAAATGAATGATGATATGGATAGCATTCATGTATTTAAAAATAGGTTTACAGGGTGTGTATAGACTCTACACAACATGTTTCCTTATAATTTTAACATGTGTTCCTATTCCAATCATGATCATGTAACACCCTTACACACTGCGTGTTCCTCATGAGACACGACATGTACTTGAATTTTTTCCTCCGATATAAGTACTTGTACATGGATAGAACTAATGCTTCTCTCCTGGGAACAATAGACATTGTGTTCACCATAGACATGGTGTGTACTACTTATGTTCTAACCACCTGTGTCATTATTCACATGGAAAGATACACAGTTGACTATTTATGAGGTCCATAAATGAGACACATCGGGTTGAACCATTGTTTCATCGACCTGTGTCATTGGTCACACAAATGGATACATGGTTCTATACAACATGACACGTACAATCTAGACACAAAATGTTCAACCAAATGTTTCCCATCCTCGTGTCTCTACTCAAACCATCAGTTACACAGCTAAAGACTACACAACATGTACATACAGTACATGGTGTTTACTTAAGAAAAGTTGTTTCTTCCACAACAGAATGTCTTCATAACATCACTGGTAGTGGTGTCTGAGTATCCGGACATTAGTCCTTTGAAACTTCTCCTAAACTCTTTAAAACATATTTTTATTCGAAGGAATGACATATTCGGACCCATGGGAGCCCATTATCCCCATGAATCAATGTTTGGAATCATTTTTCACATCATTACATGAAACAATTAAATTAGTGATCAAACATGAACCACAAAATTCCAATCTAAGAGGACCCAAAACACCTCAAGGACAAAAGTTTATTTGCAATTCAAATTAAAATTTATAATTAGTAATACCCGATCAAAATTGTAGGTATTTTATCAAGAAATATATCACAAAAACATGAATATCTAGCACAAAATCAATCACACCATCATGAAATTAGTAATCCATCCAAAATGGAATGACCAGAATGAATGAACTGGGATCTCTTGTGATTTATTATATGTTTCATGATATTACATAACCTCAACTAATCATGTTTTAATATAAATTGAAGCATAAGAATATCAATGAAAATAGCACAGTACAAACGAATCACCCAATAATGATATCAAAAAATCTTTAACAATTGCAATACTAGAAAAATTTCAATATTTGATGTAAGTTAGCTTTTCCCTATACATGAGTTAGCTACTCTATAAAACCACTTATTATAAACTTCCCATTCATTTATAAACCTGTCTCTATGCTCCAAATTGTAATACAATAATGATAAAAAAAACTAATCTAATACCACATTTTAATGTCCTGGATCTGGGTGACGCCCAAAGGTACCCCATACTGGTTGTCCAAATGGCCTCAATAAAATTTCCCCAATCATCAAAGGCTACTGACTAAAAGTAAGGGCCTTGGTGTGATAGTAGTGAAACTATTCATTCATTAACAAAGTAGAATAGTGGAAACAAACAGTAAATATTATTATAGGATTTAAGACCCAAAAAATTAATTAAATATCAAAACACTGATACTAATAAAACAACATCAGAACATATTTAAATGATGCATGCCACATATTTCTAGGAAAGCAGACAAACAAGTAAAAATGGTTGTAATACAATACAGAAACCACCTTACTGAAAATTAATTACACTCCAATAGAATCGCAAGCCTCATCTTGGTCCCATGTTGTCCAGTTTAAATAACAATCATGTACCTGATGAAGAGGGGTGCTTTCCCTTATCTATACCTAGAACCATATAATATATTTGTGTCCAAATGCTTGACCCATACTGGGTGTGAGATGAATCCGAGTTGGGAACCACCAAAAGATATGTGCTTTTCGGTCAAGGAGTATATATAGTAGGCAATATGTAAATATATGAAATAAACTAGGACACACTTAAATGTAAACAATCCTACAGTTTCAAATTAAATTAATTTACATTTTTTAATTATTCAATCCATTGAATAATTAAACATAGGATCTTGCCTATGCTCATTATACCATTGTATAATATTAAAAAAGACATCTCAAAAACTATCTAAAAAATCAATTAAAATTGAGTCCAATCTTGTGATTTAGCATGTAAGTCTCTTTTTATTCATTTAATTATTCACAAGCAACCCTCTAGGAAATATCTAGATGTCTAACCCCACTAGGTTATATTATAATCAATTCAATATGTAATGACCCACTTGGAATGATTACATGGTCTAACCCCTTTAGTCCCACATAAAACAAAACATTTACAAACAACCACATGGTTAGATATAACGGTCAAAACCCCCTAGATCTGAATAGAAACAATAAATTATAATGACCACCTATTAGCTCTCATAGTATATTCCCAATGGTCCAAAATTCATTTCAAATATAAATTCTTGGTTTATCTCAATGTCTTCTCCCTCGGGTCTATGACCTCCCATCATCTCTCATAGTGAATTCATCTAGGTCAACATAATTAAAAATCATAATGAAATGATCCTACCTCTGGAATCTCTCACAGTCATGTCCCATGTTTCAAACATTCAAAATGAAAATCACATGCATCTCAAATAAGTAGCAACACTATCATAACCACACGATACGTGGAAAACAACAAGACTAATAGGAAATTCTATACAAAATATTCAAAATCAATCATTCAACTGAACATTCCCATGGGTTGTTCCATAACAAGTTACAAAACCATAAGCATGAGAAATTTCACCCTTCTGAATCCAAAAGAACTATATCAGGTATTAATCTGGGTTAAATTTCTATAACACGCAATACCCCAACATGGGTATTCAGCACATTATTCATATATAATCCCAAGACAAACAAAAAAAGGCATAAACCACATACCTTGATGTTTACGATGGAAAATATTTAAAGTCAGACCTTGAATAGGCCTAGAATGATGTAGAATTATGAAAATCATTAAAACAATCAACCCTCAATAACTAATGAGAGAGGCGAAATCAGAAATAAAGACTTTAGGGGAATAGAGAACTCACCAGTGGGAATCAAACTCACCCAACGACATCTCAATCTATGTTCAATAGCAGGAATGAAAGGTTCTCAAAGTTCATTTCAATCTCTTGTAGAGGACACATGGATAAGAATTATGTTCTAGAGATGACACAAAAACCCTATCAGATTCCTAATATAAAAAGAAAAGTACATTGTCTGTTCATTTAATTTACCCACTAGGTACTAGCCTGAATTGGCCCCCACCTTAGGTGGTCTTCCAGGTAACCTACATAGCCATGTACATGGACGTAACATAGCTAGTAGTATTCATGTACTAAAAAAATTTATCACTTCATACTATTTCTTAAAAACAACCCAATATAAATATCCATACATATAATGAAAATCTCGGTTCATACATGGGTTTTCAATCATGACGTTGTCCCTTTAAATAAGGCCTTTAGAATATAAAACATGTCTCAAATAAACCTGATCCAGAAGAGGAGAGGTCACTACTAGATCTACTAAGACCAGTTTCTCGTGTTGTTCCTCAACCACCAGCTGCATCTTGGAAAATAGATCCATCAACTTCCAATCACTGTCGGCCTCCTTCACAAGTTGTGTCTATGTTTTCCTACTCAAATTATTAGCCTTATCATTAACATTTTCGAGTGTGGAAAATTATCTAAATCAAATGATTGAAAGTATTCCACCCACTTACACTACCCCATTTTTATATCTCACTATGTGGATATTTATTTGATACTTTTATAAACCATGTAAATGATTAATATTTCCCCTAATATATATTGTCTCTCATAGCACAGAGCATTAACCATAGCTACTAGCATGTTGTTTTACATAGAATAGTTCCACCCATGAGGCATCATTTTGAATGAACCATATGCTACATCATAATCACCTTTCATTATCACTACATCCTGCCCAATACCTAATGAATCATAGTAAACTATATAACTTATAACCAGATCATGCAGAAATAGGATCAGAGCAGAGGTGATTCTTCCCATTAGCTCTTAAAAAGATACCCCATGATAATCAATCTAGTTTAATTTTACACCCTTCTTGGTTAGTCCCATATGCACAACTTCCAGGTGTGAGAGGTCCTAGAAAAATCATCGGTAATAGCCATACATCTTAAAGAAATTGAGTATATAAAATAGTTTCTTGGGATTCTTCCAAGAAACCATGTTGCTCTCCTTTCCTAGGTCAGTTGATACTCCAGACTATGATATGATTTAACCAAAGAAGAGAACATATTTTATAATGATTTTTTATTTAATGAGCATCAATTATATTTGGTACTCTCTCGGTTTACTTTGTATGATCTCAGTATTGTTGGAATGACTATATCTGGTGTTTGATTACACTAAGATATCATCTATGAGGAATATCACAATTGAATCAATGTATGGGTGGAAAACCCTTTTCATTAAATCAATGATGTTTTTGGTGTGTTATTTATACTGAAAGGCAAAACCATATACTTGTAGATGATGTACCTACGCTTGAACATAGTCTGTCGTATATCTGAAGTCCTAAATCGCACCCGATGGTATCCTTACCTCAAATCGATATTAGAGAAAATAGTTTCCACTTATAGATTGTCGAATAACTCATTGATGCGAGGATGTGGATACATATTTTTAACTATAATCTAGTTTAGTGGTTGGTAATCCCTGAACAATTTAAGGGTTGCCTTGTCCTTCTTGTTGAATAAGAGTGGAGAAGCCTAGGGTGATGTGTTGGGTATGATGAAACCATTATCCTCTATGCCTTCATACTGCTTCTTGAGTATATGTAGCTCTATAGGTTCCATCCTATTAGGAGTAAGGGATACTGGTGCCACACCTGAAAAAATATCTATAGTGAACTCAATATTTCTCTCAGGATGTATATCGAAGAAATAATCCTGGAATATGTCCCTAAAACGATCCACAGCTAGAGGAAAATCAATGATTTGCATACCTTAATCACTGATAAAGAGAATGGTTAGTCAGGTTGTAACGCTACCTATCCCACTTCACTTCAGTCCCACTTGATCTTCCTATATATTTCGCTTACCATTATAGATATATATGTATTTCTCTAAGGTGATGTAAAAGAATCTATTCGGTGTTAGAAGTACACTTAGTTTCGATATGGCACAACCTATTCCATACCAAGGATGGCATCAAATTGTGTCATCTCAAGGATTTAGAAACTCCCCAAAAAAATGTACTCATCTCTCTCAAGGGGTAACTCCTTGAAATTTAGTATTCCCTATGATCAAACTCTTAATGGAATATCATTTGTCATAAAACCACTAAATTAAACAATTACTAAGAATAAACTTCTCATAGTTTTAGAAAATAGAAAAGAGTATGATGCACTTATGTCAAGTAAGGTAGATATTAATGTTGAGGTTACTAGAATAATACCACTTATAATAGATGGCCTTGGAAATTGATCCTTATAAAAGAATGAACAATATAGATATTTTTGGAATCGTATCCCTGATATGATGCCCAAGAATCCCAATAATCCCTACTCTATTGATGGTGGAACACTGAAATCAAACCGCCTCATCCTCAATAACCTGCCTAGGCTAAATGGAATTATATGACCAAATTCCTTTTGAATGTGGTGTCGATGATCGAGAACCTAAAGGGTGTACTAATATAGATCCTCACATTCTAAGAATAGGCGGAGAGGATCAATAGATATTCAATTGGTGAACCATCTTGCCGCAACACTGATACTTGATTGAGTTCCTTATATACTGGGGACATTGAGACTTTGCCTGATGCATGGGGGATATACTATATTGTTGTCAGTGTGTTCCACCTGGATGGAACTTCCCCTACATGTACCCTCAAAGTGTCACTTCTTTCCGCAAGATAAGAAACTAATTTTCCATTAAGATGAACTTCCATACTTTACGCCACTTGATTCCCTCATGTGTTTCATAGTGACGAGGGCCTCATTGACTATTTCAAAAAATTTGGTCAGCTAAAAGATTTTAACTTATGAGTGAATGGAATAATAAATTTCATCCATGAGGAACATCATAGTATTGTACTCATGTTGGGTTTTGGTTGGTGAAAAATATTACAGTTCTACGAATTGAGATGAGTATTCTATCACTGACATGTCACCTTATTCAAGGAGAATAAATTTATAAACTCGATCCATTATCAAGGTCATTAGGAAGATGTAGTTGAAGAAGGATACATATAATTTCACCTAGTCAATATCCAGATGCCTATCAGCCTGTGTTTGAACGATCAATGAATGATTTTTTGAATCACAATGTAGATAGGTTTTTGAAAATGACCCTCCATTTTAGAGGCATCTCTATATGCTAGAATATGGAGACCATATCCTTAAAAAATACGCAGTAGTTAGAGCACTGCTATCCACTAAGAACATGGAAGTATGCTGCTTCCAGAACACACAAGTCTTCCCTTTCATATAAATTATAGGTCAAGGATCACCATATACTATTTTAATTAACCAAAGGGTTCTATCATGGAACTGTGAATCGACACCAAGTGGGGAATCTTGGGGGTACCTTAGGTTGAACTATATGAGGAATCATCGGTGGGTCTGTTCCCTCAACATATGGTGTATGCCTATTACCACATTCCTGGTGTAATATATGATCTCTTCAATCTCTAAAATTTTCATGAACAATCCTTTGAATGGATTTATAATAGTTATGGAAAACTATAAGGACAATAGGCACAACCTATCTTACTAATGAATCACACCCCTCTTTCTTCTCAGAGAGCTTGGTCTAGGTGGTCTGAATGAGTCATAGAATGTCCAAAACAGACATGTCGTACCACCCACAACCATGCCAGAATAGGGTAAAGGTCTCATGTATAAGGTAACCATTTCATTAAAGATATTTATATTCATTTTACTTAATTTATGTTCATTTGTATTAAATTGATTATTATAATTACAATCCAGTTAATATCATCACTTATTCTTGTTCATATGGGCACATAAACGCTGTAAATTGAAATTACTGAATCAGATAACTGCATCATGGGCTTTACACAAAATAACAGGAACAATATCCCTAGTCTATGGTTTTATTAAAAAAGATACCATAGGAACTCACCAATCAACCTTCTAATGTGGAATTATTAGTCAATTAAACTATGTATTCTATCATAGTGAGTACTGGTACATTGAAAGGAATAAAATCTTGACACAAATAGAAATTAAATTAATTAAAGGCAATACACGTAGTAATGTAATTATGGCATGTCTTAATGAATATATTTATTTTCTCATATTATGCCTATTATTATGCAAGATTCCAATGATCCCTCATATCATCTGGTTAAATTAATAAATCACTCATCGAGATAACAACATTTGATGAATGTGATTCACCCTTTGTTGAATATCCTGTGAAACTATAATAGGTTTAATCAAAAAAAATGTTTACCCATATAGTGTAATTTCAGTATCCCCAGTACATGCGGTAGGTACTCTTGGGCACAATGTATTACCTAAATTCAATTTCCTAGTCTTCATTCTAACCCACATGATGTCTCAGACCCAGATTCCACTTAATAGGAGCCCTGATCCCAGGGGGCCACTTTATCTCAATTTCATCCCCCTAAATTTCAAATGATGTCAACTACTCGCGATGCACTAGTTTGTATCTTTGAGGATACTATGCCCTAATTTACAATGTGTAGGGAAACAGATATATATAAACCTAGGTAAATAGAGTAACTAATATATGTAAACATATGGCATTGTGTAAAATATATTAAAATGTATAAATAAATGACATAATGCATGGTTTAATGCAACTTTGACTTATCAATAAGTCCATTAGGTTCAAGTCTTGTCTTCCAATGGTGTTATAAGTCCAAGTAGCATGCAACCATTCAATTAATCAATTTATTATATGTTCAATAATAAAGGTTCACATATATTCCTTCAATTAATATAGAAATGGGTGTTAAGACAATGCAACTTATTATTCAATTATATTTAATAAGGCCAGGTAACATACATAGTATACGTTCTAATTTTTATTTACCATTAATTTATCAATTTGAAGCACTTAAATTAGGTTGTTCAAGTGGTGTGCATACATGGTAAATTACATTGTGAATTTCACAAATTAAATGAAGCCATTTAATATTGATAATCTAACCCTCAGAAGCGTCAAACCAAGGCAAACATGAACGATGGATCAAATGTGTCAAAACACTAAAACAAATATTAGAAAAACATCCTAATTTGGGTGGACAAAGTTGTGGGTGTAAACAATAAAAACTAATAACATATTTGTAAAGGTAATAACCATATGGTTCTAATCACTATTTTCGTGGAATAAAAATTCATTAAATTTCACCCAAAGAAATTAGTGTTCCCCACGACAATTCCAAATTCAACAAACATGATAGATGAGTCATAGACCACCCACCATAGGCATGTATGACTCTCATCTATCAGTATCATATTTTGATTTGGATTCACTAATGGTAGGTCTACTAAAATGTAAAAAAACCCCACACCTCGATTACTCGGTCTCGATAAATATTGATGAATAATGTATCAACAGACTCGAATAATTACTATTGCACATCCAACATGATGAACAAAAGATTTAATGGATCCAAGATGCTGATATTTCATGATCCCTAGAATAATCCTTCAAACATAAACAAATTCAGAGTAATGGAGTATAATCCCATTATAATTCATATTAGGTAAGAAGTATGGTTTAATTAAATCATTAAGGGAAAATGTAAAATTATCCAAACTTTTGCCAATGCATGGTTTGTCTATGCTGTTTGACACACCATGCACCAAAAATGACCATTTACCTATAAAAGAGGGGGAAATGCAATGTTAGGCCAAATGGTTAGGTAATCTGTGTGATAATCATGCAAGATGGCTCTCCCAGAAATACAGACCATATGCAATGTTAAATCTAACCATGCTCCCTTTCTGCACTATTTTCTGTAACTGCGTGATGGGGAAACTCTTCCAAAAATGATGGGTTTTAGACTTATAATAATCACCAAGGGCACATGGAACGTTTTATAACACACTATAAAACCATATTGGGTCCAAAATAAGGAAATATACTGAAATTTAATGGATCCATACCTAAGTGAAAAACCAAGATCGTACAGTCATCCCCCTTAAAAGAACTCATTCCCGAGTTCACCTTTTAATGTTGGTGAATAACTCTATTAGGATATATCTTGCCACTAATCATGTATATCGGCATCCCACTCCCAAGTCTCATCCTTCACATGGTGGTGCTTCCATAGAACAAACACTAGAGGGACAGACCAGCTATATGGATTATTCATGCCCCAATCAATGATGTGTACTAGATAATCCACAATGCTAGCATGGACATATAACTCAACAACCTCAGAACCAAATGTTTGAGATAGAAAAAAATTATATTAGTGATTCTATGAAACATGGAAGACGTCGTGCATTGAAAGGTACATCTATGGTAGTATACATTTATATGCTATCGACCCAACACTATATAGAATCTAAAATGAACCTTCAAAATTAGGTGATAGCTTATTTTTCCTCCATATCTATCTATTCCGTAGATTGCGTGATATCTGCAAGAAAAAATGATCCCCGACATCTAACATTAGAGGTAATCAACCTCAATTGGTTTAAGATTTCTCTCTAAATAGAGCATCAGTTTTACAATTTCTGATCAGTATATCCTGGATTGAATTCTCATGAAGGAGATGAGGAACAAGTAGGGTTTCCTCACCTGCCTCTTTCCATCCCAAGGCATAATAACACAACCTACTATATAGGCATCAAAGGGTGAAATATAAATTTTTTGCTTCAAATATTTCATTATAGGTGAAGTTAACAAGAGGGATATGTTTCTTCCTATAAACATCGAAATTAAGGATTCATGCTTGGATCATGTCCTCTAGGACCTGTATTGTCCATTCCGATTGTCCATCGGTATGAGGGTGAAAATATGTTCTTAGAAGAATCTGTTTATCGATATCTCTCGGTAATCCCTATTAGAACCGTGATGTGATATGGGAATTCTTATTTGTAATGACAGAACATGGGACACTGTGTAGTCTTATTATCTCACAAACATTCTATCTTCTTAGCTCATCTGCTCAGAATGACTTTTGAATTAGAATGAAATGGGATACTTTCATTTGTTGGTCAATAACTACCCATACAACATCACTACCTCTCACTAACCTAGGTCAGACAACTATGAAATTCATGAAACATCCTATCATTTCTAATCTTGGAGAGGATGCTTCTATAACAAGCCTACAAGAATTTGGTGCTCCCCCTTCAGCAACTAACAGGTGGAACACCTAATGAAAAATCATGTCATAAAAATTATATCCCAGACCACCAATACTGGTGTAACATATCTCGATACATCTTAGATATACCCATATGAACTACCCATGTAGAAGTGTGGTACCTTTACATCAGCACCACTCTCATATCTATAGAATTCCAGACACATCCTAGAATACATAGGATGTCTTCTCTATCCACATGCAAATTTGGAGTTGTGTTATCTTCTAATATACCCTCATAGAGAATCAGGCCTGCATGATTTGAAAATTTTCTAGCCATTACTTTCTCATGGAGGGAAGATGTTATTGCCAATAAGGAGAGTTAATACTTCTCATAACTATCATGAAACTATAGATATAGCATAGAAAAGAGGACCATTAAAATCCATTCATCACTAGCATCCCATATGGCACATTCTTGAGTTTTTCTGACTCAGCTCATCAACAACTACATTACCCATCATAGGAATATTAGAAAAATCAATATAAAATAATTGTAGACATTCAAACCATCTCTATTGACTACTGTTCAAGTCATGTGTTGTAAATATATATTTTAAGCTCTTGTGACCAATGTACACTACATTGTTCTCACATAATAGATAATGACTCCAATAATGTAAGGCATGAAAAACTCTTGCTAGCTCATGGTCATGTATTGTGTAGTATTATTCAAGAGGCTTCAAGTGCCCTGATCCATATGCAATAACTACATCACCATCATCAGCATTTCTCCTAGAATTATTCCTAATTCATCATCGAATATATTATAAGCCATCCATGGATCTGGTAGAATTAGAATAGGTGTTGATAAAATACTCCCTTTCTACACATAAAAGGCATTCTCGCACACTTATTTCCACAAGAACATAACAACCTTATTTATAATGCCAGTAAGATGTGATGAAAGGTGAAAAAATCCTGTATGAAATGCCTGTATTATCCAACCATCCCTAAGAAACTCTATATATCAAACATGTACATTAGTTTTCCCTATGAAACAATAACACTAACATTTTATAGTTAAATAGATACAACTGATTCTGATATAATATGACCTAAGAAGTTATCAATTTTTATCCAAAATTTAAACATAGCAGGCTTCTCATAAATATATTACTCTCTCTGTGTACTCAGAATAGTCTCATGATGATTGGAATGGTCGTCATGAGTGTTAGGATACACTAAGATGCAATCCACAAAGACCATGATAAAAGAATTTATATATGGATGGGAAACCCCATTCATTAGATCCATGAAAATGGAGGGCGTGTTCATGAAACTGAATGGCCTAATAAGGTACTCATACAGACCATACCTACTAAAAAAAGTTGTATGATGTATGTATGATGTCCATACTCTCAATTGGTGATATCACGAACTTAGGTCAATCATAGATAATTCCCTAGCTCCTCAAATATTGTTGATGAGATCATCTATTTTCCGTAGTGGATATCTGTTCTTGACCGTAATATGGTTCAATAATCTGTTCTACATAAATAGTTGTATGGTTCCATCCCCCTTCTTAGAGAAAATCATGAGAGAACACAATAATTGTATACAATGTTGTATAAATAATTTGGCCTCTATATCCTCTGACTTATGATTAATCTCTTAAAGCACTGTAGGTTCCATCTTTTATGATTGATGGAATAATTTATATTCTCTTAGAACAATATTGATCATAAACTATACCTCTATTTAAAGAGGTTACCCACAAAAAACATAAGCTATGAAATCCATAAAATGATTCACTCTTAGAGGAAAATTATCTTCACAAAACCCCTGATCCTCTATGAAGAGAGTTTAAATATGGGTTGTCACTCCACCTAGAAAATGATTCTCTTCTCTTAATCTACCATACTAGACATCCCACTCAGCCTTATGTAGATTATTACTACCCTATAAGGATGTACAAGATAACCTAAAATGATAGAAGACTATAAAATCATCATACTAACCAATCATTCCTTATTGAGAATGACATTGGTGCCTATAATCTCTATAATGGAGAGTTTATGTAAGAAATTTTAATTGTCTTCCCTAAGGTGACAATACCTACATTGGTGTATGTCCTCGAACCGCACTCCTAAAGTTGTATCTAGGGTTATTAGACAACATTAATACCGTATCACTGTTCTGAGACTCTCCATGATTGATACAAAGTTAATTTTTTTAATAACTTCTGTAAAAAACATGGTTCAATAGTTGAAGCAACTAGAATAAAAAATCAGGCCTTATAAGGTCAAGCAACTTGATCCCCATGTATCCGCTATAGTACATGCAACTGGCCCAATCCATGGTCCTCTGTAATAGTTATACTACAATGATCAAAAATGATCTGCTGAAACTGCTGGTGATTAGGATTCAGACTACTATAGTTAAAAATTCATCCTCATCCAATCCTTCTAGTTCTATTACTACACCATACGTGACCTGGGAAAAAAATAACCCAATCCTATAGGTGGAGCTGGCATTGATACATTTCCACTTGAAGCTGGTAGAATGGTCCTTTTAAAATAGCGAAGAATCCACAGACATCCACAAAACCGACACTCTAGTGGGTCTCTATCACACTGAGTTTTCATATTTCCATATCATCCATACTAATGTCACACAATACTAATATCAAAATGGGTACTCTATTAGTCACATTAATGATAATAAACTTCAAGGGAACATTTCCTACATCCAGGTGATATACTAGTCCATTGGGGAACTGATCCTTTATGCACGGTGCATTTTGTCATCCCTCGGGTTATAATTAGTGTTATGATCCTTATTGACTATTTTAGAAAAACAAGGAACGATAAAGATATTCACCTACATATGGAAGGCGTACACAAGCACTTCCTCAAAGTGACTCATCATAAAAATATTATCACCAGCAAGAAGCAGTTCAATTCACTGTAACATAGTGAATCACAAGAATACTCCATAATTAAAATAGAACACTATTTGAGATGTACGAACTCTATTGCTATATTAGCTATCATTGTATAATGAAAGAACATATCATTGAAGGTTGTTTGGAAATCGACCAATAACATGCCCTGATTAAAACCTGCCTCGATAATCACATCCCACCAGTGATTGTCTAAACCATGCAAACATTATGTGAAAATATTGATCCTTATCTATGGAAGCATCTCCAAATGATCAAAGATATATAGAGTGGCCTCTGTCTATGACTCAGCAACATTGGACCACTATCCAATGAGAAAGTAGGTGGATATTACTACTGGAACATGTGAGTCCGGGAAACCATAATTTGAGAAACTCTTTGAGAACCATGAATGTAATGCATCATACTAAATAAAATATAAAAAAATTGGTCCCCGGTGACAAAATTAGTTAAAAAATGTGGTGCCTCAATTAGAACACCTAGAGGTAAGACTGGTCGCTCAGAAACCACCATGTCTATATTATAGTCTTCGCCACCCTCATGGAATACAACACAAGCACATCGTGGTATAATTGGTCTACAATTTCCAAGCACAGACATCAAAAAAATATTTAAGTTGAGATATAGCAACACTTATGGAAGCTAAACAAGGGAAAACTCACTACCAAAGGTATACTACCACAACTACATTCTTAGACAACCGGGTATCTGTACGTAATCAATTAAAACTTTCAATTAATTTTACATTTAATTGATAGGTTCACTATACGAAAATTCAAAAATATTAAAAGGTGAGATTAGGACGTGGAACCATTTTATTTAAGATGTCTTGATTAAATTTATGATGGATGGACAATACCATTAAATATGTTCCTATAATCATTATTAATGAAAATGACACTCATTTATTCATAGCATAATTGCATGACTTAGTAAGTTACTCATTCCAACCCACAAAGGCCCATACACCTCATGAATTTAGTCAAAAAATCACTCAATCACAACCAGCGGTAATACAAGAATATGCAAACTATCACTGAATCCCTCAAAAAATCACAAGAATATAATGAAATTCAATGAAACAAAAAGAATATAACATGCACTGAAATATGCATGACATTCAAACACTATTCTATTATATGATACATGTAACAATGATCATTACCCTCATTTTATAGGGCCAAGTATGAAATATAATCACAATTACAATAATAATCAACAACACCACAGAGAATGTGCGTCACCCAATGGTGAAATAATATCAACTACAATTTAATAAAATAAATAATAATTATGCTTTGGGAAACATGGTTTTTACCCAAAAACTGGGTTTATGACTCCCAAGAACAGATTATGAAAAAGTATCATAAATTATGTATCTCTAATCTATTGTCTCCAAATAGTAAATCAAGAATGGAAAAATTCCTCCGATACAACATTGTGGCATCCTGGACCTGGATTCCTCTTAATAGGTTCCCTGAGCTTTGTGGGCCACATGTCCTCAAGTGAATCTCCCCAAACACTGAAGGTTTCTGACTGTTATATAGGGCCTAGTGTGTCCCCATGGACATACTATGCATTATTTAATAGAGTGTAGCATAGTGGATACATATAAATAGAGATAAATAGAAAATAAAAATATTTAAATAGAACGAACAATAGATAACAGAGCCTGCAGTAGAAATAATCTAGAAAACATGAATAAAATACAAGCATTCAACAACTGATGATGATATGTCATGTCACTTGAAAATTGTAAAACATGGATTCAAGAGGGAATTCATAATATGTTACACAAAGGTATAAACGAAATTAAAAGAGTATCCCAAGAATCCCGAGATCTTCCTCTGTCATCTTCTATTATGATCCATCCTAACAAAATATGAAATAAACTATTTGAAGTCATATACATCCATTTATCAACACCTAAAATCATAGAATCTGTATTGGGTACCAAATCACTCATTTTGAGGTTGGGAGATAAATCTTAGTGGGCCACCACCAATGGTGTCTATAACATCCATCCCATATAATGTAAATGTAATAGTGTGAAATCATTGAAATATAAAGTAAATTATGACAATGTAACTAACTAACCAGGTACCTTCATCATCCATTAAATGGTGTATGAACATGTAACTGGTTAATTATTTTAGTATTACTAATTTATAAATAAGTCACAAGTTGACAATACTGAGTGTTCCTATATGTAACAATGAAAACTGCAATAATATTTAGTAATTATGTTCCAAGTTAATAACCAAGTCAATGTAGACCTCAATGGTCTCAAATTATTAGTGATTGTACACTGGATAAGGGTAAGAGTTTAATCCAAGGATCAGAGTCCACTTCATTCCTCAATAATAGGTCTATTGATTCCATGGAGTTCATCCAATGTAAAACTTGTCCATGAAATGATTGGTCCTGATGGGATTTAACAATGGAACCTACTTGTTAATATAGGATCTAAGGAGTGTATCTAAGGCATTCTATAATAATACATGATGAATCATATGGGGTCATAGAGGTCATCCATAGATAGAAAAATATCATGTTATAGTTATGTGTCAGCCTAAGAAAATTTCATATTTGAACAGGAATTGGCTCCCTATGTGCTAAAGGCATTCCCTACAGAATCCAAGGAAATCTTAATTTAAGCCACTTATATTTTAAAATTATGTCATTAAATATTTCATAAGGTTCAAACCATTACCATTAATTAGTGTGAAAATTCAAATTGATCATGATACCATTTTATTAATACATAATCAATCAATAAGTCTATTATGTTCCAGCCATGCCTTTCATTAGTGTACCAATGCCAAGTAGCATGAAACAATACATTTAATCATTTTAATAAATTTTCAATAATAAACATTCCATTTCAAACCATCCAATAACATGGTACATTGTTCTATATATATGAAACCTATTATTATACAATATTTAATAAGGCCAATTCGTACACTTAGTATACTTTCCAATTTCCATTTTTCATTGATTTATAAATTTGAAGCACTTACATTAGGCAGGTCAAGTGGTGATCACACATTGTACTTTCTATTTTGCAATTAAAAAATTAAATCAATCCCTTTAATATAAAAAATATACCTCTTAGAAAGGTCAATCCAAGGCATGCCCAAAAAGCAGCTCAAACGTGTCAAAACAATAAAATGAAAATGATAGAAAAAAAAATTACATGGGATGGATGGATTTGTGTGCATAACCAATAACAATTAATAAAATATTCAGAATGATCGTAACCATACAGTTATAAGGATTATAATCATGGAATATAAATTCAATAAATAGCACCCGATAAAATCGAGGGCCCCCACATGAAAATTACAAAATAAATGAACATATCAGATGAGTTATAGACCACCCAGAATAGGATTGTACAACTCTCCTCTTACAGTACCATCCTTTACATTATCTTGTATCGAAGTATATCTAAGAAAAATTAAAAAAATCTCACTCCGTGATAAATATGTTGAGATCATGATAGAAGAAGAACATCTCAAATGGACTCTAGTACATACTATTGTGCATCCAACACGATAAATAGAAGCTCAAACTGATCTAAAATGAAAGAGATCACATTATTCCCAAATTAGGACTCATAAAGCTCCAAAATTAGAGGAATGGATGCTATCCTACTAGAATTCATATTGTGGAAGTATGATTTATTAATTATATCTTAAAGAGAAAGATTTTAAAATTACACATGAATTTAGCATGTGCACAGTTTGTCTACACAGTTTGAAAAACCATGCACCATCCTTGCACAAGTACCTGGAGAAGAAGTGGAACTACATGGTTTGGTCGCTTGTTTAGGTAATCTATCTATCAACCATTTGAGATGGATCTTCCTGAATTACAGACCATATATAAGGTAATATCTAATCATAAACCCTTTCTTCATGGTTTACTCTAACCATTAGATAAGTCCATTCTTCCAAAACTTATGGGTTCTTGGTTCCAAAAAATCCTCGGACACCATTAGAACATTCTCTAACTCACTAGGCATCCATATTAAATCAAAAATAAATAATTAGATTGAAATTTAAAGGATCCATACTATAGTGAAAAAATTTGTTCTTATAACCCAAATAGTAAGGAAAAAAGTAAAATAGCATTTGATACCACTTTTTTGCATCTAACCACGAGTGACACTCAATAGTACCCTAAAATGGTTGGCTAGAAGGACTCAATTGTGCCTCCCAAAATGACAGCTCCTTCCAACTAAGAGAGAGGTCCTTGGGTAAGTCTGTTGGCAGACTATTCCCTCCTTGATTAGAGTAGATCACAATAATAAATATATATATTAAATATAATGAATAAAGGAAAAAACCTGATACCAATGGAAAAAAATAATAGTAGTGCAAGGTATAAAAATAAAGTACGAAGTGTAAATAAATAAATAAATTCAACTATTGATAAGAGTATTTAATGTGTTATATGAAACTGAACATAAAGGGGTAGGGGTGACAAGAATATACAATAAGGCAATAAAATAAAAAAATAGAATAAAACTAGTACATATATCATATTGAGAATAACCTTGGTTATCTACTCCCAAATACATCCTATAATGGTATGTAACACCCCAAACTTCTACGGTACTGTTTTGGTGCGGATGTGTGTCGGGATTCTGTTCCGACGCTGTTCCGCCAGGACACGTTCGCACGTGCGCCCGTCGACCCGAGGGGATGGACGTGCGGCTTGTGGCCCCGCAGTCCCGCTTTCCAAAGGCGGGCGGCATCCGTTCCTTATTCAGGGACGTCTGCTCCTTGATCGAAACCGGGATGATGGGATGTCGACTCCTCCTTCTGTGGACGTCTCCTCGGAACTCGTCGCCTAATCCGGGTCTCCCTCATAGATTTACGAATGTTCGTGAATCTCGTTCCCGGCGCCATATCTTCGTGGACACCGGTTAATTACGCTGCTTCCGCCCGGACGCTCTAAGGGGTCTGGTCGGGGCAGAAACCTGCGGTGAGGAGACCGGGTAGCTCTGGGTGTTGGGGGCATGTCTTGACACCGTGGCTCTGCATGTCTGCCTTCCGTCGCTAATAGGGCTTCTCGAAGGCGTGATGGCCTGAGGCATCCCGTGCTGGGTGCGGGGAACTGCGTTACCTGAGGTTTTCCTCAGCTTCCCATGTTTAACACGGGGTATGCCGCGAGTTTAACGTCCAGTGGGGACGACATCGGACTAATCAACACTAGGGGTGGATCAGATGACAGAAGCCCTTGAGGGGAACCTCTGACGCTGGGGCCAGCACATGGGCGGCTTCCCGAGTGAAGTGGAGTGGAGTGAAATGGCATGACCTCACCGGGATGTGGCGGCCCGGGTAAGGATCAGGATGGATGATGGAGTGAAGATCTTGGACCTCGTAGAGGCTCCCTACGTACCACGCGTTAGCGCGGATCAAATTCAGCGTAGTTCGGATATACAGTTTAACGTCATGCTGGACGATGGCAAGCCGACTCACAAGGAGGTCGAGGCTACCGGGCAGAGGATTGAACCGAACCACCTCGCACAGAGGGGGATGGAACGGCCGGGTGGATCACAGTTTCACGTCATGCAGGACGTTGGCAAGCCAACTCACGAGGAGGTCTAGGCTGCCGGCACGCACGAAGTGGGGTGGAGCGGACCAGCACGCATGAAGTGGGGCGGAGCGGACCAGCACGCACGAAGTGGGTGGATCACAGTTTAACGTCTTGCTGGACGATGGTGTTTGGGGCTTACACTCTAAGGAGGCCCATATGCAGCAAAGCTCAGTTGGAGAGGGACTTGGGCCGAAGATTATAGACACCTCAATCCCTGTCACGCCCTCTACTGGCTTCGGTAGTGGGGAAGCACAATGGAGATACACACGTGCAGTCCCCCACAAGGGCGGATTAATAGGTGAATCGACGCGAATGTGAACCCGGGAGGGGTCCACTTATGGACGAACTGACTTGAATACGACCGGGATGACCAGGTGGTGGGATTGAACCTCAGGGAGGCTTCCTACGTACCCTATTTAGGAGACAGGGATCAAAGTCCACGTAGTTCATTCTGTCAGGACTTACGCACTGAGGCAGCCTGAGTGCGGCAAAGCTTAGTCGGAGAGGGACTTGGGCCGAAGGTGAGAGACACCTCGATCCCTGTCACGCCCTCTACTGGCTTCGGCGGTGGGGAAGCACAATGGAGATACACATGTGCAGTCCCTCACAAGAAACTAGGGGTTTGTAATACCCTACCCCCGTGGGCGAAGGCCACTCCAATAAATCGTCCCTAAAGAGGGGCTATCCCGACATCCCTGCAGAGACGAGCGGGTGGGGGCCACATCCAAACCGGGGGGGACCCTGCGTGCGAGGCATGAGATCGGATGAAGCGGATGGTTTAACGTCTTGCCGGACGAAGTACAGTTTAACGTCATCTGTTGAGGACGAAGCAGAAGATTTAACGTCTTGTCAGACGAAGTACAGTTTAACGTCGTGTGTTGAGGACGAAGCGGACGGTTTAACGTCTTTCCTGATGAATTACAGTTTAACGTCATGTGTTGAGGATGAAGCGGACGGTTTAACGTCTTGCCGGACGAAGTACAGTTCAACGTCGTGTGTTGAGGACGAAGCAGACGGTTTAACGTCTTGCTGGACGAAGTACAGTTTAACGCCGTGTGTTGAGGACGAAGCGTGCAATTTGGCGTTGGGAATCTCTTGTTTGGGACAAGAGGCATCTCCCGTATGTGCGAGAGGCATCCTATATTGATCATATAAGGACTACTACAGTTTAGAGTCAGGTAGATAGGACTATTGGCATCTGATGCTTGGTTCATAAGGCATCCCTCGCATTGGATGAGAGGCATCCTATATTGATCATATAGGGACTACTACAGTTTTGAGTCATGTAGGTAGGACTAAAAAGTTTAAGGTCATGTTGGACCTAATGTAGTTTAATGTCATGCAGGACGTTGCATAGTTTAACGTCATGTTGGACGATGGCACTACCGAAGGGTCCTTGTCACTTCGCACGAGCCTGGAGGGCCGCACGGGAAGACAATGTACGGTGCAGGCACCCGGAATGGAGATCAACGGGCACCACACAGACGAGTTCCCTCAGTAGATCAAACGGGGCGACCCTGGTGGTTTGCGCGCAAAAGGGGAGCCTTGCGCGCAATACCGCGGGTCGGCGCGCAATAAGGCGGGCTGGCGTGCAATCGAGCCAGTGCCTTTGCGCGCGGAAGTGAAGAATTGTGCGCACCGGGTTCGGATAGCGCGCGGGGGGGGGCAACCATGAAGGAAGGGTTTTAATGAAAAAAGGGGGTGCGCGCAAGCGGGCTGGATTGCGCGCACCCGGGGGGCAATTGCGCGCAAGAGGACTCTTTTGCGTGCAACTGCCTCGACTTCGAGGGTTAGTGAAATCAAAGGAGCCAATGGGGTTGCGCGCAAAGGCGAACCCCGGGGCAAGGTTTTTTGTAATAAGAGGTTACCTGAAATTCATCTTTGCGCGTGGGGGAAGCCGATTGCGCGCACGAGACGATCCAAATTCCAACAGCCTCCTAAACGTCAAGGGTCGCCTCATATTTATAGGCAACCCCGGGCGCGGAACCCCGCCGCCGGCACGCAATTCATGGCGCGGGCGTGAAAGTTCCTTCGCGGGCACAGAATCGGGGCCCCGGTGCGCAAGGGAGTCGCGCGGGCCGCGGGCGCGCAAAATTGCGCACCCCCGGTGCATTGCGCGCATCCCGGGAGGATTGCGCGCTGTACTTCAACTTTGCGCACGGGCCTCCAAAATTCCGTGCAAGGCCTCCGGGCCCTCCGAAATGGGCCCCTGACTCCGAATATCACTTTGCTTTCCTCATCCGGAACTTCATTTTGGCCCAGCGGACTTTTCCGGCGTCTACAAATGCCCCCCATCGGAATCTGATCGGCGGGAAGTCACAATGATCGGGTTCCGAGGGAGTTGTCGGAATGCCAACGGCCTGGGCGGTGCGGGACTTCGGCGCGCAAAAAAGGAGTATCGGGCGCGAAATTCGCCTCGCCGTCACGCAATTGGTGTTTCGCGCGGTGCGGAAATCCCGGCCGCACCTATAAATAGGGGCCCTGGGTCCCTCGCGCCGTCCGCTGCCTTTCCGCGCGATAAGCCTGTTTTCTCTCGCGCGCGAAATTTCCCTTGTTTGCGCACAAAACGGCATTGTGCACGTAATTCGCCCGACCCGCGGGAAAAACCCTCTAGATTTCGGCCTTCTTTGCGCGAAAACCTGGACCTCTGCGCTCCGGACTTCCAAATTGCGTGCCGTACACTTGAATTGCGCGCTGACTCCCAAATTTTTCAACCGGCCTCCTCCGACTCCAATCTTCTCATCTCATAACCCACCCGACCCCCGAGACTTCTGAGATGGCCGAGAATCAAGTGAATGAGGGGGATGCCGCCACTCGCAGAGCTGAGATGGCGGTGAACGAGGAGGTTTACGGTGGCAGGGAGATTGTTTCAAGCAATCAATCCCTGTTCGACATGTTGATGTCGGCCCAAAAGACGTATCCACTGTCGGACAACCTCCCTCTTTGAAACTACGGCATCCTGGAAGAGGTTCCGGTGCTGGGGTTCGAGGTGGACGCCCCACGAACCTGGGTGACTCGGGAGGATGATCTTACTCGCTACAACATCACCAGCAGCGGTCATCCTTCCAGGGAGACCAGACACATGAATGTGTATGTCCGGTGCCCGAGGACCCGGACCATCGCTGGGGGTGAGCCTACTGCGGAATACTCTCCAGCCCTCTATGCGAGCACGTATCGCCAAAGCGTCACCGACGACACCCGGGGTTGGTTGAAGGACTGGTACTTGCGGTCTGGGGGCAACTTCACTAGTGAGTGGGCCGGGGCGTTCTGGGTACGCCCCACTTGCGAGATTTTGCAGACGAGCTGCGGTACATCGGCTTGTTCGAGGCGGTGTGGATGTCGCAATTCCACTCCTACCAACAGCCAGAGCTCGGGCCGGAGCTCTTCACCCGCTGGTCCCCGGATACGAACATCTTCCATCCCCATCATGGGGAGGTCGGTATTAGCCTCTGGGACATTCACTGCATCAGCGGTATCCCGCTGGAGGGCTACCAGTACGATGAGTTCCTGCCTCTGGGGAACACATGGGGAGACAGGTCGCGGACCCCAATCCTGACATGGCACCTGCTAGAGCTGGCCAAGGAGAGGCTGGGGGTCAAGGACTTCCATAAGGACATAGCTTACCAGAGATGGTTCAGCCTGTTCTTGGAGCACGACCCGACCATCAAGATGCCAGGCAGGGGAAAGCGGTGCCCGACTGCGGCTCAGAGGAGCAGACAAGGGTCGTACTGGCGGGTCCTGGAGATAGGCGATTACCGCACATGTGGGTATCGCATCATCGAGGCCCGGGACCCCAACGTCCGGTACGCTACGTTTCTTTCCACTTTCCTGAGCGGGTGGCTCCTACTAGTGCGGGACGCGAGGATGGGCGTCCGCCCGGCAACACTGGTGATGGCGGGCACTATGGCCGCCAACAAGAGGTTCAACCTCGGGATCCCCGTGCTGGCCCGGCTGTATGCCATCTTGGGGCGGATCTCACGAGGGGGGTCACCACGAAGAATCTGTGAGACCTTCCACTTCTTCCACGGCTGGGTGGCGGCTCACCTCGGTGGGTACACATTTCCGAACGCCGTCAGTCTTCCGGGGAACGGTCTGCGACCCTCCCTGCTGAATATCGCGGGGGTCGCACCGATGATGCTTAATGAGGAGGGCGTGCGGGTTTGGATTGGCAACCATGCCAACTTCAACTTCAGCCCGTTTCCTACCCCCATTGGCCAGATGATTGACAACGGGCAGGATTCGTTGCAGCAGCACGAATACTTCCTGAGCATGCGGGGCGGGGTGCTCATGCCTCGGATCAACGAGACGGTGATCTGCGAGCCCTACGTGCCAACCCGGTTCACCAGGCAGTTCGGGTTCCTTCAGCGAATGCCGAAGCGTGTGTTCGTGGCCGTCCGGGAGGAGACGAACTCTTGTGTCCTGCGCCAGATGTGGCTAATGTTCACCACCTTCGGGTCTGGCGACGTCATCACTCTCCCTCCCACCGGAGTCGACGCTGGCTTGGCAACCGAGTACGCCGAACACTGGGATATCGCGTACCCCGAGGGGCTTCTTCGCAAACCAGTTCGACGGATCGAGGTTACCCGTGCGGAGACCGGGCGTCAGGGACGGAGGCGAGGCGCCGTTACGCGGGGGGGGGGGGGAACGGGGGTGCGCCAAGCAGCGGAGCCGGCGCGGGCAGAGACTTCGGCGGCGGGCACATCGCAGACTGCCGCCACGACATCAACGCCCAGAGAGGGGGCACATGTGGCGGCCGGGGAGCGGCCCGGGAAGCAGGTAAGGCGACTGCTCGAACCCTCCCACGATGCAGTCTTCCCAGCGCTGTGGTCGGCCTGGATGACCATGCGGTAGTTGCTGGGGACCGAAATCATCTGGCAGAAGATAATGAGAGAAGGAATCCATCTGCCAGAGGTCGGGCGCATTTGGATCACCGACAGAGTACACTTCCACCGGCGGTACGCATATCTGACGGCTATGGACGAGTATGCACGCCAACGTGGTCAGCGTGCGGAGCCATCCCTTCTGGTGAAGGTGATGCTCGGTCGAGATCCTGCTCCAGATCATATGCCGCCAGAGGAAGGTGACAGTGACGACGACTCCGAGGAGGAGGAGGAGATGGGGGAGTGCGAAGGTTCCGAGGGAAGGTCCCATTCAGGGAGCCCACATGAGAGCGGGTAGATAGCCGGCTCCAACAATATCGACATCACCGAGCTACTCGAGGTCCGTCTCTATCCTTACTCAACCCTTTCCATCCATTCTCTTATGTGGCTTCTAACCCGTTTCTCCACCCCACTCAGGAATACACGGATGTCGGCCAAGCGTCTTCAGTAGGAATAGGAGAGGCGCCGACAGGGCAGGCAGGGGTCCCGACGCCTATTGTTGAGCTGACAAGCACTGAGGGGTCCCCTGCCACAACAACCCCTGCAGCAGCCGGGGCAACAGAGACTGACGTTCTGGGCTCCCGTAAGTCTCCTTACTCTACTGCTGTTATCCGCTATTGACGATCCGTGACTAACAGAACATGCCTTACACAGTGATCTCGACGCTGGAGGCTCGCCAGGCTGCTGAGCCCGAGCCATCCACGAGCGGACCAGTGGCAGACGTACCACCTCCTCTGGAACATATTTCTCGAGCCGAGTCGGCCCCACCAACTACTGAACAGGGGGCGACGAACATCGGCGATGCTGCCATCGGAGAGAGGTTGGGGGCTGACGAGGGTGCCGACACTGCTGGGGCGAGAGAAGAAGGTCGCCCGAATGTCGGAGAACCTGTCCCTCGTGAGGACATCCCAGAGGCGGACCCTGCGGTAGATCTGCTGGCCGCCTTCCCTGCCTACCGGCCAGCCGACCCCGAGGAGATAGACGACTCAGACCCGGAGGCGGCCGAGGAAAGCCGGATAAAGCGCCATAGGGGGTGGAAGTGCATCCAGCGCTTTCTTTGGAAACCACCATCGGATTGGCTGAGGCGTGTGGGATCACTCCAGAACTGGCTGCGCTTCCTGTGCGCCGGGGGAGCGGACGCTCAACGCCTGCATCTGACGGTCCGTGAATTCATGGCCGAGAAGATGCGCGAGATCAGTCGGCATGTCGACGTTGCTCAAGGTCGGGATAGGTCGGAAAACACGCGGGCGCTCCTCATGGCGGAACAGGAAGTCCGGCGCCTCGATGGGCAGGCGGCAGAGAAGGAGGCCTCCGTAGCAGCGTGTGTTGAGCTCGTGGAGCAATTGACGGCCCAACTGGTTGATGCCCAGACACGGCTGATGGAGGTGAGCCAGCAGATGACCGTACATCAAGCGGCACGGGCGCATGCGCAAGAAAGGATCGGTGAACTGCATGCCGTGGCTGCTGAAGAAGAAAGGGTATGCAGAGAACGTGAAGCAGCTCTGGAGGCCGCCAGCCAAAGGGTAGCGGCATTGGAAAGATCGATCCAGCACGCTAAACCCTAGGGTCTTTGTTTTTTTCCATCTACAGAACATTTACTTTCTCTACTGTAACATCTTGATCCCTTGTATGAATCAATTTATTCATCTGCATCTTTTGTCTTAACGTGCTCAAACACGATTTTTTATTTCGCGGGAGCGTTAACCAAGTTTTCAGGCCCTTAGAGTGGGGTCTGGGTTTCGTTTCATAAAGAAAAGAGGTAGTTCACTCCTGAGAGAGGAGACCTCAGACCTAATTGATGAATCACCCCCCACACGCTCCAACACACGAGCGGGACAATGCTGGGGCGTTAGAATTCTTTCGAACAGAGGGAGATGAAGAAAAGTGAATCATGTTCCCCGAACCCGGAAATCCACGGGCCATGGCGATAAGGGATAACTTTCAACCGTGGCAGAAGCGTAGCATCCATATCGCATTAGCCCGAAGATCGGTCTCTGGGAAAAATCAACCCAAGACAGCAAGTGGACAACGAATCAATCAACCATACTGTCGCGTCAGGGGGACAGGAGGCGGATCACATGTCTATCACTAAAACCGTCAAGGGGATCCCGTCGAACATGATCAGTCTTTCGGATCGTGCCCAGAACAGCGAGCAGACAATGGGTCAATCAACCATACTGTCGCGTTAGGGGGACAGGAGGCGGACCACATGTCTCGCAACAAGACTGTTAATGGGGTTCCGGTAGACAAGGAAGGTGGAGATCCGAACAACGGGACACACGAAGCATGAGGTGGTGTGATGATCGGCTCAAACGAAATCCAACACTCCCAAAATTGTGCCATCGTGGAGAAACATATGGAGTAAACGCACTAGTTTGGTCGTGAATCACCCCAATTCTTAAACAGAACCTCGTTGACAAGGGAACTGTCACTTCCCGTCATTACCATGGGGCATTGCACCACTCTAGAAGCGGCCAGGCCAGAAGGCCGGTGACGAGGAGGGGCTGGATTTAGTGATCCCTGAGGCTGGACCCGCGACAAGACGCCCGAGCGTCCCTACGTACTCCCTCAGGCTGGAGATCAAGCCACACGTAGTTCTGAAGGTGCAGTTAACATCATGCGGGATGAGAAAATGAGAGGGCTAATTCATGGAACGGGGCGCACATGGTGCAGTTATCAAAAACCTGACGTGAATAAGGACGGAATCCCACACTACACCATGTGATCCCGGACTCAGGGTCTCGATGGCAAGACCGCAGAGTCGAATTATCCCAACTCGCGCTGAACCCGAAGACAAAAAGTCTGGGTGATCCTACGTATCCCTACCAGAACGGGAATCAAGCTGAACGTAGTTCTGGGAGTGCAGTTTAATGTCATGAAGGATGGAAGGGAACAAGAAAGCCAATTCATGGAATGGGATATGCGCGGCGCGGTCACTGCAAACCCGACGTGAACAAGGACAGAATCCCACACTACGCCACACGTTCCCAGACTCAAGATCTCCGCGGCAGGACTGAGTCGAATTGGCTGAACCTGCGCTGGACCCAGAGGCAAAAGGCCCGGGCGTTCCCACGTACCTTATGAGGAAGGGGGGTCGACCATGCGCGGTTTCAAGAGTGAGGTTTAACGTCATGCAGGACGAGAGTATGAGGGGGATACCTCACAGGACAAGGCATGCTGAACAAGGACAGAATCTCGCACTACGCCACACGTTCCCAGACTCAAGGTCTCCATGACAGGATCGAGGAGTCGAATTATCCCCACCCTTGAGCTGAACCCAAATACAGGAGGTCCGGGTGATCCTACGTATCCTGCCAACGCGGGAATCAAGCTTGACGTAGTTCTAAGAAGGCAGTTTAACGTCATGCGGGACGAGGGGGACATCTAACTCTTAGGACGGGGTCCACGCAGCACAGTCATTATAAACCCAACGTGAATAGGAAAATAGTCCCATACCACACCACGTAGTCCCGGACTCAAGGTCCCGGTGGCAGGGCCTAAGAGTCGAGTTAGCCGAATCCAGGCTAAACCCAAAGACAAGAGGTCTGGGTGCTCCTACGTATCCTGCCAAAGCAGGAATCAAGCTACACGTAGTTCTAAGAAGATCTTAGTTTAAGTTATTAGAGATCGGACCATATGGGACCTCAAAGTACGCTATACTGTGGCTTTATCCTCCGGTTTATGTAAAGATGCACTGAGGGATGATGCCAAGAGTACCAAGGTTCTGCTTTGGCGAGATGGAAGGTGAAGAAAGGTGAATCATATTCCATGAATTCGGAAATCCACGGGGCGATCAGTCTCTGGGTAAAATCAACCCAGGACAGCAAGTGGACAATGGATCAATAAGCCATACTATCGCGTTAGGTGGACGGGAGGCGGATCACATGTCTATCACTAAAACTGTCAAGGGGATCCCGTCGAACATGATCAGTCATTCGGATCATGCCCAGAACAGCGAGCATCCAATGGACCAATCAACCATACTGTCGCGTTAGGGGGACAGAAGGCAGATCATATGTCTGATGACAAGACTGTTGTGGGGGTTCCGGCAGACAGGAATGGTGGAGATCTGGATAATGGGAGAAATGAAGCGTGAGGGGAAAGGAGCTCGACCAAGCTGGACCTGACATTCGCGGTAACAGACCAGAGTACTCCCTACACACGGGTAGGCCACTGCAAAGGGGTCGAGGGACACGCCTCGAGGGTAACCAACAGATGGAGGATTCCCAAGAGAAGGGGAACTTCTAAGAGGTGGGGCTGGACCCAGAGTTTCAAACATCCGGGTGATCCTACGTATCCCATATGGATGGGAATCAAGACATAAGTAGTTCTGCTGGTGCAGTTTAACGTCATGAAGGACGAGGGGGATGACTAATCCCCGAAACGGGGGGAGGTGTGCGTGGCGCGACTATTGAAAACCCAACGTGAACAAGGACATAGTCCCATGCCACACCACGCAGTTCTGAAGCCAATGTCCCAGTAGGACCGAAGGCTTGACTTAGCCGACCTCCAATGTGGGAGATCTTAGTTTAAGGTCTTAGAGCTCGGACCATCAGGGCAGATCTTAGTTTAAGGTCTTAGAGCTTGGACCATGAGAACCTCAAAGTACGCCACACCGTGATCCTATACCCTGGATATGCGAAGATGCACTGAGGGATAGTGTCAAGAGTGCTGAGATTTTGCCTGGTCAGAGTGGGAGGTGGAAAACGTAGTGTGAATCATGCGGCCATTCAATCAAGGACTGGGGACACCGGCGTAACGATATGGGAGTACTGCTGACCGTGGCAGAAAAGCAGCATCAATATCGCACTGACCGGTGATGGAATGAGGCAGCGAACGAGCATCAACCGCTCAAGCGCATGATTCGTATCGATTCGCTGCCCAAGGCCCTTGGGGGAACCAGCCCGGATCGGTGGGAGAGCACTGAGGCATTGTATCCAAACTGCTCACGGGGGGTCCCCCCCAGGGCGCAAAAAGTGATGGGTCCGAGTGAAGGGGAGCACGAAGCCTGAATAGTGGAAGAAACCTCACAAAGATGAACCTGAAACTCCTGGCAATAGACCAGAGTACTCTTGAAACCGGTGGACCACTACAAAGGGGTCGAGGGACATGCCTCGAGGGTGACCCGAAGGTGGCGGATTCCCTAGAGAAGGGGGGATCTTTTAGAGGTGGGGGGCTGGACCCGAAGTTTCAAACATCCGGGCGATCCTACGTATCCCATGGGGATGGGAATCAAGCCACACGTAGTTCTGAAGAGGCAGTTTAACGTCATGCAGGATGAAGAGGGAAACTATTCCCCAAAACGGGGTATGCGTGGCGCGGCTTCCGCAATCCCAACGTGAACATGGACATAGTCCCATGTTGCACCACGCAGTCCCCGGAGTCAGGGTTCCCACAACAGAACCGAGTCACCCGAACACTTGCTGGGGGATCTTATTTTAAGGTCTTAGAGCTCAGACCATAGTGGAGAAGATCTTAGTTTAAGGTCTTAGAGCTCGGACCTTGGCAATAGAAGCGAGAGTCCCATGGCTCAACAGCCACGAAAACCCGTCCTAGGCGAGGATGGGATCCTACTAGCCACATGCTTCTTGGAATGGCGTTCAGGCCGAGGGGCCGAACGCGGGGTCAGGCTGGGCCTGCGGGGAAGTACCCAGGCCCTCCTACGTATCTCATACAAGATGAGAATCAATCCT
Organism: Viscum album; assembly: GCA_963277665.1. Taxonomy (NCBI): domain Eukaryota; kingdom Viridiplantae; phylum Streptophyta; class Magnoliopsida; order Santalales; family Viscaceae; genus Viscum; species Viscum album. The sequence goes on from OY728133.1 coordinate 1,676,586,175, forward strand.
TACGCAGTTCTTGAAGTGCGGCGCAACACAATCGGGCACCAGCGCGGGGAGGGGTGCGGGTCTGGCCCTCGCACTCAGAAGAAGCGGTATTTGATATTTCTTGTTTGTCCTTGAAGGTGGATGGTTTTTCTTCATGAAACGACCTTCCTGGGATTAAGGAATCCGTAGCATTGCCACAATAATCAAGCCATGGAAGGCATTGACAAATGGGGTGGTTATTAACCAGCACCCAACGTGAGTGTCCCCTGAGAGGAGAACACCACCATGCAGTGACGTTTTTCATCGGGCGGCAAAGACGATCATAGTTTATGGTCATGTGGTAGGACCAGGTAGCACAGTTTAAGGTCATGTGGCTCGGATCCTGGAGGAATCCGCATATTTCGATGAGGCGGACCCGGCGGAAGTGAGGATACATCCTAGTTCCGCGGTCACGCGGAATTCCAGGAGAGGGATCCCGGGCCAGGGGCCTGCATAGGCCCATCAATCGGGGGGCCGAAGCTGCCAACTTCCAGCTAAGTTGGGCCCAGAATGCGATTGTTTGGGAGAATCCTTCCTTACGGGGGCAAGGGTCAAGCTGCAGATGGCCCTTAGAGAGGACACTAGCACACACCCTTGGCGCTCAGATCGCGGGAGACTCGAAAGACACCATTACCCGGTCGGTCTGCCTAACGTGTGGAGGTGTACTCAGGGTCATTATGAGGAGAGAGTGTCAAGATTCCACTACAACGCACTTAGGCGGAGTGCAATAAGGACTGCGCAACCAATGTTCAAAGCCTGAAAGAGTTGGCGTGGTGATCGAGGATGTTGCTGACCATATTCGCAACACAACATCCGATCGCGTTAGCCTAGAAAGAGGCAAGCAAACGAGCATCTACCACTGAAACATAGGATTTGTGTCGATTTGCGGCCCAAGACTCGCCGGAAAATCGACCTGGATCGGTGGGGAGCACTGAGGCATTGTATCCAAACCGATCACGAGGATCCCTTTGAGCGAAGGCCCGAACGAGAGGAAGTGAAAGGCCCGACAAGTAACACAGGACTTGCCGGGATTGAATCTGACACTACGGGTCATAGACCGGAGTACTCCAAAACATGTTAACAGATCGCCGCAAAGGGTCGGAGGGCTCACCCTGAGAGCGGCCAAATGACGGAAGATCCCCGGGATCTATCATGAGACGGGGCTGGGCCTGAAACATAAACGTTCGTGCGGTCCTACGTATCCCATAAGGATGGGAATCAAGCCACACGTAGTTCTGAAATGTAGTTTAACGTCGTGCGGGACGAGGAGCGGAAGGCGTTCCTCAATGGGAGGAGTATGGTGCGGCAAGCAAACCGACGTGAATGAGGGCATAGCCCCATGATCACACCCTACGCCACATACCAAGAGGAACTTGGGCCTTGGGCCCGAGGTGGGATGGAAATTCCCAGAGGATGGGCTAGACCTGAAGCATGAAAGTTCAGGCGATCCTACGGATCCCATAAGGATGGGAATCAAGCCACACGTAGTTCTTGAAGGGAAGTTTAACGTCGTGCAGGACGAAAGGGAGGGCATCCCCAAATGGGAGACATATGGCACGACAAGCGAACTGACGTGAATATGGACATGATCTCGTGCTCACACAACATGTCTCGTACCAAAGGGGACTCGGGCCTACGGCCCGAAAGGGGGTAACGATTCCCGAGGAATGGGGCTGGACCTAAAACATGGGTGTTCAGGTGGTCCTATGTATCCCACGAGAATGGGAATCAAGCCGCACGTAGTTCTTGAAATGTAGTTTAACGTCGTGCAGGATGAGAGGGGGGATCTTAGTTTAAGGTCTTAGAGCTCGGACCATCGAGTGCAGTTTAGGGTCATGCAAGACCATAGAGAAGGGGCAACTGGGGAATCTAGTGACCCATAGGGCTGGACCCAAGACGAAATGTCTGGGCATTCCTACGTACCTCATAAGGTTGAGGATCATGCCATACGTAGTTCTGAAATGGATCTTAGTTTAAGGTATTAGAGATCGGACTAGGGGGAACAGTTTAAGGTCATACAGGACCATATACAGGTTAACGTCATGTGGGACGATGTGCAGGTTAACGTCATGCGGGACGATGTGCAGTTTAACGTCATGCGGGATGAAAGATAGATCTTAGTTTAAGGTCTTAGAGCTCGGACCTTAGAGTGCAGTTTAGGGTCATGCAGGACCATAGAGATGTAGTTTAACGTCATACAAGACGAATGGGGCATACTCAGGAAAATTATTGCTTGAGGAACCCGGAGTTGGTGGGAGGAGTGACACGCTCACCATCCATAGTTGCCAGGGAATATGCACCATTGGGATAGACCTTGTGGACAACAAAAGGCCCTTCCCACTTGGGCTCCAACTTGGGCGGTTTCCTGCCGGGGATCATTGGCACTCTGAGGGCCAGTACCAGGTCACCCTGTAGGAAAGAGCGGAGGCGAACCTTCTTATTGAAAGATCAAGCCATCCTGTTCTGATGCCTTTCCAAGTTATGCAAAGCGCAAAGCCTCTTCTCATCCAGTGCTTCCAATTCGACTAGACGGGCTTCAGTAGCTCCGTCCAGCGTTTGATGGTCATGAACTGCAGTGCGCAAGGACGGAAACTGAATCTCGATGGGCAGGACGGCCTCAGCTCCATACACCAGAGAATAAGGGGTCATTTGGGTGTAATTGTGAGTCGTCGTCCGATAGGCCCAGAGGGCGCTGTGGAGCTTGTCTGGCCAACTCTTCTTGTTCTGACCAACCATCTTTTGCATAATGTTAGAGAGGGTTTTGTTGAATTCCTCGATCTGTCCACTCACCTGCGCATGATAGCGCGATGTATGATTTGAGCGAATGTTGTACTTGGCGTACAACCTCTTCAGCTCGGCTGCTCGGAAATTGGTTCTGTTATCCGTGAGGATAGCGTGAGGCACTCCAAATCGATAAATGATGTTGGAGGTCACCAAGTCAACGATAGAACAGGATTTTACCTCTCTGAGCGGAATCGCCTCTGCCCACTTGGAGAAGAAGTCTGTAGCGGTCAGAATGAACCGGCACTGGCGAGCTGTCGCCGGTGGGTAAGGTCCCACAACGTCCAAGCCCCAGACTGCAAAGGGCCAAGAATACCTTGTGGTATGGAGTAGCTACGGTGGCCGATGCACAAAGTTAGCATGAACTTGGCACTCATGGCACCTCTTGGCATACTCGATGCAGTCATGGATCATGGAGGGCTAGAAGTATCCCAACCTCCGGATTTGGTGGGACAACTTCGGCCCGACCTGATGGGCACCACATGAACCAGCATGAACCTCTCGCATGACCTGCGGGATCTCAACTCCTTGAAGACAATGGTGGAGAACACCGTCAAACCCGCATTTGTAGAGGATCTGCTCAAGGCCGGGACCACTCTGGAGGACAAACTGCGATGCGCGGCGTCGAATGCGCTCGCGCTCAGCCCGTTCCGGCGGAAGATTTCCGTGTTGGAGGTACTCAACCAAGGGCGTCCTCCAATCAAGGGCTGGATCGACTGTCGCATCTGATGTACTCGAGGCTCCGGGTATCGGGGCAACCGCGGTGAGACTATTCACCCTTAGGCCGGGATCTTTCCCCGGGATAATGGGAGCGATGAGCCTCCGGTGTGTCACGCAGATGATCAGGTTGTCCTGTTCAGGCTCTGCGAGTGACGCAGCCAGGCTGGCAAAAGCATCCGCTCGACCGTTCTGCGACCGGGGAATATGGACAACTTCAGGCCGAGAGGGGAACTGGGCCAGCAGGTGGAGGGTGCACTCCAGCAATGGCACAAGTTCTGGCTTCCTGACAACATAGTCTCCATTGATCTGCTTAACGACCAGCTCAGAGTCCCCTTTCACACACATATGGGGCACGTCGATCTCGAGTGCTAGCTCGAGGCCGGTGATGAGGGCATGGTATTCTGCCTCATTGTTGGTGCAGCCCTCTGACAACAGGAAAGAGTACGACAGAACGGCCAGCTCCGGGGTGATGAAGACGATACCCAGGCCCACCTTGTTGAGCCTAGGATTATCAAGTCTTCTACCGATGGGGCTCTGGGAGGCACCGTCAAAGTGCATCTGCCAGCATGGATCGGCACAATCAACTGAGAGGACAGCCTCATCAGGAAAGCCTAGATCTAGCGGCTGGTCCACGGAGGTTGGGTGAGCAGCCAGAAAGTCTGCCAACGCTTGTCCTTTAATGGCCTTCTAAGACACATACCTGATGTCGAACTGTGGGAGGATCACAGCCCACCATGCTAGACGGCCGGTCAACATAGGTCGGTTCAGGATGTATTTCAACGGGTCTATCCGAGAAACCAACTGTACCTCATGGTGCTGCAAGTAGTGCCACAATTTCTACAGAGCAAATACGAGCGCCAGGATGCTCTTCTCAATGGGGGAATACCTAACCTTCGCATCGAGGAGCATGCGGCTGAGGTAGTAGAGGCTATTCTCGGTTCCCTTGTTGTTCTTCTGGGCGAGAAGTGTGCCAAGGTACCATTCCAGGGCGGTCACATAAAGGACCAATGACTTCCCGGAAACAGGCGGCATCAAGACCGGAGGTTGAAGCAGGTATTGCTTGATCTCCTCAAAGGTGGCCTGGAACTCTTTATCCCATACATAGGTGGCACCCTTCTTCATGAGCCGAGAAAAGGGCTTACACTTTCCAGCCAGATTCGCAACACATCGGCGTATATAGGCTATGTGGCCTTGGAACCCCTGAAGTTCCCTTAGATTACCTGGGGGAGGCATCTGGCTAATCGCCCTGATCTTCTCTGGGTCGATCTCGATACCCCGGTATCTTACCCCGAAGGCAAGAAACATCCTGGAGGTGACCCCGAAGGCACACATCCACGGGTTCACTTTTAGGCGGTGAGACCGGAAGAAGCTAAACACTTTCTCAAGGTCTTTGAGATGGTCCTGACGCTGGCGGGACTTGACCACCAGATCGTCAACGTAGCATTCCACCAGTGTGCCGAGGATTGGCTTGAATATGCGGTGCATCGCCCGTTGATAGGTGGCACACACATTCTTCAGGCCGAAGGGCATGACCCGGTAATAGAAGATTCCCTGGGGGGCCCTAAAGGAAGGAAACTCCTCATCTTCAGGGGCCATCCGGATTTGGATATACCCGGAGTATCCATCCATGAAGGAGTGGGCCTAAAACCCAGCTATGGCATCGATCAATAGCTCTGTCACCGGAAGGGGAAAGTCATCCTTCAGACAGTGGCGGTTGAGATCACGGAAGTCGATACAGACTCTGATCTGTCTGTTCTTCTTCCTGACCGGCACAATATTGGCTAGCCACCGGGGGTACTGGACTTCTCTCACGAAGTTGGCTTTGATGAGCTTATCATCTTCAGCCTCAACCATGGCACCGCGGGAAGGGTGCATCTTCCTGGGAGGCTGTTTGAATCCGCGATGGTTCGCCGGGAGACCAAGGCGGTGGACGACTACCTGGGGATCTAATCTCGGCATCTCGTCGTAACTCCAGGCAAACACATCATGGTGTCGACTGAGGAAGTCCACGTACTGCTGCCGCTCCTCAGAGGGCATGGCGGCGCTGACCAATGTGGGTCTTGGATCTGTCTCGGCTCCAAGGTTTACCTGTACTAACTCGTCGACCGTGGTGGAGACGCCCTCCTCAAAGGCTGGGGGTGCATCTTCCAAGTCGTCTCCGCTCAGGGAGAGATCGTCCACGGGAGGAACCAGATTGGGGCTACCGGATTCTTCCGGGCAGATGTTGCTGGCTTGGGCGGTCTTGGTCATCGCATCAGGAGACTCACAAGCCGTCGATACCATAGCGACGTCCAACCGATGGATCGGGAGGACGTAAGCGTCATTCATGCTTGCCCAGGGATCACTTGTGACAGCGACAAGTTCGACCTCACCTGCCAGGATCCGCTTATCCTTGCTCTTGTAATAGTCCGCGTCCAAATAACGGGCTGCACATGAGGAAAAAGGGGATGCATCTCCTTGAAGCGTTCCTACTCGACCATTAAGGGAGTACTTGAGGCACTGGTGGTATGATGAGGGAACCACCGCGTGAAGGTGGATCCATGGTCTACCCAACAATGCGTTATATGCAGTGTCCCGAGAGACCACCATGAACTCGGTGTTGGCCACCAAGCCACCGAATCGGGTCTTCAAACGTATCTTGCCGACTGGGGTTTGCTCGGTCCGGTCATACCCCTGGATCTTGAGGTCGGAGGGAATTAAGTCATCCTCTGACAACCCCAACTTACGAAGCGTCCGAGTTGGAATCAGGTTAATCCCAGACCCCGTGTCGACAAGACAGCGCCGGACTTCAAGGCCATTGAACTGGCTGGTGATATACAGGGGGTGAATGTGCCCCTGTATTGGGGAGTCTTCATCCTTTCCAGAGAATGAGATAACTGCCTGACATTTGGCGTTCTCCATCATCTCGGCGTGGAAGGCCTCCGCAGCCGCAACCACCATCTCAAACTGGAGGGGGCTCTTCAGGGCTTCAGCGAGTGCTTCACGAATTCCAGGTGACAGGCGCAGAGCCTCAAGGATGGAGTGCCTTTCTGGAATGTCGGACAAGTGCTTCAGAACGTCATACTTTCTTTCCAAGCGCGAACCCCTGGTTGTAGGGGGTTTCTCTGTGATTGGAGGCATGACGGGCCTTGTCGGTTGGACCGGCGGCCGACTGGTGCTTGGCGAATCTCACTGTCCACTGGTTGAAGCCCGGGAAGTGGTCACTGGGCTGGGACCAGGAGGCTGGGATGGACTGGCGGTAGGACGGAGCTGGTCGCGACGCGGCTGAGGCGATTCTGCCCGGTCCCACAACACAAACGGTGGAGGAGGCGAGTCCGTCGACACCGAGTAAGGGGGTTGCGTGCGTTGAGCTCGGCGTTGAGCCTGCTGCCTCATCTCGGTGGCATGCACGGCTTGGCTAGGGGTGCCAGCTGCCGTGCCCCAGCAACTCCTGTTTCTGCGGTTCCCCCGACGGCGGCGACGACCGGGGACACTAGGGAGGTCCACCTGGTGTTCTTCAACGTCGGGAACCGAAAAGGGATTTACCAGCTCGACGGTGTTAACCAAAGCGTACCCATGACTGTCACATGATGAATCATCCAACACCGGGCGGATTATGAGAGGAATTCCCATCTCCGGGGGCATAAAATCGCCAAGGATGCGGGATAGTGGTGGAACTGGCGGGGCACACTCTTTTTTCTTGCGCCGCCGCCGCTTGCTCTTCTTGGAAGAGGCAGGCTGGGACGACGATGCTGAGGCAGCACCCACGGTTTCTTGGGGCTCTGGCTGACTCAAGCGTGCACAGATGATGCCATGGGCGCGAGTGACCATCTTGCTGGCCATCCAGTCGTTGTACTTCTGGGACCCGCAGTTGGGGACCAGCTGCCATTCATCCTCGTCACCACTATCATCTGATCTCACGAATACACCCGCTACTTGTGCCGGAGCTGGACCCAACCTGATTACATTGTTGTTAATCTAGTCTTGGAGCCAGTCCTTGAACACGTAGCACTACCAGATGTTGTGCCCCAGGGCCCGATGGTAAGGGCAATAGCGGGGGTTATCCGTGAGATGTGCCTCCTCTGGCTTCCAGCACTCGGGTAGTCACACAATCCTTTGCTCTAGGGCACTTCAGAAATAACCGGGGACCTGATCCTCGTGGAATGAGTAAGTCTGGTACTGCGGGGCCCTGGGAGCTTGGCCTTGACGAGGGGCCGGAGGGGCCTGCCGAGGAGGTGGACCCTGATTATCTCGCCGGGGTAGGGGCAGTGCATTACGCTGAGGGGCCGGTCGATTCTGGGGATGTCGCTGCTGGGCCGGGAACTAAGCCCGTGGAGGCGGATTCCAATGAGGCTATGGAGCTGGCCTCACTGGCAGCAATTCCAACTGCCTAGGGGCCTCTATCTGGGAAACAGCAGCAGGCTCAGCCATGCCGACTCTCCCTGCAGGGATCATAGGAGGCAGTGGGCGTGCCTGACTGGCCTGTTGCAAGGCTTCCTCAAGACGTTGAGCTTTGTCTGAGAAGTCCCTGAACCCTCCTGGGTAATTCTGAGTGATCAAGGAAGGGACCAGCTCGGTCTTGACGTTCCCGACACACATTGTCAGCAACTGCTCCTGAGTCAATGGAATGTCAAGGGAATACGTGAGACCTTTCCATCGGGCGATGAAATCTGCGACTCGCTCATCAGGCCTCTGCTTGCACTTGAAGAGGTCAGCGATATTCGTCTTCCGGGTCGTGGAACTGAACTGGTAGATGAACTATCTACGAAGGTCCTCCCAGCTAGTTATCGACCCGACGGGGAGCTGGCTATACCAGACAAACGCTGGCCCTTCTAGTGTCTGGACAAAGCAGCGAAGCTTAGCGGCCTTCTGCTGCGCTGAAGTTCCCAACATAGGCCCACACCCCTAGTTGAAGTGGTCCAAATGATGTGGCGGATCTCCAGTCCCGTTGAAGGGGGCGAAAGTGGGGCTCCCGAATCCCGTAGGTGCCGGCATGTCATCCACCCATGCTGGGTATGGCTTGCCGTCCGGTGGGATCGCCACTGGCCGAGTCTCCAAGGCTTCCAAGCGGGCGATGAGTGCCGCCATCGGATCGTCCGGACATGGGTTCCAGTCCTGGCGAGGATCTCTAACCACAAGCTCATTGCAGGGCCCTTCAATCGGGTCGTCGACCGGGTCGTCGAACTCGGCAGCTCGTGGGATGGCGGGCGGAGCGGCCCTTGGGGCAGTGGGAGGAATCCGAGCGGGGTCTCTCAGGTAGTCACGCCACTCGGGAGGGTGTGGTGGAACATACCGCACCCTTTTGCTATAGGCAACGGCCTCTCCCCTATCGGCAAACATGGAATAATCACGGTTGCTCGGGAGAGTCTCGTCGAGGATTGGTTGTTCCTGTCCCTGCTGTCCTGGCCTAGGATCACCGTAGTCAGGCCACCGCTCTGCCGCGCGCTCAGCGAGGAGCTAGTCAACTAGCTTCTTCTTCTCGGTGAGCTGTTGAAGTAGCGTGGCCTTCTTGAGATCCTCATCTTCCCTCTGCATGGAGGCAGATGGGTCGGTGGGACTTACAGCCCCACCATGCTCTTTACCTTTTCTGACGTTTCGGCTCAACGTCAGTGCTTCAGTGGGTGTGGGGAGACCCAGGATGGATCCAACGATGGCTTGTCTTCGGGGGGAGAGCCCCCGTTGAGAAGTTCCAAGCCGTTCCCCTCTCTCGAAAGGTCAGCCATATTGACCGTTTCCGTCCCTGGGGATGTACCCTCAGGGCCGCCCAGCGAGTCGGGTTGTCGGCGAATCGCACTGAAGTGTAGGGCAGCGTACTTCCCCCATCCACGAATGTACACGTGGGGGGTGGCTTCCTCGATAACCTTGCGGAGTACTTGAAAACACTCAACACATCGTTGTTGGAGGGCCCTGTGGTGCCCAAATGACCCGGGGTGCCGAACCGCGGGGAGCGTGGCCAGGTCAATCTGAGGGAACTGCTCACCAATATCCTCCAGGTGTGGATGACTCCCGGGATATGGTACTTGCTGGTGGTGGAGACAGGAGTGAGTCGCTCGGAGAGTTCGGAGGAAACATTCAAACTCATCCGGGGTGAGTAATTCCGGTGTGTCAAAGTCCGGTCCCGCGACTGGCCAAAACTTCTCAGGGAAGTGGCCCTCTGCAAGGACGGTCCAGAAGCTCCGCGACTCTAACTCAGGATCCAGCCATCGCTGGCTCCCTCCACTGTCTAAGAACGGATGGGGGACTGGCAGTGGTGATGAGGCAGGCCGCTGGGCTGGTGGGCTGGCCGGCGGTGAATGCGGCGAGCAGACCGATTGGCTGCCGCATCCCGGGCCGCCTGCCGAGGGTTGTAGTGCCCTAGCTACCACATCTTGATATGATGGGCTGACGAGTGGACATCCTGCCATAGTGTCGATGCTCGAAAAGGGCGTTCCAGATCATGATTCTACCGTCGGTCCCCAGAAAAGGTCTCCATCATCTCTGATCGAGGCGGGAGGCATTCCTGGAGGGGCCGGTGACGACCGCAGGCTTGATCCATGGGGGTCTATGAGGACCTCGTCTCTCTGGATATACCATCGGAAAGAAGCGGGGATCATATTGATCTCTCTCTCCAGGAGTATGAGGCAGACGTGTCGCATTCCTTCCCCTGCCCCTGACTGGCGGGACTGGGTAAAGGGCTCTGCCGCCGAATCGTACTCCGCCTCTGAATCAGAGAAACAGACCGGTCGGATCTCTGTCGGGAATTCCCTGACGTTCCTCCCATGACGTCGACGCCTTGCCTTCCTGCCCCTGGGTGGTTCTTCGGGGCGGGGCTGAATTCCGTCCGGGCGCCCTCCGGCCACACTGGTGCTGGGGACGAGGGAACTGGACGCCTGGGTGCGAGGAGCACCAGGACAAATATCAAAGGGGACGTGGGGAGGATCTCTACAGGGGCGAGCGGCCGGATACACGGTGGGTCCGCACCCGCAGCCGACAGTAGGAGGGATGATTCCGGGCAGGCCTCGGGGCCGGGATCGAGAGGTGGGGAAACACGCACTCTTTGGATCGGCCACACGGGGCAGACCCTGGTGGTGAGCAGCACTCCCGCGAGGTGGCCCGCGGTGGCTATTTATCGTGCCGACAACCGGGAGAGTCAACCTGACCTGCCTGTGGGGCGGTTGGGGCCTCGATCCGGGTCGGGCATGGAAGTGCCCCTGCTCAGCGTGTGCAGGGAACTGGTACCCGGATCCAGTGGTGGCTCGGGTCATGGTGGTCACTGATGCTAGGGCCCCCAGATGGGAATCCTCTTCCACTCGGGCCCGACGCTGACGTCGGGACATGCGATTCGGGATCAGCGGCACAGGCACGTAGACTGCCTGCACTTCGACTCGGGGAGCCTAGCGGCGGTGTCGACGTGGCCTGGCGGGAGCCCCTATCACATATCCCTAGTATGGGTATCTGATAGGGTGGTCCGGGATAGCCTCTACCTCATCCGCATAGGGGAGGGAGTTGTCAGAGCGCTCCGGGGATAAACTCCCGAAGCAGTTGAACGTGATGGTGGGCAGTGGTGCCTCCCTACGCGGCCCTCGAGGGCGGCGATGGCAGCGAGGCTCAGCTTCCTCAAGGTCTAGGCGAGCCATATCCCTGGTGGGGATGACTCCCTCTTCCTCGTACCTCCGCACCAGACCGTTGATCACCCTTCTTTGGATGACCTCCGCGGGGGAGAGAGGGCGTGGGCGCCCCGCAGTTACGGCTGTCGGGGTGACTGTGGCATGGGCGGGACCACGCGGGGTAGCCGCAGCGGTGTTTCCCCTGCCCCTGCCCCTGCGCCAGTGGGCGGGCGGCGACCAGGCACTGGAGGGAGCGATTTGATTCCTGAAAGTAGGGAGAAGAAACCCATTAGCACTGATAGGAAAAGGAATTGACTACCAACTATCAAGTGCCACGAAGCTTCCTATGGGGGGATTCGGGCCATCGACGTCATAAGACGGAGTGCCCGGTTCCTCTGCCCCAGCCCCTGGCGGGTTTTTTTGTGCCCCGGCGCTGAGTGCCGGGCCAGGCGACATGCTAAACTTCCAACACCTTAGAAATCTATCCATCTCCGTTTTGAGGAGAAGAGATTCCCGTCGGGTTCAACATTTTCTGTTTCGGTGCGGATGTGAGTTGGGTTTCCGTTCCGAAGCTGTTCCGCCAGGACGCGTTCGTGGGTGCGCCCGTCGACCCGAGGGGATGGACGCACGGCTTGTGGCCCCGTAGTCCCACTTTCCAAAGGTGGGCGACATCTGTTCCTTATTCAGGGACGTCTTCTCCTTGATCGAAACCGAGATGATGGGATGTCGGCTCCTCCTTCCGTGGACGTCTCCTCAAAACTCGTTGCCTAATCCAGGTCTCCCTCATAGATTTAAGAATGTTCGTGAATCTCATTCTCGGCGCCATATCTTCTTGGACACCGGTTAATTACGCTGCTTCCGCCCGGACGCTCCAAGGGGTCTGGTCGGGGCAGCAACCTGCGGTGAGGAGACCGGGTAGCTCTGGGTGTTGGGGGCGTGTCTTGACACCGTGGCTCTGCATGTCTGCCTTCCGTCCCTAATAGGGCTTCTCGAAGGCGTGATGGCCTGAGGCATCCCACGCTGGGTGCGGGGAACTGCGTTACCTGAGGTTTTCCTCAGCTTCCCATGTATAACACGGGGTATGCCGCGAGTTTAACGTCCAGTGGGGACGACATCGGACTGATCAACACTAGGGGTGGATCAGATGACAGAAGCCCTTGAGGGGAACCTATGACGCTGGGGCCAGCACATGGGCGGCTTCCCGAGTGAAGTGGAGTGGAGTGAAATGGCATGACCTCACCGGGATGTGGCGGCCTGGGTAAGGATCAGGATGGATGATGGAGTGAAGAGCTTGGACCTCGTAGAGTCTCCCTACGTACCACGCGTTAGCGCGGATCAAATTCAGCGTAGTTCGGATATACAGTTTAACGTCATGATGGACGATGGCAAGCCGACTCACAAGGAGGTCGAGGCTGCCGGGCGGAGGATTGAACCGAACGACCTCGCACAGAGGGGGATGGAACGACCGGGTGGATCACCGTTTCATGTCATGCTAGACGTTGGCAAGCCGACTCATGAGGAGGTCTTGGCTGCCGACAGGCACGAAGTGGGGCGGAGCGGACCAGCACGCACGACGTGGGGCGGAGCGGACCAACACGCACGAAGTGGGTGGATCACAGTTTAACGTCTTGCTGGACGATGGTGTTTGTGGCTTACACTCTAAGGAGGCCCATATGCGGCAAAGCTCAGTTGGAGAGGTACTTGGGCCGAAGATGATAGACACCTCTATCCCTGTCACGCCCTCTACTAGCTTCGGCAGTGGGGAAGCACAATGGAGATACACACGTGCAGTCCCCCACAAGGGTAGATTCATAGGTGAATCGACGCGAATGTGAACCCGGGAGGAGTCCACTGATGGACGAACTGACGTGAATACGACCAGGATGACCAGGTGGTGGGCTTGAACCTCAGGGAGGCTTCCTACTTACCCTATTTAGGAGACAGGGATCAAAGTCCACGTAGTTCATTCTGTCAGGACTTACGCACTGGGGCAGCCTGAGTGCGGAAAAGCTTAGTCGGAGAGGGACTTGGGCCGAAGGTGAGGGACACCACGATCCCTGTCACGCCCTCTACTGGCTTCGGCGGTGGGGAAGCACAATGGAGATACACATGTGCAGTCCCTCACAAGAAACTAGGGGTTTGTAATACCCTACCCCCGTGGTCGAAGGCCACTCCAATAAATCGTCCCTAAAGAGGGGCAATCCCGACATCCCTGCAGAGACGAGCGGGTGGGGGCCACATCCAAACCGGGGGGACCCTGTGTGCGAGGCACGAGATCAGATGAAGCGGATGGTTTAACGTCTTGCCGGGCGAAGTACAGTTTAACGTCGCGTGTTGAGGATGAAGCGGACGGTTTAACGTCTTTCCGGACGAAGTACAGTTTAACGTCTTATGTTGAGGACGAAGCGGATGGTTTAACGTCTTGCCGGATGAAGTACATTTTAACGTCCTGTGTTGAGGACGAAGCGGATGGTTTAACGTCTTGCCGGACGAAGTACAGTTTAACGTCGTGTGTTGAGGACGAAGCGGACGGTTTAACATCTTGCCAGATGAAGTACAGTTTAACGTCATGTGTTGAGGATGAAGCGCACAATTTGGTGCTGGGCATCTTATGTTTGTCACATAAGTTATCTTTTGTTTGGGACAAGAGGAATCTCCCGTATGTGCGAGAGGCGTCCTATATTGATCATATAAGGACTACTACAGTTTAGAGTCATGTAGATAGGACTATTGGCATCTCATGCTTGGCGCATAAGGCATCCCTCGCATTGGGCGAGAGGCGTCCTATATTGATCATATAGGGACTACTACAGTTGAGAGTCATGTAGGTAGGAATAAACAGTTTAAGGTCATGTTGGACCTAACGCAGTTTAACGTCATGCAGGACGTTGCACAGTTTAACGTCATGTTGGACGATGGCACTACCGAAGGGTCCATGTCACTTCGCGTGAGCCTGGAGGGCCGCACGGGAAGACAACGTACGGTGCGGGCACCTGGAATGGAGATCAACGGGTGCCACGCAGGCGAGTACCCTCAGGAGATCAAACGGGGCGACCCTGGCGGTTTGCGCGCAAAAGGGGAGCCTTGCACGCAATACCGCGGGTCGGCGCGCAATAAGGCGGGCTGGCGCGCAATCGGGCCAGCGCCTTTGCGCGCGGAAGTGAAGAATTGCGCGCACTGGGCTCGGATAGCACGCGGGGGGGCAACCATGAAGGAAGGGCTTAAGGAAAAAAGGGGTTGCGCGCAATCGGGCTGGATTGCGCGCACCCGGGGGCAATTGCGCGCAAGAGGACTCTTTTGCACACAACTGCCTCGACTTCGAGGGTTAGTGAAATCAAAGGAGCCAATGGGGTTGCGAGCAAAGGCGAACCCTCGGGGCAAGGTTGTGCGAAATAAGAGGATACCTGAAATTCATCTTTGCGCGTGGGGGAAGCCGATTGCGCGCACGAGACGATCCGAATTCCAGCAACCTCCTAAACGTCAGGGGTCGCCTCATATTTATAGGCAACCCCGGGTGCAGAACCCCGCCGCCGGAGCGCAATTCATGGCACGGGCGCGAAAGTTCCTTCGCGGGTGTGGAATCGGGGCCCCGGCGTGCAAGGGAGTCGCGCGGGCCACGGCTGCGCAAAATTGCGCGCCGGCCCGACGCATTGCGTGCATCCCGGGAGGATTGCGCGACGTACTTCAACTTTGTGTGCGGGCCTCCAAAATTCTGCACAAGGCCTCCAGGCCCTCCGAAACGGGCCCCTGACTCCGAATATCACTTCGATTTCCTCATCTGGAACTTCGTTTTGGCCTAGCGGACTTTTCCGGCGTCTACAGGTACTCATCACTTTGAATAATATAGTAGCGTCTGTTTTACACAACATCAAGTTTTAACATACACCACAACCAATCAAAGTAGCCGTTATGAATAGTCATACCCATGTTTTGAAAGTTTATAAATTTTATCTCTCAAAATAGATTTCATTTTCGGATTCAGAATATCGAAATTATCCTAGTGAAAAATTTTGGTACTTTTCGGATAACTTTTATATTTTGATGAATATTTACAATTGCTAAATTTTAATTAAGAACAAATTTTTTAATCAAATAAATTAATAGTTATAATTTATGAATTTGAGTGGTTTTAAAGTATATTTAGAATATATTTTTACATTTTAATACAATTTTGGTCATTGGAAATAATTTCACATTTAAACCGGACATAAGTAAGTGTCAATCTTTTGATATTTATTATCTCTTAAAAACACGCATTTTGTTTTAACGATGGGAATTAATATTAAATTAATTTCTGCCACTTCTTTTTTTTTGAATTTGAAAAAATCGATTCCATATTTGGAATTAGGATTTGCAAATTTTGTAAATAATTTACTCTCCTTTTTAGACATTTTAATAATTACTTCGGTAAAAAATTTATTTACCACAGTAAATAGGTAAATCTGGTAATTAAGGGTAAAACAAAATATTATAATAATATTAATTTACCCTAAAACATGTCCTAACCCAATTTGTTGATACATGTCCTACCATGAATATCTTTGGGACTTTTTTGGGACCCAATGTATCCACATGTATGAGATAATGACACTTTATTTTAATTATGTTAAAGTAAATAAAAAAATGACATAAGCATATATCTTTTTGCAAAAAAAAAATTATAAAGGGTTATATATATATTATATTTCCATCTATAAATATTAATTAAAAAGCTGAAAAGATTTCCCACATAATGGTATTTTATTTATTATTTTTAGACATTGAAAAATTAAAAATATATACTACACAATAATGATGCAATATTTTTCTTATTAAATAATGAATCAAATAATTGGTATTATATATGTTAAACTAAATATAATTTGAATGTTTTGAGGACATCCACGAATTTTATTGGGTAATATGAAATGTTAGGATTTCTTAAATGAATTGTTTTTGAATTAATAAATTTGTAATCACTTTAAAAAAAATCATTTAGTGAATAGTGTCAAAATGGACATAAATGAGTTTTTAAAACAAATATTATATTATTAATTAATATTCTATTCCTAAAAATCTAATTATCATCAAAAGGACTTATATAATGATAATTTTATTATTAATGGTCCACTTGGTGGTAGCTTCAATGTATTTATTATGTTTATAAACTATATAATATAAAAATAGTAAGTGACATTGTAAATGTCAAACTAATTAACTAAGAGTAAAAACACAATGATAAGGTTAATATGATGACCCAATCCAGTCTAAAATATATTGGGTGAAAGTATTTTGACCCATCCCCACCATAGACTTTAAATAATCCACTTTTTAGCAATTATAAACCGAATATGTCTTTATTCTAAATTAATACTTTATATTTTCCCTAAAGAGCCCTCCACCCCATATAAAATGAAAAAACTTCTATCGAATTCTTCACACCTTTAAAGCCTTTTGGATTGGCCGATCCCTTCTCAAATATCCCCCAACTTCTCTCACATCAACCTAGAGGCCTTAGTTTTATCATAATGCCATCCTTAGTAGCCCTTTTGATTAAATCAAAAGGATGATCTCGAATAAGAGGTAATGTTTTCACGACCTTCTATCAAGTTCCTTTCTTCTTCAACTTCTTCTTTCATTGTTATTTCTATTCTAAAATAATTACTCCAGTATCTTCTAAATACTGTGATGTTATTATAAATTTGGTTAATCCATATTCAGTATTCTATCTATCCTTTGAATGACATGTCACCAAACATGTGTACGTAAGGCCAACTGTCTCCATGTCGTAGTGTAATTGTTATTCAATAAACTATTATTTAGATGGGTATAATAATGATGTGTAATTCATGTAATTAATAATTATAAGATGAAAATGATTCTTTATATATGAAATAACATTCAATTATATATTATATTAATATCAAAAGAATGATATTGTCACTCGTGCATACGTACAGACTACCGTATCCACAAATGCGATGAGATTCATTCTCCATCATATCCATTCAAGTCTAATTTTTATTTGATGATTAAAAATAATGTTTAAGGACTGGATATCATTCTAGATATGAATAATATAAAACCAATCCATAACAAACATGGCTTATATAACAAAACATATAAAAGAAAATGAGTAAGTTAACACCCTAAATGGAAATAATAATAAGATATTATTAAAAAGAAATGTTAAAAGATCATATATGATATCATATTAATGTATATGATTATTGATTAATTTAATAACAACAATTTCACCATTATACCGGAGGTTAAACTACCCTTAGCCATGGAAAATTAAAAGGTATGGATTTATTTTACAATATCATAATTATTCGAGGTTTTTTATACGCAATTATCTACTAGGACCTCTTTATCATCCGCATCCATGTTTCTTAAAAATGAATTTCAAATCATTCTTACTATTTTATAGACTATGGGTTAAATTCATTTATACACTTGTTGAATTTTTATCAGATTTTTATAAAGGAATATTTCCGTCATTTTCCAAACAAGGTCCTTTTTACCCATTTCGAAAAAATTATGGTAAGAATGTCTTTTTTAAAACTTATATGGAGGGTTCAGCTATTTACCACCGTTATAAAATCATTGAAGCTTTCATTACAATATTATAATAATTTTTTAAAAGTATATGTTTTCTTTTATAATTATGTTACTTTTAAATGATTTCAAAATGAATATTTTATGAATTTGTGAAAGGTACTCTTTATCAAGATCTGAATTTTAAATGATATAATGATTTATCTTTCTAAATCCTTTTAATTAATGTTAATGTTTTCAAAATTATTTGAAGGATATATTTATATGGATTTGAATGTTTTTAAATTATATTTCTTTTCAAAAGATTCAAAGTGGAATGGGACACATTGATTCAAAAATCTCTTTTAAATTACTTCCTTTATAAATGTGTGACTTTTAAATGATTTAAAAAAAAGATATATATCTCAAATAATTTTGATTTCATGTATGTCAACATCCATTGATGGATTTTAGGCTTATTTGATGTGTACTTATTATGATTCAAAATATCTATATTGTATTGACGTTTTTGGTTATATGTTTGACAGTGGATGTATTATTTTTATACCATTCATGGATTATCGAGAAAGAACTATCATTTTGTATGCTAGTTTAAATACGAAAACATATGTTATTTGTAAACATGTTCATATGAGGAATTCATTGAACTAATTACGTGACGGGTGGATCCCGCTATATCTCATCGATGCCTCAGTAGGTATCATGAGACAATCTAGTGTCTTGGCACGTAGCCTTGACAAAATGTCATTTGTAGTCTTGGCACGAGGCCTTGGATACGTGGTTATGATAGTATGGCATTATGAATTCCATCATTATGAATATGGATATTGATATTTAATGTGATTATTAGACTAGTAGAATATCCATCTGAATAAGTAAATGACATTATTTACTTTCATTTATTCCATATTATACAGAAGTTAATGTTTACCAGGCTTTTGATTTAGTTAAACACTACCTTAAATGTTTGTGCTCATTTATGAATGTTTCTACCATATCGTTTCCCTTAATGAGCATTTGAGCACACCCCATTCAATGTATTATTTTTCCAAGGAAGTGAAGAAGTATTTTAAGAATGACCTACACGTGGATATGAATATATGCTGTTGTTTTAGTTTTTTTTACTCTATGATGTAATGTAATACTTTTGAATATATCTACTGATTCCAAGGCTATTAAACTAATCGGTTATTCGATGACTTGATCTTTTGTTATCATGCCAATGTTATGTAATAATGCACAGACTCTGGATAACTGGGGTCAGGGCATTACAGTTGTTATCAGAGGAGGTTTAGTACAAACCATGGAAGGGAGATTTAGATAAACTCTGATGAGGGAACATAGACCTAAGATGGACTTTGAAGATTAGTATAGAAGAACATCCTAGAATTTTGGTATTGTAGAGATTTTGTGAGTTTTACATGGAATAGATCCATGTCTGGATACGAGAAGGTAGAGGCGGCTCTGGCACAGATGATCCTAGGGGTAAAACCAGAAAACACTACTTTAAGCTAGACTTGAACAAGAACTGGTGCACGACTACGGGCCTTGCTACACTCTTGGTAACAACACTCCTAGGGGATATGCTTAGGATAATTCTCATTTTATTTACAAACCCTTATGAACGGTTTATGAGTATATGCATCTCAATGAAAACATTTTTATGATTATGGATTATATCCATAAACTATTCAATTTACGTTACGTAATTTAAAAATTTGGAATTATGTATTTTGATACATAAACTAATCTAGTTTATGCCATTGTTTAGAAATGGCACCTAGTGTAAGGAATGGAAATTGTATCAATGAACGTACTCCATGTATGGATTTCCCTCCTACACAAGAAAATGATAATGGAGCTAGTGATAGAACTGGTGATGATCAGCTTATCACCATACTGGGACAACTCACATAGGTTATGAATAAAAACCTTACCCGTATGGAGCACCCTGATCCACAGTGTGGAGGATAAATGTTAGATCGCTTCATGAGGAAAATTCCACAAACAATCCATTGGAGTACAAATCACTTTGTAGCTGAGCAATGGATAAATTTCATAGAGAAAATATTACATGCTTTGGGTAGTAGCGAATGAAAAAAAGTTGTCATGGTAGTCTATCGCCTCACTAGAGATGCTGATCGATGGTGGTCCTTGATTCAAAACACAAAGGATGACGATGAAGTATCAAATATTAATGGAGGGAATTCAAAGAGATTTTCTTAGAAAAATACATTCCTCCTGACCATCAAGCAGATATGGAATGGCAATTTCTGAGTCTGAGACAAAAGGATAATGAGAATGTCGAAATTTATGTGGCTAAATTTACAAGGTTAGCGAGGTATGCTTCAGATTATATAAATTACCCAAGTAGTAAAATTTATCATTTATTTGATGTGTTAAAACCATTTCTCCATCTAGGATTAGTCTCAGAAATCATCACATCATCTGAAGATATTGGCTCATGTGCTACCATGATGGAAAAGGAATTCTCAAAATCTTATGACAATAATTTAATGCAAGAAAATTAGAGAACGATGGAGCAAGATACAGGTAATGTGAAAAAGGGGGAAAAGGATTTTCTATTATGTGATAATTATGGGAAGAAACACCCCGGTACTTGCCTAAAAGGAATGAGAGTCAGTTACATGTGTGGTGAAAAAGGACACCATGCTCATGATTGCAAGGGAAGAAAGTTGTTGACAAATTTTTTTGCTATAATTGTAGAGAAATGGGGCATTATTCAAATGAATTTCCTAAGAGCCACGAAAATTTACAACAGAAAAATCCAAGAGAACAAGGCCATGATTATATTGTTACTATAGTTGAAGTTGAATAATTATTGTATTTGTGTTTTTGGATTCAAGAACTATATTATGGTTATAAGAATATTGTGATATATATATGGATTGTACTGCATTACTATTTTATTGAGGACTTGAGATTATATGGATCTATGAAAAGTGACATAATAGTATGCTACAATTTTTTTACAATACGTGGTTTAAGGAAAGCCAATCTTTAATATGGTCCCGATAATGAGGTAGTGATTTTGGAATAATACATGACTGATTTGGATAAATTATTTTGGATATCCTTGAATACATTGACACTGATTAATGATTTTTTTATTCCATCATTGTAGGATTTTATGATATTTTTGGATAGAAGCAGTATATCCAATATTTTATAAGGAATAAGGGATCATGATTGTAATCAATAAGGTTTTAGGATAATTTAGGTTTTTGTAGTGTTTTAAAACAATACATGATAAAGGTGTTCACAAGTTATTACACGGAAAAAATGATCTTCATTGTGTTTACCTTCCTTATAAATTTTTGAGATGGACAACAGTATTTTGGATAATTCTATTTTGATATTATTTTTGGATATTTATTAATAGGACAACACACGGACCGTGTGACATCCCATCGCGTCGGACAAAGCTTATGGAATGGAACCAACAACCATAGTGCGATTGGGATTTATCGCATACCATGGGACTACGTGAAGTACCTAGAGAGTATAATGTATTTTTTTAGTTATAATAGATTAATTATAAAATAATGTTTGGATCCTTATACAATTAGGATAAACATAATATTTTTCTGTTCTATTATCTTTTTGAGTGAAAGATGAGTTTGTGGGAGAAATTAGTTGAAAGATGAAACTCTACATGTCAAGTATATATATATATATATATCTTATTCTATGAAGGAATTTATTTTTATTCATTATTGATGGAATCTTAAAACAAAAAATGTGTTATCCTAATAACTTATGTTTTGTTGAACCGATGGTGTTTTAAATCATTATAGATTGATGAATTTAAGGACCTCAATTTTACACTTGTTTGTGGTTGACAACCTCAATCACTATCTATAAAAATTTACATTGTTCCTCCAATTATGTGTCTCTAATTTCCACCAATGTTCTCATAATCGAGATCATAATTTGTTGTAAACCCTTTTATTTCAAATTACCCCTTATTAAGAATAAATTTTTTTAACCCAATTTTCGATGTGGGTTTTCCCACAAAGATGTTATCTATTTTCACCATTTTATTTTTGAAAAACAATTTCAAATTGTCAAGATGCATTTTTTTGAAACAGGGTAGAATGTAACACCCCAAACTTTTATGGTACACTTCTCTTTTTATAATATAGTTGCGTGTGTTGTACGCAACTTCGAGTTCTAACACACACCACGACTAATAAAAGTAGCCGTTATGAATAGTAATACTGACTTTTTGAAATTTTATAAATTTTATCTCTCAAAATGGACTTCATTGTTGGATTAATAATATCGAAATTAACATATTGTAATATTTTGGAACTTTTCAGATAATTTTATATTTTGATGAATAGTTAAAATTACTAAATTTTAATTAAAAACAACATTTTTATTCAAAATAATTAATAGTGATAAATTATGATTTTGATTTGTTTTAGAGTATATTTAGAATATATATTTTTCCCATTTAATTCAATTTTGGTCATTTGACATAATTTTATATTTAAACCAAACATAAACAAGTATCAATCTTTTTATAGTTATGATCTCTTAAAAACACGCTTTTTGTTTTAACAATGGGAATTAATATTAAATTAATTTCTGCAACCTCTGTGTGTTGAATTAGGAAAAATGGATTCTATTTTTGGAATCAGGATGTCCAAATTGTGTAAACAGGTAACTCTTATTTTTAGACAATTAGAATAATTACTTCGGTAAATATTTTATTTACCATGATTAAATGGAAAATCCGGTAAATAAGGGTAAAACATAATATTATAATAATATTAATTTACACTAAAAGGAGTGCTAAATCTATTGCTTGATACATGTACGACCATGGGCATCTTGGGGTCGCTTTTAGGACCCCATGGTTCCACTTGTATGTGATAATGACACTTTATATTAATTATGTTAAAGTAAATACAAAAGTGACCTAAGCATATATCTTTTAGCAAAACAATTTTTATATAGGGTTATATATATATATATATTATATTTTCGATTATAAATATTAATTACAATTATGAAAATATTTCCTACATAAGAGTATTTTCTTTATAATTTTCAGACATTGAAAAATTAAAAATATATATTACAAAATAATAATGCAATATTTTCCTTATTAATGAAAAAAATTTGTATTATAAACATTAAAATAAATATAATTTGAATGTTTTGATGTCATACACGAATTTTATTGGTTAATATGACATATTATGAGTGCTTAAATAGATTTTTATTGAATTAATAAAGTGGTTAAAACATTAACAAAAATCAATTATTGAATAGTGTCAAAATTGACATAAATGAGTTTTTAAAACAAATATTATATTATTAATTGATAGTCTATTTTTAAAAATCTAGGGATCGGCCAAAGGAATTATATAATTATAGGAAAATTATTAATGGACCACTTGGGGGGTATCATGGATGTATATAGTATGTTTATTAACTATATAATATAAAAATACAATGTAACATGGTAAATGTCTAACTAATTAACAAAGAGTTAATACTAAACGATAAGGTCAATATGTTGACCCAAACATATCTAAAATCTATTGGTTGAATGAATTTATACCCATCCCCACATTAGAATTTTAATAATCCACTTTGGATCTCTTAGAAACCAAATATGACTTTATTAAAAATTAATACTTTACGTTTTCCATAAAGAGCCCCTCCTCCCCCTTATAAAAGGACACCACTTCTAAAAAATTCGCCACACCATCAAAAACTTTTGGTTCATCCAAACCCTGCCCAAATATCCCCCCATCTTCCCTCACTTCATCCTAGAGGCCATAGTTTGATCACAATACCATCCTATTGAGCCTTACTTATCAAATCAAAATGAAGAACTTGAAGAAGAGGTAATGTTTTCACAACCCTCTATCAAGTTCCTTTCTTCTACAACTTATTCTTTATTTGTTATTTCTATTATAAAATAATAACTCTAGTATCTTCTATATACTGTGATGTTATAATAAATATGGTTCCACCATATTCAGTATTCTATCCATCCTTTGAATGACATGTCACTATACATGCGTACGTATAGCCTACTGTCTCCACGTCGTGGTGTAATTGTTATTTAATACACTATTATATGGATGGGTATAATAATGATGTGTAATTAATGTAAATAATAAATATAACATGTCAATGATTCTGTATATATGATATACCATTCAACTATATATTATTTTCATATCAAAAGAATGATATTGTTGCTCCTGCGTACGCATGGTCTTCCATCTGCATGAACGCGATGAGAATCATTCTCTATCATATCCATTCATGTATAATTATAAATTGTTGATTAAAAATAATATTTAAGGACTAGATATCATTCTATATATGAATAGGAAACATCCAATCCATAACAAACATGGCTTATGTAACAAAACATATAAAAGAAAACGAGTAAGTTAACACCCGAAACGACGATAATAATAAGATATTATTTACAAAGAAATGTTAAAATATCATATATGTTATCATATTAATGTATATAATTCTTGTATAATTTAATCACAACTATTTCACCATTATAAAGTAGGATAAACTATCCTCAACCAAGGAAAAGTAGATGGTAAGGGTTTATTTCACAATCCCTTAATATTCTGAGGTTGTTTATATGCAATTATATACTAGGACTTCTTTATCATCCACATCCATGTTTCCTTAAAATTAATTTCAAATCATTCATAAAATTATACAGAAGATGTGTTAAAGTCATTTATTCCATTGTTTACTTTTTATAATATGTTTATAAAAGAATCTTTCCGTCGTTTTCCAAACAAGGTCCTTTTTAACATTTTCGACAGAATTAAGGTATGAATGTCTTATTTTAAACTTATACGGTGGGTGCGGCTATTTACCGCCATTATAAAATCATTGATGCTTCCCTTACAATATTATAAGAATATTTTTAAATTAAATGTTTTCTTTTATAATTATGTTACTTTTAAATGATTTCAAAATGAATATTTTAAGAATTTGATAAAGGTACTCTTTTTCAAGATCAGAATTTTAAATGTTTTAATGATTTAACATTCTAATTTTTTTTATTAATTTCCATGTTTTCAAAATGATTTTAATGATTTATTTATATGGACGTGAATGTTTTGAAATGATATTTCTTTTCAAATGTTTCAACGTGTTATGGGAAAATTTGATTCAAAAATCTCTTTTAAATTACTTCATTTATAAATTTGGGACTTTTCAATGATTAAAAAAAGGCATTTCTCTCAAATAGTATTGATTTTATTTATGTCAACATTAGTTGATGGATTTTAAGATTATTTGAAGTTGATTTGTTATGATTCAATACTAAAATATTGTATTTAAGTTTTTGGTGATATGTTTGACTGTGGAAATGTTATTTTTATACCATTCATGGTTTATAGAAAAAGTATTGACATTTCGTTTGGTAGTTTTAATACAAATGTTTATGTTATGTGTAAACCTGTTCATACGAGGAATGCATTGGAATTAGTATGTGATGGGTGGATATCTCTATAGCCCCTCAATGCATCGGTAGGTATAATGAGGCAAAGTAGTGTATTGGCATGATGCCTTGACAAAATCTTATTTGTAGTCTTGGCACGAGGCCTTGGATACCTAGTTATGATAGTGTGGCATTATCCATTCCATCATTATGAAAGTGGTTATTGATATTTCATGTGACTATTCGACTAGTAGAATATCCATGTGAATATAAAATGGCATTATTTTAGTTCATTTTTCCAAATTATGCTGAAGTTCATGTTTAAAAGGCTTCTATTTTAGTTATACATTGCTTAAATGTTTATGCTCATTTATGAAAGTTTCTACTATATTGTTACCCTTAATGAGCATTTGTTCTCACCCCATTCAATGTTTAATTTTTCCCAGGATGTGAAGAAGTATTTTACAAATGTCCTACAAGGGATATGAATACAAGATGTTGTTTTAGTTTTTTTAACTTTATGATGTAGTGTATGACTTTTTAATTTATATAGTGATTCCAAGGCTACTAAACTAATAGGTATTTTGAAGACTTGATATTTTGTGATCATTCCAATGTTATTTAATAATGCACCTACTTAGGGTAACTCGGGTTGGGGAATTACAATGTAAATCAAGCATTTGAAGATGGATGGTTTCCCCTTTTTGTACCTACAATCATAAACGTCTACTCTACTACTGATGATGCCTGAGTAGGGTTTCAGATACAATATCTGTGGAATATAAACCATAGTGTATAGGCCTTCCCATTTCATTCATTAATAAAACATAATTTGTTCCAAAACAGTTTAATCCGATAAATAATTAATGAATTAAAATCATTTTTCTTTGATCTTGATGGACACCCACCCAACCAGCTGTTTAATCCTAATATGGTGTGTTTGGACCTAATGATCCTACAAGGAAAGGTGAAATATAATATGTTCCATGAGGATGTTTTGTCCC
This sequence comes from Viscum album, assembly GCA_963277665.1. Taxonomy (NCBI): domain Eukaryota; kingdom Viridiplantae; phylum Streptophyta; class Magnoliopsida; order Santalales; family Viscaceae; genus Viscum; species Viscum album. The sequence continues at coordinate 1,676,612,268 of OY728133.1, forward strand.
TAACATTTTTCTTGGTCATAGAGGACATATACCTACTTTAAAAATATAAAATATTATTTCCCATTTTCAAAATGTTCTTTTTCGTTTTAAATTTCATTTAAAAAACACATATAAAACATAGAGACAAATCCAAATCCCGTCATTTGAAATTTGAGAATACATGTGATGAATTACTCATGGGGTTCATCATATAACCAATGATATAGGTCTAATACAATGTTACCCATGGATTATGTCTCACATTTCACTCTTAGAATGTTGATAATTAAAATACTATCATCAATGTTCGTACATGGTACCTTACTTAGGGGACCGAGACTCTCTTTCGGCATGGTTTAACTAGATGTTCCTTAGATCCCATCCAATTGGTCTACCCTTGGAAATCATTATCACTTTCCTAGAGTTTAAAATAAATAATTCATAGAGAACCCATTCAAGGCATAACTGGTGTCATCACAATGGTGGGTACAATGCTTTAACAATTCAATCATAGTGTCCTGAGTGTCCGTTTTTAGGGCCATTAAGTCAAAACCCCTTGTTTCACCCTCGAATCTATGTAAAAATCACAAAAACAAGTATTTAATTTTTAAAAATATTAATGGGATGTATATTACATTTAATACAAGCCATTAGATCTTCTAAGGCATATTATACAAAGCATGGCATTGGGCGTATTACATTTAAGGCACAAGAACAAGGCATAAACACTTTTCCACTTCCATTTATGCTCAACCATCTATAATTACCATGTGGAAAATGATATACACTGGATTCATCACCCTCTTCTACTCAATGTAATGATCATTTTATTTAACAAGGGTTAATTCCCCTTATAAACATTCAACAATCCAAGGAAAAGGGGTAACATAGTATTATATGAGTATCTAAAAACATTTGGATGTAGTATCTCAATGTGATAAGCCTATGGGGTTGACTCACCACATAATTGGGTCAAAAAAATTCTGTATGAAGTGTCCATTTGAATTAATTTGACAATATTGAGGTGAATTTATAAAATCCTAGCTCACGACCCAATGTATCGATTTATGAAAGGAAGATAAATGATGACATATGGGAATAACCACCTAACATAGCCTCATAGAACGTCTCTCATCTAATATAAATGTTTGATTTGAACTAGGCTGGAAGAACATGGAGAAACTACCTAATTATCATAAAATGGGGAAATGTCTCATACACGTAAATAGTGCATTGCAATGGAAAAAACTGCAAGAAATTTCTTAGAGACTATTAGAGATCATACCTTTATTGTTATGATGGATCCAAAGTCAGATGAATTGGACGATGAATGGAGCATCCACATTGATTCCTATATTCATGAGGGAGAAGGGTTTCAACTAGATTATAACGAGGTGATTTTAGAGAAATAGATGGAATAAGAAAGGCTATGACCTAAATCATCAAAAGAGGTAATTTTAGTAATTTTTTACTCTTTTTACACTGTGCATGGATTGGATGCATGGTTTGACCAAACTGTGGGCCTTTCACTAACATGTGGGTAGTATTACATGATTTTTAGCATGGTTTCAATAATCATTCACAAATCATCAAAAACCACACTACCACCTATTACAGATGGCTTGCATGTCCATGCGCTTAGGGTTTTGATGGTTGTAGACAAACTGTATGGCCCATTATTCTTCTTAACTTTTGAGGCTTTGGGCCTAGAAAATGATTTATATGCACTAGAAACCTCCTTGAATTGATTATGTAGCATAATTAGATATGATTAAAGAAATTATAACAAAAATTCAATGTTCCTTACCTTTATGAAAAAATATGTATGATACAGCCACCACAAATGGTGACTATATTAGATTCAATTTGTTCAATACAACATAAATCTATGTGAAATGTTTATATTGATATGATATTAATACTGGTGGAAATATCATGGATGGATTATTACCATAAATTGATACTATCTGTCTATACAAGGCTCCCTACAAATTGCTGAATGACTCTCAGAACTTACACAGTGGTATATCAAGCAGAAATACACCATGACCACTTTGTATAACCATGTGTTAACCACCATCATGACCATGCCATGTAATCCTGTAAATAAAATTCATCATGTCCTTATCATATAAAAAGTCATCCAAAATGTCGGCACCGTGTACAAAAAATTATTAGACCATTAAGTGTCATATCCATGTTATAAATGAACAAGACATCCTTTTTGAGACCCATGAGCATATCATAGAATCTTTTTAATGAAATTGGTAAAGTCCAAAGGTCATTTCAATAAAACATTTCTAATGTGAGTCCATGAAAGCCAAATCCATGGGGTAGTAAGGCCCAATAAATAATACGTAATCAGTACCCAAGGATAAATCTCATCTAAGGCATCCACTACCTCAATCAAGATCCATAAATGAAACTGAAATGGAATCTGATGGAGTTAATATCCATGGTATGCCATCCATGGTATCCACTACCATTTAAAATCATATATTTCATTAAATAAATCACAAACAAAAACAATCCATGATTTTACCCACTCATTTTTACAATTTCTATAAAATCTATTTCAATAATTAAATCAAATGACATCATGTTGTAACATGGAAAAGGAGATAAACATTCTCTTTATATTTCAATTCAATTTAATTCAAAATATAAAGGTCTTCTCTTTAATAAGAAAGAACACATCCACCACATGGGTGGTATAAAAAAGGGAAAACCAAAAGCATACCCCATGGGTAGCCTAGGTTGGTGAAAACCCCTACAACAAACTCAAAAAAGATAGTGTGAATCCCTAACTGGTTCTAATTCATCGAATTCAATTATTCAATTCATTTAAGGAGTGTATCCATAATGTTTAATGGGATGCAGAATGAAAAATAATATTATAAAACACCATACCCTAAGGTAACGGTATATACCACCAACAATATACGCATGATATTTCAATTATCATGTATCATGTTTTTTTATTTCATCCAAATCAAAAGAAATATTAAAAATGAATGATACTACTTGAAATAGGTAAAATTATCTTTCACCGAAATTGAGCATTCGATGCCCAGAAAAACGATGAATGATAGAAGTGGAATAAAGAACTCACCAACACATATCCAACTAGACAGATGGTGCATAAAACAATGTTTAGAATGAGAATCAAGATCCAAGACTAGATTCAGGTTTCAATTGGGATTCTTTCATCTTAGATATGGGGAGTGAGGGTTTGATCTAGAAATAGAGTTCCATGCCTCTAATTTTTTAATGATGTTCTCTATAATTTAAATTGTGTCTTAATGATTTACATTTTGAGTAATGTGAGATGTATTTCACTCTAGAAAAAACCATTACATAATTTTAATTGGCCTACCCAAGCCAATAAAGGTCATTTAATGAATAACCATCATGAATTCCAATTATATAGTTTGATACTCTCCTAATACCAGAAAATATCCCTCATTCCTCTTCCTTTTCAAAAACAACTCAACTGGACCATCTCCCGTCATAGGGTCGAAACCAAAAAGGGAACATAAACATGAGTTTAATAGGAAATAATATAAATATATGCCTGAAAAGAAACATGATATATTATAATATTCCACCTTAAAAAATACACATATAATTTCCCTCTCAAGGGTGGTAATGAATTTCCTGAAAATAACACCGACCACTAAGAACGTACGAGGGCATCCTACTCACAAATCATTCTACATAAATATTCATGCTTCCATAAAAGTTTTACAAGAGGAACTAACATTTCCTATAGAACCTTCATGATCCTATCAACAACATGAATTGCATGCTCCTCAAAAGATTTATCTACCTATAGATCAACCTCCACAAGCTGTGTAGTGTGAGATAATCTCGAATGACAACAACATATCAGAGATACATGGAAGACATCATGCATGGATCAGTTCTTATAAATAAACTACAAATGATAAGCTACTTTTATAAATCTCCCCAAAATATTAAATTTCCCAACATATCGTGGTGAATGCATACCCTATATTATAATATGGATGTGTTCCATACATGGTGAGATAAATAAAAAGACCCAATCACCGACATAGAACTCTAGAGGTTATTTATGGAAATATGTGTACATCTTTTGTCGAGGTTGTGTTGTATCTAACTACATTATAATCAACTAGACATGCCCAAAAGTTTCATTCTAGAGTTTTGGATCAAAGAAGGTTTCCTTCTCTTAAATCCAGCCAGCACAGGATAGATCAGAATGCCCTACAAAACAAATCCTTATAAGGTTATATATATTTGGTCTCTTAATAACTATTATTTTATGTGAACTCAACCAGTTGAATATGTCTCTCCCAAAAAACCCAAAAACCCAGGATGTTGGCTCGATGCTTTTCCTCAACCACCTGTATAGTACGTACTGAAATTCTATCTGTCTGAGGGTGGTATGTTATGCTCATTGCACAAGGATACCCAATACCCTATGTAACCTATACCAAAATAGTGTAAATCGTGAATAATTATTCAATACAATGATTTGAGGAACCCTGATAAGTTATTCAATTTCGCAGATATTCAACCTATTATGCTCACCCCCTGATAATGTCTCCCTGATCAGTACAAAATGATGAACCTCCATGAGCATGTCAATAAAAACTCATATAGCATCATTGCCTTGAGTAAACCTCAATAAACTGATATTAAAATCTATCATGGACTCCTCCCACTTACACATAATAATGGGATACTATTGTAAAATAACATTTGATCACTAATGTTCCACCTTCTCCTGGTGATAGGTGAAAAAAATTGTAAGAAAACATTCTACCTCATGTTTCAATCCCAACCACCAATACTAACAGTGCATGTCACGATACATCTCAGTGATGCTAGTGTGTACCACCAAAACTGATGCATGAAACTCCCATGTTAGCTCGTCATTTATTTAAAGTGTAATCGAAATGTTACCATTTCTACCCATGATCGCATACTCTCCCACAATCCAAATAGAAGGTATATCCTCACCTACCACACTCTCCCATATGATCGGCCCATATAATCTAAATGGTGTCTCATTATCAAACTATCTAGAAGATAAGAGGACAGTGCAAAAGAATACAAAATGATATATCCATGGCCATACTTCACCTACAAGTGAATCTCTAAAAATAATGTCATAAGCTTAAACTCGCTATTGTCAACTTGAATTACCTATATTTGAGTACTCCTACTCAGATCATCATCAAGAACATTTCCTTTTCTGGAATATGGGGATGCTCATAGTCAAAGGTCTATAGCAACTCAACTCAACTTTACAATCTTATATTCAAATCAAACTATGTAAGTATAAAAATGAGGTTTTTTTGTCTATGAATACCATAATATTTTCTCCCAATAGAAAATGCATCATGAATTGTAAAACATGAATCCCTGTTGCCAACAAAATATTGTGCGTAGGGCCATTCCTCTTATTCATCCTTTACTTTTGATACCCATATTCCAAAAGTATATCCTTATAGATTATATATTATAATAACATGATACTTGATTCATCATACTACACATTGTATATCATTCCCAAGTAAATATGAATTAGGATGAGTACTAATGATAGTTTCCCTTTCATCTCATAAATGGTTGTGTCACATGTTTTTTTCCATAAAAAATTCCCAACCATCATAGTCAGACCTATCAACAATTGTTATAATAATTATAATTGATATATGAAATTTCAATAATACTAAGATAGCCCTATGAAACTTCATATATCAAATAAAATCTTGGGATTATCCCAAGAAACAATAGCAGTTGCCTTCTATGGGTCAATTGATAATATTTTCTCTCAGATAATATGACATAGTAAGATAATATTATCCATCAAAAAAAGAAAATTTGCAATCTTATTATATAAATGAATCCCTTTAATTGTATCAAAACCAATCTCATGATTTTTTCATGGTTGTGAAGATTTTGAGAGAACACCATGATATCAATCACGAAATCCACCACAAATAATTGTAATCATGGATGGAAACCTCGGATCATTGGTGCCATAAAATCTCGTGGATTGTACGTTAGACGGAATAAAATAACTAAATAATCCTATAGATCATTCCTACAAAAAAATATTCATGATGTATGTTTTTAGGTTGAACACACACAAAGGGAAATCCAGACCTAAAATCAACATTTGGGAACACTATGGATTCTTGTAGAAGGTCAATAGTTCATCTATCTATTAAAATGAAAATAATATCATTACTATAAACTGGTTCAATTTTTAATAATCAAAACATATCTTGAGGGAACCATTTTATTTTTTGCAAAATGTTCCGGAAAAAACCACAGATAAGTATTGGGGTCATATAAACCTATTTTTTCCAATCCCTATATCTACATATTTATCTAATGTAAATATTTCATATCCATATTGGAAGGAGGAATGGATGCGAGTGATCCTCCTAGAACTATCTTAATGGAGAACTCTGACTCTCCCTAAGGAGGTAAACTGATGATTTTTCTAAGAAAACACCCCTAAATTTATCATCCAATGGAGGGGGATCTTCCTAACACCATGACTAAACATCCAAATATAAAATAGTATTAGGGCTTATAATCCCACCCATCCTATGATTATTTGGTCTGGCTTGTCTCATTTGAAATTCACATTCCACCCTATGAAAAAATAATTATTGTGATGTCAAATTCACCCTCTAGTGATAGAAATTAATATATAATTTATATATAACCATCCGGTCCATCCTTAGTATGATTTCAAACACAATAATCTTGAGGATAAAGAGATATCATATTATGTGACACCCTCTAATCTCAATGTTCACACCCTACACTTGTGTACACCGAGTGTTCTAATCCCCAGCAGAGTATAATTTGTCATAACGCCCTCCGAAAATTGAATCACGAGCCTATGTCGCTCCACTAAATCCACATATATGAAACCATGAGATTCCCATGTATCAAAAAAAATACTATAATAAAGATATCTAAGACCACACCTCTCACCATAGATGGTTCAACACTATTCTCTATGGGGGTAGAATAAACAGAATATGTCTTCCCTGAACCATGGCCCTGTGAAACACCCTCAATACCTAGTGAAAGCCAACTTTTTTATCTAGCAATATTTGTTGTTAGACTATCTCAAACACCACCATCACCTCATCCTAATCAACCAGTACTGATTTAGATCCCAACCTAATATGGTGTTGTATAACCAAATCTTATGATTGGTGACAGACCTATCCCCCATCCACTAATTTATGGAAGAAAGGTCCTACAAAAGTGCTTCACATGGTCCCTCATAACACAATATCAACAATCAGAAGATTATCTATCACACTGATTCCTCACATGTATTTGTCTCATACACTGGTTATTGAAAATAGAACAAATAAATAGGATATTAACCACATCATTGGATAAATTACATTGTCACTTCTCACCATTCGATGTTGATCCATTTGTTCATGATACCATGCTACTTGGCTTGGTTCCCCCAGATTCCCTCATGTTCTAATCTGTAATTAAATATTGATTCACTATTTCAAAAATAGTCATCAACTTGAACATATTTACCTTTAAATTAATGGAATACCTAAGACTTTCCTCAAAGTGTCTCTCCCTCGACGCCTCATCAACAATATATATCCGTTCAAAATGTTGAAGCACTATCTAGCATTTTGAATATTCCTTAACGTTCATTGAACCCTACTCCAGATGCATGAAATCACTTTACATCTCTTCCCCCATATCTCTAGAAAAGTTAATCATATAACCTATTTTAGAAATCACCCCAAAACCATATCCGACACCTGATCTTCCTATTTCAACACATCCCAGAGGTGTTTCAATGCTCTCGATCATATATATGTCATAATCGTTACTCTCCACATAGGAGGTTTTTCTAGTGGATTTGATAAAAAACATGTAGTATCAGACCAAATATTATCATCATATGGATATCTGTCCCCCAAAAACATAAGAGGATGCTACTACTAGAACACATGCTTTTTCACTTCCAAATACAGGGTAGGCAGCGTTGCTCCCTAAAACATCTACATATATCATAAAAACATTTTGTGGAACTATTCCTCATCTATAGTGTCTATTAAATTTTACATTACTGTAAGTACATTAGTAGGTTTATTTACTAGTATCCCTAGGCCCACCATCACTAGGGCATCTTCATCATCACCCTCCTAGTATACGATATGAGGTCATTTTGGGGTCATGTCTCTAACATTCCAAAAGATGCCTCCAAAAATATCAATCACCAATAAATCATTGATAAAAACATTTTTCATTTCAAAACCTTCCTAAATACAAGATTTATCCCTCCTCTATCTTTTATATATAAGACTGGTTAAAAAGAAGCAGTATTAACATCACTCTTGACACATCCTAAATCCCACTCAAAAGTCAGGTCAAGGTCATTTTCATTATTTCTCAATTTATTATTAAAATTTAAATGAATATTTATATCACAATTATAAATAAATATATGATCTAAATGGTTCACCACTTTTTATCCATAAGGTCTCGTACACCTATTGAACTGAAATATGTCATCCACTTAATATGCATAATAAAATGTCTTTGTTTATGCAATGAATGGTCAAAGACTCAACATTCTATAATTTGCTAATTACAGTGTATGGTGTATCATTATTAGGAAAACACTTCTCGGGATACAACACAAAATCTAAGTACCAATCATATTTCACAATTCCTAGTACAAATCATATATCACATGACTAGTATATCACAAAAGGATAATTTCATAAAATAATGCAGTCAAGTAATGTAGCATGAATGCCATGGCATAATTAATAGAACATGAATCAAATAAAGATCCTAAAATGATGGATGATATGCATGCCCTCATCTCATTAGGAAACATAAAAAATCATAAATCAGGATAAACATCAAACAACAAGTGCATCACACAACGGTGGAATCAAATCTACTATAACAGGGAAAATCATGATTTTTTTTCTATTTCAGACAAATTGGCCTTTTCATGTACTTTGGTTAGCTATTCGTAGTCACAACTCATTTAAAAATTTCAATTCCAAACTAATCCCTTGCTATAATCTCCAAATAGTATGACAAAAATAAATGGAAATGCCTCAGATCTCACATTATAATTTCCCAACCCATATTCCACTATGTAGAGCACTAAACTGGTGGATCACATGGCCTACAGCGTGACTCCCCATATTCCAAATGATGACAACCCCTAGTAAAGACCTATGGTGTGTTTTTGGGGAGACTATTCCCTCATGTAAGAGAGTAGAAAAACGGTGGTAGACATAACAATCAATAGTATAAGAATATAAATAAACAGATATAATATAAACATCCAAGACAAGAATATATAAATAGTTCCAAACATAATATCATATAAAATTATTTTTAAATTCATCTCTATAAAAATAATTTCAATTAGGAATATAAGTATCAGTGAAATAAATGTATGAAAATAATAGTAATATCCAATGGGAACAATCCAATCTTGGATTGAGGGCCAAACTCGATCCTATGCTCCCTTGCAACTACGAATAAAAATATCAAGCATCATGTTGTGGGGGTTTTCATTGATCTCGACCTATATCCATTTAGTCTTTCTGGGACCCCAAGGGTAGCACAAACAAGGTTTGAGATAACAGTCAGCAGATCACCACCAATTGTGTCTATATCAGATCTAGGATTTGCAGTACAAGATAATGTAGTGTGCAATGTATATATCGGTATTACACTAATAAATGTTCAAATCTCATGAGAAAAGTAATATGGTATGGTGATGTTTTAATGACATACAAGGCTCCCAGTAATACAATAGTCAGGATCCCATGACGTGGGTTTTGGTAAAACATTCCGAAATTCCCCATGACCTCCTCGTATAACCATGTGTAAACAACTACAAGGACCATGCCATATAATCCATTATAAAACACTCACCATGACCTTACTATATTACATGCCATCCACAATAGAGACTTCATGTCATCAAAAGTGTCAGAACATGAGGGGTGAGATCCAAGGTATAGAAGACCAACTTATCCTTATCGAGTCCTAGAAGCATCTTGATGAAAACAAAGTAACAACTTGGTTGGATTCCAAAGAGCATGTCAAAATCACATGTCTAGTTACTGCCTAAGAAAGCTAGATCCTAGGGGTAGCATTTTCCAATGAATCATATGGAATCAATACCCAATGAGAAATTTCATCCAAGCCGTCCAATACTATAGTCATTATACGAGTGTGAAATTTCCATGGAATCTAATTGAATTATGTTCCAAGATATACCAAATAAGAAAAAAATACCATTTCAAATTATCTAATTCAATAAACAATTCCAAACCAATTACAATCCCTGAGTTTACCAACTCATTTTAAAAATTTATATAAAATCATTTCAAATAATTAAATATAACAACATCACGTTATAATAGGAAATACAAGAAAAATCTTATTAAAATCATTCAATTTATTTTAATTAAAATTATATAGGTATTCCTATGAAAAGGGGAGAAAACATACCTAATGAGTGGTATAACAAAAGGTAGAAAGAAATGGTACACCCCATGGGTGGTCTAGATTGGGGATACAACCTCTAACAAACTCAAATTAACAAGTGGGAATCCCTAATAGTTTCTAATTCATTCAATTCAGTTATTCAATTTGATAAAGGGGTTCCACTATAAATCTCGACATATACAAAAAAATGAAATAATGATTATAAAATAATAAAATTTGAGGAAAATATATATAATACCTACCGTATACACAAGGTATAACACTTGTTGAGTATCAACTTCTGATTTATTCCAAAACGGAAGAGAAAAGAGAAATGGATGATAAGTCTAGAAATATATTGTATAATATTGAACATAAAGTGTGTAGTCTATTCCATTACAAATAAAAAGGGTATAATTAGAATAGATAACTAGCTGGTGTGGATCCAAAGAGACCGACATCAGATGTAATGGAGTCATGATCATGAATTGGGAGCCAAGCCTTGGTTTAGGTTTTAATGGGGTTTATATGCATGAAAAAATGGACTGTTAGGATTCTTACTGAAATTATATGGGCCTGCATATTATTTTTGAAAACTACTCTAATGGATTTTCATGGTGTGTAAATGATTTTCATGACATGTAATATAACGCCCCAACCCCAGTTACCCAGAGTTGGTGCTTTATTATATAACATTGGCATGATCACAAAAGATCATGTCTCAAAATACTGATTAGTTTAGTATCCTTGGAATAACTAGATATATTCATAAGTCTTACATTACATAATAAAGAGAAAAAACTACCAAAACATCTTATCTTCATATCCCCTCATACTATCCATGTAGGTCATTCATAAAATACTTCTTCACATCCTGGGAAAAATAAAACATTGAAAGGGGTGAGTTCCGATGCTCAATAAGGATAAAAATCTAGTGAAAACATTCATAAATGAACATAAAAAATTAAGGAAATGTATAACTAAAAAAATTAACTTTTAAACTTGAACCTCAGCATAATATGGGAAAAATGAAATGAAATAATTCCATTTACTTATTCACATGGATATTATACTAGTCGAATAATCACATGAAATATCAATAAAAACATTAATAATGATGGAATGCATAATGCCAGAATATCAGAACCATATAGCCAAGGCCTCGTGCCATGACTACAAATATAATTTTGTTAATGCCTCATGCCAAGAAACTAGTTTTTCTCAAGAGACCTTCTGATGCAATGGGGAGCTATACCAGGCTCCACCAGTCACTTACAAATTCCAATGCATTCCTCATATGAAAAGGTTCAAACATAACATAAACATTCATATTAAAAATAGCATTCAAAATATCAATACATTACCCATAAACCATGAATTGTATAAAAATATAAAATACACAGTCAAACATATCACAAAACCTTCCATACAATATGGATTATTTGTATCATGATATATCAGCCTCAAAATGAGTTTAAAATCCATTAATTTTTTTTGACATAGATGAAAATGATTTGTAAAACTCTTTGAGAGAAATTCAAATTTCTCATGAAAACAATTAAAAGTCACACAATTTAGAAAGGAAGATATATATAGTCATTTTTTGAATCAATGTTTTCCATACCACATTTAATCTTTTGAAAGTAATTAACATTTTAATAATATTCATGTCTATATAAATAAATCCTTAATAAACCATTTTTAAGACATGAACATTAATTAAAAATATTTAGAATGATATATCTTTAAAACATTTAAAATTCTTATATTGATAATGAGTACCTTTCACAAATCCTTAAAATATTCATTTTGATATGATTTTTACGAAAAATGGACATGGATTATAAAAATTCTCCAGTAAATACATACACATAAACAATCTCAGATAATAATGAGATTGAGAAATTAACCCTTACCATCTAATTTTACTTGGTCGAGGGTTGGTTAAACTCATGTATAATGGTGAAATAGTTGTTATTAAATTATAAAAGAATCATATATGTTAATATCATATCATATATGATCTTTTAACATTGCTTTGTTAATAATATCTTATTATTATCATCATTTTGGGTGGAATTCGATGTAATTCTTGGCATGGATTGGATTTCTTATACGGAGCTCATATCGATTTCCAAAGAAGGGAAGTCATATTTCATATTCCAGATCAATCTATGATCATCTATCGATGCAAGGATGAACATAACCTTCCAGTGGAAATTTCATCCATCTTATGGGTCTTGATTCCACTAAATGAAGGATATTTATCTCAAATGGTTGGAGAGAAACTCGCAATTAACAATATGCACATTGTACGAGAGTTTGATTATGTCTTTCTGGAGGAATTGCCAGGTCTTCCACCAAATCGTGAAATTGAGTTTTCAATAGAACTCATACCGGGTGCAATGGCTATTTCAAGGACACCTTATAGAATGGCCCCAATTGAGTTGCAGAAATTGAAGAAGAAACTTCAAGAGAAACTTGATAAGGGATTCATACGCCCTAGTGCGTCACATTGAGAAGCACCTGTTCTGTTTGTTAAGAAGAAAGATGGATCAATGCGACTCTACATTTATTATCCAAAACTTAACAAGATCTCTAACAAGAACAAATATCCTCTCCTGCGCATCGATGACTTATTTGATCAACTACGCAGATCTCAATACTTTTCCAAGATTGATCTTCATTCAGGTTATCATCAATTAAGGGTCAAAAGGGACGATATACCAAATATGACTTTCTGTACAATGTATGGACACTATGAATTTATAGTGATGCCATTTGGTATTACTAATGCCCCTGCAATCTTCATGGATCTGATGAATAGAGTCTTTAGAGACTATCTTGATCAGTTTGTGGTAGTCTTTATAGACGATATTCTTGTATATTCAAAGAGAATGAAAGAACAAGAAGATCACTTGAAAATTGTATTGAAGACCCTCAGAAAGGAGAAGCTTTATGCCTAATTTACCAAGTGTGAATTTTGGCTTCAAAAAGTTTCATTTCTGGGTCATATAATCTCAACAGATGGGATATCTGTGGATCCAGCAAAAACAGAGGTTATTGAAAGGTGGTCAAGACCAACAACAGTAACTGAGATCCGAAGTGTTCTTGGTCTGGCTAGATATTATCGGCATTTTGTGAAAGATTTTTCTCGATTATCTAATCCACTCAGCAGGTTGAATCGAAAAGGAGTTAAGTTCATGTGGACCGAGGAGTGTGAAGAGAATTTCAAGGAGTTTAAAAGAAGGCTATCTAGTGCACCTGTGCTCACACTACCTTGTAGTGGAGAAATGTTTGTGATCTACAGTGATGCATCCAAGAAGGGACTGGGGTGTGTTCTTATGCAAAACGATATGGTGATTTCTTATGCCTCACGACAGTTGAAAATCCATGAGCAAAATTACCCAACTCATGATTTGGAGCTAGCTGCGGTAATCTTTGCATTAAAGATTTGGAGGCATTATCTTTATGGCGAAAGGTGTGATATTTCTACTGATCATAAAAGTTTGAATTATATTTTCACACCAAAGGAACTGAATATGCGCCAAAGAAGATGGTTGGAGCTGATTAAGGATTACGGCTGCTCAATTCATTACCACCCTGAGAAAGAAAACAAGGTGGCTGATGCATTAAGTCGACAAGACCATGCTAGCTTATCCATGATGAGGATCTCAAAGGATCCAATATTTATAGATTTACAAAGAATGGATCTTGGAATCATAATGTAAGGGGAAAAATCTTATCTTTTTCAAATAAATGTTCAACCATCTATGCATGTTAAGATTAAAGAGGCGATGAAAGAAGATGTAGAGTTACAAAAGAAGGTGAGAAATGTTCCGGAATTCTACATTGATTGTGATGGGATAATGAGGTTCAAGAATCGGGTTTGTGTTCCTCCCATACCAGAATTGAAGAAGGAGCTGCTGGATGATGCTCATAGTTCTTCATCCTCTATTCATCTAGGAAGCACGAGGATGTATAGGGACCTGAAAGAGTACTTTTGGTGGGATGGAATGAAAAGAGATGTTGCTGAATACGGCTCTCAATTCTTAGTTTGTTAGCAAGTTGAAGCTGAGAGACAGATGTCTAAGGGGATGTTACAACCATTACCCATACCCGAATGGAAATGGGAAAACATCACTATGGACTTTGTCACCGGACATTCTAAAACATCCAACGGGAATGATGCTATTTGGGTTATAGTTGATCGTCTTACGAAGTCGGCACACTTCATTGCTATAAGAGAGGATTTCTCTCTTGATCATGTTTCCAGGATATATGTAAAGGAAGTGGTATGATTTCATTGAGTACCACTTTCCATTATATCTGATCGGGATCCGAGTATTACCTTGAAGTTTTGGCGAAGTCTTCAGCATACTCTGGATACAGAGTTGAGTTTCGGCACTTCTTATCATCCTCAGACATTTGGTCAGTCTAAGAGGACAATTCAAACACTAGATGATATGTTAAGAGCATGCTCTATGGATTTCAAAGGTGGTTGGGATCAACACCTACCATTGGTGGAATTTTATTATAATAATATCTTTCAATCCAGCATTTAGATGGCTCCTTATGAAGCTCTCTATGTAAAGAAATGCAGAACTCCAACATGCTGGGATGAAGTTGGGGAAAGAAAGCTATTAGGACCTGATCTTGTTGATGAGATGGAAGAAAAGGTCCGATCTATTCAACAACACATAAGAGCAGCTCATAGTCGACAAAAAAGTTATGTCGATAATCGAAGAAAGGACCTAGAGTTTGAAGTGGGCGATAAAGTATTCTTACGAATATCTCCCTGGAAGAGAGTAATGAGATTTGGGAGGAAGGGAAAGTTAAGCCCTAGGTATATCGGTCCTTTCGAAATACTGGATCATGTTAGGAAGGTAGCTTACAGATTGGCGCTTCCACCAAATCTATCTCAAGTTCATGATGTGTTCTATGTATCACTCCTAAGAAAGTACATACATGAGCCTTCACATGTACAAAACTAAGAAGTTGTACCACTGGAGCAAGATCTTTCTTATGAAGAATGACCGACATAGATTCTGGATCGTAGCGAAAAATTCCTATGAAACAAGACCACTCGCTTGGTGAAAGGTTTTTTTGGAGGAACCACCATTTAGAAGAAGCTACATGGGAGCTTAAGGATGTGATGAGCAAGAGGTATCCTCATCTTTTTGTTACAAAGTGACGAATTTCGAGGGCGAAATTCATTTTAAGGGGGGTAGAATGTAACACCCGAGAATTTTATGAGATTTTTTTTTCTTTTTATGTTATACACATCATCGAAGGAATATTTCACTACACAAAACACTAGCTTGGATTTCTTTATACGCAATCACGATCTTCCTCGATAGCTTGCGTTGGACGCAATGCCGATTTTTCACTAAACAACGATATGCTATTAAAATATTATTTGAAATAGCCGTTATGAATAGTGATACACACTGTTTGAAATTTTATAATTTTTATCTTTAAAAATGGATTTCATTTTTGGATTCGGAATACAGAAATTAGCCTTGGGTAAAATTTTTGTATTTTTCTGAAAACATTCAATTTTTGGTGAATAGTGAAACCACTAAGTGGTAGTTAAAAAAATGAATTTTTCATAAAACTTAATTTTACCGCTTCTGTGAATGGAATTTCGAAAATCCGACAGACACGGTTGATATTAGTAAGTAAAATGTGGTTCAATGAGATGAAAATAATTTTTTGGTGAATAGTAACTTTTTACTTTTTTTACCGCGGTTAATAGTAAATAGTGTAATTAAAGGTAAAAATGATATTACTATTACCCTATCACATGTTCTAATTCTATTGGATGAGTGTAATTCGACCAAAAACAACCTTATGAATATAATATGACCATTTAGGTCCAATTGGATTAGATTAGGACATTTAATATTATTTTATTTAAAGAATAGTTAGAATAGTTAAAATCAAAGTTTAATAACTAAAACATTTTTAATATAAAGATATACATACAATAAATTCGATTATAAATATTCATTAGAAAGCTAAAAAGATTTCCTACATAATAGTATTTTATTTATAATTTTTAGTCTTTAAATTATTTAATTTATTTATGACTCAACGATGATGCAGTAATTACCTTATTAAGAAAATATTAGCATAATTGATGTTATAAATGCCCAAATAAATGTAATTTGAGACTTTTTATGAATTCCACTAATTTTATAGGTTATTGTGAGATGTTAGAGTTTATTTATGATTCTTGTTTCGAACTTATCATTTTGTTATCAATTTCATAAAAAGCATGTACCAAATAGTGTCAAAATTGACAACAATTAGGTTTTAAAACGAATATTATATTATTAATTGTTATTTAATTATTAAAAATATATGTGTCAGCCAAATGACTTAGATAAAGTTATATATATTAATAATAAAAAACTTGGGGTTCGTTTGGCATGTTATAGTAAGTATATTAACCATTTACTGTAAGAAAACAAAAAGACACGGTAAAAGTTAAATTATTTAACTTAGAGTTAAATCTAATTGATAAGGTTAAAATAATAACCTAAACTTGTCTAAATCCTATTGGATGAGAGTATTGAGACCCATCAACACTCTATCTTCAATGTAAGACCCTTTGGAACCATTATAAACCGAATTCGACTTTAATATAAAATAATATTTTGAGATATTCCTAAGGTGCCCCTCTCCTCCCTTATAAAAGGGCACCTCCTCCCTCTCCTCATCACAACAATTTTAGCCTTCAAGCTCGGCCAACCCCTGCACAAATCTCTTCTCCACTCCCCTAGAATAATCCTAGAGGTCCTGGTTCTCTTCAAAGTCCAATCTTAGTGCTCTAAGTGGAGGATTCAAAGAGGCATTTCAAAGTAGAGGTAATATCCATTACCGATCTTTTCAATTTCATTCTTCTCCAACTTCTTCTTCTTTAAGTTGTTTCAGGATAAAGTAATAACATTAAAATTAAATACATACTGAAATGTTATTTCAAATATGAAACAACCCTATTTAACCTTATATCCATCCTACGGAAAATGAAATCACTGTGTGTGCATACGTACGGAATACCGTCTCCACGACGTGGTGTAATCTATTTTCCACCACCACCATACTTGGATGGGTATAATGGTGTAATGAGTGACTATATATGATTATTGTAAAGTGATATTGATTCTAAAATAGTATAAATACAATTCAATTCAATTCAACAATCATGGGAACGATATCATCACTCGTGCGTACGTACAGCCTACCGTCTCCACGATGTGATGCAACTCATTCTACATGATATTCATTACATAGTAATTATATAAATGAATTGAATGAATAAATATGATATATATTACACTAATACCATTCTGGATATAAGGTGTCTATAACCTAAATGTAATAATAAGAATTTATTCAGCAAAACACGCATAAGAACAAAAAGCAATAAAGACCCAAATGACAAGTAACAATGAAATATTACTAATAAGAAGCTAAAAATATGACCATATATGATATCATATCAATAATTATGATTCTGGAATAAGTCAATAACCTTATTTAAATCATTATACAGGAGCTTCGGGCACGTGTGAATCAAATCAGACCTAAGGTAAGGGATAATATCACAATCTCATTTTTGTCCGAGATTGATTATACTTTTGTATTTACTGGTTTGTATTTATCATCCACATCCATGTTCCTTCAATATGTAATATTATTCATATCCTCCTACAATTGTTTAAATCCAATTTTACCCTTAGGTATGTTTTTAGTAAACAATATGAAAGGAATCTTTTGTCATACGAGGTACTTTTTGACTTTTCGGCCAATGTACGAGAAGAATGTTTTTTAACTTATACGGCATAAATGGATTCATAAAAAATTATTTCAATGAAGATTCCTTTACAAGTTTTCATGTTTATTTTTAATTAACTTATTTTAGTTTAAAATTCTATGACATGTTAAGAAAGGGAAATGTTTTTGAAGTAGAATGGATATTTTCCTCAAGAATGGAGTTCAAATGTTTTATCAAAATTATTTTCCATCTAAGATAACATAGGGTTCTGTTTTTATCCCTTTTATTACATTGATTTGATTATGTTGTGATGGAATTATTTTTATGAAGTCCTTTACCTTATATGATTTGTTTTATGGTGTCATGATGTTTCAGAAATCCCATTTTTATTACATGTGTTATGCGATGATGTATGATTTATGATTATGTGGCACACATAAGAAAGGATACATTATGAGATGGGTAGGACCTATATCTCCCTCCAATGCATTGGGTAAAGATTTATATCTCATGCGATAGACAGGGCTGGAATGGAAGGTCATTCCGGTTCAGGGATACAAGACTGAAACGAGGAGTGATCTCGGTTCAGAAATGGACTTTGTCCGCTAAGATAGTCTTGGAATGAGTAATGACTAACAAGAAATGATTCTCTATGATTATGTGTGCATGCCACAAAGTTTCAAGTTTTATGTTATGATTATTGGGATTTCATTTTCACATATATGATTTATCCCATGTTAAGATATTATGATCTCTTTTAAAGGTTATGATTTTTAAAATGTTATGATTACCTTTATTTACCCTTACTGATCATTTGAGCTCACCCTTTTGTATATTTTTCTTTTCCCCAGGTCAGGAAGAATGATATTATGTATACTATTCTTAAAGGGCCCCTAGATATGATGAAATAAATGGGAGACACTGTAGAAGATTTATGAACTAGTTGTTTATGTTTCCCAGTTTCTAAAGACACTATACCTATACGGTCCTTTTATGGTTTATTTGTTATATGTTGTACTAAGTATGCTTCAATTATGAAGTAATAACAATGTATGTAATGTATGGGTCGTTATAATCGGTTCAACAAAACATAAGTTATTTGTATATCAAATTTTTTGATTTAAGATCCCTTCCCTAATTTTTTAGGATTAATTTCTTTATAAGACAAAAGAAAGTATACTTAGAAAGTAGAGTTACATTCTTTAAATAATTTCTACCAAAACACATCATTCACTCTAAATGATAATACAACAAAAAATATTATATTTATCAAAATTGTATAGGGTACCAAAATTAATGAATGTTTAATTCACATATCAGACCCTTTAAAAACTACATTATTCAATCCAGGACATCTTGTGGGCCAGTGGTAGGTGATACACCCTTGTCGCCCTTCGGTTGTGGGTTCAAGTCTCATTGCCTTACCAGATGCGACAGGTTGTCGCCCGACCTCCGGGTTGACCTTTTATGGAAATCCAAAAATAATCCCAAACTAGAATTATCAAAAATACTTCAGTCCGATCTCATAGTCCAAATTTCTAATTGAAGTTAAACACAATAATTTTTTTTCTGCGTAATAACATGTTAACACCTTCATCATGTATTCTATTAAAACACTGCAACATCCTGAATTTCTAAAAAAACCTTATTGATTACATTCATGATCCATTATTCGTTATAGAATAATGGATACAATCCTTCTATCCAAAAATGTTGTAAAATCCATCAATGATGGAATATACCAATCATTAATTAGTTTCAAGGTAGTAAATAATATGCAATATAATTTATTCAAATCAATCATTTATTATTTCAAAATCACTACCTCGATATCAGAAACATATTATGGTTTATCTCTCTCTCTCAACCATATATTTTTCAAAAATTTAACCTCCAATTGAGTAAATTTTCTTATTTCTAGACAATCTCAAGTCCTTAATGAAATAGTTCTGCAGTACAATCCTTATATACTCCATAATTATTATAACGAGTACATCATTGATACAATGCTCACATTACTTAATTATTTAATAACAACATAAGAATTATATTCATTCCTCCTCATATGTGGTAGTATCATATCTTGATTATTATACAATATCATTATTTACGACATACTCAAATGATTTGGACATTGGTTTGCATAGTATACCAACTCCTTGAAGATGAATCATTATACATTTGAATTTATTTTCTTACCCTTGTAGTCACAACCATGGTGTCCTTTCTCTCCACACTTATAAAAAACTCTCATTACCTTTAGGAAAGTTTCAGGTTGTTTCTTCCCATAGTTATCACATATGGGAAAATTCTTCTTTTCCCTCTTCCCATTATCCATATTTCTCTCTTCCATCCTTTTCTTCTCTTACTTCCTTTCAAAGACATAGGACTCAGAGAACTCTTTACATATCTTATCAACACACGATAATATTTCTTCATATGATGCTAATACGTGGGAGACCATTTCCCTTTTAAATGATGGAATAATAACATGAATGATATGATCTATCTTATTCTTTGGATCATACATATTGCTGGAGTTGACATTCCTTCTACTGGGCGCCATTTCTAAACAATGGCATAAAATATATAAATTTATAAATCAGAATACATAATTCCATACTTTTAAAACACTTAAAATAAATTGAACTATTTATGGATATAATCAATAATCATTAAAAAAATATTTTCATTGAGGAAGTATATACTCATAAACCCATCATAATGGATTTTAATGAAAATGAAAATTATCCTATGCATATCCCCCAGATGTTTCATAACCAAGAGTGCAACAAGACCTGTTGTCATACACCAGATCTCGTTCGATTCTAGCTCAATGCGGTGTTTTTAGGTTTTACCCATCAGTATATCTGTGTGAGAGCTGCCTCTACCTGCTCGTATCCAGACATGGATGTATTTCTCAGAAAACTCACAAAATCTCTACAATACCAAAATTTAAAAAAGTTCTTATATACTAATCCTCAATGTTTATCTTAGGTCTATGTGCTCTAATTAGAGATAATCTAAATCTACCTTCCAATGTTTGTACTAAACTTCCTCTGATACCAACTGTAACACCCCAACCCTAGTTACCTACGGTCAGTGCATTATTACATAACATTGGTATGATCACAAAAGTTAAAGTCTCTAAAGACAGGTTAGTTTAGTTTCCTTGGAATCACTAGATATATTATAATTCTAACATTACAACATAAAGTGAAAAAAAACTACAACAACATCTTGTCTTCATATGCCCTCATACAATCCTTTCACGTCATTCATAAAATACTTCTTTACATCTTAGGAAAAATAAAACATTGAAATGGGTGAGCTCAGATGCTCAGAAAGAATATCAATATAGCGGAATCTTTCATAAATGAGTATAAACATTTAAGGTAATGTATATCTAAAACAACAGCTTTTAAACCTGAACATCAGGATAATATGGAAAAAATGAAATAAAAAAATTCCATTTACTTATTCACATGGATATTCTACTAGTTGAATAATCATATGCAATATCAATAACCACATTCATAATGATGGAATGCATAATGTCAGACAATCATAACCACATAGCGAAGGCCTCGTGCCAAGACTCCAAATACGAATTTTTCAAGGCCTCGTGCCAAGGCACTTTTTTGTCTCATGAGACCTAATGAGTCATCGATAAGATATAGCAGGCTCCACCTGTCACTTATTATGTCCAATTCATTCCTCAAATGAAATGGTTTAAACAAAACATAAACATTTGTATTAAAACTAGCATACCAAATGTCAATACGTAACCCATAAACCATGAATTGTACAAAAATAACACATTCACAGTCAAACATATCACAAAAACATCAATACAATATTAAAAATATTTATCTTGATAAATCATCTTCAAAACGAGTTTAAAATCCATTAAAGGATTTTGACATATAAAAATGTTATTTGTAAAACACTTTTAGAGAAATACCACTTTTTCATGAAAACATTTAATATTCACACAATTTAGAAAGGAAGACATTTAAAGTAATTTTTGAATCATAGTTTTCCATACCAATTTGAATCATTTGAATGTAATTAGCATTTTAAAAATATTCATGTCCATATAATTAAATCCTTAAAAACATTTTTTATGACATGGACATTAATTAAAAATATTTAGAAAGATAAATCATTAAAACATTTAAAATTATGATCTTGATAAATAGTACCTTTCACAAATACATAAAATATTAATTTTGATATCATTTTTATGTAAAATGGACATGGATGATAAAAATTTCCCAATAAATACTTAAACATAAACAATTTCAGATAATATTGAGATTGAAAAATTAACCCTTACCTTGTACTTTTCATTTGTCGGGGGTAGGTTAACCTTCTATATAATTGTGAAATAGTTGTTATTAAATTATACAAGAATCATATACATTAATAAGATATCATATATGATCTTTTAACATTTCCTTGTTAATAATATCTTATTATTATCGTTGTTTCGTGTGTTAAATTACTCGTTTTCTTTTATATGTTTTGTTACATAATCCATGTTTTTTATGGATAGGTTGTATCCTATTAATATCAAGAATTATATCAAGTCTTTAAACATTATTTTTGATCATCATATGAGAATTAGTCTAAAATCTATATGATGTGGAAGTGAATCTCATCGCGTTCGTGGAGACGGTAATCTGTACGTACACACGAATGCTACTTCCATTTCATTTTTCATTTTAAATGGAATAAAAAACAAATGATACATGGGTATATTATTATTCCAGTATAATATAAAATCTTATATATGTTACTTATGTTTATTAACACCATCCTTTATATGATCCATGTTTGGTATGAACGAGTCATCTCACTTTGAGGGGGAGATAGTCCCCACTTCCTCCAATGAAATTATCATATATATATACAAAATGAAATGAATAATCGTATGATATAAAATGGAATTAAAATAGATTATATATAAAATAAATATCATTAATATCATATCTAATTATAGTTCAATCATAATGGCCACCATGAGAGGTTGTTGGAGATAATTAAACAATCATCGTTTCGTTGGGCGTTTGGTTTCCATCCACAGAAACATTATGTTCTTCACCAATTAGATGAATGTGTGTGTATGTGTACTTATAATACATATAATAACAATATCCTAGTATATTTATGATGCAAGTTTTGTTACAAATGAAAATAATTAAAAGATTTTAGGGGATGGAGAAGTAAAATAAAAGAAAAGAATCTAAGAGAAATGGTTACCTTTAATTTGGGTAACTCTCTTTGGTTTGAACCAAAAGAAACTATTAAAGTGCCTTCTACCTATGTTATGGATTCTAGTAGAAGAAGAGAGATGTAGGGAGTTTAATTGGGCATATTTTTGACGAGCCAAAAGGTTTTAGAGGTGTGAGGAATTGGTTAGAAGTGGTGTTTTTTTATATGGGGGAGAAGGAGCATTTTAGGATAAACTTAAAGTATTATTTTATAATAAAATGATATTCAGTTTCTAGTAGCTCCAAAGTGTATTATTCAAAGACTATGTTGGGGATAGTTCTAAAACAACTTAACCAATAGGTTTTAGATAGGTTTGGATAAATTTATTAACCTTATATTTTTGTTTTAACTCTTAGTTAATTAGTTTCAGAATTACCATGTCAGTTTGTATTTTTATCTTTTATAGTAAATAAACATACTATATACTTCTATGAGAACCCCAAGTGGTCCATTAATGATATTAATATCATTATATAAGTCCATTGGCCAAAAATTATATTTTTATGAATATAATAGGAATTAAAAATGTAATATTTGTTTTAAAAACACTTTTATGTCAATTTTGAAACTATTAAATAATTGATTTTTGTTAAAGTATTAACAACTTTATTAAATATAACCAAATTCAATTACACAATAATAACATATCATATTATTTAATAAAATTCTTGAATGGCATCAAAACATTCAAATTATATTTATTTTTTCTTTTATAATACTAATTATTTTATACTTTTATTAATAAATAATATACTACAACATTATTGTGTCATAAATGAATTTAGTTATTCAATGTTTAAAAATTATAAATAAAATATCATTATGTAGTAACTATTTTTATATTTATAATGAATATTTATAGTAAAAACTATAACATATATAACATTATGTAAAAATTGTTTTTCTAAAAGATATATGCTTATGTCATTTTTGTATTTACTGTAACTTAATTAATATAATGTGTAATTATCACATACAAGTGGATCCATGAGGTCCAAAAATCAAACCAAAGATTTACATGGTCGGAAATCTATCAACCAAGAGAGTTAGGACAATTTTTTGGTAATTTATTATTATTATAATAATATTTTTTTACCCATATATACTGGATTTACCCTTTAAAATTGGTAAATAAAATTTTTAATGAAATAATTATTCAAAATGTCTAAAAATAAAAGTTACCTATTTAAAAAATGTGGACCTCCTAATTTTAAATATGGAATTCATTTTTTTAAATTCAAAACCGAGAAGTGGTAGAAATTAATTTAAAATAAATTCTCACTGTTAAAACAAAATGCATGTTTTTAAGAGATAATAACCTTCAAAAGATAGACACTTGTTTATGTCTGGTTTAATTGTGAAATTATGTCCAATGACCAAAATTATATTAAATGGTAAAAATATATTCTAAATATAATTTAAATCCACTAAAAATCATAATTTATCATTATTAATTATTTTTATTTAAAAAGATGTTTTTATCTAAAATTTAGTAAATTTCACTATTCATAAAAATATTAATGTAATCCGAAAAGTAACAAAATTTCAACTTATGCTAATTTAGATATTTTTAATCCAAAAATGAGGTCCATTTTTAGAGATAAAATTTATAAAATTTTAAAAAGTGGGTATTACTATTCATAACGACTATTTTGAATGGTCACAGTGTGTTAGAATCCCGAAGTTGCGTACAACACACGCTACTGTATTATTCAAAAAGAAACATACCGTGGAAGCATGGGGTGTTATATTTTAAATTTTTTATGTCCCAATTCTAACGAATAAATTTATTTAGTCAAATTGACTATATAAAATTTTAAAATATTGGATTTAAAAAGGGTTCACCATAAAAGTGGGTAAAAGTGCTTTTTTTTGAAAAATACTTCTTTTATATGAAAAAATGATTTTGTTTATACATTATGTCTAAGAAACTCATAATATGGATTCAAAAATTATAATGATTATATAAAGTTTAAAATTTAGTTAATACTATTCAAAACCTCTTTTGAATGGCTACTTTAGTAAGTCATGGTGCTCTTGAACTTAGTGTTGCTTATAGTGAAAGTTATTGAATTATTTTGATGGAATAATGCACTTTGAAATCATGGGGTGTTACATTCTCCCATCCTTCAATAAATTGTTCCCTCGCAATTTGAAATTGTTTATCAAAAATAAAAGGTTGAAAATAGAAAATTTCATTGTGGGAAAACCCAAATCTGAAATTGGGATCATAAAATTTAGTCTTAATAAGAAGGAAAGAGAAATGAAAGGGTCAACACCAAATTATGATCTCGATTAGGAGAACATTGGCGACAATTAGAGACATATAATTGGAAGAAAAACATAAATATTTAATGGTAGTGATTGAGGTCAGCAATCAAAAACAAGTGTAAATTTGAGGTTCTTAAATTCATCAATCTACGATGATTTAAAATACCATCTGTTTAACAAAATATAATGTATTAGGATAAAAAAATTAGATTTAAGATTCCATCACTAATGTTTAAGGATTAATTACTTTATAGAATAAAAAATACTATCCATAGCAAGTAGAGTTACATCCTTTAACTAATTTCTACCACAATCTCATCTTTAACTCTAAAAGATAATAGAACATAAAAATTTTCAATTTATCCTAATTGTATAGGGTTTCAAAAATAATGAATTTATAATTCACATATGAGACCCTTTAAAAATAATACATTATTCAATCTAGGACATCTTGTGGGCCAGTGGTAGGTGATACACCATTGTCGCCCTTCAGTTGTAGGTTTAGGTCTCGTGGCCTTACCAGATGTGATGGGTTGCCGACTGACCTCTGGGTTGTCCTTTTAGGGAAATCCAAAAATAACACCAAATTAGAATATCCAAAATACTTCTGTCTAAACTCACAGTCCAAAATTTATAAGGAAGGTAAAAATAGTGAAGATCTTTTTTGATGCAAAATAAGATGTGAACACATTCATCATGTATACTATTAGTACACTTCAACATCCTGAATTACCATTAATACTTATTGATTACATTAATGATCCCTTATTCCTTATAGAGTAATGGATATATTCGTTCTATCCAAAAAATTTGTAAACTCCAACAATGATGGAATATACAAATATTTAATCAGTTTCAAGGTAGTCAATAATATCCAATATAATTTATCTAAATCAATCTAGTATTATTCCAAAATCACAACCTCGGTATCAGAACCATATTATGGTTTATCTCTCTCTCTCTCAACAATATATTTTAAAAAAATTTAACCTACAATTGAGTCACTTTTCTTGGTTCCACACAATCTCAAGTCCTTATTGAAATTTTACTGCAGTACAATCCTTATAAACGCCATAATTATTATAACCAGTACATCATTGATACAATGCTCAAATGAAATAATTCTTTAAAAAAACACAATAACTCTATTCATTCCTCCACATCTGTGATAGTATCATAACTTGATTATTATCCAATAACATCATTTGGGGCATACTCTGATGATTTGGACATTAGTTTTCATAGTGTCCCAACTCCTTCTATGTGAAGCATTGTACATTTGAATCCTTTTTCATACCTTTGCAGGGACATATGTGGTGTCCTTTTCCCCACACTTATAACAAACTCTCATTCCCTTCAGGCAAGTTTCAGGGTGTTTGTTCCCACAGTTATCAAATATGGAAAAATTCTTCTTTTCTGTCTTCCCTTTTTCTATCTTTCTCTCTTCCATCCTTTTCTTCTCTTGCTTCCCTAAAGACATAGGAATCAGAGAACTCTTTACTAATCTTATCAACACATGATACTATTCCATCATATGATGATAATACGTGGGAGACTATTTCCCTTCTAAATGACGGTATAATACCATGAAAGATATGATTCTTCTTATTCTTTGGATCATATGTTTTGATGGATTTCACATTCCTTCTACTAGGCTTCATTTCTAAACAATGGCATCAACTAGATCAATTTATGAATCAAAATACATAATTCCATACTTGTAAATCACTTGACATAAATTAAACTATTTACGGATATAATCCATAATCATAAAAAATTGTTTTATTTCAGGATGTATATACTCATAAACCCTTCATAATGGATTGTAATTAAAATGAGAATTATCATAAGCATATCCCCCAAGAGTGTCATAACCAAGAGTGCAGCAAGGCCCGTTGTCATGCACTAGTTCCCATTCGAGTCTAGAATAATGAGGTGTTTTCATGTTTTACCCCTAGGTAAATATGTGCCAGAGCCACCTCTACCTTCTCATATCCAGAAAAGGATGTATTTTTCGGAAAATTCACAAAATCTCTACAATACCAAAATTCTAAGATGCTTTCTATACTAATCCTCAATGTCCATATTAGGTCTATGTGCTCTAATGAGAGTTTATCAAAATCTAGATTCTATGGTTTATAATAAAAGTCCTCTGATACCAACTCTAATTCCTCGACACTAGTTACCTAGAGTCGGTGCATTATTACATAACAATGGAATGATCACAAAAGATCATGGCTCTGAAGACTGATTAGTTTAGTAGCCTTGAGATCACTAGATATATTAATAAGTCTTACATTACAACAAAAAGTGAAAAATAAACCACAACAACATCTTGTCTTCATATCCCCATCTACTATAACTACAGGTTATTCATAAAATACTTCTTCACATCCTAGGAAAAATAAAACATTAAAGGGGTGAGCTCCAATGCTCATTAAGGATAACAATGTAGTAGAAACCTTCATAAATGAGAAGAAACATTTAAAACAGTGTATAACTGAATTAAAAACCATTTAAACATGAATTTCAGCATAATATGGAAAAAATGAAATGAAATAATACTATTTACTTATTCACATTGATATTCTACTTGACGAATAATCACATGAAATATCAACAACCACATTCATAATGATGAAATGCATAATGGAAGATGATCATAACCATGTAGCCAAGGCATCATGCCAATACTACAAATAAAATTTTGTTAACGCCTCATGCCAAGATACTAGTTTGTCTAATGAGACCTACCGATTCATCGAGGAG
This sequence comes from Viscum album, assembly GCA_963277665.1. Taxonomy (NCBI): domain Eukaryota; kingdom Viridiplantae; phylum Streptophyta; class Magnoliopsida; order Santalales; family Viscaceae; genus Viscum; species Viscum album. The sequence goes on from OY728133.1 coordinate 1,676,640,868, forward strand.
ATATAGAGGGCTCCACCCATCATTTAGTAATTCCAAATCATTCCTCATATGAAAAGGTTTAGACATGACATAAACATTTGAAATAAAACTAGCATACGAAATGTCAATACATAACCCATAAACCATGAATTTTATAAAAATTACACATCCACAGACAAACATATCACAAAACCATCTATACAATATGGAATATTTGTATCATGATAAATCAGCTTCAAAAATGAGTTTAAATTCCATTAAATTTTTTTGACATAGATGAAAATGATTTGTAAAACTCTTTGTGAGAAATACCACTTTTTCATGAAAATATTTAAAAGCCACAAAATTTAGAAACGAAGACATTTAATTTCATTTTTGAATGAAAGTTCCCCATACCACTTTGAATCTTATGAAAGGAATTAACATTTTAAAAATATTCATGTCCATATAAATAAATCCTTAAAACCCGTTTTTAAGACATGGAAATTAATTAAAATGATTTTGAAAGATAAATCATTAAATCATTTAAAATTATAATATTGATAAAAGTTAACTTTCAAAAATCCTTAAAATATTTATTTTGATATCATCTTTATGAAAAATGGACTTGGATGATAAAAATGTCCCTGTAAATAATTACACAAAAAACAACTCGGATAATAATGAGATTGAGAAATTAACCCTTAACATGTAATTTTCCTTGGTTGAGGGTATATTAATCTCCTGTATAATGTTGAAATAGATGTTATTAAATTATACTAGAATCATATACAATAATATGATATCATATATGATCTTTTAACATTGCTTTGTTAATAATATATTATTATTATAGTCCTTTCGGGTGTTATCTTACTCATATTCTTTTATAAGTTTTGTTACATAATCCATGTTTGTAATGGATAGGTTGTATCTTATTCATATCCTAGAATGATATCAAGTCTGTAAGAACTATTTTTAATCATCAAATTAATATTAGTCTTGAATGGATATGATGGGAATGTGAATCTCATCGCGTTCGTGGAGACGGTAATCCGAACGTATGCACAAACAGTACTTCAATTTCATTTTTAATTTTAAAAGTAATAAAAACAAATGATACATGGGTATAATATTATTCCAGTATAATATAATATCTTATATATGTTACTTATGTTCATTAACACCATACTTTATGCATTCCATATATGGTATGAACGAGTCATATCACTTTAGGGGGCGGTAGGCCGTACTTCCTCGAATGTAATTATCGTATATATATACAACATGAAACTAATAATGGTATAAAACAAAATGAAATTACAGAAAATTATTTATAAAATAAAAATCATTAATATCATATTTAATTATAGCGACATCATAGTGGTTACCATGATAGGTGGTAGGAGATAATTGAACAATCATCGTTTCGTGAGGTGTTTGGTTTCCATCCACAAAAACATTATGTTCATTACCCATTAGATGGAGGTGTGTGTAACTGTAGTTAAAATACTTCTAATAAAAATAACCTTGTACATTTAGGATAATGGGTTTGTTACAAAATAAAACAATATGAAGTGTTTAGGGGTTGGAGATGTAAAATAATATAAACGGGCTAAGAGAAATCGTTACCTTTAATTTGGGTATCTCCCGTTGGTTTGAACCAAAAAGGACCCTTGACATGACTTCTGGCTATGTTAGGGATTCTAGAAGGAGGAAAGGGATGTAGGGAACTTAATTGGTCAGAGTATAGGCGAGTCTAAAGGCTTGAGAGGTGTGAGGAATTGGTTAGAAGTAGTGTCCTTTTATAAGGGGAAGGAGGGGCTCTTTTGAAAAAACATATAGTATTATTTTATAATGAAATAATATTCGATTTATAATGGCTAAAAATTGAATTATTCAAATTATAAGGTGGGGATAGGTCGAAAATAACTTCACAAATAGGTTTTAGACTGGTTTGGGTCACATTATTAAAATTATCCCATTGTTTTAACTCTTAGTTAATTAGTTTGACACTTAACATGTCACTTTATATTTTTATATTATATAGTAAATAAAAATAATATATACATTCAAGTGACCCCAAGAGGTCCATTAATGATAAATATATTGTTATATAAGTTCTTTGGCCAATCCTAAGATTTTTATGACTATAATATGAATTAATAATATAATATTTTAAAAAAAACTATTTTCTGTCAATTTTGACACTATTAAATAAATCATTTTTGTTAATGTCTTAAAAAATTTATTAATTCAAAACAAATAAATTTATGCAATTCTAACTTGTCATATTAACTGATAAGATTCGTGGATGGCATCAAAACATAAAATTGTATTTATTTTATCATTTATAATATAATTTATTTAATTTATGCATTAAAAAAGAAAAAATTGCATCATTATTGTGTCATAAATAAAATTAATTATTTACTGTTTAAAAATTATAATTAAAATACAATTATGTAAGAAATCATTTTAGGTTTCTAATTTATATTTATAGTTGAAAATATAACATATATTACCAAATGTAAAAATTGTTTTTCTAAAAGATATATGCTTATGCTATTTTTGTATTTACTTTAACTTTATTAATATAAAGTGTCATTATCACTTACAAGTAGATACATGGGGTCCCAAAATCGACCTAAATATGACCATGATCGGACATGTATCATACAATATGATTAGGACATGTTTTGTGTAATTTATTATTATTATAATATTATTTTTTTAACCTTATTTACCGGAATTACCATTTAACCATGGTAAATAAAATATATACCGAAGTAATTATTCAAAATGTATAAAAAAAGTTATTGATATACACAATTAAGACATCCTTATTTTAAATATGGAATCTATTTTTCTAAATTCAAAACACCTAAGTGGCAGAAATTAATTTAAAATTAATTATCGCTGTTAAAAATAAAATCGTGTTTTTAAGAGATAATAACTATCAAAAGATTGTCACTTTATATATCCGGTATAAATGTGAAATTATGTCCAATGACCAAAATTTTATTAAATTGTAAAAATATATTCTAAATATACTTTAAAACCACTCAAATTCATAATTTATTACTATTAATTATTTTTATTTAAAAGGTTGTTCTTTATTAAAATTAAGTAAATTTCACTATTAATCAAAATATAACAGTTATCCGAAAAGTACCAATATTTCTCTCTAAGCTAATTTCTATATTCCAAATCCAAAAATGATGTCCATTTTGAGTGATAAAATTTATAAAATTTCAAAAGGTATGTATCACTATTCATAATGGCTACTTTGATTGGTCCTAATGTTTTAGAATCTCGAAGTTGCATTCAACACACGCTACTGTATTATTCAAAGAGAATCGTACCATGGAATCTTGGGGTGTTATATTGTTAATCCATGATGTCCAAAATCTAATGAATAAATTTATTTAGTAACATTTAATAAATAAAAGATTAAAATATTGGATTTAAAAAGGGATCACCATTAAAAGTCGGTAAAAGTGCATTTTTTTAAAAATACTTCGTTTATCTGAAAAATATTAATTTTATTCATATAATATGTCTAAGAATCTCATAATACAGATTCAAAAATTATATGGATTATATAATGTTCTAAATTCAGATAATACTATTCATAACTTCTTTTGGACCACTAGTTTGGTATGTCATGATGCGCTTGAACTCGGTGTAACATGTAGCGAATGTTATTGAATTATTTTTAAAAAATAACGCACTATGAAATATTGTGTGTTACATGTAAAGATATGGGTCATTCTACCTTGAATGAGACCTTACATGACAAGAACTGGCATGCTCAAACCATTACACGTCATGTAATTAATACCTTATTAGTATTATAATTTAACAACATGTAACAATCCTATAGAATACATATATCTCTATTGCCAATTCCTTTAAAAAAACCTATACTAGACTATGACCCATCATAGGTTATAATATAAAATAAATCATAAACAAGATATTAACCCTAACTAAAGCGAATATGTACTTTAATAAAAACTACCAATTTTATAATTATAAATATACCTTGAATACCTAGGGTATTTATCTGTTTAATAACATTCTTAATATGATCAAACCATGAATGAGAATTGGGCCAAAAATACGGGCCGACGGGCTATGTAATGAGCTACATGCCCACTAGGCCTTCGGGCTATGTAATGGGTCTCCCTCTACGTAGATAAAAGATGCATTTTCTTGGCTTTATTAATAAAAATGAGGCTTCCGCCCCAAACTTTAAAAAACAAAAATCAAGGATCGAGATTACTAAATCAAAAAATACCCAAATAATGAATCAATTAACACCCAAAATAATGATAATAATAAACAAATTGTTAACAAATTGGTGATAAAATTATATAAACATATAATATATGTTGTTATGTAAATGTATTTGGTAATTTTATGTAAATATATAAATTAATATTTAATTATACAGGGGTCCCAATTAACATAAAATGAAACTTCAAGACAATGTAATGGATTTTGTCACAATTTCTACTCCATTCAGACATAGTAGGCATTGTGATCCTATTTATTCTTATTTGGTGTATATATTACCCCTATGAGGTAAATAACATAAATATATAATTATTTATGATGATTAAATATTGGATTCATGTTTACACTTTTTATGGAGTTTCTCAATTTTCTTCCCACTTTTCCTCTCTTTGGCACTTGAATCAAGAAAAAAGATGCTTAAAATAAATTACAATCCGATTTATTTTTTTATAAAGAATATTTTTATTCCATGTTCACATTATTCAATATAGATTTAGAAAAAAAATGTTTTTTTACTAAATATAATTTTTATGTTATTATTGATTCTAAAAATGATAGAAATTAATCTAAATAATCTTTTCTAAAGAAGAAGTTTTCGACATTATTTATAAAAAATCAAAAGGAAAGTTTTTTAATATATACATATTTAAAATATTTTTTTACTTCCATAAACATTTTAGGCTATTTAAAATCTTATATAAATTTTTACTTTTTCAACAAATAACCTACTTTAATTAGAGATAACATTTTTCGACAATTTTCCTTTATTCTCTAATGGGAATGACTTTATTTGGAATCCTATATATTAGATGGACTAATGGTCATATTTTGTCCCTATTTTTTGTTCACAATATTTACCCTAAAACATTCACTTCCCTATGATTATATGAAATTTTATTTATCAGAAATATTCATTATGGATATTCTTATTTCTTAAACAGTATATAATTTCTATATAAGGTGTTTTACTATGAAATTTATTTTATTGATGAGGGAAAACCATAATATATAAATATTAGATATAGAATATGGATATTTTTTAATAATGAATATTGGGTATGAATTGAATTTATCATTCAATATATAAGGAATGCATTGGACATGTAGTGACTATTGGAGTTTAGTTATAGATATCCCCTTGATACATTGACCGATATCATGAAGAAAATCAGTTGGATAAATTAAATTGGTATCTTGTGTAAACCTACCTATGGTTAAATTATATTAGACAAAGGCCTTACTAGTATAGATAACATGATGTATGATTTCATGATTTATTGAAAATAATCATTTCCTTCATTGACAATCCTATCATTGTAAGCCATGAGATTTATTTATTACTATTATACATGTATGAATTTTGTGCTCAAGTGTTGACTGAATAGATTTTTTTTTTCAATTATTTACCATTCTAAATTTATTAATGAAATATTTATTCTTTGTAGATTCCATTGTACATTTCCCATATCAATCATCTAATACCAAACTATTAGTTGTTTTCTTTCCACTGAATATGAATAAGGATATTAAGATTAATATAAAGGGTGAACGGATTATTAATGTGATATATATTTTTTATTTACAACATAACATGGGAATAATGTATGTATATAGTTCTCATTGACTAATAAACTGAATGATCTTGTAGTTTAGAAAATAATGAGATAAGTGTTTGATGCGTTCAAATTGACCTCATGATTCATTAGAGTGAGGGGAAGTTAAATGTGATACATAATAATTTACATCAAGGTGCAATTTTCATTCGTAATATAAACCCCCAATGCTGACAACATCCATAACTGGTCATAGACCAACTTTCCAAAGTGAGATGATTAGTTGGGGATTCAGATCCAATGTCAAATAAGAACTCACATTGGTCAATAGGATTGGAGGTCAGACTCATCACACCCTTTTGTGGGGAATTGTTTCCTACTCATATACTCTCCTATAGATTTATGATATGTTTGAGAATCTACTACTAATGATAATTTGGGGAAGAATACCCAACAAAATGATCATAGGTTTACTCTTTTTATGTACATAAGGATAATAGGATCTCATTACTAAATCAATCTATATGTATGTGAGTTTCTTCATCCATTCCCTGGTAAAGAGTAGCTACTTATATGTTAGAGACTCATAACTAAGAAAATCTTAATTTTCTATCAATCGTGGATGTTGTTGATATTATGAAGAGAGGATTGAGCCATTATGAGGAATCCTACACATCATATTTTTTATATGAATCAAAATCAAGTTATTTTTTTAATCCCATGAATTTTAACATCGTACCGAAAAAACATGTGTGTGAGCACATAGGAACTGAATATCAGAGATCATTTCATGAGGATACACCCTATATATCCTTGTTAAATGAGGAATAAAGTCATCATATTTTGTTCACTCCCTAGTAATCGACCCCAAGATAGATGCCCTTATATAGGGGATGTTTGTATCATTCCACTAATCAGGGATTAAATAATGAGATTCCCCTTGATAGTGTGTATTCTTTTTTTGAATGACATGACCATTTCTACTCCCTAAACTCATGTTAGCTATCATCAATGTGAGAAACAATGGATAATAATTAATTAGTATCACTGGATATGGATGTGGGACTTATGTACTCGGACAACTCATGGGATATTTAATAAGGATCTCAAGACAGAGGGATGAAACTTAAGTATACCTGTTAGGGAAAGAATCAGATTCATATTATTTCAACATTTTTGGGAATAAACTCAAACATTTCACTTTATAATAATGTCATAAAGTCCGATTTTGGATATGGTTATCAAGTTCTTGGATTCCATTATATATGGTAGAAATCATATAATACTTTTGATCATGTATTGCAAATTGTGGTTTCTCTTATGTGTGGAATTTTTTTATAGTAATGATACGATCATTGTAGCTTCCTAAGACCATGTGACTTATGCACGACATGAGAAATAATGTATTTAAAATGATCTGTCGCATTGTTTTTAAAAGCTGAAATTATGTATTGGGGATGAATATTATATGATTAATATATAGCTAATGCATTTTGAATGAATTATATGTATCCTAGTTATGGTAGGAATAAAATTCATCATAGTTCATTTGTTTGGGGATTACAAAATAATGTTTTCTTTATAATCAGGGCTTACACGATGAAGATGGATAGGGTTATCAAGTATGGGGATTCCCATTGACCTGGCCTACTTTTATCCCTGACATGCATTGATATTTCACTCAATATACTGAATAATGTCTACTTAACATGCCGATAGAAAATCACATGAACCAATTGACATTTCCAATGGAGGTCGCAAGACCTGGATGGAATGTCTGATGATTGTATCATTATCAAGGTTAAATTTCCGATATAATAATAAATGTCCTAGACGGATTTTCCAAGGATCCATTTCATGATCTGGTTGACATTCATAGATAGCATCACATGATCGAGATGAATTTCCCTAGTGTCATCAAGAATGATGATTCACATGAATAGAGGTCATCATGAGAGTTATTGTTACATACATCTAGGGGTATTTCATGTCCTTTATAAATTATACAAAGGATTTTGCAAGAGCCAATTGAATTGTGCTGGTTCTATCGTGAGGCAAAGATTACATGTAATGATGTCTGTTTATTATTTAGGTGACTTTTCCATTGGACATTATGAGGCCATGATGGTGATCCAAGAGGGTTTTGCGTGACTCAGGTGGCCATTACAAGGGGAACCATGTGACAAGATCTGACATGTCTAAGAGACTTTGAATGATTCAAATAGTATACCAAAAGAGTGTCTCATGACCTAGGAAAAATTTCTCAGGGACTTTGCATGACCTGGGTATTTCATTTGAAGCACATGAGGATCAGTATATATGTATTCCCATGATTTTCCATATTTAACCTTTATTCTATAATTTTATTACATTTTCCATAGATTATTTCGGTGTAATATTACATTAACTATGACATGCCTTAGAAAACATGTGGCATTCCCATTCGATGATCTTCAATGAGTCCTTCACATTAACTATGATTGATCATGAAATTTGATTATAATTGTTCCCTATATCATACCTGATTGTAATATTTTCCAAATATGGGATCAACCGATCTGAGGAATCCTCTCTCGGTTTGCTATTGTGAGGATCCAAGAGTTATTCCCTCTGTGTTAGGATTACATTTTTCATGATGGGGATGGTTATTATTAGGTATCTACCCCCCGTATTTTCATCACAGTGTATGGAACATATTGTGAATATCCATAATAGATTCAGTAGAGGGCCTTGGAATCACACATCTTCATGAGAACCTTCCATAGGTCATTCTGGGGCCATCACAGAATTTTCAAATATCGCCAGATCATCCCATCAATGGCCAATTTATTTGATTATATCCAATTAATGGGGTCTTTTTTAAATATTAGAATATTATAAGGTACTTTAATATTTTCTAGATGACTTGTCGAAGTGCCTTTATCAGATAATTATTCATATTAGAAGTACTTTGCTTAATCTTAAGTGACTTGTATGTAAACTTCCAGGAAACATGGATTAAATGTCATATGGATTTCATGAAACCAGAATATTTTTTCAATTAGTCTTGAGGGACAGTGATGTAAATAGCCTGGAATGTCATGTGTGTTTTATATGTGTGATAGGTTGCAATTATTTCACTCATTATTCTCTTTTGTTTATTTTCTAATATCTTTGAATCGCTCATGGTTTGTTGAGTGTTTTTTATGACAATCACCTGGCCTAACAGTGATGTGTTATAAGAATAATAAAAGGTATTGTTGTGATGTGTGATAATTACAGGTAAAATTCCATATATTTATCTTTATAGAGCCAAAGGGAGCATGAGGTCTCCTAGACATGTCCTAGTCACTTTACGTGATAGGGAAGACATGCCAACGGGATTTTGTGAGATGATGCAGACAAATCATTAGGAACTTGTGGTATCCTATGGATTGCATGGGGCATGTCACATATTCATTACAACTGCAATAGGCTCCTTCTTTCTTCACTTATTTATTTCCCTTGTTAATTTTATAAATCATGGGGATCACATGGGGTTGTATGGATGTTTTAAAGCTTAATCATTCTTCTTATCGATGACGCATCACATATATTTTATGACTAAAATAAGATATCTACTTTTGGGTAATTTCCCACTATTTTTCATGTACATTTGGATGGGTTGTTAGGTGTCCACTGGTTTCCAATTCACATGACCTGGAAGAACGTATCTTGCTACCAACTCATGTCCAATTAATTTCCAGCACACCTTTGCAAGATAAAAATTTAATTGTATAAGGATCTTTTTGGGGCCAAACATAGGCTATGAAATGCATTTTTCCATCCTCATTATCTTCTATTGGTCATTTGATTGTGTGTCTCCAAATGATTCACAAGATCCATGTGATCATGGAAACCTTCTTATTCTGATTATTTAGTGTGGAAAATAATACTCATATTTATATATTTCATCAATTTTGAATTTTCTGATACTAATTTGGTGGGATTCAACAAATTCTTCCATTTGGAGTGACATCCCTAGGGACAACATATCGTTTTTAGGAATGTAAAGCCCCACATAAGGCTTTTGAGTTATTGTCAATTTGTTTCTTGGGTTATCCATTGTCTTTCAGAAAATGATTGGTATATCGTATGATACTAGATAAATAGGAATTCTATAGGGATTCATTCATAGGTTACTCATTTTTCTATACCACTCTCACCCTAATTTCAATATGGTAAATATTCACAAGACCTTCCTGCATGATCTGCTGTGAAACCACACTGTGATACCATTTCACAAGAACTCCATTTGAAGAATTATTTTTACACGGATGCTGCTCGAATCAACTATGATCAAAACATCAATAATTATTTTATATTTGGGTGTGAGGATGACTGATCATCTTGAGGGTTCAGCAAGACTAGTTAGCTTGATCACATGATCCATTGATTATATTGTTTCTTGTTTGACCATGTGAAGGTTATGCCATCTCTTTTCATCTGATGACTCTCATGGTTGCACAATTTCTTATGGGTTTATTTTATCCATGAGATCTTCTGATGTTAAGAGATTCGTGAGTCCTCTATGAGATCATAGACTACCATATTAATTCATTTTATGTGCATAATGTTGTCGATTTATTCCTTTTGATACGATTTTATTTTATCTATATGAATACACCACTTCCTCATAATTTTTTTTTCCACCAACCACATTTGCTTCATGAACTGGTTAACCATTAGTTCCATGGAATTAACTCATTTCATTTATCCCAAGATGATGTGAGAATCATCTTATAAGACATTTTCCAGTTGTGTGGGATCCCCCCTCTCTGATAGTTGTACAATGACATCCTCCCTACCATAGATGTATGGGATTATCCTTTGCAGTCTCTAATCATGGTGAGGTACATGCTCACCATCTGGAAGGAGAAGCAGAAAAAGGAGCTGACTATGCACTGTCTTATCATCATAAAATACATGAGGTATATTGCCATATTTTTACTAAAGATGATAGGATTTTTGAGAGTAGCTTGATTTTTTTACATTCTAATATGTTGGGACTTACATGAATTTACATTCTTTCATACTAAATTGATGTTGTGTTGATGTTTTTGGTGTTTTATCTCAGAACTACTATCACATTAGTTTACGGTATTTTAGCATAGTCCATATATTGCTATAGTTTATGTTATTTTATCTTGGACCTTATGTCACAATGGTTTGGGGTCTTTTATATTGGATATTTGGATGCCATTCATATTGAAATTTTACAATAAGGACTTGATGGGTGGTGATTGGATATAGTGAAAACATTCCAAAAAAAAACCAAAAAACTCTACGATGTTGAGTTCTTCCATGATTTTTACAAAATCATGAGGATCATAGTTTATTTCAGGTAAGAGGGAGGTGCCTCTAATTGTAAGTTCAAATCCATTATGTGTTAGTATCACTGTCTTATATAGGTGTCTCCACTATTGTCGAAGGGGCATGGAAGATTTATGGGGCTAATATTTGTTGATGTTGAAATACTAGGGATTCTAGTTCCACTTGGTTAGTTGGATTATGGGTGAAATAATTAATAACCAAAAATATTGAGTTAAAGAAAATGGGATGGGTCAGATATGATTGGGGTGACCCATAAAACCTTGAGGTGCCTAGTTTCACCACAATGTTTCTAGGGATCACGAGGATTAACAATCATTTATTGCAAGGAGAATACTCTTTTAGTTGGTAGGTCAAATCCCTTTTGTGTTGATAGAATGGAAAATAAAAAATGATCTCCACTCTATTATGAAAACCATGATATATTTTTAAATACTGGAAAGTTGAGTTGATGAGGATGGGTATGTAGGAAACCTTTCCCTAAAGGGTTTTGGGACACTATGGATGTTCAAATTTTAATTTTGATACTTGGAACCTATAACCTACCATTTCGAATCATAAGGTGTGGGTCATCAAATTTTCATGAATGGAGTTTGACTTCCTGCTCTAAGAAAGGGTACACAATATTGTGATGTATATTTTATGATGTCGAGTCTTTTTAAATATTTTGTTATGGAGGTTTTAAATCATTTTCCAAAGTGCTCGAGTCATGATCTTGATATGTGATAATCATACCAGGAATGACCCATAACACAATAAGGCGATGAGAATTTCAATAGTGATTCCAGTGCTCAGAAGGATTGGAAATCCCCTTTTTCAGAGTGACACATTTGGTTGATGACCATAGGTGTATATACAAGATCCATATGCACAGAAGAAAAGTCAAAAAATGGCACTGTGATGTTTTTATCATTCTCTGAGGACCATGGATGGTTTACAGTGAATCTAAGTAACCAAATTATTATGTGTGATATGTGGAAAGTGTAATATCCAGAAAGGATTAATCACCCTAAATTTATGTCTTTGTCTGGTGAATATATTGTCATGAAAAGGAAATGTGACAAATCGTTACTCCAACTATTTCTTAAATGCAAGAGTCTGATGAACATATCATGGATTTTAATAGGGTTACAATGTACACCCTATGATCATTATAATTTGTATATTTGCACCCTAATATTATTTCTAAACCTTCAAGATGAAGATTTTAAATAGTGAAGACATAACGTTCTCTCTGGCCACACTTTGATGGTTTTAAACAAGTATTTTTTGAGTCTCTTTCTCCAGCAGTCTAATGATATAGAATTTGGACCATTATAGGCAATAATTTATGGTCGTATGGTTTTGACCAAGGTGGAAGTAGTTTTTAGGTTGAAAAGAGAATGGACCAAATATGGGGGATGAAACACAAGATCCTAATTAGGATACCAATGATCTAGAGTATACCATTATCCTTATGAGCAGATGATATAAATATTTTAAAACATAGATTGATGTTTTTAGATAATGTGTAATGATATGGGACAATTATATCGAGAATGTACAAGAACACACAAAGGTGTTAGGATCTATTGTAGTGATATTATGTCTCACAAGGATTGAAAATACATATTTTCAAATAAAAATTCATTTTATTAGAGGTCATAAAAATTTATGAAAGAGAAATAGGCATTCTTACATCGTCAAATAATGGGTCCCTTAATGATAGGTATCTCATTATAAGGGTTATAAATGGTTTGTGGAAACCTCAGGAACTCAATACATGATGTGTGATTTGTGGATTGTGGTACTTAAAAGATAATGAGAGCACCCAATACTCAAGCTGACTAGGGTATCGCTCTTGTGGTCCATTGACAAGGGAAAATGAGTGATGGTGTATATATTTTTTCATCAAGTAGTATGGACTCATTTGTCTTTATGAATTTTAACATCATGCGGTAAGGATGATTTTTGTGTAGTTTATCATCATGTAGTAAAGAAATCCTAGATGTGTAGTATTAATGTCATGCAAACATGAAATTGTTCTTATTGATTAACATCATACAGTAATTATGTGGGAACCGATGTGAAAAATTGTACAAGAAATATTACATGCACAAGTAATTTGTTCATAGATATGACTCATATGTAAGAAAATTGAGATTGTATGATATTTCCATTTGTAGTTTAGGGTTCATTTTATTGTCAATTATTTTAGATGGAATGTGATTTGTGACTATAGAATTACTATGTATCCTATAATGGATGGAATCAAGCCATACATAGTTCGTTAATGGTAAATATTCTATGTAGGTATGACCTATACGTAGACGTGTGAATTGATTCCATTGAATTTTTTTGTTGGGCCGAGTATTGAAAATTTGAGCATCACTATGTTACCATAGAGGACAAGAATAAATAAACACATAGTTCTTGAATGGAGGTATGGTAGGAGTCTAACACACATAATAGTGGACTTCTTGAGAAATGTTCATAAGAATTTTTATTTTTATGTTATATAAGGAACATAAACCATCTAGATTAAAAAAATAACAAGATTAATAATTATATATCTTTTAATGTTTTTAATTTAGGACCCTGATGAGACATTCTGGAGTTGTTCTGCCTTCTCCAGGTGGAGAATCACTTACTGATATTCTTTCGTTCATGTGAGATTTCCTTAGTGTTTGAAACATTGAATATAAAGAGAACCTATCACCATGTAGAGGAAATTATGGATATGTTAGGTGAATTTTGTATCATGTTGTGGGTTGACCAAGATATAGTATCAATGAATCCCTACGTATCTCATTGAAAAAAAGAATCATGGCATATATAGTTCTAGATAACCCATGAATCTTGATTTAATGTGGAATTGTCATCATCCATGTAGATTACAATCATGTGCTAAGGAAATTTGTCACCAAACATGAATAAAGATGAATCATTTGGGGTTTTGTGTAGTTTAATGCCACGAGGTGAGGATTTCTATCATTCATTTTAACATCATAAGGTCAGGAAAGGAATCAACAAACATGTAAAAATAATAATATTATAGTCATGCCCAAACTAGAGGTTCGAGCTTCAAATTGTATCTTGTGATGGCCGGAATCAAGACACGCATATTTAATGATGGAGTGTTTTCTATGTGGAGCTATCTCTCAGGTAGAGATGATGGCATTTCATCCTTCAATCGAATAGATCTTAATTGTGTGCGAGGAGTCATTAATGAGGTAGTGAGTCATGTGCATTTTATCATAACACGGTGAGGAAATATACTGTACATATTAATGTCATGTGGTAAATATGTGACAAGATTTTCATTTTAAACTCATATTAAAAAGACTATCTTGTGTAGAAAATCATCATGCAATCAAGAAAACTCCATACATTATAATGTCATGTGGTCAGGAAAACTGCATAGTGTTTAAGTACATATAGTCAGGACCTCTCAATAAAGTTTAATTCCATGTAGTCAAAAAGTTTCCTTATAGTTTAACGTCATGCAGTTTGGATGTCTCTATATAGTTTGACATCAGGTTTCTAGAATGAGTTTTCTTGTTAATATCTATTAAATGTGTTTCTGGGGAAATGTCACATTGGTGAGCAGTGTGACATTCTCCCAATCCATTAATTCTAATGTGTAATATCTATTGTGGTAGAACATATGTATGACATAAGGCCCTTCCCATTTGGGATCCAAATTTGGAAGATTTTACCTAGTATCATTGGGGTCATGATAGCCAACACTAGTTCTAATCAGATGAATTAACAAAGAATAAACTTCTAATTAAAGGATCATGCAATACAATTATGATAGAATAAAATATTGTGCATTGTATGAAACCTATTATAATTGATCCACTCCAATTCAACCATCCACTTTTTCTATTACTCATCATGTAAGAGATATCTAGAAATGGATATTCATAGTGAAGGCATATAGACTTGTATGGGTTATAATTCCTTGGTCGTGTACACTAATGAGTATTGTGTTTCATTTATATCAATATGTCTTGTGGTATGATAGACCCATAAAGAATAGAGGTTATTTTATGGTAACAACTTCTTTTCATTATTCTATATCTTCAAGATTATATTTTATTGAATTTTAAAAAAGGCGAATATATATCCATTTATAACTAAATGATAGTGTGATCAGTGATTTTAGTCATTGTTTTACTCCTGGTATAGTTTCATAAACTCTATAAAACATAATTTTGTGCAATTAGCTTTCAATGTTCTGTTATGTACTCCAACCCTTCTGATGATATCAGACTTTACAATGTTGATGATGGTCTACATCCAAAATTATTTGAGGCGTATTACCTCAACCCTTTTGGAAAAGAAATTGGAAGTAGTAATGATGTTCTAGAACTACATAGTTGTGGATAGGGATATGGCCCCACAATATTCATTCAGCTAATGAAAATTTCCATGAAAATTTAGTTGTCTGTATCAATTTAGGCGGTTGATGTACGATGTTTTCATGGATCTATAATGCATAATGTTTTTTTCCGAATTCAACATAGTCATATATTAATGTTTTCTTATAATAACACAACAACATTATTTCGTAGAGGAGCCTTCTCCCATACTAATGAGAGTCACATGAGTCCACATAAACTATCTACACAATGTAATAAATCTATCATTATAATGTGAATATCATAATGATTCCGTCTAAAATTCTCTTATAAATTGATTTCTTGTCATTTGGGCAATCCCACAAGTAAATATTTTCGTTACAGTGATAAATTTGTTCCCCTATGGATCAATCTATCAGGAGTCCCATTTTAGAGATAATAGATTATGGGATGCATCCTTCCAAGTCTAGATGTCAGTTTTTCAAGATCTGGGGTGCTGTTAACATGTTTTTTCATCTATATCAAAAATAATTACTAATGAGACTATTCTTTGATGCATGATACAAAATATTTTTTTCCCCAGATCAAGGTTTTCTAGAACTATTGATGTGTTAGAAAATGTGTCGGTGAGATCATTTATTGATCAAGGAACATGACATAATGCTAGTTCAAAAGGGAACTTTGTCATCATTCTCCTTAGTTAGCTAGTGAGGGGTGATCATTGTTTCTTTTTTAGGGAATATTTTCCATTGATCATATTTATTACTATTCTTGAGTCCCTTTTAATATTTCGGTATACTATGTGCAACATTAGGGCTAGTAGAAACCCAATAATAAGGGATTGGTATTCTGTATCATTATTTCTCTAGCTTTTTGATATTAATAAATAGTAGTTTAAGAATGATTTGTCTAGAAAAAAAATAAATTCTATAATCGAACCCAATTGAGCTTTGGGTTTTCCATCCCTTTTTTATAGTTCTTCCCAATGTTTAATCAAAATACATCTCCCATGTTCGGGGAGTGTCATGGGAATATAATACCTCCTTATCATGGATCTTGGGTTACATTAGTGTATTCCCTGGGAAATGATGTCTTGCGGGGAAATTATAATGGTCTTTCACTTTCACTGCATTTTACGACATGAACTAGAATTCTTGTTGTTATAGAATGACCAAAAACCAGGCTAGATGACCCATTACCATTGGGTGGCCAAGGGTGTAATCGATCAGATCAATATGATAGATTGGATGGACTTCATGGTGATGAAAGTACCTCATCATTTTCCCACTATGATAATTAGTGTATGTATATTCTTATTGACATTATAGTATCGGGTCTCGGTACAAATCATATTTTTGGATGAGGTATTTGTGATAGTACTCTGTCCTAGAATCATTTTTCTATGTGGGTAGGGCTCCCATTGAGATTTGCATGGAATCCTCATAAAAGATGAGTGGCCTCCCTTAAATTATAGGTGGAAGAATTGGTGGGTGTATTAGATAATGTTTTAGACATTTAAAGGAATCTTGGAAGTCCCCATACTATTGGTATGAAATCATGTTTTTCATTAGCTAGGTGGTGAGGATATCTTTTCCAACAATCGAGGATATAAAAAGCCACATATAGGAAAAGTTCCCTTGGACCCCCCTTAGTTCATTGAGATTTATATGGGTTACATTACTGTGTTTGTATTAGTATTATCAATGTCAACCTCATTGTCATCGTGGTGTACCACAATGCCAATGAACATCCTTAATGCTAAACCAAAAGAGTTTTTTATAGGATTCATATTCAGACAATGTTGTCACAACTTTTCGAAGATTGTTTGAATTTTTGTGAATCGATCACATCACTATCAATATTCAGCCATCCGGTAATCAATATAGAATTCTATTATTATTCCAAATAATAACTAACATATATTATGCATGGCGCTTTGATATGTAGCACCAACATTAATTAACCCAAATGAAATAACTTGATATTATAGAAACCCCTTAGGTTCTATAAAGGTAGTGCTTCCTCATATTCAACGAACATATTTATTTGAATGTACCCTAAATATGCATTCATTAAATAAAGGTTTGGAATGAAGAAGTTGCATCGATCACAAGTTATGTGATAGACAATGGGAAATCATCCTTTCTGTAGAAAAAATTAAGGCCTCTAAAATCAATGCATACCATAAAATGAATGTTATTATTCTTTGTAGGGATGATGTTACTGATCTATTTTGTGTATTTCAATTCTTAGAAAAAATGGATTAGACTAATTTTCCAAATTCCACCTCTACATTGGTGGAATAATAAGGCTGCATCTTCCCAGATGCTTTATAAATGCCTCCACACTCATTGGGTAAGCTGGGATAGTGTGCAACCACATATATATCTATACTGAGAATTTAAATATAATTCCATGTGAATGACATATTATTTTTTCTGAATAAATTCAATGTACATAACATTATCTTTGAAGGGCTTGGTATAACTAATCAATGTAGGTTGTGGGTCTTCTTCTCTTCAAACACCCACTTGCCAGATCTTGTCAATGGCGGTGGAGACACCTTCCTCATGTGTTTTTGTAAAGTTTCTGAGTTCATCCTCTTCTACTTCCACCAATAAGTATTTATAGGAATTCTTATATAGAGGTGGAAATCTAGGGGCTTCTCTTTCATTGTCGAGGTGAGAGAGTCCATGAGAAAATACATTATTTTCAACTTTTTTATTCGTTATAGAGATATTTGAAGGATGATATTCTTTTACACCATCACTAGGGATAGAATGGGATTGGGCCTCTGGGACCAGGTCCGTCACCTAACCATGATTAATTGGGGGAAAATTAGTTATTTTCATGATTACTATATGTAATTTTGATGGTAGTTCCCAAGACATTGGGGACTAACACCAGTATATCATCATCCACCATTAGTTATTTTTCTCACATTTTGTATAATCCTGGTTCATCATATATGGCTTCACTAGTTTGAAAGGGGGGATTTTTTCACCATTATTTATTATGACCATTCATTAATGGGGTATTTCACACATTGATGAAATGTTGAAGGTACTTCCATGTGGTAATTGATCCAGTACCTTCTGAGAAGGTCATTGTATGGAGTGTATTTCTCGATAACCGTATACGTAGTCTTAGGTGTGACATCCACAAACTGAGATATGAGTTTTAATTTCCCATGATGTATTTTCTCATGTTTGTCAGACCCTTGAATGGTCATCTTTTTGGGAAACAAATCCACTTCTCTATATCCCAAACACATGAGGTTTTTAATCAAGATGAGATTGATCTTGAAGCCATTTTCATATAGATCCCTTAGTGTATAGATTTTTTTGAGTCTACCCGAAACATATATTGGTCTAATATGTCCCAGAATAGATTCTTCCTAATCTTGGTTTCTGGAAAAGATAGAGACATGGTATTCAGCTGAAATAATCTATATTTGATAGTTCATAGCTTCAAAAACATCTATCTTGAATTCCAATATTCTTTATAGGGATTTAACAAGAGAAAATCAATGTTATTTTGATAGATGATGTGAATAAAATATTTAGATATTTTCTAGGAAAACCACCAAATATTTCATAATATCATACATTGGTCCTAAAGGTGAGTGCTTCCTTAGATGGGGTTTCCCTTTTATATGTGGATAAAGAATCATGGAATTTGAGGTGGATGTGATTTGTGTTTTTGTATAGTTTTTGAGATCATATAATTCCATTGGAATATGTTAAGTCAGCCTTCCCGACTTCTTAGGCTGATTAGAAAATTGAACCCCCACTACGTGTTCGTGGAAGACAACTAGGTGGAACAAACTCCTGGAGGAATCTAAGACACAACCATTACTTTTTTGGTGTTTATAGAGCTATTTCCCACTATTTTAAGCTTCTTATTTGTCGTTTGAGGGGATGTGTTAGAAATATTGTGTGATTCCACACTTGTGCAATATCTGGTGTCCTTTTCCCTATGCATATAACCTCTTGTTCCAAATTTATATGTGGGAAAATAATATTCTATAGAATATTAATCATCGAAGAAGTGCCATTTGAAGAGTTTATCATAAAAATAACAAATGGTGATATCTTATAATGATGAGGGTTTCTTTTTGTGGGGTCGTTCTCATGATTCAAATGTTGTGGGGAAAAATATACAAGAGTCGGTGCTTATGTTGGAGAAGAATATGACTCCTCTTCTATTCATTATTACATCCGATGGTGGCACCCACTTTTAAAAGAAATACCAGATGCCACCTTATTGGGTGGTGCAACTATATTAGGTCTATGTAGCTAAAATCATAGGGTGGCATGATCTCAATTAACTTAATTTTGGGACATCTAGTTATTTAACATCTGCCCAGGTTTGGATGAGACTTTCTACCAATCACCCTCTTATTTTGACTATGAAATGGAAATGCAGGCCACTTTATTGGAAGAGTTATCTAACACCACCTTTCTAGAATTGACTTTGGCTTGATGAAAATATTTAATGATAATGAAATAATTGATATTATGACCCAAATGTAACACCCCAAGCTTCTACGGTACGTTTCCCTTCGAATAATGCGATAGCGTGTGTTGTACGCAACCTCGAGTTCTAACACACACCACAACTAATTAAACTAGCCGTTGTGAATAGTAATACCTACTTTTTGAAATAATATATATTCTATATTTCAAAATGGACTTCATTTTTGGATTCGGAATATCAAAATTAGCCTAGGGTGAAATTTTGGTACATTTCGGATAACTTTCATATTTTGATGAATAGTGAAAATTACTAAATTTTAATTAAAAACAACTTTTTTAATCAAAATAATTAATATTGATAAATTATGAATTTGAGTGGTCTTAAAGTATATTTAGAATATATTTTTACCATTCAATTTAATGTTTGTCATTGGACATAATTTTACAATTAAACCGAACATAAACAAGTGTCAATCTTTTGATAGTTATTATCTCTTAAAAACACGCTTTTTGTTTTGACAGCGGGAATTAATTTTAAATTAATTTCTGCCACTTCTGTGTTTTGAATTTGGAAAAATGGATTACATATTTGGGATCAGGATGTCCAAATTATGTAAATAGGTAACTTTCATTTTTACACATTTTGAATAATTACTGCGGTAAATATTTTATTTACCATGGTTAAGGGTAAATCCGGTAAATAAGGGTTAAACAAATAATATTATAATAATACTAAATTACCCTAAAACGTGTCCTAACCCTATTTGTTGATACATGGTCGACCATGGGCATCTTTGGGTCGATTTTGGGACCCCATGGATCCACTTGTATGTGATAATGACACTTTATTTTAATTAAGTTAAAATGAATACAAAAATGACATAAGCATATATCTTTTAGCAAAAAAATTGTTACATAGGGTTATATATGTTGGATTTTAGATTATAAATATTAATTATAACGATAAAAAGATTTCCTACATAATGATATTTTATTTATAATTTTTAGACATTAAATAATTTATTTTATTTATGACACAATGATGATGCAGTAATTTCTAAAATAGTGAAAAATTAAAATAATTGATATTATAAATACCCAAATAAATATAATATGAAACTTTTAATGAATTAAACTAATTTTCTAGGATAATATGATATATTATGAGTGATTTAATTGACTTTTTTCGAAGTAATCAATCTGTTATGAGTTTCACAAAAATCAACTATTGAATAGTGTCAAAATTGACATAAAAGAGTTCTTAAAACAAATATTATATTATTAATTGATATTAAATTTTTAAAAATCTAAGGTTCGGCCAAGAGACTTATATAATGATAGTATCATCATTAATGGACCACTTGGGGTCGCTTGTATGTATATGGTAAGTCTATTAACCATATAATATAACAATACAAAGAGACATTGTAAAAGTGAAACTAATTAACTTAGAGTTAATACTTAAAGATAAGGTTAATATAAGTACCCAAACCTGTCTAAATTCTATTGGTTGAGTTGTTTTCGACCTATCCCCACCTTAACCTTTGAATAGTCAATTTTGGAGCCATTAGAAACCGAATATGAATTTATTATAAATTAATATTTCTAGCTTTTCCAAAGGTGCCCCTCACCCCTCTTATAAAAAGGCACTCCTCCTTCTCATTTCTTCACACCTCTAAAGCCTTTTGGTTCGGCCAAACTCTTCCCAAATACTCTCCCAACATCCCTCAATACAACCTAGAGGCCTTAGTTTGATCATAAAGCCAACTTAAGGAGCCCTTTTGATCAAATCAAAAGGAAGAACCCGAAGAAGAGGTAATGATTTCACCACCCTTCTCCAAGTTCATTTCTTCTTCCACTTCTTCTTCCATTGTTCTTACCATTCTTAAATAATAACTCCAGTATCTCACATATACTGTGATGTTATTATAAATATGGTACAATCATATTCAGTATTCTATCCACCCTTTGAATAACATGTCACCATACGTGCGTACGTACGGCTTACCGTCTCCACGTCGTGGTGTAATTGTTATTCAATATAATATTATTTGGATGGGTATAATAATGATGTGTAACTCATGTAAATAATAAATATAACATGTTAATGATTCTGTATATATGATATACCATCCATTTATATATTATTTTAATATCAAAAGAATGATATTGTCGCTCGTGCGTACGTACGGACTACCGTCTCCACGAACGCGATGAGATTCATTCTCCATTGTATCCATTCAAGTATAATTATCATTTGATGATTTAAAAATGATGTTTAAGGACTAGATATCATTCTGGATATGAATAAGATACAACAACCATGGCTTATGTAACAAAACATATAAAAGAAAATGAGTAAGTTAACTCCCGAAACGACGATAATTCTAAGATATTATTAACAAATCAATGTTAAAAGATCATATATGATATCATATTATTATATATGATTATTGTATAATTTAATAAAAACTATTTCACCATTATACATGAGGTTAACCTACCCCAACCAAGGAAAAGTACAAGGTAAGGGTTATTTCACAAT
Source organism: Viscum album (assembly GCA_963277665.1). Taxonomy (NCBI): domain Eukaryota; kingdom Viridiplantae; phylum Streptophyta; class Magnoliopsida; order Santalales; family Viscaceae; genus Viscum; species Viscum album. The sequence goes on from OY728133.1 coordinate 1,676,663,399, forward strand.
CTCTTCATTATCCGAGGTTGTATTATACGTAATAATCTACTGGGATCTCTTTATCATCCACATCCATGTTTCTTTGAAATGTATTTCAAAACATTTTTACTATTTACAAGAATATGGGTTAAAGTCATTTATACCCTTGTTTGACTTTTTATAAGAGGTTTATAAGGGAATCTTTCCGTCGTTTTCAAAACAAGGTCCTTTTTAACCTTTTCGACTGAATTGAGGTAAGAATGTTTTTTTTAACTTATACGGCGGGTGCGGTTATTTTCCGCCGTTATAAAATCGTCGAAGCTTTCCATACAAGCTTATAAGAATATTTTCAAATAAAATGTTTTATTTTATATGTATGTTAAATGATTTCAAAATAAAAGGAGATACTTCTTTAAAAAGAATTTTGATTTCATCTATGTCAACATCCTTTGATGGATTTTAAGATTATTTGAAGTTGATTTATTATGATACAAAACTTCTATATTGTATTGAAGTTTTTGTGATATGTTTGAATGTGGATGTTCTATTTTTATACCATTCATAGTTTATGGTGAAATTATTGACATTTCGTATTCTAGTTTTAATACGAATGTTTATGTTATGTTTAAACCTTTTCATATGGGAATGCATTGGACTTAATAAGTGACGGGTGGAGCCCGCTATAGCTCCTCGATGCATCGGTAGGTCTCATGAGACAAACTAGTGTCTTGGCACAAGGCCTTGACAAAATCTTATTTGTAGTCTTGGCACGAGGCCTTGGCTATGTGGTTATGATTGTCTGGCATTATGCATTCCAACATTATGAAAGTGGTTATTGATATTGCATGTGATTATTCGATTAGTAGAATATCCATGTGAACAAGTAAATGGCATTATTTCATTTTACTTTTTCCATACCATGTTGAAAGTTAATATTTAAAAGGATTTTGTTTTAGTAATTCATTGCCTTAAATGTTTATGCTTATTTTGAATGTTCCGCTATATTGTTATCCTTACTGGGCATTTGAGCTCACCCCTTTTCTATGTTTTATTTTTCCCAGGTAGTGAAGAAGTAATTTATGAATGACTTGCAGGGATATTATGAGGGGTTAATAGTGTGGATATGAAGACTTTGTTGTTGTAGTAGTTTTTCATTTTGAAATGTAATGTAAAACTTTATGAATATATCTAGTGTTTCCAAGGCTACTAAACCAATCGGTCTTTCGAGATTTGATCTTTCTTGTGATCATGCCAATGTTATGTAATTAATGCACCGACTCTGGGTAGCTGGGGTCGGGGCGTTACAGTTGGTATCAGAGGAAGTTTAGTACAAACCTTGGAAACTAGATTTAGATAAACTCTGATTAGAGCACGTAGACCTAAGATGAACTTTGAGGATTAGTATAGAAGAACTTCCTAGAATTTTGGTATTGTAGAGATTTTGTGAGTTTCCCGAAAAATACATCCCTGTCTGGATACGAGTAGGTAGAGGCGGATCTGGCACAGATGTACCTAGGGGTAAAACCCGAAAACACCGCTTTGAGCTAGACTCGAACGGGAACTGGTGCACGACAACAGGCCTTGATGCACTCTTGGTTACGACACTCCCGGGGGATATGCTTAGGATAACTCTCATTTTCTTTACAAATCAATATGAAGGGTTTATGAGTATATACTTCCTCAAAGAAAACATTTTTATGATTATGGATTATATCCATAAATAGTTCAATTTATGTTAAGTGTTTTATAAGTATGGGATTATGTATTTTGATTCATAAACTGATCTAGTTTATGCCATTGTTTAGAAATGGTGCCTAGTGGAAGAAATGGAAACCGTATCAATGCACGCACTCCATGTAGGGATTGCCCTCCTGATCAAGATAATTATAGTGGGGCTGGTGATGCAACTGGTGCCGATCAGCTAATCACCATACTGGGACAACTTACTCAGGTTATGAATAATAACCTTACTCGTATGGAGCACCCTGATCCGCAGCGTGGAGGATCAATGTTAGATCGATTCATGAGGCAACAACCACCAACTTTCAACTAGAATACAAATCCATTAGTAGCTGAGCAATGGACATTTTCCCTAGAGAAAATATTTCAGGCTTTGGGGAGCAGTGAAAGGGAAAAAGTTATCATGGCAGTTTACCGCCTCACTGGAGATGCTGATCAATGGTGGTCATTGATTCAAAACATGAAGGAAGATGATGAAGTATCAAATATGGAATGGAGGGAATTCAAAGATCTGTTTTTAGAAAAATACTTCCCTCGCGACCATCGAGCGGATATGGAAAGACAATTTCTGAGTCTGAGACAAAAGGAGGATGAGAATGTCACAAAGTATGAGGCTAACTTTACAAGGTTAGCGAGGTATGCTGGAGATCATATTCGCAACCCAAGAAGTAAGATTGATCGTTTCTTTGATGGTTTAAAACCATTTCTCCGTCGAGCATTAGTCTCACAATCCTTTTCATCGTACGAAGACATTGTCTCATGTGCTATAAAGACCGAAAAGGAATTCTCTAAGTCTTATGACTTTAAAGCAATGCAAGAGAAGAAGAGACCTGCTGATCAATCTGGGAATGGAAATAAGGGGAAGAAGGGAAAGGTTGAATATCCATCTTGTGGTAAATGCGGGAAGAAACATCCTGGTACTTGCTTGAAGGGAATGGGAGTTTGTTACAAGTGTGGTGAAAAAGGCCACCAAGCTCATGATTGCAAGGGGAATAAGGAAGCTACCAATGTTCAGTGCTACAATTGTAGGGAGATGGGGCATTATGCAAATTCATGTCCTAAGCGTCAGGAGAACTTACCTCAAAAAGGCCAAGGGATCAAGGCCAGGCATATGCTATCACTACTGCTGAGGTAGAAGCTCCGAAAGACGTGGTGGCAGGTAATTTAATGGTTTCCTCAAGTTTAGCAAATGCATTATTTGATTCTGGATCATCGCATTGTTTCATATCTTCCCAGTTTGCTAAGAAAATTAGATATTTCCAATTTGATTTAATAAGGGAGTTGTCAGTTAAAACTCCTAAGGGAAGTATCATTGCAACAATGTTTTGTGAATCAGTCCCCATTAGAGCACATAAATTTTCTTTATCAGCTGATCTCATCGTCATACCTATGATTGAGTTTGATATAATCCTCGGTATGGACTGGCTTTCGGACTATGATGCGAAGATTTATTGTAATAAGAAAGAGGTTACGATTCTTGATGATAATGATAAGGAACACCTTATCTTTAGAGCAGAATCATCACCACCTAATTCTTATTTAGATCCACCCTCAATAGCTCAACTAAATTCAATTATTGGGGAGGAAGAGAATGAAATAACTGCGGGTGAGGAAAGGAATGTTCAAATAGAGGATGTACCTGTTGTGAAAGAATTTGTAGATGTATTTCCAGAAGATTTACCTGGACATCCTCCAGAACGAGAAGTTGAGTTTTCCATTGATTTGATTCCTGGATCAAGGCCTATATCGAAGACCCCTTATAGAATGGCCACTGTAGATTTAGTCGAACTAAAGAAACAACTAGAGGAATTGAGTAATAAGGGATTTATTCGCCCTAGTGTTTCTCCATGGGGAGCCCCTGTTCTTTTTGTTAAAAAGAAAGATGGATCTATGAGGTTATGTATCGACTACAGGGAGATCAATGCTATAACGATAAAGAACAAGTATCCCCTACCTCGTATTGATGATTTATTTGACCAACTGCATGGAGCTCAATACTTTTCAAAGATTGACCTTCGATCTGGATTCCATCAGTTGTGTGTGAAGAAGGAAGACATTCCGAAGACAGCATTTCGAACCAGGTACGGGCATTACGAGTTTACTGTAATGCCGTTTGGATTGACTAATGCACCCTCTGTATTCATGGATCTGATGAATAGAGTTTTCAAGGAGTATCTCAATGAATTTGTGGTTGTATTTATTGATGATATCTTGGTATTCTCCAAAACCTACGAAGATCATGAAAATCACTTGCGCATTATCTTGAAGACTCTGAGGAGGCATGAATTATATGGGAAGTTTAGCAAGTGTGAATTCTGGCTTCAGGAGATTTCTTTTCTTGGACATATTGTCTCTAAAGATGGAATCTCTGTTGATCCTTCTAAGACCAAGGCAATCCAAGAATGGCCAGCACCTACGAGTATAACTGAGGTACGTAGTTTTATTGGTTTGGCAGGTTATTATCGACGTTTCGTCCAGAATTTTGCCCGATTGGCTAACCCATTAACGAAGCTCACACGTAAAGGGGTTAAATTTGTTTGGACAAAAGAGTGCGAAGAATGTTTTGAAGAACTGAAGAGAAGATTAGTCAATGCTCCTATATTGACTCTACCATCGGGGAATGATGGGTTCGTTATTTATAGTGATGCATCGAAGAAAGGACTTGGTTGTGTCCTTATGCAGAATGATAGAGTTATTGCCTATGCATCACGACAGTTGAAAATTCATGAACAAAACTATCCTACTCATGATCTTGAGTTAGCAGCTGTAATCTTTGCTTTGAAGATATGGAGGCACTACCTCTATGGTGAAAAATGTGAGATTTATACTGATCACAAGAGTTTGAAGTATATTTTCTCACAAAAAGAACTCAACACGAGGCAAAGGAGATGGCTTGAATTACTCGAGGATTATGATTGTACGATACACTACCACCCAGGGAAGGCAAACAAGGTGGCAGATGCTTTGAGTAGAAAAGACCATGGAGTTTTGAACAATATGAGAATTGAAAAGGATCCAATTTTTATGGATCTAGTGAAGATTGACATGGGAATAACCAGGGAAGGTGAAACATCAATGCTTTTTCAAATGGTTGCCAAACCATCTTTACTAGAAAGGATTAAGAGTTCTCAGACCGATGATGAAGAATTCCAAAAGAAGATTAAAGCTGTGAATGATGGGAGATTGAGAGACTTTGTGTATGAAGATGGAATTTTGAAATTCGGGAAGAGACTTTGTGTTCCCAATATACCTGATCTAAAAAGGGAATTGCTGGATGATGCTCATAGTTCCAATTTCTCTATACACCCTGGGAGCACCAAAATGTATAGAGATTTGAAGGAACATTTTTGGTGGGACAACATGAAGAGGGAGATTGCTGATTTTGTGTCAAGATGTATGGTTTGTCAACAAGTGAAAGCTGGAAGGCAACAGCCTGGAGGAGTCATGCAACCTCTTCCCATACCGGAGTGGAAATGGGACAATGTTACGATGGACTTTGTCATGGGGCTACCAAAGACTCCTAGAAGGAACGATGCAATATGGGTTATTGTTGATCGTCTTACCAAGACAACACATTTTCTTGCTATAAGAGAAGATCTACCCCTGGAACATCTAGCAAGACTATATATTAATGAAGTTGTGAGACTTCATGGAGTACCCTTATCAATTGTTTCTGATCGTGATCCCTGTTTTACTTCAAGATTCTGGAAAAGTCTTCAGAAATCCCTGGATACTGAACTTTATTTGAGTACTGCTTACCACCCTCAGACAGACGGACAATCAGAACGGACTATTCAAACCTTAGAAGACATGTTGAGATCTTGCTCACTTGACTTTCAAGGTATGTGGGATCAATATTTACCTCTGGTAGAATTTTCCTATAACAATATCTTCCATTCAAGTATTCAGATGGCACCATATGAAGCGTTATACAGAAAGAGATGTCGTACACCAACCTGTTGGGATGACGTTGGTGAAAGAAAACTTGTAGGCCCAGAACTGGTGGAGGAAATGGTGGAAAAGGTGAAGGTAATCCAAAATCACATCAAAGCAGCTCAAAGTAGGCAGAAGAGCTATGCCGATAATCGAAGGAAGGATTTGGAATTTCAGGTCGGTGATCATGTTTTCCTAAAGGTATCTCCATGGAAGGGAGTCATACGTTTTGGTAAGAAAGGTAAATTGAGTCCCAGGTACATCGGACCTTTCGAAATTCTAGAACGAATTGGGGTTGTAGCTTACCGATTGGCAATGCCGCCAAGTCTCTCCAAAGTTCACGATGTGTTCCACGTATCTCTATTGAGGAAATACATGCCTGATCCGACGCATGTACTCACCTTTGAGGAATTAGAACTGGAACCCGATCTATCTTATTGCGAAGAGCCCGTCAGGATTCTTGATACAAGAGAACAAGTACTGAGAAACCGGACGACGCGTCTGGTAAAAGTTTTGTGGAGAAATCATAAGATGGAAGAGGCAATGTGGGAACCCGAGGAACTTATGATGAAGAACCACCCGAGTCTTTTTATGCAGTAATACCCTAGAAATTGCGAGGATGCAATTATTTGAAGGAGGGGAGAATGTAACACCCCAAGCTTCTACGGTACGTTTCCCTTCGAATAATGCGATAGCGTGTGTTGTACGCAACCTCGAGTTCTAACACACACCACAACTAATTAAACTAGCCGTTGTGAATAGTAATACCTACTTTTTGAAATCATATATATTCTATATTTCAAAATGGACTTCATTTTTGGATTCGGAATATCAAAATTAGCCTAGGGTGAAATTTTGGTACATTTCGGATAACTTTCATATTTTGATGAATAGTGAAAATTACTAAATTTTAATTAAAAACAACTTTTTTAATCAAAATAATTAATATTGATAAATTATGAATTTGAGTGGCCTTAAATTATATTTAGAATATATTTTTACCATTCAATTTAATGTTTGTCATTGGACATAATTTTACAATTAAACCGAACATAAACAAGTGTCAATCTTTTGATAGTTATTATCTCTTAAAAACACGCTTTTTGTTTTGACAGCGGGAATTAATTTTAAATTAATTTCTGCCACTTCTGTGTTTTGAATTTGGAAAAATGGATTACATATTTGGGATCAGGATGTCCAAATTATGTAAATAGGTAACTTTCATTTTTACACATTTTGAATAATTACTGCGGTAAATATTTTATTTACCATGGTTAAGGGTAAATCCGGTAAATAAGGGTTAAAACAATAATATTATAATAATACTAAATTACCCTAAAACGTGTCCTAACCCTATTGTTTGATATATGGTCGACCATGGGCATCTTTGGGTCGATTTTGGGACCCCATGGATCCACTTGTAAGTGATAATGACACTTTATTTTAATTAAGTTAAAATGAATACAAAAATGACATAAGCATATATCTTTTAGCAAAACAATTGTTACATAGGGTTATATATGTTGGATTTTAGATTATAAATATTCATTATAAATATAAATGGATTTCCTACATAATGATATTTTATTTATAATTTTTAGACATTAAATAATTTATTTTATTTATGACACAATGATGATGCAGTAATTTCTAAAATAGTGAAAAATTAAAATAATTGATATTATAAATACCCAAATAAATATAATATGAAACTTTTAATGAATTAAACTAATTTTCTAGGATAATATGATATATTATGAGTGATTTAATTGACTTTTTTCGAAGTAATCAATCTGTTATGAGTTTCACAATAATCAACTATTGAATAGTGTCAAAATTGACATAAAAGAGTTCTTAAAACAAATATTATATTATTAATTGATATTAAATTTTTAAAAATCTAAGGTTCGGCCAAGAGACTTATATAATGATAGGATCATCATTACGGGACCACTTGGGGGTCTCTTGTATGTATATGGTAAGTCTATTAACCATATAATATAAAAATACAAAGAGACATTGTAAAAGTGAAACTAATTAACTTAGAGTTAATACTTAAAGATAAGGTTAATATAAGTACCCAAACCTGTATAAATTCTATTGGTTGAGTTGTTTTCGACCTATACCCACCTTAAACTTTGAATAGTCAATTTTGGAGCCATTAGAAACCGAATATGAATTTATTATAAATTAATATTTCTAGCTTTTCCAAAGGTGCCCCTCACCCCTCTTATAAAAAGGCACTCCTCCTTCTCATTTCTTCACACCTCTAAAGCCTTTTGGTTCGGCCAAAATCTGCCCAAATACTCTCCCAACATCCCGCACTACAACCTAGAGGCCTTAGTTTGATCAGAAAGCCAACTTAAGGAGCCCTTTTGATCAAATCAAAAGGAAGAACCCGAAGAAGAGGTAATGACTTCACCACCCTTCTCCAAGTTCATTTCTTCTTCCACTTCTTCTTCCTTTGTTCTTACCATTCTAAAATAATAACTCCAGTATCTCACATATAATGTGATGTTATTATAAATATGGTACAATCATATTCAGTATTCTATCCACCCTTTGAATAACATGTCACCATACGTGCGTACGTACGGCTTACCGTCTCCACGTCGTGGTGTAATTGTTATTCAATATAATATTATTTAGATGGGTATAATAATGATGTGTAACTCATGTAAATAATAAATATAACATGTTAATGATTCTGTATATATGATATACCATCCATTTATATATTATTTTAATATCAAAAGAATGATATTGTCGCTCGTGCGTACGTACGGACTACCGTCTCCACGAACGCGATGAGATTCATTCTCCACCGTATCCATTCAAGTATAATTATCATTTGATGATTTGAAAATGATGTTTAAGGACTAGATATCATTCTGGATATGAATAAGATACAACAACCATGGCTTATGTAACAAAACATATAAAAGAAAATGAGTAAGTTAACTCCCGAAACGACGATAATTCTAAGATATTATTAACAAATCAATGTTAAAAGATCATATATGATATCATATTATTATATATGATTCTTGTATAATTTAATAACAACTATTTCACCATTATACAGGAGGTTTACCTACCCCAACCAAGGAAAAGTACAAGGTAAGGGTTATTTCACAATCTCTTCATTATCCGAGGTTGTATTATACGTAATAATCTACTGGGATCTCTTTATCATCCACATCCATGTTTCATTGAAATGTATTTCAAAACATTTTTACTATTTACAAGAATATGAGTTAAAGTCATTTATACCCTTTTTTGACTTTTTATAAGAGGTTTATAAATGAATCTTTCCGTCGTTTTCAAAACAAGGTCCTTTTTAACCTTTTCGACTGAATTGAGGTAAGAATGTTTTTTTTAACTTATACGGCGGGTGCGGTTATTTTCCGCCGTTATAAAATCGTCAAATCTTTCCATACAAGCTTATAAGAATATTTTCAAAGAAAATGTTTTATTTTATATGGATCTTAAATGATTTCAAAATAAAAGGAGATACTTCTTTAAAAAGAATTTTGATTTCATCTATGTCAACATCCTTTGATGGATTTTAAGATTATTTGAAGTTGATTTATTATGATACAAAACTTCTATATTGTATTGACGTTTTTGTGATATGTTTGACTGTGGATGTGCTATTTTTATACCATTCATAGTTTATGGTGAAATTATTGACATTTCGTATGCTAGTTTTAATACGAATGTTTATGTTATGTTTAAACCATTTCATATGGGAATGCATTGGACTTAATAAGTGACGGGTGGAGCCCGCTATAGCTCCTCTATGCATCGGTAGGTCTCATGAGACAAACTAGTGTCTTGGCACAACGCCTTGAAAAAATCTTATTTGTAGTCTTGGCACGAGGCCTTGGCTATGTGGTTATGATAGTCTGGCATTATGCATTCCAACATTATGAAAGTGGTTATTGATATTGCATGTGATTATTCGATTAGTAGAATATCCATGTGAACAAGTAAATGGAATTATTTCATTTTACTTTTTCTATACCATGTTGAATGTTAATATTTAAAAGGCTTTTGTTTTAGTAATTCATTGCCTTAAATGTTTATGCTTATTTTGAATGTTCCGCTATATTGTTATCCTTACTGGGCATTTGAGCTCACCCCTTTTCTATGTTTTATTTTTCCCAGGTAGTTGTAACGCCCCGACCCCAGCTACCCAGAGTCGGTGCATTACTTCGTAACATTGGCATGATCACAAGAAAGATCAAATCTCGAAAGACCGATTGGTTTAGTAGCCTTGGAAACACTAGATATAATCATAAAGTTTTACATTACATTTCAAAGTGAAAAACTAATACAACAACATAATTTTTCCACAATCCACACTATTAACCCCTCATAAAATCCTTGTAGGTCATTCATAACTTACTTCTTCACATCCTGGGAAAAATAAAACATAGAAAAGGGGTGAGCTCAAATGCCCAGTAAGGATAACAATATAGCGGAAACTTTCATAAATAAGAATAAACATTTAAGGCAATGCATTACTAAAACAAAAGCCTTTTAAACTTTAACTTCAACATGGTATGGCAAAAGTAAAATGAAATAATGCCATTTACTTATTCACATGGATATTCTACTAATCGAATAATCACATGCAAAAAATCAATAACCACTTTCATAATGTTGGAATGCATAATGCTAAACGTTGATTTCTTTGTCTAGGCCTCATCCCAAGACCTAGGGGTTACTTCTAACCGGAACCCAACCCGGAGTGCCTCTAATAACCGGACACCAACCCGGAGTGCCTCTAATAACCGGACACCAACCCGGAGTGCCTCTAATAACCGGACACCAACCCGGAGGGCATACTTTTACCAGTCCCTAACCTGGAGGGCTTACTTTAACCAGTCCCCAACCTGGAGGGCTTACTTTAACCAGTCCCCAACCTGGAGGGCTTACTTTTACCGGTCCCCAACCCGGAACATACTTGTTTAGCACATTCATCTGAAGAAAAGTTTGAAATATAACATAAACATTCGGATTAAAACTAGCATACGAAATGTCAATAATTTCACCATAAACTATGAATGGTATAAAAATAGCACATCCACAGTCAAACATATCACAAAACCTTCAATTCAATATAGAATTTTTGTATCATAATAAATCAACTTCAAATAATCTTAAAATCCATCAAAGGATGTTGACATAGATGAAATCAAAATTCTTTTTAAAGAAGTATCTCCTTTTATTTTGAAATCATTTAAGATCCATATAAAATAAAACATTTTCTTTGAAAATATTCTTATAAGCTTGTATGTAAAGCTTCGACGATTTTATAACGGCGGAAAATAACCGCACCCGCCGTATAAGTTAAAAAAAACATTCTTACCTCAATTCTGTCGAAAAGGTTAAAAAGAACATTGTTTTGAAAACGACGGAAAGATTCCTTTATAAACCTCTTATAAAAAGTCAAACAAGGGTATAAATGACTTTAACCCATATTCTTGTAAATAGTAAAAATGTTTTGAAATACATTTCGAAGAAACATGGATGTGGATGATAATGAGATCCCAGTAGATTATTACGTATAAACAACCTCGGATAAAGAAGAGATTGTGAAATAACCCTTACCTTGTACTTTTCCTTGGTTGGGGTAGGTTAACCTCCTCTTCTTCGGGTTCTTCCTTTTGATTTGATCAAAAGGGATCCTTAGGTTGGCTTTCTGATCAAACTAAGGCCTCTAGGTTGTAGTGAGGGATGTTGGGAGAGTATTTGGGCAGAGTTTGGCCGAACCAAAAGGCTTTAGAGGTGTGAAGAAATGAGAAGGAGGAGTGCCCTTTTATAAGAGGGGTGAGGGGCACCTTTGGAAAAGCTAGAAATATTAATTTATAATAAATTCATATTCGGTTTCTAATGGCTCCAAAGTTGACTATTCAAAGGTTAAGGTGGGGATAGGTCGAAAACCACTCAACCAATAGAATTTAGACAGGTTTGGGTACTTATATTAACCTTATCTTTAAGTATTAACTCTAAGTTAATTAGTTTCACTTTTACAATGTCTCTTTGTATTTTTATATAATATGGTTAATAAACTTACTATATACATCCAAGCGACCCCCAAGTGGTCCATTAATGATTAACCTATCATAATATAAGTCTCTTGGCCGAACCTTAGATTTTTAGGAATTTAATATCAATTAATAATATAATATTTGTTTTAAGAACTCTTTTATGTCAATTTTGACACTATTCATTAGTTGATTTTTGTGAAACTCATAACAGATTGATTACTTCGAACAAAGTCAATTAAATCAATCCTAATATATCATATTATCCTAGAAATTAGTTTAATTCATTAAAAGTTTCATATTATATTTATTTGGGTATTTATAATATCAATTAGTTTAATTTTTCACTATTATAGTAATTACTGCACCATCATTGTGTCATAAATAAAGTAAATTATTTAATGTCTAAAAATTATAAATAAAATATCATTATGTAGGAAATCTTTTTAGATTTCTAATGAATATTTATAATCGAAAATCCAACATGTATAACTCTATGTAAAAATTGTCCTTCTAAAAGATATATGCTTGTGTCATTTTTGTATTCATTTTAACTTAATTAAAATAAAGTGTCATTATCACTTACAAGTGGATCCATGGGGTCCCAAAATTGACACAAAGATGCCCATGGTCGACCATGTATCAACCAATAGGGTTAAGACACGTTTTAGGGTAATTTAGTATTATTATAATATTATTTTTTAACCCTTATTTACCGGATTTACCCTTTAACCATGGTAAATAAAATATTTACCGCAGTAATTATTCAAAATGTGTAAAAATAAAAGTTACCTATTTACACAATTTGAACATCCTGATTCCAAATATGGAATCCATTTTCCTAAATTCAAAACACAGAAGTGGCAGAAATTAATTTAAAATTAATTCCCGCTGTCAAAACAAAAAGCGTGTTTTTAAGAGATAATAACTATCAAAAGATTGACACTTGTTTATGTTCGGTTTAATTGTAAAATTATGTCCAATGACCAACATTATATTAAACGGTAAAAATATATTCTAAATATACTTTAAAACCACTCAAATTCATAATTTATCACTATTAATTATTTTGATTAAAAAAGTTGTTTTTAATTAAAATTTAGAAATTTTCACTATTCATCAAAATATGAAAGTTATCCGAAATGTACCAAAATTTCACCCTAGGCTAATTTCGATATTCCGAATCCAAAAATGAAGTCCATTTTAAAATATAAAATATATATGATTTCAAAAATTAGGTATTACTATTCACAACGGCTAGTTTAATTAGTTGTGGCGTGTGTTAGAACTCGAGGTTGCGTACAACACACGCTATCGCATTATTCGAAGGGAAACGTACCGTGGAAGCTTGGGATGTTTCATTTTAAATTTTTTGATGTCTCCATTTAGTCAAAAAGTTTAAAATATTGTATTTAAAAAGGTTTCACTATCAAAAGTTGATAAAAGTGCAATACTGAAAATGAATCTGTTCTTGCATTATGACTAAGAAACTCATAATATGGATTCTAAAATTATAAGGATAATATAAAGTTTAAAATTTAGTTAATATTATTCATGAACTCTTTTAATGGCTTTTTTTTTGGTAAGTCATGGTGCAATTGAACTAAGTGTTGCGTGTAGTGCAAGTTATTGAATTATTTTGAAGAAATAACACACTATGAAATCTTGGGGTGTTACATTCTCCCCTCCTTCAATAAATTGCGTCCTCGCAATTTGAAATTGTTCTTAAAAAATAAAAGGTTGAAAGTAGAAAATATATTTGTGGGAAAACCCACATCGGAAATTGGGTTACTAAAATTTAGTCTTAATATGAGGAAAAGAGAAATCAAAGGGTCACCACCAAATTATGATCTCGATTAGGAGAACATTGGTGGAAATTAGAGACATATAATCGGAGGAAAAACGTAAATATTTATAGGTAGTGATTGAGGTCATCAATCACAAACAAGTGTATAATTGAGGTCCTTAAATTCATCAATCTATGATGATTTGAAATACCATCGGTTCAACAAAACATAGGGTATTAGGATAACACATTTTTGACGTTTCAAAATATCGTAGTTGAAATCCCACATCGAAAAATGAATTAATGAGTCCTCTATTTAAAATAAAGAGTGGAAAGTATGAAGATTACCGAAAATAACACATACTAGGGTTCCATGTAGGAAAATATGGATATGGAAGAGAAATCTAACCATCAATTATCTGATGGAGAGTGGTAGAGAACATGGCTATGAAAAGGCCAAAAATCCCAAAGCCATGAATTAGTGATGATTTAAGGTACCATCTAGGACAACATTTTTGTTCTAAGTTCCTTTTATTAATGTTGAGGAATATATTTATGAGATTGGCTAAGATCATAAGGAGATATACTTACTTTATAATTAGAGTTTTATCCATTAATAAATTTCTACCAAAACTCATCATTCACACGTAAAAAAAATTCTATTTATACTATTCATAGAGGGTTCCAAAATAAAAGAATTTATAATTCATCTACCAGATCTTTTAAAAAACTACTTTATTTAATCCAGGACATCTCGTGGGATAGTGGTAGGTGATACACCCTTGTCGCCCTTTGGTTGCGGGTTCAAGTCTCGCAGCCTTGCCGGACGCGACGGGTTGCCGCCCGACCTCCGGGTTGTCCTTTTATGGCAATCCAAAATAATCCAAACTAGAACTATCCAAAATACTTCTGTCCAAACTCACAGTCTAACATTTATAAGGAAGGTAAACATAATATAGATCCTTTTTACCCCGTAATAGCATATGAATACCTTCATCATGTATTACCATATTCCTTATTGATTACATTCATGCTCCCTTATTCCATATAGAATGCTGGATATACTTCATTAATCCAAAAATGTTTTAAAACCCAACAATGATGGAATATACAGATCATTAATCAGTTCCAAGGTAGTCAAGAATATCCAATACAATTTATCCAAAACAATCACTTATTATTCCAAAATCACTACCTCAGTATCAGAACTATATTATGATTTATCATTCTCTCAACCATATATTTTCCAAAAATTTATCCTGCTATTGAGTCACTTTTCTTTGTTCCACACAATCTCAAGTCCTTAATGAAATAGTACTGCAGTACAATCCTTATATACTCCATAATTATTATAACAAGTACATTGTTGATACAACACTCAATTGACATAATCAACTTAAGAACTCTAATCATTCCTCTTCATATGTGGTAGTATCATAACTTGATTATTATCCAATAGCATCATTTGCGGCATAGTCTGATGACTGGGACATAGGTTCGCGTAGTGTCCAAACTCCTTGCAAATGAAGCATTGTACATTTGAAACCATTTTCTTACCCTTGCAGTCACGTACTTTGTTCCCTTTTCCTCCACACTTATAAAAAACTCCCATTCCTTTCAGGCAAGTTCCAGGGTGTTTCTTTCCACAGTTACCACATATGGGAAAATTCTTCTTTTCCCTCTTACTTTTATCCATCTTTCTCTCTTCCATCCTTTTCTTCTCTTGCTTCCCTTCAAAGCCATAGGACTCAGTAAACTCTTTACTTATCTTATCAACACATGATATTATTTCTTCATATGATGATAATACAAGGGAGACTATTTCTCTTATAAATTCTAGCTTAAGACCATGAAAGATATGATCCTTCCTTCTCTTTGGATCATGTGCATTTCTGGAGTTCTCATTCCTTCTACTGGGCGCCATTTCTAAACAATGGCATAAACTAGATCAGTTTATGAATCAAAATACATAATCCCATACTTATAAAACACTTAACATAAATTGGACTATTTATGGATATAATCCATAATCATAAAAATATTTTCTTTGAGGAAGTATATACTCATAAACCCTTCATAATGATTTGTAAAGAAAATGAGAGTTATCCTAAGCATATCCCCCGGGAGTGTCGTAACCAAGAGTGCAGCAAGGCCCGTTGTCGTGCACCAGTTCCCGTTCGAGTCTAGCTCAAAGCGGTGTTTTCGGGTTTTACCCCTAGGTACATCTGTGCCAGAGCCGCCTCTACCTGCTCGTATCCAGACAGGGATGTATTGCTCGGAAAACTCACAAAATCTCTACAATACCAAAATTTTAGGAAGTTCTTCTATACTAATCCTCAAAGTTAGTCTTAGGTCTACGTGCTCTAATCAGAGTTTATCTAAATCTAGCTTCCAAGGTTTGTACTAAACTTCCTCTGATACCAACTGTAACGCCCCGACCCCAGCTACCCAGAGTCGGTGCATTACTTCGTAACATTGGCATGATCACAAGAAAGATCAAATCTCGAAAGACCGATTGGTTTAGTAGCCTTGGAAACACTAGATATAATCATAAAGTTTTACATTACATTTCAAAGTGAAAAACTAATACAACAACATAATTTTTCCACAATCCACACTATTAACCCCTCATAAAATCCTTGCAGGTCATTCATAACTTACTTCTTCACATCCTGGGAAAAATAAAACATAGAAAAGGGGTGAGCTCAAATGCCCAGTAAGGATAACAATATAGCGGAAACTTTCATAAATAAGAATAAACATTTAAGGCAATGCATTACTAAAACAAAAGCCTTTTAAACTTTAACTTCAACATGGTATGGCAAAAGTAAAATGAAATAATGCCATTTACTTATTCACATGGATATTCTACTAATCGAATAATCACATGCAAAAAATCAATAACCACTTTCATAATGTTGGAATGCATAATGCTAAACGTTAATTTCTTTGTCTAGGCCTCATCCCAAGACCTAGGGGTTACTTCTAACCGGAACCCAACCCGGAGTGCCTCTAATAACCGGACACCAACCCGGAGTGCCTCTAATAACCGGACACCAACCCGGAGTGCCTCTAATAACCGGACACCAACCCGGAGGGCATACTTTTACCAGTCCCTAACCTGGAGGGCTTACTTTAACCAGTCCCCAACCTGGAGGGCTTACTTTAACCAGTCCCCAACCTGGAGGGCTTACTTTTACCGGTCCCCAACCCGGAACATACTTGTTTAGCACATTCATCTGAAGAAAAGTTTGAAATATAACATAAACATTCGGATTAAAACTAGCATACGAAATGTCAATAATTTCACCATAAACTATGAATGGTATAAAAATAGCACATCCACAGTCAAACATATCACAAAACCTTCAATTCAATATAGAATTTTTGTATCATAATAAATCAACTTCAAATAATCTTAAAATCCATCAAAGGATGTTGACATAGATGAAATCAAAATTCTTTTTAAAGAAGTATCTCCTTTTATTTTGAAATCATTTAAGATCCATATAAAATAAAACATTTTCTTTGAAAATATTCTTATAAGCTTGTATGTAAAGCTTCGACGATTTTATAACGGCGGAAAATAACCGCACCCGCCGTATAAGTTAAAAAAAACATTCTTACCTCAATTCTGTCGAAAAGGTTAAAAAGAACATTGTTTTGAAAACGACGGAAAGATTCCTTTGTAAACCTCTTATAAAAAGTCAAACAAGGGTATAAATGACTTTAACCCATATTCTTGTAAATAGTAAAAATGTTTTGAAATACATTTCGAAGAAACATGGATGTGGATGATAACGAGATCCCAGTAGATTATTACGTATAAACAACCTCGGATAAAGAAGAGATTGTGAAATAACCCTTACCTTGTACTTTTCCTTGGTTGGGGTAGGTTAACCTCCTCTTCTTCGGGTTCTTCCTTTTGATTTGATCAAAAGGGATCCTTAGGTTGGCTTTCTGATCAAACTAAGGCCTCTAGGTTGTAGTGAGGGATGTTGGGAGAGTATTTGGGCAGAGTTTGGCCGAACCAAAAGGCTTTAGAGGTGTGAAGAAATGAGAAGGAGGAGTGCCCTTTTATAAGAGGGGTGAGGGGCACCTTTGGAAAAGTTAGAAATATTAATTTATAATAAATTCATATTCGGTTTCTAATGGCTCCAAAGTTGACTATTCAAAGGTTAAGGTGGGGATAGGTCGAAAACCACTCAACCAATAGAATTTAGACAGGTTTGGGTACTTATATTAACCTTATCTTTAAGTATTAACTCTAAGTTAATTAGTTTCACTTTTACAATGTCTCTTTGTATTTTTATATAATATGGTTAATAAACTTACTATATACATCCAAGCGACCCCCAAGTGGTCCATTAATGATTAACCTATCATAATATAAGTCTCTTGGCCGAACCTTAGATTTTTAGGAATTTAATATCAATTAATAATATAATATTTGTTTTAAGAACTCTTTTATGTCAATTTTGACACTATTCATTAGTTGATTTTTGTGAAACTCATAACAGATTGATTACTTCGAACAAAGTCAATTAAATCAATCCTAATATATCATATTATCCTAGAAATTAGTTTAATTCATTAAAAGTTTCATATTATATTTATTTGGGTATTTATAATATCAATTAGTTTAATTTTTCACTATTATAGTAATTACTGCATCATCATTGTGTCATAAATAAAGTAAATTATTTAATGTCTAAAAATTATAAATAAAATATCATTATGTAGGAAATCTTTTTAGATTTCTAATGAATATTTATAATCGAAAATCCAACATGTATAACTCTATGTAAAAATTGTTCTTCTAAAAGATATATGCTTGTGTCATTTTTGTATTCATTTTAACTTAATTAAAATAAAGTGTCATTATCACTTACAAGTGGATCCATGGGGTCCCAAAATTGACACAAAGATGACCATGGTCGACCATGTATCAACCAATAGGGTTAAGACACGTTTTAGGGTAATTTAGTATTATTATAATATTATTTTTTAACCCTTATTTACCGGATTTACCCTTTAACCATGGTAAATAAAATATTTACCGCAGTAATTATTCAAAATGTGTAAAAATAAAAGTTACCTATTTACACAATTTGAACATCCTGATTCCAAATATGGAATCCATTTTCCTAAATTCAAAACACAGAAGTGGCAGAAATTAATTTAAAATTAATTCCCGCTGTCAAAACAAAAAGCGTGTTTTTAAGAGATAATAACTATCAAAAGATTGACACTTGTTTATGTTCGGTTTAATTGTAAAATTATGTCCAATGACCAACATTATATTAAACGGTAAAAATATATTCTAAATATACTTTAAAACCACTCAAATTCATAATTTATCACTATTAATTATTTTGATTAAAAAAGTTGTTTTTAATTAAAATTTAGAAATTTTCACTATTCATCAAAATATGAAAGTTATCCGAAATGTACCAAAATTTCACCCTAGGCTAATTTCGATATTCCGAATCCAAAAATGAAGTACATTTTAAAATATAAAATATATATGATTTCAAAAATTAGGTATTACTATTCACAACGGCTAGTTTAATTAGTTGTGGCGTGTGTTAGAACTCGAGGTTGCGTACAACACACGCTATCGCATTATTCGAAGGGAAACGTACCGTGGAAGCTTGGGATGTTTCATTTTAAATTTTTTGATGTCTCCATTTAGTCAAAAAGTTTAAAATATTGTATTTAAAAAGGTTTCACTATCAAAAGTTGATAAAAGTGCAATACTGAAAATGAATCTGTTCTTGCATTATGACTAAGAAACTCATAATATGGATTCTAAAATTATAAGGATAATATAAAGTTTAAAATTTAGTTAATATTATTCATGAACTCTTTTAATGGCTTTTTTTTTGGTAAGTCATGGTGCAATTGAACTAAGTGTTGCGTGTAGTGCAAGTTATTGAATTATTTTGAAGAAATAACACACTATGAAATCTTGGGGTGTTACATTCTCCCCTCCTTCAATAAATTGCGTCCTCGCAATTTGAAATTGTTCTTAAAAAATAAAAGGTTGAAAGTAGAAAATATATTTGTGGGAAAACCCACATCGGAAATTGGGTTACTAAAATTTAGTCTTAATATGAGGAAAAGAGAAATCAAAGGGTCACCACCAAATTATGATCTCGATTAGGAGAACATTGGTGGAAATTAGAGACATATAATCGGAGGAAAAACGTAAATATTTATAGGTAGTGATTGAGGTCATCAATCACAAACAAGTGTATAATTGAGGTCCTTAAATTCATCAATCTATGATGATTTGAAATACCATCGGTTCAACAAAACATAGGGTATTAGGATAACACATTTTTGACGTTTCAAAATATCGTAGTTGAAATCCCACATCGAAAAATGAATTAATGAGTCCTCTATTTAAAATAAAGAGTGGAAAGTATGAAGATTACCGAAAATAACACATACTAGGGTTCCATGTAGGAAAATATGGATATGGAAGAGAAATCTAACCATCAATTATCTGATGGAGAGTGGTAGAGAACATGGCTATGAAAAGGCCAAAAATCCCAAAGCCATGAATTAGTGATGATTTAAGGTACCATCTAGGACAACATTTTTGTTCTAAGTTCCTTTTATTAATGTTGAGGAATATATTTATGAGATTGGCTAAGATCATAAGGAGATATACTTACTTTATAATTAGAGTTTTATCCATTAATAAATTTCTACCAAAACTCATCATTCACACGTAAAAAAAATTCTATTTATACTATTCATAGTGGGTTCCAAAATAAAAGAATTTATAATTCATCTACCAGATCTTTTAAAAAACTACTTTATTTAATCCAGGACATCTCGTGGGATATTGGTAGGTGATACACCCTTGTCGCCCTTTGGTTGCAGGTTCAAGTCTCGCAGCCTTGCCGGACGCGACGGGTTGCCGCCCGACCTCCGGGTTGTCCTTTTATGGAAATCCAAAATAATCCAAACTAGAACTATCCAAAATACTTCTGTCCAAACTCACAGTCTAACATTTATAAGGAAGGTAAACATAATATAGATCCTTTTTACCCCGTAATAGCATATGAATACCTTCATCATGTATTACCATATTCCTTATTGATTACATTCATGCTCCCTTATTCCATATAGAATGCTGGATATACTTCATTAATCCAAAAATGTTTTAAAACCCAACAATGATGGAATATACAAATCATTAATCAGTTCCAAGGTAGTCAAGAATATCCAATACAATTTATCCAAAAAAATCACTTATTATTCCAAAATCACTACCTCAGTATCAGAACTATATTATGATTTATCATTCTCTCAACCATATATTTTCCAAAAATTTATCCTGCTATTGAGTCACTTTTCTTTGTTCCACACAATCTCAAGTCCTTAATGAAATAGTACTGCAGTACAATCCTTATATACTCCATAATTATTATAACAAGTACATTGTTGATACAACACTCAATTGACATAATCAACTTAAGAACTCTAATCATTCCTCTTCATATGTGGTAGTATCATAACTTGATTATTATCCAATAGCATCATTTGCGGCATAGTCTGATGACTGGGACATAGGTTCGCGTAGTGTCCAAACTCCTTGCAAATGAAGCATTGTACATTTGAAACCATTTTCTTACCCTTGCAGTCACGTACTTTGTGCCCTTTTCCTCCACACTTATAACAAACTCCCATTCCTTTCAGGCAAGTTCCAGGGTGTTTCTTTCCACAGTTACCACATATGGGAAAATTCTTCTTTTCCCTCTTACTTTTATCCATCTTTCTCTCTTCCATCCTTTTCTTCTCTTGCTTCCCTTCAAAGCCATAGGACTCAGTAAACTCTTTACTTATCTTATCAACACATGATATTATTTCTTCATATGATGATAATACATGGGAGACTATTTCTCTTATAAATTCTAGCTTAAGACCATGAAAGATATGATCCTTCCTTCTCTTTGGATCATGTGCATTTCTGGAGTTCTCATTCCTTCTACTGGGCGCCATTTCTAAACAATGGCATAAACTAGATCAGTTTATGAATCAAAATACATAATCCCATACTTATAAAACACTTAACATAAATTGGACTATTTATGGATATAATCCATAATCATAAAAATATTTTCTTTGAGGAAGTATATACTCATAAACCCTTCATAATGATTTGTAAAGAAAATGAGAGTTATCCTAAGCATATCCCCCGGGAGTGTCGTAACCAAGAGTGCAGCAAGGCCCGTTGTCGTGCACCAGTTCCCGTTCGAGTCTAGCTCAAAGTGGTGTTTTCGGGTTTTACCCCTAGGTACATCTGTGCCAGATCCGCCTCTACCTGCTCGTATCCAGACAGGGATGTATTGCTCGGAAAACTCACAAAATCTCTACAATACCAAAATTTTAGGAAGTTCTTCTATACTAATCCTCAAAGTTAATCTTAGGTCTACGTGCTCTAATCAGAGTTTATCTAAATCTAGCTTCCAAGGTTTGTACTAAACTTCCTCTGATACCAACTGTAACGCCCCGACCCCAGCTACCCAGAGTCGGTGCATTACTTCGTAACATTGGCATGATCACAAGAAAGATCAAATCTCGAAAGACCGATTGGTTTAGTAGCCTTGGAAACACTAGATATAATCATAAAGTTTTACATTACATTTCAAAGTGAAAAACTAATACAACAACATAATTTTTCCACAATCCACACTATTAACCCCTCATAAAATCCTTGCAGGTCATTCATAACTTACTTCTTCACATCCTGGGAAAAATAAAACATAGAAAAGGGGTGAGCTCAAATGCCCAGTAAGGATAACAATATAGCGGAAACTTTCATAAATAAGAATAAACATTTAAGGCAATGCATTACTAAAACAAAAGCCTTTTAAACTTTAACTTCAACATGGTATGGCAAAAGTAAAATGAAATAATTCCATTTACTTATTCACATGGATATTCTACTAATAGAATAATCACATTCAAAAAATCAATAACCACTTTCATAATGTTGGAATGCATAATGCTAAACGTTAATTTCTTTGTCTAGGCCTCATCCCAAGACCTAGGGGTTACTTCTAACCGGAACCCAACCCGGAGTGCCTCTAATAACCGGACACCAACCCGGAGTGCCTCTAATAACCGGACACCAACCCGGAGTGCCTCTAATAACCGGACACCAACCCGGAGGGCATACTTTTACCAGTCCCTAACCTGGAGGGCTTACTTTAACCATTCCCCAACCTGGAGGGCTTACTTTAACCAGTCCCCAACCTGGAGGGCTTACTTTTACCGGTCCCCAACCCGGAACATACTTGTTTAGCACATTAATCTGAAGAAAAGTTTGAAATATAACATAAACATTCGGATTAAAACTAGCATACGAAATGTCAATAATTTCACCATAAACTATGAATGGTATAAAAATAGCACATCCACAGTCAAACATATCACAAAACCTTCAATTCAATATAGAATTTTTGTATCATAATAAATCAACTTCAAATAATCTTAAAATCCATCAAAGGATGTTGACATAGATGAAATCAAAATTCTTTTTAAAGAAGTATCTCCTTTTATTTTGAAATCATTTAAGATCCATATAAAATAAAACATTTTCTTTGAAAATATTCTTATAAGCTTGTATGTAAAGCTTCGATGATTTTATAACGGCGGAAAATAACCGCACCCGCCGTATAAGTTAAAAAAAACATTCTTACCTCAATTCTGTCGAAAAGGTTAAAAAGAACATTGTTTTGAAAACTACGGAAAGATTCCTTTATAAACCTCTTATAAAAAGTCAAACAAGGGTATAAATGACTTTAACCCATATTCTTGTAAATAGTAAAAATGTTTTGAAATACATTTCGAAGAAACATGGATGTGGATGATAACGATATCCCAGTAGATTATTACGTATAAACAACCTCGGATAAAGAAGAGATTGTGAAATAACCCTTACCTTGTACTTTTCCTTGGTTGGGGTAGGTTAACCTCCTCTTCTTCGGGTTCTTCCTTTTGATTTGATCAAAAGGGATCCTTAGGTTGGCTTTCTGATCAAACTAAGGCCTCTAGATTGTAGTGAGGGATGTTGGGAGAGTATTTGGGCAGAGTTTGGCCGAACCAAAAGGCTTTAGAGGTGTGAAGAAATGAGAAGGAGGAGTGCCCTTTTATAAGAGGGGTGAGGGGCACCTTTGGAAAAGCTAGAAATATTAATTTATAATAAATTCATATTCGGTTTCTAATGGCTCCAAAGTTGACTATTCAAAGGATAAGGTGGGGATAGGTCGAAAACCACTCAACCAATAGAATTTAGACAGGTTTGGGTACTTATATTAACCTTATCTTTAAGTATTAACTCTAAGTTAATTAGTTTCACTTTTACAATGTCTCTTTGTATTTATATATAATATGGTTAATAAACTTACTATATACATCCAAGAGACCCCCAAGTGGTCCATTAATGATTAACATATCATAATATAAGTCTCTTGGCCGAACCTTAGATTTTTAGGAATTTAATATCAATTAATAATATAATATTTGTTTTAAGAACTCTTTTATGTCAATTTTGACACTATTCATTAGTTGATTTTTGTGAAACTCATAACAGATTGATTACTTCGAACAAAGTCAATTAAATCAATCCTAATATATCATATTATCCTAGAAATTAGTTTAATTCATTAAAAGTTTCATATTATATTTATTTGGGTATTTATAATATCAATTAGTTTAATTTTTCACTATTATAGTAATTACTGCATCATCATTGTGTCATAAATAAAGTAAATTATTTAATGTCTAAAAATTATAAATAAAATATCATTATGTAGGAAATCTTTTTAGATTTCTAATGAATATTTATAATCGAAAATCCAACATGTATAACTCTATGTAAAAATTGTTCTTCTAAAAGATATATGCTTGTGTCATTTTTGTATTCATTTTAACTTAATTAAAATAAAGTGTCATTATCACTTACAAGTGGATCCATGGGGTCCCAAAATTGACACAAAGATGCCCATGGTCGACCATGTATCAACCAATAGGGTTAAGACACGTTTTAGGGTAATTTAGTATTATTATAATATTATTTTTTAACCCTTATTTACCGGATTTACCCTTTAACCATGGTAAATAAAATATTTACCGCAGTAATTATTCAAAATGTGTAAAAATAAAAGTTACCTATTTACACAATTTGAACATCCTGATTCCAAATATGGAATCCATTTTCCTAAATTCAAAACACAGAAGTGGCAGAAATTAATTTAAAATTAATTCCCGCTGTCAAAACAAAAAGCGTGTTTTTAAGAGATAATAACTATCAAAAGATTGACACTTGTTTATGTTCGGTTTAATTGTAAAATTATGTCCAATGACCAACATTATATTAAACGGTAAAAATATATTCTAAATATACTTTAAAACCACTCAAATTCATAATCTATCACTATTAATTATTTTGATTAAAAAAGTTGTTTTTAATTAAAATTTAGAAATTTTCACTATTCATCAAAATATGAAAGTTATCCGAAATGTACCAAAATTTCACCCTAGGCTAATTTCGATATTCCGAATCCAAAAATGAAGTCCATTTTAAAATATAAAATATATATGATTTCAAAAATTAGGTATTACTATTCACAACGGCTAGTTTAATTAGTTGTGGCGTGTGTTAGAACTCGAGGTTGCGTACAACACACGCTATCGCATTATTCGAAGGGAAACGTACCGTGGAAGCTTGGGATGTTTCATTTTAAATTTTTTGATGTCTCCATTTAGTCAAAAAGATTAAAATATTGTATTTAAAAAGGTTTCACTATCAAAAGTTGATAAAAGTGCAATACTGAAAATGAATCTGTTCTTGCATTATGACTAAGAAA
Source organism: Viscum album (assembly GCA_963277665.1). Classification (NCBI taxonomy): domain Eukaryota; kingdom Viridiplantae; phylum Streptophyta; class Magnoliopsida; order Santalales; family Viscaceae; genus Viscum; species Viscum album. The sequence goes on from OY728133.1 coordinate 1,676,688,772, forward strand.
CTCATAATATGGATTCTAAAATTATAAGGATAATATAAAGTTTAAAATTTAGTTAATATTATTCATGAACTCTTTTAATGGCTTTTTTTTTGGTAAGTCATGGTGCAATTGAACTAAGTGTTGCGTGTAGTGCAAGTTATTGAATTATTTTGAAGAAATAACACACTATGAAATCTTGGGGTGTTACATTCTCCCCTCCTTCAATAAATTGCGTCCTCGCAATTTGAAATTGTTCTTAAAAAATAAAAGGTTGAAAGTAGAAAATATATTTGTGGGAAAACCCACATCGGAAATTGGGTTACTAAAATTTAGTCTTAATATGAGGAAAAGAGAAATCAAAGGGTCACCACCAAATTATGATCTCGATTAGGAGAACATTGGTGGAAATTAGAGACATATAATCGGAGGAAAAACGTAAATATTTATAGGTAGTGATTGAGGTCATCAATCACAAACAAGTGTATAATTGAGGTCCTTAAATTCATCAATCTATGATGATTTGAAATACCATCGGTTCAACAAAACATAGGGTATTAGGATAACACCTTTTTGACGTTTCAAAATATCGTAGTTGAAATCCCACATCGAAAAATGAATTAATGAGTCCTCTATTTAAAATAAAGAGTGGAAAGTATGAAGATTACCGAAAATAACACATACTAGGGTTCCATGTAGGAAAATATGGATATGGAAGAGAAATCTAACCATCAATTATCTGATGGAGAGTGGTAGAGAACATGGCTATGAAAAGGCCAAAAATCCCAAAGCCATGAATTAATGATGATTTAAGGTACCATCTAGGACAACATTTTTGTTCTAAGTTCCTTTTATTAATGTTGAGGAATATATTTATGAGATTGGCTAAGATCATAAGGAGATATACTTACTTTATAATTAGAGTTTTATCCATTAATAAATTTCTACCAAAACTCATCATTCACACGTAAAAAAAATTCTATTTATACTATTCATAGAGGGTTCCAAAATAAAAGAATTTATAATTCATCTACCAGATCTTTTAAAAAACTACTTTATTTAATCCAGGACATCTCGTGGGATAGTGGTAGGTGATACACCCTTGTCGCCCTTTGGTTGCGGGTTCAAGTCTCGCAGCCTTGCCGGACGCGACGGGTTGCCGCCCGACCTCCGGGTTGTCCTTTTATGGCAATCCAAAATAATCCAAACTAGAACTATCCAAAATACTTCTGTCCAAACTCACAGTCTGACATTTATAAGGAAGGTAAACATAATATAGATCCTTTTTACCCCGTAATAGCATATGAATACCTTCATCATGTATTACCATATTCCTTATTGATTACATTCATGCTCCCTTATTCCATATAGAATGCTGGATATACTTCATTAATCCAAAAATGTTTTAAAACCCAACAATGATGGAATATACAAATCATTAATCAGTTCCAAGGTAGTCAAGAATATCCAATACAATTTATCCAAAACAATCACTTATTATTCCAAAATCACTACCTCAGTATCAGAACTATATTATGATTTATCATTCTCTCAACCATATATTTTCCAAAAATTTATCCTGCTATTGAGTCACTTTTCTTTGTTCCACACAATCTCAAGTCCTTAATGAAATAGTACTGCAGTACAATCCTTATATACTCCATAATTATTATAAGAAGTACATTGTTGATACAACACTCAATTGACATAATCAACTTAAGAACTCTAATCATTCCTCTTCATATGTGGTAGTATCATAACTTGATTATTATCCAATATCATCATTTGCGGCATAGTCTGATGACTGGGACATAGGTTCGCGTAGTGTCCAAACTCCTTGCAAATGAAGCATTGTACATTTGAAACCATTTTCTTACCCTTGCAGTCACGTACTTTGTGCCCTTTTCCTCCACACTTATAACAAACTCCCATTCCTTTCAGGCAAGTTCCAGGGTGTTTCTTTCCACAGTTACCACATATGGGAAAATTCTTCTTTTCCCTCTTACTTTTATCCATCTTTCTCTCTTCCATCCTTTTCTTCTCTTGCTTCCCTTCAAAGCCATAAGACTCAGTAAACTCTTTACTTATCTTATCAACACATGATATTATTTCTTCATATGATGATAATACATGGGAGACTATTTCTCTTATAAATTCTAGCTTAAGACCATGAAAGATATGATCCTTCCTTCTCTTTGGATCATGTGCATTTCTGGAGTTCTCATTCCTTCTACTGGGCGCCATTTCTAAACAATGGCATAAACTAGATCAGTTTATGAATCAAAATACATAATCCCATACTTATAAAACACTTAACATAAATTGGACTATTTATGGATATAATCCATAATCATAAAAATATTTTCTTTGAGGAAGTATATACTCATAAACCCTTCATAATGATTTGTAAAGAAAATGAGAGTTATCCTAAGCATATCCCCCGGGAGTGTCATAACCAAGAGTGCAGCAAGGCCCGTTGTCGTGCACCAGTTCCCGTTCGAGTCTAGCTCAAAGCGGTGTTTTCGGGTTTTACCCCTAGGTACATCTGTGCCAGAGCCGCCTCTACCTGCTCGTATCCAGACAGGGATGTATTGCTCGGAAAACTCACAAAATCTCTACAATACCAAAATTTTAGGAAGTTCTTCTATACTAATCCTCAAAGTTAATCTTAGGTCTACGTGCTCTAATCAGAGTTTATCTAAATCTAGCTTCCAAGGTTTGTACTAAACTTCCTCTGATACCAACTGTAACGCCCCGACCCCAGCTACCCAGAGTCGGTGCATTACTTCGTAACATTGGCATGATCACAAGAAAGATCAAATCTCGAAAGACCGATTGGTTTAGTAGCCTTGGAAACACTAGATATAATCATAAAGTTTTACATTACATTTCAAAGTGAAAAACTAATACAACAACATAATTTTTCCACAATCCACACTATTAACCCCTCATAAAATCCTTGCAGGTCATTCATAACTTACTTCTTCACATCCTGGGAAAAATAAAACATAGAAAAGGGGTGAGCTCAAATGCCCAGTAAGGATAACAATATAGCGGAAACTTTCATAAATAAGAATAAACATTTAAGGCAATGCATTACTAAAACAAAAGCCTTTTAAACTTTAACTTCAACATGGTATGGCAAAAGTAAAATGAAATAATGCCATTTACTTATTCACATGGATATTCTACTAATCGAATAATCACATGCAAAAAATCAATAACCACTTTCATAATGTTGGAATGCATAATGCTAAACGTTAATTTCTTTGTCTAGGCCTCATCCCAAGACCTAGGGGTTACTTCTAACCGGAACCAAACCCGGAGTGCCTCTAATAACCGGACACCAACCCGGAGTGCCTCTAATAACCGGACACCAACCCGGAGTGCCTCTAATAACCGGACACCAACCCGGAGGGCATACTTTTACCAGTCCCTAACCTGGAGGGATTACTTTAACCAGTCCCCAACCTGGAGGGCTTACTTTAACCAGTCCCCAACCTGGAGGGCTTACTTTTACCGGTCCCCAACCCGGAACATACTTTTTTAGCACATTCATCTGAAGAAAAGTTTGAAATATAACATAAACATTCGGATTAAAACTAGCATACGAAATGTCAATAATTTCACCATAAACTATGAATGGTATAAAAATAGCACATCCACAGTCAAACATATCACAAAACCTTCAATTCAATATAGAATTTTTGTATCATAATAAATCAACTTCAAATAATCTTAAAATCCATCAAAGGATGTTGACATAGATGAAATCAAAATTCTTTTTAAAGAAGTATCTCCTTTTATTTTGAAATCATTTAAGATCCATATAAAATAAAACATTTTCTTTGAAAATATTCTTATAAGCTTGTATGTAAAGCTTCGACGATTTTATAACGGCGGAAAATAACCGCACCCGCCGTATAAGTTAAAAAAAACATTCTTACCTCAATTCTGTCGAAAAGGTTAAAAAGAACATTGTTTTGAAAACGACGGAAAGATTCCTTTATAAACCTCTTATAAAAAGTCAAACAAGGGTATAAATGACTTTAACCCATATTCTTGTAAATAGTAAAAATGTTTTGAAATACATTTCGAAGAAACATGGATGTGGATGATAACGAGATCCCAGTAGATTATTACGTATAAACAACCTCGGATAAAGAAGAGATTGTGAAATAACCCTTACCTTGTACTTTTCCTTGGTTGGGGTAGGTTAACCTCCTCTTCTTCGGGTTCTTCCTTTTGATTTGATCAAAAGGGATCCTTAGGTTGGCTTTCTGATCAAACTAAGGCCTCTAGGTTGTAGTGAGGGATGTTGGGAGAGTATTTGGGTAGAGTTTGGCCGAACCAAAAGGCTTTAGAGGTGTGAAGAAATGAGAAGGAGGAGTGCCCTTTTATAAGAGGGGTGAGGGGAACCTTTGGAAAAGCTAGAAATATTAATTTATAATAAATTCATATTCGGTTTCTAATGGCTCCAAAGTTGACTATTCAAAGGTTAAGGTGGGGATAGGTCGAAAACCACTCAACCAATAGAATTTATACAGGTTTGGGTACTTATATTAACCTTATCTTTAAGTATTAACTCTAAGTTAATTAGTTTCACTTTTACAATGTCTCTTTGTATTTTTATATAATATGGTTAATAAACATACTATATACATCCAAGCGACCCCCAAGTGGTCCATTAATGATTAACCTATCATAATATAAGTCTCTTGGCCGAACCTTAGATTTTTAGGAATTTAATATCAATTAATAATATAATATTTGTTTTAAGAACTCTTTTATGTCAATTTTGACACTATTCATTAGTTGATTTTTGTGAAACTCATAACAGATTGATTACTTCGAACAAAGTCAATTAAATCAATCCTAATATATCATATTATCCTAGAAATTAGTTTAATTCATTAAAAGTTTCATATTATATTTATTTGGGTATTTATAATATCAATTAGTTTAATTTTTCACTATTATAGTAATTACTGCATCATCATTGTGTCATAAATAAAGTAAATTATTTAATGTCTAAAAATTATAAATAAAATATCATTATGTAGGAAATCTTTTTAGATTTCTAATGAATATTTATAATCGAAAATCCAACATGTATAACGCTATGTAAAAATTGTTCTTCTAAAAGATATATGCTTGTGTCATTTTTGTATTCATTTTAACTTAATTAAAATAAAGTGTCATTATCACTTACAAGTGGATCCATGGGGTCCCAAAATTGACACAAAGATGCCCATGGTCGACCATGTATCAACCAATAGGGTAAAGACACGTTTTAGGGTAATTTAGTATTATTATAATATTATTTTTTAACCCTTATTTACCGGATTTACCCTTTAACCATGGTAAATAAAATATTTACCGCAGTAATTATTCAAAATGTGTAAAAATAAAAGTTACCTATTTACACAATTTGAACATCCTGATTCCAAATATGGAATCCATTTTCCTAAATTCAAAACACAGAAGTGGCAGAAATTAATTTAAAATTAATTCCCGCTGTCAAAACAAAAAGCGTGTTTTTAAGAGATAATAACTATCAAAAGATTGACACTTGTTTATGTTCGGTTTAATTGTAAAATTATTTCCAATGAACAACATTATATTAAACGGTAAAAATATATTCTAAATATACTTTAAAACCACTCAAATTCATAATTTATCACTATTAATTATTTTGATTAAAAAAGTTGTTTTTAATTAAAATTTAGAAATTTTCACTATTCATCAAAATATGAAAGTTATCCGAAATGTACCAAAATTTCACCCTAGGCTAATTTCGATATTCCGAATCCAAAAATGAAGTCCATTTTAAAATATAAAATATATATGATTTCAAAAATTAGGTATTACTATTCACAATGGCTAGTTTAATTAGTTGTGGCGTGTGTTAGAACTCGAGGTTGCGTACAACACACGCTATCGCATTATTCGAAGGGAAACGTACCGTGGAAGCTTGGGATGTTTCATTTTAAATTTTTTGATGTCTCCATTTAGTCAAAAAGTTTAAAATATTGTATTTAAAAAGGTTTCACTATCAAAAGTTGATAAAAGTGCAATACTGAAAATGAATCTGTTCTTGCATTATGACTAAGAAACTCATAATATGGATTCTAAAATTATAAGGATAATATAAAGTTTAAAATTTAGTTAATATTATTCATGAACTCTTTTAATGGCTTTTTTTTGGTAAGTCATGGTGCAATTGAACTAAGTGTTGCGTGTAGTACAAGTTATTGAATTATTTTGAAGAAATAACACACTATGAAATCTTGGGGTGTTACATAGTGAAGAAGTAATTTATGAATGACTTGCAGGGATATTATGATGGGTTTATAGTGTGGATATGAAGACTTTGTTGTTGTAGTAGTTTTTCACTTTGAAATGTAATGTAAAACTTTATGAATATATCTAGTGTTTCCAAAGCTACTAAACCAATCGGTCTTTCGAGATTTGATCTTTCTTGTGATCATGCCAATGTTATGTAATTAATGCACCGACTCTGGGTAGCTGGGGTCGGGGCATTACACCAACACCCAATAAAAAGTGAATTTTTCAAGAAGGTTGATGTGGTTGACCTCGTCGAACTTATTGTTTTGTGGAAGCATGAGTGAGTTATTTTACATAGATATCAATAACTAACTGTAGACTTCTTTTGTTCAGAAGGATTATGATTTATTAATCATCTCTTCAAAACATGGCTGACCATAATTTCTCTGTGCATCTTGCTGGTGGTGAATTTTTTGTTTTTCTAGCTTGAAAAATGGTGTTGGGTAGTTTAGGACCTGTGTTGGTACATGGATGGGATCTACTGATGGCTTGAGAGTGATAGATACAAATTCCACATTTTTTATCTATTTCCAATGAGCTTAATTCATGATTAGAGTATTGGATATGGTTCATTAATTGGAATCCTCTAGACATTCTTCCATTTATGTGAACTCACAGAAACCACCTAAATATATCATTATGATATAAGGTATTTGAAACTGATACCTATGATTTTTAGCACAGAGTTCCAACATTTTCTCATTCCAGAGTGGTATACTGAATGAATAGGTTAAACCATTCAATCTAGATATGATTTTATAAACCCGTTAATTCTTAAATTTTTTTTTTCTGTTTCTCAGGACAACAATATAAATTTTCCCTTACAAGGAGAAGAACTAATAACAGAATTTATAATGACGTTCTTCCCATACTAAAATAGATCCTATTGGAAAATTTTATACCAATCAAAGGCTGGACCTAATAGAGTCTATACAAAACACATCATCTTCATCACGTCATGTTTATTTAGAGATGCCACAATTGGTTCACATTGGCATATGAAGTGTGTGAGGTGTTGTTCAGTGTATCTCAAACATTAAATGTTGATGAAGATAGAATTTATAAAATCAGGTTTGGGAATATTATCATCCACTAAATTAAGATATGGATTCCTCTCTGGCTTCATATGTGTTAATCATCATTCAGTGGAATCAATTTGTTTATCCATGTACTCGATGAAATTTTGAAACTAAGATGGAACTAATTGTTTCCTAATAATTATTAATTTGTATTAAGACTTAATATTTACCATAGTGACAGATAGGTTGTCACCACAATGGATGGAAGTGACGATCATTTTCTACTTCCTCGTTTATTAATACTCGCTGACTAGATATGGAGCTGGTCTGACACTCAGATGCTGCTCTTTCTACCAGATTGGTTGTGGGAGAAAGAATATTCTTCTCTACCTAAAGATGATAACTATTGAGAATATTTCCTCTATGTAGAAACTCATTTATATGTCTGGTAGATTTTATGTAACTCACATATTATTATAATTATTGCTTCAATGAACTAACTTAAACAATTTTTAATGGATATTGGGACATAGCAACACCATTACCTTATTCATTAGTTTCATTCGTCCATAGAGTTGAAAAAAATGATATTCAAAGGTTCCGGATTATGGATCCATATTTGGTTCTAAATGCGTGCAACCTCTGTTGGATCATCCTAATCACCCACCTCTCAGGGTATATTTTCTATTTTATGGCCCTCTATGTTTCTTTCATGATCTAACAAATCTATTATGTTGATAGTGACAACATTAATAGACACATATCAGGAAACTATTGTAGCCTCATTACATTTAACACAATAAGATGATTATGAATTTCCATCATCAATATCACTCTTCAAATCCTTGGTCATATTGGGATGTTTCGGCATGTGACCCAAGCGATGTTTGATTGGCTTTTCCATATGATCATCTCGTATTGGTATATGAATGGTGACCTTGATGGGTTTTCTGATCTTGTTTGTTGAATGAAACCAAAATAGTGGAGGTTTATCTCATGGTGGGAGGATGAAGTGGGATATCGGCCATTAATATATACCTCTCATCATAGATAAGACTGATTCTTTATCTGGTGATGATGGTAATGAAAATTCTCCCTACCATGCGAGATGAGGATTAATCTGAGTTTCAATTGAAATTTATTAATCCTATTTTTATGGATCCAATGATTCCATTCATGGATATTATGGCTCCTAGGATGAAAACTGAGATGTAAAATCCCCAATATAATAGGCTATTATTGATCTTGAATCACCATTGATTTCCCATTGACCCTCTTATGGGACGATGAACCTGGTAATTGAGATTGAGATATAAATCCCCCATCTTAGTGGGATATGATTTTTTGTAGCTAATGATGATATATCCTAAATCATCTCATACATTGATGATACAAAAGGTGATGGCTTTGGAAGTTATTCCCCCAACCATATTACTTTTCTTTTCTCCTGGACACCTTCTAAAATAGATACTACCATGGAATGTTTTATGCAGCGTAGTTGTGTTCATATAGGAGCCTGGTGTGATGGCAGGCCATGATGTGAATCATTATTTAGCAGGATTTTTCTGATTTTTCACAAAATTGACCTTCATGTTTGAAATGGATTCTCATTACATTAAGGGGCATGGTTCAATGGTCTTATGAAATTTCTCTCCCATCATTTGTGATGTATGAGAAACATTGAAGTGGGGGAATTTTGTTGTAGTGGCCAACAAAATCATATCTTACTCTATCCTGTGATTTTTTTTGGAGGATATGAGATTGCACGACGTTGAATATTATGGCTTATGTTGTTTAGGTGACATAGTGAAATGCAATTCGATGAATATTTCCCACCCTTTGATGAAGAATTTAGGCGATTCTCTAGAAATTAGGCATCATAGATGTTTTGAAGTTCAGAGACAAATGATACATAAGTGTTTTTCTGATACTCCTTTCTCGGTTTCTGGAATATTAAAAAGTCATTCATATCAAGCTGAAAATAGAGCGTATTGATGAGTTGAAGGAGATACTAGTACCATGGATAAGAGATATGTATATCCTTCAATTGCTGATTAGTAGCCCACATATTTTGGTGTAGATAAGTTATGTACTCCTTTTCTAGCTAATATATGACCTCATAGTCAAATATTGAAAGGGGAAAAAATATGACATGTATGTTGTTTCTGGATGAAAATATCTATATGTCAAATTCATTAGATTGGTCCTTATTCTGCTATTGCATATAGATATATCATTCTAGACCCCATATTGGTTTTATGAGATGGTGTTCAAGGGCCTTTTAGGATGTGAGTTTTCCCCATCAATGGTGTTCCATGGGGGTTTGGGTTGGTTTATTTCTTCTTTTGGTTTCAGTTACTCTGGTTGTGATGGATCAAAATTGTCTTCGATTCAATAGTATTTCTTATAGATTACACTGGGGGTACATGGTGGTGATTTATGATGGTGTTACACTGATCATGAAGACGATGATGCAGTTTCAATTGACAATTGTTTTTGTTTGGATTTCATTATATTAGTAGGTGATGATTGAGGGGACATGAATGAAGCTGTTCCAGTGCGAGGTCATCCATCTTCTACCTTCAGTACATTTTGGAAAATTGTGGAATCTTTTATAATTTCACATCACATTGAACTTATGTTTCTATGATGTTTTGTTTTCGTATTTGGTAGTTTTTAGTTTCCAACTAACCCTAAAGTGGATTATTTGAAAATGAAAAAATAGGGTTGGTTGGTAAGGTTGGACTACTCATCATTAGACTTACATTACTCCATCTGATTATACCATATAAGATGGTAGTTTGGATCGCATACTGGAAAAAGTAGATTGCTACTGGATGTTTATGGGGAACTCTATGTTGCTCACCATGATGTTTCAAGCACCTCTCTATATAAAGTGATCTATATTTTGGACACATCTCTATATGGAGGTGTCTAGTCAAGAGGGAATTTCATTATCAATGGGATATGACTATGGGGAGGTTATCCATGGTGGATGTCAAGTGTCGAGCCCCTATGATCTATATCTATACTACCATGAAAAGGAATATCATGATAATGATCTTCTTCTTCAATAGATAAAAAGTGTATTGACCCTTGGGGTCTTGTGAATCTATCTTGAACAACCACAAGGGAAATGAAATTTAGTATATTAGGTATATGAGAGATGTTCAATGTTGATTATGGAATATTTAGACTATCCTATTTGAATTTTATAGTGATATGATCATGTAGTATGATGATTTCCAGAACATCATTATAATTATTTAGTGTTGCAGGAGTATGATCCCACTATTGAAAAGCTACTGGAATATTGCAATGAGATTCTTGATTATTGATAGGAATATGAGAATGTCATAAGGTATGTGTCATCCTCACTTGGTGAGACATAGTTAAAAGAGGAGTATGTGCATGATCCCAAGCCTTTGTAATATCACTGGTCTTTCGTGGAAGGAATATGAGCCTTCCTCGAGGCTTGTTCCACTCTCACATTGGGAGACCCAGTTGGAAACAGAATATGAGCCTAGTCCAAAAATGAATTTCATACCAAAATATGCCTATGGACCTCATAAATTGGAGAATTGATACGAGCCTCCTCTAGTATTACCTCATAAAGATGTGGGTGCAGTATTTCATCAGTGTAAGTAGAAATATGGGTCTGGTTTCTGTACTCAGATGGAATATTCTAGGAAGATTTAATGATAGGAATATGATTTTATCGCAAGGTATGTCTCATTCTAACTTTTTTATCCCCAACCAAAATGGGTATATGAGCATGATCTCTGGCCTTTAGAGAATTCCACTAGTATTCTTCAATGGGAATATGAGCACTTCCTAAAGAATAGGTCTCCCTCACTTGGAGATCCCCAACCATAATGGGGATATGATCATTATCGTATGCCTTTAGAATATGTGGATTTCATTTTTCAATATTTATGTTACCTTACCCTGAGGCATATTCTGTAACACCTCATGATTTCAAAGTATGTTATTTCTTCAAAGTAATTCAATAACTTGCACTACAAGAAACACTGAGTTCAGGCGCACAACAACATAACAAACTAGCCGTTCAAAAGCAGTTAAGAATAGTATTAATGGAATTTTGAACTATATATAATACTTATAAATTTATAATTCATTTTATCAGTTTATTAAACATAATATAAGAACTAATTGATTTTCTACATATAAAATAAGTATTTTTCCAAAAATGCACATTTACATCTTTTTAATGGTGAATCCTTTTTAAATCCAATATATGAAACTCTAATATATTTAATTTGACCAAATAAAATTTTTCTTTAGAATCGAGACATATGAATTTAGTTTCAATATATTTTTGGTGTTTTTCTGATAAATTTCATATTTGGGTGAATAGTGAAAAATACTATATTTTAACTGAAAAATAATTAATCAAAATATTTTATATTTTTAAATTATAAATTTTAATGGTTTGGATGTATAAATAGATTATATTTTTACCATTTAATCTAATTATGGTCATTTTATGTAAAATCAATTTGAGATTGGACATAATCAAGTGCCAATCTTTTGATAAATATTGCTTTTTTAATACACCTTTTGGTTTTGACAACGAGAATTAATTTTAAATTAATAAATGAAACATGTATGTTTTGAATTTGGTAAAACATACTTCATTAATCTGATTCGCAATATCAAAATTATCCTACTATGAATTTTTGGTATTTTTCTGTAAACGATCAATTTATGATGAATAGTGAAAAACACTATGTTATCATTTAAAACCGAATTTTTATTTACATAATTATTTATTTTATTTAAATTTATTTTATATCAAAATAGTAACATAATACCTATATATGTTCAATGTATTTTATTGGTGTAAATTTAAAATAATTTTTAGATATATGAAAATATTTATAGAACTTTTCACCCTCTTTTACCCACCGCCTAGGATTATTTTAGAATCCACATAAAACATAATTTTACCACTTCTGTGAGTGGAATTTCAGAAATCTGAAAGACATTGTTTATATAAGTATGTAAAATGTTGTTCAATAAGATACAAATATTTTTTTGTGAATTGTAGATTTTTTTCTTTTATTGACCACAGTTAAAAATAAATAGAGTAATTAAGGCTAAAAATGTTATTATTATTACCCAAACAAATGCAATAATTCTATGGGATAAGTTTAATTCAACCAAAACCAATCATTGGAATAAAATATGACCCTTTATATCCACTTGTATATGATTAAGACCTTTATTATAAATTTATTTAATGTATAGTTAAAAGAGTTAAAATCAACATTTAATAACTAAACAATTTTTAATATAAAATTTTACAGAAGATAAATTCAAATATATATATTCATTAAAAAGATAAAAAAAATTCCTAGACAATGGTATTTTATTTATAATTTTTAGTGATTAAATATGTAATTTTTTAATGACACAATGATGATGTCGTGATTATCATAATAAAGAAAGAATCAAATAAATTGTATTATAAATAATAAAATAAATATAATTTCAATATTTTTATGACATCAATGAATTTTATAGGTGAATATGACATGTTAGGATTGATTAAATATATTTTGTTGGAAGTAATCATGCTATTAATATTAAAAAAAACAAATTCTGTCAAAATTGAAATAAAATAGTTTTCTAAATAAATAATATATTGATAATTGATATAATGATCCAAAAAATCTAATGTTCGGACAAAATACATATATAATAATATATATGAAATTAGTGAAACAATTGGTATTCAATTGTTATTATATAGTATGTTTATTTACCATATAGTGTAAGAATACAAGCAGACATGGTAAAAGTTAAATTATTTATCATAGAGTTAAATCTAAATGAAATGGTTTAAATGGAAAACTAAACAAGTATAAAACCTATTGGTTGAGAGGATTTCGACCCAGCCCCACCCTAGCTTCATAATAAGTCATTTTGGAGCCATTATAAACCAAATATGAATTTATTATAAATTAATATTTTATGTTTTTCCAAAGGTTCCCCTCACCCCTCTTATTAAAGGGTACATACCCTTCTCTCAAATTCACATCTCCAAAGAGATTTGTCTAGGACATCCTCGGCCCAAATATCCTTCCAACTATCCTAAATTTAGGATAGATGCCATCTGTTGGTCAAAAATCCAACCAATGGAGCCATTTTGATCAAATCAAATGGAAGAACACGATGAAGAGATAATGAATTCACCACCCTCTTTCAAGTTCTCTTATTCTTCCACATAATATTTCCAAGTTGTTTCCATTCTAAAATAATAACACGTGAATGTTCAATACACTGTAATGTTAAAATAATTATTGAACCACTATATTCATTATACTATCCTTCTTATGAATTATAATTTCACAATGCGTGCATACGTAGGGCATACCATCACCACACCGTGGTGTAATTTGTTATTCCACACTACGTTATTTGGATGGATATAATGAGGAGTAATATGTATATAAATAATTGAAATAACACCCTAATTTCTATGTAAAATTTATTTACCATCCAAATCCACAACTTTAAGGAAATGATATTGTCGCTCGAGCGTATGTACGGATTACCGTCCCCACGACACGATGAGATTCATTTACATGATCACTATTCAACGATGATTATAAAAAAATATTTTTCTAATAAGTATGTAATATATGAAATAATAATTCTACTGGAGTTATATATAAATATATATATATACATATATATATCATATTCAATTAGTTCTGTTCAATAAGATATGAAAACAGAAACAACGTTTATGCGTACGTACGGACTACCGTCTCCATAAACGGTGTTTTAATTTCAATTATACGTATATTATACATATTCATATTTTAAATATATATGATTTATATATCTGTTTTTATATTATGGATGTATTTATGTCTTGGTTTATGTGATACAATCAAGAGTAACATGAAAGAACACATACGATAAATAAAATAATTATTACCCAAAATGATAATTTAACAAGAAAATTATTATCAAATGGGTGGTATAAAGTCATAAATTAATCATGTATGATATAATAAACATTAATATGGTTCTGGTATAATTTAATAACATATTACGATCTTCATACATGAAGTTAAACGTACCCTCGAATACAGGAAAGTGAAAGGTAATGGTTAATTTCACAATCTATTTATTATCTGAGGTTTTTTTACGATAGTATCTTTTTGGAAATATTTATTATCCAAGTCCATGTTTTATAAAATAGTTTTAAAAGGGATTCATTTAAGTGACTTTTTACTAAAACATCATTTTAAATATTTTAACTATTTATTCTTCTAATCCATTTTCATTAATGTCCATGTTTTCAAAATGGTTTTAAGGATTTATTTAAATGGACATGAATGTTTCAAAATGTTAATTACATTCATAAGAATCAATGTGGTAAAGGAAATTTTGATTAAAAATTTATTTAAATATCATCCTTTCTAAATTATGTGACTTGTAAAAGTTTTAATGAAAAAGGGATATATCTCTCAATGAGTTTTAAAAATAATTTTCATCAATGTCAATATCATTTAATGGATTTTAAACATGATTGAAGTTAATTTATTATGATACAAAACATCCATATTATATAAATGGTTTTGAGATATTTTTGACTATGGATGTTTCATTTTTATACCATTATGGTATATGGAGAATGTATTGGAATTTTGTATTCTAGTTTTATTACGAATGTTTATGTTATGTTTAAACATGTTCATATGGGGAATGTATTGGACATAGTAGGTGACGGGAGGATCCCACTATAGCTCTTCAATGCATAGGTAGGTCTCATGAGACAACAAGACGTGTAATTTGACGAGGCCTTTCACAATTTCATATATTGTTTCGGATGAGGCCTTAATCATTTTTAGATGTCTTGGCCGAGGCCTTGGAAAAATGTTAAATAATGTCCGAAATTATACATTCCGTCATTATAATAATAATATTGATGGTTCATGTGGTCATTCAACTAGAAGAATACCCTTGATTATGTTTTATTATTGCATTATTTACTCAGCTCATATTCCTTCCATAAAAGTATTTAGGTTTATTATTTGTAAATGCATGTGGTTTCAATTATTCAAAATGCTTAATATTTATGTTATATTCTTCTATATTTCTTACCCTTACTGAGTGTTTGAGCTCACCCTGTTCAATGTTTTATTTTTCCCTGGATTCGAAGAAGTGTATTGTGATTGATATAAAGGGTTAAGGTATGGGAATAAAGGCATTAATAAATTATTATTAATGTTGTGTTGTATGTTATTAAGTGTAATGTAACATTCATGTATGTAAAATATTTTCCAAGACTGGTAAACTGATCGGTCCATCTTGACTTGATTTTTTGTAATCATACAAATGTATTAAAATAATACATAGACTCTAGGTAAATGGGGTTGGGGAGTTATAATTGGTTTCAGCGGAAGTTTTGTACAATCCTTGGAAGCTAGATTTAGATAAACTCTGATTAAAAGACATGAACCTAAGATAGACTTTGAAGATTAGTATAGTTGAACTTCCTTGAATGTTGGAAATGTAGACATATTGTGAGTTTTTTCAGGAAAATATATCCCTTTATAGATACGAGCATGTAGAGGTGGCTCTAGAATAGATGTACATAGGGGTAAAACCTAAAACCACAACATTGAGCAAGAATCGAACAAGAACTGGTGCACGACAACAGGCCTTGATGCAGTCTTGGTTACGACACTCCCGGGGGGATATGCTTAGGTTAATTTTCATTTTCTTTATATGCCACTATGAAGGGTTTATGAGTATATATTTCCTCAATGAAAACATTTTTGTGATTATGGATTTTATCCATAAACATTTCAATTTATGTTTGGTATTCCACATGTTTTGAATTGTGAATTCTGATTCATAAACCGACCCAGTGTATGCCATTT
Source organism: Viscum album (assembly GCA_963277665.1). NCBI lineage: Eukaryota > Viridiplantae > Streptophyta > Magnoliopsida > Santalales > Viscaceae > Viscum > Viscum album. Next base: position 1,676,705,039 of record OY728133.1, read on the forward strand.
TTTAGAAATGGTGCACAACAGAAGGAATGAGAACTCCATCAATACTTATTATCCAAAAGAGTAAGAAGGGTCATATCATTCATGGTATGAAGACGACATTTAGAAAGGAAATAGTCTCCTATGTATTTTCATTCTATGAATAAATATTATCATGAGTTAATAAGATCAATAAATAATTATATGAATCCTATGGCTTTGAAGGGAATCCATAGACGAAAAGGATGGTAGAAAGAATTATGGTTAAAGGGAAGAGGGAAATGAAGAATTTTCCCATATGTGATTACTGTTGAAAGAAACACCCTTGAACTTGCTGAAGGTAATGAGTGTTTGTTATAAGTGTAGAGAAAAAGGACACCAAGTATGTGACTACAAGGGTACAAAAAAGGTTTCAAATGTACAATGTTTCATCTGCAAGTAGTTGGTACACTAAGCAAACCAATGTCCAAATCATCAGAGTATGACCCAAATAATTCTATTGGGTAATAATCATGTTATGATAATACCATAGATGAGGAGTAATGATTTGGGTTCTTATTTTTTTATTAAATAATTATGTCATTTGAGTGTTGTATCAATGATGTACTGGATATAATAATTATGGAGTATATAAGGATTGTAGAATAGTATTATTTCATTAAGGACATGAGATCGTGTGGATCCAAAAAAGTGAATCAATAGCAGAATAATTTTTTTGGAAATATATGGATGAGAGAATGATATATCATAATACGGTTCTGATAGTGAGGAATTGATTTTGGAATAATACATGATTTATTTGGATAAATTATATTGCATATTCTTGACTACCTTAAAACTGATTAATGATTTTTACATTCTATAATAGTTTCAGTTAACAACATTTTTGTATACATTGTGTATATCCAGTATTTTATAATGAATAAGTGAGAATGAATGTAATAAATAAGGTCTTATGTTAATTCAGGATGTCGTAGTGTTTTTAAAAAATACATGATGAAGGTGTAAAAATGTTATTACATGGAAAAAAGTTATTCATTATGTTTAAATTCCTTATAAATTTTGGACTATGAGTTTGGATAGAAGTATTTTGGATAAGTCTAAAAGTTGGAATGGATGATGTTTGAAATCATATTTTTGGATTTTTATAATTGGACAACAAGAAGATTGTGTGCCAACCCATCGTATCAGACAAAGCTGCAGGAATCAAACTCACATCTATAGTGTGATTGGGATTTATCCCATACCACTAGCCTACGTGATGTCCCTGGATTGTTTAATGTAGTTTCTTTTTTTAAATATTTGATATTTGAATTATAAATTCATTATTTTTGGAATCCTATATGATTATGATAAATAAAATATATTTTTTGGTATCTTTAGATTTAAAAATGATTTTGTGGTAGGAATTAGTTGAAGGATGAAACTCTAATTGTCAAGTATATATATATATACTCTTATTTTAAGGATAAATTAATTATTAAACATTAGGGAAGGGATCATAAAACCAAAAATGTGTTTTCCTAATCCCTTACGTTTTGTTGAACCGATGGTATTTTAAATCATCATAGATTGGTGGCTTTGAGGCCCACAATTCTACAATTGTTTTTGATTGATGACCTTAATAACTCCCTATAAATATTTATTTTTTCCACCAATTATGTCTCTCTGATTTCCACCAATGTTTTCGTAATCAAGATCATAATTTGGTGGTGACTTTTTCATTCCCCTTTTCCTCTTATAAAGACTAAATTTTGTTAACCCAATTTATGATGTGGGTTTTCCCACAAATATATTTTCAATTTTCAACCATTTATTTTTAAAGAACAAAAAAAATTACAAGGACACTATTTATTGACGGGGGGAAGAAAGTAACACCCCCATGATTTCAAAGTAAGTTATTTCTTCAAAATAATTCAATAACTTTCACTACACGCAACACTGAGTTCATGTGCACCATAACATACCAAACTAACCGTTCAAAACCGATTTTGAATAGTATTAACTGAAATTTTAACTATATACAATCCTTATAATTTTATAATCCATATTATGAGTTTCTTAGACATAATGTAAGAACTAAATCATTTTCTTCAGGTAAAATAAGTATATTTAAAAAATTGTACTTTTACCTCCATTTAATGGTGAACCATTTTTAAAAACAATATTTGAAACTTTTATATATTAAATTTGACAAAATAGCCATCTTATTTAGAATCAGGACATAAGAATTTAGTTTCAATAAATTTTCAGTGTTTTTCAGATGACATTCATAATTATGTGAATAGTAAAAAATACTATAATTTAACTGAAAACAACTTTTGTAGTCAAAATAATTTATATTAAAAAATTAAAAATGTTAATGCTTTGGAAGTATAAATAGATTATATTTTTACCATTAAATCCAATGTAGGTAATTTTATGTAATTTCACTTTGATATTGGATTTAATGATTTGTTAATCTTTTAATATATATAGTTGCTTAAAAATAAGCGTTTTGGTTTTTACAATGTGAATAAATATTAAATTAATAAATTAATCATATATGTTTCTAATTTTCTAAAATAGTTTTCATTTCTGGTTTTGGAAATTTGAAATTAGCCTTTAGTGAATTTTTGGTTCTTTTCTGAAAGCGTACAATTTTTGATAAATAGTGAAAAAAACACAGGTTATCATTTAAAACCGAATTTTTAATTAAATAATTATTTATTTTATTTAAATTTATTTTATTTTAAAATAGATATATAATACCTATATAAGATCAATTTAATTCATTGGAGTCAATTTATTATAATTTTAGATATATAAAATTTTTGATAGAACTTTTTACCGTCTTTCACCCACCTCCTAGGAAAATTTGCAAATTCCCATAAAACAAAATTTTATTGCTTTTGTGGGAGAAATTTCAAAAATATGAGAGACACAGTTGATATAATTTTGTTAAATATGGTTCAATAAGATAAAAATATTTTTTTCATCAATAGTAACTTTTTACTTTTATTTACTACGGTTAAAAGTAATTATGGTAATTAACGGTAAAAATTATATTACTCTTACCCTAACACATGTAATAATTCTATTGGATAAGTTTAATTTGACAAAAAAACAACCTTAGTTATAAAATATGACACTTTAGGTCCATTTGGATTAGATTAAGACATTTATTAATATTTTATTTAAAGAAGAGTTAAAAGGGATTAAATCATTTTTTAATAACAAAACAATTTTTAATATAAGATTATACATAAGATAAATTCAACTATAAATATTCATTAGAAGGATAAGACTATTTCCTAAATAATGGAATTTTATTTATAATTTTTAGAGGTTATATAATTAAATTTATTAATGAATCAATAATGATGTAGTAATTAACTTATTAATGAATGAATCAAATAAATGATATTATTAGTATTTTAATATTTATAATTTCATAGTTTTTATAAAATAAACTAATTTTTTATGTGTATATGACATGTTAGGATTTATTAGATGTATTTTTTTTATGTAATCATGCTATTATTAGTTTATCAAAAAACAAATACCAAATAGTGTCAAAATTGACAAAAAATACTTTTTAAAACCTATATTATATTATTAATTGATATAATGGTCCCAAAAATCATTAATTCTCATAGACGACATATATAATAATATATATGACATTAATGAACCAATTGGGGTTCTATTAGTAGTATATAGTATGTTTATTAGAAATATAGTGTAAGAATATAAGTAGACATGGTAAAAGATTAATTTTTTAACTTAGAGTTAAATCTAAATGATAAGTTTAAATGGTAATCTAAAATTGTTTAAAACCTATTGGTTGCGAGTATTTTTACCCATCCCCACCCTATCTTCGAAATAATTTACTTTGGAGCCATTATAAATCGAATAAGAATTTATTATAAAATAATATTTTATGTTTTTCCAAAGGAGCCCTTCACCCCTCTTATAAAAGGGAACTTCCCCTTCTCTCAAATTCACACCTCCAAATCCATATGGATCAGAAATCCCCTAACCAAATATCTTCACAACTATCTTAAAAACATCCAAGAGGCTTTCTTTTTGTCAGAATTCCAACCTATGTAGCCCCTTTGATCAAATCAAAAGGATGAACCAGAAGAATAGGTAATGATTACCCCCACAACCTTTAAAGTTCTCTTATTATTTAACATACTCTTTTCCTTGTGAGTTTCATTCTAAAATAATAAATCCAGTATATTATATATAATTCTATGTTATTATAAATATGTCACAACTATATTCATTATTCTATCCATCTTATAAATGATAAAGTAACCATGTGTGCGTATATACGGCTTACCGTCTCCACGCCGTGTTGTAATTTTTATTCAAGACTATGTTTTTTGGATGGAAATAATGAAGATTAATATGTATTTAAATAACGATAATAAATGCTAATGTATCTATAAAATTAATATAATATTCAATTCCATACCATTATTTTGATGATATTCTTGATCGGGCGTACGTACAGATTACCCTCTCTACAACGCGATGAGATTCATTTCCACGATCACCATTCATCGATGTTTAAAAAAATATATATTAATGATATGTATTTAATATATGACATAATAATGCTAATATATATATATATATGTATGTATGTATGTATGTATGTATGTACTAACATATATCTTATTCAATTAGTTCCGTTCAATACGATATGAAAACGGAAACATCATTTTTGTGTATGAATGGACTACTATCTCTATAAACGGTGTTTTCATATCATATAAATTTCTATAATACATATTTATATTATAAACATATATGATATATAAATAATTTTGTATATTATGGTAGTATTTAAATTCTGGTCTAAGTGATACAATGAAGAGTAACATGTTATAACACGTATGATAAATAAAGCGATTATTACATGAAATGTTAATTTATTATGGAAATTATTATTAAATTGGTAGTATAAAGTCCTAAATGAATCGTGTATAATATCATAAATATTAATATGGTTCTATTATAATTTAATAACATAATATGATCTTTATATAAGTGGTTAAACATAACCTCGACTAAAGGAAAGTGTTAGGTAATGGTTAATTGCACAATATCTTTATTATCCGAGATTGTTTTTATGTATGTATCGACTGATACATATTTGTTGTCCATGCCCATGTTTCATAAAATAGTTTTAAAAGGGTTTATATTAAATGACTTTTTTGCAAAAACATAATTTTAAATGTTTTAATGATTTATTCTTCTAATTTATTTTTATTAATGTCCATGTTTCCAAAATGGTTTTTTAGATTTATTTAAATTGACATGAATGTTTTAAAATGTTTATTACATTCTATAGATTAAAAGTGGTATGAGACACTTTTATTAAAATATATATTTTTATATATTCCTATATAAATTGTTTGAATTTTAAATTTTTTCATGAAAAAGAGATATTTCTCTAAAAGAGTTTTAAAAATCATTTTCATCTAAGTCAAAATCCACTAAAGGATTTTAAACATGTTTGAAGTTGAATTTATTATTATACAAAACTTCTATATTGTATTGAAGGTTTTTTGATATGTTTGAATGTGGATGTTTCATTTTTATACCATTCATGGTTTATAGTGAACTTATTGACATTTCGTATGCTAGTTTTAATACGAATGATTATGTTATGTTTAAACATGTTCATATTAGAAATGTATTGGACTAAGTAAGTGACGGGTGGAGCCCGCAATAACTCCTCGATTCATCGGTGTGTCTCATTAGACAACTTGACACGGAATTTTCTGAGGCCTTTCCAAATTTTATATATGGTTTTGGTGGAGTCCTCAATTATTTTTAGATGAATGGGCGGAGACCTTGGAAAAATGGTGGAGAATGTCTGATATTATTATGAAAATAATATTGATGGATCATGTGGTCATTTGACTAGTAGATTACCCGTGATTATGTTTTATTATGAAATTATTTTATTAGATCGTATTCTTGCAATAAATGTATTCATGTTTATTATTGGTAAAGACATGTGGTTTCAATTATTCACCATGCTTTGTATTTATGTTATCTTCTATTGTATTTCTTACACTTACTGATCATTTGAGCTCACCCCATTCTGTGTTTTATACCCATGAATCCACGAATTGTATTGTGCTTGATATGTAGGGTTAATCAAAGATAATAATGGTGTTAATAAAGGATTATTAATGTTGTGATTTATGTTATAATGTGTAATGTTACATTCATGTATGTAATCTATTTTACAAGACTACGAAACTGATCGATCCTTCGGGTCTTGATTATTTATAATCATGCAAATGTATTAAAATAATGCACTAACTTTGGGTAACTAGGTTCAGGGTGTTATAGTTGGTATTAGAAATATTATAGTAAATATTGGAAGCTAGATTTACATAAACTCTAATTATAGCACATAGACCTATGATAGACTTTAAAGATTAGTATATAAGAACTTTCTAGAAATTTGGTAATGTAGAGATATTGTGAGTTTTTTCAAGAAAATACATTTATGTTTGGATATGAGCAGGTAGTGGAGGCTCCAGTACAGATGTACCTTGAAGTAAAACCCGAAAATATCGCTTTGAGCTCGACTCGAACGGGAACTGGTGCATGACAACGGGCTTTCTTGCATTCCTGGTTACAAGACTCCCAGGGGATATGCATAAGATAATTTTCATTTTATTTACAAACCACTATGACAATTTTATGATTATATACATCCTGAATGAAATAAATTTTTTGATTATGGTTTATATCCATAAATTTATCAATTTACATTAGGTATTTTACATTTTTGGAATTATTAAATGTGATTCATAAACTAGGATAGTGTATGCCATTGTTTAGAAATGGAACCCAGTTGAAGGAATGAGAACTCCAGCAATACGTATGATCCAAATAGTAAGAAGGGTCATATCATTCATGGTATTAAGAAAAAATTTAGAAAGGAAATAGTATTCCATGTAATATCATCATATGAAAAAATTTTATCATGTGTTAATAAGACCCAAGAAGAATTCATTGATTTCTATGGATTTGAAGGGAAGCTAGAGGAGAAAAGTACTGTAGAAAGAAAGATGGATAAAGGAAAGAGGTTAAATAATAATTTTCCCATATGTTATAACTGTGGGGATAAAAACCCTGGAACATACCTGAATGGAATGGTAATTTTTTATAAGTTTGGAAAAAAAGGACACCAAGTACGTGACTGAAAGGGTAATAAAAAGGTGTCTATTGTACAATGCTTCATCTGCAATGTGTTGGGACACTACGCGAACCAATGTCCAAATCATCAAAGTATGCTCCAAATGATGCTAATTGATAATAATCAAGTTATTATACTACCACAGATGAGGATGACTAATTAGGGTTATTATATTTTTTTAAAATAATAATTTCATTTGAGTGTTTTATCAACGATGTACAGGTTATAATAATTATGGAATATATATGGATTGATCTGTAGTGCTATATCATTAAGGGCATGAGATTGTGAGGAACCATGAAAAGTTACACAATAGAAAACTAATTTATTGGAAATATATATTCGAGTGAAAGATAAAATAGAATATGGTTCTGATAATTAGTTAGTGATTTTGGAATAATACATGATTGATTTAGATAAATTATTTTGGATATTATTGAATCCCTTGAAACTGATTAATGATTTGTATATTCCATCATTGGTTAACTTTAAAACATTTTTGGATAGAATGAGTATATCAATTATTCAATAATGAGTAAGGGAGAATGAATGTAATCAATAAGGTTTTATGGTAATTTAGGATGTCTTGGTGTTTTAAAAGATTAAATTATGGTGTTCACATGTGGTTACTAGGAAAAATGATCTTCATTTTGTTTAACATCCTTATAAATTTGGGACTGTGAGTTTGGATAGAAGAATTTTAGAATATTTATAATGGTTTGAATGGCTTATGTTTGAATTGTTATTTTTGGTTTTTTAAAGGACAACATGCAGACTTCATGACAACCCATCGTGTCGGGAAATGCTACTGGAATCGAACCCACAACTATAGTGCGATTGGGATTTATCACCTACCACTGGAATACACGATGTCCCTAGATTGTATAACGTATTTTCTTTTTTAAGTGGTCTGATATGTGAATTATAAATTCATTATTTTTGGAACCCTATATAATTATGATAAATATAATATTATTTAAAATCGTTTAGAGTAAATGATGAATTTGTTGTAGGATTAGTTAAAGGATGGAACTCTACATGTCAGGTATATATATATACATATATATATATATATATATATATATATATATATATTTCCCCTTATTTTATTTATATATTAATTATTAATCTTTAGGAAAGGGATCTTAAAACCAATAATTAGTTATTTGTATACCTTACGTTTTGTTGAAACGATTGTATTTTAAATCATCATAGATTGCTGGCTTTGAGGGCCATAATTCTATAATTTTATGTGATTGATGACTTCAATCACTCCCTATAAATATTTACATTTTTTCTTCTAATTATGTGTCTCTAATTTCCAACAATGTTGTCCTAATCGAGATTATAATTTGGGGGTGACTTTTTCATTCCCCTTTTCCTTTTATTAAGACTAAATTTTATTAAACCAATTTCAGATATCAGTTTTCCGACAAATTTATTTTCTATTTTTATCCTTTTATTTTGGAAGAACAATTTCAAATTTCGGGGACACAATTTATTGACATAGGGAAGAATGTAACACCCCAGGATTTCAATGTACGTTATTTCTTAAAGTAACTCAATAACTTGCACTACATGCAACACCGAGTTCATGCGCACTAAAACTTACTAAACTACTCATTCAAAAACAGTTATAAATATTATTAACTGAATTATGAACTATATATAATCCTTATAATATTAGAATTCATATTATGTGTTTCTTAGACATAATGTAAGAACTAATTCATTTTTTTCAGATAAAATAAGTATTTTTATTTAAAAAAAATGCAATTCTACTACCTTTTAATGGTGATGCCTTTTTCAATCAAATAATTATAACTTTTATATATTCAATGTGACAAAATAAACATCTTCATTGTAATCGGGAAATAAGAATTTAGTTTCGACAAATTATTTGTGGTTTTCTGATAACTTTTATATTTGGGTTAATAATGAAATATAATATATATTAGCTGAAAGCAACTTTTTTAATCAAAATAATTTATATTTATAAATTAAAAATTTTAATTGTTTGGAAGTAAAAAATAGATTATATTTTTTCCATTTAATCCAATTCTGGACATTTAAAAAAAATTTACATTGAGATTGGATATAACAAATTGTCACTATTTTGATATATATAGTTTCTTAAAAATATGGGGTTTGGTTTAGAAAAAAGGAATTAATTTTAAATTAATAAATACATATACTAACTTTTGAATTTATTAAAATAGACTTTCTTTTTGGATTTGGAATATTTAAATTAGCATAGGGTGAATTTGTGTTATTTTTCGGGAAACGTTCAATTATTGAATAATAGTAAAAAAACACTGAGTTATCGTTTAAAACTGAAGTTTTATATACATAATTATTTATTTTATTTAAGATTATTTTTGGTAAAAATAGATACATAATACTTATATAAGTTTATTGTAATTAATCAGAGTCAATTTATAATAATTTTAGATATATAAAATATTTTATAGTACAATTCCCTGCCTTTTACACACCTCCTTGGAGAATTTGTGTATTCACCTGAAACATAATTTTACTGCTTCTGTGACTGGAATTTCAAAAATCGGAGAGACACGGTTGATATCATTATGTAAAATGTGGTTCAAAAAAATAAATAAAATTTCGTGTATAGTAACTTTTTATTTATGTTTACCATAGTTTAAAGTAAATAGGGTAATTGAGGTTAAAAATGATTTTATTATTACCCTAAAAATGTATTATTTATATTGGATTAGTTTAATTCTACCAAAAAAAACCTTAGGAATAAAATATGCCCCTTTAGATCTACTTCTATTAGATTAAGAAATTTATTATTATATAATTTAAAGAAGAGTTAAAAGAGTTTAAATGAAAGTTTAATAACTAAAACAATTTTAATATTCATTTATAAATAAGATAAATTCAACTATAAATATTCATTAGAAAGATAAAAAATATTTCTAAATAATGGTATTTTATTTATAATCTTTATAGATTAGATAATAATATTTATTAACGACACAATGATGATTTAGTAATTACCTTATTAATGAAGGAATCAAACAACTGGTATTATAAAAATTGAAATAAATATAATTTAAAAGTTTTTATGACATCCACGAATTTTTAGTTGAATATGTCATGTAAGGATTGATTAATTTTTTTTGAAGTAATCATGATGATATTATTTTACCAAGAAACAAATACCAAATTGTGTCAAAATTGACATAAAATAGTTTTTAAAACAAATAGTATGTTATTAATTGATATAATGGTCTCAAAAATCAATGGATTGAACAAAAGTCTTATATAATAATATATATGACATTAAGAAACCAATTAGGGTTTTATTGGTAGTATATAGTATGTTTATTAACCATATAGTATAATAAAACAAGAAGACATGGTAAAAGATAAACTATTTAACATAGTGTTAAATATAAATGATAATGTTAAAATAGTTTCCTAAACTTGTCTAAAACTTATTTTTTGAGAGTATTTTGATCCATCCCAACCCTAGACGTGAAATAAGACACATTGGAGAAATTATAAATAGAATATAAATTTACTATAAAATAATATTTTATGTTTTTTCCAAGGTGCCCCTCACCCCTCTTATAAAAGGGAAAATCCCATTCTCTCAAATTCACACCTCCAGAGACATATGGCTCCATGAAACCTTGTAAAAATATCCTCCCAACTAACCTAAGGTCATCCCATAGGCCTTCTTTTGGTTATAAAGCCATCTTATGGAGTCCTTTTGATCAAATCGAAATGAAGAACCTGCAGAAGAGGTAAGGATTTCACCACCCTCTTTCAAGTTCTCTTATTCTTCTACTTACTCATTCCTTGTTGTTTCCATTCTAAAATAATAACCCCATTATCTTATATATACTGTGATGTTATTATAAATTTGGAACAACTATTTTCAATATTATATCCATCTTATGGGTGATAATGTCACCATGTGTGCTTACGTACGACTTACCGTCTCCACACCGTGTTGTATTTTGATATTCAACAATATATTATTTGGATTGATATAATGATGAGTAAAATGTATATAAATAAATAAAATAACAAGATAATGACTTTTTAAAATTAATATACCATCCAATTATACACCTTTATGGAAACGATATTGTCGCTCATGCGTATGTATAGATTACCGTCTCCACGACACGCTGAGATTCATTTCCACGATCACCATTCAACGACGATAATAAAAATATACATAACAAATAATTATGTAATATATGACATAATAATTCTACTTAATATATATATATATATATATATGTACTTACCACTATCTTATTCACATAGTTCTATTCAATATGATTTTAAAATGAAAACATCATTTATGCGTACGTATGGATGCCATCTACATAAACGGTGTTTTAATTTCATATATATGTCTATTATACATATTTATATTCTAAATCTATATGATATATAAATAATTTTTTATATTCTAGAAGTATTAAATCTTGTTCTAAGTGATACAATCAAGAGTAACAAGTTAAAATACGTATGATAAATAAAGGGTTTATTTTCTGAAATGTTAATTTAATATGGAAATTATTATTAAATTGGTAGTATAATGTCATAAATGAATAATGTATGTTATCATAAATATTAATATAGTTCTAGTATAATTTAATAACATACTATGATCTTCATACAAGAGGTTAAATGTACACTCTACATATGGAAAGTGGAAGGTAAGGGTTAATTTCACAATCTCTTTTTTATCCGAGGTTATTTTTACGTATGTATCAACTTGGAATTATTTATTATCCATGTCCATGTTTCATAAAATAGTTTTCAAAAGGATTTTAAGGTAATATTTACTAAAACATCATTTTAAATGTTTTAATAATTTAATCATCTAAACAATTTTCTTAATGTCCATGTTTCCAAAATGGTTTTATGGATTTTTTTAAATGGACATGAATGTTTTAAAATGTTAATTACATTCAAAAGTTTCAAAGTGGTATGGGAAAAATTTCCAAAAAATGTATTTTAATTTCATACATTCTAAATTGTGTGACTTATAAATGTCTTCATGAAAAAGATATATTTCTCTCAAAAAGTTTTAAAAATCATTTTTATTTATGTCAAAATAATTTAATGGATTTTAAAATAGTTTGAAGTTTATTTATTATGATACAAAATTTACATATTGTATCGATGGTATTTTGATATGTTTGACTATGTATGTTTCACTTTTATACCATTCACGGTTTATGGATAACGTATAGACATTCTTATCATAGTTTTAATATGAATGTTTTTGTTATGTTTATACCTATTCATATAATGAATGTATTGAACTTAGTATGTGTTGGGTGGAGCCCGCTATAGATCCTCGACGCATCAGTAGGTCTTCCTAGACAACTAGATGTGGAATTGTTTGAGGCCTCTCCCAATTTTATATATGGTTTTGGCCATGGCCTTAATCATATTTAGATGTCTTGGTTGTGGCCTAGACAAAATGTTTTAGAATGTCCGACATTATACATTCCCTCATTATGAAAATAATATTGATGGTTCATGTGGTCAATCGACTAGTAGAAAACCCATGATTTTATTTTATTATGGCATTATTTATTCAGATCATATTCCTACTGTAAAATTATTCATGTTTATTATTGGTAAAGGCATGTGTTTTCGATTATTCACTATACTGAATTATTTTGTTATCTTCCGCTATATTGCTTAACCTTAAGGAGAGTCTGTGCTATCCCCATTCTATGTTTTATTTTTCCAATGATTCCAAGAAATGTATTGTGATTGAGATAAATGGGTATAATAATGGAATAATGGCATTCATAAAGGATTATTTATGTTGTGTAATATGTTATAAAGTGTAATGTAACATTCATGTATGTGATCTATTTTTGATGACTGCAAAACTGATCGATCCTTTAGGACTTGATTCCTTGTAATCATGCTAATATATTAAAATAATGCTCTGACACTGGGTAAATGTGGTTGGGGCGTTACATGTTCTGATCTCACCTGGCAAGCCCCTATTAATATGTGAATATGAGCCTATTATGACCCCTTTTCCTTTATTTAAATATTCTTATAATCATCATCGATGAGAGAAATAATGTTGGTTTTCTTTGCAAGAACCAATTTTTTATAATTACAATAGTTTCGAATTATTTAATTATAGGTATACGAATATGAATCTATCCCTATATCTATAATATTTTCATAATATTCTTGAAATGTACTTTAGTTGTTTCTAAGATGTAATGGAAGTTTAGAAATGTGTGTGTAGGGATATAATCCTGCACATTTTTCCAATATGCTAGGTACTAGCATATATTGTCAATTAAAGTTGTGGTATGAGCCAAATTCTATCTTCCTTGTGCAATCAAAATATTATTATGCGCTTCAAGCATTGTTTTATGGGTATTCACCTCACCCATTCCCCCTATAGTAATATAACCATTGTATAGTTTTAGTGAGCAGGGATATGAGCCTACTCATTGGAAACAATTAGAATATTATAGTTTAAATCATCCATGGGATTGGGAATATGATCCAAATAATAATTATCTATCACATTCCTCACCTAATGTTTCTTCCTAATTTATTGTGTATGACCCTCATAAGCAGTAGTGTGTTGAGTAGTACCCTCAACACGAAACTGACTGGTACCAGAGATATGTTACTGGCACCAAAGGTAGACAAGATCCCTTTTCAATGGAACCTAAACTGAAAGGGATATTTACTTGAATCATTGATCCACCATTATCCAAGAAAGGAAGTAGGGATTCTTGTGATATGGAAATAATCAATCAAACTGGTTGATTTGGATAAGAGGTCCACTATATAAGCTACAGGTGTCCCTTGATTATGAGAACTCATCATCATTAGTACCCACAGACCCTAGTGGGAAACATTAATTTTCAGTATTTTACCATGTTGATGGTACTCCCACATCATTTTGTTCTCCACTTGACATTGCATTTATCAGAAATGTGATACAATTTTGCACACCATGGGGGTTTCAGCCATTGCTGACTTGTTGGATTAGTTTTTGGATGATGAGATTATCTCATATAGGGAATTTTTTGATGAGAAAGGTATCTACAACAATGAATACAATAAGGAACAGGCTAAAATATTAGTGCAATATCATATTCTTGATGCTATCAATCCGATATTCATGGTTAACATATTTTTCCTTTTATTCCTGATATGACCATTCTTCTCGTCAAGACTTGTCAATGCATGGATTGATATATTTCATGGGTACCCCAATTACAGAGTATTATTTGTATGATTTACATCAGTATTAATAGATTTGTTTTGTAAGATATGAAAATAAAGTGCCCCTGTGCATAATTAATCGATCATTATGTTATTTGAGAGATTCACATTGGGTTCAAAAGTTCTGTTAACCTATATTGCAAAAAAAATTCCTAAAATATAATAAAACAATATCATTTTTATGCCATAGATTCAGTTCAGGTTCACAATTTTGGTTTTGAATGGGAATATATGACCACAATGTGCATTCGGTTCGACCCGAGAGTCGACATGGAGTGAGGGAGAGTTAAATGTTCATCAGGATCATTTATTCCAGGTTACCTTTTTCATTAATAATATAATCTCAAAATGGTCCCTACCCCAATAATTGAGTATATAACTACAATCCAAAGTTAAGTGGTTAGTTAGGGATTCATACCCAATGACACATAGGAACTCAGATTTTCTGATTGGTTGGTAGGTCGGACTCTTTGCTCTCTTTTGGTTGAAGTTTTTTCCTAACCTAGGACTCTCATATAGATTTAATATAATTTTATGAAACTATTACTAAGCTAAATATGGGATATGTTTCCCTATAAAAATGATCATAAGATAACTAGTTTTATGTGAATAATAATAAGAGGGTGTCATTATTGAATCCATCTGTATGTATCTGAGTTTATTCATCCATTTCCTAGAAATGAATAGATAATTATATATTGATGTTGCATAACTAGGCACTTTATAATTTTTTTGTCATTTATGAAGGTGGTAGTATTTTAAGGATGGTATTGAGCCATTATAAGGCATCCTAGATATCATTTTTGTAACAAGAATCATAATCCACGTTGTTCATTAAAACTATGAAGTTTAATGTCATGAATAAAAGACATATGTGTATGCTCATTGGAACTAAATATCTAACCAAAAGTCTTGAGAAGAAATCCAATATATCCTAGTTATAGTAGGAGTCAGAGTCATCATTGTTCATTCACATCCTTAAAATCATATGAAATATAGATTGCATTATATGGGGGATGTTTATATCATTCTACTCATCTGGGAATACATAGTATGATTGCCTTGGCTAGTTAGGATTCATGGTTCAAATAACATGACAATTTAAACATTATTTTCCCACAAGAGCTATGATCAATGTGAGAAATAAGGAATAAAATGTAAACAGCTACACTGATTGTTAATGTAGGAATTATGTATTGGAATATACCTTGGGATGTCTAATATAGATCTTTGGCCTCTAGGAAGCATCCTACCTATCCTGGTTATTGTAGGAATTAGAGTAATCATCGTTCCATTGTTTTAGATTACACATCGACATTTCCCTTATGTCTAGGGAATACACAAAGATGACGGAAAAGGTTATAATGTATTGGAATGCCCTTATAAGCAGTACATATCAAATTATTCCACTAGTTGTGGCATAGACACTTTGCTTTCTCTTATATGCAGAGACTGATAATAGAAATTATATGATCATATGACTTCCTATACCCATGTGAGCTATGCTCTGTGTGAGAAATGAGTGATGGAAAATGAATGGTCTCATATCTTATATATGGGGAGAATATATATTGGTATTTCCCTTTTAATAATTAAAATAGATCTTTGGCTTTATTAAGGATCCCTATGTATCCTCTTTATAGAAGGAATTAGAGTCATATTAGTTAAACTGGTTGGGGATTACATAGTAATGATGCCCTTATAACACGGGCATACACACCAATTGTGGACTTGGTTATCATGACATGGTATTCCCTTTAACCTGTCTTACTTTGTCTAGATGAAATGTTTTTATTTTGTGATCTACATGTTGGAGAATGTATACTTGACATGTCCAAATAAAATTTCATGTTCTTTTTAACTTTTCCATGACATGTCATATGACCAGGATGGTATGTCTGAAGGTCATTGCATGATCAAAGAAGACTGGTCTAAATTACATAGCATGACCTGACTAGATTTTTCATGAATCCATCACATGATCTAGCTGACATACAAGGAGGGCTTCACATTATCCTACTAACAAACCATGGTGTCATCACCGAATTTAATTGACATTCTTGGAGGGTGTCATGAGAGTTTGGGTGACATGCCTCAGGGGGTGATTCATGTTCTGGATGACTAGTGTAGAGGATTTCACGAGGGATATTTGGCATTCTATATTTCTACCTTGAGACTTAGCTGAAAAGTACTAATGTTTCCATATGATCTAGGTGGCATGTCTATAGGACATTGTGAGGCATGGATGGTGAGCGATGCAATTTTTAAGAGATTTGGATAGCTTGACCAAGGGGTTTCATCTCACTTGACATGACATGTCCATGGGGCTTTTGATGATCAAAATTGTACACCAAAGGAATGGTTCATGACATAAGAAATATTTCATGGTGTTTTCACTTGACCTGGGTGGTTTATCTAATGTAAATGAGGATCAGTGCATTTTAATTCACATTATTTTACAATATTTAACCCTATTTTGTAAACTATTATTGAATATTACATCTAATTATTTATTGTTATTTTATTATATGTCATTCATGTCGTAGAGACTATTTGGGATTCCATTTGGGTGACCCATAAAAATTCGTTTATGTGATCTATGAGTGACCACATGAAGTGGATATGAAAGCTACAAGATCAAACCAATTGTTCTTCTGATATTACATGGTAGAAATAATTTTTAGTCACAATATTAGCTTCTCAATGAAATACTATTTGTGTGTAATGATATGAGGTTCCCATAGTTTTACCTTATCTGTTAAGCTTGAATTTTTCATGCTGGGGTGGGGGTTTTATATTCCTTGTCACCCCGTCTGTTCACCACTTTTCACTTTGAGTATCATTTCAATCCATGATAGTGTCGATGGAAGACCTTGGAATAACTCCTCTTCATGATTTCATGTTGTATGCCATTCATGATGGATCCTCATGATATTTATAGATAGTTAGACTATCCCATCAATACCCCATTTATTGTATTATAGATGATTAACAGTGTCTTGTTTAATCATGTGAACATACCAAGAGCCTTTCATATTATATGAGTAACATGTTGAAGTGCATTCATGAGATCAAAATTCTATTTAGAAGGACATTTTTTATCTGGGTAATCATTCATGAATCCTGCTATGAGATAGGGATGACTTGTCAGGGGGAAATCATGAAATCATAATGGTTTATCTAAGGGTCTTATATTACCGTTCTTGGTATAACCAATGTGTGTGGCTTGAGTTTTACAACTGTAATAGGCTCCCATAATTTCTATATTTAATTACACTGTTTATTTTAAAAAGGATAGGTATATCTCAATTTTGAATGGGAGTTGTCGAAGACAGTCACCCAACCTAATAGTAATGCATTGCACGACCAATAAAATTGCATTTGGAGATGTGTGAGAATTTCATGTACAGTTCCATATATTTTTCATTACAGAGAAAATGGGGAAAATACTATCACTAGGAATTGTCTGAGGATATTTTAGTGACGACGATGACATGAACGTAGGCTTTCACAAAATGCGGTGAACAAATCATTGAGCGCATGTTGTGTCTTGTGGGTCATCAAGGGCATAACACATGTGTCAAATGGCCGCAAGAGGCTCCCACTATTTCCCCTTTTTATTTCCCTTATTTTTTTAAAATGATTGGGATCTTGTAGGGTTGTATAGAGACAGTCAAATACAATCATTTTCCCCTTTGGAAAAGTGTCACATGAGTTTTATGAATGAAATATGATCAAATATTTTGGGTATTTTCCTAATATTTTTCCATGTACATTTTGATATATATTCATGAGTCTACCAGTTAAGAATTAATGTGACAAGTGGGTGCTTTTTTGAATATCATCTCTGACCATCGATTGTTTGGGTAACCTTAACAAGAGAATAGTTTTTTTTCGATGGGACTATATTAGGGACTCCAATAGTTTTCCATGTCCATGGCCATTCAAAATACCACCCACTTTTCATTTGATCACATTTCTCTTAGGGGTTCACATGATCCATGTGATCATGGACACTTTCCATTTTTTTTCTTTGGTGGTGAAATAATACCTATATTCTGGTATTTCATCCACTATGAATTTTTCCAATGCTCAATTGGTAGGCGTCAACACTTATGTGGAGAGATCCCTCAAATTTATGTTTATATAATAATGTAGACACTATCTATGGGTTACTATAGTTGGTGTTATTATATACGCCCTACTCGTATATTGAATAATGAAATCCCATAGTTAATAAATCGTGACTGAAAAAATATTGGTGAACACCATGTAGAAATCCAGCCACCCCCTCCATGTTATTGGATTTATATAACTTCTTGAAGGTTGATTTCTATATCAAGCCTATCATTTATATGAGTCCTGCTACAATATCTCTTTCCTTTACAATTCCTGATAGTGAATTGTGTAAATATATGAATCAAATTTACTTTCAATTCCATATAAATTAATAAATTTTATTTATTTAATTTAAATTAATATTAATCTATTCTTTCAGTTCATGTTTGTTCTATTTAAGCTTCACCTTCATCATCCTTTCCTTGTGATTTCCTTTAATGGTTTCCTAATTTAATAAAAACCTCATTTCTAGGTGATTGTAATTTAACGGATCACAAGGATTATCAATTAATAGAAAAACCAGTACCCTCTAGAATATAATTTCTTCCAATTGAATCATCAATCTAGACCATACAAATTTAAAATTGTATCCTCTAAAGGCTGTGAACTACCACTATATTTGATGATCATGGTGGATTAGGATAGTCATCTCAAAAACAGAACATTCCTCAAGTAACCCAATTTCAGAAATGATTTTGATATATATAGAAGATTCTGTATAACCACTATCTATCTACTGACATTCTTTAATACTCAGTAAACCAATCAATCAAAAGAACTTGAAAGCCATCCAAATGATCTCAACACAACAAATACATGGTTCATTTGAAAATTTAAAACCACAAATCAGAGATTTATGACCAATATTTGGTATCAATTTTTTTGGTATTAGTCGTTCAAATAGAGCCACTCTTTTATACCACTAATTGTGAAATTTGACATCAGACTTCCAGTAGCATTAATTAAACTTGTTGGAGGATTTTCTATACCATGTATATTAAAATCTCATGTGTCACATACCAGATTGAGTGAATTTAGAACTATAAAATAAAAATATCAAAACATTTAAATTAAATGTTTCGTCATTATATCAAACTATGAAACAAGTAACCTATAAGGGTCCAAATATTCATGGCACACCCAAGTGTATAATACATCAATTTATAGAAATACCAAGAACAATAGCCACAATGCTAATTCTTAATTCATTTTGATTATATTTACATTATTTCATAAAAAAAGATATTCCATAAACAATTAATTTTAAAAAAACACATATATGAATGATTCCAACAAAATAAACATAGGAAACTGATCAAAAAAATTCATAGTTCGTGAGATGGTGCACTGAAAATTTCATTGAGGGAAAACTGAGTTATTGCATATTCCATCTTTCGAAAACATTATCTTAGACCACGTCATAAGGGACCAATATTGGACACCACTCATAAATGGTAGAACCTCATAATACCACTCATCATAATTAACACCCACCAAAAGAACATCCTAGGTAATTTCTATAATATCTCTCAACCTGCATTCATAGATCCATTAAAAAAACATGACATTTTCAATTATGGATTTGATATCAATAAATGCAGCCCAATTAAAACCTTCAAAAAAATAACATCAATATAAAATTTATTAATTAAAAAACCAATTAACAATTATTTTTATAGTTTTATAGGATTAGGAAAAACTCATTCATTGTGGACACTTCAACTGAGTATCCATTTTTCCAAATATATAATATTTTTAAGATATATCGTGATATAACATCACATCATTCATCATGACCTAACCCATGTTCATATTTATCCTTAGAATACTATAATTTTTTTTAAAATGCGGTATAATCAAAAAAAGTTCAATAACTGACATAAAAATAAATAAAGAACTCGTTGTTCCATTAAATCTCATAAAAATTATAAGGATACAACCTTAAATATTATATAGTCCCGATTTTTTAGTTGAGAACTCAATTTATTTAGTTTTTAAGATCTTTTTAGGTTTATAGTTTAAGAGAATTTGTTCATAACTATTACATAAGAAAACCATAAAATATATATTAGATACTTACAGTTTGTATTCATTTTCCACAGTATACAAAACATTTAATAAGAATATTGTTTTATTTTATGGACATATATTTTTAATATTGATATTGACCTCATTCTTGTACCTACTAATTTAATAGAATCCTATAAAAAATGAGTGACATAATATCATTCTTGTATATAAAACTATAGAAAAAACCTATTAGTCTATGAATAATTATAAAAAAAATTCCTTCTTAAAATAATCAGTGGCCTGAAAATAAATATTTTATTACACAACAAATAACGTCCTATTCCCAAATATATTCATAAAAAAATTCATAATAAATATTAAAAGAAAAAATTAAACTCTTATTGTTTTCTTTGAAATAAAAAAAAATTACACGACATTTTGTTTCACAAAAAATATATATTTCACACTTATGGAATAAAAGATACATTTCCTTTAACATAATATCATTAGCATACCTTGTAAAATAAAAGGATTACATAAAACCATAATAACCATGTATAAATCACATATGTAACTTGAGGCAGAATTTTCACATCACCCTTACATATGGGGTAACCCTAATTGTTACACACGGAGTAACCATCATTGCTGTACATGTAAAAACTATCTTAGTTACACCCGAAATAATAATCATGATTATTCTAAGAAGAACCATCATGGTCAACTTCTATACATAAATCTTACATATTAATTTTGAGAGTGATCATGGAACCACCTATCCTTATTTTATAATGAATCCACCAATCATCTTAAATAATTTCCATGAATCATAATTTGATCATCACAAATAAATGCTTGAAATTTTCAAATTTAGACTCCCCAAAATATTATTTTCACCAATAATAAAACATTTCTTAATATTGAAATATCCATTCCATTTTTAAATCCTTTTTCTAAAAATAATAGTGAATGTTGTTTTTTCATTGAAGAATAAAATATAATCTTATAAATGAATTATGATATCAAATAATGGTTATAGTGGTAGTAAAATTCAATTCCACCATATAAATTAATAAAAATATACCTTTTGTCTTTAGTAATGAATGTAAAAATATTCCATAAAAATATTCCTTTTGAAATACATTGAATGAAACAAAAAGGATAAATACTCTTATTTTTAGAGTTGTATATTGTCCATATAAATATTCCCAAAAAATAATTTAGAAAAAATATGTTCTTTTAAGAGAAATATTGTTTTAATGGAAACATTAAAAGAGGGATTTGAAAATAAAGTCTGTTAACTTATGATCGACTTGCCATGTGAATTAATTATATTCTTTATTAATAAATATATGTTCAATATTTACATTATTTGTAACCATTTTAATGTTTTTAAATTTTTTTTATTTAACTTATTACCATTTTATATACAATTACATAACCTATTAGGTGTTTTTGCATTATTTGGATCATATATCCAAACTGACATCATTTGGTTAATAATAGTCAAAGAGGACATTATTAAAAAATATATATATAATAGTAATAATGATAAAATTATAATTTTTATCCCTAATATTTTTTAAATACTACCATTTAATATGGTTTAGAAAAATGAACTGAGTTACAATCATAGATTTGGTTTGTTGTACGTATGCATGTGTAACATCTCCATTTACCAATGATCATTATGGAAAGAAGGTAAGTATTATTTTGACTATAAATAGTGTTAATAATATTAAAATTAAAATATTATTTCTTTCAATATACTTATATTTATAATCATTATGATGTGGTGCTAAAAAACGAATAGCTTCATGGAGGTGGTAGTCAACACGTATGCACAAAATACATTATCATTTTTTAGTTAATGGAAAGTTATGAAAATAAGGATTATATTATATTTTATGGATCATAAATATTTCATTATAATATATATATATATATATATATGAAATACATCACAATAACTAGCGATAATAACCTTTGATGTTAAACAAATTTAATCAATCTGCGAGGCGGTAGTCCACCAAACACACGAATGAATGGTTCCATACGCATTTGAAATAGGTTAGTGATGGATATAGGTTATGTAATTAGCATAATAAAATATCATTATAGGGGATAAATTTATGTTATTGTTTAATCATGGTTGAGTAATATTTTAATAAGTTAGAAAAGAAACAAAATGAAAATATCTAGTTAAGAACTATACCTCTTCTTTAGACACCCTCTTAGTGTTTACACCAAAATATTTCTTAATATGGTTTTATAATAAAATATTCCTCAAAAACATGGGTGAGGATGTAATTATGGTAATTTAATAGGTATTATTATAATTAATTTTCTTTTTATATGTGATTAAATGAGAATAAGGGGTACACTTTTATAAGATATGGGAGGTGCACTATATGAATTTTATTAAATAATATATTAATATAAATTTACATTGATGTAAAAATAGCTAAAAACCTATAATATTACAATATTATATGATAGTGAGTACAAAAAAACTCATATAATGTTATTTTTACTAGTTTATATCATATTTTAACGCTTATAATTTTGTTTTATCCCTTGATTAGAATTTTAAAAAATATAATGATATTATTATTTTAGCTCAATTAAAGGGTTAATATACTTGCTATAAAGTGAAAACATCCAAAAAATGGATCATAGATAACTTCATAAATCATATCCAATTTAATTTTCCTTTGATAATATTTTTAGGTTTTTTGAATCATTTAAAAACATATTTTCTGTTATAAAATTAAATTAATGTCCACTTTAGAACTATTCATTTACTAAGAATTTAATATATATAATAAAAAAATGAAATAATATTCATTGAATAAAAAAATATATGATAAAATATTTTTTTATATAAAATTCTGTGCCAAAAAATCATTCGGTTAATATTATTTAGAGTTCTTAAAATCATTTTTTTTCACTACATAGACAAGAACTATGCCAGTGTTGCATTAGAAATTAAAATAATTATTTCGCAAATACAAATTATAAATAAATTATTATGATGAAACTAAATCATTTATATTTCAAAATAATACTTATAACCGAATATATCCTCTATTTAACCCTATTAAAATAATATTATTGTTATTACAAATTAGAGTGCGAGATTTTTTTCATTTCATTGTTTAAAAAATTATAACAGTCAAAATCATGGAAAATGGAAAATTTTCAATATATTCCATTGTCGGTTTATTAGGTATATGATATAATCCTTCAATATAATTTAGGAATGTGTTAGGGTCATTTTTTAGTCATTAAAATTTTATTTTCATCCATAATTACCTAACTTAAACATAACATTTGTAACAATAAATACTAAGGTTCTTATACATAATATACATAAATTTAAAGAAAACTATTTCAAAATTTGGACCCACTAATACCAAATATTGAATCCAATTTTCGAAATTCTAATCATATAATATTTATTAATTAATTTAAAATTAAACCAACAAACATGAAGGAAAATAGTTTATTAGACAAATGCCCTTTTATGAATGAAATGTTTCTATGCATAATATTAATTCCAAATCCAAGAATTATATTTTTTTTAAGAAAATGAACATATTGAATTTTAAAACTAATCCAAAACAGAATTTTAAATATTAAATACTTGAAAATAAAATAAAATTTTCAATAAATATATGTATTTTTACTATTCATTGAAGTATGAAATTTTTAAATAAAATTCTGAAAAAAATAATCAGATTGGTTTTTTTTTGAAATGATGAATAAAAAAAGTCAAAATCATTTTTCCAAATTAAAATTATGTAATTTGGAAATCATTCTTCTAAATAAACCCATATTATGTCTGAAATACATATTTAATTAAAAGTAAATATTTTTTTCCTTTTGACTGAATATATAAATAGTAATTTCATAATGAAAATGACTATATAAAATATAACTATTGAATATTAATAAGTCATTAAAATAAGTCATTCTAAAATAATGTGGTTAGTTCCAGAATTTTTTTTTTAAATAATCATGGTACTCAAAAATTACCTTTTCATACCCATGAAATCAACTTCTCCACCCAATGATATTTGTAAAACATTTCATAAGGAATATTAAATGAAAATGAAAATACATAACTTTTCATTTGATAACCCTATAATCTAATAAAAACATTTCCAAAATGTAATAAATTTCACTGTTAAAAAGAATCATATGCATTCCTTTTAATAATAAGATCATTCCTTTCCTTTTTAAAATAATAATATTTCCATAAAATCCCATAACATTCGAAGATAAATCGTATAGTTAACATGATGAATTAATTTAATAAAACCATTTCAATAAATATTATAAATATATTAACCATCATGGTTAAAAATGGATTATTCTTCATGGTAAATTCCAATAATCTCTTCGGAGATACCTAACTGGTTAACATTGTCCATTTACCCAATAAATTGGAGGGTTATAAGGGGATCACCCAATCATAGAAAATAATGTAACCACACACCATATTTTATACTAAAACCACCCAAATTTGGTTTATAACACAACCACCCATTACCATAAACAATTCCCAATAACTATATAAAAATAATATCACATGAAAGCTTGTAAAAAAATATTCATTGCACTCATAAGAATAATATTTCACCATATCAAAATATTTGATTAATTTTTAAATGATTTTGAAAATTCCTAGAATATAAGGAAGGAGTATTCTTATTTGAAAAAATAATAAATCCTCTAAATGAATCAAAACATTAAATAATGGTTATATTAGTGGGAAATACCATTAAATCCATTTAAGTTAAAAGAGATCATTCATTTTGTCTTTTTTATAGAAAGATAAATCATTCAATAAAAAGATGAATTTTGAAATCCATTTTATAGAAGTGTTGTGAAATTATGTTTATAATTCATTTATGTATATATATATATTAGTTTTAGGAATATGGACATGGAAGATAAATATATAGAATATAAATCATTATAATATATACAACAATGTTTTTAATGTAATGTTTCCCATAACTCGAGTAAAAATCATCACCTATGTTTATTATCATAAAAAATGATATAATTATTTTAATTATTCACATTAACAAAAACAATTTTCAATTTACATATTACTTTTTTGATCCACAGTTTGTTATATTCAACTTCTAAATCAATTATGTTAATGGAGGACATTTGGATGATGTTTGAATTCTATGTCCAACCTGACTTCTGTGGGTAGAATATGGAAAAAGATGTCATGATTTCATCATATACATAATAATAATTATGGAATAATTATCAATTTTATATATCAATTTTACTTTTAATATCAATAAAAAATTTTGGTAATGAAAAATGATTCAAGCTACCATTACAGAGACGGAAGGTCCTACATAATCATGAGTAACATTTCCATTTTTAAATAAAATTGATTAAAATATGGTAAGTTTTATTTTCTTTTTAAAAAATTAACATTATATCATAAATATCATATTATTTCAATATGTTTATTTATATATATCATCCTTTGGATTTGGTGACAAAAAATGAATCACATCAATTTGTGGAGATGGTAATTCAAACTCAAACACGAACGATGTAATCATTTGTCAATGGATATAAATGTAAAAAAATATATTATTTTTATATTTTAGAAAATGAATATACTACATGGATATAATATATAAATATTAAATCTGTGGATTCATTTATCAATTTTTTGGAAGAAGAGATGGATATAAGTTATTTTATTTACATAATCACTTAAAATTATATGGAAAATAAATATATATTATTATATCATTATGGATTGAAGAGATTTTAATGAGGTATAAAAAGAAATAAAATGAGAACACTTGGTTAATAAACAAACATTTTATTTAGACAACCTCTTTAGGTGTATACCTAAATCCATAATAATTCATATTTATGATAAAAACAAGGAATATTGAATTTTTTACGGTATGTTAGGATAGTATTTGGGTAATTAGTTTTTATAAAAATAGATTTTTTACATGTGAATAAAATATTAAATGATGTTCCCTTTAATAAGTGAGGGGAGGGGTAGTTTTTTATTTTCATAAAATATTAAATTAATCAAAATTCTTATTCATGTTAAAATGGATCCAAAATGATTTTAGTAAAATATAATATGATTAAGATTCTAGAAACTATCATGAAATTAGATTTGAATAATTTTACATTATTTTTTACCATTACATTTTTGATTTAACACATATTATCCCTTTCGACAATTAACATGATAATAATGTTTTTTACTATTTAGCAGTCAATACGGTTATTATACAAGGAAAAATTATACAATAAGTGTAAGACAATTGATATTTACAACCATATACCAATAACATTGAAGAGAATATTATTTTTAAAAATTCAAAATCATTTAGTAATATATTATTTACTTTATAATATAATTAATGTCATTTTTGGAACAATTTGTTTCATTCGACTTTGAAAATAGGATGACAGAAAATGAATTAGAATATTTTTTGGGACCAAGATGAAGATTAAATTGGTTTTTTTCAAATTTTGACTTTTTTGTCATAGAAGTCACTATTTTGTCATGGAATTATATGACAAAAAGAAAATCACTTATCTTTGTACTTGGTGAGAATTGTATTTATCCATGTTTTAAAAACAATCATACTCATGTTTTCTTGAAAATCACACTGATTTTGTCCATCATTATGGGAAAATGATGTTGTTTTGAATGGACTCACCTCGAGTCTGGTATGTGATAATATTGTAGTGAGTAATTTATCATCATCTATAATGAGTGAATAAATTACATGTAGAATGTATCATGTTGTATGTAAATTGGCATCAAATTCACTATGGATCCAGTGTAGAAAGGGTGATTTTTTTGATGAAGTATCAGAGCCTGCATGACTATGATAAAATAAAATGTAATGGTGATTTTATTATTTTTATTTCACATAAATCATAAATTGATTGAAGTAATTATGAGCCAATGTTGATAGATGAAAATGGAATATAGGTATTCCAAATCATACCCAGATTTATCATATCATTGTGGAAGAGAAAAAAAAATTGATGCCACCAAATAAAAAGGAATTGTACTCATTTTACTAATACTCCGGAATTGTAGCATCCAATCATTCCTCTTTTGCATAAGAATAATTACATACCTAGAATGATTATACCTAGAATGTTATACATAGAAAGACCATAGTATAAACTGTAACAGCCCAAGATTTTATAAAGAAATATTCTTTTTAATTTTATTAATGTCTTGTGTTGTACGCTACACCAAAAGGAGCTTGCACAACACGCATCCTTGTCTTGCCTTGCATTACACGCAATCGCGACCTTCCTCGATAGCGTGTGTAATACGCAATACCGAGTTTCACTAAACAACGATGTGCTATTAAAATATTATTAAAACTAGCCGTTATGAATAGTAATAACCACTTTTTAAAATTCTGTAAATCTTATTTTTCAAAATGAACTTCATTCTTGGATTCAGAGTATCGAATTTAGCCTAAGGTGAAATTTTGGTACTTTTCGGATAACGTTCATATTCTGATGAATAGTGAAAAATTACTAAATTATAATTAAAAACAACTTTTTTAATCGAAATAATTAATAGTGATAAATTATTAATTTGAGTGGTTTTAAAGTATATTTAGAATATATTTTTACAATTTAATACAATGTTGGTCATTGGTTGTAATTTCACATATAAACCAGACATAATCAAGTGTCAATCTTTTGATATATATTGTTTCCTAAAAACACGCTATTTATTTTAACAGCGGGATTTAATTATAAAATTAATTAATGCAACTTCTATGTTATGAATTTGGTAAAATATATTTCATTTTTGAATTCGGAATATGAAATATAGCTTAGGATGAAATTTTGGCATTGTTCTGAAAAACATCAATTTTTGATGAATAGTGAAACTACTAAGTGGTAGTTAAAAAAACTGAATTTTTCATAAAATTTAATTTTGCCGCTTCTGTGAATGGAATTTCGAAAATCCGAGAGACACGGTTAATATCAAGGACTAAAATGTGGTTCAATGAGATGAAAATAATTTTTTGGTAAATAGTAACTTTTTACTTTTTTACCGCAGTTAATAGTAAATAGGGTAACTAAGGGTAAATATGATATTAATATTACCCTAACACATGACCTAATTCTATTGGACAAATGTAATTAGACCAAAAACAAACTTAGGAATAAAATATGACCATTTAGGCCCACTTGGATTAGATTAGGACATTTATTATTAATTTATTTAAAGAAGGGTTAAAATAGTTAAAATCAAAGTTTAATAAGTAAATCATTTTTAATATGGGGTTATACATAAGATAAATTCGATTGTAAATATTCATTAGAAATATAAAAAGATTTCCTACATGATGGTATTTTATTTGTAATTTTTAGAAATCAAATAATTTAATTTGTTTATGACACAACGATGATGCAGTAATTATCTTATTAATGAAATATTGACATAATTGATGTTATAAACACCAAAATAAATGTAATTTGAGATTTTTTATGAATTCCACTAATTTTCTAGGTTACTATGATATATTAATGTTGATTTAATCAACTTGGTTCGAACATTTAATTCTGTTATGACTTTCACAAAAATCATATATCAAATAGTGTCAAAATTGACACAAAATAGTTTTTAAATCAAATATTATATTATTAATTGTTATTGTATTCCTAAAAATCTAAGGTTCGGCCAAATGACTTAGATAAGGATATATATATTAATAATAAACACTTTGGGGTTAGTTTGGCATGTTATAGTAAGTTTATTAACCATATAGTGAAAGAAAACAAAAAGACATGGTAAAAGTTAAATTATTTAACTTAGAGTTAAATTTAATTGATAAGGTTAAAATAATATCCTAAACTTGTCTAAATTCTATTGGTTGATAGGATTTAGACCCCTACCCACCTTATCTTCGAAATAAGACCCTTTGGAACCATTATAAACCGATTTTGACTTTAATATAAAATAATATTTTGAGATATTCCTAAGGTGCCCCTCTCCTCCCTTATAAAAGGACACCTCCTCCCCCTCCTGCTCACACCAAATTGAGCACTCAAGCTCGGCCAACCCCTGCCATTTTCTCCTCTCCACTTCCCTAGAATAATCCTAGAGGTCCTGGTCTTCTCCAAAGACCAATATTAGTTCCTTAAGTGGAGGATTCAAAGAGGCGTTCCAAAGAAGAGGTAATATCCATTACCGATCTTTTCAATTTCTTTCTTCTTCAACTTCTTATTCTTTAGTTTTTTCATGATAAAGTAATAACATCAGTATTACTTACATACTGATATGTTATTATAAATATTAAACAACCCTAATTCACCTTCTATCCATCCTACGGAAAAATGAAATCACCGCGTGTGCGTACGTACGGAATACCGTCTCCACGCCGTGGTGTAATCTATTTTCCACCATCACCTTACAAGGATGGGTATAATGGTGAAATGAGTAACTATATATGATTATTATGAAGTAATATTGATACTGAAATAATATATATATACTCCAATACAATTCCACGATCATAAGAACGATATCATCACTCGTGCGTACGTACGGAATACCGTATCCACGATGTGATGCGACTCGTTCTACATGATCTTCATTTCATAATGATTATATAAATGAATTGAATGAATGAATATGGTATATACTACACTAATACCATTCTGGAAATGAATTATCTATAACCTAAAGATAATAATAAGAATTTATTCGATAAAACACGCATAAGAACAAAAAGTTATAAAGACCCGAGTAACAAGTAACAATGAAATATTACTAACAAGAATCTAATAATATGACCATATATGATATCATATCAATATGTATGATTCTGGAATAAGTCAATAACATTATTTAAACCATTATACAGGAGGTTTGGACACTTACAAAGCAAGTCGGACCTAAGGTAAGGGAAATATCACAATCTCATTCTTATCCGAGATTGTTTGTACTTTGAAATTTACTAGGGTATATTTTATCATCCACATCCATGTTTCCTCAATATGTAATGTTATTTACATCCACCTAAAATTGTTTAAATCCAATTTTACCCTTCAGTGAGTTTTTAGTAAAAGATATGAAAGGAATCTTTTGTCGTTTTTCATACGAGGTAATTTTTAACTTTTCCGACAAAAGTACGAGAGGAATGTTTTTTTTTAACTTATACGACACGAACGGATTTTTACGGTTTTATAAAGTCTTATTTTCATGAACCTTCCTCCAGAATATTTCATGACTATTTTCAATAAAATATCTTTCTTTTAAAATTGCATGATGTTTTGTGAAAAGGAATTGATTTTGAAGAAGAAAGGATATTTTCCTCAAGAATTCATTTCAAGTGTTTTATCAAAATTATTTTCCATCTAAGATAATAAAGGGTTATGTTTCTATCCATATTCTTACATTGATTTGACTATGTTGTGATGGAATTGTGTTTATGAATTCCTTTATCTTATATGAATGGTTTTATGATGTCATGTTGTTTAAGAATCCCATTTTTATTACATGGGTTATGCTATGATGTATGGTTTATGATTTTGTGGCACACATAAGAATGGTATCATTATGAGATGGGTGGGACCTATATCTCCCTCCAATGCATTGGGTAATGATTTTATATCTCATGAGATAGACATGGCTGGAATGGTAGGTTATACCGGTTCAGTGAAACAGGACTGAAACGAGGGTTACTCGATTCAGAAAGGGACTTTGTCCACAAAGATAGTCTTGGCAATGAGTCTTGACTAACAAGAAATGATTCTCTATGATTATGTGTGAATGCCACAAAGTTTCATGTTTTATGTTATGATTATTGTGATTACATTTCACTGCCATGATTTACCCCATGTTATGAAATTATGATCTCTTTTGCAGGTTAAGATTTCCAAAAGTTATGTGCTTATGTATATGATGTGATTGATATTTCTTTTGTTTACCCTTACTGAGCATTTGAGCTCACCCTTTTATGTTTTCTTTTCCCCAGGATATAAAGAAAGGTTTTAGGTATAAAAAAAAGAAGATCTTTATGGGAGATGTTGAAGATATTTCACCACGATTAGAAGATTATATTCTGAGTTTCCAAAGACACTAAACTATTACGGTCCTTGTGTGTGTGGTTTTGTTATGTACTAAGTATTCCGCAAATGTAATGTAATGTCCATGTACGATAAGCTACGGGTCTCTACAGTTGGTATCAGAGGAAAGGTTTAGTCAACCTTTGGAAACTAGGATGAGAAAACGTTAGTGAGATCCCTAGAGATATTTCTAAGGTATGTCTAGGGATGTCTCTAAGGTTAAGTATACGTATAGGTTATAGTCCTAGAATTGCGCTAACGATCTTCGAATTTAACCTAAGATGTTAGATATTGAGGGTACTACCCCTTTATTATGTTGTTTTCCCTAGCATGATTTTTGCCTCTCATACTACTCTTTTGGGGTTTTAGACGATGGCTGGAACCCGATGGAACCGTGTTAATGTGGAATGTGATGGGCAATGCAATGATTGTCCCCCTGAGCAACCAAACGATATGGGAGCCGGAATGAAAAATCTTGTATCCATGCTCACACAACCTTCTCAAGCTATGAATCATGCAGGACTTCCAAACGAGCAATGGAAGGAGCAACATTCTGTTGAATCCTTCATGAGGCAGCGTCCACCTTCTTTCAGTGGGTCTACTGATCCATTAGTTGCTGAACAATGGATTAGTACTACTGAAAAGATATTTTCAGTTCTTCAATGTTCTGAACATGATAAAGTCATCCTAGCAGTGTATCGTTTGGAAGGAGATGCTGATCAATGGTGGAATCTTATTAAGAATACGAGGCAAAGGGATGAAATTGAGTCTATGGAATGGGATGAGTTCAAAAACTTATTTTTCAATAAGTACTTCCCTCGTATTCTCCGAACAAAGATGGAGAAAGAGTTTCTTGAACTGAAGCAAAGGGATGATGAATCTGTTGGTACCTATGAAGCGAATTTTACAAGACTTGCAAGGTACGCTTCTGGTATTATCATCCAACCTGAAAGTAAAGTTGATCGATTTTTCAGTGGCTTAAAACCAAGTCTTCGAAGGGCATTAGCTATAAGAGACTTCAGTAGCTATGAAGAAATTGTGCGTTGTGCTATCAAGGTAGAAATGGAAGTTGGTGTTACATATCCATCTCATGGGTTTGACAAGAAACGAAAGATGGAGTTCAAGGAGAAAACTCAGAATAATGGTGAAAAGAAGATGAATGTTTCCTTATGCACAAAGTGTGGAAAGAAGAATGGTGGAGATTGTCTTAAAGGGACTAGAAAATGTTTTAAGTGTGGAAAAGAAGGTCATCGAGCAGCTGAGTGTCGAAGTAATGGAAAATGGGATTCTAATGAAGTGAATAAAGCAAACACTGCAGAGAACGTACAACCAACACTTCAATGCTTCAAGTGCAAGGAAATGGGGCATTATGCTAATAAATGCCCTAATCCAAGGGTTAGTGATGATCGACATGAGAAACCGCTTAAGGCAAAGGACAAAGGGAAGTCACATGCGATCACTATTGGCAATGTTGAATATGACAACGATGTGGTGAAATGATTAAGTGTTTATGTAATGGGATTCCAAAATAATGTTGTATCTTGGAATATTGGAATATTTATGTATTGGTCTAATGTGGTATTCAAAGTGATTGAGATATTATGCGCATAATGAAGGGAAAACGAGAAAATGAAATGTTTAACAGTATTCATGAGCTCATGATTGATATAAGGACTAAGTGATATCATGGTTTGAGTATAAATAATTTTGAGGATTTTGGTATGTGTAAAGTGTTAACTTTTAACTGCATTCAAGTTTTCACTAAGGTTCAATGGGCATTCAAGAGAATACATTATTAAAGACTTTGAATGTTTGGAATGTGACCAACAAAACATATCTTATGATATATGGGGATCGACGATGGTGTTAAATCTATGGTAATCGTTTTCACTATGTTATGAGAGTGGACTGCAGTATTATGTATAAGCCTAAAGATTAGACTGGATTATGCTGGACATAAGTTAGTATTGTTTAAGGATAGAAGATTTTCGATATTATTGATGGGATGTTATAGTAACGTAGTTTTAGAAAAAGGATAACCTGCAGGACGGGCGACAGCCCATCGCTTCGGACAAGGCTGTAGGAATCGAACCCACAACCGAAGTGCGACTGGCCTTTATCGCCTACCACTAGCCTACAGGAAGTCCCTGTTTAGTAGAAACTAGTTTTATTATATTAAGCAGTATAATATATGAAGTATAAGCCCATTTTAGGAACCATATGTGATTAATCTCACTATAGATCGACTTATGTATATAATTTTTGCTAACCTTTTGTTTGAGACAGATGGAATGACCCGTCATTCTATCACATGATCTGCTTAAGAGATGAAGTGGAAATTTTTAAAGGCACGAACAACAGTGAGATTGTACCAAAATAAAGTAAGTATTTATTCTAATTCAAATTCTTTAACTTTAGGGAAATGATCCTGAAAACCAAAAATGTTGTCCTAGTTCTCTTATACCTGATGAATCAGATGGTACCTTAGATCGTCACAAATTTATGGATTTGTGATTACTGGCTTTTCCATAGCCATGTTCTCTACCACTCTCCATCAGAACATGATGGTCAGATTTCTCTTCCATATCCATATTTTCACCTATGTGGAAACCCAGTGATTAGTTTATTTGGGTAACCGTTACGTTTCATACTTTTGTTTTTAAATATTGGTTTTGATATTCCTTTTTACGATGTGGGTTTCTATTAAAGAAACTTTCGAATAGTAAACCATTTATAACCCCGACGAATTTCGAGGGCGAAATTCATTTTAAGGGGGGTAGAATGTAACAGCCCAAGATTTTATAAAGAAATATTCTTTTTAATTTTATTAATGTCTTGTGTTGTACGCTACACCAAAAGGAGCTTGCACAACACGCATCCTTGTCTTGCCTTGCATTACACGCAATCGCGACCTTCCTCGATAGCGTGTGTAATACGCAATACCGAGTTTCACTAAACAACGATGTGCTATTAAAATATTATTAAAACTAGCCGTTATGAATAGTAATAACCACTTTTTAAAATTCTGTAAATATTATTTTTCAAAATGAACTTCATTCTTGGATTCGGAGTATCGAATTTAGCCTAAGGTGAAATTTTGGTACTTTTCGGATAACTTTCATATTCTGATGAATAGTGAAAAATTACTAAATTATAAATAAAAACAACTTTTTTAATCGAAATAATTAATAGTGATAAATTATTAATTTGAGTGGTTTTAAAGTATATTTAGAATATATTTTTACAATTTAATACAATGTTGGTCATTGGTTGTAATTTCACATTTAAACCAGACATAATCAAGTGTCAATCTTTTGATATATATTGTTTCCTAAAAACACGCTATTTATTTTAACAGCGGGATTTAATTATAAAATTAATTAATGCAACTTCTATGTTATGAATTTGGTAAAATAGATTTCATTTTTGAATTCGGAATATGAAATATAGCTTAGGATGAAATTTTGGCATTGTTCTAAAAAACATCAATTTTTGATGAATAGTGAAACTACTAAGTGGTAGTTAAAAAAACTGAATTTTTCATAAAATTTAATTTTGCCGCTTCTGTGAATGGAATTTCGAAAATCCGAGAGACAAGGTTAATATCAAGGACTAAAATGTGGTTCAATGATATGAAAATAATTTTTTGGTGAATAATAACTTTTTACTTTTTTACCGCGGTTAATAGTAAATAGGGTAACTAAGGGTAAATATGATATTAATATTACCCTAACACATGTCCTAATTCTATTGGACAAATTTAATTCGACCAAAAACAAACTTAGGAATAAAATATGACCATTTAGGCCCACTTGGATTAGATTAGGACATTTATTATTAATTTATTTAAAGAAGGGTTAAAATAGTTAAAATCAAAGTTTAATAAGTAAATCATTTTTAATATGGGGTTATACATACGATAAATTCGATTATAAATATTCATTAGAAAGCTAAAAATATTTCCTACATGATGGTATTTTATTTGTAATTTTTAGAAATGATATAATTTAATTTGTTTATGACACAACGATGATGCAGTAATTATCTTATTAATGCAATATTGACATAATTGATGTTATAAACACCAAAATAAATGTAATTTGAGATTTTTTATGAATTCCACTAATTTTCTATGTTACTATGATATATTAATGTTGATTTAATCAACTTGGTTTGAACATTTAATTTTGTTATGACTTTCACAAAAATCATATATCAAATAGTGTCAAAATTGACACAAAATAGTTTTTAAATCAAATATTATATTATTAATTGTTATTGTATTCCTAAAAATCTAAGGTTCGGCCAAATGACTTAGATAAGGATATATATATTAATAATAAACAACTTGGGGTTCGTTTGGCATGTTATAGTATGTTTATTAACCATATAGTGAAAGAAAACAAAAAGACATGGTAAAAGTTAAATTATTTAACTTAGAGTTAAATTTAATGGATAAGGTTAAAATAATATCCTAAACTTGTCTAAATTCTATTGGTTGATAGGATTTATACCCCTCCCCACCTTAGCTTCGAAATAAGACCCTTTGGAACCATTATAAACCGATTTTGACTTTAATATAAAATAATATTTTGAGATATTCCTAAGGTGCCCCTCTCCTCCCTTATAAAAGGACACCTCCTCCCCCTCCTCCTCACACCAAATTGAGCACTCAATCTCGGCCAACCCCTGCCATTTTCTCCTCTCCACTTCCCTAGAATAATCCTAGAGGTCCTGGTCTTCTCCAAAGACCAATCTTAGTTCCTTAAGTGGAGGATTCAAAGAGGCGTTCCAAAGAAGAGGTAATATCCATTACCGATCTTTTCAATTTCTTTCTTCTTCAACTTCTTCTTCTTTAGTTTTTTCATGATAAAGTAATAACATCAGTATTACTTACATACTGATATGTTATTATAAATATTAAACAACCCTAATTCACCTTCTATCCATCCTACGGAAAAATGAAATCACCGCGCGTGCGTACGTACGGAATACCGTCTCCACGCCGTGGTGTAATCTATTTTCCACCATCACCTTACAAGGATGGGTATAATGGTGTAATGAGTAACTATATATTATTATTATGAAGTAATATTGATACTGAAATAATATATATATACTCCATTACAATTCCATGATCATAAGAACGATATCATCACTCGTGCGTACGTACGGAATACCGTCTCCACGATGTGATGCGACTCGTTCTACATGATCTTCATTTCATAATGATTATATAAATGAATTGAATGAATGAATATGGTATATACTACACTAATACCATTCTGGAAATGAATTATCTATAACCTAAAGATAAGAATAAGAATTTATTCGACAAAACACGCATAAGAACAAAAAGTTATAAAGACCCGAGTAACAAGTAACAATGAAATATTACTAACAAGAATCTAATAATATGACCATATATGATATCATATCAATATGTATGATTCTGGAATAAGTCAATAACATTATTTAAACCATTATACAGGAGGTTTGGACACTTACAAAGCAAGTCGGACCTAAGGTAAGGGAAATATCACAATCTCATTCTTATCCGAGATTGTTTGTACTTTGAAATTTACTGGGGTATATTTTATCATCCACATCCATGTTTCCTCAATATGTAATGTTATTTACATCCACCTAAAATTGTTTAAATCCAATTTTACCCTTCAGTGAGTTTTTAGTAAAAGATATGAAAGGAATCTTTTGTCGTTTTTCATACGAGGTAATTTTTGACTTTTCCGACAAAAGTACGAGAGGAATGTTTTTTTTAACTTATACGGCACGAACGGATTTTTACGGTTTTATAAAGCCTTATTTTCATGAACCTTCCTCCAAAATATTTCATGACTATTTTCAATAAAATATCTTTCTTTTAAAATTGCATGATGTTTTGTGAAAAGGAATTGATTTTGAAGAAGAAAGGATATTTTCCTCAAGATTTCATTTCAAGTGTTTTATCAAAATTATTTTCCATCTAAGATAATAAAGGGTTATGTTTCTATCCATATTCTTACATTGATTTGACTATGTTGTGATGGAATTATGTTTATGAATTCCTTTATCTTATATGAATGGTTTTATGATGTCATGTTGTTTAAGAATCCCATTTTTATTACATGGGTTATGCTATGATGTATGGTTTATGATTTTGTGGCACACATAAGAATGGTATCATTATGAGATGGGTGGGACATATATCTCCCTCCAATGCATTGGGTAATGATTTTATATCTCATGAGATAGACATGGCTAGAATGGTAGGTTATACCGGTTCAGTGAAACAGGACTGAAACGAGGGTTACTCGATTCAGAAAGGGACTTTGTCCACAAAGATAGTCTTGAAAATGAGTCTTGACTAACAAGAAATGATTCTCTATGATTATGTGTGAATGCCACAAAGTTTTATGTTTTATGTTATGATTATTGTGATTACATTTCACTGCCATGATTTACCCCATGTTATGAAATTATGATCCCTTTTGCAGGTTAAGATTTCCAAAAGTTATGTGCTTATGTATATGATGTGATTGATATTTCTTTTGTTTACCCTTACTGAGCATTTGAGCTCACCCTTTTATGTTTTCTTTTCCCCAGGATATAAATAAAGATTTTAGGTATAAAAAAAGAATATCTTTATGGGAGATGTTGAAGATCTTTCACCACGATTAGAAGATTATATTCCGAGTTTCCAAAGACACTAAACTATTACGGTCCTTGTGTGTGTGTTTTTGTTATGTACTAAGTATTCCGCAAATGTAATGTAATGTCCATGTACGATAAGCTACGGGTCTCTACATAAACAATTTATCTCAGGCTGTGAATAAAAGAAGGAAGCTCGAAATATTGGAAAGTTGCAATACTTTCAAATTAAAGAATGATAAAGAAAATTCAATTCTCAAATGTATATAAATTCCTCGAAAAATGTCATGATACATGAATATGATTGGGAATGAAGGGATTTATTGATATTGATTAATGAAATGTAAATAAAATAATGAAGTCAACAATATAGTCAAAAATTAAAAAATGGCATAAACTACTTTATAGGATTCAATTTGGTTAAGAGTTATTTTTTCAGAGATAAATTGCTATATATTTCAAAATTGGTCAGGATAAAAATTGAATAAGTTGAAGTGTTTTGAATGTGGACATTTTTTAATGAATTCTCATAGGTGATATTGGAATTCAAATTAAGTATTGTAGTCTTTATTAATATTAGAACCCATTTTTTCCTTCATTCATATTCAATTAATATTGAGCTTTGGTTTGATGAAATCGGATTGAGAAAATCAAACTCATGTATTCAAATCAGATTGGAATTTGAAATGAAATTATAAATAATAAGTGAGGATTATATAAGAATCTATATGCTTATATAAGAGTTTATGATGTTAGGATTCACATGAGATTCTAGGGGGAATTGAGACTAAAATGAATTTTACAACGTATAATTTTTTTGGGATTCTTTCCAAATCCACTCACAAGTCACCTATACAAGTTGAAAAGTACACTATAGTTTTTTGATGTCCAATATAGTGTTCATGAGATAGATGTTACATGTTGTAGAAAGAATAATATGTTTTTAATTAACTTTTTTTGAAGAAGTTTTGATGGATTGAAGTGAAAGAGAAGAGGCTATATCGAAATGTTTTATTCGGATAATAATTATAAACAGTGATTATTGTAGTTTTCTGATTACTGTTTTAGGCTTATAGATCATATTATTCTAATTATCATATCGATCTGGATATATAGGTTTTTCTATTTTTGTAGTATGATTTCCAATAATAAAGAAGAATCGTACATGGAGAATCGTACTATGTT
Source organism: Viscum album (assembly GCA_963277665.1). NCBI lineage: Eukaryota > Viridiplantae > Streptophyta > Magnoliopsida > Santalales > Viscaceae > Viscum > Viscum album. Next base: position 1,676,744,583 of record OY728133.1, read on the forward strand.
TTCCAGACTAAAAATATTATAGGTGTCGATTCATCTCGACTGTATTATTTCAATGTAATATTTTTTCATACTAGGAAGAATCATACTGGGAAGAATCGTACAGGGAATATTCATATCATGGAGAGTCAAAATTAGAGGAATTGGACTGGTGAAATCATACAGAGTTTTCATAAAAATGATTAGGAAGTTATTAACATTTTCTAAGTACGAAATTGAAGAAGTGTTTTAAATTCAATACATATAATGAATTCAATAAGAGCACAAGTATCATGAGTTGTAACATAAAATTTTTATTACCCTATTTTGTCTAATATGGCATGTGCGAACTATTATAATTGTTATTTAGTGTAACATTATGGTATGGGTATGTCAAACTCATTATAAGACAATGATTTATTTATAGTCGATTAAGTGGTATCATATCATTTTAAAATAATAACAAGGACGTATCTAATCTTATTAAATATCAAACATTTTAAATAAATTTGATCTATTGTGTGTTTTATAGACTTCTTTTCAATAGGTAATTGAATATTTAAAAGGAGTTCTAGGTTTTTTTAAGAAAACATAAATGAAAAATGTATCACTGATTCACCCCTCCCCTATCAGTGATACAATCATCTCAAATTGGGAACATTCAAAAATAATACATTAAAATATCTCTAACATGTAGTATTTATCTCATAATTATTTAGAAATAAATATTTTATTTAGAATATATTAATTGTATTCTTTTTTAGAATCATTTATTCTATTTTTCTATTAATTGATTAAATATTGTGTCTACATTGCATAAAAATTTAATGTAAATATTTCATCATTAAGAATAATATATAAATTACAATCATGAAAATTAATTTATTTTTATAATAAAAATATATAACCAAACATATGATTGCTTATCCATGTCAAAAAAATATAGATATCAAAATTATAGAAGTAATATATCTGACTTTATCTATTACTTAAATTTTATAATGTTAAAAATCAAAGAAATATGGTACCAATGTTTTACATTTTAAAAAATTTTATGGACATGGAAGAAATATAATCATAATATAGGATAAATGAAAATGGTATAGTTATTTTTGATCGCATATCATATTATTTTAAATATTAACTACCTCATTGACACTTGTAGTGATGAAAATTATTAATATGATTACTATTCATAATGACAAAAAATATTAAGTGAAATATTTAAAAAAATTGGCCCCAATTATTTAAAATAAAGAATCCATTTTTTATTATTCAATATTAAATATTGATATAAATTAACAAATGAATAAAATTCAAAATGATTTTTTTTTCAAAAATGATACTTTTTAGGTATAAAAATGTTCTTATACCAAATGAATCAAATAAAACTATTCAAATGGGAATAATTGGATTTCTAATAATATGATATTACTAATTTTATTTTGAAACCATTTTCAAATAGAATGAAAAATTTAAAATTATTGAAAAAAATAATGTTTTCATTGACAATAATTATTTTCCACTATTTATTGTAAATTTTTTTTTAGAAAAATAAAAAAAAAATCTATGGCATCCTGCGTTTTTGTTACATAACTTTTCATTACATTTAAAAAATAGAGGATCATTAAAGTCTAGTGTTTGGAAAATCAGAAACATAATACATGAAAAACAACAATCCAATTGAAAGGATTCATCATTATTTTATCATATGTGCAATTACTACATCTCATTACCTGGAAACATACATTCAATGGAAAGGGTGAGCATAAGGCCCAGTAAGGATAAACAGGGGAATTATTTTACTAGTGACATCAATAAGAACATGAATAAAAACATAATGTCATGAGAAATGAATGTGTTGGTATATCATAATAAAAATAACTTCAATAATAACTTGAATATGTGTCTACAACATTTCATTTATGCATTCATGAACATATCATCATGATTTATCGCCGAGGTGTCATAAAAATTACCAAGGTTATTCAGCAGGGTATCTTGAAACTTTTCATCTCTTGAGATTAATTAATTACCTAATGTATTGGAGCGATTTCAGGCTTCACCCTTTATTTGTCTTTAATTACATGTCAGACACATATTTCATAATCAAACATTTCATAAATAACTCATAGGGAATAAAAGATATGGGTTTCATTTCTAAATCATGACTTTTTAAAACCACTTAAAAATAAGATCATCATATCACTTCTAGCCAATGAAAAGGGAGTGAGGGATATATATATTTTAATTCTATAATTAAATATATAATTTTTATATATTTATGAATGCCCATATAAAATAAATAGGTTTGGGAATTCACATAAATAATCATTGGAATTTTTTGAGGAAAAGAGATAGAAATTTTGAGATGAATTTTCTACTGAAAAACAGCTATATAATATGGTTTTGGAAAATAATAAAAATAGAGGGTAAAAGGGTAAACCACACATAAATAACTCATATTAAAATATAAATACTGAATAAAATAGAGATAAAAACATGGTATGGATATATTAATGACATCCATAAGAAAAGAAAACATGAAAGGAATGAGAAGATGTGATTTCATTTACGAGAAATTCGGCAGCCTAACGACATCACATAAAAATTCAGAAAACAAATTTATGAGAGAAGAATGGGTCTCACATTTTTTGAAAATGAATAGGATAGTAATATGAAAATATAAGCACATACCCTCAATATATAGAAATGAAAACTAGAAGACACAACATAAAATAATTTATGACATAAAAGAGGAGGGTGAAAGAATCCCTTACCTTAAAGAGTAACATCGAAAGCATGATGGTCGGGACCTTGGGAGGTTTGAGGGAACCTTGGGAGGACTCCATGGGAGGTAAGGAGACCAAAAATCTTTTAGGATTATATTTTAATAAAATTAATGATGGAAATTTCTTGGTATTTATAGGGAAACTGAGTGAATAAATTATTAATTTCCAAGGGAAATATCATTGGTGGTATTTTCCCAACCATGGGCTTGCCCATGGTCTTTTCCCATGGTATTGGACACATAGGAAAACTCATAAAATATATCACTATTAATATGTCGACCAGAAATCATTCATCATTATTACATCATTAATGATGTCATTAAACGCCCGGAACTCAAAACTACATTTTTACTATTCACTGAAAATTCAACTATTTCAGAAAAAACCCAAAAAATCATCCTAACCTAATATCGATTCTTTGAATTAAAAAAAAATTCAATTTTATGAAATTTATTTCTTAAATATTTTTAAATTTATTTTTTATTAAAATCATTATATATTACAAAAATACAACTTTAAAACAGTAACACATTTTGTAACACCATAAAAAAGTAATAAAGTTTCCATAAAAATATCATATAACTATAAGACAAGAAAGTAAAAATTTATGAATATATTTTATGAAAATAAATTTCCATTTTAAATTATCAAAATAATTACAAAATAGTAAATAAAATATTTATGACAAAAAAATACAAAAACATAAACTATAATCATTTTTTCACATTTAAAATGTCTAAAATGAATTTACACATTCATGGGTGCAGTTTTATTTTTTTGGTCAATTTACTATTCATTACAATTAATTACTATTTATAAGGGTATGTTACACTTACAACTTTTCTATTCACTAAAAACCATGTTGATCTTATCAGACTCGAAATTTCTCACTGATCACAAATGTAGAAGGCTATTTTTTGAAAATCATTTCCCATTTGTAATTATTTAAGGAATAAAAAAATATTTTATAATATCCATTTTTCAAAATTCATCAATAACAAACATCATTTATTTGTACGGATATTTGAAATTCAAAAGTTTTTCCATAAGAAAAAATAACAATTTTTATTTATATAAATGAATTACACAATGTAACTAAGGTCTCGTTACATAACCCCTTATTAAAACAGCATAAGACCTAAGTGTTTGGTGTGATATGGTGATTGAATATTTGGGAGGCTCGGACAACATTGCTCGAGTAGTGATTTTTATCAACATGAACTTCTCCCTTAGGTGATTCCTTTCAATCTTCATACAATGATGTTCTGCTTGGGATTGGTCCATATCAAAGAACAGTGATGCTACCTCCTTCCCATGCTCGGACAGATGGGCTTCATATGGATCAAGGCTACTGGATGATGCCATTCAATCTTCTTTCTGTATTAATTTTCCATTATAACCATACTTATAAAAACACAACGTTAATATTATTGTTTCCCATAGTCATATTGAACAGTGATCATATAACAGTTGAAACCCAACTGTCTCATTTAAAATATACCCATATTATTAATTAAAGGATATAGTTTTGTTGAGAAAAAACTAAAATAACCAACAAAAATAAGAAATATATATAATTAAAAAGTTCAAGTCAATACATTCTTCCCCAATTAAGAAATTTCATCCCAGAAATTGTATCTTGTACCCTCTAATTGAAAAAGTCTAAGTACTTATTTCTCATATTATATGGTACCCACGTGGCTTCTTCATATTTTTGGTTCCCACACAACACCATAACAAGGTGGGTTTTCTTGTTGCGTAGAATCTTGTATCTACAATCCAAGATCTCCACAGGCTTCTCCTCATAAGAGACGTCCAGTTCTAGTTATAAAACCACAGGATTTAGTATATTTGAAGGGTCAGGTATGTACATTATCAAGAGGGATTCATGGAAGATATCAAGACCATGTGCTAGATTTGGAGGAAGTGCAAGATGATAGGCAAATTCTCCCACATGATCACTGATTTCTTATGGGGTAATGTTCCTAGGTCGGAGCATCCATTTCTTCCCAAACCTCATGACTCTCTTCAAATGTGAAATCCAAAGAATGACTTTGTCACCAACATCAAACTCCAAATCCGTTCGACTGTTGTTGGCATAGCTCTTTTGTCGACTCTGAGCATCCATAATGTGTTGTTGGATGGAATGGACCGTTTATGTCATCTCTTGCCTAAGATTAGGCCCAGGAAGATTTCTCTCACCAGCTTCATCCCAACAAGTAGGTGTTCTATATCTCTTCCCATATATAGCTTTCGAGGGTTCCATTTGGATGCTCGAGTGGAAGCTATTGTTCTAAGAGAACTCAACTAAAGAGAGGTGTTGATCCCATCCACCTTTAAATTTTACAGAGCATGTTCTCAGCATATACTTGAGTGTTTGAATAGTCATTTTAGATTGACCATTAGTTAGCCGGTGATGATCTATATTGAAATTAAATTTATTACTTAGATCTTTTTGAAGTCTTATCTAGAATTTTGATGATAACCTTAGATCATGGTCAGATACTATAGAATGTGGAAATCCATGCAGCCTTACCACTTCCTTCACCTAAATCCTGGAAAGATGATCAAAAGAAAAATCATCCTGAATAGATATAAAATGGGTTGTCTTGGTGAGATGGTCCACAATAACCCATATCTCATTATTTTATTTTGATGTTTTTGAGAGTCCAGTGGTGAAGTCCATAATGATATTTTCCATCTTCCATGTGACAGTACAAATAAAATGGAATATACCAACAAAAATATATTGACAGATAATATATCTGTTGATAAAAATGAGCAATTCCAATAGATATTAAGTATTATTGGTATTAAACTTTAATAACAAAATTTTTTACCAATAGATATATCTGTTGTAATTGATCATTAAATACCAACATATCATTTACCAACAGTTGAATCTATTGCTTTATCATACTACTAACAACAATTTTTTTTACAAACACATGAGTATGTTTTTAATATCGCTATTACCAACAAATATTTTGTTGTAAAAAAAATATACAATAAACCATTCAATCAAAAAAATGATTTAATCAATATCAAATTAAGAGAAGCATAGTATATATATATATATATATAATTTTCATGAACAATGTAAATTTTTATTTCTCATAGTTTCACTAAAAACATCATATAATTGATTTTAATTTTCATTTTACTCTAAATATTAATTGTTTTTATATTTTTCAATATTTTTTATTCATTTCACTGGAAACATTTAATTTTTTTATATTATTCAATAATATTTATGTAATAAATATTTAAATATTTTTATAAAAATAATAACACCAAAAAATATAATTTGACTCTTGATCACCTCCATCACTATACGTCTTTGTTCGACCTCACCTCCATCACCATCCTCCCCCTGCCTGTGTTCGGCCTCACCTCCATTTCCACCCCCTATCCGTGATCGGCCTCACCTCCATCGCCACCAACCCCCTATATATGTTCGGCCATGCCTCCATCAACACCCCCTATCTGTGTTCGGCCTCACCTCCCACTAACCGCCACATATCCTGACCAACTCTGGCCTCACATCCCGCCTTTCCTTGCTCCGACATCACCTCCATCACCACCCTTTCCTTGTCTGTGTTTGGCCTTGCCTCCCTCACATCCCGCATTCTTCTTCTTGCTCATGATTTTGAGCGGGGTCATTCCCATATAGTGTTTTTGGTTCGTTTTATAATTCATTTGGTTTTTTCTATTTAGGGTTTTCTCCATCATTTCAGATTAACCCTCAACTGGATTTTATTGTCTGCTTCTCTACTTTGGGTAATGTCGATTTAAGAATAATATGGTTTTGATTTCCCAGTTTCATATTCTATTTTGGCTGAAATATCCGAACGACGCTTGATGTTAATGGTCGCTTCAATTTTTATCTTTGACAGCCCAACTAGGTCTTGAAGGCGGTGCTCTTATACTAGAGCTGTGTTGGTCTATCCATCATGATCTGACTGGTACTATAAGCAATTATTTTGAAGGAGATGATTCAGGTAGAATTTATGATGGTGTACATGTTGATGTTTTTCCTGGTCTGGATTTGATTTGTATTGAATTTCAAGGTTTTCATTTGATCTTTTTGTCAGAATGCATGACATTGTATTGTCATTATTTGATTAAATCTGATTCACAAGCTTATGACACAAATAAGGCACTGAAAAATAAAGATGTAAGTTAATCTAGGTTGGATTTTTCTTCTAGGGATTGGAGGTAGCAATTGATATCTTTACAATGGGAGTGTTCTTTTGAGGAAATTCTTGGTATCGATCTAGAAAGTAATTGGTATGGAATTAGGTGCTGATCATATATAATGTATGAATGTTTTTTGTTATTGTTTATTGAAATTATGTTCAGTATTGTAGAAATGGTTTCCTAGGATTATTACATTGAGAGTAAGTGTTATGTATAATTAAATGACGGGGTTTCTCGGTGCAATGTGTAAAAAATTAAAATCACTATAAAGTTGTAATCTTTTATGGTAGATTATAACTGTATTCAGTCTACTTAATACATCATTAAGTTCGCTCTTTAGATAAAACATATATTTGATAATAAATATTTGGATTCTAATAATTATTTCTATTGGATAAACTATATAAATTATCCTTTATCATTCTTTGTTGGCTTATATGCTTTAGAATATTGGTCTCATGTATTATATTCCTTTTTATTTTGATGGTTATGTAGGCTATTTTAGATTTTGTTTAGTTAAAACCTTATAATTCCTTGAATATTTATTAATTACCTTAACCACATGAAAATCACAGCATAAAATTTAACAAACCAAACTCTCTAATTTTTTAACCAAACAACCCCTTCTGTGTAGTTTTTAGAAAATCTATCACTTATCACAACCAATTATTTGCTTAAAATGATTTAAAAATCAATATGATCATCAATAAATGATTACCAAGGCTTCTAACAATTCTAACATAGTATTTAAACACATGTAAATGTTTAAATACATAACAGTTTTCATTCTTCCATAATAGGAATAATGTTAATTTCAATAACAAATAACCACCCCATTTGAGTAGATTTTAGAAATTATAACACATATTACAACCAATTATTTTTTTAAATAGTTTAAAATTAAATATGATCATCATGAAAACATTATGAAGACTTTGAACAACTGTAATATTTTAAATAGTTACAATGATGCATTGTCTTATAGTTGTGTTATTTAACTAGTATGAATTATGTAACAAGACTACTCAATTGAGTTGACTGCTGCTTTGAATTTTAGTGTGTTTTGTCAGGGTGTTGGGTGTTGGTTGATGATTTGTATATATAGTCTATTGTATTTATATATATATGATGTTATTTATATCAGCATTAAGGGAACATGCCTATTCACTTGATGTGATTTTGAGAGGACATTCTCCGAGTATTCAGAAGAATCATTGGTTCATAATTTTCAAATTGAAGTCTGTAGTTGTTGGTTGTAGCTCTTGGAACTCTCTGTTTTGTGTTGTTTATATTTTTATGACTTAGTAAATATGCGTAATATTTTGATGAGATTCTTGAACACACATTTGTAAATGTTTTTTTGGGAGGCTTGAGTAGTTTTTTTCTTTACTGAGAACATGATGATTATAGTCGTTGAACTTTGTGAAAGCAGACTCTTTATGCACTCTGATGATTGAAAGATCCTTGCTTAAGTAGGCTTGGTCAGTACCTCATCACATACATTTGGCGATCGATTCATTGGATTATCAGTATCATCTTCCTATTTCAAAGGTGTGTCCTTTATTTTATAAAGTCTATTGTGCACTTATAATAGGAATTTGATGTCTTACACCTAAAGATGATTGACTTTTAAGGATTTTATTTAATGGTCTTCTCGTCTCTTTTTTCTACATTATAAATATTGTGATGGTTTTATTGGGCTAATATTTCAGACTGTGTTTGTGATCAGACTCTAGCTAACCGTCTACAGGGCTTTTCTCCTTTACACTTTGTCTTATATCCCTTTGCATTGAGTTGATGATATTGATTGAGGTTTTAAAGGTCCACTAGAAGGTGAATTTGATGGATGTTTATTGTCGGTGGAATAGTTTTCTATGGGGAATACTTGCAATTGTTTATGGGGTGGCATGAAGATAAATTTATCATGATTTTAGCTAAGTATAGTGCACACTTCTTGAGGTTGGATTTATGTTTTTTAGTTTTGAACATTATTCATTTATGTTTTGATTTCATTTTATTTTGAGATAATGTAAGATCTTTAAAATTCATGTGTACAATTTATCTTTATTTTATTTAATAAATTTCCGAGGATCTTGGATGGGAAACCAGCTCATATCAATATATTCTAAAATAGATATGAGGTTTTTTCTCATCTATTAGATTGAGAATCAATTTTTTTGATTCTGGATGCTCTTGAAGGAATCCATTTGATAGTCTTTATGTCATTATTAGAGATTTTTTATATTTTTTAGAGTATTTAAAATGAATTCAAAAGTAGAAATTAAATTTCTCATTTTATAAAATTTTAATTTTATGGGTCATGTATTTGATGCTATAATTCCATGAAGGTTTCATTTGAAAATATTTTTTAAATGTATTTCCACTAGTATAAGCCAATTTTTGGGTCCTGGGTTTCAGTTATGTTTTCTTCTAAATTTTCATTGATGTGTGGCTTTGTTGGTTTTTCTGTCATGTAAGATGGGAGTTTTTTCTATCCAATGGAGCATCTTAAACTACATATTTTAACTGTTGCATTTCAATTTCATATGAATTTTGTGGTCACGTGATTGGATGGGCTTCATGCATATTTCCACTTATGCATTTCACTATCTTCTGGATTTGGTTGTCACGGGATTGGATGGGCTTAAAAAATCGTAGTCTGAGCCTACATTAAGGGTACATGAAAGAGGTTCTACCTTTTTTGATGTGTTTTTTATCTCTCATGAAAATTCTTTTTGAGATTAAGACTCAACATCTTTCAGATGGATTTTGTAATCAAGGTAGTTGATGGTCCTCATATTTTCTTTTCTATCTTCTTGAGGCTTGTGGATTCACACTTATGAGTTTTAATTCCTTATTTTGAATAGGTATGAAGCGTTGTTACTTGTGCATGCACCTCCCTCAATTCCCTATGGTGTAATTGTATTGTTGTCAGTTTTTTTGTGTACATCCCTCAATTTTATATGAGGACATTGCTCATCTGTTTTCTAATTTATTTGTTCATAGGATGGAGCTAACATGGATGATGATGGAAATGATATGGATGCTGTTGGAGCTGGAGCTGGCATAGACCATAGCTGGCATTGATGGGTTGGAGCTAAAGGTGACATATACTGGATCTGACATGGATGGGGCTGGAGCTGGCATGAATGGGATGGAGCTAGAGATGACATGGATGGACGAAGCTTCTAGGGTTGGAGCTTACATGTATGGGCTAGAGATTCTAGTGCTGAGTTATTGGATATGATGGGATGGAGCTACAGGCATGGTTGATCCAATGTGGAGGGGGGCAGGGTTGTCCAATGAAAAATTGGGGGGGGGGCATAATTTTTGAAGGGTGGGGATCCAATAGGTTATGCTTATAATGAATTTCATTATTAATATAATTAAAACTTGTCTCATTTTGAACGTGTTAAAATCCTATTCGGTTTAATAATTAAAACATATGAATTATATATGATAAATTAATATATGTATTATGAAATTTTACTAGAAATAAAAAATTATAATTTTTATTTAATTTTAATTTATAAGTCAATATTATATATTAGTAATATTATTACCAAAAAATAATTTTGTCAACAAAATCTATTGCTAAACACTTTAACTAACATATATATTAACTATTGGTATTATTTTAATTGCAACAAAAATATTTTATCTCTCGTAAAAACATTTTGTGACAGAGTTTTTACCAATAGTTTAGTAACATGGACATATATGTCGGTAAAACGTTTTACCAACATATAAAACTCTTTTACCAACATATATGTCCCTGTTGAAAAAAGTAAAATATTTTGTATTGATACTATGGGTAGTGGTTGTAATACCCCATTAGGATTTTGTCTCTCTTCTTTCACTTTCTCACAAACAAGTCACCTTAATGTGTAGTCAGCAATCTCCCTTTTCACAGTATCCCACCAATTATGATCATGATGGTCCCTACACATTTTTTTGCAACCAAGATGTATATATAAAGTCGAGCTATGAGCATCATCCATCATCTCCATATTTATTTCCGGGATTGATGGAACACATTGTCTTGTACGAAATTTCTGTACAGCTTCTTGAACAGTATTGGACTCATGAAACTTCCCATCCATCAAAACCTCAAACTTCTTATGTAACAATGGATATTAATTCTTAGAGTTCTTAATCTTCTCTAGTAGTGACAAATGAGAAATCATTTGTGTTAGTTTTGATGATGTCCCTTCCTTTATAATTCCCTTATCTAGTTTTACTATGTCATTGATCAAAGGATCTCTTTCTATCCTCATAATGGAAAGAACAACTTGGACTTTCCTGCTTAATGCATCAGCGACATTGTTTACTCTTCTGAGATGATAATGAATTGGACAATCATAGTCTTTAAGAATCTCCAACTATCTCCTTTGTCTCATGATCAATTCATTTTGTGTGAAAATATACTTCAAACAATTATTGTTTGTGTGTATATCATATTTCTCCCCATAAAAAATGTGCCTCTATATCATCAGAGAAAAAAAGACCACAGCCAGCTCCAGATCATGCGTAGGATAATTCTTCTCATGAGACTTCCACTGTCTATCTGCATAAGCAATTAACTGGTCATTTTTCATCAGTACACACCCAAGCCCTTTCTATGATACATCGCTAAAAATAACAAATCCTTTAGCACTTGAGGGAAGAGTTATTACTAGTGCAGTAACCAATCTCTTCATCAGCTCTTGGAATCATTCCTCACACACCTTTGTCATGATGAATGTGACCCATTTTTTAGTTAACATGGTTAATGGATTAGAAAGTCGTGAAACGTATTTCACAAACCATTTATAATATCCTGCTAATCCAACGAAACTACGAATATCAGTTATTGTTGTAGGATGAGGAAACTCCTTTAAAAATTTTGTCTTTGTGGAGAAAAATGTGATTCCATCATTGGCAACAATGTGCCCCATGAAAGAAACATATTGTAACAAAAATTCTCATTTACTGAACATTACAAAAAGTCTTTCCAGCCGCAGTGTTTGCAAAGTAATCCTTAGTGTATCCTCATGCTCCTCACGACTTTTGAAATATATCATAATATCATAAAAAAAACTACTTCAAATTTATCAAGGTTGTTTTCAAAGACTCTATTCATCAAATAAAAAAAATAGTACCTGCATTATTCAATCCAAAAGTCATTACAACAAACTCATTATGCCAATATGTTGATCGAAGGAAGTTTTCTGAATATATTATTTCTTCACCCTCAATTGATGATAACCAAAGCAAAGATCAATCTTAGAGAAGAATTGTGCCCCACAAAGTTAGACAAATAAGTCATCAATTATTGGAGAGGATATTTTTTCCATACTGTGATTTTATTCATTTCTCTATAATCAATGTATAACTGTATTAATCCATCAGTCTTCTTCACAAAGAGAATAGGTGCTCTCCAAGGAGACACACCCGGTCAGATAAACCCCTTCTCCAAAATATTTTGAAGTTGTTTCATTAATTCCTTTAGATCCAAATTTTCCATCCTATATGTGGTCATTGATATCGGATGAGATACGGGTATGAGTTCAACGGAGAACTCTACCTCTCTTTCTGGGGGATGTCCAGGCAACTCCTCAAGAAATACATCGATGTATTCATGGATGATAGGGACACATTCTATCCTTGAACTCTCATTTCCTTTTTCTTATTCACCAATCAATTACATATAGAATGATATAGGAGGTTCTTCTAGTCATAGATTAGGTTGAGATATCGCTTATTGGAAGATAACTCTATGTTTTCCATTCATGACTACTGAGATTTTTTTACTTTTACATTTGATCATAGATTTATACATTGAGGGCCAGTGCATCCCTAGTATAATTTTGAATTCCATCATGGGAATGAATATAAGTTTTGTGATAAGAATGTGCTCACCAAAGTAAATACCAGATTTTCGAAACTTGGATGATGTTTGGGTCATCCCACCATAAGTCATGACCGATAACGCTACATTTAGCAAGTTATGGATTGATTCTAAATTCATTGCAAACATGGAGGAAATAAAAGAATGAGTAGAACCAGAAACAAACAATGTAATTGATAACATTGAGATTACAACAATAGTACCTGCTACCGCATCATTTGGAGAGTCAACATCAGCTATCGTGATAGAAATAGCATAACCATGATCCCTTGTCCTTTGATGAGGCTGATATTGGTTACTCTCCACTACCCTCAGATTTGGACTGTGATGAAAAAAGTGCACAAGATGTCCTCACATAAAGAACTAGACATCATGATGGGCCTAAAACATCTTCCCCTGGTCGTTAGTGTTTTGATGTTGAGATTTCACCTTACTATGTTAATTCATCGCAATATAGCCATCTCTTCCACACATGTAGCATTTCTCGTTTCAGAGTAGGCAGTTCACTGAATGCTTCATCCCGCATTTATTATGCATGGAATGTTTCACATGCTTGCCTTCTCATATTTGATCAAAGATCCTCACAATTCTTGGCTCATTGATATATTTTTGCCGTTGGATTTATGAGACTATTGCATCTTACCAAACTCCTGTTCGACTTTCATCCCAGTCTGCACGCTCTCTTCATAGCTATCATAGTATCAATTGGGTAGATTCTTCCACAGATGAGGTCTTAGTCCACCGATGAATCTATATACCTTACCATCTAGATCCAGGACATTGATAGAGGTATATCTTGAATGTCGAGTGTAGTTCATCTCATAGCTTCCAAAAGATTCGTTCTCCTCCTACATCAGCTCTAGAAACTCTTTCTCTAATATTGTTCTCATTCATCGAGGGAAATACATACAAAAGAAAATCACTATGAACTATTCCCAATCCATAGCTTCAACCTGCACTCTTTGACTCGTGTTTTTATTTATCTCCCACCACTGATCAGCTTCCCCTTCTATGAGATAAACAACTCGGGTGACCTTCTCTTTCTATGAATAACGAAGCATAGAAAAGATCTTCTCGATAGAGCTTATCGACTACTCATAAATAAATTAGTCAGTCGATCCACTAAAGGTTGGTGGTCATTAATGCATAAAGGACTCATCAAAATGTTGTTCCCTTTGCGGCGAGATCAGTCTCTCAACATGATTCATGTTATTTCCCATAACATGAGTGATTTGGTTCATCATCCGCATCGATATTTCCATTCGAAATTCCATCGGAGGGTAGTTAATGCATGGTCCATTGTGGTAACCATTTGTACATTTCATCATATTGAATACCAATTTCTAAAAGAATATATCCTTAGTGAGAAACTTATTACATTTATGAATCTTTTATCTATAAAAGATTTAATGTCTTAAAACATCATGCTTAAAAAATTACATTCCTCTATAAATACTTCATAATGATTCACAATAAGCTTATGATTAACCAAACATATAACCCAGGAGTGTCGTAACCAAGAGTGAATCAAGGCCCATTGTCATGCACCAGTTCCCATTCGAGTCTAGCTCAAGGTGGTGTTTTCTAGTTTTACCCCTATGTACATCTGTGCCAGAGCCGCATCTACCTGCTCGTATCCATACATGGATGTAATTGTTTGATAAACCACTAACTCAATATTCACCAAAGTACTAAGAAGTTATCCTATATTTAAAAAAATTTATATGGTTATTATTAAAGATTACATAGTCTAATTTTCATAAATAACAAAACCATCTTATGAATCTAATTATGGAATCCCGCATTTTTGTTACATAACTTTTCATAACATTTTACAAACAGAGGATCATTAAAGTCTAGTGTCTAGGAAATAAGTAACATAATACAAGAAAAACAAGAATCCAATTGAAAGGATTCATCATAATTTTATCCTATGTGATATCAATGCATCTCATATCCTGGAGACATACATTCAAAGGAATGGGTGAGCAGAAGGCCCAGAAAGTGTAAATAAGGGAATCAGTTTACTTGTGACATCAATAAGAACATGAATAAAAACATAATGACATGAGAAATGGAAGAATAAGTATATCATAATAAAAAGAACATGAATAATAACTTGAATATGAATCTACAACATTTCATTTAGAAAGTCATGGATATATCACCAAGGTTTATCCCCGAGGTGTCGTAAAAATTACCAATGTTATTCACCAAGGTATCGTGAAACTTGTCATCTCTAGAGATTAATTCTTTACCAAATGCATTAAAGCGATATCAGGGATCACCCTTAATATGTATTTACATACATGTGATCCTCATATATCATAATCAAACATTTCATAAATAACACATAAAGAATAAAAGAAATGGGGTTCATTTATAAATCGTGATGTTTTAAAATCTCATAAAAATAAGATTATTATATCATTTATAGCCCATTGAAAGTGATTAAGGGTAATATGTTTGTCAATTACAAGAAAAAATATATCATTATTATATATTTATGAACACCCATCAAAAAGAAATTGGTTTGGGTATTCACATAAATAAACAAGGGAATTTTTTGAGAGAAAGAGATAGAAATTATGAGACGAAATTTCTCGAGCATAACTGTTATATAACTTGGTTTTAGATAATAATAAAAAGAGAGTGTACAATGGTAACCCACTCATTAATAAATCATATTATAATTTAAATACCGAATAAAATGGAGATAAGAACATGGTATCGATATATTAATGACATACGACAAGAAAAGAAAACTTGTAAGGAATGAGAAGATGTGATTTCTTTTATGAGAAATTCGGCAGCCTAACGGCGTCACTTAAAAATTCAGAAATCAAATTGATTAGAGAAGAAAGAGTATCTCATCATTTGGAAATGAATAGTATAGTAATATGAACATAAAAGAACATACCATCAACATAAAGATATGGAAACTAGAAGACACAACATAAAAGAAATTATGACATAAAAGAAAACGGTGAAAGAATCTGTTACCTTGAAGAGTAACATTGAATGCTTGATTGTCAGGACCTTGGGAGGCTTGAGGGAACCCTGGGAGGGCTCTTTGGAAGGTAAGGAGACCAGAACATCATTGAAGATGATTTTGGAATGAAATGAATGATGGAAATGGCTTGGTATTTAAAGGGAAAGTGAGTTAATAAATTATTAATTTCCTAGGGATACCTTATTAGTGGTATTTGAAAATCCATGGGCTTTACCAAGGTATTTTCACATGGTATTGGCCACATGGGACAACTCATAGCATATCTCATTTTTCCTAATTCGTCTAGAAATCTTACATCATTATTGCATCATTAATGATGTCATTAAACACCCAAAACTCAAAACATCATTTTTACTATTCACTGAAAATTCTACTATTTTTGAAAAAACCCAAATATTAACCCTAACTAATATCAATGCTTTCAATTCAAAAATTAATTCAATTTATGTAAAAAAATTCTATATATTTTTATTTTTATTTTAAAATAAGATCATTATTTATTCAAAAAATACAACTATAAAACTATAACTCATTTTGAAACACCTTAAAAAATAATCAAGGTCTCATAAAATTATCATATAACAATAAGAAAATAATGTAATAATTTATATTTAAATTTTATGAAAATACATTTCCCTTTTTAATAAAAAAAATAATTATAAAATTGTAAATAAAATATTTATAAAATAAAATTCCAAAACATAAACTATGATTGTTTTTTCACTTTTAAGATGTCTAAATGTATTTATACATTCATGGGTGAAGATTCTATTTTTTGGTCATTTTAATAGTAATTACTATTCATTACTTTTTATAAGGGTATGTTACTTTTCCTACATTACTATTCACTAAAAACCATGTTGATCTTATTAGACACTAAATTTTTCACTGATCAAACCTCTAGAAGGCCATTTTTTCATAATCATTTCACATTATAAATTATTTAATGAAAAAAAATATTTTAACATACTATTTTCGGTAAATTCATCAATAATACACATTCAATATGTATCAAAATATTTGAAATTCACAAATTTTTCCATAAGAAGAAATAACAATATTTATTTATATAAAAAGATTACACAAAGCTGTTATGGTCTCGTTACATAGCCTCTTATTACACTAGCAAAGGACAAAAGTGTTAGGTGTGTTATGGGGATGAAATCTTGGTGAGGCTTGAGCAACCTTTCCTGAGTAGTGATTTCTATTAGCTTGAACTTCTCCCTTAGGTGATTTTGTTCAAGCTTCATATATTGAAGTTCGGCTTGGGCTTGGTCCAGAAAAAATCTTAGTGATTCTACCTCCTTCCCAAGCACCAACAGATGGGATTCATATGGATCTAGTCTACGGGATGAGGCCATTCAATATTCTTTTTGAATTAGTTGAGCAAGTTAATCGTATTTCAAAAAATACAACATTAAGATTATAGTTTTCAACGGTCATATTGACTTACAGTATTAAAACAGTCAAAACCCAATGGTCTCATTTTAAATATACCCACTTCATTAATTAAAGTATATAGTTTTGTTGAGTAAAAAATAAAATAACCAAAAAAACAAGAATCAAATATAATTAAAATGTTCGGGTAGTTAAAAATTCATTCTATGAAAATTTTTATATAAATATTTAAAAAATTATATTTATTTTTGAGAAAATTATTTCTAGATAATTGAGAAATTATTTATTATATTTTCTCACAAAGGGCAATAAATACCATTTTTGATGAAAATGTATTTTTTTATGAATAAAATAACATTTTTTAAAATAGAGTTCATTTTATTAAAAAATTTAAATATATCTATATTTATTGAGGTCTTTATATATATTTAATAATTTAGTTAATTTGGTTCCTAACTATCAATCTAATCACTTGGATATAATAGTCATTTTTAAACAATAATGATTCACAGTTCATTTCAAATCGATGTTGCTTGGTTGAAATGGTGATGGTTGAAGTAAAATAGTGGGGAATAGAATTTTATTAATCTTATTTGAGTTATTAAAAATTAATTTTGGAATTTTGTAGTCTTAAAAAATATTTTTTTATTTTATACACAAGTATGACAACTTAATATTCGACGAATTTTTATTCCATCTGAAAAATAGAATTAAAAAAATATCTAGAAGAATTTAATTAATATAATTAATATAATTTTCCAATCTTGAAAAAAATTTCAATATAACTTTTATAGAAGAATATATCATCAAAAAAATTATAAAAATAAAATACAAACTGAAAAATGATGAAATTGTGAAAATTTAGGCAATTTTAAGGTATATAAACAACATTTTTAGACTTTCATGAATTTGAATGAAATGTAGAGGATGTTTTTATCATTCTAATGTGAAAATAGTATATTATTCTTATGTGTATCATAAATCATATCAAATAAATAAAATAAGATGTTTAATTCTTGAAATTCATGGATTACATATTTATTATATGAAGATCGAACATTTTTTCACAACTTAAACAAAAAATTAAGGCATCAATTTATTCTAATTAGATTCATATAAATATATTATATGTTCAAATGGAATGTGATTATAAATATTTTGTTCCATATAACCAAAATTATAATTTAATAACAAAATAAACATTAATAACACTATAAGAAATGAAATTGTTCATAAAAAACACGTGTCAAGTTTGGTTCAAAATGTGAACATGATAGAAATTGAATTATACTTATAATTAGTGGAATAAATGTTATATAAAATTTTTATATTTAAATGAAATATTAATTATAAAAATATGATCAATATAACTCGAGATATATTTTAAATAAATTAATCAAGTGAAAATTATTTTTCACATAAAATTAAAAATGAGTTTTTAAATATAAAATGTTATTTATATTTGTAATCAAAAAAATATAAAATACATTCATGGAAACGAAAATCCAATCTTCCCATTTTTTTTAAAAAACAAAAGTTATCCCCCTTTTGAAAATAAAAAATAAGATAAATAGTAATTCTATTTAAATAGATATTATCAGAATATTTAATTATCCCCTCTTTATACTTTAGGAGTATAGAAAATATTAAATCTATGAGTTTTTGGATTAAAAAAATATTCCCCGAAACATATTCTAAATGATAAAATTATAAATCAAATGATAAAAGTAATAAATTAAAGATAAATTTACATATGAAATTATACTCTATTAGAAAAAATAACACATTAAAAAATGAATAGAAAATATCAAATTTTATGTACTCCTATCAATTAAATAAAATTTAATTTAATATGGATATTGGAAAATATTTTATTTAAAAATTAATCACATGTGTTAGCATTCTATAAAAAATCAAACACAAACACTTCCTACACCCATGCAATTTTTAGTCTAATTGATTTACTAACCAAATTTGTTGGTACCCAAGAAGAATCTAAACATTTATTGTAAAGTATATAAGAAGAAAAAAATATAATTATAGAAACTATAGTAATACCAAGAAATTAAGGATTCTTTAGAGGTCATTTATTGGCATATTTCCCATGAAATGAATATTTAAATCATGCAACTGAAGAATAACCGATCATTCTTTTAAAATCCTACTTCATAAAATAAATTGGATGATCATGGTTGTATTTTGAAATAATTAAAGGATATTTCGAAAAATTTAATCCATTTAGAAAATTATCTTATAAATATTTTAATTTTATATCATCAATACATTATAAGAAATATAATAAATAAAATTCCTCCACTTCTCTTTTTCTTCTTTAATATTTTTACCTTTTTCATCATGATGATATAAATCATCTAATAATAAATTAAATTTACCTTTTTCTTGGTCATTATTTTTAGAATAAATATTGATAAATCTATAATCCTTATCTTTTTGTTTTAATATTTTGATGTCAGAATTTATTATCCTTTTATCTTTATGAGATAATAATTTTTTTCTTCAACACCATTCATATATTTTAATTCAATAGATAAATGTATATCTATTATTTTATGAAGTTGTTCTTGTCACCTTTCATGCATATAATATAAGTATAAATTATAAAAAATTTATTATTTAGAATCAAAAACCTATGTTTAATCAATAATATTTTATACAAGAGAAGAATACATCATTAATTTTGTTGATTTTGGCTTACACTCCAGATTATATTTATTTTTTTAGAATTTTGTGATTCTTTCCATCAATAAATAAAATAGATATTTCATAAGTATTTTTAAGGAATAACATATTGATTAGCACATATAATAGATAAATAAAAAAAAATTAATCTTTAATCAAGCTCCATCTCGGATAACAATTGGTAGGTATTAGATTAGAATACTCATAGAAGCTAAATATTATTAAAGTAAAGAACTTATGATACTAATTGTTAGGTCAGTTTAGTTATGGAATAATGAATATATGTGTTGAATATGAATTTATTAAAATTTTCTTAATTATTAAAAAAAATTATTGATAGAATTGGTGGTTTAATAAAATTGATTTTATCCTTTTATGCACAAGTATGTCAACGTAACCATTGAATAAATTTTATCCCATTTAATGATTGAATAATCTAAATATACTCAAGGATTGAATGAATATAATTATGATAATCCATAGGATACAAAAGAGATTTAATATAAGTTATATAGGGAAACATATCATCATAAATAGTGTAAATAATTAAATTACTACTACAAAAAACACCAAAATGTGTCATAAATTATGCATTTTTTAGGAAGAGAAAGAATATTTTTATACATTCATTTAGTTTAATAAATATTATAAAAATTAATTATATTTTTCATATGTATGATTATGATGTGTATCGTGAGAGATATCAATGAAATACAATTGATTTTGAATTCTGGAAATTCCAGAAATCATGATTTGTTTCATGAACATGTAATTTTTTCACAACAATTAAACAAAATATTCAGACATCAAATTGATATAACTAAATGTAAATTAATATTTTATATATCAAATAGTATATGTCTCATAATAATATGGTCTATATAACATGATATATAAAAGAATAACCAAATAATTATAAAAATAAAATAAGTAGAAATATATCATTCATTCAAAAAACATGATTAATGTTCAGGTAAAAATGAGAACATGTTATAAATCGAAATAAACTATGATGAATTTGAATAAAACAGAGATAAAATTTTCCTATTTAAATGAAATATGAATTATAAAATTATGATTGATAATAAATGATGATATAGTAAAATCCAAATGAGCCTATAAAAATTTATTTTCAAATAAAATGATAAGAGGTTTTTGAAATATAAAATATTAATTTAATTTGTAATTAATGAAAATATAAAATAATGAATGCATGTACATAAAACGATGTTGTATATATTTTACACTATCGAATATAATATATGTTTTAAAATATTTATATATTATAATTTCCCTCCTGGTAACAGACACCACTCTAACCTCTTATAAATTTTCTCTTTCCTGATACTTGGTGATGATTATTGAACAAATTATCCCACAATCACAATTTATAGTGTTGAAAATCAACTATTAGAATATTCCTCTAGTTACACCACCTTTTGAAATTTTTGATTGAATCACAAATTTTTTATGGAAACTATATAAGATTTATTACATCATATGACCCTCATCATGAGTGGTAGAATATTTTAAATATATATTTCTTTTCCAAACATCATATAATTTCTTAATGAATATATGTACTGGCTTCATCCCAATCATGATAAATTATTATTATTCTATACATTAAGACTAGTCTTTTAAAACCCTTTATGATAATATGACATA
Organism: Viscum album; assembly: GCA_963277665.1. Taxonomy (NCBI): domain Eukaryota; kingdom Viridiplantae; phylum Streptophyta; class Magnoliopsida; order Santalales; family Viscaceae; genus Viscum; species Viscum album. Next base: position 1,676,766,220 of record OY728133.1, read on the forward strand.
AAATTTGATACACAAAGGTCACTAATATAAATGAATAGTTTTATCTATAAAGCCTACATCACCATAATTATTTTACTTCTAAAACCTCCACTTCCTCTAAAACATTCATACTATATATAGAACTCCCCATGCATCACTTCCTCTGAATGTTTTTAATTTTTTCCCAACTTCTATATATAGTAATTAAAACATTATATGGTGAATGTGAATTTTTATATAATAGTCCCACAAATGTCATTCCAAAAAAGGTGACAATCAAAACATCCAACATCATAACCAGAAAATATATCTAACACCAAACCCAATAAATGGTATTGGCCAAGACCAGGTAATCCCAAAGACCCTTTTCAACTAACATTTATATAAATGAAAACTTTTCTCCCTAATCATCATATAATCAGAAAATTTTAATTCTGATCTATGTGTTATTAGAAACACAACTAAATAATTAACAAATATAATATTGAGATTAATTTAATAAAATTCATCAAAATTATATTTCCATGAAAATTCACCATGAATATACACTATTGTAAACAATTCATTTAGAGATCAGAAAGTAAATTGTTTTTAAAAAAGACCTAATATTATAATAATTTGCACCAAATATTAAAAACAAACATGCATTATTTAAATTTATTAATTTCATAAATGATTAATGTCACTAAAAAACATTTTGAAGAAATAGAAAATTTATAAAGGTATTCACTTTTTATTTGGAGTCGGTGAATTTTTATGGGAATTTTAGTAATTTCTCAAGTAATAAGAAAATGGTAATTTATCACAGTAAATGACCTAGAAAAAATATATGGTTATATTGATCTATAAATAGAGTTTTTACCACAATATTTACATTTAGTATGGAAAAAACAATTATGAGAAATGATGTAATAAATAGATTTAAATGGAAATTATTTTAAAAATCATTTGTGCATTATCCATTTTTTACATATAAATGATCATTTTTCATTTATAACAGTTCCATAAAACAATTTAATCATAAACTGGATTCTGGAATGCGATGCTTAACATATCATGAAATAATTTTATATTTTAAGGAAATTAATTTTCATTCATTTTTTAATATAATATAATTAATTATTATATTATTTTAGATCATTTTAATAATATTAAATTATTTTTCAATAATGTTAGTTTAATATTCTCCCAATCCAAAATTTAAATTGAGATTTCATATATAACATAATGCTCATGACATAGTATTTCAATTATCATTGACATAATATTGGGCTCTTATCTGATCCAAAATACATTTTTATCTTCTGTTTTGGCTCATTCGTCTGATGTTCCGTATAAAATATTAGAATAAGATATCATAAAAGCATATGGTGGATATTTTGAAACTCTAAAGGGGGGATAAAACAACCGTTTAATATTATTTATTTATATTTTTCAATATAGTTAAATTAATGTGTGGTTGATTAATTACATATACAGAACAATTGATTTATCAAATATAAAATTGGTTAGTAATTATTGAATAGAATTTGAAAATAAAATTAAATTTAAAACACGTGTGGGATAAATATATTCATACATGGTAGATGAGATAATTTATTAGAATATTTCATATTGAAATTAAACAATGATCATTATAACTGTTTCCAAAAATATAGTGTTATATTCTCTTACAAAAGGAACATTGTGTAACCCAACAGAATCACATTATTTCCAACCAATGGTAGTCAACTGATTTTCATTCAAGAACTGATTTTGGAATTACATGAGTTTACCCTTCCATGGTAGAATCAATTTAATACATGGTTGTATCGGGTGAGAGATGGTTTAATAAAGATGAAATATATCTGTGAAGGAAGAGAGATAATAAAATGTAATGAAAATAAACTAATAAAAAAATTAATTAGTAAATATTTATATATATATAATGTGATTAGTACAAATATATCTATAAAATCAGTGATTTTTAGAGTTATAAATATATTGGGGGTAATGAAAGGACAAGGGTAGAAACCATGGCATTAGATCTATCTTAGAATATAAATATATTTATTATATAATTATAAAAAGGTGATATTTGAGGAGGAGAGGTTCACATTCGATTTCATCCACATCAAATAAATATGTGTGTGTGTGTGTTCGCATATGTATAATCAAATAAAATTTAACATCTCCTTATTTTTCATGTAATCTTATTTAAATTATATTTTTATTGCACGTCCTCATCATTCCTAAGTTTCAATAAAAAATATTTTCTACCCAATAACTATTTTTTACTAGTTAATAGGTGAAATATATATATATATTTTATTGGAATTGATGGTGGTATTTTTGATGATTCTCTTGATAATTTGAGGTTCATTTTATAGATTTTAAATATATTGAGTGTTGGGATTAAAAAGGAATGTGGCCTGAATATTTTATAGATAACTACTCAAACCATTTTCATACATAGAACATGAAAATTTCATCTATTGTGTGATTTGGAACTCATATAATGATAAAATTACTAAATGAAGTTTTGAGTATTAGTGTGATTGTGAGTGGACCAGTGTCCTCTTTAATGATCATAATACATTAGTTGATTCTACTTAAACCAATGATTAGTTATATTGTTATGATGACTTGTAGAAATTTTTGATTCTGTATGAAATCCGGTTTTAATGACATTATCCCAAATGGAAAGCACTGATGAACCCTTGAAGAATATCTTGTTTTAAAAATATATAGTATAGTAATTGATATGAATTGTGTGGTTTGGGTGAATAAAAAATAACATTGTACCATTACTCTCACCTTATTATTATATGTACATTATTTATAAATGAATTAAATTTTAATTGAGTGAGTAGTTTTTCATTGAATAAATGACCAAGAATGACTATGATATGAAGTGATTTGTGTGGAAATTATACTTCTAAATAGTTTCATGTTGTAATGATTTCCATTAAAATTTTCATTGTATTTATCATTCAACATTTACGAGGGATAGTATATGTGGAGTGGACCCCATTAATAAATTTCAAATTATTCATGTTTCATTGTATGAACATGATCATATAATAATCGTGTGATTAGAACTAGTTTGAATTTTCATTTATACACTTATTCACTATCGGGGACTGGCCTAAATAATTGTACCCTCACAATTTATTTGTGCTAAGATGTATATTACCTATGATGATGAAATGTTTAAACATTTCCCTAGAGATGTCTAACTTGTTGGGTAGTATGGTTGTGATTAGTAGTGTGGTTAATTAGACAATGTGATAGGTGTGACATGATAGAATTTCATGATATAGATATCCTGATGATGGTCATATAAATGATGAGGATACTATCATTGATGTGACAAGCTATGTTAGTATCTCAATTAGGGGTGTAGTATTGAGTGATATCTCATTTAATATATTTTGAAGATATTTTAGTGATATGAGTTCCATTCATAACTCAACAACCACATATGTAATGTTTTATCATTTCAAACCCATCACATGGTTATTTAGTTTGTTATTGTGATAGGAAACTAGTAGATCATGTTCTCTCATAACTTATGGAGGTTGGTATTTTTATAATACATGGTTGAGATAATAATGTGGTGGCTGACATGAGGTTGATGTTAGTTTGGATGTGATTATTATGTTTATATGGTTAGGAGGAGAAGAGAATAAGGTTGAAGTACTTTATAATATGTGGAATTTTGAATATTATTGACTTGGTAGGTGGGATTCATTTTTTGGGGCCCTTATGTATTTTAATTATGTGTGTTATACTAAAAATATATGATTACATGGTGTGTGATTCTTATGGATTACATGGGAATTTAATAATTTAATAATTTTCTATATGAATGAGGACAAGAATAGTTTTATAACTGATGCACAATATTTATTGATAATGATTCATCGGATTCAAGAATAAAATAGACTCATGCATAGTATCTGGCGAGCCTTGAGAATTTTAAAAATCACTAGTTAATATTTTTCATATTTTATCATTAGTATTTTTTTATTGGTGAGGATAATAACATGAGTTATTTTATTATTTATTATTATTTATATATTATATTAATATTATTGTTTTACATTAGAGGATGGCCTACAATGTAAAATGTTTTTCATAACACAAATTTTACATAAAATTTTCTAGGGTCATGTTAGTTCTATTTTTGTGTAGATTGATCTTAGAGAATGATTTGGTTTTTAAGTGTTGTGTATTGTGTATCATTTCATGTACCACTAGGATATGTGAGTTATTGAGTAATATTTTATTTCGTTGGATTCAATTTTTTTACTATCATTATAGTTAAATTTAATCCTTGATTTTTTACACAAAATTCTTGACTTGTACAATATTTATGATATTTTTAATCATAGATTTCTAATAGTTTTATTATTGGATGTTTTCATTTTACTCCAGAGTCTTCAATTCTCTACATCAGGGGTAATGCCTCCCATTTGATTGAAAAATAACATTATTGCTAGTCACTAATTTATGGCCAATTATAGGTGGGATTATGAAGTCACGCATGGTTAATGTTAAGAAAAGTGAATTGTATTTCATGTTCTAATCCATTGTATCTAAATAAGAATCTCTATAAATTATGATTTTTTCTGCTCATACTCATGGTAATAAATGTTTATCAGAGGTACTGATATGAATGTTGTGTTCTAAAACCATGGAGAGTAGTTCATCCTCATCTAAATGATGGAATGTAGAAGTTATGGAATATATAAGGATCATTATTATGAATTTTTTATGGTTTTTATCCTAGGATTTTCAATACATAAATTACATAAGGTTTTTTCAGAATGATACATAAGATTAAGATAGGTGTTCACCAGATTGTAGTAGTCATGGTCAGGTGAGATATATGTAATGAAAGATTACCATGAACAATAGTGTAACAATCGTACATAAGAAAAACATAATTACACAATTTATTGTAAGTATTATATTTCTTATCATTTCAATATCCTTTTAGGCTTATAAATATAGATAATTAAGAAAACCATTTCATTACGAACATTATATTTTTACACAGCGTATAATATTTCACAAAAATATTTTCATTAATATTTACTCCCATTTCATTTTTTACTCACTAACTTCATTCAAGGAGACTATTCATAACTAAAATATTGATCTTTATGTAGTCTCTACATATACATAAATCATGTAAAATCATATTAAAATATTTGTTGATCTCATAAATCTATGTAATGTATATAAATGTAGAGGAATCTTTTTATTCCATTTAAAAACATGAAAACACATGAGAAAATATTCCATTTTACATAATAAACAATGATCACAAACACTCACTTACATATTAATGAAATAATCTTCTTTTAATAATTATTTCCACCAAATAACTCATAATAAAAATAATAATAATCACGAGGATTTCATAGTACATTATATTCATATCACAGTTACAATCACACTAACTATTGAATAATATTCTCAGTTAATAGCATTATATTTTTTCCTAATAATAAATTATTACCTAATGAATATAAGGGATATAATGGACATGCTGATCATTATATATAATTTCCAAGAACCATTTCAAAAATAAAATTCATTGGTTTTTTCCCTCTAAACATAAAATTCAAAAAACCATTCATCTGAAACAATATGAATAAAAACTTATAGTAATCACATAAAAATAAGTGTAAATGTCCTTTTCATGATAACTATTTGAAATGAAAAATTCACTTAACAATAAAAATTTATTTTATTTTATAAATCATTAAAACATGAATATTAATTGTAGTAAAAAATAATTGTCCTAATGGTGTGAAAAGTCAGGAATGTGGTAAAAGTTTAATAAACATTCCATCATTGACATTCTAAATAAAGTAAAAAATGTCATGTATATAAAATGATGGAACGATTCCTTTAAAATTAGTAAATAAAGTTAAAGAAAATATATGATGACCTTAAAAATTCCTAAATGATTACATAAGGAGTTATATAAATAAAATAAATATTGATATGTTCGCAAGATCAATAATAAACTGAAGAAGACCAAGATAGGGGTAAGGCCATATCTAGTAGTTACTCATCCAAAATAACATACTAATGAGTTTAATATAGTTATTCTTCATCTAGTACCACCTATGGATGAGAATGTATCTAGTGATAAAGCTATATGGATGAAATTTGACAGGTTAGAGGATCTAAACCCATATTTAAAACTGAAGGCATTGGATGGAATCCCGAAGGTGATAAGGGAAGAGTATACTAACCTAAAACTTATATTTAATTAAATGTAAGTGATTTTGGATGAAAATTTTAATAGTATCATTTCAAAGGAGGATGCCGATAGAATGTACGATGGATTGATCCTAGTTGTCCTTAATGATAACCAAATTGATTTGATAAACAAACAGAATAGGATATTGGAATGTGGAATCTACAAGGGAAAACCAAACATGGTGTAAAGTATTTAGACCTAAGAAATATTATTTTACCACTCGAAATAACATGAAAAATGATGATCCTAACAAAATGGTAACCTCTATCTCATGGTGTTCACATAGTGTGAGTAATTCAATTTTTTTGAATATTTTATGTAATATATTGATAATTTAATATGTGGTCTGAATATTTGTGCTCATGAAATATTTTTGGGTTCAAAAATCCGAAAAAAAGAGTTTTTATCAATTAAAAAAATATAAATTTTCCAGTCAGCTCATATGGTAGAAAAGGAGTAAAAAATAAAACATTAGAAAAAAATAAGTATGGTTAAAGAGAAAAATTCAATACCATGAATCCTAACTCAAATTTTATGTTATCTAACCACATAAATAAATAAAATTTATTAATTATTTATATAATTCAAAAAATTAATTTTTATTTCTATATTATTATTCAATTAATTAAATTTATTATAATTTTTCTATTCATTACTAAATCGGTATAGCACATGTTTGTCTTTTGGTGTCATTTACACTATAATGTCCAAAAAAACATTGGAATAATTTTAATGATAAAAAATATTCATATAATTGTTCCATAATTTCAATATGTGTCATATTATATGGAGTATATAATTCTAGAAAATAAACAATTAAATATTTCATGTAGTAGTAATTTTTCTTATCATTTTCCCATGTTCTTAACAGTTAAAATAACAAGGATTTTTCACTTTTCATTCCTTTTTTATGATGGTTATTTAATAATTGTTGAATTTTAATGATTAATAAATTAGTTTTTTTATATGTTAATTTAGTACCATGGTCATATTATGGATCTTATGGGGATGGTTCATGTGAAACACATAAAAACATATTTTATGTAATTTTTTTTATTGAATGAATTTACATTAATTGAAAATATTTGTCGATATATTATCGTTATATAATTATGAAAACATATTAAAATTATAATTATTATGTGATATTACCATTATTTAATTTTTATTCATCATTAATGAAAAAACATTATAACATTATTCATGTAAGTGGAAAACTTGACCAAAAAAAGAACACATTATAATAAATGAATGAGTAAGAATATATTATTGAATAGATAAAATATCACTTTTTTAGAATCTAAATTTTTTTAAAAAATGTTTTTATGATTATAAATAATATTAAATATGTGGTATGGGAAGAATATAAATCAAAGAGAATGATAAGAATTTATTTATTACAAATTTTCATGATATGATTATTTTAGGAGTTTAATTTTACGATTAAAATTTATCATTAAAATTTTTAATATATTGGATAGAATATATTTCCAAAAAAATCATGATATATATATAATATTTTTTTAATTAATTTTTAACGACGTCCATCTACGCAATTGATGTAAAATTAAATATATCATCCATGGAGGTGATAGTCAGCATATAATAGAGGTAAAATTTTAATTTTACAATAGAAATAAGGTATATAATTATTATTTAATAAATATATTATAATTTTAGTTTTAAAATTACATTGATTTCATTAAATTAGTATGGTTATAATAAATTTTAAGGATGTTTATGATGAAATTATCATGAAAAAATTTGTGTAAAAGAATTACCATTTCCTTGGGTATCTTCATGTAGGTCTCTCATTGGGCATTCTTGGATTAGTATTTTGGTATGACAATGACCTATAGAATATGGGAAAGAGAGTTGGAGAATTTTATTAAATGGATTGGTATAGCTAAATTTCTCACTGTTTTTTATAAGTGATGTGGTGAATAGATTGCATTATAACTGAGAGCAGTGACACTCTTGTGAATACATTCTTTATTAATACAAATTAAATTTCATACACAAATAAAGTGAAAAAATTATAAATATTTAAAGAATAGAATAATGAAGGTTTGGATTCCACTCATATAATCAAATTGAGAAAATGTTTGGTGATATTTATGGCTTTAAATATAACTTTATCCATTTACCACATTTAATCTTTACAGTAGTGACTAATTTTTTACCAAGTTAACATATTATTAGGACATAAAATAAAAGATATCCTATTAGATTTTTATGAATACTATTATTATAAGTATGAAAATTATTTCACTATATTATATTTATATATTTTTTTAAAAATAATTTAAAAATAATTATGAATAATACAGTAAAAAAACTTTTTTAGAAAAATGTATTATAAAGCATCGAACTATGTTTATACACTTATATTACAACATAATAATAATTTAATGAATGTATATTTATTATAATATTAATATAAATGAATAATTTCATTAAATAGAAACATATAAAATGGTAAATCAAACAATTTAGTAAATTAAATAAAACATAATGAAATACAATGTATTTCATAACCAAATAATTTTGTTTAGCCATAAATAAGGAATGCTATTTTAATTATAATTAATGATTTATTTAATGGATGATATTAATTAATTTTATTAAAATTTTTATTAATATTTTCATTTCATTTTATTGATATTAATATTTAAAATATAGAATTCATTAAAATATCATCCTTCAAATCAATGTAATTTTACTATTCCTAAATTTTTTTTATGAAAATTAAATAAAATCATCCTTAGATAATTTTTATAGGATAACATAAAATAATGAAGTCATTTTTATGAAATTCAAATAATAATATTTCGAAATTTAACTTTTAAATGAAACTAAATAATACGTGGAAAACACTTTAGTAAGAATACAAACTATTTCATTTTTAAATGATAACCCATATCTTAATTTTATTAACTGATGAAATTATTTATCATAATAAATATTAATATAGATTTAAATAATTTATATGAACATATATTTATAACATATTAATTAAATAAATTATTATTTAATATATCAAAATACAAAATTATGTTCAAGAAATTTACATAACGATTAAATAAAATATCCCTTATGAAAATAATTTAAACATAGTTATCATTAATATACTATATCTATCAAATTTATTATATGAAATTTTTTAAGACAATATATAAACATATATATGTTTCTTAATCATATAATAAAATTTATATTCACGAGTATCAATAAACCATAAAAGGGATATCTAATTAAAAATACCAATGTTGTTACATTCTACCACATAATGAAATTATGTCCTTAAAATATTTCTTTCTCATAGGTAGATATTCAAAGATAAAATAATTTGTTGCTAAAATACAAATATTAAGGTATTCTTTTAGGTTGTTTATATCCCCATAATCTTTTGGATTTAAAAATACCGCCTTGTCCATAGTACTTTAGGAGAAATGAAAAAAATTGGATAATCAAAGAGTTTATCATTGGTGATTTGGATATTTTAAAAGCATTAGAACCATTTCATCTAGTTTTTTCAATGATATTGATGATGATATCATCTCAAAAGGATAATAAGGATGTGTGATATCATCTTCCCTCTATCATGATAAAATAACATTAATATGTTGAAAAGAACAATATTAAAATAAAAATAGATTTTTACATGTCAAAATTAATATTAAATGAAAATGTTGATCTAATTAAATATAATACCAAAAGAAATTATATAATACATTATCCTCCAACGACATCATAAAAAACAATAACAACTTCTGTATTAATTAAAAAAATTTAAAAAATAATTAAACCATAAAAGTAGTCAATGCATTCTTAGCTAAATTAAATACCTATAAATTAGAAATATTTGATCCCATATTCTTCCAGAATCAACTAAAAATTTACCTTCAATCAATATTAACCACTAATAAATTCACGTACCCGCAATATATTACAATAATAATATATTTCCTTAAATATACTAACATTTCCGCAAAATATGATGAATATTTATGATATAAAACCATAGAATAATCTTATCTTCCAAATTTTTTTAACTTGATCTTTATTAATAATAAAAAATCATCCACTTTGAAATAATATTTCAAAGTATCCATGAGATTTACATTCCAATTATTATTTAATAGCATTAAATACGTTTTAACTTGTCCATAATTACCACACAACCAAAAAATGTATTAACACCAACAATTGTATATTCCATTTAAATTGTTTCTTATAAAATACAATATCATTCATCAATGATAAACATCACAATAAATCACATGTTTAACAAATTGTTTAAATAAAACAACAAAATCCTTTATAATTAAATAAACATGTCCTAAAAGATCATTAAACTCCTAAAATTCAATCAAATTAAACATAATTAGTTGTATTTATGAAGTTGAAATAATTATTAATCTTATAATTATTAACCCATGATTGTATAAAAACTCAAAAAATGTATTCATATGATAACAAACAAATCTATAATGTTATATAAATACCCCTATAATACTAAATGTGATTTTTCATAGGGAACCAACCTTTAATTAAATGATTTATGGTATGTAATCATTTTATTATATAACCATTAGACTTTATGTTTATAGTTTAATAAAATTACTAAAAACATTTCATTAATATTTATAAACTTCTATATAGTGTATTGTTTTGTGAAAAATAGGTTTCTAAATTTATAGTCAAGTTTCATTCTTGATAAACATTATTATTTAAATGAAATTATTCTTAACTAAAAGTTTATTCTTCCTATAGTGCCTATATATCCTTAAATCTGGTAAGAGAATTTGAAAATGTGGTATGATATCCTAAAACTTATTAAGTGGTATATAAATAAGCTAAACACATTATTCTATTTAAAAATAGAACTTTAAATAGAAATTTTTTATATAATAGGAATTGAGTTCAAACAATCACTTACGTACACTTGAAAGAAACATGATTTTCTCTATCTTTTCATAATTCATTTTCTAATCAATAATAAATTCATAATAATAAAGGTTACATAGGAAAACATATTTAAATCCCACATTAAATCACCCTTAAAATGTAATAACAAACTCAGGTAATTCCAAAATATTTTTCCTAGAAAATAAATCATTACCCAATATATTTGTGAACCGTAACAGACCCACTCATCATACATTATTTACCTGGAAAATAACATGAATAAAACATATTTGTGATTTTACATTTTAAATAAAACTAATAAAATCTATTAGTTGAAAAAATAAACATAATCACTAATAATTATTACATAAAAACAAAAGTAAAAATCATTTTCATTGACAACTATTTAAAAAAATCATAGGACAATGGAAATTTTATATAAGGACCTGACCTTAAACAATACATAATCTAGCTATTTCAACTATATACCAATTATTTAAATTCCAAAATATCATTTTAATTTTGGGTATCATAAATTCAGTACATAACTCATACATATCAACCCATAGGCATACAAAGTGGGTACCATTAAAAAAGTATCAATTTCTTTCAAAACATAAATTTTTTAACACAAAACAACAACATTATTTCTTTTTCAAATCTTCCTAACATTAACCTTGATTTCATTATTTCTATTATTCATCCATGTAAACTTTGAAATGAATTAATAAATATTGAATGAGAATAAAAATATTAGTAAGGGATATAAAAAGAAGGATATAAACTATTAGTAAATGAGTACTTATAAACATATGAAAGCATTTTCACAATGATGTACTTATCGGCCATATATAATTACTTTGGGAAACATGAGATTTCCATAAAACATTAATGAACTATTAAAAAACAATAATTATGTGATAGATAATTAATTTCATATATTTTTACGCTCATGGATACCTTTTGATTTGTAACCCTCGTAGCTACATTAAAATGTTACCCTCATGGCTACCTTATTGTTTAACAATCACATATACACATGGAGTAACCATAAGACCATCTTCTAACATAAAAATACCCAATTATTTGTAGGGAGATATAGGTACCACAATTTATCATAAAACATTTCCAATAACCATAATATAATCATAAAATATGAATAATTTCATGAAAACATTTCTTTTCTATTTTGTAAAATATTATTTTAAAAGAGGATTTTTAGAGAAAAATACATTACATATATCATATAATCAATGTGATAAAAAAATAAAACTAATGTAATATGTGTATACACTATAAATTCACAAAATAAAACATTATATTAACAAAAATTCATTACACAATAAATCATTGAAAAATATAATCAATGAAGTTGATGGTTATACAAAAGAATATAAATTTTTTTAAGAATTACAATACCTCAGGTTTGTATTCCATCAAACTTGTTTAAACCTCTTTTATAATGTTTAGAAGAGTGTAATTAATATTTTAAATAACAAAATAAGTTTTATATCACCTTATATGAACATTTTGTAAAATCATTCAACCCATTTATAAATATTATTTTGTTATTTCCATTGTTTTGGGTGCGTGCATCAAATGAATTCCATGGTTTTTTGGTAAAGCATTTTCTTATTGAATAAACGTAAAACACCATATGTGGAATAAAATGGTTTTCATATGGTTCAATAATATTAAATTATTCCATTATTTATTTTGTTTATATGGTATTAGGGTGAATCATTAGATAAATCATTAGTGATATTTGTTAAATCATTACGGCGGGTCTTCGATAACAACAAATGTGTTTCATCATATACATTTAATGTTACACATATAAGTTATTTGAAGAACATATTGGAGTTCATATCAAACAATATAGACTCTTTTTTAATAATTAAAATGGTTTTACAAATATATTTGAGGTAATTAAAGTAAATTGAAGACACATAATCCAAAATGATGATAAATCGACACATCATAGACATTGTTTTTATTTTTAAATTAAGTGAAAGAGGTGAGAAACATGATGATGAATATTTCTATAAACCTAATAAAAATATGTTATATATAAAACATTGGAGCATTCACACGTCTAGGGAAAGTGTAGGATAATATAGAATAGGAAAAAATATAATTGAAAGGAAAACACATGAGAATGAAAGAGGATCGTTACCTCTTGATCTCATCTCCTTGAGATTCCCTTTAAGGACTTTGGTTTTGACCTTTTGGTGATACCAATAGGTCTAGGACATGGGTAATATCCTTGGTAAGGTAATTTTAAATAATTAAAATAATTTTAAATGCATTGAGAGGAGTGAGAGAAATAAGGGGATAAGGGCATTATTTATAGTTAAACTGGGGAAGTTTAATTAATTTAAAAGGACACATCAGTAGTTGTAATTAAAAAACCATGAGATTTCCCATTGTTTTTACCCATGGTATTATCAAATTGGGACACCTCATATCATATTTTAATCCTCAAGTGTTGAACATAATTACTACATCATTATAATGTCATTAAATGCAACAAAAAACAAAAAACTGTATTTTTACTATTCTTTAAAAGATCAATTATCTCAGAAAAATCAAAAAAATACCCTAAATTTTATTCTGACATATATAATTCAAAAATAAACTCAATTTTTCAAAAATAATTTTCTAACTATGAATAATTTTTTTAATCAAATCATAATTTATTCAAAAAATCATAATTTAAAAAATATCACCCATTTTATGTCAACCTATAAAATTAATAAATGTCTCATTATCTTATAACCATAAACAAAAAAAATTAAAATGAGGTTTTATATTCATAATGTTCATATTATTTTCATATTACTATTCATAAGTGTATGTTACTATTCGAAAAAACAATTTGATCAATATAAGGGAGATTAATGGTTTTCTAAAATTTACCACTAGTAAGGATATCAACATTTGAAGGTGATATAAGTGGATATTCTAATTTCCTTTTATATGATCATGGGGGAATTAAGAATATTTAGTTATGTTATTTGGCCATAGTGATGTTTATGTTTCTTTTAGGTAATTGATGAAATTTATCATTAGTTTTTTACTATCACTCTATTTTGCTAGTTTTTGTGGATGAAATATTGGTCTATTCCATGATAAAGGAAGACCATCAGGATCACATTGATGTTTTTTTTGAGATCCTTAAATGAAAACGTTATGTGAACTATGTTTTCAAAGTTCTTGTCCTGAATAAAAGTGGTGAAATTATTAGGGAATGATTCATCTTCTATTGGTGTCTGAATAGATCCATAGATGATTTAAGAAATGTTGTTTTGGTAAAGGCCCAATAATGTATTTATATCGGAATATATTTGGATCAAGATGAATACAAAAAGAAATGTTTTTAGGATTTTTCTATTTTAGTGTGTACCTTTCTTAATTGTACTCAAAAGGGAGTGATGTTTGATTTGGATAATGAATCCTATAGATCCTTAAAATAAGTAAATGATAAGTTTATGTCGGCTTCAATTTTGATTCTTTATGAACCTCATAAAGGCCATTACATTTATTATGAGTCCTTAGGTATATGTTTTGGGGTTTTGTTGATGCACTAGAAATACATTAGAGATTATTGATCATTCTAGTTCCACCCACATAATAATAACTACCCCATGAAAAACCTTGAATTGGGAGTGGGAATTTATATTTTAAATACATAGAACCAATTCCTTTTCATGGAGTAGTTTATGGTGTATTATGGATACAAAATTATAATGAATATTTTCACATGAGTGATATGAACCTTTAACGGATATGTTGAGTGTATGATCTTCTATATTTTAATTTGATATATCATACATCACTAGGAAAGAAAAAAATGTGGCAAACATTTTTAGTATGAAATTGAAATCTTATGTTCTAATATAATATGTGGATGAATGATTCTTGATGGTTTTATTTAATGAGTTACACTTATTTTTAGAAGAGGTGTATGAGATAGTGTGTTTGGATTCTATGAATGATAAATTACCTTTTGATTATCCATCCTAGCTCGAATTGCTAATTAATATCAATTATCAATGAATTAGTGGAATTATAAATTGTTGAGAGATCTCATATATTTGATCTTGACCTCTTGATGGTTACATTTTTAAAAAAGAAAATATGAGTTTTGTTCCATTGGTAATGAGGATGGAATTGATAGAATGTGGTAACCTCTGTAGTTGGGTTTTCACCCAATGTATACAATGATTTATTCTCAAATTAAGTGTTGGAATTTGTGACATGGGATGAAGTAGTTTATTGCAAATTTCATATCGTGATTATAGAATTTTCAGAAAATCCAATCCAAGATTCATAGAATCATAAGATTAGTACAGACCCATTATGTTTTTCTATGAAGATGAGATGATATTTCAGTGGATTTCATGATCAAATTTATTCTATCTCTCATGGGAAGAATGTGATATATATGGTTATAAAGTTATATACAACATAATCCTACATTATTCATATCATGGAGGTGGATGAAATGAATAACCTGGATAATTGTTTGTTGGGAGGTTATAAATATCCATGGTGTTCTTTATGAATCATCTATGATCAAGTACAATCCTTTAATTATGATTTTTGTAATGGTATTTATGATGATATGGGTTCTTATATGACATTTCACACAATATATCATCCTAAGATAGATATTCAGGCTGACCAAGCTATCTACATTCATAAATATATTCCTCGAGAATTTATGATTGATTTGGGTTTCTCGTGAGAGAAGAACCTACCATTAGATGAATATTAATATAATAATATTTAACAATATTCAATTAAGATGTAAGGGTTTGAGTTATTGCATGGAAGGTCATGTGAGCCGCTTCTCTATAGGATAGAAGTATGTGAGTGTTCATTATTTGAATCCATCTGAATATATGAAAATATAAAAAAGGCAAAGTTGATTCAAAAAAATATTATCAATGGGCCAGATTCACCAAAAATCATATTCCAGCTAATTTTTTTGTTTGTTAAAGTTTTTGGTTATTGATTGGTTATTTCATAAGATCTTAGGACCCAACCTTCCTCAGGACATGAACATGTTCATCATACCCCATGGGCATCATCCAATATCGTAGTTTCCTTCACTTGAAAAAAGGATTATTACCCACTGTGGTGAATTATACAACTAATAATTATCATCAAAGGCCAAAACATGTTAATTAAGTGTGCTTTTTCCTGACTCACACACACCCAAGGAAACATCCTTAGAGAACACTCATCCTCACCAGCACTCCAAGACCACAAATTTATCTATGGAGTTATAATCAGGTAGAATCCCAATAATAATGGTGGACCTTATTTAAATGTGTAGTAACCTTTATTTTTTTATGTATCACTTCTCTAGGTGTATCAAATTATCCCATCATTAATGTACTATTACCTCATTGTGGACACAAAAACTCAAACTTATGAAGCACCACTACACTGCTAGACGAGTATTGACTCTGATACAAATTTTTATGACTCATCCTCTCTAGATAAGATTCTAGTCATATGACCCTATGGGTAGCCTTTAATACCATGATTCAATTCCTAGCACACCACAATCTATTACCCATCAGGGTCACATAACATACTAATTACATTCCAAATAGGCTAACACATGTTCCTTCAATGTGATTTATTCCCTTTCACACAAACCATGTGAAATGTATCAAGAGGTACTAATCCGAGAATGATTAATTATGATGTTCTAATTAGGGTTTCCCCTAAAAATAATGGTTCACCTTGTTTACATGGGTAGTAACATTTACCCTTTTAATTATCACATTTACATGTGTGATACATAAGATATATCATTAACTATGATATAATTGGTTGGATAGGTAGGGTAGAATGATGCCATATTCTGTCATACCTCTTAATATCAAGAACTATCTCATGAATGTATTATAATAAAAAGGCATTCCATATCCTATAACATCCATTATCAATTCATTTATAATGTCTCAACTGATAAAGTATAATTTATACCCCTCTCATGTAGTTTAGGGGAAGACATGGAGTTGGAACTAAAATCCACTATTGTCGAGTCGCATATTAATATTATGTATTAACAGAAAATATTGATACATGGTATGTCCATCAAATTATTCCATGTGAATTGGAAGTGTAGTATAGATATTTATGATACATGTGATCATGAATCCTTAGGGAAGGAAAAGTGGACTCACCTTTTTTCTATGACTAGTCATTGACTTTTGGTGGGTAAAAGTTCCCTGATGGGGTGAATTTTGAGACTTGAATGGTCCCTGCTATTTTTTAAAATTTGCTATTTAATTTAATTATTTTGAAATTTTGGATTTTTGGTGGTTTTGAAGTATTTAGATATATTTTGAAACCCGTATTTTTTAGATATAAGTATATTAAATCATGACAAAGAAATGTCACAAACATACTAGTCTTGTTAGACCTTTTAGGATTTTGGATGAATGGGTTGGTTATTTATTAATGGGTAAATGTCACACTATGACCCAAATGGGGTAATATTTTAATTTTTACTGGTTTTTCTTCATACCTCAAATTAGAGGATACCACCTCACAATTAGTAATAGAAAGATTGGTGGTCCTCATTTTATTATGTGTCACGTTGTGACAATAGAAAGTATCACTATGATACAATCATAAATAGGTGATCCTGGTATGGGAGAGGAACCATCACACCATGATGAGTGATGTTCATGTCAATAGGTTTCACACTAGATATGTAAAAATTTGAAATTTAAAACAATTCCCATATTTACTTTTAATCCCATTATTTCATTGGGAAACATATATATATTTATGGTTATCACTCATGTTGTGAGAAGAAAATGGTCTAATGAGAACTGGGAAGTCTATTCTTATTGTCTTGCAAGAGATATTCCCTAGTTTGGTAATTTAACCACATCTTCACCATTTTATTATTTTAGAATATATGCATGTTGATGGTGATAACCCATATAGTGTGAACAAAATGGTACAATGTGATCTGGGTAGTAAATTCATTTTATCTTGTGAAATAGATTCCACAATTAGATGAATTCACATTGGGTTCACCATTGTTGTTTTATTATAAAATACATCGATGGATTTATCAAAATAGTTTGATTGTTAGGTTTTTGTGTCTATACAATCATTCATTTCAGATTCATCATTAAGGCTCATCCTTTATAGAAACTCCCAATAGTTACCAAAAGAATAATTGGGTATATACGTACTTTCCACATTATTTGGTCATTTCTTGTTTTATACCTAATTACATTTTTTAATTCACATTGTTTGAGATGATGGGAGGTTAAAATCATCACACCCTTTTATGGTGAATTGTTTCATACTTTATTACTTTGTTTTCTATTTAATATATATTCAATAATCACTTTTTAATAATGATATGAGACCAATATCCAAAAATTGATCATAGGATATACCCTTTTATATGAAATTGGGAATCTTATTTTAATATTCACTTGTATATATCTCAGGTTCTCCATTAATTTCCCATTGATGTGTAGAAAATTATATGTTGAATCCATGTATCTAGGAACTTCATAATCATAAATATTGGATAGAGGTGTTCAGTATGCCATGGATGGGATTTTCTATTATGAGAAATCCTATATATTCTTTTTATATTACGAATCAAAACACACGTAGTTCGTTAAACATATAGTAAAACATCATGCAGGAAGGACATAGATGTGAACACATAGGAAAAGAGTATTTGAGTTTGATAGCTGGGAGACATCCAAAATATCATAGTTATGGAAGGAATCATAGTCATAATATTTCAATCATACCCATGAAAATAATCCTAAGGTGGATTACATTATATAGGTATTTATATCATGCCAATGATTAGATCTTACATGAAGAGGATTCCGTGATAGTTGGAGATTAATAATGTGATTGATATGAACATTGAAACTCCACAATTAAATGCAATCCATTATCAATATGAAAAAAGGGATATGAAGTATTCAACATCAAAAGAAATCGATGAAGGACTTATGAATTGGGATAACCCTATGAATATTTAATATGGATCTTATACCTTCGGAAAGGCATCCTACGAATCCTGGTAATTCTAGGAGTCATAATTATCATAGTTCTGTTGGGGTTCCTAGTCCACTGGTAGGTTAGGGATAAATGTCATACCAAGGGAGAGATTGGATAATAATGGTCGTAATTCAAAATACATATGAGGACTCACATTAAAGTTGCTATTTATTTGTGATTGGAGCTTATAAAGGTGTCCACCATATACAAATTATAGCAGAAATCATATTTTTTATTGTTTAGTTGATTGGGGATTATACACTGGGTTTACCTATTATGTAGGTTTTCATATCATGGCACTGATTGGGGAATACACTCTGAGGGTGAACTATTATAGTGACAAGACAAAGTTATCAAGTCCTAGGGATCCATCTTGACCTGGCCTAGTTGTTTTCCTGACCATCTTGATTGTCTTCTTGTCATATCGTGATTGTTTTCGTGACATGTTTTAGGATATCTGGATATGTATGTCTATAGGGAGGACATGTCCAATTATAATAGAATTATTTAGTTGAATTGCCTCAAGGATGTCACATAATCTATATGGAATGTCTAAATACCATCTCTTGATCAAGAATGACATGTCTATAACACACCGCAAGACCTGGATGACATGTCATCTAGGCCATCACATGATATTGGCTAACATGATTGGAGGGTTCCGCAATATTTAGATGACTTTTCTAGTGGACATCACGAGATCCCGATGGACATTAATTGAGGGTGCAGTGAGATATAGATGACTAATCCATAGTATATTGTGAGATCTCGGCTGATATGTTTGGAGAGTGTCATGATATTAGGATGACTTGTCCTAAGGATATCCCAAGGGTGGGTTAACATGCTTTGGATCCATCATGAGACCCATATGACATGTAATGGTGTAGCTGTGTGATGTGGGAAACATGTCTAGAGAAAACCTCAAAGTCTCTATAGTGAGCAAAAAGGGGTTTCTAAGACATTATGGGTATGCTCGAAGGTCTATTGTGTCTTACACTAACATGCATAGGGGACACCACATGATCCAAAAAGTTTTCAAGGGAGTGTTGCGTAATTTGGGTGACATGTCCTGGTGTTTTCAAATGACCGGTGTGGTTCATGAAAAGTGCTTGAGGGTTAGTATGTATGTCATTTTGATAAGTATATTGTATTTTTATAGTGTTTTTTTTTCTAGACATTTATTCTATATGCGATTTATATTTTTCCAGTGTTATCTTATGTAGGTATCGCATGTCATGGAAAATATGCGAGTTGTTCATTATAGAAAAAATATAACACACCGTAAGTCCTTATAATGAACTCAAATGATCCCACAGTGTTCTTATTCATGTCTCCTGATCTCTTAAGTTATTCCTCAAATCATTACCTAGTATAATGTCTAAAAATCATGAAATTGGATCCATCGAGAAGTCTACTATGATTTATGTGTGTTTTGGTATATGGATCCAAGGGTGCATTTATTTATTATGAGTTAGTTTACATTACTCTATACGATTATTATACGACTATTTTCATGGAATATATAGTGATAATTTGGGCCGAATTCTGTAGAGGGATTTGATGTTATGCCCATCACATGATCCTGCTTTAGCTTATCCCCAGGGAGTCACATGATTTTTACTGATGACAAGACCATCCCTTCAATGACCTAGTTATTGGATTGTGTCCAACCAAATGTGTATTGACTAATAATGTGGACATTTCATGGGTATTTTACAAGGTTGGGTTGAAATGGTCAAATGTTTTTGTGAGATCAAGACACATTTTGTAAAAAAAATTCAGGATTTTGGATGACATTTCTAGGGTCCTCCATGAGATAATAGTAGCTTTTAGGGGGCCATCATGCGACCATGTAAATATTACAAGGGGTCTAGAGGTATTTTGTTGTTTTTGTAGGAGATATTCATGACATATGAGGTTCGCCTAGGGTGTATAACTCTATATGCATAAGATCAGTGTACATTCCCTTCACGAGAATCTTACGTTATCTACCTTTTTTATTTCCATGTTTATTTTACAAAGGCTAAGGATCTCATGAGTGTGTATGCGTGTTATCAATGAAAACCCCTATACCCATTGTTTATGCATCACATAACTAATAAAGGATCTTATGGTGATGGTTTATCATTTATCATGGAGAGCCCTTCTATTTTTATACGGATCCTGAGTTGGATCAATAAACCACATAGACCTGTCTGAATCTCTATATGTGATGGGGGAAAAATTCCATTAGGTTCTTCTACAATATGTTTTCAATTCTAGAAACACATATATGGGGTCTTGTAAACCACATGGGAACATTGTATGATGTTATATATCCATGAAATTCTTCCTCCTTTTTTGTATTTTACATCTTATTTTTTAAGGATGTTTGTATGATTTGTTAGGTGTCCACCATTTTACATGATACGTGACTTGGGGGAGCTCATCTAGTGGACTTCACGTGATCTGTGAGTGTCTCTGATGCATTCACATGAATAAGGATGACTTGTCATAAGAGGCTCTGTGAGATCTAGTAGCAGGTTATGCACTAGGCATGACAATTCACATGACCTTATGAAGGTCAAGCGATTGTTTATACATTGTTAGGATACATGATCTGTATGTTTTGAAAACATTTATTCATTTGTTCAAAATTGAAAATAAATTTCATGTCTTAGGTACTTCCTCCCTTTTATGTTTTCTGATGATCATTTGGTGGTCGTAAACCCCCCCCCCCTATAAGAGACGTCCATGGGGACAAGGGATTGGTTATGAGGAAATTAAAAGTCCGACTAATGATTTGGTGTTGTCACCAATTGGTTTCATATAAGACTATAGGTATTTTGGAAGATGTATTTTATTCTGCAAATGTCCATATAAATAGATGAATGTTTGACTGATATAAATTTGGTAGTGATCGGGGGACCGATGATGATGAATCCCTGGGTCAACTGGACTGGATGTGGGTGAAAATTTTCATTTTAGAGGAATGAACAAGACATCAAAAACATCTGGAGGGACTTCCCAATTTCAATTTGTATTAGTACGTTCTAAATATATAATCCTAGTTGGGAATGAGAAAATATAGCACTCTAAATTTTTAAGGTCCCCCCATGTAGAATGTTCATGTAAGTGTGTTGTTTTACTATTCTCTTGTTTTGGATTATTTTGAAACAACATCATGATTTTTAAAAAATGTTATGGTGCCTAAAGAGACCATATAAAACAAAATTTATCTATCCCTAAGGATATGGGAGAGAATTTTGATACTTTATAATACTCTTCACTATCTATCCCACCCCATCAAGAAGTAGAGATATATGAATTTGTAACTCAGTTTCACTCGTTGCCTACTACAGATGTCCTCTCTATTATACCATTTAATCTGGTGTGGGAAAATTGAATTTTTGACGATGCTTATATAGGTAGCTATTCTAATATTGAGTTAGACTTGATAGAGGTGTTTCTTGGAGATGTTGACTACTTCTTCCTAAACTGGTCACTTTTTTCACATCATGTCATATCAAATAATATTTTCTTTTTTTATTGAATACCTCAATGTTGGTGAATGAATCATGTATTTGGGGAATGAAATATTGGTTCCATGAATCTTCACATAGAAAGAGGGTTTTTCCTCTCTCTGGAGGTTCATTTTGAAGAAACATACATAACTAGTGACACAACCTTGAAATGTATGTTTCCAACATAAGTCATATCCATTGGTTATTTGGTGATAACAAACAATCTTTTCTTTTATTGATATTCCCTCATTAATTTTTTGTAGTTCCCTTTAAAATGATATTTTATGTCCAAATCCTTTATCCCCTGGGGGTTCCATTGATTTAGTCAACAAATATAGTAGGTTTCTCCCTTCCTTATTTATTGAAGACTCTGAGAATGTCTTCTTCTTATAGATGCCTTGTCCAAGAATGTATTCATATTCCTAAAATGACATTAGATCAAGGCATGTTGTTTTCAAATATTAATAGACTATGTGATGATAGAAATGGAGGGAGATTTGGACATTAGTTTTAGGAACTCTATTGGAAGGGACAAAGTACCGGTTGGGACACCGACAATTTATATTTTTCACCCCTAGTTATCTGGATTTTAAATTTACAACCATTCCTACCTAGGTGAAAGAGGTTATTTATCTAAGGGAGAAGAATAATTCCCTTGAATTTCGGGGTGGTATCCACTATAGTTTCTTCTTTAGTGAATTAAAGCTGATATGAGGCCTTAAATTATGCATTCCAGTGCCTAGTGGAGGTTGAAACTCACTGAGATGTGGTCATCACTGGGAAAGCTAACATTAATATTCACCAATCAATTATCAATCATCATCAGGTAGAATTATCCAAATTTATGCTTGAACTATATATATCATAGAAAACTATTTTGGAGAAATAAGTAATCACTAACATCATAGAGAAGGCCAGTCTTGACCTTTTTCCCAAGCTAGTGGAGTTATAGCTGATTATAGAGGCTGAAAATGAATCTATTGATCAATTATTCTAATTTATTACCTCCTTGGAAAAAATGATTTTAGAGATCAAGGACTCATCCATGAACATTCAAAAAATTAATTATAATTTTACACTTTTTCATGGATCATATAATCATGGGAGAGACTCTGATATGTGAAAATTCCTCCTTTCATAGGATATTAATGAATGGATTTACCGAAAATTATATTTATTTGTATATATTAAATTTGTTCATTATTTTTATGAAATTTCTCTAATCTATTTCACATAAATCATATACTATGCCCATACATTTCATAATGTAATGTAAACTTGAATGTCAAGAATTTAATGTTTAAATCATAATTTATTTTCTTCATTAAATTCTCATCAATTCTCAATAACATGATATTATCTAGTAATATATATATGCTCTATTTATATTGTGATTACCTGATTCAGAAAAAGACATGTTGGTAGAATTGTTTTTTTCACATGGATAGTGCTCTATAGTTTTTGGAAGGTAATCAATCAAGAGATCATAGATTGATTTTTTTGAAGTTACATGGGGGTATCAAAATCATTTTATTGTTTTTATTCTTGCATATTAAACTGATTTAGTTTTTTAGTTTTGGGTACTTTCACTCATACCTTCTATTTATTTTATTTATAGTCCTTTAGATTAGACATTTTATTGTTTTAGTCTAGGGTCCTTTAGATTGGATCTTCTATTTATATAGTTTAGGTTCCTTTATCATTGACCTCATATCGTTGAAGTTTAGGTTCTTTTATCTCGATCCTTCTAATTTCATGAAATTTCAATTCTTGTTTTCTTTTACGTGACAAGTGATTATGGAATATAGGGTATACATTCTATGGATTACTCAAAACACCATGGGATTCTAAGTTTCATTGTGGTGTTACTGAGGCTCATGAGGATTAGATATCTTTTCATGCAAGGAGAAGATGCATCTATTTTGTAGGTAAATGACCTTATTTATTGATAGAATTGTTGAATATATGTGTCTATACTCATTGCATGTTTTAATGGAAGTCTTATGAGTTTATCATTAGATGAGGGTCAAATTCTAGGGTAGCAAACTCTATCTGCACAGTTGGAATATGAGTGATATATGTCATAATTATAAATTTTGAGTCATTGAATATGGTATGATGAAATCATGTTTGCAATGATGCACAACACCCTAAGGTGAAGGTTTCTACTATAGTGTTACTAGGGCTCCCATGTATAGCAGGCTCCTTTATTGCAAGGAGGGGATTCGTCAGGTTGTTAAGTCAAAGTAATCATTCATCAATAGAATGGTCAAATAGTGGTTTCCCCACTTGTTTTCTGATCCATGAAAGGATTTCAAAAACATAAACATCTAGATGATGATGTTGGGAATAGAAAAATGGTTTTCCATAAAGGTTTCTAGAACCTGAGGAAATTTTATCTCTTATTTAAAGCATGGTCCCAACACCCAATGGTTTTGAGATACAAGGTGCATGGCATCAAAAGGTTCAATAATGGGGGTTTTTTTATTTTTTTGATAAAAGGTACAAAAATGGTGACAAAACACTGAGGATGTAGAATCCACTTGATTAGTATGGTTAAAATGATTTTAAATTATGATCCAAAGTGCTCGGTTCATGAGGTTGTTATGGGAAAATCAAACTGTGAATTTCCCAAGAAACTCTTAGGTACATGGTTTTGATATAGTGATGTCAAGATCGTAAGGATCCAAAATCCATTTTTATAGAGTGTAAAATTTGATTGATGACCATATGCATATATACAAGAGACATAGGCATACATTAACAGTCAAAAAAGGGTCCCTTGAATCTGGGTTCCCATTTCATAGGGACAAGGATGATTTAATAGTGACCTGAGGTACTCAAATCACAAATTGTAATTTTTGGATGAAATAACATTTGAGGATGGATCAAGTACCCTAAAAGTTGTGTTTCCAACTATTGAACATGTTATCATGATAGGGAGATGAAAAAAACCATTACTCTAACTTTTTCCAGGACCATGGATGTAACAACCCGAGATTTTATAAGAATTATTATTTTTAATTTCATTGATGTCTTGTTTTGTACGCTACTCCAAAATTATCTTCCACTATACGCAACATTGTATTAGCTTGTAGTATACGCAACACTAATCATGGATCGTGTTAAACACAATTTCATGTTTGTTTGATAGTAGTTATTTAATGCAACATTGAGTGTGTATATATATATATATGAAATATGGTTGGATTTTGTTATACGCAACAACAAAGGAGTCTTGCACTACACGCATCCCTGACATGGCATGCATTACACGCAATAGTGACCTTCCACGATAGCGTGTGTTGTATGCAATACCGCGTTTTACTAAACAACAATACAATATTAAAATATTATATAAGCTAGCAGTTATGAATAGTAATAACCTTTTTTTGAATTTTTTTAATTTTTTTTTCAAAATGGACTTCATTTATTGATTCAGAATACCGAAATTAGCCTAGGGTGAAATTTTGGTATTTTTCTGAAAACTTTCATTTTTTGATGAGTAGTGAAACCACTAAGTGGAAGTTAAAAAAACTGAATTTTTCATAAAACGTAATTTTACTGCTTCTGTGAAGGGAATTTCAAAAATCCGAGAGACACGGTTGATATCAGTATGTAAAATGTTGTTCAATGAGATGAAAATAATTTTTGGTGACTAGTAACTTTTTACATTTTTTTACCGCGGTTAATAGTAAATAGGGTAATTAAATGTAAAAATGATATTACTATTACCATAACACATGTCCTAATGCTATTAGTTAAGTGTAATTCGACCAAAAACAACCTTATGAATATAATATGACCATTTAGGTCCACTTGGATTTGATTAGGACATTTAATAATATTTTCTTTAATGAATAGTTAAAATAGTTAAAATCAAAGTTTAATAAGTAAAAAATTTTAATATAGGGTTATAAATCTGATAAAGTAGATTATAAATATTCATTATAAATCTAAAAATATTTCATACATAATGGTATTTTATTTATAATTTTTAGACTTCAAATAATATAATTTATTTATGACACAATGATGATGCAGTAATTACCTTATTAAGAAAATATTAACATAATTGATGTTACAAATGCCCAAATAAAATGTAATTTGAGACTTTTTATGACTTCCACTAATTTTTCTAGGTTAATACCACATGTTAGTTTTGATTTAAGTAACTTTTTTCGAACTTATCATTCTGTTATTAATTTCATAAAAATCATGTACCAAATAGTGTCAAAATTGACATAAATTATTTTTTAAAACAAATATTATATTATTAATTGTTATTTAAATCCTAAAAATATATGTTTCGGAAAAATGACTTATATAAGGATATATATACTAATAATAAACAACTTGGGGTTTGTTTGGCTTGTTATGGTAAGTTTATTAACCATATAGTGTAATAAAATAAAAAGACACGGTAAAAGTTAAATTATTTAACTTAGAGTTAAATCTAATTGATAAGTTTAAAATAATAAACTAAACTTGTATAAATCCTATTATATGAGAGTATTTAGACCAATCCTTACTTTATTTTTTAAATAAGACCCTTTGGACCCATTATAACCCGAATTTGACCTTAATATAAAATATTATTTTCATATTTTCCTAAGGTGCCCCTCTCCTCCCTTATAAAAGGGCACCTCCTCCCTCTCTTCCACACACCACATAGAGCATTCAAGCTCGGCCAAACCCTGACAAAATCTCTTCTCCACTTCCCTAGTATCATCCTAGAGGTCCTGGTCTTATTCAAAGACCATCCTTAGTTCTCTAAGAGGAGGTTAAGAAAAGGCGCGCCAAAAAGAGGTAATATCCATTACCGATATTTTTTTATTTCTTTCTTATTCAACTTCATCTTCTTTAGTTGTTTCATGATAAAGTAATAACATAAGTATTAATTATACACTGATATGTTATTATAAATATAAAACAACCCTATTTCACCTTTTATCAATCCTACGGAAAAATGAAATCGCCGCGCGTGCGTACGTACGGAATACCGTCTCCACGCCATGGTGTAATCAATTTTCCGCCACCACCTTAATTGGATGGGTATAATGGTGTAATGAGTAACTATATATGATTATTCTAAAATGATATTGATACTGAAATAGTATACATACACTTCAAAACAATTTCATGACCATGGGAACGATATCATCGCTCGTGCGTCGTACGGACTACCGTCTCCACGACACGATGTGATTCATTCTCCATGTTACCCATTCATGAATGATTATAAAGTATATATAATGAATAATAATGAAATATATGACATGGTATATATACTGGATTTAGGTATATATATATCTATGTCATCTACTTACTTCCATTCAAGACAATAAGGAAAGGAAAACAACGTTCATGCGTACGGACGGACTACAGTCTCCATGAACTGTGTGTTTCATTCCATTTATCTATCTATTATATATATATATATATATACTGAATATATATGAAATATAAATCATGTTTTATATTCTGGAAGTAAGTAAATCATGATATAAGTAATAATAATATCAAGAAACAACAAGTCCAAACGCCTATGATAAATGAAATGATTTTACCCAAAACGCTTCTTGGAAGAACGGGTAATTTAATGTCATAAGTAAACCATATATTATATCATAACAATGAATATAATCTTGTAATAAGTCAATAAAATTATTTAAATCATTATAAAGAAGGTTCGAATACGTACGAAAAAAATCGGACCTAAGGTAAGGGATAACATTGCAATCTCATTTTTTTTATCCGAGATTGATTATGCTTAAGTATTTACTGGGGTTAAGTTTATCATCCATGTCCATAATTTCTCAAAATGTTTTTGTAAAATCTTTACTATTCATCCATGTATGTTTAAATTCATTTTTACCCTTTTACCACAAGTTATGGAAGGAATCTTTTGTCATTTTTAATACGAGGTACTTTTTGACTTTTCCAACAAAAGTATTAGAAGAAAGTATTTTTTTAACTTATATGGCATGAAAGGAGTTTTACGGTTTTATAAAGCCTTATTTTCGTGAAGCTTCCTCAAAATTATTTCATGTCTATTTTCAACAAAATCGTTTTCTTTTAAAATTTCATGACATTTTTTGAAAGGAAAATGATTTTTACAAAGAAAGAATATTTTTCTCAAGAATTAATTTCAAGGGTTTTATCAGAACCATTTTCCATCTAAGATAACAATATTTCATAAGTGTATGCTTCAATTATAATGTCTCTATGATTTACATGGTTTTAATTTTCTTATTATGATGATTATATCCAATTTTTTTATATGGATTATGTGATGATGGGATGATGTTTATGAAACCCATTTCTTTTTAATGGGTTATTATGAATGATGTATGTTTATTTTGTGGCACAAGTAAGAATGATTTCATTATGAGATGGGTGGGACCTCTATATCCCTCCAATGCATTGGGAAAAGATTTATATCTCATGAGATAGACATGACTAGAACGTTATGTTAATCCGATTTAGTACAGGATTGGAACGAGGAGTGAACTTGATTCAGAAAGGGACTTTGTCCACTAAGATGGTCTTGGCAGCAATGCCTTGGATACTATGGAAATCAGAACAAGTGCTTAAAGGATGTCACATTTACATGTTTTATTCCCATGTTATTTTATAATGATTAATGTTTCTTTATGATATACGGCTTACATACTTCCATGATTTATGTCTTCGCTCATGATTTTGATGTTTAGATTTTATGTTCTAGTTATTGCATTCAAATGTTTATGGATTATTTCATGATATTTATGCTTACCCTTACTGAGCATTTGAGCTCACCCTTTTATATGTTTTCTTTTACCCAGGAATCAAAGCTAGGATTTAGGTAAGAAAACAAAAGGTGATGATCTTTATTGGAGATGTTGAAGATCTTTCACCACGCTTAGAAGATTATTTATACATGTTTCCAAAGACACTAAACTATTACGGTTCATGTGTGTTTGTTTTCATTATGTATTAAGTATTCAGCAAATGTAATGTCATGTCCATGTACGTCAAGCTTCGGGTCTCTACAGTTGGTATCAGAGGAAAGGTTTAGTCATCCATTGGAAAGTAGGATGTGAGAACTTTAGTGAGATCATGAGAACTTTAGTGAGATCCCTAGAAATATTTCTAAGGTATGTCAAGGGATGTCCCTAATGTTTAGTAATGTTCCTAAGTATAAATATAAGTATAGGTTATAGCCCTAGAATTATGGTAACGATCTTAAAATTTAACCTATGTTTTTAGATATTGAAGGCAATCCCCCTTTATTATGTTGTTTTACCTATCATGATTTTTGCCTCTCACGCTATAATTTTTGGGTTTTAGAAAATGGATGGAAAGTGGAAGATTAATGATAATGGAAGATATGATGGAAAATGGAATGATATTCTTCATGAGCTACCAAATGAAATTGGATCTGGAAGTCCATATATCGTTATTATGCCTAATCAGCAATCTCATAATATGATCAATAATCTCAACTTTGGTATGTTTCCGGACTCAGCTAATAAGCGAAAGATGGAGTTTCCTTATGATTATAGAGGAAAGAAAGTTCAATTTCCTCAATGTAAATCATGTGGGAAGAGGCATCAAGAAGAATGTTTCAAAGGAACGGGAAGATGTTTTGGGTGTGGAAAAGAAGTACACAATGCTAGTAATTGTAAAGGAAATGGTTCAGTTAACACCATGGAGAAGGATAATGGTATTGCTAATACATCAACAATGGTTAAATGTTTTAAATGTGGGATGTA
This sequence comes from Viscum album, assembly GCA_963277665.1. Lineage (NCBI taxonomy): Eukaryota > Viridiplantae > Streptophyta > Magnoliopsida > Santalales > Viscaceae > Viscum > Viscum album. The sequence continues at coordinate 1,676,796,702 of OY728133.1, forward strand.
TGGGAATTATGCAAACCAATTACCTAAGGGAAAATCTCATAAAGAGAATCAGTATGGTCATATGGGTAGTATTTATGTGGATGATGATGAAGAGACTACAAATGATATATGAGATTCAAGAAATGATGATGCTCAGTCAGTGGTTGAAGAAGGTAGTGTAATGATTGTCTGTTTATCAAGAATAATGTATGGTACTATGGAATAAAGACACATATAAGGATTGTTACAATTTTTTTCCTAAAGTATTTGGAATTATATGTTGAATGGTACCAGTAACCATGAAAGGTTAATCCAATATTTTTGGACGATAGATGATATGTGCATAATTAAAGCACAAGGAGATAATGAGATTTTTGATAGTATTCATGAGCTCATGATTGATATATGGACTAGGTGATACTATGGTTTGAGTATATAGAAATTTTTGGATGTGGAAAGAGCTATCTTTTGGCAGCATTCATGTTTTCAGTAAGGGTCAATGGGTATTCATTTTTTAAGAGAATACATTATTAATGTATTCACATGTTTGGAATGTGACCAACAAGGTATATCGTATGATATATGGGGAATAAAAGATGGTATTCACATCCTTGGCTGAGAACATTTATTGTAATCGTTTTCTTTATACTATAATATTGGACATAAGTATTTTCGATAAGCCTAAAGGTGGGAACAGATTAAGTGGATCATCAGATAGAATTGTTTAAGGTTAGATCTTTTTTTTCGATACTATTTCTGGAATGTTATAATAGTGTAGTTATAGAAAAAGGGACAACCTATAGGACATTTGACAACCCATTACGTTGGACAAGGTTGTGGGAATAGAACCCACAACTGAAGTGTGACGGGCCTTTATCGCCTACCACTGGCCTACAAGAAGTCACTGAATAGTAGAAACTTGTTTTATTATATTAAGTAGTATAATATATGAAATATAAGTCCATTTTAGAAACTATATACGATTAATCTCACTATATACAAACTTATGTATATTTAATAACTTTTTCTATCCTTTTGTTTGAGATAGATGGAATGACCTATCATTCTATTGCTTGATCTGCTAACAGTTCACGGAAGACAAATTCAACTTCATTTTGTTAAGAGATGAAGTGGAAATTGTTCAAGGCACAAACAATAGTGAGATTGTACAAAAATAAAGTAAGTATTTCTTCTAATTCAAATTTTGAACTTTAGGGAAAGGATATTAAAAATGGTGTACTAGTACTCTTATATCTGATGAATTTGATGGTACTGTAGATCATCACAAATCAATGGCTTTGTGATTGTTGGCTTTTTCATAGCCATGTCATCTACCACTCTCCATCAAAACTTGTTGGTTAGATTTTTCTTCCATATCCATATTTTCACCTAGATGGAAACCTAATGATTAGTTAATTCGGGTAACTGTTACGTTTCATACTTTAATTTTTGAAGATAAGTTTTTCTATTCCTTTTTACGATGTGGGTTTTTATTAAAGAAACTTTCAAGTAGTAAACCATTTATAACCACGATGAATTTTCAGGGTGAAATTCATTTTAAGGGGGGTAGAATGTAACTACCTGAGGTTTTATAAGAATTAGTCTTTTTAATTTCATTGATATCTTGTGTTGTACGCTACTCCAAAATTATCATTTTCTATATACAACACCGTATTAGCTTGCAGTATACGCAACACTAATCTTGGATGGTGTTAAACACAATTTCAAGTTTGTTTGATAGTATTTATTTAATGCAACATTGAGTGTGTGTATATATATATGAAATATGGATGGATTTTGTTATACGCAACAATAAATGAGTCTTTCACTACATGCATCCCTGACTTGGCTTGCATTACACGCAATCGCGACCTTCCTCGATAGCGTGTGTTGTACGCAATACCGGGTTTTACTAAACAACGATACAATATTAAAATATTTTTTAAACTAGCCGTTATAAATAGTAATAACCACTTTTTGAAATTTTATTAATTTTATCTTTCAAAATGGACTTCATTTTTGGATTCAGAATACCGAAATTAGCCTAGGGTTAAATTTTGGTATTTTTCTGAAAACTTTCATTTTTTTATGAATAGTGAAACAACTAAGTGGTAGTTTAAAAAACTGAATTTTTCATAAAACATAATTTTACCGCTACTGTGAAAGAAATTTCAAAAATCCAAGAGACACGGTTGATATCAGTATGTAAAATGTTGTTCAATGAGATGAAAATAATTTTTGGTAAATAGTAACTTTTTACTTTTTTTCCCGTGGTTAATAGTAAATAGGGTAATTAAAGGTAAAAATTATATTACTATTACCCTAACACATGTCCTAATTCTATTATATAAGTGTAATTAGACCAAAAAAAAACCTTATGAATATAATATGACCATTTAGGTCTACTTTGATTTGATTAGGACATTTAATATTATTTTATTTAAAGAATAGTTAAAATAGTTAAAATCAAAGTCTAATAACTAAAACATTTTTAATATAGGGATATACATTAGATAAATTCAATTATAAATATTACATTGAAATATAAAAATATTTCCTACATAATGGTAGTTTATTTATAATTTTTAGACTTCATATAATCTAATTTATTTATGACACAATGATGATACAGTAATTACCTTATTAAGAAAATATTAACATAATTGATGTTATAAATGCCAAAATAAATGTAATTTGAGACTTTTTATGACTTCCACTCGTTTTCTAGTTTAATATGACATGTTATTGTTGATTTATGTAACTTGGTTCGAACTTATCATTATGTTATAAATTTCATAAAAATAATGTAACAAATAGTGTCAAAATTTACATAAATTAGTTTTAAAAAAAATATTATATTATTAATTGTTATTTAATTCCTAAAAAACTAAGTTTCGGCCAAATGACTTAGATAAGGATATATATATTAATAATAAACACTTTGGGGGTCTTTTGGCTTATTATGGTATGTTTATTAACTATATAGTGTAAGAAAACAAAAATAAACTCTTAAAGTTAAATTATGTAACTTAGAGTTAAATCTAATTGATAAGGTTAAAATAATAACCTAAACATGTTTAAATACTATTTGATGAGAGGATTACGACCCATCCCCACTTTATCTTCGAAATAAGATCCTTTGGACCATTATAAACCGAATTTGACCTTAATATAAAATAATATTTTGAGATTTTCCTAAGGTGCGCCTGTCCACCATTATAAAAGGGCACCTCTTCCCTCTCCTCCACACACCACATTGAGCATTCCAGCTCGACCAACCCCTGCCAAAGTCTTTTCTCCACTTCCCTATTATCATCCTAGAGGTTCTGGTCTTCTTCAAAGACCATCCTTAGTTCTCTATGAAGAGGTTATGAAAAGGCGCATCAAAAAGAGGTAATATCCATTACCGATCTTTTTCAATTTCTTTCTTCTGAAACGTCCTCTTCTTTATTTGTTTGATGATAAAGTAATAACATCAGTATTAATTATATACTGATATGTTATTATTAATATGAAACAACCCTAATTCACCTTCTATCCATCCTACGGAAAAATGAAATCACCGCGCGTGCGTACGTACGGAATACCGTCTCCACGCCGTGGTGTAATCAATTTTCCCCCACCACCTTAATTGGATAAATATAATGGTGTAATGAGTAACTATATATGATTATTCTAAAGTGATATTGATACTGAAATAGTATACATACACTTCAACACAATTCCACGACCATGAGAACGATATCATCGCTCGTGCGTACGTACGGACAACCGTCTCCACGAGGCGATGAGATTCATTCTCCATGTTAACCACTCAAGAATGATTATAAAGTATATATAATGAATAATAATGAAAAATATTACATGCTAAATCTACTGGATTTATGTATATATATATGTATGTCAGCTACTTACTTCCATTCAAGACAATAAGGAAAGAAAACATCGTTCATGCGTATGTACGGACTACCGTCTCCATGAATGGTGTGTTTTATTTCATTTATATATCTATTATATATATATCTATATACTGAATATATATGATATATAAATCATGTTTTATATTCTAGAAGTAACTAAATCATGATATAAGTAATAATAATGTCAAGAAACAACAAGTCCAAACGCCTACGATAAATGAAACGATTTTACCCAAAACGCTTCTTGGAAGAACGTGTAATTTAAAGTCATAAGTAAACCATATATGATATCATAACAATGAATATAATCCTTTAATAAGTCAATAAGATTATTTAAATCATTATACATGAGGATCAGATACATATGAAGCAAATCGGACCTAAGGTAAAGGATAACTTTGCAATCTCATTTTTTTATCTGAGATTGATTATGCGTAAGTATTTACTGGGGTTATGTTAATCATCCATGTCCATAATTTCTCAAAATGTTTTTACAAAATCTTTAATATTCTTCCATGTGTGTTTAAAGTCATTTTTGCCCTTTTACCACATGGTATGGAAGGAATCTTTTGTCATTTTCAATACGAGGCACTTTTTGACTTTTCCGACAAAAGTACGAGAAGAATGTCTTTTTTTAAAACTTATACGGCATGAAAGGATTTTTACTGTATTATAAAGCCTTATTTTCATGAAGCTTCCTCAAAATGATTTCATATCTATTTTCAACAAAATCTTTTTCTTTTAAAATTTCATGACATTTTTTGAAAGGAAAATGATTTTTACAAAGAATGAATATTTTTCTCAAGAATTAAGGTCAAGGGTTTTATCAAAACCATTTTCCATATAAGATAACAATATTTTATAAGTGTATGCTTCAAGTATAATGTCTCTATGATTTACATGGTTTCAAATTTTTTTATTATGATGATTATATCCATTTCTTTTATATGGATTATGTGATGATGGTATGATGTTTATGAAACCCATTTCTTTTCATTAGGTTATTATGAATGATGTATGTTTATTTTGTGGCACAAGTAAGAATGATTTCATTATGAGATGGGTGTGACCTATATCTCTATCTAATGCATTCTGTAAAGATTTATATCTCATGAGATAGACATGATTGGAACGGTATGTTAATCCGATTAAGTACAGGACTGGAACGAGGAGTGAACTCGATTCAGAAAGTGACTTTGTCCACTAAGATGGTCTTTGCATCAATGCCTTGGCTACTATGGAAATCATAACAAGTGCTTAAATGATGTCACAATTACATGTTTTATTCCCTTTCTATTTTATAATGGTTAACGTTTCATTATGATATATGCCTTACGTACATCCATGATTTATGACTTTGCTCATGATTTTGATTTTTAGATTTTTTGTTCAAGTTATTGCATTCACATGTTTATGGATTATTTCATGATCTTTATTCTTACCCTTACTGAGCATTTGAGCTCACCCTTTTATATGTTTTCTTTTCCCCAGGATTCAAAGCAAGGATTTAGGTAAGAAAACAAAATGTTAAGATCTTTATGAGAGATGTTGAAGATCGTTCACCACGATTAGAGGATTTTTTATCTGAGTTTCTAAAGACAATAAAATATTACGGTCCTTGTGTGTTTGTTTTCATTATGTATCAATTATTCCGAAAATGTAATGTCATGTCCATGTACGTCAATCTACGGGTCTCTACAATGGAGTCTAGTGAGAACGTATTGGATTTCAATAGGGCTATAATGTTGAACCTATGAGCTTTTTGAACTATTCACTTATATCATATTTTTCCCCTAAACAATATATATAAAGAGTTTAGATAGAAAAGACTTCAATTTTGTTTAGTCTTCCCATTGTAGGTTTTCAACTAGAAAAGTTCTGTGTATAGTTTGCGATTATTTTAAGGTCTTTTTATTTGAAAAATTCATGTCGTGAGTTTAATTTCATATAGGTTTTGACGAAAATGTATATAGTTTAATCCTGTGATGCACATAGACCTATCGTGAGGGGAATGATACATAAGAGCCTAATTAAGAATACCAAGGATAAGAGTACTCTTACAACCATCTGTGTGGGGGATGAAAATGTTGTAAATCATAGCTCAAGGTTCTCAGGTAATTAGAAATGATATGGGAAAATCATGTCATTGTTTCCCCAAAACTCACTCAAGTTCTTCGTTCATCCACGGTGATATTGAGCTTAGAAGGATCAGAAATCCGTTGTTGAAATTTATGACACATTTTGATGACGACAATAGTTACTTATTAAGGATCCATAATCATACATTAATAGTGAAACAATGGCTCTATTGAAGACATGTATCCTTTTCCATGGTCTATTGAATGTTTGTGGGTAGTCGAGGCACTCTAGACATGAAGTGTGGTTTTTGGACTGAGGAAATTTGAGGATGACAGGAACACCTTGTACTCTGGTTGGATGGGTAAGGATGTTGTAATCCTTTAATAAGGAAATAGTATGTATGATGTTATGCTCTTTATAAATTCATCTTGTAGTGATGTATTCATCATTTATTTTTAATGTATTTAAGCTGTGAAATTTCCTTTTAGATTAACGTCATGTGGTGAGGTCGTATTTCATTCCTTCAAGTTTAACGTAATGTGCTGAGAAAATGGGAACCAACATGAAAAGTTGTGTATGATAAATTATGTCCATAATAATTAAGTATGTAGATATGACTCATACATAGGTAAAATAAGGTTTTGCAAATCAAAACATATCCATTTTGGGGTGAAATTTATTATGACAATTTTTGTAGCTAGAAATAGTATTGGAGATCTAGGCGTCAATATGTATCCTGTGATGGTACGAATCAAAAAATTGTATTTCATGGATGAAAAAATCTATATGCATGTCTGCTCCAATATAGATATGGGGTAATTTATCCCTTTAATTATTGAACTTGGATCTTATATTGGATATTAGGGCGTCAATATGTATTCTATAAATAATGTAATCATGATACATATAGTTTAAGACAAACCATTTCATATAACATCATGTTACAAAGATAGAGTCTCTCTAGAATGAAAGTATAGTAATATGGATAGTCCTATGAATAGAGATCTAAGCATCATTATGTATCATATGTTGTTAGTAATCATTCCATGTGTCGTTATTAAAAAAATCTATCTATGTAGGTCTAACCCGTATATAGAGAGGTGGAGTATTTATGATTATTTATTATTATTGGGACCAAAATTGTATATCTAGGCATTTCTACAATACATGTGATGTCAAGAATCAAGTAATATTTAATTCTTCAATTGAGGTGTGGTGGGATACCAACACCAAGTGTATTGGTATTCTTGGGTGAGGTTCACAATAATTCATAGGTGTGCGTCATGTAAGAGACATAAATTTTGTAGTTTAACATCACGCGTTGAGGAATCATGGTGTTCTTTATACAGTCTTTCATTTAAGACCATGATATCCATGTGTTGATATAACATGTATCAATTATGGGTTGAAGGCCTGACAAAAATTTCTAATCCGACATAATATATGCTCAATGTGAAAAAAATGGTATGTCTTTTTCACCATATAAAGATAACTATGGAATGGATAGGGTAATCATGTATCATACATTGGCTAGACCATGAAATAGGATCCGAGCATCCCTACACATCCCATTATAATGAGGTCCAATCTATACATAGTTAAAGAAACCCATGTAGGATAATATCGTGCGATAATGACATCATTAGTGCATTTTAATGTCTTTTGGGAATGATGTTTGTGGATCGATGTGAATGAATAAGGATGTTTCATTTGGGCCTAAGAAAATATGTTTGGTCATCACAATTTATCTTATGATGGAATTAATGAAGGCTCATGTAGTTCTTGGAAACCATGATGATTAGTTTCAAGCGGTGAGGACACCAGCAATGTAGTTTTACATCATGTGGTAAGGACATGTTCTATACAGTTTAACAACATGTGATCATGAAGTGATACATTGTTTAATATAACAACTTTCTTCTAGAACAATATCTCTACAATATTAACTTAATGTTGATAGTATAAATAATGATTTATGATAGCTACACAAAGTATTTCATAATAAATATTTCATTGGTTGGGCGAATGAATCACTCCACATCCATTATGGACAATGAGTAAGCTCCATTGTGATATGCCTTATGTATGATATATGTTCCCCCAAATTTGTGTGCTAGCTTCAGAGGCATATTTTCTAGTATCATTGGGGTTATAAAATCCCACAATAGTAATCCTTGATAGAATGAATGGATTTGGACCAGTTCAGAGAAGTCTTGTGCAATTTGATTCTAATGAACTTCAATGTTGTGAAATTTACAAAAGCTATTCTCATCAAGACACTCCTACTAATCCAGCCACTATTCGGATTTCTCATATTCCATGAATTTTTGTTGAATGGCTATTCTATGTAGGGAAACTATAATTCAATGAGAAATACTACATTAGTTATATACACCATGGCATATTGTTTTTATTCTATAGCAGTACATGTGGTGGTGTAGTGGTCCCATAATGTATGTTGGAGATTGTCCTACCGTGGATTTTTTTCCATATTAAAAATCTTATGAAGAATAATTGATAGACTCCCATTTAAGGCCATTATCAATCAATTTCTTGTTGAATGTCAGTGGGATGAATGATTAGACATGATGTGGTACTCTTAGTATAATATTTTCAACTCTATGGAACAGAAGTTGGTTCTATTTTCAATCAGTATCATGTAAGGGACTCCGAATCTGGTGATGATATGGTACATTATGTTTTTGATGGATTTATCTATCCTTAATTCCTTGATGGTTATTACCTCACCCCATTTAAAAAAGTATTTTGTTATTTTAATGATGTACTTGAACTACTTATCTATGGTTGACGGATATGGACCCACAACATCCATTACCCTTATGATAAATAGCCAGGAATATTTGGTTTTATGTATAGATTTTGGGGGTTTATAGAAAAAAACATGGACCTGAATATATGATATTTCTTGGTTAATTCCACATAATCATGTAGAATGGTTTTCTAGTAGTAATCGAGCCTCTTAAATTATTAGGAGAGCCTAGTCATAAACTAATGAGTTACACAGGTCCTTCATGGAATTATTTTATAATGGTGGGAAACGCTCTTTTCTACAATGTATCTTAGGAAGATTCCATCAAAGGCTCAATTGTAGAAGAATTTCTACTCATTTGGATCTTCCCATAGGGAAATTTTTTATTATATACATCTAATTTTTTCCTTTCTAGATCAGTCTAGATGGAGGATCCCATTATAAAGATAATAAATCATGAAAATTATCTATCTAGGGGTGTATATTGCTTCATCATGCTTTGGGGTGGTGTTGACATGACTGATTTCTTCCATATAATAGCTGGTGATTGCTGAGACCATTCATTAGTGTGTGGTGTATAACATTTCTCCCCCCTAATCATGGTAGGCCAATATTGTGGATGGATAATCCAATGTGTCGACACGAGCCTTTGTAGATCTGGGAACATGAAGCCATGTAGGATCAAAAAAGAACTCTGCCATTTGTCCCTTGGAGTATCCAATGAGAGGGGATTGTTCTTACATTGTAAAGTCACGTTTTTCATTGATCCACTTTATCACATACTCTAAATATTTATGGTTGTTCATGAATTCTATTTTTAGTTGTAGGGATACTTATAAACCGGAAATGCGAGCATGATATTCGACCTTTTTATTTGTGAAAACATTACATAGTGAGAAACTGTATGGAAAAATTTCTTTTTCTGGGGAGAAAAATACAATTCCTAAGCCATCCCGATTGATCGTTGGATTCTATATACTTTTTCTAATACGAATTTAGGTGGTGACATCAAACTACATCCTTCATGTCTGTGGAGTGTCATGGGCATTGAAAGCCTCCTTGAATGAATGATCAGTGTCCACTAGCGTACTTTGTGGGGAGGGAAGATCCTCAAGTAAATCATTCAAGGAATTCTCATTTACTGAATTCTGTGATAAAACTGGATGTCATAATGTTGTAGAATGAACACAAATCAGTCCAAGCACCCATCCAACATGAGATAATCAAGGATGTACTTAAGTACATCAATATGAGTGATTATAGGGAATTTCTGCTGTTTTATGTAATTCCTCAGCTTTTTCACTACAAAGATGGGTGTGAGGAAATTAATCTTGACATCTGAGAATCAGGTCTCAATATATAGCATTTTACGATTGTGGTAGTGAAGACTATTCTCATTATTCACATCATTCTTCTATCCAAATATAAAATCAAGATATCATTCCATTGTAGCCAAATATAAGATTATAGTCTTTCCTTCCACTGGAGGCATCATGACCTATGAGTGCATCAAGTACTATTTGAACCTCTCAAAGAATTATTACTAGTCATCATCCCTTTGATAGTTGATTCCCTTCTATATTATATTGGTTATGGTGAGATAATTTTTGGCAATGTTGGCTATAAAACACTGAATGTAGGTGAGGTGCTATTGGGTCCCCATTATCTCTTTGAGATTCCATGTGGGTGAAATTTTTAGAATAGCACTCACCATTTATAGGTGATCATCAATTCAAAGGTGGATTACCACCAATCTATGGAACATCGTTGATGTTTCCATGACAGTAAATTTCAGTGAGTTCATCTTCAAATTGTGTTGTCAAAACTTGTCGATGATTATTGAAGATTAGTGAAGTGATCAAATTTTGGCCAATATTTGAACACCAGGTCCTCAACATAAAATTCAGTTATTCATACCAGGAATGGATTAATGAGATGATGCATTGTGTGTTGGTATGTAACAATAGTGTTTTATAATTTAAAGGGAAAAAACTATTAGAAAAATATCCCCCGGGGTGCTCTTAAGGCAGTAGATTCATCATATACAGGGTTCGTCTTTAACTGATTTTACCTTGAATACCCAACCATAAAGGAGATATAATACAATCCATAAATTCCACGGATAAAGTGTTTTCTAATCAACAAAGGTAAATCATCTTTTAGGAAGTGTCGATTAAGTTCTCTAAACTCGATGCAGACCCTAAACTGTTCATTTTTCTGCTTGATATGGATGATGTTTTCGAGATAACGTGGCTATTTCACTTCTCAGAAGACATTCTAATTGATCAATTTTTTAACTTCCACCATTATATTAGAAGTATGAGAGGGGTAAAGCCACATGTATACCTTCTTGAAACATTGATGATCATCAGGAAAGACTAGATGATGTTTAGCCACATCAAGATTCAATACTAGAATTTATATAAAATTCCAAGTGAACACTTATTATTTTTTCATTATAAATTTAATTTAAATAATTTTCTCCTCAAGAGTCATAAATGAACTAATTAGTGTAGGCTACAAGTCTTCCTATGTTCCAAAATACACAATTATGATTTCATAAATGGTAATGGATACATATTCATCAAAATAATAGGGTCATTTTTGAGGTCATCCTTCTTTTTTTCAACTATGAGTCCATAGTGTAATTATTAGATGATGTTGGAAATCTTGGAGAATATTTATCACTATCAAGGAGATAGAGTATATAAGAAATGTAATTATCATCCAATACTATCAGATTCATTATAGTGAGATTCCAGAGTTTATTTATTTTACACAGTAACTAGGTTGACGAAAGGGCTTAGATATCTAGGATCATGTTTACTGGCTCAACTAGATTTATGGGGTGAACATAATCACTATATAGAATATTCTATAGATTTTTAGTGGTGGTACCCACGTTTTTGGGGGATGAAACCCATATATCATCATCCACTATTGGTTGTTTACCATTTATTTATTATAAAATGTCCTCAGTATATGTGGATTTTCAATTTATTCAAAAGGGGAACTAACGTAATGTAATATTATTACCATTCCATCTATGGGATATTTCAATCCCTGTTGAAATTTTGAGGGAAATTCCACATGGTTATGGAGCCAAGGTCATTTGAGAATGAAATTTTATACAGTGTCATTATATATATCCATTAACATGATGATAGATGTGAGATCCCCAAATTAGAATTTGAGCATGATCTTCCTGAGAAGTTTTTTATCACACATATCATACTCTTGAATGTTTAGCACTGTGGAAGGTAAATCCACTCGCTATACCCAAAATTTCAGAAGGTTCAAATCCAAATGATATCGATCCAAGGATAATTATATATCTCATCCATTTAGATGTCAACATTATTGAATCTACCAAAAACATATAGAGAAATTATGTGTCCATGGATGACCTCTTCTTAATCGTGGTCTATAAACAAGATGGTGACATGGAACTCTCTTGGCATGGTTTTCACATGATAGACCTAGGATATAGAGAGTTATGTCACGAACTCTTATGGTATCAATAGTGATTCAATGACTGCCTCTCTAATTTATTTTTAATGATGGATCAAAGTTAGTATTGATAGTTTGATTGGGAAAACATGCTTCTATTCCATAATGTCTTACTTTTGAGTTAGAGTCAAGTTGTACGTATGGTTTGCTTTCTCCTAAATATATGGCTAAGAAGTTGAGTTGTATGAGCTATATGAGAATGGTTCATGTGTAGTGATCAAATGAGAATCTTCTTCCAGTGGAATTGGTCATGGAATCCTTCCCTGTTTCCTTGGATGATCAGATAATCACACCCCATTAGTGGGTTTTGTAAGTCAACATGGCGGGGGTGACCTCGGGAGGGTTCTAGGAAAAATCCAATAATCTATTGAACATGATGGAGTTCCATTCCTCTAGTATCTGTTTTATATATATCCATTTAGGGTATGTGACTAAAATAATGGGTTCAAATATGCTCATGTTGTCCCCTGTATCCACAGTTCCCATGCATGTTGCCTCATGTTCCCTAGATAGGTGAAGGGAAGTCATAATTAGAGGCATATGAATCATTTGTCAAGGGTTCTTTCAATTGTATCACATTAGAAGAGATAATGATGTGGTCTTCTCCTGATTAGGGTTTTGTTTTCTGGGGCAGTGATTGTGCTTCAGAAGCCTCTGGGAATAAATATTCTAAAGTAAGAACTTCCATCGAACGAGAATAGGATTCTTCCTATTCTATTTCATCTTACATATGATGATTTTGGACAACATTAGGAGGTATCTTTGATGTCACCTCCCAAGGCGATGGGTCCATTATGGGTTTCTGATGTTGTTCTCATAGGGTGGCATGAGCCCATACAACTATCTTTTGAGTCATATAGTTGTTGAATGCCTTCCCATACTTTGTCAAAAGATTTTCAATCACCTTCTTCTTGTTTTGAATGATTGATGGTTATAAAAGACACATGCTCTGGATAGTTATTCAACATAACATGTCTACAACATAGAATGATTTATAGAATTTTTTTGATGATAAATAAATATTGAATGTTGTGACCACACCTTCTATGAAATGGCAATTATCAAAGATTATTAATGAGGTTGACCTCATTAGGTTTCTATGGTTGTGGAATCTTGAGAAGGATATGTTCTAGGGGACAAATGAAATAACTACAGTACTACACATTTATGAAGGATTTTATTTTATTTATTCATTCTTAAATCCCTATGTCACCCTGATCTCTTTTATTTTTTTTGGATATGGGTGATTTTGTGGTTGTTTTTCCTCGACAAAAGGCATTGGGTTGTTTGAGATCTATCTAGGTTTGTGAATGGGCAATACTTCTGATTTGGGGGTAAAAGTTTTTTTTGAACTTACTAATCCTTTTCCAATATGATGAAGACATGATCTAAGAACTCACTATTTACACCCTGAAGCTTCCAAAGTACGTTTCCCTTTGAAAAATGTAATAGCATTCATTATACACAACTATAAGATTCTAACACACTGTGACCAATCAAACTAGCCATTATGAATAGTAATACCCTCTTTATAAAATATTATAAATTTTACCTTTAAAAATGGACTTTATTTTTGAATTCAGAATTTTAAAATTATCTTAGGGTGAATTTTTAGTATTTTTCTGAAAACATTCAAATTTTTATGAATAGCGAAAAATAAAAAAATTTAATTAAAAATATCTTTTTTAATAAAAAAAATTATAGTTCTAAATTCGGAAAATTAGTGGTTTTAAATTATAATTAGATTATATTTTTACCATTTAATCCAATGTTGTTCATTGAACATAATTTCACATTTAAACTGAACATAAGGAAGTCTCAATCTTATGATAGTTATTACTTTTAAAAACACATTTTTGGTTTTGAATACAAGAATTAATTCTAACCTAATTTATGCCACTTCTATGTTTTCAATTTAGAAAAATGGATTCAATATTTAGAATCAGGATGTCTAAATTTTATAAATATCTGACTTCTATTTTTAGACATTTGGAATAATAACATCGGTTAATATTTTATATACCATGGTTAAAAGGTATATATTGTAAATAAGGGTAAAAAAATAATTTTCTAACAATATTAAATTACCCTAAAACATGTTTTAACCCTATAAGATGATACATGTCCGACCTTGGTCATATTTGCGTCAATTTGGGGATCCCATGAAGCCACTTGTATGTGATAATGAGACTATATATTAATTAAGATAAAGTAAATACAAAATTGACATAAGCATAGATCTTTTATTAAAATAATTTTACATTGGGTTATACATGTTATATCTTCGACTATATATATTCATTATAAGAATAACACTATTTCTTAAATAATGGTATTTTATTTATAATTTTTATACATTGAATAATTAAATTTATTTATGACATAATGATGATGCATTATTTTTCTTATTAATTAATGAATCAAATAAATGGTATTATAAATGTTAAAATAATTATAATTTGAATGTTTTGAGGACATACATGAATTTTATAGGTTAATATGACATGTTATGATTGATTGAAAGAATTTAATTTGAATTAAGAAAGTTGTCTGTAATTTAACAAAAACCAAATATTAAATATTGTCATAATTGATAAAAAGAGTTTATAAAAAATATTATATTGTTAATTGGTATTATGTTCCTAAAAATCTACGGTTCGGCCAACAAACATATATAATGATAGGTGTATCAATAATTAACCACATGGAGTTCAGTTTGAATTATATAGTATGTTTATTAACCATAACATATAAAAAAAGACATGGTAAATGTCAAACTATTTAACTAATAGTTTTATCTAAAATATAAATTTAATATAATGACCCAAACCTGTCTAAAACCTATTGGTTTAGTAGTTTTCTACCCATAACCAACATTGAATTTAAATAATCCATTTTGGATCCATTAGAAACCTAAAATGATTTTATTATAAAATAATATTTCTAGTTTTTCCTAAGGTGCCCCTCACCCATCTTATAAAAGGGCACCCCACTTCTCTTTAATTCACATATTCCAAGCCATTAGGATTAGCCAACCTCTGCCCAAATACCCTCTCAAATATACACCATCCATCCTAGAGGCCCTAATTTAGTCAGAAATCTTACCAATGGATCCCTTTTAATCAAATCAAATGGAAGAACCCAAATACGTGGTAAATATTCCGTCACATCTTTCAAGTTCCTTTCATCTTCATCATTCTTTTTTAATTGTTGTTTCCATTCTAAATAATAAATCCATTATCAATTATATATTGTTATGTTATGATAAAAATGGTACAACCATATTCATTATTCTATCTATCCTTTAATGACATGTCACCATACGTGTGTTTGTACGGCTTACCGTCTCCATATCGTGGTTTTAGTTGTTATTCAATACATTATTATTTGGATTGGTGTAATAATGATATGTAATTGATTTAAATAATAAATATAACATGATAATGGTATTTAATATATGATATACAATCCAATTATATATTAATTTAATATCAAAAGATTCATATTGTCGCTTGTGTGTGCATAGGTATTACCTTCTCCACGAACAGGACGAGATTCATTCCCCATCATATCCATTCAAGAATAATTTCCATTTTATGATTAAAAAAATTTGTTTAAAGAAATTATATCATTCTGTATATGAATAGGATACATCCCATCCATAATAAATATGAGTCATAGAATAAAAAATATAAATTAAAATTAATCTGTTAACACCCAAAACAACGATAATACTAAGATATTATATAAAAAGTAATGTTAAAAAATCATATATGATATCATATTAATGTATATGATTCTTGTTCAATTGAATAACAATTATTTCACCATTATACATGATGTTAACCTACCCTTGACCAAGGAAAAGTATGAAGTAAGGGGGTTCTTATCTGGATTTTAATTCTGTGAGATTTCCATTGTTCGCCACTTACCAATTAAATGTGGTGTATTGTGTACTTTCATTTGATATATATATATTTTCATTATTATCTTTATATTCAAAGTAATTTTTAATTCAATTTTTTGTTATTAAATGTTTTCTGTATGAGTCGATTGATTATAATGATTTAAGGGTTTTTATCTCAATTCATATTTCTGTGAGAATCATGTCGTACTGCAACTATTTTCTTTTTCTGTGGTGTATGTACTGTCCAAAGATTGTATTAATTGTGTAATATACATTAATTTATGATTAATTTCATCTTCATTTTATGATCCATCATTCATGGGATTTATTCTTTCTATGTTACCAAATTGTTGAGGGAATTTCAAATTTCTATTTCCACCCATTCAGGTTTACGCATTCTTCATTGATTATTTTACTCCAAGATTATGTGTGGAATCACTAATCATTTTCTTATGTCATAATTTACACTCCCATTTTTATGGATATACTTTTGATACACATAATCACTCCATTGATAAATTCTCATGTCTTCGATATGAACATTATAAGAATAATTTTAACTCAATATCTATTTGTTTAGGTAAATATCCAATTCATTGGTGTGATTTTTACATGAATATGTGTGAATGTCCTATAATTGATTTACACTGAATATCCAATCATATTGAGTGTATTTATATTTGTCACACATAATTATGTCGTTAATTTATCCTTAACACAACGATACAATCTTTATAATAGATTTCATCTCAATTTACATTCCATAGAGACTTATTGGTTGTTATACACCAATTCACGTTTATATGGTGCATATAATATATTTTGACATATTATATTATGTATCCATTTATTCCCATGATATTATAATGTCTTTATTACCTCAATTATTTGTATTCAAGTGTCTTTATTTTGATGAGAAACTCGAACTAAAATATCATTTTAAAATGTTTTAATGATATATTATTCTAAATCATCCTCATCAATGTCCATGTCTAAAAAATGGGTTTAGGGATTTATTCATATGGAAATTATAGTTTTAAAATTAAAATTACTTTTAAAACTTTCAATGTGGTATTGGACACATTGATTCAAAAATCTATTTTAAACGACATCTTGATATATAATGTGACTTTTAAATTTTTTCAAGAAAAATTTAGATATATATCTCAAATAGTTTTGATGATTATTTTCATATTTGTAAATATCCTTCATTATTCTCTATTGAGGTTAATCTGTTGCAATACAATCTTCCATATTGTATTGAATGAGTAATGTTTGTCTATGGATGTGCTATTTGAATACAATTCATGGTTTGTGGATAATTTATTGACATTTCGTCTGATAGTTTTAATACGAATGTTTATGTAATGTTTTAAACTTTTATAAGAGGAATTCATTGGACTTAATATGTGATGGGTGGAGCCCGCTATAGCTCCATGATGTATCAAAAGGACTCCTGAGACAATATAGTGTCTTGGTAGATGGCCTTGACAAAATCTTATTTGTAGTCTTAGTAGAAGGTCTTGACTATGTGGTTATGATAGTCTAGCATTATGAATTCAATCATTATTAAAGTGGTTAGAGATATTGCATGTGATTATTATACTAGTAGAATGTCCATGTAAATAAGTAAATGGAATTATTACATTTTATTTTTTCCATATTATGATGTTGTTCAAGTTGAAAAGGAATTAGTTTTATTTATACATTTCCTAAAATTATTATACTTATTTATGAAAGTTTCCACTATATTTTAATCCTTATTGGGGATATGATATCACCCTTTTCTATGTTCTATTTTTCTCTAGATGTGCAAAAGTATTTTATGAATGAACTACAAGGATAGCAAGAGGGAATATGAGTGCGAACTATGGATATTATGTTTTTTTATTTTTTCACTTTATCAGGTAATGTAAGACTTATTAATTTATATAGTTTTTCAAAGCCTACTAAACTAATCGGTCATTTGAGACTTAATCTTTCAACATCATGCCAGTGATCTGTAATAATGCACTGACTTAGAGTAACTGAGGTCGGGGCGTTATAGTTGGTATCATAGAAGTTTATAACAATCCTTAAAAACTAGATTTAGATAAACACTAATTAGATCACATTTCCCTAAAATTGACTATGAGGATTATATAGAATAACTTCCTAAAATTTTGGTATTGTAGTGCTTTTGTTAGTTTTCCAAAAAATATATCTGTGTCTAGATATGAGCATGTAGAGGCAACTCTGGAACTAAAGTACCTAGTGGTAACACCTGAAAACACAACGTTGAGCTAGACTCGATTGAGAGGTGGTGCACAACATCGGGCCTTGGTGCACCCTTGGTTACCACACCCTCGGGGGATATTCTTAAGAAAATTTACATTTTCTATACAACCCAATTTTAAGTATTTTTATATAAGATGAGAATAATTTACCTTAGTTAATCTTAAGGTGTTTCAAATTGAAAATGTGCTGTCATGATATTCCCTAAATGATTTTATGACTACTATTACTCACACAATGCTTTCCGGTTTTAGTTAATGGCTGGATTCTAAGGAAGTCATACTAACTTTGAGAATGATGTACAAGGTGGGATTAGTGGTGTAAATGAGAAAAAAATGGAATTTTGATTGGCTTAAAAGATATTTTTTTCATGCCAAATCAGTTTTCTAAAAATATGATCAACAACATATATATTAACCAACTCTAGGACACAATAATGAGAAGAAAGGTGATGAATGTTAAGAGCACCATGCAGTGGAGACCCTGGAGAAAAGAGTCATCAATTTTCTTCATGTAGGAAATGTGGAAAGAGACAACCAGGAATGGGTCTAAATGGGACAAATAAATGTTATAAGTGTGGTAAAGAAGGACATAATGTGAAGACTTACCAAGGAAAAATGAAGAGTACAATAGAGGAAATTAAAAATGGTACCATGAATCCTTTTACAGTCATTTCCCATAAATGTAGAAGACCTTGCCATTACCTGAGTGAATTCCCTATTCTATAGTATATTTTCATTGTCAATGAAGAAACTATGTTGAAATAAATGGTGGGATACATGTTTAAAAGTATTAGTGCTCCTTGTTGATGAGATTACTTTGGAATAATTTTCTCTAGTATTTGTAACCTTGCAGTTTTTCATATGAAAATGATATTTTATGAAGAATTATCTTTACTCCTATGAATATTGTTATAATATAACCATTTGGTTTTATATGATCATTGGGTTTGAGGTAATTACATGTTATTATATATTGGGGTTGAAATGCAAGGTATGAGATAACATTTCTTGTTAAATTATGTTAAGGTTGATTTCCGGAATTTATCTCATTTTTTTAATGTTATAAAATATAGTTTTTGAAAAACGACATCATGCAGACCGCGTGACAACCCATCGCGTCAAAATAATCTCTGGTAATTGATCCCACAACCAGAGTGCGATTGAGATTTATCTCCTACCATTAGACTACGTGATGTCCCTGGTTAGTGCGACTTTTTAAATTTATTTAAATGCTTTTATTGATCAATAATATGTTGATTTGGGATCTTATGTCTTATTAAATTTATACCCCTAGTATTGAAATATGATTTGGTGATTGAGTGATAAATATTATTTTGGAAGATGTTTTCTCTATTGGGGACACTATATGCCTAATGAAAATAGAATATTATGTGATATAATTTGAGGAGTAATAGTGGATTTTTATCCATGTATTAATTGGGGATTTATAGTTATTTAGGTTTTTTATGGAAATGAGTAACCTATAATAGAAAATATGTGACTAGGTTAAATAATTTTAAGTATGTAACTTTAAGAGTAGTCGATATCCATTGGAGATACAATTTAACGTGGAAGACTACATAACCAAATTCTTCTATGTTATGGGTTTCAATATTAGTTTGGATTATATTGATGGATTTTAATGAAACTTGTTTATTGAATAGTATTTATTTACAATTGGGGTATTGTTGGTTTAATTTTAGAAATTAAATTAAGTGTTTCTTTATCTAAAGGAATATAATTTTGGGCGATAATCTAAATTTGTACCAACCATTTTTGTTTTGATTAATCTATAATGACAAGGTAAATATATAGTTTATCCTTTGTGAATCATGTGATTCTCTAGAAGTTGTTTCTAGCTCTTCCGGTGTGACCAAGTCATCTTGAATACTCATTGTTTAAAAAAATTGATTCAGTAGTATAAATTTATTAATGAATGAAACGCAACATAAATATTATGTATATATCATTATGTTCTTGGTCATTCTTATAAATAAATTCCTCATCTTTATGAAATGTAACTTAAAAATATTTCTGTTTACTTTTCGTACTATGAAACTATTGACCATTTGTCATATCACCTCCTCCACTGGCCCTAAGGCCTTCATTTTTTATTGATTTTGATAATCCACATTTCAAGGGGTGAGGTGGAACCCTTACAAGGCCTGAAGGGATAAGTAGTACATGCCCTTTATACCTGAGAGGAATTAATTGCTGGTAGGCTTCAAACATTACATACAACCCAGTCGAACTACATGGAACTACTCCTCCCAAACATCTTCATTGTAAAATCAGATCTCCACCATCGCATGGCTGTTCGGTTAAGAATTCCCATGCATGCACAGGCTTGTCTCGATGGCAGGTTCCATACCCTCTCATTCTTGCAATTTGTCTAGGTTATCTCAGGTGACCATTGTACTTCTCTTTCTTTCCTTTAAAGTGATAGTTTTATTGACCCTTTTTCATATGTGAGAATTCAATTATGTTCCCATGCCCAATTTTAAATATTATGAGTTGGAAATTTCCCATTGGAGGCACGAATGTAACACCCCATGCTTCCATGATACATTTTCCTTTGAATAATGTAATAGCTTGCATTAGACACAACTTCGAGATTCTAACACACCGCCACCAATCAATCTAGCCGTTATGCATTGTAATACCCAATTTATGAAATTTTATAAATTTTATCATTCAAAATGGACTTCGTTTTTGGATTCTCAATATCTAAATTATCTTTGGGTGAATTTATGGAATTTTTCTGAACACTATAAATTCTTAATGAATAGTGAAAAATACTAAATTTTAATTAAAAACAACTTTTTTATTCAAAATAATTTATAGTGCTAAATAATAATATTGAGGGGTTTTAATGTACAATTAGATTATATTTTTAACATTTAATCCAATGTTATTCATTGGATGTAATTGCACAGTTAAACTGGATATAAGCAAGTGCCAATCTTTTGATAGTTGTTATTTTATAAAAACACGCGTTTTTTTTTGACAACGAGAATTAATTTTAAATTAATTTTTTCCACTTTGGTGTTTTAAATTTATAAAAAAGGATTCCATATTTAGAATTAGGATTTCAAAATTGTGTAAATATGTAAATTTTATTTTTAGAAATTTTGATTAAATACATTGGTTAATATTTTATTTAACTTGGTTAATTGGTAAATCCGATAAATAAAGGTACACAATTATATTATAATATTATTAAATAACCCTAAAATGTGTCCTAGTCCTATTGGATGAAACATTACCGACCATGGGCATCTTTGGGTGGATTTTTGGACCCCATGGAACCACTTGTAAGTGATAATGACACTTTATATTAATTAAGTTAAAGAAAATTCAAAATTGAGAGAACCATATATCTTTTAGTAAAACAATTTTTACATAGGGTTATACATGTTATCTCTTCGACTATAAACATTCATTAGAAGATTAAAAATATTTAAAACATAATTGTATTTTATTTATAAATTTTATCCATTTAATAATTAAATTTACTTATGACACAATTATGATGCAATATTTTTTTAATTAATGAATTAATTAAATAAATGCTATTATAAATGTTAAAATAAATAAAATTTAAATTTTTTGATGAAATACACAAATTTTATAGGATTATCTAACATGTTAGGATTCATTAAATGAATTTATTTATAATTAATAATGTTTTTAGAACTTTATCAAAAATCAATTATTAAATAGTGTGAAAATTGACATATAAGAGTTTTTAAACCTAATATTATATTATTAATTTATATTCTTTTTTTAAAAAACTAATGTCCTGCCAAAAAACTAATATAATGATAGGGGTATCATTATTGAACCACTTGGGGTTCTCTTGAATGTATATAGTAAGTTTATTAACCATATAATATAAAAATAGAAAGAGACATAGTAAATGCCAAACTATTTAACAAAGAGTTAAATCTAAAAGATAAAGTTAATATAGTGACCCAAACCTGTCTAAAACCTATTGGATGAGTGGTTTTCGACCCATCTCTACCATATACTTTAAATAATCGATTTTGGAGCCATTATAATCATAAAATTATTTTATTATAAAATAATATTTCTATCTTTTCCTAAGGTGCCCTTCACCCCTCTTATGAATAGGCACTCCCACTTCTCTATAATTCACACCTTCACAGCCATTTAGATCAGCCCAAATTTTCCAAAATACCCTCTCAACTATCCTCTCATCGTCTTAAAGGCCATATTTCAGTATGAAATCCAACCTATGGTGGCTATTTGATCAAATCAAAAGGAAAAAAGCCGAAGAAGTCGTAAATATTCCATCACCTTTTTCAAGTTCCTTTCTTCTTCCACATCCTTTTTATTTGTTGATTCCATGCTAAAATAATAAATATAATATCTTCTATATAATATGATGTTATTATAAATATGGTACAACAAAATTATTTTTCTATCCATCCATTGAATGACATGTTACCATACGTGCGTATGTATGGTTTACCGTCTCCACGACGTGGTGTAATTGTTATTCCATACATTATTATTTGGATGGGTATAATAATGATGGGTAATTTTTTTAAATAATAAATATAAAATGATAATAGTTTTGTATATATGTTATACCATCCAATTATATATTATTTTAATTGCAAAATATCGATATTGTCGCTCGTGCGTACAGAAAGATTATTGTCTCCATGAACACGATGAGATTCATTCACCATCGTATCCATTAAAGAATAATTTTAATTATATGATTAAAAAAATTGTTCAAGGACATGATATTATTATGTATATGAATAAGATATATCCCATCCATAACAAATATGACTCACATAATAAAGATAATAAAGAAAAATGATTCTGTTAACACCAGAAACGACGATAATACTGAGATATTATTAACAAAGAAATGTTAAAAGATCATATATGATATCATATTAATGCATATCATTCTTGAATAATTTAATATAAATTATATCACCATTATACTAGAGGTTAACCTACCCTCATCCATGTAAAAGTATGAAGTAAGGGGTTTCTTATCTCGCTTTCAATTCCGGGAGATTTCAATTGTTCGACACATATATATTAATTGTAGCGTATTTTGTACTATCATTTGATATATATATTATAATTATTCTTTTTATATTCATTATATTATGTAATTTATTTATTTTTTATTATAATTTTCCCATATGACTCGATTGATTACAACAGAGGATTTTCATCCCACTTCCTATTTCTGTGAGATTCATGCCATACTGCCACTATTTCATTTTGTGTTGTGTATGTACATCCCAATGATTGTATTCATTGTGTAATATAATATAATTTATGACTAATTATATCTTCATTTTATGATCCATATTTCATGAGATTTATGTTTCGTAAGTTACTTAATTGGTAAGGGAATTTCAAATTTAAATTACCACTCATTCGACTTTACGCATACTTCATTGATTATTTTACTCCATGATTCTGTGTAGAATCACTATTCATTTTTTATGTGATAATTTCCACTCCCCTTTATATGGATAAACTTTTGATACCCATAATCACTCCATTGATAAATTTTAAAGTCATCGATATGAACTTGAAAAGAGTAATTTTAACTCAATCACCATTTTTTGAGTTAAATTACCAATTCCTTGGTGTTGTTTTTTCAAGAATATGTGTGAATGTCCTATAATTTATTTACACTGAATATCTACTCATCATGAGTGTATTTAGATTTGTCACACATAATTATGTCATTGATTTATCGATAACATAAGGATACGTTCTTTATAAGATATTTCATATCAATTTACATTCCATTGTGACTTCTTGGTTGTTATACACCAATTCACTTTTATATGGTGTATATAATGTACATTGACATATTATATAATGAATCTTTTCATTCCAATGATATTATGATGTAATTATTACCTGATTTATTTTAATTCAAGTGTCTCTCTTTTGGTTAGGAACTCTAACGAAAATATCAGTTTAAAATGTTTTAATTATTTATTATTCCAAATCTTCCTCATTAATGTCCATGATTTAAGAATGGATTTAAGGATTTATTCATATTGAAATTATATTTTTAAAATTTAAATTAATTTTAATAATTTCAAAGTGGTAGGAGACACTTTGATTCAAAAATATATTTTAAATAGCTTCTTGATATATAGTGTCACTTGTAAATGTTTTAAAGAAAATGAGGATATTTCTGTCAAATATTTTTTATGGTTATTTTCATATATGTCAATGTCATTCATTATTCTCGATTGAGTTGAATTTTTTACAATACAATCTTTAATATTGTACTGAATGAGTTATGTTTGACTGTGGATGTGCTATTTTTATACCCTTCATGGTTTGTGGATTATATATTGACATTTCATATGCTAGTTTTAATATGAATGTTTTTGTTATTTTTCAAACTTTTCATATATGGAATGCATTGGACTTAGTAAGTGACTGATGGAGCCCGCTATAGCTCCTCGATGCATCGATTGGTCTCAGGAGACAAACTAGTGTCTTGGCACAAGGCCTTGACAAAATCAGATTTGTTGTCTTGGCATAGGGCCTTGACTATGTGGTTATGATAGTCTGACATTACGCATTCCATCATTATGAAATTGGTTATTGATATTTCATGTGATTATTCGACTAGTAGAATGTACATGTAAATATGTAAATGGAATTATATCATTTTATTTTTGACATATTATGGTGATGTTCAAGATTAAAAGGCTATTGTTTTAGTTATACGTTGCCTTAAATGTTTATGCTTATTTATGAACATTTCCCCTATATTGTTATCATTACTGAGCATATAAGCTCATCCCATTCTATGTTTTATTTTTTCATGATGCGAATAAGTATTTTATGACTGACCTGCATGGATAGTATGATGGAATATGATTGTGAACTATAGAGATTATGTTGTTGTTGTTTTTCAAATTATCATGTATTGTATGACTTATCAATGTATCAAGTGTTTCCAATGCTACTAAACCAATGTTTCGTTCGATACATGATCATTCATGATCATGCCAAAGTTATGTAATAATGCACGGACTCTGGGTAATTGTGGTCCGGGCATTACATCACTCGAGTTTTCTGAATGATGTCTTCCAATAGTGTGCCATTTTGGTGAACTCAAGAAACCCACCTTGATACATAAATAGAGTCAAAATTATCTACAAATCATCTCAAATTTTTTAGCATTAGTGTTCCATAATATTTTCAATGAGAGAGGGGTGAAATGAAAATATCTTAGACTTTTCCATTTTTCTATGAAGTCAGACACCCTCTAAATTTCATGCTGCTTGAAATTTGTTATGTCATAAATTCTCAGTATCCTCTGTATGGTGCAAAATTGGTAAATTAATTAACAAAAAAGTTATTCATACCCTTTAAATGATCCAATTATAAAGTTATTGTACAAAATGAAGGGTGACCCTACTAGAGTTTGTGCAAAACATATCAGCTTTGTCAGAACTTGTTAATCTCAAGGGCCCAAAATTGAACCACATTGGGTTATGAAGTGTGTGAGATGTTGTTTGGGGTCTCATGTTCCCTCTATTGTGGATAACGTTTCGTGATCAAATTTGGTTCAAGAAAATGATTTATTCAACAATTTGGGATGTGGATTCTTCTCAGACAACATATGTGATCATCTCTCGTCAATGGATTCCGATCGACTAGCCATGGACTTGATGGAGCTAAAAAAATCAATAGGTATTGTTATTTGAGATGCCTCCCCTCTATAGGTAGTTGGTGGATCTTGATGAGGTGGTCGTATGTTTATCTCTAGTTTATTCTCAATTCTTGCAAAGAAGGAATGATTATAATGGAGAGAGATGGGTTTTTCCCTACTAGAGTGAAGTTATAATCATCTTTTAATTCATCATTTTTAGGCAAGCTATTAGTTTTCAGAGCCATTATGATGCTCATATTCCCCTCTTGTATACAGTTCGGTTCATGATTGAAGAATATTGGTCACATCCTTAAGATGATACCATGTGGGATTGTAGCATTGGAGTAGTTCCTTGTTCAATTGTCTAGGAGTATTAATCTCATTCTCATATCGTGGAAATTGTTCATCTAAGGAATGATTTTTCACTGTAATGGGATGTGATTTTGATACATCACACCATTCCCTTTATCCTTGGATGTATTTTTTTTGTTGACATGGAAATTCTATATTCAGTGGTTTGAAATTTATGACTCTCCACTAGATTTCTGTATGTGCAGCCTCAATGGGTTAATCCAGATCCTTCTTCATGAGAATGTTTAACACATTATGTCCCTCAACATCTATCTCTTGATCCACATTATATTATGCGTTAAAGGTGAAAAACTTTGTAGAGGTCAATCAAGCAATGGTATTTGTTCCATTGCTTTCAATGAAATGTGATGATTTTTACTACATGTATTAGGGCACTTCCTTGAAATTTTGTCCATTTTGGGTCGTTTTGGCTTGCAACCCCAACAGGGATTGATTTTTTTTATCTTACACTCCTCTCATATTACCCTATGAGTAGTGACCTTGAAGATGTTTATAGTCTTGATTGTTTAATGGGCCCCAAAAAACAATGGATTGTTATTTATCAAGAGGAACAAATGGAATTTCCCTCATCAATATTTAACATCAAACAAGGAGAAGACTCATTCCCTCTATATTGATGATGATGTTGAAAATACTCCTAGCACTATAGTGTGGGGATTATTTAATGTTACAATTGGAATTGATTAATCAAAATGTTGAGGGTTAAATGATTCCAATCAAGTATTTCATGACTCCTAGGATATGAATTGAGATATAAATTGCACTATATTAGTAGTATTGGGATGATCTAAATCCATAGTTTATTTTCCCAGGACCCTTTAGTGGAATGATAAACCTATTGATGGAAATTGAGATATAAATGTGACCATCAAAGTGGTTTGGGGGTTGTTTACAGCTACTAAAGAAATTATCTAAATCCTCTTTGTATTTGTTGATCTAACGCGTGGAGGTGGAGGTAGATAATCCTCCTGCCTAGTGGGTAGGGTTGTCTCTTAGACGACTTCTATAACAGCTTGTAGTATGACCTATTTGATGTTGCAGAGTTATGATCATGTGGGAACGGGTTTCAATTGAATCTCATGATGGGTGTTAGATTCTATGGGAAGTTCCCATGTTATTCACTACACTGGACTCCTTGTCTGAAATCCTTTCCCATTATTTTGAGGGGCGTAGTTCAATTTTTTTTGGGTTTACCTCCCCATTATTCATGAGGTATTATCACCATTTAAGCTGGGTAATCTTTTTGTATTGATCAATTCTCTTGTTCATTACCCGATCCTCTGATTTTTAGAGGTTGTGACATTTTTGGATGCCATATCTAAGGTGTTCCATTGTTATGTGGACATTTTCAAGTTTAATGACCAATATTTTTTCCATACTTAGATATGTATGGCTAGTGATTCTCTAGAAATGAATTGGTAGATATTTTTCATGGTGTGGAGACAAATATTATATAGGTGTTTATAATGATCCTTCATTATTGGGTTCTGAACAATAGAAAATGTGTTTATATCCAGCTAACAATATAGTGTATTGATAATCTAAAGGTGATACTTATATAACGGATAAGGTAGATGTATAACCTTCCATCACTAATAATTTTCCTATATATTTTGGTGTAGATAGGGCATGCACTCTCTTTATAGATCATCTAGTATGTCATATTCTATGGTAGAAAATGGAAAAAACATGGTGTGGAGGTAGTTTTTTGATAACTCACTCTATACGTCAATGTTAGCTTCATCAACATCAAACTTAAATGCCTATATATAATAAAACCACAAAATGTTCATATATTGGTTTCCTGCTAACAAGAGTGGAGTGTTTCTAGAATTTTATAGGGAACTATATAATGTTTTCCCTGATGTATCGAGAACCTCTCTATATGAAGGAATATTAGTTTTGATCAACTCTTTATAAGAATGTACCTATGAAAGGGGTGGGTATACTTTCCCAAGGGATATATAATTATTGTGAGGTTGAATATGGTGAATTTCATAATTAGAGTCCATATGATTCATCTTCACACTTCCCTGAAAAATAATATCATAGTCTTTATTGAATTATAATTTGTCTGAAGAGTCTATGGGAAATTTGGGTGTTGAGAATGTGTCTTGGAAAACCTAAATGACACAAGAATTGCGTAGATTAATAATATGACTCCCATTATACAACATTGTTAGAATATTTCAGCATACCATTGTGGATTATGTAGGGGAATGACCCTACTATATGAGCACTAATATACTTTTTTGATAACCATACAGTGATATTGAAATATGATCTTGACACTAAGAGGCTGCTATAATATTACAAAAATATTTTTCATTATTGGATGCAATATGAGACTACTCTAAATCATGTGACATTTTCACTTGCTACACCTCAGTCAGAATAAGGATATTAGCATGATCGTGGAACTTTGGAGTGTTTCACCAATCTTTTTTATGGTAACATGTGCATGTCCCGAGGAACATTTTTCTCTTTCTTGGTGAGTCCTGTTTGATGCGAGAATATTAGCCCAGTCTGAATATGAATTCCCCATCAGAATATCCCGATGAACCTATGTAATGGGAGAAAGGATACAATTCCCGTCCTATGTAGCCTCAAATGTATGTTGATGCAGTTGTTCGTCAATGTAATTATGGATTTGAGAATGGATTTTGTGACCTACTAGAATATGATTGGTAGATTCACTGACAAGAATATGAGCCTACCCTCAGGCACATGTCACTCTTACATGGTAATACCTATCCCGAACAATGATATGATCCTAGTCATGGGGTTTGGTAGTATGTAATTTGTCTTATTTAATTAGAATATCATCTTTTCCTGAGGTAAGTACCACTCTCACTTGGGGATCCCTAGCTAGAATTGTGATATATGCTTTATCCTAAGCCATTAGAATATGTTGTTGGTCATTGATAATTGAAATGTACCCCTATCTCAAAAAATATTCCACTCTCAAATGGTAAGAATCAGTAGGAATATGAATATGAGCCCAGTCTATGGCCTTGTCCATTACAAGAATTTGCTGATAATATTTCGACACAATATAATGAATGTGTTCTTGCTTTGGGGAAACCACTTTTTCAAACTAATCATATTGTTTTGTTTCCTTTCCTATAGGTATAATAATATGAACATATCACTGTATCATTACTAATGATGAAATCTGCTTGAAATGTTATTTAGAATATTTTACAATGCAATTTCACTTCAGAGGAGTGTTGTAGGAATGTTATCCTGAACATTTTTTATCTATACTATATACTGGGATATATCATTAATTGAAGAGGGAATATACGACCACTTATTTCCTATTTTTGACACTAGAATATGTTGATAGACTTTATGTAGGGTGTGATGAAACCCCCCCCCCCCCAACATTTCCTGTGTATGAATATGCCTACAGACATGTTCTGAGTGAGTAGGGATATGAGACTACACACTATTTAATTCAAGAATATGTGAGTATACATCATTAGTGGGAGTGGGGGCATGATCCTACTCAGGTTATATAGATCCTTCCTTGCCTGGTGAATCTTCCGCTTTACCCGTGCATGGGTATCAGAGGTGACAGTGTGTCAGGGGGTACCCTCAGCAAGCGACTGAATGGAATTGGAGGGATGGTGTTGGAAATGGTGGTTGATAGGATCCCTCCTTAGGGGCCCCTGAACTAGATGGGATCCATATCTTACTACTCATTCCATCATAACCATATACTGAATTTGGTGATTATGGTGCTCCATGGATATGTGCCTAAAGTAGTTGGCAGTGGAAATGAGTGCCACTAGATTTACTTCAACTTGTTTTTCATGATGCAGAATCAATTATTTCAATTCATGGACACCATCATGGTCAACCATGAGGGTCAGGATCATACTATGCTGATTGTAGTCTAGGACTATTGCATTTTCCACCTGACATTTTAGGTGTCGAGCAGGTGAGGTCATTCTTGAGTCCCACAAGGGTTGTAGTTATAGTTGATTTTTAAAAATTATCACTAGATAAAATCATGTTAAAATACGGTGTTTTTTGCAAGAGCAGTATCTGGAATCAAAAATACGACATGGAACAAGGTCACTGATCAGTGAATCATCATAGGCATGCTATGTGCTTTATCAGATATGCATGAATAACACAATTTTACTTACATTCTCACACCATCCATTCTAGTCATGTGTACATGTCATAGTGAGGATGATATTATTTAATAATTACCCCAACAATAGAGAGGCATCCATAAGATTAATGTCAGTTTTTCTATGTCTTTGTAGGATATTCAAACAACATCACCTGAAATATGGAAAACAGATCATTATGTATTATTAGAGATTCACATAGGGTTAACAAATATTATTTTGTCGGAAAAAATATACAATTTTATGGGGACTAACAATGTGGAAATAACAAAGTGGCTCAAAGATAACTAGAAAGACTATTATTTTTATCTCGTGAAAAATATTCCCCAATTATATGGTTTCACATCGGGTTCACCATTTTTGTTTCATCAGAAAAAATATGCATGTTGATGGTGATCACATTTGTTTTGAGAAAAAAATGTTCTCATGAAAATTGGGTATTATATTCTTCTAATATTGTGAAATATATTCCATAGTTAGAGGATTTCTTATAGTGTTCACCATTTTTGTTTCTTTGGGAAAAATATGATTGTTGACGCAGATCGCATGTGTGGTGAGAAAAAAGGTCTGAATAGAATTGCGCAGTCTATTCTTGTTATCTTATGTAAGTGATTTTATAGTTACATGATTTATATTGGGTTCACCATCATAGA
This sequence comes from Viscum album, assembly GCA_963277665.1. Lineage (NCBI taxonomy): Eukaryota > Viridiplantae > Streptophyta > Magnoliopsida > Santalales > Viscaceae > Viscum > Viscum album. The sequence continues at coordinate 1,676,828,000 of OY728133.1, forward strand.
TTCATTAGTATATAATGGTATGGGTTTTTCAAAATGTGATATTATGGGGTTAGATGCTTGTATAATCATTCACATCAGATTCATACTTCATTTTTATCTTTTTTAGAAACTCCCAATAGTTACCACACCTATAACTGGGTATAGTCCAAATTTCTAATTGGAGGTGGTCATTGGGTGTTTCTGACCCAATGACACATAAGAAATCACATTGGTCAAGGGGATGGTGGTTTGGTCTCATTAAACCCTTTTAGTGAGTATTTTTTTCAACTCTAATACTCTCTTATAGATTTAAGATACGTTTGAGAATCTCTTCGTAATACTACTATGTGACCAGTAACCCTAAAAAATTATCATAGGTTAAACCCTTTTATAGACAAAGGGTAATTTTATTAATTGATTAATCTATATATATCTATAGAACTCCATTAATTTATCATTGATGGTTCACTTTTTATATTTTGATGCTATGTATCCAAGAACATTGAAATATGTTGTCATATAGAGAGGGATTCAATATGTCGAGGATGGGACTGATCCTTTTTTGAGGAATCCTACATATCCTATTAATATAAATAATCAAAACCCACATAGTTCCTTAAACATGTGTAGTTTAATGTCACATGGATAGGATATTCATGCGGTCACTTAGGCACTGGGTATTTGAGATTGAGTCTTAAGGATACGTATTTCGTATCTTGTTTATAGTATGAATCAGAGTCATCATAGTTCATTTACAGCCCATGGACTAACCGAAAGGTGGATACCCATATATGTGTCAGTTGTATCATGAAACTAATTTGGGATTACATACTTGGGTTTCCCTAAGTGGTTGAGATTCATAATGCAAATGATATGACCATTGATACTCTCTAAGGCCATGTGATCCATGCTCGGTGTGAGAAACAATGTATAGAAAGTAATAAGTTTCACTACATATGGATGTGGAAATTATGTTATGGTACATCCCTTTGGTTGTTTAATGTAGAGCTTGAGCCTTCGAAAATAATTCTACATATCTTTTTTATTGCAGGAATCTGAGTTCTCATAGTTCAGTTGGTGTTCATAGTCAACTGGTGGATGAGGGAGAATTATAACGCCATGGGATAAATTGGATCTCGATGGATGAATTGTCCAAGAAAAATGGGTACTTACCCCAAAGTGGGTATATATTTGAGATCAGTCCTTATAAAGGTGTCATATATATCATGTTTATTATAGGAATTAGAATTTTCCTAGTTCAATTGATTGGTGATTACACACTAGGTTTATCTTGTATAGAGGCATTCATATCAAGCCACTGATCGGGGATTACAAACTATTGCTTCTCTAGTTTGGAGATTTTACAATGTTATCTTGTCCTAAGTATCCTTCGTTACCTATCCTAGTCATCTACCTGACCTACATGATTTATTTTTTGACATTTCATGAATTTCATCATGACATGCTTGAACATGTCTGTACAAGTTTGGCTATATAGAAAACATGTCCGATGAAAATTTCATGTAGTAGTTGAATTATCCAAAAGATATCACATAATCTAAATTGAATGTCTAAATATCATTTCATTATCATGGAGAACTTCTATGGGAGACATTACAATACATGAATGGCATGTCCTGCAGGCCAACACTTTCTCTCATTTGACGTGCTTGAAAGGGTTCTGTGAGATCTGGATGACTTGTCCAGATGACATTATGAGATCTCAGTTGACATGCATGGAGGGTTTTGAATGATATAGTTGACTTGTTTGGAGTACATCAAGTGATCTCAGCACACATGCATCTAGGGTTCCATGAGATCTAGCCTACTAGTCTGTAGGAAATCGCAAGATCAAATTGACATGACCTAGTTCAATCGCGAGACCCAGTAAACACATAGAAGTGTTATTTTATGATTTTGGGAAAATTTATAGAGCATATCACTAGGATTGGATGGATATGGTTAATTATTTCATAAGACCTAGTTTGTATTCCCAGAGTAAATTAATGACCTTCGTTAACAAGTCTTAGGGACACCGCCTGATCCGAATATTATGTCAAGGGATTGTCATGTGATATGAGAGACATATCTCCATACTGTTAAATGAAATGTATGGTTCCTTCAAAGAGCATAAAAAGATGAATGTAAGTCTATATCATATGCCTCATGTCTATATTTATATTTTCTCCATTTTATTGAATATGTTCTTTAGATTTGTTTAGTTTTTTCCTGTTTAGTTATCACGTGACATAGAAAAAATGTGGGATATTCTTTGTATAAATTGTCCATCATTCCAAAAAGTCAATTTCATGATCTCACACAATCGCACGTAATGCCTATTCATGTCACCTAATATATTAGGTCATTCGATATATCCTAACCATGTATAAGACCTGGCGATCGTGTGATTGGACACTCTCAGTCATCTATTACAATGATTTGGTGCACCGGTATGTGGATCCAATGGTGCATTTGTTTATGATGGGGGGTTTATAGGCCCCATAACCCCAAATATATTCCACTTTACATATCACATATCTTGAAAAAAAAATCTAGAGACGGGGGAAGGATTTGATGTTACATGTTTTCCAAGATCAAATCGTAGATCATCCCAGAGGTGTCGCATGATTTTCAGTGACCAAAAGACCATCCCATCAACACTGAATTTATTGAATTCTTGCCAATCAAATGGGTATTTCCTAATCATATGGGAATTCTAATGGACTTCTAAATGGATACAATGAAATGTTCAAAAAGACTTCGGGAGATCAGGATGCCTGTTTAAAGGCTTTCATGTGATCTAAGATTACTTTTCTTTGGTCATCTCTGAGAGAGAGGTGGCATGTCAAGGGGGCCATCGTGAAATCAAGCTATAATGCCAGGTGATCATATGGTATTGTGTTGGCTTGTAAATGCATCTTCACATGATCAATGGTGATCTCCTATGTTGTATAACATCATTTGAATAAGATTAGTGTCAATTCAATTCGCATGAAGCTCCCATCAATTCACTTTTTATATCCTTGTTTATTTTACAAAGGATGGGGATCTTGTTATTGTGTACAACTATTGTCCAATAAAACAAATATGTCTATATGTAATGGGTTTTGTGACTATCAATGTTTCTTTATGAAATGCACAATAATTTATCATAAAAAGACCCTCTATTTTTATATGGATTTGGATGGGGAGTGAGTATAGGACTTCCTTGTCATGTCTGAATCCCTTTTTGTGATGAGGGTGACATGTTAATGGGTTCTGATATGACAAGGAAGGAATGTGAGTTGGTCTTCTAAAATGTATTTCAAATAGTATGGGTGCATCACATGAATTTTTATGATAGTGAAATTCTTTCACCTTTCTCATACTTTCATCCTTATTATACAACAGATTTTAGACATGTTTTCAAAAATCCACCAGCTGAAAATTCACGTGACTCATGGAATCTCATTTGGAATCCCATATGTGATCACTTAGTTTCTTGAATGCCTTCACATGAAAAAATGGTATTATCAAAATGGGATCCATGAAATTATCTACTAGGTTAGGATCTACTCATAACCATTCTCATGACCATATAATATTCATGTGACCATGTAAATTTTGTAAGGATATATGATACATGAATTCTAGACACCATATCTTACATTGTTTTGTGAGGAAAATAATACACATGTCTCACGTATTTCTACCATTATATATATATATATATTTGATGCTTATTTAGGAAGAATCAACACCGTTCCATACCTATATTAAAACCATTCACATGATTTATATTTCTATACTAGGATCTCTTCTTCCTAATTTCACCCATTAATATTATCCTTCAATTTTAGGTGGAAATATTTAGGTCATTATCAATTTCATTAGGATTATTCCTCTACTCCGTTTGTAACCTCATATCCTACCATCTCATTATAATTTCGTAACCTTATATATCCATGGGGGCTAACAATAGGTCTAGTATTGATTTCATAAATGTGTTTCTTTGGTATATAGTCTTGTTTCGATCATTTATCTTCAATTCATACGGTATTCAGAAAAAGTGGTGAGTTTTATTTGCATTTGAGATTGTTTTCACTAATATAACATGCATTTATTTTTGCATAAGCGGAATTCTTATGTTTCTCTTTGGTTTTTTAAAACATTCTACATGAAATAATTTATTGTGGATTATATATATTTGTTTAAACAAGGGTTATGATTTTGAATGAAATATATTTGTTTCCTTTTGTACAAATATAGAGTTTTGTGAAATGTTTTAAACAGGGGTTATGATTTTGAATGAAGTTCTAAAATATGTTTTAAAAATAGAATTTGATTTGTTTGATATTTGTATGAAATGGTATAGAGGGGATTATTAATTATGTGATTATATGAATGATTATGTTTCATGAGTCAATTTTATAGTGTATAACATGGGAGACCTTGGTTGTGTATGGGTGACAAGGACAGATGTTTCCCTAGTGTAGATTATGCAGTGACATTGGGATATGGCCTATGTAGCTCGAGAGTGAACGTGATGGATTCTTGAGACCTGGTGAGAAATTTTGAACTCTGAATTTTTTTGCTCTCATATGTCAACTAGTGATCTATGAGTGAGTCCTTTTTACTATTAAGACTAAGGTTAGAAACCAATGTTGTAGATATTTTTTTTTGTTTACACATGTTATTATTTTTCCACTATTTCAATTATTTGGATGTTATTATGTAAATTTTTTTTATTCCATCTATTATATTTTATATTTAGTATTTTTCACACAAGTTATAGGACATGGAATATTTATTAAAATCCAAAGTTCTTTTTAAATGTTATCTTATATATTATTTTTATGATATTAAGTGAGTATTTTAGAAAAAAAATTCTTACTATAAATAACGGATTGTGATTTGAAAGTTGTTTTATAAATGTTTATTGGTGTCATGTTTGCCTTTTCTACACACACATCATGTGCCTTTTAGCATATATAGACTAGGTATTACATGATACAAGTAAATGCCACTTATTATCATTTAGATCCTTATTGTTTGTGATCTATACCAGTTTGGTTATGATAATGTCCAAGATTTATGGGAATATTATTTCTTATAAAATGTTTTTAGATCCTCAATTTTTTTATTATTAATAGTAGATTTATCATCCATGTCTTCCTTGACTATCATTGATCATTTTGTTTTACATATGATGTTGTTACAAATTTATTTTTTATATGATGTTTGATACTGAATTTTATCTATTATACGTATCTTTTATATTGTTGAATCTATTTTTATTATTTACTATTTTTGTTCTATGATAGCCAATATAATTATGCGTCATTCTAAATTTATGATTGCAATTTTTAGTGTAGTTTTATGGATTATGAGTTTTAATTGTAACTGCTTGTTTAGTTTTGATACCCTGGAACTGGTTTATTGGTTGTGGTGATTGAGAATACACCTTATTAATTGTGGTGTGATAGATAGTGTGATGGATTAGGTTTTCCCAAAATTTTAGTTACAACTACACATTTCAGGATAACATTCCCAACATACTAAAATTCAGGAATCTATTGTTACTGATGTTCGACTAATATTACATTGAATTGATTATAGCTATTCTCCTCTATCATAAAATATATAATGATTTCAGTAATTAAAAAATCCATTATGTTTTCTTGGAATTTCAATAATATCTATTTCCTTATTAAAATAAATAGAATATATAATTTCATCACTCCTAATGTAATTACCATAATCTTTTACTGATTATAGTAACATTTAAACATCATCTTAAATATTTACCCCTAAAAATAACTAAGAATATGAAATCAAATATTGAGGATGATATTCAATAACAATCATACACCTTTTATTTTTCGGATGATTTTATCATTCCTTGGAAGAAGGTATTTGTTCTTGAATGTCACATGATTAAATTGGTGATAGATTATAAAAATCCTCATAGTCTCATTCACTTTCTTGGTGAATAATATATTGTTTTCATATGGGACATTATAGGGTTGATGATACCTTTCTCTATAAGGTCTTCCAATTACACCACTATCTCTCATATATTGGTTAAGAAAAATATGAAAAGTTTTGTAACAAAAGAAACTAGTTATATGATGTAATTCAATGCTAAAATCTACCACCTGTTGATTGGGGAATTTGGGGGCATCATTTTAAACACATTGATGTACTCTTACACCATTTTATGTGACCTAACATTTAATGTATCCATATAATGAAAATATAATCGCACTAAGTAATGAATTATTGACTCAAATTTCATAAGATTTGTAACTACTCGTCCTTTCTAAGGGTTCCTCTAACTAGTAACGGTGAATCCTCCCCCATGTGTTCAATGACTAATCACCTTATGTATATAACAATATTCCAAATCATAAATTGTAGGGAACAATCCCATTCCAATAATAACATTGTTTTCGATGCTTTCGCCAGGGTTCGCGTGTCCATCTACGGATGGCATGTGGCTGTTTCCTCATATTCCCGGTTTCCAAAGGCGGGTGACATCAATTCCTTGTTCACAGACGTCTGATCCTTGATCAAAATTGGGATGATGTAATGTTGGTTCCTCCTTCCGTAGATTCATCCTCAGAACTCTTCACCTTGTTCGGGTCTCCCTCATAGATTTAATATGTTGTTTGTAAAACTTTTCCCAGTTCCATATCATCATGAACGCTGGTTAATTTCACTGCTTCTGTCAGGATATTACAAAGGGTCCAGTCAGGGAAACAACCTTCAGTTGGGGAAGTAGTCATGTAGAGACATCATTAACACATTCAAATGCTAGGGGATTGGTGTGTCTTTATTTTGACTCTTATTATAGGGCTTCTCGAGGGCACGGAAGCCTGAGGCATCCCACATAGAACGCGGGGAACTCGAATACCATAGGCATGTATCTGAGGTTTTCCTCAGCTTCCTATGCATAACACATGGTATGACATATGTTTAAAATCCAGTAGAGATGGATCGGCCTAATCAAGACACTAAATGGGGTGGATCAGATTAGAGAACCCTTTAGAGGTAACATCGATGTTGGGGCATCACGTGGGCGGCTTCATGAATATTATAGAAGCGATAGGTTGGCATGATCTCATCGGGATCTCGCGGTCCGGGTAGAAATCAGGATGTATGATGGTGGTGATGGGCTTGAGCCTTAGAAAGGCTTCTACGTATCCCGTGGCGAGGAATTATAGTCTATGTAGTTCATGATGGAATGGGGCTTACACTCTGAGGTGGGCTAGGAACGGTGGGGTCAGTGAACCGAGGTGAGGGGACCATGGGTCCAGGTGGGCTTGATCCTCGTAGAGGCTTCCTACGTCCCATGCCTACATAGAGATCAAAGGCCATGTAGTTCATATGGGACACCAGAGGGCTGACGTGAAGGAGGATCTTGGTCCAATGGATGATTGGCTTGATCCTCGTGGAGGCTTCCTACATACCATGCCTATGCTCTGATCTAAGACTTCATAGTTCAGAAGGGTGTGGGTGTTGGCGAGCCAACATGAAGGAGGACCATAGTCCAACGGGTGGTGGGGCTTGAGCCTCAGGAAGGCTTCCTACGTACCATGCCTACGCAGGGATCAAAGTCCTCGTTTTTTGGGAGTGGATGCCGGAATGCAGACATAAAGGTGAACCCATGGGGTCCGCTAGTTGTGGGCTTGATCCTCGGGGATGCTTCATATTTACCATGCCTACACATAGATCAAAGACCACGTAGTTCAAATGTGGACGCCGGAAGGCCGAAGTAATGGGGGACCAGGGGTCCAGGTGATAGTGGGCTCGAACCTAGTAGAGGATTTCTACATACCATGCCTATGCACGGATCAAAGACCTTGTAGTTCAGATGTGGACGCTGGAAGGCTGACGTAATGGGGGACCAAGGGTCTTGGTGACGGCGGTCTTTAACCTCGTGGGGGTTTCCTACATACCATGCCTACGCATGGATCAATGACCTCATAGTTCAGATATGGTTTCATTGATGAAGCAACGTGAAGGTTAATTCAGGGTGTCCACTAGTGGTGGGATTGAACCTCATGGAGGATTCCTATGTACCATGTCTACGCATGGATCAATGACCACGTAGATCAGATTGGATGGGGCATACACACTAAGACGGCCCGTAATAGTGATGATGGAAGAACCGATGTGAATGTGGTCGGGATGACCAAGTGGTGGGCTTGAACCTCATGGAGGTTTCCTACGTACAATGCCTTACCACAGATCAAAGACCATGTAGTTCGGGTATACAATTTAACGTCATGCTGGACGGGGGCTTACATATTATCATCATGCTGGACAAAGGCATACACTTTAACGTCAAGCTTGACAACGGAATACATATTAACGTCATGTTGTATGAGGGTGGAACTCGTCATGAAGAAATGACTGAGTGGTGGGCATGAACCTCATAGAGGCCTCTTGTATAGCATGCCTATGCATGGATCAAAGTCCTCGTAGTTTGCTGTAGGTGGGGGTTAGGGTCAGTGCTCACTCTAAGCTCACGCGAGTCATGCTCGGTGTGAGAAATAAGAGGCTGCATGGACCTGACGATCAAATCACGAAGGGTGCGTCCCTGTGAAATGAAGAGGGGATTACACGTTAGGCGTCCCATGGTGCTAGGACTTACTCTAGGATGGAGGCCCAAGATGCGACAAAGCGCAGTGGGATAGATACTCCACGGGCATTGGTAGTGGTGAAGTACTATGGAGGTGCATGGCTGCAACCTTCCGCAAGAGGGTCTATAGGGCTTATGCCAAGGTGGATTCCCTTCTCCCCCATGGACAAAAGCCACACCCAGAAGGAGGATATCATCCCATGTGGAGATCAGGGGGCATGTAGAATGTCCAAGGTGGGGGTACCCCGCGTGAAAGGCATGGGGCGATGTCACAGTTTAATGCCACGTGTTGAAGATGAAGTTCTTGGCAGTTTAACGTCCTGTAGCACAGACGAGGAGGGTTTACTCCGCACCCCTGGGAATTACATAACCGGTACCCTTTTCCCCTTATGTTAGGGAAGGCATCAGCAAGGCCTAATAGAATGCAGTCTCAGAGCGAACCATCGAGGGGTCCATGTTAGCATGGATATGAGAAGAAGCAATAACCATTAGCATGCCTATGAGAAGAAGCATTAGGTGAAGCAACGCTACGTGCGGTATCGTCCAGGGGACATTGAAATCACATCGTATGAGCCTGGAGGGCCGCACATGAAGAGATATTGCTGAGCATATGGGTCCACAGGCAAACGCCATGTGGAGCTTTGTTGCATTTCCTAGGGGTGGACACATGTTAGAGAAGGTGTTTCTCAATGTGGAGTGCCTCGGCCATAGCATGGGGTAGCGGTGTGAATGGGTGGTGCTTCACAAATTTGAATTGTATTCGCGGAGCACCGCCTCATGAAGAATAGGTACCTCACGAAGAAAAGTGTTGCTAAGCAATGTGGTTTGTGAAGTATAGTGTCTTTGCCTTGGAATGTGGATCACGTGTCCAGGATGGATGTTTCGCGAAGCATAAATTCTCTGCAACTGCCCGGGACAACTTGGTGATCCCCTTCCTTTGTGAATGCCCTTGGGCTTCGCGAAAGGAATCCCCCTCAGATGGGGGGCACAAGAAGAGACCAGGCGGAGGTGCATCACGAAGAAAAAATACCACAGGTAGCTCATGATTCTTCAAGTGGAAGAGTGCTTCCCATTTTAGGAAAGAGGGAGTTGAATGGTCAGATCGTTCATCCAGAAAGCTCAGGGGGGGGGGGGGCTCGGTATTTATAGGCAGGAGGCGCCACGATGCAGAGCTCACGCAGCATGAAAGAGGATCAGTTGCTTCGTGGTGGTTCACGAATGTAAACCATTTTCGCGAAGCATTACCGACTCCTCTTCTTCACGGTGGTTGCGTTGCTTGGGGGTCCTTCACGTCACAACAACAAGAAGCAGATCGCGGGATTGATTTTCTTCTTCCTTTTGCGTCCAATATTATGGTTCCATTAAATTCCCCCCTCAGACTTAGAGTTGTGGAGGAATCAAGGGTTGGAGTCTGAAAGAAATCACCAAAATAATCAGCTGATCGCGGTGCTGACTCGCGAGGCGGGCACGTGACGCCGATAGGGGTTGCGTGCTTCGGATGCTCCGTGAAGCTCCATACGGGCGGGACTTGCCGTGAAATAGTCTGCAGATGATCACGGAATCTAGTCACTCACTTCATTAAGAACACCCCCCAAGCGCTGTGACTGAATAAAATGGACAGACTCCCCTCACGACTACACGAGTTGTGTGCCGGGGGAGTGGATGACCAGCTTCCTCATGCACTCATCAGAGATCACATGGCTAAAAAGAGCGGGGAGTATGATTACAGGCTCAACATGGGCTAGAAGAGGAGGAAGGTGACCAACATCAAGGAGCTCCCAGGAGGCTAAAAATGAGGTCCGACAACTGCAGATCCGGGCGGATGAGCATTCGGCCTCTCTCAAGGCACCATCTGAGCAAATCTTGTGAATGAAGGCCCAGCTTGTAGATGAGGAGGAGGGCCTGAAGCATGCGTCTGAAGAGAAGACCATCATCCACGCCGGCATAGAGCGGGCCCGAACTGAGGCAGATAAACTTCACCCCATCGCTGCTAAGGAGGTGCGTGAGCTTGGTCGACGACAGCAAATCATGGACTCCCCAAGTTGAAGGGTGATAGAATTTCAATTCTCCTTTGAAGGGGTCAATCCGTCCATGTTGGGAGTTGACCCTCGAGTATTTCAACAATTGTAGATCCTTTAATGGTACTTTCGTGCATCGATTTTTTTTCTTGAAATCCATATAATGCACGATTTCAACTCTTTGCACCAGTTCATTATATCCATACATAGGAGTGTTAACCATGCTTCGGGCCTCCGGGGTTTGGATAACTGATCCGGATTTATGGGAAGTAGGAGAGACCTAACTCGAGAAATAAGTTCTCAGAACAGCCATATTATCGTTTTTTAGCGTGCTCTTGCATATGAACGGTGCAACTCCAGGGGCACTGAAATCGGTTCGACCAGATGGGAATGGGATGTTGAATCACGATACCCAAGATTCAGAACATTGTGAGGGTAGAGTGACAGTAAAGAACAACCGTTAACCATGGCGAAAAATTGTATCCTTACTACGTTAGCCTGAAATGGGGACAACAAATGAGGGTCGACCATTGACCATGTTCGAAACATGAGACCATGTCACAAATGTTTTCCAGTCAATCATTTAGGATATTGGCCAAGGATAGTAGGCGGACCATAGGTTAGGTGTCTATACTGTTAGGGTGTCTCGCCAAACCTGGCGAGTCTTTTGGAACGTCGGACCAAGATGGTAGGCGAGCTGATGCGGCATGGGACCAGGCCGTTAGGGGGTCCCTTCAGACATGAAAGATGATAGAGATCCGAATAAGGGGGCACGCGGACCGTGGAATGTGGACTGATGGTATGTTCGAACAGAATCCAACACTCATGAAAATACAGCATTATGGTGGGAGTACGCCAGATGGGCGCATTGGTTTGATCATGGATCATTCCTTCTTTCAGACAGGGCCTCTCTGGCGAGGGAGTCTGTTGCTTCCCAATATTTTGGGGCATCTTGAACTTGCCCAGGGTAGAGTTGTGGTTGTTCGTTTCCCTATGGGGGGTCCGGCAAGGGGGCCCAGAAAGGGGAAGAATAGGTTTTACAACACCTAGGGGCTAGAACCTAAGAAAAAATGTTAGGGATTCCCTACGTATCCCATGAGAATGGGAATAAATCCGAACGTTGTTATAGAAGCATAGTTTAACATCATGTAGGATGAAGCGAAACCTATTTGCGTCTGTACATATCCCACCAAAACTACTAAGCCCACGTGATTCATACTCAATGTGGGAAAAAAGAAGTAAAGGGAATGTTCTTGACATAAGAGGGGGCATGTTAGGGTGAAGGTACGCTCGGTGAATACATGCCCAATAATGCTAACACATCCATGTGGCACACCTAACCCGCGAAGAGATAAAGCCGAGTATGTTAGAATTTTACATGAAGAAAAATAATTTGAAATGTGTGAATCATGATGCATGATATTTGGATGGTAGTGGTGGCGGTGTGATGATATGGGAGTACTACTAACCGTTGCGGAAAAGAAGCATCAATATACCGTTAGCCTAGAATGGGGACAAACAAAGGATGGTCGATCGTTGACCATTTTCAAATCATGGGACCTTGTCACAAATGTTTTCAGAATTATTCCAGGGCATTGGCCTAAGATAGTAGGTGAGCCGATGTGGCATGGGACCAGGCCGTTAGGGGGTCCCTATAGACATGGATGTGGCTGAACGTCCAAATATCCGGCGAACGAAGCTTGGACATGGAAAGGGTGATGTCCCCATGAGAATTCTACACTTCGGGATCTTTGTAAAAATGATTATGGATACGTTAATGGGAGTATTAGGCAGATGAAGTCAAGTCCCTTCCCCTAGGGAGATCATAGTTTACGGTCGTAGAATTCAGACCATGGATGGGAGGAAAACACAGGAGTCACGTAGTGGGTAATTAGGAAAAACCTGACGTGGATGAGAACTGAGGGTGTATACTGTGCGGTGAAGAACTCAACGTGAATGAGTAAATCATCTCATACAACACCGTATGACCCCCCGTGAAAGAGAATTTTGGTCAAAGGATGGAAAAAGAGAGTTGAGCTGGGCCAAAGCAAAATTCAAAGGCATTCATACGTACCCCATGTGGATGGGGATCAAGCTGCACGTAGTTCTTGAGAGGGTCTTAGTTTAAGGTCTTAGAACTCAGACCATGTATGGGAGGGAAGGAGGCACATAGTAGGGTGGTTACAAATCCTGACATGAATGAGGTCATAAGCCCCTCTTAACAAGTGTTCTCTTCAGGAGTGCTCGAGTCGAGGGACTGAGCACGAGAATCAGGCTAGGCCCATGGAGAGTACCCGTGCACTCCAACATATCTCATAATGATGAGAATCAAGTCATACGTAGTTCTAAAAAGTAGAATGGTACGATATGGTACCAGTGCGGAGGATTCAAGGGGCGCACAGGTCTGGACATCGCACCAAGAGAAGCGGTATTTGATAAATCTTGTTTGTCCTTTAAGGTGAGTGGTTTTTTTTCGGAAGCGACAGACCTAGGGTAGAAAGTCCTGGTGTCGCCACAATAATCAAGCGGTAGTAGGCGTTAACAAATGGTATGGCACATGACCAATACCCAACGTGGTTTCTTCTAAAATGAGGTCATTACAGTGCGGCGCCATTTTTCGTCGTGCGGCCAGGACAATAATGTCACAGTTTAGGGTCATGTGATGGGACCAAGAATGGATTTTAACATTATGCAGCGCAGATGTAGCAGAGGCGATGCTAAGTGGGGAATGTGCAATGTGTAATGAAACACAACCGAAGTAAATAGGGGCATGATCCCACATCACACCATACGCCATTCAAAAAGGGTGACCTCGGGCCGAGGGGCCTATAAAGAGGTTAAAGGTGAAACAGGGGGGAGAGACTAGCTCCCCAAATGGGATGGACCCGAAGACAAGACGTCTGTGCAATCTTATGTATCCTATTATGATAGAAATCAAGCTTTACATTTTTCTGAGGAGATCTTAGTTTATGGTCTTAGATCTCAGACCATGGGAGCCTTGAAGGACGCTATATTGCATCTTTATTCTCCCGACATGCAAAGGTGCACAAAGGGAGAGTGCCAAAAGTGACTATATTCCACCTGGATTGGATTGGGGTGGAACATAATGTGAATCATGCAACCAACATTTAAGGGATGAAGGGGCTAGTGTGACGACATGGGATCACTACTAACCATGGTGGAAAAGTATCATCCATATCGCATTTACTTGAAATGGGGATATCCAACGAGCATCGACTGCTGACGATATTAGCAACACGAGATTTTATCGATTTTTTGTCTGAAACCCATTGGGGGCGTTGGCCCGTATCGGTAAGAGAGCCCTTAGGCATAGTACCCAGACTGTTCGTGGGGGTCCCTCCGGGTGTGATAGGTGATAATGTCCCGAATGAATGTGAACACGAAGCTTGAAAAGTCGAAGGGACATGGCCATGTTGAATCTGACACTCTTGGTAATAAACCAGAGTCATCTTAACATGTGGGTGAACCACTACAAGGGGTCGAGGGACTCAACTTGAGGGTAACCTAGAAATAGAGGACTCCCGATAGAAGGGGATATCCCTAAGAGTTGGGGCTGGACACAAAGTCTAGACACTCAGGTGGTCCTACGTATCCCATAAGGATCAGAATCAAGCCCCACATAGTTCTAGAAGTACAGTTTAATGTCAATCAAGACGGGAAATAGGAGGGCTAATTCTTAGAACGGGGTGAGCGTGGTGTAGCTATTGAAAACCAGACGTTAATGAGGACATAATACCACACCACTCTATGCAGTCCCATAGTCTGGGTCATGAAGGCAGGACCGAAGAGTCAAATTAGCATAACACAAGATGGACTCAAAGAGAAGAGGTCTTTGCGTTCCTACGTATCCCATTAAGACGGGAATCAAGCCAGACATAGTTCTGAGAAGGGCTTAGTTTATGTTAATAGATCTTCGACTGTGGGTGGGTGATACCTTTTCGAGGATGTGCAGACCTCAACCCAATCCCTAAGCCCACATGATTTAAACTCAGTGTGGGAAACAAGGGATGAAGATGCTTATCGCAATACTTGGGATTGCCACCTAAAGGAAGTGGGTGAAGAGCTCTGGAAGACACCATTAACATGGCTTCGTTCTCCTAACATGCAGATGCACACTGAGGAATAGTACCAAGATCATCGAAACTCTACTTGAACATGATGAAGTGGAGAAGGATGTGAATCCCATACCCGCCATTTTGGGCTTAATGGAGGTTGGCATGGTGAGGGAGAATAATTATTAACCGTGGAGGAAAAACAGTCTCCAAATCAAGTTATCATGTGGTGGGAGCAACAAAAAATCATCGACCAAAGACTATATTCGCAAAATGGTATTTTATCGATTTGTTGCCCGAAACCCTTGGGGGATTTGGCCTGTATCAGAAGGAGATCACTTAGGTGTAGTATCCAGGCAATTCACTAGGGTCCCTTCGGCAATGAGAGATAACAAAATCCCAGATGAAGTGAAACACAAAGCCTGAAAAGCAGATGAAAACATGTCTGAGAAGAGTCTGACATTCCAGGTAATAACCAGAGTACACTTAGGCACGTTGGTGAGCCATTGAGAAGGGTCCGCGAGAAGACTCATAGGGTAGAATAGGCCAAGGGGGCAAAGTGGGATAGAGATTTCTGAGAGATGGGGCTGGACCTGAAGCCTAGGCATTCAACTGATTCTACGTATCCCATAAGGATGGGAATCAAGACACACTTAGTTCTCAAGATGCAATTTAATATCATGCAGGACGAGGAGGGGAGTAGGAATCCCTAGACAGAGGAGGTGTACGATGCGGCGACTAGCCCGACGTGAATGTGGACATAGTCCCACACCACATCGTACATTCAGGGTATGAAGTTGGGAAAGGGGTCCCGAAAAGGCCAAGGGGCCAATGTGGGTGATTTGGTCAGGATGGCCTGACCGGCCTGCAGTTTAACATCTTGAAGTAAGGACATTTAGAGGGATAACTATATTCCCCCTGGGGATGTATATGGAACAGAAAGTTAATCACTGTGGATGAGGACATGATCCTACACCACACCTTATAATCTCCTTATAAAGAAACTAGGCCAGGGGCTCAGAACGCTGAGGGGCCTGATAATTGGTGGTTGGATCAGGATGGCCTGACCGGCATGCAGTTTAATGTCTTGCAGGGAGGGCGGGGGATGTGGGACCGGAAAGGGAAAGGGGCCTGAAGCTGGGCCTCAGTCAGGGAATGCGTAAAGCATGGAAAGCAAACCGATGTGAATGAGGATGTAATCCCACACCGCGTCGTACATCCCTTACAGAGAACCAGGACCAGTGGCCCAAAAGGGCCAAGGGGCTTGAGGCTGAGCCTCAGCCACGACGGCCTGACCAATTTGCAGTTTAACGTCTTGCAATGAGGATGGGGGCCATGGGCCTAGAAAGGCTAAGGGAGAGCCTTGTACAAGAAATTTGTATGCCATGGCTAGCAACCCAAGGTGAATGAGGACATAATTTCATGATACGCATTGCACTATGGACATGATCATGGGCTGGGAGCCTGAAAAGGCCATGGAGCCTCGGTCATGGAGTCCTGACCGATTTGCAGTTTAATGTCATGCAGCAAGGATGGGGCCAGGGGGCCGGAAAAAGGTCAAGGGTCCTATGGGTGGGCCCCAGTCAAGAAGGCCTGACTAGTTTGCAGTTTAATGTCTTGTAATGAGGACGGGGGCTGTGGGCTCAGAAAAAGGCCAAGGGGCCTGAGCCTGGGCCTCGGTTATGACAGCCTGACCAGTTTGCAGTTTAACGTCTTCCAATGATGATGGGGGCCATGGGCCCAACTATTGCCAACACCAGGAGGAATGTTTGTCAATCTTAGATGGGGCAGAATGAATCACTACACTCGATGTCTGGGACATCTTGGGGTGGACACAAAGATACAGGACACTGTTGACCATGTTCGAAACACAACGTCCCTATGATGACCTGATATGGGAGAAACAAATGAGCATCAACCGCTGACGATATCCACAACATGGGATTTTATCGATTTGTTGCTCGGAAACACTCGGGGGCATTGGCCCGTACCGATAAGAGAGCCCTTTGGTGTAGTATCCATGTCGTTCTTGGGGGTCACTCATGGTGAATAAAGTGATGGAATTCCGGTCATAGAGTGGGTAAAGCATAGCTGTTCCCATCTACAAAAGAGTCAAACATCTCCAGAGAGGGGGATGTATAGTTGGGTCGAGGCTTACACGACGTAAATTGGGGAAATAATGTGCACCTTTCTATATGTCTTTCCCTGAGGGGATGATTTTGGCTTTTGGGGTAGGCCAACGGACGAAATTTATGACCGTTCTTACGTATCCCATAAGGATGGGAATCAAGACACACATAAATCTAGAAGGCCAGGTAGTTTAACATTGTTCGGTGAAGATGTTAGACAATAGAAGAATGAGAGTGGGCACATGGTTCAACCATTATAATCCTCGTATGAGTGGGGCCAAGAAAGCCTATTCCATATCATTCGAGGACCCTCCAATGAAACTATAACTAGGAGGTATAGTTAATGTGAATTTCTTAGGGTTGGGCTAAAGACAGGGTATCTGAGCATTTCTACGTATCCCATTAGGATGGGAATCAAGCAATATGTAGTTCCTGAAGTGTAGTTTAACGTCTTCCAGGACAAGATGTAGTTTAATGTCTTCCAAGATGTGGGACACATCTCATCGTTGGATATGTATGGTACGGAGGTTAACCTGATGTGAATGAGGACGAAATCCCACACCATATCGTACAACCCCGCGAGAGGGTATATGTTGTGGAAGGCCACGAGGCCTCAGTCAAGGTGGCCTGACCGATTTGTAGTATAACGTCTTGCAGCAAGGACGGGGTCCAGGGGGCCCGAAAAAGGCCATGGGGCCTGAGGCTGATCCTCGGTTATGGGATGTGTACGACATGTCCAGTATCTCGACCTGAATAAGTACATAATCCCACGCTACTCCTTACATCTCCCATTTATAGAGGACCTGGGATGGGGGCCGGAAAAGGCCAAGGGGCCTGAGAAATCTATGAGGATTGAAAAAACCATGGGGCTTGAGGTGGAACCTCTGTCAGGGAATGTGTATGGCATGGCCAGCACCCCAACGTGAATGAGGACATAATCCAATGCTACGTCGTTCAACACTTATGGAGAACCTGGGCTGGGGCCTGAAAAGGACAAGGGTCCAGGAAAAGAAAGCCATGGTTATGGAATGTGTACAGCATGGCCAGTAACCCGATGTGAATGAGGATATATCCCATTCTACGACGTACACCCCTTATAGAGATCCTGGGCCAGGTGCCCAAAAAGGCCAAGGGGCCTGGAAAATAATGTCATGGTTAGGGAAGGTGTACGACATGGCCAGTAACCCGATGTGAATGAGGAAATAATTCCATGCTATGTCATACACACTTTATAGAGATCCTAGGCCAGGGGCCCAAAAAGGAGAAGGGGCCTAGAAAAAAATGTCATGGTTAGGGAATTTGTACGGTATGGCAAGTAACCTGACGTGCATGAGGACATAATCCCTTTCTATTCCATACACCCCTTATAGAGGTCCTAGGCCGGGGCTCGAAAAGGTCAAGGGGGCCTGGAAAATTCATGGGGTTTGAGGCAGAGCCTCGGTCAGGAAGGCCTGACAATATTGTAGTTTAATGTCTTGCATTGAGGACGATTGTGTAGTTTAAGGTCATGCAGGACCATGGGGACACAAATTTAGTGCCAAATGTAGTTTATGGTCTTTCAAGGACCAAAATGTGCAGTTTAGGGTATTGGAGGACATTTCATGGATCTTAGTTTATGGTCTTAGAGCTCAGACCAAGGGGGCACAGTTTAAGGTCATGACGGACCAATGGGAAGTTTAGGCTCATGTGGGACCGTAATGTGTACTTTTGGGTCATGTGGTACTCTAATGTGTAGTTTAGGGTCATACATGACTGTATAATTTAAGGTCATGCATGACCTAGGGGGATCAAGCAAAGTATCACATGAGGAACTTGGCGTTGGTGGGATGAGTTATACGCTCACCA
This sequence comes from Viscum album, assembly GCA_963277665.1. Taxonomy (NCBI): domain Eukaryota; kingdom Viridiplantae; phylum Streptophyta; class Magnoliopsida; order Santalales; family Viscaceae; genus Viscum; species Viscum album. The sequence continues at coordinate 1,676,846,670 of OY728133.1, forward strand.
TCCGTTGTCACCAAGGAGTATGATCCATTGGGGGAAAACCATGTGAATGATGTAGGGTACTTCCCATTAAGTTCTAGCTTGGGTGTTTTCCTACTAGGAATAATTGGAACTCAGAGGGCCAATACTAGGTTTCCTTTTAGAAAAGAGAAAAGATGAACCTTCTTGTTGAAGGCTCTGGTTATCTTATTCTTATGCCTTTCCAGACTGAGAAGGGGATGAACCCTGTTCTCATCCAATGCATCCAACTCAGCTAGATGGATTTCGGCCACCTTATCTGGCGCTTTCTGGTCATAGACTATAGTGCGTAAAAACATCAATTGGATCTCAATGGGGAGGATGGACTCAGCCCCATGAACAAGGTAATATGGAGTCACATGGGTGGAATTGCGAGTCATCATCTGATAGGCCCATAGGGTGTCGGGGAACTTGTCTGGCCAACGTTTCTTGTTCTTACCAACCATCTTTTGCGGAATTTTAGATAGGGTTTTGTTAAATTCATCGATCTGTCCATTTTCCTGCACATGATAGCGAGAGGTATGGTTCGAACGGATATTATACTTGGTATTAAATTTTTTTAGCTCAGCTACTTGGATATTGGTGTCGTTATAGGTGAGGACAGCATGAGGGACTCTAAACTGGTGGATGATATTGGATTTCACGACGTCAACGATGGAGCAGCCTTGAACTCATTGAGCAGAACTGCTTCCGCTCACTTGGAGATGAAATCTGTAGCGTTCAAGATAAACCTACATTGGTGAGATGTCACCAGCGGGTATGTCCCCATGACATCGAGTCCCCACACAGAAAATGGCCAAGAGTACATAGTAGAGTGGAGAGACTCAGGTGGCTGATGCAGAAAATTCATGTGCACTTGGCACGTGTGGCATCTCTTGGAAAACTAAATACAATCATGGATTATAGAAGGCCAGAAGTACCCCAATCTCTGGGTCTGATGAGATAGCTTTGGCCGAGCCTGGTGGGCACCGGAGGAACCGGCATGAACCTCTTGTATGACCTAAGAAATATCGACTCCTTGAATGCAACGAAGGAGAACACCATCAAAGCTCCACTTATAATGAATCCACTCAATACTGGGACCGCTCTGAAGGGTAAAATGTAATGAGCGGCATTGAATTCCCCCACGCTCGTCCTAATCATCCGTGAGGCAACAGTTTTGGAGATACTCGACAAAGGGTTCCCTCCTGTCAAGGTTGGCCTTGGCCACTGCATCTGAAGACCCTGGTGCTCCTGAAATGGAGGGTCTGGCGGTATGTTGTCTTACCCGCGGGTCGTCGTCATCCTCTAGGGTGACGAGGGAGATGACACTCCAGTGTGCCATGTGTATAACCAGGTCATCCTACTATGTTTCCGCTCGTGACACAGCCATGATGGGCAAGGCACCCGCTCAACCATTCTGTGACCGAGGGACATGGGTACCCTCTCGTAGAGAAGGGAACTTGGCCATTAGGCAGAGGGTGCACTCCAACAATGGAAAGAGCTCTGGCTTCTAAATGATATAATTTTCGTTGTCCTGCTTGATGACTTGTTCAGAATCACCTTTTACGTGAAAATGGGGCACATCAATCTCAAGGGCCAGCTCGAGGCCTCTGATGAGAGCCTGATACTCTGCCTCATTGTTGGTGCAGCCTTTTCAAAATAATAATGAGTATGGCAGGACATCATGTGCGGGGGTGATGAAGACGACACCCAGACCCACTCTGTTGAGCTTATGATCATTGAGCCTCCTTCCAGTGGGGCTCCGTGACGCACCGTCGAAGTGCATTTCCAGCATGAGATGGAATGATCGACTGAAAGGATTTCTTCATCAGTAAAATCCAGGTCCATGGATTGATCCACGGAGGTTGGATGGGAATCTAGGATGACTGCCAATGCCTGCCCTTGATGGCCTTCTGAGGCACAAACCTCATGTCAAACAACTGGAGGATCACCGCCCACAGCGCTAGTCGGCTAATCAACATGGGGTTGTTCAGAACGTACTTCATTGGGTCTACCCGAGAGACCAACTATACCTCCTGATGCTGCAGGTAATTATGCAATTTCTAGATGGAGAACATGGGCGCAAGGCATCTCATCTCGATTGGAGAGTATCGTGTCTCCGTGTCAAGGAGCTTGCAGCTGAGGTAGTAGAGATTGTTCTCCATACACTCGTTGTTCTTCTGGGTGAGCAATGCGCCAAGGGACCGTTCAAGGGTGGTCACGTAAAGGACAAGCGGATTTCAAGAGACGAGTGGCATCAGGACCAGAGGTTGTAGCAGATACTGCTTGATTTCTTCAAAGGTGGTCTGACACTCTTCATCCCACTCATAGGTGGAGCCTTTCTTCATGATTCTGGAAAAGTCTTACAATTTCCAGCCAGATTCGCTATGAATCGGTGTTTATAGGCTATGCGGACTTGGATACCTCGAAGCTCTCGAATATTGATCGAGAGAGGAATCTAGGTGATGGCATTGATCTTTTAATGGGTCAAACTCGATGTCTCGGTACCTGACAACGAAGCCAAGGAACATCCCGGAGGTGACCCCGGGGGCACACATCAGCTGGTTCATCTTCAGGTGGCGGGAACGGAGGAAGTCGAACACTTTTTCAAAGTCATTGAGATGGTACTGGCGCTAATGAGATTTGACCACCAGGTCATTAACATAGCATTCCACCAATGTCCTGATAATCGGATTAAATATGCTGGGCATGGCCCGCTGATATGTGGCACCTACATTTTTTAGGTTGAAGGGCATGACCTGGTAACAGAAAGTACCTTGGGAAGCCATGAAGGCAGTGGAATCCTCGTCTTCGGGGGCCATCCAGATCTGGTTGTACCCGGAATAACCATCCATGAAGGAGAGGGCTTGGAACCCAGCCGTGGCATCAATTAACAACTCTGTCACTGGGAGGGATAAATCGTCTTTTCGACAGTAGCGATTGAGATCGTGGAAGTCGATGCAGACTCTGATCTGTATGTTCTTCTTCTTGACTGGCATAATTTTGGCTAGCCACTTGGGGTGCTGGACCTCTTTAAAAAAGTTGGCTTTGATGAGCTTGTTAACATTGGCCTCAACCATGGCACTGTGAGAAGGGTAAATTTTTCCAGGAGGCTGCTTGAATCCATGATGGTTTGTCAGAAGACCAAGGTGGGGAACGGCTACATGAATATCTAGTCCTGGCATATTTCCGTAACTCTAGGAAAACACGTCACAGTGATGCTTAAGAAATTATACATACCGTTGCTGCTCTTCAATGGACCTGGTGGCACTGATCCATGTGGGCCTCGGATATGCCTCGGTACCAAGTTTCACATGTACCAGTTCATCGGTCGTGGTACCGATGCCTTCTTCAAATCCAGGGGAGCATCCTCCAAATCCTCTTATACAGCTGTGGAGGGGTCTTCTGCAAGGGTAATTGTTTCCGGTCCGCCAGACTCTAATGGGGTGTTGGTGCCGGCATGAGTGGTTGTGGTCATCATTTCAGTAGACTCATGCGCTACTAATATCATGGCGATGAAATCAGTCGATCCAATTCCATCCAGACTTTAGCCCAAGGGGCCACACATGATGACATTGAAGCTGTAGTGACTAGTCTGCTTGAACTGATTGATTCCAGCCCAGCGAATGATGCATGTAAGATGTACTTCCATTTCCATGAGCCTGACGTTTTGGTACTATACAGGGGTGGGAGGTTCCGGGATCACCTAAGCCTAGTTGGTGTAGGAGTACGAGACAATTTCCCGACGTCGCCAGGACCTAGGAATATGCCTTCCCTCTAGTACCTGAAACAACAAAACACTGCCCCATGTTGGTGGTTTTAGAATCCAATCAATAGATTGGGAAGACATTGGAATCATCCAGTCCTACCCAGGGATCACTTATGGCCAGAGCGGGTTCATCCTCATCTACCAGGATTTGCTTGTCCTTGCTCTTGTAATAGTCATCATCCAGATAGAGGGCTTCAAAAGAGGCAAAAAGAGACTTATCTCTTTGGTGCACACCTACTCGACCATTGAGGGAGTATTTGAGGCATTGGTGATACGATGAAGGAACCACTGCTTGCATATGGAGCCATGGTCTGCCCATAAATGCGTTTTATGCGGTGTCCTGGGAGATAACCATGAATTAGGTGCTGGAAACTAGGCCACCAAACTGGGTCTTCAAATGGATCTTGACAACTGGAGTCTGTTTGGTCCTGTTATACCCCCGGATTTTGAGGTCGGAGGGATTTCAATCATCCTCTGACAAGCCCAGATTTCACAGTGTCCGAGTCAGGATTTGGTTAATCCTAGAACCCATGTCGATAAGGTAGCGGCGGACATCCACGCTATTGAATTTATGTGTGATGTACGGTGGGCGAATGTGCCCCGGTATGGGAGGGTCTTCAACTTCACCAAAGAACGAGATAACCACCTGACATTCGGTATTCTCAATTACCTCAGCGTGGAAGGCTTCCGTTGCTACTACCTCAGTCTCAAACTAGAAGGGGCTCCTTAGGGCCTCATCATGTGCCTCACACTTTTCAGACGATAAGAGAAGAGCCTCAAGTATAGAATGTCTTGCTAGAATTCCATCAAGGTGATTTAGGACGTCGTACATGAATGCCAGACATGAGACACTTTCTACAATAGGTTGCTCTGCAATTGTAGGCGTGGTGGGCCCTGTTGGATTGACCAGCAGCTGACTGGTTCTGGGTACATCCCCCTACCTACTAGTCAAGGACTGAAGGGAAGCTCACTCATGAGGATCAGACAACTGAGAGTGTCCGGTAGTAGTGCTAGGATGCTCTGCCAGATCTAATAGCACAAATGGCAGTGGAGGTAGGTCTGAGGGCACTAGATGAGGTCGCGCGGGCTGAGCTCTGTGTTGGGCCTGCTGTCTTGTTTTAGTGGGGTGCACATCCTGACTGAACGTTCCCTCTAATGTGCCTTGACGACCCATGTGGTCATAGTTCCACTGACGGTGACGTCGACTGGGGACGTTGGAGAGGTTCGCCTGGCTTTCCCCCTCATCGGGAGTCATGATGGGATTTACCAGCTCTACGGTGTTAACCGAAGTATTCCCCAGACTATAAGTTGACAAATCATCCACTGTTGGGTGGATTCTGGGAGGAATCCCCATTTTAAGGTGTATAAATTCACTGAGAGTATGGGATGCGGAAGGTAGCAGTGAAGCGTGTTTCTTCTTCTTACGACGTCGCTGCATACCATTTTGGGAAGAGGCCGACTGAGATGACGACATAGAGGTGTGGGTCGCTTCCTCTGAAGGCTCTGGCTGATTCAGGTGTTCCCAAATGATACCATGGGCACGAGCCACTGTTTTACGAGCCATCCAGTCATCGTAATTCTATGACCTACGGCTGGGAACCTACTGCCACTCGCCTTCGTCGTCGCTACCACTTTCTGACCTAACGGAGAAACCCGCCACTTTTGCTGTGGCTGGGCCCAGCCTGACTATGTTGTTATTAACATGGTCTTGCAGCCAGTCATTATACACAACGCACTGCTTGACCATGTACCCCAGGATCCAGTGATAGCAGCAGTAGTTGGGGCGATCAGTGAGATTCGCCTTTATCGGCCTTCTGCGCTCGGGTAAGCGCACGATCCACTGTTCTAGGGCACATCGAATGTAACTGGGAACATGATCCTTGTTAAATGAGTATGTAAGGTACCTTCATTCTGGATAAGGGGATTTGGGAGCTTGGCCCTGAAGAGGGGCCTGCCAAGGAGGTGGAACCGGATTGTCTCGCCTATGTGGCAGTGGCACGTTGCGTGGGGGAACCTGTCGGTTCTGAGGCGGTTGCTGCTAAGCAAGAGGCTGCGCTTGAAGTAGAGGACCCTTGTGGGGTTGTAGAGATGGTTCTATTGGTAGATAATCTATCTAAATGGTTTCTTCTACATGGGCCACTCTAGCGGTTTCTGCTCTGGCCCTCATTTCTGGGATCACAGGGTGTTGCGGACGCGCTTGACTGGCCTGTTGTAGAGCTTCCATGAGGTGATGGGCCTTATCTGAGAAGTCTCGGAACCCTCCAAGATAGTTCTGGGTGATCAGAGATGGAACCAGACCAGTTTTGATATTTTCTACATACATCGTCAAAAATTGCTCCGGATTTAGTGGCATATCGAGAGAGTATGTAAGTCCATTCCACCGGGCGATAAAGTCCTCAACTCGCTAATCAGACCTTTGTTTGCACTTAAAGTGGTCTGCGATGCTGGTCTTTCATGTGGTGGAGCTGAACTGGTATTAGAACTTCATGTGGAGATCCTCCTAGCAGGTTAATGATATGATAAGTAGTTGGTTGTACCAAATGAATTCATGGCCCTCTAATTTCTGCAAGAAACATCGGAGCTTGGCGGCTTCTTACTACGCCAGGGTCCCCAACATGGGGACACACCTGGAAAAAAAGGGGCCAAGTGCTGCAGTTGGTACCCTGTCCCACTGAAAGGAGAGAAAGTGGGGTTCCCAAAACCAGGAGGGGCATACATGTCATCCACCCATGCAGGATATGGCTTTCCATCTAGTGGGACTACCACCTGCAACGTTTCCAATGCCTTGAGACAGGCAATGAGTACCTCTATAAGTTAATCCGTGTGGGGGTCCTTGTCTTGATGGGGATCCCTAATAACAAGTGCATTTCTGGGTTCTTTGGAACAGTAGTCATCTTCAGTGGCTCATGGAGTGACTGGCGGTACAACCCATGGGGAAGCCGAGGGAACCCGGGATGGATTTCTCAGATTACCTCGCCGTTCAGGAGGGTTTGGGGAGATGTACCGTGCCCTCTTTCCATGAGTTATGGATTCTGCCCTATCTGCAGGAGAAGTATGACTGGGGTTGCCTGGATGCATCTCGCTGGGGTGAATTGTTCCTGCCCCTGCTGCCCCGGCCTAGGATCACCATAATAGTGTCGCCGTTCTACAATGCGCTCGGCCAGGAGTTCATTGACCAGCCTCTTCTGATCAGAGAGCTGTTGACAAAACGTGACCTTCTCGGGGTCCTCGTCTGTTTTCTTCACCGAGGTGGATGGGTTGGAGTGCTTGACAGCTCTGACATGCTCCTTACCTTTACCGGCATTTCAGCTGATCACTGGTGACTCGGTGGGCGGAGGAAGGCCCAGGAGGTTCCTCTCTTGATGGGTATCCCTCCCTAATGGGTTCCTCAATGACGGTACAATTTTAGGGGGGGAAGTCTTCATCGAGAAACTCTATTTCGTCATCAGTGTCTTCTATGTCAGCCATGTGGACTGGAACCCTTCTTGGGGGTATTTCCTCAATGATTCATAAGGAATCGGGTTGCTGCCGGATGAGACTGAAAAGGAGGGCGGCATAATGTCCCAATCCGCAGACATGCACATGGGGGGAAGCTTCCATGATGATTTTGTGTAGTACTTTGTAACTCTGAACGCATTTCTATTTCAAGGCGTTCTAGCGACTTGGCAACTCAGGGTGCTTGGCCATGGGGAGTGCGGCCAAATCAACCAGACAACATTGCTCACTAATTTCCAAAAAGTGCTTTTGAATCTTTGGGTACAGTACCACCTCATAACAAATGTAGAAGTGCGTCTCACTTAGGGTTTGGAGGAATCATCCTATATCCTCTGGGGTGAGAGATTTTGGAGCAAAAAATTTCGACACTGCCGTTGGCCAAAACTTCTCCAAATAGTGATCCACTGCGAGAAAGTTCAAGAATCTCATGGGCTCGGATTCAGGGTCTGGCCCCGTGTTACCCCACTCATTAACTGGAGGTGGCTGAGGAACTTGTAGTGGTATCGAGGTGGACAGTTGAGATAGTATGATGTGCAGAGGAAAATATGGAAAGCGAGACGACTCACTACAAAACTCCAGGACATCCTCTGAAGAGTGAGGTGACCTGATCATGATGTCCCAGTAATACGGGATAACAACCACAGCTTTTGGCGCAGGGATCACGGTTACCAGCAATGGGTCGTGCTGCTGCTCAACCATCGCTGGTCCCTAAAACATCTCTCTCTGATCTCTAGTAGTGGTAGAGGGTTCTTCTGGTTATGATGGTTGTGACTGCATGGTCGGCAACTGCGAGATTCCCACAGTTTCCTCCTCCTGGATGTACCTGCGGAGAGACGCGGGAATCCGGTGGACCACACATTTTGAGAGAATGAGGCCAATATGCCTTGTTCATGTCCCAGTCCTTGACCAGGTGGACATAGGAGAAGATTCCATCACTGATTCGGATTCTGCTTCAGAATCCGAGAAGCGCGATGGTTTGATCTCAACCCGGGATTTCCCAGGGTTCTTCTTCTGGCAGCAACGACCCGCTCTCCTGCCCCTAGATGGCTCTTCGAGACAATGCGGGTTCCCAACGTATAGTCTCAAGGCCGTGCTAGTGCTAGGGAGTAGAGGACTTCCGCTTGGGATGGACGGGGTGCGAGTGGCACTGGGGTAGGTATCGAAGCGTACATGGGGAGGACATCCATGAATAGAACCTGTGTAGGAGAAACCTATGCAGGAACTGGCATGATTATGGGGAGGACCTCCATGCTTGGTGCTGGTGGAGCGAGGCTGACCTTCACCCCTCAGGTTGCCAGGGCGAGGAGGACATTCTCTAGTTACAATGATGATGTAGGGAGGATCCCAATGTCGGAGAGTAACCGGATGGGAAATAACATTACATCGCTGGCTAGGTGGAGGAGGAGGAACTCTATACCTGGTGTGGTGGGTGCGAGAGAGGCATTCACACCGAGTATCACTGCCGCGGGGCATGTCTTCATTCGGGATAGGGGTATCATGAGGAATTCCACCATGACGTGCTTCAGAGAGGGGAAGACCCATGCTATATGGAGTGGTGGTACGGGAAGGGCTTCCGTACGGGGTGACATCACCGCTGATTTGTTCACGGCGACAACCACTCAGGCATGCGACCCGGGGAGTCAACCGAGCTAGCACATGGGGTGGTTGGGGTCTCGGTCCTGGTTTGGCATTAGAGTGTCCCTGCTCAGCGTATGCTGTAACATCATGATGTGTGTTGGTAGTGGCTCGGGCCACAATAGCTGTCGACGTTGATGCCCCTTGGCGGGCATCCTTGGCTCGGGCCCAGCGCTGGCCGGGGTCTGGCAGGCCGGTGCGGGCGGTGCAGGGGAGTAGCCAACATGCTCCTTTAGCATGGCTGGATGGTGGCACTGATGTGACCTAGTGGGGCCCTTTTCTAGATCCCATAGTCCAGGGCCCTGATCGGGTGGAGACGAACATCAACCACCTCATCGGCGTAAGGCATGGAGTCGTCAAGGTGTCCCGGGGACAAGCTCCTGAAACGATTGAACATCGGAGTGGGGAGTAGGGGATCCCTGCGTGGCCCTTCAGGGCGGCATTGGCGGTTGGGCCTGGATTCCCCTAGGTTCATGCGGGCCATATCCCAGGTTGGGATGACCCCTTCCTCATTGTACCTACGTACAAGGTCATTGATCATCCGTCATTGAATAATCTCCTATAGGGAGAGGGGACGTGGGTGTCCCACATTCATGGATGTAAATGTCTATGTGGTTGTGGAAGAGCAACATGGTGCGACTGCACCAGTATTGCCCCTTCCCCTAAGTAAGAGAGCGTGCAGTGATCGTGTCTTTATAGCAGCAACCTGGTTTCTGGGAAATAGGGTGATTAACTCATGAGCACTGTGATATGAAGAATCGACAAAAAGTGCCCCACCATCACACTGTCTTCCATGGTCGGTAAGAAGGATCCATGCCATCATCTTTGTAGAATGGATTGCCCCACATTCTACTACCCCAACTGCTGGTGAGTTTCAAGTCAGGCCCGCTATTTTCTTGGTAGGACTCGGGACATGATATCTGGATCTGGTGACACGTCAATATACTGATGTCCTGAACTATACTAATCTCTACATTGAGGAGAAGAATTTCACGTCGGGTTCACCTTTTCCGTTTTCGATTTTTTCGTCGGGGCACGCGCGTCTGTCTATGGAGGGTGCATGGCTGTTGCTCTATAATCCCGCTTTCCAAAGGCCGGCGGCATCCGTTCCTTGTTCCGGGATTTCTTCACCTTGATCGAAATAGGGATGATGGGATGTCGGTTACTCTTTTCGTAGATTCCTCCTCAGAACTTGTCACCTAGTCCGGGTCTCGCTCATAGATTTAGTACGTTGTTCATGAAACACTTCCTAGTGCCATATCATCATGGATGCCGGTTAATTATGTTGCTTCTGTCAAGACATTCCAATGGGTTCGGTCAGGGCAAGAACCTTCAGTTGGGGGAGTAGTCATGTCGAGACATCATTAACGTGCCTGAACGTTGGGGGATTGGCATGTCTGTCTTTTATCCCTTATTATTAGGATTCTCAAGGGCGCAAAAGACCCAAGCATATCACATCGAACGCGGTGACTTGTATGCCATAAGCATGTGTACGAGGTTCTCCTCAGCTTCCTATGCATAACAAAAGCTATGCCGCAAGTTTAACGTCCAATGAAGGCAGATTGGTCTGATCAGGAAACTAACTGGAGTGGATCAGATTGATGAATCCCCTAGAAGGGACACCGATGCTGGGGCCAGCGCGTGGGCGGCTTCCCGAATATTATAGAAGGGGATAGGGTGGCATGATCTCACCAGGATGTGGCGGCCCGGGAATAAATCAAGAAGGATGATGGTGGTGATGGGCTTGATCCTCGGTGAGGCTTCCTACATATCCCCGTGGTGAGAAATCAATGTCTACGTAGTTCGGTATGGAATGGGGCTTACACTCTGATGTGGCCCCGGAACGGTGGGGTTGGTGAACCAATGTGAGAAGACCAAGGGTCCAGGTGGGCTTGAACATCGTGGAGGATTCCTATATACCATGACTACGCACAGATCAAAGACCACATAGTTCAGATGGGATGCCGGAGGGCTGACATGAAGTAGGACCTTTGTCCAATGGATTATGGGCATGAACCTCGTGGATGCTTCCTACATACCATACCTACGTACGGATCAAAGACTTCATAGTTCAGAAGGGTATGAGTGTCGGAGAACCGACATGAAGGAAGACCTTCGTCCGACGGGTGGCAGGGCATGAGCCTCAGGGAGGCTTCCTACAAACCATGCATACACACGGATCAAAGTCCTCATAGTTCAGAAGTGGATTCCGGAAGTCTGACGTAAAGGTGAACCCATGGGGTCTTCTAGTGGTGGGGTTGAACCTCATGGAGGATTCCAACGTACCATGCCTACGCATGGATCAAAGACCACTTAGTTCAAATGTGGACGCCAGAAGGCCTACGTAAAGGAGGACCAGGGGTCCAGGTGACGATGGGCCTGAACCTCGTGGATGTTTCCTACGTACCATGCCTACGCATGGAACAAAGACCTCGTAGTTCAGATGTGGATGTTGAAAGGCCGATGTAAAGGTGGACCAGGGGTCTAGGTGACAGTGGGATTAATCCTCGTGGAGGTTGCTTACGTACCATGCTTACACACAAATCAAAGACCTCGTATTTTAGATATAGTTTTGTCGGTGAACCGACATAAAGGTGATCCCAGGGGGTCCGCAGGTGGTGGGCATGAACCTCGTGGAGGTTTCCAACGTTCCATGCCTACACACACATCAAAGACCATGTAGTTCATATTGGATAGGGCTTACGCACTTAAACGTCCCATAATAGTGGTGATGGAAGAACCAACATGAATCCGGTCGTGACGACCATGTGGTGGGATTTAACATCATAGAGGTTTACGACGTACCATGCCTTATCACGGATCAAAGACCACATAGTTCAGGTATACAGTTTAACGACAGGCTGGATGGGGGCATACAGTTTAACGTCATGCTGGAAGACGACTTAAAGTTTAACGTCATGCTGGACGAAGGCATACAGTTTATTGCCATGTTGGAAGAGGGAGGAACTCGTTATGAAGCAACGACCGAGTGTTGGGCTTTAACCTCATAGAAGCTTCCTATGTACCATGCCTATGAATGGATCTATGTCCCCATAGTTTGATAGTGGTGGGGGTTTGGGTCAGTGCTCACTCTACGCTCACGTGAGTCATGCTCGGTGTGAGAAACAAGAGGCTGTAGGGACCAGACGATCACGTCGCGAAGGGTGAGTCTTTGGGAAATGAAGTGGGACATATGCTTTAGGCGGCCCATGGTACTGGGACTTACTCCAGGATGGAGGCCCATGGTGCGACGATGCACAGTGGGAGATGAACTCCACTAGCTTCGGTAGCGGTGAAGTACGATGGAGGTGCATGGGTGAATCATTCCGCAAGAGGGGCTAGGGGGCCTAAACCAAGGTGGATTCCCTTCTCCCCCATTGACAAAATCCCCTCCCAAAAAATGATATCATCCCCTGTGGAGATCAAGGGGCGTGCAGAATTTCCAACGTGGGTGTACCCCACTTGAAGGGCACGAGGTGATGTCACAGTTTAACCTTAAGTGTTGAGGATGTGGTGAATGGCAGTTTAACGTCCTGCAGCTTAGATGAGGTGGTTTTACACCACACCCCTAGTACATACATAACTGCTACTATTTTCCCTTTATGGTAGGGAAGGCATCGGTAAGGCCGTATAGAAGGGGGGTCATAGAGTGACCCATCGAGGGGTCCACATTAGCGTGGCTATGTCAATAAGCAATAGCCATTAGCATGCCTATGCGAAGAAGAATTAGGCGAAGCAACGCTACAGGCAGTATCATCTAGGGGACTTTAAAATGACATCGTACGATCCTAGAGGGTGGTACGGGATGATAGATTGTCATGCATAGGGGTCCACAGGCAAATGCCATGCAGAGCTCGGTTGCATTGCATATGGGAGGACACTTTTGAGAGAAGGTGATTCGCTAAGTAAAGTGCCTCAGCCTTAGCATGGGGAAAGGGTGTGAATGGGTGGTTCTTAACAAAGTGTAATGGTATTCACGGATCACCGCCTCGCGAAGCATAGGTACCTAATGATGAATGTTGTCGCTAAGAAGTATACTGTCTGTTCCATGGAATGTGGATCACGTGTATAGGATGGGTGTTTCGCAAAGCATAAATGATCCATGTGTGTTTGGGTCACCTTGGGGATACCCTTCCTTAACGAATTCCCTTGGGCTTCACAAAAGGGATCCCCCTCGGAATGGGGGCTCAAGAAGAGACCCGGTGGAGGTGCTTCGCGAAGCAAAAATACCTGGCATAACTAATGATTCTTTGAGCAGAATAGTTCTTCGTTATTTGAGAAAGAGGGAGACGAATGGTCGGATCGTCCGTCCGGAGAGCTCAGGGGGAACTCGGTATTTATAGGTAGGAGGCACGGTGATGCAGAGCTCACGCGGCGCGAAGGGGGCTCAGTTCCATCGCGGTAGGTTGCGAACGTCAACCGGGATCGTGAAGGATTACCACCTCGGGTGCTTCGCGGCAGGTTTACGAACGTCAACCACGATCGCGAAGAGTTACCGTCTCTTCTTCTTCTCAGCGGCCACGTTGCATGGTGGTCCTTCGCTTCTATGCTTCACAAGGTAGCTAGCAGGCTTTATTTTCTTCTTCCTTTTGCGTCCAATATTTTTGAGCCAACAGACATCATTGGTTTTCATATCTATTCTAATGTGATCCCACAAAAACCTCTCACTTTCAAGAATAAGAACACAATGTTGATGGACATACATGAGTTGGTGTTCACCACTGGAATAGTTTCCTAGCCAAACAGGTCAAGTTATATGATCCAATAGAATCTCTACTTTCATAAGAAGTGAAAATTTAGAAAAAATATTAACTCACTCTTGTGTAAATAGGATGGAGTGAACACATAGGAAAGACACAAATCACACCACAAACCATGTCATATTCCACCAGATTATATCCATCTGTCACATGCATATGACTATGTCTTAAACCACACACTCCCTATACTAAAAATATCCCTCCTATATATAGTGGATGCGGATGATAAAAATATCATCCAATCATACCCAACCTAGAACCATCTTCTATTTTGACATTGACACCTCCGGAAGGACAACCTATCCCCCTCAAAAAGGATGCTAATATCTATGATATATATTTCTAGGAGGTCCATCCAGATTACTAAATTTTCTATCCTCTACCACTAACAATGTGAGAAAAACATAATCCATGTTTCCACATACCCCATGGTTATGACATATTATATCTCCCTACTTTATGTACCCTTTGTGACATCCGTATACCAGGAATCCCCAAATAAAAATCCTCAATCCAAATATCTATGATGGTGGGATCCCATCGATAGTCATTGAATGGACACCACTGGTTTATCTTATTTAAGAAAATATTAAAATTATTTTTTTGATAGTTTGTGACTCAAGTAGAAAAATAATAATCATTAAAAAAAACTAAAACACTTTCATATATGGAGATTCAAAAGGGTACAATCCCTACCTGAATCTCCAATTTAAGGCCTCACATGAACCTTTGTCCCTAAAGAAATAAATCTTGTATAATATATAGGTATTTCCTTTTATGATCAATAAAATGTGATGCATACTTAAGAATTGAAATATTTTTCCAATGACATTCCAATGTATCAATAACTTATTCCATCCACAACATCATTATTAATTTTTCATCTTGGAATAAATGTTTAAACTCTCACTAGGGTAATGTATCTTCATAATGAATCTATATAGTCAGTGTCCACTATTGGTTATCCATGAAATAAAGAGTAATCATAGTATGCATCACCACTTATTCTAAAAGTTTCTCAACTTGGTGGAAAACATGAATCACTAACATCATCCCATCTCCTTCTGCTAGAGAAATTCTCTCACCCTAAAACTTAAGGGGCCTTTGGGGTTGATACCCATAATGTGAACTATATTTTTGGAGAATTTCTTCTTCGATGTAGAGATTTCCATATTACATAGGCATGGTTCTAGTCCATTTATAATTGATGAGGAAAATATCCTCTACTCACATAGTAGAGATACTTCTCTATTAGGTCCCCAAATAGATCTATCATTATTTAACTGATTAAAGTTAGGTGGCTGCATCACTTTAATGATCTCATCATATTCATACCATGGTATTTGAGATAACTATCTACAGTGTAGCATCCTTTACATTCCCAACATCATGCCATTAATTAGTAAAGCATAACCTAGTGAGCTAAATCAAGATGGACAAGGATAAAAACACATTTTTTCACTATATAATGCATATACCATCTTTTTCTACCATACAATGATGATTTAGAGGGTTAACTTTAATAAAATATTAATAAATACATGGTGAAAGGATAAATTAGTCACATTTACCTATATAGGGTTCCCTGATCTGTTAACTAAACTCAAGACTCAGTGACACCTTTAATCTATGTTCCCAAACCAGATCTCACCAGAACACAAAATAAAAACACCATCCTCATGACTCTGATGTGTACTGTTCTAATTTATAATGACTTAACACACTGATACCCTTCTTGGTATGGGAATAGTCCAAGTTCACAACCTCGTAGACACCTTCAAAAGGCGATGGTATGTTTAATAACACTATGAATGCATATCACAGTCATGTGATAACTTATCCTAAAAACATGTAAATCGAAACATATCAAGAAGAAAATATATATCAATTCATAATAAAATATATACATCTTTTGTAATACAAAATTAATGTTTGACATGTCAATTAACCATAACTTATGATAAGATTACTATTGGAATAATTGTAAAAATAGGAGTCATGAAATTTTAAAATTAAAAAAGTAAATATATTTATAGGTAGAGATGATATATCTCTGTCATGCCTTATCCCACAATGAATTTTGATTAAAATAGACATCAATAAATGACATAAAGCTCCATCTCTAGAAAACTACATCCTGTAATGTCTCTATTGATCTTTGCATTGTATTCATATACACAACACTTGTGTACATGTCGATCATTCTTGGGTGAGTGTAAATATACATAATAAGAAACCTCAAAATCCAAAAGGGAGTAATATACTATGTTTATTATATCCTCCACCATAGAAAATGATGCAAGGAATAAAATTGCAGTAAATCATAGGAATGTGGAGATGACCCCACGACCTTTTCCTCACCCCAACCAAACCCTTACCACCTCACCACAAACAGTGGAAAATAATGGGAGGATAATAAAGTCAGTTTAAAGTAGAAGAAACCTATATATGGTTTAGGTAAGATACATAACTGATTTCAATGTGAATATCGATCCTTACATCCCATCTATAGAGGAATAATGTATCAATGGGAAGCTGGATCACCTAAGGGACCATGAGATCCGAAGCAGATGAAAAAACGAAGCCTACCAACTCTTCGAACTTCAACAACCTCTAGGATTGCAATTGGGGACATGCTGCTCAATAATTAGAACACATTGGTAAAGGAGTACTAACCCCAATGGAGGATATGAATGACATCAAGTGAAAGTTGAACCAGCCAAGGGAGTTACCTACACCATAAGTGGAGGACCCATGTCTTATCAAAATATAATGGTGTTTTACCCACTCCATTGAATGTATGTAGGACATTCACATTGTTTAAAAGTCATTACCAAACTCATGTTAACTTTAAATATTTATTCCACACCTACTCACTACCCCCAATTAATATATTGGGCTCAATCATCACAATGCATTTATAACCATATTATCAAAAAGAAAAAACAAAAACGAATGATTTTAACTAGAAAAGCATTTATAATGGATTATTTTTTTACCTAATTCTGACAACTAAATGAGTTGATATGAAAAACAGCATACATATGCTTGGTGCATGACATTTGATCCTTTGAAAATAACTTGCAAGCCTTGATAAAAAGCCTGAAATAAATTGTCATTATCAATTTGTGTGGGTTTTTCTACATGGAATGATAAATAGGGTACATAGAATGTGGTACATTCCGTATTGTTGGGCTTGTATCGACGTTGAATCCCATGTCATGTCATGGAAATACCAAAGGTTCTTTCTAGTCCACATGGAATGGGATTTAGAAGGTTATCCATACATTTAACTTCATACACTTGGAATCATGCTATTCCAAACTACATGGAATGTACACATAGAAACATGGCATTTGGACCTTTAAGATTTCCATGGGAATGTATGGTTTCTCATGTCATGTCATGTATACATACATGACATGTGTTAATAATTACACAACATATAGGGTAAATAAGGTGATTGAGCATGCACCTTACCATACCCTAGATTGTGTACTTCATGTCTAAGTAATACTTCTTCTAACAAATACATAGCATGTGATATTTACATCTAGCATTCAATTTGAGTTGTTATAATGAGATATAGCACCACATGTCAACTGATCAGAAAATCATTTCCACAACAAATTCTAGATCTCACCCTTAACAATAAAATTATTCACCTTAGTTACCATAGAATGATTTATTTGACAAACGTGGTATAATGAATAGGGATCATAATACAAAAAATGATGCTCTGACACATGGTGAATGTAACACCACATGCTTCCACAGTACGATTCACTTTGAATAATACAATAGCTTTAGTTGTACACAACTTGGAGTTCAAACAAACCACAACCAATCAATCTAGCCATTATGAATAGTAATACCAACTTTTTGAAGTTTAATAAAATTTATTTTTCAAAATGGACTTCAGATTTTTGATGTGAAATATCAAAATTAGCTTAGGGTGAATTTATGGAATTTTTCTGAAGAATTTAAATTATTCATTAATAGTTAAAAACAATGTTTATTATTTAAAACAATCTTTTAATTTAAATAATTATTTATTTTATTTAAATTTATTTTAGGTCAAATTAGATACATAATACATATATAATTTCAATGTAATTCATTGGAGTCATTTTATAATAAGTTTAGATATATAAAATTTTATTGAACTTATTACCATATTTTACCCACATCCTATGAGCATTTGAAAATTTGCATAAAACACAATTTTACCCCTTTGGGGAGTTGAATTTCATAAATCCAATAGATACAGTAGACATCAATAAGTAAAATTTGGTTCTATAATATGAAAATAATTTCGGTTGAATAGTAAATTTTCACTTTTATTTACCATAGTTGAAAGTAAATACGGTAATTAAAGGTAAGAATGATTTTATAATTACCATAAAACATTTCATAATTCTATTGGATTTGAGTAATTCAACAAAAAGAACCTTATAAATAAAATCTTATCCTCTTGGTTTACGTGGATTAGATTAGGTCATTTATAATCATTTAATTTAGAGAAGAGATAAAAGTGTTATATTAATGTGTTCATAACTATAAAATTTTGATTATAGGGTTATACATCAGTTAAATTCGACTATAAATATTCATTAGAAAGATAAAAAATTTCCTGAATAATTTTTTTTAATTTATAATTTTTAGACATTAAGTAATTAAATTAATTTATGACACAATGATGATGCAGTAATTACCTTATTAATGAAATATTAAAATAATTGATATTATAAATATCCAAATAAATGTAATTTGATAATTGTTTTGAGTTAAAATAATTTTTTATGTTAATATTACATGTTAGGGTTGACTAGATAAATATTTTCTAATTAATGATGATGTTATGACCTTAACAAAAACCAAATACCAAATAGTGTCAATATTGACATAAAAGTGTATTTTAAACAAATATTATATTATTAAATAAGATAATAGCCCAAAAAATATATGGTTCATCAGAGAACATACATATTAATATATATGTCATTAAAGAACTACTTGGGGTTCTCTTCACCTTTTATAGTATTATTATTAACCATATAATATAAAAACACAAGAAGATAAGGTAAATGATAAACTATTTATCCAAGAGCTAAATCTAAAAGATAAGGTGCATATGGTGACCCAAACCTGTAACAAAACTATTGGTTGATATGTTTTCGACCAATTCCCACCTTATCATTAAAATAAGACATTTTGGAGCCATTATAAATCGAAAATGATTATATTATAAAATAATATTTCAATCTTTTCATAAGGTGACCCTCACCACTCTTATAAATGGGCATGTTCCCTTCTCTCAAATTCAAACCTCCAATGAATTTTTGCTCGACCAAACCTAGCAAAAATATCTTAGCAACTTCCCTAAAATAAACATAGAGGCCTTATTTTTATCATAAATCCAACCTTGGAATCCATTTTTATCAAATCCAAAGGAAGAACCCAAAGAAATGATAAATATTTCATCACCTCTTTCAAATTCATTTTTTCTTCTACATCCCCATTCATTATTATTCCCATACCAAAATATCAAATCTAGTACCTTATTCATACATTTATGTTATTATAAATATGGTATAACCATATTCATTATTCTAACCATCCTAGGAATGACAGTGTCACCATATGTGCGTACGTACGACTTGTCGTCTCCACATCTTGGTGTTGTTGTTATTCAATACATTATTATTTATATGGTTATAATAATGATGTCAAATTGATCTAAATAATAAAAATAATATTTTTATTATTCTTTATATATGATATACCATCTACTTACATATGATTTTTAATATCATAAGAATGTTTTGGTCGCTCGTGCGTACGTAAGGATTACCGACTCCACGAACGTGAAGAGGTTCATTTCTCCATTGTAACCAATAATGAATAATTGTAATTTTATTATTAAAATTAATGTTGAAATAACATAATATCAATATGTATATGAATAAAATACATCCTATCCCAAAAAACAAGGTAACTAATCATATAAAGGAAAATGAATGAGTTAACACCCGAAACAATGATACTACTGAAATATTATTAACAAATCTATATTAAAAGATCATATATGATATAATATTTATGTATACAGTTATTTTATATTTTAATAATAAATTTTTAACTATTATATAGGTGTCTAACATACAAATGTCTAAGGAAAATTAATAGGTAAGGGTTATTTTTTCAATCTCCTTATTTTCCGAGGTAGTTTTTGCTTATGTTTCTAATGGGACTTCTTTATAATCCACATCTGTGTTTCTTAAAAAAAATTTCATAAAATACTATTATTTACTAGAATATGTGTTAAATTCATTTATACCATTGTATTACTATTTAAAAATAGATTTAAATGATTCATTCCGTCATTTTCCAAATAAGGTACTTTATGACATTTTTGAAAAATTAATGTACGAATGTTTTTTCTAACTTATACGGATGGTGCAGATATTTTTTTCCATTATAAAACCATCAAAGAATACCTTAAAAGTGTATAAAATTATTTTCATAATAAATTTTATCTTTTATTATAACATGACATTTACATTATTTCAAAAAAGAAAAATAAATTTCTCTCAAATTGTTTTGATTTAATCTATGTCATTATCATTAATGAATATTACACTTGTTTTATGTTGACTTATTAATTATAAATAATCCATATTGTATTTATGGTTATGTGATATGTTTCACTATGGATTTGTAATTTTTATACAATTAATCGTTTATGGATAATGTATTATCTTTTCTTATGCTAGTTTTCTTATGAATGTTTATCTTATGTATCATCTTTATTAATATGAAGAATGAATAGGATTTAGTATGTGATGGGTGGAGCCTGTTATAGCTCATCGATGCATAAATCACTATCATGAAAAAACTAGTGTCTTGGCACGAGAGTAATTGGAATAGAACACATATAGAAGAAATATAAATGGGAAACTGTGTCACCTAATAAACACACTTCAGTGGAGGAGAATTCATCTTAAGTATCCTCATTTTGGAAATGAGCCAATAAACCATCATCTTGTGTTTTTTATATATAATGTGAATCGTCTTGGTTTTCAAAGAATTACTCATAGTACATGGCCAGCTATTTTGGTAAATTTTAACTTTCCATCATTGTTATGATTGAAACTTAAACACAATATGCTATCTATGATTATATCAAGACCAAAGAAAATAAGTAATGCTATAGATTTTTATTTTGATCTATTGTTTATGGATTTGATGTTATTGTATGATTCAAATGTTATGTTGTACAATTCTTAAAAAAACTAAGATTTCACAATGAGATACATGTTATACCGAATGATAAATGACTTTCCTGATTATTGAAATTGTTTAAGATATATTATTAATGGATGTCCTAGGTGTCACATCTAAGAAAAAGGTACACAATCAATTTAGTTAAAACAATCATCAACAACTATATTTCATGAACCTCAAAGATTTCTACCCTGATGACATAAGTACCGATCATGGATGACATCATTCGATGGAAATTCTGAAAGATGTACATCACCATCTCTACTAACTGGTGATCAACTGTTCAACAAATTCAATGTTGTAGAAACTTCTTTTGGAAAATTATTTTTTAAAAACCTTACGATATCTAGTAGGAAGAAGTGATCTATTTTTTAATTAACTTAATCGAATTTTTTGTACATCAAATACTTTCTTGATTATATGCATGTTGAAAAAAATGTATGTGACAGTGTCATTAACACATTGATAAATACACCAAAAAAACTAAGGATGGATTTAAGGACATGTTAGATATGGTTGACATGGGTTTAAGATAAGAGTAGTTTCCAGTAATGGGTGTTTAAGAACCCTGTTCTTACATTGAGGTGAGAGTTTCTTTTATTCTTTTTTCCATTCATTTATTTTAGAGAAAACAGGGGGAAACTAGTCATGTACTAGAATATTAATATCATGCTACCTAATTCTGTAACGCCCCGACCCCAGCTACCCAGAGTCGGTGCATTACTTCGTAACATTGGCATGATCACAAGAAAGATCAAATCTCGAAAGACCGATTGGTTTAGTAGCCTTGGAAACACTAGATATATTCATAAGTTTTACATTACATCATTAAATGAAAAACTACTACAACAACATATTGTCTCCATAATCTACACTCATATCCCCACAAAATATCCCTGCAGGTCATTCATAACTTACTTCTTCACTTCCTGGGAAAAATAAAACATAGAAAAGGGGTGAGCTCAAATGCCCAGTAAGGATAACAATATAGCGGAAACTTTCATAAATCAGAATAAACTTTTAAGGCAATGTATAACTAAAACAAAAGCCATTCAAACATGAACTTTCAACATGGTATGGCATAAATAAAATGAAATAATGCCATTTACTTATTCACATGGATATTCTACTAATCGAATAATCACATGAAAAAATCAATAACCAC
This sequence comes from Viscum album, assembly GCA_963277665.1. Taxonomy (NCBI): domain Eukaryota; kingdom Viridiplantae; phylum Streptophyta; class Magnoliopsida; order Santalales; family Viscaceae; genus Viscum; species Viscum album. The sequence goes on from OY728133.1 coordinate 1,676,868,778, forward strand.
TTTCATAATGTTGGAATGCATAATGCCAGACTATCATAACCACATAGTCAAGGCCCCCTGCCAAGACTACAAATAAGATTTTGTCAAGGCCTTGTGCCAAGAAACTAGTTTGTCTCATGAGACCTACCGATGCATCGAGGAGCTATAGCGGGCTCCACCCATCACTTATTAAGTCCAATGCATTCCCATATGAAAATGTTTAAACATAACATAAACATTCGTATTAAAACTAGCATACGAAATGTCAATAATTTCACCATAAACTATGAATGGTATAAAAATAGCACATCCACAGTCAAACATATCACAAAACCTTCAATACAATTTAGATGTTTTGTATCATAATAAATCAACTTCAAATAAGCGTAAAATCCATCAAAGGATGTTGACATAGATGAAATCAAAACACTTTTTAGAGAAATATCTCTTTCTATTTTTGAAATCATTTGAGAGCCATATGAAATAAAACATTTTCTTTGAAAATAATATTATAAGCTTGTAATGAAAGCATTGAAGATTTTATAACGGCGGAAAATAACCGCACCCGCCGTATAAGTTAAAAAAACATTCTTACCTTAATTCTGTCGAAAAGGTTAAAAAGGACCTTGTTTTGAAAACGACGAAAAGATTCCTTTATAAACCACTTATAAAAGTCAAAAATGGTATAAATTACTTTAACTCATACTCTAGTAAATAGTAAAAATGTTTTGAAATACATTTTTAAGAAACATGGATGTGGATGATAAAGAGATCCCAGTAGATTATTACATATAAACAACCTCAGATAATGAAGAGATTGTGAAATAACCCTTACCTTGTACTTTTCTTTGGTTGGGGTAGGTTAACCTCCTGTATAATGGTGAAATAATTGTTATTAAATTATACAAGAATCATATACATTAATATGATATCATATATGATCTTTTAATATTGATTTGATAATAATATCTTAGTATTATCGTTGTTTCGAGTGTTAACTTACTTGTTTTCTTTTATATGTTTTGTTACGTAAGCCATGTTTGATGTATCTTATTCATATCCATAATGATATCAAGTCCTTAAAAATCATTTTTAAATCATCAAATGATAATTATACTTGAAGGGATGCGATGGAGAATGAATCTCATCGCGTTCGTGGAGACGGTAGTCCGTACGTACGCACGGGCGACAATATCATTCTTTTGATATTAAAATAATATATAAATGGATTGTATATAATATATACAGAGTCATTAACATGTTTTATTTATTATTTACATGAGTTACACATCATTATTATACCCATCCAAATAATATTATATTGAATAACAATTACACCACGACGTGGAGACGGTAAGCCGTACGTACACACGTATGGTGACATGTTATTCAAAGGGTGGATAGAATAATGAATATAGTTGTACCATATTTATAATAACATCACAGTATATATATGATACTGGAGTTATTATTTTATAATGGAAATAACAAAGAAAGAGGAAGTGGAAGAAGAAAGGAACTTGAAAAGGGTGGTGAAATCATTACCTCTTCTTCGGGTTCTTCCTTTTGATTTGATCAAAAGGGCTCCTTAGGTTGGCTTTCTGATCAAACTAAGTCCCCTAGGTTGTAGTGAGGGAAGTTGGGAGATTATATGGGCAGAGTTTGGCCGAACCAAAATGTTTTGAATGTGTGAAGAAATGGGATGGAGGAGTGCCCTTTTATAAGAGGGGTGAGGGGCACCTTTGGAAAAGCTAGAGATATTAGTTTATAATAAATTCATAATCGGTTTCCAATGGCTCCAAAGTTTACTATTCAAAGGTTAAGGTGGGGATGGGTCGAAATAAACTCAACCAATAGAATTTAGACAGGTTTGTGTACTTATATTAACCTTATCTTTAAGTATTAACTCTAAGTTAATTAGTTTCACTTTTACAATGTCTCTTTGTATTTTTATATAATATGGTTAATAAACTTACCAAATACATCAAAGCGACCCCCAAGTGGTCCATTAATGATGAACCTATCATGATATAAGTCTCTTGGCCGAACCTTAGATGTTTAGGGATTTAATATCATTTAATAATATAATATTTGTTTTAAGAACTCTTTTATGTCAATTTTGACACTATTCAATAGTTGATTTTTGTGAAACTCATAACAGATTGATTACTTCGAACAAAGTCAATTAAATCAATCCTAATATATCATATTATCCTAGAAAATTAGTTTAATTCATTAAAAGTTTCATATTATATTTATTTGGGTATTTGTAATATCAATTATTTTGATTTTTCACTATTATAGTAATTACTGCATCATCATTGTGTCATAAATAAAATAAATTATTTAATGTATAAAAATTATAAATAAAATATCATTATGTAGTAAATCTTTTTATGTTTCTAATTAATATTTATAATCTAAAATCCAACATATATAACCCTATGTAACAATTGTTTTTCTAAAAGATATATGCTTGTGTCATTTTTGTATTCATTTTGACTTAATTAAAATAAAGTGTCATTATCACTTACAAGTGGATCCATTGGGTCCCAAAATTTACAAAAAGATGCCCATGGTCGACCATGTATCAACCAATAGGGTTAAGACACGTTTTAGGGTAATTTAGTATTATTATAATATTATTTTTTAACCCTTATTTACCGGATTTACCCTTAACCATGGTAAATAAAATATTTACCGCAGTAATTATTCAAAATGTCTAAAAATAAAAGTTACGTATTTACACAATTTGAACATCCTGATTCCAAATATGGAATCCATTTTCCTAAATTCAAAACACAGAAGTAGCAGAAATTAATTTAAAATTAATTCCCACTGTCAAAACAAAAAGCGTGTTTTTAAGAGATAATAACTATCAAAAGATTGACACTTGTTTATGTTCGGTTTAATTGTAAAATTATGTCCAATGACCAACATTATATTAATTGGTAAAAATATATTCTAAATATATTTTAAGACTACTAAAATTCATAATTTATCAATATTAATTATTTTGATTAAAAAAGTTGTTTTTAATTAAAATTTAGTAATTTACACTATTCATCAAAATATAAAAGTTATCCGAAAAGTACCAAAATTTTACCCTAGGCTAATTTCGATATTCCGAATCCAAAAATGAAGTCCATTTTTAAATATAAAATATATATAATTTCAAAAATTAGGTATTACTATTCATAACAGCTAGTTTGATTGGTTGTGGTGTGTGTTAAAACTCAAGGTTGCGTACAACACACGCTACTGTATTATTCAAAGAAAGCGTACCGTGGAAGCTTGGGATGTTTCATTTTAAATTTTTGATGTCCCCATTTAGTCAAAAAGTTTAAAATATTGTATTTAAAAATGTTTCAGTATTAAAAGTTGATAAAATTGCAATACTGAAAATGAATCTGTTCTTGCATTATGACTAAGAAACTCATAATATGGATTCTAAAATTATAAGGATTATATAAAGTTTAAAATGTAGTTAATGCTATTCATGACCTCTTTTAATGGATTTTTTTTGTAAGTCAAGGTGTGATTGAACTCGGTGTTGCGTGTAGTGCAAGTTATTGAATTATTTTGAAGAAATAACACACTATGAAATCTTGGGGTGTTACATTCTCTCCTCCTTCAATAAATTGCATCCTCGCAATTTGAAACTGTTCTTTGAAAATAAAAGGTTGAAAGTAGAAAATATATTTGTGGGAAAACCCACATCGGAAATTGGGTTACTAAAATTTAGTCTTAATATGAGGAAAAGAGAAATCAAAGGGTCACCACCAAATTATGATCTCGATTAGGAGAACATTGGTGGGAATTAGAGACATATAATTGGAGGAAAAACGTAAATATTTATAGGTAGTGATTGAGGTCATCAATCACAAACAAGTGTAAAATTGAGGTCCTTAAATTCATCAATCTATGATGATTTGAAATACCATCGGTTCAACAAAACATAGGGTATTAGGATAACACATTTTTGATGTTTCAAAATATCTTAGTTGAAATCCCATACCGAAAAATGAATTAGTGAGGCCTCTATTTAAAATAAAGAGTCGAAAGTATGAAGATTACCGAAAATAACACATACTAGGGTTCCATGTAGAAAAATATGGATATGGAAGAAAAATATAACCATCAATTATCTGATGGAGAGTGGTAGAGAACATGGCTATGAAAAGGCCAACAATCCCAAAGCCATAAATTAGTGATGATTTAAGGTACCATCTAGGAAAACATTTTTATTCTAAGTTTCTTTTCTAAATGTTGAGGAATTTATTTATGAGATTGGCTAAGATCATAAGGAGATATACTTACATTATAATTAGAGTTTTATCCATTAATAAATTTCTACCACAAACTCATATTTCACTCTAAAAGATAATAGAATGTAAAAAATTCTATTTTCACTATTTGTATAGGGTTCCAAAATAAACGAATTTATAATTCATCTACAAGATCTCTTAATAAAAACAACATTATTTAATCCAGGACATCTCGTGGTCCAGTGGTAGGTGATACACCCTTGTCGCCCTTCGGTTGCGGGTTCAAGTCTCGCAGCCTTGCCGGACGCGACGGGTTGCCGCCCGACCTCCGGGTTGTCCTTTTATGGCAATCCAAAATAATCCAAACAAGAACTATCCAAAATAATTATATCCAAACTCACAGTCCAACATTTATAAGGACGGTAAACATAATATAGATCCTTTTTACCCCGTAATAGCATTTGAATACCTTTATCATGTATTACCATATTCCTTATTGATTACATTCATGCTCCCTTATTCCATATAGAATGCTGGATATACTTCATTAATCCAAAAAATGTTTTAAACCCCAACAATGATGGAATATAAAAATCATTAATTAGTTCCAAGGTATTCATGAATATCCAATATAATTTATCCAAAGCAATCATGTATTATTCCAAAATCACTACCTCGGTATCAGAACTATATTATGGTTTATCATTCTCTCAACCATATATCTTCCAAAAATTTATCCTGCTATTGAGTCACTCTTCTTTGTTCTACACAATCTCATGTCCTTAATGAAATAGTACTGCAGTACAATCCTTATATACTCCATAATTATTATAACAAGTACATTGTTGATACAACACTCAATTGACATAATCAATATAAGAACTCTAATCATTCCTCTTCATCTGTGGTAGTATCATAACTTGATTATTATCCAATAACATCATTTGTGGCATAGTGTGATGACTGGGACATAGGTTCACGTAGTGTCCAAACTCCTTGCAAATGAAGCATTGTACATTTGAAACCATTTTCTTACCCTTGCAGTCACGTACTTTGTGCCCTTTTCCTCCACACTTATAACAAACTCCCATTCCTTTCAGGAAAGTTCCAGGGTGTTTCTTTCCACAGTTACCACATATGGGAAAATTCTTCTTTTCCCTCTTCCCTTTATCCATCTTTCTCTCTTCCATACTTTTCTTCTCTTGCTTCCCTTCAAAGCCATAGGACTCAGTAAACTCTTTACTTATGTTATCAACACATGATATTATTTCATCATATGATGATAATACATGGGAGACTATTTCTCTTATAAATTCTAGCTTAAGACCATGAAAGATATGATCCTTCCTTCTCTTTGGATCATGTGCATTTCTGGAGTTCTCATTCCTTCTACTGGGCGCCATTTCTAAACAATGGCATACACTTGATCAGTTTATGAATCAAAATACATAATCTCATACTTATAAAACACTTAACATAAATTGAACTATTTATGGATATAATCCATAATCATAAGAATGTTTTCTTTGAGGAAGTATATACTCATAAACCCTTCATAATGATTTGTAAAGAAAATGAGAGTTATCCTAAGCATATCCCCCGGGAGTGCCGTAACCAAGAGTGCAGCAAGGCCCGTTGTCGTGCACCAGTTCCCGTTCGAGTCTAGCTCAAAGCGGTGTTTTCGGGTTTTACCCCTTGGTACATCTGTGCCAGAGCCGCCTCTACCTGCTCGTATCCAGACAGGGATTTATTGCTCAGAAAACTCACAAAATCTCTACAATACCAAAATTCTAGGAAGTTCTTCTATACTAATCCTCAAAGTTCATCTTAGGTCTACGTGCTCTAATCAGAGTTTATCTAAATCTAGCTTCCAAGGTTTGTACTAAACTTCCTCTGATACCAACTGTAACGCCCCGACCCCATCTACCCAGAGTCGGTGCATTACTTCTTAACATTGGCATGATCACAAGAAAGATCAAATCTCGAAAGACAGATTGGTTTAGTAGCCTTGGAAACACTAGATATATTCATAAGTTTTACATTACATCATTAAACAAAAAACTACTACAACAACATATTGTCTCCATAATCTACACTCATATCCCCACAAAATATCCCTGCAGGTCATTCATAACTTACTTCTTCACTTCCTGGGAAAAATAAAACATAGAAAAGGGGTGAGCTCAAATGCCCAGTAAGGATAACAATATAGCGGAAACTTTCACAAATAAGAATAAACTTTTAAGGCAATGTATAACTAAAACAAAAGCCTTTCAAATATGAACTTTCAACATGGTATGGCATAAATAAAATGAAATAATGCCATTTACTTATTCACATGGATATTCTACTAATCGAATAATCACATGCAAAAATCAATAACCACTTTCATAATGTTGGAATGCATAATGCCAGACTATCATAACCACAGAGTCAAGGCCTCGTGCCAAGACTACAAATAAGATTTTGTCAAGGCCTTGTTCCAAGACACTAGTTTGTCTCATGAGACCTACCGATGCCTCGAGGAGCTATAGCGGGCTCCACCCGTCACTTATTAAGTCCAATGCATTCCCATATGAAAAGGTTTAAACATAACATAAACATTCGTATTAAAACTAGCATACGAAATGTCAATAATTTCACCATAAACTATGAATGGTATAAAAATAGTACATCCACAGTCAAACATATCACAAAACCTTCAATACAATATAGAAGTTTTGTATCATAATAAATCAACTTCAAATAAGCGTAAAATCCATCAAAGGATGTTGACATAAGTGAAATCAAAACACTTTTTAGAGAAATATCTCTTTCTATTTTTGAAATCATTTGAGAGCCATATGAAATAAAACATTTTCTTTGAAAATAATATTATAATCTTGTAAAGAAAGCTTTGAAGATTTTATAACGGCGGAAAATAACCGCACCCGCCGTATAAGTTAAAAAAAACATTCTTACCTTAATTCTGTCGAAAAGGTTAAAAAGGACCTTGTTTTGAAAACGACGGAAAGATTCCTTTATAAACCACTTATAAAAGTCAAAAAGGGTATAAATGACTTTAACTAATACTATAGTAAATAGTAAAAATGTTTTGAAATACATTTTTAAGAAACATGGATGTGGATGATAAAGAGATCCCAGTAGATTATTACATATAAACAACCTCGGATAATGAAGAGATTGTGAAATAACCCTTACCTTGTACTTTTCTTTGGTTGGGGTAGGTTAACCTCCGGTATAATGGTGAAATAATTGTTATTAAATTATACAAGAATCATATACATTAATATGATATCATATATGATCTTTTAATATTGATTTGATAATAATATCTTAGTATTATCGTTGTTTCGGGTGTTAACTTACTTGTTTTCTTTTGTATTTTTTGTTACGTATGCCATGTTTGTTGTATCTTATTTATATCCAGAATGATATCAAGTCCTTAAACATCATTTTTAAATCATAAAATGATAATTATACTTGAATGGATGCGATGGAGAATGAATCTCATCGCGTTCGTGGAGACGCTAGTCCGTACATACGCACGAGCGACAATATCATTTTTTTGATATTAAAATAATATATAATTGGATTGTATATAATATATACAGAATTATTAACATGTTGTATTTATTATTTACATGTGTTACACATCATTATTATACCCATCCAAATAATATTATATTGAATAACAATTAAACCACGACGTGGAGACGGTAAGCCGTACGTACGCACGTATGGTGACATGTTATTCAAAGGGTGGATAGAATAATGAATATAGTTGTACCATATTTATAATAACATCACAGTATATATATGATACTGGAGTTATTATTTTATAATGGAAATAACAAAGAAAGAGGAAGTGGAAGAAGAAAGGAACTTGAAAAGGGTCGTGAAATCATTACCTCTTCTTCGGGTTCTTCCTTTTGATTTGATCAAAAGGGCTCCTTAGGTTGGCTTTCTGATCAAACTAAGGCCCCTAGGTTGTAGTGAGGGAAGTTGGGAGAGTATTTGGGCAGAGTTTGGCCGAACCAAAAGGCTTTGAAGGTGTGATGAAATGGGAAGGAGGAGTGCCCTTTTATAAGAGGGGTGAGGGGCACCTTTGGAAAAGCTAGAGATATTAGTTTATAATAAATTCATAATCGGTTTCCAATGGCTCCAAAGTTGACTATTCAAAGGTTAAGGTGGGGATGTGTCGAAAGAAACTCAACAAATAGAATTTATACATGTTTGTGTACTTATATTAACCTTATCTTTAAGTATTAACTCTAAGTTAATTAGTTTCACTTTTACAATGTCTCTTTGTATTTTTATATAATATGGTTAATAATCTTACCAAATACATCCAAGCGACCCCCAAGTGGTCCATTAATGATGAACCTATCATGATATAAGTCTCTTGGCCGAACCTTAGATTTTTGATGGATTTAATATCAATTAATAATATAATATTTGTTTTAAGAACTCTTTTATGTCAATTTTGACACTATTCAATAAGTTGATTTTTGTGAAACTCATAACAGATTTATTACTTCGCAAAAAGTCAATTAAATCAATCCTAATATATCATATTATCCTAGAAAATTAGTTTAATTCATTAAAAGTTTCATATTATATTTATTTGGGTATTTTTAATATCAATTATTTTGATTTTTCACTATTATAGTAATGACTGCATCTTCATTGTGTCATAAATAAAATAAATTATTTAATGTCTAAAAATTATAAATAAAATATCATTATGTATTAAATCTTTTTATATTTCTAATGAATATTTATAATCTAAAATCCAACATATATAACCCTATGTAACAATTGTTTTTCTAAAAGATATATGCTTGTGTCATTTTTGTATTCATTTTGACTTAATTAAAATAAAGTGTCATTATCACTTAAAAGTGGATCCATGGGGTCCAAAAATTGACACAAAGATGCCCATGGTCGACCATGTATCAACCAATAGGGTTAAGACACGTTTTAGGGTAATTTAGTATTATTATAATATTATTTTTTAGCCCTTATTTACTGGATTTACCCTAAACCATGGTAAATAAAATATTTACCGCAGTAATTATTCAAAATGTATAAAAATAAAAGTTACCTATTTACACAATTTGAACATCCTGATTCCAAATATGGAATCCATTTTCCTAAATTCGAAACACAGAAGTGGCAGAAATTAATTTAAAATTAATTCCCACTGTCAAAACAAAAAGCGTGTTTTTAAGAGATAATAACTATCAAAAGATTGACACTTGTTTAGGTTCGGTTTAATTGTAAAATTATGTCCAATGACCAACATTATATTAAATGGTAAAAATATATTCTAAATATACTTTAAAACTACTAAAATTCATAATTTTTCAATATTAATTATTTTGATTAAAAAAGTTGTTTTTAATTAAAATTTAGTAATTTACACTATTCATCAAAATATAAAAGTTATCCGAAAAGTACCAAAATTTCACCCTAGGCTAATTTCGATATTCCGAATCCAAAAATGAAGTCCATTTTTAAATATAAAATATATATAATTTCAAAAATTAGGTATTACTATTCATAACGGCTAGTTTGATTGGTTGTGGTGTGTGTTAAAACTCAAGGTTGCGTACAACACACGCTACTGTATTATTCAAAGAAAGCGTATCGTGGAAGCTTGGGATGTTTCATTTTAAATTACTGATGTCCCCATTTAGTCAAAAAGTTTAAAATATTGTATTTAAAATGGTTTCACTATTAAAAGTTGATAAAAGTGCAATACTGAAAATGAATCTGTTCTTGCATTATGACTAAGAAACTCATAATATGGATTCTAAAATTATAAGGATTATATAAAGTTTAAAATGTAGTTAATGCTATTCATGACCTCTTTTAATGGATTTTTTTTTGTAAGTCAAGGTGTGATTGAACTCGGTGTTGCGTGTAGTGAAAGTTAATGAATTATTTTGAAGAAATAACACACTATGAAATCTTGGGGTGTTAAATTCTCCCCTCCTTCAATAAATTGCGTCCTCGCAATTTGAAATTGTTCTTTGAAAATAAAAGGTTGAAAATAGAAAATATATTTGTGGGAAAACCCACATCGGAAATTGGGTTACTAAAATTTAGTCTTAATATGAGGAAAAGAGAAATCAAAGGGTCACCACCAAATTATGATCTCGATTAGGAGAACATTGGTGGAAATTAGAGACATATAATTGGAGGAAAAACGTAAATATTTATAGGTAGTGATTCAGGTCATCAATCACAAACAAGTGTAAAATTGAGGTCCTTAAATTCATCAATCTATGATGATTTGAAATACCATCGGTTCAAAAAAACATAGTGTATTAGGATAACACATTTTTGATGTTTCAAAATATCTTAGTTGAAATCCCATACCGAAAAATGAATTAGTGAGGCCTCTATTTAAAATAAAGAGTCGAAAGTATGAAGATTACCGAAAATAACACATACTAGGTTTCCATGTAGGAAAATATGGATATGGAAGAAAAATCTAACCATCAATTATCTGATGGAGAGTGGTAGAGAACATGGCTATGAAAAGGCCAACAATCCCAAAGCCATAAATTAGTGATGATTTAAGGAACCATCTAGGAAAACATTTTTATTCTAAGTTGCTTTTATTAATGTTGAGGAATTTATTTATGAGATTGTCTAAGATCATAAGGAGATATACTTACTTTATAATTAGAGTTTTATCCATTAATAAATTTCTACCACAAACTCATCTTTCACTCTAAAAGATAATAGAATGTAAAAAATTCTATTTACACTATTTGTATAGGGTTCCAAAATAAACGAATTTATAATTCATCTACAAGATCTCTTAATAAAAACTACATTATTTAATCCAGGACATCTCGTGGGCCAGCGGTAGGTGATACACCCTTGTCGCCCTTCGGTTGTGGGTTCAAGTCTCGCAGCCTTGCCGGACGCGACGGGTTGCCGCCCGACCTCCGGGTTGTCCTTTTATGACAATCCAAAATAATCCAAAAAAGAACTATCCAAAATAATTCTATCCAAACTCACAGTCCAACATTTATAAGGAAGGTAAACATAATATAGATCCTTTTTACCCCGTAATATCATATGAATACCTTCATCATCTATTACCATATTCCTTATTGATTACATTCATGCTCCCTTATTCCATATTGAATGCTGTATATACTTCATTAATCCAAAAAATGTTTTAAACCGCAACAATGATGGAATATACAAATCATTAATTAGTTCCAAGGTAGTCATGAATATCCAATATAATTTATCCAAAGCAATCATGTATTATTCCAAAATCACTACCTCGGTATCAGAACTATATTATGGTTTATCATTCTCTCAACCATATATCTTCCAAAAATTTATCCTGCTATTGAGTCACTTTTCTTTGTTCTACACAATCTCAAGTCCTTAATGAAATAGTACTGGAGTACAATCCTTATATACTCCATAATTATTATAACAAGTACATTGTTGATACAACACTCAATTGACATAATCAATATAAGAACTCTAATCATTCCTCTTCATCTGTGGTACTATCATAACTTGATTATTATCCAATAACATCATTTGCGGCATAGTCTGATGACTGGGACATAGGTTCGCGTAGTGTCCAAACTCCTTGCAAATGAAGCATTGTACATTTGAAACCATTTTCTTACCCTTGCAGTCACGTACTTTGTGCCCTTTTCCTCCACACTTATAACAAACTCCCATTCCTTTCAGGCAAGTTCCAGGGTGTTTCTTTCCACAGTTACCACATATGGGAAAATTCTTCTTTTCCATCTTCCCTTTATCCATCTTTCTCTCTTCCATCCTTTTCTTCTCTTGCTTCCCTTCAAAGCCATAGGACTCAGTAAACTCTTTACTTATGTTATCAACATATGATATTATTTCTTCATATGATGATAATACATGGGAGACTATTTCTCTTATAAATTCTAGCTTAAGACCATGAAAGATATGATCCTTCCTTCTCTTTGGATCATGTGCATTTTTTTGAGTTCTCATTCCTTCTACTGGGCGCCATTTCTAAACAATGGCATACACTAGATTAGTTTAAGAATCAAAATACATAATCCCATACTTATAAAACACTTAACATAAATTGAACTATTTATGGATATAATCCATAATCATAAGAATGTTTTCTTTGAGGAAGTATATACTCATAAACCTTTCATAATGATTTGTAATGAAAATGAGAGTTATCCTAAGCATATCCCCCGGGAGTGTCGTAACCAAGAGTGCAGCAAGGCCCGCTGTCGTGCACCAGTTCCCGTTCGAGTCTAGCTCAAAGCGGTGTTTTCGGGTTTTACCCCTTGGTACATCTGTGCTAGAGCCGCCTCTACCTGCTCGTATCCAGACAGGGATGTATTGCTCGGAAAACTCACAAAATCTCTACAATACCAAAATTCTAGGAAGTTCTTCTATACTAATCCTCAAAGTTCATCTTAGGTCTACGTGCTCTAATCAGAGTTTATCTAAATCTAGCTTCCAAGGTTTGTACTAAACTTCCTCTGATACCAACTGTAACGCCCCGAACCCAGCTACCCAGAGTCGGTGCATTACTTCGTAACATTGGCATGATCACAAGAAAGATCAAATCTCGAAAGACCGATTGGTTTAGTAGCCTTGGAAACACTAGATATATTCATAAGTTTTACATTACATCATTAAATGAAAAACTACTACAACAACATATTGTCTCCATAATCTACACTCATATCCCCACAAAATATCCCTGCAGGTCATTCATAACTTACTTCTTCACTTCCTGGGAAAAATAAAACATAGAAAAGGGGTGAGCTCAAATGCCCAGTAAGGATAACAATATAGAGGAAACATTCATAAAAAAGAATAAACTTTTAAGGCAATGTATAACTAAAACAAAAGCCTTTCAAACATGAACTTTCAACATGGTATGGCATAAATAAAATGAAATAATTCCATTTACTTATTCACATGGATATTCTACTAATCGAATAATCACATGCAAAATTCAATAACCACTTTCATAATGTTGGAATGCATAATGCCGGACTATCATAACCACATAGTCAAGGCCTCGTGCCAAGACTACAAATAAGATTTTGTCAAGGCCTTGTGCCAAGACACTAGTTTGTCTCATGAGACCTACCGATGCCTCGAGGAGCTATAGCGGGCTCCACCCGTCACTTATTAAGTCCAATGCATTCCCATATGAAAAGGTTTAAACATAACATAAACATTCGTATTAAAACTAGCATACGAAATGTCAATAATTTCACCATAAACTATGAATGGTATAAAAATAGCACATCCACAGTCAAACATATCACAAAAACTTCAATACAATATAGAAGTTTTGTATCATAATAAATCAACTTCAAATAAGCGTAAAATCCATCAAAGGATGTTGACATAGATGATATCAAAACACTTTTTAGAGAAGTATCTCTTTCTATTTTTGAAATCATTTGAGAGCCATATGAAATAAAACATTTTCTTTGAAAATTATATTAGAAGCTTGTATGGAAAGCTTTGAAGATTTTATAACGGCGGAAAATAACCGCACCCGCCGTATAAGTTAGAAAAAAACAATCTTACCTTAATTCTGTCGAAAAGGTTAAAAAGGACCTTGTTTTGAAAACGACGGAAAGATTCCTTTATAAACCACTTATAAAAATCAAAAAGGGTATAAATGACTTTAAATCATACTCTAGTAAATAGTAAAAATGTTTTGAAATACATTTTTAAGAAACATGGATGTGGATGATAAAGAGATCCCAGTAGATTATTACATATAAACAACCTCGGATAATGAAGAGATTGTGAAATAACCCTTACCTTGTACTTTTCTTTGGTTGGGGTAGGTTAACCTCCTGTATAATGGTGAAATAATTGTTATTAAATTATACAAGAATCATATACATTAATATGATATCATATATGATCTGTTAATATTGATTTGATAATAATATCTTAGTATTATCGTTGTTTCGGGTGTTAACTTACTTGTTTTCTTTTGTATGTTTTGTTACGTAAGCCATGTTTGTTGTATCTTATTCATATCCAGAATGATATCAAGTCCTTAAAAATCATTTTTAAATCATCAAATGATAATTATACTTGAATGGATGCGATGGAGAATGAATCTCATCGCGTTCGTGGAGACGGTAGTCCGTACGTACGCACGAGCGACAATATCATTCTTTTGATATTAAAATAATATATAAATGGATTGTATATAATATATACAGAATCATTAACATGTTGTATTTATTATTTACATGAGTTACACATCATTATTATACCCATCCAAATAATATTATATTGAATAACAATTACACCACGACGTGGAGACGGTAAGCCGTACGTACGCACGTATGGTGACATGTTATTCAAAGGGTGGATAGAATAATGAATATAGTTGTACCATATTTATAATAACATCACAGTATATATATGATACTGGATTTATTATTTTATAATGGAAATAACAAAGAAAGAGGAAGTGGAAGAAGAAAGGAACTTGAAAAGGGTGGTGAAATCATTACCTCTTCTTCGGGTTCTTCCTTTTGATTTGATCAAAAGGGCTCATTAGGTTGGCTTTCTGATCAAACTAAGGCCCCTAGGTTGTAGTGAGGGAAGTTGGGAGAGTATTTGGGCAGAGTTTGGCCGAACCAAAAGGCTTTGACGGTGTGAAGAAATAGGAAGGAGGAGTGCCCTTTTATAAGAGGGGTGAGGGGCACCTTTGGAAAAGCTAGAGATATTAGTTTATAATAAATTCATAATCGGTTTCCAATGGCTCCAAAGTTGACTATTCAAAGGTTAAGGTGGGGATGGGTCGAAAGCAACTCATCCAATATAATTTAGACAGGTTTGTGTACTTATATTAACCTTATATTTAAGTATTAACTCTAAGTTAATTAGTTTCACTTTTACAATGTCTCTTTGTATTTTTATATAATATGGTTAATAAACTTACCAAATACATCCAAGCGACCCCCAATTGGTCCATTAATGATGAACCTATCATGATATAAGTCTCTTGGCAGAACCTTAGATATTTAGGGATTTAATATCAATTAATAATATAATATTTGTTTTAAGAACTCTTTTATGTCAATTTTGACACTATTCAGTAGTTGATTTTTGTGAAACTCGTTACAGATTGATTACTTAGAAAAAAGTCAATTAAATCAATCCTAATATATCATATTATCCTAGAAAATTAGCTTAATTCATTAAAAGTTTCATATTATATATATTTGGGTATTTTTAATATCAATTATTTTGATTTTTCACTATTATAGTAATTACTGCATCATCATTGTGTCATAAATAAAATAAATTATTTAATGTCTAAAAATTATAAATAAAATATCATTATGTAGTAAATCGTTTTAGATTTCTAATGAATATTTATAATCTAAAATCCAACATATATAACCCTATGTAACAATTGTTTTTCTAAAAGATATATGCTTGTGTCATTTTTGTATTCATTTTGACTTAATTAAAATAAAGTGCCATTATCACTTACAAGTGGATCCATGGGGTCCCAAAATTCACACAAAGATGCCCATGGTCGACCATGTATCAACCAATAGGGTTAAGACACGTTTTAGGGTAATTTAGTATTATTATAATATTATTTTTTAACCCTTATTTACCGGATTTACCCTTAACCATGGTAAATAAAATATTTACCGCAGTAATTATTCAAAAAGTCTAAAAATAAAAGTTACCTATTTACACAATTTGAACATCCTGATTCCAAATATGGAATCCATTTTCCTAAATTCAAAACACATAAGTGGCAGAAATTAATTTAAAATTAATTCCCACTGTCAAAACAAAAAGCGTGTTTTTAAGAGATAATAACTATCAAAAGATTGACACTTGTTTATGTTCGGTTTAATTGTAAAATTATGTCCAATGACCAACATTATATTAAATGGTAAAAATATATTCTAAATATACTTTAAAACTACTAAAATTCATAATTTATCAATATTAATTATTTTGATTAAAAAAGTTGTTTTTAATTAAAATTTAGTAATTTACACTATTCATCAAAATATAAAAGTTATCCGAAAAGTACCAAAATTTCACCCTAGGCTAATTTCGATATTCCGAATCCAAAAATGAAGTCCATTTTTAAATATAAAATATATATAATTTCAAAAATTAGGTATTACTATTCATAACGGCTAGTTTGATTGGTTGTGATGTGTGTTAAAACTCAAGGTTGCGTACAACACACGCTACTGTATTATTCAAAGAAAGCGTACCGTGGAAGCTTGGGATGTTTCATTTTAAATTTTTGATGTCCCCATTTAGTCAAAATTTTTGAGGTCAATCCAATGCACGATGCGATAGATAGGACTCAAATATTATTCTTCCCAGTTTGAAATAATATTTTAGTAAAAAAAATATATAAAACATTGCAGATGCATTCAGATTGTTTGTATACATTTGGAAAATTATTTATAAGTAATTTTTGATGTGTTGGAATCAACAACACCTCAATCTGATGCACGATGTGACTGATATAACTCAAGGTGTTCCTTTTTATTTAAAATTATAATTTTTTAGTAAAAAACAAAACAAGCATACTGAAAACTGTGAAAACACTTTAATATTGTTTTTTCAATTTAGGAAAACAATCCATGAGTAATTTGTGACCTATAGAAATAAACCCCACCTCACTACAATGCACAATGTGACTGGTATAAATCAAAATGTGTCTTTCTATTAAAAATTTACATTAAATTAAGCAAAAAAAAAACTGATATACTAAAAATAAGAAAAAAGTATTCAGATTGTTTTGGTACATTATTAAAACAATCCATCAGTCATTTATGATGTATAGAAATTTACCACACCTCAATACATTGTATAGTGTGACTATTTTGACAAAAAGTGACTGTTATCATTTTAAAATGGATATTTTAGCTCAAAAGGTATCACTCAATAAAATCCAAGAAAACACTATCTGATTGTATTTGAAATTTATTAAATTGATTATTAAGTATTTTATGATGTGTATGAACTAATCTTGCATCAAATTGATGCACAGTGTGAGAGGTATGAATCAAAAATCATGTATTCAGTTTGAAATGATAGTTTAGTAAAAAACACAACTAACAAACTGAAAATTGACGAAACACATTTGTATTGTTTTGAAACCATACAATAAAGACAAATGTGTAATTTTTAATGTGTAGGAGTGAACACCACAAAAATCCACTAAATTATTTGACCATTATAAATACAAATTTATTTTTATTTTAAAATGACATTATTTTAAGTAAAAATAACAAGAGTCCTATGGAAACCCAATAAAACACATTCATATCATTTTAATACATTAATAAAATGATCCATGATTCATTTTTGATGTGTATGAATCAACCACACTTCAATCTGGTGCACTGTGTGAAAAGTATGACTAAAATATTAAATTTTCATTTTAAAATTGACATTTTAGGTAAAAAAAAGTTTCATTCCTAAAAACATATAAAATTCCATCTAATTGTCTTCAAAAATTATTATAGAGATACATAAGTCATTGTGATAGGTAGGAAGTAGCCTCACCTCAAACTGATGCACGATGTGACCTGTATGACTCAAAATGAGTGCTTCCAGTTTGAAATGATTTTGTAGTAAAACACACAATTGTCTTACTGAAAATAGAGAAAACCCATTCAGATTGTTTTTATACTTTAGAAAAATGATCTATGAGTCATTTGTGATGTGTAGGAACCAACCTCAACTAAATCTGATGAACAAAGTTAATGATATTAATCCAAATATGGTATTTAAATTGGATATTAATTTAATTAAAAAACAAGGGACATATTGTAATCCATGAAAACTCATTCATATGGTTTTTAAATTTTAGGAAAACGATCCATAACTCATTTGTTGTAACAGCCCGAGATTTTATGAAAACTATTATTTTTAATTTTATTAATGTCTTGTGTTGTACGCTACACCAAAAGGAGCTTGCACAACACACATCCTTGACTTGCCTTGCATTACACGCAATCACGACCTTCCTCGATAGCGTGTGTAGTACGCAATACCGAGTTTCACTAAACAATGATATGCTACTAAAATATTATTAAAACTAGCCGTTATGAATAGTAATAACCACTTTTTGAAATTTTGTAAATTTTATTTTTCAAAATGGACTTCATTTTTGGATCCGGAGTATCGAATTTAGCCTAAGGTGAAATTTTGGTACTTTTCAGATAACTTTCATATTCTGATGAATAGTGAAAATTACTAAATTATAATTAAAAACAACTTTTTTAATAAAAATAATTAATAGTGATAAATTATTAATTTGAGTGGTTTTAAAGTATATTTAGAATATATTTTTACAATTTAATACAATGTTGGTCATTGGATGTAATTTCACATTTAAACCAGACATAAACAAGTGTCAATCTTTTGATAGATATTGTTTCTTAAAAACACGCTATTTGTTTTAACAGCGGGATTTAATTATAAAATTAACTAATGCAACTTCTATGTTATGAATTTGGTAAAATAGACTTCATTTTTGAATTCGGAATATGAAATATAGCTTAGGATAAAATTTTGGCATTTTTCTGAAAAACTTCAATTTTTGATGAATAGTGAAACTACTAAGTGGTAGTTAAAAAACTGAATTTTTCATAAAACTTAATTTTACCGCTTCTGTGAAGGGAATTTCAAAAATCCGAGAGACACGATTGATGTCAGTAAGTAAAATGTGGTTCAATGAGATGAAAATAATTTTTGGTGAATAGTAACTTTTTACTTTTATTTACCACGGTTAAAAGTAAATAGGGTAATTAAGGGTAAAAATGATATTAATATTACCCTAACACATGTCCTAATCCTATTGGACAAGTTTATCTCGACCAAAAACAACCTTAAGTGTAAAATATTATCATTTAGGCCCACTTGGATTAGATTAGGACATTTATTGTTAATTAATTCAAAGAAGAGTTAAAAGAGTTAAAATCAAATTTTATTTACTAAAACATTTTTAATATAGGGTTATAAATAAGATAAATTCGATTTTAAATATTCATTAGAAAGATAAAAAGCTTTCCTACATAATGTTATTTTATTTGTAATTTTTAGATATCAGATACGTTAATTTATTAATGACACAATGATGATGCAGTAATTATCTTATTAATGAAATATTGACATAATTGATATTATAAATACCAAAATAAATGTAATTTAAGACTTTTTATAAATTACACTCATTTTATAGGTTACTATGATATATTAGTGTTGATTTAATCAACTTGGTTCAAACATATAATTCTGTTATGATTTTCACAAAAATCATATATCAAATAGTGTCAAATTTGACACAAAATAGTTTTTAAATCAAATATTATATTATTAATTGTTATTTTATTCCTAAAAATCTAAGGTTCGGCCAAATGACTTAGATATAAATATATATATTAATAATAAACAATTTGGGGTTCGTTTGGCATGTTATAGTATGTGTATTAACCATATAGTGTAAGAAAACAAAAAGACATGGTAAAAGTTAAATTATTTAACTTAAAGTTAAATCTAATTGATAAGGTTAAAATAATTAACTAAAATTGTCTAAATCCTATTGGTTGATAGGCGTTCGACCCATCCCCACTTTATCTTCGAAATAATACCCTTTGGAACCATTATAAACCGATTGTGACTTTAATATAAAATAATATTTTGAGATATTCCTAAGGTGCCCCTCTCCTCCCTTATAAAAGGACACCTCCTCCCCCTCCTCCTCACACCAATTTCAGCACTCAAGCTCGGCCAAACCCTGCCAAAAGACCTTCTCCACTTCCCTAGAATAATCCTAGAGGTCCTGGTCTTCTTCAAAGACCAATCTTAGTTCCCTAAGTGGAGGATTCAAAGAGGCGTTCCAAAGAAGAGGTAATATCCATTACCGATCTTTTCAATTTCTTTCTTCTTCAACTTCTACTTCTTTAGTTGTTTCATGATAAAGTAATAACATCAGTTTTACTTACATACAGATATGTTATTATAAATATGAAACAACTCTAATTAACCTTCTATCCATCCTACGGAAAAAGGAAATCACCGCGCGTGCGTACGTACAGAATACCGTCTCCACGCCGTGGTGTAATCTATTTTCCGCCACCACCTTAATTGGATGGGTATAATGGTTTAATTAGTAACTATATATGATTATTATAAAGTTATATTGATACTGAAATAGTATACATAAACTTCAACACAATTCCACGACCATGGGAACGATATCATCGCTCGTGCGTACGTACGGACTACCGTCTCCACGACGCGATGAGATTCATTCTCAATGATTAACCATTCATGAATGATTATAAAGTATATATAATAAGTACTAATGAAATATATGACATAATAATTATACTGGAATTATTTATATTTATGTCATCTACTTAATTCCATTCAATTCAATAAGGAAACGAAAACAGCGTTCATGCGTACGTACGGACTACCGTCTCCATGAACGGTGTATTTCTTTCCATATACTGATTTGTTATATATGTATATTCTGAATATATATATATATATAAATCATGTTTTATATTCTGGAATTAAGTAATCATGATCTAAGTAACGATATGAATAATTACAAGTTAAAAACACGAACGACAAATGAGACAATTTTACCCAAAATGCTACTTTAACATGAATTTACAAAAGAACGGGTAATATAAAGTCATAAGTGGACCATATATGATATAGTAAAAATGAATATGATTCTGGAATAAGTCAATAACATGATTTAAATCATTATACAGGAGGTTCGGACACTTACAATGCAAGTCGGACCTAAGGTAAGGGGAAATATCACAATCTCATTTTTATCCGAGATTGTTTATACTTTGGTATTTATTGGGGTGTATTTTATCATCCACATCCATGTTCCCTCAATATGTAATATTGTTTCCATCCACTTACAATATTTTAAATCCAATTTTACCCTTCGGTGAGTTTTTAGTAAAGAATATGAAAGGAATCTTTTTTCGTTTTTTTCGTACGAGGTACTTTTTGACTTTTCCGACAAAAGTACGAAGAATGTTTTTTTTAACTTATACGGCATGAATGGATTTTTAAAACATTATTTCCAAGAAGCTTCCTTTACAAGTTTTAAATTTTATTTTAATCAACTTCTTTTAGTTTAAAATTGTATGACATGTTAAGAAAGGAAAAGTGTTTTTGAAGTAGAAAGGATATTTTCCTCAAGAATGGAGTTCAAGTGTTTTATCAAAATTATTTTCCATCTAAGATAATAAAGGGTTCTGTTTTTATCCCTATTATTACATTGATTTGATTATGTTGTGAGGGAATTATTTTTATGAAGTCGTTTACCTTATATGAGTTTTTTTTATGATGTCATGATGTTTAAGATTCCCATTTTTATTACATGGGTTATGCAATGATGTATGGTTTATGATTTTGTGTAACACATAAGAATGGTATCATTATGTGATGGGTGGGACCTATGTCTCCCTCCAATGCATTGGGTAAAGATTTTATATCTCATGATATAGACATGGCTGGAATGGTAGGTTATACCGGTTCAGTGAAACAGGACTGGAACGAGGGTGACTCGATTCAGAAAAGGACTTTTTCCACTAAGATAGTCTTGGCAATGATTCTTGAATAACAAGAAATGATTCTCTATGATTATGTGTGTATGCCACAAAGTTTCATGTTTTAAGTTATGATTATTGTGATTACATTTCACTGCCATGATTTATCCCATGTTATGAGATTATGCTCTCTTTTGTAGGTTAAGAATTCCAAAATGTTATGTTCTTATGAATATGATGTGATTGATATTTATTTTGTTTACCCTTACTGAGCATTTGAGATCACCCTTTTATGTTTTCTTTTCCCCTGGATATAAATAAAGGTTTTAGGTATAAAAAAAGGAAGATCTTTATGGGAGATATTGAAGATCTTTCACTAGGATTAGAAGATTATATTCCGAGTTTCCAAAGACACTTAACTATTACGATCCTTGTGTGTGTGTTTTTGTTATGTACTAAGTATTCCACAAATGTAATGTAATGTCAATGTACGTCAAGCTTCGGGTCTCTACAGTTGGTATCAGAGTAAAGGTTTAGTCAACCTTTGGAAACTAGGATGCGAAAACGTTAGTGAGATCCGTAGAGATATTTCTATGGTATGTCTAGGGATGTCTCTAAGGTTAAGTATACGTATAGGTTATCGTCTTAGAATTGCGCTAATGATCTTAGAATTAAACCTAAGATGTTAGATATTGAAGGTACTCCCCCTTTATTATGTTGTTTTCCCTAGCATGATTTTTGCATCTCACACTATTCATTTTGGGTTTTAGACGATGGCTGGAACCTGAAGGAACCGTGTTGATCAATGCAATGGACAATGCAATGATTGTCCTCCTGAACAAACAAATGTTATGGGAGATGGAGTGCAAAATCTTATTGCTATCCTTACACAAGCTATGAATCATTCTGGACTTCCAAATGAGCAGAGAAAGGAACAGTATTCTATTGAGTCCTTCATGAGGCAACGTCCACCTTCTTTCAGTGGGACTTCCGATCCACTTGTTGCTGAACAATGGATCAGTACCACAGAAAAGATATTTTCAGTTCTTCAATGTTCTGAACATGATAAAGTCATCTTAGCAGTATATCGTTTGGAAGGTGAAGATGATCAATGGTGGAATCTTATCAAGAATACGAGTCCAAGAGATGAAATTGAGTCCTTGGAATGGGATGAGTTCAAGAACTTGTTTTTTAGTAAGTATTTCCCTCGTATTCTTCGAACAAAGATGGAGAAGGAGTTTCTTGAACTAAAGCAAAAGGATGATGAATCTATTGGTATATATGAAGAGAATTTTACAAGACTTGAAAGGTATGCATCTGGCATTATCATCCAACCTGAAAGTAAAGTTGATCGATTTTTCAGTGGCTTAAAACCAAGTCTTCGAAGGGAATTAGCTAAAAAAAACTTCAGTAGCTATGAAGAAATTGTGCGTTGTGCTATCAAGGTAGAAATGTAATTTGGTGTTACATATCCATCTCATGGTTTTGACAAGAAACGAAAGATGGAGTTCAAGGAGAAATCTCGGAATAATGATGAAAAGAAGATGAATGTTTCCTTATGCACAAAGTGTGGAAAGAAGCATGGTGGAGACTGTCTTAAAGGGACTAGAAAATGTTTTAAGTGTGGAAAAGAAGGTCATCGAGCAGCTGAGTGTCGAAGTAATGGAAAAAGGGTTTCTAATAATGTGAATAAAGCAAACACTGTAGAGAATGCACCACCAACACTTCAATGCTTCAAGTGCAAGGAAATTGGGCATTATGCTAATAAATTCCCTAATCCAAGGGTTAATGATGATCAACATGAGAAACCACTGAAGGCAATGGACAAAGGGAAGTCACATGCGATCACTATTGGCGATGTTGAATATGACAACGATGTGGTGGAATGATTAAGTGTTTATGTAATGGGATTCCAAAATAATATTGTATCATGGAGTATTGGAATATTTATGTATTGGTCTAATGTGATATTCAAAGTGATTGAGATATTTTTGGAAATAAGATGATATGTGCATAATGAAGGGAAAACGAGAAAATGAAATGTTTAACAGTATTCATGAGCTCATGATTGATATAAGGACTAAGTGATATCATGGTTTGAGTATATAGAATTTTGAGGATATTGGTATGTGGAAAGTGGTAACTTTTAACTGCATTCATGTTTTCTCTATGGTTCAATGGGTATTCAAGAGAGTACATGATTAAGGCCTTTGAATGTTTGGAATGTGACCAACAAGACATATTTTATGATATATGGGGATCAACGATGGTATTAAATCTCTGGTAATCGTTTTCACTATATTATGAGAGTGGAATGAAGTATTATGGATAAGCCTAAAGATTGGAATGGATTATGTTGGACATAAGTTAGTATTGTTTAAGGATAGAAGTTTTTTCGATATTATTGATGGGATGTTATAGTAATATAGTTTTAGAAAATGGACAACCTGTAGGACGTGCGACAGCCCATCGCGTCGGACAAGGCTGTGGGAATCGAACCCACAACCAAAGTGCGACTGGCCTTTATCACCTACCACTGGCCTACAAGAAGTCCCTGTTTAGTAGAAACTAGTTTTATTTTATTAAGCAGTACGATATATGAAGTATAAGTCCATTTTAGGAACCATATATGATTAATCTCATTATAGATCGACTTATGTATATAATTTTTTCTAACCTTTTGTTTGAGACAGATGGAATGACCCGTCATTCTATCACATGATCTGCTAATTCTTCACGAATAAAAAATTCAACTTCATTTCTTTATGATATGATGTGGAAATTGTTCAATTCACGAACAACAGTGAGATTGTAACAAAATCATGTAAGTATTTCTTTTAATTCATCAACTTTAGGGAAATGATCTTGAAAACCAAAAATGTTTTCCTAGTGATCTTATATCTGATGAATCAGATGGTACCTTAGATCGTCACAAATTTATGGCTTTGTGATTGCTGGCTTTTCTATAGCCATGTTCTCTACCACTCTCTATCAGAACATGATGGTTAGATTTCTCTTCCATATCCATATTTTCACCTATGTGGAACCCCAGTGATTAGTTTATTTGGGTAATCGTTACATTTCATACATTAGTTTTTAAAGACAAGTTTTGGTATTCCTTTTTACGATGTGGGTTTCTATTAAAGAAAATTTCGAATAGTAAACTATTTATAACCTCGACGAATTTCGAGGGCGAAATTCAATTTAAGGGGGGTAGAATGCAACAGCCCGAGATTTTATGAAAAATATTCTTTTTAATTTTATTAATGTCTTGTGTTGTACGCTACACCAAAAGGAGCATGCACAACACACATCCATGACTTGCCTTGCATTACACACAATCGCAACCTTCCTCAATAGCGTGTGTAGTACGCAATACCGAGTTTCACTAAACAACGATATGCTACTAAAATATTATTAAAACTAGCCGTTATGAATAGTAATAACCACTTTTTGAAATTTTGTAAATTTTATTTTTAAAAATGGACTTCATTTTTGGATTCAGAGTATCGAATTTAGCCTAAGATGAAATTTTGGTACTTTTCAGATAACTTTCATATTCTGATGAATAGTGAAAATTACTAAATTATAATTAAAAACAACTTTTTTAATCAAAATAATTAATAGTGATAAATTATTAATTTTAGTGGTTTTAAAGTATATTTAGAATATTTTTTTACAATTTAATACAATGTTGGGCATTGGATGTAATTTCACATTTAAACCAGACCTAAACAAGTGTCAATCTTTTGATAGATATTGTTTCTTAAAAACACGCTACTTGTTTTAACAGCGGGATTTAATTATAAAATTAACTAATGCAACTTCTATGTTATGAATTTGGTAAAATAGACTTCATTTTTGAATTCGGAATATGAAATATAGCTTAGGATGAAATTTTGGCATTTTTCTGAAAAACTTCAATTTTTGATGAATAGTGAAACTACTAAGTGTTAGTTAAAAAACTGAATTTTTCATAAAACATAATTTTACCGCTTTTGTGAATGGAATTTCAAAAATCCGAGAGACAACGATTGATGTCAGTAAGTAAAATGTGGTTCAATGAGATGAAAATAATTTTTGGTGAATAGTAACTTTTTACTTTTATTTACCACGGTTAAAAGTAAATAGGGTAATTAAGGGTAAAAATGATATTAATATTATCCTAACACATGTCCTAATCCTATTGGACAAGTTTATCTCGACCAAAAACAACCTTAAGTGTAAAATATTATCATTTACGCCCACTTGGATTGGATTAGGACATTTATTGTTAATTAATTCAAAGAAGAGTTAAAAGAGTTAAAATCAATGTTTATTGTAACACCCCAAGATTTTATAGTGTGTTATTTCTTCAAAATAATTCAATAACTTTCACTACACGCAACACCAAGTTCAATCGCACCATGACTTACCAAACAAGCCATTCCAAAGAGGTTATGAATAGTGTTAACTAAATTTTAAACTTTATATAATCCTTGTAATTTTAGAATCCATATTATGAGTTTCTTAGATATAATGCAAGAACAAATTCATTTTTAGTATTGAACTTTTATCAACTTTTAATAGTGAACCCTTTTTAAATACAATATTTTAAACTTTTTGACTAAATGGGGACATCAAAAATTTAAAATGAAACACCCCAAGCTTCCTCGGTATGTTTCCTTTCGAATAATGCAATGACGTGCATTGTACGCAACTTCGAGATTTTAACACACCACAACCAATCAAACTAGCCGTTATGAATAGTAATACCTACTTTTTGAAATTATATATATTTTATATTTCAAAATGGACTTCATTTTTGGATTCGGAATATCGAATTTAGCCTAAGGTGAAATTTTGGTACTTTTCGGATAACTTTCATATTTTGATGAATAGTGAAAATTACTAAATTTTAATTAAAAACAACTTTTTTAATCAAAATAATTAATAGTGATAAATTGTGAATTTGAGTGGTTTTAAAGTATATTTAGAATATATTTTTACCATTTAATATAATGTTGGTCATTGGACATAATTTTACAATTAAACCGAACATAAACAAGTGTCAATCTTTTGATAGTTATTATCTCTTAAAAACACGCTTTTTGTTTTGACAGTGGGAATTAATTTTAAATTAATTTCTGCCACTTATGTGTTTTGAATTTAGAAAAATGGATTCCATATTTGGAATCAGGATGTCCAAATTGTGTAAATAGGTAACTTTTATTTTTATACATTTTGAATAATTACTGCGGTAAATATTTTATTTACCATGGTTAAGGGTAAATCCAGTAAATAAGGGTTAAAAAAAATAATATTATAATAATACTAAATTACCCTAAAATGTGTCTTAACCCTATTGGTTGATACATGGTCGACCATGGGCATCTTTGGGTCAATTTTGGGACCCCATGGATCCACTTGTAAGTGATAATGACACTTTATTTTAATTAAGTCAAAATGAATACAAAAATGACACAAGCATATATCTTTTAGGACAACAATTTTTACATAGGGTTATACATGTTGGATTTTCGATTATAAATATTCATTATAAAGCTAACAAGATTTCCTACATAATGATATTTTATTTATAATTTTTAGACATTAAATAAGTTATTTTATTTATGACACAATGATGATGCAGTAATTACTATAATAGTGAAAAATTAAAATAATTGATATTATAAATACCCAAATAAATATAATATGACACTTTTAATGAATTAAACTAATTTTCTAGGCTAATATGATATATTAGGATTGATTTAATGGACTTTTTTCGAAGTAATCAATCTGTTATGAGTTTCACAAAAATCAACTATTGAATAGTGTCAAAATTGACATAAAAGAGTTCTTAAAACAAATATTATATTATTAATTGATATTAAATTCCTAAAAATCTAAGGTTCGGCCAAGAGACTTATATTATGATAGGTTAATCATTAATGGACCACTTGGGGGTCTCTTGGATGTATATAGTAAGTTTATTAACCATAATATATAAAAATACAAAGAGACATTGTAAAAGTGAAACTAATTAACTTAGAGTTAATACTTAAAGATAAGGTTAATATAAGTACCCAAACCTGTCTAAATTCTATTGGATGAGTTGTTTTCGACCTATCCCCACCTCATCCTTTGAATAGTCAACTTTGGAGCCTTTGTAAACCGAATATGAATTTATTATAAATTAATATTTCTAACTTTTCCAAAGGTGCCCCTCACCCCTCTTATAAAAGGGCACTCCTCCTTCTCATTTCTTCACACCGTCAAAGCCTTTTGGTTCGGCCAAACTCTGCCCAAATACTCTCCCAACATCCCTCACTACAACCTAGAGGACTTAGTTTGATCATAAAACCAACCTAAGGAGCCCTTTTGATCAAATCAAAAGGAAGAACCCAAAGAAGAGGTAATGATTTCACCACCCTTTTCTAAGTTCATTTCTTCTTCCACTTCTTCTTCCTTTGTTCATACCATTCTGAAATAATAACTCCAGTATCTCACATTTACTGTGATGTTATTATAAATATGGTACAATCATATTCAGTATTCTATCCACCCTTTGAATAACATGTCACCATACGTGCGTACGTACGGCTTACCGTCTCCACGTCGTGGTGTAATTGTTATTCAATATAATATTATTTGGATGGGTATAATAATGATGTGTAACTCATGTAAATAATAAATATAACATGTTAATGATTCTGTATATATGATATACCATCCATTTATATATTATTTTAATATCAAAAGAATGATATTGTCGCTCGTGCGTACGTACGGACTACCGTCTCCACGAACGCGATGAGATTAATTCTCCATCGTATCCATTCAAGTATAATTATCATTTTATGATTTAAAAATGATGTTTAAGGACTTGATATCATTCTGGATATGAATAAGATACAACAAACATGGCTTATGTAACAAAACATATAAAAGAAAATGAGTAAGTTAACACCCGAAACGATGATAATTCTAAGATATTATTAATAAATCAATGTTAAAAGATCATATATGATATCATATTAATATATATGATTCTTGTATAATTTAATAACAATTATTTCACCATTATACAGGAGGTTAACCAACCCCAACCAAGGAAAAGTACAAGGTAAGGGTTATTTTACAATCTCTTCATTATCCGAGGTTGTTTATATGTAAAAATCTACTGGGATCTCTTTATCATCCACATCCATGTTTCTTAAAAATATATTTCAAAACATTTTTACTATTTACAAGAATATGGGTTAAAGCCATTTATACCCTTTTTTTGACTTTTTATAAGAGGTTTATAAAGGAATCTTTCCGTCGTTTTCAAAACAAGGTCCTTTTTAACCTTTTCGACAGAATTGAGGTAAGAATGTTTTTTTTAACTTATACGGCGGGTGCGGTTATTTTACGCCATTATAAAATCTTCAAAGCTTTCCTTACAAGCTTATAAGAATATTTTCAAACAAAATGTTTTATTTTATATGGATCTTAAATGATTTCAAAATAAAAGGAGATACTTCTTTAAAAAGAATTTTGATTTCATCTATGTCAACATCCTTTGATGGATTTTAAGATTATTTGAAGTTGATTTATTATGATACAAAACTTCTATATTGTATTGAAGGTTTTGTGATATGTTTGACTGTGGATGTGCTATTTTTATACCATTCATAGTTTATGGTGAAATTATTGACATTTCGTATGCTAGTTTTAATACGAATGTTTATGTTATGTTTAAACCTTTTCATATGGGAATGCATTGGACTTAATAAGTGACGGGTGGAGCCCGCTATAGCTCCTCGATGCATCGGTAGGTCTCATGAGACAAACTAGTGTCTTGGCACAAGGCCTTGACAAAATCTTATTTGTAGTCTTGGCACGAGGCCTTGGCTATGTGGTTATGATAGTCTGGCATTATGCATTCCAACATTATGAAAGTGGTTATTGATATTGCATGTGATTATTCGATTAGTAGAATATCCATGTGAATAAGTAAATGGCATTATTTCATTTTACTTTTGCCATACTATGTTGAAGTTCAATTTTAAAAGGCTTTTGTTTTAGTAATTCATTGCCTTAAATGTTTATGCTTATTTTGAATGTTCCGCTATATTGTTATCCTTACTGGGCATTTGAGCTCACCCCTTTTCTATGTTTTATTTTTCCCAGGTAGTGAAGAAGTAAATTATGAATGACTTGCAGGGATATTATGAGGGGTTAATAGTGTGGATATGAAGACTTTGTTGTTGTAGTAGTTTTTCACTTTGAAATGTAATGTAAAACTTTATGATTATATCTAGTGTTTCCAAGGCTACTAAACCAATCGGTCTTTCGGGATTTGATCTTTCTTGTGATCATGCCAATGTTATGTAATAATGCACCGACTCTGGGTAACTGGGGTCGGGGCGTTACAGTTGGTATCAGAGGAAGTTTAGTACAAACCTTGGAATCTAGATTTAGATAAACTCTGATTAGAGCACGTAGACTTAAGATGAACTTTGAGGATTAGTATAGAAGAACTTCCTAGAATTTTGGTATTGTAGAGATTTTGTGAGTTTTCCGAGCAATACATCCCTGTCTGGATACGAGCAGGTAGAGGCGGCTCTGGCACAGATGTACCTAGGGGTAAAACCCGAAAACACCGCTTTGAGCTAGACTCGAACGGGAACTGGTGCACGACAACGGGCCTTGCTGCACTCTTGGTTACGACACTCCCGGGGGATATGCTTAGGATAACTCTCACTATCTTTACAAATCATTATGAAGGGTTTATGAGTATATACATCCTCAAAGAAAACATTTTTATGATTATGGATTATATCCATAAATAGTTCAATTTATGTTAAGTGTTTTATAAGTATGGGATTATGTATTTTGATTCATAAACTGATCTAGTGTATGCCATTGTTTAGAAATGGCGCCCAGTAGAAGGAATGAGAACTCCAGAAATGCACATGATCCAAAGAGAAGGAAGGATCATATCATTCATGGTCTTAAGCTAGAATTTATAAGAGAAATAGTCTCCCATGTATTATCATCATATGAAGAAATAATATCATGTGTTGATAAGATAAGTAAAGAGTTTACTGAGTCCTATGGCTTTGAAGGGAAGCAAGAGAAGAAAAGGATGGAAGAGAGAAAGACGGATAAAGGGAAGAGGGAAAAGAATAATTTTCCCATATGTGGTAACTGTGGAAAGAAACACCCTAGAACTTGCCTAAAAGGAATGGGAGTTTGTTATAAGTGTGGAGGAAAAGGGCACAAAGTACGTGACTACAAGGGTAAGAAAATGGTTTCAAATGTACAATGCTTCATTTGCAAGGAGTTTGGACACTACGCGAACCTATGTTCCAGTCATCAGACTATGCCGCAAATGATGCTATTGGATAATAATCAAGTTATGATACTACCACAGATGAAGAGGAATGATTAGAGTTCTTATGTTGATTATGTCAATTGAGTGTTGTATCAACAATGTACTTGTTATAATGATTATGGAGTATATAAGGATTGTACTGCAGTACTATTTCATTAAGGACTTGAGATTGTGTGGAACAAAGAAAAGTGACTCAATAGCAGGATAAATTTTTGGAAAATATATGGTTGAGAGAAAGATAAACCATAATATGGTTCTGATACTGAGTTAGTGATTTTAGAATAATACATGATTGATTTGGATAAATTATATTGGATATTCTTGACTACCTTGGAACTGATTAATGATCTGTATATTCCATTATTGTTGGGGTTTAAAACATTTTTGGATTGATGAAGTATATCCATCATTCTATATGGAATAGGGGAGCATGAATGTAATCAATAAGGAATATGGTAATTCAGGATGTTTCAGTGTATTAAAAGAATACAAGATGAAGGTATTCATATGCTATTATGGGGTAAAAAGGATCTACATTATTCTTACCTTCCTTATAAATGTTGGACTGTGAGTTTGGACAGAAGTATTTTGGATAGTTCTAGTTTGGATTATTTTGGATTGCCATAAAAGGACAACCCGGAGGTCGGGCGGCAACCCATCACGTCCGGCAAGGCTGCGAGACTTGAACCCACAACCGAAGGGCGACAAGGGTGTATCACCTACCACTGGCCCATGAGATGTCTTGGATTAAATAATGTAGTTTTTTTAAAAGATCTGGTAGATGAATTATAAATTCATTTATTTTGGAACCCTGTATGAATAGTATAAATAGAAATTTTTTTACATTCTATTATCTTTTAGAGTGAAAGATGAGTTTGTGGTAGAAATTTATTAATGGATAAAACTCTAATTATAAAGTAAGTATATCTCCTTATGATCTTATCCAATCTCATAAATAAATTCCTCAACATTAATAAAAGGAACTTAGAACAAAAATGTTGTCCTAGATGGTACCTTAAATCATCACTAATTTATGGCTTTGGGATTTTTGGCCTTTTCATAGCCATGTTCTCTACCACTCTCCATCAGATAATTGATGGTTAGATTTCTCCTCCATATCCATATTTTCCTACATTGAACCCCAGTATGTGTTATTTTCGGTAATCTTCATACTTTCCACTCTTTATTTTAAATAGAGGCCTCATTAATTCATTTTTTGATGTGGGTTTTCCCACAAATATATTTTCTATTTTCAACCTTTTATTTTTGAAGAACAATTTCAAATTGCGAGGACGCAATTTATTGAAGGAGGGGAGAATGTAACCCCCCAAGATTTTATAGTGTGTTATTTCTTCAAAATAATTCAATAACTTTCACTACACGCAACACCAAGTTCAATCGCACCATGACTTACCAAACAAGCCATTCCAAAGAGGTTATGAATAGTGTTAACTAAATTTTAAACTTTATATAATCCTTGTAATTTTAGAATCCATATTATGAGTTTCTTAGATATAATGCAAGAACAAATTCATTTTTAGTATTGAACTTTTATCAACTTTTAATAGTGAACCCCTTTTAAATACAATATTTTAAACTTTTTGACTAAATGGGGACATCAAAAATTTAAAATGAAACACCCCAAACTTCCTCGGTATGTTTCCTTTCGAATAATGCAATGACGTGCATTGTACGCAACTTCGAGATTTTAACACACCACAACCAATCAAACTAGCCGTTATGAATAGTAATACCTACTTTTTGAAATTATATATATTTTATATTTCAAAATGGACTTCATTTTTGGATTCGGAATATCGAATTTAGCCTAAGGTGAAATTTTGGTACTTTTCGGATAACTTTCATATTTTGATGAATAGTGAAAATTACTAAATTTTAATTAAAAACAACTTTTTTAATCAAAATAATTAATAGTGATAAATTGTGAATTTGAGTGGTTTTAAAGTATATTTAGAATGTATTTTTACCATTTAATATAATGTTGGTCATTGGACATAATTTTACAATTAAACCGAACATAAACAAGTGTCAATCTTTTGATAGTTATTATCTCTTAAAAACACGCTTTTTGTTTTGACAGCGGGAATTAATTTTAAATTAATTTCTGCCACTTATGTGTTTTGAATTTAGAAAAATGGATTCCATATTTGGAATCAGGATGTCCAAATTGTGTAAATAGGTAACTTTTATTTTTAGACATTTTGAATAATTACTGCGGTAAATATTTTATTTACCATGGTTAAGGGTAAATCCGGTAAATAAGGGTTAAAACAAATAATATTATAATAATACTAAATTACCCTAAAATGTGTCTTAACCCTATTGGTTGATACATGGTCGACCATGGGTATCTTTGGGTAAATTTTGGGACCCCATGGATCCACTTGTAAGTGATAATGACACTTTATTTTAATTAAGTCAAAATGAATACAAAAATGACACAAGCATATATCTTTTAGAACAACAATTTTTACATATGGTTATACATGTTGGATTTTCGATTATAAATATTCATTAGAAAGATAAAAAGATTTCCTACATAATGATATTTTATTTATAATTTTTAGACATTAAATAAGTTATTTTATTTATGACACAATGATGATGCAGTAATTACTATAATAGTGAAAAATTAAAATAATTGATATTATAAATACCCAAATAAATATAATATGAAACTTTTAATGAATTAAACTACTTTTCTAGGCTAATATGATATATTAGGATTGATTTAATGGACTTTTTTCTAAGTAATCAATCCGTTATGAGTTTCACAAAAATCAACTATTGAATAGTGTCAAAATTGACATAAAAGAGTTCTTAAAACAAATATTATATTATTAATTGATATTAAATTCCTAAAAATCTAAGGTTCGGCCAAGAGACTTATATTATGATAGGTTAATCATTAATGGACCACTTGGGGGTCGCTTGGATGTATATAGTAAGTTTATTAACCATAATATATAAAAATACAAAGAGACATTGTAAAAGTGAAACTAATTAACTTAGAGTTAATACTTAACGATAAGGTTAATATAAGTACCCAAACCTGTCTAAATTCTATTGGATGAGTTGTTTTCGACCTATCCCCACCTCATCCTTTGAATAGTCAACTTTGGAGCCTTTGTAAACCGAATATGAATTTATTATAAATTAATATTTCTAACTTTTCCAAAGGTTCCCCTCACCCCTCTTATAAAAGGGCACTCCTCCTTCTCATTTCTTAACACCTTCAAAGCCTTTTGGTTCGGCCAAACTCTGCCCAAATACTCTCCCAACATCCCTCAATACAACCTAGAGGCCTTAGTTTGATCAGAAAGCCAACCTAAGGAGCCCTTTTGATCAAATCAAAAGGAAGAACCCAAAGAAGAGGTAATGATTTCACCACCCTTTTCTAAGTTCATTTCTTCTTCCACTTCTTCTTCCTTTGTTCTTACCATTCTGAAATAATAACTCCAGTATCTCACATATACTGTGATGTTATTATAAATATGGTACAATCATATTCAGTATTCTATCCACCCTTTGAATAACATGTCACCATACGTGCGTACGTACGGCTTACCGTCTCCACGTCGTGGTGTAATTGTTATTCAATATAATATTATTTGGATGGGTATAATAATGATGTGTAACTCATGTAAATAATAAATATAACATGTTAATGATTCTGTATATATGATATAACATCCATTTATATATTATTTTAATATCAAAAGAATGATATTGTCGCTCGTGCGTACGTACGGACTACCGTCTCCACGAACGCGATGAGATTCATTCTCCATCGTATCCATTCAAGTATAATTATCATTTTATGATTTAAAAATGATGTTTAAGGACTTGATATCATTCTGGATATGAATAAGATACAACAAACATGGCTTATGTAACAAAACATATAAAAGAAAATGAGTAAGTTAACACCCGAAACGATGATAATTCTAAGATATTATTAATAAATCAATGTTAAAAGATCATATATGATATCATATTAATATATATGATTCTTGTATAATTTAATAACAATTATTTCACCATTATACAGGAGGTTAACCTACCCCAACCAAGGAAAAGTACAAGGTAAGGGTTATTTCACAATCTCTTCATTATCCGAGGTTGTTTATATATAAAAATCTACTGGGATCTCTTTATCATCCACATCCATGTTTCTTAAAAATGTATTTCAAAACATTTTTACTATTTACAAGAATATGGGTTAAAGTCATTTATACCCTTTTTTTGACTTTTTATAAGAGGTTTATAAAGGAATCTTTCCGTCGTTTTCAAAACAAGGTCCTTTTTAACCTTTTCGACAGAATTGAGGTAAGAATGTTTTTTTTAACTTATACGGCGGGTGCCGTTATTTTACGCCGTTATAAAATCTTCAAAGCTTTCCTTACAAGCTTATAAGAATATTTTCAAAGAAAATGTTTTATTTTATATGGATCTTAAATGATTTCAAAATAAAAGGAGATACTTCTTTAAAAATAATTTTGATTTCATCTATGTCAACATCCTTTGATGGATTTTAAGATTATTTGAAGTTGATTTATTATGATACAAAACTTCTATATTGTATTGAAGGTTTTGTGATATGTTTGACTGTGGATGTGCTATTTTTATACCATTCATAGTTTATGGTGAAATTATTGACATTTCGTATGCTAGTTTTAATACGAATGTTTATGTTATGTTTAAACCTTTTCATATGGGAATGCATTGGACTTAATAAGTGAAGGGTGGAGCCCGCTATAGCTCCTCGATGCATCGGTAGGTCTCATGAGACAAACTAGTGTCTTGGCACAAGGCCTTGACAAAATCTTATTTGTAGTCTTGGCACGAGGCCTTGGATATGTGGTTATGATAGTCTGGCATTATGCATTCCAACATTATGAAAGTGGTTATTGATATTGCATGTGATTATTCGATTAGTAGAATATCCATGTGAATAAGTAAATGGCATTATTTCATTTTACTTTTGCCATACTATGTTGAAGTTCAATTTTAAAAGGCTTTTGTTTTAGTAATTCATTGCCTTAAATGTTTATGCTTATTTTGAATGTTCCGCTATATTATTATCCTTACTGGGCATTTGAGCTCACCCCTTTTCTATGTTTTATTTTTCCCAGGTAGTGAAGAAGTAAATTATGAATGACTTGCAGGGATATTATGAGGGGTTAATAGTGTGGATATGAAGACTTTGTTGTTGTAGTAGTTTTTCACTTTGAAATGTAATGTAAAACTTTATGATTATATCTAGTGTTTCCAAGGCTACTAAACCAATCGGTCTTTCGGGATTTGATCTTTCTTGTGATCATGCCAATGTTATGTAATAATGCACCGACTCTGGGTAACTGGGGTCGGGGCGTTACATGTATTTACTAAAACATTTTTAATATAGGGTTATAAATAATATAAATTCGATTTTAAATATTCCTTAGAAAGCTAAAACGATTTCCTACATAATGGTATTTTATTTGTAATTTTTAGACATCAAATAAGTTAATTTATTAATGACACAAAGATGATGCAGTAATTATCTTATTAATGAAATATTGACATAATTGATATTATAAATACCAAAATAAATGTAATTTATGACTTTTAATGAATTACACTAATTTTATAGGTTACTATGATATATTAGTGTTGATTTAATCAACATGGTTAGAACATATAATTATGTTATGATTTTCAAAAAAATCATATATCAAATAGTGTAAAAATTGACACAAAATAGTTTTTAGATCAAATATTATATTATTAATTGTTATTTTATTCCTAAAAATCTAAGGTTAGGCCAAATGACTTAGATAAGGATATATATATTAATAATAAACAATTTGGGGTTCGTTTTCCATGTTATAGTAATTTTATTAACCATATAGTGTAAGAAAACAAAAAGACACGGTAAAAGATAAATTATTTAACTTAAAGTTAAATATAATTGATAAGGTTAAAATAATTACCTAAACTTGTATAAATCCTATTGGTTGATAGGAGTTCGACCCATCCCCACTTTAGCTTCGAAATAAGACCTTTTGGAACCATTATAAACCGATTTTGACTTTAATATAAAATAATATTTTGAGATATTCCTAAGGTGCCCCTCTCCTCCCTTATAAAAGGACACCTCCTCCCCCTCCTCCTCACACCAATTTGAGCACTCAAGCTCGGCCAACCCCTGCCAAAATACCTTCTCCACTTCCCTAGAATAATCCTAGAGGTCCGGGTCTTCTTCAAAGAGCAATCTTAGTTCCCTAAGTGGAGGATTCAAAGAGGCGTTCCAAAGAAGAGGTAATATCCATTACCGATCTTTTCAATTTCTTTTTTCTTCAACTTCTTCTTCTTTAGTTGTTTCATGATAAAGTAATAACATCAGTATTAATTACATACTGATATGTTATTATAAATATGAAACAACTCTAATTAACCTTCTATCCATCCTATGGAAAAAGGAAATCACCACGCGTGCGTACGTACGGAATACCGTCTCCACGCCGTGGTGTAATCTATTTTCCGCCACCACCTTAATTGGATGGGTATAATGGTTTAATTAGTAACAATATATGATTATTATAAAGTGATATTGATACTGAAATAGTATACATACACTTCAACACAATTCCATGACCATGGGCACGATATCATCACTCGTGCGTACGTACGGACTACCGTCTCCACGACGCGATGAGATTCATTCTCAATGATTAACCATTCATGAATGATTATAAAGTATATATAATAAGTACTAATGAAATATATGACATAAAAATGATACTTGAATTATTTATATTTATGTCTTCTACTTAATTCCATTCAATTCAATAAGGAAACGAAAACAACATTCATGCGTACGTACGGACTACCGTCTCCATGAACGGTGTATTTCTTTCCATTTACTGATTTATTATATATGTATATTCGGAATATATATATATATAAATCATTTTTTATATTCTGGAATTAAGTAATCATGATCTAAGTAACCATATGAATAATTACAAGTTAAAAACACGAATGACAAATGAGACAATTTTACCCAAAACGCTACTTTAACATGAATTTACAACAGAACGGGTAATATAAAGTCATCAGTGGACCATATATGATATAATAAAAATGAATATGATTCTGGAATAAGTCAATAACATGATTTAAATCATTATACAGGAGGTTCGGACACTTACAAAGTAAGTCGGGCCTAAGGTAAGGGGAAATATCACAATCTCATTTTTATCCGAGATTGTTTATACGTTGGTATTTACTGGGGTGTATTTTATCATCCACATCCATGTTCCCTCAATATGTAATATTGTTTCCATCCACTTAAAATAGTTTAAATCCAATTTTACCCTTCGGTGAGTTTTTAGTAAAGAATATGAAAGGAATCTTTTGTCGTTTTTTTCGTACGAGGTACTTTTTGACTTTTCCGACAAAAGTAGGAAGAATTTTTTTTAACTTATACGGCATGAATGGATTTTTAAAACATTATTTCCAAGAAGCTTCCTTTACATGTTTTCAAGTTTATTTTTAATCAACTTCTTTTAGTTTAAAATTTTATGACATGTTAAGAAAGGAAAAGTGTTTTTGAAGTAGAAAGGATATTTTCCTCAAGAACGGAGATCAAGTGTTTTATCAAAATTATTTTCCATCTAAGATTATAAAGGGTTCTGTTTTTATCCCTATTATTACATTGATTTGATTATGTTGTGAGGGAATTATTTTTATGAAGTCATTTACCTTATATGATTTTTTTATGATGTCATGATGTTTAAGATTCCCATTTTTATTACATGGGTTATGCAATGATGTGTGGTTTATGATTTTGTG
Source organism: Viscum album (assembly GCA_963277665.1). Classification (NCBI taxonomy): domain Eukaryota; kingdom Viridiplantae; phylum Streptophyta; class Magnoliopsida; order Santalales; family Viscaceae; genus Viscum; species Viscum album. The sequence continues at coordinate 1,676,907,867 of OY728133.1, forward strand.
GCACACATAAGAATGGTATCATTATGATATGGGTGGGACCTATGTGTCCCTCCAATGCATTGGGTAAAGATTTTATTTCTCATGAGATAGGCATGGCTGGAACGGTAGGTTATACCGGTTCAGTGAAACAGGACTGGAACGAGGGTGACTCGATTCAGAAAGGGACATTGTCCACTAAGATAGTCTTGGCAATGAGTCTTGACTAACAAGAAATGATTCTCTATGATTATGTGTGTATGCCACAACATTTCATGTTTTATGTTATGATTATTGTGATTACATTTCACTGCCATGATTTATCCCATGTTATGAGATTATGCTCTCTTTTGCAGGTTAAGAATTCCAAAATGTTATGTTCTTATGAATATGATGTGATTGATATTTATTTTGTTTACCCTTTCTGAGCATCTGAGCTCACCCTTTTATGTTTTCTTTTCACCCGGATATAAAGAAAGGTTTTAGGTATAAAAAAAAGGAAGATCTTTATGGGATATATTGAAGATCTTTCACCAGGATTATAAGATTATATTCCGAGTTTCCAAAGACACTAAACTATTAGGATCCTTGTGTGTGTGTTTTTGTTATGTACTAAGTATTCCGCAAATGTAATGTAATGTCAATGTACGTCAAGCTTCGGGTCTCTACATTTGTGACATGTAAGATTAAACCCCACCATAATAAAACACACAATGTTACCTGTATAACTCCAAATGTGTATCTTTAATTAAAAATTAACATTTTATTAATGAATTATATCATATTAATGTTCAATTTAATTCTTTATTGTATTAATAACATATTATTTTATTACTTATATCGGTGGAACCATTTTCTTGGGTTGAAATTATTTGTTCGTTAACTAATAAAATGGGAGGATATTTTTTAGAGGGGATCATAGATGTCAATGGATGAAGCGTTTTTGTATTTATTTTATTGTAGGATAATTGTAAATGTAATTATATAAAACATTTTATGATATGTATATAGAATTTTTTGTCAAACCCTTTTATGTGTGGTTTTTTTCTGGTGTGTACTTCTTTGTTCTTGTGTGCGTTGTGCAGGTGGTGTGTGTATTTGGTGTGCAAGTGCTGGTGGGTCTGCAATTATATAAATTCCACATCACCTGAATCTAGGACTCTATCAACTCTATTTTTAGGTATAATAAAATCATCTTTTCTATCACTATTTAGAGAACTGATAAAGTCCAACATTATCAGTTCTATTTCAAGGGCTGATTAAATGTCTCACTTATTCATGCTAAAATAGAACCGATAAATGGGGACATTATTAGAGTTTTTTATCCGGAATAATGAACACCGTTTATAAGTATTTAATAGCATTGTTAAAGTGTACCCTCCCTTTATCTTTGCAAATATTATTTTTTCATTTAAAATATTTATCTGTAGTAGTGTTGGATGTCGGGGTGGTCTCTTTTTCAAGTCTCCTTGACAACATATGTGTGTTTACAAGATTTTATTTGTAGCTTTATAGTTTCCCTTATCTAGACATTTGTAATGCGGAAAAGTTAATAATTTCGATTATTTTTTATTTATTAATAATACCAATATAATATTTGATATATGGCTTATATCGACTAACTAAAAATATTGTAATTGGAACCATATTTTCCAAAACCGCAGTGTCAGAATGTTTGTATAGCACTTAGTTTAGGACATCTAAATTATTTAAATCATTAACACACAATGGCTAAATATAATAGGCTTAATATTATATATATATTTATATATATGTATATATATATATTTCAAAGAACAATGTTTCTATTAATGATGAACCACCCTCATGATTTCCATTCATATTTCTTAAATTTGGATAATTTTATTGAGTTTATAATATCATTATTTATTTAAAAAAATTAAAAATTATATGTTTTCAACATATATTATTTTTCCTATAATTATAATTTTGATTTTTCAGTTTTTAATGTAATTTAATTTTTTACCAACAAATATACATTTAGTGTGATATTTCATGTTTTATAATTTCTTTTAACAATATGGATTATGAATGTTTTTTATAATTTTTTTAGATATTTAATAATATAGTATACATCACAAAATTTTTATTTCAAATTTTGATCATTCGACATTAAAAATTATTTTATTTACAAAAGAAATTATGAACATATGTTATATGGAGTTTTTTATTTTTTTAATATTTTTCTAATTGTTCTTTATTTTATATTAGTTTTATTTTTTGAAGAAAATTATTAAATTATTAGTTTTTACATTAGATCATATAAACAATGTTATAAATTTTGAAAATTCAGATTCTAATGAATTATCATTCTTTTTAAATGAAAACAGTTATGTTCTGTGTATTTTTTTATTTCCTTTAGATTAAATTTATTTTATTATTTTGATTAAAATGCTTAATTTTCTTTAACAAAAAATTGATATTCATTTAAAATTTTTATTAGGTAGTTTTGAATAAAATTCAAAATCCTCTTAAACACAAATCAAATGTTTTGGAGAATAATTTATTAAGTTATAAACTAATTTAATATTATTTAGTTTCTTTTTCCTTTTTTTAATATTTTTGTATCATGAAAAAAATATTCTTTATGTTAAATTATTATTATTCATATTTATATGGATTTCTAAAGTATTTTAAAAAATAAAACTTATGTTCTTGTGTTTTTATTATTCTATTGAATTTTTAATATTCTTGAGTAAATATATACATTATTTTTTCTGATTTTTCAATAGACTTGTTTTTTTAAACCCGAATATATGTTTTGTGTGGTAAATGTTAATTATCGATTATTAATATAATTTTAATTTATTTTAAACAAAATTTTATTTTGAAAATTGATTATTGGTAAGTTAAAATTATTAATATTCTTTAGGAAAAATATGTTTCAATTTTTTTACAATTGTATAAAATATTTTGTTCATAAAAAAACATATGATCTCTATTTTAAATAATTAATGACACTTCATATGTCCAAGGAACATGATGTGGCATAAACATACACTCCCTACAATGCTTAGGCATGCCATGAAAAACTACCCCATTCATTACCTTTCACCCATGAATAAAACATAATCTCTGATTTAAATAATGATTATTTAGATTAAAACATGTTTTTATTTATTTCTAAATTATAATACTTGTTTCCTAAGAAATGTTTCCTTTTTTTATTATTATTTAAACATTCTTGACTTCAGATGTATTTTATATTTAATAATGAAATCTCTAAATATTTACTATTAATAATAAAAAATGTTTGGTTTTTAGATGATCATTTTCAAGTTATCAATAAATTTATAATAGTTTTAAACACAATAAATAAGTTTTATGGCCGTATTTATATAATTAAAAAAATTTCTTAAAGTCCTGAGTTTAAATGTATTTTAGCTTTGTATAAAATGATTAAATATTTAGTTTTTTAACCTAGATCAAATCTTCCATGTTTTAATTTTTTATTATTAAAATTTTAACAAAATTTTATTATTTTTTATTTAGATTATTTAGTTTCTATTTCTTGTCAAAATATTTTAAATGATAAAATATATGTTCTCATGAATTGTTTATGTAATAAAAATTTTATAATAATATTTATTAATCATATTTCATTGAAAATATTCATAAAAATTTAGTTTTTATGAAAATAGTTTAAATTTTTTAAATTTAGATTATTTAATTATAATAATGTTTACGATAATTTAAACAGTCAACATATATTATTTTAAAATAATTATTATTTTATTAATATTTTTAATTGTTTTGATATTTATATATATGATTAATTTTTTTTTAAATTTAATATATATTTTTTTCTAAAATAGATCATTTGATCACTATTTTTAATAATAATTATTAATTTTTAATCGATTTTATGAAGAAAAAAAATATTATCAATAGATTTTCTTCTAGTTTTTAAATTTTTTAGTGTCATTGATTTAATATATTTTTTTATTTTTGTGGTTACAGATTTATTGAGTGGTTAAGTAAATCTATATTTTACTATGGTTATATCACCTTATTCCCCCTTATTGGGGAATTTAAGAGTCATTTATGATTAATGATACAAGTATGGAGGTAGATGATAACACAACTAGGGGTGAAGAGTACATGCATTTGTAGTTTTGTACATCAAATGGAAAGCCTTAAAGCTATAAAACTGTAATTATTTTTCTATATAGTGAATCTTCTCTTATAAAAGGTGTGTGATATTTCTTACTAGATCATCGGTATGCATTTTGATTCATTTCATGTAACCTCCAAGACATTAGATAAATTATTTTATACATATATATGTTCATTAAAGACAATAAACATATAATATGAAGAATTATTTCTTGATTGTTATTATTACCCTTTGATTTATAAATGTTTTTTTAGAAAATAATATATTAATATTTAGATTTTCTAACACATAAAATAATTTTAATTTTAAAAAATATTTTGATAATATTTTTATTTCATTTTAAATAGAAAACCATGTTTTCTAGTGAAGTGTTTCTAATCTAATTAATAGTATTAATTGTAATATACATAAGGTGGTACTCTCTAATGCGATCAAGATAGGTTGTAACATGACTTTAGAAACATTTACCCATAAGTTAAAGACAATCAATTTACTATGAGGTTCGTAATTATATAGTGAGGAGACTATACCATCAAGAATAGTGTGAGAATAATAATGAAAATATGATAAACCAAATCAAACATACACCTAATTCAGATAAACATACAAATCCATATCAATCAAAATCAAAAAACCATCTTATGTCATACTAAATATCATCTAAATTTAAGGATGAAAGTCATTCATGTTAAAAACTAAAAACTAGAACCATATAAAATACTCATAAAAATCATGATTTTCAACCTCATACATGGTCATATCTTCAATCTCCTATCCCATCCAAAAAATCAATAAACCATGAAATGGGTCCGTTGCATTTTTTCAAACCAGTATCCATGATTTCTGTCCAGGTACAAAATGATGTTCAAACAAGAAGTGAGTAAAACTCAATAGGATGACTCTCACGGTGACAAAAAATATTGTATGAATAAACAATGCATGAAACAATAAATAATAAGGGGAATTTATTAATATATTCACATAGAAAATAAAATAAAACTAGAAACCTTTGTGCTATGGGTAGTCACATAGGGGAAGTCAAACCCACATCATCATGATGAAACATATATTCGTAATGTGGTGGGTTCTAATAATTTGGATGAAACACCATTACTATGTATCAAGAAAACTGAACAAATTTCCATTTGGGGATTATCCTGCCTATGATGACTCACCCATATTGCCTATCATGGAACAACATGTCTCATCCTCAGGAATCTAAATTGAAATCCATGCTAATTCCCATTATGGAGTAACTTACATAGTCCTATGGTGCATTACCCATGTCAAGGGAGAAGTACAATGGAATTGTAAACACTGGAAAAAATGTGAATTCTAATTCTACGGTTTCTTACATGTTCCCATGTAGATTTACACATTTTGGGGGGAATGTACTACCAGACCCAATGTGAACTCTCATTCAAGGGATTCTAGTGTGTTCACATAGAGCATTTCTTGTTCCAAGGGAGATTAACTCAATTCAAAAACATATTCAACCATATCTAATGCATTTCAACTAATCATAAATGCCACACATGTCATGTTATGCCATATTGGTAAGGTTATTCAAATTACTAATTAAAAATAATTTATTTCATTATGCAATTTTACCAATTTTCATAATAATCCTAATAATCCAATTTCTCATTCAATATATTCCAAATTAGAATTTCACTTCTCATTAGATTCATATTACATCATTCCATTATTCAAATTATAATTTTATGCCAACAAAACACTTTTAAACTAAGTGATTATTTATCATGTAAATTATATCAATTCAAACACTAATCCAATTCACATTTTCAAGTCAATCCATAATAGTTTTTCAATTTATCATAGGTCTCTAGGTACATATGTTCCAATTTCCAACTCAAGGTCAAAGGTAGGCACGCATCTTGGGTGGTCTCATGTAATAGTCTCGATGCCAAAAGTCCCAGCAAGATCAATGTGATGTCCAATCATGAAGAATTTTATAATAATAATTAATAAAATTTTTGGGCATGGTGTTTCAAAATTATTGAATAGGATAAACATACTAGATATAAAAAATGCGATACATAGTTTTTTAGACCACCCACCTTATGAAAAACGATAGAAGGAATCCAAGATCTAGCACTAGATCAATGTGAAACAGCAGGACCCCCTATTCTTAACAATCATCACACCTGACCAGGGATGTAAAAAGGTAATCTAAGTATACAACATGATTAAAACACCAATTCCAATTAGAAACCGCCATTTATGAATAATGTATAAAAACATAAATCAAAAAACCTACAAAATATGTTGAAGAAGACTCAATAGTCTTTGTACACCCTTCACAATTTAAAATATCATATTAGGATTTAATTAGATTTAATTTTGATTTTAAAAGTGGTTTGGGGGATATGATTTTTTTTCCTTGTTACATTGGCACTGCCCAATGCTACCGACCTGCTGGGGGCACCACTAGATAGATAGTGGTGTCTGCTAGTTATCCTTCATAGTGGAGGACCCCACTAGATGGTCTGTGTATCCCTTTAAGGAGACCATCTATACCCATGTCCACAGGAAAGAAGGTGATCCACTTGTAGGCTTATTGGTTTTTAGAGTAGCACACTGATTGGCCAGTGGACTTCCCTCGCTAGTCAGTGCTGTTGAAGAATCTCCATTGATACGCACCACCACTATCCTCCTTCTATCTGAGCATCTTTATCTCCCTAATAACATTTGAATCAAAATTTTATGATGAGAATGGGTCTCAATAACAAAACAAAAAGAGGAATGTAATTGGGAAATGATTGGATCTTTCAACATCATAAACACATAACATCTCATCCTCGAGCTATGCTCCCAAGCAACACTGAGAGGTATTAGTGAACAACTTAATCAACTATTCACATATTATAGAAAATATCTCCCATGTATCTTCTTTAACACACCCATAATGAAATTATACTATCAAAAAAGGAATAGTCTTTTGTTATTGATTATGCTCACTATATTCTATGATAAGGATCATATTCTGCTCAAAGGACACATCAGCATCATGCTCAACGTCATCAACCTCAATAACCAAGAATGGTTTAGAGTTATCTATATAACTTTGTGACATATGAAATTTATTGTGAATTAAAATATTTATGTTGAATATTTAATTAGTATGCCCCTGGATCAATGCAAAAACTATAAAAACGACTACATAAATTTGGGTGAAAGATTTTCCTACCGTAGTATAAAGTGTTTCACTAGCCTTGGTGACACCCAAATAAAAATATGATGACAAACGAAAAACTCTAGTGCTCTAATACTGTGGTAAAAATATAATTTCATCATAATCTTCATGGTCACCAACTACTTTCTGATCTTCTAGACATGCTCAAATGTCCCCTGCATGAGACTAGGACTAACGAGCATTGAATCTCCCACCTCTAACCAACATAATGTAAAATGACAAAAAAATTTATATAAGGCATTAAAAGATCCATTTGGATAAAATATTGGATTATATTATTATAATTGAACTCCAAGAGAGATAGAAAATTCTATAAAGAACAACAAAAATCAAAAAAATAGTCTTCTAAAATATTCTCTAGAATTTGAATTGTCTATTTAGATTGGACATTAGTATGAGGATGATAGTTTTTGATCAAAAGTACCTGTGATCATAGCACCATATAAAGGCCCTCCTAGAAGCATGATGTGAGATGATGATCTTGAATTGAAAAAACACATAATATAACACCAGTTATTCATACTATCTCCCATATATATATTACCCATTTGACAAATGACGATGGTCTCCCTTATAGGAAAGAAGTGGGTTACCTTCATCAATTTATCCACTATCACTCATAATGCATTATTTTAATGAGGTGCCCTGGGTAATCATATGATGAATTTCATGGTCACAAAATTGAACATCTATTTTATACTGAGAAAATTATGTATTAACCCAATAGGATTCTATTGCTTGGACTTTACATATTTATAGGTGAAACATCAAACCAAAAATTCCACTATCTCATTCTTCATCCTTGGATAGTAGTATTACCTATAAAAATTATGATACATCATTGTTAGAATTGGATGTACCACCCATTTATAATCATGGAGTTCACTCATCATATCCTCGTACAAACCTATAGGAACCCATATACGAACATAGAGATGAAGAAACTCATCGCAAGCAAGAGAAGAACCTAATGGTGGGTCCCCACTATATATAATTCTCTTTGATATAATCCCTCTAGATCATATTACATACCTATCTTGATATAATTTAAAATCATGCTAAAAGAAGATGTCAATGTTAAAGATTCAAATCATTAGGACACCCGAACATATAGAAACATATATGTAAAGAGGGATATAAGCTTCCACTCTTAACAAGATTCTCACACTACCTATTTTATTGACTTCCTACTAAATTCATGGATAATAACATTTACCTTTCTTTGTGTCTATGAAAACTCAAATTCGAAGGATTATATCTATTCAATCAACATTCACTACAGATGGTTTATATAACAAAGTGAAAATTTGTATTTGAGTCTCTTGTGATTTGTGAACACAGCAAAACTCATAACCAAGAGAAAATGTCGCCCACATATCAGGGTGTTTAACACTATAACTTCATCTAGATCATGAATGAGATAATTACTCCGATAAGTCATGAACTATATGTATCCATAAGAAAAAACACAATCCTCCTTAATTAAAACTCTTCTGATCCCAACTCCAAATGCGTCACAGTACACGATATACACTTTTCTAGGCATAGTAATGGTGAGGATTGGTGTAGAGGTCATGTTATTTTTTAATTCCTGAAAATCATCCTCGCAATAATCATACCAAAGAAAGTTCACCAAATTTTTTAGGCCATACATGAGCACTTCCAGTTAGGATAATCCTAGTATTAAAGCCTAATAATAGCTTACAATAACCCGAATCATCTCAATATTGAAGACATTCATGGGAGATTATGAAGATAACATGACTTCATACTTCACTAGGTCCACTAAAACACCATCCTATGAGATCACATGAACCATTAAGTGAATTTTTTTAATCAAAAAATTTGAATTTAATTAACATAGAAAATAAATAGTGCTCCATTAGTAGATTTATTATGATTCCATGATGTTGGACATGATTGCCTTAATATTGAGAGCACACCGTGATTTTATCAAAAAAAACTATAACAAGAAGATCCATATATAGATGTATGATTTGATTAATCAAGACCTTTAATATCACCAGTTTAATTGTAAATCAAAATAAAATTACCAAAAAACTCATATAAAGAAAATTTACAACAAAATGAAGTCAGGGTTATTTTAAATGATGTCACCCTCAACATATGGTACCCTAAATTCATGAAAATTTTGAAAAAATCTGAAAACCTCTCAACTGATTAAAGAGATCATCGATGCGTTGAAGGGGATATTGATTCATGAAAATTATGTGGTTTAGTTACTAATAACCCACACATAAGAAAAGATTCCTTTTATCCATCATGGTGAAATCAAATAGTGAAAAACACTTTATTTCTTGTATGTAACCATATCTTTATGATTTTTATGTTTGAATGAATATGGATAAAAATTGTGATATTTTATGGAATTTTTAGAGTTTTTAAGGCTTATCTTAGGGTGTAGAGGTGGTGAATGGTTTGGAAAACCTTTGAAACACCTATAAGAAACTATGCACCATGAGACATCAGCTAAAAGGAATGTGCATAGTGGGCCCACAGGTTACCCAAACCATGAAACAGCCAAGGGGAAACCATGAAACATGAGATAGTGGGAATGGGCACGGTTTGTGAATTGTTTGTAAATCATGTATGTCAAATATGAGAGGTTCATCCTTGAGGATTTTATTGAGACATATTTTTCCTAACCATGTGAATCACCATGCATAGGATAAAAATGAGATCCCAAAATTGTGGATCACACACATTATGACATATAAGTCCAAATTTTTTCCTCTTATACAGTCATTCCCCATTAATCTCTCTTACCAAATTCTTAATAACCTTTTACATTGATCCAAAAATGATCTAAAATATTATCTTGGTTATTTGAAGCTGGAATCCCATAGAATGTGATTATTCTAAGTAGTTTCTGGTAGTGTTATTTGATATACATCTCTTTCATTTTTAGTTTTATTGATCTACATACACTATGGATTGATCTAAGATATTTGATTTGAAATATTATTAGATTTAACTTTGTTGATGATAGAGGAATGGATTTATGGTTGTTTCTATGGATATTTAACTAGGTTTTGTAGGATTTTTCTGTGTCATTCTTTACTTTCATCATAATTTCTAATGTTGGTGGCTTCACTTAGGAATCCTATATTTATAACATGAAGTCGTATTTTCAAATTAGCTATTTTCTTGTAATTTTTTCTGAAATTGAAACCAATTTCTTGTTTTAAACAATCTTTTGTGATGTTTTAAGAAATTGGGGAAATTTGAAATTTTTGTAGAAAGTGGAATTGGTAACTTGATATTAAAAAGATTATTTTAAAATTTTTGATTGATTTTGTTACAAGGAAATGGCTTTTCAATATATGGATGGTTTTATTGAAATGGTTTGTTTGAACGGATTACAATAAAAATTTGTTTTTTAAAAAATTGTAGAAATTGTTATTTTAGATTATGGTTTTGATATAATGGTTGTGTGGGTCATGGGCATTCAGGATTGATAAGGTTAAATAGTCACTCCCGTAATATTTTGAATGGATAAGGGTAAGGAATTTCCTCATCCAAAATGGTAAAGGGTATGTAGTATCCCCTATCAAATTTTGCATTGATAAGGGTTAGGTCTCTCCCCAATTAAAGATGTTAAGGGTAAGAAGTCTCCCCCATCATATTTGGGATAGATAATGGTGTGATTTTTTCCCTATTAAAGTTCAATATTTGGAAATTGTATTTAGAATAGATTTTTTTAGGTAAAAATGAATTTTTTTTAAAAAACTGATTATTATGGAACATTTTTATACTATCATATAAAATATTTTATATTTTTTTAAATAATTTTTTTATATAAAAGTTCTAATGTAATGTATCCTGGTGGAATGAGTAGGAATCTCATTGGGGAAAATATACTATGTTTCATTACACACCCATGCATTGACACTCTAGTGATTTTGTAGATGTCATTTATTGAGATGTATGAAAGGTAATGTATCACATTTCTCTTGTAGTGCTTAGTGAAACATGGGATGTATGTAGAGGTATATCATAGAGAATGTGGAGCATGGGGCCATGTAGTAGTCATTATCTTTTGGTGGTTTGTAGCCATCCATTGTTTTCCATGATGTTTTTTAGTGTTCTGCTATGGTACTCTTATAGAGTTTGTTTTTAATATAAATATTATTTCTCTGAGTTTCCTTTATATTATATTATGCATCATGTTGTGGTTAATTTAGACATGGAATTATGGTTGGTTTTTTTATTTCTTAATGGATAGTTAACCCCAACTATTAATGAAGCCCTTCAAATTTATTTATAGACATTAGCATCCTAGAAATGTCACATATGACCAAGTAATATTCCTTCTCATTCTCAAATAAATTAAATGAAGTTTGATGTTGCTATAAGAAAAACCCACAATGATGTACTTGGCCGTATGAATCTCTTTTCTGCCACATCTACTAATAGTACTTTCAAATCTTGAAGCTTTATTGGTAGCATTTTTTATGGTGGGAGATAAATTGGATAGGATCTTAGAACCAACATGATAGTGAACTTTATCTTCTGCATCGATGGTAAGCTGGAGAACTCTTTCGAAAATATATCCTAGAAGTTGTCCAATTTGGAGGAAAAGAACTATACTGAAACTTTCTATCTTTCAAAAAATGGATTTCTATCTAGGCTATATGATTATCCAATCTTCTATGAATTTTTCATGCATCATCATGAATAGGATCCCAATCTCTATAATGGATATAATTTCCCAATTATAGTGATATAATGTTCACTCTCCTATGATAATAATTGATATGAGCCTAGTATATGGCATGAAAATACACACCTAGAATAAAATTAAATCTGGAAACTTCCAGTACAAACATATCTCAGTGGAAAAGGTAACCAAAAATTCTATGGGAACCGTCCTTATAGGGTTTTATATTATCTGATCACACCGAAAATGGTGTGTAAATAGTCATAACATCATCATATGTCTCCATAACCAAACAAGTTTTGTTTTAAAAAGGAGAATATATAAATGAATTAAATTGCACTATATCAAACAAAACAATGAAAATTATAGATGACATAAGAATCATAACTCGGATGGGAGACGTTCATGTATCCAGATTAGTAGGAATAGACGGTAAAACAATCATCTAACTCAACCGTCTAAACTGAGATCCATCTTGACTCCCCTATGTTTCTCCCTTCAGTTGGTACTTTCAAAAATGTGTCAGGGTGCCACCTCACTGACCCTAACTTGAGAAATGGGATGAACTCCTTTTAACAATCTACTGATGGGTAGTTGGGTCCTTTCCAGACACTATATCCTTCTTTATTTTTCTTCCACTACATGATTGTTGAGTGATCCTATAGAACCTATGTAGATGACACATTTTAAAAAAAGTGTGGAAGAATACCACAAGAAAAGGGAACTAAAAGTGATTAGGTCCAATCATTCAATTCTAAAATCAATGCCCTTTCTCATGATAATTAGTCAGTTTTCCACTACCCACCCTTATTACATCTTGATATGTTTTTACAAAAATATTACTTTTATTGAGATGCATACTCAATACATAACAATAAAATCCATGATACATCCATAAATGTTTATATCCTTTCGATATTGAATATGAAATTTTTTTATATTATGAATGTTTTTAAATATTTCCCATAGATATCTTCCTATATATTATTATTTATTGGAATACCCTACTAAAAACAATCGGAAAAATGGTGGATGTAAACATAAGAAAAGGGTGAGATCATATACTCAGTAATTGGAAACATGAGAGAAATCAATTTAGGATAATATTAAAGAATAATGTAATCATAAGGACATGAAATCTATAACATAGAATACAATGTTTGTACCCATTATGAAAAAGATATTAAACATGAGTAATTGTAGAAAACATTATCATTATAAAAGACAAGAATCATAAGAATTATAATTTATCATTGATCAATCATAAATCATAATTTCATTGCATAAATGATTGTCGAACCATAAAATGAATATAATCACATTAATATGTCATAATTATCAACAATTACCATCTAATATTGACTTAAGACATATTTCTCAAAAGAGATTAAACACATCAACTTGTTTTTTATAAAAAATCAAGCACTTCGACTTGTTTCTCATAACTATCTCCTGAGAAATAATACTTTACCCAATTAATTATAGTTAGATATACAACCCACCAATCACATAATTAAAACCATACTTTTATAGGCCCTAATATTCTATCAAATTTATTATATGATAACCCTTGAAATTAAATTACATTCATAAACATTTCATCATATGATAACCCATACAAAATAAATTGGTTTTATAATCACTTATTCATTTAACCATAAATATTAACCATAGAGAGAAATATAATGATTTTATCCTCAGTTAATATTCCTATTAATTAATAATGAACATCAATATATGTCATATAAGATGGAAAATATTAATTAATGATCACATAAAATAATTCTGAACAAAAAAACCTTTCCACCATGAATGAATTTTTAAAAAAATATATGCACTTATAAATGAATTTTTTTTTTGAAAAAAAATTTCAACATATAAATGATTCTCAAAATCATATAGGATTCATAACTTGATGAAAATATTTTCATTTTATATATGTATAAAAATATTCTTTCAATTTTTTTGTCAGAATATTCACAACAAACATTTTCTGGAAAATAACAAAAATTTTCATTTCAAACCATTTCTTATAAATTAAAACAAGGGTAAAAATGATTTTAAAAAATTACATTACAATATAAAAAATATGTATTTTGAAATAAAATTTAGAATACATGAACATGGAGGATACATATTCTTCAACAAAGAGTTAATCAAAATAAATCTTGAATCACGATGAGATTTTGAAATAAATCCTTACCACTTTGGTAACATTTGAATCATAATACCTGTGAAAGAATAACATATAATGAAAACATATAATTAATGGTAAAAATTATTATGGACTTATAATTTCAAATATTTATTATATACACATCATAAATATAAATAGGTACAAACATCAAATATGATTCAACAACAACAAAATTGGGACGAAGAACCCTTACATAAAGTCTCTCATTTCTTTGTTCATGTTAAAACCTCAAATATAATAAATTTGGATTTATTATAAATAAATTACATAACTATATTCATATATATAAAAGCATGTATGATTTATATTAACATCTTATCACCCCTTTATTAATATATTTTGTCAAAATCATTATTATATGTGATAACTTCTTCATTTTCGACACATGTTTCAGTTTAGTAGTCATGATCCTTAATAATAGATCATGGTTCAATAATTTAAATAATGTTAATCAGGGTATAAAAATAATATAAATTAATTATATATTTATTTATAATCATTAATAAAAAGTATATAAAAAAGGAATTACATCATTTATGGAGACAGTAGACAATACATATGCATGAATGTTGTTTCCATTTTTTGAATGGTGGAATGAGATAAATATAAATAATATTTAATCGTTAAAGAATCATTATTATATAATATATTTTATATATATTCATAATCTACATCCTTATTTCCATACATGTGAATTATTACTATAAAACAAATCACATCACATCACAGAGATAGAGGTCCAAACTTTTGTGAGAGCGTTGTTATCATTTCCAAAAAATATTATATGGGAAAAATATAAGTTATATATTGTATTTTAAAAATTATAATTATGTCATAAATATAATATATAAATTTTAAATCCATCATAATTCTCATCCATAAAATATAGCGATTTAAAATTATTTTCATCTCTATGTGGAGACGATAAGTTGTACACACACACAAGTTATACATTCACTTGTTTGATGGAATAGAGTGTGTATAATGGTATTTTAATAAAAATATTATCTAATAATATTTATGATACTGAATTTATAATTTTATTATAAATATATTATATTTATAGGACGTAAATAAGTGTACAGAAAGTAAGTGATCAGTTATACTGATTTTATTTTCAAAATGACTCAATTACATCTCCTATAAAGTGCTATATGGTTTGTATTTTTAGAAATAATATAACCCAATGAATATATTTTGTAAAGTTTACAATATAATATTTCATAGTATGGTTGATATATATGTCTCAATGTAGTGTAATTATGTAAATTTAGAGGTATCCTTTTATAATTGAGGTGAGGGGAACATTTGTATTTTCTCAAAGATGAAATTATAACAAATTAATTCTCAATTCAAATACATAAAATTGGTAGGGTATTAGATGGGTTTAATCCCAAAAATCAATAAAATTTACACATGTTTTGGTGTAATTTAAAATATTATCATTTTGATTAACTCTTAGTTAACTGATTTTAATTTCAACTACGTCATTAAATTTTTCAGTATTATCAGGTTGTAATTTTTTCTTATAAGGTGAAAAATGGAACAAAAATGTAGCATTAATGCAATTTTCCACAATATAATAAATATTCGTTTTATTTCATATTTATAATTATTTTTTAATAATCTAAAATAAAATATTATTGGGATAAAATTTGAATATTGTAATTTTTTTCACTAATAATTTAATTTAACATTAAATTCATCAATAAAAAGTAGAGATTAAAATATAATGATTTAAAACATCTCTAATATGTTATATATATCAAGAAAATTCGACGGTCACATTAAATAAATCAAATTATTTAAATTTTAATATTTTAAAATAAATTATTTTATTTTTTTAATAAATCGATAAATCATGCTTGGGGTTGCTTACAAAATTCCAGCAATATATAATTACTAAAAATTAAAAAACTTATTTCATGGAAATATGTTTATTGATATAAAAATAGACACTAAAATTCTTTCGTAACATACTTTTGTTCATATGTGTACACATAAAAGATTTTAAAGGTTGAGTGACATTTTTTAACTTTCATTTATTGTAATAATACATAACTTATTATTATTGACATGTGTCTATTAGATAACTCTTTTTAGAATTTTTTTTGTTACGTGTTAAATTATATTCATTCAAGAATAATATGGATGATAACATTATTTCCTTATCACTTATTTTCAATCCATATTTACTCGAATTACACATTACCGAGTTGATAAATTTTATAAGAGTTACTGTTCATATTGACAAGAAAATAAAGATTCTAATCAAAAAATTTAAGCCCTCTGATTCCAAATATGAAGTATATTATTTATAATTAAATTCTTATAAATTATTGAAATTAATTTCAATCTAAGAGACAAATAAGACAAAACTACTTTTTTGAAATATTATATTATTATGCATAGAAATTGATTTATTCTTATCTTATGCTTAGAAAAATATTTAGAGAATGTTTAAAAAACATGATCAAGTAAATAATATATAATGATTATTAAAATTATACACTAATAGGGATTAATTTAATTTATTAATGAAAAATACATTGAATGTATAAGAATATTTCTTCAAGAAAAAAACTTCTATTTTAATTTTTTTTACTTTTAATGATAATCATTTGATATATAATGAATTCATTTTGTAATTTTGTATTATGATTTTTTTTATAATTTAGATACTACTATTCACACCCACTAATCTAATGGCTTGGTGGTAAAAGATATATTATATTTTAATAATGTTTTTGTGGTTTGCCTAAACTAATTCTGGTGTGTAATTGTAACTATGAATGAAATATAATTATTTAAACAGTAATATTATATAAGAATATTAGGAAATTACAATATATCCCTATTAAATTAATTTTTCACTAAAAATACATCACTCTGATACAAACAAATGAGGATTTTTTTATTTAATCACACCCACAAGTTCCCACTAGGCATCCATAAATTAGTAGTTTCTCCATAAAAAATTTAATAATTGATTAGTCTTCTATTGTAAAATTTTAAACCTACGATACAAAATCTATACTGGTTTTTATTCATAAGAAAAATCTTGATTAAGTGGCATGAACTCTTAGTTTAGAACATTTGGAGGCATAGGTATGTACTTCCTTAGAAGAGATGCATGTAACATATCTTCATATTGAGATTGATTTGGTAGAAGTTCCAATCGATAAGATACCCTCGGAATATGATAAAGAATTTAAAAATGAGAGATATACCTAGGGAATAGATTAACATTCTTTCTAAATCTTTTCACTATCATTTAGGGAGACATTCAACGAAATAAATTGTCACCCACTTCAAACTCATGATCTATTTTTAATAATGTACACATAACTTATTTATTAAATGTGATATTTTCATATGTACTATTGAATATATCATTAATTCTCTTCCATTTCCTCAGTTATATCATGCCACATTAGCTTTATTTCACAAAATTCATTATATCATGTTGTTTTTCTTTCATTATTACTATATAGGGGTTCATTATAAGACATCAAAATGATTTTTTGGAACCTATTATTATTAGATAATTCTTCTAAAGTTAGGTGTTAATCCAAACAACCTTTGAAATCCATATAAAAATATATCAATATGGCTCATATTGTTTAAATGGTACTATAAAATAAACCATTTTTTTACTATGATTATAATTTGTTCGTAAAATTAACTATGATTGCAATTTTTGTTGAAGACATCACCAGAAAATCTATAAAATCTTCCAATCTCAATCAGATACAAAGGAATGTTAGAGTCGATGAAATATTACCACATACATTGTAAATATTATGTTAAGTCAATTAGGAGAGAAATATTATCTAATAGAAATGATGTGTACCTTATCCATATGGTGTTCAACTATAACCCATGTAGCATTAATTAAATTTGATGTTTTTGGGTGTCTGATGACTTAATACATGGTGATTTTCTGATTTCTATTCTGTTATTTTTAATGTCTATAACATCCCATTAGAATTATATCTCTCATCCGTAACATTCTAATAATCCAATATCCATGAATTATACTCTACAATATCCCTCTTCATCATCTACAACTACAAATACTCTATCATGTAAATATATATCATTATTATTCTATAATGATGCGATAATGATGAACTATATGCATCATCCAAGATATCGTTATTCAAATCTATGATGGGTGGGACACATACATAATTCATGATCATTATTATTCCATCACAATCACTGTTGAACCTTGGAATATTTCTGACATTATTTTATAACTTTACATCTTTTTTCTATGCATTTTTAATCATCACAATGTTAGATATTTGAAAAGTTATATGAGATACATAAGATTTCACCCCCAAACATTACGATTTCTATATCTATCATTTTTTAATCCATAAATATTTGATCACTTTTTTACACATCATAGAAAATATAGCCTGATCCTTTTAGATCAAATAATATACCACCATGTTTTCATACTCAAGATAGTAATGTATTGAGTAGTCATATTAGTTAATCATCTCTAAACATACTATTTGGTTCATGTTCAACTTTTTTTGAGTGAAGATATACTTTAAACATTTGGTATCAATATATATGTCACACTTTTCTACAAAGATATAATACTTATATATCTTTAATGAAAAATTTATTGAAGCAGACACCAAATAACAAGTTAGTTAATTTCTCTTTATCGACCATCAATTAGTTTGACGAATATGATATAACTATATAATTTTCAATGAGAACACATCCCAATACCTTCATTGATGCATTAATATAGATTAGAAATATTTCTCCTATACATGTTAATGTAAGCACAGTTTAATTGAACAACCTAATTTGAAGCCCCATTGATATTATTTTCACATTCCTAGGATTAAATAAATATAACGCCTTTATGAATCATCTTGTTGAGTTTATTAGATAATAACGAGAAATAATAGCCATGAAATCAACAATATACATACAACATAAAAACTACAGACATCTATAATTTTAATTGGTCTATTTCACTTCTAAATAACTTTATTCTTTTAGGGCTCTACTAATATACTCCCACTTTAGATTATATGACATAAAAATAAAATATTATAAAGCCAAAAGTATCAGTTTGAAATTGTTTCATAAATATTCTCATTTCATTGAGACTTTTGCATAATAATCAATTGATCTTGATGATCTTCCTTGATCATTTAGTAAATATGATTATCATCTATATAGAGTACCAAAAATTAAACTAGTAATCTATAAAAACTCTATTAATTAAATCCTTAATGATAATAGGGGAATTACTAAGACCATAAGGCATCACTATTAATTCATAGTCTTTATTCATTGTATGAAATGTGGTTGTGGGTATATCATCTTTATTAATAATTATTTGATGAAATCTATAAGGAATATAAATCATTGAAAATTATTGATGTATGCATAGTTGATAAATTAAGCCAACAATATAGTGTATATGATAGTATTCTATTATAGAGATCTTGTAATGTTATCAATAATAAATGGGGTGTTTCATTAATACATATTTATTATTAAAAAATATAATAGTTTCATTTTAAAGTGATTAATTTTTCCAATAAATCCCATTCCCTGATTCTTCAGTAGTTTCTTTTTTATTTACTAAAACTCAATTAGAGACATTCTATAAAAATATTTTTATATTGGTATTCCACCAGGAATGAGATATATTGAGAACTCAAATTCAGGATTTAGTAGAATACCCATAAAATCTTCCAAAAATACATAAATAAACTACCATAAAATAGATGAATCGTTAACAATGAGTTTCTCCCCAACCAAATTGGAATGGTAATTATCATGCGTAAGAATTAAGACACCAAATATTGAGGCAAATTCCAATGGAAGTTTATATTCATCATCAAATTGTTTAATGTTCATAGGTTCATTTAGAATATTAAACTGTACTTTGATTACATGGAAATTTATATGGTCTACATATAATGAAATCAAATCCATGATAAGAATAACATGGAATCAAACTAAATGTAGAATCACAAGATCTGTAGCAAGCACATTCCCACAAACATCAATTGGAGATGAACTACAGACCAGAATTACAATTGTTGTTCCACTAAAAATTTTCATAGCTAACTCAACTCCTAATTGTTTAGGTGATATGATGAGACCCATATAAAATTCAATATAAATAAATGAATGGGAATATTTAGAATCAAACAAGATAGTAGCTATTATAGAGTTGAGGATAAGTGCAACTTTCACCATGTTAGTCTCATTATAAACATTGGATATCCTGACCACATGAGATTTTAATTTTTCATTTGAATTAATAGGCTGTGGATGATAATCATAAAAAGAATCTAATTCATTCACTAGTTGAAAAAATTCTCATAATAATTTTATTTGAAGAATATGCGTGTGTGTGCTGCAATAGATGTCTTATCCTTTTAATTCATTTCATTAACTAGAATATTCATTTCCAATCAATATTCATGGTCTTTATGACCTATTTTTATACATTTAATGCACACCTGGTTTTATTCAAACACATCCCTTATGATTTCATCCCAAATTTCTAGCATGTAGATGACATAAATTGTTTCCCCCCACATGATTTATTTTAATATTAATGAGTCTCAATATTTATTTTCTTATAAAAACCATGTAAATGGGGGGAATATCCAATTTCCATGTCTTCTACAAGTTCAAATACGATTATTTCATCATATATAATGAACTATATTATAGCTAATTAATTTCATATAAATTTTATTCAATCGAATACCCTACTAAATTTTTTTTAATAAGATTGGCAATGGAAACCGTAGATAAGGATGAGATCAAATTCTCAGTAAGGGTAAACATGTGATATATCAATTGATGAAAATATGAAATAATAATATAAGAATAAGGGAATGTGATATTGGCCATACTTTTCATGTTTACTAACCAATATGACTAAGATCATAAAAATTATTTATGGTGTAAAACATTGACATTCCTAAATAAATGAATCATAAAAACAACAATTCATCAAAAATAAAACATGAACCATATGTTCATGTTATAAATGTGTGTGGAAAAATAATCATAGTATAAACCATTTAATAAATCATGTTCAACTACCAAGATCATCATATCTGGCATCAAAACTCAATTCGCAAAATGTATCAAGAACATTGACTTATTTCCCATAATATATCAATCACTTCGACTTGTTTCCCAAAATAATCTCTTAAGATATAATAATTTATGAAATGAACTCAAGAGAGATATAGGTCCCACACATTAAATAATGAAAAACATACATATGTCTTACATAGTATTCATAAACATTAATAATTTTAGAACCTATGAAATTAAATGGGATTCATAAACATTTCATCATTTCATAACCAATAGAAAATAAATGGGATTCCTAAATTTTTCATCTTTTAACCATAAACATAAAATATGAAAAGAAATAAAAAGGAATGTATCCATATTTATCATCCCCATTAATACATATGTATCGTGAAATTATTTCATTTTAAATATTATAATATTTTGAATTATCAATTAAAATTATTATTGACAAAACCAACATTTTCATTTAGAAATGATTATTTTTAAATCAGTGTAATTCTATTTCAGAAAATTTACTTTGAAATTTATCTTATAAACATATAATTGAAGAATAATCTAAATGATGAATTATTGTGGTGAGAAAATCCACTTATTCTTTATAAGTTAAAAAAAATTCATTCCATATATTTTTCCGAATGTTCACAAAGGTACTCGTTTGGAAAATGATAAAATTTTCTGTTTAGAAAATTTTGTAAAAATTAAAACATGACTAAAAATTAATATTATATAATATTAAAATAACCATTTTTTAATATTTTTTAAAAAACATGGACATGGAATAGAAATATTATTTGATATATACATAAATATGTGCGATCTCAAATAATGATGAGATTGTAAAATAAACCCTTAGAGCTTTGGTAACATTTGAATCATAATAAAATTGAATGAATAACGTATAATTAAACATTAAATATATTGAAAAAGGATATTCGTGGTTAAATATTTAAAATATTTGGTATATACACATAAAAACATAAATAAGTGCATAACATCAAATATAACTCAATAAAAGAAAATTGAGATGAAGAACCCTTACCTAATGTGTCACCTTTATGTGTTCTCATTAAAAATTCATGTATAATAAATATGTAATTAATTTAAATTAATTAAATAACCATATTCATACCTATAATACCATGAATATTTATTTATAACATATTATAATCCATTTATTAATATTGTGTTATTAAAATCAATGTTCTGGGTGATAACTGCTTAATTTTCCATGCATGATTTGGTTCGACAGTCCGGATCCTCATAATTTTAACAGGGTCCCATAAATTATTTAATATTAATAATGTTATAAAAATAATATATTCTAATTATATAAATATTTATAACCATTCATGAAAACTATATATTAAAAATGAATTACACCGTTCATGGAGACGGTTGGCTCTACGTACGCATGAACGTTGATTCCATTTTTTGACTGACAGAATGAATGAATGTTACATGATATATCACCATAATTGAATCATTATTATATCATATAGATCATATGTATTCATAAAATTCGTCCTTATTACCCTCTATGTGAAATAAAAGTGGAAAATAAATCACATCGCATCCCTGAGATCGTAGGCCATATGTACGCATGAGAGACATTATCATTTCCCAAAATATTATATGGTGTTAATATAGATATTATATTATAACGAAATAAGTTTAATAATATCATAAATATCATATATAAATATTAAATCCATTATAATACCAATCCATAAAATATACTAATGTCAAATGAATTTTATCAGTATCGGGAGATGGTAAGTCATATGTACGAAGTAGTGATAAATTAACTTTTTAATTGATAGAAAATATGGTTTATAGTGATGTCTTCATGATAATAATAAAATTTAATAAAATATAGGACACATAAGTTATTATTTTATTAAAACTATCATATATTTAGATGTGTCAATCAAGAGTAAATAAAGAAGGTGATCCGTTAGGGTGATTTCTTCTTATTCTAAATGACTCATTTAGATCACTTATAAAGGGGTATATGGATGGTATTTTGGGAATACAAAAACCTCTATAATATGTTTATAGAGGTGGAGAATATAATTTTGTCTGGGTATAAGAGATATATAAGGAATAATGAATGGTAGTGAAGTGATGGAGTAGGTGTCCTTTTTATAATTGACGTGAGAGGCACTTCGGGAAGTTATCAAAAGATAAAGTTATAATAAATTCATTATCAAGAAAAATACATAAAATTGGAAATTTTTTGAAGATTATGTGGGATATTGTTTTAATAAAATAATCCAATATAATGTATAGATTTTTTGGTATAATTTTAAAACTTCTCATTTTGATTAATCCATAGTTAAAATATTTCAATTTTAACTAAGGTGAAACAAATTTCAACATTAAAAGGTTGTAAATTTTTATATATAAGGTGAAAATTGGAAAATAAATTATATATTTATGAAATATTAATCCATATAATAATAAATATTTATTATTTCAAGATTTTATAATTTTTATATAATTTAATAAAATATAATTATAATTAAATTTCATTATTGTCAATTAAGACACAATTATATTAATTCAACATTAAATACATAATGGAAAAGATTAAATTAAAAATATAATGATTTTAAACCCCCCTAATATTTCATATAAGTCTATAATTTTTTTTATTTCACATTAACATAATAACCTTATATCACTTTTAATATTTTTAATATCATTTAATATATTTTTTATTAAACTAAAAAATAATTATTTTTTGTTCCTTAATAATTTAAGGCCATTATGTAATCAATATATATATATTTTAAAAAACATTTATCAGGAAAATTATTTTATTAACATCAAAATAGACACTTATTTCTACTCATAACATACAATTTTTTTTAAGGACACATAAGTTATACTAAATATAAAGAGAGTGAAATTTTTTAACATTTTTTATTATAAGAATATATATGAAATTTTAATGGAAGTGTATCTATTGAATAAATAAATTTCAGAAAATATTTTTTAGTGGTAAAATTAAATTCTACAATTAGAAAATATGATTAAAAAATTAATGCTTTATCACTTATTTTTTAATCCAGAATAACCAAATTTACAAAGTACTAAGGTGGTAAAATTTTCCACGGTTGCTATTCATATAAACCAAAAACTAAAATGGGGAAAAATTACCAAATTTTATCTTCCTAATTATAAATATTCAAATAAATTTATCTATTTTAATAAATATAAATGTTATAAACTAATTTTATTGTATGTGTACAAAATTTAACAATGTTTTTTAAAATAATATATTTTTAAGTATAAAATTAAATTTATTCTTATCCTATGATTAGAAAAATATTTGTTGAATGTTTAAAGAATTTCATCATATAAATAATATATAAATTTCTTTAAAATAATTCACCAATAAGGAATAATTTAATATATTCTTATTGAATACATTGCATGCATAAAATTAAATTTCAAAAAAATATTCAAAAATATTTTTTTATTTTTTTATTTTTGATGATAATAATTGGATAACTACTGAATTAAATTTTTAAATATGTAGAACATTTATTTTTTATAATATAAGAATTTCTATTCATATCCACTAATCCAACGGCTTGGTGATTTTGGACATATAGTATTTCAATAATGATTTATAGTTTCTCTAAATTCATTCTTGCATATAACACATTATATATAAGAAATAAAATTATTTAAAGAGAAATATTTTATAAAAAACCTAGGAGTTACATTGATGATCTACCCTCAACATCCCTTATAGAATATATCATAGTTGTGACACTTAATACCTGAATAAGACTGCTATTATCATAATTCTGAGACTATCTACCCACCAATTGGGGCCTCCCCGAGGTTTTATTTCTTAATGAGGGTTCGATTCGTCATGTTAGATAAGTTATTGAGGTGAAATATTTTAAACTATAAATTTATATCATAATGAATCACATCCCTAAATAGATTTTCCCTAGATACATATTCATCCACTAATAATGGAGGAAATCATTGTAAGTTAGTAAAATGTCCCACATAGTCCATCACAGACTATATCCCCTATATTAGGTGCCTGAAATCCTGAGTCCTTTCATCCTTATAAATTTAGATAGATGTAATTTTATAAATTCTACTTAAATTCATTTTATTATGATTCTATTTCTATCATGATTTTTCTACAATGTACCACCAATGCTTGGTTGGTCCTCAATACATATAAAAAACATCATTCAGTATAATGAATAAAAAATTTATAAATAAAATTTTCTATCTGATTGAATTAAATTCGATATTATGTATTATGGTTATAGAAAATATATTCACTTTTTTGGTTTTATTATATAATATCATATTAAAAATAACATTTAAATTAATAACCATTTAATAGATAACTCTTTAATAGTGACCATCTAATTACTATAAATATATGGTTTTGATAAATTCAAGTGGCATAGAAAAAATGAATTAATAACCTCAAATAGTATGGTAATAACTTATAAAGACCATTTATCGAAGCTTATCAGGTAGATATAATCACCATGATTTACACTTGAACAATCAAAATATAAGATCTAATAAGTAAATCATGAGGAAAACCATTTATGTGAGAAGATCTATATCATTAATATCAACACTGAAACAACGTACACAGAACCATCCCATGAAAATCTCAACATCATGCAACATAGCCTTAGAGAATTTGCTGGTGCAATAAAGGGTTATGTATCAAGACCATAATAATATGAATATATATATTGTATATAATAATGATTATATTTAATTCTTATTTTCACTTCAATTTAAATGATTTCGATTTTGAAATGATAAAACACATTTTTTATAATATGAAATGACAATAAATATATTCCTTTTTTTGAAGAATTCATGAATTTTAAAAATAATTTATATTGTATTAAAATAATAATTTTTTTATAAAATATAAATGATTATATAATTTTTTTGAAGTTAGATTTAATTTTTATAAGGGTTGGAAAACTGTTATTGTCAAAAAAAACCCAGCATTTCTCTGTAAATATCTAATCTTATTTTAAATGAGAAAACTCAGATATTTAGAGAAATTATTTCTGTAGAATTAATATTTCATCAAGAATCAAAACATCAATATTATTCAATTTTTATTTTTTCAGAACATTTCATGACTTTCAAATTTTCATGTAAATAATAAATATGGAATAAATATATAGTGTGTATTATGACATCATAATTACCGAAAAGTGATGTAATGAATGATATAAAATGTATACAAAACCAAATAAATTATTCACATTTAAAATAATGTGTATTATATTTTATTTGATTAATTTTATAAATCCCTTATGAGTCTTCTAAAAATGATATAATATTTTATGTTTTTAAAAACGTTCTTCATGAATATGAACCAATTATACATCACGAAGTGTAATATTTTATTTTTATAGTCATATATAGTTATAAAATGATGAAAAACTCCCCTTTGATAGAAATCCTAGCCAATATCATTATAAGGATTGTAGTTTTTTTTAGATTATTATATAGAGTCCAAACACCTAGGTTTGAGAAATAATATTGAACTACCCTTTCATTTCAAATATAAACCCACCCAATATCCTATTAGTCGTCACAAAATGAAATATATCACTTACATAATCATTCATTCCCTCACTAGTGTCCTCTCATTATTCCCCATATCTCTCTATAAGATCATACCATTATTTTTGTATCACCATATCAAGGTAAGGGTCCTCTCCCTCTTATTTTCAAATCAATTACCTCATTTTTATTTAACTTTTTTTAATCTAAATTTATTATGTTTTCATGAATTTATAATGGTCTATATACTATGTAATTTTTGTAATAAGTTTATATCATGTATCCCCTACCATTATATTATTTACCTAATATGTTATTATGCCATAATTTACTAACATTTCCTTTCCTTCGCCACTTTATTTAAGAATCATATTCATTTTATGACTTTTATTTCCAATTCCTAAGGTTATGATCTGATTTTACACAAAACTATTATATATATTTGATTTAAATA
Organism: Viscum album; assembly: GCA_963277665.1. NCBI lineage: Eukaryota > Viridiplantae > Streptophyta > Magnoliopsida > Santalales > Viscaceae > Viscum > Viscum album. The sequence continues at coordinate 1,676,935,220 of OY728133.1, forward strand.
TGATGATACACCCCTTTTCATTTCATTAAACCATTTTATAAATCCTTAAGTATTTCCATTATGTTGATGGAATTTCACTGTGATATTTCATGCCAAATGACTACATTGTGATTATCCAACACCATTTCCACTAAATGGTATTCATCTAAATGTATATATCATTCATTAATTTGAAAATTCCTTGTATTTAACACAGATTCCGTGATTTTGGGGTTAAAATTGATGAAATACATCCTTCTGTTATATAATATATGTTGCAAAATAATTCTTGTACTAGATATGAATTGATGTGTGCACCTAGAATTATATAGTCCCCTAATGAATAGAGTAATGTTTTTTTCTCATTGAAATCATGTATGAGATTAGGGAGTGAACCTAATCTATAAAGGATCGTTTTTCATCATTTTATGACTTCATGGAAGTTATCATTGTCCATTGTATATGTTGTCATATGTAAAGTTGTTTCCACATTCCCGTGTTTTCTTTATGTTATCATGTAATATCATACATCATCATTCATGTTTATTATTCACAACCCTTTTATGTCTCATTGAAATTCCTATTGTATACAGTGTAATACTTTGTTAGTGTTATTCTATGTTTATTTTATTACCAGGCATGATAGCTTACCCATTTCTTATGCACATCACCAGGTAATCCCATGATATTTTAGGAATGAAGAAATATTACGAGCATGTCAAATAACTTTTTAACAATGCTAATGTACCACATATTTTTTGTTTTAATTTAATTCACATACATACCCGAAGGCACTAAAACATATCTATTATACAAGATGTAAAATTCATGTTCTTATGTAATAAATAAATAATTAATATCTAATAATTACTAGGGTTCTCATAGTTGTTATCGAATGAATGTTTAGTTATTTTATGTATTGGGATGATAAAACACTAAAAAAATAATTATGGATAATTCTAAATATAATAGGACATCCATAAATGTTGGTAAATTATAGATTAAATAGTTTCAATGAATTTCCATCCCAATCTAGATACTATAAGTTGATGTGGCTAGGTCACATACGTACCTAGGGTTAATATCATAAAATACTTTATTGATCTATAATCAATCAGGAACTAGTTCATGTAGATGAACCTTTCTATATAACATGTTTGATATTCCCAAGGGATATGCATTTGTAAATTCAGAATCACATTACAAAAAACTATTATGGGATTAAATAAATCCTAGAAGAGTCTATATTATATAATGGGTATTGGATTACAAAGATTGAATCATAGAAATTCATAAGATATGTAAAAAATATATCATATTAATTATATCTAAAATACTATTGGATTCCCATTTATGTGTTTAATATTTTAATGGTACTCATCCAAAATTTTCCATTTATTTTAGCGAATGGATGGAAATTAAGGAATGCGAGTAAACAACCAATGTTAAGGTTAATGTGATGAATTCCCGAATGAGAAAATCAAACCAATAGAAGAATGAATTGTGAAATTTAGTTGAATTATGTTCTAAATAGAAAAATGAATAAAAGGAATTCCCAAATTTTCATTACAATGCACATGTTGTAAATGATACCTTTATGCGAAAAAGCACTCCGACTTACAATGGACAATCTGATCCCTTAATCATGGATAAATTTTATATCTCCATTGAGAATATCTTATACATCCTTCAATATTACAAGAAGAATTAGTTCATAATTTATATTTTCTATATATAAGGAGAAGATGATTAGTTGTGGACATTGATATAGATTTTGAATCCTGAGGAAGAGATCGAAGCGATGTGGTGGAATGAATTATAATAAATTTTTTTGATAAATATTTTCCACACATTTTGAAACCTAAAAATATAAGGTATTTCCTTACCCAAAAGGAAAAAGATGATGAATATATTGAATTGTGTGCAGATAAATTCCAAAGACGTTCATGATACAACACCACATTATTCATTTACTTCTAGTTCAATGTTTTTCGCATTTTTGGTGGGATAAGTTCGAGTCTACAAAAATATGTGGTGATATGAGACATTGATATTTATGAGGAAATTTTACTATGTGTCCTAAAATTAGAAATGGATATTATTAAACCCAAATGATCTCATAGGGATTAGAATAGAAAATTTGAGTTTAATCCTGGCAGTGCGATGGAGGAATCTTCCATTGGTAAGAAATTTCAACATCACACTTGTCATAATTGTGGAAAAAAGCACCATGAAAATTTATTGAAGGGGACGAGAAAGTGATTTAGCTATGGGTAGGAAGGGACCCATGATAGTGATAATTTATGGGGAAATCCCACCAATGTAATAGAAGAGGGGAATGATGTAGTCAATGCTCAGCCGATTGTCCAATGTTTCAACTACAAGGAACAAGGTCAATTTGCAAAACAATGCACTAAGACAAGGGTAGTTAGATTCAATTAGTGATAACAATGTACAATGTTTCAAGGGATAACAAATTCAATCGCAACTGTTGAGGTGGATCCAACTAATGATGTGTAGATAGATACACTGGTTATTCATTCAATGATAGAAAAAATACTTTTTGATTCTTTTTTACACATTAATTAAAATCAAAATAGTTTAGTAGAACTATTAAAATACCCCAAATATCATGGAATTAGATATGTCTATGAAAAATAAAAATGGTGAAATGATTACATCCCCAGAATATAACACCTCCCAAATATAAATTCGGCGGCTAAACATCACAAGAATCCTTGGGATACACCATTTAGTAGAATTTGATGCATTTTGTGGTATTAAATTGATTTCCAGACATACATACATCATAAATTTATATGATTATTAAATCACCGTCCTTATAATGAATCGTCATATGATTTTATGAATATATTTGGAAGTGGTTGAATTTTATTTAGTACTAACATCTCAAGCCTGATTATTATATCCCTATAATCAAGAATATCTATCTCAAATGAATGATTCATTGGAAAAAAATAATCTTTTAATGATGTATTTTCACAAGAAAATTGATTTAATAAGAAGGTAATATTTTATGAAAACAAACGATTAAGGGATGATAACCCTTAAAATGTTCTTAATGTTGAGAAAATGGTGTTTAATTTAGGTAAATATATGTTGGACATTAAAAAAGTGAATTGGTTATTAATGATTAACTTGGAACTAATTATTGATTAGCTGAAAAGTTGTTTATACTACTATGGATAGAGTTGATATAATTTTTTTATTTAATGAATATATCCAATATTCTATGTTTTATAAGGAATGAAGATTCATGCATGTTTTTCAAAAAGTTTTTTTGAAAATTTAGTTTATTACCACGTTTCATGAAAACTAATGAAAAAATTAATTTAAATTTTTGTTATATGATAATTATGAGATAGTTTATCACACATGGGGGATTAGTGTTTAACTCATTATAAAAAATTTAGTCACCATACTTCCCAATTATTTTATTTTACAGAAGGGTTATAAGAGAGATCGTTTATTAATTGGTCTGAGTTTAGCATTGAATGAGTATTTATTGATTAATGTATAAATTCACCATAAAATGATTTATGCATATTGGATAACCTATTATAACTTTTTTTTTCAATTATAAACAGTGATAAAAGATATAACCTATCATTCTATTTATGGATCTTTTTATCCATCTGTGCTTAAGGTTTATTGATTTCAACGTCATTTCCTAACGTAAAAGATAAAGATTAAATTTACCAAGAAATAATGAAAGGATGAGATCATGATTTCGAAGTGGAATTAAATAAATTAATTTTAAATTATACAATCATTTATCTAGATAATAATATGATCCCCCAATATTATGGAAATTGATTATAAATTAAAATGTTATCCTATTACAATATTATATGATGAATTGATGGTATTATATCACATCAAGGATTGATGGTTTTATATTGGATATATTTATAGTAACCATTATTTATATCTCAATGTATCAATACTTGTGCATTATTATTATCAAATATATCAATTTTTTCAATTCCCATCAATGATCCCCCCATATAGAAACCTAGTTAGGACTTACTTTGGGTAACCAAAATGATTCAAACATTCCCTTTTATGGGAATTTTCATTATTAATTTGTACAATGTTGGATTAGTTGAAGGAAATATTTAAATGATATAAAATTTATGTTTTATATTTATATCAAGTGATTAATTCATTTTATGGGGGTAGAATGTAACACCCATGATATTTTGTGATTTTTTTTCAAATGAATTTTAATTTTTTGTTATTTGAAAATTTTTAACATATATATTCAAAAGTAAAACTATGTTTATATTACATTACATGAAACTAAATTTTTGGATTTTTTTATAAATAAAACCATGTTTGTCTTGTGTTATATAAAGAATTATGTTTTTTTGATAGCATGCATGACATGAAACACTGATCATTATAAAACTCTGAAATAATATTATTATTTAATATGAATGTTATAACATACCTTTTGGAATGGAGGGAAGGAATCAGATTGAATAAATTCAGAAAGTATGGTCTGTAAATGTATATATCAAATAATTTAGTTTATTATCAAATAGTAATAAATGAAAATAAAAACCAAATGAATATAATGCAGGTGTTTTTATGAAAAACTATTTGTATTCCCATGAAAAATATTTTCTTAACAAATTTAAGTATTCACTATTATCTAGTTTTATTATTGATATATATATATATATATATTATATTTAAACAAAATATTTCTACACTCATCCAATAATCAATTTATGCATAAAATAAGAAAGAATCAAATTTTAAGCATAAAAAGTTGTATTTTTCTAAAATAGAGATTTACTAAAATTTAATGGAAAAATTGTTCTAAAACTAATATTTTACACTATTATAGATTTTTTAAAATGAATTTTATTTTTGAAATTGAAATTTGACTAATTAACTTATTGCCATTTTTTTTTGAGAAGTTTCATTTTTTATGAATAATGATAAATACTATATTTCAATTGAAAAATATTTTTTCATATAAATAATTTAATATGTTATTTATTTTTTTTAAATGGATTTGAGGTCAAATTAGATAAATAATACATATATTTAACTAATTTATATCTTTTAAATAATTTGTATATTAAAATTGGATATAAAAAATTAGTAAACATTGGAACATTTTCACTTAAAAACCTGATTTCTCATCCTGTCTAAGGGATTAATTATAAATTAATATTATCCAATTAAATGAATTCAATTTGAATAAAGGGATTAAATATTTTTATAATAATTATTTATAATTTATAATGATGTAAAATTAATTTTTTTACGAAATGTATTAGTTAATGAAGTTAAAAGTAATCATAGTGATTAAGAGAAAAAATGTGTTTACCAAAAGACTAGTCATTAATGTAAAGTTTCAAAATGAACTAGAAACATATCAATCTCCCATTATATGGATAAATTTAGACAACATAAAATTTTTTATTGAAAATTTTCCATTATTTGAGGTGCATGATGTAATTGATTCCTCACAATGGTGTTTAGCTGTTTTTTATTTAAAAAAATACTACTCCTCCTGCACTAAAAAAGTGAAATCAATCCCTCCAATTCTTCAAACAAAACAAAACATTTAGATTCGAAAATATATAAAAAAATTATTAAATAAAATCTCTATCATAATCTTATATTTGTTTTGATGTAATGAAAATAAAGGATGGATTTTGGTACAATAGAAATGAGTTACATGAAAAAATTTCATTGATCATCAACAACGAATTCTGTTTTATTTTTCTCCCAGACCTTAAATTATTATTATATAATGATTATTTAATAACACAAGTATCATGAATAAAATTATGTGTCTTTTGATATGATTTTTGTTGAGTCTGGTTATTTAATGTTTTTGGAGGTTCACAGTGGCATTTTTATGGAATTATGTCATCAGTTCCGACGACCGATTGTGGTGGACATGATGGATTCATGATGGTGGACCTTGATTTGATGATTATGAAGAAGGATTTTTTGGATCTCGTGGATTGAGTCTTGTTTTGGTCGATTATATTAATCAGTGGTATGTTTTTGTGATTGTTTGTCAATTTATGTCCAACGATTTCATGTCTATAGAGAAATTCATCAAGTTCACTACAAGTGAACCTTTATGAAGAGGTGAAGAGAAATAAATTTTCACTGATATTGGATTTTCATATTTGGATACAGGATTGGGTATGGTGTTTTCCATTGTTATTGTACCTGTGCATCCTTGCATGAGACTGCGAGCTGAGCTGGGATTGGAAGGTGGAATCTCTTTGTAATGATTTTGATTCAATGGAGGGAAATTTATTCAAAGCATTGAATTGGATTTTAATTGGAATTAAACATTGGACTATTGTACTTTTTTGTTTTTATGTCTTTGAAGTCTATTGTTTTTCCTTTTACCCATTAAAATTGGACTTATCTTCATAAAAAGTAATCTTTCAGGCATTTATATTTCCATTACTGCTTATCATGTTTGGGAATCATGAACGAAATTAAATTATATATATTATATATATTATATTATATTATATTATTATGATTTTTTAATTTTAATATCACACATAAATTCATGATTCAAATTTGTGGGAATACGATAATGTCATTCGTGTGTACTACGGACTACCACCTCATGAAGTGATGTGATTCACTCAAGCTTTTAAAAGAATGTATTAAAGATAATTTTAATAAATATATTTGGTATATATAATAGAAATACGAGACTATAATGATAATATATATATATATATATATCATTTAGTTTTCTTTCTTTCAATATGATATGAAAATGTAAACATTGTTAATGCGTACGTACGAACTACCATCTCCAAAAACAGAGTATTTTAGTTACTATCTCTAAATTTTATGGATTACAATAAATGAATATATATTTAATATATATTATATTTATAATATGGTTATCATTATTGAGATTATGAAATCATGAACAATGTAAGATGACCAAAAATGAAAAGTCATAACGTATAAAAAACCAAATGTTTATTTCCCAAAATGTAACATTAAAATGGAATAATAAATATATGAGTAAAATAACACCATAATTGAAACAAAAATGGTAGTATAGATATGAATATAGTTTAGTTATAGATTTATAATCCCCATATATTTATTATACAAGAGGTTTTAATGTGTATGAAGGAAGTCAACACTTAAGGAAAGAGTTTTTCATCACACATTTATTTCTGTGAGATATAAGTATATTCTAAACTTATTTTTTGTTGTGTAGTGTATATAGTACTCATTAATGTATTATATGTATATTTAAAAATAAATTTTAGGATATCTCTTAAATGGGGTTTACCTTTTCAACATTACCTAAGAGGCAAGGGATGTCTGCCCCACTTTTTATTTTCATTGAGAAACAAACAAATTTCGCCACTTTTTTATTTAATGTTATGGGTATGATATCCATTAATTTAAATTATGAATATTATAGAAATAACAACTTTTATTTAAAAAATCTTTTTAGGATCTCTCTTTCATGGGTTTTGAGATTTTAAAGTTACCAAATTGGGGAGGGATTTTTGTCTCAATTTTACTTTTATTGATACACAAGTTGTCACCACGAACTTATATTATTTTAAAATGTTTAAATAATATAATTTTAAATTTTATATTATAAATATATTTATATTAATTATATTTAATGTTTCATTTAATGTTTTTTATTTCTTGGGTATTATGATTCAATGCTACCAAATTTGTAAAAGTCCATTGCTACAATCTTATAATTTTTCATGATTTTTTATGATTATGTTTCATATATCAATAATTATAATGAGTTTTATATTCATTTGGTGATTTATGATGCCTTATTTTAATGGTACCATTGTACCACACTTTGGTACATAAAATATTTAAGAATTAGTTTTTATGAAAAACCAACATAATATATTCTTTTGATCGGAATTAATTTTTTTAAAAAAAAATTATAGAAATGATTACAATTTTTATTAAGTTATATCTTATGGTAAATTATAAGGAAAGTAAATATGAATATATTTTATGTTCATAATTTTTTTTAAACTATCTTCAAATAGTACATTATAAATTTTCATGAACTATATCAATGAAAAATAACCTCAAAATGTATTCATGAATCCTTTATATGTTTTGAATGATTATATTCAATTTAATATTTTTTTAAATTGTATCAAATTATTTTAAATGATTACATTCTAGGTTTTTATGTCATTTTCAATGAAAATTAATTTAAAAATCTATTATGTAGTAAATGTATTTTAATGTGAAAAGGATATTGTTATCATGAAATGTTTTATAACATTTTAAAAAATAACATTCCATCTATTATGGATGTTTTTTATGTAACTAACGATTTACTTGGGATATGACTTATGTATATTATTCTAATTCCATTCTCTGAATGGTTCATTTTTTAATTATATGTTTTTTTATAAAAACCATTTCTCGCCCATGATTTATACTATGATAAAATTCTTATGAAACCTGATTCTTTTCATGGATAATGCTATAATGAAATGATTATGAAAACTATTACATTTATATGGGATATGGTATGATGAAATTTTCATTTTACCCATTTTATTTAATGTTTTATATAATGATAAATGTTTATGATATTACGGCACACATAAATATCATTTTAACTATGATATTGGTGGGACCAATATCTCCAAATAATGATTTCGGTAATGATAGAAAACTCATGAGTAATAATGTTATGCAAGAACATGATTACATGTTCACAATGTTTTGAATGGACCAATCTTTAGTGTCCATAATGTTATGCATAAACCTAACTACATGTAGAAAATGTTATATATGAACCTAATTAGAAGTTCAAATGTTTACACGTGGACTTATATTTAATGTCAATAGTGATATTCATGAATATTTTTACATGTTCAAAATGTTATGAATGAACCATATTAGATGATTAAAATTTTATACATGGACCAATATTTCATTTCCTTATTGTTATCCATGGACTTGGTAATATGTCCATAAGTTTATGATATGGGTGTTTTTCATTTCCATTATTTAATGATTGAACCAACCTTTATATATAAATTCTATAAAGGTTGTAATATATTTTTTATGCCAAAAAACAATGTATTATTCTAATTTTATTCTCTCATGGTCATTTTCATTTTATTCTCTTATGATTCATGTCTTATGAACTGCTAAACTTATTTTTATGTATCGTGATTTAATATTTGATATGCCGGGTAAAATTTCCAAATGTTATGCTCTTGTTCTCATACCCTTATACTCATGTTATGCCAATGTGATCATTAATAGCCTTTTATATATGCATAACAATACTGAGAATCTCCTCTCACCCTTTCTCATGTTCACCTTACAATTGATTCCAACAGGTGCATTATGATTGATATACTTGGATAAGACCATGTAAATATTGATTTTCTCAATGAAAAATCCATGTTTTACTTTATGTTTTCAAATGTAAAATATGATATTATATAGATTTAGTTTTCCAATAATACTAAACTATTCAATCCTTTTGGAGGTGAACACTTGTATATTGCGCCAATGTAATAAAGTAACCACTAGTTCTAGGTTACTAATGTTAGGGACTTTTCATTATTACTTTTTGATGAATTCATAAATTTAAAAAATAAATTATATTTTAATGATTTAATATAATTAAACACTAATTACAAAATATAAATGATAATATAATTATTATGAACTCAAATGTAATTTTTATAAGGGTTTGAAAATCGTTATTGTCAAAAAACACAACATTTAACAATCAATGTATATTATTTTTTTTATAAGTAAAAATTAAAATATTTAGAAAATTAGTTTGAGAAAATAAATATTATTTTTGGGATTATCATGTTGAAATAATCCAATTTTTATTTTTTTATAATTTTCTGAGAAAATCAAATTTTAAGGTAAAAATTAAATACAATATAAATATATTGTGTGTATTATTACATCATAATGACCCAAAAGATATTTCATAAATGATATAATAGGTATAATAGACAAAATATATATTTCACTTTTAAAATATTGTGTATTTTATGTGATTTTATTAATTTTTATAGACTTTATAAATCCTCCCAAACCAATATTATATTTTATGTTTTTAAAATCCTTTAATTATAAATATTACTACCTTCCACATTAAAATGGGTACTGTTTTAATGAGTTAGACCCTAAAATAATAATATAATAAAAACCCCTCCCTTATAAAAAATAATTGGAAAATAACCTGGTAATGATTTTGGTTCTTATTAGTTTATTATGTAGAGTCAAAAACCTCTATTTGAAAAAAAAATAACTCCCCTCACTTTTCCTATATAAACCCACCGAAGATCCAATTAATATTCTCTAAAAAACATTTCGTACATCCTTAGTCTTACATTTCTTCACTATAGTCCACCCATTGTTCCCCCAAGATACCAATAATCACTTTCTATGCTTTTGGAATCACCCTATCAAGATGAGGGACCTCTTTCTATTTTTTTAAATTCAAGAACCTCCTTTGTATTTAGACTTTTCAATATCAATTGGTTAAGTTTTCAATACATTATAAATACCCATATACATTCCAATTGATTTCATAATAATGTTAGATCATTTATACCCTTTTATTATACCAAAAAAGTCCGAGAGCCAGGTGAATGCCTGCTCCCATAAAATTAAATAAATAGAAGTTTAAACATTACACACCACTCAAGAAAGGGGATCCTTACACAATCAAGTAAACACAGTACCAATTCTATCATTGTGAACAAGATCATTTCAATAATCTAAAAGAATGAAGGACCAGCTGGAACTCACCTCCAGAAGTTCTCTTTTTGATAGTGCATCTGCCACTTGAATTGCTTCTCTGTATACATGAGAAACTTCAAAAGAAATTGATTCAACAAGTTTTAGAGAACCATTCCTAGCCGGGAGCATCCTCCATGGGACATTCCTAGACCGTTATCTAAGGATCTGCACGGTATCAGAAGAATCCGATTCAATCCAAATCTTCCTCCAGCCATATCAAGCAGCATACCTTAAAGCCTTTATCATGGCCCATAGCTCTGCCACAAGAGCGTAACCGTTGCCAATGTAGTGAAAGAAGAATCCCATTACAAATCCTCGACAAGTCCTGAAAAAACCACCACATCCAGTTGGCCTCGGTGCGCCAGAGGCAGCCCCATCCACATTCACCTTCAAGAAATCAGTAATTGGAGGGATCCACCTAATATATTTCAGCACCTTAGGCTTCCTCTCCCTACCACTAACACCAAGCGTTTTCAATAAAATGAAATCAGACATGTTATTGTGCATTGTGCCAGCCAGTTTTAGTGAAGCAAGTTTAATGCTTCGATGAAATGCCATCATTCCCTCCTTGATTATATCATTTACCTAATCCATTAGTATGTGAAAGTTTACCATGGGATCATTTCCATATCGTCTTTATTCATTCATCTTATTCATATTATAACATTTATTTACAATTAATATTGTTTTGATATGTATTTCCAAAACCATCTTATAGTCACTTTTATTTTAAACGATTATAGACCCATTTTATCATATTGAAATATTTTATGAATACTTATTTACCATCGTTATGATGCGGAAAAGTCACTATGATTTTTCATTGTAAACAATTTAATTATGAATATCTAAAAAAATTTCACTTGGGTGTATTCACCTATAATTACATATCCTTCATTAATTTGGAATTTACCTGTATATAAAAAAAATCATTGATTGTGGGGCGAAAATTGATCAAATACATTTTTATTTTATATGATTTATGTGTCCCATTTATGCATGTACTTGATATGAATGTGAAGATTGCGCCCAAAAATATATATCGTTATAAAGATATATTTTATTCTAAGTATCATGAGACATCTTTTATGGGATTAGGGAGAAAAACTAATCTGTTTCTAGATTTTTCCATCATATTATGATGAATGTTGGAAGATATCCTATACATAATTTTATGATTTCATGTATAATTTTTTAACACATTAGCATTTTTTCATTATGTTATTACATTTATCCTGACTCTTTGTTCAGGTATATGTTTTGACCCCTTTTATGTCCCATTTAAATGGATATTTTCTAATGTGTAATAAATTATTTATGGTATTCCACCTTTATTTCCTTAAAATGCTTTATAGCTCATCCCTTTCTTATGTATATCACCAGGTTATAACTTTTTTTTATAATTATGGAATATTATGATCATGTCAAAAAAATTCAATAATGATGATGTACCACTGATTTTTATATTGTAATTTAATGTAAGTAATTACCCAAACAAACTATAACAATCAATATTATTGGATTTGAAATTAGTGTTCTTCAATAATAAATCATGAATCTATGTCTAATGAAGATAGTGGTTGTAATCTTAATCCTCACATCTATGTGTGTCTCTAGGTGTATGATGAATGTACAAATGGAATTGTTTCAAAACACAACTTCTCAGGATCCTCCATCCCTAGTGAACATTATTTGGGGCTGAAATTGAAACCCTCTTGTCATATCACAAATCAAATAAAAAATGTGAGACTTCTCCCCTCTCTAGGGATCTCAAGACTCGTAGGAATCAATCATGAAGCTAATAATCCATTTAGTTCAAAAAATATGTTTGATGTTAAATCATTGTTATGTGAGGGGTGTCCTGGTTTCCACTCATATGATACTCTAACCAATGATGACATCGGGGAAATTTCTCTACAAGGGTCAACACACTCCATATATAACATGATACACAATAATATCAACTCATAAGAAAATTATTACCATAGATAACCACTATCATAAAGATACTTTTAAAAATTGATTAACAAGTGAAGACTCATTCTATAACATTTCCATTAATTTATTTTTTAATAGACATGTTAAATTATTACATTTTACAACATATATATGTAGTTATTCCAAATCTGAAAAATACCACTTTGGTATAAAAAATTCATTTCAACATATTTCCCTACAATTCTAGAATGATTCATTTATAGACACCTCAAATACTACGAACCCATGAGTAAATTATCATAAAATAATTGAAAAGTGATCCCATCTATGTGATCTAGTGTTTCCCCCCATACATGGGTTACTTACTCACATGATCAAGTTCATTTCCAAGCCACAACACATAATAGTATCATATATACCTTACCCACGAGTAAATAAATAGAAAAAACATTATTTTGAAATAATGGGTAAGGAATTTGACCTAGTATCCCGTCACCTAACAAATATAGTAGTTACATGACCTCAGACATGACTTCCCATATGTGAGAGGCAGCTGACTAGTAGTGAGGGTATAAAGAATATTGTATTAAAGACTATACCCTATATAATATAATATAACTCACAACATAAATAATATAATCCAATTCACACATAATAAACAATTTCATTTCAAAATGATGGTCAATTAATTTTCTTTACTAAAAGTCATCCAAGTATACAATTAAAAAAAGAATCTAAAATAATGACTCCAAAAATCATGAACCCAAACCCCATTTTTAGTCCCATATCCAAGCATCAAACCTGACATAAAAATCCATCAACCATGCATAGGGTCCATTTCCCATGTCCATACTGACATTCATGATGTCTTTCCATGTATAAAAAAATACTTGAACATGGCATGATTTAATCTTAGTAAGATGAAACCCATGGTTTCTGATAAATTATGTTTGAATAAATAATGTATGAAATATTAAAATTAATAAGGGAATTAAATAAGAAATTAAAAAACAACTCAAATTACAAAATGGACCAATGAGCTCTGAGTTTACACCCAATTTAGAAAAAAATATATTGAAACAAATCCAGATATATCTTTCTAATGGTGAGATCTTGTACCGAGGATGACTCACTCATACAATGTATCAATTAAAAAGTATGAATTTCTATTAGAGGATTATTTTACCTAGGATGATTGACTTATATCGTGTTTCATGAAACCATACATTCTTGCCATGATTATTAATAATGAACTTTATGTGAATTCACATGCTAGAGTCACTTATATGTTCCCATGATTCATTATTCATACTAAGTGAAAAGTATCAAGTAATCATGATTACTAGATTCTAAGTCACTTACCATGATAGAGTGGCTTACTTGTTCCCATGGTGTATTATTAATGTTATGGTTGAATTATTATGAGAATTAGTGTGAAATACAATGTTAGGGCCACTTAAATGTTCCCCTATAACATTTCACATTCTACAAGAGATTTACTCAATTAAGAAACAAATACAATAAGGGACTATATATTTCAACTCATCAAACATCACAAACATGTTAGGTTGTTCCGTATTTTTCAATTTATACAATTACCCATAATCATCCATTTATTCCATTATTTCAATTTACCAATTATAATAATAATTATATTGAATTTGATTCATATTCCATTTCATCACTATGACCATTTCAGACATCATTATATCTATATTCCATCTTGTCATTATGCCAAATCCAATTTCATTATAACTGACCAATTTAATGTGTAGATATTATTTATCAAGACAATTATATCAATTAATATGCAAATATAATACACATTTTTATTCCTATCCATATAAAATTTCTAATTAATCATAATGCTCTAGGTCAATATATTCCTATTTCCATATAAGGATGATCGGTAGGCACACATATCAGGTAGGAAAAAGTACTTGTATCAATACTAAATGCCTTGATAGGATCCATAGTAGGTATAAGAATAATGAATTTATAAATTATAATTAATAAAGGTTACATTCATGAAATTCCGATGTGATCATATATGTTTCACATAATTGATAATGAATCCCAACATTCAAAAGTTGTTTTCAACCACCCTCCTCAAGTAGAAAATATTTTAGAATACATGATCAAATGAAAAATCAATGTGAAACACCATTATCTCTAAATGAAAGGGTCTTTCACACCTATTAAATGATTGATGAAGAAGATCCATGAATAAACAAAGTGTAAAACACCAATTCCAACAATAAATCAATGTTTCAAGTTACCCTTATTGAACCACAACTTGAAGAACCAATGAAAGGTAATAGAGAAGCCTCATGATCCTTATAAAAAAAGTTAATTTTAAAATATATTATTAGGCTGAAAATATATGTAATTAGATGTTTTAAAGTGATGGGGGTGAAACTGATTATTCCCATTGCTATTGTAACCCAATGTGGCACTACCAGCTCGCCGACGAGCATCACTGACCAACCGGTTGAGTCAAACTATGCACCTACATGGCATGAAAATCTATAGAAGAACAAATATATCCAATCCCACTGGCTAGTTGGTGATCCAGCAATAGTCTTACATGGCTTCTGAGGATCCCACCGGTAGGCAGGTGGACTACACCAGCTAGTTAGTGGTGAAACAATATCTCTATTGGTGAATATGACAACTACTATCTCCACTTCTTAAGACCCCTAAAACCTATGAAAAAATATTTTAAGTCAATAATGAGTCTTTATTACAAATAATAACAATGGTAAATCAAAAACATAAGAAAAAACATTTCTGAAAAAAAAATTATCATACATTAATAGTATTGAGTTCCTATACATTTTTTAAAAAACTGTTTTTGTGATCAATTTTAATTTTAAAACAAATTTCCCATGAAATAAATTTAAAATATTAATTTTTCTACAAAAAAAATTACTTTTTTCAAAGCACTTAAATTATTCCATTAATATTATTTCTATATTATTATCTATTAGTATACATTGTTTAATAGTTTTGAGTTTGAAAATATATTTATTAACCACGATTAATTTTTTAGTTTCCAAAAAAGACACTAAAATTTATTTTTTTATATATTAATTATAATTTTATTGAAACCGTGTGTTTATTATAGTTTACATTCATTATATTGTGCTCCATTATGGTGGATTTAATTTATGTTATATACTTTTTTGAAACTATATTAATTTTATTAAAAACACAACACAACATTTCAATGAATTATTTCATATTTTTTCATTTTTTGATATTACAATATTAATATATATATATATATATATATATATATATTAAATTTATTAAATTTATTTAGTATTTAAAATATTAGGAAAAATGTTCTATTTTTTAAAATTTAATTATTCAAATTTCAAAAAAAATATTTTTATTTAAAAATAAAACATATTTTTTTGGGGAATAGTTCTTTATTTTACCAATTTTTATAATACTCTCAAATATAAATTTCTTTTATTTTTCACAAAATAGCATTGAATATTAATTATTTTAATATAGATCATCTTTGTATATACTATGATCTATATTTCCAAGAACACAAGTCATTGAGTTCATTATTTATTCCCTCTTATATTCCCATCTATTTATTTAACCCCATTGAATTTCCATAATGTTTATAGTACCCTCAACAACTTTTATGTCTCTTCATTAAATAAAATTAAAATTATATCCATAATAACCTATGATTTCAGGTTCCCTATATGATTTATACCACTACCCACTCCATACCCATGATTTTGATCATAGAAGAACTCTGTAGTTACACCATATGTTTTTATTATCCTTTGTACCATAATATTCCTACATCACAACATTTTCTATCCATATTTAATTACTAATATATTACGACACTACTCTATAATCTAACTCCTCATATTTCAATATGAATCTAATGTTTTGTATTATTATTTTGCTCATTTATAGAAATGTTCCCTCCATATATTATAAAATTTCTCTCCAAGTCACTATTTAGGTAATTTTATTTGTATTCATTGAAATATAATACTTCTTCATTATATTATATGTTTCCTATATGTTTTTTTATTTATGCAGAACTATAAATAAATATTATATTATTTTATTAATTATTGAATATTTTTTCATGATACTTGGTGGTACTGTTTGTTAAAATGATATGTTTCCCGCTGATCATATATATATTCTCATTTTATAAATGATATGAGTGGCAGTTTAGTTTTTCCATTAATTTATTTGGAAATAGTTGATTCACTGAATTAGAATTTTTAATATAAAATTCATAAAAATTATGAATTTACAAACTAACTGGAACTTTTCTTTTCACTAAGGAATATATCATTATTGTAGAAGATGCTTCCATCGGTAATTTTTTTCATTCCAATTCAAGAACTCAATCTAAAAAAACGTATTTCCAGGTGTTTGAATATATTTTCCCATTGTCTTAATATTATTGTTCTACATTGTGAAACTGACCATGTGTATATTAATCCCCAAAATGGTGTCCACATTCTATTTTAATTTAATTTATAATATTATTTTACACCATCATGTTATCATACTATAATATCAAATTTAGTTTATAAATATATTTATATAATTTGTATTTAGTTTCTTCATACTATGTAATCATAATAAATTTTCTCTTAATGGTTTTTGAATATTTCAAATTCATTCAAGGAAAAATGATTGTTGTGTATAATATTATATATATAAATATATATTAATGTACCATGGGTAGATTTATGAATCTATATTAAGTGAATTGGATGTTTGTTTAATTGTTACAAAATTTATTAAAAATATTTTCCTATTGTATAATTTAATAATATGTTATATATTCAAATTATTGAAAATAAAAATTGATTTATACTCATTTGAAAATCATTAAAAAAGATTTCACACCTAAATTTTAATTCATAATCCTCTTCTATGGAAAAAATATTTCTTATAAAATTATAAAGGATGTAACATATTTATGATTCCAATATAATTTTTTTACTAAAATTAAACAATATGCTCTAAATACATATACCTTTGTTGAAAAATGACATCCATTTTTCTTCTTTTAGTTATATCTTTTTCTTTATGTTCACTTTTTTTATGTAATAAACTAAAACACAACATTTATATGGTTAAAATTTCATATAACATCATCAGGTCACAAGGCTTAAGACACATGCCTTTATTAGTAATATTGTAAAATGGTTTGTCTAAAATAAATTTTTATTCAAAATAATTTTACATTCTTCCAAATAATTTTTTTGAGATAAACATCCTTCATTTCAATAAATGTTGTTTTATATAATCATTATATTTTAAATTTTTCATAATGTCATATTTCATAACAACATCTAATGAAATAAATAAAATAAATTCAAAATTATTAGTAAATGTTACATCGTAAGGTATGTTAATTTATTCAATGTTATATTTTAGATATATTCTTACATTAGTAATTTTTATTTACATAGTATATTCATATCAGGATTTCCTAAATAATAATATGTATATATGACTATAGATGATAATATGAGAGAACCTATATGATTTGGAACTTTAAAAATCAATTAAGCATTTTCAAAGCAATGAGGTTCATCTAAATTTAAAAGGAATAATAATTTATTATTTTATTATTATTTATTAGTAATAATATGTACTCAAATATTATTTTCAATATTGGAACTGTTAGGGTGAATTTTTTATTGGAAAATACATTATTTCTGATTATAAAATATAACATTTTGAGATAAATGGTTAAAAAAATATATTAAATAGTTTATGTATATTTTTTTTGAAAATTTATATCCAGTCTTGTAACACCCCAAGCTTCCACGGTACGTTTCCCTTCGAATAATGCGATAGCGTGTGTTGTACGCAACCTCGAGTTCTAACACACACCACAACTAATTTAAACTAGCCGTTGTGAATAGTAATACCTATTTTTTGAAATCATATAAATTTTATATTTCAAAATGGACTTCATTTTTGGATTCGGAATATCGAAATTATCCTAGGGTGAAATTTTTGTACTTTTCGGATAACTTTTATATTTTGATGAATAGTGAAAATTACTAAATTTTAATTAAAAACAACTTTTTTAATAAAAATGATTAATATTGATAAATTATGAATTTGAGTGGTTTTAAAGTATATTTAGAATATATTTTTACCATTTAATTTAATGTTTGTCATTGGACATAATTTCACAATTAAACCAGACATAAACAAGTGTCAATCTTTTGATAGTTATTATCTCTTAAAAACACGCTTTTTATTTTAACAACGGGAATTATTTTTAAATTAATTTCTGCCACTTCTTTGTTTTGAATTTGGAAAAATGGATTACATATTTGGAATCAGGATGTTCAAATTTTTTAAATAGATAACTTTTATTTTTACACATTTTGAATAATTACTGCGATAAATATTTTATTTACCATGGTTAAAGGGTAAATTCGGTAAATAAGGGTTAACAAATAATATTATAATAATACAAAATTACCCTAAAACGTGTCCTAACCTTATTGGTGGGGACATACCCGACCATGGGCATCTTTGGGTCGATTTGGGGACCCCTTGGAGCCACTTGTATGTGGTAGGGACACATTATATTAATAAAGTTAAAATAAAAATAAAAATGGAATAAGCTTACATCTTTTAGAAGAACAATTTTTACATAGCGTTATACATGTTTGATTTTCGATTATAAATATTCATTAGAAATCTACAAATATTTCCTAAATAATGATATTTTATTTATAATTTTTAGACATCAAATAATTTAAATTATTAATGACACAATAATGATGCAATGTTTACCTCATTAATAAATCATTTCAATAAATAAGATTATAATGATTAAAATATTATATAAAACCTGTCAAATTCCTTTTGGTTGATGTTATTTCGAATATGAGTCATCTTATCTTCGACTTCAATGATTTTTGGACCATTATAAACTGAATATCATTATATTATAAAGTAATACTTTCACTCATTCCTAAAGAGCCCCTCCTATCCCTTATAAAAGAAGACCACTTATACTCATTCCTCACACCTCTCAAGCCCCTTGGCTCGTCCAAACTCTGCCCAAGTAATCCCCCCACATCCCTCTCCTCATCCTTGAAGCTTTCCCTTAGGTAGAAAGAATTTCAAGAAGTCCTTTGGTTCTAACCAAAGTGAGTTACCTAAATTAAAGGTAACAGTTTCTCTTAAATTATTTTCATTTATTTTGCTTCTCCAACCCCCAAAATCTTTTTATTTCCTTTCTTTTGTAACAAAACCAGTATCCTAAATATAATAGGATGTTTTTATAAGAAGGATTTTAAATACACATACACACACCTCCATCTAATGGATGATGAACATAATGTTTCTGTGAATGGAAAACTAACGCCTCACGAAACGATGATTGTTAAAATACATCTTACCGCCTCTCATGGTGTCCATTATGATGGAACTGTAATTAAGTGTGATATTAATGATAAATATTTTATATATAAGCTTCTGTAATTCCATTTTATTTCATACCATTATTCGTTTCATGTTGTATATACATACGATAATTTCATTTGAGGAAGTGCGGACTACCGCCCCCTTAAAATGATATGACTCGTTCATACCACACATGGAACGTATAAAGAATGGTGTTAATGAACATAAGTAACATATATAAAATATTATATTATACTGGAATAATAATATACCTATGTATCATTTGGATTCGATTCTTTTAAAATGAAAAAATTAAATGGAAGTAGCGTTCGTGCGTACGTACGGACAACCGTCTCCACGAACGCGGTGAGATCCATCCTCCATCGTATCCATTCAAGTCTTATTCTCATTTTAGGGTTAAAAATAATGTTAATATCATTCTGATTATGAATAAGATACAATCTATCCATTACAAACATGTCTTACGTAACCAAACATTTAAGAAGAACGAATCGGTTATCACCCGAAAGGACGATAATACTAAGATATTATTAAAAAAGCAATGTTAAAAGATCATATATGATATCATATTGATGTATATGATTATTGTATAATTTAATAACAATGTTTTAATTATTATACAGGAGGTTAACATACCATCGACTAAGGTAAAGTTCAAGGTAAGGGTTTATTTCGCAATCTCTTCATTATCCGAGGTTGTTTATACGTAATAATCTTCTAGGATTTCTTTATCATCCACGTCCATGTCTCTTCAAAATGTATTTAAAAACATTTTAAATATTTAAAAGAATATGGGTTAAAGTCATGTATACCCGTGTTTGACTTTTTATAAGAGATTTATAAGGGAATCTTTCCGTCGTTTTTCAAACAAGGTGCTTTTTAACCTTTTCGACAGAATTAAGATAAGAATGTTTTTTTAACTTATACAGCGTGTGGGGTTATTTTCCGCCGTTATAAAATCGTCGAAGATTCCCTTACAAGCTTATAAGAATATTTTCAAAGAAAATGTTTTATTTTATAAATATATGTCTCCTAAATGATTTCAAAATAGAAAGAGATATTTCTTTAAAAAGAGTTTTGATTTCATCTATGTCAACATCCTTTAATGGATTTTACGCTTATTTGAGGATGATTTATTATGATACAAAACTTTTATATTGTATTGAAGGTTTTGTGATATGTTTGATTGTGGATGTGCTATTTTTTATATACCATTCATGGTTTATGTTGAAAGTATTGACATTTCGTATGCTAGTTTTAATACGAATGTTTATGTTATGTTTAAACCTTTTCATATGGGAATGCATTGGACTTAATATGTAACGGGTGGAGTCCGCTATAGCTCCTCGATGCATTGGTAGGTCTCAGGAGAAAAACTAGTGTCTTGGCCAAGGCCTTGGCAAAATCTTATTTGTAGTCTTGGCACGAGGCCTTGGCTATGTGGTTATGATAGTCTAGCATTATGAATTCCATCATTATGAAAGTGGTTATTGATATTAAATTTGATTATTCTATTAGTAGAATATCCATGTGAATAAGTAAATGGCATTATTTCATTTTATTTATGCCATACTATGTTGAAGTTAAAGTTTAACAGGCTTTTGTTTTAGTTATACATTGCCTTAAATGTTTATTCTTATTTATGAAAGTTTCCGCTATATTGTTATACTTACTGGGCATTTGAGCTCACCCCTTTTCTAT
Organism: Viscum album; assembly: GCA_963277665.1. Lineage (NCBI taxonomy): Eukaryota > Viridiplantae > Streptophyta > Magnoliopsida > Santalales > Viscaceae > Viscum > Viscum album. Next base: position 1,676,957,114 of record OY728133.1, read on the forward strand.
GTTTTATTTCCCCAGGATGTGAAGAAGAAAATTATGAATGACTTGTAGGGATATTATGAGGGGTTAATAGTGTGGACTATGGAGACAATATGTTGTTGTAGTAGTTTTTAATTTTGATGATGTAATGTAAAACTTATGAATATATCTAGTGTTTCCAAGGCTACAAAACCAATTGGTCTTTCGAGATTTAATCTTTCTTGTGATCATGCCAATGTTATGTAATTAATGCACCGACTCTGGGAAACTGGGGTCGGGGCGTTACAGTTGGTATCAGAGGAAGTTTAGTACAAACCTTGGAAGCTAGATTTAGATTAACTCTGATTAGAGCACATAGCCCTAAGATAGTCTTTGAGGATTAGTATAGAAGAACTTCCTAGAATTTTTGTACTGTAGAGATTTTGTGAGTTTTCCGAGCTATACATCCCTATCTGGATACGAGCAGGTAGAGGCGGCTCTGGCACAGATGTACCTAGGGGTAAAACCCGAAAACATCGCTTTGAGCTAGACTCGAACGTGAACTGGTGCACGACAACGGGTCTTGCTGCACTCTTGGTTACGACACTCCCGGGGGATATGCTTAGGATTATTCTCATTTTCTTTACAAACCATTATGAAAGGATTATAAGTATATACTTCCTCAAAGAAAACATTTTTATGATTATGGATTATATCCATAAACTGTGCAATTTATGTTAAAGGATTTATGAGTATGGAATTATGTATTTCGATTCATAATCTAATCTAGTTTATGACATTGTTTAGAAATGGAGCCTAGTGGAAGAAATGGAAACCGTATCAATGCACGGACTCCATGTAGGGATTGCCCTCCTGCCCAAGATAATTATGGTGGAGCTAGTGATACAACTGGTGCTGACCAGCTTCTCACCGTATTGGGACAACTCACGCAGGTTATGAATAATAACCTTACTTGTATAGAGCACCGTGATCCGCAACGTGGAGGATCAATGCTAGACCGCTTCATGAGGTAACAAACACCAACATTTAATGGGGGTAAAGATCCATTAGTAGCTGAGCAATGGATAAATTCTCTAGAGAAAATATTTCAGGCTTTGGGGAGTAGTGAAAGGGAAAAAGTTATCATGGCAGTTTACCGCCTCACTGGAGATGCTGATCAATGGTGGTCATTGATTCAAAACACGAAGGAAGACAATGAAGTATCTAATATGGAATGGAGGGTGTTCAAAGATCTGTTTTTAGAAAAAATACTTTCCTCATGACCATCGAGAAGATATGGAAAGGCAATTTCTGAGTCTGAGAAAAAAGGAGAATGAGAATGTCACAAAGTATGAGGCTAACTTTACAAGGTTAGCAAGGTATGCTGGAGATTATATACGTAACCCAAGAAGTAAGATTGATTGTTTATTTGATGGGTTAAAACCATTTCTCCGTCGAGCTTTAGTCTCACAATCCTTCTCATCGTACGAAGACATTGGCTCATGTCATATCAAGACTGAAAAGGAATTTACTAAGTCTTATGACTTTAAAGCAAAGCAAGAGAAGAAGAGACCTGATGATCAATCAGGGAATGGAAATATGGGGAAGAAGGGAAATGATGAATATCCATCTTGTGGTAAATGTGGTAAGAAACATCTCAGTACTTTCTTGAAGGGAATGGGAGTCTGTTACAAGTGTGATGAAAAAGGCCACCAAGCTCATGATTGCAAAGGGAAGAAGGAAGCTACCAATGTTCAGTGCTACAATTGTAAGGAGATGGGACATTATGCAAATTAATTTCCTAAGCGTCAAAGGAACTTACCTCAGAAAATGCCAAGGGACCAAGGCCAAACTTATGCTATCACTACTGCTGATGTAGAAGCTCCGAAAGACGTGGTGGTAGGTAATTTAATGGTTTCTTCAAATTTAGAAAAGGAATTATTTGATTTTGGATCATCAAATTGTTTCATATCTTCCCATTTTTCTCAGAAAATTAGATATTTTCAATTTGATTTAACAAGGGAGTTGTCGGTCAAAACCCCTAAGGGAAGTATTGTTGCAACAAAGTTTTGTCGATTAATTCCCATTAGAGCACCTAAATGTTCTTTACCAGCTGATCTCATCATCATACCCATGATTGAATTTGATATAATTCTCGGTATGGATTGTCTTTCGGACCATGATACAAAGATTTATTGTAAGAAGAAAGAGGTTACGATTCTTGACGATGATGATATGGTACACCTTATTTTTAGAGCAGAATCGTCACCACCTGATTCTTATCTAGATCCACACCCAGTAGCTCAATTAAATTCAATTATTGGGGAGGAAGAGAATGAAATACCCATGGGTGAGGAAAGAAATATTCAAATAGAGGATGTACCTATTGTGAGAGAATATGTCGATGTGTTTCCAGAATATTTACTTGGACATCCTCCAGAACGAGAAGTTGAGTTTTCCATTGACTTAATTCCGGGATCAAGGCCCATATCGAAGACCCCTTATAGAATGGACACTGTGGAATTAGTTGAACTGAAGAAACAACTAGAGGAACTGAGTAATAAGGGAATAATTCGCCCTAGTGTTTCTCCATGGGGAGCACCTGTTCTTTTTGTTAAGAAGAAAGATGGATCTATGAGGTTGTGCATCGACTATAGAGAGATCAATGCTATAACAATAAAGAACAAGTATCCCCTACCTCGCATTGATGATTTGTTTGACCAACTACATGGAACTCAATACTTTTCAAATATTGACCTTCGATCTGGATACCATCAGTTGTGTGTGAAGAAGGAAGACGTTCCAAAGACAGCATTTCGAACAAGGTAAGAGCATTATGAGTTTACAGTAATGCCTTTTGGATTGACTAATGAACCCTCTGTTTTCATGGATCTAATGAACATATTTTTCAAGGAATATCTTGATGTCATTGTAGTGGTATTTATTGATGATATCTTGGTATACTCCAAAAGCCACGAAGATCATGAAAATCACTTACGCATTATCCTGAAGACTCTTAGAAGACATGAATTATATGGGAAATTTAGAAAGTGTGAATTCTGGATTCAGAAGATTTCATTTCTTGGCCATATTGTCTCTAAGGATGGAATTTCTGTTGATCCTTCTAAGGCCAAGGCAATCCAAGAATGGCCAGCACCTACAAGTATAACTGAGGTACGTAGTTTTATTGGTTTAGCAGGTTATTATCGACATTTCTTCCAGAATTTTGCCCGATTGGCTAACCCATTAACAAAGCTCACAGGTAAAGGGGTTAAATTTGTCTGGACAAAAGAGTTTGAAGAATGTTTCGATGAACTGAAAAGAAGAATAGTCAATGCTCCTATATTGACTCTACCATCGGTGAATGATGGGTTTGTTATTTATAGTGATGCATCGAAGAAAGGACTTGGTTGTGTCCTTATGCAGAATGATAGGGTTATTGACTATGCATCATGACAGTTGAAAATTCATGAACAAAACTATCCTACTCATGATCTTGAGTTAGTAGTTGTGATCTTTGCTTTGAAGATATGGAGACATTACCTCTATGGTGAAAAATGTGAGATTTATACTGATCACAAGAGTTTGAAATATATTTTCTCACAAAAAGAACTCAACATGAGGCAAAGGCGATGGCTTGAACTACTTACGGATTATGATTGCACGATACACTACCACCCTGGGAAGGCAAATAAGGTGGCAGATGCTTTGAGTGGAAAAGATCATGGAGTTTTGAACATGATGAGAGTGGAAAGGGATCCTATATTCATGGATCTAGTAAAGATGGGTATGGGAATCACCATGGAAGGTGAAACATCAAAAATTTTTCAAATGATTGCCAAACCATCTTTACTAGAAAGGATAAAGAGTTCTCAGGATGATGATGAAGAGTTTAAGAAGAAAAATCAAGCTGTAAATGATGGTAGAGTGAGTGAATTTGTGTGTGAAGATGGAAGTTTAAAATTTGGGAGGAGACTTTGTGTTCCCGATATGCCTGATTTAAAGAGGGAATAGCTGGATGACGATCATAGTTGCAATTTCTCTATACACCCTGGGAGCACCAAAATGTATAGAGATTTGAAGGAACATTTTTGGTGGGACAATATGAATAGGGAGATTGATGATTTTGTGTCAAGATGTATGGTTTGTCAACAAGTGAAAGCTGGAAGGCAACATCCTGGTGGAGTACTGCAACCTCTTCCCATACCTGAGTGGAAATGGGATAATATTATGATGGACTTTGTCATGGGACTACCAAAGACTCCTAGAAGGAATGATTCAATATGGGTCATTATTGATCATCTTACCAAGTCAGCACATTTTCATGCTATAAGAGAAGATCTACCACTCGAACGTCTAGCAAGACTATATATTAATGAAGTTGTAAGACTTCAAGGAGTACCACTATCGATTATTTCTGATCATGATCCCCGTTTTACTTCAAGATTTTGGAAAAGTCTTCATAAGGCCTTGGATACTGAACTTCGTTTGAGCACTTCCTATCACCCTCAAACAGATGGACAATCAGAACGAACTATTCAAACCTTAGAAGACATGTTGAGATCATGCTCTCGTGACTTTTAGGGTATGTGGGATCAGTATTTACCACGGGTAGAATTTTCCTATAACAATAGCTTCCATTCAAGCATTCAAATGGAACCTTATGAAGCGTTATATGAAAAGAGATGTTGTACACCAACCTATTGGGATGACGTTGGTGAAAGAAAACTTGTGGGACCAGAACTGGTGGAAGAAACGATGGAAAAGGTAAAGGTAATCCAAAACCACATCAAAGCAGCTCAAAGTAGGCAGAAGAGCTATGCCGATAACCGAAGAAAGGATTTGGAATTTCAGGTGGGAGATCATGTCTTCCTAAAGGTATCTCCATGGAAGGGAGTTATACGATTTGGTAAGAATGGTAAATTGAGTCCCAGGTACATCGGACATTTTGAAATTCTAGATCGTATTGGGGTTGTAGCTTACCGTTTGGTGATGCCGCCAAGTCTCTCCAAAGTTCACGATGTGTTCCATGTATCATTGTTGAAGAAATACATGCCTAACCCAACGCATGTACTCAATTATGAGGAATTGGAACTGGAACCCGATCTATCTTATTGCGAAGAGCCCGTCAGGATCCTTGACACCTGAGAGCAAGTGCTGAGAAACCGAACGACTCGTCTGGTAAAAGTTCTATGGAGAAACCATAAGATGGAAGAGGCAACATGGGAACCCGAAGAACTTATGATGAAGAACCACACAAGTCTTTTTATGCAGTAATACCCTAGAAATTGAGAGGATGCAATTATTTGAAGGAGGGGAAAATGTAACACCCCAAGCTTCCATGGTACGTTTCCCTTCGAATAATGCGATAGCGTGTGTTGTACGCAACCTCGAGTTCTAACACACACCACAACTAATTTAAACTAGCTGTTGTTAATAGTAATACCAACTTTTTGAAATCATATATATTTTATATTTCAAAATGGACTTCATTTTTGGATTCGGAATATCGAAATTAGCCTAGGGTGAAATTTTGGTACTTTTCGGATAACTTTTATATTTTGATGAATAGTGAAAATTACTAAATTTTAATTAAAAACAACTTTTTTAATCAAAATAAATAATATTGATAAATTATGAATTTGAGTGGTTTTAAAGTATATTTAGAATATATTTTTACCATTTAATTTAATGTTTGTCATTGGACATAATTTCACAATTAAACAAGACATAAACAAGTGTCAATCTTTTGATAGTTATTATCTCTTAAAAACACGCTTTTTATTTTAACAACGGGAATTAATTTTAAATTAATTTCTGCCACTTCTTTGTTTTGAATTTGGAAAAATGGATTACATATTTGGCATCAGGATGTTCAAATTGTGTAAATATGTAACTTTTATTTTTACAAATTTTGAATAATTACTGCGGTAAATATTTTATTTACCATGGTTAAAGGGTAAATCCGGTAAATAAGGGTTAAATTTTTTTTATAATAATACAAAATTACCCTAAAACGTGTCCTAACTTTATTGGTGGACACATACCCGACCATGGGAATCCTTGGGTCTATTTGGGGACCCCTTGGAGCCACTAGTATGTGGTAGGGACACATTATATTAATAAAGTTAAAATAAAAATAAAAATGGAATAAGCTTACATCTTTTAGAAGAACAATTTTTACATAGGGTTATACATGTTGGATTTTCGATTATAAATATTCATTATAAATATGAAAATATTTCCTACATAATGATAGTTTATTTATAATTTTTAGACATCATATAATTTAAATTATTAATGACACAATAATGATGCAATGTTTACCTCATTAATAAATCATTTAAATAAATAAGATTATAATGATTAAAATATTATATAAAACCTGTCCAATTCCTATTGGTTTATGTTATGTATAATATGCGTCATCTTATATTCGACCTCAATGATTTTTGGACCATTATAAACCGAATATCATTATATTATAAAGTAATACTTTCACTCTTTCCTAGAGAGCCCCTCCTCTCCCTTATAAAAGGAGACCACTTATACTCATTCCTCACACCTCTCAAGCCCCTTGGCTCGTCCAAACTCTGCCAAAATAATCCCCCCACATCCCTCTCCTCCTCCTTGAAGCTTCCCCTTAGGCAGAAAGAATTTCAAGAAGTCCTTTGGTTCCAACCAAAGTGAGTTACCTAAATTAAAGGTAACGGTTTCTCTTAAAATATTTTCAATTATTTTGCTTCTCCAACCCCCAAAATCTTTTTATTTCCTTTCTTTTGTAGCAACAACAGTATCCTCAATATATTAGGATGTTTTTATAAGAAGGATTCGAACTACACATACACACACCTCCATCTAATGGATGATGAACATAATGTTTCTGTGAATGGAAAACTAACGCCTAACGAAACGATGATTGTTCAAATACATCTTACCGCCTCTCATGGTGGCCATTATGATGGAACTATAATTAAGTGTGATATTAATGATAAATATTTTATATATAAGCTTCTGTAATTCCATTTTATTTCATACCATTATTCGTTTCATGTTGTATATACATACGATTATTTCATTTGAGGAAGTGCGGACTACCGCCCCCTTAAAATGATATGACTCGTTCATACCACACATGGAACGTAAAAAGAATGGTGTTAATGAAAATAAGTAACATATATAAAATATTATATTATAATGGAATAATAATATACCTATGTATCATTTGGATTCGATTCATTTAAAATGACACAATTAAATGGAAGTAGCGTTCATGCGTACGTACGGACTACCGTCTCCACAAACGCGGTGAGATCCATCCTCCATCGTATCCATTCAAGTATTATTCACATTTTAGGGTTAAAAATAATGTTAATATCATTTTGATCATGAATAAGATACAATCTATCCATTACAAACATGTCTTACGTAACCAAACATTTAAGAAGAACGAATTTGTTATCACCCGAAACGACGATAATACTAAGATATTATTAATAAAGAAATGTTAAAAGATCATATATGATATCATATTGATGTATATGATTATTGTATAATTTAATAAAAATGTTTTAATTATTATACAGGAGGTTAACATACCATTGATTAAGGGAAAGTTCAAGGTAAGTGTTTATTTCGCAATCTCTTCATTATCTGAGGTTGTTTATACGTAATAATCTACTGGGATTTCTTTATCATCCATGTCCATGTTTCTTCAAAATGTATTTCAAAACATTTTTAATATTTAAATGAATATGGTTTAAAGTCATTTATACCCTTGTTTGAGTTTTTATAAGAGATTTATAAGGGAATCTTTCTGTTGTTTTTCAAACAAGGTGCTTTTTAACCTTTTCGACAGAATTAAGATAAGAATGTTTTTTTAACTTATACGGAGGGTGTGGTTATTTTCCGCCATTATAAAATCATCAAAGCTTCCCTTACAGGCTTATAAGAATATTTTCAAAGAAAATGTTTTATTTTATAAATATATGTCTCTTGAATTATTTCAAAATAGAAAGAGATATTTCTTCAAAAAGAGTTTTGATTTCATATATGTCAACATCCTTTAATGGATTTTACGCTTATTTGAGGATGATTTATTATGATACAAAACTTTTATATTGTATTGAAGGTTTGGTGATATGTTTGACTGTGGATGTGCTATTTTTTGTATACCATTCATGGTTTATGGTGAAAGTATTGACATTTCGTATGCTAGTTTTAATACGAATGTTTATGTTATGTTTAAACCTTTTCATATGGGAATGCATTGGACATAATATGTGACGGGTGGAGCCCACTATAGCTCCTCGATGCATCGGTAGGTCTCATGAGACAAACTATTGTCTTGGCACAAGGCCTTGGCAAAATCTTATTTGTAGTCTTGGCATGAGGCCTTGGCTATGTGGATATGATTGTCTGGCATTATGCATTCCATCGTTATGAAAGTGGTTATTGATATTGCATGTGATTATTTGATTAGTAGAATATCCATGTGAATAAGTAAATGGTATTATTTCATTTTATTTATGCCATACTATGTTGAAGTTAAAGTTTAACAGGCTTTTATTTTAGTTATACATTGCCTTAAATGTTTATTCTTAATTATGAAAGGTTCCGCTATATTGTTATACTTACTGGGCATTTGAGCTCACCCCTTTTCTATGTTTTATTTTCTCAGGATGTGAAGAAGTAAATTATGGATGACTTGCAGGGATATTATGAGGGGTTAATAGTGTGGACTATGGAGACAATATGTTGTTGTAGTAGTTTTTCATTTTGATGATGTAATGTAAAACTTATGAATATATCTAGTGTTTCCAAGGCTACTAAACCAATCGGTCTTTCGAGATTTGATCTTTCTTGTGATCATGCCAATGTTATGTAATTAAAGCACCGACTCTGGGAAACTGGGGTTGGGGCGTTACAAGTCTTGTATAAACTAGTTTTATGAATTGTATAACCTATTATTTTTTGCAATTTAATTTGAAATACATTTTTATTATTAATTTTTTATTGAGTAGTGGTTCAGTGAAATAGTAATCATCCATTAAAAATTATTACTAATATATTGTTTTTTGTATAGACAGGTTTCTATTTCTAAAATATATTATATGATATTATATGATAAAAATATTATTCTCCAACATGAAACACTGTTTGTTTCATGAAACTCCAAATGTCTATCAACATTATATTTTATTACTATTATTCATGTATCCTTAGATTTATACATTACCCCAATGCAATATTCATTCCATTACTATTATTGTCCTCAATTTTCAATCATACACATTACCATACCTAGCACAAATATTAATTTTTCACCATCCCACATACTAAATTAATTATATTTATCATTATAGTACATCTCTATTCATCAATGCCTATAAGATAAATAATAGAAGAATGTTGGTATGATGTCTCCACCAGTAATTTTGAAAAACACAAATACATATCATCACAATCCCTATTTCAATTGTAATGACCCATAAATTTCAGGGAAAATATTTTCTTAATTTTCTTTGGAATTTTATGAGTCCACAGTCTCTGACGGCACCAGATTTTAAGGCCCGGTGTGCCTGGAATCAATTTCTGAAGTTTAGCTCGGGTATGGAAAGTGAACGAACAAGTGGGTTTTACTATCATTTGAACTGGTGTCTGGAATAGAAATTTGAGGGCACAAATGAACTTGCAACGCCAGTAATTTCTTAAGGGGACGTTCACCGCAGTTGCGTTTGCTCGAGTGAAGGAGTTAAAATTTTGATAATTTTATAAAATTTGTGTAACAAATTTTATTCTTGTCGAGGTAGTTAAAACCACCAAGACGTGGTTGTTGTGGGGGCCACCACACCATATCCTCTCATGAGAGGTTATGGTGGAGGGTCCCACCCCCGCATAACCTCCCTCGGGTGGATAAACTAGGTGGGGCCCGCACGTGCCCTGCCCTTTTTCAAACATTCAAAAACACCTCCATTAATTGCAAAACTCCTCTCTCATTAATTTTACTGACACTTATCACCCATTAAAATCTAGCAACCTACCTCATGAAATAATTTGACAACTTTAGGTAATTAATTGTGTAGATTGTTTTCTTTTTGATTTTTGAAATCGTTGGCGAAAAACAATAAAATAAGGCCTAAGCCTTATTTTATTTTTTGTTGGAGAAGCGTTGCGCTAGAGTTTTTCTCTCCTCCTCCTCCTTTGCCGAAGAACGTGAAGAACGCGAAGAACGCGCCAACCCACGACGAAGAAGGCTCGACTTCTCTTCATCAGATCTTATCCTTCCGACGCAGGACTCTTCATTGGATCCTCTCTTTCCCCTTCATCGTCAGCGGACCGATGAACAAGCTCGTAAGTGGAATCAGGTTGCGAGCAACAGTAGCTTCGCCTTCCCTCGAGACGGACGAACGCCGACATCCCCCTTCGTCGTCATCATCCTCGCAACGCTGTAACCCGGCGAACCTCGAACGACGACGCCTTCTTTCAATCAACTTATACCAATGGTAGGGGTTTTGTCTATTTTAGATACTTGTTTCTTTCCCTCGAACATGGAAGATTAATCTATTGGGCGTAGTTCCAATTTTTATTTAAATTAAAAATTGTGAAAGATTATCATTTTACGATTGGCCGACTGTTATCGATATAACGGGAGGGGATCGGACCGCACGAACACGACCGATTCCCCTCCCCCTTTCTAATCATTGGTGTTGATTAGTGAAGATGGCGTCGTACCGTCGCACCGCATAAGAAAAAGTGGAAACGCGGATGGTGCGGGCCGTGAAGAAGAAATGTGGCGCCGTCGCGCCACGCTGAGGAATGTGAACGAGGCCGCTACTAGAGTCGGGCCGCGGAAGAAGGGCGCAACGTCGTCACGCTGCACGCAGACGGATTCATGTCATTTCTGGGAATGGCAGCCAGAGAAACCGGCTGCCGGAGAACTCGAAGGAGGCGGCCGGAACTCCAGGCACCGGCGCCGGAAGGCGCGGGACCGCAGGGTCCCGCGGTGAGAACCCGGGCGGCCACCGTGATTATAACGACCCATACTTTACATATATTGTTAATAATTCAAAATTGAAGCACACTTATTACAACATATGACAAAACCACAAAGGACCGTATAGGTATAGTGTCTTTAGAAACTGGGAAACATAAAAAACTGGTTCATAAATCTTCTACAGTGTCTCCCATTTATTTCATCATATCTAGGGTCCCTTTTAGCATATTCTACTTAATATCCATCTTCCTGACCTGGGGAAAAGAAAACATAAAAGGGTGAGCTCAAATGCTCAGCAAGGGCAAATAAAGAAAATAAAAATCATATCATATCTTTTTGAAAATCAAAACCTGCAAAAGAGATCATAATATCTTAACATGGAATAAATCATAGAAGTGAAAATGAGATCCCCATAATCATAACATAAAACTTGAAACTTTGTGTCATGCACACATAATCATGGAAAATCATTTCTTGTTAGTCATGACTCATTGCCAAGACTATCTTAGTGGACAAATCCCTTTCTGAACCGAGTTCACTCCTCGTTTCAGTCCTGTATCACTGAACCGAAATAACCTTCCGTTCCAGCCATGTCTATCTCATGAGATATAAAATCTTTACCCAATGCATTGGAGGGAGATATAGGTCCCACCCATCTTATAATGAATCCTTTCTTATGTGTGCCACATAATCATAAATCATACATCATCGCATAACCCATGTAATAAAAATGGGATTCTTAAACAACATGACATCATAAAACAATTCATATAAGATAAAGGAATTCATAAAAATGTTTCCATCACAACATGATCAAATCAATTTAATAATAGGGATAAAAACAGAACCCTTTATTATCTTAGATGGAAAATAATTTTGATAAAACACTTGAACTCCATTCTTGAGGAAAATATCCTTTCTTCTTCAAAAACATTTTTCCTTTCATAACATGTCATACAACTTTAAAATAAAAGAAGTTGATTAAAAATAAACTTGAAAACTTGTAAAGGAAGCTTCTTGGAAATAATGTTTTAAAAATCCATTCATGCCGTATAAGTTAAAAAAAACATTCTTCGTACTTTTGTCGGAAAAGTCAAAAAGTACCTCGTACGAAAAACGACAAAAGATTCCTTTCATACATATTACTAAAAACTCACCGAAGGGTAAAAATGGATTTAAACAATTGTAGGTGGATGGAAATAATATTACATATTGATGAAACATGGATGTGGATGATAAAATACACCCCAGTAAATACTTACGAATAAACAATCTCGGATAAAAATGAGATTGTGATATTTCCCTTACCTTAGGTCCAATTTGCCTTGTATGTGTCCGAAGCTCCTGTATAATGGTTTAAATAATGTTATTGACTTATTCCAGAATCATACATATTGATATGATATCATATATGGTCATATTCTTAGCTTCTTGTTAGTAATATTTCATTGTTACTTGTTACTCGGGTCTTTATTGCCTTTTGTTCTTACGCGTGTTTTGCCGAATAAATTCTTATTATTATTTCAAGGTTATAGATACCTTATATCCAGAATGGTATTAGTGTAACATATATCATATTTATTCATTCAATTCATTTATATAATTACTATGTAATGATGATCATGTAGAACGAGTCGCATCACATCGTGGAGACGGTATTCCGTACGTACGCACGAGTGATGATATCATTCCTATGATCGTGGAAATGTATTGGAGTATATATATATTATTTCAGTATCAATATTACTTTATAATAATCATAAATAGTTACTCATTACACCATTATACCCATCCTTGTAAAGTGATGGTGGAAAAATAGATTACACCACGGCGTGGAGACGGTATTCCGTACGTACGCACGCGCAGTGATTTCATTTTTCCGTAGGATGGATAGAAGGTGAATTAGGGTTGTTTCATATTTATAATAACATATCAGTATGTAAGTAATACTGATGCTATTACTTCATCATTAAAAAACTAAAGAAGAAGAAGTTGAAGAAGAAAGAAATTGAAAAGATCGGTAATGGATATTACCTCTTCTTTGGAACGCCTCTTTGAATCCTCCACTTAAGGAACTAAGAGTGGTCTTTGGAGAAGAACAGGACCTCTAGGACTATTCTAGGGAAGTGGAGAGGAGAAAATGGCAGGGGTTGGCCGAGCTTGAGTGCTCAATTTGGTGTGAGGAGGAGGGGGAGGAGGTGTCCTTTTATAAGGGAGGAGAGGGGCACCTTAGGAATATCTCAAAATATTATTTTATATTAAAGTCAAAATCGGTTTATAATGGTTCCAAAGGGTCTTATATAGAAGCTAAAGTGGGGAAGGGTCGAAATACTATCAACCAATAGGATTTAGACAAGTTTAGGATATTATTTTAACCTTATCAATTAGATTTAACTCTAAGTTAAATAATTTAACTTTTACCATGTCTTTTTGTTTTCTTTCACTATATGGTTAATACACTTACTATAACATGCCAAAAGAACCCCAAATTGTTTATTATTAAAATATATATCATTATCTAAGTCATTTGGCCGAACCTTAGATTTTTAGGAATACAATAACAATTAATAATATAATATTTGATTTAAAAACTATTTTGTGTCAATTTTGACACTATTTGATATATGATTTTTGTGAAAGTCATAACAGAATTATATGTTCGAACCAAGTTGATTAAATCAACACTAATATATCATAGTAACCTAGAAAATTAGTGGAATTCATAAAAAGTCTTAAATTACATTTATTTTGGTGTTTATAAGATCAATTATGTCAATATTTCATTAATAAGATAATTACTGCATCATCATTGTGTCATAAATAAATTAAATTATTTAAAGTCTAAAAATTACAAATAAAATACCATTATGTAGTAAATAGTTTTATCTTTCTAATGAATATTTATAATCTAAAATCCAACATATATAACCCTATGTAACAATTGTTTTTCTAAAATATATATGCTTGTGTCATTTTTGTATTCATTTTAACTTAATTAAAATAAAGTGTCATTATCACTTACAAGTGGATCAATGGGGTCCCAAAATCGACCCAAAGATGCCCATGGTCGACCATGTATCATCCAATAGGTTTAAGACACGTTTTAGGGTAATTTAATATTATTATAATATTATTTTTTAACCCTTATTTACCGGATTTACCCTTAACCATGGTAAATAAAATATTTACCGCAGTAATTATTCAAAATGTCTAAAAATAAAAGTTACCTATTTACACAATTTGAACATCCTGATTCCAAATATGGAATCCATTTTTCTAAATTCAAAACATAGAAGTGGCAGAAATTAATTTAAAATTAATTCCCGCTGTCAAAACAAAAAGCGTGTTTTTAAGAGATAATAACTATCAAAAGATTGACACTTGTTTATGTTCGGTTTAATTGTAACATTGTGTCCAATGACCAAAATTATATTAAGTGGTAAAAATATATTCTCAATATACTTTAAAACCACTCAAATTCATAATTTATCACTATTAAATGTTTTGATTAAAAAAGTTGTTTTTAATTAAAATTTAGTAATTTTCACTTTTCATCAAAATATTAAAGTTATCCGAAAAGTACCAAAATTTCACCTTAGGCTAAATTTGATATTCTGAGTCCAAAAATGAAGTCCATTTTGAAAAATAAAATTTATAAAATTTCAAAAAGTGGTTATTACTATTCATAACGGCTAGTTTTAATAGCATATTGTTATTTAGTGAAACTCGGTATTGCGTACGACGAAAGCTATCGAGGAAGGTCACGATTGCGTGTAAAGCAAGCCAAGCAAGTGTTGTGTAGAAAAAGATTCCTTTGATGATTTATATAACATAAAAGTCTCGGGTGTTACATTCTACCCCCCTTAAAAAGAATTTCTCCCTCGAAATTCGTCACTTTGTAACAAACAGATGAGGATACTTCTCCCTCATCATATCCTCAAGCTCCCAAGTAGCTTCTTCAAGTTGGTGGTTCCTCCATAAAACATTCACCAATCGAGTGGTCTTGTTTCGTAGAACTTTTTCGCTACGATCCAGAATCTCTATCGGCTGTTCTTCATAAGAAAGATCTTGCTCCAGCGGTACAACTTCTGAGCTGAGTACATGTGAAGGATCAGGTATGTACTTTCTCAGGAGAGATACATGGAACACATCGTGAACTTGAGAGAGATTCGGTGGAAGCGACAATCGGTAAGCTACCTTCCCAACACGATCCAGTATTTTGAAAGGACCGATATATCTAGGGCTCAACTTCCCCTTCTTTCCAAATCTCATAACCCTCTTCCAGGGAGATATTCGTAAGAACACTTTATCACCCACTTCAAACTCTAGGTCTTTTCTTCGGTTGTCGGCATAACTTTTCTGTCAACTCTGAGCTGCTCTTATGTGTTGTTGAATAGATCTGACCTTTTCCGCCATTTCATCAACGAGATCAGGTCCTAATAGCTTTCTTTCCCCAACTTCATCCCAGCAAGTTGGAGTCCTGCATTTCTTTCCATAGAGAGCTTCATAAGGAGCCATCTGAATACTGGAGTGAAAGCTATTATTATAAGAAAATTCCACCAAAGGTAGGTGTTGATCCCAACCTCCTTTGAAATCCATAGAGCAAGCTCTCAACATATCTTCTAGGGTTTGAATTGTTCTCTCAGACTGACCGTCTGTCTGGGGATGATAAGCAGTGCTGAAACTCAACTCTGTATCCAGAGTATGCTGAAGACTTCGCCAGAACTTCGAGGTAAATCTCGGATCCCGGTCAGATATAATAGAAAGTGGTACTCCATGCAATCTTACCACTTCCATTACATATATCCTGGCAAGCTGATCTAGAGAGAAATCCTCTCTAATAGGAATGAAGTGTGCAGACTTTGTAAGACGATCAACTATGACCCAGATAGAATTATTGCCTTTGGATGTTTTAGGAAGTCCTGTGACAAAGTCCATAGTGATGTTTTCCCATTTCCATTCGGGTATGGGTAATGGTTGTAACATCCCCTTAGACTTCTGTCTCTCAGCTTTAACTTGTTGACAAACCAAGCATCGAGAGACATATTCAGCAACATCTCTTTTCATGCCATCCCACCATAAGTACTCTTTCATGTCCCTATACATATTCGTGCTTCCAGGATGAATAGAGAATGAAGAACTATGAGCCTCATCCAGCAGCTCCTTCTTTAATTCGGGGATGGAAGGAACACAAACCCGATTCCTGAACTTTATTATCCCATCACAATCAAGGTTGAATTCAGGAACATTTGTCACCTTCTTTTGTAACTCGACATCTTCTTTCTGTGCCTCTTTAATCTTCACATGTATAGATGGTTGAACATTCATTTGAGAAAGATAAGATTTTTCCCCTTCCATTATAATTCCAGGATCCATCCTTTGTAAATCCATAAATATTGGATCTTTTGTGATCCTCATCATGGATAAACTAGCATGGTCTTGTCGACTTAATGCATCTGCCACCTTGTTTGCTTTCCCAGGGTGGTAATGGATTGAGCAGTCATAATCCTTAATCAGCTCCAACCATCTTCTTTGACGCATATTCAACTCCTTTTGTGTTTAAATATACTTTAAACTTTTATGATCAGTATAAATATCACACCTTTCACCATAAAGGTAATGCCTCCAAATCTTTAATGCAAAGATTACCGCGGCCAACTCCAAATCATGTGTTGGGTAATTTTGCTCATGGATTTTCAACTGTCGTGAGGCATAAGCTATCACCATATCATTTTTCATAAGAACACACCCCAATCCCTTCTTGGATGCATCACTGTAGATCACAAACCTTTCTCCACTACAAGGCAGTGTGAGCACAGGTGCACTGGATAACCTTCTTTTCAACTCCTTGAAATTCTCTTCACATTCCTCTGTCCAGTCAAACTTAACTCCTTTCCGAGTCAACTTGGTGATTGGATTAGATAATCGTGAAAAATCTTTTACAAAACGTCGATAATATCCAGCCAAACCAAGAAAACTTCGGATCTCAGTTACTGTTGTTGGTCTCGACCATCTTTCGATAACCTCTGTTTTTGCTGGATCCACAGATATCCCCTCTTTTGAGATTATGTGACCCAAAAATGCAACTTTTTGAAGCCAAAATTCACACTTGGTAAATTTGGCATAAATCTTCTCCTTTCTCAGGGTCTTCAATATAATTCTCAAGTGATCTTCATGTTCTTCCTTGCTCTTTGAATAGACAAGAATATCGTCTATAAAGACTACCACAAATTGATCAAGATAGTCTCTAAAGACTCTATTCATTAGATCCATGAAGATAGCAGGGGCATTAGTAAGACCAAATGGCATCACTATAAATTCATAGTGTCCATACCTTGTACGGAAAGCCGTCTTTGGTATATCCTCCCTTTTGACCCTTAATTGATGATACCCTGAACGAAGATCAATCTTGGAAAAGTATTGAGCTCCGCGTAGTTGGTCAAACAAGTCATCAATGCGTGGGAGAGGATATTTGTTCTTGATAGTGATCTTGTTAAGTTCTCGATAATCAATGCAGAGTCTCATTGATCCATCTTTATTCTTAACAAATAGAACAGGTGCTCCCCAAGGTGACGCACTAGGACGTATGAATCCCTTATCAAGATTCTCTTGGAGTTGCTTCTTCAATTCCTGCAACTCAATTAGGGCCATTCTATAAGGTGTCTTTGAAATAGGCAAAGCACCCGGTACGAGTTCTATTGAAAACTCAACTTCACGATTTGGTGGAAGACCTGGTAATTCCTCCGGAAAGACATCATCAAACTCTCGTACAATGGGCATATTCTTAATCATAAGTTTCTCTCCAACCATTTGAGATAAATAACCTTCATTTAGTGGAATCATGACCCATAAGATGGAAGGAATTTCCACTGGAAGGTTATGTTCATACTTGCATTGATAGACGATCGTAAATTGATCTGGAATATGAAATGTGACTTCCCTTCTTTGGCAATTGATATGAGCTCCATGTAGAGAAAGCCAATCCATGCCAAGAAGCACATCAAATTCCACTAAAGGAAGGATCACAAGATTTGCAGGAAGCACTTTCCCACAAACTTCGATCGGAGAAGAATTATAAACTTTTGATGCGATTGATGTGCCATTAGGTGTTGTCACAGCTAACTCAACATCTAATTGTTGAGGTAATACGGTGATACCCTTAGAAAATTCTTCAGAAATAAAAGAGTGGGTGGATCCAGAATCAAATAAAACATTTGCTACTTTAGAGTGGATGGTAAGTGTACCTTTCACCACTACGTTATCGTACTCCACATCGCTGATAGAAATTGCATGTGACTTTCCTTTGTCTTTAGCATTAAGATTTTGTTGACGTCGACCATCATCATCAACCCTTGGATTTGGGCATTGATTGGCATAATGCCCTATCTCCTTGCACTTGAAACATTGAAGTGTAGTAGGTTCATTCTGTGTATCCCTTCCTTTGTTTGCGTCATTAGACATCTTCTTCCCATTATCACGGAATTCAAATGCCCGATGACCTTCCTTTCCACATTTAAAACATTTACTTGTCCCTTTAAGACAACTCCCTCCATGTTTCTTTCCACACTTTGAGCATAAGGGAAAGTTCATCTTCTTTTCAGTGTGCTCTTTAGAGTTTCCTTTGAATTCCATCTTCCTCTTCTTATCAAACCCATGTGACTGATGGGTTACTCCAATCTCCATCTCGACTTTGAGAGCACATCAAATGATTTCCTCGTAGCTATTGAAGTCCCTTATGGCTAACGCCCTTCGAAGACTTGGTTTTAAGCCACTAAAGAATCGATCGATCTTACTCTCAGGTTGGATAATAATACCAGAAGCGTACCTTGCAAGTCTTGTAAAATTTGCTTCATAGGTACTAACAGATTCATCATCCCTTTGCTTCAGTTCAAGGAACTCTTTCTCCATCTTTGTTCGGAGAATACGAGGGAAGTACTTATTGAAAAATATGTTCTTGAACTCGTCCCATTCCATAGACTCAATTTCATCCCTTTGCCTCGTATTCTTAATAAGATTCCACCATTGATCAGCATCTCCTTCCAAACGATACACTGATAGGATGACTTTATCATGTTCAGAACATTGAAGAACTGAAAATATCTTTTCAGTTGTACTAATCCATTGTTCAGCAACTAATGGATCAGTAGACCCACTGAAAGAAGGTGGACACTGCCTCATGAAGGATTCAACAGAATGTTGCTCCTTCCTTTGCTCGTTTGGAAGTCCGGCATGATTCATAGCTTGAGAAAGTTGTGTGAGCATGGCTACATGATTTTGCATTCCAGCTCCCATGTTGTTTGGTTGCTCAGGGGGACAATCATTGCATTGCCCATCGCATTCCGCATTAACACGGTTCCTTCGGGTTCCAGCCATTGACTAAAACCAAGAAGAATAGTGTGAGAAACACTAATTATAATAGGAAAACCACATAATTCAAGAATAAAATTTTCATGCTTAAGGTCTTATCCTAGGTTATTCAAGGACATTTCTAAAACACTAAGATTGTGTTCTATGCTTAGACTTATCCTTAGGGTTCTTACTAAGGCTTTCACATCCTAGTTTCCAAAGGTTGACTATACCTTTCCTCTGATACCAACTATAACGGTCTGGAATTACTTCCAGTGGACTATAATTGATACCTATCAGGGCACTCCATGGGCGGCTACACCCCCTGGGCGGGACACACCACCATCCCCAGTGGTAGCCATTTCCTCATGAAGCCCTTGGGCGGAGAGCCATGCTTCGTCCAACGCTCACATGTGAGAGTTCCCAAGGATCGGATACATTCCTACCTCCTTTGCCTCTGATACCAACTATAACGACCCATACTTTACATACATTGTTAATACATCAAAATTGAAGCACACTTATTACAACATATGACAAAACCACAAAGGACCGTATAGGTATAGTGTCTTTAGAAACTGGGAAACATAAACAACTGGTTCATAAATCTTCTACAGTGTCTCCCATTTATTTCATCATATCTAGGGTCCCTTTTAGCATATTCTACTTAATATCCATCTTCCTGACCTGGGGAAAATAAAACATAAAAGGGTGAGCTCAAATTCTCAGCAAGGGCAAATAAAGAAAATAAAAATCATATCATATCTTTTTGAAAATCAAAACCTGCAAAAGAGATCATAATATCTTAACATGGAATAAATCATAGAAGTGAAAATGAGATCCCCATAATCATAACATAAAACTTGAAACTTTGTGGCATGCACACATAATCATGGAAAATCATTTCTTGTTAGTCATGACTCATTGCCAAGACTATCTTAGTGGACAAAATCCCTTTCTGAACCGAGTTCACTCCTCGTTTCAGTCCTGTATCACTGAACCGAAATAACCTTCCGTTCCAGCCATGTCTATCTCATGAGATATAAAATCTTTACCCAATGCATTGGAGGGAGATATAGGTCCCACCCATCTTATAATGAATCCTTTCTTATGTGTGCCACATAATCATAAATCATACATCATCGCATAACCCATGTAATAAAAATGGGATTCTTAAACAACATGACATCATAAAACAATTCATATAAGATAAAGGAATTCATAAAAATGTTTCCATCACAACATGATCAAATCAATTTAATAATAGGGATAAAAACAGAACCCTTTATTATCTTAGATGGAAAATAATTTTGATAAAACACTTGAACTCCATTCTTGAGGAAAATATCCTTTCTTCTTCAAAAACATTTTTCCTTTCATAACATGTCATACAACTTTAAAATAAAAGAAGTTGATTAAAAATAAACTTGAAAACTTGTAAAGGAAGCTTCTTGGAAATAATGTTTTAAAAATCGATTCATGCCGTATAAGTTAAAAAAAACATTCATCGTACTTTTGTCGGAAAAGTCAAAAAGTACCTCGTACGAAAAACGACAAAAGATTCCTTTCATACATATTACTAAAAACTCACCGAAGGGTAAAAATGGATTTAAACAATTGTAGGTGGATGGAAATAATATTACATATTGATGAAACATGGATGTGGATGATAAAATACACCCCAGTAAATACTTACGAATAAACAATCTCGGATAAAAATGAGATTGTGATATTTCCCTTACCTTAGGTCCAATTTGCCTTGTATGTGTCCGAAGCTCCTGTATAATGGTTTAAATAATGTTATTGACTTATTCCAGAATCATACATATTGATATGATATCATATATGGTCATATTCTTCGCTTCTTGTTAGTAATATTTCATTGTTACTTGTTACTCGGGTCTTTATTGCCTTTTGTTCTTACGCGTGTTTTGCCGAATAAATTCTTATTCTTATTTCAAGGTTATAGATACCTTATATCCAGAATGGTATTAGTGTAACATATATCATATTTATTCATTCAATTCATTTATATAATTACTATGTAATGATGATCATGTAGAACGAATCGCATCACATCGTGGAGACGGTATTCCGTACGTACGCACGAGTGATGATATCGTTCCTATGATCGAGGAAATGTATTGGAGTATATATATATTATTTCAGTATCAATATTACTTTATAATAATCATAAATAGTTACTCATTACACCATTATACCCATCCTTGTAAAGTGATGGTGGAAAAATAGATTACACCACGGCGTGGAGACGGTATTCCGTACGTACGCACGCGCAGTGATTTCATTTTTCCGTAGGATGGATAGAAGGTGAATTAGGGTTGTTTCATATTTATAATAACATATCAGTATGTAAGTAATACTGATGTTATTACTTCATCATGAAACAACTAAAGAAGAAGAAGTTGAAGAAGAAAGAAATTGAAAAGATCGGTAATGGATATTACCTCTTCTTTGGAACGCCTCTTTGAATCCTCCACTTAAGGAACTAAGAGTGGTCTTTGGAGAAGAACAGGACCTCTAGGACTATTCTAGGGAAGTGGAGAGGAGAAAATGGCAGGGGTTGGCCGAGCTTGAGTGCTCAATTTGGTGTGAGGAGGAGGGGGAGGAGGTGTCCTTTTATAAGGGAGGAGAGGGGCACCTTAGGAATATCTCAAAATATTATTTTATATTAAAGTCAAAATCGGTTTATAATGGTTCCAAAGGGTCTTATTTCAAAGATAAAGTGGGGAAGGGTCGAAATCCTATCAACCAATAGGATTTAGACAAGTTTAGGGTATTATTTTAACCTTATCAATTAGATTTAACTCTAAGTTAAATAATTTAACTTTTACCATGTCTTTTTGTTTTCTTTCACTATATGGTTAATACACTTACTATAACATGCAAAACGAACCCCAAATTGTTTATTATTAAAATATATATCCTTATCTAAGTTATTTGGCCGAACCTTAGATTTTTAGGAATACAATAACAATTAATAATATAATATTTGATTTAAAAACTATTTTGTGTCAATTTTGACACTATTTGATATATGATTTTTGTGAAAGTCATAACAGAATTATATGTTCGAACCAAGTTGCTTAAATCAACACTAATATATCATAGTAACCTAGAAAATTAGTGTAATTCATAAAAAGTCTTAAATTACATTTAGTTTGGTGTTTATAACATCAATTATGTCAATATTTCATTAATAAGATAATTACTGCATCATCATTGTGTCATAAATAAATTAAATTATTTAAAGTCTAAAAATTACAAATAAAATACCATTATGTAGTAAATCTTTTTATCTTTATAATGAATATTTATAATCTAAAATCCAACATATATAACCCTATGTAACAATTGTTTTGCTAAAAGATATATGCTTGTGTCATTTTTGTATTCATTTTAACTTAATTAAAATAAAGTGTCATTATCACTTACAAGTGGATCAATGGGGTCCCAAAATCGACCCAAATATGCCCATGGTCGACCATGTATCAACCAATAGGTTTAAGACACGTTTTAGGGTAATTTAATATTATTATAATATTATTTTTTAACCCTTATTTACCGGATTTACCCTTAACCATGGTAAATAAAATATTTACCGCAGTAATTATTCAAAATGTCTAAAAATAAAAGTTACCTATTTACACAATTTGAACATCCTGATTCCAAATATGGAATCCATTTTTCTAAATTCAAAACACAGAAGTGGCAGAAATTAATTTAAAATTAATTCCCGCTGTCAAAACAAAAAGCGTGTTTTTAAGAGATAATAACTATCAAAAGATTGACACTTGTTTATGTTCGGTTTAATTGTAACATTGTGTCCAATGAACAACATTATATTAAGTGGTAAAAATCTATTCTAAATATACTTTAAAACCACTCAAATTCATAATTTATCACTATTAAATGTTTTGATTAAAAAAGTTGTTTTTAATTAAAATTTAGTAATTTTCACTTTTCATCAAAATATTAAAGTTAACCGAAAAGTACCAAAATTTCACCTTAGGCTAAATTTGATATTCTGAGTCCAAAAATGAAGTCATTTTTGAAAAATAAAATTTATAAAATTTCAAAAAGTGGTTATTACTATTCATAACGGCTAGTTTTAATAGCATATTGTTATTTAGTGAAACTCGGTATTGCGTACGACGAAAGCTATCGAGGAAGGTCGCGATTGCGTGTAAAGCAAGCCAAGCAAGTGTTGTGTAGAAAAAGATTCCTTTGATGATTTATATAACATAAAATTCTCGGGTGTTACAGTGATGGCAGGCCATTACAGGGGGAAGCCATGGCGGTGTAACCCCCCAGGTGATACACATGGCGTGGCCCCATTATGGGGCCGCCGTTTCAAATGAAGGAGGGGATTAGCCCCTCCCTTTGGCGCACGCACAGTGCTCTGGACGCGCCGCCACGCCGCTGGCCGGGCCGAGCCGCCGATTTGGGCCGCGACCCGAGCCGGGCCGCCCCGGTTCAGGCCGACCCAGGGTGTACTGGGCCAGGTCGGGCTGGGCCGAGATCCCCCGTTTTCGTACCCTTCCATTCAAATGCCGATATCTTGGGCTACGGAACTCCGATTGACAAACCGTCTGATGCGATGCAATCCTTGGATCGAGAATATATTTTCGGTATATTATACTCACTATTTTGGAGAATTTTGGGTTTGGATGGGTTGGTTAGTACACGAAACCAACCGGCCCTTCGGAGTGGAAACGCTTATATCTAGAGCTCCAGACGTCTGATTGGCGTGCTGTCGACTTTGTTAGTTTACTCTTGGTGAGATGGACCTTTTGGATTACTCCACTCGAGGTTTGGATGTAGTTGGAGTAAGGTCATGTTTGTTATGACTTAAAAACCAACCGGGCCCCTGGGATGAAAAAGCCAATATCTCTCAGACTGGGCGTCCGATTGACGCGCTTTCAGTCGCATTGAGTTCCTTTTGATGTGATGGAACTTTGTGATACATAAACTCTGGACTTTGTGGTAGTTGATGTATCGAAATCTTGGCTCGTGGAGAGGATCCTCCTGGAATGTTCGTGTTGTGTTCGGGAACCCTAGAGGTGGCTGTGACTGCATCGACTTCTATACTGGAATCCTTCGTGGGTTCGACGATGATGACGACGTCTATCGGTTCTCTGTGGACCAACAGTTCTGTGTAGACCAGCACTCGACGACTCTGTGTGGATCAGCGCACACCTGTTTTGTGTGGACCAACGGTTCTATGTGGACCAGTGCTCGACGACTCTGTGTGAGTCATTTCCGGGGTTAGTATCTATCGATCCTGTGTGGGTCCAACAGTATAGATGATCCAGTGGCTACAACTGATCATCTAACCGCTATCTTCTAATGTGGCATACCTGTGTGAGCTGAGTCTTGACTTTTGGTCCTCATCTTCAATGAGTTGACTTGATATTCTGTGTGGATTTTGTTGTGTCGTTCTTTGTGGACGAGTTTGTACTCGAGCTCATGGGTGGGGCTAGAAATGAGGACTTAGGTATATGTATGGGAATATACCTAATAAGTGTTGGTTGTTACTCCGTTGTTCTTATCTATTCTTAGTGATATCCTATGTTGACCTACACTATTTTCCTGTGTGGACCAGTATTGATATCTTGTGTGGGCCTGTACTGTTTTCCTGTGTGAACCAGTAGTGATATCCTGTTTGGACCTATACTATTTTCCTGTGTGGACCAATAGTGATATACTATGTTGACCTGTAC
This sequence comes from Viscum album, assembly GCA_963277665.1. NCBI lineage: Eukaryota > Viridiplantae > Streptophyta > Magnoliopsida > Santalales > Viscaceae > Viscum > Viscum album. Next base: position 1,676,982,155 of record OY728133.1, read on the forward strand.
TGTTATCCTGTGTGGACCAGTAGTGTTATCCTGTGTGGACCTGTACTGTTTTCTTTTGTGGACTAGTTGTGTTTCCCTATGTGGGCCTGTACTGCTTTCTTGTGTGGACCAGTGGTGTTATCTTGTGTGGACCTGTACCATTTTCCTGTGTGGACAAGTTGTATTTCCCTATGTGGATTGATAGTGGATACCTGTGAGGACTAGTAGTGGTTTCCTGTGAAGACTGGAATTACTATTCTCTTTGGACTGGGATATACATGACCTCGTGAGTGGAGCTAGAATCGACGACTTAGGTATATGTATGGGCATATACCTAAGTAGTGTTGGATGTTACTTCGTGATCATTATCTTTTCTTGTGGTTATCCTTTGTGGATTCTGGGAGTCTTTCGAGGGTCTTTGGGACGCTACTGAGTAGCGTATACTCACCCCTACACAAGCTTTGCCTACACTACGTTGTGTTGGTTGCAGACGGAAGACAACACTGGTCGAGCTCGAGACATGTAGAGCTGGTCGGTACCCGGAGGTGTACCTGATGACGAGTCGGTACCCAGAGGTAGATCATTCGACAAGACGGTACCCGGAGGTGGATCGAACGGCGAGTCGGTACCCGGAGGTGGACCCCACAACAAGACGGTACCCGTAGAAGGACATCACGAAGGAACGGTACACGGCGGTGATAAACGGACGTAGAGAGCTAAGGTGGCCATCTATACCTACCCTTCAGGTAGGAACTCCGGAGGACGACCCAAGAGTCGGACGTCCCTTCCATTTGTTTGTCTTTCTCTTGTACTTTACATTCAGTTGTAGCTGTACCTTTCTGTTGGGCTTGTATTATGGCCCATTGGTATTTCAGGAACACTTGTACTGCTTATATAGTGTTTACTTCCGCTTGTACTCTAGTTTTTTGTGTGTGTGTTTTTGTTTTAGAGAGGAAATGCCTTTCCGGTTATAGGGATTTATGCCTCTGGTACTAGTCGCCAACCCCTAGCCTATGAAATGCGGGCTTGGGGTAGTTACGACATGGACCCCGGAGGATGGGTCATGAAAAATTTGTATCAGAGCAGTTCGGTTCTACCGTAGAACTCAGTACTCTGATCTTTCTTCTTTGTGAAGCAATAGTGTTGAGGGTGTTGAGTCTGGTTATTAGTCCAGTGAGTCCATTGTTGATGCGGCGGCCGACGTGTCAAAACACCAGGACCCTGTCTTCTGATTTCCGACTCAATGCACGAAAACATTGATTGCATGCGTGTTTTAATGTTTTCATTGTGATTGCTTTGAATTAGCTCACCAGGTATAAATCGTTTGACTGTGGCGCACCTGTTTCTTATCAGGATTCTGCTGCGAAGATAGCCAGCTATGGTTCCCTAAAGATAGTACACGATGACGACCCACCGAGCGACGAGAATCTGGTGTGGGGCCCTATTTCTATGTTGGCACCTTCGGGTGGTGTACCATCAGCACCACCACCCATTAGGAAGCATACACCACCAGCCGTAATAGTTGACAGTGCACGCTGACAGAGTGCGATGCACGAGTTTCAGCAGTAGAGGCCTCTGAGGTTACGAGGTGAGACAATTTTTCCCAGGCAGCAGTGGATTGGATGGAAGCGATCGCTAGAGTTCTACGCCTAGCTTAGACACTAGTAGAGCGGATTGTGACCTTTTCTACTAGATTCCTCCAGTGAGAGACCATGAGGTTGGTCCGTATAGTAATGAGGCTTCGGTACGTGGACCGATGCCTGAGATAGAACCATCAGGTAGTCTGCCAGCTATGTCGCTTCCTGTTGGTCAGCAGACTCTACCGGTGGTACCGGTTGAGGACACTCGTAGGCTCAGTGCCATACATATGTTTTATCACCAGATATCCCTCATGTTCCGAGGCGAGCCTGACTCATAGGCGGCTGAGAATTATCTTGAGGATGTGGCTGTGAGATTTCTAGAGCTTATACAACTTCTACAGTACAACATGTCGGATGCAGAGCACTCAACGAGGCATACCAATCGTTCCTGGTACTCATTGGATACGATTGGATCAGTTCTTTAGACTCGAAATTCTGAACGAAGTGTGTCTGAAGGACATCCGAGCCATCACTTTTCCTCTATTCATTCCTAATTATGATAGGGTAATAGAGAGAACCATTGTGGTTGTAAATTCTTTGGCTGAGTGGATACAACCGTTGATTTTTAGTGGTGGGAATGTAGGAGGACAGAAGCGGAACTAGTAGATGCCATTTTAATCCTGGCAATTCAAGTTCCATGTTGTTGTTGCATTTGTGTCTTCATACTCTGAGCTGTAGTTATAAAAAGACACATTTCATTGTCATGATTACTTCCCTTTCCTTTTGTTTGGATGATACTGAGAGGTCCCAGTTAAAACTGTTGGCTTGACCCTCACTTTCGTGATTTATACTCGAGGAGACCATGTGACCTCACACTGATGCCGATAGTGTGACTCAAACCTTGGAGGAGAGAGTAACAGTTGGATCTCTTAGTTGCGACGTCGAGGACTTACGACGTCGTCCATGGCATGAATGCATTATTCATGTCAGGATTGACTGTATTAGGCAACGAAATGTGGTTCATCCTGGGGACGAGACTTGATTTCTCTTATTGGAAAAGAATAAATCTTAGCAGCTCTTGTAGGACTAGTGATGGTTTAGACTACGATGGAGAAAGCGCAGTTTGATTGGGGCAGATTAAGACTACGCAGGATAGATGAATCTGCAGAGCAGTAGACATGGAAGCGGAGCTTAGAGAGAAGAATGTGGTGGTGTACATTTCGATATGTTACAACCACCTGCCTTTGTAGTCCCCGCCAGGCTCAAGGAGACGGAGGGAAGGGGGAAGAGAGTAGCTGCATGCAGTGAAGGAGTGTGACCTAGGGGCTATAAAAATGTTTCGAGGTACGGTCTATGTCTACTGCGAGCTTCCATATCAATAGACATTGGTACCAATCATTCTTTCCTTCCACAAATCTTGTCCCAGACCTCTAGGTTTCAGGTAATCCGTGGACTTGACCCTCATGTCTGGAGATACCTTTGGGAGGAGACTAGATAATCACACATACGCCGACAGTGTGATCTGACCCTCGAGGTGAGAGTTTTGGTTGGAATCTCTTGGTTGCAGTGTCGAGGCCTTACGACGTTGGTCTGGGTATGGATTTGGTTCACAATTCATACCCAGGTTGACTGTATTAGGAAAAATTTTGTGGTTTATCTACAACGTCGGGATGAGTTTACCTTGGTTGGTGAAAAGGAAACCTCAGGCAGCACAGGATAAAACTCTTGCATGGGAGGGTGCGACTGACCACTCTGGAGTCGGTCAACCTTACCGTCCTGGTAGCAGGAGTTTGAATTTCCATTTCTGATTGGGAAGTGAAGGCCTATGGAGTTTGAGGATGATGAACACGTCCTTATAAGGGTCTCACCTTGACGATGTTTTTGGAGATGTGGCTGAGGCGGCAAGTTATCTTTGATGTTCGACAGACCTTTTTGGTCCTCAGCAGGGTAGGCGAGGAGGTTTACCGATTGACGTTACCACCTCAGTTGAAACGGGTGCATGATGTCATCCACGTATCTCAGCTGAGGAGATACGTGCATGATTCTTCACACGTCATCGACCATAGGGAGTTGGACGTCGATGACAGGGCGACATTCTCAAAGGTTCAGTTGTGATCGACAATCGACAAGAGCAGGTTCTAAATGGACGGTTGATTCCTCTTGTGTTTCTTATGGGTAGCACGAGAACCTCAAGCAGAGCACATGGGAGCGTAAGGCTCAAATGCGTGCTCAGTACCACTTTTTTTCCTTAGTTTGTGTTCAATATTTACGGGGATGTAATTCCCTGAGGTGGGTGTAATGTAAAGACCCGGAAATTTCAATGGAAATTTTTTCTTAATTTTATTTGGAATTTTACGAGTCCACAGTCTCTGACGGCACCTGATTCCGAGGCCCGTTGTGCCTGAAATCAATTTCTGATGTTTAGATCGGGCACGTTCATTGAACGAATGAGCGGGTTTTACTATCTTTTGAACCGGTGCCCAGAATCGAAATCCGAGGGCACCAATGAACTCGCAACGCCGGTAATTGCTTAAGCGGACCTTCACCGTAGTTTCTTTTTCTCAAGTGAAAGAGTTAAAAATTTGAGAATTATATAAAATTTGTGTAACAAATTTTATTCTTGAGGAGGTAGTTAAAACCACCAAGAGGTGGTTGTGGTGGGGGCCACCACTCCATAACCTCTCATGAGAGGTTATGGTGGTGGGGCCCACCCCTGCATAACCTCCCTCGGGAGGATTAACTAGGTGGGGCCCGCACGAGCCCCACCCTTTTTCAAACAATCAGAAACTCTTCCATTAATTGCATAACTCCTCTCTCTTTAATTTTCCTAACACTCCCCACCCATTAAAAGCTAGCAACCTACCTTATGAATTAATTTGAAAGCTTCTGGTAATTAATTGTGTAGATTGTTTTCTTTTTGAATTTTGAAATCGTTGGCGAAATACAATAATATAAGGCATATGCCTTATTTTTTTTTGGGGAAGCGTTGTGCTAGAGTTTTCCTCTCCTCCTCATCCTTCACCGAAGAACGTAAAGAACGCGAAGAACATGCCAACCATCGATGAAGAAGGCTCAACTTCTCTTCATCGGATCTTCTCATTCTGGCGTGGGACTCTTCATCGGATCCTCTCTTTCCCCTTCATCGTCAACGGACCGACAAACATGCTCGGAAGTGGAATCATGTAGTGAGCGACAGCAGCTTCGCCTTCCCTCGAGATGGACGAACGCCAATATCCCCCTTTCGTCATCGTCATCCTCGCGACGCCGTACCGCGACTAACCTCGAACGACGATTCCTTCTTCCGATCAACTTATACCCAAGGTAGGGGTTTTGTCTATTTTAGTTACGTGTTTCTTTCCATCGAACATGGAAGATTAATCTATTGGGCATTGTTCCAATTTTTATTTGAATAAAAAATTGTGAGAGTTTATCTTTTTATGATTGGCAGACTGCTATCGATATAACGGGACGAGATTGGACTGCATGAACACATCAGATTCGCCTACCCCTTTCTAATCCTTGGTGGTGATTACTGAAGACGGCGTGGTACTGTCGCACCGCGCAGGAACGAGAGGAAATGAGGCCGGTGCGGTCCGCGACGAAGAAACGTGGCATCGTCGCATCGCGCCGAGGAATGCAAACGAGGCCACAGCCAGAGTCAGGCTGTGGAAGAAGGGCACGACATCGTCACGCCGCGCCGGACGGATTCACTTCCTTTCTGAGAATGGCGGTCGGAAAAACCGGCCGCCGGAGAACTCAAAAGAGGCAGCCGGAACACCTTTCGCCGGCGCCGGAAGGCGCAGGACCGCGGGGTCCCGCGGCGAGAACCCGGCCGGCCGCCACGCTCGCCGGCCGTTATAGGGGGAAGCCGGCGGGGTGGTAACCCCCCCGGTGATACACATTGCGCGGTCCCATTATGGGGCTGCTGTTTCAAAGGAAATAGGGGCTTAGCCCCTCTCTTTGGCGCACGCGCGTTGTGCTAGCCGGGCCGCCTGCCGGGCCGGGCCGCTGGCCGGGCCAAGCCGCCGGGTCAGGGCGCCACCTGGGGCGGGTTGACCCATGGGGTACTGGGCCGGGCCGGGCTGGGCCCAGAACCCCCGTTTTCGATCCATTTCATTCAAACGCCCATATCATGGGATAAATAACTCCGATTGATGAACCGTCAGTTGATATGCGATCCTTGGATCGAGAAGGTCATTTCGGTGTACTATATTCAAGGTTTCGGAGAACATTGGGTTCGGCCGGGTTGGTTCGAACACAAAACCAACCGGGACATCGGAGCCGAAACGTTGAAATCTAAAGCTCTGGACGTCCGATTGACGTGCCATCGACTTTGTTTGTTTCCACTTGGTGAGACGGAACTTTTGGCTTACTTGTCTTGAGGTTTGGACTCAGTTGGAGTACGGTCGGGTTGGATATGACTTAAAAACCAACCGGGCCCCTGAGATGAAAAAGCAAATAACTCTCAGACCAGGCGTCCGATTGACGCGTCGTTAGTCGCATTGAGTTCCTTTTGACATGACAGAACTTTGTGAAACATCAACTCTGGTCTTCGTGGCAGTTGATGTATTGAACCCTTGGCTCCTGGAGCAGATCCTCCTGGAACGAGCGTGCTGTGTGCGGGAACCCTAGAGTTGGTTGTGACTGCATCGACTTCTATACTAGAATCCTCTGTGTGTTCGATGATGATGACGATGTCTATCGGTTCTATAAGGACCAATGGTTTTGTGTGGACCAGCGCTCTACGAATCTGTGTGGATCAGTGCATACCGGTTCTGTGTGGACCAGCGGTTCTGTGTGGACCAGTGCTCGACAACTCTGTGTGATTCATTGCGCGGGTTAGTACCTATCAATCATGTGTGGGTCCAACAGCTTAGATGATCTAGTGGCTACATTTGTTCATCTAACTGCTATCTTCTAATGTGGCATACCTGTGTGATCTGAGTCTTGAATTTTGGTCCTCATCATCGATGAGTTGACATGATATTCTGTGTGGATTTCGTTGTGCCGTTCTGTGTGGACGTGGTTGTACTCGACCTTGTGGGCGGGGCTAGAAATTAAGACTTAGGTATATGTATGGGAATATACCTAAGAAGTGTTGGCTGTTACTCCGTTGTTGTTATATATTCTTAGTGATATCCTCTGTGGACCTGCACTGTTTTCTTGTGTGAACTAGTAGTGATATCCTGTGTGGACTTGTACTGTTTTCCAGTGGGGAACATTAGTGATATCCTGTGTGGACATGTACTCTTTTCATGTGTGGACCAGTAGTGATATCCTGTATGGACCTGTACTGTTTTATTATATGGACCAGTAGTGTTATCCTGTGTGGACCTGTACTGTTTTGCTATGTGGACCTGTGGTGTTATACTGTGTGGACCTGTTCTGTTTTCCTGTGTGGACTAGTTGTGTTTCACTGTGTAGACCTGTACTGTTTTCTAGTGTGGACCAGTGGTGTTATCCTGTGTGGACCTATACTATTTTCATGTGTGGACTAGTTGGATTTCCCTATGTGGACTGATAGTGGATACCTGTGAGGACTGGTAGTGGTTTCCTGTGAAGACTGGAATTACTGTTCTGTGTGGACTGGGATATACTTGAGCTCGTGAGTGGAGCTAGAATCGATGACTTAGGTATATTTAAGGGCATATAACTATGTAGTGTTGGATGTTACTTCATGATCGTTATATTTTCTTGTGGTTATCCTTTTTGGATTGTGGGAGACCTTCGGGGGTCTTGGGGTCCTTACTGATTAGTGTATACTCACCCCTGCACGGGCTTTGCCCGCACTATGTTGTGTTGGTTACAGACGACGGACTGCACTGGTCGAGGTCGAGACTTGTAGAGCTGGTCGATACCCAGAGGTGTACTTGGCGACGAGTCGGTACCAGGAGGTAGATCTTACAACAAGACGGTACCTGGAGGTGGATCGCACGATGAGTCAGTACACGGAGGTAGACCCCATGACGAGACGGTACCCGTAGAAGGACATCATGATGGAACAGTACGCGACGGTGACAAACAGACGTAGAGAGCTGAGGTGGCCATCTGTACCAACCCTTCAGGTAGTAACTCCGGAGGACGACCCAGGAGCAGCTCGTCACTTCTAGTTGTTTGTTTATCTCTTGTACTTTACTTTCAGTTGTAGCTGTAGCTTTCTGTTGGGCTTGTATTCCAGCCCCTTTGTATTTCCATCACTCTTGTACTTCTTACTTAGTTTTTACTTCCACTTGTACTCTGGTTTTGTGTGTGTGTTTGTGTTTTAGAGAGGCAATGCCTTCCCAGTTATTGAGATTTACGCCTCTGGTGCTAGTCGCCAGCCCCTAGCCTATAAAAGGAGGGCTTGGGGTAGTTATGACAGGGGCCCCGGGGGACGGGTCGTGACATCAATATATGCACAACATCAACTAATAGAATCATATCACCAGTCAAGTAGTATTTACAATATCACATTAATCTTACTAAATTTTTAAACATTTAAAATTTCATTATCAAATAACATTAATCCAATATATAAAAACTCTTATTTAAAAATTATACATATATATTTTTCACTTCCTCATATCGTTATATCAGTGTACTCTACCACAATTATAAATATAGAACAAATTCAATATTTATCACAATGCATATACTAACTTTAAAAAATTACTTTTTAATGAATTATATGGTATATTAAATATATAAATTTATCTATTTCATGAGAATACAAATGTAATTTTTTTTAATTTTTTACTCTATTGGCCCTTTCCATTTATTAATTTGTAAATATACTTATATTAAATTTTTATAATATATATTTCTTTTTAGTAGAAATTATAATGTTGAAAATTTGTAAAATTGAATTTTATTCATGTATCTTAATAAATATTTTGTGACATAATCATGATTAAAAGTGAATTCAATGTGGAGGGAATTATCACAGGTGGATGGAACCTATGCTATATGTTGAATGGTTATATATCATTTGATTTATGATTTAATTACAACTAATGAAATATTGATTCCATGAGGGAAATATTATATTATGATTTCATGAACTAAAAGGCTTCTTTTTCAAAATATATAACATAGTTTCCTATTATGTTATTTATTTAATAGTTGATGGTTAAAAGACTATGTATTACTATATTTTCTTAGAATAATTTTACTTATATTTTTATGACAACATTTATTTAAATATTTTGTTCAATGTGTTAATTCATATTCCATTATTTATGGTACCTACCTTAATAAAACATTACAATTTCACACCAAATATCACAATAATTTTCACATTCATAAATTGGTAAAATTTTGAGAAATATATTATCATACTATGAAATATTAATATCATTTTGTCTTATATATATTTCTCTGAAATTACCATTTGTATTGAATATATTGTAATTTCATTTAATTAATATACATGGAGTCATATTTTATACATATACATGTATTTATTGCATTAGATTATAGTTAAAAATATTTATTCTTTACATCGAAATTAATTAATATATATATACAATTTAAACATTATCATTAACTATATATTGTACATGTCATTTATATTATAGTTTATATTATTATACATGTAATTTATTTATCTAGCACATAATTTAAATTTATATTCATTATGATGATCTAAAAATGAATTTTATGTTAATTTATATTTATATTTATATTTTGTTTTATTTTTTTATTTTTATTATAGATTATAATATACTAAAATTGTATTTTACATAATAGTTTATTTTACCATTTGAATAAAATTATATTATAGTTTATGTTGCAATATCATGTATTGAAATTGAAATTACCTTGTATTTTAAAATTTATTTCATATTAACATACATGATGTTTCCTTGTGTAGATGAAAATTTCTTGTAGTTACATTTATTATATACTAAAAGTGAAGTTTATGTTCAATTTGTATTCAATTTCATTTACATAATATATATAATGTTTTTGAAAATATATGAAGTTTACTTTAATAAATATGAATGCAATATTTTCACATACTTCTTTTTTGTACGGAAAATACGGATGTACAATGCAATTATGTAATCATATTCATGTTTTATAGGTGTGTTCTTAAATGGTCCCAAACTTCTGTGCATATAAGTCCCTAATATTCTTAAATTTTTTATTTTAATGAAGTAGACTTCTTAAAAATCAGTCTTTTAATTAAAATAATTTATTATTTTTCTTTGATTTATCTTTTTAATTCGTTATTTATGAAATAATTTCTAAAATAAATAGCTTAATTAAGAACCCCCTACCTCTAGTTTGTCCTTTTATATTTTTTGTAATATTTTTTTAACCTATAAATTGATTTAGTACCTTATCTTTGAAACATAAAAATTCTATAATCAAAATCTGGATTAGTCTTTTACTTATAACAAAAAATCGATAATATATGATACATTATCTTTATTTAATTGGTATTTTATCATTAATTATTTTCTTTATTATAACTTTTTATATTTTTTTATAATCAATAGTAATTTTTATTCATTTTAGATCATATTATTTCCTTTTCAAATTTATAGGGGGAATACTAGTATTTTATATTTCTCAAAAATTTATTATCAAAATTTTATTTATTAATTACATTGAAAATTGTAAAAACACATTTTAGGGAATTTTTAACAAACTAATATAATTATATTGAGTTAAAATATGTATTATTATTATCCAAAATGTATAAGTATTTTATATTTTAATAATGAAAAAACGTTATGTATTTATATTTTGATCATTCAGTAATCATATTTTTCTAATTATTACTAATTTTTTAAATATATTTTCTTGTGAATTATTTTATGTTATATTAATTTTTTATTCATTTCATGTATACATATTTCTTATTAGTTGAAAAATGATTATTTATTTTTTAACAATTCATATACACGCTATGTTTTTAATTTTGATTAATATATTATTAATGCATTAATTTTAAAATGAAAAAAAATTATATGTTCTAATGAAACATTTTTTATATTATTCATTTTAGTAGTACTGAGTTTATATATTGGGATGAACAAACCATAACTTACAAAAAAATTACATAATTTTATATCAATTTTAATTACATATCCTAATAAGTTAGACCCTAATAAATATATGTTTAATGTCATTTGATATTAGATACATAATAAACTTTTCTACAAAAATTGTTGGACATGTCCCCAAAATAATCATAACACATGACACCCTTCTATACATATCATTTTAAAACACGTATACATTACATGGGGAATGAAAACATAAGAAAAATTGACCACATGTTCTTAGTATGGGGTGAACATAATATATGTCAATAAATGACGTAAGTTAGTATAAGATGATGATATTAGTTTGATAACAAAATCAATGTTTAAAAAACTAACACATGAAAATTATACAAAAGAAAAAGTTGATATAAAATAATGAATCATGACATATGTAATTTGACATAACATGTGAAATAAGACATAGAAATGTGGAATCCTTTGATAATTTTAACAAGACAAGGTAATATAACATAGTATTGCGGTAAAAAACAATTGTGGTGCAAACATACACATCAAATATCATTTATTATGTTAAGTCTCACTCCCAAAAAAATCATCACATAGTGAACAGAGTCTCATTTCATATTTAATTGGGTTTACTCCTCATTCCTATAAAAAATGGACTGGGATCACTTTTCCGTACCATATATCTTATCTCATGAAATAGAAATATTTACCCAATGAATTATAGGGATATGTAATTTTATTACCACCATTACCATAATGATAACTATATATGATTGTTCCAAATTTTTATAAAATCATTCATAAATCAAACATAACATAATTATCATATTAAAATAAAATAGATTTCCTTATTTATTTCAACAATAAATAAACATAAGTCATATAACAAAAGAAAGTGGATGATATCATTAATAAATTTTGCAAACAAATAATTTATAAATAATTTTTTTTAAAATAATGGGAAATTAAACAATAGTCACTTTAAATAATAATGAAACCGTTGAAATTATGTTTCGTAAGAAAACCTAAAGAAAATTGTGAGATACAGAAATAGTGTGTGAAATGATTAGATGTATTATTTTTACACTCTGGTAAAGAGATTAAAATTTAATAAAAGGGTTCACTATGAAATCATAGAATTATATATAAGTAAATTCAAAAAATTAATTGAAGAATATGGATATTGAAGAAACATATTCAAGACTAAAATGAAAAGATTAGACTGATTTCACTTACATGTATCAGTCTATGTGAATTAAAAATTGATGATAATGGAAATTTAAAGTAGACATATAAAACCGAATAATATCATGATTATAATAAAATGGATTGATTTTTAGAGATAATTTACATAATATTTCTCCCATAATATAAATTTAGTTATATCAAATCTTGATTTCAACATGTGATCAGAAAAGAAATACTTACCTTTAATCAGAAATTTCACGAATGAAATTTTACCGCATATATAATGATTATAAAACTATAAATCTCTTATTTGAAAACCTTATTCATATATATTATGTTCTATAATATTTAATTGTATTCGCATGATAAATATATATTTTTCAGTGAATTTTAAATTTTAGCAGCATAAGTTAGTAGTTTGGATTGTACAGCATTAGTTCTCATATAGTGAAGTCGATATTCATTATTTGATATAAATTCAAAAATAAATAATTAGTTAAGATAATGGAATATATTTTCTTATTTAATTATGCAGTACCATGTTCGATTGATGGAAGTTATGTGAATGTTTTATCAGAATATAATTTACAATGTGCATGTTTCATGTAATTTACCAATTAGAAAAATTTATTTTACAATGACCATTCATTTGTATGACACACATACCAGAACTATATTTAGAAAAAAATATTATTATTATCAATTTCATGATAATCATCAATGAAAAAAATTATTGTTTCGTTATATCTGGTTGCATGTAGTTTATTGAATAGACTCAAACAAGAGAAAGTTATACTAATGAATTAGTAGGGTAATAGAGATATATAATTGTAATAAAATTTTCATAGATTCATAATTATGTTAATATAACATCTTTAGAGTGGGTAATTAAATTTATAAATATTTTATTTGATTAGATAATTGAAATTTATGCAGAATAACTATATACATTATTTAATTCTCTCATTCAAGAAACATGTTCCTTCAAAATGAATGATTTTGGCCTCTATCATGGAAACATAGAAATAAACATTGAATAAGGATAAATGAAATATATATTTTTTGGACACAAGATATATTAAAAAGAAATTTTTTTTTTCTAGAGGGTAGACCAAGGGTACATTTATAATTGATTTTTGGGTGGAATGTATGCAAACACCAATTCTATAATTTGTAAGGAATAACATCATACATAGAAAGTGAATTCAAAGAAGTTAAATGATGGATATGGGTCTTCAATTCTCTCATAATGTTAATTTATAAATAATTTTAGTGATACATTTGGATTTTACCACTTCATATTACTTTTGTGGATCATTTTATCATTTCAATGGTATCTCAATTTACAGTTCGATAAATTATTTATTTTAAAAAATGAAATTTAACATCTATTTTCATTTTATCATACTAAATAAATTGTTTAACTAAATTTAATTTAATTTAATTTCTAACAATAATAAATTTTACTTTTCAATGAACAATAAAAAATATATAATTTTTTTATAAAAAACGAGTTTTTAAACATTAATTTTTCTTAATATTATTTTTTATCAATACTAATTACAAGAGTTAAACTATTTTTCTACACATATACGAATTAAATATTATAATAATAATCCATTTAAATTAATAATTTTAATTTATTAAGACTAAAATACACAACACTTATAAAAAATAATTGTTTGGAAATATCACTTTTTAACATTAAATTATTTTAATCACATCCAATTAAAATAATATATTTATCTTTAATCAATAAAATTTTAACAACTCATTACTATCAAAAAATTTCATTTTATTTTTTCATCACATAAAATCATTATTTAATAATAATTATTATAGTATATAATGATTAAAAAACATATCTTCATAATATGGTATTTTAATTAATATTATCATTTTATATCATAAATAAATTATTTATTATATATGAATTATATTATTTTTTGTTTTTTAAAGACAATAAAAAATAAAATTGTTTCTGTTATATAAAAGTATATTGAATGAACGTATTTCTGAAAATCATATATCCAACATCCATTTTTATGAGAACCATATAACCAACAACCATATATATATATATATAATCCTTATATTTCATTCCTCTATATAGCATTTTACAGATGTCTAAAATAATTCATAATATTTTATTATTTATCAATCACGATCTTTAATATTTATAACATGTTAAATTCATTCTATAGATATCATTAGCAGTGTGATCTTTATGGAATTTCAAGAATATGTGAATTCATATCTTGTAGTATTTTTATAAACTTGTAGTTTAATTCATTTAGTAATTTTATAAATTATGTTTCATTTAGTTGTCTCATAATGTATTCCACTTTATATTGTAATATTCTACCATAATGAAGTAAAACATTGTCAATATGGTTCCTTGGTGCATATATCACAAGGTATGAAACTCCAATGATTTATTTAAGGTAAATACATACACAAATCATAGAGTCTTACATGTATGTTTAATTTGTTTGAATAAACTAAATTTTTATTTTATAACAAAGTTCATATGTTATATATTTTAAAGAAGCTATTATTATTTTAATATTTTTTAATTATTTTCAATGAATAAAACATTTGTTCTAAAAAATTATTTATTATTTATTTTAAATCCATGATTTGTTAAATGTTTTTTATGTAAAAAAATACAATATATATATATATATATATATTTGTATATCAAAATGTATATCTTTTGAATATAAATAATTCAGTTGGTAATACTTTTATAATTTCATTAAAATAATTAAAATCGTGTTCTTTGGTATTAGTTTTTTAATACTAAAAAATTATTACTGTTGAGTTTTAATATTTTTTTAGTATCTGTGGTTCCCCCTTAACATATAAAATTGATATTTATATAAGTTTAGAAATATTATTATTCAATAGTATATTTTCTATTATATTGAAATAAATGATTAAATATTATTTTTTATCATTTAATATGTGATTTATGATTTAAAAATTTAGTTATACATTTCTATTTTATTTTTTATAATTATTTTTAAAACACAAATCATATTTTCATGAAATTAATTATTATATTATAAATTATTGAAATAGGAATAATTTTATATTAATTTAATTTTTTCATAAATGGTATTTAAATCTTTGTTTTCAAAGTAAAACTTATGTTTTATTTTTCTAATATTAGTCATCTCATCTATAAAATACTATTAATTATCTTTAATGACTAAATATATGTTTTGGTGAATTTTTTTTAAATTCTGTGAGTTTAATAATGTCTTATTTTTTATGAAAAATATATAAATAAAAACATATGATATGTATTTTAATATTTTTAATTAGTTTTTAATATACATTTAAACTATTCTATTATAAAAATATATATTTATAAACAATTTTTTATTAAAATATTACAAGTTTTATTAGACATTCGTTTATAAAAATATCATTTTTGATCAAAATGATTACATTTTTCGTTTTTAACAACAAAACATATGATTTTATTTTTCAATTTTGATAGTAAACCTTCTAAGACATTTTTTTATTTTTGATAAATAGTAAAACATATGTTTCTAGTGGGTTAAATTTATTTAATTAGTTTTTTGATAGAATTAAGTGTTTATGTTCTTAATATTGTTTAAAAATATATATTTTATATTTAGGTTTTTATAGCTACATGTCCATTTTGATTTAAAATTTGATTAGTTTAATTAATTTTAATTTTTTAAATGTTAAAGATGATTTCAGTGGAATTGTATCATGTTTTATTAATTAAATAATAGAATTCAGTTTATGAAAAAATGTGAATAATTTTTATGTATTTATTTTTTTGGAATATAAAATGTATTAAAATTTTTAAATATTTAGTATCAAATTTATAATAAAATTTTAAAAAAACTATTATAATTTTCATGTGAATTGTATCTTATTTTATTATAATTTTAATAGTATTTATTTTATGTGTTTTATTTTCATGAAAGATATTTTTATTATTTTAACACATAATATATGTTATGTGATTTAAATTTATAAAATTCATATCAAAAAATATTTTAAGTTCAGTTAAAATGAAAAAATATGCTCTAGGTAATATGATCTTAGTTTTTTAATTAGATTGAATTCATTTGTTTTTATTCATGAATAAAATATATAAATAATAATTTTAACACGTAACGTATGTTATATGATTTAAATTTTGATTAGAAATTTTTAGAATATTTTTTTAATTTCTTTTAAAATTTAAATATTTTATAGACATTATTTTCTAATTTAATTTTTTTATTCATATTTAGTTTGTAATTTTTATAATAAATATGATTAAATGTGAAATTTTTAACCCATAATATATGTTTTATATTTTAAATTTAGACCATTTAGTTTATAATATATATTTTTTAATTTCCTTAAAAACCTAGAATATTTTTATAGGGAACTATTTCACAATTCATTGTCTTTTTTAATAGTCTTTAGATTATATATTAATCATCTTTTTATAAAAGCTGTGTAGACAATTACATTTTTAGCAAAGACAATATGTTTTCAATCTCAAATTTTTATTATTAAGTATTAAATGGATTTTTAGTTATTTTTAAAACATAATAAATTTTAAAACATCTAGAGATATCTAATATTTGTGTTGATTATAATTTTATTATTTCTAAATTTAATTATATATGTTTGAAGTAGGTAGTTATGTTTAATAAGGAAGGGGTAAAAAATTTGTTGTTTCTAAAGAAAAATGTATTGAAGGGGGGACTTAGTGTGCTATATGGAACCCACTCTTGCTCACTATGATTTCAATAATCCTCCAGAAGTTTGATGTTCCATAATGTGGCATTATTTTATTATAAACACCGCTTGATGCCCATTGGTGATCTAATAGTTCCTAAATGAGACACCATTATTTTAGTGAGACATCTAGAGGCATTTTTATCAAAATAAAACTGGATGTCATGTAGCAAGCTACATTGTATCTTGGAAAGGTTAACTTTATCTTGATGGGATTGTAAAAGACAATTTATAGATTTATATAAATTCTATGATAGGTTTTTTGTGTGTATTTTAATTTTTTCTCTCTAATTAATAATAGAGTATATATATATATTAAAAATATGTAGATATTTATGTAATAAGTAAATTTTCAAAGGTTCAACCAAGTTAGTTGGTTGGATTATATTTATATTCCATGTATTTATCTCCATCGATAAATTTAAAAATATGAACACATTTAATAGGAATGTATTTTGGGTATTCTCTTTCGTTATGGTATTGGAGTATTTTCACCGACCCTGAATCCACCACCCATTATTTTTCTCCACTTATAGAAGACCTCAACATGATCCCCGTCGAAGGGGTGGCATCCTCCATGGAAAATGAGACAATCCAAAGATAAAATATATACATATTAAATAATTCAAAAAAAAAATCATTAAAATTTAGAATAAATCATACCTCAAAGCATATAGATTTAATTTCTTTGGAATTTCAATAAATAATCAACATATTTTTTAAACATTATTGATTATATAAAATAAGTTAGATTCTCACCTGATTGAATTATATAAACATAACATATAATATTCTACATTACATCCAAGGGAATGGAAGTTATTAAAAATAGTGAAATCATGCAATTAGTAATGGTGAATATAAGCGAGAAAAATCTAGGATCATAAGTGAGCATAAGATGAACACATGGTTCAAGGAACATAGTAAAGGTGCATGAACAAAACATAAGAAAATAAAACCCTATAAAACATCGATCATTAGTCATGGGTCATGAAAAAATATCTTCAAATAACATAACATTGATTGATAGAAGAATGAAAACATGAGTCAATAATTGAATCCATGAATACATAACATAAGATTGTTATTTAACCTAACGTTGTGGTTATAGAATGTGACATATACATAAGTATATAAAACCATTTATCATATCCAGGATCACTTCAACGACCATCATCACAAAGTGATTGAAGTCATATAGTTTATTAGTTTCACTCCCCATTGCAGAAACATAAGGGAAATATTCTCAAAGGTGTTGGGGCTCACCCCCCGTTCCTTTTAATCTCATGAGACATAATGCTTTACACAATGAATTAGATAACTAATTAATTCCAAGCCATCTAATAACATAGTGGATTGGGTTCCATCTCCATTCAATAATCATTTTAAATAGATTATATTTTGTATTTGGTTCAATCTCTATTCCATGTCATCTCATGATATATAAATCATTACCCAATATATTGGATATATATATAATTCCAGTCCCACTCATAAAATAGTGGATAGAGATCAATCCAAATTGAATAAACATAATGTACAAATTCCCATTGGGGTTTTGTTTCACCCGTTATTCCCTCCAATATCATGATATATAGAGGTTTATATAATGTAGTTGATATTTATATAATTATTCCCCCCATTACATAAGGAAAAACCATACATATGTGTTTCATATGAACTTAATAAAATTAATAATTCAATTAAATCCTAATTAATCTATGGGAATGAATCATGTTTTATAAGCATCATTACTCAGTATATAAAGATATAAACTAGATAAATTATACAATTACATTACAATATATCCCATGTGAAACATAAAAATATTAAAGTATATTAATAAAAATAAAAAATTCTTTATAAGAGAATTAGAAAATTTATTTGAATAATAAGAGTAAATATCCTTTATTCTGTTAATTGAATTTCCTTTTCAAAGAATTTAATTTTAAAATAATAAATTTTCGAAATTAAAAATAAGAATTAATAAATATTTATTTTTAAAATTATTAAAACATGAAAGGAAACTTTGTAAATAAAAAAAATAAAACTATTTTTTAATGTAATCAGTTTTAAAATGATCAAAATATTCGTTTAAAATTTTTGAAAAGAAATTAAAAGTCAATAGAAATTAACATTATGTATTCATAGAATAGGGATAAATACAAATGAAAAACTTAAACATGCAGAAGTATTCCCAACCAAAATAATAGATGTGTATTTATCTATATAAAATAATCCTTTTATATTAATTATTATCAAAAGTGTATTGAAATGTAAAGAAGACAAGTAATCTTCATAAATAACAAGTGGAAACGAAATTAGATATGGTTTTAGAGATAAATGGCTTTCAATTTTCTTCAAAATATACTTATTCATATACAATCAATACATAAATATGATATTGTGGAGAAATACTAAAAAATTAGTAAATTTTGAATCAACATTATTTCAAAGAGAGATCATGGGATGGATTTTTTAATATCATGAATTTCCTGAAAATTATAATTTGACTCATCTGTTGAGGATCAGAGATGGAAGTCAAAAATATTTAACATTTCATAAGAATAGTTACCATGAATTTTGTGTCTAGGATTAGGATGTTCAATCACCCCGCCTGTTTGGATCTTCGTGATGTTCTATGTTTGATGGGAACCTCTATGGTAGTCCCTATAATGTGAGGGTCGTCACATAGTTACTGTATGTGTATGGTATTGGAGATCAAGATTACATCTGTGGGTTATTGGTTTATTCTATGCATATAATGAAATACTCATTTGCAACATAATATTATCAAGGGTTTTTTGGGTTTGATATAGATGGTCAAGGGACAATTTCTTATTGGCACCGATTAGACTGGTTTCATCCCCTAGATGTGTGAGAGGCCAGGTTGGATGTGGTAATTGTGAGGATAGATTAGAGTATTCATGTTGGTGATTCATGATAGAGTTTCACCATAAACCAAATTCTGATTCTAAAATGAGTACATCAAGTGATATCTTTAAGATATGTATTGAAAATTCACATGATTTCATATTTTTATATTCCATTTTAATTTTTTTTTACTTTTAGTTACTTGATTCCCAAACACTTGTTTCAAATTAATTTTTCCTTCCATTTAATTCTATTACTTTTATAAAGTGACACCATTTGTTGGAATTCCATATTAAAATAAATTTTCAATTACAAATAATATTTTAAAAGAATTTATTTAAATGTATTTTCATGCATATAAAATATTTTATTTATAAATATAATAGAAATTGGGTATTCAAAAAAAATTAGACATTTTTACTTGTTTTTAAAAATAATGGAAAACCTTTTCTGTATATGAATTATTTTCAAACTAGAAGGATATGGTATTCTATTTATAGGAATGGTATAGGTTCTTTTTCTTCTTTATTATCCCGATTGAGCATGTTGGTGCTCATGGCTATTTTTATTTTTTTTATTTTTTAGTTCTTCCAGTTTTTGATTTCTAATAGAGTGATCTTGGTTCTAGGATTTCTTGCGACCTATGAGGTCAGTTGGAGGTATGTTTAGACATTTAGTTTTATTTCTTTTATCCTCTTCTAGATTGTTCTTTTATTTTATTCTAGTTTATTTATATTTCTATTATAGACTAAAACATTCCCATAGGAGTTCTATCTGATGCATGTAACTAGTTTCTAACCTGAGATGATTAGGAATAACTCTTGGGCCTTGCCTTGGGATAATTCGTGTGATGGGATCAGGTTTGACCTGAGTAGGTTCGTGACACTCTATGATGAAGTAATGAGTAAGACACTATAAAATATATAGAATTCAGATGTTACCACATAATAGCATAGGTTTATTTGAGTAATTTTTGTGGGATTGATAAAAAATAATACCAACAATGAGAAATAGTATGATATTTTACAAAATAATCTATCCATGGTGTTTGTTTAGAGATATCCCCTGACATTGAAGTGAAGAAACTATGAGTGTTACATTATAATATATATCATTGTTTATCATTAATTAATACTCATATAGGGAAATAATTAAATGAATTTAAAGGTTCCAGATTTTAGGATATCATAAGGAAATTATTATTCATATACTTTATAATGAACAAATATCAAGTCATTTTGTGGTTTCAATAGAGATATAACATCAATTTTTAATGAGAATTAATACTGAGTTTAAATGAAATTTCAATGTTTTTTAAATTATATAAATAATATTAATGATATTAATTCATGAATATATATAAATAATATAATAAAATATAATGTGATGAGAGATCATTCAATATTGTGATATTTGGAAGAAATATTTTTAGTCGGAGAGAGAGGGAGAAAGATTGACACTAATAATACATTTATTGATCATTAACATTGTTTCAAAAAAATTAAAATTAATCAAAGAGAAAAACAATGTGATAAAGAGGATAAATAAGAGGAATCAAGTTACACAACATTATCATACAGAGAATAATGGTGAAAAGATAATAATTATATTAGTACTCACTATATTCATCATTAGGACTCTTAGAGATCCACTATGATAAAATATCATTGTGAGAATGAGTGGAAAAAAATTCCAACATTCATGACATTTTTTTGATCAAATAATATATATTTAAGACCAACTAAAATATTAATGGATGAGGATTCAATAAAATCAG
The DNA here is from genome assembly GCA_963277665.1 of Viscum album. Taxonomy (NCBI): domain Eukaryota; kingdom Viridiplantae; phylum Streptophyta; class Magnoliopsida; order Santalales; family Viscaceae; genus Viscum; species Viscum album. The sequence continues at coordinate 1,677,003,331 of OY728133.1, forward strand.
TCCAATTATATGGATAAGTCGAGGGAAGATAGAATTATAATTGTTTGGTTTAAGACCAAATGGGGAAAACCTGTTAATGTATAGTTGGACGTTATTAAATGGTGTAATATTCACTCGGGGACTTATATGATACCCTCAAAACCCATTTTTACATTTATATTGTTTTTTTCATGACATCACATTAAATTGATAACAAATTCAATTTACTGGATAACATCGAACATAATAAGAAGTTAGTTATCATGGAGGATTCAATCCTTGAAAAGATACTACGTGTTTTGGTTCTTATCCATTCCTGCATTACATTCCATGGCAAGAGTCACATTCTGACAAATTGTATCCATTATTATTAACTAAAAATGGTTTTAAATAATAATAGTGGACAATCTTAAAACAAATGAAATCGAGGTATAAATTTACCCTTGATTCACCCCACCTACCCCCACTGTTAAGAGTTTTCACTGTCCAGTGGGATTTGGAGGTTGGTAAAATAGCTAGAAATGTTTGAATCTGATTTTTTATTGATTTTTATATTATATTTATAAGATAAGAATGATGTTAATATTATATTAAGATTTAAAATATCCTCAGATAGATAACTCAGTACCCATCCCTGCTAAAACTGGGGTGAAGGTCTCATCGATACAAATTTCGTTTTATTTTATAAAAATAAAAATAGTAACCAAGAAACATTCGAGGTTGTCTAAAATGTTGAAGTCCTAATGCATCCCCAACTACTATCCCAATAAATTACTAAGATATATTCCCCACTCTCAAGAAGACGATCAAGGTGTCTTCCATAATACTCTCATGAGAGAGAGAATCTGTAGTAACGTTGGCCTCTATATGAATATGATGACCCACACAACCATAACCAATTTCAAGAGCACTTCCATGAACGGTGTAATTTAAACACCAAGAAACCTCACTTTTCCATTGTCGGTCTCATATCAGAACCTCTGTGTCTAATTCCACTTCCATGATTTCCAACGATAAACTTTTTCATTGCATAACGGTCATGAGCAATGCCCAACCCTCTGCTCTAATCAAGCTTCCTGGTCCAAGAAAATAGCTAAAGGGTGCTAACATTGAGCCATTATTGTCCCTAACTAGTCGCCCACCCATATCAGACCATTCAATCATGAACCATCAAAATTTTATTTCAATCCATTATCTAGAGGGAGACATCTCTTTAAGCCTCCCTGTACCCTTGGACAATCCCACTGTACATTATGAGTGTTGCAGAACATAGTTGAGTTCTTCAACCGTTTAACAATGAACCTAGTTCATGAAGTAGAACTTTCATTTTCTCGAGAAGAAGTGATCTAGAACACCAACCCTCCCATCAAACGTTATTTTTCACCATAGATAGAGACTAGAATATCAAGATCACCATGATGATGTGAATTGGGTTTTCCATTCCATTCTATTATGCTCCCGAGAGTGAACCCTAAAACACTTTTGTAAGAAATTGCATAATGAGTTTTTCTTATCCCATTTATCCATATTAGACCATAGACATTGTGACCATTCACCCATGATGATCATGAGGAGTATTGACCCCATCTAATGATTTTCACAGTAATAGCACCGAGATGCTAGCAGAATGAACTTTTTCTAGATATGGCCATCTGTGGATAGGGCATAGTTCTTCAACCTTCATATGAGTAAATTCATCTTTGAGGGAGATTTATTACACCATAGAAAATCTTCCGATTCTTCCTAGCTCACATCCTACTGTATAATACCACAGTAGTCATGACTGTTAAAACATCCTGAGCGAGAGTAAGTGAATCATAAGAGATCTTCTTCTTCATTAAAATCCATTTCATTGAATAATTCTTTCTCTTCCGAGTTAATAATGGAATTCAAGAACCTAGTATGTTGGGAGGCCTCACTCACTAAAAAATACTTCCATGGATATCTCGGGAGTAACAACTTCTCTCCAAGCCACTTATCTCAACAAATATATATACCCTCTTGTCTAACCATCCACCGAGAGAAGTCTTGTAGAATTTCCTAGAGAGACACCACTGATTTCTATAACTTGGATAATTTCCATCCATCCAATTCCACCCAATACATAACATATTTTATTTTCCGTGTTTTGGCACTCACCAGTTACCACACAAAAATGTCCCATGATAATCGAGCTTACATAGTGCTCATGGCTACTATTAAATCCATAATTCCAACACCTCCTTTCTCAACCGGATTCACCAACCAATCCTAAGAGGTCCAATGTGCCCTTCCCATGTCATTTTCATCCCAAAGAAATTCATTGATAATCATCTCCAAAGTAGAAATAGTCCATTTTAGTTTGAGTGATGATTGATAATGCATGCATCAGGATATAGTAAAGCACAACATTTATCAATGACATCAGGCCTCCAAAGTATAGAAACCTGTTTTTCGTGTTCTAAATCCTCCCAAACATTTTATTAATGGGGTCCTAAAAGAATTATTTTTTCACTCGACCATTATTAATGGGATACCCATGATATATCATAGGATGTTGAATCTTTTAAAAGCCTAGAATTTCGTTAATTCTTCATGCCCTTATCCATGAAAATTTATTAGAAATAAAGAAGTTGATATTCCATGCATTAATCTATTGAAACCATAGAATACCATAGATCCCCATAAGTTACATTAAATAGACCAATTAAGAACTCATGCTATTCATGAAAATTAGGATGTCATTAGTAAATATAATATGAGAGTATCAACAATCTGATGGATCAGATAAATATGGCAGAATATTTTTGTCCACCAGCCCTTTTTGAATGTTTTGAGATAGTGCATCATAAGAAATGAGAAACATGCAGGGGAAAGAGGGTCCCCTTTCCTCACACCCCTCATATTATTGAAGAAGCCAAACACCTTACCTAGTAGAGAAATCGTTTTCCACCACGAAGGGAAACAACAGAAACATAAATCGAAAAGCCATTCATCAAACCTGAGCTTCAACGTTACCCTAATTATAAGACTCCATTCAAGAATATCATACACCTTATCCACATATACACGTATCACAACATTTGACTGCACTACATTCTTGTCTATATCCTCCAACAACTCTTGAGCCCCTCTCACTGCCCCTTGGATCCATCTACCGTGAACGAACCCATGTTGTTCTTGGGAGATAATACTTAGGATGACACTATTTATCCTTATCACCAGTAGACTAGCAAAAATATTATAGGAAGCATTTCAAAGTCATATTGGCCTATACTGGCTGATTGAAGTCAGGTATTTTACGTTTTTCACCAGGACCACCCTGGAAGCACATGTACCCCTATTGAGGTAACCCCCTTAAAAGAAGTATTGTACTTCCTCTACAACAGAAAGTCCCAGAAGCTCATATGTTGCCACCTAAAAGGACCCCAAGAACCCATCCGACCTTAATGAACTCTACGGAGACAAGATCCTAACAACCTCCCACAACTTATAACCCCATGGTAATGACTTCAACCCCTCATTATTCTTCTCGTCGAGCCTACTGGTAATATTCCTTATGAATACCTCCTTCTCACTAATTGATTCATCCCCCATAAATCCACTACCTGATCACCTACATGAAGCATTATGAAGTTATACAATTCTATAATACTAGATAAATTTATATTATAAGTGAATGAACCATCTACAACAATGACATCTTCAACGAGCCCGATGAAATCATCGAAGATACCCATACCTCTGACATGGGTAGAGACAACCTTTGTGTTAACTGTGGTAGAAAATATTTGATCAACTCCACTTTACCTTTTGATGAATTTGATGAAGTCGATGAAGGGATATCCTCTAATGATAACCAAATAACGTCCACTGACACAACCTCCCTATGTCCCAATGGTAACAAAACATGCAATGTTATGGCCGCTAACACTACTTTGACCACCTGCCCCTTATAAGAAAATGAAATATTATTACCCAACCCATATCCAAAAAAATTTCAAATCTCTCTCCCATTTTTCGATGTTATGGTCTAGATACCCTCAGATGGAGATGATTGTAGAACAACCATTTTCAGATTCACTGCATCTTCTTGTACTTCCAACCCCCTCAGTCCACCCGAGCTACCCAAAAGACCGGAAACATGCCCCAAAAAATATATACACTGAGAGATTCTGAGGGCCAGGATGATCCACTCAACATTCCTACAGAACTCCACCACATAACCATGAAACCTACATGTTTATTAGAACCTTGGAGATTATTGGAACACTAACATTTTAAACAACGTAAAACACTCTAAAGATCAGAGAAGAATATGAGGAGGAATTTTCATCATGAGATTCATCTCAACATAGATCCTCAGATTTCTCATGACATGGTACCACTCTATCCTCTCAAAATCACACTGAAAACTCTTGAATGCATTCCCCACCACCTTCAGAATCGACAAATTATGAAGCGGATGTGAAAGCCTCATAATTTATATCCGCACTGCACCAATGGTGGACACTTTTCAATAGTGAAACTTCCAAGCCCACCTTGAAAGGGAAATGTGATAAGATCCATAACACCTCTCATCCCTCAACGAGGAATGAAAAACATCCTCCCTATAAAAAATATGGATTTTGAATGCAATCCAAGATATATCAGAAATAACCACACTATGATGGAAACCACAGGACTCCCCAAACTCATTGAATATATACATCAATGACTTCACTAGGCCAAACCCAACTACCAGGGTTAGCATATGAAATTCTTCCACACAATCCAATTCAATCCCAGATATCACTAGCACCAGATCCTCATCTTAGACTACCACCGTATACTATTCCATCATAATCATAGGAATAAAACTCCTCGCAAGAGACTCCTCCAAAGATCCCTCGTAAACTGGCTCCCCATAGAGAATCTATTTGAATGATATCACTTTGTGTCTCCCGTGCCACCCCCCACCATAGTAGTAGGTCCACTATATGATAAAGGGTTCCAACCTGAAGACCTCTAGGAGCTCCAAATACCACAGAGAGCCCTTCCCCTACACTCTCTACTGCCGAGAGAGTATCCAAATACATATCTTTAACTAGAATCATGAAGATCTCATCCAATACCCTAAATAGTTGGAAGAAGAAATAGGAAAAAATATTAAGAAAAATCTAAAAATAAATGATGTGTATAACACTGGTTGAATCTTATTAGAGTCTAAATAATTCATCTTATAAATATTTAGCTGGTGATCCTTTTAAAAAAGTATGTTCAAGATGTGTATAATATAAATATGATGATTCTATCAAAACCATTGAGGTCTTTTACAATCAATATGAATGGTATGTGAATAATTTGATTGATATAGTACTTTTATATATACTTTTCATGTAACGCCCCAATCTTCCAAAATACGTTTCACTTTCAATAATACAATAGTGTTTGTTGTACGCATCATTGAGTTCTAGCACACCACAACCAATCAAACTAGTCGTTATGAATAGTAATATCAACTTTTGGAAATGTTATAAATTTTATATTTTAAAATGGACTTCATTTTTGGATTTGTAAAAACAAAATTAGCTTAGGATGAATTTATTGATTTTTTCTGAAAACATTCAACTTTTGATGAATAGTGAAAACACTGAGTTATAGTTTAATACAAAATTTTTTATTAAATAATTTTTTATTTTATTTTAATTTATTTTATGTAAAAATAGCCACATAATGCCTATATGAAATCAATTTAATTCATTGGAGTTAATTTATAATAAATTTAGATATATAAAAATTTTCTAGAACTTTTCACAGTCTTTTACCCACCTCATTGGATAATTTACAAATTCACCTAAGACATAATTTTAATTCTTATGTGAGTAGATTATCAAAAATCCTAGAGACACTATAGACATCATTAAATAAAATGTGGTTTAATGAGATGAAATTAATTTTTGTGAAAAGTAACTTTTTTACTTTTATTTACCACGGTTAAAAGTAAATAGGGTAATTAAGGTTAAAAATGAAATTAATATTGACCTAACACATGTACTAATACCACTGGACAAGTGTATCGCGACCAAAAAAACATTAGGAATAAAATATTTTCATTTAGAACCACTTGGATTAGATTAGGACATTAATTATTATTTAATTCAAATAAGAGTTAAAAGAGTTAAAATCTATGTTTAATTACTAAAAAAATTATAATATAGCGTTATACATAAGATAAATTCGATTGTAAATATTCATTAGAAATATAAAACTATTTTCTACATGATGATATTTTATTTATATTTTTTATACATTAAATAATTTACTTTATTTTTGACACAGTAATGATGCATTAATTACTTGATTAATGAAATATTCAAATAATTGATATTATAAATATCTAAATATATGTAATTTGAGGCATTTTATGAATTGCACTAATTTTCAAGGTTAATATGACATATTAGGACTGAATAAATGAAATTTTTGAAGTAATAATGTTGTTTTAAATTTATCAAAAACAAAATACCAAATAGTGTCAAAATTGACATAAAAGAGTTTTTAAAACAAATATTATATTATTAATTGATATTATTTTTCAAAAAATCTAAGGATAGACCAAATGAATTATATAATTATATGTGTATCATTAATGGACCACTTTGGGGTCGCTTGGAAGTTTATAGTATGTTTATTAACCATTTAATATAAAAATACAAAGAGATATGGTAAATGTCAAATTAATTAACTAAGAGTTAAAGCTAAAAGATAAGGTTAATAATGTGACCCAAACCTATCTAAAACATGTTATTTGTGTTTATCTTACCAATCCTCACTATAAAATATAAATAATCCACTTTTGAGCCATTAGAAATCGAATATTAATTTATTATAAAATAATATTTCTAGCTTTTCCTAAGGTGCCCCTCACCCCTCTTATAAAAGGGCACTCACCCTTCCCTCTAATTCATACCATCAAAGCCATTTGTCTCAGCCAGACCCTACAAAAATATCATCCCAACTTCCATAAAATAATCTTATAGGACCTCCTTTAGTGAGATAGACAACTTAAGAATCCCTTTTGATCAAATCAATAGGAAGAACCTGATGAAGTGGTAATTTTTTCACCACCCTCATTCAAGTTCCATTCTTCTTCATCTTCTTCTATTTTTGTTATTTCCATTCTAATATAATAACTCTAATATCTTCTATATACTGTGATGTTATTATAAATATGGTACTACCATATTCGGTATTCTATCGATCCTTGGAATGACATGTCTCCGTACAGCTTAACGTCTCCACATCGTGGTGTAATTGTTATTCAAAACATTATTATTTGGATGGGTATGATAATGAGGTGTAATGGAATTAACTAAAACATATGTCATTATAATGTTTTATTAGATATGATATACTATCCAATAATATATTATTTTAATATCAAAAGAATGATATTTTCGCTCGTGCGTACGTAGGGACTACCGTCTCCCCAAATGCGATGAGATTCATTCTCCATCGTATCCATTCACATATAATTCTCATTTGATGATTAAAAATTGTGTTTAAGGAATTGATATCATTCTAGCTATGAATAAGATACAACCTATCCATCACAAACATTGATTATGTAACAAAACATATAAAGAAAAACAAGTAAGATAACACCCGGAATGACGATAATAACAAGATATTATTAACAAAGAAATCTTAGAAGATCATATATGATATCATATTAATGAATATGATTATTCTATAATTTAATAAAAACTATTTCACTATTATACATGAGGTTAAACTACCCTCAACCAAGGAATAGTACATGGTATGAGGTTTTCATCTCACTCCTTATTCCCGTGAGGTTCATCCCATATTGCCACAATTAATTTTTGTGTGGAGTATGTAACGCCCATAATTGTATTATATGTGTAAAACACGTTAATTTATGTGTATTTACATATTTATTATATGATAATTCATTCACGAGGTGTATGTTTAGTATGTTACCAAATTGGTAAGGGATTATTTCAAAATCTATTCATTATCCGAGGTTGTTTATACGTAATTATATTCTAGGTCCTCTTTATCATCCACATCCATGATTCATAAAAAATTGTTTCAAAACATTGTTACTATTTTATAAAATATGTGTTAAATTCATTTATACCATTTTTTGGACTTTTTATAAGATGTTTATAAAGGACTCTTTTCGTCATTTTCCAAACAAGGTCCTTTTTGACCTTTTTGACAAAATTAATGTAAGAATGTCATTTTTTATCTTATAAAAAGGGTGCAGCTATTTACCGCCATTATAAAATCGTCGAGTATTACCATACAATATTTCAAGAATATTTTCAATGTAAATGTTTTCTTTTATAATTATGTGACTTTTAAATGATTTTAAAAGAGAGATATTTATCTCAAATAGTGTTGATTTTATAAATGTCAATATCCATTGATGGATTTTTAATCTTATTGGAAGTTGATTTATTATGATAAAAAACATCCATATTTTGTTGATGGTGATGTGATATGTTTGACTGTGGATGTGTTATTTTTATACCATTCATTGTTTATGGAGAATGAATTGACATTTTTCATTCTAGGTTTAATACGAATTTTTAAGATATGTTTAAATCTGTTCATATGACGAATGAATTGGACATATTAATTGTCGGGTGGGGCCCTATATAGCCCCTCAATGAATCAGTACGTCTCATAAGAAAAACTACTATCTTGGCACAAGGCCTTGACAAAATCTTATTTGTAGACTTGGAACAAGTCCTTGACTATGTGGTTATTATACTCGGGCATTATGCATTACATCATTATAAAAGTGGTTATTGATATTGCATTAAATTATTTGACTAGTAGAATCTCCATGTGATATGTAAATGGAATTATTTCATTTTATTTCGGGCATATTATTCTATGGTTCATGTTTAAAAGGCATTTGTTTTAGTTATACATAGCTTTATATGTTTATGGTTATTTATGAATGTTTTCTCTATATTGCTATCCTTTCAGGGAATCTGAGCTCACCCCTTTTTGTGTTTTATTTTTTCCAGGATGTGAAGAAGTATTTTATAAATTACCTGTAGGGATAGTATGAGCGGATATGAGTGTGTTCTATAGAGACCAGTTGTTGTTGTTGTAGTTTTTCAATTTAAGTTTTAATGTAATCTTTATGAATTTATCTAGTGATTCCAAGGCTACTAAACTAATCGTTCTTTCACAAAATGATTTTTTATGATCATGAAAATATTATGTAATAATGCACTGACTCTGGGTAACTAGGATTGAGGTGTTACAGTTGGTATCAGAGGAAGATTTGTACAAACCTTGGAATCTAGAATTAGATAAACTCTGATTAGAGAACATAGACCTATGATATACTTTTAGGATTAGTATAGAAGAACTTCGATGAATTATTGTGTTGTAGAGATTTTGTGAGTTTTCTGAGCAATACATCTCTGTCTGGATACAAACAGGTAGAGGAAGCTCTGGCATAGATATACCTTGTGGTAAAACCCCAAGACACCGCTTTGAGCTAGACTCGAACGAGAACTTGTGCATGACAATGGGCCTTACTGCACTCTTGGTTATGAAACTCCCAGGGGATATGCATAGAATATTCCACATTTTCATTACAAACCATTATGAAGGGTTTATGAGTATATACATCCTTAATGATTTTTTTTATAATTATGGATTTTATCCATAAACTATTCTATTAATGTTAAGAGTTTTACTTGTTTGGATTTATGTATTGTGATTCATAAACTAATCAAGTGTTTTCCATTGTTTAGAAATGGAACCAAGTGGAAGAAATGGAAACATTATCAATGAACTCTGTCCATGTAGAGATTTCCTTCCTTCTCAAGATAATAATAGTGGAGCAGGTGATGCAACTAGTGTTGGTCAGCTAATCACCATACTTGGAAAACACACTCAGGTTATGAATAATAACCTTACCCATATGGATCACCCATATCCACAGTGTGGAGGATCAATGTAAGATCTCTTCATGAGGAAAAAAACAACAACATTCAATGGGAGTAAAAATCAACAAGTAGTTGAGTAATGGATAAATTCCAAAGAGAAAGTATTCCATTCTATGGAAAGTAGTGAAAGGGAAAAAGTTATCATGGATGTTTACCACCTCACTAGAGATGCTGACAAATGGTGGTCATTAATTTAAAACACAAATATAGATGATTAAGTATTATATATGGAATTGAGAGAGTTAAAAGAGATTTTCATAGAAAAATACATTCTTCGTGACCATCGAAAAGATATGAAAAGGCAATTTCTATGTCTGAGACAAAAGGAGGATGAGAATGTCGCAAAGTATGAGGCTATCTTTACAATGTTAGAATGGCAAGCTACAGATTATATACGTAACCCAAGAAGTAATATTTATTGTTTTATTGATGGGTTAAAACCATTTCTCCATTGAGCATTAGTCTCGTAATCATTCTTATTGTACGAAGATATTGTATCATATGCTATCATGATAGAAAATGAATTCTATAAGTATTACGACATTAAAGCAATGCAAGAGAAGAAGATATTTGTAGATCACTTTGGAAATGAATATAATGGGAAGAAGGGAAACGTTGAATATCCATCCTATAGTAAATGTTGGAAGAAACACCCTAGTACACACTTTAATGGAATGGTAGTCTATTAAAAGTGTGCTAAAAAAGCCCACCTTGCTCTTGATTGTAATGGGAAGAAAGAAGCTACCGATGATAAATGATACAAGTACAGGGAGATGGGACATTAGGCAAATGAATGTCCTAAGCGTCAGGGGAACATACTTCAGAAAAAGCCTAGGGATCACGGCCAAGCATATGCAATCACTACTGCAGAGGTAGAAGCTCTGAAAGAAATGGTGGCAAGAAATTTAATGGTTTTATCATGTTTAGAAAATGAATTATTTGATTCTAGATCATCACATTGTTTCGTATCTACCCAGTTAGCTAAGAAAATTTGATATTCCCAATTTGATTTAATAAGGATGTTTTGAATCAAAACTCTTAAGGGAGGTATCATTGAAATAATGTTTTGTGAATCAGTGTAACACCCCGACCCCAGTTACCAAGAGTCGGTGCATTATTACATAATAGTGGCATGATAACAAGAAAGACCAAATCTCGAATGACCGATTAGTTTAGTTTCCTTGGAAACACTAGATATATTCATAAGTCTTACATTTCATCATAAAAATGAAAACTACAACAACATAGTCTCTATAATCCACAATCATATCCCCATATACTATCTTTGTAGGTCATTCATAAAATACTTCTTCACCTCTTGAAAAAAATAAAACATTGAAACTGGTGAGCTCAGATGCTCAGTAAAGATAACAATATAGCGGAAAATTTTATAAAATATCATAAAAATTTAAGGCAATGTATAACTAAAATAAAAGACTTTTAAACATGAAATTCAGAATAATATGGCAAAGATAAAATGAAATAATGTCATTTACTTATTCACATGGATATTCTACTAATCGAATATTCACATGCAATATCAATAACCACTTTCTTAATGACGGAATGCATAATTCCAGACTATGATAACAACATAGCCAAGGCCTCATGCCAAGACTACAAATTAGATTTTGTCAAGGCCATGTGCCTAGACACTAGTTTGTCTCATGATATCTACCGATGCAAGTTTTTTAGAAGATTCTTATGCTTAAAATCGCTAAAAAATACTCTAGTGTTTATCTAAAAAAAATTATGCAAGCTTCTGAATACATAATATCTAATTCTGAGATTTCTCGACTAATTACAGTCCATGATAGGGCCACACCCAATCCCTTCTTGTCTACCACACTCGGGAGTCGGGTTTTCTGAAAACAATTTTATGCTTGCGTTAAATACGTATACTTTTGCACTGGATATTCATATATTTGAGAGAAATATCTCTTTTTTTAGATCATTTAAAAATAATATTAATATAAAACAAAACCGTTAATTTTGAACTATCATTACATGCATGTAAGGGAAGCTTCAAAGGTGTAATAATGGCAGAGAATAACCACAGCCATCGTATATGTTAAAAAATATTCTTATCTTAATTCTATCAAAAAGGTTAAAAAGGATATTGTTTGGAAAATGACAGAAAGATTCCTTTATAAACATATTATAAAAAGTCAACAAGGGTATAAATGACTTTACCCACTGTCTATTTAATAGTAAAAATGTTTTTGAAATACATTATTAATAAACATGGATGTGGATGCTAACGAGGTCCCAATAGATAAATACGTATAAACAACCTCAGATAAGGAAGAGATTGTGAAGTAAAACCTTATCCTGTACTTTTCCTTAGTAGATGGTATGTTAACATCTAGTATAATAGTTAAAACATTGTTATTAAATTATACAAGAATCATATAAATTAATTTTATATCATATATGTTCTTTTAACGTTTATTTGTTAATAATATCTTAGTTTTATTATCGTTTCAGGTTTTAACGGATTCATTTTCCATTATATTCATCGTTACGTAAGCCATGTTCGTTATGGATATGTCTTATATTATTCATATACATAATTATTTCATTTCATTAAACATTATTTTTAATCATCAAAATATAAATAGACATGAAAGGATACGATGGCGAATTAATCTCATCGAGTTCGTGGAGACGGTAGTCCGTACGTACGCACGAGTGACAATATCATTCTTTTGATATTAAAATAATATATAATTGGATGATATATCATATATACAGAATCATTATAATGTTATATTTAATATTTACATGAATTAAACATCCTTATTATACCCATCCAAATAAAAATATATTGAATAACAATTACACCCCAACGTGGAGACGGTAGGCCGTACCTACGCACGTATGGTGACATGTCATTCAAGGGATGGATAGAATAATGAATTTGTTTGTTCTATAATTATAATAGCATCATAGTATATAGAAGATACTAGAGTTATTATTTTAGAGAAGAAAAAAAGGGAAAAAGAAGTTGAAGAAGAATGGAACTTTAAAGAGGGTGGTGAAGACGTTACCCCTTTTTCGGGTTCTTCCTTTTAATTTGATCAAAAGGATCCTTAGGTTGAATTGTTTATCATTAAAAGGCTTTTATATTGAATTTAGAGAAGTTGAGAGAGTAATTGGGTAGGGGTTGGCCTAAACAAAAGGCTTTGAAGATGTGAATTAATGAGAAGGCGGAGTTCCCTTTTATAAGAGGGGTGAGGGGCTCTTTTGGAAAAACATAAAGTATATTTTATAATAAAATCATATTCGGTTTCTAAAGGCTAAAACATGTATAATTAAAAGTCTAAGGTAGGGATGGGTCAAAATCCTATCAAACAGTAGATTTTGGATTGGTTTGGGACATTATATTACCCTTATCATATAGTTTTAACTCTTAGTTAATTAGTTTGACATTTACCATGTCACTTTGTATTTTTATATTATATTGTTAATAAACATACTATATACATCCAAGAGACCCCAAAATAGTACATAAATAATAAAACTATCATTATATAAGTCCATTGTCCAAACCTTATATTTTTAGGAAAATAATATGAATTAATAATATAATATTTGTTTTAAAAACACCTTTACGTCAATTTTGACACTATTCAATAATTGATTTTCTTTAATGTCATAAAAATTTTATTAATTCAAAAAAAATTATTTTAATCATCTATAACATATCATATTAACTTATTAAATTCTAGGGATTCATTAAAAGTCTCAAATTATATTTATTTGGGTACTTATAATATCAATTATTTTAATATTTCACTAAAATAATAATTACTCCATCATTATTGTGTCACAAATAAATTAAATTATTTAATGTCTAAAAATTATTAATAAAATATCATTATGTAGGAATTTTTTTTATCATTATAATGAATATTTATAATCGAAAATCCAACATATATAAACCTATGTCAAAATTGTTTTTCTAAACGATATACGCTTATGTAATTTTTATTTATTTTAACTTAATTAATATAAAGTACCCCTACCACCTACAAGTGGCTCCATGGGGTCCCAAAATTGACCCAAAGATGACCATGGTCGGATATGTATCCACCAATAATGTTATGACATGTTTTAGGGTAATATTTTATTATTATAAAATTATTTTGATACCCTTATTTTCGGGATTTACCCTTTAACCATTGTAAATAAAATATTTACTGAAGTAATAATTCAAAATGTGAAAAAATAAAAGTTACATATTTACACAATTTAGACATCCTAATTCCAAATATGGAATCCATTTTATCAAATTCAAAACATAGAAGTCACATAAATTAATTTAATATTAATTCCCACTATCAAAACAAAAAGCATGTTTTTAAGATATAATAACTATTAAAAGATTAACACCTGTTTATGTTCGATTTAATTGTGAAATTATGTCCAATGAATAACATTGTATTAAATGGTAAAAATATATTTTAAATATACTTTAAAACCATTCAAATTTATAATTTATATCTATTAATTATTTTTATTAAAATGATTGTTTTTTATTAAAATTTAGTAATTTTCACTATTCATCAAAATATAATAGTTATCTGAAAAATACCAAAATATACCTTAGGCTAAATTTGAAACTCTGAATACAAAAATGAAGTCCATTTTGAGAGATAAAATTTATAAAATTTCAAAAAGTAGGTATTACTGTTCAAAACGGCTAGTTCGATTGGTTGTGGTGTGTGTTAAAACTCGAAGTTGCGTATAACACACACTACTGTATTATTCCAAGAGAAGCATATCACAGAAGCTTGGGGTGTTACATTCTCCCCTCCATTAAAAAATTTCATCTTCAAAATTTCTAGAAAATTACTGTAGGAAAAGACTCAGGTGATTCTTCATCACAAGTTTCTCAGTTTCCCACGTTGCCTCTTCCATCTTATGGTTTCTCCATAGAACTTTTACAAGACGAGTCGTCCAGTTTCTCAGCAATTGTTATCTAACTTCAAGAATCCTAAGAGGCCCTTCTCAATAAGATAGATCGGGTTCCGGTTCATATTCCTCGTAAGTGAGTACATATGTTGGTCCAGACATGTATTTTCTCAACAGTGATACGTGGAACACATCGTGAACTTTGGAGAGACTTGGCGGCATCACCAAACGGTATGCTAGAGCCCCAATACGTTCTAGAATTTCAAAGGGTCCTATGTACCTGGGACTCAATCTACCCTTCCTACTGAAACGTATAACTCCCTTCCGTGGAGATACCTTTAAGAAAACATTCTCTCCCACTTGGAATTACAAATCCTTCCTTTGGTTATCGGCATACCTCTTCTGCCTACATTGAGCTGATTTGATGTGGTTTTGGATTACCATCACCTTTTCTATCGTTTCCTCCACCAATTCTGGGCCTACAAGTTTTCCGTCACCAACGTCATCCCAACAGGTTGGTGTGTGACATCTCTTTCTATATAATGCTTCATATTGTGCCATCTGAATACTTGAATGGAAGATATTATTATAGGAAAATTCTATCAGAGGTAAATATTGATCCCACATACCATGAATGTCATGTGAGCATGATGTCAACATGTATTCTAAGGTTTGAATAGTCTGTTCTGATTGTCCATCAGTTTGAGGGTGGTGGGCAGTGCTCATACGAAGTTCATTATCCAAGGCCTTCTTAAGACTCTTCGAGAATCATGAAGTAAAATGGGGATCACGATCAGAAACAATCGATAGGGGCACTCCATGAAGTCTCAAAACTTCATTAATATATAGTCTTTCTAAACGTCCAAGTTGAAAATCATCCCTTATAGCATGAAAATGTGATGACTTGGTAAGACAATCAATAATGACCCATATCGCATCGTTCCTTCTAGGAGTCTTTGGTAGTCCCATGACAATGTCCATCGTAATATTATCCCATTTCTACATTGGTATGGGAAGAGGTTGCAATACTGCACTAGATTGTTTCCTTCCAGCTTTCACTTATTGAAAAACCATATATCTTGACACAAAATCAGCAATCTCCCTCTTCATGTTGTCCCAAAAAAAATGATCCTTTAAATCTCTATACATTTTGGTGCTCCCAGGGTGTATAGAGAAATTGAAACTATGTGCATCATCCAACAATTGCCACATTAAATTAGGTATATCGGGAACACAAAGTCACCTCCCAAATTTCAAAATTTCATCTTTATACACAAAGTCACTCAATATTCCATCATTTGCAGCTTTAATCTTCTTTTTAAACTCTTCATCATCAGACTGAGAACACATTACCCTTTCTAGTAAAGATGGTTTGGCAACCATTTGAAAACGTTTTGATATTTCACCTTCCATGGTGATTCCCATTTCCATCTTTACTAGATTCATGAAAATAGGATCCCTTTCCACTCTCATCATGTTCAAAACTCCATGAATCATTCTACACAAAAGAATATGCCACCTTATTTTCCTTTCCCGGGTGGTAGTGTATCGTGCAATAATAATCCTTGAGTAGTTCAAGCCATCTCCTTTGCCTCATGTTGAGTTCTTTCTATGAGAAAATATACTTCAAACTCTTGTGATCAGTATAAATCTCACATTTTCTCCATAGAGTTAGTGTCTCCATATTTTCAAAGCAATGATTACAGCAGCTAACTCAAGATCATGAGTAGGATAGTTTTTCTCATGAATTCTTAGCTGTTGTGATGCATTGGCAATAACCCTATCATTCTACATAAGGACACAACCAAGTCCTTTCTTCGATGCAACAATATAAATAACGAACCCATCATTCCCCAAAGGTAGTGTCAATATAGGTGCATTGACTAGTCTTCTCTTCAATTCTTGAAAACATTATTCACACTCTTATTTCCAAACAAATTTAACCCCTTTACGTGTGAGCTTTGTTAATGGGTTAGCCAATTAGGAAAAAATTTGGACGGAATGTCGATAATAACCTGCTAAACCAATAAAACTGTGAACCTCATTTATATTCATCAATGCTGGCCATTGTTGGATTGCCTTGGTCTTAGAAGGATCAACAGAGATTCCATCATTGGAGACATTATGGGCAAGAATAGAAATTTCTTGAAGATAGAATTCACACTAGCTAAACTTACCATATAATTCATGTCCTCTAAGAGTCTTCAGAATATTGAAAATGTGATTTTCATGATCTTTGTAAATTTTGGAGTATACCAAGATATCATCAATATATACCATAACAAAGTCATCATGATATTTCTTTAAAACTATGTTCATTAGATCCATGAAATCCAAGGGTTCATTAGTCAATCCAAAAGGCGTTACTGTAAATTCTTAATGTCCGTACCTTGTTCGAAATGATGTCTTTGGAATGTCATCCTTCTTCATGCACAACTGATGGTATCCAGATCGAAGGTCAATCTTTGAAATGTATTGAGCTCCATGCATTTGTTCAAACAAATCATCAATTTGAGGTAGGGGATACTTTTTATTTATTGTTATAGATTTGTTCTCCCTATAGTCGATGCACATCCTCATAGATCTATCTTCCTTCTTAAAAAAGAGGACCGGGGATTCTCATGGAGAAAAACTAGGGAAAATTAATACCTTATTACTCAATTCCTTTAGTTGTTTCTTTAGTTCAACTAATTTCACAGTGGCCATTCTATAAGGGGACTTCGATATTGTCCTTGAACAAAGAATTAAATCAATTGAAAACTCAACATCTCATTCGAGAGGATGTCTAGGTAAATATTCTAGAACCACATGAACATATTCTCTCACTATAGGTACATCCTCTATTTGAATATTCCATTATTCACCCATAGTTATTTCATTCTCTTCCTCCCCGATAATTGAATTTAGTTGAGCTACTGGGGGTGGATCTAGATAAGAATTATGTGGTAACTATTATACTCTAAAGATAAGGTGTTCCTTATAATCATCATCAAAAATCATAACCTCCTTCTTCTTACATAATATTTTCGCATCATGGTCCGAAAGCCAATCCATACTGAGTATTATATCAAATTCAGTCATGGGAATGATGATGAGCTCTTTAGATAAATAACATTTATATGCCCAAATGGGAAAGGATCGACATAACATTGTAGCAATGATACTTATCTTAGGGGTTTTGACTGACAACTCTCTTGTTAAATCAAATTTGAAATATGAAATTTTCATAGAAAACTGAGAAGATATGAAAAAATACGATGATCCAAAATAAAATAATGCATTTGTTAAACTTGAGGAATCCATTATATTTTCTTCCACCACGTATTTTGGAGCTTCTACCTTTATAGTAGTGATAGCATAAGATTTGCCTTGATTTCAAGGCCACGTTTGATGTAAGATCCCCTGATTCTTAAGAAATTTATGTGCATAATGTCTCTTCTCTCTAAAATTATAGCATTCCAAATTTACTGCAACTCTCTTTCCCTTGCATTCATGAGATTGGTGGCCTTTTCCACCACACTTGTAACAGACTCTCATTCCCTTCAAGAATGTACCATGGTGTTTATTCCCACATTTACAACAAAACTGATATTCAACTTTTCCCTTCATCTCTTTATTTCCATTTTCATATTGATCAGAAGATCTCTTCTTCTCTTTCTTTTCTTTAGATTCATAAGACTTAGATAATTTCTTTTCCATCTTGATAACGCACAAGACATTATCTTCGTATGATGAGAAGGTTTGTGAGAATAATGATAAAGGGAGAAATGTTTTTAACCCATCAAAGAAACAATCAATCCTACTTCTTTGGTTATAAATGTAATCTACATCATACCTCACTAACCTTGTAATGTTATCCTCATATATTGCGACATTATCATCCTCTTTCTTCCTTTGACATAGAAATTTTCTTTCTATATCTGCTCGATGGTCCTGAGGAAAGTATTTTTCTAAGAATGTTTCTTTGAACTCCCTCAATTCAAAAATTGATACTTCATCATCTTCCTTCATGTTTTGTATCCATTACCACCATTGATCAGCATCTCCAGTGAGGCGATATACTTCCATGAAAACTTTTCCACTTTCACTACTCCCCAAGGCATGAAATATTTTCTCTATGGAATTTATCCATTGCTCAGCTGCTATGGTATTTGTACTCCCATTGAATGTTGGTGGTTATTACCTCATGAAGCCATCTAACATTGATCCTCCACACTGCGGTTCAGGGTGCTCCATACGGTTATGGTTATTATTCTTAACCTGTGTGAGTGGTCCCAATACGGTAATTAGTTGTTCACCACCAGTTGCATCACTAGCTCCACTATAATTAGCTTGAGCAGAATGGAAATCCCTACATGGAGTGCGTGCATTGATATGGTTTCCATTCCATCCACTAGGTTCCATTTCTAAACAATGGCATAAATTTGATTAGTTTATGAATCAAAATAAATAATTCCATACTTATGAAAAACATTACGTAAATTGAACAGTTTATGGATATAATCCATAATCTAAAATAATTTCTTTGAGAACGTATATACTCCTAAACCCTTCATAATGGTTTGTAATGAAAATGAGAATATTCCTAAGCATATCCCCCAGGAGTGTTGTAACCATGAATGCACCAAGGCCCATTTTCATGTACCAGGATACCCCGAGTCATGCCCGAAACTCCTTGTCGGAGTTTTCACTCCTAGGTACATCTGTTCCAGATCCTCCTCTACCTGGTCATATCCAAACATGGATGCATTTCTCAGAAAAGTCACAAAATTTCCACAATACCAAAATTCTATGATGTTTTTTTATACTAATCCTCAATGCCTATCTTTGGGCTATGTTATCTAATCAGAGTTAATCTAAATCTAGCATCCAAGGATTATACTAAACTGCCTCTAATACTAACTGTAATGCCTCGACCCCAGTTACCAGGAGTCGGTGCATTATTACATATCATTGGCATGATCACAAGAAAGATCAAATCTCAAATGACCAATTAGTTTAGTATCCTTGGAAACACTAGGTATATTCATAAGTCATACATTACTTCATAAAAATAAAAACTACAACAATATAGTCTCCAATGTCCACACTCATATCCCCACATAATATCCATACAGGTCATTTAGAAAATACTTTTTCACCTCCTGGGAATAAATGAAACATTGAAAGGGGTGAGCTCAGATGCTCAGTATGGATAACAATATAGCAGAAAATTTCATAAATAAGAATAAACATTTAAGGCAATGTTTAACTAAAATAAAAGTCTATTAAACCTGAACTTCAGAATAATATGGAAAAGACAAAATGAAATAATTCCATTTACTTATTCACATAGATATTATACTAATCGAATAATCACATTCAATATCAATAACCACTTTCATAATGACAGAATGCGTAATTCCAGACTATCATAACCACATAGCCAAGGCCTCGTGACACGACTAAAAATAAGATTTTGTCAAGGCCTCATTCCAAACACTATTTTTCCTCATGAGACTACTGATGCAATATTTTTAGAACATAATTATGTTTCAAATTGCTAAAATATACTCCAGTGTTTTTCTAAAAACATTATGCAATCTTTTGCGAACAAAATAACTAATTCTGAGACTAATAGACTAATTACAGGCCATGATGGGTCCACACCCAATCCCTTCCTGTCTACCACACTTGAGAGTCATGGTTTATGCAATCATTTTTAAGCTTGCGTAAAATACGTATACATTTGCACTGGATTTTCATATATTTGAGAGAAATATATCTTTTTTTTAGATCATTTAAAAATCAGATGATTATAATAGAAAACTGTTATTTTGAAAATATCTTTGTAAGTGTGTAAGGGAAGATTCAAAGGTGTAATAACGGTGGAGAATAATCTCACCCGCTGTATAAGTTAAAAAACATTCTTACCTTAATTCTGTCGAAAAGGTTAAAAAGGATCTTGTTTGGAAAATGACGGAAATATTTAATTATAAAAATATTATAAAATGTCAAAAGGTGTATCATTGACTTTACCCATTGTATATTTAATAGTAAAATTTTTTTGAAAGACATTTCTTAGAAACATGGATGTGGTTGATAACAAAGTCCCAGTAGATAAATACGTATAAACAACCTCGGATAAGGAAGAGATTGTGACGTAAACCCTTACATTGCACTTTTCCAAAGTCTATGGTAGGTTAATTTTCTATATAATAGTTAAAACATGTTTATTAAATTATTAAAGAATCATATACATTAATATGATATCATATATGATCTTTTAATGTTTATTTGTTAATAATATCTTATTATTATTATCGTTTCGGGTGTTAACGGATTCGTATTCCATTATATTCTTCATTACGTAACTCGTGTTTGTTACGGATAGGTTGTATATTATTCATATACAAAATGATATCATGTCCTTAAACATTATTTTTAATCATCAAATGAGAATTTGACTTGGATGGATATGATGGTGAATGAATCTCATTGCGTTCGTGGAGACAGTAGTCTGTACGTACGCACGAGCGTAAATATCATTCTTTAAATATTAAAATAATATATAATTGGATAGTATATCATATATAAAGAATCATTATCATGTTATATTTATTATTTAAATGAATTAAAAATCATTATTATACCCATCCAAAAAATAATATATTGGATAACAATACACCACAATGTGGAGACGGTAGGCCGTACGTACGCACGTAAGGTGACATGTCATTCAAGGGATGGATAGAATAATAAATTTGTTCGTTACATATTTATAATAACATCATAGTACATATAAGATACTGGAGTTATTATTTTAGAACGTAAATAACAAGGAAAGAAGAAGTTGAAAAAGAAAGGAACATTAAAGAGGGTGGTGAAGACGTTCCCTCTTCTCCGGGTTCTTCATTTTGATTTGATAAAAAGGATCCATAGGTTGGCTTTCTGATCAAACTATGGACTCTAGGATGAAGTGAGAGAATTTGAGAGAGTATTTGAGTAGGTTTTGGCCGATCAAAAAGGCATTGAAGGTTCAAATTAATGAGAAGGTGGAGTGCCCTTTTATAAGAGGGGTGATAGGCTCTTTAGGAAAAACATAATGTATTATTTTATAATAAAATCATATTCGGTTTCTAAAGTCTCCAAAGTGTATTATTAAAATCCTAAGGTGGGTATGAGTCTAAATCCTATGAACCAATAGATTTTACACAGGTTTGGGTCATTATAATAATTTTATCATTTAGTATTAACTCTTAGTTAATTAGTTTGACATTTACCATGTCACATTGTATTATTATATTATATAGTTAATAAACATACCATATACATCCAAGAGACCCCAAAATGGTCCATTAATAATAAAAATATCATTATATAAGTCCTTTGGAAGAACCATAGATTTTTAGAAATAGAATATGAACAAATAAAATAATATTTGTTTTGAAAACTCTTTTGTGTCAATTTTGACACTATTCAATAATTGAATTTTTTAAAAGGCTTAACAACATTATTAATTCGATCCAAATTCATTTAATCAACTATTAAATATCATATTAACCTAATTAATTCTTGGTATTCATTAAAAGTCTCAAATTATATTTATTTGGGTACTTATAATATCCATTATTTTAATATTTCACTAATAAGGTAATTACTCCATCATTATTGTGTCATAAATAAATTAAATTATTTAATGTCTAAAAATTATAAATAAAAAATATTTATGTAGGAAATATTTTATTCTTTTTAATTAATATTTAAAATCTAAAATCAAACATATATAACCCTATGTAAAAAATTGTTTTGCGAAAAGATATAAACTTATGTCATTTTTGTATTAATTTTAACTTAATTAATATAATGTGTCCCTACCACATTCATGTGGCTCCATGGGGACCCAAAATCGACCCAAAGTTGCTCATGGTAAAATATTTGTCCATAAATAAGGTTATGACACGTTTTAGAGTAATTTGTTTTTATTATAATATTATTTTGTTACCCTTAATTACCGGATTTACCCTTCAACCATGTTAAATAAAATATTTACTGAAGTAATTTTTCAAAATGTGTAAAAAAATAGTTACCTATTTAAATAATTTAGACATCCAAATTCCAAATATGGAATCGATTTTTTCAAATTCAAAACACAGAAATGGCATTAATTTATTTAAAATTACTTCCCGCTGTCAAAACAAAAAGTGTGTTTTTAAGATATAATAATTATCAAAAGATTGACACAATTTTATGTCCGATTTAATTGTGAAATTATGTCCAATGACCAAAATTGTATTAAATGGTAAAAATATATTTTAAATATACTTTAAAACCATTAAAATTCATAATTTTTCACTATTAATTATTTTGATTAAAAAGATTGTTTTAATTTAAAATTTAGTAATTGTCACTATTCATCAAAATATTAGAGTTATCCAAAAAATACCAAAATTTCACCTTAGGCTTAATTCGATACTCCGAATCCAAAACTGAAGTCCATTTTAAGATATAAAATTTATAAAATTTTAAAAAGTAGGTATTACTATTCATAACAGACAGTTTGATTGGTTTTGGTGTGTGTTTGAACTCGAAGTTGCGTATAACACACACTATTGCATTATTCAAAGAGATGTGTACTGTAGAATCCTGGGGTGTTACAATTATTCCCCATTAGAGCACATAAATGTTATTTTTCTGCTGATCTCATCGTCATAATTATAATTGAATTTGATATAATCTTTAGTATTGATTGTCTTCTGAACCATGATACTAGGATTTATTGTTAGAAGAAGGAGGATACGATTTTCGATGATGATGATAAAGATCACCTTATCTTTAGAGAAGAATCATCACCACCCGATTCTTATCTAGATCCACCCCCAGTAGCTCAACATAATTCAATTATTGGGGAGGAAGAGAATAAAATAAATGTGGGCGAGGAAATGAATGTTCAAATAAAGGATGTACCTATTGTGAAATAATATGTAGATGTGTTTCCAGAAGATTTACCTGGACATCCCTTAGAATAGGAAATTGAGATTTCCATTCATTTAATTCTTGGTTCAAGGCCAATATCAAAGACCCCTTATATAATGGACATTATGAAATTAGTTTAACTAAAGAAACAACTAGAGGAATTGAGTAATAATGGATTTATTCTCCATAATGTTTCTCCATGGGGAGCCCCTATTCATTTTGTTTAGAAGAAATTTGGATCTATGGGGTTGTGCATTGACTATAGAAAGATCAATGCTATAACAATACAGAACTAGTATCACCTACCCTGCAATGATTATTTATTCGACCAACTTCAGGGTGTACAAAACTTTTCAAAGATTGACCTTCGATCTGGATACCATTAGTTGTGTGTGAAGAAGGAAGACATTCTGAAGAGTGCATTTTGAACCAGGTATGGTCATTACGAGTTTACAGTAATTCCTTTTGGATTGAATAATGCACCCTATGTGTTCATGGTTCTAATGAATAGAGTTTTTCATGGAATATCTTGATGATTTTGTGGTGTTATTTATTGATGATATCTTGGTATACTCCAAAAGCTACAAAGACCATGAAATTCACATGCACATTATCCTGAAGACTCTTAGAATACATGAATTATATGGGATGTTTAGAAAGATTGAATTCTGGCACAAGCAGATTTCTTTTCTTGTCCATATTATCTTAAAAAATGGAACCTTTTTTATCCTTCTAGAACAAGATCAATCAATGAAGGGCCCGTGCCCATGAGAATACCTGAGGTACAAAGTTTTATTGGTTTAGTAGGTTATTATCGACGTTTCATCCAGAATTTTTCCCGGTTGGGTAACCCATTAACAATGCTCACATGTAAAGTGGTTAAATTTGTTAGGAAAAAATATTATGAAGAATGTTTTGAAGAACTAAAGATATGATTAGTCAATTCTCTTATATTGACTCTACCATCGGGGAATGATGGGTTTTTTATTTATAGTGATGCATTAAAGAAAGTACTTTGTTGTGTGCTTATGCATAATGATATAGTTATTGCCTATGCATCACGACAGCTGAAAATCCCTGAACAAAACTATCCTACATATGATCTTGAGTTAGATGCTTTAATTTCTTCTTTGAATATTTTGAGACACTATATCTATAGTTAAAAATTTGAGAATTATACTGATCATAAGAGTTGGAATTATATTTTCTCACAGAATGTTCTCAACATAACGAAAATTAGATGGCTCGAACTACTCAAGGATTATGATTGAACGATTTACTACCTTCCGGGGATGGCACATAAGGTAGAAGATGCTTTGAGTATAAAGTATCAAAGAGTTTTGAACAAGATGAGAGTTGAAAAGTATCATATATACATTGAACTAGTAAAGATGGATATGGGAATCACAATGGAAGGTAAAACATCAATAGTTTCTCAAATGGTATCCAAACCATCGTTACTAGAATGGATAAAGAGTTCTCATACCGATGATGAATAGTTTCAAAAGAATATCAAAGCTATGAATGATGGGAGATTGAGTGACTATGTGTATGAAGATAAAATTTTGAAATTTGGGAAGAGACATTGTGTTCTTGATATACATGATCTAAAAAGGGAATTGTGGGATGATGCTCATAGTTCAAATTTCATTATACACCATGGGAGTACAAAAATGTATAGAGATTTGAAGGAACATTTTTTGGTGTGACAACATGAAGAGGGAGATTGTTGATTTTGTGTCAAGATGTATGGTTTGTCAACAAGTGAAAGCTGGAAGGAAACATCCTCGAAGTGTCACGCAACCTCTTCCCATACCTAAGTGGAAATGGGATAATATCCCAATGGACTTTGTCATGGGACTACAAAATACTACTAGAAGGAAAGATAGAATATGGGTCATTGTTGATCGTCTTACCATGTCTGCAAATTTTCTTGCTCTAAAAGAGTATTTACCACTTGAATGTATAGAAAGACTATATATAAATGATGTTGTGAAAATTCATGGAGTGCCCATATCGATTTTTTCAGATCGTGATCAACGTTTTAAATCAAGATTCTAGAAAAAACATCAGAAATCCTTGGATACTGATCCTCATTTGAGCATGGCCTAGCACCCCCAAACTGATGGAAAATCTGAATGAACTATTCAATCTTTAGAAGACATGTTGATATCTTTCTCACTTGACATTCAAGGTAATTGGGATAAATATTTACATCTGGTAGAATCTTCCTATAACAATAGCATCGATTCAAGTATTCGGATGGCACCATATGATGCGTTATATAGAAAGAAATTTTGCACATCAACCTATTTGTATGAAGTTGTTGAATGAAAACATGTAGACCTTTAACTGGTGGAGGAAACGATGGAAAAGGTGAAGGTAATATAGAACCACATCAAAGCATCTCAAAGTAGGCAGAAGAGCTATACTCACAACCGATGGAAGGATTTGGATTTTCAGATAAGAGATCATGTTTTCTTGAAGGAATATACATGTATAGATGTTATACGTTTTGGTATGAAGGGTAAATTGAGTCCCAGGTACATCAGACATTTCAAAATTCTAGAACGAATTGGTGTTGTAGATTACCGTTTGGAAATGCCTCCCAGTCTATCCAAAGTTCACGATGTGTTCCACGCAGAGAAAATACATTCTTGACCCAACGCATGTACTCACCTATGAGGAATTAGAATTGGAACCTAATCCGTCTTATTGCAAAGATCCTATTAATATTTTTGATATGAGAGAACAGATGTTGAAAAACCGTACGACTCGCCTGGAAAATGTTCTATGGAGAACAATAAGATAGAAGATGCAAGGTGGGAACCGGATGAACTTATGATGAAGAACCACCAGATTATTTTCATGAGGAAGTATTATAGAAATTTTTATGACAAAATTATTTGAAGGAGTGAAGAATGTAACACCCCATGCTTCCACAGCATGCTTCACGTTGAATAATACAGTAGTGTGTCTTTTACACAACATTTAGTTCAAACACACCACAACCAATCAAACTAGCCGTTATAAATAGTAATACACACATTTTGAGATTTTATAAATTTTTTCGTTAAAAATGGACATCATTTTTGGATTTGCAATATTGAAATTAAATTGGGGTGAATTTTTGGTATTTTTCAGAAAACTATCCATTTTAGATTAATAGTGATAAACTCTGAGTTATAGTGTAAAAACAAATTTTTAATTAAATATTTATTTATTTTATTTAAATTTATTTTATGTAAAAATATACACATAATGACTATATATGATCAATTTAATTAATTGGAATCAATTTATAATAATTTTAGATATATAAAAATTTTATAGAACTTTTCCCCGGCTTTTACCCACATCCTATAAGAATTTGCAAATTTACAGAAAACTTATTTTTACCGCTTTTGTGAGTGGAATTTCAAAAATCTAAGAGACACTATTGACATCAGTAAGTAAAATGTGGTTCACTGAGATGAAAATAATATTTGATGAAGAGAAACTTTTTACTTTTATTTACCATGGTTAAATGTAAATTGGGTAATTAAGGGTAAAAATGATATTAATATTATTCTAACACTTTTTCTTTTACTATTGGACAAATGTATCTAAAAAACAACCTTAGGAATAAAATTTTATCATTTATGTCCACTTGAATTAGATTAGGACATTTATTATTATTTAATTCAAAGAAGTATTAAAAGAGTTGAAATCAATGTTTATTTACAAAATCATTTTTAATATAGGGATATACAAAATATAAATTCGATTGTAAATATTCATTATAAATTTTAAAAGATTTCCTACATAATAATATTTTATTTATATTTTTATACATTAAATGATTTAATTTATTTTTGACACAATAATGATGCAGTAATTACTTAATTAATGAATATTTAAAATAATTGATATTTTAAATATCCAAATAAATGTAATATTAGACATTTTATGAATTCCACTACTTTTCTAGGTTAACATGACATATTAGGAATGAATATATGAATTATTTTAGAAGTAATAATGCTGTTACAAATTTATCAAAAAACAAAATAACCAATAGTGTCAAAATTGACATAAAAGGGTTTTTAAAACAAATATTATATTATTAATTGATATTGTATTCTTAAAAATATAAGGATCAGCTGATGTACTTATATAATGATAGGTGTATCATTCATGGACCACTTGGGGGTTGCTTGGAAGTTTATAGAACGTTTATTAACCATATAATATAAAAATACAGGAAACATAATAAATGATATACTAATTAACTAAGACATAGAACTAAAAGATAAGGTTAATAATGTGACCCAAACCTTTCTAAAACCTATTAGTTGAGTTTCTTTTGAACTATCCCCACCGTTACCTTTATATAATCCACTTTTGATCCATTATAAATAGAATATTAATTTATTATAAAATAATATTTCGAGCTTTTTCTAAGGTTCCCCTCACACCTCTTATCAAAGGGAACTCTACCTTCTCTCCAATTCATACCTTCAAAGCCATTTGGCTCTGCCAACCCCTACCTGAAAATAATCCCAAATTCTCTCACTTCAACCAAGAGGCCCTACATTGTTCATAAAGCCAACATAAGGAGCCATTTTGATCAAATCAAAAGAAAGAACCCAAAGAGGAGGTAATGTTTTCCCCACCCTATTTCAAGTTGATTTAATCTTCATCTTCTTCATTCATTGTTATTTTTATTCAAAAATAAAAACTCCAATATCTTCTATATACTGTGATGTTATTGTAAATATGGTACTACCATATTTAGTTTTATATCAATTTTTTGAATGACATGTCACCATACGTGCGTACGTACGGCTTTCCGTCTCCACATTGTGGTGTAGTTGTTATTCAAAACATTATTATTTGGATGGGTTTGATAATTTGGTGTAATGGATGTAAATAATAAATATACCATTATAATGATACAATATATATGATATACCATCCAATTATATATTATTTTAATATCAAAACAATGATATTGTCGCACGTGCGTACGTACGGACTGTCGTCTCCACGATCACGATGAGATTCATTATCCATCATATCCATTCATGTAAAATTCTCATTTGATGATTAAAAATAAGTTTACAGTCATTATATAATTCTGGATATGAATAAGATACAACCTATCCAAAACAATCATGGCTTATATAACAAAACATATAAAGGAAAACGAGTAAGTTAACACCCGAAACCAAGATAATAATAAGATATTATTAACAATGTAATGTTAAAACAACATATATGATATCATATTAATGTATATGATTCTAGTATAATTTAATAACAACTATTTCACCATTATACTGTAGGATAAACTACCCTCAACCAAGGAAAAGTACAACGTAATGGGTTTTCATCTCACTTCTTATTCCCGTGAGATTCATGCCTAATTGCAAGAATTACGTTTTATGTGGTGTCTGTACTACCCATAATTGTATTCATTGTGTAATAAACTTTAATTTATTCTTATTTACATATTTATTGTATGATACTTCTCTCACGGGGTGTATTTTTCGTAAGATACCATATTGGTAAGAGTTTATTTCACAATCTCTTCATTATCTCAGGTTGTTTATACGTAATAATCTACTAGAAACTCTTTATCATCCAAATTCATGTTTCTTAAAACATTATTGCAAAAAATTCATACTATTTTATAGAATATGGGTTAAATTTATTTATACCATTGTTTTACTTTTTATAACATGTTTAAAAATGAGTCTTTTAGTCATTTTCCATACAAGTTCCTTTTTGACCTTTTTGACAACATTAAGGTATGAATGTATTTTTTTAACTTATACGGAGGGTGCGGCTATTTACCACCATTATAAAATTGTTGATGTTTTCCATACAAGATTACAAGAATTTTTTTCAAAGTAAATGTTTTATTTTATAATTTTGCGACTTTTAAATTATTTAAAAAATTATATATTTCTATCAAATAGTGTTGATTTCATCTATGTCAACATCATTTGATTGATTTATAAGAATATTTGAAGTTGATTTATTATGGAACAAAACTCCCGTATTGTATCGAAGGTTTTGTTATATGATTGACTGTGGATGTGTTATTTTTATACCATTCATGGTTTATGGAGAATATTTTGACATTTTGTATGCTAGTTTTAATATGAACGTTTATGTTATGTTTAAACATGTTCACATGAGAAATGAATTGGACTTGATAAGGGATGGGTGGAGCCTGCTATATCTCCTCGATCCATTGGTAGGTCTCGTGGTAAAAACTAGTTTCTTGGCATTTGTCCTTGAAAAATTCAAATTTTCAGTGTTGGCATAAGGCCTTGAATATGTGGTTTTGATGTCTGAAATTATGCATTAAATCATTATAAAAGTGGATATTGATATTTCATGTGATTATTCAACAAGTAGAATATCCATATGAATATGTAAATAGAATTATTTTATTTCATTTCTGCCATATTATTCTATATTTCATGTTTAAAAGGCCATTATTTTAATTATACATTGACTTAAATTTTTTTGCTTATTTATGAATGTTTCTGCAATATTGTTATCCTTACTGGGCATCTGATCTCACCCCTTTCTATGATTTATTTTTTCCAAGATGTGAAGAAGTATTTTATGAATGACCTGCAGGGATAGTATGAGGGGATATGAGTGTGCTAAATGGAGACAAGTTATTGTAGTAGTTTTTCACTTTATGTTGTAATGTAAACATTATCAATGTATCTATTGATTCCAAGGCTACTAAACTAATCGGTCATTAGAGATATGATCTTTTTTGATCATGCCAACATTATTGACTAATGCACTGACTCTTGGTAACTGGGGTAATGGCATTGCATTTCTTGTTCAAATGAGTTGTTAATGATAATTCAAAACTATAAAAAGAGGGTGAAGATGTAAAAATCTATTTGGTTTTATAAATAAAATCATTAAAAAAATCTCACATAACTTATTGAATCTAAAGAAGAATTAGTGACACATTTTAAAGGAATAATATCATTGAAAAAAAATAAAATTCATTATTGAGGGAAATTATTTACAATTTTTTTCACTGAAGATATCCATGTACAAAAATCATTTTCTATGACCTTTCCAAATGAAAATTATGCTCAACTGGATGTTAAAGAAAGGGAAAAAAGATCATGATACCTCTATACATGAATCAGAAATGATTAATTAATATTACATTTGGAAGTTGAAAAATTAATGGGATTTCATGTTGAGATCAGTTACGAATAAAAAAATCCCCTCAACATGTTTCACATTGGGATTGAGTAAAAACTGAGAAATATGGAAAATACCCAAGATGGAACATTTTAAATAGCTAACAGAAAAATATACTTCTATAAAAACTTCTAAAAAGATTTATACCCCAAAAGTAACTTAAATTTGTGGAAAAAGGAATATAATATCATCTGGAGAATAATATAATTTAGGCCCTTTAAAAAGGCTAACCCACTATCGTAATAAATTTGGTTTCACTAATGTAATTTTACATGATATTGCATGTTCAAATATGAAATATAAAATGGAAATGAATAATAAATGATATAATAATTATCCCAAGACATAAAATGTAGATAATAGAATATCCAAAAAGATTGGATCCCATATGAATGCATAAAATAAGGGAAATGATTCCAAAAACTATTATGAGTCTAAATTAAAATAGAATACAACTAATGGAAAAAAAATGAGCGGTTTTATGGAATTTTTGGAGATGATTTTTGTTTTACACAAGATTATTAATTATATATAAAATGCATTAGTTTATGTAAGCTCTATGAGGCTAGGATAATGGGGGATAATATCAATAGAATGAGGGAAACCTATTATATACAAGAACATTTCAAAGAAGAAGATAATTGTATATCATAAATGTAAATTTAAAAGGAAAAATGGATTGTTTAGGTTTTTAAATGAATTTGGTCATTATTATAAATATTATATGTATAGAATAACAAAATACATATTATATTATACCATAGATATAACAAAAAAGTAAAAAAATAAACATAATAATTTTGAGTCATGTCATCCTTGGGAGAAAAAAACATGAAGAAAACAAAAAAAGAAACTCACAAGAACTCTTAAAAGAATACTACTAAAGATGTTAAAACTAGGGATAGATGATTCCATTATGGTAAGAGAATCTACACAATATAATTTTGTAATGATACAATGGAAACAAGAATTAATGGACATAAGAAAAATTCCAAAAAAAGAACCAATATATGAAATGGATAGAATATTGGATGGATTTTTGATATATTAAAATAAGAATCACAATAGATTAAAATAAAGGGAAACATAAATGTTATGAATAAATAATGTAGAGATTCTAAAAAAATTAGATTATATTAGATACGACAGCTTGGTTGTTTAGCTAGACAAAATAAAATTCTCTAAATAGATGGGTGGAGTAAAATTAATAGGAAAAAATGAATCAGGTAATCTAACATTATTAAGAACAAGAATTTAATGACAGTTTTTCCAATGGGGATGGCTCAAGAGTTCTAAATAATCTACGAGGAAGGCGTATGATGGTAAAAATAATGAAAAAAATTTCATGAACCACATAACTAGATAAGAATAGATTCTTAAGAAGATTGAAACCAAACATGAGGCACTATAAAATGAATGTACATTAGGTGAATAGGAATATAATTATATTCCACAGTAATCAAAGATAATGGATTGAATAAAAACGTTGTTTCTCTAAAAAAATTAAGAATTTCAAGACCATTGGGTGAAAAAGAATGTAAATATCTCAATATTTAATAGTTTCAAATAAGGTGTTTATGTTGAAGTCCAAATATTATTCTAGCTTCTCCCACTAAGAGTAGTTAAACTTAACCACTAATTATTCCATTAATTTTCATTATATACTAACTTACATGTTATTTATGGAAATAAAATATGGTGGTTTTTAGATGATATTTTCACTACTATATATTAAGAAATGATTTCTCGTCATGGAAAATGTTCATAACTACGATGAATGAATTATGAGTGAATCACTTTATGGTAGAAAATATAAATAAATTTGGTAAAAAATATCACACTACACGAGTTATAATATTCCAAAGAACCATAGTCAAATAAAATTATAATGTATTTCAATCACACATTTCATCCATATATTGGTTGTGGAAAATATTCATAAAACGTGGATGTTATAGTTGATGTGACCATAAAAAAATATGAGGATTATATTTTTTAAAAATTGAAATATATTGACGTATTTTTTTATTGATTAGAGGGTATGTGTTTCATGCAAAATATATAATACAACCCCATAATTGAGATATTTGGATGTGGTATCACATAATGAATTGATAATGGACTGTCATGATGTGTTAGTGATGTGTCTATTATTTTCTACTGTAATTTATCCTAGGAAGACATATAGTAGATTATATTAAGGCAACTAGCTATTTTGTATGTGGTTCCATACTTATCTCGTAATATAATTAGACTACAATTTAGATTTTAATAGAGAGATGAATCTGTTAAAAGAAAACATTTTTCTCATTAACAACATGGAGTGAATGAGATAGATTCATTCCTATATTACCATTTTCATTTATCTTCCGTAAGGTGAAGAAGAAATAAATTTTTTTATTCAAACAAATTTAAAATTTAATGATATTTCCAACAAATACTGAGGAGGACATTGAAGAACCTATTTTGGAATTTATTTATTGTAAGTAAATATTATTTCATTGATAATTAATGGGATTATTCCATTATTAAATATAAGAATCAGGTGAATGGTTATTCATAAAGATATTATTTATACAAATTCAATAAACCTTATATTGTGATGATTGTAGAAATGATATTAAAATTAATTAATGAAAAGTGTTGGTTGATGAAGGTAAAAGGTATACAATAATTTAGAAGCATGTTTTTATTTTTTGATAAGTGATTGAGATGTCCCTTAATTGATTTGATAGGGTTCTTGATTTTATTGAGTGTAAAATAAAATAATATATAATGGAAAATATCTATGTGAGTGTTAATTGTAGGATACATATAGGTAATCCAAAAATTATAGTACATTAAAAATTATTCATTAAAACATTAATGGATACATAAATATAAAAAACCCAATGTAATGGTAATTTTTAATTCTTAAGAGATTTATTTAAGGTTAATAAGGGAGTTATAAAGGCTATATGAAGTTAATATGATATATGTGTAAATTTCATACAATGTTTCCCAGCCTGTGCAATGGTATGTAGATATCAACATAAATGATAGACAAATAAAAACTAAGCCATGTAAACATTATCCATAAAACAAGACCTAAATCTAGGAAATTTGAATGTTCTATAATGGTTACTATATAAACTCAATAATGGAAAAATGAAATTCACACTTATCTAATGGTAATAATGTAGACTGGAAATGGTTATGGACCTATGTGAGGGTAAATATTTATAATAAATTGATATTTTTTTAATATAAATTCTGAATAAATGAAAACTATAAGAAGAATTTAGTCACTTCTATTTTTGATATTCATGGAATAAATAGTGAATATTTGATAAATTGAATCGTATTTCTAGAGAATGGGGTTACTATATCAAATTAAACTTTTTTTATGAAGAGTTTGGAATCAGGTATATTTCACATGTATGGGATGGATAACATGATATAGGAGCTACAAAATTCTTATACAAACACATTGTGGTGTACGTTATGTGTCCATAAAAGTGGGTGTTTCAAATAATAATACCACCTATTGGAAAAGACAAGAAAGTGCACATTGTAGTTCATTATTTCTAGTCATTTTAGGTGGTCCTATACACTAAATGAACAATATAGGGGTAACTACTCTATAGGTTATACAATGGTGGTTAATTCATTCATTAACACATGAAGAATGACATAAAATTATTTAAAATAATGATATTTTTGGAGATAATGAGGCCAGTGTTATTCATATTTCAAATCGAGAATAAATCTAGAGTCTATAAGATATTCCATGGGAGGCATTATTTAAATATTAAATGAAATAAAAGATCAAGTTTAATAGAGATTTCAAAGATGATAAATCATTGATATACTATTAGGAAAAAAATTCTATGAATATATATATAGGAGAATAAATTATAAAACAGTGATATATATTTCAGTGTGGTCATATTATGATGAAATATTTATATTCAAATAGAGATATGGCCTCTGATACAACCTATATTGATAATCTATTATGTATCTAAATAATTCAAATGCATTGAGGATATTACAAATGTGTTAAAAAAGACAAATAATAAAAATCATGTGATAAAATAGTATAATAAAAAAGAAGAAGAACGATAATAGAACGTTATTTTCTACTATCTACATTCATCATCCAGGATATTAGAGATCCAATGTGACAAAATATCATCGATAGAATGTGTCGATAACAAGGCCACTGTTCATGATGTTTTATTGATCAGATTCTTGTAGTTGAAGATCTATTCGAAGGATTATGGATGACCCAATATAACACCATTCTAGTTTTAATTACTATAATATATAACACCACAAATATGGTGTGGAACAATATCACATGTTAGATTCCATTTAATCACGATGTGAGGATATATAATGATGTGATACTCACATAGTGACATTAATCATACAAGCCCTAAAAGTGTGTATATTTTCTACATTATTTTTTATCTCATCAAATTAAAGTGATAATAAAATATGTGTACTTGGAAAAGATGAACATGGTATGGAGTTGGTTTTCAAGAAGATATGATCCTTATAAAAACCAGTTGTGTTATTATTAATGTCCATTTCTACCTTACATAACAAGGTAACTGTTATATTTTAAATAAATAGATACATACTTCTTAACCAATATAGAGATTCAAAATTAAATTGGGGATAATCTATGATGAAAAGAAAACTATATAAGAAGTTACAACCTATTTCACCTCCACCTTATAGTGTCTAAAAGCTCCAATGGGATCAATAAAATCATTTTTAGTTCCTCTTCTGATGTCCATTCAATGTAAATGAGAAGGAAATAACCACATGTTCACCTCTCTAACTCTAAATATTTTTTCTATTTGAATGGATTTATAAGGTCGCCATTGAATTTGAACTGGTGATCAGATTTTTAACATGGTCCTTTATATTATTTACCATGTGGTGTGCGGAACCATATTCCATAAAATCCTTATAAACCTAAAAAATCATACTCGAACTATTTCTAAGAGGATTATTTATGTTGTTCATCCTATATTTCTTGATGAGTATTGATAACATAGATAGTAATGATGATAATATGATATTAATTCATAATTTATTATCCCCATGGGGGACTAACATTTCTATATGATCAATGTACATCAACACTGTTAAGGTTTTATTACTAATTATATACACTGCTTCTAGTTTTTTGTGTTATAGTTGATTAACAATATCATTTATCTTAAACTCCTTTCTCTTAATACAGATAGATTTTATGAGATATCATTTTATATACATATATGTCCTTATTTTCATTCTTTATTCTTGTAAACATAGTTTATTTCATGATGAAGTGGATAGTAAAAGCAACTTATATGTGTTTTTTATAGGTATCCTTCTTACCATCGCTCACTTAGTGATGTAGAAGGAAAAAAATTGGGGATTATTTCACATATAATAAATCATCCATTAGTAGTGAAAGGTATAAATTATAGTTCCACTATTAGAAATTTTAGTTGGTGAGGATGTGGTCTTTTTTAATAAATGATTACACTGTTCATATGGTTTCATATTCCATTTTCTATGACAAATAAAATATGATATTAATACATTCTCTTGATTACCAAAATGTGATGTAATATGATCCATTTATTATTCTACCACTATTTTATCAAATATAAATATACATCACCATTAGATTTGGAATACAAACTATATATATATATTCTTTTTTTTATTTTTATATCCTTTTGTAGTATAATAAATTTTATACTCTATTATGTGTCAAAATCCCTATATTTATCCACCTCCCTCAACATAGAGTCTTTGACCATAAATTTTTTTTAATAGAATTACATGAAACATGGTTTTGGAAAAAAAAATTCTCTCAAATCTTATATTAAACCAGCTCATTAGCTTCACACTCTTCTTCAATAATACTCATCATTGATTCAAAATTTATTTACGAAGTCAGAATAATATCAGCATCCTCTTCTTCTTCACATATACAAATATCATGATACTCTTCTTTTTTCTCTTCTACAGTTCGTGGTAGCTTAATATCAAATCTAGATATACATTCCTCAACACATTAACAGTGTCATCCTCTTTATAATTTTTTAATTTCATAATACATTAGATTCACATGCACAAATTGAATAATTAATGTGCATGAAATTACTTCCACCAAAGTAAAAAAACCTCAAATTGAATATCAACAGGTTCTTTTCACTACTATCCATAAAGAATCATTCTGGAATACCCATTCTGGGTTCCCATGAAATGTAATATGTTTATTTTCAAACACATGTTATATTCCTAGAATAACCTAATTTAACAATTCTTCTTCATGAAACCCATTTTAAATGATCATCACAAAAAAATTGAAGTTGTTGAAACTTCTTCTTTATGTCAAAAGTATCCAAAAAATATACTGAAAATATTCACAACTGTATATAGATCTATATTAAGTCATATATATATTGTTGAACTCATATTATTTTCTATATTCCTAAAATCATGAGTTCTTATAATTTCTTAGGTCTTGGATAAATTCCCATACTTCCATCTTATATACTCCTGAACATTCCAACAATCATGAAAAATATATTTTGTGTGATTTGATAAACACCAGCTTGAGGTTCTATGATTATATACATTAGTTATTCTTAAAAACATGATAATATTTTGTATCAAATATTGTATTATGTGAATCATATAATTTGATATTGATTAGAATTTAATTGATATAAATATCGATTAGTTAAGCATCATGATTATTCCAAACATTATAACATAGTATAATCATCACTTTTTTGATTTTTTGAAGAATTTATGAATTTAGGAAACTCAAATTTTCATTTTTACATTGATTTCACCTTTACATTGATAATTATTATATTCTAGTTTTATTCTAAAATCATATATCACACATTATTCAAGGTGTCTATGATGTTTAAATAATTTTTGAATTACTTCACCATCATCAGAAATTATTTCTTCTTCAGAATACGAATTTCAGAAATAGATAGTATTTTAATAAGTTTGTTTGACAAATTCAATTTTATGAATCCTATTGTAAAATTAATATACATGGATATTAGGTATTTTTGGATCTAATTATGTTGGATTGAATCCCTTTATGTTGTTCTAATTTTCATTAATGGGTTTGGCCATATGGAATTTGGCTATAAAGAATTTCATTTGGGTATATATTTCTAAAATTAGATAATTAGTATGATTTGGATATGTAAAACTTGGTTACAACAAGAAATCTTGTATATAATGAATTCATCTAAAACACATGATTTAGATAATTAGGGAATAATTAACTTTTGTAGTTCCTAAATTATGATTTGTAACAAAAGTAATCTACAAGATCATTGGGCTATTTTCACTGAATTCGAGTATGTGAATCTATACATATCTAAATATTTTTAAATTTTGTTATGTATGCTACATGGATTTAGCTATGTTGTTATTCATATATGATGGAATTGATCTACATAGAACCTAGACGTCCCATAATTATTTTTTAAAACCAAATCTTCTTTAATTCATGTAAAATATATATTATTCATTTAAAAACACCTTACAATCATATCATAAATCCATTAAATGATATTAATAATTATCAATGTATTTATAAATTCATTTAAATTCATTTATGAGATGTGGCAGAAAATTAAATTATCAATTAAGAGTATTTAGTGAAATTCCACAACTAGAACATGTTTTTCTCTTCTTATCACACGAACCATTATCAAGTAGTGTGTAAAAACTAATTATAGAAACTAGCATGATTTTTAATCCAGGGAAGGGTCTCCTCATTTCGCTTTCTCACCACTATGTTTTGAATATAATTTATACATGTTCTACAC
Source organism: Viscum album (assembly GCA_963277665.1). NCBI lineage: Eukaryota > Viridiplantae > Streptophyta > Magnoliopsida > Santalales > Viscaceae > Viscum > Viscum album. The sequence continues at coordinate 1,677,042,227 of OY728133.1, forward strand.
TTCCTTATATGATTTCTAACCATAGTTCTTGTAAAGAAAAACTCGTTCATTCAAACTCGATAAGTTATTATCCCTCAACATCATCATTTTTCATGGACATGAAGATTATCTCTTCCAATAGTTTTATTTAATGGGTTTCTCACATGAATTTTTTTGAAGAGATTTTAAAGAAAAACCAACTATACTATTATTTTTTTTAAATAAATGTACATTTGATCCACACTCAAATTAATGAGTAGACACACAATCCATAATCTATACCATTATAATTTTAAAATTAAATAGAAAATAAATCTAGAAAAATTGATTACAAATACAATAATCAACAAATGTTATCATTAATCCACCATTATTATTTATTGTTAATTATACATTTACTCTAATTGTAAATGAAATTATTCTATCCCTAATTGATAATGAATGAAAAGGTGGAAAAAATTTATCTCCATAATGTATCATTGTTCTCTTTCATTGGAAATACCAATTCTTCTCACCATGAACTTTAAGTAAATTTAGTGAAGATTACTAACATAAAATGTAATTGAAATGGGACATCGGTTTATCACTCTAGGTATAATTTTGATAATGATAGTGTAGAAAACAACAGTTTATAACATAGACAACAAATATTTCCATTAAACATGTCAATGTATTAACAATACTGAATTTACAATACTAATGGGATGAACAAATTTTATTTTTAAAAATGAATGTGAATCCCCACACATTTTAACAAACACATTACAAAATTCACGTACAAGAATATTACATCCCCTTCATATTTGGATAATAATCTCCTTTAATGATTATAATAAGAACAAATTAAACAAGGAATATAAGAGTGGTTTTTAGACCATATACGTCAACAATTTTGTGGCTATATGAATGTTATTCTCTTGAGAATTTTTGAAATCACACACATCCTTGACTTCATCATTTTATCACCCTCAAGAGATAGACACTATATTTATACACCATTATCATCGTCATTTTAGAGCTATTAAAAAAATATGGGGTGATTTTGGATCTTTATACAAATTTTTTGCATGATTATAAAGGATGAGATCATTTTCACATCCCTTGACATCCATCTCTAGAATTATTTATTATTATACCCATATAATTCATAGTCTGTTCACCTTTTTGTAACATTTCTATATTTTATTTCTAAATTTTATTCCTATCTATAATGTACTTATTCTCATTGGAAACAATATTATATTGATTCTTTTTCATTTTTTCAAATCTCTTATCTATTTCTATATATATTCTTTCCTTATGATAATTATATAATTATACTCATGATTCGATATGTATTTGTCTATGTAATATCTCTTTCCCATAATAAGATTTGAACAAGTGTTCATATGTGATTTAGTACTTATCATAAATTTAACATTCATGTTTCTATCATGGTTTCACCTTCCACATACATCTATATGATTTTTTCTATTCATGGGAATCAACACTACTTCTCCACACATAATATCAAAAACTAGTCTACCTAGGCTATATTTCTCTATAATGGACTCTATTTATGTTGTGAGACTGATCAATTAATTTTTTTCATTCATATCCATCTTAAAATGGCCCATATTGTAGCTTCTATTACCCATATATAAGAAAATATCCCCTCTAGATTGAACCTCCTAGATTAATTTCTTCATTTCCTTAATGGGAATATTTATTTATGTTTTCATACTAATATATTTTTCTCATGAGTTTGAAACATTTATTTTATAAAAATTCTTCTTAGTTTGTTGTCTAGTATTCTACCTAATATATCAATGATACAAGGAAGGTTTATACCATCATTTTTCATAAAACTGACCATATATTTATTTTATTTCAAAAAAAATTAGACATTCATATTCATTCTATAAATATAATTTATTTTCAATACATGAGTTCTTATTCACTATACAAGGTTTCTCTTTTTGAACTGTCTTAATCCCATTGATTTAGTAATTATCTAATTTCTGAATAATGAAATTTTATTCTAGTAATTGTTATCACTATGCCCAAATTTTTGTTATAATAAAACCATGATAATTAAATGATATTTATTTATGTTAGATTTAGTCTATCAGGATCTATTTCCTGGGTGATTTTAGAAATTGTCACCAAAATTTTGATGTTTGTTCTTTTAGACGAACTTATATAAAATACATACAAACACCATTGATCATTTGGAAGGTTTATCATCATTTTTATATGAACATATTTGTATTGATCTTATATTTTTTACTTTCACATAAAACTATGATTGACTTATTACAAAATGAACTTTTAGGATAATGAGTTACCTTTTTACAAGAACAAGAGGTGAAGGATTTTCCACGTGATCTCATTATTCCTTTTCTACTATTTTGAGTCCCTTTTAAAGGAATATTCTTCAAAAAATCATGAGTGATAACATCCTGCATCTTGCATCTTTGGGAATGGCATGTTTGGCTCGGCTACAGATTCTTTATCTTCATTTCTAAGATGAAACACATAAGGTTGAGTGAATGGTTTTCAGACACAACTAAATTAATTCTCACTTCTTATTCTCTATTATACTTATAAACATTATCCTCATGAATTTTATTTCAATATTCACTCAATATTGTTTTACTTTTCTGATTTTATCTCCAACAAAGCATTCATTAGACCATTATCATCTCAATGTGACTCTTTCTATGCATAGATTTTACTTTTCAAAATTATTAATTAATCTACTTTTATCATCAATATAGTATTTCATGTTTTATTTTATCATTTAAAACATTTCACTATAATTATACCTGGATTGTTAATTAAAATTAATCTCTATTATGAGAGGGTTTTGACTTTAAAACTGCACTACCTTTATATATTTTCTTACTTTAACATTATCCATAAACTATAATTTTTTTTCATCAAGATATCGACTAAAATCAACTATATAAGTTTCAATTTTGGAAGATGATTTTTTCATATAGGTCTCAACTTCATAATATAGATGATTAAAATCCTTAATAAATTTCATTTCATCAATGCTTGAACAACTAACTCTAATATGTTGAACATCTTCTAGTTGACGTTTATTTTTCATTATTGAGGTTCTTATTAGGATCATATAATATTTATTTCTACTATATTCTATACTATTAGTTGAGACTTCCACATCAACAACAAGAAAAAAATATTATAAGTTTTCTATAAGATTTTTTTCGATAATATAAAATATAAACTTCAATAAAAAATGAAATTTAGTGGGTTATAAAAAATGACCAAATAAATGGTAATCTGATTTGATTCCAATTGATGTACCTGGTAAACTAAGGTAGATTACTGACATTGGATTTGAATCAAGTGTTGCTTAATTTTTACCAATTCTATATTTTTTGAACCCCTTTATAAATTAAAACCCTAGTTACAATTAGTGAAATTAAATATATCAAATATTTTACTATGAAACTATCAACTAAATACAATAAGGTAAAGTAGATGTAATGAACATGTGTTTTAAAATGGTTAAGTACAGATACCTACTTATTCTGGTGATTAGGTATTCACCCCAATAAGGTATTATCAAATATAATCAAATTTATATTATTATTTATGGTTTTTCCTACACCAGCACAGATTTTCATAGTGGTTATAATACATGAATATCGTAGCACATATTTTATAAGTCAATATGGACTTATCTCAGCAGCTTCAAACTATTATCACCGAGTCACATAGTTATCTCCTTGCATACCCTAAGTTACACATGTTCTATAGTTACCCACCATATATATATATATATATATATATGTAATTATGGTATTTAAATACCAACCATTGATGTACATCAGTTATTATAAACAGTTGTGACTCTACTTACAAATATTGATCTATTTCCCTAAACATTGAGTTATCAACTACCAACTAGTTATTCAATATATATATTTCCAAATAGGTCTCTAAATGTTGATCAACTCTCATATAATCATTGAAAACTTCTTATTGTCTTCTAACATTTATTTACTCAGACATATAATTGATAAAAAATATATTTTAAACATAAAAATGGAATCAAATTCCTTATAATATTTTTTATAACATGCAACACATTATTTATTATCTCCCTCTTCAAGTAATGATTGATCGTCTCTCTCAACCCCATCTTTAGGTTCCTCAACACACAATCTACAATGACTGCTTCTTCTACAATATTTAGTCCTCCTTAACATTTATTTAAACATATAGAATCATATATATGTATTAAATTGGGTATAAAAATCAATAACCACAAATGTTGAGTTGATGGGTGATTAACTCTAATAGACATATAGAATAATCATAGAAAATTAATTTTTTTCTCATGTCACTTCATGAAGAAATTATTTAACTCAAGGATATTCACAAAATAAGCCCATATAATTCTTCTTCATTTTGAAACTCATCCCTATTGATCTCCACAAAAATAATCATTACGCAAATATTTTTCTTCATCGTAATAGTTACAAAAATATTTTCACTAAAAATTATCAACGTTGTACAATGATCTAAAACATGTCATACATGTAGTGTGGAACGTATGTTATTTTTTAGATTCATGAAATTTGAAATATGTTTAATTTCTCAAGAATTTGGTAAATTCAGAGACTTATATCTCAGATACTCATGAACACTTGAACATTGTTGAATTTCAATAATTAATTCTCAAATATAATGCATCCTGATGTTGATTTTTCATCAATTATATTTTTTATTAATACCTGATAAAAACATTCATCATTATGAAATATATTTACATGAACCTCTATGTTGAGATTTATTATAATATACATGAATCTTTGATTTTCTATGAATAAAAACAATTCAGAACTCAGAAGATAAATACAAGAATCCAAATATTTTTTTTTCATAATATATAAATTATAGAAACTATGTATTTAAATTTTCATTGATATTCCCATTTCATGAAAGAAAGAAAAACAAAATTTTTTCAATCTCAATTCTTGGATTACACAATATTTAAGGATTTTTTTGGTTAAATTCCTTATATAATGGATTTATCATCTTTTGATTTGATTTTATTCTTCAGAATATGAATTCTATAAACCTATAAAATATTAACAAGTAAATATGAAAAATTACCTTACATGAGTCCCAGTGTAAAATTATTACATATTGATAATGGGTATCAGGGGATTTTCTAATGTTGGATAGAATCCCATAACCTTATCAAAAAAATTATTTGTGGATTTGACTAATCATAATTTCATTCTGGAACATAGTTCAAAATTTGGATATGAAACCATATTTGGATGTGTAAATATTTGTTACACTATAGTAATATCGTAGGTCAAGAATTCGACTATATTTATGGATTATATTATATGTAACATCATTCACAAACATTGTTCGTGAATTTAGACACACAACACAAGCTGTATATATGATTATTTGGCTACGTTCATGGAATTAAAATAAGTTTATCATCACATATGAAAATAAATTCACATATGGAGACATTGGAGATATATAAACAATTATACTGGTATTCACCTATGTTAGAATAATCATATTTAGAAACTAGAATCATCAAACATATTTACTCTAGAATCTTAAGTCCTCCACTTTGACCTCCTCTCATCTCAAAAATTAATAAAACCTTCAAAACATCTCAAAATTTATTCAAATAATCATAGAAATTATTAAAATAATTCAATACCCCTACAATTGAACTTCCTTGTTATTTCATTATGTATAATACTCATGGTTGATTATTTTTTTGAATTTTTAATGCTTTTATTATTACATAAAACTTTCTCTAAGAGTGTGTAATCACTAATTTTAGTAGATAACATTATTTTTTATCTTTTTATGAGACTCCATTTTTCTGATAGATCACCTCCCATATATAAAGAAAATTAATATGTGTTTTCTATAGATATATACGATTTCCAACCAATTTCTTAGTAGCTAGTATTTATTTCATTTAAATTTTTATAGATAACTATCATTTCAGTTTAGCACATTACATGGAAATGAAGATCAACTATTTAAATAATCTAAATTAGGGAAACATCCACTTTAATCTCTCTAGTCATTTATTCAAGGGTATACAACTATACTATTATCTTTTTTCTAATATGTTGGTAACATCTCAAACCTCAATATAATGGGTTGATACACACTCCGTCACCCATTTCATTTTCTTTTCATAATGAATATGAAAATAGAAATAATAAAAACTAGAAACAAATAAAACATCAAACCCAAGTATAGAGAACCATACATTACAAACATTGATATTACATCGTAATTGAAGTTTATTCATTTAAAAATATATCAATCTATGTCAATATTTTATGGGTATAGTGTCTTTAGAAACTGAGAATCATAATGAACTAGTTCATAAAACATTTAAATTGTCTCTTGTTTATTTCATCAATAAAAGACTTCCTTTTGCCATATCATACTTAATATCCTTTTTCATGACCTATGGCACTGAAACATATAATAGGTTAGTCTTAAATGCTCAATAAGGGTAAAATAACGAAATATCAATCATATCATAATCAAAAATCATATCATTTGAAAATCATATATTTCAAAAAAAAGATCATAATATCATATAATGAACTGAGTTCACTCCAAATTTCGGCCCGGTATTACTGAATTGAATTTTTTCACCATTCCAGTCATCTCAATCTCATGAGATATAAATATTTACTGAATTCATTTAAAGAAATTTTGGTCTCACCCATCTCATAATGAAACCATTAATATGTGTGCCACAAATACATAAAAACAATCACTATATCATAACCCATGAAATAAAATTGGTTTCATAAAAATCATTCCATCATAGCATAATACATAAATGGATTTCATAAAAAAATTATTACATAGTTAAAAAACCCAAATCAATGTAACAAAAGGTATGTAAACATAATAATTTTTAATATTATGTGGAAAAAAAATTTATATAACACTTGAGCTTCCTTCCTGAGGAAAATATCCTTTCTTCATAGAAAATGAATCCTTCCTCAAAATCCCACACATTTTTAGAAGAAATAATTTTATGTGAAAATAACGTTGTAATATTTTATGGTAATGGTAATTGAAAAAAATTATTATAAAATAAAAAACTTATGTTCATTCCTTACAAGTAAAAAAACATTTTTCTCATACTTATGTTGAAAATGTCAAAATGTACCTTGTACCGAAAACGACAAAAGATTCCATTCATACCTTTTAGTAAAAATTTATTAATGGGTAAAATTTAAATTTAACAATTATATAAGGATAAAAATAATATTTTGAAATAGATATTTTGGAAATATAGTTCTTGATGATAAATAACCAATAGATAAGCTTTACAAATAATCAATCTTAGAATAAAATGTAATTTTCAAATTTAACACTTACAGTAGGTCCGATTTGATTTTTTTTGTTTGAGAACAACCAGTATAATTGTTGAAATAATGCAACATATTTATTCTAGAATAATAATAATTTTGTTTGATAACATTTATGATCATATTTTCATCAGTTTGTTACTAACATTTCATTGTTACTCGTTATTTGGGTATTAACTGCATAATGTTCTTATGCATGTTTTTTCAGATAAGTTCTTAGTCCTATTATTAGGTTATATATTTGTAATTTAAAGCATTGTAATATTATAATATATATCATATTAATTCAATCAATTCATTTATATATTCAGGCTTTAATGAAGATTATGCAGAACAAATCACATCGCACAGTGGAAAAGGTAAACTGTACATACACACGAGCGACGATATCAGTCCAATAATTTTATAATGGTATTATTGTGGGTGGTGTATAATATCTCATATTTAGTATCATGTTACAATTGTAATTTATTTTATTTATTTTCACCATTATACCCATCCAATTAAGGTGGTGGTGAAATACATATTAAACCACGATGTTGAGATGGTAAGTTGTAAGTACAAACGCGTGATGATTTTTAATTTTCATAGGACAAATATAAGTTGAAATAGGGCTGTTTCATTTTTATAATTACATATTAGTATTATAGTTATAATTATGATATTACTCTATAATTAAACAATTAATTACATGTATGTATAATAAGAAATAAATTTGGATGAATTTTTAGAAGAGATTACCTCTTCATCGACGTGCCTCCGTCAAATTTCCACTTATGGAACTAGATTTAGTATTTGAAGAAGAACAAAACAAATAGAATGATAATAGTGATTTTTTAAGGAATCATGTCACGGTTTGGCTGATAATTAAGGATCAAAATGAATTAAATATGTGAGGGTGGAGGTTCCCTTTTATAATTGATGCGAGATGAAATTTTGGAAACATCAAAAATATTAATTTAAAGAAAATCAAAGCCCACATAAAATCCTCAAAAAATGTCCCAATTTTTAATATAAGAAGAAATGGGGTTGTAATTACATAAATCAATAAATGTTGGATAATTGTTTATTTCAATTTAAGCATTATCATTTTAATTATGACTGAATTATTATATTTATTTTTAATTGTGATAATAACATTATAAATATTTAGTGGTTAAACATATTTACTTATTTTGTTTTTATTGACCTTAAATGGATATTTTATAAGGCCCCAGCCTTAAACCTTACTGAATCTTGAGTTATTACAAGATTACACATTGAAGATCTTTTCAGGTTTAGAGTTTTAGAGAATTAGATCATGAAACTTTCATTACATTCCACATTTAAACAAAGTGGTTACATAAAAGATGATATTCATTCTTCCCATCAACGGAAACCTATTTAAAATTAAACACGGATTCTTTCTTGACACATCCTTGACACTATCATCACATCTTATACCTTTCCATTGACCTGTGAAAAACATTTCAAAAACTTGGGATGAGCATAAAAAGCTCAGTAAGGGTTATAAAAATATGGAAAGGAAACATGAGTTCATATATACATAAGAATGAAATCATACTTTACCCATAAAACTTAGGCACTTTAACATACCTCATCAAATCATGAATAAATCATAGAAATAATAAGACATAAAGGTAACTTGAGGCATTCATAACATTCTTACGTAGGGAGTAACCCTCTTGGTTACGTTTGGAATACCCATCACAGTATATTCCCTAAATCTCTTCGGAGAAACCTTAACGTTTCACTCCTTCGCGTTACCCAATGCATTGGAGAGCTATATCGGGCTCACCCGCCCTTAGTTTATCACAGAACCACCCGTTCTTCATAAAAATGCCCAATAACCATAACATAATCGTATCACATAAACATGAATGAAGGAAACATAACATTTCTACATTTCAATCACAATATAACATTTTAGGATATTGAAATAATGAATCCATTCAAAAGGAAACCATTTCCAAAACAATTTAAAACATTCAATAAAGAGATTTTTGAATCAAAGTGCCCCATACCACCTTGAAGCTTTTGAAATTTTAAACCATTAATATCCATATAAATAAATCCTTAAAACCATTTTGAAAACATGGATATTAATAAGAACAGATAATTAAAACATTTAAAATGATATTTTGGTTAAAGGGGTTTTACCAAATTTAGAGACACTTGAATACAATATACGAGGAATAACATTTAGTTAGAACTTTATAATATCATGATAATAAAAGGATTAATGATATAATACTCCAAAGGATAGTATATACACCATATAAGAGTGAATTGGTGCATAACAACAATGAACCCTCAATATAAATGTCAAATGTGATGAAATCCCTTATAAAGAAGGTATCCTTAAATTAAGGACAAATCATTCTCAAAAATATGTGTGAAAAATATAAATACACCCAATATAAGTTGATATTGAGTGTAAAACAATAAAAGGTCATTCACACATATTCAATGGATGACATGTTCAATGACTACATGTCGAACCCAAAGAAATTGAAATTGGGTTAAAAAGTTCCCTTGACAGCCTAAAGGAATCACATCAAAATGAGTTGATGAGAGATAAAAAGTGTATCTTATCACTTGGACATAAAATTTACATCAATAAGGATATATGAGAACATATACCAACATAACAATTTGTAAATTAAAAGACCCAACAAAAGAAGTCTTTCAAAAAAGAGGAGGGTGAAAGGTTCCCTTACCGACTTGGGTATCTTTCAAAACATACACCCCATGAAAGAAGGATAATAGATCATTGATGTAAATACTCATAAACGAAAGTATATTACACAAAGAGTAGAATAACGGGCAGTACATACACCACTCAATGGAATTTGTGGCAAATGTAGCATAAATCTCACGGGAATAAAAGTGAGATGAAAAATCCCTTACGAAAACTCGGCAGCCTAACGGCGCCACATAAAACATCAAAATATGGATTGATGAGATCAAATAGATTATCCTATAATATTACAATAGAATTTAAAGCAAGTGGAATATAAAATAAAATCCCCCAACATTGCAAGGAGGAGTTTAAATGAAGTGACATAAAGGAGAGTACTTAAAAAGAAGGAGAGTTGCAGGATCCCTTACCTCGGGTCCGACTTGACTCGATCGTTCTTTAATCTCCTGAATAACAAACTTGAGTTAATTTCTAATTACTTAAGAACCTTTTTCAAGTTCATTATTACTTTTATACCACTTATTACCATGTCATAAACATTATGTAATCATTTAAGTTAATAATATTTGTTTTGCCGATATTTGGTTCTTAGGTCGAAAGTGGACTTCTTACAATTACATGTTGTTCGTGTGGCCAAATGTTTATTATATCCAGAATTGTATTCATTATGTAGATATCATATATGTCATATATATCCAGTACATGCATGCATTTATAACATTACATAATCATTTAGAGGTAAGAAATGAAATGCACCGTTCATGGAGACGGTAAGCCGTACGTACGCATGAACGCTACTTTCATTTCTATTTCGTATTTTATAGAATGGAATAATAATGATATAAAGGTATATTATAATTCCAGTATAGTATCATATATAATACCATATTTAAATCCTTTATACATCCCATATATGGTATTTAACGAATCAAATCACTTTGAGGGGGCGGTAGTCCGCACTTCCTTAAATGAAGATATCGCGTATACCCATAATGGAAGCCATAAAGGTAAGACAAAAATGAAAAATACAGAAGCATAAATAAAACATAAACATATTATATATCATATATAAAAATATTGACATCATAATGGCCACCTTTGAAGGTGTTAAATGAGTATTGAAAAATCATCGTTTCGGGAGGCAGAATTTCACCATCCACGGAAACCGTATGTTCTTTAACCATTTGATGTAGTTGTGTTAGAGTGTAGCTCGAATAAATCTTATAACAACATCCTAGTATATTGAAGATACTGGTGTTGTTAAAAAAGAAGTAAATAAAAAGAGTTTAGGGGGTTGGAGAATCAAAATAAAACAAATGAACATGAGAGAATGAATTACCTTTAAAAGTGTAACTCCTTTGGATTTGAGCCTAAAGGCTTCCTTTGAAAGGATTATGCCCAAAGGGAATCCTCTAGGATGAGGAGAGGGATGTGGAGAGAGTAAATGGGAAGGAGTTGGCCGATCCAAAGGCTTGAGGAGTGTGTGAAATGAGGTAGAGGTGGGGTCCTTTTATAAGAGGAGAGGAGGGGTACTTTTGGAAAGTAAGAAATATTACTTTATTTGAAAAGGTGTTTCGGTTTCAAAAGGTCCCTAATTGATATAATTCGTGGATAAGGTGATAAGGATTCTAAATCCACTCATCCAATAAGTTTTGGACATGTGTAGTTTATAGATTTTACATTATCTTTCCATTTTATTTAAATCGTCAGATAATGATGTCATCGCTGCATCATTATTATGTCATAAATAATTTAATTTATTTAATGTCTAAAAATTATAAAAAAATACTATTATGTAGGAAATCTTTTTATATTTCAAAAAAATATTTATAATCAAAAAGATGATTTGTATAACCCCACTTAAAAATTGTTTTAGTAAAACATATCATGTTTGTGTCAATTTTACTTTTACATTAAATAAAATGTTATTTATGTTATTTCCCAACCAAAGTGGATCCATGGGGTCCCGAAGTTGACTCATGGCTTGTATTGGTCGGCCATGATACAACCAATGAGGGTAAGACATGTGTCAAGCTCATCTCATTTTATTAAAGCATTATTTTTACCTTAAACTACACTAATTACCACTAATCGCGATTAAAAATTTAATAAGTTACTATTCACCAAAAAATTATTTTAATCTCATTGAACCACATTTTACTTCTTAATGACAACCATGTATGTCGGATTTTTGAAAATCAAAGCACAATGATGGCAAAATTTCATTTAAACGGAAAATCAGTTTTTATAAGTACCACTTAGTGGTTTAACTATTCATCAAAAATTGATGTTTTTCAGAAAAATCCCAAAAATTCATCCTGAGCTATATTTGATATTACAAATTCGAAAATGAAGTCTATTTTAAAAAATTCAAAACATATAAGTCACATTAATTAATTTAATAATTAATTCCCACTGTCAGAGCAAATAGCGTGTTTTTATGAAATAATAAGTATCAAAAGATTGACACTAGTTTAAGTCCGATTTCAAAGTGAAATTAATTCCAACAGACACTATTGGATTTAATGGTAAAAATATTTTCTAATTTCACTTTAAAAAAAATTAAAATTATAATCTAATCATATAAATAAATTAGATTAAAAAGAGGTTTTGAATTAAAATACAACATTTTACACTATTCATTAAAAAATGAACTTTATCGGAAAAATACCAAAAATTTACACAAAGTAAAATTTGATGTCCCGATTCTAAAGAAGAGTTTTATTTGGTCCAAAAGAATGTATAAGAGTGATCAAAACTATATTTAATGACAGTTCGCCATCAGAAGGCGATAAGTGAACCTTTAGTGAAAATTAGGTTATAAAAGCCTAAAATTGAATTCTTTCTGTATTTTAAGCCTTTGGATAGATGTAAAAACATTTAAAAAAACATATATATTCATATTTTAGTTATTTCTATCCATTACCGCCAATACAATGGCTACATGTTAACTTCCATTTAAAATAATATTATTTTATTATTAGAGTGCAACGTAAGATTCCCAAGAAACTCGTTGTTGCGTGTTGGGTACGCCATCGAGCATAGCGTCCCCTTTAAAGTCATATTAATATTTTATTCAAAAATATGGATAAATATGAAAATTTCATATTCTTTATTTACCTGGGGTGTTACATCCTTCCCCCCTTTTGGGAATTGCGTCCTCGCAATTTTTAAAATTGTGCTTGGAAACATCCTTGAAAGTCCCACATCGAAGAAGAGTCGGTGAAACAATCACTTTAAAATAATGAAAGATATGTACAGAGGTCACCTGAGTTAACCCATACTAGGATTCTAAGTATGAAAATATTGACATGGAGGAGAAAACATAGGGTCATGTTCCGATGGAGAGTGAAAGAAAACATGTTTAGGAGAAAGTTAACAATAAGAAAATCACAAACTTGTGATGGGTTAAACGGTATTCGATTCCCTAGTAGGAAAAGTTAATAGAAAACATTTTTGTTTTAAGATAATTTTTATTGAGTAATTTATTCATAAGGAAGCATAATCACTTATCATGTTGACTTTCAACTTTTATTAGATTCCTTACACAAAATCATATTTTCTCCAAAAGACGAGTATTTAGGAAGACTTGTTCCCATTAAGAGTACTATAATCAACTTCTAGAGAACCATCTAATCCACAAAAGAGAACTATATACTTCCCATGTCTCTAGACTTTAACCAAAACAAAAACCAAAAAGGCTAGTACAAGATCAGATAATCCAGAAAAGGATAACCATTTATAAAAAGAAAATCTATGATTAATCTCCAAAATTTGTCCAACAAAACCCAAAGATCAACGAGGACCATTAGATAAACAATTTGTCCATAAAATTATTCAAATTAAAACAATATAAGATTGAAACGCAAATATTTGAAGGATTTAGTCACATAGTCTTCAAAGTTAAATCGTAACATTTATCTCCAAACAAAATCAGTTGCTCTTAAAGTCTCGCATTGAAAAGTAATTATCCTAATCACATATCCTCCAAAATCAACTTACTCTTAATTCATAAAATCATATAACTAAAAAGAATCAGTCAAACTAACCAGGGACTTCACGTAGTCCAGTGGTAGGTGATAAATACCAGTCGCACTTTGGTTGTGGGTTCGATTCCCGCAGCATTGTCCGACGCGACGGGTTGTCACACAGTCTGCGTGTTGTCCTTTTTCCAAAACTATATAATTCTCAAACCATTACCCAAAAAGGGATAAAATCATCAAAAATAACCATAACATAATTTAACCTCAATTTTATCTCATTCCTTTCACTTCAATCATAACATATGGTAACCCATAATTACCTCAAAAGTAAGGATCATATAAACCCAAATGGTTCTTTATAACTATGTCCACAAAAGAAAAGATATCTATTACTTGAATAAAATTTTCCTATATTAAACATCATGGTTACACATAATATAAAAAGTCTTCTAATGTAACCCCATCATCAAAAGAGACTTAATACTCTTAAGAATTTCACCCTAACTCTTGAAGCCCTTATATGTTGACATCTTACTCATTCAACATTCTTCATGATCCATTATCCATTCCTTTCCAACTTATTCCGAAATACCTCTTTCCTATAAACAAAATCATGAATCATATCCTAATATTCCAAAATAATAAAACAATAGTCATGAGATAGTACATACCTTTGATTGGTCATTGTCAGTTTCTTCATCCTCAATCAGAATGGAATTAGGTATTGGTAAACGAATATTGGTATGCTCTTGGTGACCCCATTCACGAAACGTCTTCATAGGACATGTGTTTTCATAATGACCATGCACACCACATTTAAAACATTCAATTGATCCCTCAGAAAGAACTTCTTTCCCTTTCCTCGAGTCAACTGGATGCTTCCTTTTTCCATGGCAGGTTCTTGCTTTATGACCTTCATTTCCACATCTATAGCATATTTATGTCCCTTTGAAACATTTTCCTAGGTGTTTCTTTCCACATCTTTGACACATAGGTTTTTGAACACACTTACCTTTATGATTATTACATGTACTTCCGTAGGGATTTGTTTCTTGCATATATGATGCCTTAGATAAATCTCCAAGGTTTTGGTGGTCAATCATGACTCCAGATAGTTGTTTGAGGATAATCAAAAGAGTTCTCATTGCAGCTCCCATATCATTCAGTTGCTTGCTCAAAAAACTGTCACAGTTTCCTTCACATCCACTGTTACTTTGGTGCCTGCTAGATCCAGCCATTTACTAAAACCAAAAAGGTCAGTGTGAGTATATCAACAAAACCATCATGTACTAATGAGTGAGATAGACAATAAGATATACTTACTCATTCATTTTATCTAAAACTAAGACTCTTTCTGAAATCCTAACCATTATGGTAATGTCACTTATGCTTAAAGAATACCCTAACCTCTAAAGTTATCTAAACCGACCTTTGATACCAACTATAAGGCCCCAGCCTTAAACCTTACTGAATCTTGAGTTATTACAAGATTACACATTGAGGATCTTTTCAGGTTTAGAGTTTTAGAGAATTAGATCATGAAACTTGCATTACATTCCACATTTAAACAAAGTGGTTATATAAAAGATGATATTCATTCTTCCCATCAACGAAAACCTATTTAAAATAAAACACGGATTCTTTCTTGACACATCCTTGACGCTATCATCACATCTTGTACCTTTCCCTTGACCTGTGAAAAACATTTCAAAAACTTGGGATGAGCATAAAAAGCTCAGTAAGGGTTATAAAAATATGGAAAAGAAACATGAGTACATATATACATAATAATGAAATCATACTTTACCCATAAAACTTAGGCACTTTAACATACCTCATCAAATCATGAATAAATCATAGAAATCATAAGACATAAAGGTAACTTGAGGCATTCATAACATTCTTATGTAGGGAGTAACCCTCTTGGTTACGTTTGGAATACCCATCACAGTATATTCCCAAAATCTCTTCGGAGAAACCTTAACGTTTCACTCCTTCGCGTTACCAAATGCATTGGAGAGCTATATCGGGCTCACCCGCCCTTAGTTTATCACGGAACCACCCGTTCTTCATAACAATGCCCAAGAACCATAACATAATCGTATCACATAAACATGAATAAAGGAAACATAACATTTCCACATTTCAATCACAATATAACATTTTAGGATATTGAAATAATGAATCCATTCAAAAAGAAACCATTTCCAAAACAATTTAAAACATTTAATAAAGAGATTTTTGAATCAAAGTGTCCCATACCCCCTTGAAGATTTTGACATTTTAAACCATTAATATCCATATAAATAAATCCTTAAAACCATTTTGAAAACATGGATATTAATAAGAACAAATAATTAAAACATTTAAAACGATATTTTGGTTAAAGGGGTTTTACCAAAATTAGAGACACTTGAATACAATAATCGATGAATAACATTTAGTCAGAACTTTATAATATAACGAGAATAAAATGATTCATGATATAATACTCTAATGGACAGTATATACACCATATAAGAGTGAATTGGTGCATAACAACAATGAACCCTCAATAGAAATGTCAAATGTGATGAAATCCCTAATAAAGAAGGTATCCTTAAATTAAGGACAAATCAATCTCAAAAATATGTGTGAAAAATATAAATACACCCAATATAAGTGGATATTAAGTGTAAAACAATAAAAGGTCATTCACATATATTCAATGGATGACATATTCAATGACTACATGTTGAACCCAAAGAAATTGAAATTGGGTTAAAAAGTTCCCTTGACAGCCTAACGGAATCACATCAAAATGAGTTGATGAGAGATAAAAAGTGTATCTCATCACTTGGACATAAAATATAAATCAATAAGGATATATGAGAACATATCCCAACATAACAATATGTAAATTAAAAGACCCAACAAAATAAGTCTTTTAAAAAAGAGGAGGGTGAAAGGTTCCCTTACCGACTTGGGTATCTTTCAAAACATTCACACTATGAAAGAAGGACAATAGATCATTGATTTAAATACTCATAAACGAAAGTATATTACACAAAGTGTAGAATAACGGGCAGTACATACACCACTCAATGGAATTTGTGGCAAATGTAGCATAAATCTCATGGGAATAAAAGTGAGATGAAAAATCCTTTACGAAAACTCGGCAGCCTAACGGCGCCACATAAAACTTCAGAATATGTATTGATGAGATCAAATAGATTATCCCATAATATTACAATAGAATTTACAGCAAGTGGAATATAAAATAAAATCCCCCAACATTGTAAGGAGGAGTTTAAAAGAAGTGACATAAAGGAGAGTACTTAAAAAGAAAGAGAGTTGTAGGATCCCATACCTCGGGTCCGACTTGACTCGATCGTTCTTTAATCTCCTGAATAATAAACTTGAGTTAATTTCTAATTCCTTAATAACCTTTTTCAAGTTCATTATTAATTTTATACCACTTATTACCATGTCATAAACATTATGTAATCATTTAAGTTAATAATATTTGTTTTGCCGATATTTGGTTCTTAAGTCGAAAGTGGACTTCTTACAATTACATGTTGTTCGTGTGGCCAAATGTTTATTATATCCAGAATTTTATTCATTATGTAGATATCATATATGTCATATATATCCAGTAAATTCATGCATTTATAACATTACATAATCATTTAGAGGTAAGAAATGAAATGCACCGTTCATGGAGACGGTAAGCCGTACGTACGCATGAAGGCTACTTTCATTTCTATTTCGTATTTTATAGAATGGAATAATAATGATATAAAGGTATATTATAATTCCAGTATAATATCATACATAATACCATATTTCCATTCTTTATACATCCCACATAAGGTTTTTAACGAATCAAATCACTTTGAGGGGGCGGTAGTCCGCACTTCCTTAAATGAAGATATCGCGTATACCCATAACGGAAGCCATAAAGGTAAGACAAAAATGAAAAATACAGAAGCATAAATAAAAAATAAACATATTATATATCATATATAAAAATAGTGACATCATAATGTCCACATTTTAAGGTGTTAAATTAGTATTGAACAATCATCGTTTCGGGAGGCATAATTTCACCATCCACGGAAACCGTATGTTCTTTAACCATTTGATGTAGTTGTGTGAGATTGTAGCTCAAATAAATCTTATAACAAAATCCTAGTATATTGAAGATACTGGTGTTGTTACAAAAGAAGTAAATAAAAAGAGTTTAGGGGGTTGGAGAAGCAAAATAAAACAAATGAACATGAAATAATGAATTACCTTTAAAAGTGTAACTCCTTTTCATTTGTGCCTAAAGGATTCCTTTGAAAGGATTATGCCCAAAGGGAATCCTCTAGGATGAGAAGAGGGATGTGGAGAGAGTAAATGGGCAGGGTTTGGCCGAGTCAAAGGCTTGAGGAGTGTGTGAAATGAGGTAGAGGTGGGGGCGTTTTATAAGAGGAGAGGAGGGGTACATTTGGAAAGTAAGAAATATTACTTTATTTGGAAAGGTGTTTCGGTTTCAAAAGGTCCCACATTGATATAATTCGTGTATAAGGTGATAAGGCTTCTAAATCCACTCATCCAATAAGTTTTGGACATGTGTAGTTTATATATTTTACATTATCTTTCCATTTTATTTAAATCGTCAAATAATGATGTCATCGCCGCATCATTATTATGTCATAAATAATTTAATTTATTTAATGTCTAAAAATTATAAAAAAATACTATGATGTAGGAAATCTTTTTATCTTTCCAAAAAATATTTATAATCAAAAATATGACTTGTATAACCCCACTTAAAAATTGTTTTAGTAAAACATATCATGTTTGTGTCAATTTTACTTTTACATTAAATAAAATGTTATTTATGTCATTTCCCAACCAAAGTGGATCCATGGGGTCCCCAAGTTGACCCATGGCTTTTCTTGGTCGGCCATGATACAACCAATGAGGGTAAGACATGTTTCAGGCTCATCTCATTTTATTAAAGCATTATTTTTACCTTAAACTACACTAATTACCACTAATCACGATTAAAAACTTAATAAGTTACTATTCACCAAAAAATTATTTTAATCTCCTTGAACCACATTTTACTTCTTAATGACAACCATGTATGTCAGATTTTTGAAAATAAAATCACAATGATGGTAAAATTTCATTTAAACGGAAAATCAGTTTTTATAAGTACCACTTAGTGGTTTCACTATTCATAAAAAATTGATGTTTTTCAGAAAAATCCCAAAAATTCACCCTGAGCTATATTTGATATTCCGAATTCAAAAATGAAGTCTATTTTACAAAATTCAAAACATATAAGTCACATTAATTAATTTAATAATTAATTCCCGCTGTCAGAGCAAATAGCGTGTTTTTATGAAACAATAAGTATCAAAAGATTGACACTAGTTTAAATCCGATTTCAAAGTGAAATTAATTCCAACAAACACTATTGGATTTAATGGTAAAAATATTTTCTAATTTAACTTTAAAAACAATTCAAATTATAATCTAATCATATAAATAAATTAGATTAAAAAGAGGTTTTGAATTAAAATACAACATTTTACACTATTCATTAAAAAATGAACTTTATCGGAAAAATTCCAAAAATTTACAGAAAGTAAAATTTGATGTCCAGATTCTAAAGAAGAGTTTTATTTGGTCCAAAAGAATGTATAAGAGTGATCAAAACTATATTTAATGACAGTTCGCCATCAGAAGGCGATAAGTGAACCTTTAGTGAAAATTAGGTTATAAAAGCCTAAAATTGAATTCTTTCCGTATTTTAAGCCTTTGGATAGATGTAAAAACATTTAAAAAAACATATATATTAATATTTTAGTTATTTCTATCCATTCCCGCCAATACAGCGGCTACATGTTAACTTCCATTTAAAATAATATTATTTTATTATTAGAGTGCAACGTAAGATTCCCAAGAAACTCGTTGTTGCGTGTTGGGTACGCCATCGAGCATAGCGTTCCCATTAAAGTCATATTAATATTTTATTCAAAAATATGGATAAATATGAAAATGTCATATTCTTTATTTACCTGGGGTGTTACATATTTTATGCCATTTTAGACCTTATAATTATTAATTTATAATTTTTAAATAATTTTATTATTATTACATAATTTAATTAAATGTTATTTTCACAAATTATCAATCATTTCAATTTTAACACTATTCATTAATTTGACATAAAAAATCCACACCAGAGATAGATTATAAAAAAATATTCAATACATTCCTAACATGTCATAAACACCTATAAAATACATGTAGAACATTAATTAGTTCATATTATATTTATTTTTATATTTTAATACCACTTATTTGATATTTCTATTAATTAAATAATTTTTACATCAATATTGTGGCATCATTAATTCTAATTATTTAATCAATAAAAATTATAAATATATATCTATGATGTAGGTAATTATTTTATCATTCCATAGACCTTATACAGTAGATTATATATCATATTTATTATTATATTAAAATTAATATACTTATATAAAATTGGATTTTGAAATTTTGTCACATTCATTAGTTTTTATAACATTAAAGTCATATTCATAGGTAAATGTAAATAATGTGATTTAATTTTGAAAATTAGATGATAAGGGTAGAATTTAGTCATCCAATAGCATTTTTACATGAGTTAACATAACATTATAAGGTAATTTTTACCCATAATTACCTAATTTACATTTAACCTTGGAAGAAAGAATAATTACCAATTTAACCATTCACAATTCCTAAAAATAAATGCAGCATATTAAAATTATTTAAACCAACTGATTCCAAATCTTATATCATTTTTTCATAATTAAAAACACATATGTTTCATTACATAAATTAAAATTAATCTCACTATTGATATGAGGAAATATGTTTTCATAGTTAAACAATTACCAAAAATTGAACTTTTTTAACATATGAATTAAATTTAAAAATTATGATAATGACATAAATCATATTAAATGGTAAAAATGTATTTAATTTACACTTTAAAAACCATCAATATTATAATTTTACCATATAAATTATTTAGATGAAAAAAAATTTTGTAAAATTTTGTGTATTATTACAATTCAGCAAAACATTAATGTTATGAGAACAAAATAATAAATTTATCCAATATAAATTTAAATATACTTCTTCAAAAATAGAATGTTTTTATTATCCTATAAATATTATTAATGTATATAAATATTAATTTAAAACTAGTTCTCCATTCATAGGTGTAAAATTAGTCTAACATAAAATAGGTTTTTATATACAAAATAGAGTTTTATTAATACACTATGTCTAAAATACCAATTAGTAAATATGAAAAACTATTCTATTATGTATATGAAAAAAATATCTCGTTAATTTCATTACCAAATTTAATTCACCCAAAATAATAATCTCGAATTGATTTTCATTTTTAATAAATAATTCCAATCCAATGAATTCATAATGCTTTTTATTAACTTAGTTATAATTATTCCCACTAAACTAAAAGCTACTCTATAATGTTAATTTTATTATAAGGGCATCTGGTGGTTTTTTTAAACTCACGATTTTGTGAAAATCAAGATACATAAGAATAACAATTATTTAATGAAAAAATTTAATACAAACATCTAGGTGTTACATTTTACCCCTTTTAAACTGAATTTCCCCCTCAAAATTCATAACGTGGATAAAAATAGATGAGGATACCAAACCCTTATCATGTACTCATGTTTCTATGTAGCATCTTCAAATTTGTCGTTCCTCCATAAAACATTTACCATGCGAGGGGTATAGTTTTGTAGAACGTTTTTGCGATGATTCAGAATATCTATTGGTTGTTCTTCATAAGAACGTTCATCCTCCATCGGTACGACTTTTGAGAATAATACATTTGAAGGATCATGCATTTAATTTATCAGGATTGATGCAAAGAACTCATCATGAACATGATATAGATATGGTGGAAGTGACAATCTCTCTTTTACCTTCCCAACACAATCTATAATTTCAAAAGGGCCAAAATACATAGGGCTCATATTTCCCATCATTCTAAGTCTCATTACAAAATTCCAGAGAGATATTCGTAAGAACACCATATCACCCACTTCAAACTATAGATATTTTCTTCAGTTTTTAGCTTAACTTTTCTATCACCTTTGAGATACTCTTATGTGTTGTTTAATAGATCTGACATTTTATTCGATTTCATCATCTTGATCAAGTTCTAATATTTTTCATTCCCCAACATCATCACAAAATGTTGGAGTTCTACCCTTATTTTAATAGAGGGCTTCATAACAAACCATCTATATATGGGAGTGACATCTATTATTGTAAGAAAATTCTCGCATGGTAATTGTAGATCCCATCCTTCTTTTGAATCCATATAGAAATCTCTAAATATGTCTTCCAGAGTTTTAATTGTTCTCTTAGACATACCCTATATCTATGGATGATAAGCATTAGGGAAAGTTAACTTTGTATCCAGAGCATGAAAAAGTCATTTCCAAATCATCTAGTTAAACCACAGATCCCAATCAGATATAATTAAATGTAGTACTCCATGGAATCATACCACTTCCATGACATATATCATGTAAATATTATCAAGAGACAAATGATCTCTAATAGTAGTAAAGTTTCTAACTTAGTTAGGTTATCAACTATAACCCAGATTGCATTATTGACTTTGAATGTTTCGGGATGTCTGATGATAAAGTCCATAGTGATTTTTCCCATTTCCATTATATTATGGGTAATTATTGTAACATACCATTTGAATTATATCACTGATCCTTAACTTGATTACAAACCAAGCATTGCGAGACATATTTCGTGAAATGTCTTTTCATGACTTCCCACGAGAAGTACTATTTCAGATCCCTATACATCTTTTTCTTCCAGGGTGAATAGAGAAGGAAGAAATATTAGCCTAATCCAATATCTCCTTCTTTAATTATGGTATGGGAGGAAAAAACATGAATTATAACTCTTATTATTTTATCAATATCAAGCTTTAATTTAGAAACATTTCTCACCATCTTTTCTTACTCCACATATTCCTTCCCTTCCACTTTAATAATAACTTTGATTTATGGTTGAACATTCATTTGAGAATGATAATATTCCCACATTCCTTTGAAAATTTATGATCTATCCTTTTAAAATCAATATATATTTTATCTTTTATGATCACCATCATGGATATTCCATCACGGTATTGTCGACAAAATTTATCTCCCAAAATGTTTGTTTTCCAAGGGTGGTAATGTACCGAGTCATCGTAATTTTTAATCAACTCTAACCATATTGATTGGTGTATATTCAGACCCTTTTTTGTTAAAATATTATTTAAACTTTTATGATCAGTATAAATATCACACCATACATCATAAAGGTAAGGCCTCCATATATTTAATGAAAAAATTACTACAGCTAACTCCAAAACTTGAGTTGGGTAATTTTTATCCTATATTTTCAAATTCCATGAGGAAAAAGCAATCACTATATCATTTTCATGAGAACACATACCATCACCTTCTTAGATGTACAACTATAGATCACAGTCCGTTCTCCTCTACAATGTAGTGTGAGCACAGGTACACTGGCTAACCTTATTTTTAGATCTATGAAACTCTCTTCCAATTTATCTGTCCAAACGAACATTACTCCTTTTTTATTCAACTTAGTTAGTGGATTTGATAATATGGAAATATCGTTAAAAACATTGATAATATGAATACAACCCAAGATAACATCAGATGTCAGTTACTGTTGTTTTTCATTAACATCTTTTAATAACCACTATTTTGGATGGATCCGTATAAATCTTCTCTATTAAGATTATATGATCAAAATATGAATCATTCTGAATCAAAAATTCACACTTGGTAAACTTTTCATAAGGATTCTCATTTATTTAGGACTTCAGTAAAATTCCCAAGTGATCATAATGTTCTTACTTTCTCTTTGAATAGATAATAATACCGTCTATAAGGACTACCACAAACTGATCATGATAGTCTCTATTAATGAGATCAATGATGATAGAGGTGGAATTAGTAAGACAATTAGGCATCACTACAAATTAATATTTTCCATACCATGTATGGAATATCATCTTTGATATATTCATTTTTTGACCCTTTATTAATGATATACTGAATAAAGATCGATCTTGGAAATGTATTGAGCCCCCCGTAGTGGGTCAAATAAGTCATCAATCTAAGGAAAATGTTATTTTTTCATGATAGTGAACTTGTTAAGTTATCAATAGTCAATGTAGAGCCTCATTGATCAATATTTCATCTTAAAGAATAAAACTATTTATACCCAAGGTGAATTACTAAGGAGTATGAATCCTTTATCATGATTCTCTTGGAGATTCTCCTTCTATTCCTTCAGCACAATTATGGCCATTCTATATGGTGTCTTTGAAAATGTAATAGTACCTGATAAGAGTTCAATTGAAAACAAAACTTCTAGATATGGTGGAAGACCTAGAAATTCGTTCTGAAAGGCATCATCAAACTCTCTTATAATGGGGGTATTATTAATCGAGAGTTTATCCCCAACCATTTGAGATAAATAACTTTAATTTATTAGAAATATTACCCAGAAGATGGATGAAATTTCTACTAGAACGTTTTATTTATCCTTTCATCAATAGATGATAATTTATTGATCAGTAATATGAAATGATACTACGCTTCTTTGGAAATTGATATGAACTATATATAGAGAAATCCAATACAAGCCACGAATCACATTAAATTCCACTATAAGAAGGAACACAGGATTTTCTAGAGCATTTTCACACACACTTCAATAGGAAATGAATTATAAACATTTTATGAAAATATTGCTCCATTATGAGTTCTCACAAATAAATCAACACATAATTGCTGAAGTAATATGATTATTCAAATATAAAATACATTAAAAATAAAATAGTGGGTGGATCCATAATCAAATAAATATTTTTTAATTTAGAGTTGATGGTAAATTTACTTTTCACCACTTCATTATCATTCTCTACATAACCAATAGTAATTGCTTGTGAATTTGCAATGTCTTTGGAATTAATAGTTATATGACATTGATAGTCATAAAAAATAATTTTATAAGGGAATTGATTGGAATAATCCCACATTTCCATGTACATGTAGAATTGATGTGTAGGATGTGCATTATGTGTAGCCTTTTCATTGTTTGAATCATTAGAAATATTTTTCCCATTGATTTAGTTTTAAACATACCTATGACTTATTTTTCCACACTTAAAACATTTACTAGTCCCATTAGGGTAATTCCTACTATGACTATTTCCACAGTTTGAGCATAATAAAAAACTAATCTTCTTTTCAGTGTAATTATTAAGTATTCATTTGAGTTCTATTTTTATATTATCAAAAAATAAGATTGGTGGGTTACTTCTATCTTCTACTCAATCATGAGAGAAAATAAAACAATTTCCTCATAGCTATTGAAGTCACTTATGTCTTATTCCCTTCAGAATCTTGGGATTAGGTCACTTAAGAATCGACTAATCTTATTTTCATTTTGGATAATAATTCCCAAAGCATACCATGAATGTCATGTAAAATTTTTTTCATAGGTACGAACAAATTCATCATCATTTTTTTATTTTCAAGGAACTCTTTCTCCATCACTGTTAGATGAATAAGATTAAAGTACTTTTTGAAATATATGTTATTGAACTTGTTCTATTTCATAGACTCAATTTCATCTCTTTTCATCATATTCTTTATAATATTCCAACATTGGTTAGATTCACCTACGAAACAAAATACTGATAAGAAGACATTATCATATTCTAAATATTGTAGAACTAAAAATATCTTTTTAGTGGTACTAATCCATTATCCATACACAAATGGATCCGAAGTCCTGCTAAATTAGGGTGGACCCTGCCTCAAGTAGTATTCAAGAAATGTTGCTCCGAACATTTCTAGTTTTGAAGTCTACCAAGATTCATAGCTTGAGAATGTTGTGTGAGCATGGATACAAGATTTTTAATTCCAAACCCTATAACATTTGGTTTCTCTGTGGGACAACCATTGCATTGACCATCAGATTCAACATTAACATAATTCTTTTGGGATCCAACCATTGACTAAAACCAAGAAGCATTGTGTGAGAAATAAATATTAAAAGCTAAACCACATAATCATGAATAATAATTCAATTTGGAACACATTATGTTTTATCCTTGTTTATTCACTGTAAGTTTCATAAAATTAATATTTTATCTGATACATATACATATCCTAGTATTCTTACTAAGGCTTTTTCATCAATGTTTCCAAAGGTTATATATAAATTTTCTCTGATACCAACTATTGTGACCCATAATTTACATATGTTGATACTATTTCAGAATTGATGTATATTTATTACATCATATAAAAAACCACATGAGGACTGTATAGGTATAGTGTCTTTAGAAAATGGTTTTGATAAATACCTGGTTCATAAGACATATACATTTTCTCCCATTTATTTCGTCAAAACTATAATAAATTTTGGCATATCATACATAAAAAATATATTCATTACATGGGGGATTGAAACATATGAATGTATGAGCATTAATTATTAGTTTGTGTAAAGAAAGGAAATATTAGTCATATCATATTCCTAAGAACATATCATTTGAAAATCATATCATGTGTGTTAATTGACCATAAATGGATATTTATTGAAAATATTTACATTATAATTACAAATTTGTAATTTTTAAATATATTTATGATTTTTAAATAATTTACTAAAATGGTATTTTCACAAAATATCAATAGTATAAATTTTGACACTATTCATTTATTTAACATTAAAAATCTAAAAATATGAGGCAAATTCATAAAATAATATTCAATACATTCATAATATGTCATAGAAACATATAAATGTCTTAGAGAACATTAATTAGTTTATAGGATATTTATTTTATTATTTTTAATATCATTTAATTGAAATTTTTATTAATAAAATTATTTTTACATCAAAATTGTGTCATCATTCATGGTAATTATTTAATATCTATATATTATATATAAATTTATGTGATGTATTTAATTATTGTATCATTCAAGATACTATCTATATACTATATTATATCTTAGTTATCTATATATTAAAATTAATATACTTATAATAAATGATATTGTGACAATTCGTAAAATATATCAGTTTTTATTACATTTATGTGATATTCATTGGTTAGTGTTCATAATGTGATTCAATATAAAAAAATAGATGATAAGTTTTTAATTTAGTCATCCAATGGTATTTTTAAACTGTTAATATAATTTTAAAATATTATTTTTACCCTTAATTACCAGATTTACCTTTAACCAAGTTAATAAAAATAATTAACAATTTTACTATTCATAATTCATAACAATAAAATTATACTGTTAACATAATTTGGACCTACTGATTCCAATTATGAAATACATTTTTCAATAGTCAAAACATAGAAGATAAAAAAATGAAAATGAGTTTTAAATGTCAAAACATTGCAAATTATTAAATTGTTTTTACCTATGAATTCAATGTAAAATTAATTGTAATGATCTAAATTATATTTCATTATAAAAATATATTCAATTATACATTAAAAATATTCAATATTTTAATTTAACAAAATAAATTACTTCCCTGAAAATTATTTTTAATTAAAATTTACCGTATTTTTACTATTCATCAAAACATGACAGTTATAGGAAAAATATCTGAATTTTACCTAATGTAAATTTTTATATCCATAATAAAAATAATATGTGTATGTTTTCATATAAAAATTATTAATGTGTAACAATTTTAATTTAAAATGGGATCACCATTTAAAGGTGTAAAATTATGCTTTCAAAAAATAATTTTTTATACATCAAATAGTTTTTATTCATACCCTATGCCTAAAATATCCATTGGATGAATATCAAAAAAAATATATAAAGTATATTACAAATATACATCTCATTAATTTCATTATAAAAATTAATTCACTCAAAATACAAATATCTAATTGATTTATATTTTTTCATTAATAATATATAGCCAATGAATTCATAATTCATTTTCATGAATTAGTTGTAATTATTCCCACAAACCAAATGGGTTTGATATAAAGGTAGTTGTATAATAAGGGCATCTCGTAGTTCATTTAAACTCACAATTTCGTGAAAAGAAAGCTACAAATTAATAAAAAATATTAAAATAAAATACTTCATAAAAACATCCAAGTGTTACACCAAGGGCACCTCAATAGTTTTTACAACTTCATTTACCCGTAGTTTCTTTATTTATTGAGTTGACTCCCCAATACTAAATTCATATATTCAGTTGTCTTCAACACATATCACCTATTTATAGAATGTCTTGTAATGGAAATAAACCCATTGTTCTAACTAAGTTATGTTTACCTGAATTATTAGTTAAAACACCCTGATAGTTGAATTCACCTTCATGGAGGCCAAGTATGTATGTTAACATAAGGTTCCATTTTAACTCATGTAATGGAAGGATTTAATGAGTTAATATATTCTTGTTGTATTTTATATGCATTCATTAATATATATTTTTTTCATTTTTTATTTTTAATATTGTTTTTATTGAACATAATCAATTGACCATATATCGATAAAATAGTATACACAAAATTCATTATTTTTATCCCATCAAAAATTCATATTATTTAATTTTTTTAAAATCATATCAATTAAAAATGAAATAAAATAATAATAATTAACCTATAGTGAAAAGAAAAAAATAAATATATACTGTATGATCATGTGGTTTAAGAATTTTTATTTTATAGATCATGAGGTAAATGAACCTTCTACCATTTGGGACAACTTATTGAGCCAAACATGGCTTCAGTTACATCATTCCACCATTGAATTATGTATATAATTTGTTGGATTCACATATGGTCCATATAGAACCATCTCTTCTTGCTTTGGAGCATCTTTTTTTATTAATTTGTACTCACATGTTGGTGATGAGAACTGGGGGTATAATGTTTCATAAAATAAACCATGAACACATAGGCCCATCATAATTTAAGAGGAGGGGATGATATGAAGTTCCTCATTTTAGTTTTAAAATATTTATCAAAAAACATATAAAATATTAATTAAATTAAAATAATCCTGACACATATATTGAATTTTTATGCTCCTGGTCATACACACTTGAAACACGTAGGAATTTAAAATAATCTATAATTATTTTAAATTCATTCATTATTTTATCAAAATTACTCAAAAAATTGATTAGTATTATTATTAATTAAGTAATTATTTTATCATAGATTTCTGTACAAGTAGTTTTGAAGATACCCATAAACTATAATTCTAAATATATTAAATTAATTTATTTAATAAAATTAATATATAAAAGGTTTATATCATCATAGGATATTACATGTACCCTTCTTGTTAGTCATAAATAATGTCTCTATTTTAACATTTCATGTATTAGAGGCATATCATCGTGTACCCCTCTTCTCTATATGTCATGTACAATGTCTCAAAAAATGACTTTTCTCTAAATGGACTTTATCATGTAATATGTACATACACTAGAAATAAAAATACACACTATGTCATGATATTTTATGGTCTATAATTTTATGACTAAATCTTGGAGTAAGAATGATGTCTGTAACTAGATGATACATCATTAATAATTATGGCATATACTATTTTCAATTATGGTAATGTACATGGTGTATTTGATGACCACACAAAGAATGTAGTTCCAAAATAACATCTAAATTAATTATTTATAACATCTAATTTTTTAATTCATTATGAAATCACAAGATGTTAATTTCGTCGAAAAAATTTATATAACACAATATGCACACTATACACAATTTGTGTAGTTTGGTTTTAATGATATAATTAATTTTTCATCCATGTTTTTACTCAAATGAGATAACCTAGATTTTCTGTAATCTACATAATCAGGTATGTGTTACATGACATGTGTAGCCTATTACACTCTATATACTCTATTATGTGGCCACACAAAAAATTCACATAGGCACATGGGGAAAAATACACATATGTATGTTCATGTTACATGATTTGTTTACCAGTTATACACTATGTAATTTCATATATCATATTTTTATCAACTGAAAATCAATACATGACATGTTATTAAAATATTTCATATACATAGACTATATAATATCCATGATTCTCATAGGATAAATTCATGCGGGGTTATAGAGCATGTATGTTAATTAGAGGACTTGTAACCTTGCAAAAATATGCTAACTGGTAGGTTAATATATTACATGTAATGATACCCCCTACTATTCTCTTGCATGAAATTCAATGATATACAAAACTCATCCAGGTGCATTGAACATTTTTATATGATATGAACTTTTTGGTTACACAATGTGTATTCATGATATGTTACTATAATCTCCAAAAACTCAAAATCGAATCATTGAACATTCATTATTTTTACTCTGCCTATTATTGGTCATATATAGGTTAACAATCATATTATATTGTATTTATGATTAAATAATGAAAAATTAGAAATTAGTACATATAAATTAATTGAATAATTAAAAAAAACAAATTATAAATTACTTTTTGTATCTTTGATACAACTTATAGATTCTATGGTGCAACAACAGTCTTTTGGGACCATACCCAACAAGAATATTTCATTAGTTTCTTCAGATAAATCCTCAAATTTTTTATAATGTATCTCTAGAATAATCTAATAAATTTTTTACATATACATTATAATTAATAAAAATTTATGAAAATTTCTGTCACTTGAAATTATTTATTTATTGTTGAGTAAATTGATAACTTATATTGTATCATCACTCTATCAAAGGATCCATTTGCATAATCTCTCTTTTCATTATCCACTCAAGCCCCATGAACCTCGTAAAATTATTGTTGGACATTTGGTTTCTTCTATGGAGGATCTAAAACACTTACATCTTTCACCAGTGATCACAATAATAATATTTCTATACATGTAACAATAACTCATATTCTCTGGATCGTAATATAGTAGAAGAATATTGATCAACTCTAATTTCTTGAGATTCTTATTGAATATTTATCTTTAGTGTTGTAGATAATTCTCTAGAGAAACCATCATGTTAAAAACACTCTATGTTCATTTAAAATATATAACACAATCTATATATATGTCTATAAATTAGTTATTTCATACAACTATCTAACAAATATTGTAATCCAAAATAATACCACTTGAATAAGAATAATAATAATATTATTATTTTCTTATCATAATATAAACTGTAAATTAATTTCAACACTGTTTCTATAATAAAATAAATTAATATTGATGTAAATTATATTTATAAATATCATTTAATCTAAACCCTTCCCCCTCCCATCAATCCTCCTTGGTATTTGTCGATCCATTTAAAATAAATTTTTATTCAAATAAATAAATATCATTATAATATTCTTTAAATAAATAAATAAATATCATATTCACTAAACTGGTGAATGCATATTTATTTATCATTCACATAACCAACTAAAAAACTATTTATTACCTTGTGAATTAACCAGAGATAAATAAATATTATATATCCAATAACTAAAAAGATAGATTTTGAATAAATGTATATTTTATATTCAAATGATATATATATATATATATATTCTATTAAATAAATGTTAATTATCCTAAGGATCTAGATACAAATAGTGTGTGACCCTCTAAATCACCTTCTTAATGTAATTAGGATAACTGGTTAAATTTCAGGATCATCAACTAACAACACATTAAAGAACCAATAAAAATTTAATTTAATATTGAAAGGGAAACAACACACTAGGGATGCTCATAGTGTAATACAGTATCATTGTCATGATATCTTATTAACTAGTTAACATTAATTATCTCATCAACCTATATTCCTGAGTTATATTATTTTATATTCTTGAAATGTACATGATGAAATAATACTATTGACACATATTTATCAGACATTTCCATTCCAAAATGAAGAAAAAATACATCTAATACCTATGACATAGAAGGTGAATATTCTTTCATTACTTATTCATTTATTTCATATCATTCAGGACACAACAATAATATCTAAGCTCACTAAATGAATATTTCATGATTATTTGAATATATAATGGTATGTATATGACTCATTATATTCATTAATAATATTATCAATTACAAGGATCAATACACTAGTTTTTATATTGGAATAACTAACAAAATATAACATGTAGAATTCCCATGTGAGTGTTTTTTCACTGTAATCTTTTCTCACAGGGATGACTAAACGTGAAATTCATGAGAATAATTCTCAATGTCCTATAACCCTATAACACTTGATAACATAAATAATCTTTTTCTATAAGATATATTCCTTGTAGACATAAAACATATAAGTAATAATACTTTTATAACAGTTCATGGATTTCATATTGTGTTATATAGAAGAATAAACATCATGTGATAAAATATTTATTAATATTAAATAACATGAATATAATATTAATAAAGAATACAGAGACAATTGGATATAGTGAACCAACTACAACACCACCTTGCCTTATCGGGTATTCATGAACAGTTTTATTCCAACCAATCTTATATGGTCCAAAAATGGGTGACATTCCACTTGGAATTATTGGGTTCACATGATGGGTGTTGTCTTACAAATCCATTTTGGTATACAAGATAAAAATAATTCCACCTTGTCATTGGGTGTGACATGATGGAAAATTTTCCACCCACCTTCTAGGGTTTATAAGATGGCCACCATTCCACCTTATCATTTTGGTTCACAATGTGGGCCTTATTCCACCAAGCCATATTGGGTCCTCAAAATGTGTACTGTTTAACATGATATATTCAAGGAATAGTTCCCATTTTCAATTTAGTTTGTTTGTACAAATAATGATGAAGACACAAAAGTGAGTGGGATTCAATGGGTCACATGTACTATATTTTTTTTCTTTTTATTAATATATCAAACTCGGTATTCTAATTTTGATGGGAAGTATGAGGAATATTTCTCTGTATTTTTTTCATTTATTCAATATAAATATACCTAGAATTATGTGAAGTGTTAATGAATTTTTTTTATTTAGGTTATATAGATATTTTTGATATTATTTAATAATAAAATGTTTGATAAGACAACTAGATGAAATTCACAGGTCCTATATATTTATCCTCCTCTATAAATTTAAAAACCTGAACTCATTTTGGAAGAATAGATTCTTGGTAGTCCCTACTTATATATAATAATAATTTTTATAGACCATATCTACAGGTAATTTATAATTAATTCATTGTCATGTATATAATTTTTTTCATGTTAAAATCTAGAAACTATTAAGTGTATTTAACATGTGATGATAATGTTAAAAAATATTGTTTGGATTCCATCTATTTTGATTATGTTTTTATATTTATTTATTTTATTTTATGACATTACATTTTGTTTGAGAGATTTATTTATTCCAAAAAACTAAGGAATGAATGAGAAACTCTTTTAGGTGTATATTATCAATTAAAAATCATACACGTTATAAAAAACATTTCCTTGACATCAGTTGACTATTTTATTTTTATTTTGACAATGTTTAGTATGAATTTTTTAATGCAATGGAATTAGGATTTTGAAAATATATTTAAACTAAAATTAAAAGCTTAAATTGAATTATTATGAATTAACTCGGATGTCATTTTATGATTTAATGTTTGAATATTATGTTACTGAATAACCGATGACCATAACAATAGGTAGAGTGAGATTAAAAGATTGATTAATATTATATCATATGATGAGAATATATTAAAAATATTTTATGTGTCCAATAAAAACATTGTCTGTAGAAAATTGATGATCATTTATGATGATTGGATATTAAGAACCCATTATTGATGGGTGTTTGAGAAAATTTGATGATTTTAAATTGAGATAAAAATAATGGATAATTGTTTTTGGATAAATAAATGGTGTTTTTGAAATATGTATTTTTAGTAATTATTAGAAAATAATGGGGGGAAATATCATTTTTTTCTAACTAATGATTATTTATTTTAATAGGGGAGTTTAGATGTAATTATATTATGAAATAGTTGAGAATTCAATTTGTAGTATTCCAAAATTATTATTTTTATATATTAATTTTGAAATATATTATTAGATGTTTCAAAAATATTTTTGTTTGGATGTGATGTAGGACATGCTTTGTTTTTTGCTAAAATAATAATTAATTTATGTGTTTTGTTAATCTATGAGTCATGCCTTGATATTAAATAGATAATATTGTTTTATAATCCATTGGTTTAGTTATTAGAAAATTTTTCCATGAGTTTTCATAGTTTTTGGAAAAGAAATTGGATTGGTTATGTTACTACATGAGACAAATGTTTGGCTATGTTGCTGATTAATATATGTGTTTTGGTAAGATGTGTTTCTAAAAAATACCTTAATTATTCATTAATATTAGAGAATGAGGAAAAATATGCCATAGACAACTCTTGGTAAACACTTAAATATATTAATATTTATCTTGATTTAAGAAAATTTATTTACTTATATTTTATTTCATGATACATATTTGAGCATGTTATGATCTATGAGATGTTTTATTTCACTTGTAGTAAACTATTATGTTTACTCTCACAATTTGTGTGTACAAATATCGTATAAAATAAAACAATATAATTATTAATTTAGGTATGGGAATTGAACTTTTGGGATATAAAGTCTTTGATTATGATCATTACACAAATTTATAGAGGTTTTCAAGAGTTAAGTGGTGGTATATTTTCTATATTACATTTCAGTTATTTTATTTATATTAAATCCTAAAAACAATTCTTGCGTGATTATTTAAAAATAATTTTATTATATGAGAATATGGGAACTAATTAGATAATATTTATGATTTATTTGATAATATGTTATTATTGTTTCTCTATTGTTGGATAATAATAATAATAATAATAATAATTTATTAATGATCAGTCCCAAGGTAAATTACATCCCACGAAATATGTTTAAACCCTATGTGATAGCTTCATGAATATTTTAATAAGGGAATTCACCAAAGAAGCAGGTAATTTTTACTTAATAGAAATTTTATTTTCTAGAGGGAATATATAAAATGGTATTAGAGATGATTTCAATTATTTTATTTTGAAAATCATAAAAATTGAATGAAATGCGTCAAAGAAAGAGACTTATTTATTAAGATTTTATGAAGTTGTTCCTTTTATGCTTAACCAATGATTTTATCCATGATCCGCGAGTCATTGAGATTGAGTTGATTGGTGCTGATAAGATACTATTTGGTGAAATTTGAGAAATAATATTTTGTGGGAAATAGTTCCATCCTTTATTTGTGTAATTATTAATATTTTTTGTGAAATACTAATCAATGGGTCCTTAAAAATAATATTTATAATTTATTAATAATGTAGAATAGTTCTAAACATTAGATTTTTGAAATGAATCTCAGTTATCACGCAATAATTCTGTTACAGATTATTAATATTTTTATTAATTATTAATTATTAATTAAAATGATAAAAACAAGTATGGTTTTGTTTTTTAAAAAATAATGTGATAAAAGGATAATATATGAATGAAATGTAAATAAAATAACTGGTATAACAATGGTGTATTATTTATATTCACTCCTTCAATGTAAACGATAGATTTTTATATAATTATCTTTGTACGTTTATATTTAATATCATTGTTATACACACCCATCAGTGTCTCGAATATAATATCAAGAACACTATAAATTTATATGAATAAATCATGCCTCCTCTTATATGTAGTAGTAGATCTCCCCTCTCAATTGAGATATCGAGTCACTGAAATCCTCATATTCAACCTCATAAAACAAATATAGTGATGTATTGTATAATTCAGTCAATAAATAATAATTCTCTAACACACGTCACTTGGATAAAATGGAATAATATAACAAAATATTCAATTAAAATCTATTACAAATTTAACAAACTAATTATGGTTAGTATTAAGGAAAAATTATTTAGGACGATAAACTAGTAATAGCATGAGTTAGAATAAAATATCAAAAAACCTTCTTAGAAATGACTCTCAATTAATTCCATTGAATGTATATAAAAGAAAAACAATGAAAATTATATATTTAATTAATAAATCATATTTAAATTTTAATAACCCCTTTCTCAACCTAAAGGTGGTTAAAACTCAAAAATTGGTGATCTTTTGAACTTACAGGAAAATAATAGTCAATAGTGAATAGAGGAGGGTGGGAAAAAAGTATAGAAAAAAGTAAGAAAACAAAAAGTTCTTAATGATTATTCCTAACTGAAATTAAACTCTTAATAAGATTCAATATCTCTATCA
Organism: Viscum album; assembly: GCA_963277665.1. NCBI lineage: Eukaryota > Viridiplantae > Streptophyta > Magnoliopsida > Santalales > Viscaceae > Viscum > Viscum album. The sequence continues at coordinate 1,677,078,743 of OY728133.1, forward strand.
TGAAACTTGAATCATTATATATTGAAAAGGATTCATGATTGATTTACTCATATGAACGAGGTAAGCTTCATGACACATTTTCTTCCATGTTAGGCTTCAAAATCATTGATTTTATTACCCAACACCATTATGTATAAATTCCTTCCTCTCATAAAAATAATGTTCCATGTGTCTCATTTATTAAATAGTATTCCAACTATTTAGTTATTGAATCATGTTTTTATTTGTTTTTAGAATTACAAATCACTTAATATGATTTTTATTTAACATGAGTTTTTTTATTTTCATTTTGTCTGCATGATGAAAATTAGTTAAATAAAATTATAGATAAATAATCATGGGATCTTAATTGAAAAATTCAAGATATTTTTAGAATTATTCTGATTTTTCATGAACCTAGGATTAGTTTGATTTTAAATTCAATGAATGTAGTAGAACTGTAGTGATTTTTGATCAATATCATCAAAATAGTAAGAGTTAATTTGATTCCCTCAGAACATAAATATAATTGATTATTTATATATTTTTTACTGAACGCAATGTTTTTAGAATATAAACATTGGAGGATAATGTATAAATATAACTCACATGTTCATAGAGAATCTATAAAACATTATAAATCTTGTAGGGATCTCCCAAATCTACTAATCATTTTTAATATTACAATATCTTGTTTTTTAGTGTGCTTATAGTTATAGTATTATTTATAAGTGTTTATACCTAGATCATCGATTGATTAGGAATTACAATTTTAATGTTCTAATTTATTATTATAATATGAATTTAATTTATAACCTATATGTTCAGGTATTCTCAGGATATGAATATAGGTTTAAATCTTATTAATTTGATGCAGTGCTTCTAGGGAAAAGAATATAGAGTTTACTAAACCATAACATTAGACCTTTTGTCCAGTTTAATGTCATGGGATTCCAAATATTTGTAGATAGATTGATTCATTGGATCTAGTATAATGATCCACCTTAAACATTAGATAAAATTTTGATTTATTTAATATCCTTTTAAAATAACAAATAGATTGTTAAATAGTACATTATGGTTCATTTAATTTTCCATTGGGTTCATATTTGAATTTATACTATAGTTTTTTATAGTTTTTGTATAATTTGAATTTAAAACCATGTAAAATTTTTTTTTATTAATGTATTATATAAGTACATTAAAATTATAGTAGATTTATTTTTCACTTCTTCTGTGTATATACAATGATAAATAATTAATTTTTTGGAATATTATACTTTTGATCAACTTAAAAACTCAGAGTTTTGGAGAATTTAATGTTTATTTAATACTAAAAATGACCACATTTAATAATGTATTTCCTTTTTCATTTATCTTGTATAAAACACGGTATTATAGAAGGTTTATACATAGCTCTATATCTGATTTTACTTTTTTATTTGGTACCAATCCTATGTATCAGAGTTATATTAATAAGTTATAAATTTTATTTTATTTTAATTATATAGTCTATGTTTTTCTTTATATCCTTACACTAACTATTCATATAAATGTTATGATTTTTTTCTGATTGTATGACCTCATGTTTTAAGGACTGAAAATTTAAATACATGAATACCATATTTTTTATGGAGAATATTGTGAATATTGTTTTGATATTGTGGAGGAATTCTTGATAAATACTGTATTTGAATTTTTTTTGTTGACTACCTAGAATCAAATTTTTCAAACAATGTGATTATTCATTTCACTAAAGTAGAAAATTTGGAATATCATGTCAATCATAAAGTTTAAAATATATTATTATGTTCTATTACTATGAATATATATATATATATATATATATTCAAATTTCATCGTGTGAAATGATGATTATAATTTGGAAGTAGTTAGAAGTTACTCACTTTGGAAATTGTAATATAATTTAAAGCCAAAGTAGTATTTTGAGAGAAAAATATAATTTTATTTATTTTTTAATGAATATATAATATCTTTAATGAATAATTTTTTTTATTTCGATTCTAGATTTCATTCAATATTTTGTTGAAAAAGAATCATTGGAAGATCAACTTATTGAATGATTGTTGGCACTATGTCTAAGGAGTGAGAATTAAAGAGGATGATTATCAATGACATTAAACATTTGACTATGTTATTTCTAGATGACATTATTTTAAATGAAAGTATTTATTAATGAATATTTACAAAAGATTCTAATATAAAGAAAAGGATGAATACCCTGTATTTTTCATCTACTTTCATTAAACCTACATGCATTTCAATTTTTTTCATACTAATTATTTCAAAAATCAAATTTCGAATATGATGTTTAATAATAATTCCAATCAAAATAATTCTGATTATAGTAAAATGAAATTTTTCAACTTGAATAAATAATGAATATGATTTTAAAAAATTTGAATTTGTGGTACACTAATCAAAATGACAGAAATGAAATGTTAGAGAAAAAGGATTATTTTGATTTAAATTTCAATGAGTGTAAAAAGAAATCCAATATGAAACTATACTATCTTAAATTAAATAAATAATATCTAAAATTGAATAAATATTCTGTATAAAAAATTGACTATGGTTTTGGAACAATTATAAAGCTAGAATAAAATTGAATGTGATACAATATCTGAGAGTTCCTAGAAATATGATGACAATGATATTCAGAAAACCTTTAGACATTACTAAACCATTTTTAATGATGATAAATGAAAAATAGAAAATTAAAATATGTTGATTACCAATAATCATAAATATTGGTGTATGGAAATTTATTGTTCTCTAACACATGATAAAAGACAAGTCCAACTTCTAATATTTGAAAATCGCAAACGGAGGATGAGTCACTTTTAGAGACATCACATAGATTTAAATCATTAGAATAGGTGATGATTTTTATTTAATAAATATTTAGTTTCAAATGTTTTGTATTTCTTAGGACTTAAGAAAAACCTTATTAGCACTATTCAACCATGCAATGAGGGTTATCTTATTAACAACAAGAATAATAAATGTATTTTTTTCAATTTTTTAAAAGTGATTTCATTTGATTTGCTGATAAAAATCCAAATATATATACACACGATATATAATACTTAAGGAATTATAATTTAAATTATATTAGTGAAATTATATATTTATATTTATTATGGCATAAGATGTTAGTCTACTTTAACCATTAAATTGTAGATATTAATTATTGCAAAGTGTGTGTGTTAGGAAATTACTAGAACATATATTAAAATATGTAATATTTATCAACCCTTACCAATTTATTATGTATCAAAATTATATTTTTTAAAACAAAAGTGAAGTATAAACTTATAAATCTCTAGAGTAGGTGCACATATTGTTATTTGGTCCTACATAAACTAGAACTACTGGATGAAAAGAGATTAATTTTTTATCATTTGATGATTATAGTAGATATATTTAGGTTTATTTTATAACATGAATATACAAATAACATTATCATTTACCAAATTTTCATGCATCTACTAAAATTTTGAAAAAAAAAATTTATTACATTAAAGAGTTATCACGGTGGCTAGTTTTTGAAATATAATTTTGAAAACTTTTTTTAGTGAAAAAGGTAATACTTATAAATTTTTATCACTGATAACACCACCAAAATGGTGTATTATAAGAAAAATAAAATTCGTCAAAAAATTACTCCGAATTTTCTATGTGATTATTATTTTGTTTGATAATTTTTGACTGAAGACAACAGTACTTATTTCTATACAATAAATTATGTTTTAATTTATCATTTTTCAAAAGAAAACATTTTATGAGTTAATGACCTAGAATAAGAGACAATATTATTACATCAATGTATTTTAGTGTAATGTAATCATTTTGAATACCAATGATAAATTACATTAATTTTATCATATGGATTATGGAGAAACTCTTTTGGGTTATTATAAAAATAGTAAGTCCTATATACTGTTTATTAAACAAAAAGTAGTTTTTGACAATAATGATTATGTAAAATTTTCTGAAACCGGTCCTTTTATATTTTCAAAACATTTAGTGTATAATCTAGCCATTAATAGTTTTGAAATTGCTTTAGTGTATTTTCCAGAATCCTATTCAAAAAAAACAAGTAGTAAAACTTATAGAAGTGTGATGAATTGATTTTATATATCTAAAATTTACATAAATAAAATATATAAAACTAGTAGTAGAGAACTGATTAAGAAACATTAGATATCAAATATTATTCCAATAGATAAAATAAATATATATGTAAGATAGCTAATCAAAATTAAATGTTAGATAACATATCTATTTTAGAATAAAACATTACTATCATATTTTAAACCTAAAATGGTAAATTATTCCTTGATTGTTAAATTTTGGATATTTATTATTTTGGAAGAGTTCAATATATTTAAATTCCATAAAGATTAGACATTGGTTAAACATCTTAAATAACCTTCTCTGTTTTGAGTAAGAAAATTTTGAACAAGTGTGATGAAAATGAAACTATACTATGTAAAATGGAAAGAGTATTTACTAGGGGTTATTCCAAATAGGAATTAATAGTGAGATGAACATGTCATGATTTGTAGAAAAGGAAAATATTTCTTATGTTAACTCTAGTATAGTTTTAACTTTATATGTTCTCATTATAAGAGTTCTTTAAAATCAATTTTAAAATATTGTTCAAAAGGGGTTTTGTATATGAATTTTTTTTAAAAAATTAAGCGATAAATGATACAGGGATTTTTATGCGATTGTGATCTTAACCCATTATTATTAATTTATTCTTATTTGAAAATAATAGTTGGAAATATTGATATGATTTTATAACCAAAAATTTCATGGAGAGGTATTAAATTAGTCAACAAATGAAGGGATTTTGATATTTTTCATAAATGGGCGATTTAGATGGAAATTAGAGCCATTTGGACACTCTTTCAATAGTGCACGCTACTGATAAGTTACCCGATATGTGCACCCAATCCCCAAAGGCCATATGAAACACAGATATTCAAAATGTAATTCCTCACACAATTTCCTAAGGATCCCACATGGTTTGGAAAACCATGTGGAGACCGTGCGGGAGGCTAATTCCTTAAAATACATGTTCCACCTTGACATTAGGGTTGGGGTTCTTGGCTCAGGTGACTTACCTACCGCATGTACAATATACCAAGGGTAGACATGCCACAAATTTTTATTTGAATCAACCAGTTATGAAAAATATCCGACCTCTTCTTTTGGAGACTATATAATTTTTATCCAAAAATATAAGGTTGTAAAATTATAATATTTTGTCCAATCAACCATTTTTACAAATAATAAATGGAATAAAATTTCCTAGGTAGAAAAGATCATTTAAATCTGCCACAATTGATTGATATTTTTCCCTCAAACCAATGCCTAGAAAATTATTTCAAAGGAGTTAGTAAAGGAATATGTAGATGTTTCATGAGTTAGATAAATTAGATGAATATCAATATTGAATGAATTATCATTAAAATTTCTATATTCATTCTTAATGAATAACCCATCATTGAGGTTATCCATCAAAGCAAGCCTAATTAAAAAATTCCAAACATTCATTTATAAATCATTGTTGTTTGAAAATAGAACTTTTTCTTCATCATTCAACGAATGTGCCATCCTCCATTTCCAAATCATCATAGAAGTAGGTTAGTTTGGATTTATTTTCTTCACTGGTAGGTGATCCACTGAGTCACCCAGTGACTAACAACACGTCAAAGCCAAGTTGGTGTGAGTACACAACATGTAGTGCCACCCACATTGCATGTAAAATCAACTTCATCTAGAAAATATTTTTAGATTGGATTATACAATATGTGAATGGGTTGTCAATAACATGTAAACTATCGTCAGCTACTCGGATGTGTACTCATTGTAGCTGATCCGTGTATGGGAAAATCTATACGACAAATGTATATAATGTAAATTCATGTATAGTTTAGTTTTTTTCGATCATTCATGATTTGTTACTTTCGATATAAAATACTTTAAATGTTTCATGAACAACAATATAAACCATTTTCTATAAAAAATAATGTTTTTCTGGTAGAAACATGTTTTTATAATCAATAGAATATAGGATAATATATTCACAAATTAGGCACATCAAACTCCCCAAAAATAATCCATTGGTATTCCATTATGAAAAATATCAACATCCAATTAAAAAAATACATACCCTAAAAAGTGAAGTATCCAACTAATTTTACTTATAAATTCTATACCCCTAACTAAAAAATTTATAAATGAATAAAAAATATTTAAATTCCAATGATATACTAATAATTTCTCTACATAATTCACTTAATGATTTTCATTCTCTATTATTCACATTTTTCAAATTTTCCTAAATACGCATGTCACTTGATGATTTACCTCACCAGATGTTACCAAACGCATCAATAAAAATTATTTAATTAGAGTTATGCTCAATATAAATTATATTAAATCTCTATATATTATTTCATGTATTATCATTCTCTACATTATAAATAAAATAAAAATAATGTTGATGTCTTTCAATAAGTTTCAAAAGTTTCTAACACTTCGGGTAGGTAGGTAATTATATGGAAAATAATATCAGAATCCTGAGAATGAATGATGTATTCTACAAAAAAACTTCTTTATATTAAACATTAATGAAAAATGAAATGTGAATCCCCAAATACATCTCTCAAAAATTTCACAATCAGCATAAGATAATACCATTGCCAATATGATCCCATAAACCATCACTAAAGAGTAATAATTTAATGTAGTCTCTCTTTTAAATTATTAAACATCTTTTGTACGATAGAACACTAAGAATACAAGGAATAGTTGTTTTGGAACCCTTATGACAATGTGAACAGGAGGCACTCACCCCCACCCTTGATTTCATGGATGATTACCAAAATGTACCGTTAATTTCCAAATTCACACTCTAAATCTCAAATAATTATTCATTAAAAATTATCCATGAATTATGGTATGAATGATCAATAGGCATATAACGTGGCGTCCATTCAAGCCAATTCATGGTTTTTATGGGTTTTATAAAGATAAAATTTAAGGTAGGTTTCAAGGTTAAAGGGCGATGAAAAATAATCAAAGGCCTCAATAATTATAATGTGATTCTTAATTTTCATGTTTTTAAGAGAGAAAAAACGAACGTTCTATTAGTTATTCATATCATAAGAATTTCTGATGAAATAACATATAAGAAGGAATATTTCAAAATGATTATAATACCTATTTGGAATGGAGATAAAATTGTTCAATCATATCATGACATGAATAAAAATGACTAGTCTAATAAATGTAAATGTGCATGAATTTAAATCAAGAATAAAAATATATTAGAAATAATTTTAATGTACTTATAAATTTAAAATATGCTTGTAACTGCTAAAAATACCATTAATTTATTTACTATTTTTAAATATAATTAGTCAAATATTTTATATTTTTTAAAATATTTGATCTATTAATGATGTGTCTGAGATCAGTTTAATAATGAAAACTAATGTTGATATGGAATCTCTCACATAGTTGAATTTTGAACTTGGTCCCCCAAGAGAAACATGGTTGAGAAGAATATGACGTGGGAAAACAATAGTGGGAAAATAAGAGGGGAAGGAATGAAATAGTTAATCAAAAAATAATAATTAATAAAAGCTCAGAATTAATACTCACATTATGTTGAGTTAAAAAAATGACGGAAGAAGTCTAAAAGAGATGCCAATATTACTTCAGAGTACCTGTGAATGTCTATGAAATGAAAAAAATAATGTGCCATGCACATAACCCAATAGATATAAAATATAGAAAAAATGAAAGATGTGTGAAAAAAACAAGTCACTGTGTGGCCTCAAAAGGGGTAAAATTAATAACAATGGATATGACAATGAATGATCAATGGAACATGAAGAAGGAAGCATGAGCTCTATGCTCGATGTGGTGGCTGGAGTGGGTAGATATGTCACGAATGCATTTGTGTCATTAGATGGAGGATCAAGAGAGGCACTTGGTGTAGTAGGCTCGATGAGCCCATCTGGATTGGATGTAGTAGTTGAAGCAGTTGGTCTGGTTGTGGATTGGAGAACTGAATCTAAGGCATGAGATTTCAATGGTGTTTTTTCTATAAAAGGATGAGGATTAGATGGAGGATTAGGGTTTGGGGTTAACTTAAGGACATTGTGTTGATGAATAATACCCAAACTTTACTCAATTTGGGATTATGTCAGTACCATGTCATCCTGGTGGTGCTCTAGAATATCAAGGAGGTGGTCCATGGAAGGTAGGGGAGGGAAATGTGGGTTCCATTAAATGGTTTGGGTAGAGGTGGGGATGAGGATGGTCAAGAATAAAAAGATGTGACATATGAAAAAGGAATACTGGGTAATGTTAGAAGGTGTAGGGAAGCAACATTGACTAGTTGATGGGGTGGTACTACACTAGTAAGACCACTAGAGTGGGTGGAAAATATCTCACCCCTATGGGGTCTAAGGCATCCTTCAGAAGAAAAATGACATCTCCCTAATGATTGACCATCCTTATGTGAATAAGCATGATTATGTCCATATGATGTGGAGACCGCAAGTGATCATGAGTGAGAGATGGATCAGAAACGCCCAAGTAGTGTGCCAACTGGGTGGAATAGAAACTATCGTTCTTGTCTCTCTAATAGTTGTATATCATGGAGTTGAAATAAGAAGATTCAAGACGATGTGGGAAAAGGTAATCCGGGCAGAAACTATAGGTAAAAAGGTCCATTTCTCAGAGGTATATGACACCCATCTCCTCGTGGAAGAGGAAACGAAAAGAAGAGAAGAACCGATGGACGAAATGAAGGGGAGGGGAAATGATGAGTGGGCACTTCTAAGAAGTGGGGGTATACCTGTGGTCATGCCTAGTAAGATTCCGCAACATGGAAATGGGGTCATAGAACATATGGTGGGTGAGGGTGGAGATAAGAGGTGGGGTGGATGTATGGGGGTAGATGCTGCACCCTCGAACAAACTCAAATATATACCGTTAGAAATAACATCCACGTATCCTAAATCGAACTAGATTAGCCCTATCAGTTGGTGTATGTTGGTATACATGCCCATTAAACTAAAAAGCCTCTAAGAACACAAAATATCAATCTATGAAAGTAGGATTACTGACATGAACTATTTCAAAAAGTTTTTTGTGTCCAAGGATCTCGTATATCTCATCCAAGACACTAAGACGTTGGGGAACTATGATATACAAGAAACAGCTACTCAAATGGATCATGAATCGTAAAATACAGTGTAGTCTATCTACAATAGGATGATCCATAGAAATGTATAGGAAGGGGTGTGGTGGATATCGACCAGTTGTAGTGGCAGGCTGAGGTGGGGTCACAACTACTATTGTGGAAGGTCCAACTATAGTGGTAATGGATATAGTAACAGATGCTAGAGTGTTCTCTATGGTAGTTCCAACTATGGAAGGAGGTGCAGGCATAATAGGGTCCACTAGATCCATGGATGGATTTGAAGGTGCCACACTAGATGTTAGAGAAGTTCTACTGGAGCCCTCAGGGGATATGCATCATGTGATATTAGGACCGATGGGTGTCAAAGATGATGGTACTGGTTGAAGGGGAGGCAATATCGACATGGTTAGAGGCTGAAATATACGAAAATCTGGTGTGGTTACCACAAAAGGATAAAGATAGATCTAGATGTGAGAAAGTTGTTCCCCTTCAAGAGCAGGTGCAGGCCGCATCACACTGCCAAGAGCTCCATCTATCATAAATGGTATAGAAAGATGAAAAAAAGTATATGAAAAATAATGAATAAAAGTGTGAAATAAGAAAAAAAATGAAAAATACAATTCATGAAGAACAAGGGAACATGGCATGTAGTGTGAGCTGGTTGGGGAACTATTTATTATAGACCAAAATGCCGAGTGGGCCTAGGTTTGGAAAATTTCTATTAAAAAATTAGTGATTTATTGTACACATTGTGTGTGAGAATACAGGGTAGCAGCCATGTAAATTCCCATATAGGTCTCTGGACTTTTTTGAAGATCATAGAATGTTGTTCATTTCATGTGTACAAATTATACAGTGTCTGACAGAACATGGTTTTTAGTATGTGTACCGCAAGTTATATCGGCTTCTCTTGTTCAAATAGGTTACAAAATGTGCCCTGAAAATAAACACCATGTGTGAATACATGGTTTAGGGGTTTTTTGTTCGCAATACATGGGTTGATCTGAAAGACTGGGCAGACGAACTGAATATGACTTGTAATGAACATATACATCATGTGTTTTTGAAATGTGATTACTAGATCATGTGCAGTCTTGTAACTAATGTATGTGGTGTTTGTTCTTCATTTTACCCCGTGTACCAAGGATTGGATCTGAATGGTTTGATGATCCCAAAAATCTCATAAAACAAGATGGAAACATTGAAATCAAGAGAATATAACCCCACACCTAGTACAAGGATCACAGTTGTGTTGAAATCACAGATTGAAACGAAAAAAATGTTTGGATTGATGGTGGGGAGGCTGAGATTCATATAGATGAAGCATCATATGGGAATAAAAACTGGAAGAGGGGGTGGGGTGTCATAGCATGGTGTCAGGCTGGGTAGGGTTCCTTTCCAATATAGGCACACAATACAATGTGTATAGTCTCCCACACACTGTACTATAATTTTTTCAAATGAGTATTATTATTATAGTAACCTATAGATTTATTATTTTTTATAATTTAAAAATAAATATATAATATATATATATATTATATAAAAATTAAAAGTAAACCTCCACATTTAATTCATTGAATAAATACTCATCATATTATATATAAATATATAAATAGTACTAAAACCATCAGTTTGGTGCTTGGAATGAATTTCGAACCAGTGATTAGAAAATCCAAATGCACACCCTCAACCAATGGAAAAACAGTTGTAATACTATATAGTTTCAGTTACATTAGATATTTATAGTATAACTTCTGTACTACATTGGATAAAGAACAATGAACGACATACGATGATAATATTTTAATGATTAGGATAAAGTAGATAAATTAGCCAAGTTCAAACGCTGGCCTTTTGAACCCTGGTCTACATCTCTTCCAATCAACCAACATCATCATTGAGTGAATTATAATTAAAAAATGAGTTTTTAAAAATAATGAATCGCACAACATTTAACACAAATCCTGATTTATAGTTTAATTAAAATAAAAAATGATGGAACCGCACCTGTTGTCAGGACTCAAACCCGGGTCTTTTGTATTTTTGGGTTATGACCATGCCAACCATTTCTGCCCCACAATTAGTTTTCTTTTTTTAAATGAGTTTATTAATTTGAAAAATATATCACATTATGTTTTAAAAAATATGGGTTATAAAAGAATAATCCATGTACCAAAGGTAGGAGTTGAGTGATTCAAACCAGCGACCGCTCGGATACATACCAAATAACATTTCCATCGTAACATGCCTCACCTCTATTTATTATCATAATGAATATTTAAATATACAACAAGGTATTCTAAAATATACTATAAAAATAAAAGTTCACACCATATAAAAGAACACACATGGACTATTCTTTAATTTTTCACATATTAATATAGTGGATAGAAGAGATGGGAGTACACAATGTGTTAGTGTAAATAAACCCTATGTGTTTATTAAAAACTGAAAAGAATGATAGAATAGAGAATGGAATTATTGGGGTTCCTTAGAGGAAATAGCCTTTGTTTTAGGTCTTTGTCTTGAGCTGAGTTACGGTTACGTACCCATAATCTGAAGAATAATGTGGATTTTTTTGTGTGAACCAAAAAATGTATCCAACACCCTCATGTTGGTTCCAATCTCATTGTCATATTGGTGGTATGGTTTACAACTACTAGAATCACTACATTATTGCCAATAGTTACCAAATGTGGACATTGTTCTTGGCATGATTTGGTACATCAACCACCTCTGGAGGTTCCTTCTATGCAATGGTGGTGACCTCAAAAGTAATTTGTGGCATCCTTTGAAATAGGTATGTAATCAACTAAGGGGTTAAAAATGAATGTCTAATCGTGTCTAGAATGAACATGAAATGATGTGTACCTGTATTCAAAATATGATTTCTGAAAATTAATTTTTGAAAATAGTAATTTATGACAGGTGGAACCATCATTGTGACATGTCTCTTCAGTTGAAATCAAATTAGAACACCCATCATAAAACTCCACCAGAGGATATATATGAGAAATATTCTCAGTGATCTAATCTACAATATTTCCATGTCGTCCCACCCTTTCAGTTTGGTCAAACTGGTGTGTAGTAAATACCTCCATCAAAGATAATGTCCATATGGTATTACCCAAGTATAGTTCTGATGGAGAAGAAAAGAATGGTGGGGTGAATAATGTACATGGAGTTTCCTCATATTAGAACCCATCATCCAAGTACAGAAAATAATTTTCTGGGGGTATCTATGAAAAAACTAGATCTTATGGATAAAAATACTCTCACGGTTGATCGTTCCACTCTCTGGTGGGAAATAAATCCATGGGATGTCGGGTTGAGGATTCCAAGAAAAATAATCTAGAAGAATCATATAAATAGGGAAAAATATGGGCACACCAACCTTTGACACCAAATCACACTTCTACATTCTGTTTGTTCCCCAAAAATGGTTCCAAAATTTGGTACCACTCTCATCGCAAGGTGCGGTCCAAATTTAGAAATAAAATTTCCCTTTTAAACTAACTAATTGGGTAGTTAGTGGAAGTTAGGGATGATCCCATGGGGAAGAAAGAGAAACAATAAAAAAACACAATTAAATGAGTATTATTTGATTATCTATATTAAATAAACAAATGGAACAATTGAAATTGTGAAACTATTTATGAAAATTTAATTAAAAATGAATCATATTACAACATAATCATAATATGTCAGAGTTTTAACTCTTTACATGTTTAGTTGCAATCATCAATATATATAATTGAATTTTTTAATGAAAATTATTTTCTCTGGGGATTCAATTCTATAACATTTTCAGGGTCTAATAACTAGTGATAGTTTACTTAATGTCAAATTCCTTGTTCTGGTAATTGAACATTCAAATACACATTAATACCATACATCTAAAAAATATAAATAAGTATTTCCAAAGGTCATGGGTTTTTCTATTTAAACTCCATTAGTGATCATCAATGGTACCATTCTTCATCTGATATGACACCAATGGTAATTTTAGATTTGGATTCAGTAAGTGAATTTTGAAACAAAATTCATTATAAAATGTCACACCTGACAATTAAAATCCTAGAAAACATGAATCTTATTAAAACCACAACATGAGGGAAACTAACCTCTTATTTCCAGGGTCATGCTTTTTATATTAAATTGAAAATCATTACCTACAATGGATTTGAGGTGTAGATGGGTACGTGGAGAATTATACTAAATAGAAATTTAATACAGTATAGAGAAACTTGAAATGGATTCAAGGGAGGATCGAATAGTAGAGGAAAAGAACCTTCCCTAGATTCCCCTTGAATTTAAAGGTATTCTAACTAATTTATATATTTTGAAACTAAATGGTGTGTATAATAAAACCCATGTTGTGTGCTGAGGTCAACATAGATTGGTATTTTTTCTCTACCGTTACATGATCCTTTAAGATGCCCAATGACTTTTAATGCATTAGTGGCCAGTTTTTGGGGGTACACAACTTGTAGCACAACCCCAAATGGAACCTAAAATTAACCTCACCAACCAAATACATCAAGAGAGATGATGTGACATGTGAATGAGTCATACATGAAATGTAAACTCTGGTCGGATACTCTAGCGTATACTCGGTCTGGCCAATCATTGTCTGAGAAAAGGTATATGGCATGTTTGTATAAAGTAAACATACAATATAGTTGATTTTCTTGGACATTCCAGATTTTTTATTTTGGCTAAAAAATACATGAAACGTTCCATGAATACCAAAATAAAACATTTTATCTAAAAAACAATCTGTTTCTGGTGAAAACATGATTTTATATTCAATATAATGTATGAAAATGTATAAACAAATTGATAACATATGATGTCAAAAAATTAATGACGAAATAATGATGAGGTTATGGTTATATTAAACAATTGAAATGGTATCCTAATATAAATGTTTTATACTCTTCTTATGCAACAATGGTATGATAGAGAATACAAAATCACATTCCATCTCTCTCATAACAAAATGTTGAGGGTTACAATATCCCTAACCCAAATATAAGTTGGGTCTACCCACATTCTCTTTTTTGCACATGTTACAATGGTCACTATTTCAATAGTGTTTTTTATTCTTTAAAATCCATGAGTTTCCATTACCACTTTCATACATTCTAATAATATTGAAGCACTTCACCACATTACTCATGCTTTTTGCTTTATATATACACAAAAAAAATAGATGGAAGGGTATTCAGATTATCAAACAATGTAATATTAAATAAATAGAATTAAAACAAAATATAATCCCATATTATAAATAAATATATTATAGGAATATTGAAACAATTTTAAAATAAGATATGATTGATTTATTTAATTTTTGTATTAAATCAAAACATTAATAATTTTTCCCTCCGTTACATGAGCACTAACATTTTACATCTTTATATGAAGGGTAAAAAATAAAAAATGAGAAGAAAATGGAATTATGAAAAAACATAGATATAAAATAAATGAAAATAATTTTAGTAGTGTGAGCCTCTAGTAAATAATAGAAATTATTGAACTCTTGAACTCTTTGATCACAAATTCTTCTTGTAAGCATTTAGTTTCCATCACCTTAATCTATGGTCAAAAATTCCTCTATCTCCGATAATTTCCCAATATCCATATTTTTTTTGGTTTAACTTATTTTAAGTGGTTTCAAATATCATTAGATATATGGTTTTTATTTTTCAGTTTCTATGCATTATTAGATTTTATTTAATATTAATGTCCATGTTGAAACCTATTATTGGTGTCATTAATAATGATATAGAATACTTAAGGATTATCTTTATGATTCAATGATCCTTATGAATATATTTCCTCACCATTTTTGATGCTTACATGGAGTGTAAAAGTATTATCCCATTATTGTGAATACATGTTTGGAACTAGTATTATTCTTACATTGGTGAAAAGTGATAGTTGATTTTTGGTTCCTATAAATTCTTTATGCCAGCAAAAATTAATTCGAGGAATATTTTAAATTGTAAAATAATAAACCATAATAATATTGAATAAATATGTTCAAGGGGGAGCCATGATGTATGGATTTACCCAGAAAAGTATATTTCAATTCACAGACCATCTCATTGCATGGAGTTCTGCAACTTCTTCAAGAACCCTATGAATAAAATATTTTGTGGAAGGAGGTGGGGATTCTGGTGCCCACAAAATAAACCACATTCATTTTTGTGGATGAATATTGATTCTCTCCTCGGTAAATGATAGCCCCAATGAACAATTTTTTTTTTCTTCAGATGAGATGGATACCAATGCATATGAATGAAAACACAATAGTTTGTAAGGTCAAATGGTGATTTTTTTATGTGAATGACTACTCCTCAAATATGAATTCATTAATGTGATAGAGATTCCAATTAGGTTCCTAGAAAATACGCCCCAAAGCCCACCGAGAACAATTGGACATGAAAATATATGGTCTTTCCACTCTTATATTAAAATGTATTGAGGAAGAATAAAAAGATGAACGATACAAAGAGATTCAAAGGAGATTCATGATGAGGATACTGAAAAAGTAGAGCCTCTAAGACAAATTGAGAGAGATCCATTAATTCTGAGCAGGTAACAAAAATTCTCCTTATATATGTATACAGAAAACAATAAATCATCGGGATATCTACAAAATAGAATACCCTTTTGCAATCACCATTACATGGGAACAAACATATGGCCTCATTGTGGACATGTAAATTTCATAGGAAAATACTAAGTGAGAGGAACCCATACCCGTGTAGTAAAGAGAAACATAAGAGAAACTCAGTCCAATGTAGTAGTGTTCTACACAGATGGAACCTGACCCTATGTAGTAACATGCTATGTGGGTAGAACCCATGTCTATATTACACAACACTATGTCACCTAATAATATTTTATGTGGAATGGGTTATCCTAGAGTGTTCAACTCTCCTCATCTTATCACTCCCTTCTATCATATCATTAGTTCCCATATTCTCCCCTTCATAACCCATCATACAACATCAGGACAATGCCTTCTCCAAAGCCTCCTATCATGTATGGGAATACCACTAAACACATCACTATGTCCTCTAATATCTATATACCCATGGTAAGTGGAGTCACATGTGTAACCTCCACAAGAAGGATAGACATTAGAATCTCTTCATTTCAATATTCTCATTGTAACGAGGGTTTCAACCATAGAGGTTCTCACATGAAACTCTGGTTTATTGGTAGGGAGGGTGTGGATAATTCTTACATTTACCTTTGATAGAAAATTATATATTCCCTATGGAAAAAATTTTAAGGCATCCCTCCTGGAGTAATCCACTCATATTTCTGACTAGATATGGAACCCTTTCCCCTTTTATCATTATAAAAATTAACAATATAAAATAAGAGATGTACTCTCTCAATGGACCCTACCTCTCCCTTTATAATTCAGTCCTCATCCACCAGAGGATAGAGTGGATCGTTTGATCTTCAAATCCACTATTACCTCTTACTTCTAACACTAAGGATGAATACACATGGGCTTATAAGTTAGTGGAGATCATGAAATCTGCATGGTCCAAACTCAAATAGGCCTTCTCCATAGATTTAATACCCAAACTCCATTTTTATGGGCCTAATATATGGAATAATCCCTATTAATATCCACTAAAATGGATAGCTTCTATATATAAGTACCAACACCACATTCTTATGGGCCTCCAATAAGGTGTAAGCCCTAACTCAAAAAATTACAAAGGATTTGATTCATGAGTAACTAGGATACTTAAGAAGCCTCAATGTGGACTAAAACCAACAACCAAATTCACACTAATGTTCTCTAGGTCACATTCTCGGTAGGGTCATATCCACATGTAAGACCATATCTCTTCCAGGTTCCTCATGCAATCTCAGCACAAGTCCCACACAATCATTGAATAGGAACATTTGACCGAGATTCCCTTACCTAATGACCTAATAATTTATGGGTGGTTACTTTCCACACAACATTAAAAATGGATGTTCCATGTTAAGATGAACAAAACTACATGGGTTCTAATTATTATCTTGAATTCACGAAGGAATCAAATCTCATGGGTTTGATCCCAACATCAAAACATCCCCCATATCCTGGGATGATAGATAATTCTTTTATACCTTACCATGTGGATTAAAAACAGTGTCATCCTAACAAGTTCACTAATAATCTATAATATCTCTATAAATGAGTGTCATTTTTTTGTGAAACATGAATAGATATATATATATATATATATATCCTTATCAATTTGGAACCAAAAGTACATATAAATGATTCTGAACCCATGCGTGTACATAATGGATCATTACCTAAGGGTAATATGTGAATTCATACTTGTTAATGAAAATTGGATTCAAACTCATTTTTTATATCTAAAAGAGAGTCCAAGTATCGTAAATAGTTCCACTAAAATGGTGTGATGTGGTATAATTCCCATCCTCTTCACTAATGTGGTTTCGTAAGTTTCATTGTCCATGTTACCCAATGAACACATATATTTGTAATATAGTTCTATGAGTCATTTAGTATATATGAATTGATGAATGTTTTCAACTCACAAACTAAGATGGCTTGAAATAATTTAATGATAATGTATCAATCTTGACTAATTATACAAAAAATCCAATCACAAGAAATCCATCATCAAGAAACACTGATATTTTTTCAGAAACAAATAGGGAACCTAACCTGAATCCTTAACCAATGAGGTAGTGTTACCCCATCATTGGCCCCTTCCACATACAAAATAGAAGAGAGACAAATGAGACCATAAATTATGCATGTGGTCATGAGTTTCTACTTTGAATAGTTTTTTGTCTTAATTTGACACATATATTTGATCACCTTTCACCAAAACACTCATCAATCAAATTGTGTCTCAACAGCTTTCACAAAAATGTACATAAACCCCTACATAGGTTCTGTCCATAACCATGATAATGAAACCATCTCCCACCCAACATCTTCAATTACGGTTTTCAAATGCATCAGTCTGAGGGTTCCGCCAAAATTGCACTATACGAACACTGGATGCACCTCGACATGCCACCAGTCTATAAAACCCTGCCATCCATCTGCCCGGTGATGGTTAATGGTCCAGAACCAGAATACCCTGATGGACATCTCAAATGGTTTTGAGAGCCTTCCCCTAGAATTTGATAATCCATTCCTCCATTACTTTAGAGAGGCTAATGAAGTGACTAACAAAAACATTATCCTAGTTGTACAGTGATCTCACCTAAGGGACCCTATCTAAAATCATCACCATAAATGATTCATGGACCCACATCCTCTCCATGAAGAGGAAACTACCGCGTTGTCTCATGTTGATGTCAAATAGACCCAAATCCCAAGGTTGTCTTATAAAGGATGACGATCAATAAATTAAGAACATGTCATCGTTATTATTCATTATGAATAAAACCTCCATAAAAATATGGTGATAACCTATGGGAATATGTTTATTCATGCTCGCTAATATGAATCATTTCATTAAAATGTGATAGAATAACATGATGAGAAAAAAAATTATACATTTTCACATCAATCCTTCTAAAACAATTGGGTGGATAATTATAGGAAGATGAATATCCCAACTCAAAAATATAGAGCTCTCAAGTCAAATAAAATGAAAAACAAGGAGAATATAAAAATTCATATGGATGGATTTGAAGAACACTAGTCAAATATGGTGTAAATAAGAGAAAGATGAAGAAATATAGTAGTTTTATTCCAGGGGAATAATCATAACACTAACCCTACACAGTAGATCTATTAGTACATATTGGATGGAAATAGAGAACTGGAGTATGAATATATTTATTCTTCAAAACTGGAATGAGAATATATTATCATTCACACCAGGGACATCAATCATTACATATTAGAAATAATGTATTTATAGGCATCAATCCTTGAGCATTTCCTATAGACTTACCATGATGTAATCACTTCTTCGACGATAGCTTGTATTCGGGCCAACAACCCCACCACCTCAAGTGGGGTGACTCGCCCGCATAAAGGGCTTATCAACCAAGAACCGAAAAGAATACCTATTCTTATATAGGAGAGAATTCAAATATATTTCTTCATAATTTCATAATAGGATCAGGAAAAAATATCAATTCTAGTTGGTGAATTTCGGTCTACTTTGGTGGCCACTCCATGGTAGGCATAATTCCCTTTCATAGTGTCAAAATATTACAGGAATATCCGGACAACACTATGGGAGACACTTGAACTAGTACCCATATATGAGTTTCATCACTTAAAGTAAGAGGACCCAATTTCCCACAAGAGAGATCCTAAAAATATATTTCACCAAAGACAGATGGAAAATGAAATGAAAAATCACGATCCTTTTCTTTAAGAATCTAGAGTTCATAAGGTACTCCTTGCAACATAGTTACCAGCTGGTATATAGGTCCTCTCTAGAATATTTACCATTAAGTAATCCAAGGTTAAAATAAATTGATTTATCCTGAGATATTATCTACATATGGGGATCCTGCTATGCCTTCTCAAGAGAATAAGATCAAATAGAAATATGGTTCTCCCCTTGATATTATCCACCTGGAAGGACCTCCCTAGGTTGTAGGAAAATAAATTATCCTTGCATTCATACATTGATCTATTACGGCAGTCCTCTCTATAATATAATTTTTTTGTAAAGGTCCTCTATGTGATGAAATATTATTTTAGCAAGATGGTTCTATCCTTGTTGTTTCCCATGTTGAATTTCCTCTACAGGGTATACCCTACAAAAATTATCCCATTAATTAGGCATCAATCTATGATTTTAGTCCCATCCATGATTGTACTCACTATAAATTTCATTCCTGTAGTGAAATTTTATTTCAAAAATAAGGTTCTAACATTAATTTTTTCGTCCCTGAATGTCCTCCACTATGAATTGAATATATAAATTATCACTATAGGAAGACATAAATTTATGTTGGTAGTTCTCTTTATAATATAACCTACTATGAAGGTCCTCCCCACTATAATGTTTCATGTCGGTAAGAAGGTCTTCCACTTTCTGAGTCAAATACAAGAATTGCCTCATATGATGTGGTGCTCCGAATGATTGGAAAAAATTCGATACCATATCAATGAAAATATACCTCCATTGGAAACAAGGATATGGACCGTTGCAACATCCATCCTCTAATACACCCCCAAACTATCCTCATACTAATTAGATCCCTACTAGCCCCATTACTTATAAGAAAACAATCAAGAATAATCTATATAGGGTAGATCATGAAAAATAGTCCCAAACTGAATAAAAAATGGATATATTTCTAATGAGAACAAAATTTTATAGGGATCAAAAACCCATTATGTTTTTCCCTCATCCCCTTCTTAGTTCGATATTCCTAAGGTATTGTTAGTAGAATATTTAAATAACATTCATCTCAATATCAACACAACTCTCTACCATTTGAAGGCAAAATAAATTTCAAATGATGGGTATATAATCAACATTAAAATATTGAACTGTATTTTTTAATGAAAAAAACATTCAATCCCCTTTTTATGTGTGTCTCCCACAATCTATGAAGTGAAAATTATATATTAAATTATAATGACATAATTCATTTTTTGAGTTGCGTCATTTAATTGTCGACTCCCCAACTCGAGTTCATATCTAATAATAGGTGTAACTTGGAACATGGAATTTCAATTCCTATCCCATTTATTAGATCCCCTGGGAAATGAAATATTTTAATTTCAATACTCTAAAAATTTGAATATGATAAATACCATCCAAAAAAGGAAACACATTCAGTATGTAACAAACATGAATAAGTCTACAAAGTGTTAAGCATGATGAGAGAAAGACATTAAAAAGATCCTTAACCAGAAAACCAAGAACATTAAGTCGACATTTTTCTTAAGAAAATCCAATCATAAATTTTTTTAATGTTCTCATTCGAATGAATATCAAGTGTAGACCAAAAATTTTACCTGTCTCATTATTAAACAAGGATTGGCGAGATTAAGAGAGTGAAGATAGTAACATCTACCACAGCAATATGAGATCAACATCAATCTATTGGGATGGATATTTTTCACACAAAAAACCTTCTAAGACCAAAAAAATCAGACCAAGGGAAAAAATAAGAGAAAATTAGATACCCCATCTTTATGGGTTAGGTAATTTTTACCTTAACCACCCTGTAAACAAAATACTATCTATTCCCATTTACAGAGAAAAAAATATGTAAGGTCTCCCTATTTTCTCTTTCTTGCAACATATTTCCCCCAAAATGGAGGAATACAACCAGGCTATATAGAAGATCCCTATGAGTCAGTCAAAATCAATACACTAAATGTCGATCATGAAAATTAAGAGAGAGATCTAGACAATAATGAAACAGACTATCTTAAAATTCGGTATCCAATACAACACCCACAATTCCTTATGTATTGTTGAACATTGTTGATGTTAATCCTAAAGAAGATACTAGAAACTATAAAAATACATATGAACAATTAGATTAGGGTTTCATTCAGAATCCGATCCAAACTAAGAATGATGTTTTCCATTTCTAAAACCAATGAATTTCCAAAAAGATGGGTTCTCCCTTAATAAATCATGTTTGTCCTCCTCAATGAGTCTATTGAACAAAGAATAATAAAATTATGGTCATATATTAGCCAACTCTTTCTATCTATGATAAATATATCACTATGATTGAATAAATATTTACTCTATTGGACGACGAAATTAAAGAATTCATGGTACTCAATGATGAATTTCTCCGAGGTAGAATTCGTAATGAATATTCACTGTGGTAAGATCCTCAAAGTACACTTCTAGAAACTGTACCACAACAACACAGATTATCCCAATGAAAGAAGAAGGTTCAAGACATTATTCAAACATGGTGCCTAGAACCTATATTTACCATGACGAAATCATGGATAGATATCAATATTTCCCACCATTAAGGAGACAAAAAGAGTTGTTTTAGGAAAATCATCAAAATATGTCCCTCACTAGATATCTACCTCAAATAGTGGTTGACCAAGAACATCATATCCAACCCAATGCTGCAACTATCCATGATATTTTTATCTAAGCCCTCATCAAGGTCTCATTGACACCATTGAGTTGTAGGAAGCTCAATTGGAATTTATAGAGGAGTGTCATGCACCAGTGTATCTAGAATAGAACCCTTTCCCGAACATGGTTACTGACACCCCACCACCTGAAAAATTCAGGATTTCAAATTTTCCAATATTTAATAGTGCAAGATACACGAAAAAACATATAACCATTTTTTCATCCCATTTTGATTTCAAAATTGTAAATACAAGGATAAAAAGAACCAGTAAAAATCATGTGCTTTATAAGAACCCTGTATAGGAGAGAATATGTATGGTACCTCGGTTTTCTAGCTCTGTCAATCATCGGATGAGAGGATTTCCATCGTAAATTCCACATACAGTTCATATCAAAACAACAAAAGACAAAAATGACTCTCCTCCAAAAATATAAATAGTGGGATAATGAGAGAGTCTCATATTTCATTTCTAGACCGAATTGTCTGACATATTCAATGAACTAATCTCTTACCAAAAAATATATGTTCACTGTATACAATGAAAACCTTCAAGAAGAGCTACGAACACCTCTTATCCTAGGGAAGTATACTTGATGATTTATATATTTTTCATCCATTTTTCAAATTATATAGGGCACTATACAATGGACTAAAATAAATTACAAGATAACATCACTAGTCTCTATGAATAGAAAATTAATGGTAGATGAATGTTTTTTCACACTACATCCAGAATCCATGCCTACTACTGCTCTGAATTTTTCCCCATATTGTGAAACACCCATGAAGAGTCAAAAGAACCACCCTCCTTGAGCATATGAGTAGAGGGTTCCAAGGGGAAATAATTTTTTTTGGAAGGAGTAATAAATTTTACATATTTTAATATGATCAATTATGTATATATATTTTATTCTATATGGAAAATGATTTACACGGTCGACTATAGATGAGGAGGGATAACCAAATAGTTCTTGATGACTACCCGGATTATTTTATCTTTTGTTGGATTCTGAGACATAACATTTAGGAATGATTTATATTCATTGACATCTTATTTAAAAAGGCGGATTTTATGAAAGTAAATTTGGTATGGACACCAACATATGTTTTTCTGATTCTGTCACTACCCATGAGGAAAAAGTTGAGTGGAACAATGTTTTTTGCATGAAGGAACATAATTTTTATATTTGGAAGAATAAAAATACAATAAAAAATCTCATGGTATTCACCAACCATAGTTTAAACAAACAACTATACCCCTAGCCTATCTTGATGCAACTCAGCTGATGTTATCATATCCAAAACCCTCCAAAATTTTACCATTAAAAAAAATCTAGACGAGAATGATAGGGACTAAGAATATGAGGATGAACCTGCATCAAATCCAAAGTCAAATCATACTCTTTCAGACTTAATGCCTACATATTTGAATCAACAGGGACCACCATTTCAAATAGAATCACAAAAAATGACATGGCATACAAAGGCCTCATTGAAAGTGGAGATGATCTTTGGTTATGTTAATGTAATTCAATTAATGTATCACTTCCCTAATGATGATTATGGTTATGATCCTGAGTTCCACACAAATTATTGGGGAGTTGAGGAGGAGCCCACAAAAGATGGGGATATAGGGTAAGGTGCACCCATTATAGAAGTGAGACTTCTAGATATGCCCCTGATCAATCTATCAATGTTTCTAAAATCCCATTTGTGAGTTATCTATGAACAGTAAAACATCCAACAACATCAAAATCCACTATGACTCTATTACTATGGAATATCAATTATAAGAGGAGTAAGAGTAAATTCACCATCGGTATGTTAACACACCTTCGCATCTGAACACAGTAGGGGTAGAGGAGCCTAAAACTCCTATCGTAAGGGTAAATCAATCTACATCAAATACAAAATCCCTTATATAACCAAAAAAATAGAATCCCCATACATGGAAGCACCGAAATTTAGTCCATTTGTATGAAATCCTAATATAGTTAGACTTGGTACTGACCAACCTATCAATCCTAGATTCCCTGATATTGTCAAAATACCTAATGGAAGCACCCATATAGGCATTTATAAGCCCACAAGAGTTTAATGTTTATGTTTCTACAGAAGAGGTATATGTGATGGGGACTAATAAAATGAAATTTTTTATAGTTATCTCCATTACATATCATGACGAATATTCCAGTGTAACACCCTAAAATTATAAAGGTATAAATGACTAAATGATATGACACATGTCAAAGAGTTGGACCTTTCTTCTGTAGAGACATCCTGATTAGAGCACCAAAGTTAAGCATTCATGGCCTTGAGTAGTGAACAAGATGGGAGGCATTCTAGGAAGTTTCCAAGGGTTTGTGTGTTTGATGACAAAACACAATGGAAATGACATATATTGACCTATGGGGATAGTCTTTAGTCAGATGACCTGTTCAGGCCCGTGGTTGTGCACTAGGGAGGGTGCCACATGTCTGTGGGGCAACTGGTGGGTCAGGACCCAATTACAACGTAAAAGAGGGGTGTCCTTTTGGTCATCGAGACCAAGTTGATACATTTGTTATAAGAGGTGGAACCCAACATTATGTGCACTGTAATCCCTGGGTTGTGATGTAGAGTCCACAACGGGGATGCTGAGCTCTAAAGCGGGTGATTGTAAGACCCCAAAATTATAAAGGGTTAAATAAATAAATGATATGACTCATGTCACCAAGGTGCAACTTCCATTTCGATAGACTGACGGATTAGAACTCCACATTTAAGAATGTTTGGCATAGAATAGTGATCATGATGGGCGACCTTCTGGGATGTTTTCCAGGGTGTGTGTGAGTGAGGACAAAACACACTGGAAAGTACATGTGTTGGCCTATGGGGATAATCATAAGTCAGATTACCAGTTGGGGCACATGGGTGGGCCCTAGTGTGGGGACCATGTGTCTGTGGGGAAACTGGTGGTACCTGGCGTGCCAGGACCCGAAGACCATGTTAAGATGGCGTGTATGTGCGGTCATTTGGACCCAACTATTACATTCATTATATATGGACACATAAGAGCATTGTATTCGTATAGTAGGATTAATGGTGTCGATGTCCAAAAAGTATTCATAAACAATGGTTTCGGATTTTATCTCATTCCACTGTGAACACTCAGCCGAATGTGCTGCAACGTGGATAACCTATCACCTTTTATCATTACACTACATGGTTTTGAAAGAAGTGATATATATATATTTAGCTTATGAAATATTAATGATTAGTTTGGAGTCCTCATGGAAAACTCAGAATTTCTGGTTGTTCAGCAGAACAAGACGTTCAACATCCTACTATGAATGCCTTGGATGAATCAAAAAATTGAAATGGCTTCATCATACCATAAATTTATCAACTAAGTCGTTAATAGATAAAATAGGCACATTTCATTCTGATAGGGCCTCATTTTAATTCTATGAATCACATTTTTTTATGTAGGATTCAATCCGAGGAAAGGGAAAAAATTCGATGATTGTGTTTTTTGGGTCAACACATTGAATGGAATGGAAATTATCCTGATGAACCCCTTTAAATAGATCAATGAAAGAATAAATGTTACCCTTTAATTAGGTTAGGTATATAAATCCAAATTTTTATACATATTCTGTAGTCCTCATGATTTCAGTCATGACTACTAAGTCGAGCAATGTTGAAAAAGATGATGAATCCCCTAAAAATAGTGAAAGATCAGATAAAAATGTATTTATTCTATCCCAAGAGATCAATGAAATCATTTCCTAACTATATAAGGTTGAATAGGTTGTCCCATCATGCAAATATTATTAAGACATGTCTCCATACATCAAATCATACTTTCTAGAGTTTTATGAAAATTATGTTTCATCTACTTGGTCAAAAAAAGTCATTTCATAATTTGAATATCAAGATATTGGATCCTCACCTAACTATTGAAAACATTTCCCTGTATATTTTACCTATGTGGAACAAGAGTAAGAAAATAAAGATGACGAAGAATAATAGGATGAGGACCTTATAGACACCCTCATGAATTTAGGAGGGATATTCTACCACCATTTATGAACTCATAGATAAAAATTTGGATACAATTGAAGACCCAGGACCCATATTGATTAGTGTGGCTATGTCTTTTAATGAAATTTTTTTTTCTACCTCCTTCCTGAAGTATCATCATGATTTATTCACCCGTAACTACACAAAAATGAAGGGCCTAAATCTCAAGGAGGACACTAACCACCTGGGCTTGTCAAAGGCCCACTAAGGCTATAAATAGACATCCCTAATGACTCACCAAACACAAAATTCCAAAATTGAGGCTGAAATGGAGAGGATAATCCATGATAGAATAATTAAATAGGTCCAATATCCCCATATGTTGTTAAATATTTTCCCCTAAAAATATGAATTGACAAATCAGAGTCTATAGTGATTTTATAGAACTCAACTAGCACTACTCGAAGGACGAATTCCCAATCCCAACCATTGATCTATTTATTAGGTAAATATCTATATATCAAGATATATCCTTGATGTACATTTGTTCATGAAATAATAAATTCCTAATGAAGAAGAAACATGAACAAGACACTACCTTCAGGACAACATAGGGAGTGTTTTTCTATCCGTTAATACCCTTTAGCTTAAAAAATATATTTCTACATACCAACATGTCATTTATCGCATATTTAAACCCTTACTATTAATGTTATTAAAATTATATATTGATGTCCTAGTGGTTGAATATCGACAAAACTCTCACCACATAGAATATTATGAAACCATCATAAAAAATATCAACAACACATATAAAAAATGAACACCTTGAAATTGTTTTGGTGTCACATGAGTAAAATTTATCGACATTCTCATATTCCATCATGGAATAAAATTAGACTCCAAAAATACAAATTATATGATTGTTATTTAACCTCATCGCTACCTCATAGTGTTGAGAGGACTTGAAGGACACTTGGCCAACATTCAACGATTCCTAGCCAAACATTCAAGAAAATGTCATCCATTTCCTAGGTTGATGAAAATGGGGAGGAGGTGCTAAATTTTAGTATACTGATAATTTTTTGGAAGCATTTGAAACACTCATGATGTATCTCTTGAGAATTCTTATAGTGATGTTTCCTATGGAAGGAAGACTACTTTTTCAATATGTGAAATCCAAAGACAAATCAGTAGGTTCATTCCTTGCACAAAATAATGACAGTAGTAGTAAAAACTACATCAATTACCAATGTTTGACAAAGAAAAATGATAAGAGTAATTATTTTGATATCGAGAAGAGAATCCTAGATCTTTGTTTTATATTCTATAATCTATGGAATTGCTTGTAGTATCATGATGTCCATTTGGTGACTTGCTGCTACCCACTCAAATAAAATATTAACTGACCGATGTTAATTAAGAATTGATCATGGTGGACAATAATATTGTAGAAGTTTGATATTTTATTCATTACTCATAATGAATTTAATGAATAGAAATGAGTTGAATTACTAGTATAGAAACCCTTGATATAAATTAATTCCTTGGATAACAATCTACCAAATGAAGAGGTTTTTTTCCATTCATGTGGCTCCACAATAAGGAATTTTTTTTAAAGTGCATCTAGAAGCCTAAACAGGAGGTGGATGGAATTTAATGTGCTCAACAATGTGGGGCTACGAGTTGTGATCATATCTTCAAAAAATAATGTCCCTTGTTACTAATTCATTCTATTGGATGTGTTCATGAACAATGAAGTAGATTATTATTATCAAATTTTAGGGATAGATCAACAACATCAGGCACAATAAAATAACTTGACTTTAAAATGAAATTCAAATCTAGACATCAAGTAAATCAACAAGGAAAATGACATAAAATAGAAGCTATAATCTACTAAATAAATCATTTATATGGATTAATATCAGAATTCCTTTTGGATCCTACATTGACTCATATCCCATAGTTTCAAAACTCTCTAGGAAACACATTATCAAATATAACCATTGATCTATTCGATCCAAACTATGATAAAACATTAATTTGTATTTCACATCAATAGATGGTTACACATTTAATTCAAATGAATGTGTAAGAGATCAATAATATGATTCCCATCCCTAAAACATATGGTCCTACAACCATATATATGACATCCATTATAGACTACCTTCTAAAGGGAGAGCTCAAAATTAAGAGATCCATGAGAGATTAAATCAAATAAAAGAAATTATTTTTCTTCTATATGAACAGATCTATCATCTAATGTAACACTATAAGTAGATCCTTGATGGGGTCCTTCATCAATGCATTGATGGGGAAGATACATGTATTAACAAGAAGGAAGTGTTTACTGAAGCCATTAGGAACCACCAACCAGGATCCACGATTTACTATCAAATTTGATTCCTTCAGTACTGATAGACAACTATAATGTCAGACTACACTAAATTCACAAAATTTCCATTCTTTATAGGTTCATGCAAACTTCATTCACGAACCCTTGAATTTTCTTCAAAAAACAAAATACTTAGAGTCATTTTACATCTGGGGAATGAACGTCATGGGAAAATATCCTCCCACTACGATCAAGAAGATCAAATATTTTCTTATAGAATCCAACTTTATCTCAAAGTGGGATGAAACCAAAGCCCTTAAAGAGTTCGAGATAAGGAAGTAATAAGTGAAGAAGATAATACCATGTTTAATGAATCCATGAATTATGAAATGGATTATATGTAACAAAACCAAGACTAAATTTTGGTTGATATTTTATAATATGTAAAGCCTATTGGTTGAAAATGGATATTCAAGAGGAAACACAACATGGAAGGAAAACTCAATACCTATAAATTGTGATAGGTTTCAAAAGGGTCTAAACAACATAAAGCAATTGCATATGTCCAAACCTTTTCACCAGTTTTGATACTAAAATCCATCATTAATGTTATATTTATAATGAATTTTGATGATTATCATATATTAAAAATGGATTCCAAAAAAGACATGCCTAATAGGAACCTTTAAGAAGATGTCTATATGACATAAATAGAAGGATTTGAGACTCTATTGGATAATATCAATGTTTGAATGTTGAAAAATTTATTTATGTATTCATGAATGAATCCAGGTCATGCAATATTCATTTTGATCAGGACATGATGGAATTTGGTTTCATAAAAAATGAAAATGAGTCATGGGTCTACAAATAATTCAGTGGGAGTGCAGTCATTTTCATAATAGTATATATTGATGAAATATTACTCATTGGAAACAAAATACCATTCAAAATGTCTATTACGCTGTGGTTTAATAAGTGATTTGCTATGAATAATTTGGGAGAGGAAGAATATATTCTTTAGATCTAGATTCTTTGTGATAGATCGAATAGGTTTCTCAGACTATGTAAAAGTACATACATTGACAATATGCTGAATAGATTTTGTATGGAACAATCCAATAGGGGATTGTTATGAATGTCACAAAGCATTCCCTTTTCCATGAAAATGTCTCTTTATACACATGAAGTATGAAATATAAAGGTAGAAATTATATATGCATCATCGATTGGTTCAGTTAGGTATGCTATGTTATATACTACGTTATATGTCTCATATGCATTTAGTGAGGTAGGAAGATATCACAATGATGGTAACTAACAATGGATGGTAGTCAGTACTATCCTTAATTAGTTGAGGCGTGCTATGGATATGTTCCAAGTCTATGGGGGAGATGAATAACTATTAATTAGAGGATATTCATATGCTATTTTACAAACTGATCAAAAATGACATTAATTCACAAATGAGTTACTTATTCAATTTGAATAGATGATATATGATCTAGAAGTGCTAAAATAAAGATGTGGTTGCAGATTCTATAGCAGAGTCCACATATATTTCATTTGTTGATGAAACTAATGAAGTATTGTGGATGTGATTCTTCTTCCTAGAGATTGATATTATATATTGTAGTAATGATCGAATCGAACTCAATTGTAAAAATAATGCATCAATATATATTGAAAATGATCCATTGTACCATTAGTCAATGAAGCACATACATTGGAATTATCATATTTTGAGGGATTTTTCTCAGTGAGGTGAAGTTGTAGTGAGAAGTATCTCTATAAAAGGCAATGTGGTGAAATCCTTTAATAAATATTTGAATTAGTAGAACATGACTATCTTGTGAGGTCCAGTGGACAGATGTTTATAGGTAGTAGAATCTAGTCCAAGTGGGAGATTATGGAGTCAGTGTCATGGGACTAACTATTTATACATGTATTACATGTATATTCGATGTATTCAATATAAATAAAAGTTATCATTATATATTGTTTGTTGTTCTGCATGACTCAAATGTTATAATTTCCTAATATATATTCCACATTGATAAGGTTATATCTATTCCACATAATTATGAGATCCCTGATGTTCTATAATGATATTCTAAATTAATGTTCTTCAATTTTATAACATACTATATTGTGATAGATATTACATAGGATTTATGGTGTGAGTACTCATATTAAGATTAGGCTTCTTCTCATTAAGTTCCCACATAGTAATCTAAAAGAAGAGAGAATTTGAGAACATACCTACCTGTAGGAATTCCTCATGTTTTGGTTTCATTGGATATTCCTATCTAAGAACATGCATGATGGTCCTCGGACAATATCATTATTATGAATTCATGTTAAAACACACCTACATATATGTAATTTTTATACCATGATTATAAAAATTCAAGGAGATGTTGGACACATTGGGGGTGTGACTATTTACATGTAATTAATGTCTATGCCTATGTGGGCTTTTTCCCTTCCATCCTTTTTGATTCTGACATCTCATCCCTTCGAATAGAATAGATTCATCAAATTATATTACCTGTCCATGGTTTAATGACACGCTTTTTTCAGATAGTCAAAAAAACTTATCGAGCATATAGGTTGGTGACATGGTGGTGAATCCTTCTTGTTGATACATTTTGAAAAAATAATTATATTATATAGTGAGTTTCCATGTGTGGTTTTCAATGTTGTTACATTATGTTCTTTATCATGGATCAATGGACCTTTTTTGTAAAAACCCAGATCTTCGTTTCAGGTATGTTTTATCTTTCCTGTTCGTTTTTAAGAAAAAGTGGAAAATCTAGATATTTTCAAAGTACACACCATGTACATTATATGTACACACCGTGTGCTGGCCGTGTGTGTGCCACACACACGGTGTATAGGGGTGATGTGGAGGTCTCTTAAGGTGGAGTATGGAATGCCAAAGTACATGTCGTGTACCCTAGAAGTACAATCTGTGTAATTTATTTTTTTTCATTAAACGGACTAGGGCTGTGTCTAATGGATGAAGACATCTTCTTCTCCAGGTTCATCGACCGAGAGCGCCCGTACATCCGCGAACACAATCTGAGCTCCCGAGCCTCTGTCTGTTTGGCTAATCGACCGCTATTTATAGCTTTGGAACCGCATCAGTGATCTCTTCCTTCTGCTTGAGTATCATTCTATGATTTTCCCTCTTTCTCATGTTATCGTGGGTCGAGTGTTTTGTGTGTTTTCATAGATCTATGACATTCTAAAGAGAATTAATCCTCATGGATCAAGTATATTGATCATTTATCATCGAGGATGGGGGTTGGTGCCTTACCATTATATATATTTGAGTTTTTATGTGCAAATTCCACCAATACCCGTGAACAGGGTATTGCGTTATTACCATTTTCCCCTATTATTTTCTTGTCATGCTTGTATGCTTGTGTAGAGGTAAATTTGAACATGTTTTATGATGATTGCTTTTCTTGGATGTTTTTCCCTTGCCTTTCATTTGATACAATCATTGGGTATTGATAGCCTTGGTCCATTATACATGTATTCCATGCCTTCTGACTGTAGGATACAATGCTTTTCTTTACATGCTTGTTTTGTTGTAGAATGGTTAACCATGTAGCTCTGTATCTGTACATTGGCCTTATAGAATTATTATGTACTTACTGGAATGAGACTGAGAGAACCTGGTGATATAGGCTATAAGGGATAGACCGAGTGAGCTTCCAAGACAGTCTTGTATGATATAGACTACAGGGGGGAAGACTGAGTGAGCTTCCTCAGAGAGTCTTGGACATTATAGACTACAGGGGATAGAACAAGTGAGCATCCCAGAGAGTATTGAATATTATAGAAAACATGAGGATAGATCGAGTAAGCTTCATTAGAGAGTCTTTACTTGTTTGATTTTTCTTTAAAACCATTCCAGGCTAGAGAATGAATTGACTAAGTGAGCATCCTTAGAGTGTATGTGAAAGACCTGATACTATAGAAGGAATTGACAGAGTTATCTTCATCAGAGTTTCTAGACCTTGGGTCTATAAAGGGATTAGACCATGTGATCTACCTTAGAGAGTCCTAGACTACCCTAGACTATAAGGGGAATTGACCGAGCGAGCATCCCCAGAGAGTCTTATAATTTAGTATGACCCAACTAGATGGGTTAGGCTCAGTACACCGTCAAGAGGGTTTTTGGTACTTCTTGGATAAGACCAGGGGTTGGGTGTGAGGTCTTCCCATATTGGTTCATGTTGTGGTTAGCTATTTTCTTCACTGATTATTATTGTTTTGTGGATTAATTATTGTTCATATCATCTAGTTACTATTACTGTTTACTGCTTGCAGTTCACTATTATTGTTTACTACTTACTATACTTTTACATACCATATACTCACAAACTGTTAGGAACATTAATTAAAGTGATTTCCTAGTGGGATTTAGTCTCATACCCTATTTGTGTCATGCTTTTCGGCCCATGAAGACAATGTTGTTGCAGGTATAGACAAGGGCAAGCGCCCTTCAACTTCGGGTTCATGATTTTCTTTGTAGAATGAGGGCATGATACAAAGACGATGCTTGCGATGCTGAGGAGTAGATTTTGTTTTTTTACCTTATTTTGGTATTATTTTTTCTTCCAAAATTGTGACCTATTTGGATGTTTTCTTAGATATGTATCATGCATTATTTCATATATATACATTGTTCTCCAGTTTTTTATTGTTTTAGTCTTCTGCTGATTATTGTTATTGTATGTTGATTGCTTGCGCTATTGCATGCTTTGTTTTAATCCACTGTGTACTCTTTCAATAAGGGAATTGTTTCCCCACTATCACACCAAAAGACCTCAATGCTTTTTGGCAGCCTCTGGCATTTGGGGAAATGCGCTTGAGGCCATGTGACCAACTGGGTACAGGGTGCCTCTGGGTGGATTCTAGAACCGAGAGGTTACAAAGTGGTATCAGAGGGATTTACTTTCCTCTGATTTACTATTTGGATCCTTTAGCCAGGTATAGGATGGATTCGTTAGTTGGTAATAATTTTTGCCCGGTAGTAGCTAACCTATGTACAGGGAAAAGCTAATCTACATCATTTATTGTAGTTTTATGGTACTGAGATTTTATGTTTGATATGATTTCACCTAGAGTGATTCACATGCCTTGTGTTACTATTGTTGTGCTATTTCTGTTCTATATTTGTGGCAGAAAAATGAGATGAGGTTATTCCATCTCAAGAATCATATAAGAACATTATTGAAACTACATTCCATGCATTATGGCCATGCCATCTCAGGTGCATTAGTGATTCCATGTTGATGTGATAGACGTTGTTTAGATTATGCATGATGTTGTGATGGATGTTTTTATAGAATCCCTGTTGTTTGAGAGAGAAAATGTTTTTTGTACATTGCTTAAATGAACGCCAAATTTTGGGTGTGAGGTGTTATGGGCCACCATGAATCAGAACTTGGTGGATTGTTGACTTGTTTTTTTTCATATATATCACTTGTAGGGTGTGCCAAATTTGATTCGTGGGTAATGTTGGCCCTCACGGATCGGAATTTGGTACCTCTATGTTTGTTTTTCAATGTTTTCTAGGAATCAGTTTAGTTTCTGAGATACTCCCCAAAAAAACCCAGAATACATGGTGTGTAATAGACTTCACACCCTGTAGTTTTAATCTGTGTCCCTGACTATGTGAGAAAAAACATGGGGTGGTGAAAAAAAATTAGGAACACACCGTGTACGGTAGATACACGTCTTGTAGTAGTGAGTCGTGTACCCGGTTGTGTCACTAACAACACGGGTCATGGAAGCTCATGAGGTACACGCTGTGTTTTCTATAAACACGCCATGTAGCCCTATCTTAGGTACCCGACCATGTCATGAACAACACGAGCAGGTGTTGTCTTATACTATACACGCCATGTTTGTTCGGAACATTCCATGTAAGGGGTTATCCATGTAGTTGGCCATTTAACTAATAACATGGTTGCCGAAACCATGTCTAGTACACGCTGTGTTGTTAGTGAACATGTCGTCTTGCCTAGGATTAAGTGGACTGTGTGGGTTAGTTGTGTAAAGAGACTCTGGCAGGGGATGGAGTTAATGTACATTCCGTGTGTGTGGTGACAACAAGCCATGTAGTCTGGGGTGTTATACGACCAGAGGTGGAATAAGTACACACCCATGTGAATGGCTTTAAGGAACATACCATGTAGTTTTATACACGTAGTGTAGTCATCTTTTTTATACTTGAGTGTTTCTTTCTCCCATTCTCATATTGTTCCATTGTGTTCCCTATCCTTGATAATCATTATCTAAGGTGTTCTTTAGATCTTTTAGAGCTCTGCCTCCGAAAAGAACTCCAGCTATACGTCAGCTGCCAGACAATGATCAAACACCGGATATGGCCGACCAGGGATCTCTTGAAGATCCTTCTATAGATCCTCAAGCTATGCCTGCCTTGGCACTAGTAGTTATACCCATTTCAGGCACAGATACACAGTTCATCAAAGACTTTTTTAGGATGATGCAGACCTATCATAGAGTGCCGCCTCCTGCCCTATCGATGGCTGAGTTGACATATGGTTTCCAGTAGTAGAATGCTACTAATTTCTCATGGAATGGAGGTCCCCAGGCTATAGAGTCGTGGATAGAGGCCATGCTGATGATCATCAACAACCTGGAGATACCTCCAGGGAAAAGGGTATAGATGGATACTTATATTCTCTAAGACACTACCAAGAGGTGGTGGTAGCTGATCTCATAGTCAGGGCACCGACAAAGTATGACTTGGGATGAGTTTTAGCACATCTTCTAAAATTAAATCTAACCAGAGACCATGAGATCCAACCGAGCCCAGGATTTTATGAGTCTTGAGCAAGGTACCCTTTTTGTTATGGAGTACTTGTATCATTTTACTGGGCTACAACACTTCACGCCGATTCTAGTAGGCGATGAGCATTTCCATGAGAGGAATTTTGAGAACAGTTTAAAGTAGGAGATCTGTTTTCAGGTGAATATATTTATGTTGACTTTGATATCCACTATTGTCAACCAGGTGCTGATTAATGAGCACAGTCTGATTGATTCTAGAGTAGTGGGCCATGGTGGCTTGACATCCTAAGCCAGTGTTCCTCTTATTGATAGTAAGAAGTGTCTTAGGGAGTCTGCTCGAGGGGATCAGGGTAGGTGGAATGTATCTTCGGGCATCTAGTTTTTATTCTACCAATGTGGTAGGAGTGTGCATACTAGGCCTCAGGGCTAGAGAGACCCGATAGAGTGTTGATCTTATGGAAAGATGGGACAACTTCAGCGTTTTTGTCATATCTTCTCGCCTACAATTGGTGGTAGGGGTTCTTCTATGTCCCCACGTACAGGTGATGTATCGCCAGTTTCTCACCAGTCTGTGAACTAGAGTTCATCCAGCCATTCGTGCGGAGTTGGATGTCGCGGTCATGGTGGTCAGTCACCAGGTTAACATCGACAGTATAGTGGATCAGCTCAGAGTGGTCATCTAGGGGCACATGGCCGCGGTATAGGCCATACTTTCTCTGTGGATCAAACCTATTAGGAGCTGGATCCCGGTACTTCTACAGTTTGAGGCATGATCTTAGTAGCCTTAGTTTTATCTTCATATCTTTTAAATATTTGTGCATCACATATCTTTATCTCTTTTGTTGTTTTGGAGAGCCTTGGGATCTATATCATTGCATCCACCGACATGTTGACACCTGAAACACCACTGGGAAAAAAGAAGTCTATCATACGTTAGTGCAGAGAGTTCCCTCTTGAGGTTGCAGGCTGTCAGTTCATAT
This sequence comes from Viscum album, assembly GCA_963277665.1. NCBI lineage: Eukaryota > Viridiplantae > Streptophyta > Magnoliopsida > Santalales > Viscaceae > Viscum > Viscum album. The sequence continues at coordinate 1,677,115,251 of OY728133.1, forward strand.
GGGACATCTATATCCTAGAGATGACATGATATGATGTCATTGTCAGTATGGACTACTTAGTTCCCTTACAGGCAGTTGACTATTTCTATCGTTGTAGGGTGAGTTTCGTATCACCAGAGGGATGATCATTTCTTCATAGAGACAATGGGAATTTCTAGGTGGGTAGTGTTGGTCCCGAGCATCATGGGAAATGAGAAGTTACATCCCAGGATTCATGTCTTTATCTGGATGACCAGGGGACTTCGTAGTTAGACTTTCCTCTAGTGGTTGATTGTTTCAAGGATGTCTTTCTAGAGGACATTCCAGGTTTTCCTTCAGCGCATGAGGTAGATTTCTTGATTGATCTCGTTCCAAGAGTAGCACTGGTGTGCATTCCTCCTTATATGATGGCTACACTTGAGTTGCAGGAGCTCAAGAAGATGTTGTAGGAGTTGTAGGCAAAGGGTTTCATCTGACCCAGTACATCTCTTTGGGGTTTTCTTGTCCTAGTTCCGAAAAAGGAAGATGTCATCCTTAGGAATTACGTGGATTATCAGAAGCTGAACTAGTTAATAGTCAAAAACTGATATCCCTTGCTATGGATCGACGACCTATTTGATCAGCTTCAAGGTTCCCGGGTGTTCTAAAAGATCGATTTGAGGTTCATTTATCATCATTTGGGCATTAGAAAATTGAATATACCTCTTAAAAAATTCAAGTGTAGGTATCCTCTGTACGGGTATACAGTCATGCCATTCAGTCACACGAATGTGCCCGCTGTTTTTATGGCCCTAATGAACGGTGTGTTCCATCCATACATGGATTCCATTGTTGTGGTTTTCGTGGACGACATATTGGTGTACTCTCACACTCGACAAGACCATGCTACCCATATTGAGATCAATCAGAGTTCACTGAGAGATCATCAGTTATATGCTAATCTCTCAAAATGTTACATTTGGATGGATCAGATTCACTTCTTGGGTCATGTTATCTCAGAGACAAGAGTATTAGTTGACCCAAAGAAAGCGAGAGCTGTGGTTTCCTAGGAGAAGCTGAAGAATGTCTTTGTCGTGAGCTGTTTTCATGGTCTGGCTGGATACTACATGCATTTCATTCAAGACATTTTCACGCCTTGCAACACCGCTGAAAAGTCTGTCCAATAAAGGGGCAATGTTCTTATGGTCAGATTCCTATGAGTCAGCCTTTCCAGATCTGAAGGGGAGGTTTACATCATCACTGATACTAGACACGCCAGATCCGGGAAAGAGCTATAAAATCTACTGTGATGCTTCAAGTGTCGGTTTGGGAGTTGTGATTATGCAGGGAGATGGATTCGTTGCATACAGGTATCTGCAGTTGAGTCCACACAAGAGAAACTACCCGACGCACGATATGGAGTTTGTAGTTGTGGTTTATACGTTACGTTATTAGAGACATTACCTTCTGGGTGTTCTCATTGAGGTTTTCACCGACCACAAGAATCTCAATTGCATCTTCACTCAGTGATATATAAATCTGTGATAGAAAAGGTTGGTCGAGTATCTCTAGTGCTTTGACATTGAGATTGCCTATACTTCGGGAAAGGGGAACGTTGTGGCTGATGCATTGAGTGGGATAACCAAGATTCAAGTAGTTTAGGAGGCCAGCAGTGAGTGGTAGCATATGGATCAATTCTCAGAGATGCATTTGGAGGTGCATGACAAACAGGGTTAGACTTTTCTATCATATGTTGCCATTACATCTACCATTCTTGATCGGGTACAGATGAGGCAGCTATCAGACTCAGAAAGCCTAGTCTTTCGAGAGAGTGTGTCAGAATAGGACTCTCTTTCTCGATAGATAGTGGGTGAGGAGGATATCTTGTGTTTCCTAGGATGCGTATGGGTTCTAGTAGACATACGTGAGGAACTGATGTTGGATTTTCATTCTTCAGTTTGGGTAGTATATCCTGGAGTCACCAAGATGTATCTAGATCTACACCTCCAGTACTGGTGGCCATGTATGAAGAGGGATGTTGTTGGGTTCTTCATGAGACGTTCTTCTTGTCTGTAAGTGAAATCAGAGCATTTGCGACCAGCATGGCTTTTACAGTAGTTACCCATTCCAGAGTGGAAGTGTAAGGATGTTGCGATGGACTTCATGACAGTTTACCATGATCACCTCGAGATAGTGATGCTATTTTTGTTGTCGTTGACAGGCTTACGAATGTTTCTCACTTCTTGCAGATCAAGGAGACATTCAGTGTTGATGAGTTGGGGTAGTTGAACATCTGATAGATTGTACGTCTTCATGGAGTTCCACACTCCATAGTTTCAGATAAAGATACATGTTTTACTTCTCGATTCAAGAAGAGTCTTCAAAAGGCATTGGGTACATAGGAACTTGTGAGTACAACATACCATCCCCGGATAGATAGCCAGTCCGAGCATATGATCCAGGTGCATGAGGATATGCTTGAGCTTTCATTCTAGACTATGGAGGTTTTTGGAAGAAGCATATCCCTCTTGTGGAGTTTACCTATTACAATAGTTTTCAGTCAACTATTCATATGGCACCATACAAGGATTTGTATGGTAGGCCATGCCGATTACCATTGTGCTGGCTGGAGAAAGGAGAGTCAGATTTGTTGGGACCTCGTCTTGTTTAGGAGACCTCAGAGCAGATAGAGTTAATTCAGAGAAGGATGGATATGGAACAGTCTTGACAGAAGTCTTATGCTGATCAGCAGAGACGACCTCTGGAATCGAGGTCGGGGATCAGGTTTTCCTGCGTGCCGTACCTTGGTTGTTACACAAGAGGATTCCGAGATAGGGTATGCTTCACCATGGTACGTCGTCCCGTATGAGGTGTTGGAATGATTTGGGCTAGTTGCCTATCGGTTGCAGTTACCTGAGAGGTACTGGGCTATGCATGATTTCTTCTATATCTCTTAACTCCGACATTACTTTTCATACCCATCTCATGTCTTTCAACCTGAGGAGGCAGATCTCAAAGTGGATGAGTCATTTGAGGAGCATCCTATCTGGATCGTTTATTTTAGTACGAAGGTTCTCCATGGCCGATATGTTCCCCTGGTACGGGTGCTATGGTAGCACGAGCGAGTACAGGATGAGACCTTGTAGAGGGAGGCCGATGTACAATCACAGTGGCTAGAGCTGTTCAGGGTTTCATCTTCCATGCCTCGCTAGAGAAATTCAAGGAAGAAATTATTTAAGGGTGTATGTTTTTAAGAACTTGGATCTTCATTTTAGGTATGTTTTTCATTTTCTGGTCATTTTTAAAAAAAAGCGGAAAATCTCCAAATTTTAAGAGTACATGCCATGTAAATAATAAGTACTCACCGTGTACTTTGATGCAGTGGTAGACTTTGTACTTTGATACAGCACCAGGCCGTGTGCTGGCCGTGTTCTTCTCGCACACAAGGTGTGTAGGGGCGATGTGGAGGCCTCATAAAGCAGAGTATAGAAAGTCCAAGTACACACTGTGTACCCCAAGAGTACCCAATGTGTATTTTTTTTCATTAACCCGACCAGTGACGCGTCTAATAATCAAAAACATCTTCTTCTCCTGGTTCATCGACCGAGATCACCCGTAAAGCCACAAACACCCTCAGAACAACTGATCCTCGGTCTGTTTGCTGAATCGACCATCGTCGATTGCATTGGAATGAAAGAGTTGAGCTCTTCCTTCTTCTTGAGTCTCATTCAATTATTTAACCCTTTCTCAAGTTATCATGGGTTGAGAGTACTGTGTGTTTTCGTAGATCTACGACGTTCCAATGAAAATAAAGCCTCATGGTTCAAGTATATTGACATCCTAGCGTCGAGGTAGGTGGTTTGTGCCTTACCTTTAGATTTAATTGATTTTTATGTGAAAATTACTACAATACCCATTAATGGGGTATTGCGTGATTAAAATTTTCCCCTATTGTTTTTCTGACATGCATGTATGCTTGTATAGAGGTAAATTTGAACATGTTTGAGGATGATAGTTATGCTTGGGTGTTTTTCCCATGCCTTGCACTTGTTACAACCTTAGGTTATTATTAACCATTGGTCGTTATACATGTTTTCCATTCCTTGTGATTGTAGTATGGAATGCTATTCTTAACATGCCTGGTTTATTGAAGAATTGTTACCCTAGTAGATTTGTAGGTTTACTTTGGCCTTATAGCATTATTATGATCTGACTAGAACGGGACCGTGGGAACCTTGTTCTATAGACTATAAGGAATAGATCGAGTGAGCTTCCAAGAGAGTCTTGAATTTTATAGACTATAGATGGGTAGACCAAGTGAGCTTCCTCAAAGAGTCATGGATAGTATAGACTATAGGGGTTTGACGGAGTGATATTCCAAGAGAGTATTGGATATAATAGACTACATGAGGATAGAGTAAGTGAGCTTCCACAGAGAGTCTTTATTTGATTTATTTTTCATTAAAAACATTCTAGTATAGAGAAGGAATTGACTGAGTGTGCTTCATTAGAGAGTCTGGGATAAAGCTGAGACTATAGGAGAAACTGTCCGAGTGAGCTTCTTTACAGAGTTTCTAGACCTTGGTGCTATAAGGGGATTTGACCATGTGATCTACCTCAGATAATCCCTAACTACCCTAGACTATAAGGGGAATTGACCGAGTGAGCTTTCTTTGAGAGTCTAATAATTTCGTTTCACCAAACAAGAGGGGTTAGGTTGAGTGTACTTCCAAGAGGGTGGTTGGTACGTCATGGATAGGACCAGAGGGTTGGCTAGGAGGACTTCCCATAGGGGTTCCTATTGTGGTTAGCTGTTTGATTCACCGCTTCTTGTTGTTCTGTGGATTGATTACTTTGAATATCATCATGTTACTATTACTGCTTACCGCTTTCTATTTATTGTTAATGTTTACTCCTTACTATAATTTTAACGACCATATACTCACTAAAAGTTAGGCACAGATTTTTCAGGTGGTTGCCTACTAGGATTTAGTCTCACAACCTGTTTGGGCCATGCTTTTGGGCTGATGCAGACTATGTTGTGGCAGGTTATAGACAACATCAAGCGCCCTTCAGCTTCCGGTACATGATTTTCTTTGGAGGAAGAGAGCGTGGGACAAGGCTTAGGCCTGTGATGCTGAAGAGTAACTTTTGTTTTTCTTTTGTACCTTGTTTTGGAATTTTTTATACTTCCATCATTGTGACCTGATTGGCTGCTTTCCTAGATATGTATCATTCATAATTTCATATATACACATTGTGCTCCAGTTTTTTATTTTTTTAGTCTTCTGATGATTTTGGTAGTTTGATATTTATTTCTTTTTCTATTGAATGCTTTGTTTAGTTCCACCGTGTACTCTGCCAATGAGGTTATGGTTTCCCCACTATCACACCCAATGCCCTCTCTACTAGTTGGCTTCATCAGGCATTTTGGGAAATTCTCTTGAGCCCATGTGACCAACCGGGTATGGGGCATCTCTGGGTGGCTTCCAAAATCAAGACGTTACACTTTTCAAGATAGTAATCTTGGTCTTTAGGCATTATTTCCTAACACCAATGTGAAAGAATCCTAGAGGGTCACACACTATGTGATTCCACTGATCATAATTAAATCTTATTCCAGTTTAAATAATTGATTAAATATTACTCTCAAGTATGATGATTTCTTTTTTTCATGTTAAACTGATTTCAACAATTAAATAAATATTTATTCCCTGACATGTGAAAAAAATATTTATTTTATTTATTGAATATTTTATTAAATATTTATTTTTTGGATTATAAATAAATTATTATTTATGATTAAAATATTAATTCTGTTTTCTAATAAATTCAAGATGAGTTCGAAAGGACAAAGATTGGGTCTGATGTCAAATATTAATTAACAGGATAGTTACATAAAATTTGTTATTATTCAAGAGAACACACACCACAAAATAATAATATAATTTTTATTATGTGGAATGGGGTTGGTTGATGTTTATAATTTTTATTTTATGGTTTCTATTCAATTAAATAATATTTTTACTTAATTTATAAGTCTATAAAAAGACGGTTTTGTATACTGTGTAGAGAATCAAATAATTCAAAAACGACAATTATTGTGCACACTGAATTCTTTTTCAACACCCTGCTCCCTCTTCCCCTCAATAATGAGACGTGAATGAGATATCTGTTTAATGATGAAGAATTACTAATCAAGAAAAAACAACTCAAGACATTCGAATTGCTTCTCTAGAACCTAGAGATCGATTAGTGTTTATCATAGATCATAGGAACATGTGACGATGACTAATTGATGGATTATATCATTCAATCCTCACAACAGAAAAAAGATAATCATATCTGTTCTTTTTAGATGATCAACATTCACCAACAATGAATGTTCATAATCCTGAGTATTTATTTCTTCAAATGTTAAATAAATTAATTATAAAATTTACATGAATGGTCCTCGCTATTGGTTCCAAGAAATTATTATTTAAAAAACGTGTATATATCACCAAAATCTGCATGATTCCATTGATTCCTAGAACCACCAAGTTGTATTAGACAAGTCATATTTAAATTTATAATTTTTTTATTATATATCAATGTTGAATTATTGTTATATTTCTATTTGATTTTATTTTTTCCTTAATCTGGTTTGAATTAAAATGTTATAAATATATTAATCATGATCATTCACTATTTCGTTTTCATAATGGTTGAATATTATATTAAGAACAATCAGTGATTATATTAGTAAGTTCCAAATCATTGATCGATAAAGTTGAGTTACACGATGTGTAGCCAAAGCACATGATGTATACCCTTGTGAATTATATCTAGATTCAATGGAAAATTAATTTAATGCAATGGTTTTATTACACACTACATTTTGATTGAGACAACCTAGCACGTGAAAATCAGATACATGGTGTGTAGCTTACATGTACATGCCATGTAGTCTGGATAAATTAACATGCTGAAGACCCAATCATGTGACATGGATATACAGAAACTGGGGAACATGCTATTTAGTAGTATTTTAACACTGTATTGTCTCTCATTAATATAAACTAATTAAAATTATATTAAATTTTAAAATTATAGCATTAAATACTTATTTAATTCTTTGGAACGCATTTATTTTGAAAATTTAATAATTGCTTTATATAATATTAAATAATCAATTAATTTATAATAAATAATATGTAAATATATTTTTTCAATTTTTTTCCATGACTTCAATTAATGATGGGTATCTCTAAATAAGTTCATATGATCATTATGATGAAATAAACATAATGATTTATTTATTACACAAATATTTGTCTTAATTATAAAAGAACAAATAAAGAAATAAATTATATCCATTATTGTTTGCATATACATTTCATGTATGACAATTCATTATCCTGATCATGACCTATGTATGTATTGAATTTTATAATATAATAAATTTCATGAGTATGGAATTATTCAATATTAAATTAATTGATGGCCTAGGAGTCATTCCTACCACAATTATTTTGTTGAACATGTATGTACAATGATATTTTTGTAATCACCTATATAAAATACTTTTGTCTCCATTACTAGAATGTGAGTAATATATATTTGTAATTAATGGATCATCCCAATACACATGGAGGAGGATCAAGAAAAACATAATGATACCTTCATATGTCATAAAAATGTGAAAAAGTGGAATACTATAACTCATGCTAAGACAAGAAAAAAGATTAATTTCTCTAATTTCATAGGTTGATTTATTGTTCACTCACCAAATCAACTGCTAGATAATGATCATGAATGTTTTATTTATTTAATTAATTTTATCTATATATGAAACAATTTATTTTACTAATTCAATTCCATAATCACAAAAATAAATGAATTAATATAGAGATATTAAAATTAAAAAAATGAATTATGCATATTTTTTATCCAACATGGATAATTAATTAAGTAACATAAACATAATATTAAAAAAACATGTAATGGATAAAATAAGATAATATTTATGCATAATAAATTAATATATCTCAATTAAATATTATGTCTATATAATACATCCATTACATAATTAGGAATGAACCCATATAAATAAGTGTAGTATTTGACAAAGGTATGGACACTTACCTTTATCAAGGAGTTCTCATATGAGTTTTTGGTTGATGTAACTAAATGTTTATTATGATTAACAGCCAAAGTATGTTGAATTCAAATTTATATGTACATTTTGAGAAAATATGAGTCAATATGTCATGATAGAAGAATCCACTCAACAGATCAATGAGTATTAAGTCTACAGATGGTAAGGTCGCCTACATATTTACTTTAATATGGATTTCATGTACAAATTTTTTGTAATTAGGATAATTAATGGGTATCCTTTCCCCTATAATTGTAAAGAAACATTACATTCTGAATTCAATGTATCGGTCTATTAAGATATTATTGAATATTGATATATTTAATGAATAAATGAAATATAATATATTTATTATTTCTCACTTAATTTGAAATCAAGGAATGTAATAATAATATATTACTTTTAACTTTAGAACAAAATGACAAGTTCATAATAAACACTATATCAAAGATGAATATTAGATAAATATTACCTCCTAATTATCAATAACTTTTAAGAGTAGTTTAGACACATTTGTTTATTGTATTCCATGAACTGAAATCGTACATTCTATAATTAAAAATGCATGATCCACCTACTAAATAGGAATGTGATAAAAAGTTAATTATCTATGAAAAACATTTTTTTGATGTGGGGAATGATTAAATTTTGATGCATTCCTCGATGTCTAGTGAACTAGTAAACTCTCATTAAAACATATATGTGTATATCATTATTGATAACATCTATGGTATTTACCGGGAGAGAGCTAGACCAGAATAATTTCAGATTTACAAGGAAATATTTCTATGAATTAATGGTGAGAGTTCCCATTTTGGGCCTCACATTTTCAATATCATTGGCTACATACAAATCTTAGAGGTTATATGATTTAAACTTCCCAAAACACTAGTAAATGACAATATTCATTCATCATATGCTCGTAGATTCTCCAAATTTGTTGTGAATTTTAATATGAACATCATTGAGAAGTCTCTTCCAAATCTTCTTACTCTAATTTTCCATGTAGATAAGGATACAAAGCATTAAGAACATTTCATCTGTATGTTTAATAAGGGATCATAATGTTGTACATTTTACATGTGGAAAAAAAGGCCCAATGGAAGAAAAAAAATTCATCCATAAAAAGATGCGAGGTGAAGATTGAGGTGCATTTCTTATCTAGTTCAATTTATCTATTTCTATAAATTTGGTGTGTTATACAACATTTGGTTCACACACATTTATTCACATACAATAACAATGTAGATTCATAAATAATGACTAAGTATAGGTAGATCTATTAGTATTCAAAAGAGATAAACATTATATTGTTTCTATTAGGGAATACCTACTCATGTTTCCAACCAGAAAGACATTGGTTTTAAAGGGTTTTTATTATGTGATATAAGTTAATAAAACCATTATTTCTATATCCATACATGATACCGATGTATTTATTGTCATTTTTTTAAATATATTCTTTTATTAAGATTTCATTTTTATGGTAAAGAGAATTTAAATAACGGTCTTTATGTGTTTGTTTAGAAAAAATAAAATAATGGAAATCGACCACAATGTTAGTTCACATGACCCATACCATACCGAACATTGGAATCTCAATCATGGTAATGTAAATGAAACACAATTGTTTGAATTATGTCAACATAGATATTTTTATTCATTTTAAGAAAAACAAATTGGATAATGTCCAACATATTTACATGGATTAATGATCAAATCTTCCTTTAGTTGGAAATTTGACATGGATAAATATATTCATGAATTAATTCATACAAATATTTGTGGACCATTTTTTATTGGAGAAAGTGGTGGGAACTCATACTTCATAACATCTACAAATGATTTTAGAATATACTGATATGTGTACTAAATGAGGTTTAAGTTGGATTATTTTGATAAATTCATGGAATACATGAATTATGTTGAGAACTAGATTCTTATGAAGATTAAAAAACATCACCCAAACCATAGTGGAAAATATCTTAATCAACAATTAATTGATAATTTATAGGAGTTATGGATTTTATCTCATCTCACTCATCCTAATACGCTTTAGTGGAACAATGTAAGAGGAAGAATGAACATAAAATTGTTGGATATTGTGACATATATGATGAGCCATGTGTGTCTTCCATTATCTTTTAGAGGATATACATTACAAAAGGTAACATACATTCTAAACTGAGTACCAACTAAAGTAATAGATGTCATACCTCAACAATTATAGAATTGAATGAAAGAAATATTATCTTACTGACATGTGTGGAGTTCAAAATATTTTTTAAGGCTTTTCCAGGTAACAATCTTACAACTTAAGGAGAAAGTGTAACATTATTTGATATCCCAAAGAAACAAAAGGGTACCTTCTATACAATACATCTAATAAAGGTTGTGGTAGGTAGGTGTCCCATATTTCAAGAGTTGGATATTATATCTAAAAGAGATAGTGTGAAAAAGATAGAATTGAATTAATTCTAAACTCAATATACACATGAGTTGGAAAAGAAAAAAATACCAAAAATCCACATAGAAGAAGAAATTGTTCATGATACAAGATTACTGAAGGAGTACTAGATATATTAGAGAACAATAATGGTATAGTTTTCTCGTTACTGAGGATGCTGACTAATTATACGATGATAATGACGATCATATACCTACAAGAAAGTGGTAACTGGAAAAAGGAGTACCATGTAGAAGGATGAAATGAATTTTTTAATGGATTTAATGAACCAAAACCATGTTTGGATTTTGGTAGACCCTCTCTTGTATATGTAAGGCCCGTTGGTTGAAAATGCCTATTCAATAACTAAATGGACAAGGACGGATAATTCGGATCATATAAGTCATTAATAATTGAAAAAGTATTTAAACAACATCAAGCCATTGACTATAGTGAAACCATTCAAATAGTTAAAAAAATCAATCAAAATTCTTATTACCGATGTGGATTTCTATGATTATTAGCATCAAAAAATGGAGTCCAAAATATCTTTCCTTAACGACAACATTCATAAATATGTATATCTGACAAAACCTGATGTTTTTGTGACTCCATAAGAATCCAACAAGTTATTAAAGATTAAAAGATACATTTATGGATTAATTTAATCATCGAGGACATGGAACATTTATTTTTATGAGGAAATACTGAAATTTTGTTTCAGAAATAGTTAATGAGATCCATGTCTCTATAAATTGATTTGTGGGATTAGAAATAATTTATTTATAGTTTATTTTGATGTAGTACTACTCATTTGATATGAATTACCATTATAATATCCCGTCAACGTGTGGTCGAATTAATGATTACCTACAATGGAATTAGGATAGGTATCATATATTATTCAGATCAAGATATGTTGCGATTGTTCCAAGAGGTTCCTCGACCTATGAAAAAGTACAAACATTGACAAGATACTAATGTGATTCATTATGGAATATTCCAAGAGGGGTTTTCTTCCAACAACACATGGAATTATCCATTCTATGAAAATGTGTCCTTATAAGCATGAGAAAATAATCATAATGATGAGGTTTATATATGCATTAGTGATTGGGTATTTTATGTATTCTATGGTATATACTAGGCTAGATGTTTCCAACTCATTAATTGTGTTACAAATATACAAACCTAATATAGGCGTCCAACATTAGATGGATGTCGTGAATACCCTTAAGTACCAGAGGTGTGAAAAGGATATGCTTTTCTTTACAGAAGTGATTAAGAACTAGTCATCATAGGATATGTAGATGCAAGTATCTAAAATGAACAATATGAAAGAATGTCACAAACAATATACATATTCACTTTTAATGGATGTTATATGATAGGTAAGTTTTCAATGATGGACATGGATTCAGATTCTACTGTATATTTTGAGTATATTATAGATTACAAGGTAGATAAATAGGCAGTATGGATGAAAAAATTATCCATGATATTGATGCGGTATCTAACAGTAATGACACTTTCACACTCTATTGTGATAATACTAAATCAGTGGATCTTGAAAATGTGATAAGGTCACATCAATTCTTGAGGAAGATACATTGAAATTATCATATATTAAGTGATTTTTATTGGGGAGGTGACGTTATTGTGTGTCGTATTTCTATGGAGGAAAACATGACAAACCTCGTTACAAAATCAATGAATTAATTGAAGCATTTCTATCATTTGAGGTCAAAAAAATGAATGTGGTAGGTAGTTTGATCGAGTCCAAGTGAGAGTTTGTTGGAGTTGTTGCCCTATGACCAATTTTTTTTACTTTTATTACATATATATTCAATGTATTGATTATTAATAAAACATATTATTACACACACACACACACACAGATATATATATATATATATATATTGTGACTATTGTGTATTAATGTTATAGAGTATGCCACACATTAATAAGGTTATAGTAGTTCCCCGCTATGATGAAAACCTTTATGTTCATTGAATGTATTCTCAAATAATATACTATGGTTGGATAACATACTATGATGGGACACATAGCACAATGAGTGTTTGGTAAGATTACTCATGTGAAGATGAGGCTTCTTCTCATGAAATTCACACTTGGTAATCTCCAAGATGGGAAATTAGGAGAACAAACCCTCCAATAAGAATTATGCTTGATTTTTTGCCACAAAATATTCTTTTCTATGAGTTTTTGAAATGGTCCTTAGACTATAAGATTATTATTAATGCATGTTTCAACTCATGTACATAATTGTATTTCATAATCCATGATTTTAACAGTTCATGGGGATGTTCGATATGTTGGGTGCGTCTTGAGTGACATGTCGTTAATGAATAATTTAAGGTAGGTTTGTACCTACTATTTTAATAGAAGCTGATATATCATACATTTGATTTGAATATAACCATAAAATTAAATTCCATGTATATAGTGTAACAATAAAATTTATTTCAGATAGTTAAAGACAGACATATCATGTAAGTAGGTTGGTGGCACGATTGTCCAACCTTCTTTATGAGATGTTGTGACAAAAGGACTATTTTAAATAGTAAATGTCCATATGTAGTTGTCGATGTTGTGAAATTAAGTTCTTTATCTAAGGTTGTTTGACCCATTACAGGATAGTAATCTTGGACTTTATGAAATCTCTCTTGATTCCAATGAAAAATAACCCCTAGAGGGCCACACATTATGTTTTATCATTGATCTCAATTAATTTTTATTTGTGTTTAATCAATGGAATAAATTTTTAATTAAGAATAACGAATATTTTTATTCAATTTATTTTGTGAATAATATATTTATATTATTTATTCACAAAATTGTGAATAAAATATTTATTTATGAATAAAATATTTCATAAGTTGTTCTATAAATTCTAGAGGTGTTTGAATGGACCAAGACCAAGTCTAGTGAAAAATAATAATTAACAAGACCATTACACAATACATGTTATTTCACAAGATGGTGTGCACCACAGGATAATAATAATTTAATAATTATAATGTGTCTTGTGGTTTATTAATGGTAATAATTTCTATTTAATGTAATATAAGATATTAAATAATACTTTTAATTAACTATTAAACCTATAAATAGATATAAATCTCTACACTATAGAGCATCCCGAAATTGATAAAAGTGAATTTTTATGCACAAAAAATTCTCTCTCAACTCCTCCTCTCTACATCTCATGAATGAGAAGTGCAAGAGTGTTTTCCTTAAGAACAATGAATAAGAGATCATGAATGAAAAAAGACCCTCGACTGACTGTGCTAGTATCTGAAGATGGAGTGGTGTTTCATGGAGTTAATATGAGTTTGTGTGGATCACCAATATATAGATTATATGCATGGAAACATACAACACAACGTTTGTAATCTGATGGGGAATTTTTAGATGATAAATATTCACAAGTGGAACATGTTTCTAATAACAATTATTTATTTCATCAAATATTTAATAAATTAGTTATAGATTAGATTTTCAAGATCCACACTCTTGGTTTCTAGTAGCTATTATTAATAGAGATTTTAATATATCATCAATCATCGGATTCTTCCACTAATTCTCGAAACCTTCACATTTCACGTTTGGATTATGTTTCTCACTGGTCTACAAAATCATCCTTCCAATTACAATAAGACCATCATCCTGAATGCATGATGTTGAACTACACGGTACATCAATGATGTCTCGAAATAATAAAATACATGACATCACAGTCCTCGATGTATGATGTAAAAATACAAAGCACCATAATTTTCTCTCATTAGAGGACATATCCCTCGACATCACTCATCAACCAAGCCCTATTTAAGAACTACATGTTCTTGATTCCAATCCATGCATTATACACAGGGAATCATGAATTTTCCATCCTAGTCCAACCATGTACAATATAATCATAATAATAACAACAACAACAATAATAATAATTCCCCCTACTAGTGTATGGGTCAGACCTATACATGGAGCTTTAAAATCAATAACTACATGTATCTTGATTCCAACCCTTACATTATTCATGGGACCAATCATGATGATACCCCTCTTCACACCGAGTAACCAATGTCCTTACCACTAAAAATTAAACTTCATGGTTCCTCTAAAAATATGCATGGCGTTATTTTTAACCAAACAATATACATAGTGATGCTAGGATCTCTAATCTAGGTTGAAACAAAAATAATCAAATAATCAATGGGTAAAATTAAAACCTCTATATATGAGCTAGACCTATGTAGATTTCATTCCAATAACTATGTTTTTCTTGATTAATAACCACATATGATATGTACCAATTCATGGATTTTACATATTGTTCTAGCCACCCCAAATGTAAAAAAAATGTACCGCTCCCTATGTATGGGTTAGACCTACACAATGATATTTTCACCAGGAACTACATATGGATTTGTTGCTTCCATAGTAGGATACATAGTGATTCTTGTATCTCATGATTTGGGCCCAACCATGAGATAAAAAAATTACGCTTCCCCTGCTTACAATATAATACAATGCATCGGGCTCAAATGTGGGTCCTATTTAAAAGTTCATTTCAAATGAATCGTCTCTCCCTTGAAATGATTTAGAACATTATTGTGATGTATGTACAAAACCTCATGTAACTTAATTCTCAGTATAATAATATATGTTGGGACACACAATCTTTTCATCATGTTCCATCAACTGCAAATGAAAAATACTCATATCCTTCATTTTATCTCCTCTGTATGACAAAATAAAATATTTCCATCTATTATTTCTCACACATAGCATAGATCACATGAGTTTAGTGGCTTATGCATGGGATTAACTATATGATCAAAGTGTATTGATCCCCCTAAAGTGTTTTTGATGTATGGGTAACAAGACCTTGAATAGAACACTAATTTTTCATACCACGTGACATTAAAATATGAGTTAAATGTGTATACTACAAGATGTAAAACTGCATGAATCCACAACATACTTCTTCATTCACATTCATTGACCTAAATTCTTCTTATAAGATGTTACTAATTATGGATAATGTCCTTACATCATGATGTTAAGCTACATTTAACCTCAATAACATTATTTTTGTTGATTCTCGTTTCGAGGAGATACATGGTGACATCTATTCTCTGTGACCTAGTCCCAACCACGAGCTAATAAAGAAGAAAAATATTCTTATATCCTATATACAAACACATATCTATACATGAGGATTTAATTTTTTGTTACTCATTCAAATATCTATTATATATATAGAAATATTCCCCATATGTATGAGTTAAATATATAAAGGAAATCACACACTTCATTTCCAATCATGATATGAATGTATATTATGTTATTGGAAAAATTTTTTCCCTTCATCATACTATATATCCTAGGATATTTCATATCCTTTTAATAAATATTTGGCCATTGTAGATGGGGTGGTCTGGGTCCAGAGGAAACCATTGTTTGACTATTCATACCATGTCGTAAATTGATCTACATACGTTCCCCACAAAAAAATCTATCAACCAACAGAAAATTCATCCCTATGTGTGACCACTATAATCTCTATTATATCCAATATAATTTTGATCTCGATATCATTTCCTCTCATATGAGATTCCCCACAATTATGATTTACACATTCTCCCCCCTTAGGTTCGAGGCATGTTGAAATATACTAATTCGATGAGACTCCAATTACTCATAATTTCCATGAAATATGGTCCTAACCATATGACCATAAACTATAGAAAAATTCATCACCATATGATTTTAAAATTCATGGTTTATGTCCTACTTTTATGACACTAAACTATGAAATTTCATAGAACTACATCTTGCTTGATTCCGATTGTCAAAAGATACGTATTGAAACTTGTATCTATAATACTTGTTCCATCCATGAGACAGAAATGTTTCCTATTTTCTGTGTATGAGTTATACCTAATCAAGATGTTCCTAGACACAATTTTCCACCACTTTCCTATACATGAGTTAGATCTACATAGTAGGGTCCATTAAATCTCACCCCACTCATTGTTTTGAACTCAAACGAAAATGCCCTTTTCCTATATAATAGTTTGATTGATGTGTGGGGAAACCTTCTAAGAATGATGTATGAATTGACTATAATTTTATAGGGATACATAGGGACGTCTAGACATAAAGTCTCATATCCAGATGCATAAAAAAACCCTTTCTATTCTGGGTCAGACCTATTTAATGAATATGATTCTATACCTTCATGAAAAATAATGACATAAAATTATTTTTTTCATAATAAAGAACATTATTTTTAATAAATACATACATCCTGGAAGGTCCAAAATCCCATAAACCACCTAGTATATTAGAAAAAGAAATCATTATCTTTAGGACTCTTTTTTATAATGATGCATAACATTTCCTAGTTGGATTTGCATAATTGATCCACAAAAAAAAGTCGTATTAGCCAAAGGAAAATTCATCCCCATTATATGATTTTTCTTTTTCAGTATTCCCTCAATGAAATTTATGCTCCACATCACTCCATGGATTGAGAAGCCCCCAAATTATTTCTACAAGTCATTCCCCTACATGCATAAATATGATGATAAATTAATGGAAAAATTATTGTAAAAAGAGATAGTCGATTATCCCTCTACCAATGCTAAGTGACATTAAATATGAAGCATCAATCATAATTTTCATAAGATTTTATACATTAAATTTCATGTAATATATAAATGACATTAAACTAAATAATTCATTATTCATCCTTTGTAGAATTAATAATCGTATAAGTTTGGTTTCTCATTCCAAACCAGTGTTGATATAGATACCTACATAATTTTATGTCATCATTACATTAACAATCCACCATTCATGGCCTTTAAAAGTATAAATTTTCATGAATTACGCGCTGACTGTAAATAGAGAGATAGTTTCCGGAGGATAACATTGTTTAATTATTCAAAATATGACCCAGTTGTCTCTTTATAGGTATCCTACAAAAGTAACTGTTATCCAACAGAATATTAATCCCCATGAGTGGATTTTCCTCCTTCTATATGCCTCAAAAATATCTTTTTGGAAACCATTATTATGAGTACTCCTCAATTAATTGTCCCATATCATGTCTTGGATACCAATATCAAAAAACGAGGGTTAAAAAAATATCCCTAATTCATTTATAAAGATTATTGGGGTATTCTTAGACATTAGACCTTATTGGGGTCCATGACTAGAAATTCACATCAATGTTGTTTCACCTAAAATACAAGTCATATTAATTTGACTTTCAAGACACTAAACTAACCATGAAATGAGACACAAACCTCGATAGGTGGAAACCCTACAAAAGTAACCATTATATAACGTAATGTACTAGTTCTTCAGGCCTATGATTTTCATTGATTAGGAAATAAAAAATAAACAACAACAAAAGAAGACAAAAAAATTTTAGGTTCAAAACCCCTAATGGTTGGAATTAGAAAAAATCATGTTATTCGCACCTATATCACACCATAGTGGACATAAGAAAAAATTTTGATGGTGATAAAAAATAAACAATCTTTTTTAGGATTTTTTTTGTATCCTTAGAAACATTCTAAACTATTCTCACTAGGCTTATATGATCAAGAAACATTTAGAGCATTACATTGTTTTTAGAATTGCTCAAAATAAGACTTCATTCTTCATCGGAACTGACTCATGTTAATCTTTATCAGAGCCCACTTTTATGGGGAAATTTTTTGGGTCCTTTAACATTTCCATGTATGTAGAAATGAATTAAATGAATTTGGAAATGATTAAAAAAATAATCTAGAATTATATCAGAGAAATTTTCAAGGGGTCCATGAATGACAGATTGATTTTGATAAGTATGAATCATTTCTGGAACCACTGATCTAAATAGAATTAAACATCATTGTTATGAACTGCATAGAAAAAAAATTTGTAATAGGAGATAGTTTTTCTCATTCATGTGAACAAAAGCAAATTCAATTGCGGGGTCGAATAGTGATGTTCACCTCTACAATCAAACTCCCCCTATGAAATAATTTTTTCATGAGATGATATTGACTTCTAGTACCTATGAACAAAAACTCAATCATTTGTTTTGATAGATGTTTAATTACATTCCCAAGAATGACTTATCCTTAAAGACGAAGTCATTCATAGGATGGGGTTTCCTTTTAGGCTCTCAAAAATGAATTATCATGGACCACCATGAATGACTGTCCATTTAGGTATTTGGTCCCTCAACTATTCTATAAAAGTTACTAGAGGGGGACTAAAAAGAGGACCAAACCAATGATATTCAAAGGAGTTGAGTGATGAGGATACGATAAAAGTGGAGTATCTATGATGAATTGAGAGAGAAACATCTATGGCTATCTAGAAAAACAATATTCAACATTGAATTAGAAAGTAAATAATAAATCATCAACCCATCCACAACTCAAAAATTGTTTTCAGAAACAATTATCTGGGGAATAATTAGTTGTCCCATTTGAGGAAAAGAAACCATCATAGAAAAATTCTATGTGGGGGTACACTACCACATGTAGTAACGTTCTATTTGGGAAGAACTCATCCCCCAAAATGGAACTTAACCCCATGTAGAATGGTACTATGTGGGAAGAACCTTGGTTTTCATATTAAAATCCTACATGGATAGTGCCGTTAATCGCAATGATACATTCTACATAGAGGGAACCCAATCCCCCTAATGAAATAACTATACAGAGTAGAGAATACTATGATGTTATACTCTACACCTCCAATCTCTTCCTTCCATCATATCATTAGGCCCTATATTGGATCCTCTATGAACCAATCAAATGGTATCTAACCAAGACCTCCTCCAAAGCCTCCTGACATGTATGACAAGACCATCAGACACATCAGTGTGGCCTCTTACGTCTATATATCCATAATAAGTGGATCCACATGTGAATCATCTAATATAATACAAAACCTCAAAACATATTCAGGTCCATATTGCCATGGGAACAAGGGTTATGAACATGTAGGTTCTCATGTATACCTCTTGGGTATAGTCAGGAAGGTTTCAGATTGCACTATCCATTTCCAATATGCAACTAATCTAATTAACAAAAAAAAGGGGATACATATACACACAAGGTCCTCTACCTCTCCCTTGGGGATTAATGCCTCATCCACCAATGGATAAAGTGGGTCATTTGATATCCAAATAAACTGCTTCCTCTTTTTTTTACACCAAGTATAACTCATGTTAGATTAGAGGACAGTGGTGATCCTAAAATCTATAGGGTCTCAACTCAGATATGAATTCTTTATAGAGGTAATATGAAAACTCCATACATATGGGCCTCTTATATGGTATATTCCACAATCATAGACACTAAAATGGGATGGTTCCTTGAGTAAGTCCCAATCACATGATTCTATGGCACTCCTATATTGAGTAATCCCCAACTCACAGAACCATGTGGGAATTGATTCTAACAAATAGGGATATCTAGGAAGCCTTCTTGATGTGAAAACAAAACACCCAAATTCAACATAAAATTCTCTAGGTCACATTCCTATCAGGTCATATCAAACTAGAAATCCAAATCACTTTTATGTCCCCAAGGATACCTCAGCGTAAGACCCACACCATCGTTGAACTGCTACCATTCTTCGGGATATCCTTGCATCCGATCATAAAACTGCGTGGTTGGGTCCTTGTCACACTATCATAAAAGGTAAAATTCAATATTATGTAGAACCAAACTATGTGAGTTTTAATTTCGATCATGTGGATACATTGGAATCCTATCTTATGGGATTAATTCCAACATAAAAAACTCATGTCTCCCATCATAAGAGTAAACTCTAGAGTACATCTTCATGTTTCCTAAAATTTGTATAGTCCTAATTAGTTACGAATGAATATCTGATCCATTTATAAACTAGTAAAATTGATGGAGAAACTTGGATACAAATATATATACCTATTAATGGATAACAATAAATAAATATGGATTATTCCTAAACAATTCATGTAATTAGTTGACTGTTAGTTATGGGTTATCCAGGTATGTATATAAAGCAATGAACAATAGATTAAGGAACATACCATAAATATAACATTGGGTCTTAGTATAGTCAATAGTTCCCCCTAAAAGGGTGTGATGAGTTTGACTTACTATCCTTTTGACCAATTTGAGTTCATATGATTCGTTTTCTATGTTACCAAATGAATTTATGCCTTTGGAATGTATATCCATTTGTTATTATGGATATTAGTGTTATTTTTTTATTCTTATTCCTCAATAAAAACCTGTTTGGAAACCAGTCAAAGATAATATGCATGATGTGAGTGGCTACACACAATTCAACCCCTACAATCCATCATCGGGAAACAGTGATATTTCATAACAAATAATGAAGATTATAGAGGTATAAATTACGGTTATAGAATACTAGATTAATGTTTATATGCTCTATAAATAATTCTTACAACATCTTTTCTATGAAGTTTCAAATTATAATATAGTGACATAATGATCCCTTTTCATGCCCACAGTAATACTTATACAGTGAGGTTGATGCAGATATTGGTTAATGCTTATCCAGCATAATACTCTCCATATATACATGACCATGTAAATCTTCGAAAAATAAGATAAAAAATAAAATAAATTTAATGTAAAATTTATTCTAAAAATTAAAATTATATATAAAACAATTAAAACTCATGTTTTGATTGATTTTTAAAATTTAATTGAAAATATTAAAATTTATTAAATATATTAAAATTTTCTAATAAATGATACAATGGTGGGAGGCAGATAAAGGTACCACAATTCTCATTTCCCCCATGCTTAATCATTGGAATTTAGAAAAGTAAATTTCAAAAATATTACCATTGTAAAATTCAAATAGTTGTCCAATGTAAATATCCATATTCAAAACCATGATCTTAATTATTATCATACTTAGATAAGAGTATTTATGAAATTTTATCTGTTAATACATTCAATTAATTCTCATATATTTACTCAACCCATACACAATTATTCCCACTATCTTGGAAATATGTCACACAATACATACATATGATTCTTAAAAACGGTTTTCCTCATTCATACCTGGAAAATGTTTCATCAAATGCATGATAAATTTATACATATCCAGCCAATTAGTTAGGTATTTTCTTTCATATCATGATGATTTAATTAGGTTTCTTCTATGAATTTATTGTTGGAATTATTTGAATGTTAAATTCTCTAGTTAAAATAAAGAGTCATGTATCTATGTTGAAGCTCATTTCATGATATTTGTTTTCCTCCAAGAATGTATTCCACTATTTACATATAATTATACTAAATATGATTCACTTATTAAAATTCTCCATTGAAATAATATGCATTTTATTAATTCATTAGGAGGAAAAATTCCTCCCTCCATTCCCTTTAGATTTTTTTATTTTGGTTCTATTCTTGTATAAATAGAAGAAGATTTGTGTTCCTTTAGTAGATGAGAGATCACTCTATCCTCATTTTAGGGAATTTTTTTGAGGAATACATCAAAATTATTCATCTTTTATACTTATTTTTCAAACAAATTCCCCAAAAATAACTTAAAAAATTCC
This sequence comes from Viscum album, assembly GCA_963277665.1. Lineage (NCBI taxonomy): Eukaryota > Viridiplantae > Streptophyta > Magnoliopsida > Santalales > Viscaceae > Viscum > Viscum album. The sequence continues at coordinate 1,677,137,430 of OY728133.1, forward strand.
AAAATTATGATATAGTTTTATACACCAAATGTATTGTAAACTCCACCTTGATTTTTTTAAAAATCCACTAAATAAATATAAAGCATATGATATATATTTTTTACATCCTTAAAATATTTTCATTATAATTGTTTCATATTTTTATGATTTGTAATGTCTCTTTAGAATCATATTTATTAGGGAATGTGAGATACTTTTTCACATTATCATAGTGATGGATTTTCATGGCCAAAATGAGATTCCACAAAGGTAATTTTTCCATTCTTATCATCATGATTTTCCTCCAAATAAGTATAAATTTTAATTATAAATAGATCCCACCAAATAGATTTTTTGAGTCTTTTTCTCCCTTCCCTCATGCTTGAATTAAAAATAGATCATAACAAATATTATAGACTAAGTATGGTGTATAAATTTTTCTTTTAACATTTTCCTTAAAAACTGCCATTAATTTATTTTATGAGATACAAGAATAAATTTTCAATGTATTATATAAAATAATGTTTAGTAGAAATGATTTTAAAAATCCAAAGAATACATCAATCATGTATAACACATGTCATTGAATGCTCTAATGTTTTGACTATATTACTCAAAATATTTATACAATTAATGAATTTCTCAGTTCTCTTATGAAAAATTATAATTTGGAATAATATTTCGAAATTGGTTCAGAATCCTCAAATTTAAGTGATTAAAATTTTAATATAATTGTTCCTGGCATGAGATAAAAAAATTAACAAGCAATGTTTGGATTTTCATCACTTTTATTATTATAAAAACATTAATTCCAAATTTATATAAGTTGGTGAATGTGTCAATTATTTTTTTCATCATTAGAAGAGATTTTATTTTGGAAATGGTATTCTATTTGTTGTCACCGGTATATAAAAATTACTAATAATGAAAAATAAAAATATAAAAATTGATAAAGGAAAACATTATTTCCAAAATTTTGAATCTATAAGTACTAGCTCCCCCACACGTAAATAATCAGGTTCCTTTAATTAATTCAAACATGTATGAATAATTTAATTAGAATCATAACAACATAAACTTATTAAAAAATATGAGGTGACCCATGTACAACCTAAATAAATTTATATCATTTTAGATGATTAATCAATACATATCATAATAATTATATTTTTATTTGGAGAATTGATATATAATCATATTATATAATGAAATATCTTCAAAATTTCCCACAATGACCTTCATGAATAGATGCCCTATGAGAAAAAACTTATTTAAAATAGTTCCTCATAACCTAGGGAAGATGTAATATATTAAATAGCGATCTCAAAAGCATAGTAAGGGTTAAAAATGTGATATCCATAAATGATCATATGTGAGAGTAAAATAATCATTACTTTTGAATGACTTACCCAATCTTTTGAGGTCATTAATCATGAGTAATTGCATACTATTTTTTCATAAAAAAATTATTAATTTCTAAGATTGTTGAATCATATATACCCAATCTCGATCCATGGTAACCAATAATATGGATAATAAATTATTTTTTGGAATAAACATAAACATATAAAATCAATATTTAGTCAAGTTTCACTTAAAAAAAATATCATTATATACAAATTCACAATGTTGATTAGGTATACTCCCCGTTACACCATTTCCATAGTCAAGGATCATACTAAATACTATAATAGTGGATATATTACCTTAACAAATTGGATTAAATTCTAATTCTAGAGCATATTGTCTCTTGATATATTATTCTTTAACAAATTTATTATAAGGATATATAATTCTATGACCACACATCACATAATGAAAACAGTATATAAATATTCCATAAGATTATAAAAATTTAACCATTTTATCATAGAATAACCCATGTAAAATAATTTATTTTAAAAAAAAATCATTATTTCATCATATAATAACTCTTGGAAAAGAATCAGGATTCATTAATATTTCATCAAAAACATAATTAACCTACATGAAAAAAACAAGTTTCATAGAATCATCCATAAAACATCACCATAATAAATCAAATAGAGAAAGGATATTTATGGTGTTAGAAGAAAATATCCATAGGGATTTATAAAAATCAATAATGGATTCTTATATGGTTTCAAAAATACCGTAAAAATATCATTTGATATTTTCATTAAAAGCTGGTAAAATATCATTTTATATAATTATTTTTAAAAAATAATCATTCATAGAATATTGAGAAAGTGATTTTCATTAAAAATAACCATAATAAATATTAAAATAAGGATAAAATAAATGAATATTAAATATTGTGCGAAAATTCATTTATGTCATATATGTTAAAATGGAACACTTTTTTCACACATTCTTAAAAAGAGAAAATAAATTAATTTTTGGAAATCTGTTTGAAAATATTTTTTTGAAAAATTATAAATAATCACAATGGTTGTCAAATAAAACCTATTAAAATTTTGAAATTATATGTAAAAATATCAATTAAAAAATTTAATGAATATATATGTGGACACAAAAGGTCCCCCCAAGAAGATATAAGGATGGGTTTTCTTAAAAACATTATCTTGATCATTTTATGTCCCAATCATAGTAAAATAGTAATAATAATTAAAAATTTATAGAAATAAAAAAAGATATTAAAATATATTATTCTTAAAGGGTTAGTATCAAAAAAATTCCATCAATGTAAATTTAAAATAGACAATCCAAAAAAGACATGAGATTATATTAAAAAACCTTACCTCAAGTCTCATCTTGCATTATAATAATTAAAAAGTAATTTATAATAAATATATATTTATTATGAATATAAAAAACAGCCTTATTAATTTAAATATTATTCTATATCATTCAATTATATTGTATAATTACCCTTTTATTATCAATTTTTCATTAAAAGGAATATTCAGGTGGTCTGTTTTTTATGTGTGTTTCAGTTCACAAGTTTCAGTCCTTTCAAATTGGTCATGGTATTATCAATTATATAATATTAATAATATATTAAGTTAATAATTTATTCAATATACTAAATTTTATATCATTAATATAAACCAGTGGTGAAACGTGAATTACATCACATTGGGGAGAGGGTAGCCTTTACGTATGCATGGTGATGTTTTCACTTTTCAATGGATGGAACAAAAGAATGTTACAAAATAATAAAACATTATATAATATTTATTATTTAATAAATATTATATATATTCATTAAATATATAATTATTACCATCCATGTATTTAGGATATAAATAACTAATCACACCTCATCACGGAGGGGGTAATCCAAATGTACGCTCAAGAGAAGTTGTCATTTTCAAACAGATTTTTAGCAGAAACAAAATGACTAATAATTTAAAATAAAAATTATATTTAGAGAACATATAATAATTATATATTGTGTCAAGACCAATCCAAGAAGGGCCTATTCCATGACTAACCCATGCTCGATTCTAATAGGCTCAGGGCTGGTTACTATCTCTAAGTTCGCATATCCCAAAAAATGGGAGGCATTTTCTTATGTACCTATACACACACACACACACACACAAATATCCAAGCCCAAAATGATGAAATATAAACACAATAAATAAATATGAATGCAAAAACCTAATAAAAATTTAACATATTACTACAATAGAATACTCGGACGTAAACTGGGTAGGAATACAAGACCACCGAAAAAGGAGTCCGAAAAAGTTAATGTAGAAGTTCCTAATACTAATATGTCGAAATCCATACATAAAGGGTAGGTACAAGGATAGCTGTCTAAAGCTACAGGAGAACACCTCGACTATATAGTCTCTTTATGAACCACATGGACTTGGTTCACCTAGGACTCTGTCAAAGCATTAATCATCTTCACAAGACACGACATGTGAAGGAAAATCCTATGTAGGGGTGATTAAAACAATTCATAATAAGAAAAACTAAAAATGGAAATAAATACAACTATGAAATACATGAAGTACATCACAAAAAAGTAAATGGAGTATACCACATATAATTACCTGGATTATACAACAATGAATTACACAAAGAATATGAAAAATAATTACAACAATGTATAACAAAAATAATTACCCAAATTATACCACTAAGTAAAATGATAGTCAGCTCACAAAGGTATATTTCTAATGTGTGAATATTATGATTATAATAAATAGTCAACATAAAACCAAGTATCAATGAGACACATAGTCCGGATGAGACACTCTGTCCTGATAAGACACATAGTACTGGTTAGACATGTAGTCTCAGTAAGACACATAGTCCTAGTAGGACATGTATTCTTGGTAAGTCACATAGTCCAAATAAGTCGTGTAGTCTCCAAGTCTCTTAGTCTCAATGTCAAGTAGTCTCGAGGTCATATCGATCCATATAATACATCCTATAGTTCTATCGTTCAAGGATAACCTACACCTCAAGCCATTTGTTCAAATAAAAACATCCAAGAAACCCAACATAGAGTATCTCAAATGTTTTGTCTCATCGCAAAAGTCCCAAAGCTGCAAAGAACTCGTCAAACAAACACATGGTTTGAATGTAATGGCTATTTTAATAAAAATGTTACACCAGGTTCCAATCCAGCCCACCAGAGTAGGCCTGGCCTAGTCCAGCCAATTATGCACCGAACAAGTATGGCCTACTGAGCTCATCCCACTCGGTCATGGGGTCTAGATCGCTACCGCTAGAGGGTCCAAGATTCCCCTGGTTCAGCCCACCACATGCTGTCCGGATTCTTTTTCCACACACGATCCACCCTGACAGTGTGCCTCACCTGGTATTGCGGTGACACAGAGTACCACATAGTTTGAGTGTCTCCTACACATGCACCCCGGGCGATGTACTAGCCCTACGACGTCACCGACACCACTAGCTATATGCGGCCTACCTATTGTGTATGTGAACCACCTGCTGCGTACACGACCTCCTTGACACCGTGTCCCTCGGTCAATGAATCAAATATCTTTTGCAACACCCTTCTTCCTTCTTTCTCTACCAGTCTCCCTATAAGAGGCCTTTCTCTACCAGATCTATGTCATCCCCAACCTCCCCCTTGACCCACACTAACTCCATCTGCCACCGTTATATGCCGCTTTGTGCCTCCATACACCACTAACCCATCTAAATCACACTGCACCATCTCTATACCACCTTCCCCTTGATCTTATGTTGTCCGATCATTAATCTTGGTTCGTTGTACCTTGAATCATGGGTGCAATGATCAATCATTTTCGAAGGGGTTTCTAAGCATTAGAATAAGATGTTGAATACATGATGAAATCGAGAGATGGTGGGGAGAGAATAAAAGCATATTAACAACAAAATGATGGATCATAGCCTTTGTTCATGTTGGAATCTATTCATCCTTGTTAAAAGCAAGGACAAGGAATGATAATCACTAAGATATATTACACGTGAAAACCCCACAATTTTACCATCCTACTAGAATTAATGAACCAAAAATTGCGATATTCATCGTTTTGTTCATGTTTTTCATTTAATTTATGAATTGTAAAAAATTTATATGAAACAACTCCCTTACTTGATGTGGGATATGTCATTGATGAATAACAAAGTTTTGTGTTGTTATCGATCCTCAATCTGTCAGTGTTCATCATCGCCAGTCAGAGAGGGTTACCCAAAGATTACCTCTATAACGTATCAGTATAATTATAGGGTTATGTGGATAACACTATAATTTTTACATAATAGTCTAATTGCCAAATTCCATTAACAACGTCAATGAAAAAAAAAGATAAATTAAAAACTATTTTGTTTTCATAATTAAACATCGAAAAACAAACTTTCACCACTGACCCATGTCGGTTTATATTAGGTCCCACCAAAGGATATCACAACAATATGAAATCAATGGTGTTATCATGTTTTCAATACATGTTACCATTAATGAGTGATTATAATTCTAAAATAATATAATTTTATTTAATTGTTTTATTTACAGTTACGTCCTTTGTGACTTTTTTTTAGATGTCCCCGGACGACCAATGTTATTTTATGCCTAGGGTAAATCCACTCCTTTGAGATCAATGGTTTTCCCATATTTGTGATCCAAGAACCCATTTTAGAGTCACATCACCTTTTTAGAAAATTCTTGTGTACAAGCTATTAAATGCTTAACATTTTTTAAAAATTTATTCTGGGCAACCTAGACCTTAGAATCACACATCATTTCAATACATAGTCTCAGAATTTTCCCAAATAATTTCAAAATGAATTTGAGAAAATATGAGTCATTTCATCATCTTAGGATGGATATATAAAAATTATAGAGTTTTTAAGAACAATTAAACATTAAACATATATGTCTGAACATATACATATTCTTTTATAAATCTCCTTGCACTTATACCTTAACACATTATAGATAAATGTTTTCAGAAGAAAAAATGCATTATAATGAGGGGACAAATGTTTTGATTGTATTAGTGTAGAACATGGTTGAAGTAAATGAATCATGTGATGTAGATAATATACGATTGGAAGAGCCATTTTATTATTGAGGTGAGTAACACTATTGTAAATACAAAAAAATTGTAAAATAGAATAAATTCATATTCCTGAGAGTGTCAAAAAACCTTTATTTGAATATAAGATAAATTTGGTAAAACATAAACTCAAAATAAAAAGATTTACTCAATTTTTAGGTAATTTCACCCTTATCTATTTAGTTTAACCCCTCCATAACCATACTATCCATAATCATGGTTACAATATTTTGACCATAGGTACATTTCAATATGTGAAAAAGATAATTTTAACTTATAAAATAATAATAAAAATAAAGATTAGAAACATGGAATATATTTTAAAAAATTATAATTCCTAGAATTGGAATAAATTAATTATAATATCTATATATAAAATATGTAATTTTTTTATTGAAATGAATATTAATTAATTAATGAAAATTTATTGCAAATAATTTTCTAATAAAAATAAGTAGATGAATATTAAAATATTTTATGTCATATATTATCAATAAATTTAATTAAAATCATTCATTAGAAGTGATTAATTGAATTTATAATGATAAAAATACATTATTTTTATAAAAATAGTTTTTTAGAAAACCTCTCATTTTATATTAAAATTAATTTATTTTCATTTTCAACTGATTGATTACCAATAAATTAATTTCATACATGCATAAAATATAATTTTGATTAATTTTAATACTAATATTTTTTTTAAATAATAGATGAGAAAAAGAGTAATTATAAATAAAATATTTTAAAATAGTTCTTTATGATAATGACTACTTCATAAGTGAATGAAAATTTATTTTTGATAATTATACCTCATTTGAATACCATATAATTTAATTAATTTTATAATGAATAATAATTATTCACATTATTTCATTGTTATGTTTTTAAAAACCTATTAAAAACATTTAATATAATAAATCAATTTTTATTCTAAAATTTTAGGGTGTTAAATTCTACCCCCTAAGAAGAGTTTCTCCCTTGAAATTCTATCATTCTCATATTGACAAAGGAAGATACCTCTAAATCATAATATATATAGGTTTTCACATATATTTCTTAAATTTATTATTATTCCAAAAAACCATTGAGCAGGTGAGTGGTCATATTCTGAAGAACATCCATTCTTCCATCTAGAATATCCACCAAATATTCCTTATAAGAGTGTCCATGATCGAGCAGAAAAAAATTTAATGTAGTAAATGTATAGGATTTCGTATGTACATCCTCAGGAGAGATTCATGGAACACATCCTCAACAAAAAGGTGGTTAAGTGGAAGCACCAATTGATAATCTACCATCCCTATATGATCATGAATCTTAAATGAACCCATATATATTGTTATCAACAAGTTTTTATTTATAAATCTCATTTCCTTATTCAAAAATGATATTCATAAATATACCTTGTCACAAAAAAACAAGATCAAGTTGATAATTGTTAACATATCTTTTTTGTCCACCATGAGCTATCTTGATGTGTTGTTGGATGGTTATAACCTTATTTTCCATTTTTAGCTATCTTAGGCCCAAATAGATTTCATATTCCACATTTATCCCAACATATTGAATATATTCACTTATATATATATGTCTTCATAAGGATCAATATGGATTAATTAGGAAAGGAATTATTATAAGAAAGCATTAACATATAAATTTGTTAATCCTTATAAAATTTAATATCCTTAAAAAATAATCACAATGTATATTTTAGTGTTTAAATGTTCCTCCTAGAGTAACCATCTATCTGAGGATGATATACATAACTAAAGTTAAAATCAATATTCAAATATTTCTGAAGACTTATTCAAAACATCAATGTAAATGTCATATTGTAATTAGATATAATAGAATAAATTACTCTATGAAACCTTACCACTTCATTAATGTATATACTAGCAAGGTGATCAAAAGAGTGGTCTTATCCAATTGTATTGAAATGTTCTATCAACATAATGTGATACACTACAACTCAAATATAATTTCTTAAATTATATGTTTTGAGGGAGAATAATAATGGAGTCCATAGTGATATTTTTTGTATTTTAATTTTTCAGTGGTCTATGGTTTTATTATCCCATAAATATTTTATCTATATGACATAAATTTATGATATACTAAGCATTATGATACATACATTGAAATATTCATTTTCATGTTGTATCACTATAAATAATATTTTAGATCTCATTAAATCATCATAATAATATAATGAATATTTAATGATAAACATTGAGCTTTATCTAACTAATCCCTCAAAACAGGCATTGATAGGACACATATTGGGTTCTTGAATCCCTTCAATAAATGACAATCATAGATGAACTAAGGAACATTTATCACATTCTTATATAGTTCTACACATTCTTTATAGACCTCCTGACTCCCCATTTGAATTAATTATTTACAATTAATCTGAAGAACTTATGATCTATCCCTTTTTGCAGTGCTTCCAAGATCCATCTTCCATAAATCAATAATTATTAAATCTAATTAAATCCTCATCCTGGAAAAACTAACATGATACTTTTGACTTATAGAATCATCCAACATATTCACCTTCCTAGTATGGTAATGTAATGTGAATCCATAATCTTTAGTTAAATCCAACAATTTAATTTAGCACATATTCAACTCTTTATACATGAATTTATACATAAAAAATTTACGATCAGTGTATATATAACATCATTCACTATAAAGATAATTTATTCATATTTTCAATGAAACAGATTACTAATACCAATATAAAATCACTAGTAGAGTAATTTTTCTCATCAATTTTGAGTTTTCATGAGGTATTACCCATCACCATGCCATTATCATGGAGGATACATCTCAGTATCATCTCTGATACATCGTTATGAATGAAAAACCAATTTGTACATCAGGGAAGTGTCATCACAGGTTCATTTACAAAACATATTTTCATATCATTGAAATTTTCTTCACATTCTTCAATGTTTTTGAAATTTTTTACCTTATTCATTAAATAGGTCATTCTGTTAGATATCTATAAGAAATGACCCACAAAGTGTTAATAGTATCCATCCTTCCTAATAAAACCATGGATCTTAGTAACCTTATTTGAACTATTTTAATAATTAATAACATCCATGTTATAAGCATGTATTGATATACCCTCACATGCTATCATATGACCCAAGAATAAAACCTTTCATGGCTATAAATTAAAATTTATAAATTTGGAATATAGTTTATCCTTCATCAACGTATTCAATAAAACCATCAAATGATATTCATGTTCTTCCTTTAAATTTTAATATATAATAATATCAGCTATATATAATACCAATAATAGATCCCGGTAGTCCCAAAAGACTCTATTCATTATACCCACAAAAAATTTTGGGGAATTGTTTTGTCATAATGGAATCATAATAGATTAAAAATGTCTATGAATAATATAGAAGAAAACATTGAACATATTGTCATTCGGGACCGTTTTTTGGTGATATAAATTTCAAACCTCAATATTTTAAAATTATTGAGCTCTACAAAATTGATCAAACATATCATCGATATGGGTTATATGATACTTTTTTAATAGTAAATTTGATAAGTTCTAGATAATCAAAAAATGATCCATTGAGCAATTTTTCTTCTTTAAAAATGAACATATTCACCCAATGGTGATACAACCATGAGAATGATTTCCTTTTATATATTCTCTTATATTTTCTATATTAATTATTGCAACTCAATAGGGTCCATTCTATATTTGAATTCTATGAAATAGGTGTAACACTAGTTGTGAGTTTTACTAAAATGTTGTCATTAAAATTTAGGTAAAGACAATTAAACATTTATTGGAACACAATATCATATTCCTCAAAAATACTAATATATTAAATTCTTATTTTATCCCCAAAAAAATAGATAAATATCTTTTATGAAGATGTAATTAGACCCAAAAAATAATGAAAATGTTCCATTGTATGTTCAGAGTCATAATTTCAATGATATATTTATTTAGGATGATTTGGGAAATAATTTTTTTTCAATATTCTATCAATTTATATGGGCTATATATATAGAGAGAGATAATAATTTCACAAAATATCAAAAAATTCCATTGAATGGAAAAAAAATTATTTTCACGAAGCCCATTTTTAAAAAGATTAATATGACATAACAACCCATGAAGTAAAGAATAAGTGTGCCCTAACTGTAATGATACACTTTATTGATTTCCATAGAATATAAACATTCTAAATATAGGAGTTATACACTGTATTAGGTCATTTACTTAAATAATTTCCTAGTTTCCCACATATAAGATATAACTAAAAGTGGTACATTTTGATATTTTTTTTTACCTGTATCAAACTCTTAATTTTCACCATGAAATTAATTATTATAAGACCATATTTTCCAAAGATAAAACATCTTCCAGTTCCATTGAAACATTTACCTATGTGTTTCTTCGTATATTATTTCCATGTTATAGGATGCATATTCTTTCATTTATGGTCTTCATCACCTGAATATTAATGAAATTACATTTCTTTTGTTTATATTATTCATAATCACACTTACATTTGTTTTGTTAATCATAATTATAGATATATAATTAAGCATAATCATAATGTTATGTATTACAACTCTCATTTAATTTGGTTTCTCATAACGATTGTCTTATAATTTGGAATCACATTGTTCACATGATTATTTCTAGTTCCAACAATTGAATAAAACTAAAAATCATAGTGTGAGTATTAGACATAAATAACCATAGTAAATAATCAAATGATAATGAATATCAATCTAATGATATCCTAAATTATGAAATATTATTTCAACCCATGAAAGGGTAAGTCCTTCTAAAATCACTAGGGATATCAGATGTTTTCTTATATTTAATCCTCTAATTGATATAATGGTTTATAATGATAATATTAATTACACAAAATATCTTCTCTGGGAGTGTTATGAAATGATTTTAATTCATTTACATTTTTATATACCACGTTGATATCGAGTTAGTAATCAACCAACCTGTTTAGGTTGATTCCCCCTAGGTTCATCTATTCATGAACCTACATCTACTTGATTGTATGCAAATATGGGCTTCATTACTAGGAAACCAAAAAATCTATTCACTACCAAAACAAAAATTTACTATCCTATACATAGAAATTTCCTAAGGGGTTTCAATTTATTTTCTAATCATTTTTTATTAATACATAAACCCTTCTTTGATACCAAATGAGGAGACCCCAAAATAAACTACTTAAATATTACGCCATTTTAGATAAATATTCAATAAATCTCAAAATAATACATTCCCTAGAACCCTAAAGGTATAGATTATACAGATACTAGATACACAATCATATTATTTCATGAAATATCATTAAAAAATACCAAATAATTATTCATACATAGTGCCGTTTTACACATTCCCTACTTAAATTTATTATTCATATCATAGGGAAATTGAAATATAAGAAATGGTTAGATCAGATTCTATGTAGGGGTAATCATATGGGATATCAATCAATATTCATAAGTTAGAATATTATTTTTCTAATGGTATGTGAACATAATCATAAAATTATAAATTCATAACCAATTAATTAATATCATTAATCAAGATTCATAGAATAAGGAATTTACCTAATAAAATACATAAGTCATTAGAGTGTAGAATCAAAAATAAAAAATCATGAGCCATGAGTACATATCATAAACATAATTTATAACTTTTCTCTATACAGATATGCATTGAAAATAATTTCATTATTCAATGATCACTTCCAAGACTATCGTAGTGGAAAAAGTCCCATAATGGATTAGGTTAACTTCTTAATCTATTATTTACATAGTCAATGTTCACTCCAAATACTATTATAGTGGATAGAGTCCATTACAAAACTAGGAGCACTGCCCATTCATGTCCCAATTATCTCATGATATATAATTAATTGCCCTATGTATCAAGGGATATATATGTTTAGGACCACCAATTACATAATTAAAATCATACAGAAGTTTTGAATGAGGTCAAAAAATAACATTTTTTTCCATTATAGAGTATGATGTGAGAAAAAAATCAGATTCATAAAGATCTTATCATTTCTTCGTAGGGTAAATCTTGAAAAGAGATGAGTTTCAAAAAGATTTCATTACAAATTTATTAACCCATGAGAAAGAAAGGGGTTTTATAGAATCATCCTTAAAATATAATCATCAAAAACGATTCAAAGAAATGAGGTGAATGGTGTAAAAATAATATATTCATAGTGAATCATAACAACCCATAAAATTTGTTCACATATATAAAAAGAACCATTAAAATTTCATTTTAACATTAATTTCAAAATATGTCAAATTTTATTATATTTTGATATATTTCAAAAACTACAAACTGTCTAAATATTTTAAAAAAATTATCTTAGAATATAATCATTGATACATTTAACGAATTCCATTAATTAATGAATGGTCATAAATATTTGAAAACAAGTTCATGAAATATTTGTTAAATGAGAACATTATTTTGACAATTTTGAAACCTTCTTAATAGTATAAATATTAGTTGATATTAACTTTTTAATAAATTTTATGTACAGTTAAAAAATTACATAAAGTAATTTTAAGAACACGTATAAGTAAGGTAACGATTCCGGAACAAAAAAAAAATTTAAGGTTAAATTTTCATAAAAACATTATATTAATCATTTTAAGTAAAAAACTGTGAATTTTTTTAATAATTAATGAAAATTAAATAAATCAATAAATTTTTAGAAAATAGTATGGCTTTAAAAGATATAGATAATATTATTTCTATCAATGAAAATATTACTATGACAAACACAAAAATAAATAAGTTTGTAATATAAACCCTTAACAAAGGTATATTGTTGCCTGATACATGATCAATAATCATGTATAAAATATATAGATTTATATTACATTTATAATTGAACCATATTCAAATAAATATTACTATATATCATCCCCCGGTAACTTATAATTACACCTTTATTATAAATTCATCATTAAAATGAACATTTTCATGAAAACATATCCATTTTCCAAGCATTTGTCAGTTCGATGGTTCCAATACATACACCTTGTTTTTAGTTTCATAATTTAAATGATATTAGTCATGTAATAATTATTTTATTTTTATATTATATAAAATTTCATAAAAATTTATTTAAAGTAGTGATGATAAATGAATTACATTACTTCGTAGAGACAGAAGTGCGTATGTACGCATGAGTGCATTTTTTTTCAATGGATAAAGAAAAATAAATATAAATAATAATTAGAATATTAAAATTAATAATTAGAAGAAAAATAGAAAATATATTCATTAATTATATCCTTATTATGAGCCTTTTAAATAGGAAATGAAAAAATAATTGCATCAGTTCATAGAGGCGGTAATCCACACATACGCACTAGCGGTGGTATCATTTTACAATAAATGTTAATGAGCTAAAAAAATAGATAGATAATTCTATCATTATAGTATGTATATGTATTACATCATTTAAATCTTCTTATAGAACATTTATATATGTTTTAAGTAGAAAGGAACATGTGAAATATACAAAATAACATATACCTCTACTTTAAGAAAACCCATTTGGCTTACACCTTTGGAATTATTAATGTTGTATTTTCTTGAACAAAATAACATATTGTATAATGGGAGGATGGTTAGAAGATTATTTGTAAATATAAATGTTTATATAAATATATAATGTGGTCTAGGAATGAGAAGAGATAAGGTTCTATATTATAAGCGAGGGGAGTGCAACCCTTTTAAATAAGTAAGACATTAAAATATAATATTGACATATTCAAGTGGAAGTGGCAGAGAAGATAATAAAATTTGTTGTAAATATAAATTTGTGTCATAATATACTTAACCAATATATTTTATAAAGGTTTATAGGTTTTTAACCATTATATAAATATATTATATTCTCATTAAACCTCTTAACCTTTACCAGGGCTACAATAATTTTATCAATTTTATTATTCAATATGAAAAAAAAAATTTATGAAATATACTAATGTTAACTATGATGATAAATAATTTGAAATAAATTTGAAAAGAATAAATTTCTATAATTTTCATTAATGAATTATACTATATCTACACAGAACATGTAAAATCATTTTTAGGTAAATGCATTTTTATACATAGAACTGAGTTTAATCAATTTACATACCTTGAAAAAACCATTAAATTTATGTTAAAATAGATGATAAAATACATAATATAAATATATCATTAAAATCATTCATTAATAGTGATTTATTTAATTTATTAACATAAATACTCACTTAACACATAAAATAGTATCATGTAAAATATAAACATTTTTAACTTTAAATGTATTATATACATTTGTAACCTATTGATAGATAATGAATTCATTTTATAAATCATTAAAAAATATTTTTTATTAATTTAAATATACATTATTATTGTTTAAATAAAACATATATGAAAACAATTCTTTGAAAAATCATTTCAAAACAATTTTTTAGGATCAATATGTTTTTCTATATGAATTATATATTATTCTAGGAACATATATATCATTTAAATAAAATTCAATGATATTAATTTTATAATGTATAATAATTTATCACTTATGTTAATTTATTCATGTTTTAAAAGATAAAAAACACTATAAATTTATTAAGGATAATTACATTCTAAAATATTAGGGTTTCATATACATGAAAAACCTGACAGTCTTTAGTGATAGATGTGTTAGGGGAGTGTGACATCATCAACTAGATCTTCTGGAAAGTTACCAAAATAATTTTTTTAATATATTATCATTTATAGTGAATATTTATTAATTTATTTATTTAAAAACCTCTACAAACCCAAATTAGGATACATAAATAACCATAAAATGGAATTAATTTCTGGAATGAATCTTACATGACATCAATTTTACTCTTGAATTGAATAAAAAACATTGCCTCTAGGGGGAAGTATTTGAATTGATTAATTTTTTTGTGAGCCACTAAATCTCTATATTTTTAAATTATAAAGTCTTAATTTATTTATCTATAATTTCTTCATGTTAATATCGATATAATTACTTCTAATTTTCATATTTATACAGGTCTATATTCATTTCTCTAAAATCGCAATATTTTTTAAGTCCTGCTACGAAGGATTGTGATTTTTTGTTCAAAAAATCAAGGTATATGGTATCATTTTTATTGGAGTATTTTAATGTTTTATATAATAAAATAATGTATCATTAAATATTTTTATCTACAATTTTTTGTTTGGTTTTGTAGTCTTCTATAAAACTCTCTTGATTTCATTATTGAACAATTAATCTTTCCCATTTATTTTTGGGTGGTTAGGGAAAGATATTTTTTAAGTACACTAGATTTAATGAATAAAACCACTATAATCAAATTAAATATGTAGGTTTCTTTTTGACTAATGATTTATTTAGTCACTCAAAACCATGTTGCATCATTTTTAATCATGTAGAGTTTCAGCATTGGTATGAGGGATGGGATTTGTTTATAGGATAATATCTATAATTTTGTTTTGTTAGGAAATCTATGCAAGTTACAATGCACATGGATTAAAAAAAATTATTTTATTTTAATGTTTAACTACAACATTAGTATCATCCAAATAAAAATCATAGGCTTGTATTTTACATTCTTCATCAAATATCTAAGGGCTACGTGTTTATAAAAACAAAAACATTAGCTCTAGAAAAATATGATATGAATCAATCCATAAAAAAATAAATTTTTAAAAATATTTTTTTTATGGTTGTGTAGTAAAATTTGGAAGCATATATGGTCTCTAAAGAATATAATGTCACGACATGAACATCAAGGCCCACCTAGTCGGTAATAAGGCATGATTAACTACATCATGCCCAACTCCAATAGGATTACGAATGGCATCCAATAATGAGTAGGAATAACACTCACATTGGAGGTCTTAGACTAAGGTGCATGTACACACACACACATATCCAACCACATAATATCATGAAATGTAAAATACAAATAATAACTAATTCTTTCACACATCAAAATCTACAATCATAGAGTAAAAAAGTACATAAAATCAATAATGTCTCAATAATATCCCACCAATACTGTATGTAATTTAATCATGAATGTAAGAGGGGACTATAATAAAATGTTACTCCAAGCATAAACCATAGCCTATCTAACCCTAATATATTCCTCATATACACCTTGTCCATAGAGAACTCCAATGAATGGTTGGTCATTACTATAGTACATGAAATCTACAAGAGGAGGCCATTAATGGGTGATTATAAAAATACCCAGTAGCACACCCTGAAATTACAATGCATATAGAATTATGAGTAATAGTCAGCTCACCATAGGGATATGTCAATAGTATATATAATTATAAAATCCTTATAAACTAATAGTAGACATAATGTCTCAAGGTAAGGTCAAAAACATACTTATAGACTATGATTCATGCTCAAAGGTTCCAAAAACATTCATATGGGAAAATAAGCTCCCTATGTTAGCTAAAACTGATGGAAACGACTAAAGATGTAATGATCGTCACATATCACCACGATAAATACATGATAGAAATCTGTAGAGATCGATACAAAAATAGGGATCACTCCTAGGGCCACGAATTATACCAACAACCCAATCTAGATTAACGTACTATGTAGCAGATCAACACCTTTAGAATGTTTGTATGATTAATTATGAGAACCCCAACTAGGGTAAAAGATGATATAGAATATGATCTCAGCATCTGGACGTGATTATTACAAATCAATCCAAAACAAATCCATTAGAGAAGATCACAATCATTTGTTGAGGAAGTAATTCCATACTATACCCTCTCATGGATGGATTGAGGGAACATAAAAATAAGTAAACTGGTTCATGATGATGGAAATATGGTCTCTATAACAACCCACCTTTTTATCACATTCAAATTTATTACAAAAACACAAAACCGAGGATCTTTAAGGTTTAGTGTCTAAGAAACAAGGAACTTAATACATGAAAACATAAAACATTCTTCTTAAACACTTGAAATGATTCTCCTTATGTTCATCCTATGTTCATTACTTCATTTCATAACTTGGGAACATACATAAAAAAAGGGTGAGCCGAAAGCCCAGTATGGGAAACAAGGTAAACATTTAACATGTGAACTTGAGGTACGTCAATAAAGCAATTAAAATGAACTTTACGGCATGAAAAAAAATCATGATGCATATCATAATAAAAATAACATATTTCATAAGATGAATATGTGGCTTCAACATTTAAATTTGACAATCATGAACATATAACCAAGGTCCATCCGCAAGGTGTCATTTGAAATAACAAGGTAAACCCTAAGGTATCGTTAAAATTGTAATCTCTAGTTGTTACATCATTATCCAATGCATTAGAGAGCTATCAGGGAGAACCCTTAAATTTGAATTTATTAACATGTTAGCCACATATATCATCATAAAAATTTCATAAATTACCCATATAGCATAAAAGAAATGGGTTTTATTTCATTATCATAACATTTTAAAAACTGCTTTTAGGACATGATCTTTATGTCACATTAAACCCATGAAAAAGGAATGTGGGTCTCATGTATGTAAATCCCATAATTTTAAAAATAATTTTTTTGTATATGTGAATACCCTTGTAGAAGAAATATCTTGAGTATTCACTTAATAAAATAAAATAATTTGAGATAAAGAGAGAGACATTTTTGAGACGAAAATTCTGCCGCATAACAGCTATGTTTCGGGGTTTTAGAAAACATTAAAAAGAGAGGGGACATGGGTAACCCACTAATAAATGATCCAATGAACAGTAGAGGAAAAAATAAAATTGATATAAGGACATGGTAATGAAATTTGAAAGGCATACCATGAGAAATGGAAACATGGAAGGAAGACAAAAATAAAATTTCTCCTATGAAAATTCGACAGCCTAACGGCGTCACATAAAACTCCAAAAAAAGATTTGAAGATATCAAATAGGGTCTCTCATCATATGATCATAAAAGAAAATTATGATAGATATAGAGATCATACGCCATCAAAATAAACGAAAACATGAAAATCTTTAAATGAAAGCAGAACATTAAAAAAAGAGAAGGGTGAAAGAATCCGTTGAAAATTCGGTAGCCTAACGACGTCACTTAAACTTTTATAAAATGAAATGATAAGAGAAAATATGTATCCCATAATATGAAAATGAAAATTACAGTAGTATGAATATAAAATAACACCTCCAACATAAGAACATTGGGCTTAAATGAAATGACCTAAATGAGAGTACTTAAAATGAAAGAGAGAGGTGAGATCCCTTACCTATAAACACAACTCTTAAAACTCAATGGATGGGACCTTGAAGGCTTGAGGGAACCTTGGGATGACTTTTTGGTTGGTAATGAGACCGGAACTTCGTTGAGGAGGATTTTGGAATAAAAATAATGAGAGAATGGCTTGGTTTCTATAGGGGAAGTGTGGGGACAAAGCATTAATGGCCAAGGGACACTTCACTAGTGGTTTTCTCAGAACCATGGGCCCTCCCATGGTATTTCCCCTCAAGTTACACCACATTGGGCCCACCACGCAATACTTCATCACCTTTGGTCATCCAACCATTAAAATAACACATGACATCATCATGACACAGCTATGATGTCATTAAACATACTGAAACCCTAAAACTATATTTTTTTTACTATTCACTAAAAATTCAACTTGCTCCAAAAAATTCAAAAATTTCACCATAACCAAATATCAATGCTCCGATTACAAAAATGAACTCCATTTTATGAAAATAATTTTCTAAATATTTTTAATTTATTTTTTAAATAAATAAACTATTCACCAAAAATTCAATTTTTTAGAAAAATCCCCCAAAATTACCGTAACATAATATTGATGCTCTGAGTTAAAAAATGATATCCATTTTATAAAAATAATTTTCTAAATATTTTTAATTTATTTTTTAATTGAAAAACACTATTCACCTGAAAAAACTAATACATGACTAAAAATTAATGATGCAGTTATTTAATTATCGAATCACATTACTTAATCAAGGTTCCTAGATTATATTAATAGTTTCATTAAGTGAGATTACTGATTCATTTGGTCACATTATTAATCCTAATCATAAAATCACTATTTATAATTTACTATTCATCAAAAATCATGTTGATCTTATTAGATACTAAATTTCGTACTGAATATAATTGTAGACGACCAATTTTCGAAAATCATTACACATAATTAATTATTTAAGCTTTACATAAATATTTTCAAATATCCTTTTTTCAAAACTCATCAATAAAATACGTCCTAAAATTATTCGAATATTTGAAAATTCACAACCCTTACTAAAGTAAGAAATCTCAATTTTAATTATCCCAAAGAAGTACACAAAGTAGTTATGGTCTCGTCACATATCCCCTTATAACATCGGCATATGACCTAAGTGTAAGGTGTGATATGGTGAGGGAATCTGAGGGAGGCTCAGATAACATTTCCCTTATAGTAATCTCCACTAACTTGAACTACTCTCGTAGGCGTTTCCGTTCAAGCTTGACATGCTGGAGTTCAGCTTGGGCTTGGTCCAAAGTGAAGCCCAAAGATGCCACCTCCTTCCCACGCTCAGATAAGTGGGATTCATAAGGTTCGAGTCTACTAGAAGTATCCATCAACTCCTTTTTCTGCATTAACCAACAACATCTCTATTAAATCATTAAGAGTAAATTAATATACTATTCAAAAAGTTTGGGTCATTACATTCTTCCCCCAATAATAAATTTCTCCCCTGAAATTTTATACCTAGGGCTTAGTCGAAAAGGTGAGGGTACTTTTTCTTCATTGTTTCCTGATGCTCCCAAGTCGCTTCTTCATACTTATGGTTCCTCGACAACACTTTCACAAGGTGGGTAGTATTGTTGCGTAGAACCTTGTCTCTACAGTCCATGATCTCCACTGGTTACTCATCGTAAGAGAGGTCAAGCTCTAGTTGTACCACCTCTGGGTTCAGTACATGCGAAGGGTCATGTATGTACTTCTTCATGAGAAATACAAGGAAGATATCGTGAACTTCATCTAGGTTCGGTGGAAGTGCTATGCGATAGGCCACTGCTTCTATGCGATCAAGGATTTCATAGGGGCCAATGTACCTAGGGATGAGCTTTCCTTTCTTCCAAAACCTCATGAATCCTTTCCATGGAGAAATTCGAAGGAAGACTTTGTCGCCAACCCCAAACTCCAAGTCCCATCGACAGTTGTCATCATAGCTCATCTGCCGACTCTGAGCAGCCTTTATGTGTTGTTGGATGGCATGAACCTTTTTGGTCTTCTCATGCATAAGATCAGGCCAAAAAAGCTCTCTCTCACCAGCTTCATCCCAAAAAGTAGGAGTTCTACATTGCATTCACTACAGAGCATCATAGGGTGTCATCGAAATAATTTAATGGAAGTTGTTGTTATATGATAACTCAACTAATGTGACGTGTTGTTCACATCCACCTTTAAATTCAATTGAGCATGTTCTCAGCATGTCCTCGAGTGTCTGAATAGTCTTTTCATATTGGCCATCAGTTTGAGGATGATATTCCGTACTAAAATTCAATTCAGTATTCAGAGCATGTTGAAGACTTCTTCAGAATTTTGATGTGAATCTTGGATCACGGCCAGACACGATGGATAGTGGTACCCCATGCAGTCTTACCGACATTCTTTACGTATATCTTGGCATGTTGGTCCAGAGAGAAATCTTCCCGAATAGAGATAAAATGGGCAGTCTTGGTTTGACGGTCCACTATAACCCATATCACATTGTTCCCTTTGGATGTTTTCAGGATACCAGTGACAAAGTCCATAGTGATATTATCCCACATCCATGCTGGTATGGGTAGCAGTTGTAATACCCCCTTAGGATGTTGTCGCTCTACCTTTACTTGTAGACACACCAGGCACCTTGTAGTGTAGTCAGCAATCTCCCTCTTCATTTTATCCCACTAATAATGATCACGAAGGTCTCTATACATTTTAGTGCATCCTGGATGTGTAGAGAAAGTAGAGCTTTGAGCTTCATCCATCAGTTCTTTCCTTAACTCCAGAATAGATGGAACACATAGTCTTGTACAAAATTTTTGTACACCTTCTTGGTCAATATTGAAATCCGGAAACATCCCATCCTTCACAGCCTCAAACTTAACCCGCAACAAAAGATATTCTTTTTGAGCATTCTTGATCTTTTCCAGTAATAAAGGTTGAGAAATAATTTTGGATAGGGTTGATGATGTCCCTTACCTTACAATTCCCATGTCCAGTTTTACTAGATCCTTATTCAAGGGATCTTTTAGAATCCTCATTGTTGCCAAGACAACTGGGTCTTTCCTGCTTAATGCATCCGCGACTTTGTTTTCTCTTCCAGGGTGATAATGAATTGAACAATCATAGTCTTTAATAAGCTCCAATCATCTCCTTTGCCTCATGTTCAATTTTTTCAGTGTAAAATATACATTAAACTTTGGTGGTCGGTGTATATATCACATTTCTCCTCATAAAGATATTTCCACCCTATCTTTAAAGAAAAAACCACTACTGCAAACTCAAGATCATCTGTAGGATAGTTCTTCTCATGAATCTTCAACTCTTGAGATGCTTAATCAATGACCTTGTCATTTTGCATGAGGACACACCCAAGACCTTTTATAGACACATCGTTAAAAAGAATGAATCCTTCTCCGATAGAGGGTAGTGTTAGAACAGGTACAGTAACCAATCTCTTCTTCAGCTCTTGGAAACATTCCTCGCATTCCATTGTCCTGACGAACTTAACCCCTTTTCGAGTCAACTTGGTTAGTGGATTAGAAAGCTGTGAAAAGTTTTTCACAAACCTCCTATAATATCCCGCTAAACCATAAAAACTAAAAAGCTCAATTACTTTTGAGGGTTGAGGCCACTCCTCCACAACCATTGTCTTTGAAGGTTCAACCGAGATTCCTTCATTGGTTATGATGTGCCCCAAGAAAGCCACTTTTTGTAACCAAAACTTATACTTGCTGAACTTTCCAAAGAGTCTCTCCTTCAACAGAGTTTTCAAAACAACCCCTAGATGATCTTTAGACTCCTCAGAACTTTTTGAATATATGAAAACATCATCAATAAAAAATACCACAATGTTGCCAAGGTAGTCCTTAAAGACTCTATTCATCAAATCCATGAAAATAGCAGGTGCATTAGTCAATCCAAATGGCATAACATTAAATTCATAGTGCCCATATCTTGATTGGAAGGCAGTCTTTGGAATATATTCCTTCTTCACCCTCAGTTGATGATAACCAGATCGAAGAACAATCTTGGAGAAGAATTGAGCCCTACAATGTTGGTCAAATAAATCATCAATTCTTGGAAGAGGGTATTTGTTCATCACTGTGATCCCGTTCAGTTCTCTATAATCAATGCATAGCCGCATCGATCCACCATTCTTCTTCAGGAAGATAACTGGTGCTCCCCAAGGAGATACACTGGGTCGGATAAACCCCTTCTCCAACAATTCTTGGAGTTGTTTCTTTAACTCTTCTACCACCACATTTTACATTCTATATGGGATCTTTGATATCGGTTGAGATCTAGGTATGAGTTCAATGGAGAACTCTACCTCTCTATTATGGGGAGGTCCAGGTAACTCCTCAAGAAATACATCCATGTATTCTTAAACAATCAGAACATATTCTATTTGTACACATTATTTTTCTTCTTCATCATCACCTATTAAATCCATAAAGACGGCAATACGATGTGCTTCTAGACAATGATCAGGTCAGAAAATCTCTCCTTGGAAGATAATTGTTGGTTGTTCATTCAAGTCTACTGAGATTTCCTTATGCATTTGATCTTAGCATTATACATTGAGAGCCAATACATCCCTAGTATAATGTCGAATTCCATCATGGGAATGACTAAAATATTTGCGATAAGATTGTGCTCACTAAAGAAAACACTAGCATATCTAAACACTATTGATACATGGATTATCCCACTTGGAGTCTTTACTGACAACTCTACCTCTAGCAGTTTAGGGATTAATTCTATTCTTTACAAACATGGAGGGAAAAAAGGAATGTGTCGAACCAGAATCAGAAAAAGTACTATCTAGTTTTGAAACGACTACAAGAGTATCTGCTACCACGTCATTAGGAGCTTCAGCATCAGCTGTTGTGATAGAAAAAGCACGAACTTGCTCCCTTGGACTTTTCTGAGGTTGATGGTGATTCCCCTCTACTGCCCTCGGATTTGGACAGTGATTAGCAAAGTTCCCATGCAGCCCACACATGAAGAATTGGACTTCGGGTAGGGCTAGAACCTTCTTTCCTCTGTCGTTAGTGTTGGGAAGTTGAGGCTTCACATCACTACGACAATTCCTTGCAATATGGCATTCCCTTCCACACTTGTAGCACTTACCACTTCCGATCAAGTAGTTCCCTAGATACTTCTTACCACATTTATTGCATGTGGCATTTTTCATTTTCTTTCCACCTCTTTCCTGATCAAAACTTCCTCCCAAACATGGTTTTAGAGCTCTCTTCTTCTCATTAGATTTGTGAGACCACTGTGTCTCACCAAACTCTAGTTCGACTCTCATTGCACATAGAACTATTTCTTCATTGCTATAATTCTCTCTGTTGGCAATATTCTTCCGTAGATGATGTCGTAGTCCACCAAAGAATCTATCATCTTTTCCATTAGGGTCCATGAAAAAGCTAGAGGTATATCATGAATGTCGGGTGAAGTTCATCTCAACGCATCAGACAGATTCGTTATCCTTCTGCTTTAGCTCGAGAAACTCCTTATCCATTCTCCTTCTCATGGAACGAGGGAAATACTTATTAATGAATATTTCTCTGATCTCTTGCCACACCATAACATCCATCTCTCTTCCAGGCTTCATGTTTTTGACTAGTGACCACCACTGATCAGCTTCTCCATCTAGGCTGTAAACAGAAAGGGTGACCTTTTCTTGTTCCGAACAATGGAGTACAGAGAAGACCTTTTCAATGGAGCTTATACATTGTTCCGCAACCAATGGGTCGGTAGATCCACTGAATGTTGGTGGCCGTAGACGCATGAAGGACTCAACAGGGTATTGTTCCCTTCGTGGTGAGATCGGCCTCTCAGCTTGATTCAAGTTATTACACATAACTTGAGTCAGTTGGTTCATCATTCGCATGAATGTTTCCATTCCAGCTTCCATCAGCGGGTCTTCAGCACAGGGTGCATCTCAGTCACCATTTTCACAGATCCTCCTATTGCCTACCATCATCTAAAAGAATAAAACCATAGAGAGAAACTTATTTCATTTATGAATTTTTTAACTAAGACTTCATGCTTAGACAATTACATTTCTATATAATTCCTTCATAATGATTTATAAAAAGCTAGTGATTAACTAAACATATCCCCCGGGTGTGTCATAACCAAGAGTGCAACAAGGCCCATTATCGTGCACCAGTTCCTATTCGTGTCTAGATCGAAGTGGTGTTTTCAGGTTTTACCCCTATGTACATGTGTTCCAGAGTCGCCTCTACCTGCTCGTATCTGGACATGGATGTATTCGTTTGATAAACCACTTAATCAATACTTACCAAAATACCAGGAAGTTTTCCTACATTTATACATTTCTATAGTGATCTTCCTAAAGTTCTTATATCCTAATGTCCACAAATATCTAAACAATCCCTTGATACCAACTATAACAACCCACCTTTTTAACATATTTACATTAATTACAAAAATACAAAACTGAGGATCATTAATGTTTAGTGTCATGGAAACTAGGATCTTAATACTTGAAAACCTAAAACATTCTTCTTAATCACTTGAAAGGATTATCCTTATGTTCATCTTATGTTCATTACTTCATCTCATAACCTGGGAACTAACATCAAAAGAAAGGGTGAGCAGAAATCCTAGTAAGGGAAACAAGGGAAACATTTAACATGTGAACTTGAGGTACGTTAATAAAGTCATGAAAAAGAACATTAAAGCATGAGAAAGAAATCATGAGGAATATCATAATAAAAATAACATATTTCATAACTTGAAGATGTGGCTACAACATTTAACTTATACAATCATGAACATATCACCAAGGTCCATCCCCAAGGTGTCATTTGAAATTACCATTGTAAACCCCAAGTTATCATTAAAATTGTAATCTCTGGTGGTTACATCATTACCCAATCCATTGGAGCGCTATCAGGGTGAAGCCTTAAATCTGTCTTTATTAACATGTGAGCCACATATATCATCATCCACATTTCATAAATAACCCATATAGCATAAAAGAAATGGGTTTCAATTCAAAATCATAACATTTTAAAAACTGCATTAAAGACATGATCTTTATGTCACTTTAAACCTACAGAAGAGAAAAGAGGGTCTCATGTATGTAAATACAAGAATTTAAAATATAACATTTTAGTAAATATTTTTATACCCTTGTAGAAGAAAGATCATGAGAATTCACTTAAAAAAATAAAATAATTTGAGATAAAGAGAGAGACATTTCGAGATGAAAATTCTGCAGCATAACAGCTATGTTTCAGAGTTTTAGAAAACATTGAAAAGACAGGGGACATGGGTCACCAACTCATAAATGATCCAAATACCACTAGAGGGACAGAATACAATGGATATAATAACATGGTAATGAAATTTGAAATACATATCATGATAAATAAAAACATGGAAGGAATACAAAAATAAGATTTCTCTTATGAAAATTCGACAGCCTAACGACGTCACATAAAACTCCAAAAAAAGAATTGAAGAGATAAAATAGGGTCTCTCATAATATGATAATACAAGATCATTATGATATATATAGAGATAATACCCCACCATAATAAAAAGAAACTTGAAATACTTGAACTGAAAGTAGAACTTTAAAAAAATAGAAGGGTGAAAGAATCCCTTGAAAATTCGGCAGTCAAACGACGTCACTTAAACATTTATAAAATCAAATGATAAGATCAGGGGGGGTCTCTCATCATATGAACATGAAAAGTAATGTAGTATAAAGATAAAAAAACACCACCAACATAAGAACATGTGGCTTAAAATAAATGATATAAACAAGAGTACTTGAAATGAAAGAGAGAGGTGAGATCCCTTACCTTAAAACGTAACTCATAAAACTCAAAGGTTGGGACCTTGAGGGCTTGAGGGAACCTTGGGAGGACTCTTTGGGAGGTAATGAGACCCAAACATCGTTGAGGGGGATTTTGGAATGGAATGTATGAGATAATGGCTTTGTATTTATAGTGGAAGTGAGGAGACAAAGCATTAATGGCCAAGGGACACCTCACTAGTGGTTTTCTCAAAACCACGGGCCTTCCCATGGTATTTCCTTTAATGTTAAGCCACATGGGGCCCACCACACAATAATTAATTACCTTTGGTCATCCAAAACTTAAAATAACTCATGACATCATCATGACATAGCTGTGATATCATTAAATATACCGAAACGCTAAAACTGGATTTTTTACTATTCACTGAAAATTCAACTTTCTCGAAAAAATTCTAAAATTTCACCATAACCAAATTTTGATGCTCCAATTACAAAAATGAACTCTATTTTTTAAAATATTTTTCTAAATATTTTTAATTTATTTTTTTAATAAATACACTATTCACCGAAAATTTATTTTTTCATAAAAATCCCCAAAAATTACTGTAACATAATATCGATGCTCTGAGTTCTTAAACGATATCCATTTTATAAAAATAACTTTCTAAACATTTTTAATTTAATTTTTAATTAAAAAACACTATTCACCTGAAAAAACTAATAGTTGACTAAAAATTAATGAAACAGTTATTTACTTATCAAATCACATTACTTAATCAAGGTTCCTAGATTATATTAATACTCTCTTTAAGTGAGATTACTAATCCATTTGGTCACATTACTAATCCTTATCATAAAATCACTATTTATAATTTACTATTCATCAAAAATTATGTTGATCTTTTTTGACTGTAAATTTTGTACTGAACATAATTGTAGAAGACCATTTTTCAAAAATCATTACACATATTTAATTATTTAATGTTTACATAAAAAATATAAAATATCCTTTTTCAAAACACATCAATAAAATATGTCCTAAAATTATCTGAACATTTGAAAATTCACAAACATTACTAATGGAAGAAATATCAATTTTATTTATCCCAAAGGTTTACACAAAGTAGTTATAGTCTCGTCACATAGCCCCTTATAACACCGGTACAAGACCTAATAGTAAGGTGTGCTATGGTGAGTGAATCTGAGGGAGGCTCAGATAACATTTCCCTGGTTGTAATCTCCACTAACTTGAACTTCTGTCGTAGCCATTTCTTATTAAGATTGACATGCTGGAGTTCGACTTGGGCTTGGTCCAAAGCAAAGCACAAAGATTCCAACTCCTTCCCAAGATCAGATAAGTGGGCTTCATCAGGTTCGAGTATACTGGAAGAAGCCATCAACTACTCTTCCTGAATTAACCTATAACATCTCTATTAAATCGTTAAGAGTAAATTAATATACTATTCAAAAAGTTTGGGTCGTAACAGTATTTGAGTCATTATTAAAGGAGTACATGTATTTGATCGGAAGTACATGTTGTATCCATTTGACATCAAGTTTACCCATGTATTATTGCCCATTCCCATGTCCATTCCCATATACACAAGATTTTGTTCATGTATCTAGGTGTTCCAATGCACCATGCTATATATGAGTACGTAGATCAACCTATATAATATGGACATGTAGTGTGCCAGAATTGTCCAAGTTTGCGAGTCCCCTGAGATATGTGCTAAGCTTCCAGGTAAGGGTCACACAGTGTGTGACACATGTCACATGGTGTGTGATACTTTCCTTCTCCATGGAATCCCTAGAGCCACAACCAAGTCCCCATATGATGTGTATTCCCGAATTATAGTCTATTTTTATCAGCATTTTTTTGAACCCATGGATCTACAATAGGTCAAATGCTCTACCATTTCAGCCAGTGATTTCCACCCCAATTATAACCAGATATGGTGGACATAAGAGACTATGCCTTTTCATCACTTTCTCATTAGAATCCAACCACTGATGCATACAAGAAAACACTTCCATCACAAAATTTGGTCTCCTTATTCCATAACCCATGTCAATAACTCCAATACTGGCTCAAATTGTCATTATATCTCAATCACATCATCAATTCAAACCCAAATATGTAGTATCAATCTATTATTCCATTAAATGGTTGATCAATAAATGAATACTGCGTATTTTTTGAACCAAATTACAAGGGAATTTCATGCGTTGAATGTGTGAAGAACATGGGAAGAAATGAACAAAATAAAAACATGAGGAATAGACCATATCTAATGATTGTGTGGTCTATGATTCACATCTATTTGAATTATTAATTAATATATATAAACGATCAAAAATATAAATTTGTAATCCGGGATAAATGTTACTCATACATGCAATACAAACATTCAATGATTCAATTAGTTATATGATAGAATAATTTCCATCATTTGAAAAATAAAACAATGATAAATACTTATAAAAATTGACATTCATCGAGATGGATTGTTCATTTATAAAGAAAAAATTTCTGTGGTAGTTGTTTTGAAAGCCCACAATATTTATAGGGGTAACCGATCCTCGATCTCTCATCATTCCCCAAGGTATTTTCCAATGCACACTCAAAATTCATAGGGTTATGTAGCCAAACATAATAATTGTACATTAGTGTATTTAAATGGAAGAATATTAGGTCGTTGTGTCGCTTGAAGAAAATTAATAATTAATTTTCTATTTTTTTGGTGAAAACATTTCCAAAAATAGTCGACACCAATAAAGATTATGTCGTTCCTAGAGTAAAACCATTGTTGTAAAAATAACGTAGACCTCAAATTTCTAATCCAAGTTTTCATTTGTGAGTTATCTCTATTTTGTTAAGATAAAATCACGCTTGTTTAATTAATATATTTAAAATATTTTTAATATCACTTCCAAAATCTCTTGGCCTTAGAATCACGTGCTATCTTAGTGCCTAGTATTGAAAATATTACTATAAATATATGGATACTTTACATTGGAAAATAAAGACATCACATTTTCTCCACCATAATTCTTTATTTCATTGGAATATAGTCAAGAAACTACACAAATATATGTGCGAAATGAGAAACCATCTAGCTTTTCTTATCCTTGGTACTCGCCTGAAGATTTTGGGGCTACTACTGAACCCCTGCTGAAGGAATCACTTGACTAAAATGGATCCTATTTTACCAATTTTCAATATCCACATGGTACTCTACAAAATTAACTATATCCTTTATGATAATATTAACCTAGTTGATAAAATGTGAACAATCATACATGTACCTCTTCAACTACGACATGTGGAAGATGTTGTGTACCTGTTCCAAATGTAAGAGAAGAACCAAGTGGTACACTAAATGTCTAAATCTATATATTATCTCGAATTGGAAAATGAATATTTGATATACATTCCACCCCTAAAAAATATCAAAACCCAAATCGAGGAGAAAAATTCAAGAACATTAGTTCTCCCACCTCTAACTCATAAGGTCTCTATTTTCTATTCACATAATAGTTGTGATGGTTATGTGTAGTCTTAATCCATTCATCGATGATCAAAACCTTCTTTTTAAAAGATCATTCCAATTCAGGGTCGATAAGTGCTAACTCTCATAGTTTGGTCCAACATAGTTG
The DNA here is from genome assembly GCA_963277665.1 of Viscum album. NCBI lineage: Eukaryota > Viridiplantae > Streptophyta > Magnoliopsida > Santalales > Viscaceae > Viscum > Viscum album. The sequence continues at coordinate 1,677,167,747 of OY728133.1, forward strand.
TGTCTTGAAATGTATCACCACTGGGTTTTATGTTATTAATCTTCTGTTTATGAATTTTAAGTATATAATGTGTTCAAGTTACGTTTTTGGAGTTTTTAGGGGTTTAAAATGTTTTTTCGGGGAATTTATAGAGGTACAAGGTTTGATAATGATTAGTATAAACCATGATACACCTCTAGGAAACTATGTAATGGGAAACATAGGTTACTAGGTAGGCGCACTATTAGAGCATTGTTTGGCCCAACAATGCAGTCACCCAGGTGAAATAGTATGTCTATGAATAGTGGGGTTATCATAGTTAGTAAATGGTTTGCATAACTATGTGATCGAAACATGCGAGGTCTGTTTAGAGGTAGTGGCTATCACATGGTTAGAACAAAGATTTACTATTTTTATTCCCTAACTCTGCTCTGTTAGTTATATTCCAATATTTTGGTTCAATTCTGAATCACCTCGTTAATAACTCATTTTCTCATAAAAATGGTATAACATGAATTCCACATCCTCCCTATATATGGAGACCATTAATTTTGATCCAAGAGTGATTTGAAGGTGAATTTATGTTCATTAGAGGTCTAAAATCCTTGGTACATTCCCATTCCTGGTTTTTTCTTGAGATTTCATCTTCATCACTCTCCTGGATTCATGGATATAATTTGTTGGGTATAGATTCATTTTGAGTGATTTTAATAATGAAGAGATATGGTTGTTTTCTTTAAGGAGGATAAGATCAGAGAATAGTTTCTATTTTTTAAGTTTATTTTTTGATGTTTTTATGTTATTTAATATTTCCAAACATTATGAGGTTGGAGGATTCACTATCAACTCATATTAATTTATAATTGAATGAATAATTTTAATTTGATTGATTTTTATGAATTTATTAGTGAAATTCATGTGTAAATATTAATGGAAACCCTCTTTGGTGATAAATTGTAAAATTATAGAAATTATTTGTTTGTGAAAAGTGATTTATTTCATGATTTTGAAATATAAATTTTAAAATATGGGTTTTTTATTCATGGAAAATATTTAATATGAATGTTTTCATATAAAGAAATGTTTTTTTGAAATTTCATGAAGTCCTTGTTTTTGGAATGGAATTTGGTTTACATTGTTGTCTTTTATTCCACCACAATCCATTTTTTATTATTTAAGAAGTCACTTTGGGTCTAATGAGATCCATAAACAATCCTAAACAAACCATCATCACAAAGCCGACATAGATGACCAAGAAACAATATTCTCATGTTAAAATTCACAAACCACCTTCACTGCTGACAATGTAAAGCCACCACCACCATCCAAAAAACCAAAAATAAAAAATAAAAAATTCAAATCTAAAGTGAAATTAAACCATGTTTCATGAATCTTCTTTGTAACACACACCCATAATTATTGATGCCATGTCCAATCAGAGATTAACCATCATCATGTCGTAGCCATCCATCAACATCTTTAGTCAATTGAAATCACTAATTTTGTTATCATCAAATGTTTTTATCATCCCCACGATTCCAACCACACTAAAGATAATCACTGTAACCCTCACCAAATCATCTTCATCATCATTGACCATCATCCCCAGATTCAGGAACTAGGTCATAGAACCAGGACATCCACCACCAATCACCACTGTTATCATAAAAATGCCTCCGAAGAACTCCACCATCACATCCAAAAAAACCATCCAAACACTACAATACAACCATCCTATCCTTTTATGGTGGACTATTTGACATATCGAAGACCCACAAATACACGATCTGCACATCCAAAATCCTCTGTGAAGACCCACACACTAGACTGATTTGGAAAGTAGCAAAGAACTAGGAATTATTATTATAGTTGAGAAAATGAAGGCCTCAGTAGAGAACCAAGTAAAAAACCACATTGTGAAATCAAAACAGAGTACCAATAACATGGATTCATAGAACAACTCAAACGAAAACACCAAAAAATACATTGAATCACTTCCACAAAAAATATAATTAGCCAAAAAAAGGGAAAACATGAACTAAGACTGATGCCAACCCTTTTCTACCACCTTATCATGATGGCCCAGATGATGAATCGAAATAAATCAATGTAGAGTCAAATTATATAGCTAGGCTGGAAGGGGAAGAGGAGAAAAAAGGAACTAGACACCATCACCTGCACCAACCCTAGATGTCTTAATAACCCTTATACACAGACCCAAAATTGGGGGTCTGATGTGAAGTGAATGATCAAATGTGGGGAGGTGATGAATGCATGATGACCAAACAAGCAAGAAGCATCATTAGTGAGCGATGAAGAAGGGATCAATAAAGGGGAGAAGGCGGACTAGGAACATGTTGACACTCAATCCCATAAGAGAGGAGGATAACGAAACATGGGCACTAGGAGATGAAAGAGTGTGAAGAAATTCATCCATTGTTGGAATGTATTCATTTTCATTTACATGACCCCATGTAATGGGGTGTTCCATTGGGGAACATGTTATATGGTTACCTTATTATAACTTAATATATTGATAAGACCATTCATGTTTATGGTACTATAACTAGCAAATGCAAGCATGGTTGTGTGGATTTTTAGAACCAAGTAATGTGTATTGAAATTGAATTTGAGAAATTTCATAAATTCATATTTATGATTCCTTATATAGAAAAAAATGTTTTTAAAAAAAATGGTATTTTTAATGATAATCCATTTCAATTTTTTTATAAATGTTTTTATTTAAATATCCTTACAAGTTCTATCAAAATGTGAAGAATAGGGATGTTATTTTTGGAAATCCAACTAAATTTTAAACTCACCCACTAATTGGGAATTTTGGTTCATTTATAGATGTTAGATATCATGTAATAAGTAAAGTAATGGTATCTCATTTTATTAGAGATGCATTTTTATACATGAGAATGTCTCGTGGAGTTGGATCATGGATCTTGTTTGGGAGTTTCGGCAGGTTGTCTATGTTTTCTTTGAGTTTTATTGGTCTGGATTCCACTTCGTACTATGATATTTTTTTGATTTTTTTGGTTGTGTTGTTGAGTTATAATTAATTATTTCATTATAAATGTGGTTTTTAATTAGTTTACTCTTTGTGTTTTATTTATGTTCCAAGGGTAAAATCATCATAGAACTTTTTATGAATCCCTTGACATTTATTTCCCACCTTTGGTGTCTTCAAGATGACACGTAATTAACATTAATGTCTTTAACTCTTCCTAATACAATTTGAAAGGGGTGGGACGTTATAAATGGTAATATTCTTATCCAGACCATATTATATTTTGGGAAAATTGGTCATGGGTTTTTGGTCTTGTAGTTTGGTTGGTAGCAAAGAGTAGGAAAACTAAGACTTGAAATGTTTAGCATCAAGATGTGTAGCTATCAAATTTATATTGAACCATGTTACTAGGGAGTTGGTTACATAAGTGTTTTGAGTTATTTCTAGGATTTGTATCCTCAAAATCATATGATTAGATTACTATAAGATATTTGAATTTATTTATATTAATGAATTTAAATTTGCAATAAATATCCCATTTTGAGTAATGATTTATGATTTGGGTAAGAGTTGATTTATTGAAAATGGGTTGATTTTCAAAAGCATGGTTGAATCTTAAGAAATGGATTACAAATTGAAAATATGGAATTTTGGAAATCATTTTATTGATTTGTGAAATGTTGTAATATTACGAAAGTGTTAAGACTTCAATTTATATATAGTGAGACTAAATGTCAGTATTTTTTCTATAGAAAATGGAACCTGATTTCCATTGTAGAATACTACTATGAGATGTTGTCTTAAATGTGGGTGCACCTGAGCCATAGGTGAACCAACAGCTGGTTCAGAGTACTGTCTTAGATTTTTAAGCAATGGATAAAAGGAATAAAAGGCAAAAACCAATGAAATTAGATCATTCCACTTAGAAACAGAAGAAAATTCCACACATATTTCCAGGAGATTTAGAACTGAAAAAAAGACATCTAGATTAATATGAGGAATCAAATAATTTATTTCCTAGGAACACTAGGTGAGATGAAACTCACATTAACTACATACATGCTAGAGGATCTGCCATTCGAGTGTTGGGATTTAGGAGTTCATTCTAAATTGAACCCGTGCATTGCTTGATAAGATTTTGATGAATCATTCATCAAACAATTATATCATCACATGTTCAAAATTTATATAATTATGGAAATATTTACATTGAAGTACATGAATATATTTTTGATAGATTATCAGGAAATATTTATGAATTTATTCCATTTTTTCAACCGAAGTTACGACAAGTACTTTTTTGAAGGAATTTTTTTTAATAGGGGTTAAGGTAATAAATTTGACTAATGACTTTCATGATCGGAATGATGAATTTATTATAGATGGCTAATACCAATACAGTGGAATAATGAGACATGTCATGTAATAATAGTTGAGGTATCATGTTGATACTTATGTGAAATTATTGTAACACTAATGTTCGGAAGAAGTGGAAGAGTGATATCTAATTCCAAGGAAGTGGTAAGAATTAGAATTGGTCGAATGGATCTGTGAACCTTCTACCAAATCCTAAAAGAAATCCTAAATGTTTCAAATGTCGTTCTTTTGATCACATGAAGATGGGTTTTCCATCACCACCTAGCACATTCTACAATTGCAACCAGATGGGGAATCTTAAGAACTATTATTGTAGTTCTCCATGTTCGGGTGCATGGGACACACCCTATGCTTCATAGATATCATATTAATAAATGGGACAGTGGAAGAAGAATAATTATCATCAACATAATTGGCCTTTACATGTTGCATCTAGGAATATCATGACTACTCTACTTGTTAATTCCCAATAGTGTAATAAATATAAAATTGAGGCAAGATAGCAGTTATATGGATCTAAGCACGTGATTGTGGATGAACGACCTAAAACATCAATGATGAGAGGTACATATCATAGCATTTATAGCCTTATTAAAGAATTATTAGATGAAAATGAATCTCATTCATTTATTACATCTCATACTATTTGAATTTATAGGATTTCATATTGAGATGATATCTTCTATTTTGAAATATCAAACTATTCTTGGTATGAATGAATGTCGATATTTTTTTTTTGAAAATTATATTCTATAACTATTGATGGGGATAAATTGATATGGGAATTTTTTTGCGACTAATATGTTTTTATATGATATTATAATTACTATGGATTGGTTGACAACGATAAAATCCAACATCAATATTTATTTCATAAATGTTTTTTTACAACTAATGATGGAATCAATCATCTTTTAGAAGAGTTTATAATGTAAAGGAATGTACAATGGATTTTTAGCACTATATTTTGGAGTAATATCATAATTTTTTGAATCATTGACTTTGAAATCATTGGATGAGATTGAGAATATCATATTTTAAAAAAAATTGGATCACATTCCAGATGTTTTTCTCGATAAATTATTATGGGTTCAACCAATAATAGAATTAGTGTATACTATTGATCTATTACCTAAAGAAACATATACTTATCTTCCAAATAACCTGATGAAACCAACATGATAATGTGAATTTACTGTCCAATTGGATGATTTGGAATTAAAATGGTTCATTTATCCTAGTACATCTCTATGAGAAATGCATTTTTGTTTGAGAAAAAATTGAATGGAACTCTTAATCATTGTGTCGATTATAGTAATCATAACCATGTAAGAATAATGAGTCAGCATCCACATCAATGCATTGATTCTCTATTCAATCAATTAAGGGGAGCCCAGTGATTCTATAAAAGTAATTTTCTATTAAGATATAACCAATCGAGAGTTTTGGAGGAGGATATACCAAAGATAGATTTTAGGAGTATATGTGGCCATTATGAGTATATAGTTATGCAATTTGGTCTTAAGGATTATCAAGAAGTATTTATGGAATTTCTGAATTAGATATTTTAAAGGTATCTGGATACATTCATGGTGGTTTCAGTGGATTAAAAATTGATATATTCAACGAAAAGGGATTATGATGACGAATAGTTAGTGATAGTGTTGGGTATCTTGTGGGATCATTTTCTGCATTCCAAACATTCAATGTGTGATTTATTGATACATGTGTTTTATTTCATTGGGCATGTTATATCTGAATGTGGAATTTATGTGGATCCTAAAAATATATAGGTTGTGATCTCTAGAAACCACCAAATAATGTCTTTGAGATATATAGTTTCCTTGTATTAACATATTATTAATAATGTTTTTTTTTCAAGATTTTTCATGACTATCTTTTCCAATGATAGCTTTCATAATGAAAAATGTACCATTCCAATGGAATAAGGAATGTCCAATGTATTTTTAAGAGATTATATTTCACAATACACGTGTATCTATCTTGTTTTTTCTAGATTCATGAAAAGGGTACATGTTTTATTTTAATGATTTGGGATCAGGGTTGAGATGCCTTCTCATGTAGATAAATCTAGTTGTTTCATATGGATCATGGTAGTTATGGTCTCATGTTAATAACCACCCAAAAAACACATGGAATTACCAATTTTAATACATTATTTTATGGCATGTCATTATTACCTATTTGATGATATGTTCACAGTTTTTATAGATCATATGGTCTTGAAACATATTTTCTCAAAAAGATATTAGAACATGAAAAAAAGATAAATGTAGTATCTCTAAAGGTCTGAATTTGACATGATGTATAAACTAGGTAAATTAAATTCAATAAGATATTCAATAAGAAAAATGTATTGTAGATAGTTGGGAATCGAGGCTTCAAAATAAGGGATTTTGATGTTAGTGATAGGTGACATCCACTAGGATTTGAATGCATATGATCAATTTTAGTTTTATTTCTATTTTGTTTGGTTCTTAATTCTGTTTTGTGCATTAAAGAGTCATTTACATCCAATTTATATTTTTTTCATTGAGTTAAAAACATAATGGTGGGGATACCATTAAGGGGTGTAATCTTAACAATGAATTCGTTATGCGTTTTCAAGATTAGATGGTTATACAGTTGTATTTTTTGTAACAACTTCTTCATTCATACCACCATTCAAGATGGCCAATTAATATTGGGATATAAATATGTGTTAAGTATTGAAAGCACCATTTTTGTTGGTAATGATGAAAATATGAGTGGTTGAGTTTCTTATGTGAACCCTCACTATTCAGCAGGTTATGATAATGCACTAGTAGTAAGTGGTTATGTTGTAGTCTTTACCTCTTTCCGTTTGGAAATAGGAGTTGATATCCATGGATTTTTGGAATGATCATCCATGGAATGTTTATAAACATGATTGAATATGGGTGACAGTGTATTAACTCATAAGGTTTTCTCATTTCAACCCTATTCATGAATCTCATACTGTGGAAGAATTTTCTAAAAAATATATCCATGAAGTGGTAAAGAGGCATGGGGTATCATTTTTAAAAGTATCAGAAAATGATGAGATGTTTAATTCTCATTTCTAAAAATTCTTACTCCATTCCATTGGGAATCAGTTGACTATGAGAATGGTGTATCATCCTCATATAGAAGGAAAATATGAAAAGATGATACAAACGTCAGAAGACATGTTTTGGGATTATGTAATAGAATTTGGTTGCTCATGGGAGGATCAAATTCTATTAGGGTAGTTCTCATATAGAAACAGTTTTCATACCTCGGTATCTTTGGATATTTTGGAATCATTGTATGTGAATCCTTGTTTTTCTACACTTTTCAGGGTGGAAATAGGAGATAATTCAGTGGTTTTAATGAGCTTTGTGCAAGATACAATGTAGAATATTTAGTTGATTAGGAAAATCATAGATATGGCATAGAATTTTTATAAATTATATACAGATCAACTACGATGGTCATCGTTGTTCTTGTTTAGTTATCATGTGTTCTTTAGAATCTCTCCAAGGCTTGGACATCATCATTTTATAAATAATGTCAAATTATTTGATAGATACATAGGTTCTTTTTTAGATAATTGAATTGGTTAGTGATGTTTTATATCAGTTGTATTGACAACCAATGTTAAATTCAGTAAAATTGTGTTTCATTTATCTCAATTTAAGAAGTATCAATCTTATCCGGACTGTGTCATTCAATTTAATTATGTTTACCTAGATCTAGCTGCTATGTTTGTTTAGGTGCCACTGTGAATTTTCGATAGGAAGGAGAAATGCATTCATGGGAAAAATGGTCTAGTTCATGTTTCATGGAATCATTTTCAAATTTAAGAAGAAAATTCATAACTTATGAATGAAATGGATATGAAATAGACCATTCTCTTCCAATAAAATGGAGGTTTTATAATTTTCAAGGATGCAATGACAAATAGTTGGGGGAATGTAGAACCATCTATTTTTATTAATCATCCCTTTATTTAGGTATTATATATATTTATATATATTGTTTGGGTTATGTATTTTGATTTTTATACGGGTTTATAATGTTTTAAAATTTTTAATGAGGATCATTGTTTTAGTATGGTTAGTAGAGACCATGTAACACATCCTATACACCATGAAAAGGGAAAAAATGCCAATGGGAAGGCACATAATAGTGCACAATTTTACTAAAATCTGATGCCACCTAGGAAAAATGTGTGATGTTTAACAAATGGGGATAGAATGGTTTGAGTATTGTTTTTTAACAGGGAGATCCAATAGCCAGAGGGGTGTTTGAAGGTATTTGGTAGCAAACTATTAGCCCACATTTTTTCTTACCGTGCACCATGACTATGCACTGTTAAATTTAGATCCATATTTCTTTGGTATAGTCTGTATCACCTATTTGATCACTGTATTTTCACTGAAAAAGTCATGTTCTGAATTCATCATCATCCACATGCATTTAATACCACTCCTCTTGACTGGGGAGTGATTCTGAGGTGAATCAAACTGAATTGGAGTCTTGGAATCCAATGTAAATTCCCATTCATGGTGGGTTTCCTTATATTTATTCTTAATAACTCACTTTGATTCATAGTTCTAATACATTTGGAAAAGATTCATGTTGTTTTATTTTAATCATGATATGATATGGTAATTTTTTTCTACAGGTAATAATATATAATAATTTTTTGGGGTTTCAATCTGAGTTTTTTTTGTTTTTTTCTATTCATTATTCTCGTCAAACATTTTTTGGTAGGTGGATTAGCAGTCAACTCACCATGGTTAGAACATTATGGTTTTATTTCAAATAGATTAATTTTATTTATTTGAATTCATAAATTTAGGTATTAATTGAAACCCACATTAGTCATGGTTTATGAAATTTTGGAAATTAATTTTTCTTGAAAATTGTGTTTTTCCTGATTTTAAAATAGTAATTTTAAAATATGATTTTCTTTAGATTCACAGAATTAGTAGGGTATAAATGTTTTAATAAAATGAATATTTTATTGAAATATATCATCATGATATTGATTTTACATGGCTGTCATGTGTTATTTTTCATTTATGTCACCTTGTGGAAGGGGCATGTTCCTTTTGGGAAAGTGGTATATGGTTACCTTGGGATGACTTGGTTGATCGACGAGAGACTTCTCGTGAGTATGGTACCATCACCTGGGCATGCATTTGTGGTTGGGTGGACTTGTGAATCTATGTAATGGGTATGATAAATGTATTTGAGAAATGTCTTGAATGACTTGTTTGGTTTCTTTCCATAGAAAACTATTTTAAATAAATTGTATTTTTAATTTTTGATATAACTGTTCAAAATTGTTCTATATAAATTCATTATATAAATTTGATAACATGTGCTATCAGAATGGAATGATTATAGATGTAATTTTGGGATATCCTACCAAGTTGTAGACTCGCCCTCTTCTTGGTCACTTTGGTGTGTTTGCATATGTTGTATTAAGAGACATAGGTAAAGATATGGTTTCAAATTTCATTAGTGAAACATCATGATGCCATGATAATGCCTTGTGTAGTGGGTGCATGGAGCATCATTGAGTGTTTCTACTAGATTCCATAGTTTTCTTTGATCTTTTTTTTTATTTTCATGTTTTTAACCTGATATAGTTTTTATTTTATTTTGGATTTGTCAACATTGAGTTATAATTTTGATTTTTAATAATTTGTTCTTATATATCATATACTGGTTTTTTGGTTATGGTATTATTGGTTGGATATTTAGTTTTAAAAGGTAAAATCATCCCTATATTTTTAGGAATCTTTCCGTACATATTTGCAGCCTTTTTTGTCTTTTGGATGTCACATATGGAACAGTAATTTGTTTCCCTCTTTACAAGTCAATGGATGAGGGGTGGGACACCACATTAAGGTTCTACCATACAAGGCATCCAACATTTCCATTTCAATTTTTGAATGGCTTCTATTTTTGTATAAACTCCACATGGGTAGCTGATCCTTCATACTACGGTAAAAGTCAAACATCAAATTCCACTGCACGTCCTCAAAGACATAAATAGTCTGCTCAATTTGGGCATTAGTCTAGAGGGGATCCATCCTCTAACACCACTATGTCCCAAAGGCTTCATGAAATCCATTCCATATTTTATACCTGAAATTAATATCATAGATAGAAATTATCTTTGATGTAACAATATTTATTAAAACTCTATCCTAAATGTAATGGAGTCCTGAGCTAAATACTAAACTCAACTCTTGAATAGTGAGGAAGTGAGATTACATTGAAAGATAATCTATGATAACCTAGACGCAATAATTCCCTTTAGTTTTATATGTAATCAACATAGTTAATTCTATAAATATCTCATCCAACATTCACTCTAGAACCTTAATGGGTTTATAATAACCCATTAGAACCTCATGCTAAGTTTTTACATTCTGATAAGTAAGGCATGAGAGATAAACTCTAAAACTCGCTTATTTTCACCTAGCTGCAAAAACTAACTTCAATGGTCCTATTACATCTTCTTCTTATCTTTATATTTCACCAATGTAGTTGAATAATTCTACCTTATAAAAAACTACAAACATTTGACGGGTATGATCGCGTTTCCTCTAAAAAGGATTACATGCTCCCCACATTCAAAAAATATACCAGAAAAATGACCAATTGATGTATAATTGCATATGGTATCACATTTGGTATCACTATATGAAGCCTTTGTTGCGTTATTTTAATGTGGTCTGGTAAAATCCATTTACTTGAGGTATGCTGCTCCATCACCATCTACTAAGGATAACTATAATGAGGACAACCACTTTGACAACTTGATAAGTAGATGTGAATAAGATATGATGCTAAGAGAATATACTAACAAGTTCCCCTTTACATGAGTATTGATTCTCAAAAAACTAGAGTAACATTATCCATCAACACTATATCATGTTGAAATCCTTTTTTGATAATATATAGATGTGACTCTTTTAGTTGTAATAGATGATAAATCACTCAATAATATGGAACTCTCACAACATATTTAGTGTGAATACTACTACTACTGACTCAAGATTATGGGTCATATAGTTCTTCTTATATGGTCTCAACTGATGTGAAACATATGAAATCACTACCAGCCTCTACATCATAACAAAACCCAGCCTGGTCATTGATGTATCACAGAACACTATGAACTCAACACCCTCCTCCAAAAATCTCAAGATGGGAGTGATTTTCATTCACTTTATCAACACCTGGAAATATTACATCTAATTCTCTATCTACACGAAAGGATACCTCTTTCATGTCAATGCTCTCAGGGGAGATGATATCATAGAGAAATTGGGTATGAATGTCTAATAGAATGATACTCACCCATTGAATCTCCACAACTCCAATATGCCCTTTGGTGGATCATATGCTAACACTGACTCGACCTTCTCCATGTCCACTACTACATGATCCACTAAGATGAAATGTACCAAAAAATGGACCTCCTAAATCCACAAATATCACTTAATGGGATCACATAAACTATTTCTCTTGGACTATATCCATGACCATGCCCAATAATCTCACGGGATCCTCCTTTCATGTTGAGTACATATGGATATTGTTAATGAATAATGAAAAAACCTGCTTAAGAAGGGTTAAAATATCTAGCTCAAGAGTCCCATAAACACATTTGAGATGTTCACTACACGAAAATTCTACACTGAGTACTCATTGTGATCACAACGACATCAAAAAATTGTATTCAATATAACCTCATCATGTAATTGTAGTTGGTGATAGCCTGATTTGAGGTCAATTATTTAGAACCACCATACCCTCTCAACTAATCAAAGTGGTCATTATTGTCAATAGTTGATACTTTTTTTGGGTTACCTGGTTTAGTTAATTGTAATACATAAAAAAACTCAAGCTCTTGTCCTTATTCTTGGTGAATAATATTGTGGTTTACCTGGTGGAATCATTTGGTCTGACAATGATATTCTTATGACATTCTTCAAACTACACCCATAGCTAACAAATATCAAAGAGAGAAATCTTATATGATTCCATACATATTTGGGATATCACAGGATGTAGATCAATGAATAATTCTATCTCTCGATGGGGAGGTAAGTATAGATCGTCATTAATAATGATTTAATCACACTCTTCCACCACTGGATTAAACTAAACACTCATAGAATCCACTTCACCAAGAGTTATGAAAGCAAACAGGTGTGTAATCAACTGCACCCTCCAACTCATAAGCCTATCTTTATTCACATAGGTTTCTTTTTCGATGACTATTTATGAAAATATACCATCATAATGGATACTCTACATCATCTACCTAAAACAGAATATCAGGGCATGAACTATAGATAACCAATCAATACCCATGATGATGACATAATCCCTCAAAGCCACTATAAAAAGACATGAAAAGAAACTGTCACCTCCATCTTTCATTTCATACCATCATAAAAAGTGTGTAATCATTGATTCTCCCCCTATAGTAGTATCCAAGTGCAAGGGATGGGCCAAGGGATCAACTAGAATCATTATTTCCTGAACTAAGGAAGTAGCAATAATAAAGAGACATGTTCTTGTGTGTGTCAAAATGTTTATATATGGTAGATAAGACATAGATAAATCCAATAATCAACCAATGTGACTTTATATCATAGTAGTATGTGGCCTAAAACAATCCTCACCCATATCCACCAGCTCGTTGACCATAGTGGGGACCACCTGTAGGTGGCGGTTGGAACATGTCTAACTGTCTCCCACCTCCCACTATTCTTCAAACTCCTCTACCACATCCACCATCTTATAGACAACCCTAATACTTCTATATTATGTTCCTATATGGACCATCTGTTATCTATTTATTAATCAATCAAATGATTATAGAATCCCACATTATTTTCCCCTTCCATTATAAGAGTATCAATACCTCTCCCTAGGTTGAGTAGATCCATCATTTGAGCACACAACCATAGAAAATTTTTCTTCAAACCACCTTCTAAAATTTCCCACATATCTATTGATATTTCCCATTCATGATCAATGTAACACTAATAGTGGGAGGGGAGAATCAATGATATCATTTTATTTTATGTTTCATTTATTTCCAAACAACCTTCACCTCTTACTAAAAAGTTGTTATTTTACTAAAAACAAAACAACTGGACATCCATATAAACATATGAATTTAGATGGGTCACTACTCAACAAGAGTAGATAATTCCTTGTTATGGTATAGAAACAATCCTATTACAGACAATACTCTATAAAACAATAGTTGTGTGCGGATACAATGAGTAGGATATTCCCTTTAACTCATGAAATACAATAATCAATACAAAATTAATGTACTTCAAATGTCGTGAAATGATATTATTGAATATTTAAAACAAGATAATAAAAATTCACCAGATTCTTCAAAATATGTTACTATGATTCATTGTTTACATTAAAAAATACTATATTTTTAAACTATTTCTCATATTACTACTCAAAAGTTGGTAATAAATTCCTGGACTTCATAATGATACTCAGTATGATTTTTTAATCTGATCATCTAGCTATATTTCATAGTACAAGTAAAATACTATGATAGAGTACCACATAAACAATTACAAAATACTTCTATTTGAGTCAAATAATCCTAGTCTAATTTCTTAGTTCCATTACGAAAACCACTGAATATGTTATTTTCTCTTCAATTGTCTTATTTTTTCTGGTTGAAATCCACAAGAATATTTGATTTGGAAGATCGTTATCTTTATAATTTCTCAATTTCCTTCCTCTCTCTAATTGAAACATGAATAGTACATGTGTTATGAATGTACAATGTACTTACTCTATTTATAGGTGAGTAAAAAATGGTTTTGGTGGGGTTCTGAAAACATTCCTTCTCAATCAGATTTTCATAAACTCAAATCATTCGTTAATTTTTGGATCATATTTGACTTCATTAGCACTTCAGAATTATTATATTTTCTTGTGAAAACTTATTTAATCATCTGACATCATCATTTCAAATCACATATTCAATAGAAACCTCAGTCCACTTCATATTTCCCATTATGATTTTCTAATAACTTTGATGATAGAAAATAAAATTTTTCCACATCAATTGATAAAAATGAAACATATGAAAAACACATGTATTTTCATTAAGATTCTTTGTATCAACTGTTAGAAACAAAAAAACCATAAAAAACATCTATTAAATATTCAAACTTCAATCACCACTTTATCATACTTTTGATTTTGCTTGAATCACTAATAAATTTTTTCTATTTTTCATACTAATGATCACACATTTGGTGGTGTGAAACTTTTGATGAGTTATATCAGTCTTAGTGTGTTCCTGGTGGATCAGTCTATGTTTCTCTCATATAATTGGTGTTATCTTCTGTTTGATATTCTTGACCATATTGATACCCAAATTCATTAGATCTTTTTATTATTTTATTACCGAATTGATAAACACAAAAATTTCATCTTATTGAATTTTCTTGACTAAAATTTTAACCTTCCTCAAGATGATCAGCCCCTGATTTTCAAGCCTCAATTCAAAAAAACATCAAAAACATTTATTGGTCTCCACAACTCCCTAAATAATGAAATTCTGCCATGGATGATTTGTAGAACACTATGTCAGATGAACTAATACCAACATCTTTGTCTACATCAACATATTTAATTTTTTTTATTAGGAAACACGACATCTTATTTTGATGATGATTTGTTTCTCATGAATTTTTGGTTTGAGTAAAAAAAACATCTTCCTTACTTCACATTATAATTAACCTTGAAAACCTCCATACAAATTTTTGTCTGGTAATCTCATACCGAGGGAATCATATAGTATAGATATGAAATTGAAAACCTTAATCTTATAAAAATTTTAACTTGTAATTATTAATTCAATATGAATTTGATATAATTAACCATTAGATTTGGAAATATCTAAATATTAATGGAATTTATTATATCTTCCCATTGATACCTCAACATTTTCTTTTCAGTTAAACATCAATAATTTTCGTAGCCCTTCTTCTCCCCCTTTCCATTATATGGATTTTATCGAAATATTCTGAGATAACTTATGATTTTATGAATAATATAACTACAAACCATCATCATATTTTTTCAAATCCACGTAGACTCTTATAAGAACTTCTCAATAAAACTAGATCATTATTCCAGACACAGGATTAGTCCGATGAGACTTTTCTTCAATGAACATTTTTCTTAATCTAATGTAATTTATGAATCATTTTGAGTTAAGAATCATAAATATTATTACGAGTTTGGATACTAAAAAATAAACTTTTAGGTGATTTTTTTTCTTATTTATCTTCTTGTAGAAAAAAAATACAACACCAACAACATTCAACATCAACAAAGAACTTATTTTCCAACATGGTCACAAAAATACTCCCCTTTGGATTTTTTTGACAACCACAATTCATTAATAAATTAACATTCCAACCACAACCCATGGAATACATATAAATAATTATACACCTAAAAGTTCTAACCTATTGTATAAAAAATTGATAGTAAAAAGATGCTATTCAAAAGTAGTGACTCCTAAAACAACCTCATATTTTATTCAAATTTTTATTATCTTCATCCAATTTCATAAAAACAAATGTTTCCTATAAATAAACCAATAAACAATTATAATAGGTAAAACATTTATATTCTGAAATCATATCTTAGCCACAAATCCACCAACATACATGATTCCTTAAATGGTTCAGCACATATCAATAGATAGATTTATTAAACAATTATCCTCCTTGAGATAAAATTACAAATACTATATAAGAGAGGGCATAAAAACACATACATCACCATTGATGAGAATAATGATGGACTACCATGTTCATCCTTAATAAATAAAAATGTTTATTATGTAAAGATATTTTCCAAATTTCAAAAACATGTTCCGATGTCAGAGCAATCTACAATATTAATTCATTTCGTTCTGCATGATCTTTGATGAAATGATATTTTATATTAATAATATTTTATGATAATGTCACACTATATATATGGAATGGTGGATTTCACTTTAATTATCAAAACCCTATAGAAATGGTATCATATTTTCAACAATTAAGTATTCAAACGGATCTTCATCCCCACATGTTCATTAGTAGCTTGAGTGGAAAAAAACCTAGCTTAAGCCATAGTAAGAGATATAGAATCTTTTTTATATATATGAAAACTAATACAAATTTCCTCATAAAGAAAACTCTACTAGATGTGAATCTTATATTATCAAAATTTCAAGGCAAACCAACTTCTGAATAACAAAACATGCCAATACTTCCAGAGTCATAATACATGATTTTCAAAATTTACGTGCCGTTGATATATATGAGAATTCATTTTTTAGAAGAAAAAAATTTATTATCATAGGGAAGACTAAAATCTTGAAAAAAAGGTAACATTATAATCAATTACAAGTGTTGAGGTATTTATTGATAACTAACTTCCAATCAACATCTATAACTATTTTGAATCAACTATCCATATCCATCATTTTTGAACATGGATCTCACTAAAATTAGTGTGGAAACAGGTTTTTGATTTTCCAGGATGAAATTATTAAGATGTTCCCTAGAATATTTTTAATTATAATGAAAAATTTATTTAATTTTTTTTTTGAAATTTGTAAACCTAGAAATGATTTATTTTCACCCAAAATAGACATTTGAAAAAAATCATCATCTATTCAAAAAATGTTTCACAAGTATTTTCATCACTCCAAGTAAATATTATGTCATCAACGTAAACAATTATAATAAGAGGAACATCTAACATTATTTAATGTAATGATTATTATAAGATCTTCCTTTATTAAATATCATATTTCATAAGAATGTATCTAATTTGGAATACCATGCTCACGATGCCAGTTTTATCTAATAAAATGACTTATTCAACATGAACACATAATTTTCATATTTACATAAAATAAAACAACGTGGTTATTCAATGTAAACATCCTCATCAAGACCACTATTCAAAAAATTATTATTTCACATCCATCTAGACATTATAATAACTTCTTTGTGAAATAACAGAATGAAAAATTACGATTGTCTCTAATATTTAAACAAGAAAAAGTTATCTTCACTTTCAATTCCATCAATATAAGAGTAACATTTTCACACAAATATTTATTTATTTCTTATCACTTTACCATCTTCATTTAGACTATTCTAGAAAACCCACATTGTACTGATATGATTTTCTTTATTTGGTTTGGGTATGATTTCCCAAGAATAATTATTTTATATATGATACATCTCTTCCTTCATAGCTTTATCCCATTATGGATGTTCAAAATTTTCAGTCCCATCATTCAGATTAAATTTTGAGTACAATGAATTAGGCATAAAAATATTTAATATTATTACTGTTTGAAGCTTTTGATGTTGATCACCAATAATGTTTTGATCTTCTACATACTATCTCATCATGAGATGATATTTTCTAAATTCTTACTCACTATAGTATATTGTTGTGTCTTATTATTCGTCTTGAGAATTATTACAATTTCTAGAACAGTTATTGAAATTGTTAATAAACATGTTTTTCATCTTTTTCATCTTCCTTATCAGTATTTTTTTGACAACCAATATTTCACCCATAACCTAGAATATTATTTCTCAGATCAGTTTTCTTTTCAGCCTTATTATAACAATAATTAATAGAAATTTTTTCATATCCAATATTTTTAGAATTTTTTGAATTCTCAACCTTGTTGGTATTTCTTACATTCAAAACATCCTAATATATCTTCTTAATATAAACAATTTCATATTTCATATTAACCATTGAAGGTAATTTTTTATGATCCATATCATGTTTATCCATGCCAATTCATTCAATAGATTATAAAATAAATTTATTAACTTGTAACTTTATTTCAGTTTTAGAATGTTTTTGTTGTAAAAACTCTAATTCTTATTCATTATATTTCATCTTAACTTCCAGGTTATCATCATGAATATTTTTTTAATCAATATATTTCTTCATGATACAAATAACTTCAAACAACTAGAATTTATCATTAAGTTAACATTATTTATTT
Source organism: Viscum album (assembly GCA_963277665.1). Lineage (NCBI taxonomy): Eukaryota > Viridiplantae > Streptophyta > Magnoliopsida > Santalales > Viscaceae > Viscum > Viscum album. The sequence goes on from OY728133.1 coordinate 1,677,186,247, forward strand.
TTAATTGATGAATTTTCAATTTTCAACATCATTATTTTTTTGTCAAGCCTACCAATAGTTCTCATACATTCTTTCAACTCTTCCTTCACATTGAATTGTAATTATGTTTCTTATTATTCGATGATGATTCTTCTTAAATTTTCATTGTTAACTATGGAAATAAAACTATTCTCTCTTGATTGATCTGTGTATTTTTGGAGTTCATATTCACTTCATTATTTATCATCATTTTTAGATTAAAATATTCATTATTTGTATATAGAAAACCCTTTATAATTTTTTTAGGAATAATAATTTTATTTATAACCCTATTTCTTCCACAATAGTCTATTACTTTTATATTATTTATCACAATCCTATTATTCCTTTCATCATGGAAAACTGGTGGACAAGTTCCTAAGGATCCACATCAAAAACATTAAAATATAATATTATCTTTTAATTTTATTAGACCTATTTTAACATTTTTAGAAAACAATTATAAGAATTCATCAATATTTTTACAAACATCATATTCAGAATAAAAATATCTAACATATTCTACATTAATATTTTTTTTATTTTCATTCATGGTTGCCTTGAAATACGTTTCATGATCAACTTTTATTTTTCCATTTATATCATACCCCCTTCGAATTTAATTAGTAATGAGACTACTATGAAAATTGTCTAGAGATAATGTTTCTAGTTCTATATCTTATAATGAAAAAAGATTAGCATCAAACTTGTCCAAAAAAGTTCTCATGATCATTATAACAATTGTAGAGTCTTCTTTATTTTTAGAAACACATCTGATAGTGCTGAAAATTTCACTCACACTGGTAAAAATGTCTCTATCATATTAATATTTAACCATCCTGGTATAATCATACTTCATTCTCTATATTTTTAACATTTCATTCATCACTATTTATTACCTTCTTAATTTTTCCATCTTCTCCCAAATACCGTTAGTAGTGGAAATACCATTATATCTTAAAATATCACATTTTATAAGTGTGGGGAGTAAATATTTATTATATTATCCATCATTCCAAATATTTTTCTTATCAACGTATGTTATAGGATCATATTCATCGATACGAGGAAATCCATCAGTTTTATATTTAAGAACAACATTCTTAATAGACATATTATAAGTTAACATATTAACTTTTTAGACATGAGGGTTCTTACCATTGAAAAATGGAATCCTTTTAATATTCACAAAATTATTATTTTCCCTTACAAATTCTCTTCCAAAACATTATAAATGAGTAAATTAAGGGAACCTAGGATATGATTCCAATTGTTATTTCCCGATCAAGATAAATGTATCACTAAGTTGGGGTGTGGGTAAATCAGTTATATCTTTTTCTTTTAAGTCCTTTTTTAAATCAAATTTTAAATAATGTTATAGACTTGTTAGCATGATGAAAACCAAATAGTCACACATCCATTGGATCAAATGTATTTATAATGGTTTAATAATCAAAAAGTGTAGCTACATACTTGGTATGGTATGGAAACAATTTGATACCACACAATCATAAACAAAAAAAATTCATTTGTCTAGGTAAATAAGTAGGTTATTTCCTTACATTCATGTAGCTCTTTGTTTAATAAAACATTTCATGTGATTAATGTTTAATGAAATAATGTAATATAATTTTTGTAGTAAGTTAAATAGAATTTACCAAATGCTTCAAAACATGTTACTATACTACCTAGTCAACTATAAAAAAAATGTGATCTTCATAAAAAAATTCTCTACTTTCATAATGAATAGTAGGTAAGAAAATTTTGAACTTCATAATGATATTCAATTAGATATCATTGTCCAATCTTCTAGTCAGATTTCTTAGTATGATTATAATATTCTTCCAGAATACCACTAAATCAATTCTGAATGCCTCTCTATGTACAGAAATCCCAGTATGATTCCTCATTCTGATTTCAAAAACCACTAAATACAATCTTGTATATTTTATTCTATTCTTATATCTGGAAAACATATTCAAGATTGATCAATACAAAAAATATTTTCCTATATAATACTTATATACTCTTCCATCTCTTTAATAGACCCAGGAATAGTATATTTTACTGTAAATTAAATATAACACCCTCTATTTATAAGTGATCCAAAATGGTTTCGGAGGGATTCTGAAATTAGTTACCACTCAAATGTTTTTTTAGAAACTCAAAATTTCTTTACATTTTAGGGTAAACATTGACCTCTTCATCAATTCCCAACTTTTCTTAGTTCTTCTCAAACCTTCTCAAATCTTCTCACAACATCATCTCACTTCTGGATTTATTTAAAAACCTAAAATTGATTTTGATTCCGTATTCGGATTTTCACATAATGATGAAGTAAATAGATAACATTTCCCTGCATCAATTAATAAAATTAAACATAAAAAAACATAATTATTCTCAATACAATGATCCACGCCAACTGATCGGATATAATAATCAAAAAAAGACTTCTTATCAACTCTTCACAATTCAGTCTCCCATTAAAAATTCTTTTAAGATTTATTGAATGATTAATTATTTTATTAATTTTCATTAGACATATGATCCTTCTTTCATTGGTATCCATCATCCAATAAGGTATAGCAGTGTGAGTATGTACATAACAGATCATACTCTACTTCACATTGATAATTCTTTTTAGCTCCATTCATAGAGTTAACCGAATTGATAACAAAATATATTATTGTTCTTGGTTAGTTCTTGACCTAATTGACAAACAACCTATAGTTAACTTTTTTGAAAATTGTTTACTACTATTTTATTGCCATCAAGATGATTTCCCCTATATTTTGTTCATTAGTTACAAAAAACATCAACGTTGTTTTTATTTGTCTCAACAACTATCAAAAGAATGAAATTTTGACTCCGATCATTAGTGAAACACTTCGTCTGATGAACCAATATCAGTATCTTCAACATCAAAAACATATTTTACGTATATTTATATATCAGAACATATTTTCTGAATGAAAACCAACATAATAATAGCTTCACATTCTTATCAACCTTTACATCCTTTAAAAAATAATTGTACGGTAATTACATACTGATAGATAATGACTAAAATGTTTTTTTTCTGAAAACATTCTTATTCAACAAACGTAATCTTGTAATCATGACATACTCATTAATTTGAGAGCATTTATCATAAAATTCCATATTTTCTAACATGTAATGTAATGTTTTGTAACATCCCATTCATCCAGATACATTTTCTTCTCAACCAAATAATAATGTTATTGAAAACATTTCTACTTAAAATTTCCTACATTAATCTTGAATAACTAATTATTAGACAACATGGAATTTTTTTAATTGAAAAATAAAAAAAACATCATAACATATTTTATCATATTTATGATGGCTCTGATTAAATATTATAATTATGATTAGAACATCTTTATAGTCCCAAGGAGAGTATGATGATTGTTTTATTAGAAAAAACATCATCTCATTGTAATGTAATTTCTTATGAATTTTGAATCTGAAATCCTAAATACAAATTTGATTCTGATCACCAAAAAATACAACGTAAGGTGATTTGTTTTTCAATTTTGCTTCTTTTATAACCGAATACAAAAAAAATCATCCATCATCCAAACAAAATTATTTTTTTCAACATGGTCCCAAGATCCAGGTCCCTACATTTATTTTCAACTACCTGCCACCAAATATTTTGCTCTTATGTTCCCACTGTCGGCACCAACTATTTATGTTTTGTCATCCTGGAAAATCTCAACCACCAAATACCACTTCAACACTCTAAAATAGGAAGGAATATGTAAGGGTATTATGCTGGATCATATATCTCTATGTATACCTCACATTAAGGATTGATCCCAATATAATTGATCAAACATCCATATCAATCAACTACCAAGAAGGTTTAATGAACATTAAATAATACCCGGCCATAGTTGTACTACCCTGTAAAAGATGTAGAATCTACTAGATATTCACAAACCCCTATCTAGAGGCAGAAAACCCCTCTATATTGATGAACATGAACTATAACCAAAAAAGAGTTACCTCATTATAAGACTATTACACTAAGCCCCACCATCATCCCATCAATCCATAGAGAAGTCCCATTTCAAGGACCACCACATAGACTAAATGTATCCTGATGAGTTGAAGGAATCACACCACCACCTCAAGGTAGTCCTCATCCACATGGGGGGCATGTAATTTCTAAAAAAAGATGGGTCATTATCGAAGAAACTCATGCAATGATTTAGTGATGATCACATTATCTACTAGTACTATCAGTACTATCTTCCTGTTGATCGGTGTTGGTAATACTGGTGTACCTCATGGAAGTAAAACCTCATAAAAGGTCCACACAATGAAGACTCAACACAATGGGGACCATAATAATGAATTTTTTTCAGAATCCTAGATGGAAGAAATCAAGGATGAATTCTATAAATTAAATGATATACCATGATCAATAAGTATATAAATAGAGATGACTAAAGAAGTACATGGAATCAACAAAAAAATCATATATGATACATGTGCCAATTTATCCTCTAAAAAACAATGCCGACATGTTCTAAGTCGATATGCAGGGAGTCGGATTTCTAATGATTGTATATATCAGCCATCACACCAACACTAGAGTCCCTTGTTTGAGACCCATACTCAAGATATTTAATAATCTCAGAATAAAACTCAAACAAATATCACTTATAGAAAAACACTAAAACATCAATGATTAGATAAAATATTACCTCTGATATAACTCTTTCATGACCGGATCCATTTGGTTCCCTTCTCATCTGATAATCCAAGTGCGAATACCCCTATCCAACCACCAATAGTACAAGGGTAAGTGAATAGTGATGTGTATTCATAACACTCACAACAGAGGCCTTAACCTATGTTACCATTACAAAAACACATCACCAAGCCTATATAAATATGAAATTTAAAATATAATATGTACCCAATGCATGAACACACCCAAATCCCACAATCAATGTATAACAAATTATTGGAAAGCCATAAAGGGAAAATACAATCCCACCAAAAAATATATACATTTTTAATATAATAGTAAGGAGGTGACTACCATCAAATGTGAATATTGGTTTGAATCATAATTTTAATTCCCCAAATATAATCTCTCTATACCATTGGGCCACTGAAAACCACATTGAATTGCTTGTCCTCTTTATAAGAAATTATAATTCAAGAAGATCCCATGAATAGATGAGTATATCAATACCCAATAGGACACCCTAAAATTACTATGAATATTTCATCAATAATATTATTTAGATCATCACATGAATATAAAATATCTTTCATATCAGTAACATCCAAATATTATCATAGTAGTCACAGAATTTCTAGTTTTTGTAAAAACCACACTGCCAACCTAGTATTACTTCTTGAAGGTTTCATATAAAATTCATCTAGGATAACACACACCATGAGTCAAATTACACTGATGTAATACACCCGAGGCGACTTTATCATTGGATCCCTATATGTGTAGCATGCATTGGATGTTTGAATATATTGACACCTAGATGGGGATCACACCCAAGGCCGTGGGGCATACCAACATCCCAATCTAGAATAACTCACTATATTGGGGGTTGATTGCAGTGTATAGTTGGTCACACAGATTTTATGAAACACAAATAGGATAAAAGATGATAAATGCCATCATTGTAACCTCTATAAGATATTCCTATAACTATATAAAAACTATTCTCTTGGGGTGGACCATAATACATTGTTCATTAGGTAATTTAACACTATACCCTCACATAGACGGATTTAAGGAATTATCCTTTAAGGAAACTATCCCAGGATGAGGAGAACATGGTTTCTAAATCATATTTAAAATAGTACAAAAAGTGTTCTAGCATTACATGTCATTTACCTTAAGAATAATTTTTAACCATGTGTCATGGAAATTTCCCCTGTTTTTGGCTATATACACTTAGATGTGTTCATATACAAGGATATGTCCAAGTACATGGCTAAGAATGTTCACTCTAGACATGTTGTGTAACTAAACATTCCTATGTCTATGTATCCTCCAACATACACTAAAAGCCTCTTGGTAAGGGTCACATGACATGTAACACATGTCATCTAGTGTGAGATACATTAAAATGCACAGAAACCCTTAAACTAAAGCCATGGAATCACACAGTGTGTATAGTAGAATCACATACCATGTATATAGAGATGTTATAGAAGCCACGTATCTCCTTGAAATTGTCTTCTCCACCATTTCGTCCTAGGATTACCACCACTAATCTCACTAGATTTTGTGGATATGAGTGAGTGAGCCTTTCCATCCATTATATTCCAAAATATTTCCAAATATTCAAATAAGAAAACTGTTCCATCACTTATCCTAGTCACTACATGTGAAAACCAATTTTAATAACTCTTTTCCAGTCATGACCTTTATTCATAGATCGAAACCATCATCTTTTCGAACTCGAATCTATGTTATCGGTTTGTTGTGTCATGAAAGGATTTCACAATGATTTATTACAAGGTATTCATCAAACGTTTGGCCAAGGCAATTTCCCATGATGAACATGTGAAGAAAAGTTGATGAAATTCACAAAACAAAAACATAAGGAATATACATTAGCTAATGTTCATGTTTACCATGATTCAAAACTATTACAATAATGAATGAAGAGATATGAATAATCAACAATATAAATCCACAATATCATATAAGTTGAACTCACACCTATAATATGCACGATCTGTGAAACAATTTATAAATTGATTGGTTCATGTTCATCAATGGAAAAATAAAATAGTGATAAATCCATAAAAAAATATTTCCTTCCAGGTTATGGTATGATCACTGATAAAGAACAAATCTACATCATATTCAACTATGAATCAATTTACTTCTATTGATGTAAATAATCCATAATCGGTCATCATTCACCAAGGCATCCTCTAATGCAATTTCACAATTCTCATGGTTTTTTAGATATCCTTATTAATTTCTAATTGGTTTTTAAAATATGAATACTAGGACACTCCATCACTTAAATATATAAATTATTTATTAATTTATTAATTTATGATCATGGAATCTTTTCCAAAAATTCCCAACACCAACAATGATTATGTCTCACACATGGAATAACAATTTCTCTAAACCAGTTGAAGACCTCAAATGTCTAATATGAGTCCTAATTTTGGTGTTATTTCACCTTTTCAAAATGAAAAATGTGTTCATGAAATTATTATATATAAAATATATCCAATATAAATTGTGGGATCACTTGGCCTCAGAATCATGCGTTGTTTTAGAGTATAGTCTAAAAAATATAACTAGAAATAATTATTAGCATTAAATGGAGAAAATAGAGATGTTGCATAATAAATGAGTTATTGGGTTCCCTCAATTCTATATTAATGGAATACTCCGACTTCAAGGTTTTACGAATCACCAAGTATTACAAATTTTATCTTTGTGTTTCATTTCAAGTGTGATTATCAATATCTACATAAACACATCATAGGATTCTGTACAGTCATCAATAAAATTAAAATTTGCATATTTTAAAATTAATGTAAAGGTAAGAGGATAAACCTTATAAACATCTTTGAAATTTATCCTATATAATCTTTTATGACCAAAAAGAAGAACTACCATGTTATACACAAATTTGGTATTTTAAGCAATTTGTCACATGCATTTATCATTTATCCACTTAAATGTCGTTTATAAAATGAAATTCATAATCAATGTTAATATCTATAAAATGAAATAAGTTTTTTTTCAAAATATAAAACATGTTTCATATCAATATAAGTTACCAAGAATGTTTCTAATTTTTTTTAAAATAAAGGTCAAAATAATTTCCAAAAAAACATTAAAATCATCCAAAAATACATCAAAACAATATTTAAGGTGATTATAAAATATAATTACTTTGAAACCTTGAAATTTACTTGCAGAATTATATAATTCAATTACATATTACAATAAGAAAAGGATACTAAAAGACACATCAAAGTATTTTTTTTATTAGTCCCTCATATTAATAGGTACATAAATATATCCTAAGAATCAATCTAATAAAAATAAATGAGTTATGTATACCAATATATCTAACATATGAACAATTAAGGTTATGAGAAAAAGATCATTTCAAATGAATTAATTTAACTTCTTATGGTATATACAAACTTTCTTAATGTTATGTATTCTCATAGGGATTAATTAATTATTATCATTTCTCATAAGGGCTAGGTTTATTTTATTAGTAAATAAATGGATAGGACTGGCCAATTATGAATATGAAATATGATAAATGATCACTACTTCTCATATCTGCTTTATCTTCAACTTATGAACATATATCAGAGTTGGATTCATCCTTTTTTAGGTTTCATAATATGTTAGAAATACCCCAGAAGTATAATTATATTTGATTTTATTTTTGGATTTATTTATAGGATATCTCTTAAGATACATCATATTTATTTGGAATTATTTTTGATAATTTAATTCCATTTTGTTATAGGTTTATAGATATATTTTTTTAAATTAGCATTGGTAATTTATCTCCTTCTACAAGGAATTTTTTTTTTTAATTCATTCATAAGTGATTTTAATTTTTGATTTGATGTTTTCTCAAGATATGATATTATGATGAGTTTAAATGATCAAAAATCTCTAAGTAATGAAATTACTAAAAATACTAAAATATATTAAATTCATAATCATGATATAAACCATCATATTTATTAGAAAACAATAAATTTACCTCATCTAATAATGTATATATAAAATTTCTGGAAATCTAGAAAGCCTTATATTCTCATTAATTTTCAACCAAAAACAATTTTTTTAACACTTAAAATAAATTTAACATTCCTTAATCATTAATGATTTTATCATATTAAATATTTTATAGTGTATTAAGTGAATTTTTATTTAAATGATTACACATAGAGTTAAGAATATTTTAGAGGATAATACTTTCTCTAAACACAATTTTGAGTGCATCTTCATAAATATTTAATATATTATTAGTTTTAATTTGGAAATTTCTATCTAGATGAAGGGGTGGGTGTCTTATTGATCTATGATCCTTTATTTTATGAACATTGATGTTAGCTAAAAATATCAATCATTGAAATTTTACAAACACAAGTTCCATAATTAAGACTGAAAAAATAGTGGATTTGTTTGCAAGATATACAACCACTCTTATGGTATTCAAATATATCATTTGAAAATAATAAAATAATGAGTGGGTTAATATATAAATATAATCACATATATTGTATAAATCATGATAACATGTTAAGGATTCAATGGTGAATGATATATAAACTGTCCATGGATATTGAAATTTCGTTGGATCATATATTTTAAAATGGTTGATACACATCCTCTTAATAATTCAATTTAAAAAAATTTTTGTCCCCCCTTTTTTTTCAATGTTACTTATAAAATTTATCATTAATAAGAATATACTTTTGGGGTTGAAAAAAAGAGTTTTTGTAGTCAATATTGTTGAAATATTCCAAAAATTATTTTTAAAGATATTCCATTGAGATATTCTTTGACCAGATCATCCCTGATAGAAATGGTGGGGTAGTTCATTATTCTATTTTTGTTTTATTTGTAGGGTTGTTTCTAGTCCCCTATTTATTCTTGTTTCTCAATTTTCCTCTTCCTCTAAATTTTCTTCTTATTGTGGTTGTTTTTTTGATTTATTAATAAAAGTCCCAGATTTAGTTTCTATACTATTGAGCCTATTTTGTTCAATATTTCATGTAAATAATGGTGGAATATACATTTTATTTATTAATATTATTATGAACACATTTTCATTTAGGTTTGGATATTTTTGAGCTAGCAGTTTTAATGGATTTCTCGAGAAGGCATACATATGATGTTGAACACCATTTATCAACTTATATACTATATACATTAGTTTCACATAATTTGATATTTTTATGTTGTATTGGGGGTTGTAAAATAGTATATATATGTTTAAAATTATTCTTTAAATATAATGGAGGGAGATTTTGGTAAGTTGGTTGCATGTATAGTTTTTAAAATACTGTTGTAAAGGTGGTGGGTGATAGAGTTGTTAGTTTTATTTTTATTAAGGGGGAATGTATGGGTAATTATTTTGATATATGGTCTTTTCATGGTTCTATTGATTTAAAAATACATTATTAAATTTTTTAGGTTCTCTAAATAATAGCTTTTATTATAATTATATTGGATAAAAGGATGTTATACAACATTCCATTCTGTGAAATTGTTATAGTGGTTATTGAAATGGTTAGATGATGAAAATAAAATCAATATCATAAAAGGTTCTTGTTGTTTACATTCTAACTTTAGATTCATTTATCTACCCAAAATATTTATCAATTTAGGATTAGTTTCTATAAAAGGAGATGAAGCATAACTTTATACCAAATTAATAGCTCTTGTTTTAGTACCCATTATATAAAATTATTGTGTGATATGCGAAATATTCTAAATTGTACCCTTACCTTCTCCTAGTCACATGTCAATAAAATATCCATAGATCATGCATATAAAGTATTTATATAATTTTCGACTAGTACATAATTAAATAAAACATGTAAGTGGATTTATTCTATATAATGATGTGAATATATTTCATAAGGATCATTTTAATCCCTCCTAATACTAATAAAGAGTTACTCCTGATGATTTCATAAGGGCATAAATATCATTCCTTATTATTGTGATCCTTGATAAAGGGGATGTTATTTTGTAAGAATAGTTTTAATTAATAATCCCAATAATTTATCTTTAAGGATTATAGGTTATGAAACTGTTCATTTTATTCTATTTCTAGTAGGAAGGAAAATTTCATCAACATCACTTGTTCGTCATCCACTCCTCTAGGATTCAAAGTAGAAATTACTTGTATGAATACTTGCATGTTTCTATCTGGATCTTTACATTAAATGTCATTGATGTTTTGAAAATATTTAAATCTAATCAATTTTCTATTAAAAATTCTTTTTCAATTCAGGTATAGATATCAAAAAATTTTATTAATGGATTATATTGCACAAATATCTTTTTGGGTTTAGTTGGGATAGATAGCCTTGTCGTCAAGATAAATGTGAACATCTGTAGTTTCACTTGAGTCAACAAAAGATATATCATCAAATTCTAATTCCAATTTAAAATTTCATGTCTTGTAAGAATTTAATTCTCTATTACTCGGTCAATAGAAAGAATTTGTCCCGAAAAATATATTGCCATTCAAATTAAATGCTATATTTTTTAATCATATAGTACTACTCCATTAAAAAACAACATATTTTGACATGTCTCTATAATGGTGTATATAAAAATAAATTATTTACCTAAGTTAGATGAAGTATACTGGTAACCTTTTCATATATGTAGATATGAGTGTGAAAAAAAATATTGTCACTAATTAATTAGAACATGAGGTTTAACTAGTTTTTTAAAAACTAATAGGGAATATAAAAAATTATTTGAAATAAATTATTCAATAGTGATCATATAAAAAATATGATTATGCTACTAAAATGTTATCCTAGCCTTATGGTCAATCACTCTTCTTCTCCTATCACAGTAAGAGGGTGAAATGAAAATCACTTCATCTATATCCCTTGACCAATGGGTGAAGGATATAATATAACATACTCAAATTTTTGCATGGTCAAAAATCTATACTATGTGTATATGTATTATAATTGACCCTTCTAGTTTTGTTAAGAAATTTACATTCATATCTTATTATTCCAATATTGTAATGAGTTTCCACTACCACTTCTTCACATGCAGACAATCATTGAGGACTTCACCACCTAGATTTATCATGTTAAATAATATATATACCAATGCTTGATATATGGAGATTAAAAAAATTTACTAAGTAAATAATTAAGAAATATAAAAAAATCCAAATACAATATCACATGATCATAAAAACCACTATTGGAAAATAAAATCCAATTTATTAGAAGAGATGAATGATTTAATTCATTATATGAAAATTTCATCAATACAAATTACATATTCATCCCTTACCAAATCACATAGAGCTTACCCCTATATGAAAAGGTAATCATGAATAATATGGAAGAAAATTTATAAAACTAAGGTAGATAGAAAATAAATGAAAATAACAGCAGTAGTATGGGCATCCTGTATGAATGAATTTTTTTGAAACATTTCAACTCTAAATCCTAATATTCTTCTAGTATACCACTGATTCTTATATCGTTAAATTGATGTAAAAAATTATTTGATCATTGATCATTTATAAATATCTATATTTCCTACTAATCCTCTTTTTACCTACTTCTATGTGGTTCAAATCCTATGAGATCCACTGTCTAATTTTTTAGTATCATCATTTTCATAGCTATGATTTCATTAAAAATTATTGACATGGAAACCTATTATTTGTATCATGAATGCTAACATAGTAATCATTCACTTCATTTAGAAGTAAAATTGATCCCAATATAGAAATTTCCTTACCATATTTGATGCTTACATAGAGTTAGAGAGTGTTTTCACATGAATACATAGACAACACTAGGAATGGTATAATGTTTACGCAATATTAAATATGATTAACAATGTCTTGGAGGTCTAAATTGATGTTATGTTGGTTTAATGATATAAAAGTTTTATTCATTAATAATATTTTAAGTTATCCTATTTCATTATTTTAATACTTTTTTTTTGTTATGATAGTCAGTCTTGTGATGCTTGTGGGATCATAAAATGGTTTTACTACATAAACATGGGGGTATCACGTCACATCTCCAATGATCGTGTCATTGGGTATAGGAAATTATGTAATATAAATGTTTGTGCCATGGTAATTATGTGGCAACTTTATATCACCCAAAACCATGTCGTAGTGGAGAAGGTTATGCATTGGAAGAAGTGGTTGCACCATGGTAATTGTAGAAAGAAGTGGTTAAACTCATTGAGGAAGTTGGATGTTCCACGGTCATAATAACCATGTCTTAGTCCCTTTTTCAACATACATATGCTATAGTCTTCAATAATTAAGGATTAATATATTTTAAGGATATATTACATAATTATTTTTGGGAGTCAATTTAATATTTATGTGGGATTGTTATGAGGGGTTTAATCATGATGATTCAAACTTAGATGATTTTCTATAGGTACAATTCCATTATTCATTATTTGAAAAAATATTATGAGGAGTTAAAAATGGATAAAATGGTGATACCATCTAACATTATTGATTTATTTATCATGGTTTTACTCCTAATATTCCTTGATGCAAGTCAATATCCAAATACCCATCATGCCTTAACACTTACCTATGCGATGTGGTTTTTATTCCATCACCACATTATGCCAAAATAATAGGATTATGTTATGGAGATCCATTCATGGTAATATCTATGTTGTGACCTTTACCTTGTTCTATGGAGACCCCCTGTTTTTTTGAAACTCATTTTACTCCCATATTCACCTAAGCATGTCTATCAATTTTAATGATGATAAACCAAGGAAAATATTAGAGTGTGATTATATTATGGTTGGTGTGTGAGAATGCCTTGAGTTATAATAAATTTGACCAACCTTAATTCTAAATTGAATTCCACAAGGTATGGTGTTCTTTACCATCAAGGGTTCTTAATTAAAATTGATTCCATTGTTATGATTTATGGGTTTCCATATATGATAATATGCATGATTTTGATTTCATGTGTGTGTGTGTGTATCATGTGAGCACCTATGTTTCATTTTTTCCATGACAGATAATAGAGTCTTTGTTTTTTGTGTTTTACAATGATAACATATTTTTAGGTGCTTCTAGTTTATTTCTCATGTCTAATGATTGAAATTTTTTCTCTACCTTTTATGTATATATATGTTACCTTTATTAGAGGTATCATTCTTGTTTCTAAGAATAAGTAGAGTATCATGACATATTTATCTCTTATAGGGGTAGTTCACATGAATAGTAATGATGGTGATGACGAATCTGGGGACGGTGGATATATGATGATTCCATGGAACATCATTTATCAGGCTGTCCTTTAAGATTTAGGATACATATAAGAAACTCCTTTGATTTGTATGTCATATAATGGTCACATTGAGTTTCATTTATCATATCATGAACTCGTTTACGTTCCATATCTTATAACAAGGACATCGAGTTACATGCCACATTTTGGGTGTTCCAATGAGTTGAAATGTAACATATTGGATACTCCTATCAGATTCATGTCATACAGTATAATTTATTCTATGATATGTTTGTGTTTAAACTTGTATTTCTTAATTTATTGAATGGTTACTAATTTCATCATTCAATTATCCTTCTAGTATGGAGTTAAAAAATGTACGACTAGGGGTTTGTGGAAGCTTGGTCAACAAACTTCCATTTGGTTTTTGATTAGGTGGTTATTATCAAACAAAATTATTGTTATTATTGAATAAATATTTTATATTTTATTAAACAAGTATGAGGATTCATTTTTGGTGTCCCACTAAGTCATGTACTTGCACCATACATGGTCATTGTGATGCACTTGTAGATTTTATGGCCAGATATCTGACAAAGGGAAATGTCTCAATGATGGATGGTTGAGAAGTGGAGATGATCTAGAGAATAATGGGGTAGACTCAAGAGGATCCAAAATTATTATTTATTTCTAATTTATTTATCTACTTCTTATAATTTCTATAGTATCACCACCATTATAGATACAGTTTATAAGAAGTGTATTCCATTTATTGTTTTTACTATGTAAATATATTTATTTATTATATCATTTGTTCTTTATTATTAGTCATATGGTATAATATTAATGGTATAATCTCAGCAATGATGAATTAAGACCACTTATTGTAGTTGGTAGACTTTTGCGTATAGGGAAGTACACATTAGGTCTTATGGTAATCTGACACGGAATTAGTGGTTCAAGTCGAGGTATAAAAAAATTGTATCAAAGAGTCTAAGATTCAGTAAATTATTTATTATCTTGTATTGTTTTGGGATATTGAAGATATGAGATAAGACGATTGGGTGTCATGTTGGGGAATTGTGATAGTGCATAACCAACACTATATAGTGGAGATCTATGTTTTTGTAAAGTGGGAAATTATGTATTTTTTTATTGTTGTTTAAAATCCCCTAGTTGATTTTTATGATTTGATATTTAGTTTTGGTGATCTTGGGTGTGTTCATACATCCAGAATAATAATTTTGGTCAAAATTCCACACACACACATATACAAATATATATACACATGTTATTATGATTCATAATAATTCATTAATTAAATGTGTTGATTTTTACTATCTTGTTGGGATGGTTTTCCATATTGGTGTGATATATCTATGTTTTTATTGTTTTTGTGATATGTAGTTAATATCTATATTACATGATGTGTTCTGTATATTCCTCTAAATAAATTACACAACAAACCTATAACATGTAATGAATCAAGATGGAGTCTTCTGGATAATGATATTTCAGATGATGAGTAGCCAATTAAGATCATATATCATTGATACAAAGTTAGATAAAACATGATAACTCACATTGTAAATGTTTTTTGGTGTAACCATAATTTTGGGGATGCGACGTGTGAATATAAAGAAGAAATTTAAAACAATTTCCCTCATCTGTTTTAGTGTGTGAAATGAAATTTTTTGGATGAAATTTTAAAATGGGGAAAATATTACATCCCAAAAATTTATAAATGAAAATCACCTTTGAATGAAAAAATTAATTATTAAGAAATACCATTATTGAGAACACATGCACTATTTTTCATTTGTTATTATGAATTGATATAAAATATAGCATTAGTTATAAGATGGTGTTAAAAGACCATTAAAAAATAATATCCTTTGTTAATATATCCACCATTAAATAACCATTATGATTAGTATATATATGGGTTATGATAAAGTCTAAATAACATATGAGGAGTACGTAATGGCCTCAACCTATATGAATCATTCCATATAAATCCCATTTTGAGAGAATCTAAGGGAGATTTTATTCATTAGAATTTTTCCAAACAAAGCATGAGCTAAGATTCAAAAAATAAAAAATGATCGAAACCATTTATTGTTGATGTTAAAGACATATAGGTCTTCTCCCAACTATATTATCCAAATCACCCCAAAAAATTACAACCATTGTGCACCTTACCCTCAGTGAATACGTTTGTATAATAAAGGGTAATGTATGTAGACCATAATAGTTTTAATTTGTATATATTTTTAATGAAATAATTATTATATTTAACCAATTTCATTATTACTTTATATATATATGGTTATATAATGAGTTATATATATATTGGATATTGAAATGATAAAATCAAAATATTATTTTTTGGAAAGTATATATCTTCAACTAAACTAATATTTTTGATCAGTTCAATAATTTTTTAATTTTATTTTTTTAAAGAAATATTTTCATTAAATAACATTTATTTAAATATATATGATAATATAATTTAATGATGTCTAGTATAATTTTTATTAGGGTTATAATGTTTTTAGTATCGAAAAAACCAGAATTTCCCACTAAATAAGGGTTTTTATTTAAGAGTGTAAAATAAAATATTTAGTAAATAATTCTGGTAAGATAGATATTATTTTTGAAACCATGACATGAAAATTATACAATGGTGTACATTTCCTTATTTTGGAAGGATGCTAAATTTTTTGGTAAAAATTTAATATAGTATAAATATATGGTAAGTATTCTGAAATAAAAATAGCCAAAAAATGATGTATAAAATACTATAAATGGAATAAATAAATAAATTTTACCAACTGAAATAATTTATTTCTAAATTTCTATTATTAATTTAAAAAACTTATAAGGATTCTTCCAAAACCATTATTATATTTAAAATTTTTGATAAATGTTTTATGAACATGAATCACATCAATGTCATAAAAGGTATTATTTTTGTAATTTAATTTTATAGTTTAATAAAACATTAAAATACTGTAATCATTGTCTGAATTCATGGGAAAACCATGGTACAATCAGTGGTTTTTATTATTTTGTCACTCCGAGTAAAAAAAATGTTTAGAATTTTATAAATAAGTTCCCTCTCTTTTTCAATAAATTCCCACCCAACCTCTCATTTATATTAACTAATCACCCATTTCTCATAATTTAGCTCCCCCTATACCTAGATAATACCCTCATAAGGTTTTTAACATACTCTTAATATTCTTATACCTTGATTTTAGATGCACTTTATCAGGTTAGGGATTCTCTCCTCCTCCTTTTTATGAAGTAAATTATTTATAATAAGCCATTAAATTTTTAATTTTTTACATTGTAATGTTATTTTTACACATCCCATTGATTTTTTATGATTACCATGTAACTAGATAACAACATTAACTCTCATTAAACGATTTCATCAATCATTATCTACACCATTTATTCTAGTGAAAATATCCCAAGATTTTCCACTCTATGATTTTATGTTCTGAATACCCATTCCCATTCCAACTCATGTAAATTAACAAATATGTTACAATCCATCATTTACTCAGTAAATCCATGTTATTAAACCACACTCCTTAATCACGGTATTAAATTATATAAAAAAAATTAATATATTTTTTAACTATATGCAATGAAGATGCATTTACATAATATGAATGTTATTGGTGGGACTAAAATTATATATTTATACAATGAATTGGGTAATGTTTTTACCTTATTAGATACCATATATGGTTCATGATCAGTTATCATAAGCACAATATTTTATGACGTATTAGGGGTTATACTTTACTTATAAATGTTATTTCTTGATCCAATATCAATTATTAAGATTATATAATTTCAATTATGCTCCCAAAACACACATTTATAACATTACTTTATGCAAAACGTTCATAATTCCCTTACTGATATTTATATTTCCCCCATTTCTTATGTGCATCCCTGGGTTTTCCTGTATAATATTATAAGATCAACATATTTTAAGGAATTGTTTTGAATTTGAAACTAATTTTGTTGTATACATGTTTTATATTATTTAGATATGTATCTATGTAACCAAATACACTAGTCCTTTTTATAATTTAGGATTGTGTAATTTCTATCCTAATATAATAAAGTAGGAAATAATGTGTATATAATATATGGGTTGTCATATTGAGGGTGAATTCATTGTGTGGGAATTTATAACCAATATAAGGTCCCTATCCATTAGAATAATAACAATTAGCTAGTAAATCCTTAAACATGGGCCACCACATATATGAATTGGAAATAATTTAATATATACAACAAAAATTGTTTCTCGTTCATTTTTTCATGGAATACATGATATAGTCATCACATAGACAACATGTGTTGAGTTTGAGTGGAAAATTATTTCCATTCCTAAAGAAGAAGTGAATGGGATTTATATATTCCACATTATAACACAAAAATAATGGAATGGATATTCCTAACAAAATATGACATCATCCCATGATGTGGTTCTGAGAACCACCCACAAATATAGGATGTAAAATTTATGGATTGAAAATAAAAGTTTGTCTAATCCTTAAAATCTATTTTTGAGGGTCTTATGAGAACATTTTGGACATAAACATAATCTTCACAGGGTTTATGCATTGTATTTATGGGGTTAATTCAATGCATATGCTATTATTTGACTTGTTATAGATCCAAAAATTTATTGTGTGTCAAGAGTTAGAAAAAATTGAATATATTCATGAAGAATAATATAACCTCATGGATCACTTAAAATCATGGAGTTTCCAACCCCATATAGTAACTATAAACATGAATAAAACATCATGAAGTCTCCACCACATTGTGTGAAAGCATGATTTTATATATGGAGAGATGTTACTTCATTGTCATGTAAGGGGTCTCACTCATGGGTTGACCATTTAAAAATTTGACATAGCCAATATCATCCTCATGAAGGATCAAACCACATAACATTAGAGATGATATTTTTTTAAGTCAATGAAATACCTTACCTTACAATGCACCCAACCCCATGCCATGTTATCATGTTTTTTCATTGGATCATATGGTCATTCAACAAAATTCATTTTCTATTTAATTACCATGTGTTGATAATTTTACTAACACAAATAATTATGGAATCCTATAAATAACCCAATAATCTTCTAAATGTGTAATCAAATAAAGAGAGAAAACGAGACACTAATAGAGTGATAATGGAAAGTGTTCTCTATACTAATAACTATAACATTAGACCTCATAATGAAATAAAAAATTGAAGTCATGATACAAATAGGTATGTTTGATATCATATATCCACCATGAAAAGACCACAATGTTTGGTAAATATCATATATCCTCCTCACATGTTCATTCCATGAGGATGATACAACAATTCATCTTATGAGGACTTTACCATAATTTCTTGTAGAGTGGGATATTACGAGGAACCCCCTCCACAAACATATATTATGGAGAACCTCCTTCATGAACCAAATTTGTGAGACTCTTGTTTACAACAAAAATTCCCATAACCATGTATATAAACTCATATATATTGACCCCTCATAAAAATCACAATTGGGACAACCTCCTATGTGAAATATCCCCATGCATCCCTTATCAATAAACTCCATCTGTAGAGCCTTATTCATGGACTCTATATGGGAGCCACCTATTCAAGAACTCCATGTCTAATTATATTCAAGGGTCTATAATTTGGGAAATTCACCCCCATAGTGCTGTTCAGGATCAATATCAGGTTTTGGTTTAAGGGATCTATACTAATACCCCAAAACACTTGATAAATTTAGAGTTTCACAATTAAATTTTTGGGACATGTCAATAATTGTTTCGATTATAATACTCACTTCCCAAATAATGATACCACAATATACACTTGGTCAAGATACTCATTAATAATTCCCAAAACATCTTGATTTGAGATACTTCTCATTGATCCATCATCAATTTTAGTGAGATTCTCTTATTGGGTTCGACATATATACCATGAGTTGAGATACGCCTCTTGGTTCTATCCCTACATTGAGATGAAATACTCTTAGTGGTCTCCCAAAATGCCTCATGTTGAGATAGTCATTATAGTTATAAAATATAGGCCTCCTCCTTTTGTGTAATCCCATGATATATATGTTCACATAAATTACCTATTATGATATGAATATTTTGTTAACTCATGCTTAATCCCCACTCAATGTCTTTTTGTCTCACCCATTATGGAATGTGTTTCCTCTTATATAGGCATCCTTGTAGGTGTAACCCCCAAACCCTACCTCAAAGGGAATCACAAAGGCATAATCAACACATTTCTCTTATTGTCTCCCCATTGTTGTGAATAGAATCCCACTAGGGACATTAATGCATTAAACACATTCAATGAACTATTATAAAATATGATGTAATTTGATCGCCCTTTAATCTCTTGTTTCTCACACCAAGAATAACTCCCATGGACATATATTCATAATTGATTATTTCATTATATTAATTGAAATTCATCATAATATGACCTTCAAGTCAATGTTTTTGGACTCTTAAATTAATACTATTGTTGACGCTCCTTTCGTCACAGAATCTAAAGATCGGAAAAGGGAATATCTGAGCTCAATGTGATTCAACCTTTGAAGAAAACATCAAAAATCAACAAAGGAAGGAAGAAAGGATCAACAGCAACCTCACCGCGCAAGTTATCTAACAGGAGCACAAGTGTACTTGTGCGGATACCTTGGTCGCGCAGGTGACTTGCGCGACCTAAATGGTAACCGCCCGGTAACCGCCCGGTAACCGCCCGGGGTCTTATTTTGCCTATAAATAGACCCTGTGGGCCCCCCATTCTGAGGAGATATTTTTTCCAGAAACTCGGATTGAAGATCCTGACGCCCAAGTCTCTTCTCAAAGCTTCCGGAACACTTCTAAGGTAATTTCATACCTAGAACGGAAGATTTAAAGGGAAGAAGGAAGGCCTAAGTGTTGAAACTCATCAAACACTTGCGCGCCGACTTATTTCATTCAATATAACTTGCGCATCTCTTTTCTGGAAGAACCTCAAGAAAATTCTAAAGGGTTTAAAAAAGAGTCGCTCAAGTATTTCAATGCTGGTTGAAAATCGCGCAAGTACACCATGTGTCGCGCAGGTATACCTGCGCGACCATACTTGCGCGCCCACGGAAGACTTGCGCGCCTTGCAAGACTTTCACGCCCCTATCTTTTTGGGTGCCCATCTTGCCCATTTTTACCCCTCTTAATTCATTTCACCTTTCCTTTTCCAGATTCAGTCTTCAAGACACTCTTCAAAGCCATTTATGGCATGATTTCTTGATTTGACCTCCTTATCTGAAAGGAATTCTGTGGAATATCTCTCAAAGTCCAGTGATTTAAATATCCTTATGTCACTAAATACAGAGAGTTCTTTCATTTCAACCTCATCCTTTAAAATGAGAGAATCCTAACCTGGGTCTCCTTTTCAAGAATAATCCCCAGTTATAAATCCTTTAATTTGGGCATCTTCCTCAGGAGTAAGTCCCAAATTCTTAAAGTTCCCAATCTTGGGCATCCTCCTCATGAGTAAGCCCCAATCAAGTCCTCTAATTTTGGGCATCCTCCTTAGGAGTAAGCCCCAAAATCTTAATCCCTAACCTGGGTCTCCTTTTCAGGAATAAGACTCAGTCATAAACTTGGGCTTCCTTTTCAGGAGTAAGCCCCAAGTCCCTTAACCTAGGCCTCCTTTTTTTAGGAGTAAGTCCCAGTCATAATCTTGGGTTTCCTTTTCAGGAGTAAACCCCGAGCCCCCTTAAATTTCTCTTAACCAGTCCTAATTTACCTTTGATTTGGGTTTCCTTTTTTAGGAGTAAAACCCAATCATAGGTCCCCTCCTAACTTGGGCATCCTCCTTAGGAGTAAGCCCCAAGATTAGAGTATTCAAATCTCCATGAAGCACATATAACTTTATGGACCCTGTTCATGGATTTTCTCCCTAAAAGTAAATCCTAAACCTTCATCTATCTGGGCAGTCATCTATACATAAGCCCCAAACAAATTCTTATGATTGCATCTTTCATGGCACAATTGTCTAATTTTTACCAATACCTCTTGTTTCTCACACCGAGCATGACTCACGTGAGCTTAGAGTGTAAAAGTAATTATGACATTCATCTTTGAGCCATCAATCATAAACATCATACTCTGCTTCTCGAACTACGTGGGTTCTGATTCCTTTTCCAAAACAAAGGATACGTAGGTAGCCCATTTATGGGTTCGATCCCAACTTTGAAATAATCTATGTCCTTATGAATGACGATAAACTTCAAGTGCCCCACTGAGTGGCCTTAAAACTAGCCTGGTCATCATAATGACCAAGAGACTTTTATATAAATGTTTTGAAGGATACCATTGACCAAGAATCTCTAAACAGATATAGATGATTCTTTATTGATGAAGAACCTCGAATACATATAAAAGATTCTCTAAATTTCTTGCATATTTAATAATTGATTGTTAAAACTAAAGGAAAGCTCATTTTATACTTGGTAATATAATAAGGATTCATGAACATAACTTAAATCTATAAAGAGAGTCCCGGAGTAGACAATAATTCCCCTCAAAAAGGTGTGATGAGTCCGACCTCCCATCCTCTCGACCAATGAAAATTCCTAAGCCTCATTAGTTCACAAGCTAATGAGAGCCTGCCTTTGGAAAGTAGTTCCAAACGGATGTGGAATCATTTGTTGTTTCCGGTTCTACGATAAAACCCGTTAGAAATCGATCGGAACGTTTGAATCCATCGTCCAGGAGGTCATCCCCGGATTCCGTGCGAAACAAAAATGGTGAACCCGACGTGAATCCTTAACCAAGTTAAAGTGATATTCTTTTTATTTGTTAGGCCCCTTGGGCCAACAAAGCAATCATTGACATATGCTCATCCAAAAGATGCAGTGGCCGGATTCATCTTGATTATGTCTGTTACAATGGAACAGACACTCTTTTCTCAAGATCTTCTGCAAAATGGCTTTCCTTAAATTCACCCCTTTGAATACTGCTGCTGTGAACACCTCTACTGTGAGGTCTGCTGCTGTGAAAACCAATGATGCTACTCCTGCTGGAACGTCATCCGCTCTGAGGATGACATCACCAACTCAGAATCTTCAACGCTGGGTTTCTAATGCACTGGTTAAGGAGTACCGTCGCAACGGTACTATCCCAACTCTGGAGGCCGCTCGTCAAGCCCTCCAAGTTAATAACTCTATCTGGTCGTCCGGACAACGGCGGCCAACAATCAAGAAGCAGGCGGTGCGGACTACCGTCTCCAACCGTTTCGGGTCGTTATCCCCAGAACGCAATTTCCATTCACTCCCTTACTCTGAGGAAGTGAATGAGCAGGTCCCTCAGGGCCTTAGTTCAAAAAGACAGGAGTCCTTCCCGAGGGCTCCCATCAACAATCGCCGCCAGACTCGTGCGGTAGTGCGCCCTCAACATGATGAGGGTACCGACTCCAGGCATTCAGCTCAGGTTCCTCGAACCCGAGTAGGCAAGATGAACCGCTAGAGACGGAATCTGGTTAACAATAGGCAGGTTGTCATCCCTGCCATCTCCAGAGAAGTCCACCAACCTAACTTGGTGGCAAACAACGAGCAGGCATACACACCTGTTCGTTTTAATTCCGTTGTCTAGCAGACTCGTCTGGCAGCATCAAGCCTATCCCGCCAGGCAATTCCGGCGGAGTACCATAGGCAGGAACATACACCTGATTATACATCACCAGTTAGTCAGCAGGCTCGTCTGACTACATATGATGGATCTCGTCAACTGCGTTTGGAAAAGTGTAATCAGCAGGCACATACACCTGCTAATACTAATCAGTCCTACCAATAGTCTCGCTTGGTAGCACACGAAGAAGTCAGTCGGAAAGTCCCGACGACAAACAGGAGGCAGACTCAACTCTCTACCTCCACACTTGAGTACTGTCAGGATTCCCTGACAGGAAAAGGAGGACAGAAGCAGGAACATACACCTACTCCAAGCCCGGAATGGATGTATATCCCCATTCCGATGGCTGAAGTCACCAAACATATTTTGTCAATGGTGAAAGAGCCGAAGAAAATTCATGCTCATATTCTGGATGCTTGCCAGGATATCATAACTGCTTCAGCATCATCACAGGGACAGACACATAAATCTATCCCTAGCAATGGAGTGACACATCAACAATTCACTCCGGAACAGACACACACATCTGTTCCAGTCCAAGAGGGTTATGGGCCATACTCCCCTATATCATACGGACAACCAAGTCAGGCACATACACCTGATTTGATTGGAGATCGTCAGCCTAACCTGACCATCTTTCCTCATCAGGCACATACACCTGCTCAGAGCAATCACTTTCGTCATCAAGTGGTTTCTAAAGCGTGTAAGAAAGAATCTAAGAAAAAGATCTACCCAGCACAGTCAGGAGATCAAAGGCCAATCTGTAACCAAGCCTTGCTCGATGCTGAATTTCTTGAAGCCCTCAGACATTTATCTGTTGGTATTCAAGATTCTACTCCCTCAGTTCCCAATAACGGGAACATTAATTCTGAAGGTCTTCAACAGACACTTCCTCATGAATACTTGCTTCATGAAAATTCTGTTAATCTTGAAGTTTCTTCTTCATATGAGAGCCACAGGAACCCTCTGTGTGGTCAGAAGACCAAGGAGCAAGAGATTTCATCTTTTGCTGTAACCCATCATGACGGTCCTCCTCATGGTGATGAAATTCGCTGCGAAAGTCCTCTCCGCAGTAGGGATTCATGTTGTCTCAAAAATTCTTCAGAAGGCAATGTAGTGACGAGAAAGCCCTCCTATCTCGAGGCACTTGAAAACATAAAACCAGTCATGTCTGATGCTTTAATATCGGCAGGTGAAACTCTTTCTCCATCAGAAGATAGCCTGGGGTTCAGGTTATTCTCCGAACCATCCCTGGGTCATTCATCTTCCAGCATGAATAGTGATTTCTCTACCAATCTTGTTGAATCCGATGAAACAACAAGGAAACAAAAACTCTGGTCCAAACAGGTAGAAGAATCTTCATTTAATGATAAAGAGGAAATGCTGAACATGAGGAAAAAACTGGCAAAAGGTGAAGTACCAGTCATGTTTTGGCCTTTGGCTGACTCCCAGTACAACATTCCAAAGATGTTGACAGATGATGGAATCCATGATATTCGTCTCAACATATGGAAGACTCTTTGTCAATTGAAGAAGAAAGTATTATCTTATGGTGATTATGAAAATCATATTAAGATAATAGAAGGGTTACAACGCCAGATTGATTTGGCATCTCTATCAGTCTCTCGGTATCCGAAGGCTGAAAAGCAACAAAGAACCCTTCAACGTTCATGCCTTGGCGCACTAAGAAAATTGCGTCAGTTAATTTCCAATGCTCCATCTGATGTTCATATCAAAGGATGGGGTGTTCACGGAGCACTACTTTTCACAGTGCTTTCCAGTCAGCAAAGGCCGCCGAAAATGGTCTCATGCAATGTTATTGCCCATGGCCGGCCACAGTCAATGGGCTTTGTTCATAATCAAAAGCTTGCTCAAAACAGGCTTCAACTAGTTCCTCTCAAAATCAAGTATATAGAGAACATGTTGTTGAATTGATCCTACATCAAGCAGGAGAGAATATTGCACAAGCCTCTCGTCTGGAGCAAACACGTCATCAAATGACAGAAGTTTCGGAAATCATCCAATGATCTCTTGAACCAGGTTATAAAAGTGGATACAGGTTAATGCATCCAGCTAATTTCTGAACTAAGATTTTCAAGATCAAGAGAGATTTTAAGAAGATCTCAGACATAGCATGCCCAGAGACACCCCAGTTTGCCAGATTGGGGACTTCTCTAACCCAACCCTCAGAGTCAACAAATGGGATTCGAGGAGTTGAGTGGAAGCAGCAGGAACATCCCCAGTCCACCGGACTGGGGACTTTTTCAAATCCTCAATCCCTCCCTCAGAGAAAGTCAGTATTCTCTCGATTAGGGAATAAGCCTCAAGAGGAACGAAGAGCCAAGCTATCAGGAGATTATCTCCAAGTGATGGTTCTCCAAGAAGTTCCTGAGGGATCAAGTCAACGGAATTCCATGTCTCATCATGGACATGGAAGAAGACAATATCACAGAAATGCTGATAGAAAGGATTCCATGCAATATGCATCCATTAATGTCATCAATGCCGTTGCTGCTGATTCACCAGATGAGGCTCAATCAGAGGGATCAGACGAAGAGGTTCCTGCTCAAGAAGTTGTGCACACAGACCTAAATGAAGAAGGTGTGCGCACACGTAATCAAAGGCTTACCCAAAATCTGGGTATTCCTTCAAGTAACCCACTTCCCCCTGTCCGAAAATGATCCAATAAGGGGAAAGGAAAGAATCAGGTTACTTCTCACCCTTCCTCTGAAGGAGGTCAATCTCTCTCATTAGAGCAATGGTTTGCACAACAGGAGGAAGAAATGAAAGAATTAAGAAGGTTGAATGCAGAACTACTTCAGAGTAGTCTTCTTCTTAAGAATGCTGAAATCCGACAGCCAAAGGAATTTGTTGTAAATACTGAGATGGATCAAGGATATCCTCCTTTATCAGTACACCCACAGAGGTCTAATCCTACGGGTCAAACGCAACAACAGTTGGCAGCACTACCATCAGTTGCAGCACCAACCACCACGTCTGTCCAAGCTCCATTCATTGCACCTACCCAAAACCAAGTTCGACCTGACGTTTCTCAAAAGTTAATAACTACTGTTGAGTCATTAACAGCTCGGTTAGAAACTATGGAAGGGAAACGGGCGCATGTTCAACCTGAAAAGAATGTTTACCCTGAATGGGTAGATTCAATTTCTCCTCCATCCAGTTTTGGAAACCTTGTTTTCCCTACTTTCAATGGATCAGGCGACCCTGAACAACATTTGACGCATTACGTGTCTTGTTGTGATCCTATGATGGGAACTCCAGAGCAGTAAGAAGCAGTGAAACTCAGATGCTTCGTGCGAACCGTGCAAGGACCAGCTTTTGTCTGGTATACAAGCTTGCAATCCCGGTCAGTCATCGGATGGGAGGATCATCGTCAAAAATTCCTTGTTCAGTTTAGCTCAACTTTTCCAAAAACGACAGTTTTCGATCTTACAAACTGCAAGCAAAGGGAAAATGAAAGAGTCTCTGATTTCATTGCTCGTTGGAAGGGATTAACGTATTCCTTGTGTTTAGCACTCCCTCAGGAGGAATTGTTGCCAATCTGTGTGGCAAATTTGCGTGACAAATTACGCACACCATTGGTCCCTGTGAAATACATAGGAGGGTTTTGAGACCTTACTTCAATCGCTCAACAGATTGAAGATTCCCTTATACAGGCTAAGGTTAAATCTCGTGTAATTCCATCAGCTCCAGGAAGAAGAATGGGTAAAGTAGAAACTACTACAGTTATGCTTAAACAAGAACCTGTACCTATTTCTACTTCAAAACCTTCATCTTCTCGAAGGGCTCCACCTCCTGAACGCCAACAACAAAGGTTGTTTCGTCCAAATGATCAAAAAGATCAACGACGAAAAAAATTTGAGGATATGAAGAGTAAAACATACTCTTTCCGAAGTGAACAAGTTCCTGGTTACTTCATTTCAGCTCTGGAAAATATTTTGGTTCAATTACCAGTTCCCAAGAGGCTAAACAAGGAAGGAGATGAAGACCGTCCCAATTGTTGTCCCTTTCATCAAATGTTGGGGCATCCCATCCAGGAGTGTTTTTTCTTTAAAGACCTCCTGCAAAAGATGGTCGACTTGGGACAAGTCAAATTGAAGGGTTCTTCAGCTCATGTAGCGTGTATTACCGCTACAGATCCATAGGAAGGAGGTGAGTGGCAGGAAGTCAAAAGCAAAACTGCGAAAAAATATGATGATTGGATGGTCAGAAAGACAATCAATCAGACCCATTCCATTTTGTGAACACACTTGAAGAATCCAATTGTGTCTCCTACAAAAGCTGCAGTAAAGACTCCATCAAAAGACAAATCCTCAAAAGGGCAGCGCAATTCAAAGAAGAAAGAGGAATCAGGAGAAGATGAGTATGTAGCAAAGCCTAAATTAACTTTGACTCTGGCAGATTTCATGCCATCTACTTCGAAGCCATGGGCACCGCCCCATCAAACGGCACAGCCTGAACAGGCTAACCAGGAAGAGTCTTTATCAGATGAAAAATTAATCTTTGGTTCTGTTAATATGATTCAATTAATAGATTCATATTCCAGTCTTGATGAGCCTGAATTCTTTGTATCAAATAAGGGAACCCGAGGAAGTTCTAGAGGTTTAGGATATAGGGGAAGACGTGGATCTTTCCGAAGCCATTACTCTAATTCTATCCCTGCTAGCACTGTATATACAGCAGAAACTCGTGGTAGAGCCCTTCAGCGAGCTCAAAAAGAACAAGCAAGTTCTTCTGCCAATGGCCAACTCAGTTTCGGCACAGTTATTTTGGAAGACCGATTAAAAGTTCCATCTTCTTTATCTCAGCAAGTAAATGGATCTAATCAGTCTAATTTTCAAAAACCAAGGATGTTGCCAACTTCAATACAAGATGCATCAGCTTCCAAGGTACCTGCTAAACCGCATATTCCTATTGGGAAACGCAGACCTCTAGATCAAAAGTATGATATATTGAAACACTTGGCCCAAGTACCATCCAAATTATCAATTTTGGATGCTTTGAATCTGTCAAAAGATCTTCAGGAAGCACTTATCGAACCTTTGTCAAGTCCTCAGGAGTTTGAAGCTGAAATTGCTGCAGCTGAAATCTATCACATAGAGAATAATCCTATAGAATGTCATGCAGTGATATCTTTTACTGATAAAGATGAAGATGATGTTGTGCATGGGCACATAAAACCTTTGTACTTATCTGGAAAAGTCAATGGTAAAGATGTTCAAAGAGCTTTCATTGACAATGGTTCAGGAGTCAACCTCATGCCCATTCGTACACTTCGTCGATTGGGCCTCACGGAATCTGATTTATCTCCTTCTACCATGATGTTGCAAGGATATGATAAAAATGAACAAGAACCACTGGGAGAAGTTACACTCAGAACTCAGTTTGGAGATCTTGTTTCCAATTCGGATTTCATGATTGTTGATCAAGACTCAGCGTTCAATATATTGCTTGGAAGACCCTGGCTACATCAGCATGCAGCTATTCCATCATCATACCATCAATGTCTCAAATACTGTTTCGATGGTCAGGTTGGAACATTGTATGGTGATAAGGCCCCGTTCAAGACATGTGAGTCTCAATACATTGAGGCGGAATTTTATCACATGAAGGGAAGAGAAAAATCTACAATGAAGGAAATTACCAAAGTTAATGCTCCATATGGTTTGGAAAAAATTCCAATAAATCCATTTTCACATGTGAGTACAGATTATGTGTTACCTATCAGTCAAATTTACAAAATATTCCCAAATCAAAATACTCTTATGGAAAGATCCATAATGTCAATTACGGCAATCGAGCCAGACAACATGGGAGAAATTTGTAAATTACCAAGCAGTAATGAAAGCATAAATGGTGACGTTTTCATTTCGTCTGCTGAAATCCAACAAGTCTATACTTCTCTAATCAGGCCAGAAGAAGTTTTAGCAACACCAGAGGTGAATAATGATGTTGATTCTCAATCCATCATCTCCTCTTTATTTCCCAAAGAAGACCCTTTATCATTAATAGGGTCGGAAATGGAAGCTTCTTCTTCAAAATATGAAAAATTTGACATCTCTTATGATCATGAGAATTTCGTTTTTTCATCTACATTGCAAGTAGAAACGGAAGAAATAACACATGATGAAGAGGAAGAGGAAGATCTTAGAGATGCTCCTCCAGCATTTGAAGAGGGTATCTCTACCACTGTGGATGAACTCAAAGAAGTAAATCTGGGTACAGAGAAAGATCCACGCCCCACTTTAATTAGTGCGGCCATGACCCTTGATGAGCAAGAGATGTATATTTCTTTTCTAAAGCAAAATAAAGATATTTTTGCGTGGAATTATACAGAGATGCCTGGCCTTGATCCTGATGTTGCCACCCATCATTTGGGTTTTCCAAAAGAACATCGAGGATTCAATCAAGCCGCGAGAAGAACACACCCAACCTATGCTTCCAAAATCGAGGCTGAAGTGGATAAGCTTATCAAAGCTAACATCATCAGAGAAGTTCAATATCCCAAGTGGTTGGCTAATATTGTCCCAGTAAAGAAGAAGAACGGAAAAATTAGGGTTTGCATCGATTTCAGAGATCTTAATCGGTATTGTCCTAAAGATGATTTCCCAGTTCCGATTACAGAACTCTTAATTGATGCGACAGCTGGCTATGAAGTACTTTCTTTCATGGATGGATATTCTTGATATAATCAGATCTGAATGGCCCCAGAAGATGAGGAATATACAGCCTTCAGAGCTCCTCACGGTGTGTTTTGTTACCGGGTGATTCCCTTTGGTTTAAAGAATGCAGGTGCAACATATCAACGTGTCATGCATCGTATCTTCAAACCTCTTTTGGGGAAGTTTGTTGAATGCTATGTAGATGATTTGGTGGTTAAATCCAAACAACGTTTTGATCACTTGGCTGATTTGGAAGTCATATTCCACAAGCTTCGACAACATAATTTAAAGATGAACCCCTTAAAATGTGCTTTTGGGGTATCCTCAGGAAAATTCCTCGGCTTTGTTGTACGCCATCGTGGTATTGAAGTCGATCCAGAGAAGACCAAATCAATCCTTGGTATGTCACCTCCTCAGAATTTGAAAGAATTAAGAGGACTTCAAGGACACTTAGCCTATATTCGGCGTTTCATCGCCAATTTGGTAGGCAAAAGTTTACCCTTTACCAAATTATTGAAGAAAGGAGTCACTTACCAGTGGACTGAAGAATGTCAAGAAGCATTTGATGTTCTCAAGAAATACCTCTTGAGTCCACCAGTACTCATGCCACCTGTTGAGGTTAGACCCTTTATCCTCTATGTGACAGCTTTAGAGCGATCATTGGGTGCCTTTCTCGCTCAAAAGAATGATGCTGGGAATGAAAATAGTCTCTACTATCTCAGTAGAACTATGCTTGAAGCCGAAACCCGGTATTCAAGTATTGAAAAGTGCTGCCTAGCATTAATCTTTGCAGTTCAAAAACTGAGACACTACCTGCAACATCACGAGGTCCAATTTGTATCTCGTAATAATCCGCTCAAATTCATCCTTAGTCGTCCAATGCTTACAGGACGTCTGGAAAGGTGGACGGTTATTCTACACCAGTTC
The DNA here is from genome assembly GCA_963277665.1 of Viscum album. Taxonomy (NCBI): domain Eukaryota; kingdom Viridiplantae; phylum Streptophyta; class Magnoliopsida; order Santalales; family Viscaceae; genus Viscum; species Viscum album. Next base: position 1,677,217,623 of record OY728133.1, read on the forward strand.
GACATCTAGTATGTGTCTCAAAAGGCAATTAAGGGGCAAGCTCTGGCTGATTTCCTGGCTGAACATCCTTCAATGGAAGACACGTATTCAGATATCGAACTCCCTGATGAGGATGTTTTCTCTATTCAAGAGAGTCCTCAAACATGGGAAATGTATTTTGATGGTGCTTCTAGAAGTCCAACAGGGAAGAAAATGGAAAATCCTAAATTCAACAAAGTTGGTTTAGGAATTGTGCTCATTTCTCCAGGTAAGGTTGTGTTACCTTATTCATTTTTGTTGTGGGAAGGTGGTACCAATAATGAAGCTGAATACCAAGCTCTCATTACAGGCTTGGAGTTAGCGCTTCAAGCACAAGTGAATCACTTAAAGGTGAAAGGTGATTCAGAACTGGTAATCAAACAAATCAATGGGGATTATTCCATCAGAAAAGAAGAATTAATCCCTTTGTATGATTACGTCAGAGAGTTAATGTCAGAATTCCCTTCACAACCGACATTTTCTTATGTCCTAAGATCACAAAATGCTCAAGCTGATGAACTGGCTAATATAGCCACAGCTTTAGCAGATCCAAATCGGGACGAAACAACCATCTGTATGGCCCACCGTCGTGCAATTTCACCTTATGTTCAAGTCAGAACAGAGGAAATTAATGAAATTAGTCCCATTCCTGAACCATATGGTCATACTACAGGATGGATGTCACCTATCAGGGAATACCTTCAAAATGGAACACTTCCACCTGATAGAGCCGAGAAAGAACAAATTCGGCGACGTGTGGTCAATTTTACTCTTTATGATAGCCCAAACCACCTCGAGAAAATTCTTTACAAACGTGGTTTTGATGGAGTTCTCTTCAGTTGTATTGATGGTGAAGAGACAATGGCTGTCATGAAAGAAGTGCATGCAGGAGTCTGTGGTGCCCACCAGTCTGGACATAGAGTGTCTGATCAAATTCGAAGGCTTGGATACTTCTGGCTTTCAATGATACAAGATTGTGTTAATTTCACAAAGAAGTGTCATTCATGCCAAGTATATGCGAACTTCATTCATCAACCTCCAGAGTTGCTTCATACAGCTAAATACTCATAGCCATTTTCCACATGGGGAATGGATGTGGTGGGACCTTACCCTTCAGCTACGGCCAAGCAGTTTAAGTACATTATTACTGCTACTGATTTCTTTTCCAAATGGGCAGAGGCAGTACCTCTCAAAGATTTCAGTTCTAAATTCATTGTTAGCTTCATCCAGTCTAACATCATTACTAGATTTGGTGTCCCTCATACCATATTGACGGACAATGGCACCAACTTCTGTTCTTCGGAGGTAAAGAAATTGTATCAAGAATACAACATTATGTCCAACCATTCATCTCGATATCATGCAGCGGCTAATGGCCAGATAGAGGCCTTCAACAAGACTCTTTCAAATATACTGCAAAAGATGGTGGATAAAGATAAGAGGTCATGGCCTGATAAACTCTTTCATGCTTTATGGGATTATCGGACTACCACTCGCAATGCAACGCGGTCAACTCCATATTCATTGGTATATGGAACAGAAGCAGTTTTGCCAATTGAAGTTCAATTTCCCTCACTCCGAATATCCATTTGTGATCAGTTATCTACAGATGAGCAATCCCAAAAGCGGTTGAATGAATTGGAACAGTTAGATGAGAAAAGATTGTGCACTTTGCACCACTTGGAAATCTATCAGAATCGAATAGCACGAGCTTTTAACAAAAAAGTTCGTCTTCATTCATTCATTCAGGGAGAATTGGTATTGGTTCTCAGAGCACCAATGATACCAGGAACGAAGCCTCCCAAGCTTGAACCAAAATGGGAAGGACCTTATTCAATACATAAGGTCTACTCCAATGGAGAATATTCTCTAATCTCAATGGATGGAAAACACATCACGACTCCAACTAATGCCAGATTTCTGAAGAAATATTTTGTATAAACACAAAATATTGTTCCCAGATCCAAAACAATCACATTGGTCTATATTTTTCCGAGATGACATTAAACTATATTGTGTCAAAGCAACATGAAATTAAACTGTGTGGCACATTCATTTTATCCTACATGATATTAAACTGTATTTTGTCCTACATGACACTAAACTGTATAATGTCCTATATACATGACATTAAACTATACAGAAGATCCTTATTTGTCAAACACGACATTAAACTATATTGTGTCCTAGCAACATGACATTAAACTATGTGGCACTTCCAACGTCCAACATGCCGATAAACTGTAAAAAGTCCCCAGAACTGATATCCTCATATTGGTTCACAATATTCCTAGCTACATGACTTTAAACTGTACAACACCAGTTCGTCCTTGCTACATGACGTTAAACTATACAGCAATGGTCCAGTATGACTTTAAACTGCAACTTCGTCCCACACGACATTAAACTGTGAAAAAGTTCCATAAACCGTCCAGCATGACCTTAAACTGCATCATCCCTGGTCCATGTATATGACCATAAACTATTTGCAAATTCCTTATGTCCAGCAAGACGTTAAACTATGACCTCCTAACTACATGACACTAAACTATATAAAATTCCCTCACGTCCGGAAAGACGTTAAACTATATAATCATCAAAGGTCCAGCATGACATTAAACTGCACCATCCACGGTCCATGCATATGACCTTAAACTATTCACATTTTCGTCCAACATGACATAAATGGTGTGTTATTTTGTCCTTACGGAATGACATTAAACTGCACAGTCCCCCTTTCGTCCAACATGACGTTAAACTATTTTATCCCGATCGTCCTAACTACATGACGCTAAACTGTACAGAAAATCCTTGATAGGTCCTACATGACATTAAACTGTATTTTGTCCCTGCTACATGACACTAAACTGTGCAACACCAATAGTCCTAACTGCAAGACTTTAAACTGCATAGTCCCCTTTTTTTATGTCCTACATGACATTAAACTGTGCATCGTTAAGGTTGTTATTACCTCTTGTTTCTCACACTGAGTATGACTCACGTGAGCTTAGAGCGAACATCAACCATGACACTCTCTCTGGGCCGCTAACCATGTGTAAGTCCCAACAACATTTTAAATGGATCGTTGTCCCCAAGAACAACTTAATCATTAATTCATTCTTTAAATTGAACTACACGGACTTTGATCCTTGCCCTCCAGGCTGGGTATGTAGGAAACCTCCCAGGGTTCAAACCCAAAAACAATCTCTTCACATCGGTTCACCACCATCTCATATGATGATGATTTGTGAAACCGCCCCTGGAATCAATATATTTACATTGATTCACTTTCGTCCTTGTTATATGACGTTAAACTATACAACACTTTTGTCCGGTACGACAAGATACTACAATATTCTTTGATTTCCTCATTTGAGAAGGAACCATTATTGACATTGATTTTTCAATCATGTTTCATTTCAAAAAGACTACGTGCATACATGGTAATGCCTAAACTTTTTATCTTAGTTTAAACCATCATTGCGCTAAAGTCCCCTTTCACCCTTCACATGTACGAACCAAATTTGTACAAAGGGTAGTTCTAGAACTATGTGGACTTGATTCCCATCCTTATGGGATATGTAGGAACATTCGAGTGTCCCTCGAATCCAGTCTCAAGTCTTTTGGGCCTAACCCCAAATTTCACTTTCAGTCCCTTGGCTGAAAAGTCCTCATGAAAACACACACTGTGTATTCATTGTTATGGTCCGAATTCTATTACCCTAAACTAAGATCACTCATACTTTCGTCCTGCACGACGTTAAACTGCATTTCAAGAACTACATATGGCTTGATTCTTATTCTTATGAGATACGTAGTGAAGTCCAAGTTTCAATTCAGGACCCAGCCACAACATGATTATGGTTTTCATTTGACCTATGTATCTCTATATACATTGGACAATACCCATCTTTATGTATTATATTCCTAACCTAAAATATTTTCAGATCTTCATAACCCTTTTCATGACTTCTAGTCACAAAAATGTCAATCTTCTGAGAATTCTTTTGCCTGACTATGCAGCACGTGCCCATAGGTGGCCTTGCATAAAAAGTCCACATAATAGACTTGTCAGCCGAAAGATACTATTTATTTGACCATGCAGCCAATGCCCATAGGTGGCCCTGCATGTTTCAACCCCCTAACGGGTTTGTTAAATAATGGTAACATCATTCTTGGGAAGAATGCCTCTTTTGTCCTTATTTGTCTTAAACGACAGTATGTAGGGATCCGAAAAAAATAGCCATCCTTAACATATTTTTCCCATATCCTTTTTTCATGATCTGAAAGTATTCAAGTCTATGGTTTATTCTTCTTCCCTACATTTGGGTCAGACCTTCATAGGAGTGATATTCATCCAGTTCTTCGATGTTCTTGTTCGGAAATATCTTCTCCATATTCAAGTACCTCTTTCCATACAAAAAATTCTATACTTTAGAAAATTTGAATCTCCATAAACTTTAATTGGCTTTTAGCACTAGGAAAGGAAATTTCTGGGAGTTCTTTTGCCTGACTATGCAGCACGTGCCCATAGGTGGCCTTACATAAACAGTCCACATAACAGACTTGTCAGCCAAAAAATGCTATTTATTTGACCATGCAGCCAATGCTCATAGGTGGCCCTGCATATTTCAACCCCCTAACGGGTTTTGTTAAATAATAGTAACTTCATTCTTGGAATCTACTTCTTCTAATGCCTTTTAGCTCTTTTTTCATATCATTCCTCAGATTCAAATATTCTTAAGCCATAGTTTACATATTTTCTCTCATACTTGAGTATGGTAATTTGTTTTCAGATAAATTGTCAAGGAATTGAATCAATTTTAATCCATTTTGTTCAAAGCTATTTCGACCATAAACATTAGCTCCTTTATGTCCAGCGTGCATGACATTAAACTGCCCACAGAAAAGACAAAGGAACTCTGAATAAAAGTCAAGTTCCAGCTCACTAAATATACATTTTTTGTATGATTTAGGTAATATTGAGCAGTTAAAAGGCTCAAAGTTTGTAGGATTATTTTTAATAATCCTAGTAAAAATCAAACTATGCTTACTAGGCCCATTGGCTTAAGTAAATTTGAAGTAGGAAATGAAAGAATGCAGGTACAAATTATTGAAGATGAAAGTGTTTTTCATTGATACACAAGAGTTAGAAGGACATCCACAGACTGGAGTCTCTTCTCTTTTTCAAGAATTACAAGAGGCTTTCAACATAACACTCCATTTTTATTTACAGCATCCCGATCATCTTTAGCAACCACTTAGAATTCATTCATTCAACTGGATACAATAAGAGATGCAGTGATACCAGCTCTTCTTGGAACAATTGTAAAAGGATGTTCTTGAGTGCGGTTTGAGAAAATTTTCTGCTGATCAAACAATGACTCTGTTTCTGTCCAAGAGACTTGGAAGATGGATACATGGATTTGAGAATGGAGCATTGGAAGTAAAGAGCCATTTGGAGAGAGTACTCTTTTCAGATATTGCTCTAATACCATGTTTGTCTTCTCTCCACCAACCATTAGTGGAAAACATTTCAGCCCATGGGTTTGCCATTTTCATATCTGCAAGGAAATGACATGGAGGAAGAATTTGAAAGTTCACACCATTGTTGTTACTCTTAATGCACAGCATAACCGAAATAGAGAAGTAGCAGTGCAGCTGCATCTCAGGTGTATATTTGTCTGCATTTGGAACATTGACTCCTTGCAGATGACCATGAACACACGGAGACAGGTACATGCTCTATGGGAAATTAGGATGATATTTCTTCAAGTACTTATCCAAATCTGGGAAAGTGCTGTCGTAGATATCATAGTAATCATGGCCAATAATGTTCATCATGTCATCAATCCGCTTGCTCGCCAGTTCATCAGCCGTTCCAATTCCCGTAGGAGCCATTGAATCTGCACAAAAGTTGAACAAATTTAACTCTTAAGTGGGTTTATTTTTCATAAAATTTGTGAAAGAATTTGAAAAAAATGGCTAAGGCATTAAGGCGTGAAAGTATGGAGATGGCGCGCAAGTGATACATGTGCCGCGCAAGTTTTAGTCGCGCAAGTATTTCTGCGCAAGCCCTATTACCTTGCGAGTAGCGCGGAAGCGAGGAAACAGTAAAAAAAAGAGAGAGACTTGCGCGTCAAGGAAGACCTGCGCGACGAGAGCTCGAGAAATTCAGGGTCAGATGTTATCCACGACCAAAAGCGGTGTATTTATAGGCCAGGAGGCCTACCTTCGCACCATATCCAGAGCGCTTAAGGCCTGTGCGACGCAAACCTGCGCGCCGCCCTCTGTGCACTGCAGACTTGCGCGCCTCCCTTTTCCTTTGGAGGGATTCGATTTCCTCAGAGTCAAATCCTCATTTCTCTCCGGATCCAACTCTGAGGGGGGACTTTTGTTGACGCTCCTTTCTTCACAGAATCTAAAGATTGGAAAAGGGAATATCTGAGCTCAAAGTGATTCAACCTTTGAAGAAAACATCAAAAATCAACAAAGGAAGGAAGAAAGGATCAACAGCAACCTCACCGCGCAAGTTATCTAACAGGCGCGCAAGTGTACTTGCGCGGATACCTTGGTCGCGCAGGTGACTTGAGTGACCTAAATGGTAACCGCCCGGTAACCGCCCGGTAACGGCCCGGGGTCTTCTTTTACCTATAAATAGACCCTGTGGACCCCTCATTCTGAGGAGATCTTTTTTCCAGAAACTCGGATTGAAGCTCCCGATGCCCAAGTCTCTTCTCAATGCTTCCGGAACACTTCTAAGGTAATTTCTTACCTAGAACGGAAGATTTAAAGAGAAGAAGGAAGGCCTAAGTGTTGAAACTCATCAAACACTTGCGCGCTGACTTATTTCCTTCAATATAACTTGCGCGTCTCTTTTCTGGAAGAACCTCAAGAAAATTCTAAAGTGTTTAAAAAAGAGTCGCTCAAGTATTTCAATGCTGGTTGAAAATCACGCAAGTACACCATGTGCCGCACAGGTATACCTGTGCGTCCATACTTGCTCTCCCACGGAAGACTTGCGCGCCTTGCAAGAATTGCGCACTCCTATCTTTTTGGGTGCCCATATTGCCCATTTTTACCCCTCTTAAGTCATTTCACCTTTCCTTTTCCAGATTCAGTCTTCAAGACACTCTTCAATGCCATTTATGGCATGATTTATTGATTTGACATCCTTATCTGAAAGGAATTCTGTGGAATATCTCTCAAAGTCCAGTGATTTAAATATCCTTATGTCACTAAATATGGAGAGTTCATTCATTTCAACCTCATCCTTTAAAATGAGAGAATCCTAACCTGGGTCTCCTTTTCAGGAATAATCCCCAGTTATAAATCTTTTAATTTGGGCATCTTCCTCAGGAGTAAGTCCCAAATTCTTAAAGTTCCCAATCTTGGGCATCCTCCTCAGGAGTGAGCCCCAATCAAGTCCTCTAATTTTGGGCATCCTCCTTAGGAGTAAACCCCAAACCTTAATCCCTAACCTGGGTCTCCTTTTCAGGAATAAGACTCAGTCATAAACTTGGGATTCCTTTTCTGGAGTAAGCCCCAAGTCCCTTAACCTAGGCCTCATTTTTTTAGGAGTAAGTCCCAGTCATAATCTTGGGTTTCCATTTCAGGAGTAAACCCCAAGCCCCCTTAAATTTCTCTTAACCAGTCCTAATTTACCTTTGATTTGGGTTTCCTTTTTTAGGAGTAAAACCCAATCATAGGTCCCCTCCTAACTTGGGCATCCTCCTTAGGAGTAAGCCCCAAGATTAGAGTATTCAAATCTCCATGAAGCACATATAACTTTATGGACCCTGTTCATGGATTTTATCCCTAAAAGTAAATCCTAAACCTTCATCTATCTGGGCAGTCATCTATACATAAGCCCCAAACAAATTCTTATGATTGCATCTTTCATGGCACAATTGTCTAATTTTTACCAATACCTCTTGTTTCTCACACCGAGCATGACTCACGTGAGATTAGAGTGTAAAAGTAATTATGACATTCATCTTTGAGCCATCAATCATAAACATCATACTCCGCTTCTCGAACTACGTGGGTTCTGATTCCTTTTCCAAAACAAAGGATACGTAGGTATCCCATTTATGGGTTCGATGACAACTTTGAAATAATATTTGTCCTTCTGAATGACGATAAACTTCAAGTGCCCCACTGAGTGGCTTTAAAACTAGCCTGGTCATCATAATGACCAAGAGACTTTTATATAAATGTTTTGAAGGATACCATTGACCAATAATCTCTAAACAGATATAGATGATTCTTTATTGATGAAGAACCTCGAATACATATAAAAGATTCTCGAAATTTCTTGCATATTTAATCATTGATTGTTAAAACTAAAGGAAATCTCATTTTATACTTGGTAATATAATAAGGATTCACGAACATAACTTAAATCTATTAAGAGAGTCCCGGAGTGGACAATAATTCCCCTCAAAAAGGTGTGATGAGTCCGACCTCCCATCCTCTCGACCAATGCAAATTCCTAAGCCTCATTAGTTCACAAGCTAATAAGCGCCTGCCTTTGGAAAGTAGGTCCAAACGGATGTGGAATCATCGGCTGTTTCCGGTTCTACGAACAAACCCGTTAGAAACCGATCGGAACGTTTGAATCTCCCTTCGAGGAGGTCATCCCCGGATTTCGTGCGAAACAACTATATTAACATATCATATGATAAAACAACATAGACCAATTCTCACATTTGATATTAAACCATGTCATTCAATCTATGTGTACTTGGATTCATGATGACTTGGATATATTGGACACCTCTTTTAGGTTTAAAACAAACATCATAAATATTTATCATTTTCCTCATACTAGTTTTAATACCTAAGCACATATTATCCTGCATAGTTACATAGATATAAGATAAACCATTAATGAAAATCAGGAGTAAGAATCAATCAGTTTATTATCCATACCCCTTTTATAGAAAATGTTTCGAACATAGGCCTCCAACTAGGTGTAAGACAAAACCTCTTTTAGTTGCATCTTCATTGGGGAAAAATTGAAACTCTTGTCATTAGAATGGGATTACACAAAACTTCCCCTATTTTTGAATCTAGGACTCCTTTGGTGATGATTATAAGACTTTATTATGTTGACGAGTATAATGATATTATTCATTTTTCTAGTGATGAGTTAGGGATGTATCTGGTGAAGATCTAGAAATACCTCTAGTGACAATTCAAGGATGACTATATTGAGGATCCAGGGATTCTTCTATGGTTGATCCAATGATTCCTCTAGTGATGATCTAGGGATACCTCAATTCATGAGAAAGGGAATCCTCTAGTGATGATCTATGTATGCCTCCAGTAATGAAGTAGGAAAGATATATCATCTCTCAAGTGATGAGATTGATCATCCATTATGGCATTGCAAAAGGAATATAACATGTGTCTCCAAATAGGTGTAACAAATCATCTCCCATTATCCCAACTACTCACCAATAAATTGGATGACCTAGAAAGGGACACTCTTATATAATTCCCAAACCAACTATTTTTGGGCATACTTATTATTATATTACTTATACATGATGTAAAATTTAATGTATCAGTCCTTGTCCCATGACCATAAAATTATAAAATTACCAATTATGTGGACCTAAAATTCGTGGATTCTGATTCCCATAATATTTATGTGTAGGAATCCCCATTCATGGGACTGATTGCAACTCTGAAACATTAACTGCATCCCTAGATAATGATAAAATTTATATCACCTATATATTCTACAGTAACCAAGGCATTACAATCTATAATGATAAATATGAAGAACCTATATGATAAATATATGTTTACATATCAATTTGGATTTAATAAAATCATTAGAACATCAGTAACCAATCCTACATTGGGATTATTAACGGATTCACAATCATTTCTCAAATATATAATAGTGTCTCATAGTAGAAAATAATTCCCCTTAAAGTGTGAGATGAGACTGACCAACCATATCCATACAACAATCAAAAAATTTAATGATTAACTATATAAAATATATTTACCACATACCATTGGAATGAAGTTCCACAATGATATCCATATAAAACATCCTTTTATGAATAAAAAAATATATTTTATATGCAATTGTAATTCTGAACCAAATGTGAATCATTCAAATATACAAAGAATTTCAATGATATAGAAGGATATTATTTCTATTTCATGTTATGATATTTTATTTCATATGTTTAATGAAATCATAATTTAGAACCCAATGTGAATCTTTCACATGTGATAGTTATTGATCATTGATGCACTATTTCTAAGGATTCCACTTTGGTGGATTTCTTATTTTTTTCGTATTTAATAGGATCATCAATTCACTCTAAAATAAAAATGGAATCACTAAATGTGTAAATGTAATACTAGATCACCATAAATGTTATACGTACTGACAAGAATTATTATGTCACTGTATATCTACAATATACACATAAATCATACGCATAAACTACCATTGAATGAAAGGACCCCTGACCTTGATGTGCATTGACATTGAACTAGTACATCCAACACTAGGATGTGAATGTATTGGTGTGCAGTTATCATCACAACACCTCTATCATGACATTATAGTTTGCACATTAAAACATTCCAGAGATGAATCCATAGAGGTTAGTATACCAATGGTGGTCCATGGAGAAGAAGGTGGACCTTGTTTCTATATCCAAATACTTTGATATCATGTCCTCAAAGCACACAAATCTATACCATATTTATCATAAGGACGTTAAAGAGGATTCCCACCTTGTTAAGGAAATAACTCATGAATTTCATAGAGGTGGTCATATACAACATGGTAATCATCAATTATGTGTATCCCCAACATTATAAGAAATTATATATGAATTTTTCTTAATAATAGTCATCCAAACATAACCATATAAAAGGATACCCTGTTAAGGTAATCCATCCACTACAACATTAGAGATGGTCCATATCCCTACGAATACAAAATCCCCTAATCCCCAATATCATATATTGAGTGTGGTTCAACTAAAATTACATATTAATACTATATAAGAGATTTAAATACTTCACATTGTAGCCTTTTTAGATGAATAATTCTAGGGAAAACCATAACACATATGGTTATGGTACTTTTTATATATTTTACCATATAGGTTATCTCTAGTATCATCTGTCATTCATTACCATACCCATATTATATATGTCCCTACTCTAGTAGAATATGTGTTTCTTTACATAGGTTTTAAATTTGTAAATGTGTTCAATGGTGGTGTGACTTATGTTGTATAACATGATTCTATTGAAGAATAAATAATTTTTTCCACATTCCCTAATAATCCACTACATGACAATGATTCATCTTCCTTAGAATAAGATAATATTACTCCGTTTTTTGCCAAAATTATGGAACTTGAGAAGATAAATGTATTTTTTATGAAAAAATAAACAATTAGTAAGGTTATATAGTTGGTGACTTCTTGTATTCTTCAGTTGATCCAATTTAATAATAAAAGATTTACCAGCCCACACATGAAAATAGGTCTAACACATTAACTTGACATCATATCAACTGTCCTAATTTTATATAGTTTTGATTGATTATCTGGAGTCCCCACCACTGGGGTGACATCTACTCCACTTTAATAAAATCTCCTAAGACCAAATAAAGTAGTATTAACCCATGAATTATTAGATCATCTCACTACACTGATAGATTATATTGAAGTTCATTATGAACTAGTAATACTAGACAATAATCCATATCGAGAGTGGGTGAATTCAATTCCACCTTCAACCAACTTCAAAAACCTCAGTTTCTCATAATTAGAATGAATGTAATATTTTATGAAGTATCTCACCCATATTTCTACACATTTTAGTACAATGTTTGTAAATCAAGAATGATAAAATTCATCTGATATCAACTATATTTTATAGACTTTAGAAGACCCCATATTTTCTTGTGACGATAACCTCATAGTTGGTTATCTTCAAAATAGCATGATATATATTATAAATTCATTTTCATCTTTTGATCCATTATAAGGAAAATGATTATACATTACAACTCTAATTTAATTATATAACAGATTGGGAGATTCAGGGATTTCATTACATGATAAAAGGGTTCAACATATTTCATAGAAAATACCCATCATTATGAACAATTATTGGACATATTTGATGAGGACAAATAATATGATTTTCATCTACACTCACCATTTTAAATTATCATGGTGGTTTAAAAGATTTTATGGCGACAATAAAATTCCATGAGGTTGATGTTCATAAAACCATGGAAATATATCATTCAACACCACCAATAAAAACCTGGGACATTGGGTGCGTAAAATCTGTTACTATTACACTCAACTAAAAATATTGAGGTAATGAGACCTTGATGATATTAAGAATTAAATGTATTCATTACATAGTGATTAATTTACAAGGGATTTAATCTCATGTTTAGATAATACCCAAATCACTTTTTCTGAGATAAGCAAGCTGGATTAACTATAGAAATTTTATTATCCAATTCACTAATTGTACCGTCATTTGTTGGGTCACAAAATATAGAAATGATTCTTCATCAATTATATACTGAAAAATATTTTCAATAGTGATCAAATTTCATCACAAAGTCCCAAGGATATTTTGAAATATGAATATGAATGGGTACTAACCCACCTAAATGGGAGAACGAGAATTTTAAATGTAACTGAGATAATGAGAATAATATAAAAATATGATCAAATGGGTATGATAACATTAAATTGGATCACATCAGATAATGACTAAAAAATATATTATATATTAAAAATAAGTGAAATGGGCAAAATTAAAGGGGGTATAAATTGTGTTGGTCTAGGGAGTCTCATCTAACAAAGAGCTTACAATCCTCTGGGAGGAAAACCATAATAAAATATTTAATGATAGTTCCAAAGGGTCACTTTTCTATCCAATGATTCAAAAAATATTTTCCTTCCCTCCATGTGTGTCCATCTTAAATACAATGATCAATAATCATCATGAAATTCTAAATGGAGCAATTCAATTACCCAGACAGGCTATCCTTCTCAGGAATAATTCTATCCTGCACTTAGGAATCAGATTAAACCATCATAATGTGAATGTTATAAAGTATTTAATCCATGAGAACAATTATTATCATCATTTACTACCTCTAATAGTATTTCCTAGACCATAAATGGTGATGAATCAAAATATGTCTAATCCTTTTCAATCTCGAACTAGACTACCTCCTCTTATTACAAAGACTAAACAGGACCCATTGACATTAGTTTTAGCCCCATCTTTCAAAGGTTTTATCTATCCCAAGACCCCTTATTTATCCTCTCAACACCTTCAAAATTAAAATCCACCATTGTAAGGAATTTCAATAGTGAAACTAACCCTCCAACACCAAAATGAAGAGATCCATGCTCTTCCTTCAAATATTTCACTCAGACTCGGACTAACTATGGGAGTATTGTCTTCCTTACATCACTTTTTTTTATTTCCTCCTATATAACAAAACACAATACAATAGAATTCATGCTATGAACATTAATATCATTGTGATTCAACCTTGAACCCTCACCCCAAGTCTCTATGAACTCCTTGATGGAATCCACATGCACTTCCCATAGAGATACCAAGAGGAATAAAAAACCAAGATATCAGTCCTCTATTATAAACTAATTTAAATTGGATACGTACCATGGTGGGTCATTGAACGAGTAGCATGATTACATAAGCTACAAACACTTTATAGTCATCACTATACCTATATATCAAAAATTTATCACACATATTATTCCATTCAATATCATATGATTCAATTATATACTGCATTCATTGCATGGATTCATATACATCATGTAGATTAATTCTTCTATATGTACTTAGCTTTTATATTCTCTTCAAGGATTCCTTGTCACATATACCATTTTGGATCACATCACATATAAATATTTTCATACTTTTATAGCAATTAAAGAATCCATTTCATTTCCTTGATGACTGAAAGAGAAATCATTTTAATATAGGTGAGAACATTGTTATATACAATCAATTTTAATATGTCTCTATAAATATAGTATCAGTTGAGTCTAAAAAATATTACCCATCTTTTGATGAGTTCTCTCTTAAAAGATATTTATAGACTTATACAATCATCTATCACACAATATGTTCCCCCATAATCTTCCAATAGCATCACCGAATAAGAATTCGATGATACCTCACATTCCTTTTTTGATGGTGTCTTTAACCTTATTATTGAATTTTAATCCCCGTCAGAGTCACCCATATTTCCATTGGGAAATACATTGGTGTCAAAAATTACTCTTCCATTCAATACCCTATTGCTTGTCACGACCCATCCCAATGGGGTCTGAGCCGCAACTCCCCAAGCCCCCCTCCAATAGGCCAGGGGCTGGTGACTAGCACCGAGTAGGCATGCTTCTAACATGGGAGGCATTGCCTATAAACCTGTACACATGCACACACATATCCAAGCCCACAAAGCTGAAAAGTAAAAACCACTAAAAAGAAAAAGATGCTTGCATACACTAAAACCCAACCAACAGTGTACGACAGGAAAGTAAAGTACAAAAAGGTAATCCTTGGGAAAAAAACAAGCCCAACAAAACTAAGTTTGTAAACAAGTCCAACCTGTAAAGAAAGGTGCTGGGACTGTAGTCTGAAGCCGTAGGAACACACCCCGACCCGTATGATCTCACTGCATGTCATCTGGTCCTGGTCTGCGTAGGATCCTGTCAATGGATCGCTTCTCTGCACAAGACACGACACGTGTGGGAAAATCCCGTGTAGGGGTGTATATAACAATACCTAGTAGGACATTCGGAAACCACAAAGGAAAATACAACAAAGGGAATACCACAACAAAAAGGTATAGTCAGCTCTACACAGTACATGTCTTCCAAACATATAACAAGAACATCCAAATATACTCATACACATGTAACCATCGCGAAAAACACCACTAGGATCTAGCTCAAAGATTCCACTAAGCATACAACAGGGAGAACACACTCCTAGGTCTTGAAAAGAGGGATATAAAGTACTCGTTCCGGGAGAACACACTCCACAAGTACCTTGTGAACATGGTGCTCAGATGAGGATCACAGCCAAGTCCTGGGGTGATTCTGACCACTCGGCTTGATCTAATCCACTAAGAAGAGGATCGGTGCCAATGTAAAGATGGTCACGCCGATACCAAGAAGTCTACCTAGGGTTCCAGGAATGAATAGAGGATCCTGCTCTAAGTCTCTCAGAGGGGATACTAACAACTATATTCAAGAAGTCCTGCTGAAGGGATCATACTCTTGTGTAAAGGAAATGATACCAAAACCTTCAGGGAAAAGACCAAGGGTACGAACCCTAAATGAACAAGTCCAAGTCACAAGAGACATATGGCACACGCCATGAAGAAAAGGGTACACAACGTGTAGAATGGTTACACACCATGTTCCTTGTCCCCGGGTACTACCTGAGTAAACGGCCCGTGTCATTTGTTCAAGCCATGTAGAACTCAACTACACGGCGTGTAGAAAAGGTACACGTTGTGTTCCTTGACTCCGGGTACTACCCATGTAAACGGCCTGTGTCATTCGTCTTGTTGGGTAGAAGGCAACTACACGGCGTGTAGAAGAATTGCACGCCGTGACCGAGCACCTGGGCTCGCTCCGTGTATGCTGGCCTTGTGCCTGTACATTGCCTCGGTCCATGTCCGTGTCGCCTGCCCGGGTACCAGTACACGGGGTACCCCGTGTACTTGGACGGGCTTGGCTGGGGAGGGGTATACATTGCGTGTCCCTGGTCGTATACCCTGCCTGTGTCTGTGTACTCCGAGAGTACACACCAGGTAATCCCGCCGAAGAACACACGCCATGCAGCCTATACTACACGGCGTGTAGTTAGGATTTCTCCTGAAACGTCGTCTTCTTCCTCACGCTTTGGCCAATCTTCCGGATCGCGTTTCACTAGTCTGTTCGCTGCGAAACTCAAGATCATGGGTCGCCTCGTCATCGTGATGCTGAAACCATTGTTCTCGGGCCTCCAATCGGCTCCAAAATCTCTTTCCGGCCATCCGCGTGGAAATCGTCTGAAGAACGATTTCTTTCGATCCAGTCTGATCCGTCCATAGCCACACAGCCGCACCTCGGTAGGGTCGTACCAATTCCTGATCGTCCATTTAGAATCGTTGCATCACGCAACCGATTCACAACGATCCGTCGTATATATCCCATGAAGAACACATAGAACGCAACAAAGAACGCGATAATTTGGGGAAGAAGAAGACAAAAAAACGAGAGGGACAGACCTCGATCGATGTTCGTGTCAATCTTGGTTCGTCACAATTATGAGGATGAATGAAACCACAAAAAATTCAAGAATCAATCCCCACGATTCCTCCAAAAACCCCATCCCGCAAGAATGATCTATAACGACCCATACATTGCATACAATGTTATTACTTCATAATTGACGCTTAATTAGTACAATATATAACAAAAACCACAAAAGGACCGTATATGTATAGTGTCTTTAGAAACTGTGAATCATAAACAACTGGTTCATAAATCTTCTACAGTGTCTCCCATTTATTTCATCATATCTAGAGTACCTTTCAGCATATCCTACTTAATATCTTTCTTCCTGACCCGGGGAAAATAAAACATAAAAAGGGGTGAACTCAAATGCTCAGTAAGGGGATGTAAAGGTAATATCTATCATATCATATCCTTTTGAAAATCATAACCTGAAAAAGAGATCATAATAACTTAACATGGGATAAATCATAGAATTTAAAATGAAATCCCAATAATCATAACATAAAACTTGAAACTTTGTGTCATGCACACATAATCATAGAGAATCATTTCTTGTTAGTCATGACTCATTGCCAATACTATCATAGCGGACAAAGTCAATTTCGGAACCGAGTTCACTCCTCGTTTTAGACCTGTATCACTGAACAAGAATGACCATCTGTTCCAGTATCTCATGAGATATAAAACATTACCCAATGCATTGGAGGGTGATATAGGTTCCACCCATCTCATAATGAATCCTTTCTTAGGTGTGCCAAAAAATCATAAATCATATAGCATCTCATAACACATGTAATAAAAACGGGATTCTTAAAACATCATGACATCATAAAAAAATTCATCTAAGGTAAAGGACTTCATAAAAATAATTCCATCGCATAATCAAATCAATGTAATAATATGTATAGAAACAGAACCCTATATTATCTTAGATGGAAAATAATTTTGTTAAAACATTTGAACTCCATTCTTGAGGAAAATATCCTATCTACTTTAAAAAAAATTTATTTCTTAACATGTCATATAATTTTAAACTAAAAGAAGTTAATTAAAAATAAATTTGAAAACTTGTAAAGTAAGGTTCATTGAAATAATGAATTATGGATCCATTTATACCGTATAAGTTAAAAAACATTCTTCCCGTACTTTGGTCGGAAATGTCAAAAAGTACATCGTATAAAAAACTACAAAAGATTCCATTCATATCATTTACTAAAAACATACCGAAGGGTAAAATTGGGTTTAAAAAATTGTATAAGGATATGAATAATATTACATATTGACGTAACATGGATGTGGATGATAAATTACACCCCAGTAAATTCCAAAGTATGAACAATCTCGGATAAAAATGAGATTGTGAGATTTTCCCCTAACTTACGTCTGATTTGCATTGTACGTGTCCGAATCTCCTATATAATGGTTTAAATAATTTTATTGACTTATTCCAGAATCATACATAGTAATATTTCATTGTTACTTATTATTTGCGTGTTTATTGACATTTGTTCTTATGCGTGTTTTGACGAATAGATTCTTATTCTGATTTTTAGGTTATAGATACCTCATATCCAGAATGGTATTTGTGTAACATATATCATCTTTATTCATTCAATTCATTTATATAGTTACTATGTAATGATGATCATGTATAACGAGTCGCAACACATCGTGGGGACGGTAGTCCATATGTACGCATGAGTGATGATATCATTCCCATGATCGTGGAATTGTATTGAAGTGTATTAATATTTTTTCAGAATCAATATCACTTTACAATAATAATATATAGTTACTCATTACACCATTATACCCATCCATGTATGGTGGTGGTGGAAAATAGATTACACCACGGCTTGGAGACAGTATTCCGTACGTACGCACGCGCAGTGATTTCATTTTCCGTAGGATGGATAGAAGAAGAATTAGAATTGTTTCATATTTATAATAACATATCAGTATATATGTAATACGGATGTTATTACATTATCATGAAACAACTAAACAAGAAGAAGTTGAAGAAGAAAGAAATTGAAAATGATCGGTAATGGATATTACCTCTTTTTGACGCGCCTTTTCTTAACATCCTCATAGAGAACTAAGGATGGTCTTTGAAGAAGACCAGGACCTCTAGGATTATTCTAGGGAAGTGGAGAAGAGATTTTGGTTGGGTTTTGTGGAGCTTGAGTTCTCAATGTGGTGGGAGGAAGAGAGGGAGGAGGTGCCCTTTTATAAGGAAGGAGAGGGGCACCGTGGGAAAATCTCAAAACATTATTTTATATTAAAGTAAAATTCAGTTTATAATGGTTTCAAAGGGTCTTATATCAAAGATAAAGTGGGTATGGGTTGAAATCCTTTCATCCAATATGATTTATACATGTTTAGGTTATTATTTTAACCTTATCAATTATATTTAACTCTAAGTTAAATAATTTCACTTTTACCGTGTCGTTTTGTTTTCTTACACCATATGGTTGATAAATATACCATAACAAGACAAACGAACACCAAGTTGTTTATTATTAATATATATATCCTTATCTAAGTCATTTTTTCGAACCATTGATTTTTAGAAATTAAATAACAATTAATAATATAATATTTTTTTAAAAACTATTTTATGTCAATTTTGACACTATTTGGTACTTGATTTTTATGAAATTCATAACAGAATTATAAGTTCAATACATGTTACATAAACCAACACTAACATGTCATATTAACCTAGAAAATTATTAGAATTCATTAAAAGTCTCAAATTACATTTATTTGGGAATTTATAACATCAATTATGTTAATATTTTCATAATAAGGTAATTACTGCATCATCATTGTGTCATAAATAAATTAAATTATTTAAATTCGAAAAATTATAAATAAAATATCATTATGTAGTAAATCTTTTTAGCTTTATAATTAATATTTATAATTGAATTTATCTTATGTATTAGCCTATATTAAAAAAAAATTAGATATTAAACATTGATTTTAACTATTTTAACTCTCTATTAAATAAGATACTATTAATTGTCCTTATCTAATCGAAGTGGACCTAAATGGTCATATTATATACATAAGGCTGTTTTTGGTCGAATTAAACTTATCCAATAGAATTAGTACATGTGTAAAGGTAATAGTAACATCATTTTTACCCTTAACTACCCTATTTACTATTAACCGCGGTAAAAAAAGTAAAAAGTTAATATTCACCAAAAAATTATTTTCATCTCATTGAACCACATTTTACTTACTGATATCAACCGCGTCTCTCGGATTTTTGAAATTACATTCAAAGAAGTGGTAAAATTATGTTTTATGGAAAATTCAGTTATTTTTAACTACCACTTAGTGGTTTCACTATTCATCAAAAATTGAATGTTTTCAGAAAAATAAAAAAATTTCACCCTAGGCTAATTTTGGTATTCCGAATCCAAAAAAGATGTCCATTTTGAATGATAAAATTAATATAATTTCAAAAGGTGTTTATTACTATTCATAACGGCTATTTTACATAGCATATCGTTGTTTAGTGAAACTCGGTATTGCGTACGACGCAAGCTATCGAGGAATGTCGTGATTGCGTGTAAAGCAAGCCAAGCTAGCGTTGTATGTAGTGAAAGATTCCTTTGATGATATATATAACATAAAAAATATTACTCATAAAAATATCGGGTGTTACATTCAACCCCCCTTAAAATAAATTTCGCCCTCGAAATTCGTCACTTTGTAACAAACAGATGAGGATACTTCTCCCTCATCATATCCTCAAGCTCCCATGTAGCTTCTTCAAATTGGAGGTTCCTCCATAAAACATTCACCAAGCGAGTGGTCTTGTATCTTAGAACTTTTTCGCTATGATTCAGAATCTCTATCGGTTGTTCTTCATAAGAAAGATCTTGCTCCAGCGGTATGACTTCTGAGCTGAGTACATGTGAAGGATTAGGTATGTACTTTCTCAAGAGCGATTCATGAAGCACATCATGAACATGAGAGAGATTCGGTGGAAGCGCCAATTGGTAAGCTACCTTCCCAACACGATCATGTATTTTGAAAGGACCGATATACCTAGGCCTCATCTTTCCCTTCTTTCCAAATCTCATTACTCTCTTCCAGGGAGAAATTCGTAAGACCACACTATCCCCCACTTCAAACTCTAGGTATTTTCTACGGTTATTAGCATAACATTTTTGTCGACTCTGAGCTGCTCTTATGTGTTTTTGAATAGATCAGTCCTTTTCTGCCATCTCATCAACAAGATCAGGTCCTAATAGCTTTCTCTCCCCAAATTTATCCCAACAAGTTGGAGTTCTACATTTCTTTCGATAGAGAGCTTCATATGGAGCCATCTGAGTACTGGAGTGAAAGCTGTTATTATAAGAAAATTCAACCAAAGGTAGGTGTTGATCCCAACCACCTTTTAAATCCATAGAGCAAGCCCTTAACAGATCTTCTAGAGTTTAAAGTGTTCTCTCAGAATGACCATCTGTTTGAGGATGATAAGTAGTTCTGAAACTCAACTCTGTATCTAGAGTATGTTGAAGACTTCGCCAAAACATCGAGGTAAACCTCAGATCCCGATCAGATATAATGGAAAGTGGTACTCCATGCAATCTTACCACTTCCTTTACATATATCCTGGCAAGCTGATCAAGAGAGAAATCATCTCTTATAGCAATGAAGTGTGTCGACTTCGTAAGACGATCAACAATGACCCAGATAGCATTATTTCCTTTGGATGTTTTAGGAAGTCTGATGACAAAGTCCATAGTGATGTTTTCTCATTTCCATTCAGGTATGGGTAATGGTTGTAACATACCCTTAGACTTTTGTCTCTCAGCTTTAACTTGCTGACAAACCAAGCATCGAGAGTAATATTCAAAAACATCTCTTTTCATGCAATCCCACTAGAAGTACTCTTTTAGGTCCCTATACATCTTTGTTCTTCCAAGATGAATAGAGAAAGAATAACTATGTGCCTCATCCAGTAGCTCCTTCTTCAATTCTGGTACGGAAGGAACACAAACCCGATTCCTGAACCTTATTATCCCATCACAATAATGGTTGAATTCAGGAACATTTCTTACCTTCTTTTGTAACTCTACATCTTCTTTCTGTGCCTCTTTAATCTTTACATGCAATGATGGTTGAACATTCATTTGAAAAAGATAAGATTTTTCCTCTTACATTATGATTCCAAGATCCATACTTTGTAAATCCATAAATATTTGATCTTTTGAGATCCTCGTCATGGATAAGATAGCATGGACTTGTCGACTTAATGCATCAACAACCTTGTTTGCTTTCCCAGGGTGGTAATGAATTGAGCAGTCGTATTCCTTAATCAGCTCCAACCATCTTCTTTAGTGCATATTCAGTTCCTTTTGTTTGAAAATATACTTCAATCTTTTATGATCAGTATAAATATCACACCTTTCACCATAAAGATAATGCCTCCAAATCTTTAATGCAAAGATTACCGTAGCTAGATCCAAATAATGAGTTGGGTAATTTTTCTCATGGATTTTCAACTGTCGTGAGGCATAAGAAATCACCATATAATTTTCCATAAGAACACACCCCAACCCCTTCTTGGATTCACCACTGTAGATCACAAACCTTTCTCCACTACAAGGCAGTCTGAGAACAGGTGCATTGGATATCCTTTTTTTAACTCCTTTAAATTCTCTTCACACTCCTCTGTCCACACGAACATAACTCCTTTTCGAGTCAAACTGGTGAGTGGATTAGATGATCATGAAAAATCTTTCACAAAACGCTGATAATAACCATCCAGAACAAGAAATCTTCGGATCTCAGTTACTGTTGTTGGCCTCGACCATCATTCAATAACTCGTGTTTTTGCTGGATCCATAGATATCCCCTCTTTTGAGATTATGTGACCCAGAAATGAATCTTTTTGAAGCCAAAATTCACACTTGGTAAATTTTGCATAAAGCTTATCCTTTCTCAGGGTATTCAATACAATTCTCAAGTGATCTTCATGTTCATACTTTCTCTTTGAATAGACAAAATATTGTCTATAAAGACTTCCACAAACTGATTATGATAGTCTCTAAAGACTCTATTCATCAGATCAATGAAGATAGCAGGGGAATTAGTAAGACCAAAGGGAATCACTATAAATTCATAGTGTCCATACCTTATACGGAAAGCCGTCTTTGGTATATCCTCCCTTTGACCCTTAAATGTTGATAACCTGAACGAAGATCAATCTTGGAAAAGTATTGATCTCCTCGTAGTTGATAAAATAAGTCATCGATGCGTGGGATAGGATATTTGTTCTTGATAGTGATCTTGTTATGTTCTAGATAATCAATGCAGAGTCACATTGATCTATATTTCTTCTTAACAAACAGAGCAGGTGCTCCCCAAGGTGACACACTAGGGAATATGAATCCTTTAACAAGATTCTCTTGGAGTTTCTTCTTCAATTCCTGCAACTCAATTGGGGCCATTCTATAAGGTGCTCTTGAAATAGGCATAGAACCTGGTACGAGTTCTATTGAAAACTCAACTTCACGATTTGGTGGAAGACCAGGCAATTACTCTGGAAAGGCATCATCAAACTCTCGTACAATGGGAATATTCTTAATCACGAGTTTCTCTCCAACCATTTGAGATAAATAACCTTCATTTAGTGGAATCAAGACCTATAAAATGGAAGAAATTTCCACTGGAAGGTTATGTTCATACTTGCATTGATAGATGATCATAGATTGATCTGGAATATGAAATGTGACTTCCCATATTTGGCAATCAATATGAGATACGTATAATGAAAGCCAGTCCATGCCATGAGTCACATCAAATTCCACTATAGGAAGGATCACATGATTTGCAGGAAGCACTTTCCCACAAAACTCAATCGGAGAAGAATTATAAACTTTTGATGCGACTCTTGTTCCATTAAGAGTTGTCACAGCTAACTCAACATCTAATTGTTGAGGGAAAGTGGTGATACCCTTAGAAAATTCTTTATATATAAAAGAGTGGGTGGATCCCGAATTAAATAAAACATTTGCTACTTTATAGTGGATGGTAAGTGTACCTTTCACCACATCGTTATTTTACTCCACATCACCGATAAAAATTGCATGTGACTTTCCTTTGTCTTTAGCCTTAAGTGTTTGTCGACGTCGATCATCATCATCAACCTTTGGATTAGGGCATTGATTAACATAATGCCCCATTTCCATTCACTTGAAACATTGAAGTGTAGAAGGTACATTCTATGTATCCTTTTCTGTGTTCACATCACTAGACATCTTCTTCCCATCATTGCGGGATTCAAATGACTGATGACCTTCTTTTCCACATTTGAAACATTTACTGGTCCCTTTAAGACAATTCCCTCCATGTTTTTTTCCACACTTTGTGCGTAAGGGAAAACTCATCTTCTTTTCAGTGTGGTCCTTATATTTCCCTTTGAATTCCATTTTCCTCTTCTTATCAAACCCATATGACTGATGGGTTACTCCAATCTCCATATCAACCTTAAGAGCACATCAAATAATTTCCTCGTAGCTATTGAAGTCTCTTATGGCTAACGCCCTTTGAAAACATGGTTTTAAGCCACTAAAGAATCGATCGATATTACTCTCAGGTTGGAGAACAATTCCGGAAACGTACCTTGCAAGTATTGTAAAATTTTCTTTGTATGTACCAACAGATTCATCAACCTTTTGCTTCAATTCAAGAAACTCCTTCTCCATCTTTGTTCGAAGAATATGAGGGAAGTACTTATTAAAAAATATGTTTTTGAACTCTTCCCATTCCATGGACTCAATTTTATCGCTTGGCCTCGTATTCTTGATAGGATTCCACCATTGATGAGTTTCACCTTCCAAACGATATACCGCTATGTTGACTTTATCATGTTCAGAACATTGAAGAATTGAAAATATCTTTTCAGTGGTACTAATCCATTATTCAGCCACTAATGGATCAGTTGAACCGCTAAAATAAGGTGGACGCTGCCTCATGAAGGATTCAACAGAATATTGCCCCTTCCTTTGCTCGTCTGGAAGTGCTCCATGATTCATAGCTTGAGAAAGTTGTGTGAGTATGGCAACAAGATTTTTCATTCCAGCTCCCATATCGTTTGGTTGTTCAGGGGGAAAATCATTACATTGCCCGTCGCATTCCGCAATAACACGGTTCCTTTGGGTTCCAGCCATTGACTAAAACCAAGAAGAATAGTGTGAGCAACACTAATTATAACAAGAAAACCACATAATCAAGAATAAAATTTTACTCTTAAGGTCTTATCATAGGTTCTTCATGGCCATGTCTAAAACACTATGATTGTTCTAGGCTTAGATATATCCTTAGGGTTCTTACTAAGGCTTTCACATCCTAGTTTCCAAAGGTTGACTATACCATTAATATGATACCAACTATAATGACCCATACATTACATACATTGTTATTACTTCATAATTGAAGCTTACATAGTACAACATATAACAAAAACCACAAAAGGACCATATAGGTATAGTGTCTTTAGAAACTGGGAAACATAAACAACTGGTTCATAAATCTTCTACAGTGTCTCCCATTTATTTCATCATATCTTGAGTCAATTTTATCATATCTTACTTTATATCCTTCTTTCTGACCTGGGGAAAAGAAAACCAAAAAAAGAGGTGAGCTAAAATGCTCAGTAAGGGGAAGTAATGATAATATCAATCATATCATAACCTTTTGAAAATCATAACCTGAAAAAGAGATAATAATATCTTAACATGGGATAAATCATAGAAGTGAAAATGAAATCCCAATAATCATAACATAAAACATGATACTTTGTGGAATGCACACATAATCATAGAGAATCATTTCTTGTTAGTCATGACTCATTGCCAAGACTATCTTAGCGGACAAAGTCCATTTCTGAACCGAGTTCACTCCACGTTTCAGTCCTATATCACTGAACCGGAATGACCTTCCGTTCCTGCCATGTCAATCTCATGTGATATAAATCTTTACCCAATGCATTGGAGGAATATATAGGTCCCGCCCATCTCATAATGAATCATTTCTTCTGTGTGCCACAAAATCATAAATCATACATCATCGCATAACACATGTAATAAAAATGAGATTCTTAAAACATCATGACATCATAAAACAATTCATATAAGGTAAAGGACTTCATAAAAATAATTCCATCACATAATCAAATCAATTTTATAATAGGGATAGAAACAGAACCCTATATTATCTTAGATGGAAAATAATTTTAAAAAAACATTTGAACTCCATTCTTGAGGAATATATCCTTTCTACTTCAAAAACATTTTTCTTTCTTAACATGTCATATAATTTTAAACTAAAAGAATATAATTAAAAATAAATTTGAAAACTTGTAATGGAAGCTTCATTGAAATAATGTTTTACGATTCCATTTATACCGTATTAGTTATGAAAACAGTCTTCTCATACTTTGGCCGAAAAAGTCAAAAAGTACTTCGTACGAAAAACTACAAAAGATACCTTTCATATCGTTTACTAAAAACATACTGAAGGGTAAAATTGGGTTTAAACAATTGTCGGAGGATATGAATAATATTACATATTGACGTAACATGGATGTGGATGATAAATTACACCCCAGTAAATTCCAAAGTATAATCAATCTCGGATAAAAATGAGATTGTGATATTTTCCCTTACCTTATGTCTGATTTGATTTGTACATGTCCGAAGCTCCTGTATAATTATTTAAATAATGTTATTGACTTATTCCAGAATCATAGTTAGTAATATTTCATTGTTACTTGTTATTTGGGTGTTTATTGACTTTTGTTCTTATGCGTGTTTTGCCGAATAAATTCTTATTCTTATTTTTAGGTGATAGATACCTCATATCCAGAATGGTATTTTTGTAATATATATCATATTTATTCATTCAATTCATTTATATAGTTACAATGTAATGAAGATCATGTAGAACGAGTCACATCACATCGTGGAGACTATAGGCCGTACGTACGCACGAGTGATGATATCATTCACATGATCAGGAATTTGTATTGAAGTGTATTAATAATAATTCAGAATCAATATCACTTTACAATAATAATATATATTTACTCATTACACCATTATACCCATCCAAGTAAGGTGGTGGTGGAAAATAGATTACACCACGGCGTGGAGACGGTATTCCGTACGTACGCACGCGCGGTGATTTCATTTTTCTTAGGATGGATAAAAGGTGAATTAGGGTTGTTTCATATTTATAATAACATATCAGTATATAAGTAATATAGATGTAATTACATTATCATGAAACAACTAATGAAGAATAAGTTGATGAAGAAATAAATTGAAAAAGATCGGTAATGGATATTACCTCTTTTTGACGCGCCTTTTCTTAACCTCTTCTTAGAGAACTATGGATGGTCTTTGAAGAAAATCAGGACTTCTAGGATGATTCAAGGGAAGTGGAGAAGTGATTTTTGTAGGGTTTTTTCTAGCTTGAGTTCTCAAAGTGGAGTGAGGAGGAGAGGGAGGAGGTGCCCTTTTATAAGGGAGGAGAGGGGCACCTTGGGAAAATCTCAAAATGTTATTTAATATTGAAGTCAAATTCAGTTTATTATGGTTACAAAGGATCTTATATTGAAAATAAAGTGGGGATGGGTCGAAATATTTTTATCCAATAGGATTTAGGTAAGTTTAGGACATTATTTTAACCTTATCAATTAGATTTAACTCTAATTTAAATAATTTAACTTTTACCGTGTCCTGTTGTTTTCATACATTATATGGTTAATAAAATTACCATAACAAACCAAACGAACCCCAAGATGTTTATTATAAATATATATATCCTTATATAAGTCATTTTTCCGATCCTTAGATTTTTATGAATTAAATAACAATTAATAATATAATGTTTCTTTTAAAAACTATTTTATGCCAATTTTGACACTATTTGGTACTTGATTTTTATGAAATTCATAACAGAAATATAAGTTCGAACCATGTTACTTAAATCAACACTAACATGTCATATTAACCTAGAAAATTAGTGGAATTCATAAAAAGCCTCAAATTACATTTATTTGGGCATTTATAACATCAATTATGTTAATCTCTTCTTAATAAGGTAATTACTGCATCATCTTTGTGTTATAAATAAATTAAATTATTTAAAGTCTAAAAATTATAAATATAATATCATTATTTAGGAAAGCTTTTTAGCTTTCTAATTAATATTTATAATCGAATTTATCTTATTTATAACCCAATATTAAAAATGTTTTAGTTATTAAAAATTGATTTTAACTATTTTAACTCTCCTTTAAATAAAATAATATTAAATGTCCTAATCTAATCCAAGTGGGCCTAAATGGTCATACAATATTCATAAGGCTGTTTTTTGTCGAATTAAACATATCCAATAGAATTAGGACATGTGTAAGGGTAATAGTAACATCATTTTTACCCTTAATTACCCTATTTACTATTAACCGCGGTAAAAAAAGAAAAAAGTTACTATTCACGAAAAAAATTATTTTCATCTCATTGAATGACATTTTATTTACTGATATCAACTGTGTCTCTCGGATTTTTGAAATTCCATTCACAGAAGCTGTAAAATTATGTTTTATGTAAAATTCAGTTTTTTTTAACTACCACTTAGTGGTTTCACTATTCATCAAAATTTGAAAGTTTTCAAAAAATATCCAAAATTTCACCCTAGGGTAATTTTGGTATTCCAAATCCAAAAATGAAGTCCATTTTGAATGGTAAAATTTATATAATTTCAAAAGGTGGTTATTACTATTCATAACATCTCTTTTATATAGCATATCGTTGTTTAGTGAAACTCGGTATTGCGTACAACGCAAGCTATCGAGGAAAGTCGTGATTGCGTGTAAAGAAAGCCAAGATAGCGTTGTGGGTAGTGAATGATTCCTTTGATGATATATATACAATAAAAAAAAATATTACTCATAAAAATCTTGGGTGTTACACAACTGATCCGCGGGCTAATCTGTTCGTGGATTAGTCTGCGTTCATCATAGAAATCAAAATCAGGGAAGAATGAAATCACAACAAACATCCTACCTGGATCTGTGGCGTTCGTTGGCAATGATCCGATCTCCGCATCGTCGTCGCCGGCGAGAACCATCAAGAACGTCGTCGCCGCGTCAAGAGGACTTCTCCAGAGCTCTCCTGGGAGATTCAGGGTAATGGGGAAAGTAACCTTGATCCTCTGCGAAATCTCTATTTAAAAGAAAAAAAGAGATTTCATTGTAACAAGAATTAAATAAAATATTTTAAATAAATATTATATTACAGTTGCATCCAACAGCCAGATTTAACCACTAGCTTGTACCGGCCAATGTTAGGCCTCGCCTAAGGTAAAGTCATCATTCTAAACGCAACGGTGCCCTCCGATTTCTGATCCGAGCACCCGTTCGGAAGTTATTCCACTTTTTCAAGAAAAAACACACGCACGCATTATTTAATTATTAAATTAAATTTATACATTCGTTATGGGCTCACCGAGCCTCGGAACAGCGCGTCATCACAGAGCCTAGTCTCGAAAGTATTCCCATATAATATTAAAATAATACATGAAAAAATACGGGACATTACATCACACCCACATTAGGGCATTTACATCCCCGAAAAGCCAAAATAGAGCTACCAAAAAAGATGGGGGTACTGCATGCGAATCTGAGCTTCTCGCTCCAGCGTGCTCTCCTGGATATTCCCGTGTTGCCACCCGACACGCACCAAGGGAATAGCTCGCCAACGAAGGATCTTATCCTGCCGATCCTAGATCTCCACTGGGTACATTGAAAAGGTTGCTCCATCATCGATGTCCATCACGCCCCAGTCGATGACGTGCGATAGATCATGCACGTACCTTCGTAGCTGTGACACATGGAAGACGCCATGTACCTTGTCCATCTAAGGAGGTAAAGCCAAACGATACGCCACCTCGTCAACTCTGTCCAGAATCTGAAATGGTCCAATGCACCTCGGAGATAGCTTTCCCCCTCGGCCAAATCACTGCAACCCCCATCAAGGTGAGACCCGAAGGAACACATGGTCTACCTCCTCGAACTCCAAGGGCCTCTACCTCCTGTCGGCATAAGACTTCTACGGACTCTGTGCTTTCTTCATCCGGTCCTGGATGACCTGCACCTTCTCTGTAGTAGCTCTCACCATCTCTGGGCCCACGAGTGCTGACTCTCCCGGGTCATTCCAGCAAAGTGGCGACATGTAAGGTCGCCCGTACAGAGCCTCGAATAGTGCCATACCAATAGTGGAATGATAACTATTGTTATTTTCAAATTCCACCGGTGGTAGGTGATCCTCCCAGCTACGTCTGATGTCAAGTATGTAGGCTCGAAGCATATCCTCTAGAACCTGGATGGTCCACTCTGTCTGACCATCGGTCTAGGGATGAAACGATGTTCTCAAGCGTAACTGAGTCCCAAAAGCATCCTGCAATCCCTTCCACAACTGGGATGTGAAAAAAGCATAACGGTCTGAGACGATCATGGATGGAACCCCATTATGTAAAACTATCTCTTGCACATAGAGGCGTCTCATGCTCTCTACTGAACTCTGCTCTAGAATGGCTAGGAAGTGGGCTGACATGGTGAGTCGATCAACGATCACCCAGATGGTATCGTGTCCCTTGGATGTATGTGGTAAACCCGTCACGAAGTCCTTATATATTCCGTCCCACTTCCACTCTGGCACATCACGAGGCTGAGTCAAACCTACTGGCACCTGGTGCTCAGCCTTTACTTGCTGACAAGTAAGGCACCGAGAGTCAAACTCTGCCACACCCTTCTTCATTCCTAGTCACCAAAACTGACGTCGGAGGTCCTGATACATCATTGCCACGCCTGGATGCACTGCCAAATGGGATGTATGTAACTCCCTCAGAACCTTATCCCGCAACGCCACTGGCACTACCGTGCATCCTCTGAAAAGAACAGCGTGCCTCTAGCCTTCTGAATATCCATTAGTGGCTTCACTAGTGGATATCTGAGCACATAGAGTCTCACAGCTACCATCCTCGTGATGTCCTTCCCTGACTCGCAGCAAGAGTGGAGGGGTAACAACCATCGACTGAAGGTAATCTCCCTCAACCCCATCCATGAAGGATAACTGCAAGGAGGCCAACTACCTTGTCGCCTCATCCAGTAACTGAGAACTCGACTTCCTAATGAGAGCATATGCCACCACATTGCCCTTCCCAGAAGTATAAACGATCTCAAAGTCGTAATCCTGGAGGAACACAAGCCATCGTCTCTGTCTCAAATTCAGATCCTTCTGGGAAAAGATATATCTATGACTCTTGTGATCAAAGTAGATGGTAAACCATTCGGCCATCAGGTAGTGCTGCCCCATCTTCAATGAGAAGACCACAACTGCCTACTCAAGATCATGGGTCGCGTAGTTCTGCTCGTGTGGTCTCAACTAACGTGAGCCATAGGCAATCACCGCTGGCCTCTGCATCAGGAAACAACCAAGCCCAGTTCCTTATCCGTCGTAGAACACTACGTACTCGACACCCCCCTCTGGTAATCTCATGATCGGGGTGCTCGTCAAAACCTGTCTCAACTACTGGAAAGCATGCTGGAATTTCTTGGTCCACACGAAAGGCTGCCACTTTCGGGTCAAAGCTGTCATGGGTGTTGCAATCCTGGATAAATCAAGGATGAACCTCTGATAGTAGCCTACCAACCCAAGTAATCTCCGCACCTCCGTCACGCTCTGAGGTGGATCCCATGCTAGCACTGCCTCCACCATGTCTGGGTCCACTACAACACCATCAGCTGAGATCACGTGTCCTAGAATGTGGACCTCATGTAACCAGAACTGACACTTCGAGAGTTTCCCACACAACTGGTGCTCTCAGAATGTGTCCAGAACCATCCTTATGTGTCTCGCATGCTCCTCCTCAGACGCAGAGTACACAAGAATATCATCGATGAAGACCACCACAAACTGGTCTAGATAGGGCTAAAAGATCCGGTTCATGATTCCCAGGAACACTGCCGGGGCGTTCGTCACACCAAAGGGAATCACCAAATACTCTTAGTGACCGTAGAGACATCTGAAAGCCATCTTCGGTATATCCTCCTCTCGTACTCATAGCTGGTGATATCCTGAAAGTAGATCAAACTTCGAGAACCATCATGACCCTCTCAACTGGTCGAAGTGGTCATCGATCCTCCGTAGTGGATACCGGTTCTTCACCATCATCGGATTCAAGTGCCGGTAATCCACACATAGCCTCAAGCTTCCATCTGCCTTCTTGGCAAACAGCACTGGGCCTGCCCAGGGTGAAACACTGGGTCTCACAAATCCCTTCTTCTTCAAGTCATCTAGCTGCACACTCTGCTCATGAAGCTCTGCAGGAGCCATCCAATATGCTGATGCCGATATCCGTGTCATCCCGGGTTGCAACTCGATGTAGAAATCTATCTCCCGACGGGGAGGTATCATGGGGACGTCCTCTGGAATGACGTCCTCGTACTCAACCACTACTGCTGGAAACTGGAAACTCGTAACATTTGTTGTGCCAAGGGCAAGGCTAGCCAACTGATGTGAAATCGGTTGTTCCTTCCTGCGCACGAGTCCATCCTGCGCTGCCTGGGTCTCTCTTTCACCGAGAAAAGAGAACCTTGTTCTATCACTATGGACACACCACACCCTTCGCCTAAAACAGTTGATCTGGGCATGAACTGTGGATAGCCAATCCATACCAAGAATGGCATCTTAAAGCCTCGACGCTTCCACCAAGAGGTTCCAACCGAAACTGTCACCTCCCAGGGTCAGGTCAAACTTTCTACAGAGGTGTGTGATCTCTGAGTCTTCTCCAGTCGGTGTTTCTAAGCGTAAGGGCCGAGTCAACGGATCAACTAGAATCTCAAGATCTCGAACAAAATAAACAGCCAGAAAGGAATGACTATCACCGGTGTCTACCAATACAGGATCCATAGAATAAATGACACAGATAGAACCTCTAATCATTACAGGGGTACCTGGGTCATAAGCCTCTACCGCCTGCAGCTATCCATGCCTCTGTCCACCAGCTCCTTGAGCCTGGGGTGGAACTCCTGGGGGTGGTGGTGGTAAAAGATCAAAACGCCGCCCACCTCCAGCTGCTCTCCCAGCTCCTCTACCATGTCCTCTTCCCCACAGATCTGTCTACTCAACACATTGCCTATGCCTCAGTGGTCCATCCACTGCTCTCATGTCAGTAGTACGGAGGGTCGGACAATCTCGAGTGAGATGTGACCTGCCATAACATGAGAAGCACCGCCTCTCCCAAGGATGGATGGATGGACCCTGTGAACCATGTGCGGAAGATCCCCTATCATGGGATCTCTTCCGAAAATGTCTCCCACGCCTGGGTCCCTAATGTCGGCTCCCTACTGCTGAGGTCTCTGCTCTAGCTCGCCCCCTACTGACCACTGCCAGCTGTCCCTGCTCTGCCAAGAAGCTCTCGACCACCAAAGCTAACTCGAGAACTCCATCATAGGTAGGAATGCTCATACAGATGATGCTAGCTCAGATATCCTTGTGTAAGCCTCGCTCGATGGTCTGAGCTCTAAAGTACTGATATCTGACCATATCCATTGAGTACCGTGAGAGGTCAGTAAACCGCGACGAATAGCCAGCAACTGTCATGGTTCCCTGCTAGAGCTGAAGAATATCTTGTATGCATACCGATCTAAGGGTAACCGGTGAGAACTCCTCTCTGAGGAGATTCTCAAACTATGACAAAGCAAGTGTCACCTCGTCATGAGTCTGGATAACCAAACCCCACCATCGTCATTCTGATCATAGTAGAAGGCTCGCTGCCAGGATCACCATCTGGTCTGCTGGTGTCCTGACCAAACAGAATACTCTGGCCACTACCTCAAGCCAGTCTTCTACTGCATGAGGGTCAGGCTCGCCCCGAAACCTGAGGGGTCTCTGTCTTTTAAACTCCTGGAGTGCACTCAGCCTGTGCTCCTCCTCCACTGGTATAGAGGGCACTAAACACTGCTCTACAAGTGGCGGAATGACTGGCACACCACTTGATGGTAAAACTCGGGGATCTGGTCCCTGTACCGCGACTTCATCACTATGGGGGTCATCCTTGTGATTGAGCTGCTGATTCCTCGCAAGGGCACATCGCGAAGTCATCCTGTAAAGAAACAAGATGTGTCTCAGTCAGTGAGTATATCTGGAGAGATGACTCAAAAAGGACATGGAAACCACAACCCATTCCTATATGGTGCATGTACCATTATTTTCCCCTTGCAACCAGTGTTCTCGTGATCCGAGTCAAAAATCAAGTTATCAGAGTCCTGGTGTATGGATACGTCGGTTGCCCGTACCAATACTGGGGTCCCTGGCTTGAAATCTGAACTCGAAACACATAACACTGTCGCCCTAAACCAACTCAAAGACTCTAGGCCCTTTGGTAGAACCGACCACCTCTGATACCACTCTGTCACAACCCGTCCCAATGGGGTCCGAGCCACAACTCCCATAGCCCACCTCCAATAGGCCAGGGGCTGGTGACTAGCACCGAGTAGGCATGCTACTAACATGGGAGGCATTGCCTATAAACATGTACACACACACACACATCCAATCCCACAAAGCTCAAAAGTAAAAACCGTTGAAAGGAAAATATGCATGCATACACTAAATCTCATCCAATAGAGTACACCAGGAATGTAGAGTACAAAACGGTAAACCCTAGGCTAAAAACGAGCACACAAAATATAAGTCTGTAAACAAGTCCAACCTGTAAAGGAAGGTGTTGGGACTGTATTCTGATGTCGTAGGAACACACCTCGGCCCGTCTGATCTCACTATGTGTCATCCGGTCCTAGTCTACCTAGAATCCTGTCAAACGCTCGCTCATCTGAACGAGACATGACACGTGCAGGCAAAGCCCGTGCAGTGGTGAGTATAACAATACCCATTAGGATACCCAGAAACCACAAAGGAAAATACAACAATGGGAATACCACAAGAAATATGTACAATCATCTCTACATAGTATATGTCTTCCGAACATATAACAAGAAAATCCAGATATACTCATACACATGTTACCATCGCGAAAACCACCACTAGGATCTAGCTCGAAGATTCAACTAATCATACAACCGGGAGAACACACTCCTAGGTCTTGAAAAGAGAGATACGAAGTAATCGTTCCGGGAGAACACACTCCACAAGTACCTTGATAACATGGCGCTCAAATGAGGATAACAACCATGTCATGGGGTGATTCCGACAACTCAGTCTGAGCTAATCCGCTAAGCAGAGGATTGGCGCCCCGGTAATGTTGGTCACGTCGATAACAAGAACTCTACCTAGGGATTAAAGAATAAATAGAGGGTCCAGATATAAGTCTCACAGAGGGGATACTAACAACTCTATTTTGGAAATCCTTCAAAAGGGATCATACTCTTGTGTAAATAAAATGATACCAAATCCTTCAGGGAAAAGACCAAGGGTACAAACCCTAAAAGAATTAGTCCAAGTCACAGGAGACAAATGGCACAAGCCCTGAAGAAAAGGGTACATGACGTGTAGTATGGTTACACACCGTTTTCCTTGAACCCAGGTATTTCTTGAGTAAATGGCTTGTGCCATTCGTTCAAGCCATTTAGAACTCAATTACACGACGTGTATAAAAGGTACACGCCGTGTTCCTTGACTCTGGGTACTGCCCGTGTAAATGGCCCGTGTCATTCGGCTTGTCGGGTAGAAGGGAACTACACGGCGTGTAGAAGAATCACACGCCATGTCCGAGCACCTGGGCTCGCCCCGTGTATGCTTGCCATGTGCCTGTACATGGCCTATGTCCGTGTCCGTGTCGCCTGCCCGGGTACCAGTACACGGGGTACACCGTGTACTTGGTCGGGTCAGGCCGGGGAGGGTTATACACGGCGTGTCCCTGGCCGTGTACCCTGCCTATGTCCGTGTACTCCCAGAGTACATGCCAAGTAATCCCACCAACGAACACACACCGTGCAACCCATACTACACGGCGTGTAGTCAGGATTTCTCCAGAAACTCCGTCTTCTTCCTCGTGCTTCGGCCGATCTTCTGGATCGCGTTTCTCTGGTCCGTTCGCCAATAAACTCAAGATCATCGTTCGCATCAACGTCGTGATGCCGAACCCTTTGGTCTTGGGCCATCAATCGGCTCTAAAATCCTTTCTCGGCCATCCGCGCGGAAATCGTCTGAAGAACGATTTCTTCCGATCCGGTCTGATCCGTTCATCGCCACCGCAGCCGCAACTCTATAGGGTCGTACCGATGCCAGATCATCCATTTGGGATCATAGCATCACGCAACGGATGCGCAACGATCTGTCGTTCATATCCCACAAAGAACGCATAGAACACAACGAAGAATGTGAGATTTTGGGGAAGAAGAACACAAACAAACAAGAAGGATGGACCTCGATCGGTGTTCATGTCAATCTTGATTCATCATCGTTAAGAGGTTGAACGAAACCACAAAAAATTCAAGAATCAATCCCCACGATTCCTCCAAAAATCCCATCCCGCAAGAAGGATCGATCCGCGGGCTAATCTGTTCGTGGATTAGTCTGCGTTCTTCGTGGAAATCAAAAACGGGGAAGAATGAAATCACAACAAACATCCTACCTGGATCCGCGACATACGTTGGTGATGATCCAGTCATCACATCATCATCGCCGGCGAGAACCATCAAGAACGCCGTCGCCGCGTCAAGATGTCTTCTCTAGAGCACTCTAGGGAGATTCAGGGTTATGGGAAAAGTAACCTTGATCCCCTGTGAAATCTCTATTTAAAAGAAAAAAAAAGAGATTTTGTTGTAACAAGAATTAAATAAAATATTTTAAATAAATATTTTATTACGGTTATGTCCAACAGCTAGATTTCACCACTAGCCTATGCTGACCAATGTTTGGCCTCAGCTAAGGTAAAATCGTCATTTCGAATGCAACAGTGCCCTCAGATTTCTGATCCGAGCATTCGTTCGAATGTTATTCCACTTTTTCAGGAAAAACCGCACGCGCACGTTATTTAATTATTAAATTAAATTTAAACATTTGTTCCGGGATCACCAGGCCTCATAACTGCGCGTCATCACAGAGCCTGGTCTCGAATATATTCATATATAATATTAAAATAATACATTGAAAAGTCTGAGATATTACATTACTAATAAGGCCATACATATTGAATATTTGATCACTCAGATAGAGTGTGAAAATATTAATCTATGTCAAAATATTATGGAGATTTTTCATGTATATTTTCTCATGGTGATGTTCTGGAATGATCCTATTGATGTCCTCATTAATGAAAAGAGCCCCATTCCATAGGGCTGATAAAAATTTCTTATTATCAACCCCTCATAGAGTAAAATACAATAATTATTCCACCTCACTCTAAGATACAGGGCATCGGGGATTTTTTATAATTTCCAACCCTCTCAATGGGAGAATTTTTAGTCAAAAGTAGATTCATGATCTTCCCAAAAAAATAGAGATTGCAGAGCCACCTCAAAGGCATCAAATTAAAAATAATTCCCAATGATAATAATAAAATATTTAACACATAAAGGAAGTAGTTTTTTAATCTCTTAATGGTAAAAAATTAATACGTTCTCTTTCCAAGAGGAATAATTTGGAAAATATTTTACCATTTCAATAGAGATTAATTTGGGTTAGTTCCCCAGAATCATTGGAAGGATAACCAAATAATAAGAACATAGGGAAATTAAAATAACTATCGCTGCCATAAATTATAAATGGACAAAATAAAAGGATTAATTTTATTAAATTAATAGTTTCATACATTGATATAAAAGGGAAAAATCGAGCTACTGACATCTAAGTATTCACTTCATCTATGGGGAAACCCTATGAATAACACATGATGTGTTGTAAAGGTTAAATTCCATATATATATCATTGAAAAATATAGTAATTTTTATTCAATCAAGATTGATCAGGTGGTGACATATATCATGTGTTCATTTTAGATTAACCTCTTTGAGATCCCAGAGATCAAGTGACCCTATGTTGCATCCTAGATGGATAAACCCAATTATTATCCCCATAATAGAATTTTATGACATATAATTGAAGAAATATTCATATTGAAATAGTCGATATAGAATAATATAAATAAATTACTTATAGTGTTAAAGGTTCCCAATAGACATGAACTTTGTATTTGAGTCATTCTCACTCGCATGGAGAACCATCACAGTTGATGAATCATGTAAGTACTACATCCTTACTGCATGACATTAATGATAATGGGAATGTCTTCATAATATAATATTTAAATGTATGATGTAAATCATATCTAAAAGAATCTAAATAGTACATCCTACCATCCTAATAGTATTATATTAAATATCATGACATATGGTACATCCTAAAAGGTCTTATACTGTATAGATTGACCTTCCATTTAGGGAATAATTTTCATAGGTAAGGACACAATCTTTGTGTAAGCCTCACCAGTGTAAGGATTATTATCTAAGATTATTTGGTAGAATTTATAATAAATATTCCATAAGTATATGTATGATCCAGATCTATTTAGGAGAAGTCAATTTTGATTTTTCTATGATTTCATAAGAGAAAGCATCCCACACCCTATTGTTTGATTACTCTTTATTCCCATCGACAATTTCTCAATATATTCATAAACCCTAACCATTATAGAACTTTTTATGGATTTATTAATATACCATAAGATATTTAGTGATGTAAAAAATTACAATTCCATTCATATACAAATTTCCTTATGATTTCACTACAAGTACACAATCTATTAACAAATTAATGCGGGGTTAACAAAAGATAATTACACATGTTTATAAACATTACAAAATACATCATATCAAAAATATTTTCAGCTACATAGTCATGGTTTTATTCACACAACCCTATAATAAAATAAATTTATCCATGATAAACACATTGGATAATATCACATCAATTTAAAATTTCTATCAAATGACAACAAAATATATGAAATTATAGTCCTACATGTAAGAATCTAAACCAAAAAACGAACCATCCTAGAAATATGATGTTAAAATTTATAAAAAAATCCAATACCATATGAATTTAAAATGCATATATCTAATATGTTTCTATATGATGTTAAAATAAATATCATGTGGTAATTTTTCATGTCAATCCATTCCATTAATATATGATATGAATCTTCATAGAAGGTTTATATTTTATATATTTACTAGATCATGAATCTTTCACTATGGTGAATCTATCTCACATCATCCTAGCATTGATAGCTCCTCCACATCATTCTTTCTTCATTATAATGCCTATAAAAATTTTCATTTCATTAGCGATTCACAAAACAAGAGCCATATATATTTAGAAATTTAAATGAACCTATATTTTTCTAGTACTATATATAGATAAATTCATATAATTATATGATATTTAGTAACATATAGAAAATTTTTTCTAGAACTGTCCATGATTTTTACTTCCCTTATAAATGTCCAGTCCACGATGGAACCATAGTGCAATATATTTTTATTTATCCTCCATGAAAATAAGAAAATCTCTTCTCCTCATATATGATCTAGATCAATGTGATGAAATTATCATTAAAACTATCTGTGGATTGACTCATTTGGACACAAGATTCATAGTAATGCACAAAATTCATAAACTATGTCAATCAGAGAAAAAAATAAAATTCTACCCCAGGAATTGGAATCGAACCCTTAACATATTCATGTTAGGTCTTTTCATTTATCCTCATCATATTATGCTAAACAAGATGGTTTAATTAAATCCCTATTTATCACTCCTTCGTGACATTAGTAGTCATCCTATTTCTCCGATATTCCTACACTAATCATAAATAATGTTAGATTATAGTTGTTGGTTTATAACTTTGATTAGTGTTATTGATGTTTATGATACCCAAATTAAGTGAGACCAATGTCTTTAATTCATGAATAAAAATAAAAAATCACAACGTCTTAATAAAATTAATTTACAATATATGGACTAAATTCATTTCCACCTGATTTAAAAATACATGACATGACATCTTATATGTGTGATGTTAAACTATAAACCTTATACGGTCCTTCCTGTAAGACCTTAAAAATATTTGATTCTATTACACTTCATGATCATGTATCATCAACCATGATTTGTATCCATGTAAGATTTTTGGAAACAGATTGGATTCACCAATAATTCCAATGTTAAATTTAACAATTAACTTATTATTCAACTTCTGAAGAATGGTTCGGGTTTTCCATTAATGGTATGGTGTTTAGACATACCAATTTCTCCCCTCCCATATATAATCTAGACCTATATAGGGAAACTTTGGTATATGCCTCACTGTTCATGATCCATTCAATATAATAATTCCACCATATCCAAGAAAGAATTCCGAGTGTGTGGGCCTTCCCAATAATTAAAGATTTTACTTTAATATTCTAATAAATATATGATATGTTTAAGAATTACCAAATAGGTGTTTTTTTATTAATTGTTGTTTTGATCATCTCTGATAGGTCCCATGACAAACCATCATTGAAGTGAGGGAAACAATTATCTTGCTTTTGAACCATATTTATAGAATGTCATTCACATGTTTGTCCTAGTCACCTTAAATTAAACTACTTAACATTACTATACTTTCACATGAAACTAAACTTAAATACATGGGAACTTATTCATAATACCCTTATCTATACGAAAAATGGTTATTCCACGTGAAATTAAGATCTATAAAACACACCCCCATAACATGATATTAAACAACATAATAGTGTTCATGCTTGTATGAATTTATAGTATGTGATACCAATATCAATTGTTCCTGAACAAAACTACTTAGATTGTATAATTGATCCAAACCATAATCTTACACAATGATTGAACCCATTTAGAATTTGTTAGTAAATTGTTGTTTCTACCAATTCACATATTCTAAAATATGAGAAATGTACCCTACTTCCCTGAATGGGTGTTATCTCTCTATGATGATTACTTTTATTATAATTATGTGGGCCTTGATTCATAATCCCTAGTGTTACATAGTTATTCTTAGATCACCTATCTTTAGAACAACTATTTTTTATCCTAGTCCTTGTTATATAAAGATGCAATTTAGAACATTTGGACCTCATTACATTACCCTAAACTATGAATCACTCATTCCATTATAATATAACATTAAACAATATAACAATAGGACCTCAATTCATAACCATAGACAACCAAAACACCCATGTCATTGTTGTATGAATTAAACTCCATGACATTTGGCCATCAGATTGATTAAATAACCATTTATGTGATCTAGTACTTAGAATTATCATGTTATATAATTTTTACTAGAGAATGTGACCAGTTAACAATGGTATGACTTTTTGTGTTCTAAACCCCTTCTTGAATATATCTATTTAGAATGGATAATCTTCATATTTTGATGTATGATTCAATATCAACCATCATGGTGTAATTTGAGATACTCTTCTTTATATATCACAACAATGAGTAATTCCTCATAGTTTCCACATGCACATCAATTTTGAAAATATGGATTGATTGATCTGAAAGGACACTCATATAAATTTAAAGTTAACAACACATGTTCATTTAATCATTATATGAAAACATTATGGGATATTTTTGTCCTAGTTGAATTTCCCCCATAATCCAATGAGCTATTTCTTAATGGGGTTGAACCTGTTTTCTCTATTGGTAACGGTCAACCTACACCCATAAGTTTTAATGTCCTATTGATTCAGAGATTCGTCAATTATTATTTACACTTTTCAGAGACCAAATTTTCGAAAATATTCCAAACCTATAATATTACCCATTCAAGCACAATTTTAAAATCAAAATAAAATTATAATTATTCTCCGCTATACATTTGATGGTGATTTACCAATGATGACAAAAATCTCTATGGTGGAGACAATCCTCTTAGAAATCAATATTCTTTGTGTTGAGATTCAATTCTTGTTCAATTCCTACATGCCACTAGGTCTTTATCAGGTGACCCTAAACTGCATGATGAATCAGTTGAAGCGTATTTAAACTATATATTTAATCCCTCGATATATTATGCATTTAGAACATTGGGATATTCATTCATGATTGGTTTTATTCCCCATGGTTTACTTTCATACCACCGATACAATATTTTAGAATCTTTTTGGCATTAATGATTAGAAACCCATATTCAATGTTGTACAACCATAAACATCATCCCTCAATGTTCCTAGAGGTAGAGAATTAAATTAAAAAATATTTATCTTATCTCATATGGCCTTAAAATATATGGAAGGGTTAATCCTCTATAACAAAGGTAATAATCATTTCCCTCTCATATGTAATGTCTTGATCTGTATATGAGTTCAATTTATTCCCTTTGATATTAAATTTTTATGGATAGACTTCGCAAATGAAAATCCATGGTGGACCTGACCTAGTATATAAATTTAACCTTTATCCAAGAGGTTTATGTGCCTTGATTTTTTCCACCCCATTATATTTTGTGATGTGTGGATCTTATATCATGTTTTTAGACTTATTTTCTCATATCTGCATGTTAATACATTATATTTCAATTAATATGATTCAATTTTAACATAAAATTAAAATTTACAACATATAGTCCACCCAACATGAACATAAAGAACATAGAGTGGTCTTTTCTATGTTTCCAAATTCCCCTATGTGATGGCTAGGTCCATGTGAGGGTTACTCACATAGTGTATCTCTATAAACAACTACTTGGATAAAATTCTCATATCTTGTAGTTATAACATAGTTTATTGGGTTTAACATCATTTCCTAAATTTCATTTCCAAAGCGTCATACCAAAACACTATCCTTAAAAAGGTAATGGATCCCCTCTCATATTAAATTCTCACTTGAATGGGAAAACCAAAAAATTTCTATATATTAGCAGTATATATGTAAGAAATATCTTTATAAGATCTATCTGAGTTTTGATAACATTATTTTTTTGATATGAATTTATATCAATATATATTTTCTTATACCCATTTGTAAACTAATCCAAACATCATGAACCTAAATTGTATATACTGACCAGTGAGATGATCTATATTTGCATTGATATATTTATTAAGATTATGTATTTTTCTTTTCCCTGTCTAGATATACTATCTCAAAAATTTGTCTAAGAATCATGACTATAAATTTTTTGGTCCTGGTTCAAAACATCATAAACATAAAATATGTGTTCTTTTTTCAAAGATATAAAACTTTAAACTCTAGCTTCTAAAGATCTAATTGAAATACCATAAAACATAAATCATAAGTGAAACAATGTATTATCATTTTTGAAGGCCATAAATAATGGTCTGAGTAAAATTAAATTACTTTTTCACTAATCCATTACCTTTCATGTTTTTGAAAAAGTAAGAGAATTAAATAAAAATAGAAAAAAATTGGATGGACCACCAAATATACCCAAATAAGTAAAATTATGCTCACTGGACTTATTAGAAGTGGATAAAAGTAGATCAAATTCCATTCATATATCTTTTCCTGATAATGTATATTATACACTGTGGGAGAACATTTAGGGTGCTCAGAACCTTCTTGAATATTACTTTTCCCATGAACCTACATCTTAATTTTATATCTAAATAAAATCCCCAATTCCTTGAGTTAAAAATCTTCAATTGAAATCACAAAATCTTGAGAAAATCCTTTCATTTCATATGTTTATAGAAATATTGGTAACATGGATTGATTTATCAGAAAAGAGACCGCAAGGAATTGAATATAAACAAAACAAATTTCTTTGATCTTGGGGTGTTACCCCTTTGGGGTATTCTGATCTCACAGTATGGGTCCCCCTTAACCCCAAATGTAATTTATTAATATTGAGGAATTTGTTTCAAACATTACTAATGGCCATCCTACGTGCACCGGTCTCCATGTTCCATTAATTCTGACATTCACTGGTAATAGTTTACACATTCCACAACAATAATGATAAAGTGGATTCAAGTAGTATCTGTAACAGCCCGAGATTGTATGAAAACTATTCTTTTTAATTTTATTAATGTCTTGTGTTGTACGCTACACCAAAAAGAGCTTGCACAACACGCATCCTTGACTTGCCTTGCATTACACGCAATCACAACCTTCCTCGATAGCGTGTGTAGTACGCAATACTGAGTTTCACGAAACAACGATATGCTATTAAAATATTATTAAAACTAGCCATTATGAATAGTAATAAACACTTTTTAAAATTTTATAAATTTTAGCTCTCAAAATGGAATTCATTTTTGGATTCGTAGTATCGAATTTAGCCTAAGGTGAAATTTTGGTACATTTCGGATAACTTTCATATTCTGATGAATAGTGACAATTACTAAATTATAATTAGAAACAAATTTTTTAATCGAAATAATTAATAGTGATAAATTATTAATTTCAGTGGTTTTAAAGTATATTTAGAATATATTTTTACAATTTAATACAATGTTGGTCATTGGATGTAATTTCACATTTAAACCAGACATAATCAAGTGTTAATCTTTTGATAGATATTGTTTCTTAATAAACACGCTA
Source organism: Viscum album (assembly GCA_963277665.1). Taxonomy (NCBI): domain Eukaryota; kingdom Viridiplantae; phylum Streptophyta; class Magnoliopsida; order Santalales; family Viscaceae; genus Viscum; species Viscum album. The sequence goes on from OY728133.1 coordinate 1,677,261,649, forward strand.
TTTGTTTTAACAGCGGGATTTAATTATAAAATTAATTAATGCAACTTCTAGGTTATGAATTTGGTAAAATAGACTTCATTTTTCAATTCGGAATATGAAATATAGCTTAGGATGAAATTTTGGCATTGTTCTGAAAAACATCAATTTTTGATAAATAGTGAAACTACTAAGTGGTAGTTAAACAACTGAATTTTTCATAAAGAAAAATTTTATCGCTTCTGTGAATGGAATTTCAAAAATCCTAGAGACACGGTTGATGTCAGTAAGTAAAATTTGGTTCAATGAGATGAAAATAATTTTTGGTGAATAGTAACTGTTTACTTTTATTTACCACGGTTAAAAGTAAATAGGGTAATTAAGGGTAAAAAATGATATTATTATTACCCTAACACATGTAATAATTCTATTGGACAAGTTTATGTCGACAAAAAACAACCTTAAGTGTAAAATATTATCATTTAGGCCCACTTGGATTAGATTAGGACATTTATTATTATTTAATTCAAAGAAGAGTTAAAAGAGTTAAAATCAAAGTTTATTTACTAAAACATTTTTAATATAGGGTTATACATAAGATAAATTCGATTTTAAATATTCATTAGAAATATAAAAAGATATTCTACATAATGGTATTTTATTTGTAATTTTTAGACATCAAATAATTTAATTTATTTATGACACAAAGATGATGCAGTAATTATCTTATTAATGAAATATTGACATAATTGATATTATAAATAACTAAATAAGTATAATGTGAGACTTTTTATGAATTACACTAATTTTATAGGTTAATAGCACATGTTAGTATTGATTTAATTAACTTTTTTAGAACTTATCATTCTGTTATTATTTTCTCAAAAATCAATTACTAAATAGTGTCAAAATTGACATAAAATAGTTTTTAAAACAAATATTATATTATTAATTGTTATTTTATTCCTAAAAATCTAAGGTTCGGCCAAATGACTTAGATAAGGTTATATATATGGATAATAAACAAAATGGGGTTTTTTGGCTTGATATAGTAAGTTTATTAACCATATAGTGTAAGAAAACAAAAAGACACGGTAAAAGTTAAATTATTTAACTTAGAGTTAAATATAATTGATAAGGTTAAAATAATAACCTAAACTTGTCTAAATCCTATTGGATGAGAGGATTTCGACCCATCCCCACTTTATCTTCGAAATAAGACCATTTGGAACCATTATAAACCGAATTTGACCTTAATATAAAATTATATTTTGAGATTTTCCTAAGGTGCCCCTCTCCTCCCTTATAAAAGGGCACCTCCTCCCTCTCCTCCTCACACCAATTTGAGCACTCAAGCTCGGCCAAACCCTGCCAAAATCTTTTATCCACTTCCCTAGAATAATCCTAGAGGACCTGGTCTTCTTCAAAGACCAATCTTAGTTCCCTAAGTGGAGGATTCAAAGAGGCGTTTAAAAGAAGAGGTAATATCCATTACCGATCATTTCAATTTCTTTCTTCTTCAACTTATTCTTATTTAGTTGTTTCATGACAAAGTAATAACATAAGTATTACTTACATACTGATATGTTATTATAAATATGAAACAACCCTAATTCACCTTCTATCCATCCTACAGAAAAAGGAAATCACCGCGCGTGCGTACGTACGGAATACCGTCTCCACGCCGTGGTGTAATCTATTTTCCGCCACCACCTTAATTGGATGGGTATAATGGTGTAATGAGTAACTATAAATGATTATTATAAAGTTTTATTGATACTGAAATAGTATACATACACTTCAACACAATTTCACGACCATGGGAATGATATCATCGCTCGTGCGTACGTACGGACTACCGTCTCCACGACGCGATGAGATTCATTCTCAATGATTAACCACTCATGAATGATTATAAAGAATATATAATAAGTAATAATGAAATATATGACATACTAATGATACTAGATTTATGTATATTTATATGTATGTCATCTACTTAATTCCATTCAATTCAATAAGGAAACGAAAACAACGTTCATGCGTACGTAAGGACTACCGTCTCCATGAACGGTGTATTTCATTCCATTATCAATATATTATATATATATGTATATTCTGAATATATATTATATATTAATCATGTTTTACATTTTGGATATAAGTAATCATGATCCAAGTAATAATATTAATAATTACAAGTTAAAAACACGAATGACAAATGAGACGATTTTACCCAAAATGCTACTTTAACATGAATTTACAAAAGACCGGGTAATATAAAGCCATAAGAGAACCATATATGATATCATAACAATGAATATTATTCTGTAATAAGTCAATAACATTATTTAAATCATTATACAGGAGGTTCGTACATGTACAAAGCAAGTCGAACCTAAGGTAAGGGATAAATTTTCAATCTCATTTTTATCCGAGATTGCTTATACGTAAGTATTTACTGGGGTTACATTTATCATCCATGACCATGTTTTCTAAAAATGTTTTTATAAAATGTTTACCATTCTTCCATGAATGTTTAAAGTCATTTTTACCCTTTATTGACTTTTTACCACATTGTATGAATGGAATCTTTACTTTGGTTACCGTATAAGGTACTTTTTGACTTTTCCGAAAAAAGTACGAGGAGAATGTTATTTTTAACTTATACAGAGTGAATGGATTTTTACGGTTTCATAACACCTCATTTTAAAGAAGCTTCCTTTACAAGATTGCATGATTATTTTCAACAAAACCCTTATCTTTTAAAATTGCATGGAATTTTGTTAAAAGAAAATGATTTTAATGAAGAAAGGATATTTTCCTCAAAAATTCATTTCAAGTGTTTTCCTCAAAACTATTTTCTATCTAAGATGAAATTATTTGATTTGTATGTTTCAAGTAAAATGTCTCTATGATTTAAATGGTTTCAATTTTCTAATGATGAAATGATATCAATTGTTTATGGATTGTGATGGCATGATGTTTAAGAATCCCATTTTATTACATGGGTTATGCAATGATGTATGATTTATGATTTTGTGGCACACATAATAATGGTATCATTATGAGATGGGTGGGACCTATATCTACCTCCAATGCATTGGGTAAAGATTTTATATCTCATGAGATAGACATGGCTGGAAAGGTAGGTTATACCGATTCAGTGAAACAGGACTGAAACGAGGGTGACTCGGTTCAGAAAGGGACTTTGTCCACTAAGATAGTCATGGAAATGAGTCTTGACTAACAAGAAATGATTCTCTATGATTATATGTGTATGACACAATGATTAATGTTTTATGTTATGATTTCATTTCACTACTATAATTTATCCCATGTTATGAAATTATGCTCTCTTTTGCAGGTTAGGATTTCCAAAAATGTTATGTTCTTATGAAACTTATGTGATTGATATTTCTTTTGTTTACCCTTACTGAGAATTTGAGCTCACCCTTTTATGTTTTCTTTTCCCCAGGATAAAAAGAAAGGTTTTAGGTAGAAAAAAAATAAGATCTTTATGGGAGATATTGAAGATCTTTCACCACGATTAGAAGATTATACTCCGAGTTTCCAAAGACACTAAACTATTACGGTCCTTGTGTGTGTGTTTTGTTATGTACTAAGTATTCCGCAAAAGTAATGTAATATCCATGTACGTCAAGCTTCGGGTCTCTATAGTTGGTATCAGAGGAAAAGTTTAGTCAACCTTTGGAAACTAGGATGCGAAAACGTTTGTGAGATCCCTAGAGTTATTTCTAAGGTATGTCTAGGGATGTCCCTAAGGTTAAGTATATGTATAGGTAATAGTACTAGGATTACGCTAACGATCATAGAATTAAACCTAATATGTTAGATATTTAAGGTACTCCCCCTTTATTATGTTGTTTTCCCTAGCATGATTTTTGCCTCTCACACTATTCTTTTTTGGTTTTAGAAAATGGCTGGAAACAAGATGATTCACAATAATGGAGGATATGATGGACAATGGAATGATATTTTTCATAATGAAATGGGATTTGGAAGTCCAAACATCATTATTATTCTGAATCAGCAATCTCATAATATGATCAATAAAGTAAAATTTGGTAATTTTCCTGACTCGGATAATAAGAGAAAGATGGAGTTTCAGGATGATCATAGAGGAAAGAAAGTTCAATTTCCCCTATGTAAATCATGTGGGAAGAGGCATCAAGGAGAATGTTTCAAAGGAACTGGAAGATGCTTTGGGTGTGGAAAAGAAGCACATAAAGCAAGTAAGTGCAAAGGAAAAGGTTCAGTTAACACCATGGATGAGGATAATGGTATTTCTACGACATCAACAATGGTTAAATGCTTTAAATGTGGAATGTACGGGCATTATGCAAACCAATGCCCTAAGGGAAAGTCTCATGAAGGGAATCAGTATGGTCGTATGGGAAGTATTTATGTTGATGATGATGAAGAAACTACAAATGATATGTGAGATGAAAGAATTGTTGAAGCTCGGTCAATGGTTTAAGAATGTAGTGGAATGATTTCATGTTTATCATGTGTAATGTTGTATAAGTAATCTCATGTAATAAAGAGACATCTAAGGATTGTTACACTGCTGTCTTTCCTTATGTTTTGAAAGTGTATGATGAATGGTACCAGTAACCATGAAAGGTTATTCAAATAATTTTGTAAAGTAGATGATATGCGCATAATGAAAGGATAAGAAGATAATGATATGTTTGATTGTATTGATGAGCTCATGATTGATATAAGGACTAAGTGATATCATGGTTTGAGTATATAGAATTTTGAGGATTTTGGTATGTTGAATGTGTTAACTTTTAACTGCATTCATGTTTTCACTAAGGTTCAATGGGTATTCAAGGGAATACATGATTAAGGACTTTGAATGTTTGAATGTGACCAACAAAACATATCTTATGATATATGGGGATCAATGATGATATTAAATATCTGGTAATAGTTTTCACTATGTTATGAGATTGGACTGCAGTATTATGGACAAGCCTAAAGATTGGAATGGATTATATTGGACATAAGTTGTATTTTTTAAGGATAGAAGTTTTTTTTCGATATTATTGATGGGATGTTATAGTAATATAGTTTTAGAAAAAGGACAATCTGTAGGACGAGCGACAACCCATCGCTTCGGGCAAGGCTGTGGGAATCAAACCCACAACCGAAGTGCGACTGGCCTTTATCGCCTACCACTGGCCTACAGGAAGTCCATGTTTAGTAGAAACTAGTTTTATTATATTAAACAGTATAATATATGAAGTATAAGTCCATTTTAGGAACCACATATGATTAATCTCACTATAGAATGACTTATGTATATTTAATAACTTTTTCTATCCTTTTGTTTGAGACAGATGGAATGACCCGTCATTCTATCACATGATCTGCTAACACATCAAAAATAACAAATTCAACTTCATTTATTTAAGAGATGAAGTGGAAATTGTTCAAGGCACGAACAACAGTGAGATTGTTCCAAAATAAAGTAAGTATTTATTCTAATTCAAATTTTCAACTTTAGGGAAATGATCTTGAAAACCAAAAATGTGGTCCTAGTGATCTTATACCTGATGAATCATATGGTACCTTAGATCGTCAAAAATTTATGGCTTTGTGATTGCTGGCTTTTCCATAGCCATGTTTTCTACCACTCTCTATCAGAACATGATGGTTAGATTTATCTTCCATATCCATATTTTCACCTATGTGGAAACCCAGTGATTAGTTTATTTGGGTAATCGTTACATTTCATACTTTAGTTTTTAAAGCCAACTTTTGGTATTCCGTTTTACGATGTGGGTTTCTATTAACGAAACTTTCGAATAGTAAACTATTTATAACCCCGACGAATTTCGAGGGCGAAATTCATTTTAAGGGGGGTAGAATGTAACAGCCCGAGATTTTATGAAAACTATTCTTTTTAATTTTATTAATGTCTTGTGTTGTATGCTACACCAAAAAGAGCTTCCACAACACGCATCCTTGACTTGCTTTGCATTACATGCAATCGCAACCTTCCTCGATAGCGTGTGTAGTACGCAATACTGAGTTTCACGAAACAACGATATGCTATTAAAATATTATTAAAACTAGCCGTTATGAATAGTAATAACCACTTTTTAAAATTTTATAAATTTTAGCTCTCAAAATGGACTTCATTTTTGGATTCGTAGTATCGAATTTAGCCTAAGGTGAAATTTTGGTACATTTCGGATAACTTTCATATTCTGATGAATAGTGAAAATTACTAAATTATAATTAGAAACAACTTTTTTAATATAAATAATTAATAGTGATAAATTATTAATTTCAGTGGTTTTAAAGTATATTTAGAATATATTTTTACAATTTAATACAATGTTGGTCATTGGATGTAATTTCACATTTAAACAAGACATAATCAAGTGTCAATCTTTTGATAGATATTGTTTCTTAAAAAACACGCTATTTGTTTTAACAGTGGGATTTAGTTATAAAATTAATTAATGCAACTTCTATGTTATGAATTTGGTAAAATAGACTTCATTTTGGAATTCGGAATATGAAATATAGCTTAGGATGAAATTTTGGCATTGTTCTGAAAAACATCAATTTTTGATGAATAGTGAAACTACTAAGTGGTAGTTAAAAAACTGAATTTTTCATAAATATAAATTTTACCGCTTCTGTGAATGGAATTTCAAAAATCCGAGAGACACGGTTGATGTCAGTAAGTAAAATGTGGTTCAATGAGATGAAAATAATTTTTGGTGAATAGTAACTTTTTACTTTTATTTACCACGGTTAAAAGTAAATAGGGTAATTAAGGGTGAAAATGATATTATTATTACCCTAACACATGTCCTAATTCTATTGGAAAAGTGTATCTCAACCAAAAACAAACTTAAGTGTAAAATATTATCATTTAGGCCCACTTGGATTAGATTAGGACATTTATTATTATTTAATTCAAAGAAGAGTTAAAAGAGTTAAAATCAAAGTTTATTTACTAAAACATTTTTAATATAGGGTTATACATAAGAAAAATTCGATTGTAAATATTCATTAGAAAGCTAAAAAGATTTCCTATATAATGGTATTTTATTTGTAATTTTTAGACATCAAATAATTTATGTTATTTATGACACAATGATGATGCAGTAATTATCTTATTAATGAAATATTGACATAATTGATATTATAAATGACTAAATAAGTATAATTTGAGCTTTTGTATGAATTAAACTAATTTAATAGGTTAATAGGACATGTTATTATTGATTTAATTAATTTTTTTCGAACTTATAATTCTGTTATTATTTTCTCAAAAATCAATTACTAAATAGTGTCAAAATTGAGATAAAATAGTTTTTAAAACAAATATTATATTATTAATTGTTATTTTATTTCTAAAAATCTAAGGTTCAGAAAAATAACATAGATAATGTTATATATATGGATAATAAACAAATTGGGGTTCTTTTGGCTTGATATAGTATGTTTATTAACCATATAGTGTAAGAAAACAAAAAGACACGGTAAAAGTTAAATTATTTAACTTAGAGTTAAATCTAATTGAAAAGGTTAAAATAATAACCTAAACTTGTCTAAATCCTATTGTATGAGTGTATTTGGACCCATCCCACGTTATCTTCTAAATAAGACCATTTGGAACCATTATAAACCGAATTTGACCTTAATATAAAATAATATTTTGAGATTTTCCTAAGGTGCCCCTCTCCTCCCTAATAAAAGGGCACCTCCTCCCTCTCCTCCTCACACCAATTTGAGCACTCAAGCTCGGCCAACCCCTGACAAAATCCATTCTCCACTTCTCTAGAATAATCCTATAGGTCCTGGTCTTCTTCAAAGACCAATATTAGTTCCCTAAGTGGAGGATTCAAAGAGGCATTTAGAAGAAGAGGTAATATCCATTACAGATCATTTCAATTTCTTTCTTCTTCAAATTCTTCTTCTTTAGTTGTTTCATGACAAAGTAATAACATCAGTATTATTTACATACTGATATGTTATTATAAATATGAAACAACCCTAATTCACCTTCTATCCATCCTACGGAAAAAGGAAATCACCACGCGTGCGTTCGTACGGAATACCGTCTCCACGCCGTGGTGTAATCTATTTTCCGCCACCACCTTAATTGGATGGGTATAATGGTGTAATGAGTAACTATATATGATTATTATAAAGTGGTATTGATACTGAAAGTGTATACATACACTTCAACACAATTTCACGACCATGGGAACGATATCATCGCTCGTGCGTACGTACGGACTACCGTCTCCACGACGCGATGAGATTCATTCTCAATGATTAACCATTCATGAATGATTATAAAGCATATATAATAAGTACTAATGAAATATATGACATAATAATGATACTGGATTTATGTATATTTATATGTATGTCATCTACTTAATTACATTCAATTCAATAAGGAAACGAGAACAGCGTTCATGCGTACGTACGGACTACCGTCTCCATGAAAGGTGTATTTCATTCCATTATCAATATATTATATATATATGTATATTCTGAATATATATTATATATAAATCATGTTTTACATTCTGGATATAAGTAATCATGATCCAAGTAATCATATTAATAATTACAGGTTAAAAACACGAACGACAAATGAGACGATTTTTCCCAAAATGCTACTTTAACATGAATTTACAAAAGACCGAGTAATATAAAGCCATAAGAGAACCATATATGATATCATAACAATGAATATGATTCTGTAATAAGTCAATAACATTATTTAAATCATTATACAGGAGGTCGGACACGTACAAAGTAAGTCGGACCTAAGGTAAGGGATAAATTTTCAATCTCATTTTTATCCGAGATTGCTTATACGTAAGTATTTACTGGGGTTACATTTATCATCCATGACCATGTTTTCTAAAAATGTATTTATAAAATTTTTACCTTTCTTCCATGAATGTTTAAAGTCATCTTTACCCTTTATTGACTTTTTACCACATTGTATGAATGGAATCTTTCCTTTGGTTACCGTATAAGGTACTTTTTGACTTTTCCGACAAACGTACGAGGAGAATGTTATTTTTAACTTATACGGATTGAACGGATTTTTACAGTTTCATAACACCTCATTTTCAAGAAGCTTCCTTTACAAGATTGCATGATTATTTTCAACAAAACCCTTATCTTTTAAAATTTCAAGGAATTTAGTGAAAAGAAAATGATTTTAAAGAAGAAAGGATATTTTCCACAAAAATTCATTTCAAGTGTTTTTCTCAAAACTATTTTCTATCTAAGAGGAAATTATTTGATATGTATGTTTCAAGTAAAATTTCTCTATGATTTAAATGGTTTCAATTTTATTATGATTAAATGATATCAATTGTTTTTGGATTGTGATGGCATGATGTTTAAGAATCCCATTTTATTACATGGGTTATGCAATGATGTATGATTTATGATTTTGTGGCACACATAATAATGGTATCATTATGAGATGGGTGGGACCTATATCTCCCTCCAATGCATTGGGTAAAGATTTTATATCTCATGAGATAGACATGGCTGGAATGGTAGGTTATACCGGTTCAGTGAAACAGGACTGAAACGAAGGTGACTCGGTTCAGAAAGGGACTTTGTCCACTAAGATAGTCTTGGCAATGAGTCTTGACTAACAAGAAATGATTCTATATGATTATGTTTGTATGCCACAATAATTAATGTTTTAAGTTATGATTTCATTTCCCTACTATGATTTATCCCATGTTATGAAATTATGCTCTCTTTTGCAGGTTAAGATTTCCAAAAATGTTATGTTCTTATGAAAATTATGTGATTGATATTTCTTTTGTTTACCCTTACTGAGCATTTGAGCTCACCCTTTTATGTTTTCTTTTCCCCAGGATATAAAGAAAGGTTTTAGGTAGAAAAAACAAAAGATATTTATGGGAGATATTGAAGATCTTTCACCACGATTAGAAGATTATACTCCGAGTTTCCAAAGACACTAAACTATTACGGTCCTTGTGTGTGTGTTTTGTTATGTACTAAGTATTCCGCAAAAGTAATGTAATATCCATGTACGTCAAGATTCGGGTCTCTACATTATCACCATTTAAAAATAATGATTTAGTAACCACATTAAATAAATAAACATTACATAATATTCTCATACACATTGACATCTAGCTGTGCATCAATTATGGATCCCAAATTCCCTTCAGTTGACTATTCCTATTAAAAATTCAAAATCATTCAGTTATGAATATCCATTTTGTAATCTTATATTTGATACATGGTTCTTGTTTTGTGACCTTTAATAACATTAAACAATGTTCAGAGATTCATGAACAAAAATTTAATGCCTATTTTAATACTATAAAATATATTATCTCAACTAAGATAAATACCATTAGAGGTGGGGGATTAGGGTATGAATGATTATTACAACTACACCTTTAGATGTTTCTTTTTTGTTAAAAATCATTATTCTCTCTTTCCCATAGAAATTTATGAATAGAAATTAAATAATTCATGAGACACATTAATTTTACATGATTCTCTATCCCTGGGATACATCCTATGAGCATAAAATGCCAATGTGATGATATAAAAATTCCCCTAAGCCTCACTACCAAAATCAGGTATGGGATAGATCACTTATATACACTGGATCACTACCTTTACAAGGTTTAGGCATATCTCAATACATTTTCAATGAAAACTCACTATATCTCTTTCATTATCTCACTTCTAGTAGAAAGGATCACCCTATTTTTTTTTTATTTTCTCACTTCTCTAAAAAATATTCACACTCAATCTATGGACATGTTGGACCCCTTATTATCAATAATTAATTCATCTCAAACAATTGGCAGATTCTCTTTTGATGATTTACTTTCATCCACTTGATGAATATAAATTTATTACAATTTTACTAGGAAATTCTTTAGGATCACAATCTTGATTCTCACTACCTTCAAGATGCTCCATCCATTCGTGAGTCTCACATATCCTTCATGACCCACACAACTTTTTTGAAGCTCACCACTTTCAGGTTGTTCTACAATAATTTATGATGAATAATCATTTTTAAAAGATCAAACAATTTCGAAAATCTCAAAACATTTAGATATCTTTTTAAATCATCTTTAAATATAAATACTTTCATCAGGTACTATTTCACAAGAACAAGCATAAAAAATAACCATCAAAAATAAAATTCCTTAGAATATTTTATGTAATGAATTTTTTTTAGGTGGTAAAGGAATATTTATAGTCATTTTTTTATGTTCTAGAAGATTACATCAACATTATATCCTTTTCATGAAGCTCTCCTATATCATTCTCAATGCTCCCTGTTTTTGTGAAGAATAATGGGAATTTCTTGTAGTTGTAGAGATGTAATGTCAGCCCATCGAAAATTCGCGATGCATGTTCAAGATGACCCATACCTTTAAAAAAAATAGAAATCATAAAACACTATTTTTAGAAAACAGATGGATTTACCATATTTTTACAATTCATTCAATGAAATAAAACTTTTATTATGATATCCATCCTCAAAAAATTTAACCTAGAAACCTAGAAGAGACATGAATAAGAAATCACCTTGTATACAGACATTTCACACAATCTCTAGAGAATCCATTACAAGGTCTTAGAGCTTTTTCAACATAACTTGTAAAAAAGTTTTTTGGAACTCCACATGTCACCATGGAATGATTATTTGTCTATAGAAAAATAATCCCAGAACACTACAATGTTTCTTTAAGGTATTTGTTCCCAACAATCTCCATCTTTGGGTTTATTTAATACGCTTCACATTTAGATACAAAATTAATTATTCTTCCATATTCTACAAACATTATATTTATAAAATTAAAATATCAATTATGGATTTACTCAATATAGACGCTAGGTAGACATGATCCATGGTTGGAATGAGAAACAATAGTAGCATGAAATATTAATCAATGAATCATTTCATTAAAAAAGTCATTTTATTCCTTACATACCACATATATCGTTAAATTTAAACATTTAAAATCATATTTTTTATTATAAGACATAAAACTAACTTGACTTTATTGTTCCCCCTATTAGGTTATCCCTTATCTGAATAAATATATTTTCTCCCCTTTTATAGCCACAATTTCTCACCCTTGGTCAAGGAACATAAAATTTACATTGTTGTGGTCTGCAACAGGAAAAGGAACATAGATCAACACATTAGGGTAAATCATATCATACCTCTAAGAGACGAGTTCCTACATGATCAATTATTAAGTGTGCTGAGTTGAGTGAACACACAGATCCAGTCGATACCATGAAAACACTTTTATGGGTAAGGCCATCATCAGAATGTACAAAAGCAATTGTTTTATAGGCATATACTCCAACATCAAAATACCTTGATCATCCTTCTTCTTGATAAAATTATAGTTTCTCTAAATTTTCTTTTTCCATTAGTGATCGAATAAATTTTTAATAAGGTTTATCTCACATTAATTATAATAATGGTTTTTGATTGGAGACTTCACATTAACTACATTATCATCATGAAGCAACTTCATCCACAATAACTAGGTTCATGATTTAGTGGCTAAAATATATGCCTCTTATGTTATCCATAATGAAATGAATTTTTGTTTATTTCATATCCATGAAATACACTATCTTCCATGATAAAATAAACACCCTAATATTTATTTTCTATAATCTACCAATCCAACCTAATCTGTATCTATATACCCTAAAGAGAATTACTGAGATTTTCATTATAAAAAAAACAAAATCCACCATTCTATTGATATACATATGTATTATTTTCACTCTTGGGATGTGACATTCATTTGTATTACATTTATATCTTGCTTCTAGTCATTTTAAATGACAATATCATGTCTTCTTACTATTATTTACAATTGACTACCAATGATTTGCCTATATTATATGACATTAACTGCATTGCATTCATTGTCATATGATTGTATCATCTGGGCATCCCCCAAATTCAGAATTTAATTAAATTTATCCATTCCAAATCTTCTCAAACCTTACTTTGCATATTTATAATGATAAATGAATATTATATTATTTTCTTGTGTCACCATTAAACCTTGAAATGTCGTTAGTTCTTCAATAATTGGCATTTTTATTGACTTTTATGAATCCTACCAACAATTTGCAATATACATCATCTTATACACCAAATATTATGTCATAAAAATAAACCAGCACCATCATCCTTTTGTTACTACCATTGGTGAAATATATATGGTAATCAACACTACCACACTAAAAATTGATCTTCTTCAAGAACAGATCATGTCTTGAATACCATGATCTGGGTTCTTACTAAAACCTATATAGTGCCTTATTCATCCAAAAAACATTGTTATAATATTCCTAAATTTGAAATTCACATATATCATTATTATAAAATTCATCTTCTTGATCCCCATTTAGAAATGATGACTTGAAATCCATCTGGAAAACATTGATCCTTCTTTTCAGAACTATGACCAAGAAATAATTTTATTATATATAGCCTCACAATAGGTAAAAATCAATAATCAACATCAATACCCTCTATATGGAAGTATACATTATATACTAATTGTTCTTTGTTTTGAATCATTGTAAAATACTAATTTATCATATTATGAGAGACCCATCTGTATATGATGACATTATTATCCATTAGTCTTGAAAAAATCACTTATGTTTAATTCATATCAATTTGGTCAATATATTAATTCATAACCTGAACCGAGATCACACTCCTAGTAGATTCATTAAAACATTTAGGATCCACCTAATAAATAAAATATTCCATCTTAAATGAATTCATTCTTATATTTTAACAGGCATTGTCTGATAGACAATGATGTTCTATCTATCAAATTCAACTAGACTCTTCAATTTTAAGGTAAATATATATTTTACTTCATCATGCTCATCATCATTATATTCTTTGGAATCTCCATTTTCCAATTTAAATCCCCCTAATTTTCTTACCTCATTATCAGTATATTCCTAAAATGGATCATATATTAGGTGAATATTCTATTTATTCTCTTCTATAGTTATAATATTAAAATCCACTATATTTCTGAAAATCTTATTGAAACATTGGTATTAATTTATTTTTCCTAAATAACGCAACAAATCCTTGTCACTCAAATTTCCAATGTTTCTCTTTAATTAGAGTAAAACACTTACTTCCAATGATTATAAAATATTCCAATGTTGGCTTCTTATTATACCACATATAACATGATATACATTATTTTTTCAGAAATAATAGATACCAATTATATAAGAATAACAATGTAAAAAATTATTCTTTCATGAAATTATATGGTAGGCACTTTTCAATAATCATTATTTTTTCCATGTTGTTGATACTCCAATTTATGCTCTAAACAACTCCATTCTTTTTAGGTGTTCTTATAGTAGAAACAATATGTCTAATATTGTGTTTCTAGTGATAATATTACACATTGATATTTTTTTAATTTTGTGCCATTATCATTATAAAACATTAGAATTATTTGTCCAAGAATCCTTTCTGATTCCCTCCAATACTATTTTATGCAACTGATCACATCAAACTTGTAGATAATAACAAGTAAAAATGAAATCCTATATAAATATTCATTAAAAATAACATAATAATGTTTTCCATTAATGGGTCTTAGGGAGATAGGTCCACACACATCTAGATTCATTAATTCGTGCATTATGGTTGACATTTTCTACTTTTCTGTGTACATATTAATGATGCTTTTACCAAGTTGAAAATAATCATTAATATGATTATGATTACCTAATAGATTTGGGAGATATCAATTTGTATCAAATTTGATCAGAATTTCCATGGATGGTTGGCATTGATTGATAATTCATTTAGTCTACAACCCATTTTATTTATCTCTTGATAAAAAAAATGTATCTTGTTATCCAAATAAAAGGTATATATTTCACTTCATTATTTTTTCATATAGAACATCTACACCTTCAGTTTGTATATTGATTAAATTCATCTTAGTGAATGTTATCAAATCCACCATGTAACATAGATTAATAAAAAAAGAATTTTTTTACTGATACCTTCAACGACTAAGACATCATCATGTATCATTTTTCCACAAGAATGGATTTTCTTGAGCCCATAATCATCCGGACATCAACATTTTAAAACATTAAAATGGTTTCCTTTCCAGAACTTATGTCTATAAAAAGATCATTATTACCTATCATAAGTGTTATGCATACTCTATTAAGGATACATACACCAAAATGAACCGATTCTTTAATGGAAATCCCTACTATAACTACATGTTTATCTCTTTTCTTTTCGATCAATGTTTTTTAATTCATGAACAACATGGAATGATAATATTGAGCTTCTTCACTATATGATGGACCAAATTCATCTTGAAAATATGAATATAATTTTTTCATTTTTATCTCATTTTATGATATATTTAATTTCTATTTATGGCCACATTCAGTCTACTTCATAAAATTTCTCTTGAATTTTTATGAGAAATATCATACAATTATTCTGAATCCACTACACCTAAAATAGTGACCATAAAATTATGTCCAAGAATATTTATTTCTATATAGATTCCTTTATTGGCCTAGTTCCCTATGGTACATCAAGAATATTGAAAAAAATATATAACTAGAACATCTAATGTGGTGTGCATTCCAATGATTCAATTCTACGCTTCTAGTTTTACCATGGGTTCTCTGATTCATCTTGTTCTTATTTATAACCCAAACAATATTAACTCTCAGATCAGGTTATTTTGGTTTAAATTTTACCATTATTACTTTTTGTTCCTGATCAAGAACTATACTAGATTTATAATTTGGATTTGACTATTACATCTATTCTACTAGACCTCTATGCTCCACTTCCATCTTTTTTATTTCTTGAATGATCTTATTTCTCGATATCATAATGAGTGTCAAGAGTTTCTCATGGTTCTTAAGATAGTGTCACATGCAGAATAGTCCCTCTTCTTGTTCATTGATATATTTTATTTTTTATTTTCCAGTGTTAGAAAAATTTATGATTTACCTTTTTTGTTATTTTATTTTGAGCATTCCCTCAATAAACATTTCTGAGCTATTTGGAATTGAAGACATTATTTTTAAATATTTTAATTTATCTCAGAATTATATTCTTCTCGCTAATTCATATAAAGTAGGCATCGAGGAGCCCTTTTTAGTATATCATTATTTGTGCTCTATAATCATCTACACCATCGTGAGTGGGTTGTAATTCAATATGAATATAAACTCTTCCTTCAAATCTGTCTTTATCATTGTCACTTCACTAACTTTTCTATGAGATGTCGAAACTATCACTGTATCATTTTCTCCACAATCTATACAGTTCTTTATATAATCAATCATAGATGTTTATGAATTCTCATTTTCTTATTAAATAAGGTTTTTATTTTTTAAAATGTTTCTCTTGATATTTTTTAAACCTTTCAAATATGATGAAGACGTCATCATGGGAATTTAGGCATCATCCTAATCATATCATTGATTCTGATTTGAGAACCTTTCTTCAAGATGAATAATATTTCCACATCAAAATCATTCAAGTGACAGATTCCCTTTGAACATTACTTTTCATCTGATTATTTGAGGAAAGGAATGATGTCACCCCTTTTGTCTCTACTTTTTTTCTCAATCATCAATTGTGATATTCTCCATGGACATGAATTCCACCTCCGAGACATTATCTTTCAAACATAATCATTAAATCTATTTCTCATTTCATGTGAAACAATACTATTTTGAATGTTATCCAATGGCATCTCTTCAAAACCCAATCTTCCAAATCATAAACTATCTGATTGCACTGAGGATGTTTCATTTTGAATATATGTTTTACAATTTTTATATCATCAGTAATTTCACTGAGACCATGAATTTATTCTAAAAAATAATATACCCATTTAAATGAATCATGAGAATTCTCATTAGGGTGAATTATAATATCTTTATAGTTGTTCTGTAGAACATGTATCTTTGCTTATATAAAATCTGAGTGACCCTCATAAATATTTAGAAACTTTTACCAAATAGCACGTGATGGAATATTGGAAATTTCCTTCTTAAAATTTTCATTGTATAGGTCTACCCATAATGCAATGATTACTTTTTCATCAGTATCCACTTCCCTTCCTTCTACATATAATAAAGAACCATCGTCATCAAATATTGAAATTCCATGCATCGCTACTCTAAATATATCCATTGCTAAATATCGTAAGTAGTTATACATTCAATTATACCATATTTTTTATTTTTTCCATCAAATATCATAATCCATTTATGATTGATAACCTCAATTATAACCCGTTAAAGAAATGAGCTAAAATTAACTAGGATGTGACACCAAATATGATCCCAACTAGGATAAATTCCTTGAGGGGAGGTGGTGTATCACTGTATGATAAATTAAAATAACTACCCATACAGAATATTTTATCATTAAACAAATAAATCTTATCTCTATTTCTTATATAAATTTATGTATAGAAATTAAATCATGCACGAGACATAATAATGTTACTTGGACCCCCTAACTGGGATATACACAATGGAATGAACAGAAAATGTGATGTTGTACCAAATCCACTATGTATAACATTTTATATAAGGTGTAGGATAAAGAAAATAAAGGCCCATGATCACTAACATTACCTTGTTTTGGGATAGTTCACTTCCTTCCCATAGGTTACTCCCTCGGTCTCTCTGTATTATTCACTACTAGAGGAAATGATCAGTTTTTTCTATTCATTTGATCACTACATTGGAAATCCTTCACACTAATTTTATGGACATATAAGTCCCATACATATCAATAATTAATTTGTACTCAACTATATGTATATGCTTTGTTGAAGTTATAATTTCATCAACTTTATAGAGACCACTTGATTGAAGTTTTAATTACAAATTGCTTTTGGAAATTTCACGACGCTTGTACCTTCATGAAGATCCTTACATTTCAAAATCACACATAGCCATTATTATGTCCACATATTTTGTGAATCCCATATTTTTCTATAATGTAAACTATAATTTAACTAGAATTGTCCATTACTAAATCTATAACACCTTCTTAAAGTTGAGAACATTCATCACACATTTTATATTCTTATCAAAAAATAAATAATTTCTTCATGAAATATTTTTCAAGAAAAAAATTCATGAATGACCGTTGAGAATATGAAGCCTTATGATCCTTGTTATATATTCTTTTTTTATGGGGTAAGAGTACTATTTTTAGGCATTTCCTCCAATTACAGAAGATTCAATCCACATCATCACCTTTACACGAAGCTCTTCCTTCTTGTTCATGATGCTACATATTATTTAAAATCACCATGGGAATTTATCTTAGTCCTTGAGATGTAACATCAACCATGTTCACATTCACAATTCTCATTCAAAATTAACCACATCTTCACAAAATTAGTCATAATGAAATATATACTTGATGAAACACATTCCTTTATCATATTTTTACATGTTATTCAATGTAATACAACATTCACGGTTATATCCATCCTCCAAAGATTGGACCCCAAAATTATTGCAAATATTATGATACGACACCACCATGTATATGGATTTTTTATACCACCACAAGAGAATCCATTCATTTATCTTTGACCTTTAGAACAGACCTTGTCAACATTCCTTATGTAACACCACTAATGACCAATAATGCCATTTTTGAAAACAAACACAGTCAAACCAAAAAACTTGAAATTTTAACTTGAGGTTTTTTCCTAGTATGATATATTTGCAATGTTCTTTTTATTGACATCTACAATTTTCAGTCCCTTTCTAGATAATCATTCTGACATATTTTGTCAATGTTATACATCGTGAAACCACAAACATATTTTTTCAAAGTTGGGTGACCTAAAAAATCGATCCCATATTATTTCGAGTACTGTGAACTAAAACTGCATGATTTTTTTTGAGGTCATCTAAATTCAGGATTTTGGGCTCCAAATCTATTCTAGGATTTATTTACCTGATTAGTTATGTATACTATCACATTTTACCATAATCTTTGTATGACCATATTCACCAACCATATTTGGATCACTTACATGACCTAAATCTACCAATTTAATGAGACAAAACACTTTTTTGATTGAAACATTCAATGGAAATCAAGAGAAAAACCTATGTTTTTTCTCACTAGGCATGAACCTCGCATATCTTGGCCAACAAAATGAGTGTTTAAAAAAAGGAAGTGTAACCAAACAATTAGGGGGAAACCCTACAAATTACCTCATGATAAAAATTCATGTTCTTTCCCACTAATCCCATCCTTCAATGAATTAGGAAAAAATTTATGTAAATAAAAATATATAAATCTTAATATAAACTCATTCGGCCCGAGAAAAATATAATGTTAAGGTATCGAGGTATAATTTTCTAGGTAGAATTTATAATAGAACTTTATTTCCGTGTATTTAGTGGTTCAGTTAACCCATATGATGGTAAATAGTCTTTTTCATATAGATTAAAATTGTGACGCATATGGTCCATAATGTAACGCCCCAACCCCACTTACCTTGAGCAGATGCATTATTTTAATAAAATGGCATGATTACAAGGAATCATGTACCAAAGAACTGATATGATTAGCAGTCTTGGAAAATAGATTACATACATTAACATTACATTAAAATTTTAAACATAAAACACATCATACATAACTCTTTATGAAGTCCATTATTCCTTTGGATTAACCATGCATATCAATCACAATACAAATCTTGGAATCCTGGAAAAAATAAAACATTGAATGGGGTGATCTCAAACACTTAGTAAGGGTAAGAAATACTGTGGAAACATTCATAAATTAGGATAAATATTTACAGCAATGTATAAAACAAATACAAAATCATTTTCAACATAGACATCTTTATAATATGGAAAATATAAATAAAAATAATTCCATTAACATACTCACATGGATAAACTACTAGTTAAATAATCACATGCTCTATCAATAGCCACTTTAATAATGATGGAATGCCTAATGCCAGACTATCATAATCACATAGTCAAGGCCTTGGGCCAAGACTACAAAAATTATTTTAGTCATGGCCTTGTGCCAAGACACTAGTTTTGCTAATGATACCTTACGATGCATCAAGGAGCTATAGCGTGCTCCACCCGTCACATACTATGTCCAATTCATTCATCATAAGAAAACATTTAAACATAACACAAACGTTCGTATTAAAATTATCATAATAAATGTCAATACATTATCCAAAAACAATGAACGGTGTAAAAATAACACATCCATAGTCAAACATATCACAAAACCTTCAATAAAATATGGGATTTCCCTATCATAATAGATTAACTTCAATAAAAATTAAAATCCACCAAAAGCTGTTGACATAGATGAAAATGTTTTGTAAAAATCATTGAGAGAAGTATCTAATTTTCATGAATGCATTTAAAAGTTATTAAATTTAGAAAGGAAGACATTTAATGACTTTTTTGAATCAATGTGTCCCATACCACCATGAAACTTTTGAATGGAATTAACATTTTTGAAACATTCATTTCCATTTAAATAAATCCTTAAAAACCATTTTGAAAAAATGGACATTAATGTGAATGATTTATATGAATATATATGTAAAACATTTAAAATGATGTTTTAGTTAAAATTCCCTTATAAAAATACCTTTGAAAACTCTTTTATGAATCATGGACATGGATAATAAATATGTCCCAGAAGAAACATATATAAAAACAACCTCAGATAATAATGAAATTGTGAAATAAACAATTACCAAAATGGAAACCTATGAATCATACAACCCATGAAAGAGGTATCATACAATAAATAAGTACATACACATAAATTAAAGTTCATTACACAAATGATACAATTATGGTCAGTACATACACCACACAAAAGGTAATTGTGGCAATATGGAATGAATATCACAGAAATAAGGAGTGAGATTAAAACCCTTTTCCTTGAACTTTTCTTTAGTCGAGTGTGCGATTTACATCCTATATGAATATCATACTATATTATTAAAGTATACCCGAACCATATTAATATTTATGGTATCGTACATGATTCATTGTTTACTCTATAATACACATTTAATAATAATTTCCATGTTAAATTAACATTTCGGGTAACAATCGCTTTATCATATA
Source organism: Viscum album (assembly GCA_963277665.1). NCBI lineage: Eukaryota > Viridiplantae > Streptophyta > Magnoliopsida > Santalales > Viscaceae > Viscum > Viscum album. The sequence goes on from OY728133.1 coordinate 1,677,282,895, forward strand.
TGTTTTAACTTATTACTCATGATAGTATCATGTAGATCATGATTTAAGTACATACAAAATATATAACATTATTTACATATATTATATATTTATAATATAAATATGTATAATACACATATATTTGAAATTAAAAACACTGTTTATGGAGATTGTAGTCCGTACGTACGCATAAACGTTGTTTCTATTTTCATCTCGTTTTGAATAGAAATATGTGAATAAGAAATACGTAAGTAAATATATATATGTATGTATATATTTCAAGTAGCATTATTATTTCATATATTAAATACTTATTAGTAATATATATATTTTTATAATCATTGATGAATGGTCAATGTGGAAATGATTCCCAACGCGTCATGGAGACGGTAATCTGTACGTACGGATGACCGACAATATCATTTTCTTAAAGGTGTGAAATTGGTTGGTATATTAATTTTACAGAGACATTAGCATGTTATTTTCATTATTTATGATCATATTACTCATCATTGAATCCATCCAAAAAACATAGTGTTGAATAACATATTACACCATGGCGTGGAGACGGTAAGTCATACGTACGCACACATGGTGCCACTATCATTCATAAGATGGATATGATAATGAATATAGTTGTACAATATTTATAATAACATCACATTATATAGATGATACTGGAGTCATTATTTTAGAATTCTAAAAACAATTAAATAGTAAGTGGAAGGATACGTGAACTTGAAAGAGAGTGGTGAAATCATCACCTCTTCTTCGGGTTCTTCCGTTTGATTTGATCAAAAGTGCTCTATAGGATAGCTTTATGACCAATGAAAGGCATATAGTATGAAGGTATGATAGTAGAGGGGGTATTTGGGCAGTTTTTGGCCGAGAAAAATGGCTTAGAAGATGTGAATTAGAGTGAATGGGGAGTGCCATTTTATAAGAGAGGTGAGGGCACCATAGAAAAAACATAGAATATTATTTTATAATAAATTAATTTTCTATTATTATTGGCTCTAAAATGAATTATTTAAAAAATATAGTGGGTATGGGTAGATAAAATCTCAGCCAATAGGTTTTATATAGGTTTAGGTCACCATATTAACTATAACTTTTAGATTTAACTCCTACTTAAATAGTTTATCTTTTACGGTGTCTTCATGTATTCTTACTCTATATGGTTAATAAACGTACTCTAATCATATAAGAGAACCTCAAATGGTTCATTAATGACATATATAATAATATTTAATCCCTTTGTCTGACCCATTCATTTTTAGGAATATTATATTAACCAATAATATAGTATTTATTTTAAATATTAATTTATATCAATTTTGACGCTATTTGGTATTTTGTTTATGTGAATGTCATCACAACATGATTAATTCAAAAAATATACATTGAATCATCGAAAACATGTTATATGAACCTATAAAATTAGTATATGCAATAAAAAATTTGAAATTATATTTATTTTAATATTTATATTACCATTTTTTATTATTTCATTATTAAGATAATTATTGCACCATCATTGTGTCATAGATAAATTTATTTATATAATGTATAAAAATTATAAATAAACTTCCACGATGTAGAAAATCATATTATTTTTCTAAAGAATTTTTATAGTCTAATTTAGCTTATTTATAACCCAATATTAAAAATGGATTAGTTAATAAACATTGAATTTAACACTTTTAACTATTCTTTAAATTAAATAATAATAAATTTCATAATATAATCCATGTGGACCTAAGAGGTTTATATTTTATTACTAAGGATTTTTTATCAATACAAACATAACCAATAGAATTATAAGATGTGTTAGGGTAAGAATAATAACATTTTGACCCTTAATTACCTTATTTACTTTTAACCGTGGAAATTAAAAGAAAAAAGTTATTTATCAGAAAAAATTATTTTCATCTTATTGAACCACATTTTTCATATTTTTATCAACCGTGACTCTTTTATTTTTGAAATTATACACACAGAAGAGGTAAAATTATGTTTTAAGTGAATTTTCAAATTCTCATATGAGGTGGGTAAAAGACTGTGAAATGTCAAATAAATTTTTTATATATCTAAAATTATTATAAATAAACTCAAATTAATTACATTGAACCAATATTGGTATTATGAATATATTTTGACCTAAAATTAATTTAAATGAAATAAATAAAATTTTAAATAAAAATCTGGTTTCAAATTATAACTCAGTGTTTTCACTATTCATCAAAATTGTAACTTTTAAAGAAAATACCAAAAATTCACCCTAAGATAATTTCGATATTATGAATCAAAAAAATGAATTCTATTTTTCCAAATTTAAAACATAAAAGTTGAATTTATTAATTTAAAATTAATTCCCGTTGTCAAAACCAAAAGGCGTATTATTAAGAAATAATAACTATCAAAATATTGATACTTTTTTATGCCCAATTTCAAAGTGAAATTCCTTACAATGAAAATCATTTGATTAAATGGTAAAAATATAATCTATTTATAATTCAAAACCATTAAAATGTATAATTTAACACTATAAATTATTTTGATTAAGAAATTAGTTTTTAGTTAAAATATAGTATTTATCACTATTCACCCAATTATGAAAGTTATCAGAAAGACACCAAAATTTTATTGAAACTAAATTTTATGCCACAATTAAAAATAAAAAGATTATTTTGTCAAATTGAATATATAAAAGATTTATATATTATATTTAAAAAGAGTTCACAATTAATAGGCGGTAAAAGTACATTTTTTGAAAAATACATCTTCTATCAGAAAAAAATGAATTAGTTCATAAATTATGTATAAGAATCTCATAATATAGATTCTAAAATTATAAAGATTATATATAGTTCAAAATTCAGTTTATACTATTCATAACCGCTTCTTAACGGCTAGTTTGGTAAGTCGTGGTGCGCTTGAACATGGTGTTGCGTGTAGTTCAAGATATTGAGTTAATTTGATGAAATGACATACTATGAAATCTTGGGATGTTACATTCTTCCATCCTTAAATAAATTGAATTCTCACAATTTTAAGTTGTTCTTCAAAAATAAAAGATTGAAAATAGAAAATAATTTTGTGGAGGACTCATATCAGTAATTGGGTTAATAAAATTTTGTCTTAATAAGAGAGAAATATATATATATATATATAAACATGACAAGTAGTGTTAAATACATTAACTAATTCCCACCATAATCTCATATTTCACTCCAAAAGATTTAAAAAACTACATTCTTTTTATCCTAATCGTATATGGTTAAAAAAATAAATATATAATTCATCTACCAGACCTTTTAAAAATACTACATTAATCAATCTAGGATAACACATGGGCCAGTGGTAGGTGATATAACGTTGTTTCCCTTCAGTTGTGGGTTTATGTCTTGTGGCCTTTATGGCCATGATGGGTTGCCGCCTGACCTCTGGATTGTCCTTTTTTTGGGCAATCAAAAAATAATCTCAAATTAGAATTTTCCTAAATACTTATGTCAAACACAAAGTCCAAAATTTATAAGGAAGGTAAGCACAATGAAGATCCTTTTTCCACGTAATAACATGTCAATACCTTCATCATCAATTCTTTTAAAACATTGTAACATACTAAATTACCATAAAACCATTATTGATTACATTTATGCTCCCTGATCATTTTTATAATACTGAATATATTTCGTGTAAAAAAAATTTAGAAAATTCCATCAGTCCTGAAATAAACAAACCATTAATCAGTTCCAAGATAGTCATGAATATCCAATATAATTTATCCAAGTCAACCATCACTTATTCCAAAATTATTACCTTAGTATCTGGACCATAAAATCTCAAATTCCCAATGAAATAATACTGCAATATAATTATTATTTATTTCCAAAATTCGTATTACCAGTACATCGTTGATACAACACTTAAATGAAATATTTCTATAATGTCAACATTAAAACACTATCCATTCCTCTTCATCATTGATAGTATCATAACATGACTCTTATCCAAAAGTAGAATTTGAGGTATACTCTGATGATTCAGACATTGATTCACATAGTTTCCCAACTCCTTGTAGATGAAGCGTTGTACATTTTAAACATTTTTTACACTTTCAATCGCGTACTTAGTGTCATTTTTCCCTATAATTATAACAAACTCACATTCCATTGAAGGATTTTCCAAGGTGATTCTTTCCAATGTTATCACATATGGGAATATCTTTCTTTTCCCTCTTCCTTTTATCTATTATTCTCTTTTCCATACTTTTCTTCTCTTTATTCCCTTCAAATCTATAGAACTCATTGAATTAATTACTTATCTTATTAACACATGATACAATTTATTCTTATGTTAAGAATACTTGGGAGACTATTTTCATTCAAAATGTTGTCTTAATACTGTGAAATATATGATCCTTCTTACTCTTTGGATCATATATATTGCTAGAGTTCACTTTCCTTCTACTGGGCACTATTTCAATACAATGGAATACACAAGGATATAATATAAATTATAATGAATAATTCAAAACATGTAAAATACCTAATGTATATTGAACATTTTTTGGATATAATCCATAAATATATTTCCTTTTAGGAGATATATACTCATAAATACGTCATAATTATTTGTGACAAAAATGAGAATTATCCTATGCATATCCCCCGTGAGTGTCGTAACCAAGAGTACAACAAGGCCCGTTTTCGTGCACCAGTTCTTTTTTGAGTCTTGATTAAAGTGGTGTTGTCGGGTTTTACCCCTAGGCACATTTGTTCTAGAGTCGCCTATACATGATCATATCCATACATAGATGTATTTTCTATGAAAACTCACAATATCTCTACATTACCAATATTCTATGATGTTCATCTATACTAGTCCTCAAAGTCTATCTTAAGGTAATGTGCTCTAATCAGAGTTTATCTAAATCTAGTCTCCAATGTTATTTCTAAATTTCATATGATATAAAATTTAACGAACCGACCCCATTTACCTAGATCTGATGCATTATTTTAATACATTTGCATGATTACAAGGAATCATATACCGATGGACCGATCAGTTTAGCAGACTTGGAAAATAGATTACACACATTAACATTACATTACAATTGTATACAGCTAACACAGTATAAATAATACTTTTTCATCGCCATTATTTCCTTGGCTTAACCCTGTATGTCAATCACAATACATATCTTTCAATCCTGGTAAAAATAAAACATAGAAAGGGATGAGTTCAAACGCTCAATAAGGGTATGCAATACAACAGAAACATTAATAAATAAGCATAAATAATTATAAAAATGTATAAAACTAAATCAAAATCTTTTTCAACATAAACATCATCATAATATGTCATATATAAATATAAATAATTCCATTTACGTACTCACATGGATACTCTACTAGTTGAATAATCACATGCAATATCAATCGTCACGTTCAGAATGATGGAATGCATAATTCCTGACTATCATAACCACATAGTCAAGGCCTTGTGCCAAGACTACAAAAAAGATTTTTATCAAGGCCTTGTGCCAGGACAATAGTTTGTCTCATGAGACCTACCGATGCATCGAGCAGATATAGGGGCTCCACCCGTCACATAGTATGTTTAATGCATTCCTCATATGAAAAGGTTTAATAATATCATAAACATTCGTATTAAAACTATCATATGAAATGTCGATACTTTATCCATACACCATTACTAATGTAAAAATAACACATCCAAATTCAAACTTATCATAGAAACATCAATAAAATATGGAAGGTTGGTATCATAATAATTCATCTTTAAATAAAGTTAAAATCAATTAAAGGATGTTGACATTAATTTAAATGTTTTTCAAAACTCTATGAGAGAAATTTCCCTTTTTCATGAAAACATGAAAATGTTACACAATTTAGAAAGGAATACATATAAAGTCATTTTTGAATAAATGTGTCCCAAAACACTTTGAAACATTTGAATGGAATTTACATTTTTAATACATTCATGTCCATATAAATAAATCCTTAAAAACCATTTTTATAACATGGACATTTATGAGAATGATTTAGAAGAAAAAATATTTAGATCATTTAAAATGATCTATTAGTAAAAATTCCCATATATGAAATCTCTTAGAAAACACTTTTAGGAATCTAGGACATGGATAATAATATGTCATAGTAGATACTTACGTAAAAACAACCTCAGATAATAATGAGATTGTGAAACTAACCCTTACCAATTTGATAACATACGAAAGATAAACCCCATGGAAGAAGTATCATACAATGAATATGTAAATAATAATAAATTAAAGTGTATTACACAAATAATAAAATTATGGGAAGTAAATACACTATATAAAATTTAATAGTGGATATATGTCATGAATCTCATGAGAATAAGGAGTTAGATGAAAAGCCCTTACCTTGCACATTCCGTTAGTCGGGGGTACGTTTAACCTATTTTATGAAGATCATAGTATGTTATTATAGTATTAGAGAACCATATTAATATTTATGATATCATACATGATTCATTTATTACTTTATACTACCCATTTAATAATAATTTCCATGTTAAATTAACATTTCAGGTAATAATCACTTTTTTTATCATACGCGTTTTAACTTGTTAATATTTATTGTATCACATAGATCAATATTTATGTACATACAGAATATAAAAGATGATTTATATATAATATATATTTAGATTATAAATATGTATAATAGGCATATATATGAAATTAAAAACACTGTTTATGGAGATGGTAGTCCGTAGGTACGCATAAACGATGTTTTCGTTTTCATCTTGTATTGAATGAAACTATGTGAATAAGATATATCTAAGTACATATATATATATATATGTATGTATATATCTCCATTATAATTATTATGTCATATATTACATAATTATAATTAATATATTTTTTTTATAATCATCGATTAATAGTGAACATAGAAATGAATTCCATCGCGTCGTGGAGACGGTAATCCGTACGTACGCTCGAGTGAAAATATAATTTTTTTAATGTTGTGTAATTGGATGGTATATTAATTTTACAGAAACATTAGCATGTTATTTTCATCATTTATATACATATTACACATCATTATATCTATCCAAATTACATAGTGTTGAATTAAAAATTCAACCACGACGTGGAGACAGTAAGCCGTACGTATGCAAGAATGGTGATATTTTCATTCATAAGATGGTTATGATAATGAAAATAGTTATGCCATATTTATAATAAAATCATAGTATTTTGATGATAATAAAGTTATTATTTTATAATTGAAACAACAAAGAATGCGTAAGTGGAAGAATATGGGAACATGAAAGAGGGTGGTGAAATCATTACCTTTTCATCGGGTTCTTCATTTTGATTTGATCAAAAGGGATCCATAAGTATGATTTATGAAAAAAGTAAGGACATTAGAATGGAGGAAGGATAGCAGATAGGGTATTTGGGCAGGGGTTGGCTGAGACAAATGGCTTATAAGGTGTGAATTGGAGTAAAGGGGGAGTGCCCTTTTATAAAAGGGTTGAGGGGGACCTTGAGAAATAACATAAAATATTATTTTATAATAAATTAATTTTATTTTTCAATTGGCTCCAAAATTAATTTTTAAAGGATAAGTTGGGGATTGGTCGAAAACCTCTCAACCAATTGGTTTTAGACTAGTTTAGGTCACCATATTATCATTATCTTTTTAGATTTAACTCTTATTTAAATAGTTTATGTTTTATCGTGTCTTCTTGTATTCTTAATTTATATGGTTAATAAACATACTCTAAACTTCCATGAGAACTTAATTTCTCTCATTAATGTCATATATAATATTATTAATTCCTTTTGGCTGAACCTTACATTTTTATGAATATTATATCAACCAATAATATAGTATTTGTTTTTAATATTAATTTATGTCAATTTAGACACTATTTGGTATTTTGATTTTGTGAAAATCATCACAACTTGATTATTTCTAAAATGATACATTTAATCATCCCTAACATTCCATATTCACCTAGAAAATTCCTGGATGCAATAAAAACATTGAAATTATATTTATTTTAGTATTTATAATACAATTTATTTTATTCTTTCATGAATAAGATAATTACTGCATCATCATTGTGTCAAAAATTAATTTATTTATATAATGTCTAAAAATTATAAATAAAATACCATGATATAATAAATACTTTTTATCTTTATAATGAATATTTATAGACTAATTTAGCATATGTATAAACCAATATTAAAAATGCTTTATTAAATAAACATTGAATTTAACAATTTTAACTCTTCTTTAAATTAAATAATAATAATTGCCTAAATCTAATCCACATTTACCTAATAGGTTCATATTTTATTCCTAAGGTTGTTTTGGGTCGAATTACCCTTATAAATAGAATTTGGAGATGTGTTAGGGTATGAATAATATAATATTTACCATTAATTACCAAATTTACTTTTAACCGTGGTAAATAGAAATAAAAAGTAATTATTCACCAAAAATTACATTCATCTAATTGAACCACATTTTTCATACTGAAATCAATTGTGTCTCTTAGGTTTTTAAAATTACACTCATAGTAGTAGTAAAATAATGTTTTATGTGAATTTTTATATTCTCCCAGGAGGTCGGTAATAGAAGGTAAAAAGTTGAATGAATTTTTTATATATCTAAAATTATTATAAACTAACACCAATGAATTACATTGAACATATATAGGTATTATGTATCAATTTTGACCAAAAAAAATTAAATAAAATAAAAAATTATTTAAATAAAAATTTTTATTTAAACTATATCTTAGTGTTTTTCACTATTCATCAAAAATTGAACTGTTTTTAAAAATACCTAAATTTCACCCTAAGATAATTTTGATATTCCAAATCTCAAAATGAAGTCTATTTAATAAAATTCAAAATATAAGTGTTAATTTATTAATTTAAAATTAATTTCCATTGTCAAAACCAAAAGGCGTATTTTTTAGAAATAAAAACTATCAAAAGATTGACATTTGTTTGTGTCCAATTTCAAATTGAAATTTCATACAAGAACAAACATTATATTAAATGTTAAAAATATGATCTATTTATACTTCCAAAAAATTAAAATTTATAATAAATCACTATAAATTATTTTGATTAAAAAATTTGATTTCAATTAAAATACAGTATTTTTCACTATTCACCCAAATATGAAAGTTATAAGAAACACACAAAAAATTTATTTAAACTAAACTTTAATCACTCGATTCTAATAAAGAATTTTATTTTGTAAAATTGTATATATAAATGTTTCAAATTTTTTTAAAAAGGATTCACCATTAAAATAGGGTAAAAGTGCATTTTTTTGAAAAATACATCTTTTGCGGAAAAAATTCAATTAGTTCTTAAATTATGTCTAAGAATCTCATAATATAGATTCTAAAATTATAAGGATTGTGTATAGTACAATATTTAGTTAATACTAATCATAACTGCTTTTGAAGGGCTGGTTTGGTAAGTCGTGGTGCGCTTGAACTTGGTGTTGCGTGTAGTTCTAGTTATTGAGTTACTTTGAAGAAATGATGTAATATAAAATAATGGGATGTTACAGATAATATATGTACATTAAACTAATAAAAGTGACTTTTGTTATTGTAAATAGTGTTCATTCTCATGATCAAGATCTAGAAAAGAGAACAATACCATTTGGATCGGTAATCATGGTCCTATGACAGTATAAAATGTTATTCCTTTTCTAGTGTGAGATCACATATTCCACTAGATCTTCTCTAATGGTCACCTACTAGTAAAAGACTCTATATGATTACACATGAAGGTGTTATATCTGTGTGAAGAGAGTTCTATGAAATACATTCATCTTGATTCCTACTGATACACGATACATTTTGTTACCCAAATCTCTAATATTATACCCATCCAAAAAAATTAACATTCATTAAATTCCCAATTTAATCCTAGTATTTAAATATTTTATAATTCAAGATATGAATTCATTGAGTGGTGTCACTCCACTTTGAAACCCAAATTCCTCATGTAGAATACCTTTCTTTATTAAATAATAAATCCTCAAGTCAAGGTCTTCCATAGGGACTCACAAAAACTAAATTTTATTATTCCTCTTGGAAACACTAAAAAATGATTCAATTTTTTTTCGTGGAAAAAATAATTACATTGAGAATCTAATTTTATTAGACATACTATCAATGGTGATTCAACATTTCTATCCCACTATATGTACATGTGATATATAAATTTTCTTATATTTTGTTTAAAAATTATTCTTTTCATTTTATAGAAATCTATTTTGAAGTGGGTTATATTTTAGACACTGAAAATTCAGTTCAATAAAATTTTATAAGGATTAAATGATATGATGCATAGTTTATTAAATGAATGATGTTTGATTAGAAAACTATTTCAATGGATAAAGAAGAATATAATAGGTTCTTCTATATGCCACTTGATTTCTCTTAAAATTAGGGTTCGACATTCCTCACAATAAAATGACTAGTTGAAGAACATAGTGTTGATAATCTCACATTCATAGAATACCACGTATTTAATTTATTGATGAAAATATAGAAAAAAATACATAAAACCCATTTATGAGTATCTTTTGGAATATTTTTGGACATGAAAAACATATTATTAGGTTATATACACTGTCAAAGAGGTAGTATTTTATATGTAGGATTTCATATTACGTTTCATTGAGGAAAAATAGACATAAAAAATAATTTATGACTAATTGAAGATTCATGTGAGGAAAAATACAATCTACCAGGTTACATATCACTAATAAGGTATCAAACACATGAACAATCCAATACTGTGTTTCAGGCCTTACAAAGTCTCCACGCTCATGAATTTTGAGTGTCCTTTTATGTTGTGTTGCGAGGTTAGATTACGATGATGAAAGGGGTCATACTCATGTAAATACCACATGAAGTTATGACGACATAAGAATCAACAACATGAAGGGTCTAACCACACAACATGAGAGAAGACAATTTTATGGGTTGGTGGTGGTCCCTTCCTCATGAAATTAATGTATGTTTTCATAGGCATGAATGGTCATTCCTATGACTTCTATTACCAATCGGATCCTCCAAAACCCTCTATTTGTTTAAAACCAATTATTTGGGATACTTGTGAATACCCCACTATTCTAAAATAAGGGACACACACAAAAAGAGAGATAGTAAGTTATTCTAATAGGGAAATTATGGAAATCATTATATCTTAATGCAAATAAAAAATGAAAACATACAATAAGATAAAAAAGACAACCTCATGAGGACAGTTCCTAAGGTTGATCTCACTAATACATCTCTAGAAGTACACATAATGTTTTTGATATTTTGGATCCACCTAGCAAGGTCATACTTTCTGGTCAAGATTTTAGAACCACCTTGACAACAAAATTATTATATGTGACCTAACGATGTTCAGTTTGATATATCCCATTCCTAAACTAACTACCTGGGGAACCTCCATTTAAAATAGACATCACAAGAGTCCTATAAAAAAACATACATCACAGACCCCTTTCCATGATTTATAATGTATATACTTCATATATGAACTGACAGTGGATACCAATTACATTTAAAATTAAACTCACAAGTCCTTTTCTATGAACTCCCTATGTGGAGCATTCACAATGAACAACATACATGAGACCATTTTCCATGAGCTCCATATGCACCCATTTATAATGGTCTATACAATAGGACACATCCCCACATCATGATTTTAATTAGTATTCAGATATATCTCAATGCATTTAGTGATATCCCTTCAATTCATTCACTGCTCACCATGAAAGATCAAGAGCCACACCATGAACATTTTCGGCCATGTTAGGAATATGTTTTGATGCAATACCTATGTCTCCATCTATTTCTCTAAAAAATTACCAATTTTAAAATACTAATAAAGGATTTATAAAAACCATGATTTGAGATACTTCCATTGGTTATATCATCACCTTAATTGATATTCTCATCATTGTTTCCTCATATGTACCTTTATTTGAGATAACCCTTTTGGATTCATCCCAACCATGACAAAATATACTTCTATTAGTATTCTAAAAGGAATTGAGTTGAGATAATCGTATTAGTTATCATACAGATGACATCTTCTAGGTGTAACCCACCCAAAACATTCTTTAATCTAAGTAATCTGTTAGGCCATGTATCTTAGGGAAACTCATATTTATTCCCCACTAATTATACTTTTATTTCCCCCTCTATAACAAATTTCCCCCCCATATTGTCCTCTTACTAGGTGTAAGCCTCAACCCCGCCACAATCGGAATAACCAAATGTATAATCCCTATTCCATGAAATATTTTCACCCCATTCAAGATACAAGCCCCCCTCGATATGATCATATATAAATAACATTCATACACATTTTTGTTGATCTATTACAATAAAACTGATATTATATCTCTAATTTCTTACATTGATCATGAATCACATGAGATTAGAAGTTTATTTGATCATTTTATTAGTATAATTTAAGTAAATCACAAGAATTATCTTAATGTACTTACTACATGAATAAAACTACATAATGTAAGTCTTTACTCTATGATGTAAAATTTTTTAGATTGCCCCTCGCATATGAGCATAAACTGTGTCACATAAACTATGTAGTTTTTGATTCCTAATAACAAGGACATATAGGATTTATCATTATGTTACAAAACCAAATCCCAAATATTTATATTATAGGACTCCTACTATGTATAACCTCCAACCATATATTCTCCTCGATAGTTACTAATAGACAATATGAATCAATAGGGAAACCCATGTATAATCCCCACTTAGTTTTCTATTGTCACCACTTTTACAAAATAATAATCCATGATTGTACTCTCATTAGGTGTACGCAATAAACTCAACTAGATACCTCTTATTTGATTATTGTAATTAATTGAACTAATTGGATTGGGATTAACTAAACCTTCCCCATGTTATAAGACTTGGACACCACATCTGAAAATCAAAAGAACTCAATATATTTACGAGAATAAATAAATTTTTTCATATATATGAAGATACAAGGATACATACAATGAAGAAATATGGATTACATTAATAATGATCTTGGGATTATATTGGTGGTGGGATAGAGATTATTCTAGGGATGAGTTGGTGATTCCTCTAGTGAAAAACCTAAGATTCCTTTTTTGATGAGGCATGGGTGCCTTTTTCTAGGAGCCACAAATGCCTCTAAAAATAGGATAGGGATTATCCATCATCTCCCACATTAGAATAATGATATTCTTTAATGATATGTATTAAGGTATAAAAATGGGCCTCCTACAAAGTGTAATCCTCAATCACACATTCCCCTATCTAGTTAAAAAAATATAGGTTGACATAGAAAGGGATATTCATTCTTTATTCACACACAAACAATTTCTAAGAATCATTGACTTAATCATCCTTTCCACACAACATTAAACATCTTGGATAGATCCATGTCGCAGGATATTAATAGGTAAGCCATGTCGAACTATGTTTCATAGAACTATGTGGATTGAAATTCCCCTCATTGGGATGTATAAGAATACTGTTTCATTAGACTAATTCAATCTCCAAAAAAATACCACCTCCCTAGATGATGATAAAAACATGAGAACCTAGTTATTTGGTTCAAAACCAAAAAATAATGTACTATTATCTTAAATATGGGGATCCTCTACAACATTAATACATTTTTATCTCCACATGGCTTCAATAAGATCATTTTCATAGGGGTAACTTATCCTGACCATGTATTTGGAAAGTATTTATATTCATATACTAAATTTAAATGGGATTTAAAGAGTAATAAATAATTCTTTAAAAAGGGTGACAATAGACCATACTCCCATCCAATCAATAAATTCACATTCTAAAGTTCCTATGAACATAGAATATAGTGACCACATGCTTTTGGAAATAAGTTCTACACAGATGTTCACATTGAATTTCCATAGATGAGGGATCCATTAGTGTTTCCATCAGGGGTATTTTTATAGGTTCCATGCTTTTAAAATAATTACATACCCTTACATAGAAAAAACAAACAATGGGCTGCACATCCCGCATCCAAGTATAATATAAAATAACTGGGTAATATGTTGCATAGGCATTGTGTTTTCATGGGATTTTCGTCTCATTACAAAGATCATAACATCCCAATCATATAGAACATAACAGTGGGTATAACATCCCTCATAATATCCCAACAATTATAAATTATAATTAAATCCAATTAATAAAAAATAATAGAACAAGGAGAGATCATCCCACACACATAACCATAAAATAATATAATAAGAAATGAAAATTATGGTGTAAGGAAAGACCAAATTCCAATTATGGATAGATATATAATTAAATAATAACAATAACTAACATTTTCATGTTATAATGTGGTGAAACCAACCCTTTATATTTCATTAACATCCCAAAAAGGGATAAAAATCAAAAAATTCCCATAATGAGTACGTTTAACACCTATCATTCCCTATTTCATAGAACTCATATGTAAAAGGAGGATTTAGGTGAAAATCTTGATCTTATACATCATAACGTAAATCCAGCTAAGAACCAATTAGTTTTGAGTATATAGTTTAATAGACTTTAGTTCCAACCTATTTCCATGGGTGATTAAGGCATTAAGGTAAAGTAACCAAAATACCCAATCATAGCCTCATACATCTTTACCCAAATCACATAGGATAATGGAAAGTGATTCAATTTAATTTATATTCAATCACAAAAGGTTAGTGAGAACATGCATAAAACATTATATGGAAATAATTATAAATATTTTGGAATACAAATGTATAACATACCTCTTTCCATTGAATTATTTCTCTTCAAACACCTATGATTGAATATTCTCAAATATTTAGATTTACAAAAATATAGAACATAATACAATATTATTTCATAAAATGATTAATTTCATGAATAAAAATGATGAAATGATACTATATCAATGAGTATTTAGAACATTACAACTAGAGGCCTCCTGAGATGAACAACCAATGATTATAATAAGAAATGATGAAGATGTAACACATTACAAAGGAATAATTAGAGAGGAGAGTGTGAAGGGGTGGCCTAAATCAAAAGTAGATGGGGTATTCATTCTTAAATTATAGTGATTTTAATTAATTTAATAATTTAACTAAATATGATAATGAATAAAATCCTACTATCATTGGGTACCTTGTTAAAAACCACTATGTACCGAATACCTCATATTATACATTCTATAAGGACTCTTAAAACGTATTTCACCACTTGGAGGGACTATTCCAATCCCATACCTCTGAAATACTTGGTACTAGAACACTTAGTACATTGTTGATTCTATCATCATGTTAAAAAATCTAGTAGCCAACCCAAATTCATAAAAACAACACTTGATCCCAAATAAACAGCTCAAACATTGATTATTTATTGAAATACAAGAGGATTGGTGATATATATGAAGGATTCCTAACATAAAAAAGGCATGGGTACATAAAAAATACTGGGAATAGAATGCCAAAAATGTATCATTAGACCTCACCAAACCTCATTGATGAAAAACTCCATCAGCTGTTCCAACACGTCAATCTCACAGTCACACATTTCTTTTGGATATGGATGTCAAACTGTTTCACCCCATAAATTAGTACTATTTTCCAATGGTTTTCATACTCTCATCAACTAAATTAGTTTTTCACACATAAGACAACAAAGTAGCATGTAGGTCAACATAATCCATAAACATCACATGAGAAAATTGGGGTTGTATCCACAGAATTATGATACAAAAAATACATAACACATAGTAAAAATAATGATAAATAATTAGTAAATATTAAACAATATTGATACTCTATAAATTATATCAAAACAATATACAAGAGTTCTAATTTTTCAAAAATCTAAATTTCATGGTATTCAAATCGAGTTGACACTCATATGAAAATATGACCACCCACTTGAATCATTAGATGGTATCTTATCTCATATACATAAGAGTATTAACTACATTGTGTAGATCCTAATCAATTCTACATTAAATTAATTTACTCTAGCATGACTTGAATGAGACTCGTTTTAATGAAAGAAGACTTCCCCATGACTTAATAGATTAAAAAACAAAAAATGGTTTAACCTACAAAACCATGAAAGGAACCACATGAATCAATGTATGATGAATACTTTTGTAGGTGAAATCAGCCCAAGAGAGATGAATATAACTTGAACTAACAAAATCAAGGACATTTTCCTACAATATGTCCTCAAAAATGACTAAACTATTATTATATGTTCTTTTTGTTTGAAGATGGCAGTCCATATTCAATTATACCTATGTATCAAGAACATTATACAAAACCTTTTAGAATCCTATTGTGAGTCATTTATCTAGATTAGAAATGATACATCATAGCACAACATGAAGGTATAATATCCCTTAATTTTATAACAATTTTAACTCATTAACATATTTGGTCTCACCAAGAAGATGTAAATGTGTGTCCTTTGTCTATAATTTGACAATATCCAAAACCATATCACTGTCTTGGGGTTTATGCCTTAACCCTATATCAAATTCCATTATCACATCATCACATTTTCCCAAAGTAATGGGAAATGATTAAAGAATACCTACTAGAGACTTATCATTTTCCATCACTTAATGATAGGATATGATGTGATGGAGAAACACCATAATATCACTCTTCATCTCATCCGACCATTACAACCAGTAAATATTAGGATACATCTTGGAAATACCTTTTTGAACAACCCATCATGAGGTTCTTCAATTCTTCATTATCTCCTGATGCGTACTCATAAAGACTATAAATCAACTATATAATAAAATATATTATCAATGTTAATGGAATTGTTAATTGGTAGCTCCCCATCATATATATTTTCACTCATAACCATACAATTCAAATCATATACATGGTTCCCCTTCACTCTTTAATAGAATAAGGAAGTAATAACCAATGGATAGATGGTAACTCTACCCCAACACACTTAAATATTGAGATACAACAGAATAAATATGTTTTTCAGCTACCATTTTCTACCATCATTTTTCCCAATCATGACATTTTTTTCCAATCTATAGTTCCAACTATAATATTCCACTTCCCATGGGTATATTCAACATTGATGCCAAAATACTGAATATATTCAAGCCATATCAATTACTAGAGGTTCAGTTCTCACTAAGAAGATATATATATACCAATAACTCTAAATATAAATCAAGAATTAGATAATTATACACATAAAACCTTAATTGTTTAGATTCATAGAAAACAACAGGCTTGTCCATAGTTTTAATGACTCCTAGACATACTCTTGATTCATTTATACAAGGTATAATCCTTATTAAAATATTTTATGGATAGAATTAATGTATACATACAATTACTCTCCAGCTTCTAAAAGGGTGATTCTTAAAGATTAGATGACTTAAATTATACTACCTTAAGGGTTAGTTCATACAATGAGGAGATGTCTATAATGAATAACCTATAGTGGCCTTCAAATTCTAGGAATCTAAAAGTATCAAAAATGTTCTTATAACTCTCCCAAGAAACAATGACCTATAAATTCCATGGGAATGCTAGTATTCAATAATTGGATACATATTCCACATGAGTTTTTTCGCACTTATCATGAAATGACACTTTGTGATCTTGTTATAATGTTGATTCATTCTTAGTGTGATAATAATTTTTTTCTAAATTTCAAGCATGATATTCTCTTAAATGAAGGTAAAATGTGACGTTTTTCATGAACCTGACCACCAAAAAATACAAATATGTTTGAAATACTCAATTGATCAGGACTATCAAAACCATATATGTGTTCATCATGATAAAAAATCATCACATGGAGCTTATACGTTATATAAATTCTCTTCGAAGAAGTATGATGAAAGTCAAAATGCCTCACACATAGATATTGATAATCTAATATTATATTAATCTTAGAGTATCACATTAATCTCTTTAACATATCTAGGGATCATGATATGAGAAATATGATACTAGTTACTTATTAACACTTATTTTAACCTTTTATAATCCATATATAACCATAAAAAACACTCCCAACTTATTAGAAAACAAAATATAACAAATATAAAGGGATATTTATGGATGAATAACTCCCTTATCATTTATATTATTTCTCCAAACATTCATCTCTTGAAGATATTTAGGAACTATGAAATAATAAGTTGTATATATGGGTTCAATATTTATTATAAGATCATTTTGGAACTAAATATATTTTATAGGTGGATTCCATAATATTTTTTTTAGAAAAACATCCTAATTTTGGTCAGAAATGGCATGAGAGGACACCTAACATTTCCCCAGATTTCCCAGAACAAAATTAGAAAACTTTGTATAAATAGCTCCTAGCTACTGATGGTTACATTTTGAATGGATTTTTTGTATATCCCTCTCCCTATTGAATGTATAAGAATCATACTCCAAAAAAATTAATTATACCCGTTGAAGATAATAGTATACATGTACTAGATTACCAATAAACCAATCTATAATATGGATTACATCGATGCTACTCATCACTAAATTGATGATGTCCCAAATAAATTTAAACCCATTGATAAAAAAGGAATAATTTGAAACTTCAAATTAACCGTATATCACACCCCAAGGGCATATTGATAGACATTAACCCATATCAATATTATGTAAGGAACTGTTGATCGTTTGAAAAGTAGGAATATTTAAATAAAGTCGATAGAACTATATTAAATAATGTATACAAAAGGTTAGATGGTACTGAAATAGTACCCAAAATAGTTGAATGCCACTAACCCTTTTTAACTTGTGGAACCTCTATAATGTGTAACATGGATAAATATGAGCCTTATCCTTACCATACAAATGACAAACTACATTGAGAAGAACGACATTACTTCCACTACATTCCCAAAGATTTCTAAGAAATTCAATAACATGACTCGTTATAAGAACTCTGAAAACCATCCTATGTCACAAAAGAAAATCTATCTACTAAACCTTGTGCATAGATATCACCATGGACACTAGATAGATCTGAAATAAATTGATAAAAACATGTTTGATGTCATATATTCTCGCAAAAAACATAATTACCTAATAGTTGAAATAATTGTTGTCAAGTATGCCACAATCTTTCAAACTGATAACATACATGGGGAGTAATATGACGTTGGAAAGTGTATTCAAGGCCCGGACAAGACTATTTATCTCCACTCCTTTGATAATACATAATATTCATTTTAAATTTAACATAATATATTGTTACATACCCAATATATGAACCAGACTGACATAAAGACATAACTAATCTATAATCATCTCTATAATAAGGAAATACTTCACATCCTTTTGATAAATATGTGAGTATGATGATATTCAACAAATATAGAAAGAATTGTCTCAACCCATCATCAAAATTATAAACCCCAGTAATATTATCAATCTCTAGTTAAATAGAAATGTAAATAATTTCTATAAAACAAGATACATATTCTACCAATGAAATAATTAACTAAAAAAAATTCATATACTCTTAAACATTCTCAAGTCTCAACATCTTGTGAAAGAAATGTTCAAATTACTGAACCATAAATTCTTTATAGGACAACCACAAATATTGATCATCCTAGATAAAGATTCTATATGAGTTCATTGCTAGTCCAAATAATATATATAATCTACGATTCACCATTCTATATGGTTGTGCCTAAGGAGAATTAAATATGGATTTCAGCATTTTAATCCAAAAATCAATATGTCATGTTTAACCTTTTCAGTAAAAACATTGATTTTATAGTTTAATTTCATAGGTTTGATCAAAGATAGTGGGAACCTTACAAGGATATCCCAGTCCAGTAAAGTAAATAACTTATAATATTCTCTCTCATATATTTTGAATTGTGTGAGATATGAGAATAGTTATTGAATTTCTCTCAACAATCAATTCTGAAAATGTGTGCCCACTATCGTAGCACACAATAGGTCGTCATCATGATAGAATACCATCATAATTATATATTAAATACATTAAGTCACATTTATAATAGGTATTGATATAATATATGGGCCATTTTTAATATATAATTCATATCACTACATGGAACACACACTCAAGCATACTAGAGGACTCATATACCATTAGACATACTATCCATCCGCAACATACCCGTAATTAGATAAGGATGGAATACAAATTGAAATCATATTATTAATTATCAATAAAATTATCATTAATATGTTTTAGTTATTTCAAAAAAATCCAGAAATGAGATATAGAAAAAAGTACATTATAATATTTATTAACTATTGATTTAATTGAACTTTGTATCATAATTATATTGCTCAATCATATGTAAGAACACAAATTTCATGTGAATTAATCATGTATAAAATTGTTAATAATGAACCCATATTTTCACTTATATATAATGATAGACATAAGAAATTAGTAAATCCATAACTGGGATCATCATACGTCGAATAATTTAACAATATTTAATATAAAAATTCAACAATACATATCATACTCCTAGTAACATAGAGTTTCCCTATACATGGTCTAGATACTCCCTAAAATATAGAGTCTACAAAAATCTCTAATATTAATTATATCATATATATCATATATAAAATAGCACAAGAAAAGAAATGAAACATTGGTCTTACTTAAATTTAATGTATCCCCTATCTAGTTCACCTTCACCATGACAAGACTAAGTTTAACATACCCCATTCACATCTCCTTGAATTCTAGAGGCGGGAGATTAATAGTGAGGGTTTAAATATAATGTAGTGAGACTATATCATCTTAGTTATAGTTATCCATAATCATATTATAATAAATTCATAAGTATTAATCACAATAAAATAGATAATAAAATCATTCATCACGTCAACTTGGCATAAATAAATAAATAAAAAATCATATGGTATAAAAAATGAGTATCTATAATGTCACACAGTTACCCATAGAAATAAAAAACACCATATAGGGTCTATTTGTATAAATAGAAGTCTAAAAAATAATTAAATTCGAGATCCTAATTTAAACTACTCATAATCTTATGCCTAGTCCTATATTCTATCTCCAACCAATCTTCCATCATATCCATCCAAAATAGGGAATTTTACATTATCACCACAAATGACCATGATGTTTACAGGGGTACTGAAGACCTTGAGTGTGGTGTGAGTAAGATTCAGTAGGCCAATGATAATGATATACCTAACCCCTCGATTATATACAAGTTAATATACAATGTGACATTCTCATGAATGAATTGATCTTAGATAATTGATGATATAATAAATATGTCAATACAATGGGTGAGTTACCACCATCCCTATGTGACCATAACTACCTTATCCAATGTAATTGTGTTTTTAATCATATCACATAATAACCTACTAGGAATCATGTATAAAATCATATTATGTTGTAATATCATCATATTATAATATAATAATCAATATATGGGAAGAATGTCCCAAAAATCCATTTTTATCAATGACAAGTGTATCTTTATAGTTGATCCATAATAGTGGTCATAACATTATTTGGTGATAAGGGAAGTATGAACAAATAACAAATCCATAATAGTAGGTATAGCATCCCATGACATTGGTAGCTAATACATGGTTAGTGTGTCATTTAACAATAGTAGTTACTACATGGGTTGTGTATCTCGTACTAATTATAATTTATACATGGGGAGTGCATCCTAGGAAAACATGTATCTGTGAATCATTTCCATACACGGTCAATAATAATGGGAATAACTTCTCTATCGACAAGAATAATAACATGTGGGGAACAGAATTCCAAACCTAGTCCACCTCATAAATTAAATGGAATATAATCTAGTATGTTCCATACATCCACCTGCATCTTTTTGACTTCCTTGTACGTGTACCACCATGGGCAGTACATCATACTTCAAATGATGATAGAAAATAATTTGGAAGCACATCCCATCTTTGTCATGTCCACATTGGCATTTAATCCCATTACCACAGACCTGGAATCTTGGACATGAACCACAATAAAAATAGTAGTAGTGAACCTTATCCTATAAAACATATTATAAATAGAAATTACATCCTCGTAATAATCAACAATATTATGATGGAATATTCTCCCACATATATAACCATATCATTGTATAATATCAACATAATAATATAATTTATTAATTTCATTTTATGTTTGAAACAAAAAAATATACCTTAATGCATTTATAGGATATTCCTCACATTCTCATCCGATGTTTTCATCTATAACCAAGGGATCATGTACCCCAACATGTTCATGTTTTATGTGGAGGATCAATGACCTTTTATAATTCTATAATAAGACAATGGGGGTAAGGGAATGTCATGGGTACCATAATACTCAATAATTTTTAAAACCAATCCTAGTATCATTCATATCATAACTCCAACGATGCTATATAAACTTAATATAGGTTTTATACATCAAAAAATAACTTCAAATAAGACACAATGAGTCCTTAGTGTTTTTTAACACATATTAGTTCAATCAATAGTTCATGAGTTGTCCAGATATCATTGAAAATTAACCAAAGGGTTAATCATGTCCTTAAGAATTTTTACGCAAATAAAATACGAAAAGAGTATGTGATTTTGATTAATTAAGGTTCAATCACACATCGAATATGTGTCAAAATTTCACACACAACCTAAAAATATGAATAAAATATAGGGAATATAAATGGACCACCAACCATAGTTATGAAGATTATTGAACCTAAAGAATATCTATATAAGTTAATTATAATTGGTTGTTTTATAAAAATTACAAAAAATACAAAATAAGAAACATTATAAAAATATATATTATATATCAAAGAATATTTCTAGACATTTATTTTTCAACCACTAGGATTTAACATCTCAATATTCTAACATGGAATGTGTATGATATGAAAAATATGAGAGTTATAATATGAGAGAAGAGAGTGAAGAGGAATGTGACATACTTTTGAAATAGATATGGAAGCATATTTACATTTATGATTTTTAATTAATATAATAATTTAATTAAAATTATAAAAAAATTGAATCTACCACTAGGTAATCTATTAGACCACAATAGGAACATTATAATAGTTCCAAGGTCACCAAACCATCATAGACCCACATAATGTTACATTAACCATTACTATGCACATATGATACCGAATACTAGACCACAGGGATCTAAGTAGATTTTTTTTTACCATGATAGAAATAATGGAAGCTTACCCAACTCCCATAAAATGACCAGGGAGCACTGATTAACACGTCAAACCACAATAAATTATTGAAATACATGTGATTTGGAAAAAATTAAATTAATTATTTTCCTTGTAAAGGGATATGTTTTATAATTATCACTCTTATTTATTGACTATGTTGAATGTTGCATCAATCGTGTGGGAATAAATATTGGCTTTTCAATGTGAAAGGGTAGATGAGTAAAAGTGAAGAACATGAGGCCCAATGTGATGGTTTTCTAGTTAAACACATCAAATGATAAAAGTTTAAAACACAATGTCGAATCCCCTTAATCATCAGATAAAAAGTAATTTCTCAATGTAATTATTTCTCATTTTCATTCACATGATAAATTGGTGAATGAAATAAAAAATTAAACCTCTTCATTCTATATGTAATTTAAATGTTTTTATTAAATTATAATTTTTATATATTATATATATATATCACATTACCGAAGACAAAAAAATTATAACTATAAAACATGACTTCTAAAACTCACATTTACACAACTAAATGAGTACACCTCTAACATTCTCATCAATAAGGTTCTTATTCCTAAGAGATCCAATAAATAAATCCCCCAACTAATTGAATAAATCACATTCATGAACAATTACCTATCAATATGATATTTAATGATATTGGATAGTATTTTGGATCACCTATTAGTATGATCATGGTATTGAAGGTCTTAAAATCTTGATTAATGTCAAAGGATAATGAAAATGTGTATAAGATCATTAAATCTTGTACAATAATAATTATAAAACATCTAATAATGTCTAATATCCTAGAATGATAAGTAAAAAAAGTTATTAATAAAAAGATATAGCAGATGAATCTCTCTTGAATGATGGTTACTTTAAATAAGTTAACAGATATATCTAGAATATTAATAATTTTATTAAAGACTATTATTGGATGGTTTTAAGGTTTTATAATTCCATGATAACTAATATTATTGAAAATGATTGAATTTCAAAATTAACGGATGAAATAAATTTTAAAAATACTTTAACTTTGTGTTTAAAGGTGAAACAAACTATTATGGGTGACTTGGTGTCTAAAACATGTTAACATATATTCAGATTAAGATATTTTATATTTTATTAATATTTTTTAAAAAAACACACCAAAAAATAAAAAACAATAACATCTATAAAATACTACATAAAAAATTTCCCACCCTACCCATATATGTTACTAATCCCCAATAAAAAACTCAAATGCAACAAAATGATTGTTATAATAATATATATAGTGATATAAAAACAAAAATAATTAAAGACTTATAACTGGAGAGACTTTTTTTAATTTCATTTAATTAAAAATATCCCATCTAAAAAAATCCATAATAAACATTAATTACAATTATATATGTATTTTAAAAAATATCATATAATAAATTTAAAAATGTTAAAATAAAATTGGGTAACCACCCAATTGGTGTTTTATGATTATATTATATGGGTATATATTTATAATTTACATCCCTAATTAGATGTATAATTTGTATTCTTTTATAAGAACAACAACATCAATTTGTTTACATAAATCATCCAAAAAATTATTCTCGATTAGTCCCAAAAATTAAATGTTGTGTGTGATCTCCACCACTCTAATAATGATTATGTATATTAGTGAGGATCAAATGATATATTATACACATATTTATCAATAAATGAGTTTATATCACTCTAATTGTTTATTTTCATGCATTTTATGAATTTTTTTAATTATGGGTAGTTTGGTAATACTATTATTCCTAAAGTTTCAATTTATTATTAGCTTTAAAATGTTTCTCAGTAACCAGTTAAATTTTATCCTCCTTTCTATTTTCAAAAATATCCATCACTTTTATATATTTATCAATTCGTTTTCCATCTTGAGAAAATAACAAATAAATTGAGTCTCCAATTTCAATATGCATGAAATTATATTACTATATAGTTTTAAAAAAAACTAAATGACATAAATTAAAATTAATGTCATCTCCCTAAAAATCTATGTATGTTAATCAAAATTTTCCTATATTGATTCTATAAATATTTTATAGAAATTTATGATGGTTCCTCCTATATTACATAACATCAACAATATAAAAATCGAAAGGTAAAAAATATTATTATTCTTTGACGTTCATTAATTTTTTACATTTTTCTATTAATCTATTTGAAGAGTGAAAATAGATTCCCCCTAAAATATTAACACATATATTTATTTCTTAAATAGTATAACTTCATACTCTGTTATACTAAAATATGATTGACCATATATTTATTATCATTCCAAGATTTTCATTATGATGGATTCCTT
The DNA here is from genome assembly GCA_963277665.1 of Viscum album. Lineage (NCBI taxonomy): Eukaryota > Viridiplantae > Streptophyta > Magnoliopsida > Santalales > Viscaceae > Viscum > Viscum album. The sequence continues at coordinate 1,677,308,598 of OY728133.1, forward strand.
AAAACCATGTTATAATCATTGGGTTGTTCTATAATCAATATACAAAATAAAAACAATAAACAAATAAAAATTAATGAAACTTCTATGTACTGTGAAAGCTCCTTCGGTGGATATAGAAATAAGTTTTATTTTAATATAGTGTTTCATGAAACCCAGAATGATTATCTTTCAGGTTAAATTTTCTAATTTATTTATTTAGACCATGAACAATATTTTACATCATGATATGATAATTTCTTTGATGAATTTTTTTTTCTTCATAGAACATTTCCAAATTTTCATCTTTTCCATGTTAGGATTCAAATATATAGACCTTTTATTAGAGATCCACATGTTAACATCTAATCTCCATGAAACAAAAATTTATTTGTTGGTGGTAATGTAGTGAAGGAAATGTATTTAATTTTCTAGCATGATCTCTTAAATATCCTTCAGGTGTTAAAGAGTTCTTCACATAATTGAGAGGATGAGAGGGGAAATCTAATATTTTGGGAAGTCTGTTTTTCACAACAATTCCCTATCCTCAACTATTTATTAAAAATATATAAAATACATAACAATATATTTTTAAATTTAGGGGTTTTATTAAAAAATATTAATTTTAAACAATAAATTTAATAATATTACAATCTTAATTAAACCTATTGAAATATAATAATAATAATAATAATAATATAGTTATTGTTATATTATGGTGTGTACTCACTAGCACAATGTTAAATATTATTTTACAATCTTGTATATTAATATTTATCACTAGATGTGATCTTGGTTTTCTCAATGTCCAAAGTGTTTATGAACTAATTGAATAATTATATGATTCACTGTAATAAATATTTTATTCACAATCCATAGAATAAATATTTTTAAAAAATTCAATAAATAAAATAAATTTTTTATCCACAGTGTGGTGAGTAAATATTTATTAATTGTTCATGTAATTAAATAAATTTTTTAAATAATGAATTAATAATAATTTATCATCATTTGAATATTAGTGATTAATAAATCATTAATAAAATTATTCATCATTCATGAGAATAATATATTTTAAAAATAGTTTAATTCAAAAAGAATATATCTGAGATCAATTGAATCACTTAGTGTATGACTCTATAGGATTCATTATCATTGTCATTGGACATGTATACCAAATGTCCAAAATTACTATCTTGAAACTAGTCATAAAACCCAAGAGAAAGTTCTTAATTACGCAGCATCGACAACAACATAAGAATTCTCATTGTGTAATATAATACCTTTGTCTCAGTATCTCTTCAATCAGGCTCCACATTTTTGTCATCAATCTATATTCATGATTCATATTTCTTTGAATATATGAAATTAATGATGTTACACCATGTCCATGGTATTTAATGAGAAAATTATTTTTCATTCAATGTGTTGAAATATCAATTTCTATAAAAATGTATGGGATAAATACATCATTGAATTATTAATTAAAAAAATGTTATTCTTGAGACACCGAACATATCCAAATTCACCATGATCTATTATAATCATAATTTATGAAATAAACCATAGTGCGTGAGTCATAACATGCATTAAAAATAATCATGAATTCTAACGGCCATGACACATGATCCCAGAACGGAATAGCCAATGACACCAAAACATGCCAAATTCCAACTCGTAGTTCTATTCCATTGATATCTTGTCTTAGATATTACTATGTGTGGAAGTTTTTAGAAGAAGCCCCATCATCATATGTTCACTATCACCAGATGATCTATATGTTATATGTCTAATCATATTACTTTATCCAATCATAGAACTATTATTAACAATATTCTGATGGAATTTTAAGGTTCTCATCATAACAAGGAATTAACAATCAATATGTGATAATATAATAATATTAATATTCAATCTATTGAATATTCGTGTAATTATAAATCATAATTTATATGGTTCTAGGGAACTTACTCCAAAACAAACTCCCACTTTCACTAGATCCAACAACTAAAAACTAGTTATTCCTTATGTGAAATACATGATTCTTCTGAGTACGACTATTGGGGCTACCCCTACCATGTTTTGAGGATAGTTTAAGAAAATCCACATATAAATGTGAAAAATCAATTTACTTCCACATTACTATCATAAAAAACCATCAATTAGTTATATAACCTAGTATCCACTTCTTGATTTAATATAAGATTCCTAACATATTGATTAAATATATAGTTGAATATTATCATAAAATGATAAATCCATTTATTTTGGTATATACCAAAATCAAAAGTGGAAATTGGAAAATCCACTTCTTATGCCACATAAGAATCTGTAACATACTCAGATATCATATATATAAACAACTAGTTGTAATAAGGTCACTATGAATATTACTTTATCATTTTCAATGATACTAGAAAAATATTTACTAACTGTAAATAAGTATTCAATCCCATTGACAACATATATTACCACTTCACTATACACTACAAGCTCATCAATTTTTAATTTGTATTGTACATTGGGATAGTTCTAACCATTTGTATTTTAATAATATTAGACTAATTTGATATTAACCTATTATGCTTTATGAATCAGTGATATCAAATGTAAGAACATTTCAAAGGACATGATATTAATTCATATCACTTAATATTGATAAATTGTGTGAATCACCACAATCTCTTCTTATGACCATGCATGTTATATTGGATGTATTATTCGCCAACAAAAACATTGTCTTGAATTGTTTCAACTTGTATTTTCCAAAACTACTTTAACATATGTACTATGAAAAGATTTATAAAACTCATAGTTCTTTTAATTATATAATATTCCCGTCATCATGGTTTCTAATTTAATTCAAAATTCGATATGTTTCATCCCTTACTATTAACAAACTAGTTATACAAAACAAATGTTTTCATTTTTTATCATCATATTGATATTGAAAACTTATAACACTTCCAATAACCAGTTAGAGTCACATTTAACTCATTAATTTCAAACATAATATACTCTTATCAATATAAATTATTTATTCATAAATGAATTTATACAATTTTTATATATTATTGTAATTTATTGATTTCAAAAACCAATATTTTTATTCCTAGTAGAAACGTACAACAAGGTAACCCTTTGGTCAAGTCATATAGACATCGTCTATATGGATTCCTCAATATGTGGAGGATTTTATAATCAATAACCCAATATGATTATCTTATAAATATTATTTGACAGGTAAAATTCAATATATTTTATTTCATGATGACTAGTGAATAATTTTTTTTCATGGACTAAACATTTAAAAATCTATCCTGAAATATTTAAACTATTTTCAACCATACATTGCTATTTTCTCTTAAATACATACCAATAGTATCATCATAGAAACATTCAAAATAAAGAGTCCCAAAATCATGATACATATAATCTATAAATTAAATTTATATATACTTTTGAACAATATAATATTTTCATTTATTTCTTATTTGTAGAATCCTTATACTGAAACAATAATAAATATGTCACCACTCATGATGAACATTAACAACCACTTTGGTTACATATATTCCAACACAGTTTGTTTTCAATAGAAATACACCCTCCACAATTCATAGTAGAGTACAATATTCTTAGGTCAACCAATATTCTTCTAGTTCCGTATAAGATATAAGAATCCTTTATATACATATATTCATTCATGAATAAAGGAAAATATCTTTTCTAAGTATATGATCATTATCATAAATTCAGCATAGTTTTTTAGTGTTCATGTATATCTATTGACATATCTTAACCAATGGTTATGAGAAAACAATTGGGGTAGTGTATTAATAGATTCTTATAACATCACAACTCATATGATATCAATTAGAATATTAGATTATAAAATTGTTAGTAGTTTCACTTCTATTTTCAAAACATATATAGGAAGGAATGGTGGAATATTTTCCATATATATAAGGTTCCTTATAAGATCCCAGTTTGTGGAAAGGGGTTCTGGGCATTGATGAAATGAATACTTGGAAAGACAGGCCACGTGGCACGACATGCGCACGGCCAGGAAAACTGTGAGGACTTCCCTGAGAAAACCGTGCGACCCCTCCCCCTCTGGACAGAAGCATGCGCACTGTTTGTACACAGTTTTCCAAACCGTGGGGCTGAATCGTGTGACCCTCCTCCTCCAGGCAGTGGCATACCCACGGTTTGTGCACGGTTTTCCAAACCGTGCAGAAAAACTGTGCGGCCACATAAACATGGAAAAAATTACAAGTTTTCCACTCTTCACTTTTAATCCCCACTCCAGATTTTCTCTCAATTCCTCCCTCTCCACCCTTGACAAGAACAAAATCCCCCAAAGGCTTCAAGAGAATGATCTCATTCAATTCTAAGGTGTTTTTGGTGTCGTTGGCTGCGGATTGATGCTCCGGGTAAGGCTAATCGAATCTATGGTTCTCTATTTGGTTTAGGGTTTGTGTATTCTCTTCCCCTTGTTCTAAAGCTCTAAAACCCTATCTTTTGGGAGAGTTTTCGGTTGATGCTCAATGTTTTGGTCAGATCAGGGTCTAAGGAGTCGATTGAGAGTGATTTTAACCGTGGATTCAAGGTAGGTGGTCTACAAAGTTATATCCCATAATTATTTGTATATTTGTGCATGTTTAGTTATGTTCTTGTTTTCCTTTGGTTAGTTTTGAATAACCTGGGAACGTTTTGTAAAAATATTGTTCAAAATTGTAAATGGGAACCCTCATGATCCATGTGGGTTGTGTGGGAGAGACTTAACCGAACTGGGGTACATCCATGGGATGTGCAAGCTTGTCTAGGGGTCAGAGATTGATATTAATCAAGTGACCCTGTTGTAATGAATTGTAGAGCCCTTGATAAATATGTTGACATGATTGGTTAAACATGGAATGGAAGTTAGGTGATGCACCTAGACATGGCACTAACCTAAGGGATAAAGTGGAATGGGTTAAATGGCTGATTCATGGGAATGTTGAACGGGTTAAAATGGGATAATGTGTAGACTGATTAAGGACCATAATGGGATAGATTATGGGTTTACTGTTGAATGCAAAGTGAAATAGGCATAATACATGGGAATTGGGTGAATGGTTAAATGATGTGAAATGGTAATGTGTTAATGTGTTAAGGCATGATGTGGTTTCCCATGTGTGTTGTCGTGAATAGTGATTACCAAATGGAAATGGTTTGGATGGTTGTTGGTTACTTATATATAAGCACGTGCACCTAGCTTCGTAGAGTGGGGTATAATATGAGGATCTACGCCCATGGGTTGAGTGATGACTGAGGTTCTAAACTCCACCCTAAATGCATGGGTTATGAATGGGGACTAAGGGTCTATTCTTCTAACGGTTGCATCCACTCGGACTAAGTCATCGAGGTGAGGTTCTGGAGGCTATGAGGGGTTAGTTCTAATGAGATAGGATATCTATGTGTTTACTCTCTTGCATTTGTTTGTTGGCTTTAGAACCATGTAATATAATGAATGTGATTAACCCATAGAAGTGTGATGAAATGGTTAGTTATGATAATTGGTAATAAATGAATGGTAATGGAAGTGGCAATGGATTTGGTTCAGAACTGGTTAGTGGAGCCTTAATTAATTACATGGATATTTTCATTCATATTCTTTTTTGCTTGTACTACCTATTTATACTGGATATTTTGTAGAAACCTTTGGTAGTGGCCTATTGAGTTGTACTCACACCCTGCTCGGGCCACTGTTGGGTACCCAAGTAGACTTCATGTTTTCAGGTCAGGAGAAGGGAAAAGGCACCTGCAAGATCGTGAGGGGACATGTGTAGCACTTGGTGGAGGATCCAGACATGGAGTCGGGGCCATTTTGGGGATTTTGGATGTTGTATTTATTTTGGGTTTTGTTCACTCGTGCACTTGTAGTATGACATGGCATGTTATTGTTGGAAAGGATTGTTGTACAAGTTCCTTGTTTAATTATTATTGTTTCCTCTATTTTGTTTATTTATGTTGTGGAATAATGTGATTGAAAGGGGGTATAGTCTCCCCACTTGACCCTATAGACCCCCACTGCTAGTCGGCAGCCTTTGGCATACAAGGAGGTGCGCTTAACGTCATGAAACCACATGACCCAGTGCACTAGATTAGTGGTTTCCGGGTCGGGGATGTTACAATGTTGTATCAGAGGGGGTCTTTCTTCTCCTTATCTGAGGTCTTTTTATTTGGGATTGGTATCCAAGGGTTATGATGTGTCGGTCCTTTGGTAATGAGAACGTGCTTGGGATTAGCTAACTCAGGTACATGGGAAACCCAAGTTGCCCTGGGTGGGAAATGTTGTTCATGGTTGTGTGTTGTTACATTTGATGATATTTCACTATTGGGTGATACACATGTTGTTTGATGTGACTGATTTATGATATTTTTCTCATGTACTTAACTGCATGAGGATTGGCATCCATGCATCACTATAGGCACCTAGAAGGATAGGTGACGTACAATGTATTAGACACTTGCATGGGGTGGGTGTGTGAGGTAGGAAAGTAGGATGCATCTTGCATTTCATGAAACAAAAAAATAACGAGATGAATGAAATACAACAAGTGGGTAAATGATGTTTAATTGAGTTATATGGTCTGAAACAAACTAGGAAAATTTTGTTGGGATAGTGGATGAAAAGTGGGTTATTGTAGCTAGTGATGAGCTTTTGATATTGTCGTGTGAGTTTGGTGGTAGGCCTGCTAAATCTTGTGCTTTGCAATGTAGAGATATGCCACCATGACGCCGGGTACCAGTTGGGCAATATGAGGATGTTACTGAGAACACTCCTCTAGTAGAGGGGAAAGAAAATGTGATGACACATGAAGATAGTGAAGACCAGTTCTGAGGGAATGTGGCTCGCCTTATTCAGATGATGGATCGGGTCCCAGGGTGGGTTACACCTAGTATGTTTGAGCTGACCAGGGAGTTCCAACTGCAGCACCCTCTGACCTTTATCGGAGAGGGTGGGCCAGAGGCAGTAGAGTTCTGGTTAGATTCTTTCTAGACGATACTGGATCATTTAGATACACCATTTCAAAACCGAGTAAAGCTGGCCACTTATATGTTGAGAGGACATGATAGGCCTTGGTGGGACATTCATGATCAAATTGAGCCAGCTGCGGCAATGTCGTGGAAGGTTTTTCAGGAAATGTTTCTGGAGCATTTCTACCCAGAGATGTTGAGATAGGAGCGGGCTACAGAGTTTACGAGCTTGACTTAGGGATCACTATCAGTGATGGACAATGCAAGTCGCTTCACTGATTTGAGATGCTTTGTCCTTGTGTTATCAGAGGATGAGGAAGAAGTAGCATGAAATTTCAAGGATGGGATGATCCATGAGATCAGGTCACAAGTAAACATCTTCTTCTGGAAGAGGTTCTCAACAGTAGTAGATCATGCACAGATCTCTGAAGGAAACCTGAATGGATCTTCACGTAGTGGGCTTGTGGTGTTAGTGGGACAAACAAGCGGTGCAACTACCAAATTTCGAATCCAACGCCATGAGAGCTCACAACATGGTGGAAGTGAGCAATGTGGGTAGAAGAGAGGGCCAACCCTTTAAATTCGAAATTAGGTCTTCTTCTATCAATGCAGTAGACTGGGATATTTGTGTGGTCAGTGTATTTGACCTATAGTTGAGTGTCGTTTGTGTGGAAGGATGGGCATTCTGTAGAGGTTCTGCAATATCCTTCGGTAGGCAGGTGAGCATGATGGTGGAAGGATGGTACCAGATATGGGAAAGCGATCAGTTGCCCCATATCAATTAGGCAGTTGGAGCTGCACGGGCCGTACTAGCAGGGGCGGTGGACGTGAAACACCAAAAAAGATCACTCACACCATTAGGTAAGTGCAGCACAAGGCATTCAGGCTGGATCCCATGGTAGACAGGCAGGTCAGCTTCAGGTAGTTCAGTTTGCGCCTGGTGATGGAGATGCCAGACCGTCAACTGTTCGAGGTACAAGCCTTGTAGGTTCTACTTTTTCTAGTGCGTTGTTTGACATAGGTAACACACACTCTTTTGATTATACTCAAGTTTTAGTAGCGCTGGGTTTACCTGTGGAGAGGGTGTGTAGAGTTATGTCAATTGACCCTTCTTTGGGGGTGCTGGTTGAGGATATCAAGCAGTGCATGGGATGTGCCTTGGAAGTTGGTGGGTATCATTTTCTATGTTATTTGATCATTATCAAGATTTCAGGGATTGACCTAATCTTGGGGATGGATTTTTTTGGTGTTATATTGGGAACATATAGATTGTTATCATCTTAGTGTATCATTCAGGTCACTTGAGGGTGATTCTTATGTCCACCGTGGCGAATGGGATGTTCGAGCAGAGCATGCAGAGCCATTTATTTAGAAGTTGAATGGACTCACGACTCGAGTGGCATGTCTCATGCTTGATGCAAATGAAAGAGGAGAATAGTCTATCTTTCATCCCATGGTAAATCAGTTTCAGGATGTGTTTCCTGAGGATTTCTTGGGGTTACCACCTGAGAGGGATGTTGAGTTTACAATCATGTAGCGGTTGGCAGCAGAGCTAGTTTCTATTCCTTCATATTTAATGACAACAGAAGAACTCTAAGAACTGATGGTTCAGCTTGAGGAGATGGAGAATAAGGGCTTTATTCGTCCAAGTATGTCTCCTTGGGGATCTCCCATGCTTTTTGCAAAGAAGGCTAATGGTTCATTGAGGCTGTGTGTTGACTATAGAAAGCTGAATTAGATGATAGTGAAGAATCAGTACCCTATTCCTAGAATTGAAGACCTGTTTAATCATTTTAATGGCACATCAGTGTTTTATATGATTGATCTGAGGTCAAGTTATCACCAATTAATGGTGAGGACTTCTGACATATAGAAGACATCTTTCTGGAGTCGGTATGGGTTGTTTGAGTTTTTGGAAATGCCTTTCGACTTGACCAATGCACCGATAGTGTTTATTGATTTGATGAACTAGATCATTCATCCTTATCTAGATCTGTCCGTGGTTGTCTTTGTTAGTGATATCATAGTGTACTCGAAAACTCACGATGATCAGGACCAACCCCGTGACATCGTCTTGGGTACGCAAAGAGGGCACCGGCTATATGCCAAGCTATCAAAGTGTCAGTTCGAGATAGGTGAGGTACATTTTATGGGTCATATCATCTCAGAGGTAGGTGTGTCAGTGGATCCATAGAATGTGTAGGTAGTTGTATCTTGGGAGCAGCCTAAGAGAGTTTCCTACGATCGTAGTTTTCTAGGATTGGTCAGGTATTACTAAAGGATTATTCAGTATTTATCTTGCTTGGTAGCATCGCTTTCAGGCTTGACCAAGTAAGGAATCAGAATTTAATGGTTTGAGGGTTGTGTGAATTCCTTAAATGAGTTGAAGAAGCGGCTGATGACCACACCTATGTTTAACTTACCTGATCCAGGTATGAAGTACATCATGTTTTATGATGCTTCCGGAATCATACTTGGGGCTATGTTGATGCAATGTGAGTGGGTTTTGGCTTACATGTCAAGGTAGTTAAGACCCCATGAGTGGAATTATCCCACTCATGACATTGAGTTGGCTATAGTAGTGGATGACTTGAAGTGCTGGAGGAACTATCTATTATGAGAAAGGTTTACCCTGTTTACTGATCATAAGAGTTTAAAGTACATCTTCTTACAATGGGATCTGAATCATCGGAAATGAAGATGGGTCTAATATCCGTAGACTTTTGATATTGAGTTGGTGTACATGCCAGGAAAGGAAAAAAGTGTTGTCGATGCTCTGAGCAGGAAGACTCTAAATCAGTTGGTTCTGGAGTCCAACACCGAGTAGGAGGTGATGTTTTTGTTTGCAGAAATGAACCTGGAGGTGCAGGAGGAGAATGGTTAGGTCACTATTGATTCCATAGTGGTGGATCCGACGCTTTTGTGTCAAATTAATGAAGGTTGACTTGATAACCTTGAGTGATTGATCATGATGGAAAATCTTAATGTTGTGGAGCTACCTTGTGGATGGTCTATCGGTGTGGACGGTGTTGTTCGTGTTCCGGATCGTGTGGTTGTGCCAAAGTGTATGTGGGAAGATTTGTCGTTTGAATTCCATGTGTCAAAATGGCCAGTGTATCCTGGTTTGACCAAGATGTTCCGTGATCACCGAAGAATGTTTTGGTGTCCTGAAATGGCGAAGGAAGTTGCGGGCATTGTGGAACGGTGTCTTACCTGACAGCAGGTGAAGGCCGATCATCAATGCCCAGGTTGTTTGTTGCATCCATTTCCCATTCCAGAATAAATGTGGGATGATGTGACAGTGGAATTTGTTGTTGTTCTTCTGAGGACACCACGAATGAATGATGCAATATAAGTGATTGTGGATCAGTTAACGAAAGTGGCTCATTTTTTACAGATTCAAAATACACATACAGTCGACTAGTTGGGTGAGCTGTATGCATGGAAAATAGTGTGGTTGCATGGTGTGTCGTAGACCCTAGTTTCAGACTGAGATATGTGTTTCACATCACATTTCTGGCAAGGATTGCAGAAAGTTCTTGGTATGCAGGTGTTTTTGAGTATGGCTTTCCATCTGTAGATTGATAGGCAGTTAGAACGTACCATCTATGTGTTGGAATACATGTTAAGAGCTTGTGTCTTGGACTTTGGTGGTTCTTGGGAGAGAAACCTATCATTGGTTGAGTTTTCCATCAACAACAGCTTTCAGGCTACGATTCAGATGGCACCGTATGATGCACTTTAATAGAGGCCATGTAGATCTCCTTTGTGTTTTCCAGAGGCCTGTGAATCTGAGTCGTTGGGACTAAGTCTCATGCATGATAATTCAGAGAGAGTTATGTTGATCAAGAAGTGAATGGCTACGGCTCAGACTGGGCAGAAGTCATATGCAGATTGACAGTGTAGACCTCATGAGTTTGGGGTGGGTGATAAAGTGGTTTTTTGGGTGTCCCCGTGGTTGGGTCACCGTCAGATACGAAAGTATGCTTTGTTGGCACCCAGGTATGTGGGTCCTTTTGAGATTTTGGAGAAGAGCGGACCAGTGGCCTACCGATTGGCTCTTCCAAAGTGGTATGGGGAAATGCATGATGTGTTTCATGTTTCGCATCTTTGACGGAATCACCCTGACCAATCTCATGTGGTTGATGTTGAGGATGTGAAGCTTGAGGCTTTTGCATCCTTTGAGGAGCATCCGGTTCGTGTGGTGGAACATAGGGAAAATGTATTTTGAGGCAAGGTTGTGCCATTAATGCGAGTACTATGGCCGCATGGGAATGTTTGGGAAGAAACATGGGCGCGAGAATCAGATATGTGGGATCAGTGGAACGAACACTTCTCTTCGATGTTTCAATGAGGATTGGATACTCGGTTTGAGGACGAGCCATTATAAGGTGGGGATGTTGTAGGATCCTGGTTCTTGGAAAGGGGCTCAGGGAACGAAAAAAAAAGAAAACTGTGCAAGACAGGCCAGGGCGGACGAACTGTGAATGGCCAAGCAATCCTTTCGGCCTGCCCATGAGAAACCGTGCGACCCCTCCTCCTCAGGACAGAAGAATGCGCACTGTTTGCCAAACCATGTGGCTGATTCGTGCGACCCTCCTCCTCCGGCCAGTGTCAAGCGCACGGTTTGCGAACGGTTTTCCAAACCTTGTGGACACACAATGCGTCCACATAATGATGGGAAAAATTACATGTTTTCTACTCCGTGCTTTTTAACCCCACTCGGGATTTCCTCCCATTTTCTCCCTCTCCACCCTAGGCACGAAACAAATCACCCAAAGGCTCCAAGAGACCAATCTCCTTCGATTTTAAGGCGTTTTTGGTGTCGGTGGTTGCAAATCAACGCTCCATGTAAGGCTAATCTCATCATTGGTTCTCTTTTTTGGTTTAGGGTTTGTGTATTCTCTTCCCCTTGTTCTGAAGCTTTAAAACCCTATCTTTTGGGTGAGTTTTTGGTTGAAGCTTGAAGGGTTGGTCGGATCGAGGTCTAAGGACTCAATTAAGAGTGAATTCAACTGTAGTTTCAAGGTAGGTGGTCTACAAAGCTATATCCCATCGTTATTTGTATATTATTTCATACTTAGTTGTGTTCTTGTTTTCCATTGGTTATGTTTGAATAACCTAGGCACGTACGGTAATAATTGTGATAAAAATGGTAAAATGGGAACACGCACGATCCTTGTGGGATGTGTGGGAGAGACTTGACCTTATTGGGGGACATCCCTGGGATTTGCCGGTTTTTTCCAAGATTAGGGATTGATATTAAACAAGTGACCATGTTGTAATGAATTGTAGAACCCTTGAAAATAAGGTTGACATGATTTGTTGAACATTAAATGGATGTTAGGTGATGCACCTAGACTTAGAACTAACCTAAGGGTTTAAATATAATTGGTTAAATGGTTGATTCATGGGAATGATGAATGAGTTAAAATTGGATAATTTGTAAACTGATTAATGACCCTCGTGGGATAGATTATGGGTTTAATGTTGAATGCTTAGTAAGATTGGCATAACACATGGGAATTGGGTGAATGGTTAAATGATGTAAAACTGTAATGTGTTAATGGGTTAACACATGATGTGGTTTCCCATGTGGGTTGTTGTGAATAGTGTTTACTGAAGGGAAATGGTTTGGATGGTTGATGGTTACATATATATTAGCATGTACACATTGCTTCGTAGTGTGGGGTATGACATGAGGATCTAGGCCCACTGGTCAAGGGAAGACAAAGGTTCTAAACTCCACCCTAAATGCATGGGTTAAGAAAGGGGACTGAGGGTCTATTCTCTTAACTGTTGCAGCCACTCGGACTGAGGCTTCGAGGTGAGGTTATGGTTTCTATGAGGGGTTAGTCCCAGTGAGATAGGATAACGATGTGTTTACCCTCTTGGATGTGTTTTTTGGCCTTAGACCTTTGTAACATAAGGAATATGATTAACTCAAGGAAGTGTGATGAAATGGTTGTTGATGATCATTGGTAATATATGAATGGTAATGGAACTGGAAATGGATTTGGTTCAGAACTGGTTAGTGTCACCTTAATTAATTACATGGAAATTTTCATTGACATTCCTTTTTCATGCACTGCCTGTTTATACTGGATATTTTTAAGACACCATTGGTGGTGGCCTACTGAGTTGTCCTCACAAGCTGCTCGGGCCGCCGTTGGGTACTCGAGAAGGCATTATGTTTTTAGGTCAAGAGAAGGGAAAGGTTACCTACTAGATAGTGAGTGGACATGGGTAGCACTTAGTGGAGGATCTAGACTTGGAGTCGGGAAAAATTTGGGGATTTTGCCCGTTGTCTTTATTTTGGGTTTTGTTCACTCTTGTACATGTAGTATGACATGGCATGTTATTGTTGTAAATGATTATTATAAACGTTCCTTGATTAATTATTATTGAATCTGCTATTTGGTTTTTTTGTTGTGGCTTACTCTAATAGAAATGGGGTATAGTCTCCCCACATGACCCAATATACCATCTCTTCTAGTCGGTAGCCTTTGGCATACAGGGAGGCACGCTTAAGGTCACATAACCACCCAGATCTGAGCACTGAATTAGTGGCTTCCGGGTCGGAGAAGTTAAACTCCTCATTGATACTACTTTTACCACCATCATGAAATAGTTGTATATATGGAAATATGAATTAGGGATAACCTCTACTCCACATGTATGATCAATTATTACTTAGATAAGATGTTTTCCAACAATACATCTCATATATTCATTAACACATACCAAGTAAACTCCTTTACATTACTATGTATTCCAAAAATATCTTAAAAAATATCATGAGGTGTATAAAGATACCTTTAAATTTTTAATAGTTTACTTGTCTTTGTTTAACTAACTATAAATGTTTTGGGATTTACCTTTATTTATAAAGTTTAATTTATTTTAACACGATAATTAGTTTGTTTTTTTATTCACAACTTAGCTCAATTGAGAATAAATTTTTTTATGGTTATAAGAAGGTAAACTAATTTTAGTTTCACATGACAATGAATTATATTTCCATAGACAGTTTAGAGTTTAATTTTTTTATATCCCAAATTCATTTAATTAGATATTTTTCCTTAAATGATTACTTAACCATTAGTTTAGTATGAATATATCAAAACCAAATTTATTCTAACTAAAAAATAATGAATATTTTTGACAATCCATTCACAGATATAAATGTTTTTATCATACTTAATAAAACATGAATCAATCAATTATAGAAATGAGAAATTATGATCTCCCCTTGGATAAAATTGGAATCACCCTTTATCATCTCCTTTGGAGTTCTTCTATACCATTAAATTCATTCTTTTTTCATATACATAAATGCATTCATTTTTTAAGAATATTATATTTAATATAAAAGTGGTGAATACAATAATGATGAATATAACTACCGCTGATGTTACTTATTTCTATATTTAATTCATTGTAATTTTTTTTATAGTGTCCCATCATTCAGCATAAAAAATAATATTGCTTCATGTTCATTTTTCATCCCCAAAATCTTTTGATTCCTTAATTGTAATCATAAATGATCTTTGGGATTTATATTATCCATGGGTTCTTCATAATTTTTTTTCAAACTATTCACCATTATTGTTGGAGAAAAAAGATTCAGCCAATAATTATCTTATTGGTAATGTATGGACAAAAATTTCCTGAGTGACTTATTGATTTAATTTTGTTAGTATCTGAAAAATAAAGCTAATTTTTATAGAAAAGATGACAAAATAATATTAATAGAAAATATATTATCCAAAAATAATCCCAATTTTACTAACCAATAAATAATGTGCAACATTTTGAAAGCATGATATATTGGTATATACCGTTCTTAAATTTTACACTAATATAGTATATTAATAATATTATTTATTTCCATTATTTATTTTTCGTTCTCAAGAGAATTAATATGTGATATTATAGTGCATGCACAAATGTATTTATGTTATATCATAAAATATCTAGACATAGTTGTTAATTTAATAAAATAGACATAGGAATCATCTTTAACATACCTATAGTAAAAATCCTTTTCAGTGTATAATTTCTATAATAGTGGAAGAATAGGAAAAGGGAACACATAATGCAATATTTCTAATAATAATGCATCACCTAAACTATTGTAGAAAATCCATAAATTTTTTTTTGTAATAACATACCATTATTCAAGGAATGATCAAAGTGGTTTCATTGTTTCAATTTCACTTTTCATTAATAATTAAAAATAATGATTAATACTTTTATTGATTAAAATATTATGTGATAAATAAATATAACTATTATTATTAAATATCTCACTATTTAGTCAGGACCTAATAGACCTCTCCATTAAAATCAGAATATCCAGTAGAATGGAAATTCTAGTAGAAAGGATCTATAGTGCATTTCTTAATGACTCAAAATTATTCCATGAAAACTATAAGAGGATATTACGGTAGGTGGTCATGCCAAATATGCACTTCTTACTCCTCAATCCATTGAGTGTACACCCTAATCATATGATCTTAACATTGATTTACTCAACACATATCTCCAAATTTTTAATTAACAACAATTAAGTATTAAATTCAATAAAAATTATATTATGTAGTCCCAATGAAATTATGAGAACACCCTAAAATATTAAGTGTGTAGAATTTGGATATTAAACACTTAGTTATACAGTTACATTAAATATATATTAATATATGTCTTAGTCTGACATAACATTTAGTTGAGAGTTTTTAATTTTTAGTAATGATTAATTTCATATTTATTCATTTACATGTCTTGTTAATATTAAGTGGAATGTACTTTATTAATTGACTGTGTGGATAAAAAAATTACACATAATCCATATATTTAAATTCATTATTTAAACATCAATTCTTTTAGTTTTCTGATAGAATTTTTTAATCTAAAAAATAAATAATACATAAGACTGAAATAGATAAATTAAAAATAATAAATGACCAAATCCCGATCCTATCTAATGTGTTGATTTATTCAATGGATAATAAATCTAGTTATTACATAGGATAACTACTCACTTTTATAGTATTTTGATGAGTTACATCATTCTACCAATCCATCTATTTAATAGATGAGCGGTTATCATTATGGTTCCATGTTTAATAATCTCCACATATCTTGGGATGCTCAATTAATTACATGTATTTATAACTAACATGAATATTAGGAGATCCAACAAATTGGATAATGGGGATTACATAAAAAAATTGACGCACATTCCCACCATAAAAATGGGAGGGGGTGAAGCATAAGCCATCATCTTAATTTAATAATTAATAATTTCAAATGATGAAGTAAATTAATTAAAATGTTCAACATAAACATAGGTATTGGTAAATATCGTGATTAGTCCTACATAAAATGAATATAAACTGTAACTTTATAAGATTCTATTTATTATTTCTGATTTATTATTAATATAAATGTGCCTGAAATAATAAATTAATTCCATTTCATCTTAATGTCCATCAGAATTCATTTTGTGATACCCATAATTGATGGAATTCATTGAATATAAATGGTAAAAAAATTATTACAGGTTTATTACTATTAATTAATTTCTCATTTATAATTTGTTAAAATCATTATTAAATATTAAAATTCCATAGTTGAAAATCATGAAAATAATGTTGTAATTTTAGAATTATTAATTTAATGTCAATAATTTTTTCAATTAATTAGGAGATTATATGTCACGTAATTATGATCTATACTTCATGTACCTAATTTTGTTTTACCCATGTCACACACATGTGTCTTTAGTCATGTACCATGGCTGAAAACAAAATGCATACAAGCTACATACAAATTGGGTATCACTCTTTCTTTGTTTCCACACAATATACTAATGAAATCTGTAACACCTGAGATTTTTATGTGTAATATTTTGTTTTTATGATATATATATCATCAAAGGAATAATTCACTACACACAACTCTAGCTTGGCTTGCTTTACACGCAATCGTGACTTTCCTCGATAGCTTGAGTTGTACGTAATTCCAAGTTTCACTAAACAACGATATGCTATATAAAATAGCTATTATGAATAGTAATAACCCCCTTTTGAAATTATATAAATTTTATCTCTCAAAATGGACTTCATTTTTGGATTCGTAATACCGAAATTAGCCTAGAGTGAAATTTTGGTATTTTTCCAAAAACATTCAATTTTTGATGAATAGTGAAACCACTAAGTGGTAGTTAAAAACCAAATTTTGCATAAAACATAATTTTACCACTTTTTTGAATAGAATTTTGAAAATCCAAGACACACGGTTGATATCAGTATGTAAAATGTGGTTCAATGAGATGAAAATAATTTTTTGGGGAATAGTTACTTTTTTCTTTTTTTAACGCGGTTAATAGTAAACAGCGTAATTAAGGGTAAAAATGATGTTACTATTACCTTAAACAAGTCGTAATTTTATTGGATAAGTTTAATTCGACCAAAAACATCCTTATCAATATAATATGACCATTTAGGTCCACTTAGATTAGATTAGGACATTTAATATTAATTTATTTAAAGGAGAGTAAAAATAGTTAAAATCAATGTTTAATAACTAAAACAGTTTTAATATAGGGTTATTTATAAGATATATTATATTATAAATATTAATTAGTAATATAAAAAGATTTCCTACATAATGATATTTTATTTATAAATTTTAGACTTTAAATAATTTAATTTATTTATGACAAAACTATAATGCAGTAATTACCTTATTAAGAAAATATTAACATAATTGATGTTATAAATGCCCCAATAAATGTAATTTGTAACTTCTAATTAATTACACAAATTTTCTAGTTTAATATGACATGTTAGTGTTGATTTAAGTAACTTGGTTCGAACATATAATTCTGTTATAAATTTCATAAAAATCATGTAGCAAATAGTGTCAAAATTGACAAAAAAATAGTTTTTAAAACAAATATTATATTATTAATTGTTATTTAATTTCTAAAAATCTAATGTTTGGAAAAATGACTTATAAAAGGATATATATATTAATAATAAACATCTTGGGGGGTCTTTTGGCTTGTTATGGTATGCTTATTAACCATATAGTGTAAGAAAACAAAAAGACATGGTTAAAGATAAATTATTTAACTTAGAGTTAAATCTAATTGATAAGGTTAAAATAACAACCTAAACTTGTCTAAATCCTATTGGATGAGAGTATTTCGACCCATCCCCACATTATATTCGAAATTAGACCCTTTGGAACCATTATAAACCGAATTTTACTTTAATATAAAGTAATATTTTGAGATTTTCCAATGGTGCCCCTCTCCTCCCTTATAAAAGGGCACCTCCTTCCTCTCCTCCTCACACCACTTTGAGCACTCAAGCACGGCCAACCCATTCACATATCATTTCTACACTTCCCTAGAATCATCCAAGATGTCCTGGTCTTCTTCAAAGACCATCCTTAGTTCTCCAACAGGAGGTTATGAAAAGCCGCGTCAAAAGAGGTAATATCCATTGCCGATCTTTTTCAATTTCTTTCTTTTCAACATCTTATTCTTTAGTTGTTTCATGATAATGTAATAACATCCATATTAATTATTTACTAATATGTTATTAAATATATGAAACAACCCTAATTCACCTTCTATTCATCCTATGGAAAATGAAATCACCGCGCGTGCGTACGTACGGAATACCGTCTCCATGCTACGGTGTAATCTATTTTCAACCACCACCTTACTAGGATGGGTATAATGGTGTAATGAGTAACTATATATTATTATTGTAATGTGATATTGATTCTGAAATAATATTAATACACTTCAATACAATTCCATGATCACGGGAATGATATCATCACGCGTGCGTACGTACGGCCTACCGTCTCCACGATGTGATGCGACTCGTTCTACATGATCTCCATTACATAGTAACTATATAAATGAATTTAATGAATAAATATGATATATATTACACAAATACCATTCTGGATATGAGGTATTTATAACCTAAAAAATAAGAATAAGAATTTACTCGGCAAAACACGCATAAGAACAAAAGTCAATAAACACGCGAATAACAAGTAACAATGAAATATTACTATGTATGATTCTGGAATAAGTCAATAACATTATTTAATCCATTATGCATGAGCTTCAGACACGTACAATGCAAATCTTACCTAAGGTAAGGGAAAATCTCACAATCTCATTTTTATCCAAGATTGTTCATACTTTGGTATTTACTGGGGTGTAATTTATCATCCACATACGATATGAAAGGAATCATTTGTAGTTTTTCGTAAAAAGTACTTTTTCACTTTTCTGGCCAATGTACGAGAAGAATGTTTTTTTAACTTATACGGTATAAATGAATTCATAATACATTATTTCAATGAAGCTTCCATTACAAGTTTTCAAATTTATATTTAATTAAATTATTTTAGTTTAATATTTTATGACATGTTAAGAAAGAAAAATGTTTTTGGTGTAGAAAGTATATTTTCCTCAAGAATGAAGTTCAAATGGTTTATCAAAATTATTTTCCATCTAAGATAATATAGGGTTCTATTTCTATCCCTTTAT
Organism: Viscum album; assembly: GCA_963277665.1. Taxonomy (NCBI): domain Eukaryota; kingdom Viridiplantae; phylum Streptophyta; class Magnoliopsida; order Santalales; family Viscaceae; genus Viscum; species Viscum album. The sequence goes on from OY728133.1 coordinate 1,677,328,186, forward strand.
TACATTTATTTGATTATGTGATGGCATTATTTTTATGAAGTCCTTTACCTTATATGAATTGTTTTATGATGTCATGATGTTTTAAGAATTCCATTTTTATTACATGTGTTATGCAATAATGTATGATTTATGATTTTGTGGCACACATAAGAAAATAATTCATTATGAGATGGGTGGGAACTATATCGCCCTCTAATTCATTGGGTAAAGATTTATATCTCATGAGATAGACATGGCTAGAATGGAAGCTCATTCTGGTTCAGTGATACATGACTGAAACGAGGAGTGATCTCGGTTCATAAATAGACTTTGTCCACTAAGATATTCTTGGAAATGAGTCATGACTAACAAGAAATGATTATCTATGATTATGTGTGCATGACACAAAGTTTCATGTTTTATGTTATGATTATTAGGATTTCATTTTCACTTCTATGATTTATCCCATGTTATGATATTATGATCTCTTTTGTAGGTTATGATTTTTAAATGGTTATGATATGATTGATATTACCTTTACTTCACCTTACTGTGCATTGGAGCTCACCCCTTTTTATGTTTTCTTTTCCCCAGGTCAGGAAGAAGGATATTAAATAGGATATGCTAAAAGGGACTCCAGATATGATGAAATAAATGGAAGACACTGTAGAAGATTTATGAACCAGTTGTTTATGTTTCCCAGTTTCTAAAGACACTATACCTATACGGTCCTTTTGTGGTTTTTGTAATATGTTGTACTAAGTAAGCTTCAATTATGAATTAATAAAAATTTATGTAAAGTATGGGTCGTTATAGTTGGTATGGAGGAAAGGTATATTCATCCTTCGGAAACTAGGATGTGAATGACTTAGTAAGAACCCTAAGGATATATCTATGCCTAGAACAGTCTTAGTGTTTTAGACATGGCCATGAAGAAACTATGATAAGACCTTAAGCATAAAATTTTATTCTTGATTATGTGGTTTTCCTGTTATAATTAGTGTTGCTCACACTATTCTTCTTGGTTTTAGTCAATGGCTGGAACCCGAAGGAATCGTGTTAATGCGGAATGCGATGGGCAATGTAATGATTGTCCCCCTGAACAACCAAATGATATGGGAGTTGGAATAAAAAATCTTGTTTCCATAATCACACAACATTATCAAGATATGAATCATGCAGGACTTCCAAACGAGCAAAGGAAGGAGCAACATTCTGTTGAATCCTTCACGAGGCAGCGTCCACCTTCTTTCAGCGGTTCAACTGATCCATTAGTGGATGAACAATGGATTAGTACCACTGAAAAGATTTTTTAAGTTCTTCAATGTTCTGAACATGATAAAGTCATCTTAGAGTTATATCATTTGGAAGGTGAAGCTGATCAATGGTGTAATCTTATCAAGAATACGAGGCAAAGAGTTGAAATTGAGTCCATGGAATAGGACGAGTTAAAAACTTATTTTACAATACGTACTTCCCTCGTATTTTTCGAACAATGATGGAGAAAGAGTTTCTTGAATTGAAGCAAAAGGATGATGAATTTTTTGGAACATACGGAGAAAATTTTACAAGACTTGAAATGTACACTTCCGAAATTGTTATCCAACCTGAGAGTAAGATCAATCGATTATTTAGTGGCTTAAAACCAATTATTCAAAGGGCGTTAGCCATAAGGGAATTTAATAGCTATGAGGAAATTGTTCGATGTGCTCTGAAGGTTGAGATGGAGATTGGAGTAACCCATCAGTCATATGGGTTTGATAAGAAGAGGAGAATGGAATTCAAAGTTAAATATAAGGGCCACGCTGAAAAGAAGATGAGTTTTCCCTTATGCAAAAAGTGTGGAAAGAAACATGGAGGGAATTGTCTTAAAAGGACAATTAAATGTTTCAAATGTGGAAAATAAGGTCATCGGGCATTTGAATGCCGCAATGATGTGAAGAAGATGTCTAGTGATGCGAACATACAAAAGGCTATACAGAATGTACCTCCTACACTTCAACGTTTCATGTTCATGGAAATGGGGCATTATGCTAATCAATTCCCTAATCCAAGGGATGCTGATGATGATCGACGTCGACAAACTCTTAAGGCTAAAGACAAAGGAATGTTACATGAAATTTCTATCAGCGATGTGGTGTACGATAATGATGTGGTGAAAGGTACACTTACCATCCACTCTAAAGTAGAAATTTTTTTATTTGATTCAGGATCCAGCTACTCTTTTATTTCTGAAGAATTTTCTAAGGGTATCACAACTTTACGTCAACAATTATATGTTGAGTCAGCTGTGACAACTCATAATGGCACAACAGTCGCATCAACAGTTTATAAATCATTTCCGATTGATGTTTTTGGGAAAGTGATTTCTGCAAATCTTGTGATCCTTCGTATAGTGGAATTTTATGCAATTATTGGTATGGATTGGATATCATTATACAGAGCTCATATCGATTTCCAAAGAAGGGAAGTCACATTTCATATTCCAGATCAATCTATGATCATCTATCGATGCAAGGATGAACATAACCTTCCAGTGGAAATTTCTTCCAACTTATGGGTCTTGATTCCACTAAATGATGGTTATTTATCTCAAATGGTTGGAGAGAAACTCCTGATTAAGAATATGCCCCTTGTACGGGAGTTTGATGATGTCTTTCCAGAGGAATTTCCTAGTATTCCACAAAATCGTGAAGTTGAGTTTTCAATAGAACTCGTACCAGGTGCTATTCTTATTTCAAGTACTGCTTAAAGAACGGACCCAATTGAGTTGCAGGAATTGAAGAATAAACTCCAAGAAAATCATGATAAGGGATTCATATGCCCTAGTGCGTCACCTTGGGGAGCACCTGTTCTGTTTGTTATGAAAAAAGATTGATCAATGCGACTCTGCATTGATTATAGAGAACTTAACAAGATCACTATCAAGAACAAATATCCTCTCCCACGCATCGATGACTTATTTGATCAACTACGCGGAGCTCAATACTTTTCCAAGATTGATCTTCATTTAGGTTATCATCAATTAAGGTTCAAAAGGGAGGATATACCAAGGACGGCTTTTCGTACATGGTATGGACACTATGAATTTATTGTGATGCCATTTGGTCTTACTAATGCCCCTGCTATCTTCATGGAGCTGATGAATAGAGTCATTAGAGACTATCTTGATCAGTTTGTGGTAGTCTTTATAGACGATATTCTTGTACACTCAATGAGCAAGGAAGAACATGAAGATCACTTGAAATTTGTATTGAAGACCCTGAAAAAGGAGAAGCTTTATGAAAAATTTACAAAGTGTGAATTTTGGCTTCAAAAAGTTTAATTTCTGGGTCAGATAATCTCAAAAGAATGGATATCTGTGGATCCAGCAAAAATAGAAGTTATTGAAAGATGGTCGAGGCCAAAAATAGTTACTGAGATCCAATTTTTTCTTGGTCTGGATGGATATTATCGGCGTTTTGTGAATGATTTTTCATGATTATCTAATCCACTCACCAGGTTGACTCGAAAAGGAGTTAAGTTCATGTGGAAAAAGGAGTGTGAACAGAATTTCAAGGAGTTGAAAAGAAGGCTATCTAGTGCACCTGTGCTCACACCGCCTTGTAGTGGAGAAAGGTTTGTGATCTACAGTGATGAATCCAAGAATGGGATGGGGTGTGTTCTTATGAAAAATGATATGGTGATTGCTTATTCCTCACGACAGTTGAAAATACATGAGCAAAATTACCCAACTCATGATTTGGCACTAGCTGCGGTAGTCTTTTCATTAAAGATTTGGAGACATTATCTTTATGGTGAAAGGTGTGATATTTATATTGATCATAAATGTTTGAAGTATATTTTCACATAAAAGGAACTGAATATGCACCAAAGAAGATGATTGGAGCTGATAATAGATTACGACTTCTCAATTCATTACCACCCTGGGAATGAAAACAAGGTGGCTGATGCATTAAGTCGACAAGACCATGCTATCTTATCTATGATGAGGATCTCAAAAGATCCAATATTTAAGGATTAACAAAGGATGGATCCTAGAATCATAATAGAAAGGGAATAATCTTATCTTTTTCAAATGAATGTTCAACCATCTAAGCATGTGAATATTAAAGAGGTGCAGAAAGAAGATGTAGAGTTACAAAAGAAGGTAAGAAATGTTCTTGAATTCAACCTTGATTGTGATGGGAAAATAAGGTTCAGGAATCAGGTTTGTGTTCCTTCCGTACCATAATTGAAGAAGGAGCTACTGGATGAGGCTCATAGTTCATCATTTTCTATTCATCCTGGAAGCACGAAGATGTATAGAGACCTGAAAGTGTACTTCTGGTGGGAGGGCAAGAAAAGAGATATTGCTGAATATGTCTCTCAATGCTTGGTTTGTTAGAAAGTTAAAGCTGAGAGACAAAAGTCGAAGGGGATCGTACAACCATTACCCACACCTGAATTAAAATGGGAAAACATCAATATGGACTTTGTCACCGGACTTCCTAAAACATCCAAAGGCAATAATGCTATCTGGGTCATAGTTGATTGTCGTACGAAGTCGGCACACTTCATTTCTATAAGAGAGGATTTATCTCTTGATCAGCATACCAAGATATATGTAAAAGAAGTGGTAATATTTAATGGAGTACCACTTCTCATTATATCTGATCGGGATCTGAGGTTTACCTTGATGTTTTGGTGAAGTCTTCTGCATACTCTAGATACAGAGTTGAGTTTCAGCATTTCTTATCATCCTCAAACAGACAGGTAGTCTGAGAGAACAATTCAAACTCTAAAAGATATGTTAAGTGATTTCCCTATAGGTTTCAAAGGTGGCTGGGATCAACACTTACCTTTGGTGTAATTTTTTTTTATAATAATAGCTTTCACTCCAGTTTTCAGATGGCTCCATATAAAGCTCTCTATGGAAAGAAATGCAGAACTCCATCTTGCTGGGATGAAGATGGGGAGAGAAAACTATTAGGACAAGATCTTGATGATGAGATGGCAGAAAAGGTCCAATCTATTCAACAACACATAAGAGCAGCACAGAGTCGACAAAAAAGTTATGCCGATAACTGCAGAAAGGACCTAGAGTTTGAAGTGGGTGATAAAGTGTTCTTACAAATTTCTCCCTGAAATAGAGTAATGAGATTTGGAAAGAAGGGAAAGATGAGGCCTCGGTATATCGGTCCTTTCAAAATACTTGATCATGTTGGGAAGGTAGCTTACCGATTGGTGCTTCCACCGAATCTCTCTCAAGATCATGATGTGTTCCATGTATGAGAATGTACATATCTGATCCTTCACATGTACTCAGCTCAGAAGTCGTACCGCTGGAGCAAGATCATTTGTATAAAGAACAGCCGATAGAGATTTTGGATCGCAGCGAAAATGTTCTACAAAACAAGACCACTCGCTTGGTGAATGTTTTATGGAGGAACCACCAATTTGAATAAGCTACATGGGAGCTTGAGGATATGATAAGGGAGAGGTATCATCATATGTTTGTTACAAAGTTACGAAATTCGCGGGTGAAATTCATTTTAAGGGGGGTAGAATGTAACAACCGAGATTTTTATGAGTAATATTTTGTTTTTAGGTTATATATATCATCAAAGGAATTTTTCACTACACACAACGCTAGCTTGGGTTGCTTTACACGCAATCACGACTTTCCTCGATAGCTCGCGTTGTACGCAATAACGAGTTTCACTAAACAACGATATGCTATATAAAATAGCAGTGATTAAAATTAATAACCACCTTTTGAAATTATATAAATTTTATCTTTCAAAATGGACTTTATTTTAGGATTCGGAATACCGAAATTAGCCTAGGGTAAAATTTTGGTATTTTTCTAAAAACTTTCAATTCTTGATGAATAGTGAAACCATTAAGTGGAAGTTAAAAAAAACTGAATTTTGCATAAAACATAGTTTTACCACTTCTATGAATGAAATTTCAAAAATCTAAGGGACACGGTTGATATCAGTAAGTAAAATGTGGTTCAATGAGATGAAAATAATTTTTTTGGTGAATAGTAACATTTTACTTTTTTTACCGCGATTAATAGTGAACAGGGTAATTAAGGCTAAAAATGATGTTACTATTACCCTTACACATGTCCTAATTCTATTGGATAAGTTTAATTCGACCACAAACAGCCTTATGAATATAATATGACCATTTAGGTCCACTTGGATTAGATTAGGACATTTAATATTATTTTATTTAAAGGAGAGTTAAAATAGTTAAAATCAAAGTTAAATAACTAAAACATTTTAAATATAGAAATAGACATAAGATAAACAAGATTATAAGAATTAATTAGAAATCTAAAATGATTTCCTACATAATGATATTTTATTTATAATTTTTAGACATTAAATAATTTAATTTATTTATGACACAACGATGATGCAATAATTACCTTATTAAGAAAATATTAACATAATTGATGTTATAAATGCCCAAATAAATGTAATTTAAGACTTTTTATAAATTCCACTAATTTTGTAGGTTAATATGACATGTTAGTGTTGATTTAAGTAACTTGTATCGAACTTATAATTCTGTTATAAATTTCATAAAAATCTAGTACCAAATAGTGTCAAAATTGACATAAAATAGTTTTTAAAACAAATACTATATTATTAATTGTTAATTAATACCTAAAAATATAAGGTTTGGCCAAATGACTTAGATAAGGATATATATTAATAGTAAAAAACTTTGGGTTCGTTTGGCTTGTTATGGTAAGTTTATTAACCATATAGTGTAAGAAAACAAAAAGACACGATAAAAGTTAAATTATGTAACTTAGAGTTAAATCTAATTGATAAGGTTAAAATAACAACCTAACCTTGTCTAAATCCTATTGGATGAGAGTATTTCGACCCATCCCCACTTTATCGTCGAAATAAGACCCTTTGGAACCATTATAAATCGAATTTGACTTTAATATAAAATAATATTTTGAGATTTTCCCAAGGTGCCCCTCTCCTCCCTTATAAAAGGGCACCACCTCCCTCTCCTCCTCACACCACTTTGAGCACTCAAGATCGGACAAACCCTGCAAAAATATCTTCTACACTTCCCTAGAATCATCCTATAGGTCGTGGTTTTTTTCAAAGACCATCCTTAGTTCTCTAAGAGGAGGCTAAGAAAAGGCGCGTCAAAAAGAGGTAATATCCATTGCCAATTTTTTTTCAATTTCTTTCTTCTTCAACTTCCTCTTCTTTAGTTGTTTCATGATAATGTAATAACATACGTATTACTTATATACTGGTATGTTATTATAAATATGAAACAACCCTAATTCACTTTCTATCTATCCTATGGAAAATGAAATCACCACGCGTGCGTACATACGGAATACCATCTCCACGCCGTGGTGTAAACTAATTTCCACCAACACCTTACTTGGATGGGTATAATGGTGTAATGAGTAACTATATATTATTATTTTAAAGTGATATTGATTCTGAAATAATATTAATACACTACAATACAATTCCACGATCATGGGAATGATATCATCACTCCTGCGTATGTACGGCCTACCGTCTCCACAATGTGATGCGACTCGTTCTACATGATCTTCATTAAATAGTAACTATATAAATGAATTGAATGAAAAAATATGATATATATTACACAAATACCTTCTTGGATATGAGGTATCTATAAGCTAAAAATAAAAATAAAAATTTATTCGGCAAAACACGCATAAGAACAAAAGTCAATAAACACACGAATAACAAGTAACAATGAAATATTAGAAAGTATGATTCTGTAATAAGTCAATAACATTATTTAAACCATTATACAAGAGCTTCAGATACGTACAAAGCAAATCAGACCTAAGGTAAGGGAAAATCTCACAATCTCATTTTTATCCGAGATTGATCATACTTTGATATTTACTGGGGTGTAATTTCTCAACCACATCTATGTTACGTCAATATGTAATATTATTCATATCCTCATACAATTGTTTAAACCTAATTTTACCCTTCTGTATGTTTTTAGTAAACTATATGAATGGAATCTTTTGTAGATTTTTTTTACGAAGTACTTTTTGACTTTTCCGGCCAATGTACGAGAAGAATGTTTTTTTAACTTATACGGTATAAATGGATTCATAAAACATTATTTCAATGAAGCTTCCTTTACATGTTTTCAAATTTATTTTTAATTAAGTTATTTTAGTTTAAAATTATATGACATATTATGAAAGAATAATGTTATTGAAGTAGAAGGGATATTTTCCTCATGAATGGAGTTCAAATGTTTTATCAAAATTATTTTCCATCTAAGATAATATAGGGTTCTTATTTCTATCCCGATTATTACATTGATTTGATTATGTGATGGAGTTATTTTTATGAATTCCGTTACCTTATATGAATTGGTTTATGATGTCAGGATGTTTTAAGAATCCCATTTTTATTACATGTGTTATGGGATGATGTATGATTTATGATTTTGTGGCACACATAAGAAATGATTCATTATGAGATTGGTGGGACCTATATATCCCTCTAATTCATTGGGTAATGATTTATATCTCATTAGAAAGACATGGCTGGAACGGAAGGTCATTCCGGTTCAGTGATATAGTACTGAAATGAGGAGTGAACTCGGTTCAGAAAAGGACTTTTTCTGCTAAGATAGTCTTGGAAATGAGTCATGACTAACAAGAAATGATTCTCTATGATTATGTGTGCATGCCAAAAGGATTCAAGTTTTATGTTATGATTATTGAGATTTCATTTTCACTTCTATGTTTTATCCCATCTTAAGATATTATGATCTTTTTTGCAGGTTATGATTTTCAGAAGTTATGATATGATTGATATTACCTTTAATTTCCCTTACTGAGCATTTGAGCTCACCCCTTTTTATGTTTTCGTTTCCCCAGGTCATGAAAAGGATATTAAGTAGGAAATTCTAAAAGGGACTCTAGTTATGATGAAATAAATGGGAGACACTGTAAAAGATTTATGAACCAGTTGTTTATGTTTCCTAGTTTCTAAAGAAACTATACCTATACGGTCCTTTTGTGGTTTTTGTTATATGTTGTACTAAGTAAGATTCAATTATGAAGTAATAAAAATATATGTAATGTATGGGTCAATATAAAATTAGCATGTTCATCCGTCGTGACTACACAACATGTATCGACCAGATACACACCATGTATCACACATATTGTGTGTTTGCAAAACTCATTGATATTATCAACATGTATTTTGTACATGGGATATGACGTTATTCATGGTGTGTACAGCATAATCACATCATTTTTATCACTAATTCTATTGGTTCTCAGCCACATGTGGTCTTACCATGTATAATGACCAGAAAAACATCATTTATTTCATTGATAAGACATATAGACTATAGGGCATGTAAGAAAGCTACACGTTGTGTAATATGAAATTTCTAATTCCAGGTTTGACCATTATATATGTGGTGTGGAGTAAATTCACCATGTGAAATTACTACTTGGGATGTATTGTATTCGACGACTCATTCAGGTGTATTGTACTCAGGTACATGATGTTTATTAAGGCTACATGGCATGTAATCCTAGGAAACTAGTCTAGATTCCTTGATACACTCCAATGGAATAACTTATCAATCTTCACTTGTTCCTAGAATAATGAAATTGCAAATCATGAATAATAAAAATTAAAATGTCTTAAACATTTTTTTTCAAATAGGATTAATGAAATAATAATACGAAATAAAAAATTCTTCCACAATTACAAATATTCAAAAATTATCATTCAAATAAATAAAATTTAAAAATATTAATGTGCTAATAAAACATAATGGGTTCAATCATAGAATAATTTCCATGGTGGGTGTAATATTTTCATTTTTCATAATATAGAATTTCTAAAAACATCGATAGAGGATCTCACATGTTAGATTTATAATTAATATATTTAGATCAAGAAGAAATGATTACGTCACCATTGGATCATTTCATAAATGTCATTATTTAACGTCTAAAAATCCTTTCAGATTACATATGATGTGTGGTAAGGATTCAATTATTTAATCTCTCTGGAGATGACACACATTCTGCTTTTATCTCTCAGATATTTTATTATCATTATCAATTCTAGTGTGATGAATCAAATGTCAGGAATTATTCACCGTAATTTTCCTAAGATCATTTTGGCTTGAAGTCATTTTTCTCATTCTTGAGAGGAAGTGTGGATGTGGGAGGATTCAAGAACGATATATAGATGTTAGTTCTGTAAAATGATTCTATATCATCATTTCTCAATTAACCATATAAAATAGATATAACCATCTATTTACAGAGCTTGTATTAAGGTTAAAATGATATTTAATTACATATAATGACTTAAATAATATTATAATATTTAATAAAACCCTTTCCATACAACAATAAAGATATTTAAAATATTATAATTTTACTGTTGGAGCTAGCTCACACATTGATAAATATTATTTTAAAAGATTCTAAATTCATAATTGTCATCAGACGAGAAATTGGCATTCTCAACATTTCCACATTTATTTAATACTATAAAATTATTTTATTCACAAAGATAAATATTTTATGCACAAACTAGTGAATAATTTTTTGATTAATATTCAATAAATCAAATGAATATGTTTACTGTAGTAAAGTGAAAAAAATACTTATTCATTATTCAAATTATTAGATAAATAATTTATTTATTGAAGAAACCATTATTCATTACCTTTCATATATCAGACAATAATAAATTTGATAAAACATATTCCACGATCATGAGAATAATATTTTTTTCAATAATTAAATTTAAATATAATTTAATCAAGATTAATAGAAACACTTAGACATCATCCAATATGAATTGTCTCTATGTAATATAACCCCTTTGATTCAATATATCATCAATCAGGTTGTAAATCAATGACATCAATAAGATTATTGATTTTTATTTCATTGAATAGATTAAATAATTTTCATTACTACATAACCATATAATATAATTTCATAGTTATATTTCAATCAACCTATTGAGATATCCGCATTTATAAAGTTATGGGAGACAAATCCATCAATATATTATTAATTAATTACTTGTCATTATTGACACACCATACATATCAAACTTCACCAAGAACTGTTATCATCATGGATTATGAAATACATATTAGAGAAAGAGCAATAACATTCATTAATAAAAATAATAACATTTGGGGACCATTAAAAATTATTGTAGATTGGAATATTCAATGACAACAAATCATATAGAATTCCTCATTGTGGGTATATTCTCATAATATCTCGTTTTTGGGATTTCCTTGGGTTAACTCAATGATAATATTTCTTAACATCATTTTAGTACTTAGACCTAATGATCTATTTATAATGTGACCTATCACAGTATGTCATCAAACCATAAAACTATTTTTGAGAATACTATCATGGAATTTCAAGGTTCTCATCAGAGTGGGGATCTTCTAAAACACTATCATTTAGAGAGATACTCTATATCATTATCACATCAATGCTATTAAAAATTAAATGAAATAAGTAAAAAGAATATTATAATCACATTCACATGATTGAATATTAATGTAATCTAAAATTTAACATATTTGGTTCAATGGAACCAACTCTTACAATAATGACACATTGATTTTATTTATTGTATGATAGTGAACAATGATTGTGAAATTTCCCCCCGATAATTTTTCAAAATTTTATCATTGTTATATCCTTAGTTCCTTATAAAAATGAATGTATACGTTCTAATAAAAGAAAAATTAGTGATGACCACATTTTATCTCCAAATAATCCCAAATATCACTCACAAATTATTTTATCACTTATTATTGTTTTTTTATTTTATATTAATTATATAGTATAAGAAACTATCAATGGTTTTGTTTTGTGAATGAAAATTATATTAAGAAAAATAATAAATTAAATGAATGTTAAAATAAGATAAGGTACAAGAATGGTGAATTACATATATTAACTCCTTCCTTGTTAGTACTAGTTCTAATTAATGTATTTCTCAAAGTGTGGATTCAATATATTTTCTTCCACCTTCCCCCTATTTTTCACTATGAAATTGTTGGAATCCTATAAATCAATATAAACTTAACATACATCCTTCTATGTGTAATTATGGAAATTTTCCCTCAATTGAGTTAGTGACACAATGAAACCATCACTCTTAATATTATGAAACCACATCAATCAAGTATAACATACATAACTTATAAAATTATGATCCCCCACATCACCTATACACAATTGTATGTCAGCATACACCAATATATAAAAAACCATCATGTGTTCGATAATCTAGTGAGGGGAAGCATTAAAACTAATTCTCAATGGAATATTAACCGATTATACACTGGGTATGTAGACACTATCACTTATACCTCAATATAGACTCTCATCGTTATTCATAGAGTAATGATAAAATTGAAAAACACAAATATAATTAATATGAAACCCAAAACTAGATATTACCTATCAACCCAAATTCAATACATAGAGGGTAAGGAGTCAAAAATTATGGTGATAGATAGTTACATTATAGATATGAACATAATAGATAGAATCGATGAATAATGTATATTGAAATAAATTATAAAAAACATTCATAAAATTTTTATTTTAATAATAAATATTCTCTAAGGTTTCTTCTTCAATTAATAAGATTCAATGTCTACCTTTTGAATCAAAAATAATTCAACATATACATGGATTCATGGGTCGTTATACCAAATGGATGAAGGAAGATTAATATACCCCTTCAATTATGTTAGATTTAGTAATCTTAATTTCGATGTGTGTCCACACAATCTCTCCATTCATTCTGTCTATTGAGTCTTTCATCATGCGACTTGTGTATTACATAGTTTCTCTATTTTTTAAGGAAGGTTTCACTCTTATGAAAAATTTTATTTTTTTTATACATGAATTAATATTTTTAATTTAATTTTACAAAAATAATTACATATGAGTAATTAAATTTTTTCATAAAATTTCATTACATATTATAATTCTTATGTAATATTAAATATAATGATATTTATATTGACTATGATTAAATATATATCACTATTATCCATATAATAAATTTAATTACACAATTTTCATCATTGTTGGTTTGGTTTCTCATTGGTTATAACACCAACACTTATTATAAAAAATGTATCATATCCCAATGGAGGTATATTTTTGGGTTAGTATAGCTGTATTTTAACAGGTATGATGTGGTTCTATAGTATCTAGAACTAGTCATCTTATTTAGTGCTTTAGGACAGTAGTTTGGTCCGACATTGAAATGGGCCTTTTGGAAATAGGGCTTTTGAGCCAACTTAGGCCTCTAGACCTTAGTATTTTGGACTACATGACCATCTATTAGTACGTGTAGACTATGTAGGAGCAGGTCCCAAAAACGTTTTTAGCAAAATTATAAAACAATCGGCCATTTCTAATTGAATTAGAATAATGATATAGTATGGAAAATTTCATTAATAAAAGGAACCATGTATCTCTTTATGAAGAAATACTAGTTAATCGGCCATGTGAGGTGTGGAGATAGGTATTATAAATGATGAAAATACTTGTGAGGGATAGTTTTGGTGTAGTTTGGTATTTGGGCCTTTAGGTCATGAATATGGACTTCTGTCTTAGAGACATTGAGTCTTAAACTGGGACTTTTTCCAATAGGCTTACAGGTCATGTAAGGGTTCCCTCTCAACCTAGTTAAAAAATTGGATTTATCAAATAATAATTAAAAAACTCGAAGGTATTGATGTCGGGTTGAGAACCAGAACATTTTTTCTGATGAATGATATTAATGTTGATTTTATTTTAATTTTGAAATTATTTCACCTTCCACTGAGTTTAAAGACATTGGATCCCTTCCATAACGTTTTATCCTTTGAATTCAAGCATGTAATTTTATTATTTTGATTTGATATATGATATCTATAAGACAAAGAGAATAAAATCTAGTTCTTTATCTAATTCCTAAATGATAGATTAGAATTTTAATTTGAACATAAAGATGTTACTATGTAATGTGGATGGTTATAAATGGTGGAACATGATGCATTTTTTTCTTATAAATGTATTAGGCTTCACATAGTATGAGTTTTCATTAAGAATTTAAAATAGTTATTTTGATTATGATAATGAATTTCAATGTTCTATAAGAATTTATAGATTTAATTAGATAGTATTGAAGATGTATGGAAGTAAAAAATTTAATGGGATAGGAACATTGTTAATTCTATAATTCCCATTAATCTTTTTAATTTTCAACATGAATCAATATTTATATTAATTAAAATATTATTTAAAAATAGTGATATTAAATCTTTGAATATGATGATATTTTTTATTTGAAATCACTATTATATAGAAGAGAAAATGTATAATTTTTTTACTTAATTTTTTATGATGTTTAGTTAAATAAGTGTTGATCAAAGGGATCAAGGATGTAAGAAAATTACATTTCATGGAATGAATGATACCTATATGCTGATGAATGATATGAAAATAAATATTTCCTCATATATTATGATTAAAGTATATCAATATAGTGAAGGGTAGAGAAAGATAAATTATATTCATCGTTTTATTTAGATTATAATATTTTTATTTGAAAATATAGATGTTATTTTCAATAAGAATGTTTAGTTAATGTTTCACTATCATCACAATTTATTGGAAGGAGTGTTAAGTTGAATTTGATATACATGGAATGTTTCGTTAAAAAATATAATTCTTGTGAAGAAGGAAACAAGTGATAATAAAATAGAGGAAGGTATAAATTCTTGGACTAGGGAGGAGGTAACAAATACAGCTAGTCTGAGGAATAAATAAGTTAATAATTTTAATATGGAACAAAGAATTCTGAATTTTTTATTGTTTTAGCTGAACCTATATATGTTCAGATAGATAGTAGTGTTTCTATTGACAATGAACCAGTTGAAATAAATGATGATATAGATAGATAATCCATTTTATTATAATGATGAGAGAATAAATACTCTTGGGTATTATGATATACTGAATTTTGAAACTAATACTAATAACATAGTTGGAGTTGATATGATTGTTAATCATAATGTTTGGGTAGAGTGTGATGAATATAATGGTTAAATTAAAAATGAAATAAGTAGGATGTTAGGATTGTTATTGTTTGAGAAATTTTGTCTAAAATAAAATATCATGATGTTATTGAGAAATAAAAAAATGTTGTGGATAAGAAATGTTGTAAAAGTGATGAAATTTATGATTTTGTTTTTTGTGCTGATACCAAATTCATGGAAAAAACATTTTTAATGTTATTTGTTTATATGTTCATTATGTAATATTTTCATCTCGGTTTGATTGGTTATGATGAAAATTTCTAACATAATATTGATGATAATAATGGTAATTAATCTTTATATAGATGAGTAGTTGTTTTTGGATTAAAACATTCCCACACAAAAAAAATATGAAACTAATTTTAATAAACAATTATTCAATAATTTATTTGAATTTATTTTCTAAATTCAAATATCTAAATATTTAATTTATTGAATCCATAAATCAATTGAATGAATATGTAATTGAAATTATGGAATAAAATAAAACATCCATATTTTAGATTTAATTCAATATATGGAGAGAAAACGGTATTGAAATTTAATTTTGATGGGTTAATTATTATTTTTGAAGGATAAAATGAATCGTTCAGAGGAAAAATAATCATTTTAGACAAGAAATATATATTTAAGGAGATTATAATTATTGTTTTTTGAAGATAAAATGAACTATATTTTTATTTCTGATGATATTTATAAACATTTTGATACAACAAACAAAATTGAAATTATTGTTTTTACATACGACATTACGTAAACATTGAAATTAGGTATTCATTTATAAGTGAAAGATGATAAAGGTAAATTGATTTTTTGTAAATTATGTTACATTATTATTATATGTAATATTTATTTTATTGAATTAAAAATATCTTATAAAATAATTTAGGAAAATTATTATAATATCTAATGTAAAATTGATCGGTCTCTTAAAGGTTTACACAATGTTATTTTTTAAATCTAAAAGAAAATACTTAGATGATAAAGAAGAAGAATATATAGCATATGAAAATGTTTTCAATGAAATTACACTTGATTTATTTTAATAATTTTTTATAAATGTTTTAATGTGTATGGACATGTGTGAGAATGTACTATTTTAACTATGGGGAAAGCGAGTGCTTAGTCCTAAAATATAAGATAATATTTCATATTCATAATCTTTATTTTCACAAGTAATAAAACATCACATATCCTTCAATATAAAATAAATGAATGATCATTTATTTAGATACAGAAGGGATACAACTACAATACATAATCATTTAGGTACGTCTAATGCTTCTAGAAATGTTTAAAACAACAGTTAAAACTATTTAGTGTTCACCTTCACAACTAAATCCTTTAGACTCAAACATCAAATAGAAAGAGAAAAATGTTCAATTTTTTTACTTTTTGACGTTTTTTAGAATATTGTGTTTCTTTTTCATATTTCTACATCTGAATATTTAATTAATCCTAATATAATTTTATATACAATTAATATACAAAATAGAAAAATATTCATTTAATTAAAATAAATTTATCTATATTGATTTTGTTATATAATTTTGTATTTTTTTATATCACAAGCTAAGATAGATTATTAATATAAAATATATAACAAAAGTGTGAACTATTTAAACTTTTTAAAGTCATTAAAATATTCAATTATATGGTTATTTTTTGGGGATTTTAAATTATATTATTTCATAATCTAAAAGATTTTATTTTATGTGGATTTGGATCCTAAAAAATGGTATAATGATGGATAATTTATATTGTCAATTTTAATCAATCATATTTTAGTTTTCATTCGAACAAATAATAACATTAGTTTCATTATTGAATTTATTATTAATGTTTGGTATGCTTCAAATTAATAATATTAACTGTTTTTCGATTTTTTTATTAAATAAATAATTTTGGATTATGATCACGATTTAATTTTGAGAATTTTTTTAGTGTTTTCAAAATTTTGTTTAATTTTGAAGTTATTCTCTGCAAAAAAAATATCTATTAAGATAAAACCCTGATACTGTAAAATTTATTTTTATAAACCCATAATTTTATTATATTTATAGATATTATATAATTTTAGATTAATATTCAATATATTTTTCAATTAACCATGATCGAATCATATAGATCTGGTATCTTTGAAAAAATAGACCCATAAAAATATGTTCAAAAGAGTTTCCAATTATTTTTTTATAATTATCACCCTTGTTAGTCAAAAATTTCCCATAACCATTATTCAAGGCATTGGAATCTCAATCATAATAAAGGGAGGTATTAGATGCTCGGTAATGGTAAATAATGGAGATATAAATTTTCGTATAAACATAACAAGAGAAAAAGGGTATGAGAATATGATAATAAAATTTCAAAAACACACCCTACATATGAAAGATCATAATCATGATTCATGGAATAATTCAGGGTAGTTTATAAGATATGAATAATAAATTCATAATATTACATGAGTCATTATTGAATAACCTTTGGAGAAGACATTGAATTGTAGAATAACTGTAAGAATACAAAATCATTTCATTAATAGTAATAGATAACTAAATGACATTTTTTGTGGATTGGGTTCACTCGCGAAGCCATTATTGTATTTATGGTTTACTCCAAAGAGTATCATAGTGTAAAAATCTGATTAATGAACTCGATTCACTCAACATTCATTTACTATTTATGTCCCAAGATTTATTTCATTACTTGATGCATTGGAAGGAGATATAGGTCCCACCCATCCTCACTCAAACCATAACCACCATCCTTGGTTATAATGTAACCATTTTACTAGGTTATAATATAACAAACATCCTACATTTATTATATATACACCAATCCCAAAATTAAAAACAAACACAACTATACCAAAATATCATAAAACATTCATAATATCAGAACCCATTAAAATAATTTTGTTTCTTAAATAGTTCATCATTGCATAAACGACGGAGAAAACAGGTTTCAAAAACAATTAATCATTTTATTCTATTATAACCCATGTAAAGCTAATGAGTTTATAGACAAATTATCTGTAGAAACTTAATCAATCAACATAATGAGTACAAATGATATCTTTAGGTCATATAACAAAATATTCCTAAATGAAATTAAGGGTTGTTGTTATTGATGAATAGAAATACCATTAAAATATAACTAATTTTTTTTGAGGAAAATATTATTTCAATTTTAAAATAGATTATTCAAACTCTGTGAATTTAAAAAAAGTATGGAAATCATTTTCTATGTAAATAACTAGGGATATTTTTAAAGGATGCTTCACAATCATGAGTGGTCATGATAGTGGAAAAAAATATTCATGTTATATATTTAAATTTTTTTTTACAATTTTTCATAAAATAAAAAATGTGTACAAATTAATTTAAAAAATAGTATGAGAATAATAACGCCATAATGAAATTATTATTAAATATGGATATGGAGGAATGAGTTTTTTCGAACGAAGATTCATGATAATTTGATTTTCCATAAAAACATATTCTTAGTCTCATGATTACTTATGATGAGAAAAATGAAATGAAATTTTTTTTATTAAAATAAAAAACTATAAAATAATAAAAATTATTAGCTTCATTATTGGTAGATCAAAAGTTTTCATCATCATAATCTTAATAAAATAATCCTAATAAATAAGGATTTTGTAACATAAAACCCTTACCACATTGGTAACTATTGTATCATAAGCCCCATGAATGAAATACCAATATATGCATATGTAATTCTATATGATTTTCAAATGTATTTTAATAAAATACATTCATTCGAAATATAAATATCACATTAAACAAACAAGAGGTGAATATGTAATGTGTACCACAAAAATAAAAGTGACTCGAAAATCCCCTACCTTAGCTCCCACTTCCATCATACATGTTCTGACCTTAGATATAATTAATATAGTTTGATTATAAATATAGTTTACCACCATATTCATTCAATATATTATATAATAATAAGTTATTATCACCCTTTCATTAATAATTCTTTATTAAAATCACTTATTGGGAGATAACTACCTCATTTTTTCTTGTAGGTTTTCATTTAGTAGTTTTTTTCATTATAGATTGATCATGGATCTATCATTTAAAGTATTCTCATAATGAATTAAATAATATATATATTTATTATATAAATATTTATATTCATTTATGAAATTTTGAGATAAAACAATGAATTTCACCATTCATGGAAAGAGTAGGCTCTATGCACGCATGAACGTTGGTTCCATTTTTTTGATGAATACAACTAATGAATGGTAAATAATAAATCACATTTATAAAAATAATTATTATATCATATATTTCATTTACATTAATTAAATTCATTCTTATTCCATCCATGTAAAATATTAATGATTAACTAATCACATAGATTTGTGGAGTTGGTTGTCCACACGTACACACGAATGATATTATCGCTTTCCAATGGTTTGAATAATATGAATTTTATATGATATTATCATTAATTATGCATAATAATATCGTTAATATTATATTAAAAAACAAAAGACATCATAATAACTATCCTGGAATATGGTGATGGATAATGAATTGTATCACTACACAAAGACGATAAGTTGTATGTACGCATGTATGATACATTAACTTCATATTAAATTGAAATAGGGAGAATAGTTTTTATTTGATAATCGTAATAATATTTCTGTATTTGAAGTTATTTAAATTTTTAATTTATGAATAAAGTAATATATTCTTATGAGGGAAAATAATTTTGTAAAAGAAATTTATTGGTTAAGGTGATAACATCTTCTTTGAAAAGACTTCTTTATATATCCTCTTAATGGATTTAAGGTTTGTATTCTGGGAATAAAATATCCTTTATATTGTGTCACATTAACATTATAATATTAATCTGTAGAGGATTATCATTATATAATTCTAATTATTGTGTGAAAAAAAGGGAAAGGAGTGGTGTCCTTTTATAATTGAGTGAAGGTGCACTTTTAAAATATATTAAAAGAGTAAAATATATTGTAGTCATTCTAAAAAAATAGATAAAAATGGATTCTAAATGGTAAAGGGATAATATTTTCTACCATATCTTATCCCCATATCATATTTCAATATTTTATGATTTTTCCATAATTTAATTATAAAATATTTTTTTAAATATATTTACATATAATCTAGTCACTATTCATTTAATTTGACTAAGAATACAAAAATACAATGTATGGATTTGAACATAATTTTCTGAAATGACACTAATTTGTCATATTCATCTTCAAATGTTGTGGAATTCATTAAATAACAAAAATTATAAAATTTTAATATTTTTAAGATCGTTTATTATAATTTTTATTAATTGGGAGAGTATCACATTATTGTTGTATAATAATTTAAATCTAGTATATAATGACTATGAATTAAGAATAAATGAATAAAATGCATTAAAATGAAATTAGAAACGTATATTCAATCATAACATTATTTGTTCCATATGTGGACACAAAATAGATATTTAAATCAAAGCGAGTGTTATCACCCAAATTTACCCAATATTTTATGGTTAAGTGGTCACTTATTGTTTAGCTTGGGTTTTCGAATCCTTTTTGACCTAATATCTAGCCTACAGACACATACATTCTGTGGATTGATTTTGGCTATGAAGTGGACAAACTGGGTTGATTTTAGGAGTTTTTAAGTGAATGATAAAATAAATAAGTGAATTCAAATTAAGAGAATGAGTTGATCCTTGGTTAGCACATGGGGTGGATTTGTTGTATTCCTTTTTAACTATTTCAATTTATTATATTTGTGATGTGTTAATTTAATAAGATCCAAGAATATCTTAACAACCATGTTTAATACCCACTCAACCTAATAATAATCACATATACACTTGAATGATAATTCTTTTGAGCACTCTAATGATAGGTTTCGTAGTAACACTTGATGTTTGCATCCATAAAATTCAAAAAGGACGAAGAAGTTTTAAAATCATGATATAAAATCATAAATTAAAAGATTTCAATAAAATTAATAGAGTGAGAAATAACATCCAATCTAGTATCTTTGTAATCCATTGTATCATCCAATAAGAGGTTCATCCCTCCATTTATGATATGGTTTCAATGGTAGTGGTAAGTAGACTCTTGAGGGAGGAATTGAAGAGATAAAAAATGATTAAAAGAAAACAATCACTCCACCATTATGTGAATTATTTCACAAGGTATGTTGTGAATAAATTTACACCATGATGCCAATGTATCAACATGATATGGATAAGAACAAAATAAGAGTAATAAAAAATGTTTTTTTAGAAACTAAGGAGAATTGAATAACATACATGAGGAAGAAATTTGATTACAAACATAAAGTAGAAACATAAAACTACAATGAACCCAAGAAAAAAAGATGAATAAATCCTTCAACACCACTACCTTAAATAGTAATTTTGGGATCCTTTGGTTGATCCCCCATCTTTCGATTTCTTCTAAATTAATGTTTGTAGGCCTAGGGTTGTGGAATGTAAGGGAGATGACAATTTTCTACCCTTGACCCAAAGTTGTACCCAACATGCATATACTGAACAAAGCTTCCAAGTTGTCCTTTTAGATGGCTGAATTGGAGTGGTCTATAGAATATAAAAATTAATCTCTAGATACCTCTTAGAGTTCTATAAAATTTCATCCCAAATTATTTTTTTGTTGCCAAGGTATGATTACATTGGTTGAATTTTTTGTCTCGGACATAGAATCGTCATCATAATTTTATCTCCAACTTCTCCCTACTTTTACACCCTTAAACCATCTGAATTATCTATTGTAACAATTGGATGATATGTTCCCATGAATATAATCTATATTCAGATGAATTATTAGAATCAGGGGGTTTTGATCTTGGTTGCTATAATCTTTTTATTGGGATGTTGTACAGTTTTTTTCCCAGAATGTGTTTTCCTGAAAGAACATTAGGTCATCTTCCAATGTGAATATTCAAGTACTCTTGAGGCATGAATTATTCCTTATATAATGGGATACTTGAAAATAAAATATATAAAAAATCAGGGAAATTTTTTATTTTAGGATGTGTTCAAATGTGTACCTTGTAATAGTACACTTTAACATAGAATTACAATCATAATTTTAAATAATGATCAATGTCTAAAATGATATAAAATGGTTTTTATGAATATTTATTCTCATTAATAATATAAATATTATCATTTAATATTAGCCTATTTATGTAGATAATCACACTCCCAACGAGATCTTTTCTATTCATGAGCAAAATATATCTCATAGATGTGAAATTTGAATTCCCTTTCCAAAACATTTTAATACCCAGCGATCACCAAATAAACTTATTCCATACAATTACGAAACCCATAAACATTTTTTAATAATACATTGTTTCATAATACTATCGCA
This sequence comes from Viscum album, assembly GCA_963277665.1. Classification (NCBI taxonomy): domain Eukaryota; kingdom Viridiplantae; phylum Streptophyta; class Magnoliopsida; order Santalales; family Viscaceae; genus Viscum; species Viscum album. The sequence continues at coordinate 1,677,350,732 of OY728133.1, forward strand.
ATCTGATTCCCATTTATATGATCAATTTTATTGCCATATTTCATCCACTATCAATTAAGCGTAATGATGTGTTGTAGATCATAGTAGACATATGGGGTTTAATCTTTATTCAAGGGCGAAATGATGGAAGCTCTAGGTAGAATCAGATTTCAATAATAATATGAGTAATAAAAATTTTATTGTACTTTTTCCATTTTCTTAAGGTAAATGAAATCTCAATCAACAATGTCAACCCATGTAGTTAGACTTTATCGATGACTCCCAGCCTTAAAGCCCTTAGGTCTCCATGTAAAGCCCACATACTCAGGAATCATCTTGATTAGACTCAGTCAAAAATGATATCAAACAACAAAAAATAGAGATAAAATTAATAACTATGGGCTAGCAAACTATGGATTAACAATACCCATGTTCTGAAAAGAACACATCAGTTTATTCCATTTCTCTATGAACAAATTTTATTTTTTTTATTTTTTTTATTTGTTTTTTTGAATACAATTATTAAAACTAAAATGATCAACAAACCTATTCTATTTATTTGGTGTACCAATGAACTCAAATTAATACCCCACAATCCAATTTACGTTCTTTGTAATTTTTTTTAATTTAAAAATATAAACAATGAAATATCACATTTGACATCCACACATTCCAAAGACTATACTCATGAAATTGTACATGGATAAAAATCAGAATTAGGGCATGCAAAATTATTTGATATTCAGTTTATATGTTTTCAATGTGTGCTATCAGGATAAATTTTTAATGTTATTTTTCATTCCTTTAAGGCACATTTTTTTTAAAATCAATTTTTACAATCAAAAGATTTATTTACACAATATAATTAATCTTTTTTTCATATACACATCAATATAAAATAATATTGTACCTAGTTTTTGAAGATAATAAAATTTAGAAGGGGGTTGAGGCAAAAAAGGGGTTTTAAAAAAAGAAAAAGAAAATGAAGATCATTGAATGAAGTCACCTAGAGTTTGAAGATGAATTTCTTGAAGTTCCAATTTAGTCCTTTCATATCCATGTCACTCTTAGAGTTCCCTAGTGGAAAGAAGAAAAAAATAGACAAACAAAACAAAAATATACCTATATATATAATAAATAAAGAAAAATATAATTATATATACAATAATTATAGAATATTGAATCACTATAAGTCGTAGGTCAAGGGTAAGAGCGTGCCCTTCTCTCCCATTGGTCATGGGAAAGAGTCACACTGGCTTCGTTGGTTCTGAAATTGTTTTCCCCAAGACCTACTCTACGTCGTTTTATTTTTTTCAATTATTTATTTTATTTTTTATTTTTTTAACTTACAAACACATACAAATGAAATAAACTAATGATATGTTTCTTTCTTTTTAAATTTCATTTTAATGTATAACTCAAGTATCACACAACGTGACACTAATTAATATGGAACTACACTTTCATACACATCGATACTCATAATCAAAGAACATTTCAAGAGTCTACGATAATTTCATATTTAGAGTTAGGTATTTATTTTAAATATAAAATTGATTTATTAATCTTATTTGAAAAAATGTCTAAAAATGATCAGAACCATGAAAACCACGGGTTTCCTCCAATGTCTTGCATTTGTTTAACATTGGTAGCTTGAATTGGACCCCTAATTGTTTAGGTTTTTTTTCATCTATGGTTTATTCACACATGTCTTCCTCATCATCATGTTTTTGGAATGGTTCCATGAATGGTTTTACACTATTAAAATTAACCTTAATGAGTTGACCATTGGTGGGATGTTGAATTTCTACATCCTCATGGGGGTACAACTTATGCCCTATCTGTGGATCTTTCCATCTAATCCTCAACATTCATGAGTGTAAATGAGGTTTGGAACTATACAAAATAATAGTCTTTCCTAGTAAAATTTGTTTGGTTTTATGATTTCTAGGTTAGTAGGAATGTACTTTAGCTTGATTGATCCTTGAATTTTCATATGCCTCCATCCTATGTTGCTCACGTTAATTGAGATCTAAATTAAATTTTATTTTGTCCAATGAGAGGTCATAATTCATTTTCTTAATTTCCCAAATTGCATTATGTTCATCCTCCACTGTCAAATGAAATTCATTACCATACAACAACCTATATAGGGACATTCCTAAAATGTTTCTAAATGTGGTTCTATATTCCCAAAGAGAATCAATGAATTTTCTCGACCAATAATTATTATATGGATTAATAGTTTTTTCAATAATTTTTATGTTTTCATAATTGGATAAATCAGTTATACCATTGGTCTATGGGTGGTAAGTAGTGGGAAAATTTTGATAAATTCCACAGCTTTCCATGAGCGATGATAATGGATGATTTCAAAATTGTGTTCCACGATCACAAATGATATCACTAGAAATTTCATATCTATAGAGGACGTTTTCTATGAGAAATATAGTCACAGTTTGACAATCATTGGATTTTGTAGGAATGACCTAATAACATTTTGAGATATAATCAATAGATAAATGGATGTACAAACATCTCACAATGTTAGGGAATGTACCCATGAAATCTATTCCCCATCAGTCAATGACTTCAATCACTATGATGGGAGTGAGTGGAATTTGGATGCTTTTTGTGATGGTCCCTACATATTGAATCCTAGGAAAACATTGAAAAAATGTGTATGAGTTTTTGGATATGGTGGTCCAAAAGAGTTCACACTAAATACATTAGTAGAAGTTTCCTTGTAAGAAAAGTGACCTATGTATGCCTCACTATAATAGAATTTAATGATAGATTCTTGTTCAGATTCTGGGACTCTCCTCCTAATGAGAATGTTAGGGAATTACTTATAGAGGAATGGATCGTCAAACGCATGGTGCCTTACATCAGAAAGTAATTTCTTTTGATCTTGAGTCCCTATGAATTTTGGAATGGCTCCTACAACTAATATATTGTCTATGATAGCATACAAAGGGCAATCACTAACAGAATATATATGTTCATCTGGGAATGAATCGAACACAAAACGGTTATATAATTTTTCATTAATTTCTATCCTAGATAGATGATCAGATACAACATTTTCAACACCTTTTTGTCTTTTTGATGTGGTCAAATTCTTCTAAGAGAAGGACCCACCTAATCAATATAGACTTTGAATCTTGTTTTTTGAAAAGTTATTTCATGAATGAATGGTTAGTGATGAAAATGATGGGTGATCCGAAGAGATAAGACTTGAATTTCTATAAATAAAAGACAACAACAATCAACTCTTTCTCAGTGGTGGAGTATTTGATTTTTGCATCATTTAATAATTTTCTTTCATATGAAATTTCATATTGATTTTTCTCACATCGTTTTGCTAAGACTACTCTTACAGAGAATTCACATTCATCACACATGAGCTCAAAAGGTTGTTTCCAATTTTGAGATTGCATGATAGGCGGAGCGATAAAAGATGACTTGAGTGTAGAGAATGATTAATCACACCTTTATTTCTATTAAAATGGATCATCATTCACTAATAAATAACAAATTGGTCGAGAAATAGAGATGAAATTCTTAATGAACATTCTATAAAAACCAGCATGTCTTAAGAAGGACCTCACTTAAATATCATTATTATGAGAGGGAAGGTGACGAATGATCTCGACCATAGTTTTATCAATAGAAATCACTCTGCTAGAAAATATATGGACTAAATCACGTCCTTCTATTACAATGAAATGACAATTTTCCCAATTTAAGATGAGATTATTATCCTCACATCTTGAAAAACCCATTTTAAACTTTTAGAAGGAATCCCTCAAATGTATCCCTAAAATATAGAGAAGTAATCCATTAGTACCTCTAAAAACCCCCATCATGTCTATGAATATTCCCATTATTCACCGCTAGAATGTACAAGGGGAATTACATAACCAAAAGGGCATGAATATGACAGAAAAAAAGGTTAATAGACAAGTGATTGTTTTTTCCCTAATTCTATAAGCAGACCTCAATTTGATTATACCCTGAGAATCCATATAGGAAGCAATAGAATTATTGACCCTCCACTCTGTTGAGGATTTGATCAATAAAGGGAAAGGGGAAATTGTCATTCTCAGTGTAATATTTTAGCATTATATATTCAATAAATACTCTCCATCCACTACTGATTCTTGTGGGGAAAAGGTCACTATCCTCATTGGTGATCACAATGATTCTATATTTCGTTGGGACTACTAAAATTGGACGTACCCACTCACTCTATGCAATGGGGTAGATGATACCTGCTTTGATCAATAAAATAATTTCATTCCATACCACATTGATAAGACTTGGATTGAGTCTTTATGGGGACGACAACATGGTTTGGTATTTGATTCTAGATAAATCATATGAGTTTCAATTAGTGGGATAATCTTAGGAATATCACAAAGGGTCCAACCAATTTATTTATTATTATGTCACGGAACATTCAGAAGCATCATCACTTGATTGGCCTTATGAGAGAAAGAAATGAAAATGGAAAGGCTGAGTTTTTCCCTAAGAATTCATAATTCAGTGATAAAGGAAGGACCTTAAAAGCAAGATCTGGATGGTTATCACTTTCCACGAATGGAGGGGACATTGTATTGAACTCAGTTTCATTGTTCATATTTCTTGACAGAATTGGTTCTATAAGAGAAGAATTTCCATCTAATAAATCCGCCTGATCAGTGTCATAAATGGGTATGGACTCAATGTAATTTATTGCATCAATGGTTTCATTGATTGGTGATTCGAGAATATAATCAGTAAAAGAATTTAAAATAGATTCATTCTTAGGGGACTAATTTCTCTTATGTGAACAAAGAAAACAAATCGCTTCATGACTTAATCATCCATCAGTAATTTGTTGATGTTCCTCGAATTCACTACCAACACTATGAATCCAATTAACCTCATCATTATTTTAATCATACCTAATTTCAATCTTGACATTGTCTATGTTCAAGTAGAGAGTAATGTTTCCAAAGGTGATGGTCATGTTTCCATTTCTGACACAGATGACAGAGTTGATAGATGCAAATAAATGATGACCAAGGATGATTGGGGATTTCCCTCTTAGACATATTATTGGGTGATTGTAATGTACAATGATGTTAGGTGGGTAAATTAAAATTTTAACATTCACAAAAACATCCTTTATGATTTCCTAAGGAACTAGAACACAAAAATCAGCAAGTTAAAGAGTGAAAATTATGTGTTAGTGTTTTTAGAGTCATATGTATCAAAACATGACATAAATAATGAGGTTCACACTAGATACCAGATAACAAAGAGTTTTTAAAACATTGTTCTCTCTTAACTCAACATTGATGTATGGACATCCGGTATCATTTAACAAATGAAGGAATGGTCCCTTGAATGGTGCTGATCTCATTAGCTTCCAAAATGACTTGATTTTTATGTGAAAATTATCTTTTAAAAGTGCACAAGTCCTTAATGTACATTGAGTATGCATTAACGGTTTGGATTTCATCGAGATGAGGAATGTTCAACCTAACCATAAAGATAATTTCCCTCAATGTTTCATTTAGTTATGGTTTATAATTTCCTCTCATGTGTTGTGGAAAAGGAGAAGGTTGTTTGATTTTTTGATGTGGTTGTATTTACATCACATCTCATTGTGTTTTTCAAAATATGTGTGTTGTACTTCATCATTTTCATACGTTGTGGAATCTTTTAATGGTTCTGGAATGGGTTGTTTAGGTTTCTCAAGGGATTTCCCACTTCATAAATAAATCACTGCATTGAGTAGTTTATGGGATGTCTATGTGTAACTAGATTCTCCTATTAATGTTTAGGATGATACTACCTAAGTAGGAATGGATGGATTTTTTATTTTAATGATTTATAGTTCATGTTTAAGGTATCATACATCTGAGTTCATTTTTACCAATTGATTACACAAGTGGAAAAGTGTTGGAAGAGGATTAGATTTATTAGGGATTTTTGGAGGTTTTTTATCCATAGAGGATACATGGGTTGTTGGATTATTTGTTCCATGGGTTTATGGATTGGTTTCTGGTATTGGATAAAAGGGTGTTGTTATTGGACTAGTTATTGAAAGAACTGGTTATAGTTTTGAATGTTTTTTTGAGGGTTATGGTTTGGTCCTTTTGGATGACTAGGATGTTGGTTTTGTGGTTTGTTATCATTCCAATGGAATCCCTGATGTTCATTTTACATTGTATCGAATGTGTTTTGGTACTGGGTCTTTTTAATGTACAGTGCATTGATCTACACTTGTGGTCTTCATAGAAGAACATATATAATTGAAGGGATTGTTGGGTAGTTGTCTGTCTTATGGTTATTTTTTCACAAATTATAAAAACAAGGTCACCAATTTGAATTTCCATGAACTTCCTTAGAACAATCTCTTCGACATTCTCTATGAGTGTAACATGTTTTTTCCTAAGTCATTAATACTCCCAATGATTGTGAATTCTACTAGATTTGGGTGGCTTCTCATAGTAAAGTGATGTTCCCCATGTTTGGTTTTGTTTGCTTCTTCTTTCTATATACTCATAAGAACCATTTGAGACTTTATTTTTGATGATTCAATTACACATCATGTAAATAAATTGTTTGTTTCTCGTAACCAACCAGTTACTCGTGGAATTTTAAATCTATGCTTTGTTTCAAATCCACTCTTTCATCATAGTGTTCTCTATGTTTCCAGGTGTTCTAGATTTAAATATTTGGTGTCTCTTGTGTTATGGAGCTATAAACATAGTCATGGTGCTATTATATGATACATTGAACCATTATTTGTCAAAGGTGTGGTGTGAGGTTTTGGTGATTTGGAGTTGTATTAGTGACACTCTTAGTGGAACCACTTGTTCGGTAAGTTGTTGATGTGTTTCATAACCTTGAGTTGGATGTTTTATCGGGGTGGAAATATTGTTTTATTTTAGAAAATTTTTTACCCTATCTTTGGCCTATATTTCCCATAGATTCCCCCCATGGACCAAACTAAATTTGGAAGAAAAATGATTTTTTTGGTGTCCAGAATAGGCCGCACGATTTACTAAATTATGCAGCCAAACTGTGAATGGATGTCCATATAATTAAAATCATTTTGAAATCCCAAATTTTCTCTCCCAGAAATAAATATAATTTCCCCATTCTTCCAGAATTCTATCCCAGCTACCATGGGTGGCCTCGAAGCCCTTAAATCCTACCATGGAACTTTTTTTTATAGGGGTTTTGATGGGAAACACTAATATTCTTCAAGGACAATGTTTCATTATCGGTTTCTCCCATCTTCAATTGGATATCATTTCTCTTCCATGAATATAAAATGTGTACCGAATTTTGGGTTCAAACATATGGTGTGATATGGTTTCTTTTAGGTGTAATCATGAGATTTTGTGTTTATGTTCACATCCTTGTGTTGCGGAGGTGGTGCACTTGACGTTTCACACCTACATTTGAGGGTTTAAACAGAATAGGTAGGTTATCTAATATTTAGATATTACATGGTGAGTTAGCATGCTTGATTTACTTATTTTTCATGTTCCTATTTTTTTTGTGGTGTGTGAAAACGTTTTTTGATGGATTTGGATAAGCATTTAATTTTATAGTTTTATTTAAGCTTAAAATTCAGGGATTTTCAAGTGGGACCTTGGGGTAATATTTGGGTTCAATTTACAACATATTAAAGTAACTTATTCAGGTTGAAAGGAGACGTACAATTTTGGTATTTCATTTCCTTGGTGTAATGTGGTCTACAAAAGGGGAATTAGATTCGGTTTTATGTATATTACATTGTTGTATTTCTTAAAGTTGTTTTACGAAAATGTGTGATTTCATTTGTATCTTTTTTTTTACAATTTGAGATGAATTTATAGAACTTGAAATTTTTTTAATATATGCTAAAGGGGATTCCCATTTCTACTTTAGTAGGATTTTGGGGTGATTTTAGTTTTGAATTATTGTTTTTATGTGGGTGTTGTGTGCAAGATATAGTTACATTCCTTGGGTTTGTTTTATGAAAATTGTAAATGATTAATTTGGTTATCCAATTTTGGAAAAGGGTTTATATGTAATATTTGGTATGTATATGAACCTAATATTGGGTTCTGAATGGTAAATTGTTTGCTTATGATGTCAAAAAAATTTACAATGTTTTATAAATTTCTAAAACATTTTACTAAATTAAGATGTGGGTTCGAAACATGTTTGTGGATTGTTTCAAGTGAGTTTGATGATAAAATGATTTTCATTACTGATAATTGTAATATGTGATAAGTGTGTGTGATTTTATGCAAGTTATAATATTTTATAATGATTTATATATTTTTTAATGCATTTTTGGAATTGTTAATGAAATGTGAAATGTGTTGTGGGCTATTTTGGTGTGATTATTATTTCGAAATTCATTTGAATGAAAAAGTGGATTATGTGACTTGAATTATGTACATGGAAAAATTTTGGTTAATCTGTGATGTGAAAGTGGTATTTTCATGTGAAAATTATATTTCAGGACATATTGAACTTGTTTGAGAAGAAGAGGTAAACCCATGTATCTAGATGGGTGAACATGTATAGTATGCTACTGATCCCATGGGGTTTGGAAACATTTTGACGAAGCATGATTGAATCTTTCAACACTAACAGAACTATGATGATGGTGGTGGTGGCGGTGGTGGTGGTGATGATGATGATTAGAGACAACATGTTTATGGATATGTTCTCTACTAGTTGCTTGGGCACGAGAATAGATATTGCGTTGGTTACTCTCACCGAGATATGAGGTACTGAGGACCTACATCTAGCTAGTTCATTTGGGTTATTTTCCCATTGATTATACTTATTAGTCACATTGTTCTCACCTGCAGCATACGATATGTTTGGATGGAAAATTCATTACGATTTGAATTATTTTTAAAAGTGTTAATTCTATAAAATATCACACTTGAAAACTTATTTATTTAAAGTATCTTCTTTCAAGAAAATTGTTACTAGTAATTCATGTAATAAAAACAGGCATGTTTTTCATCTTTGAATGTATATCACATGGAATCTCTGGTTGGTGGTATTCTAATGGGATTTGTTTCACAACCTACTTAGATATTTGGGTGTATGTTGATTTGGTTATATTTTTCGCATGTTCATGTACAACATTTCTGCCAATGGTTCGGGTTTAGTGGTTCTTCGTGATGTCGTTTTTGTGGATATCGCAAGAGGGCGGTGCCTCATTCAATGAGGAGGATTATGGGATGTCCTTTTTTGTCTTTATAACTTCTTTATTGTCTTTTATTGTTTCTTTAAACAATGTAATTCATTTCTGAATTTCTTTAATAGATGGTTTGGTTTGAAAAAAAGAATATTTAATTTATGGAATTTGTTTGTTTCTATATGTTTATAAACTTGGATAAATCATTCCAAACATTCATTTTATGATACCCAAGAAACTTTTTCTAGCTTGGGGGTTCATGAACTCCCTTCATCCCTTACCACAGGCATGATCGGGTGCCAGTTTTGATGGCGTCCATATTCAATTCTTGGAAAAATGTTATCGGATTATGTTCTGGTGAGCTATTTGGATCATATTTTATTGGAAACTGTCTGGATATCCTGGAGTTAAAATTGACATGAATTGGAATTCAGGTTATTGGTTATTTTCCTGATCACCACACCTCTTGAATGGATTTGATTCACAATGTGTTTTTGGGTTTTATCTATGTTTTATGGTTTTCATTGATTGATGATGATTATGGGAAATGAAAAGAGAGTTGGCTAATTGTCCCAGTGAGCTCACAGGGCCTTGCAAGACCTGATTAGAATGGAATATTTTAATAGCACTCTCTCTATTATTGTGAAGTGATTGGAATATATATTCAAACCATATGTCCAGGTTAACCACCAAAACTAGTTTCATCTCGCATTGTCTTGCGTTATTTAGTTTTGAAATCTTGGAAGTTGGATTTAATAAAAAAATATGACATGGTTATATGAATTGTAATGTTTTTATGAAATCAATTTCTAATAAATATTTAGTGGTTAAATTTTTGAAATGTGTAAATAAATTTTCAGAATTATTTTAAAATTTAAAATGGGGTGTTTACACATCTTTTGAAACATGTAAATTATGTCAATGTTGGATTTGAAAAAGTATTCCCAATTGATTTTTTTAAACTATTGAAAGTTGTATTATTTAGATGAGGTATTTTAAAAATAATTTATATAACTTTAAGGTGAGTATACATTTTAATGGTTGGGATTTTGATTTCTTGGTTAGTGGTCTTGATAAAATGGATGTATGTGTTGATTGTTTTGGATTTGAAAAGTGGAAATAATTTTTGTTTTTCAATTTTGTATTTCTATGATAGACCACATTCATTGTGTTATATGGGAAGATGGATGGTAAATGGAATTACTAGATGAGTGATGAGATGGGTCTGAGGAGGGTTCTATGTGTGGCATAGAAAAATGCATTTGTGAGGCCCATAGCTACAATTGGTGGATACGCTAAATAATGAACCGTTTGTTTTCAAATACGTTTTTAAAAGAAAACATGATGTCTTGATGACTATTTTTGGATGTTGTGTACTATGTGTCTTTGAAAATATTGATGTGGTGGTATTTTTAGAGTCCATGAAACTTCTTGTCTGAACCGTGTTTAGTGTTTGTCAATGGTCAGTCAGTTGGGTTGAAGGGCCGATTAGGGGCCTCTTTTGAGAAATTGTTCAAGAATACTTTATTGTAGTACCCCATAAGATCTTGGATCTGTTTTTTGGTATTTATTGACCATGGTAACAGCTTGGTTGGGTCCATGGGTTCTATTGTTAGATAAGGTATTCCCCATTAAGGATTAGGGAACAAATAAAGTGCAAACCAAATTGTTTTGTTGTTGGAAGACCATACAGTGGTTCAATATAAAGAATATTTTTCTAAAGATTTAAATATTGATATTACACAATTTACATTGTTGTTTTTTCTAATCCTCTTGTAAGGTAGATTTATCATGGAAGGTCCAATGAGACCATAGTTTCATTAGCTACCTTATTCATCGAAGATGGAAGTAGTCTGGGGTTCTTCATGTGGATCTGTATCTCAATTGTTTCTAAGGGGGCCGCAAGGTCCTTAATATTATCCTCAATACAAGAGTTCATGTAAACCACTAGTGTGAGAAATATGTTCATAAGAGTATTGTATGTCCACTTTATGGATTGGGGTGTTGTTTGGGGACATGACATATGGTCTCATTCCATGTATTGTTCCAATCGGTCTTAATGGTCATGTTCGGTAATGCCTTGTGATTTTATATGCTTTTTTGAATGTAAAGGTGAAGGTCATCCAATCCTATGAGTGTCCATGTAATGTTGGGATTATGTATCCCTTGGAAGAACATTAAAATCTGTTGTTTTATAGGAATGGGTTTATATGTTTCCTTTCCTTCTATTGTTTTTGACCCAAAGAAGCAAGGAGTGATGTGTGTGCATCTCTTTAGCCCTTCTTTCAATGAAATGTCGAATTAATGTAATGTGAGTTTTGGAATGTTTTATGTCTTGGTGAATCTATCTGGGATTGCAGTGTAGTTTTCTGTGGAAATGAAAGATGATGTTCTAGAATGTGGTTTCCAATACCTAACTTCGAGTCTGAAGATTCTTCAATATTTTGAGCTCCAGTTATATGCCTAGGAATGAATCATGCACTTAGTTAGGGTAAATTCCAAGGTCATTCAAAAAATCACTCAAATACCTATCCTTAATAATAATTCTCGTAATAGTATTAACCTTGGGTGTCATCATCTTGCTTCTATAGTTCCTGTTAGGTGGAAAGAGGTGGAGGGCCTCATTCTTATGTAATCGCCCAATGCCATTATTTTACAATTATTTACTGAATGAGTATTGATGTATGGTTGGGAATTTGGCTAGATAGGTTGAGTGCACGATTTGTACATGGTTAGTAGAAACCATGCCCCAAAAAACCATGAATGTATTAGGATCAACACTATTAGGGAATTGTTTGTCAAACAGTACGGATTAATCGTGCAACCTTTCGAACCGCTTAAATTTGGCTTCTTCCTATGCCAGCCAATCCTGGTAAGTTAAGATGGTTTTTTTATTGTGGGGAGACCCAACATGATCCTCATGTATTTTCTTTTGTAAATTTGGATTGGAATTATACCCCTTGTACATGGGAGTCCGTTCAGGCCTCCCATGTTAGTGTCCCTATCCTATGTCAGAAATACATGAGTTATATCTTATGGCGTGGAGGTTATTTTTGTTTCACCATACTAGAAACTCATATTGGTAATTGTTATTTTATTAGAGGTAGGTTTTCTTATTCTTAGATATCTAACTACTAAAATTTCTATGGGGTAAACATTACGATTGGAGAACGCCTAATGGTCTGGTTAAAGAAAGGTAAGTATAAACATGTATGTTTTTTTTGATTGATTGGGTAAATTTATAGAATGTTATTTGGAGTGTGTTTTATGTGTTTTCTATTGGGATAAAATATGAATGAGCATAATTATTTCAAGAATGTAATGCATTTTTTGGATTGTGGGTGTATTCCTTCCATAACAGATCTCTGGAGGTGTTTCAGCTTTTGGTGGTGAAACTTGTCAAGGGAGTGCATCTTAGTTTATCAGTTGGGTTTGGTTATTTTAGTTTTCATGGTTTTGGAATTACATGGGTTGAAATATTTAATGTGGGGACAATTATCACACCCAAAATTGTAACCTCTTTCCTTGTTTCTAATCATTTTTTGGTTCTTAGCGTTCTCTTTGTTTTCGAATGTCACAGATTTAGATTATTGGTATCTCCTATGTTCTTGATATATGAAAATAGTCTTGGGAGTATTTTATGATACTTTTCCTCATCCATTTCAATGTATTGGTGTGATTTTTTGGTTTTTTGGAGTTGGATTAGTGACATTCCTAGTGGCACCACTGGTGGGTTATGTTGTTGAGGTGGATTGTACACTTGATTTGGTTGATTTATGGTCACAAAAGAGTGATTTAATTTGTGGATTTTTATACCATTCCCTTTTCGTATCATTACCCATAATTTCCCCCATTGATACACCTATATTTGGAGTAGAATTTAAGGTTTTTGGTTGGCCATAATAGGCTACACGATTTACTACACCGTGCAGCCGGATCGTGCAACGCTATCCATGTCATTAATAGTCATTTGAAATCCCATTTTATTCCTCATGGAAATAAATATTATCATCCCCATTATTCCCCCATTTTAACCCAATATACAAGGGATGCCTCCAAGATCTTCAAACCTCTCATGGAACACATTTTTTATGGGGTTTTGCAGGGAAACTCTATGATTTTCAATGTTAGAGATTCCTTCTTTGTTTCCCCCATATTTATTTGGGATTATTTACTATTCCACGATTTTATAAAGTATGCAGCATATAGGTTTCGAACCTAGGGTTTTATATGGTTTCTTTGTGGTGTCATCATTAGATTTTATTTTTCCCTTCAATTCTTTTCGTTGCAGAGGTAGTGTGTCTGATGTTTCGTAGTAAGATTTGAGGGTTTCAACACAAAAGCTATGTGATTCCATATGTAGATAATCTATGATGAGTTAGAATTCTTGATTTAATTATTTTTTGTGTTCATAATACTTTTTTTGTGGTGAAAAAAATCTTTGGATGAATTTGGTTAAGCTTTTAATTATATTTTTTCATTTAAGCTTGAAATTGGTGGCTTTTCATGTTTGACTCTTACGGTAACATTGGGGTTCAATTTAAAACATATGAATGTGATTTATTAGGGTTGAAAATGAATTAAAATTCTTGTTTGTGAATGTATTGGTGTCATGTGGTCCTCCAAAGGTGAATTTGATGGGGTTTTATGTAAAGAACATTGTTGTACTTCTTGAAGGTGTTTTATGAAAAATGTTTATTTTCATGTGTATATTTTGTGGTTGAATTTAATGTGATTTTATAGAACTATAGAATTGTTTAAAAATTGATTAAAGGTCTGAAAATTTCTTATTTGGGATGGTTTTGCTGTCATTTTGGCTTTGAAAGGGGGTTTTCATGTTGCGGTTGTCTGCAAGACACAGTTACACCGCTTGGGTATGTTTTATGAAAAATGCAAATGTTTTGTTTGGTTATCCAAAGTGGGAAAAGTGTGTATATGTATCATTTGGTGAGTTTGATAAGATACTATTTTCTTTTTAAAGGAAAATTGGTTATTTAATATATCAAATATTTTTAGAATGCTGTATAAATTTTTGAACCATTTTAATAAATTTTGATGTTGGTCTGAAACATGTTTGTGGGCTATTTCATGGGAGTTTGATGATAAAATGAATTTTGTAGTTGATAAGGGTATTATGCAATATTTTTTCGGGTGTTTTGTAATTTGGAATATCATTTAATGGTTTTATAATATTTAATAAATGTGTTTGGAATGTTTTAATGAAATGTGAAATGTTTTTTGGGCTATTTTGATATGTGTATGAATTCAAAATTCATTTGAATAAAAAAATAGGGTTATTGGATTTCTGTGATATACAAGTAGGTTGTTTGGTAATTTTGAGATGTGGAAGTGGTGTTTTCATGTGAAAATTATATTTCATGGCTTGATGAAATGGTTTGAGAACAAGAGGGAAACCCGGGTATCTCGGTGGGTGGATGTGAACTAGTATGCTAGTGATCCCTTGGGGTTTGGCCTCTGTTTCACATATCAAGATTGATTATTACAACACTCACTAAAATATTATGGCTATGATGATTATTTTGGGGGCAATAGGTTATAAATATGTTCCCTACTAGTCGCTTGTTCACGAGAACAAATATTGTGATGGTAACCCTCATCAAGATACGTGGTACGTGAGACACAAAACTAGCTTGTTCATATGGGTTACATTCCCATTTCTTGTTCTAATTAGTTATACTGTGATAACCATAGGCATATGGTATCGTTGGATGAAAAATTATATAGTTTGGAATTATTTTTAAATGTGATAACACATTACAAAATCCCATTTGAAAATTATTTAATTTAATGATGCATCTTTTTAGAAAATTGTTACATCAACTTCATATTATGAAAACATGCCTAGTTTTCATATTTGAATTTATATGACATTGAATCTCTTGGTGGTGGTATCCTACTGGGATTTTTATTACACCCTATTTGAACTTTTGGGTGTAAGGTGACATGGTTATTTTTGTTGTATGTTCGGGTACAACTTTAGGGCCAATGGTTCGAGTTTAGTGGTACTTCGTGATGATGTGTTGTGGAGATGTCTTGTATGAGGTTCCTCTGGCCATGAAGAGGTTCTTGGGATGTCCTTTTTTGGTTTTGTACATTTTTTATAGATCATGTAAAATGTTAATTACAATTTTTTTCCTTTAGTACTTGTTATGGGTGATTTTGTGGTTTGTCACTTTTTCCAAAAATGTATTTGATAATAAAAAAACAGAGTTTAACTCAATACCTTTGTTATAGACATTTAGAGTTGCTTTAAAATATGTTAATTAGTTCTAAATTTATATTAAATATGTCTTGGTTTGAAATATTTGGATGTGGTTTATTTCATGTTTTGTTGTAGTTTGTATATAAACTCTTGTAAATCATTCCCAACTATAATTTTATTATACCTGGGAACTTATGACATCCCATTGGGATCTGAAACACCCTTCGGGCCTTTCCATAGGCTGGGACAGGTGCCAGATTTGATGGCGACCATATTCGGTTCATGACACTACCATTCATAGAAAATTTCTACATGAACTCGGGGTAAATAATCCACATTAAGGTACAATGTTAAATGTGTACTTGAACCTTCTTAATGTATCATAATTTGGATCCCCTTAATTTTCAAAAATGTTTTTGATACACTTTTTAAGTGAAATTGTTTTGTGATGGTGGAAGTATTTTATGTAGAATTATATTTCCAATTCTTACGAGGAGTGGATTGCTGCATATCTCAGATTGATTAACCAATTCATTCCTTGATCATTCAGTGAGAAGGGAAAGAGGCTCATCTTATCTGAATCAAGTTGATGTGGTTGAAACTTGGTTTCTACAATATCGTTGAACACTTTGACATGATGGTATGGGAATTCAGACTCCGTCTCACTGAAAGATGGAATGTGGTTTAGGACATGAGGTTTTAAAACATAGTGGTATTATCCTATGAAAGAAAGTCTAATAAAAGAGGGTGAATTTGTCCAAGATGGTGTGAGATAGTCATTTGTGATTTTATCAACTATATATTCTATGTTCTTGACTACCTCATGGGGATTTCATTTTCCATTCCAACTCGGTATTATGAGTTAGTTTATTTGATGACCTTACACTGAAATGGGCTAAATTTTTTACAATATTGTATTTGGAATATTATGATCGAATGAATAGAGTTCCCTTGGTGTACATGACTCCTCTACCCCATTACTATATACCATAAATAGACTATTTGTTTGGTCATTGGTGTAGTCACACATGATCCAAAAGGGAAAAATGATAATGGGAAAAGATAAAAGAATTTGGGTGAGAATAGTATAAATGGGGAAGAGTATAATGGGTGTTGAGATTACAAACATGGGACCCTATAAATGGAACAATAATTTTTCCACACCCAAATTTACACATGATTTTATGGATTTGGGGTCTCTTGTAGTTTAGCATTGGTTGTCAAACCCATAGAGACCTAAGAATTAACCTGCAGACACATACTTTATAGGGATTTTTTTGTATATGAAGTGAAAAAAATGGGTTTATTTTATATGGGGTTATGTGAACACAAAAAGACATGTGTGAATTCTAATTAATTGAATGATTTTATCCTATGTTATCAATTGGGATGGATTTGATGCTTTCCTTTTTCAACTATTTCAATTTCATATATTTTAGATGGGTTCATATAATAGGAGAAAAGAACATCATATATTCTATGTTTAATTCCTACATAACCTAGTTCTAATCACTTATACAATTGGAGGATAAATGCTTTTAGAACACCAAGGTAAATTTTCATATTAGCACATGATGTGTGTGGCCTTAAAATTCAAAAAGGATGAAGAAAATTAAAAATGGTCAAATTATATTCTCAATTAAGAGAATTGATTAGAAATTAATTTGGAGAAAAATAACATCCAATCCAAACACATTCTACTCCATTGTATCAACCCATAAATGGTTAATCCCTCATTGAAGATATGGTTTCAATTGAAGTGGAATGTAGACACATGGGGGGGATTGAAAAAGTAAAAATACAATAAAAATAATATAATCACCCAACCGTTGTGTGAATAATTTCACATGTATTTGTGTGAGTAAATTCACACCATGAAGAAATATAATAAATGTGATATAGGGAACAACAAAATAAGATGAATGGAGACCACTAATTATGAAACTAATGTGAATTTAACAACATACATGATAAAGAGATGCGATAACAATCACAATGTGGTATCATAAAACTACAATGAAACAATGCACACAAGTTGAATAAATCCTCAAACACCACTACCTAAAATAAGAATTTTGGGAGGCTTGGGTCAATCTCCAATCTGTCCATGTCTCACAAATTAATAGTGGTAGGTGTACTGTGGTGGAAGGTTAGATATAGGAGACATTTCTACCTTCGACCCAAAGCTATAGTCAGTATGCATCCACTAAAAAGAGTCACTTAGATGACCTTATAGATGGACTCATTAGAGTGGTCTATAGATGACAAAATTGAAGATCCGGATGTCCCCTGTCATTCTATAAATGTTCATATCAATGAAATTTGTGGTTTCCAATATATTATTAAATTGGTGGATAGATTTTCGGTGCATCATAATCTAGCCCTGAATTTTATCTCAAAATTGGGCCTCCTAGAAAACCCTTGAAACATCCTAATTATCTCTTATCACTTGTTGATGAAAAGTTCCCCATAATTTCATATACATTCTAATAGATTATGAGTATCATTGGGATTAGATCTTGAATGCTATAGTCTCTTTATTGGGCTATTGTACAGTTTTCATTTCCTAGAATGCATTTTCCTGGAAACACATTTTGGTGGTCTTCCAATGTGAATAATCAGTTAGTCCAGAATCAAAAATTGTTCCATATATAATTGGAGTCCTGAAAATAAAATATAAAAATAAAATCAATATTAATTTGTATTTTAGGATGTGTTGAAATATCTACCACAAAATAGTGTATTTTAACAAAGAATTACAATCTTATTGTGATATAATGTTAAAAGGTGTAAAATGCACTAAAATGATGATATTGAATAATTAATATCATGAATATTATAAATGTTAAAAATGAATATTATCCTATTTTAGTTGCAAATCAAACCCCCAACATGATTTTTTCTAGTCTCGAGAAAAACTAGTACTCACCTGTGCATTTTCACGGCGATAAAACATAATTCTTAGTTCATGAGTTCTCATGAGGATATGGTTCACTACTTTTATAGAGGCAATAAAATATTTTTGAAAAATAAAAGAAACTGGGAAAATTGTTAACAGTACAATGGCTGGTAATTAGTAACCTAAATTTAGTGGAAATAATTCATTAAAAGGAACAATAGTTTCATAAAAAATGTGAATAAAACATGTTAAGAATATCTACATAATCTATTAACAGTATAGACTATAGAGGAAAGGAAAATTAAGAAACAATGTTGAAAATAATTGAATAATGATTGATTATTACTTACCATGAAATTAAATCATTCTTTTGGTTTCATAAATAAGAAAACCCAGCTGCTGGTGGGTTATAACCAATGCATAATATAAGCACCATCCCAATGCAGTATGAAATAAAGTTTCAGTACAATATTGATATGAAAATATAAGTTGATGTCACTTCCACTCCTGGTTTTCCATCCTTCTGTAAACCTGTGCCAGAGCTCCTGCCAAACTGCAGTCCCATGGTGTTGTGTCCTGGAGCCGCTTGACCCATGTGGGGAGCTGAAATTTCCAACAATGAAATTAAAATTAAAACATAATCAGTTGGTTTGGGTACCTGTATGTCATACTGATGAGATGAATCCATACCAGCAGGCGACCAGGAACCGGTACTCATGGCTTTGGGGGCCTAAGAATTGGGTGCAATACCAAGTGGAGACCCTGAAATTCCTGCTCATAAAAATCCCATTGAAAGATGAATGGCCTATTATCAAGAACTTATCACTGAAATGTAGCAATGTACCATAATAGGTGGAGATGTCGGCCGAAGTGTTTTAGGACTAACCCCTTAAAGTACAAGGGATTAAATGAGAATACTTTCCCCTGGTTAAAACAAATAGAACTGAGTACAAGAAAGAAAGTGACCCAAGAGAGTGCAGTATCATCAAATAACATAGTAGAAATCATTTTACAACCAAACATAGGTCATAACATACATATAAAAAGAATGAATTAAAAGTTTCACTAAAAGATCACATAAAGATTTAAAAGGGAACACACACCACTGGAATTTTCTTCATCTTCTCAATGAATTCCTTCTGCATTTGTAAATCTTTCTTCTAATTTTAAAATTCATCAACAGATATATTTCCATTCGTGCTAGCAGCTGAAGATGGCCCTTCTATAGTAGATTTTCTAGGAACTTCATGAGATATGGTAATACTATCTCCCATATTTTCATATGTGGTTAAAATTGAAGATACCTTGAAGAGGGTGAGTATGGGACAAGGTTGTATTTGAATCATCACATGATAGAAAAATTGTTGGTTCCAGAGCACCCCCTACATACAGAAACAGTAAAATATATAAATCAGAAAAAAATAAAAATTCTTGAATCTACACATTCCATCAAATGTGGAATTTCCACATTTCAGTATACCATTTTCATAGATAAGGATGAGTAGGATGGAGTAAATTTTCATTGCTCATCTATTCATCCAAAGAATGTCAACTAAACCTGCAGGGTGAAAATCACTGCATCAATATGATTATATATGGATGGGAAATTTATGAATCTGAATATAACAGTACACAATTAAGAGAATATTTCAGTGATATGTCATGCTGCATAAAGATGAACACTCTCACATACCATTTAAGAGAGCCTTCTTTATTTCCATGCAGATACACCAACAACCGACCATTAAAATGAACGCTCTCATATACCTTTCAATGTTGTTACTGTTGGACCCTTAAAATCAATAGTTAAAACACTGGGGTCCCTGCTTCTTCTAATATGGGAGACCTATGAACCCACCAAAGAAATTACAAATCCCCTGTGACATTTATAATTCAACAAGGAAGTGTGCAAATGACTCCTGATGACCACTTTTTCACTTATTCCATCTGGAATAGCTGCAGAATTTTCTCAGACATCATCATAATAGAAGTTAGAATAAATTATAATTGAAAATAATGAAAAGTTGTTATCATTATGGAAAAATAAAAAACATAAAGTATCATACATTTAAAATAATAACAATTAACAAAAACAATGAAACATGCAGTTTTAAATTTCCAAAAAAATAGAATAGATCTTGTTTGGAATAAAGGAGACAGAACAGAAAGTTTACATTACCAAAAAAAAGGGTGAAAACTGTAAAAGAAACTAATTTTTTTTAAGAGAAGATGGTGTGCCACTTGGAGCCAGACCCCATTAATCATTTCTTGTTTGTTATCAACTGCCAGTAGAGTATTGCTTCGTTACTACAGTGGACCTACACTTCTCGATGTTAGATGACAGTAAAATCATTCCCTACAACAGTTAAAATAACAAACGAACTGATCGAGTGGGATCAGGAAAATTAATAATGTTTTTGTGCATGGCACATTTGACTCATGAAGTTACCTTTTCAACTTTATTTATATACCTTGCATCAGATTTCAGCATCAGTTTCTCTACAAATTTCACGTCATCAGAAATTGATATGGAGAAGTAAAAAATTGCATGAGCCACCGGTCAAAGAAAAAACATATTCCACTACTCTAAAAAACAATGAGATACTCAAATAATCACCCCCACACCAAAGTAAAGATAAACTCTCTTTGAACATGATCAGTTCACAAGAAACATGTTTGATTACAATACAAATTTTATAATTTCATCCATATTCAAGATATTGCAAAATGTTAAACATATATTTTATATAATACTATAATTTCATATTAGAGAACACTGTATAAATCAATGGTTAATCATGGATAGAAGATTATAAAATAAGAATTTATCAGTCAATAAAACCAGAGCTAATTAATCCCAAAATATGAAACAATCCGAAATGCTTTTTTTTGTCCATCATTTTTCCATATTTGGAAGTTAAAATAAAGATAGGTCCTTACTGATGGTTTTAAGTGATGAAAGATTCAATTAATTCATAATTGAAACAAAACTCAAGCATTCAGAGATGCATGCTCACAGTTCAATAGGAAAGTTGTCCTTTCAGAGCTCTAAATAATACTGAAGGCAACCTTAGCCAGTCTTGTTCATTCTTCAACTTGTTCTTATCCGAGAACATCCTTATGTCAGCGTCCTGGAAACCTATAACTTCATGATGAAAGGAAGGTCCTTGATCATGGGATTCACTGAGAAAAAGATCCAATTAATTCACAATTGAAAGTAAAAAATTAAGCATTCAGAGATGCATGCTCACAGTTCAAGAGGAAAGATGTCCTTGCTAGAGAACACAAGACTCAATAAGTTCATAGGCGGTTATACTGCTATTTCTATCATAAAGAAAGATAAAATAATATATGATGGAAATGAAAGTGGGAAAAAAGAAAAGTTAAAAGCTACAGTTACAGGCAGAAAGTTACAGAAATTCAACATATTTTAAGAAAACTTAATCTTGCATTGCATCTAATGATACCCAATTGTATTCTCAACAGTCTCTGAAATTAAGAGGAAATAATAATTTTCTTCTTTTCCACCTACACCTACATAAATAACCATCAATGAGAGTATATATATCGATCATTAAACACAAGTCTTAGAAATGAGGCTCATAGAATCTGTTGAAAACATTTCACTTCATAGAAATGGTGCAACCAAAACCATCTTGGAAATAATGATGATACACATGGCAGTACATGTATCCCAGAATCAATACATAAAAAAAT
Source organism: Viscum album (assembly GCA_963277665.1). Lineage (NCBI taxonomy): Eukaryota > Viridiplantae > Streptophyta > Magnoliopsida > Santalales > Viscaceae > Viscum > Viscum album. Next base: position 1,677,372,761 of record OY728133.1, read on the forward strand.
TTAAGATCCCTAGATGAAATAGGAAAAAGAATTTTCTACATGTAAAGAATATCTCATCAAATGTTATAGATTGAAAATTCAAAGGATGAAAAACATAATATCTCTAGGGATTCTCATAACAGTCCATTGTTAGCCGCACACAAGAAATATGAACAGAAAGAAAATAACTATTGATGATAACATTAACTGTCAAAAGCATAAGAAAAATCCATCACAAAGATCAAGCTAATGCAAAGGGTTATTTACAGAAGACCCAGAAAAATAAATGGAAATAGACAAATATTCTATATAATGGGTATAGATAATGGATGTACTGGATATGATATATACAAATGTGTGAAATATTATTGGTAGAAGTAAATAATAAAGAAAATCATTATTTAATTCTAAAAAAGAATAAGATAATAAAACAGAACAAAATGGTCCACCGATACCTGAAAATGAAAACTCATTTCTGCTCACATTCTTCAATATGTCTTCCAAATTGATGGGAAACAGAACAAAATGTACTGTTTTGAGAATTCTGGATGATTATTCTTAATATCACTGGATGATGGAAGGTAAAGGTAGACCAACTTAACAAAACTGAAATTAATCAGTGATTCCGAAGACAAGGTATGATTAAAATAGTTTAAACTACTGAAAAACCTGTGTTGAACACAACCAAAACACAACATGGTTGGTTCTTATGAACATACATGTCCCTGGGAGACACGATATACCCACGAAAATAAGTACAAATGCCCAGATTTGAATAATTGGGATATCCTACCTCTGATACTGAATCCTAACAAATAGGGAATTAGAGTCAGCCAGAGGTTTGACATGGATCCGTAGGACTACTGGAGATAGGTCCATTCCCTTTTTTTCCTACTACAAACCTAAAACCACAGTCCAAGAATGTGTCAAAAACATGTTGATTTGCAATGAACAGATGACCAATGTTAAAAATTTTAGATGAATATCATATCAATGCCAACAATTTAGTGAAAAATAAAAGTGATTATCTTGGATTTGCATGTTTGATTCAGTCACATCCATGCACAGTTAACCATAAAGTCTCCATGTAATTAACATATCTCCATACATGAACTATTATTCAATAGTTACAATTGAAATTTTATATGGAAACAGATTAATCAAAATAGAAAACATGATTGGTATATGAACTAAACAGACTGCAACAAAACATATGTTCTGTTATCTATATATAAGAACTTCATTAATAAGAAAATATGTAACATTGCAACTATTTATAAAAAATAGAAATATATATTTCAATAGAAAAGGCAAACCAAAAATAGAAAGCATCTTTTATTATAATTAAAACTTCAAAAATAATAACACACACTTAATCAAAACAGAATTAATAATGTATGGAATTACCTTTTTGGTGGTGTTAAATATTTTGGTAACAGCCTGTGGTTATGTCAAGAAAGGAATAGTTTACAGATATCCAGGTGGCTAAGACTTCATATACTGCAATTGAGTATTCATCTTAATGAACTACAAGTTAGAGAATGGGGAAAATGCACATAACGACATACCAATTATAGAATGAATAGTGTTTTGGAAAAAAATATCAAATTCCCAAACACTACCCACCAAGAAGATGTAATAATACCCTACGATTTTCCCCAGATTACAGCCCAAAATAAAGAAAACATAAATACATATGAAGCTGGTTTCTTTGTTTCATTTACTAACCCGGAAAGGAAGGCGTTTTTGTTCTAAGTCTCCCGTACAAGTAATATTTTAATGGTTTCATAGGAGACCATCATACATTACTGTTTACAATCTTCCATCTAAGGAATATGTTCGTGAACAGCAAGGAAGCAGAAAAAAATACTCTTGAAGATAGAGCATTACTGAATTACAGAATTAATTAATTTGAAAAAAATAGGCAATCCACAAACTACATATGCAACATCTAACTCAGTAAGTGAACTCTCGATTTTCATATAACATTCAGATAACATACCAATCTGTTGAAGAGTGATGTTATCCTTTCTGAGCTCCAAATAAAACTGAAGGCAACATTTTCCAGTTTTTTTCTTTATTGAGCTCGATCTTATCCGAGAACATATCTATGTTAGCATCCTAGTAACCTATACCAGCATGGAAAAAATGTGGGAAATTTATAATTCATTCAGTTCATATGCTTGTAGTGCATAAATAAAACACGGTGTAGTCAATAGGGAAAACAAATTACCTGCATTAATATGATCACATGAGCATGCATATAAATTATTCAAACCCAGAAACGAAAAGATGATAATAGTCTCTAGTACACAAGTGATTGAAATGAAACATACCAAAAATGGGTGTATGGAGTATAAGTAACCAGGACAACCAATTCTTGATGAAGAAGATTGCAATGAAACATACCTGAACCGAAAAATAACTTAACACAGATTATAAACATAGATTCTTACAACCCAAATTTGTTTCATAACTATGGAAATATGAATCTAACTATGTGAATATGAATCAGAAAATTAGACAGTTAGACATACCAGATGTTTCTCGCAGAATCAAGCATGGATATCGTGAAGCAGTGACGTGGGATTGGGTTTTAAGGAATTGATGTCTTGATGCAGGTATGTTGGCTCAGGCTCAGGCAGCGGTTCCATTAATTCTTGGAGGCGAAGGCGGAGCAGGTTTAGTTGAAGAAATAGTATGTAGAGGCGATGGAACGAAGGAGCGACCAAGGGAAAATTTTGTGTAAGACATGATTCACAGAAACAGCTAAAGACGCGATTCACTACAACAACATATAAATCATAACACAATCAAACATTGTTGAAGGAATAGATAGATAAAATGGCGAAGCAAAGTGTACTTGACATGGGGACAGAAGGCCTCCTCGGAACTATAACTTGGTGAGCAGCGCATCGATGCAAAGAAGATAAACGTGAAATATAATGAGAAGTAATCGCGAGCCGAAGGTGGGTGTAGCAGCAGAAAAAATGATGACCATATATATATGGAAAACTAATAATGTTATGGAGGAGAATTTGCAGTGCGTCTAGGTTTAGACAATGTAGAAGACCGATATCCTTATCAACAGATGCGGTCGCAGGATTGCAGGAGTAGAAGAAGGATCGGGATGGGTACCCATATCAGGAACCCTAGGGATACTGATAAGATAGGTGCAAGGAGAGTGGACGCGGGAGGAAGAACCTGGATGTGAGGAACCGTAATGTCGGAGATGGGTCGTGGTGATGCATTGGTCGGAGTCGAATCGGGATCGGGATGGGTAACCATATCGGGAAACCTAGTCATACTGAGAGGATAGGTTCAGTGCGAGTGGACGCAAGAGGAAGAAGCTGGAAGCGAGGACGGGAAGCCTCGAGATACTGAGAGGATAGGTGCAGCGCGAGTGGACTTGGGCGGAAGAAGCCGGAAGCGAGGAACCCTAATGTCGAAGATGAATCGCGGTGATGCATCGGTGGGAGTCGATTTCTGATGGGTATCGCGGGGGTTCAACTGGATTGTGGAGGGTGATTTGGTAAATGGATTGGCAAAGTGGGTGACGTGGTGCAATGTGGAGGTGACACGTAGGCATAGAGACACCAAGGTTTAGTAGATATAGTGGATTACCTATATTCATTTGAAATTCCTATTGATGTATTCACATGTATAGAGAAAACAATTAGAAAATAATCAAATAAAACTTTAATCATTTAATAATTAATAGAAGACTAAATGTCATAAATGAGTAACATCCAGCATGAAACCATCCAGCACCCTGGAAAATGTCAAATATAACAAAACATCCCACATTAAATGACATCCAGCATGAAAAACCCAAGCTAATCAATCTGCAAAAAAATGTCCAGCATCAAAAACCGCCAACATGAGTAACATCCAGCTTAATAGAAAACATATAGAAAGAAAAACTAATACCAAAATTTCCACCATGAAAACCATCCAGGATGACCAGAAAAAAGTCCATCATGAAAAACGCCCTGCATAAAAAACTTCCAACATGAAAAACTGACAATCAACTTGATAAAAACCCATACCAAAATTTCCACCATGAGAAATCCAGAAAAAAACAATCTGTAGATACAAAAACATTCAACAGGTATAATCTGCAAAGACAGAATATACGTACATGAATTAATAGTAATGACCATTCCTACAATAATTCATTTATGTCGAATTGGTATTGGCCCAGATAATACCCCAGAAAATTTGCAACTGGTGTATAAAGTAAATTTGGTATGTAAATCTTATAAAAAACCTTAAAACTGAGTAGTATACATGTTCTAATAAGGTAATTGTAATGTGAAGACTCCAAAAAAGTATTTAATGCACATAAGATTTCAGAAAAAAGTAATGAAAACCAATTAGATAGTTAAAGTATTATTAGCACGACATTGCATCAGAACATCTTAGTCTGATTTCTCAGTTTTCTTGTTCAAATTACCCTTTGTTCGCCTCTCTAGTTGACTACAATAACATGTACTAAATTTCACTCCACAATAATCATTGTTTCCTCCATATTGGTTCGTTCCTCTAGAGTAAGCTGACTATTAGTCCTCTAGTGATACCATTATTACATTAGTGTATATTTAAGGACATTTTGTTGTCCATTCACAATTATCCTCCCCTAAATCAAATCCAACACTGAAAAACATACATTAAAACTATCATCACAAACCCCATATCTCAATAAAACTGAAACTATCATTCATACAGTTATCACCTTCCCAATAAAACTAATAATATCAGACATTCATACTTTTAGCACCTTCCTCTCAAAATTGAACCATAATTGGAAGAATGATGAGGAAGAGTTTTTAAAAAAATTACCTAGGAATGGAAGTGGAGACAAAAACATAGTTCTCACCCCTCACCATCCCTCATGTGTTGGAGACAAAAAACCTAAGGGAATGAGACTGGAAATAGGGACAATGTGATGGGTTTGGCCTCACCAAACCGGGCATCATGGCGTAATGGGTCAGCATACCTTTTACAGGGTGACCCATGAAGATTTGTTTCAAAAGGGATTTCTCTGTGCCACTGTCCTCCTACAATCAATTTATTAAAACTGTGGAATGTTCAAGAACACATTCAAGAACAAAATATAGCATACTAAAATTATCATGACATAATAAGAGAGTAAACATACGAAACATGCTTCCAATGAAAACAATATTCAAGCTTTGAATGGAAACACATATATTACATACCAACCTCGTATATAATTAATACCATAAATATAGCATACTAACATTGAATGGAATCGAATGAACAATATTCTAGCTTATATGACGACATACTAAGAGAATATACTAACATAATGGCTTGATGGGTTAGCATACCTTATACTGGGTGACCCATGAAGATTTGTTTCAAAAGGGATTTCTCTATGCCATTGTCCTCCTACAATCAATTTATTAAAACCGTGGAATGGTCAAGAACACATTCAAGATCAAAATATAGCATACTACAATAATGACGACATAATATGAGAGTAAACATACAAAACATGCTTCCAATGAAAACAATATTCAAGCTTTGAATGGAAACACATATATTACATACCAACCTCTTATATAATTAATACCAGAAATATAGCATACTAACATTGAATGGAATCAAATGATACCAACCTCTTATATAATTAATACCAGAAATATAGCATACTAACATTGAATGGAATCAAATGAACAATATTCTAGCATATATGACGGAATACTAAGAGAATATACTAACATAATAGTAACATATATGACAACAAAATTATATAAACAGTAAAAACATGTAGTGAATACAACATACTAACAATGAATACAATATACAAAAAGTGAATGGGAATAGATATTGGTGAAATAATATAACTGACAGTGAAATAAAATCATAGCATAATAAGATGGAGGCGTAAGACTGACCAGTTGTGCAAATAATTGATGCAGGAGTCGACTATCATAGCAAACCATATATATCTGTTCGAAGGAGTATCTGTATGTTGGTTCAGCTGTAGATGTAGTCATAGTGAAGGTCGTAGGGATTGAGTATTTGGGAAAACCGAAATTCGGTAGAATGTTGAAGTAGACGGTGATGGCTGAAGAAGATGAAGGAATCAAATGCGCGGAAGCTGGATATGAGAGAATGGAGGAACCCTAGTTTAGGGAGACAGAAACATCAATCGGTAGAGGGAACGCAACAGAACTATTTTAGTCGCGCAGAAATGGTGAAATAGCTTTTGAGTAGCAGAGAAACTGAATGTCGCAGGGATCAAGAATTAGGTAATTCCATACTTCGATAGAAGATGAAGCAGACGGTGATGGCCGAAGAAGATGAAGGAATTAGATGCGCAGTATCTAGATTTGAGAGGATGTAGGAACCCTAGTTTAGGGAGACGGATACATCGATCGAGAGAGGGAACATAGCGGACCTAATTTTGTCACGCCGATGTCGAATAATAATTGATCGTGGAAGGCGCCGAAAGAGGGAAACCATACGCGGGTCTAGCTGTTGGTAAGGCGGTCATCACAGGCGAGTTGCGGGAGGACTCAGATAGAAGATGGTAACCCTAACTGCGCAGTGGTCGAGCGGAGAAGGCGTCGGTGGTAGTCGATTTTTGAAGGGCACGTCGGGTGTATTTGGTGAAGGTAGTGGGTGAAACGGTAAATGTGTATGAAAATATGGGGACGTGGCTTCACGGTGTGGTGACACATATGCCTGGAAGTACCCAGGTTTAGTAGATATAGTGGATATATCTCAAAAATATGAAATTTTAATTCCCTTTTAAAAATCATTTTAATTCACAATGATCACCAACATAACATATATGAATAAATTATGAAATCCATAAACATTTTTTAATTCAAGATAGATTAATAAACATATCCTAATCCCATGATCATTCTTTTTTTCAAATTCATTTTAATGTTTCATTGACTATCAATTAAGAGTAATGATGTGTCATACAACACAATAGACATGGGGCGTCATCTTTATTTAAGGGGGAAATGATAGAAGCACTAGGTGGAATCACATTTCATTATTAAGAGGAGTATTCAATATTTTTATTATATTTTCTTATATTTCTCAATGGTAATTGAAATTGCACACAACATAGTCAACCCATGTAGCGAGACATTGCTGATTACTCCAAGGCTCAATTTCCTTAGGGAAACAATTGAACCCCATATATTTGAGCATTATCTTGAGCTAACTCAGTCGAAAACTAATTCAAATGGCCACAAAAAGTGATAAATTTACTAACTCTACCCCAGACAACTATGGATCCATGATCCTAAAGTGTCGAAATCCACACATTATGTCCTTGAATTTCTCTAAGGAGAAATTTATTATTATTTGTAATTTTTTGAATAATCATATTAAAACAAAAATGACCACCAAACATGTGTTAATGTTTTTGGGACCCCATGAAATCCAACTAATAACCCACAATCCAAAGGTTGTGCATTGTGACATTTTTATATGGTTGAAAATATAAATGATTAAATATCCCATTAGTTATCCATACTTTCTATAATCGATGCTAATGAGATTATACATGCATTAAAATAAGAATTGAAGAATGATAAATTATTTTATATTATGTATCAATGTATTCAATGTGTATTATCAGGTTCAAAGTTAAAGGAAATTTTCCTTTCATTACGAGAACATTTTTTTTTTCAAATTAGTTTTTTCAAAAAAAAAACATTTTTACAGAAAATATATTTTTTATTTCATCCCCACAACATAAAATAACAATGTCACTAGTGATTGAGAAATAGAAAATTTATATGGGGGTAGTGTAAAAGATTAAGAGTTCAAAAAGGAAACTGAAATTTAGGATCATGGAATTTAGCCACCTTCTGGTTGAAGATGACTTTTTTCTATTCCAATTTAGCCCATTGATATCCATGTCACTCGCAGAGTTCCATAGTGAAAAAATGAATACCAAATAGATAGGCAAAACAAATAATATATATAATAAAAAATTAAAATATAAGCTTATATAAAAAATTACAGAATTAATAAGCTTTATAAATCGTAGGTATGTGGTAAACATGTTCCATTGTATTTATTTGGTCCCAGGATCGAGTCCTCGTGTCTTCGCCAGTTGAGATAAGGTTTTCCCCATGACCTAAGACATTACCTTTTAATTTTTTAAATAATTATTATATTGATTTTTGTATTTTTTTAACCATAACACACACAAAAATAAAATAAACTTATGATACATTGTCTTCTTCTAAGATATCTAGGTAAGACATTACTCAAAGATCACACCATGCGATAGAGATGAATATGGATCTTCTATTTCATACACATCCACAATCATAATATAAGAACATATCAATAGTCTACAGTACCATCATATTCATTGTATGTTCTTTTCATTTAATATAGATTTGATTTACTATTCTTATTTGAAAAAAAATTATTCAAAATGATTGGAACCATGAAAACCATGGGTTGCCTCCCATGCAGTGATTTTGTTTGATATCATCAGCTCAACTTAGACCCCTAATTATTTATGTATTTTCCTCATCAAAGGTTGGTTAACACATTTATTCATCAAATTCATGTTTTTAGAATGATTCAATGATTGTTTTGACTCAATGAACATTAACATTAATGATATGACCATTGGTGAAAACTTGATTTTCTACATCCCCATGGGGGTAAAACATATGCACAATGTATGGACCTAACCATCTAAACCACAACTTTTCCTGCTGTAAATAATGTTTAGAACTATAAAATAGAATTGTAATTCCCAATACAATGTGTTTTGTAATGTCCTCGACTTGGAAGCCACTAATTCGGTGCTCCGAGCTGGGTGGTTACATGACATTTAGAGTGCCTCCCCGTATGCCAAAGGCTGCCAACAAGCAGCGGGTGTCTATGGAGTCCAGTGGGGAGACTATAACCCCTTTTATCAGAGTAATCCAAAACATAAATAAACCAAATATTGGAAACATTAACCAATAAACATGGAGAATGTATAACTAATTCCAATAATAAATATTTCTTGTCATACTACAAGTGCAAGAGTAAACAAAAGCACAAAATGAAGACAATGAAAAAATCACCAAAATGATCCTGACTCCATGTTTGGATCCTCAACCAAGTACTTCTCATGTCCACTCACTATCTAGCAAGGACCCTTTCCCTTCTCCTAACCTGAAAACATGAAGTCTTCTCGGGTACTCAATGGCGGCCCCAGTAGGGTGTGAGTACAACTCAGTTGGCCTCCACCTACAATGTCTACAATGATATCCAGTATAAACAGGTAGTGCATACAATGGAAATATTAATGATATTGTCCAGGTAATTATCTACTGTGCCAATAACCAGTTTATAGCCAATGCCATTACCACTTCCATTACAATTCAATTCATACAAATTATCACCACTTACCATTTCACCACATTTCCATGTGTTAATCACATATATTATGTTACAGGGGTCCAAGGAAAACAATCAAATGTAAATGGTAAACACATTGTTATCCTATCTCACTAGGATTAACTCCCTAATAGCAAACATAACTCACCACGAAGCCTCAGTGTGGGTGGATTACCATACCCTCACCTCGAAGAAACAGTCCGGGTGGATAACCATACCCTAACCTCGATGCATCAGTGGAGGTGGATGCAACTGTTTGGAGAATAGATCATTAGTCCTCATTCCTAACATGTGCATTTATGGTGGAGTTCAGAGAATCATTCGTAACTAGACCCATGGGTGTAGATCCTAAATCCATACCCCACTCTACCAAGCCATGTGCACATGCTTATTTATAAAATCAACTATCAACCATCAATCCATTTCCCTTTTACAAACACCATTATCCACAAACACATGAGAATTCACATTATGCCTTAACCCATTAACACATTACCATTTCACATCATTTTACCATTCACCCAATTCCCATGCGTTATTCCTATCTCACTAAGCTATCAACACTAGACCCATAATCCATCCCATTATTGCCTTTAATTAGTTTACATATTAACACATTTAACCATTTCATCATTCCCATGAGTCATCCATTCATCCCATTCCCCATAACCCTTAGGTCAATGCTAATTCAAGGTTCACCACCTATCATCTATTACAAGTTCAACAAATCATGAAAACCTAAACGTCAAGGGCTCTACCATATATTATAATATGATAACTTGTTTAATAACAATCACTGAACATGAGAAAAGCAGACACATCCCATGGATGGGCTCAATTAGGTCATGTCATTCTCAATGCATCCCATGGGGATCGTGAGCATTTCCATTTACCATTTTAAGCATCCTTTATGCCAAAAACATCTAGGATGATCAAATCTCATCAAATGAAAACCATGAACAAAGACACACATTCATAAATCCACCATAAAACTATGGGATAATGTTTTTAGACCACCTACCTTGAAACCGTGGTTGAACGCACTCTCAATCGAGTCCTTAGACCTCGATCCGACCAAACATTGGATCTTCATCACGTAGCTTCAATTCGAATCCAAAGTCACAAAAAACACCCTAGAATAAATTGAGAACCACCCTTGGGAAGCTTCGGTCGGCCATGTTCGTTGCTAGGGTGTAGAGGTGATAAATGGAGGAAAAGATCGAGTTGGTGTTTAAAAGCCCAGAGTGGAAATTTCATAATTTTTTCCCAACTTGTAGTGGCCACACATTTCAGAAAACCGTGCGCAGACCGTGTGCATACCACTATCTGTTGTAGGAGGGTTTGCACAGTTTACTCGCACGGTTAGCCAAACCATGCAAAAACTGTGTGCAAGCTACTATCCTGAGGAAGAAGGGTCCCACTATTTTCTAGGGTAGGCCGCATGGTTTACTTGGCAGTGCGTAGACCTATGCCCTGGCCTGTCTTGCCCAGTTTTCCATTATTTCGTGTCCCGAGCCCCCAGAACACCCCCAAGGCCTCTCACACTTTTAGGAAACATTTTGAAGCCCCAAAACAAAGGGTTCTACCAAATCACAACAAAAACATCCCTTTCAAACAACTGGGATCTCACAACCTCCCGACCTTATAATGGCTCATCCATGAGCCGAGTTTCCAAGCCTCATTGCTCCACCGAAGTGAAGTGTTCGGGCAAATATGTCGGTATATCTGATTCCTATAGCCAATATTATTCTTAAACCATCCCATGCTATCATAGTACTTTCACTAATGGCACAACTATGCCTTGAAAGACCTTTTCACTATGATCCACCACACGAAATGGATGCTCCCCAAAGGATGCATCAGCCTCAATCTCCACATGGGTCAGGGTGAGACTATCGAAGCTGCAACACATGAAACACATCATTAATCCCCCCATACTACTGTGGAAGAGCCAGTCGGTAAGCCACTGTTTCGATTCTCTCCACAATCTCAAAAGGTCCCACATACCTGGGTGCCAACATACCCTGCTTTCGTATTTGATGGTGACCCAACAATGGAGACACCCGAAGGAACACATTATCACCCTCCCCAAACTCGAGTTCTACACCTCTATTCTGCATACGACTTCTCCTTACTCTTAGATGTAGCCATCCTCTTCCTGATCAACTTAAAATTATCTGATGTCTCCTGTACGATTCTTGGCCCCCACAACCTAGATTCACCAGCCTCTAGCCAACACAAAAATGATCTACATGGCCTCCCGTAGAGTTCTTGAAACTGTGCCATCTGAATCGTATCCTAAAAACTATTTTTGTCGGAAAACTCAACGAACAATAGGTGCCACTCTCATGAACCACCAATTTCCAAGACACAAGCTCTTAACAAGTCTTCCAACACATGGATTGTACGCTATGACTGCTCGTCTAACTGTGGGTGGAATGTCGTAATCAAAAACACCTTCGTACCAAGAGCCTTCTGTAATCTTTTCCCAAAACACAATGTGAAACATGCATCTCGATCCAAAACTATGGTCCACGGAACACCATGCAACCGCACTACTTTCAAGCATATAGGTATCCAAACTGGTAGACTATAAAGGTCTCTTGAATCTGTAAGAAATGAGACCCTTTCGTTAACAGATCCACAACCACACATATTGAATCATTCTTCCATGGCATCCATGGATTACCCATGTCAATGTCCATTGTCACATCATCCATCTTCTATTTCTCAATGGGAAATAGATGCAACAAACCACTTGGGAAATGATGCTCGACCTTCAGATGCTGACACGTGAGACACCATTCCACGAATCCCGCAACTTCCTTCTACATTCCAGGACACCAAAACTACCTTCAGAGATCACAGTACATCTTGGTCAAACCAATATGCACTGCCCATTTCGATACATGGAAGTCACACATCAACTCTTCCCACACACACTTTGGCACAACCACACGATCACGAACATGAAAAACCCCATCCATGCTGACAGCTCCTCCATAAGGATGCTCCCCAACATTATGCTTCTCCTTCATGATCAAATTCTCAGGCTCATCACAGTGACCTTCCTTAACTCAGCTCAAAACCATCATCTCCATCTCTAAGGAATCAAGAGTGACCTGACCACCCTCCTCCTGCACCTCTATGTGAATCTCTGCAAACAAGGCCATCCCCTTCCAATAGGTTATGGACTCCTAAACAACCTGATCCTAGACCTTCCTGCTTAGATAATTAGAAACATTTTTCCCCTTTCATGGTTTGTACACCAACTCAATGTTAAAAGACTGGAGATATTCAACCCATCTTAACTGCTGAAGATTCAGAACCCACTATTAGAAGATTTACATTAAACTTTTATTGTTGGTGAACCTAGTAAACTATTATCCCAATTGATAGTGCCTCCAACACATCAAGGCATACACTACTACAACAAACTCAAGATCATGAGTTGGATAGTTCCACACATGGGGTCTCAACTACATTGACCCATAGGCCACAACGCGCTCATCCTACATCAACACAGCCACAAGTCCGACTCCTGATGCCTCACAAAACATGATGTACTTCATAACTATCTTAGGTAAAATCAAGATAGGTTCGGTCGTCAATCACTTATTAAACTAATGGAAGGAATTATCACAATCCTCAAACCATTATAACATTATTACATTGTTTTTCAAACTTGAGAGTGGTGCTGCCAAGCGAGAGAAATTATGAATGAACATTTGGTAATAACCAGCCAAACACAGAAAACTACAAAATTCAGAAACACTCTTTGGATGCTCCCAATATACAACTGTCGGCACCTTATCTGTATCTACTAAGACACATGCCTCTGAAATAATGTGACCTAGAAAATGCACCTCACCTATCCATAATTGACACTTTGATAGCTTGGCGTATAGCGGGTTCTCTCTTAGCATGCCAAAGACGATGTCAAGAGGTTGGGCATGATCGTCAGGAGTTTTAGAGTAAACTAAGATAACGTAATCAAAGACAACCAAGAAATGATCTATATAAGTATGAAATAGCCGGTTTATCATGGCTATAAACCCTGCAGGTGCATTGGTCAAGCTGAAAGTAATTACCACGATCTCAAACAAAATGTACTGACTCTAGAAAGTAGTCTATTGTACGTCAGAAGACCTCACACTCAACTGGTGATAACCCGGCCTTAGATCAATAATAGAAAACACCAATGAAACCACCAATTGGTCAAACACTTCATCAATTCTAGGAATAATGTATCGATTTTTCACCGCCATCTAATTCAACTTTTGATAGTCAACACACAGCACCAACGACCCATCAACCTTCATTGAAAAAAAACGGGAGATCCCCAAGGAGACATAATAGGATAGAAAAAAACCCTTACATTCCAACGCCTCATATAGAACCTTCTGTTCCTAGAGTTCTTCCGGTGCCATTCGGTATGGTGGAATAGAGATTGGCTCCTCTCCCGGCAGCAACACGGGCGTGAACTCAATATCCCTATCGTGGGGGGGGGGGGTAACCCTGAGAAATTTCCAGAAAACCCATCTAGAAACTGATCCACAAAAAGAGGAAAATCAAAATTTCCCCCTCCCTCATCATCATAAAGCATGAGACATGCCACTTGAGCCATGAGTCTACTCAACCGCTGACCAATCGGTCCTGCACGCCCTGCTCTAACATCCCATTCGCCACGGTGGACATAAACGTCACCCTCATGTGACCTGGACGATACTATGCGGCGATAACAGCCTATTTCAGCCTGATACAGCACCGACCAATCCATTCCCAGGCTGAGGAAAAACCATGACATCTCGAGAGAGAACAAATCCCATTGGAAACGTTACCCACCGACTTCCAAGGCACACTCCTTTCATTGTTTGGTATCCTCATCCTGCTCCCCCAACAAGGTTTCAATTGACATAACTCCATACAACCTATACACAAGTAAAACCTATGCTACCACAAGTTGATTAGAGGTAAAATAGTGTGTGGAATCAGTGTCAAACAATGCACTAGATAATGTAGAAACAAAAAGGATCGTACCTAGAACAGTTGACGGTCCGACCTCTCCATCACCAGTTGGAAACTGAACTGCGTGAAGCTGACTTTTCCCTCTACCCTGGGCTCCAGCCTGAGCACCCTATGCCACACTACACTGATGGCATGAGCGATATTGCTCTGTAGATCCACGTCCAACAACCCTTCAAGTATGTCCCGTGGAGCATCAACTACCTTCCTGATATGGGGAAACTGATCCCCTTCTCATACCTGGCACCTACATTCCATCAACATGCTCACCGGTCTACTGAGGGTTTTTGTAGAGCCTCTGCTCATGCCCTATCCTGCCGCATGAACGACACTCAACTGGAGGTCAAGGACACTGACCACGCATATACCCCATCCTACCACACTAATAACAAAACTACAGGTTCCCATTGTGAGAAGATGACCCTCTCTTCAGACCAAGTTGCTGGAAACATTCCAAATTGAGCTTCTGAACTTCGAAAGAGGCACCACTTGTCTGCCTAGATATAATGACAAGCCCACCAGCCGAAGCCCCCTTTAGGTTCCCCTCAGAGATGAGTTTATGATCCATCACCTTTACAAACCCCTTCAAGAAGAAGATTTTTTACTTGAGACATGATCTCATGTCTTAACCCATCTTGGAAATGTCTTGCTGCCACCGTCTCATCCCCTGCTAACACTGGGACAAAGCGTCTCAAATCCGGGAAGCGACTTGCACAGTCCATCACCAATAGTGATCCCAGAGTCAGGATCATAAACTCTACAGCCCTCTCCTTCCACAATGTCTAAGGGTAGAAATGATCCAGGTGATTCTCTTGTAAAACCTTCCACGACATCCCCTCAACCTTCTTAGTTTGATCCTGAATGCCCCACCAATGCCTATCCTGGAACCTCCACATTTAAATGGTCAGCAGTACCCACTTTTCAACCAGGGTCTCTATATGGTCCAATATAGTTTGGACAGACTCTAACTAGAACTCTGCTACCTCTGGTCCACACTCTCTGGTGAAGGTGAGAGGGTGTTGTAGCTCGAACTCCCTGGTCAGCTCAAACATATTCGGTGCAACCCGCCCTATCTCCCGATCCATCATCTGCAAAAGTCAAGACATGCTATCTTAGAACTCTTCTTCTCTACATTTATTGATAGCCGCATTTTCTTGCTCCTCTACTGGAGTAGTGTTATCAAAAACACCCTCTCATTGCCCAACTGGTATCTGACGTCGTGGTGGCATCTCTCTACATTGCCAAGCACGAGATTTAGCACACATAACACATAATGTTCACGACTTTTTCAAAATATCTTTACTAGATACAAACCAATTTCAAATTCCAATTCAACAACATTATCACCTCAAATTCACCGCCCCGACCATCCCTACCATGGTCCATGGTCCACTTGGTGTGAGAAAACATGCACTACCACCAAACTCACACAAAATTTACAAAACATTTTCTACTTCATTTCAGACCCTTATGTTTCATTAAACATCAGTTACCCACTTGTTTAATTTCACTTTTCTCATTATTTATTGGTTTCAAAAAATGGATAATGCACCCTATCTTCTTTCCTCACACACCCATCCCGTGTGGGTGCCTAACATGATGCATGCCCCCTATCTTCTTAGGTTCCTACAATGATGCATGAATGAAAATCCTTGTGTTGCTAAGGCCATGAGACAAATATCATAAAATAGTCACATCAAACCACATGTGCATCACCCAATAGTGATATATCATCAACTATAACATCTCACAACCTAGAACAACATTTCCCAGCTTGGGTGACTTGGGTTTTCCCTCATACATGGGTTAGATACTCCCAAGAACGAGCTCACTACCAAGGCCCGACACATCTTACCCCTTGGCTACCAATCCCAAATAACAAGACCTCAGAGAAGGAGAAAAAAGACCTCCTCTGATACCACATTGTAACGCCCCCGACCGAGAAGCCACTAAACGGTGCTCCATGCCGAGTGGTTACATGACCTTAAGTGCACCTCCCCGTATGCCAAGGGCTGCTGACTAGTAGCGGGGGTCTATGGAGTCTAGTGGGGAGATTAAACCCCTATTTTATCATATTAATCCAAAATAGAAATTAACCAAATAACAGAAACAATAACCAATAAACACAGAGCATGTATATCCAATTCCAACAATTAATATGTGATATCATAATAAAAGTCATTGAGTGAACAAAATCCTAAAATACAGACAACAACCAAATCCCCAAAATGATCCCAAATCCAAGTCTGGATCCTCCACGAAGTGCTACCCATGTCCACTCACTATCTAGAAAGGAACCTTTCCCTTCTACAGACCTACAAACACGATGTCTTCTAAGGTACCCAACGGCTGCCTAAGCAGGCTATGAGTACAACCCAGTAGGCCACCACCAACAGTGTCTACAATAATATCTAGTATAAACAAGTAGTGCAAGGAAAAAGAAAAAATGAATGAAAATTTTAAGGTAATTAATTATGGTGCAATTAACCAGTTTAGAGCCAAATACATTTCCATTTCCATTACCATTCATTTCATGACAAGTATAATCACATAACATTTCACCACATTTCCATGGGTTAATCACATACATTGCATTACATGGGTCTAAGGCCAACAATCACATGTAAGAGGTTATACACATCGTTATTCTATCTCAATACGATTAACCCCCTCAGAGCAACCATACCTCATCGTGAAGCCTCAGTTCTGGTGGATTACCATACCCTCACCTCAAAGCATCAGTCCGGGTGGATAACCATACGCTCACCTCAAAGCATCAGTCATGTTGGATGGAACTATTAGGAGAATAGATCATCAGTACTCATTCCTAACCCATTCAATTATGATAGAGTTTAGAGAATCAGTCTTTACTCGACCCATGGGAGTAGATCCTCAAGACATACCCCACTCTACCATGCCATGTGCACATGCTTATATATATAAGAAACCATCAACCATGAAACCATTTCCCTTTTTCAAACACCATTCAAAACAATCCACATCAGAATTCACATTATGCATTAACCCATTAACACATTACCATTTCACCAAATTTAACCATTCACCTGATTCCCATGAGTTTTGCCTATCTCACTATGCATTCAACACTACAACCACAATCCATCCCATTATGGTCTTTAATCAGTTTACATATTAACCCATTTAATCCATTCATCATTCCCATGAATCAGCCATTAAACACATTCAACAAAACCCTTAAGTCATTTCCATGTCTAGGTGCACCATGTAACTTCTATTCCATGTTCAACCAATCATGAAAACATATACATCAAGGGCTCTAAAATTTATTACTAAAAGGTAACTTGTTTAATAACAATCACTAAACCCAGGAAAAGCCAACACATCCCATTTATAGCCCAAATTTGGTCATGTCATTCTCAACGCATCCCATGGGGATTGTGAGAGTTCTAATTTACCATTTAAGCATCATTTATGCCAAACACATCTAGGTTGATCAAAGCACATCAAAAGGAAACCATGAGCAAATCCACACATGCATAAATCCACCATAAAACTTTGGGATATCGTTTTTTGACCACCTAATCCACCATAAAACTATGGGATAACGTTTTTTGACCACCTACCGTGAAACTGCAGTTGAACGCACTCTCAATCGAGTCCTTAGACCTCAATCTGCAAAACCATTTGAGCTTCAACCCAGAGTATCTATCTATATCCTACAGCACAAAAAACACCCTAGAATCAATGGATAAAAACCCTTAGGATTCTTTGGTTGTCCATTTTCATCACTAGGGATGAGAGGAGTTAAATAGAGGAAAATACCGAGTTGGGGTTTAAAAGCCCGGAGTGGCAATTTAGTAATTTTTTTCCCAAATTAACTGGCCGCACTATTTGTCCGCACTGTTTGGAAAGCCGTGCACAAACCATGAGCATGCCACTATTCATAGGAGTATGGGTCACATGGTTTAGCCCACGGTTTGGAAAACCATGTTCAAACTGAGCGAATTCTTTTTTCCGGAGGAGGAAGGGTCAGACTATTTTACTGGGCAGGCCGAATAATATACCTGGACATGCGCAGGACGTGCGCCATGTCCTGTCTTGTGCAGTTTTTCTTTCATTCTTTTCTCGAGCCCCAGGAACACCATAATGGCTTCCCACACATTCATGAAACATTTTAAAGCCCAAAACAAAGGGTTCACCCAAATCAAAAGAAAAAGATACCTATCCAAAAAATGGGATCTTATATGTTTGGTTTTTGGATTTCTAGATTGGTAGTCTTGTACTTTAGCTTTATTGGTCCATGAATTTTCATAAGCCTCCATCCTATGTTTTTTCTTGTTCATTGAGACTTAATTTATTTATTGGTTTGGACAATGAGAGGTCATAACTCAATTTCTTAATTTTCTAAAAGGCTTTATGATCAATCTCCACTAGAAAATGGCATGATTTACCATAAACCAACATATATGAGGACATTCCAAAAATGGTTTTAAATTCGGTTCTATATACCCAAAGAGCATCTAATAGTTTTCTTGTCCAATATTTCATTGATGGATAAACATTTTTCTTGAAATTTTGTGTGATTTATCGAATGGATAACTCAGTGTAACCATTGGTCTGGGGGGTAGAAATGGACACATTGTTGTAAATTCCATACTTTTCCAAGAGATCTACGAATAGAAGAATGGAAAAATGAGTTCCCTGATCACCAATGGTAGTCCATGGATCTGAAAATCTAGAGAGGATGTTTTCATTGAGAAATATAATCACTAACTGATAATAAATAGATTTTTTTTGGAATGGGATCAAACCATTTTGATAAATAAATGTTAGCTAAAATCATGTATAAATATCCCGTAGAGTTTGGGAAGGGACCTAGGAAATCAATTCACTATCGGTTAATGATTTCAATCACTATGATGAGACTGAGTGGCAGTTTATTCTTTTTTGTGATGGACTCTACCTGTTGAAACCTAGGACAACCTTGAAAAAAATGTGCAAGAGTCCCTTGAGAGGGTGGTCCAGAAGAGACCACACAAATAAACCTTTCAAAAAGTTTTCTTAAGGGAAACATGACCTTTACATGCTTCACTATGACAGAATTTATGGATGGACTCTTATATCGATTCTCAAAAACACCTCCAAATAACTTGGTCAAGGAAAAACATATAGTCATATGGATCTTCAAACACATAGTTCCAATCATTAGAAAAAAATTTCTTATGATCTTGAGTCCCTAATAATTTTGGAATGACTCCTCTAACTAAGAAGATTCCTATGTCGGCATACCAAGGGAAGTCCCTCAAAAGTATATGTATTCAACTGGAATTAAATCAAATCCATAAAAGTGAGATAATTTTTCATAAACTTCTATTATAGATAGATGATCAGATACCACATTTTCAACACCCTTTTTTCATTGAATGAGAGGTCAAATTATTTCATAATAAGGACCCTCCTAATCAATCTAACATTTTCATCTTGTTTTTGGAAATGGTATTTCAAGGCTGAATTGGAAGTGAAGTAAATGATGGGTGATACTAATAGATAATACATGAATTTCTTTATGTCAAAGTCAATAGGAATAAACTCTTTCATAGTGGTGGTGTATTTAATTTTTTCATCAATTATTGATTTTCATTCATAAGAATTGACACATGATGTTTTCTCTCAGCATTGTCCAAAGACTGCTTCTACAATGAATTCACTCGCATCGAACATGAGTTCAAAAGATAGTTTCCTATTTCAAGATTCTATGATAGGTGGAGAGATGAGATCTGAATTTAATGTAGTGAATAATTCCTCAATGCTTTATGTCCATAAAAATGGAGCATCATTCACTAATAGAGGATAAAGTGGTCGAGAAATAGGGATGAAATTTTTAATGAATCTTTTATAGAAAACTTCCATATCATAAGATGGTCCTCACTTCAATAAAATTCTAAGGTTTTAGAAGGTGATGAATGTGGTCTAACATAGATTTTAAAATTAAATACATCTACCAGAAACTATATGGCCTAAAACAAGTCATTTCTTTACCATGAAATGATATTTTTCCCAATTTATGATGAGATTATTAACATCAAATATTGAAAAAAACCAATAATAATTAAAAGGTAATCCCTTAAAGGTATTCCCAAAGATGGAAAATTCTTCCATGAAGACCTGTAATAAACCCCCCACCTTGTCCGAGATGATTCCCATCATGCACCACTGAAAGACCTGGGGAATTACATAACCCAAATGGAATGCGCTTAATGGAAAAAGTGTGGAATGAAAAAGTGAAGGTTTCTTTTCCTTGATCCAATAAAAACACCTCAATTTGTTTATACCATGAGAATCCATATAGTATCCAATATAATTAATAACCCCCCACTCACACAAGGACATGAAAAAAGAAGGGCAAGGAGAAATGTTCTTTATTGGCACAATAGTTTTGCTTCTTATAGTTAATAATGCCACTGTATCTAATACTGACCAATGTGGGGAGAATTTAACCATCCTCATTGGTGATCAAAGTGATTCCATCATTCATTTTGACAACATGAATTGTTATTTCCAACTCATTCTCTTTAATGGGGTAGATGATAAATTCTTTCAATAAATTTAGAATTTTTTTCTTTATGACATCCATAAGATTTGGATTGAGTCTCCGCTGAGGTTGATGGCATGGTTTGGATTCAGAGTCGAGATAAATCCTATGAGTTCTATTTATTGGGATAATCATAGAAATATCATAAATGGCCCATCAAATTTCATTCAAATGCATTATTAGGAAATCCAGAAGTATCATCTCTTGATTGGATTCCTGAGAGGAAGAAATGTTAACTAGAAAGGATCAATTGTCCCCTAAGAAGTAATACATGACTGATAAAGGTAGGACTATAAATTCTAGATAATATTTTTTATATCATTCCTTGAAAGGATGTGGACTTCGTAATGAACTAAGTTTATTTGTTCTTATTTCTTTAAAAAATTGGTTCCTTGTAAACAGAATTTTCACCAAGTAAATTGGCCAGATTAGTTTCATGAATGGGTATGGACTCATTGTTATTTATTTCATTAATTTTATCATTGATTTTTGATTGTATAAAATCATCAATATACCTATTTCAAAGATATTAATGGCAAGGAGAAAAATTTCACTCATGTGAAAAAAGAAAATCAATCTCTTATTGACTAAAACATCATTCAGTAATTCCGTGATGTTCTCCGAGTTCAATATCAATACAAAAAATCCATTTATCCTCATGGATTTTCTCATCATCCCCAATTTGATGACATTGATTTTATATGTTCAATTCTATACTCATGTTTTCAATGGTGATCGTCATGATTCCATTTCGGACATAGATAACATAGGTGATTGTTTCAAGGAAGGAAAAAAGCAAGGATGATATAATTTTTTACCTTAGGACCTATGATTTGGTGATTTTCATGGACAGTGAAGTCAGTTGGGTGGATGAAATTTTCAAATTTCACCAAAATATATTTTAAGATTTTCTTAGGAACTCGAACAATATGATCATCTAGTTAACGAGTGACAGATGTTGTTTAGAGTTCATCGAGCCCTAATAGATAATACACGACATAAGGAATGAGGTTCACACTAGATCTCAGATCACCAATGGTCTTTGAAACCATTGTTCTCTCCTAACATAACATTATTGTATGGACATCATAGATCTTTCAACATTATAGGAATGGTCCCTTGAATGGTGGAACTCACCTTAGCAGCAAAGAGGACATGGTTTTATGTAAAATATTCCTTTTAAAAGTGTACATATCTATAAGGACCTTTGATATGGCACTAATGATTTGGATTTCATCGAGAAGTTGAATTTTCAACTTAACCGGAGTGAAGATTTACCTCAATGTTTAATTTAGTTCTGGTATAGATTTTCCTCTCACGCATTGAAGGAAGGGAGTAGGTTTGATTGTTTTGTGTGGTTGTAGTTCCTTCACATTCTCATTGGGTTTTTTAGAATCATTGTGTTGATATTTATCATTTACATATGTTGATGAATCTTCTAATGGTTCTGGAATGTCTTGATCATGTTTCTCAATTTATTTCCTACTTTAAAAAATAGTCACTGATTTGTGTTTTTCCTGAGAGGTTTGTGTATAACCGGATTCTCCTCCTAATGTTGATGATGGAGCTTCCTCAGTAGGCATGGGTTCTATCCCAGTTTTAATGGTTTGTATTTATTGTTTAAGGGATGATACTTCGGAGTTAGTTTTCTCATTTTTTTACAATACTGTTGAAGGAATGGTAGAGGGATATATTGAGTAGGGCCTTTTTCTTGGTGGATTATCGTAAGATGATACATTGGTTGTTGCATGGGTTACTGGATGGGCGGTTGTGATTGGATAAGAGGGTGTTGGTATTGGACTAGTTGTGGTTGGAGTTGTTTATGGTTTTGAAATTTTTGGTAGGGCAATGTATTTTTCCTTTTGGCTAACTTGGTTTTTGGTTAGGTTGTTGGTGATCATTGTAATGGAATCCTGGATGGTCATTGTACCTTGGATTGAATATGTTATGGTACAATGGATTCTGAATGTTTAAAGAATTAACCTCCACTAGTGGTCCTCCTATAAGATCATCAAAAATTTAAGGGATGGTTGGGATGTTTTCTGTCTTTTGGAGATGATTGTCACAAATTGTGAAAAAATGGTAAACATTATGAATTTTATGGACCATCATATTATCGATCTCCTCGACCTTCCTATTGAGTACATCATGTTTCACCCAAAGTATTTCCTCTTATATAAGTGTTTAAATTCCCCCAAATTAGGGTGTCTTCACATAATTTTGTGATGTTCTCCATGTTGGGTTTTAGTCATCTAGTCCTTCAAGATACTCGTAATGTTAATTTGTCGATTTGTTTTTGAAGGTTCTATTACACTTCATGTAAATGTATTATTTATTTCCTATACACAACCCTTCATAGAAAATTAAAACATGTTCTGGGAAAGTAAATATATGGTGATGTAACATGTTGAGTGTGTAGTTTAACCTTTCCCAAGTTTCATAAAATTACTCCTTCTGATTTTCAAAAAAGTTTTTGATACACCATATAAGTGAAATTGTTTTGTGATGGTGGAAGTATTTGTTTTATAATTATCTATGAAATATGTACTAGGAGTGGATTGATGTTGTTATAAGATTGATTAACCAATTCATTGATCAGTATTTAAGTGAGAAGGGAGAGAGACTCATCTTAGTTGGATCATGTTTAGGTGGTGGGGACATGGTTTCAACAATGTCCTTGATCTCAATGACATTATGGCATGTAATTTGTTGCTCCATCATGTGAAAGGGTGAATGGTAGTTAAGGATAGGAGGATTAGAACCATTGTAGGATACTACTAGTGAATAATGAAAAATTCAAGAGGGTGTACTGGTCTAGTTAGGTGAGAGGGAGTCATTCATGGTTCGATAAACTACATTCCCTATGTTTGGGGCTGCATCATTTGGATTTCAATATTCGTTCCCACCTGGGTTTATGATATGGTTTCATTGAATAAATTCAATGGAAATGGGATCAAGTTTGGAATTTTGATTATTAGTAATAGTAGGATCTAATGTAAAGATCTCCCTTAGTGTACATGACTCCCCATCCCTTGGACTATGCACCCTAACTAGACAGTTTGATTGGCCACGAGTGTATGCAGACATGCGCCAAAAGAATAAAAACCAAAAATATATATATGAGAATTTGGGTTAGAATACAAGAAATGGGAGAGAATAGAATGGGAGATGAGATGATTTACATGGATCCTTGGAAGATGAGCTAAAATATTTCCTCTCCCAAATTTACCCAAGAGTTTAGTGTTATGTGGTAGCTTTTAGTTTAGCTTGGGTTGTAAAATCGTCAAATACCAAAGAAGTAACCTACATGTAAATACATTATATGGATTACAATTATTTATGATGTGGACATCTTGTGTATATTTTATACGGGGTAAGGTGAATATAAAAATAATATGTGATCTCAAATTAAGAAAATGTGTTGATCATAGGTTATCACTTGGGGTGGAAATGATGCATTCTTTTTTGAACTATTTGGATTTCATATAATTGAGATGGGTTCATTTAATAAGTTGAAACAACATCATCACTTCATGGTTTAATAACCAGATACTCTAATACTAATCACATATACACATGGAGGACCAATGATTTGGGAACTCCAAGGTAATGGTTGGCATTAACACTTGATGTGTGTGGCCTTAAAATTCAAAAATGATGAAGATGTTTTGAAATCATCAAATGAAATTATAAATTAAAATAATTTATTAGAAATTAATAGAGTGCGAAATAAAATCCAATAAATAAAATTTCTACTCCCTTGGATCAACCCATGAGAGGGTTATCAATCCATTTGTGTTATAGTTTCAATAGAAGAGGGATATAGACTCATGATAGAGGAATTGAAGAAGTAAATAAACAATAAAAAGAAAAAAAAATCACCCAATCATTGTGTGAATAATTTCACAACGATTGGTGTTTATAAATTCACACCATGAAGAAATATTATCAATGTGTTATTGATAAGAATATAATAAGTTGAATTGATGTTCTTTTAGAAAGAAACTGTGGAGAACTGAACAACTTTCATTAGAATGAAATGTTATTACAATCACAAAGTGAAAAAAATAACACTACAATGAAACCAAGAAAAAAAGATGCATAAATCCTCAAAAACCACTACTTTATATAGAAATTTGGGACACTAGAGGTGTGATCTCATCTGTCCATGTCTCCTCAATTAATGGTGGTAGGCCTACATTGGTGGAATGTATGGGAGAGGAGGCTTTTCCACATTGACCCGAAGATGCAGGCATTTTGCATCGACTGAAAAAAGGCACCAAGATTAGCATCAAGATTACAGAATTTGAGTGGTCCATAGAAGAAAAAAATATTATCCAGATTTCTCCATGATTTTTGTAAATGTTCATCCCAATAGAAGTAGTTATTTTCGAGATATGTCTAAATTAGTAGAAAATTTTTTGTTCCGAAGAATCTATAATAGAATTTTATCTCCAACTTCGGCCATGTGGAATGTCATTAAAACATTAGAATTATCACATTTCAATGTTATAGGAAATATTACCCATAATTCCATCTATCTTTAGAAAAATGATAAGAATCATTCGGTATTGATCTTTTCTACTACATTCGCATTATTGAGTTGTTGTCCAATTTACTTTTTCCAAAGTATGTTGTCATGAAATCCTATTTTGGTGGCCGTACAATGTGAAATATCAATTTATCCTAAAAAACAAATTTCTACTTTTATGTTGAAGAAATGAAAATAAAATATAAAAATAAAATTATGACTTTTTTTTATTATAGGATGTGTTCAAATATGTACCATGTAATAGTGCACTTTAACAATGAACTACAATTATAATGTGAAATAATGTATGATGTGTAAAATGAACTAAAATGTTGTTTATGAATTATTAATCCCAGGAATATTTTAAATATTGATAGTGAATATTAGCCTATTTCAGTTTGTAATCAACGAGTGATATTTTATAACATTTTTTGATTTAAATATTATATAGGTCATTTTCAAGGACAAAATGTCCCTTAAACCAGTATGTTCAACGAATAAGATGATGAATGTCAAATTAAAATCATATAATTATAATTAGTATAAAACATTATGGACTTATCACATAGTTTTAACCATGGTTATCAAGATATACCTTTTAACGGGGTGATAAATTTTACTGAGGTTACTATTCATATTGAACGAAATAAAATGGACATATTTACAAAATTTGTTCATTCACTCCCTAATGTTTATTTAATTTTTAATTTATTATTTATTTGTTACGGGTCCTTGAGAAAGGATCCAGGCTGGGTCTTCGCCTGAATGTTTTGGTGTTTAATGAATTTACTAGGTTTCGGACCCGTGTGCGGTCACCACACAGTGGGCAGTAGACCCATGAGGAGCCCAGATGTCACGAGAACACCTAACAATTAAAATAAATAATTATTTATTTAAAAAAATTGTGTTTATTGTTTAATGTTTAATATTATTATTATTATTATTATTATGTAATTAATAATATTATTATTACTGAGGTATTTTTGTTGTTATTATTTTTATTCCTAATATTATTTCTATTATAATTATTATTTATTATAACTCATATTAATATTATCATTAATAATGATAATTTAATTATTCATCATTATTATTATTATTATTATTATTAAATGAATAGAATAAAATCTAACCTAATCCTGCTCCCCCTTCCCTTTCCATGAATCAGTCCACCCACCCCTCGTTTTTTTCAATTGGTGCAATAGGCCACCCAAAAGCCTCCTCCCACATCTGTCATGCCTCCAGCCAAACGCCTCGCTCTGCCATGCCTCTAGCAAGACGCCTTGCCTCGCCTCGCCATGGATCACACCTTCCACATCGCTTAATATCCGGCTGCACCGCTTCGGCCATCCTAACCTCTGCCCTTTCCATTCTAGAATGCATAGAATCTAGCCTGACTCCCCTCTTTCATGTTAGTCAGCCCCGGTCATCCTCACCCCAGCCTCTCCGGCAACATCCGCAGCCCCTTCCTATAGCTCCTTCACACTATGAAACTGACTCGGCCACCTAATGTATCTGGCCAGTGGCGTCTCCAACCTTCCATGCTCCACTAAAGACGAATCCTCCTTACTTCGACATTACCACACTAGAAAACCCTCCATCAAGTAAGTCCGTCCTCAATTTTGGGGTTTTTCATACATATTTTGAATAACCCTAATATACTGGTTATAGTTCATGTGTTGTTCTCATCATTTAGGTTGTGTGATTGGTCCGTGATATTTCACTCTCCCTTCCGTTGAGGTTATGGTGTGTCTACACTCAACATTGAGGTAGGTGAAATCATTTTTTCCATTCAAATTAAATCCATTTATTGAATGACTTATTTTAGTTAAATCATTGACAAGTTTCTCATTCTTAAAATGTAATTAGTTATTATGTTATACAATTTTCAAATTTATTAGTATTTTTAGAAATAGTTTTTATGTATTTTTTCTTGTTAAATTTATATGTACTTATCGAGTTTTATAGATTTGGGTAACTTATTTGACATGGTTATATAATCATTAACAAATTGGGTGGGTTTCTTATAAAAATTAATTACGAATTGTTTGGTATGCTTATCGAAAATGAAAAGAAATTTGTTTTCTTCAGAACATAATTTTTAAACTGGTTGATTCTAGATAGCATTTTTTAAATTGTGTAGTCGGTTTATCAAATTGTGTGGATGTTGTGAAACTTATTTCGTTGGGTATTTGGTGTGTGTTTTATTTTGAAAGATTATTTAGAGTGTGTTCACATTGGTTGTTATGGCATAGTGATTGTGTTAAATATTTTGATAAGGGATTGGTGTTTCATTATGAGGGTTGGTTTTATTTCAAATAAGGGGAGTGGTTGTTTTATATTATAAAAATAATTCTTGATTCCCAAAAAATGGAGGGCCTTTTTTGTGTTTTCAAATAAGTGGTTTTAAATATATTCCTCAATTATTTGAACCATTTGTTGTGATATTATATTTTGACATTTTTAAAAAAAGAAGGTAAATAATTGTTTCTTTGTTCTGAAGTGTTTGAGATTTAATTTTTTGAATATTGAATCTCTTTTGGTTTTCTAACTTATGGATGAACATATGATGCCCTTTATAATGGATTGTGTTTGGAAGTTGTGTGTTTGTATGATTATAGTTTTAGTTATTTTTAGAAAATGGATTTGATATGAACATGATGTGACAGACCATTTGAAACATGGTTTAATGTGAATGATTAAACATGTATACGAAGAGCTCTTGTCTATTTTTTCCAATTATGGGTGAATTTATAAGATGAATTCTTGTTTGGTGAAGGAAAGTGTGGTGAGATGAGTCACAGGTGCGAGGGAATTCCCATATACATAGTATTAGTACAACCACCATGGGTTCTTGGGAATCTTATAGTTGATCGAGTGATGGTTTTATATCAGCCCCGATTAGATGGGTAGTTACCCACTGGTATGTGTATAGGCTAGATAGGGAGTACTGATGGTTTCTATTACAATGAGGGAAACTAGTTGGTTATAAACATAGGAGTTTCACCATATTCTGACATGTAGTTCCGAAATGATTTTTTCTAGGGGTCTTCATGGGATTTTTAGGATCACCCATTATTTTCCTTTGTTTTACTTGTTGACTTTCATCTATACTTCTTTTTCCATCTTATATTTTCACCTGTTTATTTAAGAATTTCCTAGTTTTCCTAGTTGGGATTTTGTCTAAAATTTTTCAATTTATTTTAAAAATGGCACGTGGTGTGCGTTGGGTTTTAAAAATTGGCAAATGATATTGTTTTATGAAAATATAAAAAAAACTACTTTTTAAATTTTATTTCAATCTTATCTTAATGGATGGTTTCGAGAAAGGAAACATTAGATACTGTGGCCCATTTTGGAACCCCTACATAGTGTCTTAGTGCTCATGCCTATCATATTCTATCAAATGCTGGTTCAGTTATTGCTCAGGTTCCTGGATCAGCTGTATTAGATTTGGATAATGCTTGAGTATTTGTTGGGTTATGACGTAGAAGGTCACAAGGAGGTATGTTTGGTTTTATTTTCTTTCTGCTGGTAGTTTTGATTATTATTTTAATCTTCAGTTTTGTATATCACTTTATCATTAATATTTTATGGGCCAAATCATTCTCAATAATTAAAATTGATTCCTTAAACTAGTTTTCATCCCATGGGTTTCGAGAACTCCCTTCAGGCCAAGTCGCGGTCCGGCTTGGGTGAACGGTTTAGGATTGACTCGGGTTGGTTCATAAAGAAATGGAATCATAAGAGGCCCTAGTTATTTAGGTTGTCCAGTAGATAATGATTTGGACTATCATGATGTGAGAGATAAGTACATTTAGGACGTCATGATCCCTTACTTGTTCAGAACCTCGAGTCTCCAGGTGTAGTCCATGAATTGATTCCTCCTTTCATTATAGTACATTTTTTATTGACGGAAGAAAATGGAAGCAAAGTGATGTTACTTTGTAAATTCATATGGAATAGTGACCCATGTGGAGTCCGAGTAAATAATTTATGTTCCTCCATGTTGTTTACACATACATGGGGCATGGCCCACTACAATGTTGCCATGATAAGTGTAACTACTTTTTTTGAGTCTTGTATTTTGATGAATGTTGAGAATCATCATGCTTCTGATTGGTGTAAATGACATTTTTTAAAAGGAAATGTTTTTTAAAAAGAATTATTTCAATTAAATGGATTTAAATTTCTAAAATAGAATTTTAAAACTGAAATCTAGGTGTATAAAAAGTCTTCTGTTTTCATGGAACTGGAAGATGAATGAATTGGGATAAACCTTGAGTACTCTATATGAATGTTTTCACATGTGAGGGAATGAATGAGAAGTGCTTCTCGGTGCGTATTGATGAAAGAAGACAAAGACATGTGAAATAGTTTGTTGGATTACATGGGTGTGTACAAGTAATTAAAGGATTGACATTGTTTTTCTAAAGTGATTTTAAAAACATGAATTGATTTTTTGAAATTGAATTTTGTTTGAAATGTGGGATTCATATTTGGAAAATGGACATGAATGTAGGTTTTTTTGAAATTTAAAAGGAAAAAAGGATTTTGAAAATGGAATTTTAGGTTGTGGTTTTATTTGATTGATTTTTGAGTAGGCCATTTGTGAATAAAATCACTTTTAATGATATTTCATCAACTTGATATTGGTTTTAGACATATATATTATTATTTTTCAATAAATTCAACCTAGAAAGGTCCCCATAGTTTCTATTATGTCAGGACAATTAATGGTCCTTTTCGGACATTTCCTATCCTTCCTGGTGATTGAGGTTTTTTAGAGGTAGCAGAGTGTCTTAAAGTGGTTGAGCGCATTTTAAATTTATTGGTAACTCCCTATGTTTATAGAGTGCATACAGTTTTTGGTCTGTTTGGAGGAGCAACTTTGGACGAATGGGAGTTTCTCACCCTGCCATCACAGAAAGTTGGGATGACATGGTATGTCTTTAAATCTATTATTGTCTGACGGTTTATACCTTAAGAGGTGAAGATAAAGAAAAGGGAAGTTCTCATTCACATTCATCATATCCAAGAGATGGTAAAGACATATGTTGAACATTTGAAGGGGCTTCTGTCCTTTTATCTGGAGGTAGCATCACATGATTTGATGAAGACATCTCTTTTAATTGGTTGTTTTTGTCTATAGATCAAGGAGAGGGTCCCCCCTTCTATGGACCATAGTTTTGAGAAGCTGCTGAATGAGTCATTTTTAGTTTAGTTGGTCTCCGGAGAGAGGATGGTCAGAAATCCAGCATACCCGGTTTCATGCAAGGATTCCCATCTAGAGAGCAGGGTGTTTTAGAGGAAGTTGTCGCTAGTCCTCTTTAGTGGTTTTGGTTTCCAGTTTGTCAGACTGTTCAGTGGTGTGCCACCCATGTTGATGGTTCTGGCATGTTAAGCCATCATGTCACATCCCTCCGAAGACGTTTCATCGTTGAAGGTGTCTGAGTCATCTAGTGAAGTTCTACATGAAACGTCACCTAAAGAAGACGATGTGACCCTTGTAATTATAGTGCCTGACAATGATGTAGGACATACTTCAGTACTCAGATCCCCGACCACAGGTCTTGAGGTGATTCTCCCACACAGTCATGGGTTGTCGGGGGTGTGGAGCCTCAATTATCGTTTTGTTTTTATTGTTGGTAGTTCAACATTTAATGTCACTTCGTTCTTGTTTTTCTACTTTTAATGTTTTACGTTGTTCTATGTTCATTGTTTAGTCATGGATTTATGATGGACTCATCCAATTTTAATCCAAGAGGTCCTGGTTGTGTGAATGTGGTTTTCTGAATCATGTTTTATTCAAAATGTGTGTTTCGAACATGTATGAGTTGACCTTGGTTTAGCTGTGATCGTTTGGAGACATAAGTGCCTGTGGAGTAGTCAAGGATTTTAGTAATGATCAGTTTTACTACTAGGATTACGTTCTGTTTAGATGTTTTTATCTAATGTTGGATGTTTTGGTTTGTGTCGTGAGTTTCTAGTTCCAATTGTAGTGATATTTACTCGTGCTATAGTGGATAGTTTGTTTTTGTTGGGTGTTACCATTTCAACCCCCTTCTTGGGGTGGTTTGATCTGGTGTTAAATTTATGTGCTAGTAGAGTTCTTGTGATGGGGAGAACACTCTCATGTCTTCCAGTTCACCTGTGTTCTGGTTTCTTTTACTGTCAATTGGGCATGGATTCTTGTTTTGCCTATCGTTTGGATTGGTGACTTTATGGTTCCAGAAAGTGTTTGTGGTGGGGAGAACTGTAACACCAAGGCTTTTTAATTAATTTTTATTTTATTATTTCATGGTTCTAGGTCATCGAACCAAGGATTGGGTTGGGTCGTAGCTTGAAATTTTCGAGGTTTAATGACTTTACTGGGTTTTAGACCCATGCACGGTCACCACACAATGAGTGGTAGCCACGAGATCAACCCAAGTGTCACACAAACACCTAACGATTAAAATAAATTAATATTTTTTAAAATAATGTGAGTTAAATGTTTAAAGTGTAATAATACTATTATTATTATGTTATTAATAATAATAATATTACGGAGTTTTTATTATCTTTATTATTTTCATTTCAATTATTATTATTATTTGTTATTATAACAATTATTATTTTTATCATCAATAATTCTATTTATATTATTTTTTGTATAATAATAATAATAGTTATTATTATTATTAAATGAGATGAAAAAATATCTAACATAATCCTACTCCCTCACCCCCTTCCATGTCCGTGAACTAGCCACCCCACTTTCGTTTTTTCTATCAGCTTAATAGGCCTCCCAGGAGCCTCCTCCTGCATTCGCCACATTTCTAGTTGGTTGAATCTCCCCTTCGTTCCTCCATCCAAATGATTTCAATGCATCTCCATGTATCTCACCCACCATTTCCCTCGATACTCGCCCACGCCGCTTCGGAACTCCACACCTCTACCCTCACCACTCCAGCATCCATCGACTTCGGCCTGACTCTTCTCCTCTTGGCTAGCCAGCTCTGTCCGACCTCACCCTATCTACTCCGAAAACTTCTATGACCACTACCTCCACCTCATTACTGTTTTGCAACCGACCAGGCCACTGTCGTGCTCTAGGTAGTGGCATCTCCGACCTTCCGCACTCTAGAAAAGATGACTACGCCTTGCACCGGACTCACCGGACCAGCAAACCCTCCCTCCGGTATGTTCATCCTCAATTTTGGAATTTTCCCTCCATCTTTTCACTAACCCTTACATGCGGGTTACAATTCATGCATTTTTCTCATGGTTTAGGGTATTCTATTGGTCCGAGACATTTCACTGTCCCTTCCGTTGAACATAAGTTTTCTCCAAGGTCAACTTTTAGTTAGGAAAATCTTTGTTTTCCATTCAAATTATACTCATTTAATGATTGATATATTTTATTTAATTCATTTACTTTTTTATAAATCTCTAAATGAAATTATTTAATATATTATAGTGTTTGAAAAATTATTTCTTTTGATAGAAATTGTTTTTTTAGTATTTTTTAAAGTTAAATTTATACGTACTTATAGAGTTTTCAAGCTATAGGTAACTTATTTGACTTGGTTATAGAATCATTAAAAAATTTATGGTTTTCTTATACAAATTATTAATTAAATATTTTCCTACATATGAAAATTGTTTTTAAATTTTTCTGTTAATTTATCAAGTTAATTTTAAACTAGTCCATTCTTGATAGCATATTATAAATTTTCTATTCGGTCTAACAAATGTTCTGGATGTTTTGAAACTTATTTGTTGGGGGATTTGGTGTGCCTTTTATTTCTATAAGTGATTTAGAGTGTCTTCACTTTTGTTGTTAATACATAGTAGTTGGTCAAATTTTTTTTGAAGGGATTGATGTTTCCATTATGATGGTGGGTGTAATTTTAAATAAGGGGAGTGTTTGTATTTTATTTTAAAAATGTACTTTAATCCCAATGGATAGAGGGTCATATATGTTTTTTCAAATAAGTGGTTTTAAATTTATTCCTCAAGTATTTTTCATGTTTTTATTGATAACATATTTTAACATTATTTTAAAATGAGGGTAAAGAACCATTGTTTCATTCTAAAATGTTTGAGTTTTTATGTTTGGAAGATATAAGCACGTTTGGATCTTCTAAATCATAGGTCAACATGTGTAAACTTTTAGAATAGGTTGTGTCTGTAAGTTGTGTGTCTCTCTGATTGGAGTTTTAATAATTTTTAGAAAATGGCATCGATGTGATCATGATGTGACATCCATTTTGAAATTTGTTTAATGTGAATTATTGAAAATGTATATGAGGATTTTCTGCCTATTTTAACCCTTTATGGGTGAATATATAAGAAGTGTCTGTTTTTGGGGAAGGTAAATGCAGTGAGGTGAGACACGAGTTCGAGGGCCTTCCTACTTACACAGTATTATTATAACCACAATGGGTTATAAGGAGTCTTATTGTTAACTGATTCATGGTTGATTATCTGCCATTATTAGATGGGTTGGTACTCATTGGTAGGTGTATAGGCCATAAGGGGAGTGCCGCATGTTTCTATTTTTGTGAGGGCGGATAGTTGGTTATAGACATAAGAGTTCCAGCATATGCTGGTTGGTGGTTCCTAACCGAGTACGTCTAGGGTTCTTTTAGGGATGTTAAGTATAACCCATGGTTTGGCATTGATTTTTTTGTTTACTATCAACTGTAAATGTTTTCCCAACTTAAAATTTCACCTGTTTCTTTTATAATTTTCTTTTTTCCTTATTGGTCTTTTGTGTGCAAAATATAATTTTTTTTGAAATGGCACGTGGTGTGAGTTGGGTTTTTAAAATTTCTAAATGATATTGTTTTATTAAAACAGGGAAAACCTATTTTTATAATTATATTTCAAACTTGTGTTAATGGATTGTTTCAGGAAAGGGGATGTTGGATTCTTTGTTTTATTTTGGTAGCCCTACTTATCATCGTGGTGCTCAAGCCTATCATATTATTTCATTTACAGGTTCAGTTCTTTCTTAGGTTCTTGGTTCAGCATACTCAGTGTTGGAGCAGTATTGATTCTGAGTTTGTTGCTAACCTAGAAGGTCACAAATAGGTATGTTCTGTTTTATTTATTTCCGCTGCTAGCTTTGATTTTTTATCGTCAGTTTTGTTTATCTATATATATTTTATCTTTTATGGGACAAATTGTTCCTAGAAATTAAAATATGATGCCTGGAAATAGTTACTATCTTATGGGGATGGGGAAAGCCCTTTGAACAATGTCGAGAACTATCTTGGGTTACCTATTCAGGGTCAACATAGGTTGGATCGTGACATGGACATAATTATTCCAAATACAGAATCAATTTTATCAAATTCAATACCTATAATTAGTATAAATTAATTTTTAAAAAAGCATGAAAAATACGATTAAACCCAATTAGAGAAAAATATAATTTTATGTATAATTTATTATTTATTATTATATAATTATTTAGAAAATAATATATAAACATTAAGATATCTTATTTAATATATAGTATACAAATTTAATTAAAATCATTAAGAAATAGTAATAAATATAATTTATTAAAAAATATTGAGAGCTTAAATATTGTCTTTCCTAATAATATTTTTTCTTTTTTAAATTAATTATATTTATATTTTTAATTTCTTAATAACCAATAAATTTATTTTATATATGTATAATCCATGTTTTTTATATAATATAATTTGACATATTCATACTCTAAAATCCAATTTTTAGAATATAATTGTCACATTTAAATAATAATGCATTAATAGTTTATTGTGGTTTGTTTAAATTGAATATTGTATGTTATACAAGCTATCAATGATATAAAATTCATTTGAAATAAATTCATAAAATCCTAATTTTTTACACTATACCCTCTTTAAAATAAAAATTTCTCTTGTAAATTTTCACTCTGATGGAATGAAATTAAGATATATTTGATTCATTACATCATTAGGTTCCCATATAGATTTATCATATTTTTTATTTCTATAAATAACATTTACTTGGTGAGTATTCTTATTTCATTGAACATTATCTCTATGACATTGGATTTCTACTAGTTATTATTTATATTAATGATCATCTTCTAGTGGCATGACATATGAGTTCACTACATGTGATGTATCAGCTAAAACATCATCACACGAGTTAGATGTAATGCATTATGACATTGATAATGATTGATAGAATGATAAAATGATAAGCTACAAACCATAATTGAACAATAATCTTGAATGGGATAATAAACCCGAGGCTCAAATCTCTCTTTTTATTATCCTTATAACATTCTTCCATGGAGAAATTAGTAAAATTTGTTTTAACCAACTTCAAATTATGTATCATGTCTACAATTATATGAATAACATTTCAATATTATTTGAGATTCCATGATGTGCTGTTGAATATATCAATAATTCACTCTCACTCAATTAGATATATTATGTCCTAATATATCCCTTCTACCCACTTCATCCCCACATATTGGTTTTATACACTTCGTTCTATAGAGTAATTCATATGGATCAATCTAAATGATCGATTGAAATCTATTGTTATAGGAAAACTCAACTAGTGGATGATTTTGTTCCCATTTAACATTGAAATTAATTGAGTATACCTCAACATATCTTTTAGGGTTTGAATAATTCTCCCTCACCGACCATCTATTTGAGGATGATAAGCTATAATGAAATTCAACTACATATTCAGATCCTACAAAAGGTTTCTCTTGATCATTAAGGTAAAACATTAGCCTCGATAACATGTGATTGAGAGGGGTATGCCATGAAATCTAACCATATTCATAATTTCAAACTATGTTATATGGTCAATAGAGAAATCTTATCTACTGTTATTTATGTATGATGAATATGTGTGGTGATCTACTACAACCCATATAGAATTGTGCCATTTCGATGTTTTAAGGAGTTTAATGATGAAATCCATTTTGAAAATTTTCTAAATCTAATTGGGTATAGAAATTGGTTGTAAAGTCAACTTAGAATTTTCTCCTACTACATTAATTATCTACCATACCATGAACTGAGAAACATACTCTACAATATGTATTTTCATGTATTCCTAAAAGAATATTCTTTCAAAACACTATACATCTGTGTACTTCTAGGATAAATAGTGAATTATGAACTATGATATTCCACTAATAGAACCTTCTTCAAATATGCTAAATATGGAATACTTACATGGTTTATAAACCATCATTCATCCCAATAAATGTTATTATTAGGATATGTTTTAGTTCCACATCTTCTTTTAAAGCCTCTTTAATCTTATCATGTATAGATGGTTGAACACTTATTTTTGAATGATAATATATTTCTTATTCCTTCAATATTTAAATTTCAGTCCACTGAAAATCAATATATATATTGGGTATTCAATGATCCTTGTCATATATAATCAATAATGATGCTATAAACTGAGACCATATTCCACCTTATTCACATTCTAATTGTAGTAATGTATTGAGAGGAAATAATCATTAATCATACCAATCTATCTTCTCATGAACATATTCAACTCTATGATTGTGAGAATTTTCTTTAAAATTTTATGATCATAATAAATATCACCCCTTTATTGGTAAGGATAATTGTTTCTTGTAATTAATGTAAAATAACCACAACTAACTCCAAATCATGAGATGGGTAAATTTTCTCACGATCCATCAATTTGAATGAGGCATAATCGATCACTATATTGTTCTGCATAATAATGTATCACAATCCCATCTTTGTAACATCACTATAAATTAGATTCCCTTCTCTACGTCAGGGGTAAAGGCATCACATGTTCAATTACTAAATTCTCTATAATTCGTTGAAATTTTATTCACATTCTTATATCCAAATTAAATTATCTTTATTCCAATAAAACTTGATGACTGGAGTAGAAAGTCATGAGAAATTCCTTATAGAGCACTAATAAAATCCAAACTAACCAAGAAAACTATGGATGTCAGTAACAATGGTTGTTTTGATACAATGTTCAGTAACTTTTATCTTTTAATGATCTATTGATATACCATTATTTGAGATTATATTATTTAATATTTAATTTTTTGGAAGCTATATTTCATAGTTGTTAATTTTATCATAAATCTTATACTTCCATAGGGTATTCATATGAATCCTCATATAATCTTCATGTTCATACTTGATCAATGAATATATAATAATATCATCTACAAAGACTACCATAAATTGGTGAAGTTGAACAATAAATACTCTTTTGATTATATCTATGGTTATATTGTATTAATTAGTAATTTAAAAAAATTTCCCTATAAATTCTCATTGTCCATACCATGTATGAAATTCAGTCTTACTTATATCCTCCTTCTTGACACATAATTAATGATATCCAAAACAAAGATTAAACATGAAAAAATATTATGATCGACATAGTTGATCAAAAAAGTCATCAAATGTGGTAGAGGGTAATTTTTTATAGGGATATTGTAATAGTCTCAATAATTAATGAATAGTCCCATACATCAATATTTATTCTTATTTAAAAGAATAGGTGCACTGCATGGTGAAACAGATGTCCAAATGAATCCATTTGAAATATTCTATTGGAGTTTCTTCTTATGTTCCTAGAACTATATTTAAAAAAATCAATTTGAAGCCTTTAAAATATATTTAAAACCTATTATGATTTCTATCATGAAATAAACTTCATGATTTAGTGCAATACATGTAATGTTTTCTAGAATCACAACAATAAACTCCCATGCTGTAGGAAAATAATTGATGTTGATTTTATCCTTGACCATCTGAGATGAGGCACATTTCGAATAGGAATCTATATTCATATAATGTATGTAATTTCAATAAAATGTTCATATTTATCATCACACTGATAAAAAGTTATAGCTTGATCCGGAATATCAATCATGATTTCCATTCCAAAATAATATAAATGGGAATTTTGTAAATAAATATAATTCAATCCAAATATATAATAAATCTCAACAAAATAGAGAATAAAAATATTTATAGGAAGAATATTCTAAGAAATATCAAGTATATATGAATTATAAAATTGTTATGAGAACATTGCATCATTATGAATTTTTACTACCAACTCAATCTATAATAAATAAGGTAGTAATATGACACCAATGGAAATTTTTCTGTTATAGAAGTACTGGTAGATATAGAGTCAAATAAGACATTATCAGTTCCGGGTAGAATGATAAGTGTTACTTTTACCACATTATTCACATATCCCGCTTATGCGGCTGTTTTCACATGAAATTTCGTTTTGTCTTTGGGATTTAGAGGTTGTTGAAACTAGTCATAACAAACATTTGGATACATTTATTTGTTGGAATAATTCTCAAAATCCTTCAATTGAAGTATTAGATTGTGGGTGGTGTATTACTAAGTTTCCTCTTTAATTCTATTGCATTAACAAGACTTTTTAGCATGTATTAAAATTCACTAGCCTTATTACCATTGTTACAGTATATAAAACAATCCTCAGTTCCACTTGATAAAATACCACTATGCTAATTCCAACATTTCTTCCTTGTAAGGGACTGAGATGTCATAACACCTTGTTACTTATTTGAGTTCTTATGAGACATGGTCATTCTTTTCATATCAAAACTATGTAAATAATGGATATATTCAATTTCAGTTTATGCATTTATTTCCTAGTGGATCACCTTTTCATGTATGGAAATGTCTCTTCTAGCTAATGTCTTTCAGATATATGGTTTCAAAACACTAAATAATCAATCATTTATGTCTTTAGGGATAATGATAAAACATAAATCAAACCATGTATGTCTTGTGAAATTATCATCATAGGTAAAATTGGATTCAGCATCCTTATGTTCAAGATTAATAAGTTTCTTATCCATCATTTTATAGATAATACAATGGAATTATATACTGAAAAATATTCTCTTCAACTCATCTCATTTAATGAACACAAGTTATTCCTCCTATCATGTATTCTTAATACAGTTCCAATATTGATCTAATTAACCTTTTAAATGGAATAGAAATATAATAAAATTCTCAGCTTCCAATAATTTAAAAATATAAATTACATTTTTAATGATATTGATCCACTTATCAGCAACTAGTGAATCAATGAAACCATTGACCGAAGTTGTACGTTTTCTCATGAAGGATTCAATGAAACGGTTCCCTCCATTTCTAATTTAGAAGATCATTGTGATTTGTATCTTGAATTTTTTTGTGATTATTATAATGATATTTTATATTCCATATTCCATAAAAATTGGTATCATATGAATAAATTCATTCAATTATCAACTATATTTAGTATTAATGAGATTCAATTAGGTTCCATTGGTTGAATAAAACAAAAAATCATAGATTCAGAAATAATATTCCTAGTGGGATACCACATAATAATGAAAAATATTAAGGATGTATAAATCTAACCAATTCTTCATTGAAAAACCATGTTTAACCTAATTCAACCATGATCATTACCAAAACATTAATATTTTATCATGCTCTCAATATTATCCCCATCATTATCACGAACATTTTCACATCCAATATTTCAAATGTTGATTAAATATTTCTTTCTTAACAATTATAACATCACATTATTTTCACACATAGATATTCCATCATATTTGATAAATATTCATTTCATATCATTACTATACAATCCAGAATCGTGTGTGTCAAGTTTTTTGAGAGACACAAACACATAAAAAACTGGTTCATAAGAGAGTCACATTATGTTTTTTTATAACCGTCACCATTCTTGGAAATATAATTACTAAAAACATTCTTAATAACCATATGAAGGAAAAACAAAAAAATTGTTATCTTAGATGACTGTTAAGGGTAAAAAATGTACATACCAATTATCAAATAAACATAATAAGAACATAAGTGTCTGAGAACATGGGAATAACCCCTACAACACATACCATTCATATTAAATATAATAATTATAGTTTCTGACATAAAACATGGTAGTTCACAAGATATTATCGATAAAAGAATCAATAAACATGAGCCGTGAGAGCATAAAATGGGAATAAAACAAGGAATTGTGTCATATATATAATCATAAAAAATAATTTCATTAGCAGTAATGAGTCACTATCCATACTATCATTATGGATTGGGTTCACATCCCAATCTATAATAGTATTCAAGGTTCAGTCCCAATACAATCACTGTGGAAAATGTCCCGAACTGATCTCGGATCAATCACCATTCAAGTCCAACATATCTCAGGAGATATCAATCATTACATAATTCATTAGAGTGATATATACTTCCCACACTTTCTTGGTGATAACCTAACAAACATCATTAGTTATAACATAACAACTATCATTAATTATAACGTAGCCACCATACATGGTTATAAAATAACAACCATCCTTTGTTAAAAAGTAACCAACAATAAAAAAATGAAAACCATAAAAGTTTGTTCCATAAGATCATAAAACTTTCATCATATCAGAATGCATGAGAAAAAAATAGTTTCATAAATAGTTCATCATATAAAATCCCAATTAAATTAAATGGGCTTCATATAGATTTCATCATTGTATAACCCATGGAAATGGAATGTGTTTAAAACAACACATTATCTTCATAAACATAAACTCTAAATATAAATAATAAGGATGGGAACCATAAATCATATCTCTAGGAAATCAAAAGTGGAATCAAAAGTGGATATCTTTAATTATTATTAATACCATTAAATTATCATTAAAATTTTAATGAAGAAATTAAAAATTCAATTTGGAAATCACATATATTAAAATATAAATATTTAAAAACTATTATGCATGGTGTTATTGTTTAAACATGTAATGGAATCATCAAAACCATAAGTAGTCATGATGGTGGGAAATTATCTTCATGTCTTATAAGTTAAAAGAGAAATTAAATTAAATTAACTTTTATAAAATAAAAGTGTGTAAAAATAAGATTAATAATATTTAAATATCAATAAAAACATTATAGAACATTTTTATACTAACATGTAAAAGAAAGATAAATGTCTTTTGATTGAAGAGATAAATAATATAAATTTTCCATAATTTTTTGTATCAATTGATTAATTAAGAAAAAAATTTAATTAAAAACTTTTATTCCATGAAATAAGTAGTGTATAAGAAAAATAATTTTGTTCTTTATATGGATATCAAATGTTTTCATCATCAGAAACTAAATCATGAACAATCCGGATAAACAATGTGATTGTTACTTAAAAAAGTTACCACTTTGGTAATTATTGAATAAATATACCCAAGAAGGAAATAAAATTATTTGGATAATTAAAACATAATTATTTTAATTATAATAATATTATAATTCATTCATGTGTATTGCATAAACCACATAAAAGATAAAAGTGGTGAATATGCAATGTGTCCCACTAATATAAAACAGAGACAAAATTCAATTCTCTTAGGTATAACATCATTCATATATGTTTAAATCGCATGAATAATAATAATATATTTACTTTTATATATATTATAGAACCATAATCATATATATCATACCATATATTATTTACTTATTTCCTTTTCCACCCCTTTATTAATAATTCTTCATTAAAATCACTATTCTGAGAGATAACATCATTATTTTTTGTGTATGTTGTGTTTCCAAATTTTTTCCACTCTACATTGATCACGGTTCTATAATATAAAGGGTTATAATAATGATTTAAACATTATATATACATTATATCAATATTTACATTAATCCTTTAAAACTGGAGATAGAAAAATTAATTGCATCGTTCTTAGAGACGGTAGGTCGTACGTACACATGAACAATGTTTCCAATTTTTGACAGATGGAATAAATGAAATGTATATAATAAATAACCATTAAAAAAATTATATATTATATGTCATATATATATTAATTAAATTATACCATATTATAATCAATGTATAAATTAGATGAAAAACATATTACATCGCTTAATCGAGGTGACCGTAAACACCAACGCACAAACGATATTATTGTTTTTTAACATTTTGGAATGTAAGAGGGATGATGTGATATTATAATTACATAATTATAATTTTTTCATAAATTTTATATATTAATAGTAAATCCATCATAATAATAATTTTGAAAGATAGTAATGGAAAATGTATTGTAAATCAATTTGGACAGAATAAGAGACATATATGCACAAGGGACTCTTTCATATCCCATTTGATTGAATGTTGGTAAATAAAGGTGATTTCATAATCATAATAACATTTAATTGTATTTAGTATACACAATTTCTTATTTTATTAATGATATAAAATATTTAATTGTTGCAAAGTTGAATTAAAAAGAAAGTTATCTCTTTAAGCTAATTAACAGTTTTTTGGAATGACTCTCTTAGATATCAGCATAAGAGCTCCAGGATTGATATTTTGGGATGTACAAAACCTCAAATGTGTATATAGAATTTTATAATGGAAATTTATATATTTTGATAAATATAAAAGGATCAATGTGTTGTTAATAAGGGAAAGGTGCAGTTCCCATTCATAATTGACGGGGCACTCCTGAAATCTATTAAAAGATTAAAATATATAATGCTCATTTTTAGGAAAAATGGATAAAAATGGTATATCAATTTTAAATAGTTAAAATATTAGATTTTATATTATCATTATTATCATATGTTTGTATTTTTATTATTATTATGTAATTGAAAATAATATTATTTTTCTAAAATATCATTATTTCTAAATTAAACACTAATCTTTTTATTAGACTGATAATACATAAATGATAATTTTAAATTATAATATAATTTGTAAAAAATAGAAAAATATGTCATATTCATGTGATAAATACTTCTCATGAATTAAATAATTCTAATTATATTACATTAATTTTTTTAAATTCATTTATGATATTTTTCTACTGATTGGAGAAATATAGCATCATTGTTTTATAAAAATATCAATCCAATATATAATTACTAAAATATATATATAAAAGAAAATAATTTCATTATGATCAATATAGACACTTATATTGATTCAAAAATTTATTTTTTACCTATGTGGACTTATAATATATATTTAAAACAAAGAGGGTGATGTGTTTAACATTCATTGATTTAAATATTATATTATAGAACCTGAAATAATTATATTTCAATCCTATGGTAATAATTGTTTAATTTTATTCATCAAATTAGAATTATAATGGAAAATTGTATCCTTATATCCTTTTTTAACCTAGATAACCATGGTTTACCATTTACTACGGTGATAAATTTTACTATGGTTACAAATCATTTTTGAAACAAAATAGACCAATTTATCAAATTTAGACCACATTAATTCAAATATGGAAACTATTTTATTAAATTAAATCTATATATTTCG
Source organism: Viscum album (assembly GCA_963277665.1). Classification (NCBI taxonomy): domain Eukaryota; kingdom Viridiplantae; phylum Streptophyta; class Magnoliopsida; order Santalales; family Viscaceae; genus Viscum; species Viscum album. Next base: position 1,677,416,680 of record OY728133.1, read on the forward strand.
TAGAAATTAATTTTAACAGGTGCATGAAAAACATGATGATAATTATTTTTAGCAAAATACCATTTTAATCATAAAATATATTTATTCTTATGTCATGATTATATATATATATATTAAACAAATGTTAATACATTTTATTGAATATAATATATATATATAATAAAAATCAATCAAAAATAGTGATTAATTTAATATATTAAAATAAATATAACAAACATAATTACTTATTTTCATATAAACATTTTATTTTATTTCAAATGATTTTTATTATAATTTATAATTTTTGAATAACTAATTAATTTCTCTTATAAATACATAAGAAAAATATTTTTTTTATAATTTATTTATTCTTATTCATACTATGCATCATAACAACATGTTTAAAACTCTGAAATTTTAAAAATAATGCAATTATATTATATCATGTTTCATTTAAATTCAGTGTTCCGTATAACACAAGATGTAGATTAAATAAAAACCATTTAAATAAATTCATAAAATATCATGGTGTTACAATATTCTTACTTAATTCTTTCATGATTGATGTAATTCATAGATAATTTTTTTATGTTTAATGTCTTATACCTATGCTTACTATATAATTATAATATTATGTGAAGGCTTATTTTGTCTTACTTTAGATTAGCGACTGATTTGCTCATAAATTAACACAATAATGATGAAATTATAGTTATATTATTTTTCTAATTTGTAATTTATAATTCATAAAAGGTTTTAATTTGTTTATTCATACATAGTTAATATTTTAATGTTATTTTTAAAGATTTAAGGTTATATATTTCCAAAAAAAATATTCAATTTAAAGTTGGTTCATTTTTAAAAGCACTATGTATTGGAGTGTTTGACAAGACTAATTATTGTTATATATTTTCAAGGAGGAATATATATTATTAAAAGGATAAAGTTTTAGGTAATTTTTAAGATGATATAATCAATTTTTATTCTATTTAATATATTTTTCTTTCAAATTAAATATTTAATATTGTTGTAGAATATAAAATATGATGAATTTTCTGGAAGAAGTTTTATATCATATTTATACTATTATTTCTTATTAATTATAAATATTCTTTATATAATGTATATGATTAATATATTTTAAGATAATTTTGGATTTATAATACATCTCTACAACTTCTATGATAAAATATAAGAAATATGTTATTTTGGAGGATTTTATTTTTCATACAAATTTTATTGTGAAGTTGTTCATCCACTATTAATTCTGTTTTATTATAATTATTTACTATATTATATTTCTAAATGATATCATTTCTACTATATATTTTATATCACACATATTATTCATGGTTTGTGTTTTGTTTCTAAGGATTAGTGATGTTATAAATATCCTAAATAATAACCCTTATTTTATAAATATATTAATTTTCTATTTCTTGAACATAGATATAATGATCCGTATAAAATAAATATCTGAATTAAATCAATATAACATCATTGGGTATTGGTAGAGTGTAAATGGATTTTTGTAGGGACATCATACCATAGTATTTTTTTGTGGTCACGTTAGTTTTATTTTCCATTTATTATCTTATTATATAAAAAATAAGTTATAAATAAATTTAAAGATGGAAGTTTAAATTTAAGGAAAGGATAATTGTAAGAACCCAATTCACCCCTATCTGAACATTATAATAGTTAACAATATGAATATAGAAGTGTAGATTACTATGGTAATTTTTTTGTTTAATATCTTATACTTTTAGTTACTATATAATTATAATGTTTCTTAATTTTTGATGGATAAAGTCACTTTTTAATATATTATAAAATAAAATACCTATTAGATCTATTATAAAGGTGGGAGAAATAATACACCATGAAATAAGTTTATTATCTATTATTATGTAAAGAAATTATCTTGGAACAAATGATAATAAAATTCATTTAGATAAATTTTAAATTTTGATTTTTATGTGAATTTTCAATGTTTTATTTTTCTATTTCTATGTAAATCTATTTGAATAAAAATTGTTGTTTTTTTACTATGTGAGATATTTTTATATCAAATATGTTTAATATGTTTTCTATATGGTTTCATCATGGGCCACTATGTGGTCTTTATTCTTGACACATATACTAGACCAATATTAGAGCCCAATTACTCATATACATTATGTTATTCAACAAGAATGATCCATATATTTACCCATGTAACAGTCTCTAATATTGATTAACATTATACAGAGAGTTTGATTATGGTAATATGTGATTATTTTTGGGGTTTTATATCCATTGTTTTAGATTATATGTTTTCAATGACTTATTTATTTATATTCACATGCCATGTGACCCTTAAGGTAAATAGATATTTGTTACATAGTTTTATTTTCATTTTCTTCTAGCCACCACCCACCAACCACATGAATATTATATTACATAGAGGATGTAAACTTGTCATCCATAGAATAATTCCACTTCATGATAGTTGTATTTTATGATCCCATAAATTATTACATGGAGTTCTCTTTAATTAGTTTAATAATTTCATCTCATTCCTATAGTTCATTTAAAAATTTTAGATAAAAATGTGTAAATATTTGGATTTATATGAGGATGTGTGATTAATCATTCCATGGTTTATGATAAACAAAACTAAACTACTCTAATGGATTTGTTAAGCCTTTCCGATTTTTATGTTGTTAGAGGAAGAGGAAAAAAGGAATAAACAATGAGTCATTTATAGTGTTATACATCTATTCCATTGGAATTAACCAGGTTTATGGTGCATATCAATTTTTATAGGATCGTTTCATTTTATTTTTAGTTCTTGGGTTTTGTACTAGAAATATGTATTTTTAACTTCCGCTTTGTGCATTGTGTGATTTTGTAAAATTTTTGAGTATACAAAACATTCTTAACTAGATGTTAATTATGATTACTACATTAATAATAAATAAATTGTTCGATAGTATCTTTGGTCATACAAATTTCATTTCTATGACTTTTTTATAATATGTATATTGTGATTTATGATTCTTTCCACATGCATTATAACGACCCATACTTTACATACATTGTTAATACTTCAAAATTGAAGCACACTTATTACAACATATGACAAAACCACAAAGGACCGTATAGGTATAGTGTCTTTAGAAACTGGGAAACATAAAAAACCAGTTCATAAATCTTCTACAGTGTCTCCCATTTATTTCATCATATCTAGGGTCCCTTTTAGCATATTCTACTTAATATCCATCTTCCTTACTTGGGGAAAAGAAAACATAAAAGGGTGAGCTCAAATGCTCAGCAAGGGCAAATAAAAGAAATAAAAATCATATCATATCTTTTTGAAAATCATAACCTACAAAAGAGATCATAATATCTTAACATGGAATAAATCATAGAAGTGAAAATGAGATCCCCATAATCATAACATAAAACTTGAAACTTTGTGTCATGCACACATAATCATGGAAAATCATTTCTTGTTAGTCATGACTCGTTGCCAAGACTATCTTAGCGGACAAAGTCCATTTCTGAACCGAGTTCACTCCTCGTTTCAGTCCTGTATCACTGAACCGAAATAACCTTCCATTCCAGCCATGTCTATCTCATGAGATATAAAATCATTACCCAATGCATTGGAGGGAGATATAGGTCCCACCCATCTTATAATGAATCCTTTCTTATGTGTGCCACATAATCATAAACCATTCATCATAGCATAACCCATGTAATAAAAATGGAATTCTTAAACAACATGACATCATAAAACAATTCATATAATATAAAGGAATTCATAAAAATATTTCCATCACAACATAATCAAATCCATGTAATAATAGGGATAAAAACAGAACCCTTTTTTTTATCTTAGATGGAAAATAATTTTGATAAAATACTTGAACTCTATTCTTGAGGAAAATATCCTTTCTAATTCAAAAACACTTTTCCTTTCTTAACATGTCATACAATTTTAAACTAAAAGAAGTTTATTAAAAATAAACTTGAAAACTTGTAAATGAAGCTTCTTGGAAATAATGTTTTAAAAATCCATTCATGCCGTATAAGGTAAAAAAACATTCTTCGTACTTTTGTTGGAAAAGTCAAAAAGTACCTCGTACGGAAAAATGACAAAAGATTCCTTTCATATTCTTTATTAAAAACTCACCGAAGGGTAAAATTTGATTTAAACTATTGCAAGTGGATGGAAACAATATTACATATTGAGGGAACATGGATGTGGATTATAAAAATACACCCCAGTAAATGCCAAAGTAAAAACAATCTCGGATAAAAATGAGATTGTGATATTTTCCTTACCTTGGGTCCGATTTGCTTTGTACGTGTCCGAAGCTCCTGTATAATGGTTTAAATAATGTTATTGACCTATTCCAGAATCATACATATTGATATGATATCATATATGGTCATATTCTTAGCTTCCTGTTATTAATATTTCATTGTTACTTGTTACTCGGGTCCTTATTGCCTTTTGTTCTTATGCGTGTTTTTCTGAATAAATTTTTATTCTTCTTTTAAGGTTATAGATACCTTATATCCAGAATTGTATTAGTGTAACATATATCATATTTATTCATTCAATTAATTTATATAATTTCTATGTAATGATGATCATGTAGAACGAGTCGCATCACATCGTGGAGACGGTATTCTGTACGTACGCACGAGTGATGATATCATTCCTATGATCGTGGAACTGTATTGGAGTATATATATATTATTTCAGTATCAATATTACTGTATAATAATTATAAATAGTTACTCATTACACTATCATACCCATCATTGTAAGGTGATGGTGGAAAATAGATTACACCACGGCGTGGAGACGGTATTCCGTACGTACGCACGCGCGGTGATTTCATTTTTCCATAGGATGGATAGAAGGTGAATTAGGGTTGTTTCATATTTATAATAACATATAAGTATGTAAGTAATACTGATGTTATTACTTTATCATGAAACAACTAAAGAAGAAGAAGTTGAAGAAGAAAGAAATTGAAATGATCGGTAATGGATATTACCTCTTCTTTGGAACGCCTCTTGGAATCCTCCACATAGGGAACTAAGATTGGTCTTTGAAGAAGCCCAGGACCTCTAGGATTATTCTAGGGAAGTGGAAAGGAGAAAATGGCAGGGGTTGGCCGAGCTTGAGTGCTCAAATTGGTGTGAGGAGGAGGGGGAGGAGCTGCCCTTTTAAAGGGGGGAGAGGGGCACCTTAGGAATATCTCAAAATATTATTTTATATTATAGTCAAAATCGGTTTATAATGGTTCCAAAGGGTCTTATTTAGAAGATAAAGTGGGGATGGGTCGAAATACTATCAACCAATAGTATTTATACAAGTTTAGGGTATTATTTTAACCTTATCAATTAGATTTAACTCTAAGTTAAATAATTTAACTTTTACCATGTCTTTTTGTTTTCTTTCACTATATGGTTAATACACGTACTATAACATGCCAACCGAACCATAAATTGTTTATTATTAATATATATATCCTTATCTAAGTCATTTGGCCGAACCTTAGATTTTTTTAAATAAAATTAAAATTAATAATATAATATTTGATTTAAAAACTATTTTGTGTCAATTTTGACACTATTTGATATATGATTTTTGTGAAAGTCATAACAGAATTATATGTTCAAACCAAGTTGATTAAATCAACACTAATATATCATAGTAACCTAGAAAATTATTTTAATTCATAAAAAGTCTCAAATTACATTTATTTTGGTGTTTATAACATCAATTATGTCAGTATTTCATTAATAAGATAATTACTGCATCATCATTGTGTCATAAATAAATTAAATTATATAATGCCTAAAAATTACAAATAAAATACCATTATGTAGGAAATATTATTATCGTTCTAATGAATATTTATAGTCTAATTTATCTTATGTATAACCCCATATTAAAAATTATTTACTTATTAAACTTTGATTATAACTATTTTAACCCTTCTTTAAATAAATTAACAATAAATGTCCTAATCTAAATCAAGTGGGCCTAAATGGTCATATTTTATTAATAAGGTTGTTTTTGGTCGAATTTCACTTATCCAATAGAATTAGGACATGTTTTAGGGTAATAGTAATATCATTTTTACAATTAGTTACCCTATTTACTATTAACCGCGGTAAAAAAAAGTAAAAAGTTACTATTCACCAAAAATTATTTTTATCTCATTGAACCACATTTTACTTACTGATATCAACCATGTCTGTTGGATTTTCGAAATTCCATTCACAGAAGCGGTAAAATTAAGTTTTATGCAAAATTCAGTTTTTTAACCTACCACTTAGTGGTTTCACTATTCATCAAAAATTGAAAGTTTTCAGAAAAATACCAAAATTTCACCCTAGGACAATTTCGATATTCCGAATCCAAAAATGAAGTCTATTTTGAAAAATAAAATTTATAAAATTTGAAAAAGTGGTTATTACTATTCATAACGGCTAGTTTTAATAATATTTTAACAACATATCGTTGTTTAGTGGAACTCAGTATTGCGTACGACGCAAGCTATCGAGGAAGGTCGCGATTGCGTGTAAAGTAAGTCAAGCTATTATGTAGTGAAAGATTCTTTTGATGATATATAAAAACTAAATATTACTCATAAAAATCTCGGGTGTTACATTCTACCCCCCTTAAAAAGAATTTCTCCCTCGAAATTCGTCACTTTGTAACAAACAGATGAGGATACTTCTCCCTCATCATATCCTCAAGCTCCCATGTAGCTTTTTCAAGTTGGTGGTTCCTCCATAAAACTTTCACCAATCGAGTGGTCTTGTTTCGTAGGACTTTTTCGCTACGATCCAGAATCTCTATCGGCTGTTCTTCATAAGAAAGATCTTGCTCCAGTGGTACAACTTCTGAACTGAGTACATGTGAAGGATCTGGTATGTACTTCCTCAGGAGAGATACATGGAACACATCGTGAACTTGAGAGAGATTCGGTGGAAGCGCTAATCGGTAAGCTACCTTCCCAACACGATCCAGTATCACGAAAGGACCGATATATCTAGGGCTCAACTTCCCCTTCATTCCAAATCTCATAACCCTCTTCCAGGGAGATATTCGTAAGAACACTTTATCACCCACTTCAAACTCTAGGTATTTTATTCGGTTGTCGGCATAACTTTTCTGTCAACTCTGAGCTGCTCTTATGTGTTGTTGAATAGATCTGACCTTTTCTGCCATTTCATCAATGAGATCAGGTCCTAATAGCATTTTTTCCCCAACTTCATCCCAACAAGTTGGAGTCCTTCATTTCTTTCCATAGAGAGCTTCATAAGGAGCCATTTGAATTCTGGAGTGAAAGCTATTATTATAAGAAAATTCCACCAAAGGTAGGTGTTGATCCCAACCTCCTTTGAAATACATAGAGCAAGCTCTCAAAATATCTTCTAGGGTTTGAATTGTTCTCTCAGACTAAACGTCTGTCTGGGGATGATAAGCAGTGCTGAAACTGAACTCTGTATCCAGAGTATGCTGAAGACTTCTCCAGAACTTCAAGGTAAATCTCGGATCCCAATCAGATATAATAGAAAGTGGTACTCCATGCAATCTTACCACTTCCTTTACATATATCCTGGCAAGCTGATCTAGAGAGAAATCCTCTCTAATATCAATGAAGTGTGCAGACTTTGTAAGACGATCAACTATGACCCAGATAGCATTATTGTCTTTGGATGTTTTAGGAAGTCCTGTGAAAAAGTCCATAGTGATGTTTTCCCATTTCCATTCGTGTATGGGTAATGGTTGTAACATCCCCTTAGACTTTTTTCTCTCAGCTTTAACTTGTTGACAAACCAAGCATCGAGAGACATATTCAGCAACATCTCTTTTCATGCCATCCCACCAGAAGTACTCTTTCAGGTCCTTATACATCTTCGTGCTTCCAGGATGAATAGAGAATGATGAACTATGAGCCTCATCCAGCAGCTCCTTCTTTAATTCGGGGATGGGAGGAACACAAACCCGATTCCTGAACTTTATTATCCCATCACAATCAAGGTTGAATTCAGGAACATTTCTCACCTTCTTTTGTAACTCGACATCTTATTTATGTGCCTCTTTAATCTTCACATGTATAGATGGTTGAACATTCATTTGAGAAAGATAAGATTTTTCCCCTTCCATTATAATTCCAAGATCCATCCTTTGTAAATCCATAAATATTGGATCTTTTGTGATCCTCATCATGGATAAACTAGCATGTTCTTGTCGACTTAATGCATCTGCCACCTTGTTTGCTTTCCCAGGGTGGTAATGGATTGAGCAATCATAATCCTTAATCAGCTCCAACCATCTTCTTTGACGCATATTCAACTCCTTTTGTGTGAAAATATACTTTAAAATTTTTTGATCAGTATAAATATCACACCTTTCACCGTAAAGGTAATAACTCCAAATCTTTAATGCAAAGATTACCGTAGCCAACTCCAAATCATGTGTTGGGTAATTTTGCTCATGGATTTTCAACTGTCGTGAGGCATAAGATATCACCATATCATTTTTCATAAGAAAACACCCCAATCCCTTCTTGGATGCATCACTGTAGATCACAAACCTTTCTCCACTACAAGGTAGTGTGAGTACAGGTGCACTGGATAACCTTCTTTTCAACTCCTTGAAATTCTCTTCACATTCCTCTGTCCAGACAAACTTAACTCCTTTCCGAGTCAACTTGGTTAGTGGATTAGATAATCGTGAAAAATCCTTTACAAAACGTCGATAATATCTAGCCAAACCAAGAAAACTTCGGATCTCAGTTACTGTTGTTGGTCTTGACCATCTTTCGATAACCTCTGTTTTTGCTGGATCCACAGATATCCCCTCATTTGAGATTATGTGACCAAAAAATGCAACTTTTTGAAGCCAAAATTCACACTTGGTAAATTTGGCATAAAGCTTCTCCTTTCTTAGGGTCTTCAATATAATTCTCAAGTGATCTTCATGCTCTTCCTTGCTCTTTGAATAGACACGAATATAGTCTATAAAGACTACCACAAATTGATTAAGATAGTCTCTAAAGACTCTATTCATTAGATCCATGAAGATATCAGGGGAATTAGTAAGACCAAATGGCATCACTATAAATTCATAGTGTCCATACCTTGTACGGAGAGCCGTCTTTGGTATATCCTCCCTTTTGACCCTTAATTGATGATACCCTGAACGAATATCAATCTTGGAAAAGTATTGAGCTCCGTGTAGTTGGTCAAATAATTCATCAATGCATGGGAGAGGATATTTGTTCTTGATAGTGATCTTGTTAAGTTCTCGATAATCAATGCAGAGTCTCATTGATCCATCATTCTTCTTAACAAATAGAACAGGTGCTCCCCAAGGTGATGCACTAGGGCGTATGAATCCCTTATCAAGATTCTCTTGGAGTTGCTTCTTCAATTCCTGCAACTCAATTGGGGCCATTCTATAAGGTGTCTTTGAAATTGGCAAATGGCCCGATACGAGTTCTATTGAAAACTCAACTTCACGATTTGGTGGAAGACCCGGTAATTCCTCCGGAAAGACATCATCAAACTCCCGTACGATGGGCATATTCTTAATCGTAAGTTTCTCACCAACCATTTGAGATAAATAACCTTCATTTAGTGGAATCAACACCCATAAGATGGAAGGAATTTCCACTGGAAGGTTATATTCATCCTTGCATCGATAGACGATCGTAGATTGATCTGGAATATGAAATGTGACTTCCCTTCTTTGGAAATTGATATGAGCTCCATGTAGAGAAAGCCAATCCATGCCAAGAATCACATAAAATTCCACTAAAGGAAGGATCACAAGATTTGCAGGAAGAACTTTCCAACAAACTTCGATCGGAGAAGAATTATAAACTTTTGATATGACTGTTGTGCCATTAGGTGTTGTCACAGCTAACTCAACATCTAATTGTTGAGGTAATATGGTGATACCCTTAGAAAATTCTTTAGAAATAAAAGAGTGGGTGGATCCAGAATCAAATAAAACATTTTCTACTTTAGAGTGGATGGTAAGTGTACCTTTCACAACTTCGTTATCATACTCCACATCGCTGATAGAAATTGCATGTGACTTTCCTTTGTCTTTAGCCTTAAGATTTTGTTGACGTCGACCATCATCATCAACCCTTGGATTTGGGCATTGATTGGCATAATGCCCCATCTCCTTGCACTTGAAACATTGAAGTGTAGTAGGTTTATTCTGTGTATCCCTTCCTTTGTTTTCATCATTAGACATCTTCTTCCCATTATCGCGGCATTCAAATGCCCGATGACCTTCCTTTCCACATTTGAAACATTTACTTGTCCCTTTAAGACAACTCCCTCCATGTTTCTTTCCACACTTTGAGCATAAGGGAAAGCTCATCTTCTTTTCAGTGTGCTCTTTAGATTTTCCTTTGAATTCCATCTTCATCTTCTTATCAAACCCATTTGACTGATGGGTTACTCCAATCTCCATCTCGACTTTGAGAGCACATCGAACGATTTCCTCGTAGCTATTGAAGTCCCTTATGGCTAACGCCCTTCGAAGACTTGGTTTTAAGCCACTAAAGAATCGATCGATCTTAATCTCAGGTTGAATAATAATACCAGAAGCGTACCTTGCAAGTCTTGTAAAATTTTCTTCATAGGTACCAACAGATTCATCATCCCTTTGGTTCAGTTCAAGAAACTCTTTCTCCATCTTTGTTCGGAGAATACGGGGGAAGTACTTATTGAAAAATAAGTTCTTGAACTCGTCCCATTCCATGGACTCAATTTCATCCCTTTGCCTCGTATTCTTAATAAGATTCTACCATTGATCAGCATCTCCTTCCAAACGATACACTGCTAGGATGACTTTATCATGTTCAGAACATTGAAGAACTGAAAATATCTTTTCAGTAGTACTAATCCATTGTTCAGCAACTAATGGATCAGTAGACCCACTGAAAGAAGGTGGACGCTGCCTCCTGAAGTATTCAACAGAATGTTGCTCCATCCTTTGCTCGTTTGGAAATCCTGCATGATTCATAGCTTGAGAAAGTTGTGTGAGCATGGCTACAAGATTTTGCATTCCAGCTCCCATGTCGTTTGGTTGCTCAGGGGGGCAATCATTGCATTTCCCATTGCATTCCTCATTAACACGATTCCTTCGGGTTCCAGCCATTGACTAAAACCAAGAAGAATAGTGTGAGCAACACTAATTATAATAGGAAAACCACATAATTCAAGAATAAAATTTTCATGCTTAAGGTCTTATCCTAGGTTATTCATGGACATTTCTAAAACACTAAGATTGTGTTCTATGCTTAGACTTATCCTTAGGGTTCTTACTAAGGCTTTCACATCCTAGTTTCCAAAGGTTGACTATACCTTTCCTCTGATACCAACTATAACGACCCATACTTTACATACATTGTTAATATTTCAAAATTGAAGCACACTTATTACAACATATAAAAAAACCACAAAGGACCGTATAGGTATAGTGTCATTAGAAACTGGGAAACATAAAAAACTGGTTCATAAATCTTCTACAGTGTCTCCCATTTATTTCATCATATCTAGGGTCCCATTTAGTATATTCTACTTAATATCCATCTTCCTGACCTGGGGAAAAGAAAACATAAAAGGGTGAGCTCAAATGCTCAGTAAGGGAAAATAAAGGAAATAAAAATCATATCATATCTTTTTGAAAATCATAACCTACAAAGGAGATCATAATATCTTAACATGGAATAAATCATAGAAGTGAAAATGAGATCCCCATAATCATAACATAAAACTTAAAACTTTTTGGCATGCACACATAATCATGGAAAATCATTTCTTGTTAGTCATGACTCGTTGCCAATACTATCTTAGTGGACAAAGTCCATTTCTGAACCGAGTTCACTCCTCGTTTCAGTCCTGTATCACCGAACCGAAATATCCTTCCGTTCCAGCCATATCTATCCCATGAGATATAAAATCTTTACCCAATGCATTGGAGGGAGATATAGGTCCCACCCATCTTATAATGAATCCTTTCTTATGTGTGCCACATAATCATAAACCATTCATCATAGCGTAACCCATGTAATAAAAATGGGATTCTTAAACAACATGACATCATAAAACAATTCATATAAGATAAAGGAATCCATAAAAATATTTCCATCACAACATAATCAAATCCATGTAATAATAGGGATAAAAACAGAACCCTTTTATTATCTTATATGGAAAATAATTTTGATAAAATACTTGAACTCTATTCTTGAGGAAAATATCCTTTCTACTTCAAAAAAACTTTTCCTTTCTTAACATGTCATACAATTTTAAACTAAAAGAAGTTGATTAAAAATAAACCTGAAAACTTGTAAAGTAATCTTCTTGGAAATAATGTTTTAAAAATCCATTCATGCCATATAAGGTAAAAAACATTCTTCGTACTTTTGTCGGAAAATTCAAAAAGTACCTCGTACAGAAAAACGACAAAAGATTCCTTTCATATTCTTTACTAAAAACTCACCGAAGGGTAAAATTGGATTTAAACTATTGCAAGTGGATGGAAACAATATTACATATTGAGGGAACATGGATGTGGATGATAAAAATACACCCCATTAAATGCCAAAGTAAAAACAATCTCGGATAAAAATGAGATTGTGATATTTTCCTTACCTTAGGTCCGATTTGCTTTGTACGTGTCCAAAGCTCCTGTATAATGGTTTAAATAATGTTATTGACTTATTCCATAATCATAAATATTGATATGATATCATATATGGTCATATTCTTAGCTTCCTGTTAATAATATTTCATTGTTACTTGTTACTCGGGTCCTTATTGCCTTTTGTTCTTATGCGTGTTTTGCCGAATAAATTCTTATTCTTCTTTTAAGGTTATAGATACCTTATATCCAGAATGGTATTAGTGTAACATATATCATATTTATTCATTCAATTAATTTATATAATTACTATGTAATGATGATCATGTAGAACGAGTCGCATCACATCGTGGAGACGGTATTCCGTACGTACGCGCAAGTGATGATATCGTTCCTATGATCGTGGAACTGTATTGGAGTATATATATATTATTTCAGTATCAATATTAATTTATAATAATTATAAATAGTTACTCATTACACCATCATACCCATCCTTGTAAGGTGATGGTGGAAAATAGATTACACCACGGCGTGGAGACGGTATTCCGTACGTACGCACGCGCGGTGATTTCATTTTTCTGTAGGATGGATAGAAGGTGAATTAGGGTTGTTTCATATTTATAATAACATATCAGTATTCAAGTAATACTGATGTTATTACTTTATCATGAAACAACTAAAGAAGAAGAAGTTGAAGAAGAAAGAAATTGAAAAGATCGGTAATGGATATTACCTCTTCTTTGGAACGCCTCTTTGAATCCTCCACTTAGGGAACTAATATTGGTCTTTGAAGAAGACCAGGACCTCTAGGATTATTCTAGGGAAGTGGAGAGGAGAAAATGGCAGGGGTTGGCCGAGCTTGAGTGCTCAAATTGGTGTGAGGAGGAGGGGGAGGAGGTGCCCTTTTATAAGGGAGGAGAGGGGCACCTTAGGAATATCTCAAAATATTATTTAATATTAATGTCAAAATCGGTTTATAATGGTTCCAAAGGGTCTTATTTAGAAGCTAAAGTGGTTATGGGTCGAAATCCTATCAACCAATAGGATTTAGACATGTTTAGGGTATTATTTTAAACTTATCAATTAGATTTAACTCTAAGTTAATTAATTTAACTTTTACCTTGTCTTTTTGTTTTCTTTCACTATATGGTTAATACACTTACTATAACATTCCAAAAGAACCCCAAATTGTTTATTATTAATATATATATCCTTATCTAAGTCATTTGGCCGAACTATAGATTTTTATGAATAAAATAAAAATTAATAATATAATTTTTGATTTAAAAACAATTTTGTGTCAATTTTGACACTATTTGATATAGGATTTTTGTGAAAGTCATAACAGAATTATATGTTCGAACCAAGTTCAATAAATAAACACTAATATATCATAGTAACCTATAAAATTAGTTTAATTCATAAAAAGTCTCAAATTGCATTTATTTTGGTGTTTATAACATCAATTATGTCAATATTTCATTAATAAGATAATTACCGCATCATCATTGTGTCATAAATAAATTAAATTATTTAATGTCTAAAAATTACAAATAAAATACCATTATGTAGGAAATATTTTTACCTTTCCAAGGAATATTTATAGTCGAATTTATCTTATGTATAACCCCATATTAAAAATAATTTACTTATTAAACATTGATTTTAACTATTTTAACCCTTCTTTAAATAAATCAATAATAAATGTCCTAATCTAACTCAAGTGGGCCTAAATGGTCATATTTTATTCGTAAGGTTGTTTTTGGTCGAATTACACTTATCCAATAGAATTAGGACATGTTTTAGGGTAATAGTAATATCATTTTTACCCTTAGTTACCCTATTTACTATTAACCGCGGTAAAAAAAAGTAAAAAGTTACTATTCACCAAAAATTATTTTTATCTCATTGAACCACATTTTACTTACTGATATCAACTGTGTCTGTCGGATTTTCGAAATTCCATTCACAGAAGCGGTAAAATTAAGTTTTATGCAAAATTCATTTTTTTAACCTACCACTTAGTGTTTTCACTATTCATCAAAAATTGAAAGTTTTCAGAAAAATACCAAAATTTCACCCTAGGCTAATTTCGATATTCCGAATCCAAAAATGAAGTCCATTTTGAAAAATAAAATTTATAAAATTTCAAAAAGTGGTTATTACTATTCATAACGGCTAGTTTTAATAATATTTTAATAGCATATCGTTGTTTAGTGAAACTCAGTATTGCGTACGACGCAAGCTATCGAGGAAGGTCGCGATTGCATGTAAAGTAAGCCAAGCTAGTATGTAGTGAAATATTCCTTTGATGATATATAAAAACAAAATATTACTCATAAAAATCTCAGGTGTTACATGCATAGGTTCAAATATTGACATAACATGTAAAATACATTTATTATTTATCTTTACACATCTTTTACATTCTCAAGAAACTAATATTTTTAGTTTTTATCATGATATTTATTTTAGTTTATCTTATTTGTATTGTTTTCATAAATCAAAATAATAAACATATTAGTAAACTCATATATCCTATGTCCTCTATGTGGTGACCATACCTTCTCTAAAAACTAGCTCCCCAAAATAGAATACAATATAACCTTACCATATTATCAGATAAGAGGAATTAATAGGGAATAAGATAAATTCCATTAGAAATGTTGTTATAAATAAATGATTTGTAAATATGTGTGAGTCAGAACATTATGACATTGGTTTAAATATATTTGTTGAATCCACATTTTATGCATCAATTATATCCCATGAAGACATCAAGTGAAAGATGCTAAATTAATTTTATATTCTATGATTTTAATTGTTATAACTGTATTAATTAGATTTTTAGGGAGATATAAATTTAAATATTTGAATGTAACAATTATGTAGTGAATGTTAGAATAAAAGTTGACCAATATTGGTTAATGATAAAATACAATGAAAAAATATATTTTTAGTAAAAATTATTTTTAGTAAATTAAATATTAATATGATAAAGGGTAATATAATTTTAGATATGTTTTAATTATAATGGAATATAATGTGGGTAATTTATAAAAAATCATGCCACAATTACTAAACTATTTTTTAGAACACAAATGATTGAATAGGTGATATATGGTTTCGATATTGGATAACACAATGTGTAGAAACATTTTCGTTATAATTTAAGGAAAGAATTAGATATTTTTCACTTGAAGTTTTAAGTGATATCTAATATGAAATATAAAACATACGATGTCCATAGACCATGGTTTTAAAAGTTTTTGATTTTTTGATGATAAATTTTGAGTGGATTTGAATGACCAATGGAAAATAATGTGGCTAAATAGCATTGTTCTTTTGGAGTATAAAATAATTACATGTTATTATTTAACAACAACTTATGATTTTAATTTATATATATAGAAAATTGTAATATTAATATTTTTTAGATATGATATTTCAATACAATGGTTTTCAAAATATGTGACATTTAATGTATAACATCTTTTTATCTACACTAACAGAAAATGTTTTTTGAGATTTTGAATCATTTGATCTATTTTTATATTTAAAAATTTGGAAATATATACATTTTTCGTAATTATAATCATAAAAACATGTTTAATTTTTGATTTTATTTGTAATGTGACACGTTACATAATAATGTATAGATTTTGTATGATATGTCATGATGAGACAGAGGATCAGAAAAGATAAATAGATAATTCATGTAATATGGTTGAGAGAAATAATAATTTTTTTTGAGAGATTCTATTATTGAATAACTAAATTCATTTTTTACTGATTATCTAGACTAAATCATAATGATAAATAGAAAGGGAAAAAGTTAAATCATTTTGGCATACTGAATTACATTTATGATATAATTGTTCTTGCTTAAGAATAATATTTCTTCACCTTATATTGAATTTTATAATGGATATATAATACTATATTAATGATTTATTTCCAATATGTGAAAAAGATATATGAACTGATGAAATAATCTTAACAAAATTCACCCCATCATAATGGGAATAAGACCTTTTTGTGTAACATTGTGAATATTTTAAGTTTATATTTGTAAAAAAAATTAAACATGTCGATTCCATTTTTTTAGTCACTTAGTGGAGATATAGGATGATATGGTTAATTATTATAGGGGTTTATCATTTCCAATACATGGAATGTCTATTATAGATAGGGAATCGTGTCAATATAGTGTGTGTTCTAGCTTGACAATTAACATTTGTGGAATGTCATGTATTTTCCTAGGTACTACAAAATATGGTAAAAAAATTATGTTTATGAAATCATGAGTTAATATTTGGGTAACTATATAAAACCCAACAAACTATTTCATATTGAATTATATATTTTTAATAAGGTCCATGGTATAATGATTAGTTTATGTCGTGATACCATCATTCATAATGGAATGTGTGTTCGTGATTTTTGTATGTGTCTATAGATGGAGGAATTAAAATGTGGGGTACGTGGCCGCACATTAATGGTTTGGGGGGTTTTATATTTATCTTTAAGGGGTAATTATTCCATAATGTTTATGGTCATTCCATTATGTAGGTGTCAATAGTTTTTTGATAAGGGATGGAAACCCCCACTTATTGGGATCATTTATATAGACCAAACCCTCTTTTTTACATGGTTCTTTTCTTATCATTTACCTCTATTATTAATATATTATATTCCAATAATTTTTTATCTTTGTATTTGAGATTTAGTATTAGTGTTTTAGATTCAATATCACAAGATTATGGTGAAATCACTTTGTTATGATAGAGCTTTCATATGTGGATATAAGAGGAGTGCAAGGGGAGATGATTACATTTGGTTTAGAGTAACATACTTTTTCGAAATAAATTACACTATTTTATTATTATTTGTTATCAATTATGGATGAAATTAACTAATGGCCCAATATTGATTAATGAGGATTTAATCGGTTAACTATTTACCTGTCCTCTATGAATATACTACACCCTCTCTCATGATGTTTCAATATGGTTACATAACCCAATGTTGTTTCCTTAATTATTCATAAATGTGTTAATTATAATAAAATTGCCATAAAAATATATATGTGTTCGAAATTAATCAAATTAAATGATTAATGGATTTAGGTCCTCATGGATATAGTCAATGTCTGGTATTTTTAAGAATCAGATGAAGAGATAACTCTGTTTTCAGGTAATTGGCCCCTAATATGACTATTTTATAAGTTCATGCATATATTATATGGATTTTAATTATAGGTATATGATTTTGAGACTCTATATGGACCATTTTTTAGGATCTCATGTTATAGTGAATATATAGATTGGTTAAACCACTATTCAGACCTTTTATGTTGTGTATAAATTATTTTATTCATTGATTATTTTTTTCTATATAAGAGACATGATTAAAAAAGGATTTCAACTCGAGCAGGGTGTCCATTTTGGAACCATGTCTTTATTGACCATGGGGTCATCATGATGGTATGTGTGGTTTCATTGAGTGACAGTTTATTATGATCTAATGGATGTGAAATTGAATTAGTAATATGTATATATATATATATATATTAACAACTCAAAATGGAACAAAATATGATTCCCCTATTATATGATTTTGAGTGTGCGATAACAATGAGGTAATAGTTTTATATACTACTAGCATTGCATTCCATTATAATTGATGACTATGTGTCCTATGTAAGGTGTTAATTTAATTTTTTATGGATCCCAACATAGGTTTATTTCACTCCTCGCTCACTTATTTATTTTAATGATCACAAACAGTTTTTTTTATTTCTATCCAACATTCTTATTTTATGTTTTTGTGTTCATTAAGAAGAAGAAGATTGTTTTAACCCTCGCTCTATTAATGTTTTAATGATCACAATCACCTCTTATGACTAAATTTTTTTTATATTATTATTAAATCATAATTTTTTTTAAAATACTAATATAAGGGGGTTGATTTTTATTTCTAATATTGAAAAATACAAATTTCGCCATAATTTTAAAAAATTATATTAGATATTGTGTGGTACTGATATACTATTGACATAGAGTAATTAAAAATTTATACCTAAAAAATATAATGAATGTATTAGTATGTAAAATACAATAATAAAATGTAAAAAACATGTAATAATGTAATACATGATTCTATAAAATATTTTAAAAACATACAAAAAATCCTATGAATATTATTCACATGCACCCAAAGTGTTATGGTTGTTTTTTACATTACATATGGTATCCACAACAATATACCTATCATAATTTTACTCTTACATGACTAGTAATCCCTAAATCAAAATGAATAAAAATGATTTTATTTCCCTATACCTCGGAGAACATAATCAAATAGATCAGAGACACTCTATGGATCAATCCATGAGAGGCCACACTCACTAGATCAAACAAAAAAAATATTATATGTAAACAAAACTTAGATAATTTTCAACATAAACCAAAAATTATTTATTTAAGTAAACTCTATAAAAAATATTTATGTTTTATTTTTTATATATTTCATACTAAAATTTTAAATTATGTACATCATTTTTATGAGATGAACACATCATATTATTTTTTATTAAATATTTATTTTCTATCTCTAGATAATTTTCTGATAAATTGTATTTAATATTAATCTTTCTACATAAAATTTATAGTTTTATTCAGGTATAAAATATTAATTTTTAATATGTTTTCTAAGTCATGTTAAAAAATGGAAACATATGTTCCTAAAAAATATATTGTCTATTTATTCATTTTTTTTCCAATACAGGTAATTTATTTTGTTAAAAAAATATAAATAAATAATATATTTAGAGGTTATGGGATATTATAAAATAAAATTATAAAATTATTTTAATATCATCATCAATTTTTATCTTGATTTTCTATAAAAAATTACAAATTTTCACAAAAAAATGACATCAAGTAAAATCAATATTAATAATGCACAAGGTATACAATTTTTAAAAAATAAAAATATTTATTAAGCTAGATCATTCCTCGTGTAGTTCTAAAAGGTGGATCTAAATAAAAGAATATAAAAAATTACTTGAGCACTCATGGTTTAATGTCCCAAAATGTAAGTAAATAATAAGATCCTCATATTACCTCCATTTAAATGAGCTATTATCAGCATTTATGTTTCACTCGCACAAAATATGATGGGTCTAAATTTTATTTCAAAGTGTCATACTAAAAACTCTGATTTGATTGGATATAATCCTACTAGATTTAAATAGTAAATGAAGAATGTTATGAACCACTGAGAAGTATGTTTTTACCTCAACAAGATTGATGATGTAGACTATCTACGAGGAGATTCCATCAAACTTGAATCATCCAAAGGTAGCTATGGAGTTTCCAAGATCATATAATGTATTGAATGAAAATAATGAAAAGTTCATGTTTCACAAATTATTCCACATTATATAATGATGAATTTCTCACATGAGAATGATATGATCAGTTTTAATCCAATCCTATCAGTGTGTCATCTAACCAGAAATTTTTTTTGATATGTTAGCTCCCTCCATACTAAGTTAGGTGGTGAATAGTTTTGAGAGTGGTTTACATCCCTCTCTGAATGATTTATAAACTAAGCACTATGATTATAGGCCTCACTTTCAGATTATGGTATAGATAAGAGTAATTAATTTTTCTATTTCTAGATTCATTTGGTGATTTATAGAAAACCCAAAAATCTTACATTCATAACCTTGAAATGACTTATAATATCAACTTTCAAAATAATGAACATTTGAAACCAAATAAACATGAACATCTTCATATAATCACTCATAAAATTGATACCCATGCGTTGCATGAGAATATTCCAAATAATCATCACCAAATCAACATATAATAAAAGATGAGTATCCATTTAAACATTTAATCATAAAAATAATAGTATTTAGACTAACGATTAAAAATGATTTATATATTTCACCTCAAATGTAATGAAAAAATCTAATGAATAAAAACAAGTCACTATTTCTATAATTAAATTATGAACTCTCATTTAGTAATGATTTTTTAAGATGTTTCTTCCCTATTACAAAGAAAAAAATTATAATGATGGGTTCCCCCTAACCCTCTCATAATTTTTATTCAATACATACATCAAATATAGAACATTATAAATATAAAAAAATATATTTAATTCATAAAAAATAATGAAACCTTGGTCTAGTGAGTGAAATTTTATTCATCTTTTCCTTCATTAAATTATATAAAAATCTAATTTATATGAAAAAATATGAATATTCAATATCAGACTAATATTATCCAATACATGGTGTCTCACTCTATAATACAACATTTACATCATTCGTTAAAATTAAATTAAAAAAATAGTAGATAAGAACCATATCTAAAAAAACATCATAGTTACAATATTCATTATATCAAAACGATAACATTTTACTCATCAATCTAGTGAGTTTTATTCTCTTTAATATCATATCCATGAACATTATATAAATAAATTCACCTCTATGAATTTTAATCAATTTTATAGTTTTTATTCATTATATTGAAAAATAGGACATGAACCTATTATATGATTTTCTCTATATGATTTTATCATACATATAAAATACCACTAAATAATTAGGCAATAATATTTCCCAAAATACTCTCCTATTTAAAATTTCAATTAATATAATAAAAACATTTACACTACTATTGTCCTTGAACAATTACAGGACATTTATGATTTTTTCAATTAACTAAATTAATTGGACACTCTAACGCATGATTTAGAAACACAATCTTAAATAAATTTTTTATATATTTCCTCAATTTATTAAAAATTAATAAAAATCAATATTTAAAAATTTGACATCAATATAACAACAACCTGATAAAAGAAGTTGATATTTTATAGTTAAATACATGTAAAACTGTGAATGTTTTTTATCCAAATGGAAATTCATATTTAATCCAAAACCGATAACTTATTATTTTTTACATGAAATAAAATTTAAATAATAATATTTATTAGAATATTTCCATCAATAACAAATATATGATAAATTTAATGGTAACTATTCTGTTTCCCAAGAGTTTAATGATTTGTCTTCATATATCAATATTTGGTTTCTAAAATCAATATAAAACATTCTATGACATATTCAAATATTTTTAATCTATCACACAGTCTTCATCAATAACTTTAGGATCCTTAAATTGAAATACATTGTTAAATCTGTAGTTATTTTATTATATTTTCAGATGGGGTGTGCCTTAGTGAAAGAGGTGTGTAGTGATTCTATATGAGACCCATGTTCAAATCAAGGTGGGATGGAATTTTTGCTGGCTTGAGGTGACACAGGCATGACTTTGGAATCCAGTGATGTAAGAAAACAGTGACATAGCCATGATGCAGGCATGATTATGCACTGGGTATATGGGCCAAATGATGGTCCTTGGGACATGTGATGGGATTTATTACTATTGTGAATCAGTCCTTATATTGAATTAAATAAGGCTTGATGACCTGTCTTTCCATCCTATGTGTGAAATGTATGTGTGTTTAGTTTAATTTTCCCCAAACACACCTAATTTATATTTCATAATTGTTCCATGTATTAACTTCGAATCATAAAATGTGTATGAACTTTTCAATATCTCAGATTAAATGAAAAAATATATTTTGTAATTTTATATGGGCAACAAATGATATATAACATTCAATCATGATTTAGAAAACTATAATAGTAATGGACATCCATGATAATGATATTTTGTACATTAGTTAGAGTGTTCGTCACAACTTTTTCTCTTAGGATTTACCCTATAAATGGACTCATTATGTGTTAGTTATATGTAATACCTTATAAATGGGTTCTTTATTCACCCAAACCACTATTGCGGATTTCGATATAAGATATAGTAGTATCAAATTATTGGTGGAGGTGAATGAAGAAATACATTAATAGATGGTGTGGATTCCTCACCCATCATGATTTCGTTTACTTGGCTAACATTGAATAAAAAAATCAACAAGGGATAATCATCTCATAGTAGATAATATAATGATCATGTGTGGACGGGGTTATTGAAAATGGTATCAAAGATCGTTCCATGTAAATGTGTATGTGAGTAATGTATTTCTCAACATGGGGAATGATAGTCAAATTTTTATGGTAGTGGTGAAATAATCACCATAGTATAAGATGATATGTATACCTTACCCATAATAGGGTATTTTTTTGGGGATAATGATTGGGAAATGCAATGTCTTAAATGAAAATCAACATTCAACATAAAATATCATGATCATGGGGAATCTGATCTATTATACACCCCATATTTTTAATTTTCTAGGATTTATTTCATATGAACATTGGTAAATACTAATAAAACCATGATTTTATCTCATTCCTCTATTTTATGAATAACAAAATCACCATTTCTATTTTTCACGTTTTTTATTTTTTATGACCTTTAATATGATAAATTAATCCATCAATTTAATCATTTTTATATTTAATATAATCTTATAGATTCTTTAAAATAGTATATACATTATAATAATATTTATTTTGTTTTCACTTCATGTTTCTATCTCTATCTTTCTAATCATCTTAATTATTTATATTTGTTGAATTAGATTGTTCAACTATATTAACTAGAGTATCTCAAAAACATTATATGTCAATATCTTAAAATTTAATTAAGAAATATTCTTCAATGGAGAAAAATTTATCATTTATTTGTGTCTGTAATTCTAGTTTCATGTTTATTGAAGTTCTCCTAAGTAACTCCTCGACTTCATCATCATCTTCTTGAAATCCCTCGAGGCCATTTCAAAGATGATGCTCACTTTATATTCATATAAAAGATATTATAATTGAGATTTATTAAATATTTATTAATAATTTTAATTTATTTTAATTGGTTTACATTTTTTATCATCATATTTCATAAAATAAATTATTTAAATGTTAAAATAATTTTTTTTTTTGATTTTAGTGATTTATTTTTTAATTTATAAAACAGCCTTCAAAGAATTTTATGATCGGTTAATTAAATTTATATTATGGAATCATAAAATAAAACAATGAAATTCATGGGTATTAATCCAATTTGAACATGTTACCTTTTTCTATTCTTTGGGATTTTTAAAAAAAATTGATGTTCTTTTAAAACCTATTACTAACATGTATAAACATAAATATTATAAGATTTGGGTTTTTAGTTTCATGTATTTTTTTATGAAATTATTTTAAATTTATGTTATTTTTATTAATGTATTTATATTATTCAATACATAATATGGTTTTACTTCAAATTTATAATTTATAAATTATTAAAGTAACATACTTAGAGTAGATATATTTTATGCCTTGGAATGTTTTGTTTTATGTGTTTTGTCGTATTTATGTTTTAATGTTATTATTTTAATTTTTTAATTTTATTCTATTAATTTTTTATATATTTTAATACAAATTTACATAATTTACCTGAAATTATTAATTATATATTAATTAATTAGCATGTTTATGAAAAATTATGCTTTATGCCTTTTTAATATTAGTATTTTGTAGGTATATCCTTTGTCATATGTTATTTTCACGCATTCATTGTGTGTATTCCAGAATTTTGCTATTTTAATTTTTTATTTTCACAATATTGTAAGAAAATAAAATAAACTTATATTATATACTATTAATATTCAATTTTATATTATGATTTTTTTACTTTATATACATTACGTGAGAATGAAAAAATTCAATATTAAAATTTTATATTCATATTTAAATAATATATTTTATAACATAAATAAAAAATAATATTTATATATTAAAAAGAATATAATAAATATGATTAATTATTTATAATATTTTTTTAAAAAATATAAAAATATTTAATTTTTTGGTTTTTTGAGTGGTTTGTTTTTTGTTTAGGAAGTGGTTGAATAAAATTATAGTTATCTAATTTTATTACATTCCCATCTAGGTCCCCATCTCGGTTAGCGATAAGTCAAGAATTCCACCCCAAGCTCGTATCTAATAGGTAAATGGATGGTGACTAACTCTAAAAAGATTTATCTCTAAAAATGGATATCGTAGCTTAAATAACCAACATATAATCCAATATATTTTTAATATAATATATTAATGGAAAACAAAATATAATTACTATATATTGTATAAAAATGAATAAAAAACAGGAAAAACATCCATACATAATAAAAATGATATTCCAGGAAATTGGGGAAAATAAGATCCTTGTATTAAAAAAAATTCTGCCCTAGAATAACTAGAATATAGGGTAACTCCTCACTGCACAGACACCCAACATAATTATTGTCTTCAACATTCACATCTAAGCACTAATGAGGCCTTTCTCTACCAAAGTTGTGCGTATCATGATAACATGTGAATATTATATATTATATGTAGTATAAAAACACTATGGTTGTTATACCCATGTAAGGGTGTGTAAAAACATGCACAGAAGGACAACTCAAAAGGTTGTAAGGTAAAAAAACACTTGATAGCTCATAAACGATGTTATAAGAGATTGATTAATCAGAAATCTCAAATATTATTATAAAATTGAGATTCAAGAACATTAAAGTGTATCAATACTTATATCATAACTATATAAGGATTAGGTAATCCAATAGTCCTTAAGAATCCATACATCACAATTCTAAAAACCCAAGTTTCCACATGGAATTTTTAGTGTGGTACCCAAACCTCACTATGTTATACATTTTGGTTGAGGGATTATCGATATAATTCACTATAACATATCCAACCCATAATAACATGATTTATGACAAGGGTTGTATTTTATTACATTTATAGATCTTTTTAATTTAGTTTTCATTATAATTATAAAAAAAAATTACAAAAAAAAGTACATTTTCAGTCAGTTTTCATTTTTACCATAAATAATGTTATTTATAAATACACAATTTCATTTTTAAATGTAACACCAATATCTATAAATGATAATTTATTAACATTTCTACTCACCATAAATCACGATAAAAATCATTTTAAAATGTGGAATGGGAGAAAAATTAGAATAAGGGATATATAAAAAATATAAAAAACTTATTAGTCCATTTAAATAATATTTGATCATATAATAGTGTTTTTCATTTACATTATAATATTTAAACTCGGATAATTAATTACATACACATGAAATTAGGTTTATTTTCAACAAAATACCATGATATTATCTTATGAAATAAAAATATTTATATTGAAATTCATTAAAAATAATATATGTTCCATGTATGTTCCATGGTAAATCAACTTTATAGAACCCTTGAAAAAATATAAAATAAATAGGTTTATTCCAACATAATTATCAAGAGAAAATAATCATTACCCAATGTATTGTAGAGATATATTGGGATCACCCATAACTATAAATAACATACAATGACCATAACTTTCATGAAACAAATAAAATCGTGCATTTCCATCGTAAAATTCATAAACATATACTTTTTACCTCATTTTTAAATATTTTTTTGAAATTTATATATTCCAGTAGTTAAATCCCTTTTTTCAAAACTAAAACACATGGTATAAAGTATTGAATATATTTTATTTAAAAAAACATAAAATATAATAATGGATGTAAAATGATAAATAATGTTTATGAAAAAATGAAAATTTCATTGATTTAGTATACATTAAAAACATTCCTTTTATAATTTGTTAGGAAATTCAAACATTCTATATGAAATATATAAAATTTCTATTTTGATGCCTTTTGTATGATTTTAAAAATAGTGTTAAATTGAAAATTTTTATTCATTTATATAAATATTTACACATCCTTCAAATAATATTTACATGGGTGAAAAATATTAGGAATAAATATTTGAAGTATTCTAAAACTATGTTTTACGATATACAAGACCTTACCTCATTTTCCAACATATCTGGTACTATAATTAACTCATGTATAATAAAATTATTTAAATTATTTAATTTCTTAAGAATGTTTTTAAGAATTATTCCATAATAATAATCTTTTTTATTTTAGTTATTACCATGTCATATTTGATTACTAAATCTATTATGTTCATATATGACATTATGATTATTTTCGGTTCATAATCACAAACAAAACATCACTAGGATGATTGATGTCAAAGGGTCCTTTTTTCATCATCTATAGAATTATAAACATTAAAACATTATAATTCGTATAAATTACTGAAAATATTATATTTGTCATTGAAAATAGAAATGAAAAATAAAATACATTAGCTCGTGAGGTCAGAGTTCACAAATACTAAGTGATTTTTTTTACATTTTTTTATATTGAAAATAGAGAAATTAAAAATAATATAATTATAAATACATTATCATTTTATAAAAATCAGATAACTTTATGAAATCTGTCCCCATGACCATTAATTAGTGGAAATATAAAATAACTAGGTATATAATTTTGTTTAGATGATTGTTCGTATAAACATATATTGGATGATTCCATTTTTAGTGGATGGAATGCTATTAATATGGAAGATATATTATATATATAATAATATTGACTCCCATTATTTCATATTATATCATTAAAACTATCATATTAACCCACCATGAATGGTGTTGTTGAGAAACAAAACACATCGGTTCATGAGTTGGGATTCCACACAAACTCAAGAATGATGATTCAAATTCTTTTATTATTGAAAATGATATTGATAATGATATTACATTAACATAATAATACATAATTATACCAGGGAAATTTACATAATTATATTAGCTTATCTAGGACATAATTGAGTATGTATAAGAATATTTATAATAAAATATCAATTAAGATGGTTACATCCTCTTTAAGGAGTCTTCTTTAAATCTCTCTTTAATGTATGTAGGTATGGTATATTAAGATAATTACTACCTATATATATTATATAATAGCAATAATAATTGTTTTTTTGGGATTTTTGGATCTAATTGGCTCAATAAGTGTTTTTAAGAGAGGGGAGGTGTTGTCCTATTATAAAAGAGGAGAGGGGCACAATTGTAATTTATTTTATAATTAAATTATTATAATTTTTTTTTCAAGTTAATATAGAAAAAATTATATATTTCTGTAATATAATGATGATATATCTAAATACTCTCAAAAATTAAAATTTATATTGGTTTATTTTATTTTGTATCCATTGTGTCTTAGTTTTAGCCCATGGTAACCCCTTTGACAATTACCACTATATAAACGTTTTTACCCATTAGTGGTTAACAATGTCACTATAGAAAAAAAATTCCATAAATACTTTTTTTTAACAATATTCAATATATACAGTTCACATGTCCAATCATTACATTTTTATGAATTTTAATCATATATAAAAAAATTAAACTAAAATACCATTAATGTCATTTTGAGAATATTCAAATAATTTATTTTAAAAACTATCATAATAATAATTTAGTTAAAAATATGATTAACACATAAATAATACATTAAATTTATCTTATTATAATAACATTATTTACACAAAAAATATACATGTTTTTAAAAAAATAATTTACATGATATTTATACTGCATTAATAAGAATTATGTCATTATTGTGTGTGCATTTAAGTTAATTATTTCAACATTAAAATTTAATAATTAATTACCATAATAATATTCAATATAAAAGTTAACATATATGACAACTCATAACTTTTTTTCATCCTTATTAAAAATAATATATATTAAAATAAATAGAAATAAATTTTAGAATTTTCATTAAAATATTATAAAGGTATCAACTGAATAAAAATGAAACCAACATGATTTTTTAAAATATTTGAACTGGATGTTATAATTATGATCATCCAATTAAATATTGTCAGTTTTTTTAATGATTTTGAATCATGATTTTGTAGTTATAACCTTCTTCAATAAGTTTCCTTTTGATGGTCATTGTATAAATGTAAAATGATAGGTAAAATGACCTCTTTAAATAATTTATTTGATTATTTACAAATGCATAATAAATAATATGGGCTTGGAGCTCAATATTAGAATGAAATATTTAAAACATTTAAAAACATGGTTTAAAGATAAAATACCCTTTACATCATCTCTCAATGTTCCAAACACATTCTTTGATCTTGAATTATGAATTTTTATTAATTATTAAATTTATACAGAAAATTATTATGTATTATTCTATTTTTATAATTTATTTATTTTTTATTTATTACTATTAATTATAAATTTACTAAATTAAATAATTTTATGTTGATCATTTTAGGGATGTTCAGTTCATAAACCCCAAAAAACATCATTTCGATGACCAATGTCAATGGGTTCATTTACCATGATGCAAAAAATAATTATAATGATATAATTGACCTTTATATAAATAAAATACAATTCCAATGACCTTAATAAAAATAAATTATAAAAATAATATACATTGGCTCACGAGGCGGTAGTCCACACATTTACACGAGTAGTGTTTTTTAGTTTTCATTGAATGAATAATAGTTAAATAAAACAAAATAATATATTTTAATATTCAATATTTTGTTATAATGATAATATAAAATCATTAAATCTAATCATGTGAACTATCCATGAGAGGTGGTATTGAAAAATGGAGTATACCACTACGTGGAGATAATGGTTGATACATATATCAATGAGATGATTCAGTTCTTAATGATTGAAATGATATACATATGATGGATATATTATATTTATAAAAATATTATTATGCAATAAATGTATTTTATATATATTAACTCTATAATTATAACCATTTATTAAATACAATGATGATAATTGAGAAATGTCATTTAACGAGGTGGTATTCTTCAGGTACATAGGAATGGCTATTTAATATCCCATTAGATTTAAAATGAGATGTATAAGGTTATTAAATTAATAAAATAACATATATGTATGTGGGATATATTTATTTAATTTTGAGGGAATTGTTTTTAAAGAATTTATGGAGGTGGAATAAATCCTAAAATAAAAAATCTCGGTTGAGACGAATAACTCATCTTTAAAGATCCTCCTTTGGATCACATCTTAATAACACTATGGATAGTTATTAAAAAACACATATATAATGTATATAATGAATTTATGAAAATGTTTTTTTGTTTTCTTTTGATATAATAGGCTCAGTATTATTGAGGAAGATAGTTGAGGTAGTGTCAATATATTTGAGAGGAGAGAAGCACCTTTCCAATTACTTTAAGTATTAAATCAATATATATTATTTTTAACCTTCAAATAGAAAAATTGATATATTTAGAATATAGGACAGATATATGTTTACATACTATCATAAAATAAAATTTATACCAGTTTAGTTTATTTTATAACGATTATCTATTAGATTTAAACAACAATGAAGTATTTTGATAATTACCGTGATATCATAGTTTTTTACTCTTTAGGGGTCATACATTTTTCAATAAAAAGAAAAGTTATCAATAAAGGATAAAATTCATGATATTATATACTATATAAAATTCACTTAGAAAATTTTAACATTTTTATGAATGTTAAACATTTTAATAAGATATTATTTAATATAAAATACTAAATATTATTTTCGAAACTATTAATATAATTGACATTATAAAAAAGTTTAATTCAATAATATAGTTCGAATATAAAATCTCAAAACATATCTAGTACATAATTTTCATCTATTTAATTAATGTAATACAATAACTCACCAAAAAGTATTTCATTACATATTTTTAATATCAATTAAATGAATTTTTCGACTACATGAACAAGAACTATGTCGGTGTGGAGTATGTGTTTAAGTAAAATATTTCTTCACTAAAAATTAAAAATTAATTAATATATCAAAAAATATTCATATTCAATTTTACCATTTATAACGACTTCATAACAATTTTTAACCATATCACAACATATTTTTGATATTATAAGTAAGAAGGATTCATTTTATAACATCTGGATTTCATAAAATAAAATAAAAGTCTTTATTAAAGAATGATTGCACCAAAATTCTATATTTTTAGTTATTTAAATATTATTTAGAAATTATGTAATGCCCCAACTCTGGTTACCCATAGTCGGTGCATTATTACAATAACATTGGTATGATCACAAGATATCATGTCTATAAAACCCGATTAGTTTATTAGCCTTGGAAGTACTTGACTGATTCATATGTTTTAAATTACCTTATAAAATGAAAAATAATTGTCTCTATTGACCACGCTCATATCCTTTAGACTATCCATATAGGTCATTCATAATATCTTTCATCACATCCTGGGAAAAAGAAAACATATAATGGGGTGAGCTCAGATGCTGAGTAAAGAAAACAATATAGCGAAAACTTTCATAAATAAGCATAAAAATATTTGGCAATTTATAAGATTGAAACAAAATAATTTTAAACATAACCATCATATAAATATGGAAAATTTAAATCAAATAATTCCATTTTCTTATTAACATGGATATTCTTCTAGATGGATAATACAATGCAATATCAATAGCCAATTTTATAATGATGGAATGCCTAATGCCAGACATCATAACCATATAGTCAAGGCCTCGTGGGAAGAAAAAAATGATTTTGTCAAGGCCATGTTCCAAGACACTAGATTGTCTCATGAGACCTATCGACGCTTAAAGTAGCTATTGCGGTCTCCACCCATCACTTACTAAGTACAATGCATTCCTCATATGAAAATGATGAAACATAATATAAACATTCGTATAAAAAATACTACAAGAAATGTTAATACATTAACTATAAAACATGAATTTTATAAAAATAACACATCCACAGTCAAAAATTTTACAATTCCATCAATACAATATGTAAAAATTGTATCATAATAAATCAACTTCATTCAAATATAAACTTCAATAGATATTGTTAACATAGATGAAATAAAAACTATTTGAGATAAATATATCTATTTGTTTTGAATTCATTTAAAAGTTATGTAATTATAACATAAAATATTTATCATTAAAATATTCTTATAAACTTATATGGGAAGATTCTAAGATGTTTTATTCGTGGAAAATAATTGCACCAACCATATATGTTCAAAAAACATTCTTACCTTAATTTGTCGAAAAGGTCAATAATTACCATATATAGAAAATTATGAAATGATTACTTTAAAACCATTTAATAAAATTTAAAAAAATGGTATAAATGAATTTAACACATATTTTATGAAATAGAAGAAATTTTATTTAATACATTTTTAAGAAACACATATTTGGATGATAATTACTTCCTAGTAGACACTTACGTAAATACAACCTCAGATAATAAAGAGATTGTGAATTGAAACCTTAACATGGACATTTAATTAGTAGTAGAATTTTAGCGTACTTTATAAGAGTATAAAAATTGTAATTAAATTATAAAATAACTATATACATAAATATGATATCATATATGTCCTAAAAATCATTTGTTAATAATATTTCAGTAGTATCATTGGTTTAGGTGTTACCTGATTCTTTTTCCATTATATGCATAGTTACATAAGCCATTTTTTAATGGATTGGATGTATTTGATACATATTCAGATTGATATTATGTTCTCTAAACATTACTTATAATTAACAAATAAAAATTATTCTTGAATCTTTAAAAACGTGAAATGAATCTCATCGCATTCGTGGAGTCAGTAATCTGTACGTACGCATGAGCAACAATATCATTATTTTGTTACTAAAATAATATTTAAATAGATATTATATCATTTATACAGAATCATTAACACGTTATATTTATTATTTACATCAATTATACATCATTATTATACCCATGCAAATAATAATGTATTGAATAACAAATACACCATTACGTGGAGATGGTAAACCATATGTACTGTCGTTTGGTGGCTTTGCCATTAATATGATAGATAGAATAATTAATATCGTCAATCCATATTTATAATAACATCATAGTATGAGTAATATTCTGGAGTTATTAATTTGTTATTGCAATAATATAGAAAGAGGAAGTGGAAGAAGAAAAAGAATTTGAAAGAGGTGATGAAATATTTACCTCTTTTACGGTTTCTATGTTATATTTGATCAAAAGGGGTTCATATATTAAATTTATGATCAAAATAATTACTATATGATGAAGTTAGTGAATATTTGAGGACATTTGATTTGTGGTAGGCTGACCCAAAAGGATATGGTGGTGTCAACTTCAGAGAAGGGGAAGTTCCATTTTATAAGAGAGGTGAGGTGAACCTTAGTAAAAGATTGAAATATTATTTTATAATAAATTTATTTTCGGTTTCAAATCACTCCAAAATGATTTCTTTTGAGTCTTAGGAGGGGATGGGTCGCCAAAATCTCAACTAATATGTTTTAGAAATGATTGGGTCACTATATTAACCTTATCTTTTAGATTTAACTCTTGGTTAAATAGTTTATCATTTCCCCTGTCTCCATATATTTTTATATTATATGATTAATAAATATAATATAAAATTCCAGGAGAACTCCAAGTTGTTCATTAATGATATATATCATTTTTTATGTTTTTTGGTTAGACCTTATATTTTTAGGACTATTGTACTATTTGATAATATAATATATTTTTTAAAAACTCTGTTATTTCATTTTTTACACTATTTGGTATTTTCTTTTTGTTAAAGTAATAACAACATGATTACATTGAATTAAATTCATTTTATCAACCCTAACAGGTTAAACCTAGAAAATTAGTGGAATTTATAAAAGGAAAAATTAATATTATTTGTATATTTATAATATCAATTAGTTTAATCATTCAATAATAAGGCATTTACTGCGTCATCATTGTGTCCTAAATAGATTTAAATATTTAATGATTAAAAATTATAAATAAAGTACCATTATGTAGGAAATATTATTATTTTTCTAAAGAATATTGAAAGTTCAATTTATCTTATGTATAACACAATATTAATTTTTTTGAGATATGAAAACCTGAATTTAACACTATTTAATCTTATTTAAATTAAATAATAATAAATGTCTTAATCTAGTAAAAGTGGACCTAATGGAAAATATTTTATTCATAAGGTGGTGTATGGTCGAATTAAACATATCTAATAGAATTAAAACATCTGTTAGGGGAATTAAAATATCATTTTTACCTTTAATGGCCCTATTTACTTTTAATCATGGTAAATAAAAATTAATAGTTACAATTCAACAAAAGAAATTTTGTCGTATTGAACCAAATTTTAATTACTGATATGAACCATGCCTCTCAGATTTTGAAAATTAAACTCTCTAGGATGTGGGTAAAAGATGATAAAAAGTTCAATTAATATTTATATATCTAAACTTTTTATAAAATAACTCCAATTAATTACATTGAACATATATAGGTATTATGTATCTATTATGAACTAAATTAATTATAAATAGAATAAATATTTATATAAATAAAAAGTTGGTTTAAACAATAACACAGTGTTTTTCCATATTCATGAAAAAATCAATGTTTTTAGGAAAATACCAAAATTCAACTTATGATAATTTTGAAATTCCAAATCCAAAAATGACGTTCAATTTGAAAAATAAAATTTGTAAAATTATAAAAAGTTTGTATTATTTTTAATAATGAGTAGTTTCATTGGTTGTGGTGTATTAAAACTCGAAGATGCATACAACACGAGCTGTTGTATTATTTAATGAGAAGTGCACCGCATAAGATTGGAGTGTTTCATTCTTGACTCCATCAAAATATATCATCCTCAAAATTTCAAGAATATCACTACATAAAAAGACTTGGGTGGTTCTTCATGATATGTTTATCAGGTTCTCACATCGCCTCTTCCATCTTGCAGTTTCTCCATTGAACTTTTACGAGATAAGTCATCCGGTTTCTAAAAACTTTTTCTCTGGAATCCGGAATCTTGAAGGACTCTTCACAATATAACAGATCGGGTTCCAGTTCTATTTATTCATAGGTGAGTACTTGTATTATATTAGGAATGTATTTTCCCAGTAGTGATACATGGATAACCTCATGAACTTTGGAGAGACTTGGTATCATTTCTAAATGTTATGCTATATCCCTAATTCGTTCTAGAATTTTTAAAGGTCTGTTGTACCTGAGAATTTTTTTACCCTTCTTACTAAACTGTGTAACTCCCTTCCATACTAATACCTTTAATAAAACATGATCTCCTATATGAAATTTCAAATCCATCCTTCGGTTATTTGTATAGCACTTTTCCATACTTTGAGATTCTTTGATTTAGGTTTGGATAACCTTCCCCTATGGCATTGTAACCTCAACAAGTACTGGGCCAACGGATTTTCATTCACCAATATCTTCCCAAAAAATTGTTTTGTGGAATATCTTTTCATATAATGCTCCATATGGTTCTATCTAAATACATGAATGGAGGATATTGTTATTGGAAAATTCTACCATTAGGAAAATACTGATCCCACATACCTTGAAAGTCATTTGAGATAGTTCTCAACATGTATTCTAAGGATTGAATAATCCATTCTGATCGTCCATCATTTTGAGGGTGGTAGGTAGTTCTCAAATGATGTTCAGTATCCCTAACGTTCTGAATAATATTCTAGAATCTTGATGTAAAACAGAGATCAAGATCTGAAAAAATCGATAAGGGTACTATATAAAGTATTAATACTTAATTTATATATAGTCTTTCTAAATTTTCAAGTGGTAAATCTTCACTTATAGTAATAAAATGTACTGACATAGTAAGATTATCAACAATGAAACATATTGAATCATTCCTTCTATGAGTATTTTTTAGTCCCATGAAAAATTCTATTTTAATATTATCCCATTTATAGTCAGGTATGGTAATAGGATTCAAGACTCTTCTAGGATGATGTCTCCCAGCTTTCACATTTTGATAAACCATACATCTCAACACAAAATCTGAAATCTCTCTCTTCGTGTTGTCCCACCAAAAATTTTCCTTCAAATCTCAATAAATCATAGTGCTACCAGGATGTATAGTGAAATTAGATCTATGAGCACCTTCCAACAATTCCCTTTTTAGATCAGGTATGTCAGGAACACAAATTCTCATTCCAATTTTCAAAATCCCATCTTCATATACAAAGTCTATCAATCTCCCATCATTCACAGCTTTAATATTTCTTTGAAACTCCTCATCTTCAGTCTGAGAACTCTCTATACTTTCTAGTAAATATGGTTTGTAAACCATTTTAAACAATATTGATGTTTCACCATCCACGGTTATTCTTATATCCATCATTACAAGATCCATGAAAATAGGGTCCATTTTAACTTTTTTCTACTAAAACAATCTATGATATTTTCTAATCATAAGATATTCCACCTTATTTACCTTCTTATGGTGTTATTGTATAGTGGAATAATAATCATTTGGTTGTTCAAGCCATCATCTTTGCCTCACGTTGAGTCGTTTTTGTGAAAAAATATAATCCAAAAATATTGTGATCAGTATAAATCTAACATTTTTGAACATATAGATAGTGTATCCATATCTTCAGAGTAAATACTACAGCTTATAACTCAATATCATGAGTGGGATAGTTTTTCTCATAAAATTTATCTACTATGATGCATTAGATATAACTCTATCATTCAGCCCAAGGACAAAACAATGTCCTTTTTATAAGAATCACTATAAATAAAAAACTCTTCATTCACCATTGGGAGAGTCAATATAGTAACATTGAGTTACATTTTCTTCAATTCATCAAATCATTTTTCAAAAATATTTTGTCCAAAAAAATGTAAACCCTTTACATTTGATTTTGGTAAATGGGATAGCCAATCAAAAAAAAATTCTAGGCAAAATGCTGATAATAACCTACTAAACCATTAATATTGAAAACCAGAGTTATACTCTTAAGTACTGGCCATTATTTGATAACCATTCTCATAAAAGGATCAAGAGAGATTTCAAAATAAATAAAATATGTCCTTGAAAAGAAAATCTCCTAAATCCAGAATTAACACTTTCTAAACATCCCATTTAATTCATTTCTTCTAAGAGTCTTTAGGATAATGTGAATTTGAATTTTATAATTTTCGTAGCTTTTGGAGTATTCCAATATATCATAAAGAAATACCACTACAATGTCATCAAGATATTACTTGAAAACTCTCAATACTGAAAATTTGGGCTATAGCCACGGTTTCAAACCATGGCTACATGATATAGCCATGGTTTTATAGGTTGTGGTTAGTATTGGCGTGGCTATAGGGCTAGACCTAAAGCCACGGAATCAAATCGTGGCAGAATAGTAAGCATGCAGGTCCCATTGAAACCGTGGCAATAGGCCTACAACCACAGTTTTAAACCATGGATGTAGGGCTTCCCATTTCATTATAAAACCCAGCCCCCCATGAACACCCCCTTCAACCCCATGCCCCACCTAGATAAGCCTGCTGAACCCCTTGAACATCCCCCCTCACCCTCATGCTCCGCCTAGACAACCCCCTTTCACCCCCCTAGACCCACATGCCACCCCTGTACAGCCCCCATGAACCCACTTGCTCCCCCCTAGACAGCCCCCTTGAATTCCCACCCTACACCCCCATGCCCCCCATAGACCCCCATGCTGCCCCCTGCACATCACTGGACAACCCCCATGCCCCCCCGGACAACCCCCTTGCACCCCTATAGACACCCCCATGGACACCCATTCCTCCCCCCTAGACACCCCCATGGACCCCCCCCCCGGACATACCCTAGACAAGAAGACCCCCTTGCACCCCCCTAGACAACCCCATGCACCCCCACTGGACCCCCATTCCCCCTATACATCCCCATTGAACACCCTCTGTACAGCCCCCTTTCTGCCCCTTTCACCCCATGGATAGCCTCCTTGAACACCCCCTGCACCCCATGCCCCCTGGACATCCCCTAGACACCCCATGCACCCCATGCCCCTCCTTGAACACCCTATGCACCCCATTCCCCACCCCTTTTAACAACCCCTACACCCCCATGCCCCCCCCACACCCCACTGGACAGTCCACATGCCCCCGGAAAGCACCCCTGCACCCCACTGGACACTACCTCCCCCGAGACAACACCCTAGAGACCCCACCCCC
Organism: Viscum album; assembly: GCA_963277665.1. Lineage (NCBI taxonomy): Eukaryota > Viridiplantae > Streptophyta > Magnoliopsida > Santalales > Viscaceae > Viscum > Viscum album. Next base: position 1,677,454,441 of record OY728133.1, read on the forward strand.
TAGACATCCCCCATGGAGACCCCCCTTTCCAGCCCCCCTATCTTGGACACACCCTTGTACCCTCTCCACTGACCTACAGAACCCCCTGCCCCCCACATGTATCCCACCTGCCAGGTCCCACCCCCTCCTGGACACCCCCCTTGCACTGCACCTGCACCCCACCCCACCCTAAAGACCCCCCCTGCCCCCACCCCCCCACTTGGACTCCCCCTTTCACCGCACCTGCACCCTCCTCTGCACCGCAGCCCCCCACATAACCCTCATAGACACCCCACCTACACCCCCCCCCCCCCGCCCCACACCAATATCCCCCCCCCCCACCATTATCCCCCCACATGTATCCCCCTATCGACCATGCAACCGGAAGATTTGAAAACAAATTCATTATTTTGAAAATAAAAAAAAACACAAGACCTGGATAGAAGCCCACACGGACAGCATCCCCCCCCACATCCCTTGACCCCCTGCTGGACCCCCCTTGCACCACCCCCTGCTGGAAACCCCCTAATGGACACCCCCCCCCCCCCCGCTGGACCCCACTTAAACCCCTCCCCCCTGCACACCCCCACAAGTTGACACCACACATGAACCCTCCCCCTTCCCTACACCCTCCCCCCTGGACAGCCCCTGGACACCCCACCTACACCCTCCCCCTACCCTACAGACCCCCACCCGCCTCTTAGACACCCCACCTGCACCCTCCCTCTGCCCTGCAGACCACCCCCCTCCTAGACACCCCACATGCACCCTCCCCTACCCCCTCCCCTACCCCCTGCCCCTGCTCTACATACCCCCCTACACCCCCCCGGGACACCCACCTTTACCCTCCACCTGGCCATGCACCCCCCTCCCCCAAATGTATCCCCCCCTGCTAGGTCCCCACCAGTTTAGAAAAGGCATTATTTTTGTATGTTCTTATTTATTGTTCGAATTTTACTAATACATGGTGTTATAAACTGGAAAGTTGCACAGATCTAGTTTAAGATTCATAGTCTTAATTGGGTACTATGGCATTAGGATATCTTATATGATATCACATTTATTATTTTCATTCCAATCAGGATGATCTATTTAACTAAAAATGTAATTTTTGGTCATTATTCGTGTGTATTGGTAGAAGTGGATTTAAGTTATACACTAATTGACATGGTTTTTCATTCCACTCAATAATGTGGAATCTCTTTTAGAATTGAATACAAAAAATTGCATGTGTTCTATGAGTCCTGTAAAATTATTTGTCACTCAAAATCTATATGTAGAAGTGATCTGTGTTCCAATCGTCAAATTAGAGTTGATGAGGTTCAGAGTTGTTGGATTAAAGGAAAATGTGCGACCAACTAAACAATTGAGGTTTAGGCTCAACATCAAGCAGTTGAAAATTCAGGGCATGTACCTGTTTTAGCCCTAGAGGATCAAGTTTCTACTAACGATAGGTCTATTATTGCTCAAATTACATCTTCTATGTGTTTTATTGCTAGGGGAATTCATTATCTTGTTCTTGTATTATCCCTTCATTATAGAGCTTCTGGTATTTTTGTTTCTCCTAAAAAGTTGCAAGTGAAGTGTTCCTGGGATAATATGGGAGCTAAATCTCATGTTGTAACTTCTAATTTTCTTTCTAATTGAAGAGTTATTGGACATCAACCCCCCTCCATCCTTTCCGAACACCTATCTCCCCCTGCCTAGACAACCCCCCCCCCCCTGCCTGGACAGCCCCTTGCACCCCCACTGGACCCCCATGCCCCCCCTGGATAGCCCCTTGCACCCCATGGAAAGCCCACTTGAACACCCCCATGCACCATACAGGACATCCCCCTTTCACCCACACTGGACACCCCCTCCCCCCATAGACAACCCCCTGGACACCCCACCCCCCTAGACACCCCCCTTGGACCCCCCAGACAGAACCTAGAAAAGAAGATCCCCCTTACACCCCACCTAGACAGACCCCTTGCACCCTTAATTGACTCCCATGCCCGCTGGACAGCCCCCTTGAACACCCCCTGGACAGCCCTCTTGCAATCCTTTGCACCCCCCTAGACAGCCCCCTTGAACACCCACATGCCCCCCTGCACCCCACTGGACACCCCCTGCACCCCCGTAGACTGCCCCCTTGCACAACCACTGGACCCCCATACCCCCATGGACATCCCCGTTGAACAAACCCCTAGACAGCCCTCTGGCACCCGCTTGCAACACCATGGACAGTCCCCTTGAACACCCCCATACACCCCCATGACCCCCTTCATCCCCCATGCCCCCCCTACACCCCACTGGACAACACCCATGCCCCCTGGATAGCCCCACTGGATCCCCCATTGCACCCCCTGGACAGTCCCCTTGCATTCCCACTGGACCCCCATGCCTACCCTGGACAGACCTCTTGAACCCCCCCCCCCTTGGACAGCCCTCTTGCACCCCCTTGCACCCTCTTTCACCTCCCTAGACAGCCCCCTGCACCCCACTGGACAGCCCCCATGCCCCTAGACATCCCCCTACACCCCCACTGGACACACCCTCTCCCTAGACACCCCCACTAAGACCCTGCTTGCCAGGACCCCCCATCTTGGACACCCCCTTGCACCCTCCCCACTTCCCTGAACCCCCCCCCCCCCCCACCAGTATCCCAAGCTGCCAGGTCCCCCCCATCCCAGGCACCCTCTTGCACCGCACCTTCACCCCACCCCCACCCTGATGACCCCCCTGTACCCCACCCCCCAACATGAACACCCCCATTCTCTGCACCTACACCCTCCCCCTACCCCTGGACAACCCCCTTGAAAGTACTCTTTCACCCCCTTGCAACCCCTGGACAACCCCCATGCACCCCACTAGACATCCCCCATGTCCCCCCCAGACAACCCCTTACAACCCCAATTGACACCACCTCCCCATGGAAGCCCCCCATGGAGACCCCCCTTTCCAGCCACCCCCCCTCATTTTGGACACCCCCTTTCCCCCTCCCCACTACCCTGCAAACCCACTCCCCTGCAAACCCACTCCCCCCCACCAGTATCCCCACCTACCTGGTCCCCCCCTCCTGGACACCCCCTTGCACCACACCTTCACCTCACCCCCACCCTGTAGACCCCCCTATACCCCACCCCCAACCTGGAGACCCCCCTTTCACCGCACCTGCACCCTCCCCCTACCCCGCAGCCCCCCAAACAACCCTCCTAAACACCCCACCTACACCCCCCCCCACACCCATATCTCCCCCAACAGTATCCCACCTCCCCCTAGACACCCCCCATAGAGACCCCCTTTCCATGTCCCACTATAGGAGGACATAATGGGTTCTTTACGACCTATAAGCGGATGGAAGGGGGACTATTTTGGCTGATGACGACACAGATTTTATTGAAGTTTGTTCTTAGTTGCGGAATCTATAAGTGACAAGAGTACCAGACCATGATTTCAGTTGGTTTATTACAATCACATATGATTATATAATTATTGGAAAAAATCTCAATGGATTTAATTTTTGGACTCCCTAAATCTCAAGGTGTTGATGTGGTTCAAGTTGTGGTGAAACTACTATCGCAGTATGTTGTTCAAATCATCCCATTGAAGCATTCTTATATTGATAATCATGTGACTACTCTTTTTATGATAGAAATTATTCAGCTGCATGGCATGCCTAGCGCCATTGTTAGCGATTGTGATCCACCCTCCTCTTATGGATCTAATGGAGAACATGGAAGGTGGATAAAAAAATGGGAGAAGATGAGTTTTTTTAAATTAGAAGAGTAAGTTTGAGAAGTGACAACCTTCCCTTGGATGTTGTGAGATCAATAAATGGAGAGAACAATAATATCAATTCTGCCCTACAATGTCATTAAGGGGGATAACTCAATTGAATTATTTATCAATTAGAGAGAGATGAAATTACATTGACTGTTTGAGTATATTTGGAATTTACAACAAATTTAATGGAGGTGATTTAAGTTCCCTTTGATTGAAGTTGTATTTTTTTTCAATCGGCATATTGTTATTATCAATGTAATCATGAAAATTTAATGTCTTGGGTAATGAAGTGTGTATCCACCCAAAGGAGAAATGTAGGGCTGCCCATGTGTTTGGGCAAAGAGAAATGAGTTGGCTGCTTGGTGACCAACACATCAAATCTGGTGATTGGAGAGACGAACCTCATGTGAAAGACATGTTTTGATGTTGAAACACTTTCTACAATAGTTGTTAAGTGATTTAGAAAAATCAATCCCCCCTCATCACTACACACCCCCTCCCCATATACTGCCCCAACCCTGCACCAGCACCCCCACCCCTGCTCTTGCACACCTTCCCTTCCCCCACCCATTGCCCCTTCCTCATTGCACACCCCCTCCCCTCCCCACCCTGCAGCAGCACCCCCCACCCCAACCCCACTACACAACCCCCTCCCCCTTACATTCCTTTCCCCCTATATCCCCACCCCTTGTAAAGCCTCCCCTAGACAACACTCCCTCCAACCCCCCTTCCCCTCGACACTAGTCACCCCACCTTCCTAGACATCCCCACCCTTGAGCACCCCTCTCCCTGGACACTGGACACCCCCTCCCCCCTGGACACCTCCCACTACAAAAAAAAAACATGGTTTAGCGGCGGTTTTGTGGCGGCGGTTCACAAAACCGCCGCTAAACCTTTTTCGGTAAAGGTTTCGCGGCGGTTTTTAATAAACCACCGCAAAACCCGATTTATTTTACACATCCACCGACCCTTTCCCCCTTCCCCTTCGCGATCCCTAACCCTCGCCACTCCTCACCCCCGCGCTGCCGGCGACTCCCCACCCCCCGCGCTGCCGGCGACTCCCCACCCCCTGCGCTGCCGGCGACTCCTCACCCCCGCGCTCTCCGGCAAAACCCACACCCCCCGGCGCCCCCCTCGACCACCGGCGACCCCCTCGACCACTGGCGACCCTCGCGCCCCCCGCGCCCCCACGCCCTCCGGCAACCCCGACACCCCCCACGCCCCCCGTGGCCTTCGGCGACCCCCCGCACCTGATTTGATATAGGGAGTGGTACAATATTGTGCCTTTTCTTTATTAATGCATGATTTCCATTCCATGTGATTTGAAAATGCATTATATTCATTTTTTTCATGAATTATTTAGTGTACTATTGAATCTAATATTGAGATTATATACATCAAATAGTTTTTTACAATTCATGCCTTGTGCGCAAAGATTAATTAGTTGGGTTGTGAATAATTGTTGATATATATATTTAATTACACATATATTTATGAACATCACAATGATATATTTTTGTGGTCATAAACTAATAGTGTTTCTTGTTAATGAATCATAGTTTGTTTTAGTCTTTAAAATTAATTATTCTATATGTTATTTGAAATTTAGTTTCTTTGTAAACATATAGTCACTACATTATATTAATTGATGATAAATCATCGGTTATTAACTTTTCTTTTTCATGTTAATCGAGTACATGTTTTTAGTTGTGAATTAATGCTGTAATAAATGGCATTCTTATCATTGTTTTCCATACGATGTATTGTTGCATGCAGCCCTCCAGGACCTGTACATAGAAAACCAGTTTGGGTAAGAAAATTTCTCTTTAAAAGGTTGAATATTCAACATCCTTTATTTAAAAATGAACAAAAATGTGTCTAGAGATCATGAAAACTTGGTCAATAATGGATTCAGTTGATGGAACGCTATTTTTCTTTAATAACAATCTCATCATATTCATACTACATTATTTTGATAACAAGAAAACATTATTAATAATTAGTTACTGTATAGAGGTATGTTACGACTTTAATATACTCTCTTAAATAATTTATTCCTTTATTAACTGATATCAGTATGGATCAAACATCTTAATTTCTTATCATAATGCTCTGTTGGGTTTTGATATAAAATTATTATTGTCATTGAACTTTTTCCAGCATGACATTCTTTTGGCACTATGTCCTATGTTGCAGTTTCTTGGATGGCGGTTCTTGCGCATCTCTTATTTTTCATCCAAGATCAAGTACTTGTATTATCTGTTATCTATTAATGTTATTTCAGTTGTGTTTTAGGCCAATGATTTCATCTATTTCATTTGGGCAATCTTTTTGGTTCCAACAGTTTGAGTTGTGGATGAATTGCAGATTTGTTTGTAGGTTCACTGATATTTTCATTTACTACTATTTAGGCCCATCTGGAGTGGTTTTTTTTTTGAATTTTAACTGTTATATTCTACTGGAATGAGAGTTCTTATTTGTATTTGGGGAATGAATGTCAAGCTTCAGACTGGTTGCAGGTTCCACGTTATTGATTTGTTGTCCTAGTGCTGCGAATACTTTGTGTTTTGGTTTTCTTTTTGTTATTTTGTTTCTTTTCATTTATTGCCTTTGGTTTTTTGGTTCCAATATAATCCCCATGGTGTTTCATGGACAGCCTTGCAAAGTTTTCTTGTCTGTGTTTGTGTTGTTTTGTTTGATTTGAGTGTACTGCTTCTCTATTTATATAATATGACTTGAAGTACCATTCTATCACTACCACAAAACTGGGCAAGGCCTCCGCCCTGCCTCCGCCCTGCCTCTGCGCTGCCGCCGGTGCCTCCTCCTCCACCGCGGCCTCCTCCTCCTCCACCGCGGCCTCCTCCTCCTCCTCCGATGCCTACGCTGCCTCCTCCTTCGCCTCCGTGACCACCGCCACCTCCTCTGCTCCTGCTCCTCCTCCCCTCCATCGGCCTCATCCTCCTCCTCCACTGCCTTCGCTGCCTCCACCCTGCCTCTGCCCTACCTCTGCCCTGCCTCCGCGCTGCCGCCGGTGCATCCGGTGCCTCATCCTCCACCGCGGCCTCCTCCTCCTCTGTCGATGCCTCCTCCCCCTCCTCCAGTGCCGCCAGTGCCTCCATGTCTCCTCCTCCTCCGCGGTCACGCCGAGGTCACGCTGCGGTCACGCCGCGGTCACGCCGCGGTCACGCCGGTGCCTCTGCGGCCGCTGCCTCCTCCTTCGCCGCCGCAGCCGTCGCCTCCTCCTCTGTTCCTGCTCCTCCTCCTCCTCCTCCACCGGCCTCATCCTCCTCCTCCTCCGCTGCCTTCGCTGCCTCCGCCCCGCCTCCGCCCTGCCTCTGCGCTGCCGCTGGTGCCTCCTCCTCCACCGCGGCCTCCTCCTCCTCCACCGATGCCTCCTCCTCCTCTTCTGGTGCCGCCGGTGCCTCCGCGACCGCCTCCTCCTCTGCGGTCATGCCGCGGTCACGCCGCGGTCCCGTCGCGGTCATGCTGGTGCCTCCTCGGCCGCCTCCTCCTCCTCCGCCGGTGCCGCCAGTGCCTCCACGTCTCCTCCTCCTCCGCGGTCACGCCGCGGTCATGCCGCGGTCACGCCGCGGTCACGCCGCGGTCACGCCGCGGTCACGCCGTGGTCACACCGGTGCCTCTGCGGCCGCCGCCTCCTCCTCTGCTCATGCTCCTCATCCTCCTCCTCCACCGGCCTCATCCTCCTCCTCCGCTGCCTTCGCTGCCTCCGCCCTGCCTCCGCCCTGCCTCCGCCCTACCTCTGCACTACCGCCAGTGCCTCCTCCTCCTCCGCGGCCTCCTCCTCCTCCGCTGATGCCTCCTCCTCCTCCGCTGGTGCCACCAGTGCCTCTACGGCCGCGGTCACGCTGCGGTCACGCCGCGGTCACGCCGCAGTCACGCCGGTGCCTCTACGGCCGCCGCCTCCTCCTCCGTCGCCGCGGCCTCCTCCTCCTCCTCTGCTCCTGCTCCTCCTCCTCCTCCTCCACCGGCCTCCTCCTCCACCGGCCTCCTCCTCCACCGCGGCCGCCGCCTCCTCCGTCGCCTCCTCCTCCACCGCGGCCACCTCCTCCTCCGCCGATGCCTCCTCCTCCTCCGCCAGTGCCGCCGGTGCCTCCGCGGCTGCCTCCTCCTCCGCGGTCATGCCGTGGTCACGCCGGTGCCTCCGCGGCCACCGCCTCCTCCTCCGCCGGTGCCGCCAGTGCCTCCACGTCTCCTCCTCCTCCGCGGTCACGCCGCGGTCACGCCACGGTAACGCCGCGGTCACGCCGGTACCTCTGCGGCCGTCGCCGTGGCCGCCGCCACCGCGGACGCCGCCTCCTCCTTTGCTCCTACTCCTCCTCCTCCTCCTCCGCCGGCCTCATCCTCCTACTCTGCTGCCTTCACTGCCTCCGCCCTGCCTCCGCCCTGCCTCCGCGCTGCCGCCAGTGCCTCCTCCTCCACTGCGGCCTCCTCCTCCTCCGCCGATGCCTCCTCCTCCTCCGTCGGTGCCACCAGTGCCTCCACGTCTCCTCCTCCTATGCGGTCACGCTGCGGTCACGCCGTGGTAACGCCGCTGGCACGCCGCGGTCACGCCGGTGCCTCTACGGCCGCCGCCTCCTCCTCCGCCGCCGCGGCCGCCTCCTCCTCCTCTGCTCCTGCTCCTCCTCCTCCTCCTCCACCGGCCTCATCCTCCTCCTCCTCCGCTGCCTCCACTGCCTCCGCCCTGCCTCTGCGCTGCCGCCCGTGCCTCCTCCTCCACCGCGGCCTCCTCCTCCTCCACCGATGCCTCCTCCTCCTCTGCCGGTGCCGCCGGTGCCTCTGCGGCCGCCTCCTCCTCCACGGTCACGCCGCGATCACGCCGCGGTCATGCCGCGGTCACGACTGGGTCACGCCGCGGTCACGCCGGTGCCTCTACGGCCGCCGCCTCCTCCTCCGCTGCCGCGGCCGCCGCCTCCTCCTCTGCTCCTCCTCCTCCTCCTCCTCCAGCCTCATCCTCCTCCTCCTCCGCTGCCTCCGCTGCCTCCGCCCTGCCTCTGCGCTGCCGCCGGTGCCTCCTCCTCCACCGCGGTCTCCTCCTCCTCCACCGATGCATCCTCCTCCTCCGCCGGTGCCGCCGGTGCCTCCGCGGCCGCCTCCTCCTCCGCGGTCACGCCGCAATCACGCCGCGGTCACGCCGGTGCCTCCGCGGCCGCCGCCTCCTCCTCCGCCGGTGCCGCCAGTGCCTCTACGTCTCCTCCTCCTCTGCGGTCACGCCGCGGTCACGCCACGGTCAAGCCTGAACAATCATTGAGAAACATCATTCCTCTTGGAGGACATCTAAGGTCAAGCCTAAACAATCACATAATGTCTCAGGTTTAAAATGCATTATGATCAGTTTCGATCACACATCAATGGGGTGTTGTTTGAGGCAACATAAATGTGTGATCGATAGTGTTATGATAAGTGTGTAGCCCGATATTCTTATTGCTCCTCAATGAGGTGTTGACGCTGTCTCCTATGGACCAGACTTGTTCTGTTGGTCTGAAGTGGTAAATGTGATCAATGAATCATCTTTATTATATTATGCATACTTTATGATCAATGGTTCATCTTTATTATATTATGTTTCTGTAATCTTACACTATCGTATATTTTTGTGTAGGCACATTGTGATATACATGGATAAAAGCTGGATCACATTACCGAGGAACACACCTCAATATGTTAAGGGTTTGAATGAGTTTTTAGATATTGCAATTTCTAATCGATCCGTTGAAGGGAGAATAATATGTCCATTTCCTAAATGTAAATTTAGAACATGGTTGAAGAGGGATGAAGTTTATGAACATTTAATACTGAACCAATTCCCTGATCAATATTTGTGTTGGATTTGGCATGGAGAATCAAACAATACAGAAAGATTGAGGACTGATGTTAATCCACAGAATGAGGTCCCATGTTTGTCGCCAATGGAAAATGAAATGCAAAACCTCATAAATGATGCATTATGCACTGCAAGACACCACTATGAGCATCAAAACATATCAGAACAACCAGAAGATGATGCTACAAATTGCAACGTGACAAGTGATGTTTTTGAGACTGTAACACAAGCAGATCAAGATTGTAACATATCATTGGATCCTCCTCTTGATTCTGTGGAGCCAAATATAAGTGAAAACTTCAGTGAGAAAAATACGTTTCATGATTTAGTTGATGATGGAAATCACGAGTTGTATAGTGGGTGTTTGAAATATTCAAAGCTTTCATTTCTTCTGAAGTTGTACCATATCAAATGTCTTTGTGGAATTACAAATAAGTCAATGACTATGTTATTGGAATTGATTCGTGATGCATTTCCTGAAGCAAAAATCCCAGAATCGTTTTATGAGATGAAAAAAGTTGTAAACAAGCTTGGTCTGAATTATACAAAAATACATGCGTGTCCCAATGATTGTATGCTTTACTGGGGAGAAGATTCAAGTAGACAGAATTGTATGAAATTTTCTTCTTCTAGATGGCAGTCAAAGGGTAATGTTGGAAGTATGACTGAACATAATTTCATGGAGAAGAAGAAAAGTAACACACCTGCAAAAATTTTGCGTTACTTTCCTTTGAAGCCTCGATTGAAAAGATTATTCATGTCATCAAAAACCGCCGAACACATGAAGTGTCATGCTGTAGATAATAACAATGATGGGTTAATGAGACATCCACGAGATTCTCAATCGTGGAATACATTTGATGCATTACATCCAGATTTCTCAACTGATCCTAGGAATGTTCGATTGGGATTGGCTGCCGATGGATTCAACCCATTTGGGACTTTGAGTACGAGTAATAGCATTTGGCCAGTTGTTTTGATCCCTTATAATCTGCCTCTGTGGATGTGTATGAAACAAACATCTTTTATCATTTCGATGATTATTCCTAGAAAACAAATGCTTGGAAATGATATTGATGTATACCTGCAGCCTTTGATTGAAGAATTGCAGGAGTTATGGACCAACGGTGTTGAGACATTTGATGTTTCTTCTAAAACAATGTTCAAAATGCATGCTGCTTTAATGTGGACCATTAGTGACTTCCCTGGGCTTGGGAATTTATCTGGATGGAACACTTATACGGGTTTGGCTTGTCTCATTTGTAACTTTGACTTCGAGCCCAAACGGCTACCTCACAGTAGAAAATGGTGCTTCCTGTGCCATCAAAGATTTCTTGATGCATCTCATAGATTTCGGCTGAACAAATCAAAATTTAATGGTTCCATTGATCGTAGACCACCTCCAAAGTTGTTAACCGGTTCTAAAATGTAGAGACCCGTAGCTTATCGTACATGGACATTACATTACATTTGCGGAATACTTAGTACATAACAAAAACACACACACAAGGACCGTAATAGTTTAGTGTCTTTGGAAACTCGGAATATAATCTTCTAATCGTGGTTAAAGATCTTCAACATCTCCCATAAAGATCTTCTTTTTTTTATACCTAAAACCTTTATTTATATCATGGGGAAAAGAAAACATAAAAGGGTGAGCTGAAATGCTCAGTAAGGGTAAACAAAAGAAATATCAATCACATCATATACATAAGCACATAACTTTTGGAAATCTTAGCCTGCAAAAGAGATCATAATTTCATAACATGGGGTAAATCATGGCAGTGAAATGTAATCACAATAATCATAACATAAAACATGAAACTTTGTGGCATTCACACATAATCATAGAGAATCATTTCTTGTTAGTCAAGACTCATTGCCAAGACTATATTTGTGGACAAAGTCCCTTTCTGAATCGAGTAACCCTCGTTTCAGTCCTGTTTCACTGAACCGGTATAACCTACCATTCCAGCCATGTCTATCTCATGAGATATAAAATCATTACCCAATGCATTGGAGGGAGATATAGGTCCCACCCATCTCATAATGATACCATTCTTATGTGTGCCACAAAATCATAAACCATACATCATAGCATAACCCATGTAATAAAAATGGGATTCTTAAACAACATGACATCATAAAACCATTCATATAAGATAAAGGAATTCATAAACATAATTCCATCACAACATAGTCAAATCAATGTAAGAATATGGATAGAAACATAACCCGTTATTATCTTAGATGGAAAATAATTTTGATAAAACACTTGAAATGAATTCTTGAGGAAAATATCCTTTCTTCTTCAAAATCAATTCCTTTTCACAAAACATCATGCAATTTTAAAAGAAAGAGATTTTATTGAAAATAGTCATGAAATATTTTGGAGGAAGGTTCATGAAAATAAGGCTTTATAAAACTGTAAAAATACGTTCGTGCCGTATAAGTTAAAAAAAACATTCCTCTCGTACTTTTGTCGGTAAAGTCAAAAATTACCTCGTATGAAAAACGACAAAAGATTCCTTTCATATCTTTTACTAAAAACTCACTGAAGGGTAAAATTGGATTTAAACAATTTTAGGTGGATGTAAATAACATTACACATGGATGTGGATGATAAAATATACCCCAGTAAATTTCAAAGTACAAACAATCTCGGATAAGAATGAGATTGTGATATTTCCCTTACCTTAGGTCCGACTTGCTTTGTAAGTGTCCAAACCTCCTCTTCTTTGGAACGCCTCTTTGAATCCTCCACATAAGGAACTAAGATTGGTCTTTGGAGAAGACCAGGACCTCTAGGATTATTCTAGGGAAGTGGAGAGGAGAAAATGGCGGGGGTTGGCCGAGCATGAGTGCTCAATTTGGTGTGAGGAGGAGGGGGAGGAGGTGTCCTTTTATAAGGGAGGAGAGGGGCACCTTAGGAATATCTCAAAATATTATTTTATATTAAAGTCAAAATCGGTTTATAATGGTTCCAAAGGGTCTTATTTCGAAGATAAGGTGGGGAGGGGTCGAAATCCTATCAACCAATAGAATTTAGACAAGTTTAGTATATTATTTTAACCTTATCAATTAAATTTAACTCTAAGTTAAATAATTTAACTTTTACCATGTCTTTTTGTTTTCTTTCACTATATGGTTAATAAACTTACTATAACATGCCAGACGAACCCCAAATTGTTTATTATTAATATATATATCCTTATCTAAGTCATTTGGCCGAACCTTAGATTTTTAGGAATACAATAACAATTAATAATATAATATTTGATTTAAAAACTATTTTGTGTCAATTTTGACACTATTTGATATATGATTTTTGTGAAAGTCATAACAGAATTAAATGTTCGAACCAAGTTGATTAAATCAACATTAATATATCATAGTAACCTAGAAAATTAGTGGAATTCATAAAAAATCTCAAATTACATTTATTTTGGTGTTTATAACATCAATTATGTCAATATTTCATTAATAAGATAATTACTGCATCATCGTTGTGTCATAAACAAATTAAATTATTTGATTTCTAAAAATTACAAATAAAATACCATCATGTAGGAAATCTTTTTATATTTCTAATGAATATTTACAATCGAATTTATCTTATGTATAACACCATATTAAAAATGATTTACTTATTAAACTTTGATTTTTACTATTTTAACCCTTCTTTAAATAAATTAATAATAAATGTCCTAATCTAATCCAAGTGGGCCTAAATGGTCATATTTTATTCCTAAGTTTGTTTTTGGTCGAATTAAATTTGTCCAATAGAATTAGGACATGTGTTAGGGTAATATTAATATCATATTTACCCTTAGTTACCCTATTTACTATTAACCGCGGTAAAAAAGTAAAAAGTTACTATTCACCAAAAAATTATTTTCATCTCATTGAACCACATTTTAGTCCTTGATATTAACCATGTATCTCGGATTTTCGAAATTCCATTCACAGAAGCGGAAAAATTAAATTTTATGAAAAATTCAGTTTTTTTAACTACCACTTAGTAGTTTCACTATTCATCAAAAATTGATGTTTTTCAGAACAATGCCAAAATTTCATCCTAAGCTATATTTCATATTCCGAATTCAAAAATGAAATCTATTTTACCAAATTCATAACATAGAAGTTGCATTAATTAATTTTATAATTAAATCCCGCTGTTAAAATAAATAGCGTGTTTTTAGGAAACAATATATATCAAAAGATTGACACTTGATTATGTCTGGTTTAAATGTGAAATTACAACCAATGACCAACATTGTATTAAATTGTAAAAATATATTCTAAATATAATTTAAAACCACTCAAATTAATAATTTATCACTATTAATTATTTCGATTAAAAAAGTTGTTTTTAATTATAATTTAGTAATTTTTCACTATTCATCAGAATATGAAAGTTATCCGAAAAGTACCAAAATTTCACCTTAGGCTAAATTCGATACTCCGAATCCAAGAATGAAGTTCATTTTGAAAAATAAGATTTACAGAATTTTAAAAAGTGGTTATTACTATTCATAACGGCTAGTTTTAATAATATTTTAATAGCACATCGTTGTTTAGTGAAAATCGGTATTGCGTATTACACACGCTATCGAGGAAGGTCGCGATTGCGTGTAATGCAAGGCAAGACAAGGATGCGTGTTGTGCAAGCTCCTTTTGGTGTAGGGTACAACACAAGACATTAATAAAATTAAAAAGAATATTTCTTTATAAAATCTTGGGCTGTTACATTCTACCCCCCTTAAAATGAATTTCGCCCTCGAAATTCGTCGGGGTTATAAATGGTTTACTATTCGAAAGTTTCTTTAATAGAAACCCACATCGTAAAAAGGAATATCAAAACCAATCTTTAAAAACAAATGTATGAAACGTAACGGTTACCCAAATAAACTAATCACTGGGTTTCCACATAGGTGAAAATATGGATATGGAAGAGAAATCTGACCATCATGTTCTGATGGAGAGTGGTAGAGAACATGGCTATGGAAAATCCAGTAATCACAAATCCATAAATTTGTGACGATCTAAGGTACCATCTGATTCATCAGGTATAAGAGAACTAGGACAACATTTTTGGTTTTCAAGATCATTTCCCTAAAGTTAAAGAATTTGAATTAGAATAAATACTTACTTTATTTTGATACAATCTCACTGTTGTTCGTGCCTTTAACAATTTCCACTTCATCTCTTAAGCAGATCATGTGATAGAATGACGGGTCATTCCATCTGTCTCAAACAAAAGGTTAGCAAAAATTATATACATAAGTCGATCTATAGTGAGATTAATCACATATGGTTCCAAAAATGGGCTTATACTTCATATATTATACTACTTAATATAATAAAACTAGTTTCTACTAAACAGGGACTTCCTGTAGGCTAGTGGTAGGCGATAAAGGCCAGTCACACTTCGGTTGTGGGTTCGATTCCTACAGCCTTGTCCGAAGCGATGGGCTGTCGCTCGTCCTGCAGGTTGTCCTTTTTCTAAAACTACGTTACTATAACATCCCATCAATAATATCGAAAATCTTCTATCCTTAAACAATACTAACTTATGTCCAACATAATCCAGTCTAATATTTAGGCTTAGACATAATACTGCAGTCCACTCTCATAACATAGTGAAAACGATTACCATAGATTTAACACCATCGTCGATCCCCATATATCATAAGATATGTTTTGTTGGTCACATTCCAAACATTCAAAGTCCTTAATAATGTATTCTCTTGAATACCCATTGAACCTTAGTGAAAACTTGAATGCAGTTAAAAGTTAGCACTTTACACATACCAAAATCCTCAAAATTATTTATACTCAAACCATGATATCACTTAGTCCTTATATCAATCATGAGCTCATGAATACTGTTAAACATTTCATTTTCTCATTTTCCCTTCATTATGCGCATAATATCTCAATCACATTGAATACCACATTAGACCAATACATAAATATTCCAATATTCCAAGATACAACATTATTTTGGAATCCCATTACATAAACACTTAATCATTCCACCACATCGTTGTCATATTCAACATTGCCAATAGTGATCGCATGTGACTTCCCTTTGTCCTTTGCCTTAAGCGGTTTCTCATGTCGATCATCACTAACCCTTGGATTAGGGCATTTATTAGCATAATGCCCCATTTCCTTGCACTTGAAGCATTGAAGTGTTGGTTGTACGTTCTCTGCAGTGTTTTCTTTATTCACTTCATTAGAATCCCATTTTCCATTACTTCGACACTCAGCTGCTCGATGACCTTCTTTTCCACACTTAAAACATTTTCTAGTCCCTTTAAGACAATCTCCACCATGCTTCTTTCCACACTTTGTGCATAAGGAAACATTCATCTTCTTTTCACCATTATTCTGAGTTTTCTCCTTGAACTCCATCTTTCTTTTCTTGTAAAACCCATGAGATGGATATGTAACACCAACTTCCATTTATACCTTGATAGCACAACGCACAATTTCTTCATAGCTACTGAAGTCTCTTATAGCTAATTCCCTTCGAAGACTTGGTTTTAAGCCACTGAAAAATCGATCAACTTTACATTCAGGTTGGATGATAATACCAGAAGCGTACCTTGCAAGTCTTGTAAAATTCGCTTCATAGGTACCAACAGATTCATCATCCCATTGCTTCAGTTCAAGAAACTCTTTCTCCATCTTTGTTCAGAGAATACGAGGGAAGTACTTATTGAAAAATATGTTCTTGAACTCATCCCATTCCATAGACTCAATTTCATCCCTTTGCCTCGTATTCTTAATAAGATTCCACCATTGATCAGCATCTCCTTCCAAACGATACACTGCTAGGATGACTTTATCATGTTCAGAACATTGAAGAACTGAAAATATCTTTTCAGTAGTACTAATCCATTGTTCAGCAACTAATGGATCAGTAGACCCACTGAAAGAAGGTGGACGCTGCCTCATGAAGGATTCAACAGAATGTTGCTCCTTCCTTTGCTCGTTTGGAAGTCCTGCATGATTCATAGCTTGAAAAAGTTGTGTGAGCATGGCTACAAGATTTTTCATTCTGGCTCCCATATCGTTTGGTTGCTCAGGGGGTCAATCATTGCATTGCCCATCACATTCCACATTAACACGGTTCCTTCGGGTTCCAGCCATCGTCTAAAACCCCAAAAGAATAGTATGAGAGGCAAAAATCATGCTAGGGAAAACAACATAATAAAGGGGTAGTACCCTCAATATCTAACATCTTAGGTTAAATTCAAAGATCGTTAGCGCAATTCTAGGACTATAACCTATACGTATACTTAACCTTAGAGACATCCCTAGACATACCTTAGAAATATCTCTAGGGATCTCACTAACGTTTTCGCATCCTAGTTTCCAAAGGTTGACTAAACCTTTCCTCTGATACCAACTGTAGAGACCCGTAGCTTATCGTACATGGACATTACATTACATTTGCGGAATAATTAGTACATAACAAAAACACACACACAAGGACCGTAATAGTTTAGTGTCTTTGGAATCTCGGAATATAATCTTCTAATCGTGGTGAAAGATCTTCAACATCTCCCATAAAGATCTTCTTTTTTTTATACCTAAAACCTTTCTTTATATCCTGGGGAAAAGAAAACATAAAAGGGTGAGCTCAAATTCTCAGTAAGGGTAAACAAAAGAAATATCAATCACATCATATACATAAGCACATAACTTTTGGAAATCTTAACCTGCAAAAGAGATCATAATTTCGTAACATGGGGTAAATCATGGCAGTGAAATGTAATCACAATAATCATAACAAAAAACATGAAACTTTGTGGCATTCACACATAATCATAGAGAATCATTTCTTGTTAGTCAAGACTCATTGCCAAGACTATCTTTGTGGACAAAGTCCCTTTCTGAATCGAGTAACCCTCGTTTCAGTCCTGTTTCACTGAACCGGTATAACCTACCATTCCAGCCATGTCTGTCTCATGAGATATAAAATCATTACCCAATGCATTGGAGGGAGATATAGGTCCCGCCCATCTCATAATGATACCATTCTTATGTGTGCCACAAAATCATAAACCATACATCATAGCATAACCCATGTAATAAAAATGGGATTCTTAAACAACATGACATCATAAAACCATTCATATAAGATAAAGGAATTCATAAACATAATTCCATCACAACATAGTCAAATCAATGTAAGAATATGGATAGAAACATAACCCTTTATTATCTTAGATGGAAAATAATTTTGATAAAACACTTGAAATGAATTCTTGAGGAAAATATCCTTTCTTCTTCAAAATCAATTCCTTTTCACAAAACATCATGCAATTTTAAAAGAAAGAGATTTTATTGAAAATAGTCATGAAATATTTTGGAGGAAGGTTCATGAAAATAAGGCTTTATAAAACCGTAAAAATCCGTTCGTGCCGTATAAGTTAAAAAAAAACATTCCTCTCGTACTTTTGTCGGAAAAGTCAAAAATTACCTCGTATGAAAAACGACAAAAGATTCCTTTCATATCTTTTACTAAAAACTCACTGAAGGGTAAAATTGGATTTAAACAATTTTAGGTGGATGTAAATAACATTACACATGGATGTGGATGATAAAATATACCCCAGTAAATTTCAAAGTACAAACAATCTCGGATAAGAATGAGATTGTGATATTTCCCTTACCTTAGGTCTGACTTGCTTTGTAAGTGTCCAAACCTCCTCTTCTTTGGAACGCCTCTTTGAATCCTCCACTTAAGGAACTAAGATTGGTCTTTGGAGAAGACCAGGACCTCTAGGATTATTCTAGGGAAGTGGAGAGGAGAAAATGGCATGGGTTGACCGAGCTTGAGTGCTCAATTTGGTGTGAGGAGGAGGGGGAGGAGGTGTCCTTTTATAAGGGAGGAGAGGGGCACCTTAGGAATATCTCAAAATATTATTTTATATTAAAGTCAAAATCGGTTTATAATGGTTCCAAAGGGTCTTATTTCGAAGATAAGGTGGGGAGGGGTCGAAATCCTATCAACCAATAGAATTTAGACAAGTTTAGGATATTATTTTAACCTTATCAATTAAATTTAACTCTAAGTTAAATAATTTAACTTTTACCATGTCTTTTTGTTTTCTTTCACTATATGGTTAATAAACATACTATAACATGCCAAACGAACCCCAAATTGTTTATTATTAATATATATATCCTTATCTAAGTCATTTGGACGAACCTTAGATTTTTAGGAATACAATAACAATTAATAATATAATATTTGATTTAAAAACTATTTTGTGTCAATTTTGACACTATTTGATATATGATTTTTGTGAAAGTCATAACAGAATTAAATGTTCGAACCAAGTTGATTAAATCAACATTAATATATCATAGTAACCTAGGAAATTAGTGGAATTCATAAAAAATTTCAAATTACATTTATTTTTGTGTTTATAACATCAATTATGTCAATATTTCATTAATAAGATAATTACTGCATCATCGTTGTGTCATAAACAAATTAAATTATTTGATTTCTAAAAATTACAAATAAAATACCATCATGTAGGAAATCGTTTTAGATTTCTAATGAATATTTACAATCGAATTTATCTTATGTATTACCCCATATTAAAAATGATTTACTTATTAAACTTTGATTTTAACTATTTTAACCCTTCTTTAAATAAATTAATAATAAATGTCCTAATCTAATCCAAGTGGGCCTAAATGGTCATATTTTATTCCTAAGTTTGTTTTTGGTCGAATTACATTTGTCCAATAGAATTAGGACATGTGTTAGGGTAATATTAATATCATATTTACCCTTAGTTAGCCTATTTACTATTAACCGCGGTAAAAAAGTAAAAAGTTACTATTCACCAAAAAATTATTTTCATCTCATTGAACCACATTTTAGTCCTTGATATTAACTGTGTCTCTCGGATTTTCGAAATTCCATTCACAGATGCGGAAAAATTAAATTTTATGAAAAATTCAGTTTTTTTAACTACCACTTAGTAGTTTCACTATTCATCAAAAATTGATGTTTTTCAGAACAATGCCAAAATTTCATCCTAAGCTATATTTCATATTCCGAATTCAAAAATGAAATCTATTTTACCAAATTCATAACATAGAAGTTGCATTAATTAATTTTATAATTAAATCCCGCTGTTAAAATAAATAGCGTGTTTTTAGGAAACAATATATATCAAAAGATTGACACTTGATTATGTCTGGTTTAAATGTGAAATTACAACCAATGACCAACATTGTATTAAATTGTAAAAATATATTCTAAATATACTTTAAAACCACTCAAATTAATAATTTATCACTATTAATTATTTCGATTAAAAAAGATGTTTTTAATTATAATTTAGTAATTTTTCACTATTTATCAGAATATGAAAGTTATCCGAAAAGTACCAAAATTTCACCTTAGGCTAAATTCGATACTCCGAATCCAAGAATGAAGTTCATTTTGAAAAATAAGATTTACAGAATTTTAAAAAGTGGTTATTACTATTCATAACGGCTAGTTTTAATAATATTTTAATAGCACATCGTTGTTTAGTGAAACTCGGTATTGCGTATTACACACGCTATCGAGGAAGGTCGCGATTGCGTGTAATGCAAGGCAAGACAAGGATGCGTGTTGTGCAAGCTCTTTTTGGTGTAGCGTACAACACAAGACATTAATAAAATTAAAAAGAATATTTCTTTATAAAATCTTGGGCTGTTACATAAAATATTGACACAACTTGAAAATGTTAAAACAGAATTTGGGAAGGTTCAGCAATTGAATGATAGCGGGAAACGAGTGCGAAGTGCATCGTCAAGTGAAATCAAAACGCAACAATGGAAGAAAAAAAGTATATTCTTCAAACTTCCGTATTGGGAATTTAATTCTTTGCGCCACAATCTTGATGTGATGCATATTGAGAAGAATGTATGTGATAATTTGATTTTCAGATTACTTAATGAGCATGGAAAGTCGAAGGATCATCTCAATGCTCGCAAAGACTTACAAGTAATGAACATAAAACATGATCTCTGGCCAGATGAGAATGAAAAGTATGCTCCGGCCATTTTCTCAATGAAAAATAGGGATAAAGATACGTTCCTTCAAATTTTAAAGAATGTTAAGGTATCTGATGGGTATTCGAGTAACATCTCGAGGTGTGTTGACTTGAAGAATCGTAAGTTATACCGATTGAAAAGTCACGATTCACATATTTTGTTACAACAGTTACTACCATTGGCATTGCGTACATTATTACCTGAAAAGGATACTACTGTTGTACTCCAATTCTGCACATTTTTCAGCCAATTATGTGAGAAATCTCTACATCCATTTCAGCTTGACAACCTACAGGAGAGGTTTGTATTGACCCTTTGTGCAATGGATATGATCTTTCCTCCATCGTTTTTACTGTCATGATGCATTTAACTGTGCATTTGGTTGACGAAGCTAAATTAGGAGGCCCCGTTCATTATCGATGGATGTATCCAATTGAGAGGTATTTTATTTATATATTTCCAGTTAAGTAAACAATTTTTGGCATTTAAATAAATGCATAATATTATTTTTTTCCACAGATATCTTGGGCATTTGAAAGCATACGTGAGAAATAAAGCTCAACCAGAAGGCTCTATTGCGGAAGGCTATTTGGCCGAGGAGTGTCTCACCTTTTGATCCAGATATTTGGATGATATTGAGACAAGATTTATCAGAGGTGTTAAAAGATATTCCTTGCAATTTACTTCTGTAAACTTCTCTCGCTTGATGGATGTTAGTGATCGTGAACTGCATGATCCATATATCTTAGCATCGCAGGCAAAAATGGTATATTATGTGAATGATGTTGTGGATGAAGGGTGGAGTGTAGTTACTCACGTAATACAAAGAGATTTGTATGATATGGGTGATGAAGTGGAAGATTTGACCTCTACAATTGAATTTCATCAACAACAGGAAGCGGAATTATTTGTCCATCATGATATTGAAAATATTAGTCTAGCAAGGATGAATGAAGTGGATGAAGCAATGCAGCAGGAAATCGACATGATTGAAGGGGAAAATGATTGTATGTACAATTATTTATTTATTCAGCAACCACTTGTTTCATTTCTGTATTCATTCATTATCATTGTTATATATATTTTGTTTGTTAGTATGGGCATCTATTATCATTTTTAATTTTTTTTCTGCATAAATTTTTTGAAATATATATTCTGAACTTAATTTTATTTGATTAAATGACTGGAATGCCAAGGAAGAAGCGGTACACCATTCCTTCTACTTCTGCGACAGATGATGATATTTCGGTCCCCACGACATCTGAGGCAGCAGCTGCCTACATCCTTGCATCATCTCCCCCTGCACCATCTCTGACACCATTAGTGGATGCCTCATTAGAGGATGAGTCGTCACCTCCCCCTACAGGAGCCTCAGCAGTGGGGCAGCGACATGCCCCTTCCAGTTCATCATGAACATTCTGGAGGGTCACAGTCATAGGTACAAATTTTAATTAAATAAATTTATTGCATTTTGTTTATAGTAATTGTTTTCTCATTGCAGAAGAAAACAATGAAATCGTGGAAAAACACATAAAAAGTTATGATGTTTGGAACATGCATGGCGAGAAGATATTGGTTCCATTCGATTCCTATGGGGTCCCGACGGATGACGCCGCAGGTTTACTTGGTCAGATTATAGGTCAACTGGCAGCGGAGCCCGTTTCCCTGCCTATTTCAAATGATGATTGGAGGCATATGCCTCCAAACTGGAAAAATGAAGTTTATGATTCTCAGATAAAGGTAATTTTATTACTTTATGGTTTAATTTAATGTCATGTTACTAATATATTCAAATTGAATTTCTGTATACATATGTTCTTCCACTTTACTGTTGCTGATGTGATAGCACGGAAGTGGACATTGAAAAATCTTGGAAAAAAATGGAAAGATTTCAAATGGAGGTTGTGGTGTGATGTCAACGATACTTCGTTGACCTTGCAGCAGATGTATGAAAAGCTACCCAGTGGGGTACCGAAAGAACAGTGGAAGGTTTTTGTCGATAGACATCGTGATGAGAAGCGGATGGTATTGAAATATATATTATTATATTATCCTCATTTTACATTTATACATGTACATGAAGAGGAGATAGACATTGAATATAATAATGTTAAATTGAATTTTATTTATTTCAGGATCTCTCAAGACAGAATGCTTCAAACCGGGAAAAGCAGGTCATCCCGCACACTGCGGGTTCAAAAAGCATTTCAAGAAGCAGAATGTCATTGGTAATCTTTTAATTAGTTTAAATATTTATAAGATAATATTATCTATTTAACATATTTAATTTTTGATTTATCTTTTTTTAATGCAGTCACAGAGTTTAGGGCATGACGCATCCCGAACAAAACTGTGGCTGGATGTTCATAAAAAAACAGATGGAAGTTTTGTTAATGAACCTGCCAGAGAAGTTGGGGTATGAAGTCAATTATTTATTATAATAACTTATTATCAGTTTTTATTGTGTTAATATATATTGATATTTGATTTATAGGTAAAAATTAAAGAAATATGGGATGCCAATCCTGGGAAATCCTACTCAGTCTCCCAGGATGACCCGGTTGGTAAAGTCCTTGGGAAGGAGCATCCTGGTAGACTGCGCGGGATGGGTTTGAGACCTGTACCATCTGAGGTCTTTCGCATGCCATCAGGGATTTCAGCTACATCTACTCCTGCTTATAGTCATTTCATACTTGAATATGCTCAGAGGGAGATGTCTTCTCTACGAAACACAGTTCACCAACAGGGGGATCAGATATCTGGTTTGCAGAAAGAGTTGCTTGAAATACGTCAGTATATGAGCAGATATGCCCCCGGTGGTAGTGCATCGGGTAGTGGTGAGCAGGTAAATCACAAAAAAAATCAAACTCATTTAGTTTGAAAACTTTTATTGGTTTTAATTTTTATTATAAATAAGCAACAATATTTAATTTTCAATATAATGTTCTTACAGGTGGCAGCAGGTGGTGGAGATGAAGTTAGAGAGGGTGACGATGCAGCATCAGATGATGAGTAGTAGTATTATTGATGTGTTGAACAATTATGATAACGGTTGGTTTGTTTATGTAACATTTATGGCACATAGTTGATGATCTTATTTTATCCCAAACTTATCGTCGAACTCAAAGGTGATGTTTAAAGGGTAATGATTATAGTGGGATGGATCAAGGTTCCACCCTTGTTCATGCTGGGGAACAATGTATTAAATGGTTAGGTGATGGAATGACTAAGAAATTTCATTGAAAGTCAGGTATGGGATTATGTGAATGTGCTTGTGGTAAACACGAGATTTCATAGAGGAAGGAATTGTGGTTCAGGTTGTGATATGTGAGTCATCTAAGCTGAGTATCTTGGGAATGGTTAGCTGAAAGTGGATTGAATTATTATACTTCTTCTTAGATGTATATAGGTGAAAGTATCCATTTAAATCATGTCACTAGGCTAATGTGGGTGTCATGAAAGGGTCGAAAATGTCTTCTGAGAAATATTGCATGACTAGTTTCAGTTAGGCTGATTGGAATTTGACTGTTTCTTTATAGTAAGGTCCCTATTATGGCCTCAGAAGTATTTAGGATTTCCCAATTAGAGGAAAAATTACAATATTATCATTGGAAATCTTTGGATATTCATTATAGGAAATTACAATGGTGGAGAATACTATGGTTCATAATTTTCTGTTAATGTTAAAACCTATGGTGGGGAGCATGATCGGTTGGATGCTTATAGGGATGATGATGTGATCATTTATCAATATTCTGGTTTGATTTATTTTTCAGGGCAGTGGTGTAGTACAACCAAAATTATTTTTTTTCCAGTTCAGCATTTAGTGGTGGTTTTAACCGCCGCTAATGCCATATTTGGTAGCATGTAGTGGCGGTTAAAACCGCCGCTAGATATATTACATTTATATTTAGCAGTGGTTTTTACCGCTGCAAAATAGGCGCATCAAAAGGCATAATTTTGCGGCGGTTAAAACTGTCGTGCATAAAAAGGTGTGGCATACCCATAAAACTGCCGCTAAATGGAGAGAAACCGCCGGGAAATGAGGAATCTACGACACATATTTTAAACCGCCGCGAAATAGAAAAACCTGCCGCTAAAATATTGCCGACACCAAGTTTAGCGGCGGTTTAAACCGCCGCTAAATGGGAAAAAAATCGCCGCTAAGGGCTGCTTTTGTTGTAGTGCCCCCCCTGCCTGGAGACCCCCCCCCCCCTCCTGGACACCTCTCCCCCTACCTAGATAGCACCACCCCCATACTGGACGCCCCCCCCACCTGGACAACACCCCCTCTCTCCCTTCTGGACATCCCTCGCCCCTTCCTTTACAGCAACACCCCTGCTGGACACCCCTCGCCCCTACTTGGAGAGCAGCCCCCTGCCTAGACATCCCACCTCCCTGGACACCCCTCCCCCCTGCCTGGACAGCATTCCCTCCCTCCCTCCTGGACACCCTGCCCCCTACCTAGACATCTCCACTCCTGCTGGACACCCCTCCCCACTACCTGGATAGCCCCCCTACCTGGACAACACCCCCTGCTGGACACCCCTCCTCTTATTCGACACCCCCTACCTGGATAGCACCCCCCACCCCAGCCGGATACCCCTCCCCCTACCCGGACAGCCCCTCCCGCTGCCTGGACATCCCCCCTCCCCCTGCCTAGACAACACCCCCTACTGGACACCCATCCCCCTGCCTCGATAGCCCCTCCCCCTGCTGGGAAAACCCCCCATAACTAGACAAAACCCCCTGCTGGACACCCCTCCCCCTTTCTGGATAGCCCCCCTGCCTGGACAGCCCCCCCGGGATACCTCTCCCCCCCTGTCTGAGAGGATATCCAATTGAACTCATCTGGAGCCATCAATAAAATAAATTAATTTTTATAATATGTACAACACACCACAATACCAAGACTTCTCATCATTGAAAACATAAAATAAATAAATAAAATGAATAAAACAATAATAATAAAATGACTACATTGGTGATGGGGTATGGAAAACATGTCATGAAGTTTAAGATGAGATTTTTAGTATAGATTCATGAAAAAATACTTGTGTTATCTAGTATAAATTCATACAACTAGGACCAATACACAGTTGGATTTGAACAAATCAAGAACATAAAGACGACAAATATAAGGCTGCATTTCAATAAGTGTTCTTCAAGGGAATCTACATGGAAGAGGGGAAACACAAACACTATAATGGAAATGAGTCATATGGGTGATTTTCTTACAATCTGTAGTGTGTAGTGAATTTAGGGACGACCTGTAATGAATGCGAATCCCCAAAAACTAGGACTATATTCTTGAAAATGGGAACATTTTTACTTATCATAGTTTTATTGATAATGTATTAAGAGTAGATCCCTACCATGTATAATTCCCTTCAAATGATATCATCTACTATGACCTTTTAGATCTAGCTCATACAATTCATGGTCAGAATATCACAATGATTAGAGTAAACGAAAACAAAGATATGAGGAGGTTGGAATGTTGTGAATCCAATAGACCTAATTCTCCCAAGTCACCATGGTGTATCGAATATCAAATGAGGTTCTTACATTCCAGATTGATTTATATTCTAATGAAACCCTTGATCTATATAGTTTAATATCTTATATCATGTACCAAGTGATGGACATATTAATGTCCTGAATCCCGGACTAATGGTAGTTGTGCATTTTAATATCATGATGCCACGATATGTAATTTAATAGAATTTTGTAGTTGATCCCATGGTAGGGGACTTGGTAATTGCTAATCATGAAAGGATAGGAATCAATCGTCATATAGTTCATAAAATTGGCATTTTATGATTTATAAAATATCTATTTCATGTGCAGTGAATGGTCAATAAAATTAATTGGTGTCCTGGTGTGAGAAGGAAGGAAACCCAAGGAGAATATATCCTCAATTAAAAGATGGCATGTAATATATTTTTCCTTGTATAAAGATGAAGAGGAAAACCTAGCATTACTTGTAAACATGGACAGTAGAAACAATCTACATAGATCTAGAAATTTTTTTGAAGGGAGCATAGGTCATACAGAATGACATTATGTCATGAAATTTAATTTCATTCTACTAGGAATGTATTATATGTTGTTTTGAGTCATTTAGATAGGACTGTGGATTTCTATTTTAATTCCCAGCATTGACCATGGTTTACGCATAGTTTAAAGACATACAACTGGGACATTTTCTTCTAATGTGGTAAATGATTTGTGGTTCTATCTATTTGGAGTGAGAATGAATCGTGTACACATTTGATGCGTCTTAAGATTCTATAACACAATCCATACATCCTTTATTAATTCTAGTTCTATTATTTATTGAAAATACATCCTTCATAGGTATTCCACAATAGTAACTGGTAAGGAAAATAATTTGGATGATTTTTTGTAAGTGCTTACTCAGTCATCTTAGTTTTCAAAAGCTCAAGAACTCAATGCTACATTCAAACCCCATTTCACAAGTCACCGTCATTCCCTCAAAGTTCCAATACATTCAAACCCCTAATTTAAAATAAGATATTATAAAATTAAACCTCTTCTAATTTTAAAATATAACTCACACCTCTAGAACTTGTTCATACATACTTCCACCATTGAATTATTTAATAATCTATACAGTACATAATTCCTATAAGTACAACACAATCCCTCCACATTTTATTCTACGATCATACAGGTCATTAAAATTTTTGGAAGATAATACTAACACCCACCGAATAACATAAAATCACTACAATACTAAAAGTATCGGTAAAGTAAAGGCCACTTGAATTTTCAGTGATAAAATAATTTACCACAATCACTTTTCAACCTTATCTGAATCAGTAATCACCAATATCGACCATAAACACCATCAAATTAACAAAAAACATTATGAAAATAACAAAGTAACATAACTAGTACCAAAATAATTGAATGATACAATGATGACAAGAACTAGTCCAACAGGGTTCATTCCACTATAGACACGCAGTCAAACCTCTAGAACTTGTTCAAATATAGTGTCACCGTTGAATTATTGAATAATATATACATTACTTGATTCCTATAAGTAAAACACAATTCCTCCACATTTTATTCTATGATCATAAAGGTTATGATACATTTTGGATGATAGTACTAACACCAACACAGGAATAAAATTTGGAGGCATTGTAAAGTAATATGTCATAACACAATCCCACTATATTTTATTCCATATGTCATGTCCTTGATATAAATTAATATCTTGATGTGTCTTCCTTCACTGTCTGTCCTCCCAAAACATTCATAGACCAATTTTATCCTTTTAAATTCAATAACTCCAATGTATTTGTCAGCCAGTCCAACTACCTGTGGTTAATAATGATTCAACACATATCTAAAATACTATCATTCTTCAATACATCAAGAAGATATTATTAAAAACACTTCAATAAATAAAATGACTATTTTCAAGAAATATAATAAATAAAATCTTGGTTTCAACATGTCCTCATCCCTTTCACTTTTCAACTTTAGTGAGACGTCACTATTTTCAGAGGTTGTTGTTGCTAATCATTAAGGGAAAAATTGATGATTGATGGTGAAGATTTGGATTTTGGAGGATACTAGTTTCAGATGATTTATTGATGGATTTCATCTGAATGTGTGGTGTTTAGAAAAATGAGAAACCACGACAGAAAACAAAAAAGAATTGTTTTAGAAGCTGTTATCGTTGTGAGATGATGCATGACTTGGAAAGAGGATAACAAAAAAATGTATATTTACATAAAGATATGGAAGAATGATTTGATGAAATTTATCTGGACCACAGTTTTACACTTATCATTGTAGAGGATAAAAAGATTTTAGTAGGACTTTTGGGGATGAAAGATCTGTTCTATTAGAGGTTATTCGTAGAAAAAATGACAATCCCATAACTGAGGGGAGTGGTTATTTTCTATAGTGAACCTAAGATTTATAAGAATATATTTTGTTGATCAATTGGAGAAGTGTTTTTTAATTTGTATTTAGTTGGAATGGGATTCCTGAAAGGGAATTGGGTTATGGAAATGTGCGAGAAGGGGGTGAGAACTCTTTGTTGATTAAGGATTTATTGAATATCAGATTCAAGGAGTAAATATTTTGTGCAGATTGTGTTCATGGAATCGGAAGGTAGTGTTCTTATTCCTGGTAGAGAGGTACTATAAAAATTTAAAGATCAGATAGTTCTAGTTTTTCTTACAAAGCTATTGTACTTTATACATTAATCAATGATACAACACAAGAGTGTATGCATTGTTTCCTCAGGCATAAGCCTACGGTGTTTCATAACCTTATTTGAAGTAGGGATATGGTGTGAAGGATACTAAAATATAGTAGATATTGTTGAAGTCTAGATCTGGGAGGTGTAGAGTTTAGAAGAAGTGGGAGTTTTTAAAGATATGCTTGTCGTGTGGCTAGAAATTTGAAGAGACTAAGCCTGGAACACTAGAGAAGTGTCATGGAGCATATAATGTTCTTTTTGATGGTTGGATCTTCCATAGATAATCAATGTCTCTAGTGATGGTATTTTTTCTATCACCTAAAGTTTTACAGATTTAAAACTATGACCACATCGATTTTGGAAAAGAGACAACCCTAATTCTTAAGTATGTTTCTTCTCAATGGTTTGGCATTAATAAATTTTTGTTTTGAATTTGGTATTGTTACTTGAGAAGGGTCGCTAGAGTTTCAAAATTTTCCCTATGATGGGGGGATCATTGAATATATCAAAACCAGGTTAAAATATAATGGATTAAAGGAGAAATTCATGTCTTAGTTTCATTGTGAAATCGACAATTATTCCAGATTATTTTAGTATGATTCATCAATTTGATGATACTGTACCTTACAGAAAATGTTTTGATGGGGGATTGTTTTGTTGGTATCATTGAAGTTAGTTGTACAATATAAATATCATATTACAAAATATTAGTGGAAGAATTTCAAGACTTCAGGATTCCAGAATAAGTGGGTCCAGGGATACTAAACAGAGTGAAACTGGTTGACAGGAGTTCAACAAATTTGGATTGATCTCGAGCCTATTTTCCTTGGAGTAAAATACATGAATCTATTTAGTGTTGATACTAAGAGATTTTTGGGATATTTTTGAGCCCATGAAGAAGAAGGTGACAATTGGGAAATATTTGAGACCCAAAGAGAGTTTCTTGTTATATGGACTTGAAAAAAGAATCCTATGGCATGTGGTAATTTTCTAAAGATGATGATTTGGATAAGTAAAGAAGTGGATATATTTATTCAATTTGATTTTGTTGAAAATTCATAAATCATATTAAAAATCACATAAAATAAGTTTTATGATGTGAGGTGAAGTACATTCCAATGTTTTAGAGTGTTTAGAGGTGATTGGAAAATGTTTGGATTAATTTTTGGAGGTTTTTGGAGTTGAGAAAATATATGGATCAGAAAATTGAATTAAGTCCTAAATTCAGAAGAATAAATGTACTCTAATCATAAGGGTAAATTTGAGCTAAATCAAGAAAATAATCAATGTCCTCACATGTGTTATGTTTTTATATTCAATGCATAATCTATTACTTAAGATCAGAAATTCAGCAATGGGAGAAGAATTCGTAATATGTGTAAGATAATTATTAGATGTGTAAGATATTTTTTGATGTGTAACTTTTTTTTTGAATACAGAAGATATTTTAAGATCATATGAAAGTTTATATATATGAAAAAATAAATGGAAAATTTCTCAAAACAAGTTTTAATTCATAAGTTTTTATGAATATTGCATGATATGTAATATATTTCATGGGATATGTATGATTTTTGAGACCATACGTAAGATATTTTTGCTGAGAAAAGAATTTGTAAAAGCCCTCAGCACAAGATTCTTATGTAATTTGGTATATATATTATATGATATGAAATATATTTGGGAGATTTTGGTATCAAATCATTATATATTCATTTGATGATCAAGAAGTTCGGGGTTTTCTTCTTTGAATGTTTCTGAACTCAATTATCATTTGATTTCATTCAAGAAAATCTCTCTCTATGATTAAATAATTTGTATCTGGATTTCTACTATAAACATGGAAAACATTCATTCAATAAACAATAAAAGGATTCCCAATTTTTATGGGAATAATTACTATATATAGAAAGATTACATCCTACCATACTTGACATCAATTAGTCTGGATGTTTTGGAGGCTGTTACTAATGGATTTATTCCTTATTGTGAAGATAATTCTATAACAGTAGTAGATAGGAAAAAGTAAGAGAAATATGTTCATGCTTAGAATTCCATATTTTCATCTCTTTTATAGAAGAAATTCTTCAAAGCTAAGGGTATCAAAACTGCAAAGCACAATTGGTAATAATTCAAAAACATTTATGAAGACAATGAAAAGGTGAATCAAACTAAGATACAAGTTTTGTGATTAAAGTATGAAGATATCAAGATGACCGATGATGAAACAATATATAACTTCTTCACTATATTAAATGAAATTTTTACCACCATTAATGGTTTTGGTGAGAAATTAGAGGATACTATGGTTGTTGAGAAGATACTTTTTATTTTTTAAATAGGTTTGATGCAATGGATTCAACATTTGAAGATGGTGAAATGCTACTAACTCAAAAGGTGAATAATGAAGTTTTCAAATGTGATGATAGATGCAATGATGAAAATTAAAAATATAAAAAAATAGTGTTGATTCTAAAAATGAAACATAAAGAGTGTCTCATAGAGATTTCTCACATAGAAATAAAGAATGGTTTTGTGAACGATGGTCAATTATCTATCATTAATGACATCATACATTCTACGTTTTCATTCGATTATAAACAATATGTTCAACAAAAAAAATGATTGAATGTAATGTTGACCATATTATGGACATCATCTCTACAATTTTATCATCCAATCCTCTAAATAATTGACCATCTTATAGATCATTTTTATAATTGACCATCCTTCTTAAAAAGTTTTATAATCTATTAACAATGTCATCATAAGCAAATTTCGTGCCCTTAGTAACATCATGGAAAATTTTACAAGTACTTGGCATAACATAAGCCCATTTCAAGCGTTAAAACCATCTAAACACCATTTCGAGCTTACTAAGCACAAGAAATATGCTTCTAAATTCATAAGGAAGCATTTAAAACACTCATGCAATTTATAACACATAATACAAGGGAGTTCCAATGTAACAACTACCTAAACTCAATGGCGGGTTAGCTGGAACCATCTGAAAACCATAACCTTTCCACGGCAGATTCCCAAACAAGTATGAAGATACCCACATGAGCCCTAAAAACAAATAGATCATCAATAATTGGCCAAATCAGAACCCCTAGTGTTTAACCAAACTATAATCACAACAGGGGAGGAAGAAAAACAGAAAGAAAATGAGGGATAATTGAAGAAGAGGCCCTACATAGAAGAATCGGCGATGAATCACTATGAAATCACAAAAAATGCAATATTAGAGGTGGTCAGAAGGGAGAGGTGTGCATGACTATGGAATCAGGTGGGCTAGTAGTGCCTGATGAGGAGGGTCGTGGTGAGGTTGGGGGTGTCGGCAGGGAGGTGGAGAGATTGTGTTGGCCTGGAGGTCGGTTTGAAGTGTCGAAGCCGCGTCGGCAGGGAGGCGTCAGAGCGCGTCGGCGGGGAGTTGTGCTGACTGCATCAGAGCCGGTGCGGGGAGTCATGTTGACTACATCAGAGCTAGAAAAGGAGGAGGAGGAATTACGGAGGAGGAGGAGGAATCCCAGGGGAGGAGTAGGGGAGGAGGGGAGGAGGAGTGGCGAGGGAGGATGTGGAATAATCACGATGGGAGAGGGAGAGGGTATACGTGAGAGGGAGGAAATTCCCAATGATTTGAGGAACTGATTAATCTATAGTCACAGATCATTTAAATTTTGGCTATAGATCCATGGCTATTGGTCATTTTTCTTGTACTGTCTGTTAATTAGAACCATGAAACCAGAGGGGGAATTTGTCAGCTCAAAAGGCATTAGTGTAATCTCATAATACTTGTACCAAGTTCAAAATGTATTTTTCAAACATTCTTCCTTATTCACAAACAACATATGATATCGAGGTCGTAGGTCAATATTTAAAAAATATTGAGCTCCATGAAGTTGGTTGAATAAATCATCAATGTGAGTTAGGGGATACTTCTTCATTATTGTTATAGCATTGATCTCATTGTAGTCAGTGCAGAACCTCGTAGATCTATTTTCATCTTAATAAAAAGAACAGTGGGATTAGATTTGTGGTGCAAGGGAGGCGGAGATAGAAGGTAGTGTTCGAGAATGGCGATTTCTACTGTAGGCAGTGATGGCCTTTGAGCAGATCCCTCCCCCATTAGTGTAGGAGGGATTTTCACAGCATTCTGGTGATCGACACTTTCTCTGATTCACAAACCCTGAATAATTTCCTTCATTCCTAAATGATTTCCTCTCCCTCAATTTTCTTTTGTTACTTGATGGTATCCCACAACTCTCGATCAAGGGACAAGAATTTACTGATGCGTCATCTTTTCTGATCCTAACATTGATAGCATGATTAAAAATGTGACGCCCGTCTGTGGATCGCTCTGATAATTTAGTATTTGATTTGTGGAATCTAAAAGAGAGCTCCACTGTGGGCCTTCTTGATTCGAAACACATAATGGTCCTATTTAATTTAGAGAAAGATATGATTGTAGATTGGTCCTCTACCACACGTACCTGTGATGGCTCACGTTTCGTTCACTTCTAATGGTTCTATGAGTTCCATATGAATCATGATGCTCTGACAATGGAAATTTGTGTAATATTTCTAGAATTAACACATCCATTACAAATTATTTCCATCATCCTCATGCTTGTAAATTTAGTTGATCGTTATTTATGCTTAGACAACAATCTAGGGCTGCTTGTCACCCGGTTTCACCTGGAATTTGCATTGAAGTTGATTTATCTAAACTACCTGTTAAGTTGATCATCGTTGCATTGAGTATGAAGTTTTGATAAAAAAATTCTTTTTTTTGAGTATTTGATGGACTTATACTCTTGGTGTTTCAATGTATGGAAATTTTATGGAATCATATAGAGGTTTAAGGGAGGTTTTGTAGAAGGATTTGAATAAACAGGTTCCAGCCATGGTGGACATGAAATCTCAGCAATTGAAGTAGGACCTGGCTACTGAAATGAAGACAATACATTGTTATATTTGTACAAATATAGTAAATTGCATCCAAATTGGTGTAGGAAATGAGTCACTGAATCCAAGGTTGAATGAGGTTTTTGGATGATTGAGGGGTGATAATGGAGTGGTGGACTGAGGAGGTATCGAGGCAAATGTAAAGCAGGCAGCTTAATCTGCTGGAGTGGAAACTGTGAACCATGCAATGGTACTTGATGGGGGTAATGATTTATTGGGATGTCTTGTTACAAATTCGTAGGCAAGGGTCTCCTTGGAAGAAATTGGTGGTTGGGTGGGGGAATCATTGGGACTAAAGGCACGACCTACGAAGATGGTGGTTTGTATTGAAATTAATAACTTCTTTACTGGTATAGTAATTGAAGAAGTGAAAGTGGATCCAGATCATGTTTCCCCTTCCATTTCTCATTGATGGGTGTTTGTTGAAGTTGTCGAAACACATGACAGCGGGGTTCTCAATCTAGAAGCGAATTGTCATCAGAGTGAAAAAAATATTAAGAATGTGCAGGGGCATGGCTCTTACTATTGTGTAAAGGACCTGAATCATAAGATACACTCTCATGCTAAAGAATAACTCCTAAGGAGTGAAGGGGGAAATATGTCATTGGCTTGTATTATCAGTATACTATGCTTGGCTAATGTCTATTTCATTAGGGGTGCTTGAAGGTCACGAGATTGTGGTGTAACCACATTGTTTAGCACTAATTGACAGTAAAAGTCAAGCTGAGAAGGGGAAGGGAGTGAATGATAGCTACCCAGAGGTGATTATACCAGTGAAATGTGGAGGCATACCTGAAAACGATAAAAAGAATGTTGGTGATAGAGTTTTAACCTCTTACAGGAATGTTGTTCGGTGTGGAAAGAATGATGTGGCATGGAATGAGAGAGATATGATCGTTCCACAAAGAATAAGGAAGAAGAATGATTATTAATCAATGTATAAGTCGATGCCTACCAGATCTTATATCATATATCGAAAATGTATGCATTATTTTGAGGAGTTTTGTATTGGGAGAAACTAAATCACAAAAGAATGTATTTGAAGACATTAAAGCATTATGAAATCTCGGATTGGTAATCACCTATAGCAGATGAAGCTTTTGATCATAGATATGGTGGTGGGTATGACTTCTATGATATGTAATTGACTTTTTTGGTTTGTAATGTTCAATTTCGATACATTCCCTTTAATTTAATAAATTATTAGAGATGTTGTGTCTGGTTGAGCATTATTTGTTTAA
Source organism: Viscum album (assembly GCA_963277665.1). Classification (NCBI taxonomy): domain Eukaryota; kingdom Viridiplantae; phylum Streptophyta; class Magnoliopsida; order Santalales; family Viscaceae; genus Viscum; species Viscum album. Next base: position 1,677,489,569 of record OY728133.1, read on the forward strand.
AAAGAACAAGGACTCCACATAAAAAAACACTAGGGCAAATAAATCTTTTATTACTAAACTCCTCTAGTTGTTTCTTTAGCACCACTAATTTTATAGTGTCCATTCTATAAGGGGTTTGTTATATGGGCCTTGAACCATGAATTAAATCAATGGAAAATCAATTTTCCTTTTTGGAGTATGTCTACGAAATCTTCTGGAAACACATCAACTTTTTTCACAAAAGGTACGTCATCTATTTGAACATTATTTTCCTAAACCATAGTTAATACATTCTCTTCCTCCCCAATAATTGAATTTAGTTGACCTAATTGGGGTGGATCTAGTTAAGAATAATATGGAAACGTTTCAACATTAATGATATGCTTCTCTTTATCATCATCATCATCATAAATTATAACCTCTATCTTCTTACAATAATTATTTTCATCATGTTCCGAAATCCAATAAATACAGATGATTATATAAAATTCAATCATGGGTTTGAAGATGATATTAGTAGATAGATAACAACTATATGCTTTAATGTGAACCGATTGACAAAACATTGTTGCAATGATTCTTCCCTTAGGTTTTTTAACTGACAACACTCTTGTTAGATAAAATTGGAAACATATAATTTTTTTGGAAAACTGGGATGATATGAAACTATTTGGTGATTCAGAATCAAATAAATCATTGGATAAACATGGGGAAACCATTAAATTACATGCCACCCCATCTTTTAGATCTTTAACCTTACTAGTAGTGATCACATAAACATGAACTTTCACCCTTGTACATTATTGAGGTAAGTTGCCCTGACGTTTACGAAATTAATTTTCATAATTCCCTATTTCATTTCAAATGTATCACTAAAAATTTACAACCTATTTCTTCTCCATGAAATCATGAGTGTGGTGGCCTTTTTAACCACACTTGTCACAGACTCTCATTCCCTTCAGGAACGTACAAGGTTGTTTCTTCCCACATTTACTTCATGATGGATATTCAATATTTATCTTGTTCTGGTTATTTCCAATTCCATATTGTTTAGGAGATCTCTTATTCTCCTACTTTTATTTAATTTCATAAAACATAGGGAATTTTGTTTTTATTGATAGAAAATGAGACTATATCTTCATATGAAGGGAAGGATTTTGAGACTAGTGATTAATGAATAAATGTTTTTAAACCATCAAAGATTATATTAATCATACTCATTGTGTTACGTATCTCATATTCTAGAAAGAATTTCTCACCTTGTAATGATATCCTCATATTTTGCGACATTCACATCCTTAGTTTTCCTTAGACTAAAAAATTGTATTTCTATATCAGATTGATGATCATGAGAGAAGTATTTTTCTAACAAAATCTCTTTAAACTCCCTCATTCAATATTTGATACTTCATCGTCTTCCTTTGTGTTCTGAGTCAATTACAACAATTGATATGCATATCATGTGAGGTGATAAAATACCATGAAAATGTTTTCCATTTCGCTACTCCCCAAATCATGAAATATTTTTTATAAGGAACTTTCCATTACTCCGATACAAATGGATTTTTAGTACCATTGAATGTTGGTGGTTTTTGACTCATGAAGTTGTCTTACATTGATCCTCCACGTTGTAGATGAGGGTTCTCTATATGGGTAAGGTTATTATTTATAACATGAGTGAGTTGTCCTAGTTTGGTGATATGCTGATCCACACCAGTTGCATCACCAGCTCCACTATAATTATCTTGAGTAGGACAAAAATCCCTAAATAGATTACATGCATTGATATAGTTTCAATTCCTTCAACTAGGTTCCTTTTTCCAAAAAAATGCCATGGACTAGATTAAATATGTATCACAATATATAATTCCAAACATGTGAAATACTTTACATAAATAGAAGAGTTTATTGATATAATCCATAATAATAAAATGGTTTTCATTGAGGTGGTATATACTCATAAATCTTTCATAATTATTTGTAATGAAAATGTGATTTATCCTAAGCTCATACCTTGGGAGTGTAGTAACCAAGAGTTTCACAAGGCCCATTGTCTCATTCCATGATAACCCAGGTCAAGTCCAAAATGCATTGTCTGAGTTTTCACTTCTAGGTACATCTGTGCTAGTGCCACCTCTTACTGCTCGTATCCATATATAGATGTATTTCTCAGAAAATACCCAAAATCTATAAATTACTAAAATTTATGAAGTTATTCTATACTAATCCTCAATGTATTTTTATGGTAATGTTTTCTCTTCATAATTTATCTAAATCTAGCTTCTAGGGTTTGTACTAAACTTCTTATGATACCTACTCGATCTCTTTGAACCTCATTACCTAGAGTCGGTGCATTATTACATAACATTGGAATGATCACAAAATATCAAGTCTCGAAATAACGGTTGTTTTAGTATCCTAATAAGTACATGATATATTCATAGCTTTTAAAATATATTATTAAATTAATTAAAAAATACACATTGTCTCTATTGACCACACTAGTATCTCTTAGACTATTCCTGTAGATTAGTCATAATACCATCTTCAATCCTGGGAAAAACAAAACATTTAAATGGGTGTGCTCAGATTCTCAATAAGGATAACATTATTGTGGAAAATTTCACAAATAAGTATAAATAAAAAAGTCAATGTATAAGACTAAATCAAAATCCTATTAAACATAAACTTCATCATAATATGGAAAATATAAATCAAATAATACCATTTAATTATTCACATGGATATTCTACAAGGAAAATAATCTAATGCAATATCAATATCCAATTTTCTACTGATGGAAGGCATAATTTAGGACATCATAACCATATAGTCAAGTCCTCGTACCAAGACGAAAAAATATGATTTTGTTATGATCTTGTTCCAAGACGCTTGTTTGTATCACTAGACCTACTGATGCATCAAGGATCAATAGAGGGCTCCAATCATCAGTTAATAAGACCAATTAATTCTTCATATGAATATAATGAGACATAACATAAACATTCATATTAAAACAAGCATATGAAATGTTAATAAATTAACCATAAACTATTAATTTTATAAAAATTACACATCCATAGTCAAACATATCACAAAACCTTCAACACAATATTTAATATTTGTAACAAAATAAATAATTTTTAAACATGTATATAATCCATTATATGATATTGACATAGAAGAAATCAAAACTGTTTGAGAGAAATATCTCTTTCAATATTGCATTTTTAAAAAAAATTCAGTAGTATCATTGCTTCGGGTGTTAACTAAATCATTTTTTATTAAATTCATAATAACGTAAGACATGATTATTATGGATAGGATATATTTGATTCATATATATTTTAATATTATGTTCTTTAAACATTACTTTTAAACATAAAATGAAAATTAGTCTTCAATGGTTACGATGGGGAAATGAATCTAATCGCGTTAATGGAGACGATAATCTGTACATACACAAAAGTGACAATATCATTCTTTTGATATTTAAAATAATATTTAAATAGATGGTATATCATATATACAGAATTATTTACATGTTATATTTATTATCTACATCAATTATTAATCATTATTATACTCATCCAAATAATAATGAATTGAATAACGACTACACCACAACATGAAGATAGTAAGTCGTTCGTATGGACTTATTGTGACTTTTTCATTCGTAGGATTGAAAAAATAATGAATATGGTCATAAAATTTTTATAATAACATCACTGTATGAATAAAAAAAATTTATTATTATTTTCGTATATGAATAATTAATAAAGAAGAAGTAGAAGAAGAAAATAAATTTAAATAGGTGGTGACATATATAGCTATTATTTGGGTTCTTCCTTTTGATTTGATCAAATTGGCTATTTTGTTGTCATTTTGATCAAAATATGGACCCTATGTTCAAGTGAGGGATGTTGGTAGGATATTTGAGTAGGGTATGGTCGAGCCACATTTCATTTTATCTCTGAATTTGAGAGAGGGGTAAGTTCCCTTTTATAAGAGTGTTGTGGGTCACTTTAAGAAAACATTGAAATATTATTTTATAATAAAATCATTTTGGGATTTTCATGGCTCTAAAATGATTTATATCAAAGCTAAGGTGGGGATGCGTAGAAAAAATCACAACCAATAGGTTTTAGATAGGTTTTGTTCACCATATTAACCTTATCTTTTAGACGTAACTATGGGTAATATAGTTCAAAATTCACCATTTGTCCTTGTATATTTATATTATATTGTTTGTAAACATACTATAAAATTCATAGAGAACCCCAAGTGATCCGTTAATGAAATATATATTATTATTTATGTACATTGGAAGATCCCTAGATATTAAGGGCTACAATATCATTTAATAATATAATATTTGATATAAAAACTTTTTTATGTCAATTTTGACACTATTTGGTATTTGGATTTTGTTAAAGTCATAGTAGCATGATAAATTTGAATAAAATTCATTAAATCAACCCAAACATGTCATAGTAACCTAAAAAATTTGTGTAATTCATAAAAAGTCTAGAATTAAATTTATTTGGATATTTATATTATCAATTATTTTAATCTTATATTAATAAGGTAATTATTGCATCATTAGTGTTTCATAAATAATTTTACTATTTAATGACTAAGATTTATAAATAAAATACCATTATGTAAGAAATATTTTTATCATTCTAATTAATATTTATAGTAGAAATTATCTTTTGTATATCCCTATATTCCAAATGTTTTAGTTATGAAAAATGGAATTTATGACTTTTCACTCTTATTTAAATTAAAAATTAATAAATTTTCAAATAAAATCAATGTGGACCAAAAAGATCATATTTTATCCCAAATGTGTTTTTTGGTCAAATTATACTTATAAAATTGAATTAGGAATTGTGTTACGTAATTATAACATCATTTTTAACTTTAATTACCTTATTTTATTTTAACAGTGGTAAATAAAAGTCCAAAGTTACTATTCCCCAAAAAACATTATTCATCTTATTGAACAACATTTTACCTAATGATGTCAACTGTGTCTCTCGGATTTTTGAAATTGAACTAAGAGAAGAGGTAAAATTACATTTTAATAAAAATTTTAAGTGCTCCTAGTATGTGTGTAAAATACGGTAAAAAGTTCAATAAGATTTTAAATATTTAAACATATTATTAAATTACTCTAATGAATTAAATTTCAATTATAACGGTATTATGTATCTATTTTGACCTCAAATAAATATAAATAAAATAAAAAATTACTTAAATAAAAAGTTGGTTTTAAACAATAACGTATTAGTTTTCATTCTTCATGAAAAATTGAATGTTTTCCTAAAAATACAAAAAATTCACGCTATGCTAATTTTCATATTCTGAATCCAAAAATGAAGTCAATTTTGAAATATAAAATGTATAAAATTTTAAAAACTGGGTATTACTGTCCATAACAGCTAGTTTGATTGGTTGTGGTATGTTAGAACTCTAAGATCTGTACAACGCAAGCTATTGTATTATTCATTGGAAAACATTCTCTGGAAGATTGAGGTGTTAAAAATTATAATAATCTTATGTAATTTTGGAATGTTTATTAATTATTTGAAAGCCTTATTTCATATTTTTAACCATATTTCACTTGTTTTACGTTTACTATGGTGATGAAATTTTTTCAATGGTTGGAATTCAGTGAAAAAAATTGAAGACATGATATTTAATAATTTAATAATTTTTTATTAATAATATTCAATATATTTTATCATATTTAATCAATAATAGGGGAATAAATTAATTTAAAAATAATCATTCAAACCTGACGAAAAACGATTTCCAAAAAATATAATTTAATGTATAAAAACTTCTTATACTAAAAATAAGCATAATATGAATTCCCATATCAATGAATATATTAAATATAATAAAAATTAATTAATTTAATTTTAAATTTAATTTGAAAAAATTTATCATTTGTAAATACTTAAATGGAAGATATAATTTTCTATAAAATATATATTTTTCACTATACAATCAAACATTGAATCTTTTAAGAAATACAAAACATTCACCTAATGATATGTTTTATATTTTTATATATTGATATCTTTTCAAAAAATAGAAATGATAAAATTGTAAGAATTTAATTATATTGTTATCAAAGAAATGAAAACTATTTTCTAAGAAAATGTATTTTTAAAGCATAAAATGACATCCGTAAAAATTGAGTGCTTATTTATTAGGAATTAATCAATTAATTTTTATTGAGTAAGACCACTGTAAATATATTTCATACTATAGTTATCCCTATTTGTACCATGTAATTTAAAATCTTGGTTAAAATGTTAATTTTTAAATATTAATGTTTCCAATTCGTTAAACATCGTTGTGGAAAGCCCTATATGATACAAAGCATAGTCTTATTTTAAAATCTCAATGTATTGGAAATAATACATTTGGAATAACCAAGCCATTTTGAACAAGGATTATTCATGTATGGAATACCAAATCAATAGATGGAGGACATACAGTCCATTAGGGGGATTATTCCAAAATCTATGAGTCATAATAGAAACTCTTGTTTTATCAATACAAAGGGAGTAACGCCCCGATAACAAACCAACCTAGGTCGACCTCAGACATCTCCCAAGACATACCTTTTTATGGACAATAGTGGGTCATATATTATTATGGTATAGTTATAATCACATGTGTATCTATATAAGAAAAAATTGGTATGATTTAACTATGAAATGCATGTCTCATATAGAAAAAGAGAGATATATATATATTTTAATACTAATGAGAGTATAACATTAATTATAATAATAAACGTGAGACATGACATGATAAATTAATAGTGGAATAAAACACAATAAAATCCAAAATCCATGAGTCTATCTCTATGTGATCATCAGTCTCCACCATCCCAAACTACCTAATGAAAAAGCTGACGAAGAGTAGCCACAATGCTAAATGATTCCATTACCCTTTTCAAAGACAAATAAAACCACATCTATATATACCCAAAGGCATATAGAAGGTTTTATTAACTTCTAAAAAGAATACCACCATTATAAAAATAATATTCTTTCAGCAAGAAACCATTATTTCTATTTTTTTACAAATTTCATTATGATATATTTAAGAAAACTAATTTTCATAAAACATTCCAATGGTGTTACATTTTAAAAAAAACACATATACCAAGAATTAATAACTTTTAACTAAATCAGTATTGACTAAATAAACATTAATAATTATGAAATCCATTGATATTAAAATTAATTGGATTCATAGAGAAAATTTTTCCATGTAATGTCTGTTAATAATGTGCAAAAGGTGTACAAGAGGGAGAATATGAAATTAGGAAATCAAAAAACACTATCTAGAATATTTAATCCAATTTCTATACCAAAACATGTATCCAATTGAATTTAAAAAGACAATATCTACCATTATGTATAATAAAAAATTACCAACATTTTCAATTTTTCTTTGTGGCATTTAATCATACACTTAATGTTCATAAAAACATGTTTAATAAAAACACCATATATATCATATATTGTTTCAACATAAGATCAATTAAGGATCATGGATTTAAATATTTCCATTAAAAAATAAAAACAATCATCTTAGTTATACAAAATATAAGGATATCATAATAAAAATCGAGTATTTGATGAGAATGAAACCAATGAAATGAGATATCTATCTCACCTGATGGTTTAGATCCCAATAAAAGCTCTTATTAGTAATTCTAAAATCAGATTATTTGCATGATCAATAATTAATCAAATATATATGACGATAAAGAACACCATAAACAATATAATTAAATCCCTGAATAATTAACATCAGAATTCTAGAACCAAATGCAGGATCATGACATAATGATTTATAATTAATTTATGTGAATAAACAAATATATTGTAAAAAATTATTTATTTATTGAAGAATGTGGAAACATATCTACATCATATTATAATTTTTTCAAAGGAACTAAGTGTATATTCTCATTATAGGTGATGCACATTTTTACCATAATCCTCTGATTACCTACATAGAGACCTATGGGTTTTAACACTGAAGATACTAATGCTTTCTTCATTATCCTTTGATCACCACGTGTATAAATTCTAAGAAGGGTTCAATATAATATCTCTAGAATCAAGAAGGATGGTGGAGGAGGTTTAATCGCATAACATTATAGAAATAATGGACCGAGCTCTCTAGTGTTTGATAGAATTCTCTATCTTGATTGACCACGACCAAACCAAATGGATATGTCTATGGTCATAAATGATATAATTTCATTTATGTAGTTATGGGGATAAAAAATTAACAATTTCACATAATCGGTTATTATTTCTATACTCCCCATGAAATCATGTTTCTATAGTAATAATATTATTTCATTAAATGTGAAAAATGAGTTAATTAATTAAATATTTTTTCTTTAATAAATTATTTATATTTATTCAAATAATATTTAATACATATTTTTTCTCACAATACCATTAAACATAAGATGCCATTCTCTGAAAATATTTATTGGCCTTTTAATTATTAATATTTAATTAATAAATTTATATGACTACATTATTCTCTAACAAATAAATAAATATAACATTCACTAAATGAAAAATACTTATTTTTGTATTATTCTCAAAAAATATAGTCACAAATAACTACTAATTAAATTATTACACCAAATATAATGAGGAATAATTATAAAACCACACTTGATATTAATGTTTTTTCAACATATTTAACAATAATAAATATTATTATTATTTAAGTGAGGTCCTTGATACAAATATTATGCCACCTTCAAGACATATTATTCAGTTGTATTAGGTGAACTCACAAAAAGTACAATCTTCAAATTTGGAAATATGAAAAGCATCCAATAGAGAACATATTTATTTTCAAAATTACATAAAATATCATATCAATGATATCAATTTAATATAACTACTTTATCATGATAACTCTAATCAAATAGGTTGCATGTAGGTCTTATCAACCTATGTGATCGATGCCACGTTTATTGAATTTTAAAAAACGAGCACCCCAATAATACACCATAGTCATGGATTTATTTAGACTGACAAGTTATTGTTGATGGAAATGATATATCATCTTACATTAAAGAACAAAATGGTAAATATTTCTCTCACATTGTTCATTACATAAATATTACTCATGATGTACCCAACATTTCCTACTTCATCAAAAAAATATGACACTGCATTTTTTACCAATACATTAAATTATGTTCTTAATAATATCAATTAATAATAATATTAAAGTCTATAGATCAATAAAAATATCCTCATATTGGATAATTCTATGAAACATATAATAGTGGATTTTTTATCGGTGGGTCGTGTTTCAAAATCTATTATACTGAACATTATCAAGTGTATACAACATGAGAATCTTCTTGAAAGTCATTTGAGTCTCCAAAAATGATATCCAATATCATTTTTCCAAAAAAATATATTATCCAAATTTAAATTTTATATTTAACAATAATTTTCTCAATCTTCTATGTTCTCATCTAAATAAGGAAACTTCTATGACTTTTCAATGAAATATTTACTCTAAAAATCTTATCTAGGAAATATCAGAACCAAACATTTATTAATTACACGACTAAAATAATATATCATTTTCATACAATCTTATTATATTTTAGGTTTTGAGTTCTAGATAATTAGAAAAACCATTAATTTTGAAAACCTATTCCCTTTTCCTACTAATTGCATTTTCATCCACTGTGAGATAAATTACATGATTTATAATGAGCCTTCAACATATACAAAAAATTCATCACATAGAAAACAATTCAATTTAAAAATTAAATTAATTAACTTCATAAACATATTAATTGAATCACTATAAACGAATTATCTCAAATTCTCAACAGGGGAAAATATTTTAAAGGTTATGAATGTTTGATAATTAACATGTGAGAATACATTAATGAGAATAATTATTAGATGAAATGGTAAAATGGTGCAATAAAAGTTGTATATAATCATAAAATATCGACAAATTACATCAAATGGTCCAACATTTAACAAGGAAGAAGGGGGAAACATGAATCTTGGATTATGTGCAACATAATATTGGAATGGATGTGGTGGAGTCATAATCAAATTATTTCTTATCTTTTTGAATCCATATTACCTCCAAAATGAGTACATGTACATATTGATTAATTCTTAATACCGTCATACTTATAATTTAAGAACATAGATACTTGTTTACATGTACATGTATAAAATTATAAATAGATCTACTCTCTATTACATGCAACCTTTGTGATCCCAGATATTCTCTAAACTATTCACATAAAATTTATATATTATTAAATATAATCCTTTAACAAATTATTTTAGGGAAATATACATCCCATAAGTCAGATAATTCATTTTTTTATATTACTATTAAAAATAGTCATCACATCAAAAAATAAAAAATAGAAAAAATTGGTTTCATGACATTTTGAAATGGTGTCTGATAAAATATATTCAAAAACAAAATCAAATGATACCAAAACATCATAAACCAAATTAAGAAAATTAAAAGATATATCAGAATGTAAATATTTAAATTTAACTCCATTGGATATTAATTTTACAAGACATATATATAAATAGATGAAAAACATTGTTAAAAATGAAATTCTTTAAAATCATTTTAATTTTTTATAAAATTTTATTTAAAATAATTTACAATATATTTATCATAAATATTAATGAAATAATTATGGAAGAATAAATCGAAAAATAAATGGAAATATGAAATAATAAATGAAATATTGAAACCAAATTTGAAAATTATTTATAACATAATATAATAATATGAATGATTGAAACCAATTTTTTATGATAAGGTTCAACAAAGAAGAGTATAACTCAATGAAAGGTAATTGAGTTTTCAAATCCCTTATGAATTTTTTATTCATTGAATCAAAATACCTTGGAATATAGAAAATAATATAGATATATAAATCATAAGAATTAAATCATAGATTATTGAGAAATATATTATTGGGTATTATATACACCATTGAGATAAATAATTGGTATATAACCTAAGAACATGTCTCAATATAGATAAATTCAGATGAAAACCCATATAGATTTTAAATAATTTGAATCAAAACCTCCTTGAAATAGAGGAATTATAATTTAACGTATAAATAAATTAATTAATTTATAATTCATGATATTATATCTAAAATAATTATTATATACAACATATAAATGATATTAGTTAATAACACGAAACCTGTAACGCAGAGAGTAATTTGATATGAAATCCCTTTACTTAGTCTAGATTCATTATTCAATTACTCCAAATGATTCAAATAATTAAATTGAATTAATTACATACATAAAAAATGAACTTATTCATAAATATAACAATTCATGCCCTTAATTTACAATCATAACATATATAAGCTAGTTTTTACATATTTAAAACACCAAGTGTAAGTAATATTTATAACATTAAACTAATTTTTTAGATGTTAACTTTGAAATAAATTATTTTCCAAAATTAAATAATTAGTAGATAGTATATGGTATGGAATATATGTTACATGATTTTTTTATAAATATATTGTATCATATAAATGTATAATTTTATGATCGATGAAGATGAAATTGGTGATGATCATGTTTTAGGGATTCATAAAGTATGAAATATTTTTTATTAATAATTTATTTAAATATTGATATAAAATTTAAATAAAAATATATTATTTACATATATATCATATTATAATAGTTATTAATTTCTCATATTTTTCCATAAAATAAAATATTTCTATTTTTCATATAGGTGATTAAACAGACCCATACATGAAACATCCATAATTAATTGTTTATTATGTGATGGTTGACTTCTAATATAATTATAGTAATAGAATAGTGATATTATTTAATATATTTAGTTCCATATATTATAAATTTAATGATATTTATATACATGATAATTAATATATAGCCTTTACTTAGATAAAATATAACATTTTCCTATTAGTTCGCATATTTTAAAAGATTGAATTAAAGGAAAACTTTTATTGAATGATACATTAATATGTTCTTAAATATTATATACCAAATCATTAATGATATCATAGAAATGATATTTATCCTTCAATAACAACTTTAATAATATCCTTTTAATGTTTTGATCAATAGGAATATGAAATTAAAGAGTTCCATTGAGGTTGTAGTCCATATGTACACATGGTTGACATTTCATTTTTTATAGCGCAATAGAATGATTTATTAATGATTATTGTTTTATAATAATAAACATGATATAAAAATAAAAATTATTTATTAAATTCCCCTTTTATAAAATCTTTTTAGGATTGTTAAGGAAAAAAAACTTGTTGCATCATGGAGGTAGTAGTTTGCACAATGTAAAATTCACAAATTTGTATTTAAATTTGAAAAAAGGGTGGTTGAATATTTTAAAGTAAATTTAATATAATAATATTATAATAATTATACTTATTTTATCATCATTATTTTTAAAAATAAATTTAGATAATTAGAAAATAATATAATGAAAATAAAAATAAACAAAGAAATGCTGGGAAATTATACATCACTTATCCTATTATCTCCTTTCAAAATGTGGTTAAGCTACATAGGTAACGTATTTTGAGAATACCAAAACATCAATAGTGTTTATATAAGATAATATTATTGGTTTTGGTATATTTTGTTCCAAAAATATTTTTTAATGGTGATTATATGTTATAAGAGGAATGAGCCTTTAATAAATGAAAAGAGATGGCATTTTTGTATATGACCAGTAGTTTTCAATAATGGGAAGTCAATCTCAATGAAATTGTTTCCAAAATTGACAAATATTTTATAAAATATGTTATAGGATTTTTCCTCACCTCCACCATCAAATTAGAAATAGGTTTTAAACATGTTAGGCCCTTTACCGCAAGGGTTACCCATTTGTACTAATTTATTTTTCACCTTGGTAACTATTCTTTATATAATTATTTTATCATTTTTCAACAAAAAAACGATCTTTGTTATAAAATTTAGAACTAATTATTCGATATTTTAAATCAATTTAATATGTTTATATTTCTAATTGTTAAATATTATTTTTTTTAAATACAATAATTTTAATGATTTAAATACATTTTTAATGAAAAATATATCATAAACTATAAAAAAGTTTCCTTCATTTACCATTCATAATTATATAATAAAAATTTCATAATAGTAATATTTTTTGTAAAAATGGTATTATTAATTATAATCTAAAATTCAATCATTTTGTAAAATTACCAAGAATTCATCTAAAGGTTTTATAAACTTTTTTAAACCAATTTTTTTTTCTTTTTTTCAGAATTTAATTTATATTTTCTAAAATATAATTTAATTGAAAATAAAATAAAATTTTAAAAAAATTAAGTTAATAAAAATTTTATTCATTAAATACAAGTGTTATTAATTGAATTTCATATATATTTATAAATATTTTCATTTTTATATATTAGTTTATAAATATAAATATTAAGTATTATGATAAAAATTTTACTATGATCAATTTCATTTATTATGGTACGAAACATTATCTTATTATTAGGTGGTACTCTAAAATAAAATCTTTAAAATATATTAATCAAACAGAATAATAATATTTAATTATTTTAGTTTATTATTATCTTTTTATCACTTAATGATTAGAATATTCATGTATTCTTTTAATATGCCATGGTTTGTTTTAGTCGATTATTGTGTTATTTCAGTGTTGTGTCTGATATAATATATTGATGATATGATTAATATAAATAACCATAAATATAAAATCATCACATTTTGACCCCCAAAGTTATTTTTTCTTATCTAATTTAATTATTAACTACTAATAAAAGATATAGAGTGTATTCACAAAATATTTATTATTCAAAATATATCTTCCAATGTGACATCTACAGTGCTATAATATGCTATACAAACATTTGTATATTCCCTCAATCCACATTTATTATTCATACCCTAATCATATTTAACTATAATTTACCTTTTCAAAAACCATTTGAATCATTGAGAGGTTAAACGATAGGAAAATCATATGTTCCTCTAAAATTGACACTTATATTCAACTATTAGTTTTTAAAATAATGAACATGTAAATATTTTCCAGAAAAAGAGATAAAATTCATCCAAAAAATTATGAATCAATTATCAACACCAAGGAAAAAAATATTATATGGAATATTGTTCAAAATCAAGGAAATCATTATTACCCCGACCATATGAATATATGAAACCTAACATTTATTCATACGTCAATTATGTGTTCATAAATATTTATCTCCAATAATATTACCTTGTCATAATATTTATTTTAATGGTTATTTATTATATTTAATAATAGTTTCAAAACCACAATATGGAGCGTCTTATGAACATTCAATAGATCTTATACACAACCCTCATAAATTAAAAAATTCCATTAGTACATATCAAACACTAATGAAAATTTATATTGTTATAAAAAATTAATTTAATTCTTGTATCAGCCTCACTACATTTGTTTTGACTGGGAAACTGGCATTTTTCACCATAACAGTAACTAAATAAGATTTTATACCTTTTAATTACGCCCTCAATTCTGTTACAAAACGTTGTGGGTTTTGATATATATTTTTCTAATAATCATCCTAGTGGTTCTATTTCAATAAAATATTAAAACAAAAAATTTTGTTATACTGTATCAATTAATTTTAATATATACATATGAAATCGAAATAATAATACGTATTCTATATTGACACCATAATTTCATCCTATGGTAATTCAACTTCATTAATGTTTTACCTGATTAATCCTTTACTTCTATTTGTTCTTCAAAGAAATATTTATGTCGTGTAAAGTCATAATTTTTATCCTAATTTAATAAATTTACACGGAATTAAATTTTTATTATTTTATTATTATGATAATATTATCAACCAACTAAAATCCCCAGGGAGTGTCTAACCAAGTTTATAATTTAGCATCTTTTTTATGAAATAGGTCACAATTGAGTTAACACCATATACACTCTATTTAGAGTTGTTTCACATATATATATTTGTGGAAATTCCTACAAAAAATTTTAATTATCTTAATAGGGATGTTTTTCAACTAAAATCATTCAATCTATTCTTTACAAAAATTGTAGGATATTATCGTATAGTTTAACTTATCTTTTCGACTTATCCCTAGGGTAATTAGTAATGTTATCTTATCATATTCTGAAACATTTTCACTCAACATCCCAAAAGGGAAATATATACATTTGATATAATAATAAATCATAAATTATATATATTTGATGAAATTTTTAACTACTCATTTGTAATCAACCGATACAATCATTATAAGACCCCTATATTCTGTGAAATATTTGTGTTGAGTTAATTTATTCTCTTTTGTAATTTTCATTTCACGGAACAATAATTTTTCTATATGAATGGATTGCATTATATGAAAAAACATGATATTCTTTCACAACACATAAAATTAAATTGATCTTTCTCTACATATAACAGCGAGGAAAGCATTCATGACACACATGACTTACTTTCCTCGATGGCTTGTGTAACACAAATGACAGAGTGTTTTTAAATAATAATATTTTATTAAAATGATATTTTGTGATATAAAAGGATATAAATTAACTATAAAATCGATGATTATAGGATTAAATAACTTATTAATATATATAGATCACTTCATTGTTTATCTATTAATGAGAATCTAATATATATATACAATTAATATAGAGGGAATGATTTTATAAAAAATATTTTTATATAAAAAATAAGATTTTTCTTAAAATTTTAAATTAATTACTATTACTGAGTGATATTAATCAAATATGTATTTTATATATTCAATATTATTTTTCAATTCGTCATATATTTTTGTTAGGCTTGAGAGCTGAATAAACTCAATTTTACATATAATAAAATAACACTTTTTTAATACATTTTAACATCTTTTAAATAGAAATCCCATTATAAATATAAATTTGTAAAATATTATAATTTATTATGAAAAAATATACATAAATTTATAATTATAAACATAAAATTATGTTTGGGTTTATTTATAGTATATTTTCATGAAGTTTTATTTTTTGATCAATATTGAAAAATATGACATTTTAATTCCAAACTTATTTTTAACTAATTAATTTGTAAGGTTAAATTATTTTCATTATAGAGGTTATGTTAGATAAAAATATATCAATTAATAAATTTTTTGTATTTTTAGTCAATTTTACTATGAAATTGGATATAAAAACATACTAATAATTTTAACATGTTTACATTAAAACACTGCTTGGTTTTTCCATCTACAAGATTAATTTTAATTTTATTATTTCCAATAATGTGTTTTTAATTTGTATGGATGGATTTTTTGTTTTTAATATTAATAGTTTATGGTGTCAAATAATTTTATCATGGTTTGTGACAAATGATGTCAGTGAAGGTGATTAAAATTAATTACAACAATTAACAGAGAAATTTGTATATTAAATTAATAAACCTTAATTTTAAGACAAAAAATGTCCTAAACACATTTCAAAAATCCTTTAGAAGTACATATATATATATATATATCCAAACCTACATTTTATTTTATTGTTTCCATTATTGGTTCCATTTTGTCGGGACCAATGTTGGTATAATTCTCTTATAAAAAATTTACAAGAATGCAACTCCTCCTCCACTGAAAAGGCTATCACCCTTACCACATAATCAACCCTATAAATAAATATGTATCTACAAAAGTATACCCAAATAATCTTCCAAGTTCTCTCCCTTTGACATTGATTCCTCCCTTTGTGAATAAATCCATCCAACGAAGCACCTTTCTTAAAACCCAAAGGAGTTACCCAAAAAAGAGGTATAATCATTCCACAAGATCCTTTCATTAATTTTCATTCCCCACCACCTCAGTTATTGTTATTTTATTATTAAATTATAACGTTAGTATCCCTAGTATACTTATATGATTTTTTATTAATTTTTTAAACCAAAAATACATACACTTCCATCTAATGGGTAACAAACTTATCATTCTTGTGTACGGTGAATTAGCTTCTCACAAAATGATTTTGTTATTTCATTCTTTTCCACCTATCATTTCTGGTAATTATGATGGAAAATATACATTTATGTGATATAAATGAATTATATGATTTATTTATGATTATTTATGTTTTTGTATTTGACATACTTTCATCCATTCCATATTGTGGATACATGATTACTTTATTTGTGGACGTGCGGACTACCACCTCCTCAAAAAGATGTGATTCATTAACACTATACATAGAATGTATTATGAATTATTTTAGTAAATACATATTATATAAAAGAAATTATAATGATAATAGAATTATATTATATTATATATATATATATATATATATTTTACATTATTTCTTTCAATATGATAATAAAATAGAATCATCATCATGCGTATATTCGTCCTACCATATCTATGAACGATGTATTTCATTTAATATTTCTATATTATATAAATGATTATAAGTACATAGATTCCTAATATATACATGATATTTATACAATTTTAATAATTCATTAAATCATTAAATCATTATATATGTAATAAAATCGAGAATAATAAGCCAAAACATATACAAAAAATTGAAGTAGATATTACTTGAATCGTAAAATTAACATAGTGTTGTTAATAAATGGTTAATATAAAGATATAAAAAATAATATATGGTATTATATATAATTATATATTTAAATGGTATAAATATAATAATCTTATAGTTATTATTTAGGGGGTTTGAACATGTGCAGTGAAAGTAATGATTTAAGGTAAGGGAACATCATCTCTGTTTTTATTTCATTGAGATATAGGCAATATTCACAAATTTACACTTTATGTGGTATAAATGATTAAAAATGAATGTTTATATCATAAGTTTAATTTATTTAATTATATTAATAGCTTTAATTTTGTTTAATTATTTCAAGTGTATCATGATTCTAATTTTACTCATATAGAATGTGTTTCTTTGTCTCACTTCTATATTACGTGATAAAGAATTCATGATCACAACATATTTATAATATGTGGAATATATAATACACTTAATGTATTATATTATTATAATATATAAATTAATTATTATTAAAATATCAATTTTATCATATTTATTTCATGTGGTTTACGTTTCTAATGTTACAAAATTAATAATGTAATTTTGTATCAATTTTCTATTTTTCAGACAAATGCAATGTTATTCACCAATATTTTTATATAAGGTGTATATAAAAACTTTTTCAATTTAATATAGTTAATATAAATTCAAAACCTGTGAATATTCATGTAATTTTATTATTTCCTCTATATTTTGATATATTTTTCGAAGGTGTTGACAATTTATATCTTGAATATAGTCTTATAGAGAGATTGTCTATGATTATGGTTTCATTGATGAAATATTATGATCCAAATATCAAGAAATATGATTAATTTTCTTACCATATTGAAATTAATTTTATACAAAATAATATTAACATCTTTCCACTAGTTTTTACATAAGTTGATTATGAAATATTTTTTGGAAAATTTAAAATAATTTGTACTTTCTACCAGAAATAAGTGACCCTTCAAAAACGGGTTTCCCAAAAGGTTTCAAAAAAATAATCTACAATTATACTATGTATATTAAATGATTTTAACAATTTTATAACATTTAGGTAAAATTAATTTTTAAAAATAAATAGTATTTTCCTTTTCCTTTTGGTGTACTTTTCTACCATTTTTATTGTGTAAAAGGAATGATCGGCATGTACGAATTTACCCACCTTCATAAACAAAATTCTCTTGAAGTTTCCTTTACAAAACAAGGATTTTATTGTTTATTTAAATGAAAATTATTTCTTAATATTCTAGAAATTCATTATTTTATTATTGGTTTCAATAAAAAAGAATTTAAAAAATGATTTATGTATAAAAATCGTATTACATTATATTATTTACATATTTTATATTCATTCAAAATGGTTTTTTAAATAAATATATTTTCAATGATCTGAAAAATTAAATTATATATTTTTAATGATTTTCCCTAGAAAATTTTTTTCAGCAAATTTTAAGCTTCTTTTATATGTTCTAGTGTGATATGGTATTAAAAATGTTTTAAATCTACTAATATATGATTTCAAAGGAAAATATTTTCAAAATAATTTAAATAATTTTTCTGTGTTTTCAAATTATTTTCAAAGAAAATTGATTCCGAAATATTTTTTTTTATAAATTTAATTTTTCAAATAATAATATTTATTTTCCACAAGATTGTTTTTAATGGATATGTAAAAATTATTTTCCATATCTGATGACATTCATTGATGTTACTCATGCCTTTTTTCAAAATTATCTGAATGTTTCATTCATTTTATTTTTCTGAATGTTATTATTTTTTAATGAATAATTATTATAAAGACTCACTTCTATTTCAGGGGTTATATATTTATAAAACATTTTCTTATTAAATGGGTTATATTCTTGTGAAACACTTTTCTCATAAATGGGTTATTCCATGAAAAATTAATATGAAACCTTCATCCATTGTGGAGTTATTCTAGGATTAAATGATTATTGAACATATATATTTTTTATATGTTATCATATGATTAAATGTTTATAATCAAAATTACCTTTCATGGGAAATGCTAGGATCCCTTTTTATGGTTCATGATATGATGAAAATATTATTTTCTTATGGAGGATGAATTTTTATGTTTTTCTGTTACAGGTGGGACCCATATCTCCCAGCAATGCATTGGGTAACAATTAATGACTCAAAATTATAAAATGTTATGAGTGAACCTAATTACATGTTCACAATTTTAGTAATAGACCTAGTTTCTATTCATTAATCTTATGAATTGACCTGATTACAAGTTCACATGTTAGGAGTGAACCCTATTAAGTGTTTATAATGTTTTGTGTGAACCAGATTACATGTTTACAATTATATTAATGGACCTGGTTTATTGTCCATATGCTATGTGTGAACATAATTACATGTTCATAATGTTATTATTGATACTGATACATGTTCGGAGTAATATGAGTGGACCTGCTTTCATGTCCATAAGTTTATGTGATGAAATTATTTCATGTACATAATTTATTGTGTGAACCTATTACTACACATTCATATTCACAATTTTATAAATTGATGTGTATACATGAATTCCATGTCCTTTTAATATAATATGATTTCTTGTATTATGTTCATTATTATATATTTATTCATATCATATGAACTGGTAATCTTAATACCATGTTTTATATTTATGATCTCTAGTATGTAGGGTATGATCTTAAAATAATATAATAACATCCTTATACCATTATATTCTTGTTAGGATTAATCATTTCATTTATTTAACTGTAAAAATCATTCATGATCACTCCATTATTATGTTTCCTTTACCGGGGGGGGAATTTTTGTGGCACATTGAAGACAATTTATTGTGTTAGATAGTTTTTGTTCCATGATTCCAAAGACAAATAACTAATTCTGTCTTTGTGTGCATATTTGTGAAATATATTAAGTATTCCACAAATAATTATTTAATGTCAAGGAATGTTTATACTAGTTTATTATAGTTGGTATCAAATTGATGATTTAATCAAACATAAGAATCTTTTATGAGAAAACTTTAGTGAAATCTATAGGGAGATTTTCTAAATATATGTCTATGGATTTGTCTATGTATAAGTATAATGGTTAAAAAAATATTCAAAAATGGAAAATAATTTTATTGTAAGTGATATAGTGATATTTTTCCAACTATTACTTCCTTATCTTGATAATAATTGTTGTTATGGATCTGGAATATATATACCTAAGAGTAACAACTCTAAAATGTGTGTATGACTTGACTTCAGTGACAACATGCCCTGTTGCACACCAAGGATGACACTACCAGTTGATATTCTTTGGAAATTCACAATGTCTTTACATACCCTCATGATGTTTTTATGTATAATATTATCATGAATAACCTTGGATTAAACATTGGAGTTATCTACTAAAGAATAATGTGTCATTATTTAGACATCCTTTTCATAATTTTTTATGATGATTATATTGTTTTATGCTATATATGTGTTTCTCACCCAACACATTATGATTTTAGTCAATAGTGAAAACAATACAGAATTGGGTTAAAATCTAATATTTTAGATATGGAAGATGTGGGAATGACTAAAATCAATTGTAAATCTCATGATTGAATCTCGAAGGTCCCTGAGTTTTCATTATATTACTAAAGATGAAGAGAAGACAAATAAAATGTTAAACAAAAAAGATATTCTTCCAGTATATTTTACATTAATCCTAATAAGTATGACTAGATAGATGTTTAATAACCTTCAGATATGATTCATATTTCATAATCTAGGAATAAATTATTATGTAATATGTATATGAATAATATGTAATGGTTTGGGAATAAATTTGGATGAATGATGTATCTATACTTTAGAATTGAATTATTTTGTTATATGAATAATGAAATATATTAATATATGCAGTTTAATTTTTTATAAGGATATTATAAATGGTGATTAAGACAAAAATAAGTGATTTAATGGAATTATAATATTTTTAATAATTGAAGGTAACCCTCAATGAGTTTATCATATTGAGAAAATTGTGTTTATCATGTGTAATGGGACGACTGTTTTAGATAAAGTAAATTAGATAGTATCAATGACCGTATAACCTATTAAGGACTTATAGAAAAAGTGTTATATATCATCATGTATGAATTTAACAACTCCGTATAACTATAAAATATATTTATTAATCTTCTTAATAATGTACCATACATGTTTTCTAGTAGGATTTATTGTAATTCAGGTTATTACCAGGTTTTAAGAGAATATATGATAATGGAATTCACATGTTTGGAATATGGCTACCATGACATTATTTTTGGGATATGTGGGATCTATATTAATATTATTTTGTGGCTTTACTTTTAATGTTTTCTAATTTTATCTTTTAGAAGGGTTATTTGGATAACCATTTATGGAAAGTCTCAGTTATGCTTTAGATAATGATTTTGATATTAATGTATTATATGTCTACAAGAGTACTCTTCTATATTTTATGAACAGTTTTAACCACTTTTCATTGGTGTTATATGAGAAGAATAGAATGAAGTACCTTGTATTTCATAAACAATTAATGCATTAGGAAAGAAAAATTCTCCATCAATTCATATAAGCACAGATAAAGTGGAATTTGAGCAAACATAAATAAAGGGTATGCCTTTCATGAAATCATTTAACTATATATTTTAACTAAAATACTTAAAATTTTAAAAAAGGGACTCAAAACCAAAAATGTTACACTAGTACCTTCATTTTAGATGAATCAAATCGACCCTTAGATCATCACAGATTTATAGCATCATGATTGATAACAATATCTTATTCATTTTATCTGTCACAACCCATCAAAACATGATAGTAATTTTTATATTATATATCCATGTTTTATCTTCCTTTAAATGTTATCCCATATGATAACCTAGTTATATGTTAATTTTGGTTACAGTAATGTTTCCAACATTCCCTTTTAATATGATGTTTTAGTATCAAATTTTATGATGATAGTTTCTATGAATGGAACATTCAAGTATTAAAACATTTATAACCCAAAACAATTTATATGGAAATGTGAAATTTATGAGGGAAAAATGTAAAACCATGATTTTTTCTGATATAGTTTTTTTTCAAATTAATTTATTCAATTTTATATTTTTTATTTTATGTTATTGAAAAAATAGTTTTTATATTCTTTTTTTACATTATAAGAATCATCAACCTAATCATGAACAATATGCAACATAAATTTTATCATTCTATACACAGAAAAAAATTGCTATCTTATGTTACATGCAATACTGACATTCTTTAACAGCTTGTGTAACACACAAGAATGAGTGTTAATGAACAATAATATTCTATTAAAATATTTTTATTTAATAAAATATGATATAACCATGATGTTAAATTGATTATTATAGGATTAAATAACATATGAAAATATATATTAGAATTCATTGGTTACATATTAATTAAAATAAATATAGAAACAAAAGAAATATAAATGTAATGATTTTATAAAAGTCAATTTTTATGTAAAAAAGGTGAATTATCATTAAATGTTTAATTAACCACTATTATTAAATGAAAATACTGATATATATTTTTTATATATTCAATAAAATATTGTTAGACTCACTGAAAATATTTTACAAGAATGATATGGTAATAAACACAATTTTACACATTAAAAAATAGTTTTATACAACACTCTTACAAACTATTAATGATGAACGTATTTTAAATCTCAAATTTGATGATGTATGTAATGAAGTGGCTTTTAACTCTGAACTTTTTTTATATTCAATTTATTTATAAGGTTAAATTATGTTTTTGATGGTTTTTTAAATTTAATTATATAAAACATACAAAAATTAATCCAAAATTGGTCTTTTTAATCAATATCACTTTAAAATTGGATATAAAAACTTACCAAACATTTCCACATGTTTACTTTAAAAACCATCATTGTCGTTCTATCTATAGGTTACATTTTAAATTAATTTCTACAAATAATGTGCTTTGAATTTGAAAAAATTGATTCCATATTTTGAATAAAAATAATTTTTAATTTTTAATAAATTCAACATTGTTTTTAACCAATGATATTTTTGAAACTGATTAAAATTAGTTATAATCATTATGCTAAAAATTAACTTCACAATGGAGTAAACCATAAATAAAAGATACAAAATAACCTACAAACGTTTCAAAAAAAACATTATATTGACATATTTCGACCATATTATCCCTTTTATATCATTATTAAAATTATTTGATCAACTCTACATTGGATAAAAATGGTGGAATTATCTTTTTAAAGATTTACCAGAATGCCACTCCACCTCCACTATAAAAAGGAACTCACCATTCTTACTTTATCACAACTATCGAGAACTTTGTCTCGCTCATAATATTCTCAAATAAGGTCAAAAATTCACAAAATTTTTCCTTGAATCCATCTTTTGTGCATAGATGAAACCAAGTAATCCCTTTAGTGAAAATGTAAAGTACACACTGAAAGAAGTGGTCACATCATTCCTCAGGACTATTTCTTTAATTTTATTTCTCCTCCACATTGATTCTTTATATTCATTAATTACATAATAAACTCAATACACTAAATTTACTAAAAATTTTAAATATTAAGGATTATAACTTCACTATTACGATTCATATATTATATATATATAGTTGATGAACATTCATAAAAAACAAAATAAAACCATTATTGGACCACATAGCATTATTATCATTCAAAACATCGATACATAAAAAACTGGTTTATAATTCATTTATATTTTACCCCTCTTATTCCATCATTACTAGAACCCTTTTTTAGAAATCATACTTAATACCCTTCTCCCCAACATATGGGAAAGAATCATAATAAAGGTTTAGAGTAGATTGTTGGTAAGGGTAAATAAGGGAGATATTAATCATAACATAATCATAATACATAAGAAAATTACATTTGAAGATCTTGTCCTACATATGAAAGAACCTGATATCATGTCATGTGATAAATTATAAATGTCTATCAATAATCAATGAACATATTATAAAAGGCCTAACAAAAAAAATGAATTTTTGGTAAATATAAAATAATATAAAATAATTTTAATTCGTTTAAATATCATTGTGAAGACCATCAGAGTGGAAAATTCCATTACTGAAGAGAGTTAGAAACCTGTTCCAACCTATTAGTACTAAATCGGGTTTATGTACCATTGTATATCTATATATATCCTGAGATATAAATATTTACACAATTCATTGGAGAGATATAATGGTCCCACCTATCTTATTATGAAATCATTCATATATTTTCCACAAAAAAAATAAATCATTCATCATTATATATGCCAAGAAATATAATGGAATTCTTAAGCTTCATTCCATCATAAAATTATCAATTTAAAAAAAATTGATTTCATAAATATATTTCAATCATAAATATAATAAAAACATTATCATAATAGAGATTGTAAAATTGAGACATAAACATATTATATAACTTCAACATATATGGAAATAATTTTTTTTATAACATTTCATGTTAATTCATTAAGAAAATATCCTTTTTTTTAATAATTTCTTATCATGAAACATAATTTTAAAAGATAATATTTTATTTGAAAATAAACTTATAATATTGTAAAGGAATAAAATTTAATAAGGTTTTATGAAAATTTTTAAAAAAACCATTCATGATGTATATGTTAAAAGAAAAAAATTTTCTCATACATTTGTCTGATAAGTCAAAAAGTATCATGTATTGAAAACAAAAAGAGATTCATTTCATACTACATATTAAAATTATAAACTTGTGAAAATTGAATTAAAAAAATTATATAAATTGATAAATAATATTTTGGGATCCATAAAAATTATAAATGTATATTGGATGATAAATATTCCTAGATAAATACTTATAAATAATTTATCTCAGGTAATAATGAGATTTTAAAATTTTCCATTGGCATAGGCTTGGTATCGTTTGAATATATCTAAAACTCTAGTACAATGATTTAAATTTTTTCATTGACGTATTGCAGAATAAAAGTTCTTTTTTAATGACAAATATGTTCACATTATAATCAATTTGTTAACAACATTTATTTATTACTTATTGTTTGTGTATGAATGGATTTATTTTCTTATGATTGTTTTGTTGAATGAGTTCTAATTATCATTAATAGATTATAGATATATATTATAAAAATTTATATTTATAAAATTTTTATAATTTTTATTCAGTCTATATATTTTTATAATCATTCTTAAATGGATATCAGGTAGAATAAATCACATCGCATCATTAAGATTGTATGTCATACGTAGGCACGAGCAATGATATCGTAATAGTAAATGTGTAATGGAATGAAAGTGGATGGTATATATTTTGGTAATTAATAAATAACTTATTATAATAATCATATGCAGTTATTATTTCCAAAATTATACACATCCAATTATGGTGGTGTTGAAAAAAATATTACACCATGGTGCGGAGATGGTAAGCCATACATATGCCCGCGTGGTAAGCTCATTTTTAATTAGATTGGTAAAAGGTGTAACATGGTTGTTACAAAATCATAAAACTATCTAGTTATATATATTTCATACTAGATTTATTACTGTATAATGGAAACATATAATGTAGAGGATGTAGAAGAAGAAATATGTTTGAAAGAATTGGTTGAGGAGATTACTTATTCTTCATCGTGATCCCTATAGATCTCCTCTAAAAGAACTGAAGTTGGAATTTGAAGATTACCAAAATATGTATAAAATGAATTAGGAATTTTGATAGGTAAATGAGTTTGGTATGGTTGACCTTAAACTCTCAATGTGAAGTGAATAAGTGAGCGAGTATATGATTTTTATAATTGAGGTGAGGAGGACATTTGAAATATCCAAAATTATTAATTTATAAAAACAAAATACTAATTATAAAAACTCAAAAATTTCCTAATTTCAATGATGAGATAATATAATTTTGTAATATCATCAAAAAATAGAATTTTTACAAGTCTTTCGGTCAATTAAAACCATATAATATTAATTAACACAAAGTCATTATATTAAAATGTTAATAATAGTAAAAAATATTTCAATATCATCCTCTGTTCAATTTTTATTGAAGGATGAAAGGAACAAATGATAATGAAAACCAGGGACTATGGAGGCCATAAGAAGATCAATCCTAAGGAATATCCTCTAATTATTATTACAATATTAATAGGGTGAAATATTTACTTATTTCATGTCAAGTGTAACATAAATAAATAATTTTAATAATTTTTGACCATTTTATAATAATTTTATATTATTAATTATTGAAATGTATTTTAAATAATTTACTAATACCATATTTTGATAAATAAACAATAGTTTCAATTTTAACACTATTCAATTCATTGATTATTAATTATATAACGATGATTAGTTAGCTCCAAACCAAATTTTTTTTATATTCATAAAAGGTCAAGGTCAAAAATTAAATTCATTGTATATAATATTTATATAAAATTATATTTAATTTAATATTCATAATAAAATATATGTTTTTATTTCTATTAATAAATTAACAACAACAATAATTTTTTGAAAATATTAAATATATTAATTGTTGAATAAATATTAAAAATAAAACAAGATGAAGAAGATAAATCCTTTATATTTTATAATAATACGAGAATTGCCTTTTTTATTATATCATAAGAGATCCTCCATCCAATACTAATAATAAAATTTATATTCTAGAAAATAAAATATTTAAAAAGGTCTATTTATTAGAAAATTAAATTGATAACCTTAAATCACTTTTAAAAAAATATTATAAGTTTCATAATCTTTTCCATGTAACACCAAATGGTCAATAACTCGACCCATGGATGACTACTGTTGATATATAACTAACAAATAAGATTTGGGAATGTGGCATACAAGGGAAAACATTTTAACTAATGGTGTATTTGGGATAAACAAACTCATCAAATTATATTAGAAAAAATTTCAAGGTAACTTTATAATATTATTTTTCTCTTTAATTAACCAATTTACCCTTTTGCCACATTAATAAAAATTACTTGAGTTACTATTCATAATATGCTAAAATATAATTAAGAATTTTGAATAATTTGGGCATACTGATTCCAAATATAGAATCCATTTTCATCATTACAAAAATTTAATTTTTACTAATTATTTTAAAATTAACCTTATTGACATAATGAGAAAATAAGTTCTAAAAGTTAACACATTTCAAATCATTGAAATGTTTGTACATATAATATTGATGTAAAATTAATTCCAAAGACCGAAATTATTTTAAATGATAAAAATATATTAACTTTATACATTAAAAATATTAAATAATATAAGTTAACCATATAAAATATTTTGATGAAAAAAGTTTACTTTATTTTAAATTTATTAAAATTTCACTATTCATCAAAACATGAAAGTTATCAGAAACATATAAAAAATTAAACCAAAGTATATTTTTAAATCATGCTTATAATACAAATTTTATTATGTCATATAATAATTATTAATGTTTCAAAAGTTTAATTGTAATTAGTTCTCCGTTAAATGGAAGATAAATTACCCTTTTAAAAAATTATATTTTACACATCAAATCTGCTTTATTCATACCCTACCACTAGAATATATATTGGAAGAATATAATTTTTTTTATTAAAAATATTACACAAATTTTTACTTAATGTCATTTTATATTATAATTCACTTAAATTTTTTAATAAAAAAATATTTCCTTCATATTTTATTTGTTTATTTCTTTGATAAATAATTAGTAACAAACAAATTAACTATACATTTTCATATATTAGTTATATTTATTCATACTAACATAATTGTTAGTTTAAAAAGGAATTTGTTACTATGGAATCTTTTGTTTCATTTACACTAATGATTTCATGTAATGCAAGCTATTGAAGAATTAAAATTATTTAAAGATAATGTTTCATAAAAACATAATGGTGTTATATTATACCCCCTTTAAACTGAATTTCTACCTAAAATTTTTCCAAAGGATACAAAAAGATGAGCAAACCTATACCTCATCACATCCTCAAGGTCCAACATAGCTTTCTCAAATTGGTGTTCCCCATTAAAACATTAACCACTTGTGTGTTATGGTTTCATAGAACATTTTTCTACAATAAAAAATCATTGTAAGTAAATCTTTCCAAGAATGATCATTCTCTGTAAGTATGTCCTCCGTCTTTGGTACATGTATAGAATTATTTATGTTGATTCTCATGAGATATACAAGTAATACATCACTAACTGGGGAGTGTTACAGTGGAATGACCAATAGATATATTACCTGCCCACCCCTATCTAGAATGTCAAAAAGATCGATATACCTTGGAGTTAGATTTCTCTAATTTTAAAATATCGGTAATATATTCGAGGGAAATATTCATTGAATCAGTATGTCACCGACTTCCAAAACAATGAATTATATTCGGTTTTCATCATACATTTTTTATCTACTTTGAGTTTCACTTATGAGTTGTTGAATCGATATGAACTTATCTGTCATTTCATCATCAAGATCAAGTCTCAATAGATTTCTTTCCATATCATCAACCCAAAAAGTTAGGTTTATACAATTATATCACTCAAGGGATTCATAAGGAACAATCTGAATACTACAGTGAAATATATTTTTGTATGAAAATTATATCAAAGGATGATGTTGATCTCTACAACCTTTGAAATCCATTGTGAAATCACTGAACATATCTTATAGAGTTTCAATTGTACTATCATACTAACCATCTCTCTGACGATGATAATATGTTCCAAAACACAACTATATATCCATATACTACTGAAGACTTCTTTAGAACATCACTATAAACCTTTGATCTAGATCAAATATTATAGAAAGTGCACTCAATGAAATCTTACCACTTACATTATATATATACACACACATATATATCCTAGAAATTTGATAATGTGAGGAATCATATCTAATATTAATTAATTATTCCATAATCATAAGGAGATTAACTATAAATCATATAATTTTATGGTTTTGAGCGGTTTTGGCATGTTCGACAACGAAGTCCATAGCGATGTTTTCCCACATCCATTCGATTATGGGTAATTTTTGTAAATCTTTTTATACATATGTCTCTAATCCTTAATATAATGAAAATAGAACAATCGAGAGACATATTCATCAACATCTTTTTTAATTTCACCCCACCAAAAATAAAAATTCCTGACCCTTTACATTTTTTGCATCTAGAATATTTTGTGAATTAAGAACCATTTGCCTCTTTTAAAAATTCCTTCATTAATTCAAGATAAGGAGGAATAAAAACACGTTTTCTAAACCTTATTATCCCATCATAATAATTTTCAAATTAAGGAATATTTCTCACCTTCTTCTATTTCGATATATATTCCTTCAGTGCCTCCTTATTCTTCACTTTTATAGATGGTTGGACATTAATTTGAGACAGATAATATATAATTTCTTACATTAAAAATTAAATACCCATCTTTCAAAAATCCACATATATTGGATATTTTGTGTTCCTCATCATAGATAGGGTATCATGGTCCTTTCGACTCTTTGAAATTTTAACCTTGTTCGCATTCCCAGGGAGGTAATTTATTGATAACTCATAATCATTAATCAACTCCAACCATATTCATTGGTGCATATTCATCTTCTTTTTGTGGTGAAATATAAATTAATTTTTTTATAAGTATATATATAAAACATTTTACCATAATGATAATACATCCATATCCTTAATGAAAATATTACCATAGTACTCAAAATCATGTGTTGGGTAATTTTTATCATGTATTTTTAATTATCAGGAGGAATAAGATATCACCACCCTAGTTTGTTGGAGAACACGTCATAACCCCTTCTTAGATGCATCAATGTATTTTATAAAACATTCTCCACTATAAATTTGTGTGATCTCGTGTTCACTGGATAACCACGTTATTAGCTATTTAAAATCCTCTTCACAGTCATCCATCAACACAAACATAACTCTTTTCTATGCCAACTAGGTAAGTGAATTTGATAGTAATGAAAAATAATTAACAAAAAAATTATAATATATAGTGAAACTAAGAAAACATCAGATCATAGTTTCCACTGTTGGTCTAGTCCAATGATCAATAACTTTTTTTATTGTGGGATCCACAGATATCCCCTCTCTTGAGTTTATTTGACCCAAAAATGAATCTTTCTAAATTTAAATTAACACTTGGAAAAGTTTTCATAAATCTTATATTTTCTCAAGGACTTTAGTACCATCATTATGTGAACATAATCTTATTCATTTAATTTTGATTATACATTAATATCATTTATAATGACTACCAAAAACTAATCGAGATAGTCTCTAATAACTCTATTAATCAGAACATTGAATATAGCAAGGCATTAGTAATAACAAAATTAATAAATAGGAACTAATAATGTATATACATTGTATGGAATCTTAACATTGGAATATTCAGATTCTTTAACCATAATTAATGATATATTAAATGAATCAAATTCTTGTAAAAGTTTTGAGATCCTAGTAGATTGTTGAATAAGTCATCAATCCGGGGAAGAAAATATGTGTTCCTGAAAGTGATCATGTTATGTTCTTGATAATAAATTAAGAGTCTAATTGATCCATAAATCATCTCAACAAATTGAATAGGTTCATCTTAAGGTGATTCACAAGGGCATATGAATCCCTTATCAATATTCTCTTGGAGTCTCTTCATAAATTCTTGCAACTCAAATGCGTTTATTTTATAAAGTTTCTTTGAAATAGTAA
This sequence comes from Viscum album, assembly GCA_963277665.1. NCBI lineage: Eukaryota > Viridiplantae > Streptophyta > Magnoliopsida > Santalales > Viscaceae > Viscum > Viscum album. Next base: position 1,677,521,115 of record OY728133.1, read on the forward strand.
TAACACCCGATATGATTCGTATTGAAAACCCAACATCATGATTTTGTGGAAGAACTATCAATTATCTAGGAAACACATAATAAAATTCTCATAAAATAGGATTATTTATATTGATGAATTTCTCCATATCTTTTTGAGATATATAACCATTATTGATAAGAACAAAGACCCAATAGACTGAAAACTTTTCTGATGTAAGGTTATATCCATCCTTACATGTTTAAATGATCATAGAAAAATATATGATATTAAATGTGGCTTCCCATTCCTATAAATAGATATAATATCTTTATAGAGAAGGGCAATCTATTCCATGAATCACATGAATTTCTAATAAATAAAGAATCAAAATATTTTAATAAAGCACTCTGACACAAAGTTTTGAACGGGATAAATTATAAACTTCTTATGTGGCTATTGTTATTTTAGATGATTTCAAAAATAACACAATATACAATTGTTGATGTAATATAAGGATACCATAAGAAAATTATTATAAATTTATAGAGTGGATTTATCTAGAATCATATAAAACATTTTATAATTTATATTAGATGGTATGTATACCTTTTAAAACTTCATTATATTACTCCACAACACCAATAGTGATCATATGTTACATCCCACATTTATTTGGTTTTATGAGTTTTTTGATGTAGGGAATCATTTATAACCAATATTTTAGGTAATGGATTGGAATAATTCCATATTTCCTTGCACTTTATGGGTTGAAGTGTATAAGGTGCATTATCTGTCGCCTTTCATCCATTCATAACCATAGACTTATTTTTACCGTCACGTCAGAATTCAAATTCCCAATGACCATCTATCCCACAAATAAAAAATTCTCTTGTCCATTTAATAAAATTTCATCCCTCTTTCCTTCCACAAATTGAGATGAAGGGAAAACTCATCATCTTTTTAGTGTTTTATTTTAATTTTACCTTGAATTCCATTTATCTCTTTATATAAAACCCATAGACAGATGGGTACCCATGTCTCAATATAAAACATGAATGGACATCAAAAGATTTCCAAAACTCTATTTATGTCCCCGGTGGAAAAAACATTTCATAGACTTGGTTTTAAGACACAAAATAATAGATCAATTTTTATACCAGTTGGGACAATGATTATTTATGTAATATGTAAATTGTAAAAATATTTTCTTGATAGGAACCAATGTATTAATCATACTTCTTCTATCCCTCAAAGAACTATTTATCAATAATTTTCAATGTATACAAGGAAAGCACTTATTGAAATATATTGTCTTGAACTCACCACAATCCTTGAATACAATTTCATCTATTTTCCTCGAAATCATGATAATGTTCCGTAATTGAAAACTTTCACCTTCCAAATTATACACTACTATGTTGAAATTATCATGTTATGAAAAATAGAGAACTGATAATATCATTTCAGTTGTATTGATCTATTGTTTACCCACTAGTTGATCAGAAGACTCATTGAAAGAAGGATGACGCTGCCTCAAGAATTACTCAAAAAAATTTGAACCCTTTTTTTCTCATTTCGAAGTCCTACCTGATTATTAGCTTGAAATGTTTTTGTGATTATAACTACAATTATATTCATTCCATATCCCATGAAATTTCATCTTTCATGAGGAAAATAATTTCATTTCCCCTTACATTCAACATTAATGGGGTATATTCAGCTTACATCCATTGAATAAAACAAAGAAGCAGTGTGAGAAACAATACTATAATTGGAAAAAACATAATATGGAATACAATTTCAATTTTGGTTTCTTTAGTTTTTATCTATGGTTATTCATGCTTATTTATAAATCACTATGATTGTAAAATATACTTTAACATATTCTTAGGGTTTTTACTATGGTTTTCTTATCATAATATCCAATTATTAACCATACCTTTTCTCTGATACCAAATATAATGACTGATACAGTACATAGAAAACAATTAAGAATATTCATTAAATAATACATGAAATAAATTCCAAGAACCTAGATGTTTAGTGTAATTTGAAAATAGAAAACATAAACAACTAGTTCATAAGAAATCTACATTGTCCCCCACATATTCCATCATAACTAGACCAATTTTTAAAAAATCGTACATAATAACATTATTCAAAATCTAGGGAAAAGTAACAAAATAAATAGTAATATCAGATGCTCAATAAGTGTAAACAAGGGAGATAACATTTATTTCACAATCAGAAGACATAAGAACATAACATATGAAAATATGATCCTTAATACAAATTATCATGAAATAGTTTCATGGGAAAAAACATAAATGATCATTAAAGATTAATGATCATATTCTCAAAATCATAACATAAGACGTGGAATTTGTGGCACATATATGTGAATAGAAAATTATTTCATATTAGTCAAGGATAATTTCTTAGACCATGATAGTTGCAAATGTATGTCACTAAATGGAGTTCACTCCTCATTGAATCCATATATTACAAAACTATGTTTTCTTGGTTTGTCTCATGAGATATAAATATTTACCCAATGCATTGGAAGCAGTTATTGGTCTAGCACGTATCAACATGAAATCATTCCTATGTGTTCCACAAAAACATAAATCATTTATTATAGTATAAGATAAGGAATAAAATGGGTTTCTAAAAATTTATTCTATCATAATATGATCCTTATAAGACATCAGGAAAAGAATTACATCATAAAATTAATAAAACCATAAGAATAATAGGGATTTTATAATTGAAACAAAAACTATTAAATAATTCCAAATTGGATGGAAAATAACATTGATAAATCACTTGAAATTTTTTCTTGAGGAAATTTATCCTTTATTAAGAAAAATCGTTACTAAAATTCTATCCAATATTAAAAAAATATAATTTTTTTGATTATACAAATTAAATATTATATTTTATGCTTCATGTAAATAAGGAATAATGTAAAAAATAAAAATCCATTTATGCCATATAAGTTAAAATAAAGCATTATTCTCATGCTCTTTTCAGATAATTCAAAAAGTACCTCGTATCGAAGATGAAAAAAGATTCCTTTCCTAAAACTTAGTAAAATTCACGATTATGTAAAATTTAATTGAATTTTTTTTTAAGAATAGAATGAATATTTTGGGATAATTTTTTTGGAAACATTCACATGGTTGATAAATAATAAACAATAAATAATTATGTATAAACAAATCTTAGATAACCATGATATTGTGAAATTAGACATTACCTTAGGTCGGATATCCTTTGTATGTATCTGAACCTCTTGTATAATTATTTAAATAATTTCATTGACTTATTATAGAATCATCTGAATTTTTATAATATCATATATGATCATATTATTATATTTTTGTAACTATCAAATCGTTATTCTTTATTATTTGGGTAAAAACAACTACATTTTTTAAGTATTTTATTCGAATAGGTTTTGGTTCTCCTTATTGATAATAGTTATATCATATAGAAATGATATTAATGTAATATATATAATATTTATTCATTTTATAAATTAATATAATCATGTTTTAATGGAAATCATGTCGAATGAATCACATCGCATCATGGAGACTATATATCGCACATACGCACGAGTGTTGATATCATTCTGATGATTATGAAATTCTATAGAAGTAGATTGTATTTTTTAATATATTACATATAATTATTCAATATCCATATATAGTTAATATTTTCATCATTATACTCATCCACTTAAGGTTGTGGGAAAAACAAAATACACCACATCCCCAAGATGGTCGGTCTTATGTACGTACACGTGGTAATTTTTTTTGAGATCGATAATAGATTATATATCTTTGTTCCATAATCATAAAAATATCTCAATACAAAATTTGTTCACTATTAATTACTTTAGAATGGATACCACTAATCAAATTAAAGTATAATAATAAATAAGTTAAAATGAATTGGAATATAAGAATACTTCTTCGTCAACATGATCCCACTAGATCTCCTCTTAAATCAATATATTGGTTATATGGAGAAGACGAGAACCTCAATAATGTGACTATGAAAGCTTAGAATTTAAAATACAAGGGTATGGTCGATATTGAAGGATCAAGGTGAAGTGAATAATTGAGAGAGGATATACCCTTTAAAACATTTTAGACTATAAAATAATTATTATATATATATATTAAAAAATTATGATATTCATATAATTTAATATTATATTATTTTTTAAATAAACTATAGTTTCAATTTTACACTATTTGATTCATTGATTGTTAAAAAAATAAGGATAACTATTTAGATTCAAAGCAAATATTTTATTATATTACTCAGAGTTCATATTCGTGAAAAATATTCATTGGATATGTTAATTTTAACAAATTATATTTATTTTATTATTTTTAATAACATATATTTTTTATCTTTATTTGTAAAATAATTAAAATATCTGTTTCATTTAATTAATAATTATATTTGTTTTCTGAAAAAAATAAAAAAATATACTACCATGAATATATATTGTATTGAATTCATAAGACAAATTACTATATAATATATATATATTAGAAAATATAACATAAACAATTTCATATTTATTAAAACATGAAAGTGACAACATTAACATCACATTAAATAAAATATTATAAGTTTCATAATCATTTTCAATATAGATCGAAATGGTCAATAATGTTACCCATTAATGATTTTGGTCAGAATATACTCCAACAATATGATTTGGTCTTATGTTTTGGTATTTAAATAGTTATCATTTCTTTAATAAAAATTATATTTTTTATATTTCATCAATTAAATAATTTCTATATCATCAGTATATAATCCATTAAGGTTAGTATTTCATTCATTAAAATTTTAAAATCAATTACAATGATTAATAAAAAATTTGACATTAAAATTAGTGTTTATAGATGAATTTATTTTTGTATAATAATATATTAAAAATGATATATTTAAAAAAAATTGATTAAGATATATTTAATTTTTCGCTTAAATAAACTAATTAAAAGTGCTAATATTATCATATTGAGTACCAAAGTATACAGTTTTGAAAAAATAATGATTTTGGTTGAAAAATATAATCAAATTATTTTGGGAAATATGTTAGGGTTACATTATAATATGATTTTTAACCTTAAGTACTTGGTTTACCATTTTAATGAATTCATAAAAATTACAAAAGTTATTATTCATAATATACCAAAAATTAATGGCGAATATTTATGTAATTTGGACCAACTAATTACAAACATGAAATAAATTTTTAAACACTACAATCATATTATTTTCAGTAATTAATTTCAAATTCATATCCCTGCCGGAATGATAAAAAAAGGTTTGAAAGTTAAAACATTGCAAAATATTAAATATTTTTACATTTAAAATCAATGTAAAATTAATGAAATGACCCAAATTATTTGAATTGAAAGAAATTTAATCGTTTTATACATTAAAATAATTCACAAATACAATTAAACCATATAAATTATTTTAATGAAAAATGTTTTTTTCACTTAAAATTTATTATATTTGTACTATTCATGAAAACATGAATGTTATCATATCCACACACAAAAATTCATCTGAATTAAATTTTCCTACTCCTCCCCAACGAATATGATTATTTTTTCTTATAAAAATTATTAATGTGTAAAATCATTAATTTAAAATGGGTTCTCCATTAAAACGTTGTAAAATTTCCCATTTGAAAAAATGGTTTTTCATTAAATATGGTTTATTCATACCCTAAGCATAAAATATCTATTCTGTTAATATCAAAATTATATAATTAAATATATTATAAATTAATTTCATTACATTAATTTACTAAATGTAATTCACTTAATTTTTTTAAAAAATTTATAAATATTTCATATTAATTTAATTAGTTTACCTTTTTCATAAATAATTAGTATCTAATAAATTCACTATAAATTAAATTAGTTATTTATACTTATTTTAGATAATATTAAAATATAGGTTACAATGATCATCTTATACGATGACATCTTGCGGTTCGATTACACTCATGGTTGTGTATAATAAAAGCTATTTAATAATTAAAATTATTTCAAGAAAATTTTTCATAGAAACATATGAGTGCTATATACACTCAAACACACTTCTATCTAATGGTTAACAAACATTTCGTTCTTGTGTACGATGAATTACCTCCTCATGAAATGATGTTGTTTATTATTCATTTACTAACTCTCATGTATGGGAATTATGATTTAAACTCTATTTTTATAGGATATAAAATTTATTTATGATGTATTTATGGTTTTGTATATTTTATATTAAACATACCATCCAGATTTTAAACTTATGGATATACGATATCTTAATTTGTGGACTTGTCGACTACTACCTCCTCAAAGTGATGTGATTCGATCACACATTATATAGAATGTATAAAGGGTTGTATTAGTAAAAAAATATTAATTATGTGACATAATAATTCTAAAATAATGATATTATATATATATATATGACATTTACAATATTTTTTTCAGTTTTATTATAAAATAGAAGTAGTTCCATGCATATGTATGACCTACCATCGCCAAGAACGGTGTATTTGGATTAATATTTAATCTTATACAGAATATTATGAATACTTATATACAGAATATATATGATATTCATACCATATTCCACATTATTTAAATAAGTAAATCATGATCTAAGTAAGAGTATCAGTAATTACACTGCAATACATATATGAAAAATAACATATATATTACACAAAATGCAACATTAACATGGAGTTGTTAATAAATGGTAAAATATAATGTCATAAATATCATACATGGTATTAGATATAACTATATTTTTTACTCTATATAAGAAGAACACAGGTTTATTATATAAGAGGATATAAGATGTCTCAAAATGGTCAATACTTACGGCAAGGTAACTTCATATTACTTTTGAATTACATGAGTTTCATTCCATATTCACCAGTAAATTATGTTGTGTAGTGTATATACATCCCTAGGACATGTAATATCATTAATTTACTTTATATAATGATATAAAAGCCTTCAAATTGATGTTGTTATTTCATTTGGATATTGATTCAAATGTTACACATGTAGTAAGGTTTTTCTCAACTGACATTTATTTTCTATGGACACTAGCCGTGTTCACCTCGTATTTCTTATATGTGGTGCGTATAATGAATCTAAATGTTTTATATTATTACAAAAATTAAATTGTTTTAAATTGCCATATCCATTTGATGATATTTTTTCCTGGGGGTTTTTGTATAACATGTTACAATATTGGTAAAGTAATTTTGACTCAATTTTCCTTTTGGATACACATTCCATGTTTTTCACCTATATTTTTTACGAGGTTTTTATAAAACCATTTGTAATGTTATATCATGAGTCTTGATATTTTCATTATATAATAAGATTAATTTTATTTAATTCATTCTATTTTAGTATTATTTAATATTACCAAAGAAGGAACAGTTTATAACTTCAATATCATTGTTTATCGAGATTTTTTATGATTATGCTTCCATTGATGAAATATTATGATAAATATATAAAATTAACACATGATGTTTATTAACCTAAGTATATTCATTTTATATCAAACTAATATTACCATATTTCCACTTTTCCATAATTAAGATAATTAAAAAAAATGTATTATGAAAATATGACATTATTTATCCTTTCAGTAAGAAATCAGTGTTTCTTCAGAATAATGTTTTTTAAAAGCATTCAAAAAAATTATATTATTAACATGTGATCAATAAAATAAATTATATACATTTAATAAATTTTAAACAAAATTATTTTTAGAAATTTATATTCTTGTAATTTTTAGGTTGATGAACATTTCTATATTTTTTACGGTGAAAATAGAATATTTGGAATGTAAGGATTTACCCTCTATCATGACTATCATTCTCTTGAAGCATTATTTACTTTACAATGATGATAGTTTTTTATTTAAAAGATAATGTTTTTAAAATATTCTGGGAATTAGTTGTTTTAATATGGGTTTAAATAAAATGGTTTTCAAATATATATTAGTTTTAAAAACTGTATTAAATAATTTAAAAATAATCTTTTATATGTTTTCAAAAATGATGTTTTCAATGAAACGTATTTTAAAGATCTATAATATTCTATAATATGTTTCAAATCATTCTCAAGGAAAATAGAAATCATGTTTTTTAATCATTATTTATATTTTTTAAGTAAAATAGGTTTAAATTATTTTCAAGATTCTTTTATAGGTTTTCATGGAAAACTTATTTTAAAAATGATTCAATCCTTATTTCTTTGTTTTTAATTTATTTGTAATGACAATGGTTTTAAAATGTTTTTATATTTTTAATTTCCATTTTCAATGAAGTAAAGTTATTTTTTTGAATCCATGTTTATAAAGTATATCTCGTTATTATTTTACATTTAAGATGATATTAGTTTATGTTAATCATTCACTTTTAGGAAATGATCAAATGGTTCAATTAATATTATTTTTATTAATGGTTTACGTTACAATGGAATGATGTTTAAAAAAACATTTTTTCCTCTAATGGGTTATATGTTTATGAATCGTATTTTTATTCTACGGGTTATATGATTATGGAAATCATTTATGTTCAACTGGTTATACCATGATCATTGCTTATGAAACCCATTTCCATTGATGAGTTATTATAGGGTGAAGTAAATATAAAATATATTTATTTTCCATTTTATATTATATCATTACATGTTTATCATATAATTTCATTTCACGTGTTATGATATGTTCTATTTTTATAGTCCATGATATGATGCAAGTTTTATTTTATTGAGTCGCATATATGTACATGTTATAATATGATATGTGGGACAGATATCCCACTCCAATGAATTAGTTAATGAGGGATGACTCATGAGTATAGATTTTATGCGTGAACCTAATTACATATCCATAATGTTTTACATGGACTTGGTTTCATGTCCATGTGTTACTGTGTGAACATGATTACATGTTCACAACCTTATGAGTAAATATTATCATGTGTTCATAGATTTATGTGTAAAGCTAATTACACTTTCACCATGTTATTCATTGTCTCGATTTCATGTCCATAAGTTCTGCATGAACTATATTATATTCTCATTATATTAAGAATGATCTTGATTTCATCTTTACAACCTTCTGGGAGTACCTAGTTTCATGTCAATAAGTTGATGTGTGGGCTTGATTTCATGTCATTTAACATAATTAGTGAATATATATCAACTTATACATGTTCATGATGTTATAAATTTATGTTTATGCCTCAATTATATATCTTATTCACATGTTTGGATTTCAAGAATATGTTACTAATTATTATATGATTCACGTAATATGAACCTCTAATATTTATTCCATGATTCATGTTTACAATCTTTGAAATATTGTGTATGATATTGTAATTATATGATCATATTTGGATGCCTTTATAGTCATGAAATGGTTATGTTCTTACATTAATTTCACTTATTTAGAATTCATACTCACACATTTATTATTTTTCCTTTCCCTGGTTTATGATGAATGTTTTTTACATAGAATTAATAAGGGATAAGATCACTATGGGGCACATTGAAGATATTTCAAAGATCTATAATATTTTTTTTTCTATAACATTTATAGATGAACTAAACTAACACGGTCTTTGGGCATTTGTTTTTTTTAATTTATTACGTATTCCACAAAAAATATGTAATTTTTATATACATTAATATTGAGTTTTTATAATCCTATCAACTGAATTTTTCGAAACACAGAACCATTAAAAACTATGATATCTTAAACCTAATTTTCCAATAATTATATGACTTATGGAAAAATTTTGTTACAATAAATGATCAAAATATTTTAGGTTTAGAGTATTTTATAATTATTAAAAATCATAACTAATGATAAATATTATATTATTAACTAATCAAATAGTTTCCACTATGATTGAAATTGATTAATCCAAAACAAGTCATTAACAAATCTCAAAAAATATCTATATAATTAACTATTCTAGATATTTAATTCATTTATTATCTTCATTACACATGGAATAAAAATATAAGAAAGGGTAGATCTCAAATGATCAGTAAGGGACGATATATCAAGGTATATAATGGTTAGATCAGAAACATGCGAAAATACATGAATGAGAAGAAATATATGCTGAAAAATTAACATGAATCAATAATAGGTTTGTATAATAATAAAATATATAAATATAACATCACATGGTCAAATCTATATAGCATCATAAAAAACATGAAGCATAAATCATGAGTGATGGAACATAAAGAATATAGTGGAATTATCATAAGCATTCTATTTATTTTATTATTGAAGAATGATACTCTCAAAAAACTTCTACAATAAAAATTTTATTAGATAAAAATTCCATCAAACATATCCTCTATAAACTTATATACTTCTAAACATGTTAACACATAAAATTTTGAGTATTTATTATTGTCATCAAGAACACCGTTTTTGATCCTATACACTCACTGACCCATTCAGATAATATTTATATATCATTACATAATATAAATTATTCTGATAATTGAATGGATATATATATCCATACTATCTCATAATTCATACATTTTCATCCTCATGAAAACTAATTTCCTAATTTTAAAATAACCCATATAAATATAAACTAGGTTTCACGACAATATCAAATGGTGTATGACAGAATTAATTAAAATATAATAATTAGATAAACCAAAGAAAATTATCCAAATTTAAATACATTATTAGAGGACATTTATGTTGAATCATGTAACAAAACTCAATATTATATAAATATTTTAGTGACTAAGAAGAAATTGGAGGGAAACCTTTGTAAAATAATTTATTTCTTTGAAAATCATTTAAATTGTTTATAAAACCATGTTTAAAATAAATTAAAAAAATTATTCATGATGTATCAATGATTTTTTTTAAAAAAATTATATAAAGAAATAATATTTATAGAATTATTTATATATATATAGAAATAATTTTTAGAAAATAAAATATGTTACCCTAAAATTAAATGAATTTATATAGAAAATTATACTTTTTTGAAACCCACATCATTTTAAAAGTTGAAAAATTACTTTTTAAAAATATTTAATGAAACATATGAGGGTACCAAGAGATAAAAAATAATATCATTCAATATTTTATGCAAAATTATTTATTAATATGAATATATGGACTTCGAAAGAAAATGTTCATTAGAAAATACTAGGATTATTTTTTTAATACTGGACATTGTAAATGAAATAATCATGGAGAAAAAATGGATATAAAAAATAATTCTATTAAAAATAAGTTGGTTTCATAACGTAATATCATCATATCTGTTATTAAATACAAAAATTATTGATATGCTTCAATGAGTATTATTATTACTCAATGAATGTTAACTAAGATATAAAACCCCTAATGAAATTAATTTTATTTTTATAAGAAATCATTGGATGCATGGTAATTATATGGGTCTATAAATATTATTAATTAAATCATGGAGTATTTTAAAATTATTTATTTTTTACTATATACCTGATATTGATAATAAATTACTCCATAGAAATCAAATGTGTCGAAATAAATTTAACCTAATATAAAAACACCTTATGACTTTAGAAACATTCTAATCAAAACACCCTTGTATGAGAAGGGTTTTAATTAAACATAAAATAAAAGTACTAAAATATAAATCATGAAATGATAACTTAAATAGTAAATATATACCCCACATAAATAAAATTAGGTTTATAATAACATACATGTCTTAGTGTGAGGACTTTTATACAAAAACCCCTAACATAGTACAGATCTATTTAGAAGTTTCACCAAATATCCTAAATAATTAAATTAATTTCATTAAATATATAATCAATAACATTAATAAATATTATAACCATATATAGTCTTTATTTATAATCATTATATATATTCTACCTTTTCATATTTATAATACCTATTGAAATTAATCTTTATCGCTTATAACTAATTTCACAAACATCATGTCAATAAAAAACATTTTCAAATTTCATAAACATTATATCATATAAGCTACTATAATAGATTTTATATGATATTTTATAGATATATAATCTCATTTCAAATTATTTTTTGTAACGATCCACAAATTTTGAATTAGTGATGATGATTTTTGAATGACTTTTAAGATAGAAAATATGTTTTTATAATTAATGAATTAAATATTAAGACGAATTTACCAGAAAATATGGATTATTTACCTATTTAACTCATATTATACTAATAAATAAGTTATCATAGCCATCTACGAAATATATATAATATATTTTTCATACAGGTGGTTAAACACACCCAAACATAAACCTATCAAGATTAATGGATGATTATGAGATTGTTTTGTTATAATATAATTATACCTAATAAATAATGAAATTATTTTTTGTTTATTACTGTGATATATAATAATTTTATATAATTATAAACATAATAAAATTTATAAAAATTTCTTACTTATTAAAGAGGGATTATTTTACTTGTTGTTATCTCATTCTAAATAATTGAATTAATGATAATAATTGACAAATTAAATAACTAACAGTATCTAGAATTTATCAAAATAGAACATCAATGGTATAATATAAAAAATATATATCCTTTATTGATATCTTGGTGTCCATCAATTCAATGATGTTATTAAAAGGAAAATAATATTTTTAGAACCATGGAGGCGGCAGCCCGCATGTACGAATGCTAAAGGATTTCATTTTCCATAGAACATGAGAACGAATTAATATGATTTATTGTTTCATAATTATAAAAATGAATTATAACTAAAAGTTATTCTTTATATTACCCTTTATTACCAACAAGGTAAGGTGGTAAAGTAAACAAAAACACATTATGTCATGGAGGGAGTAGTCCGCACATCGCATGATTCACATTTTAATTTTTCTAAATAGAAATAGGAAGGTGGTGAATATTTGTACCATAATTATGATGGCATAAAATTTTAATACCAATAAAAATTTTATCATTAGGATATAATAAAAATAAATTTATAGAAGAATAAAAGAACATAAAAAAATATTTTTTATGAACTTAATCCTCACCTCTTAGAGTGTCTCTTTTGATAAGGGAGTGATGCATTTGTGAGATGATATTTTTAGAAGAAATTATTTTTTTAATTTGTCTAAGAGTGCTTATAAGAGGTGTCACGAACCAGCCCGGGTCGACCCTGAACCGGTCACCCGAGCCGGTCCGCGGCAAGTCCCGTCCCGGCTTCGCCGCGCAACACCCCCTCCCTCCGTGTAAGGCTGTTTTTCTTTATTTATTTTTATTTTTATTATTATTATGTTACCATTACTATTATTATACTATCAATATTATTGTTATTATTATGTTAATATTATCATTAATATTATTATATCATTATTAAAATTATTATTATGTTATTGTTATTAATTCTATACTATTATTATTATTATTATTATTATTATATTTATTATCATTTTAATTATTAACATCTTATTATTATTATTATTATTATTATTTATTAATTGATTAATTAATTAATTATCTATTTATTTATTTACTCATTTAAGTGTTTAATCAATCAATTATTTAGTTATTTACTTATTTGTTTATTAATTAATTGAGTGATTAATTATTTATTTATTTATTTATTCATTCAAGTATTTGTTAATTAATTAGTTATTTAATTTCTTACTTAGTCACCCTTTCTTTCATTTATTGATTTACCTATTCAATTATTTATTTAATTATTCAATTATTCAATTATGTATTATTTTAGTTATTTAGCTATCTGTTTATTCATTTGTTCATTATTTTATTCTTTTGATTATTTATTTATTATTGTATTTATGTCTTATTGTTTATTTAACTTTCTCCTTATTCAACATCGGTGTTTTTATTTAATTTGGATAAATCCTTATTCTTTCGCGGGATGTGTTTTGAAAAAAATATATCAAGCGGGTTCCTTTTCTTTGGTTGTTCGTTTGTTTTGTTCTGAGTCAGTGGCTTCGTGTTCTTAGTTACCATGTGTTTGTTTCAGCGTGTTGGCGAGGTAACCCTGTGACACCGCGAACATCGGCTTGCGCGTGCTTGTGCGCCAGTGCGAGGTATACTGTGTCGTCATATCCGAGCTGCGTCCTGAGGTAGGTCTCCCTTTGCACTCGCCTTTAAATTTAGAATTTATTTATTCCTTGACTTTTTATTAAGCTTCAGCAAATTCAAAAGTATTATTAAGTAGTTATCTATAGTTTGGTGATCTGCTGATGATAAAAGTTGTTTTAATTCTAGCGTTTCATTAAAAGCGTTCTCTTGGATTTAATTATGTGCTTCCATGGTAGTTTTGCTAGATGGTTCTTCCTGAATAATGAAAGTCATGTTAAATTGTGTTTTGAAATGTTTTTGGCATGTGTAAATTTGTAGATGTATTGTTTATGGAAAATGGTGTTTTCTTAGAACCTTGATTAGAGAAAACGTCGTGTGACCTTTGAACTTGTTTTGGAAACCTTATGTGTGGCTCTTGGTTGATGAAAGATGTTTTCCTTTGTTACGCGAACAAAAGTTTGGTTTTCATTTGGGAAATGGTGTTCCTTCAAAAAAATGATTAAAGGCCCGTTTGGCTTTTGATAAAAGTGGGGTGCGTTTGGTGATTGGAAAGTGACTCTACTTGTGAAACAAATGTGTTCTAGGTTTAAGATGCTGATTTGAGTTTCTTAAATAAATTTCTAAGTGCGTTTCTGGTTTTCAATGAAATGGCGTGTGTCATCCCTCTTTAAAAATGCTTTGGTCTTAGATGATCAAAATGTAAGTGACATGACGGCCCGGTTGGCACTTTATCAAATGTGAAGTGATTATATATATATATATACGTACTTGTGAGGGAATTTCTACAGGGGGACTTCCCTTCGAGGGTTGTCATGTAGCGATGTCCGTGTAAGGGGTTGGCAAGTGCGGTGAGATGAGTCACGCGTGGGCGGGTCTCCCACTTACACAGTGTTACAAAAACTACTATGGGTTCCTGGGCGTCTTGTAGATTATCGAGTGACGGTTGCTTGCTAACCCTGATTAGACGGGTTAGTACCCCCTGGAGTTACAGACAGGCCAGGAGGGATGTGCCACTGGTTGGCTGTTAGGGCGGCCAGTTGGTTATTGACTATGGAGTACCATGCCGGCAGGTAGTCTGAACCCGAGTACGTCCAGGGGTTTTCTAGGGATGTTCATGATCGCCCATGGTTATTGCTGATAACTTCTAGTCTGTTTTTTTACTTGCACTTGGTTTTCCATGCCTGTTGACCTTTACTTGCACTTGTTTTCCCTGCTTGTTTTCCTTCAGTCATATTTCACATCCTATACTATTAGAATTTGAGAAAAATGGTTTTCAAATGAAAATGTTTTGTTCGCTTTGGGTTTGATTTGAAAATGTAACACTTTGCTTTTCAGAATGAGTTTAAAACTAATGAAATGGAACTATCTTTCGAAAAAGAATAAGGGAAATGTCTCGTGTTTGATCTTCAAGTAAAACATTGTGAAAAACTACTTTTATACTTATAGTTCAAACCTGGATTATGTAGATTCTATCTTTACTGGCAGTGCTTTGGGATTTGTTGTGGGGCTCACCTACTGAGTACTTTTGTGCTCACACCTATCTTTCACCTTTTCAGTTGCAGGTTCCTTTTGTTCAGGTTCTCCTGCTTGAGTCGCTCAGTGTGGGAGCGACATTGGTTGTAGTTGGGTGGTGACCCGCGAGGTCACATGGAGGTACGTCGTGGTATAGTTTGTTTATGTCATTAGTGTTTGTTTGTTTAAGTTGTATTCTTTCTTCCGATCCTGCTTTGAGTTCAGGCTGAAATCGTTCCCAACGATTAAAATTTTAATGCCCGGCACTTGTTGCCATCCCGGGGGGATCAGGAACGCCCCTCGGGACTTGCCGCGGACCGGCTCGGGTGACCGGTTCAGGGTCGACCCGGGCTGGTTCGTGACAAAATGGTATCAAAGGGTGGTTCTTGTTATTTGGGTTGTCCGGTAGAAGGAGATTAGGACTGTCGGAACTCGAGGGGTAAGTACGGGAAGAGCATCGCGAACTCTTGCTCGCACTGATCTTCAAGTTACCAGGGGTAGTTCGGGAATTGTGTCCTTGTCTATTCTGGTTTGTCTCGGATTGAGAGATGACAATGGAGGCAAGCCGACATTACATCGTGATTTCACATGGAGTAGTGACCCATGTGGAGTCCGAGTACATGGTTTGAATTCCTCCTAGTGGTCGACGCTGACTTGGGACATGGCCCACTACCATGTCGTCAAGTTGAGCGTGACTACTAGTCCCTCATTTTAGTGATTGATGCAAATTTGGATGTTGTTTCCGTTTTGGTCTGTGTGAGTGCGTAGTTGGAAATGAAAAAGGGTTTTTGAAAATTGGACTGGTTTCTTTTAAAAGGACTTTATATGTATAAAATGGGTTTTGAAACTGAAATCTCTTGATTTGAAAATCTGTTGTTTGCTTGGAATTGGATAAGAATGATTTGGGTTGAAACCTCGGTTCCTCTTTATGAACGTTTGCACATGTGTGAGAATGCATGGAAAGTGTGTGTTGATGCACGTATGAATGGAATGTGGATGAAGACATGTGCAACGGTTCATGAGATTACCTGGGTGTGTATTTGAAGTTAAAGGCTTGACTTTGTTTTCTAAATTGGTTTTAAATGGAAATGGTTTTGGAAAGTTTTGGTTTGAAAGTGGATTGGTTTTTGGAAAGTGATCTAGAAAAAGGGTGGTTTTGAAATCAAAAATGAAAAGGGGATTTTAAGGAAAGAGATTTTGTTTTGGGTTGTGTTGTATTTGATTGGTCCTTGTGCTGACTGTTTTTGATAAAGGCGCTTTTATTGATGTTGCTTCGATTTGATGTTGATTTGGTTTGATGTGGGTTTTGGCCTTGTGTTTTATATGTCGCTCAGGAATTGCCGCCCAGAAAGGTCTTTAAGGATTCGGATATGTCATGCCCAGTTTTTAGTCCTCCTCAGACTTTTCCTGTTCTCCATGGTGATCAGGGTCCGTTAGAGGCAGTGGAATGGCTCAAGGAAGTGGAACGTGTCTTTAGAATATTGGGAACTCCCGATAATGTTAAGGTTCGTGCAATTATGGAGTTGTTTGAGGGTCCAGCTCTGGACCAGTGGAAGATGGTTACCCCACCGCCAACGCAAGGTGAAATGACGTGGGATGTCTTTAGAACCATTTTCATCCAATGGTTTGTACCTGAGGAAGTGAAGCTGGAGAAAAAGGGGAGCTTGTGCATATTCAACAAGGCCAACGGACGGTGAAGGCATATGTTGACCATTTCAAGGAACTGCTTTCCTTTTCTCCAGATGTAGCGTCGCATGAGCTCATGAAAGCCTCTCTTTTCACTGGAGGTCTTCGTCCAGAGATCAAGGAGCGTGTCCTCCCTTCTAAAGACCTTTGTTTCGAGAAGCTGGTGGAGAAAGCTCTCTTGGCTGAGTTAGTTTCCGGTGTGCGGGTGGCTAATACTTCAGCATCCCCTGTTGTTCGTAAGAGTTCCCCCTCTGGTGAGGAAAAGGCGCGAGAGATACCTGTCCCCAATGAGTTATCCCCTTTGGTCCCAGCTTCCAGTTCATCAGATCGTTCGATGGTATGCTTTCAGTGTGGTCGTTTCGGGCATTTAAAGTCGTCTTGTCGCAACCCTCCGAAGACGTGTCATCGCTGTGGTTGTCTGGGTCATCTGGAGAATTTTTGCAAGAAGCGTTGCTTGAAGAGGAAGCTGCGATGGGAGAATGTCATTACCTGACTGTGAGGCAGAAGATGCTTCAGCCATCAGAGCCCCAGCCACAAGTCTCGGGGTGAAGCTCGCGCACAGTCAGGAGTCCCCAGGGGTGTGAAGCCTTGGTCTAGGCTTTGTGTTCTATGTTAGCAGTGGAACAATCAAGATCTTCTAGTACTTGTTTTTCTGCGGTTAAGTCTTGACATTGTTGTACGTTCATTGTTTTACCATGGGGTTATCATGGACTTGTTCTATTATAATCCAAGTAGTCTGGTTTATGTAAAAGTGTTGTTTTTCTAAAAAGTGGCAATGGACTTGTTCTATGAAAAATCTAAGCGGACTTGTCGTGAGAATGTAATATTCCGAATCGTGTGTCCTTCTTAAAAGTGTGTTTGACTCTCGTGTGGGTTGACCTCGTTTTAGTTATGTTGTCGATGTGGTTATGTTTTGTGGACTTCGGTGGATCATGTCTCCAATTTGATGTCGGTTAAATTTTTTTCTATAGGTTTTCCCTGGTGTTGAAGGTTGTTGACTCTGGTCGAGGATTTAATGTCTTGACAGAAGTGTTGTTTTAATCGTACTATAGGAGTTGGTTTGAATTGGTTGGGAGTTCCCGCGTCGACCCCCTTTTCTAGGGTCTTCCTTTTAGATGGTCAACTTTTCTGCACTAGTTAAGTTCTTGTGGTGGGGAGAACCCCTTCGTGTTCTCCCCTCAATCTCGGACCCCAGTTTTCTCTTGAATCAGTCGGGTGTGACCTGTGTAGAGTAAGGTCATACCCGAGAACCTCAGTTTCTTCAGTTCCTTTAGTTCTGTTTGGGCGTAGACTTGGTCTTTGGCTGACTTGTGACCTGGTGACTTTCTGGGGGCAGAAAGTGTCTGTGGTGGGGAGAATTGTCACACCCCGACCGCGGACGTCCGTATTTTTTTTTTCTTCTTTCTTAGTCCCGGTTTAAATTTTTCGAAGTTTAATTGCGATTAGCGGTTTTGCGCCGGTGCGCGGTCACCGCATCGTTAGCGGTGACTGTGCGTTTAGCCCGGGTGACAGTGTGTTCACCCGGTGTTTTAAATTTTATAATTTTTATGTTGGTATTTTATTATCAATAACTTTTTATTTGTGTTATTATTATTGTATATATGTTTATATATGTTTATATATATATATATGTATAATAATGTATGTATGTATATATAGATCTATATATGTATAAATATATATATATATGTGAGTGTAATATCTTTAAATTATTTTATGATTATTATTTTAAATATTTGATCAAAATAATTATTATTTGAATTAACTAATTTATTATTTATTATTATTATAAGTTTTATTATTATTATTATAAGCTTTATCATTATTTTCATTATTTTCTTTTATATATATATATTATAAATCTAAAACGAAACCCCTCCTAAACCTAATCCCGTTTTCTTCCCCCCTGGCGGCACGCTCTCTTTTTCTACCCCTCTCTCCTTCCCCGTTTTTTTCCCCTGCTTCTGCACCGAGCCGCAACGGCCTCGCCGACCTGCACCGCACCTCCTGCCGTCCTCTCCTCTACGCACCGCAGCTGCTCCCGGCCCTCCAGCGCTCCTCCCCGCTCCCCTTTTCCCATCGCCGCGCCCCGCACCCAGCGTCCCCGCCCCACATCCCTTCCATCTCTCTCGCCGCGCTCAGCCCTCTTCCCGGCCCTCTCCGCTGCCTCCGCCCCCTGCTGGCCGTCCCGGCCTCCCTGCTCCAGCCCTCCCCGCAGCCTACGTCCGGCCTCCCCTCCATCCGCCGGCCCGCCGATCTCCATCCCACCGCGCCAAGCCGCCGCACCCGGCTGCTCCGCCGCTGCACCCTCCGCCTCGCCTCGTCCCGGCCCGGCTTCCCCTTGCGCACCGCCGCCGCACCGTCCGGCGGATCTCCCTCTCCCCGTCCCGGTGTCGCCAGCTCCTCCGCCAGCATCCGGCGGCCCAATCGCCGCCCCGCTTCACCCGCGAACCCCCCTGCTTCCCTTTCCTCCGCCGCAACAGCACCCCGCGACCACCTCCTCCTGTCCCGGCCAGCCGAACGCCGGCCTCCGCCCTGCTTGCCATCGCCGGCCCGCACCGACCCCGTCCCGGCTTCGCCGCGCAACACCCCCTCCCTCCGTGTAAGGCTGTTTTTCTTTATTTATTTTTATTTTTATTATTATTATGTTACCATTACTATTATTATACTATCAATATTATTGTTATTATTATGTTAATATTATCATTAATATTATTATATCATTATTAAAATTATTATTATGTTATTGTTATTAATTCTATATTATTATTATTATTATTATTATTATTATTATATTTATTATCATTTTAATTATTAACATCTTATTATTATTATTATTATTATTATTTATTAATTGATTAATTAATTAATTATCTATTTATTTATTTACTCATTTAAGTGTTTAATCAATCAATTATTTAGTTATTTACTTATTTGTTTATTAATTAATTGAGTGATTATTTATTTATTTATTTATTTATTCATTCAAGTATTTGTTAATTAATTAGTTATTTAATTACTTACTTAGTCACTCTTTCTTTCATTTATTGATTTACCTATTCAATTATTTATTTAATTATTCAATTATTCAATTATGTATTATTTTAGTTTTTTAGCTATCTGTTTATTCATTTGTTCATTATTTTATTCTTTTTATTATTTATTTATTATTGTATTTATGTCTTATTGTTTATTTAACTTTCTCCTTATTCAACATCGGTGTTTTTATTTAATTTGGATAAATCCTTATTCTTTCGCGGGATGTGTTTTGAAAAAAATATATCAAGCGAGTTCCTTTGCTTTGGTTGTTCGTTTGTTTTGTTCTGAGTCAGTGGCTTCATGTTCTTAGTTACCATGTGTTTGTTTCAGCGTGTTGGCGAGGTAACCCTGTGACACCGCGAACATCGGCTTGCGCGTGCTTGTGCGCCAGTGCGAGGTATACTGTGTCGTCATATCCGAGCTGCGTCCTGAGGTAGGTCTCCCTTTGCACTCGCCTTTAAATTTAGAATTTATTTATTCCTTGACTTTTTATTAAGCTTCAGCAAATTCAAAAGTATTATTAAGTAGTTATCTATAGTTTGGTGATCTGCTGATGATAAAAGTTGTTTTAATTCTAGCGTTTCATTAAAAGAGTTCTCTTGGATTTAATTATGTGCTTCCATGGTAGTTTTGCTAGATGGTTCTTCCTGAATAATAAAAGTCAAGTTAAATTGTGTTTTGAAATGTTTTTGGCGTGTGTAAATTTGTAGATGTATTGTTTATGGAAAATGGTGTTTTCTTAGAACCTTGATTAGAGAAAACGTCGTGTGACCTTTGAACTTGTTTTGGAAACCTTATGTGTGGCTCTTGGTTGATGAAAGATGTTTTCCTTTGTTACGCAAACAAAAGTTTGGTTTTCATTTGGGAAATGGTGTTCCTTCAAAAAAATGATTAAAGGCCCGTTTGGCTTTTGATAAAAGTGGGGTGCGTTTGGTGATTGGAAAGTGACTCTACTTGTGAAACAAATGTGTTCCAGGTTTAAGATGCTTATTTGAGTTTCTTAAATAAATTTCTAAGTGCGTTTCGGGTTTTCAATGAAATGGCGTGTGTCATCCCTCTTTAAAAATGCTTTGGTCTTAGATGATCAAAATGTAAGTGACATGACGGCCCAGTTGTCACTTTATCAAATGTGAAGTGATTATATATATATATATACGTACTTGTGAGGGCATTTCTACAGGGGGACTTCCCTTCGAGGGTTGTCGTGTAGCGATGTCCGTGTAAGGGGTTGGCAAGTGCGGTGAGATGATTCATGCGTGTGCGGGTCTCCCACTTACACAGTGTTACAAAAACTACTATGGGTTCCTGGGCGTCTTGTAGATTATCGAGTGACGGTTGCTTGCTAACCCTGATTAGACAGGTTAGTACCCCCTGGAGTTACAGACAGGCCAGGAGGGATGTGCCACTGGTTGGCTGTTAGGGCGGCCAGTTGGTTATTGACTATGGAGTACCATGCCGGCAGGTAGTCTGAACCCGAGTACGTCCAGGGGTTTTCTAGGGATGTTCAGGATCGCCCATGGTTATTGCTGATAACTTCTAGTCTGTTTTTTTTACTTGCACTTGGTTTTCCTTGCCTGTTGACCTTTACTTGCACTTGTTTTCCCTGCTTGTTTTCCTTCAGTCATATTTCACAGCCTATACTGTTAGAATTTGAGAAAAATGGTTTTCAAATGAAAATGTTTTGTTCGCTTTGGGTTTGATTTGAAAATGTAACACTTTGCTTTTCAGAATGAGTTTAAAACTAATGAAATGGAACTATCTTTCGAAAAAGAATAAGGGAAATGTCTCGTGTTTGATCTTCAAGTAAAACATTGTGAAAAATTACTTTTATACTTATAGTTCAAACCTGGATTATGTAGATTCTATCTTTACTGGCAGTGCGTTGGGATTTGTTGTGGGGCTCACCTACTGAGTACTTTTGTGCTCACGCCTATCTTTCACCTTTTCAGTTGCAGGTTCCTTTTGTTCAGGTTCTCCTGCTTGAGTCGCTCAGTGTGGGAGCGACATTGGTTGTAGTTGGGTGGTGACCCGCGAGGTCACATGGAGGTACGTCGTGGTATAGTTTGTTTATGTCCTTAGTGTTTGTTTGTTTAAGTTGTATTCATTCTTCCGATCCTGCTTTGAGTTCGGGCTGAAATCGTTCCCAACGATTAAAATTTTAATGCCCGGCACTTGTTGCCATCCCGGGGGGATCAGGAACGCCCCTCGGGACATGCCGCGGACCGGCTCAGGTGACCGGTTCAGGGTCGACCCGGGCTGGTTCGTGACAAGAGGGGTTGGTAGATTCTGGAAAAATTTATGTGGTTTTTTACATGTGGGGGATGTAAGTATATAAGTTTTTCATTGGTAACAAAAATGGTTATAATTGTTGTATGTACCCAAAAGCATTCAGTAATGTGAAGTCACTCATAATGAATTTGGATCCAAAATTGAAACATAATAGATGTAATAAGTGATAAGTTCAATAAAAACCTCAACCAACAATTTTGAATATTTTGTAAATATATTAGACCCTTTAACTCAAAATATTCTCATTAATATTATTTTAGTTTTCACCATCGTAACTAATTTTTACCAATATAATTTATTATTTTTTCACAAAATATGAAAGTTTATTTTAAAAAAAAATTTACATACTGATTTAAAATTTTTAATACATCAAATAATATAAAATTTATAGAATACATAAAAATTATATTTAATATAATAATGTATTATGTATTATAAATTTTTTGAAATCTATATCTTAATTTAAAAAACACCAAATATGGGTTGGTGAATTAAAAAAAATTTAAAAAAATTTTTATGGATAATTATAAAATAAATATTCGGTCCTACCAAAAGGTTAACTTAGTTTCCAATTCATACTTAATACACTGATAATTTTATAAAAGTCAGGTTATTTGTAAAAATATTATATTATGCTATTAAAAAAGATCATCCTTTTTAGAAAAAAATAAAAAAATAATTTTAAGATTATATTTGAATTTTAAAACCAAAAATATTGTTATCTTTTTTAAAAAATATTTACTATTTATAAATTATAATTTAATTCAATATATTAATAATAATGACTTTACTACAAATGATTTTTTTTACATCAACTATTTTTTTTTAATTTTATTTCATGTATATTTATGAATAATTAAATATTGATGTATTATATTATTTATATAACTATTACCTATTTTGATAAACATTTAAGCATGATCAATTAAATTTATTAATGTAAAATACAATACCATTTTTTATATTGTTATTCTAAAGGTATCCTTTTTAAAATATTTATCAAATAGAATAATAACATTTATTCATTTTAAATTTTTATTAATCTTTTATATACTATAGATTTTATTAGTAATTTATTTTTACTATTTCATGGTTCATTATAGTAGGGTGTTGGGTTAGATCTGTGCTGAGTGTGGAAAAAGTTATCAAAGATAATGTTAATTTCATGTATCCAAAATCTAATGTCATTATGTTATAATATACTATGTCGCAAAAAAATAATCATGATATGATAAGTATTTTATTAATCGTAAAAAATTAATTTAGTTAATAATAAACTATATACAAGGTGGTTTTAGGGAACAAAATCTAAGTGACTAAAAATTTCATTAGAGAAAAATTCTAATGACATTTAGTCCTCTTCCTCTATCATGATATTTATGATTTTGTTGAGAATATTCTTTAGTCAGGGGTTCTAGATCTTTTTCATCCATGGAAACTATGCCCACCACAACTTCACCCCTCTGAAAAAAACCCACAAGAGTTGATACTTCTATAGTATGTGAATATTCTATTAGTGCCTGACTCCTCTACAAGAGTCATTAATGTAGTATTATAATGATATAATGTGATAGTGTCTTTACTATTAGGTACCACATCATAATCATGGACAATTTTTTTATCCAAAAATCGTCTTTGGATATATCATAATCTTTTGTATACATTGAATCCATTACCTAATTGGCAACAACTAGATGCTTAGAAAATTTTCAACTCTCAACACCTCTATTTAGACTGAAGACATATCTTGACTAAAACATCATATCATTATTTTATAATTGAAATACAGCATCATTATAACACATGATGTATAGATCCTTGTCTCCTCTATATACCAATAACATACCCTTAGTTATTATAATATTCTTATGGGTGAAAATAAAATAAGACTGATGTTATCCACCAAGATTATCATGATATGTTCCAACCATGATAAATTCATTCGAAACATCAATATTAGTAAATAGCATGTCACACGTGACTGATCCTATCATTAAATCTTATGGGATCTCACTCATCATCTCTTTCTCCACTTATGTTTTAGAAAAAAATTTCATGGAATGTAGTATACCATGTGACACTATTACAAATCCTCTCTTCGATAATTCATTATTAAATAACTTTAATATCTAGCATATATATATACAATGAATAATTTCAATCAAAATATTTGATCTATCATGAGTTATTTTTATCCATAGAATATATGCTACTACACCTAAGTCCTTCATTGAGAAGATCTAGTTTCACTGGTACTTAATTGACTATAATATCGATACATGACTTCTAATATGTAATATTTCATTTAAATATACTACTCTTATATTTACCACAATCTTACTACACTTCATGAAAATACATATAACATATTGTTGGTCAGAGTGGATACTCAATATGGGGGTGAATTGAGTTCCAATAAAAATTTCTCTTATAATTTTTTCTCTTTAAAATCCCCCTATCTAAAAACAAAGTTAAACTGTAGTGAATTTATATAGATTTTTAATGTTCAATTAGTTTCTCAATTATTTATTAGATCTCATTTAATTTAATCTAATGATTAAATTTACTTTTGAAACTATGTTTTTTGTTTAAAATAAGTATAAACACATTCTAATTTAACTATCATAGTAACATTGAAACAAATTATATTTCAAAGTATTTATCATAAGAATATGAAATATATATATATATATATATAGTATACTTATGACCTAAACTAAAATGAACAGCAGATGTATCCCAGAGGTTCAATATCTAGCCGAGACTTCGTCCTCTCAAAAATTTATATAAATTGATCCACACCATGGATCGGGGTAAACAACAGTGAAAAAACTGTCCAGGTACAAAGGCCTCTACCACAGTTATTCATGGGAAAACAAACAACAGCACATAGGCTCTCCAGGTCCCACTTGACATCTACCACAGTCCACAGTGGGAAACAAGGGAGTTATAGAGTGTGAGTGAGGATTTAGAAATCCTCCATCTTAGCACAGGAGACAGTGTGTGTGTTTAATGAACAGGGTACAAACACTTCTCGAAATTTAAATAAAATAATCACTAAAAGTAAGTATGAATGAGTTTAGAAAGGCTTTAGTGATTGGAAGTGCATCTCTAGACTCGTTTGAATGGTCAGAAAAAATTCTGAGTCCTTCTCCCGTTTTTGTTTTGAAAAACAGAGTGTTGTTATCTTCCTTGGTTCCAGGTTCATCTTTTTCAACATGACTGTACAATCATCTCCTTGTAGTTCTTCACTTCTTGACAAAGATATAGCTTGTGTTCTCCCTTAGAAATTAATTTCTTCGTGTATTTCTAGTGTTCTTGATGTATGGATTTATTTTTCTTTATGCACCACTTTTCATTTCTTGCTTCAAACTTCAAGCACCTTCTTAGTTTCTTCTCAATGATCCTCTCTTTCACTCTTGTATCAACACTTCTTTATTTGTCTTCTGCACGGTCTGTTTCCCTCCCTTTATATCATTCATCTCTAGAAAAAGAAGGATTATCCTTTTCATGGGTATTATGTGTTGTTCCATGACATGCCAAAAGATATCATTAAATAACATTAACTGCATTAAATACATCAAATGTAACCATTAGATTAAAAAATAAATAATATATAAAGTATAGAGATTGACTGGTTGGTCAATCATTAGTATCTCTTCTAGGTAGAAGTGTACGGTGGACTTTGTGTAGCAGTGACCATATATCAGTAGCTCTTTGAACTTGTATCGGAAGCTCCTGATATCGGTAGCACTTAATCTGTGTATCGGTAAATTTTGGTATTTGTAGCATTATATATCGGTGACATCATTCTATTAGTAACTCTTGATCTATCGATAGCTCTTGATCTATCGGTGACTGTCTGTACATGTATCAGAAGATTTTGTTATCAGCAGCTCCATGCATCGGTAGCAGTTTTCACTTGTATCAGTAGACATACTCTATTGGTAGATTGGTTCTATCGGTAGCTCAGTTTCTGTAGGTAGCTGTCTGTTTTAGTAGCTTACATTAGCAGACATTTAGACTGTATACCGATAGATTCATTTTGTTCCAGTAATTATGTGTATCAGTAGACTTATGCACATTGGTATCTCTATTCTATACTATCAGAATCGTTGTTCTATGCATACCGGTAGCTCTGTACATATCAGTAACCTTAGCATAATGGTGAATCTGCCTATCGGTAGGCTAAGTCTATCAGTAGACTAAGTACCGGTAGCTCTATATCAGTAGCTATATGCAGATCAGTGACTTAACACTTATCTGTTTTAGGCAAAACATATCTGATTGGGATATATTTACTTCAGAACTCATATCAACATGGACTAACATTAGTTAACATATTTCAAAGTCTATTTTAATATTATTATCATCTTGATAAAATAATAGTAAAAATTTAAAGTATTAATATATAGATAAACATTAATTAGGATTATCAATGTATGTGAAAGAATAATTAGGATTATCAAAACAGGTATTGTCAATAATCTCCCCCATTTTGATAATAACAACTTATGATATTACATTTTAAAATAGTGAGTAATTGAATCAGAGGATATATCATTATATCCAATTGTCTCAGAGAAAATAGTATATTATATAACATGATGTATCCGAAGTATAATTAAAATCAACTATATCCGAGGGGCAAAGCATAATACCTCTTCCATTGATAATATTTCTCCCCCTTTGAAATGTTGTCCCAAATATTCACCCCCTTTAATATTTATCCCCTTTTAATATTTCTCCACCATTGTGATAATCAAAAATTGGGAAAAAAACAAAGATAAAAGGAATAAAATGAGATAATAAATAAAATCCATATTTATTTCATGGGGCAAAAAGGAACAGGTTAAAAACAAAATACAATGGATTCCTATCAATCATTGTAGCCGCCTTATAATTCCATATCCTCAATGTGATATTTTACGTTGGGATTAGTAGAATATTCAAGCTGTGCGGATGTAGGTGAAAGATTAGGAACACCAGAGATGATCAAATGAGGATGAGCCACTGACACTAATCACGGCCTGTAGTGAGGGGTTCTCTGAGTGATCATGGGAGTGAGGATTCAGATGGCTTGAGCAGGATTCATCTGAACAATAGAATCAGTAGAGGCTGAGGTAGGTAAAGCATGAGGTACAATCACTGGCCAAGCATCAACATGTAGGAAAGGCAACAAATGATTTTTGAAATCCATACTTAATCCTCTTCCTTTATCTATAGAATATATGAAATCATCCATGTTATCCATTAATTTGTCCATGGATGGAGTCAATTACCTTATTTTACTGACTTGTTCTTTAAAAGCATTAGACACTGGCGGCATCATCAATTTTTTTAGCAAAAGCTTGAAGTGATTGTTGAGATGGTTCATGGTATATTCTTTTTGGAAATAGTAGTCTACTTTGTCATTCAATTCATTCTGAGAGGTAGAAGCTTCTCTCATAAAGTCTTTCAAAATATTCATTATTTCTGGAGCTGAATCTCAACTAGAAATAACAATTTTCTCAGGTCAGATGACTCTACAAAGCCACTGGTTGAATTTAAAGAAAGCTCATCCTTTATCATAGCTTTAATATGATCCAAATCCACTGAAGATCTAGAAGCAAGAGAGCCAATAAAGAATGATTCGGTCTCCATGATGTTTTTGTTCAACCGACTAATAAGATTTTGGACTTGGGAATCCTGGGTTTTGACATGATCTTTCAGGGATGTTTTAAAACCATCAAACACTGAGACCATATGGCTCACAACACTTTTGACATATGCTAAGTCCTTGTCTGCTTGGGATTTCGAACTCATGTAATATTTTAAAGAATCAACAAATTTCATTAGAGAATCAACATCTGCGTCCAGTCTATATACATGAGTCTAGAAGGCTGTAACATCTTACACTACCTCTGCTACAAAAGGTTACATATTACAACCCAGAGAGAGTTCAACAGATTTTTTTAAATTACCCATCTCTTCAACAAAAATTTACTTCAACTCAGCAATAGAAGCACTAAAGGACTCTTTCATCTCATCCTTTAAGGATTCAAGGTCAGCCTTGGTGATCATATCAGCAGGTGAAACAACAACAGGTACTCTTTCTGATGCTAAAATGAATATTGATAGTGTCATAATCAATTTTATAGAAGACATCAGTGATACTTTCATCTTCTTTAACTCTTATACACAAACATCCTTATGATTATTCTTCAAATTATCCAAGTCATGCATTCGGACCACATCTTCAGGTAGTAACTCAGTCTGCTCATCATAGTTGATTTTTGGTCTATTTAGAGATGCCTCATTATCAGAATCTAGATTTTCCAATCCACAAACCACAAAACCAGGGTCTTCTGCCCAATACTCAATATCAATAGCCACTGAAACTCTTCAAAAATTTGTTTGATTATCCCTCTCAATTAGTGCATTCTCTTGTATAACAAGAGCATTCATAGCGGGTATTCTTTCCTCAGAAGAATCTTCTACAATCACTCCCATCTCTACAATAGCACGAGGGTCCACTGGATTATGTACAGGTTCTTCCATCTCATCCTCTACTTCATTAGAAGGCACAACTGAGCTTCCAATTACTAGACTCAGACTTAGACACAAAGCATCAAATGCTTCAGATTCATTCTCTCTTTCTTATTCATGCTCAGGGGTTTTTTGGTCTTCCTCATCAGCATGTGTCTCTTCTTCTAAAGTTTCATTTTCAGAAGATAAAATTTTATCTACAAGACATGGAGGTAATTCCAGATCACTTCCATCATTTATAGAGGTCTCTTGTTCCTCAGTCTCATCACTGTACTCAGGTTTTTCTTCATTAGGTCCTAGGCACGGATCCCTCACATCCTTATGTCTTGAAGGATTATTCAAAGGATTGAATTAATCATATTCCTTATTGTCATCATTAACCCATTCTCTTCTCCATGTGATCAAGTTAATCTTCATATATTTTCAAACTGTGGTTGTGATACCGAAATTATTATTTACTACCACTAGCTCATCTTGAGACTCTGCTACACCTTTCACATTGATCATCACTGAGATCAACATGGAAAAGAATAAGGCATTGGTCTTTGATTTTGGCCTGGTCATGTATTCTATTTGTATCATCTGCAATCTACACAAATTCACTTTCACACAATGTCACTAGAGATGTAGGAGATGGATATCCTGATATCTAAAATTCACATAGTCCCCTCTCCTTGGTATTAAGACATGATGAACAAACTTGAACATCAATCTATTCTCTCCATCCATTTTAGCAGCCACCACTTGTCTTTGATTTCCATCACCGGTGAGCTCCTCCAATGTAGATTCATAAACGAATATATCACAAGTAGGCGTTATGGATTTTGAGACATATCTAGATACACCTTTTTGTGAATCCTTCAGAAATTTTGCCAACTCAACGGATGAAAAAGATATCTTCTTTCAATTTACAAAAGAAAACGCTTAGTTCTCATCTTTTGTCGTATCAAAGCTCAATAACTCATAAAATTGTTTTACTAGCTTCAGATTGTAGGAACCATTATTATTTGAGAATCATTATACCCACTTCTGATCTTCCAGCACTTCAAGCACTAATGATTTTCTAGTTAACAGTCATTCCACGCAAAGCCCTTTTTCAATCACAATGACCCTATTTTTCAAATGAGAGTTCACTGATCGCCTCCCTGACCTTTTTCTACCAACACTACCACTTGCTTCTGGCTCGGACATCTGCGTATTTGCATTTTTCTGATCAGTGTCATCTATAATGGTAGGGAGATTGGTTTTTTCCATCTCTGATTCGAGGAAATTAGGTTTTTCGAAAAATTTGGGAGCTAAGAATTGAGGGTAAATGGTTTGAGGATCAGTGTATTGAGAAGTAACTAC
Organism: Viscum album; assembly: GCA_963277665.1. Classification (NCBI taxonomy): domain Eukaryota; kingdom Viridiplantae; phylum Streptophyta; class Magnoliopsida; order Santalales; family Viscaceae; genus Viscum; species Viscum album. Next base: position 1,677,551,649 of record OY728133.1, read on the forward strand.
GACCTTGTTTTATCATTAATGAATGATGAAATAAATAAATAAAATAAAATAACGTAAAAAATGATTCAGATTCACGTGGAAGACAGATGTTTAAAATAGCGTACTCATCAGTAGTGTTTATCTATGTGAATTCCTATTAGTGAGGTCCATCGCTGAGGTTACATTGGTTAGGTTACATCGGTGATGTTACATCGGTGAGGTTACATCGGTGAGGTTACATAGGTGAGGTTACATCGGTGAGGTTACATCGGTGAGGTTACATCAGTGAGGTTACATCGGTGAGGTTAGTTACCGATCAACGTTAATCATTCCCAACTCATGTAAAATGTAACTTAACCTATCCGAACATTATAGTTTCGTGAAAATGTCAGCTAATTGTTGTTCAGTACAAAAAAATTCAAGAGTAATATCACCCTTTTGGTTATGATCTCTCAAAAAGTGGTGCCAGACATCAATGGGTTTGGTCCTAGAGTGAGATATAGGATTCTTCGAAATATTAATTACACTAGTGTTGTCATAATTAATTGATATATGCTTAATGTCATATCCATAGTCTAAAATAGTGTGTTTCATCTACAGAATATGTGCACAAAAACTACCAGCAGCTATATTCTCTCCTTTGGTAGTGGAAAAGGCTACAAAATTCTGCTTCTTAATACACCAAAAAACTAGGTATTTTCCTAATAAATTACGCGTTCCAGATGTTCTTTTTCTATCCAACTTGCAATAAGAAAAGTCAGCATCTGGATAACTCATTAACTCAATAGATTGTCCTTTTGTGTAAAACAAACCTATGTTTACAGTGTGTTTAAGATACTTAAAAAATATTTTATAAGCAAGTAAATGAGATTCTTTTGGATTATCTTGAAATCCTGCACACATACAAACACTAAAACATAATATCTGGTCGACAAGCAGTAAGATAAAGAAAGCATCCAATCATACCTCTATAATTGTATTGATCAACTGGTTTCCCAGTTTCATCTACATCCAATTTACAGACTGCACTCATAGGAGTATCAATTTCCTTAATACTATCTAAACAAAAAAATTTTAAAACATCCTATGTATATTTACGTTGATTCAAAATAATACCATATTCATTTTGAAAAACATCAAATCCAAAAAAAAAATTTATGTTCTCCCATTAAACACATATCAAATTTATTTTGCATACTCTTTGAAAAATTAGTACATAAGGAATGTTTAGAAGATCTGAAAATAATATCATTAATATAGATTTGTACTATCAAAACATCTTTAGAAATTATTTTAATAAAAAGAGTTGGATCAGCAATCCCTTTAGTAAAACTTTTTGAATAATAAAATTACAACGTCTATCATACCAAGCTCTTAGAGATTGCATTAAACCATATAAAGCATTGGAATGTTTAAAAACTCGATTTGAAAAATGAAGAATAGTAAATCCAGGTGGTAGTTCAAAAAAAAATCTTCAACAATAAAACCATTTAGAAATGCACTTTTGACATACAATTGATATAACTTGGGAATTTAGATGACCTGTATAGGCAAGTATGATCTTAATGGCTTCTTGCCTAGCTACAGGTGCAATGGTTTCCTCATAGTTTATACCTTTGTCATGACTATATCCTTGTGAAACATGCCTAGCTTTGTTTCTAACTATATTTCCAGACTCATCACCTTTGTTTGTAAAAACCCATTTAGTGCCTATTGTCAAAGTGTTATTGGTCTTTCTACTAATTCTCAGACATTGCTTCATTCAAATTGATTTAACTCTTCTTGCACAGAAATTACACAAAATTCATCATTGATAGCACTATAGACATTTTTAGGATCTAGCTATCTATGAAATGTTTGATGTTCAACCTGGTATCTTAGAGAAGCTCTATTCTATGTCCCTCTATCAACATTACCAACAACAGCATCTAAAGGATGATTCATTAGAATCTAAGTTGATCTAGTAAAGGTAGGTCTATAAATTTATTTTTCTTCTCTATGTTCGAATTCTATAGAAGTAGATTTTAGAATATGTCTAAAACTAGATGTTTTTACCATAGGTTATTTAGTATTATCATTAAGGTCCAGAACACTCAAATCTTCTTCATGATTTTCAAGAGAGGGTTTTGGCTCATGTGGATCAGTTTGCTCAAACACGATGTGAATAGATTCTTCCACACATTTAGTTCTTTTGTTACAGACTATATATGCTTTTCTAGATAAATAATAACCAAAAATAATAATTTCATCACTTTTAGAAGACAATTTTTAAAGATTATCTTTTGTAATAAGAATAAAAACATTGCCGGAAAAGACTCTAAAGTAAATAACTTCGAGTCTTCTGTTGTTCAATAGATTATAAGGGGTCATCCTAAGAACAGGTCTTATCAAGACTCTATTAATGATATAACAAGCTGTATTCATAGCTTTAGCCCTAATATAAATAGGCTGTTCATACTCATTAAGCATAGTTCTTCAAATTTATTAAAGGGTTCTATTTTTTATTTTTACTACTCTATTATGCTAAGTTGTCCTAGGGGAAGAAAAGTTATTACTATAGCCAATGTGTGATAAATAACATTCAAACTCATGATTTTCAAACTCACGGCCATGATCACATCATAGGGTCTTAATCATAGGTCCAAGAAGGTTTTATACATACTTGGAGTATTTAACAAAGTAAGAACAAGCTTCACTTTTGTGAGCTAAGAAGTATACCCAAGTTTATCTAGAAATTTCATCTACTAAGTCATAGACATAGTGCTTCCTTTGAAACATGAAACTTTAGATGGTCCACACAAGTTCATGTAAACCAACACGAGAGGTTGAGAAGTTGAAACATCTTTCTTTGATTTAAAGTAATACTTATGTTTCTTTTCCTTTTGACAGGGATTACAAACATTACCATTTGGCAATTCAATTTTAGGTAGGTCTCTTACTAAGTTCTTCCTAGTTTTTATTCTAAGTAAATAAATGTTGTAGTGTCCTAGTCTTCTGGGACAATGCCACGACTCTTTATGAAAAGCAGTTATACAAGTAACATTGTGCATAGCTATGGAATTCAAATCAACAGCATATACATTTTCATTTATCAAAGCAGAAAATAGCAAAGAATTTTTATAATTAAAACACTACAAGAATCATTTTAATACTTAACATTAAAACCATAATCACATAATTGAGAAATAAATAAGAGATTTTATTTAAGTCCATCAACAAAAAAAAACATTAGAAATTAAAACTGAATAAACGATACCAATCTGGCACAGGCTGATGATTTTTCCACTAGAATTATCACCAAAGGTGACATAGCCTCTATAAACCTTTATTAAGCTTTTGAAGCATTAATAATATTCATAAATGTTTCTTGAACATCCACTGTCCATGTACCACATCTTCTTGTGAGAACACTTCAAACATGTTTCCAACAGAACAGATTAAGATGGAAAATTATTTTGGTACCCAGATCTTCTAGGGTCCAGATAGGATAGCAATCGAAGCATTAGGTAACCAGATTTGTCTTATGGGTCTCATATAATCAATGGATTAAAAAGAATATGTAAGATAATCTTTATTTTATCTATAAAAATGTGAGTAACTAGGTGAAGCATGTGAATTTCCAGAACTGAAAACAAGAAGAATTTTTCCAAATTTAGGAATAAATCAATTTTTGGTAAACTGTCTTTGTCCAGGTCGGTATCCCAAATGAGTAGTATATTTTGGTGAAACATGAAATCCTAAAATTTGAGTTAGAGTATCCTTTCTCTTTGTGAATTTTGCTAAGTCAGTTCTAAGTTTCTATTTAGACATTTTCAGTTCTCTATTTTCCTTTAACAGGTGAGCATTCCTGTCTTTTTCTATATCAAGGGTAGATTAAACATTGGTAGTGAGAGCATGTTGTTTTTTTAATGAATTATATTTTTCCATAAGTTCATTACATGTTTCTTCCAGCATATTACATTGTTCAAACTGTTCAGCTGTAGAAATATTTTCATCATCATCTTAGTCCCTGTTAGTTCCAGAATAATCATCATTTAGCATAGGGAAAACAGGTACCACAGAAGTATTGGTCATGAAACACATGTTTGCACGATTCTTTTCAGAATCCAAAATTTCAGATTCACTTATTCTATCTTCTAAAGCACTCCAAGTTGCTTTTATAGCTTTCTTTAATTTCTTGTCTTTATATTCATGTTTCTTCTTGAACTTCAGTTTTGGAAATTCAGCATTAATGTGTCTTTTCTTCATGTACTCGTCGCAAACTATACCATCTTCCTTATCCGATTTTTTCCAGTCATTCTTCCAATGACCATTTTTGTTATACATTCTGTTGTAATTTTATTTTCTGAAGAATTTATTCTTCCTATAGAATTTATTAAACCATCTGGATATCTGAGCCATTTCAGCATCACTATCAGAGTCTGAATATTCACTTGTTGAACTTTCAGTAGGTACATGCATTTTCTCTTTTTCTTTTCTCATTAAAGCAGTTGACTTGATTGCCATAGATTTTCTATTGGGTTTATCATCTTATTCCTTGTTCACCTTCAATTCTTCCTCATACATCAAAATCATACCAATAAGCAATTTAATAGGCAGAGCACCAATGTCACATGACTCTATAATTGAAACAGATGTGCCTCTCCATCTTTCTGGTAGGCATCATTATATCCTCAAAATTTATTCCATTGCTGGAACAACAATTACACAAGAGCTCATAGTATTGAAAATCTCATTGAACCTATGATACATGTCAGAAATACGTTCATTGGATTTCATTTTAAAATTATAATATTTAATATTATAGTTACTCGGCCTCATTTAATTATCATTGGTTATTTTTTCATGAGAAACACCCAATGTGTCCCAAATTTCAAAAGCAGTTTTACAAGTAGATGCTCAATTAAACTCTTCATCTCCTAGAGCACAATACAAGGCATTCAGAGCTTTACAATTATTATTGTAAAGAAGTCTTAGTAGATTCAACCCAATTAGTTCTTTCTGTTTCCAGAAATTTATATTGTGACTCTATAGAAGTACAGATATCAAAACCCTTACTTTCTAAGAGAATATTCATTTTATGTTTAAACTGGGCATAGTTTGTAACATTAATGAAAGTTGGTCGGTTAGTAGTAGCACCTTCTAGTCTATTATCCATAGCAAGATTTTAGAAAATAAATTTAAAGCAAAAAAAATTATAACTAACAGAAATTTAATATCTTTAATGATGAAACTAAAATCACAGTTGAAAAATAGAGTGTTTTGAAATCCATTAATAATAAACAACCCTCTGTTACCAAATGTTGGTCAGAGTGGATTATCAAGAGGTGATGAATTGAGTTCCAATAAAAATTTCATTTATAATTGTTTCTCTATAAAATCCCCCTATTAAAAAAAAGGTAAACTATAGTGAATTTATATAGATTATAAATGTGCAATTAGTTTCTTAATGATTGATTAGATCATAGTTAATTTAATCTGAAGATTAAATTGTCTTTTGAATCTAACTTACTTGTTTACAATAAGTATAAACACTTTCTAATTTAACTATCAATGTAACATTAAAACAAATAATATTTCATAGTAGTTAGGATAGGAAGATGAAATATATATATGTATTGTATACTTATGAATTAAACTAAAAATCACAAAAGATGTAACCAAGAGGTTCAGTATCAATCCAAGACTTAGTCCCCTCAACAATTTATAAAAATTGATCCACACCCTGGATCGGGGTAAACAACAGCACATACACTATTCAGGTACAAAGACCTCTACCACAATTATTCATGGAAAAAAAACAACAGATCATAGGCTTTCCACATCCAACTTGACCTCTACCACAATTATTAGTGGGAAAAAAAGGAGTTATTGAGTTTTAAGGAGGATTTAGAATTCTTCTAGCTAAGAACAAAATAAAGTGTCTGTAGAATAACAGGGTACACACACTGCTCAAAATGGAAAAAAAGTATGTATGAATTATTTTAGAAATGATTTAGTGATTGGAAGTGCATCTCAGGACTCGTTTAATTTTTCAAAAAAGATTCTGAGTCCTTCTCTAGTTTTTGTTCTGAACAACAGAGTGTCATTTTCTTCCTTGGTTCCATGTTCATCTTTTTCTTCTTGAGTGTACAGACAACTCCTTGTAGTTCTTCACATCTTAAAAAAGATGTAGCTTGTGTTCTCCTCTAGAAATGAATTGCTTCGAGTATTTCCAGTGATATTAAAGAATGGATGTAGTCTTTCTGTATGAACCACTTTTCAGTTCTTGCTTCAAACTTCAAGCGCCTTCTTTGTTTCTTTTCAATGATCCTCTCTTTCATGCCTGTATCAAATCTTCCTTTTTTTGTCTTCTACACGGCATTTTTCCATCCCTTAATAGCTTTCAGCTCCAGAAAAAAGAATGATTACCCTTTTCACGGTTACTAGGTACGGTTCCCTATCATGCCAACAAATATCATTAAATAACATTAACTGCATTAAAAACATTGAATATAACCATTAGATTAATAAATAATTAATATTGAGTGTATAAAGTTTGACTAGTTGGTTAATCATTAGTTTCTCATGTTGGTAGATGTGTATGTTGGACTTTGTGTAGCAGTGACCTCTTATCTGTAGCTCTCTGTACTTGTATCGGTAGCACCTGATATCGGTAGCACTTACTCTATGTATTGGTAACTTTTGATATCCGTACCTTTATATACTGGTGCCGTAATTCTATCGGTACCTCTTGATCTAGAGATAGATCATGATCTATCTGTAGCTCTTGATCTATCTGTGACTATCTGTACTTTTTTTGGTAGATTTTGTTATCAGTTGCTCCATGAATCGGTAGCTGCATGCACTTTTATTGGTAGACTTACTCTATCTGTTACTGTCTGTAGACTGGTTCTATCGGTAGCTCAGTTACTGTCGGTAGCTGTTTGTATCTATAACATGCATCAGTAGACTTTTAGTCTGCATACCAGTAGCTTCGTTTTGTTGCTGATTATGTGTATCAGTAGACTTATTCACATCGGTAGCTCCATTCTGTACTATCGGAAGACTTGTTCAATGCTTACCGGTATCTGTGTACATATTTGTAACCTTAGCTTATCGGTGACTATATCTATCGGTAGACTAAGTATATCGGTAGACTAAGTACCGGTAGCTATATATCAGTAACTATACGTAGATCTGTGACTTAACACTTATCTGTTTTATTCATAACATATCCGATTAGGTTAAAATTAATTCAGAACTCATATAAACATGGATAAACATTGATTAACATATTTCAAGGACTATTTTAATATTATTATAATCTTGACAATATAATACCATAAATTAAAAGAAATAATATATAGATAAACATTAATTGTGACTATCAAAGTAAGTAAAAGCATAATTGGGATTATCAAAACTGGTGAGGTCAACAAATATTCATTATTTATAAAACCAAATTCTTTTATAGATTCTCCAATTCAAATGTTCCATGACATAAATTTTTGAATCAATCCAAATAATGATATTTGTATCTTGAACATATATTTTTTAATTTCATAGAGTCATGTGATCTTTTGTTAATGACAAATTTATATCTTCTTAATGGTTCTCATTAATGAAAACTATTTTGAAATGAGTTTTTCAAATTTCATAGTAATGGTATGCTACTATATAAAGTATAATTCTATTGGATTTAAACATGGAAAATGGGGTAAACATTTCTTTATAGTTAATTCCATGTTTTTGTTTAAACCGTTAGTCACTAGTCATTCCTTATAGGTATTCACATTACCTCACATGTTTAGTTTTCTCTTTAATACCAATTTACACCAAATAATATTTACATCTAATGGTTGAATAAACTAAAACAAAAATTGGTTCTGATATGTGGAATTCATCTTTAGATTTATAACATTTTTCCATCTTTTATATTCTATGTATTGTTCTAGGTATTTATAGCATCGACGTTCATTATTATAAATAAAAAATTATTCAATATATTTGATGACTAGAAGAACAATTTTTTTGGTTTTATTTCCTCTATAATTCAACTAGATGGTACTTCTATTTCGGGAACAACATATTCCTTGGGGGCTTATGGAATATGTTTCTAACCAAATCTATTATATCTTGAGCATGAACTTCATCAATATCGATCTTCATCCCATTATCCATATTGAGGATTCACATTCACTTAAGGAATATGTATTGTCATTAAAAAAAATAATTTCTTTTCTAATGTATTATATTGATAATAACCCCTTGTTTCCTTAGGAAACAATATAATGATACAGTTAATGCATTTGGAAACTAGTTGTTTTTCATAAAATGGCATTAGAAAACTCATATTATCCTCATATATGAATGTGTGATAACATGGATTTCATTCAATTCATTTACTCAAATGTAGTTCAATTTTCTACCTTAGTTAGTACTCAGTTTAGAATGTGTTCTTTAGAATGTCATGCATACACTCAAAAGGATAATAAACGATCTACAAGACTCATCATCGACCTTACCATGTCAATAATGGTGTGTATCCTCATTTGACTAACACAATTCCACTATAGTGTATATGGAAGAGTGAGTAGGGACAAAATCCCAATCTCCCAAACAATGTTGATAAAATCATGGGGTAAGGTAGTCACCACCTTGATCATACCAAATCTTATTTATCTTATTACCTTGTTGAATCTTGACTTTATTCTTTAATTAATGGAATCTATCAAATGACCAATACTTATACCGCATCAAGTAAACATAACAACATCTTCTCAAATGAATTGTAAAATTAATGACGTAAGAATATAAAACTCTAGGTTCTACTAGAATGGGTCCACATAAATAAATTTATAACAATCCTTAATGATTAATGGTCCTTTCGCCCTATCCATGAAATGGTGGGTTGGTCATTTTCCATGGAAACATGCATGAAATCATATTAGTAACCTTAGCTCAAATGGGTCTAAATAACCATCCTCATATATTATTATTTAGAAACATGTTGTATATGCGAACAAGATATTAATTCCATAATTAGTTATTATATTAGTTGTGTAAAGATGATTTTTAATATATTTTAAAAAATAAAACTTTCATAATATACTATTTAAAATCAAAATTTATTTTTACCATATCATCAAAATTGATTCCTTTATAAAAGATGAATGATATATTTTAAAATTTTAAAATGAATCCATCAATTTTAGTGAAATAAATATAGATGATTTTCTTAGTAACACTAAGCTAAAAATAAAATTACTAATGACCAACATCATTCTAGTTGGAATTATAAGGCGGTAGTATGCAATAGAAAAATCAGAAATCTATGCTCCATTACTATGGAAATATTAAATAATATGATTATTCTTTACATTTAAATACAAATGTGTGTACAGAAAGCTATATCTAATTCCCAAGGTGTTTATATAGAAATATGACACTCAATAATTACTCTACATTTAGATTTACCATGACTCTATGTGAAATTGTTATTATAATAACCACGAATTCTAAATGAAAAATAAATTTTATTGTTTTACATCACATAAAATTGGAAATTATTCTTTTTATATAGTTAGTTCTTGTGTAAATTCTACTTAATGTGAGTCTTGGGACCCTTTTCATTGTTCTTTAGTTTCTTATTTACCATATGAACTATTCGTTTCTTTTGTCCCATGAATGTTTCAACTCTAAAATGAGAGTAATAAAATATAAGTGTTTTCTTCTTATTTCTCATGTTTCAATTAACAATAAAATTATTGAAGGATTTGGTTATTAACGAAAGGATGAAATCATATCCCAAATCATCGGGTAATTTAATGCTTAAGTTTTCTAAGAACTCTATATAGCCGATCAACTTGACTAAATGAGACCCTGAAGGTGTGACATCATGCTAAAAAAATCTATATCTATTTATTGATTTAAAATTTCACTGGACACAGAAAGATAATGTTAAAAAATTTACATTTGTTGATAAAATCAAATATTGATCATATAGAGATAATTATTTTATATTAACATCTTGTAAAATACCTAAATATATTTAGTTTTACAGTATATATAATTTTCTTTTCATGGCATTATATAATGCATAAGTTTCCATTAATTCATTAAAATTTTGTTCTATCAAGAAGGATATCCTTATTAAGTATAGATTGCAGTAATATGGTTGAATTCATATGTATCTCAATTTCTACAACTATGAAGAGTATAATATATGTATGTTAACTGATATATGAAATTATATAATAAATATTAAATTTTATAAACTCTATCAATTTTATCAAAACATAATCACCATCACAATTAGTGTTTAAATATCATGTTTCTTGGATATTTTATTGTAAACGAACCATATTCCCATTCTCATAACATAGATGTATGTCTATCAAGATATTTGAATGTATTTAGGTAGATGAAACTTTCCAACAACTTTAGATTACATCTCACTGATCTATTGAGTGTACATCCAAATCCTGAAATCCTGATTTTTTATTTTTCCACCAATTCTAACATAATTGGAGTATGTAACTTAGAGGTGATTAACTCTTAATGTGAATTAGGATAATTTTACCAAAAACTCATGAATGAAAATCCCCAATAATTTAAATCACCCATTCACATGTTGGTCAAGAACAATGAATTATGGTGTTATTCTTACCCAATTAGTGAAATTATATAAAAATTTAATATATATATATATTGTTCAAATTTTTATCGTAATGAGTACGCATCCCATTATATATTTAATAAATTCTTGTTATCATTATGTGGATTTACTTATGTGACTTACTATGTCTTTGATAACTTTTATACATAAAACAATTTATTTAAGTACAATCTTGCATCCTTTTTAAGTCATTTATTCATGGGATCATGAAAAAATGAATAATTATATAATACATTAAACTTGATAGAAATAAAAAAAATAAAAGATTAATTATCATGACATTTATCCAAAGGGTTAGTTTATCAAGGGGATGATAAATTGACCATCGATATTGGGGGAAACACATTGAACCCTGACTCGGTTTTTATTACAGCCGGCCTACTTGTCTTCTTTATATCTCATGGATTTGTTTTTCCTCAAATACATAATTGAACCACATCCACTAACCTATAATCTCCCTATATTATGTAATATTTTACTCACTCTTTGCTTGGAGTAAGAGAAGGATTAGTTAGGGAGTTTACAAAAATGGAAATAGTGTCCACGTAGCTCATTACACAATGAGAGGAGGGATAAAACACATTTGTTAAATTTTAATTAATACTAAATTAATAGGATACCAATAACTGAAATATGTATGGTCTATTTTCACGATCATCCATGTATATAAAATCATTTACACAATTAATAAACAAGAATTCTATCTGAATCATTTTAATTAAAGAGAAATCATGCTTCAAACAATTAATTACCATATTCAAATAATCAATTTTTTTATTTTAGTTATAATTCATACATTCTTTTGATTCACTGCAAAATTGTCTATAATAAATCCAATAATTTATTTAAAATTTAAAAATTAAAAACCAGGTACCGTGGAGGCAATACGACGAGTACCGATCCAATCTACCGAGTGTGTATAATATCTACATGTTGTTTACTCATAAAAAATATACCTTACCCATATTATCATGTAATTTCACTTCATGTACTATAAAATGAATGAGATATAGACACATGTAATTTACATAGTGTATTATGTATTTAGGTGCATAGAGTAATCATGGTAGTATGACTTGTTCTCAAAATGTTGTTTTGAATATTACAGAAAATTATTTTCATTTTTCATATACAGAAAATCCAAAACCATGATTGTTTGAGTAAAATAATGAAACACTGAATTGATGACCATATTGTTTAACATGTTTAATAATTTAAATATAAATTATATGTAATTAGGTTGTAACATCCCAGGTAAATAAAGAATAAGACATATTTCATATTTATTAATATTTTTTAATTAAATATTAATTTTAGATTAAAAGGGTTGCTTTGTTCGATAGCGTACCCGATACACAACAACGAGTTTCTTTGGAATCGTACGTTGCACTCAAATAATAAAATATTATTATTTTAAATGGTCGTTAACTCCTAGCCCTTATATTGGCGGGAATGAACAAAACTAACTACAATATGATTATACATGTATTTACATTGATCCAATAAAATTTAGAGTCTTAAAATATGAATGAATCCAATTTTAAGCATAATTTACATTAAAAGGCCGATTTACCGCCTTTTAATGGCGAACCCCTTTTAAATCTAGTTTTGGTCACTTTAATACATTCTATATGACCAAATAAAATTCTTCTTTAGAATGGGGACATCAAAATTTACTTTGGGTGATTTTTTGGTATTTTTCTGATAAAGTTCAATTTTTAATGAATAGTGGAAAATAAAATATTTTAATTCAAAAGTACATTTTAATATAATTTATTTATATGGTTAGATTCTATATTTAATTGGTTTTAAAGTGAAATTGAAATATATTTTTACCATTTAATTCAATGTTGGTCATTGGAATTAATTTCACATTCAAATATGATATAAACAAGTATCAATCTTTTGATAGTCATTGTTTCTTAAAAACACGCTATTTTTTTGACAGCGGGAATTAATTTTAAATTAATTTCTATCACTTATGTGTTTTGATTTTGGAAAAATGGATTCCATATTTGGAATCAGGAGGCCCAAATTTTTTAAATAGGTAACTTTTATTTTTTGACATTTTAAATATTTACTTCAGTAAATATTTCATTTACCGTGGTTAAAGGGTAAATCAGGTAAATAAAGGTAAAACAATAATATTATAGTAATATAAAATTACCTTGACACTTGGCCAAACCATATTTTATGAGTAATGGCCGACCATGGGCATCCATGGGTCGATTTTGGGGCACCATAGAGCCACTTATGAATGATAATGACCCTTTTGATTTATTAATTCAATGTAATGGAAAATTTGACATTAACAAAATTCGTTTAGTAATTGATTTTTTATTGTGTTATATAAGTCCTATTTTCGACTATAAATATTCATTGAAAAATCTAAAAAGATTTCCTACATCATGGTATTTTTGTTTATAATTTTTAGACATCAAATAAATTAAATTATTTATGACACAATACTGATGTAGTGTTTAACTCATTAATAAATGATTTAAATAAATAAGAATATATTGATTAAAATATTATCCAAAACCTGTCAAATTCCTATTCGTAGATTATATTTCGACCACAACTCATCTTATATTTGAACTCAATGATTTTTGTACCTTTTGAAACCGAATAAAAGTTTATAATAAAATAATAGTTTAAAACATTCCTAAAGAGCCCCTCCCCTCCCCTATAAAAAGAGACCACTTCTATGATACTCCTCACACCTCTCAGTCCATTTGGATCGTCCACAATCTACCCAAATAAGCTCCCTACATCTCTCTCCTCCTCCTTGAATCCTCACCTAAGGCAGAAATCTCTTCAAAAAACTCTTTTGTTTCAAACCAAAGGGAGTTACCCGATTTAATTGCAAAGTCTTCCCTAATGTTCTTTTCTATTATTTTGCTTTTGCAACCCATAAAATCTTTTTATTTCCTTTCTTTTGAAATAACACCAGTATTCTAAATATACTAGGATGTTTTTATAATAAGGATTCAAACTACACTTACACACACCTCCATCTAATGGATGAAGAACATAAGGTTTCCGTGGATGGCAAACTAACACCTCACGAAACGATGATTGTTCAATTACATCTTACCACCTTTCATGGTGGCCATTATGATGGAACTGTATTAATATATGATATATATTATGTTTATTATTTCCTTATGCTTCTGTACTTTCCTTTTATTTAACACCTTTATGGTTTCCATAGTTGGTAAATACGATAATCTCATTTGAGCAAGGGCGGACTACCGCACCCTCAAAGTGATGTGATTCGTTAATTCCCTATGTAGGATGAATAAAGAATGGAGATTATGATATTATATATGATATTATACTGGAATTATAATATACCTATGTATCATTTTGTTTTAATTCCATTAAAGTAAGAAATAGAAATGAAAGTAGCATTCATGCATACGTACGGCTTACCGTCTCCATGAACGGTGCATTTCATTTCTTACCTCTAAATGTAATGTACTATTATAAATACTTGTATATACTTGATATATATGATATATTTGATATCTAAATCATGAATACTATTCTGGATATGATGAACTATTGACCACATGGACAACGTGAAATTATAAGAAGTCCATTTTGACTCAAGTACCAAATAACGACAAAATAAAAGTTATTAACTTAAATGTTTATAACATGGTAATAATTGATATAAAAGGAATAATAAACTTGAAAAATGTTCTTAAGAAAATAGAAATTAACTTTAGTTTATTATTCAAGACATTAATGAATGATCAGGTCAAATCGGACACGAGGTAAGGGGACTTCTTAACCCAATTTCGGTTCTTTGGGTTGATCTTCTCTTTCTTATTTATGTCATTCTTTGATTATGTGATAAATGAATTTATATGTATTTATACATTCTTTATGTGTTCTTATATAGAATACACATAATAGATCTATTTTATTTACAGAATTATCTTTGTAATGGACTTAGTCTCAATCTCTTTTCATTGAGGCATATTTCGTTTTATACGCCGTATAAACACCTTTGACTTTTCAAAGGGAATCTTTTTCTATGATGTGTTTTACTAAACGAAAAAAAGGAATGTTTCTTTTAATGTAATTAGTGAAAATGACCTTTCCGTCGCTGTGAGTATTATTTGATCTTTGGCTTCCTCAATAAGCCGTAATGTTTTTTTAAATAAGATAAATACCATATACTCTTTTGCGTATTTTTGGTATTGAAAATGGTGTTGAAAAATGGATTTTCAATGTCAATATATTAAAGTGATATATTGTGCTTGAAATATGGAATTGTTTTCTTTCCATTATAATTGTTTTATGTGTTATAGTTTTATAATGGTACTTGGACATTTGACGGGTGGTTATGTGATAAACCATATGACGGGTGGTGCCATGAATACCAGGACGTGTGGTTACGTTATAACATCCAATGCATTGGGTATGGAAGTCGGCCGTATGGATATTCCATTTAGTGATATGTGTGAAAGTAGACCGTATGGTTATTCCATTTAAGAATGTTTATGTCCCAAGTTACTTTATATGTTATGTGTTCTTTATATGGGTTATATGGTAATCTTTCGGTTACAAAAGGGTAAGTAATTATCTTTTATTTAGTGATGAGTATCTACTACTTCATAAAGGTGAAAAGTATTACTTATGTTAAAGTATTCATGTTATACATGTTGTTTTTGAAAAACTAACATTTTTTCTTCTTTGTATATCCCTTACTGAGCTTTTTATGCTCATCCCAAGTTTTTTTGAAATGTTTTTCATAAGACATAATGTGGATTAGGGTCAAGGATGGGATCCAGGAAAAGTCATGACCTCTTTAACATGGAACTAGACATGGCTCTTTTTTTCAAGAGTTCATGTTTTGTAAAAAGAATAATGGAAAATGTGTAGTAGTGCCTACCTTGTAATCTTTTGAGATGTAATAGTTTTGTCCAAATTCTCTAAAACTCTAAACCTAGAAAGATCCTAAATGGGAATTATTCATTTAAATCAATATTAAGCAAGGATTAAGGTCGGGTCCTTATAGTTGGTATCAGAGGTCGGTTTAGATAACTTTAGGAGTTAGGGTACTTTTAAATTAATTTCCATAATGTAATTTATGTAATCATATAGAATTTACAGATTACCATGTGGCTTCGCCTAAGATATTTTTTTGTTCAGAATGGTTTTCCGCAGAGGAAACATGGCAGTTATGTTGGGACGACATCAAGAGGAAGACAACCTTCTGAATCAGCAACCTGAGAAGGTTGTAATTGGAAGTGAACAGTTTGTTGTAGTGATGGCACAGTTGATTCATGCAATAAATGGTGGTGGTATACATGCACGTGATCAGCCAGATCAACCACATAGGAACAAGTCAGTAGTAGAGCATTTAATGAGGAAACATCCCCCATCATTCAGAGGATCATCTGATCTGGTGCTCGCTGAAGGGTGGATTAAAGCACTGGAAAAGATTTTTGATGTCATGGGTTGTTCAGAACATCAAAAGGTATGTCTTTCTGTTTACCGTTTTGAAGGTGAAGCTGATCAGTGGTGGTCGCTGGTGGAAAATATCAGGGATAGTGAGGAGATTGATGCTCTTGATTGGGATGAATTCAAAGGTATGTTTCTTGAGAAATATTTTCCTAAGGTGGTTCGTCTAAGAATAGAAAAACAATTCTTGGAATTGAGGCAGGAGGATGACTCAGTGGATGCTTATGAAGCAAAGTTCACTCAACTGGCAAGGTATGCTCCAAATTTCATACGAGATCTTGATAGTAAAATCAGAGGTTATTACTCAGGATTAAAGCCATGGTATCGAAGGGATTTAGCTTCTCGTGAGTTTAAAAGTTCTGAAAAACTTTTTCGCTGAGCGGAGAAGGTGGAAATGGAGTTTGCTAATGATCAAGTGTTCTTTGAAAAGCAACAGAATAAGAGGTCTAGTTGGCAGGCAAAGGGGAAGAATTCATCAAAGAAGCCTAGAGGTAAGAAAACAAAATATCTAGCTTGTGAGAAATGTGGTAAAAAGAATCCTGGAGAATGTTTATCAAAGACTGGAAAGTGCATCCAGTGTGGTAAGTCTGGTCACATTTCTCATAACTGTAAGGAATATGAACAAGAAAGAATTGAAAAGCCATCGGTAATATGTTTTAAGTGTATCAAAATGGGTCATTATGAAAATGAGTGTCCAGCGAAGAACTCAACTAAGGGAAAACAACCAGACTACAAGCAGAAAGGGGTGGCAAAACCCATTGCAACTACTTCAGCAGATGTTGGGCCATCAAATGAAGTTGTATCAGGTACACTGTTTGTTTGATGAGATTATTCCAATGTGTTGTTTGATTTAGGGTCTACACACTCATTCATTTAGGAGAAGTTTTATAGTAAATTGGGAATTCCATATCATGATATGAATACTAAAATTATGGTAAAAACACCTGGAGGAAGTGTAGAGACAAAAAGAAAACATAAGAACATTCATGTCCTTGTGTGCGGAAAGAATCGACCTGCAAACCTTATTGTTTTACCTCTAGTAGAGTTTGATGTTATTCTTGGCATGGATTGGCTTTCTGTTTATCATGCTAGGATTGACTGCAGAGCTAAAGAGGTTTCTTTTCAGGATGAATTTCAGTTTGTATTCAAAAATGAACCCGTTCTTTTGATAACATATCAAGAAGCTGAGAAACTAGTAAAAGATGGAAATGAATGTTACCTTGCACATATTGTTGAAAATAAAGGAACTGTTCAGATTAATGATGTGCCAGTGGTAAATGAGTATCTTGATGTTTTTTCGGATGAGTTTCCTAGTATTATACCTGATCAAGAAGTTGAATTTACCGTTGACTTAGTTCCTGATGCTAAGCCAATTTCAAAACCCCCTTATCGAATGGCTCAAATTGAAATTTTAGAGTTAAAGAAGCAGTTGCAGGAATTATTAGATAAAGTTTTCATTCGACCTAGCACATCACCATGGGGTGCTCCTGTATTGTTTGTTAAAAAGAATGATGGTTAAATGAGACTTTTCATTGATTATAGAGAATTGAATAACATCACTGTTAAGAATAAGTATCCTTTTCCTCATATAGATGATTTGTTTGATCAGCTCCAGAGAGCTCAGTATTTTTCGAAGATTGACTTGAGGTCGGGGTACCATCAGTTGAAAGTAAAAGAAGCAGATGTTCTGAAGACTGTGTTTCGTACTAGATATGGCCATTATGAATTTGTAGTTATGCCTTTTCGGTTAACCAATGCACCTACTGTATTCATGGATCTTATGAATAGAATATTCTGGGAGTACGTGGATAAGTTTGTGGTTGTGTTCATTTATGATATTTTGGTTTATTCTAAAAGTAAAGAGGAGCATGAAATTCATTTAACGGTGGTCTTGCAAACCTTAAAAGAAAAGAATTTGTTTGGGAAATTCAGAAAGTGTGAGTTTTGGTTATAACAAATTTCTTTCCTTGGTCACATTATTTCAAAAAATTGCATAATTGTTGATCCTTCTAAAACAAAAGTTGTTGAAGAATGGCCAAGACCCACAAATATAACCGAGATCCATAGTTTTCTTGGTTTGGAAGGTTATTACCAGAGGTTTGTTGAAAATTTTGCACGGTTTTCTAGTCCATTGACTAAGTTAACTCGAAAAGGTGTTAAGTTCATCTGGACAAAAGAATGTGATGATTGTTTTCAGGAATTGAAAAAAATATTGGTGAATGCTCTAGTTTTGGCACTGCCTTCCAGAAATGGTGAGTTTGTAATATACAGTGATGGTTTGTTAAAGGGACTTGGTTGTGTTATTATGCAGAATGATCAGGTAATTTCTTATGCTTCACGTCAGATGAAAACTCATGAGGTAAATTACCCTACACATGATTTGGAATTAGCTGTTGTTGTTTTTGCTTTAAAAATTTGTAGGTATCATTTGTATGGAGTAAAATGTGAAATATATACTGATCACAAAAGTATGAAGTATATATTCAATAAAAAATAATTGAACATGAGACAGAAGAGATGGTTGGAATTAATCAAGGATTATGATTGCATGATCCATTACCATCCGGGAAAAGCAAATACAGTGGCGGATACTCTGAGTCGAAAAAGTGATGTTTCATTAGCCATGTTACATTTGGAACGAGATCCATTGGTTTTTGATTTGATGAAATTTGGAATAGAATTTGTTGGTGCAGGGAATTCTTCTGTTTTGTTTCAGGTGTCAGTGAGATCATCTCTCTCAGACAGAATAAAGCATGCGCAGAAAGAAGACAGTGAGTTGCAGAAAAATGTAGAGTTGCATCAGAAGGGTAAGTTGCCTGATTTTAATGTTGATAATGATTGTTTTTTGAGATTTGGAAAGAGTTTATATGTGCCCTTTGATTCACAGTTGAAGAATGAGTTGTTATGTGAAGCTCATAGTTCTTCATTTTCAGTTCATCCTGGCAGTACTAAGATGTATAGAGAACTTCGAGATTATTATTGGTGGGATGGAATGAAAAGAGATATTGCTGATTCTACTGTGAAGTGTTTGACTTGTCAGCAGGTTAAAGCAGAGCAGTAGTTACCGAAAGGGTTTCTTCAGTCTTTACTGGTGCCATAGTGGAAATGGGAAAATATATCCATGGACTTCATTGTGGGATTACCAAAGACATCTCGAGGTAATAATGAAATCTGAGTTATAGTTTATCGATTGACTAAATCTTCTCATTTCCTTCCTATTCGAGATACTTTTTCTCTAGATCAACTTTCTCGGTTGCATGTTAAAGAGATAGTTAGGTTGCATGGTGTTCCCCTCTCCATTTTATCTGATCGTGATCCCATGTTCACTTCTAACTTCTGGAAAGGCCTTCAGAAATCTTTTGGTACTGAATTAAATTTTAGTACAACTTTTCATCCTCAATCAGATGGGCAATCCGAATGAACAATTCAGACAGTGGAAGATATGTTACGTGCTTGTTTGATGGATTACAAGGGAATTTGGGACCAACATCTTTCTTTGGTTGAATTTTCATATAATAATATTTTTCATTCCAGTATACATATGGCTCCATTTGAAGCATTATATTGAAAGCGTTGTCGAACTCTAGATTTTTGGGATGATGTAGGTGAAAGGAAGCTGATGGGACCAGAATTGGTAGAAGAGATAGCAGAGAATGTTCAGTTGATTCAGAAGGACTTGAGAACAACTCAGAGTAGATAGAAAAGTTATGCAGATAACCGTAGGAAAGATCATTCAATTGAGGTAGTTGATCATGTCTTGCTCAAAGTTTCTCCTTGGAAAAGTGTGATGCGTTTTTTTATGAAGGGAAAGTTGAGTCCGAGGTTCATTGGACCTTATAAAATTCCAGAGAAAGTTGGATCAATTGCGTACAGAGTGGCTTTACCTCGAATTTTATCCCAGGTACACAATGTTTTTCATGTTTCGATGTTGAGGAAGTATATGCGAGATCCATCTCATGTTTTGAGCCCAGAGGTAGTTCAGTTGGAAGAGAATCTCTCTTATGAAGAACAAAATGTCCAGATTCTTGACCATAGAGAGTAGGCGTTGCAGAATAAGGTAATTCACCCATTAAAGGTTTTGTGAAAAAACCATATGGTAGAAGAAGCAACATGGGAATCTAAAAATGCTATGTGGGATAAATACCCCCACTTATTTTGATAAGTGAATAAAAATTGTGAGGACGCAATTTCCAAAAGGGGGGACGGATGTAACATCCCAGGTAAATAAATAATATGACATATTTTATATTTATTAATATTTTTGAATTAAATATTAATTTTAGTTTAAAAGTGTTGCTGTGTTCGATAGCGTACCCGATACGCAACAACGAGTTTCTTTTGAATCGTACGTTGCACTCAAATAATAAAATATTATTATTTTAAATGGTCGTTAAATCCTTGCCATTATATTAGAGGGAATGAACAAAACTAACTACGGTATGATTATACATATATTTACATTTATCCAATAAAAGTTAGAGGCTTAAAATGTGAATGAATCTAATTTTAAGCATAATTTACATTAAAAGGCCGATTTACCGCCTTTTAATGGAGAACCCCTTTTAAATATATTTTTGGTCACTTTAATACATTCTATATGACCAAATAAAATTCTACTTTAGAACGGGGACATAAAAATTTACTTTGGGCGATTTTTTGGTATTTTTCTGATAAAGTTCAATTTTTAATGAATAGTGGAAAATAATGAATTTTAATTCAAAAGTGCCTTTTAATATAATTTATTTATATGGTTAGATTATATATTCAATTGGTTTTAAAGTGAAATTGAAATATATTTTTACCATTTAATTCAATGTTGGTTATTGGAATTAATTTCACATTCAAATTGGATATAAACAAGTATCAATCTTTTTATAGTTATTGTTTCTTAAAAACACGCTATTTGTTTTGACAGCGGGAATTAATTTTAAATTAATTTCAGCCACTTATGTGTTTTTATTTTTGAAAAATTAATTCCATATTTGGAATCAGGAAGCCCAAATTGTGTAAATAGGTAACTTTTATTTTTAGACATTTTAAATATTTACTTCAGTAAATATTTTATTTACCGTGGTTAAAGGGTAAATCAGGTAAATAAGGGTAAACATATAATATTATAATAATATAAAATTACCATGACACTTGTCCAAACCTTATTTAATGAGTAATGGCCGACAATGGGAATCCTTGGGTCGATTTTGGGGCCCCATGGAGCCACTTATAAATGATAATGACCTTTTTGATTTATTAATTCAGTGTAAAGGCAAAATTGACATTTACAAAATTCATTTAGTAATTGATTTTTTTATGGTGTTATATAAGTACTATTTTGGATTATAAATATTCATTGGAAAGCTAAATAGATTTCATAAATCATGGTATTTTTTTATAATTTTTAGACATCAAATAAATTAAATTATTTATGACACAATAATGATGCAGTGTTTACCTCATTAATAAATGATTTAAATAAATAAGATTATATTGATTAAAATATTATCCAAAACCTATAAAATTCCTATTAGTAGAATATATTTTGACCATGACTCAACTTAACTTTGACCTCAATGATTTTTGGTCATTTTGAAACCGAATATAAGTTTATAATAAAATAATAGTTTCAATCTTTCCTAAAGAGCCCCTCCCCTCCCATACAAAAAAAGACCACTTCTATGAAACTCCTCACACCTCTTAAGCCATTTGGAACGTCCACACTCTACCCAAATACGCTCCCTACATCCCTCTCCTCCTCCTTGAAGCCTCACCTAAGGAAGAAATCTCTTCAATTAACCCTTTTGTTTCAAACCAAAGGGAGTTACCCGATTTAATGGTAAAGTCTTCCCTAATGTTCTTATCTTTTATTTTGATTTTCCAACCCCTAATATCTTTTTATTTCCATTCATTTGTAACAAAACCAGTATCCTTAATATTCTAGGATGTTGTTATAATAAGGATTCGAACTAAACTTACACACACCTCCATCTAATGGATGAAGAACATAAGGTTTCCGTGGATGGCAAACTAACGCCTCACGAAACTATGATTGTTCAATTACATCTTACCGCCTTTCATGGTGGCCATTATGATGGAACTGTATTTATATATGATATATATATTATGTTTTTTATTTACTTATGCTTATGTACTTCCTTTTTATTTTACACCTTTATGGTTTCCATAGTGGGTAAATACGATAATCTCATTTGAGAAAGTGCGGACTACCGCCCCCTCAAAGTGATGTGATTCGTTAATGCCCTATGTGGGATGAATAATGGATGGATATTATGATATTATATATGATATTATACTGGAATCATAATATACCTTTGTATAGTTTTGTTTTTATTCCATTAAAGTAAGAAATAGAAATGAATGTAGCGTTCATGCGTACGTACGACTTACCATCTCCATGAACAGTGCATTTCATTTCATACCTCGAAATGTTTTGTACTGTTATAAATACATGTATATACTGGATATATATGATATATATGATATGTAAATCATGAATACTATTCTGGATATGATGAACTATTGACCATATGGACAACATGTAATTATAAGAAGTCCATTTTGACTCATGTACCAAATATCGAAAAAATAAACGTTATTAACATAAAAGATTATAACATGGTAATAATTGATATAAAAGGAATAATAAACTTGAAAAAGGTTCTTAAGCAAGTATAAATTAACTTTAGTTTATTATTCCGGACATTAAAGAAGGATCGGGTCAAATCGGACACGAGGTAAGGGGACTTCTTAACCCAACATTCGTTCTTTGGGTTGATCTTCTCTTTCTTCTTTATGTCATTCATTGATTATGTGATAAATGAATTTTTATTTATTTATACATTATTTATGTGTGCTTATATTGAATACACATAATATCTATTTTATTTACAAAATGATCATTGTAAGGGACTTCGTCTCAATCTCTTTTCATTGAGGCATATTTCGTTTTATACGCCGTATAAACACCCTTGACTTTTCAATGGGAATCTTTTTCTACAAAGTGTTTTACTAAATGACAAAAAAGGAAGGTTTCTTTTAACATATGCGGTGAAAATAACCTTTCCTCCACCATGAGTATTATTTGATCTTTGGCTTCCTCAACAAGTAGTAATTTTTTATAAAGATAATAAATACCATATACTCTTTTGCGAATTTTTGGTATTGAAAATGGTTTTGAAAAATGGATTTTCTATGTCAATATATTAAAGTGATATATTGTTCTTGATATATGGAAATGTTTTCTTTCCTTTATAATTGTTTTATGTGTTATGGTTTTATAATGGTACTTAGACATTTGACGGGTGGCTACGTCATAAACCATATGATGGGTGGTGGCGTGAATACCAGGACGGGTGTTTACATTATAACCTCAAATGCATTGGTTATGGAAGTCGGCCATATAGCTATTAAATTTAGTGATATGTGTGAAAGTCGACTGTATGGTTATTCCATTTATGTATGTTTATGTCCCACGTTACTTTATATGTTATGTGTTCTTTATATGGGTTATATGGTAATCTTTCGGTTACAAAAGGGTAAGTAATTGTCTTTTATTCATTGATGAGTATCTACTACTTCATAAAGGTGAAAAGTATTACTTATGTTAAAGTATTCACGTTCTACATTTTTTTTTGAAAAACTAATAGTTTTCCTTCTTTGTGTATCCCTTACTGAGCTTTTTATGCTCATCCCATGTTTTTTTGAAATGTTTTTCACAGGACATAATTTGGATTAGGGTCAAGGATGGGATCCAAGAAAAGTCATGACGTCTTTAACATGGAACAAGACATGGCTCTTTTTTTCATGAGTTCTTGTTTTGTAAAAAGAATAATTGAAAATGTGTAGAAGTTTCTACCTTGTAATCTTTTGAGATGTAATAGTTATGTCCTAATTCTCTAAAACTCTAAACCTGAAAAGATCCTCAATGTGAATAATTCATTTAATTCAATATTAAGCAAGGATTAAGGCCGAGTCCTTATATAGGTAATTTAAATTATGTGTATTATCTTATAGAATGTGGTGTTTTTCCTTTTTCATTTAGTTATGACACATTCATAAGAATTTGGTTTGATTTTTTATTAAAAAAATTAATGGAATACAAAATATTTAACTTGTAGACCAATCATTTGGTGTCTAATTTACACAGTTACAAGTCACACATGTCATTTAGAAACCCACAGCTCATCTTTTTATAATGATATACACGTAATTTATACAGGTCAAACTTCATGTTGTTGAGCTAACATTGTACCAGGATGTTCCAGTCAACATGTGATGTATTAAATACAAACTATTTGTAGTAAATTATCATTAACAAAATTAATTCATGTGTTTTTTGGTTGATTAAACATAGGTATAATACATGTACCTATATAAACCGATCATGAACTCTTGTACTATCTTTTTAGAATATTTGTTACCAAAAAATGAGTTATTCAAATGTTTTTAAATAAAAATTAATCAATGTTTTGATTATGTTGCAAAAATTACAAGAAATAAGATAAGATATCATGATTCCCATTAATGAATAATTAAATTGAAATTGAAAATAGAAGATAAACATATAAAGTATAAATAATATATAAATATTTATAAATTATAATGAGAGACCATTAAGGCCACCTAAATGTTTCTAGAAAAATTAATTCACTCGTAGGGTTTGACCAGCTTATCTTTTTTTCATATTAGATGATTAATATGAGATGTACATCACTAAAGAATGTTATAACCAATATAATTGAATAAATGATTAATTTGAATGAAAATTCTTTTACCAAATATAGGATCCTCACATAATAATTTTTATTAATATAACCAATTAAAAATTACATTTTGATGAATAATTTCTTCATTGAGTAATTTGGAAATTCCTTCAGATAATACCAGCATTGAGTCACATGAATCAAGTGTAGATTCCCTCTTGTGGTGATCCACCCATGTACCAAGAAACTCCAAGATTCACCATAGAAATCTTTAAGTTCTAGCACAAATCCTCTAACCACTAGTATCATTCATCTTAAATCCCATAATGAATCAATTCCAATAAGGATTATTAATGTTCTCTAAATAGTCAATAGGGGTTGTTGGGGGGGGGGGATCTCTCTCATCTTTTGAGAGAAATCTTAGAGGGGAGAACTCTAATGATTGAAAGAATTCATTGTAGTCTTTGAGTACAACCAACCCAATTGTATTGGTATAGTGTTGGATGAAATATTATTGTGTTCAAATAGTGCTTCTGTTAGAAAAATAATAATTTTACACGATCTACAACTATTAATTTAATCTTCATAGAAAACCATGTATGTAATAATTTAAATATTATTATTTCTTAACATGTTCAAAACCATGAATTTATTTTATCTTATTTTCTAAATATTTTTTTGAATTGATTCAAATAAAATTTAATATATATTAGTTATCACCAGACATTTAAACATGGTCATCCATTCCTATAAAATATTTATTAGACCATAAATAATTTATATTTATCTAATATATATATATATATCACAATATTATTCAACAACAAATAAATAAATATAATATTTAATATATAAGAAATAATTTATTATAAAATGTTCTTCCATAAATTATTCTATTGAATAACTAGAGAATAAATATACGCAATCAACATAATCATAAATAATTATTAAACCATGAATGGTAATAATAAATATTCAAATGTTAAATAATAAATAATATTATATATTATTTGAGGTTCTATATACAGTTGTTGTGGAACCCTATAGGCCCTTTTCATAGAGGCATTGGGTGAAGGTGATCAAATTTCTAGGATAGAATCATGAAACACACCAAGGAAACCATATATAAATAAGATAATGTTTCAATGAAATACAACCTCATAAGAATGATTATATTGAAATATAATCTTTTTATAATGACATCTCTAATAAAGATATTTTCATGCATGTTTATCAACTTTTTTGATTTATGTGTCTTTATTTTACATTTCAGAAATAAACCAAACCCCAAAAAAATTGGATATGGATTTATTTATACTAGTTTTTTCACTATAATCGGTCTAAGATATCAATTTTTGTAAAATAATAGAATTGAGAAATCATTTTTGTCATTATTATTTATTAAAATATTTCTCATGATGCACCCACTATATCATAATTCACCACAAACATATATCTTAACTATTTCCATCAATACATCAAGGTATGTGAATAATTATATCCATTAATAAAAATATTAATTTATAAGGGTCAATACGCATGTTCCTTGATGTGAAAATTCATTGACACATAAAAACGTGTAATTCCAACTCGAAGGTTGTGTTCTTAAAATCTGTTGCTTTGGAAATTACAAAGGGTTATCACCATGATAATGTTCCATAAATCCCTATGGGTCTTTATTCATTATATCCTATATCATCTATTTCCCATAAAATGATATCTTTTTACTATAGAATATATAATTATGATTAATGTTGGGAATTTTTGGGATATATATAGAAACTATTATTACATTCCAGCGTGACAGTTACTGTTATAACATTATTATAAAATATGTGACAAATAAAAAAATTTATGATGCGATAAAAGGATTGTTAATATTAAAAAATTTAATACATAACAAAATGTATATATTAGTTCATTCTACGGAACTAACTCTAACATTACCAGTGGAGGAAACATTGATGCCTTCAAATTTGTTTATAAGAAACAAAGAGATCATATCCTCGAAAGTGTATATATTTAAAGAACATCAACAATTCTTCTTCCACGTCAATATATGGAGACATCACAACACTTATGGATTTTAGTGCATCTAGGGGAAGAATTATAGATGATTTATCTAGATAAATTGTGAGGAAATCCAAACATAACTTGAAGAGATCCAACGAAATCAGCTGTGTCGCCCCCCGACTCAGTCGGCGTGTGTATTTCGTTTGAGTTATAAAATTGTGTGATAAGTACACAGATTAACCTTCTATGCGACCAGAGTTGGGTGGCACAGTTCTAGCCCAGTCTACCCAACAATGCACACGACTTCACACAAGACATGAAGTTGTTTAATTTATTATTATTATTATTATTATTATTTAATTAGAATTTTTATTATTATTAAAATAAAAAAGAAAAAATAATAAACACTAATCCTAATAATCGTCTTCCCCTCCACACTTTCCCTTACACCACCCTCCCCCTGTTCCCCCTCCTCGTCATGCAATGGCCCCGACGTCACCTCCCTACACCGCCTGCCCGGCGTTCGGATGGTCGCGCTATGCAGGCTGCACCCCAGCGCCCCTCTGCCGCTCCCCGCCATCGTCGCCGGTCCACCTCCTTTTTTCCCATCGACGACCCCTTTTCCAGTGTCGCCCCGCCACCCTACACCTGCCGACCAAACCATTTCTTCCCCCCTACCAGTCACACCACCCCTCCAGCGCCACTCCTCCACTGCATGTTACAGACCCCGTGTCGGCCTCGTACTCGGCCGCTCGCCCCCCCCCCCCCCCCCACCCTCCAGCCAAACCTCATTGCTTCGGCTGCTCCTTTGTGTGTAGCGGATCTTCCCAAGGCGCACCTCCCTTGGCCAGAACTCTATCTACCTAGATCTCTTTCTCAGACACACCTCCCATTTCCTCCTGTATTGAATACTGTGCTCCCACATGTCCCTCCCACATCCGCGACCTCCTTCACCACTTTATCTCCGACGCGCGACGTTCACCGAAGACTTTCCATGCAACCTTACATTTTATTTCGTAAGAAATTATGGTTTGACCATGCCATAATGCTACGATTTGTTTATTGACTTCGGTTGTGTGGATTAAAGGGTATGCTATTTGGTCTTGGGGACTCAGTATTATATCTTTGATGGTTTTTTCACATGCACATTCAACTAGTAGGTGTTTCCAACCATTTACCCTTTTTATTCAACCCTTGAGCAGTTGAATGTTTTTAATTAATTATTATTTAGCATTTTCATCTCTATTGTATTCACGAAATGCATTTGACAAGGTTATATTATTGGTTTATATTTATAAAAGTGGCTTTTCATGTATGTTTATATGAAATTCATTTGTTCTTGATAATGTTAATTATGTGCTTTGTGACGTGTTTTGTTATAATTGATGGTGACAGTGTTTTGGAAATGTAAAATTGGTTTTGTGTGTTTGTTTGACAAAAATGATGAACCAATAAGTTGGTTTTGAAATTATTTGGAAATGGTTGATGGTTTGAATGGTGAATTTTTCTTTTATGGTGTTTTGTTTAAGAATTGGTTTGGGTTTCAATGCTACAGTGTTTTATTAAAGATGGTTACTAGGGTGATTCTTCAAAAAACAAGATATGCAATTGGTGTTGGCACATCCAAGGGACCACTAGGTGCTCTAAAGGATGGGCCTCCAAAATAAATGATACATTAAAGCTACATTTTCATAAAATTAGGTTTTAGAGAAAATAATGTGTTATTTCAAAGGGAATGGAATGATGTTGGTCTGGTTGGCTTTTGGTGTGAGTTAGATGGTCATTTTTCATAAATACCTCTTTGGTATACATGAATTGTTTCGTTGTGTGTTATGATCTTAAGGGATAGTTTGGCATTGAAAATGTAAATGAAATTTTTGTAATTTTTTGGGTAATGCCTTTGGGAACATCATGTTAAAGGCCCGTTTGGCTCTTCCAACTCAACTGTAACATCTGTGTTCACTCTTTGAAAAGAATGTGTTTTGGGAAAAATTTGAATGCCTGTTTGGAATTCTATTGAGTTTTAGAAGCTGGTTTGAATGATTATGTGATGTGACGGCCTAGTTTGCACTTTTATAATGTGATATAGGTATATACATATACATATATATATATACTTATGGGGAACCACTATAGGAGGACTCCCCTTCAAGGGTAGTCATATAGCGGTGTCTGTGTAAGAGGTTGGCAAGTGCGGTGAGATGAGTCACACATTCAAGAGCCTCCCACTTACACAGTATTATTAAAGATACCATGGGATCCTGGTAGTCATTTAGAGAATCGATTGGTGTTTTCTAGCCAAACCATATTAGACGGGTTAGTTCCCCATTTGTAGATAGGACTTGTGGGGACTCACACTGGTTGGCTATTTGGGGGGTCCGTTGGTTATTGACTATGGAGTACCACACTGGCAGGTAGTCTGATACCGAGTACGCCTAGGCGTTTTCAAGGGATGATTAGGATCGCCTGTGGTTATTTCTCATATCTTCTTGTTTAATTTTACATTCATGGGGTTTATAGGATTTACTTATAATCTGTTCTTCTTTTGCACAAATGTGATAAACAAGGATTCGAAAATCGGTTTTTAAGAAATTAATTGTTTTGGAAAAAACTGTTTGTGGTGTGGGTTGTTATTAAATTAGTAAATCAGGATTCATTTCCCTTAAAATACAAAAACCTATTTTCTATATATTTGTTTGTGCAAATTAGTGTTTTTGGGTTTGTTTCTGGAAAGTGGTGTTGGTTTGATTCAGTGGTTTACATGGGCAACCCTACTGTGTATTTTTAATGATCACGCATATCCTATCTTTTCAAATGAAAGTTCAGTTTCTTGGTTCAGCTTCCTGTTTTGTCTGCCCGTTGTGGCAGATTTTTAGTGTTGGTGGTGACCGAGAGGTCAGATGAAGGTATGTGGAGTTTTGTTTTCTTTCCGATTCTAGTTTTTTTATCGTCAGTTTTTATTTGTCTATTTATCTTTTTCACATGTGACAGATCGTTCCAATCATTTTTAATTTTGATTCCCTCAACATATTGCCATCCCGGGGGGATTGGGAACACCCCTCGGGACTTGCTGTGAGCTGGCTTGGGTGACCGGTTCTGTTATGAACTCGGCATGTTTTGGACAAAATGGTATCATAACAGACCCCTGATATTTGGGATGTCTGGTAGAAAGAAGATTATGATGTGTCGGGACTCAGGAGGTAGGTTATGGGTTGGTGCTTGATCACTACCTCCTGTGACGTGACCTGAGTTACCAGGGGTAGTCAGGGTTTTGAGTCTTTTGTCTTTGGTTTTTATGGTTTGAGGGAATATAATGAAGCCAACTGGATCATGTTGTGGCCACACATGGGGTGGTGACTCATGTGCGGTCCAATTGTCCATTTCAAGGACTTTTTAGAGATTTAACTTACTTAGGATATGGCTCACCACCATGTCTCCTAGTTAGGCATATGCACTATTTCCTCATTCTGGTGGTTTGTTGTTGACTGTGTTTCGTTTGGATCACAGTTGATGTGACCATGTGATAAAAATTAATGTGGTTTCAAATTGAAAAAGTGTTTCATTTTATATTGTTTTGAAATGGGTGAATTGGATTTTTAAAATGGGAGTGTTTCGATTATAAATGTTTTATTGCATGCTTGGATTTGTTAAGAGAATGAAGTGTTCAAACATTGGTATTCATTATGGTGGGTTATATGTGCATCAATATGTCCAGATAGTGCATGGGAGTAGTTGTCCGCGAACGATGTAGTCATGATTGGGTGAATGCAATGTGACAGTCCATAAGGGGCCATAGGTGAGTTTTAAAATTTAAATGTAAATATGGTTTTTGGAAAAGAATTTTTTTACTAATGTTAGTATATGATATGTTTATGGCTTTGTTTCCCTTGGTTGTGGCTGTTGCTTTGATTGAGTTTTGGCTAGATGTCGATTTTTTTGTGTGTTGTTCTGAGTATGTCGCCTAGAAAGGTTGTTATGGTTGCTAATGAGTCATGCCTAGTTTTTAGTTATTTTTATATGTTTTCTATCGATCTATGTAATCAATGTCTGTTAGAGGCAGTTGTGTTGTTTTGAAATTAGAGTGGGTCTTCAGGCAATTGGGAACTCCCATGGTTGTTAGAGATCATACCATCTCTAGATTAATTGACAGACTAGTTCTGGACTACTAAATATGGATGTCTCACCAGTTTTTAATATTGGGGAGTGTTTATGGAAATTGGATTTAGTGAAGGTTTTCCATCTGGCAAGGAGTTCTTACTGGAGGAATCTGTTGCCAAGACACCATCATAGTCTGTGTCGACTGCTAGTTTGTCTGACCATCCATTTGGGTGCCCCTAGTATGGCCAGTTTGGGCATTCAAAGACATTATCATTCATTCCATCAAAAAACATGTTACTGTTGTGGACGTATGAATAGTATAAAAGAAGAAGAAGTTGGGGATTGGAGAATGAAAATGCCTGACTGTTAGGCAGGGGATGCTTCAGCCATTAGAGCCCCATCCACAAGACTCAGGGTGATGCTCGCGCAGAGTCAAGAGTTGCCGAGGGTGTGTATAACCTCGCTTCGGAATATGTTTTCATTTTTTTGAATGGAAATATCCAAAGTTTTCTTGTTTTATTCTTGTTTTTAATGTAGTCACATCCTTTTTGTGGACGCACAATGAGCTCGTTCTACCGCATTCCATGAAGCCTCATCTACTCTTAGTGAAAATTCTAAATCATTCGAATTCCTTGAAGGATGTCGGGGAAATGGATATAAAAACATGTTCTAATCTTGTGTATGGACTCAGCTGCGTACGGTAGGGGGATGTTTGGTTCTGTGAAATTAATCGGTGTTGTTTCGGGGCAAATTATTAGGTTGGATGACTCTCCTTGGGTTTTTATATATTGTCTTTGAGTTTTGTAGTTGATTCCTCATTCCTAGTGTCTCACTGTGCATGTTTTTCCTAGAATAGTTCTAATACTTGTGGTGGATTTATCCTGTTAGCATTGAGAATGGGGGATGAGTTCATTTTGGGGAGTTCTCATGTTCCCCCCTCTTGGGGTGAAATGTTCTTGTTTCAAGGTTTTTTTGTTAGTAAATTTTAGTGGTGGGGAGAACCCTTTCGGGTTCTTCCCTCATCCTCGGACAATGATTGTACTAGAGATAGTTGGGTGTGACATGTGTTGGTAATGGTAACCCTGGGCATCTTAGTTTCTTCTGGTTTTTTCTATGCATGGACTCGAGTAATGAAAACTGTTGACCAAGTGACTTTATGGGTGTAGAAAGTGTCTGTGGTGGGGATATTTGTCACACCCTAACCTGGTCGATGCATGACATGCATGTGAGTTATAAAACTGCATGATAAGTACACAATTTATCCTTGTATGCGATTAGAGTCATGTGGCACAGTTCGAGCACGGTCTTCCCAACCATGCACTCGACGTCACGCAAGACTTGCTGTTGTTAATTTATTTAATTTATTTTGTTATTATTAGATTTGAATTATTATTATTATTATTATTAATATTATAATAAAATAGAAATATTAAAAAAATAAAAAAACCATATTTCTAATAACCAGCCGCCCCCTCCCCCCATTTTTGTGCACCCCTCCCACACACACACCCCATTCCCCCACCACCCTCTAAGAACTGCAGCCCCCGCGCCACCTCCCTCTGCTACCCACCTGCCATCCGGTGGGTCGCGCCTTGGCGACCATGCCCCAACGCCCCTCCGCCGCAACCCACCTTCTTCACCAGACCACCTCCATTTTTCCCATCGCTGGCCATGTCCTGGCACTGCCCCGCTACACTTCAGCCACCATCCGAACATTTTCTTCCCATGCCAGCCACACCACCCCACAGCACCGCAGCTACCATGTGTACTACGGACCCCGCATCGACCTCCTACACCGCCGCTCACCGCCGCCCAACCCCCCCTCCGGGCAAACCTCCATGCTCTGGCTGCTCATTGGGGAGCATCATATCTCCTAAAGGCACACCACCCCTGGAAAAACCTCTCTCTCCCTGGCACTCATTCTCAGTCGAAACTTCTTTCTCCACCCTTGTGGCGTACAGCGCACTCGCACAACCCGTCGCTAGCCATAAACTCTAGTGCGACATTATCTTCGACGCGCGACATTTCCCCTGTGAGTTTCCATGGACCGTTACATTTTATTTCATAAGAAACTAGGGTTTGACCAAGCCCTAATTCCAGGGTTTGGGTATTGTCTTGTGTTTCTTGGATTATAGGGTATGCTATTTGGTTTTTGGGACTAGGTATTATATCATTGAAGTTTTTTTCACGTGCGCATTAAACTAGTAGGTGTTTCCAACGAATTCCCCTTTTTATTCAATCCTTGAGCACTTGAATGTTTTTAATTAATTTTTATATAGAATTTTTATCTCTTTTTTTTCATGGAAATACTTTGACATGGTTATATTGTTGTTCAAAATTTATAAACATGTATTTTGATATTGGATTATATAAATTTCATAGGTTCTTTCTATAGTTAATTGTGTTCTTTTTGATGTGTTTGGTTATAATTTATAGTGACTACGTTTTGGAAATGTAAAATTGGTTTGGTGTGTTTTTTGACAAAAATGATGAACCAATAAGTTGTTTTAGAAAGGATTTTGAAATTGTTCTTGGATTTAAAGATGAGTTTTTCTTTTATAAAGTGTTGTGAAAGGAATGGGTTTAGTTTCAATGCTAGTGTTTTATGAAAGATGGTTTCTAAGGTGATTCTTCTAAATACTAGATGTTCCATAGGATGTTTGCACATCCACGAAAAAACTAGGTGCTCACATGGATGTCCCTCCAAATGAAAATGACACATTAAAGTTATGTTTTCTTAAAAATAAGTTTCAAGGAAAATAATGTGTTTTTTCAATGGGAATAGAAAGTTATTGGCCTGTTTGGATTTTGATGCGAGTAATATGGTTGTTTTTCTTAAAGGCTCGTTTGTTAAACCTGAATTGTTTTTGTGTGTGTCTCGATCATAAGGGCTAGATTGACATTGAAAATGTAAATGATATTTGTGTAATTTTTTGGGTAATAACTTTGGGCACATCATGTTAAAGGTTTGTTTGGCTCTTCCAACTCAACTATATTATTTGTGTTGACTCTTTGAAAAGAATGTGTTTTGGAAAAAATGTGAATGCCCGTTTGGCAACATAATGTGTTTTAGAAGATGTTTTGAATGGTTATGTGATGTGACGACACATTTTTTTCACTTTATTAATGTGATATAGTTATATCTATATATATACATACTTATGGGGCACCTCTATAGTTAGACTCTCGTTCAAGGGTTGTCATGTAGTAGTGTCTGTGTAAGGGGTTGGCAAGTGCGGGCAGATGAGTCATTCGTGCGAGGGCCTCCGACATACACATTACTATTAATGTTACCATGGGTTCCTAGGCGTCTTTTAGAGAATCTATTGACCGTTACTAGCCATCCCCGATTTGACAAGATGGTTCCCCCTTGGTAGATTGGACTTGTGGGGTGTGCCATTGGTTGGCTATTTTGGCGGCTACTTGGGTATTGACAATGGAGTACCAAACCGACAGGTAGTCTGAAATGGAGTACGACCAAGGGTTTTCTATGGATGTTTAGGGTCTCCCATTATTAATTATTATATCTTCATGTTTACTTTTACTTGTAGTTGGTTTCCAGAATTTACTTATTACATGTTCTTCTTTTTCACAAATGTGATAATCATGGATTCGAAATTCAGTTTTTATGAAATGCATTGTTTTGGAAAAAATAGATTATGGTGTGGGTTGGTTTTGAATTAGTAAATCAGCATTTTTCCCTTAAAATAATAAAACCTATTTTCTATCATTGTATGTGCAATATACTATTTTTTGGTTTGTTTTTGGAAGGTGGTCTTGGTTGGATTCTATGGTTTACTTGGGTAACCCTTTAGAGAATTTTTAATGCTCATGCCTATCCTATCTTTTCTGATGTAGGATCAGATTTTTAGTTTAGCTTCATGTTTCATCTTCCCATTGAGGTAGATTATTAGTTTTGGAGGTGACCTAGAGGTCACATAGAGGTATGTGCAGTTCTATTTTATTTCCGCTACTAGTTTTTTTATCATCAGTTTTTATTTGTCTGTTTATATTTTTCACAAGTGCCAAATAATTCTCAACATTATAAATTTTGATGCCCAACACTTGTTTCCATCTAGGGGAGTCGGGAACGCCCCTCGGGACTTGCCACGAGCAATCTCGGGTGACCTATTCGGGGTTGACTTGGGCTGGTTCGTGAAAGGGTAAGAATCACAAAATAATTCAGGAGGGAGTACTCTAGATCATCAAATATAGGATATATTGGAAATAATGGATTAATATAAGATTAGTATTAGAAACGCTAACAAATATTGGGACATTTTTATACTTTTACAATGCTTGGAATGGATTTAAAAAATTAGTCTATATCGATATATAAACAACACACTAACCATGTTATAATTATTATTCCTAGATAACTAATGTGAATGGTCAACTGGGAATAGATACACAATTAAATAGACTATGATCAAACCATGAAAATCACCATTGGAATGACACGATCCATATTTCATGTTTACTGCATTTTTTGTACTAATAATTCAATTACCACATTATTATACATTTTCTCCCAAATCTACAAATCTTTAACCTTATGAAACATTAATTCCATTAAAACCACAAAATCGATATAATAATATAGAAATTAACCTAACAATATCTTGTAGGTAATCAAAATAATCCCCAGAATAAATTTTTATACCCTTATAAAGCACTCAAGATCATATACCTACAAAGAGGTAAACCCACTACTACCTCATCAATGCTTCCTACTCTCACATCTGATGGCTATCATTTTTTAAACTTCCACTATACACAAACTAACGGAATAATTTTAACACACATCATATTATTAGTTTCATCCAAAATCTAAATAATTTTCTCAACCAATGAGGTTTTGGAATCTAGATAAACATCCTCCAATTCAACCACATAGGTATGATCTAGATGACACTTCTTTAGATTGAAACATGGAACACATAGTGAATCCGTTACATTTGATATTGTATGTTCAATAAATATTCATCCTTTATAAGTTTCTTTAATGATCTAAAAATGTCAAATATAATATAGATCCATCATACTCATCATTCCAATGTTATGATTACTATGTTAAAATAATCAATAAAAAAAATTTAATCACCAAACCAAAATTCTAATAGACAATAATGGTGATCATCATATGATTATCCAAGACAATAAACTATCAATAACCAATTATCATTCAACTATGCCTTCTCATTCATATTTTTAAAAAATCAGACTCTTATGAGTGACCTATCACAAAGAATTACACAACAAAATAGAGTTACACATGGAAACCCATGCAATTATACAACGTGATATATTTATCTAAAATATTATTAACAATTATTTTAGGAAAATTTGTTCAAGGATTAAAGATTATTCAATGACCCTCCAAAATCAAGCATTCATTTCCAATGTATATATTCTATAATCCAAATGGTTTTCTTAGTCTGAGTATCCATCTTTGGAAGATACACCACAATCAACTTCAACTGAAAACTCATCACCTCCTATAATCTCTTCCTGAATATAGATGTCATGTTTGAGTCTGTATCATAATAAATAGTTGATGGGACACTATGATGCTTCACAATGTCCCAAACATAAAATCTATTAATATATTCTAACTTTATCGAATCATTGAGTGGAATGAGATGTGCCAATTTAGTGACTCTGTTAATGGCCACCCTAATATCATCATTTACTCCGGGTGTATAAGATAGTTTAATCATGAATTCCATGGATATCACATCTAATATACAAACTATAACTGTAAAGAGAAGTAACAACCCAACAGGTTGTTAGTGATTTTTGATTTGGAAAGTAAGTTTTCACGAAATAAAGTTTTCAATTGACAACCTCATCATGGACCACCGATATTGATGTCTCAAATCATGATACATCATAAAGTCACCATGATGACTATTTCATCTTGAATAGTGTCTGTTATCCAGCAACTCCTTCCTCTGATATAGATAAATGACCAATAAATGTCAATAAATAAAATTACCACTGAGAAACTATGACTAATCACTCATGTTATCCCCATCAAATTATAATTTAATAGAACAATTACAATATATATTTATTGCATTCCACAGCCAAATCTAATCATAATATGATGAGTTATATTTTAGAAATCTAATAAAAACTATCTACAGGACTCTTCAACTTCCAATATATTCCAAAAAATATACTCATAAAATAGCACTACTCTATTAATTCTTTCAAGGATTGAGTCAGTAAAACCCTACTCAACATATAAGTGACAACATTCCATTTTCAAGGTGAATATGAAATATCTAAATTATACATTCTATGATCTTCAAACATATATCGCTACCATATGTTGATGTCTCTTAGGGTGAAAATATACTATAGACATTAATTTCATAAGAGTATACATCATGAGTACAAAATCATGGTAATTTGACAGATTTTTTCTTCTCCTGAGATCATAATTAGTGAGATCGAGTGTCCACCATCTAGTTTCCATGTTTCAATACACACCCAAAACCCATAACCAAGGATTCAAAATAAGTATTATTTATCAAAAACCAACATAGGAAGAATCTGAACTAGTGTCAAATTCAATCTCATCTTTAGTTCCTCAAATTATATAAGATACTTCTCATTCCATTTGAATATAAAACCCTTATAGTTTTACATGGTCTTAAAATATGAAATTATGGATAAACCCAAAACAGTATATCTATAATAACATATTAAATCAAATAAGAATTATATTTCAGACACTTTTTTGGGTTTTCTCATAATATATAACTAACTAAATCTTCATAGTTTCCACTAAGATGCCCCTACAAGATATGAAAATCTCTAGTAATGTTTCTTCTCATATACAAAACCAACACTTGGAAAGATTCCCATACAATAGATGTTCTTTTAATATTATAAAAATAACGTCCAAATGATATCTATGTTCCTCTTAAGACTTGGAGTACACCAAAATACCATCCACCAATATAACTAAGAATTTTTATAATAACCAATGAATAATAAAATTTATCGATACCATAAATACCAAAAAACTATTGATAAGATCAAATGAAATTACTAGTAACTTGAAATTAGTATACCTACTACTAAATATTTTCATTGGAATATCCTCTAATTAAACTTTTAATTGATGGTACATTTATCACATGTCAATATTAGAAAACCATTGTCTCTTATGTGTTTATAAAACATTTCATAAATCCTAGAAATATGATAAGTGTTATTAATATTGACTTGGTAAAGCATTGAGTAATAAACCTAAAGAATGAAACTTATGTCTTCTTTCTATTAAAATTAAATTGGGGATGTTCTAGAATACATTAATGGATAAATAAATTTCATATCCTCATGATCGTCAAGATGAAAATTAATCTCCTTAAACCTAGTAGATTCCAGATGATAATATAGAAATGAAATGGGTCACATCGTAAAGTGGTGGTTAAATGATTACATTACTTCAATAAAAGGTTGTACCAAGAATAATCATCCCGAAAGACATCAGGGTACTCACTCACCATTGAAGGTAGAATTATACAAAAACATTGGTTATTGTATTCCAGAGAAATATCTAAAAAAC
Source organism: Viscum album (assembly GCA_963277665.1). Lineage (NCBI taxonomy): Eukaryota > Viridiplantae > Streptophyta > Magnoliopsida > Santalales > Viscaceae > Viscum > Viscum album. The sequence continues at coordinate 1,677,590,176 of OY728133.1, forward strand.
TAGCATTAATTAATTATAAAATAAGGAATAATATTCCCCACTCTCACTAATCATAGATCACACTCACCATAGAAGACATGAGGTACTCTTTCTAAATAAAGAAACCGAAATAAAAAATGATAATTATTGAATTGGGACATAAAAACTATCATTAAATCCATGCCATAAAAAGCCAAAGATATCAATTTCCTGAACTAATAATTCCAAAATATCTTTAGAATTAGAAATCATCACATGACACTCTAGATATTTAAAACCATTCCTCTCCATCTTTCCTAAGGGAGTGGAAAAATCTGTTATGAATGGAATATGATAAGAATAAAATACCATCTTATAAATCACATTAAATGATATAAAGGAATGAAATGAATTAGTATCAGGTAATTATAAAACAATAGAAAATTAAATAAATGGTGTATATCTCAATGATGGTGACCATGCTTTATATTCTTCTACTACAAGCTCTACTAGATAATGACGGCCAACCTCAAATCCTCTTTACACTATCTATACATACTGAGCATCCCATTTAGTGTAATAGTTAGCTCCACATATATTTTTATAAAAAAATAGAATTGAGATCCTTTGTTAACCATGGATCATACTGTTCTTCTTTAAGGTACCTATACACACAAGCAAATGAATTTATAATAATTTCCATATATGTGGAATTATCTGTGTGTTATCCAATAATAAGGATTTTTCTAGCCAAATATGCTACAATGTATGTATGTAACACAACTCTATCCAAAATTTAATTTCACATCATGCCCACTACCCTGGTTTGGATCACCTTACTTCATATTCTAGCTTGTATACAAATACTAGTTTCCCCATACATTTTCTAAAACTCCACTGAGACCATTATTTCTGATTACATCTTCCTCTACCATAAATTCATTATCCACAACCATTACATAGTCTAGTAAGCACAAAAGAATAACCCTATTCTAGATATTATGAATAATCCCAATACAAAATTCCTATCATTAAGGTAGCAATTAGTAAGAAACACTAGTGAAAAATTTATCCACTCATCAAAATGATTTGAGTACTCTATCACAGAACTGTCTCCTTATTCTAAAGTCACAGACTTTTAGATTTAGCCAAATAAAATGTTTATGGGTTTAAATATTAGTTGGATGTGTTCTAAGTGAGTTCATAATAATATTTAGAAATAAAAATAGTGTCCCCCCAATTCCATCTAGGTCCTTCAATCATATAAGTTGGAAGTCAAACCATAGATACCTTAGGAGTGTAACAGCATTAGTTTTTAAAAATACGATCATCATGTTTGATTAAATATATAACACAAGACACTAATATTAGAAGTGAATATTTAATCTTGAGACATTGTTATACATTTAATTTATGATAAATTCATTATCTTTTATACATTTTGATGCACGAAACTCTAGGTTTGAACAATACATGACACTCTTTCAAAATATTATTATGTAAAATTATCAATATAACCTAGTCATAAATTTAAAGAGTATGAATAGTACTAACAATGTTATAAAATAATTATGGTTTACAAAAAAAATCAATAGTTATTAATTGATTATAAATAATATATGAATAATTTGAAAGTAAATGAAAAGTATTCTAAAAAATTTCTTATTTCTAAAAGGTAGTTTAGTAACGCTTTTTACACATAATCAATAAATAACTTGTACAACTTTTAAAAAAATTATTTCCAAAAATAATATATATTTTTAAAATTATAATTTATGAATTATCTTAGGGGGAATTTTTGTATTTTTCAATGATATTTCATTTTTATGATTAATACTGAAAAATATAGATTTTTACTCAAACATGCTTTTTTTAATATAAATATATTGAATGTTAAATTATATTTCAAATAGTTTTAATGTAAAATTAGTTCAATTTTATTATAATTTAACAAATTTATGTCATTTTAATCAATTATATATTGAATTTGGATATTAAAACCTCTTATACATATTAGACACTTCTCTTTGAAAACCTTAATTTTTTCATCAAGTCTACATGTATAATTGTAAATTTAATTCTCCCAATTATGTGAATAAAAATTTGGAAATATATATATAATATTTGGAATCAAAAAAAATTAAATTACACTATAATGTCTAGATAAATTTTTTTACCAAAATGAATTGTCAAGACATTAAAAATAAATTACCAATGTTAAGGGAAAATGGGATTACATTGAGGATAATCTAGGAAGATAATGGTTAAAATGACATAGAATCTTGTTTAAATTTTATTTTATGTAAGTATTTCAACCTTATACTATATAAAAATTTGAACATATTTTTATTTTTATTCTTTTATCATGTACATGAATTTATGATTTCAGATTTTTTTGTAAATTTTCAAGTAATTTCTATGTGAGTTCTTTTTCCTCACTAGTAAAAGGGTACTATCTTTATTAAATTATTAAGAAATATTAATCCCATTGGTTCATGAAAAACAAGAGAAATTTTCTCCCAAGCATTCATAAAAATATTCTAGTGCTAATGATCCTCCCAAATGTATATCCATAGGATCTTTAAGAGAAGATCTAAAGGCAGTTTCTTTATAAGATGGTAATTATCATTAAAATAGACTTTCACTTTATTTCTACTTTTTCAACCATGAATAATGTCTTAAAATTACTATATAATTACAATAGTATCTAAAATATTATTATTTTTTATTATGTTTTTGGAATAAAATTTACTCATCCCCACATTGATCAAATTAGATATGAAATCAACAATAGTGTGTATGGTGGACTACAACCTTGCGAACCGTTGTACAAAATTTACATAAATTTTTGTTTAAGGATATATAATGATGGATTTAACAATTTTAAATAATATTTATTATATTATTATACTTATTAATTTTAAATATAATATATACTTTTTTACATTCCATTCTATTTCAAATACAACAAATTCGCTTGTGTGTATGACGAACTACTACCTCGTGAAGCGATGCGGTTCGTTTTTCACAAATTATTAAAATGAATATAATATGTTTAAATTTAATGAATATATGTAAAATATATGTGATATGGTTTTTCTCATTAATATATTTCCCACTTCTTTACCCTTTCACTGTTAATGGGAATGAGATCATCGTTTGCGCCTGCGTACGACCTACCGTATCCACATAGTGATAAAATTCATTTTCCAATAAAATAATCATAAATGGTTGTAAAAATCAATCTATATTGTAAATATGATATTTAAATCATTATTTTAATTCTTTATATGATATATATCATATGAAAAATAATTTTATCATTCAATAAAAGACGCAAATGAGAATACAAGGTAATTAAAACCATAAATAATGAGAATAATAAGATTTTTCTTTCAAATGGGTGGTAAAATATTACACGCGGATCATATATTATATTATCACTATTATAAAATATTCTTAATAAACATGTATGATTAAAATAAATCCTATTTTACGAGTTTCTCATGTCACTTATACTTTTGTGCGACATTGGTCATATTTACCATTTAATTACTTTTTGTGGTGTATATTATATCCATTTGATAAGTTATATAAAAAATATATTTATTATAAATGTACATAATGTTTCATTTTATTTCATTTATTTAATTATTATTATGATTTATATTTTACCAATGTGGTAAGGTTTTATTTCATAATCTCATCATTACTGGGGACTATATATTTCTATATCTCCCATAGGTTAATTATTAGATATCAATATATTAAAATAAATAAATTTTCATCGCCAATAGTTATTTATAGACATTATCATGTAATTCATCCATTTTTCCACTCTTTGAAAGAAAAAATTATTGAGAAAAAGTTTTTATGTAAATATGAATTTATTTATTGCTTATGTAGGAAATCATTTCTCATTAGAACCAATGTTTTCTAAAAATGTTTTAAAAATGTTATTTAACATATTAATAATGATTTATTGACTTAATTTATACCATTATTACATTTTAAAAAATGTTTTTAAAGCAATATTCATTTTGTTTTCAATATAATGCTTGTTTGAATGTTTATGAAAATGTGAATGTGTTCTCTATTTTAATGCATAAGACATGAAAAATATATTAAAATTACATAAAAAATAGATGTTTTTAATCTTATTTTGTATGTTTTTTAATTTTATTTTATAAAAATATTAATTTCTAATTTTCACTATTTTTAATGGTGTTTTTAAAAATGAAAAGGAAGTTTTTATCAAAAACACATATAGATCGTTTCATTTAATTTTTATTCATAATCAACATTAATCCACTATTTTAATTATGATAAAATAATTATTTGTTGAAATTATACAATCCCTATTTTTTTCTCTAGATGTTTTAGGATTACATTGAAGTATAATTTACTATTTATTTTTATTCAACCCTTTACAATGGATGATTTATCAATAAGTTTATAGATTGGGGTTTGTATTAATATTGTTTATGTTAGTTTCTCTATATTAATTTTAATGTGGAATATATATCACCCCATCCATATGAGGAATACATTTATATTATTTTGTGGCAGGCAGGGCCTGCTATGTAACCTCGATGCATCATAAGGTGTAACGCATCGACCCCAGTTACCCAGAGTTGGTGAATTATTACATAACATTGACATGATCATGAATCATCAAGTCTCGAAAAAAGATTAGATAAGTAGCCTTGGAAACAGTAGACATATTCATATATATTACATTACATGATCAAGTGAAAAACTAAAACAGCATAGTCTCCATAGTTCACACTCATATCCCTTTAGACTATCCATATAGGTCAGTCATAAAATACATCTTCACATCATAGGAAAAATAATACATAGAATGGGGTGAGCTCAGATGCTCAGAAAGGATAAAAATATAGCAAAAAAATTTAAAAATAAGAATAAACATTTATGGTAATGTATAACAAAAACAAAAGCCTTTTAAACTTAAACATCAGCATAATATGGAAAAAATAAAACAAAATAATTCCATATAATTATTCACATGGACATTTTAATAGTAGAATAATAACATGAAATATCAATTACATCATTCATAATTATGGAATGCATAATTCCAGACTATCATAACCACATAGTAAAGTCCTTGTGCCAAATCTACAAATAAGATTTTGTAAAGGCCTTGTTCCAAGACACTAGTTTGACTCAAGAGACATATGGATGTATCAAATAGCTATAGCGGAATCCACCCATCACTAAGTAAGTCCAACGCATTCCTCATATTAAAAGATTGAAGCATAACATTAACTTTCATATTAAAACTAGCATACGAAATTTCAATAAATTAACGACAAACCATGCATTGTATAAAAATAGCACATCCACATTCAAAAATAACTCATTCAATAAAATATAGAAGATTTTATTGTAATATATTAACCTCAATCAAGAATAATTAAGGATATTGTCATAGATGAAAATAATCAACAAAACAATTTGAGATAAATATTCCACTTTTTCATTAAAACATTTTAATGTCACGCTATTTATCAAGAAGCCGTTAAAAATAGATTATTGAATCAAAGTATCCCTGTAACACCCCAGGTAAATAAATAATATGACATTTCATATTTATCCATATTTGTGAATAAAATATTTAAATAACTTTAAAGGGGACTCTATGCTCGATGGCGTACCCAACACGCAACAACGAGTTTCTTGGAAATCTTACGTTGCACTCTAATAATAAAATAATATTATTTTAAATGGTAGTTAACATGTAGCCGTTGTAATGGCGGGAATGGATAGGAATAACTAAAATATGATTATATATGTTTTTAAATGTTTTTACATTTATCCAATAAAAGATAATGGCTTAAAATACAGAAAGAAATCAATTTTAGGCGTATATGCCCTAGTTTTCACTAAAGGTTCACTTATCACCTTTTGATGGAGAACCGTCGTTAAATATAGTTTTGATCACTCTTATACATTCTTTTGGACCAAATAAAACTCTAATTAAGAATTGGGACATCAAAATTTACTTTGTGTAAATTTTTGGTATCTTTCCGATAAAGTTCATTTTTTTAATGAATAGTGTATAATGTTGTATTTTAATTCAAAACCACTTTTTAATCTAATTTATTTATATTATTAGATTATATTTTGAATTGGTTTTAAAGTGAAATTAGAAAATATTTTTACCATTAAATCCAATAGTGTTCGTTGGAATTAATTTCACTTAGAAATCAGACTTAAACTAGTGTCAATCTTTTGATACTTATTGTTTCATAAAACACGCTATTTGTCATCACAGCGGGAATTAATTATTAGATTAATTAATGTGACTTATATTTTTTGAATTTTGTAAAATGGACTTCATTTTTGAATTCAGAATATCAAATATAGCTTAGGGTGAATTTTTGGGATTTTTCTGAAAAACTTTAATTTTTGATGAATAGTGAAACCACTAAGTGGTATTTATAAAAACTGATTTTCCATTTAAATGAAATTTTGCCATCATTGTGTTTTGATTTTAAAAAATCCGACATACATTGTTGTCATTAAGAAGTAAAATGTGGTTCAATGAGATTAAAATAATTTTTTGTGAATTGTAACTTATTAAGTTTTTAATCGCGATTAGTGGTAATTAGTGTAGTTTAAGGTAAAAATAATGCTTTAATAAAATGAGATGAGCATGACACATGTCTTACCCTAATTGGTTGTATCATGGAAGAACAGTACAAGACATGGGTCTACTTGGAGACCCCATGGATCCACTTTGTTTGGGAAATGACATAAATAACATTTTATTTAATGTAAAAGTAAAATTGACACAAACATAATATGTTTTACTAAAACAAATTTTAAGTGGGGTTATACAAGTCATCTTTTTGATTATAAATATTCATTGGAAATATAAAAAGATTTCCTATATCATAGTATTTTTTTATAATTTTTAGACATTAAATAAGTTAAATTATTTATGACATAATAATGATGCAGTGATGACATCATTATTTGACGATTTAAATAATATGGAATGATAATGTAAAATCTATGAACTAAACATGTCCAAAACATATTGGATGAGTGTATTTAGAAGCCTTATCACCTTATCCACGAATTATATTAGTGTGGGACCTTTTTAAACCGAAACACATTTTCAAATAGAGTAATATTTCTTTACTTTCCAAAAGTGCCCCTCCTCTCCTCTTATTAAAGGCCCCCACCTCTACCTCATTTAACACACTCCTCAAGCCTTTGGCTCGGCCAAACCCTGCCCATTTAATCTATACACATCCCTCTACTCATCCTAGAGGATTCCCTTTGGGAAGAATCCTTTCAAAGGAAGCCTTTAGGCTCAAATCAAAAGGAGTTACACTTTTAAAGGTAATTCATTCTCTCATGTTCATTTGTTTTATTTTGCTTCTCCAACCCCCTAAACTCTTTTTATTTACTTATTTTATAACAACAAGAGTATCTTCAACATACTAGGATGTTGTTATAGGATTTATTCGAGCTAAACTCTCACACAACTACATCAAATGGTTAAAGAACATACGGTTTCCGTAGATGGTGAAATTCTGCCTCCTGAAACGATGATTGTTCAATACTCATTTAACACCTTCAAAGGTGGCCATTATGATGTCACTATTTTTATATATGATATATAATATGTTTATGTTTTGTTTATGCTTCTGTATTTTCCATTTTTGTCTTACCATTATGGCTTCCATTATGGGTATACGCGATATCTTCATTTAAGGAAGTGCGGACTACCGCCCCCTCAAAGTGATTTGATTCGTTAAATATCATATGTGGTATGTATAAAGGATGGAAATATGATATTATATATGATATTATACTGGAATTATAATATATCTTTATATCATTATTATTCCATTCTATAAAATACGAAATAGAAATGAAAGTAGCGTTCATGCGTACGTACGGCTTACCGTCTCCATGAACGGTGCATTTCATTTCTTACCTCTAAATGATTATGTAATGTTATAAATGCATGCATGTACTGGATATATATGACATATATGATATCTACATAATGAATACAATTCTGGATATAATAAACATTTGGCCACACGAACAACATGTAATTGTAAGAAGTCCACTTTTGACTTAAGAACCAAATATCGACAAAAAATATATTATTAACTTAAATGATTAAATAATGTTTATGACATGGTAATAAGTGGTATAAAAGTAATAATGAACTTGAAAAAGGTTCTTAAGGAATTAGAAATTAACTCAAGTTTATTATTCAGCAGATTAAAGAACGATCGAGTCAAGTCGGACCCAAGGTAAGGGATCCTACTCCTCTCTTTTTTTTTAAGTACACACTTTTATGTCATTCCTTTTAAAGCTCATATTTCCTGTTATTGGGATGATATTTTATATTAAAATTACTGTAATTTTTATCTTCATGTGATTAGGGACCCTATTATCTCTCTTCAATCCATTTTGGAAGTTTTGAGTGGCGCCGTTAGACTGCCGAACTTTCGTAAGAGATCTAACCTCTCTCTTTCTTTTTAAGTACTCTCCTTTATGTCACTTCTTTTAAACTCCTCCTTGTAATGTTGGGGGATGTTCTTTTATATTCCTCTTTCTGTACATTTTATTTTAATGTGATGAGATACCCTATTTGATCTCATCAATCCATATTCGTAAGTTTTATGTGGCACTGTTAGGCAGCCGACTTTTCATAAGGGATTTTTCATCTCACTTTTATTCCCGTGGGATTTATGCTACATTTGCCACAAATTCCATTGAGTGGTGTCTGTACTGCCCATTATTCTAATATTTGTGTAATATACTTTCTCTTATGAGAATTTACATCAATGATCTATTTTCCTTCTTTCATGGGGTGTATGTTTTGAAAGATACCCATGTCGGTAAGGGAACCTTTCACCCTCCTCTTTTTTAAAAGACTTATTTTGTTGGGTCTTTTAATTTACATATTGTTATGTTGGGATATGTTCTCATATATCCTTATTGATGTAAATTTTATGTCCAAGTGATGAGATACACTTTTTATCTCTCATCAACTCATTTTGATGTGATGTCGTTAGGCTATCAAGGGAACTTTTTAACCCAATTTCGATTTCTTTGGGTTGAACATGTAGTCATTGAATATGTCATCCATTGAATATGTGTGAATGGCCTTTTATTGTTTTACACTTAATATCCACTTATATTGGGTGTATTTATATTTGTCACACATATTTTTGAGATTTATTTGTCCTTAATTTAAGGATACCTTCTTTATAAGGGATTTCATCACATTTGACATTTCTATTGAGGGTTCATTGTTGTTATGCACCAATTCACTCTTATATGGTGTATATACTGTCCTTTGGAGTATTATATCATGAATCCTTTTATTCTCATGATATTATAAAGCTCTGACTAAATGTTATTCCTCGATTATTGTATTCAAGTGTCTCTAATTTTTGTAAAACCCCTTTAACCAAAATATAGTTTTAAATGTTTTAATTATTTGTTCTTATTAATATCCATGTTTTCAAAATGGTTTTAAGGATTTATTTATATGGATATTAATGGTTTAAAATGTTAAAAGCTTCAAGGTGGTATGGGACACTTTGATTTAAAAATCTCTTTATTAAATGTTTTAAATGGTTTTGGAAATGGTTTCTTTTTGAATGGATTCATTATTTCAATGTCCTAAAATGTTATATTGTGAATGAAATGTGGAAATGTTATGTTTCCTTTAATCATGTTTATGTGATACGATTATGTTATGGTTCTTGGGCATTGTTATGAAGAACGGGTGGTTCCGTGATAAACTAAGGGCAGGTGAGCCCGTTATAGCTCTCCAATGCATTGGGTAACGCGAATGAGTGAAACGTTAAGGTTTCTCCGAAGAGATTTAGGGAATATAATGTGATGGGTATTCCAAACGTAACCAAGAGGGTTACTCCCCACGTAAGAATGTTATGAATGCCTCAAGTTACCTTTATGTCTTATGTTTTCTATGATTTATTCATGGTTTGATGAGGTATGTTAAAGTGCCTATGTTTTATGGGTAAAGTATGATTTCATTCTTATGTATATATGAACTCATGTTTCCTTTCCATATTTTTATAACCCTTACTGAGCTTTTTATGCTCATCCCAAGTTTTTGAAATGTTTTTCACAGGTCAAGGGAAAGGTACATGATGTGATGATAGTGTCAAGTATGTTTCAAGAAAGAATCCGTGTTATATTTTAAATATGTTTCCGTTGAAGGGAAGAATGAATACTATCTTTTATGTAACCACTTTGTTTAAATGTGGAATGTAATGCAAGTTTCATGATCTAATTCTCTAAAACTCTAAAACTGAAAAGATCCTCAATGTGTAATCTTGTAATAACTCAAGATTAAGTAAGGTTTAAGGCTGGGGCCTTATAGTTGGTATCAAAGGCCGGTTTAGATAACTTTAGAGGTTAGGGTATTCTTTAATCATAAGTGACATTACCATAATGGTTAGGATTTCAGAAAGAGCCATAGTTTTAGATAAAGTGATTGAGTAAGTATATCTTAGTGTTTACCTTCCTCGTTAGTACATGATGGTTTTGTTGATATACTCACACTGACCTTTTTGGTTTTAGTAAATGGATGGATCTAGCAGGCACCAAAGTGACAATGGGTTTGAAGGAAACTGTGGTGGTTCTCTGATTGAGATACCGGATGAGATGGGGGATTCAATGAGGAATCTCATGGCTTTTCTAAACCAACTATCAAGGAGTCATGATCAACCACTTGAACCTTGGTGAGTTCTCTAATGCATCATGTACGAGATGGCCAACTCGATGTGGAAATTCAGGTAATAATTATTAAGGTAACCATTAGGGTTTATATGATCCTTACTTTTGAGGTAATTATGGGTTATTATATGATATGATGGAAAATGAAGGGCATGAGATAAACTTGAGGTTAAAATATGTTATGATTATTCTTGAAGATTTTATCTCATTTTGGGGAATGTTTTAAGAATTATATTGTTTTGGAAAAAGGACAACACGCAGACCGTGTGACATCCCGTCGCGTCGGACAAAGCTGCGGGAATCGAACCCACAACCAAAGTGCGACTGGTATTTATCGCCTACCACTGGACTACGTGAAGTCCCTGGTTAGTTTGACCGATTATTTTTAGTTATATGATTTTATGAATTAAGAGTAAGTTGATTTTGGAGGATATGTGATTAGGATAATTACTTTTCAATGTGAGACTTTAGGAGCAACTGATGTTGTTTGGAGATAAATGTTACGATTTAACCTGGTAGACTATGTGACTAAATCCTTCAAATATTTGGGTTTCAATCTTAGTTTGGTTTACTTTGAAGAATTTTATGGACAAATGGCCCTCGTTGAACTTTGGGTTTTGTTGGACAAATTTTGGAGATTAAGAATAGATTTTCTTTTTATAAAGGGTTATCCTTTTCTGGATTATCTGATCTTGTACTAGCCTTTTTGGTTTTGGTTTTGGTTAAAGACATGGGAAGTATATAGTTCTATTTTATGGATTAGGTGATTCTCTAGAAGTTGATTATAGTACTCTTAATGTGAACAAGTCTTCCTAAATACTCGTCTTTTGGAGAAAATATGAGTTTGTGTAAGGAATCTAATAAAAGTTGAAAGTCAATATAATAAGTGGTTATGATTCCTTATGAATAAATTCCTCAATAAAAAGTAACTTAAAACAAAAATGTTGTCTATTAACTTTTCCTAGTGGGGAATTGAATACCGTTTAACCCATCACAAGTTTTTGATTTTCTCGTGGTTAACTTTCTCTTAAACATGTTTTCTATCACTCTCCATCAGAACATGACCCTTTGTTTTTTCCTCCATATCCATATTTTCATACTTGGAATCCTAGTATGGGTTAACTCGGGTGACCTTTGTACTTATCTCTCTTTATTTTAAAGTGTTTTTTTACCGACTTTTGTTCCAATGTGGGACTTTCAAGGATGTTTCCAAGCGCAATTTTAAAATTGCGAGGACGCAATTCCCAAAAGGGGGGAAGGATGTAACACCCCAGGTAAATAAAGAATATGACATTTCATATTTATCCATATTTGTGAATAAAATATTTAAATAACTTTAAAGGGGACGCTATGCTCGATGGCCTACCCAACACGCAACAACGAGTTTCTTGGGAATCTTACGTTGCACTCTAATAATAAAATAATATTATTTTAAATGTTAGTTAACATGTAGCCGTTGTAATGGCGGGAATGGATAGAAATAACTACAATATGATTATATATGTTTTTAAATGTTTTTACATTTATCCAATAAAAGATAATGGCTTAAAATACGGAAAGAATTCAATTTTAGGCGTATATGCCCTAGTTTTCACTAAAGGTTCACTTATCACCTTTTGATGGCGAACCGTCATTAAATATAGTTTTGATCACTCTTATACATTCTTTTGGAACAAATAAAACTCTTATTAAGAATCGGGACATCAAAATTTACTTTGTGTAAATTTTTGGTATCTTTCCGATAAAGTTCATTTTTTTAATGAATAGTGTAAAATGTTGTATTTTAATTCAAAACCACTTTTTAATCTAATTTATTTATATGATTAGATTATATTTTGAATTGGTTTTAAAGTAAAATTAGAAAATATTTTTACCATTAAATCCAATAGTGTTCGTTGGAATCAATTTCACTTTGAAATCAGACTTAAACTAGTGTCAATCTTTTGATACTTGTTGTTTCATAAAACACGCTATTTGTCATGACAGCGGGAATTAATTATTAGATTAATTAATGTGACTTATATGTTTTGAATTTTGTAAAACGGACTTCATTTTTGAAATCAGAATATCAAATATAGCTTAGGGTGAATTTTTGGGATTTTTCTGAAAAACTTCAATTTTTGATGAATAGTGAAACCACTAAGTGGTACTTATAAAAACTGATTTTCCGTTTAAATGAAATTTTGCCATCATTGTGTTTTGATTTTAAAAAATCCGACATACATGGTTTTCATTAAGAAGTAAAATGCGGTTCAATGAGATTAAAATAATTTTTCGGTGAATAGTAACTTATTAAGTTTTTAATCGCGATTAGTGGTAATTAGTGTAGTTTAATGTAAAAATAATGCTTTAATAAAATGAGATGAGCTTGACACATGTCTTACCCTCATTGGTTGTATCATGGCCGACCAAGACAATCCATGGGTCAACTTGGGGACCCCATTGATCCACTTTGGTTGGGAAATGACATAAATAACATTTTATTTAATGTAAAAGTAAAATTGACACAAACATGATATGTTTTAATAAAACAATTTTTAAGTGGGGTTATACAAGTCATATTTTTGATTATAAATATTCATTGGAAATCTAAAAATATTTCCTACATCAGAGTATTTGTTTTATAATTTTTAGACATTAAATAAATTAAATTATTTATGACATAATAATGATGCAGCGATGACATCATTATTTGACGATTTAAATAAAATGGAAAGATAATGTAAAATCTATGAACTACACATGTCCAAATATTATTGGATGAGTGGATTTCGAAGCCTTATCACCTTATGCACGAATTATATCAATGTGGGACCTTTTGAAACCGAAACACATTTTCAAATAAAGTAATATTTATTTACTTTCCAAAAGTTCCCGTCCTCTCCTCTTATAAAAGGCCCCCACCTCTACCTCATTTAACACACTCCTCAAGCCTTTGGCTCGGCCAAAACCTGCCCATTTACTCTCTCCACATCCCTCTCCTCATCCTAGAGGATTCCCTTTGGGCAGAATCCTTTCAAAGGAAGCCTTTAGGCTCAAATCAAAATGAGTTACACTTTTAAAGGTAATTCATTCTCTCATGTTCATTTGTTTTATTTTTCTTCTCCAACCCCCTAAACACTTTTTATTTATTTATTTTGTAAAAACACCAGTATCTTCAATATACTAGGATGTTTTTATAAGATTTATTCAAGCTAAACTCTCACAAAACTACATCAAATGGTTAAAGAACATACGGTTTCCGTGGATGGTGAAAATCTGCCTCCCGAAACGATGATTGTTCAATACTCATTTAACACCTACAAAGGTGGCCATTATGATGTCACTATTTTTATATATGATATATAATATGTTTATGTTTTATTTATGCTTATGTATTTTTCTTTTTTTTTCTGCCTTTATGGCTTCCATTATGGGTATATGCGATATCTTCATTTAAGGAAGTGCGGACTACCGCCCCTCAAAGTGATTTGATTCGTTAAATACCATATGTGGGATGTATAAAGGATGGAAATATGATATTATATATGATATTATACTGGAATTATAATATACCTTTATATCATTATTATTCCATTCTATAAAACACGAAATAGAAATGAAAGTAGCGTTCATGCGTACGTACGGCTTACCGACTCCATGAACGGTGCATTTCATTTCTTACCTCTAAATGATTATGTAATGTTATAAATGCATGAATGTACTGGATATATATGAAATATATGATATCTACATAATGAATACAATTCTGGATATAATAAACATTTGGCCACACGAACAACATGTAATTGTAAGAAGTCCACTTTCGACTTAAGAACCAAATATCAGCACAACAAATATTATTAACTTAAATGATTAAATAATGTTTATGACATGGTAATAAGTGGTATAAAAGTAATAATGAACTTGAAAAAGGTTCTTAAGGAATTATAAATTATCTCAAGTTTATTATTCAGGATATTAAAGAACGATCGAGTCAAGTCGGACCCGAGGTAAGGGATCCTACTCCTCTCTTTCTTTTTAAGTACACACTTTTATGTCATTCCTTTTAAAGCTCATATTACCAGTTATTGGGATGATATTTTATATTACAATTACTGTAATTTTTATCTTCATGTGATTAGAGACCCTATTATCTATCATCAATCCATTTTGGATGTTTTGAGTGGCCCCGTTAGGCTGCAGAACATTCGTAAGAGATCTAACCTCTCTCTTTCTTTTTAAGTACTCTCCTTTATGTCACTTCTTTTAAACTCCTCCTTGTAATGTTGGGGGATGTTCTTTTATATTACTCTTGCTGTACATTTTATTTTAATGTGATGAGATACCCTATTTGATCTCATCAATCCATATTCGTAAGTTTTATGTGGCGCCGTTAGGCTGCCGACTTTTCATAAGGGATTTTTCATCTCACTTTTATTCCCGTGGGATTTATGCTACATTTGCCACAAATTCCATTGAGTGGTGCATGTACTGCCCATTATTCTAATCATTGTGTAATATAATTTCTCTTATTAGTATTTACATCAATGATCTGTTGTCCTTCTTTCATGGGGTGTATGTTTTGAAAGATACCCAAGTCGGTAAGGGAACCTTTCACCCTCCTCTTTTTTAAAAGACTTCTTTTGTTGGGTCTTTTAATTTACATATTGTTATGTTGGTATATGTTCTCATATATCCTTATTGATTTAAATTTTATTTCCAAGTGATGAGATACACTTTTTATCTCTCATCAACTCATTTTGATGTGATGCCGTTAGGCTGTCAAGGGTACTTTTTAACCCAATTTCGATTTCATTGGGTTGAACATGTAGTCATTGAATATGTCATCCATTGAATATGTGTGAATGGCCTTCTATTGTTTTACACTTAATATACACTTATATTGGGTGTATTTATATTTGTCACACATATTTTTCAGATTTCTCTGTCCTTAATTTAAGGATACCTTCTTTATAAGGGATTTCATCACATTTGACATTTCTATTGAGGGTTCATTGTTGTTATGCACCAATTCACTCTTATATGGTGTATATACTGTTCTTTGGAGTATTATATCATGAATCCTTTTATTATCATGATATTATAAAGTTCTGACTAAATGTTATTCCTCAATTATTGTATTCAAGTGTCTCTAATTTTGGTAAAACCCCTTTAACCAAAATATCGTTTTAAATGTTTTAATTATTTGTTCTTATTAAATACATGTTTTCAAAATGGTTTTAAGGATTTATTTATATGGATATTAATGGTTTAAAATGTTAAAAGCTTCAAGGTGGTATGGGACACTTTGATTCAAAAATCTCTTTATTAAATGTTTTAAATGGTTTTGGAAATGGTTTCTTTTTGAATGGATTCATTATTTCAATATCCTAAAATGTTATATTGTGATTGAAATGTGGAAATGTTATGTTTCCTTTATTCATGTTTATGTGATACGATTATGTTATGGTTCTTGGGCATTGTTATGAAGAACGGGTGGTTCCGTGATAAACTAAGGGTGGGTGAGCCCGTTATAGCTCTCCAATGCATTGGGTAACGCGAAGGAGTGAAACGTTAAGGTTTCTCCGAAGAGATTTAGGGGATATACTGTGATGGGTATTCCAAACGTAACCAAGAGGGTTACTCCCCACGTAAGAATGTTATGAATGCCTCAAGTTACCTTTATGTCTTATGTTTTCTACGATTTATTCATGGTTTGATGAGGTATGTTAAAGTGCCTATGTTTTATGGGTAATGTATGATTTCATTCTTATGTATATATGAACTCATGTTTCCTTTCCATATTTTTATAACCCTTACTGAGCTTTTTATGCTCATCCCAAGTTTTTGAAATGTTTTTCACAGGTCAAGGGAAAGGTACATGATGTGATGACAGTGTCAAGGATGTTTCATGAAAGAATCCGTGTTATATTTTAAATATGTTTCCGTTGATGGGAAGAATGAATACTGTCTTTTATGTAACCCCTTTGTTTAAATGTGGAATGTAATGCAAGTTTCATGATCTAATTCTCTAAAACTCTAAACCTGAAAAGATCTTCAATGTGTAATCTTGTAATAACTCAAGATTAAGTAAGGTTTAAGGCTGGGGCCTTATAATCCCATACCACTTTGAATCTTTTAAAATTAATTTTAATTTTAAAACTATAATTTCCCTATGAAGAAATCCTTAAATACATTTTTAAAACATTAACATTAATGAGGAAGATTTATAATAATAAGTCTTTAAAACATTTTAAAATGATATTTTAGATAGAGTACCTAACCAAAAGAGTGACACATGAATAAAAATAATTGTGTTAATAAAAACATTATAATGTTATAGGAATAAATGGATTCATGATATACTATGTGAAAGTACATTATATGCACCATATAAAACTGAATTGATGAATGACATCCAAGTAGTATCAATGGAATGTAAATTGAGATGATATCTCTTATAAATACCATATCTTTAGTTTAAGGATAAATCAATGACATAATTATGTGTGAAAAATATAAATAAACTCAATATTTCTAGTTATTTAGTGTGAATAAATTAGAGGATATTCACCCATATTCTTGTAAACACAACACCAATTAATTGGATATTTAATTCAATAAATGGAAATTGAGTTACAATTGAACTTTTCAAGTTCATATCAATGACATGAGAATTTATCAATTGAGTGATGATGTGTATCAAAAGTATATCTATATAATGGGGAGTGGAAATTATGACATAAGAAAATTAATAGTGATTCCACACATAATCATGATGTAAAATAATCATTGAAGTATGCGTAAAGTCGAATGGGTGGAAATTTAAATTTGAAATTCGCTTACCAATTTGGTAACATACGAAACACACATCCCATGAAAGTTGGATCATAAAATGAAGATGTAATTACTCATAAATTATAGTATATTACACAAATAATACGAATATTTCACAGTCTATACACCACAAAAAGGAGATAGAGGCAGAATGGCATGAATCTCACGGAAATAAAAAGTGAGATGAAAACCCATACATCATTGTAATCAATCGATTCGTACGGAAAAAAGATAATAAAAACCAAATGAATTATAAAATACCATGAATATAAAGTGAATAATGATAATATATATATATATATATAAAGATAGTAAACAATACACCACATTTAATAGATATGTGTCGAACAATGGAAATCTCATGGTATTAAAAGTGAGATCAGTAACCCCTTACATCGTACGTTTACTTGGTCGGGGGTAGGATAACCTTTTTATAATGGTCAAATAATTGTTATTAAACTATTAATGAATTATATACTTTAATATGATATCATATATGAACTTTTAACATTTCCTTGTTAATAATATCTTCATATTATTGTCGTTTTGGGTGTTAAGGAATTCAGTTTTCATTATATTAATTATTATCTGAGTCATATTTGATATGGATGGAATGTATATTATTCATATCCAGAATGAAATCAAGTCTTTAAACAATATTTTTAATCGTATTATGGAAATTATTTTTGAATGGATACGATGGATAATGAACGTCATCGTGTTCTTAGAGACCGTAATCCGTACGTAAGCACGAGCAACAATATCATTCTTTTGATATAAAATAAATAAATAATTGGACAATATATCATATATAAATAACAATAATCATGTTATTTTTTTTATTTAAATCAATTAAACATCATTATAATACCCATCTAAATAATAATGTAATGAATAACAATTACACCACGACGTGGAGATGGTAAGACGTAGGTACGCACGAACAGTGACATGTCATTTAAAGGATGTATAGAATAAAAAATTTTGTTGTACTATAATTATAATAACATCCCAGTATATATAAGATACTTAATTTTTTATTTGAGAATTGTAAAAACAAATAAAAAGGAAGTGGAAGAAGAAAGGAACTTGAAAGATATGATTGAATATTTACCTATTCTTCGGGTTATTATTTTTCATTTCATCAAAAGGTCTCTATAGGATGGATTTCTGACTAATGTAGGGCCTCTATAATAAAGGGAGGATAGTTGAAAGGGTAATTGAGATGTGGTTTTCTGAGCCAAATGGCTTTGATGGAGTGAATTGGAGTTAAGGGGGAGTGACCATTTATAAGAGGGGTGTGGGGCACCTTAGGAAAATGTAGAAATACTATATTATCATTAATTCATTTTCGATTTTTAATGGCTCCAAAATAGATTATTTAAAGGCTAAGGTGGGTATGGGTTGAAAAAAAATCATCCAATTAGTTTTAGATAGAATTGGGTCACTATATTATCTTTATCTTTAAGATAGAACTTTTAGTTAAATAGTTTCCCATTTACCATGTCTCTTTGTATTTGTATATTATATGGTTAATAATCATACAATATACATCCAAGAGAACCCTAAGTGGTTAATTAATGAGACAATTATTATTATATAAGTATTTTGGTAGATCCTTAAATTTTTATGAATATAATATCAATTAATAATATAATATTTGTTTTAAAAACTCTTTTATGTCAATTTTGACAGTATTTTATAATTGATTTTTGATAAAGTCCAAAAAACATTATAAATTAGAACTAAATTCATTTAATCAATCCTAGAATGTTGTATTAACCTATAAAATTAATCAATGGTATCAAAATATTCATATTAGAATCATTTTAACATTTATAATACCATTTGATTGATTCATTCATTAATAAAGAAAATATTGCATCATCATTGTGTCATAAGTAAATTTAATTAGTAAATGACTAAAAATTATAAATAAAATACTATTATGTAGAAAATTGTTTTAACATTATGATGAATATTTATAGTCGAATAGATATCATTTATAACACTATGTAAATTTTTTTTACTAAAAGTTGAATTCTTAAATAATTTTTGTTTTTACTTTAACATAATTAATATAATGTTTCATTATCACTTACCTGTAGCTCCATGGGGTCCAAAAATCAACCCAATGATGCCCATGGTCGGAAATATATCATATAATAGGTTTATGAGATGAGTTAGGGAAATTTAATATTATTATAATACTATTATTTTACCCTTATTAACAAGATTTACCCTTTAACCATGGTAAAAAAAATATTTACCGATGTAATTATTCAAAATACTAAAAATAAAAGGTAACTATATACACAATTTAGAAACCAAAATTATAAATACAGAATACATTTGTTTAAATCAGAAAACCTATGTGGCATAAATTAATTTAAAATGAATTCTCGTTGTCAAAACAGAAGAAATGTTTTTATAAAATAATAACAATCAAGAGATTGACACTTGCTTATGTTCAGTTTAAATGTGAAATTATGTCAAATGGCCAAAATTTGATTAAATAGTAAAAATATAATCTAATTATATTTTAAATCCACACAATAATATAATTTATCACATTAATTTATTTTGATTTAAAAGTTGATTTTATTTAAAATTTAGTATTTTTCACTATTAATCAAAAAATGAATTTTTCAAAAAAATAAAAAAAATTCAGCCTAAGCTAATTTTGATTTTAAGAACCCAAAAATTAAGTCTAATTTAAAAGATAATATTTAAAAAATTCCAAAAAGTGGGTATTACTATTCATAACGGCTAGTTTGATTTGTCACGGTGTGATAGAAACTCGAAGTTGCGTATAATGCAAACTATTACATATACAAAGGGAAATATATTGTGGAATCTTGGGGTGTTACATTCATAGCCACTTTTGGAAATTTCATCCTCAAAACTTTTAAAATTGTGTTTTTAAACATAATTGAAAGTCACACATCAGAAAAAGTGTCAATAAAACTATCACTTTAAAAGAAAAAAGAGAAGTACAAAGATCACCTAAGATAACCTATACTAGGATTACATGTAGAATCACATGGATATAGACTATAAACTATGTGTCACATTCTGATGGAGTAGGATAGAAAACATAATCAAGAGAAAGATAACAACAAGAAAACCAAAAACTTGTTATGGGAAAAATGGTAATTAGTTTCTCAGTAGGAAAAGTAAACGGACAACGTTTTTTTAATCTACATTTCATAAAGATGAGGAATTTATTAATAACATTGACTAACAACAAAATGATATATACATAATTTTTATGTAGCGTTTTATTTTTTAATAAATTTATAATACTAACACAGTTTTTTTAAACAATGATTATTCAAGATGACTTGGTCACACTGGAAAAGCTAGAATCAACTTTTAGAGAATCACATGATTCAAAGAGGGTAATCTATATATTTACCGTGTCTTTAAGGATTAATCAAAACCAAAATATTTAGTAAAATATCAGATGATACCTAAAAATTATATACCATTAGATAAAGAAATAATGAGATTAACATCTAAAATAAAACAAAAAATACCATTGAGTTAAATAAATACCATTCAATAAACAATTTCCCTTAAAATCATTCAACATAATCTGAACTAATATTGAATCCCAAAACATAAAAGAATTTGGTTATGTAGTCTTCCACATTGAATTGTATCTCCAAATGACATCGACTACTCATAATGTCACAAACATAAAAGTAATTACCCTAATCACACATTCTCTATTATTGGTTAATCATTTCCATAAAAAACCCAAATCACTATAAATCAAAATTAAAAACATAGATAAAAAACCACTATTACTCCTCAAATAAAATCCCATAGGATTCTATTTTCCTTTAGAATATAGTGTTCCCAATAGAGCTAATGCCTTCCAAATTAACATTTATCACATAATCACCATATCATTTTTCTATACTAAGGGTATTCTTTGATAAGACATAAGATACCAAATCAACTTATTATTGATTAATAAAATCATTTATCTAAAAATTACTAGTCACACTAACCGGGGACATAACGTAGTGTAGTGGTAGTGATAAATCCCAATCTCACTATGGTTGTGGGTTCGATTCCCATAGCATTATCCGACGCAACGGGTTTTCCTAGAGTCTACGTGTTGTCTTTTTTCAAAAAACAATATTTTATAGCATTACCAAAATGAGATAAATTCCTCAAAATAACAATAACATAATTTAACGACAAATTTTGTCTTATACATTGCATTTTCATCCCAAAATGTAATAACATGTAATTGCCTCAAACACAATGATCATATAAAACCAAATGGTAATTTTATAACTATATTAACAAGAGAAAATATAATTCTTCCTCAAATATCATTTTCATATGACATGTTGCAGGGTTACAAATACAAGAGAAAATTATTACAAGTAATCCCATCATCAAGGAGCACTAGTACTTTTAAAAATTTCTCAAACCATTTTTTTTCACATAGCTACATTATTGACCAAGAAAATATGCTATAGAATAGGTCATTCACTCGGGTAATGTCAAGGTCCGCTACATTTACGGAAACTAATTTTAAATGGATTCTTGGACCATTTTTATTTTCCTCTATAGTACTCTTCATTTTTCCTCGTTTTTTCTTAATATTATGTACTTTATTCCCACACGTAAAGCATTCCATTATTCCATTTAGACACTTTCTTGGGTGTCTCCTTCCAAATTTCCAGCATGATTGAAATTGAGGATTCTTTTCTCCATAGTATTCACTACTGGATCTCTTATCATGAACCACTTTTCTCTTCATTGTTGAGTCTGGGTGTTGGTTAATATATATTTTGTTGATCATATTTTTGGAAAACTGATTTGGAATGAATATGATATATTCTAAGACTATCAACACTCCATTTTTTTTCTCATTTCCACCACAGTTTCCACCTTGTACAACATTCTAAATGTTACTATGACTTTCTTGAAATACAACCGCTAACTAAAACCAAAAAGCATTCTATGTGTAATAGTAGTCATAAAATCATTTAGGGAATATCATGACAACAAATTTCAATTTTAAACACCTTAGGATTAACTGAGGTCATTTATTCTCATATTATATTAAAATAAATCATATTGGTTTGTAATGAAAATGTAAATCATCCTAAGAATATCCCTTGATAGTTTCATAACCAACAGTGCAGCAAGGACCGTTGTCATGCACTAGTTCTCATTTGAGTCTAGCTCAAAGCGTTGTTTTTGGGTATTAGCCCTAGGTACATCTGTTCCTGAGCCACCTCTACTTGCTCATATCCTGAAAGGGTATTATTGCATTGAAAACACACAAAATCTCTACAATACCAAAATTTTATAATGATCTTCTATACTAATCCTCAATGTCTATCTTAAGGATATGCGCTCTAATAAGAGTTTATCTAAATATATTTTCCACAGTTTGTACTAAACATCATCTGATACAAATTGTAATTCCCCGACCCATGTTACCCACTGTTAGTGCATTATTACATAACATTGACATGATCATGAAAAATAAAGTCTTGAATTCTTGATTAGTTTATTAACCTTGGAAACACTAGATATATTCATATGTATTACATTAAATGATAAAGTGAAAAATTAAAACAACATAATATCTATAGTTCACACTCATATCCCCTCATAATATCCATGCAGGTCAGTAATAAAATACATCTTCACATCTAGGGAAAAAGATTAAATTAAAAGGGTGAGCTCAGATGCTTAATAAGGATAACAATATAGCGGAATCTTTCATAAATAAGAATAAATGGTTAAGACGATGTATAACTAATGAAAAATCATTTTAAATATAAATATCAACATAATATGGAAAAAAAATTAAATAATGTCATTTATTTATTCACATGGACATTTTACATGTCAAATAATCACATGTAATATCAATAACCACTTTCATAATGATTGAATGCATAATGCAAGACTAACATAACCACATAGTCATGTAATTGTGCCAAGAATAGAAATAAGATTTTTAAGGCATTGTGCCAAGAAACTAGTTTTTCTCATGAGACCTACCAATGCATTGAGAATCTATAGAGGGATCCACCCATCACTTACTATGTCCAATGAATTCGTCATAATGAATTTTTGAATCAAAACATAAACATTTATATTAAAACTAGCATACAAAATTTCAATACATTATCCACAAACCATGAATGGTATAAAAATAGCACATCCACAGTCAAACATAACTCATTTATTAAAATATTGGTGATTTTATTGTAATAGATTCTCCTCAATCAATAATAAAGAAGGATATTTACATCGATGAAAATAATCATCAAAACTATTTGACAGAAATATCACCTTATTTCTAAAAAACATTTAAATGTCACAATATGTATCATGAATCATTTTAAAATAGATTTTTGAATCAAAGTGTTTCACACCACATTGAATCATTTGAATGTAATTTTAATTTTAAAGCTATAATCTCAATATGAATATATCCTTAAAATAATTTTTAAAACATGTACATTAATGAGGAATATTTATAATAATAAATCATCAATACATTTTTAAATAATATTTTAGTTAGAGTTCCTAACCAAAAGTGAGAAAAATGAATAAAAATTATTGAGTTAATCAAAACGTTATAATATCATGGGAATAAAGGGATTCATGATATACTATGTAAACGTACATTATATACACCATATAAAAGTTTATTGGTGTATAACAACCAAGAAGTCTCAATGGAATGTAAATTGAGATGACATCTATTATAAAGACTATATCCTTAGGATAAAGATTAATAAACGACATAATTATGTGTGAAAAATATAAAAACACTCAACATGATTGGATATTATATGTAAATAAACTAGAGGACAGTCACACAGATTCTTGAAAAAACAACACCGATAAAATGGATATTTAACTCAACAAATGAAGATTGAGTTAAAATTACTCTTATCAGGTTTATATCGGTGAAATGAGAATTTATTAAGGGATTGATTATGTGTATCAAAATTATATCCACAGAATGCGGAGTGGAAATTATGGCATAAGAAAATGAATAGTGATTCCACATATAATCTTGGACTAAAATAATCAATGAAATATGCATAAAGCCGAATGAGTGGAAATTGAAATTTGAAATTGCCTTACCAATTTGGTAACTTACAAAACATAAATCCCATGAAAGATGGATCATAAAATGAAAATGTAATTACTCATAAGTTAAATAATATTACACAAAGAATACAATCATTGGGTATTGCACACACCACACAAAAGGAAATAGTGGCAGTAAGGCATGAATCTCACAAAAATAGGATGTTAGATGAAAACCCTTACATTGTGGTAATCAATCGAGTCATACATCCAAAAGATAATAACAACCAAATGAATTACAAAATACCATGAATATAAGGACAATCATGATAATATATATATCAAATGACAGTACACAATACACCACAGTTAATATATATGTGGAGAACAATAGAAATCTCACATAATTAAAAGAGAGATACCAAACCCCTTAAATCATACATTCCATTGTTGAGTGTAGGTTAAAATAAATTATAATGGTGAAATAATTGTTATTAAATTATACAGGAATCAAATAAATTATTATTATGTCATATATGATATTTAAAAAATGCTTAGTAAATAATATCTTAGTATTATCATCGTTTCGGGTGTTAACGAATTCATTTTTCAATATATTATTTTTTATATTAGTCATATTTGTTATGGACATAATATATCTTATTCATATCTAGACTGATATCAAGTATTTAATCAATATTTTAAATCTTATAATTGAAATTAGTCTCGAATGGATACGTTGGGGAATGGATAGCATCTCGTTCGTGGAGATGGTAATTCGTATGTATGCACGAGCGACAATATCATTCTTTTGATATAACAATAATATATTATTGGATGGTATATCATATATACAGAACAATTACCATGATATATTTTTTATATAATCTAGTTAAATATCATTATTGTACCCATCAAAATAATAATGTATTGAATAACAAATACACCATGACGTGGAGACGGTATGTCGTGGGTACAAATGTATGGTTACATGTCATTCAAAGATGGATAGAATAAAGTATATAGTTGTAAAATACTTATAATAACATTACAGTATATAGAAGATACTTGATTTATTATTTTATAATTGAAACAACAAATAAAATAAGACGATGAAGAACAATGGAATATGAAATAGGTGGTTAAATATAAACCTCTTCTTCGGGTTTTTTATTTTGATTTGATCAAAAGGGATATTTACGATTGATTTATGACTAAAGTATAGCATCTAGGATTAATGGAGGATATTTTATAGGGTAGTTGGGTAGTGGTTGGTCGCGCCAAATGGATTAGAAGGTGTAAATTAGAGAGAAGGGGGAGTTAACTTTTATAAGATGGGTGAGGGGCACCTTAAGAAAAGATGTAAATATTATATTATAATCACATAATTTTCGGTTATTAATTGCTCAAAAATATATTATTTAAATTCTAATGTGGGGATGTGTATAACAGCACTCAACCAATTGGTATTTGACGGGTTTGAGTGGTTACTATTAACATTATCTTTTAGATTTAACCCTTAGTTAAATCGTTTCAAATTTATCATGTCTCTTTGTATTTTTATATTATATTTCAAATAAAAAAACAATATACTTACAAGCAAACCACAAGTGGTTAATTAATGATAAAATTATTATTATATATGTCCTTTGGCTTAACCTTAGATTTTTATGAATAGAATATCAATTAATAATATAATATTTGTTTTAAAAAATCTTTTATGTCAATTAGGACACTATTTAATAATTGATTTATGTTAATGTCCAAAAAACATTATTAATTCAAAATAAATTCATTTAATAAATCCTAGCATGTCTTATTAACATATAAATTTCTCAATGTCCTAAAAAATTTCTTATTAGATTTATTTTAATATTTATAATACCATTTCTTTGATTCATTCAGTAATAAGAAAAATATTGTATCATCATTGTGTCATAAATATATTTAATTAATAAAAGTTTAAAAATTAAAAATAAACTACTATTATGTAGTAAATCGTTTTAAATTTATAATGAATATTTATAGTCGAGATGATATCATCTATAAACCTATGTAAAAAATGTTTTACTAAAAGATATATTCTTAAATAATTTTTGTATTTACTTTAGCACAATTAATATAAGGTGTCATTATCACTTACCAGTGGCTCCATGGGGTCCCAAAATCAACCCAATGATGCCCATGGTCGGAAATATATTATACAATAGGGTTAGGACACGTTTTTTAATAATTTAATACTATAATAATATTTTTATTTTACCCTTATTTACAGGAATTTCACTTTTACAATGGTAAAAAAAATATTTACCAATGTAATTATACAAAATTTCTAAAAATAAAATTCACATATTTTCACAATTTGGAATTCCTGATTCTAAATATGGAATCCAATTTTATAAATTCTAAACATAGAATTGTTAAAAATAATTTAAAATTTTTTCTTGTTGTCAAAAAAAAATCATGTTTTTAAGAAATAATAACTATCAAAAGATTGACACTTACTTATGTCTAGTTTAAATGTGAAATTACATCCATTGACCAACATAATATAAAATGGTAAAAATATAATCTTATTATACATTAAAACCACTCAATACTATAATTTATAACTATACGTTTTTAGAAAAAATGATGTTTTTAATTAAAATTTAGTATTTTTAACTATTCATCAAAAATTGAATGTTTTCAAAAAAATACAATAAATACAACCTATAATAATTTTGATATTCCGAATGCAAAAATAAATTCCATTTTGACTAAAAAATTTTAAAAAATTTCAAAAAGTGGGTATTAATATTCATAACGGCTTGTTTGATTCGTTGCAGTTTGTTAGAATCATAAAGTTGCGTAAAAGGAAAACTATTACATTATTCAAAAGGAAACGTATCATGGAAGCTTGGGGTGTTACATTAGGTCTCATGAGACAAACTAGATTTAGTTTTTGTTGAGGCCTTGTCCATTTAAATAGATATATTTGATTGATGCCTCAAGGATATATTTTAGATCTCCATAATTATGAATTACATCATTATAAATTATGATATTTATATTACATATGATTATTTTGTTAAATAAAATATTCATGGTTAATTTTTTAGGCTCACGTGTTTACATATATGTTTTTATTTGATAATAATTTTTAATATCCATATTATTTTCAAGTTACTGATAAAATTGAATATATATTAGTTATTTACCTTGTTATATTGATTATACCATATTTATTCCTAACATTCATTGTCGTATTACCCATAGTGTGCATATTATCAAACCACTTTCTTATGTTTTATTTGTCCTAGAATACCTAGAAGAGATTATTTTACTGATATATAAAGATACATTAGGAGGATTAATGGAATTATGAAGGAAAATACATGGAGTATTTTATGTTTTCATTTATAATTAGAATTTGAATTATGTATCTACTTTACAATGACTAATACACAATTTATTCGTTTGGTATATGATTCCTTGTATCATATTCCAATGTAATAATGTAGAAATTGGATTCATGCTATTGGTGTTGATGTCATTAGTGTATTTATATTGAAATGTTTAGTAGAATCCATGGAAACTAGATTTAGTAAAACATATATTATTGATCCTAAACCTATGATAATATTTGAGGATATGTATATAAAAACATATTATATTTTTTAAAGAAGATATTACGTGGTATTTCATTGAAATACATATTTATTTGTATACTACAAGTGGATGTCATTCAAGAATAGATATACAGAGGGATAATAACATGGATAATGGCACATTTGGCTTGACTCAATCATCACTTGGTGCATGAAAATGTGTCTTGTTATAAAAAGGTTTTGACAAACATGGGATATATTCTTAGAATAATTCACATTTTCTTTATCAACCATTATTATGGATTGAAAAATAATGATATCCAAAAAGAATAAATGATTGTGATTATGATATTATCATTGAAAAAACATTATATTTTAGGTTAATTTATTCACTTTTTCTGGACTATACATTATATTTAAAAATTATATGAGCTAATATAGTGCATTAAAATGTTTAAAAATTGATGATAGTTGGAGGAATGTAAACTATAACAATTCACATAATAAAAATAGGACGAATGATATTTTTATTGATGATATCAAAAGAATATTTAAAAGTAAACTAGTCTCCCAAACATTCTGTTCATAAGAGGATATAGTATCATGTACTATCAAGACAAATTAATAATTAGAATAATATTATTTATTCAATTAGATGAAAGAGAAGATGGTAATTATAAGGCAAATGATGGACAAAGGGAATATTGGAATGTAATAGTTTCCCACATGTGATAATTGTCGAAAGAAAACACCTCGTTACATACATAATGGAAAACGATTTTTCTTCAAATTTGAAGAAAAATATCTCCATGATCGTGATTTCAAGAGAATGAAATAATATTAAATTATGATATTATTCCACTACAAGAATATGGGGAACTATTCAAATTAATTTACAAAATGTCAATGGAATATATCTTAATTTAAATTAAGGGATCAAGAAAAATATTAATATATTTATTTATATGACTATGAATATTAAATGTTCTTGTGTTTATATTCAATAAATATTTTATAATATCATGAAAATAATGAAGAATTATTTGAACTAAAAAATGGCAGTTCACTATACCTAATTGTTTCACCAATAATTTTTCCATGTTTACTGTGTTGTTATTCAATGTGATGTTTTCAAATTGTTCAATAATTTTTTCAATGGTGGTTCTCTTATATAGGGGTTTTATTCGTAATTGCATTACATTATTAAATAATTGGAAAATGATATAATATTATTAAATTATGTCTAGTTGATCATTATTAAATAATTCAAAAAATAATGGAAAAACATATTTCTACTGTGCATTATTATGTGTATCATAAAATAATTTTATGTAATCAAATTGGATTCAATAAAAGAAGAAGAACTCATGATTGTATCATCACTACCTTATAACATGTTCACATTCTTAAGAAAGACACCTGGGGTGGTAACATTACTTTAACACCTTATTTTATGATATAATTTGATACTATGTATTGGTGTTTTATTAGTATGTTCTTGATCTTATTTGGATTTGATATGATGTTTCTTCATTGGTTAAAAGTTCTTTTCGGATATAGTCACAAATAATTGTCAATGATGGATCCCAAAAATGTTAATTCACATTCCCATGATGGGTGAGGAATGGATTAACTCTCTTCGATAGTATTTTTTAAATTAAGAAGAATATATTAGTAGGATTCTTATTTATATGGTGATTAATGGTGATTTGAAGAACATGATGTATGAATCATGTTCAACTACATTTTATAATTTATTAAATGTCGATTTTTTTATTCTCTTAACCCAGGGTGATGAAATAAAAATAAAAAACATCAAAAATTTACCCTTCAATTATGAAAAAGTTTCAGTCTAGTAGGCCATTTAGAAAAAATATATCATTTAAATCAGTAAATAACACTTTAAAAGGAAACAAAGTATTATTAATGAATTGGGAATTAGGTTTGGTGGTCTTACGTTCATATACCTAAGGGTTCACATGATCTATGTATGAATTTTTACAACATAATTTTATCATATTGTGGGATAAATTAGATGAATATTAGCCACATATAATACTAAATCATTCTCAATGGGTGGAAAATATTTAATTATAACAAAATTATCGTTTATAGGTTTTTCTATTAGTTTATGTTTTATTAATTTCTCATATCCTTGCCCGAAATAATTAATATCTCTATGAAAAATTTATTTAGGTGTAAAATCATTCTTGAAAAAAGTTTTACCCATATACCTTGGATGTAATTTTGTAATCCATATGAACTTGGGGGATTGGCCACAAGAAATCATTGTCTCATTAATAAATATCATTAATGAAAATTTATCTAGAGGCTTTTATGTGATAAATCAAATTACATGTGCTTATTAGATCTAAAATTTTGTTTAATCAGAAATCTAGACACATAAATAATTTTGATTCTTCCATTTATCCTGGATTCAACGCTATATTCAACAAAATTTGGACAAAATCAAATTGTTTGAATAACATTAATTCTTCCGCAAGATTCTAGTTTGAAATTTATATAAGGATTCAATTGTTTAATGTTATCAACTCTGATGAAGACACAAATACAAATATAACTACTTGGGATCAAATAGTTTTCCTTAACTCCCATTAGATAATGAATGATCAATGGGTTTAAGTTATGTTTTTTTATTAAGATGATATACTTATATGGGATTATATAGTAAATGGAATTCATCATTGTAAGTTGATGAATGTTGCGATTGAAATTTTTTAGATTCATCCCCTCCACACTTACTCAATCACATACCATATGATGTATTTACTCATGATATCAACGTTTCATCAAATGATGATCATATTCAACATGGAATGTTTAGAACGCATCATTCTTCTATAGAGTAGTAGGAATATGATGATACAGGACTAGACCTCCTTTATCTCTCATTCATCTACCCTTTATATTGTCACGGATTCATAAAATTTTAACTCCGTGCAATGTGACACTACAATAATTATATCAATGACTACCCAATGAAGAGGAACTAGAAACATTTAGATATTTTCCATCACCCTTTGTGTACATATTATAACATTTATAATTGTCCATTAATTGGATAATTTAAATGAAATTTAAATAGAGATTCTAGACTTAAACTAGGATGTTTGGGCTTTGGGGAATTTTATAAAGATCATAATGGGGATTTCATGGGATATTTTATAGACCCCATGGTATTGAAAGTTATTTAAAGCTGATATGTTCGGTTGGATCAATGATGTGGACATGGAATGATAAAGTAGATGGAAAAATTTATATTTTTATTGTGATTATACAAATGTTTTCTAGGCTCTTAGATATGGTAACATGCATCTATCATAGAAATTGACTCTAATATGGACCATGTTCTAATACAAGCTCTCTTTAATGAATTATATCATCAAAAATGTGTGTTGTGAAGATAAATCTCATATTGACGGCCTTTCAAACAATTGGGTGAGTGGTGATGCTTGCATATTTTCTAGAACCCTCCCTATTAAGTTGTTACTTATTTTTCAAAGGGACAATTTTAATTTTTTTAATCTCAATTGAATTAATTTTTCTCTAAATATTCAATATATTGGACACTTGGAACAAGCCTTATTTTAATTAAAAAATGTATAAGGTTTATACAATAGTTCAATTTTTAATGTATTTTCAAGAATTTGTTGAATTTAATTGATGATCAAAGGAATTGCTTTAGTGGAAAGTAAAAAATCTTGGAAAACAAAAGATTAAGAAAAGATAAGCCATAACATTTTCACAGAATTTATTTAATAATTAGATAATTATGATATATTATTACTGACCATGAAATTTGTTAGAGAGTTTATTACTTAGTTTTTTATTACTAGATATTACTATAATAATTGATTTTTGAAATATATTTTGCATCCTAATATATTATGTTTGGATGTAGAACTATTTTAATTAAGGTTTTATAGTGATTAAGGTATTCATTTATTTTGAATTTTACATTATGAGAAAATTTAAATTTTATAGGGAATAAAATGTTTATTTTTTGACAATCCATAAAATATTTAACTTTATATTTAGATAGAAATATTTAGGATGAATATTATGTTTAAAAATATATAGAATGGAATAATTTTAAATTTTGTTTTCATTTGATATCATTTGGTAGGAATTATATGATATTATTTTATGTATCTTATGATCCCTAAAAAAGTATATTGAGTGATTCAAACATAAAAATTTCATCATTGCTATTTTTTTATTATAGTAAAAAATGTTGTTGGTAATTATGGAAGAAAAAACAAAATATGAAATCGTGCCTATAAATTAAAAAAAAATCTATATTAATATATTTCATCATATTCTTATTCTAGATCATTGAACAATACATTAACTATTGGAGAAGGATTTTGAAACAAAAATGTTATCATAATACTTTTATATATGATGAATCAATTGGTTCCTTAACTCTTCGATTTTTTTTTGGTTTTTGGTTTTTCTCTTTCTCTGGATATTTATACTTGTTTTGATCAATGAACATTTTTACCCTCTATTGTTGTATGAGAATTATGTATTTCTTTTCTGTCGATATCTTCACATACCACCTATGTTCTACTACATTGAAACATAGAATTGTAATTATTCAATATGAACTTGGTACATCCATTCAACTATTTTTATGTTGTTTTATATTAACCATTTTTCGATGTGGGTTTTTAATGAAGGTATAGTAAAATTTTAATCCCTTGAATATTGATGTCAAGATCAGATTGCAAGGAAACATTTTCATTAAGGTGGAGAGAACGTAGCACCCTGACATTTTTAAAATAGGAAGATAAAATTCAATAGGATTTATGACAAACAAAAATAAGTTTATAAGATAATATAAAATGAAAATAATTTATAATGCATTTATTTTTTAAGAAATAGATCTCACTCAGAGCTTTTGATGGAAGCATCCTACGATTTAAATGAAACATAATACATTATTAAAATATTAAAATATAAATATTATTTTTACAACGTTTCCGTTGAGACTAAGGATATGAATAGTTTTTACTAAATTATGAACATTTTATAGTTTAAACACGTATAAAATAAATTCAAGGGATATATATTGATTATAAATTAAATAAGAATTATTTGAAAGTAAAATAAATGTTTTTGAAAAATAATTTTTTGTAAAAGGCAGTTTAGTCATGCATTGTGAATATTATTTATAAATAATTTTTAATATTTTAAGAAGATTTATTTTAAAAAATTAAATTATTCTTTGAAATAATAATTTAATTGAAATCTTCGGTCCAATTTTATGGATTTTTCTAAATTTTTTCGTTTTTTTGATGAATAGGGGAATATAGTGAATTTTAGTAAAAACATCCTCTTTCATTTAAATTATTTAAAAAGTGAAATTATTTTTCAATGTGGATTTAATGTAAAATTATTTGAATTTATATAATATTTTTAAAAAAATAGTTTAATTGAATAAATTTCATTTTGAATCATAATATTTAATCTTTCTATACTATTGAGAAATTTCTATTTGAAAGCCTTCTGTTTAATAATGTCTTCAGTTATAATTTTAAATTGAATTTCATAAAATATGTTAATAGAATTTTAAAAAAACAGAATAAATATTTTTAACCATAATAATTTATATTATCTAATAATTTCAACATAATTATTTACCAAAATTAATATTAAAAACAGTAACAATTAATAACCCTGGTTAAGGTAAAAATGGGGTTTCAAAGGGGTGAAACTAAAAAGACATGGGTTAAAATGACCTAATTACATATAAAAAGCATTATCACTGTCCATATTTCAAATGTTTTAATATATTAAATATGAACCTAATGTATTTTATACTCTTTTTCGGTGATTTTTTTATGATATTGTATTATTTTATAGAAAATCCCAGTAATTTATCTGAGTGTTCCCTTTCCACTCTTGTAAAAGAGAACTCCCTGCCTTCACTTAATAACCCCTATAAATCCTAATAGATTTTATATAACTTAAATATATCGCTCTTCACATACATATACTTATTATTGTGTTATTCGGTCTCCCAAACGACCATCCCTATGGACCATAAGAGGAGATGCAATGGAGGTTTTTCTTTGAGAAGGTACTTATCATAACAAAAATATATAATTTTTTTATTTTTACAACATATATTATTTATTAAAACATACAATATGATAACAGAATAAACCATTATATAGTGGGATGTTAATATTATTATTCCATCATATTTATCCATATCCACTTCCTTAAAATGGGTAACAAAAACATCGATCGTGTGTATGGTGGACAACCACCCCACGAATCAATTTAGTTAGTTTTCCATGACCACATATCAAGGAAATAATTCATTATGAATTTGATAAATTTTTATGATATTTAATATGTTTATATATTTATTTTATTTTAATACCAAATCTACCTTATAATTTTCTATTCATTTTCAAATGAAATAATGTTACCTCTATAGCAAACTACTGCCACATAAAGAGATGTGATTCGTTTTTCACGTACGCTATACATGGAATGTAATAGTGATAAAATTAATTAATATATGTCATATATATATATATATATATATGCGATTATATTTATTATTTAAAATTAATATATCATATACTTTTGAACCCTTTAACTCTTCAAGGGAATTACGTCATCGTCCACACATACATAAGACCTATTGTCTTCATGGAGGAATTTGATTCATTTTCCATGTTCAATTATAATAAATGATTCTAAAAGTTTATATACTATATAAATATTATATTTATAACATTATTTATATTCATAGAGATGATATATATCATATACACAAGAACCATAAATTTCATGAATAAATATGCTTGAGAATACAAGGAAACTAACACCCGAA
The DNA here is from genome assembly GCA_963277665.1 of Viscum album. Taxonomy (NCBI): domain Eukaryota; kingdom Viridiplantae; phylum Streptophyta; class Magnoliopsida; order Santalales; family Viscaceae; genus Viscum; species Viscum album. The sequence continues at coordinate 1,677,625,273 of OY728133.1, forward strand.
ACAATCAAAATAAGGAAATATTTTTAACAAAGGGTTGGGGAAACGAAATAAGAGGATCATATATGATTTATAAATTTGAGTATGGTTTTAATATAAATTTATAACATGACTTAACCAATTATATATAAATTAAAGACATGTAAAAATGAAATCATGCATATGGTGAGGGTTTCTCATCTCACTTATACATCCATGACCCATATTCCATATTCACCACATACTTATGTATTTTGGTATATATGTACCTCCCATTTGATAATTTATATCATTAACATATTTATCATAATTGATTATAATGTTTTATTTGATTTTATTTCTATCATAGGGCTTACTATTCAGATGTTAACAAATCAATGAGGGTTTATTTCATAATTCCATCATTATTCCTGAGTTTTTATTTAATCAAATCACATGGGTGAATTTTTTTATATTTTTATCATAAAATATTTATATTTTTATAAGAATTTGTTTTTTATATTTTCATGGTATTGATATTCATAAAATGAAATAACCCTCTATTTTATTTACAATACATAAAGGACATGTTGTATTTACTCCATCATTGTAATATATCTTGATTGTTTAGGATTAGATTGACTAGGGATGTATAATTTTATTACATTCAACAATTTTACTCTGGATGGTTTATAATTATGTTTTTTTATTTTGGTATGTATCAAAATTTTATATGATAGTTTATAAATATGAATGTGTATGATAATTATGATTCACCATATTCATCTGAAGAATTAATTGGACATTACATGTGAAGAGAAGAGACAGTTGTATCCCCTCAATGCATTGGTAGGAATCATGAGACAAACTATATTTTATTTTGGTTTATTCTTTACCCATATATATATTTATTGGAACATGTCCACGCAAAATTTTTTTAGATGTTCAAATTATGTATTTCATAATTATGAATTCAATTATTGATATTTCATTTCTTTATTCAATTAGTTAAAATATCCATGGTAATTATTTCACTATTATGTGATTATTTATATTGAATTATTTGATTAAAAATTATTCCTAACATATTATTCTCATGTTATTGATTAAATCACATGCATTTCAGTTATTTAGCTTCTCGAATTGTTATTACTTATTTATTTATAGCTTCAATTGTACGCTTTACCTTACTGAGAATTTTATATCACACCTTTATTATTTATTATTCTCTTAAATATACTAGGGAGTGTATTGGGATTGATATTTATGGATACAATATAAATATTAATTGTGTTCTCAAGGAATATAATTTTTTCATTTTATGTTTTTAATTATAACAATAATTTCATGTTTTTATATAGTTTACCATAACTGAAAAACTAATCAATCCTTTATAATTTTATTTTTTGTATAATATTCCAATGAAAAAAATGTAGGTACCGACACTGGGCTACTAGGGTCAGGGTAATTATAATGAGTCATCAAAAAGTGGAAGATTATTTTATTCCTTTCAATCCATTTAACTGGTTCTTGGGATCTATTATATTAATGAAAAATATGTGGTTTATTTATGGTAAATACCATAGAATTATGAAAAGTTCATTATCAGTTTTCACCACCCATATGACCCATATACTAGACAGTCCATATTATTATTTCCTATCATGAAGGATCAATTAGAGAATTTTCCTGTGGACCATTTCTTGTAGTTTTTTCCCCTGAATTCAATTTGATTTTTAAGGGAGGTATTTTATTAAAAACATAAAATAAAAAACCAAATTAGGACATAAATAAACTTCCAAATTCACATATTAACACCCTAATAATATTAATAAAATATATCAATTAATAAATATTATTAATAATGGTAGATTTAAATTAGAAATTAGTGAAAACATAGAAATGTTTTACTTTTTCGCACTATGTATTATTTGACTGAATGGTTAGAAAAAAATTAATCATCCATGAAAGTGATAATGAATGGTTAAATAACTATTGATTTGGTTTCCTGGGAATTGATTCATGGTATGTCCAACCATGCATCCAAATTGTTCACATTTGTTTCCTATCATGTTTCACCAAGAAACTGAGGCTCCCTCTACACAAAAACATATTGATACCCCTAATACCTAGAAAAAATGTAATCATGTGCCATTTCATGAAAAACATAATCAAATAAAGATAATAATCATGGTAATGTTTCCTGAGAACCCATTATAAATTGTGGTATCAGAAAAAAGTGTGCTGGAAGGCTCCATTTTGAACATTGATAATGAGTTCTAAAAGTCCTAAATCCTATCTGAGATAAACTTCAAACCTATCCTAATAAGATTCAATAAACATCTATCTTTGTATTACCTTTAATTCTAATTTTTAACGAACTATCCTAGGTCGAAATGAGAGTCAACTAAGATAGAAACCACAAGGCTTAAAGCCACTTCCCAATCATTATTGTCTCGATACAGGCACATCTGTATAAATATAAAAAATATTGGGAATGACTTCATGCTGAAATTCATCTGCCATGTACTAATATAAATTTATATATAAATAAAAATTCATATAAGTGTTAAATGTAACACAAATAAAAGGATACATAACATGAAAAATGATCATTGATCTGAAAGACAATGTAAACCACGAGCCATGAGTTTATCATTGTGTGAACATCAGTCACCAACACCCCAAACCACCAGAACACAACATCGAATAGGGGGAGGTATCTAGCTATTGGATTCCATTACATTTACTATAGTCCTACATAAATATCTCCACATAGAACAAAAAGAATATTCAGTTTATGAGTAAAACCTATTAGGATACCATCATTAATACAATCAAATAATTTTCCCATGATCTAATAGTTCTAGTTAAAAAAAACAATTTCTTCAGGAAATACATATGAAAAAACATTTAATAAAACATTCCAATGGATTTTCATTTTAGAACAACTGATATATAATTAACCAAACATTGAACACATATTATTACATGCTTTTAAACATTATTATCCATCAAATACAATGCAATGATCGAAAATCATAGTGTCTTTTGAAGACAAGGTACACAATTAGAAACCATGAGTCTAAAATAAAACATATTTTTATAAATATTCATAAATATATTCCATCTATCATTGAGCTCCTAACACTAAATTTAATAACATGGGGAATACCTAGACCAAATGGGGGATCTAAAAAGACTAATCAGAAAATAAAATTTTAAAAGAAACATAACAAATCATTTTGAAGGCATAACTTGATAACATTAAAGGTATGTGACCTGATTAATCATATAAAGTAATAACATATAGTACATGGAATTACATGATCATAGAATAATATGAATTATTTAGAAACAAATATCATGAGATAAACATTAGTCAAGGATAACTACTATGATGATATCAAATGGGGGACATCGTCCATTAATATACTAGTATTACAACCTAATCTCATGCATATTGTAACATGAGAAATCCATTATCCAAAGAATTAGTTAGATATCTGGGTGAACCCATCATAACATCTATATTCATATGTTTACCACATAATGAAATTATATATAATGAATAACTATAAGTGTTTCCAATAGAAGTATATGTGTTTCATAACCATGTCTTAAGGCATAACCAAAGGTTACATCATAATGGTATCCCGGAAAGAAGGGATTAAAACATTAATTGACAATAATGAAGTAAAAATAAGAATATATAATGAATAATGATGTCCAACTAATGTAAAATAATAAAAACTGTGTTGAGGTAATATTAGAAGTGTCCCACTTTTGTGTGATTTTATATAAATGAATAATGAAACTTTAAATATGATAAAGGAATAATTATTTCAACAAAACAATAAATTAATTAAAAATATTTTCTCAAAATAAAGTGAGTTATTGTTAAAAATATGACTGGACTAAAAAATTGTGTGGAGTGTTATTTTAAATGGGTAATGAACAAATTAATTCACTCTATTAAGTTTTTCTCATAAAGAGAAATTTTGAAGAGAACCATTTAAAATAAGTATTTCACCATAAGAAAAATATAAAATAAGTTTTATATAATTGTTTGAAACATATATAATGAATATATAATAGTTATATATTTCAAAATATTAGGAAAATTTATTCAAATCTAGATAATGTATTATCGAATAGAACATTAGAGTTCTGGAGACATCACTTATCTTATGTATGAATGTGTTCTAAACATACAATTAATGAAAAAGATTATAAATTTAGATTTATAGTTTATTACTTAAGAATATATTACAAATATATTTGATTTATTATACTTTTATTAAGCTCATTATGGAAATTTAAATGAGTTATAATGTTTAATATTTTTTTTCTTTATAGGAGTGTTTGTTACATGGTTTAATGGTTGGATGACTTATGTATAATAATGTAGGCTCTTTTAAAATGGGAATAACACAATAAAAGTAAAATTAAATGGTATTAAAAACATTAAATTGTTTATAATATAATTATTGAAAACATATTTATCAATAATAATTGTCTTCTGACCGGCCTTGAAAGTGGTAATTGGAAATGAAAACTCATCATCCAAGGAGATAACTAACCACCAAATATTTGATAATGGTTTTGATTATTTGAATAAGAAGAGATAGAAAATGGATGGAGAAAATATATTCATTTATAAATCTATAATTATATAATATTAATAATATTTTATTTATTATTCGTTGATGGATGAGATAAGTTAGGAGAAGGCAGATGAAGATAACAAATTTGAAGAGGGAGTTTTAGAATGTTTCCTAATGAATATCAGCACATCGAAAAACCCCATAAAGAACATGGAATTTGTATTTTGGGGAGATCAGAAGATCTTGTACAGGAGGAATGTGGATCAGATAGGGTTTGGTAATGATTTTTAATGAGTAAAGGCTTATACAGTGTGCAGAGAAAGAAAGAGGATGAGTGGTTTTTATAAATGGAGAAGAGCGGTGGGTTTTAGTATTATATTCAGTAGTTTACTATTTTGGCTAAAAATATCAATATAATTTATCATAATGACTATATATATATTAAATGATTAAGTTGAGCTCAAAATAATGAGTGATTAAATCACCTATAACTAAAAAATTCATGTCGTTGTCTTGTTATGTTAAATATCATAAATTAGCAAATTTCAATATTCAGAAAAATCAACTAGGCTAAAAAAATATCAAAAAATAAATGTTAACAATGTTTAGATATTTATATTTTAAAAATTTAGTCTATTTTAGGAATATAAATATCTAAATGTGATGAATTTAATTTTAATATAAAATCATCATTTATTTTTCAAAATGTTGAATTAAAAATCATATTTTATTTTATAACCCCTTGAGAAAATATTTATTGTTTCTTAAAATTATCTTATCATTATAATAGGGCCTAATATTAGCATATAAATTTATTTTATATGAATAACATTTATATTAATTAATTAAATTTGTATTAAACATGATATTATAACATTTATGTTTTAGAAAAATACAAACACATTATTTATTACTTTAAAAAAATTTATTTACTTCTACCATGATATAAAATAATAATATTTTCAAACTATATGAATCCTAAATATTATTTTACATTTACATAGTTTATTTTACTATTTTAACTATCAAATTAATATTCATAACTGTTAGATATTTATATCATCGACTGGGTTAATATTCTAACTATTAGATTACTATTCCAAAGGATATATTTACAATGACCATATGGATTCATGACTTCTTAAAAATACTTATTCTTCGATTCATTATTCATTCACTTCTATTTTATCACAATATATATTATTATATTCATATTCATATTAATATTGTATTATTATCATTATGTTTTATTTTTATGGCATTGTTCATGCCTGCAACCATTCAGGTGGATTGAACATATCCAAATTATATTATTCTTATTATCTTAATTTATGGTTATTGTCCAATTGTAATGTTTTTAATTCATATAGGTTTCGGTGATGTTTAATGTATCATTAATCATTTATGAGAATACTTTTTTTGGTTTCACTTTGTAATGCTTAATCTTTATACTATATGACTTAAATATAACGATGGAAATTTCATTGACAAAATTATGGGTCATTATTTTATTACCCCTTCCGAAATTTTACCATAAAAATATATATTTACATAGTAAGATAAAATTAAGAGTGGGTACATCTCCATCATCACTTCCTCTAGTTCCCATGTCACCTGTTCATATTAATAGTTCTTTTTAGCATATTGATGTGGTGAGTAGTCTCATTGTGTAGAACATTATTTCTTGAGGCCAAAGTCATCATTGGAAGCTACTCATAATGGCGATCATTTTCCAGCTACACCACCTCTGAATTCGTAATATCTGATGGATCTTGTGTTTACTTCCTCTATAGAGATATGAGAAATAGATCATATACTTGATACATGGTTAGTGGATGTTCTAGCTGATAGCCCACAGATCAAATATAATCAAGAATCCAAAATAGGACGATGTAACTAGGACTTACACTTCCATTCTCTGAAATATCATGACTCTCTTCTGTAGAGATATTCAAAGAATGCATTATCTACAACCTCATACTCCAAGCCACATTGACAATTGTCTACATAGACCACATATAAAAATTAGGCCGCCTATATTTTCTACTCTATGGCCTTCAACTTTTTTACAATTTTCTCACCCATTTCCAGTCTCATACTCTTATGTCCACCAACTCAATCACAACATATTGGTGTTCATAATTTTTTTTTCCAAAAAAGGTATTCATATTGCTCTATTAGGATACTTTTTAGGAAACTATTATGGAAACAAAATTTTAATACAAGAAGATGTTGGTCCAATACAATTTTCAAGTTTATTGAACAAGGTTTGAAAATCTCATCCATTGTATAAATATTCATCTCAGACTAGACATCAATTTGGGGGTGATAATCCTTTCTGAGTTTCAGATCAGTTTTTTGTGCATTTTTTAGATCATCCCATAACGTTGTGGTAATTCTATTATCTCAATTAGATTATATTAATAATGTCACTCCATGCTACCTTACCATTTCATCAATGAATATCTGTATAACATGATCATGTTGTAATTCTTCTATAAATTCAATAATGTGATAATGATTTGTAAGATGATCCAAAACAACCCATATATTATAATGTCCATCAGATGTCTTCAGATATCTAGTGAGAAATTCTATGGTGATTTTTCTTCTTTTTATTTAGTCATAGGTAATGGTGACATCATCACACAGATAGTTTCCTTTCATCATTCACCTTCTAAAATACCATGATCAATAATGTATAATAAGCATTATTTTTATTTATAATGTCCCACTATTTGTTCTCTCAATGATCAAAATAAACATTTATTCTCCATGGTTGATGGAGAATTTAAAGCTATGTGAATCATTCAAAATATCCTTCTTTATCATAGGATTTGATGGTATACAACATCATGAACAAAATCTTATTAATCCTTCCTCATGAATTTTGAACTCAAACGATTTCTTAATTTTTTTGTATCTTCCACATGCTTCTAGATTTACACATAATATCTTCGAGCATCCATTATATTATCAGAAATATATGGTTGATCAATCATTTTATAATGTGACGATGATGTTAATTAATTTATTAATCTCATGCCCATCATTTTCAAGTATAATAATTTGGGTTCCTTCTCAATTTTTATCAATTATAATGTTATAGTATCATTTGAACAATCTGCGTCTTCGACCTTATTTAATTTACCAAGATGGTAGTGGAATGATAATTAATAATTATTTATGATCCTTAACCATCTTTTCTAGTTCATATTATTCTCCATCTATAAGAATATGTATTGTAGGTTTATCTGATTAGTATATATCTCATAGTTATCTCCATAGAGATAATTCCTTCAAATTGTTTATGTAAAGATCATATTAGCCAATTCATGATCATGAATTGTAATGTTTTTCAGATTCAAATTTTTTCAACCATGAGGATTAGGGTAACATTTTATCATTTTCATCATTATATGACCAAATCCCTACATTGATGCATCACTGTATACCACAACAGTTCCCCCCTTGCCTGTAGTGTAAGTATTATTGTAGTTATAAGACTCTTTTTCAATTATTCAATATTTTTCACATTCATTGATACAAAAAATCATTACTTAATTCTAAGTCATCTTGGTATGTGGGATTCTAAATTACGATAAATTTCTTGAAAAAACATCAATAAAACCCATATATTCAATGAATTATACAAATCTCTATTACACATGCCATTCTGTGACACTTATCAACTACTATTGTCTTATAATGGTCTATTGATATCCCTTTTTTGATGATAACATTCCCCATGATAGATACTTCTGCTATGAAAAAAATTACATTTACTATAAATTATATATAGTTTCTCTCTATAAAACGTCTCCATCATAGTGTTCAGATATTCCTCATGTTCCTCTTCACTATTTTTGTATATTATGATATTATATATAAACACAATCACAAATTTTTTTAAGTAATCTCTAATGAAAATATTCATTACATCCATGAATTCTACTAGAGAATTAGTGAGCCCGAATGGCATCACTATAAACTCATAGTGTTCATATCATGTCAAAAATGTATTCATGGGAATATAATTCTTCTTCACCTATAATTATTAAAAAACAAACAAAGGCTCTACCTTAGTGAAAAACATGTAACCATGTAGTTGGTCGAATAATTCATCAATACACTGAATGATATATTTTTTATTTATCTTGATTTTTGTGAGCTCATGAAAATAAATGTTGAGGTGCATTGGTCTATCCTTTTTAAGGAGGATCAGAAAACCCCACAGTGAGGAACATGGGAGTGTAAAAACTTTTACCAAATTATAATGTGACTATTATATAGTTCATACCACGAAATATAGTCTATCATATAGGGAGTACTTTCCATAAACATATATCCAGCTATATGTTAATTAATAACATATCCTCTTGATAAGAAGGGAGGCTGGGAAATAATTGAGGGAACACGTCAATTTATTCTCAAATAATGGGCTTATCTTTAAGAATGATTCCCTCCTTTGTTTGAATTATTTAATCATGAAATTATTTTTCATAGGGTATTAATATCCATGGTTAAGGATGAGATTGCAAATTATAATCATCCTCCTCCTTACATTAATACAGAATTAAAGGATGTTTTGAGGTCAAGAGTGATATAAATTTCTTAATATTTGATGTTGGATATATGTAAATGTAGTCAATCCATTCCCAATATGTGATCAAAATAATCCAAAAATGTTATATGAGATTTTTATGGTGTTTTAGTCCAAGAAAAATAACTAAATAGGAGTTATATTCATGAGATTCAATAATTTTCACATTTTTTTCTAATGGATAAATCAACCTCTATATTTTGAGGTGTTGTTATAATAAATAAAAAAATGAAAGGTATGATAGAATCTGTAATACTAAAAAATTTATATTTTGTATTATTGAATTAATAACTTGATTAACTATCACCACATCATTATTATCATCCATATTCACATAAGTGATATAATATTTCAGTCCTTGTTTCCCTGGATGTTGTTGTCATTCATTTAGTTTGAAAACCATTAGATTAAGGAATTGGATCACATAATGTATATGTTCCTTGAAGTGTAAACATTGTAATACATGTTATGTGTTGATCTGAACCTTCCTATATTTTCCCACATTAGTGAAATTATTCATATAATTTTTTCATAGATTAGCTTGATTCCCCTATTTTCAAAAATTGAATCATCTCCTAGTCCCGTATAGATAGTTCCATAATTATTTTCCCACACTTTTGTCATGTGAGATGTTACATTTTAATTATTCTATGTTGTTTATTTATTGAACCTTTTATATTAAATTACATTTACTCATTTTATATCTAATCAAATTAGATCACTAACAATCTATAATATCCATATCAAACCAAATCATATAATGAAAAATCTTTTTATAACAGTCTATGTCTTAAATCTTTTATTTCATTCAAAGACTCAAATTTAATCAAGAAAATAATTTATCCACCTTTCATTCAATATTAATGAAAAATACATAGAAATATTTTTTAAGCCTTGTTAGGTTTTCATCATATGCCCCTATAGACCAATCATTATTTTACATAATTATGAGGAACTCCCCCTCCATATTATGATACAGAGTTTGGGTAAAATATATAATGAAACATATTTTATTGCATCATTACAATTACATGGAATCAAATTCTAATTTATAATTCATGTTCAATATTAGATTCTACCACTGATCATCTTCCCCATCAAAATGGTATACCACCCGCACAGATTTATCTTCATCTATTTACTGGAGGATAGATAATATCTTCTCAGTGAGTTAATAAATGGTTTTATCATGAGGGGATTAGATGATCCAAAAATGGTCGGAGGCCTTTTTCTCACAAAGGATTCAATAACAACTTGATATTTTCTAGGAGAATGATGGCTTCTCATTTGATTCATGTTTTTATTCTTAACTTTTGATAGATGATCCAGTACAATCATGAATCTCTGGGATCCCATTTTCATTAGGTTTGGAATGTCAATAGGGAAATCATCACTTTACTTATTAAATTTGTTGTTATAATGTGTTATATTATCTTTATCCATTAACTAAAAATAGAAAATAAAAATTTGGGGATAATAAATACTTATCTAATGAGAATATAATTGAAACTATAAACATATAATGATAAACATATAAATGAAAATTATATCCTAACATAAGATTTCTTGTCATTAAATCATGATTATCCATAGTTATAGAATTATCCTTAGAATTTTTATTTAATATTTCTAGTGCTAATACCCAAAAAAATAACTAGACATTTCTATAATTCCATCTATCAAGACCAAATACTTTATGTATTTTATAACATGATTTAATGTATAATTATCCATAAAATAAATACGAGGGATTTAAAATAATGTTGTATTTTAAACACTTGGTATATATTTAGAAAACCTATGACAAGAAGAAAACATCATTTGATTAATATATATTTTGATCACCTGACTCCCTTTGAGTCCCTCCAAATATATAAGATAACCTAAGGAATACAAAAACAAAGGGATGATCTAGAAATACTAGTAAGGTAATAAACATGGAATAGCATCATAAAACATGATCCAAATAATAACATGATATCATAAAAGGAATGTTTCATGAATAAAATAATTGGGTAACAAAATGTATTACATGTAATCATATGACCATGGAAATATAGAAATATGGTAGTAATATATATCCTGGAATAATCATGAGTCACAGATAATTTCCAATGCGATATCACAAGGTGGATAGAGTCTCGTGATGGATTAGGTTTACTCTATAATCCCTTACATAACATCTCATGAGACAAACAATTACCCAATGAATTTGAGTTCTGTCTATTCACACTCATGATGACCTATACATTCATATGTGGGACACATAATGTAATCAAACATAATTAATAAACTTACGGGTTACCCATGGATTGAAATGAGTTTCTTAATCATGCCCTAGGGAATAATAAAAGAGTGTATCATAATGATATCCACTAAATAAGGGATTAAATCATTATTGGTCGTTGATAATTTAAAAACACTAATATATCATGAATAATTATGTAAAACTGAATTGGAAACAAGAAAAGTAGTGGTTAGGGAACTTTAGAAATGTGTGACTCAATGCAATTTTGGAAAAATAATAAATATTATTTAAAGAGAATAATGGATTAATTATATTTTTAAAACCATAAATTATGTAAAATAATTTTTATGATAAAACAAGTGATTTATATAAATATGGTTGTCTTAAAACATTTTATTTTGTGTACTTGAAAATGTGTAAGAAATAATGAAGTCCACCCCAATCAGTTTTTCTTAACTAGAGGATTTTGGAAAGGAACATTTTAAAACATGTATTTATCCATAAAATATATAATAATTGAGAAATATGTATAATATTGAGAAATATTTAAATAATATATGGAAATTTAATAAGAAAAAATAAAATATAAATTGATTCAAAGAGAGATAATGTGTTACCGAAATGAAATATAGATGTTTTGGTACATCCTTCAACTTCTGTATAAATCTGTTCAAAAATTGCAATTAATATCATGGATAATGAAATTAGATTAATTAATTAATTAATTGATAATAAATTTCACATATATTTGATATATTATAATCTTATTAACATCATTTATGGACAATTTTATAACTTAAAATGTCATGTTTCATCATTTCCAAAGCATTTGTTTCGTGGTTTCAGGGTCTGTTTACTTAATTATAATTAAGAATATTCTTTTAAAATATAAATAAAACTCCATGATTGAAATTAAATTAATTCAGATACAGAAGCCTAAATTGTTCTATATATTATTATTTTTTGACTTGGGGATGGTTATTTATGTGAAAAATTTATCATTATATTGTTTGTTCATTTAGGTGGTTTTACAGACCATCATAAATTAGATCCATTTTATTTAATATTATTTATTTATATATAATATAGAAAATAATATGCAACATAATATACATATTATATTTTTATTTTAAAAAAATAATATTTTTATGCTGCTCTTTTAATGTATGATGGGAAAACAAAAACACAATATCCATGAAAACAGTTTACCGCCATAACATGCAAAATGGTTTCGTTTCATTGAATAAGAGGAGATGATAAAATAGATGTATATAATATATTCAAATGTCAATATAAAATTAAATATCTATAATATTTATTATAAATTATGTTTTTTTGGAAGATATAAGTGGTGTATAGAGGAAGAATAAATGAAATTAAAAGATGTAGTTTTAGATTGTTACCTCTTGAATAGAACATCCTTGAATGACCCCTTATCGAAATTAGAATTGGAATTTCAGTGAGACTTGTAGCACTTGAGCATGGGTTGAGTGGGTATGAGATTGTTTTCTGATTTTTGAATGATTTATGGCTTAAAAGGTGTGAGGAGAAGGGGTGGTATTTATAATCGGATGAGAGAAGTTTTATTATTATTACATTCAGTAGTTTATTATTTTTAATGAAGAATACCAATTGTATTAATTTTTGGGACGATATATAGTAAACATATCATTTCAATTAGAACTAATGGGTTCTTACATAAACCATTACTTAAAAATTCATATATTTTTCATATAATGTTAAATACATTAAATTAGCGTATTTTATTATTCACAAAAAAAATAAATCGTTTTTGAAAGACCACAAAAATCGCAATAATGATATTACAAAATTTAGATTTAAAAAATGTAATCTATTTTATGTTAAAATGTTTCCATATAAGCGAAATTTAATTTGTAAATATATTCCCCATTCATTTGAAAAGTATTGATTTTAAAATTACAATTGATTTTATGACCCATTGAAGATTTATATTTTGTCTCGTAACATAATATTATCATTATAATACAACAAAATGTTAATTTATAAATCTGTTTTATGTATGTAATTTTATTTTTAAATCATTTCATTTATTATAAAAAATTGATTAATACATTAATGTTTTATAAAAATACACACAGTTACTTTATTATTTTTAAAACATTCATTAACATGTACCATGATATGAATAAAATATTTTCTTATTATTAGATACATAAATATTACATTACATTTCCTTAAGTTATTTCACTATTCTAACAGTGAAATTACTATTTGTAACTGTCATATTATTATTTTTATAGTCATGTTTCTATTCAAATGGTATTTTTACTATTTCAAAAGTCATATTTATAATAGTCATTTCAGTTATATAATTCTTCTAAATACGTCTTATTCAAACAATTCACAATTCAATTATATTTTCTCTCAAGTATATATACACTATCATATTCAAAATTAATATTGTATTCTATATCATTGTTCAAGAGTGCGGTCATTATAGCTGATCAAGCATATCCAAATTATCCATTTTTTTTTCAATTATTGTCACATTGTTATATTTTGAGTTCTTATTGGTTTATTTTATTACTAATGTATCATTATTTATTTATGAGAATAAATTTTTTATGTCTCTATATGTCATGTGTGTTTTTTATAAAACATGGAATAATTACAAGGAGGTAAATTTCATTGATTAAATTCTGGTTCGTAACACCAAATACTAAGCCTTCATATCCGGGAAGTAATTCATGTTTGATTAAATAATTTTCAATAACAAATAAATCCATGCATATTGAAAATAATTGTTCATCTAATGAGACATAATTCATGTAATATCTATTAAAAATGTGTAAATGGGTCACAATTATGAGACTATGATACCAAGACATCCAAGGAAGACTAGTCAGTATAGTGAAGATAGAATCCTTAAATACATATATCCCAAGGTATTCTGTGATATACAAAGTCTGAAATTGTGTACCAGATAATCCAAGACCATTATTTTAATTTTATCTTTATGTCATTTAATCAAAAACATAATGTTCATAATAATAATTTGTTAGGAATCCCCTTTAAAAACATATCCCAACAACATGAAAGATCTTGAATGAATCAGGGATTTCAATTTATCCCATTGGAACATCGTTCTGATCAATTTAGTATGATAAAATAAAATAATATCATAATAAAATTCAAGTATTCCACGGGATAGAATTCATTGGCTAAGGACACCTTCATCTGCAATAGAGTAAATGTCCACACCTTCAAAATTAATATTTAGAAAAAAGAAATATGTACTTGAAAAATATATATCTACAAATAACATCATCAATTCTCATCCGACAACCATAGATCGGGCTACCTATACCTTTATCAGTTACAAAATATAAAGGTGAAGAGAGATAGTGGATATATTTGGAGTGAAGTGTAGAAATAAATAGGAAATATATATATATATATATATACCATGGAGAGATCCACCGACAACAATTATGGATCATTGAGGAATCGAGGGGTGATTCCCTTAGAGAATAAAATTGGTTATTTTTATAGATTAACTATGATTATAATGATATTAGAGTTAAAAATGAAATATTCCATTACAAAAATTTTGACTTTTAAAATGTTTAGATTTTGTATCAATGTTTTTCCCCACGGTTAGAAATTTTTTTTCTAACCATGTGGTCGATAATATACCATGAAAATTAAATTGCAAGATCTCATGGTAATCGGTATATGTTTATATAAACTAAACTCAAATGATGAATGTCACCACTGTAACCAACATATTCATATTTCATGGTGATCACAGAATTGTAAATGACTATGCATAGAACATGGATCCTAAGATAATATAAAAACTCATAATAGATAAAAAATATTAAAAATAAACATACATGTTACATAGAGGGCGTCGAAATACCGCATTCCATAATTACATGACCCATACACCGAGTTTACATTGGAAAACTAAACACTATAAACTACTTTAGGCCCATAATAAACCATTAGAATATAACCAAATGTGTAAAAACTTTGAATCCACTCTGATTGACTCCTGTGAATATAGTCTCTAGCTATGCATAGAAATGGAACTGGATATTAAAAAAATTCAATTAAAATTTTCACGTATTTTCAAAAGGGTTACATCATCACGTCCTATATAAAAAACCACCAAGTAGACTATTGACTTTCTAAAAACTAATACACAATCAAAAGGTTTTGAAATTTCCACAATTATTGAGCACAAGGCCATGTGGGATCCCCCCGTGCATGCCACATGGTGTCATAGAAATGTGTATTTCATTAGGGGGTGTGGCCTCCCAATTCACAGGGATTCTCAAATTGATTGGAACATCACATTTAACATCATGCATGTTGGGACGGGTGGAAACATCTCAATGTTGTCTCCCCACCTAGACACACAAATTATCAAACATGAAAATTGATCCATTTAATATTGTTAACCTATTTCATGAATTTCCCCCATTTCTACCCCTAATTTGTATTTTTTAAGATTGATGTGACCGCTGTTTGCTGATTTTGATAGGCCATGGGTTGGAGACTTTCACAAAGGATATAATGTATGCAGAAGTGGGAGGCATTACCCTATGATTTTGATGAAAATATTTATTAAAAAACAAATAAAATTAATAATAATAAATAAACTATCACAATATAATAATTTCTCATAATGAAAGACAAAAGATAAAAAACAACCATTCCCACTCTACCACGAGGGACCACAAATAGTAACAACTCCCGAACAGCCTCCACTCAGCCACCAACTCCTTCCAATACACTAGGAACCATCATTGGAAGAGATGTATATAAGTTTGATCAAATTGGTATTATAAGTAAGATCATCCTCAATTCCTATCATGTAAATTAATTGGAAGAATATTTCTGCCTAGTGAATAAAAAATAGAATCCACATGTCACCTAAATCTGGTAACTTATATATCCAAAAAAAATGGATCACTCACAAAATATCCCACCGAATTAGAAGACATTATATTAATAATCTATATAAAGAAACAAATCTCTCTTACACTATCAAATAGAACATTCCACTCAATACCCCATTTTATTATATCTTTGTACTCTCATATCTTCTGTAAATAATAGTTTATATCTATTCAATTATATCGTGACCACATAAATGTAATAAAATATACACCGTTGTCAAATAACCACATTAATATAGTAATCCATGGTCCATCATATCACGTGTAAATATACACTACACATTAATACACTAAAATCCATGCATAAGTACACATATAACGACTATTATCCATGACATCCTTGATACAAGTATACGTGATAACCAAAATCTTCCACAACCCACATATACTTGTAACTCATAATTGGGAGTTATTGTATCATGTATGAGAACATATCATACTAGAAGTCAATATATCTCAGTTATTCATATGCACATACAGTGTATTGTAAAGATAGTGGGGTAGGGGGAGTTGTTAGGCATCAATAAACACAACGACATAGATTTTTTTATAAAACCATAATCCATGTCCATATATGGGAATTAGTTTCCACTATCATCCAGGCGAGTAGAGTATATAAAATATCAAATCATTAAGTATAATATAGAACAAAACCATTTTATAATAAAATTTCCAACATTTAGATCAAATTTTTGTTAATGTATCACCTGAAAACCCAAGTTCCAAAAATGGGAAAAGTAATTAATACCTATAAGAACATAATAATCAAGGTTCTTACTATCAAAAAAATATATTTATTAATTATTTAATTATAAAATAATATTACCCCACATTCAATTTTAAATTTATTTTCTCTTTATTCATATAAAATATAAGGTTATTTTATTTAAAAAAATTATTCCAAATTTTAAACATGAATTGTTCTTTATTTACCAAATTAGTGACACCAACTCATGAACATAACAACTTCATGATTTACTATATTCGTTTTTCTATACGTATTCATGATTTCATTAAATATCTACCATTAATTATTTCATAACTTATTAGTCAATTACCATCCTATGATTCTAGCTGAAACTAAATGACCATTTTTATTACATAAAGGGATATACTTGAGGTAGGTGTACATTTAACAATAGAATTTAAACCTAAAATCTCAAAAAAAAAATATAAAAGAGAAAAAATCAGGTATGGATTCAAACCTTATCTAACATCTTGACGCCATTCCCAACATTTTTACATCATCCATAACATCCCACAATCAACTGTATAAATCTTCCAACATAATAACATAAAAACCCGATGTCCCCCGCCATACCAAAAACCATAATAGGCTTTCATATTAACTAACAGTAAGGAATATATATTTCTAAAATATAATTCTGGTATAAAATTATAAATCTATAATAATAAATATATTTATATTATGAAATAATGATTCAGTTAGTCATGTAAGATTTAGGAAATATGGACCAAATTCATTTAGTCATTAATATAACATCCAAAATTTAAAGTACTTCACTATCAACTTGATTAATCACTTTAGTGTGAGTTAGTTTTGAAATATGAAACCTAATTACATTAAATATGGAGTATTAATAATAATATAATAAGTCTCAGTATAAATCTCTCACATGATAAGAATTTATAAGGAGTAATGTCAATGCAATGGTTATCTTGATCTTTAATGTTAATGCCATACATATTATATTTTTATAACCATTTTTTATAATAATATATATATAAGAACCATTAATAATAAAATAAATTGGCTTTCACGATAGAAATAAACATATAAGGACATGACATGAAGAATAATATAATCTCTTGTGAAGCAACACTACTTTTATTTATTAAATTACATATTATTTTCTTTATTATATTAGTTGGTATAATTTACCAATTAGAGAATAATCATGTCAATTAAACAATTATATAAAATGAAAATACTATTCTTGAATCCCCTTCATTCATTCATTCATAGTTTCATCATTCACCAATCATTGTTGAAATTATTAAAAAAAATTCAATGCCTCATTATAATCCCATGACTAATGAAGATATCTAACGATGAAAAATACTACACCAATTACTTATAAAAAAAAATATAAATTTTATGGAAGGAATTAACATGTCCTGTAAAATATAATGAAAGAGAATGAAGGTGGGGAAGACGAGGAAAAACGAATAAAAAGACTACCTTTGATAAAATGTGGTCTTTGTGTAATCTAAAACCATTAATGATTAATAATTAGGTCTAGTATAATTCAATGGATAAAAAATCCACCTATAGTTTTTGAGGAGTACAAAATTAATATAATTCATGTGATGAATTTAATTTAGAATAATTATATAAAACACAATGTCAAGGAATTACATGGAATTTTCACACCAAAAAGAACCAATATGTGAAGAACATTACATGATTCTCTAGAACTTTGTTCCCCATGTATATAATGAGAAACATACATTTATTTGATGCACTCAAATTGGTTCATGAAATGGAATAGGGAGACATTCCAAAAACATAAAACACTGAAGAATCATGGTGTGATCACTATCATTTACATCAACCTACTAAGCCCAAAAAACAATGTGTAAAAATAAACATGAAATGGTGATCATAAAAATAGTAATACAAAAGAACATGATATCTTTGTCTTCTTAGAATTATATAGATCTGTTGTGTGATGTCATTAACAATGGAATGATAAATATCTATGATTTTGAAATACTTAGTTATCGTTGTTTTCTAATATTCAGGGTCATTAATTTTTTTATCACTCCTAAAAACCCATCATGTTTTGAATATAATAACAAACATAGATTACATAATAAAAAATATTCATAGCCAATAAGTGAATAATGAAACACAACCCCACATCTTGACACATTCCATCATGTTAGGACACAACTCTTTCATTTATGGATCCCTATAAAATCTATCATACCTCTTTCCCAGACCCACAAGTCTACATCAATACCTCAATGAGCTCGCATAGAACCTTGGAATAGAAAAATTAAGGGTTAAAAAACATTTATACCATTATAAAAAATATGATTCAAATGAATCTCCTCCTAATGGATTAAAAACTAAAACAAAAACAAAAAGTGAACTATAAAAATGAAAACCCCTTATGAGATGACTCGTAAAAAAATATCTCACTATATCAAGATCAAAACAATCTTATCATAAGGGAAGAGCATAAAATTTCATAACACCTCAATAATTCATCAATCACAACCATGCCATATATATCATATGAAAAAATTATTCACCAAAAAACATTGGATATTGATTTCTCATTTGTGACTCACATGCCTAAGTAATGTTTTCTATGACAATATATCATTCAAAATTATTTTACGACACATTCTCTTGATAGTCTTGAATATAAAAATGATGATGATAAAATGTCACATCATCTTCAATATCATCCTTAATATAATAAATTACATTTGGGTAAACATATAGTTATAAAAAAATAAGCCACACAAAGAAAACATCATGAATTTGATCCATCTATGAAGGAAGAACCAATGTGTACACAACTTTTCTAACACAATCAAATACCTTGAAATACAAAACATGTGAAAGAGACAGATTTCTCCAAAAAGAACCTTCAATTCCCATGATGAGTAGAAACACATAATAAAATTTTATTTATTATATAAAAATTCATATCCCTCATTCTATGATCATCATTGGGCATCTAAAAAATCTACATCCACCATAATTGTTTGTAAATCACCATAACCTTCTTATTTATGCTTCGCACCAATTGGAGTATGAGAATAACTGACTCTCAATACTCATTAATACAAATATATATATATATACATATGAAATATAGAATATACATAAATTTCAATGGATACAATCCAATAAAATTTAGAAGGACATTATTATGGGTAAACTAAACTAGGGATACGTTCTTTACTAATGAAACTCAAAAAACCAAATAACAAGTGTACAGCGTGTATACCGAATCAATAATACCATACATCTATAGATGAAAATATATTTTAAGTAATGTGTAGGAGTTAGAATCACATTGGATACATCTCCATACATTAAATTTAATGTGGGTTTCATGATCATGTATGAAAAAACATCAATTTTCATCAAGACTCACAATATCGTCCATATACATAATTAATAAAACATTCATCTCAAGTGACTCCTAAATCACAAAGAAGTCATTTTACATCATTATACAATTGATAATCTCTTATGTAGAATGATATTAATCCTCATATTGAGGTACTCTAGGCACTAAAAACATCAAGACATCAACCCAAATCCATTTAGGGCATACATTGGCTAAATCATATCTTCCAAAACATGTTTTTAGTCATGAAATTTTGGGTGACCAAACACTATGATACAAACACTACAATAAACCACTTTATTCAAAAAAACCAAAATTAATCCATCAAGGTTGAATAAATCATTTAAACACTAGGATGTGCCACTATGGTAAAAATATTAATCTCATAAATAACCACATCATACATTTTTTAGTGAATGAATAGACTAACCCGAAACAACACCTGATGTTGATATTACTCAAAACATTCGTTATAGGTTTCTCTAAAAATAAAATGATCCAACTAATAATAAATCTAATAATCCCTTACCTAATATTTCTCCTCCTTCAAAACCACTGATTAATATATAGTTTTTTGGTAGAGACATATTCTACTATCAACATCCCTCATATCAAGATGTATTTATGTAATCTCCTCCATCACTCTAGACACATCCCTATACCAACTACTATTTCCATAGTGTGACTTCCAACTCAGCACATTAGTAAAAATATCTCACTTTACATAGTTTATATGAAATATCAAATTCAAAAACCTATAATTATTTCATTCACCATCACAGTTGAATGTTCTAATAAAAATGGGAGATGATTCAACTAAAACTATTTTTCTCCATGAAGTCTATAGATCACTCGCCAATATCATAGTGTCACAAAAACCTAAATGAAAAAAATATGAGGAAATTTAATTAGATTATATTGATATTAAATTTAGATATATAACACAAAAAAGTATAATAAGGTTTATCTTTTATTATTTAATAAACAATAAATTACTTTTTTAAAAGCAATTTACCAATGAAATAACTAAAATGGTAAATTTTAAAAATCTAGAGATAATAAAATGTAAAAGATATTGAAACATGAATAAAAATTAAGGGTGGGTTATTTATTAATCTTATATCACCCCACAATTAATTATTTATCATTGTGGTTCCATTGATTCAAAAATTGTGTCTTGAAATCCTTGAAAAAGAACTGTGTATTTAAAAAAATGTCATTTTTCCACATAAAATGGTATCCATTCTACAACATATATCAAAAATTTCAAATGAATTATATCTTCAATAAAATCTAGACTATTATATCTTAAAATATATCCCCATTTTCTAGAATCCATGTTATTTTTAAAAGTCTAATCTATGGATACATAAGTTGTTACCCAAGAGAGAATATCAAGAGAGAAAGGTAATGTTCACATTAATGAGTTATCAGGTATTTAATTATTAAACAAACTAAAACATAATCTAAACATAAAATTATTACATCATTATAAATACTAATATTATTCAATTCTATTATAATATTGTAATATTTATTTTCAACCAAAATTATGACCAAAAGTAAAATAAAAACAACACTTGTGTTATGAGAAAATTCTACCTCCATAAGTGACATGATCCACTTTTTTATAATTTCATTAAAATAATGATATAAATGTTGATTTAATGAGTAAATAAAATTCATAAAATATTATTATTATTCATAAAATATTAACAAATTCCTACCTCTTTTTGTTTATCTATAATAAAACAAGTCACTTTTGCATAGGTGAAGAATAATGGCTTCACTAAAGTTACATATTTCATTTATCAAAATGTATTTTCTATCATAGAAAACAAATGAAACATAAATACTAATTATATTAGATTATAATATGTAAATAATAATATTTTTAATTTATTTATTGTAATGAAAATATCTTACATGTAATTAAGTTACCACCACATTATTTGTGAAAATTACATAAAAAAGAATGTCATTTACATTTTAATTATGAATCATAAATAAAATAATTATTAAATTAAATTAGAAGTTAATAATAATTATAATAAATATTTTAAATTTCCAATAATTATCTCAAAATTAATAAATTTTAATATATGAGAAATATTTGACTACTCTATTATAATGCTACTACAAAAAAATATTGAAACTAATAAAATTTGATGTTGAAAATAAGGTATAAATAAATAATAATTTTTTAATAAATTATTATAATGGAAGTTAATAAAGGATATATAATTTAATAATATTATTTAATAGGTGATAATAATATTTATTTTATTTATAGAAGAGGATAATGTGCACTCTACTAAGGAGAAATAATGTTAGCTGTTTTCACAGCTCAAAAATATTCCTTGGGTATCAATAATTCCACATTCAAATTGAAATTTAAAAATTGATATATTATAATATTTTCTAATGATATGGTTTATTAAAAAAATTTCTAATGGCCAATTCATGTTTCACATCAAATTATTTCCCTAGAAAATAGTTACAGATGTATTTTCATTATGATTGATTTCCACCCTTTTATGGATCTTTTTCTCTTTATCCATATTTATAATTTTTACCAGTTTTCTCCATAATTATTATGAAATATAAATATGTTTTTATATTTTAATGGTTATATTTTAATTAAAAACATATGTTGGAAATTTTTTATCTTTTACAATAATATATATTTCTTGAGTGGTATTTTAAAAATATTAACAAATAATTAATTTTAAAAAAATGTCTTTTATTTCCAATCTATATTTATTGAATAAGATTATATTTTATTTAGTTTCTATTATTGGGATATATTTTTATTATATTTTTTGGAATTATTATATTCGCCATCAAGGAAATTAATTGATAAAAAGTGTTAAATAACAATGACTTTTACATATATGGTTAAAAAATATTTTCTAAGAAGTATCATTCTATGATTTAGTTTAAATTTACTATATATCTCAAATGGTGTTATATTTTATTTTTTAACCACTAATATTTTCATATGAAGTGATATATTTTTTTTTGATCATGTTTTTTTGTAATTTTATTTAGTTCATGATTTTATTTTACACCATATTTGATTGTTAACACAACAATATTATTTCTATGGGTGCTTAATAATATTAAAAGTGAATGAATTTAA
Source organism: Viscum album (assembly GCA_963277665.1). Lineage (NCBI taxonomy): Eukaryota > Viridiplantae > Streptophyta > Magnoliopsida > Santalales > Viscaceae > Viscum > Viscum album. Next base: position 1,677,648,892 of record OY728133.1, read on the forward strand.
TTTGAATGTTTTATGTAACAAGTTTTATTTCAATTGGTCTTGTATCATTTGATAAGTGAATTATTTTCAATTGGAATAGGTATCTATGGATTAATGATGGAAGGTATCCTATATCTCCTTCCATTTTATTTTTAAAAACATTATATCTCATTATAAATTTATTTGATAAAAAACAAGTTTCTCATAATCTCGGGTGAATGTGTGTAACTTGTGAAGGTGATGTTCCCCTATACCTAGGGTTGTGCCAAAATTCTCTAGAATTCCTTATTTTATGATATGAAAAATTTTCATGGTATATATTAATATTCCATTGCATATTCTTATGATATGTTTTTTCTATTATCAAATGATTATTGGTTTATGTTATGACTTCCATGTTATTCTTGATTTAGTTTATGTAAAAGACTATTGGTATGAATTTTTTATGATTTATTAATGCTTTGATTGGATTCTATTATGTATGATCATGTATTTTCAGTGTGTTCTCATACCTATTTTCTCATCTTATGCTCACATATTTTCATTTTTTTTATCTCCCAAGTATACTATACTGAACATTTGATATAATTTCTTTATCATTTTTCCCATTCACTAGGTTGTCCTGATGAGTATTTAATGTGTTTTGTTTAGAAGGAAATTTAAAATTGTGTGATTATATATAATGTTCATGAATAATGTAAAATTAACTATCAATGTAGATAATCTCATAAGACAGTAAACATTTAGTTCATATTATTGTGTGACTATTTGTAAGATAAAAGGTTAATTGATGTGATATATTTAACTATGTGCGCATTTTTGGCTTGGGTCACCTCATGGATGGAACCAAGGGATGTCCAAAACCACTCATAGATACTAAGAATACTCCACTTCATCTTCATAATACTCATGGATGTCATCAATGCATACTACAAACCACTAGTTAAGAAATTTGTATAACACAATCTTCATAAATCCCATTAACATGGCTAGTTTGTTTGTGATAATGGATATAATAACAATGTACTTGTAGTGTCTAAAACAACTCCTAATGGTAGCCTTCAGAGTATCCTTATTCTTCATCAGTATATTGTTATATCCTTATGACAAAAAAATAATAGACAACCATATAGTGCCCTTTAGTTTATCGAATAAATCCTTAATCCATGGAAGAGGAGAGTGGGTTTTCACTATCATAGAATTTATGCAGTGATAATCAATAAAAAAATCATAGTCCATCATCCACATTCATTATGAACAAGACTAGACCAGCCCAAGATGAGACACTATTTAAAATTAATATTCTATGCACGTGGTCTTCAATATAGATCTAGAGTTCTCATAATCTATAATGTTCCATCGTATATGGAGACATTGATATCATAAAGTCACCCCAATATAACTATACCCAAAAATCTATTTAATGTCAAGGTCTATGATCTCTATATATTTAGAGAAAAACATCTAGGTACACTCCCACAAACCGGAGAAACACAGTTTATTGAATCTCCATTTAACTCATCATTTTTTCTGAAACAATAATCGATAATGATTTAGTATAAATCCTACAATAAGATCTCTCACTCATTGATAAACACATTTTGATATCCCTCAACATTGAAGAACATAAATCACCACCTTGAGGAATAAATAATATCTAGCGCTGAATACAATGATCTAAGGACTAGGATTGGCTCATTTGGATATATGTGTAATGATAAGAAATATCATAAAGAATAATATTAACCTATCAACTATTCAAAATATCTACATGTGTCATAAAATTTAGATCCACCACAATTTTCTGTAGTCAATACCAAGGTAAATGGATGTATCTCTACCTATTGTTATAGAGAATGGACAAGGGATGGTGAAGTGAAGATGTTCATACCTACAAAATGAAATAGAATATACACACATTTAGAATTTAAATAGATATTATATCAACAATATCTACACCACCTACAATTAGAATATCTAGTGTATGAATCTATTTAAACACCACACCATGAAATTTTTTCGATTGATTTTACATACCAACATAGTTATGATCTGATCTCTATTCTTTTGGAAAATAATACTCTTATATTTTCCCTTCCTACCACATTTATAGTCTATTGACTAAATCTCGGAGCACCATACTACTGTTTCCTTAGAGGATACTACTGAAATGGTGGATCATGAAGTAGTTTTATTTCTCCGCAATAGATAATGATGAATTTTAGTCACTCAATATTATGATTTCCATGACCTCTATTTTTGATGAAAATAATGTATGATCTCTCATTAGGGGCTCAGTAAATACCAATGAGGTGAAACATGATGAAAGAAGCTTTTTCTAAATCTAATATATCTAAAACAATGACTTACTAGGAAACTGAGAACCATATTTAACTACTCTCCTCCTATTATAAACATGATGAATCACATTCCATGATAGTCTAGTCATAGAAAAAAATTCTCATGCTAACTTAGGCCTTCACCATTACCTCCTGAAACATTGACAACCTGAATATACAGGCTTGGTAGAGGATATCCAAACATAATTGCACATTGAAATACTTCACATTTGTCTCCTCATCATGTAAGAGGTTTATAGAATAATAGTGTAGATTAATATAGAAAATACCAATAACCTTCACATTGAAACTTCTATGGAAGAGAGAAATAAATTATTTTTGATAATCCTTCTTCATTTTTGATGAAAAAAACAAGGAATAAAATTACTCAAATAACATTTCCAATGAAACAACTATCTCCACGCGATATCCAATGGAAAAATACCCCTAAAAAGAAGATTCATGTAGTATATTGGAATCTAAATTAATATAGTTCTACCTCTAAGAATATTTAAAATAATGAGAATTTGTACCTCCTATTACCTGGCTGATGTCTCCCGAGATGGAAAATTGATATCTTACCTCTACATTAGATCAAACTAAACATGAAATGAATCATTATCTACAATTCATATTATTCATCTTTAACACTATGAAAAATGTAAGAAACATCATACAGATCAACATGTGATTGATCCTGATTCTAATGTCATCAATGATATATAATTTCATAAAATGAAATTTTACAGACTTCTTAAAACTAAAATAACAAATACATAATAATCATTTATTTTAATCTATCATATTCCCCATTTTAAGCATAAATAAGTAATTGGTATATATTGTTTTGATCCATGAACCTTACCTAAGACTCTACCCTAAATGTACAAAAATTAACTTAAAATATTTGAAATTTTAAAGTCCTTGCATCCAATCCCAATGGGCCATATAATTCCATGTCGAATTTGGTATTTCTTTCTTTTATCCTATAATAACTCTAGATTATAGCATTCTCTACCAACACATGAAATAATATTTAATAAATATCCCTAATACCCATCCAATATGTCTATAGAATCATTTTTTCTATTTTTCTATGTCCCACTAACACTTATACCCCTCTCAGGCTAGTAGTTATGGGATATTCCTCTGAATACCTCCTCGAATATGCCATATGATGGTGACAATAAAAATATATTTGAGATTGCACACAAATGGATGGAATTATCTTTAAATTCATGGGAATATATATAATATAAAACATAATAAATTCATTATAATAAATAAACCATCGCAATATATTAATTTCATATAATGAAATACCCAAAATAAGAAAAATACAATGATCACACAAATGTTTGTGACCAAAAATACAAAAAACTCATGAATAAACATTAAAATATAGTAACTCAAGGAAAAATGATGAACTACCTTTCAAAAACACAAAAAATTTCACACAAAGACACACACACACACACACACACACATATATATATATTGATTATCATGCATGTATACTGAATAGGATCCTCCTCAACAACTCGTATATAAATGTTGTTTAATCATACGAATTCACATATGAATAAACAATGAATTCAAATCATCTCTTAAATCATATCATCTATATTTCCATAATCACCATGTATTTCTCACCATGTATCACATAGAATTACTTAAAATAATCTAAAATGAATATATGAATAAATTTACCCCACTACCACATTCCCATTGAACCAATTTCACTAAAACAAAATGGATTATATATTATTTCTCTCATCCCCTCCATTAATAATTATTAACACCTATGTAAGTACATTATAATCACATCCATGTAATGAAAACCACATCACCATCAAACCCCAAAACTGATATATTAGACTATGAGTTTACACAACCTATGTAAATAGACACTTCCAACTAATGTTTCTGCACCAGAGCATAATTATGAATTTACTAACAATGATCCATTATAGCATAAATAAATTTATATGTTATGAAGTTAAGGTATCAGAACACTAATTTATATGTACATTGTAATGGTAGGAAATTTCATCTTATATGAGTGCATATCCTCTAACCAAAATACACCATATCATGGATATGCCTACATACATTATATGTCTAGAGGAGAGAGGGAGAGCAGGGTTGGGGAGAATTTAATTATCCATAACCATGCCAACCTAGATGTTGGGAAGCACCTGGAACCAATGAAATAATATGTGAATTAGATACCCCTTCAAATTTATGTGGTGGAGTGTATAAAATCAGAAAACATATAAGATATTAAACCATAAAACCATCCTCAGGGAAATTATCCAACACAAAGTTCAAAATATTACTAATGTCCTGCTAGAATCTATATTTCCAATTCGAGGACTATAAAGCTAATACATCTAACAAGATGAGGATAATGATACATACAAAAAGTAATAATTTAATTATTAATCAATTCCAAATAAATTCATAACATATGAAATTCAGTTTTGAAATAATATTCATTTAAATAATCTAAAATCCAATGTGATTTTATTCAATATTTAATATCCAACTTCCATGTCTATACTATTCATCATGAACACAATCCATGATCATATCTTGAGAATATATAAACAACAATGTTTAATTATATTCCTTTTTCTTTATCAACATAATATTTTATTAACCATCCCCCATTAATCTATTCACTGATTTTTAAATAATTAAAATCACATAATTCATGTTTCTAAAAAGTAAACTTTCCTACGAAATGATGAAATATACTGAATGGAGATGAATATTTTTTAAAAATTATAAAAACTACCTCAAAAAACATATAGTAATCAATTTAGGATATTAGGTCAATATAAATCCTCATCACTTATGTAGATCATCTATACCATGCCACCATCAAACACATCAATCCAACACCACAAAAACATGAACAAGGTGTTCCCCTCACCATATAGAAAATAAATAATAGGATTTCATATAATATCACAACTAGGGATTTAAAATTTATATATTTGAAATTTGAATCTAGTCATATTCTAGTAGAAATGAATTTCAAAAAAAATAATAACATTTCATTCAATTAATAAAATCATTAGAAAATAAGGATTAAATGTATTTGATCTCTATTTTTAACTATATAATTTATATAATTTATTTATCATCTAGAATAATCAATTCATTTGGATTAGGTTACAAAAAACACCTAATAATGAATTATTAGAATCAGTAATAGTTTACTAATAAAAATACTCAATGAAAAATATAATATGATAACAACTTCTAAGGATGAATTTCAATGAAAATGCATATCGCAATTTTTATCACCATTCCTTACTATAATAAATTATTTAACAAGCATTATGTAAGTAAAATATTCATTTTTTATAAATAATCAATGGAATAGGCTTTCACGCTACCTAGAAGATATTATACGTCTATAACATGACTGAATATAAAATTTGTATAAAAATGAAGTAATATAGATAAAATGGGATTCCCCAAGGGGGAAAAAGTGATGAAAACCCCAGGAATCCATAATAATAATAGCCTTGGCTGCGACAGAGAGAGAACCCATGCTACCATACACTACTATCTCCTCTTCCATGATACTCAAGCGACCAATGGCACCTGTTGAAAAGTTATCCTCCCTCTATGTGTAATAGATAAGTTTCCTAGGATTATTCTTTACAATGCAATGGAGGATAAGGTATTTTAGAGCCCATGGTACTACATGGTTCCCCTGAATAGTCCTTACCATAAAATCTTAATTGGACTCAACCTCCACTACCTATATACCACTTTGAGTACAAATCCTCATTCTAGAAATAAGTGCCCACAAATCTGTGCCAACTGAATCTCTATGTCTATAGGGGACAATATAAACCATGAGAACTGACCCCCATGAGTCCCGAAGCACTCCCACCCCCTCAACATCCCTCCCATGAATGACCCATCCACATTGATTTTTAGGCATTTGTGTGATGGAATCTTTCTCATTCAACAAATCTTCGTCATGTTCGTAGTTTGAGATAAATTTTGAAGGTTTAAAACCATGATTTAATGCTATCCCCTTTTAATCAGCTGACCTATCTCAATAATTAGGGCCCAACGATTCACCTATAGAAATATAATACAATGAAAAGAGCCTGCCCGTGTAGCATTGGGCACCACCAAAATGGTCCAGCATAGTGAGGATAAGATGAAAGCACACACTTTACACATCATGAAACTATTGTCCACCCCCTTAAATGAAGATTCTAAGAATCTATGATGGTATTTAATAGTATAAATGCATAGGTGGGGAGTGAATAAAGATTATAACTGAGAAGACCATATGCTCTGAAAAACTAATTGTACAATGGTTCCCTCCTTTGGTGTCTGACAACAAAATATTCAGGACACCATTGAAATTATTATGCTTCGAACCATCTCACTCATCGAAAGATCCCCATTCATGATATACCATGTGAGGAAATTTAGTTTCATTAGAATATTGTTGCACCAGACCTTGTAAGACAACACATAAATGGAGTTCCTTGCATGTAACAGTTTCTTGAAGTCCCGAAAAGCAAATATACCTGAAGTCGATCCCGTGAAGCTTCATTGATCCAGATCCTCATTCATGAAAATACATTAAAACACATTAACCAAATTAGGGGTGAGGTTTGAGAGGTTGTATCCCTGACTCAAACACCCCTCCTTATATGAAATATCATGATGAGGGCAACCTGGAAAATCTAGGGTCTCACCCGCCCAGTTTCTCTTCCAAAAGCTAACATCCCCCTTCCCAGTGATCTACTGAGAATAATCATAAAGAACCTCATGGTAGGAAAATATTGACAATTTGATGATTATAATATAAGTTCCCTATGATCCCAATGCCTTCTAGATATCACTATATCTCACCTTGAAGCAGGAATTCCATAATGTGTCACTTGTCATAATATCTTTATCATGTCAACCTTACATGCCCTACATGACATCATTGCAGTCAGACAACACTACTCGCCCTTCGTCAACTGGATTTTCCATCTAAGGAAATGAAGCCCTGTGATAAGAAACTAGCTAGTTGGCTTCCCAGAAAAAAGTGGAAGGAATTCATTCCATATGATAGATAACCCACATCAAAGCATCGACAACAAAGAACACATGCATTGAGGTTGATGAAAAGAAACCATTGACCAAGAACAATCTACCTCCAAATGATATAATGTTAGTTTTCCAATAATTAATTATCCCATGAATCCCATTGATAATGTCTTCAATGTGCTTCACGTTCATTTAGAAAATTGAAATGGGGATACCAAGGTAAATTAGAGGCATCTGCTTCCATTGGTTACCAAGGATGTCATGTATGCACGTGCATCTTCTAGTAGCACACTTATTGGAGAATAAAACTTGTATTTTACTAGTATGGAGACACTAGACACTTATAAACCCATAGACATTCATTATTTCCATGATATTAAAAATGGAACTATGCATACCATTAGTGAAAATTAAAATTTCGTCATCAAACCATAAATGAGAGATGCCTTTCGCTCCACCCCTACTCCAAAAAGGATCCACCCAAACTAATTAATCACCCCTGTGTAAGATATGAGATAAGCCATACTAGATGAAAATGAAATGTATTAATGAAATTGGATCTCTGGAAAAGGCCTCAGATTATTTTAATAAAACCAATGCACATCCCTATCATAGATATGGATCGATGAGGGGGAGAGATTCACCCCAAGTAGAGATCACAAAACCACTGCTAAAATCCATATGTCCGCATAACACATAAGATAAATCTCTATTCAAGATTTTTTTAAGCCATATACATATCATCTTAAAAGATCCCATTCGAACCCATTACCCTCTTATTGATGTCTTTCATGAGTTCACTAGCTATCCCCAATTCCCCATAGATGCTATAACCTTTAAAAAATCCATATTTTTCTTTCAAAACCTTCCTTGGGATGACTCCACTATGTCTTTTTGAGATTATATAAGAAAACATATATATGAGACTTTATATAGGCAGGTCAGGTGATAGTGACTGATACTAGTTGGGTCATTAATTTTTGGAATAATATCAACCTTATATGCACAAAAACCCATTAGAAAATGACCACTCTTAAAGTAATCTTGGATAGCCTCCACCACCTGAGGACAAAACACCCCCAGTCAGTCACATAGAAGTTCCCCGAGAGGCCATCTAGTCTGGTGGAACTATCACAGGGCAACTTAAAAATAATGTTTTTAATATTCTCCTTCGAAGGATGTGATGATAGGATGTCATTCTCAGCACTATCCACAAGGGGGGTACACATCCCATGATATCTTCATCTGCTACCACCACTTGGTTATTCCAATACCATGAGGGAACCTCTATGCACAAAAACCCTTTCATCTGATCCAACGCCAACATCCCTACAACCTCCACATATGATTTGTTGTTTCCATTTCCAATATTTAGGTCTATCTTTGTGTTTCTTTTCTCATTAATGCATTAATGAAATAGTTTAATGCTTCATTCTTCTGCCTTCATCCATCTAACATTGGACTATTTCATGTATAACATTTCCATCACTAACAGTTTCCCAGTAAGAAGAACACATTTCTCACAAAGTCTAATGAAGGAATTCTTATCCAAATCATATTGGATTTTCTCCTCCAAACTCTAAATATCTATATGAATATTTCTATCCCATCAAAATATCAAGGTCTATTTTATCACCAACAAAAAAAATCCACTTTAAGACATTTCAAATTATAAGCCATCCCACACCAAGAACTCCCCCCCACCCACCACGATCCCAAGAATTTCACAAAATATTCATGAAACTATCATTTTGATGCTAGATATTAGTGTAATGGAACTAACAGACCCATGAAACATCCTATTTTATCGTTACAGGTTTTGTATAATGATCTAACAAAAAACACAATATGTAGGTGACTAAAAAATCGGAGAAGACATCCTGCCCCTAAATGTTCACCAAGATCCAGTCCAGATGGATCCAATATGGTTTGGTCCCATTAAATTATTGCAAAAGATGTACATTGAACCTGTAATCCCTAGTTCCATTAGACTCTCTGATACCAATAAATCCCTTAAGTCCTGCATTCCATCATTAAATAAGATTTTACCAACAATTTTTACTAAATGATCTGTAATGGTGTCGAGTCCCCCCCCCCAACAAACCACGAGAGATTTCCATTAAAAATTGATACCAGATTCCTACAAAGGTCCAGCTACTCCTTATGCTCATTTCTCATATACATAATAGATAAAAAAACTACATCCCATTATATTTATTTGGGTATATATAAATTGTAACGTGAGACCAACCAAATCCACAGAAATAGTGTTCCTCTAACACACCCATATATGGGTGTTATCGGGGCACCCATGAAATGACATTTGGTATAAAATTTTCCTAGATCATGCAGGGATAATATGATATTATCCCATAAAAATATTCTGTTAATCTATAATGATAAAAGTATAGAAATAATATTGAATGAACAACATTGGATTTACAAGAATGAATTAAATAAAAAAATAATGGAAATGTGACAGAAAAAGGATAAAAATACATTGTAATAATGGAGGTCATAAAACAAAGTATAAAAACAGACATAAAATATCAACACAATCTTTAAAGATATTTTATCCATTTGTTAATCATCTATTTCATGGATCATTTTATTGGTTTATTTGGGTGAAATATGCAGTTTTTTTGAAACTTTTAGACCGTATTCATGGTAGGCACATGAATAGGGAAAATCCTGAATTTATTAACAAGTAATTGTATTAATTGTTTTGGAGTTATATTGGAGGGGGAATAGTTATGATCCAAGATATTGAAAACCATGATTCCCTCCCCTTAAACTATTCAACATGTGACAAAGAGGGCTTCAAATTTAGTGCATTGAATAACAAAACATATGGCCAAAATGTTAAACCTATTCCATTAGACAAGGTTGTAAATCATGTTTTGTTAATGTTTTTTAAAACAATTTGGCCAAAATATGATGTTCCCTTCATTTTCTATGGAATAGTCTATTGGTTGGAAAATGTATTAATAAACCGTGTGGCTAAATCATGTGATGGAAATTTAATTTTCTAGTTTTCATAATTACATTCCTTATATAATTCATGTCATAAGTAATTTGATCATTTTTACTTAGAGTATCTATACAAGGTATTCTGAATATCCTAACCATGATTTTACATGCTTCAATGTTTTGGTTGGTGTTTTGGATCTATTCTAGTTTGTAAAATAATTCAATTTTCAGGGTCCTCCTTTCCTCCTCCTTCTCCTTCTATGAGATTGCTGAATCCTATTTTTCTGATATAAAACATGACAGGATATGTTTTTCTTCTAGGGTTCCACATTGATAATTTTAGACCATTACATTCCATAGGTGGATCCCAAGTGGGTTGTTTTTGACATTGATTAAGGAAAGTGGATTTTTAATGAAATATATATCCAATAAAACCGTTGATTCTTGTTTAATTTAAATTTGGTTTTCAATTTATTCCCAAATAATGATTTTTTTCATGAAATTTTTTTTACATGTCATGGGGTGTGTGTGTTTTGGAAAATTTTCATATTGAATTTCCAAAAATTTATGGATTCCTAAAAAAATTGGTTTATGTAAAAGAAATATTTTCATGATATTAAAAGGCATAAAATTTTTATGTTTTGAAATGATTTGATTTAAAAAAAAGGAATGAATTATTTATAAAATCCATATGAAGTCGTGTTTTGAAATGAATTTCATGTTTTTTATGTTGAAGATGTGTTCGATGAAACAAATGATTGTTTGAATTTGTTTGATAATGATTTAAATGACGGAGAGCAATTTTTATGTCTGTTATACAAAATGTGCATTGGATTGTGGGGTGTTTGGCAGTAATATAACATATAAGTCCATTATTTTATCTACCTTGAATTTATTTGGCTATAAAAATGTTATTAATACAAATTAATGGTTGTATGTCCATTATTTGATATTTTATTCTATTCCACATATGCATAAGACCTAGGATTGTGTGAACAGTAGGAGATATACTTCATCAAGATAAATGAGAATACCTATATAAACTGAATAATCGGGTCTCTTAGCCATGGTAATATATTTTTAATAGATAGTTTAAATGATTAAAAAATCAATTTTTATTAAATGTTTTACTCATGTGTTTTTTTATAAATTCCTCTAATTCATATTTATATAATAATGTACTTTATTAAAGTTTTACTCTAATCCATTTATTTTTTTGAAAATATTTATTTTATAAAATCTTTGAAAATATTTTCCTGACATGTTTTATTTGAAATTGATATAATTTGGTTTATATGTTATATATTTCATATAAAAGGCTTGGTGAGATCTTAATCAGCTTTATTTCTCAAACCAACCCTTTAAATTCAAGGATTTGCAGATATTATAATTCTAGATTTAGTAAAAGGGGTTGTAAGATTTAGAGGGGGTGGGTGTACTTGATTAGTGGGAACTTGGGAGTTTGTGGTGAATGGTTGAATGTGTTATCCACATGATACACAAGGACATGTTGATGATATTTTGATGGACATAATCTGATTAATTTAGTTGATGTACAATTTTTTAGACTTGAATTATTATTCTTATGGTACTTTTATATTGAAGAGTGTTTTTAACACTGACTCTTTATTATTCTATATCTACACCTTTTTCTTCATGAGTTTTTTTGTATGGAAAAAGTTTTCCCCTTGATATTTTTTATGACTAAAATAGGTTACCAACCCATGGGTATTAAAAATTCAATTATGGAAAAGTCAATATGTTTTCAGGTACAATTCTTGTGGTATATCCTGACATATTTGCTACAAAATAGTACTATTGTAATTCATGTCATTGCTAGATGTGAAAATTATTGTATGTCCCTATAGATAAAAGATATGATTTTTGTGACATGAAGGATTTGTAATGAGGGATTTCCTATCCAATAATCATCCTAATGAGACTTAAGTGTCAATGAGATGATGGAAAAAAATTTCTAAATGATTTTATTGATATAACTCAAGACATTTTATATAGCATTTTTCTACTATTTTTTATCCCAATTGAATTCTTATTGATAGTTTTTATTATCCCATGTATCTTGATTTATGTGTCCTTTTTTTCAATTGATGTATTGTAGTAACATACCCCTATGAATAAATTTAAATATTCTTTAAGGGGTATCTTCTAATGAACCATAAAACGTGAACCCTCTTATTCATCAAAACATTGTTGAGGTTTCTATGTAAGAGCTATCATCCCTGGGATGGGTAGATTAACATATTCTTCTCAATCTACATTGGTTGTTATTAGAGGCAATTATATTAAATATTGTTCCCAGAAGTTCTTTAATTAGTCCCCACTGTAACAGCCCAAGATTTTATAAAGAAATATTCTTTTTAATTTTATTAATGTCTTGTGTTGTACGCTACACCAAAAGGAGCTTGCACAACATGCATCCTTGTCTTGCCTTGCATTACACGCAATCGCGACCTTCCTCGATAGCGTGTGTAATACGCAATACCGAGTTTCACTAAACAACGATGTGCTATTAAAATATTATTAAAACTAGCCGTTATGAATAGTAATAACCACTTTTTAAAATTCTGTAAATCTTATTTTTCAAAATGAACTTCATTCTTGGATTCGGAGTATCGAATTTAGCCTAAGGTGAAATTTTGGTACTTTTCGGATAACTTTCATATTCTGATGAATAGTGAAAAATTACTAAATTATAATTAAAAACAACTTTTTTAATCGAAATAATTAATAGTGATAAATTATTAATTTGAGTGGTTTTAAATTATATTTAGAATATATTTTTACAATTTAATACAATGTTGGTCATTGGTTGTAATTTCACATTTAAACAAGACATAATCAAGTGTCAATCTTTTGATATATATTGTTTCCTAAAAACACGCTATTTATTTTAACAGCGGGATTTAATTATAAAATTAATTAATGCAACTTCTATGTTATGAATTTGGTAAAATAGATTTCATTTTTGAATTCGGAATATGAAATATAGCTTAGGATGAAATTTTGGCATTGTTCTGAAAAACATCAATTTTTGATGAATAGTGAAACTAGTAAGTGGTAGTTAAAAAAACAGAATTTTTCATAAAATTTAATTTTGCCGCTTCTGTGAATGGAATTTCGAAAATCTGAGAGACAAAGTTAATATCAAGGACTAAAATGTGGTTCAATGAGATGAAAATAATTTTTTGGTGAATAGTAACTTTTTACTTTTTTACCGCGGTTAATAGTAAATAGGGTAACTAAGGGTAAATATGATATTAATATTACCCTAACACATGTCCTAATTCTATTGGACAAATGTAATTCGACCAAAAACAAACTTAGGAATACAATATGACCATTTAGGCCCACTTGGATTAGATTAGGACATTTATTATTAATTTATTTAAAGAAGGGTTAAAATAGTTAAAATCAAAGTATAATAAGTAAATGATTTTTAATATGGGGTTATACATAAGATAAATTCGATTTTAAATATTCATTAGAAAGCTAAAAAGATTTCCTACATGATGGTAGTTTATTTGTAATTTTTAGAAATAAAATAATTTAATTTGTTTATGACACAACGATGATGCAGTAATTATCTTATTAATGAAATATTGACATAATTGATGTTATAAACACCAAAATAAATGTAATTTGAGATTTTTTATGAATTCCACTAATTTTATAGGTTACTATGATATATTAATGTTTATTTAATCAACTTGGTTCGAACATGTAATTCTTTTATGACTTTCACAAAAATCATATATCAAATAGTGTCAAAATTGACACAAAAAAGTTTTCAAATCAAATATTATATTATTAATTGTTATTGTATTCCTAAAAATCTAAGGTTCGGCCAAATGACTTAGATAAGGATATATATATTAATAATAAACAATTTGGGGTTCTTTTGGCATGTTATAGTAAGTTTATTAACCATATAGTGAAAGAAAACAAAAAGACATGGTAAAAGTTAAATTATTTAACTTAGAGTTAAATTTAATTGATAAGGTTAAAATAATATCCTAAACTTGTCTAAATTATATTGGATGATAGGATTTCGACCCCTCCCCACCTTATCTTCGAAATAAGACCCTTTGGAACCATTATAAACCGATTTTGACTTTAATATAAAATAATATTTTGAGATATTCCTAAGGTGCCCCTCTCCTCCCTTATAAAAGGACACCTCCTCCCCCTCCTCCTCACAACAAATTGAGCACTCAAGCTCGGCCAACCCCTGCCAGTTTCTCCTCTCCACTTCCCTAGAATAATCCTAGAGGTCCTGGTCTTCTCCAAAGACCAATCTTAGTTCCTTAAGTGGAGGATTCAAAGAGGTGTTCCAAAGAAGAGGTAATATCCATTACCGATCTTTTCAATTTCATTCTTCTTCAACTTCTTCTTCTTTAGTTGTTTCATGATAAAGTAATAACATCAGTATTACTTACATACTGATATGTTATTATAAATATTAAACAACCCTAATTCACCTTCTATCCATCCTACGGAAAAATGAAATCACCGCGCGTGCGTACGTACGGAATACCGTCTCCACGCCGTGGTGTAATCTATTTTCCACCATCACCTTACAAGGATGGGTATAATGGTGTAATGAGTAACTATATATGATTATTATGAAGTAATATTGATACTGAAATAATATATATATACTCCAATACAATTCCACGATCATACGAACGATATCATCACTCGTGCGTACGTACGGAATACCGTCTCCACGATGTGATGCGACTCGTTCTACATGATCTTCATTTCATAATGATTATATAAATGAATTGAATGAATGAATATGGTATATACTACACTTATACCATTCTGGAAATGAATTATCTATAACCTAAAGATAAGAATAAGAATTTATTCGACAAAACACGCATAAGAACAAAAAGTTATAAAGACCTGAGTAACAAGTAACAATGAAATATTACTAACAAGAATCTAATAATATGACCATATATGATATCATATCAATATGTATGATTCTGGAATAAGTCAATAACATTATTTAAACCATTATACAGGAGGTTTGGACACTTACAAAGCAAGTCGGACCTAAGGTAAGGGATATATCACAATCTCATTCTTATCCGAGATTGTTTGTACTTTGAAATTTACTGGGTTATATTTTATCATCCACATCCATGTTTCCTCAATATGTAATGTTATTTACATCCACCTAAAATTGTTTAAATCCAATTTTACCCTTCAGTGAGTTTTTAGTAAAAGATATGAAAGGAATCTTTTGTCGTTTTTCATACGAGGTAATTTTTGACTTTTCCGACAAAAGTACGAGAGGAATGTTTTTTTTAACTTATACGGCACGAACGGATTTTTACGGTTTTATAAAGCCTTATTTTCATGAACCTTCCTCCAAAATATTTCATGACTATTTTCAATAAAATATCTTTCTTTTAAAATTGCATGATGTTTTGTGAAAAGGAATTGATTTTGAAGAAGAAAGGATATTTTCCTCAAGAATTCATTTCAAGTGTTTTATCAAAATTATTTTCCATCTAAGATAATAAAGGGTTATGTTTCTATCCATATTCATACATTGATTTGACTATGTTGTGATGGAATTATGTTTATGAATTACTTTATCTTATATGAATGGTTTTATGATGTCATGTTGTTTAAGAATCCCATTTTTATTACATGGGTTATGCTATGATGTATGGTTTATGATTTTGTGGAACACATAAGAATGGTATCATTATGAGATGGGTGGGACCTATATCTCCCCCCAATGCATTGGGTAATGATTTTATATCTCATGAGATAGACATGGCTGGAATGGTAGGTTATACCGGTTCAGTGAAACAGGACTGAAACGAGGGTTACTCGATTCAGAAAGGGACTTTGTCCACAAAGATAGTCTTGGCAATGAGTCTTGACTAACAAGAAATGATTCTCTATGATTATGTGTGAATGCCACAAAGTTTCATGTTTTATGTTATGATTATTGTGATTACATTTCACTGCCATGATTTACCCCATGTTATGAAATTATGATCTCTTTTGCAGGTTAAGATTTCCAAAAGTTATGTGCTTATGTATATGATGTGATTGATATTTCTTTTGTTTACCCTTACTGAGAATTTGAGCTCACCCTTTTATGTTTTCTTTTCCCCAGGATATAAAGAAAGGTTTTAGGTATAAAAAAAGAAGATCTTTATGGGAGATGTTGAAGATCTTTCACCACGATTAGAAGATTATATTCCGAGTTTCCAAAGACACTAAACTATTACGGTCCTTGTGTGTGTGTTTTTGTTATGTACTAAGTATTCCGCAAATGTAATGTAATGTCCATGTACGATAAGCTACGGGTCTCTACACCCACCACATTTCTGTGGTACTGATGATCCTCAAGAGCGAGATTATTGTTGAAGAAGGTTGAACTTCTCTTAAGTTTCTAGAGATTCTAGAATTAATTAATATGAGATGCGTCAACATTAAACATGATGTACCAAGAAGAAGTTTGTGGTATTTAATAGTTCAAGATTATAAACGTGTGGTCATGATGTATAATGGATTATTGTCTCCTCCTATTGGGAAATTATGCCACGAATCTATGGTGTCATATACATTGATGGTCATTCATAAAAATTACAAAGGAGATCAGATAGTGTCCTAGAATTTCATCTATTTTACGACGATTGTTCAGATCTCACCTGAAGTGGAATTGAATGAGAAAATAAAACAATATATTTTTATAGGGATTTTCTATAAGAAATATAATCTTTTGTATTCAAGAATAATCTCTCTTCATATGCCGATTTTCTAGATATATATTTTATAGATGTACATGACTTAACATGAATGTCAGCATTTATTAGAGTTCCTCCAAAACCTAGTGGTAGATTTTTTGTTCCCAATTATTCTAAGAGATATTATGGATATTATCAATGTGGAAATGTTTTTTGTGGGTCTCTATATCATACTTCTTCAAAATCTTTTTCATTATCTCATAAATTACAACTTACTTGTATCTTATGTGGAATGGTTTGGAACTGAAAGTGTGATTACATTGAGGAACCAAAAATCTATAGATCATGTGGTTGATCAAGAAATTTATATAGTTTTTTCCATTTTTAATATCTTTGAGTAGTGATCGAGGATCGATGGTGCTGGACAAATATATAGTGCAGCCAGATGCTTCAAGAACAATGGTGTTCCAACAACATGTAGTAGGAATAAATATTTTTCATGTTTTGGATAATCCAGCGGGAGAAACAAATGTAAATCCAATCATATATAGAGGTACCATTAACAATGATCCATCTTTAGTTTCTTATTAATTTGATACTGAAACATTTTATTCATTTATATTTACCTATATTATGGAACAATTTATTATTCAAATATAGTTCATGTGTAATGTAATGGATATAATTTCACCTCTTAGGTTTATAATAGTGAAGGTTCCTTAATTCCACTCATACAGTTTATCGTTATTGAAAATAAAAATTTAATAGGATCTATTGGTTTATGATATTAATCCTCATGATGTCATTTCTTAGTATGGATTGTTTTACCACTCATAAAACTCATATGAACATTTTTAGTTCGGTGAGTCTCCATTACTTCCCCCGATGGGTTGTGGCTTATTGTAATGGAAATATTTGACGCAATGTCAAGTACACATAGACCTCCAATTGCTGATTTTTATAGAGTGATATCTATGTTTTCAGGTGAACGTTTGACGGATTCTTTATGTGGTGATCTCCCACCAATACTTGTTGATTTTTTTGATGTATTCCCATTAGAATTTTCATGAATTATACCACTGGGAGAGGTTTTGTTTTATAATTAATGTATTCTAGGTTCCTAAGAAATTTAATTCCATTCCTACCATATTGAACCTACCATACATAAGAATTTAAAGAATTATTTTTATTAGATTATTTTGAGAGGATTCATTTAACATTGTGTGTCTCCTTAGGAAGAAAAATTCACTTTCTAGGTAAATATGACAGAATCCTTACCCTGTATGATGACAATCAGAAGATCAATAGAGTCAGGGTCAAGAACAATAATCAATTTCATTGAAATGATGTTTTATAAGTATAGGAAAATGGTGATATGGTTATAAAATATGTATATTTTCTCTAGTTTTCTCTAGATGAGGATCACGCAGTCTCGTATCTTTAATTCCACATTTAGCAGACGTTATGGCCGCTATTAGTAAATAGTTATAAATTTTGGTTTAACCAATTATCTTACTCTGTTTATGATATTAAGGACCATAATATTCAATAAGTACTATTATTATTGAAATGTAGTTAATATGGATGACATATTAGTTTACTCTAAGACGAAGGATAACTATGTTTATAAATTGTGAGTTTTTCAAGAAGTCATATGAAATCACTGACATAATGAAAATATTTTTTGAATAAAACAACCACATTGATATGTAATATTATTTTGAAATTTGGTTTCCAATTATGGTATTTAATTTTCTAATACGAAGGTATAAGATTTTATAAACTACAAGTAACCATTTAATGCCTTTGTGAATTTGAGAATCTTGGAATTAGTAAGGTATTTCTCATTTTGTCAAATATTTATCCAAGTTAGTTTTTTTATGACTTCATTCACATGTAATGAAGTAATGTATATATAGAATCAATAAAATTATATTTCTTTTGATGTGTTATTAGAATCATTTGAATTTGGACCTTGTGTTGAATTTTTATAGGATATATTGAGCTATGTGGTCTTTTATTATGCATAAGGATCATGTTTGGGATACATTCTCATAATGTGTGATCATGTGGTTGCATGTGGTTCCCAATAAAATTAAATTCATGAATAATATTATCCCACACATGATCGCATACTCACATCTATAATGAATTCTCTTAAGATATAGGTATATTACCTTTTCTGAGTAAGGATTTCCATTTTTTATAATCATAGAATGGTAAGTTATATATTTTCATTAAAAGATATGAATCATCGGCAGAGGCAATGGGTGGAGTACCTTTGTCTTTTGAAATTAATATTACCTATACCCTTTGTAAGGGTAATTTAATTTCAGATGCATTGAGAAGAAATATTACATCCTATACTATGAAATAATATTCTATTCAATGGAATATGATTTCTCTCTTTCCTCAGATGAAATTGGATTCTAAGAGGATCGAACTGAGATGTCTTTTTCAAATGTTCAGTTTGCAACCTACATTATTATGCAGATTATCTTGGACTAGTTATGTGACTATGATTTCAGGGGAATTATGTATTCTTTATATGTTGGGGACACCATCAATGAATGGTCTCTATATTGTTATGGGATCTATTTCTTCATGAACCAAATAATGGCTCTGAAATCTATAAGGAAGGATATGATGGGAGAGTGGAATCATTACCAATTGGTTATACACCTAATAATTTTTTTTTGCTATATATGGAAATATTTTTCATTCACTTGTTTAAAATGAGTCATTTTTTTATTTCTAACTATTATACTATTTTGCATATTAAGGTCAAACATCTACGGACTTAATGTATACTTTATCCTCTTCTAGTGCTGACATGTAAGTGGTATGAGATATTTATGTATATATTTTGGCATTACACATACAACTTGAGTAAATGATTTGATTTCTAGGGTGATTAACTGATTAATAAAATTGGATAAATTTATTACCATTCAAGATACGTCCAAATTTAATGACATGGTAAACAAATTTGTGCTCATGATCTTCAGTTATCATGAAGTTGAATCTTCCAAATATTTTTATAGTAATAACTAATTCACATATAATTTTTATATATGACTACATATGGAAATGAGATCGTTGGTAATGTTTATCATTGTGTATCGTACTCAGAAATATGTTCAAATGTAACATGATATATAGATTCATGAGGATATACATCAAGCTTATTTTGTATATTTTGTAGATCTTTTGATAACTTCATGAATCTGGACAAGTATTCTTATATTAATGGCCAATAATATCCCTACAATATAGAATCTTTGGGGACTTATTTGACCGACCATGTATATATATTCATTTTTTGTTAGATATTCGTGAAGCTTCCCTTGTTTGACATAGTAGGTCTAAGATGTAATGATGATGATTCAAATGATTCATCATATAATGGTAAAGGAATGATTCCATTATAAATATTATGATGATCATCATTGATTCCCACTAAATTTCTTTGTTGGTGGCATGGTATTTGGATACTTTAACATCAATTTGGTCACCAATGTCTTGAAAAATAAGTCATGATAGCATGAAGATACTTGAGCCTATTTGAGTTCATTTAGTATTTTTTAGGAGGATTTATATTTGGATTTTCTGCATTTTTTTTCATCAATACATAGTGTTTTTCATGATTCATAGATTAGGAAGTATCTATCAGACCCATCTCGTGTCTTAAGCTAGAGAGGCCTTGATGTGGATCCTAATTTATTCATGACCGATTAGCCAATTCTGATTATTGAAAATCAAATAAGGTTTCTTCTAAGAAATTTCATACCCTTGATTTAGGTGCTCTGGCAACACGGTTCTAATTCTCTCGAAACATGGGATCATGAAGAGTTTATGAGAGATTAGTGGAATCACCTCTTAGTTATATAGTTTTATTAATTGAATTTTTTAGGAGGATGCATTTAAGAATGGGGTAATTAATACATCTTGAAACATTATTCTGTGTCATTTTATCAATTTTTTATCTCTTTTTTGGTTCCATTGATGAGTATATTTGTGTGAATTTTTTTATTTTTATTTCATTATGAACCTATGAATGGTAGGAAAATTGTTTGGGGAAATTTTATGTTTTATCATATGAAGTTGTTTTCGTTGTTTTTTATTTCAATAAAAGGGTGTATGGTTATGTGTGTTACTAGTGAATATCGTTCATCCTTCCCCTCAAACATTTCAACATTAAATAGTTTTAACACATTGTTGGAAAATGTTTTGTCATACAATGTGTCTAAACCATGAAACATCTTCCAATCTCATAGTCTGGAGAACACCATTGGAAAACATTTTTCCCAACCATGCAGCTATATCTAGTAGCCTAGTAAGAGGTGCATTATTTGAAAAACCTTACAACCAACCCATGTGAATGAATTAATTCATTTTATTTACCTAATTAAATTCCCATGATCCCCATTTTAAATTATAAACTTCTCATAGTGTAACCTAATTACATCCTTTGTATTATATATTGTCTCTATAGGAAATTCATTCACTAACAACATTTATTCTTTATGAATGAAAGTGTTGATTGGTGTGTAGGATCTATTATAGTATGTGTATTAGCTTTTTGATCATAGATCATTCTTTCCTCCTATCTCTCTCTCATTCAATGATAGTTGTGATTCCCCGTGTATTTTATGTATCAACATCATGATGTGATAAATTATGATTATAAGATCCTCATTTGATATTTCTAGCAATATAATATGTATTCTTGGATCCTTAAGGGTGTTTTTCTATCATGATTGCAGTACATGGTTTCCTAATGAAATCACTATCAATTAAAACCATAGATGATTGTTTAATATGAATTGGTTTTCTAATTTCATTTTAATGATTGAATTGAGATTTTTTTAATTTTTTTTATAAAAGGCATGGTGTTTTTCTATGTGTGTTGATCCATATATATATGTATTATCAGATAATTTATGGATTTATGGAAATTATATTGGAATTAAAAGAATTTTTTTGATGATATAAAAAGGAATGAATTTTTTTATGATTCAAAACAATATAATTTGAAATTAAAGGTATAATTTTTTTATAAAACCCATAAGATGTTTATTTTTGAAATAAAACCATGTTTTCAAAACTGAACATGGGAACAATGAAATGTTTTCTTATAAGAATTTATTTTATATTGATTAAAAAAGTGATATCGCCTAGTATTTTTATTATTATTTAATATCTTGGTATAATGTGTTGTTAGGTGGAAAAAACACATACTAGGAATGTATTAGCACTACATCAGAATGTTTTGGTAATAAAAATGATAAAAAAATCCACCTGAAAGAAGGGGGTCCGTTATTTGGGATTTTATCATACCCCAAGATGGCATCGTACCTAGTAACATGTGTAGACTAAGAGACATAATTCATCGATATGTATGATAATAGCTATAAAAACATATGATTTTGGTCTCTTAAACATGGTTCTATGATTTAAAATTGACAATTGAAATTTTCAAAATATTATAATGTTATTAAATGTTTTAATAATGTTTATTTAAATAAATTTTTTACGATGCCTATTTTGTTGATAATATATTATTATACTTATTCTAAACATGGAGTTTGAATGACTTGAAAATCATGTTTTGATATGAAAATGGAAAATACTTCCATTCCATGAATTACATGAAATTAATAAAATTTGGATTTTTATGTTGATTTGTTATGAAACACTTAGTAAGATTCAAATTGCCCTTTTTGATCAAACCCAACAATTTCCTTCATACATTATTATATTCTGTATTTATGAGTCTTGAAAATGTGAATGTAACACTCAGAGAAGGTGGTGTACATGACTGGGAGATAATGGGAGTTGAAAGTGACATGTGAAATATGTTTTCTACTCATTATATTGAAATTTGATGATGATTTCATGGGGGTTTTATGTTGTGACTTTTGATGAAATTAAATTTTATATACTTGTAATTGTATTCTTATGGTATTTTTCTCTTGAAGGGTGTATGAAATATAGACAGTTTATTTTTGCATACCTATAACATTTTCATAATGAGTTATTATTGTTGTGAAATAATCCCCCCTTGATAAGTTTATTTCCCTGAACAACTATGAAAACTATCGGGATTGCTAACACCCTTCAGTAAATGTGAAGATGGATTAAGGTAATGTTTATATAGGTTATTAATCTTAGTTCATGAAATATAAGGATCAATAATCAATCCTATATTCAACTAAAAATATACCACAACCATATATTGATAAATATGAACATAAAGAAAAATAGATAATTTAACTGGGGCCTCATATTTGTTATCAATATCAGAAAACCCAGTGTCGGAATGTTATAGGGACCTATATATCATGTTAGTATATGATATGAAGAAAATATCATAACTACCCCATGTATTTTTCCGTTTTTTATATTCAATGATCGTTAATTTAATGAAATCATTAAGGGTAATAATAATGAAAATAGTGATATGATGTAATGCTCAAATTCCTGAGAATCACAACATATTCTATGTTCATCTACCTCAACCCACTCAACCCCAGCAATAAACCATAACAAGGTATAATAACTATGGTATGATTATATTCAATATAAAAAAACTAGGGAACTCATAGTCTAGGTCATCATAGTGTGTAAAAAATTCATCACTCAATGACTATAAAAAGGAAATAAAAAATAAGTAAAACAATTAATGTCACGCTCATAGTTCCATTCTTCTATTTTTATTTTTTATTTTATATTATTATTATCCATTTATTTTTCAGGTATTTTTCATTAAAATTATTATTATTTTGGTGACACATTGCCTGATTTGAGGTTGGTGTACTGTTAGTGTAAACTGTCTTCCAACTATACAAAATTATGAAAGATTAAATAATGAAACAAAATCACCTTCACATTTGGTCACATGTTTTTGAAAGTCATTGTGACCAATGCATGTGGCCCCACCATGTGTAAATACAAACACACACATTCATTGTCCAGGATTTATCAAATCGTGTGTCCAAACCATGTAATGGGCCAATTTTTTAATTTTTTAAAAATTTCATAACTACCCGACACTAGGTTTTCCCCCTTTTATACATCATATCATTCATTATTTAACCCTTTATCCCTATTTAAAAAATCCCCTTAATCTCATATGAGGGTATATATTTTTTTTGTCTATGGTTTTGAATGATATTATCTATGGAAAAACCAATTAAGTGACTCATCTTCCTTTTTCATGCTCTCTCCTACCTTTTTTCTTATGTTTATTAATACTCTATATTTTCATGACCATGGGTTTATATAATAATAACTAGATGAAATGTGTTTGAATATAATAGTATTTTTGTTCATCCATGAGATCTCTTATTATCATTTATTGTGGATTCCATTATGTTATTATTGGTTTCAAGGAAAAAGATAAAAGGTTTTATATTATTTCATTATTTGAAAATTGAAAAATTCATGAATATAAATTCATTTATTTTCATAATTTTTTATGTTTGTAAATGGGTTATTTTAAATGTAATTTTTTAATGAACATTTCTTAAATATATTTCCAATTTTTTCTATTAGTTAAAAATGTTGTTCTTTGACATGTGGCTCATAAAATTTGTTGAAATGTGATTTTTATAGAATGAAAAAGATGAAAATAACATTTTAATCCATGGTATCATGGTAGGAAAACTAGGACAATTAATATAGATAGGTTTGCAGGGAATCAAACTATCCTCTCAAGAAGGATTATACTACGACACTAACTATACTACATAACAGTGATATGTAATTTTTTATGGATCAATCATGGAAACAAAATATTCATATCCATAGTTCGATCGCTGATAGTATAAGGATCTTTAGTCCACACATACCCTATTAGTTATGGATTTTTCGTGGTGCTTATGATGTTTTTACCAACATACTTGTTTTTTCATATTTTCTTCACTCTCCTAATAATGTTAAATAAAGAATATATTCAAAAATAATTTTCTATATTATAAAAGCTGGAATCTTCGTTTTTGTTATAATGGTTATGCATGAAAAAAATTGTGTGATCATACTGGGAATGTGATCTAACAACCTACATAATCCAACTTGATGTATATATAACAGCTTTTTTCAAACTCTGGTAAATATAAGGCATCATATAGAGGTGGTGGGTAATATTTTTGGTGGTATTTTATAAAAAAATTTGACGATGAAATTATGGAGGGTTTTCATGTGGGCCACAATGATTATAGTTCCACTTTTTTTGGTAAATCATTCATTTTATTCATTTTTTATTTATATATGAAAATAATATATAAAGAAAGTTATTTTTTTATTTTTACTTTGTTATGGATATTTATTATAATATATTATACTGATGTTATTTCTTATGTTGGTAAAATTTGTCACAATGGATTTCCTCGATGAAAATGAACTATTTTTCTAGTTTGGGGAGATTAAGTATACCATTTGTGCATTCCACATGCTATGTGGGTGTCAATTTAGTTGGTAGATAGTCATGGTTCATCAAAAATGGTATTATATCAATTTTCCATTTTCTTTAGGACTTATTATATGGGAAAATTCAAGATAGATAGAAACTAGAAATATTAGGGCTTGAGGTTCTAGATTTGAGTTTCGTGTCAAGCCAAAACACATCATGATGAGCCATGGATCATCATCGGATGTTGGAAATTTTGTTTGATTCTTCTTTAGGGATTAATGCACATACTATAGTCTGGGAACTGCCACCAAAATTGGGTGAAATAGTTTTAGTTTTTTTTATTTCACTGTGATTTATGTAATTGTTTTACAGTATCATTTACTAGATACCCAGTGGATTGATGTGTTGGTGATCGGAATTTTAGTTTAATATTTTTTAATATCATGAGTACCTAGTGACCACATGTACAATCATGGTAGGTGGCATGATATAATTATATGTCTGAAAACTCATGAGTTGATCAGAGACATATAGTGGAATTGGATTGGGTTATCTGATCCCTAGATTAGGGAGCGAGATTAGGTCCTGCATACGGTGTGGAAGAAGAATTAATTCAACTGAAGGATGCGGGTCATTGATTCCATATGCATAACACTTTATCATTATGGTGATGAATTTACCCCCACGAAGCTAAATATTTGGGGGATAAAATTGAGAGGATCATTTTATTCAATATAATTCTTCATTTTGTTAAAGTGACGTGTGATACATTCATTGTGGAGTTTCCTAATCACAAGTGGTGGGAGTCAATAGTTAAATATAGGAATAATTAGTTGATGTTATAGTAAGATTTTATGTTTTCCTTCATAGATTAGTTCTTCCCAGAGAAGTTGCCTCATTTCATGACATGGGAGTTTTAAGTCCTTTATTAGGTTGATCATTCATTGAGAGAATACACCTACCACTTTTCATAGAATGACTAATCTAATCCCATTATGATCACAAAAGACAGGTTAATGGCTTAGATATTTGGAATGAGGTTATTGTTGAATATATGATCACAATTCATCCTACACAAACTGAATACTTAACATAGGTTTTTTATCTATCATTAATGGGGAAAATTGACTAGGCAGATATGATGGGTTTAACTAGAATAAATCTAGTTCCATTCCAAATTGGGTTTCGATCATTTAAAAAAAGAATAAGTGGAATGAGTGAGTAAAAAGGTGTGTTATAATCTTTGGATATCCACACAACTTCGTTCTTTATCAGTTATAGGTGGTGGTACCTTCATATAAAATCATCGAAAAATGCCAAGACATATATGGTATACATTGTATGTCTAAACAAGGTAATGTCAATTATTTTGATGCATGAACCATATAAAAAGGGTTTTTATGAATTTCCCTCCCACTTATAGTCTTCTATATATTATATAATTTTTTAAATAAAATGTTAATATATTATATTTATTTTAATTATATACAAATATTCTATTGAATGTATATTTATAAAATTTTAGTTCGGATTTGGTATATTCGTATGTACCTCATAATTCTACATCAAGGATTGGGGTTCAAAACCTATTGGTCACAGGTACTATAGCAGCATAATAGCGGTATTGTAGCAGCATTGTAGTGGCAATAGAACTCTAGCACTGACGCCACATTTTGGGATGTCGGTACTATATTATGAACTATAACGATTATGCACTGTAGAATGAAATATAACAGCCCATGTACTATTGAAGTACTATTCACAGATGGGCCTTTGTGTAATAGTGTTTTCCCTCCCAATATATTACATTGTGATTTTAGTTGTTGGATGTTCTAGGAGGAGCCTTAAAGTGAGTTTGGAGGAGTTAGGTTACTAATGGATGGAAAAAGGGGGGATTAAACATCGTGTTATGTGACTACATGACGTGAAACAATAGTTTATATCTTGTCTTAGGAGTTTCATGGTGTGTAATATTTCTGGGATTGAAAAATAAAATAAATTTATTTGTGAAACATATTTTAGTGGAAACCAATCCTTGGTTATTACACGATGTGAAAGGGTATTAGACATCATGTAATACCCCAACCCAGTTTTATTTTAAAAAATTCATTCAATAAATATTTAACTCTTTATCTATATTCCCTCTTTCATCTTATTCCAAACAAACCCTAGGTTCCCTAATATGACCTTTGAACTCCTCTTATCATTCCTAGATCTATCAATCATGGTGGTTTTTTGTTTGTGATCCTTGATTGATAAGTGATGATATTCACCTCTTTCTCATATATTACCTCGTTTTCTTTCCCTGAAATTCACTTCCAGGGTATGAGATTTCTTGAGTTGGATATTTGTGAAAAAGTTTGATAATCTTGTCATGTGGGATAGGTTTATCCTCATTTCTACTATTGCAGTTTTTTCTTAGAGGCATTCTTCTTCAACATGTGGTGCAAATACGAGTTGAAAAGCTACATCAAGGAACGATTTCAATTGGTTATGATTAATTATTAATCATGTGGGAAGGATTTACTTTTTTCACTTATAGATCATGGTTTTTCGAGAAAAATCAATGAAAAGAATCAGTTAAATAAAATTAAAGGGGCTATGGAGATTTATTTTGTATGCCTTTGTAGTTTTGATATTATGATTTTAAAATTTTGATTATATGGGATTGTAGCCACACCGAAGATGATTATCATTGGTGTCTTTGTTTCTCCTGGTTACATTTAATTTGTTTTCTTCATTACTTTTGGTAGTTGTGGTGTTGCAACAAAAATAAATTAGATAATAACAGATATTTGACTAATGAATGGATGCCCCCAGACTCTGTTGGAGTGATAATTCAATTGAATAATGATGTTGAATGAAATAGGATTCACCATTACTAAATCTAAAAATGTGTTACATGACTTGTGTAATTTTATGAGGGTTCCTTTGTCAGTTTATTATGGTTAGTATACCAGTTAGGTTCTATTTGGTTATTTATTTTCCTCACAGGGGAATTATTATGCTCCTTTCACATGGGAATGAGATACTTTGAATATTTTTCTTAGTATTGCTACATGATAACCGTATTTGAATGCATTTATCTTTGGTCTCCAATATGATTATGTGGATCATAATGGGTGTTATTAGATCAGGCTATCTAAAATTTTTTTAATCACTTATTAGGTAGGTTTTGGAGAACATTACTTTGTAGACATTTGATTTGAGTCAGTTCTATTTTTCACATGCATGTGAGATATATTTTTTTTAATAAATTCGTTGGAGTTGTTTTGTGGTTGATCCATCGTATCACTCGATCCTATGTAAAAATATTGAAATGCCAACAACATTGTGTGATTTGTATAACCTTGGTTCTAGTCACTAAGACAAGGTCTATTGTAGGTGGGAATTGGAGTCATTATCACCCGTACATCCTTCTCATCCCATGAGGGTTATCCTTGGTGGGAGGAGGTTGTGACCGAATAGTATCAACGATGAGGGTTGAGAGATAAGATGGAGTTATGGGTTAGGGAAAGTGAGTATTGCGTGACATTTTTGGAAAATACTATTACGAGAACATGGTGCATGAAATGGGCTAGCGAAGAACATATAAGAATTGGTATTTAGGCCCCCTTGATATGAAGTATGTAATTTGAGCCTACAAAATAACTATGTATGGATACACTGTTTGTAGTGTAGAGACATATAAAAGGTAAAACCATCATAATGACTTGTTTTATTATTTGAATTGGCTGTTTTGAAAATGAAAAAATGGGTATTAAAAAAATAATGAATTAAAAAATTAAGATTAATAAAATGATGTACTAATTGGATATATGAACTCTTTTTCAATCACTCATCTATTGCTCCCAATTGTCATTCGCATGTGGAACATGTAGTGGAGGATCAATAAGATGATCTTTTGGATTGATGGATATTTGACCAAGTTGAGGAGGATTACCGGTTGTAGAATATAATGTGTACCATCCAACAAGTGGAATTCAGAATGTACCAGATAAGTTTTTGGGACATGATTATAGGAAAACAAGATCTAGGATCTTTAAATCACCTTCAGTTTTATCTGGTACCTGAAGGTTTTCTGATTTCCAATGGTGTTCAGCCAGATGCGAGGATCTGCATGTTTGTTGCAGCTGCTTTATATGGGGTTGAGAATAATTTATATGGGGTTGAGGGAGGAATTGGGTGTTTCATGGGTCTTATTTCAGAATTAATTATAATTAGATTTCCATTTATTAACTATGATGGGTGATACGTGGCAAGAGATACTATCCCTTCAGTAGGTGAGTATGTCATTAAGAGGGATTGGGATCATGATCAATGACCATATTTATTTTATGCTTTAACTCTTTCTGGATAAGGAGCCTCATTCTGGATCTTTTGATGAGGTGTTCAGTCCTTCAATATAGTGTCATGTCACTAAATTTATATTTCCAATGTATTTGGGTTTCAGAAGAAGGTGGACGATGGATTGATGTTTTCCTTATACTACATGAGACAAAATTAGCTAATATACATGGACTGTTACTCTCTTCCAATTATAGATGATATTTTCAACCAGTTCAGAGGGTAATATATGTTTTGTATGTTCAATTTCTGGATTGGATATCACCAGTTGAAGGTGAAGGAGTGTGATATCCTGATGAATTTTTTTAGATGTGTATATTGGAACTTTGAGTTCATATTCACACTTTTTAGTTTTATGAATGTACCACTTGTGTTCATGGGGAATATTTACTCTATCTTTCATGAGATTCTGGACTGATTCATTTCATTATTCACAAATGAAATCCAAATCTACATGATGTTAGAGGAGGACTATGTCGAGCATCTCGTAACTATCTTATAGGTTCTTCGACGCCTATTGATCTATGGAATGTTTTCCATGTCTATGTTCTAGACATGATAGGTTTATTTTCATCGGAATGTTGTGTCTTAGAATGTTGTTTTAGTGGACCCATTAAAGGTTGAAGCAGTTGTGACATGTTAAATACCCAAGAATGTCATGGAAATTCATAGATTTATTGGTATTACGGGCTAGTATCGGAGGTATTTACCTGATTTTTTTTATTTGAAGATCCATTGATAGCACTGACTATGATAGAATAATATTTTGTTTGGGGTGAGTATTTTCAATAATCCATCATCTATATGAAGGGGATGTTGATTAGTGCATTAATTCTCCAGTTTTCATAGGATTGAGTGATTATTGTGGTGTTTTGAGATGCTTCCCATATGGGTTTTGGATATGGCTTGATGTATTAATGTCTAGTAATATCCTATGGGTTAAGGCAGTTACATCACAATGATAGTAACTATGCAACTCATCATTAAGAGTTGGAGGAAATTATTGGCACCATGAAGGTATGAAGACATTACCTCATTGGGGAGCACTTTTTGGTCATCTTGGATCAAAAAAGAATTAAGTATATTATTCCCTAGAACTTTTTGAATCTATGAATGTGGTGGTGGATGGATTTTTATCAGGAATATGATTTCAGGAATCCTACACCTTAGGAAAGGGAAATGTTGTGGCCGATGTTTTGAGCTGGGAGATATAGAACTATTTTATTAATATTTTGTTGATTCATTGTGAGTGATGGAGGAGTTGGCAGCCTTACACATAGATTAAAGAGGTCATGGTAGAGTACGCTATTTATTTTATATGATGGTTCAGTTTTCTCTAATATTGTAGGTGTATGAATCTCAGTGGAGATATTTAGAGGTGGTGGTTTTGTGATATCATGATGGTCCTAGTGATGCTATGAAATAATGCTTAGAGCATAGTGGGAACTAGATGTTGTTTAAAGGGAAGTTGTTTTTTATGGAGGTGTGAGCGGGATTCATTTATGATTTTCACAGCACACCATTACTGGTACACCCAGGGGTTTCTAATGTGTATTTTAGATTGATGATTAATTTTAGTTGTACTGGGATGAAATGGGAAGAGGGGGCGTTTATGGAGAAGTAATTATTTGTTAACAGGTTATTGTAGAGCACCAGGTTTAGGGTGAATAGTTGCAGCCCTTGGATGTACCTATGTTGATTTCAGAATACATATTCATGGATTTCTTCCAAGGTTTACCCATGGTTCAGGGAGGATATTGTGCTATCTGAGTGATAGTATTTCTATTTTTAAAATAAGACCACATATTAGAGATTATGGAGTCGTACATTGTTGATGACATGGCCAAGAAGAATGTTGATAAAGTGGTGCAGTGGAATTGAGTTCTGTGGTAAATATAGTTTGATTAGGATACACAGTTTACTTCATGAGTCTTGAGGAGATTTTAGTTTGCTTTCAGATTCTAGTTACAAATTAGAACAACTTTCTACACTAATATGTAATGTTATAGAGAGCTATAAATCCAAATATTGCAAGATATATTGCAGACATGCGATGTGGATATTAGTGGATATTTGGTACAACAATTTCCCTTGGTGGGGTTCTATAATAATAATTATTTTCACTCTTCTAATTAAATTGATCTATTTGAAGCTTTGTATCAAATACCATGTCTTTTTTCCTTTGTGATTGATACAGGGTATCGAGACTGCTAAACATTGTCTAGATGTGGTGTAGAGAACGATCAAGAAATTTCTTCTTGTTCAATAGAGAATTAAAGCAGTGTAGGACCTGAAGAAGTTACATGTCGATCATAGGAGGAGGACCATAATATTCGAGGTAGTGGACTATGTGTTCTTGATGGTTTCCAATCATCATTGATGGTACATTTTTGGTAGATAGAGTAAGATTTGTCTTCGGTTCATCGAGACCATCGTGGTGTTGGAATGAGTTATCAAGATGCAATATTTCTTTGTAATGCAACTGTATTTTGTGAGGTTTCATGATTTAATTCATGATTCTAAGTGTAAGGCCCCAGCCTTAAACCTTACATAATCTTGAGTTATTACAAGATTACACATTGAGGATCTTTTTAGGTTTAGAGTTTTAGAGAATTAGGACATAACTATTACATCTCAAAGATTACAAAGTAGACACATCTACTCAGCTTCCATTTTTTTCACAAAATAAAAACTCTTGAACAAAAGAGTCATATCTAGTTCCTTGTTTTAGATAGCCTGACATTTCCTTGATCCCATCCTTGACCCTATTAAACATTATGTCCTGTGAAAAAACATTTCAAAAACGTGGGATGAGCATAAAAAGATCAGTAAGGGTTATAGAAATATGGAAGGGAAACATGAGTTCATATATACATAAGAATGAAATCATACATTACCCATAAAACATAGGCACTTTAACATACCTCAAAAAATCAAGAATAAATCATAGAAATCATAAGACATGAAGGTAACTTGGGGAATTCATAACATTCTTGAATAGGGAGTAACCCTCTTGGTTACATTTGGAATACCCATCACAGTATATTCCCTTAAATCTCCTGGGAGAAACCTTAACGTTTAACTCCTTCACGTTACCCAATGCATTTGAGAGCTATAACGGGCTCACCCGCCCTTAGTTTATCACGGAACCACCCGTATTCATAACAATGCCCAAGAACCATAACATAATCATGTCAAATAAAACATGCATAAAGGAAACATAACATTTCCACATTACAATCACAAGAGATCGCATCATGATATAAAACATCTAATAGAATCATTAAAACACTATGAGAGAAATGTACCTTTATACTTTGAAAATATTAAAAGAAGACATTTAAAAGAGATTTTAGAATCAAAGTGCCTCATACCAGTTCGAAACATTTGAAAGAATTTTAAAAAATTCATGTCCATATAAATAAATCCTTAAAACCATTTTTAAAACATGGACATGGATGATAAATATTTAAAAGAATGAATCTATAAAACCATTTAAAACAATGTTTTAATAAAAGAGTTCTTTTCCATTTTGAACATTTAAATTATAAGCAACATGAATGTAGACAATTTTCAAAAAATTTGAATGACATTAGTATAGACATAATATGGATATGGAATGTAAAAGGGTCTGTATATACACTTTAAAAAGAATAAAAGTTCATATCATCAAGAAGTGTCTCAAGGAAGAGAATTGAGAAGTAATCCCATTCAAAGATCGTGTCATTAGTGCAAGGATAAATCAATGACATAAATATGTGTGAAAAGTATAAATACACCCAATATAAGTGGATATTAAGTGTAAAACAACCATAGGTAATTCACACATATTCATAGGATTACATGTTCAATAACTACAAGTTGAACCCAAAGAAATCGAAATTGGGATAAGAGGTTCCTTTGGTACAATTTGGCAGCCTAATGGCATCACCTTAAAATTCATAAAATTAGTTGATGAGAGAGAAAATGGTATCTCATCACTTGGTAATACAATTTACATCAATATGGATATAGAAGAACATATCACAACATAAAAATATGTAAATTAAAAGACATAACAAAATAAGTCTTTTAAAAAGAGGAGTGTGAAAGATTCCCATACCGATTTAGGAAACAATCAAAACATACACCCCATGAAAGAAAGGTCATAAAATGAAGAAGTACATACCCATAAATGAGAGTGTATTACACTAATTGTAAAATAATGGGCAGTACCTACACCACACAAAAGGAAATAGTGTCCAATGTAGCATGAATCTCACGGGAATAAAAGTGAGATGAAAATCCCCCGTGAAAATTCGGTAGCCTAACGGCGCCACATAAAACTTCCAAAAATTGATTGATGAGAGAATGTAAGGTATCTCTTAATATGAACATAAAAAGTAAAGTAAGAGGAATATAAAAGAACATCCCCCAACATAAGAAATATGATCTTAAAAAGAATGACATAAAATAGTGTACAAGTGAGGGGTAGGTTCCCTTACCTCGGGTCCGACTTGACTCGATCGTTCTTTAACGTCCTGAATAATAAACTTGAGTTAATTTATAATTTCTTATGATCCTTATTAAAGTTCATTATTCATTTTATATCACTTATTTCAATGTTATAAACATTATGTAATCATTTAAGTTAATAATGCTTGTTTTTTCGATATTTGGTTCTTATGTCGAAAATAGACTTCTTACAATTACATGTTGTTTGTGTGGTCAAAGGTTCATTATATCTAGAATGATATTCATTATTTGGATATCATATTTTCATATATATCCAGCATATACATGTATTTATAATATTACATAATCATTTAGAGGTAAAAATGAAATGCACCGTTCATGGAGACGGTAAGCCGTACGTACGCATGAACGCTACTTTCATTTCTATGTCATACTTTAATAGAATTAAAACATATTGATACATAGTTATATTATAATTACAGTATAATATCATATATAATATTATTAACTTTATCCTTTATACATCCCACATACGGCATTAACGAATCAAATCACTTTGAGGGGGCGGTAGTCCGCACTTCTTTAAATGAAGATATCGTGTTTACCCATAATGGAAAAAATAATGTTATGCCATAAATGAAAAATACAGAAGCTTAAGGAAAGAATAAACATATTATATATCCTATATAAAAATAGTGACATCATAATGGCCACCTTTGAAGGTGTGAAATGAGCATTGAACAATCATCGTTTCGGCAGGCAGAATTTTGCCATCCACGGAAACATTATGTTCATTAACCATTTGATGTAGGTGTGTGTGAGTGTTGATCTAATCCTTCTTAGAAAAGCATCCTAGTATATTGAATATATTGTATTTGTTACAAAATAAATGAATAAAAAGTGTTTAGGGGGTTGGATATGCAAAATAAAACAAATGAACAAAAGAGAAAGCATTACCATTAAAAAGTGTAACTCCTTTTGTTTTGAGCCTAAAGGCTTCCTTGGAAAGGATTCTGCCCAAAGGGAATCCTCTAGGATGAGGAGAGGGATGTGGAGAGATTTAATGGGAAGGGGTTGGCTGGGCCAAAGGCTTGAGGAGTGTGGGAAATGAGGTAGAGGTGGGGGCCTTTTATAAGAGGAGAGGAGGGGCACTTTTAGAAATCAAGAAACTATTATTTTATTTTCAAAAGTGTTTCGAATTTATAAGGTCCCAAATTGATATATTTGGAATATAAGATGATAAGGCTTCGAAATATTCCCATCCAATAGTTTTTGGACAAGTTTAGGTCTTAGATTTTATATTTTCGTTTCATTTTATTTAAATCGTTAAAGAATGAGGCCATCGCAGCATCATCATTATGTCATAAATAATTTAATTTATTTAATGTATAAAAATTATATAAAAACTACTATGATGTATGAAATATTTTTATATTTCCAATTAATATTTATAGTCAAAATTTGGACTTGTATAACACCACTTAATATTTTTTTTAGTAAAACAACTCATGTTTGTGTCAATTTAATTTTAACATTAAATAAATTTATATTAATGTCATTTTCCAAACAAAGTGGCTCCATGGGGTCCCCAAGTTTACCCATGGCTTTTCTTGGTCGGCCATGACACATTCAATGAGGTTAGGACATGTGTCTAGGTCATTTCATATTATTAAAACATTATTTTTACCTTAAACTGCACTAATTACCTCTAATCGCGATTAATGAAAAAAAGTTACTATTCACCAAAAAATTATTTTCATCCCATTGAACCACATTTTACATACTAATGACAACCATGTATGTCGGATTTTCAAAATTCAATACACATTAGTGGTAATCTTTCATTTAACTGAAAAATCAGTTTGCTTGATTACCACTTAGTGGATTCACTATTCTTCAAAAAAAGGAGTTTTTCAGAAAATTACAAAAAATTCAACCTAAGATATATTTTATATTCCGAATTAAAAAATGATTCTATTTTATAAAATTCATAACATATCCATTAGATTAATTAATTTAATAATTAAGTTCCGTTGTCAGAACAATTGGCGTGTTTTTATGAAACATTATATATCAAAATATTGACAGTAGTTTAAGTCAAATTTCAAAGTGAAATTAATTCCAATGATCACTATTGGATTAAATGGTAAAAATATATTCTAATTTCACTTTAAAACCAATTCAAAAGATAATGTAATCATATAAATAAATTAGATTAAAAAGAGGTTTTGAATTAAAATACAACATTTTTCACTATTCATAAAAAAATGAACTTTATCGGAAAAATACCAAAAATTTACACAAAGTAAATTTTGATGTCCCAATTCTAAAGAAGAATTTTATTTTGTCAAATATAACACATAAAATTGTAAAAAGGTGTATTTAAAAGAGGTTCGCCATCAAAAGGCAGTTAATCGATCTTTAAAAAAATATTTGAATGTTTACGCTTAAAATTGGATTCATTCGCATTTTTAATCCTCTAACATTTATTGTAAAGAGTAAAAATATTTGACAAACATATATAATCATTTTGTAGTTAGTTCTGTTCATTCCCGCCATTACAACGGCTAGGCGTTAACTACCATTTAAAATAATATTATTTTATTATTAGAGTGCAACGTATGATTTCCAAAAAACTTGTTGTTGCATGTTGGGTACGCCATCGAGCATAGCGTCCCCTTTAAAGTTATAATAATATTTTATTCACAAATATAGATAAATGTGAAAATTTCATATTATTTATTTACTTGGGGTGTTACATCCTTCCCCCCTTTTGAGAATTGCGTCCTCGCAATTTTAAAATTAATCTTGGAAACATCATTGAAAATCCCACATCAGAACATGAGTCAATTACACAGTCACTTTAAAAGAAAGAAAGAGGAGTACAGAGGTCACCCGAGTTAACCCATACTAGGATTCCATATAAGAAAACATGGACATGGAAGAAAAACAAAGGCCCATGTTCTGAGGGAGAGTGATAGTAAATATGTTTAGGAGAAAGTTAACAATAAGAAAATCACAAAATTGTGATGGGTTAAATGGTATTCGATTCCCCAGTAGGAAAAGTTAATAAACAACATTTTTGTTTTACATTACTTTTTATTGAGAAATTTATTCATAAGGAAACATAATCACTTATCATGTTGACTTTCAACTTTTATTATATTCCTTACACAAACTCATAATTTCCCCAAACGACGAGTATTTAGGAATACTTGTTCGCATTAAGAGTACTATAATCAAATTCATGAGAATCACCTAATCCACAAAATAGAACTATACATTTCCCATGTCTTTAGACCTTAATAAAAAAAGGTTATTATGAGATCAGATAATACCCAAAAAGGATAATACTTAAAAAAAATCTATTCTTAATCTCCAAAATTTATCAAACAATACCCAAAGTTCAACAAAGACCATTCAATAAACCAATTTTCCCTAAAATACTACAAAGTAAACTAAACTAAGATTGAAACCCAAATATTTGAAGGATTTAGTCACATAGTCTTCCAAGGTACAAATTAACACTTATCTCCAAATAACATCAGTTACTCTTAATGTCTCATATTGAAAAGTAATTAACCTAATCTCATATCCTCCATGATAGGTTAATAATTTCCATAGATAACCCAAAATCAGCTTATTCTAGATTCGTAAGATCATCTAACTAAAAAGAATTAGTCAAACTAACCAGGGACTTCACGTAGTCCAGTGGTAGGCGATAAATACCAGTCGCACTTTGGTTGTGGGTTTGATTCCCGCAGCTTTGTCCGACGTGACGAGTTGTCACACGGTCTGCGTGTTGTCCCTTTTCCAAAAATACACAATCCTTAAAAAATTTCCCAAAACGAGATAAAATCTTAAGAAATGATCATAACATATTTTAACCTCAAGTTTATCTCATGCCTTTCATTTTCCATCATATCATAGAGTAACCCAAAATTAACTAAAAGTAAGGATCATATAAACCCAAATGGTTCTTTATAACTATATCCACAAATGAAAGGATAATTATTTCTTGAATAAAATTGTCATATATCAAACATCAGGGTTACATATACTATATGAAATTCTTCTAATGTAACTCCATTATCAAATGAGACTTAATACATCTAAGAATTTCACCATCCTAAAATCTGCCATAACTCTTGAATCCCTTATATGATGACTTCTTACTCATTAAACATTCTTCATGATCCATTTAGCCATACCTTTTCATCTTATTCTGAAATACTTCTTCCCTACAACAAAATCATGAATCATATCCTAAGATTCCAATAATAGGAAAACATATGTTAAGAAATAATCCATACCTTTCATTCTTCATTGTCATTTTGTTCATCCTCTATCGGAATGGCATTAGGTATCGGTAAATGAATATTTGTATGATCTTGGTGACCCCATTCCTGAAACTTCTTCGTAGGACATGTGTTTTCATAAGGATCATGCAAACCACATTTAAAACATTTAATTGATCCTTCAGAAAGAACTTCTTTCCCTTTCTTAGAGTAAACTAGATGCTTCCTATTTCCATGGCAGGTTCTTGCTTTATGACCCTCATTTCCACATCTATAGCATCTTTCTGTCCCTTTGAAACATTTTCCTATGTGTTTCTTTCCCCATATTTGACACATAGGGTTTTGAACACACTTACCTTTATGATTATTACCTGAACTTCTGTAGGGATTTGTTTCTCGCATATACGATGCCTTATAAAAATCACTAAGGTTCAGGTGGTCAATCATGACTCCAGGTAGTTGTTTGAGGATAACCACAAGGGTTCTCATTGCAGCTCCCATATCATTCAGTTGTTCTTTCATAAAACCATCACCGTTTTCTTCTGATCCACTGTTACTTTGGTTCCTGCTAAATCCAGCCATTTACTAAAACCAAAAAGGTTAGTGTGAGTATATCAACAAAACCATCATGTACTAATGAGGAATATAAACACTAAGATATACTTACTCATTCAATTTATGACTCTTTCTAAAAGCGTAACCATTATGGTAATGTCACTTATTCTTAGGGAATACCCTAACCTCAAAAGTTATCTAAACCGACCATTGATACCAACTGTAAGGCCCCAGCCTTAAACCTTACATAATCATGAGTTATTACAAGATTAAACATTGAGGATCTTTTTAGGTTTAGAGTTTTAGAGAATTAGGACATAACTATTACATATCAAAGATTACAAAGTAGTCACATCTACTCAGCTTCCATTTTTTTTCACAAAATAAAAACTCTTGAACAAAAGAGTCATGTCTAGTTCCTTGTTTTAGACAGCCTTACATTTCCTTGATCCCATCCTTGACCCTATTCAACTTTATGTCCTGTGAAAAAACATTTCAAAAACATGGGATGAGCATAAAAAGCTCACTAAGGATTATAGAAATATGGAAGGGAAACATGAGTTCATATATACATAAGAATGAAATCATACTTTACCCATAAATCATTTGCACTTTAACATACCTCAAAAAATCATGAATAAATCATAGAAATCATAAGACATGAAGGTAACATGGGGCATTCATAACATTCTTGAATAGGGAGTAACCCTCTTGGTTACATTTGGAATACCCATCACAGTATATTCCCTTAAATCTCTTCGGAGAAACCTTAATATTTAACTCCTTCACGTTACCCAATGCATTGGAGAGCTATAACGGGCTCACCCGCCCTTAGTTTATCACGGAACCACCCGTCTTCATAACAATGCCCAAGAACCATAACATAATCATGTCAAATAAAACATGCATAAATGAAACATAACATTTCCACATTACAATCACAAGAGATCGCATCATGATATAAAACATCTAATAGAATCATTAAAACACTATTAGAGAAATGTACCTTTATACTTTTAAAATATTAAAAGAAGACATTTAAAAGAGATTTTAGAATCAAAGTGTCCCATACCAGTTCGAAACTTTTGAAAGGGTTTTAAAACATTCATGTCTATATAAATAAATCCTTAAAACCATTTTTAATACATGGACATGGATGATAAATATTTAAAATAATGAATCTATTAAACCATTTAAAACAATGTTTTAATAAAAGAGTTCTTTTCCATTTTGAACATTTAAATTATAAGCAACATGAATGTAGACAATTTTCAAAACATTTGAATGACATTAGTATAGACATAATATGGATATGGAATGTAAAAGGTTCTGTATATACACTTTAAAATGAATAAAAGTGCATATCATCAAGAAGTGTCTCAAGGAAGAGAATTGAGACGTAATCTCATTCAAAGATCGTGTCATTAGTGCAAGGATAAATCAACAACATAAATATGTGTGAAAAGTATAAATACACCCAATATAAGTGGATATTAAGTGTAAAACAAGAAGAGGTAATTCACACATATTCATAGGATTACATGTTCAATAACTACAAGTTGAACCCAAAGAAATTGAAATTGGGTTAAGAGGTTCCTTTGGTACAATTTGGCAGCCTAATGGCATCACCTTAAAATTCATAAAATTATTTGGTGAGAGAGAAAATGGTATCTCATCACTTGGTAATAAAATTTACATCAATATGGATATAGAAGAACATATCCCAACATAAAAATATGTAAATTAAAAGACATAGCAAAATAAGTCTTTTAAAAAGAGTAGTGTGAAAGATTCCCATACCGATTTAGGAAACACTCAAAACGTACACCCCATGAAAGAAGGGACATAAAATGAAGAAGTACATACCCATAAATGAGAGTGTATTACACTAATTGTAAAATAATGGGAATTACATATACCACACAAAAGTAAATAGTGTCCAATGTAGCATGAATCTCATGGGAATAAAAGTTAGATGAAAATCCCCTCATGAAAATTCGGCAGCCAAACAACGCCACATAACACTTCCAAAAATTGATTGATGAGAGAAAGTAAGGTATCTCTTAAAATGAACATAAAAAGTACAGTAAGAGGAATATAAAAGAACATCCCCCAACATAAGAAAGATGATCTTAAAAGGAATGACATAAAAGAGTGTACATAAAAAGGATGTGAGGGTAGGTTCCCTTACCTCGGGTCCGACTTGACT
This sequence comes from Viscum album, assembly GCA_963277665.1. Taxonomy (NCBI): domain Eukaryota; kingdom Viridiplantae; phylum Streptophyta; class Magnoliopsida; order Santalales; family Viscaceae; genus Viscum; species Viscum album. Next base: position 1,677,690,273 of record OY728133.1, read on the forward strand.
CGATCGTTCTTTAACGTCCTGAAAAATAAACTTGAGTTAATTTATACTTTCTTATGAACCTTCTTCAAGTTCATTATTCCTTTTATATCACTTATTTAAATGTTATAAACATTATGTAATCTTTTAAGTTAATAATGTTTTTTTCGATATTTGGTTCTTAAGTTGAAAATGGACTTCTTACAATTACATGTTGTTTGTGTGGTCAAAGGTTCATTATATACAGAATGATATTAATGATTTGGATATCATATATATCATATATATCCACAATATACATGTATTTATAATATTACATATTTATTTAGAGGTAAAAATGAAATGCACCGTTCATGGAGACGGTAAGTCGTACGTACGCATGAACGCTACTTTCATTTCTATGTCATACATTAATAGAATTAAAACATATTGATACATAGGTATATTATAATTACTGTATAATATCATATATAATATTATTAACTTTATCCTTTATACATCCCATATATGGCATTAACGAATCAAATCACTTTGAGGGGGCGGTAGTCCGCACTTCCTTAAATGAAGATATCGCGTTTACCCATAATGGAAACAATAATGGTATGCCATAAATGAAAAATACAGAAGCTTAAGGAAAGAAGAAACATATTATATATCATATATAAAAATAGTGACATCATAATGGCCACCATTGATGGTGTTAAATGAGCATTGAAAAATCATTGTTTCGGGAGGCAGAATTTCACCATCCACGGAAACATTATGTTCATTAACCATTTGATGTAGGTGTGTGTGAGTGTTTCTCGAATCCATTTTATAAAAACATCCTAGTATATTGAATATACTGGAGTTGTTACAAAATAAATGAATAAAAAGAGTTTAGGGGGTTGGAGATGCAAAATAGAACAAATGAACATAAGAGAAAGCATTACCTTTAAAAAGTGTAACTCCTTTTGTTTTGAGCCTAAAGGCTTCCTTGGAAAGGATTCTTCCCAAAGTGAATCATCTAGGATGAGGAGAGGGATGTGGAGAGAGTAAATGGGCATGGGTTGGCCGAGCCAAAGGCTTGAGGAGTGTCGGAAATGAGGTAGAGGTGGGGACCTTTTATAAGAGGAGAGGAGGGGCACTTTTGGAAATCGTGAAACTATTATTTTATTTTCAAAAGTGTTTCGAATTTATAAGGTCCCACATTGATATATTTCTAAGATAAGATTATAAGGATTCGAAATATTCACATCCAATAGTTTTTGGACAAGTTTAGGTTTTAGATTTTATATTATTGTTTCATTTTATTTAAATCGTTAAATAATGAGGCCATCGCTGCATCATCATGATGTCATAAATAATTTAATTTATTTAATGTCTAAAAATTATATAAAAAATACTATGATCTATGAAATATTTTTAGATTTCCAATTAATATTTATAGTCAAAATTTGGACTTGTATAACCCCACTAAAATTTTTTTTGTAAAACAACACATGTTTGTGTCAATTTAATTTTAACATTAAATAAATATATATTAATGTCATTTTCCAACCAAAGTGGCTCCATGGGGTCCACAAGTTGACCCATGGCTTTTCTTGGTCGGCCATGACACATCCAATGAGGTTAGGACATGTGTCTAGGTCATTTCATATTATTAAAACATTATTTTTACCTTAAACTACACTAATTACCTCTTATCGCGATTAATGAAAAAAAGTTACTATTCACCAAAAAATTATTTTCATTCCATTGAACCACATTTTACATACTAATGACAACCATGTATGTCGGATTTTAAAAATTCAATACACATTAGTGGTAAACTTTCATTTAACTGAAAAATCAGTTTGCTTGATTACCACTTAGTGGATTCACTATTCATCAAAAAATGGAGTTTTTCAGAATTACCAAAAATTCAACCTAAGCTATATTTGATATTCCGAATTCAAAAATGATGTCTATTTTATAAAATTAATAACATATCAGTTAGATTAATTAATTTAATAATTAATTCCCGCTGTCAGAACAAATAGCGTGTTTTTATGAAACATTATATATCAAAAGATTGACACTAGTTTAAGTCAAATTTCAAAGTGAAATTAATTCCAATGATCACTATTGGATTAAATGGTAAAAATATATTCTAATTTCACTTTAAAACCGATTCAAAAGATAATCTAATCATATAAATAAATTAGATTAAAAAGAGGTTTTGAATTAAAATACAACATTTTTCACTATTCATAAAAAAATGAACTTTATCGGAAAAATCTCAAAAATTTACACAAAGTAAATTTTGATGTCCCGATTCTAAAGAAGATTTTTATTTTGTCAAATATAACACATAACATTGTCAAAAGGTGGATTTAAAAGAGGTTCTCCATCAAAAGGTGGTTAATCGATCTTTTAAAGAATATTTGAATGTTTACACTTAAAATTGGATTCATTCGCATTTTTAATCCTCTAACATTTATTGTAAAGAGTAAAAATATTTGACAAACATATATAATCATTTTTTAGTTAGTTCTGTTCATTCCCGCCAATACAACGGCTAGGCGTTAACTACCATTTAAAATAATATTATTTTATTATTAGAGTGCAACGTACGATTTCCAAGAAACTCGTTGTTGCGTGTTGGGTACGCCATCGAGCATAGAGTCCCCTTTAAAGTTATAATAATATTTTATTCACAAATATAGATAAATGTGAAAATGTCATATTCTTTATTTACCTGGGGTGTTACATCCTTCCCCCCTTTTAGGAATTGCGTCCTTGCAATTTTAAAATTAAGCTTGGAAACATCATTGAAAATCCCACATCAGAACATGAGTCAATTACACAATCACTTTAAAATAAAGAAAGAGGAGTATGGAGGTCACCTGAGTTAACCCATACTAGGATTCCATGTAATAAAACATTGACATGGAAGAAAAACAAAGGGTCATTTTCTGAGGGAGAGTGATAGTAAACATGTTTAGGAGAAAGTTAACAATAAAAAAATCACAAACTTTTGATGGGTTAAACGGTATTTGATTACCCAGTAGGAAAAGTTAATAAACAACATTTTTGTTTTACATTACTTTTTATTGAGGAATTTATTCATAAGGAAACATAATCACTTATCATGTTGACTTTCAACTTTTATTAGATTCCTTATACAAACTCATATTTTCCCCAAACGACGAGTATTTAGGAAGACTTGTTCACATTAAGAGTACTATAATCAAATTAATGAGAATCACCTAATCCACAAAAGAGAACTATACATTTCCCATGTCTTTAGACCTTAACAAAAAAAGGTTATTATGAGATCAGATAATAACCAAAAAGGATAATCCTTAAAAAAATCTATTCTTAATCTCCAAATTTTATCAAACAATACCCAAAGTTCAACAATGACCATTCAATAAACAAATTTTCCATAAAATACTACAAAGTAAAATAAACTAAGATTGAAACCCAAATATTTGAAGGATTTAGTCACATAGTCTTCCAAGGTTCAAATTAACACTTATCTCCAAATAACTTCAGTTACTCTTAATGTTTCATATTGAAAAGAAATTAACCTAATCACATATCCTCCATGATAGGTTAATAATTTCCATAGATAACCCAAAATCAGCTTATTCTAGATTCATAAGATCATCTAACTAAAAATAATTAGTCAAACTAACCAGGGACTTCACGGAGTCCAGTGGTAGACGATAAATACCAGTCGCACTTTGGTTGTGGGTTCGATTCCCACAACTTTGTCCGACGCGATGGGTTGTCACACGGTCTCCATGTTGTCCCTTTTCCAAAACTACACAATCCTTAAAACATTTCCCAAAACGAGATAAAATCTTCAAAAATGATCATAACATATTTTAACCTCAAGTTTATATCATGCCTTTCATTTTCCATCATATCATTGAGTAACCCATAATTACCTAAAAGTAAGGATCATATAAACCCAAATGGTTCTTTATAACTATATCCACAAAAGAAAGGATAATTATTTCTTGAATAAAATTGTCATATATCAAACATCAGGGTTACATATACTATAAGAAATTCTTCTAATGTAACTCCATAATCAAAAGAGACTTAATAAATCTAAGAATTTCACCATCCTAAAATCTGCCATAACTCTTGAATCCCTTATATGATGACTTCTTACTCATTAAATATTCTTCATGATCCATTTAGCCATTACTTTTCAAATTATTCTGAAATACATATTCCCTATAACAAAATCATGAATCATATCCTAAGATTCCAATAATAGGAAAACATATGTTAAGAAATAATCCATACCTTTCATTCTTCATTGTTAGTTTCTTCATCCTCTATCGGAATGGAATTAGGTATCGGTAAATGAATATTTGTACGATCTTGGTGACCCCATTCCCGAAACTTCTTCGTAGGACATGTGTTTTCATAATGAGAATGCACACCACATTTAAAACATTTAATTGATCCTTCAGAAAGAACTTCATTCCCTTTCCTAGAGTCAACTAGATGGTTCCTTTTTCCATGGAAGGTTCTTGCTTTATGACCCTCATTTCCACATCTATAGAATCTTTCTGTACCTTTGAAACATTTTCCTATGTGTTTCTTTCCACATATTTGAAACATAGGGTTTTGAACATACTTACCTTAATGATTATTACCTGAACTTCAGTAGGGATTTGTTTCTCGCATATACCATGCCTTATAAAAATCACTAAGGTTCAGGTGGTCAATCATGACTCCAGGTAGTTGTTTGAGGATAACCACAAGAGTTCTCATTATAGCTCCCATATCATTCAGTTGTTCTTTCATAAAACCGTCACCGTTTTCTTCAGATCCATTATTACTTTGGTTCCTGCTAGATCCATCCATTTACTAAACCCAAAATGGTCAGTGTGAGTATATCAACAAAACCATCATGTACTAATGAGGAATATAAACACTAAGATATAATTACTCATTCAATTTATGACTCTTTCTGAAATCCTAACTATTATGGTAATGTCACTTATGCTTAGGGAATACCCTAACCTCTAAAGTTATCTAAACTGACCATTGATACCAACTGTAAGGCCCCAACCTTAAACCTTACATAATCTTGAGTTATTACAAGATTACACATTGAGGATCTTTTTAGGTATAGAGTTTTAGATAATTAGGACATAACTATTACATCTCAAAGATTACAAAGTTGACACATCTACTCAGTTTCTATTTTTTTCACAAAATAAAAACTCATGAACAAAAGAGTCATGTCTAGTTCCTTGTTTTAGATAGCCGGACATTTCCTTGATCCCATCCTTGACCCTATTCAAATTTATGTATAAAGGTATATTATGTGAACATTTTTGGTCATTACAAGCCTGGGAATTGGGATAGTTGTTGAGTTACTTCAATATCTATCGTTTAGGTACATTACATTGCAGACTTTTGTTTTGTATCAGTTCTATTTTACACAACCATGTGGGGTGGATTTGGAATTTCTTTTGTATTATTTCATGGAGTTGTTTCTTGTATTATCCATCATATATCTTGATATTTATTTAAAAAGTTTAAATATTTTTATATTATGGGATATTTATTCCCTTTGTGGTAGTCACCAACCTCGGGGCTACTAGAGGCATGACTCCAAGGTCATTATCTCTCATTAACCATTGCAATTCTAGGATTGTTATATTTAGTGGAAGAATGTTGTGACTCATTGGGTCAATTTTTTTATAGGCCATGTAAATGAATTTCATGCCTGCTTGGTTGTCCATCCATGTAATGAGATTCATACCTAAGAGTCATACGACAATGTATTTAATAGAAAATGCTCAATAAGTGGGATATACTCTAGGGGGGCCTATGGCATGAAATTCCATTCTATGTGTAGGGGGTGTGTGTGTGATGTAATTGTATCCCCACGAACCTAATTTAAAACATATGAATAAACTATTAAGCATTTTGTCCTATATAAATTTGATTATTTTATATATGTTAACATAGGAAAAAAAGATACATTTTTAGTATGAGTTTTATAATAAATATTTATATATTACCTTAATATATATATATAATTTCTTATTAAACTATATATATTATTAAAAAATATAGAAATATAGATATTTTTTATTTATAATTAAATATATTTATAAATATATGCAGATAATTATATATATTTATATATATTTATATAACTATATATATATAATTATAAATATTTATTACAATATATGTATATATAATCATAAATATAATAAATATATATTATTTAAATATATTTTTTATAATGTTATGATTATTTAAATATTTATATATATATACTTATGATTATAAATAAATTTATATATGAATATTTGTATAAAAATATGAATATATTTATTAAATTATATATAGATTCTGTTTCTAGACACGCATCTAAGTGGTACTTAGTGCATTTACAACATCATGGTGATCATGTTTCGACTCCATGCCACTGCCTATTTTCGGTGGCCCATTATGCGGATGACGACTAACTAGTTGGTGATGTGGAAATCAGTAATGGGTCATGAATATTAGTAGTTGATCGCGCATCATTACTTGAAATAATGTGACATAGGGGTGTAAATGAGGGTTTGATAGGTGGATGTCTAATCATATAGGGATGACCCCGATGCAGGGGGATTCAATGGCATGTTCTGGTTATAGCGTGACTAGAAACGATGCTAACAAGAAATGAGGTGGTAGCCCCCAATGACCATGGGGTCCATCCCCTCTAATAAGGTGCATAGGAGGACAAAAGAGGTAATAAATGGTGTAGTGGCATGGGAGTTATTACGTTTGTTGTGTGGTGACTTCCGAACGAGAACAGTTAACACCCTCTCAAGAGTGGGGGTGACGGTTTGATAGTCGTTTGATTTAACACGACACAATGTCTGATGAGACAATGGTTGGTAGGTTGTTCCTTGTTGAAAAGATGGATACCAGTTTTATGGTGAGAAATATATAGTAGTTCATGTTTAAGGATGACCTTGGTAGTTTGGGACTTTCGGGACATGATTTGTAAGGTTGATTACAATGATATAGTATTGGGAATATGTTCCATTACATTGGGTGGGTTATCTGTTAGGGGGGCTATGGCCTTCCCCATGGCCTGTGTGAGGTGTCTATGCTTCAATTTAATTGTAACGAAAATCTCCTAAAATATATATTTATTAATGTATAATTATACATAAGTATAAGTATAATAAAAATATTTCTTATATATATATATATATTAATTTTATAATTATTAATATATATATATATATATTTAAAATATATTAATTATAATTTTAGATTTATTTATATATACATCTATTTACTTGTAATTTTTGAATTTTTTAAACATTATATATATATATTTGAATTATTAATATATATATATATATCATATTTAAATTAAATATAATCATGTTATTTTGTAATTAATTCGTATATATATATATTCCTTTTTTATATAGATATAATACTTTAGATATATTAATAATATTTTTTATTTAATGTGTTTATCAGTGCAATGAGTAGTGATGATAAAGGAAAGATAATTATTAGTGATTTCTGTTTAGCACTGATAAAAGAAGGCCCTATGCATGTGCAATTCTCCAGTATTATCATCTCAAAATCATAAAATTCATACCATAAGAATGGTAGCATCTTCACTCTCTACGTAAAAGATAATGATATATGTGTAAATCATGGGGGGGTTTTCTTAGGTGACTATTGTGGAAAAAGGATTTTGGGATCAATATATAAATATTTAGGCTATATAAGGGTGTCTTGACTCTTTATAAACAAAACATGACATGTCATTCAAATTAAAATTGTAATTTCTCAATGTGTGTAACTACAAATGAATCACACACCCAAATTACCGCTTTTTAATACTAGAACACATGTCATAACCAATGATACTCAAGGAGTAATTGTTCCTCTTGATATTTTAATGACCCATTTAATATAAATTTTGAACATTTTTTAGAGTGTGTGACGATAATAAAAATAACTATAAATGAATTATGAAATGTGTACATTTTATTTGATAGGGGCCCTGGCCCTACAAATAATATTACAAAATCATTCAATCCAATATATATTGTTGTTTTTCTTAATAATTTGTTTTCTAAAGAGGAATGAAATGTACTACAATGTGAAACATGACTTGTGATACTTCCGTCAAATGGTGACTTGCCCCTAACTCCCACGCAATGTCACTAAATCACATAATAACACATGTAATACTCATTTCTTGCGCACACATTTTAAACAATGATCATGAAGTGACATTAAGTGTGAGTGTATATAGGGAATATAATATTTTAATGTCGATAAAGTATAGGGAAATTCAAGAATAATATGGTCTTTATAAGGATAAATATAAAGGTAGGTATTTAATTGGATAAAAAAGTTTTTGTTCCAAATAATTCACTCAATCAAACTGGTGCACTTATTTATACTGAAAAAATGGATTTAGGATAAAACCATTTTCTAAATTATAAACACAACATGACTTTCTCAATAATTGATAGTAATATGATGAAATAGAAAAATTGTTATAGAGTACCTATTAGGGTAGGAAATGTAATATTGGTTGGTGCAAATAAAACTTGGGTTTCAAAACATCAAAAAATACAAAATAATTTTTGGAAAAACTAAAATTTAGTGAAAGAATCCATGTTAATATTCATTTATATTCATTTGTTCAAACAAAATAACTTTCCCGCATAAATGAATCATGTGTCGAATGTAATTTTATAACTAATTTATGATGAATATGATACTATAAAAAGAGAAATGAATTCAAACAAAAAAACGATATCCCAAAGTAATGAAACCAAAAATATCATAAAAATGGGTTGAATTCCCCAACATTTAGTTAAAACACTCATACAACTACAAATCATGAAAAACGAATGCATGATGTGGAGAATATGATTTTTAAAAGAATGAAAATGAGTGGGAAAGGAATAAATACCACCTGATTTTGAAGTGGAAACTCCATTCATGATTTCATGTTATTATAAAAAAATATCAAATGGATGTTGTACTCTCTTTATTACCAATAAAAAGTTATTATAATAAAAATAATAAAGAACTAAATAATTTTTACTTATATATGTTGGAGATAAAATGTTCTTCTATTTATTTTCAATTGTATTTTTGTGTTGTTCATTTTCAAAACTACAACGAAAAATTCAAAATACTTTATCATAGTTTGATTAAAATAAATGATAAGTAAAAAAAGAAAATGCAACAAAAATTGGATTAAACAACCCTCAAATTGGTTCTTTCTCCATCAAATCCATGATTGTATGTTTTTTATATCATACGTAATTTGATGTGGGACAAAGTGTATGTGATTAAAACCACTAAATGACATAACAACAATTTTATTCATATTTGTATTCCTCTAGAGAGCCATAATAAAAATTAATTATAAAAACTCATTAAATTAAATTTTTGTATGAAAATTGAATTTAATAAAATAATTATAAAAAGTAAGTACTTATTAAAAATATTTAAAAATATTAATTAATATCTATAAATAAATATTAAAAAATAAGAATTGCTGAATAAGTAAAAAACGATAAATATTAAAAATTTATAAATATTTAATATTTATAAATAATATTGAATGAATAAATAATAAAATACAATATATAAATTTGAATAAATTTAAAAAATTCTTCAAAAATGTTAATTCAAAACCTTAATTACATAAATTTTATTTGTATACAATATGTATAAAAATATACATATAAATAAAATTAATTGTATATATAAATATTTAAATGAATAATATTTTAAAATTAAGTATGAAAAATTAATAATATATCATTTAAATATATTAATTACATAAATTTCAAACATATTAAAAATATTAAAACTTATTAAATAAAAATGAATACTTAATAATCATATAAATTACAAATATTATAAAAATATTAATAAATTATATGAAAATATAACAAAATAAATACAAAAAATATTTAAATTGAATAAAATAGATAAAATAATAAATATAAAAATGTAATAAATAATATTATGTGATAGAATATTATAAATGAATGAATAGAAATTAATAAATAAAATATATTTAAAAAAGTTAATTTGAATGTAATATCTAATGATTTGGACTGGGTAGGAAAGTCCATGAAAAATTGAATTATCATTTGATGGATTTTTAAAATCTGAAAATGTGCCTCAAAATACAAATATGATAATTATTTCACTTAAATATGATGTAGAAATATGGTTTTTAAAATGTAATGAAATGTGTCTTGGTTGTTTGGTTGAATTTTTTATGTGTTGGGATTTGAAAGCTACGTTTTTGGGTAGTTTACACATGGATATGGAAAACTGTGCACCCCTAACTATGTGACATATTTTAGAGGAGCATGACATGCCTAAATAATGCATGATGGGACTCCTAGACATAAGAGTTGAATACAATAAAATTCGAAGGGGAAAGTATGATTTGTCAAATCTAATACGGGGAATGCCAACATGAATATAAAACCCACACATTTAGCATAAGATTTTCTTGACCGTATGGCCAAACCATAAGTCCCACCAAAGGGATAGAATCTACCATTTTTTCATGTCTCCTTTATGTTTTCATCCTTCCTTTATTTCCCCCATCTGCACAAAACACTTCCTTTTAGCTATAGGTATCTCAATCACTACCTGGCCTAGGATTTTATCTATCTCCCTCATTCAGACTCAAATTTCACCACTATTTTTCACACTAGATAACCAACAGTAATTTCTAGAATTATATTCCATCTTTAGTTCGTTTATATTTCCATATTGGATGTTAGTTCCATGTGAGAAAATATGCCCCATTTTTTGGGTTTTTGTCTATTCATTATTTTTATCTCACTCCTGTCTTACTCAAATCCTGACAATAGACAAGTGAAACATCCTAATCGTGAGATATGTATTCTATGATACTTTCTTAGAATGTTTAATTTTTATATAATACTGTTATTGTGCCATATGATTGATGTACTGTGGATTTCTATTGAGTTGAGAAATATTTTAAATTGAATTGTTTATACCATAACATTGATTCTCTTAGACCCTCTTATGTGGTTATAGGTAGATATTTTATCAAATATGGTACAAATAGAATAAATTTTTTTCCTATTAGTATTATTGAATAAAACATTTAAAGTCATCATGTTTTGTAACTCTCCAAATAACTATTTTTCAAAAAATATTTTTTAAAAAACTAATTTTTTATATAGTTATATCTAAAGGAATAATATTAAAATTAAAGAATTATTATTTGAGAAAAATAATTTCTATTTTGAACTCATCAAGTCAAAATTATATTATTCTGAAATTTCAATAATTTTTATAAAAAAGATAGACTTTTTGTGAATTGTACCAAATACAATATTTTTAAGTCTACTTCAAGACATAATTATGAAATAAATATATTAAAGTTATAAAATGAAACAAATAATGAATTTATAATATATATGGTGTACAGAAAAATTCATAACATGAATATTGTATTTTTTTAGGATAATTATAAAAAAATTTGTCAGTGCTGATGCAGTACCTCTACATTGGTGGAAAATTCAAAATTGGTTCCTCATTGATAATAATTGGGTGAAAAAATACTTTTCACAACATGTTTATTCATTATTATGTATCATTTATGTTTTTCAATATGGTTTCTAATTTTATAATTAAATAAAATGATTCTTATACTAAATCTTGTGCAATGCTTGTGCAAGGCAGGGAATGTAAAATTAACAAATTAAATAAGTATTCTTAACATGGATATGGTAAAATATACATAATAAACCAATATAAATGATTATATTGAATAAAATTTCTTTATGGTTATGGTTGTAATTTATTTTTACATTTTTAAATTTGAAAATTTTAATAATCAATTATTATGAAACACTTATGAAATACTTTCAAAAGAAGAACAAAAATTAATAATGTAATTTTAATTAATTATATAATAAATATAAAATGAAAAAATAATATGAAAAAATATTTTTTATGATTAATTTTCACCATAATTTTTTTATTTGAATTTATTTTCTTTTTTGTCCTCTTCTATTACTTTAAGAACATTAAAATATTTCATTTAAACTAAATTAATGTTGTTCAGACTATAGTTTTCAATTAGTTTAAATTCTAATATAATGTTTTACCAAATATTTTTTTTACAATAAAAAGTTTTAATATATATTAACTATTTATTTTCATCATGATAATTTTTTTAGGAAACAAAAAAAATACGTTAATGTATTTAATAATGAAGACGCAATTAATTTTATTTTAATAGAAAAAATTAAATAAATCATATTAAAAATATTTGAATAAATAAAATCTAAGCTATCTTTGTTGATTAATGAATTCTCCAAATATCTATGACACATAAAAGATATAATAAAATATATATTTTTCTAATTTAACTATTTTTATGATGTTTTCAATTTCATAGTAATAAATAGTGATAAATATATAAAAATATTTCATGATTAAATATGTTATTATGTTTCAAATAATATAAAATACATTAATAAAGAATAAAGGGATAATTTTTTTTCTAAAATTTAACTCGGTAATTTTAGTCATTTTTTGTAGTCTTTACCCATGTAAAAGAAATAATATATTTTAATATTTTATATAATTTCTAAATTGCCCCTGACCTCAATTTTTGAAAATGACTTATTTATTACATTAAGTTCATCTACATTAACATTATTTCATAACAATACTATAATTTTTTTTATTATTCTCACTTCTTACCACATTCTATTTTTCCTCATATTAGAAAATAATGATTCAAAGTTCTTAGGGATGTGGTCAAGGAGAAATATTCAAGGGGAAAAATCTTCCTTCTCTTTTTAAATTTTTTCTCTCTTCTACCAAATCCTCACCCACAATAAAAATATTCATGATAACTCTATTATCAAATATATATATATATTGTAATTTTATTGTGTTATTGGATTATCCATTATAAAATCTCTTATTTTCCCCTTTTATTCATTATATTGAAATCGTCATCCATAGTGTATCAATTCAGCACTGTTATGGATTATGTGTTTTTATTTGTCATTACCCCATTAGTGGAATATTTAAATTATTTTATAATTGATTAAAAATACCCAAAAATATAAATGATATCTATTCTGGAGTGTTATTTCCATTTGACAATTATATCAGTAATGAAATGATCATGAGACAATGATACGAACAAATCAAAAAAAATGGAAATAACAAATATTATTATAAAATGGGTGGAAATATGTAATAAAAAGATCATGTATGATATTATAAATATGAATATAATTATTTAATATATTAATGACACTATTTAATTCATTATATAAGAGGATTTAAAACATTTTATGGATGTCAATCCTGAGGTAAGGTAAATTTCGAAAAATCTTCTATAAGGTAATTATTAACATAAATTTTAAAAACTGGTTTTTATCTAATACAACATGAGTAGGTTTACATGATTTCATGATTCTAATAATGTTTTTAAGACTAATTTTTATGATTTATTGGTTATTTTAAAATAATATTTTTTCTTTTATAGGTGCACATTATTCTTTAACAATATGTGATTCTCCTCAATGAAATATTTTATGATGAAATAATTCAAATATTGTGTATATGTTCTTATTCTTGGGAGTTTTTATTATAATTTTTTGTTTCCTTATATATCATATATTCGTTGGTCAATGCAATCCATCCACTTAATTGGGTATAGTGTAAGTTGAACTTAATTATAATTCCCATTGTAAGTGTGATTGTTACATCATATGGTTGCTGTGATGGTCATATTATAAGGTAGTTGACAGGGTTAAAAATCATATGGTAGATGTAATGCTTATAATAATATGTAATTATATACATAAAATGATTCCCCATGTCACCAATATGGTTTTTTATTCTAAATATGTTATATGAAAACCTCATTTTTTCACAGAATTAGTGTATATTACTTTTAAGGGGAGACGTATATCCTTGATGTGTTTATAAGTAATCATGTACAAATAGTTTCATTCCATATTTAGTTTTATCCTAATAAGATTTTTATTCCCATTAAATGTTTGATAATGTTTTTCAAAAGTCATAAGGTTTGGTACGATTAAAGAAGACAACAAGATGATTGTTGTGATTATTTTTTATGAAAATATATCATGTATTTATTTTTTAGTACTATTGTATTATGGAAAAATGGTAACTATTTTAATAGTTTCCAGTTTTATGATTTTGGGTTGTTATGTATTATTTATGACCTCAATTTTTAAAAATGTCAACAAAAAAGGTCATTGAGAATTTATGAATGTTAATTCTATTAGATATAACTAGATTATGTATTGTTTATGGTCAGGTACATAAAATTGGTACCAGGTCATTGTTTTGATAACATTCAAGGCTAGAATGATTTTAATAGAATACCATGAATTATTTTTACCATATGGTTATGTTGAAATGATACATAATTTAAATATTACCTATTTCTTAATCTAAATTATGTTAGTTCAGATTGATTTTCCATAGATAAAACATTTAACCTAAAGTATAAAGGAACCAAGAGAATGATATATTTCCAAATCTAAAACCTAGAATTGTGGTACTTGGGATCTAATATTTTTTGACAGTAATGGATTAATTGATATATGATATAAATGTCAGTGTAATCTAAGAAAGTGAAAATCCAGAGCAACCAAAAAGAAACATGATGATAGAAGAACATTTTAAGATGGATCACCATCATACATTCAGTGAATCTTCTGACTCATTGTTGGATAGAGGGTTGATTAAATTCTATGAAAAGATACTTCATTTAATGGGTGAAAACATAATCAAATGTTTTTTATTTCTATTTATAGCTTTTAATGTGAAGTTGACCAGTGGTGGCCGATGGTAATGAATTTTAGTGAAAGAAAAGATATTGATGCCATTCATTGGGATATATTTAAGATCATTTTCATTGAAAAATATTTTCCTATGGTGATATGGATTAGGATGGAGAATCTATTCAATGAATTAAAAAAATGAGAAATATGTAGTGTTCATGTACAAAGAAAACATCCCTCATTTGGAACAGTACACTCCAACTATTATTCTAGATCATGATAATATAATAAATCATTTTTAATTTGTATTCAAACCTAGATATTAAAAAGAATTAGCCTCAATTGAATAAAAATTTATGAGAATGTTTTTCGATATACTGAAATGGTATAAATGGTGTTTTCAGATAGAAATGTGTACATTTAAATCAAGTGAATGAAAAGGTCTTGGTGGAATTCAGTGGGTAAAATTCAATCAATGAAATATAATAGTATGAAATGCTAGTATACTTTTTTTGAAAAGTGTGTTAAAAACACCTTGGGAAAGTCCTTATGAAATTCGTGATGGGTTTCCAACGTTGTAAGATTTGAAAAAAGTCCTGATATAATAATTAATATTATCATAGTAATGGTACGTCAAATTTTTATAAGAAATTTGTTGTGTTTATTAAATGTGGTTTGATAGGGATTTATGCACATACCATCACAAAGAAGTATCTGAATGATGGGAAGGAACTAGACTATAAGTAGAAATGGGTCATGAAATCCTTAGTTAATAATTCAATAGATGTCGGGCCATCCAATGAAGTGTTGTCACATATGCAGTTTAGTTAGTCATAATATTCCAATTTCATGTGTGATATTGTGTCTACATGTTCTGTTATATTAGAGAATTGTTTTTGGTAAATTGAATATTTCACTTCAAAAAATAATAAAAAATCATATGGTCTAAATACCAGGAAAAATGTTAATTTAAAAAAGGAATTTCATTAATCTAACTATTTATTTTTCTATGGAAATACATTACCTGGAAATTATATTGTTTTTTCCCTATTATAGTTTTAATTTATTCTAGGTGTGTACTAGATTTATACTTATGTTGCAATGATTCATTGTAGATACAATGATGTTTTCATAAAAAAAGATATTGTTTGTGTACAAGAATGAACATATACCATTTAAAACATATTAAGAATCTAAAAAACTATAAAAAGATGGAAATAAATGTTATCTTGCACATATTGAAAAAAATATGGTATCTATTTAAATTAATAAATTTATTGTGTTAAATAAATACCATTTTTTTATTTTTGATATGTATCTTAGTGTAATACAAAACCAGGTTATTGAATTTATAATTTAGTTAATTCGTGATACTTTTAAAATTTCAAAACCACTTATCTAATGGCCCACAAAGAAATTATAGATTTGAAAAAGCTATTAATGTTGTTTCTGGATAAAGGTTTCATTTGTTATAGCACTTCATGATGTGGTGGTCATATTTTGTTTGTTAAATATAAATATTGTTCTAGGAGGCCTTTCATTGTTTATAGATCCTATAAAAAAGTTACTGGTATGAATAAAAATCAATTTCATTGTATCAATGACTTGTTTGATCCGATCCATGGAGCTCAGTATTTTTCCACGATTTACCTGAGACATGGATACAATAAGTAGAAGGTGAAGGGGTAAGACATTCAAAAAATATCATTTCATACTATATATGGTAATTATGATATTTTATTTATTCCCATTGGTCTGAGGGATTCCCCTACAGTATTTATGGATCTTATGAATTGTGTATTCCATTAAAATTTATATATTGTTGTGTTTGATTTTATTATTGATATTTCATATTTTTTAAAAATGTATAAGGATAATGAAAAATATTTAATGTATGACCTATATGCTCTCAATGAATATAATTCAAATGAGAAATTTAGTAAATGTGAATTTTGGGGACAATTTATTTTCTTCCTACGTTATATTGTTAATAAGGATTGAATATCAGTTGATATCGCCAAAAATTTGTTGATAAATGTATAAGGCCTACACAATCTACTAATATTTTTATTTTTCCTAGATTAATAGGATGTTAATAATTATTTTTAAACAATTCTCATGGATATCTAGGTTGCTAACAAAGTTAACTATAAAATGAAATAAATGTACTTGGATAGATGATTTTTATGATTTTTTTCAGGAATTAAAAAGACGACTACTGAATGCTCTTATTATGGTTTTCCCCACGAAATAGTTATTTTTTTACATCTATAGTTTTAATTCATTGATGGGACATTGTTGTGTTCTAATGAAAAAAATCATTTAACTACTTATTTATCAATACATCTAAAATCTCATGAGTTAAATTTTCCTACATATGATTTCGAATTAGCTATTTGTTTTTGTCTATAAAAATTTGGAGAAATCATTTAAATTGATCCAAATATCAAATATATACTAAACATAAATGTTTAAAGCATATAATTAATCAGAAGGATTTGAACATGAGGTTGAGATGATGGATGAAACTGATAAAGGATTATGATTTCACAATCAATTACCATCCATAAAATAGTAAAAAAATGGTAGATGCCTTGAGTCAAAAACATCATGTAACATTAAATGGGTAATTTGTATAACATTACCCTTTGATTAATGATTTGATAAATTCTATTATGGATTTTATGAATATAGGAAATTCTTCTATTTTGTTTCAGGTGTAAGTGGAATCGTCTCTATCAATGAGAATTAAGCATGCTCAAAAGGAAGTGGTTGAGTTACAAATAAAGGATGAATTGGTTAAGAATGATACATTTTTATATTTTATGTGGATAAAGATTATTCCATGAGATTTAGGATGATATTTTGTTTCGCATGTTATTCTTGGATAAAAAAATAATTTTTATATAAATCATGTAGTTTTCCATGTACATATCATCTTGGTAGTACAAATATGCAGAAAGACCTTTAGGAGTATTACTATTGGAATAGAATAAATTAGATATTTCTAGTTAAACCATGAAATATATGTCTTGTTAACAAGGTAATATATAGATACAACTACTAAAGGGGATGTTTCATCCTTTTCTAGTGCCAACGTAGAAATGGGAATATATATCCATCGATTTGTTTTGATACATTCAAATTCTTCTCAAGGAAATAACATGATTTGGGTTATTTTTGATGTAATGACTAAATATTAACATTTTATTAATATTTTAGACAATATCTCTCTTTAGAAAAACATTATCAATTGTAAATTAACGTTTTTGGTAGGTTACATGGATTTCCTCATTCTATTGTATCTGATCATGATCCAAGGTTTACTTTTAACTTTTGTAAAAGCCTTCAGATTTTATTGGGACCTTACATTAATTTCAAAACATATTTTCATCGTTAATATATTGGATATTTAGAGATAAATATCCATTCATTAGATTATATTATTATATCTTCTTTAACGGATTTCTATGGATGTTTGGATTAACAACTTTTTTTAGTCCAGTTTTCTTATAATAATAATTTTCATTCGAGTATACAAAAAGAAGTTGTTGAGGAATTATATGAAAATAAGTGTTTAATGCCAACATTTTTTTAAGAAGTCAGGGAAAGATAGTTAAGGGGACTAAATTTGGTAGAGGAACTGGTTATGAATGTTTATTTGATCAAACAACATATGAGTATATCTTAGTGATTGAATAATAGTTATAAAGATAATAGGATGAAAGACCATTATTTCAAGGTTGGTGATCAGTTTTCAATAAAATATCTCTATGGAAAAGTGTTATTTATTTTGGTACGAAATGAATCAAAAGTCTTTGGTTAATTAGACATTTTGAAATCATTGAATTTTTTTATCTTTTAACAATTGATAATCCTTTCTTTTTAGTTAATCCAATGTACAAATTTTTTTCGTGTTTCGATGATAAAAAATAATTTCACGAGTTATTAAGTGTTTTATGTTCAAAAGTAGTATAGTTGTAAGAGAATCATTCTTATGAGAAAAATCATGATTAGATTCTTGATCATATAGATTATGTATTGCAGATCAAGGTAATTTACAAGGTTGAGATATTTTGAGAAACCTATATTTTGAAGAAGAAACATGATAATCATAAAACACTATAAGGGAATGATGTCACTATTTTTTTAATAAGTGAACAAATTGAGATGATATAATTTTTAGCGGTGGAATTTAGAAACCCAGATACATATATAATAATTTTTTTTGTGCAATTATTAGTAAATTAAATACTTAAAATCCTTTTGTAATTTACTTATTTAAATAATAATTTTATTAAAAAAATTATTTTATGAAACTAATTACTTATATAGTAATATTTCAATGATTAATTTTCCAATTAATGAAATTTAAATTGAAAAAATTTTAATTTTTATTGTCCTAATGTCGTAATTATCTTAGTATGAATTTTGTATAAACTTGGAAAAAAGAAATATTTTTTTGGAATGTTAAAAAATAATGTTATTTAAATGCTGTATTTTTTTAATATCATCAATAAATGAATATGATGTAAAATTTATTAAAATTATCAAATGACTAAATTAGTATAATATAATAGAATTATTGTTAAAAAATAAATTAGAACATGTAAATGACAATTTATTTCATGATATGTATAAAATTAATATAAGTTCCAACACAATTCCTCTACAGTGGTGATTAAGACTAATGTGGTTCCTTATATATAATAATTTTGTTCTAAAAATAATAGTCTATATTGTTCATAATTATTATGTATAATTTATTTTTTCTTTAATAGTTTCTAATTTTATAGTAATATAATGCAGTCTTACCCAAATGCGGTTGCAATGCTTGTGAAAGGAATAAAAATTCAAATTAAGAAAATAAGAAATTTTTCTTGACATGTATTCCATTAAATATACATAATGAAAGAATATAAATGATTATATTGAAAAAAAAATTAATTTATTTTTATGATATTTTTTTAATTTTTATATATGAAATAGTCTAATTTATTGCTTAGGAAATATTGATGCAATTCTTGTAAAAATAAAAGGAACATCAATGAAACAATTTTAATTAATATTATAATAACCATTAAATGAACCAAAAATTTGAATAAATGTTTTTGAATGTGTAATTTTCATCTATAAACTTTTTTTATTTTAATTGGGGACATTTTGGATCCACTTGGATAACATTAAACCCTTTATAATATTATATTTAAAGTAATGTCATGATGTTTACACAATGGGTTTGAATTAGTGTAACTTTTAATATTATGTTTACATAGTAATTTTGCAACCATAAATTAGATTTGGAATGGAAAAATATTTACATTAATATATACAATTTATTTTTAATCTTTAATAACAAATAAATACATTCAAGGGTTACGAAACAGTGATGCAATAATTATTAATTTAATGAAAAAAAATTAAATAAACTATTTTAAAAATATTAAAATAAATATAAATTGAAATCATTAAGTAGATACATGTGTTATTCAGGACACTATAAAATATTTAAGACATAATAAAGTATTTGGTTCAAATTTTAATAATTATTCTAATGATTAAAAGTCATAGTAATATATAGTTTCAAATTCCAAAAAAAAATTATATTTGATGAATAAAATATTATATAAAATTATTTAATAATTGGGAAAAACATTAACTAGTATAAATGTGATAATATTTTTAAAAAAATGTAATAAAATTACCATTTTGTCATTTATGGATGTGTTTAAGCCCTATAAAATCCACATTAAATTTTAACATTTAAAAGAATTCTAAAACGTCCCATTACCTCAAATATAAAAAAGAACCGATTACATCAATTAATTTCATCACATTGATCATTCTGTCTAAAATGTAATCTTAAATATTATCCTCTCCTTGTCTCTTTCAACATTTTAGTATTCCCAATCTCGCAAAAAGATCAATTTCTAAGTGATTATGGAGGTTCGCAAAGAGAAATATTCAAGTCGTAAATTCATCATTTTATTTAAAATTCTTTATCACTTATAACATAACCTCACCCCTATTTAATGATTCATGATAACTATTATTTCATATATATACAATAATCATGATTGGTTAATGGTATATCTATACAAAAATCACTTATTTTTTTATTCTATTCTTTAAAATGATATCAACAACCATGGTTTGTCAATTCACCATATTCATGGATGATGAGTTTTTGTTTCTCATTTCCACATTAATGGAATGTTCAAATTCACTTATAATTGTTTAAAATAACCGATATATATTTATATGTTTTAATTTTAGATTATTATTTCTCTTTGCCATGAAAATCCATAATTAACCAACCGTAACACCTTGAAACGAATGCACTCAATACAATTGAAATAAAAAATATTATTAAAAAATAGAAGAAAATCTGTTACAAGTAGATCATGTAAGGTATTAAAAATATGACTATTTTTATTTAATAAATTTATATCCATGTTTATACAATTATAAAAGAGGTTCAACATATCTTAATGAATTATACATGAAATAATTTACATTATTTTAAAACCTATTTAATCTATTTTCTTTGAAAAAAATAATAATATTTGTTATCTTTTATGGAATCAGTATATTTCTCATATATTATGACACATTAATTTTTTTAATCCTTCTTTAAATGATATCATGGTAATTTTCATAAACAATTCTCCTTATATGTGGGAACTATTCTTTAATAAGAAGTGATATTCCTCAATAAATGTTTTTATGATGTATATATTCAAATATTTTTCTATTATTATGGATTGTGGGAATTGTTTATGATAATGGGTGGCGAAATTATAAACAAAATAATAGTTTTTCTATGCAATCCCCCCAAATTAATTGGGTATTTTTAAATTTGACCATAACATTTATTTCAATTGTAACTATGGTAGTTACATCATAAGATAACTATGGGGGTTACATTATAATGTAGTCATGAGTGTTAAAAGTCATAAGGTTTCCATGAGTGTTATAATCATTAGTATGTATGGTAATAAATGGTCTACCACGTTACCTAAATGTACTATTTATGATTGGTATGTTTTTTTGATGCTTCGTGTTTTCACAAAAAAAAATATAAGTTACATTTAAGGGTAAAAAGTATTTCATTAATGTGTTTATAAATACTCATGGAGTATATATTATTTCATTATTTCCCCCCTTAATGTTTTTTATGCTCATAAAAAGTGTTACTTTTTTCATAGTGGTTAATATTTTGTTATTGAATATTAGAATCCAAGATGAATGTTCTAATATATTTTGATGAAAGGAAATAATGTTTTTTAATGATTGTTTTATTATGGAAAAAAGGAATGTATTTTAGTATCATTCAATTATAATTATTTTGGGTTGTTATATTTCTCTTATGACATAATTATCTAAATCTCTAAGCAGAAAATATCAATGAGAATTTACGAAAGTTAATTATAGTTGAATTAAATAGATTATGTAACGTTTAAGGATGTGTCCCTATATATTTCCCCTACGTAAACCACTTAATAAGGTGTTTTTAATACATTTTTTCCCACTATATATCATATTTCTAAACCCCTCTAAGTGTGTGTTCTTTAATGCCTTATAACTATTATAAATTTTTTATGGGTGAATTAGTTTTGATAATCATAATTGTTTGTGATCATGTCTATCTTGTATAAACATTTTGAGAGACCGAGGTTATAAGATTATTTCAGTTGATTAAAATGGTATGATAAAACATACATCTTTTATATAATAACACCACCATTGTGGTTCACTATTTTAATTAATTAAAATATTGATTATGTAGTGTTAATTTATTTGTGTTATAGAATAGGTTCTTCCAAAGGAATTTTTATTATTTATAATATATTTCTCTAATTTAATGGGATGTATTATATTACTACATAGATGAACCCATTGCCTATAATTATATAATAAATTTTATACACAAATGAATGTACTCAATGCCTTGAGCGATACCTGGTTCCTTTTTACAGAACACATGAGTAAGGGATCATAGGAAAAGTGATATTACATTATAATTTATTACGATTGCAAGACCATGGTTAGGGTTGTTGGAAATGAAATTCCACACCCCCTTGGTTGAAGATGTTTTATATCGAATTTCTCATTACCTAGGTTGTTGGAAATGATTTTTCAAACCTCCTCCTGATATGGATGTTGGATTTGATGCCACATGTCATTAATTTGGATCGATAGGAATGATGTTTCATATCATCTAAAAATATTCAGGGTGTATTGACATATTATTTCATTATTTACTTTATACTAATGTGTATAGAGTCCCTTATTATTCTATTAAATCTTTTGGAGTGATGTCCTATATTTAGTATGAGACTTTATAGATTATACATGGATGTCGATGTTATAAAATGGGTCCTGGCTAGTATTGCGTATATATATATATGTGTTTATATAAGTTATAATTTATATTGTGTATATATACACACAGATCATTATATATATACATATATACACACCTTTATATGTAATGATATGTATATAGAGCTATTATGAATTAGGCCCAAAAAGCCGTGTCAGTCAGGTGTCTTGAGGAACCTAAGAACAACACAATTGGGTTTGTTTATTCACTACATACTAATTATACATAAAAAATTATTTATTTTATATTAATGTACTTGATTAAATTATACAGCCCTGTTTTTTCCTATGGATTCTATCTCACAAAATATAGTGATTGACACATTTTACGTGAGTTTCCCTCATGTTTGCAGGTTTATGACCACTGATTGTGTTGTGTGTTTTTACACATCTACATGGTATCAAAAAAGAACATAACTAATTAAATTATTAATATTCTCATGGATATATCAATGGGGATTTAATTCATTTAATTTTTCATGTTTATTTATTACCGGATGTATATCAATTGATGTTCATTATAGAATGTTCGTGTATGATTATTTATTTGGCATTGACTGGTTATTTATTAATGGTTACTATTATTACAATATTATAATATCTTATTCATATTATTTTTCTTTTTTATAATTTTTTATATATTACTATGATTGTCTGACAAATTAGTTAATGATTCACCACTGTACCACCATTATATCGTCACTGCTACTCGGAAGAGTCTGTTGTACGGAGAGGTTCACTTAAGGCCATGTGGGGAACCGGATCAGTGCACCATTCTACTTCCTATAAAGTCATTATATTATAATATTTTATCAGATCCTTATTTTTTCATTTACCATACTATTTTGGGTGTCTATGAAGGAGACTAGGTACGTGCCAACCCTTGGCAAATAGCTCATTCTGGGTTCAAACAAACAATTCATGGTAAAAATATAATGTTACCATGGATGACAATATTGTTCACAATGTTGTTATTATAGTTGATTATTATTCCTCCTTGGGTGATAGGCTTACTTTTCTCTATTTGGTAATTTATTGGATTTGTAGTATTTAACCCCTATCTTGGTATAGTAACGAAGTTGTGTTCATGAATCATTACTAGAACATATGGATTTAAACGTCAAGCATATTCCATTCCATGTTTATTATATTACTCATTTTCAAGTATATTATAATATGTTCCTAGAATGAAGTATATGTTATTATACTAACATTTCATGTTTGGTAAATTATGAAAATAAATCAATTTTAATATCTCTTCATCCACATAAAATGTGTTTTCCCATATATATTGATTGTGAAACACTAACTATCCAAATATGACATGATTGACCCATGAAAAATTGGTTACATGGGTGGAATAATTATGGTTATGATTAAATGGGTGCCAACAAAAATTTATAAAGTTTATGCATGATTATAAATTTGGCTGGGTAAGCGAGATAATAAAACTCTCATATATAAAATTATTATATTCTATAATTTAAGGTAAAAAATTCATTATAATTACATGGACCCAAGTTGTTATGAATGGACACTTATATGTCACCTAATACATATATATTCCTTGATAGCTAACACCATGGTTGTATATTCATGTTATGTGGGATAATTTTTTAATTATTGT
Organism: Viscum album; assembly: GCA_963277665.1. Taxonomy (NCBI): domain Eukaryota; kingdom Viridiplantae; phylum Streptophyta; class Magnoliopsida; order Santalales; family Viscaceae; genus Viscum; species Viscum album. Next base: position 1,677,715,089 of record OY728133.1, read on the forward strand.
ATAGCCACATATATGGGTCACATATAAATATATGGTGGAATATTATTGATCAACCCCCCTTAATGGATACAAGCCTTTTTATTCTTTTGAGCATTATTATTATAAGGCTTCTTTTAATTAAAATTGTTATTTCAACCTAAACAGTGTATTAATTTATAACATGGAAATTGAAATTTTCATTAACTAATCTAATTATAATGAATTATGGATGATTAAATGTTTAAAAAGAAATTATAAGATAATTTTCCTATTATGCTATATTACGACATCTAAATAATGTATTATGTACAAACTGAAAAATGTTTCCCTTTATAACTAGAACATTCACATTATATATATAATACTTTTTAATGTTATAATAAAATTTACGTGATTTAATGGATTAAATAATATCTTTTATTGGAGTTCATATATTGAGCCAAATTATTGGATAGGTTAAATGTTTCACTGGTTATTTCTTAATAGCATGAATTTGAGTATTTCTCATTTGATTCTATGAATTATACATAGGTTGGGTTGAACCTATATGAAAAAAGATAAGGCCTACTGACCATTTTAAGCATGACAATAGTATAAAAATTGTATGACAATATCTCAACATGTAGCTAGCCTAGTATAGGAAACACCTTTATAAATAAATGAATTGTTAAATTTTAATGAATAATTTTAAATATGATGTGTCATTATGGTCGTGTTTATACCATGACGGTCTGTTAGTGTTGAAAAAACTTCACTAGGTATATGGGTGGCCATTCAGTAATCTAATCATTTTGAATGTTGTGATCATCATGTAATTTTCTAGTTTATAAGGTTATACATGACTCAGGCATTGTCATCCCTTTTGAAAGTAATTTGACCATAATTTTTTACTAATTGATTAAGACTCAGTATTCATCATGATGATAGAATATTTATATATAACATGACTCTGATTTAAATTATTTTTTCGATATTTCATGACTAAAATGTGTAGTTCATTGTTTTGATCATACTGTAGTGTGTATTTTCACACAAGGTTCCCATCAAGGAAAGATGTGATGTGTTAAACTGCATTAATTTTGAGAAATTCTATCACATAACACTGTGATATGTTTTTTCCCAAACTTCTAGAGAACGGGTTATGAATTCAATAAGGCCACAATCATAGGTCATCTCTAGATTAGAGAGACTATGTATTTAAATGATTTATCTACCTTGATGCTTGGGAATGACATGTAAAAGGAACATGGTTAATTACACTACTATATTGTTTGGTTATGGAATTTATATCTTGTTTTTATGAAATTAATCCACATAGATAAGAACCAGAATGACATGTATATTTAAGGATTAACTCGGCCTAGTTATCTTGCAAGCGGGTGGTTTTTATTTCTTTTCTTGATAATTCTCTGTATAAGTGTGTTGGCCACATATTGGACCCAAGGTCAGTTGTCTATAGACCATGATCCAAGGGATGTGTTATCATTTTTAGTAAAATAATGCCTACAACACTCTTATGGTGGCAAGCATCATGATGGTTTGGAGTAGCACGTACTTCTTTTTAGAGGGAATATGACCATAAATGACCACATAGACACTGTAAGAATAGAAACTAGAAGCCACTGAGATGGTATTTTTTAGTTCACATGTATTAAAGTTGAATATATTTTTGAAAACATGAGTGAGATATTATTTCGAGACTCGATGTTAGATACAAGCCTAAGATGAATATTTGATTTGGGAGTTTAACAGGTCGATGTTATTTATATACTTACACAAAAGCATGATGTCGAGATAGTTGTTTTAGTAGTAAACCACTTAGTAATTTTGAGATTCAGTATGATAAATTTGGGAGTTTGTAGAATGATCATGTGTACCAATGTATTTATGTTGTAGTGATCCAGTTTTCGAATACTACATCATCCTGTAAGATAGATGTTTCACAATATGTATATCTGGAGTAGATATATTATAAACGTGATCATTAAATAATTATGGAGGGATAATTATTTTAAAGGTTAATTTTATTTCTCATGACGAACATGTTTTTGGGAATGACCATTAAGATGGTATCTTATGTGGAATTATCATTATTTTAGGTTTTCATGACGTGGTTGACCCATAGTGAACCATTTCATGCCTCATTAAAAGATATGGTGAAGCATGTACACCATGTTTTGATGGAGCATGGATTATGTTAAATATACAAGCATATAATGGTTACACTAAATAACATATTTGTGTAATTATGTTTCATAGATGATCATTCCCCCTATCATGTTATCTCATTTTTGAGCTCAAAAAAATAGAAATTTATTTTACAAGAATATATATAGAATAGAAATATCCCTATGTCTTCTCTTAAAGGATCCCTATATCATTAATTTAAAAGAGTGTTTTGATTATCTATAATATATATATAATTGGATGAATAATTTTTTAGGTTTTTTATTTATAAAAAAAAATTAAACTATGTTATAATGTGATAGAAACTAGTTGTAGAAATTGTGATTAGCTAGGTATATATCCCATGATGCTCACCCATCATCATTGTCTTGGGAAATAAGAAGGACCATTGATTACTTTATTTATACATATTGAAACAAGGTTTTTATAAGAGTTATTACTTGTTTATAACCTAGTATTTGGTCTATCAGTGGTGTTGATTATCGTCAAACCCTCAAAATTAATAGAATTTTGTGGATTTAAGAACAAAACTCAATCAAGGCATCAAATCAAAAAATTGATGAGATGAATATATTTGGGTATTTGAATAAATTTTTCTTGAGATAAATAACATGCATAAAACTATGTTATAACTTCTATATGTCATCAAATTTTGAAATCTATATGAACACTCAAGAAATAGTAGAGGCCTGAAAAGTTGAAAACACACTTAAATAATAAGAAGAGTATATTAATTCATGGAAGTAGAAAAATATTTTATCCTCAATTTTCTATATTATCATACTAAAATAAACAAAAAATTAAAATGTATAAATGTATAACAATATACAAAAAATCCTGAAATTAAATTACAATCAAATGATTAGAAACATGGAGCTTAATATTAGAACAATGAAACCACCACAAATGATAACTAAGAGGTTTAAAAGTACATGATAGAGAAGAGGATTGAAATAGAGGAAGAGAACTCTAAATTTTAAATCATCTTTATCCCTAGTATTTAATACATTCACAATGATGGGGAGGAGTGACTTTATGGAAAATTACATCTAATGTTCCACAAAAATAAGTCACATGTCTATGGGAGTTGTTGACTATTCATAAACAGATTACCCATCCATTATCAAGATTGTTGACTGACCAAATAATATGATATTGATCTAATATTATGTTTAGAGGTTCATATTAAGGTAAAATATCCAATGGTGGTGGAAACATTCCAATTTGAGATCCAAATCTTTAGTTATGGACCACGTAAGATATGGTCGTTCAATCTATCCCACTCGAAATTTATTGACATTGTAGGGATCAATTGGGCCACCAAATAAATGAATTGGGCTCCATGGTATTATAGAGAAATGTATGAAATATAGTTTTTAATTATAACAATAATTTTTAAAATTAGTGAATTCACATATTATCCAAATTAAATATTTAATTCCATATGTTGGTTTGGGATCCTTTAAAGTTTTTCCCATTTTTGCATGAATTTTATCACGGGATATCCAAATCACCTCCACATTTATTATAATAGTAAAATGTATATTTTTTCAAAATTTATAAAAATTAATTAATTGAACCAAATTTTGGGATTACGTTTTTTAAATTTATGAAAAATAAAAAACAAATTTATTTTAACATTGTGGTATAATGGTGAAATTGAATAGTGAATCTCAATGCAATCACATCTCCACACCCAAAAATTTTCACTCCAAATTTTTTTCACATTTCCATAAAAATAAAGCACGGAGATATTCACAACATCATGAATATTTAAAATTAAATAAGATTTTAATTTATTTTATTAATGTGATCAATGAAAAATCCACTCCAAGGAGTTATCTTCACTTGTGAGGGAAAAAGTTGTCTCCTAAATTATACATGATCTAAATTCAAGGAGTTGTATGATACCTACATGATAATGTAAATAAAATGTAAACCATGTCTATTACTCTCCATATGTTTCTATGAAAACCATTTCATGCTTTTGTTTCCACTTTAGATCTTGTATGTATAAGTTTCATAAAAAATTTTATGCTTACCCGATTCTTTCCACCACACCTACCCAACATCCATTTTAGTCAATGTTCATAACCTACTTACAGAAACCTTCCAAGACATTAGACATTATGTTATTGACATATATATATCCCTATATGTTTTACATTTCATAACTCATCTCATTTTTTATTATTTAATTCTATTTTTATTTTTTTGGTGGGAGTACAATGGTTAGATAATAACCACATGCACGTAGGTTAATCCGGTATAGTAATGAAATAGAACAGATAATAAATGTATTTATGTAAAATAATTTTATAAACCTATTAATTATTAACATAACATATATTTACCTTTAATTAAGTAATAAATATTCACACATCATGGTTGGGTAAAAAGATGTGCAAAAATATTAAGAGACACAATTTTCCCATCAATAACTAAAATAATGGATATAAACCATCTTAAAGTATTCATAGAGATGTAACCATTTATATTATATACAGTCAACCAACATACAGAAAACACACCATGTTTTTGATTTCATGTTAATATTTTGATTTCATAACTGAGACAAATTTTCATTAAATATTAAAACAAAATAGAATAATGAATTTTAGAATTTTTGATTAGTAATTTCTATCATTATGATAGGATGAAAAGTGAGTATACTAGAACCATTGTTAGAAAAATTATTAAGGAGGGGTAATAATTCTTGTAATCATGAAAAAAATGATGAAATATGAAATATGATGAAAATATTAACAAACTCTTTAATGTGGGGAAATGTAAAAATACTATGCAGAAATAAATAAGAAATAAAGTTGATGAAAATCCTAACAAACCAAGGAATTACCCCCCCCCCCCAAATAGAGTTTAGTTTCTTTTCTATAATAAATGATAATGTGTGAATGAAGCTTAAAACATGGTGGGTTTCAAAGCTATGTTTCTTCTTGAAGGTACCTTGGAATATTCTCATGAAAGTTTTTATGTATTTACCATTAATGGTTATCATTCGACATCTCTTTTCATGAAAAACATGTATTACACCAAATGTTTAAACATCAGTAATTGTGTAAGTACCGAGACATCAAGAACTAAGATTACCTTGGAAGATATTTAGCATAAAATTGAATATGATGACCATCTCTCCAATATGAAACATAAACCGATGAATCATCTCATCATGGATAGGCATTTTCTTCTCTTTATAGATTCTTATTTTTTCTTATTCATCTCACAAATTTCATCAAAATCGTAAATCTGTAACATTCCATGCTCACTTGCATCTTAAATATTCAGATTACATTTCCTTAATAACCCTATATACACAGTGATCTACATTCACTACGAGGTGAAAAGCCTTTCAAAATAGAATCTTATATGGTGAGATTATGATCGATATTTTAAAATTAGTACTATAAACCTGAATTTCATCATCTAAAGAAAAACTCTAATCTTTCCTGTTTGGTTGTATCATTTTTTACAACATTCTAATAACTTCTTGATTTGAAATTTTTTTATCCATTAGTTTGGGGGTGATATGTAGTAGATACATTATAAAAAGACCACATACTTAAAGAGAATGTTTTTCATATTTTCATTAAATAAATCTAATCCCTAATCACTAATGTTGAATCATTCCAAACCAAGCATACTAAATTATGAGATATCAAAAAATCGACATACAATTAAGAGTCTTTTGTCCTAGTATCCATTTGTTTTGGCTGTATTGATATAAAGTGAAAAGTTGATATGTTTTGCATAAATCCAAATTAATTTGTAAATGTACACATGTATTCAATGCCCCATGAATCAATGACTTCACAAAACAACAATGGGAGTTGGGAAATTTCATTCCTCATTGAGATATTCCCAGGGAATTGACATCATATGTATGAATTAAAAAACAAGTTAGTATCTATATAAAATACTGGATAATAAATTCATGATTCAGGAAATTTGATGATGTATATTTAAATCCAATGTAGTCCATAAAATTTAATGTGTGGTAGAAGATGAAAATAGAGGTGAAATCATGGTGAGGGACAAAACGCTGAACAACCTGGTCACTACTAATTCTTCATAAGCATGGATAATCCCAAATGAACCATTGTGAATAATTCATAATTATTTTGGATTTTTAAGTTTTAAAATCAATGGGGACCCTATATTCATCATAATACCACAGGGGAATGGTCCACAAACTCAACAAGGTTAACACTAGGGAAAAATTATCCACTTTACTGGGTAAAGTCATTAGTGGTTTTTTTGTCGTGAAATCTTACGAATGTAGTCAGCTAACATATTTTTTATTCATCTATTTTTGATAATATTTTGGTAAATCATCAATATGAGGAGAATAAATTGTATGAGGTTGGACATTTCTTTAGGTTTCATTAGGAGAAACCAAAGAGGATTGTGGTAATAAAACATAGTGATATTGACTGAAGAATATATGAGTTTAGTGTTTCCCAGGAAAACACAATATAATGAATTTTTTTCAATGGTTGTGTATTTTTCTTGGTTATGTACAAGGGTATGTCATGTATATGTAATGAAATGATTATCCTTCTCAAAACTTTATTATAAAACAATCCCAATTACAAAGTTAGAGGTATCATACATATTATCAAATGTATGATCCCACCTCGGGGGTTGGATGACGAGAGGTGGCATGCTAATCATATTTAGTAAATTAAATTCATCATCATATTCTTTTAACAAAATAATCCCAAAATATATTTTTAATAATTGAAATAACGGAAATGAAATATTACTAACATATTTAATGATACCTCAGTAAAAACTGAAGTGACCGAAAAATGACCCCACCTCAAATTTTTTGGATATGGATGAGATAGAAATAATGAATTTTTTTATTTATAAAATAGAATTACATTAAAATAAACATTTTTACCATAATATATCACATGATATACCCTGAAATACAATTTATAATAGTTTTATATGATATCATTTCAAAGTAACTATTAAGGAAAAACATTAATTATGATTAATAAATCTTGAATGAAAGAGCCATAAACTATGAACTAATCATTTAAAACATCAACAAAATTCTCAAGGTTCTCTAATAATTTACTCACCATAAAATTATAATAATTCCAATGAAAATTATAGATACTGAATAAAATCCTCATGTATGAAAAATTGTAAAATGTATAATTAAATTCTATCTTTTCCTGATTCACATGGGATATTTGGATTTTACATAACCAGAATAGCCATAAATGAAACAATTATGGAACTTAGTAACAAATCATTCTAACATCTGGTTAATTGATGGTAGTGTAATGTGTCAATTCTTGTGGTTTGATTTATTGGATGTTATTTAATACAAACTCATTGACTATTTTTGACATGTGTTGGAACAAAGCCTTTCCTTTAATTTTACATTACTATTATTCCATTTTTCAGGAATATTTTTCATTAGTCTAACCCATTTACTATTAGATATGGGATTAATGATCCCTAAAGAATGTTATTTTCTAATTTTAAATATTATAACAACAAAGATGGTGGGATTAAACCGACAGTGAGATTGCCTTATGGGTTTATCTTGATAATATAAATGTATGTGGGGCATCAAAATAGATCGGTGAATACTGAATATATCACCCAATATGTAAGGACCTAGATTTTCCATGTAAATGTTTTTATTTATATGGAATTTTTATGATTCTGGGGAATTATGATTGTTTGATTCTGAGGTCCAGTGTTCCCGAATAAATTTCTGAAATTTTTTAAGGTAAGTTCAATAAACATGTGAGTGTAGTTTTCTATCTTATAAACATGTGATCAAATTAATATTACGAGGGTACCGTTGAATTTTCAGCACTGAGATTTTCTTACAATAATCTTCACATCGACTGTAGTAGTTCAGGACAAAAGATAGATATTGGTACTTTTTAAAAGAATAAATAAAATAAAATTATTGTTATATTTTAATTATTTTCCTCTAACAGACATACATCAAAGTGAATCCTATGAGATGTCAAGAAAATAAACCAATTGGACTTTTAATCCTATATAAAATCACCATTGTTGAATTAGGAATGTTCTTAACTAATAAAACACATTAATTTAAATGGTAGTGGTTCTCCCTCCCGGTCTCCTATTTATATAGAGCATGGCAGGGAGGTATCAATAGAACATGACCAAGTAATGATGTGCTGATATTGTGTTGTGATGCCAAACCATTGGAGGATAGATCTATATCCAGTGTGCAGTGAAGAGCGACACCAAAATCCAAAACTAATGATTTAAGATCCTGCGACGTCGTTGGAGGCTAGTGTTAGGAACGACAGACACCGACCCGCACCCTCAATTGAGGGTGTTTCTTCATTGTTCTTTTGTTAGGTGTTTATTATATTTTAATTTCCAAAATATTGTTGAACAATTAAATCATCCCCCATGATTAATGGATAATGTGGAGGGAGCGGGTCTATCAAACTCGAATGGTACCATCCACTACCTTTCTACACATGTGTTCACCGTGGAATTCCACACGCGTGACAGCACCGACCGTCTACGATAGAGGCGTCATGCCCTCGCATGCCACAAGAGGAGTCCATGACATTATTTCGCGGCGGTCAGTGGAGAGAACGATATCGGCCTGCCACAGAGGAGGTATGGTGCTCCGTCGCGTGCCACTAGTGAGCAAGGGGTTGTGGCTGGTCAGGCACTGCGTTCTAAGGATGCGGCCATCACATTGGGTGGGCATGGAAGGGAAGGGTGACACGACCAGTGCACCACCAGTGAGCAAGGGGCTTTGGCCAAAGCCACAGAAGAGTAGCGGAACACGCACCTCTGGCAGGTTCTGAGGATACCGTGTGGCACCGACATGGAACCACCACTTCCCATGCTAAACGACCTCTGGTCAGTTCAAGATACCGGGGGGTCTCAACAACCCCCCCACCATGCCGGCTATGGAAGACCCCACCATGTTCTGGATCAGCAGGTCATGCTACCTTTTGGGATGGGCCTCCCCTTGTGGGACGTGAAAAGACCTGGAAATTTCGTGGGAAATTTTTTCTTAAATTTTATTTGGAAATTTACGAGTCTGCAATCCTTGACGGCCCCTGATTCCGAGGCCCGGTGTGCCCGGAATCAATTTCCGAAGTTTAGCTCGGGTACATTCAGTGAACGAACGAGCGGGTTTTTCTATCTTTTGAACCGGTACTTGGAATCGAAATCTGAGGGCACCGTTGAAACCGCAGCGCCGATAATTGCTTAAGAAGGCTTTTACTGGGGTTGCGTTTGCTCGTGAGGTTATGTTTTGAAATGAGTTAGTGGTTTTATTGAGAAGTGAGTAAAATTGTAGAACAATTTTATCCTTTCATATCTTGGGTGGTTAAATCCTAAGTGGGGGAATTTTGGGTGGGACCCACAAGCTCCTAACTACCCACTTAAGGATAAATGTGAGGTGGGGCCCACACGAGCCCCCAACCTTTCACATTCCCTAACTCACATAAACTCCCATCTTAAATTGAGTAACTGTCCCTCATTTACTTTAATTTTTTGACAACCCTTGTTATTAATTAGGTGTATTATGTTTGAATTTTAAAATTTAAATCGCATGGCTTGAGTTATAAAAATAAGAAGGGTCTTATTTTTATTGGGTTGGAAGCTTGTTGTGCTATGTGTTGTTGAGGGAGAGGTCTCCACTTGAAGAGAAATCCACCCTCGACGAACAACGGTTCTCCCACCGTCGAATCTTCAACAAACGACTCTCGGGCCAGATTGAATGTCTTTGAGGAATCGACGAACCCCATCGACCATCGTCATCCTCTTCTCCTTCCTTGTGACGACGTCGATGAGCTGACGATATCGCCAACGTCAATGAATTCACCTCCGTCCATTACGAAGCCTCACCCCGCGACATCGACTTCCGCGACGCGAGCTTCCGCGGATTTCTTGAGGTAGGGGTTTACATGAGTTCGTATTATCTTTCCTTTGACGATCTTCGTTAATTGCTATGCCAATTGATATCAAACTAATGAGGGGCCGGAACCGCACGAACATGGTCGGCCCTCCTCCCATCGTGGTTTAGTTTGGATGCGGTTGAAACAGGGTAACGCGGTGTCGTTGCACCACGCGGAAAGGAAGGATTTACAGCCGGTGTGAGCCACGAAGAAGAAACACGTGCCGTCACACCGCGTCGTTAAACACAAAAGAGACCATGGCCAAAATCGGGCCTACGCGGAAGGGCGCGGCTCCGGTGTGCCGCGCCAGGCGAACAAGGGTCGCGGTTAGAGCCGCGGTTAGAGCCGCGGCGGAAGGAAGAAGACGACCGGCCATGCTGGACGCCCGTTTGCAAGGAATGCGGGACCCCGCGGGTCCCGCAATGTTTAAAACGGCTGGCCCATGGCCAGCCGTGTTCTTAAATTTTCCGAGGGTTGTACCCCCGGTTGCTGCTGGCCAGGCCCCCATGAAGTGGGGGCCATTTATTTCAAGCGGCGCGACATAACGTCGCGCCGTGTTAATTTAAAGGGGGGGCTTTTTGCCCCCCGTGTAGCATCCAGCGGTGCCCCCCCCCCCCTGAAGGGGGGGGAGCGTTTCCTTCAAAATGCGCTGCAACACGCCGCGCCGTAATTGAAACAAAGGGGGGGCTTGATTACCCCCCCGGGCGGCGTACTTGCGGCGCCAGGCCACGCCGGCCGCGCCGGAGTGCCGGGCCGCGCCGGACCGTGCCGCCGCGCTGGACCGGGTCGCTGGGTCGAGTCGCCACCCGGGCCGGGTCGACCCGGTTCGGGCCGGTCCAGGGGTTACTGGGCCGGGTCGGACCGGGCCCAGACCCCCCCGTTTTCGGACAGATTTGGTTCAAACGCCCATAACATGGGCTACGGACCTCCGATCAACAAACCATCAGTTGAGATTCGATCCTTGGATCGAGACGGTCGTTTCGATATATTACACTCAAGGTTTTAAAATACTTTGGGTTCGGCCGGGTTGGTTCGTACACAAAACCAACCGGGCTCTCGGAGCGGAAACACTCGTAACTTGAGCTCCGGACGTCCGTTTGACGTGCCGTCGACTTTGTTGGATTCCTCTTAGTGAGACAGATCTTTTGGAATAATCTTCCCTAGGTTTGGATGCAGGTGGAGTATGGTTGAGTTGGTTTTCCTTAAAAACCAACGGGGCCCCTGTGACGAAAAAGCCATTATCTCTCAGACCGGACGTCCGATTGACGCGTCGTCTGTTGCATTGAGTTCCTACTGTCGATATGGAACTTTTGGATACATCAAATCCGGAAATTTTGTCGGTTGATGTATCGGCCTCTCGGCTCGTTGAGCGGACCCTCCACGGACGAGCTAGCTGTGTGCGGGAACCCTAGAGCTGGTTGTGACTGTGACAACGACAGTGCAGAGATCCTCAGTGGATACGACGACGACGACTACAACACTCAGAAAACCTGTGTGGATCAGTGCAACTGATCCTGTGTGGATCCGATCCTGTGTGGGTAAGTTCTTAGTGGTTCTGTGTGAGCCAGCCTCTACAGATCCTGTGTGGATCCGATCTTGTGTGGGTCATTGCGGGAGTTAGTACCTATCGATCCTGTGTGGGTCAGATCCTGTGTGGGTCATTGCGGGGGTTAGTACCTATCGATCATGTCTGGGTCAGATCCTGTGTGGGTTATTATAGGGGTTAGTACCTATTGATCCTGTGTGGGTCAGATCCTGTGTGGGTCTAGCAGCTTAGGTGATTCAGTGGCTACAACTGATCATCTAATTCTACCTACCTTTTGTGGCATACCTGTGTGAGCTGAAACTTGACTTTGGGGTCCTCATCATCACTGAGTTGACCTGATTTCCTGTGTGGATTTTTTTGTGCCATCCTGTGTGGATGAGGTTTTACTTGAGCTCATGGGCGGAGCTAGTAATGAAGACTTAGGTATATGTATGGGCATATTCCTATGAAGTGTTGGCTGTTACTTCGTGATTGTTATCTTTCATGTGTGGACCTGTACTGTTTTCCTGTATGGACTAGTAGTGACATCCTTTGTGGACCTGTACTGTTTTCCAGTGTGGACCAGTAGTGTCATCCTGTGTGGACCTGTACAGTTTTCTTATGTGGACCAGTAGTGTCATCTTGTGTGGACCTGTACTGTTTTTCTTGTGTGGACCAGAAGTGATATCCTGTGTGGACCTGTACTGTTTTTCTGTGTGGACCAGTAGTGTTACTCTGTGTGGACCTGTATTGTTTACCTGTGTGGACTACAACTAGTAGTGGATTTCTGTGTGGGCTGGTAGTGTTATCCTGTGTGGATTGCGATGTCCTTCCCTGTGTGGACTGGTGGAGGTATCATGTGTGGATTTCGTGTTCTGTCCTTTAAGGACTGGGTTGTACTTGAGCTCATGAACTGAGCTAGAATGGATGGCTTAGGTATATGTATGGGCATATACCTAAGTAATGTCAGATGTTACGTCATGATTGTATAGTATCTTTGTCGTTTACCCTTTTTGGATTTCGGGACACCATTGGGGGTCTTGGGGTCCCTGCTGAGTAGCTTATTCTAACCCCTGCACGGGCTATGCCCGCATTTCCTTGTGTTGGTTGCAGATGACGGACATCGCTGATCATGGTTGGGGCTCGGGGAGCAAGACGGTACCTGGAGGTGGACAACTGGACAGAACATACTCGGAGCGGACGGTTGACCCGAGGAGCTGTTGAGGCTATCTATACCAATCCTTCAGGTGGGACTTCTAGTGGACAGCTCGAGGCTGCAGATTTACATTTCAGTTGCTGTTGTTTCCTTTCCAGTTGTACTTTACAGTTGGGCTTGTATTTCTGGCCCCCTTTACTTTCAACACGGCTGTTTCAGTTTTACATAGTGCATTACTTCCGCTTGTACTCTGTGGTGTTTGTTTACTTTAATAAAGGCAATGACTTCCCAGTTATCGGGATTTACGTATTTGGTGCTAGTCACCAGCCCCTGGCCTATGGAAGGCGGGCTTGGGGTAGTCACGACACGGACCCCGAGAACAGGTTGTGACAAATTGGTATCAGAGGAGTTCGGTTCTACCGCAGAAATCAGGACTCTGATCTTTCTTCTTTGGGAAGCAATAGTGTTGAGGATGTTGGGTGTGGTTATCAGTCCAGGGAGTCCAGTGTTGGTGTGGCGGCCGACGTATCCGTACACCAGGACCCTAACTTCTAATTTCCGACTTAATGCACGAAAACACTGATTGCATGTGTGTTTTAAAGTTTTCTTTGTGATTACTTTGAGTCAGCTCACCAGGTATAAATCATTTGACCGTGGCGCACCTGTTCCTTATCAGGGTGTCGCTACGAAGGCAGACAGCTAGGGTTATCGTAAGAGTGTACATGATGATGGCCCACCGAGTGACGAGACTCAGGTGTAGGGCCCTCTTTCAGTGTTGGCACCTTTGGGTGGTGTACCAGCAGCACCACCACCCGTTGGGCAGAAGATGCCACTGGTTGACGGTGCACGCAGACAGAGCGCATTGCACGGGTTCCAGCAGCAGAGGCCTCCGAGGTTACGAGGCGAGACAATTTTTCCAGATAGCAGTGGACTGGATGGAGTCTATTGCTAGAGTTCTACGCCTAGCTTACTTACAAGTAGAGTGGATGGTGGACTTAGCTCCTTGTGTTTCCGGTGAGTGACCATGAGGTTGGTCCTTATAGTAATGAGGATTGGGTACGTGGACCGATGCCTAAGACAGTACCCTCGGGTAGTATGACAGCTATGTCACTACCTGTTGGACAGCAGACTCTACCGGCGGTACCAGTAGAGGATACTCGTAGGCTAGTGCCCTACATATGTTTTAGCACCAGATATCCCTCATGTTCTGAGGCGATCCTGAACCATTGGCGGTTGAGAACTGGCTTGAGGGGTGGCTGTGATTTTTCTGGAACTTATACAGCTTCGACATTATGACATGTCAGAAACTGGCGCCAGTCTCGAATACTTGGACGTGTAAAATGTTTCAGGAAGAGGAAGTGTTAAGGACAAATGAATCTGCAGGGTAGCAGACGTGGAAGCGTAGCTTGGAGAGAAGCATGTGGTGGTGTACTTTTCGACATGTTACAACCACCCTCCTTTGTAGTCCCCGCCAGGATTAGGGAGCAAGAGGGCTATGGAAGAGTGTAGCTGCATGCAGTCAAAGAGTGTGACCCATAGGCTTTTAGAATAATTCGGGGTACGGTCTATGTCTACTATGAGCTGCCTTATAAATAGACATAGGTACCAATCATTATACCCATCCACAAATCTTGTCCCAGACCTAGAGGTTCCGAGAAAGCCGTTGACTTGACCCTCGCGTCTGGAGATACCTTTGGGAGGAGACTCGATAATCACGCTTACGCCGACGGTGTGATTTAACCTCGAGTAGAGAGTTTCAATTATAATCTCTTGTTGGCAGCATCGAGGCCTTACGACGTTGGTCTAGGTATGGATTGGATACATAGTTCATACCCAGGTTGACTATATTAGGAAAAAAGGTTGTGGTTTATCTGCCACGTTGGGATGAGTTTTCCTGGGTCAGCGGAAAGGAAACCTCAGGCAGCACAGAATAAACTCATGTATATGAGGGTACGATCGATCACTCTTGAATCGGTCAACCTTTAACCTCATGGCGGCAGGAGTTTTGAGTTTCAGTTCTAAGCAGGAAGTAAAAGCCTCTAGAGTTCGAGGATCGACAGGAGCAGGTTCTACATGGACAGACGGTTCCTTTGGTGTGTTTCAAGGGTAGCACGAGAACCTCCAGGTGAGCACATGGGAGCGTAAGGCTCAGATGCGTGCTCAGTACCGCTTTGTCCCCCTTAGTATGAGTTGAAACATTACGGGGATGTAAATCCCTGAGGTGGGTGTAATGTAAAGACCTGGAAATTTCAAGGGAAATTTTTTCTTAAATTTTCTTTGAAATTTTACGAGTCCGCAGTCTCTGACGGCACCTGATTCCGAGGCCCGGTGTGCCAGGAATCAATATCCGAAGTTTAGCTCGGGTACGTTTAGTGAATGAACGAGTGGGTTTTATATATTTTGAACCGGTACTCGGAATCGAAATCCGAGGGCACTGTTGAAACCCCAGCGCCGATAATTGATTAAGAAGACTTTTAGTGGAGTTGTGTTTGCTCGAGAGGTTATGTTTTGAAATGAATTAGTGGTTTTATTGAGAAGTGAATAAAAATGTAGAACAATTTTATCCTTTCATATCTTAGGTGGTAAAATCTTAAGTGGTGGAATTTTGGGTGGGACCCACAATCTCTTAACTACCCACATAAGGATAAATGTGAAGTGGGGCCCCCACGAGCCCCCAACCATTCACATTCCATAACTCACATAAACTCCCATCTTAAATTTAGTAACTCTCCCTCATTTACATTATTTTTTTGACAACCCTTTTTATTAATTAGGTGTATTATGTTTGAATTTTAAAAGTTAAATCACATGGCTTGAGTTATAAAAAAAAGAAGGGTCTTATTTTTATTGGGTTGGATGCTTGCTGTGTTATGAGGTGTTGAGGGAGAGGTCTCCACTTGAAGAGAAATCCACCATCGACGAAGAACGGTTCTCCCACCGTCGAATCTTCAACAAACGACGCTTGGGCCAGATTGAAGGTCTTTGAGTAATCAATGAATGACATCGACCATCGTCATCCTCTTCTCCTTGTGACGATGTCGAAGAGCTGGCGATATCGCCAACGTCAATGACTTCACCTCCGTCGATTACGGAGCCTCACCCCGCGACGTCGACTTCCGCGACGCGAGCTTCCGCAAATTTCTTGAGGTAGGGGTTTACTTGAGTTCGTGTTATCTTTCCTTTGACGATCTTCATTAATGGCTAAGCCAATTGATATCAAACTAATGAGAGGGGCCCGAACCGCACGAACACGATCGGCCCTCTTCCCATCGTCGTTTAGTTTGGATGCAGTTGAAACAGGGTAACGCGGTGCCGTTGCACCGTGTGGAAAGGAAGGATTTACAGCCAGTGTGAGCCGCGATGAAGAAACACATGCTGTCACACCGTGTCGTTAAACACGAAAAAGACCATGGCCAGAATCGGGCTGCCGTGGAAGGGCACGGCGCCGTCGCGCCGTGCCAGGCGAACAAGGGCCGCGGTTAGAGCTGCAGCGGAAGGAAGAAGACGGTCGACCATGACGGCCGCCCGTTTGCAAGGAAGGCGGGACCCCGCGGGTCCCGCAATGTTTAAATCGGTTGGCCCATGGTCGGCCGTGTTCTTAAATTTTCCGAGGGTTGAACCCCCGGTTGCTGCTGGCCATGGCCTCATGAAGGGGAGGGGGGCGTTTATTTCAAGAGGCGCGGCATTATGCCGCGCCGTGTTAATTTAAAGGGGGGGCGGCTTTATTGCCCCCTGTCCAGCGTCCAGCGGCCCCCCCCACCCATGAAGGGGGGGGGGGGGGTTCCTTCAAAAGGCGCGGCAACTCGCCGCACCGTAATTGAAACAAAGGGGGGGCTTGATTACCCCCTCGTGCGGTGCACTTGCGGCGCCAGGCCGCGCCGGCCGCGCCAGGCCGCGCCGGCCGCGCCTGGCCGCGCCGCCGCGCCGGGCCGCACCACCCCGCCGGTCCGTGCTGCCGCACCGGACCGGGTCACCACCCAGGTCGGGCCGCCGGACCGGGTCACCACCCAGGCCGGGTCGACCCGGATCGGGCCGGTCCATGGGTTACTGGGTCGGGTCGGACCGGGCCCAGACCCCCCCCCCCGTTTTCGGACAGATTTGGTTCAAACACCCATAACATGGGCTACAGACCTCCAATCGACGAACCGTCAATTGCGATGCGAACCTTGGATCGAGACGGATGTTTCGATATATTTAACTCAAGGTTTCAGAATACATTGGGTTCGGCCGAGTTGGTTCGTACACGAAACCAACCGGGCCCTCGGAGCAGAAACACTCTTAACTTGATCTCCGAACGTCTAATTGACGTCCCGTCGACTTTGTTGGATTCCTCTTGTGAGACGGATCGTTTGGCTTACTCCGCCCGAGGTTTGGATGTAGGTGGAATATGGTCAGGTTGGTTTTTCCTTAAAAACCAACCGGGACCCTGGGACAAAAAGCCATTATCTCTCAGACCGGACGTCCGATTGACGCGCCGTCTGTTGCGTTGAGTTCCTGCTATCGATATGGAAATTTTGGATACATCAACTCCGGACTTTGTGTCAGTTGATGTATCGGCCTCTCGGCTCATGAAGCGGACCCTCCTCGGACGAGCTAGCTGTGTGCGGGAACCCTAGAGCTGGCTGTGACTGCGACGACGACAGTGCAGAGATCCTTAGTGGATACGACGATGACGACTACAACACTCAGCGATCATGTGTGGATCAGTGCTACCGATCCTGTGTGGGTCTCATCCTGTGTGGGTCAGTTCTCAGTGGTTCTGTGTGAGCCAGCATCTACAAATCCTGTGTGGATCCGATCCTATGTGGGTCATTGCGGGGGTTAGTACCTATCGATCCTGTGTGGGTCAGATCCGGTGTGGGTCATTGCTGGGGTTAGTACCTATCGATCCTGTGTGGGTCAGATCTTGTGTGGGTCATTGCGGGGGTTAGTACCTATCGATCTTGTGTGGCTCAGATCCTGTGTGGGTCTAGCAGCTTAGGCGATTTAGTAGCTAAAACCGATCATCTAATTCTACCTACCTTTTGTGGCATACTTGTGTGAGCTGAATCATGACTTTGGGGTCCTCATCTTCACTGAGTTGACCTGATTTCCTGTGTGGATTTTGTTGTTCCATCTTGTGTGGACGAGGTTTTACTTGAGCTCATGGGCGGAGCTAGTAATGTAGACTTAGGTATATGTATGGGCATATACATAAGAAGTGTTGGCTATTACTTCATGATTGTTATCTTTCTTGTGTGGACCTGTACTGTTTTCCTGTGTGGACCAGTAGTGACATCCTGTGTGGACCTGTACTGTTTTCTTGTGTGGACAAGTAGTGTCATCCTGTGTGGACCTGTACTGTTTTCTTATGTGGACCAGTAGTGTCATCCTGTGTGGACCTGTACTGTTTTTCATGTGTGGACCAGAAGTGATATCTTGTGTGGACCTGTACTATTTTCCTGTGTGGACTAGTAGTGTTACTCTGTGTGGACCTGTACTGTTTACCTGTGTGGACTACAACTAGTAGTGGCTTTCTGTGTGGGCTGGTAGTGTTATCCTGTGTGGATTGCGATGTGCTTCCCTGTGTGGACTGGTGGTGGTATCCTATGTGGATTTCTTGTTCTGTCCTGTAAGGACTGGGTTATACTTAAGCTCATGAACTGAGCTAGAATGGATGGCTTAGGTATATGTATGGGCATATACCTAAGTAGTATCAGATGTTACTTCGTGATTGTATATAATCTTTGTAGTTTACCCTTTGTGGATTTCAGGAGACCATCAGGAGTCTCGGGGTCCCTACTGAGTAGCTTATACTCACCCCTGCACGGGCTATGCCCGCACTTCGTTGTGTTGGTTGCAGATGACGGACATCACTGATCTTTGTTGGGGCTCATGGAGCAAGAAGGTACCTAGAGGTGGACCACTAGACGGAACATATTCGGAGAGGACGGTTGGACCCGAGGAGCTGTGGAGGATATCTGTACCCATCCTTCCGGTTAGACTTCCAGTGGACGGCTTGAGGCTGCAGATTTACGTTTCAGTTGCTGTTGTTTCCATTCCAGTTTTACTTTACAGTTGGGCTTGTATTTCCGGCCCACTTTACTTTCAGCACTGTTGTTTCAATTTTACTTAGTGCTTTACTTCCGCTTGTACTCTATGGTGTTTGTTTACTTTTATAAAGGCAATGAATTCCCAGTTATCAGGATTTATGCCTTTGATTCTAGTCACCAGCACCTCGCCTATATAAGGCGGGCTTGGGGTAGTCACGGCACGGACCCCGAGAACGGGTCGTGACAGGACGCCCCCCCCCCCCCCCCGCTTGCAGGTCAAGTCGTCCCCTTGTAGGTCGGGTAGAGCCCGCCACGGCCCTACCCAACTAGTTCGAATATCATGGCTTCCCTTTGGGGTCTTGGAACAAGATATATACTAATTTAATCCACATGTTCTAGGATGGCACATGACAATGTAGGTCATTTGAACATGTTACCACAGATTGGTTTCGAACACATAAGAAGGCCTATGTACTAGGGTGCAAGACCATGGGAAAAATAATATATAGCATATATCAGGACGAATTAATGTGGTTTATATATTGATTGACATAATTGACCTTATCAAAGTGTGGGGGACTAGGCCACATGGATAGTGTCTCATAAACGGTCTGATCACAAGATATGAGAGTAGATGTCCATGAAAATATTCTAGAATGAACACATCACAACACAAAGGGTTGAAATAATGAAGGGACCATGATCTATGTTTTATAATTCATTTATTTTATCAATTATAAATAATTTAATTTCATAATTGATGACTATTCATGGGTCCATGTCATTTCCTGGAGTGTTTCTCCATGTGTGAACCCTTTAATATCTATTCTATCATCTATTATAGTTTTCAATGTACAAGTTAACTCTATATACACATGGAAATTTCTATATAAATAGCTAGAAAGGGGTTTTAGTTTTCAATTACTATTGTGATTTCTACCTCACTATATGGGTAGCTAGCTCCATTTATAGTCTTGAGTTATTGGAGTTCTAATGATCTTATCGGGCCTGTCAATGGTCACAGATGGTTCTCATTATTAAGTATCATTTACTAGAATATTAATGTGGCCTAATCATCAACATATGACAATATATATAATTTCATGAATGTTTTGGTAACCATGGGGAATATTTGAAACCCTCAACCTTGTAAAAACATATCTGAGTGCATCGCGTGAACCATTTTGGGTATGTATCTAACAAAACATATGTTGCTTATAATTAAAAAAGACACCATGAGATCAACCATCATAGAATACCTAGATCACATGAGTTTTTGATAGGTAATATATTGTGTATCACAGTAATATCACATGACTAACAACATTTATGAAACAATCCATCAACGATAGCCCCCTCAGAGACTATCTTTTTATTCTATATATGTCTCAAAATTATGTGTTCCCATCAGGTTATTGAAATTCATTATATTCATCCATCCATAACATTTTATTTATAAAAAATAATACATTAATGAAATATATGTCTTTCATTATGGTTTTGAAACCAATAATGGATTCATCACCTTCACATTTTAATGGAAATTTATGAATCAATGGATTTTGTTCCCTAAAATTAATCACAGAAATAATCATAATTTTGATTTTAAAACAATGAATAGATATTGTGTGATTTTATAATTATGAGTTAACAAATTATTTACTTTTATTGAGGATGTATAAGGAGTTTTATAGAAATTTTATTTCAAAATTGATGATATGATACATATTATACTTGTTTATTAATCAACTCATGAAAAAATTAGACCAGAAGGTCTAACTAAGTAGGCATTGGGATTCTTCTAAAAACACCCCCCGTTTTAAAATCTATCATGATACTAACCAAAAGATAAATTTTTCTCCCTATATTGTTTTATTTGTGTGTACACTCACCCTATCTTCATGATTATCCAGTTGTTCATGGCCACTGGTGTGGTTGAGGTAACTCTCAGAAAATATGGGTCTACAAGGCTGGATGATCCCCCATGGTTAGCCACTATTCTAATTAAGAATCACGCATAGAACATATAATAATATAAAAATAATATGTGTGATAAAACTACCACATAAATAAATGTATTTAATATAATAATTTATAATATCTGTTGTTACAAACAACTTCATATAATTGTAAATTCCATAACAAAAAAAAACTTTATGTGGGTTTAATTAAAAAATTTCAACAATATGAAAATCAATCATTCAATATAAAACATTTTCATTACTTTTTTTTGTATTAAAAATTTAAAGGAACATATATATTAGTGTTATTAGAATTCCACCATAAAATTTGATTCATTCAAATTGAAAAAATAAACTCTAATTTAAACATAAATAGCATTTACATATTATGGGAGGTATATTGTGATCCTAAATTGAACACAAAGATATAATTAACCGTATATTTTTATATTTTATGGGGATTTATAGGATTGTAATTAGATATTCTAAAAATGAATTGTTTCACTCTTTAAAATTAATGATCTTATTGAGGCACACATATAATGAGTTGTTCATGTATAAATTCTATGACATAAAATGGATTGGAATAGAAATTAAATATTATGTAAATTCAAGATATGATATTTGAGAATTTCTATATATCCTATAATATAATAAATTTATCTATTTGTGAAGGGATTCCATTAGAGATCGAACCCTGTATAAGGAAACAAAATCTAAAGATATGACTATAGATTAACAACAACATAATGAAATATCCTATCGTGATATTTCTGATGTGTAGGACAAGGGATATATTCAATTTAACATTGTATTATAGGTATATAACAATATTTTAGTAGGTTTATTTCATGTATCTATCCCTCATGATATTATTTAGGCCATATAGGGCACGTTTTTCTATGAAAGTTAAGGTCTTATTGAATATACATCTTATTATATAGTTTCATGTCATTAGGGAACTCGTTAGCCTAAGGTGAATCATATTATATATAAATGTTATTTTTTTCACATTCATTAGACAATTATAGAAATAGTTAATTATTCCATAAACTAGATAATGGTCAATATAAGATTATATATATATATAAATATTATTTTGGCCATAACATTTCCCTAATAAATTTAGGAAGTGGATTAGTGGTCATATTGTTGGATTTTTTGTAGGACTCCATTTATAGGGATTTAGAGTGACAAATTAAATTTTATATCCATTTATAAATTTTTAATATTTCATTTATTGTGAAAAGTTTACTTCTTGTGAGAAGAGTCTCACCATTTCCATAGATATCACTTTATATAATTTTAATATGATTTTACAACGTCTAATAAAAATGATGTTTGAGGTCATTAATTAGTGTAAAATTAGGTAATAATGATTTGAATAAAATATATTTTAAATGGAAATGAAAATTTTTTCTGGTGATATATCTTGGATGTTCTGTTATCGATGTTTGAGGTAATCTATAATTAAAGTTAAGTAATTTTTGTTCTGGGTCATATAGAATGGTTCCATTGATGATAAATAAACACACATAATGATATTTACAATAATTTAAAATATTAATTGAGTATCAATGTTCATGAATCCGGGATGTTGTGATGCGGAAGGCATGTGAGGTATACTATCAAATCATAAAGAGTTGATGATTTCCACTGCCATTCTCCCAGGGAATGTAGGGATTATGGGAAATATTTTGAAGGCAATGAAACATATTTTTGGTAGTATAGAGGCGCATATGAATATATATATATATATAATATATATGAGAA
Source organism: Viscum album (assembly GCA_963277665.1). NCBI lineage: Eukaryota > Viridiplantae > Streptophyta > Magnoliopsida > Santalales > Viscaceae > Viscum > Viscum album. Next base: position 1,677,737,648 of record OY728133.1, read on the forward strand.
AATAGGGTCATCCATTAATAGTCATGAAGAAGTCAAATTGAATATGGATACATTCCTCACTAGTGGATAAAGATGATTTTATGCATTATTTAAATGAGCATCACATGAAGTGGTCTTGGAGGATAAATTTTCAAGAATGGCCTGAGAAACCTGCATCATTGAAAAAAAGATGAGTAATCAAGAAGTGTTTTATAAACCTATATCTATAATTAAAATATTATTATTTTTGAGGAGATCTATAACCTATATCCATTAATTATTTATGGGTATGTTATATGGTATTGTATTATCAATGGTGTCAAATACATATTAATAGTTGAATCATGGGATATGAAAATTATTCTCAATGAATTTGAACAAACGATAGTGTGTTGAGGAAAATGGAAATCGATTCATGAAAAATAATATAGGTTGATGATATAATTGTACATATTTTCAAGGATTTGAGTTCCTTTTTAAATGGAAATTATGTGTTTTTTTATAGTTCCCAGTATAATATACTAATCATGCTCATGCGTAGTCATTTTGTGGGGACCCCAAAAGAAAAACATATTTTTTACAAGGGAGATGAATGATTTATAGGGGTCCAATGAATATATAAATTCATTTTTATATAGAAAACAAATTATCCATTGTGAGGTATATAAAACAAAACATAGTTCTTAATTTACGGTCTGAAATCCCCGAGTGAATGGATGGTCAATTGAAATAATAGACTTCCCTAAAAAATGGGAATATATTTTATTTTCATGATGCATTGACCAAGAATATTGTGCCACCTCATTTCTTAAAGGAATGAGATGTTATGTTATGAAGAAATTTTGAGGATTTAGAATCTACATAATTATTTGGGTTATAGATCGTTTAACTCACATCCAAGAAGATTGAATAGAGAATTGTAGGATGTGAAATTGTTTTAGGGATTCTGGAAAATAAATTTTTGGTGATGAGATCCACTGAAATATTTGACTAAATCACTATGATTTGAGAAAAGTTTTTTGAGGAAATTATGCCTCTGATTAATGGATAAAGGACCCTTTTAAAAATATAACTCATGCATAGTTAGAAAGAGGTGCTACATGAAGATAGAAATTCTCCTAAAAAGTGCCATTAAATACATTTAGACACTAAAAATATGATAAATTATGTATGGAATGGAGGAATAACTATACAAATAGTGTTTTGGAACCTATAATGTTGTTTCACTATTTTGATAACATTTTTTCGTTGAAATGGATGTTGTAAAATGTTTTTTAACAGATTTTACAGACTAATAATTTCTACTGAAAATTGATGGACAATTTATAGGTGCATGGGGTAGACCCTATGAGCTCTAGGAATATTATATTTATCATATTACATTTTTTATGAAGTTGAATAATAATTCATATTGCGAGGGGGATATATGATTTTTTAGAAAACTTTTTTATTTGTTTAATTCTAACAAATTCTAATGTGTTTTTCAATAGTTGTTTATGGACTTCTGATTTAGACCATCAAGAGATCGATTAATATATTGTATAACATCAACTGTATTCTACATGGATTAATGTCGAGTTTCATGTCCAATAGAAATTAATTTTTATTGAATATATCATATTGGAATCCCATGATGAACAACTCTCTTAATTCGTTTTTAAAATGATTGAAGATAATATAATCCATGTCTTGAGGTTCATAGATAATATGTAATTTTTTAGAAATCATTCAAGTGATTATAGTGAATCACACATCCAATATATAATATATTTTGATTTTTTATATGATAAATTGTATTAGATATCCATTTTTAATTCCAAATACACCTCATGTATTTTGGTACATAGGTTCATATATAGATTCAACTAAAGCATATTCAATAATACAAGTCCCATGAAGTTGTACGTTGTCCTTTTTGAGAGTTTTATAATGTTTTAGGAAACCTAATATAGTCAGAACATGATTACTGATTTATGGATGGAGATGTTTTAAAACTATGATGGATATAATTTGAACAATGGTTTAATATTTACTTTTCATTGATAAGGATTTATAAATGAATATTAACAAAAATATTAATTCCACGAAACAAGGATAAAACTATCTTGCAATTTGACTTCATATTAAAAGTGTAGACGTGTTCTGTAGCTTAAGGTAATGTGATGAAGACCCACATATATATATATATATGTATATTAATTTTATTCATATATTAGGTGATAAACGATTATTTTTATCCTTTTGTAATGAAATAGCTAATTATCAACAAGTTGGGGGGGCCTTATGTCATTCTGACTCATACATAACAATTCCTTATGTAAATATTGCATATACCTAAGCAGTTACTTTGTCTACATCTATATAATTCGTTTCTATCATAGATTATTTTATCAAGGCCAAATTTATACATCCTTTAATTAAACAATATACTCCAACCATGCTAAATATGTTGAAATACCAGGATTCCTAATATCACTATAGAAAATATTAATTGAAGAAACATATGGAGTTTTTAGAATAATCTGTAAAATATATTCATGGGCTTCATGAAAATGTATCATAAGAAATATATGGTTGATATTACCATATTGTGGGATTTTTTATGGGATAACCAATTCCATAAGACCTATATATAACATATTTATACGTAGTAGGAGGCCCTTTCCATGTTTGAAATGTTATAATGGTCTGGATTGCAAATGATGTACAAGAAACACAAAATTGTTCAATAAAAAATGACACCCATCATGAATTATGGGTGACATGATTGATAAATGGTATGATTTTTCGGAATTTATCATTTCTATTTCACAATGTATTTGGGGTTCACTATGTATCTTGTAAGGGTAAAATCGAATCTAGAGGAACCACAATCCCCTTAACCAGAAAACTACATGCATATATCTAAATTATTTGAAGTAGAAATTGAAAACTTAATTGATAAATTGTGATTCAGCCAATAATATTTAATCTTAAAATCATGTAATATCCTATAATAATAGAAATGTTGCAACATTTTGTTCTAATATGGATCCCAATGTATATGAGACCAATATATATGGAGAGTGCTATTTCAATCATTTTATACACAATTTTAACCAATTTATTTAGGATTCCATTACACATTTTGAGCTAATTTTTAAACAATGATTATTTTGCACAAATATAGTTCAGTTCCATAGAGTAAGTGATCTGTTACTTTTTTTCTTATTAATTAATGTTATGAGGCATCATTTTAATATATTTTTTTTGGGGAAAGGATATTATATCTGAGCATCACTACATATATTGTTTTGATAGGAATCAATCAATACATTGTTTATGAATAGAATTCATCCTACACAGATATTGATAATATATAGGTGATATGGGAAGGGGTTTTACCATATAATATTTCCTCTTAGTGTGGTGGTGAAGGATTACTCATAATGGTTTATAGAAGAATTATCATAAATATTTTTTTATGATCACATGTATGATTAGTGGAATTAAACCATTCCTCAGTATGAAAAATTGTATGAAATAAATGAAATTTGGTTAATTATTAATTTTATGGATTGTGATTGAACCCAAAATAGAGAATCAATGTGTGACTAGGCCACCAGTTTGGATTGGATTCAATCTAAATGTAGTTGTTAAAGGAATGAACATCTTCGTATATCAATCACATATATAGGGTAATGGTAAAATATTTACATAAATTTAATGTTCCCCACCATTATACATGTGTATGGTCTCAAACTATAGATAGTGTAATGAGGGAGAAGGGCTCCCATATTGGGAGAGGGTTTGGACTTGTGGGGGTTTCCTTCAATTTTTTTTTCTAAATTTTGTTTTCTATTTTTGATGTTTACAAAGAATCAGAAATGGTGATGATAATAATAAATATATAGTTTAGATTAAAAATATATCTGGGTATTGTAACATATTATAAAATGTTTGGAATCAATCCACACATAGTTATTTCAAGAGAATGTCCCCTATAATGTTCTTTCTCTATTGTTGGAGGGGATTTTAGATATCAGTTGGGCCTAAGATAGGTTACATATGCATAAAAATATATTATATGTGGATTGGAATACATTATATGATATTCATTAATAATATAGGGTCCCCTTTAGGTATATATATTATATTCATATGGTATATTTTTTTAATTATTGTTTTAGATATTATAGATGGACCTAGGAAAAAATTATTCATCAGTAATTATGAATCATTTGATAAATGAAAAAATACAGATGTAATTATGGGAAATTATGTTCCCTTATATAGGTCATACTAATATTCGATGAAAGAGTAATTATATTTCACGTATAATTTTATAATATGGATATCCCGCATTGAAATATATAACATAGATCCAACTCATTCATCAAATAGTGGTACATTTTTAATTATTATGAGAATGGTGGATCATCCCACGGATGAGGATTTATATATTTCTACACTTCCGATGGTGATGGAAAAGAATAATCCTCTTATTTATTATGAAATATAATTTCATTCTCAGATCTAACTCATATACAATGAGTTTGGGGGTATTATTACATAAATCACAAACCTACCCTATATAAATAACCTATTCATGGATCATTCTATGATTAGGGGGATAATGAGGGAATAAATAATGTTCCCATCCATGGAATTTAAATTCATTTAGTAGGGAATTCCAACCTTCAATTGGAATATAGTTTTATTCTATAGATTTTTATTATATAATCCCTGGACATTAATTTTTTGTAGTTTAAGATAATGTTTCATTGAAATATGATTTGTATCACATGGGTTTGGTATACTTGTTAAGTGAAATAACCTTGTATTTGGGATGATTAATTAATATTCACACAATATTTATTAGAATAGTCCAAATACTATGAAATTTCAGATAATATTAATTTTTTTATGATAAGAGGAATTTAATTAAATATTTTTTTAGAATTATTTGTTTGGACCAGAATAATGATATGGTTTAAATAAAGGGAGAGATTATTTATTTCACATGAAAATATTTTTAAAACTAGCATCGAGTACGTTTTGGTCAATCTTGGACCAAAATAAGTGAGATGAAAATGAAATAGTAGTATCCCAACAATAAATAATATAGGTGAACTTTAAAAAATTATTTGAAAATTATTTCTATAATTGTAATATTAATGATGATATATAATGGTTCACTACTAATGGTTATGCCCATTTACAAGAGAATACATTATTTTCATGGAGGAGGCGACCACCACATCGGTCGTCCATGGATTGGAAAGGCAGTGTGACCAACGTGCCGATGGTGTTAAAGGTTCCACGACCGAAGCAGCGATATTGGAGGGGAACCCGCACCTCTGGTGGGTTCTGTGGTGATCGGGTGGCACCCACATGGCACAGCTGCTTCACAAGCCGAGCAACATCTGGGTCGTTTGGGAGACCAGTTGTCTCAAACCACTACGACAGCTAGGGAATACCCAAACACATGCCGGACCTGTAGGTCGCGTCCCCTTGTGATCCACCGACTTGCGGACTGGGCCACCACCAAGCGTGTCAGGCCATCCCCTTGCGGGACAGGATGCCCCCTTGCTAGTCGGGCCTCACCTTGCGGTAAGCAGGCATGCGAGCTGGGCCACCCCTGTGTAGACCTGATAGACCCTTGTGGGTCAGGCCGAGCCATCCATGGCCCCGACCAACCATGTCGGACCCCGACTAGGTGGGCGCGGCCCGAATTGGGTCGGTATGGACCAGACCCATATCTAACCAGGCCCAGTTCCGCTTAATTGGACATAACATGAGAACTGAGCATACGTTTGACAACATGTCTACTGCGTAAAGACCCTTAGAGAGAGACTGTCCTTTATGGTATACTCCACTAGAGTGTTTGAGATAGTTGAAGTATGGATGGGTTGGATCGAACTTGAATCCAACTGAGCCCTCAGAACTAAAACTCTTATAACACACAGATTGGACATCCGATAGATGCTCCATCTATCGTGTTGGATCCCTTACGACATGGAGGACCATTGAGTTACTCTTTAGTGTAGTTTCATGGAATTTGTGGTATGACCTATATCTCGAGGTGCAAATTCTACGGAACACAAGTGCCCCAGGTGCAAGGAATCTTGTGGCTGGCTATAAATTGAAGAAAGAACATTGATTTTTAGTGGGCCAGCATCTATTGATCTTGAGGGGCTCAGCATCTATCAGATTCTATGTGGGATAGTGCCCAATGATTCTATGTGGGTTAGCTCATTCCAATCATCTGGGAGTCAGATCCTGCATGGGTCAGCGAGGGTTATTACCTATCAATCCTATGTGGGTCAGTAGAAGAGCCTTTTATCCAAGTAAGATGATCCAGCGTATGACTAATCATCCTTAATTTTGTAATTAAGTTATACATTATTGTGATTTCAGTCTTCTACATTAATAGTTTTACCAGTGTGGTGAATCTACCTTCGTGGAGTTATTTTTGTGGTAATCAAGCGTTTGTGGTGTTGTCTTCATGGAATTACTTGTGTGGTACATCTACCTTCGCGGTGTTGTCTTTATCTTGTGTCATGTGTGGTACTTATAACTTCTTTATTTAACATATGTGGTACTTCTACCTATGGGGAGTTCCATTTTCATAAATCTTTCCTCATGTATTAGATGATTATACCAAGAAAACATTGTTATATGAATGGGAATATACCTAAGTAACACTGTTTTCTTGCTTTGTGGTTTTTTCTTTTGTGGATCTCTGGGACACCTAAGGGGGTTTCGAGTTCCCTACTGAATATCATTATACTCACCCCTAAGATCTAGTTTACGACTTATCATCTGTACTTCTGTAATTAAGTTATAATTGATTGTGAGGAGAGTCTTCTACCTTCATGGTGTTACTTGTGTGGTACCTATACCTTTGTGGTGTTGTCTTCGTGGTGTTACATGTGTGATACTTCTTCCTTATTGGTGTTGTCTTTGTGATATTACCTTTGTGGAATATCTACCTTTGTGGTGTTGTCTTTGTGGTGTTACATCTGAGGTACTTCTATCTTTGTGGTGTTACCTGTTTGGTACTTCTACCTATGTGGTGTTACCATTGTGGTATTCTTCCCCAATGTATAAGACAAGTATAACATTGCAACATAGGATTATGTATCGACATATACCTAAGTAGAGTTGATGTCTTGCTATTTTGTTTTTCCTTTGTGGAACTCTAGGAGACAAAATGGGTTCTCGGGGTCCCTACAATGTATCGTTATAATTACCCTTATATGGGAAGCGCCCACACCTAATTGTGTTCTATGCAAATAATGAATATCATTGTTTGAGTAAGAGGGAGCCAGGACTGGATGGTACTAGGAGGATGACTATTTGGCGTAACGTGAGACGAGGACTAATATTCATTAGTTTTACCTACCCTTATGGTAGGATCCATTTGGTGGATGATACATGATAAGTTCTATACTTTTTAGTTGTATTTTTTACTATTCATAAGTACTTGTACTTTTATGTTGGGATTTTATTCTAGCCACATTTCTTTCAGCACTCTTTTACTACAACAGTTTACTTCATTGTTCCATCATGTTGTGTACTAGGACTATTTTTTATACAAATTTAAAGTCCATGAAGTCCTATTATATGGAAATGTCTTTTTGGTGCCAGTCCCAAGCCCTTCACCTATAGAAGAAGGTCTTTGGTTAGTCACATCATGGGCCCTGGGGGATGGAGCATCAAAATGTGGTATCAGAGGATTGATTTCTACCGAAGAACATAGACTCTAATCTTTTCAATGTCGTAATAGTGTTAAGTGTTATGAGCCTATTTTTAAATTTGGGGAATATAATGGTGGTGTTGTGGCCAATTTATCCACACACTAGGACCTTGAATTCTAATTTTAGAATAAGTGAACAAATTCAATGATTGTGTGTGTTTTTTAAAATTATTTTTTGGTGATCTCATTAAGTCAGCTCACCATGTATAACATATTAAATGTGGTGCACATGTTTTATTTTACGATGCTACTATATAGATATCCAGCCAGGATTTCCTAGAGAGTGTGTGATGGTGTCACAATGAGTGATGAGGCCTCAATGTAGGTCCCTCTTATAGCATTATCACCTTCAGGTAGAGTACCTGTAGCACCACTACCCATTGGGTAGACATTTCTACCAGCCATTCCAGTAGACGACACACTCCGACTGAGTGCAATGCACAAGTTTCAGCATCCTAGGCCTCTAAGGTTCTGAGGCATGATAGAACTACAAGGGGCATAGGACTAATTGGAGGGAATAGCCAGAGTTTTCAACCTGGTTCGGACACCATCTGACCTTATAGTGATCTTAGTAGTAAGTCTTTTTTAGGCAGCATCCGAGAGATCATGGAGCATGATACTCTAGATACAAGATGATGCGACCCACATCTGGGTGGACAATGAGGGACATTTTAGGGTAGAATTTGACCACATGAATTTATTCTCAGGGCATATACAAGAGTTGTTGCACTTACATTAGGGAATTGTGAAAGTGGCCCAATACTCAGTGAGGATCACTGATCTCTCCTGCTACTCCACCGACATTTTACGAGACCATTTCTTCAAGGCTATAACATTTGAGTAGGGCCTACGAATGGAGATCAGAGAATTGAAGTTATCTCTTAGTATTCCAATGCAATCTGGGGTGCTAGAGTGAGAACTTTTGGTGGAGAAATTTCATGCCGAGCAGTAAATGACAGCGAGATCCACCACCAAATGTCAGGTAACAGAGTCATATGCAACATGCTTTAGAAGGAAGAAACATGGGCCCATGTAGGATAGACTTTATGGTGGATGACCTCAGGAAATTGGGTTGGTGGTGCAAGGATCACGGGATAGAGGATGATAGATGAGGAGTAGGAAGTTCTACACATGTGGCTGGCTGGTTCTCATGGATCACGATTTTCCAACCCACCTTACGAATGACCAATAGATGGTCAAGGGACCACCGAGGTAGACGAATATATCTGATTGGTGAGGTTTTCATGTAGTAGGTGGATGTGGTAGAGGAGTTAGTCATGCAGCAGGCAATGTGCGGTGATTCGATGTAATACTGCCACCACCTCCTGGTGGTCCACCTCGCCCTTAGAGAGCAATTGGACAAGGATGAACTCAGCTCCAGGATGCTGAAGCCTATAACCATGGTGCTCCAGAGATGATTAAAATTATGATCTATGACTACACCACCCTTGCTATTGTATTTATAGACATAGCTTCCAGTCACATTATTATTGTCACGACCCTCGTTGGGGGATCAAAGATTCTGGTGAAGCTTTTGGATTAATCCTTACGGCTAGAGACTCCTACGAGAGAGGATTTGATGATTACAAACTGGTTCCAGGAGTGTGATCTTTTTTTAGGAGGCAAGAGCTTCTGTTGGGATATTCTAGAAGCAGTATTAAGGCCTTACGATGTCATATTTGGTATGGACTGGTTATCCACATTCGTTAATCTGCTACTCATTATTAGGATCAATGTGCAATGTGTCTGTGTGGATGGGACCAGTTTTTCCTTCATCGACGAGAAGGGATCCATTGATTCATTGAATGGACTTACCCTGAAGAGGGTACATCCAATCACACATCAGTTTACAAGACATACCCTTGGGGCGGTTGATTTTGAGAGTTTGATCTACTCTGTAGTGGTGGACCAGTATGCTAATGCCTTTCCTGATGATGTTCCAGAACTACCTCCATGCAAAGAGGTTGACTATTACCTTGACCTATAGCCCATGACGACACTAAAATCTACAATATCATATTAGATATCTCTAGTGGAGCTTCGTGATATAGTGGTACATTTTGAGGGCTTGCAGCGGAATTGTTACATAAGGGCAAGTGTTTCTCCATGGGAAGCCCCGTTTTTGATCTCCAAGAAGTCAGATCAGAGTTTGAGACTATGTGTAGACTATCAGCGCCAGAACCAGGTGACTGTGAAGAACATGTAACCAATTCCGATGATTGATTGTCATATTGATTATTTGAAGGGATTTTGTTGGATTTCAATGATATTCCACAGATCAGGCTTCCATTATCTCATGGTATGAGATGAAGATGTTCTAAAGATGACCTTCAGATGATGGTATGGCCACTTGGAAGTTTTGGTAATTCCATTCAGCATGACCAACGCCCCTACAGTGATCATGGGACAAAAGAAAAAGATCTTTTAGCCTTATCTAGATCTGCTTGTTGTAGTTTTCATCAACGACATATTGATATAATATGCGACAGAGGAGGAGTATGCCTACCATCTGTAGATAGTTTTGGATAAACTCTGAGAGAACCATCTTTATCGTAATCTCTCGATGTGCCTATTCTGGATATGAGAGTCCGACATTCATGTAAATTTTTTCTTGGATGCTCGAGTTTATGTTATTCTGGAAATGATAGAGGATTCACTTTCGTGGTACCCACCTAGATGTGTGTCCAAGATATAGAGTTTACTGGGGTTGGATTGATACTATCGGTACTCAGGACTGACTATTCCAGAGTTGGGGCACCCTTTTTAGCATTGACGATGGAAGGACAACCCTTTAGGAGGTCAGAGATATTCCAGACTAGTTTCCTAGAGCAGAGAGAGAGAATGAAGAGTGCTTCCATCTTGATGATACCAGAAGATGGCATTGGGTATTTAGTTTACTACAACACATCAGAGACCAAACTTGGATATGTACTGATACAGAAGCGTGCAACTATCACATATAGTTCATGACAACTAAGACAACATGAGTAGAAATATAGTACCCATGATCTGATGTTAGAAATACTATTCATCACATTGACGATGTGGTGACACTACATGATTGGTGAACTTTTTAATCTGTACAATTATCACAAGAGTATCATGTATATCATCTCACAGAAGGACCTAAACTAGAGACATAAGATATAGCTAGAGTTCATCCATGACTATGACTTTGAGATAGTCTATTCTTCTGGGAAAAGGAACATTGTAGAATATGCAATCATCATGAGGTCTAGTCTACAGTTTCCGAGTGAGGCGATGGAGTAGCTAGCTTCAATGTAGATATCCTTTGTGGAGAGAGATGGAGAAACTTAACTCCGGTCTATGATTTTCAATCCCTCACTTCTTCAGCATGTTTGGGAGGTGCATCATTGGGACATTGACTGTGTAGGTCAACTTTCTCAGATATCATCATTATAGGAACCTGGAATATTTTATGAAGATTGAGAGCACGTCATTCTTTTCAGAGGACGTACCATGGTACCAGTTTCACTACAGGAGTTGGTGTTGAGGTAGTTCTATGAATCCTCTTTTCTGGTACTTCCCGATGTGGCAATAATGTACCAAGACCTTGGGCTTTAGGAATGGAGGTTGAGGATGAAGAATGAAATGGAAGATTTTGTTTCTTGATGTCTCACTTGATAGCTAGTGAATGATGGGAATCAGATACCAGCACGCTTAGCACAACCACTAGAGGTTCCAGAGTTGAAGTTGGATGGTATCTCCATGGACAATGTGATGGGGCATCCACGAATGTTTAGGGGACATGATTCCATGTTGGTAATAGTTGATTGACTCACAATGTCAACCCAATTTCTACCCACATAAGAGAAAGGATAAGTAGAGGGTTTGGGACAACTCTACATTCATAATATTGTGCAACTTCATGGGGTGACATCGACGATAATATCTGACTGTGACACATGTTTTACATCCAAGTTGTGGAAGCGATTGTCGTGGGCATTAGGGACACAACTATGTTTGAGCACCACCTTTCATCCACAAAGGGATAGTCAGACAGAGAAGGCCATTCAAGTACTAGAGGACATGCAATGTGCTTGCATCCTAGATTTTGGCCACAGTTTGGAGGATCAATTGCCTTAGTGGAGTTCTCATAAAACAATTGTTATCACACTACCATTGGTATGGCACCATTTGAGGCCTTGTACGGTCGACCGTGAAGATCACCTCTATACTGGACAAACCCATGGGAGTGAGCACTTTTGGGTCTAGATATGTACGGGCTTCCACTAAGATGGTGCAGATTATCCAAGAGCGGATGAAGACTGCACAATGCAGACAGAAGTGATTTTCTTCCAGGATACGTAGACCACTGGAGTTTTAGGAGGGGGACCACATATTATTCTAACTCTATCCTCCTCTAGGGATACAAATATTTGGAAGAGGTGTAATGTTATCATCGAGGGTTATCAAACCATTTTGGATAATTCAGAGTGTTGGAGAGGTGTCATACTACTTGGAACTACCAACCCAGTATGAGAGGGTGCACGATGTCTTCCATGTATCCCCGTTGAGAGATATGTGTATGACCTATCTCACATCATCGACCATGGAAAGACTGACATTAATGAATGGGAGACGATTATGGAGGTTCCAGTGGAGATTGAAGATCGACAGGAGAGAGTCATTCAGGGGTGATTGATACATCTCGAGAAAATTCACTGGTAGAATGGGAACCTCTTGGAGAGCACATGTGAATGGAAGGCTCAAATTCATGCTTAATACCCCGATTTGTTTTCTTATATTATGGTGTTGCTTTTGTGGAATAGATTCTCGAAGCATCCTTGTAATATTTTTTAATTATATTGAATTATTATGAGTTTGCAAAAATTGATGGTGCATGATTATGAGGATTGAGGGGTCCCAGAATGAATTTTTGATCTTTTTATAAGGAACATTAAGTAAACATGCAGGGAACATTTTCTAACATTTGAATTGACACTCGGATTAAAAATTTGAGGGCATCATTGAATCCATAGCTATAGATTTTTCATAAGGGAGGATTCACTTCGAATGTATTAGTTCGAGAAAAAATGTTAGATATTGGGACTTTTTAAAAGATTAAATAAAATAACTTTATTATTATATTTTCATTAATTTCCTCCAATTAACAAGCATAAATGTAAGACCAATTAAATCTCAAGCCATTAAATGGATTGAACTTTAAATCTTATTTAAATAAACTAATGGTGAATTAAGAATGTTTCTAATTAATGAGCCCCCATTAATTTCCATGAGTGTTGCCCGCCCTCCCCCACTCCAGATTATCTAGAGCATGGGGGAGGTATCGATTCAACTTCACTAAACAATGATGTTCTAATAATGTGTCAGGATGACACAACATTCATGGAATGTTCCGGTTCCATCGATTGGTGAGGAGAGACATCGAAACCATAAACAAGAGATCGATGATCGAGTGATGTTGTTTGAGGCAAGTACCAGGTATGACAGACACAAACCCACTCCCTTAGTATTAGGAATTTCTTCATCATTCTTGAAGAATGGGTTTGTCCCCTTTTAAATTATAAGAGATTGTTAATCCCTTTAATCCTCCCTCATGATTACAATCTAACACCAAGGGTTCATGCCAAACGTACCCGGGATGGACCATCCCCTAAATTACCACCCTTCCTTTATCTATGAAATACCATCGATGCAGTGACACAAACCTTCTATGATGGAGGCAACACACCATCACACACCACAAGAGGGGGCTATGACACTAAGACATAGTGGTCAGTGTAGTGACCGGCACCAGATGGCAGGAGAGGAGGTGCGGGAAGCCATCGTGCGCCGCCAGTGAGCAAGGTGTCATGACTCATTAGCCATGGTGGTAAAAAGAGACGACCAAAACATCGATAAGTTGTGGAAGGGAAGAAGGGGGTTACCAAAGTGCACCTGTGAGTAAGGGGTCATGGCCGTAGCCGTGATAGAGAGGGGAACCCACGACTACTATAAGTTCCATAGCGACTAGGCAGCACCCACATGGTGTCGATGCTTCACCAAATGAACGGCCTATGTGCCGTTTGAGAGACCAGGGGTCTCAACTTCTTACACCCACTAGGGTGGACCCCACAACGAGCTGGACCGGTGGGCCACGCCGCCTTGCGGGCCACCCCCTATTGCGGGCCGGGATTCCCCATTGTGGGATGCTCCCACATGCGGGTCGGGATGCCCCCTTGTTGCCCTGGCCACCGCCTTATTGGCATGGTCGAGCCCTCCACTACCCAACCCAGCCTTGTTGGACCCAGACTAGATTGGACCGACCCAAACTGGGTCAGGTCAGGCCGGACTCGGATGCACCTGGCTCGGTTCATCTTAGAAGAATTTAAAATTAGAACCGGGTGACCATTTGAAAAACTGTCTGGGGCATTGAGACCCTAAGAGCGAGACAATCCATTTGGTATACTACACATGAGTTTTGGATATAGTTGGAGTATTTCTAGGTTTGATTTAAATAGAATACAACTAGTCCCTCAGAACTAAACCACTTATAACTCACAGATCGGGTGTCTGATGGACGTGTCGTCTATCACGTTGGACCCCTTACGACATTGAGGTCCTTTGGGTTAATCCTTAGTGGAGCTTTGTGGCATTCATGTAATGACCAACATATTGACGGGAATATTATATGGAACATGAGCACAATGGGTGTGAAGAATTCTGTGATTGGATATAATTTGAAGAAATAACATTGATCCTATGTGGATCAACGTCTATAGATCATGTGTGGGTTAACATCTATCAGATTTTGTGTGGGTCAGTGCTCAGAGATCCAATGTGGGTCAGCACATACTGATCATGTGGGTGTCCGATCCTATGTTGGTCAGGGGGTTATTACCTATCAATCATATGTGGTTCAGATGTAGTTCTTTTTATCATTGTAAGATAATATAGCCTATGACTTATCATCAGTAATTCTATAATAATGTTATACATAATTGCGAGTTTAGTCTTCTAACATCGTAGTGTGACCTGTGTGGATCTTCAACAATGGTGGTTTTGTCTTCATTGTGTTACCTATCTGTATCTTCTGCCATCATGGTTTTGTCTTTGTGGTATAACCTATTTGGTACATCTAACATCGTGGTGTTGTCTTCGTGGTGGGTCATGTGTAGTGATTCTAACTTCATGGTGTTACCTATGCGGTACATCAACCTATGTTGCATTAGCATTGCATAATTATTTCATCATATATGAGATGAGTATCCCAAGTCAAAATAGGTATATATATGGGCGTATACCTATGTAGTGTTGATTTCCTGATTTGTGGTTTTTTTGTGGTTGAACTCTATGAGACCTAAGGGGGTATCGAGGTCTGTACTGAGAATCGTTATACTCACCCCTACAAAGTTTACACCCACACCTTGTTTTGTTTTTTGTAGAGGATGTACAATGTTGATCTAGGATGAGGGAGCCAAGACAAGACGATTCTTAGAGGAGGACTATATGGAGTGATGTGACACATGGACTATTGTTCAGCAGTTGTACTTACCCATCAGGTAGGATCCTTTTGGTAGATGATCCGAAAACATCTTATTACTTGTTAGTTTTATTTGTTCTTTTCAGTTGTACTTGAATATTTCAGTTGGGCTTGTATTCCATCCCCTTTGCATTCATCACTCTTTTACTAGAACAATTTAAATCATTTTTCCTTCTTGTTGTGCACTATAACTATGTTCCTAAACAAGTTTAAAGGAAATTCCTTCCAGTTAAATAGATACACTTTTATAGTGCTTGTTGCCAGCCCTGGCTATGGAAGGTGGGCTTGCGTTAGTCATGGCACGGGCCCCAGGGGAGGGGTCATGACACAATATCTATACTATAAACTTTTTACACTCTATGAATTTCTAGTTGTTGTATTCTTACTTTATAAAGTGGTTGTTATATATATTATTTGGAAATTGGACAATATACTGAAGATAGACATGTTTTAAATTTGATGGATGTGGTTTTAAATGCAACAACAGTGATTTTTGGATTTATGGAGTAAATTTAGGGGAATTGATGTCCATGAAATTATCTACTTTATAATGTTTATTATATGTGGGAAAATAATTAATTGAAATGATATGTTTAGAATCATTGAAAATTATGGGTTCTATATAAAGAACAAAATCATCAATTAAATTATAAAAATCACACTATTACAAACCCATTATGCACTCAAAACATGAATCACAACACAAATTATTCAGTAATGAAGAATAGAGAAATAAAATAGAGTAGGGCTCCATGAGTGAATGTAGTGTGTGTCTATAAATAGAGGAAAATTCCATATAATATAAAAGAAAAGTTGTGTTCTATTATAAATGGTTATTTATAATGTCAAGGATATTAAAACATATAGTTTCTCCACCGAAATCCATATATAGTGTATGTTTTCAGACATCGATGACCAATTTTTATGTTTTTGGAAATGGACATCCATTTATTAAAGGATCATGTCCATGTATTCTGGTATCTTCAATCAATAGTATGTATAATTCTATATGGAGGATTAGATCCATCAGTCTTACGTGGAAATCCTCGATCACTCATGAAAGTTGTGTTGTTCTCCAGTTGGAACGTTGCATGGTGATGAACAATAGTTAAATATCTCTATCCTAAAGAGAAGTATACAAAATGTGATGGGTCACATTAAAAAAAGTACATAAATCAATCACTTATTAAGAAAATAATGTCTCAAATATGGTTATTTATTTTGTAAATGTAATTTGTTCATTGAATTTGGTGTTAATTACTGGTTGAATCGAAAATGGGACATTACTTCTGAGGTTAACTCTCTCATTCTCCTTCATTCACTATCATTGGTTTCAATGTTCTATAAAAAATTTGTCATATAAATTATTTTTTTAACTACATCCAAGATAATAGTGCTATCTTTTACATTTTTTAAATGTATCAATGACCTCTAGGTAAATTTCATTAAAATATTTTTCCTGGATTTTGTTAGTATTTGGGGGAAGGTAAGCAGAAAAGATTTTTCACATGTATCCTCTCTTATAATTTATTTTCCATTTTTTTCATCACATGAATATTTTATTGAATTGGAATTACTGTTTTTAAAGAGGTGGAATACATTTTTTTACAAAAAATTTTGAAAGTAAAAACATATTACCACTATGATGTTTGAATATATATATATACATTACCTTTATCCATAGGATTATATAAAGTTTACTACAATAGTCTTATTGAATATTGTACCTTTATATAGCAATTGGTGTTTACTTATTCTAACACCTGAGTTCATGGGTCTTGAATAGGTGATTGTGTGGTATGTAAGAACTCGATGTTTTGAGTTGACATTTTCTACACCATGTCCTAAAGGATTGGTTTATATTTGGAAGGAGGGATATTTCATGGAGGTTAAGGATAATATTTTATCATACCTTGGAATTAATTATACTACTTCTATTTATGGTATCTTTGGTTTTCATTTTATCTAAACTATTGTTTTTCATGGAACTCGAGGTTTGTATTTGGCCTGATGTTTTCGTGATTACAGAGATGTTCTTACTTGATATAAGACATAGGGATTACTATTTCATATGAAATAGATGAATCTTGATTTTACTGACACATTTCAAAATTTTATGTTTTATTAGAACAAATACCACAATGAAATGGGAAGGGTGCTGAGTGTGAATTACCATGTGTATGAGCTAATTGACTTATAAGGGTATGAGTTTCATCAACTACATTATCCACCATTATTTTTCAATAGATGAATTTCATTTCTTATGAACTCTCTATGTGGGTGAAACTGATCATCTACCAAATTGTTGTGAATTTTGATCCAGGGTTTCTACTATGTCATGAGAATATATAAGTGTTTTATCTTCTAAGGCACCACCGACTACAATACATTTCATACCACGATCCATGGGGAGAACTAACTCATAGGATTTGTAAATTAGAATTTTTTTTCATTTATTTAGTGGTGGGGAAAAATTTAAAAGGTCTTTTGTATCTCTCTTAATATTCAAAAAAGTTCTCTCCATTTTATTTTTAATTACACGATTTTATTAACTAATTTATGCATTTTGGGTGGTAGGGAAGACATTTTCTAGAAAGAGTCGTTTAAGATCATTTTGTCCACCAATAGTAGACGAAATATAGAATAAACAATATTTGTTAATTTTTTTTGAATTAAAATTAAAAATATAGTTTAACATAGTAGTATAAGGGTGAAAAATAATTGTGAATCGCTACGTGATGATCTTAACATTGTCTAGAGTACACTTGAATAGTAGTGTCTATATGCTAAGGTAATTTAATATCATTATATTTTGATAGATGGAACATCGTATGGTAAAATTCTATCATAAGTTTGATTGGTGGACATTATTTTTAAAATTTATTTTATTGAATTTTATAACAATAGATGTTTCAAAAAGGATATGCCACTAGAATATGTTTAAAACATTGGTTTCTATTCTAAAAATCATCATGTTGTTCCTTGTTTAAAGGAATTCGAATATATCTTTGATAATGAATTGTCTCATAATGATGGTATTTTCACCAATAGTATAATAGAAGTGAATCTACATGAGTTCTCTTGGATTGAGGGATAAAATAATGTGAGATTCTGAATTGAGTACATCATCAACGGTTATTAGTGTAGTATAAAAGTTCGTTAGAGATTTTCTCGGAAATGTTAGTGTAACCAGTTTTAGATTGGTCAAATGGGACTCGAATACTTTGATCTAATAAAGAACTAGGATTAGAGTCCTCATGTTTGATCAGGTATAGTGAGTTGATAATCACGCCAAATGAACAATTATGATGTTAATGTAATGATTCAATAAGATATTTTGAATGTGGAATTACTATGAATCGGAATTTTCTATGTAAATATGAAAACTGTTATGGGGAGAATCATAAGATGAATGATGAAATTCATGATTGTGTCATAATATTTAGGGTTATATGGTCTCATTTTAGTGTTTTCTAAATCTTTCACTTTTTAGTAAGAGAAATAGTATGGCTTTTGATAATTTAAGTACCACACCATTAATGTATCACTTATAAGTGCATGGGGTGTTGAAAAAAATGCTATGAAGATGTTTCACTGTGAATTAATGTCCCATGTAGAGTGGATTATGTTTTCATTATTCGTAATGTATTTCCATGAATAAGAAGATCTTAGGTTGGGAGGTTGTAATATCCCATGTTTTGGGATGAGTTAAAAATCTATGAGAAATTGTATTTTCATTTTTGATAATGGGATGAATATTAAATTGATCCTTGGAAATGAAAACACAAGACATGTATAAATTAAAATATATTTTATAAAATTTGGTTTAAATCATTATAGGTGACTTGGGTGTTTGGTTGAGTTTTAGAAGTGTTTTTCATTGAAAATCGGGTTTTTGGAAAAGTTGTGGGATCACGATTTGGACATTGTTAGTGGAAACTATGCACCCCTAGTTGTGTGTAATATTTTATATGTAAAATACATTACCAAACTATGTGGGATGGGCCACAGATCCATAAAATTTATCTTTTGGAAATTATAAATGGGGTTTTATAGATTTATCATAGTTTCCAAAATAGTGTATGTTGTCTTATGACGGGTCAGAAACCATGGACAGTGATCCCCCATAGTTATTGCATGGTTTGTAAAATTATGTGGCTCATTAAAGGGAAATAATTTTAAATTTTCTCATCTATACATTAAGCTTTCCTTATCCCTTTTTTATCACAAACACACACAACACCTCCTCCATGTATTGGAGAGTTCTCTCTCTCCGAATCATAGGCTTGGATATATCTCCCTCACTCAGGATCGAATTCAACCATCAATTGTCATGTTGTATATCTAATGTTTTTTTAAATAATATCATTTATTTTATTCATTTACCTTTCTATATCAGATTAAATTTTTTATGATATAAGATGCTATATTTTATGTCAGTGGTATATTCTTATGATTTTTCGCATTATGTTCCAAATCAGAGGTCGATAATGGATGAGTGGAGCATCCTAAGGTTTAGTTTTATGGTGAACATGTATTTACTCAATGTTATATCATTTATATAATATTTTTTATGTCACATGTCATACCTTCAATGTGTTGCTAAAAATTTATGAAATACATTAAATTTATTTAGAACACAACATTGGTTCCATTAGACCCACCATGTGGATAGAGGTTGAAGACCCCAACTTGATCCACCTCTAAGGTCCCATAAATATCATGTTTTACTATACCATTTTTTGGATGAATAAATAACTATAGGAGTGTGTTATTTAATTACATTTTACTTTTATAAATTCTTTCATTGGTGATGTGGTTTGGATAAACCTCATGAAGATTGATCATGTTTGGATGGATTCATAATTATGGGGGGAAAATGATTCTAAGATTATTGAAGTAAGTTAAAACTGTATATAAATGATAACTCCATCTTATAATAGAAATCACTTTTTAGGTGAGTTGTTTTAATTAATTAAAATAAATGATTATGTAGTGTAAATTTAATTTTTATGGCATGGGTGATTCCCATTAACTTATTATTTATTAACAATTTATGGTATTATTTTATGTGTTATTTTTTATTATGTCTTGGAGGAACACATGGATAGTAATTAATCATTAAGTCATAGACACAAATGAAGTCACACTTTTTCTACAGGGATACTGGGATCCAATTTACAGAAAGGCATGGTTAAGGGGTCATAGGGAATGTGATATTAGTTTATAACGGATTACGAATGAGGGACATTGGATTTGGTTGTCGAGTATGAGGTTTCACACCACCTAGGTTAATAATGTTGTACATGGAATTTCATATAACATGGGTTATTAGAAATACTATTTAACACCCCTCTTGATATGGATATTGTACATGATGTCACACATCAATGATTGGGATTGAAAAGCATGAGGTATTTTATCCTCAATGGAGATTCTTAGGATTACGACCTTATTATATCATATTTCACATTACACTCAAGGGTATTCATGTCCCTTATTATTCCATTAATATCATTGGGCATGAAATCACTTATTGAATGGGACTTTATGATTAGACATGGATAATTGAGTTATACCACGAGTCCTAGCTAGTTATGTGTATCTATATTAATGTATATATAGGTTTTCACATATATAATACATATATATACAAACATTCTTATATATAGTGATACATACATATATATACATATATACATAAATACATAAGAATAAACCCAGTGACATGTGTTCATCGATATTCTATCGTAGGATGATTCATTTATTTCATCCAGGTGTCCATGAGTATAGTTAGATTGACTTGATTATGTTTATATATTCATTTATTACTCATTATTACTAAAAGAGGCTTTATTTTTAATTTATATACTGTATTTATTTAGACACAATTTGGTGGTGACCTACTGAGATTATCTCACACCTTGTTCAATTTTCTAGTTGTTACCCAAATGGACCACATGTTTGAAGGTTGAGGTTCATGGATGTGGTTGTATATTTTTACTCTTGTATTTTAGATCCTAGGAGAATAAGATTGAAATGCATCTCTAGATTCTCGTGGAGATATCCATGGTAATTGTTTTCATTTAATTTTTCATGTTTATATATTACTTGTTGTGTGTCTATTTTTTTCATTTTAGCATGTTCATGCATGGTTATTCATTCACATTATCTAGTTATGTATTGATTATTATATTTATTATCATTCTATTCATTGTTTTTCATATTATTTCACTATAGATTCATTTTAATATACTATTATGATACTCTGATTAGGTGAAAAAATTCACCCCCTTGTACCACATTCGGACTATTGCTACTAGTCAGTAGCCTCAAATGTGTGTGGAGACATGCTTGAGGCCACGAGGATATCCAGCTTGGGACTCCATTTTAGTGGCTCATGGGTCAAGATATTGTGTTGTAAGAATTTATATATGAATTATAAAAAAATAATAAAAATGAAGAAAAAGAATAAATAAATAATATCAACTGTATTAATAAGAGAATTAATTATTGATGAATTGTATTAATTCCTTAAATTATAAAAATATTAAAAATTCTTTTTAATAAATAAATTATAAAAAAATTTAAAAAATAAATAATACTGAAACATAATAAATAAAAAGTAAATAAAATTTATCATATAAATTACAATCATATTCAAAGTATTAAAACATTGTAAGTAAATATGTATAAATAGATACTAATTTATGAATATTTTATAAAAAATTTAATAAATATTAAAAATGATTGATTAATATTATCTAAAATAAAATTAAATATAAATAAATAATATGAAATAAATGTCTATAAGAATTTACAATGTTAATTCATAGCATTAATTAAATAAATTTCAAACCCATTTAAATTGAATAAATAAATAATATTATTAAATCTAATTATTGATGTATGTATTGTATAGATTGTATATAAAAATATATTTTATTATTAACCATTGAAATTTTTATTAACAATTAAATATATTAACATTTAATTAATTTTATAAATATTTAGAGATTTATAAATAACTTTAAAAATTAAAAATATTAAAAGATTAACAATGATAAATGAATAAATTGTAGAAAATATTATAAACTTGAGAATATTTTAAATGAATGTATTGTATTAAATGAATAAACAAACATACACTTTACAAGAAGACACACACACACACACACACATATAAAGGCATAGACATAAAAACACATGGACATATAGATAAACATACACATACACGTACACAAACAAACAAACAAACACACACACATACACATACACATAAACATACACATACACATACACATACACATACACAATCTCATACACATACACATAAACATACTCATACACATAGTCATAGACTTACACAATCACATACACATAAACATACACATACACATACATATACTCATACACATACATATACACATACAAATAAAAATTTACATACACATACACATACACATACGCATAAACCTACTCATAAACCCACACATACAAGAAAATATACACCTCAGCATCTATAAGAATATATGCATCTACACATACATACACATACACACATGTATATAAATACACATACATAAAATAAATAAGATCCTATATACACTTACATACACATTCATATTCATGCTTACATATACTCTATGAACTTAAACATACTGCATAAACATACAAATTCCTAAACATATACACATATACATACTTACACATATATACACATAAACATACATATTCACATATACAAAGTCATACGCCTATACATACACATACATACAGATATACATGTATATATATCCATATCCATACACATACACATACATACATACACATATGTTTGTGCACATACTTATGGACACATACAATCATACACACACAAACTCATAAGTATTAGAATACCTAAATACATATATTTTATAAGCACCCACACACACATAGAACATATCTACACATACAACACATATAAACAAAAAAAATATACACATATACACATATACATACATGAACATATAAACATACACATTTATCCAGAATCATATACATGCATACACATACCTACAAATATATTAGTATATTTTATATTAAATAATAGGAATATAAATATATAAATTAAAAAATGAACTATTTAGACACATATATATATGTTTAAATAAAATTTTTACATATTATATTCATATATACATATTGTAAATAATGTATATAAATAAATTATTAAACATTTTTATTGGTTAATATAATTTTGATATTTTATTTATAAAAAAATTATGAAAAAACAAGATTGATAATAATTTTTTATTATAAAATTTTTACATATATCCATCTTATATATTATATTTACATAAATGTTATTATTTTCTTTTAAATAATATATATATATATGTATATATAAATGTAATTGATTATTGTGTCCTTTATTGGTTCTTTTTCACCTTGTTAAAGGGGAGGGGATTTTATCAGTGTTAAAAAACATTGAAAAAGGTTATATTTATATAAATTATTTTTTAGTACGCATAAAGGTCACCATTATCTAGGGATTTAAGTTAGTGCTAATAAAATTTCACCTTTTATAAGTGTTTTTTTAACACCAATAATGGATGGAACATTATAAACACATATCAATTGTATTGATTTTAACAATTTAATATTAAGGAAACAATTTTATAAAATTAATTGATAAAAATATTAATTAAATTACATTTTATTTAAATGATATTCCTTAAATGTTTTGAATTATTTATTCTTCCCTATGAACATCAGCTATGATTCTACATGCCAGGTTGGGAGGTAAAAATTCTATCATTTCATTACACTCTTGCACGCCAAGTGTAACATCACAATCATATATATCTAGAATGTTCCTAGAAAGAATTATAATTAAAATATTTAGAAAATTAGTTTACACCTCATTTTTAATGAAATATTAATGAAATTTTTTCAAAGAAAAAACAACTCCCTTATTCAAGAAATATTGAAACTCTTATTTATCTAAATATGTAATTTCCCGACCCCAGTTACCTAGAGTAGGTACATTATTTTAATACATTGGAATGATTACAAGGAATCATGTCCTGGATGACTGATGAGTTTAGCAGTCATGGAAAATAGATTACATACATTATCATTACATTACACATTAGAAAATAAAACATAACATAACAGATCCTTTGAGACCTCCATTAATACACTATCTTAAAACTGCTTATAAATCATAAAACACTTCTTGGAATCCTAGGAAAATTAAAACATAGAAAGGGGTGAGCTCAAATGTACAGTAAGGGTAAGAAATATAGTGGAAGATAATATAAATATTAGGCATGGTGAATAATTCAAAACACACGCCTTTACAAAAGAATAATCATGAAAACATTTATGGAAAGAATATGATATGAGTAAATAATGCAATAATAAAACATCGTCATGGGTACTCTACTAGTCAAATAACCACATGAACCAAAAATACTATTTTCATAATGTGGGAATGTATAAGGCCAAGAGTTATCAGACATTTTGTGAAGGCATTTGGCCATGGCGTCAAAAAATGATTAAGGCCTCGGCCAAAAACATATATCACATTGGGAAATGCCTCAGCCAATTCCACATGTAGTTGTCTCATTAGACATACTAATGTATTGAGGAGCTATAGCAGGCTCCACCTATCAATTACAATCTCAAATACATTCCTCATATGAAAAGTTTTAAAAATTACTTAAACATTCGTATTAAAACTAGCATAAGAAATGTCCATACACTATCCAAAATGCATGAATGGTATAAAATTAACACATCCATAGTCAAACATATAAAAAAATCGTCAATACAATATAGAATATTTTTATCAGTATAAACCAACATCAAAAAAATTTGAAATCCGTCATAGGATGTTGAAGAAGATGAAAATGATTTGTAAAAATCCTTGAGAGAAATATCTCTTTTTCAAGAAATCATTTAAAAGTCACACAATTTAGAATCGAATAAATTTAAATAAATTTTTGAGTCAAAGTGTCCCATACCACTTTGAAATTTTTGAATGAAATTATCAATTTAAAAACATTCGTGTTCATATAAAAATATATTTAAAAACTAATTTGAAAACATGGAAATTAATGAGAATGATTTAGAAGAATAAATATTTAAGACATTTAAAATGATGTTTTAGTAAAAATTTCAATTAAAATAAATCCCTTTGAAAACACTTTTATGAAATATGGACATGGATAATAAAAATGACCCAGTATATACTTATGTAAAAACAACCTCGGATAATATTGAGATTGTGAAATTATCCATTTCCTTGCACTTTCTATTGATCTAGGGTACGTTTAACATATTGTTTAATGATCATAGTATGTTATTATGTTATTCCAGAACCATATTCATATTTATTTTATCATACAAGATTCATTTAAGAATTTATATTGCAAATTTTATAATGATTTCTAGGTAAAATTTACATTTCGGGTAACAATCGCTTTCTTTATCATATGTTTTTAATCTTGTTATTCTTGATCGTAAAATTTAGATAATGATTTACATGATTAAATAATATAAAACAATATATATATATATATAATATATATTTATAATATACATATATATAATAGATATATGGAAAGGAAAACACTTTTTATGGAGACGGTAGGTCGTACATACGCATAATCATTGTTTCCATTTTCATATCATATTGAACAGAAGAAAGAGAATAAGTTATATGTGAGTATATATATATAATATAGAATTATTATGTCTTATATTACATTCTTATTAATAATATATATTTTCATAATGATCATTGAATAGTGAATGTGTAAATGAATCTCATCGCGTTCAGAGAGATAATAATCCGTATATATGCACGAGCGACAATGTCATTTTTTTGATATTAAAATCATATATAATTTAATTGTATATCATATATGCTGAATCATTATCGTTTTATATTTATTATTTATATCATTTCTAATCATTATTATACCCATCAAAAAAATAATGTATGAATAACAACTATACAACGACGCGGAGACGGTAATTCGTACGTACGCACATATGGGGACATGTAATTAATAGGATGTATAAAATTATGAATATGGTTGTAACATAATTATGATAAAATCAAATTATATAGAAGATAATGGAGATATTATTTTAGAATGGAAACAACAAGTAATGAATAATTTGAAGAAAAAAAGAACTTGAATGAGGTGATGAAATGTTTACCTCTTCATTGAGTTCTTCCTTTTAATTTGATCAAAAGGGCTTCATATGATGACTTTCTAACTAATGTAAGGCCTTTAGGATGAAGGGATGAGAGTTCAGAAGATATTTATCAGGGTTTGGACGAGCCAAATTGCATTGGATATATGAATTAGATAGAATCGGTTGTTCCCTTATATAAAAGGGGTGAAGTTCACTTTATAAAAAGATTAATGTATTAATATATTATTCAATAATATTCTATTTCTAATGGATCCAAATTAATTTATTTAGAGACATAGGTGGTTATGGGTCTAAATCCTCCCAACTAATTGGTTTTAAACAATTTTTGGTTACCATTTTAACATTATATTTTAGTTTTAACTCTTAGTTAAATAATTTAACTTTTACCATGTCTTCTTTGTTCCTAAAATATATGGTTATTAACATACTATAAACTTACAAGAGAACATCCTGTGGTTCACTAATGACATATATAATATAATTTATTCTCTTTGGATGAACCGTAGATTTTTATGAATATTATATCAACCAATAATTTTTTTAAAAAAAAATTATTTAATGTCAATTTTTTCACTCTTTGGTATTTGTTTTTTAATCATAACTTCATGATTTCTAAGAAACAAACATTTAGTCAATCAAAAAATATGATATTCACAGAGAAAATTAGTGGATGTCATAAAATCATTGAAATTATATTTATTTTAATATTTATAATACCATTTATATGATTATTTCATTAAAAAGGTAATTACGACATCAACATTATGTCATTAATAAATATTATTATATAATTTCAAAAAATTATAAATAAAATACCATAATGTATGAAATCATTAAATCTTTCTAATGAAATTTTATAGTAGAATTTATATTATTTATAACCCTATATGAAAAAAGGACTAGTTTTTTAACATTGATTTTTACTCTTTTAACTCTTCATGAAAAAAAATAATAATAAATTTTATAATATAATCCAAGTGGACCTAAAGGGTCGTATATTATTCCTATGGTTAATATAGGTCGAATTAAACTTATCAAATTGAATTAGAACTTGTTTTTTTGGTAATTATGATATCAATCTTACCCTTAATTACCAAATTTACTTTTAATCGTGGTAAATAAATTTCAAAAGATACTTTTCAGCAAAAATTAGTTTCATCTAATTGAACCACATTTTACTTAATTATATTAACTGTGTCTCAAGTAATTCTGAAATTTAACTCACAAAAGTGGTAAAATTTTGTTTTATATAAATTTTGAAATGCTCTTAGGTGGTGGATAAAAGACGTTAAAAAGTTCATTAACATTTTTATATATCTAAACATATTATAAATTGACTGAAATGAATTAAATTAATAATAAATAGTTATTATATATCAATTTTTACATAAAAATAAATTCAAATAAAATAAACAATTATTTATATACAAATTCGGTTTTAACCAATAACCCCATGTTTTTCACTATTCAAAAAAATGAATGTTTTCAGAAAAATACCAAAAATTCACTCTAAGATAATTTTGATATTCTGAATTCAAAAGTGAATTATATTTTACCAATTTAAAAAATAATAACTTTCATTAATTAATTTAAAATTTATTCTCTTTATCAAAACAAAAAAATTGTATTTTTATGAAATAATAACTATTAAATGATTGACAACAATTTATGTCAAATTTAAATGAGATTTTACATACAATGACCACAATTGGATTAAATACTAAAAATATAATCTAATAAATAAATCAAAGTTATTAAAATGTATAATTTACTAGCATAAATTATTTTGATTATAAAAATTGTTTTCAGTTAAAAAATAGTATTTTCTCTATTCACCCAAATATGAATGTTATCATAAAAACACCAAAAACTTATTGAAACTACATTTTTATGTCCCGATTCTTACTAAAAACATTATTTTTTCAAATTGAATATATAGATGTTTCAAATATTGGATTCGAAAAATGTTCTCCATTAAAATGCTATAAAATGAATTTTTTTAAAAATACATTATTTTTCCCAAATGAAATGTATTTGTTCTTACATTATGTCTAAGAAACTCATAATATGGATTCTAAAATTATAAGAATTATAAAAAAATCAAAATTCAGTAAATATTTTTTGAACGGATAGTTTGGTAAATCGTGGTACGCTTGAACATAGTGTTGTGTATAGTGTAAGTTATTGAATTATATTAAAGAAATAATCTACTATGAAATCATGGGGTGTTACATTTTTACCTCCTTCAATAAATTTCATCCTCACAATTTTAAATTATTCTTTGAAAATAAATAACTAGAAATAGAAAATACATATTTGAGAATTCCCAAATCAGAAATTAGGTTAATAAAATTTATTCATAATAAGTGGAAAATGGAAATGAAAAAGACACCACCAAATTATAATCATGAATAGGAGAAAATATGTGGAAATTATAGACACATAATTGGAGTAAAAACATAAATTGTTATAGGGAGTTATTGAGGTCATCAATCACAAACATGTGTAAACATGAGGTCCTCAAATCCATCAATCTATTATGAATAAAAATACCATCGGTTCATTAAAAATAAGGTATTAGGACAATAGATTTTTTGGTTTTAAATCCCTTACCTAAAGTTTATGAAATAATTTATCCACATAATAAGAGAAAAAAAATTATATATACATATATACATGACAAGTAGAGTTTCATTCTTTAACTACTTCCAACCACAAACTCATCTTTTACTCTAAAATATTTTAAAAAAATATTCTATTTATCCTAAACATATAGGGTTCCAAAAATAATGTATTTATATTTCACTGATCATACATTTTAAAAAAAGAAACTACATTATACAATCTCGTACATCATGTATGATAGTGGTAGAAGATTCACACTTTTCGCCATTATGTTGCGGGTTCAAGTATTGTGGCCTTTCCATACACAACGAGTTGTCGCACGACCTCTAGGTTATCATATTTATAACAATCCAAATATAATCATAATAAATTATTTTAACATTACAATAGAATCAAATTTAAAACATAATCTATTCCAAACATTATATTTATCCAAAATACTAAAAAATATTTAATGAATGTAATGACAATGATGTTTTTTTCACGTAATAATATGTGAATACCTTCATAGTGTATTCTTTTAAAACACTATAACACCCTTAATTAACATAAAATATAATTGATTACATTCATTCTCACTTATTCCATATATAATACTAGATATATTCTATATATCAAAAAAAAATTAATACTCCAACCGAGATTTAATAAAAAACAATTAATCAGTTTCAAGGTATTCATGAATATCCAATATACATTATTCAAATCAACCATCTATTATTTCAAAATTACTACCTCAATATCAGGACCATATTATTGTTTAGATTTCCTTAAACCATCTATTTTCTAAAATGTTTCACCTTAAACTATGTTACATTACTTTGTACAGTACAAAATTACATCCATAATGAAATAGTACTGCAGTACAATCTCTATATACTTAATAATTCATATAACTTGTAATCAAATGACACATATTGATAAAAACAACTTAAGAACACTAATCTTTCCTCTATCTGTGGCAGTATCATAACATGAATATTATACAATACAACTAATTAGGGATATAACATAACGATTGTGACATTGATTAATGTAGTGTCATATCTCCTTGCATATAATGCATTGAACATTTGAAACCTTTTTCATAACCTTCCAATCATGTACATGGTGACCTTTTTCTACAAACTTATAACAAAATCTCATTCCCTTCAAGCAATTACCAATGTGATTCATTCCACAGTTATCACATATTGGAAAATCCTTATTCTCCATCTTCCCTTTATCCATCTTTTTTTCTTCTATCCATTTCATCTCATGCTTCCCTTCAACGCCAAAGGACTTAGAGAATTCATTACATATCTTATTAACACAAGATACTATTTATTCATTTGTTGAGAACAAATGGAAGTCTATTTCACTTATATATTTTGGCTTAATACTGTGAAAGATATGATTCTTCTTTCTCTTTGGATCATATGAATTGTTAAAGATCACATTCCTTATATTGGGATCCATTTTTATACAATGGCATAAACTAGGCCAATTTATGAATTGTAATGAATAATTAAAAACATGTAACATACCTAAAGTAAATTGGATTGTTTAGGGATATATTAAATAATCATAAAAAATGTTTTCATTGAGGAAGTATATACTCATAAACCCTTCATAATGGTTTTTAAGAAAAATGATAATTATCCTAAGCATATCCCCCATGAGTGTCATAACCAAGAGTGCAGCAAGGCCCATTTTCATGCACCAGTTCCCATTCTATCCTAGCTCAATGCTTTGTTTTTTCATTTTACCCATAGGTACATCTTTGTCAGAGCCACCACTACCTGCTCGTATCTTGATAGAGATGTATTTTTCTGAAAACTCATAAAATCTCTACATAACCCAAATTCTAAAAAGTTCTTCTATACAAATCCTCGAATTCTATCTTAGGGTAATGAGAACTAATCAAAGATTATATAAATATAGTTTCCTAGGTCATTGGTAATGTTTATCTGATATCAACAATAATTCCTCAACCCCAGTTACCGAAAGTGGGTGAATTTTTTTAATACATTGGCATTATTACATGAATCAAGTCTCGAAAGACCGATCAGTTTAGAAGTCTTGGAAAATATATCACATACATGAACATTTTTATACACATTAAAAAATAAAACATAACATAAATGGTCATTAGGGACTGATATTAATCCCCTAGATTAACCCTGCTTATCAATCATAAAACACATCTCGAAATCACGAGAAAATTATAACCTTGAAAGGGGTGATCTCAAACACTCTGTAAGGGTAATAAATACTGTGAAAGATAACATAAATATTAGGCATGTTGAATAATTTAAAACACGTGCCTTTATAAAATAATAAACATTAACCATTTTATGGAAGGAATATGATCTGAGTAAATAATTCCATAATAACACATAGTCATGGGTATTCTACTAGTCTAATAACTAAATAACCCATCAATATTATTTTCAAAATGAGAGAATGTATAATGCCAGACATTCTGAAAAAATTTGTCAAGGCCTCGGCCAAGATATATAAAAATGATCAAGGCCTCAGCCAAAACCATATATCAAATTGGGAAAGGCCGCAATCAATTCCACGTCTAGTTGTCTGAAGAGACCTAACGATGCATTGAAAAGATATAGCAGGCTCCACTCTTCAATTACTATGTCCAATGCATTTGTCATATGAAAATGTTGAAACATTAAATAAACATTCATATTAAAACTAGAAAATGAAATGTCAATACTTTATCCATAAACCATGAATGGTATAAAAATAACACATCCAGAGTCAAACATATCACAAAATCATCAATACAATATGGATGATTTGTATCCTAAAAAATCAACTTCAAACAAAATTAAAGTCAATCAAAGGATGTTGACAATTATGAAAATGATTTGTAAAACTCTTTGAGAGAAATATCCCTTTTTCATGAAAACATTTAAAAGTGACCCAATATAAAAAGGAAAACATTCATTGAAATTTTTGAATCATTATGTCCCATTACACTTTGTAACTGTTGAAATTAATTAACATTTTAAAAATATTAATCTCCATATAAATAAATCCTTAAAAAGCTTTTTGAAAACATGGGAATTAATGAGAAGGATGTAGAATAACAAATATTTAAAACATTTAATATGATTTTTTAGTAAAAATGTCCCTTAAAATAATCCCTTTGAAAACAATTTTCTGAATCATGGACATAAATAAAAAATATTTCCCTGTAGATACTCACATAAAACATCCTCGAATAATAAATAGATAGTGAAATCAATCATTACCTAGCACTTTGCTTTGGTCGAGTGTATGTTTAACCTCTTATATAATGACCATAGTATGTTATTAAATTATTCTATAATCATATTAATTTTTATTATATTTTACATGATTCATTTATGACTTTATACTACTCAATTTAAAAATATTCTAATGTTAAATTAACATTTCATGTAATAATATCATTCTTTATCGTACAAGTTTTATCTTGTTATTATTGATCATAGCATTTAGGTAATGATTTACATACATCCAAAATATAACACATGATTTATATATCATATATATTTATAATATAAATATTTATAATATATAGATATATTAAATGGAAAACAATGTTTATGGAGACGGTAGGCCGTACGTATGTATAAACACTGTATACGTTTTCATATCGTAATTAATGTTTCTAAGTGAATAAGATATATGTGAGTATATATATTTATATCATATAGAATTATTATGTCATATATTACATGCTTATTACTAATATATATTTTTATAATTATCATTGAATGGGGAACGCGAAAATTAATCTCATCGCGTGCATGGAGACGGTAATCCTTACATACGCACGAGTGACAATATCATTCATATTCAATTACAATCATATATAATTGGATTTTTTATCATATATAAAGAATAATTTTAACGTAACATTTATTATTTGCATCATTTATACTCATTATTATACCCATCCAAATAATAATGTATTGATTAACAACTACACCACGACATGGAGACGGTAAGCCGTACGTACGCACATATGGTGACATGTCATTCAAAGGATGAATAAATTAATTAATATGGTTGTTCCATAATTATAATAACATCATACTATATTTATGATACTAGAGATATTATTTTATAATGGATACAACAAGAAATGAAGAAGTGGAAGACGAAAATAACTAGAAAGAGGTGATGAAATATTTACCTCCTCTTCAAGGCATTTATATTGATTTGATCAAAAGGGCATCGTTGGATGGATTTATTAATAAAGTAAGGCCTCTAGGATGATGGTTGGACTATTAAGAAGATATTTGGGCAGGGTTTGGCCAATCCAAATGGATTTGGAGGTATGAATATGAGAGAAGGATAAGTGCCCTTTTATAATAGGGGTGAGAGTCACTTTTTGGAAATCATTAAAGTATATATTTATTATACAACCATATTAGGTTTATAAATGATCAAAATTAATTTATTTAGAGACTTAGGTGGTTATGAGTTGAAATAGTCTCAAACCATAGGTTTTAGACAAGTTTTGATTACCATTTTAACCTTAACATTTAGTTTTTCCTCTTATTATATAGTTTTACTTTGACCATGTCTTCTTGTATTCTTATACTATATAGTTAATAAACTTACTATACACTTTCAAGGGAACCACAAGTGGTTCATTAATGAAATATATAATTTTATTTATTCCTTTTATATGAAGCATATATTTTTTGGAATATTATATCAACCAATAATATAGTTTTTGTTTTAAAAATTATTTATGTCAATTTTGACACTCATTGGTATTCATTTTTTGTTAAAATAATAACATCATTATTACATAGAAATAAAAACATTGAATGAATAAAAAATGTGATATTCACCTTGAAAATTATTTTATGTCATAAAAACGTTGAAATTATATTTATTTTAATATTTATATTTCCATTTATTCGATTATTTAATTAATAAAGTAATTACTACATCATCATTGTGTCATTAAAATTTTTATTATATAAGGTTTAAAATTTATAAATAAAATAAAATTATGTAGGAAATACTTTTAACTTTCTAGTGAATATTTATAGTAGAATTTATCTTATGTATATCAATATATAAAAAATGGTTTAGTTATTGTACTTTGATTTTAACTCATTTAACTTTTCTTTAAATATAATAATAATAATAAATTCCCTAATCTAATCCAAGTGGACCTAACTGGTCATATTTTATTCCTAAGGTTGTTTTCGGTCGAATTACTCTTATCCAATTGAATTTGGACATGTTTTAGGTTAATAATGAGATCATTTTTACCCTTAATTTTCATATTTACATTAACCACTAGTAAATAAAAGTCAAAAGATTCTATTCACCAAAAATTATTTTCCACTTATTGAGCAACATTTTACTTCTTTATATTAACCATGTCTCTAAATTTTTTGAAATTCAACTCATATATTAAGTAAGATTATGTATTATAATAATTTAGAATTGCTACTAGGAGGTGGGTAAATGACGGTAAAAAGATCAATAAATTTTTTATATTTCTGAACTTATTGTCAAATGACTCAAATTAATTAAATATACTTATATAGGTATTATATATCTAATTTGACCTAAAATAAATTTTAAAAAAATAAATATTTATTTATATAGATTGTCGGTTTTAAACAATAACTCTATGTTTTTTCACTATTACTTAATAATTTTATGTTTTCAGAAAAATACAAAAAATTCACCCTTAGGGAATTTTGATATTAGGAATTCAAAAATGATTTCTATTTTACCAATTTCATAAAAGTAGTTGAATTCATTAATTTAATGATTATTCCCAATGTCAAAACTAAAAAATATATTTTTAAGAATTAATAATTATTAAAATATTGACACATATTTATGTCCAACTTCAAAGTGAAATTACATAAAATGACTTGAATTTGATTAAATGGTAAAAAAATAATGTAATTATACTTCCAAGCCATTAAAATTTATAATTTAAAACTATAAATTATTTTGATTAAAAAAGTTGTTTTTAGTTACAATATAGTATTTTTCACTATTCACCCAAATATGATTGTTATTAGAAAAACATGAATATTTTATTGAAACCAAATTCATATGTACTGATTCTAAATAAGATGTTTATTTTGTCAAATTGAATATATAAAAGTTTGAATTATTAGATTTAAAAAAATGTTTACTATTAAAAGATGGTAAAATTGCATTTTTTTAGAAATAATATTTATATATGAAAATAAGAATTTGTTCTTAATGTATGTCTAACAAACTCATAATATGGATTCTAACATTATAAGGATTATATAAAGTTTAAAATTTTGGTAATACTATTCATAACCACATTTGAACAGATAGTTTGGTATGTCGTGGTGCACTTGATCTCGGTGTTGCGTGTAGTGCAAGATATTAAATAACATTAAAGAAAGAATGTACTATGAAATCTTGTGGTGTTACATAATATAATTAATCCAAAACACCTGGGGGTTATAGGTAATGACCCCATTATATTTTCATCAAATCGAATCACATCCGACTTGTCTTAATTTCTATATTCTAGTGTAAAGTGTTATGTTATCTTTATTGAATTTGTATGGATTATGATGAAACATTGTATTTAGTTATTTGGACATATACATCTAGATATTTTTATAGGTCTTATAGTACTCAAAACTTTAGCTCATCTGCTACATAATCCATGTCCTCTTCTCTTGTAATGTCAATCATTCCTGGTAGAGGGTGGTATTTATGGTTCCTTTGAACCTGTTGAACATAATAATGAATTCTCATGAGTATTTTTTGTTTTCCACTAAGAATATCACATTACATCTCCATTACTACTACAAATATCTTATGGGAAAATAATAGGAAACCATTAATTTAGTTTCTTTTTTATTTCATTTTTTTTTCAAATTTTCATTACAAATTTTTTTTAAATCTCTGATAATAATAGCCTTGAAAATCACCCTTATTTTATTAGAAAAATATTAAACACGTTTTTCTCAAATGGGTGAGTCTAAATTATTTGATTTATGTTTTATAAATAAAATCAAACAATTAATGATAAAATTTAAAATTATTAATACATCACAAGATTCAATTCCAAATCGGTAAGAGAGTGTATCATAAAATTATTATAAATAACATTTTAAAACTCCTAAAAATGCAGTATAATGAAACACATTAGTTATCTCCCAATGTTTTTTAATGTAACTCAATAAATCATTACTTATTTAACATTATTTTTTTGTTTATAGTTTTGAAATTATGGAAAACATAAAATCAGTGGATGTAACACCCTTGGATTTTATAGTACATTATCTCTTCAAATTAATTCAAAAACATGCAATACATGCAATACCGAGTTCGAACATAACACCACTTACTAAACTAGTCGTAAAAAAATCAGATATAAATTTTATTAACTGTATTTTGAATTTTATATAATCTATAAAATTTTAGAATCCATATTATGTGTTTCTTAGACATAATATAATAACATATTCACGTTTTTTAGATAAAAGAAGTATTTTTCAAAAATGAAATTTTTGTGTCTTTTAATGGTGATCCCATTTTTAAACAAATATTTGACACATTTATATATTCAATTTAATGAAAAGAAATTCTCCTTTATAATATGGACATAAAAATTTATTTTGGATAAATTTTTGGAATTTTTCTGATAACTTTCAATGTTTTATGAATAGTTAAATATACTAAATTTTAATTAAAAAATATTTTTTAATCAACATTATTTATAGTTTTAAATTTAAAAATATAGTGATTTTAAATGATAATTAGTTTATATTTTAACCATTTAATCTAATTATTGTCATTAGACATAATTTCACCTTTAAACTGTACATAAGTAAGTGTCAATATTTTGATAGTTATTATTTCGTAAAAACACGTTTTTTATTTTTAGAACAGGAATTAATTTTAAATAAATTGCTACTAGTTTTGTGTTTTGAATATAGAAAAATGGATTCCATATTTCGAATCAGGAGGTCCAAATTTTATAAATAGGTGACTTTTATTTTTAGTAATTTTGAATATTTAAATCGGTATATATTTTATTTACCATGGTTAAAAGGTAAATTCGATTAATAAGGGTATGAAATAATATTATATTAATATTAAAATACCCTAACACGTGTCTTAACACTATTGGATTATACATGTCCGACCATAGGCATCTTCGGGTCAATTGTGGGACACCATAGAGCAACATGTATGTTATAATGACACATTATATTAATTATGTTAAAGTAAATACAAAAACGACAAACACATATATCCTTTTTGAAAAAAAAAATTTAAATAATGTTATTCATGTTATCTCTTAGACCATAAAAATTAATTGGAAAGAAAAAACAATTTCCTACATAATTGTATTTTATTTATAATTTTTAGAAATTTAATAAATAAATTTATTTATGACACAATTATGATGCAGTATTTTCTTTATTAATAAAAGAATCATGTAAATGTTATTATAAATTATATAATAAATATAATTTGAATGTTTTGATGAAATACACTAGTTTTATATGTTAATATGACATGTTATAATTGATTAAATAAATCTAGTTTAAATTAATAATTTATATAGTTCATTAACAAAAATCAATTATTAAATAGTGTCAAAAATGACATAAAATAGTTTTTAAAACTAATATTATATAATTAATTGATATTATATTACTAAAAATATAAAGTTCAGCCAATGATCTTATATAATGATAAATAAATCATTGAGAAACCACCTGGAGTTCTCTTTGAATTATATAGTATGTTTATTAAGTATATAATATAAAAATAACATGAGACATGGTAAATGTCAAACTATTTAACTAAGAGGTAAATCTAAATGATTAAGTTAATATAGTTACCCAAACCTATATAAAACCTATTAGTTGACTGTTTTTAGACCCATACACACCTTTTCTTTTAAATAATCAATTTTGGAGCCATTATAAATCGAAAATGATTTTATGATAGAAAACAATATTTATAACTTTTCCCATGGTGCCCCTCACCCCTCTTATAAAAATGCACTCACCCTTCTCTATAATTCACACCTTATAATCCATTTGGCTTGAAAAAAAACTACTCAAATTCTCTATCAACTATCCTACATTCATTTTAGAGTCTATCCTTTAGTCTTAACGAAATCCTAATGTTCTCTTTTGATCAAATCAAAATAAAGAACCCGGAGAAGAGGTAAATATTCCATCACCTCTTTCAGGTTCCTTTCTTCATCTACATCTTTTTCTTTTTTGATTCCATTATAAAATAATAAATCCAATATATTATATTTAAATTGACGTTATTATAAATATTGTATATCCAAATTCAATAATCTATCCATCCATTGAATGACATCTCACTATAAGTGCATATGTACGGCTTGCCGTCTCCACGTCGTGGTGTAATTGTTATTCAAGACATTGTTATTTTGATGGGTATAAAAATGATTTTTAATTGATTTAAATAATAAATATAACATAATAATGATTATTTATATATTATATACCATCTAATTTCAATATTTTATGGAAATGATATTGTCGTTCGTGCATAAGTACGGATTACTGTCTCCACGACACGATGAGATTCATTTCCATGTTCACCATTCATCGGCGATTATAAAAATATATATTACTAATAAATATGTTATATATGAAAACATAAATTTATTGGATATACATATATATATATATATTTGAGAAATTACATATATCTTATTCACTTACTCCCATTCAGTACGATATGAATACAGAAACAAAGTTTATACCTACGTACGGCCTACCGTCTCCATAAATTGTGTTATGCAATTCATATATTTCTATTATAAATATTTATTTTCAAAATATGTATGATTTATAAATCATTATTTAAATAATGAAAGAATTTAAATAATAACTTAAATGATATTATCAATAAAAACATGTTAAAAAATGTACGATAATGAATGATATTATTACCCAAAATGTTAATTTAACATGAAAATAAATATTAAATGAGTAGTATAAAGTCTTAAATGAATCATTTATGATATAATAAATATGAATATGATTTTGGTATAATATTATAACATACAATGGTCGTTATATAGGAGGTTAAACATACACTTTCCAAAGGAAAGTGCATGGTAAGTGTTAATTTCTCAATCTCTTTATTATTCGAGGTTGTTTTTACGTAAGTATCTACATGGACATAATTGTTATACATGTACATATTTCCATAAATAGTATTCATAAGGGATTATTTTAATGTATTTTTTTTACTAAAACAACATTTTAAATGTTTTAAATATTTATACCTCTGAATCATTTTCATTAATGTCCATTTTTTAGAATGGTTTTTAAGGATTTATCTATATGGTCATGAATGTTTTTAAAATTTTAATTCCTTCCAAATGTTTCAAAGTGGAATGGGATACATTGATTCACAAATGTCATTAAAGTTCATCCTCTCTAAATTGCTTGAATTTTAAATGTTTTAATGAAAAAGGGATATTTCTCTAAATGATTTTTATAAATCATATTCATCTATGTCAACATCCTTTGATTGAATTTAAACATGTTTGCAGATGTTTTATTATGATACAAATATTCCTTATTGTATTATAGGGTTTGTGATATTTTGATTATGAATGTGTTATTTTTATACCATTCATGGTTTAGGGATAAACTATTGACATTTCATATGCTATTTTTAATACAAATGTTTATGTTATGTTTAAACATTTTCATATGAAGAATGCATTGGACTTAGTAAGTGATGGGTGGAGCCCGCTATAGCTCCTCGATGTATCGGTAGGTCTCATAAGACAAACTAGTATCTTTTCACAAGGCCTTGACAAAAATTTAATTTTTATTTTGGACACAAGGCCTTGATTTTGTGGTTATGAATGTCTGGCATTATGCATTCCATCATTATGAAAGTGGCTATTGATAAAGCATGTGATTATTTGAATATTATAGTATCAACGTGAGTAAGTATATGAAATTATTTTGATTTACATTTTCCATATTACGATAATTTTTATGTTGAATAGGATTTTGTTTTAGTTTTATACATTTCCCTAAATGTTTATACATATTTATGAATGTTTCATCTATATTTTTATCCTTACTGAGCATCTGAGCTCACCCATTTTTATATTTTATTTTTCCCAGGATTCCATGAAGTTCATTTTGATTGATATGTCGTGTTAGGATAAGGGAATAATGGAATTCATAAAAGAATTATTTATTTTGTCTTTTATGTTATAATGTGTAATATAACTTTCATATATCTAATCTATTTTCCAAATCTGCTAAATAGATCGTTCCTTCGGGACTTGATTCCTTGGAATCATACCAATGTATTAAAATAATGTACAAACTCTAGGTAACTGGGGTCGGGGAGTTACAGATGGTATTAGTGGAAGTTTAACAATATCCTTGGAAACTAAATTTAGATAAACTTTTATTAGTTCACATTACCTATGATAGACTTTGAGGATTAGTATAGAAGAACGTCCTAAAATTATCTAATGTAGAGATTTTATAAGTTTTCTATGGATTTACATCCCTGTCTGCATACAAGAAGGTAGAGGTGTCTCTGGAAAAGATGTACCTAGGGGTAAAACCCAATGAAAACTTTGACCTAGACTCGAATGGGTAATGGTGCACAACAACGGGCCTTTCTGTACTCTTTGTTATGTCACTTGTGGGAGATATGCTTAGGATATTTCTAATTTTCATTAAAACCCATTATGAAGGGTTTATGAGTATAAAATTCGTTAAGGAAAACATTTTTTTATGATTATGGGTTATATCCATAAACTGTTCATTTTACATTAGGTACTTTACATGTTTTTAATTATTCATTGCAATTCATAAACTGACCTAGTGTATTCCATTGTATAAAAATGGCATCCAGTGGAAGGAATATGAACACTAAAAATATATATGATCCAAAGAGAAAGAAGGACCATATCTTTAATGTTATTATGCCAACATTTAGAAGGGAAATAGTCAACCATGTAATCTCAACATATGAAGAAGTATTATCATGTGTTAATAAGTTATGTAATGAATTTTATATGTCCAATGGCGTTGAAGGGAAGAAAGAGATAAAAAGGGTCGAAGAGAGAAAGATGGATCAATAGATGATGGAAAAGAAGGATTTTCCCATATGTGATAATTGTGGAATGAATCACATTGGTAAATGCTTGAAGAGAATGAGATTTTGTTATAAGTGTGTAGAAAAAGGAGACCAAGTACATGATTGTGAGTGTAAGAAAACAGTTTCAAATGTACAATGCTTCATCTACATGGAGTTGGGACACTATGCGAATCAATGTCCATATCATCAGATTATACCCCAAATGCTACTATTGGATTATAATAAATTTATGATACTACTGACGATAAAGAAGAATTATTAGATTCCTTAGATTGTTATTAATGTTTTGTATCATTTGAGTATTTTATTAATGATGTACATGTTAGAGGAATTATAGAGTATATAAGGATTTTACAACAGTACTATTTTATTGAGCATTAGAGATTATATTGTTCTAAGAATGGTGACTTAATATTAAGATACACTTTGTTGAAAATAAATGTTTGAAGGAAAGGTAATCATTAATATAGTCATGATAATGAGGTAGTGATTTTGGAATAAAAGATGGTTTATTTGGAAGAAATTATATTAGATATTCTTGACTTCCTTGAAACTGATTAATGATTTGTATATTCCATCATTATTGGAGTTTAAAACATTTTTTGGATAGAAGGAGTATATCCAGTATTTTATAAGGAATAAGTGAGCATGAATGAAATCAATAAAGTTGTATGGTAATTCAGGATGATGTAATGTTTTAAAAGAATACATGATAAAGGTATTCACATGTTATTATGTGGAAAAAAGGATCTTCATTTTTATTATCTTCCTTATTTATTTTGCACATTGAGTTTGGACAGAAGTATTTTAGATTAGTTTGGTTTGAGATTATTTTTGGATTTCCTTAAGAAGGACAACCCGGTGGTCGGGTGACAACACGTTGTGTACCACAAGTCCACGATACTTGAACCCACAACCGAAGGGCGACAAGGGTGCATCAATTACCACTAGCCTATGTGAAGTCCTATTTTGCATAATTTCGTCTTTTTAAATGATCTCCCAAATAAATTATTAATACATTTTTTAGAACCCTATACGATTATGATAAATGGTGTATTTATATGTTCTGTTATCTTTTAGAGTAAAATATGAGTTTGTGGTATATATTAGCTAACGGATAGAAATTTACACATAATGTATATTTTTTCTCTTATTCTATGATGTAATTAATTCATAAACATTAGTTAAGGGATCTTAAAACAAAAAATTTATTATACTGATACCTTATGTTTTGTTGAACGATTGATATTTTAAACCATCAAAGATCGATGTCTCTGCGGCCCAAAAGTGTATAATATTTTGGGATTGATGAACTCAATCACTCCCTATAAATATTAATTATTTTCCACCAATTTTATGTTTTAAATTTCTACTAATGTTCTCTCATTCAATATGATAATTTGTTGGTGAACATTTCATTTCTTTTCCCTCTTATTATTGCTAAATTTTATTAACCCAATTTCAATTGTGGGTCTTCCACAAAGGTATTTTCTATTTTTAACCATTTATTTTCGAAGAACTAT
Organism: Viscum album; assembly: GCA_963277665.1. NCBI lineage: Eukaryota > Viridiplantae > Streptophyta > Magnoliopsida > Santalales > Viscaceae > Viscum > Viscum album. The sequence goes on from OY728133.1 coordinate 1,677,780,396, forward strand.
TTAAAATTGTGAGGACACAATATATTGAAAGTGGGGAGAATGTAACACCCCAAGATTTCATAGTACATTATCTCTTCAAACAAATTCAATAACTTGCGCTACATCCAACACCATGTCTGACCATAACATGACTTACTAAAAAAGTCGTTCAAAAAGAGAATATGAATAGTATTAACTAAATTTTTAATTTTATATAATCTATAAGAATTTAGAAACCATATTCTGTGTTTCTTAGAAATAATTTAAAAACAAATTCATTTATTTAGATAAAATAAGTATTTTTCAAAAAATGAAATTTTAGCGTCTTTTAATGGTGAACCCTTTTTGAAACCAATATTTGACACTTTTATATATTCAATTTAAAAAAAATAAATTCTTATTTATAATCAGTACATAGAAATTTATTTTCGGTAATGTTTTTCAATTTCGTTGGAAAATTTCTTATTTTTATGAATATTGATAAATAATAAAATTTAATTAAATTCAAATTTATTAATAAAATAATTTATAGTGTTAAATTATAAATTTTAGTGGTTGTAAAAAATAAATAGATTTTATTTTTACCATTTAATCTAATTTTATTAATTGAACATAATTTCACATTTAAAATAGACATAAGAAAGTGTCAATCTTTAGATTGTTATTATTTCATAAAAACATGCTTTCTCTTATGACAAAGTGAATTTATTTTAAATTAATTTCAGACACTTCTGTGTTTTGAAATTAGAAATATGGATTCTATATTTAGAATTAGTAGGTCCAAATATTATAAATAGGATACTTTTATTTTAAGTAATTTTGAATAAATAAATCGATAAATATTTTATTTACCATGGTTAAAAGGTAAATCTTGTAAATTACTGTAAAAATTAATATTATAATAATATTAAATTACCCTAAAACATGTCTTATCCATACTGGATGATACATTTCCATCCATGGGAATATTTGGGTCGATTTTGGGACCCCATGAAGCAACTTGAATGTGATAATGATACTTTATATTAACTATGTTAAAATAAATACAAAAATGACAAAAGCATATATATTTTAGTAAAACTATTTTAACATAGAATTATACATGTTATCTCATAGACTATAAATATTAATTAAATAGATGAAAAATATTTCCTAAAAAATGGTAGTTTATTTAAAAAATTTAGACATTGAATGATTAAATTTAATTATGACACAATGATGATGAAGTATTTTCATTATTATTGATAGAATGAAGTAAATGATATTTTAAATGTTACAATTAATATAATTTGAATGTTTTGATAACATACAATAATTTTATAGGTTAATACGACTTTTTAGGATTGATTAAATGAATTTAGTCCGAATTAATAATGTTGATATAACGTTAACAGAAATCAATAATAAAATATTTTCAAAATTGACAAAAAAGACTTTTTAAAACAAATATTATATTATTAATTGATATTCTATTCTTAAAATTATAAGGTTCATCCAAAGAACATATATAGTCATAGGTGCATCATTAATAAACCACTTGGGGTTTTCTTGGAAGTATACAGTATGTATACTAACTATATAATATAAAAATTCAAATAGACATGGTAAATGTCAAACTATTTAACTAAGAGTTAAATCTAAAAGATTAAGTTAATATAGTGACACAAACCAATCTAGAACCTATTTTTGAGTGGTTTTTGACCCATCCCCACCTTATCATTTAAATAATCCATTTTGGATCCATTACAAATCGAAAATAATTTTATTATAACAATATATTTCTAGCTTATCCTAATATGCCCCTCACCTCTCTTATAAATGGGCACTCCCCCTTCTCCCTAATTCACACAATCAAAGCCATTTGGCTCCACCATCCTATACGTAAATACTCTCTTGACTATCATACCTTCACATTATAGGCCTTCCGTTAGTCAAAATGTCAATCTATGGATCCATTTTGATCAAATTCAAAAGAAGAATCGGAAGAAGAGGTAAATATTCCATCACCTCTTTCATGTTCCTTTCTTCTTCCACTTACTTTTTCTTTGATATTTATTTTCTAAATTAATAACTCCAATAACATTAATATACATTTATGTTATTATAAATATGGTACAACCAAATTCATTATTGTATTCATCCATTGAATGACATATATCCATACGTTCGTATATAAAGCTTACCGTCTCCAGGTCGTGGTGTAATTGTTATTAAATACATTATTATTTGGATAGTTATAATAATGATGTGTAATTGATTTAAATAATAAATATAATATGATAATGATTCTGTATATATGATATACCATCAAATTCCACACCTCTAAAGAAATTATATTGTCGCTCATGCATACATACGGATTACCATCTCCACGACGCGATGAGATTCATTTCCAAGTTCACCATTCATCGATTATTATAAAAATATATATTATTAATAAATATGTAATATATGAAATAATATTTCTACTAGAGATATTTATCTATGTGTGTGTGTGTGTGTTTAAGTGCGTACATAAATCTTATTCACTTACCCCCGTTCCATATTAAATGAAAACAAAAACATGGTTTATGTGTACGTTCGGCCTACCATCTTCATATATGGTGTTTTCCATTTCATATATCTATCTACTATAAATATTTATATTCTAAATATATATGATTTATAATTCATGTTTTATATTTGGGATGTTTTGAAATCTTGATCTAAATGATAGGATCAAGAATAATAAGTTAAAATATGTATGATAATGAAAGTGATTATTACACGAAATGTTATTTTAACATAATACTCATTAATAAATGGGTAGTATAAAGTCGCAAATGAATCATGTATGATATAATAAATATGAATATCATTTTGGTATAATCTAATAAAATACAATGGTAATTATACATGAGTTTAAACATACCCTCGACCAAATGAATGTGCATGGTAAGAGTTAATTTCAAATCTCTTTATTATCTGAGGTTGTTTTTATGTAAGTATATACATTGACATATATATTATCCATGTCCATTTTTCATGAAAGATTTTTCATAAGGGATTCATTTAAGGGATTTCTTTACTAAAAATCATTTTAAATGTTTTAAATATTTATTCCTCTAAACAATTCTCACTAATGTCCACGTTTTTAAAATGGTTTTTAAGGATTTATCTATATGGACATTATAGTTTTTAAAATGTTAATTCCATTCCAATGTTTCAATGTGGTATGGGACACTTCTATTCCAAAATTTCATTAAATGTATTCATCTCTAAATTGTTTTACTTTTAAATGTTTTCATGAAAAAGTGATATTTCTCACAATGATTTATACAAATCATTTTCATCTATATCAACATAATTTGATGTATATTAACTTGTTTGAAAATGATTTATTATGATACAAATCTTTTATATTGTATTGAATGTTTTGTGATATGATTGAATGTGGATGTGTTATTTTTATACCATTCATGGTTTAGGGATAAAGTATTGACATTTATTGTGCTAGTTTTAATATGAATGTTTATGTTATGTTCAAACCTTTTAATATGAGGAATGCATTGCACTTAGTAAGTGAATGGTGGAGCCCGCTATAGCTCCGCGATGCATTGTTAAATATCATGAGGCAAACTAGTTTCTTGGCACAAGGTCTCGATAAAAATCTTATTTGTAGTTTTGGAACAAGGCCTTGACACTGTTGTTATGAAATTATGGTATTATTAATTCCATCATTTTGAAATTTTCTATTGATATCGGAATAGATTATCTTGATTTATATATTTAATATTATGAGGACTTTTATGTTGAAAAGTATTTTTTAATTAAATATGTAGCCTAAAATGTCTAGGATTATTTTTGAATGTTTCCGTTGTATTGTTATCATTAATCAGCATCTGAGGTCACCCCCTTCTATGATTTATTTTTCCCAGGATACTTTGAAGTGAATTATGAATGATATATAGGGTTATGAAAGCGGAATAATTACATTCATAAAGGATTATTTATGTTTTTTATGTTATATAGTGTAATGTAACATTCATATATGTAATCTATTTTCCACAGCTGCTAAACCAATCGGTCCTTCTGGACTTGATTCCTTGTAATCATAACAAAGTATTAAAATAATGCATTGACGCTGGGTAACTAGGGTCAGAGAGTTATAGTGTACTTGATGAAATGTGAAAAGAATTCGAAGAAAATTTGAAAATACAAAAACCAGGAATGGGAGGTAATCGAACCTATGAGTCTATAAAATCACTCTTTTACTATAAAATATATTTGATTAATATTGTAAATCACTCATTGTTCAAAATAATATCATTTCCATCAAAAAATAAACAATATATAATGAACTGGATCCATTAAGTACACACAAATGTGAATTCCAACACACACACACATGTCTCCTCTTTCAACCAAGACATCACACTACACTCTCATACAACACACATGACTACAACATATGTGTATGGTATTAAACAATGGGAATCTAGAAATTTCAATAAAGAATAAAACAATACGAATGGGATATATAATTGCATAATGACATCTACCTCTACTTCCTCCACCGACCCATTATCATCATGAATTACGAAGGTTGATTTGAAAACCCTCCTCACATTTCTCCACAACCAACCATTACAAAACTAATAATAAAATAATTTATTTTAATGATAAAATTAAACTTCATAATGAATAAGAATCTACTTAGACAATAATGTGAATTTGGTTTTACAACTAATTGAATGAAAAACATAAACCTCATATCTATTCTCGTATTCCATGAAATTAATAAAGGAAACATTGTGTTTTTCGATAAGGGTTGAACTAAACTACCCCAACTAGAGAGAAGAAATATTCTACCCTTGGCCTCGTGTTGAACCCCTATCAAAATAATGTGGTTCTAGTTTTATATCTCAAGAGTAACTCCTAATATCTCTCTCGAATAATTAGATCATTCCACATGTAGGTCATGATTCATTATATGTCTCTAACGACCAGGTGGTTCCAACATTGTACATATTATTCACCGACACAAATTGTTTTTTCTAATATACCCAATGTGAATTATACTCCTAGTTCATTCATGATAACTAATGGATCAACATCATACTTATTTACATAAATCTATTTGATATTCTATTATAGGAATATTTTTATTTTCTCTCATAGCTTGTATGGAGTCAACAAGTATTTATGATGCATCCAAGAACATTAGTTTATTCACTCAATCTTATATGTCCCTTCAAGAGTGTTCTTAAATCCTATCACAATAGTATTATTGTGTTTTAAGTGATAAAAAGCTTTTGATGTGCGAAATATATCTTAATATACATTTTCAATGTATCATGCCAATTAATAAAATTTTTCACTAAGGGAATTAACATTTGTTTATCGAATTTTTTAGTGAATCTTTTACAAAAGTCAAGACATAGTTTTATTTTGACATGATGAGTATCTTTCTTCATACATATGTGTTTATATGGGTGTTTTTTAAATTTATGAGAGGTCACTAGTATATTTGAAAATTTAATGAATTTATTTTAAAAAGGGTATAATTGAATAATCACCAATTTCTTAGTAATAAATCACCAATAACATGGGGACCTCAAAAATATTACATGATAATATATCATTGTATTAAAAATATTTTTTCTATTTTTAATGGTTCTTCATTATTGAAATTACTGTCTTAATGGTTACGGTTCTCAAATATTCAATTTTATAATATATTCTTACTATTTTTTGTTAATTTGAAAAATATTTGATTCAGATGCTATAGAAAAATTCATTACTATAATGAAGTAAAATAATTGGACACATTACCCGTTTTTAGTTTGTTTCATGAATAAAATTTTTCTACAATAAATTCAATATATTTATGATATTTAAAAAAAACAAATTAAATTTTCTAATTCATTATAATTATTAATAATTTTTTCTATCAATTTATCATCTCAATTATGTAGTTTTCTTATTCGTCAACAAATTAGGTTTATTCATAAAACAAATTAAATTCATATTTCATTGAAATGATTATATTATTATATGTGTTTATTCAATTTAAATTAATACAATTTATAATATATAATAATTTTAATATTCATTGTATTTTTATTATATGATATTTTAATAAATATATTAATCTTACCATTCCTGAGGAATAATTATATACAGTTGAGATTCATATCATCTAAACCAAAAAAAAGTAAATAGTTGTGTTAATTTTAATACACTTAGATTTCATATAAAGATAATTTATTTTGTAAATTATGTGAAAAAAAATAAATTCTAAATTATTATTTTTTTTCTTATCCATATTAATTATTTTCATTGATTTGTATTATAAAATGGTTGTAATATTTTTTAAATTCTATTTCATAGGAAATGTAGTTAGAAATAATGTGTCATGTTATTTATATGATTTTTTAGTTTTTAAAATTCATATATTTTTGATTTATTTAGTAAATAATGCATAGAATTGATGATTATGCATGTTTTTATACATTATGAGATTCTACTATTTTTTATTTTAGATCATATATACAATTTCTATGAAAATTTGCATCATTTATTATGAATTCAATTAAATAAATCAACTTTTTTTATTACCATATTCTCATTCGTTAATAAAAATCCATTACTCTAAATTCATGATTGTTTTTTTAATATCTTGTAGGTCAAAAGAAGTTATTTTGGTATTCCTTCATCCTCTATTCAACTACCCCTTTTTTGTATTCCTATTTTCTTGTCTAATATTTTGTCATTTAACCCTAAATAATAACTCACTATGTTTTTTAATATAAAATATGATATTATTGATAAATTCATGAAGTTTTATTATAATTGTTCCATGATTTATTCTTAAAATGACATTGTTCTCCTAAATCATTACATTTATTTTGTTTCTATTAGAAAAATGTATTCGAAAATCGAGTTCTATAAATTCCATTTTATGTTATAGCTGCCTTATGAAACAAGAAAATGAACTAATAATTTTGTTATTAATTATTAATTAATAATTATTTTTTTAAATTAATTGAAATAATATGTATTAACAAACTTCAATTTATAAAATTCATGAAATTGTCATGGTAAAACAACTACTTTGACTAAAATACCCTCAACACATGCATTTACATTAATCAAATCTTCTTACATTCAAATAGTTGATTAATTTTAGAAACATAGAAAATAATAGTAATAGTATTAATATTTTTGAAACTAATTTCACATTCCTTGAATAAATTCTAATTAGATTATGTTTTTATTTGGGTGTTTATTTTTTATGGTTATGGGTGTATTGTGTGTGCCTAATTGGGCATATAACAAATAAAATATTATCAATTCCATTGATAATTCAATATATTTTACATGATGTGAATTCCAATGCCAATAAAATTTTTCCACTGAATATTGACTAATTGATAAGAAAAAACTCATTTTTAAAATTTACATATTAAATTTAATATTACATATTTAGTTAAAACTATTTGTGTAGTAAAATTCATTTTCAATAATATCTCATCCTATGGTTTTACATCTATGTCATTAACCTATATGATAGATACACATTTCATAAAATCATTATTTTAAACACATCATTACCCCATGGATACATTATTTAATGTGATGGTTCTATTCCAATCAGGGGGTTGATATATCTCGTTCAACAAATATGGATGTGAAAAAATACATACTTTAATTTTTTATTAATAACATATCACTCATGATGAAGCCAATGTATCCAACATCATCATAAATGACATCATCATGGATTACTGAAAATATCTTAGTGATTTAATTTTAACAAGAATTATTATTAATATAATATTCAATAGAACATTACACACAATCACTGATAGGAATATCTGATGAGACTAAAACATGAAAAATTATTACTGAATGGAAATTTCATATAATATCTCATTTCGAAGATTATCGAGTGAAAAAATAATGAGAAGAGGTATCATGATATTATGAGTACCCAGACATAATAGTCATGTTCTATGTATCCCACCATAAAATTTTATCTAACCATAGAACTATATTTTATAATACCATCATCTAATTTAACGGGTCTAATTAGAGAGAAGAACTACTACAAACATATAAATTCGATAGATTCTATTGTGATATATTATATTAATGTCATGGAGAACAATGAACAACATGTAATAATATATTTTATGATGATTAAAAGAATCAAATATACATGTAATCTAACTATAAATAGTTGGTCCTAAGAATGAAACAATAAAAAAACCCCACTCAGACTAGAGGTACCTGCCTATGAATTTAAATATGTAGGGCCTCACATGATGTTCGTGTTTCTACTAACTCAAGGAATTAGTCATAGTGTCTATAATATTTTCTTCCATGGAAAAACATCTCATCATAACCTCTCCTCTATACGAAAAATATCTCATTTGTTGATAGTTACAATGTATTTTATTCATCCATTGATGTGATGATGGATCATTGTAATGGGTGACCACTATAGTATTATAAAAATATAATATGATACAAATGCTATTTTTAGGTACAAAATCACGCTATTTAATGAAGTTTACTATCCATAATAATTATTCAGTGTCTTAAAATCTAAAATATAGTTGGGTGGTATGTTTGAATTTACGACCACAATATACATTGATCTCTTCAAGCACACATCACCTCTATTCAAAGTGATGATATACCCCATTTTTTATTTCATAACATCTTGATCTGTTTGAAAAAATGTATCTTAAAATCATTTAATGACCATTTCCCCATATTTTATATAGACTAGGAACACATATCCGTATTACACCTCAAATAATTAAGGGTATCATTGACCTTTATGTAATGGTGTTAACCCATATGATATTGATATCTTCCTACTACAACTGTGTAAAAGTCAACATCTTGCATTGTACACAAAATATCATAAAAAAATAGCCCAATCCCTAACTTGTATGGAATAATTTCCATTTTTTAAATCCTTATGTTTCTAAGGAGTCATTTTCTTATAATAATGAATTTCACATTACATTGGAATAAATTCATTCTTTGATTGATCTATACTGAATCCCTTTAGAATATTAACAATATATATTCCTCATATTAGGTCGAGTAATATCTTGGATCTATCATGATGTATCTTGATCCTGATAATATTTTTTTCACCTAAGTCCTTTATAGAGAAACATTTATTCTACTAGGTATTAACAAATTCTAATAATTGTATTTATATTTCAATAAGTAATATTTCTTCTACATATACTATAATGAAAATTAACACAATCCCACTAAATATTTTATATATTCATGTATATTCTTCATTATTTTTTAAACCAAATTACATTATGGCCTCATCAAATCAAATTTTTCATGAACCGGTTGTTTTATATATTCAAAAAATGTATCTTTGCAGCATTCATACCTTGTTGGATTTTTTTGGAGTCACATTCCCTTTAGGTTGTGTTATAAAGGCATCTTACAGAAGGTAATTTCTTAAAAAAATGTTTTAAAATCCATTTTACAAGATTCACAGTCATGGAATTATACATTGAAAAGTATAATTATGATGTATTTACGAATATAAATAGGTGAAAATGAATTCATTATAGTAAATTTAATGATGTTGTTTAAACCATTATACAGCTAGTCATGCCTTATAGGATTTGAATTTATCATATATGTTTAGTTTATTATTGAATACCTAATTAAAACCAATTGGATATACAAAAACTATAGGATCTACAAAAATTTAGTCTTTATTTTTTTATATGGAATCAATTTCGTTATTCCTTGATTCTTTCCAGTTGGAAACATACGTTCCACTTATTTCATTCGTATAGGTTATAGGATTATTATATTCAACTAATAATGATTCCCTATCTTTGAGGACTAGAAAAACATGTCATACATTGTCTATAACCAATTTTACACTCCTACACAACATTTGTGTCTTTGGAAGATATTCTTTCAATGGGATTAGTGGAATTTATTCTTATATAGACTATTCTGTATCTTGATCTTGGAATTCATCGAATTCCATCATACTCAAAAAAATTATTTTATAAATATGATACTTATAAATAAGTATGAGACGTTTATTAACCACAACCATTTTTTTCTAATGGATTATATATGTTGTATCCCATTGTATTATTAGGATATCTTATAATGACACGCTCTGTTCCTCTGGGTGAAAGATTGTTACCTGAATAAGCCTAATCATATAATTCACATCCCCAAACATGTAATTATAAATAACCAACTTTTTTTCCACTCCACAATTGGTATAGAATACCATATTTTCCTTTTTTGGACTCAACATAATATTGATTATATTTTTTTAGAATTTATCAAATAATATATAATGGAAGAATAACAAGAATTGTCATTGATCTCACAATTTCTAATAGGGTGTTGTGCCTCCTTTCTCTCAAACTATTATGTTGGGGTGTATATGGATGAGTGAGTTATGATATAATCCCAAACTCCTAGAAATATTCAATGAATAATTGATGAATATATTCTATAACATCTTTTGTGATGAGTTTTTTAATCTTCTTATCAAACTATTTCCAATCATGATTATTTTCTTTTATAAAATTTAAAAATGAATCTAACTTATACCTCATCATGAAGACATATGTATATCTACTAAAATCATCATTAAAAGTTAGGAATTTTGAGTACCCAACCCTTTATTCAACAGAAAATTGTCTGCAAACATCAATATGTATTAATTTATAATGATCTTTGGCCCTTTCGAAGTCTACAATAAATATGGATTTCTTCATTTTCCCCCAAAAGTATCCATGACATGCACAAATAAGTTTAGTTCAAATGGATCTAAATATCTATCTTTGAATAATCTATTAAAACATTCTCCCATTATATGAACTATATGATGATTCTACAGTTCGATGATGTATGATTCAGGTGGTGAATTTTTAATATAGATTGCTATTATTTGGCTTATGTTATATAAAAAATAAAATATTTAAATTAAATATGCCTAACACTAAAAATTGTTATATTTATATTGATTGAAACCATTATTCTAAATATTGTAATCAAATCCATCGACATCATGTCTGGATATAGATATAATGTTTTTTTGTAATCGATGGCTCATAATAAAAACCATCTAATATGAATGTCATGCCCATTTGAAATAAGAGGTGGTATTATACAACAGATACCAAAACAAGTTAATATTTATTTTCTACTCATAGATCTACCTACCATCAGTAAATATTTATGAATATATATTGTTTCTATATTTGAATACATATGTGTGTACCACATGTTTTTTTATTACAAATTTTTTAGAAATATATAAATTTCACGATATAACAAATGCAAAAAATGTTGGGTTTTGATTCACTTGTAATGTCCCTTCTTGTTATATGTGAAGATACCAACATTGTTTTACCTTGATTTCCCTTTTACATTTTCCTCATTAGAAGGGAGATGTAATGAATTTTTGGGATAAGATATCATCTCTGTGGATTTCTATTCTTTCCACATAAGGTTAAAGGAATTTTCCTGATTTGAATCCATATCTACTTGTAAAATAATAGTAATCATATTTGAGAGAGACTTTAAAATGTTTTTCATGTTAAATCTAACAAAATTGATAGATAATATTTGAGGGAGTGATGTAAGATTTAGAGTAATGCATGGTTCATTGTGTATTTTGAACTGTGGAACTCCTGGTAACTGAATGTAGGCAATGAGAATTGCAAAATGTGGAAAATATAGAGATCTATATAAAATATTCCAAGAAAAAATTCCTTTGAGATCTCAAATAGTTCCAATCTTACTCAGTCATAGTAATGACCACGAACATGTTCAAACATTTTAAATGAACCTTTGTTTTCATGATACTTCTTAAGTTCAATATACATATATGAGAACGTCAAACATTGAATAGTGGATATTTAATTAATTTTATTCATTGACTAGAAAGTATTCATCACTATCCTCATTCAATGTCGTATGAGGTAATGAGGATTTTGACATTTAATATTTTATTTCATGATGTTACACAACTCTACGATGTATGAACTATTCATGTATGTTACTTCTAGTTAGTAGATGGAATATCTCTAAAATTGAACACTGGGAAAATGTGTATGATTATTTTTACATTATTTTATAATATTAAAATAATATAATATTAGTAATTTTTATGATTTCAAATTATATGACAAATAATAATAATAAATTTTATTAACACTCCCACTATTTTATTAAGTCTCAATATCCCCCACCATTGAACATGAAATTTTTAGTTTCTTTTAACTGGTTCCATATTTTCTTTCTTATAATATATACCAAGACCATAAAATTTACATTAATGTATTTTGGTAGGTGGTCATTCCAATGGTGGGCATGAAGATCCTTCATCCATTTAGTGGACTCCCCAGTTTAGAAACCCTAAATCATATTCACTCAACACTTTCCTATACATTTTTTTTCGATAGAAGGAGGATATTGGACCCAATATAGATTCAGTTAAGATGTCCCACTATCGTAGTTAAAACATACTAATAATTAATAGTGCCCACAAAGAAGGTAGAACCAAAAAACAACGGGTTCATAATAATTCAGAATATAGAAGGATTAATGACTTAATACTAACTACATGATGTTTATTTTATCATGTGTAAGATTATAATTATTTTAATTTTTATGTGTATTTTTTATATTATGTGTATTTTTTAAGAGAATTACCCTATTTTGATAAATCATTTATGGATAATTCATTTATTAATATTCAATATTTGCACATAAATTCAGTTATTTTTATGATCATGGTCTTGAATCCCTAAAATAAATAATTCATAAGAAATAAATAAATAAATAAATGATCTGATCAATATAATTTATAATGGTTAATTTATTTAGTATATAATAAATCATCCTTTCAACTTGGATAAAAATTTGTTATGTCGGATTTGATGTGAGTTCTAGCATTCTGTGTGTCCACTTATGAATCATATAGATTGAAATTATCATGGATTCATATTGAAACACCTTCACATGCCTTGAGATACTCTATTTGCTGGAATTATTTATAACTCACATATAGGTGAGGGGAACACAATCTATTGAATAATGGGATTATATAAAAAACCTCAGACACAAATTTCCAACATTATAATGGAGGTATGGATGACTTAAATACCATTTTATTTCATTAAATAACTAATAATTTCAAACACATAAAGTAAATAAAACTGAATAATTCCAAAACATACACTACCCTTGGTAAGGCTCTTCATTGGTCATACACATGCATCAGTTACGTAAATGTATATTGGATAACATTAATTTATATTAATTCTCTATTATTATTATTATCATGCTTTAATTAATTAATTAATTAATTACCTTTCATCATAATGACTATCCAACTTCTCATGGAGATACAAATCAGTAAATGAATTATTCTAATAAAATGATAATACAGATAATCAGATATTATTACAATACATTATTTGTTCCTTAACAATATTTTTAAAAAAATTCTAAAATTTTTAAACAAAAATGTGTCAATCAATGTAATAATATTTTAATTCTATATTTATTAATTTAAATTAAATTAAATTTTATATTTATTGGGAGACTACACAACAAATACCTATGTTTAACATGTAGTGTAACTAGGGTGGTGTTTCTCTTGGACACACTCTTGGGTCATTGTTTTGTATTTTAGCTGGACTATATGGTGTCTACTAACTAGATACACATTATGTTTTCCACTTTGCATGTTCTTGGGATACAAACCTAGGCCGTTGGTGTACATAATGTCATAATACATAATGTATACTAATGAGCTACATGAAGTGTGGTCTGAGTATCATTTGTCGGTTAAACCCACTAAAGGACAAGGTGTATTAATTAGATGTAGGACTAAACCATTTGTACAATCATGATAAACATCATCTATCTCTCATGTCATGTTTCTTCTCGCATTTATGAATGCATTGTCTTGTATTTAGGATTTGGAAAATAATTTCTAACCCACCTTGTAAGATAGAAACACATCATGTATGTCATAATTTCTCCAAGATGATGGTATCATGAGGTTTTGACCATGTATATAATTACACGAATTTCACAAATTTTACCCCTATACTTTGAAGAGTAGACAACATGTACACCTGATATATTTCGTGTAACACAATATGTCACATTTTATGTTAGCCTGATCTATATATGGAATTTAATAAATGTGTCTTGTTTTATTGCAGATCAGTGCATCATGTACCCAACAAAATATCATAGTACAGTGAACTTGGGTGCATAGTGAATACTCTAAATTCACATTGTGTAATCTCATGATATCCATACAGAATCCTCAGCACTTCAAAATGGAATTTCATGTCATCTTTTATCTGTTCCTAGTCCTTTATTAAAATGAAACATTGAATGATGGTAATTGATAAATTGAACAAATGATATTTAATATCGGATTAAAAGATAGAATATTTCTTAAATTTAATATGTTACACCTATTTCACATATAAATCAATAATAAAAAATTATATATGTGAAACAAAAACTCCCTCTAAGACCACAAGAAGGTTCTGGGTGTATAAAAAGTGCCTCAATGGGTACATAAAAAATAAAACAATATTGATTCCATTGATTATTCTAAATATTATATATGTTGGTAACATCATGACCAATTTAATGTTTCCACCGAATATTCACATAGAGAAAATCTAGAATATAAATAAAATATTTTAACATAAAATTTATAATTAATTAGTTTAACTTTTGATTAAATAACTACATAATGTTAGGAAATTTATCAGATGATTATGATGATCTTCTGAAAACCCTTTTCCATATCTTCATCATTTATCTATAAGGATCCAATTGTAGAATCCTTCTAGCGGTGGTCTAAATGTGGTCATTTGAACCTTAAATGGGAAAGGTTAATTTCTAGGTGATAATGTTGTGAATAAACCATCATCTGTTGTTCATCTTGATCTAATCGAGATCCTTCATGGTTGAAGTAGATCTTATCATTATTAAGAGGACAATATAAGGAATTTGCGAGAGAAGTAGTTTGTGTTCAATGTTTTTCAATTCTCAATTAACCCTAAAAAATAAACATAACCAACTATATTTGTATATATGTTTTTGGTTAAAATAATATTTTATTATGTACTATACATTATTTAATATTACAATAATAATAAAAAAATAATGTCATATAATAATAGTAGTAGAATTACTATTATTTTATGATATGATTTATTTAATGAAATAATAAATTTTATTTATTACATTGTAAATAAATATTAATCACTAGACATGATCTTGGTGTTCTCCCACTCCATTCCGTTTATTGAATAAACACATATATATTTAATTAAATATTTCATTCATCAATAAAATACTTTTTTTCAACAAATCAGGAAAAAAATTATTCCTCGGTCTTGAGATTAAAATTTATTCCTTTTATAAAATCAAATAAATTTAATTGTGATCATTAAAAAAACATATTGTGTGATCCTGTGGCATTTTTTCTCTTTGAAATTAGGTGGGATTTCGTAATGTGCATGATTACAATCAATAAATGAATCAAGGATAAAAATATAAAGAAATAATTGTAATAATGTTGATAACCACATATGAATAATCACTGTGTAATATAATCCTTTTTTCATAATATCTCATCATGCATGTTTCACATATGTTTCATCAGAATATATGTTTGATACTTATTTATTTTAAACTCTATAAGAAACATGTAGTTACACAATTTTTATGAAATTTAATGTGTTGGTTATATTCCAATCGAATTGTTATGATATGAACATCCATAAAGATATATGTAATGGATTCATATTTTACTTATCTATTAATAACATGTAACATGTGAAGCATCCAATGTATTGAACTTCTCCACAAACTATATCAACATAGTTTAGTAAATATATCTATGTTTTCAATTTTTAACTTGAATAAATAATAACATTAAATAATAAGTACAATTACGCACTCTCATTCATAAAAATATCTGATAGAAAAATACATAAAAAACTCATACATGTCCATCTATTGTTAAAATATACTATCAGGGATATTATCAAGTGTGAACATCCCTTGGAAATGTCTTATCTTCTTATGAGTAATAAAAACTGGGAATCATGTTCCATGTATCCCATCATAGAATTTTATCTTTACATAGGACTATATTTACCAATTTCATCATTGAATTTTAATGTTCTAATCGTAATGAGGAACTGCTTCAACATTATCACTTTTAAAGACAATCTACGACATAATTTCATTATAATAATGTAGTAAAATTAACAAGACTTAATAAGACATTTTATTGACATTCAAATCATTAAATATACATGTAATCAATTAAAAATAGTTTATCCTTAAACAAAGAATCTAATTTTTTTGGTTCATTGCTTATACAATACTATGATATCTTGGTTTAATATTTTATATAGAATACATACAATAATCCTTCATAAACTAGATTTAAATAATTTTTGTGTACTTTTATATTAAAACATATTATTTCTGAAAATGAATTTGTATAATCATTTTTTTTGAAACATTAATTATTAATAATTAATTTGTGAAGAAAATACCAAATATGATCAATAAATTAATCATGTTTTATAAAAATAACTATCATATTAGTTAGAACATTGTTTCAAAATATTTTTTATTACATCAATCCAAGAAATATTTTGTAAATTATTTTTTCATCCACTCTCTTCCATTCATTGATTAATGAATATTTTTTTACCCATACTTATTCTTTATTCTAGAAGTGCATTAAATTGTATAGTTAATTTTTGAAAAAATGATTTCTAATTTACAATTTATCCAACATATTATGTTTAACAAATCTGGAAACTCAATAAATGGATCTACACAATATCACACTAAATTTATAGATACAATTTAAAATAAAATTTACATAATGTTATGTTCAATATTGGTTCTTAGTTTCTAAGAAAAAACAATAACTGTTTTTTTAAAAACATCTACAAAAACAAACTTTTTTATTTTATATAAAAAATAATATCGTTTGTCTAAAAAGATATATAATTCAATGTGTACATTTTAATGGGTTTATAAAAATATTAATGCATTTTTACTAGTGTGAATTTTTAAAATATGTATTAAGAGTTCACTATTAGTTTTTACATTGCAGTAGTGTGAATTTTTAGCATGTGTATTAGTGTGTATTTATACAATATGAATTTTGTGTTTAATTTTGTAATCATAAGTTCTAGTTAGATTTTTTCTCATTTTTGTGACATCTATAAAAAAAGTAATGGGTGTTCATTCTTATTGTTAATTTATAGGCATATCAAAGGGTAACATCATAAGGGTAAACTACATATTATTTTATTGGTAAATCCTAATCATATTATATGAAGTTATTTTGAATACTTAGAGCCCATAATTCACAACTAGATACAACTCATATTGTTCAACCTCCATGATGCTGTTGCTAGGGGTTATAGGGTGCAGCGTGCTCTTGCTGAAGGGTCTAGAGGCTGAATGATCAGAAAATAAATCTTATATGTCACACATTTAAAATACTATTTTCGGTATATTTTTATTTAAATAATTATATTTAATCACATTACCTAATTTTGATCTATCCCAATTTAATTTTTTGTTTCTATTATAGGTGCACAGTAGGTGCACGGTTAGTGGAAACCATATGTAAGAAATATGTGTTTATAATTTAATTGATCCAAACAAAATAGTTATTGAATGGTTTGAATAAATATGTGCCCTAATCATAAGAGACACACAAATCCTCTAATATGAGATTCATGGTCTGCTCATATTTATTCTAATTATGAAAAAAGATAGGTGTGTGGTACCTTGTTTTTTTGTAAATTTTTCTTAAATACTACTTGCTCTTTTATTTATTATCATTATCACTACCTCAATAATTCTCATTTTCTTCACAATATTATTTAGGGGATCCATGAACCACACATAAATCTTTAATCCTACCTCTTAACTATTTTGAGGGGTTTCACCATGTGATTTGGTCAGATTATTCAAGGATTTCCCACCTCTTACATCTAATTCTAATTTCCAATTATTTTTCTTGTCCCCAACTCCATTCACATGTATTGGTCAAACAATATTTAAAATAGTGGTAATTATTTTTACAATTTATAGTTTATAGGTCTTGTGAGGTTTGATTTGAGTGCAATTCTTGCAATGTTTGTCCACAGAAATTTAATTTTCTCTATTTGAAGAAGGTTACCCCTGTTTTCTTTCTTTAAATACCATATCCATGATTTATTTTGTTCTAAATCTATTTTTTCTATCTATTGATAAAATAATTACATACAATGGGTATCTGAATGGAAAATCATTATTTTCATGATTTTCATTTAAATTAAAATGTATTTATCTAATTGGAGGTGTGGTAATAATATATTATATTTTGTTTTAGACAACATATGTTTTCAAAAAAATGATTATTATCCATATAAATGGATTATGAAATTAATGTGAGTTTTAGTTCAAAATTGAAATCATAAAATATCAAAATATAATTATATATATATTAGTTCTACATATATAAATAGGTATCAATGTATATTTATGTGTGAAAATTCCCATGAGAATAATTGAATTTGTACAATATTATATATGTGTTTGTCTGTGTGTGACGGTGTATATCAGTAAAACAAAAAAACGGTGACATATCAACCTAAAAACTAATTCTTGTGTTTTTGTTCTAAATTATTTTTAAAAAAGGACATTTATAGTGATGTATTTGAAATTAATTTTAAAATATTATTTGATATTTTGTAAATAATGATTTTTTTCATGATTTTTGGTATTTAATTTATATAGCCCCATTATATTTGGAAAAGTTAATGAGTTTTTTATCATGGAAAGTTGAACTGAATTGGAATGTATTAAATTGAGAGAATATATTAATTTTTTAATGTGGACCAGTTTTAATATTCATTGGAAGCTTGTATTTTTGGGTACCTAAACATAGATATGAGAGGATCCCATTGATATAAATAATCTAGTTAGGTCTATATATTCATTCCACTTTCTAGTGATGTTTTAATATATCATTACACTAGATACTAGTAAAATATGATCTAGGTTTTCCTAAACCTATGTTTCCCTTGGTGTATTTAACAATAAATAATTTTTAAATGATTACTCATAAGAGTTACTAGTATTCGTTCTTTATTTTACATTACCAATGATTAATAGGATTCATATTCTTTATGGATACATATTCATTTCATTTAAAATTATATGTCAAAATGTATAGAAAGAATTATTGGAAATGTTGTTTAAAAGTGTGTTTTATAAAAAATTCTTGGGGATGATAAATGGTTTCCAAAGTAATTGATACATTTAAAATAATATAAAATAAATGTTCATAATTGATTTACATGGATTATATTTGACATTATATGAAATTAAATAAAAGACTAATATTTATGATTTATTTTAAACTAACCTTAAATGATGTTTTATTTAAATACAAAACATGGGGCGTGCTTTCACATACTATGTTTACACATATTTAGGATCATGAAAATATATATCTTTTTTATTTAGGTTAACATTTTCTTCATGTACACTCTTTTATAATTAAGAAGATTCATTTATATTGAGACCTATACTATCATCGAGATATGTGTATTTTGTACACTTTTTTTTCTCTTTATAAAATCAATTAAATCTGCCCTTTACTTTTAATTGATGGTGAATTATATAAACTTGTGGCCACATAAATAGAATTATTGAGGTGGTTGTATCCTTTTAGGGGTGTCAAACTAGGGTTTATAGAGGGATTATTTTATTTTATTTTATTTATTGTTTAAACTATATTACTACTTTATATGATATTATTATATTTAATTTTTTCTAGAACTTGGTCCTTCATCATATAAAAGATGCCATTCTAGACATTCTATTGTGGAATAACTCAAATTGTTGGGTGAAACTATTCCAAATGATTACACTTTGCAAACATGGTTCTCATAACCATCCCGGGGAGATTGTAAATGTGCCTCAATGTTGTTGTGGGTCAGGGCGAGCATTCTATATAGGGATTACATAGGATGGTTCATGAAATATGAGACAATTTATCCATGATGATAGTAAAGAAGAGTTGACCGATGTGATTTAAATGGTACTTAATGTGATGAAACCTCCCCCCAAAGGTAACCTACCTAGGTTGGATATAAAAGAAGAGATATAATAACCCATGGTGTATCAAATCTAGTAGGCCACGGGTTAGTGACTAGCACTGAGGGTATAAAAAACATATATATTGTATGAATTACCCTTAAAAATAATAATAATCACAAGATAGGATAAGTTAATCACCAATAAACTCTATAATATAAAAAAGTATCGAAACCAACTAAAACTGTATGAACAATGTTGATGCATATATATAAGAGCACCCAAAAAAATATTAAAAATACAATTCCTATGGAAATGAAATGATAAAAACACCAATATCTAGGCTATAAATTCCCAGATCTATTCTTAAAAACCTCCTAGAAACTTGAGAATCAATTGATATATTGGTGTGGTGAGAATGACATGAATAATTTTTAGGATAATAACAAAGCTCATCTAATAATACAATAAAGAAACACAAGAACCAATATACACCTAAATATGTCAAATAAATAATACTGACACCACCAATCAAAACTCACTTATTAACAAATCTTATGTAATAACATGGTATTAAAGGAATATAAACAAAATGTTCACATAAATAGCTTCCCCACTGATTTTCCATTATAACATCATAAATTCAATCATCTTATGATCTGATGGATTCCATGTATATCTCATCATGTATGAATCCATTTATGAAGTGGGTTGAGACTCGTCCCTACCTATCCCATCCCCCAATGATGTGTAGATTCTGGTACTTACATAAGTCGACATCACACATCATAGCCTCATCACAAAACCATGTACCATTATCATGTGAGTAAGGTATTATTAATGTGAAGGACATAAACCTTATACCCAATTCTTATCATGCATGACACTTACCTCATATCACGTCCTCATCATCATTCGGTGATATTTTACACTAGACCACCATCACTGGGTAATATCCAAATCAAACCCACCATCACTGGTTGATCTCCAATAACAACCCCTCAACATTGGGTGATCACGAACACCATCCAATCATCGTTACTACTAAATGAAGAGCCGGTAATAGGGGTATCAAGTCATTTGATTCACCAGCGTACTAGATGTTTGTAACAAACGTAAAGACCAAATGAATATGTTATATGTAAGGCTATCCAACATAGATGAGGTTAAAAAAACAAAAAAAATTCATGATATATAGATAACACACAAAACAAAATATATGTGTTAACATAAAACACATTAGAAGACTCTATATCAGAACCACTACACAACTATCGATTTTTCATAATTACTACCACCACAAAATGAATCACACCACATAACCACACAATTAACATGTTCAAAATGAAGGTTCCACCTTTATCAGATTATGAGTTTCTACTAACATTAATTTACTAAACAATTTATTTTGACATAAACATAGCCCATTTATATATATAAATAACCCCACTTTTATTCATTTTCCAAACCATGTCATTATAGTTTCATCATTTCCAATAATCAGTGGCTAATTGGTAAACTAAAACATCCACACCGCATAATAGATTATGTATACCACATAAACCATAACCACAACATAATATATTCCAAACCATAACATCCATCCAATAAAATCACTGTAATAACAAAAATCTCAACCATCACACATCATCCCACAACACATCCCATGTAAGTGGACCATGCTTTCACTATCCAACACAATCCACACCAAATATGGTTTCCAATATAACTTCAAAAACACCAAAAAGATTCACAAAAACACAACATAATAATAATAAGTACCTCAACACACAAAAATAAATTACAAATTTTCTAATTTGTGATAATTTCATATTCATTAAATGATTGAATAACATAAATTCAATTTAATATAATGGGTATTTTAAAAAAAATTCTCTCTTTATGGGAAAAATTAAATTAAAAAAATATAAGTTATTAACTAGTTCACTTATAGTGTAACAGCCCAAGATTTTATAAAGAAATATTCTTTTTAATTTTATTAATGTCTTGTGTTGTACGCTACACCAAAAGATCTTGCACAACACGAATCCTTGTCTTGCCTTGCATTACACGCAATCGCGACCTTCCTCGATAGCGTGTGTAATACGCAATACCGAGTTTCACTAAACAACGATGTGCTATTAAAATATTATTAAAACTAGCCGTTATGAATAGTAATAACCACTTTTTAAAATTCTGTAAATCTTATTTTTCAAAATGAACTTCATTCTTGGATTCGGAGTATCGAATTTAGCCTAAGGTGAAATTTTGGTACTTTTCGGATAACTTTCATATTCTGATGAATAGTGAAAAATTACTAAATTATAATTAAAAACAACTTTTTTAATCGAAATAATTAAGAGTGATAAATTATTAATTTGAGTGGTTTTAAAGTATATTTAGAATATATTTTTACAATTTAATACAATGTTGGTCATTGGTTGTAATTTCACATTTAAACCAGACATAATCAAGTGTCAATCTTTTGATATATATTGTTTCCTAAAAACACGCTATTTATTTTAACAGCGGGATTTAATTATAAAATTAATTAATGCAACTTCTATGTTATGAATTTGGTAAAATAGATTTCATTTTTGAATTCGGAATATGAAATATAGCTTAGGATGAAATTTTGGCATTGTTCTGAAAAACATCAATTTTTGATGAATAGTGAAACTACTAAGTGGTAGTTAAAAAAACTGAATTTTTCATAAAATTTAATTTTGCGGCTTCTGTGAATGGAATTTCGAAAATCCGAGAGACACGGTTAATATCAAGGACTAAAATGTGGTTCAATGAGATGAAAATAATTTTTTGGTGAATAGTAACTTTTTACTTTTTTACCGCGGTTAATAGTAAATAGGGTAACTAAGGGTAAATATGATATTAATATTACCCTAACACATGTCCTAATTCTATTGGACAAATGTAATTCGACCAAAAACAAACTTAGGAATAAAATATGACCATTTAGGCCCACTTGGATTAGAGTAGGACATTTATTATTAAGTTATTTAAAGAAGGGTTGAAATAGTTAAAATCAAAGTTTAATAAGTAAATCATTTTTAATATGGGGTTATACATAAGATAAATTCGATTGTAAATATTCATTAGAAAGCTAAAAAGATTTCCTACATGATGGTATTTTATTTGTAATTTTTAGAAATCAAATAATTTAATTTGTTTATGACACAACGATGATGCAATAATTATCTTATTAATGAAATATTGACATAATTGATGTTATAAACACCAAAATATATGTAATTTGAGGTTTTTTATGAATTCCACTAATTTTCTAGGTTACTATGATATATTAATGTTGATTTAATCAACTTGGTTCGAACATTTAATTCTGTTATGACTTTCACAAAAATCAAATATCAAATAGTGTCAAAATTGACACAAAATTGTTTTTAAATCAAATATTATATTATTAATTGTTATTGTATTCCTAAAAATCTAAGGTTCGTCCAAATGACTTATATAAGGATATATATATTAATAATAAACAATTTGGGGTTCTTTTGGCATGTTATAGTAAGTTTATTAACCATATAGTGAAAGAAAACAAAAAGACATGGTAAAAGTTAAATTATTTAACTTAGAGTTAAATTTAATTGATAAGGTTAAACTAATATCCTAAACTTGTCTAAATTCTATTGGTTGATAGGATTTCGACCCCTCCCCACCTTAGCTTCGAAATAAGACCCTTTGGAACCATTATAAACCGATTTTGACTTTAATATAAAATAATATTTTGAGATATTCCTAAGGTGCCCCTCTCCTCCCTTATAAAAGGACACCTCCTCCCCCTCCTCCTCACACCAAATTGAGCACTCAAGCTCGGCCAACCCCTGCCATTTTCTCCTCTCCACTTCCCTAGAATAATCCTAGAGGTCCTGGTCTTCTCCAAAGACCAATCTTAGTTCCTTAAGTGGAGGATTCCAAGAGGCGTTCCAAAGAAGAGGTAATATCCATTACCGATCTTTTCAATTTCTTTCTTCTTCAACTTCTTCTTCTTTAGTTGTTTCATGATAAAGTAATAACATCAGTATTACTTACATACTGATATGTTATTATAAATATTAAACAACCCTAATTCACCTTCTATCCATCCTATTGAAAAATGAAATCACCGCGCGTGCGTACGTACGGAATACCGTCTCCACGCCGTGGTGTAATCTATTTTCCACCATCACCTTACAAGGATGGGTATAATGGTGGAATGAGTAACTATATATGATTATTATGAAGTAATATTGATACTGAAATAATATATATATACTCCAATACAATTCCACGATCATAAGAACGATATCATCACTCGTGCGTACGTACGGAATACCGTCTCCACGATGTGATGTGACTCGTTCTACATGATCTTCATTTCATAATGATTATATAAATGAATTTAATGAATGAATATGGTATATACTACACTAATACCATTCTGGAAATGAATTATCTATAACCTAAAGATAAGAATAAGAATTTATTCGACAAAACACGCATAAGAACAAAAAGTTATAAAGACCCGAGTAACAAGTAACAATGAAATATTACTAACAAGAATCTAATAATATGACCATATATGATATCATATCAATATGTATGATTCTGGAATAAGTCAATAACATTATTTAAACCATTATACATGAGGTTTGGACACTTACAAAGCAAGTCGGACCTAAGGTAAGGGAAATATCACAATCTCATTCTTATCCGAGATTGTTTGTACTTTGAAATTTACTGGGGTATATTTTATCATCCACATCCATGTTTCCTCAATATGTAATGTTATTTACATCCACCTAAAATTGTTTAAATCCAATTTTACCCTTCAGTGAGTTTTTAGTAAAAGATATGAAAGGAATCTTTTGTCGTTTTTCATACGAGGTAATTTTTGACTTTTCCGACAAAAGTACGAGAGGAATGTTTTTTTTACAGCACGAACGGATTTTTACGGTTTTATAAAGCCTTATTTTCATGAACCTTCCTCCAAAATATTTCATGACTATTTTCAATAAAATCTCTTTCTTTTAAAATTGCATGATGTTTTGTGAAAAGGAATTGATTTTGAAGAATAAAGTATATTTTCCTCAAGAATTCATTTCAAGTGTTTTATCAAAATTATTTTCCATCTAAGATAATAAAGGGTTATGTATCTATCCATATTCTTACATTGATTTGAATATGTTGTGATGGAATTATGTTTATGAATTCCTTTATCTTATATGAATGGTTTTATGATGTCATGTTGTTTAAGAATCCCATTTTTATTACATGGGTTATGCTATGATGTATGGTTTATGATTTCGTGGCACACATAAGAATGGTATCATTATGAGATGGGTGGGACCTATATCTCCCTCCAATGCATTGGGTAATGATTTTATATCTCATGAGATAGACATGGCTGGAATGGTAGGTTATACCGGTTCAGTGAAACAGGACTGAAACGAGGGTTACTCGATTCAGAAAGGGACTTTGTCCACAAAGATAGTCTTGGCATTGAGTCTTGACTAACAAGAAATGATTCTCTATGATTATGTGTGAATTTCACAAAGTTTCATGTTTTATGTTATGATTATTGTGATTACATTTCACTGCCATGATTTACCCCATGTTATGAAATTATGATCTCTTTTGCAGGTTAAGATTTCCAAAAGTTATGTGCTTTTGTATATGATGTGATTGATATTTTTTTGTTTACCCTTACTGAGCATTTGAGCCCACCCTTTTATGTTTTCTTTTCCCCAGGATATAAAGAAAGATTTTAGGTATAAAAAAAATAAGATCTTTATGGGAGATGTTGAAGATCTTTCACCACGATTAGAAGATTATATTCCGAGTTTCCAAAGACACTAAACTATTACGGTCCTTGTGTGTGTGTTTTTGTTATGTACTAAGTATTCCGCAAATGTAATGTAATGTCCATGTACGATAAGCTACTGGTCTCTACAGTTGGTATCAGAGGAAAGGTTTAGTCAACCTTTGGAAACTAGGATGCGAAAACGTTAGTGAGATCCCTAGAGATATTTCTAAGGTATGTCTAGGGATGTCTCTAAGGTTAAGTATACGTATAGGTTATAGTCCTAGAATTGCGCTAACGATCTTCGAATTTAACCTAAGATGTTAGATATTGAGGGTACTGCCCCTTTATTATGTTGTTTTTCCTAGCATGATTTTTGCCTCTCATACTATTCTTTTGGGGTTTTAGACGATGGCTGGAACCCGAAGGAACCATGTTAATGCGGAATGTGATGGGCAATGCAATGATTGTCCCCCTGAGCAACCAAACGATATGGGAGCCGGAATGAAAAATCTTGTAGCCATGCTCACACAACTTTCTCAAGCTATGAATCATGCAGGACTTCCAAACGAGCAAAGGAAGGAGCAACATTCTGTTGAATCCTTCATGAGGCAGCGTCCACCTTCTTTCAGTGGGTCTACTGATCCATTAGTTGCTAAACAATGGATTAGTACTACTGAAAAGATATTTTCAGTTCTTCAATGTTCTGAACATGATAAAGTCATCCTAGAAGTGTATCGTTTGGAAGGAGATGCTGATCAATGGTGGAATCTTATTAAGAATACGAGGCAAAGGGATGAAATTGAGTCTATGGAATGGGATGAGTTCAAGAACTTATTTTTCAATAAGTACTTCCCTCGTATTCTCCGAACAAAGATAGAGAAAGAGTTTCTTGAACTGAAGCAAAGGGATGATGAATCTGTTGGTACCTATGAAGCGAATTTTTCAAGACTTGCAAGGTACGCTTCTGGTATTATCATCCAACCTGAAAGTAAAGTTGATCGATTTTTCAGTGGCTTAAAACCAAGTCTTCGAAGGGAATTAGCTATAAGAGACTTCAGTAGCTATGAAGAAATTGTGCGTTGTGCTATCAAGGTAAAAATGGAAGTTGGTGTTACATATCCATCTCATGGGTTTAACAAGAAACGAAAGATGGAGTTCAAGGAGAAAACTCAGAATAATGGTGAAAAGAAGATGAATGTTTCCTTATGCACAAAGTGTGGAAAGAAGCATGGTGGAGATTGTCTTAAAGGGACTAGAAAATGTTTTAAGTGTGGAAAAGAAGGTCATCGAGCAGCTGAGTGTCGAAGTAATGGAAAATGGGATTCTAATGAAGTGAATAAAGCAAACACTGCAGAGAACGTACAACCAACACTTCAATGCTTCAAGTGCAAGGAAATGGGGCATTATGCTAATAAATGCCCTAATCCAAGGGTTAGTGATGATCGACATGAGAAACCGTTTAAGGCAAAGGACAAAGGTAAGTCACATGCGATCACTATTGGCAATGTTGAATATGACAACGATGTGGTGGAATGATTAAGTGTTTATGTAATGGGATTCAAAAATAATGTTGTATCTTGGAATATTGGAATATTTATGTATTGGTCTAATGTGGTATTCAAAGTGATTGAGATATTATGCGCATAATGAAGGGAAAACGAGAAAATGAAATGTTTAACAGTATTAATGAGCTCATGATTGATATAAGGACTAAGTGATATCATGGTTTGAGTATAAATAATTTTGAGGATTTTGGTATGTGTAAAGTGTTAACTTTTAACTGCATTCAAGTTTTCACTAAGGTTCAATGGGTATTCAAGAGAATACATTATTAAGGACTTTGAATGTTTGGAATGTGACCAACAAAACATATCTTATGATATATGGGGATCGACGATGGTGTTAAATCTATGGTAATCGTTTTCACTATGTTATGAGAGTGGACTGCAGTATTATGTATAAGCCTAAAGATTAGACTGGATTATGTTGGACATAAGTTAGTATTGTTTAAGGATAGAAGATTTTCGATATTATTGATGGGATGTTATAGTAACGTAGTTTTAAAAAAAGGACAACCTGCAGGACGAGCGACAGCCCATCGCTTCGGACAAGGCTGTAGGAATTGAACCCACAACCGAAGTGCGACTGGCCTTTATCGCCTACCACTAGCCTACAGGAAGTCCCTGTTTAGTAGAAACTAGTTTTATTATATTAAGTAGTATAATATATGAAGTATAAGCCCATTTTTGGAACCATATGTGATTAATCTCACTATAGATCGACTTATGTATATAATTTTTGCTAACCTTTTGTTTGAGACAGATGGAATGACCCGTCATTCTATCACATGATCTGCTTAAGAGATGAAGTGGAAATTGTTAAAGGCACAAACAACAGTGAGATTGTACCAAAATAAAGTAAGTATTTATTCTAATTCAAATTCTTTAACTTTAGGGAAATGATCTTGAAAACCAAAAATGTTGTCCTAGTTCTCTTATACCTGATGAATCAGATGGTACCTTAGAACGTCACAAATTTATGGATTTGTGATTACTGGATTTTCCATAGCTATGTTCTCTACCACTCTCCATCAGAACATGATGGTCAGATTTCTCTTCCATATCCATATTTTCACCTATGTGGAAACCCAGTGATTAGTTTATTTGGGTAACCGTTACGTTTCATACTTTTGTTTTTAAAGATTGGTTTTGATATTCCTTTTTACGATGTGAGTTTCTATTAAAGAAACTTTCGAATAGTAAATCATTTATAACCCCGATGAATTTCAAGGGCGAAATTCATTTTAAGGGGGGTAGAATGTAACAGCCCAAGATTTTATAAAGAAATATTCTTTTTAATTTTATTAATGTCTTGTGTTGTACGCTACACCAAAAGGAGCATGCACAACACGCATCCTTGTCTTGCCTTGCATTACACGCAATCGCGACCTTCCTCGATAGCGTGTGTAATACGCAATACCGAGTTTCACTAAACAACGATGTGCTATTAAAATATTATTAAAACTAGCCGTTATGAATAGTAATAACCACTTTTTAAAATTCTGTAAATCTTATTTTTCAAAATGAACTTCATTCTTGGATTCGGAGTATCGAATTTAGCCTAAGGTGAAATTTTGGTACTTTTCGGATAACTTTCATATTCTGATGAATAGTGAAAAATTACTAAATTATAATTAAAAACAACTTTTTTAATCGAAATAATTAATAGTGATAAATTATTAATTTGAGTGGTTTTAAAGTATATTTAGAATATATTTTTACAATTTAATACAATGTTGGTCATTGGTTGTAATTTCACATTTAAACCAGACATAATCAAGTGTCAATCTTTTGATATATATTGTTTCCTAAAAACACGCTATTTATTTTAACAGCGGGATTTAATTATAAAATTAATTAATGCAACATTATGTTATGAATTTGGTAAAATAGATTTCATTTTTGAATTCGGAATATGAAATATAGCTTAGGATGAAATTTTGGCATTGTTCTGAAAAACATCAATTTTTGATGAATAGTGAAACTACTAAGTGGTAGTTAAAAAAACTGAATTTTTCATAAAATTTAATTTTGCCGCTTCTGTGAATGGAATTTCGAAAATCCGAGAGACACGGTTAATATCAAGGACTAAAATGTGGTTCAATGAGATGAAAATAATTTTTTGGTGAATAGTAACTTTTTACTTTTTTACCGCGGTTAATAGTAAATAGGGTAACTAAGGGTAAATATGATATTAATATTACCCTAACACATGTCCTAATTCTATTGGACAAATGTAATTCGACCAAAAACAAACTTAGGAATAAAATATGACCATTTAGGCCCACTTGGATTAGATTAGGACATTTATTATTAATTTATTTAAAGAAGGGTTAAAATAGTTAAAATCAAAGTTTAATAAGTAAATCATTTTTAATATGGGGTTATACATAAGATAAATTCGATTGTAAATATTCATTAGAACGCTAAAAAGATTTCCTACATGATGGTATTTTATTTGTAATTTTTAGAAATCAAATAATTTAATTTGTTTATGACACAACGATGATGCAGTAATTATCTTATTAATGAAATATTGACATAATTGATGTTATAAACACCACAATAAATGTAATTTGAGGTTTTTTATGAATTCCATTAATTTTATAGGTTACTATGATATATTAATGTTGATTTAATCAACTTGGTTCGAACATTTAATTCTGTTATGACTTTCACAAAAATCATATATCAAATAGTGTCAAAATTGACACAAAATTGTTTTTAAATCAAATATTATATTATTAATTGTTATTGTATTCCTAAAAATCTAAGGTTCGGCCAAATGACTTAGATAAGGATATATATATTAATAATAAACAATTTGGGGTTCTTTTGGCATGTTATAGTAAGTTTATTAACCATATAGTGAAAGAAAACAAAAAGACATGGTAAAAGTTAAATTATTTAACTTAGAGTTAAATTTAATTGATAAGGTTAAAATAATATCCTAAACTTGTCTAAATTCTATTGGTTGATAGGATTTCGACCCCTCCCCACCTTATCTTCGAAATAAGATCCTTTGGAACCATTATAAACCGATTTTGACTTTAATATAAAATAATATTTTGAGATATTCTTAAGGTGCCCCTCTCCTCCCTTATAAAAGGACACCTCCTCCCCCTCCTCCTCACACCAAATTGAGCACTCAAGCTCGGCCAACCCCTGCCATTTTCTCCTCTCCACTTCCCTAGAATAATCCTAGAGGTCCTGGTCTTCTCCAAAGACCAATCATAGTTCCTTAAGTGGAGGATTCCAAGAGGCGTTCCAAAGAAGAGGTAATATCCATTACCGATCTTTTCAATTTCTTTCTTCTTCAACTTCTTCTTCTTTAGTTGTTTCATGATAAAGTAATAACATCAGTATTACTTACATACTGATATGTTATTATAAATATTAAACAACCCTAATTCACCTTCTATCCATCCTATGGAAAAATGAAATCACCGCGCGTGCGTACGTACGGAATACCGTCTCCATGCCGTGGTGTAATCTATTTTCCACCATCACCTTACAAGGATGGGTATAATGGTGTAATGAGTAACTATATATGATTATTATGAAGTAATATTGACACTGAAATAATATATATATACTCCAATACAATTCCACGATCATAAGAATGATATCATCACTCGTGCGTACGTACGGAATACCGTCTCCACGATGTGATGTGACTCGTTCTACATGATCTTCATTTCATAATGATTATATAAATGAATTGAATGAATGAATATGGTATATACTACACTAATACCATTCTGGAAATGAATTACCTATATCCTAAAGATAAGAATAAGAATTTATTCGACAAAACACGCATAAGAACAAAAAGTTATAAAGACCCGAGTAACAAGTAACAATGAAATATTACTAACAAGAATCTAATAATATGACCATATATGATATCATATCAATATGTATGATTCTGGAATAAGTCAATAACATTATTTAAACCATTATACAGGAGGTTTGGACACTTACAAAGCAAGTCGGACCTAAGGTAAGGGAAATATCACAATCTCATTCTTATCCGAGATTGTTTGTACTTTGAAATTTACTGGGGTATATTTTATCATCCACATCCATGTTTCCTCAATATGTAATGTTATTTACATCCACATAAAATTGTTTAAATCCAATTTTACCCTTCAGTAAGTTTTTAGTAAAAGATATGAAAGGAATCTTTTGTCGTTTTTCATACGAGGTAATTTTTGACTTTTCCGACAAAAGTACGAGAGGAATGTTTTTTTTACGGCACGAACGGATTTTTACGGTTTTATAAAGCCTTATTTTCATGAACCTTCCTCCAAAATATTTCATGACTATTTTCAATAAAATCTCTTTCTTTTAAAATTGCATGACGTTTTGTGAAAAGGAATTGATTTTGAAGAAGAAAGGATATTTTCTTCAAGAATTCATTTCATGTGTTTTATCAAAATTATTTTCCATCTAAGATAATAAAGGGTTATGTTTATATCCATATTCTTACATTGATTTGACTATGTTGTGATGGAATTATGTTTATGAATTCCTTTATCTTATATGAATGGTTTTATGATGTCATGTTGTTTAAGAATCCCATTTTTATTACATGGGTTATGCTATGATGTATGGTTTATGATTTTGTGGCACACATAAGAATGGTATCATTATGAGATGGGTGGGACCTATATCTCCCTCCAATGCATTGGGTAATGATTTTATATCTCATGAGATAGACATGGCTAGAATGGTAGGTTATACCAGTTCAGTGAAACAGGACTGAAACGAGGGTTACTCGATTCAGAAAGGGACTTTGTCCACAAAGATAGTCTTGGCAATGAGTCTTGACTAACAAGAAATGATTCTCTATGATTATGTGTGAATGCCACAAAGTTTCATGTTTTATGTTATGATTATTGTGATTACATTTCACTGCCATGATTTACCCCATGTTATGAAATTATGATCTCTTTTGCAGGTTAAGATTTCAAAAAGTTATGTGCTTATGTATATGATGTGATTGATATTTCTTTTGTTTACCCTTACTGAGCATTTGAGCTCACCATTTTATGTTTTCTTTTCCCCAGGATATAAAGAAAGGTTTTAGGTATAAAAAAAAGAAGATCTTTATGGGAGATGTTGAAGATCTTTCACCACGATTAGAAGATTATATTCCGAGTTTCCAAAGACACTAAACTATTACGGTCCTGGTGTGTGTGTTTTTGTTATGTACTAAGTATTCCGCAAATGTAATGTAATGTCCATGTACGATATGCTACGGGTCTCTATATATAGTGTGTTTAAATGATTATCATAAAAATAGTTTCATAGTCATTAATATAATAACATATTCTAGGCTCCCAAGAACCAAGATTTTAATCATCATCAATATACAATCATAATTCCATCAAATACAATAAAAACATATGCCACTCCTCATCCCATAAAATTCGATATATCAAATTGATTTTTTTTCTTAACATGAGCGTTAATATTCACCCAATGGATGAAATAAACATGAAATCCTCACATATTCAGTTCAATAAGGAGTGAATGAATGTCTTATACATCTAAAAATCATTCAAATTTTTTAATGAGGATGGAATGAATAATGGATGTCCTTATGACCATGGTTTCACCAAGGTTGGATCATATTTATATAATTAGACACCCTCCATATTAATCCAACCACCACCACACCCAAAGTATCCATCTACCGAAGAATATGATCCTATATAATGTATATAAAGTGAAAATTGAGAATAGGCAGAAAAGAATCACATTAGAATTTGCAACTCTCAAGCTCCATATTTCAATGTTGATGACCCACAAAGGATGAGTAAATGGTCTCCAAAAATATCATATGATTTTTCCAAGAGTTGTGAGAAAATACGAAAGGGGTATAGGGTTTAATGGTGTCTGGTAATTTATATTAAATCTTGAAATTAGAAGACCGTGGAAAAAATTTATCCACTAAGACACAAAGGTACTGAAACAGGATTAATCAATGGCATAATGTTAGGGACCACACTATATTAGCGATGGTCAAAATTTCATTTCATAAACATGATGAGGTCAACAATATAGACCAGATATACTAGGAGCTGGATCATAATTCATGTGAACTCCATATGTCATAGAATACAATCACCTCAAAAATTCACATACTATAGACCAACTCAACAATCTCACATCCTTGAAAAATAAAAAAACCACCAAACCCCCACTCTATAAGTCTATAATCCATAGGCACTACCATTATTTTTTAGAATAATATATAATACAAAAAAAATCCATTCCCATCGGAAATTTTATCTACAAATATGACATCCACTCCTCATATCCCTTGAAACTTCTCACAAGCAGAACCATGACCTGAATTTTTATAGAGTAATGGGAAAAAAATTTATGGATTGTTACATTAATTCTGCTCAAAAAATTATCATCATTTATAATCAAAAACAAATATATAAAAGAAAAAAAAATTAAGTGATCCAAAAAATTTGTGAGAAACCAATCATGTCTTTAATTATAAATAGAACATATCCTTTAGAGAAACACATCAAGAAGTAAACCACACCTCTCCCAAAAAGCGATTTTTAACACTATTTCAACATCCAAGTACCCCATGACAAACAAATACCACAAATACCTCAAAACACATTCTCAAACTCCCAAATTAGTTAAACCAACCTTCATCATTAATATATTCTCTTCATTGGGTGGCACCGACTAAACCACATAGTCTTTAAACATGACATAAATATAACCATCCTTCATAGGAAATGATTTTCCCCTCTTCATGTGATTTAATCAATATCACATTACCAGTAAGTGAAAAAAGAAACATACAAAAAATAATCAATATTGATGAGTCACATCATGAAGAACACGAAAAAAGTAAAAACTAAACATTACATCATGTTTTAGGTTCGTATATCCACCCTAGACACCCAAATACGGTTTTTAACACACTATGCCTCTATAGAACATGAATCAAGGGTTTGGTTAATATATAGATATATATCTTTCAATGATAATGAATATATGAATTTAAATCCACATATGTCACTGTATCCAGGATTCACAACTCTACCAAGTCAATTATGTGGTAGTCATTTTGATGATATCGATACTACCATGATACATGGAAGACATCATGGATCTTGTCCATTTGTGGTAAAATTGACAATAGATACACCCCCACCCTATCACACTACAACACCTAAAAAGTCATGTATTAGTAGGGAGACAACTTACTCACTCTATTAATCCTCTGCAACCATTAATGAAGGGACACTCTCAAGACATAGGGTCCCCAACCATAATCATCACGAGCCTTTATCAATTATCAGTAGAGGCCCTCTGCTGGTCCTACACCACTTTCATTCGATACATGATCATCTGAATCACCAAAGTCATGATCTAAACTACATAAGAACTATTAGTTAAAGAGTCCCAAAATCTTCCATGTATTATAGTAACACCCCGAAATTGTAATATTTTATTACCTTTAAATAATTCAATTTGTTTGATATCTTGATTGCCACGTAATGAGAAACTAAAATAAAACCATGACATTGAAATGTTTTTAGAAACATGACCATTGAATTATAGAGAATAAATATGATCAAAGGATTTATTATTTATATGTATGTAAAAAATAAAGTTTAAAATGAAATTAAATAAATTGTATTATTTTACCTAAAATGATTAATAAAATCATTTATTATTTAGAAAAGTATAATAAAAAAATCCATTGTTTTGATACACAATTACATATTAAGAAAAATATCATTACTGAAAAATTATGATTGTTATTAATAATTCATTAACAACAATTTGTTTTTTAATTGTTATTAAATAAGAATGACATTCATTAATATTTGAAAATGGCATAATCTAATTTAAACGAATTTCATTATATTTTATGATTTTATATGAAAACTAATTCATAAATTTTTTAAATTAAAATTAATAAAAATTATCTTCATTTTTTCATTCTTTATATGAAAATTGACATAATATGAACATTTTAGCCTTTAGGAAACAACATTATTAAAAATATAATTTTTTTATACAAAACTTATAATTTCATGGAATTTATACATATATAAAAATGTTATGTAATATTTCAGAAACTAATTGGTGATAATATATGAATATATGTAATAAAAATAATAATTGTAAAATATTTTTTAATCATATAACTCCTACGAAAAAATATTTTTAATATAATACAAATTTTACATTAATAAAAAATTATTTTTTCCATTTATCTAGATCAATTATTTTCAAGGGAGATTCAATTTTTTCTTACCTTGAAATTCCTACATCCATTATTTGTATTATAATGAATCAATTAATTTCATTAAAATATGATTCTTAAAAAATTGATCATTATATATAATAAAAAATAAAAATTTTTATTTCTCTAAAAACTATTTTTACATGATTAAGGTTATATAGATTAATATTAAAATTTCACAACTTTATAAATATTACATGATAAAATTATTTTAAATTTTTTAATTTTATTTATTAATTATTTTAAAGCATCACATTTAATCTTTTTCATTAAAATTAATTACTATGATTTGTAAAAAAATTACAATAGTGATTATAAATCTGAGTAAAATATATTTAATAAAAACCAAAAAACAATTACGGTTTTCTCCAAAAGATGGTAATGCGGTTAGTTCATAATCTTTAAATTTTTTCTCATCCATTTTTTCCATTTATTGGCATTTTTACATTAATAATATCATTACATTATTGAAAATTATAGGGTTACTTCAAAAAATACTCTTCCCTTTATAAAAGGGAAACATGTTCACCACTTAAAGAATCCTTTATCATTAAAATATATCCAAAAAATAATAAATTGTTTTCCTAATTCTTCTTTATTATGTGTTCCGAATTTATTTGCCACATTTAGTTATCATAGGGAATTTATTTCAAATGGGTCTTTAAAATAAAATTCAAGTCCCCTAAAAAAGTATTATCAACTAATTAGTTTATTTTATCCATCATAGTTTATCAAATTTAATATTCAAATAAAAATATAATGATATTAGAATAATTTACATTCTATAATGTTATAATATTATGTTTATTATCTTTTGTTATTCATATACCCTATGCCTTAAGAAATACAAAACTTTTGTGCATGTATTGTGCGGACTACCACCTTCATGACACAATTAGTTTAAATGTCCATCACCGCCTTAAAAGGATGCATATAAGGAGAGTAAAAAATGATTAATATGATTTTAAAGAAATAATTATATTCATGTCATTCAAAATTAGGTAACCTATTAATGATATTATTAATAAATTATTATTATTAATTAAATCATTTAAAATGAGTGAACTAGGAGGAAATTGTTCTCTTTTTTCTAAGAAACAAATTTATTTAAATAATATTCTCATAATAATTATTTTATATTCTGATATATCACACTAATAAAAACTAAATAAGTTCATTATTCTTATTTTATAATTTTACTATATCAAAACCACCACAGATCATTCATTAAATTGAAGTATGTTCACGTTTTGGTCGGTTTAACCACCTACATGAACAATAATATGCATTTATTACATAGAATAATATAAAAATATATAATAGTATATTACAATATTATAATGTTAATAATTCTTTAGTTGTATTATTATGTCAATATTTAACACATTAATTAAAAAATAACCATTCCTTTATTAAGAAACACTGAATTATTCTCATCGTCGATTTCAACCCTATGAATCGTGATCAAAACAACCATGTAATGAAATTATAGCTTTATAAAATATATTTTAACATCCAATATAATATAGAAGGAGATATAATTGTGATTTAATATTAAATGCAATATATATCAACACATATTTTATGAAATTAATTCAATGCGATAAAGATTACATTCACCTGGTGTTAAAAATAGGTAATAAATAACATATATATATATATATATTAAAATATTATAAATGAAAATTTTATATTGTTATATTTATGAATAAGGTAATATATTTTGAAATTATGATAATAATTTAATTATTCCAATTATTTGGTTCAAGTATAGAATGATTCGAGACTAAGGTTAGTGGTTTCATCTCAAATGCCTTTATTTGAGACCTGTTTAGTATTATGTGCCTTATTTCATTTATGCAGTGTATATTAAACCTACTTGTGAAATAAAATCAATAATAATATTTTAATAATATAATTTTAATGTTAATTTCATGTCAAATCTTTCATGGTGTTTTGATTAATGTTTTAATAATTTTATATGGGTGTTCTTGGTCTTAGTTTTGATTCTTCAAGATATAATAAATATTATGCGCCATGATTCATTTTTATAGTATATTAAATAAACATGGATATATTTTTATTATGATAATTTTATTTAATGTTACTCACAGAAAAAAGTCTTCACTTATTAAAACAAATATTGATTCAATTGTTTCCCCAGTGGAAAGTGTTTTTGGCAACTCGGTTTTCATTTAGGCAGTTATAATCATTACATTAAACTTATTTCATATATGTTGGACATATTTTGACATTTTATTATGTTATTTGGTATAATATATTTTCAGTAAGTGGACATAAATTCATACCACATGATCCATTTGACATATATTTCTCACTACTTTGGATATGTTCTTTTAAATCTGTCCACTTCTATTCTCTAGATGGAATATGATCATACTATTCCAATATTGATTTTGACAAATTCTCATTGTTATATATGGTGTGGGTATCAAATATTACATAACTAAGATTATATTATTCCCACCTAGAAGACATGATATCCTATTTACATGGGGAATTTATTTTATTACACTATATTTTTAGTCAATTATGGAAGATTATATGAATGTTGACTATGTATTGTTTTTCCACCCACCTCCTTTCTCAAAATTGGTGATGATCATGTCATACATTTTCTAACATGGGGGACAATATTGAAATTAGTTTTGGTTAAGGGATACTAATTCTACTTATTCATGTGTTGATATTCTATATTTTTCATTATATGAATAATTATTTTTTTATTTGGCCTGATGTTCCATTGGGAACTGTATAAAAGTTCATATTAACTCTTATCATGAAAACATTGGTCTTAGATAGGAGAAAAGAGGGTCTTGGAAATATATATCTTCATGATGGATTGATAGGTCTCATGGGGAAACTAATCTTAGCTATTTGGTGTATGTTTGTAAATTTTAGCAATATGTCTTCACTTTGGTCTCCATTATATGTAACATGTCTTGATATGAGGCATTGACAATATGTTTTTTATTTATTACATCATGAATTCCATTAGTATGATAGAATTATTATTTATTTATTTGTTTTCTTTTAATTTCATGGATATATACTTCTCTTAGATTGAATATGATTATGGATTAATGTTGTTTAAATACTCATTCCATAATATTTAGGCCATGTATATTCCATGATCGCTCCAATAATATGTTTCCCTTACTAAGTGTCTGTGGTCAGACCAATATTATCATTCCATTCAGTATTTTATGAAGAAAATTTGTAATTTTTACATGTTTAGAATGATATTGCATATGGAATAATTTACGGGATATGTTCACGAAATATAATTAATTAAGCTATTTGTTATATATAATAAAAATATTGTAAATTAGTGTATAATGGAATGGGTTTCATTAGTTTATTGTGTGTATTAATTATAGAAATCTTTAAACCTAAATTTATCATTCATATTTTATATATTATATAATAGTTTTTATTTTTTTAATTATAGATGTTATATTTAGGATTTTATAGATTACATGAAGGAATGTAGATTTGGTATGTGTATATGAGCACCAAATCAAGGAATCCAGGTATGGGGAATAAAATTTGGCATAAAATTATTTATTTAGAAAACATTGGTGTTTGGGATGTTATTTATGGATAATTTAAGGATTTATTTGTTAATTATGATCATAATTTAAATAGAAGATATAATTCATTTTAATTGTATAAGACATAATACTAATGAAAAAATTCATATTTTATTTGTGTATTTGGATGAGAAAATCATAGAAATATGTTTAAGTATTGGATTCCATATTGATATTTTGGAATATTATACATTATGTTTTTTTTCTAGAAATTCATATCTTTCTAGATTCATGGATATTGATGTTGCTATGACATAGATGATCCTAGGTATAATCTTCTTAAAATGGTTTGTTTAGCATTAACATTGTAATCATTATGATTAAAAATGAGAGTGCATAAGACTTTACACTTGCGGAGTCACTCTTAGGGGATATACATTTTTTAATCATATTCTATTTATGAAAAATAATAAATTTTTTAAAAATTATGTTATCTAATTTGGTAAGATAACCTAATACAAAATTATCATTAATAACTAAGGATTGACCAAATAGATTCAAAGGTTGATACGAAAGTATCATATAATAATAGAAGGTGTCACAAGGGACGAAATATTATGATTGATTTTTATATATATTTATTACAGATATAATAATAACTATTTTGGTTTTTTTATTAGGATGAAAAATGATCACATAAAGGAATATGGGATCATTACATACCCAAAAACCTCTATGTAATATAAAATATTGGGGAGCATACTTAAATGTTTTATAATATTATTATATCTATGTAATGATGTAAAATGTGAGTTTCCTAACCTTAAATATGGTATTGAGATTAATTTTTTCTTGAAAATCATAGTAATATTCATTAGTGAGTGATATGTATTGAAGATATAATTGTATATTCTAAATTTTATAAGGATTGTATGTAAAATATAAGGATTAATATTGATAAGTTTTAATTTAAATATATCGATACATATATTAAATGGTATTAATAACCCTGAAAATTTATATAATAATAGTGTTATATTTTTTTATAACTATTATTGCTCATATGATTAAGGTGTTTATAACGCTTATTTTTAATATACATTTAATAATTTGATAATAAAGGATGGTTTGAATTTGAAAATGTAATTAATACAGTACTGGTTACCTTTGGATTGATAATTGATTCATTATTGTTTTGGATATGTTCATCTAATTTTTTCGATTATGATATATCATGATTAGTTTATCAACTATTGGTCAATATCAATTGAGGGTCAAAGATAGATTAAAATTTTGTAAGAATATATAATTTCAATGTTGTTAAATTTCCTAGATATTAAAATATATTTGGTTAATGATGTGTTATTGAGATTATTTGATTAGGGTATACACATACTTGGGTATATTAGTGTAGTAAAAATTAATGTTTTTTAAGAAGGATAAGATTGATTTTGAGAGAATATATTTAACTGATTATTATGTTTAGAATATTTTATGTATGTTCAAGGTAATTTGGTATCTCATGTTTAAGGATAAGGAAAATAAATATAAGGGAACCCAATTAATTGTATTAAAGGACAGACCACGAATGGTATCTGTTAAACTGATAGTGATACAATTTTAATAAAATCTGATAAAATTTGAGTTGTATGAACAATTTGTCACCATTATAGTGATATAATGTGAGAAATTTTTTGTATCAATTTTCCAATGGATATTTTTGATAATCTATATATAATTATCATCATTAATACTAATTATTTTTTGTTTTAGTAATAAATGAAGTTGTATGCACCATGAGTCTGGGGGATAATGTGAATATTACATCAATGATGAACCTATAAAAATGGGATATAGAGTGTTCAACCTTGTGATTATGAAAAACCATAAATCATTAAATATGATTAACAATGTGAACATAGTTGATGTCTCAAAAACACTAAGAGAAATATAGAGTCTCATGAAATATCGTGTGATGAAGATAATGAAGGAAATCTGATCAATTTTATAAAATTCATAAATGTTGGATGAAGTATGCACTAAATTTATATAAGGGGTAGGTAAATGATTTATGTGTGGTGATTAAGTTTATTAGATTCAAGATTGTATAGAAAAAGAGAGAATTTACATAAACTAATTGCTTAAATTGAGAGAGTTTGAGGAATAATGCTATCCAATGTTCAAGTCCAATGGTTAACATGGAATATAATCACTAATAAACCTAAAAAGATTGAAAATACTGTGAATGTACTATAAATGAATTTGTAAATATGTTTTGACCGTATATTTTCTAGATCTATATGTTATGTTTTTCTTCAACAACTTATAGACTTTGAGTTATAAAAAAACATCCCTAGAGATTTGATTGTAATATAAATATTTTTAAAGATAATGGTATGACATTCCTTATTAATGTTTATATAAATCCCTTAGTATAATTATTTTTGAAAGTAGAAATGTGTGATCTCTCTTTATAATGTCAATAGAATGATTTTCATATCGAAAAATCCCATTACACATTATAAATGAATTCATGATCATCTAACATTGTATGATTAATTATGAGTTCCATATAAAAATTACCCTAATATTATGATTCAAATTTCAAGGACATAATTTATTTATGGGAGGAAATCTAACACAACAAATTCAAATATAGGATTACCTTTAAATATGTTAATGTTCTTGATATCTTCGTCCACATGAAAAATCTAACAAAAATTAAACATCTACATGTTAATACCATTAAAAACATAGTAGTTGAATTATGGAGAATGTATATGATTAACTACATTTAGAATTATATATATAGAGGGAAAATAACAGCTAACTTGAATCTTAATTATCTTCAATTAGTTTAACTAAAATTACTAATATTGTGATTAATTATTTATAAAAACATTTTTTTAGAAATATTCATTTATTGAAATAGACATTTCTATTACAATAAAAAATGTATTATGATAAATTATGTATGATATTAATTAGTTTTTAATAAAAAATTTAATGTTTACTGATCGGAAATAATAATAATATTCGATAATATTAGAAAATGTCATTTTTAAATTTAAACAATTTTTCATAATATTTTATGAATCTATTTAAAAAAATTATTTATAAACATTTTATTTTTAAAATAATAAAAATTATCTTAATTTTTATATTCTATACCAAAAAAATGGCTTATTTTAAAAATATGTCCTTTTTTAGAAAATATGGGTTTTTGTTAAAAATATGGTTTTCACAAAACATTTAATTTATATAACTCCATCCATATATAATAATTATATATAAGATTAGAGAACCATTTATGTTATTAAATGTGAATATATTGAATAAAATTATTTATTTAAAAATATAAATTCATCTTATAAATCTTATGTCCAATGTTTTTAGAACTAATAAAAGTGTTAAAATATAAAAATTTATTTGAGTCTTTTCATTGAATAAATTATCTTCAATATAGATTTGGTTTGGGATTTCATTGGAAGCCCCAATGAATAATTTTTTTTATAATAAATTATTAAATTTATATTATCTTGTTATCCAAAATAATTTTATCATTAATATAAATTTAATTCATAAAGATGTCATTTCTCTAAAAACTTGTTTTACATGAATCAATGTATTTGTTTGAAAATTTAACATTTCAAACCATTATAAATATTATTTTAGAATATTTTTATAAATTTAATTATTACTATAAAATTAGGTAATATTTTTAATCATAATCTCTACAATTAAAATTTATTATTGTGGTATGAAGTAAATTAAGAAGGTAAAGTTAAATTTGAGTAGTAGTTAAGAAGTTAAAAAAATCAATAAAACAATCAATGATGCATTAAAATGATTTTTTTTAGTTTACTTTCACCCCAAACTCGTTTTCCACATATTGGATTCCATTTTGTGTCATTTTCACCTTGATATTGACATTGCATTATTAAAAATTTATGTTTTACTCTTAAAACTACCCTTCCC
This sequence comes from Viscum album, assembly GCA_963277665.1. Classification (NCBI taxonomy): domain Eukaryota; kingdom Viridiplantae; phylum Streptophyta; class Magnoliopsida; order Santalales; family Viscaceae; genus Viscum; species Viscum album. The sequence continues at coordinate 1,677,823,752 of OY728133.1, forward strand.
ATAACTTATAAAAGGGTAACATATTCCCTACATTAATACTCTCTTATATTTAGAATTTATCCTTTAAAATATTCTATTTTATAATTATATAACACTATTCACTATCAAATTTTGTGGGAAACAATTATTTTTCATAAGTCCTTCATTTAAAGGTGTCATAAAATTAAAATTCAAATCCCCCGTGTGATTACTATAAAATACCTAGTTTCACTTTTTAATTAATTATTTAAAATTTATTTTATCCAAAATTTTATAATTATATAAATTAATTATACTATATAAATTTTATTTTCTTATTTATATACCATATCTATTAAGATAAATGAAACAATTGTTCAGGTGTTCGGGGGGCTACCACCTCTACAATACAACAAGTTTCATTTTCTATCACTTTTCTTAAAAGGATAGATATAATGGCTATATTAAAGGATAAATATTATCATAATGATAACATTAAGGTTTAAGTATTATAAATAAGGGATCTTTTTTAATGATATTATCAAATAATAATTATTGTTAATTCAATCATGTGAAATGTGTGAACTCTGTGGAAAATTATGTCTTTTTTCAATGTAACACTTTTATATAACTTATAAATTTTTTATATTTCATCCCAATAGTTAAATATCACACAAATAAACACTATATAATATCATTTTGATTAATTTATAATTATATTAGTATAAAAACACCTCATAATCATTCCTTAAATTTGTGTATGTTCATGTTTGGGTCAGTTTAATCACCTAATTGAATAAGACAATGCATTTATATCATATATGATTATGAGAATATATATATTTTTATAATAATATATAATTATGTATATAATGCTTTTTATTAAGGAGAGGTTATAAAATTTTTTAACTCATCAATTAAGAGATCACATATCGATCATTAAGAATCACTGAAACATGATCATTACTAAGTTAAACCCCATGGACTATTCCCAAAACTACCATGGAATGATATTATAGAATAATAGAATATCTTTTAAATTATATTATAGTATATTATAAGATACAGCATTCATTTAATTTGTAAAAATAATATCTGCCAACAACTCTTTTAAAACCAGTTCAAAGGGATAAATATTACATATATCTGGTGTTGAAAATTGGAAAAAACTAACTAACACAAACACACATAGAAATATATATTCATATCATGATTATTAATGAGAAATTTAGGTGATTATAGTTATGAATAATGTTATTAGTTATGTATTTAATGAGATTAATTTAATTATTTGTTACATTTGGCCCAAGTGATTAATGAATTATTGTTAATGTAAGCGTTTTCATCTCAGATTTCACTCTTTGAGGAATGTATGGTATTATTCACATAATTTATTTTATGTGGTGAATATACTAACAATTTATGATATAATATCAATAATTATATTTTATTGTGGTTATGTGATGATTATTTTTAATCTATATATTCTAATGTTCATTGAGTGATGTTTTACTCAAGCAACATGGGTTTTCATGGACTCTAATCAAATTCTTTGAGACATAACACATTTTCTATACATGGATTACATTATTTGGTGATTTACTATCCATAGATACATTTTTACTACAAACTTTGTATTTCATGTTATTTAATAAGAAAATAATCTTTTTTTAATTTAATGTTTATTAATTCAATTGAATATGGAGAAGTAAGAGTTTTTGGTTACCCAATTTTAATCATTGGGTTATAATAATTCCCATTAAATATTTAATATATGTTAAGAATAAGCATTCCATTTATTTGGTTATGTGGCATAATATTTTTACTTTCAAGGGATAAAAACATTGACCACATAAACACATGAAAAAATATTTCTCACTTCCTAGTAAATTCTCAATTGAAACCATCCACTTTTTTCTATGGATGGATAATGCTCATGTTATTCCAGTATTGATATAGCTGAATACTCATTGTTCTACATTGTATAACAGTTTAATTTAACATAAATTATATTTGAATATATTCTCATAGAAAATAAATATTCTATTGAAATGGGGAAAATTATTGGCATGACCAATATTGTTATTCCAATACAGATGATTAATATTATGTTGACTATGTATTATTTGACCACACACCTTCATTCCCATGATGGATTATAATCATATTTTCTATATATTGAAATGTTAAAATATATTGAAAGTATTAATGATTATTGTCTACTAACATTTCTTGATCATGTATTTATATTTTTTATTCTTCATTATATAAATTTTTATATTTTTATTTTGCCAAATGTTCTTTAATGAATGGTCTGAGAGGACTTGTTGACTCCTACGAAGAATTTATTGGAAAAAAACATGTGATCGGTGGGTCCTAAAATTATATAAACCTATAATAAATTAACATGATTCCAAATAAATGTTTCATATTTGGTGTATCCATTTCAAATTTAGTATGATGTTTTACACTGGTTTTTAGGATAAGTAATGTTTTTTGTGACAAGTCCTTAACAGAATGTTTTTGATGTCTGAAAATATATATTCTATTATAATAACATTATCATTACTAATATCCATGTTTTCATTTCTTATAACACCCCATGAATTTAAAAATATATTTATAAAAGAATGATTGAAACACAATGTCCCTAAAAAATATCACTTTGTTATAACATATCCAATAAACATAATTTCTCCACCTCTGTGTTTTGAATTTTGAATAACTGACATGCACTATTTCATTCAGTATGATATTTAGTGACTAAAAAGAAAAAATAAATATTTGGTGAATAAAATAATACCATTATGAATAGTAATAAATATTAATGAGTAGTAAATTGGACAAAAATAGAAACTTCACCCATGAATGTATAATTATAACTTAGACATCTAAAGAGTTGAAAATGATCATAGTATAAGTGTATATTCTTGCCTATAATAAATATTATAATAAAAATTTTATTATTAATTATATAATTTAAAAATAAAAAGTATTTTGATCAAATTTAATCATAAATTGTTACATTATTGTATTATGGTCATATGATAATTTTATGGGACCTTGATTAATTTCTCAAGTTATTATAAAAGAAGATGTGTCTTAAATGATGATTTTTGGAATAAATTATGATTTTATTTAAAAGTTAAATTAATATTATTTTGAAAATTATTTTTTGAAAATGGAGATCATTTTTTAAATCTAGTCATTGAAAAATGGTATGTGTGAAGCTTTGTAATTTTTATAAAATATATATATTTTTGGGAATAATGAATTACGGTAAAATACAGAATATAAAAATTATTAGTTAAATACACAATTTATGACTCTATAAGTGATGTAAGGAATATTTGTTCTAACACACATGAAAATATTACTATTAGGTCTCACTTGAAACTACACTTTTGTTTGTCATGATGGAAATAATATAATAATCAATTAAATATGAAAAATTCACTTCTCTCTTCCACTATAAAACTCCACCTCTCATACTCATCTATTCACTATTCTATGCATCCAAACTCTTCAAATTTCAGCCCAAATACCCTTATCTAGTCTGTCCCTAGGACCAAGATTCTCTTGGCCATTCCAAAGGACTCATATTCCTTCATTGAAGGAGGTTCTCAAGGAAGTTATTTCAAATGGTAAATTACCTTTCTTTTTCATTTACTTTCATTTTAATGTATCTTATTTTGTTATCCTCTCCTAACCTCCACTTTTCAAATTACCATTATAACATCAGTATAATATATACAAAAATTATATAATGTTAATTTAAGAACCATATTCAATAATATTACTCCCTCCATTTTATTTTTATGAATGAAATCATAGTCCATGAGGTTCCAATTTATAACCTTCGTGGATGACAATGTTTTTTTCCTGAATTTATCCTTAATAACTATTTAAGAACCAATTTTTATGGTTGAAATATATTATAATAAATTTAATATTACCTAATTAACATTCATGAACCAGTATATATACATATAATTAATTTATATGACAAAAATAGTTCATAATAATCCTAATGCCGCCAAATAATCGAAGTTGTTGTAATCTAATGATTCATCCTCATTCCATTTAATCAAATGATATAAATGACCATTAATAATTCTTGATGTTCATAAATAATATTTAATTTCAATTTTTGATTCATACAACAATTCTACATGAACCACATTACTTAAAAACAAGTGGACCGATTATGAAAATAACGAAAACGAACACTCTGAAATTATGTAATTCAAAACAATAAATTATTAATATGGGCATAAATGAAATAAAATAAATTATGATAAAATAAATATATGTCTAATATGTTATGATATAAGTTATTTATAATTATAATTTTCTATTTATGGAGATTATGATCAATAATGTAACATGTTCAGATTTAAGGCAAGGGATCTTCATCTCACATCCATTTTTGTGAGGTTTTCCATATTCACTACTAATGCTTATGAATGGTCTATGCATACAAAAAATCAATGTAACATATCATGAATATATTATTTTTATTCAATGTATAATTTTAATATTATATATTTTGTTGTAAATAAATCCTTTGATTACAAAGGTCTAAGGGTTTTCTAGCAGAATTACAATTTTTTATTCAGGTTATATTTATTGTTTAATTACCTCTATAAAATTCTTATGTTTTATTATGAACTCCTCATAAATTCTATGTGAGTGTTTTATATATGTTTACCAACCAGACTACTTCTTTATTTTATGAAGAGTTACACATTATGAAAGTAACATTCAAAATTATTTCTGAAATACAAACACAATTCAACAAAACTTTTAGAAATATTACCCATTTTCATGTGTACACTAGAATATGTATTATGTCACCATTATTCTTATAAAAACAATAATTTTATAATGATAAATGATATAGGATAATTTTTGGATATAATATAAAAAACATGTCTTTCCACATTAAAATTCACATTAATAATTTCAATAAACTACTCAAAAATTATTTACTTCTAAAGAATCTTATGAACTCTTTTTATGGGATATCACGTCAGTGGAACATAATTTATGACTATAATATAATATCAATGTCCTAGTATTTTGTTTTCTATGATATTAATTTTGAAAAACTGATTTCATGGGAAATACAATGAATTTTCAAAAAATAACTCTTCATTCAAATGTAAAAAAAAAAAATTCTCATCTCACATTATCTTTTATGAGATATATTACATGTTCACCACATACTTATTTCATGTTGTGTATGTAATTTTATTTGGTAAATCATATCAACAGTCTACTTATTCTTAGGATATTATAAGGGATTGTGATTTTAATGATTCAAGGTGGTATGAGACACTTCGGAATGATTATGTATTATTTCCTCAATGGGTTTTCAAAGATATCTTTTAAATGTATATTCATCTATGTCAATTTCCAATTTTCATCCTTGTAAATTATTTTGTTTTATATCTTATGATATCATATTCCATATTTAATTGAATGGTTTATGATTATTTTGACTGTGGATGTGCTATCTTAACCACATCCACCAATTTATTCGGAATGGTTAGGGTTTAAGCATAATGTATGGGGAATGTTATTTACATTTAATATATTAGTTTCAATATTGATATATATGTTTCTTGTAGTTTTTTCATATCATATGATGATTACATTGGACATAGAATGTGTCGTCTAGGGCTCTCTATATCCCCTCAATGAATTTATATGTCTCATGAGAAAAACTATGGTCAAGGCACAAGGGCTTGAAAATACGATTATTTATGGACATGGAATGATGCATCGATGTTATAGTTATGTTTCACCGCATTATGAATTCCATCATTAAAAAAATAGTATTGATGGTTCATGTGGTAATTCGACTTATAGAATACTAATGATTATTCTATATTTTGGCATTACCAGCTCAGTTCTAATTCCAGTCAAATTGTGATCACGTTTATTATTTTTAAAGGAATGTATTTTTTGTTATTCAAACATCGCTAATGTTTTTATATCTTATGTTGTATTTTATAACCATACTTAGTGTTTGAGCTCACTCTTGTATTATGTTTCATTTTATCTATATATGAATAGATTTTTTTATGAATGACCTACAAGGATCATCTTATAATGTTGAATGATCCCAATAAAACTTATATGTTTTTTTCTTTTCATGTTTTAATGTTTAACATTTGTATGTATATATTATTACAATAATACTAAAATACTTGGTCTATAATGATTTTATTCATAGTAATCATGCCAATGTATTAAAATAAGGCACCAGCTCTGTGATACTGGGTTCATGTCCATATAGTTGTAATCAAAAGAAGATTAGTAGAAATCATGGAATATAGATTTAGAAAACATTGTTCAGGGAAAAAACTAAGATTGTATTTGAGGATATACATACAAGAACATCCTGTTATTTTGGTAAGAAATGGATTATATAGATCTTTCTAGAAAATAAATCCATATCTGGATAAAAACAGATAGAGGTGGCTCTGGAACAGATGTAACTAGGAGTGAGGCTCTAACAAAGAGTTTTGGTCTTGACCCATGGTATCCTAGTACATGAAAATGGTCCTTTCTAAACTCTTGGTATTAAAACTCCCATGGGATATTATTATGATAATTCCGATTTCCATTAAAATTTATTATGAATGAATTATTCCATAAAAGTAACCAAACTATTTGGTTCTATTATTTATGATGCATAAATTTATGTTATGTGATTTACCTTTTTATAGGGATTGGTTGTTCATAATTTTATGAGATAAAATTTAATGTCGATTTTATTAGAAATGTCACATAGTAGAAGAAATGAGAACACCATTAATGCACGAGATGTGAAGAGTAAGAAAGATAATATCTATGGTGTTCAAAAGGAGTTATATCAAAGGAACATTTTCTCCCAAGTATCCTCATCATATGAAGAAATTATATCATGTGTTGACAAGGAATGTAAAGACTTCCCCTAGTCCAATGCCTTTAAACGAATGAAAAATAATAAGGGGATGGTAGGGAAAAGCATGGATAAATGGGCGAAAGGATGGTTGTATTTTACCACATGTAATAATTGTGGATGGAAACTCCATGATATGTTCTTGGGAGGAAAATGAATTTTATTAAGTTGTGGAGAAAAAAGACACCATGATATTAATTTCAACACATGGAAAGAATTTCCGAATATTCAATGCTTCAACTACAAAGAGATGGGAGACTATGTGAATCAATTACACAAGCATCAATGGAATATACCCCAAACAATAATTTATAATATGTATCAAGTTATGATGCTACAATAAATAAAGTATAATGATTAATATAACTAGTCAATAATCATGTCAATTGAATATTTTTTCAGTATTGTACTTGTCATAAGAATTATGAGATTTATAACTATTGTACTGCAATACTATTTCATTATGGATTTGGGGTCATATGGTGAGTGGTACAAAGAAAAAGTGATTCAGTAAAATGTAATACATTTTAGAAAACACATGATTGATGGAAACACATCACTTAATATATATATATATATATATATATCATGTTGAGAAAATAATGATGAAATGATTGATTTATATAAGTATTGACTACTATGCAACAGATTAATGAAATGTCGAGAAGTAATCTATGCTATCATCAATAGAGTTTACAACACTTTTGGATTTAAGGAATATATCCAACAAAATGTATATTACATAAGGAATATAGAGGAAGGCATGTTCTTGATATGGTTTTTATGGTAATTCATTTTATTACAATATTTACAAAGGATACATGATAAAGTTATTCACATGTTTGGATTGTGAATTTTAGAGCTTCTTTTTGTTGATTAAGGGTTAATGATAAGTTCATCTTGTTAATTTATAGGCCTTCATTAAAATGTGTTAAATCATTATATTTTTTATTTTTTAACAATTTAAGAAATGGTTTATGTTAGTCATTTTATGGGATTTCTAGTTTAATGTTAATACATGATGGTTTGGTTATTTTTCCATGACTATGTTTTCCATTTAGAATTCATTGTTTTGTAGTAATCGATGCTTTTCCATTTCATCATACTAATAGATTATTTTAGACATATTCTTGATGTGGTTCTCCTATAAGAGAATTTTAAAGTATCAACAATTAACCTTTGATGTTCAATTTCATATTTCGAGAACAATCTTTTAGTAATGAGGGGATAATGTAACAACCCAAGAATTTAAAGATATAACTAAAATTGAATGCATGATTCACTAGGTCTCTAAAAAACACCAATTTTTTATAACCTATAAAATTAAAATTATTTTTCCACCTTTGTGTTTTGAGTTTTGAAATACTGACATAAACTGTTGGGATCATTAAAACATTTATAGTCTATTAAGAAAAATGTAATTTTTTGTGAAAAGTAACATAACCTTATGAATATTGATGATTTTTAATTAATTTTAAATTGGAAAAAAATATATAAACTTCTCTTAGGAATATATAAATACAATTTACACATCTTAAAAGTGTAAAATTGGTAATAGTATAAGTGTCGGTATATTTTTATGTCATAAATATTTTAATTACAACATTATGAATAATTTAATTATTTAAAATAAAAAATTCATTACATATAATTTAATTATAAATTGTTACATTATTTTCTTATGTTTGTAAGATACTTTTATGGGACTATGATTAATTTTTCATGGTGTTATAAAAAGAGTTATGGTTTTAATGATGCTTTTTTGAAATAAAATATGATTCTATTTAATAAATAAATTTATAATATTTATAAAATTATTTTTAAGAAATAGAGTTCATTTTTGAATTATACACATCGAAATATGTTACGGGTCATTTTTTGGGATTTTTCTGAAATTCATGAATGTTCTATGAATAGTGAAATATGGTAAAATACCGTATATATAAATTATCAGTTAAATACACTATTTGTGACATCATAAGTGATGTAAGGACACATTGTGTGAACTAACATGCACTTATTACTGTTATGGATAAGATGAAACATCGTTATTGGTGGTCTTGAATTAAATAATAAAATGATGAATTAAATATTCAAATTTCACTCATCTTCCCCCCTATAAACCCCCCTTCTCCATCTTATCATCACTCCAATATGAATTGATGATCCTCAATGTTCTGCCTAGATACACTTCCCTAGTAACCCCCCCCCCCCAAACATTAAGCTCTTGATCTTTCCAATATAACAAAATCCCTTTCGTTAAGGATGTTCTCAATGATGTAATTTAAATAGGTAAATCACCTTTATTTTTCATTTAGTTTCATTTTATTTATATTCTTTTGTTATAGAATAATCAAATCCTTTGTCCAAATGATTATGATAACTCCTATATCAAATATATATACTGGAATAATATCATGTGAATTGTGGAACCATCATTAATATTCTTAATCTCATCCTATTATTTTTATAAATGAAATCAATGTCCATGAGGTTGTAATTTATAACCTTCATGGACGATGAAGTTTTGTTCTTAAATATTTCCTTCATTAATGGTCATGAAACCATTTTTTAGTTTACATAGACTATAAAAAATTTATTATAGCGTAATTAATAATCAGGAACCAGCATATATACATATTATTAATTTAAATTACAGAACTAGTTCATAATAAACTAAATACCGCCAAATAATTAAAGTGGTTGTCATCTAATGATTCTTCAACATTCCATGAAATCAAACTATAGAAATGAACATTAAAAATTATATATGTTCATAAATAATATTTAATTTCAATTCGGTAGTTTTACAACCATTTCAATGGAACCCCATTACTTAAAAACAAGTGAACCGATTATAAAAATAAAGAAAACTAAAACATTGGAATGAAATAATTCAATACAGTAACTTATCAATAAGAGAATAAAATAACTAAAAATAATTATGATAAAATAACTAAATCTATAATAGGTTCATAAATTAGTTATTAATAAGTATAATTTAATATTCCATTATCATATGTTCATGAGTGGAACATGTTTGGATTTAAGGTAAGGGTTTATTCATCTCATTTCCATTTTGGTGATATTTTCCATATTCGCTACAAATTGTTTAGTATGGTGTATGTATAATTCACATTTATGTAAAATATAATTATTTATCATTATTTTCATGTTATTCAATGTATAATTTTAATATTATTAATTTTTGGGTATAAAAATAATTTGATTACAAAGTGGTATGTGTCTTCCACCCATAATTCCATTTTAATTCACCTTAATTTCGTTGCATATTTACATCTAGTAAATCCATATTTCTAATTATTGACTCCACATAAATTATGTGTGAGTTTTTTATATACATTTTCTAACTAGAATAATTCCTTACTTTATGTGGATTTAATCTTTTTAAAAGGTACATTCTTAATTATTGCTAAAATACAATCCCGATTCAAGGGATCTTTTGGAATTTTTTATCATTTTTAATAGCACAGTACACTATTTTTTAGGCCACCATAATTTTTATATAAACAATGATTTTATCATGAAAAATTATCTTGGATCATATCTGTATTTAATAGAACAAACATTTCTTTTAACATTAATCTTCCTTTTAATATATTACTTAAAATACTCTAGAACGATTTAGTTATTATGAATCATAAGAACTTTTTTTAGATGATTTCACTTCATTGGGACATAATTTATTCCTAAAATATAATTTCAATGTCCTAGTATTTTATTTTTTGGGATATTAATTTTTAAAAACTGGTTTCTTGTAAAATACAAAGAATTTTCTCAATGAACTAATCTTTCAAAATTAAAAAATATTTTTATCATCTCACTTTATATTTTATGACATATATTCCTTGTTCACCACATACTTCTTAAATGTGGTGTATGTACATCCATATGCTATATCATATCGTTATTTCCTTTATTTTCATCATGTTATATGGGATTATGATTTGAATGTTCCACGGTGGAATGGGACACTTTAGAATGTTTAACGGTTATTTCCTCAAGGATTTTTTAATGATCCATGTAAAAGTATCTTCATCTATGTCAACATCCATAGTTTACATTTGTACAACATTGAGTTTTATATCCTATTATATGATATACCTTATTTAATTGAATGGTTTATCATTAGTTTGATTTTGGATGTGATATCATAAAACTACTCTCCAATTTACTCAGAATTGTTATTGTTTAGGATTAATGTTTTGGGAAAGTTCATTAAATTCTTTATATTAGTGTCAATATTAATGTATGTGTTTTTGTATTCATCCCCATTCATATAAGTAATGCATTGGACATATAATGTGTCGGTTGGGGCATGTTATAGACCCTCAGTTCATCGGTAGATCTCATGATACAAACTACGGTCATGGTATAGGGACATGACAAAATGATTATTTATGGTCCTTCCTCCAGTCCTTAACAAAATGATTTTGTTGTCCCTCATTATTAATTACGTCATTATGAAAAAAACACATATTTATGGTTTATGTGGTTATTTGACTAGTAGAATACCAATTATTGTGTTTTATTATGGAATTACCTACTCATCTATTATGCCAACAATAATGTGTTAATGTTTATTATTTTTTAAAGAAATATGTTTTTATTTATTCAGAACTGCCCAATTTTTATATGCCTTCTACTTTATTGCTTACCCTTACTGATCGTTTGAGCTCACCCCTTACATAGGCTGTATTTTTTCATGAAATGATGTTGTTTTTTTGATTGACCTACAAGAATAATCTTTGAATGGTGGATTTTTCAAATAAAAATATATGTTTTCTATCTTTTGAAGTTGAAATGTAGAATATATGTTTGTATCTATATTTTCAAAATTTCATAAATAATCCATCCTTCGAGATATGATTAATTGTAATCATGCAAATGTAATAAAATAAGTCACTATCTCAAAGATTCTAGAGTCCCGTCCTTATATTTATTGTGATGGAAATATAATTCATTATGTTTTAATTTGATTATAGCTTCATGTGGCTTACCGTTTCTAACCATAATATTTCTGACATGTTTATGAACTTGATTTCTTTAGTTATATGTTTCCCTTACTGAGTGTTTTAGATTATACCTTTATTTTATTCAATTCCATAGGTTAATAATAAAATTAGTTCACATGACATGTTTATAAGGTCAATAAATTCATTATAATTTATTAGATATGTTGTATACGTATCATGAATTAAGATGTTTATAAAAAAATCCAAAAAATGTTCTTTAGTTGTGAAAAGAATGGTATTTATTCATTTTTGATGTATTTTAATTATCTAAAACACTATACCTAGGAATATCAATTGGATTTAGGTGATTCTAGAATCATTATTTATTTAGTTTTCATAGTTATAACCTTGATTTTATAGTTGGTGTAAAATAAATTATATGTCTGTTATGTTTGGACCTTGGAGTGTGGGTTTGGGAAATCATAATAAAAAATAATGTAATAGCCACCCATGTAATTCATCAAATAGGGACATGTAAATGGAAGAGTTATAGATGATTTTATATGGAAAATCGATAAAGGGTTGGTTATTTACACATGGAATTCCATAGTCCAAGATGCATGCTTTCAATATATCCTTTATTGTATAGATAGTTCACTTTGTTAACACATCATTATAGGTATAAAAAGAAGTTATAAGGCATAATTGGAATCACAATCCCAGATATAATACTCTATATACCCATGAGGTAAAATTAGGATCCCAAATATAAATTATGGTCCTAAATACCTTGGGAATCCGAACCATGTCATCTATATATGACCTTGTAAAAACATCCATGTTACTCATGCAAAGACTAGTATTGTTTGTTCCGAAAATGTTAAACCTTGTATTCATATTATCTCTCAGGATTTTTGATTTTCCATTTTTGGGAGAATTGCTTTGTGATTTATGTAGCCAATAAAAGTATTTAGATACATTGTGGTTCAAAATGGGAAACATCAAGGTTGTTTTTAAAATCGGGGTGTCTGTGGTGTTTTCCTATGTAAAACGAACAAATGGAAAATGTCATAGCGATAAGTGTCGACCACAAGGGATTCTTAGATTTGACATGTATTTAGTGACCCCTCAAAACAAATTATGGATGTGGTGGTTTGGGAAATTATTGGGGAAATGAAGTCATTTGATTGGATAAGATGGTCTGGTGTGTTTAAGGACACCTCAAAACATGGTGAGGATATGGTGGGGGTCATATGGGTTATGAAATTGCAAAATTGGAAACCTTCTTCCTCAAATATTGAATGTTTCAATGTGTAATCATGTGATACATCAATGATGTGATATTAAATGTGCTATTAATTATTTATTCTCCCACTATTAATCAACATGGCCCTATATAGACCATTTACATAAATTTTAGATGTTTTGGATGATCCTTGGTTGAGTTTGGGACATTTTTCATATGACGAGTTTCATTTATTTCAGAACCATGACCCTCTAGAATAATTTTTATTAACTATTATAGAAGATAAAACAATTTAATATTTAGGTTTTTCTTGTTGGATTCATATTTTAGGAGCCTCAAATATTTTCTCTTTTCATTCTTCTTTGAGGAATGGATCCTACCATCCTAAACGGGACTCGATTTCAACCTTTTTTGTTGTTTAAAATTGTGTAGTGGTTTTTTATATACATGGATTGATTCTTTATTGTTTTTTATTTTAAAACCAACAATATATTGTATTGGAATTGGTTATAGGAACTCTTTTCATGCATGTTTTTTTGGTTTTTATGAAAATATGGTTTATGTGGTGATACTCTTGACAAACCATGATGTTCAGATTTAAAAAAATGAGGTTTGAATTTCATTACCATGTAGAGGAAATGTATATAACTGGTATCATGATATTATATTGTGTTCTTATATGATTTGACCATTCTTGGTTTCGATTATCTGTGTGATTGTTCGTGTATAGTCCATGGGACCATTTTTAATGGTTGATCACATATTTCTATGTGTGGGTGTAAATTGTGAGACCCACGATTGAGTTTGGTAACATGTATGTAGTAAGATAGTGTTACCCATGTTTTTTGTGTCATTCCATTGGAAGTTTTTGACTAAAATGATGAGATTTTTTCCTTGTGATCTATATGGTATATGTTATGTTTTTGTTGTTTTATGCATGGTAAGAAAGTTATTGGTTGACTATAATGGCTTTTTAGACCAAGAGGGGAGTGTGTTTAGAAGTTCATATGACATAATGATTGTTTTGTGTTATATGATGGTTTATAATTGATTTGTGTAATGTATAGGGGGTATGATTGTCTTATGTTATCTGACCCAATAGGTGAGAGTGGGGGGTGATGGCCTTCACTTGCGTGTCTTAGGATACAGTGTTACTATATGATAGCCTTGTGGCTAGGCCCAACATTGTGTTGGAATATAATGACCTTGTATCTTCACAATAAGGGTGATTGAGAATGATCTCGTTAACTCCTAACCCATGATTTGATATCCTTGTGGTGTTCATAGAGTATATGTGGGGACCTTATGGTCAAATCGAGTTCACGAAAACTATTATGACTAAATTTCCACCATGGAGCTGAAACATGTTTGGCTAGGGGTTGCGTCATCTAGATAAGTGCATGAATTATTTGTACATTATTGTATGTTGACTTCATGAACACTTATTTATTATCATGGAATACACACTTATACATCTGTAAGTGTGTTCAGGATTCATTCGTATTGTCCTACTATGTTTATACACACACTCTACATGAGAATCTCGATGTGTGAATATAATTCATGATTAGGTATAAAAGAATGGGAATGTCCCATGTTGTGGGTAGTTAATATATGGATCATGGTTATTAGATGTTTTTTACAAACAATCAATATTTCATTTCCACAATGTTTTCTTTACATTCTAGTCATTTCCATACTCTTGTTTGACCAAACACATTGGGGGTCCATACTTTATTATTCTACATGACACGTGATGCATACCAATAAATCTATTATAATAATTTATTTATTACACTATGTAATTATTGGTACTTTTATTTATTTATATTAAGCTTATAATATCACAAATGATGGCATTTATAACCTCTCTATTAGTCAAAAACCTCTTGTGTATGAGGGGGTGCACATAAGGCCTTGTGACACATGTGATCAAATCTGATGATTCAGTTTAGAGTGTTACAATGTGGTATCTAATGATATTTTACCTTTTCTTCATTATAAATAATGTTTTGGGGAATGTTAGAAAAGAATTATGCTATGTGGGACTTGAGAAAAAGAGGTGGATGTGTGCCTGACCCGCACATGTGTAACAAACCTCTACATTACTGTACAAGGGATTTATGTTATAGTTATTTTTTATCAATTTCATGTTGATCTTGAGAATACTTGGTTGTTACTTATTTATTTTATTTTTGTGAATTCATGCCTCATGACTACAAAAATATGATCACATGTCTTATATATATTCATGTATATTGATTCATGGTAGTTACATAACTAAATGGGTAAATATATTCTATCTTTTTAGTGATATATCTATTTTCCATATTTTTAAAATATATATTTTATGGCATCAAATAATGAAACATTATAATAATTTTTTATTTTGTGATGTATATATATAATTATGGATAACATTTTTGTGTGAAGAACATGTCTTGATCATTGAGTAGTACAGGGACTGTTTTATTGCTACCAGCAACCTCCTATGATTGTTTTTCCATAATTCATTATGTGTTCCAACGAACTAGTTAGGTTGTCATGTAATTTAACTATAATATGTGTTCTATTCATACGTTGGGATTTTAGACAATGCAAACATGACACCATCTTATGGGACCACCTAGGGAAGCTAACCAGGACTCTTCTATAATGGTGTACATTCTATTTATATTACTAGACAGACATCCGAATTGTCACACATATTCATTTGGTTCATGAAGAATCAAAACATCATCCATGATTCCTTATCATAATTCATGATCATGGTGGATGAGTTTCCAGGACTATGGTCGATTATGGTCATCAAATTCATCTCCACTGCCTTAAATTTTTACAAGCCACCAAATGATGTCATGATTTTGAGAAATCAATTGACATAGTTTAGGGGATCTTTGATCCAGTGTAGAATAAAAAGGATTTGGTAGTGAATTTGGATTCCTTAATATATCAGGGACCCACCAAGAGGTGGCGGGGTTTCATGAAAAGGTAAATTAGTTATTAAGGCATGACATGGATAAATTCCAAGGACCTTTTATCGAAGGAGTTTCCCTGATACACTGATGTTGGATTATGTGCAAGAGTCTATGGAGCTCCAACAAGGCTTTGTGATGGAATTTTTTTACTCATCATATTTCATAATTTTTTTTGTTTCAATCATCTCCTAGCCTAAAACTAAGTTCATAAGGCTATGAATTTATAGATTGGCCTTCATCCAAATTTGAGATAGCACATCAAATTTTTGTATCTAATACCATATAAAGGTGTAATTCTCAATTAATTGATGGTCAAGAAGGGTATAAGGGATGATAGCTCCATGATTCTAATTTCATATTTTATTAGTCTTTCTAGTGATAATTTTTGTGGTATTAAGAGGATGTTATATGATTCTTTCTATATTGGTAGTTGACAACCAATGTTGACAATAGATTCATCAACACCTTTCATTGGAGAGGGAGGTCCTAAGTGTTTCTTCTAATGAATTTTGAGAAAATACAATAAAAATTTCCCAAAGCATCAGATCAATTTTCATCGTTATGGCATGATAGGTAATCAACAATGTTACCACTTCAAGGCATCATAGATGAGGTCTCATGGGAGTTCCAGCCAGACGCATGCATAGCATCAAAAAACTAGATGGGGTTCTCAATGGCTGGTTCAAACAACTAAAATGATGATGATGAAAATAAATAATGTATATCTGGGGTAGGGTCATGATGATGAGGTAGTCTATGTGTGTCTAATGGATTTTTGTTTGAAAAAATATAGATAAGGGCCATAATCATTCGACATATGTTCTTGATCTCATATATTCTTTCCTATACTATTTTCTGTATTTATGCTTCTTATTCCTCTATAACCATGTTATGTTTTTCTAGATTGAATATACTAAAATGTTATCTCCTGAGATTTTGTCCATTGATACACCCTTTGGGGAGAAATAAGATCATCATAATAGATTCCCTAGATGTCCCATATTAGTTGTTAACATTGGAAATCTACAAGATTTCATGATCCTTGATATGAAAAAATAAGATTTGATATTTGACCCGGACTGGGTGATTAGTGATAAAATTAACATCAACTACTATAGTAGATGGGTATTATGTACTATGACTAAGAGAGTGAAGGTTATCTGGACAAATGAGTGGAATGTTTGACTACATAGAGTATAGCTAGAACTAACACGAGTTAAAGCTATTATAGTGGTAGTGGATGGAATTCATCTTATAGAGGATCCATTGGAGACCTAATTTTTTTCACTTATACTGGACCAATACTAAGATTTATACCACAAATAATCTTCCCTATATTCTCCAAATAAATTTGTTAGAATTTATATCACTATCTAACAAAGGTTGAGACCTATATTGATTCCACAATATCATATAGTCGTGGATGATTTGATAGAACCCAACATACAATTTGATGATTTATAGTTGAATGATTTTATCTAGATGAGCCCATCTCCCTGTTGTGTATGATGTTTTTCAAAAAAGGTGGATGGTAATAATTGGTTGTGGATAAAACATATGAAGTTGAACAAAGAAACTATTTTGAATTATTACACATTTTTTATAATCAGTGACATGTTTTAATAGTTACTGGGAGCCCAATGGTATGCATGATTTACATATAGTCAGGGAAGCACCATATTCTTATTATAGAAGAGGATGTTCATAATATTTCATCTATCATTATATATAGACTGTATGAGTAACATATCACTCACTTCATGTAAAAAAGTGTACATGTGGTGTTCGTAAACTCATGAATTGGATTTTTCATCTATATTTTGACTCCATTATTAGGATATTTTTTATGATATTCTCATATAATGAATGGAATTTAAAATTCACACTAGTCACATAGAGATCATATTGAGTACGCTTAATTAACACCGACTTTATAATAATCTATGTGTAACTTATAGATTCTGGTGGTGCATTTACATGGGCCTGTGATTTTTGGTGTGGTAATTTCAATGGACCCCAATAAGGTAGATGCATTGATATATTGGTTATTCCCTAAGAGTTAATTTGAGATATGATGAGTGTTTGTATTGGATGTATACGATAATAGTACATAAATGTCTTATCAAATTTGATCATGCCTATTAAAATGCCTAAAAATATGGGAGTGGTGTTTTATTGGATTTATATTTGTGATGTGGCCTTCTTAGATTTGATGAGAATACTAACTGTATCCCCAGTTTTGACCCTTCTAGATCCTGGGTGCAAATATAAAGTGCAATGTGATGCCACAAGATTTGGTTTGGGTGCTGTGTTAATGCAAAAAAGACAAATTAGAAGCTTATTGTTCATATTAGTTGTGAAACCATGAGTAGAACTACCATACACATTTCTTAGTGTTACCATTTCTATTCCAAGAAATAAAATTTTGGCAGCATTATCTCATTGATAAGTGATATATTCTTTTCATAGATCACAAAATTTTGTGATATATATTTTCTCAGTCAGATATGAACATGATGTAGAGGCATTAGGTGGAGTATCTGTTGACATTTGAATTCGATATAAATTGTTCGAAGAAAAATTTTAATGTCATTATATATTCTATTAGTTGGAAAACGTAAAATATGTGGGATCATAGTGAGTATCCATCATATGAGTAATAGAGTCTGACGGGTTTGATGATTGAGTGGGGTATGGATACATCAAAGGTTCAGGTTATTATTTTTTATTCACCTATACCGATCAAATATTATTTAGTGAACTATGTGAATGTGATCCAAGACTCATAACATGAGTCGGTGGTGAATTGAGAATGATTGAAATGGAATTATTCTATTCAATGAAGGCCCTTAGATAATGAATAAGTGAAATATATCCATGGGAAAGTAATATTTCACGATTACGTAAGGGAAAAGATTATAAGAGACTCTCATTATTCAAAGTGGGTAGTCTATTCAGGTTAAATGAAGATGTACCATGACATCTAACATTAGTTTTGATGGAATGTTTTGATGAGAGATATCTCTGGATTTGTTTCACGATTCTTTACAGTCTATAGGATAAGGTGTGAGCATTATCATATATGTAATTTACATTATCCACATCTTATTACAATTTGGAATTCAGATGATGTAATTATTGAATACGTTATAAGGTTATCAAAGACCATTATGAGTCATGATTCCATTTGAATGAGGATTGGTCAGTTTGAGAAATTATATCATTTCTTACTAATCCGATAGAATATCTCAATAGAGTAGTTGAGAAATTTGTATTTCTATGAATTTTTTGAATGCATAGATGTAATTATAGTCTTGTGTCATAGATTAACAAATTTTTATGTCACTGTTATGGAATAGATTTTAGAATGGGTAAAGAACTCTTTTAAAACTTTGTATGGAGTATGATCCCAAAATTGAAAGTTAGTAATTGAGGACAATTAATGTCACTGTTGATATACTTCAAAAATGATGCCTATAGTTTTTTTAGATTATAGTATAATCTCTTATCCATGGTAGAGTTCATATAAAATAATAATTTGTAGGATTATATCCAGATGTAACCTTTTGATGCTCTCTATGGATGGACATAAATATCATCGTTATGTTAGGATGAGGTATGTTGGGTAATATTTGTTTGGATATGTATGGTTTAGAGGACATCTATTATCGTTAATTTCGTCATGAATTAGTTGGTTACCACTCTGAGTAAGCAGTGATCATATGTTAATTGTATTATATGGCCCTTGGAGTTTGTTATTGGTGACTATTTGTTTATGGTTGTCACCACGGTTGGGGAATCATCAATTTCTAATGTATGTGAAACTACCACATTGGTTTGTGGGAACAATTAAAATCAAAAAACATATAGGAGTATTATATTATTATGATGAATATCCCTTATGTTATCAACACATTCATGATTTATTCTCTGGTTTTAAACATTAGATTTATAGTTCTAGTCTTACACATGTGATTGACTATGAGGATATTAAGTTGGAACCAGACACGTCTACTTTGTAGAATCCAATAGATATTTTTGACAAGAGAGAGGAGGTGTTGAAACATAATAAGGTTCCACCTATTTTAGTTTTTAAGAATTATTGATAGATATAGATGGAAACATGTGAGTCAGAGTTAGATTTTTGAATCAATTGCCTGAGTTATTTGGGCTGGAACTCCAGAGATTTGTCTCAAAGTTAATACCTCCTTATAGGGGGATATTATAAATAGTTTATTTTTTATGTGTTATGACATGTTTTCATCTTCCACTTTAAGAAATTGGATTTAGTCACTCTTGTGGATGATTTGTGATACCTATGTATATTTTTTTGTTCTTTGGAGTCACCATTGTTCAAAATAAGATACCATGTTGTAGAAGTTCTACATGTGGTGGCTTTGGTACACTACAGAGAAAAACACACAAGGTGAAATGGGCATGACCATAGGAATGAAGCTCCATGGGTTCTTTACTGGACCATGGATTGAGGGACTAAACCACAACTATGGTGAGGAAACATGTCAACGGATAAGTCTACATGACATAGGTGTAGGCAGTGTAGGGATACTATGTTCAAGAACAACACATTCATGATAAGGTCTTGTTGTATGCTATTGTGGTGGGGGTGTGGGTTTTGAAATGACCAAAACTGTGGCCTTCTACCTTGGATATTGAGGGGAAACATGTGTGGATTCCATGATTGGATGTCAAATGAATTTTTAATCATTTATTATGCCTCTATTAATTAATTATCCCCTATCATGTTCTTTCCATTAAATTATAAATTCTCTATAAACACCTAGTGTGAGGTTCGGTTATCCTTTTTTCTATGTGGGTTATGCCTTAGTGAACCATGGTCATCTAAAATATATTTTTATCATATTTTATGGAAGATCAAACAATGGGTGATATAGTTTGTTCTTATTGATTAATACTCATAGTATCCTCAACATAATATTCACTATTCCTTGAGAAACAGATCACTAATTCCTCAAAGAGACTCCGTTTATTTCAAATCAATGTTTTTCAGTTGGTATGTTTTTGTTCTAACGATATATTAATTATTTCTTGAGTGAAGATTTATAAACTATTTTATGCAAGATTTAAATTAGATTTAGGAAATATTGGTGTTATTTCTTGTTTTGTTTGTTTCGAGAGTGTAATTGGGTTGTGATTCTCATGAGGAACCATGTTATTTTCATCAAACCACACGAGGTAGGAAGTTAATTACCATACAAGAATCCGTATATATGACCATTGTCAAGACTTAAAGTTTGGTTCTTATATACAATGATATTTCTTGAGTTTGATCACATGTGTATTCATATATATCTCATGAGATCATTTTTTATATTTTATCACATGTGTGTCTGTGTGTGAAGACATGGACCATGAGACCCATGTTTGATATGGATCACATGAATTATGTTTCGATACCACTATTAATGTTTGTTGTGTTGTTCCTATTGATATATGTGACGGATATGATGACATTATTTCCATTTGATGTATATGGTATATTCTATGTTTTTTTTCTTGTATACATGGTACTTAAGTGATAGATGGACCAATAATGGCTCAGTGAACCTAGAGGGGGAGTGTGTTCAGATGCAACATGTGACATAAGAATTAGACCATGTTAGAGGATGGTGCATGATAACCTTGGGTGTTTACCTAGAGATATGATGGTTTCATGTCTAATAATAGGAAATGTGATAGTGGGGAAGGATAGTATTTGGTGGCCTCACATAAGAAATGGTTCTGGTCTATGATGGAATTGTGGCCTAACCCGTAGTAGTTTCAAAATATGATGGAATTATTGCTTGATCGTGTAATAGAAAGGGATGGACAACTTTGTGGCCTGTCCTGAGACCCATTAGCCTCATAGTGGATTTTGTAAAGATGTAGTGACCTTTTGGTTGACTATAATTCACAGATTCTATTATTACTTGCTTTCAGACATGGAGTTGAAGTAGTTACAACTCGGGGTTATTGTTGAAAGGTTAGTGCATCAATTAGTATTACATTGTTGTATATGAATTGATTTTGATTTTATTTATTATCATGGAATACATTCTTATGGAGGTGAAATCATGTTAATGAAATTTTTGTGGTGTCTTGCTTGGTTTATACCCACCCCATATATGGGCATATTGATGCACACACAAACTTCATGATTAGGGACACTATAATAAGAAATTCCCGAATTATTGGGGGTTAATATATGGAGAATGGTAATCACATGTAGTATCAATATTGACTTCAGAGTGATGTCATAATGTTTTATTGATTTTGATCTGTAGATCAAAATATTTTTTGACCATCCAATTTAGGAGTATTGTCTTTATAATTAATTCTGGATTGAGATATATGTCACAATATCTATTGGTATTAAATATTTATTCCAACATTTTTTTATGTGCTATTATTTAAACATATCCTGGTTGATATTGATGTTATATAATCCCCACTATGGGAATTTGGACCTCTGTTACTATTCAATGTCCTATAATATATGGGGAAGCATGTATAAGGCCATTGGACATTCTAACTCAGTCTTGATGATTCGATTTGGTGTGTTACAACTTGATTCACAAATCACCAGAAATAGGTTGGCCATTCCAATCGGTCCAATATCTCATAAAATTAATCAACCCGTCTTTGAGGTTGAGGTTACCTACTGATGAAATCCAATAGAATTTAATCCCATTTCAACTCAATGGAATCCAAAAACTATAAAAACCCTCTAGTAACGTGGTGTTGTGGCTTTCGCTCACTAATAATGTAGACACAACACTAAAAACACTAACTGTAACCATTTCATCATAGGAAACCAAAATTTCCCCAACTATTCAAGATACATATTATAAATTCTATGATGTACCACTAATGGAAAGATACAAATCTCATGGAGGAATATCTCATGAATTTACAATGAAATAAACAGAGTCCAATGAAGAAAATATTTGATTTTGGCCATCTTCCAACCAACTCTCTACAGAATAACCTTGGCCTACGCAATCACACATCACATTTTCCTATGAGTATACAAAATAAGACTCCTATAATTAATTCATGATGGATTATTCCACTATTATATAATAAATATAATCAATACCAATGGATTTATCTGTATCATAATGAATCAATGAATGATCCTTTATCCTTTTCAATCATCAATGGACTCTCGAACCAAATCTCTTTAAAAATCCCAAATCAACACATAGGTAAAAACAACTCTCATTTTGATAGTGTGTGAGATCTTAAAAATGTAATCTACGAAACACTCCACCAACCATCAATAGAATAAACTCATATCCTACAAATATAAAACATATATTAGGATCATATGATTCATGAATATAATAAATCACCCATTAATGAGGTAATGCTGCCATAGATTCAGCAAAAAAAATTACCACAAACTCAAGATCATGGGTGGAATAGTTATTCAGGTTGGAATGTTTTTTCATATAGTCAAAATATATCTCCAACATTTTTTCATCAATATGTATCCTATTGCTAGATGTGATGTGTCACATAAAACCTTAAACATCACAACGAACTCATAAAAATGAAGAACTTGTGCACCAATTATTCTAAACTTTAGAAAACCAAATACTTCCTAGAACTTATCATTTAAAATAAATGCTTGGTCCTTTGTAGTAATGTCTATTAGATGTTATATAATTTGAAAAAACTTGTAAATATTCCTCTACTAATAGATTGTCATACCATGGAAACAATGAATCAATTCCACATTCTTGGGTGCTGCCTTATAAAAAAATCCTTGATCCGTGAAAATTACTTAGAAACACCCATAGGAATCTCTACATGTGCAAGGAAAATCACCTTTTAATGTCCAAAATTTAAACATAGATTGTTTTTTATTGATTTGATGGTTTCGATGAACCTAAAAGTTAACTCTACGAATAACGTGTAGTCCTTCTCTTATTTCATGTTCACCAAGATGTCAATGATGAATAGAAGTATTAGATAGTTTTAAAACTCATACAATAGGTCCATGGAGGTCTTTGATACCCTAATGGAAGATGAATCAATGTATGGATATTATTAACATATTTATTTTTTCACCACTAGATTTTAACATCTTTATTATGTGGGTCACATTATTTTTTCTTATGTATTTATTCTAATATTATTGTTTCCAAATTTATTAGATGATGATGTATTGAAAATAAAACAAGAAATAATGAAATATGAAAAAACAAAATTTTATTGGTTCACCCTCACAATGCTACATCCATGAAGCATAAAATGACGACGTTCCATTGTACTAAATCTATGAAGGCTAACTACAAAAATGTTGTTAGGGATATATCACTTATAAACCATGATCACTACGTTTAAATTGATTATAGTTATCTCATTACATTCGCAACGCTCCCTCTCAATGTTTCTTTCAATAGAAAACAACTAGTGAAAAATATCACCTTCTTCGTCTCCCTATTCATACTACACTTGGAATGGATTCACAAACTTTTTTTCGACATGTAGTTACCTTAATTAAAAATAATGAATTCAACCTTAGTAGTAGATAAATGACCTATTGAAAACCCAATTTCATATAGTTGATGAATATTACATTACCAGTGGTTTATCTTTAAATACCTTTTCAACACATAGGCAATGCCCACATCCATCATGAAGCAATCCTTTGTCATGGTGCTCAAATATCCTTCACATTCCTCCTTCATTTTACGATGATCAAATACTCTTCTCAAGGCTCCCAAATTTCTATCATATTATTATACAATTCACAAACATCATCACATTTTTAATGCTTAGAAATTTTTTATATATTTATAGCCTTCACTATCCACCTTTATTTGTAAGAAATTTTCTAACAACTACCTTCATAAACCACCTACGAAAATCTAGAATCATTGAATCTTAATTAAGTCTCACAACTTTTCTAAAGTGATTAAGGCCTATTGATATGAATTTTCTCTGATTCAAGAAGCATCCATCCACTTCAATATCATTTCATAATAATCTTTAATTTCATTCACAATGATCCATGTCTATATGAAGCACTTTTGGAAATTACAATTTGTGAAGCTTCATGCAGTCTCAAAGATTATCATCATCTTTTTATGCTTTCATAATGACCACTGATGATAATCCATCCCTTAATGAATTAACCTTAAAAAATTAATTCTTATAAAAACTAATTAATTTATCATATTTATAAAAAAAGTATTCATGGGAATTCTTCCTTTTTGTTGCTTGAGTCCACATCCAAATTTTGGACATCAAAAATATAGCAAACACTGGGAAACTACATCACCTTATGTAAAAAACTATACAACTTCTAGGGAATCCATTCATTTGTATTGGATATTTTTCAACATATAATGTAAAAAATATCTCTGTAACTTAATAATTGACAATGAAAACCTTTTGTTCAACAAATACAATCAACTTAAAAATACAGAATTTTTTTCATTGATGTATTTTCTCCTAACAACATAGAAAAATGTGTTCATGAGACCTATAAACATAGTTTAGGTGTTTGTGACCCTGAATGTCCTGACAATGACCTCAATGTTTCCATACCTACACCTAAATGAAGCTTTCCGGATATCCTCATCATTCACCATTACCTGATGGTATACATTCTGAAAGTAAGTCATAGAAAACCAAGTATCTCATTTCATCCATTTGAACAAATAATAAATCAATATGATGGGTGATGTTTATTGAATATCAAAAGATTTAATTTCTCGTAGTCTAAGCACAACATCATACTACAAACCAACATCATGGGACAAAACACTAGAGAACCCTATGGATATACACTAGGTTAGATGAAACCCCACTAGATTATATTGACAACATTTAGCCTCAAAGAACACTATGCCACATTCACTATTTGATATCAAGCCATCCAAATTGAAGATGTGACTAGTTACAGCCACATTCCAAACATGTTGTCACATTGTGGGGGTAGGGTCACAAACTCATTTAGAAGACATCATGATAACTAAATGTAAGCCAAGAAAAACATTCTTCCTACGATTCCAAAAATAACTCTGCCAACTGAGATAAAGGAGGTTCATCATTCATTATACGAATATTATAATGCTTACCACAATATAAATCCAATCAACTGAACTGAACATTAGAAAATGAATCCCTCCTCTAGAAAAAATATAATACTGCGTGTAGAGAATATAACCAGTCCTCGCTAAGGATAAGGTCATATAGTTTTATCATTAGTAATAAGAAGTCACATATTGACTGATGTTTCCAAATCACCGGTCTACATCACAACAAACATCATAATAACTACTATGTACTACAAATGGAATGGTTAATAATAGAGACACATGAAGCCTCTTCACCCATAATCCTAATTTATGAACTAGTGAAGGACTAAAAAAATTGGGATGGTCTTGAAAAAAAGGCACAAAAATAGTTAGATGATAAACTAATCATACATTAGAAAACATATACCTTTGGTGGATCTTACAACTCAATCGAATGCATCTCCACATGCCCAATATTTCTCTTTATCAATGGACTCAATGACCATTCTCTATCATATATTCATTAAAATGGGGACCATTGTGTGACTTCCCACTTCCAACTACACCTACCCATGGAATATAAACAACCACTGTTGGTACCTACAACTAGTTCATCCATTAAAGAAACAATGTATACTACTAAAAAGAGACTTGAAAACCCACCTAATATCATACCTCCTAAGCCATTAGATAGTGAGCCTATCAATGTCCACTACCCCCATCGACACAAAATGAAAATTGAAATCCCATGATTGGTGCTCAAAAGCCAACATCCCAAATGAAGTAATTTTTTTCATGTCTAGTTTCCCACCAATAAAAACCCCAAATATCAAGGGATCCATGATCAAATTATTAAATCCCTAACCATCAAGATTCCATATTTTTCATTTATTTAAGAACACCTCCAAAATAATTTCTCTTTCCAAAAACTTCTTTTATCTTTTCCATATCTAGATATATAGGAATCAAAAATGAGGTATCTAAAAATCTTATCTCTTGGCATAATTCCTAAAAAATACATTTTTGTTCTAGAATTATCATCTAGAAAGACATAAAGAGATAAATTAATGAGGTTATTGAATGATCCCCCAACTAACTACACATTGGGCTTCCTTTATTGAGAGAATGTAGCTCCTAACTCTTTTCCACATTCATATTTGAGAAAAAACAACAAATGATACACCTTATATAATTTATCCCACCAAAAATATTCCTTCTTCTATTCACCAATATAAAACATCCATCGGTAATATCTATCTCTTCAGATCATAATAAAAATCAACTGTACCGAAAAAATCATCTCGATCTCATTTGAAATCAAAATCAGTCCCAGGATCCTCCAACCAGAAATCTATCTCTAGGTCAATGAAAATCCACATATACATACCCGAAAATAGCTAATGAATGGAACATAAGTCCGTCTATTATTACACATACTTCTACATTAGTTTGATCTTCTTAAAACCAAACAAATCATCCTATTGAACCGCTACTACCTGAGTTGTCCACATGAAGATGGGGATACATTCTTAAGATTCATTGAAATTCCGTAATTCTGGTAGCATGGAATGGTATTAATGTTTATTTAATTAATTATCACTTAAATTCAAAATTCACCCCAATTCAGACAAGAATTCAAATAAGTCTGATAGAAGTACCTACCCTTGGACTATACCATAAAAGCGGAACCACCACTCTTGGTTGTTTAATAGACTAAATTTAATCAAATTGGATCATGAGAGGTCCCTAAAATCCCATATCCTAACTAGTATCTCTAACCTTTAATGCAAAATAATATCAACTGAAACCATTATAATACCAACCCATGAAATCCACATAGTTACTAACTCCAAAATCATTAATATCTCTCAAACAAACCTCATATAATAGTATATTATGATTCAATACCTCCAATGGTACCCATACATGGCTATATATTTTGGAAAATAGATAATTAGCACCCCTGAGTTTCTCCTCGAGTAGGACTTCTGTTGGAGAATAGCACTGAGGTTATAAAAGTCTCGCATATAGATAGTGTTACAATAAAAAATAGTAAATATTAAAAGATATGATAAACTAACTATACATAAACTCAATCACAAGAAAAAGGTCCTAAATAAAATAACATTTCATGAAGAAAGTCCTAAATATGGATTAATGTTCTTACATTTTACCAAAATACAAGTCATATAGTTGAGAATCGACATGAACTCAATTATCCACGTTAAAAATACTTAGTTGAGACCCTAAAATCCATCTAGAAACCTATACACCCGTTTATATATATTTCAGGTGAGCATAACATGTATATATCATAGAATCATACCCATGGTCTCTCCTAAACATGAGAAAAGAGCTTATTAATGCTCCTAAACTGGTCAATTAACCAATCCTAAACTCACAATGATATGCTCACCAATTAACACATCTAATACTGTGATATAGTATCAAAATAATATAATAAAAAGTAACACTCCAAACCCTTGTACATTGATTTTTCTCTCTCAAACCCAACAATAAATTTTCATGTGATCAAATCCCCTCCATGAATATCCAATCTCATATCCATCCATCTATAATACGGTTCATGATGCATCCCTACCTATCCCACACCCCCATAGAGTTTGGCATCTAGTTCTATCATTTGTCAGAATCAAACACAAAAACATTATCTCATAACCATATCTCATGTCTTGGGATATAGATTATCATGAATGTAAAGGACATCGATCATGTTCCGTCCACAAAACACGCATCCCCCCAACACATATAACATTAAATTCACCATAATTGGGTGTTCACCAAAAGCGACTCATCATCATTGGATGGTCTATAACTCTATCCCATTATACATGGGTGATCACCAACAATAACCCACTATCACCACTACAGAAAGATTAGTAGGGAAGACGGGGTAGCTACACATTCAATTCACCACCAATCTAGATGATAAGGAAAAACATGGAACCCAAAATATTCAAGAATTGGTTAGGTTATATAACATGGATGGGGTGTTTAAATAAATTTCATAAAATACATGATAGTTATATAACACCCAACACCAAACCATTAGCTTAACATCAATTTCACTAGTTTACTCTGCATAACAAACATTACACCATAAGAAATTCATCACAACTGTTTCCACCAATAAATGAATTACACCACATAACCAATACACACAATAAAAAGACTCTAACTTTCAATTATAGGTTCCACCATTTCTAATATTATGATTTATCACTAAGTCTCATTTATTATAATATTTCATTTAACATTAACAGTATAATTATTTATATTTAATTCCACCAACATTTATTAATTTACTAACACATGTCATGTTAGTTTCATCAATTAGACTCATCCCATGCCTATCTAGGAAACTAACATATCCACACCACATAATGGCTCATTTATCCCCCATTTATCATCACAAAAACACAACATATGTCAATAAAACTGTACAATATAACCATCTCACCCCAACAACAACACATCACAACCATCAAACATCATCCCACATCACATCCCATGTAAACCACCAATCAATTGACTTTCTAATACACTCTAGACCAATGTTGTACATTATCATCACTATCATACCTTAAAAAGGTAAAATAATCCACAACATCCTCACAATAATCGCAACAATACACAATACTACATTTATGCTTCCCCATTTTACTAAGATTTTCATTTTCATTAAAGTCATTAATCATATTGCTTAATTAAATTAGCTTGGGTATTGTCACACAATTCCAGATTTCAATGGGAAACTAAATATTTAACCATATATAAGTGATTAATTGTTTAAATTAAGGTGATTTAAAACAATCATCCCAGCTAGGGTTTCATATTCATAACAACTACATTATATTCAAGGCTACCGTTAAACATGATTTTCAACAACCTTTGTTATACAGCATGACTCTAATAGAAATATAATCAAATGTAGTAAAAAAATTGAATTATAACCTTCCCATAAGATTTAGGTTTTTCCGATTAATTAACTTCTTTAAAACCCCATTATTATTAACCCAATTGATGAAAAAAAAACAGGCAACCACAATATACTAACTTAATGAGGGGGAATTAGGATCCTTTACCTTAAATAAGAATTTACAAATAATTATACAGGTATGGAATGAAGAAATAATCTTGAGATGATGGTCCCACAAAGGATGGATCAAAAAAAAACACAACAAACATTATCAGTTTCTATCCACCAAATCACCCATACCATCCATCACACCATTAGTAACCTCCACCAAAATGATGAATAGCAGAGAATTGGATGGAAAATAGGGAATCAACATAGAATGGATTAATAAACCCCCTTTAATTTCATATTCTATGTTATTTTAATAACCCTTAAAAATATAATTGTATTACTAATTTAATGTTTGTTGGATTTAATCTTTTTGGTGGCTTTGTACAAAAAGACATTTTCTATTTCACTTTCGTTAATTTACACTCTTCATGTGATATTATTTTACCCATTTCCATATACCTAATATATAAAAAATAAAAATTAATCTCTATAATAGTTTATATAATTATTCAACTCAATGACTTATTTTATATTTTTTTACATAGAAATTCCTGGATATTGTGAATGTTCAAAAATTGATGTTAATATGAATGAATAATGAAATCATGTTGTCCAAATAAAAAATATTTGATATACAACTATACCCCCTTTTCTATTTTTTTCTTTTTACATTTCAAATAGTATGTATATTAATTATGAATAAATATATGATTTTGATAATCATGTGTGAATATATCATTTAATTTCAATTTTATTGGCTAATTATAAAAGTGTATTTTTAAATTTATAATGTTCCCCCTTCTGTAAAATTTTGATTGCCACACCTCATTAAAGATCTCTCCCTTACCCATTCATCATCCATGGTTAAAGGACTAGATTAATGCTACATAGAAGGTACATAGATTAGATTTATTCCTAATAAAACAACCAAATATTCCAATTTTATTTAGATATTGTCTTCTTCAACCCTTCCCCTACCTATTCCAAACATTTATTTTGGGTTCATATAATGTTATCAACAATCTTGATATTATTTTTAATTTCATTCATTCATTATATCATATTCAATAGCATAACCTATGGACAATTTTGTGAAACTGGGTGAATTTCATTACATAAATTATGGTAAACCTTTGCATGACCATCATCATTCTAATTGGATTCATCTATTTTCCATCTATTTCATTATAATATTATTTGAATTTAATATATTCATGAACATTGATGGTTATTCTACAAACACAAGATCCCATTTAAAGAATTTATCATGCATTTGGTATTATTATTTTTAAATAGCATGAGGGATAAGCCACAGTTATTGAACATAAAATAATAAACCAACATTATTGAAATGGGTGAAGATGGATCCCATTATGAAAAAAAGACATTAAATATTTAACGAAACAAGAACTGGTGGTTCAAACATGGTCTCGAGTGTCTAAAGGGAAGAAAACATCAATTAAATCATCAGTAAATATCATGTCCCCCATTGAGATACAATGAAATAGATGAATCAGTCCTAGATGACCCCCCACCATGATGTTGCATCTTGCTAGAATAAATAATGGTAGAGCCCCATCAAAAAATTCTTAAATCAAAGGGTTAACCAGATGATATGTTATAGCACATGTATCTATCATTCATGTTTACCACATTTAAATATAGTATGAAACACCACACTATTATCTTGATGAGTTTTGGGTATTAATATTAATATTTAATGAGATATAGCAATAAACATGGATATATTCTTGAAGAAATTGAAAAATTCAATTGGTTTTCCATGTAGATTAGCTTGGGGATATTAATAAAACACAACATTAATGACCTTAGTGTCTTTTAAAAATATAAGATGTTTGGCTATTTTGATGGTATTGACATAGACACAAGAAAAATATCTTTTATCTTTCTAAGAAACTCATTTATGACCATTTTATTGTTTATAGTATAATTTAATTCATTTTTTTGAAATCTGAGAATAGTTTCTATGGTTCAGTTCCAGTAACTATGTATTCAGGCAAGGATGCATTCATTTCAATTATTGTAGTATTTTCAAAAAATTACAATATATATGGATATTAAAAAATCATTCAAAATTGTCAAAAATTTAATTCACTAGTTTATTATCCATTTTCCATTTTTAATATTATTTTCCATTCTCGTGCATAATGTTTCCTTACCAATTTATCTTCTAAAATGAAAAAGCAATGAGAATTCCATGATGATGCATCATGTAGGTATGGATTAATGGAAATAATATTGGGATGTTAAATAAAACATTGATTTATGAGGATGCATGGGGATTCAAGATGATATTTTGAATAGTGTGTGTTGCTAAAATAGAGGCAACCTTAGATGTGAAGCCCAATAAAACACGTTATATTCTAGATATAACTATATACTAAACATTCAGAACATTTATGGAAGAATTCTATTTCATGGACTAGATGACTGTTAAAAATTTAAAGAAAATATATTCCAAGGTTCTCATTGGTTATATTCTCAACCTGATGTGCAAGAAGGTAAGATCTGTTAGATTTGCGGGTTTCTAATCATGTTTTTCAAATGGATGATTGCAGTTTTTTCTTATGTATTATTTTAAAATACTCTCCATTTAAAAAAACAAACCAAAGCTACACATTTAACACACTAGAGATACTAATATATTCAACTCAATTATTATTTTAAATTACTCACATTTTCAAATTCATACCATATTTATGTGTTTTATTTTTTATGTATTTCTAATTCTAAATTCATCTTTACCACAATATTAATTAATATGGTGTTTGTAATGTTATAAGATAATTTGACACTATTTTTTGTTTTAAAAAATATATAATATAATAGAATGACTCATGGATTCCATTTTATTATGTTGGTTGGGATTTCAGTTGTAAATAATTTAGTAGAATAACATAACATGCACACACATGGAACATGACTATAATATATTCCAATAAATATATCAATAAATAATTTTTTTAAAAAAATGAAATATCAGGATTTGTTTTAACATTTTTACGAATATTCACTACTCTCAAAAGAGTTAACACATGGATTATAGGTCAATAACTCCAGTATGAGGAGATAAAATCAATAGAATAATCCTAGCTGAAAAACATTTAAAATATTTCTGAACATGGAATGTAAATTGGTATTTAATTATTTTTACTGTGTTTATTAATGTTACCATAACATTAAAATTATGAAATGAACATTCTTCCAAACAAAAAACCAATTATTACATTAAATGGGGAATTATACACTATCAAGGTTGAAAACATTGAAAGAATGATATATTAGATTTTTATTATAAAAAATGTCCTTTTTTATGAAATAATGGAAAATAAAATTCTAGTGTCATTTAGTGGTTTTATTCATTGTTAAAAAAACATTTTTTTTAGTCAATTATTTTTAATAAACAATATATTAACAAATTTTTATTAATAAAATTAGTTATTTTACCATGAACCACTAAAATCATTATTTATATTATATAGAGGGAATATAATTTCCATTTATAAATTAATTTTAAATAAGAAAGAATATTTAATATAACATATAATAGTGTACTTTCTACCAATGAACTGCCCTAATAATAGATGATTCAGCTAAACTATAACTGGGTTATGAGGCCACAATGCATATTATTTTCGAGGACTTGCGTATTTCATTTCATGAATAAATGATAAAATAAGATGTTGGTCCAAATAAAATAGATGGGGTTTGGTCCCCATGGTGTTATGGAATCTTAAATAAGTAAACGATGTTAAAATTTGATAGAAAATACCCATTTTATTTTCTATCATCCCTTTATGACATGTTGGAAGAGATTGGTTCATATGGTGTACTCAGGTGTAATGTGAAACACAAAATGTGACTTTTTAACTCTTATTACCTTCATGAATACAATCATTGATTACCTAAAAAAATAAGAATACAGAATGGTGATGAATGGTTCATTTTGGATGATGTTGATCTATATTATAAGGGACTAAACATTAAACCAGACTGTAATTTTATAGTTCTTACCACCATAGTGAGGTCATTAATGGTTTCAAGGGGAAACACACACCTATGTTGGGGGGTCTAGGGGGGAATGGACACTAACCCAAATTTTTTTGTATGATACTAATGTTGTCTCACAGTACTAACTGTTGACTTTGATAGAACAGTTTAGATGTGTGGACTTTGATATGACATAATTGTATAGCAGACTACGAACCCCTAACAGGGCATTGTATCATCTCAAACATTAGAATCAATGGTACTATAGATCCATGGAATTTTTTTCATCGACACTATATTATTTTTTAATTGGATGGTTGTGGTACTATAGTAGTGAATACTTTTGTTTCCTTGACAATGTAACACAGTAGAAGTTCTATACGGTTCGTGGAGAAATGCATTGTTTTCATTATGAGATCATTCGATCTAGGGTTTCATTGGGTAATAATCTCATTATCTACCTTTAATTATTCTCTTGAATTATTTATGTTAGTAAACCTCTATGTGGAGGTTTATATTTTTTTCCAAAAAATACAAGTCATTGTGTCTTTTGAAATTATTCTTGGTCATTTTTTCTGTTTACTCTTGTGAATAATTTTTCATATTTTCTCATGTTGTTTCTTCAATATAAGTTACCTGAATGGGATTAATATATGTTCTTCCAAAGTCATATTGTTTCATATTAGATTGAAAATGGTTCAATTTTTAATGTATAAGGCCTTCTAAATAACAATAAGAGTTTTAATTATATTGAGTAGGATTTAAATATAATGTTTGATTCTGAAGAAGCGTTCTCTTATATCAATATTCCATACCATATAGAGATAAAAGAATCCATTTTTAATACTCTAATTAATAATGTGATTTTTTGTAATGATCATGTCAAACTAAGTATAAATCATGGATGAATGGTATCATCTACAATGAACACATCATTAAAACTCAATAGATTCAAATTAGTAAATATTTCGGAATAGAAGTCACCATCTTATAATGATACAAGTGGTATAACAATGGTGAATTCTACAATGCATTACAATTATAAAAATATTTTTGATTTAAAAATTCATCACAACAACCTTCATAACAACTTACCAATAAACATAGAAGTGGATAATGTTGGTTTTAGTCATTCCATTATGATTTTCTACGATAATTTTTTTTCTAAAATATATTCTAAAGACATTTTTTATTGAATAAAGGTTGTATTCTCAAGGTTCATTGTAGACGCCGGAAAATTGCGTTGCGCCTAAACGAAGCTCCAGATGAGGAAAGCGAGGTATTATTTGGAGTTAGAATCCCGTTTCGAAGGGCCCGGAGACCTTGTATGAAATTTAGGAGACCCGCACGCAATATTGAGCATTTGGGCGCAATCCTCCCGAGATGCGCCCAAAGCGCCGGGGCGGTGCAAAATTTTCCGCGCCCGCTGCCCGCGCATGGCGTTGTTGCTCGCCGGGACCCTATTTCGCGCCAACGCCTGGAATTGCGCGCCCGCGAGCCGAATTTCGCGCCCGGGGTCGCCTATAAATATAAGGCGACCCCGAACATTTTTTAGGGTTGCTGGAAGTCGAAGAGTCACTCGTGCGTGCAATCCAACCTTCCGCGCGCAATGCCGATCTTCAGGTAACCTTTTTATTTCACGCAAACAGGCCCCGAGGTTTGCCTTCGCATGCAACCCCACTGGCCCCCTTTACATTGACCAACTCCTCACCCGAAGGCCTTTGCGTGCAAAAGAAGCCTCTTGCGCGCAATTTCCCCCGAGTGCACACAATCTAGTCCGATTGCGCACACCCCCCATCATAAGTTGTCATTCCTTAAGGAATTGGCCATTGCCCCCGCGCGCTCTCCGAAGCTCGGTGCGCGCAATTCCTTTCATCCATGCGCAAAAGCGCTGGCCCAATTGCGCGCCAGCCCGTCTAATTGTGCGTCGACCCGCGGTATTGCGCGCCAAACCTCTCGTTTTGGCGCAAACCGCCAGGGTCGCTCCCTTTGACCTCCCGAGGGTACCCGCCTGCGTGGCGCCCAATGATCTTCATCTCGGGTGCCCGCACCGTGCGTTGTCTTCCCGTGCGGCCCTCAAGGCTCGCGCGAAGTGACATACATCCATCGGCAGTGCAACGTCAGCGCTGCA
Source organism: Viscum album (assembly GCA_963277665.1). Classification (NCBI taxonomy): domain Eukaryota; kingdom Viridiplantae; phylum Streptophyta; class Magnoliopsida; order Santalales; family Viscaceae; genus Viscum; species Viscum album. The sequence goes on from OY728133.1 coordinate 1,677,860,107, forward strand.
CGACGTTAAAATGCCTAGTATATGGGCCTCCTCAGAGTGTAAGCCCGAAACCATCCGGCAAGACGTTTAACCGTCCGCTCCGTCCTTAACACACGACGTTAAACTGTACTTCGTTTGGAAAGACATTAAACCTTCCACTCCGTCCTCGACACACGACGTTAAACTATGATCTGATCCCGTGCCTTGCACGCATGGGTCCCCCCGGTTTGGATGTGGCCCCCACCCGCTCGTCTCTACAGGGATTTAGGGATTTCCCCCTTTCTAGGGACAATTTATTGGAGTGGCCTTCGCCCACGGGGGTAGGGCATTACAAGCCCATAGTTTCCCTTTGTGGGGGTTGCACCTGTGTATCTCCATCGTGCTTCCCCACTACCTAAGCCAGTAGAGGGCGTGACAGGGAACGAGGTGTCTATCATCTTCGGCCCAAGTCCCTCTCCAACTGAGCTTTTCCGCACTCGGGCTGCCTCAGTGCGTAAGTCCTGTCAGAATGAACTACGTGGACTTTGATCCCTGTCTCCTAAGCAGGGTACGTAGGAAGGCTCCCTGAGGTTCAAGCCCACCACCTGATCGTCCCGGTCGCATTCACGTCGGTTCTTCCATCAGTGGACCCCTTTCGGGTTCACATTCACGTCGATTCACATATGAATCTGCCCTGGGCCTCCTTAGAGTGTAAGCCCCAAACACCATCGTCCAGCAAGACGTTAAACTGTGATCCGCCACATTGTGCGTGCAGGTCCGCTCTACCCACTTCGTGCGTGCAGGTCCGCTCCGCCCCACTTCGTGCGTGCAGGTCCGCTCCGCCGCACTTCTTGCGTGCTGGTCCGCTCCGCCCCACTTCGTGCGCGGAGGTCTGCTCCGCCCCATGTAACGCCCCGACCCCAGCTACCCAGAGTCGGTGCATTAATTACATAACATTGGCATGATCACAAGAAAGATCAAATCTCGAAAGACCGATTGGTTTAGTAGCCTTGGAAACACTAGATATATTCATAAAGTTTTACATTACATTTAAAAGTGAAAAACTACTACAACAACAAAGTCTTCATATCCACACTATTAACCCCTCATAATATCCCTGCAAGTCATTCATAAATTACTTCTTCACTACCTGGGAAAAATAAAACATAGAAAAGGGGTGAGCTCAAATGCCCAGTAAGGATAACAATATAGCGGAACATTCAAAATAAGCATAAACATTTAAGGCAATGAATTACTAAAACAAAAGGCTTTTAAATATTAACTTTCAACATGGTATGGCAAAAGTAAAATGAAATAATACCATTTACTTGTTCACATGGATATTCTACTAATCGAATAATCACATGCAATATCAATAACCACTTTCATAATGTTGGAATGCATAATGCCAGACTATCATAACCACATAGCCAAGGCCTCGTGCCAAGACTACAAATAAGATTTTGTCAAGGCCTTGTGCCAAGACACTAGTTTGTCTCATGAGACCTACTGATGCATCGAGGAGCTATAGCGGGCTCCACCCGTCACTTATTAAGTCCAATGAATTCCCATATGAAAAGGTTTAAACATAACATAAACATTCGTATTAAAACTAGAATACGAAATGTCAATAATTTCACCATAAACTATGAATGGTATAAAAATAGCACATCCACAGTCAAACATATCACAAAAACTTCAATACAATATAGAAGTTTTGTATCATAATAAATCAACTTCAAATAATCTTAAAATCCATCAAAGGTTGTTGACATAGATGAAATCAAAATTTTTTTTAAAGAAGTATCTCCTTTTATTTTGAAATCATTTAAGATCCATATAAAATATAACATTTTCTTTGAAAATATTCTTATAAGCTTGTATGGAAAGCTTCGACGATTTTATAACGGCGGAAAATAACTGCACCCGCCGTATAAGTTAAAAAAAACATTCTTACCTCAATTCAGTCGAAAAGGTTAAAAAGGACCTTGTTTTGAAAACGACGAAAAGATTCCTTTATAAACCTCTTATAAAAAGTCAAACAAGGGTATAAATGACTTTAACCCATATTCTTGTAAATAGTAAAAATGTTTTGAAATACATTTCAAAGAAACATGGATGTGGATGATAAAGAGATCCCAGTAGATTATTACGTATAATACAACCTCGGATAATGAAGAGATTGTGAAATAACCCTTTCCTTGTACTTTTCCTTGGTTGGGGTAGGTTAACCTCCTGTATAATGGTGAAATAGTTGTTATTAAATTATACAAGAATCATATATAATAATATGATATCATATATGATCTTTTAACATTGATTTGTTAATAATATCTTAGAATTATCGTCGTTTCGGGAGTTAACTTACTCATTTTCTTTTATATGTTTTGTTACATAAGCCATGGTTGTTGTATCTTATTCATATCCAGAATGATATCTAGTCCTTAAACATCATTTTTAAATCATCAAATGATAATTATACTTGAATGGATACGATGGAGAATGAATCTCATCGCGTTCGTGGAGACGGTAGTCCGTACGTACGCACGAGCGATAATATCATTATTTTGATATTAAAATAATATATAAATGGATGTTATATCATATATACAGAATCATTAACATGTTATATTTATTATTTACATGAGTTACACATCATTATTATACCCATCCAAATAATATTATATTGAATAACAATTACACCACGACGTGGAGACGGTAAGCCGTACGTACGCACGTATGGTGACATGTTATTCAAAGGGTGGATAGAATACTGAATATGATTGTACCATATTTATAATAACATCACAGTATATGTGAGATACTGGAGTTATTATTTTAGAATGGTAAGAACAAAGGAAGAAGAAGTGGAAGAAGAAATGAACTTGGAGAAGGGTGGTGAAATCATTACCTCTTCTTCGGGTTCTTCCTTTTGATTTGATCAAAAGGGCTCCTTAAGTTGGCTTTCTGATCAAACTAAGGCCTCTAGGTTGTAGTGAGGGATGTTGGGAGAGTATTTGGGCAGAGTTTGGCCGAACCAAAAGGCTTTAGAGGTGTGAAGAAATGAGAAGGAGGAGTGCCTTTTTATAAGAGGGGTGAGGGGCACCTTTGGAAAAGCTAGAAATATTAATTTATAATAAATTCATATTCGGTTTCTAATGGCTCAAAAATTGACTATTCAAAGGTTAAGGTGGGTATAGGTCGAAAACAACTCAACCAATAGAATTTATACAGGTTTGGGTACTTATATTAACCTTATCTTTAAGTATTAACTCTAAGTTAATTAGTTTCACTTTTACAATGTCTCTTTGTATTTTTTTATTATATGGTTAATAGACTTACCATATACATACAAGAGACCCCCAAGTGGTCCATTAATGATGATCCTATCATTATATAAGTCTCTTGGCCGAACCTTAGATTTTTAAAAATTTAATATCAATTAATAATATAATATTTGTTTTAAGAACTCTTTTTTGTCAATTTTGACACTATTCAATAGTTGATTTTTGTGAAACTCATAACAGATTGATTACTTCGAACAATGTCAATTACATCACTCCTAATATATCATATTATCCTAGAAAATTAGTTTAATTCATTAAAAGTTTCATATTATATTTATTTGGGTATTTATAATATCAATTATTTTAATTTTTCACTATTTTAGAAATTACTGCATCATCATTGTGTCATAAATAAAATAAATTATTTAATGTCTAAAAATTATAAATAAAATATAATTATGTAGGAAATATTTTTATCTTTATAATGAATATTTATAATCTAAAATCCAACATATATAACCCTATGTAACAATTGTTTTGCTAAAAGATATATGCTTATGTCATTTTTGTATTCATTTTAACTTAATTAAAATAAAGTGTCATTATCACTTACAAGTGGATCCATGGGGTCCCAAAATCGACCCAAAGATGCCCAGGGTCGACCATGTATCAACCAATAGGGTTAGGACACGTTTTAGGGTAATTTAGTATTATTATAATATTATTTTTTTAACCTTTATTTACCGGATTTACCCTTAAACATGGTAAATAAAATATTTACCGCAGTAATTATTCAAAATGTGTAAAAATGAAAGTTACCTATTTACATAATTTGGACATCCTGATCCCAAATATGTAATCCATTTTTCCAAATTCAAAACACAGAAGTGGCAGAAATTAATTTAAAATTAATTCCCGCTGTCAAAACAAAAAGCGTGTTTTTAAGAGATAATAACTATCAAAAGATTGACACTTGTTTATGTTCGGTTTAATTGTAAAATTATGTCCAATGACAAACATTAAATTGAATGGTAAAAATATATTCTAAATATACTTTAAGACCACTCAAATTCATAATTTATCAATATTAATTATTTTGATTAAAAAAGTTGTTTTTAATTAAAATTTAGTAATTTTCACTATTCATCAAAATATAAAAGTTATCCGAAAAGTACCAAAATTTCACCCTAGGCTAATTTCGATATTCCGAATTCAAAAATGAAGTCCATTTTGAAATATAAAATATATATGATTTCAAAAAGTAGGTATTACTATTCACAACGGCTTGTTTAATTAGTTGTGGTGTGTGTTAGAACTCGAGGTTGCGTACAACACACGCTATCGCATTATTCGAAGGGAAACGTACCGTAGAAGCTTGGGGTGTCACATTCTCCCCTCCTTCAAATAATTTCGTCCTCGAAATTTCTAGAATAATTATCACATGAAAAGTCTCAGGTGGTTCTTCATCATAAGTTCCTCAGGTTCCCACGTTGCCTCTTCCATCTTATGATTTCTCCACAAAACTTTTACCAGACGTGTCGTCCGGTTTCTCAGTACTTGTTCTCTTGTATCAAGAATCATGACGGGCTCTTCACAATAAGACAGATCAGGTTCCAGTTCTAATTTCTCATAGGTGAGTACATGCGTTGGGTCAGGCATGTATTTTCTCAACAGAGATACGTGGAACACATCGTGAACTTTGGAAAGACTTGGCGGCATTGCCAATCGGTAAGCTACAACCCCAGTTCGTTCTAGAATTTCGAATGGTCCGATATACCTGGGACTCAATTTACCTTTCTTACCAAAACGTATGACTCCCTTCCATGGAGATACCTTTAGGAAAACATGATCACCGACCTGAAATTCCAAATCCTTCCTTCGATTATCGGCATAGCTCTTCTGCCTACTTTGAGCTGCTTTGATGTGATTTTGGATTACCTTTACCTTTTCCACCGTTTCCTCCACCAGTTCTGGGCCTACAAGTTTTCTTTCACCAACGTCATCCCAACAGGTTGGTGTACGACATCTCTTTCCGTATAACGCTTCATATGGTCCCATCTGAATACTTGAATGGAAGCTATTGTTATAGGAAAATTCTACCAGAGGTAAATATTGATCCCACATACCTTGAAAGTCATGTGAGCAAGATCTCAACATGTCTTGTAAGGTTTGAATAGTCCGTTCTGATTGTCCGTCTGTCTGAGGGTGGTAAGCAGTGCTCAAATAAAGTTCAGTATCCAGGGATTTCTGAAGACTTTTCCAGAATCTTGAAGTAAAACGGGGATCACGATCAGAAACAATTGATAAGGGTACTCCATGAAGTCTCACAACTTCATTAATATATAGTCTTGATAGACGTTCCAGGGGTAGATCTTCTCTTATAGCAAGAAAATGTGCTGTCTTGGTAAGACGATCAACAATAACCCATATTGCATCGTTCCTTCTAGGAGTCTTTGGTAGCCCCATGACAAAGTCCATCGTAACATTGTCCCATTTCCACTCCGGTATGGGAAGAGGTTGCATGACTCCTCCAGGCTGTTGCCTTCCAGCTTTCACTTGTTGACAAACCATACATCTTGACACAAAATCAGCATTCTCCCTCTTCATGTTGTCCCACCAAAAATGTTCCTTCAAATCTCTATACATTTTGGTGCTCCCAGGGTGTATAGAGAAATTGGAACTATGAGCATCATCCAGCAATTCCCTTTTTAGATCAGGTATATTGGGAACACAAAGTCTCTTCCCGAATTTCAAAATTTCATCTTCATACACAAAGTCTCTCAATATCCCATCATTCACAGCTTTAATCTTCTTTTGGAATTCTTCATCCTCGGTCTGAGAACTCTTAATCCTTTCTAGTAAAGATGGTTTGGAAACCATTTGAAAAAGCATTGATGTTTCACCTTCCCTGGTTATTCCCATGTCCATCTTCACTAGATCCATAAAAATTGGATCCTTTTCAATTCTCATATTGTTCAAAACTCCATGGTATTTTCTACTCAAAGCATCTGCCACCTTGTTTGCCTTCCCTGGGTGGTAGTGTATCGTACAATCATAATCCTTGAGTAATTCAAGCCATCTCCTTTGCCTCATGTTGAGTTCTTTTTGTGAGAAAATATACTTCAAACTCTTGTGATCAGTATAAATCTCACATTTTTCACCATAGAGGTAGTGCCTCCATATCTTCAAAGCAAAGATTATAGCTGCTAACTCAAGATCATGAGTAGGATAGTTTTGTTCATGAATTTTCAACTGTCGTGATGCATAGGCAATAACTCTTTCATTCTGCATAAGGACACAACCAAGTCCTTTCTTCGATGCATCACTATAAATAACGAACCCATCATTCCCCGATGGTAGAGTCAATATAGGAGCATTGACTAATCTTCTCTTCAGTTCTTCAAAACATTCTTCACACTCTTTTTTCCAAACAAATTTAACCCCTTTACGTGTGAGCTTCGTTAATGGGTTAGCCAATCGGGCAAAATTCTGGACGAAACGTCGATAATAACCTTCCAAACCAATAAAACTACGTACCTCAGTTATACTCGTAGGTGCTGGCCATTCTTGGATTGCCTTGGTCTTAGAAGGATCAACAGAGATTCCATCTTTAGAGACAATATGTCCAAGAAAAGAAATCTCCTGAAGCCAGAATTCACACTTGCTAAACTTCCCATATAATTCATGCCTCCTCAGAGTCTTCAAGATAATGCGCAAGTGATTTTCATGATCTTCGTAGGTTTTGGAGTATACCAAGATATCATCATTAAATACCACCACAAATTCATCGAGATACTCCTTGAAAACTCTATTCATCAGATCCATGAATACAGAGGGTGCATTAGTCAATCCAAACTGCATTACAGTAAACTCGTAATGCCCGTACCTGGTTCGAAATGCTGTCTTCGGAATGTCTTCCTTCTTCACACACAACTGATGGTATCCAGATCGAAGGTCAATCTTTGAAAAGTATTGAGCTCCATGCAGTTGGTCAAATAAATCATCAATACGAGGTAGGGGATACTTGTTCTTTATCGTTATAGCATTGATCTCCCTGTAGTCGATACATAACCTCATAGATCCATCTTTCTTTTTAACAAAAAGAACAGGGGCTCCCCATGGAGAAACACTAGGGCGAATAAATCCCTTATTACTCAATTCCTCTAGTTGTTTCTTTAGTTCGACTAACTCTACAGTGGCCATTCTATAAGGGGTCTTCGATATAGGCCTTGATCCAGGAATCAAATCAATGGAAAACTCAACTTCTCGTTCTGGAGGATGTCCAGGTAAATCTTCTGGAAATACATCTACAAATTCTTTCACAACAGGTACATCCTCTATTTGAACATTCCTTTCCTCACCCGCAGTTATTTCATTCTCTTCCTCCCCAATAATTGAATTTAGTTGAGCTATTGAGGGTGGATCTAAATAAGAATTAGGTGGTGATGATTCTGCTCTAAAGATAAGGTGTTCCTTATCATTATCATCAAGAATCGTAACCTCTTTCTTCTTACAATAAATCTTCGCATCATAGTCCGAAAGCCAGTCCATACCGAGGATTCTATCAAACTCAATCATAGGTATGACGATGAGATCAGCTGATAAAGAAAATTTATGTGCTCTAATGGGGACTGATTCACAAAACTTTGTTGCAATGATACTTCCCTTAGGAGTTTTAACTGACAACTCCCTTATTAAATCAAATTGGAAATATCTAATTTTCTTAGCAAACTGGGAAGATATGAAACAATGCGATGATCCAGAATCAAATAATGCATTTGCTAAACTTGAGGAAACCATTAAATTACCTGCCACCACGTCTTTTGGAGCTTCTACCTCAGCAGTAGTGATAGCATATGCCTGGCCTTAATCCCTTGGCCTTTTCTGAGGTAAGTTCTCCTGACGCTTAGGACATGAATTTGCATAATGCCCCATCTCCCTACAATTGTAGCACTGAACGTTGGTAGCTTCCTTCTTCCCCTTGCAATCATGAGCATGGTGGCCTTTTTCACCACACTTGTAACAGACTCCCATTCCCTTCAAGCAAGTACCAGGATGTTTCTTCCCGCATTTACCACAAGATGGATATTCAACCTTTCCCTTCTTCCCCTTATTTCCATTCCCAGATTGATCAGCAGGTCTCTTCTTCTCTTTCTTTGCTTTAAAGTCATAAGACTTAGAGAATTCCTTTTCGGTCTTTATAGCACATGAGACAATGTCTTCGTACGATGAAAAGGATTGGGAGACTAATGCTCGACGGAGAAATGGTTTTAACCCATCAAAGAAACGATCAATCTTACTTCTTGGGTTGCGAATATAATCTCCAGCATACCTCGCTAACCTTGTAAAGTTAGCCTCATACTTTGTGACATTCTCATCCTCCTTTTGTCTCAGACTCAGAAATTGTCTTTCCATATCCGCTCGATGGTCGCGAGGGAAGTATTTTTCTAAAAACAGATCTTTGAATTCCCTCCATTCCATATTTGATACTTCATCATCTTCCTTCATGTTTTGAATCAATGACCACCATTGATCAGCATCTCCAGTGAGGCGGTAAACTGCCATGATAACGTTTTCCCTTTCACTGCTCCCCAAAGCCTGAAATATTTTCTCTAGGGAAAATATCCATTGCTCAGCTACTAATGAATTTGTATTCCCGTTGAAAGTTGGTGGTTGTTGCCTCATGAATCGATCTAACATTGATCCTCCACGCTGCGGATCAGGGTGCTCCATACGGGTAAGGTTATTATTCATAACCTGAGTAAGTTGTCCCAGTATGGTGATTAGCTGATCGGCACCAGTTGCATCACCATCCCCACTATAATTATCTTGAGCAGGAGGGCAATCCCTACATGGAGTGCGTGCATTGATACGGTTTCCATTTCTTCCACTAGGCGCCATTTCTAAACAATGGCATAAACTAGATCAGTTTATGAATCAAAATACATAATCCCATACTTATAAAACACTTAACATAAATTGAACTATTTATGGATATAATCCATAATCATAAAAATGTTTTCTTTGAAGAAGTATATACTCATAAACCCTTCATAATGATTTTTAAAGAAAATGAGAGTTATCCTAAGCATATCCCCCGGGAGTGTCGTAACCAAGAGTGCAGCAAGGCCCGTTGTCGTGCACCAGTTCCCGTTCGAGTCTAGCTCAAAGCGGTGTTTTCGGGTTTTACCCCTAGGTACATCTGTGCCAGAGCCGCCTCTACCTGCTCGTATCCAGACAGGGATGTATTGCTCGGAAAACTCACAAAATCTCTACAATACCAAAATTCTAGGATGTTCTTCTATACTAATCCTCAAAGTTCATCTTAGGTCTACGTGCTCTAATCAGAGTTTATCTAAATATAGCTTTCAAGGTTTGTACTAAACTTCCTCTGATACCAACTGTAACGCCCCGACCCCAGCTACCCAGAGTCGGTGCATTAATTACATAACATTGGCATGATCACAAGAAAGATCAAATCTCGAAAGACCGATTGGTTTAGTAGCCTTGGAAACACTAGATATATTCATAAAGTTTTACATTACATTTCAAAGTGAAAAACTACTACAACAACAAAGTCTTCATATCCACACTATTAACCCCTCATAATATCCCTGCAAGTCATTCATAAATTACTTCTTCACTACCGGGGAAAAATAAAACATAGAAAAGGGGTGAGCTCAAATGCCCAGTAAGGATAACAATATAGCGGAACATTCAAAATAAGCATAAACATTTAAGGCAATGAATTACTAAAACAAAAGCCTTTTAAATATTAACTTTCAACATGGTATGGAAAAAGTAAAATGAAATAATTCCATTTACTTGTTCACATGGATATTCTACTAATCGAATAATCACATGCAATATCAATAACCACTTTCATAATGTTGGAATGCATAATGCCAGACTATCATAACCACATAGCCAAGGCCTCGTGCCAAGACTACAAATAAGATTTTGTCAAGGCCTTGTGCCAAGACACTAGTTTGTCTCATGAGACCTACTGATGCATCGAGGAGCTATAGCGGGCTCCACCCGTCACTTATTAAGTCCAATGCATTCCCATATGAAAATGTTTAAACATAACATAAACATTCGTATTAAAACTAGCATACGAAATGTCAATAATTTCACCATAAACTATGAATGGTATAAAAATAGCACATCCACATTCAAACATATCACAAAAACTTCAATACAATATAGAAGTTTTGTATCATAATAAATCAACTTCAAATAATCTTAAAATCCATCAAAGGATGTTGACATAGATGAAATCAAAATTCTTTTTAATGAAGTATCTCCTTTTATTTTGAAATCATTTAAGATCCATATAAAATAAAACATTTTCTTTGAAAATATTCTTATAAGATTGTATGGAAAGCTTCGACGATTTTATAACGGCGGAAAATAACCGCACCCGCCGTATAAGTTAAAAAAAACATTCTTACCTCAATTCAGTCGAAAAGGTTAAAAAGGACCTTGTTTTGAAAACGACGGAATGATTCCTTTATAAACCTCTTATAAAAAGTCAAACAAGGGTATAAATGACTTTAACCCATATTATTGTAAATAGTAAAAATGTTTTGAAATACATTTCAAAGAAACATGAATGTGGATGATAAAGAGATCCCAGTAGATTATTACGTATAATACAACCTCAGATAATGAAGAGATTGTGAAATAACTCTTACCTTGTACTTTTCTTTGGTTGGGGTAGGTTAACCTCCTGTATAATGGTTAAATAGTTGTTATTAAATTATACAAGAATCATATATAATAATATGATATCATATATGATCTTTTAACATTGATTTGTTAATAATATCTTAGAATTATCGTCGTTTCGGGAGTTAACTTACTCATTTTCTTTTATATGTTTTGTTACATAAGCCATGGTTGTTGTATCTTATTCATATCCAGAATGATATCTAGTCCTTAAACATCATTTTTAAATCATCAAATGATAATTATACTTGAATGGATACGATGGAGAATGAATCTCATCGCGTTCGTGGAGACGGTAGTCCGTACGTACGCACGAGCGACAATATCATTCTTTTGATATTAAAATAATATATAAATGGATGGTATATCATATATACAGAATCATTAACATGTTATATTTATTATTTACATGAGTTACACATCATTATTATACCCATCCAAATAATATTATATTGAATAACAATTACACCACGACGTGGAGACGGTAAGCCGTACGTACGCACGTATGGTGACATGTTATTCAAAGGGTGGATAGAATACTGAATATGATTGTACCATATTTATAATAACATCACAGTATATGTGAGATACTGGAGTTATTATTTTAGAATGGTAAGAACAACGGAAGAAGAAGTGGAAGAAGAAATGAACTTGGAGAAGGGTGGTGAAATCATTACCTCTTCTTCGGGTTCTTCCTTTTGATTTGATCAAAAGGGCTCCTTAAGTTGGCTTTATGATCAAACTAAGGCCTCTAGGTTGTAGTGAGGGATGTTGGGAGAGTATTTGGGCAGAGTTTGGCCGAACCAAAAGGCTTTATAGGTGTGAAGAAATGAGAAGGAGGAGTGCCTTTTTATAAGAGGGGTGAGGGGCACCTTTGGAAAAGCTAGAAATATTAATTTATAATAAATTCATATTCGGTTTCTAATGGCTCCAAAATTGACTATTCAAAGGTTAAGGTGGGGATAGGTCGAAAACAACTCAACCAATAGAATTTAGACAGGTTTGGGTACTTATATTAACCTTATCTTTAAGTATTAACTCTAAGTTAATTAGTTTCACTTTTACAATGTCTCTTTGTATTTTTATATTATATGGTTAATAGACTTACCATATACATACAAGAGACCCCCAAGTGGTCCATTAATGATGATCCTATCATTATATAAGTCTCTTGGCCGAACCTTAGATTTTCAAAAATTTAATATCAATTAATAATTTAATATTTGTTTTAAGAACTCTTTTATGTCAATTTTGACACTATTCAATAGTTGATTTTTTGTGAAACTCATAACAGATTGATTACTTTGAAAAAAGTCAATTAAATAACTCCTAATATATCATATTATCCTAGAAAATTAGTTTAATTCATTAAAAGTTTCATATTATATTTATTTGGGTATTTATAATATCAATTATTTTAATTTTTCACTATTTTAGAAATTACTGCATCATCATTGTGTCATAAATAAAATAAATTATTTAATGTCTAAAAATTATAAATAAAATATCATTATGTAGGAAATCTTTTTATCTTTATAATGAATATTTATAATTTAAAATCCAACATATATAACCCTATGTAACAATTGTTTTTCTAAAAGATATATGCTTATGTCATTTTTGTATTCATTTTAACTTAATTAAAATAAAGTGTCATTATCACTTACAAGTGGATCCATGGGGTCCCAAAATCGACCCAAAGATGCCCATGGTCGACCATGTATCAACCAATAGGGTTAGGACACGTTTTAGGGTAATTTAGTATTATTATAATATTATTTGTTTAACCCTTATTTACTGGATTTACCCTTAACCATGGTAAATAAAATATTTACCGCAGTAATTATTCAAAATGTGTAAAAATGAAAGTTACCTATTTACATAATTTGGACATCCTGATCCCAAATATGTAATCCATTTTTCCAAATTCAAAACACAGAAGTGGCAGAAATTAATTTAAAATTAATTCCCGCTGTCAAAACAAAAAGCGTGTTTTTAAGAGATAATAACTATCAAAAGATTGACACTTGTTTAAGTTCAGTTTAATTGTAAAATTATGTCCAATGACAAAAAATTAAATTGAATGGTAAAAATATATTCTAAATATACTTTAAGACCACTCAAATTCATAATTTATCAATATTTATTATTTTGATTAAAAAAGTTGTTTTTAATTAAAATTTAGTAATTTTCACTATTCATCAAAATATAAAAGTTATCCGAAAAGTACCAAAATTTCACCCTAGGATAATTTCGATATTCAGAATTCAAAAATGAATCCATTTTGAAATATAAAATATATATGATTTCAAAAAGTAGGTATTACTATTCACAACGGCTAGTTTAATTAGTTGTGGTGTGTGTTAGAACTCGAGGTTGCGTACAACACACGCTATCGCATTATTCGAAGGGAAAAGTACCGTAGAAGCTTGGGGTGTTACACCCCACTTCATGCGTGCTGGTCCGCTCCACCCCACTTCATGCGTGCTGGTCCGCTCCGCCCCACTTCGTGCGTGCTGGTCCGCTCCTCCCCACTTCGTGCGTGCTGGTCCGCTCCGCCCCACTTCGTGCGTGCTGGTCCGCTCTGCCCCACTTCGTGTGCGCAGGTCCGCTCCACCCCACTTAGTGCGCGCTGGTCTGTTCCATCCCCCTTTGGGCGCGGTGGTTCAGTTCAATCGCCCGTCTGGTAGCCTCGACCTCCTTGTGAGTCGGCTTGCCATCGTCCAGCAAGACGTGAAACTGTGATCCACCCGGCCATTCCATCCCCCTCTGTGCGCGGTGGTTCGGTTCAATCCTCCGCCCGGCAGCCTCGACCTCCTTGTGAGTCGGCTTTCCATCATCCAGCATGACGTTAAACTGTATATCCGAACTACATTTACTTTGATCCACGCTAACACACGGTACGTAGGAAGCCTCTACGAGGTCCAAGCTCTTCACTCCATCATCCATCCTGATCCTTAACCGGGCCTCCACATCCCGGTGAGATCATGCCACTTCACTCCACTATTCACTCGAGAAGCCGCCCATGTGCTGGCCCCAGCATTGGAGGTTCCCCTCAAGGGGTTCTGTCATCTGATCCACTCTTAGTGTTGATTAGTCTGATGTCGTCCCTGCTGGACGTTAAACTCGCGGCATACCCTGTGTTAAACATGGGAAGATGAGGAAAACCGTAGGTGACGCAGTTCCCCGCATCCAGCGCGGGATGCCTTAGGCCATCACTCCTTCGAGAAGCCCTATCTTAAGGGACGGAAGGCAGACATCCAGAGCCACGACGTCAAGACACGCCCCCTACACCCAGACCTACCCGGTCTCCTCACCGCAGGTTGCTGCCCCGACCAGACCCCTTAGAGCGTCTGGGCGGAAGCAGTGCAATTAACTGGCGTCCATGAAGATATGGAACCGGGAACAAGATTCACGAACATTCTGAAATCTATAAGGGAGACCCGGATTAGGCGACGAGTTCCGAGGAGACGTCCACGGAAGGAGAAGCCGACATCCCATCATCCCGGTTTCGAGCATGGAGCAGACGTCCCTGAGCAAGAAGCGGATGCCGCCCGCCATTCGAATGCGGGAACGCAGGGTCACAAGCCGCACGTCCTCCCCCCGGATCGACGGACACACACGCGAGCGCGCCCTGGCGGAAACGCGTCGACGTGGAAGCACCGACATCAGATTCGCCCCGAAACAGAAAATGGTGAACCCGACGGGAATCTCTTCTCCTCAAAACAGATATGGATAGCTTTCAAAGGTGTTGAAAGACTAGCATGTCGCCTGGCCTAGCATTCAGCGCTGGGGCACGAAACCCGCCAGGGGCTGGGGCAGGGGAATCGGGCACTCCATCTCACGATGTCGACGACCTGGATTCCCCCCCACGGAAGGCGTCGTGGCACAAGATAGTTGGTTGTCGATTCTTTTTCCTTTCATTATTAATGGGTTCTTCTCCCTGCTTTCAGGAATCAGGTCTCTCCATCCAGTGCCTGATCGCCACCCGCCCACTGGCGCAGGGGTAGGGGAAACACCGACGCTGCTACTCCGCGCGGTCCCGCCCATTCCATCGTCGCCCCGACAGCCGCAATTCCGGGGCACCCACGCCCTCTCTCCCCCGTGGAGGTCATCCAAAGGAGGGTGATCAACGGTCTGCTGCGGAGGTATGAGGAAGAGGGATTCATTCCCCCCAGGGATATGGCTCGCCTAGATTTCGAGGCAGCCGCGCCTCACCACCATTGCTGCCCTCGAGGGCCGCGCAGGGAGGCACCGCTGCCCACCGTCACATTGAACCGCTTCGAGTGTTTATCCCCAGAGCACTCCGACAACTCTCTCCCCTATGCGGATGAGGTAGAGGATGTCTGGGACCACCCTATCCAAGACCCACTCCAGGGATCCACGATAAGGGCTCCCACCAGGTCATGTTGACACCGCCACCAGGCTTCCCAAGTCGAAGAGCAGGCTATTCACGTGCCTACACAACTGATCCCGACTCGCCTGTCCCGACGCCAATGTCGGGCACGAGCGGAAGAGGAGGCCCAACTTAGGGCCCTAGCATCAGTGTCCACTTTGGCCCGAGCCACAGTTGGCTCCAGTTACCAGGCCCCTGCGCATGCTGAGCAGGGGCACTTCTATGCCCGACCCGGATCGAGGCCCCGACCGCCCAAAAGGCAGGTTGGGTTGACTCTCCCGGTTGTCGGCACAAGAAATGGCCACCGCGGACCACCTCGCGGTAGTGCTATTCACCACCAGGATTTACTCCGTGTGGCCGATCCAGGAGGTATGGGTTATCCCACCTTCCGATCCCGGCCCAGAGGCCTTCCCAGAATCACCTCTCCCCACGTCCCCTTTGATATCTGTCCCGGTGCTCCTCGCACCCTGGTTTCCAGTCCCATTGGCCCCAGCACCAGTGCGGCCAGAGGACGCCAGGGCAAAGATCAGCCCTGCCCCGAAGAACCTCCCAGGGGTAGGACGGCGAGGCGTCGATGTCGTGGGAGGAATGCTAGGGAATTCCAGACAGAGATCCGACCGGTCCGTTTCTCTGACTCAGAGGCGGAGTACGACTCGACAGAAGAGACCTCCTCCCAGTCCCGCCAATCAGGGGCAGGGACAGGAATGCGGCACGTCATCCTCATAATTCCCGAGAGCGAGATCGATATGATCCCCGCTTCTCTCCGAAGGTATATCCGGAGTGACGAGGGTCTGGTAGACCCCCAGGGATCAAGCTTGCGGTTGGTACCGGCCCCTCTGGAAGCGCCTTCCGCCTCGATCAGAGAAGCCGAAGACATGTTCTGGGGACCGATGGCAGAGCCACGATCTAGTGCACCCTCGGCGAGCACCGACGCTACGACGGGATGTTCGCTCGCCGGCCCGTCCTATCGTGATGTGGTAGTCAGGGCACTGCAGCCTTCAGAGGGAGGCCCAGGATATGGAGGCCAATCGGCCTGCTCGCCGTATTCACCGCCGGCCAGCCCGCCGGCCCATCGACCTGCCTCGGCACCACTGCCGGCTCCCCGGCCATTCCCCGTTGATGAAGGGGACCAGCAAGACCTGGATCCCGAGTTTGAGTCGCGGAGCTTCTGGACCGTCCTTGTAGAGGGCCACTTCACTGAGAAGTTTTGGCCAGTCGCAGGACCAGACTTTGATGCACCGGAATCGCTCACCCCGGATGAGTTCGAATGCTTCCGCTGAACTCTCCGAGCGACTCACTCCCATCTTCACCGCCAACAAATGCCTTTTCCTGGGAGTCAAGCACACCTCGAGGATATTGGTGAGCAGTGCCGTCAGATTGACCTAGCCACGATCCCCGCGGTTCGGCACCCCGAGTCATTTGGGCACCACAGGGCCCTCCAACAACGATGCGTTGAGTGTTTTCAAATACTCCGCAAAGTTATCGAGGAAGCCACCCCCCATGTGTACCTCCGTAGATGGGGGAAATATGCTGCCCTACGCTTTAGTGTGATTCACCGACAGCCCGACTCACTGGGCGGCCCTGAGGGTACATCCCTAGGGACGGAGACGGTCAATATGGCTGACCTGTTGGGAGAGGGGAACGGTTTGGAACTTCTCGATGGGGAATCTCCCCCCGAAGACAAGCCGCCATTGGATCCATCAGTGAGAGTCACTCGTCACCAGAGGAACCTCCTGGGTCTCCCCGCACCCACTGAAGCACTGACGTTGAGCCGAAACGTCAGCAAAGGTAAAGAGCACGGCGGGGCAGTAAAGTCCGCCGACCCATCTGCCTCCATGCAGAGAGCAGATGAGGATCCCGAGAAGGCCACGCTACGTCAACAGCTCACTGAGCAGAAGAAGCTGGTCAATCAGCTCCTCGCCGAGTGCGCTGCAGAGCGGCGGCCTGACTACGGTGATCCTAGGCCAGGACAGGAGGGACAGGATCAAACACTCCTCGACAAGACTCTCCCGGGCAACCGTGATTATGTCGTGTTCACCGACAGAGGAGAGGCCGTTTCCTTTGGAAAGAGGGCGCGGTATGTTTCACCACACCCTCCCGAGCGGCGTGACTACCTCAGAGACCCCGCTCGGATTCCTCCCGCTGCCCCAAGGGCCACTCCACCCGCCATCCCACGAGCTGCCGAGTTCGACGACCCGATAAACGACGTGATTGAAGGGCCAGGCAATGCCCTCGTGGTTAGGGATCCTCACTAGGACTGGAACCCATGTCCGGACGATCCGATGGCGGCACTCATCACCCGTTTGGATGCTTTGGAGACTAGGCAAGTGGCGATCCCAACAAACGGCAAGCCATACCCAGCATGGGTGGATGGCATGCCGGTTCCTCCGGGATTCGGGAACCCCACTTTCTCCCCCTTTAATGGGACTGGAGACCCGCCACAACATTTGGCCCACTTCAACTCGAGGTGCGGGCCCATGTTAGGGACTCTGGTGCAGTAGGAGGCTGCCAAGCTCTGATGCTTCGTCTAGACATTGGAAGGACCGGCGTGTGTCTGGTACAACCAGCTCCCCATCGTATCGATAACTAGTTGGGAGGACCTTCATAGGGAATTCCTCTACCAGTTTAGTTCCACGACTCGGAAGACGAATATCACAGACCTCTTCAAGTGGAAGCAAAGGCCTGATGAGCGAGTCGCAGATTTCGTCACCCGATGGAAGGGTCTCACGTATTCCCTTGACATGCCATTGACTCAGGAGCAGTTGCTGACAATGTGCGTCGGGAACGTCAATACCGAGCTGGTCCCTTTCTTGATCACTTAGAATTACCCTAGAGGGTTCAGGGACTTCTCAGCCAAAGCTCAACGTCTTGAGGAAGCCCTGCAACAGGCCAGTCAGGCACGCCCACTGCCTCCTATGATCCCTGCAAGGAGAGTCAGCAAGGCTGAGCCCGCTGTTGTCGCCCAGATAGAGGCCCCCAGGCAGTTGGAGTTGATGCTAGTAAAGCCAGCCCCGCAGCCTTACAGGAACCCGCCTCCACGGGCATAGTTTCCGGCCCAGCAGCGACCGCCTCATAACCGGTCGGCCCCTCCGCGTAATGTACCGCCCCAACCCATGCGAGATAATAATGGTCCACCTCCTCGGCAGGCCCCCCCGGCCCCTCATCAAGACCACGCTCCCAGGGCCCCGCGATACCTGACTTACTCGTTTCATGAGGATCAGGTCCTCGGTTATTTCCGGAGCGCCCTGGAGTAGGGGATTGTGCGACTGCCTGAGTGTTGGAAGCCAGAGGAGGCACATCTCACTGACCACCCCAACTACTGCACCTACCACCTGGCCATAGGGAACACCATCCGGCGGTGCTACGTGTTCAAGGACTGGCTCCAAGACCGGATTAACAACAATGTAATCAGGTTGGGCCCAGCCCCGACACAAGTGGAGGGTGTGTTCGTGAGATCAGATGACGATAGTGGTGACGAGGACGAATGGCATCTGGTCTCCAACCGCGGGTCCCATAAGTATAACGACTGGATGGCCCGCAAGACGATCGTTCGCGCACATGGAATTATCAGTGCGCACTTGAATCATCCAGAGCCCTCAGAATCTGCGGGTGCTTCTTCGGCATCGTCGTACCAGCCTACCTCTTCCGAGAAGAGCAAATGGCGGCACCGCAAGAAGAATGAGCGCGCCCCGCCAGTTACGCCACTATCCCTCACTCTTGGCGATTTCATGCCCCCAGAGATGGGGATCCCTCCTAGGATCCACCCGGTGATGGATGATTTGTCTAGTGACAGTATTGGGTACGCTTCGGTTAACACCGTCGAGCTGGTAAATCCCTTTTCGGTTCCCGACGTTGAGGAACACCAGGTGGACTTCCCTAGTGTCCCCGGTCGTCGTCGTCGTCGTGGGAACCGCAGCAACTGGAGTCGCTGGGGCACGGCAGTTTGCACCTCCAGCCAGGCCGTGCATGCCACTGAGACTAGGCAGCAGGCTCAAAACTGAGCTCAGCGTGTGCGGCCCCCCCATCCGGTGTTGACGGATTCGCCTCCACCACCGTTTGTGGTGTGGGACCAGGCAGAACCGCCTCAGCCGCGCCGCGACCGGCTCCGTCCTGCCACCAGTCCATCCCAGCCACCTTTCCCCAGTACAGTGACCACTTCCCAGGCTTCAACCAGTGAACAGCGAGATGCGCCAAGCACCAGTCGGCCGCCGGTCCAACCGGCAGGGCCCGTCATGCCTCCAATCGTAGAGCAACCTCCTACAACCAGGGGCTTGCGCATGGCAAGAAAGTATGATGTCTTGAAGCACTTGGACGACATTCCAGCAAGGATCTCCATCATTGAGGCTCTACTCCTATCGCCTGAAATGCGTGAGGTGCTCGCTGAGGCCCTGAAGAGACCCCTCCAGTTTGAGACGGAGGTTGCGGGTGCGGAGGCCTTCCACGCCGAAACGATTGAGAACGCCGAATTTCAGGCAGTTATCTCTTTCTATGGTAAGGATGAAGTCCCTCCTGTATAGGGGCACATATGCCCACTGTATATCACCGGCTAGTTCAATGGCCTAGAAGTCCAGTGCTGTCTTGTCGACACGGGGTCTGGGATTAACTTGATTCCGACTCGGACTCTCTAGAGATTGGGGTTGTCTGAGGATGACGTGATTCCCTCCGACCTCAGTATCCAGGGGTATGACCGGACCGAGCAAACCCCAGTCGGAAAGATACGTTTGAAGACCCAGTTTGGTGGCTTGGTTTCCAACACCGAATTCATGGTGGTCTCCCAGGACACTGCGTATAACGCATTGATGGGCAGGCCATGGCTCCACCTTCACGCGGCGGTTCCCTCATCATACCACCAATGTCTCAAATACTCCCTTAATGGTCGAGTAGGCGTGCTTCAGGGAGATGCCTCTCCTTTTTCCACATGTGAAGCCTGCTATCTGGATGTGGACTATTAGAAGAGCAAGGATAAGCAGATCCTGGCAGGTGAGGTTGAGCCTGTCACTGTTGCAAGTGATCCCTGGGCAATCCTGGATGATGCATACGTCCTCCCGATCGATCCGTTGGATGTCGCCATGCTCTCAGCGGCCTGTGAGTCAACTGATACGATAACTGCGGTTTCCCGAGCCAGCACCAGCTGCCCAGAAAGATCCAGTAGCCCCAATGCATTTTCTCCGGTGGACGATCCCTCCCCGAGTGGAGAGGACGTGAAAGATGCACCCCCAGCCTTTGAGGAGGGCGTCTCCACCACGGTCGATGAGTTAGTGCAGGTGAACCTTGGAACCGAGGCAGATCCAAGACCCACATTGGTCAGTGCCACCATGTTCTCCGAGGAGCGGAAACAGTACGTGGACTTCCTCAGACTTCACCGTGATTTGTTTGCTTAGAGTTATGACGAGATTCCGGGACTAGATCCTCAGGTAGCCGTCCACCACCTTGGTCTCCCGACGAACCATCGCGGATTCAAGCAGCCTCCCAGGAAGATGCACCCATCTCACGGTGGCATGGTTGAGGCCGAAGTTGATAAGATTATCAAGGCCAACTTCGTGAGAGAATTTCAGTACCCTAGGTGGCTGGCCAACATTGTGCCGGTCAGGAAGAAGAACGGACAGATCAGAGTCTGTATCGACTTCCGCGATCTCAACCGCCACTGTCCGAAGGATGATTTTCCCCTTCCGGTGATAGATCTGTTGATTGATGCCACGGCAGGGTTCCAGGCCCTCTCCTTCATGGATGGATACTCTAGATATAACCAAATCCGGATGGCCCTTGAGGATGAGGAGTTCACTGCCTTTAGGGCCCCCAAGGTACCTTTTGTTACCAGGTCATGCCCTTCGGCCTGAAGAATTCGGGTGCCACCTATCAACGGGCGATGCACCGCATATTCAAGACAATTCTTGGCACAGTGGTGGAATGATATGTCGACGACTTGGTAGTGAAATCACGCCATTGTCAGGACCATCTCATGGACCTTGAGAACGTGTTCGGCTTCCTCCGGTCTCATTTCTTGAAAATGAACCCGTTGATTTGTGCCTTCAGGGTCACCTCCAAGAAGTTTCTTGGCTTTGTGGTAAGATACCTGGGTATTGAGATAGACCCCGAAAAGATCAAGGCGATTACCCAGATGCCTCCCCTGGGTAATCTTCGGGAACTTCAAGGGTTCCAAGGCCAGTTAGCCTATATACTCCGATTCATTGCGAATCTGGCCGGCAAGTGTAAGCCCTTTTCTGGGATCAGGAAGAAAGGCACCACCTATGTATGAGATAAAGAGTGTCAGACCGCTTTCGAGGAAATCAAGCAGTACCTGCTCCAACCTCCGGTCTTGATGCCTCCTGTCTCCGGGAAGCCGCTGGTCCTTTACGTGACCGCCCTGGAATGGTCCCTTGGTGCTCTTCTTGCCCAGAAGAACAACGAGGGAACAGAGAACAACCTCCCTTACCTCAGTCGCATGCTCCTCGATTCAAGATGTTAGGTATTCCCCCATCGAGAAGAGCTGCCTGGCGCTTGTATTTGACGTACAAAAATTACGGCACTACTTGCAGCACCATGAGGTATAGTTGGTTTCTCGGGTAGACCCGTTGAAATACATCCTGAGATGACCTATGTTGACTGGCCGCCTAGCGCGGTGGGCTGTGATTCTCCAGCAGTTCGACATCAGGTATGTGTCTCAGAAGGCCATCAAAGGGCAAGTATTGGCAGATTTTCTAGCTGCTCATCCAACCTCCGCGGATCAGCCGCTGGATCTAGGCTTTTCTGATGAGGCCATTCTCTCAGTCGATCGTGTCGATCCATGCTGGCTGATGCGCTTTGACGGTTCCTCCCAGAGCCCCACCAGTAGAAGACATGATGATCCCAGGCTCATCAGAGTGGGCCTGGGTATCGTCTTCATTACCCCGGAGCAAGACGTTCTGCCATACTCCTTCCTGTTGTCAGAGGGCTGCACCAACAATGAGGCAGAATACCATGCCCTCATCACTGTCCTCGAGCTGGCCCTCGAGATCGACGCGCCCCATCTGTGTGTGAAAGGGGACTCCGAGCTGGTCGTCAAGCAGATCAATGGCGCCTATGTTGTCTAGAAGCTGGAACTTATGCAGTTCCTGGAGTGCACCCTCCACCAGCTGGCTCAGTTCCCCTCCCGACCAGAGATCGTTCATATTCCCTGGTCGCAGAACAGTCGAGCAGATGCTTTGGCCAGCCTGGTTGTGTAACTTGCGAAACCTAAACAGGATAACCTGGTCATCCACGTGGCGCACCGGAGGCTCATCACTCCCATTATCCTGGAGGAAGATCGCGGCCCGATGGTGAATAATCTCACCACGGTTGCACCTACACCTAGAGCCCCGAGTACCACAGATGTGACAGTCGAGCCAGTCCTTGATTGGAGTACTCCCTTGGTTGAGTACCTCCAACATGGCAATCTCCCGCCGGATCGGGCTGAGCGTGAGCGAATTCGATGCCACGCATCGCAGTTTGTCCACCAGAGTGGTCCCAGCCATGAGCAGATCCTCTACAAATGCGGATTTGACGGCGTTCTCCTCCGTTGCCTTCAAGGAGTTGAGATCCCGCGAGTCATGCAAGAGGTTCATTCTTATTCTTGCGGTGCCCACCAAACTGGGCCGAAGCTGTCCCACCAAACTCGTAGGTTGGGATACTTCTGGCCCTCCATGATCCATG
The DNA here is from genome assembly GCA_963277665.1 of Viscum album. Classification (NCBI taxonomy): domain Eukaryota; kingdom Viridiplantae; phylum Streptophyta; class Magnoliopsida; order Santalales; family Viscaceae; genus Viscum; species Viscum album. The sequence goes on from OY728133.1 coordinate 1,677,883,147, forward strand.
ACTGCATCGAGTATGCCAAGAGGTGCCATGTGTGCCAAGTTCATGCTAACTTTGTGCATCAGCCACCGGAGCCTCTCCATACCACCAGGTATTCTTGGCCCTTTGCAGTCTGGGGGTTGGACGTTGTGGGACCTTACCCGCCTGCGACGGCTCGCCAGTGCCGGTTCATTCTGACCGCTACGGACTTCTTCTCCAAGTGGGAAGAGGCGATTCCGCTCATGGAGGTTAAGGCCTGTTCTATTTCTGACTTCGTGACCTCCAACATCGTCTATTGATTTGGAGTGCCTTACGCTATCCTCACGGATAACGGAACTAATTTCCGAGCAGCCAAGCTGAAGAAGTTGTACGCTAAGTACAACATTCGCTCGGACCATACATCTCGCTATCATGCACAGGCGAATGGATAGATTGAGGCGTTTAACAAAACCCTCTCTAACATTTTGCAAAATATGGTTGGTCATAACAAGAGGAGTTGGCCGGACAAACTCCCCAACTCCCTCTGGACTTATCGGACGAAGACTCGCAATTCAACCCAGATGACCCCTTATTCCATGGTGTATGGAGCTGAGGCCGTCCTTCCCATCGAGATTCAGTTTACGTCCTTGCGCACTGTGGTCTATGACCAGTAAGCGCCGGACAGAGTTGCTGAATCCCTTCTAGCCGACTTGGAAGCACTGGATGAGAATAGGCTTCGCGCTTTGCACAACTTGGAGAGGCATCAGATCATAATGGCTTGAGCTTTCAATAAGAATATTCGCCTCCGCTCTTTCCTGCAGGGTGACCTGGTACTGTCCCTAAGAGCGCCAATGATCCCCGGCAGGAAGCCGCCCATGTTGGAGCCCAAGTGGGAGGGACCTTTCGTCGTCCACAAGGTCTATCCCAATGGCGCGTACTCTCTAGCGACTATGGATGGTGAGCTTGTCACTCCTCCCACCAACGCTAGGTTCCTCATGCAGTACTTTGCCTGAGTGGCCATCGTCACGCACGATGTTAAACTGCACCTTTAATGTCCCGCACGACGTTAAACTGCGCCCCCCATCATCCTGCATGACGTTAAACTGCACCTCCAGAACTACATGCGGCTTGATTCCCATCCTAATGGGATACGTAGGACGGCATGAACGTTCATGTTTCAGGTCCAGCCCCATCCTCTGGGAATTTCCATCCCACCTCGGGCCCTTGGCCCAAGTTCCTCTGGGTATGTGGCGTAGGGTGTGAGCATGGGGCTATGCCCTCATTCACGTCGGTTTGCTTGTCGCGCCGTACGCCCCCCACATTTGGGAATGCCTTACATCCTCTTTCGTCCTACATGACATTAAACTGCTCCTCCAGAACTATGTGTGGCTTGATTCCTATTTCTATGGGATACATAGAACCACCTGAACGTTCAGGTTTCAGGTCCAGCCCCATCCTCTGGGAATTTCCATCCCACCTCGGGCCCTTGGCCCAAGTTCCTCTGGGAATGTGGCGTAGGGTGTGAGCATGGGGTTGTGCCCTCATTCACGTCGGTTTGCTTGCCGCGCCGTACGCCCCCCACATTTGGGGATGCCTTACATCCTCTTTCGTCCTGCATGATGTTAAACTGCATCTCCAGAACTACGTGAGGCTTGATTCCCATCCTTATGGGGTACATAGGACCGCCTGAATGTTCATGTTTCAGGTCCAGCCCCATTTCCCGGGAATTTCTATCCCGCTTCGGGCCCCCGGCCCAGGTTCCCCTCTTGCGCGAGACATGTGGTTTGAGCATGGGGTTACGCCCCCATTTCACGTCGGTTTGCTAGCCGCGCCATACGCCTCCCGTTTGGGAACGCCTTCCGCTCCTCTTTCGTCCTGCATGATGTTAAACTGCACCTCAAGAACCACGTGCGGCTTGATTCCCATTTCTATGGGATACGTAGGACCGCCTGGACGTTTATGTTTCAGGCCCAGCCCCGTCTCTTGGTCGATCCCGATGATCTGCCGTCCTTTGGACGCCCTCAAGGTGAGTCCTCCGACCCTTTCCGGTGGTCTGTTAACGTGTTTTGGAGTACTCCGGTCTATGACCTGTAGTGTCAGATTCAATCCCGGCAAGTCCTGTGTTACTTGTCAGGCCTCATGCTTCCTCTCGTTCGGGCCTTCGCTCAAAGGGATCCTCGTGAGCGGTTTGGATACAATGCCTCAGTGCTCTCCTACCGATCCGGGTCGATTTACCGGAGAGTTTTGGGCCGCAAATCGATACAAATCCTGTGTTTTAGCAGTTGATGGAAGTTTGCTTGCCTCATCCTAGGGTCACGCGATCGGATGTTGTGTTGCGGATATGATCAGCAACATCCTTGATCGCCATGCCAACTCTTTCAGGCTCTGAACATTGGTTGCGCAGTTCTTATCACACTCCGCCTCAGTGCGTTGTAGTGGAATCTTGACACTCTCTCTTCATACTGACCCTGAGTACACCTCTACACGTTAGGCAGACCAACCAGGGTAATGGTGTCTTTCGAGGCTCCCACGATTTGAGCACCAAGGGTATATGCTAGTTTCCTCTCTAAGGGCCACGTGCAGCCTGACCCTCGTCCCCATGAGGAAGAAGGAGTCGCCCGAACAATCGCGTTCTGGGCCCAGTTTAGCTGGAGGTTAGCGTCTTCTGCCCCTGGATTGATGGACCTATGTAGGCCCCTGGCCCAGGATCCCTCTCCTAGAATTGTGCGTGACCGCGAAGCTGGGATGTATCCTCACCTCCGCCGGGTCCGCCTTATCGCAACATGCGAATTCCTCCATGGTCCGAGCCACATGGCCTTAAACTGTGCTCCCCGGTCCTACCACACGACCATAAACTGTGATCGTCCGGGCTGCCCGACAAAAAACGGCACTGTATTGTGGTTTTCTTCTCTAAGGGGATGCTCACGTTGGGCGCTGGTTAACAACCACACCATTCGTCAATGCCTTTCATGGCTTGATTATTGTGGCGACGTCAGGGATTTCTTAATCCCAGGCAGGTTGCTTCACAAAGAAAAACCATCTACCTTCAAGTACAAATGAGAGATTTCAAATACCGCTTCTTCTGGGTACGAGGGCCAGACCCGCACCCCACTTTGCGTTGGTGCCTGATTGTGTTGCACCATGCTTCAAGAACTATGTAAGGATTTATTCTCATTATTTATGAGATACGTAGGAGCGCTTGGGTACTTCCGCACAGGCCCAGCCTAACTCCGCGTTCGGCCCCTCGGCCTGAACGCCTTTCCGAGAAGCATATGGTTAGTAGGATCTTATCCTCGCCTATGTCGGGGTTTCATGGCCGTTGAGCCATGTGGTTCCCGCTTCTGTTGCTCCAGGTCCGAGCTCTAAGACCTTAAACTAAGATCCTCCATGTTCGAGCTCTAAGACCTTAATCTAAGTTCCTCCAGGTCCGAGCTCTGAGACCTTAAACTAAGATCCCCCCCAGCAAGAGTTCAGCTAACTCGGTTCTATTATGGGGACCCTGTCTCTGGGGACTGCCTGGTGCAGCATGGGACTATGTCCTTGTTCACGTTGGGTTTGTAGCAGCTACGCCACGCATACCCTGTCTTGAGGAATAGCCGTCCTCTTCGTCCTGCATGATGTTAAACTGCACCTTCAGAACTACGTGTGGCTTGATTCCTATCCTTATGGGATACGTAGGATCTCCCGTGTGTTTGAATCTTCAGGTCCAACACCCCACCTCTTAGAGATTCCCCTTTTCCTGGGAATCTTCCATCTGTTGGTCACCATCACGGTGTGTCCCTCGACCCCTTGTAGTGGCCCACTTGTGTGCTAAAAGTACTCTGGTCTATTACCAGGAGTGTCAGGTTCAGCTTAGTGAAGTTCCTCCCACTTTTCAAGCTTCGTGCTCCACTTCATTCAGACTCACCACTTTTTACGCCCTAGAGGGACCCCTGTGAGCGGTTTGGATACAATGCCTCAGCGCACTCCCACCGATCCGGGTTGGTTCCGCCAAGGGCCTTGGGCAGCGAATCGATACGAATCCTACGCTTGAGCGGTTGATGCTCTTTCACTGCCTCATTCCATCATCGGTCAGTACGACATTGTTGCTACTTTTCCGCCATGGTCGGCAGTACTCCCATGTCATTACACCGGTGCCCCCAGTCCTTGAGTGAATGGTCGCATGATTCACTACGCTTTCCACCTTCTATTCTGACCAGGAAAAATCCTGTCACTCTTGACACTATCCCTTGGTGCATCATCGCATATCTGGGGGATAAGACCATGGTATGGTGTACTTTGAGGACATTATGGTCCGAGATCTATGACCTTAAACTAAGATCTGCCACTATGGTCCGAGCTCTAAGACCTTAAACTATGATATTCTCAGAACTACGTATAGTTTGATTCCCGCATTGTCGGGATACGTAGGACCACCCGGACCTCCTGTCCACGGGTTCATCTCGAGAGTGGGGACAATTCGACTCCTCGGTCTTGCCATCGAGACCTTGAGTCTGGGAGCGCGTGGCGTAGTGTGGGATTCTATCCTTATTCACGTTAGGTTTGCAATGACCGCGCCGCGCGTATCCCATTCTATGAATTGGTCTTTTTGTTCTCATCGTCATGCATGACATTAAACTACACTCTTGGAACCGCGCATGGCTGATCCCCTTTCTCGTAGGATACGTGGTAACGCCCGGACCTCTTGTCTTTAGGTCCAGCACAGGTTCAGCTAATTCGACTCCTCAGTCATGCTATCGAGACCTTGAGTCCGGGATTGCGTGGTATGGTATGGGACTATTTCCTTATTCACGTCGGGCTTACGATGACCTCACCACGCATACCCCATTTTATGAGTTAGCCCCCCTTATTCCTTCGTCCTGCATGACGTTAAACTGCATCTCCAGAACTACAAGTGGCTTGATCTCCATCCTCATGGAGTACGTATGAATGCTCGAGCATCTTTTCACGGGTCCATCCACAGGGGTCACTAAATCCTACCCCTCCTCGTCACTGGCTTTCTGACCCGACTACTTGTAGAGTGGTGCAGTTGTGACCTTCACCCCGATTCAGCTCGGGATGCCCCGCAGTAATAGCGGGAAGCGACAGTTCCCTCTTCAGTGAGGATATATTTCAGGATTGGGGTGATTTACGACCAAATTAGTGCATCTACTTCATACGCTTTCCCCAAGGTTGCGCAATTTTGGGAGCGTTGGATTCTGTCTGAATAGATCATCACTTCGCCCCACGCTTCGTGTGCCCTCTTGATCTGGATTTCCACCCCTTGTGTCTGGAGGAACCCCCTAGGCAGTATTGATGATGACATGTGATCCACCTCCTGCAACAATATGAATGATGACCTTCGGTCCGTCTATTGTAGCAGTATGGTTGACTGATCCATTGTCTGCTTACTGTCCTGGGCACGATCCAAAAGACCGATCACGTTCGACGGGACCCCCTAAGCGGTATTGATGATGACATGTGATCTTCCTCCTACAACAATATGAATGATGACCTTCGGTCCGTCTATTGTAGCAGTATGGTCGATTGATCCATTGTCCTCTTGCCGTTTTAGGTGTTTCCTAGAAGATTGGCCATCATGGATTTTCGAATTCGGGACACGCGATTCACCCTTTTTCATCTTCTTATGTTCGGATAAAATCCCAACGCCCCAGCGTTGTCCCACTCATGCATCAGAACAAGTTGGGGGGATGGCGCATTGATTAGGTCTGAGGTCTCCTTTCTTAGAATAGATTTCCCTCTTTTCCTTAGAAATCCAGGCCCAATTGTGGATTCCTGAAGCATGGTTAACGCTCCTGCAAGACAATGAATTGTGGTTGAGCACGTTAAGAGAAAAGATGCAGATGAATATGTTGATTTATACAAATGGATCAAAGTAGTGAGTAGCGGAAGTGAAATGTTCTGGGAATGGCAAAAGCAAAGCCCCTAAGTATTAGCGTGCTGGATCGATCTTTCCAACGTCGCTACCCTTTGGTTGGTGACCTCCAGAGCTGCTTCTTGCTCTCTGCATGCCCTCTCTTCGTCGGCGGCCGCGGTGCGCAGCTCGCCGATCCTGGCCTGTGCACGCTCCCGCTCGACTTGAAGCATGACCATCTGATGGCCCGCCTCCATCAGCTGTGCCTGGGCATCATCTAGCTGGGCCGTCAATTGCTCCACGAGCTCAGTACACGCTAAGACGGAGGCATCCTTCTCTGCCGCCTGCCCTTTGAGGCGCCAGACTTTCTGCTCCGCCATGAGGAGCGCCCGCGTGTTCTCCGACATGTCCTGGCATTGTGTGACGTCGGCACGCCGGCTGCTCTCGCGCAACTTTTTGGCCATGAAATCACGGACCGTCGGATGGAGGCGTCGAGCATCAGCTCCCCCGGCACACAGGAAGCGCATCCATGTTTGATGTGATCCTATGCGCCCCAGCCACTCCGATGGGGGTCGCTTGAGAAAGCGCTGGAAGAACTTCCACCCCCTACGGCACGTTATCTGGCTCTCCTCGGCCACCTCCGAGTCCGACTCGTCCATCTCCTCGGGGTCGGCAGGACGATAGGCAGGGAAGGCGGCCAGCAGGTCTTCTGTAGGGTCCGCCCCTGGGATGTCCTCACGGGGGATATGTTCCCCAACGTCTGGGCGACCTTCTTCTCTCGCCCCATCAGCGCTGATACCCTCGTCAGCCCCCGACCTCTCTCTGATGGCAGCACCGCCGGAGTCCGTTGCCCCTGATCAGCAGTTGGTGGGGCCGACTCGGTTTGAGAAGTCTGTTCCGGAGGAGGCAGTATGTCTGCCGCTGGTCCACTTATGGATGGCTCGGGCTCAACAGCTCGACGAGCCTCCAGCGTTGAGATCACTGCGCAAGGCATGCCACGTTTAGTCATGGGTCGTTAATGGAAAGCACCAGTAGTAATGTAAGGAGACTTAAGGGATCCCAGAGCGTCATCTTCCACTGTCCCGGCTTCCGCAGGAGTGGTTGTAGCAGGGGACCCCTCGGCGCTTGTCAATTCAATGATAGGTGTCGGGCCCCCGCCCTGTCCTGCTGGCGCCTCTCCTACTCCTGCTGAGGATGCCTGACCCACATCCGTGCACTCCTGAAAAAGATGAAGAAATGAGTTAGAAACTGCATAAGAGAGTGGACGGAGAAGATTGAGTAGGGATAGAAGCGGACATCGAGTAGCTCAGTGATGTCGATATTGTCGGAGTTGGCTATTTCTCTACTCTCCTGTGGGATCCCTGGATGGGACCTTCCCTCAGAACCTTCATCCTACCCCATGTCCTCCTCTTCCTCGGAGTCATCGTCACTATCACCTTCCCCCGGCAGCATCTGATCACGAGAAGGCTCTCGACCGAGCATCACCTTTACCAGAAGGGATGGTTCCGCGCACTAACCACATTGGCGCGCGTATTCGTCCATGGCTGTCAGATACGCGTACTGCCGGTGGAAGTGTACCCTGTTGTCAATCCGGAGACACTCGACCTCTGGCAGGTGGACCCATCCCTCATTATTTTCTGAGAGAGGGTTTCGGTTCCCAGTGACTGTCGAAGGGTCATCCAGGCCAACCATAGCGCCGGGAAGACTGCATCATGGGAGGGTTCGAGCAGACGCCGTATCTGCTTCTCGGGACGCTCCCCGGCCACCACATGTGCCCCCTCTCTGGGCGGTGAAGTCGTGGCGGCAGTCTGTAATGCGCCCGCTGCCGAAGTTCCTGCCCGCGCCGGCTCCGCTGCTTGGCGCACCTCCGTTCTCCCCCGCGTAACGGCACCTTGCCTCCTTCTCTGACACCCGGTCTCCGCACGGGTAACCTCGAGTCGCCGAACTGGTTTGTGCAAAATCCCCTCAGGGTACGCGATAGCCCAGTGTTCGGCGTATTCGGTTGCCTAGCCTGCGTCGACCCCGGTGGGAGGGAGAGTGATGACGTCGCCAGAGCCGAAAGTGGTGAACATCAACCACATCTGGCGCAGCACACAAGGGTTTGTATCCTCCCGGACAGCTGCGAATACCCTCTTCGGCATCCGTTGAAGGCACCCGAACTGCCTAGCGAACCGGGTTGGCACGTAGGGCTCGCAGATCACCTTTCCGTCGATCCGAGCCACGAGCACCCCGCCCCGCATGCTCAAGAAGTATTCATGATGCTCCAGAGGACCCTGCCCGTTGTCGACCATCTGGCCAACGGGAGTGGGGAACGGGCTGAAGTTGAAATTGGCATGATTTTCAATCCGAATCCTCACGCCCTCCTCATTGAGGGACATCGGTGTGACCCCTGTGATGTTCAGCAGGGAGGGTCGCAGACCGTTGCCCGGAGGACTGATGGCGTTTGGAAATGTGTACCCACCAAGGTGAGCAGCCACCCAGCCGTGGAAGAATTGGAAATGCCCATAGACCCTTCGTGGTGACCCCCCTCGCGAGATCTGCCCCAGGATGGTGTACAGCTTAGCCAGCACCGGGATCCCGAGGTTGAATCTTTTGTTGGCGGCCATGGTGCCTGCCATCACCAGTTTCGCCGGACGGACACCCATCCTCGCGTCCCGCACTGGCAGGATCCCCCCACTCAGAAAGGTGTCCAGGAACGCTGCGTACCAGACTTTTGGGTCCCGGGCCTCAATGACGCGGTACCCCCATGTGCGGTAGTCACCCGTCTCCAGGACCCGCCAGTACGACCAGTTCTGGCTCCTCTGAACTACGGTCGGGCACCGCTTCCCCCTGCCTGGCATCTTGACCGCTCGGTCATGCTCTAAGAACTGGCCGAACCACTCCTTGTAGGCTATGTCCTTGTGGAAGTTTTTGACCCCGAGCCACTCCGTGGCCAGGTCCAGTAGATGCCACATCAGGATGGGAGTCTGCGACCTGTCACCCCAGGTGTTCCTCGGAGGCAAGAACTCATCGTATTGGTAACCCTCCAGCGGGATACCTCAGATGCAGTGGATGTCCCAGAGACCGATGCCAACCTCCCCATGATGAAGGTGGAAGGTGTTGGTATCTGGAGACCAGAGGGTGAACAGTTCCAGCCCGAGCTCGGGCTGCTGGTAGAAGTGGAACTGCGGCGTCCACACCGCCTCGAACAGGCCGATGTACCATAGCTCGTCTGCGAAGTGATCGCAGGTGTGGCGTACTCAGAACGCACAGGCCCACTCACTGATGAAATTGCCCCCAGACCTCAAGTCCCAGTCCTTCAGCCAGCCCCTGGTGTCGTCGGTGACACTCTGGCGATATGTGCTCGAGTAGAGGGCTGGAGAGTTCTCCACAGCAGGCTCACTCCTGGCAACGGTTTGTGTACTCGGGCTCAGGACATACACATTTAACTGCCTGGTCTCCCTGGAAGGATGACCGTTGTTGGTGATGTTGTAGCAGGGAAGCTCATCCTCCCGAGTCACCCAGGTCCGCGGCACATCAACCTCGAATCCCGGCACCGAAACCTCTTCCAGGATGCCGTAGTTCCAGAGAGGCAGGTTGTCCGACAGCGGGTAAGTCTTCTGGGCCGGCGTCAGTATGTCGAACAGGGATTGATTGCTGGAGACAATCACCCTGGCACCATAAACCTCCTCATCCGCCGCCATCTCAGCTCTGCGAGTGGCGGCATCCCCCTCATTCACTTGATTCGCGGCCATCTCAGAAGTTTCGGGGGTCGTGCGGGTGAAGGGACGAGTGGTGCAGAATTAGAGGAGGATGGTTGAAAAATTTGGGAGTTGGCACACAATCCAAGTGGATGGTGTGCAATTGGGAATTCTGTCCCGTAAAACCCTGGGTGTTCGCGCAAATCAAGCCGAAATCCAGACGGGTTTGCGCGCAGAACGGGCGAATTTCGCGCACGAGGGCGGTTTTCGCGCAATCAACGACAATTTTGTGCACGAGAGCATTGAAGCTTATCGCGCGGAAAAGGCTGTGTATGGCACGTGGGACCCAGCGCCCCAATTTATAGACGAGGCCAGGATTCCGTGCCGCGCGCAAAGCTCATTGCGCGCCCGCAGGGTCGAATTGCGCGCCCGACACCCTTTTTGTGCGCCAAAGTCCCGCGCCACCCAGGACTTCGGCATTCCGGTGTCTCCCTCGGAACCCGATCGTTGCGACCCCTCGCCGATCGAATTCTGAGGGGGGGCATTTTTAGACGCCGGAAAAGTCCGTTGCGCCTAAACGAAGCTCCAGATGAGGAAAACGAGGTCGTATTTGGAGTCAGAAGCCCGTTTCGGAGGGCCCGGAGACCTTGCGCGAAATTTATGAGACCCGCGCGCAATATTGAGCATTTTCGCGCAATCCTCCCGGGATGCGGGCAAAGCGCTGGGGCGGCACAGAATTTTCCACGCCCGCTGCCTGTGCGCGGCGCTGTTGCGCGTTGGGACCCTATTTCGCTCCCGCGCCTGGAATTGCGCGCCCGTGAGCCGAATTCCGCGCCCGGGGTCGCCTATAAATATAAGGCGACCCCGAACATTTTGAGGGTTGCTGGAAGTCGAAGAGTCGCTCGTGCGCGCAATCCACCCTTCCGCGCGCAATGCCGATCTTCAGGTAACCATTTTATTTCGCGCAAACAGGCCCCAGGGTTCGCCTTCGCGCGCAACCCCACTGGCCCCCTTTACTTTGACCAACTCCTCACTCGAAGGCCTTTGCGTGCAAAAGAAGCCTCTAGCATGCAATTGCCCCCGGGTGCGCGCAATCCAGTCCGATTGCACGCACCCCCCCATCATAAGTTGTCGTTCCTTAAGGAATTGGCCATTTCCCCCGCACGCTATCCGAAGCCCGGTGCGCGCAATTCCTTTCATCCACACGCAAAAGAGCTGACCCAATTGCGCACCAGCCCGTCTAATTGCTCGCCGACCAGCAGTATTGCGCACCAAACCTCTTGTTTGCGCACAAACCGCTAGGGTCGCTCCATTTGACCTCCCGAGGGTACCCGCCTGCGTGGCGCCCGATGATCTTCATCCCGGGTGCCCGTACCGTGCGTTGTCTTCCCGTGCGGCCCTCCAGGCTCGCGCGAAGTGACATGCACCCGTCCGCAGTGCAACGTTCGCGTTGCACGACGTTAAACTGGCTAGTATATGGGCCTCCTCAGAGTGTAAGCCCCAAACCATCCGGCAAGACGTTAAACCTTTCACTCCGTCCTTAACACACGATGTTAAACTGTACTTCGTCCGGCAAGACGTTAAACCATCCGCTCCGTCCTCGACACATGACGTTAAACTGTGATCTGATCCCGTGCCTTGCATGCAGGGTCCCCCCAGTTTGGATGTGGCCCCCACCCGCTCGTCTCTGCAGGGATGTCAGGATTGCCCCCTTTCTAGGGACAATTTATTGGAGTGGCCTTCACCCACGGGGGTAGGGCATTACAAGCCCCTAGTTTCTCTTTGTGTGGGTTGCACCTGTGTATCTCCATCGTGCTTCCCCACTGCCGAAGCTAGTAGCGGGCGTGACAGGGAACGAGGTGCCTATCATCTTCGGCCCATGACCCTCTCCAACTGAGCTTTGCCGCACCCGGGCTGCCTCAGTGCGTAAGTTATATCAGAATGAACTACGTGGACTTTGATCCCTGTCTCCTAAGAGGGGTACGTAGGAAGCCTCCCTGAGGTTCAAGCCCACCACTTGGTCGTTCCGGTCGCATTCACGTCGGTTCGTCCATCAGTGGACCCCTCCCGGGTTCACATTCGCGTCGATTCACCTATGAATCCGCCCTGGGCCTCCTTAGTGTGTAAGCCCCAAACACCATCGTCCAGCAAGACGTTAAACTGTGATCCGCCACTTTGTGCGTGCAGGTACAATCTGCCCCACTTCGTGCGTGCAGGTCTGCTCGGCCCCAATTCGTGCGTGCAGGTCCGCTCCGCCCCACTTCGTGCGTGCAGGTCCTCTCCGCCCCACTTCGTGCGTGCTGGTCCGCTCCGCCCCACTTCGTGCGTGCGGGTCCGCTCCGCCCCACTTCGTGCGTGCTGGTCCGCTCCGCCCCACTTTGTGCGTGCGGGTCCGCTCCACCCCACTTCGTGCATTCCGGTCCGCTCCGCCCCACTTCGTGCGTGCTGGTCCGCTCCGCCCCACTTCGTGTGTGCTGGTCGGCTCCGCCCGACTTCATGCGTGCTGGTCCGCTCCGCCCCACTTCGTGCGTGCTGGTCTGCTCCGCCCCACTTCGTGCGTGCTGGTCCGCTCTGCCCCACTTCGTGCGTGGAGGTCTGCTCCACCCCACTTCGTGCGCGCTGGTCTGTTCCATCCCTCTTTGGGCGCGGTGGTTCAGTTCAATAGCCCGTCTGGCAGCCTCGACCTCCTTGTGAGTCGTCTTACCATCGTCCAGCAAGACGTGAAACTGTGATCCACTCGGTCGTTCCATCCCCCTCTGTGCACGGTGGTTCGGTTCAATCCTCCGCCCTGCAGCCTCGACCTCCTTGTGAGTCGGCTTTCCATCGTCCAGCATGACGTTAAACTGTATATCTGAACTACGTTGACTTTGATCCGTGCTAACGCATGGTACGTAGGAAGCCTCTACGAGGTCCATGCTCTTCACTCCATCATCCATCTTGATCCTTACCCGGGCCGCCACATCCCGGTCAGATCATGCCACTTCACACCACTCTTCACTCGGGAAGCCGCCCATGTGCTGGCCCTAGCGTCGGAGGTTCCCCTTAAGGGGTTCTGTCATCTAATCCACTCCTAGTGTTGATCAGTCCGATGTCATCCCCACTGGACGTTAAACTCGCGGCATACCCCATGTTAAACATGGGAAGCTGAGGAAAACCTCAAGTGACGCAGTTCCCCACATCCAGCGCGGGATGCCTCAGGACATCACGCCTTCGAGAAGTCCTATCTTAAGGGATGGAAGGCATACATGCAGAGCCACAACATCAAGACACGCCCCCAACACCCAGAGCTACCCGGTCTCCTCACCGTAGGTTGCTGCCCCAACCAGACCCCTTGGAGCGTCTGGGCGGAAGCAGCGTAATTAACTGGCGTCCATGAAGATATGGCACCGGGAACGAGATTCACGAACATTCTTAAATCTATGAGGGAGACCCGGATTAGGGGACGAGTTCCGAGGAGACTACCCCAGAAGGAGAAGCCGACATCCCATCATCCCGGTTTCGAGCATGGAGTAGACATCCCTGAACAAGGAGCGGATTCTGCCCGCCTCTGGAAAGCGGGAACGCAGGGTCACAAGCCGCGCATCCTCCCCCCGGGTCGACGGACGCACGTGCGAGCACGCCCTGGCGGAAACGCGTCGACGTGGAAGCGCCGGCGTCGGATTCTCCCCGAAACATTCATGCTATGGGAAACTATTGTTTTTAAAAAGAAAAATATTAGATTATCTAATTTTCATACTATAGATGAGGAATATATAATAAGAACAATGGGATTTATGACCTAATAGGGATGGAATCTAGAAGAGAGAAATCCAAAATGGAAATCGATAAATATTCGATACCCAATCGATAATAATTTCAATGTATAATAGACTCTTATTATTATCTAGGTAGAACCAGATTAACTCCTGGAATCTCTCTCCTCTACATGATAAATCATTTTGCATCCATCTATCAAAATCCATGTAACCTCTCTCCTAAGAATGAACCTGATATCTATTCCTCCCCTGAATAAAATATATTCAGTTTGAAAATTATAACACATCATATGGATGTTTGGTCATAGAGACCCTATCTATTCATAAATTAACATTATATAACTTATATTGAATACATATAACATTATACAAACATACCCTGAAGACTATATTATTCTAGTTCCATTAGAAACATAGAAACATAAACACCAGTACTTAAGATAAGTAAATTATTTTCTACTAATATCTTCTTGACTAGAACCCTTCTTAAATGCATCAAATATTATACATATTGTTATAACTCGGGGAAAAGGAATCATAAAAAGGATGAGACCAAATTCTTAGCATGGTTAGAAAAGAGAGATATGAAAACATAAACATAAGAATAAGGGTATGAGAATAGGTTCACTAAAATAGATGATCATACCCTTAATATCAAAGAACATAAATAGGAATCATTACATAAAGTATGGTAGTTCGTACAACAAGATTCATAAAGAAATAAATAATGTAATCCATTAAATAATAACAAAGATATAAAACAAGGATTGTGGACAACAAATAATTATAAAATATGATTTCCATAGTAGTAATTTCCGCACTTCAAATTCCATCATGGTAGTATAGTTTCACTCCACGTACTATCTTGGTAGTCTTGATCCACTCCCATTCCCATATTATTATCATGTGTTCAACCCTCAAACCATCTTGGTAGCCATAGTTCACTCCCATGGCTGTATTAGTAGTCTTTTATGACCATCAAGTCCATCTTATTCTATCTCATGATATATAAATCATCACCCAATACCTTGTAGAGAGATATAGGAACCACCCAACTCATTATTAAATAATACATACAAGTTACACAAAGTAATAAATAATTTTAAGATAATCCATGGAATTAAATGGCTCTCATTACAATTTAATCATATCATAACATATGGAAGGATATATAGTTTTGATAATAATTTCATGAAAAGCATAACCTATGAAAAAGAGTATTTTTCAAATCTATATAATCAAAAAAAGAGGAATGAGTTTCATAAACACCATTCCATCAAAATAGAAACCATTAATGAAAATAATATGAATCTAATAATTGAATAACTTCCCTAGAAAGTAATCTATAAAACCAATGGATGTCATAATATATTTGAAATAATATTTAAATATTACAAAAAAACATTCTTGAGGGATATATCCTTATTACAATGAAAATTTATTTTTTAAAAATAAAACATTTTTGAAAACCCAGTTATTTAAAAATAGTTTTGAAGACATAAAATGGACATTTTGAAAACATTAAAACATTTTTAAATTAAATTTTCATTAAAATTTATTTTCATTGATCATTTGAAGAAAAAATTAAAAGCATTTTTGAAAAAACGATTTTTAATTACAATAGATTTCTGACCGAAGGGAGAAAGACAGTGAAATTATTCAAAAAATCCTCATTTGTATTAAGTAACAAAGATTGGAAAAAATGTAATAATACATTGTTACATATTATTTAAAAATTGGATATTGAATCTCATTTGTGTTCATGGGACATGGAGAAATATATTTTATCAATCTAAACACAATGATAAACAATCCTGATAAACTATGAGATTGCTTCAAAAAAATTATACTATAGGGATGTAGTGGAACCTTCCCTCAAGTTAGTAAATTTAATTACATGAAGAGTAAAATATAATTAAAATAATTTAATTAATGATATATGATTTATATGGTAATTATTACACCTCAAAAAAATAATTTAGGTTTATAAAAAACAGGAGTCTCAAAAAAGACAAACTGAGACAAAACTATCGTACCAATTTGGTTCCTTTTGAAACATAAACTCCATAAAAATGTCTTTGAATAGATACACAAATTCTAATAAATTTAAGAATAATAATTATATAATAAATTCATGGGATGTATTTTCACTAATCAAAATAACAGAGAGGTTACCATGGAATGTATCTCACGAATATAGAAAATGAGATGAAATCCCTTACCTTATTTCATGACTCTTCATACTGATACAAGCTTATTGTATAATAAATGAATGATTATTATACATATTATATAAGAGAATATTCTTATATATAATACTATATATGTATTTATTATTACTTTATATTAACCTTTTGTAAACAATTGTATATTAAGGTTTCATTTTGTGTAATATACGCTTTTTTCTTCACATGTGTGATTATTTATTATATATTTCATCCTCAGTTTTATATCACACATCCAAAATTAAATAAATAATATAAATATAATTTATATTTAATGTATGTGTATTATAATAATCTATATAATATATTAGTATAAAATGATATATTCCTTTCATGGAAATGGTTGGTCGTGTATAAACATGAAAGGTTTTTCAATTTTCATAACTATATTAAAAGAAATAAATAATTTGAAATTTATGTATATATGTATATAAATTATTAAAGTATAATTATCATGTTATATATATATCATACATTTTCACTAAATCTATACTTAATACATTCAATGTAGTGTGTCATTGATTCACATCAATTTGTTGTGGTGGTAGTACACAATTCCTCAAAATAGAATTAGCATATTTACACCAAATGAACGTATAAATACAAGTTGTGTTAAATTATTAAAGAAGATTATATACATAAAAAAATATAATATATAAAATATATAAACAATGTATCCATCATAATGTGTAGCACACCAACATATTATAATATTTTCTTTTTTAAATAAAATTAATTTTTTCCAACTTTGTTTTTTATGCAACACAACGTTAATCTTACACTACACACTTTAATGAGTTCAATTATTTTACACACAAGACCCATTTATACCGAACAGTAAAATATTACAAAAATATTATTGGCATTTAGGAATAGTAAAAACCACATTTTGAATTTAATATATTTTATATTCATTTAGCATTCATATTATGTAATTTCTATAAATGATATAGTAATAAATTCATTTTTTTGGATGGAAGATTTATTTTTCAAAAAAGGATGTATTTTATAAAATTTTATTGAACACCAATTTTATATCATGTATTTTAATAATTAATATATTCTATTTTAAAAATTAAATTTCTTCTATCAGAAACGTGATATGAAAATATACATTAGTGCAATTTTTGATATTTTCTTGATAAGTTTTAAATTTTGGAAATAGTAATAATATACTAAATTTTAATTAAATAATGATTTTTTTCTAGAAAAAATCAATGTGAATAAATTAAATGATTGAGAATTTTTAATATAAAAAGTTATTTTATTTTTATAATTTAATATATATTTTTCATTGTCCTTAATTTTACCGTGATTTTTGATGTAAAAACATTTCATTCTTTTGCAATGATTTTTCATTAATAACCTTGTTTTCATTCAAACAATGAGATTATTTTTCACAATAATTACTATAGAATTTTTCCATGGAATTTTGAGAATGGATTCCTTATTTGGAATCATTGGGTCCAAATTATGTAAATAGACTCATTTTATTTCTGGGAATTATGAATAGTAACTTCAACAATTATTTTTATTAGCATGGTTATGGGTAAATCGGGTAATTAATGATAAAAATAATTTTATAAAATTACCATTACCTCTATCAATGTACTATTGGATGACTAAATTTGAATCTTATCATCGATGGTTCTAAATAGAATCACCCAATGGTCACTTCCTAGGAATGTGACAAAAATTTAATATAAATCAATGAATGTTACAAAATGTCACACTCTTATTTTCTATATGAACTTTAATTTCAATATATGAATAACAAGAATATAAAATATGTTATAAATAGGCCCATGAAATATAAATATATTTCCAATATAATATGATTTTATATATAATTTTTTGAGATTAAATAATTACCCATAATGATGAAACAACATTAATGGAGAAGTTATTTTATTAACATAATAACAAATAAATGAATTATAATATTAAAATAACTTTAATTTGAAATTATTGAGGCTATAATAAAATATTATAGTTGAATAAGACATGTTAAGATTATATTAAATGAATTGGATCATATTTATCTTGTTGTATGTGTTTTATTAATGTCAAAGTTATCAATAGTATCAAAATTGACACTAATGATATATTATTAAAATAAATTTTCATTATATTATTTAAAAATCATAAAATTAGTAAATAATGACCAGGGGAATCGATATGGTTTAAAATATCAAATATATTCAATTTTTGTTCAATTTAAACTTGATAAGTAAAAAATTACACCCACATATTATATAAAAATTACATGCCATAATTAAAATTAAAATTGTGTAATTAATGCTTAATCAAATTGATATGAATTATAATAAAACATAAAATTGTCCAAAATCTATTGGTTGGTAATATTACAACTGTATATAAAATTATATTAGAATACATTCCCTTTTGTGGTATTAGAATATATTTTTAATTTATCTGATGTTAATCCTTTGAGAAATCTCAAAAGTTCTCCTTCCTTCATTTTAAAAGGACACCTCCTCCCACATTTCCTACAACATCATTGAGCTTCTAGATTGTACAAAACATGCTCAAATAATCTCGCAACTCACATACCATGATCCAAAAACCATTTTATAAGATTGGAAGCCTCACAGGTATGGCTTTTGTTGTAATCCAAACGAACATTCCCAATTAAAAAGAGGATAACACACCCTTGACTAAAAAGAAATACATGGTAAGGGTTAATTTCCTGATCACTTTATGATCCAAGATTATTTATATTTAAGTATATACTGGTTCATTCTTATCATCCACAACATGGTTTCTTAAAATGTATTTTAAAATTATTATAGTAAATTTTAAAGACATTTTTACCTATGATTTACTTTTAATATAAAACTTTTTGTATGGAATATTCTCATAATTATCCAAACGAGGTACTTTATGACCATTTCAAAAAAAAGGAAATAATCGTTTTAAAATAATATGGAGAAAAAATGCCAATTTTTGCTCTTTTGGTGTCTTAACATTTTGAAGATTTTCTTACATGTTTACAAGGTTAATTTACAAAGAAAAGTTTTCTTTCATATTAGTTCATATTCTAAATGATTTCAATGTAAAAAATGATATCTCTCTCGATGTTTTTTTAATAAATTTATCAAATAATTTTCATCTATATTAACATACATTATTGGATTATATACATAATTGAGGGTGATTTATTATGATATAATATTCCATATTGTATTATTGGTTTTATGATATTTTTGACATTAGAGGGGATATCTTTTTTAACATTCATGGTTTATGGTTAAAGTATTAACATTCTGAATACAGGGTTTATTACAAAATGTTGTGTTATTCTTCACCTTTTTCATATGAAGAATGCATTGGACATAGTATATCACAGGTGTGCCCCACTATAGACCCATGATGCCTCAGTAGTTTAATGAGAGAAAATGGATATGGACATGGCCATAGAATTAACCATTTATTTTCAGATTTGTATTAGTTGAGGACATAATCAATTATTTTTTGATGTAATAGTTGAGGCATCGATGGTATGCATCAGATGTCTGGAATTTTGAATTCCCTCATTATTAGATCTGTTATTGATATTACATGTGATTATTCAATGATTTGAATAACCATGGGAATATTAAAATGTAATTATTTGATTTTTAATGAAATATTATGTTCATGTTTATATATAAAAGGCTCGTGTTTCTGTTTTTTACATTCCATAATGTTTATGGTTATTTGTGATAGATTCATCTATGTTTTTTAACATTCATGAGGATTTAATATCACAACTTTTGTATGTATTATTTTCCTAGGATTCCATTAAGTGTTTTTGATAGATATGTTGTGTTAATGTAGGAGTTTAATGTTGTTCTCAATAAAAGCACTATTATTTATGTTAGGTTTTGAATTGTAATGAACAGTTTGTGTATGAAATTTAATTTCAATGTCTACAAAACATAAAGGTCCTTTGGGACTTGATTCCTTGTATCAATCAAATGTATTAAAATAATTCACTGGCTTTAGGCTTCAGGGGTCAGGGCATTACACATTGTATCAGAGAATGTTTTAAAACCAACTTGGAAATTAGATTTAGATTCTATATATTAAGGATCATAACTCTAAGATAGACTTTCAGAATAAGTATATAAGTAAATCATAGAATTTCAGGTAAATATAAATTATGTGTATTTTTCAACCGATGTTTTCCTCTCTGGATAATACAAGTGTACGATGCTTTTTCATAGATTTACATATGTGTAACAACTCCAAAAAGGAGTTCTAGGTCTATCTTAGTATAACCAGGTACACAACCACAATCCTTATTGAACACCTATTTCAACAATCTATGGGAATATTCTTAAGATAATTCACAATTTCGTCACAAACCATTACAAATGATTTTGGAGTAAATATGTCCTCAATGAAAATATTTTCATGATTATGGATTTTATATGAATAAAATTATCAATTTATCATAAGAATTTTACTATTTTAGAATTATTTATTATGATTCATTATGTAATATAGAGTATATCATCTCTAGAAATGGTGCACAGTGGAAGGTATTGAATTAAGATCAATTAGCGTAACCCATATATGGATTTCTTCCAATAAATGATAATTACAGTGTTGATGGATATACATCTAGTGCTAAAAATCATATAATAGTAATGGGACATATGAATATGGATATGAATTATAACCTTAACTATATTGAGCAACCTGATCCACAACAAAATGGTTCAATGTTGGACCGTTTCATGAGACAAAAACCTTTAACATTCAATGGGACTACAAATCCATTTGTATCTAATCAATTGATATAGTCCTTAGAAAAAATATTTTTTACTTTGGGAAGTGATGAAAGGAAAAAAAATTAATTATAGTTTATCATCTCTTAGGGGACTCAGATCAATTGTGCTCAATATTTAAAACATGATGGAGGGTGAAGAAGTAGAGAATTTGTTATGGATATAGTTTAAAGAAAATTTCATAGATAAATACTTTCTTGATGAACAATGATTTAATATAGAGAGACAGTTTTTAATTCTGAGGTAGAAAGAGGAAGATAATGTTGGAAATTATGAAGCTAACTTCACAATGTTAGCAAGGAATGTTGTAAACTACATACATAACCCAATGTGTAATATTGATCATTTATTTTATGGGTTAATTCCATTTATCCAAAAGGTATTGGTATCCCAAACATTCTTATCATAGAATGATATAGTCTCATGTGCTATCAAGACAGAGAAATAATTTTCTATGTCTAATGAAAGAATGTTAAATATAGATAAAATGAGAATGGTTGAATATGAGATATATAATGGTATAAAAGGAAAGAAATATTTTCACAAATGTGACAATCATTGAAGGAAACTCCATGGAGCCTTCTTAAATGGATTTTTTTTTCAATGGTGGTGAGAAAGGCAATCATGCCCGTGATTGTAAGTGAAAGAATTATGATTCAAATGGGCATTAGTATATAAATAAAGCTATGAGAAAATATGGAAATAATTTTTCAAAGCATCAACGAAATATGGATTAGATGAAGCAAACGGATAAATGTAATGCTTGTGAAGATAATATAGTTGAAGTGGAATAATTTATTAACTTAATTATATTGATATTATATTTGGATTATAAAAATAATGTGGTATATAAAGATTGTACTCGATTACTTTTTCTTTAGGGATTTGTAATCATGAAATATTTCATTATCTATTTTGAGGTTATAATGGTAGTTTTCCACAAGTGATACATTATGTTTTTTTTTGGAATTTTACTCTATGACTAATTTTGAATATTTGTAGACAATATTTTATTATGAATTATGATAAATGTGTTTTGAAAAAGACATAATATAGGATTGGGGTAAGTAGAACATTGGATTTTATTTTTTGATGAAAATGTATGATTTATTGTGATAAACTTATCGGTTTCAAAAACCATTTAGTGGAATTGGGAAACACATTTAAGACATATGATTTTTCAAACGTGCTTCATGGGTAAAATATTCATTTTGATCATTCTTTTCCATGTGTAAGGGATTAAGTGAAAATAAATCTTAGAATAACCAATGGATGAGATTATTCTTATGATGTGGAAAGAAATAAATTAAATCCATGAAAAATAATTCTTCTAATGGAAATTATCTTGTAACAGAAAATGATATCCTAGTAGTTGTTTTAATAATCAAATAACCATTGATGTCAATACATATTTCTGACATTGTTATTGTTCAATTTATCTTCATCATGTTCCATATCACACCCCATCCTAACATTATGGATAGATTTTTATATCATGTCCATATTTTCTAACTATGTACCCATGTTTGTGATATCTCTAGTGACCTTCGTAATTCAAATTATTTCTTTTAAAATGTAGGTCTCATTAATAAATTTCTCATATGGGATTTCCAAATTTATATTTTGAAATAGAGAACCCCTAAATTTCAATCCCGAATATAAATTAAGCGGATGAAATTTATTGAAAGAGGGGATAATGTAACACCCTAAGACATTAAAATATTTTTATTTGTAAATAATGTATTTTCTATATTGTTTTTTATGTAGTACCATATAATGATTACACGAAACACAACAATGAGTTGTCTTGCGTTACACACATGACCCCGTTTGACCAAAAAATAATATATTAATAAAACATTATTAGAGGTTATGAATAGTATTAAACACATTTTAAATTTTATACATTTTATAATATGTGAACATTTATATTTGGTATTTATATACATGATATAATAAAAAATCATAATTTTTTATAAAAAATTTATATTCCAAAAAAGTACAGTATTTTCCACATTTTTATGAATCAAGAATTTTAAATCTTGGGTTTGAAAATGTAATATATTATATTTAACAAAATAATTTTATTTAAAATTGGTATGAGAATATTTACTTTGGAGTAATTTTTAATATTTTTCTGATAAGTTTTAGATTTTGGTGTATAGTAAAAAAATTAATTTTAATTAAAATCAACTTATTTCATGGAAATAATTAATTTGGATAAATTATATTATCTGATGGTTTTATTGTTTACATAAAATATATTTTTATCATTTAGTATAATTATTTTCAATGGCATTAACATAAAAATTAATTTTGATGTCAAATTATTTTATTCTTTTGTAATCTTTTAACTTGTAAAAATATATTTATCATTCAAAAAAGAAGAATAATTTTTTAATTAATCACAACAACTATTGTGATTTAAATTTTTAGAAACTGATTTGATATTTGTAATAAGTGGGTAATATTTATGTAAACATGATCATTTTATTTTTGGGAATTATGAATTGTAACATTTATAAGAGACTCTCATTATTCAAAGTGGGTAGTCCATTCAGGGTAAATGAAGATGTACCATGACATCTAACATCAGTTTTGGTGGAAAGGTTTGATGAGAGATATCTCTGGATTTGTTAGATGATTCCTTACAGTCTATAGGATAACGTGCGAGCATTATCATATATGTAATTTACATTATCCACATCTTATTACAATTTGGAATTCAGATGATGTAATTATAGAATACGTTATAAGGTTATCAAAGACCATTATGACTCATGATTCCATTTGAATGACGATTGGAAAGTTTGAGAAATTATATAATTTCTTACTAATCGATAGAATATCTCAATAGAGGAGTTGAGAAATTTGTATTTCTATGATTTTTGTGAATGTATAGATGTAATTATAGTCTTGTGTCATAGATTAACAAATATTTTATGTCACTGTTATGGAATAGATTTTAGAATGGGTAGAGACCTCATTTGAAACTATGTATAGAGTATGATGCAAAAATTGATAGATAGTAATTGAGGACAATTAATGTCAATGTTGATATACTTCAAAAATGATTCCAATAGTTTTGTTAAATTATAGTATAAGCTCTTATCCTTGGTAGAGTTCATATAAAATAATAATTTATAGGATTATATCCAGATGTAACCTTTTGATGCTCTCTATGGATGGACATAAATATCATCGCCATGTTAGGATGAGGTACGTTAGGTAATATTTTTTTGGATATGTATGGTTTTGAGGACCTCTATTATCATTAATTTCGTCAAAAATTAGTTGGTTACCAGTCTGAGTAAGCAGTGATCATATGTTAATTGGATTATATGGCCCTTGGAGTTTGTTATTGGTGACTAATATTTTTATGGGTGTCACCACGGTTGGGGAATCATTATTTTCTAATGTAAGTGAAACTACTACATTGGTTTGGGGGAACAATTGAAATAACAAAACATATAGGAGTATTATATCATTATGATGAATATCCCTTATGTTATCAACACATTCATGATTTATTCTCTGTTTCTAAACATTGGATTTATAGGTCTAGTCCCAAAACATGTGATTGACTATGAGGATATTAAGTTGGAACCAGACACATCTACTTTGTAGAATCCAATATATATTGTTTATAAGAGAGAGGAGGTGTTGAAACTTAATAAGGTTCCACCTATTTTAGTCTTGAAGAATAAATGATAGATATAGATGGAAACATGTGAGTCAGAGTTAGATTTTTGAATCAATTGCCTGAGTTATTTGGGCTGGAACTCAAGAGATTTGTCTCAAGGTAAATACGTCCTTATAGGGGGATATTATAAATAGTTTATTTTTTATGTGTTATGACATGTTTTCATCTTCCACTTTAAGAAATTGGGTTGAGTCACTCTTGTGGATGATTTGTGAGACCTGTCTATATTTTAGTGTTCTTTGGAGTCACCATTGTTCAGAATAAGATATCATGTTGTAGTAGTTCTAGATGTGGTGGCCTTGGTACACTACAGGGAAAAACACACAAGGTGAAATGGGCATGACCATAGGAATGAAGCTCCATGGGTTCTTTACTGGACCATGGATTGAGTGACTAAACCACAACTTTGGTGAGGAAAAAGGTCAAGGGATAAGTATACATGTCATAGGTGTAGGCAGTGTAGGGATACTATGTTCAAGAACAACACATTCATGATAAGGTATTGTTGTATGCTATTGTGGTGGTGGGGGGGGGGGGGTTTAATTGACCAAAACTGTGGCCATCTACCTTGGATATTGAGGGGAACCATGTGTGGATTCCATGAGTGGATGTTAAATGAATTATTAATCATTTATTATGCCTCTATTAATTAATTATCCCCTATCATGTTATTTCCTTTAAATTATAAATTCTCTATAAACACCTAGTGTGAGGTTTGATTAGCCTTTTTTCTATGTGAGTTATGCCTTAGTAAACCATGATCATCTCAAATATATTTTTATCATATTTTATGGAAGATCAAACCATGGGTGATATAGTTTGTTCTTATTGATTAATACTCATAGTATCCTCAACATAATATTCACTATTCCTTGAGAAACACATCACTAATTCCTCAAAGAGACTCCATTTATTTCAAATCAATGTTTTTCAGTAGGTATGTTTTTGTTCTGACGATACATTAATTATTTCTTGAGCGAAGATTTATAAACTATTTATGCAAGATTTAAATTATATTTAGGAAATATTGGTGTTATTTCTTGTTCTGTTTGATTCGAGAGTGTAATTGGGTTGTGATTATCAAGAGGAACCATATTATTTTCATCAAACCACATGAGGTAGGAAGTTACATACCAAATAAGAATCCGTATATATGACCATTGTCAAGACATAATGTTTGGTTCTTATATACGTAGATATTTCTTGAGTTTGTTCACATGTGTATTCATATATATCTCACGAGATCATGTTTTATATTTTATCACATGTGTGTCTGTGTGTGAAGACATGGACCATGAGACCCATGTTTGATATGGATCACATGAATTATGTTTCGATACCACTATCGATGTTTGTTGTGTTGTTCCTATTGATATATGTGACGGATATGATGACATTATTTCCATTTGATGCATATGGTATATTCTATGTTGTTTTTCTTTTATACATGGCACTTAAGTGATAGTTGGACCAATCTTGGCTCAGTGAACCTAGAGGGGGAGTGTGTTCAGATGTAATATGTGACATAAGAATTAGACCATGTTATAGGATGGTTCATGATAACCATGGGTGTTTACCTAAGGATATGATGGTTTTATGTCTGATAATCGGAAATGTGATAGTGGGGAATGATAGTCTTTGGTGGCCTCACATAGGAAATGGTAATGGGCTATGATGGAATTATGGCCTAACCCGTAGTAGTTTCAAAATATGATGGAATTATTGCATGATCGTGTCATAGAAAGGGATGGACAGCTTTGTGGCCTGTCCCGAGACTCATTATCCTCATAGTGGATTTTTTAAAGATGTAGTGACCTTTTGGTTGACTATAATTCGCAGATTCTATTATGACTTGCTTTCAGACATGGAGTTGAAGTATTTACAACTGCGGGTTATTGTTGAAAGGTCAGTGCATCAATTAGTAGTACATTATTGTATATGAATTGATTTTTATTTTATTTATTATCATGGAATACATTATTTTGGAGGTGAAATCATGTTAATGAAATTTTTGTGGTGTCTTGCTGGGTTTATACTCACCCCATATATGGGCATATTGATGCACACACAAACTTCATGATTAGGGACACTATAATAAGTAATTCTTGAATGATTGGTAGTAAAGATATGGAGAATGGTAATCACATGTATTATCAATATTGACTTCAGAGTGATGTCATAATGTTTTATTGATTTTGATCAGTTGATCAAAATATTTTTTGACCATCCAATTTAGGATTATTGCCTTTATAATTCATCCTAGATTGAGATATATGTCACAATATCTATTTGTATTAAATATTTATTCCAACATTTTATTATGTGCTATTATTTAAACATATCCTGGTTGATATTGATGTTATATAATCCCCACTATGGGAATTTGGACCTCTGTTACTATTCAATGTCCTATAATATATGGAAAAGCATGTATAAGTCCATTGGAAATTCTAACTCAGTCTTGATGATTTTATTTGGTGTGTTACAACTTGATTCACAGATCACCAGAAATAGGTTGGCCATTACAATCAGTCCAATATCTCATAAAATTAATCAAACCGTCTTTGAGGTTGGGGTTACCTAATGATGAAATCCAACCGAATTTAATCCCATTTCAACTCAATGGAATCCAAAAACTATAAAAACCCTCTAGTAACGTGGTGTTGTGGCATTCAGTCACTGATAAAGTAGACACAACACTAAAAACACTAACTCTAAACATTTCATCATAAGAAACCAAAATTTTCCCAACTATTCAAGATACATATTAAAAATTATTGGATGTACCACTGATGGGAAGATACAAATCTCATGGAGGAATACCTCATGCATTTCCAATAAAATAAACAGAGTCCAATGAAGAAAATATTTGATTTTGGCCATCTTCCAACCATCTCTCTATAGAATAACCATGGCCTACACAATCACACATCCCATTTACCTATGAGTATCCAAAATAAGACTCCTATAATTAATTCATGATGGATTATTCCACTATTATATAATAAATATAATCAATACCAATGGATTTATCTGTATCATAATGAATCAATGAATGATCCTTAATCCTTTTCCATCATCATTGGACTCTTGAACCACATCTCTTTAAAAATATCAAATCAACACATAGGTAAAAAAACTCTCATTTTGATAGTGTGTGAGATCTTAAAAATGTAATCTATGAGATACTCCACAAACCATCAATAGAATAAACTCATATCTTACAAATAGAAAACATATATTAGGATCATATAATTCATGAAAACAATAAATCACCCACTAATGAGGTCATGCTGCCATAGATTCAGCAAACAAAAATTACCACAAACTCAAGATCATGGGTGGAATAGTTATTCAGGTGGGAAGGTTATTCCATATAGTCAAAATATATCCCCAACATTTTTTCATCAATATGTATCCTATTCCTAGATGTGATGTGTCACATAAAACCTTAAACCTCCCAAAGAACTCATAAAAATAAAGAACTTGTGCACCAATTATTCTATCCTTTAGAAATCCAAATACTTCCTAGAACTTATCATTTAAAATAAATGCTTGGTCTTTTGTAGTGATGACTATTAGATGTTATATAATTTGAAAAAACATGTAAATATTCCTCTACTAATATATTTTCAGACCACGGAAACAATGAATCAATTCCACATTCTTGGGTGCTGCCTTATAAAAATAATCCTTATTTCATGAAAATTACATAGAAACACCCATAGGAATCTCTACATGTACCTGGAAAATCACTTTTTAATGTCCAAAATTTAAACATAGATTGTTTTTTATTGATTTGATGGTTTCGATGAACCTAAATTTAACTCTACGAAGAACATGTAGTCCTTCTCTTATTTCATGTACAACAAGATGTCAATGATGAACACAAGTATTAGCTTGTTTAAAAAATCATACAATAGGTCCATGGTGGTCTTTGATACCCTAATGGAAGATGAATCAATGTATGGATATTATAAAAAAATTTATTTTTGCACCACTAGATTTTAACATCTTTATTATGTGGGTCACATTATTTTGTCTTATGTATTTATTCTAATATTATTGTTTCCAAATTTATCAAGTGATGATGTATTGAAAATAAAAAAAGAAATAATGAAATAGGAAAAATAAAATTTTATTGGTTCACCCTCACAATGCTACATCCCAAAAGCATAAAATGACGACGTTCCATTGTACTAAATCTACGAAGGCTAACTACAAAAATGTTGTTAGGGATAGATCACTTATAAACCATTATCACTATGTTTAAAATGATTAGGGTGATCTCATTAAATTCGCATGGCTCCCTCTCAATGTTTCTTTCAATAGAAAACAACTAGTGAAAGATATCACCTTCTTCGTCTCCCTATTCATACTACACTTAGAATGGATTCACAGATTTTTTTTGGACAAGTAGTTACCTTAATTAAAAATAATGAATTCATCCTTAGTAGTAGATAAATTACCTATTGAAAACCCAATTTCATATAGTTTATGAATATTACATTACAAGTGGTTTATCTGTAAATACCTTTTCAACACATAGGCAATGTCCACATCCATCATGAAGCAATCCTTTGTCGTGGTGCTCAAATATCCATCACATTCGTCCTTAATTTTACGATGATCAAACACTCTTCTCAAGGATCCAAAATTGCTATCATATTATTATATAATTCACAAACATGATCACATTTTTTATGCTTATAATTTTTTTCTATATTTATAGCCTTCACTAACCGCATTTATTTGTAAGCAGTTTTTTAACAACTACCTTCATAAACCACCTACAAAAATCTAAAACCATTGAATATTCATTAAGTCTCACAACTTTTCTAAAGTGATTAAGTCCTATTTATAAGCATTTTCTATGATTCAAGAAGCATCCATCCACTTTAATATCATTTCATAATAATCATCAATTTCATTCACAATGATCCATGTCTATATGAAGTACTTTTGGAAATTCCAATTTGTGAAGCTTATTGCAGTCACAAAGATTATCATCAACTTTTTATGCTTTCATAATGACCCACTCATGATAATCCATCCCTTAATGAATTAACATTAAAAAAATTAATTTTATGAAAACTAATTAATTTACCATATTTATTAAAAAAGTAGTCATGGGAATTCATCTTTTTTGATGCTTGAGTCCACATCCAAATTTTGGACATCAAAAATTTAGCAAACACTGGGAAACAACATCACCTTATGTAAAAAACAATACCACTTCTAGGGAATCCATTCATTTGTATTGGATATTTTTCAATAAATAATGTAAATAATATCTATGTAACTTAATAATTGACCATGGAATCCTTTTTTTCAACAAATACAACCAACTTAAAAATACATAAATTTTTTCTTTGATGTATTTTATCTTAACAACATAGAAAAAAGTGTTCATGAGACCTATAAACATAGTTTAGGTGTTTGTGACCCTGAATGACCTGACAATGAACTCAATGTTTCCATACGTACACTTAAATGAATCTTTCATGATATCCTCATCATTCACCATTACCTGATGGTATCCAATCTGAAAGTAAGTCATAGAAAACCAAGTATCTCATTTCATATATTTGAACAAATAGTAAATCTTTATGATGGGTGATGTTTATTGAATATCAAAAGAGTTAATTTCTCATAGTCTATGCACAACATCATACTACAAACCACCATCATGGGATGAAACACTATAGAACCCTATGTGTATACACTGGGTCAGATGAAACCCCACTAGATTATATTGACAACATTTAGCCTCAAATAACACTAATCCACATTCACTATTTGATATCGAGCCATCCAAATTGAAGATGTGACTAGTTACATCCACATCCCAAACTTGTTGTCACATTGTGGGGGTTGGGTCACAACCTCATTTGGAAGACATCATGATAACTAAATGTAACACAAGAAACACTATCTTCCTACGATTCCAAAAATAACTCTGCCAATGGAGATAAAGGAGGTTCATCATTCATTATACGAATCTAATAATGCTTACCACAAAATAAATCCAATCAATTGAAATGAACATTAGAAAACTAATCCCTCCTCTAGAAGAAATATAATACTGCGTGTAGAGAATATAATCAATCCAGGCTAAGGATAAGGTCATATAGTTTTATCCTTAGTAATAAGAAGTCCCATATTTACTGATGTTTCCGAATCACTGATCTACATCACAACAAACATCAAAATAACTAGTATTTCCAACAAATGGAATGGTTAATAATAGGGTCACATGAAGTCTCTTCACCCATAATCCTGATTTATGAACTAATGTTGGACTAAAAAACTGTGATGGTATTGAAAAAAAGGCACAAAAATAGTTAGATGATAAACTAATCATAACTTAGAAAACATGTATCTTTGGTGGCTCTTACAACTACATCAAATGCATCTCCACATGCCCAATATGTCTCTTTATCAATGGACTCAATGACAATTCTCTATCATATATTCATTAAAATGGGGACCATTGTCTGACTTCCAAATTCAAACTACACCTACCCATAGAATCTAAACAAACACTATTGGTACCTACAACTAGTTCATCCATTAAAGAAACGATGTATACTACTAAAAAGAGACTTGAAAACCCACCTAATATTATACCTCCTAAGCCATTAGATAGTGAGCCTATCAATGTCCACAACCCCCATCGACATAAAATGAAAATTTAAATCCCATAATTGGTGCTCAAAAGCCAACTTCCCAAATGAAGTAATTATTTTCATTTCTAGTTTCCCACCAATAAAAACCCCAAATATCAAGGGATCCATGATCAAATTATTAAATCCCTACCCATCAAGATTCCATATTTTTCATTTATTTATGAACACCTCCAAAATAATTTCTCTTTCCAAAAACCTCTTTCATCTTTTCCATCTCTAGATATAGAGGAATCAGAAATGAGGTATCTAAAAATCTGATCTCTTGGCATAATTACTAAAAAATAAATTTTTGTTCTAGACTTCTCATCTATAAAGACATCAAGAGATAAATTAATTAGGTTATTCAATGGGCCCCCAACTAACTACACATTGGGCTTCCTTTATTGAGAAAATGTAGCTCCTAACTCTTTTCCACATTCATATTTGAAAAAAACATCAAATGATACACCTTATATAATTTATCCCACCAAAAATATTCCTCCTTCCATTCACCAATATAAAACATACATCGGTAACATGTATCTCTTCACATCTTAATAAAAATCAATTGTACCGAAAAAATCATCTCGATCTCATTTCAAATCAAAATCAGTCCCAGGATCCTCGAACCAGAAATCTATCTCTAGATCAATGAAATTCCACATATACATCCCCGAAAATAGCTAATGAATGGAACATAAGTCCGTCTATTATTAAAAATACTTCTACATTAGGTTGATCCTCTTAAAACCAAACAAATCATCCTATTGAACCACTACTACTTGAGTTGTCCAATTCAGACAAGAATTCAAATAAGTCTGATAGAAGTACCTACCCTTGGACTATACCCTAAAAGTGGAACCACCACTCATTGTTGTTTAATTGACTAAATTTCATCATATTGGATCATGGGAGGTCCCTAAAATCCCATATCCTAACTACTATCTCTAACCTTTATTGCAAAATAATATCAACTGAAACCATTAAACTACCAACCCATGAAATCCACATAGTTACTAACTCCAAAATCATTAATATATCTCAAACAATCCTCCTATAATAGTATATTATGATTCAATACCTCCAAAGGTACTCATACATGGCTATATATTTTGGAAAATAGATAATGAGAACCCCTGAGTTTCGCCTCGAGTTGGACTTATGTTGGAGGATATCACTGAGGTTATAAAAATATCGTATATAGATAGTGTTACAATAAAAAAGAGTAAATATTATGAGATATGATAAATTAACTATACATAAACTCAATCACAGAAAAAGGTCCAAAATAAAATAACATTTCATGAAGAAAGTCATAAATATGGATTAATGTTCTTACATTTTACCAAAATACATGTCATACAGTTGAGAATCGACATGAACTCTATTATCCAAGATAAAAATACTTAGTTGAGACTCTAAAATACATCTAGAAACCTATAAACCTGTTTATATATATTTTAGGTGAGCATAACATGTATACATCATAGGATCATACCCATGGTCTCTCCTAAACATGAGAAAAGAGCATATTAATGCTCCAAAACTGGTTAATTAACCAAACCTAAACTCACAATGACATGCTCACCAATTAACAAATCTAATACTGTGATATAGTATCATAATAAAATAATAAAAAGTAACCCTGAAAACCCTTCTACATTGATTTTTCTCTATCAAACCCAACAATCAATATTCATATTATCCAATCCCCTCCATGAATATCCAATCTCATATCCATCCATCTATAATACGGTTCATGATGCATCCCTACCTATCCCACACCCCTATAGGGTTTGGAATCTAGTTCTATCATTTTTCAGAATCAAACACAAAAACCTCATCTCATAACCATATCTCATGTCTCGGGAAATATATTATCATGAACGTAAAGGACATCGATCATGTTCCTTCCATAAAACACGCATCCCCCCAACACATATAACATTAACATCACCATAATTGGGTGTTCACTAAAAGCAACCCATCATCATTGTATGGTCTATAACTCTGTCCCATTATACATGGGTGATCACCAACAATAACCCACTATCACCACTACAGAAAGATTAGCAGGGAAGATGGGGTAGCTACACATTCAATTCAACGCCAATCTAGATGATAAGGAAAAACATGGAACACAAAATATTCAAGAATTGGTTAGGTTATATAACATGGATGGGGTGTTTAAATATATTTCATAAAATACATTATAGCTATATAACACCCAACACCAAACCATTAGCTTAACATCAATTTCACTAGTTTACTCTGCATAACCACCATTACACCATAAGAAATTCATCACAACTGTTTCCACCAATAAATTAATTACACCACACAACCAATACAAACAATAAAAAAACTCTAACTTTCAATTATAGGTTCCACCATTTCTAGTATTATGATTTATCACTAAGAATCATTTATTATAATATTTCATTTAACATTAACAGTATAATTATTTATATTTAATTCCACAAAAATTTATTAAATTACTAACACATGTCATGTTAGTTTCATCAATTAGACTCATCCCATGCCTAGCTTGGAAACTAACATATCCACACCACATAATGGCTCATTTATCCCCCATTTATCATCACAAAAACACAACATATGTCAAGAAAACTGTACAATAAAACCATCTCACCCCAACAACAACACATCGCAACCATTAAACAACATCCCACATCACATCCCATGTAAACCACCAATCAATTAACTTCCTAATACACTCTAGAACAATTTTGTACATTATCATCACCATCATACCTTAAAAAGGTAAAATCATCCACAACATCCTCACAATAATCGCTTCAATACACAGTACTACATTTAAGCTTCCCCATTTTACTACGATTTTGATTTTCATTAATGTCATTAATCATTTTACCTAATTAAATTAGCTTGGGTATTGTCACACAATTCCATATTTCAATGGGAAACAAAATATTTAACCATATATAAGTGATTAATTTTTTAAATTAAGGTGATTTAAAACAATCATCCCAGCTAGGGTTTCATATTCATAATAACTACTTCATATTCAAGGCTACCGTTAAACATGATTTTCAACAACCTTTTTTATAAAGCATGATTCTAATAGAAATATAATTGAATGTAGTAAAAAATTTGAATTATAACCTTCCCATAAGATTTTGTTTTTCCGATTAATTACCTTCTTTAAAAAACCATTATTATTCACCCAATTGATGAAAAAAACATGGAATCATGATATACTAACTTAATGAGGGGGAATTAGGATCCTATACATAAAACAAGGATTTAAAAATAATTATGCAGGGATGGAATGATGAAATAATCTTGAGATGATGGTCCCACAATGGATGGATCAAATACAAAAAACACAACAAACATTATCAGTCTCTATCCACCAAATCACCCATACAATCCATCACACCATTAATAACCTCCCCCAAAATGATGAATAGCTGAAAATTGGATGGATAATTGGGAATCAACATAGAATGAATTAATAAACCTCCTTTAATTTCATATTCTATGTTATTTTAATAACCCTTAAAAATATAATTGTATTACTAATTGAATGTTTGTTGGATTTAATCTTTTTGGTGGATTTGTACAAAAAGACATTTTCTATTTCACTTTCGTTAATTTCCACTCTTCATGTGATATTATTATACCCATTTTCATTTACCTAATATATAAAAAATAAAAATTAATCTCTATAATAGATTATATAATTATTCAACTCAATGACTTAATTTACATTTTTTACATAGAGATTCCTGGATATTATGAATGTTCAAAAAATGATGTTAATATGAATGAATAATGCAATCATGTTGTCCAAATAAAAAATATTTGATATACAATTATACCCCATTTTCTCTTTTTTTCCTTTTATATTTCAAATAGTATGTATATTAATTACGAATAAATATCTGATTTTGATAATCATGTGTGAATATATGATATAATTTCAATTTTATTGGATAATTATAAAAGTGTATTTTTAAATTTATAATGTTCCCCCTTCTATAAAATTTTGATTTCCACACCTCATTAAAGATCTCTCCCTTACCCATTCATCATCCATGGTTAGAAAACTAGATTAATGCTACATAGAAGGTGCATAGATTAGATTTATTCCTAATAAAACAACCAAATATTCCAATTTTATTTAGATATTGTCTTCTTCGACCCTTCACTTACCTATTCCAAACATTTATTTTGGGTTCATATAATGTTATCGACAATCTTGATATTATTTTTAATTTCCTTCATTCATTATATAATATTCAATAGCATAACCTAGGGACAATTTTGTACAACTGGGTGAATTTCATTACATAAATTATGGCAAACCATTGCATGACCATCATCATTCTAATTGGATTCATCTATTTTCCCTCAATTTCATTATAATATTATTTGAATTTAATATATTCATGAACTTTAATGGTTATTCTACAATCACAAGATCCCATATTAAAGAATTGATCGTACGATTGGTATTATTATTTTTAAATTGCATGAGGGATAAGACACATTTATTGAACATAAAATAATAAACCAACATTATTGAAATAGGTGAAGATGGATCCCATTACGAAAAGCGGCATTAAATATTTAACAAAACAAGAACTGGTGGTTCAAAAATGCTCTCGAGTGTTTGAAAGGGAAGAAAACATCAATTAAATCATCAGTAAATGTCATGTCCCCCCTTGAGATACAATGAAATAGATGAATCAGTCCTAGATGACCCCCACCATGATTTTGCATCTTGCTAGAATAAATAATGGTAGAGCCCCATCAAAAAATTATTAAATTAAAGGGTTACCCAGATGATATGTTATAGCATATGTATATATCATTCATGTTTACCACATAAAAATATAGTATGAAACACCACACTATTATTTTGATGAGTTTTGTGTATTAATATTAAAATTTAATGAGATATAGAAATCCACATGGATATATTGTTGAAGAAATTGAAAAATTCAATTGGTTTTCCATGTAGATTAGCTTGGAGATATTAATAAAACACATAATCAATGACCTTAGTGTCTTTTAAAAATTGATGATGTGTGACAATTTTGATGGTATTAACATAGACATAAGAAAAATAACTTTTAGCTACCTGTGAAACTCATTTATGACCATTTTATTGTTTATAGTATAATTTAATTCAATTTTTTTGAAATCTGAGAATAGTTTCTATGGTTCAGTTCCTGTAACTATGTATTCAGGCAATGATGCATTCATTTCAATTGTGGCAGTATTTTCAAAAAATTACAACATATATAGATATTAAAAATTCATTCAAAATTTTCAAATATTTAATTCACTAATTTATTATCAATATTCCTTTTTTAATATTATTTTCAATTCTCGTGAATAATGTTTCCTTACTAATTTATCTTCTAAAAAGAAATATAAATGGGAATTCCATGAGGATGCATCATTTATGTATGGATTCGTGGGAATAATATTGGGATGTTAAATAAAACATTGATTTATGAGGATTCATGGGGATTCAAGATGATATTTTAAATACTGTGTGTTGCTAAAATAGAGGCAACCTTAGATGTGAAGCCCAAAGAAAGAGATTATATTCTAGATATAACTATATACTAAACATTCAGAACATTTATGGAAGAATTGTATTTCATGGACTAGATGACTGGTAAAAATTTTAAAAAAATATTTTCTGAGGTTCTCATTGGTTGTATTCTCAACCTGATGTGCAAGAAGGTACGATATGTTAGATTTGTCGGTTTCTCATCATGTGTTTTAAATGGATGATTGTAGTTTTTTCTTATGTATTATTTTAAAATACTCTCCATTTTAAAAAACAACCCAAAGATACACATTTAACACACAAGAGATACTAATATATTCAATTCAATTATTATTTTAAATTACTCATATTTTCAAATTCATACCATATTTATGTGTTTTATTTTTTATGTATTTCTAATTCTAATTTCATCTTTACCACAATATTAATTAATATGGTGTTTGTAATGTTATAAGATAATTTGACATTATATTTTGTTTTAAAAAATATATAATACAATAGAATGACTCATGTATTCTATTTTATTATGTTGATTGGGATTTCACTTGTAAATAATTTAGTAGAATAACATAACATGCACAAACCTAGAACATGACTATAATATATTCCAATAAATGTATAAATAAATAAATTTTTTTTAAAAATAAATATCAGGGTTTGTTTCTACAATTTTAAGAATATTCATTACTCTCAAAAGAGTTAACACAATGATTATAGGTGAATAACTCCAGTATGAGGAGATAAAATCAATAGAATAATCCTAGCTAAAAAACATTTAAAATATTTCAGATCATGGGAATGTAAATTGGTATTTAATTATTTTTCATGTGTTTATTAATGTTACCATAACATTAAAATTATAAAATGAACATTCTTACATACAAAAAACCAATTATTACATTATATGGGGAATTATAAACTATCAATGTTGAAAACATTGAAAGAATGATATACTAGATTTTTATTATAAAAATTGTCCTTTTATATAAAATAATGGAAAATAAAATTCTAGTGTCATTTAGTGGTTTTATTCATTGTTAACAAAACATTGTTTTTAGTCAATTATTTTTAATAAACAATATATTAACAAATATTTATTAATAAGATTAGTTATTTTACCAAGAACAACTAATATCATTATTTATATTATACTTAGGGAATATAATTTTCATTTATAAATTAATTTTAAATATGAAAGAATATTTAATATAATATATAATAGTGTACTTTCTACCAATGAACTGCCCTAATAATAGATGATTCAGCTAAACTATAAAAGGGTTATGAGGCCACAATGCATATTATTTCCGAGGACTTGGGTATTTCATTTCATGAATAAATGATAAAATAGGATGTTGGTCCAAATAAAATAGATGGGGTTTGGTCCCCATGGTGTTATGGAATCTTAAATAAGTAAACGATGTTAAAATTTGATAGAAAATACCCATTGTATTTTCTATCACCCCATTATGACATGTTGGAAGAGAATGGTTTATATGGAGTACTCAGGTGTAATGTGAAACAAAAACTGTGACTTTTTTAACTCTTATTACCTTCATTAATACATTCATTGATTACCTAAAAAAATAAGAATACAGAAGGGTGATGCATCGTTCATTTGGATGATGTTAAGCTATATTATAAGGGACTAGACATTAGACCAGCCTGTAAATGTATATTTCTGATCACCATAGTGAGGCCATTAATAGTTTAAAGGGGAAACACACACCTATGTTGGGGGTCTAGGGGGGAATGGAGTCTAACCCAAATTTTTTGTATGATACTAATGTTGTCTCACAGTACTAACTGTTGACTTTGATAGAACAGTTTAGATGTGTGGACTTTGATATGACATAATAGTATAGCAGACTACGAACCCCTAACAGGGCATTGTATCATCTCAAACATTATAATCAATGGTACTATAGATCCATGGAATACTTTTCATCGACACTATATTATTTTTTTAATTGGATGGTTGTGGTACTATAGTAGTGAATTCTTTTGTTTCCTTGACAATGTAACATAGTAGACGTTCTATACGGTTTGTGGAGCAATGCATTGTTTTCATTATGAGATCATTCGATCTAGGGTTTCATTTGGTAATAATCTCATTATCTCACTTTAATTATTATCTTGAATTATTTATGTTATTAAACCTCTCTGTAGAGATTTTTATTTTTTCCAAACAATACAACTCAATGTGTATTTTGAAATTATTCTTGTTCATTTTTTCTGTTTACTCTTGTGAATAATTTTTCATATTTTCTCATGTTGTTTCTTCAATATAAGTTACCTGAATGGGATTAATATAAGTTCTTCCAAAGTCATATTGTTTCATATTAGATTGAAAATGATTCAATTTTTGAATGTATAAGGCCTTCTAAATAACAATAAGAGTTTTATTTATATTGAGTAGGATTTAAATATAATGTTTTATTCTGAAGAAGCGTTCTCTTATATCAATATTTCATACCATATAGAGATAAAAGATTCCATTTTTAATACTCTAATTAATAATGTGATTTTTTGTAATGATCATGTCATACAAAGTATAACTCTTTGATGAAAGGTATCATCTACAATAAGCACATCATTAAAACTCAATAGATTCAAATTAGTAAATATTTCAGAATAGAATTCACCATCTTATAATGATACATGTGGTATAACAATGGTGAATTATACAATGCATTACAATTATCAAAATAATTTTGATTTAAAAATTCATCACAACAACCTTCATAACAACTTACCAGTAAACATAGAAGGGGATAATGTTGGGTTTAGTCATTCCATTATGATTTTCTATGATAATTTTTTTTTCTAAAATATATTCTAAAGGCATTTTTTACTGAATAAGGGTTGTATTCTCAAGGTTCATGCTATGGAAAAATATTGTTTTTAAAAAGAAAAATATTAGTTTATCTTATTTTCATACTATAGACGAGGAATAGATAATAAGAACAATGGGATTGATAACCTCATAGGGATACAATCTAGAAGAGAGAAATCCTAAATGGAAATCAATAAATATTCGATACCCAATCGATAATAATTTCAATGTATAATAGAATCTTATTATTATCTAGGTAGAACCAGATTAACTCCTAGAATTTCTCTCCTCTACAGGATAAAGCATTTTGCATTCATCTAACAAAATCCATGTACCCCCTCTCCTAAGAATGACCCTGATATCTACTCCTATCCTGAATAAAATATATTTAGTGTGAAAATTATAACACATCATATAGATGTTTGGTCATAGAGACCCTATCTTTTCATAAATTAACATTATATAACTTATATTGAATACTTATAAAATTATACAAACATACCCTGAAGACTATATTATTTTAGTTCCATAAGAAACATGGAAACATAAAAACCAGTACTTAAGATTAGTAAATTATTTTCTACTAATATCTTCTTGACTAGAACCCTATTTAGATGCATCAAATATTATACATATCGTTATAACCCGGGGAGAAGGAATCATAAAAGTGATGAGACCAAATTCATAGTATGGTTAAAAAAGGGAGATCTGAAAACATAAACATACGAATAAGGGTATGAGAACAGGTTCCCTAAAATAGATGATCATACCCTTCATATCAAAGAACATAAATAGAAATCATTATATAATGTATGGTAGTTCGTCCAACAAGATTCATAATGAAATAAATAATGTAATATATTAAATAATAACAAAGGAATAAAAAAAGGATTGTGGACAACAAATAATTATATAATATTATTTCCATAGTAGTAATTTCCTCACTTCTAATTCCATCATGGTAGTATAGTTTCACTCCTAGTACTATCTTGGTAGTCTTGATCCACTCCCATTCCCATATTAGTATCATGTGTTCAACCCTAAAACCATCTTGGTAGACATAGTTCACTCCCATGGCTGTCTTAGTAGTCTTGTATGACCTTCAAGTCCATCTTATTCTGTCTCATGATATATAAATCATCACCCAATACCGTGTAGAGAGATATAGGAACCACCCATCTCAAAATTAAATAATACATAAAAGTTACACAAAGTAATAAATAATTATATGATAATCCATGGAATTAAATGGATCTCATTACAATTTAATCATATCATAACATATAGAAGGATATATAGTTTTGATAATCATTTCATGAAAGGCATAACCTATGAAAAAGGGTATGTTTCAAATCTATATAATATAAAAAAGAGGAATGAGTTTCATAAACACCATTCCATCAAGATA
Organism: Viscum album; assembly: GCA_963277665.1. Classification (NCBI taxonomy): domain Eukaryota; kingdom Viridiplantae; phylum Streptophyta; class Magnoliopsida; order Santalales; family Viscaceae; genus Viscum; species Viscum album. The sequence continues at coordinate 1,677,923,599 of OY728133.1, forward strand.
GAAACCATTAATGAAAAGAATATGAATCTAATCATTGAATAACATCCCTAGAAAGTAATCTATAACACCAATGGATGTCATAATATAGGGGAAATAATATTTAAACATCACAAAAAACATTCTTAAGGGATATATACTTATTACAATGAAAATTTATTTTTAAAAAATCAAACATTTTTGAAAACCTACTTATTTAATAATAGTTTTGATGACATAAAATAGACATTTTGAAAACATTAAAACATTTTTAAAATAAATTTTCATTAAAATTTATATTCATTTATCATTTTTAAAAAAAATCAAAACTTTTTTGAAAACAAGATTTTTAAATACAATAGATTTCTGACCGAAGGGAGAAATATAGTGAAATTATTCAAAAAAAATCCTCATTTTTATTAAGTAACAATGAGTGGAAAAAATGTAATAATGCATTGATACATATTATTTAAAAATAGGATAAATAAACTCATTTGTGTTCATGGGTCATGGAGAAATATATTTCATCAATATAAACACAATCGTAAACAATCCTGATAAACTATGAGATTGTTTCACAAAAATCATACTACAGGGATGTAGTGGAACATTCCCTCAAGATAGTAAATTTAATTACATGAAGAGTAAAATATAATTAAAATAATTATATTAATGATATATGATTTATATGGTAATTATATACACCTCAAAAAAATAATTTAGGTTTATAATAAACCGGAGTCTCAAAAAAGACAAACTGAGACAAAACTATCATACCAATTTGGTTCCTTTTGAAACATAAACCCCATAAAAAATATCGTTGAATAGATACGCAAATACTAATAAATTTAAGAATAATAATTATATAATAAATTCATGGGATGTATCTTCCCTAATCAAAATAACAAAGAGGTTAACATGGAATGTATCTCACGAGTATAGAAAGTGAGATGAAATACCTTACCTTATTTCATGACTCTTCATACTCATACAAGCTTCTTGTATATTAAATGAATGTTTATTATACATATTATATAAGATAATATGCTAATATATAATACTTTTTATGTTTTTATTATTACTTTATATTAAACTCTTTTTAACAATTGTATATTATGGTTTTATTTTGTGTAATATACGCTTTGTTCTTCACATGTGACATTATTTATTATATATTTTTTCCTCAGTTTTATATCACACATCCAAAATTAAATAAATAATATAAATATAATTTATATTTAATGTATGTGTATTATAATAACCAATATAATATATTATTATAAAATGATATATTCCTTTCATGGAAATGGTTGGTCGTATATACACAGGGATGGTTTTTCAATTTTCATAATCATATTGAAAGAAATAAATAATTTGAAATTTATGTATTATGTATATAAATTATTAAAGTAGAATTATCATGTTATATATATATCATACATTTTCACTAAATCTATACTTAATACATTCAATGTAGTGTGTCATTGATTCACATCAATTTTTTGTGGTGGTAGTCCACAATTCCTAAAACAATTAGCATATTTACACCAAATGAATGTATAAATACAAGTTGTGTAAAATTATTAATGAAGATTATATACATAAAAAATATAATATATAAAATATATAAACAATGTATCCATCATAATATGTATCACACCAACATATTATAATATTTTCTTTTTTAAATAAAATTATTTTTTTCAACTTTGTTTTTTATGGAACACCACGTTAAGCTTACACTACACTCATTAATGAGTTCAGTTATTTTACACACAAGACCCATTTATACCGAACAATAAAATATTACTAAAATATTATTAGCATTTAGGAATAGTAAAAAACACATATTGAATTTAATATATTTTATATTCATTTAGCATTCATATTATGTAATTTCTATAAATGATATAGTAATAAATTATTTTTTTTGGATGGAAGATTTATTTTTCCAAAAAGGATGTATTTTATAAAATTTTATTGAACACCAATTTTATATCATGTATTTTAACCATTAATATATTTTAACTTAGAAATTAAATTTCTTCTATCTAAAATGTGATATGAAAATATACATTAGTGCAATTTTTGATATTTTATTGATATGTTTAAAATTTGGAAAATAGTAATAATATACTAAAATTTAATTAAATAATGATTTTTTCCTATAAAAAATTAATGTGAATAAATTAAATGATTGAGATGTTTTAATATAAAAAGTTATTTAATTATTATTATTTAATATAATTTTTTTCATTGTCCTTAATTTTACCATGAATTTTGATGTAAAAACATTTCATTCTTTTGCAATGATTTTTCATTAACAACCTTATTTTCATTCAAACAATGAGATTATTTTTCACAAAAATTACTATAGAAATTTTCCATGGAATTTTGAGAATGGATTCTTTATTTGGAATCATTGTGTCCAAATTATGTAAATAGGCTCATTTTATTTCTGGGAATTATGAATAGTAACTTCATCAATTGTTTTTATTAGCATGGTTATGGGTAAATCGTGTAATTAATGATAAAAATAATTTTATAAAATTACAATTACCATTATCAATGTACTATTGGATGACTAAATTTGAATCTTATCATCGATGGTTCTAAATAGAATCACCCAATGGCCACTTCCTAGGAATGTGACAAAAATTTAATATAAATCAATGAATGTTACCAAATGTCACACTCTTATTTTATATATGAAATTTAATTTAAATATATGAATAACAAGAATATAAAAGCTGTTATAAATAGGCTCATGAAATATAAATATATTTTCAATATAATATTATTTTATATATAATTTTTTGAGATTAAATAATTACCCATAATGATGAAACAACATTAATGGAGAAGTTATTTTATTCACAGAATATCAAATAAATGAATTATAATATTATAATAAATTTAATTTGAAATTATTGAGGTTATAATAAAATATTATAGTTGAATAAGACATGTTAAGAGTATATTAAATGAATTGGTTCATATTTATCTTGTTGTATGAGTTTTATTAATGTCAAAGTTATCAATAGTATCAAAATTGACAGTAATGATATTTTATTAAAATAAATTTTTATTATATTATTTAAAAATCATAAAATTACTAAATAAGGACCAGGGGAATCGATATGGTTTAAAATATCAAATATATTCAATTTATGTTCAATTTAAACTTGATAAGTAAAAAATTACACCCACATATTATATAAAAATTACATGCCATAATTAAAATTAAAATTATGTAATTAATGCTTAATAAAATTGATATAAATTAAAATAACACATAAAATTGTCTAAAATATATTGGTTGGTAATATTACAACTGTATATAAAATTATATTTGAATACACTCCCTTTTGTGGTATTAGAATATATTTTTAATTTATCTGAAATTAATCCTTTGAGAAATCCCAAAAGTTCTCCTTCCATCATTTTAAAAGGACACCTCCTCCCACATTTCCTCCCACAACATTGAGCTTCTAGATTATACAAAACATGCTCAAATAATCTCCCAACTCACATACCACGATCCTAAAACCCGTTCATAAGATTGGAAGCCTCACAGGTTTGGCTTTTGGTGTAATCCAAACGAACATTCCCAATTAAAAAGAGGATAAAACACCCATGACTAAAAAGAAATACATGGTAAGGGTTAAGTTTCTGATCTGTTTATGATCCAAGATTATATATATGTAAGTATCTACTGGTTCATTCTTATCATCCACAACATGGTTTCTTAAAATGTATTTCAAAAATATTATAGTCAATTTTAATGACATTTTTACCTATGATTTACTTTTAATATAAATCTTTTTGAATGGAATATTCTCATAATTATCCAAACAATGTACTTTATGACCATTTTAAAAAATTTAAGAAATAATCTTTTTTAAATAATATGGAGAAAAAATGCCAATTTTTTCTTTTTTGGTGTCTTAACATTTTGATGATTTTCTTACATGTTTACAAGGTTAATTTACAAAGAAAAGTTTTCTTTCATATTAGTTCATATTCTTAATGATTTCAAAGTAAAAAATGATATCTCTCTCAACGTTTTTTAATAAATTTATTAAATAATTTTCATCTATAACAACATACATTATTGGATTTTATACATAATTGAGGGTGATTTATTATGATATAATATTCCATATTGTACTATTGGTTTTATGATATTTTTGACATTAGAGGGGATATCTATTTTAACATTCATGGTTTATGGTTAAAGTATTAACATTTTGAATACAAGGTTTATTACAAATTGTTGTGTTATTCTTCACCTTTTTCATATGAAGAATGCATTGGACATAATATATCACAGGCGTGCTCCACTATAGACCCTTGATGCATCAGTAGTTTAATGAGAGAAAATGGATATTGACATGGCCATAGAATTAACCATTTATTTTCAGATTTGTATTTGTTGAGGACATAATAAATTATTTTTTGATGTAATAGTTGAGGCCTAGATTGTATGCTTCAGATGTATGGAGTTTTGAATTCCCACATTATCAGATCAGTTATTGATATTACATGTGATTATTCAATGATTTGAATAACCATGGGAATATTAAAATGTAATTATTTGATTTTTAATGAAATATTATGTTCATGTTTATATATAAAAGGCTCATGTTTCGGTTTTTTACATTCCATAATGTTTATGGTTATTTGTTATAGATTCATCTATATTTTTTAACATTCATGAGAATTTAATATCACCCCTTTTGTATGTATTATTTTCCCAGGATGCCATTAAGTGTTTTATGATAGATATGTTGTGTTAATGTAGGAGTTTAATGTTGTTCTCCATAAAAGAACTATTTTTTATGTTAGGTTTTGAATTGTAATGAACAGTTTGTGTATGAAATTTAATTTCAAAGTCTGCAAAACATAAAGGTCCTTTGGGACTTGATTCCTTGTATCAATCAAATGTATTAAAATAATACACTGGATTTAGGCTTCTGGGGTCAGGGCATTACACAGTGTATCAGAGAATTTTTTAAAACAACCTTGGAAATTAGATTTAGATTCTGTATATTAAGGATCATTACTCTAAGATAGACTTTCAGAATAAGTATATAAGTAAATCATAGAATTTCAGTTAAATATAAATTATGTGGATTTTTCAACCAATGTATTTATGTATGGATAATACAAGTGTACGATTATTTTTCATAGATTAACATAGGTGTAACAACTCCAAAAAGGAGTTCTAGGCCTGTCTTAGTATAACCAGGTACACAACCACAATCCTTATTGAACACCTATTTCAACAATCTCTGGGAATATTCTTAAGATAATTCACAATTTCATCACAAACCATTGTAAATGATTTTGGAGTAAATATGTCCTCAATGAAAATAATTTCATGATTATGGATTTTATATGAATAAAATTATCAATTTATCATAAGAATTTTACTATTTTAGAATTATTTATTATGATTCATTAGGTAATATTGCGTATATCATCTCTAGAAATGGTGCACAGTGGAAGGAATTGAATTGAGATCAATTAATGTAACCCATATATAGATTTCTTCGAATGAATGATAATTACAGTGTTGGTGGATATACAACTAGTGCTAAAAATCATATAATAGTAATGGTACATATGACTCTGGTTATGAATAATAACCTTAACCGTACGGAGCAACCTGATCCACAACAAAATGGTTCAATGTTAGACCGTTTCATGAGACAAAAACCATTAACATTCAATGGGACTACACATCCATTTGTATATAATCAATTGATATAGTCCTTAGAGAAAATATTTTTTACATTGGGAAGTGAAGAAAGGAAAAAAAATCATGATAGTTTATCATCTCTTAGGGGACTCAGATCAATTGTGCTCAATATTTAAAACATGATGGAGGGTGAAGAAGTAGAGACTATTTTATTATTAATTATGATAAATGTGTTTTGAAAAAGACATAATGTTAGAATGGGGTACGTAGAACATTGGATTTTATTTTTTGATGTTAATGCATGATTTATTGTGTTAACCTTATCGGTTTCAAAAACCATTTAGTGGAATTGGGAAACACATTTAAGACATATGATTTTTCAAACGTGCTTCATGGGTAAAATATACATTTTGAACATTCTTTTCCATGTGTAAGGGATTAGGTGAAAATAAATCTGAGAATAACAAATGAATGAGATTATTCTTATGATGCTGAAAGAAATACATTAAATCCATGAAAAATAATTCTTCTAATAGAAATTATATTTTAGAAGAAAATGATATCCGATTAATTTTTTTCATAATCAAATGACCATTGATGTCAATACATATTTCTGACTTTGTGATTGTTCACTTTCACATCATCATTTTCCATATCACACCCCATCCTAACATTATGGATAGATTTTTCTTTCATGTCCATATTTTCTAACTATGTACCCATGTTTGTGATATCTTTGGTGACCTTCGTAATTCCAATTATTTGTTTTAAAATGTAGGGCTCATTAATAAATTTTCTCATGTGGGATTTCCAAATTGATATTTTGAAATAGAGAACCCCTAATTTCAATCCCGAATATAAATTAAGAGGATGATATTTATTGAAAGAGGGGGTAATGTAACACCATAAGACATTAAAATATTTTCATTTATAAATAATTTATTTTCTATACTATTTTTTATGCAAAACCATATAAAGCATCAACGAAACACAACAATGAGTTGTCTTGCGTTACACACAAGACCCCGTTTTAACGAACAAAAATATATTAATAAAAAATTATTAAAGGTTATGAATAGTATTAAACACATTTTAAATTTTATATATTTCATAATATGTGAACATTTATATTTGGTATTTATATACATTATATAATAAAAAATTTTAATTTTTTATAAAAAATTATATTCCAAAAAAGTACATTATTTTCCACATTTTGATGACTCAAGAATTTTAAATCATGGGTTTTAAAATGTAATATATTATATTTAACGAAATAATTTTATTTAAAATTGGTATGAGAATATTTACTTTGGAGTAATTTTAAATATTTTTCTGATAAGTTTTAGATTTTGGTGTATAGTAAAAAAAAAATTTAATTAAATTCAACTTATTTAATAGAAATAATTAAGGTTGATAAATTATATTGTAGAATGGTTTTAATGTTTACATAAAATATATTTTTATCATTTAGTATTATTTTTTTCATTGGCATTAACATAACAACTAATTTTGATGTCAAATTATTTCATTCTTTTGTAATGTTTTAACTTGTAAAAATATATTTTTCATTCAAAAAAGAAGAATATTTTTTAAATTATCCATAACAACTATTGTGATTAGAATTTTTAGAAACTGATTTGATATTTGTAAGAAGTGGGTAATATTTATGTAAACAGGATCATTTTATTTTTCGGAATTATGAATTGTAACATTAGTAATTTTTTTTATTATCATTGCTAAGGGTAAATTGGGTAATTCAAGTTAAATGTAATATTAATAATTATATTAACACCTATTAAAATATTATTAGATAACTAAATTAGATCATTTTCATATATGTATTGAAATATAATCACTTAATGGACACATTACCTTTAAACTAACATGAATATGATAAAAATAAATTAATGTTACAAAATATCACACACTCAATTTAAAAAAGTATGACAATTTTAATATATTAATAACTCAAAGATAATATCAAATATAAATAATAATTATCAATAAAAAAATTTAATATACCATAAAAATTTATCTATATTTTTTAGAGATTAAAAAATTATCAATAATGATGACAGAATTGTGATACATAAATTATTTTATGAAAACAATATCCATTAAATTATTTTAAAATATTAAAATAAATTTAATATTACATATTTTAGGATATCAACTATTTTTATAGTTTAATATAGATTTTCCTATGGATTTTCAAATAATTGGTTTGATGTTATCTTGTTTTATGTATTTTATTAAAGTAAATGTTATCTGTAGTGTCAATGTTGAAAATTATTGTATTTTTTGTATATAATTTTTCATTAATTTTTTTACAAATTAAAAAAATATAAAATAAGGAAAATGGATATATATTGGGTCAATAATATCATACATTTTCATTTATAGTTAAATTTACACATGATAAGTATAAATTGCATCCCCTTAGTAAAGAAAAAATATCATTCCATAGATGAAATTAAATTTTTTTAATTAAGGTCTAATCAAAATGCAGAAGATTAGAATAACACAAGTAGTTGTCTAAAATATATTTTTGGGTAATATTACAACCTTATCTCATCATATATTATCTTGTAATTAATGAAACTTTGTAGCTATTTTAATTTTTATACAATTTATTATAATTAATCCATTGAGAAATCCCAAATGTACCCCTTGCTTCTAATATAAATGGACACCTACTCCCACATTTACATACACATCATTGAGCCTCTTGCTTGACCAAACCCATACCAAATGATCTCCCAACATCCCTCCCCACATTATAGATGTATCAAGAATTGATTAAATCTTTCAAAGGAATCCCTGTTTTATAACCCAAGAGATGTTACCCGAATAAGAGGAGGTTAATGCACCATCGACTAAAGTAAAATAGAAGGTATGTATCAATTTTACAATCTTTTTATTATCCTAAATTGATTATCTATAAGAATCTACTGGGACCGTCATATCATCCACATCCATTTTTCTTAAAATTTATATCAAAATATTATTTACATTTTAATAATGAGTGTTTTACACATTTCTATATTTTTATATAAAACATATTGGAAGGAATCTTCCAATCATTTTCAAAAAACTGTACTATATTACATTTTTAAAATAATTAAGGAAAGAATGTTTTGTTAACTTATATGAAAAAAGTCGCCATTTTCTACTATTATTATTCCTTAATATTTAGAAAAATCACTTACAAAAATAAAATGTAATTTTCAGAATATATGTTTTCTTTTTATAATGTGTGCATTTTAAAATGTTTTCAATATAAAAATATTACATCTCTCGCTAAGTGTTTTAATAAATTTATTAAAATATATTCACGAATTTCTACATCCTCTGTAGGATTTTATGCAAGATTGAAGAAGATTTATTATGATACAATACTCCAAATAGTAATAATGGTTTTATGATATGTTTGATTGTAAATGTGCAATTTGTTACCATTCAATATTTATGGTTAATGTATTATCATTTTTATGCTAGTTTTAATGTGTATATTTATGTTATGAATAGAAATTTTCATATGATGGAATAATTAGAGATAAAAAGTGACCATAGGGGACACTATAGACCCTCAATGAAATATTTGGTCTAATTGAAAAAACAAGATATGAACATGGATGAGGCCTTGAAAATTTAATTTTAGATATGTATGTGGACGAGGCCTTCACCTATTATTTTTAGATGTCTACGCCGAGGCCTCGAAGATTTGTTTCAGATGTCCAAAATTATGAATTACCTCACCATTAGATTAGTTATTAATATTAAATGTGATTATTGGACTAGTATAATATCAATGTGAAGGATTAACTCGAATTAAATGATTTATTTTTTCCTTATTATGTTTAATGATATGTTTAAAATTCCTGAGATTCAGTTTTATACTTTCCATAATGATTATGGTTATTAATGATAGCTTCTAGTATATTGTTTAACCTTACTGATCATTTGATCTCACCAATTTCATAAATTGTATTTACCTAAAATTTCAACAAGTGTTTTGTGATGGATAAGAAGGGTTTTGATAGAAGAATAATGTCATTCTCAAAGAATGGACCGTGTAGCATAATATGTTTCAAATTGTAATGAATGGTTTATGTATGAAATCTATTTTTGAAGACAACTACAATGATCAATCCATCAGTACATGAATCAATGTTTCATTCCAATGTATTAAAATAATTCACCATATCATGTCTTCTAGGTTTAGGGTGTTACATAACTTCCACCATCATCGTAGTTACTGGAATAAAATGAACAATGATTGTTTCATGAGGCGGTTGTTCACCATACACATAAACAATATGTTCATTTCCCAATAGATGTAAGTGTGTGTATGTTTATGTAGAAACAATAGTATAAAAACCTAATAGTATATTGATGATCCATTTTTTATAAAATCATAGAATAAAAAGTGTTTAGGTGGTGGATAATGAAAATAAAAGAAGGAATCTTGAGGATGGATGTTACCCTTTCATTGGGTAAATCCTTTTGGTTTTCACAAAGTGGATTCAGTTATTTATTTCTACCAAAATATAAGATTCAATATTAAGTGGAGGGATGTTTATAATTTATTTGTTAAAATATTGTTTGAGAAAAACTGCCTAGATAGTTTTGAGTATGTTAGAGGATAAGAGTATTTTTTTAGTCGATTAGGAGTGTCACTCTTATTAATTTTGGGAAAAGGAAATCCACCCACGTATTTCCAATGTAATTTGAATCCAATAATCAACAAAATTCAATTCAATGGTTTATATGGTAAAAATATGCCCCCAAAATGGATCCTGGATAAATTTATAGGTCGTTTCAGCTCTTAAATTTAATGTTTAGTTCTTTGTTAACCTAATTTATCTCTTAGTTGTTGTAATTAATTTCAATCACATTAACAAATATTTTTTGGTTAAAAAAAATTAAATTATCATATATTTTAAATTATTATTATTCCTTTTGTGGAATAAATTTTTTAACATTACAATCATAAAATATGAAAAAAATAATTTAAATTTATTCCTGACGATGGGACAACACTGTATGGTATTATGTTAAGACATCAAAAATAATAATAGGTTATTATATTCAATTTAAAAGTTATTTTTTTTCCAATGACCCAAATTTGACTAATTCATAAAAACATTATATAATTAAACTTTTAAATCCATTTAAAATATAATTTAACCGTAAAAATATACTATTTGAAAAGGTAGTTTTGAATTGAAATTCTGTATTATCCACTCTTCATCCAGAAATGATGTTTCTCAAAAAAATTCAAACAGAATTACCTATGATAAATATGATATAATATATTGAAAAAATAATTTTATTTTATCAAATTATATTTCTAAATTTTTCTAAAATTATTTTTATTGTTTCACATAGAAGGAAAAGAAAAGCCGTTTATTTGAAATTATAATATTTTTAATCATATAAGGCAGTGAAAAAAATATATATATCATAATAATTATGTTTTATTTATTTCAATTCTTTAGAAACAATATTTGAAATGTAATTATTTCTATTCATATTACTATATTTATTTTCTAGGTTTCAATAATCACATTTTATTAATTATATCAGGAATGATGTATTATATAAACTCAGTGCGACATGTAGCGCATGCCTTTTTGGTGTCTCGTGAAACATATGTCATGTCATTGCTATGTAAAAGGGTTGTTTGAATTATAGAAATGGAATATATCCATTAAAAAAAATTCATTTGGAAAAAAGTTAACAAATACTTGTGATGTTACATTCTTCCCTCTTAAAATGAAATTTTCACTCATAATTCGTCAATTTTGTAATTACTAAATAAGGATACTTATACTTCATCATATATTAATTTTCCCAGGTAGATTCATCTAATTGGTTATTTCTCTATAATAATTTTACTTTGTATGTGGTCTTTTTTCGTAGAATATTCTTAGTATTATCAAAAATTTCAACTAGTTCTTTCTCGTAAGAATGATCATTCTCAAGCGGTATGACATGTGAAGTTATTGCATGTTACGGATTAGGAATTTTTTTACTCAGAAGAAATACAATGAAAAAATCATGTACTTGATTTATATTTGGATGAACATAAAAGTGATAGGATATCCTCCTGATATGATAAATAATCACAGGTGGACTAATATACTTAGGGATTAGTTTCCCTTTCTTCTTGAATCTAATGACATTCTTACAGGGTGAGATTCTTAGAAGCACCTTTTCTCTAACATCAAATTCAAGATCATTCCAATGTTTTACAATATATATTTTCTACCATATTTGATTTTCCTTTATACGTTTCTTAATGGTTATAAGGTTATCTACTAATTCTTTAGTGATCTCATGTCCCAATTGATTTTATTCTCCAAATTTATGCCATCATGATTGTGTTATAAATTTCTTCACCTAAAGTGTTTTATATGGTTCACTATTAATTTTAATGGGAAATATGTTGTTTTAAGAGAACTTTACTAGATAATGGTGTTGATCCCAACCACCATTGAAATCGAGAGAATAAGATCACAACATATCCTCTAGGTTTTGAACTGTAATTTCAGATTGAACATCTATCTGATGATGATATGTAGTTTTGGATCACAATTCCAAATTATATTCTTTCTGAAGACTACATAGTAACATAGAGGAAAACATGGGATTCAGACCAGATATAATGGAATATGGGAATCCATGTAACATTACCACTTCCTTAATTTATATCCTATCTATATGATCAAGATATATGTCTTCAAAATTTGTGATGATGTGTGTTGAACTACTATGGAGAGAAACTAAATGCCAAATAGAATTAATCCCACTAGATTTTTTTGTAGTCCAATAATACAATCCGTTGTGATATTCTCCCATTTCCATTTTATTATGGGTACTGGTCGCAAACGCCCATTAAATATTTTTATTTTAGCCTAAACATTCTATTATACCATGCAATGAGATACAAACTGTTTGATAACTCTCTCCATGTCATCCCACTAGAAGTATACATTCAAATACTAATAAATCATTATAATTCATGGATAAATAGTGAAATAAGACATATGATATTCTTCTAATAGAAAATTTTTCAAATCTAGTATTGAAGGAATAGATATACGATTCTTAAACCTTATTATTCCATCATCATCAGGATTAAACTTTGGAAAATTTCTAACATTCTATTAAATATCGACATCTTCCTTCCACGACACCATAATCCTCACTTGGATAGAGGGTTCATCATTAATTTTATAAAGATAATATTTATACCCTTCCACCAATATTTCATGCTCCATCCATTGAAAATCAAGAAATATGGGATAATTTTTCACCCTCATCAGGGATAATCTAGCATGATCCTTCCGACACAGAGCATCCATCACACTTTCATTGTGTGGTAATGTATTGAGAAGTAATCATCCTTTATCCACACTAAAAACATATACAGAACATGTTCAATTCCTTCTATTTGAATATATATTTCAGAAATTTTAGGTTGTTGTATATATCACATTTTTTTCTATAAATAAATGATAAAATTACCATTTTTTACTACAAATCATGAGTTGGATATTTTTTCTGATGAATCATCAACTGGTGCGAGGAATAAATGATAAACATGTTATTAAACATAAAATACATCACAATCCATTCACGGATTCATCACTATATACTACAAACCATTCTCCACTATGTGGTAATATAATCATAATATCACTAACTAACCTTCTAATCAGTTCCTTGAATTTATTTTACATTCATCTGTCTAGAGGAACATTGATCCCTTCTGAGTTGAATTGGTTATAATATTAGATAGAACTGATAAATTATCATCCAACTATCAATAATATCATGGTATACCATGAAATATAGGGATCTCATTCACCATAGTGATTCTAGGGCAACATTCAATTGCCTCAATCATTGATGGATCTACTATTATACGATCTCTTGAGATTGTGTGACCTCGAAATAAAGACATTTTCATCCAAAATTTACTCTTCTTAAATTTTTGGGTATTCATTATCCTTATTTTTGGTCTTTAGTAAAATTATAAATTGTTTTTTATGGAATTCCTTTCATTCTTAATAGATAAAAATATCATCTATAAAGACTACCACATACTGATCGAGGTAATCTCTAAAGACTAAATTCATTTGATCCTTGATGATAAGAGGGGAGTAAGAAAGAAAAAAAGGTGTCACCTTATGTTCATATTGTCCATACCATGTATAGAATGTTTTATTTCTAATTTTCTCCTTATGTACCCTAAATTGAAGATCTCCAAATTGAAGTTCAGTTTTGGAATATTCTTTAACATCATATATTTGATAAAAAATCATCAATACTGATAAATGTATTCTTGTACTTGATTGTGATATTATTTAACTCATAATAATTTATGAAGTGTTGCATTGATCAATATTTTTTTAAAAAAAAATTGGTGAAACCAAAGGTGACACGCATGGATGATTTAATCAATTATAATGGTTTTTATGGATTTAATCCATTAATTCTTATAACACAATTGGGGCCATTCTATTAGGAGTTTTCGAAATTTGTGTGGAATTATGTATGACTTTTATTGAGAACAGAAATTCTAATTTTAGAGGGAGGCAATGGAAATAATCTATACCGAAATCCAAAAATTGTTGAAAAATAGGCATATAAAAAATTTTGAATTTCTCCAATGCCATTTTAGATAAACAACCATTTTGAATTGAAATTAAGACCCATACACTGAATGTAATCTATACAGGATGTTTATAAATATCATCACATTGATATAAGATTATAGGAGTGTTTAAATATCAAATGTAACTTCCCATACTCAACCATAGATATGAGATTTATGAAAATAATTTCATTCCATGCATACGATTACAACAAATTCAACAAAATGATGAATTGAATGAGTTTAGGAAGAACATTCTGACAGTCATCAAATCGATATGATTCATTATTTTAGGATGAAATAATCATACATAGGTGTTTAAAATATTAATTCTTCATATAATAAGATTGTTGGAGTGTTAAATACTTTTAAAAATTCTTTAGATATTAATGAGTGGGTATATCTAGAATCAAATACGACATTTAAGTTCTAGAGTGGAAAACAAATGTTCTTTCACCATGTCATTATTGTAACCCTTATCAGAAATAGAAATGGCATGATATTTCTCCATTCCTCTTAGCATAATAGGATTCCAATGTCCCTCATAATCACCAGACCTTCAGTTTGGGAAAAGGTTAGAATAATTCACATTCTAATTACACTTTTAGAATTGAATGATCAAAGGTGTATTTTGTGACACATTTTCGTCTTTCACAATTTTTTCTAACGTCATCCCTTCACTATAGAAATCAATTTCATAATTGAATTCCCTTCCACATGTAAAACATGTAGTAGACCCCATAAGTCAATTTCTTACGTGATTTTTCCCATAATTAGACTTTTAAGGAAATAATATCTTATTCCCATAATGGTTTTTACTTTTTTCCAGTAAAATCTATCTTCCTTTTCTTGTAAAAACCTTGATATTGATATATTAATCCAAACACCAGTTCAACCATTTTTCACAACACATGATATCTTCATAGATACCAAAGTCTCTTATGGGAAATATTAGTATGTGGCATAGAATGATGCCAATAATGAACTTATCAAGATTACAGTATAGTTGGATGATAATTCAATAATCATACTTTGTAAGTCTCATAAAAGTAGCGTTGCTCGTACAAAAAGAATCAACATCCATTGTCCCAAACACAAGAAAATATTTCACCATCTTGGTACAAATAATCTTGTTAAAATAATTATTTAAAATAGTTTCCTTCAACACATCCCAATCCATTGATTCAATATCTTATTACTTTCTTATATTCTTAATTAGAGTCCACTACTAGTTCACTTAAACTTCTAACTGATAAACATCCATAATGGAATTATCATTATCCGAACACAAGATAATGGAGAATATCTTCTCAATAGTACTGTTCCATTTTTTAGTGACATGTCGATCAAAAGACATAGTGAAAGAAGGCAGTATTTTCCTCCTGATGGAATTTACAGAAGTTTATACCCTCCATTACTCATTCGTATGTATGACAGAACCCATATATTGAGAAAGTAATTGGTGAAAAAAATGAGGTTTATCATTTCTGATCCCAAATAATTTGGTTTCAAAAGAGAAAAATCATGTCATTGTCCATCTAATCACTATTAACACCCTTCCTTCTGGTTCCATCCATTGACATTAATCAAAAGCTTAGATTCAAAATCAATTATCATAGTAACGAACTACATAATCATGAAAATTTACCTATAGGATGTTTAAATCATTACACCATCAATGTCACCTTATTTTTGATATAATATCTTCAATGAAAATTTTTATTTCAATCCTTCATGATGGTTCGTGATGTTTTTATGAATTCCACAGTAATATCCCCCAAGAGTCTCAAAATAGGTTTACAGTATGGCCTATGTTCATGTACCAAATTACCCCGAGTTAGGGCAGGGACATCTTGTCTGAGTGGTTACCACTAGGTGACTTTACCATACAGAAACATCTACTTTTAGTGTCTGGATAGGGATGTATTTAAATTATACCACAAACTTAATCCATTACCAAAATTCCCAAGGTGTTTTTATATTTTTTATTATCTTTATAATTATCCTTATAAATGTCCTTAGTGTTATCACTATTGTTTTCTCATCATAGATTCCAAAGGTTAATTAAAACATTGGTATGATACAAACTATCTAGAACCTTACTTTTCAGACAATAAAATTAAATAACTTTTTTTACAATAAATAATAAATCATAAAAATAGACCTCAAAGACCATATTAGTCTAGTGCCATTGGAAACATGGAAACATAAACACTATTACGTAATTGAGCTACATTATCTCCCACTAGGCTGTTCTTAACTAGTATCATTTTTTATAAAAATTAAACATAACACATATCTTTATAACCTAGGAGAAATGATTCATAGAAATGTATGAGTTCATTTTCTTAGTAAGGTTAAACAAGGGAGATATGTAAACATAAACAAGAGAATAATTGTATGAGAATTTGATAATGAAAATAGAAGATCCTACACTTCATATCAAATATAATAAACCAAAATCATTGCATAATGATTTAATTATTATAAGACATGAATCATAAATAAATAAATAACATAAGATATAAAATAATAACATAGGAATATGTCACAGAATTGTGGAAAATTTATATGATTATAATATTATTTCCATTGTTGTCTAGGCATTGTTTACAAGGGAATATATGTTATATGGGTTCACTCCAAATACAATCTTTTTATTCATGGTTTACTCCTAAGGAAATATTTATAGCATGATTTCATTCCTCATTCCATATTAGTAGTCATAGTTTACTCCCTTGGCCATCTTAGTATTCGACGTTCACTCCAAAGACTATATTAGTATATTTCTTGAAATATAAATCATTTCCCAATGAATGAGAGATAGATATATATCCCACAGATCTCATAATGCAATCATAAATATATGTTAGAGAAAATAAAAAATAATTACAAATAACAATGAAATGAAATTGGCAAAATAAACATGTAAAAATATCATAACCTTTGGAAAAAGATATATGTTTCATAATCATTTAATTAAATGTTTATGAAATAAAATGAAGTGGGTTTCAAAAGAATATAACCTTTGAATGAGAAATGGGATTGGTAAACATCATGACATCCAAAAATATAGGTTTTTTTTAAATAATGTGAATAAAATCAATGAATCTTTTCACTCGAATGGTATGAGTAATAAAATTGTAATATACCTTAAATGTAAATAAATTTTAAATACATTAAATTTCATTTCATGAGATAAATATCTTTTCTGAAATGATAAATTATTTTTTAAAGATAAAACTATTTGTAAAACATTTTTCATTGAAAATAGATTTGAAATGCTAAAGAATTGTTATGGAAAAAACATTAAAAACACTCATTTACTTCAAAATTATCATCAAGGATCATTTGAGAATATTATTAAAATCATGATTTCTTTAATATAAAAAGTATTTCTTACTGGATTGAGAAATACAATCCTGTTTTTATTAAAAATATTTTAATAATTATCTTAATTAAAAATTATTTAGAATGTGGTACTAATACATGTGTATAACTTGAATAAATAGAGGACATGTAAACTCATTAGTGTTATTTAGATATGGATGAAATTATATCGTTAATAGAATCATATTCTTAAACAATCTCGATTAACAATAAGATTGTTTTTCCAAATTCTTACCACATGGTAACATGGAATCATACAATCCTTATTGTAAATGAAATTAAATAAAACATAATATATCATAAATATAATGATATTCAGGATTTAATAGTTAAAATGGAAGTATATACACCATGAAAAAGAATTTAGACACATAACAATACACGAGTCTTAAAGAAAACAAATTGAGACAAAACTGTCTTGATGATTTTGAAACTACTGTAACATACCACCACAAAATATAAATAATATAATGAATATGTAAAAAATAATAGAATAATAATCATATAATAAATTACTTGGTATTATTTACACCATGCAAAAGAAATGTGTGGTGAACACGACAAGTATCTCACAACTATTAAATGTGAGATGAAACTTCATTACCTCTTGAATTGACTCTCTTTGTAAAAATACAGATTTCCGTTATAAAAAAGGAGAGATTATTATAATTATTTTCTATAATAATATTAATATATCCAATAAAATATGTTATTTTGTTATGACTTTATATTAATGGATTGTTAACAATCGAGTGGTGAGGATTCATTTCGGGTAATATATGCTTTGTGCTTCGTACATCCTAATTTATAATATTTTCGGTCCTTATACTTATATAAAAATTTAATTATTCTAAAACAAGATATAAATATTATTTATACTAATTATATATTTATTGTAATAATATTTATAATATTGAATAATGAAATAGAATAAACTGTTCCTGAAGATGGTAGGTCGTACGTAAGCATGAATGCTACTTCCGTTTTTATTGTCGTTTTGAAAAAAAGAATGAAAACTATAAACATTTATATATGTATATACTATAATTATAGTATCATTTTCATAATATATATATCATATATTTTCCTAAAACCCATCATTAATACATTTCATGTAGTGTGTGATTGAATCACATCACTTTGTAGGGGCGATAGTCCACACTCCACGAAATGGAATTATCAGATTTAGACCAAATGGAAATTATAATGATATGTTTATAAAAATTGTTATATAATATTAAATACATTATAGATATATTATATAAAATATATAAATAGTGTGCCCATCATAATTTTCGCCATGATAGGTCATAAAATTAAAATTAACAATCATTATTTTGTGAGGCGGTAAATCCCTATACACAAAAATAGTATATTTGTTACCCATTATATGGATGTCTGTTTATGAGTATTTAGAAATATTAGCATAAAAACATCCTAGTATATTTATAATACTGGTGTTTTTATAATACTGGTATTTTTATAAAATCATGTAATAATAATGGTTGACTGGGGAGAAATAAACGAATTGAAATGTTCTTGAGGGTGGATGTTACCTCTTCGTTGGGTAACTCCTTTTGGTTTTCAAAATAGGGATTCATAGATTTTATTATACAAAATGGTAGGATTAAAGGATGATGTGAGGGATATTGAGGATCAATATTGGCCGATATTGGTAGAACAAAAGTTTATTTAGATTTTTGATAAAGTTGGAGGAGAGGAGGTATTTTTATATTGGATGATAAGTGGCAGTATTTTAAATTTTAGGAAATGGAATTAAACACATGTTTTCCATGTAATGTAGATCTAATTATGAAAAAAATTACTTCCCATGGATTATAGTGTCTAAATATGGATTGATAATTTCTCTTTGAAACATTTAAGGGTCATGTTTTGTCTAAAATTGAATGATTAATACTTTTTTAACATAATTTTTCTCTAAGTAATTGTAATTATCATTATTCACTTTAACCAATATTTTTGTTAAAAACTATGTTTTCCATATTTGATATTGATAATTAATCTGATTCCAAATATAGAATCTATATTTCTAAATTCTATATATATATGTTCAAAGAATAAGTTAAATTTAAAACTACTAATGGGATGATACTATTAGGCTTTTATGTTAAGACATCCTAAAGATTTATATGTTTTTTAATCCATTTTCAAAGTGAAATTTTTTACATTGTACTAAATTATATTAATTTGTAAAAATTAGATATTATTAAAATTTTAATTCAATTTAAAATATAGTATAAGCATCTAAATTAGTTAAATGAAAATGAAGTTTTGAATAATATTTTGGTATCTTTCACTGTTCATAAAAAAATTATTGTTTCTCAGAAAAAACCCATAAAATTTCCCAATGCAAAATTAAATACTTTGAATTAAATAAGCATGTTTATTTTATGAAACAAAATTTCATCATTTTTATTAATTTTTTTTTATTTTTTTCCCACAATGGCATGAAAATCAAATTATTTGGAAAATAGTATTTTAAAACATATAAAGAAATTACCATTAATTATATCTTTTATAATCATTATGATTTAATTATATAAATAACTTATTAAAAATATTTCAAATAGTGTAATTACTATTCATAATACTTATTTTATTTTCTCAGTTGAAATTTTCCCCTTTATAAAATTGTAATAAAAAAATATTTCTCATAGAAACTCATTGTTTTGTTTAACGCATACCAAGTCGGGGTTGCATGAAACGTACACCAAGTAAATTTTTTATAAATAAATGATTGACTTATAAAAATTAAATACCTTAAGTAATATTAATTCATTTGAAAACTAACCACAGAAACTAGATGTGTTACCAAGGTATTACTCCCAATATAACGTTTTCTAACGTCACTCGTTTGGTTAGTATATCATTCAAGAGGTCAAGACTATCATCCCAAATGACCTTTAGGAGATAATCCCCCCATGTGTTTCTATGATTTCTTCCTTGAAAATTGACCTTCCCTCAATGTAGAAACTAGATAACTGAGCATTAATAATGTTCACATCCTCCCATGTTTTTTCTTCAATGTCTCTTCAATTTCACCAATCCATCCACATAAATGTTTTCTCTATTGAGATTTTCTAGTTGGGTAGCCACCAGATAGCACCCTTCCACCACAAACTGAAATGGTAAAATATATTTCATAAGACTCTTCCCAACCTCCACATTAAAATGGTAATTAATAAATTTAGGGTATATCCATTTATTTTTAAGGAGTTATTTCTAATAGTAATTTGTTTCAAGGTTTCTAAAAAAATTAAATGAACCACAATATCTAGAATATATTTTTGGATTGATCTCAAACCCTACCATCTAACTTAGAGGGGCTTAAATCAACCAATAGAAATTCTCTATGTTTGTAGTAAACCTATCTACAATTCCTGTTAGTGAATTTTTCCATAATGTAATGTGATATATAGTGATATTCATAGAGTATTGTTAATAATTAATCTCTATAGACTAATGAATATTCCACCATCACTAATGTTTCCTCCCCCTATAGGTAATTTAAAATTTTTATTGTCATTCATAGATATATAATCACTAATATATTGTATCCAAATAGAGCATAGTAAGAAGTATTGTAGCTAAATTTCGTATAGTCCAACCACATCACCCAATTATTTGGTTGATCTAAATAAAAACACCTTAGGAGAGCCTCCAAAAACTTATTCACTACTTCACACTATCTATTACTTTGTGAATAATGGGAGGATATCATATTTGATGTTGTTCCTAGTAGTTTTAATTGTTCCTTCCAAAACAAACTTGTGAACCTCATATCATTATCATTATCTTTTGAATTTTGGATGGGATTTAGCCTTAAAATATCATTCATTAATACATCATAAACCAAAATTTACCAATAATGATGGTTGAGTGGTGTAAAATGGGCATAATTACTAATTCGGTCAACCACTACATGAAACACTTCAATGCATTAGTAAATTGGCATCATGGGCACATAATCTATTGATACATCATCCCATATCATGTTTTTAAAGATAATGTTTGAATTGTACAAGATATAATGAAGAATCAAAATATATACTTTTGAATTTTTTTTCTATCCACAGCATACTATCAATGTCAACATATCATTACATCCCAAAATACTCCATTTTCAATACACTTATATGTTTTTATGTACCCTGGGATTATTTTGGATAAAGAGGGATGGATTGTAACACCCCGAGATTTTATGAAAAATATTCTTTTTAATTTCATTAATGTCCTGTGTTATATGCTACACCAAAAGGAGCTTTCACAACACACATATCTGACCTGGCTTGAATTACACGCAATCACGACCTTCCTCGATAGCGTGTGTAGTACGCAATTCTGAGTTTCACTAAACAACGATATGCTATTAAAATATTATTAAAACTAGCCGTTATGCATAGTAATAACCACTTTTTAAAATTTTAGAAATTTTTTCTCTCAAAATGGACTTCTTTTTTGGATTCGGAGTATCGAATTTAGCCTAAGGTGAAATTTTGGTACTTTTCAGATAACTTTTATTTTCTGATGAATAGTGAAAATTACTAAATTTTAATTAAAAACAATTTTTTTAATTGAAATAATTAATTGTGATAAATTATTAATTTGAGTGGTTTTAAAGTATATTTAGAATATATTTTTACAATTTAATACAATGTTGGTCATTGGATGTAATTTCACATTTAAACCGTACATAATCAAGTGTCAATCTTTTGATAGATATTGTTTCTTAAAAACACGCTATTTGTTTTAACAGCGGGATTTAATTATAAAATTAATTAATGCAACTTCTATGTTATGAATTTGGTAAAATAGACTTCATTTTTGAATTCAGTATGTGAAATATATCCTAGGATGAAATTTTGGCATTGTTCTGAAAAACATCAATTTTTGATGAATAGTGAAACTACTAAGTGGTAGTTAAAAAAACTGAATTTTTCATAAAACATAATTTTACTGCTTCTGTGAATGGAATTTAAAAAATCCGAGAGACACGGTTGATGTCAGTAGGTAAAATTTGGTTCAATGAAATGAAAATAATTTTTGGTGAATAGTAACTTTTTACTTTTATTTACCACGGTTAAAAGTAAATAGGGTAATTAAGGGTAAAAATGATATTATTATTACCCTAACACATGTCCTAATTCTATTGGACAAGTGTAATTCGACCAAAAACAATCTTAGGAATAAAATATGACCACTTAGGCCCACTTGGATTAGATTAGGACATTTATTATTAATTTATTTAAAGAAGGGTTAAAATAGTTAAAATCAATGTTTAATAAGTAAAACATTTTTAATATGGGGTAATACATAAGATAAATTCGACTATAAATATTCATTAGAAATCTAAAACAATTTCATACATAATGGTATTTTATTTGTAATTTTTAGACTTTAAATAAATCAATTTATTTTTGACGCAATGATGATGCAGTAATTACCATAATAGTGAACAATTAGAATAATTGATATTATAAATGCCTAAATAAGTATATGTTGAGACTTTTTATGAATTACACTAATTTTATAGGTTAATAGGACATGTTAGTATTGATTTAATTAACTTTTTTCGAAATTATAATTCTGTTATTATTTTCTCAAAAATCAATTACTAAATAGTGTCAAAATTGACATAAAATAGTTTTTAAAACAAATATTATATTATTAATTGTTATTTTATTCCTAAAAATCTACGTTTCGGCCAAATGACTTAGATAAGGTTATATATGCGGATTATAAACAAATTGGGGTTCTTTTGGCTTGATATAGTAAGTTTATTAACCATATAGTGTAAGAAAACAAAAAGACACGGTAAAAGTTAAATTATTTAACTTAGAGTTAAATCTAATTGATAAGGTTAAAATAATAACCTAAACTTGTCTAAATACTATTAGATGAGAGTATTTCGACACATACCCACATTAGCTTCGAAATAAGACCATTTCGAACCATTATAAACCGAATTTGACCTTAATATAAAATAATATTTTCAGATTTTCCTAAGGTGCCCCTCTCCTCCCTTATAAAAGGGCACCTCCTCCCTCTCCTCTCACACCAATTTGAGCACTCAAGCTCGGCCAAAACCTGTCAAAAACCCTTCTCCACTTCCCTATAATAATCCTAGAGGTCCGGGTCTTCTTCAAAGACCAATCTTAGTTCCCTAAGTGGCGGATTCAAAGAGGCGTTTAAAAGAAGAGGTAATATCCATTACCGATCATTTCAATTTCTTTTCTTCTTCAACTTCTTCTTCTTTAGTTTTTTCATGACAAAGTAATAACATAATTATTACATACATACTTATATGTTATTATAAATATGAAACAACCCGAATTCACCTTCTATCCATCCTACAGAAAAAGGAAATCACCGCGCGTGCGTACCTACGGAATACCGTCTCCACGCCGTGGTGTAATCTATTTTCCGCCACCACCTTAATTGGATGGGTATAATGGTGTAATGAGTAACTATATATGATTATTATAAAGTGGTATTGATACTGAAATAGTATACATACACTTCAACACAATTTCACGACCATGGGAACGATATCATCGCTCGTGCGTACGTACGGACTACCGTCTCCACGACGCGATGAGATTCATTCTCAATGATTAACCATTCATGAATGATTATAAAGAATATATAATAAGTACTAATGAAATATATGACATAATAATGATACTGGATTTATGTATATTTATATGTATGTCATCTACTTAATTCCATTCAATTCAATAAGGAAACGAAAACAACGTTCATGCGTACGTACGGACTACCGTCTCCATGAACGGTGTATTTCATTCCATTATCAATATATTATATATATATATATATGTATATTCTGAATATATATTATATATAAATCATGTTTTACATTCTGGATATAAGTAATCATGATCCAAGTAATCATATTAATAATTACAAGTTAAAAACATGAACGACAAATGAGACGATTTTACCCAAGATGCTACTTTAACATGAATTTACAAAAGACCGGGTAATATAAAGCCATAATAGAACCATATATGATATCATAACAATGAATATGATTCTGTAATAAGTCAATAACATTATTTAAATCATTATACAGTAGGTTCGGACATGTACAAAGCAAGTCGGACCTAAGGTAAGGGATAAATTTTCAATCTCATTTTTATCCGAGATTGCTTATACGTAAGTATTTACTGGGGTTACATTTATCATCCATGACCATGTTTTCTAAAAATGTTTTTATAAAATTTTTACCATTCTTTCATGAATGTTTAAAGTCATTTTTACCCTTTATTGACTTTTTACCACATTGTATGAATGGAATCTTTCCTTTGGTTACCGTATAAGGTACTTTTTGACTTTTCTGACAAAAGTACGAGGAGAATGTTATTTTTAACTTATACGGAGTGAACGGATTTTTACGGTTTCATAACACCTCATTTTCAAGAAGCTTCATTTAAAATATTTCATGATTATTTTCAACAAAACCCTTATCTTTTAAAATTGCATGGAATTTTTGTGAAAAGAAAATGATTTTAAAGAAGAAAAGATATTTTCCTCAAAAATTCATTTCAAGTGTTTTTCTCAAAACTATTTTCAATTTAAGATGAAATTATATGATATGTATGTTTCATGTAAAATGTCTCTATGATTTAAATGGTTTCAATTTTCTTATGATGAAATGATATCAATTGTTTATGGATTGTGATGGCATGATGTTTAAGAATCCCATTTTATTACATGGGTTACGCAATGATGTATGATTTATGATTTTGTGGTACAGATAATAATGGTATCATTATGAGATGGGTGGGACCTATATCTCCCTCCAATGCATTGGGTAAAGATTTTATATCTCATGAGATAGACATGGCTGGAATGGTAGGTTATACCGGTTCAGTGAAACAGGACTGAAACGAGGGTGACTCGGTTCAGAAAGGGACTTTGTCCAATCAGATATTCTTGGCAATGAGTCTTGACTAACAAGAAATGATTCTCTATGATTTTGTGTGTATGCCAAAATGATTAATGTTTTAAGTTATGATTTCATTTCACTACTATGATTTATCCCATGTTATGAAATTATGCTCTCTTTTGCAGGTTAAGATTTCCAAAAATGTTATGTTCTTATGAAAATTATGTGATTGATATTTCTTTTGTTTACCCTTACTGAGCATTTGAGCTCACCCTTTTATGTTTTCTTTTACCCAGGATATAAAGAAAGGTTTTAGGTTGAAAAAAAAGAAGATCTTTATGGGAGATATTGAAGATCATTCACCACGATTAGAAGATTATACTCCGAGTTTCCAAAGACACTAAACTATTACGGTCCTTGTGTGTGTGTTTTGTTATGTACTAAGTATTCCGCAAAAGTAATGAAATATCCATGTACATCAAGCTTCGGGTCTCTACAGTTGGTATCAGAGGAAATGTTTAGTCATCCTTTGGAAACTAGGATGCGAGAACTTTAGTGAGATCCCTAGAGATATTTCTAAGGTATGTCTAGGGATTTCCCTAAGGATAAGTATACATATAGGATATAATCCTAGAACTACGATAACGATATTAGAATTTAACCTAAGATGTTAGATATTAAGGGTACTCCCCCTTTTACTATGTTGTTTTCCCAAGCATTATTTTGCCTCTCACACTATTCTTTTTGGGTTTTAGAAAATGGCTGGAAACAAGATGATTCACAATAATGGAGGATATGATGGAGAATGGACTGATATTCTTTATGACCAACCAAATGAGATGGGATTTGGAAGTCCAAACATCATTATTATGCCAAATCAGAAATCTCATAATATGATCAATAAAGTAAAATTTGGTACGTTTCCTGACTTGGCTAATAAGAGAAAGATGGAGTTTAATGATGATCATAGAGGAAAGAAAGTTCAATTTCCCCTATGTAAATCATGTGGGAAGAGGCATCAAGGAGAATGTTTCAAGGGAACTGGAAGATTCTTTGGGTGTGGAAAAGAAGGACACAAAGCAATTTAGTGCAAAGGAAAAGGTTTAGTTAACACCATGGATGAGGATAATGGTATTGCTACGACATCAAAAATGTTTAAGTGTTTTAAATGTGGAATGTATGGGCATTATGCAAACTAATGCCCTAAGGGAAAGACTCATGAAGAGAATCAGTATGGTCGTATGGGTAGTATTTATGTGGATGATGATGAAGAGACTACAAATGATATGTGAGATTAAAGAATTGTTGAAGCTCGGTTAATGGTTTAAGAATGTAGTGGAATGATTACATGTTTATCATGTGTAATGTTGTATAAGTAATCTCATGGAATAAAGAGACATCTAAAGATTGTTACACTGTTGTCTTTCCTTAAGTTTTGAAAGTGTATGATGAATGGTACCAGTAACCATGAAAGGTTATTCAGATACTTTTGGAAAGTAGATGATATGCTCATAATTAAAGGATAAGAATATAATGAGATGTTTGATTGTATTCATGAGCTTATGATTGATATAAGGACTAAGTGATATCATGGTTTGAGTATATAGAATTTTGAGGATTTTGGTATGTGGAAAGTGTTAACTTTTAACTGCATTCAAGTTTTCACTAAGGTTCAATGGGTATTCAAGAGAATACATGATTAAGGACTTTGAATGTTTGGAATGCAACCAACAAAACATATCTTATGATATATGGGGTTCAACAATGGTATTAAATCTCTGGTAATCATTTTCACTATGTTATGAGAGTGGACTACAGTATTATGGATAAGCCTAAAGATTGGAATGGATTATGTTGGAAATAAGTTAGTATTGTTTAAGGATAGAAGTTTTTTCGATATTATTGATGGGATGTTATAGTAATATAGTTTTAGAAAAAGGAAAACATGCAGACGGGCGACAGCCCGTCGCTTCGGACAAGGCTGTGGGAATCGAACCCACAACCGAAGTCCGACTAGCCTTTATCGCCTACCACTGGCCTACAGGAAGTCCCTGTTTAGTAGAAACTAGTTTTATTATATTAAACAGTATAATATATGATTTATAAGTCCATTTTAGGAAGCATATATGATTAATCTCACTATAGAATGACTTATGTATATTTAATAACTTTTTCTAGCCTTTTGTTTGAGACAGATGGAATGACCCGTCATTCTATCACATGATCTGCTAACACTTCATGAATAACAAATTCAACTTCATTTATTTAAGAGATGAAGTGGAAATTGTTCAAGGCACGAACAATAGTAAGATTCTACCAAAATAAAGTAAGTATTTATTCAAATTCAAATTCTTCAACCTTAGGGAAACGATATTGAAAACCAAAAATGTTGTCCTAGTGCTCTTATATCTGATTAATCAGATGGTACCTTAGATCATCACAAATTTATGGCTTTGTGACTGCTAGCTTTTCCATAGCCATGTTCTCTACCACTCTCCATCAGAACATGATGGTTAGATTTCTCTTCCATATCCATATTTTCACCTATGTGGAAACCGAGTGATTAGTTTATTTGGGTAACCGTTACGTTTCATACTTTTGTTTTTAAAGATTGTTTTTGGTATTCCTTTTTACGATATGGATTTCTATTAAAGAAACTTTTGAGTAGTAAACCATTTATAACCCCGACGAATTTCGACGGAGAAATTCTTTTTAAGGGGGGTAGAATGTAACACCCCGAGATTTTATGAAAAATATATTTTTTTTAATTTCATTAATGTCTTGTGTTATACGCTACACAAAAAGGAGCTTTCACAACACACATCTCTGACCTGGATTGAATTACACGCAATCACGACCTTCCTCGATAGCGTGTGTAGTACGCAATTCTGAGTTTCACTAAACAACGATATGCTATTAAAATATTATTAAAACTAGCCGTTATGAATAGTAATAACCACTTTTTAAAATTTTAGAAATTTTAGCTCCCAAAATGGACTTCATTTTTGGATTCGGAGTATCGAATTTAGCCTAAGGTGAAATTTTGGTACTTTTCAGATAACTTTTATTTTCTGATTAATAGTGAAAATTACAAAATTTTAATTGAAAACAATTTTTTTAATCGAAATAATTAATTGTGATAAATTATTAATTTTAGTGGTTTTAAAGTATAATTAGAATATATTTTTACAATTTAATACAATGTTGGTCATTGGATGTAATTTCACATTTAAACCAGACATAAACAAGTGTCAATCTTTTGATAGATATTGTTTCTTAAAAACACGCTATTTGTTTTAACAGCGGGATTTAATTATAAAATTAATTAATTCAACTTATATGTTATGAATTTGGTAAAATAGACTTCATTTTTGAATTCAGAATATGAAATCTATATTAGGATGAAATTTTGGCATTATTCTGAAAAACATCAATTTTTGATGAATAGTGAAACTACTAAGTGGTAGTTAAAAAAACTGAATTTTTCATAAAACATAATTTTACCGCTTCTGTGAATAGAATTTCAAAAATACGAGAGACACGGTTGATGTCAGTAAGTAAAATTTGGTTCAATGAGATGAAAATAATTTTTGGTGAATAGTAACTTTTTACTTTTATTTACCACGGTTAAAAGTAAATAGGGTAATTAAGGGTAAAAATGATATTATTATTACCCTAACACATGTCCTAATTCTATTGGACAAGTGTAATTCGACCAAAAAAAATCTTAGGAATAAAATATGACCACTTAGGCCCACATGGATTAGATTAGAACATTTATTATTAATTTATTTAAAGAAGGGTTAAAATAGTTAAAATCAAAGTTTAATAAGTAAAACATTTTTAATATGGGGTTATACATAAGATAAATTCGACTATAAATATTCATTAGAAAGATAAAAACTTTCCTACATAATGGTATTTTATTTGTAATTTTTAGACTTTAAATAATTCAATTTATTTATGACACAATGATGATGCAGTAATTACCATAATAGTGAAAAATTAGAATAATTGATATTATAAATGCCTAAATAAGTATAATTTGAGACTTTTTATGAATTCAACTAGTTTTATTGGTCAATAGGACATGTTAGTATTGATTTAATTAACTTTTTTCGAACTTATCATTCTGTTATTATTTTTTCAAAAATCAATTACTAAATAGTGTCAAAATTGACATAAAATAGTTTTTAAAACAAATATTATATTATTAATTGTTATTTTATTTAAAAAAATCTAAGGTTCGGCCAAATGACTTAGATAAGGTTATATATATGGATACTAAATAGATTGGGGTTCGTTTGGCTTGATATAGTAATTTTATTAACCATATAGTGTAAGAAAACAAAAAGACACGGTAAAAGTTAAATTATTTAACTTAGAGTTAAATCTAATTGATAAGGTTAAAATAATAACCTAAACTTGTCTAAATCCTATTGGATGAGAGGAATTAGACCCATACCCACTTTATATTCGAAATACGACCATTTGGAACCATTATAAACCGAATTTGACCTTAATATAAAATAATATTTTGAGATTTTCCTAAGGTGCCCCTCTCCTCCTTTATAAAAGGGAACCTCCTCCCTCTCCTCCTCACACCAATTTGAGCACTCAAGCTCGGCCAACCCCTGCCAAAATTCCTTCTACATTTCCCTAGAATAATCCTAGAGGTCCTGGTTTTCTTCAAAGACCAATCTTAGTTCCCTAAGTAGAGGATTCAAAGAGGCGTTTAAAAGAAGAGGTAATATCCATTACCGATCATTTCAATTTCTTTCTTCTTCAACTTCTTCATCTTTAGTTTTTTCATGAAAAAGTAATAAAATCAGTATTACTTACATACTGATATGTTATTATAAATATGAAACAACCCTAATTCACCTTCTATCCATCCTACGGAAAAAGGAAATCACCGCGCGTGCGTACGTACGGAATACCGTCTCCACGCCGTGGTGTAATCTATTTTCCGCCACCACCTTAATTGGATGGGTATAATGGTGTAATGAGTAACTATATATGATTATTATAAATTGTTATTGATACTGAAATAGTATACATACACTTCAACACAATTTCACGAACATGGGAACGATATCATCGCTCGTGCGTACGTACAGACTACTGTCTCCAAGACGCGATGAGATTCATTCTCAAAGATTAACCATTCATGAATGATTATAAATCATATATAATAAGTACTAATGAAATATATGACATAATAATGATACTGGATTTATGTATATTTATATGTATGTCATCTACTTAATTCCATTCAATTCAATAAGGAAACGAAAACAGTGTTCATGCGTACGTACGGACTACCATCTCCATGAACGGTGTATTTCATTCCATTATCAATATATTATATATATATGTATATTCTGAATATATATTATATATAAATCATGTTTTACATTCTGGATATAAGTAATCATTATCCAAGTAATCATATTAATAATTACAAGTTAAAAACACGAACGACAAATGAGACGATTTTACTCAAAATGCTACTTTAACATGAATTTACAAAATACCGGGTAATATAAATCCATAAGAGAACCATATATGATATCATAACAATGAATATGATTATGTAATAAGTCAATAACATTATTTAAATCATTATACAGGAGGTTCGGACACGTACAAATCAAGTCGGACCTAAGGTAAGGGATAAATTTTCAATCTCATTTTTATCCGAGATTGCTTATACGTAAGTATTTATTGGGGTTACATTTATCATCCATGACCATGTTTTCTAAAAAAGTTTTTATAAAATGTTTACCATTATTCAATGAATGTTTAAAGTCGTTTTTACCCTTTATTGACTTTTTACCACATTGTATGAATGGAATCTTTCCTTTGGTTACCGTATAAGGTACTTTTTGACTTTTCCGACAAAAGTATGAAGAGAATGTTATTTTTAACTTATACGGAGTGAACGGATTTTTACGGTTTCATAACACCTCATTTTCAAGAAGCTTCCTTTACAAGATTTCATGATTATTTTCAACAAAACCCTTATCTTTTAAATTTTCATGGAATTTTGTGAAAAGAAAATGATTTTAAAGAAGAAAGGATATTTTCCTCAAAAATTCATTTCAAGTGTTTTTCTCAAAACTATTTTCTATCTAAGATGAAATTATTTGATATGTATGTTTCAAGTAAAATGTCTCTATGATTTAAATGGTTTCAATTTTCTTATGATGAAATGATATCGATTGTTTATGGATTGTGATGGCATGATGTTTAAGAATCCCATTTTATTACATGGGTTATGCAATGATGTATGATTTATGATTTTGTGGCACACATAATAATGGTATCATTATGAGATGGGTGGGACCTATATCTCCCTCAAATGAATTGGGTAAAGATTTTATATCTCATGAGATAGACATGGCTGGAATGGTAGGTTATACCGGTTTAGTGAAACAGGACTGAAACGAGGGTGACTCGGTTCAGAAAGGGACTTTGTCCACTAAGATAGTCTTGGCAATGAGTCTTGACTAACCAGAAATGATTCTCTATGATTATGTGTGTATGTCACAATGATTAATGTTTTAAGTTATGATTTCATTTCACTACTATGATTTATCCCATGTTATGAAATTATGCTCTCTTTTGCAGGTAAAGATTTCCAAAAATGTTATGTTCTTATGAATATTATGTCATTGATATTTCTTTTGTTTACCCTTACTGATCATTTGAGCTCACCCTTTTATGTTTTCTTTTCCCCAGGATATAAAGAATGGTTTTAGGTAGAAAAAAAAGAAGATCTTTATGGGAGATATTGGAGATCTTTCACCACGATTAGAAGATTATACTACGAGTTTCCAAAGACACTGAACTATTACGGTCCTTGTGTGTGTGTTTTGTTATGTACTAAGTATTCCGAAAAAGTAATGTAATATCCATGTACGTCAAGCTTCGGGTCTCTACATGGATGTTCTGTAATACACATGGAATCAAAATTGATCCCTTACGCCTAACTACTTATTTTTTGTAAAACAGTAGGACCCCATTGAAACTATAGTTTTCTTCACTATACATTCATATTGTAGTGCTTCTATTATTATCACTAGATTGTAATTTTGAATTATCTCATCTTTATCTACATTTAGTTCCTTCCAACATTTCAATGAAACTTCCATATGCATATATTCTTCTTCTCATGTCACGCTCGAGAGTGAATCTTCTTCATTATTAAACATTCAAAATTTATAGATAAAAAAAATAAAAAGATGGTTTTTTCATTCATAAAATTATGAACACATTGTATTATATTTAGATTGAGCATGTGATGATCTGTATAAACAATAGATCACCTCCCCATTAATAACTTCTTCCAGAGTCAGATTAGCGGTACTATGCCCATGAGTTCCATTTAAAAAATTGAATCAGTCAATTTAGAAACATTGGTTTCCTTGATCGAATAGTCATGAGGACTCCATTATAGAATACAATAATATAAAATTCCTGATCTGAAATAATGACACTCAACCAATAGAACCACTTAATAGTTTTTGAATTCACAACAGTTGTGAAATATTCCATATATATATATATATTTCTTCATCGTGTATTTTAGAAGTACATTTGAGACATTCTGTCTTTAACAATGTATATAGGAACTTTAAATATTATAATAATCATTGATAAATAAATAGAAGAACCCAATAATTCCTGTGAATATTTTTGCTTATATTACATTCATTGACTTTCTCCATATCTTCATCTCCTATAGTTTATTTGGATATATCACAACTCATTGTGTAGTTAAAATGTTACCAAAATATTTCTTAATCATCATTTTAAAAAACATATTTTTGTTTGAAAACAATGTGTTTTGCTTCATTATTGGAATAAATCCCTTCAATTCATCCAAGTTATTATCCAATAACCTAATATAAACATGTATTTTATCAAAACAAAACCACTACATTTTTCATTTTTGCTTAGGAAGCCACAATTATTGTGGCATGTAGAATTGAGAGAGAATTCATTATCTTGAATCACATTGTAAAATACTCATAATTACACTTATAAATTTTAAATGTACTCTTTACAATGAGATCTTCTTTCTTTCATAACCTCTTAAACTTATACTTCAGTTACACTGTAGAAAAATATTATACCATATGAAATTTGTCCATAGAATATTCAAAAATTTGGATTTTGTGATATTTTGGTATTATCAAGTTATTTAATACAAGGTAATCCACACACATTATTTATCCCATATATTTCTTTTTCTCTAAAAGTATTATGATAAAATATCTATTGATTTTATGTATGATGACTTCGTATTCCAAAATCTCTCAAGCATATTTTTAAATCTCATTATTAATGTCATAATAATATTTTTAAGGAATGATCTTAAATATATTTACTAATCATTTTATTTTATCATGTGACTTGTCACCCTATTAAGTTTTATGCAGATGGGTGCCTAAAAAATTATACGATATCATCTTAGTTGTTCTTATACATGTTTCTATAGGTTTTCACTTAAAAATGGTGGAAACAAAACATTTATTTACGTATTTTTTTTCATTAAAAATATCACTCTAAAATTCTCCTATTATAGTATTCTTGTATTTATCTTGGTTTTATTTGTATATGTTTCACCCATTTCTGTGTAATAGTCCTCTACTATCATTATAAGTTAATCTTCATGTTTTTATAATAGGTTCTAGTATATCCCAATGTTTTAATCCTTGAAATTAGAATGAAAATTTCTATCCCAATAGTGCATTAAATATAGTTATTTACTATTAATTCGTTTAATCCCAAACTAAAAATGATTGACATACAAATTACATTTGAAGTTACATAATGTTCATTTCCTTACCAGATGCTAAATTGTCTAGTTTCAGTTTATTTTTCAATGAGATACCATTAAAACGTCATTGCAAGGAAATTATGAATTTATCTACTATTTTTTAATATCAGCAATGGAGGACCCTAAATGTTTCCCTCTATTTTTATTTATATAGAATTTTCCACACTTACTTTTTCAATAACAGATATTATCTTCCCCATCAATACCATTTTTGATATATATGAACATTCCTTCTTATTATTTAGTGTTATGAAGTTCCTTTTTCATATCATGTAACTCTACACACTATCTAACTATCAGTTTGATACTTTTTTCAAGATATATATTTCCCAAACTAATTTTTTTTCGATTAATATTGAAACAACAATGCAGTTTTTTCCTAATATTCTTCCATTGATAGATTACATACATCATTCCATCTAGGAGAGCATTCACCTCTCATCTCCCTCTTATTTTCATCCACTATTATGATGAATTTCAATATACTCATATACAGTTTCACCCTTGGATATTAGGATAATTTCACCAGATTAAGAACTAAAAATTAATGATTAATCCCCTCACCAAATACTCTATTTATACTATCCTGGACATTATCAATTGCAAATCACTTTTCAATGACTCTTGGGTCATCCCTGTACTCCCAATTTTACTTCACACCCCCAATGAATAGGCTCATATACCATTTTTCTAATAGGAATGTAATCCACTAAGGTATATATATAAAAGAATCTATATAATCATCCAATTATTCTTTCCTTTTAATCCCCTTCAAGTAGATTATTAGTTCATCCTTCATCACACATTCATATCATTGGAGTAGCTCCTCTTTTAGTTCTGGCCACGTGATCTTATCATTAATTGATTTCCATGGTGTTATCCAATGTTGAACAACTCCTATATATCTATTCCAATGATAACTTCAACAAATCATGATTTTTGAAGATTTAAATTTATGTTTTAACTCTTGAGTTCACATTCCATGGATCCTATATTGTAAAAGTAGGCATCAACTCCTAATATCTGTAATTCAGAATTCGTCACCATAATCACACGATTAGGTCACAATATCTCTATTCGATGGATATTATACAAATTATTTGAGAGGTTTTAAATTTTTCAGATCAATCTATTACAATTAATCTACATAATTATCCATTTTTCATAATTTTTTCTTCCCCCATCATCCAGATTGTCGGATCTTCAACCACCACACAATCATAATTTCCATGCACCAATTATTTTACATAGAACAATGTTGTATTAGTTTTAATCAATATTAGTGATATTATCTAATACCGAACCAATAATATAAATAATTATAAATGATTATTTTAACTCTCCCTTATACTAAGGGAATGAAAATTATATCTCATCTCTAGTGATCCATGTAATGGAATCCCTTCATGGAAAAGTTGTCAACTGTGTCTGTATTTGAAAATCTAACTATTATATGTCATGTATTCCACATCCATTATAATATCCCACCATACTTCATTATTTTTCTTCATTTTTGTTTTCATACTAACACCTACTTTTTGGTCTTGACCTGACCCACTATGGCCGAATCTACTT
Source organism: Viscum album (assembly GCA_963277665.1). Lineage (NCBI taxonomy): Eukaryota > Viridiplantae > Streptophyta > Magnoliopsida > Santalales > Viscaceae > Viscum > Viscum album. The sequence goes on from OY728133.1 coordinate 1,677,959,690, forward strand.
CTTCTAAAGCCTGCCTCTAATAGGCCAAGGGTTAATGAACATCTCCATATATGAATATCAGAAACATGGAAGGCCTTAGACAATGGCACCTACACCCCATCCCATAGTTTCCCCTCTATGAAATAGAGTAGAGATAATAATGATTGAAACCAAAAAATTCATGCATATATCTATCACATAATCACATTTAAAAAAGTACAAACAAAGTAAAAGTAGAAAAATACAAATCCCTCCATAAACTGAAAAGGATTTAAAAATGATCATATAGAGAGGAATTTCGTCAAATGAAAACATCGGAATACACCTCACTCATTCACTGGTATACATCGTGGTTTATCGGGATCTCCATGTTCTGCCTACTCTGGGTCCCTGAAGGACTCCATCAAAAGGCCTACCATTTGAACAAGACATGATGTGTGAGTGAAAATAATATATAAGGGTGAGTATAAAAATATCCACTAGTCATCACAAAACCCCAAAACCCAAAAAAAAGGATAAAACCGAATGGAAATAGTCAACCCGACTCAGATGAGAGGGAAACCAAGGGATAGAGAACAATGAACTCTATCATGACCACTCTTTGGTTATACATCACATGTCATCTCATATACATATTGTGTGATATTAAAGATATGTTAAATAACTAAAATTAATTCTATAATAAGCCAAATATACTCATCTCATTCTTCAATCACTAGAGTGATCAAATATCTTACAGCTACATGATTCTACATAGGGCTCAAAGGTAATGTTAATCATTGAGAACCCTCTATAAAAGACCATCCAACCTATATGGCACTCATATGAGAGATATAACACATTGCTAACTCCACTACCATACCTAATGGAACACCTAAAAACACTATACATCAGGAAAATAACTTCCATCACTAATGGAAACCTTCCAATAGAACATGCTCCATTGGGTGACATTAATCTGATGCAACATCTCTTCTATCCCATATAGCCTAATATTAAGAGAACACACTCATCGAGTCTTAGTAGATAGGTATCATTGGAACTAAATATAACATGAAACATATATACAGGATTTAACCCGTCCTATATGGTGTAATAAATGGATTCTACTAGAAAAAAAATAAGATACTATTTGATCAGATAGGGGATCACACCCAGGATTGTTGGGGGCACACCGCACCTAATCTAGAACTCTGAAGATCAAAATTATCATGTAAATGAATTCACCCATGATAGATGGGGGACACCACTAACCCTAATGAGTAATATTGACATGATACATAAATAAGGTATCATAACAAACACCATTGAAAGATACCTAAAACCTAAATCTTCTTCTAACAATCATGTATGTGATCATATAGAAGATTATTCAACAATCCCTATTGAGAACAATGTCTTTGTAGAGTATTGTATATTTGATGATACAAAAAACCCACCAAATCCACCTCCATTAAGGGAGTCATATATGAGATGATGAAACAATCCCTACAATGATATACTTCTATATAGGTGATAGAAATCGTTAATATAGAGGTCATGAGGATACCATAAACCCCACATAGGGAAGTTGATATGATAGAGGATCACCCAAGTCCTCCAAGAGTTATGCACTAACTAAATCCATGTCGTCCTATTGAGGGGATCATATTCTTTATCAAAGAACATAATTATAGAATATACCATTATTAAAATAGACTAATGGAACCCAACCAAACATTACTAGACTATACGTCACTAACAAACATATGGATAACCTCACATTGCATCCCATCCCCAACACCAAATCCTAGCCCACCGCAATGTGTATTTAAAAAACTAATCATGGTAGGCTAATCATGGGAGTCCATTAGAGACATGAAGATAGAGTTTCATGTTGTAGAAACCCCCAATAGGAGTACCCGACATTTTTCTCACCTACTGACCCTTATCTTTTCACCCTCATGATAATTGGTATATGAAAGAAGACTACATGGCATGTACCCATGTTATATGACATGTAACCCTGCTGATCTCTTGGTTGTGTCTTCACCCCTACATTACCTTCTGGCCATGTTGATACACACAATGTGTAACCTTGGTACATATATTGTCCATATTAATTAGGGCCCATACATTATTCTTTGGTCATGAATATTTATAGTACACCACGTCTATGTACTTGTCCATGTACATTCATACAACCATGTCACCTATCATGACCACCATAACCATTCTATCAGCCACACAACCTAGGATAACTTCATGGATTTTACCACCTGAGTAGGTCTTGTAGTCCCCAAAATTATTTTTCCCCAATTGTGAAGAACACATAGTGTGTTCTCCTACACCAATTGTCATGTGGTCATGAATTCAATATCGTAATACATGGTGATCCAATTGAACCACCCTAGTTTCAATCGAAACACATAGATTTATCCCCAGGGTATCTTTAGTTGTTTTATAAGTGCTCTTAATCCTTAAAATAACCCTTAAATTGGGATGTAAATCACATAATTATGAATCCCACATAGAAACTACAAATATTTGTGTCCAAAACAATTATCAGAAGTCATTTCTACTTGATCAATTGATATTCATCATAAGAATTGGGGATCACCGGAACCTCTTATCACTGGTTTGGCATTAGTTAATCTATTTCATAGGGGGGAAATCATCCTCCACTATATGTGAGAAACTAAGTGGTGGATGAGTATATTAGTTTATTTTTAATAAATTAATAAATCATGAAAATTCATTCCAACATGAAAACAACTGTGAACATGAAGCTGATAATCAGTATATCACTTTGAGGGTAAGAACCACATTCTAGAATCAACTGATGTATCGAATTCTCATTCAAAGACTACACTTCGTATTTATTCAATGTTTATAGAGAACCTACGCATGGATGAAAAAATTATAATATTTTAAATATCACTGCACCAAGGTTCTTCGTGCTCTAGAATCTCTTGCTGACTTAGTGCCTTGCTTCAGAAATATCCTGTTGGATGTTCCCAAGAATTACCAAAAATTTATTATCATTAAAATATCCTCAACATTCATCTATTATTGCAACTATGTGAAAGCCTAAACACAAGGGGAATAAAATTTTACTCCCAAATGTGCCTCATAAATCACAACATTGTTCTCAACTAGAGGTTCTAGTGCTGTATAAGAATACACAACCATGGAATCCAAAAAAGCCACAACAATCCGAAAGTCCACGTCTAACCTCATAAAAAACATTAAAAGAGGAATGTACATTTCTGTTTTGTTGAAACAGGTGGAAAACCCCAATAACACATTACAAATAGGGATACATATTCCAAAAGTACACTACCTTGTTGACTTGACATTGATGTTGGTGCAATCTGATTATCCTCATCCTCCCTTGGTTGAACTACACCCTCACCATCAATCGATCACACGAAATATAAAACCATAGACTCTTACTATAGTAGCTATAACTAGTAAAATGATGACATGAAGGTCCTCTCTAATGTGTACTCAACTGGTTCTACCCTGAGGCTGGATTGAAAACTTGACGACCCTAATATGAAAACTAAAAACATGCTCTTCAGATCCCGTACGGTTTACTCATCATGACTGAACCACCCCTCTTTTAGTTATACTACTAATAGAAATAAACCTTCTCGGCACCTCATATCGTTGTGTGAATGAATTTATTTTCAATCCTAAAATGGTAAACACACACCTCACCTTTAGAAACCCCATCAAGAACATTTCCTATGGAAATCCACTCAGGTGATACCTCACGAACAGAATATTCTTTGTTGTTCGACCCAACCTTTCCGAAAATAAAGAGGGGTTACAACCATCAAAAAGAGATATGTCATTCCATCCTCAAGTATCTCATGTGAAAATATGACCTTAATAAAACAAGGGTCTCATTGAATCACATAGTGAAAAACTATTGAAAAACTAGTTCTTACAAATCCTATTATCTACAAAACCCAAACTAAACCATAACTAATGAATCATTATGGGTGTCAACTGATATGTTGTATCTAGTATAGATATATTTCCTAGGTGCTAGTATATGAAGAATATAACTCTTATTGGGGATGTATACCCATCACATCCTCAGTTAGACATCGTCAACTCCACCACAATAGAATGAAACTGAATTCTCAGAGAATTATTATTCGTAGGGCCATACTAGCCATCATATGAATGTCCTTTGTATCATACCATGATTGAGATTATATGAATATCCTTGGGTAAATCCTCTATCGAAGAGAAATTTATTATATAAACTAGAAATAGTAACACCCCCACTAATGGAATCCATCTGGGCATGTATGGTAGGGATCCATTCTATATGGGGGGAGATCATCATAGGGTCTCTCTGTTTGCACAGAAAGATTCGATGCAAGTGACTCTGATACTAGAGTATGTTCAAACATTAGATAAACAGTTTTAGTCATTGATACTATCTGTAGGATCTTTCAACATAATTAATAATCATAAAAACTCCACTATTATCTGTATGATATACTTCAATACTGCAGCATGTAACCCCTCCTTGAACACACAAGTTAAACGTACTCATCCATCACACCTTGACACTAACCACTTTTGGAGGAACTGATTCACCTGCCAAATTTTTTATCACATCACAAGTGTGTTTCCCAGTGGGGGTTGTGTTCCACTTCCTCGCCAGTCTTATTTTATTTCAAAAATCACTATCACATCATACTTCTGATGCCTCACGCCCCCTGGACAAGCCAAGAGCAAGAAGTTGAATAAATAGATAGTAAATCATAATAGTGAATAACAATACTACTATAAACATATAAACTATGCATTGTATAACTATAATAATCCCTATAATATTTGAGATATAGGATTCTAAGGCTTTAATCTATTCTCACACCATCCCCCAACTCTCTATGACTAGTGTAGACTACTATTGGTGATTTTAGTAACATTTAGAACAATTTGAATCCTCTTACTACTCTCCCTAATCGCCACTAAATCTAATATATTACAGAACACCATTAGCCAATAATTTTATATTCCAAGGTAGTCTATTGGACATCTTCCTCTCAGTAACATTGTGGGTTAGGAAATATCACATGAGGCGTCCCCATTCATCACACGTGAAACATAGACTCTATTTTGGATAACTGAAATCATCCTTAGAGCCTTGATTCATAATCCCTCTTACAAGGAATCATCTCTTGAAGTGCCTCACCTGGCCAAAACCCTGATACTACCATCAACTACTAGCTATTTAGGCCTTAGATTTTAGGTACCCTACACCAAAAATCAAACTCTGGTCATCCAGAAATCACTTAACCACCAAGGCTCACTCAAGAACCCAATAATAAGTGTGAATTAACATATATATCACCAAATATTTGATATTATTGTATTATAAATACAATAAGGTGTATAATATGAAAATATTGAAAAAAATACACAATTGGAACATAGATAAGTCTACATACCTCTCCAAATAAACATTGTGTTCATGTTATGCTATCGAAACTGTAAAAGATTTTGGAAACATAATGATCTAATCATGGATGGATAAAAACAATCACTGAAAATCCTCTCAAACTATGTCAAAGTGAGAAACATATCATTGTGGTTTTTCATTAGTAGACTCCACCATATTTTGACCGAGACCTTTTGAATACTCACTCCTAGAACTACCATCTAATCAGGAGGATTCCTCACAATGCAAAAAATACATGTCACTACATCCATCAATTATTCAGATATATTAATGTATATATCTACCTAATACCTAATATGAAAATACCTATATAACTCATGGAGTTCACACATCGTAGGAATATCCTTGGAGTAAACATTCAAGAAAAGGTAGTACTCAATAGGTGGTGGCTTGACAGGAAGTCCACCATAAGGTATCACGTCATTTTTAGTTCCCTACATTGAATCCAAATCAAAAGGCTGATTAGATTCACAATCATACCATGTTACTATATCTATATTTTATTATTGTGGAATACTGAAATAAATTCATGATTCTCTAAATTCAATGAGTATGTCTAGAGAGCTGACTCAAGCGGGACATGGAAACCACCACCCAGTCCTACAAGATTCATGTACCCATGATTTCTATACATCCAATGCCTAAATGTATTTATTCCAAAATAGGTTATCAAATATTTATTGATAAGTAACATCTAATGAGATAATAATACTGAAATCCCAATCCAGAAGTCATAACTCATAACACTTTAACACTATTTCCATAAAACCCTGTCATAATCTCACAAACTCCAGTCCTATGGTAGTATAGACTCCTCTGATACCTCTCTATCATGACCCATCCCAATGGGGCCCATTAAATAAATTCATAATTCCACCTCTAATAGGAAGAGGCTGCAGTACAGTGTCTAGTAAGTATATCACACACATGGGATTCAATATTCTATGGTACATTTATGCACAAACACACACACATCCATCTATATACAACAGTGCATATATAATAATGACAGAAAAAAACAATGCATGATTACAACCATCCCACTACCAGAGTGAAGAAAAGTACCGAAATCATAAAAGGGGGAATTAAAATCCCCCTAAAATTCAAAATAGTCTATCCTTCTGTCAAGAACCAGTATACACCTTGGTTATTCATGTTCACTATGATCTGCATACAACATGTCCTCCTAGGGATCCGTTAGAAGTTATGTTGGCTACACAAGACTTGAGGTGTCTGGGAATATCTTGTATAGGGGTGTGTAAAACAATGACTAGTAGGAATCTTAAAATCCAAAATAAAATGGATATATTGAAAGGTAATTGTCTACTCGACCCCTACCATTATGAACCCATGCATGAGAGAACAAGGAAATCTATATTGACTAATAGTCAATTATACATGAATAGTAATCTCATTTATATATAGTGTGTTAGTCATGATTTGTGACATAAATACAAGGATTTCAATAATCATCTAGATATACATGTATCAGAATCCAAGTCTCATGATGTTCTAACCTCTCTGTTAACTACATGATTACACTCGAGCCTCAATGGTAATGATTGTCTACGATAAATCTCTCTACAAGCCATACAATCCTAAGCAGAACTCATACAATAGATATCATTCATTGTAAACTCCATTTCCATATATATGGGAACACATGAGAGAAAACACATCTTTGAGAACAATTCTTCCATCACGAATAGAAGTTATCCAAGAGAAAACACATCATTAGAAATAATTAAGATGATGGAAAAGACCAACCATCCCATGTGTCATACACCGTGGAGAACATGACCATTTGGTCTCTCTAAGAATAATGTCACAATGGAAACCTGAATACCTTGATTCTTAGATAGGGGATATTACACATCATAGATGAGTTTCTCACCGACCCTACTAGAAGCATTTAATACCTCATCCCATCCGATATGGGGTCACACAGAATACCAATGGGGGACACCATGAACCCAATATGGAACATCAAATATCATAATTTTATAGATATGGGATCACATCAATGATTATTGGGGGATTCCACTATTCTTACTAAGACTCAGATCTAAGATACATATATAGGGGTCATACATAGGACCTTTAGAAGATACCACAAATCCAAATTTTGATCTAACCACCAAGTGTGGAATCTTATATCTAATAATTCCACAAAACCTGATAAAAAGTCCAGCTTGTTAGGGGATTATAAATCCAAAAATTACAAAAACCTTACCTAACCACCATCGAGTAGGGTATTTTATATCCAATGATGCCACAAACCATACTGGGCTATTTTTATATATAGTGGGATCACCATGATTAATATGATGGTCATAATGATATCATGATCCCAGCCTAGGGATTCCTATATAATATAAGATTCCACCCAGCCTTATGGATGGATACCCAAAGACTATAAATACTCATCCTATCAAGGGGATCAAAATCCTTTACTGAGGATGTAATGAAACAATGTATTCTCACAAGGATAGACCAAGGGATCCCACTCACCCATTGTTTATCTATATGTATCTATCAAGTGACCCACCAACCTCACCTCATGTCTCATTTCCAATGATAAATCTTTGGGAATCATCACATCACACACACAAAAACTACTTAGTTGTGGATACTCACATGCCGATCTATAAGTACTAATGATCGAGTTGTGTGAGTGAAAAATCTCTAATAGGAGTACACAATGTGTCCGTCAATACACAACATCTATCCAAATATTTCCCATGTACATGTCCCCCCTTTGTAACTGATATATAAAATAATACTACAAGGTGTATACCCATGTAACACAGCTTGTTACCCTATCACATCGTAAGGCAATTTCTTCTCTCATACATGACAAGTTTGCCATGGAAATACACATGAATTGTATCCTCAATACATGTTGTGTTCTTATATATTTGTCCCTGGACCATGATCTATGGTCGTTCCCATGTACAACAACCTATGTCCATGTAACTTGTCAGGATCTTATAGACATCCATGTCCCCCAAAAAGTCCACTCTATTCATATCCCTTATCCACAAGATCCAGGATAAAAACATGGCATGTATCCATAGTACAGGTCATGTAGTCCCAAAAATCGATTTTACCAAAAATGAAAAAAAAACATGTAATGTGCCCCATCACGACATGACGTGTGATCAATAATTCCAAATGAGAATCCCCACAAGGACACAAGAGATATCCCAATTTCCACCAAAACACATATATCTACCCCCATGCGATATCCATAACTCGTATAAGGTCACTGAATGATTATAACAACACTTCAATGGGGATTATAGCATAAATACCATACATCTTCCTATGTTTTGGTGAAACATTGTAGATATGTGTTCAAAAATATCAATTATAAGTAGTTGAATCTCAATCTAGTGATGATTGATATAAAAAATGCGGATATGTAGAACATCCTCTCCTCAGTTCGACATTGGGTTATCTATCGAACAGGGTTGATCCTCCACTTCCATGTGTGATAACTTGAATGGGGTAGCAGAGCATATGATTTTATGTTTTAATAAACTAATATCACATCAAGACATCAGCGAGAAAAACATCAATGAAGATCCCAGTGCAAACAAACATTATATCACGCCTAGGGCGAGCACCATGCTACAAACTCAACCATAGTCTCAGATTCTCGATTTGATACATCTATGAGGAGTTATTCTACTTTTATAGTGAAATATCATGCTTGTGTTGAAATATCTAATATTTTTAATATCACCGTGCTGATGCTCTCTGGGCCCCAAAATCCCATACAGACTCGTCCCATGTCTTCATAAATATTCGATTATATAATCCAATTTCTTATATAAAAAACCTTAGTCATAAAATTCCTTAAAATTATGGTTTTCCCGTTCATTAGTGTCTATTTTATGGCCAATAGGGATGGAAAATTGGTTGCAAACTACCCATTTAGGGCTACCCGAGCTCAGAAAAAATTTATTATATTTTATCAAAATCCTTATATGATTTATTAATAGAAATAAATTCAATACCCAAAACCTATTATTTTTATATCATATTATTAATTTGTTTCAACCAAAATATGGATATTAGATGAAATCTTGTTTCTCATGGATGTGGATGAAATTAATCTTTTAACAATAATAGAGGCTCAAAAATTCCATTCATTCCACATGAATAAATCAATATGGGATGTGTCATATCTCATTTTTCTGCCATTTTTTTATTTATCACTTTTCCTACTGTATATGATAAACAACCACCCCTCACCAAATAACCCATGAGAAACATATTTTTCCACCACACATTATCACTTGCATCAATTTTTTAAAAATAGGAATGCATTCAAAAATAAAAATAAGTATTTAAATATCAATGAATGAATTAAATTTAATATCTGATAAGGATTCATCCGACAGTAATAATATATGTAGGGTCCTTGTCATAAATTTTCCTCAATGATTTCACTAAGATTTTTAGAATTCCAAACAAAAAATTCTAACATCTCCATCACAGTGATTTTGGGAGAATTTATTAGGAGAATTTTGGATTGGAAAATTAAAATGGAAAATATTTATATCTCATTATGTATAGATAAAAATAAATGTGAATAAAATATAACTTATATCATGATTTTGATCAAATGATACCATTATTTTATTGATGTGAGACAAATATTGCAGGGGGAACCCATTCAACTTAAAAAAAATTCAAAATCCAATCATTATGACTAAAATTTTGGTTATTTATTTTTATAAAATTATTTATTTTAATGAATATTTGTTGTTATATATAAGATATATATTAAAAATACATTATAATCATTTTGGAAAATATAACTTTTTAAGGAAATGAAATTCATGAGTCCCCTTTTTATAGGGGAGAATATTTGGGAAATTTACCTCATTTCCAATGTCGGACTCTACATACTTTTCTACCTCATCTTTCCAAACAAAAAATTTCTGGACCACATTAGTTTAATTATTTCATGAATAAAAATATACCAATCCATCACATTAATTTATAAATATTAACTCTCTAGATCACAAGGGAAAAAATCTATATATTAATGTTATCATTCGATATAATTCTTCACATAGTATCAATATCTTGAAATATTATCATATTTATAAAATATTAGAACATAAAAGTTGATAATAATTATGATAATCCAAACAATATCATGCAGACTATATTTTCATCCAACATTACATTTTGTAGTGCCATTATGGCCTTGTTCTTATATACTTTTTATAAACTATTTGTTGAGTAATCTTCTTAATTCTTGTAAGAAGTGACACCACTTATATTTTCACATAGACAAAATATTACAATGTTTTCCCATTATTTAGAACACAGAACTCATTGTGTCTTTATATTTTTTTAAGAGTTTATAACTCAACATATTGACACAACGGATGATATTGACACCATGTAGTTGGATATATAATTTCAAATATCTACAACGTTCATCCTAACTAGTTTTTATATATTAAAAATTATTATTTGGATCTACCTATATAATATGGTGGGTTTACATTACATAAGATTTTTATTCTATGGTTTTTAAACCCATCTCATTATTTTTTTAATTAATGATCTCTCTCAGACGAGATATTTTAAAAAAATGACAAAGGATTTCGAAAATCACACAAAATCAATTGTTATGGTACCATCTTGTAATAATCATATATAAAACATATATGTCTACAATTTACATTGTACATGAAACTATATCATTTTTATAATGTTTCATCACTATAAGAATTGATAGATATATGAGGAATATGACTAGGACACAATCTAATATCTAATAATAGATTCATAATATATTCAATTTCTTTTCCACATGTTTCTACAGTAATAAACATCGACTCCATGGTCAAATGTCAAATAGATTTATGTTTCCTACATTTCCAATAAATAAAATAGACTATATGAGTAAAAACCCATCAATATGTGGATTTATTAGAACCAATATTTTTTAATCCAACTCACATTGGTGTATCCTTCAGATACTGCTAGATAACATTTATAGTATAGACTAAAATCTGTCATTATTCTCAAGTATCCAAAGATTCTCTCTATACATTTCCAATGATCCACACCTGAATTACTAGAATATATACTCATTTTATTTACTAAAAATGTTATATCACATCCATCACAAAGAATTCCATGCATTGTAGAACCAAATGCATTAGCATACTCATGTTGTGTTATGAATCAAGTTGTATTCGTAAACTATTTTACTTTATAATCAAGTCATGTTCTAACATCCTTGAAACCGAGATAATAAAATTTAATTAAAATATTTTCTATTAAATGAGACCAAGGTAATGAATAATCCCAACTATGTCTTCTAACATCAATACCATGAATATTATAAACTATTCGAAGGTCCTTTAATTTAAACATAGAATATAAGTAAATACTTATGATATTTACATGAATCGTATTGGTTCCAAAAGATAAAATATCCTCTACATATAGTAACTCAATAACTTCATATTATTTTATAAACTTATAATAAACACATTTAACAACATCATATAGAATAAATCCATCAAAAAAAGTTATAAAATAAAATTTATTATGTGATTACATTGGATCATGATAATGGACATAAATAGATTTAAATAGGTTATATATATTCTTTTCAATGCCTTATAGAACAATATCTTTGAGATGTTCCAGGTAAATCATTTAATTCAAGTATCCATTTTAAATGATAGTTTTAACATAAATTTCATATACATAAAAATAATTAATTGAAGATAATGAAAATTAAATCATTATTAAAGTAATCTGAGCATCAAGATTAGAAATATCAAAATATTCAAAACATTTTTTCCCAAAACCATTAGAATCCAATCTAGATTTAAAATTTTCAATGATACATTTGGAATTATACATATTTGTGAAAATCTATTTATAAAAATTGGTCCTGAACCTCTTGTAAAATCTATATTGATCTATGTATTATTCCACAAAATGGAATCCAGTTCATCATTAGTTACTTGTTTACAACAACTAACATCACTAGAAATCAGAAATTCATTTTATATATTTTGTTCATATTATATATTCAATACTAGATTATAATTTTTAAGAAGATAACTAATTTTATCTCCTTCATTAAGGGAGTCAATATAATTATGGGAAAGAAAATATGGATTTATATTTTTCATTTCACAATGTATTACACTAAAATTTGTTTCAACACAATCATCATTACTATTTTAATTTTTTTTATTAGAACTATATAGAGAATAATAGATAAATTTATGAGATCTATCCTCATCCATATCATTATTATAAAATTTATTTTCAATAAAAATATACATGTAATCATTCAATAATGAAATAATATTCCAAATCTACAACCCTGTCGTATTTTATAATTTGTAAATATACAACAAAAATGCCATTAATTGATCTATTAATAATTTTATCTATTTTGGGAAAATAAATTATATAGTAAGATAAACACCCCAACGCATTAAAATATTAATGGTTATGTTTTCCAAATATATAAATCTCATCATGTGATAACACAATTTTATTTAGCAGAAATTCTACTATGAATATGACAGGTAGTTTATCAAGCTTTATCCCATAAATTTAGTTGGTAAACTAGATTTATCAAACATGAAATTTACAGTTTTTACTGATGTCTTAATTTTCCTTTTAGAATACAATATTTTCTATTGTGTTTTAGGATAATTACATTGAATAATTATACTATTTTTACTATGGAACTCATTAAATTCATTCATAAAATATTCAATAACTCTATCTTAGTTAATGCTTTACTTATTTTTTATAATATGTCTTATAATTCAAAATAATACTTCTTATATGTATCAAAATCATCAAATTTTGTTCTAACAAGACATATACGTAAATATATACTAGATTGAATACAAAAATTAATAAAATAGGTTTTTACTCTACAACTAAAAAACACAATATAATTCAAAAATATGACAATCTACACATTCTAAAATACCAAAATATTTAGTAACACTTTGAATTGGTTTTTATAACTCTTTTATATTTTAAAAACAATTTCAATTTAATAAATTAACTTCCAATATTAATAATGTTTAACTACGTTGTTATTTTCAATGAGTTATAATTAACATGCACCAAATGATCATTCCTTTAATTATACATATCAATCAATAAAATTGATTATTTAATCATATGATTAATATAAATTTGATACATTACATCATTTGAGTAACCCTTCCCACACAAACATGTCTCCTTTTAATAAGATAACCTTTTGTGATTCAAATGAATCCAAAAATAACTTCAACCATTTTATCTAAATATAGACTAAATTCCTTTTAATTTCAATTATATAATAGGAATTTAGAATATTTAACTTATTCCCAAAAGTAATTTTTTGTTCCAGGATTCCTTGTGTGGTGGAATTGACATATGAATTATTTAAATGTATTATTTCCTATAAAAATCATTTTCATCAAATGTTTTTAATAACAAAATAAACTTTCACAAGTCCACCATTACTATATAATTAATCCACCATCCTATATAATCATATTAATATTAGATTCATATATCATCACAACTAGATTCTCTTCATTAAGTATATTGGAAATTAATTTTTAACTTTATATAGGTAGTGATATTCTATTGAAAAATTCCATTGTTTTCAATATAAAAAGAATTCCTTTTTTATTTTAGAAGTATTTTATTTATACATGAATTGTTGAATTTTCTTCATGAAATGTATGGAAGTGCTCTATTCTGCCTTTCCCTCAATGATATTAACCATGATATCAAATTTTTAGTCCCTACCTGTGCCTCATAATTTTCATTATTATTTAACATGAATAAAAATTTTCATTTGTTCTAATGAAATATCATGAAATTTTTTAATTATTAATTTCTCAAATAATTTCCTAATTACTGTAAATTTATCATTAATTTCACATAATAAAAAATTATTATGATATATTCATCATATGGTAAAGAAAATAGTTTTATATAACATAGATCCAATGATTTTTCTCAAAAAACGAGTATTATATCAACCATCTTGAAGTAAAAATGCTTTTAAATATAAAATTACTTTATAACTTATTCCTCATATTCCATAGATGAAATTGATTATATAATATATATCTCGAGTTAAACAAATTAGATGAAAAATGACATAAATATGATTTGATAATGTGATGGGAATATTTAGTCAACAAAAAACCTGAGCATTTCTTGTATCTTCCTTAATACCCCAATGTGTTCAATATGAGTGATGTAAATTGGTTCATTATTGGGATTTGGAGTAGACTAACATGGAATGGGAGGAAGATTTGGTTCAACGATTTAAAAAATATTCAACACTATAGGAAGAATAATTTTCTTGTGCTTCCACAAAGAGAAGTGTTCTCCATCAAAATGGTCAAGCTCGACCATGTCTTGGTTAATCACATTAATGGATTTAGAATCCATATTCTAGGTTCTTCCATATATAGAACCCTTTCTATTGGTGTAGAATAGGAATGATTATAGAGAAGAAAAAACATTTGAATCTCAATTTGTGAATTTAATTCAATATCCAAAAGATATTGATGCACCCCACATGTTGGTGTAGTTTCTTCAATGTAAATTTTACATAATGATTTAACAAATATTTTGGGAATTAGAAACAAAAAAGTATTATAGTCCAACTACACTAATGTTGGGAAAATTATAAAGATAATTTCATATTAAAAAATTAAATTGGCTAATCGTGGAATCCCATTATTTATTTATAAAAATTTATTTTAAAAAATTTAATATGATCTCAGAATTTTAATCAAAAGATACCACGATTTTATCACATAAATATTGGTCTTATAAAGGGTAACCCATTTAGATTTTGAAAATTTTAAATCTAATAATTAGTACTAATATTTGTATTAGTAATTTTTATAATATATATGGTTATATATATATATATAATTTAATTAAAAAATAATTTTTAAATAGGATTCCAAATAATATTGATAAATATATATTTTTTTATGGAAAAAATTCAAAATTCTCTTTTTTATAAGGGTTGTGAATTGAGAAATTTACCTTATTTTCAATGTGGGATACTAAATATTTTTCCCTCCCATCAATCCTAACTAGAAAAGGGTGGATCCAATATTTTTTTAATTTATAGAGAAAATTTTAGTCATTCTTATGATATATAATTTCCAACATCATCACCTTCTATAATCTCTTTTGTGGTATCTTCATGCATCCGAATACATTTGGGTTAGTACCTATTATACTATATTAATGGAGGAGAAAGATAATTGCTTTCAATTGGAGTGAGGATCATGACTATTTAATTTTTTGGGTACCCTAACCCAATATTTAATGTCATCTGATCGGTAGCGTAACACTATTTAGCCTCTAACCTCATATTATCATATGAAACTATTATATTAGATATGATTCATGATTTCTAAATTCAATGATGGAATATAGATATATATATTGTTTTTCTATTGAATTGGAATGATCTATAAGTGGTGTCCGGTCAGTGGATATCATTCAATGTGGTAGGGATTAATCTAGTTAGGAATAGTTAGATACTAGGTAAATTGGTACTGATTTTCATTCCTGGCTGCCATCAACTCTTGTAATTGTACTTCCTATCACTAAAAACTGACTTAATGATATTGAATTCCCATTTTCAGGCTTGATGAAAATGATTATATAATATCAATCATCTTCTCTATTATTAAAGGCATAAGATTCAATGTTTACATCAATCATGAACTTCCTTCTCATTTATCTCTCTATATTTTCCTTATTCAAATGTGATTATCTCTCTATAAATGAAAAACAATCCGTGATATTATCTAGACAAGATAAAGTATAAAAAAACCAAATTAATATTCTTTAATAGATCAATCAACAAAAATATTTTTTGTTGACTCTTATGATGTTCTCATGGTTATGGTATTTACCCACAGAATTTCTCATCTATAAAGGATTATGAAAATTTCCTTTGTCTAATAAATCTATTTCCATCATGTGATCATGAACATGGTATCTAAACTTATTTATGAATAAGAACTATTTAATGTGAAAATTAAAACATTTCCCATGTTATTTATGTGTCACTATATATATCACTATATTCGACTGATGGTTTTCATATTATCATATACAAAGGAAGATAACCCAAAAATTGTTAGGTCTATCTTTAAGAATCATTGTGTAAATAAATGAATAAAAAACAGTTTCCCTATAAAATGCATTCACAATAAATATTCATATTCTTTAGTGATGTAGAATTGGTGATGAATATCATGATGTAATGAACAAGTGAACTTTACAACTAGGGCGGCACCAATCGATGGATATATGGTCAAATCATTATGATACATGGATGTTGAAGGGGTTATTGCTCCTTGAACTCATACATTTAACACAATAATAAGAGGATAATATAATTTAAGGGATTTATCTCAATTAGTTATTCTAAATATGAGTGATAACATACCGTTGTATATTTAGGTCATTTTCTACAATCTCACACTTACACTAAAAATCCAAAATTACATTATGAAAAATTTTACAAGTCTTTTAGAACTCACCCAAATAGTTTGGGATATGTATATTTATCAAAATTATTTCATTTCAAATATCAATGTTTTCCAAAATGTTATACTTTTCCATGGTCCTAAAAGTGTGCCCTTATGGGTCATGGTAGTGTTTAAAACTTGAAATCACTACTTCCAAGATAAATACAAAGGGAGGACTCTAGAAATTCATTAGTTCAACAGAAACTATGAAGCGGTCTAATGTGATCTCTATCAAACTTACTCATATCTCTATATGAGTGTTTCCACCACAAGATGTATCATATACATATATCATATCTAATTGATTTTTCATTACTTTTAGTATCTACTAACCAAGAACATGTCAATATAGTTTATGCCTCTCATCAATGTTTTATTCATTGAAAAAAACTGACCATGTGGATTAATACATCACATGATATACTTCTATCAGATAAAAACATCACATGTCAGTTATCCAAGTAGTTGAACACATCACATGTGAAACAACTAAGACTGGACTTCATTTCCCTATTAAAATTCAATCAAGGGTTAGATGTTTTTTCATGAATACATATGGAGAAATCTTATATTGTTTTCATGTGAACCGAAGAAATGATTAGCAACATAACCAACCACCCTTTGATTATATAAGTATATATGGCGGCTTTCATAAGTAAGGTATAAAAGAAGGAAGTTTCACATGCTAGGTATCTCACTAACCTCTGGTAAGGACTGATAATAAGAAAACAACCCTAATTATATCCACCAACGTATGATATACTATGAGATATATGACAATTGATCTATCCAAGTAATAAGTCTCTAATTATTGTCTAAATAATATTTTATTCAATATATCGTTTAAAACTCTCTATAATGGATATTATTAATCTCAGTATTATGGCCATTACATATAATCACATCCCATTATACTCTATAATGATCATTTGAAAGTGATAACTCAAGTTATATACACTGAGGGGATATTTATCATTTTACCATTCATGTTAAATTAATGTTGAAAAAATGATTTAATAATAAAAGATGATTTTATTATATTATAATAACAAGATATGTTTACGCCCATTAAAACCAATAACTTTTGAAATTATTCATTACACTCATGTGGTGTTATAGTAATGGATTACATCCAAATGTAATACATGTCATAATCTATGTAACAATTTGTTAAAATTCTCATACTAATCTATTAGTGAGTAATATTTATGAACCATCCTAGTTTGAAAAATGGTATGATATTTGAATCATATATTAGAAGTAATAATATTTGATATTATATTCAATCCCCTTCACTCCATAACATAAAATGTTATGATTTAATATTTTTTTCCTATGTAAAACACTTTATAAGTACATCATTAACATCCTTGGAACCATTTATTTAAAACATATTCCTTTAAATATTTTGTCATTAATGTAGATATTTAAATTATAATTTTACCAACATTTCATAATCCCTTTTAAGGAAAAAGTGACATTAACCTTATAAATAAGATGACATAATAGTTATATTTACCTTATAATAGTAACTTAATGTAACTATATAAATTTTTAATTACATTATCATGACTTAAATGTAAAGGTTATTAAGTAAATAATCAATTAAACTAAAACAAGTACAATATTTTGTTTTCTAAAATTGAACTTCTGTAAATACAAAGATAATCCCACTATCTTTTTAGACACAATATTCTATTTGTAAAATCATTCTAATATACTTCTGAATTTAAATTATTTTTTTATAAATAACATTTATTTTTCTATAGTGTTATTATTAATGAATAGTATATTGTTTTCATATAATATGTGGTATTTTATGTGTTTGCAACATTATTACATGAAAATAAATCTTTATTAATATATACAATCAATGGGTGGTATAGACACCTTCCTATATATTGAACCAAAAAATTAGATAAACAATTTCGTCATAGATATTAACATTACTAGAAATTTATTCTCAGAAATATGTTATAGAAATTGATGAATCATAAACTATGTGTATACATTTAATCATCTCATAAGAACCCTTTGTTATCAAACGACCTCTATGATCTTATAAGATAAGTGGGGTGAAGATACAAATATTTTATATAGATTCATCCAATCCTGAAATATTTAAAATGTTTTTGTAGTAATGATTTTATTATTAAAATTAAGATAAACAAGATGATTAATCAATACAATCTTTTATATTAAACTCATGTATATTTTGAAAAATTTTAAAAATATAACTTGTATCACATACCCTTAGAAAAAAATAATTAATTCTCAAAACATCAATACCCTACATGGGCATTATTTGGAGTTCCAAACCACGTATGGTATATTATATAATCCCATATTATGGAATCATCACTTATTCCTAATAAAATGATCAGGTTTAAAATAACATTAACTGGCTTCTTTTAGCAACATTATTGAATCATTTCATCTAAATTGTTATCTTCCATTTAGAAATTTCACCCACTTGTAATATAATTCTAGTAGAAGAATCCATAAATTATATTCCCGGTTCTCACATTTTCAATATTTTTCTTATATATATTAATATTTTCCTGAATTTATTTACTTTTCATAAATTTAAACATAAATCGAAATAATATGAATTCTCTTACCAAAATATGTGCTTTTATTCTCGATAAAGATATTAATAAAATAGAAAAAATCATGGCTATTTGTTTTATATTCTGTAGTATTTTAAAAAATAATATTTTATTATATCATCAAAATATAAAAATAAGGGAATAAAAATATTTTGAAAAAAATCATCTACGAATGATGTATCCAATTATCCAACATTTAAAAAAAGCATTTCATTGTGACATGGATATCAACATTAATCATGATCTTTCATTTATTTATTCTATCGATTTTCTGTAAATTTAAAATACATTTAAAGCATAAAAAGGGTACCATATACCTTATATTAAATGGATTTTAAAATATTCATAATTGTAGTTGGTTTACCATGTGGATTAAAACATCCCTTCAGGTAATTTGGGTAATTTATTCACAAAAATCTGACATTTTCATAATGAAAACATGTTTTTTATTTTTTCTTATTGTTTAAACAATTGGTGTTGAGAATCAACATCCACATTTATTCCCTATTTTTCCTAAAATTTTACCAACATCATTTTGTATCATCAGTATAGTACTAGATCCTGATCCTCCCTTGTCTGGTTCAACAATTCATACCATATTAAGGAGATCATGTAATTGTTTATAGATTTCATTCATATTTTGATTGACATTCAACTAATATATCATTTCTTTGAGTGATTATAGAATGAAATATGTTCCAAATCATGATTTACAGGTGAACCAAACCTTTTATAGTCATTAATATACCCATTCATATTGAGTACGTGGGTGTATATTATGGTTCCTTCTATTATCTTATAATAAAAAAGTTCATTATAAAAATCATATTGTTCAATTTTTTTGGAATATACATTTTATGTCACCAATAAATTTTATGGTATTCAGCGTCCCCTATTGATATTTCATTTTTACACCATTGTTACCAGTATTTGTGTAGAGACATATTTAGAATCATTATTATGTTTATTATAGTTATATAAATCCTATCATTGAATAACATCACTAATCATGAAATCAAGAAGAGGTTGTTCTATGAAATAGAACATTTCATATTCTATGAGGATAATTCTAATATTTCTATACAAATATAAGAAATTTAACCCCATTAGATTTACATTTTCAATAAATGAAATTAATGTAAATCATGATGATGAATACATTAATTTAAAATAAAATAATTTATCTAAAGAAAACATTGTATTAAATATTTTTATTGGGTAGTTAATGATAGTACTACAACAAATATTAATTACACTATACATCATATTCATTTAGTGATACAAGATTTATATTTCACTATGTTCTAGGTCTCTTAATTATTTCTCCCACAACTAAGCTATTTAAGTAGGTAATTGTCACAAGAAGAACTATTATGTTTATTGTCACATACATAACTTATTTTAATGTTTTTTAATTTTTTTTCCAATCATGGTTTATTTTGGGGGTTTCCAAAGGGATTATGGAGAATAGGTGAGTTTTCATGAATTGGGCCAAACCGTGAGGCCAATTCCAGATTTAAAAATATTTTTTTTCATTTATAACATATTTATTTTTTAATATTTTTCAAGAATTCCAGCTCCTAAATTTCCTACCCTGAAATATTAACACCACATTTAAATTTTGTGAATTAAAATAAATCAATAATCATGGGGGGTTTTTGTTTTTATTTGAGAATTGCGCCAACCCGAAAGCCCATTTTCCAGTTTTATATTTTTTCATTAATTTATTAATATCATATTCATTATAATGAATTTTACGGTGATTCCACGTTCCTTTCTACCGTAAGAAGCACAAGCGCACTCCCATTTCCTTTTCCCCCTCTTTGAAGTTTGTTTGCATCACAATTGTGTGCTGAAAATCTTAGGGTTTCTAAAATCGTGCAGATTTGAGGAGGTAAGTTCATTACATCATAACACTCTCAATTTTTACTATTTTTTCACCATTCCAATTCCAACATTATCTCATAGTCATTGTTTTAACATCCATTGAATGTTTTAATGTTTTTATATTCAGATTCTGGTGGAGTTTGGGTAGTTTTCTTAATGATTATTTTATGTAAGTGTTTCTCTTTTCAATTCCTCTCTTCTCCTTAGGGTTTCCACCCTATTTCATGAATTTATAGAATGTCTATAAGTTAGGGTTCAAACATATGGCCGGATTTGGTATCTTTTGTGTCAATTTTTGGGGGTCAAGGTCTGTATTTATATTCATTCTAGTGCGGCGGTGGTGCGCTTAATGTTTCGCACAATGTTTTGAGGGTTTCGACTCAAAAGGTAGGTGATTCCATGTGTAGCCATTTTATGATAAGTTATCAGGATTGGATAATTAATTTAGAATGTTTATAATCTGCTTTGTGTTCTGTGAAAACTATTTTTGATGGATTTGGTTAAACATTTAAATTTTTTGTTGCATTTTAGCATGAAATTGGGTACTTTTCATGTGTGACTTTTCGGGTAATGTTTGGGTTAATTAATAACATATGAAAGTGATTTATTAGTCATGAAAGGGGATGAAAATTATGGTTTGTTACTTTTTTATTGTCATGATGGCCTTAAAAATAGTATTTGTAATGAGTTTAAGGTGTAAAACCGTGTTGTACTTCATGAAGGTGATTTGTGAAAACGTGTTTTTTTCCTGTGTATCTTTGTGGTATTATTCGATGTTTTTCTTATAAAACATGGGGGTGGTTTATTATTTGTTTTAGGGCTGAATATTCTATTTTGGATTGGTATTGGTATGATTTTGGATTTGAATGAGGGTTTTGAGATGGGTTTAGTGTGAAAACAATGGTTATACATCTTGGGTCTGTTTTATAAAAATTGTAAATGTTTTATTTGGTTAAACAAAGATGGTTAAGGGTGTATATGTACTTTTTGAGTGATTGTGTTCAATTAATTTGGGTTTTTGAATAGTATTGTGTGGATTTGAGATTTCAAACATTTTTAGAATGTTTTATAAATTGCCGAAATGTTTTACTATATTGTGTTTTGTGTGTGAAACATGGGTGTGGGTTGTTTCATGTGGGTTTATTGAAAAAATGAATTGTAAAGGTAAGAAGGGTATTAAGTGACATGTGTGTAGGATGTTATGTGAGTTGAATATCTTTTAATGGTTTTAGAAAATTGTTTAAATGATTTGTCGGAGTGTTAAAAAAATGTGAAAAGTGTTCTAGGCAATTTTGGTGTGAGTTTGATTTCAAAATGAATTTGAATGAAAAGTGAAATTTATGACTTGTGTGATGTACATGAGGATCTTTGGTTAATGTGTGATATGGAACTGATATTTTCAGATGAATACTATATTTCTTGGATTGTTGTACTTGTTTGAGCACAAAGGGAAAACTCGGGTATCTAGGTGGGTGGACGTGTACTAGTATGCTAGTGAATCTGTGGGGTTTGGCCTCAGTTTTACTTAGCAATATTGACACATAAAACGATAACTAAACAATGATGATGATAATTAAGAATAACTAGGTTATGGAATGATCCCTACTAGTGCCTCATGCATGAGAACAGATATTTTTTGAGGTTACTCTCAACGAGATATGAGGTACATGTGACCCACAACTAGCTAGTTCCTAGGGATTATTTGCAATTACTTGTGATCATTAGATTTTTTGTACATACAATCGGTATACGGTATTGATGGATGGAAAATTAAGTAGCTTTTATATTTAATTTAAAATTGTTGGTCTTTTAAATTTAGCCCATATGAAAACTGTTTTCATTTATTATTGCATCCTTTAGAAAATTGTAACAAGCATTTGTTATTTACAAAACTTGCAATGATATTTGTCATGAAATGTTTATCACATGGAATCTCTTAGTGGAGGTATCCTACTCGGAATTATCTCACACCCTCCATACACCTTTGGGTGTAAGTAGACTTTCTTATTTTATGTCACAGGTTTGGGTACATGCTTTATTTTATTGGTTTGGGTTTTTTGTGGTCCATCGTGATGTTGTGTCGTGGAGATGGATTGAGGGCGATGCCTATTTCCATGTGGAGGTTCCTGGGATGTCTTTTCATGGGATTGTACCTTTGTATTGTTATTCAAACATTGTTTAAAATTGTTCAATTCAGTTCTGATTTTAGTAAATAATATTTTGGTTTGAAAAATCCATATTTTATTTCATGGATTCATTAGATGTTTTAAGTATAAAAACTCGAGTAAATCAGTACCAATTTTTTTTGGTACATGGGAACATGTTCCATCCCATGGGGATTGGGAACGCCCTTCGAGACATTCCACGGGTTGGGTCGGGTGCCAATTTTTGTGGCGACGAGATTCGGTTCATGACAAAATGGTATGAGAGGAGGTTCTGGTTAACTCTTTGGGTCACGTTATTTAAGGAACAGTCAGGATAGAAAAGAGTTAGGATTGTTGGGACATGGTAGTTCGGTTATGGTTACTGTGTATAATCACCACACCTCATGATGGGATTCGAGTCTCCAGGGGATGTTGGGATTTATCTAAGTCATTTGGTTTTCTTGGTTTGATGATGATTAGGGGAAATGAAAAGAGAGTTTGATTAATGGTCTCAGAGAGACCACTAGGCCTTGAAAGCCATGTGGAGCTGGGTATATTCCTTATAACACTATCTGTGATGGTGAAGATATTTTAATATGGCTGACAACCATATTTCAAAGTCACCCACTGAAAATAGTTTCCACTCGCGTTGTTTTTTTTACTTTAGTTTTGAAATCTTGGTACTTTGGTTTTTAGTAGCATAATGTTTTTTTGAAATAATATTCAAATAAAGAGGAAATGGTTTGGTTAATGAAATGATAGAACTGAATTTTTATAATTGTTTTGGAATGGAAAATGGTGTTCATACACCTCAATTACAAGTAGGAACTATATTGAAGATGGTTTTTAAACATGTTTACAATAGAGCTTTCTAAACTATCGAAGAGTGTTTTAATGGGATGAGATGTTTTGAAATTGATCTGAATATCTTGAAAGTGATTTATATTATTAATGGTTGTGTCTTTCTGAAATGTTTTGTAAGATGTGAGTTGAGATTTGTTATCATGGTTAGCGGTTTTGAGAAAAAGGATGTGTTTGTTGACTGTTTTGGTTTTAAAAAGTGGAACAGATTTTTGTTTTAACCTTTGGTATTTTTGTGAGAAACCACATGCATGGGGTTATATGGGAAGATGGATGGTTGATGAAATGACTAGATGTGTGTTGGGATGGATATGAGGAGGGTGACGAGTGTGGCATATAAACATGCATGTGTAAGTCCCATGAGGTACCATTGGTGGATGCGCTAACCGTAGAACCATTTGTTTTCAAAGAAATGTTTTTAATGAAAAACATGATTTCTTGATGAATTTTTTTGGATGATTTTTAGTTTGTGTTTTTGGAAATTGTTGATGTTGTGGGATGTTTTGAGTCTAAGAACCCTTCCTGTTTGAATTGTGTTTTGGGTTTGGGTTTGGTCAGTTAGTTGTGTTGTAGGGATTGTTAGTGGTATCTTTTGAAAAATGTTTTGGGATTCATTTACAATGGTTCCATACATGTTTTTGGATCGGGGTTTTGATATATCTTGACCAATGGACTATCTTGGTTTGGTCCTTGGGTTCAATCGTTGGATAAGGTACACCCCCATTAATGGTTAGTGCACAACTGAAGTTCAACCAGGATTGTTTCACCGTTTGAAGACCCTCCAGTGGATCAATATATGGAATATTTTTCTTGAGATTTTTAGATTGAGACTATACCCATTACATCCATTGATTTTTAGATCCGCATTTAATGGGAGAGTGCTCGTGGAAGGTTGAAAGAGACCTTAGTTTCTTAAGTTTCCTGATTCGTGAAGGTGGATGTGGTCTAGGGTTGTTAATGAGGATGAGTGTCTCTATTGTTTCTAAGAGGGACTTTGGGATCTTCAATGTTTCTTTGAATCATGAGTTCATGTTAAACCACCGGTGTAAGAAATATGGTTTTGATAGGATATTGTAGCCACTTTGTAGAATTGTGTGTTGTTTGGGGATGTTGTATAAGGTCCCTCTCCTTGCATTTTTTATATCAGTCACAATGGTCATGTTCAGTGATGCCTTATGATGTCGTGTGATCTATTGACTGTATAGGTGGATGTTATGAAATCCTCCCAGAGGCCATGTTTTGTTGGCAGAATGATTCCCTTTGAAAAACTTCAAAATCATCCATTTTAGAGAAAGGTGAGTGTAGGTGTTCGTTACTTCTATTGTTTCTGACCTGATGAAACAAGGTATGATTTGTCTGCATCTTTATAGCCCTTGTTTCAGTGAAATATCGCAATAAGGTAAAGTGAGTTTGTTATTTGATTTGTGGGGAAAACTTATCTGGGATTGTGGTGTAGTTTTTGGTGGCATCGAAAGAATAATTCTTATTCAGTGGGTTTCCAATGACTAACTACGAGGCCGAAGATGCTTCAATCATTTGAGCTCTAGCCATAGGTCTTGAAGAGAAGCTAGCTCATAGTCAGGGGAAATCACAGTGTCATTTAAACCCTTGTACAAAGTCCCATCAGAAATATGAATGATAGAATGTGTTTAAACCCCTGGTATCATCATCTTTCTTATGGGGCCTTGTTCCCATGACAATGCCCAATGTCATTCCCTCCAACTTTGGTTTCCATTGAGTCTTTTGAAAATTGTTGGAAATTTGGCTAGACAGGCTGAGCACAAGCTTTGTGAACGATTAAGAGTGATTGTGTTCTTGTAAGCCATGCAAGAATATTGATCAGCACAGTTAGATCACGGTTTCACAAACTGTGTGGACTAACCATGTGACCTTCCCAAATCTTAAAATTTTTGGGTTTTTCTGTGTCGGCCCATGCTGGTTAGTTAAGATGGTTGGTTCTTTTGGTGGAGAGGACCAATATGATTCTCATGTATGTTACTTCCAAAATTTTTAATAGAATTCTACCCTATGTACAAAGTATTCCATTCAGGCCTCCCTCTATTAGTGTCATGATTCTGTCTCGGAAAAAAAATTATTGGTTGTCTTATATGGTGGAGAGCGTATTTGTGTAACCCCATACCAGTAACTATGATTTATCCATGGTATTGGCTTGGTGTAGATAGTCTCATCAGGAGTTATCTAGCTGCCAAATTCTTTCATGCGTAAAAGTTGGGACTGGAGAGCTCCCAATGGTTAAGTTAAAGTATGGTAAGTGTAACCTTGTTCAAAGTTGTTGTTTGTTTGGGTGAATTTCTTGAGTCTTTTTTGGATATTGTTTGAAGAGTTTTCTTTTGGGATAAAGTATGAATGTGATTGATCATTTCAGGAATGTAGTGTATGTTTTGTTTATGAGAGTAATCCTTAATTGATCACTGGAGGTCTTTCGGCCTTTGGGGGAGAAATTTGGCAAGGGAGTACCTATGGGTTTTTCAGTTGGGTTTGGTTGTATCTTTGAATTTGTTGTTACATTCCAGGGTGGAATATTTTCAAGGTGGGGAGAATTGTAACATACATAACTTATTTTAATGTTATTTTTAATTTATTTTCCATTAATGGTTTGTTTTGGGGGTTTCCAAAGGTTTATGGAGAATAGGTTAGTTTTCATGAATTGGGCCAAACCGTGAGCCCAATTCTAGATTTATAAATAAATATTGATTAACTTATAACATATTAATTTTTTTAATATTTTTCACTCATTACAACTCTTAAATGTCCTACCATAATATATTAACACCACGTTTAAATTTGGTGCCTTTATAAATCAATAATCATGGGGGATTTTGGTTTTTATTAGAGAATTGTGCCATCCCGAAAGGCCATTTTCCAGTTTTACATTTTTTCTTTAATTTATAAATATCTTATTCATTATAATGAATTTTTCGGTGATTCAAACTCCCTCTTGACCCTAAGTAGCCTAGGCGCGCTCCCATTGCCTTTCCCCACTCTTTGGAGTTCGTTTGCATCACAATTGAGTGCTGAAATTCTTAGAATTTTTAAAATCAGGCAGATTTGAGGAGGAAAGATCATTCCATCATAACTCTATCAATTCTTACTATTTTCCCCCATTCCAGTTCCTACAGTAACTCATAATCCTTGTTCGAACGTCCCTGAAATGGTTGTATGTTTTAATATTCAGATTTTGGTGGAGTTTGGGTCGTTTTCTTCATGATTATTTTAGGTAAGTGTTTCACATTTCAATTCCTCTCTTCTCCTTAGTGTTTCAAACCTTTTTCATGAATTTATAAATTGTCCAGAAGTTAGGGTTCGAACATATGATATGATTTGATATCTTTTGGGTCAATTTTTGGTTGTCTAGGTCTGGATTTATATTCTTTGTGGTGTGCCGTGGTGTCCTTAAGGTTTCACACCATGTTTTGAGGTTTTCGACACAAAAAGTTGGTGATTCTATGTGTAGCCATTTTATGATGAGTTATATAGATTGGTTTCTTAATTTAGAATTTTTATAATCTATTTTTTGTTCTATGAAAACTGTTTTTGATGGATTTGGTTAAACATTTAATTTTTTTTGTTGCTTTTTCGAATGAAATTGGGTACTTTTCATGTGTGACTATGGGGGGTAATGTTTGGGTTTAATTTATAACATATGTAAGTGAATTATTTGTCTTTAAAAGGGGATTCCAATTCTGGTTTGTTAATTTCTTTATTGTCATGTTGGCCTTGAAAGTAGGATTTTGAATGAGTTTAAGGTGTAAAACCGTGTTGTACTTCATGAAGGTGATTTGTGAAAACGTGTGTTTTTCATGTCTATCTTTGTGGTATTATTCGATGTTTTTCTTATAACACTTGGGGGTGGTTTAATACTTGTTTTAGGGCTGAAAATTCTGTTTTGGATTGATATTGGTGTGATTTTGGTTTTGAATGAGGGTTTTGAGATGGGTTTAGTGTGAAAATAGTGGTTATACATCTTCGGTTTGTTTTAAAAAAATTGTAAATGTTTTATTTGGTTAAATAAAGTTGGGAAAGGGTGTTTATGTACTGTTTGAGTGATTGTGTTCACCTAATGTGGGATTTTGAATATTATATTGGTGATTTGAGATGTCAAACATTTTTAGAATGTTTTATAAATTTCTGAATTGTTTTACTAAATTGTGTTTTGTGTTTGAAACACGGGTGTGGGTTGTTTCATGTGGGTTTATTAATAAAATGAATTGTAAAGGTGAGAATGGTATTATGTGACATGTGTGTAATCTGTTATGTGAGTTTAATATCTTGTATTGGTTTTAGAAAATTGTTTAAAATATTTGTGGGAGTGTTAAAGAAATGTGAAAAGTGTTCTAGGAAATTTTGGTGTTAGTTTGATTTCGAAATGCATTTGAATGAAAAGTGGAATTTCTGACTTGTGTGATGTACATGGTGATGTTTGGTTAATGTGTGATACGAAAGTGATATTTGCATGTGAATACTATATTTCATGGATTTTTTAACTTGTTTGAGCACAAAGAAAAACCCGGGTATCTAGGTGGGTGGACGTGTCCTAGTATGCTAGTGAATCCTTGGGGTTTGGCATCAGTTTCACTTAGCAATATTGACACTTAAAACTCTAAATAAATGATGATGATGAGGATTTGGGGCCACTAGGTTATGGAAATGATCCCTACTAGTGGCTCATGCATGAGAATCTATATTTTTTGTGGGTACTCTCACCGAGATACGAGGTACCTGGGACCCACAACTAGCTAGTTCTTAGGGGTTATTTCCTTTTACTTGTGCTCATTAGATCCAATGTACTTATCATCGGTTTACGGTATTGTTGGATGGAATATTCAGTAGCTTATTTATTTATTTTAAAATTGTTGGTCCTTTAAAATTAGCCCATATGAAAACTCTTTTCAATTATTATTCAATATTTTAGAAAATTGTAACAAGCATTTCTTATTTACTAAACATGCAATGATTTTTGTCATGAAATGTTTATCACATAGAATCTTATAGTGGTGGTATCCTACTGGGCTTTCGCTCACACCCTACATATAGCTTTGGGTGTACGTAGACTTTATTATTTTATGTCACGGGTTTGGGTACAGGTTTTATGCCATTGGTTCGGGTGTTTAGTGGTCCATCATGATGCAGTGTCGTGGAGATGGATTGAGGGTGATTCCTCTTTCCATGTGGAGGTTCATTGGCAATATTTTCTTGGGTTTGTACCTTTGTAATGGTGTTCAAACTTTTTTTAAAATTGTTAAATTCAGTTAATAATTTGGTAATAAATATTTTGGTTTAAAAAATATAGATTTGATTTCTTGGATTCATTTGATGTTTTATGTATAAACACTATGGTACATCATTCCCAAATTTTAGGTTTTGATACTCGGGAACTTGTGGCATCCTGTGGGGATCGAGAATGCCCTTTGAGACTTGCCATGGGTCGGGTCGGGTGCTGGTTTTGGAGGCGATTAGATTTGGTTGTGACATTTCTTTTATAGATGAGATGATGACCACTTATCTAAATCTATAAAATACATTAACTCAAATATAGACCTCCATTAATCAAATCCTATTAGGTTCTACCGATTAATACTATACAAATACAACGTAAAAAATAAGCTAAAAGGATAATCAAGGGGAAACCATCTTTTCCCTTACCCATCCACTAAATAATATAATACCACTCATTACCTTTTTTCCTTACACAAGATAATATTAGGTAACCCACCATTAGTATGACCTACTCAGTTGGATGATCAAGTACATGAAAAGTATATATTTCGAAGGAATATTACACTTAGTATTTTTAGTGTTTTCTTTAATGGTCTCATCAATTTAATATAAATCATATGAATATTAAATTCTTAACTATTACATAACATGTAATCATTATCTTCTCATATATTATTTCCTTGTTTTTTATTCATACATCTTGTAATTTTAATTTTAACTCCCCACTCCAACCACCAAATTAATATTTACATTCCATATTAATGACCAACTATTTACACAACACAAAAATATATGTTAAAAAAATAGAATTCAAATATATTTATACATATCCAAACACATCATATGAATATGGCACATGAAAACATCATATAAAGGCATGCAGTAGTATGAAATTGAAAAAAACTAAATAATTAAACCTCTAGAGATAGATATCCAACCTTATTTACATTCCTAGCCAAGGAATGCCTTTACGAATAATTGTGGCGCCAACCCAAGTCCCTCTATATTGGGAGACATTACTAAATATAGAATTCAATACACGAAAACTCTTATACATAATATATACAAACTATTCCAAACACTTATACTCAATATCACATCAAAAATTACAAACCGAGTTCAAGGTTGAAGGAAATGAAATTTTATGATAAGAAATATAGCATGATATTCAAGGATCTATCCTAGAATAAATTCAGCATATAAATTTTTCATTAATATTTTAAAAAATAATTTATAACATTGAATTAAATATTGAATGCATTTAAATAGGGGAAAATTTCAAATATTTAAATCGGAGATCATAATTTTTTAACAATTCCATTAATAAAATATAGTTCTAAACCATTTTATAATTTAATCATTTAAATTATAGAAATTATATAATATTGAATTTATACTCTTTTTGTTCTTTACAATATTATTCCATTTTTATTTTCCATAATATTGAATTTCCCATATAAATATATAATATTTTATGAATTGTAAACATTTTTTAATTCGAAATCCATTCTTTAATCTTTTTAAAAAATCTAGATATCATATACATAATTATTATTTAAACCATGATCATATCAATTATAAATACACATTTTGATATGGATAAAATAATAACAAAATATATCCTATAAAAGATGAACAATTTCAAATTAATTAATTATAAACTAACCACGATTGTTAAGTGAATTTAAAAAAAACAATTTATTTACTTTCCAATATATAATACATTCATGAACTAGTCATAAATAAATTATAATTATAAACATCTAATTAATTAACAAGAATATAAAATTTTTATATTCTTTTCAATATGAACCCTTTCACATTTAATATTAAATAAAATTAAATTTAAATTTCATGATTTATAAACATTTTATAATTCAATATTTATTATATAAAAAATTTATATAATCTAAATATAATATTTTTTTAATTTATTTATTCTTTTTAAATAAGATTTTTGGATTTATAAATAATCCATTTATTTTGATATCATAAATCATTATATATAATTTGAAAAAATGCATAAAAAATTTATCAAATAACTATACACTTTTTATATTTATTTAATTTAAAATAAAATTTTATAAATTAGTATAAATATTTCCAAATACATTTTTCATTACTTATAAATTTTATATATATATTGTAATTCATTAAAAAATTTAATTATCTTAATTAAGAAAAATAATTGATTTATTTTTTCATATAAAAGAGTAATATATATGATTTTTTTAATATTTATTTATACTCTTGAAAGATCCCTTGTTACAATTTAATAAAATTTTTAATAATAAACACCAAGATTCGACTAATAGACCATTGATCTAATACCATTTATAGGTTTTTCATAATCATAATATGTTCATATATAAGGAATATAACCAAAAAAATATATAGATTTATCTTTTAGAATCAACACATAAAGAAATCTATAAAAACTGAGTACCTGGAAAATACCAACAACCTCAATATTAATCATTTATGATGATGAAAAATGTTTTATGAATATCAGGAAATAATGAACAAGTGTACCCTACCTCCAATGGGGGAACACCCACCAATGGTTCTATGATCGTATTGTGAGGATACCCAAATGATGAAGGGCTGATAGTTCCTTCATCTTAGATGATGACCTTCATAATTTGAGGAAGTGATAATTTAGAGGCTTTCTCACTGTCAATTGTTCTCAATATTGGGGATCCGATTCCTTTATTTAGATATACATGTCGTCTTTGATTTAATTAAACATGTTGAACATATATATATATATATATATATATTGATATACCTTTATTCCTCTTCAAAATAATTAATTGAATAAAATCCAATGATCATTCAATCCATTTAATCCAATAATAATAGGTTGATTATAAAACCAGTTTAGAGAAATAAATAATTATTTAATAGACATATATTTATCTTCATGTGTATTTAATACATGCATAATAATACATGTATTAAATGTAGTTTATTAAATATAAACGTATATATAATGTTTAATATTATACATAAACACATACACACAAAAATAAATAGAAAATATTTATCATGAAAACAACTCATTTAGTATGAATGAATAACGGGGGGTTTGGAACAACTTCATAAATGATTGCTGAGAGAATCCCACAAACACATGTTCCTATAATTACGTATATTGTAATTTTTGATTCATTCATGGTTGGAATGGAAAAGTGGGGAATATAAGATACCAAGTGTGTACCCACTGAGTATAGAATACGATGTTCAAAAAGTGTTATGGTTCATTCGATTTTTAAAAATTATTAATTAATTTAAGTTATCTTCATTGTAATTTTACTTTTATTTTACTGATATTTTTTTTGTCATGTTACTTCATTTGTGTAGTTAACTTTACTGCTAGTGACATTATCGTTCATATGTCAATATACCATATCTTTATTGAAGTGTACCCATGGAACATATTCAAAAATGAATAAGTAGAATATATTATTTGTTATAAGTAATATTTATATACAATTATATAAATAATATATCATTTAGATAATTATTTCTCTTCCTATGTAGGTAAAAAATTATTTTTCATGAAAATATTCATAAATGGAATTGTATTTTAATTCAGAATTATTTGTGATTGATATATCAGAAGAATGATGCCCTTATAATTAGAAAATACAAATTTTTATATTAAATAAATATCCAAAGGAGATCATTAAAATTTAGATTCTATATAGTTTTAGATATTGCCCATTTCAACTAATATAGTTTTTTTATTTAGATTATTTTTTCAATGATAGAAATTTATCAATTTTTTTTCCATTAGCATTCATAAACAATCCTTTTATTGGCATGATATTTTATAAATTCATATTTTCTAGTTAGCTAATATTTACTTCCCTATTGAAAGAATCAATGATTCTAAATATATCTATTTTTTTAAAATAAAATGAATAATTGGACATTTAGGTATTTTTACCATTCAAATAAATTCATGTATGTTTTTAATTTCTTCTTATGTATTATCCCAAATTTCATTTAGTTTATCTATATATGTGTTATAATTTTTAGAATCTAAATAAAATTCCTAAA
Organism: Viscum album; assembly: GCA_963277665.1. NCBI lineage: Eukaryota > Viridiplantae > Streptophyta > Magnoliopsida > Santalales > Viscaceae > Viscum > Viscum album. The sequence continues at coordinate 1,677,993,528 of OY728133.1, forward strand.
AAATCAATTCCCTTTGACACACATATGAGTGAATGTAGAAAAAAAATTAGAAGATACTTATCTTTAATGAAAATATCTTTATAACACTGATGATAAGTAATTATGTATTAGTGTTTCCTCAATTTAGTATTTTTGACGGGGGTTCATTTTAATGAAGCTAATATACATAACATTAAATTGTGAAGTGATTCCAAATGATCCCAAACTTCTACCATATGGTTTCTATCATTCCTTTGATACAGAAACTATTTTTATTATCCATTTATTTTTTTATTTCAGTGTTCATCATCATTGTTTTTTATCTAGAGAGCTAAATGGGAATTTTATTTTTTCTACACCATTAATACTGAAAATTATGTAGGGAAATCCCCTATAAACCTTTTTTTAAAACAATACTCTATAATAGATGAATCATCATACAAATATATAACATAATTATTGATATGGATGTGCAATCTTTGTTGAAAAAAGTGATTAGTTTCATTTTTGTAGATTTGGAATATAAAATATATGAAATTGAATTTCCGAAGGGTTGTCTCACAATTGATTATGAACATTCTCATCAGACAATGTTTCATCAGAGTAAGTATTTAAAATAATCATTGTAATGGGTTTATCGTGGATTCAATATATATAATGAGTACACCAATGAGTACATAATGATTGGATGAGAATTTTGTGGTTAAGTTTGTTGATCATAATATGTTCATAAGAATAATTCGGAAAATCTTCTATATTTAACCAAAAGTAGGACTATTCCTATGTATTATATGTTCAAGTGTTCTATATATTTGTTATAACATAAATTAATCCATATTACCACATTTAAAATAATTATCAATCTTATTAATGATATTGTAAATATTAAATTAATTCATTTAGAAAAAACATCATTTGTACTGGTGAGTAATTTTGATTTATATTTTAGAGGATAAAATATTAATATGAACGACACTGGTGTAATTTGTATCTTCTTCAGAAGTGTGTGGTTTGCTGGATTTATAAAAAACATCATTCAATTTCTTTTCTATAGATGAAGTTGAGTATGTAGTAGAAAAAAGATGTTGTGAATACACATTGTGGATTAGGAAAAACTATATAAATTTGGCATAAAAATATAAAAATTTAAAATTATACCTGATAAGACATTGGATAAATCTATAACATTGAATACACTTTATAATGACGGGACCTAACCTATAGAAGTGGGGTATGAATTAATTTGAGACCATTTATAAATGAGTGGTATTTCATAATAATCCTAAACTATAAAAATAATAGTCGGTGAACATCTATAAGATGTCAATGCATATGTTAATGTTAATGTGTTTCCAAATAAATCATTTGCAGATGTATATAAAATGATGGTTTATTTTTTTCATAATGAATTTAGAAAAAAAATATTGATGAATTATAAATATTCTAGTGTCAAAAAAGATTTATTTTCTATGTTGGAAGATAGGATTATTTTCATGAATGAAAATTGTATTTAGTGATACTAAATAGTACACTAATCTTATCATGAGGAATCATTCTCTATTGATGGTATTTCAATTATAGAATTCATATTTTTTTCAACAATTCTACACATATTGTTATAAATGTTATGTTAATATTTATTACAATAATTCATTGCAACCCATTTGTTATCTGAATTCAAAATTCAAGAATACATTAGAGACCAAACATCATTTGGAGATTTCTTTATGAGACAATATTATTTTTAAAATAATCATAATGCTTAATGCAGTTTACCCAAATATGTCAAAAATATATAAAGATGAAATGTAAAACTACTAATTAGGGTTCCTATCATATTTAGTTAATAAACAAAATTATAGTACTATAGTTTTTATAGAAATATAAAAGAAAAATAATTAAAATATTATTTTTAATAATAATAAGAAAATTGATCTAATAGAGTAGTTATTGAGTGGGACTGCTGGTCTATTTAAAAATCCAACATCTAGAACTAATAAAAAGGAAGAATATTCCCACTACACAACCCAATTACACCATTTAAATCTAATTCCTCTCACATCTCCACATGTAAAAAATACAATTTACATTTCATAGAGACTAGTTACTCAATATAAATTGTATGATGTAGGATGTGACTAGATTTCTAAAAATCACACATCTTTCAAAAATAGTCTTGTTCCCAATTTGGAGGGGATTTTTTTTAGATGATGAATGCTTCATCCCTTGTAACTGATGTAGAATAATAGAAGTAGAAATTGGACTGTAATGACTATATATGGGTCTATATACAAAACTAAATTCAGAAGTCCTATTTGTATATATGTGAGGTAATTTTGTGTTACATTTTTATTAGGTGAAATTACTCAACCACAAGTCCCAATACCGCACTAGAACCCTAATATTATGGTAGGGGAATTTAGATATCTCATTAATGTTGTGTTGTATTTGTATCCCTCTATAAACAATTAACATCATTCTCCATCCCATATTCATGTTCCTTAAGAGAAATATTGAACATGTCACCCGGTTAAAGCATTTTTCTCTATAGACATTCTTTCTCATCATCATCACATTATTATAAATACAATATGAGATCTATGAGTAGCTATAAGTTAGAATTATCTATATTCACAACAATAATGGGATACAAACACATTTTATATTTTGTTTCCCTGGTGAAATTTGATCTAAGAATATAGTTATTTCGTAAAAGATAGAACATCTTCCAAAATATATTTTATCACATAATCATAAAATCATTTTTATACTAAATATATCAATTTGATAAAACATAAGTTCCCAAAATCAACTTATTCGTGATCCATAAAATCATTTGATGAATAGAATAAATCAAACTAACTAGGTACATCATATAGGCCAGTGGTAGGAAATGCACCCTTATCACCCTCTAGTTGTGGGTTTAATTCCCAAGTCCTTGTCGGCCGCAACGTGTTTTCACCCATCTTACGGGTTGTCCTTTTTATAAAACTCAAAAATAACCCAATCAGTTTTTAACATCAATGTTTTCCTTATAACTATAATTTTTATCCCCACACATTAAGGGATAATCATCTTAATTGAGACTTATATATTCATTGTCATTTTTTTATTTCGTCTCAAAACAAAGAACATCATACCTCAATCATGGTGTCCACATAGTTTCATTGTCATATTGTTCAAGTAGGTAGAAGGTCACAACATTGAAATAATTATGTAGATATCTTTAAAAATAATTTTATTACTTCATCCAAATACACCTTGTACAACCTGGGTCATATGTGTTTTCATAGAAAAATTGTTTCAGAAAATTATCATGTATGACATATAATTTCAAAAAATCTGATAAAACATTCTATTTATAAAACCGTAGGACTATATTTGAGTTAAATCATTCAGTCGACGATCCTTTCAAAATACCATAAGTTTGTGGTAAAAATAATAATTTAAAATATAATATAATTACATTTCGTAATGGTCTCCTTCTTTAGCACCTTTTTCAAAATCATAGTATGCAACATAATCTTTTGATAGGGTAAAATTTTTTAATATGACATTATTATATTTATCTTTCTTGAAAATATGATAATATTGTGAAAATATGATTTGATTAAATAAAACATGTGATACACACTAATTTTGAGGTATAGTGGAGGGGTTTGACATCTTAAACAACTTCATGCAAGTGAGTTTTATTCTATAAAAAGTTTCACAATCATCTGAACATGTCTTTGTAATAATTATTGCAATCATGTCATCAAGAATAGATAGGAATGTTGTTTAAGATCCACCTGCTTCTATTTGTAACTAACATTCCATGATCTGAAAAAGTTATAAAAAATTATTTAACCTAAAGAGTAGACTTATAGACTAACCATGTGTCTAATTAAAAGGCATATTCACAAAAGATTTCTCAACCAACCTCTGATACAAACTATAATCTCAAAGCATTGAAACATTACAAAATCATGAATTAAATGAGAAATTCACATTAGGGATATATTCAGGTTTTGATTTTTTTAGAATTAGGCATTAATTATTACATTACATCTCATAAATTAAAATGTAGACAAGAATTCATAGTTTCCATTTTTTCAAAATATAATTACTATTTGAAAAAAAGATTCTTGTCTAGTTCCATGTTTTTTATAGTATGATTTTTTATTAATCCCATCCCAGACCCTATTCTTCTTTTAATCCTGTGAATTTTTTTTTGAAAACATAGGATGAGCATAAAAATCTCATTAATTGTTATAAGACAAGGAATGAGAACATTAACCCATCAGAATATAAAAATAAATGAAATCATACTTTTCAATCATAACATACCATATAAAATCATATTATTTATGAAGAGCACCTAGAAATCATAAATCATAATGGTAACATATAGAATTCACAACGTAATTACATTGTAGCTTTCACAGATACGTAGGGATTATCATTTGGAATACCCATCATAGAATATTCCTTAAATCTCTCAGAAGAAACTTTCACATTTAACTCTGTCACATTAACCAATTCATTAGAGGGCGATCTTGGGCTCACCCGCCCTAGGTTTATCACAGAACCACCTGTATACATAAATAGTGCCCAATAACCATATCTTATTCAAAACACATAAAAGAAACATAATGTAAAGGTAAAATTTCCGTATTTATATCACAATATATTATTACAATATATTGAGATAATAAATTCTTTATCAAACCACTTTCAAAAACAATTTAAAACCATTAATAAAGTGATTTTTGAATCAATGTGTCCCATACCAATTTGAAAAAATTAAATGAATTATCAATTGAAAACATTTATATCCATATAAGGAAATTCTAAATCAAATTTTAAAAACATGCACATTATTGACAAAAATCTAGATGAACAAAAAATTAAAACATTTAAAACAATATTTTAGTTGAATAGTTTTAATCAAAAAGGGAGATGCTTGAATACAAATAGTTGAGGAAAAAAATTTAATTTTAACTTTATAATATCATTAGAATGAATGGTTTCATGATATAATATGCCATAGGATAGTATATAAAGCATATAATGTGTGAATTTGTGCATAACAACACTGATGTCTCAATGGAATGTAAATTGAAAAAAAAATCCTATATAAAAATTGTTTCCTTAGATTAAGGATAAATAAATTACATAATAATGTTTGAAAAATATAAATACCCTAAATATGATTATATATTATGTGTAAATCAATCAGATAACATTCACACATGTTTTGGAAAAAAACACCAATGACATGGATGTTTATCTCAAAGAATTGAAATAGAGCTAAATTACTATTATCATGTTCATATCGTTGGCTTGAGAATTTACCAATAGAGTTATTATGAATATCAAAAGTATATCCACACATAGGGGAGTGGAAATTACATCATAAATAAATAAATATTTATCCCACACATAATCATATCATGACATACTTAAGAATTAAAAGATTAAACCAAGGAATGGAAATTTGGTTAAAACGTTCCCTTACCGATTTGGTTACATAAGAAACATACAACACATGAAAGAAGGGTCATAAAATGAAGATGTAAATGTCAAAAAATTAATGTATATCATATAAATAATAAAATCATGGGCTGTACATACACCAAACAAAAGAAAATATTTGAAATCAAATCATGAATCTCATGGGAATAAAATGTGAGATGAAAACCCCATACCACATTGTAATCAATCGAGTCATATGACCAAAAGTTAATAACCACCAAATGAATCACAGAAAACCATTAATATAAAAGAAATACAATAATATATATCAAATGGTGGTACACAATACACTGCATGTAAGAAATAAGTAGTGAACAATGGAATTCTCCAAGAATTAAAATTGAGATAAGAAGCCCCTTACCTTATGTCCTAACATTACCCATTCATTCTTTAATATCTCAAATAATAAGATAAAGATAATTTATAATATTGTAATAACATTTTTATATTTTAATATTGCTTTTATATCACTAATTACAATGATATAAACATTATGTAATCATTAATGTTAATAAAGGTCATCTTGTCGATATTTGGTAAAAGAGTCAAAAATGAGCTCCTTATAATTACAAGTTGTCCATGTGGTCAAGATTACATTATCTCTAGAATGAAATTCATTATTTATATATCATATATATCATATATATATAATGTATATAAATTTATTTATAATAGTAAATAATATTTGGATGTAAGAAATGAAATGCACCGTTCATGGAGATGGTTAGTCGTACGTAGGTATGAATGCTTATTTCATTTCAATTTCGTATTTTAATTGAATTAAAAAATAATGATATAGTATTATATTATAAATACAGTATAATATCATATATAATATCATTAACTCCTTCTTTTATACATCCCATGTATGGAATAAACGACTCATATCCCTTCGAGGCGGCAATAGTTTGTGCTTCCTCAAATGAAATTGTCATATTTAACCACTATGGAAACAATATAGGTATGATATAAATGATAAATACATAAGAATAAAGGGGAAATATACATATTACATATCATATATAAATACAGTTCTATCAAAATTTCCACCTTGAGAGGTGGCAGAAGATAATTGAAAAATCTTCGTTTTTTGAGTCGTTAGTTTTCCATCCACAGAAACCGAATGTTCTTCACTCATTTGATAGAGATTTGTGAATGTGTAGCTCCATTCCTCGTCATAACAACATCATAGAATATTTAGGATTCATGTGTTGTTATAATATAAAGGAATAAAAATAGTTTATGGTTGGAGAAGTAAAATAAAAATAGAGTTTACGAGAAGCAGTTACAATTAAATCGGGTAACTCCCTTTGCTTTAAACCAAAAGGCTTTTTTAAGTGCCTTCTGCCTAAATAATTGCTTTAAGGAAAAATATAGTGATATAGAGAGTTTATTTAGGGAGATATTGGACGAGCCAAGGGGCTTGATAAGTGTGAGTAATGGGTGAAAAAGTGGTTTCTTTTTATAAAGGTGATGTGAGGAACTTTTAGAAGGTCTTAAAATGTTATTTTAATATAACGTTATCTTCACATTTCAAAAGGACTAAAACTCATTAAATTCAAAGATAATATGACTCTATTTCGAAAAAAATTATAATCCAATAACAATTAGATAGGTTTTGGTTATTTTTGTATATTTATAATCTTATTTATTTAAATAATTTATTAATTAGGTAAACACTACAACATTATTATGTAATAAGTAATTTAATTTATTTGATGTCTAAAAATTCTATAAAAAGTCCATAATGTAGTAAATATTTTTATATTTCCAATGAATATTTATAGTCAAAGTAAAAACTTATATAACCCAATGTAAAAATTATATTACTAAAAGATATTTGTTTATGTCAATTTTTTATTTAAGAGATGTTAATTAATATAATGTGTCATTATCACTCTTATGTGGCTCTATAAAGTCAAAAAACGACCCATGGATTCCCATGGTCGACCATGACTCATCCAATAAGTTTAGGAATGTGTTAAGATTATTTATTTTTATTATAATATTTTTACCTTGAATTACCGTATTTACCATCACCCATGTTAAAAAAAGTCAAAAATTACTATTGAACAAAAAAATTTCTTTTCATATTATTGAACCATAATTTTTATACTAATAAAAACAATGTAAGTCAGATGATCAAAATTCAATTCACAAAATCTGTAAAATTTTATTTAAATAAAAGAGTCATATTTTTAACAATTACATGGTGGTTTCACTATTCATCAAAAATGTATGTTTTTCAGAAAAAATAAAAAAAATTCAGCCAAAGCTATATTTCATTTTTCTAAATTAAAAAATTATTTCTATTTTCCAAAATTCAAAACCTAGAATTTGGATTAATTAATTTAAAATTAATTTCCATTGTCAAAACAAAAAGTGTGATCTTATGAAATATTTACTCTCAAATGATTGATACTTGTTTCTGACCAACATCAAAGTGAAAGTAATTCCAATGACCAAATTTAGATTAAATGAAAAAAATATAATTTATTTATACATTATAACTAGTTTAAAAGATAATCTATCCATATAAATAAAACATATTAAAAGAATTATTAGGATTAAAACACAGTATTTTTCAACATTCATTAAAAATAAATAATATCAAAAAATTATAAAAAATTGCAACAAAAGTAAATTTTGATGTCCCAATTCTAATAATGAAAATTATTTTGTCAAATAGAACATATAAAGTGACCATAAATTGATTTAAAGAGGGTTTTCTATTAAAAGGTGGTAAATCAACCTTTTAATGAATATTAGTGTATTTATGATTAATATAAGATTATTTATTATTTTATGTCCTTAAATTTTATTGGATAAATGAAAAAACAATTAACAAACATTTATATTCATATTAAATTTAGTTCTGTTTATCCCACCTTTACAACAGCTAGGTTTTATCTACCATTTAAAATAATAATATTATATTATTAATGCAGCGTAAGATTTCAAAGATACCAGATGTCGTGTATTGAATATGCCATAGAACATAGAACCCCCATTAATTAAAATTTAATATTGAATTCACAAATATTAATAAATTTGAAAATTTAGCACTTTTTATTTACTCTCATTGGGTTATTTATGAATGTATGATTATTATTTATGTATCTCAAATGAAAATAAATACATATTAAGAGTGTTTAGTAATAGAGCTCCAATGCATTGGGTAAAGAATTTAATCTCGAGAGATGAAAAGTTTCATGATACCTTGGTGATTAACCTTGGTAATTTTTTTATGACGCCTCGGGATGAACCTTGGTGATATGTTCATGAATATCTAAATGAAATTTTGTAGCCACATATTCAAGTTATGTTTAATGTTATTTTTATTATGATATGCTTCTTTCTCAATTTCTCATATCTTATTATTTTCATCTTGTTATTTTTGGTATCACAAGTAAACTGATTCACATGCATTCCATACTAGGCCTTCATATCACATTTTTCTTTAATGTATGTATCTAAGTTATGAGATGAAGTTATTTTACAAATGATGAAATTTTTATGAATCTTTTAATGGGAATTTAAAAGAGTTCTTTATGTTTTCATGTTTTTGTTTTCCTAATTTCCATGATAGTAGACATTAAAGATCCTCGATTTGTAAAATATAATGAAAAGTTATGTAACAAAAAGGATATATTCCATAGTGGGTATTAAAGGACAGTTTAGTTATATATGGTAATTATGTTATGAAAACATTACTTTAAAGGGATAGTTTGCTGAATCTCCAATTTTACGTTGCATAGGCCGGATACTGATGGAAATTTCATACATTCTCATTCTTCAATTCTAGTTAGATATTTTCTAGAGAATTTTCCTGACCTAAATCCTCATCTGTATCCTTGTCCCTTGTAGTCTGACTGGTATATCTACAAATCCATTGTCCAAATGGCCTTGGGGTGGCCATAATGCCCTTTGATTTTCCAAAGGCCTTGAGAGACAACTGTCCCGATGGCCTTGGCTGGACTGAAGGCCTTGGCTGGCAAGAAGGCCTTGCCAGACTAGAGGACCAAACATGTGGCTGAGTGGCCCAGATGAATGAATAGTTCTTGCCACTAAAATTATGAATAGTTCATGCTATAGTATTTAATCAGTACTCCAGAGAATATATCTCCACCTGGATTTGATCTCTGGTCTCTTGGATGAACTTGATTAGTCCTCACCAATCGGGATGCGGCTCTCAACTGGTCATTAATTGATTGATCCATTACTATTGTAGAGTTCAGTACTACATCAACACTAAAACACTAAATATATACATATGGATACATGGTTATAAATATTTCTGTTCTTTTTCTATTTGTGTAATTTTAATGGGTTATAATACCTATTAAAATTTAGTATTTTGGATTTTAACATCCAATCAAAATTTAGGCATTGAGTAGTGACTCTTTGGGAAAAGGAAATTTGTCCTTGTTGTGTCGCTATGTAGAAAAAGATAGGTTAGTTTTGGGTTTAACCCTCTAAGTGGAAAATGGATTTTTATATGGGTTTTACTCTATGTGGTAAAATCCATTGAAATATTAATGTATATAGGTTATATTGGGGTCCATCACTCTCTGTTCCTGAGAGGGGTGAAGAGTGGAGTCATATAATTTTGACTTGAACCGCTATATAAATATTATCTGATATATTTATTTAATATTCTATTGAAAAAATATTATAATTATAATATATTCCATAAATTTAGTAGTCCACTTTTTAAAGGCTAATTTCCCCCTCCTCATGGTAATTTATCTATCCTAACCTCAGTCCAACTATTGGTATTAGAGAAGGACCCCTAGATCTGTATTTATTTATAGTATATGCTAACCATTTCATGACTTAACCATGATTTGGAAAATAACATGTTTAATATGACATAACATGTTTTAATAATATATGGATACCTCAAAAACCATATCATGTTGATTGTATTGATTAATGAAATTGGAATACTCGGATGAAATCATTATTGAATCAACAATGCAATGGTCATTGAATGATCATTGTAAAGCCAATCATGGAACTTGAATGTGAACCTGAATCATTATTAAGAAATTATGTGTCATATTATGATATGAATTAAAAGGAGATTAATATATTATAAAATAGAATTAATAGGAACTTTTATATTTATTTTTCAATTTGTGAAACATCTAATCACATTTGGAAAACTCTACATGTTACACTTCTCGTTTTTTATGAACATATTTGAACTATGTTCTTGTTTTTTTATAGATAAAAATATAAAATTTAATGTGTATGAATAAGGAACACTAAATAAAATATTCCATATATTCACAAGTATTGTTAAAGGTATGATTTCATTTGGAGAAACTCTTGAAAATACCATTCTATTTGAAAGAGTTCTTAATGAAATGCACAATAAATGGAATGCTAAAACTATATTTATTAAAAAAGAAATAATTACAAGGAATGTACTCTTTATGAAATACCAAATCATTATTACAATATGAGATAGAATTTGTAAATCTATTTTAAAATGATAATTCAAATAAAGGAAATTTATTTTAAATCACATGTATTGATTTACTCTTATGATTATGAGATATAGAGTATTGATTTGAATGATATAGCTTCTCTTTCAAAATGCTAATATATAAGGAATAAAGGAAACTCAAGGATATCATAGAAGGAATATCCTATAGATTATAAAAATGAGAAAAATAAAGGTAATTTCATTTCTAATGACTCTCAACGTGTATTTTTTTTATTTTTTTGAAAATGGATCACATCATGATTGATTTCCCAAGGCTAATGAAGAAATAAAATAAGAGGAAGAAATAAAATAAATAAAATTAAAAAATGGAAGCTATATGAATTTTTATATCGGATTCTAGTACTTCTAAAGTATTTGTATTAAAAATTAGGTATAAAATTTGTGTTTAATGGTTTTTTAATAAATTTATGTCGCTCAAATAATTATTCCACTTCTAAATGTAAATTTAAGAACCACTTTTATATGAAATCATATATATAAGTTGATATAATTGAACAAAATATATAGAATGTTTCTAGTATATACATGAATATTAAGAGATAATATAAGGATGGTCTTAATTGGAGCGAAAATTTGAATAAATATATCTAATATGAAAAATATTTCTATTATTTCACATAGGGATATATAAAAATGCACTTTATAAAACTGATAAATTAAAATGAGATGTTTATTTAATATGAAAATATAATGATTTATAAATAATGAATTTGGATTGCATTCATAAGGATAATTAAATTCTCAAAAATTATGTTCATAGTTTAATGAAAAATATATCCATTTTGTTAAATAGAAGGAAAACATTGATAAAATAATGAGTTTTAATAAAATTAACAGTAGCATATCCAGTCTTGATGATGATAACAATTTACCTAAAATATATAGGACTTTATTTGTTAAAGGTTCTAATGGAAATACATCTATGTTCACATCTTTTAGATGTCATATGAATTTTTGTTATCAAAATTAGTGTTCCTTGATATTTCTATAGTCTCTGGAACAAAATAATGTATTTATTTATAATTAATTATCTTGTAGTTTTCCAAAAAAAATAAAATCTATTTTTGTTAAAAATATTTTTTATGCTAATCCCATATTATCAATTTTTTCATGTATACCAAGGAATCCATAAAATTTTTTAATAGGAATTTTATATTGGATGTATAAAAAAAATTCTTGGTATATGGATAATAGATTCTCAAGACATGTTATGAGTGAAATTTTAAATTTATATCATTCAATAAATGTGATGCTTATAATATTAACATTATTGTTATTTCAAAAGGAAATGTAAATGGTTTTCTTGAAGTTAGAATATATAATTTTTTGATATCTTTAATATATTATTTATAGACGATTCAAAACATGATTTAATAATAATTTAATATCTAATATATTATGGATGGTTTGATAAATTTCAAAATTATAAAATCATTTTGTTTTTGGATAGATTTTTTGTTGTAAAAAAACTAAAAATATAATATTTATCCAATTAATTTTTTTATAAAATGATCAAAATGTAAAATAGTTAAATGTTGTACAATTTGATAAATTTTCTATGTAATAGGATGTTTAGACATCTAATTTTGAGATGATTGAAAATAAATCTTATAATCAAACTATTATATACTTACAATAACTAAAAAAGGACAAAACGTTTGTTTTTGAATCCTGTTTGAATGGTAAAAAACAAAGAATATGTTTTTTTGTCAAATAAGTACAAAAAATATGTCCTCTTAATAACATTTATTTATATTTTTTTATCGTTTTAAAAATACTAGTTTAAGAGATATTAAATATTGTTTTGTTGTTATAAATTATTTTACATGGTGCACATGGATTAATCTAATACTCTTAAATCTGAAACATTAACTAAGTTTATTAATTTTTTGTAAAATATTTTAAAATGAAAAAGAAAATTTAAATAATTCAAATATATGTTATCATGATGAGAAATAATAGATTAAAAAATTTATCTAGTTTTGTGAGGAAAATTATAATTTCAACATTTTTTCATCCCCTATTACACCACAAAAAAATTTTCAGTCCAGAGGAATAAATAACATGTCAATAAATGGATAGAATAATGATAAAATAGCGCAACATAAAATAATTATTTTAAGAACATTTTTGAAAAAGAATCACTATGTGATTTGGAAAGGTAAAAAACCAAAAATAGTTATTTTAAAGGATTTGGGTTTAAATATTTTATTTTTAATACTAGGAATATTTTAGTTAAATTTGTTGTCATGTCTGATGAATTTATTTGTTAGGATATTCAATGAATAGTAAGGCACATTGATTTTATAACAAATGATCCATGGTTTTTGAATAACCAATTCATGTTAATTTTGATGAAAAAATTGAATAAAATATATGATCATATTGTATAACATAATGAAGAATTTAGGACATTAATTCTGAAGGGGATATACCTCTTGAAAAAGATGCACATATTTAGGTTCATAAGGTTTTTCAATCTATTCATATTCAAGAGAAAAAATTTAAGACATGTAGATATTGTCCAAAAGATAATGTTATTGGTAATTTGGAATAAAAATATAAAAGTGAAATTATATTATTAATGTTTGTTCTTGTTATGCATTTTATATAATTTTTAACCAAAAAATATTGATGAGGCATTAGATGGTGCTAATTGGATCAGGGATATGAAAAATAAATTTAATCACATTGTTAGGAATATAGTGTGGATTTTAGTTTCTCAAAAAATTATTTATCAGAATATTATAAAAAATAGTTCTTTAGAAATAAGATTTATACATCTAGAAATATATTTTATAATAAATTTTGATTAGTTCATAAGAATATTCATATGATAAAGAAATTGATTTAGAATAATCGTTTCTACTTGTTCCTATGTTAGAAGTAATTCATATTTTATTAAAATGTTCTTCTTTTCATGGTTTCAAATTATGGAAAATAGATATCAAAACTTCTTTTCTAAATCTATTAATTTTTGATAAAGTGTATGTTATGAAATCCAATGATTTTGAAAGTAAAAATTATCATGATCATGTTTCTAAAATACCAATGGATATATATGTTTTGAAATAAGATCCTTTGTCTTGGTACAAAAGGATGACTACTTTTCATTAGATTTTAATTGATAAGGGAATTGTTGTTACATTTTTATTATTCAAGAAATTTCTAATTATATTTTGATTCAAAAAAATTATGATGTTGTTTTTATATTTGGATATTCAAATGTAAATATTTGTGAGGAATTTTTAAAATTTAAAGAATTTTCATTTTTTATTAGCATGATGGTTGAATTTAAATTCTTCCATGGTTTATAAATTTTAGAATGAAATGATTATATTTGTCTAAATAGATCTGAATATGTTACAAAATTTGTTAATTGAATTGGATAGTTTCATCTAGATGTACAATTACTCCCATGAGTACTAATTTGAAGTGATATTTAGATAAATATATAATATATGTTGATGTTAAAAACAATAAATGAATGATTGAATTAATATTGTATTTGAATTAATATAGGAATCATTTAATGTTTTCAATTAGTATGTGGGATTGAAATTAATGTGATCTTATGTAAAGTCACATTAAATCTGATTAAAGAATCAATAGATACATTAAAGGGTCCTCGAATCTTAGTTTTCTATTCGAATAGAACTAACATTGATTTGGAAAACTATTATGATTACAATTTTGTGGATTCAAGATATATAGAAAGACCAATTTAGATATTTTCCACTTAATTGGTTAATATTTTTTTCTTGGGATTCAATGAAATAAATTTTATTTCACTTTCAACTTTTGAGTCAGAATATAAAAAAGTTGCATAAGGATGTTCTCAATATCTGTGGATTAAACAAATAATTTAATATTTTTTATTATATTTCAATAATATCCATATTTTTTTAATAAAAATATGCTATTTCTATTTACAAAAATACATTAACATAATCTCAGACTAATCACATTGATGATAAAATATATTTTCATAGATATCATGTTGAAAAAAATATAATGATGTAATTTATTTTTATAGAAAACCAACTTGAAGATACCATTACCAAGCCCTATATATTACTATGTTTGATATAATAAACCATTTAATCGGTATTATAGAGATTTAAATTTACATGGCCTGAATTTATAGTTAGTTTTAGGTGTGTTTATGGGATTTATTTTATGATTTATTTGAAATCAATAAAATATAGAATAAATGTTTTGGAATAATTTTAGATATTTTCTATACATATTTGGGAATTAAATTACTATTTTAGTCTTATAATACGTACTAGATAATGATAATTTAGTATTTAAATATTTAGTTATAATAAAACAGAATTTTTGGACGGGTATTAAATTCAAATTTACAAACAAATTATAAAATCAGGATAACTGAATAGTGGTTTCATGAAACCTGATTTAAAAATTGATTGATTATTTGTTTCTCCATGATATATGTTTTGAAATATAAATATTATTTAAAATAATTAAATACAATTTTTTTTAATGTATTTGTTTATATTTCCAGTGAATTAAAATTTTATGTATTAATTTTAAATGATAATTCTTCTATTTAATCATTCTTAAAAATTTAAAAAATGTTTCAACATTTTTGAAATTATAAATTATTTTTTATTTATAAATAAGTACGATAATGTTGAGTTATTCATTGAAAAAAAAATTTGTTTTCATAATTATAAAGCGGTATATTTTTAATTCACTTTTAAAGTCTTAATAACATTAATTATTTAAAGTATGCTTAATCATGATCATATCAATATATTTATTGCATATTTAAATGTTTTTTAGGTTTATTAGTTCATAAAATACACTAATGTTTCTTAAACATTTACTATGATAAATAAGTCAATTGAGAGATTATAATATCATTTTAGTTATTATGGAACTACAATATTTAAAATTAAAGAAATCTAAAATTTGGAATAGGTTGTAACTTTTAATTGGAGTCAACTGGACCTATCAACAAACCTAATATTGTAGTCAATTGACGATTCCATCTTACCGCATGAAAAAAATGTACTAACCATATAACCTTCTAAGGAAGTCAATTTACCATGTCATTGAACCATGTCGACTGACCATCTCAACGTATTTCATGAACAAAATATACTGAATGTGAATCCTAACATGGGAGTCAAATGACTATCTTAACCTACAACGAGTGAATTTATATTTTTTTCTTACAATTACATGGGCTGATAGGCTCCAAATTTATTTATTCTCATTATGTTTTAAAAATAAAAAGGTATCCAAATTAATTATAAAAAATTAAACTCTGAAATAATCTCTATGATTTGAAAATTATAATGAATCATTGCATGTTTTCTTTTATAATATGACAAATTTCCAAATAAATGTTAATAAACATTTTAATGATAACAGTAAATGTATAAGTATGATTAATATTATTCTATGTTCTATGAATATATAATAAAATTATATGAATTTAAATAAAAAGGTTATAAATCTTATTCTGGTGTCATTAAGGTATGTTTTATGATTGATAATTTATATGTTTCTTTGTCTACAATTTTCAAGTGCCACCTACATGAAATTAGGTATGTGGATTTACTGGCATAAAATTGTATATATAGATTTTCTTGTGAATCCCCAACAAAAATATACTATATTGATCCCATATGTGGATATTACCATGTGAAGCTTTTATTTTTTATGGGATGTTATGAAATTAGGAATTATGCTATGTTCTACATAACATTTCACTTTTGAATTTTCTATAAATTTATTATGGATATAATTAATTATTTAATTTTTTTATAATTTGTTATTAATTTTTTAGAAGCAATGATCATGGATTTTAATTTTATTATTAATATATTATCACATGGTTTGAATTTTAATGTTTATTTCTTGGGAAAATACAAGTTCAAAAATAAATATGGTTGGAATGTGAATGGTTTGTCCCACATGCTTTATAAGATATTTCCAAGATACATTAATGATAATTATTATAATTCATCATTACTCTATTAATTATTCTAACATGTTATCACTATAAAAAATTAATTTAATTTTATATATCTTTGAAGTTACCCATGTGATAATTATTTTTTCACATTTAATATAGATATTTTAAACTATATTTGAAATGGTGAACTTCAATGGTCATTGGGTGATGAATATTTTTTTAAAATACAATTGATATATGGAATTAAATAGATTATGATAAATTAAAATAGGTTGATGATATTGTTTAACTATATAGGGATTTCAAATTTTGAGTACAACCTATGACTCTCCACAAGACCTTAACTATTTGATCCATTGTTGTTGGAGAGTTCACTACTACTTCAACACTCAAACTCATAATATAAATGTCTGGTTCTTTTGTTATTTATATCCACAGTCTATGTGTGTAATTTTAATATGTTATATTACACATTAAAATGTAGTCGTTCGGGCTGTGACTCCTAATAAAAAGTCATGAATTTTGTTTTCCTCATGTGAAAAATGATACGCTTACATGGTTGTGCCTCCAGTTAAAAAATTGAAGGGTTTTTGGTGTTTAATACTATAGGGGGAAATGATTTTTAATCATTTTTTACTCCATGTGATAAAGAGTCATTGTAAGATTCCATTATATTGTTTATTGCTGGTATCATTAGATGTAGTTCGTGAAAGGGGTGAAGTGTGGGGATGGATTATTTAGATCCAACCAACTATAAAAATATATTGTGTTATTTTTTTGTTGTTTTTTTGAATTATTATAATTAAAATAATATTATAATCCTTAAATTTGATAATACATTTTTGAAATTCCAATTCACACCCTCTTGGTAATATTTTCATCTTAACTCTAGAACAACAAAAGAGACCTAAAAATTAGAGAAATATGGATCATACAACACTAGATGGATATGGTGTATGTGTTCATAATTTATTTATAGAGAAAATTCCTTAGAATACTATGTTGAAATGATATAAAACATGATAATAAACCATTAATATGTATTGGTTTTATATTACAACATACATCAGAATAATCATAGTTTGATCTTTTATAGGTATGTACTATAAAATAGATAGAAATTTTTTTCTAGTGTTGGGATGTATTTTCAAATAAAAAAAATTTGATAAGTAGAATTTTATGGTTATAAAAATCATTTTCAATAACATAAATTTGTGGTTATTGGACACTATTTTTTCATTACACATTTATTCTTATAAACGCATAATCAGAGATATGGGAATTGATATATTTTGAAGAAGATTTATATGCCAGTAGACTATAATATTTTTTATCTAAGTTTAACAGGTGTATTTGTCTTATAATTGTGGATCTTTTATTATGTTAATTATATGAGTAGAAATATTATTTTATTAACAGGTATGGACTAGAAGGTATTTTCTTTTAGATTTAAGTAAAATGTTATACTATATATTATAATAAAATGTTTTATGGAATTATGAATTTGGTAAAAAAATTATATATTCCTTACTGGAAAATCTTATATATAACATTTATAATAATAAGATTATTGTTGATTTTAATTCCATATCCCACTATCATTGTCACCATGGATATATAAATGAGAAACACAATCAAAGGCTCTATAGAGATGAATTGTGGGAACAATTTGGCTATGAATTATATAATGCATGTGAATCTTTTTTATTTGGAAACATTAAAAGGGATTCCTTTAGGGGGAAATATGAAATGTATATTGGATTATTACATCTCAAAAATCGTGATTCATATGGAACAATTAGCACAAAAAAGGTTCACGATTTATGTACTTCATGTCCAATACATATGACTTTATTTTGTATGGTTATATATAAGTCCCTAGCATTAAACATCCCTTAATATTGATATAATTCAATAATTTCAAATTAATTCACATCAAGGATACGTTAACGTATATAGGTTTATAGAATTATGTAATAATGCATACATAACAACATGAATATTACATGTAGACACTTCACCTCACTATTTATTTTATCATAGAACCAAAAACTCATTAAAAATAGACCTGTTTTTTTCATGTTTTAACTGCTTGGCTTTTCCTTGATTCTATAATTCACTATATTCTTCATTATGTAATACGAAAAACATTTGAAAACATGTGATGAGCATAAAAATCTCAGCAAGGGGTACACAATGAATGAAAATTGTTTTCCATAGGATAACAATAAAACTATGAATACAATATCATAATGTAATAATTTCCTCTTTAAGACATTGTAAATATATTTCAATGAATATCAGCTTACAACATACCCTTTTGGTATCCAAAATATTACAATAAGTCCCATATTAATAAACATATGACATATAAAGGAATCATGGGACATAAACATGTATAAATGGAATAAAAATACTACTGACTTCCACATATATCACTAAATGGAATAGCCATATGACTGACTTATATACACAATGCATTAGAGGATAAAATGTTACCACTCATCATTTGATTATCAAAGAATCACCCATAATATGGTTTATCAAATGGAAACCTAGAATTGGTTTATCACGTAACAACCTATCAAATTTCCATGAAGAATTTTATAATCAAAAAACATAAAATATTATAAATATCGAAATTTCAACCATAACATTACATTTGAAATATCAAGAAATCATTACATGGTATTAATATATTAAATCCATTGTTAAAAAATTTTTAAAACCACAACACAAAAAAGGGAAATAAGTGATTTCTTTTTATTTTCAATTGTTAAAGACTATAGTGGAATCCAAATATCAAATAATTGTTATGTGGCACAGAAGTCATTGTCACCGCAAATGTTAAAAACATTTCTTTTGTCCTTTAGTAAAATGAATCATAGTAATATATTTCATTTAAATGAAATTAAAATTAATTGGGGTTTATTATACCCAATATAAAATAAAGAGGAATATATTATCCAAATATTCTTTAATGGGAGGATATTGAGAGGAATTCTAATCACATTGTGTCTAACTAATAGCATACCTTCACTATGGTCATGAATAATAATATTTGAATAATTTATAATTTCATTAGATCATTTTATAATTTATTATTCTTTTTATATCTCTAATTACAAAAGAAATAAAATTGTATAATTATTTATGATTGTACTAGACGTTTTATCGATAATTGGTACTTGAGTAAAAAACTCTTCTTTGATGTAAATTGTCCTTGTATTCAAAGAACTTCAACACCAGAATATTATTATTGATTTAAATATCATATATATCTAGTATATATGAATTTATATTATTCATAATATTTGGATATAAGAAATGAAATGCACCATTCATGGACACGGTATGCGTATGTATGAATAAATGATACATTCATTTCGTTGTCATATTAAAGGATTGAAAAAAATGATACATAGGTATGATATAATTATAGTATAATATAAATGTAATATATGTTACATAATTTCATTAATTCCATTATTTATCTATTACATGTATGGAATGAACGAGTTATATCATGTCGTGGGAGAGATACTCCCCACTTCCACAAATGAAATTATCGTTTTTACACATTATTGAAACAATAAAGGTATAATATATATAAAAATTAAATAATTACAGAGATGATATAAATAAAATAAATAAAATAAATAAATATAGTTCCATCATAATGGCCACTATTATATAAGGTAGGATAAAAGCAAACAATCATCATTTCATGATGCAATAGTTAGCCATCCACAGAAATATTATATTTGTATCCATTAAATATAGTTTCGTGTAAGTTTAGTTTAATTATTTACCATAAAATAATATTATTAGATTGATATTACTGATTTTTTTATGTAATAATAGAATAATATGATCATAGTGAGTAAAGAAGGAATATAAAACAATGAAACTAGAGAGAGGACGTCATCTATAAATTGGGTAACTTCATTTGATTTGAGATAACAGAAGCTGTCTTCAATTTCTTTCTGCACAAGTTAAGTATTTTTTGAGTAAGGTATGGATGTTGGGAGAATAATTTGAATAAGTTTGGAAGATATCAGGGGCTTTAGAGGCGTGAATAAGTGGGTAGAACATGTGGATTTTTATAAGAGTGAGGAGGGGCACATTAGGTATGTCATGAAATATTATTTTATTATATATTACATTTCTATTACAAAAGGAGCAAAAACAATTAATTAGAATATAATATGATTTTTATTCTAATATATATCATCCAATAATTTGTAAACCAATTTTCATTGTTTTTGACATATTTGAAATTATATTAAAAAAAATTTCTGAATCATAGATTTTGAGGAATTTAATATAATTTAATAAATTATTATATAGTTTATGTTTTGAATTATGTCAATTTTAGACACAATTAATAGTTGAATGTTTTTTAGGTTCATAACTACTTGATTCTTTAAAAAACATTAAATAAATGATAAAATGTCTTATTCACCAATATAATTAGTTTATGTCATTAAATATTTAAAATAATATTTATTTTCATTTTTATAATATCATTTTTTTTTGAATACTTATTAATGAAGAGACCAGTTCATCTTCATTATGTCATAAATAATACTATTTATATAAAATCGAAAAATTATAAAAAAAAATTATCATGATATATGAAGGATTTTTGTATTTATAATTACTTTTTATATTCAAGATATCAAATATAAAATGCCATTTAAAAATTGTATTCGTAAAAGATACAAGATTTTGTTACATTTTTCGTTACATTAAATTATTTAATATAACATGTCATTATGACACCCAAGTGGCTCCATGACATCCCAAAATCGACTCAAGAATGCCCATGGTCATACATATCTCATCATATAGTATTATTAAATGTTTTAAGATAGTTTAATAATATTATAATATTATTTGTTTACACTATTTTAAAATATTTACCATTTAACCATAATTAATACACTAATTACTAAAGATACTATTAATAATGTCCTTAAATAAAAGATACATATTTACACAATTTGGACCATATTATTCCAAATATGGAATCAATTTTTTCAAATTCAAGAAATATAATTTTTATAAAATAATTTAAAATTAATTCCAATATTTCAAAACTAAAAAGTGAGTTTTTAAGAAGTAATAACTATCAAATGGTTAACATGTGTCTATGTCAATTTTAATTGAAAATTTCATACAGGGACCAAAATTAGATTAAATGAAAAAAATCAATCTAATTACACTTCAAAACCAATTATAATGACAATATAAAAATATTAATATATTATAAGAAAAGAGTATTTTTAATTAAAATGTATTATTTTTTACTATTGATTAGAAAATGAATTTCATGTGAAAAAAATATTTCAACCAAAGTAAATTTTGATGTTACTCTTCAAAATAAAAAACTTATTTTTCCAAATAAAACATATATAAGTGACAAAAACTATATTTAAAAATGGTTCACCACTAAAAGGCAGTAAACAACGTTTTAAAAATATTAGAGTGTTTTATTCATAAAACTAAATTCATTCTAATTTTAACCATATAAAATTTATTGGATAAATATAAAAACATTTAAGAAGAATTTATAATTAAAATGTAGTTAGTTTTAATCATTTTCAACAATACTATTTCTAGAAGATAACTAACATTTAATGTAATAATATGGTTATTGTACTACTTTTCTTGTATAACTCAATGTTCTGTGAAACATATGATTTCTAAGAAACACATTTTTATTTGTTTACTACGCAAATGGAAAAAGTATCCCTTAAACATAAAATTAATATCTTATTTATAAATATTAATAGATACAAAAAGTATGATTCTATAAATATTTGGGATGTTACATTATTCCCATTTTGGAAATTGTGTCCACACAATTGTATTTACTTTATGAATTAATTGGGGGTATTTATCCATCATTTCATTTTTCAGATTCTCATGTTGCATTTTCAATTATATTGTATATTGAATATAATTTTACTTCATCTATCACCTTATTCCGCAAAACATTCATTATAAAGTAAATAATCTATACTCGTTTTTTCACAAAAGAAATATTCTCTTCGAACTAGACTACCAATGGACTCAATACATGTGATGGATCCAGAATATACTTTGTCATCATTGAACCTAAAACTAATTATGTGTCTTGGATAAAATTGGATATAAATACACCATGTATGAAACTGATAGGACTTTCTATAGGATTTGTCTAATGAACCTCTGACTCAGATTTCTCTTCTTACCAACAAAACATCACACTTTTCCATGGAGAAAAATTTAGAAATACATGATCACATACCTCAAAAAAAGAATCATCCTTCGGTTATCCCCATTACCTCTCTGACTGATTTGAGTTGATATTATGTTCTTCTAAATCAACTAATCTTTTTTCATATCTTAAACCAATTCTGGCCCCTTCAACTTCCTTTCACATAATTCATCTAAGAAGGCTATAGTTTGACAACTATTTCCATATAATGATTCAAATGGTTCTATCTATATAATTTAAAGAAAATTATTATTATAAGAAAACTCAACCAAAAAAAGATTTTTTCCCAACTTTCCTAGTAATCCATTGAACAAGTAGGCAGCACATCGTCGAATGTCGAATTTGTTTTTTATGACCATCCATCTGATTGCGGATAAATGTTTTTTATGAAATTTAATTCAATACCCAACGACTGTTGAACTTATTTCAGAAATTTTTACGTGAACCTACGATCTCAATTAGACACAATAGAGAGGGGAAATCCTTGTAACCTCACAATCTCTTTAATATATAGTTGAGAATGTAGATCTGCATAAAGAGTATCTTGAATGGAAATAAATTAGATGATTTAGTCATTTGGTTACTAACGTCTTAAATTGAAGTGTAACCTCAAGACGTCTTTGTTTATCTCACTATGAATTCTATATACACATTTTCCTATTTCCACATGGGAAATGGAAAAGGACAAAGTTTCTATTTCAGTAACTTTTAATCTACTTTGTCCTATTAATAAGTCAAACGCTTCATTGAATAGTTAGTAAAATATCTTTTCATTCTATTCTAATAGACTTACTCTTGAATATCTATGTATATCTTAGTAATGCAAGGATAAATTGAAAACAGAGAACTGTGCGATTGGCATAACCACTCTTTCGTCAATTGTGAATTACAAGGAACATATAATCTTTTAAAAACCTCAAAATATAGTCTCTATCAATGTTAATTTCATGTAACATACACTTCTGATCCAATTCAACTTTTTTATGCTACTCTTTGTCTTATTTCTATGGTTACATAATTCTGCCCAATAGAGAAGATTTCACATCAACCTAAAACAAAATCGAAGAACTCCATACACCAACGTATTCCAATGAAAAATTTATCAAATCAGAAACCAATAGATATCGTTACAAACATATAATTTTTAATGTAGAAATACTCTTTTTAATCAACGTACCAACCACCTTATTTTCCTTTCCTTGATGGTAATGAATCATGACATCATAATCCTTGATTAATTCCAACCACCTTCTCTATCTCATTTTCAATTTTTTCGGAGTGAATATATACATAATATTTTTGTATCAGTATATATTTAACACTTTAGTCCATACAAATGATGTATCCAAATTTTTAAAAGAAAAATAACATTGGCTATTTCCAAATCTTATCTAAGGAAATTTCACTCATGATTTTTAACTAACGTTACAAATAGAAAATTAAATGATCATTCTACAATATGATACAACCCATTCAATTCAATGAAGTAACACTATATATTAAATATTCACCACTTCCTGAATATAATTCCAATAATATAGAATTCAACAATGTTCTGTTCAATTCTTGAAAACAAGAATCACATTCATTTTCCGAGATGAATATAACACCTTTTTGAGTTAACTTATTCAGAGGGAAAGATAACTATGAAATGTTTTCAACAAATTGTACATAATAACTTGATAATCTATGAAATTTGTGAATATCTATGGTATTGGTAGGTCTTGGCCACTCTTCAAAAAAAATTTATAAGGGTCAATAGTTATTCTATCTTTAAAAACAATATGTCTAATGAATTAAATTTTTTGCAACCAAAATTTACTCATAATAATATTTCCATAAAGTTTCTTTTTCTTTCATGGTTTTAAAATAATCTTAAGGTGACAATAATTTTTGTACATGATTTTATAAAATACCAAAATATAATCTATAAGCACAAACAAAAACATATCCAAAAAATGTTGAAATTCTCAATTTATACATTCTCAACACAATGAGAAAGTTTTTCATATCTATTAAACTCATAAAAATCTTACCCCCTTGGATATTTCATCTTCATTCCTATGTAAATCCAATTTATCTAGAAATAAATATCAATCATAATATTTGGGATTACCTTGAAAATTTTGTGAATTTTTATTCATATTCAACTGTAGAATCTTCAACCTTTTATCTCAATTCCAAAAACTGATTTTCCAACCTAATTCGAATATCCCTAGGAATATATTTCTCAAGGATTTTATTCTTAAATTTGTCCCATTCCATGGCATCAATCTCTTCACTTCGAATGATATTTTTAATCATTTACCAAAACAGATCGACTTCACCAACAAAATGATAAATAGTAAGACTAACCTTTTGATTGATTGAAAATCCAATTACATCAAAAATTATTTACTCATTCATTAACACTCCCCTTAGATTTGAAAGTGTCAGGTAATATTATAAATGATGTGGGAAGTTTTCTTGATGAAATTATCTATGATTGACATATGCATGTATGGTTGGTCTATTTGATCTCATGAATGGACACCACCACCATTTATCACCTAAGTCAATAGACTCATCACTACATCAAACTATTCAGTTATGATTCTAACCATCTCAATATTTTGATTTGGATGGAAATTTCCATTTTAATGCTTTCCCAACACAACAACTCTCTTTCCCTTATATAAAACCACTCTAAACAATCCTATCATAAATAAAGAAATATGGTAATCATCAAATTCATTATCATTTCAATTTGACCATAAAGTTAAATCCATTTATGTCTATTCTATTAAAACTGTTATAACTCGTAATGTTATCTAAAATGACCTTAAAAATCAACTATAAGGCCTCATCATTAAACAATACTTAATATTGATATTAGTCGATAATTTGAATTTAATTCACATTGAGGATCTTTTCATGTTTACTGTTTTAATGAATTTGTCCATAACTAATATATAAAAACCGGAATATTATAGATAGAAACTTATACTCACTATTAATTATTTCAAAATATAGAAAACTCTATAAAATATATATATATTGTGTCATGTTTTAGACAACATGAAATTTTATTGATCCCTTTTTTGAATTTATTATTTATTAATTCCATTGAACAAAATTTTAAATTAAAGGATGAGCATAAAAATCTAAGTAAGATACACATAATGAAGAAAAACATTTAATCTTGGGATATCATGAAAACAATGAATATAGTTTCATAAATTAATACATTTAACCAATACGAAGTATGAAATATACATTGGTGAATATAAACTCCTTAATAACAATTTTTTTTCAAATAGTATACCATAAATCTAATAGATAGTAATATATAACGTATAAATGTAACAAGAGGAATAAATATATTTAAATTGATTATGTATATTGTTGACATCCACACATATTACTAAATGGAATATCTAAATGACCGACTTCCATACCGAATGCATTAATGGTTATAATGTAACCACACATCCAGGTTTTTTCAAGGAAACACCCATCGTTTGGTTTTTCATGTAACCACCCATCATTGGATAATAATGTAACCAACCGTCAAATGATTAAATACTATGATAAATTCCTAAGACATAAAATATTAAAAATATAATCATTTCACCAATAACATTTAATTTTCAAACAATAGAAAGAATATCAATATATTTAAATATCAAATCCATTTTAAAAACCATTTTTTTATCAAAACACCCCAAAAGAGAAGAAGGGATTTCATTTCCTTTTAAAAACATTATAGCTTATGGAGGAAGCTAAATATCAAATAAGTGTTCTACCAGGGGATAATTCATTGTCACCACAAACGTTAAAAACATTCATTTATTTTTCATAGTAAAATTTATTGTAAAAAAATATTCCATTTGAATGAAATTAAATGTCAACGAGGTTTATTTTACACCATATAAAATAAGGTGGTGTAAATTATCAAAATATGCCTCAATGATATAAGAATTATAAAAAGTCCCTTACCTTTTGTCTAACTTGTTACATACAATCATTATGTTTCGGAATATTATCCTTAGGTTTGTTTCTACATGTTTGTTAGCCTTTCTAATTTTTTTCTTTTTATATCAAATATTACAAAATTTTATGAATTACATAATTATTTATGTTTGTATCTATTGTTTTGTAGATATTTTGTAAATGATTTGAAAACGAACTTGTTTTGATGTAAATTATCCATGTGGTCAAATTATATCCACTATACAATATTATTCATGATTTAGATATCATATATATTTTATATATATATATATATAATATTCTTTATATTTTTATATAAGAAATTAAATTCCAAGTTCATTGAGACGGAAGGTCTTACGTACGCAAGAATGCTACATTCATTTCTTTGCAACATTAATGGAATAAAAACTAAATTATTCATAGATATATTATATTTATAGTATAAAATATATTTTATATATATTACATATGTTAATAAATTTTATCTATTATATGTTCCACGAATGAAATGAATGATTCATATAACATTTATGTGACGGTATTCCACACTTCCTCAAATTAAATTATCATAGTTAGAAATTATGGATTGAATAATAGTACGTTGAAAATAAAAATTACAGGATAATAGAGAAAATATAAATTTTAAATAAATAATTTATAAATATAGTTTCATCATAATGTCTTCCAGGAGATGTTGTAGGTTAAAATTGAATAACCATCATTTAGTGAGGAAGTAGTTCACCACCTTGGGAAACAGTATGTTTGTATCAATTAGAAGGAGGTGTGTTTAAGTGTGGTTTTAATCCTTATCATTAATACATCCTAGTTTATTGTGGATAATATTTTTTATGCAATCAATGAATAAGAAGACCATATGCAGTTAAAAAAGAAAATAAAGGAAATGAACTTGAGAGAATACATTACCTATATGTGGGGTAACTTCTTTTTGATTTGATCCAAAAGGCATTCATGAATTGTCTTCTTACCATGGTAAGTCTTTTAAGTGTAATTTAGGGATTTTGGGAGATTACATATATATAACATTGATGAGAAAAGGGGATTGATTGGTGTGAGTATGTGGGTATAGGAGCTGGGCATTTATAACAGGGAGGAGGGGCACTATAGGAAGGTCTTGAAATATTTTTTTTATAAATTCAATTTCGATTAATAAAGGTCCAAAACTCATTTAATTAGAAAATAACTTGTTTTTGGTTCTAAATATAAATCATCCCATAATTTTTAGGAAAATTGTGAATATATTTTTGTCCTTATATTTTGGGAATAACCGTTATTTTACCCTTTTAAACCTAATAGTGATTTCATATTATTTACGCATTTTGGGTAAATATAATTTCCATATCATATCAAAGAACCCAAAAAAAGTTATTTATGACATTTTGGAACTTATCAAAACCATTGGCCAATTTTTTTTAGTAATTTAATATCATTTAATAGGCTATATTATATTTTATGTTATGAATTATGTCAATTTTGGACACTATTTATACATGAATTTTTTACAAATTCATAAACAATTTATTCATTCAAAACACCATTTAATAAATCTTAATATTTAATATTAATATATATTATTAGTGGATGATATAAATTAGGTCAAATAATATTTATTTTAATATTTATAATATCATTTATTTGGATCCTGTATTAATAAAACAATCACTAAATAATCATTGTGTCATAAATAAAATTATTTATATAATGTCTAATAATTATAAATAAACCATAATGATGTATGAAATAGCTATATATTTCACATAAATATTTATAGAAAAAATTATAACTTATATATTCCTAATAAATGTTTTTCTTGAAAAATATACAACATTATGTAATATTTCTCTTTAAATTAAAATAATTATTATAACGTGTCATTATCACACACTAGTGGCTCCCTGGAGTCCCAAAATTGACCCAACTATATCCATGGTTTGATATATCTCATCCAATAAGATTAGAACACGTGTTAGGGTAGTTTAATATTTTTTTAATATTTATTTACCATTATTTTCCATATTTACCCTTTAACCATGCTAAATAAAATAATAATTAAATTTACTATTCATAATGTCAAAAACTAATAGGTATTTTTTTACAGAATTCATACGATTTGATTCCAAATGGGGAATCTATTTTTTCCCATTTAAACCACAGAACTATCATAAATAAAAATAAAATTAATTCTTGTTGTCAAAACCAAAAATATGATTATTAAGAAGTAATAATATCAAAACAGCGACACGTGTTTATATCCAATATCAATGGAAAATTACATCCAAAGATCAACAGTAGATTAAATTATAATAAATAATCCAATTAAACCTTAAAACCAATAAAAATAACCATATAACTATATAAATAAATTAGATTAAAATTTTGTAAAAATTAAAATGGAGTGTTTTCTACTATTCAATAAAATATGAATTTCATCAGAAAAATACCAAAATTTCATCCAATATTATTTTTGTTTATCTGATCCTAAAGAAGAAGTTTATTTTGTAAAATATAACATATATATGTGACAAAATATATATTTAAAATGGTTTATCCATTAAAAGGTGGTAAAACATCTATTTTAAAATAATGGAGTATTTTATTATAATAATTTGATTAATTCTAAATTTAAGCATATAAAATTTGTTCAATAAATGAATAAAAATTCAAATATATGTATAATCATATTGTAGTTATTTTTGATCATTTAGTTTAATAAATACATTACACATTTAATACAATTTAAAATAATAATATAATTATTGTATTACTTTTCGGAATAACTCAATGTTGTGTGCATCGTAAAATTTCAGAGAAACTAATTGTTGTGTACCGAGTACACTATCAGAAAAAGCATCCCATTAATGTAAAATTAATATATTATTCATAAATAATAATATATATTAAAATTTAGGATTCATAAATAAGTGGAATGCTACATTATATGTTTTGGATGATACACATGAGTGAAACTTTTTAAAAGTTCAAAATGTTTAATAATAATAAACCTAACCTTCACTGAAAAAGTGTTTAGTTTCTTTCATAAGGCTGGGTGGGGAAAACATAATCTAGGAACTCACTATAAATTTGAGATTTTGTTGAATTTTTCCAAAACACAATAAACATAGAACAACACAATTTAATGGTTTTCTTAAGAGGATGAGTAATAAATTATTAGATGTAGTTCAATTGATGATGAGCCTTTGTGAAATTCCTTTTAAATTCTACGGTTGTAAATCCACAACTCCAGTAACATGGATCAAGTGGTTATTTCAACAAATTTATATATCATATATATATATATATATATATATTATTGGATCTATTAGTTTAGTATTATTGGGAATTAGATACATAAAAAAACATTACATTAAATTGGAAAATTAATATAGATCACATAAAAACCATATTATTTTCATTTGTTGATCCACATTTCATGCATAATAATATTAATAGACTCCTAGGAAAATAAGAATTTATATAAAAGTGATGAGATAAGATACTTAGTAAGGGGCGACGTACAACATAATTTATCATTGTATATGCATGGAATAAATAATTTGGTAAGAATAATTGATTTAAATAATACCATAAAAATGATATTGTGAGCTTAATATATATGCAGAGATATCATAATAATAAATAAATTCATGGATTACAATAGCTAATCTAATAGTAATGAAATAAATAATAGTGAGCAAAATAAACATATAATTAAGGCCTTATTCCATAATATCATACATAAATACATAATACAAACACCAAATATCCATGCTAGTTTGTCTAATGAGGCCCTCTGACCCATTGAGGGCATATTTAATTCTAGTCACCACCAATCTTATAATTAGCCTAATTCAATTATAATTTGGTGATAATGGTTAAATAACACATATCAAAATATTACCTGATGAACCTCATACATAATCTTCTTTAAATAATAAATAGATATATGAAATTAATTTTTTTCCCATTTAGTGGAATAATATATCAGTCTAGGATAATATCAAAAAATAAACTCAAAAACTATTTGATATTCACAATGTAATGGAAAATATCTTTATTAATGTAATATCAATTTCATTTTATAATGATATGATTAAAAAATAGTCATTTTGTTTAATGGTTTATAATGATTAGAGTCTAAAATGTGAATAATCTAAAGAATATCACCAGGGTGTATCAAACCAAATGTGCAGTTTGGCCCATTTTTTAAACTCCAAGGATGATCGATTTAATATCAAACCAACCTTATTTATTAGTATCAAAACTCAGTGCATCTAAATGTTAGAATAAATACACTTTTTTAATCTATTTAGGTCATTCTTTTCTAGGAAACCACAAACTCTAAATTATACCAAAGCATTATATGTTTTCTTACATTATGATTTATATCATTGGCACGAATTGGAATAGAATAGAAATGAAATATATTGAAAGGTAATTATTAAATAAAATTGATATGAAATTTTTTAATAAATATATATTTAGTATTAAAATATTTCATATTGAAATGAAACTGTATTTGAATGGATTTGACAAACAATGAATTCAGATCTGAACCCTTACATGCAAATTAACAGTATTAAAATTGGAAAAGGTACACCTTATAAATTTAGAAACTCCTTAGGGTGATTCTTGAGAGGGGAAATGGGAAAGTAATCATTCTAATTATTTTTTAGTGAAGTGTAATTGATTGATGACAGGGTATTTAAGGATCATGGGTGATAATTTTTTATTAATATTTAAAAATAGATTATAGGATATAAAACCACATTATCTTCGTTTCAGATAATTGTTATTGAAATTTAAGACATGGTAATTAAAATTTATGAAATAGTTCATGGGATTTTAATATTTTATATATGAAATATATTATTTAATATTATTTTTTACATTAAAATATTATTTTCCTAAAAAATATAATTTTAATAGAATTCGTTTTTTTATATTCTGTTATAGGAATCAAAAAACAATTTAATTCAATAGAATACTCTATATTAAAAATATAAATTATATTGTGTCATTGATTTAATTATATTTAATAATATATATTGTTTACATCATAGTGAAGACATAATATTTACCATATATTTCTTCTATATATTACAATTTAGTGAAAAATTGTACCATTTGAGAAAATAATGAAAAAATCGACATGATTTTTTTTGGATATGCTTATTTCAAATTTAACTTTTTTTATAAATATGTATACTTATATATATATATATATATATCAAAATTTTAAGTATGAAATAAAAATAGTTTTATATTATAAAATAACATGTTTTTCGTCAAAACTCTAAAATCTAATTCTTATAGTGAATCTTGTTTTCTTTGAAGTCATGTGTGTATAAATATATTATTAAATATTATTTAATTTAGATTTTTTAAATATTTATTAATTATATTATTATAAAATCATTTTTCTTATTTTACTATACACTTCCATAAATAATGGTTTCATTACTATTACAATGGTCATATTCCATGATGAATGATTCTGTTAGTCAGATTCCAATATTCTTATATCTCATAATATATAAAATTATTATAATACCTTAAGATCATTATTAACCTTATTTTATATTATATAACATTTAAATTCCAGTTATTATTGTTTTCATTATACCAAAAATGCATCTCATATACTAGTTATTTCTTTTTAGTGCATAATCCTCTAGAGTTTAATATTATAGTGCTACCTCACATTGAAACTTGTTATATGATAATTTTTATCTGCTTTTGTGAATTTAATATTCTATAAATTTTTTATCACTGTGTGTTGTACCATTATGACGAAATAATATAATGTACACAGTTCATATGTTTTTATGATCAACTGTTTTTTATAGTAGAATATCATGTATTACCATCAATCACTAAATAGTTTTTCCTATAAATTTGGTGGTCAAATTAATTTATAATCTAATGGCGTCAATTCATCCTCATTGATTCATTATGGTCCCATGTTTCTTACACTATATTATTATTCCCCCATTCCACATTCTCTTATTGGATTATCTGATTACATAAAAATTTCAATGTAGTGATAATAATAAATATATGATTATTATTATATTAAATTTTAGGCTCTATCTCTATTTCCTCAATGTAGAGTAAATATATTTGCTCTAGAATATATGCTTTGAACATCAAAACATAGACAAAACCATGCATTTTGGAGTGGTTAGGTGAAAAATACAAATGTCATGTCATGTCACCAATTTACTCTAATTTATCAAAAGCCTAATTAACCTTGGACATGGATTTCACTTATTATCCTACATTGTGACCCCCTCTAAGGGGATACATTAAAATTTAGGAAAATATCCTACATAAAACTCTATTTCATTCATTCAATTTTTAGAAAAAAGTCTATTCCTATATAAAACCATCTTCATATGATCTGGATATCTTGTACCGTCTCTTTTTTATCCTCAACATGTAATGTATGAAGTATTGGCCTTTCACAAATTTCATTTTAAAAATGTTAGTGTTTTAAATCCTTTCCCATACTACCCATCTAACAGTTCCTTTTATATATCCAAAAAGAATCTATTATTATGAAAAAATTCAACCATTGGTATGTAGTGGTCCCATTTCTCTTGAAAATAAAGTGAAAATTACCATAACACATCCTCTATGGTTTTGGGGTCCTTTTAGACTGCCCATCAATTTGAGGATGATAGGTGGTGCTCAAATTATTTTTAGTGAGATACTACTTTTGAAGTCACATATAAAATTCTGATGTGAAATGAGGCTCCAAATCTGATATAATCATTAAAGGAGTACAGTGAACTCTTACATATTCATTGTTATAATTTTTTTAATATGTTCAAGGGGTAGATCCTCCTTTATTTCTATAAAATGCATAAAATTACTAAGTAAATACACAATAAAATATATAGAATCATTCCACTTATATGTATTAAGTATCATTACAATTAAATCAATTGTGATATTATCCCATTTCCATATTGATATAAAGATTGGTTACATAAAACCCTACAGAATTTTCCTCTTATTCTTTAGTTCTTGTATAAAATTAATTTCACACATTTTCAACAATTTCCCACTTCATCATATCCCACTAAAACTTCACTATTATATTTGTATACACCTTGGTATTACATTATTATATAGATATGGTAAATCCATTTAATTCATTTAGAAATTCCATCTCTAAATCAAATAATAATGGTAAAAATATTATATTTCCAACAAAACAACACCCCAACATTACAGTCAGCGTCTTTAAGTCTACAATCTTTCAGAAAATTGATTTTATTTTGTAAAACGGTTCCATCTTGTTGAAAATTAATTTTCATCACAAGTTAACATGGATGGAAAATTAATTTGGTTATGAATTAATTTTACCCTTCTCAAATAATTTTCATGTCATTCATTACTAAATCTATAAATATTAGATTCTCTTATACCCTCTTCCTGGACATGTCTCTTTGATCATTACAACTCAATGTGTATGCCCCCTTGTTTTCCTTCCTAGGGTGGTAGTGTATTCTGTAGACATAGTCCATCAATATTCTGAGCCATCAATTTTTTCTCATGTTATGATCCTCCTACTTGAATATATTCCCTAAATTTGTATCATCCAAATATGTTTCATATATTTTACTATATATATAATGCCTCCAAATCAAAAATATAAAAATTTCAATTAGAAGATCAAGATCATATGCTGGGTAGATTTTCTCTTGGGAATCTTCATCTAACACTATTCATAATTATCATTATATCATTATTCCTAAAACAACACCATATTTCTCTATATGATTCATCATTTTATATAAAAAATTATTCGATTCCCATGGTTATGGTTAATTCCAACACATTGGTCAATCTCTTATTTAGTTACTAAAATATTTTTTAAAATTCCTTAATCCATGTGAATTTGACCCCGTTACATGTCAACATAGTTAATGGAGTGTCAAAATGAAAAAAATATCTAAAAATTCACTAATAATAACTAAAGAATTCAAAGAATATATGTATCTTATTTATATTAATTGGTGTGGCCCATTATTTCTCCATTTTTCTATTTATAGGGTCAATAAATATTTTATCATTGTATATAATATGGAGATGAAAAGAAATATGCTAAAGAGAAAATTCACACTTATAAAATATCCCATATAGCTCCTTCAGTCATAGTGTCTCAAGAAAATTCATTCGATTATCTTTAAGTGATTCATAACACTCAAAGTATATTCAGATATCATAAATAATGAAAAAATAAATATTATGATGTCAACACATGAATACTCTATTGATGATATAAATAAACAATGAGGGGAAATTTTTTATTCCTAATTTAATTACATTGAACTCATAATGTATATGCCTTATGAAAAAGGTCATCTCTATTACATTATGCTTTTGAATTTCAATTTATGATTACAAGAACAGAGATCAATATTTTAGATTTATTTTATCTCTAGATGTTTATAAAAATACATTAGTATGCAGTAATATATAATAGTTTATAATGATAATTCTATTGATTTACCTCTATTTGGTTGAAAACAAAAAAATCTAATATTCTTAAAACAAATATTATAGATAATCCCCAAGAATAAAGATTAGGGAATATGAATCCTTTATATCATAACTCTTGTAGTTCTTTCTAAAATTCAACAAATTCTACACGTGATAATAAATAAAGAGGCAGATATATGGGATTTTCATTAGGGATTATATAAATAGACATTTGAAATTAACAATCATGTGGATGTACATGTAATTATTATGTAAATAAATCATTATATTCATTTGTAGTAGCTATATATTCTATTATTAGGAATCATCCTTATACATTAATTCATCAACACAAATATTTTCATTAAGACAGACCACTACAGGTGGTTCCAGATAAGAATCTAGTAATGAAATATACCTACTACAATATGGGATTGTGTTCCATCCTTAGATATTATAGTCTTCTTTTATCAGAAATATATTACATTTTACTTTGATTGATAATCCATTTAACTGATCTTTTTTTCAACCATTGGTATATAATTATTTTTTCAACTATGGAAACTCTTTTTATATTGATATATGTTTACCAATATACTATTGATTCAATTACACTTAGACAAGGTGTATTACATGGACACTCATTAATTAATAATTCATATCTTGATTCAATGTTATTAGAACAATTTGAATATATAAAAGAGTTTATATATCAAAAACCAAAAAATTTTGTATGGACATTTCAGTTTATCATCACATGACTATCTATGACATCATTTAAGACCACAAATTCTATAGTTCTGATTGTATTTTCATGACTACATTCAAATGGTCCTTTCAGGGGTAGACTATGTTGAGGATTGGAGAAATTGATTAATTAGTGTATCATCCACTTATAATTAGATCATTGGAATTTATTAAATTATATCCTTCAATTACACTGATGAGTTTCATAGCTTTTATTTACATAGTGAATGAAAATTTCCAAGTACATAAAGGATAAAATAGGGTTTTTATTTCAAAGAATTATTACATGTTATAAGTTATACAATTCCCTCCATCTTCTTTTCAAAATTTCATTCAACATGGTTCTCATGTTACCTATTAGACAATTTATATACTAAAAAAATACAATACATGGATAAATCTATCCATCTTGATTTCATTTTACAAAATCTACTCATAAGATGAAAATGCATGAGTGAATAATGACATTGTAAGTACATCCATTACTAAATTAATGAATAGATTGTTCCCACTATTAGAATTGTTTAGTTAATATTCAATATATATTTATAATCCAATAAATATTTCCTCATACTCAATAAACAATTTCTATTTCTTTTTACATAAAAAACTAATCTCTTTTGCATATCAGTTCATCAGTCTTGAAGAAAATATTTCTCCATTATTATCACATAGAATATTTACCACACTAAGTTTTTTATATTTTTGCCATTTTTGTTTTCAATCTACAACAAATATTAATCAGCATCTCTCCATAGATTATATATAATCAAGATAAACATTCATGTTCAATAAATCCCAAATAAAGGAATAACTTCACAAAATAATTGATATATTTGTCAATCACTAATGGATTAATGGTTCCATGAAATTCTAGAGTTTATTTCCTCATGAAATGGTCAAACATTATTTAACATTATTAATTTATAAACAGTTTCTACCTACTGGGAGAGTGTTATTTGTAACATGAGTTATTTTGAAATAGATAAATAAAATCTATTATACTCTATTATAATATTTATTTAATTTACACAGATGGAAATATGTAAACTTATTACAAGAATTGAAA
Organism: Viscum album; assembly: GCA_963277665.1. NCBI lineage: Eukaryota > Viridiplantae > Streptophyta > Magnoliopsida > Santalales > Viscaceae > Viscum > Viscum album. Next base: position 1,678,031,050 of record OY728133.1, read on the forward strand.
TAAATTCCTTTCCTTCCATTGGACCCCATTTCTAAATTATGTAATATAAAAATATATTTTATTAAAAAATCAATTAATTATTAATCATACTATATGAAGCCTTTGAATTTATTACAAATAAAAACCATGTAATATAAAAATATTTCTACAATATCCTAATGGTTTTTCAGAAGTTATTGTTTCTACTTAACAAGATTTTATACCAATTGTATCATCCATCAATAGTAAAATATATATTGTGGTTATTTTATTACATTGGTAAACAATAAATAGATACCATGATCCAACAGTTTCGAAAATATCATGAAACTACATATGTAAAATAATATTATATTAAATTGTAAACTAAATACACATTATGTGAAAATAAAAAAAATTATTATTTCTATTCAGAAATCTATTTGTCACACATTTTTATCATCATGGATACTTAGCTAAATAGGAATCAAAATAAAATGGGTGTGCACCGACACTCATTATGAGATCATGAAAGTTGCTATTTTAATTGAAATTGATTATAAATAACATTTGGGGGTTACAGGTTATAAAACATTCATTGTATATATTATGAAGAAATCATTTCACTAATAGCGATATACAATTATTCATAGATATTACTATCTATGAAAATATACTTTCATTATGATATATATCAAATGGATTTTTAAACTATTTCCTTTAATATTAATTTGTTCGATGATGTGTATTTGAAACAACTTGATTGTTTTTTTGTTCTAAAGGAGTCTTCCATGGTGTGAATGTTACAATGGTACATTTATGTACTAAAGAAATATTATCAGAGTAAGAATAAATGGTTTTATTATTAACTAAAATATGATGGTTTTATGAAAAATGCAGTGTATTTATTTATATATAGAAATATTAGTGGGAGTCCAGTGGCTATTCAGGTTGTTTTTTCATGGGAATGTGTTCATGGAACTATAAAAACACAATGGATCTTTTCATCTTTGATATTACATCATGAAATTTTTTTGTGGGAATGCTTTCTTAAAAAAGGTAGTAACTTGCGAGATTTTCCATCATTTTTTCAGAACGAACGTTGGTTGATAAGGTTATAGATCTGGATGATAAAACATATTTTTGTTGATTTTTACCTATTTTGGGAAATCTTATATATATAAGACATTATTCATGAATTCATCCCATATTTGAGTGAAGAATAAGTTTTCCCATGCCAGCGGTATGTCGTTTGAAATCGTATTATGTAAACATTTGTGCATATAATCATTATCATATCAATGTGAACAACTATATGTATTGGTGGTTCTCAATTGATAGTACAATATGAATGTATCAAATTTTATCAATTATTTTTGTATTAATAATTTATTATTGATTTAAAAGAGGTTGTGGTTTAAATATTCATAGATGGGCTCTCAAGAATATCTCACAAACTAGGAAAGCGGTAGATGTTCAAGGTGTTAGTATCAAGCGCAGGATAGGTGATTACTATGCATCCTTTTAAATGAAATAAAAACAATATATCTTGGTGATTCTTAATGAAACATTTCACACCACATAAAGTTGTTATTTCTATGAAAGATACATATGAGGTAATGTTAAATGGTATGCAAATTTTTTAAAAAGGTTCCTACAAAGTATTGGTGTGAGGATTGCGCTTGAAGACGCATTATTGGATGACCATGAAGTTCACATATTAAAACAATATTAAGTAGTTATCATATGTAATGAGTCCTTGTACGGATGGTAATTTCATGGAATTCATCCCAGTGATGCTAATATGATGAGACACATACAAAATATGGCACTTCGAGTGGGGGTATGATTTTATCAATAGTATGGTACAATAATGGGATGATCCATGTGGAATATGGCATTTTTTGATGTGAATGTATTAATTTAAGAAATATTGACTAACAAATATGTATATACAACTAACGATAATAGGGTCGTATGAGCAGGGAAAATTATGGGGTTGATATTGGTTTTGATACTTATGGAGAAATCCCACATTTTCTAATTAGTAGGAATCAAATCCTATATATTTTGAGATTCACTGTTTAAGGATATGTGACAAGACAATAGCTTGAAGATTATCATCATGCAGTTTAAACAACAGTTTCATCAATGGTTTAATGATAGAATATTGAGTGGGGGATAACACATTGGGATTTCTCAACGATTCCTCAACAACTATATTTTTGTGAAGGCCTTGATATTTTGGACATACACCTAGAAATGTCCCATATGGAATGAATTTTTAATTTTATGAATATAATGATCATATTAGTTTATATATGAACATGTGAAATTGTATTTATAATAAATAAGAGATAATCATAGATCAATCCTATTGAATGATTTTTTAAAAATAATTAACATGATTTGTATACCTAAATTAGAGTCCCATCAGAATTTCTTCCTTCATGCTAATAGCATGAGCAATGTAAAAATGATGAAATAGTAAGAAAACATATAAGAAATTATAGGGGAATAATCCATGTAGTATTTAATCATTTTGATAGATTTATATATATTGATTAAATTAATCATCTATCTTGGAGAGACTACTCCTGGTTCTTCTTGATAGAGACCCTTTTAATAAAGGAAAATACATTATTTTGATAGCCTTGGAGGTTCTACATATTTTGGAGGAAGATTCTAAAGCATCCTTTTATCAATAGAAAACACAATAATATAGTCTTTTACTAATGAACATTCCCCAATCATATATATATGTGTGTGTTGGGAGAGGTTGTTTCTTATCCTTTATCGGGGTTAGGACATGATGGGATAGAGAGATATGGGTAATTCAGATACATTCTGACGAGTCTATGGTTAATTTAAATTCTTCTTGGTATGGTAACATTGATAAGGGAGAAATAAATACCACAAAGGGCCTATTTTATAAAGGGGGATTTCAACAATAAATGGGATTCCCAAAAAAGGAATCGTTTATAAGAGGACCTTATTCAGGAAGCCCCTTCCTCACAAAGGGCTTACAGATGACTTAAATCATTACATTTTCATCATGGATTTTAATATGAAGGTCCAACATACGACTTACTTTATTAATGTAATTTTTAGAGCTTCATTAATGAATTTTTCGGTGGGTTTTTGTATGTTAATAATAAGATGATTTCTAGGAGGTGTGATTTGAGTTGAAAAGACTGAGAGGTATTGATGTGTGTTTATTAGGAAATGAGGATTGATTGGTGTTTTCATTTATTTTCAATTGACAAATGACTCAAAAAAATTATGTTATAAATATAAATATTTTATATTGAGTGTTCTAGATAGATAATGTTCAGTCGGATAGATTTAGGTGATCAAATGAAAGGGGAATAATTTTTTTTGATTTATTTATATTTGCATTGGATGGTGATGATTTGGTTGTGGAGAGTAGAAAACTTATATTAGATACATTTTTTCTTGGAAAACCAAATCATGTGATTAATTTATAATCATTTATTTTCAATTTATCATGTTTATATTATTATATTCATAGTTCTATAATAATCTTGTTGATGAAAAAGTTCCTTAAACATGGTGGAAATATGGTTTTCAGAAAATGCTAAGTAATTTGGATGATGTAGAAGAAGTAGATTTTGATGAAGAAATGTAAAATTTATACAAGATAAACTTATATAATGTTCAATATGTAAGGTGGTGATGTTATAGAAAATGAAAATACAAGTTTATTAGAATGGGGACTCTAGGATTGTAGATGATGATTTTTAAAAAATCATACAAAAGCATCCGAACTCAATCCTCAAAAAAAAGTTATGATCATTAAAATATGATGTTTTTTTAAATATATAGATTGAACTATATTTTTAAGAAGAATTGAATAGTGATTTTTATTAAAATTTGTGAGATAGAAATTCCCATGATGATTACATTGGTATAAGATTTATGAAGTCATTAGGCTGAATGTTACCTTATGAAGAAGTTTGTATGAATGTGTAATGGGAAATGGTATTTATTCTTTACAAAATTCTATAAAATAATTAAATTAGACAATGATGATATGGTAGTAATATTATCCAATAATCACCATGGGAAAATGAATTATTCTAGATATGATATCAGGAATGTTTGAAGACTATTGAAACTGAGTTATTATGAATGCATTTATAAGGAATTTTTGTTACTATTTGTTTAGATGTTTGAAGGTGATCCGATGAAAAATGTAAAGATATGGATATTCAATGTTTGAGTGGGAAATTTTAATTTAAATATCACTCTCCTACCTTTATTATGGGATAATTACAATTCATATAAAGGGGATAAGGTTCACTATGAATATATTGATCGATTTATTGTTGTTAAGTGAATTTATGATGAACTGAGGTTCATAACAAAGAGAATGGGAGACTGTATAGTCGATGAATCAAATGAAATATAACCAGATGGTGTGGTACTAGATATAGATACAAAATAGCTTTCATTAGTTGGATATGGTGAAGAAGAAATCTTACAAACACTATATCATACAATGATATAAAATAGATCGTATAATACAAGAAGGTTTAGGTGAATAATTCTATACAAATGTTCATTCTCATATTTATTTGAGAAAGTTAAAAGGAAGAAGAATAAAATACAAAAATGCATGTGTGGTCAAATTTCATGCAGAATAGTGATAACGTATTATAGGTTGTTTATAAAGTATCATTTTATTATTAAAAATTGTTATATCATACTATATCTGTAAAGATAAAATTTTATGTTGAAGGACTATTATTGTATTCATGTGATTGATATTCTCTAAAAACATTAAATGAAAAATGGATTTTTTTTCTAATGTATATGTGGTCACATATTATTTATAACACATTATAAGAAATAAAAAATATTATTAACAAGTGAACATTTCAAATACATATATTCATGTGGGTATGTTTCAACTATTATTCAACAGTGTCAGTTATCACTAACAGGAGGTGTTGTTTTTCTCTAAAACATAAAACATAAAAATAAAAGATCATAGATTGACCCCTACAGCCTCTAAATGATCAAATAGATCATGATGGTTTCATTAAATTAGTGTCATATCCAAGGATACATTGTTGAATATTTTTTATGATATTTTATATTAAATGGAAGGCTTCCATGGATGTTTGGACCATTATTATGTGTTATTCAATTAAGGTATTCAATGGACAGTATTATTATATCTAGAAGGACAAAATCAGTCCCTCTTCATTATCCATTGGCTAGGATGTTCTTGATGTTGGTACAAATGGATTCACTACTCATACTAATGGTTTTTCATTAATAGCTACATATAAGAAGAATATGAATAATGATGGGAGAATTAGAATTTTTATTCTTTCTCCATTATATGTAGGTGAAATTGTTATGGTAAATACAATGGAATAAACTATTATAATCTATGAAAATATGATGAATATTTATGATGGAAATAAGAAGGTCATGAAAAAAAAATATTGTTATGGATATTGATGTTTGAATATCATAAAATGGGTGCTGATGAATATATTTATGAATTCATTAAAAAATTTAATTAAATCTTTAGCACCATAAGATGTTTTGGTGAGATATTGGATGGTAGACTATAATGAAATATATTCTAGGAATTAATATTGATAAATTAGATGTGAAGGTGTTTTATTTAGAATATATAAATCATGAAACTCTATCTCTTATAATATATATATTATCATCATATAATATAAAATTATAATAGTATGGGCTATAATGATCAAATAAATGTTTAATCATGAAATATATTTTAATGATACTAACAAAGTAATGTCTAAGAAGGATCCCAAAGAAAAAGTTAGAGAATTAACACCAAAGATGAGCTATATAAAATAAAATTATGAATTCATGTATTTTTTTAGATATGTGAAAATAGTAACCAAGAAGTATTTAAAAATCTTACCATAGATTTTATTTAGTGATAAATACATTGGAAATGTCACTGAAAATTTTCCATTCATAATGGAATGTGAAGACAATGATGAATAAAATGGAAATTAAAAATTCCCTCTGAAAAAGGATATAGAAAATTAATCATTTATAATTAATATAAGAGTATATTATTAACACTATATATTAAAATACACATTTTATATCCAAATATGATGATGATGATGATGATAATCGTAAAGTGTAATGTGAAAATTTTATTGATTCTACTGATGAGAAATTTTGTATTGTAAAAGTGAATAATGGTAACTTTTCTATTGATGAATGAAGAAGGAATTCATCATAATAATATAAGACATGTATGGAGTTTGTGTTTGAAATAGAATTTAGATAATGATTCTCAATGATTGATAAAATTGAAAAAGAGAATATGAATATGAATAAAGAAGATCTATAATAATATAATCAAGAATCAATTCATGTAATGATATTTAAAATTTTAAAAGGATATAATTATCTGAAGAAGTAAATTGATAATCAGAAAAACATATACATCATGATTGGAGAAAATTAAATGATCAATGATAAAAAAATATCCATCTTTAACAAGAACTTATTTATGTTTGAAAAAAAATCTCAACACTCAATTTTATATTTGGTGAAAGTAATAAAATGCGTAAATCTAAAATGATCAATAATAATCAACCTAAGATGTTAAAAAGGAAGAAAATGTTTTTATGAAGAAGGAATTGAATAAGACAATATATGTAGAAAAAATAATATATGTTAAATATTCATAAATTTCAAAGGAACCATGTTCTAGAGTGAATAAATCTATAAATTAGTAATTTAGTAAGTATATGAATAAATTTATGTATATTTATAATATCTAAAAATGATACCAAAATATTTTTTCACAACAAGGATCCACAGTTGAAGGTAAAAAATATGATATATTGTTGGTGCATAATTCTCAACAACATATATGTTATATTGGAAAATATTCTTTATATGGATATTTCTAGTACTTTAGAGGATTTGGGATATGAATAATTTTTTGGGATGAATAATCAAGACTACACAAAATCTAGTAGTAATGATAGGTATAATATTAAGGGGATTTATACCACTCAATTTACTAAACCATTAAAATCCATTTTTAATATTAAAAAATATTTTCAACCACTATAAAAAATTTATGAACGATATTATTTTCATGGAAATATTTATAATGGATGTCTTTTTATGCTATAAGATTAGAAAAATAGTTAATAAATATCAAAACCCACATGTGAAGGCACAAAAAAGATGGATAAAGCATAAATTGTTGATACTCCTCTCAAGGTTAGAAAAGGAAAATGACCTTAGATATTGGATAATGGGTGTTTGTCATATATGTTTAATGATTTAATTTTTTTTAATAATGAAAAATATTGTAAAAATGGAATAATGTATTTTGCAAAATATGTGTCACAAAAAATCAATGTAATTGGATATGTGGTTATCAGAATAAAATTATTACAATTATGATCTTCTTTAATTATTGATGGACCTAAACACAACTTGTAGTGTGTTTCACAACTCCACAATTAAGGAAAAAACTATTTTTACAAAAGGGATGACATTTCTGTTAAGATAATTAAAGATGATATTTTTTTAATGAGAGAGAAATAAAACAAGAGAAATATGGCTGAAGAGGAAGATGACGTGTTATCAGGGTATTGGAGAATAATGGAATGAAATAAAATAATACATAAGAGGCACGGAAATTCGTTCAAGAACAATATAAGAAAGCTAAAAAAGATATAATGTATTAGTGATTTTCCTTCCATTAAAAGAATAAGAGATCAGTTTCGTTCTATAATCCAGAATGGGAAGACTACAAATTCAATAAAAAATATTTTTATGATAAATTCAAAAAATACCTTGATACTTTATCTATTATAACATTTGTAGGCCCATGAGAAATAAATTGAAAAAAATTTATATTTAATTAATTTACATCTTTTATTTTTTTAATCGTATTATATGTATTGTGTTCTTGAAATAGAAATCATAGGATCTCAAAAAGTTTATGTATTTTAGGAGAAATTTAGGAAATTATTATATATATTCCATACAAAAATTAGAATTTATAATGATTCATATTAGAAATATGTAATGTTCAAATATTACACTGAAAAACAACTATTTTTATTAAGAAATCAATGCACCATAAACAATGAATAAAAATGATGTTAGTAAAAGAAATAATAACAGTATGGTTGAGATGGATCAATCCTCGAATATTGAAAATGATTCATTGGAATTAATTTGGATGTAAAATATTAGAGCAGCAGTTCATATACGAAGTCAATATTTCTATATGATAAACATAGTTATTAATCCTTATGATATTTAGTGCAAGGAATAATCAAGAATGAAATTACTAACGGTGTTATGTAGTACTTCCATTATCAATGTTAATGATTAGAATCAGGATATGTTTAATTGGCATGTTTTTCATGTATTTTATATTCCTACCCACCAAATAGAAAATGATACATGTGTTATAAGGTGGAAATTATAATCACAATTGATTAAAAAGATGTAAATGTGTTGGAACATTCTTATATTAAAGATTATTAGTTAGAAACATATTTAATAGAATGTGAGGGTGACGTTTTTAAAGGGGGAGAAAATTTTTCACACAAATCTATCAATTGGAGTTTCTTTAATGTGAGAGATAATATATAACACAATTAATTTTTTCGATATTTATATCCACAAATTTTCTTGATCATATATTTTTTTATAGTTTCTAGAAGTGGTAAGATATTATTCCAGCTTGTGTAACTTGTTTTAACAGATTTTTTATGTGGTCAAATTAAATATTTATTATAGGTTGGAGCTAGACTGTGTTATGAAGATGTGGGAATGGATAATGTATATAATCATGTTTGAATGAATTATTTTTTGTGAATGTGGTATTTTTGTTAATTGTTCATGTTTACTATACCGATTCATCTCCCATAGAGTTTTTGTTTTTGATAGGGATCCATTTATTGATTTTCACTGATTTACTGATTATTACTAATTCGTTGAAAAGAATATAAAAAGGGATATTTTGTTATGAACAATGTGTATAGAGTTATGTTTCAATTGAAAGAAGGATTTTATTGCTGTTTTTTTTTCAATTCATATACCACTTGTAATATTAAATATTACCTATTATGAATCTAGGCTATGTGTATATGATAGAGAATGATGAGTCAATTGGATTAAAGTGATTGGATGGAAATATTCAAAAAAAATTGTTTGATTTTACTCATTGATCAATCAGATGGATATTATTATACAATGGTTATCAGATAGAATCCATCAAAATGTGTTTTCCAGAAAAAAAATTGGAAAAGATTTTTTAATATTCATATTGGAATCTTTCATTATTATACAATGATATTCATGATTAAAGTAGAATTTTTTTGAAGGAAGAACATGGTGGAACGAAATATGATGTAAAAAGAGAAGTTTTGTATAAAATTTGAAAGATTTTTTTTTCAGATAAATAGATAAATAAATTATATTTTATGGAATTTTAAAATGATTACGATACGAAGAGGTGATGCAATGAAAAATGAACAAAACAATTTAATCATAATGAGATTTTTGGGATAGAGGATAAATGCTTTTGAATGACTGGGAAGAGGTTTAATAATATAGTCATTAGAAAAATAAATCATGTGATAATCATCAGATTGATAATTTTGTTGTAGAAGATCTAAATGAAGAATGAGATTGAATAATCATCAAATATATGTTTTGTTAAAATTCATCTAATTGAGTCTTTGATGTTTTGTATAATTCATGAACCATTATGAAGTCACCAGATTAAATTTTACCAGATTAATGATTTCCATTGAATTTTTAATGGTGATAGCCATTAGATTATTTAAAATTTTATAATGTTAATAAAACAGATGAGGTTGAGGTAGTCATTAGTCTCAATTAACCATGACAAAAAAACCATGAATCTATTGAAGATTTCATAAGGGATTGATGAATGTCGATGTTTATTAGTTTTATGAATATATTTCATGTGTCCAAGGATCAGTCAGTTACCAATGAGAGTGGGGGGTTGAATTAGTGGATCAATATTTTACAAATTAATTCTTTTTATTCCAACCTCTTGGACTGAATAATATCTCAATACCTAAAATATAAATCTTGTCTTCTCCCTGAATGAAATAATTAAATGTAATCCAAATAAAAACTTATTTTCTAAATATTTTTTACTATGACCTAAATCCTTACTACAACCATTTTTAGTCACTGAAATTAATGTTTAACAATATATAGATGGTTACAACTAGGTAATGTCTCATTCCAATCAATACTTTGTCCTACAGTGTTACACTATTGATTCCCAATAGAGTTTACATGTTCACACCTACACTAGTGGTTCCTGAGTCCTTTAAAAGGATATTTGTACTGAATCACATAGTGTAACAAGCATCTTATATGAATTCTCCAAAATCCCAATGAAGACTTCAACAAATCATGCATCAAACAAGTTATGATCCACTGATAGAATGATATCTGTGAGCATTATACTACTTCTACACTTCCTCAAGATGACATATTTCTCCACAAACAAGAATGATCAGATTATATGGGCTACATGCCCACTGGGCCTTTGGGCTATCTAATGGGTCTTCCTTTAACTAGTTTAAATGTTTCAGTGCATTGCATTAATAATAAACTAAGGCTTTAGCCCCAAACATTGATAAAATTCAACAACTGATAAACAACTATTTTTACATACTCACTTTCCATAGATTATCAATTTTTATTGACATGATTTAGCTAACAAAATACTCATTAATATATGATCTAAATTTCACACATCATCAGTCTAAAAAATCATTTCCAACTATAAAAATTTATGTATATATAGTATGTTTAACTAATAAATAGTCACGCATGAACATAAAATCATGTATGAATTATTCTTCATGAATTTATAATCAATTCATGGTATTCTCATTTAATGTCATATTTTATTCATATATCATGCACACATAAAAACACTTCCAAATAACATTTATACCAATTTTTCCACATTACATCCATGTCTGAAATATACTTACAAATCACCCACATATACATTTTTATTCATTATTTTCTTCAGTTATGAGATATTGACCTAGTTGTTTATGCACACAAAATTATTTTCATTATTTATTACCACAATATGAAAATTTTCAAAATATTTTCAGAAAACACAGGATTGTATAAGATTCAAATTACTCACATCATCATGAAAACCCTTTTGCACGTAACTATTTAGCGCAAAACTGATATGCATTGACTCTTGTGTAGAAACCACTATTTAGTTATATAGAAAAGATCAATTATATTTCACCAAACCTGTGAGATTAAATTTATAGGAAATCACACTACTTCAATGTCTTCCTAAAAACAAGAAATAAATCCCATAAAAATATTATTCTATTCCAAATTATATTTGGAACTCAGTTATTCATAAATCATCATTGAGTGTGTAATACCACTAAAAGACCACAAAACACATCCTCTTATTCACGTAAGTTTATCACAAAGCATGGTTTCTCTTTCATGAACCAGATAGTCTATGTTACTCTAGTTTTTACTTGTGGGTCCCACAAACGTATCCCGTAATGATTAAAATAGAATGATCTCAGCCACCAGTATTTATAGGTAATGATTCACCTACTCTACTCAATACCTACGTGACAATAGAATCAACATCACTGAAAAAAATACTTTTTCACATTGTGAATATGCATTTTTTCATCCTTAAATTATGAAAATGAGGATAGATTATTATTTTGATCGTATTTGGATTTTAAAATCACATAGATGATGCTCATAATCTGTGATTTATGGTATTATCTCCATTTCGACCATGATTTCATCATAACAGACTCTTGAATAGTTCTTTCTGGAGAAGATGATGGCCAGTGCTTGATCTTACAGATAAAAAAATCAAACGAGAGGACCTTTAATTTGATAATCACTTCATGTAAAATCAGATGGCTAGAATAATTCGATTGAGCGATTGGACATTCATTATTCATTTTGGAACTACATTATCATGTCCAACATAAAATTTAATTTTGTTTGAGACGTTATTTATAATACATGATGTGTGTTTACCCAACTAGAATTGATTACATATCAGCTCACATATTATCTTCGAACCACCCCATACCAGGATCTCAGTCCTACCACCGTGTTTCCACACACAATGAATTTAAACCATGTCTATGCATCTCTTCTATTGCTCCAATTACCTCTCTGTGCTTTCTTGCTAGCATGATATGATATAATTTTAAAAAAAACTTCATTAATAAATAATCCATATTCTATGTGATAAAAATACAATGATCATATTTTATTTGATATAATGAAAAAATATTATTCAACATAACCTATAAACAATATAACCACAATTAACATTTTATTTGGAATTTAAAAAATTGTTCTCTTTTTCAATGTAGTAAACAACATGTGACTTCAAATATCCTGTTAAAGACACAAGTTTTTTTAACTATCAATTAGTTCTACAATCATCATAATTATATTTGAATATATTTTTATACGAATCGTCATCATAAATTTATTATAACTGACATATTAACATCAATTCCAAAACAAATTTCATCTACATTGCTGATAAAGAATTCAATTCAACTCAAAAGCCACTTCAATATCCTTGTTATAATTTTTTGTTATTTCCACCAAACATAAACAATAACTATATTTCTGTATAAATTTCTCCCACATATTGATGGTAAATACAAATATCATATATTGAAATCATGTGTTCTAATATCTTCTTCTCTTTTAAGTATGATACCATATATTTTCCATTGAAAATATCTTTCTTCATGAAAACTCTATGTCTACATGGGAAAGAACATTGATGAAAATAGGAATGCATAACCAAAGTGTTCCATATAGTCCATGAAAAACCATACATGTGATTAAATTCTAAAATAACTGTCACTTCATAGCTTGAAGTTGTTTAGTCAATTAATTCATTAATGAAAATTTATCCTACACTCATTTGAACAAATATATCATAAATTTCATGTGAGAGAAATATATATCCAACATTTTAGCATTCAAATATTGTCAATTATACCCCTTAAAGGGTGCATCCCTATCTTTTAATTAACATCATGATAGTAAAAAATCATGTAATTAAGGGAATAAGGATGGAAATCTTTTGTTTTTTGAAATATCACTCAGGCTTTGTGTATTCTCTAAACCTAGTTTTTCCCTTTTTCCATTAATAAATGATTTTAATGAATTCATTGTCTTAAATTTTTTTATTCAAATGAAGTTGGTTTCTCCAATTTTATACATAATGAATATTTCGTTTCATTTGATTGCACAAAATTATTCATGTAACAACCAAATAGTTCATATTGATTCTTTTTAATATTCATTTCATCACAATTTGTTCATATAATTTTTTATTAGGTATCTTATTATAAGAAAAACTTATTACCAAAAATATAACAGAAATATTATTTTTCTTCATTTTTATCCAATTTCAATTGATATGGACAAATAGTTAAACATGTATTCATTTTATGTTTAGTATTTTTAGTGGTTGTACACTGATTCGCTGATGTACATGTATTCCTTTATTAGTCATTCTATTTTTCATTTTACTAAAACAATAGGGTTCCTCCCTATGTTATTTATTCATACATACCTTAACTATATTACTTTCTAATCCACAAAAGAAAATTGATTTATTTTAATAATTAATCTTTATTTTTAATTTAATCCATTACTATATTAAATTGATAATCTATACTTATCATTTTAATGAAACACCCCTTATGCTGATGCCTGATTTTTGGAAATGACATGTTTAATAAAAAATATTTGGATTGTGTCCATATTTTTCGCTACACTAGAAAAAATATTGAACTATGATATTTTATTCTACTGAAAAACTTATTCTAGAAATTCATATTTGTTCTTATTTTATGCCATGATTTCATCATATTATGGGTACATTGTATTCCATAAATATTACATTAATTAAATGATGTGGTAAAATTCACTTCTCCAAACATCAATGACCTAAAAAATTCACCTCCTCTATTTGTAATATCATATCTATTTTGAAACAATGTTGGAATGTTGGAACCTTTCTCCCCACTAGCTTGAGATGAATTTTCATTTATCTTTATAGATTTGTTGATGTCTTCTCTATTCTACTTCAATACATATTAGACTATAAGATACATGTATTATGTCTTAGAAAACTCTTCCTTCATGTCAGCAAACTTTTGATTATGATAAGTCTCCATATTCTATAGCGTACCCACCTCTAATCCGAATTTCTTATTTTCTCCAATAAGATATTTTTCACTTCTATCATCCTTTTCTTTTTCAATAGTTATTTACTTATTTTTTTTATTTCATGTTTTCTATTATATTTCATTATATTAGTGTTTTTATCAACATAATCTTTCAAATCTTCTTTCATCCTCCAATATAAATAAGTTCTAAAATCACCACCATAATCACTACAGTACAAAACTGAAACTTATTCATCAAGAGAAATAAAATTACACTAATTATATTAAAAACAACCAGATAATTTATCTACATGAGTATTGTTTCTCATCAAATTTATTATTGGGTAATATTAGTACATTTTTATTCTTATCCTTTTTTTTGAGATTTATCACATTCATAATTAGATACTAATACAGACAATTTCATTGGAAAAATAAGAGAAAAATGATCAATTTCAATACATCTGAAGAACTTGAGTGGTTTCTTTCAATTTCATTTCCATTTCCCCTTTTGGATTCCTCTATTAATAAGAGAAGGAAAATAACATAGTTCCTCATAAAATTAATCATACAATGTATTAATAGATTACTCAAATTCAAATAATTTGAACATTCCATTTCATATAGCCTCAATGGCCATCTCTTCTCTTGAATTTTTCATGAATGTTGGCACTTTTCACATTTCATAACACATTATAGTATTTTGATGTTCATCCAATAATAGATTTTATCTCTATTCTAGTGCTGAAATCATTGAGTTTATTCTTTCATGGAAATTTATCATAATCTTATTCACAATATTTTAACTTTTAACTTCTCATCAAAAACCTCTGATATTGCTAAACATTTGATTTACTATTGTAAATTATTCATCAATACAGTCATCATAAACAATTTTATATCATTGAATTTTATTCTCCATTTTTTTAACTTTGATTCTCTAACATTAATATTTCCTTCATAATTTCATCATAATTTATCCCAAATTTCCTTTGATGTTAGGATACCCACTAGTTTAGTATTAAAATTTTATGATAAATTCATCATGATTAGATTATGATCCTTTCCATAAAATGTTAGATTTTTCTTATTCTCATTAGTAATAATAACATATTCACTTATAGGAGGAAAACCCACTGTTAATGTATCTCTCCTTTCAAGGAAATGTTATAAAAGGTAAGGAAGCATCATATTCAGCGAACTATGTCAATTTATACCATCAAAAAAATGAACTCCTCAACTATTCACTGAAATATGATATTTTCTTTCATAGAATTTTTTTGATCTATAGAGTGTAACATGTCCTATGATACTTGTTTATGTGTCACAGAATAATTTAGGTACCACTAAGAGGTGGGTTGGGGGAGAATCAGTGATACAATATTTTGAAATTTCATTCTTTTGAATCTAATTTCTATGACTGATTAAAGTGCCAATCCCACATATTTAAATCATAGGTTTTTCCTAAGAGAAATAATTAAATTAAATTACAATACATTTGTTTTTTTATGTTTTAGTACTAAGATATACACACTTGATGTAACTTATTATATGTCAATTTATAGAATTTCCACTATGCATGTATGATTACAACCAGGGAAAGCCCAATTCCCAATAACATTGAGTCCCACAGTATTCCATTATTGAGTACTAGTAGATTTTACATGTTCCGACATTCAATATTGACTTATTATTCCTAGTGCAATATCTTTATAATGCAACACATACTGTTACCATCATTCCACCAGCCTTCTCCAATATACCACTGAATAATTCGGAAAATATTAAATAACGCACTATGAGAGCCAAAGATAGAAATTTTTCTATTGTCATTAGAATGCTACTAAATTTATTCCATATGCGCTCTTTCTCAACAAACATGTTGGATCAATTGATCTATTTGAGTAGAATATTAATGAACAAAGACAACTAATAAATAAATATCCAATCCCACTCACTATCCACTAATAATCAATTGATCTTAATATTACTAAACTAACTGAATACTCTTGATATATATTATAAATTAAACAATATTTCAGTCTGAAATATCACTACCCATTGTATACATGCAATTTATATATTTCATGTTCATAAAAGAAACATTTATGCCTGAGTAAAAATTCAATGATGATTTATTATTCATGTATGTATACTAAATTCAAAGTATTCTCACATTTTGTCTTCATTTATTCATAAATCATGCAAAAAACTCACACTTCACATTCACATTTATACCAGTTTTCCCACTTAACAATAATGTAATAGTTATAATACTAAATTACATAGTAATACAATGTTCTTATTCTTCCTCGGTGATTATCATAATCTTATTTAGATTCTTTTTCAAAAAATATTTTCTTAATTTTTCTTCCCACATCATGAATGCTTGAATATTATTTCCAAAAACTACAAGAATATATAACATGCTTGATACTCAACACATAAGGCACACCCTTGTATTCATTACTCATTTGCATAACAATGATATGCACTGTCTCTTTCATACAAACCACTATGAATGTATATAGTAGAAAACCCTACACATTCACACAACTAATAAGATTTAATGTATAATAAGTCACATTGACTCAATTTCTTCATTAAAACTAGATGTCAAAAGAATAAGAATACTCGAAATTTAATTTTATTTTCTGATCTAAATTCCTTGTAAAGCAATATAGAGAGTGTAATACACATGTCGATATACCACTAAACACATATTCTTCATCACATATGTTTAATTCAAGGGAGGGTTTGTACCTCATGAACCATAGAGTTTTAGTTTATCTATTTTAACTCATGGGAAACTATAATTTCTCTCATAAATGTCAAAGTAAAAATTATATCATACATCAGTATTTATAATAAATAATATTCGAAACCACTAAATTTATTCATTATAAAAGAGTCAAAAACAATAAAAAATAAAACTTTTACACACAGTGAATCCATGATTTTCAATGCATAAATTATGGAATGAATTTTTATAATGAATTTTATCATATTTGGATTTTCAAATCACTCATATGATTCTCAAAAATTTACATTCGATCGTATTTTTATCATTTATATGAATATGTTATCGTACTAGACTCTTGGATTAAAATTCTAGATAAGATGTTGTCCAGTGATTGATCAAACAACTCGAAAAATTAAATGAAAAAATCATATAATTTATATAATTTTGCGACTATTAGATTTCCATAATAATTTGACCAAGTAATCAAATGGTCATTGTTCATTTTTGTGCTACAATAGTGTGTTACACATCTAAATGGCTTTTGATTGATCCATTATTTAGAATACAATTATCATATTTACCTAAATAAAATTGGTTATAGGTCCCTCTTAAATATTTTATAGGCACCACCTCAGGTCAGGATCTCTCTTCTACCATTATTCCATCCCACATGGTGGCTCACTATAGCATCGATGCACCTATGTTGGTGCACCTATGACCACTCTATGCTTGTTGGCTAGGTAGTTTGGCTATATTTTGTAATAATAAATATAATTAAAATTAATACATATTCCATAGGATTAAATATAAAAAATCCTATTAAATAGGATACAAATAAAAAAACCAATATTCATGTAAACCCAAAACCAACATAACTATGCGTCACATTTTCTATTGAATTCCAAAAATATGAATTTATTCTAATGTTGTAAACAATATATAGGTTACAATAACTAACAAAATCCACATGTATTTTGAACTACAAATCATTTCTATAATCATAAAATTTATGATTGAGGATATATTCGTAAGGATCCTAATCATAAATTTATTATAACAGAAATATGACATCATTTCCAAATCAAATGTAATCATCATTGTTGAATAAAATGAAATTCATCTCAATGGATAATACAGTATTTACATATGATATTTTATCCTTATGGATAAATGTTCGATGATTTTCAATTGAATGAAGTTATCAGATGGATATTTATTGTTTTTGTGGGGACTTTTATTTGATTTTTATAATCCCCTATTGACTTTAAGGGAAACATTACCAATATAAAGGAGAGTATGTGAAAACTAAAAAGACCGACCGTGTGGTTGCTATTGAGAGAATATATGATGAATTGAGGTGATGAACAATGATAATGATAGATGTCTTGTGAAAGAATTGGAAAAGTTAAAAATTAAAAAATTAGTACCATACAGAGATACTTAATAATTATATCATACAAATTGGAAGAATAATATATTAATAATACATTGTATCAGGATTAAGATATTTGATTTACTATATAAGATAAAAACATTAGATGGACAAGTTCATGTGAATGAGTTGACACATATGTTCTTACTCAATATTATTCATGAAAAAGAATATGATGAATAATAACTAACATAAATGATTTTGTGATGAAATTTCAAGCATCACAATGAATATTTATATTTCATGTTTTTGGAGGATCATTTTTTAAGAAAAATTTAGAATCTCATATTACTTGTACAAGGATCAAATTAAATGTTGTAGGAGTATACTGTTATGTTAGTGATAGATATTCCTTGCATGATGTAAACCACCAATGGATGGTTCTATAGTGGTTGTGTGGCCATATATTAATTATAAACTATGTTAATGACCATAAACATTTATTGATTAGTAAACCTTGTAAATTCAATAATTTCTTAGGGAGTGCATGTTTTTTGTTTTCTAGAAGTTACAATTATCACTAACTAGTGGTGAATGTTGTTTCAAAATATGAAAACATATAATATCATTATATTAAGTGCATCCCCTATCAACAATCACACATATTGTGATTGTTACATTAATGAGAATCAAGTTTCCAATATTGCAAAGTGTTATTCTCTTATTCTACATATCATTAAATCTCATGTTCCCACCTATCTCTTCAAATAACTATATTTTGTTAAAGAGATGGGTATTTATAATCATTACCTGGTTTTCCATTTTCTTGATATGGAAGGCCATGTAGTGGTTTGAATGAATCATGTGATTTTATTGGAGTTTTTTATCATGTTTCATGAGGGTATTTACAGTGGAAATAGACACTCTTCATAGTGCTATGTGATTGACATACTATCTGCACTGCCGAGTTATGAAGGATTAAAATAGATCATAGAAGTTGAAAATCACCAAATATTGCAAACAACATATTCCATTTATGTGTGAAACAAATCTACATCTCCCCAAAAATGACAATGTGTCGTGGATTTATTTAGATACATTATAAAATAATTAATGTCCCTTGTAAATATCATTCACTGTCATAATTCTCTACCAAAACACATATTCATGAGTGTAAAAAAATTATATCAAACCAAAAATGACATTACTATGTGGGAAAAGGATCTTTGTAAAACATCACTAATGTCATTTATATTAAATAGAATTATAAAGGAAGTATTTACTTATATATAATTATGGTTTATTTGAGGAATGGTAAATGATCTATGCAGATGAATATCTTTTTGCAAATTCACCTCTTCTTTTCATCCAATTTATTCGAGTTTTTGTTAATAAACATCATACCAATTATTTTTATATTATATAATCTTTTTGGGACTCAAAACGTACTCGCTTAATAATTGATTTCAATCATAACAAAAAGACGATTTCAAGGAAGAAACATAGAAAACTATGGTTCATTATTCTGTATTGTTGCATCAAGAGGAGGAGACACACATATATTAAGAGTTCTAGATGAGTTTATTTAGAATTATGTACATCAGGTCCCTGATTATTGACCCTCAGTTCAGGGTGTAAATATTTTGATTCATTTCAATCTTCCATTTATAATGAGATTATTCACATTCCTATAAAAAAAATTTAGAATACTATATCATAGGGTACCATTGATTCTTTATGGCAGATCACATTTAATGAGAATTTTATACCCATTAATAACTATGTGAATCACATAAGATGTAAGGTGATACAATGATCATGTGGTACCAACTATTCTATTTATAATCATGGAATTTAATCATTTTTTCAATCTTATTGAAATATTTATTTTTTAAAATCAATATTTTTTAATGTATTGATAATGGACAATGGATCGATACACATTTCTGATTGGATTTCGATTACTAAAACAAGGATTTACATCACTATAAATTTCTAGGATGACCCTCGACATCATATTATACCTCAGAAAAAGGCCTTGAAGAATCTTGTTGGGATATAACTTCTTGAATACCCATTTTTTGAAAAAATAGCTATGTATGAATTTCAGCTACAATATGTTCATCCAATCCTAACATCTAGACATAGATAACAATTTAATGGCCAGCTTAGGTAAATGCTCAACTGGTTGATACAATTTGAAGTGAATGATACACACATGTTGGTATAATCAAACTTCCCCGAGTTATTTGGTGAATAATTAATAGAATTGATATTCTTATAAATATGAAGCCCATTTATAAAAAAAATCATTGAACCATTTATCCCTCATTGTGGAAAATATTTATATAACCATATGGTCCAAGTCCAATTGATTGACATACAAGGTCCCATCCTATTTAATAGACATGGTGTATCATAGTCTCATATTAGGATACCCAAGAATTATGTCAATAAATATTATATGGTTAAACTATTCAATCAGACATAGATTCAAATTTTAGGAATCTTGGATTCTAGCCATGTTTTATGTGGGTAGATTTTCATACAAGAAATGATTTTCTTGGGTTTAGGATTGGAAACCAAATGATGGAAACTACTAAAACATAAATATATTTCATTAAACTATTTTTATAGACCATTTCATGGATTTATAAACTATTGGGATATATATAAGATGGAAGATCCCCACATCATATTAAAGGGAAGT
Organism: Viscum album; assembly: GCA_963277665.1. NCBI lineage: Eukaryota > Viridiplantae > Streptophyta > Magnoliopsida > Santalales > Viscaceae > Viscum > Viscum album. The sequence continues at coordinate 1,678,052,100 of OY728133.1, forward strand.
TCCAATTACAATATGGTTAGATGATTGAACATTTCAAAATCTATGAGTGTAAATTTGTCTTTATAATACCACATTCTTATTATCAATCCATGTTTCTCAACATTTATATTATCCTCAGTATTTTACTGGGTGTGAACAAAAATATGTTTATGCTAAAGGATCCAATCGTATTTTCCAAACCTTGAAATTTTCATTGCTCATTTTTACAGAATTTCCTGATGTATGTATCCAATGAGTAGAGACTCAACTATTACATTAGTTTCACATTATAAGGTTTCAACCTAGTGATATGTTTTTATATTCACTTATATCGTTTTAGGTCATGAAATTTGAAACTATAAGGCTAGTGTTTTAGGTTGAATAGTTTTGACCACATATTGTTTCTACTTAATGTTCTATTAGATTGATGAAATATGTGAGAACATCCATTTACATATTTACAAAATAAACTCGACGTGAATGGGGAGACATTTAAAAAAATATATTTATCTAAAAAGGGGGAGTTATGTTTTTGGTCATGATTTTCCAAACATTGTTTCATAAGATTTAAAGGCATAAGATGGGGACAGATTAAAATTTGAATGTCAACATATGTAAGTTTCACAGTAGAAAATAATATTGATGGACAAGTTCAAATCATTTCTGGTACTTCTTACACATGAATAAATAGATTATATAATTTTAAATTAAAAAAGCAAGGATTTTGAATTATTTTTGATGAGATGATACACATATGCATGGGATGATCAAAGACCATATTAAGACGATGGGTTCTACTACACTTGTTTTAAAGAGTATGAGGATTAGAGTACCCCCTTAGGATGAATATTCCATTAGATGAAAGCCTATATTTGTTTCACATATGTAGAGCCATATTGGGGGGCATAACATACATTTCCAATGTGAAGTGTCCATTGGGGATGAATACAATCATTATCAATAGAAAAAAATATTTGATAAGATTCAAACACTTATTAGATGAAAAAGATTTATAGTAGTAAGAAACATACATGAATGGTTCTAAAACCCCAATGGATATAAAACTATGTATGAAACACATTAATGCGGTGAAGAGATATGATATATTAACATTATATTTTTTTATAAAATAGTTTCCATAAAAAACATGACTCAATTCTTATAGGAAAAAATTGCTCACAATTTTAGAATTGTCCCCATTTCATTTTCACTCTAATTTTATATAATCTTTGAAAATTGGAGTGATAGAAAGTGGAGTCCTAGATTTTGATATGAATTTCAATTACAGTTTTATCCTGATAAGTTGTTTTATCCCATTAATATATATTTTATAGTCAAACTATATGATCCAATTAGTGGCTATCAATTAAGGTAATACAGATTTGACCAATGAATGGTGGGAAAATCATTATGAAAACAATAAGGTGTAACCCTTCATGAACAGAGTTTCTGATTCTCATAAGGATTATCTCTTCAGTGGGTGTATGTAGTTTAGGTTGATAGTTGTTAGAAAAATAAGTTTTGAGAGAATCCATCTTGTTGTAAAGGGGGATAGTTGACTAGTCACGAATGTAGATCCGAATTCCACTATAGTACATCTAAATTTGGTTAGAAAATATCATGATCAAAATTTTTGGACTTATTTTATGTGATTTATAACCCAAATGGGCACAAAAGGCTATGAATATCCTGAATCCTTTTGAATCAGGATTGATGATATCATAAAATTGTTTTGGATCATGGACTAATAGCAGTGATGTGGAACAAATATTTAATGAATGAACATGTGAAATATTCTAAATATGGGTTCCATTACATTGATAGGGTGGAATAAAATATCTATACAAAATTTCCATTCAATGTGATTAAATCTCTAGACGATAGTTCATATTTTGGTGGATATGCATATCCATATTAGGGTAATAAAAAGAATACTAAAGAATAGGTATCCTTTGAATTTAAACTTTATCGTTACTGAAAAAATGAATTGATTTTGGTAATGTAATACAATCAAAGTAAAAGGTGTGATTTATTAAAAAAAATATCTAGAACGGGAAATTGAGGAATTTTATATTTAGGAATTCCATGACAATGTCTTCATGGTTCCATTGGAATTGGTTAATATGAATAAGGACTTCTGTGTGACCCTAGAATGTTTGGTTCAGACATTTATCTTATGATAGTAGGTGTTGTACTATTCATAATACTTATATCATATAGGAGGCTCCATAAATTATGATATAATATAGATAATGAGTCATTTTATCCTCATCCATATTTGGAGATTCACCCTATGTATAGTACCCTTAGATAGATCAGTATCCCATATAGGGAACATGAACATGTATAAAATTCTATTCCGAGTAGTTTAACGTCATGAAGGGTGGACCATGTGAAATAAAAATTAAAATAATGTGATAAATACTCATATTTTGTCATCCAAAATGGGTACATTTTATTATAGACAAGTTTTATGGATATATATCAACAAACTACACTAGATTCACATTGTTGACCTATACTAAATAAAACAAATTTTCTACAGTGGTTGTTGTGGTATGAGATTCCAAAGAAATAAGTTGAGATAGGTTGAGGTTTTATTCATATTTTTACATGGGCCACAAATATTGAATCAAAGAATAATTGCATTTCATTTTATAATAGGAATAATGGAATTTGTACTTCTTGAATCATATTAGTGAGATAGAACATTGGGAAGGTCTTGTTACTGATGTAGAGTACTCTAATATCATGAGGTTTTTTTTCTATCCTCCCCTCATATAAGTATATATGTGAACGTTAATTGAATGATTCTATGTATATCATAGTCATACATGTGGAAGGAGAAGTTATTATTGATTTAATTTTGGACTAGGACCAAAATATAGGGTATAGATTTCACTTTTAATCCCATTATATGAATCAATCCACTATTATTTCTTATATTTTGTTCCTTATTTAAAATATTCTCATGCATAGAGGGGTCATTTTCAGTGGAGATCCAGTGGTGAATAACACCATGATTAAATAAACTATGTAAAATTGGGTCATATTTTTGAGAAAGGTTAATCAAAGTGATATGTTTCTATGGAGAATCTGCAGTATGGGTCATTACATAAGTCAATGCATATGTAGGTCAAAGCACATTGATCTATTAAACATAGTTCTTTTGGGGTATCTTCTACAATGATCATTCTATTTTGTATGGAAATAAATTGGGAATCACCTTATAGAAATTCCATTGTGAGACTAAATATATTTTGAATGGGAAAATACAAATCTGATAGTGGAAATTTTGTTTTGGAATGTATGGATGAGATCAGTATAAAAGATCTAAGAATCAATTTATATCCTGTGAAAATAGGGGTCAAGCTACATGAAGTTCGTGAAGAGAAATTCCCTTTATTGATCAAGCTCATATGTGAGGAATAAATATTTTTTTTCATGGAAATGCCTAGAAAAAATGATCTATGTGCCACTATGTACCCCAATGTAATTAGATTCAAGAAACACATAATTATTGGAATGAAATTCCCCCACACAGATCTAGACCATATGTGGGGAAATTTAATTTTTTTCATTTTCTATCATAAGTCAATTTTGCCAGCAAGTATAGATAAATCCATTGAATCACCAATAAATCTAGAAATATTCACGTGTATAAAGAGTTATTACATTGGGAAGAAGTATTTGTTTTCACATTTGGTCCTCATATAATGGATCCAATCATTACTATGTATACTAATCTAATTACATATTGATCGACATAATTTTATCAACATGAACAACTATGTATATATTGATATTATATAAAATAAAATTGGAATTGATATAATTTTGGGATAGAAATTGTGAACTAAATATTATTTAAAATATTTGGATCATATGCAGGGAACTTGGATAGCTATATGATATGTCGTTCGAAACATTTTAGTGTATTTCAGAATATATCATTTTACATCCCATATTTATTCATGGTTCTATCAGTCCTTCCAAATGGGGGGATCGACCAATTCCTATAAAATCAAATGAGTAATGATCAATGAGATAAAAAATATGAAATTATAGAATAAATTGAACCACAAATAGTCAAATGATAGGGACATTTTTTGCACATATCATGATATTGAGAATTTAGGATTTCGATGTTTTCATATAGTTTATTTCCATGTGATAAGGACATTTACCATTTAGTTTAACATCATATAGTGTGGATAATAACTATATTGTTTAACCTCATATGATGAGGATGTTTTTGTCATGTTTTTCATCATCTGACTATGATGAAATTCTATTCAGTTTAATTTCATGCATATAGCACTTATCTCCATATGATTATTATCATATGATAGGGAAAATAGTTTCATACAGTTTGGTATAAAATAACTTTTTTCCACCTTTGATCAAGAATTTAAAACATCTCATATAGTATCATTGAGTTATATGAATCAATTCTACCTATCCTTAAGGAATGAATGAGGGAGATCATTCTTATTACAATCTCATCAAACTCAGTTTTATTAACTTCCATGTTCTGCAGGGTATGAAATATCATCTCATTGAGTTGTTCAAAATTATCTACATACATTTGAAATAGTTCATCTACAAATATATGTATTTATATGAACATATGATGTGATGGAATATAAACCTCAATGGGTTGGATTACTTGTATCATGTATAGAAGTGAATATAGTGTTTCTTAAATATTCATATAGGTTGTGGTGAGATAATCCCTAAAATAATGAAAAATATTATCATGCCAGTGCTTATTGTCTTTTTTCAATATAAATTACTGTAAATTACATAGAGTCTTGTTAAAACTCAAATATATTCATTTTCCACTGTATGGTAGTCTGATATGTGGTTAGACTATTTGTCATACTATCGATGCTGTTGATACCATTCATGATGTAGAAGTGCTGATTAGTTTTTTAAAAAATTACTAGTTTGAATGTGAAAAAATCATAAATGTTGATGTGAAACACCGTGTTACAACCTAACATTGATTTTTAAAATGAATTTATAATGAAAATAAATTTGCTCTATTAGGTTGTTCATTCTGTTGATGAACACACGTTTCACTATTTCCAATTGATTTATTCCCAATGAATCTAGCATCATATCAATATTGGTCATTCACACATTCCTAAAGTGCCCTATGTTACACCAATCATTGGTTTTATCATTCTAAATTGGAGAAATGATGACAATTTAATCATCCATACATTCCCCACATTATTTATCCATCGATCCTAGATGAAAAATAATTGTTAGAGTGAATATATCTCATCTTTATCATAATAAAATTCGGGTGATATATAAGAGAGTATCTCATCTTTTATTTAATGAATATCCCCAAAAATTTAGACTTCTCATGAATAAAATAAGCATGTTTTTTTCCAAACTATTTCACTATGTCTATTGAGTAACCTAAACCTTCCAAATAATCCCATAATGACCCTAAGTGACTTATTTACTATGTGATAAATGTCTTTCATATTTTATCTCATATTTGAAACCACAAATATATGTTATATGATAAAACTATAGTCATTAATTCCAATTAATCATCTATTTAATATATAATAAACACTTAATAATAACATGGATTTGAAAAATATAATTTTTTCATCCACTAAATTACTTGTGAATACATTGAGTAAATAAATTCAAAAATCAATTTTCAAAAGTCAAATAATATTGAGTTTTTTATTTCTGGATAATCGATCAAACTCATGCATCACCATAACTCTTTGATGGGACCCTCTACTACATAATATTTAATTCACTTAAAATATTCCAAACTATTGAATACACATAGTGTGTGACTATCTGTCTTCTTATTTCATTAACAACGAGTATTACTCACAAACCATGAATAAACTCGAGTAATCCATCAACCTCTTAATGAGATAATGTAATGTTACTATAATAACAAAATATTCTACAAAAAAACGTGTTATATATACATTGATCTTATAATTTATCATAATGAACTATGTATATCTATTTTCACTATCTTTATATACAATATATATTAGTTGTATATCCCTACAAGGTCTATACACCACACACTTCTAAACATTTCACGTATTTATTGATGGTATTACTATCTTGGTCTTCTAGTCCATGGATTTCTCTTCCTCTAATTGTAAGCAAAAAAATGAATCTGGATTATTCCGAAAATTAAATACCACCAATGAAGGATCCAATGCATTAATCCTCTTAAAAACATCAATTTGATATTTTTAGTCTTGTATCCATATATGTGGTAAAATATAACACCTTAATAATTATCTAAAGCTATGATTACAATAAACAAGATTGTAGATATGAACAACTAATTACACCTAAAACATGTGGTATTACTACTGGTGGGATAGTCCTCACTTTCTCTACAACTCAAGATCAGCAAGTACACACTTCTTGAGCAGATTCCTCAATGATTATGAGCTCTCAGCACCCAATAATCATATATCATCTTTTCCCTATTAGTATGGTTTATCTATAATATATTAGAATTGTAATGAATAAAATAATAATATCTTGTGGTTCTAAATATATCATTAGAATGGTTATAAAATTTAGATATGATATGTAATCTAGGGATATTACCATGTAAATTGTAGATATAGAAGTATCAACTAAATAATGGTATGAGAAAATTATATAAATATATTCAAATGTATAAATGTATTGTAATGAATATACACATATGATTTGGTTCTTTATAACCCACACACAATGATCCCACTCGAACTAGAGTCAACTGTTTATAACTCTCAACATTTTAGATTTTTTATGATAATCATGCTTCAACTATAATATGTATTTAGTCGGCAGGTCTTCTATGTTACTATTTATAGACACATTTCGGACTACAAAATCAAATTTTTGGATTAAAATCCATCAAGTGATAAATATTGATAAATTTATACATTTTCTTCTAGAATGACCTGTGATCCATGGAATGTACTTCTACAGCGTATTACCATAATTAAATATATCATGTCCTATAATGCTAGAAAAAAACAAATTCTTGAGACAATGATGTTTATGTTGACAACATCCTTAGTAGCACAAAAATATGTAATTAACAGACATTCTACTATAGTTTAAATAAATACGGATTTATTTGTTCTTCTCTTGATCACTACACCACTATTCATGTGAATTACATATCCTATTTTTTATTTTAGATTATCATGATAGTTCTGGAATCTAAAATCTATAAATCACAATAAATTTTACATATCATCTCTTCTATACACCATAAATATATCCATTATATGATTTAAGTACATCAGGAGAGACTTTGTGGTTTCTCAATGAATATCTCCAAAATTTTATTAATATCTTCCCACTATACTAAAAAAATATGAAACATCCAACCTATACGTAGCATGAAATACATGATATATTCCACTACTAATGCATAATGAATTCTACTCATCCTATCAATATCTTCATATGTTTGTGGTGTAATTTTCTTAAATAAATTGTTACCATGTGATGTTTCCAGGACTCTCCTAGATTTTTCCATGTTGTACCTTTCAAGTATTTTATCAATTAATGTATTGTGACTTATCCAAAGAAGGTTCTATAATCTATACAGATATATATTATTCTTTAGAATATAATCCACATAACATATGTCTTTTATGAAGATGCATTCATTTAACCATATATTAACTAACTATAAAATTTTCAATTTATTTCACTAAATTAATATGTCATAAATATATAATAAAAAGAAAACTATGGAATTTACAGTAATCTCAATATATAATCAAGACTCTATTACATTATAGAAGATACAAAAATTTTTTATGGCCTCATCAAAAGAACCATTCCATGGTCATGATTGCAACATCAATCTGTAAATATATCTCTACAACATTCAGATTATTGGATCTCTTGATCCAAATGAACCCTTTGGGTTTATTCATATAGAATGTTTTATCAAAATTTATATTTTAAAAAGATTTTTAAACATCTAATTTACAACTAATATTGTCATGAAGGACATCCATTTAATGTAATATTCTAATATATTTTTGAATTACAAAAATTTTGAAATATTAATCATAGTTAATTGCTTTTCAATGCCTATAAACATTCTCAAACAAACATTATTTATTGGTATTTAATTTATTATCCATGTTTATATTTTTATTGAATACCTATTTTCATCCAATGGGTTTTACATCAGCTAGAGATTGTGCTAATTTCAACACATGATTTTGTTATATGGGATCCATCTTAGAATGGGTGGCTTCTATATAATTAATAGCATTCATTCCATCTTCTTCTCATTATAGGTAAGAGGTTCATCATTATTGATGAGTAATGTGTCACCTGATTTGGTTATATGAAAATAATATCAGTATTGTTCTGTAAAATCTCTAGCTATGAAAGAATTTTTTCTTAGGTACATATTTTTTCAACTTTCTATTTTGGAGATTGTTCTCAGACCATATCTTGTTCATCAAGACTATCTACTTCATTGAATTCAACCATTCTACCATTATTTTGAATAAAAATGTGTTCCCTTTCTAGAGAAATAATATGTCTATCCATAATAATTTTTTTATATGAAATGTTATATATAAATTTTTTTTATTTCATTAGGCTTTAGTATAAAAATACAATTTGTGCTTAAGGATACATGGTTTTCATTTTGTATTGCCTTGAAAAATAATGAATTCTCTATTTAAAAATATGAGACAATGTGGGCTTTTTTCTATATGATAAAATATAGAAAACCATAATCAATCATAGCTGGTACCTAGTTCAACGTATACGATTTTTTCTATTGTTAAAATCCTCAAAAGTATAATGGTAGAGTTCAACGACTCTTCATTGGTCATACAATCTTAAGAAATGTATGATTTTTCCTTTAACATGCATCATTTCACTGAGGTTTATTTATAGGATTGAGTTAGGAAACTATCCCACACTCCCTCAAATAATTGGTGAAATATTGATTTATATGTTATCTACCATAGTCTATGTGGAGTTTCATTATTTCCATACCATGATAGCTTTCTACTCTAGCCTTGTATTCCTTAAACATCTAAAAAGAATCTATCTTATACATCACAATTTATATAACTATACATATAGTAGTTGTCATAAAAATTTATGATATATGAATAGACACCCATATATGTCATGTAATACTTATGCCTATGGTCCTTGTAAGGGTTCCACCGCACACCTTGAAAGGTGGATTATCAAAATCAATAAAATTTGATGGCCTTAGGTCCATTGGAAGGATGAATAAAATAAATCTAATGTATCTAATTTAGTAGTTTGAAAAAAACCTAATAGATTTAACATACCTAAATTCATACTACTTACATGAACAATTTTGTAGTTCCATAAGAAGGTATAAATTATTCATTAATGAAGGTATTTTGAATTATTTCTAATATAGTTATTTAATTTTAATGAATATATAATCAATTATTAATATGTTCCATCAAATATTATATGTTTTCCTTATAAATAATAAAGCATTTATTTTTAATCCTAACATAAAACCTTATAGTGTATAAACTCAAAATCTATGATTAAATTTATGGTAAGAGAAGGTACATAATAAAATATAATAAAAAAATAACTAAACCACTTAGTAAATTCAAATTATAATCTCTATTTTGTAAGGATACTAGTATTTCCCCATTTGCAACATGAATATAAACCACACCCTTTGTAATAATCTTAGAACAACATTTATCAATTATTTTAATAAAAAGGGGTGATACACATGTTATATCCAATACCAAATTATATATAAATACATTATATATTCAATAACTAATACACATGAGGCAGAAGCAATGACTTTCATCTATATCTGAGCTATTCAATTATTTTACCATTATAAATTTTTACCATAATAAAATAAGACAAAATCATAATTATTTCCCACACCTGATATCCTTCTCTTCATATAAGGGAATTGTGTTGGTGCCTTTTAATAGAATTTGCCTTTCTCTCCTTTTCCATGACCTTCTTCCTTTTGTTCTCCATAAGAAATAACGAGTTGATATTTTAATATCCTTATCAGTTTGGAAACTAATTCTAATAGATTTGGGAGTACTTTTTTTTATCAGTATTATAATTAAATTTTAAGGTTAAGAATATTGTTGGTAATGAAATAATAATTATATCACTATATAGTTATTAGTTCAATATGGACCCATGGGATTCATGTCTCTCAATGTACCTAATCATCTTCATTACATAAATGCCAATCTGACTCTCTTAATCAAAATTTTATCAATAAAATGATTTCAATTTCTCATATAATTCTTATCAGTATCTCTCTTGATAAATATCTTACATAAGATAAAATATATTATAGGTAGCATTATAATTATTTATTTTTATATATTACAAAACATAAATGAATGCATGTCATACCACATATCTAACACATCATCAAAATTCGTCATATAATGGGTAGTATCCACCTTTCTTGATCCCACTAAAGGATAAATTTGGGGTATGGATACTATCACATAGAGCTTCTTTCCAAAATGTAGAACAATGAGAAAGAACATGTACCACTCAAAAAAGATACTTTTAGTAATGTTGTTATCTTTATTTTGTATTGATCAAAGTGATATTGAACCAATGGTGGTGTTGTACAATTTATCTATAACTAACAATTTTATAATATTTGTACTTTTTTTGATATACTATATAAATTATCAATAAATTTATATGTTAAATGAATTCTTCTAGCTTATCAAATCCTTGTATTTATTAAATACTAGATTTTGAATAATTACCTACTTGAGTATTATACAATAAATGACTCCTGAAAACTCTCCTTATATTCAAAACTATGGCTATGACACTACACATAGAGTTTCATGGTATGATTTTATCAATACAACCACATTGAATCGTTACCCTTTTAACTATTGAATGAAACCCAAGCTTCTATAAATTTTAACCTTGACATACTCAACACATTGCCTATAAATTTACAACAAGATAGATATGACCACTTAATCACTATAAAACATAGTAAATTAAAACTTCCACTCTCATAATAATTCCATGGTAGTAGGAGACACACTCTACTAGGGCTAATGGGAACCTTGTTCATATTTTTTTGTTTGAATTTATGTGATTCAAAAAGTTAATAACAAAATATTTAACTTTAAAGGATTTTAATTATTATCTTAATATTTAATCATTTTTTATTTAACAGTATTATTCTACGTGATTTCACTCACATCGTACCATGAATAATCGAAAAACATTCATTGAGTATCTATTTTTTATCTATTCATTCTTGAATTATATCATATGTGATCACATAAAATAAAAATGAACAAAATAATAAACCCTGAATTAATATATAAATGTATTGTAATATCATGAGAATTTTATACTAGATTATATATTTAGTGGGTATTGGATCAACCGAGACACTATGGGTATTTACCTACATTTCTGTCTCACTGTTATCATAACATTCACACATTCTAGCATGTCTATGCCTTGTTTAGTATAACACCAAATTTCAAGGTTGTCTGCATCTTCATTCATTGTCATTATTTAGAAAACTACTCCCACTTATGTATTAGGGTCTTCGGAATATGAAATATATAAAAATAAATTTTGTCATGATCATCCATTACCTAATTCATATAATGTGAGATATATGTTTTCAAAACATTATTATATATTAATTAATTTCTACAATCACCAAAGAAATAAATAATTAAATAAAAAAATATGAGACAAACATAGGCTGGTCTCACTCATTGTTAGTCAATACATAGTATATTTTATGTCACAATTTTAATTGCATATAAATTTTTCCTACAGGAATTAATTACGAGATAATATAATTATTAATTATTAATTTTAATGATTAATTTATAAGTCAAATGGTCTCAATTTTAGGATACCTTACAAATATTTGTATTTATGTTTTTAAAATGATAGTAATTTTTATGGATATCGGGCTTCAAAAATAACAAATGAGGTGTATTTTTGTTTCACGGTGACCCCACAACAGGTTTGGTATGCTAATATAAACACTACCCATGTGTAGGGTGAATATACAGGGAGGAGAGAGACAACAAGATGATTCACTTTCATTTAAATAATTATTATCCTTTATAAAAACATTTGAATACCTCCACATGGGTGTTGAATGCATCCCAATATCCAATAAAAGGTGAGTGGAATTTTACCCATGGTAAAAAAGGAGTACAAAAATAGGATAAAATAATAGCCACTAAACACCCCTTTTTAGAAATTTTATTAGTTTTTTGGTTTCTTATAAACATTATAAAAAATATTAAATTATATATTTTACTTTTTATTGTTTTTATTACTTCATATAGAATCAGTGCACCCCATGAAAATTCTAATCCAATATTGTGAATCTATTTTAAATATCAAGGATCACATACAACTATCATATTGTAATGTCAATATATATATATATTCATGAATTTTTAAAACTGAAAAAAGAGTTTTTATCAAATTTCATAATTTTGAGGCCATCAATATTCTTTCCGACCTCATAATGATGCATCAATGAATTTTTTAGCAATAATGGTACACCCTCTACTCAAATTATTAACAAAAATAATTATAGTTTGATATTATTTAATAGAAAATAACTGTGATACCACTTTTTTAGCAAGAGTGATGTGAATTTTAGGAATAATAGGGTTTTTATAAATATTCATTTCAGTTAAAACATAAAAACATCATCACTAGTGATGTGAATTAATCAAAATCTCATATGAAAATAATTAATCACACAAATAAACTTGAACCGTTATATCATCCTATTGATTTATGTGAGTATATTATGATCAGGTATAGTGGATTCTTCTCAAAAGAACTGATATTGGATCCTTATAGATCATCGACATCCAAATCATGATATTTCTAATAAGCATATATGAATTTTTGAGTGCTATTATGGATAAATGAGGAGGCTTCTGATTACATTGTGTTTTCCTAAGCATTATTCCTTTAATCTAGGATGAAGAACATGGATCATATTGCTCATATATATTCTTTCTATCTTTTTAATTTTCAATACAAGTGAAAGAATCTATCAGCTTTTAGGGAATGAATATTCCCTTACATTTGAGTTGCACTTCTCTAAAATTGGTAAATTTAAGGTTCTATAAATTTTACATAGTCCTTCGGGTAACTTAAACCTTATAATTAAGACATAAATGGTATGAAATTACATAGTAACAGTGTAATAAATTCAAATTATATTTTATTACATATTTTCATGAATAAATATATTTTACATGATGGAATTATTGCCATTATCTAGACTCTCTTATTCAATTAAATATTTAATGAAACATGATTAATTATATTTTTCAAAAAAGAACTAATTTGTATTCACTTAATTACTTTTAAATATAATGAGTTAATAAATTTAAATCTAACTATTCTAAAATTGTATAATTCTGAATTTATTTATATCCTTTAGATAGATCAAACTCAAAGATCGCATGAACCCAATGGTGTGGCCCATTATCTCCAAAACTCATATTCCCTGAGAATCAGCTAGACTATTCAATATTCATAGCATTTAACCCTAGTAGAAACAAATCTTCTTGCCTCATATTATGTGATCAAATGGTACAAATTGAAAATGATATTATGTTAAGAGACAAATACACGTGCTCAAAGATATGAACAAAGAATGACAACTAAGACATGAGATTCAATTATTGGTGGGTTAGCCTTATGATCTCTTATACATGGGGTCTCCTTGTGTGAACATCATGGATGATAGTCTTAATTAATATGAAGCATAAAACATTTTATATTCCTACGTCATCTACATCCTATCAGTATGATCTATCTGGAAGATAGGATAAATCATTAATATTATTGTCATAGTATCCTCAGGTTCTCATTATAGCATGGGAACAACTATAAACTTTTGATATGATATGTAATCAACAGAAATTACCAAAGAATAATGGCCATTAAAAATTCAAAATTATAATATTAATAGAATTAGATATAAATATATCGAACCATATACTTGTGACGGTAATGAAGGAATATCTAGGAGTTGTGTCTAGGGATCCCAATAATAATAGATACAACCTTTTCAACATATATGAGTAGAAATTGGTTCAATTTTCGTCAAATATTTTATGATGGAAAAAATGTACTGATAATGTTGTCTTATTTATGATTATGTTTTAATTCATACGGACTTCAAAATGGGATATAGTAACAACCCACTTAGATAATATTTTTGTGGGAGTAGGATATGCCTGAACTACAAAGATTTAACTAGTAGATATGATCCCCATTCATTTATTTTTTATATATAAAATGAAAAAGAATATTTAGTAGTATGTAGATGCTATTTTGGTTGTTATATAAAACTGGATTACATTTAGTAGGAATGAGATATCATTATGAATTCCATGAAACTCTGGATCATTGACAGTCAGAAGTATCCAGGCCATCTAATATGGTGAGAAATAATGGTTCTATATTGATGAACACCATAAGAACCTATATGGCATTATTATTTAATAATGATCACATCATATAAGTATGACTCCATCAAGTCCATATTTATAGAGTATTTTTTGAGTGTGAGGGATATTTTAAAGAACAATATTGATTTTATGTTATTGGATTTTTTTTTTCCTAGACTTATCAAATGTAAGAATTAATTTTTAGAGCTAGTCTAATATGTGGGATATCCATATAATAGATGTATCCAATAATGATGTCATTGGTTAGTGTAGACTAGATGTGCATTTATCTCATTGATCTCTTCTATGATTACGTCAATAAATAAAGAAAAGTCCCAATGGTGTCCAATGTTGTGGTCTGTCTCATCTTAGTAATGATATTCTAGGGTTGTAGTTGGATTAGATAATGGAATATAATCAACCTTATCATATAATAAATTTGGGGTAGAAATTCCCCTTTTCTTAATTACACATTATCCATTAATCTTATTGATTACCCACTTTAAATCACCCATAAAATTTATTCCTAGAAAATGGAACCAATAAATACAATTAAAAATATTAAATATGAGCTTGGGGATCTACCTCTTTTTTAGTGAAGTCTTGTGATATTGGCAATGAGAAGGGTAAGACATCCTTTTTCTGTATAGACAAGGAAATTTCACAATCTAGCTCGATTGAGCTTCTGGGTTTCCATCATTATTCCTATTGGGATTTTGAGAGTTCCAAAGAAATAAATAATTATTGTTTGAGTATTACCAATAATATAGAAAAATCATCATTTGGAAATTAAATTTGTACTAGTAAGATTTTTTGAAGAGGGATGTTCCACGAGATAATATGAAATACTTTTCCCCTTATCTACATTTTGTAGTATGAATTTGATATTGAACTACTTAAATATTACTACCCACTATGCCAATAATCTAGACAACATCAAAAGATTTTGGATATACTTAACATGGTTGATATATACAAACAATGTGGACCTCATTATGTTTCATTTTGTGTCATAGTTTTTGAATAGTGAATATCAACACAAGAAAATTACACTTGATTCTATAATATAATGTATCATTATCTTAAATTATATTAATGAGATAATAAATAACATTTTCTTCTCCCACATCTTTATTCTATGTGATAAATGAACTAATTTATCACTATAGAGCCATAATATAAAGAACAATTGGCCTCCATTCAAAAGGTTGAATCAACACTGGTGGGATTGGAATATATTGATAGAGATTGTTAAAAGAATATTACAAATATTCATCCAACCTATTTGAGACTACCTAATTCATGATATTAGTCATCGGTAAGAACGTACTTGAAATGTTCACCCTGACGAATCAAATGTAGGTCACTCATTCATAAATTCTTCTCATCTCATTGAGATTTTGAGGAGGTGTCATGTTAAGAATCATATTGGAATTTTCAAGGTCAAATTCAATGCAATGATTCTAGGATAGAGAGACATTTATAGACTTAAAATTTCTAATTTGTTTTCACTATCATCATGGGTATTGTATCTATGTCATTCTTCTTCATTGATATCAACGAAAGAAGAAGTCGCTGAAATCATAATATTTTGATGGTTTTATAGGGGAATAGTTATTTAATTCTTTTGATGAATGGAATTTTCCCAATCTAAATGGTGACATTATGGTCTCATCATATTTTGGGGACGAATAATGAGTGTTCTCATATAGTAAAAATCCAATTTTAACTAAGAAATCATCATTATTACATGAAACATTACATAATTGATGACTATGATATATTGAATATTTATCTGATCCATGGTATATTTGAACAATTTGGTCTATATTTAATAAATAATCTTTATTGAGTTCATAAAATGGGTTGATATAGGACATCTTTAAACCATTAGGGGTAGTGATTCAGATAAAATCACATATAAAAGTCTATTTCTCCTCTCCCCCATAGAATCCCAAATCTATGAACTAATATTCATGTGAATTAAAAGGAATTATATCAACACATAGTAATTTAGTTGTCTATTCCCGGAGTATTTGAGTATTGGTGATATGTTACTGACAGTACCCCATGAAAATGAAATCATATCTATACCCGATGGACATATGCTATTATATCTTGATGAAAAACCATAATGATTGAATTATAAATATTTTCACCAAACTACGATATGATTTTGATTCACCAAATGTAAATTTACCCACTTTATTTAAACCGTTAGATTTTCAATGTGGAGGGACAGAAATCAGATTCACTATCGGCTAAGAATCAATGTTTCATTATTTGGGTGTGATTAATCCTGGAGCCATTTTCAATGAGATCATGGTGGACGTCTAGATCATCAAAAATGTCAGATATATACCAGGGAATTGTATTTACATAAATGGCGGTCTCCATATCATGATATGTAATGGATATGAACACGTAACATTACTGGGTCAGATTGAGAAAACATGAATAGAAATAACCTTAACATAAAATTAATGGGGGATTAGAAGATCCTCCCAAGGTGTTTCTAAAAGCTATTTTTACTAATTGAGAGCATCTAGGTTGATATTTTTTCCATATTAATGAAATTATTCATCATGATGTGGTATTTTTATTATATGGGTTAACTTTTCTTATATAAATTTGATCATTGGATTCTATATTAGGATTTGACGTTTTGTTTGGAGATAGCATTATTTCATTCTATGGGATTGAAAACATCTTTTTTTGTGGGATTGGATAAGATGACCTTCACACTTTTGGATATTTACCATATAGATACTGATTAAACAACACATTTTCTAGTATAATCAAATTTAAATGATCCCTGAATGAATCAGAAGTGGATTGGTGTTCCTAGTGATCCTATTAGAGTTCTTATAATGGATCATTACAATGTATATGGTCATAGTAGTGATGTGACTAGAAGGCCAGGGTCTATATCGATATTGTCTTCCTTAAACCCTTATCATCCACGATGACCTCTTCCGAATGATCCATGACTATAATAGGGGATATAATGATTATAATAATTTTATTCATTAGAGACCATATCTTCAATGTTAATCATATTGAATGATATTTATTTAAATTATTCATATTTTGAGGATTTTTATTGTGGGGGAAGTGTCCATTAAACTACATAGCGTAGAAGTTCCACTTGAAACATTTTTTGGATAATACCTTTCATCATAGTGATATGATCATGAAATATGACAGGGTTTGAAGCATAATAGGCATCAATATGGGTTAATCCCCTTTAATACCCTTCTTGTAATGAAACTTTAATTTGTTTTTAGAAATCAATCTATTTGAGGACCACTGTGTTAGAGAAGTCAATTTAGTTTTCATTGATGTATAAGTGGTCAAAGCTGGTGGATTCATATATTGTATACGGATATAATGTGTGGGTGTGATCATTTTTCTAGTAATATAATCATAAAACTTCTAATTTCTCTTACTAAGAACTTCAGGATATTCCCCTTCTTTATCTAGTGAGGTAGGTAAAAGGAATGAGACTTGTGTTACCAATATTACCAATTTTAGGTTTCTAAAGCCTACCATATTTTGGAGACATTATTAAAGACAAATCTAATGAGAGTGAGTTCCATAAACCCTACTCTTAAATTTAATTTTATTATCATTACATATATACAGTTTGATATATATATACACACACACACATGCATTTCTCTTAAAATCATAGGGTTAATACTTATCTGTCGATTTTTTTCATGGTAATTCCCACAGATGAAATTCCATATAAAAAGGTTGTAGAATATCTCAAGATATAATGGGAAACCTAATATACTATTCAAGTATTATTAATATTTTTTTCTGTGGTTCAGATACATCATACTGACACGGCTAATTTATGTATAATTATCTAGTGATTGGGTTCACTAGAAATGAAAATTATTCTCATAATTTTCATAGTAATGACTGAATGTGTTCATTAAGAGTATAACACAAATAGTAAAAATACAAGTTATAAATGTCAATTAGTGATCCTATCTTTGAGAAATTGTCATTGAGTGTTCCTATCACTAGATTTTCCTATCTTGACTTCAATACAAGATCATTTTGATCTATTTTATTATGAAATTTGATTCTAGATAAAATCCATGAAATTTTTATTTTAGTGATGTAACCTACGTTTGTTTCATCATTAGTATTGTTACATTGTTTGAATGGTGAAGATAAAATTTACAATTCTTATAAGAGGAGATATCTCAGGCCCAATTGACTGAGAATATAATACATTTATTAAATCATTATCTATTGTAGAAGAAGGAAAGTCCCTCTACTGAAGACATAAGATAATAGAGAACGAATGGTTGATGATTCAATGTGCACATAAAGTGTTGTGATATATCAAAATAAAATGATATTATATTATAGGGTGTCAGTAAATAAGGGGTTGTCATTACCTTTTCTATAACTTAACTTCACAATCTCTGTGATAGTTTGAATTGGAATTTTCGATATGGTGGTCCCTGCTATCGGGGTCAGGATAAGTCTGAGATAAAATGATGCCATGAAATAAATTAATTCAATATTATTGGAGTTTAAAATATTAAGTATATAATTTATAAAATTAAAGTATTTATAAGTTATTAATTTGGAAATAATGTGTTTTCTAAATGAATATTTATTTATTTATGGATTGTTAAATATTTAATGGTATAAGAGTGTCATAATAATAGATCATATTTTATCACATAACATTACATTAATGTTAAATGTATGTGTTAAAATATATATAATATTTGCACAAAATTTAAAGATTTTTTTTTCATTTCAGGGTCCTGTTGATGTGCTAACATTTATAAGGACCTGAATGCCATTTATAGATGTTAAAAGCTGTGTATTTAAATGCTCAATGATCAAAAAATGAGAGTGTCAACAAATTTCAAGAATTAAATCACCTATACACCTATCTATCATGTTCTAGAGTGAGATATAATTAATAGATGTTTTGAAATAGTTTGATCCGAGTTCAAGGGCATGTTATTATGATATCTCATATTCATGATGATTTTGAATGTTTTTTATTATTCGGTCTAGAACAATTATTGTGAACGTAGATGTTCAAAATATCCATTAATGTATGCTTGTATGATGTACAGGGGTTCATATTTAGTTCCATCAAAAAATTATCATTAATAATTAGTGAAACAAGAATTCAATCAAAATTGAATGAGAATGAATTCGATTTTGAATTATAGTAATAATTTCATTCATTGTGATTATATAAAATTGAACATGATCCATGGATGGATCCAAGTATGAGTATATTGCAATTCGTTTTTCTACATGAATCTAGCCCCAAAAAATGTAGAATACATATTTCCACTCATACTCAATGTTCTTAGTTCTATTGATTAAAAATAGAGTGATTAAATGATTATTTATTTTGAACATATTTTGATATTTTTTTAAATTTCCCATGATTCAAAAATTGGGTTTTGAAATTGTCCCAATGCACTGTCGACACATCGATCAGACTTTGCATAACTAAGAAATGACTGATCAAATATTGATGTCATTTCATTTCAAAAATCTACTTGAATTTAAGATATATAAAATATATATATATATGTCTGTATATTTATGAGTGTGTTTATATGTATGTGTGTGTGTCTGTCTGTTTCTATCACGTGTGATAAATATATATTGTTATATATATATATATATGCCACCAAATACATGAAATATTATATATATATATATATATGGTTTTTTGAGATTAATTTGGTGAATAGATTATATCGGGAAGCCTAGATGATTGAAATCAAATGTTTAAAACGTAACACCATATTTGGGGTGCCTTGATTATTCCATGCATGCCCCATTTGGGACATGAAACTGGAACTAGAATCGGCTCATATAAGGGTCTTACTGACCCAATCTAGACCGAGTATATCAGGACCTGACACAACAAACTAATAAGCCCTGCCCTTGGCCCCTTTCCAATATGTGGACCTCTTCGAGGTTTAAATATACCTAGGTTTTTAAAGTATGTTTAGTTATATAGAATTAATTAAAATAATTTTAAGGTTGGATAATTCCTTAAAATTACCCACGAGTTAAATTTTAGCAATTTTTTTGTTATTTAATGTGATTCTAGTTTACTGATCATGTCTGGAGACAGACCAATGTACGTTTGATGTTTATTAATATAATTTAATTATTTTATCATGGTTTTAAAATATAATAATAATATTTCACTTTGATTATTTTTGTTTCTTTCCTCTATCATTAAATTCATTCAGGATCTATGTGTCCACATTTATGTGATAAAATTTAATTTTTCATATATATTTCTAACACCAATATAGGATTATACATTGTAATGATTGTATTAATTCTCAACAACAGATTTCAAGTCACAAGTTGGTGAAAAATGAACAATTAAAATCAAATAGACATTGATATGAACAAACAATCATGTTAGGTATCAAATCAAGGAGTTACCCTAAGGACATGGTGAAATAATTGTTAACTTAAGGTATTAACTAAAAGTTAATGGATCATGTTCACCCCATTATTTAGTTATTTATTTTTTATCATCATCATTGTATATTATTTGTTAAATTTTCTTTTAAGTGATCACACAGTATAATAATAAGTTATCATGAATTAATAAAAATTGATTAATTCACAGTGAATGTTTTCTATTTATACAAGGTTGGATATGACAATGATCACCATGTGAGTACAAGATGACTAGAAATATGTTTTTTATAGAGATAACATAACATTCCTTAATGAAATATTATGTTTTATACCTTCCATCACATAAATTGAATACAAACAACATAATTTTTTCCAAGTATTGTCCTAGATGGGGTAACTCTTACTACTGAAGCCTTATTATTAAATCAGTGGCTTGATGAAACTAACATTTGATGAATATAAGTATCCATTTCTTGTTTTTTTCAACCTAATTGGAAACATATTAAGTAAATAAATGTTACAATTACTAGATTTTGTGACTCTACTAAAAAATTCAAGGAACAGTGAGTCAATGCAGTTGGCTTGTCAAAATCCATCATTGAACATTTTATATTATTAGAGTAGTTATAACATGCACTATAAGTAGAGGTCTCATGGATAATTTAGAATAGAATACTCAAGAAAATGATCATTCTGAATCTAGTTTTATTAGATCATCAATGGGTCAAAATAATAATAATATAAATTTAATGATGATGTAATCATTAATGTCTATTGAAATTTAATATTAAGTACAAATATGCTATATTTTTTTTCTTGTATCTAAAAAATTCAACACCACACTCACATCAATATCAATTTTATCATAATATAAAAAGAAAATATCATGATTGAGGAAAAACTGTTGGATTGATATTGGCGTTTTCCCCATAGATTTCTACAAAGAGACGATGTTCTATGTTCTAGATATCAAAATTACCATCATGCACATTGTGGGATAGTGAAATTTAGATAAATACAAGTATAAAAATAATTTAGATTATATGCAAGATATACAATGCCACATGTTTTCATATATTTCCAATGATATGAAAAAAAATGCACGATGATTCGAAAGAGAGACAAAAATAAGGATATTTGATATCTAGTGCACTATATTGGTGAATGACTATTAAATTGAGACAGGAAATACCCTCTTTAATCAAGATAACAGTGTAAATTGTGATATTCGAACCACATAGGTTCATGTTAAACCAATAACTAGTGAAAAATCACATTATTATCTCATTACCAACAAGAGTTCCAATATTATTAATTAATTAAAACATGAGTAACATAAAAATGTAACTCTCGAAACTATTGGATTTATTTTTCCAAGTCAATAATGATAATAAGAACACTAAATCATATGTCATTCTAGTAAAAAAGAGGAATAATGGAAATACTATGGTGTAAAAGGATTGGCCTAAGATAAATATACATACGCATTGCCCCTATAAGACTCTACAAATATATTGGGATATAAATGAGGAGTTATCATATATTTAATATAATAAATAATAAAAATGTGAAATGATATTAAAATATTGGAATCAAAATCACTACAATTATTCCATCTCATGTATAATTTTCTTTTAATGAAATATATCTTTATCTACAAGTTAGATATGTGATACAATGTGTGGATCACCTGTTAGTAATTATATTCATGAAAAAATAGATATTATAATATAAAAAATAGTGAGGTGGTTCAATGATCCATAATTTTTGTGAGAATAGAATCCCTAGTAGTGGGAGATTACCAACTCACTTTTCCAAGTGGATTGGTTATTTTATTATATATTTTTTAATGTATACCTTTAGTTATCATAATCATATCTCAATGTAATGTTTAAAAAATACAGGTTCATGATTAAAAATAAATGTTGTATATTTTATAAAAATTACATATGTTGTTTCATGAAACATATTAATAATGGATTGTATATACGTCAAATTGAAAACCCTACATTGGAAATTAATGAAGAAATATATGAAAATTACTTATATCCTACCCACCTATGGAACTTATGTTCAGTTCATGTAAATGAATAGCATTTACAAAAAATAAATAGAAATGGATATGTATATTCAATTTATTTAAAACCATTAGGTTTATTCCATGATTATTTTAGAGGTGTACTGATGAAAACATTTTTATGTGGGAATAGAGAAAGGGATAAATACTATTATAATTGACTAATTCTGATGCATGTAGTGAAATTCTAGTATAGTCTAGTGGTGTAAATTCATACATTATTATTTTTATTGATGATTATAATAGGTATGATTATATCGACATACTATGGTATATGTCATATTTTTTTAGATGATTAAGGAAAAAAATTAATGTAAAAAACTAAATTTCTAAAATGATAATGTAACGGTGCTTCGACCACACCAATGAATATCTAAACCAAGATTTCATCGCTCACATTAATGAGTATGGGATAGTCTCAAAAATCATTCCACTTATAGACATAAATGGGATGGTTTATGTTAATAGAGGAATCATACCTCTATGACATGGTAAGATTAATGATGAGTTAAAAATCTCTATAATTATTCTTTGTGAGATTTATCTAAAAACAATGCCTTATACATAGAATCAGGAACCTTCTATGACCGTAAATGGGATTCTATATGAGTTATGTTATCGAAATAAATCCTCTCTATATAATATATGTGAATGGGAATGTGATTTATTTTTTAAATCAATGTTGAATGAAAAAATATCATTTTAAATCATAATGTGTATCTTTAATAGTTATCTTATCGAAACTAAATTATATTTCCTATATAAAGATTCATATTGAAGAGATATTGTTGTGAGAAATTTATTACTTATTTAAATGGAAAATATTTAGTAATGAAATTTATGAGAAATACATTCTTCATTCATGTTGATTCTCAAGTTATACAAGAGTTATCACAAGATCAACATCTTCCAGAGATTGTGGGAGATAAGTAGTTTCTTGAGAGACAAGTATTTTTTGGGCCTAATATATCTCGTAGAGAACCATATAGGTATGGATTTTCTATCATTAAGTCATATGACACATTACACCTTAAGGATATAAAAAATCTATTATTTGAGGATGCTGTAAATAATAAGGATTCTTCTAAATTCCAAGACGCCATGATTTATGAGATTGAGTTTTTGTATAAAAACAAATTTGCATTATTGTAAAACATCATATAATATAAAAAAGATATTGTAAACATTGTTGTTCGTGAATTATCTGGACCTGTAAGGTTATATAAGTACGTATGAAGCATAACTCATTACAAAATTTGTCATGAAACATCAACACATAGACTCTGAAAAACCTTCTCAGTAGTCATGATGAAAAATTAAATTTGAACATTACATATAATGGAAGCCTTCTATTGTTATGATATTTATAAAATTATTGTCAATATAGGCTTTATAAATAATAGTTTGGTTGAATATGTTAATAGAAAACAACCTATGGGTTTTATCATGTCGAAGATTAAAATAATATTTGGAATATTTAGGGATCCATTTATGGATTAAATCGCACACCACGATCAAGAAATGTTGATTTTAAGGAGGACATAAGATAATTTGTTTTCATTAAGAACAAATTTTATTTATAATTCAATAATGATTTCATTTTAAATTCCATTATTTTCCTGGTATTATAGACTGATGAAAAATTTATTATTGGCATCAAAGTGCAAGTCATACAATTAGTTAAGTATTATTTAGATGATTGAATCACTGTATACGACTTAAGTGAAGTAACCTATATTATATTGATAAACATCCATTTATATATTTATAAAACTATATTTGGTATAAGTCAAAGTAATTATATTTTCAGGATACATAGATGGTACAATATGTTACAATCTAATAGAGGGTTTTTATTTTGTCACAATGTATATATATCTCTAAAAATATGATTCAAAAAAAGGATATTGAATGGATTATTAGAATACGTTATTATTTGGTAGTGGGGTTTATCATATATTCAATTTTATGTCCTTGTTTTTTTGATGCATTTACATTAATAATGGTAGGAATAAATCAATATAATATCGGATTGCTACATTGGGTAGCTGTGAAAACAATGTTATGGTGCATGACACATATAAAGGATATGTTTCTTGTTCATAGAGGAGATTGTAATTTTTCGGTTCCCGAAGACACCAAAAGGCACACCATACCTAGATGGTCACATGGCCTCTAGAGCATTTCATCGAATACCAGAGTTTGCTGACTAGAAGTGAGGGCCTTGTGTATGATAGTCGGGAAACTATGCTCTCATTGGAAGAGTACACAACGGAAGAGAAAAAAAGTTAACAATAGCAGAAGCAGTATCAATCCATTGACAAATGAACCGCAGAAGAATAAATATGATAAACAGAAAGAGCACATATAGATATATATGTCTATAATGCATGATACATTTGTCAAGGAAAGCATCCTAACAAGTTAAAATACTAGAAATACAAACAGTACTAAAAAGAAGTACAAGAGATAGATACACGGCTCCTCATCATCCAAACCTAAGCATGGTCCCATGCTCTGATTCTCCACATCAAGTCATGTTCCTCAAGTCGATGTGTGCATTCCCTTGTCTATACCTACAACAATATAGTCTGTTTAGGCTCAAAAGCATGACCCAAATAGGCTGTGAGACTAAATCTTAGTAGGAAACCACCCGAAGATCTGTGCCTAAAAGTCAGTCAATATATGGTAGGTAAATGTACCTAAAATATTAAACAGAAACATACTAAACCATAATCAAACCATAGTTCCCGAGACAAACTAATCACAACAGGTAACCTTTTAATGTACTCACTACCATTCCCTCGGGTCATACATAACTAGTACCAGCAACCCTCTAGGTAGTGCTCTCATCCTAACCCCTTAGTTTGGTCATATGGAATTATAATGAATCTTTGAGGAAGCCCACATAGTCAACTCCCCTTATAGTCTTGGGTAGTTATGAACTCTCTAAGGAAGCTTGCACAGTCAATTCCCCTTATATCTTCAAGGTCACAGACTCTCTGAAGAAGCACACTCGGTCAATTCACCTTATAGCCCATTTCATTCATAGACTATCTGAGGAAGCTCACATAGTCAATCCTTCTTATAGCCAATGGTAAATAGGTGATTCAAACAATCAAAAAAGATACTCTCTGAAGAATCTCACATGGCCAATCCTCATATAGTCTAAAGAAGTCAAGGACAGTCTGAGGAACCTATCATTTTCTATCCTTTTTTAGCCCAATGTAATACTAGGATCTCTGAAGATTCTCACTCGGTCAACCAACGTATAACCTAATGATCCATGAATCATTGAGGAA
This sequence comes from Viscum album, assembly GCA_963277665.1. Classification (NCBI taxonomy): domain Eukaryota; kingdom Viridiplantae; phylum Streptophyta; class Magnoliopsida; order Santalales; family Viscaceae; genus Viscum; species Viscum album. The sequence continues at coordinate 1,678,078,421 of OY728133.1, forward strand.
GCTCGCTCAGAATATCCCCTTATAGTCTACCATAACTAGTTCTCATGACCCTTTGTAGGATAACGGCATATCAATACAATTTACCCAAGGTAGACATGCAGAACTACTAGGCTAAACAGTTCTACAACATATCATGCATGTTATAAAAACCCTTGTACATCCTATGCAACAGGCATGGAACATACAATGTAGCCATGGAAAAATAAGACCAAATGGTCATAAACAGAACGTGCATGGGAAGAACCTCGAAAGCATAACAGTTCAACCATATTACAATTCAAACATCATCTACACAGGCATACGAGCATGGAAGGCGTACAACAGGGGCAAAATAGTAAACACACAATACCTCGTTCAAGAGTATTGGTGGAATTTGCACATAATATTCATGTAAAATCAACAAAAAGGCACAAACCACCTATCCTGATGTTATGAGATTGATATACTTGAACCTCAAATCTTGATTCACCTTAGAATGTCATAGATCTATGAATGCATCCAAAATGTTCGACCTATGATTACTTGGAAAAGGGGAGGAATTGAAAAAGAAGCTCTAAGAAAAAGAAGATCCTACCACTGTTTTTCAATCACAATTGACGACGGTCGATTCAGAGAATGGATGGAGTCTTAGGGGCGCGTCGAAGATCTGCGGCCGTAGGAACTCTCTCAGATGAAGAACACCAAGAAAAATATATGTTTATCCTTTAGACATGACCCTAATGCATATTTGAAAAACAAACAAAATACACGTTGTGTACATTTGGAGTACATGAATTGTACTCGCCTTTTCCATACTCCGCTTTATGTGACCTCCAAACTCCCTTACAAGGTCGTGTGTGTGGCCCCTACAGGGCTAACACATTGCCTTCAGCAGGAAGGAAGTACACATCATGTACTCATAAAGTACATGACTTTTACTTCAAGAATTTCTAGAAACTCAACTATTCTCAAAAACTCAAGAAAAAATAAAAACATTCCTAAAAATAATGTCTGGGTTCTTAAAAACATCCCCCCTTAAAAAACATTGACCCCTAATTTACTTAACGCAGTGTAAAAGAAGAAACCCCAACCAACTATGACCAATGTGCTCGTACATAGACCTCCTTCTCCCGTGTCTCGTCCTACACTCTCTCGTGATACCGTAGCACCCATACCAGAAGAACAGACCAACCACGAAGAACTTTTGTATTCCGATGCACAATTCGGACAGGATGCTCCTCGAAAGATTCATCCACCATCAACTCGACATCCTCGGGTTGGAAAGTATGGGATGGGATTGAAAAGTAACATTGGAGCAGAGAGACATGGAAAAAATCATTCATGGCTCGATACCTTTGATGTAACAGAAACCGATAGGAAACTGGCCCAACACTCTCCAACACCTCTGATACCAAATGTTACACGGTGAAAGCTTACGCTATCTTATAATCCTGTTGTGCCCAAACCTCTAGGTGACACGCATGAAATCGTCATCTTTGACCTCGAACATCATAGGTCATCTTGGTTGATCAACATAAGACATTTGTCAAGACTGTGCAGTACACTTCCTCTTCTAAATCAACTCTATCTGCTCTGTGGTCTCCTAGACAAGATGAGGTCCCAGCAAAGATGCCTCTCCAGCCTCCATCCAACATAATGGTGATCCTCATGGAATACCATACAAAGCCTCATATGGTTCCATCTGAATATTTCTTGAAAACTATTATTGTAGGAAAACTACAACAGAGGTATATTCTTCTCCAAAGAACCTCCAAAGTACAGACTTCAAACTCAGAGCATATCCTCAAGCACCTGAATCGTACGCTCGGACTGGAAATCTGTTTGGGGAAGTTATGTTGTACTCAAATGTACCAGTGTACCCAAATCCTTCTGAAGCCCCTGTCAGAACCGAGAAGTAAAATGCACATCACTGTCTGAATGAATGGAGTGTGGAACTCCATATATAAGTACAATTTCGTAGTTGTACAACCATCACTACTCATCAACACTGAAGGTCTCTTTGATCAGATAAAATTGAGAAACCTTTTGAAGAATATCGATGACAACCCAAACAACATCTTTTACTCAAGGTGATCTCGGAAAACCGGTCATTATGTTTATCACGACATCATTCCACTTCCACTCTAGAATGGGTAACTTCAGCAAAAGACTTGTTGGTCACTGATTCTCCACTTTCACCTATTGACAAATGGAACACCTCATGAATAAAATAGCAACATCTGTCTTCATAACTGGCCCCCAATACTATCAGTGTAGATCATGATACATCTTTTTGACAACAGGATGTACTTCCCAAACTATGGAATGAAAAACCTGCATCCTCTCCTCACATATGACTGATGACACCCATACGATCCCCTAGAATTTCAAGATCTCATCCTCACCTACTGTCCATCCAGGAATAGGGTCCTTTCCTAACACACTATCCCTTAGGACTATCCCTTCAGTATCATATAGCTACCTCATTCAAACTCGATCAAGAAGAGTAGTGGTAACAACAACAAGAAAATATAAAAGTCTTCCCCAGTCTGTCGTGCACCTCCAAATTCATCTCAAAGAACATATTCATAAGCCTACACTCACTAGTAGACTCATGAAATAACTGTATCGGATTCCTCCTGCTCAACGCATCAGCCACTATGTTGCCCTTCCAAGGTACGTAGGCAAGCTAAATGTCAAAGGACTAAAGGTACTCAACACACCATTGATGCCTCAAATTCAGATCCCATTTGGTGAAGATGTACATGAGACTTTTTTGGTTGGTGAAACCACAAAATGATCTACCAGGAAAAAATTTCTCAAACAATATATGGAAAGAACAACAGCTGCCAAATCCAGATCATGCATTGGGTAATTCCTCTCGTGTGGCCTCAACTGTCGAGACCCATATGCAATGACTCCTTCTCACTATAAAAGCACAGCTCACAGCCGGATACCTGACACATCATAGAAAATAGTATAGCTCTTTCTGGGCTCTCGCAAGACTAGTATCAGTGCTGAAGTCAACATATCTTTCTGCTCCTGAAAGGATGAATCACAAGAACGTGACCATAAGAACTTCTCCCCATTCCTTGTTATACCTTTCAGTGGTGCTTCCAAGAATGAAAAGTCATGTATGAAATGTCAGTAATATCCAACCCGCCCTAAAAAACTCCTCAACCCAAATATGTTTTTAGCTACACCCAAGGAACATCAGCTCTCACTTTCTCTAGGTATATTAATACTCCTGCCTCTTAGATAATATGACCCCGAAAGTAAATCAGATCCATCCAAAAGTGGCACTTTGGGAGCATAGAATATAAATGATGCTCGCTCAGTTTACTCAACTCGATTTTATGATGGGCTGCTTGGTCTTGTCATGTGTTAGATTACACCAAGATTTCATCGATGAAATGCACCATGATGGAATCCATGTATGGATGGAACACTCGGTTCATCAGTTCCATGAAAACTATAGGCGCATTCGTGAGACCGAACACAATAACTGTATACTTGTATAGAACATACCTACTCCTAAATGTTGTGAGAGGTATATCAGATGCTTTAACGCACAACTGATGGTATCCAGACCTGTAGTTGATCTATGGGAACACCCGGGCTCCTCAAAATTGATCAAAGAGATCATAAATCCTCGACAAGGGATATCGGTTCTTGACAGTCAACTATTTCAAAATCTGATAATCCACATAGAGCCTAAGGGTTCCTTTTTCCTTATTTGCAAATAGGATAGGAAAAACCCAAGAAGAAGTACTAGGTTGGATGGATCCCTAGGCCTGCAACTCCTCTTAATACTTCTTGAGATCATGTATCTCAGGTGTAGCCATCATATAAGGAAGAATCGACACTGGGGCCACTCCTGGAACGATCTCAATAAAAACTTATACCTCATGATCTGGAGGAAAACCTAAAAAAATTTCTAGAGAGATGTCCCTGAAATGATCCTCCACTGGAGGAATGTCTAACTGTGATGTCCCTTTGTCGTCCAGATATTGACTAGCAATCTAGGTTGTAACTCTGAATAGACCATGATGCTCGAGTCCTAGTTGACTCTCCTAGAAATCCCACTCACCCTGATGAAGGATAGATCCACCCTCTAGTGAAATTAAAATCACCTTGCGGAAATAGAAATCGATGACATCTTGGAAGGAGACTAACCAGTCTATTCTGAGAATGAAATCATAGCTCATCATCTCTAAGACATAGAGGTCCCATAGGAAGTGACACCCCACAACCTCAAGAGGGTACACTCTGCACAAACATACACCAACCGCTCTAGTCCCCAATGGTGTGTCAATTGTCAACATGTTGGCATAAGAAATGATACGGAGCCCAAGGCTCTCTACAACTGCAACAGAGATAAAGCAATGGGAAGCCCCTCGTGTCGAAAAGAAATGAAGATAAAAATGAGGCTACTATAATCTTTCCTCGAATAGTGGAAGGTCTGTGATCCAAATCATGCTGGGTCTACTCTACATCTTTCTGAACCATCATGTCGGCTATAAGATGACCCGCCCTGTTATCGCTGATAGACCGGTGAATGGACACCCCAGACACAACCTCCACCTAGGCCTGATTGGCCAGAAGAAATCTAGTTCCCAGACTAGTGTTAAATAGGTGGTTATGATCCTGAATGAAGTGTCATAGTAGAACCCCTTTCTATGGATACTGGAGGGAAAAACTAACTGACACGCTGGAGATGGAACATCCTACCACAATATCAACACTCCATCAGGTCACTCAGGCAACATGTCCTCGTATTCCCACTCCTCCCGCAATGGTAGCACACTACGTGGATACCAGAAGGAGAAACCTACCTACTCTGATCTCCTCATGAAGGATCCATGTGGTGCTTCCTTCTATCAGTAGGAGGAAAACTAACTCAGGATATCAAAACGCCCTGACTCACTGCTCGAAAATCCCACAGATTTTTCTCTGAGATCAGCAAGTGGTTGACGATAGAGGATATTGCGGTAATCCTGATGATGTTCTCCTATGAACGGATCTCCTACCTGAGATCGTCATCAAAAATCATAACCATGAACACCTCATCACTTGCTGGGAAAGGGTGTAAAATGATGTAGCTCGGTGAAATGAGAAGAATACTCTATCACAGAAAGAGTACGCTGCTCTATGCCCATGAACTCCCGAGCACAGTTTGCCCTCAAAGTCTCTAGATAAATGTAATCAAATAAGATAGGCTGAATCTCTACCCAATCTATATTGTAATGGAATCCTTCTAGATAGATGACATCCCAGCACCTCTTGATGGAGTCATGGAGAATATAGTTCGTGAGCTTCACCCTCCTCAATGGTGGTACCTTGAGATGCTCGAAGATCTTCAACATGGCTTCATCCCACGACTCTGTATCCTGAGGTCCTCCTTCCCCTGAGAAGGTGGGAGAATACTGGTGCTAGAAAACCCGTGTCAAATTATCCATCGACGGGGCAGGAGGCTACGCTATCTAGATGGTCTACATCATCCTCATAAAACACTCCCTAGTTGCACATTTGCGCCTGCAACTGGAATAACCACTGGTGCCAAGGTTGGCACAACAGCAAGATCTACAGGAATTCCCTGATAAGCCATACCAGGCATCTTATAACTACCCTGCAACTAGCAGTCAACCGGAGGACGTCTTAATAGAATGACTCTACATGGTCAAATGTACACCTTATATTCAATATTATCAAAAACTGAACACGGGAAGGAAATGAAAAGAACTGAAGAATGAAAGCATTCATGTTTTGAAAAACATGACTACATTGAAAATACTTTTCTTATATGGCATTTTCCTTTATATCATTCATATGGGTGTGTACTCATGCCTAAACTAGTCGTGTAAACCCATAAATACACGACATTGTTTTTGGAACACATGTCATGTACATGAATCCACTTCCATGCCTGAGTCCTTCTACATGGTCTAGCCACATGGCTCTCTAGAGAAAAAACTACACGATGTGTTCAAGGTGGAAACAACATGTATGAGATGAGGTAACACTGACCCGTGTTGTTAGTGACATGGCCAGGTTCCCTGGTCATACTACATATAGTGTAAAATTAAGACATGACGTGTATGTGAAATGAAAACACAACCCATATTGTTCGTGACACAAACAGAGTAAATATTTTAGACTATATGACAAGCTAAACTAGTACATTGTTTGTTGCTATAAGAATTTCCATATACTGTTCATCTTGCTACATGGCCAATGACATGATCTATAAACTACACAGAATGTACATAAGTACAAGGCGTGTACTTTTGAAAAACTATTTCATCTCGAACATAAGAACTCATGGCGTGTAATCAAAACTACAGGGCATGTACTCTGATTTATTCTAGATATTAAGAATCAGAAACTACTCCAGAGCCTAGAAAAATAGTGAAATGAATGCAGATGGTGCCAAATTCTGATCTGTGAGGGCCCATACTTCTCGCGAATCAATGTTTGACATCTTATACAGGTTATAACAAGGCAAATAAGAAATGATCCACCAAATTCCAGTACCTTAGGTCCCATAACACGTAATAATCAAATTTTGGTCTCCATTTATTTAAAGCACTATACAAAAAATTCCTTATCAAATCGCATGGATTATGTCAATGTATTTATCACAACAGCATGCATAATATAAACAATGTGTATCACAACAACATGAAATCGCTAATGCATCCTAGATCGCATGGCAAGAATGCGTGGCATGTGATTTCTAACAAGTTACTATGTGATGCATGAGATGGAATAATATCATCTCATTGGGTTGTGATAGAAATAGAACCGCAATAACAACAACGGTAATAGCACAAAGCTTGTGAATCACCCAATAGTGAAATCAAATCAACTGTAAAACTAAAAACCAGTAAAATTGAAATAAATGAGGTAGTATGGAATTTCCCTACACAGTGGTTAGCTACTCCTGGCCACATTATATTAACATATACCTATTACATCTTATCCCTAGGCATAGTCTCTAAATACTATGTCAGAAGAAAATAACTACCCCTGATACCACTTTGTAACGTCCTGGTTTCAGAAGCCACCAATAGGTGCCCCATACCAAGTGGGTCACATGTCCTCAAGCACATTCTTCCATATTCCAAAGGCTATAGACTAACAACGAGGTCCTTGGGTGTGATAGTGGAGAATATATTCATTCTTTGGAAGAGTACACACCCTTAGATAAAAACAATAAAAAAATAGTTGAAGAAGTAACAAACCATAAACAAGTGAATAGCATAAGACTAAATATGATAAACAACAAGAGAACAAAATATATATCTATGATGCATGATACATATGTCAAAGAAAGAAACCAAACAAGTCACAATGATGGAAATACATACAGTACTAAAAACGAGTATAATAGATAGATTAAAATCTCCATTGTTCTCGATTCAGGCAAAGCACAATAGGTATCCTTCTAGAAGTACTCACAGCCATTCCCTTTGGTCTTGCCTAACTAGTACCGACAACCATCTAGGAAGTTCACTCAGGATAACCCCTCTAGTTTTTTCATATGGAATTATAAAGAAACTCTGAAGAAGCACACACATTCCTCAACCCTTATAGTCTAGGGTAGTTAGGAACTCTCTACGGAAGTTCACATAGTCAATTCCATTTATATCCCAAAGGTCAAGGACACAATGAGGATGCACACTTGGTCTGTTCCCTTTATAGCCCAGGTCATTCATAGACTCTCTGAGGAAGCTCAAACAGTCAATCCCTTTTATAGCATTTTGTAAATAAGAAATTCAATCAAACAAAATAGAAAATCTATGATGAAGCTCACACGTTCTATCCCCGTATAGTATAAACAGTAACAGACTCTCTGAAAATGCTCTCACAGTCTATCCCCTTATAGCCTAATGTAATCATATTATCTCTAAGGATGCTAACTTGGTTAACACCTATATAGCCTAATGCTTAAACACTTATTGAGGAAGCTCACTTGGTTTATCCCCTTATAGTCTACTACACCCAGTTCTTAGGGCCGTATGTAGGATAACGTTGTAGAAATACAATATGAACAAGGTAGATATACAGAAATACTTGGCTAAACTGTTCTATAGTATATCATGAATGTCAGAAAAAAACATCTCCATCCAAAACAATATGCATGGTAACAGACAATGAAGCCTATGGAACACATGACCAAAAAGACATAAATAGTATGTGTGTCGGCAGAACCTCCTAATCATAATAGTTCAACCATATTAATATTCAAGCATCAATTACACATGCATACTATCATGATAAGAATACAACAGGGGTTAAAAGGAAAACACACAATAAGATGTTCATGTGTATTGGTGGAAATTGAACATTATATTGAAGTACATTCAATGAAAAGTCACAAACCACCGACCATGACGTTAGTAGATAGATATACTTGAACCTAAAAGCTTGATTCTCCTTGAAATGTGTTGTATCTAATAAATTGTCCAAATTGTTCAACCCATGATAACTTTGAAATAAAGAGGAATTGCAAAATGAATCCATAAGAGAATGATAAGCTTACCAGGGTTGTTCCAATGCAATCTACAACTGTCTATTCATAGAATAGATAGAGGCTCGGGGGTTGGTCGATGATCCATGGATGTACAGACTCTCTCGGACGAAGAACACATAGAAGAAGATAGTTTTGTCCCTCAGACATTACTCTATGCGTTTAATGAAAAAAACAAAATACATGGCATGTACTTTTGGAGTTCACGTTGTGTACTCGCCTTTTATGTACTCCGCATTAAGTGTTCTCCAAACACCCTTACACGGCCGTGTGTATGGCCTCTACAAGGCCAACACGTGGCCTTTAGTGGCCAAAAAGTACAAGACGTGTATTCCAAAAGTACATGGCGTGTACATAAAAATATTCTAGAAACTCCTCTTTTCTCAAAAACTTCAGAAAAAGGAAAAACATATCTAAAGATAATGTCCAGGTTCTTATAGAGATGAAGGACTGGTAGTGAGGTGATACACTAATTCTAGTTTCTATATATGATAACGATATAAATCACAACCATGCTATATATTTATTCTAAATGATGGTGTGGTGATATGGAGAAGCATCAAGAAACACGTGTTCACTGATTCTTTGAAAGAATTTGATTATATAATGTCATCCGATGATGTTAAGAAGTTAGTATGGGTACATAATTTTTTATTAGTTATTGGTGTTTTTCCTAGTAGTGAATAACATATTATAGTTTATTTTGACAATAACTTTATAGTGGTGCTTTATAAGGATCCCATATCACAAAATAGAAAAATTTAATATAATTTAGATGTTTCATCGCATGTGGGAATTTACTAAGATATGGGAAGTTAAATAAAGCAAGGTATCTATAGAGGATGACATGGAAGAACCCCCCAAAAAACCATTTCATAGTAGAAAAATGATTCTCATGTACGAGATAGAGGGTTGAGGGTGGTTAGAAAATCACTCTAGTTATTGTGACAGTGTTGTGAGTGGGATCCCATAACCGAAATCATAAATATATTTTGATTACTAAAATATATATATACATGTTAAAGTGTATATATATGTGTAAGTGTGTCTGTGTGTGTGTGCATGTGTGTGTGTTTGTGTCTTACCATTATAGTGTTAGTATGTTTGTTACCACTATTTTCATCCAATTTTTTTTTATTATATATTTTTTCAACTAGTTAGAATAGTTCCATTTCCACAATGGGAACCTAGAGATATATGAATGTAATATTAAACATTTTTACTATGGTCGAGATACATCACACTGACAATAAAAAATGATGTCTATCTATCATGTTAGAGGTTCTTATATGCATTGAAATGTCATCTCATGAATTCCATACATGGTGGTCTCTAGTGTATGCGATCATGAGTACTAATCCACTATTAACAACAGCACATGCTACATGTGTCCTTGGTTGTTCTTATCTGACTGAAAATATATCAATCTATTTACTTGAGATCATTATCAATGTATAACATTTGATTGGAAATTTTAATTCTAGATTAATACCATGGTATTTATGTTGTGGTGATGTTTCTTTTTAGGGAGAATTATTAGTAACCTGATAGTGGTCAAATGACCACAATTGAATTTCTCTATTCTGAATAGAGGAGATATCTCATGCCTAGTTAACAAATGATAATAATAACATTATTAATTACATTTCCATAAAATAAGAAGGTAAGTTTGTATAATAAGTTCATAAAATAATAAAACATTAAATACCAACCACAAAATTAGTATATCCTTTTTTTGAGATATAACAGGACAATGATATTATATTACAATGTGTGTGTTTTTAGGATTTTATCATCACATTGACTATACCTTATCTATTTAGGGGGATTGATAGGATATTAGAATTATATATTGTTTTATGAGAATAAATCACTACTATAGATATAATTTCCAAGTGTGTCGCTAACTATTAATACTAAAATGTTTGGCCAATTTTTAAAAAATTTGAATTCAGTGCATGGGGGGACCTATCGATGGAGGATATGTCCACGATTAAATGATCCAATGAGATAAATATTTTTTTTATAATTAGATTTTTGAATATATACAATTATATTAATGAAAAAAATGTATTTATAAGTTATTAATTAAATAATAAATTTTTTTTAATGAATATGTGGTTATTCTTGGTTATTAAATATATAGTGAGAGAAATGATTAAAGAATGTGGCTCAAATTTTTTTCATGTAACATTAAAATTATTCTAAAAATATTATGAACTAAAAATGTCTGTGGAAATAATTTTGATGGATTATCTCAACTCTTCCCTGCTCTATAATGTTTTAGAGAGAGAGAGAGAGATATTGAACGGATGTTCATGAATGTTTTGATATTATTTCAAGGATTGATTTTTATGATATCCCACAATCTTGACGACATTGAATGCTCCTTTGATTTGTTACGATAGCTCCAAATTAGACATTATTGCCATTTGAGAAATATCATGAAGTGTCTGTGGATGATCTATAGGGTTATAACTTATTGTCCATAATCAATGTTCATTAATATCAAGAGGAACACAAATTCGTTAAAATTATAATGAGGTATAGTTTCAATATTAAATTAAAATCTCATTTTTTTCTTATGCCTTAAATTAAATTTTTTATCCTACATTGAATAAAATATTGTGTATTATACCAAATTTAATGTTCTATATTTAATATAGATATATAAATCCTAAAATACACATTTCCATGCATCCATTGAACCATAGGTTCAAACAATAGCATTCTGGATGGTGTGTAACAACATTTGGTGCAAGAGGTAATAATTCATGAGATCATTCTTGCCAAATTTATTAGGATTCCATGCCTTTCTATACAATAATATTTTTTTTCCATATCTATACTATAATATCCAATAAATTTCCTATATTAAAATGAATAATATTAGGACATTTGATCCTCAAAAATGTTATCCTTTTAACTTTTCTCGCAACATGATAAGGAATTAATTATGGTTATTATCATTCTGTAGTGGGAACCACATGATCCTACACAAGTATTGGTTAGGTCTTAGTCTTGGTTCTCTGAATGGAATATTCCAACCACTGTACTACAATGGAATCATCATTGAATATTGTTTAATATTTTACTCAGACATGTGAACATTGTAACTCTTAATTGATACTCGATAAGTAGATTCATAGAAACTATTCATGGGATATCTGTAAGTTCATGTAGCATGTCAACACATTTTACCTAACAATAATGTCATGGACTATATCATTCTCACATTTTTTACAATTTGAGTGTCCATTGTCCATTTTATTTCATACTGATGATGTGAAATGGATAAGAAATTTCTAACATAGATATTTCCATTCCATGATTATTCTTGATGGAATATTTCTATATCATAATAATGAAAGAAAATTTTGAGTGTACACGAAGAATATGAGCTAGGCTGCCTCTTATTAGTCAATGGTTCATTTCATGGGACTACATTGAGATAAAAAGTGTGGTAGATGTTTGTTATATACCTAGTTCCATTAAAGGTAATGAAATTGATAATCTAAAAATTTGCTAGAAAATGTGACATCCCCACCAATTAGATATATATATATATATATATATTTCATTATGGTTTCACTAGTGTGTTATCTCATTCAAATCTTCCATTTGATATTATAATGACTCATTGAACTTAATGAGCTCTAAGTGGGTGGTTGGTTAGAAAGAAACCTGTTTGAAGGAAATGTGTATTTCCAAATAGAGTCATATCACATATTTTTAAACTAATAATTGGTATGGATTTTCATTGGGTAGCTTGCATGATGTTGTTTTGACTGAAATGTAGAGGAGGAAACTCTTACTATTTTCAAATAGTTGGATCTGTGTAAACTGGTGGCATAAAATTCGAGTTAATTAGATGAATGGATTCTGATCTCATTAGAGGGGGAAACGATTCTTGCTGAGGGAGATTCCTTTGAAGATAATAATAGTTATATACTTGTGGTAATATACTTAATGATATCATTTCCCATGAGTAACTTGATGTTGAGTTCCCTAAACACATTTATCACCACATTATATTGACCAAATATCTATTCGATGGTAGGATGGACAAATTTGGTTAATGGATGAGATGTATATAGATCATTCCCATTTTCATGGTTTAATCTCATATAATATGTGGTAATTGATTATTTTGGTGAGGCCCCAAATTTGGTATCCCCCTTTACTGAAAAGCACACACACATTCTTTCAATGTTTTCGTACGGGTCATTTTTCAAAGAGAGATGTATTTTGTAAACTATTCTATGTCAAAATCATGATCTGGGTCATTGATGAGACTAATGTTTATAATATTCCATGACTCATAACATGTATGCAAAATCATGTTACCAGAACTAATATAAGTTTATTGATATTGTTCGGAATACCCATCAAGGTTTAATTCATAATATCCCAGATGATATCATTCAATAGTAAACTACTTTGACCCAAGACCCTTTTAAGTCCATTACTTCTCCATATAAATCTCTTCTAGGACTGGATTTTCGAGTGTAATCTTGACATGGATTCCACAACCCTGGCTAAGAGAATCCACATATTATTATATAGTTTACACAAAATGTGAAACTATGAATTTTTCCATTGGGATGTGTCTCCCAATTGGAGAAGTGTAATTTTTATTGATTAGAAGTATGTTGTGATAATAATGGACCTAGAAATATTGGATAAAATTTATTAGTATTTACATCCATGAAATTTGGTTCCCACTGGAGATTTGATTATCATTGGGGTGGCAATTTTGGTAAAAATACCCTCATCCCAACGTGTTGTGGTAGCTCTCGTATAGGTGTTTTTGTCTCCAATACTTCTACCATTATGATCATAGTAGATTTTTTTAATTATGTGTTTTTTGTAGTAAAAATTCTGAATTGGTGATGTATTCTATTATGCGTAGAACATTAGATGATGATTTACATTTTCTCAAAATCAGAAAATTTTCAATGTTTTTTGAGGGACGATGTTTGATATTATTAATATCATATTCCTTCAAGGTATTGCATTTTTATGATTTGGATATGACATCTTCTTGATTAATATAATAGCTATCACATACATAGATTCAAGAAAACACCATTCATAATGTGATAATATCTCTTAGTGACTCTGGTGGTGAAATATTATAATTGGGGAGTGGAGAGAAATAATGTGATGCTTTCCCATCTAATCCTCTGTTGTGTTCATTGGATGAATCACCGGAAATCAACTGACACAAACTCTATAAATAATTATGGAATTTTAATTTAAGATCAATATTTTTATTTTTGAATTTTTTGTTCTATGACATTGAATGTTAAGATAAGTCTATCATTCAATGAATTAACTTTATTTCCTTAACATCATTTTTAAATTCCATGTAAGGAGTTGTTTCTTACATCAAATGATGACGAGTCATCCATATACTCAAATAGGTATATTATATGTATTACTCAACAAATATTTCAAATTATCATATTGAGACATGACTCTAGGATTGAATAAGACTATTATTGTTTCTTTTAATGTTTATTTCCTTATCATCATGACATTATCTTTATCTCATCTGAGAGATTTCTCCACCTAATACCACCAAAGTTTTAACCTCCAAGATGCTTTATTGATGCTTTGTGAGATAATTTGGAATAATTATTGCTATATAATAGGATATTTGTTCTAAAGGACTTATGTAAAATGAAAATTTACTTAATTTTTATTCAAAATGACAATGTATGTCACTATTTGATGATTCGACACTTTTTGTAACCCAAATCAACCTATAGAGTGCCTCATGATAAAAGGTATTTATTGAGGTTTCATTGGTATGGGGAGAACCATCATGTTGAAAATAAATTTCATTATTGGTTGGACTGTATGAGTAAATTCCATCATTTGGAGGACTACCATTATGTCCAGTTGTAAGGATTATTCCTAAAAAAATTTGCATTAGGGTGAAGTTGAAGTTAGAGAATGGAAATTGGACGACTTATTTCTATTTGAACATTTGTCAAAAAGATGAATGTTTGTGGATCACATCATGAGTGAATTTCTCATCATTGATATTGATATCTCCTAATGGAAAAACATCATATTTTATTCTCTTGGGAGGACAACCAATGTTATTGGAAATAATATTAAATGGTTTGCATGTAACATAGTAGCATCTTTTTGTTTTATTTGATGATTTAGTAGAATATTGGGAATCTATTGAAATGTGTTTTAGGTGATCAAGAACATGTACATTGAAATGGTCTAATATAAAGTATTTCTCATAAACTATATAAATCCCATGATATGAATTATTTTTTTGTTCCCCCCATTTGGCTATCAATGTCTTGCGATGTCTATAATGACCATTATATTTTGTGTCTTTTATAGGAGAAATCCATGTCCCCACTATAGTTAGAGACTGAGATTCTTCTTAATGTGATGGAATTTAAGCATTATTCTTGGTTTCCATCAAGATATTTCGATGAAATTCCCCACACATAAGGGGAGTAAGAATATGATCCTTATCCTAATATATTTATAGAATATACCATGATGTCTTTAAAAATATGGTTGGGACATGAGATTACCAAGGAGTGTCAATTAAAATGGCTTTATGATCTCCAATTGAAATGATAATTATTGTAGAAAACATTAGTTCATTATTTATTGACATGAATGAGATATCCTATTAATTAGAATATGGAATGTGTGCCTACTCTGGAGTAGATATTGATATATGTTAATGATATTATCTAGTGTAATTGGTGGTAATATGTCCTTGACCAAATTTTGCTGATGGGATATTCCAATGACTATCTTCAACAACTACTTTCAAGATATGCTGATATGTTTTTATGATGTGAGAAATGATATAGGCCTTCCCATCCATTTTATCCAACATTTTTTGCTAGTATTCTCTATTAAGAATTGGAATGTGAAGCCATTCCCTAGTGTACGTGGGAATATGAACCCTCTCCTAGCACCAATTTCCATTAGGATTCACCATTGTAATTCCTGTACAACAGAGTGTACAATAACCAAAAATTTCACTCACAGATTTTACATTTATTAGATGAATATTAATTAAATTACGTAAACACAATCTTCAGTATAGTAAAGGTAATATACCTTTGGAATCATATGAGTATAAAAAACTAGTTCATGTGTGAAAACACATCATCTCCAAATATTTTCTTCATAAATATAACCCTTATTTAACATATCAGACATAATTAATTTCATCATAACCAAAGGAAAGGAAAAAAGAAGATAATGAGAGATTAAAATCTCAATAATGGTAAACATTATAGATACGTATGTATAACATGAGCATATGGGTATGATAACATGTTAATAATATTTTAAAATCACAAAAAACAAATTAATGATCATAATACTAGATAATATAATAATTATTTGTAGTTTATGAGACCTGAACCATAATAAAATCAGATAATGTGATCTATGTGACAATAACATTGGATTATGACATATAATATTGGAATTCACATAAGAATATATAATTATTTTAATAGAATTCATGTCTCTCTTACACGACTGTCAAAGTGGAATGGGATCACTTCTAAAACTATCAATATTTTAAAAGTCCACTCAAAAGAGCATCATAACAGAAAAATTCATTAATTGAACAAGGTTTAATCCATAATCAAAACCTATAAATATCATAATACATTATTATTTACCCAAGGCATTGGTTTAATTTATTGGTACCTATAGTAACATAATGAAAACAATACATGCGTCTTCCACTAGATAATAAAATAATCATCATATTATAACTCCTGAAATATAATGGGATTTATAAACATTTCAACAAGTAATAAAATTAGAAAAAACGAATTGTTTCATAATAATTTATCATTTTATCATTGTTTAACACTATGAACAAGGAATGAGTTTTATATGAATTTTATCATACTTTACCCCATCATAGAAGAATAGGTTTCATTAAAATATTTTTATTATTACACATTTATGGAAATAATTTTAATTTTATCATTGGTTAATATTAAATTCAAATAATGACTTAAATATAATCATTTCATCTTAGTTTGAAAATTATTATGGAAGATTAATCATTTCAAGCATTTTAGGAGGAAGATAAATTCTCTATGAAATTAAATTTTTTAAAACTCAAATTCATAAGCTATTTTGCAAATAAACTTATTTGAAAATTATCTTGAAAACATATAATCACGTATTCAAATAAAATGACGTTTTTTAATTATGACCATGATGTACACATCATAATGAAGTCATTTCACATTTTCAGTAATATCTAAATGGCCATTTTTTGGAAAATGTTAAGAAAATTAATTCATTTTTTTGTCAAAATTTCTAAATGTGGAAATATTACTTTAAGAATTAATTATTGGAATATTAAAACACTTTTTAAATCATATTTAGAACATAAAAATTGTATGGAATAATTTTTTTGGGAAAAGAATGAAATAAAGATGATTTTTCATAAAAACAAAATATTGAACTCTTACTTAATAATGAGAAGAAAAGGAAGTGGAAATTTTTACTTTCATGAAAAAACTATAGTAGAATAAAAATCATGAGATTGTTAAGATATGAATCAGAATATTTATCATCATAAAGATAAACATAAATAATCATTATAAACAATAATATTTTACCATAAACAATTTACCTCTTTAATAAATTTGAATTATATGTACCATGAAATTATGATATTAAATTAAACATAAAATATCATAATAATAAATATATTCATTCTAAAACATGTAAAATGGTCAATATATACACCTCATAAATTTAATATTGGTGAATAACAAGAAATATGTTTCATGAAAAGAAAAATTGGTCCAAAATCCCTTACCTTCGGTATTGAATTTCATTATAAATGCTCAATGAACAAGTATAATTAATATATGTTATATTATAAATCTATTTTAGTACCATAAATAAATATATCATATCATATATGATTTAATTATGAACTTTTATTACATGTTTTTAAATAATTCTATGTTAAACTCTAACTTTAGGAAATAACTACCTTGTTTTTTGTGCATGTTTTGTTTTATTTATTTTTTTTCATCTAATTTTGATCATTTTTACAACAATAAAAAATGATAAACATTATAAAAATATCTGATATATTATGTTGATATATTTTTATAGTAATCCATAATATTTAGAGATAGATAATGAAATGCACCATTTATGTATATGATAGGTCATACTTACCCTTGAATGTTATTTTAATTTTAGCAACGAATTGAACAAAATAAAGGTAAATAATATATAACAATTAAATGATCGAAATTATTTAATATATATCACATATTTTTATAAAACAAATCATTATTATCTTCAATGTAATGCAAAAATGATTCAAATTGGTTCGTGAGTCGGTAGTCCATCGTACACATAAGCAATGTTTTCATATTCCCATAAAATTTAAAGTATGACTGTACATGTGATATAATAATTTAAAAATTATAATAATATCATAAATATAATATATAATAATTTAATATATCATTATATCTGTCCATGATAGGTGGTTATGGAAAATGAATAACATCGTTTCAAAAGGCGACAATCTTCCATACACATGGATAATGATTTTATAACCCTTTTGATTGAATTTGGGATAGATGTTGGTTATTAAATTAAAATTATAACATATCAGTATGTATTATATACCATATTAATTATATTGTAACTATTATAAAAATATTAAATTTGAAAAAATATGTATTAAAAAGATGAAGCTTACAGAATTCAATTACATTCACTCAAAAGAAACTCTTTTGGATATCTTATTAAGTACCCTAGTGTTGGTAATTTGCATAGAATAGATTATCTAGATAATGGATAATGATTCATGTGTGTAAATGTGGAATGGTTATGAAGAATATATGAATTTATATGTGTGAATATGTGAACGGTGGTTGTGGCATTTTTAATTAGGGGAACAGAATCCAATGGTAGACTACATTGAAATTTACATAAGAATTCAAAATAATAGTTATTCCATGAGAAAAATATTCAAAATGAAAATATAGTATATATAATGTTGTGTGATACTTAAGTATTTAAATATTTTTGGAATTTGAAAACCGTTATTTTCATTTTATATTTTCTCATCTTTGATTAACAAACGATTAACATGTTTTTATATTAACCGCTGTAAATAATTTTCCCTCCTTTTACTATTCATTTTGGTAAGAATTAATTTTTTCTTATTAGATAATATATATTATTATTATTGTAAATATTTAGTATACATTTTTCAAATACAAATCAAATTGGTTACAAAATTTAATTTACAATTGACTCCATAGATGCAATGATGAAACAATTTCTACAAGAGAAAATTCTCTATGTTTAAAAAAGTATTTATATCAAAAATAAATATAAAAATTGATTAAAATGAAATATATTGTATTAATTGATATATAATTAAAATAATTTTTATTTTAAACCCATCTCAATTCAAAAAATATAACATTATAAATCCATTAAAAAATATTGTTGAAAAAACTAGTTTTTTTAAAATGAAAAATCAATCATTTTATAAAAAAACAAACAATTCAAGCTATGATCATATTGAAATCATTATTTAAAAAGTTATGTTCTTTTTATCAAATTAATATACGAAAATTTTTAAATATTTATTTTAAAATGTTTCAATCAAATATTTTTTTATAAAATATTATTTTTGATATATATAATGACATTAAATAAAATTATTATTTTTTCAATATGATTAATTTATATAAAAAAATTATATTTAATATATATACATTTTATTAATATTCATATGTATATGTTTGGAACAAGGAAATAATTTTAATAGTTAAATAATAATTTTAATAGTTTGTCACGGTTCTTTAAAACTTAATGTTGCATGTAATGAAAGATATCAAATAAACATTTTTTATTAGAAAAAATAATTTTATAATAACATTGGTGGTTATATTCTAAACCTATTAAAATTAATGTTTTCTTACAAATTGTTGACTACGATACTAAAAAATCAGGATATTTGTGCCACATAATTTCCTTGGGTTCCCCAATAGCTTCTTCATATTGGGTGTATCACAAAAAAACCATTAAACTCGTGAGTGGTATTTTTTTCATAGAAATTTCTCTACAAGATACATAATATCTATCAATATTTTCACATTAGAAAGATAATGCTCCAGTTTTATGAACTCACAGACTATTACATGTGAAGGATCATATATGTATTTCATTATGAGAGATACATGTAACACATTAGGTAGTTGAGAGAGATTTGGTAGGAGTTCCAACTAATTAGCTACCATACCAAAATGATAAATAATTTTAAAGGGAACGATATACCTAGATATTATTTTACACTTGTTTCTAAATCTCATTACATTCTTCAATGGAGGAATCGTAGAAACCCCTTGCCACCAACATGAAATTCTAGATCACCCTTTTTATTTTCCTTATAAATATTCTTCTAACACTTACCTAACATGATGTTTTGTTGAATTACTCCATCCTTATATACCATTTCATCAATAATATTAAGTACTAATAGATTTTATTCAAAAAATTAAATCCAGTTGGTTTAAATATTTGTAATTTTATCCATAGAGGCATCATAAAGATCCATCCAAATACTCATGTAAAAGATATGCTTGTATGAAAACTCAACTAGAATATGGTGTTGATCTAAACTACCTTATCATTACATCGAACTATATCTAAACATATCCTACAGTGAATCAAATTTTCTCTCAAGCTTACCATATTTTGGAGGGTGATATGAAGTATAAAAACATAACTTTATATCGTGAGAATGTTTGAAAATTTTCTAGAATATCAATTAAAACCTCATATACCAATCATAAAAAATGGAGCGTGGTAATCTAAGAAAAATACAAATTACTTTAATGTATATTATGGAATTAATATCATGAGATATGCCTTTTACGATAATGATTAATTGTGCAAAATTTTTATGGAGATTGTTTATAACCCATATAGCATTATACCCTTTAAACATTTTGGGTATTTTGATGGTAGAGACTACAGATATTTTTTAATCTATCAATTATTATATGGGTAATGTTTGTAATAACCCTTTAGTAATTTCTCTCAAAACTACAACTTGTTTACATAAAATGAACTGAGGAACAAACTCAATGATATATCACTTTATTCCACACCTCCATTAATACTTTTTCAAATATCTTGACATCTTCATACTTTTAGGACGAATATAAAATGAATAAATATGAGATGTTTATAATATCTCCATAAATTTGTTAATGTAAGTAACATATATAGTGTCTTTGAACCTCATCATTTCATCATGATCAAGGATTAACTCAGTAAAATTTATAACATTATTTTCCATCAACATAGAATCCTTTAACACATATTTAATAATATATTTGATAGATGGTTGAACATTTAATTGAGCATGATATGATTTATACTTTTAATTTAGTATTTATAGATAAAAATATTAAAAATCCAAAAATATTGGATCATTTTTTGTTTTTATCATGGAAAGGCTATCATGATCCATTATAATGAAGGTGTTAGTTGCCTTATTCACTTTCACATAGTGGTAATGTATTGAGCAGTCATAATAATTAATGAGATCGAACCATATTTTATATTTCATTTCCAACATATTATTTGTGAATATATAATTTAAAATTTTATGATCAATATATATCACAATTTTCTTTATAAAGATAATGCCTCCATATATTTAATATAACAATTATCAATGCTAACACAAAAAAAAGTGTTGAGTAATTTTTCTCAGAGCCATCAATTTTTATGATACATATTCCATAACCATATCATTATACATAATAACACAACCCAATATATTCTTTGATACATCATTATAAATTATAAACCCTTCTCTAAATTTTTTTCATATAATAATATATATGATGACTAATTTTTCCTTCGGTTCCTTGAAATTTTCCTCACACTCATCTATCTAAATGAACCATGTTTCCTTTCGAGTTACCCTAGTGAGTGGATTATATATTCATCATATGTTATATTGAAATCATTTACAATATCCTACTGACCATTAAAAATATTAATCTCATTCATTGTGATTTATCTGGGACAACTCCCAATATCCTCTGTCTTGGATAGATCTCATAATACACTCTGTATTGAGTTTATATAACAAAAAAATGTATTCCTTAGAATTAAAAATTAAATTTTTTAAATTTTACATATAGATTATCCATTATTAGGGTCTTTAGTACAATTATCATGGTATATTCATGTTATTACTTACTCATTAAAATAATAATATTATCATCTATAAAGACAACCATAAAATAATTAATTTAATTTACATTTATATATATCATTACAGTAATATAAAATAATTATATTTATTGGAATATAACATTTTAATTCACTACCATTACAATTTATGTTGAATTTATGTTGTTAAAGCCAATCAATTTCTTAGATAATATCAACTTCCACGTGAAAAGTAATGATAATATTTTCAAGAAGCACATTCTCACAACAATCAACCAAAGTATAATCATAGACCTTATATGATATCATTATACCATTATTTATTTTCATTACTAATTATACATCTATTAATTTGGTTAGAATCTTGATACACTTAGATAAGTATTTAGATAAGAATAAATTGGTAGATCCAGAGTCAAATAAAAAATTTGCAGTTTTAGAGTTGTTTGAATGTGTACCTTTCACAACATTTTAATTTAGTCATAATTATAAAGAGTTATCTTAGGGTATTTTACTTTATATCATATATTAATAAGTTAGTGAGGTCTATCATCCTCTCTGGCCTTCAATTTTGGGTAATGGTAAGAATAATTCACATACTTCTTACATTTAAAACACTGGAGTGTTGGTGGTGCATTATGTAAGGGATTTTATCTATATGCTTAATTAACTAACTTCATTTAATCACTATGGTATTGAAATGATTTATATCCTTTTTCATACACATAAAAATTTAGTAGTACCCTTAATAAAATTTACTCCATGTTTCTTCCCACACATTGACAAAAAAAAGAAAACATCACATTCTTTCCTCGATAGATTTTATATTTTCTTTTAAATTCCATCTTCTTTTGCATGTAAAATTCATGATTTTGAAACATATCTCCAACCATAATTTCACAATTGATAGCACACTAAAAAATAAATTCATAGATAATAATGTATCTTATGGATAATTACCTTAATATACTTTGTTTTAATCTACTGAACAGTAGACCAACCATACATTCTGGTTGAATGACAATACCAGAAGCATACCTCACAGGTCTTGTATACTTTTCCTTATATGTACAAGAAGATTCATAATCATTTTTATTTCTCTAATGAAAATACTCTATCATACTTTGATAAATTATACGATGAATTTACAAATTTATAAAAAGGTTTTTGATCTCATCACAATCTAGGCAGTCATTTTCATTTTGATCCATTGTATTCTTGATGACAGTCTACCATTGATCCTCATCACCGTCCAAATGATAGAAACACAAAATGAATTTTTCATTTTCAAAACAATGGTGAATGTAAAATATCATATTATTGGTACTAATCCATTGATCAACCACTATCAGATCAGTAGATCAACTGAACAAAGGTGGATTTTTCCTCATATAAGAATAAAGAGAATAATTTTTTTCCTATTCAAGTTTGGATTTTTAGTATTATTCATTTATTTTCATGACCATAAAAAAATATTTCTAATTCTAGATCAAATAAAATTTGGCTGTTTAAGAAGGAAATGATTTCATTTTCAATCATACTCATCATTAACATAGTTCCATCATGTTCAATCCACTATCTCAAACCAAAAATCATTGTATAAGCAATTATAATCATAGTGGGGAACTATATATTCATAAAAAATCAATTAAATAATGTCTAAATCATAACGTGTTTTTTCAATATGAATGATTTTTTTATCCTTGATTATTAATAGTTATCATATACATAAATATATCCTAATGGTTCAATAATATTTTGTTAATTATAAAATTATATCACAAGAAATGTAAAACTATGAATATAGAAAGGCCCAATATCATGCACTAGGTGATGATTGAGTCTAAATCGATGATCAATTTTACATGTTATTACATGTATGTATAAATGTTCTAGACTCACAACAACTTATAGAATCTAGATAGAGATATAATTTCATAGAAACCACTCTCTCTACCCTTCTCCAAATTTCCAGGACATTTTCTTATTATATGACTCATCCATAGAAATATCTGTAAACATGACCATAGGGATATAAATATATACTTTTAATCCTAGTTTCTAATGTATAAATATTACTATCTTCAATTACAACTATAATGACTGATTCTTTTCTTAAACATATTGGAGTGCCCAGATCAGTGTGAATCACTGAGAGGGGGAGGGGGTGAATCAGTGATCCCTTTAAACTTTTTACTAATTGATTCTTTATCAATTAAACCTCTATGGCTGGTTAAAGCCTCGATCCACTCTTCTTGTATCTCTCACCTTTCCTCGAATGATGCAGTAAATGTAAAGGCACTGCACACAAGGATTTACAAGGTTCGGCACCAAAGGCCTACGTCCTTTCCATGTTGGTTATACCCCCCAACATGGTTTCTCCCATTATAACCTGTTAAAATTACAATGGTTGGTGCAGAGTCCCACTGCACCTCTATTGAGTCCCACAGGAGGGTCTTTATACTGCTTCTCACAGTGTCACCAGAGTCCCACTGGCCTGCTCCAGAATCCCACTGGAGACTTCCTCCACCCTAAGTCTCACAGGGTCTTCTTTTGGCTCCTCGAGTCGCACGAGTAGCTCTTCTCCTCTATTCAGCTCTTCAAGTAACTTCAGCAGCCTGGGATAAAGGCTGCTGGCCTTTCTCTTCTCTTCTGATCACTTGTGGTTGATCAGGGCTTCTCCTCTAGCTCAGGATTTATCTCCTTCTTCAGGTTGACATGGCTTATCTCTTCAAAAATCTTCAACAGCCTCTGAAAAGGTCTATTGGTCTTGCTCAATCACTAAAAACTCAGCCAAATAATATCATTCACTTTAGCTTGGCTTCAGTCTCACTTCATGCACTGAGTGCATGGCATCACTGCTTCCTCATGCACTGATATCATGGCTTCTCAATTCTTCAAGAATGCTTGTTCTTGGACTCCTCAAATGCACACAACTAGATTAGGCTTTGTTCACGTGTGCATGTGCATGTATGCAAGCATGCACTCCCCTTTCTTCCTCTTGGTGCAATAAACCCTCAAAGGGTGTAGTATCTTTAAGCACACACCTTCTCAATTTTTTTACACACTTAATTCATTTTGTTTACACACTTAAATGTGTGTTGTACTTGGTGTGAGTATCCTCCTTCTTCTAAATGTGTTCACTCCACTTAGTGCAGACACTAGGTTCGGCCTACTTGTTTTTGTTTGCACACACAACTTCTTTGTACTTCAAACACAAAGGTTAGTCTTTGGCCTTCCTCCTTCACTTTGCACACACTTAACCCGTAGGGTATAGTGGCCTTCACTTCACTTCTTGCACACACAACCGGTAGGTCCTACTCCTTCAAGCACCGCGCAAGGTGTGGTGGCCTTGGGTCGCGCAAGCCACAAGGGTGCAACCAGTGCAAGGCGCGCAAGGCCTCGGGTGGCCACTGCCGCGCAAGTGCTTACCGCGCAGGGGGCCGCGGTGCACAGAGGGGGCGTGCAAGTGCTACCGCCGCGCAAGCCCTCAGGTGTGCAAGGTGCAACACCGCGGGGCGCAAGAAGGGCGCGCAAGAGCACTGCCCGACCTCTCCTGACGCGCAAGGAATAGCGCGCAGGGTCTTGGGTACCCACTGTCGCGCAAGGGGAAGGCGCACAGGGGTCACCCCTTTCTTCTTTCATGCAAGGGGTGCACGAAAGGGAATCAGCCGCGCAAGTACCTTGCACGGGGCTTCTTTCTTCGCGAGGCAGAGAGAACTCACGGGACACCGGTCTTCAACAAAAATTCAGCAAGCCTAAACGAGAGCATGGGCTCTCCTTTTATAGGCAGAGAAGCCTCAAATCTTCTGTGTGGGATAAATCTCAAATCCCTGAAATATTCGGATCTTCAATATTTCATCAAATCATGAACTTTCTCCTCTGTTTCACATGGGATCATTTATTTTTCATCTTCTTCACGTGCATGCAACTTCAAACGCATGCACGACCTCTTCCCAATCAATCCATGCAAGGAATCAACTCCCCATGGCCTCAGCACAATCTTCTGCCTCGGCCGAACTCCAATTTCCCATACATCTTGTGCATTCTCCTTTTTTATGCATGGAAATGGTTAGTAGGATCAGACGAGAACGAGGGTGCCTTAGGCTTCGAAAATGGTGGTCGGGAGCTCGAATTTTGTCGTCGGGGAGCCTCTGGTTCAGCTGGTGTCGCGGGGGAGGTCTCGGTATGGCTCGAGGTAGAGGACGATCGGGGAGCCATCAGATCGTCATTTAAATGACCGCGAACGGCCTGGATTAGATCGCGGATCGCGGGATGGATCGTGTGGCCGGGATCAGATGAGCGATTGGACGGACGGCTCAGATTAGATCCCAGTTGAAAATCCCGCGTCCCACATCGAAGCGGCTCCCAGTTATTCTGTGGTTTATCAAACTCGCGCTCCCCGCTTCACCTCAATTGTACTTCTCTCCTCACGGTGCCGCCCCGCAGCGTGTTCTCTCTGCGGGTGCGCTCTTGCGCCCACTCCTGCCACTCGGGCGCGCCACTGGCGCCCACTTTGCTTCCTCGGGCGCGCTCCTCACGCTCACGCTGCGCGGGCCTCATCACCGCGTGGCCTTGGGGCTTATACACGGCCCCAGCCTCTCTCAGGCTGGCCCCATGGGATCCCCCTTGGGCGTGGCGACCTTGAGTCCCACATGTGCCTTGGGGTTGAACCCTTAAGGCTAGCCCTTGGTGGCTTAATTTTTGCTTCAATATACACTAAGTATACAATGTACTTAAGTGTAAAATGCCAAATGCCACTTCCAGCCATTCTTCTTCATTAGAATTCATCAATCCTCCTTAGCATATAATCTAGACTTAGGAGGTGGAATTCCCGAAGGTTCTTCATCAACCGAAGCTTCTGAATCACATAATTATTCATTGTTCTTCATTGATCCAATCAGAGATCAAGTTGGATCTTCTTCTAATTCACATGCACTAAGAGATAGTGCATGGACTTCATTAGCACCACTTCATCCACTTAGGAGTTGTGGATGGTTCTCCTCATCTCCTCATGCATTGTGAAGAATATGCATGGTCTTATAACATTGTTGTGACTTTGTATCATCAGGATACAAGTTCTATGAACTTAAAGATCAGCTCAACAATCGTCAGATGTTCTTAGAGAATGTTTCAACCACAATTTCCAATACCACTTAGTGAATATCCTAAGTGACATGCATCTTAGTACCATGGCCATTCTCCCTTCATCACCAAAACCATCACAACCTTTTTCATTCACATCTTGACATTCCTTGACATCCATTCATTCTAAGACAACAACATGCCTCATTGACAACAAATGCAACACAGTGCACTTCAATCTCCCCCTTTGTATTTGTTGTCAATACCCTCCTTTAGCACATATGAATGGGTCAATATGTGTGCCAATATTTTCTCCCCCTTATTGGAAATCAAATGCAAAGATGTGGTGTGGTTCTCTTCCAAAATATCTCTTCCTCCCTTCAAATAACATTTTATTGAAAAGCACTAAGAGAGGGATGATGTCACATGTTCTCTTTAGCAAAGAGCCTTTAGTAAATCATCTCTAAGTCTACTTGGGCTAACCCGGTGTAGAAGACAAGAGTGATATAACCAAGGAACTCAATGCTATCCAACATTCACTGTACATGTGAGATCATGCTTCAAGGGGCATGAAATTTTTCAGATATAACAATGAATTGCTAAATCCTGCACATACTTCACAAAGCTCATTAGAAAGTTCAGTGCAAAGATAAAGCTTCCCCTTTCAACCATTTGATTTCAATCAATAATCCCCCTTAATTGTCATGATGAATACAATTATGAAACAAGGGATGAAAGTATGATTGGAATACCTTCAGCTTTTCTCAAGATGGTATTAATCAGAATCCCATCTTCTCCAAATTGGATCCCCCTCAAGGGGTGCACTCCATTCTTTCCAAACCATCCTCCAGATGAGAATGATCATCATCTTCAATTCCCTGCAATGTTAGCACATGTAAATACCAATAGTATAAAGGAATAAGATGGAACCTCCCTGGTTTATCAATGGGAACAACAAGGTTGAGAAGATTCTCTCAACCGAGATGTCCCATTTTCACCATTCTTCACACTAGCACATCTGATCTTCAATGATGATTGTGCTGGTGTGGATCTCAACACATCTTCATGTGGAATCTTCTTCTTCCCTTTTTCCTTAGAAATTTCTAGAACTTCATCTTCAGCCCTCTGCAGTTCTCTGGCAAGTTTCAACTGATTCGGCCATATGACTAGTAAATCATTTGGAAGTGTGGCCTCAGTTCTGGAAGTTCCAAATGGTTCTTTTGATGCTTTCAAGCTACCTTTATTAGGCAACTTGTTTTCAATCAACCCCTTCTGCTTCTTCTAGAATGATTGTCTGTGTGAGTTCAGTCTACTTCTATTGATTTTCATGGCTTGTTTACAAAGATCCATTGTATGTCATTTCTTTCCACAATAGAAGCATGTTTTCTTGGTGGTCCTTCTGGATGCATCACCATTCTTGGACTCAGACTCCAAGGACTTCTCTTAATTTCTCATGCTCTTCTTGGGAGCATTTTCCACTTTCTTCTTCTTACTTCCCAAGGAATCTCTCTTAGCCTGGTTCAGTGATCTTCTCTTCTTTTCAGCTCTAGATACTGTTGGAGATCGACATGTATCTTTTTGACCACTTCTGCACACATCCTAGATGTTATCAAGCAATCCAAATCTGTTAGCAGTAAACAGATTTCTCTGGACCTGTGGATGTTTCTTCTTTCTTTCAGGCTTGCTCCCCATTGGTATGGGCTTCCTCTGTGCTTTGGCATTCAGTGGATTGTACCAACAATCCTTTGCACAATGCCCATACTTGTTACAACACCATTATTGACCCACAAATATTGACTTTTTGATTCCTTCTGATTGTAGGGTACTTGTCTTGAATTGTTGTGCTACATCAGGAGAGCTCTGCTTCTGCATTTTCTTCATCCATACATGTTTGGAATTATTTTTCGATGCTGCACTTTTTTTGGAGACACAATTAGAAGCATCAGTACAAGATGGGATGGATGGTACCTTCTTTTTAGAAGATGTTGCACTTTCATTAAAGGATGTCCTTCTTTTGGAATCATCCTTCTCAATGCATACTTGAGTAGCAACATTTCTTCTTTCAGCTGACCGGGAGGTTTCAGCTCTGGGTGATTGCTGATTTTTCAATATCACCTCCAGTTCTAAGCATTTTATGTTGAGGGAGTTCTTCTCATCCGCAACCAATCTCAGCCTTCCTTCCCATTTTTCTTCCAGCTGTTTCATCTGGTCTTCATGCACCTTATTCATTTCTTGTAATGAATTTTCAAGCTCCTTCACCTTGTTTACTTTGTCTTCTAGTTGAGCATCTCTGACATTCATTGACACTCTGTGCAGCTTTTCCAGTGCATGGAAAACTTCTTTGACCATTATTCTAAAGAAGTCTTTCTCAAAAAGGCTCCTTTGCAATTCTTCAGTAGTATCTTCATATCTTTCATTGCAAAGGGAAACTGTTTCATCTTTAGCCTTCACCGGCTTTCTGAGAGTGTTGGTTATGCCAACCCTTTTAGCCAATTGATCTTCCATGGCATCAGCTTCTTCTTCCAGCTGTGATTTTTCTTCCTAAAGATCATGGATGCCTGTAGCTATAAACTTTTCCACTTCCATGGGGACAGTCTTCGGAAGAAATTTGAATGCATTCTGAAGATCATTTATTCTTCCATCATCATCAAAGCTAGGACATGCTTTCTTCATCTTCTTATCCTGTTTCATCTTTATATTTTTCAGAGTCTTGGCAGATATCTCCATTTGAAGCTGGTTGCTCATTTCCTCAAATATGCACTTCATGTAGACTCCCTTGGATCTTTTAGAGGTGACCTCCCTTTGATACCAATTGAAGTGCCTAGATCAGTGTGAATCACTGAGAGGGGGAGGGGGTGAATCAGTGATCCCTTTAAACTTTTTACTAATTGATTCTTTATAAATTAAACCTCTATGGCTAGTTAAAGCCTCGATCCACTCTTCTTCTATCTCTCACCATTCCTATAATGATGCAGTAAATGTAAAGGCACTTGACACAAGGATTTACAAGGTTTGGCACCAAAGGCCTACGTCCTTGCCATGTTGGTTATACCCCCCAACATGGTTTCTCCCATTATAACCTGTTAAAATTACAATGGTCGGTGCCGAGTACCACTGCACCTCTCCTGAGTCCCACAGGAGGGTCTTTATACTGCTTCTCACAGTGTCACCAGAGTCCCACTGGCCTGCTCCAGAATCCCACTGGGGACTTCCTCCACCCTGAGTCTCACAGGGTCTTCTTCTGGCTCCTCGAGTCGCACGAGTAGCTCTTCTCCTCTGTTCAGCTCTTCAAGTAACTTTAGCAGCCTGGGATAAAGGCTGTTGGCCTTGCTCTTCTCTTCTGATCAATTGTGGTTGATCAGGGATTCTCATCTAGCTCATGCTTTATCTCCTTCTTCAGGATGACCTGGCTTATCTCTTCGAGAATCTTCAACAGCCTCTGAAAAGGTCTATTGGTCTTGCTCAATCACTGAAAACTCAGCCAAATAATATCTTTCACTTTAGCTTGGCTTCAGTCTCACTTCATGCACTGAGTGCATGGCATCACTGCTTCCTCATGCACTGATAGCATGGCTTCTCAATTCTTCAATAATGCTTGTTCTTGGACTCCTCAAAAGCACACAACCAGATTAGGATTTGTTCACGTGTGCATGTTCATGCATGCAAGTATGCACTCCCCTTTCTTCCTCTTGGTGCAATAAACCCTCAAAGGGTGTAGTATCTTTAAGCACACACCTTCGCACTTCCTTCACACACTTAATTCATTTTGTTTACACACTTAAATGTGTGTTGTACTTGGTGTGAGTATCCTCCTTCTTCTAAGTGTGTTCACTCCACTTAGTGCACACACTAGGTTCGGCCTACTTGTTTTTATTTGCACACACAACTTCTTTGTACTTCACACACTAAGGTTAGTCTTTGGAATTCCTCCTTCACTTTGCACACACTTAACCAGTAGTGTATAGTGTCCTTCACGTCAATTCTTTCACACACAACCCGTAAGTCCTTCTCCTTCAAGCACCGCGCAAGGTGTGGTGGCCTTGGGTCGCACAAGCCACAAGGGTGCAACCAGTGCAAGGCGCGCAAGGCCTCGGGTGGCCACTGCCGCGCAAGTGCTTACCGCGCAGGGGGCCGCGGTGCACCGAGGGGGCGCGCAAGTGCTACCGCCGCGCAGGCCCTCGGGTGTGAAAGGTGCAACACCGCGGGGCGCAAGAAGGGCGCGCCAGAGCGCTGCCCGACCTCTCCTGACGCGCAAGGAATAGCGCGCAGGGTCTTGGGTACCCACTGTCGCGCAAGGGGAAGGCTCGCATGGGTCACCCCTTTCTTCTTTCGCGCAAGGGGTGCGCGAAAGGGACTCATCCGCGCAGGTACCTTGTGCGGGGCTTCTTTCTTCGCGCGGCAGAGAGCACTCACGAGACACTGGTCTTCAACAAAAATTCATCAAGACTAAACGAGAGCATGGGATCTCCTTTTATAGGCAGACAAGCCTCAAATCTTCCACGTGGGATAAATCTCAAATCCCCGAAATATTCGGATCTTCAAGATTTCATCAAATCTTGAACTTTATCCTCTGTTTCACATGGGATCATTTATTTTTCATCTTCTTCACGGGCATGTGACTTCAAACTCATGCACGGCCTCTTCTCAATCAATCCATGCAAGGCATAAACTCCCCACGGCCTCAGCACATTCTTCTACCTCGGCCGAACTCCAATTTCCCATACATCGTGTGCATTCTCCTTTTTTATGCATGGAAATGTTCAGTAGGATCAGACAAGCATGAGGGTGCCTTCGGCGTCGAAAATGGTGTCCGGGAGCTCGAATTTTGTCGTCGGGGAGCCTCTGGTTCAGGCGGCGTCGCGGGGGAGGTCTCGGCATGGCTCGAGGTAGAGGATGATCAGGGAGCCGTCGGATCGTCATTTAAATGACCGCAAACGGCCTGGATTAGATCGCGTCTCGCGGGATGGATCGTGCTGCCTGGATCAGATGCGCGATTGGACGGACGGCTCATATTAGATCCCGGTGGAAAATCCCGCGTCCCACATCGAAGCGGCTCCCGGTTATTCCGTGGTTTATCAAACTCGCGCTCCCCGCTTCACCTCAATTGTACTTCTCTCCTCATGGTGCCGCCCCGCACCGTGTTCTCTCTACGGGCGCGCTCTTGCGCACACTCCTGCCACTCGGGCGCGCCACTGGCGCCCACTATGCTTCCTCAGGCACGCTCCTCGTGCTCATGCTGCGCGGGACTCATCACTGCGTGGCCTCAGGGCTTATACACGGCCCCGGCCTCTCTCGGGCTGGCCCCATGGGATCCCCCTTGGGCGTGGTGACCTCGAGTCCCACATGTGCCTTGGGGTTGAACCCTTAAGGCTGGCCCTTGGTGGCTTAATTTTTTCTTCAATATACACTAAGTATACAAAGTACTTAAGTGTAAAATGCCAAATGCCACTTCTAGCCATTCTTCTTCATTAGAATTCATCAATCCTCCTTAGCATATAATCTAGACTTAGGAGGGGGAATTCCTGAAGGTTCTTCACCAACTGAAGCTTCTGAATCACATAGTTATTCAATGTTCTTCATTGATCCAATCAGAGATCAAGTTGGATCTTCTTCTAATTCACATGAACTAAGTGATAGTGCATGGACTTCATTAGCACCACTTCATCCACTTAGGAGTTGTGGATGGTTCTCCTCATCTCCTCATGCATTGTGAAGACAATGCATGGTCTTATAACATTGTTGTGACTTTGTATCATCAGGATACAAGTTATATGAACTTAAAGATCAGCTCAACAATCATCAGATGTTCTTAGAGAATGTTTCAACCACAATTTCCAATACCACTTAGTGAATCTCCTAAGTGACATGCATCTTAGTACCATGGCCATTCTTCCTTCATCACCAACACCATCACAACCTTTGTCATTCACATCTTGACATTCCTTGACATCCATTCATTCTAAGACAACAACATGCCTCATTGACAACAAATTCAACACAGTGTACTTCACATTTATTACATAACTATAGATAAATATTAAATATATTATTCGAACACACACATGAGGATCACAAAGGAATAGTGCATTTAGAAACATGGACACATAAATAACCTGTTCAAATGTGAACTACATCATATTTCATAGAGTTCATTATAACTATAACCCACTTCAAAAATAACATACATAATAAGTTTTATCATAAAATGAGAAAAGGAACATAAAAAATGGTGGGCTCATATACTAAGTAAAAGTGAAAAACAGAGATAAATAAGAACAACATGATCATAAATCTTCGAAAACATAAAAATAACATTTATAAACTAGACCATGTATATCAATGATCATAAATCATGGGTTATGGAATAAATATTGGATGTTTATAAGACATAAAAAAGAAGTAATTCAATGAACATGGTATGTGAGAGAATAACATTTTCATAAGATATAGAATTTTTGAATAAACCTAATTATAGAAAATCATTCCATAAGAGTAAGTTCTCATGTGCAATGCTATCAGAGTGGAATGGGTCAAATCCAAAAAAATAGTAGTCATGATTCATTCCCAGGACCATCACTGATAATGAATTCCATTACAAGACAAGCTTTAATCCCCATTTCAATCTTGTATATCTCATGAGATATCAATCATTACCCAATACATTAGAGGGAGATATAGGTATCACCACATACATAATGAAAACCCTACTTATATGTGAAATTAGATCTAAAAACATTCATCATATTATAACTAATGGAATTAAATGGATTTTATTTACATTTTCTCAATTATAATGTATTAAAAAGATACATTGTTTATAATAATTTAATCATTTCATTATATAATAACCCAGGAAAAAATATGGTTTCATTATAATTTTACAATATTATAACCAATGGAAGAGAAATGGGTTTCATAAACATATTTTAATCATAAACCATTTAGATAAATAATAATAAGTGTATCCATGGTTCATAAAACTAGTCAATCATAAGATAATTTAACAGACATAATCATAGGTATTAATTTATTATGAAATATTATTCACTTGGAATATTTCGTAGGGAAGATAAATTATCATTGAAAATAATTTTTTTTAAAATAAATGTCATAAGATATTTTGGAATAAAATTATTTGAAATAATCTGGAAAATTTTTAAAGGATGCTAAAAAATAATTAAAATGAGAAATTTATTAAATGTTAGAAATATTTCAATGAGGATTTCTAACACATTTTTTTGTAAAATACAATTCTTATTGGTGGAAAAAAGACATGAATATAAATTTCAATAAAATTGTAAAAAGTAAAATATGTGTAAAAGAATCTTAAATAAATAATTTTTAGAATGTTAAAAACATTTTTTTGTAAAATATTATTTCATAATAAAAAGGGATTTGAAATAAAGATAGAAATAAATGCAATTTTTCATAAAAAACAATATTTTATTCTCATGTGTACTTAAAGAGTGGAAAATGATGTGAAAAAATGTATTCTAATGAAATAAACATAGCATAAAAAATTTCATTATTTTATTAATATATTTATCAAAATATTCTATCATCTAACACTTAATCCTAAGAAATGATTAAAAATGATGATATTGAAAAATAAATTATTTACAACTTTGGTACCTATGAATTTTATTCCCCATGATGGAATAACATTAAATTAATTTTTAAATATCATGAGAATAAATAAATTCATGTTATTACATATATAATGTGAATTATATAAAACTCATAAAATAATATATGTTCAAAAAATAAACACAAGCACATAAACATAGACATATATATATATATATGTATATCATAATATCTATCATTTACTTATGACCATTTATTTCCAATTTATTAACAATTCTACATTAATTTCATGTTTTGGGCATTATCTTCATTGTTTTTCATGTATGTTTTGATTTGTTATTATTGGTCCACTTACATTGAAAATGGTTAAATAATTTATAGAATTT
Source organism: Viscum album (assembly GCA_963277665.1). Classification (NCBI taxonomy): domain Eukaryota; kingdom Viridiplantae; phylum Streptophyta; class Magnoliopsida; order Santalales; family Viscaceae; genus Viscum; species Viscum album. The sequence goes on from OY728133.1 coordinate 1,678,113,251, forward strand.
TTAAAATTATATAAATAACATAAATGTTCAATAAATATGTATTTGTTGTAATCCATAACAGTTAGGGACGGAAAATTAAATACATCGATCACAGTGAAGGTGGGTCATATGTATGCTTGATCATTTTTTTTATTATCTAGTAGGATTGAAATAATGAAAGGAAAATAATATATTCCCATTAAATTGTTTTTTAGGAAATATATTTCACATATTATATTTAAACACATCCTTATTACATTCAATGTAAAACATGAATGGATCAGATTACTTCATAAAGCGACAGTCTTCTGAAGAAACGGGAAACGTTATTTTATTCCCATATAATGGGAAGTAGGAAGGTTTATGTGATATAATAATTTTGGAAGCATAATAATTTCAATATTACAATATATAAAAATTTAATCCATCATTATATCAATCAGTGAGAGGCAATGATGGAAAAAAAATATCTTTTATTTACAAGGTTGTAATCCTCCGTACACAAGAATGGAGTTTTTATCCCATTTGATGGAAGTGGATATTGATATATGATATAAAATTAAAATAATAACATTTAAGTATATATTATATATTTTTCAAATATTTTTTACATGATAATACATATTTAATTTTTAAAATATAATAAATACAAAGAAGGTTCTTAACGACGACAATTACCTTGTCAAAGAAACACAACCTCTAAATCTCTTATTAAGCACACTACTATTGATATTTTTGGAGGACCAAGAGGTATTGAACATGGATAACGAGGTTTGGTGTTTATATTTTTGGGGTTTATCTGAATATTATATATTTATATGTGTGAATAAGTGAATATTTTTGCTGTCCTTTTATAATTGGTTGAAATGAACCAACATTGAAACTATAAAAGAATTTCCCAAAATAATCTAAAATAATAAATTCATTCCCAAGATAAAAATTCACATTACAATTAATATAAATTTTTAAATATACCATTTAAATATATACATAAAATAGAAATTTTAAAAGTTTTATAGTAATTTTTTCAATTATTTTCATTGCTTAACACTTGATAAACAATGTTTTACCTTAACCGTGAAAAATATTTTTTTTTGTTTTACTATTTCTTATGGTATAAAATTATGTTGAAACTATTATATAATATAAATTATGATTATTAAAAATATTTAATTTATTTTTTCTTATTCATTTAATATATGTGTATAAATTTAATTTAAAATTAATCACACATGGGAAAAAATAATGTTTTGAAAGAGAAAATACTGAAATGTTTAAAAGGTTTTTATATACAAAATCAAAATGAAAATTATTAGAATGACTTTAATTTCATAAATTTATATATAATTTAACTTATATTAATTTTAAAACCATTTTGAATTAAAAATTATCCATAGAAGTTCTTTAAATTTATATATTATTTTCTATAAAAACAAATATTTTTCACTTTTCATTGAAAATATGAAATTTTCTAAAAAATCAAAAAAAATCATGAAAGATAACATTTTCATGATGATATGAATAATCATTTTTAATTTATAAAATTATTTTCTAAAATTTTAAAACATTAATTTAATTATTCATCACAATGGTAAATAAAAATATTTTCTAAGAGAAAATATTATTTTTGAATCATATAATGACATTGCTGAAAATATAGTACTGTTTAATCAATATTTTTTGGTTTTCCAAAACCATTAAAATTAAAAATTAAATTTTTATTACTATTTATATTAATAAGATTAATATCTATGTAATGGTGGTTCTATTTAAATAATAATATTAACAGTTTTTCATGGTTAATTAATAATTGGTGTTTCATATAGAACTGGATATGAATGAATTATAATTTGTTTTTTAAAAAATTATTTTTTTCATAAAATCATTGGGTGTTATAGAGAGAATGTGTAATTTCCACCGAGTTTATACTGAGAATTTAATAAATTATATCAATGTACATTCATAATTATACAGAAGTATTGGAAAATGGGATTAAGAATGTGTGCATGCTATCTAGTTTCCAATGGGATAAGTTAGTACAATTATTTATGGGATGCAGATATATGGTACTACTCTATGTAAATCGAAACTCACCTACCATGTTAGATCTCCTATATTATTAGGTATGAGAGACAGATTGAGGAACTTATATAGTGGAATTCCCAATGGGTTGTTGATGTATTGATGTTGAATAGTGTTGATGACGGTTGAAAAGGTCCCTCATATGCGTATCTTAAACTGAGCTCATGTCATAATTAATTTTTTGATTTTCCTCTATAAAATAAGATAAGGGGTTATTGTTGCATATTTAAAAATGGATCCCAACATGGTTTAAGATGTTATAATGTTCTAATTACTCCTTCATAATACAATTTTTATATGGTTATTGAGGTTTCATGATGTGGGGGAATTTGGGTGTAACCTCTACGGTCAGGTTTGTACATTTGATGTCGTGCTCCTTCACCAGTGTGCTCAAAACCATATTCCAAATGCATTGGGTTGGTGAAATATTATAATTGTTTATCAAGTCCCATGATTTGGTAGAAGCTGATGCATATGAATTTTAATGAGATGATTCCATGAATTTGGATTTAAATGATTTCTAAATGTCTTATATTGAATAATAATAAATAATAAGAAAAAATACCATTGAATCACTAAAAGTATGAAAATTATTCACCCAATCACTTTCAAAATTAAATAATTAATGTTATGATAATTTTATTTTTAGGATAAGAACCTAAAGTCTGTTTATGAAATTCTAGGATAGTTAAAAGCTTCATGTTAGTCTGTCCATTTTTTCTCTTACGACATATGAAACAAAATTACCCAACAACCAATGGTACATAGTTTAGCATGGTGGAAGTATTCTTATTAGGCTCACAACTTTTTATTTAAATTATGTTCTTTTATAAATGAATTCATGGTACCTGAAATATAAAATGGGTCTCTATATCTTGGATGGTTCAACATCAATGTCTAATTGAGCCTTCTTCCCAATGGTAGGTGATTAATAGGGTGGTTTTTCTAGAAATTCTGTGGAATGTGTGTTGGTCATGTTAGTGGGATATTGGGATCATCACACCTTTTGTGGGTATTAATTCTTACTATTAAAATCAATTATAGTTATAATATGTATTTCCTGAGTCATCCATGTATCCTAGTCTAAAAAACATTCCCCCCATGCTAGAAGTAGGTCATTTGACATTCAATTATTTAAACATCTGTATATAAAAAATTGTCATATTAATGTTATAATATTTGTAAATGAATGGTATTTTATTGATAATAACATATGAATGTATCAGATGTTATACATAAATATCCTGGTATTACATAGTTCTTATTTATTTTAACGAGGGATATGGTTTAAATTTTTGTAGGGGGAACATTGGAATTTATGTCTTTCTAGTAAAGTGGTAGATATTCTTGGTTTTGTGTTGGGCCCATGACAGGTGTTTCCTATGTACCATTATATGTGGGACCATATCCCATGTAGTTTTCTAATGATTATTAGAACACATATCACTTTTTATGTTCATGTGATAGGGACATATCAATATGTTTTAACACTAGGTTGTATAGATGACTATGTATAAGGTTCCTCACAATTATTGGTTTAGGGCATATTCATAAGTGTCTCGTTCTAGTTCACCTCAAATGTAATATGGCCCAATTATAAAATTTTGGTCTCATATTGAATGTAGCCTTATGATGATGGGTTCTATAGGTAATATGGACCCTCGAGGGTAATATGATGGGACCCATATAGAACATAGACTTCTATGTGGGGGTATGATTTTATCTGAAATATGTCTTGATAGAGGGATGACACACACAAAATATGGATTTGGTTTGGTTGAAAGTAATATTAGAATTAATGTACAAAAAAATAAGGATTTCAATAATCATAAGAATATATCCTTATAGGGAGAGATGTAGAGGGTTTTCATGTTGGGTGTGATCCACATGGATCTTTCATATGTATCTTTCTCAAGAAGAACCAAATCCCATGATGTTTGAGATAAAATGCTTAAGGTCGTGTAACAGGAATGTAACATATAGTTTAATATAATTTATTAATGACATCAGTGTCATGATATTTTTAATAATATAATATCAAATCAATCTTTCTCATAAGAACATCTGAAATATGTTACACCTAATAAAGGTTTTAGATGATGTCATAGAGTGTTAGGGTTTCCAAATAATAAGAGGCCATGATTGAGGTAGTTTTAATTTTTTTAATGCAATGATAGACTCAAGACTCTATTCCTATTTGAGTCCTTCACGGTTTGAGAAAAAATATATAACAGAATATCATGTGCATTGTATGAGAGTATAAAATTACATTCTAATGGGGATTATTTTTGAAGATGAAGTCTATTATACTATATTCCTACCTTACTATAGGAAGAGTGTGCAATGAATGAAAGAAGGTTTACGTTTACATTATTAATGGATAAGGAATTTCTTTAGGAGGGTTTCTATTACATGTATTACTTGATATGTAGAGAAGATATTAATCATTGTTCCTAGAGAAACCGCTATAGGTTTCATCATGAAGGAGACCCACATTTTCAATTAAATATAAGATAGTGATTTCCCAGATGGTTCTGCCAATCTAAAAGGATAATTATCGATCATAATATTACCGATTGAATCCATGAATGTAAGTCCATCTGTTGATGAAAATTCCTTGATCATATATATAGTTAATGTATTTGGGATAGGTCTTGGTTTGGAATTTTCACTGTTTTTACCCTGGTTGGAGGGAGTCCTATGGATCATTTAGATTCTTCATAAAATGGTTTTTGTGAATACAATTATATATTGGCTGATATATTTGATAAAGGAGTAATAATCTCTTTTTGATTTCTGCATTTCACATAGGGTAATTACTACTTGGAATTTGTTATATGAAATATTATCCATTCATGGGAGGACCTCCTTTATGAAGTTGTTCCTTCATGAAGGGATTTTATAAGTCTTGTTTTTCAAAGGTTAGTTTATGGAATCCTTAATAAATTGTGTATTCAAATATTAAATTATAAAGGGATGTTAGTTCACTAGGACTATGAAAGACTTACTTCGTAATGGTATTAGTTAATTATATTTATATTTTTAGTATGATGATAAACTGGATGTGACAGCCAAGTCCCAAATTTCAAGAATTGTAATGTATTTAGATTTCAATATCATATTAATTATCTCTTTTTTCACTATATATTTTTTTTCCTCCCTATATTTGATAATGGATATAGGTATTTATTGTAATTTTTTTGTCATCTATTTTTCCAAAATAGATTACCATATAGAAGTTTGTGAAAGAGAATGGGCCCTCAAAAATTTTCTTCATGGAGGTCACAATTCACTACATCCCAACAAATAAAATTTATTCATATATTTCTTTTGATACATCAAAGAAGGATCAAATTTATTTGAATCATCCCTAAAATAAAATTTTTTACCTATAATATTTAGTTGGAAGGAATAAAATAAACCCTTCACATTATTAATGATAATGAAATGTGGGAGAAGGTGCTTTATGGTTTGGTTTTTATACTTGGAAGGTGAAATTAATTTTCATAGGAATGAGATATTCACATATTACTATGATTACATTATATAATGGACTAATTTTTTGTGAATAAATCACATTTTCCAAATTCTACTATGATTTTTCCCATTTTCCCCATTCATAGTTAAATAAATTAAGCTGAATTGTTTTTCACATAATTGAAATTCTTTCCATCAATAGAGATTTTGACTTTATACCCATTTTTTATTGTTCTTAATCTTTAATATTAAATTAATTAATAAATTTCAAACATTAATTATTCCCTATAATTTTAAAATAATTAAATAATAGTCTTTTTAAATTTAATTTTTATTACATTAATGGTTTAGCATCCTTATGTGTTTTGTGTGTGTCCACAAATACTAACTTACTCTAAGGTGTGGGAAGCTGTGATTTTACATCATATATCACTATATATTTTTACTAGTATTCAATTACTAATGTTTTACATAATGTTTTAATTTTTTTTACTTCTATGGAATCCAAATAATTCATATTTAGAAAACCATGTTTCTATTCAACTTTATTAATATCCTATATATTCGAGTTTCATGATTCTATACTCCAAGTTATGATCCATTCATGATAATAATTGATTAACTTTATGAAGATAATTTCAACTTCAAGAACATCAATATGTTTGACATTTTATTTTATTACGTTAGTCAATCTATTCATAATTTGGGAGTACGTCTAAATTTATAGTTTTCAATAATCATTTATCATTGAGTTTTCATTATTTGAATATTTTCTCTATTTTTATTTTTCATTCATCTCGCATTTATCATATTTTTTATATTGCATATATGGTTTTAATAAAAATACTACCAGCATTAATTTTTGGATTTTTAAACTTAAATTTATTTGAGCCCATCATATAGATCATCATTATAGTATACGCTTCCCCAAAAATATATAACCCCAACTTCATCATTCTATATGTATGGTTTTTAAAATGTAATAATAATAAATTATTCAGTGATAAATTTATTGAATTAAAATTTTTGTACCTATGTATAATTGAATCTATAATCCTCTTGTGAAATCATATTTTTATTTTTTTATAATTTATGATGTGAACTCCTCAAACTCTTCACAAATTTTAGTGATTTCATTGTGACAGATTTTTTTATTATCATCTCAAAAATTTTGGGGAAACTTTTTAGGGTGGTGCATAACATATCACAACCAAAGGATAGAAATTATGATGTTTCCCTTGAATATTACTTTTCACCTTTTCTGATTCAAAATAAAAGAAATAAAAAAATAACCAGCTTCCTCATCTTCTTGATTATCTTCAATGTTGGTTTCGTTATTTCATCAAACACTAATTTTATAGAGCTCCCCTTTATAATGTATTTAAATCATAGTTTTTTAATATATAATATACAGTAATAGTGATATGATGAATATCTAGTGTAACCTCCAATAGGTCCTTTTCTATATGAATCATGACTTTTCGGTAATAAATGGTGGTTATCTTTTTGATATCCTTATTATATTTTTTTTCCATCGATGGATTCTCCAATCCATTTATGACATACACCATAACAATTAATTGATTAAAAATTACATCAACGTTATTACTTTATTTCATCCAAAATTCATTATAAATGATCTATTGAACTTATAATTTAGTTAAAAATACCATAAAATTAGCATTATTGATGTAGATAACCTTCCTTGCATAAAATATAAGGATTTAAAATGTACCACCTGGGTATAAATAATATAGGATAAAGTCCCCCTACCACATTGTCTCATTTGACATCAATATATAACACTATTCAATTTTTCTCTAATAATAATCCTTATTCCATGTCTTCTGAGATGTCATGTATAGAAGCCATATAAACAAGCATTACCAATGATGGGAAATAATATTAAATCAGATCAATCTATATAATACAATTTTTATAGTCGATGTTTAGTGTTATTTTATGATTCATGATTAATCATAGACTAAATTTTACTAATTATTTTATCTATGTATTGATAATTATGCTTTTTTCATGAATTTTAGTTAAAAAATATTTTTTTTTGGAATTATCGATTTTTAGTATAGGGCATATGGATGTAAAACAATTTTTAATAACGGTTCAGTGATCTTGAGAGTGACATATAGATTTTAGTAAAAACATTTTCCATGGTTGGTGAATATTGTTTTCTATTTTACAGTTTATCCAGGTAGCTCTTTCAGTGAGTCAAATGAGGGGTTCATAGTTTTCTAATGGTCAGGAAACACATACAGCCTACCCATGTTTTGAATTGTTTGAAATATTCTATTCTATCCTATTACATTTTGATCCATAAACCCCACCTTCTCATCCTATTAATATGACACAAGTTGAGCCACACTATGTTCGGGATCGTCCTCTATATACCTTGAATTTTTTATGATTCTCCATTAATTTATAGGAAATTTATTATTATTTGAGCCAATATCTTCTTTTCCCTTTCTTTTCTTTTAATTTTATTATTTTCCACTTTCTATTGGGTGGTATTGGATGATGAAAAGATGATTTATATCTCCAATTTCATGTCAATTTTATTCCTAGGAGTTTTAGGTTCATCATTTGAGATTCCACTATACATTCTTGAAGGATTAACTTCATCTTTGTGTGATCAAGGTCAGAGTTAATTTTATTTTATATGATTATATACAGTTTATGAAATTCATTGGATTTATAAATACTGTTAATTAGAAATTATGTATGATATTTTGTCATTTATATGTCCAAATTGACTTTATCTTGGAATTAGTAGTTAAAAGGGGAATTTTCAATATCCATTTAGTATATAAGTTTGAAATTCATGGGTTTGGAGGAGTTCTTGAATAGGATTTTAATTCTCAAAGAAATTGATGTTTGATTTCAATTTTTTCTTAATTATTTGATGATCATGTATAATTATAGATTTTCACTAAAATTTTAATATTCTTATTATTAGTTCCTTTTATGAATTCATTGAACTTGATGGTTTAGATGTGGTGTTATCTCATTTATTTCAAAAGATATTTTCAGATGACACAAGATTTCAAATTCATTTAAAAATAAGGTTAAATTATTTATGTATGTATAAATGTGTGTGTTTTTATCTACGTATATATATATATAGATATGTGTGTCTATGTATAGTCATATATCTATATATTAGTATTAATTACAATTTTGTATACTATAGGCTTATTTGGCACATGAAAAGGTAGTCTCAAATTCAATTGTTTTTTAAATACATCTTTATGGATATTTTTCAAAAACCACATTAGTTTCTAAATTTAATTCTCTATTGGAACTTTAAGAAAATGGGATCTATTATAAATTCATAAAAATATCACCTGAAGCCCAATTAATCAATATATAGAAGGAGTTTTATGATGGAAATGATTTTTTTTATTTTCTTTCTATGAGTATGAATAAGGGATCTAGGGAGGATTTTGCTTGTGTGAGAGGGTGGTTGAGGATTGATGTGGGAAACAAATTCCTTATGCTCTATTACAAGTGAGTTTCTAATATAACAGAAATCCATCCACACAATTTATTACTAATATCACATGAATATATCGTGTCTTAGTGAGATATTGGGAGATAATTACTATAGAGTCCCTTGATTTTAATATATAGACATTACATACATTTTTCAGAATATAAAAAACAATATAAAATAAGAAACACAAGTTAAATACTAGTCTTGTGACTTTAGAGAAATGGAAAACATAAACACTAGAACATAAATACACTAAATTATCTCCAACTAGGTTCTTATTGACCACAACTCTTCTAAGGCACATCAAACATAATATATATCTACATAACATGGGGAAGGAAACATAATTAGGGGTGATCTACAATGATCAATAGAGGTCAACAAAGATATATATAAGTATAATCATGAACATAAGAGTATGTGAACATGATCATGAGAATATAAGATCATAAACTACATATCAAAGACCATATACAAGAATCATGGCATAATGCTTCGATGGTCATATGACATGAATCAAAATGAAATAACAAAAAATACATGAATCCAAAACATTGTAATAAAACATAAAAATATGGAATTCAAATAAGAATGTAATAATGACTTCCAAATAAGAAAATGCATTTATGCTCAGCCCATATTAGTGGACAAAGGCCTTTAATGAACTCAATTCACACCCCATTTTATATTTATATTACTGAACTAAGTTCACTCATAATTCAATAACTATTTTACCAAACCATGTTAACTTCTCATTCAAGCCCTATATTACTTATTCATGTTCATATATCATTTCATTCCTACAATATATTACCAATTTCTCTTCTCATTCCAACCCTGTAATACTAAACTGAATTCATTTCTCATTCCTATCTTGTTTTTGTCATGTATTTAAATAATTACTAAATGCATTAGAGGGATATCTAGGTCTCACCCATGTCCTAGTGAAATCATATATACATGATTCACAAAATCATTAACAACCATATCATATCCAATGAATTTATATTGGTATCATTAATATATAAAAATATGATAACTTATGGGAAAAGATACATGTTTCACAATCATTTCATCAAAAGATTAAACCTCATAATGGAAACGGATATTATAGACATATAACCTATGATATAGTCATGGGTTTCATAAATACCATGATATTAAGTATTACATATTTATATAATCAATATGAATGGAAAATGTATATCATTTCTTAGAAGTGAATGAGTAAGGTCAATGTATGTTATCTTAAATGGAAAAAAATTTGAATTATCTTCCAAAAAAATATCTTCACTAAATCATCCTTTCATCTATTATAAAAAAATTTTCTTAAAAAAATACATTTAAAAATCATTTTATTATTAAATACCTTGAAATGTTATAAATAAGGCTTTAAATCACTTTTTGAAAACCTTTTCAATTAAAACAAATAAAACTAGACTGTAATTGTTTTTAAAATTTAATCAAAAAACACTATAAAAACATATAAAAAACATTTCTATTTTTTTTATTTTCTTTTGACATGAAAAATGAAAAAATAATACTGAATATTGTATGAGACGCATTAATTTTAAAATACATTGAAACCTTATAAATAATGGGTGAAAATATTTTGAAAATATTTATCCTTGAAAAGTTATAAAGGAATCATGAAATGTTTTAAAATAATGTTTAATTGGAATTAATTTAAAATAAATTATTAAAAATTATACTTTTAAAAATCAAAACGAAGTTTCAAAGAAATGATATTGGGTAAATCCATACAAGTCGTACGAGGTACATTGAACATTATATTTGAATGGTAAAATGTTAGAATAATTATAAGTTCATAAAAAATAATATTCCATTTATATCAATGGTAAATGAAACAATGGATAAAAATTTCTATTAATTATCATAGGATATTAGAAGATTATTCTTGGAAACACTTTTAATAATACACGGCATTGAAGGAACACTGATTTCCGATCAAAAAGGTTAAATTAGTCCTTTCTAAAAAACACTTTCATAACTATCATATGTACCAAAGGGTAGAACATTTGTACCAATGCATGAATATATACTGAATAAGCACATGATAATTAAAGTGATGAATTTTATTTAGATATGGATAATAATATTTCATCAATGGAATCATAAATATAATCAATCTGAAAAAACTATGAGATTGATTCAATAAAATCTTATCACTTGGTTACATGGGATCACACTCTCCAAATAATAAAATATAATTAAATAATTATTATAATATCATAAAAAATTGTATAATTATGATATATCATATGAAAAGGATGTATATACAACTCAAAACGAATTTAGTCACATAACAAACAACTAATATCAAATAAGGAAAATTGAGACAAATCTATTTTACCAATTTTATATATTTGGAAACATCAAACCTATGAATTAATGTTCATATAAGGGATATGTAAATACCCAAAAATTTAAATTTAATAAAAATTTATTACATCAATGGGATGTACGCACACCACGTAAATGGAATTGGTGGTGAATAAAACATGTATCTTATAGAAATAAAAAGCGAGGTGAAATACCATTACCTTATTTCTTGACTCTCATCACACTCTTTAAATTCACCTTTAAGATAAATATAAATTTATTGTAAATCAATAAATGACCCATATTATTTCTTACAATACCAAATATAGTTTGATTATTGATTATTATTACCCACTTGAAAATAATTTGATGTTAATGATTCACTTTGGATAATATCCACGTTTTTGCCAGTGTATTAATTTGTAATATCATTGGTCCTTACATTTATATCATGAATTATAGAATTTAAACCAATATTTAAATATATTTTATATTGAATATATATTTATTATTATAATGCATAGGATATAGAATTTTGAAATCTAATACACCATTCATGGATATGACAATCCGTACATACGCATAAATGCTATTTCTGTTTAATTTTTGTGTTGAATTAATGAAAGTAAATGAAATATATATATATATTGGATTATATTTTTTATATAATTATGTTAATATATATTCACTAAATCAATTCTTAATATGTTATATGTCATTTATGAATGAATTTCATGGCTTTGAGGGGGAGGTAGTGAAAACTTCCTCAAACGAAATTATCATATTAACAAAAAATGGAATATATGTTGATATGTGTTGTAAAGTAATTTTTAAAGATTAAAGACTTAATTTATATTATAAATAAATCATATAAATATAACTTCTATCATTATATACAACATTAGAGGAGGTATTGTAAAAATTAAAAGTCATCATTTAGTGAGGTGGTAGTTCACCGTAAACGTAAATAGTTTGTGTGTTACCAATTAGATGGAGGTTTATGTAAGTGTAGGTTATAAAATAAGAATAAAATTAACCTAGTTTATTTTTTATAAAGAATGTAACAAATATATTTTAGGGTCTAGAGAAAGAAATTAAAATAAAGGATATTGTGATAAGACATTACCACATAACCATGTAACTCCTTTTGGTTTGGTCCAAAAGATTCCTCATATTTATTTCTAAACAAAGTTATGTTTAAAAGAGTAAAAGAGGGAATTTTAAAGCGTATTTGGAAAATAAATTCCGAGCTTATTATTTTTTAAATTTTTTCAGAATAGGGATGGATGGTGTCCTTTTATATGGAAGGGAAAGTACAAAATTTACATTTTTTAAAACAATATTGGTGTACAATCGTTTTAATCATAAAAAATTCATAAAAACAAACCAAAATAAACAATGGAAGGATAATAGAAAAATAATTTCCATAAAATGGGTTTCAGACTTGTTTCCTGTTTTTATTTTGACTTAAAGATATGGATTAATACATTATTAACCTAATTTTTATCTTAACGTTTGTAATTAATCTTAATCACATTCACAAATCCATTTAGTAAAAAAACAAGATTTACCTTATTATATTTTATAATTAATTATTATTCCACATATGGAATCCATTTTTCAAAATTATAATCACATATGTTCCATGATTTATTTTAATGTTAATCTTATATTTGTGATGACACTGCGGGTTTTAAAAGTGAAAACATCCAAACTGTTGCAATTCTTTTATAGCTAATTTCAAAATAATATAAATTCCCATAACCTAAATTGGATTTATTTTAAAAATATTATCCAATTTATCATTTAAAACAAATTAAATTATAATTTAAACTTATAAGTAAATTATATGATAATGTCATTCGAATTAAAATATAGAATTTTTCATTATCCATCCAATAATGAAGTTACTTAGACGAATCCAAAAAACACCATAATATAATTTAGAAAATATGATTTCAAAAATTATGTTTATTTTATGAAATTAATTTTATAAATTTTTCTATAATTTATTTTTTTCTTTTTTAAGGATATTAAAATAATTTCATTTAGAATATTAAAAATTTAAAACAAATAATTTTGTTACCAAATATTATATATTAAATCATCAATATTTTTTTGTAGAAACCCATTATAATCTTTTAAAATTATTTACCATCATTAATATTACAGAGTTTAATGGCTATATTTTTGTTATGTCATTTAAATAATTATAATAATAAAATATGATTCAAATAAAATTAGTTTTTTTGTAACATACACCAAGTCAGTGCTTCATGTTGAATATGTCAAGTCGAGGGTGCATGTAATGTATGCCATGTCACAATCTAAAATCATTGTTCCATATAGAGAAATATTAAATATATATTGTGTGTAGTGATTTATTATCTTGGTGATAAGTATAAATTAATCCAAACATAGTTCTTTAATATAAAATAAATTATTTTTTATGTTATGTGAAATGAAAAATATCGCAAAGGTAAAATAAATTCAATTTTTTTAAAAAAATTTCTAGGTCTGATATTATTGCCACTTTAAAATTATTTTCACTGTAAAAATTAAATTGTGTAATCAAAGGATTAATTATTTAAATTTTCATTCATAGAAATACATATAATAATTATAGATACTAAAACATCTATTATAATGGGAAATATGGAACCATAGAGGTATCTTAAAGAGACATATAACTAGGTTTCCAAATATAAGAACATAGATAAATTGTGAATATTATATGTGGTGAAAAATCATAAATATTTATAAGGATTTATTGAGGTCATCAATCACCAACGATATGTTGAATAAAGAAAATATGATGGCCTCAATGTCAAAAATTGTTAATGATTTATAATTTTGTTGGTTAAACAAAAATTAATGTATTAGGATAACATTATTTGATCATTATCCAATATTTGAGTAATTCTTTAATTGAGGAAGACTATAAGGAAATATACATACAAGACATATTTATATAAACAAAAATTTATTCTATTTTGTGTTTTTAACTATTTATAATTCATCAATTACTTCACGATATGGATTTTTAGAAATTAACAATGATGCATGAAACACCAAAATACACTTTTAGCAGATATTATGCCCAAATAATTAAATGTTTAACTATTTGTATATAATTATTCATAAAATCAATATGGTTAATACATTAATCTCTTAAGGTAAAAAGTAACAATATTGCTTTATCATATATAACAGCCAATAAAAATAGTTATAGATTAACTGAAACATTATGTGGGCTAGTGACATGTTTGAAACCCTTATCATCATTCACTCATGGGTTCAAGACCTATGGCCATGGAAGACTTGATTCGCTATAACAAGATATACATGATTTCCTTTTCTGAAATAACACTAATATAATATGCAAAATATATTTTCTTCCTTGAAATAATGTTAATCACTAAGTAAACTTTATTACATGGTTTTTCAAAATAGCATAAATCTATAAATACTTCCTCTGATGTTTAACATAAACATTTGATGAATGGTTAACCATATAACACCTCTTAAAAATGAAAATTCAAAACATTACATAGAAATTTATGAAATCATAATAACATTGAACACCCATATATCCCAAATTATCTCTTGGTTTTCACATTTGAAAATTTTGAATACAACTAGGATAAATTATATTGGAACATGGTAAAAACCTGAATTTCCATAAATACTTTTTGAAAACATGAACTGTTTCTTATTACATCGATTTCTAGATATATTTCATAAATTGAAGAAGTTGAAATCTGCATCCATTATAAAACGAACTAATTGTCCATAGGTACTTAGTTAATTATAATGTAATTTGTACCATCCAATTTGTTTATTCATATCCCATTTATCTATATCCAAACTTCACTATTTTAACGTAAGGATCATAATAAGTGTTATCTTTAAATTAATCATTTATTTTATATGGACATTACATTTACATTATATCACATTTTTTTATATTAGAACCATTCAATGCGGTCTAGTGAATCTATCATGAAAAACACTTACATAACATATTTATAAATTTCACCATTCATATATATAATGATGAATATAAAAAAATAATATATTTTATTATTCTACTTCATCCTTATTCCATTAAAAATTATACCTCATTGAATTATAAAATAACTATTTCCTTTCACATTTAATCGAATGTCGCATCATCATCTGTAATATAACCATTACTTATACAAACTTGTTAATACATTTCATTAGAATTCCTCTTGAGACACTAGGTTGATAATGATCGTTTATTCCACTCATAATGATATTAATCTTTGAGGATTCCTTGGGGAGGCCAATATTCTCATCCATTGTTAATCCAACTCATTATTTTTCTCTAGAAATCATTTAAGGAACCAAAAGTTTCAATGAATTTATTTTAATAAATTTGATGGGTTTTTACGAGTGCACAGTTTTCAATGGCACCAGATTCTGGGGCTTAGTGTTCCTGGAATCAATTTCCGTAATTTAGCTCAGGTACGTTCAATGAACGAGCGAGTGAGTTTTTCTAACTTTTGAACCGGTCCCGTAATCGAAATACAAGTGAACCATTGAAACCACAACACTGATAATTACTTATGAAGTCCTTTTCTGGAGTTGTGTTTGCTCGGGATGAATTGTTAAAAATTTGAAGAATAAAAATGTAATTGTTTTACAATGTTATTTTTATTTTTTTAGTTCACTGTTTGTGGTATAAGTGTTGGGTTATTAAATTTGTGTCACAAATTTTTCATTACTTGTGGATTAACACCCTTTGTGAAGATATTAGTGGGGCGGGGCCCACACGAGCCCCACCCCCATAATTTCCGCCAAACCCCTTTGGTTTTGGGACCTTCCACTCACCTTTTTTTTTTGAAATTCAATCTCCCTTAATTAATTGTTTGACTTCTCACCTATCCTTCAATGAATTAAACCCTTTTCATTAATTGAATGACACACACCATATTGAATGGGTTGAATTCAATTAATTAAATGAATTAGACTTTTCAATTTTGCACTTATTGTTGACATGTGTGTGTGAATAAAATAAGACAATGTCTTAATTTTTTTGGGTTGGTTTTGGTGGTGTGGAGTCGAGGAGAAGGAAACCCTAAGTCTTGATGATCTTCTTCCTCCTTAGAGAAGAACGTGAAGAACGCATCGACTCCAACAAACAACAAGAGGAATGAGGGTGATGTCATTCATCTTCTACTTCTTCCTTGGATGCCTTCTTACTCCTCCCACAGGAATAAAAGAGTGAGCACCGTCTTTGTAGAACGCCTACGACGCCATCCTCGGTTACCTCTTTTCGCGAAGTCGACAGAGCGACGTCCGTCTTCCACGACTCCATTTTTGATCACCAAAATTGTGGTAAGGGAATATTATTTGAAGTTATCTTAATCTTTTGAGAAAATAACGATGAGCGTGGAGTTACTATTACTCGGTTAATCCATAGAATGTTCGTTCATGTGGTTTGATTGCGGGGTTAATTTTTTTTCCAGAAATGTTGGCATGGTTTCATTTTGTTAAAATATTGTGGGTTTTTTTATTCAATTTTATCTGAATAAAATTGAATGTTGTTCATTTCAAAAACCCTTTTAAATTTATGCAAACTTTTAGCACCTAACGTGGAGGGTGCGGTCTGAACTAACACGGTCCGACAACCCTCCGCAACTTATCGATGGTGCGCGATTTTGACGGAGACGATGAAGCGAGTGCACAATAGAGGTTTGAACCCACCGTAGTGAATATCATGTCCTAGGAGGACCGCTAGAGAAGATGGTGGAAAAACCAGACCATCAGAGTGCGTCTGGTGGTCCGTGGAAGATTCTACCGGCACGCCTCGCCGGCGCGACGATGCCGGCAGCCGGAGGCGGCGGCTAGCCGCCTAGAGTGTGCGGCACCCCGCGCGGCGCCAAGAAGAATCTGTTGAGGCTGTAATGGAGCGGTGTGGTAACAGATCCCGCAGGGCGGGATTAGGGACGGTGACGGGTCAACACGGCCCCCTTTTGGGGTCACCGCTTCGAGGAAAGGGGGGGGCACAGCGCCCCCCCACACGTGGGTGCCTCGACCGTGCTGGCAGCCCGGCCACACCGGGCTGGACCGCTGGGCCGAGCCACTCGCTAGGTCGGGCCGCCCCCAGGGTCGGGGTGCACCCATGTGGGCCAGACCCCGACTTGGGCCGGGTCGACTCAGTTCGGGCCGACCCAGGGGGTATCGGGACGGGTCGGACCCGGGCCCCAACCATCCTGTTTTCAGAATGTTCCACATAAATGCATGTATCAATGGCTACATACCTCCGATAGATGCACCATCAGTTGCGTGGCGATTCTTGGATCGATACAGCCGTTTTGTTATATTATACTCAATGTTTCGGAGAACTTTGTGTATGGTCGGGATGGATTGAACACTAAACCAACCAGGCCCTCGGAGCGAAAACACTTATAACTTGAGCTCCAGACGTCCGATTGACGTTTTTTTGACTCTGTTGGTTTCCTCTTAGTTTGATGGTCCTTTTGACTTACTCCGATCAAGGTTTGGACATAGTTGGAGTACGGTCAGGATGGATTTGACTTAAAAAAACCAACAGGGCCCCTAGAAGGAAAAGGCCAATAACACTCAGACCGTGCGTCCAATTGACATGCCGTCTGTCGCGTTGCGTTCATTTGGTCGTTAAGTAACATTTTGATACATCAACTATAGTCTACATGACAGTTCATGTATCAAAACCCTTGGCTCGTGGAGTGGACCCTCCCGGAATAAGCGTGTTGTGTGTGAGAACCCTAGAGCTAGTTCTGACTGCATCGACTACTGTACTAGAATCCTCCGTATGATGAACCATCAATGGTGTTTGTGATCACATTGAGAAACGGTCCCATTGAGCATACGCAAGTAGAGTTCAGGGTACAGTTGAGATATGGCCGGTTTGGTTCGTACAGGAAACCAACCGGGCCCCTAGGACAAAAATGCTAATAACTCACAGACCGGGCATCCGATTGACGGGTCGTCTGTTGCTTTGAGACCCCTATGACGTGGAGGATCATTTTGATACATCTTCGTGAGTTTTTGTGATACATGGATTATCAACCAGTGGCTCGTGGAGAAAACCATCCCAGAGACGAGCGTACATGGAGTAGATACCTAATTGATGGCTGAGACTTGACGACTGTTGATCGATCATCTTGGAGTGATTCTGATAACCCAGTGGGGTGCTCTTGGTTGTAGCGACAAAACCACGAAGGAGGAGCACTTAGTTGTAGTGGCAGGCCCTCAGTACTCAACAGAAGGAGTACCTTTGTAGGAAATGAGGGGAAGGACATTGTTGTTGCGGCAGACCCATGGTGGGAAGCGCTTGGTTGTAGTAGCAGACTCACAGTACTTAATAGGGGGAGTTCATGGTTGTAGTGGAAGACCACTGGGGGGATGTGATTGGTTGTAGCAGCAGACCCAGAGTACTTATGAGGGGGAGCGCTTGGTTGTAGCGGCAGTCCCATGGTGGGAAGCGCTTGGTTGTAGTAGCAGGCCCATAGTACTTATGAGGTGGAGTGCTTCAACAGTACAGGGTCACGAGGAGGCGCCTGGTTTTAGCGACGGACCCACAGTACTCGACAGGAGGAGTTCTTCAGCCGCTATGACTTTCGACATCATGATTAAAATCCTAGTTTGAGCTGAGTCTTGACATTCAGTCATTATCTTCGATGTGATTGACATGATATCCTGTGTGGATTACGTTGTTCTTTCTTGTGTAGACTAGGTTGTACTTGAGATCGTGAGCAGAGCTAGAATTTGTGACTTAGGTATATGTATGGGAATATACCTATGTAGTGTTGGTTGATACTTCGTGATTGTTTTCTTTGATTTGTGGTTATCCTTTGTGGATTCTAGGAGACCTTTGAGGGTCTCGGGGTCCCTACTTAGTAGCGTATTCTCACCCCTGCAAGGGCTTTGCCCGCACCTCATTGTGTTGGTTATAGACGATGGAAATCACTGATCGTGGTTGAGGATTGTAGAGATGGGCGTTACCCGGTGGTGGATCTTACAACGAGTTGGTACTCGGAGGTGGATCTGATAACTAGTCGGTACCCAGAGGTGGATCTCAAGATGAGTTAGTACTCGGAGGAGGTGGACAGACTTGGAGTGCTGAGGAGGACATCTGTACCTAACTTTCAGGTAGGAACCCGAAGGATGATACAGAAGATTCTTGTAACTTTTTAGCTGTTGTCCTTGAGTTGTACTTTACATTCAGTTGTAGCTATACCTTTCTGTTGGGATTTTATTTCCAGTCCCTTGTACTTTCAGCACACATGTTACTGCTTTTCTTAGTGTTTACTTCTACTTGCTACTCTGGTTGTGTGTGCGTTTATATTTTAAAGAGGCAATGAGTTACCGGATATAGGGATTTACACCTCTGGTTCTAGTCGCCAGCCCCTGGCCTATGGAAGGTGGGCTTGGGGTGGTTACAAGACCGGCCCCGGGGGATTGGTCGGACAAATTAGTATCAGAGGAGTTCGGTTCAACCGCAGAACTCAGGACTCTGATCTTTCTCTATGTGAATAAAAAGTGTTAAGGGAATTTGACTGTGTTTATTAGTCCAGGGAGTCCAGTGTTGGTGTGGTGGCCGACGTATCCATACACCCAGACCCTGACTTCTGATTTCCAACTAAAAGCACGAAAAATTGATTTCATGTGTGTTTCAAAGTTTTCTTTGTGATTGCTTTGTGTCATCTCACCAGGTATAATCATTTAAGCATGGCACACTTTTTCCTTATCAGGATACCACTGTGAAGAGAGCCATCTAGGGTTCCTGAGAGACTGTACACGATGACGGCCCCCCGAGCGACGAGAGTCAGGTGTAGGGCCCTCTTTCGGTGTTGGCACCTTCAGGTGGTGTACCAATAGCACCACCCCCATGGAGGAGCAGATGCCACCAGTAGATGGTGCATGCCGACAGAGCACGTTGCACGAGTCCAGCAGCAGAGGTCTCTGAGGTTAAGAGGCGAGACAGATTCCCAGGCAGCAGTGGACTGGATGGAGGTGATTGCTAGAGTTCTAATCCTAGCTTTGAAACTAGTAGAGTGGATTTTGATCTTAGCTACTAGATTCTTCCATTGAGACACCATGAGGATGGTCCATATAGTAATGAGGCTTCGGTACGTGGACCGATGCCTGAGATAGTACCTTCGGGTAGTGTGTCTTCTATGTCACTACTTGATGGTCAGTAGACACTACTGGTGGTACTAGTAGAGGATAATCATTGGATTAGTGTCTTACATATCTTTCAGCACCAGATATCCATCATGTTCTAAGGCGAGCATGAATCGTATGTGGGTGAGAACTAGTTTGAGGAGGCGGCTGAGAGTTTTCTAGAGATTTTACAGCTTCGGCATCACGACATGTCGGGTGCTTAGCACTCTACGAGGCGTACAAAACATTCCTAGTACTCGATGGATGTGATATGATCAGTGCTTCAGGACTAGGACTTCTGAGTGTAGTATGCCTAAAGAACATCCGAGCCAGAACTTCTTTCTCTATGCGTTCCTATATATGCTAGGGTGCTAGAGAGAACCGTTGTGGTTGAGAATTCATTGCCTGATCGGTTAAAACTAGTGATCAATAGTAGTGGGAAGGCCGAAAACTGGTGCAAGTCTCGGAGACTTGGGGGTGTAAAATGTTTTAGGAAGAAGAAGTGTTATGGACAGATGAATCTGCAGAGCAGCAGACGTGGAAGTAGAGCTTGGAGAGAAGCATGTGGTGGTGTACTTTTTGACATGTTACAACCACCCGCCTTTGTAGTTCGTGCCAGGATCAGGTAGTTGGAGGGCAGTGGAAGCGAGAAGCTACATGAGATCATGGAGTGTGACCCAAGGTCTCTAAGAATGATTCGAGAGACATTATGTGACCACTACTAGCTGTCATAGCAACAGACATTGATACGAATCATTCCTTCCTTCCACGAATCTTGTCCCATACATAGAGTTTCCGGTTATGTTGTTGACTTGACCCTCACGTCAGGAGATACCATTGGGAGGAGACTCGATAATCACACATACAACGATAGTGTGATCTGACCCTCGAGGAGAGGGTTTCGGTTGAAATCTATTGGTGGTAGCGTCGAGGCCTTACGACGTTTGTCTTGGGGTGGATTAGATACATAGATCATACCCAGATTGACTATATTCGGCAAAAAGGTTGTGGTTTATCTACAACATTGTGATGGGTTCTCCATGGATGGTGAAAAGGAAACACCAGGCAGAAGGATAAACTCTTTCATTGGAGGTTGAGACCGATCACTCTTGAGTCGGTCAACCTTACCCTCGTGGCAGCAAGGGTTTTGAGTTTCGGTTCTAATCATGAAATGGTGGCCTCCAGAGTTCGATTATGGTGACCACATTTTCTTATGGGTACACCTCGATGTTGATTACATAGATTTGGCCGGGGTATTAAGCTTTCTCCATGCTTCATCAGACCTTTTCAAATTCTCAACAGGATAGGCGAGGTGGCTTACCACCTCAGTTGCACTGGTTGCACGACGTCTACAACGTATCTTAGCTGAGGAGATACGCGCACAACCCGACGCATATCATCGACCATGGGGAGATGGACTTCGATGACGCAGTAACATTTATGGAGGTTTCAGTAGAGATCGAGGACTGACAGGGGAGGTCCTATGTTTATGGTCGAGATCTCAGGTTCTCTTTCACTAGTAGCACGAGAACCTCCTGGAGAGCACATGGGAGTGGAAGGCTCAGATGCATGCTCAGTACCACTTTGTTTCTCCTTAGTGTATGTTGATGATTTATAGGGATGTAAATCCCTGAGGTGGGAGTAATGTAAATACCTGGAAATTTCAATGAATTGTTTTTTCATAAATTAATTGGGTTCTTACAAGTGCGCAGTTTCTGACGGCACCCGATTCTGAGGCCCGTTGTGCCCAGAATCAATTTCCAAAGATTAGCTCAGGTACATTCAGTGAACGAGCGAGGGAGTTTTTCTAACATTTGAACCAGTGCCTAGAATCGAAATCTGAGGGCACCGTTAAAACTACAACGTCGATAATTTCATAGGAAGACCTTTTCTAGAGTTGCGTTTCAAGGGTCGAATTGTTAAAAATGTGAAGAATAAAAATGTAATTGTTTTACAATTTTATTTTTATTTTTTTACTTCATTGGTTGCGGTATAAGTGTTGGGTGATACAATTTGTGTCACAACATTTAATTTCCTTATGGATTAACAACCTTTTTGAGGATATTAGTGTGTCGGGGCCCACACGTGCCCCACACCCTTAATTTACACCAAACCCCTTCTGTTTTGTGACCTTCCACTCACCTTCATTTTTTTGAAAGTCTATATTTCTAAATTAATTGTTTGACTTATAACCTATCCTTCAATGAATTAAACACTTTTAATTAATTGAGTGACATGCACCCTATCGAATGAGTAGAATTAAATTAATTAAATGAATTAGACTTTTGAATTTTGAACTTATCATTGACATGTGTGTGTGAATAAAATAAGTCAATGTCTTATTTTATTTATGTTGGTTTTGGTGGTGTGGAGTACAGGAGAAGGAAACCCTAAGTCTTGAAGTTCTTCTTCCTCCTCAGTGAAGAACACGAAGAACGCATCGAATCCAACAAAGAATGAGAGGAATTCCAGCGACATCGTTCATCTTCGACTTCTTCAATGGATGCCTTCTTACTCCTCCCACCGGAACAAAGGAGGGAGCACCATCTTTGTAGAATGTCGATGACGTCATCCTCAGTTACCACTTCTCCCAACGTCGACAGAGCGACGTCCATCTTCCACGACTCCATAGTTGATCTCCGAAATCAAGGTAGGGGAATATTATTTGATGTTCTTTTAATCTATTGAGAAAATATTGACGAGGGCGAACCATCCATTACCCAGTTGATAGGCGAACCATTTGTTCATGCGGTTTGATTGCGTGGTTATTTTTTTTCTGGAAATTTTGGCATGATTTCTTTTATTAAAAGATTGTGTGTTGTTTGATTCAATATTTTCTGAATAAAAATGAATGTTGTTAATTTCATAAACCATTTTAAAATCATGAAAATTGTTAGCACCTAACGCGGAGGGTTCTGGCCAAACTAACACGACCCGACAACCCTCTGCAGTTTATCGATGGTGCACGATTTTGACGACGATGATGAAACGAGAGAACAAAAAAGGTTTGAACCCACCACAGTGAAGATAGGGTCCTGGGAGGACCCTGGCAATGTAGGTGGGAAAAATAGACCACTGGAGCGCGTCCGGTGGTCCGAGGAAGATATTGTCGGTGCGCCTCGCCGGCACGACAACACCGACAGTAGGAGGCAGCGGTCGGCGACGGCCGGCCGCCTGGAGTGGGCGGTGCCCCGCATGCCACCGAGAAGAATCTGTCGCGGCTTTTCTGCGGTGGTGAGGTAACAGATCCCGCGTGGTGGGATCTGGGTCGGCGATGGGTCAACCCAGCCCCTTTTTGGGGCTGCCACTTTGACGAAGGGGGGGGGGGTGCAGCGCCCCCCCCCCCCCCCCCCCCCCCCCCCCGCACGTGGGCGCCTCGCCCGTGCCAGCGGACCGACCGCGCCGGGCCGGACCACAGGGTCGGGCCACCCGCTGGGCTGGGCTTCACCCAAACGGGCCGGACCCGGACCCGGGCTGGGTTGACCTAGTTTGGGACAACCCATGGGGTATCGGGCTGTGTCTGACACGTGCCCTGACCCCCTATTTTCGGAATGTTCCACTTAAATGACCATATCGTTTGATACGGACCTCTGATTGACGCACCGTCAGTTGTGTAGCGATTCATGGATTAAGGCGGTTGTTTTGGTATATTACACTCATGGTTTCTAAGAACTTTGGGTATGGCCGGGTTGGTTTGAACACGAAACAAACCGGGCCCTTGGAGCGGAAACGCATATAACTTGAGCCCCGAACGTCCGATTGACGTGCCATCAACTCTATTGGTTTCCTCTTAGTGAGACAGTCCTTTTGGAATACTTTGATCAAGGATTGGACATAGTTGGAGTATGGTCAGGTTGGTTTTGACATAAAAAAACTAACCGGGCCCCTAGAACGAAAAACTCAATAATTCTCAGACCGGTCGTCTGATTGACACGCCGTCTGTCGCGTTGTGTTCCTTTTGTCATGACACAACTTTGCGATACATAAACACTAGTCTACATGATCGTTTATGTATCGACCACCTTGTCTCGTGGAGCGGACCCTCCCGCAATGAGCGTGCTGTGTGTGGGAACCCTAGAGCTGGCTGTCACTGCATCGACTACTGTACTAGAATCCTCCGCTTGATGAACAATCAACGGTGTTGGTGATCACATTGAGAAACGGTCTCATTGAGCATATCATAGGGGAGTTTGGAGTACAGTTTAGATATGGCCGAGTTGGTTCATACACGAAACCAACCGGGACCCTGGGACAAGAAGGCTAATAACTCACAGACTGGGGGTCTCATTGACGCGCCGTCTGTTGCGTTGAGACCCCTGTGACGAGGCGGATCATTGTGATACTTATTCGTGGGACTTTGTGATACTTGGAGTATTGACTAGTGGCTCGTGGAGCGGACCCCCCCCCCCCCCCAGAGACAAGCGTACGAGGAGTAGATAACTAATAGCTGGCTGAGACTTGACGACTACTGATCGATCGTCTTGGAGTGATTCTGATAGAACAATGCGGTGCGCTTGGTTAAGCGGCAGACCCACGGCGGAGGAGCCCTTGTTTGTATTGGCAGACCCGTGGTACTCAATAGAAGGAGTGCCTCTATAGGCTATGAGGGGGAGTGCTGTGTTATTGAGGCAGACCCATGGTAAGAAGTGCTTGGTTGTAGCTGTAGGCCCATAGTACTTATGAGGGGGAGCGCTTGGTTGTTGCGGCAGACCCATGGTTGGAAACATTTGGTTGTTGCAGTAGGCCCATAGTACTTATGTGGGGGAGCGCTTGGTTGTAGTGCCAGACCCATGGTGGGAAGCGATTGGTTGTATCAGCAGGCCCACATTACTTATGAGGGGGAGCGCTTCAGCAGTACATGGTCAGTAGGAGGCGCTTGGTTATAGCGACGGACCCACAGAACTCGATAAGAGGAGTTCTTCAGCAGCTGTGACTTTCGACATCATGATTAAAATCATTGTTTGGGCTGAGTCTTGAAGTTCTTCTTCCTTCTCAGTGAAGAACGGGAAGAACGCATCAACTCCAACGAACAACAAGAGGAATTAGGGTGACGTCATTCATCTTCTACTTCTTCCTTGGATGCCTTCTTACTCCTCCCACATGAACAAAGGAGGGAGCACCGTCTTTGTAGAACGCCGACGACGCCGTCCTCGGTTACCTCTTTTCCCGACGTCGACAGAGCGACGTCCGTCTTCCATGACTCCATAGTTGATCACCGAAATTTAGTTAAGGGAATATTATTTGATGTTCTCTTAGTCTTTTGAGAAAAGAACTACTAGTGTGGACTAACCATAACCCGGTTAATCCGCGGAATGTTCGTTCATGTGGTTTGATTGCGAGGTTAATTTTTTTTTTCCAGAAATTATGGCATGGTTTCATTTTGTTAAAAAATTTTGTGTTTTTTGATTCAATTTTATCTGAATAAAATTGAATGTTGTTCATTTCAAAAACCCTTTTAAAATCATTCAACTTTTTAGCACATAACGCGGAGGGAGCGGGCCGAACTAACATGGTCTGACAACCCTCCGCAGTTTATCGATGGTGCGCGATTTTGACGGAGAAGATGAAGCAAGTGAACAATAGAGGTTTGAACCCACCGTAGTGAATATCGTGTCCCGGGAGGACCGCTGGAGATGTTGGTGGGCAAAACGGACCACCAGAGTGCATCCGGTGGTCCGCGGAAGATTCTGTCGGCGCGCCTCACCGGCCCGATGGCGCCGACAGTAGGAGGCGTTGGCTAGCTGCCTGGATTGTGCGGCACCCCGCGCGGCGCCAAGAAGAATCCGCAGAGGCTGTGCTAGAGCGGTGTGGTAACAGATCCTGTGGAGCGGGATCAAGGATGGTGACGGGTCAACACGGCTCCCTTTTGGGGACGCCTCTTCGAGGAAATGGGGGGCGCAGCGCCCCCCGCACATGGGCGCCTCGCCCGTGCCGGCGGCCCGGCCGCACCGGGCCGGACCGCTGGGCCGAGCCACTCGCTGGGTCGGGCCACCCCCAGGGCCGGGGTGCACCCATGTGGGCCAGACCCGGACTTGGGCCGGGTCGACCCAGTTCGGGCCGACCCAGGGGGTACCGGGACGGGTTGGACCCGGGCCCCGACCATACTGTTTTCCGACTGTTCCACATAAATTCCTGTATAATGGGCTACAAACCTCTGACCAATGCACCATCAGTTATGTGGCGATTCCTGGATCGATACGGCCGTTTTTTTATATTACACTCAATTTTTTGAAGAACTTTGTGTACGATCGGGGTGGTTTGAACACTAAACCAACCAGGCCCTCGGAGCGGCAACGCTTATAACTTGAGCTCCAGACGTCCAATTGAAGTGTCGTAGACTATGTTGGTTTTCTCATAGATTGATGGTCCTTTTGGATTACTCCGATCAAGATTTGGACACAGTTGGAGTACGATCAGGATTGATTTGGCTTAAAAAACCAACCAGTCCCATAGAATGAAAAAGCCAATAACTCTCAGACCGTGCGTACAATTGACACGCCGTCTGTCGCGTTGTGTTCATTTGGTCATTAAGGAACATTGTGATACATCAAATCTAGTCTACATGACAGTTCATGTATCGAACCCTTTGGCTCATGGAGTGGTCCCTCCCGGAATGAGCGAGCTGTGTGCGAGAACCTTAGAGATGGTTCTGACTGCATCGACTATTGTACTAGAATCCTCCACTTGATGAACCATCAATGGTGTTGGTGATCACATTGAGAAATGGTCCCATTGATCATACCCAAGTAGAGTTCGGGGTACAGTTGAGATATAGCCGGGTTGGTTCGTACAAGAATCAAACCGGGCCCCTAGGACAAAAACGCTAGTAACTCACTGACCGGGCATCCGATTGATGCGCCGTCTGTTGCTTTGAGACCCCTATGACGAGGACGATCATTGTGATACATCTTCGTGAGTTTTTGTAATATATGGAGTGTAGAGACCTGTATCTTATCATACATGGACATTACATTACATTTGCGGAATACTTAGTACATAACAAAAACACACACACAAGGACCGTAATAGTTTAGTGTCTTTGGAAACTCGGAATATAATCTTCTAATCGTGGTGAAAGATCTTCAACATCTCCCATAAAGATCTTCTTTTTTTTATACCTAAAACCTTTCTTTATATCCTGGGGAAAAGAAAACATAAAAGGGTGAGCTCAAATGCTCAGTAAGGGTAAACAAAAGAAATATCAATCACATCATATACATAAGCACATAACTTTTGGAAATCTTAACCTGCAAAAGAGATCATAATTTCATAACATGGGGTAAATCATGGCAGTGAAATGTAATCACAATAATCATAACATAAAACATGAAACTTTGTGGCATTCACACATAATCATAGAGAATCATTTCTTGTTAGTCAAGACTCATTGCCAAGACTATCTTTGTGGACAAAGTCCCTTTCTGAATCGAGTAACCCTCGTTTCAGTCCTGTTTCACTGAACCGGTATAACCTACCATTCCAGCCATTTCTATCTCATGAGATATAAAATCATTGCCCAATGCATTGGAGGGAGATATAGGTCCCACCCATCTCATAATGATACAATTCTTATGTGTGCCACAAAATCATAAACCATACATCATAGCATAACCCATGTAATAAAAATGGGATTCTTAAACAACATGACATCATAAAACCATTCATATAAGATAAAGGAATTCATAAACATAATTTCATCACAACATAGTCAAATCAATGTAAGAATATGGATAGAAACATAACCCTTTATTATCTTAGATGGAAAATAATTTTGATAAAACACTTGAAATGAATTCTTGAGGAAAATATCCTTTCTTCTTCAAAATCAATTCCTTTTCACAAAACATCATGCAATTTTAAAAGAAAGAGATTTTATTGAAAATAGTCATGAAATATTTTGGAGGAAGGTTCATGAAAATAAGGCTTTATAAAACCGTAAAAATCCGTTCATGCCGTATAAGTTAAAAAAAACATTCCTCTCATACTTTTGTCGGAAAAGTCAAAAATTACCTCGTATGAAAAACGACAAAAGATTCCTTTCATATCTTTTACTAAAAACTCACTGAAGGGTAAAATTGGATTTAAACAATTTTAGGTGGATGTAAATAACATTACATATTGAGGAAACATGGATGTGGATGATAAAATATACCCCAGTAAATTTCAAAGTACAAACAATCTCGGATAAGAATGAGATTGTGATATTTCCCTTACCTTACGTCCGACTTGCTTTGTAAGTGTCCAAACCTCCTCTTCTTTGGAACGCCTCTTTGAATCCTCCACTTAAGGAACTAAGATTGGTCTTTGGAGAAGACCAGGACCTATAGGATTATTCTAGGGAAGTGGAGAGTAGAAAATGGCAGGGGTTGGCCGAGCTTGAGTGCTCAATTTGGTGTGAGGAGGAGGGGGAGGAGGTGTCCTTTTATAAGGGAGCAGAGGGGCACCTTAGGAATATCTCAAAATATTATTTTATATTAAAGTCAAAATCGGTTTATAATGGTTCCAAAGGGTCTTATTTCGAAGATAAGGTGGGGAGGGGTCAAAATCCTATCAACCAATAGAATTTATACAAGTTTAGGATCTTATTTTAACCTTATCAATTAAATTTAACTCTAAGTTAAATAATTTAACTTTTACCATGTCTTTTTGTTTTCTTTCACTATATGGTTAATAAACTTACTATAACATGCCAAACGAACCCCAAATTGTTTATTATTAATATATATATCCTTATCTAAGTCATTTGGCCGAACCTTAGATTTTTAGGAATACAATAACAATTAATAATATAATATTTGATTTAAAAACTATTTTGTGTCAATTTTGACACTATTTGATATATGTTTTTTGTGAAAGTCATAACAGAATTAAATTTTCGAACCAAGTTGATTAAATCAACATTAATATATCATAGTAACCTAGAAAATTAGTGGAATTCATAAAAAATCTAAAATTACATTTATTTGGGTGTTTATAATATCAATTATGTCAATATTTCATTAATAAGATAATTATTGCATCATCGTTGTGTCATAAACAAATTAAATTATTTGATTTCTAAAAATTACAAATAAAATACCATCATGTAGGAAATCGTTTTAGCTTTCTAATGAATATTTACAATCGAATTTATCTTATGTATAACCCCATATTAAAAATGATTTACTTATTAAACTTTGATTTTAACTATTTTAACCCTTCTTTAAATAAATTAATAATAAATGTCCTAATCTAATCCAAGTGGGCCTAAATGGTCATATTTTATTCCTAAGTTTGTTTTTGGTCGAATTACATTTGTCCAATAGAATTAGGACATGTGTTAGGGTAATATTAATATCATATTTACCCTTAGTTACCCTATTTACTATTAACCGCGGTAAAAAAGTAAAAAGTTACTATTCACCAAAAAATTATTTTTATCTCATTGAACCACATTTTAGTCCTTGATATTAACCGTGTCTCTCGGATTTTCGAAATTCCATTCACAGAAGCGGAAAAATTAAATTTTATGAAAAATTCAGTTTTTTAAAACTACCACATAGTAGTTTCACTATTCATCAAAAATTGATGTTTTTCAGAACAATGCCAAAATTTCATCCTAAGCAATATTTCATATTCCGAATTCAAAAATGAAATCTATTTTACCAAATTCATAACATAGAAGTTTCATTATTTAATTTTATAATTAAATCCCACTGTTAAAATAAATAGCGTGTTTTTAGGAAACAATATATATCAAAAGATTGACACTTGATTATGTCTGGTTTAAATGTGAAATTACAACCAATGACCAACATTGTATTAAATTGTAAAAATATATTCTAAATATACTTTAAAACCACTCAAATTAATAATTTATCACCATTAATTATTTCGATTAAAAAAGTTGTTTTTAATTATAATTTAGTAATTTTTCACTATTCATCAGAATATGAAAGTTATCCGAAAAGTACCAAAATTTCACCTTAGGCTAAATTCGATACTCCGAATCCAAGAATGAAGTTCATTTTGAAAAATAAGATTTACAGAATTTTAAAAAATGGTTATTACTATTCATAACGGCTAGTTTTAATAATATTTTAATAGCACATCGTTGTTTAGTGAAACTCGGTATTGCGTATTACACACGCTATCGAGGAAGGTCGCGATTGCGTGTAATGCAAGGCAAGACAAGGATGCGTGTTGTGCAAGCTCCTTTTGGTGTAGCGTACAACACAATACATTAATAAAATTAAAAAGAATATTTCTTTATAAAATCTTGGGCTGTTACATTCTACCCCCCTTAAAATGAATTTCGCCCTCGAAATTCGTCGGGGTTATAAATGGTTTACTATTCGAAAGTTTCTTTAATAGAAACCCACATCGTAAAAAGGAATATCAAAACCAATCTTTAAAAACAAAAGTATGAAACGTAAAGGTTACCCAAATAAACTAATCACTGGGTTTCCACATAGGTGAAAATATGGATATGGAAGAGAAATCTGACCATCATGTTCTAATGGAGAGTGGTAGAGAACATGGCTATGGAAAAGCCAGTAATCACAAATCCATAAATTTGTGACGATCTAAGGTACCATCTGATTCATCAGGTATAAGAGAACTAGGACAACATTTTTGGTTTTCAAGATCATTTCCCTAAAGTTAATGAATTTGAATTAGAATAAATACTTACTTTATTTTGGTACAATCTCACTGTTGTTCGTGCCTTTAACAATTTCCACTTCATCTCTTAAGCAGATCATGTGATAGAATGACGGGTCATTCCATCTGTCTCAAACAAAAGGTTAGCAAAAATTATATACATAAGTCGATCTATAGTGAGATTAATCACATATGGTTCCTAAAATGGGCTTATACTTCAAATATTATACTGCTTAATATAATAAAACTAGTTTCTACTAAACAGGGACTTCCTGTAGGCTAGTGGTAGGCGATAAAGTCCAGTCGCACTTCGGTTGTGGGTTCGATTCCTACAGCCTTGTCCGAAGCGATGGGCTGTCGCCCGTCCTGCAGGTTGTCCTTTTTCTAAAACTACGTTACTATAACATCCCATCAATAATATCGAAAATCTTCTATCCTTAAACAATACTAACTTATGTCCAACATAATCCAGTCTAATCTTTAGGCTTATACATAATACTGCAGTCCACTCTCATAACATAGTGAAAACAATTACCATAGATTCAACACCATCGTCGATCCCCATATATCATAAGATATGTTTTGTTGGTCACATTCCAAACATTCAAAGTCCTTAATAATGTATTCTCTTGAATACCCATTGAACCTTAGTGAAAACTTGAATGCAGTTAAAAGTTAACACTTTACACATACCAAAATCCTCAAAATTATTTATACTCAAACCATGATATCACATAGTCCTTATATCAATCATGAGCTCATGAATACTGTTAAACATTTCATTTTCTCGTTTTCCCTTCATTATGAGCATAATATCTCAATCACTTTGAATACCACATTAGACCAATACATAAATATTCCAATATTCCAAGATACAACATTATTTTGGAATCCCATAACATAAACACTTAATCATTCCACCACATCGTCGTCATATTCAACATTGCCAATAGTGATCGC
Organism: Viscum album; assembly: GCA_963277665.1. NCBI lineage: Eukaryota > Viridiplantae > Streptophyta > Magnoliopsida > Santalales > Viscaceae > Viscum > Viscum album. Next base: position 1,678,145,418 of record OY728133.1, read on the forward strand.
ATGTGACTTCCCTTTGTCCTTTTCCTTAAGCGGTTGCTCATGTCGATCATCACTAACCCTTGGATTAGGGCATTTATTAGCATAATGCCCCATTTCCTTGCACTTGAAGCATTGAAGTGTTGGTTGTACGTTCTCTGCAGTGTTTGCTTTATTCACTTCATTAGAATCCCATTTTCCATTACTTCGACACTCAGCTGCTCGATGACCTTCTTTTCCACACTTAAAACATTTACTAGTCCCTTTAAGACAATCTACACCATGCTTCTTTCCACATTTTGTGCATAAGGAAACATTCATCTTCTTTTCACCATTATTCTGAGTTTTCTCCTTGAACTCCATCTTTCGTTTCTTGTGAAACCCATGAGATGGATATGTAACACCAACTTCCATTTCTACCTTGATAGCACAACGCACAATTTCTTCATAGCTACTGAAGTCTCTTATAGCTAATGCCCTTCGAAGACTTGGTTTTAAGCCACTGAAAAATCGATCAACTTTACTTTCAGGTTGGATGATAATACCAGAAGCGTACCTTGAAAGTCTTGTAAAATTCGCTTCATAGGTACCAACAGATTCATCATCCCTTTGCTTCAGTTCAAGAAACTCTTTCTCCATCTTTGTTCGGAGAATACGAGGGAAGTACTTATTGAAAAATAAGTTCTTGAACTCATCCCATTCCATAGACTCAATTTCATCCCTTTGCCTCGTATTCTTAATAAGATTCCACCATTGATCAGCATCTCCTTCCAAACGATACACTGCTAGGATGAATTTATCATGTTCAGAACATTGAAGAACTGAAAATATCTTTTCAGTAGTACTAATCCATTGTTCAGCAACTAATGGATCAGTAGACCCACTGAAAGAAGGTGGACGCTGCCTCATGAAGGATTCAACAGAATGTTGCTCCTTCCTTTGCTCGTTTGGAAGTCCTGCATGATTCATAGCTTGAGAATGTTGTGTGAGCATGGCTACAAGATTTTTCATTCCGGCTCCCATATCGTTTGGTTGCTCAGGGGGACAATCATTGCATTGCCCATCACATTCCGCATTAACACGGTTCCTTCGGGTTCCAGCCATCGTCTAAAACCCCAAAAGAATAGTATGAGAGGAAAAAATCATGCTAGGGAAAACAACATAATCAAGGGGTAGTACCCTCAATATCTAACATCTTAGGTTAAATTCGAAGATCGTTAGCGCAATTCTAGGACTATAACCTATACGTATACTTAACCTTAGAGACATCCCTAGACATACCTTAGAAATATCTCTAGGGATCTCACTAACGTTTTCGCATCCTAGTTTCCAAAGGTTGACTAAACCTTTCCTCTGATACCAACTGTAGAGACCCGTAGCTTATCGTACATGGACATTACATTACATTTGCGGAATACTTAGTACATAACAAAAACACACACACAAGGACCGTAATAGTTTAGTGTCTTTGGAAACTCGGAATATAATCTTCTAATCGTGGTGAAAGATCTTCAACATCTCCCATAAAGATCTTCTTTTTTTTATACCTAAAACCTTTCTTTATATCCTGGGGAAAAGAAAACATAAAAGGGTGAGCTCAAATGCCCAGTAAGGGTAAACAAAAGAAATATCAATCACATCATATACATAAGCACATAACTTTTAGAAATCTTAACCTGCAAAAGAGATCATAATTTCATAACATGGGGCAAATCATGGCAGTGAAATGTAATCACAATAATCATAACATAAAACATGAAACTTTGTGGCATTCACATATAATCATAGAGAGTCATTTCTTGTTAGTCAAGACTCATTGCCAAGACTATCTTTGTGGACAAAGTCCCTTTCTGAATCGAGTAACCCTCGTTTCAGTCCTGTTTCACTGAACCGGTATAACCTACCATTCCAGCCATGTCTATCTCATGAGATATAAAATCATTACCCAATGCATTGGAGGGAGATATAGGTCCCACCCATCTCATAATGATACCATTATTATGTGTGCCACAAAATCATAAACCATACATCATAGCATAACCCATGTAATAAAAATGGGATTCTTAAACAACATGACATCATTAAACCATTCATATAAGATAAAGGAATTCATAAACATAATTCCATCACAACATAGTCAAATCAATGTAAGAATATGGATAGAAACATAACCCTTTATTATCTTAGATGGAAAATAATTTTGATAAAACACTTGAAATGAATTCTTGAGGAAAATATCCTTTCTTCTTCAAAATCAATTCCTTTTCACAAAACATCATGCAATTTTAAAAGAAAGAGATTTTATTGAAAATAGTCATGAAATATTTTGGAGGAAGGTTCATGAAAATAAGGCTTTATAAAACCGTAAAAATCCGTTCGTGCCGTATAAGTTAAAAAAAACATTCCTCTCGTACTTTTGTCGGAAAAGTCAAAAATTACCTCGTATGAAAAACGACAAAAGATTCCTTTCATATCTTTTACTAAAAACTCACTGAAGGGTAAAATTGGATTTAAACAATTTTAGGTGGATGTAAATAACATTACATATTGAGGAAACATGGATGTGGATGATAAAATATACCCCAGTAAATTTCAAAGTACAAACAATCTCGGATAAGAATGAGATTGTGATATTTCCCTTACCTTAGGTCCGACTTTCTTTGTAAGTGTCCAAACCTCCTCTTCTTTGGAACGCCTATTGGAATCCTCCACTTAAGGAACTAAGATTGGTCTTTGGAGAAGACCAGGACCTCTAGGATTATTCTAGGGAAGTGGAGAGGAGAAAATGGCAGGGGTTGGCCGAGCTTGAGTGCTCAATTTGGTGTGAGGAGGAGGGGGAGGAGGTGTCCTTTTATAAGGGAGGAGAGGGGCACCTTAGGAATATCTCAAAATATTATTTTATATTAAAGTCAAAATCGGTTTATAATGATTCCAAAGGGTCTTATTTCGAAGATAAGGTGGGGAGGGGTCTAAATCCTATCAACCAATAGAATTTAGACAAGTTTAGGATATTATTTTAACCTTATCAATTAAATTTAACTCTAAGTTAAATAATTTAACTTTTACCATGTCTTTTTGTTTTCTTTCACTATATGGTTAATAAACTTACTATAACATGCCAAACAAACCCCAAATTGTTTATTATTAATATATATATCCTTATCTAAGTCATTTGGCCGAACCTTAGATTTTTAGGAATACAATAACAATTAATAATATAATATTTGATTTAAAAACAATTTTGTGTCAATTTTGACACTATTTGATATATGATTTTTGTGAAAGTCATAACAGAATTAAATGTTCGAACAAAGTTGATTAAATCAACATTAATATATCATAGTAACCTATTAAATTAGTGGAATTCATAAAAAATCTCAAATTACATTTATTTTGGTGTTTATAACATCAATTATGTCAATATTTCATTAATAAGATAATTACTGCATCATCGTTGTGTCATAAACAAATTAAATTATTTGATTTCTAAAAATTACAAATAAAATACCATCATGTAGGAAATCTTTTTAGCTTTCTAATTAATATTTACAATCGAATTTATCTTATGTATAACCCCATATTAAAAATGATTTACTTATTAAACATTGATTTTAACTATTTTAACCCTTCTTTAAATAAATTAATAATAAATGAGCTAATCTAATCCAAGTGGGCCTAAATGGTCATATTTTATTCCTAAGTTGGTTTTTGGTCGAATTACATTTGTCCAATAGAATTAGGACATGTGTTAGGGTAATATTAATATCATATTTACCCTTAGTTACCCTATTTACTATTAACCGCGGTAAAAAAGTAAAAAGTTACTATTCACCAAAAAATTATTTTCATCTCATTGAACCACATTTTAGTCCTTGATATTAACCGTGTCTCTCGGATTTTCGAAATTCCATTCACAGAAGCGGCAAAATTAAATTTTATGAAAAATTCAGTTTTTTTAACTACCACTTAGTAGTTTCACTATTCATCAAAAATTGATGTTTTTCAGAACAATGCCAAAATTTCATCCTAAGATATATTTCATATTCCGAATTCAAAAATGAAATCTATTTTACCAAATTCATAACATAGAAGTTGCATTAATTAATTTTATAATTAAATCCCGCTGTTAAAATAAATAGCGTGTTTTTTGGAAACAATATATATCAAAAGATTGACCCTTGATTATGTCTGGTTTAAATGTGAAATTACAACCAATGACCAACATTGTATTAAATTGTAAAAATATATTCTAAATATACTTTAAAACCACTCAAATTAATAATTTATCACTATTAATTATTTCGATTAAAAAAATTGTTTTTAATTATAATTTAGTAATTTTTCACTATTCATCAGAATATGAAAGTTATCCAAAAAGTACCAAAATTTCACCTTAGGCTAAATTCGATACTCCGAATCCAAGAATGATGTTCATTTTGAAAAATAAGATTTACAAAATTTTAAAAAGTGGTTATTACTATTCATAACGGCTAGTTTTAATAATATTTTAATAGCACATCGTTGTTTAGTGAAACTCGGTATTGCGTATTACACACGCTATCGAGGAAGGTCGCGATTGCATGTAATGCAAGGAAAGACAAGGATGCGTGTTGTGCAAGCTTCTTTTGGGGTAGCGTACAACACAAGACATTAATAAAATTAAAAAGAATATTTCTTTATAAAATCTTGGGCTGTTACATGGAGTATCAACCAGTGGCTCGTGGAGCGGACCCTCTCGGAGATGAGCATACAGGGAGTAGATACCTAATTGATGGCTGAGACTTAACGACTGTTGATCGATCGTCTTGGAGTGATTCTGATAACCCAGTGGGGTGAGCTTGGTTATAGCGGCAGACCCATGAAATAGGAGCACTTAGTTGTAGTGGCAGACCCACAGTACTCAACAGAAGGTGTACCTTTGTAGGCAATGAGGGGGATCACTTTGTTGTTGCGGCAGACCCATGGTGGGAAGCACTTGGTTGTAGCAACAGTCCCACAGTACTTAATAGGGGGAGTGCTTGGTTGTAGTGGCAGACCCATGGGAGGATGCGCATGGTTGTAGCAGCAGACCCACAGTACTTATGAGGGGGAGCGCTTGGTTGTAGCAGCATACCCATGGTGGGAAGCGCTTGGTTGTAGCAGTAGGCCCACAATACTTATGAGGTGGAGCACTTCAACTGTATAGGGTCAAGAGGAGGTGCTTGGTTGTAGCGACGGACCCACAGTACTCGACAGGAGGAGTTCTTCAGCACCTATGACTTTCGACATCATGATTAAAATCCTAGTTTCAGCTGAGTCTTGACATTCAGCCATTATCTTCGATGTGATTGACATGATATCCTGTGTGGATTACGTTGTTCTTTCTTGTGTGGACTAGGTTGTACTTGAGCTCGTGATCAGAGCTGGAATTTGTGACATAGGTATATGTATGGGCATATACCTAAGTAGTGTTGGTTGATACTTCGTGATTGTTATCTTTACTTTGTGGTTATCCTTTGTGGATTCTAGGAGACCATCGAGGGTCTCGGGGTCCATACTGAGTAGATTATTCTCACCCCTGTAAGGGCATTGCCCGCACCTCGTTGTGTTGGTTACAGACGATGGACATCACTGATCGTGGTTGAGGCTTGTAGAGATGGACGGTACCCGGAGGTGGGTCTTACAACGAGTCGGTACCCGGAGGTGGATCTGATAACGAGTCAGTACACAGAGGTGGATCTCACGATGAGTTGGTACCCGGATGAGGTGGACGGATGTGGAGTGATGAGGAGGACATCTGTACCTACCCTTCAGGTAGGAACCCGAAGAACGATACAGAAGCTTCTTGTAAATTTTTAGCTGTTGTCCTTGAGTTGTAATTTACTTTCAGTTGTATCTATACCTTTTTGTTGGGATTTTATTTCCATCCCCTTGTACTTTCAGCACACCTGTTACTACTTTTCATAGTGTTTACTTCTGCTTGCTACTCTGGTTGTGTTTTCGTTTACATTTTAAAGAGGCAATGAGTTCTCGGATATAGGGATTTACACCTCTAGTTCTAGTCGCCAGCCCCTGGCCTATGGTAGGCGGGCTTAGGGTGGTTACAACACCGGCCCCGGGGGACTGGTCATGACAAATTGGTATCAGAGGAGTTGGGTTCAACCGCAGTACTCAAGACTCAGATCTTTCTCTATGTGAAGAAAAAGTGTTAAGGGCATTTGACTGTGGTTATTAGTCCAGGGAGTCCAGTGTTGGTGCGGTGGCCGACGTATCCATACACCCGGACCCTGACATCTGATTTCCAACTCAAAGCACAAAAAATTGATTTCATGTTTGTTTCAAAGTTTTCATCGTGATTGCTTTGTGTCATCTCACCAGGTATAATCGTTTAGCGTGGCACACTTGTTCTCTATTAGGATACCTCTGTGAAGACAGCCATCTAGGGTTCCTGAGTGACTGTACACGATGATGGCCCACAGAGTGACGAGAGTCAGGTGTAGTGACCTCTTTCGGGGTTGGCACCTTCAGGTGGTGTACCAATTGCACCACCCCCATGGAGGAGAAGATGCCACCAGCAGATGGTGCATTCCGACGGAGCACGTTTCATGAGTCCAGTAGCAGAGGTCTTCGAGGTTAGGAGGCAAGACAGATTCCCAGGCAGCAGTGGACTGGATGGACGCGATTGCTAGAGTTTTACTCCTAGCTTTGAAACTAGTAGAGTGGATGGTGATCACAGCTACTAGATTCTTCCAGTGAGACACCATGAGGATGGTCCATATAGTAATGAGGCTTCGGTACGTGGACCGATGCCTGAGATAATACCTTTGGGTAGTGTGTCATCTATGTCACTACTTGATGGTCAGTAGACACTACTGGTGGTACCAGTAGATAATAATCATAGGCTTAGTGCCTTACATATGTTTCAGCACTATATATCCATCATGTTCTAAGGCGAGCATGAATCGTATGCTGCTGAAAACTGGTTTGAGGAGGTGTCTTAGAGTTTTCTAGAGCTTTTACAGCTTCGGCATCACGACATGTCGGGTGCTGAGCACCCTACGAGGCGTACCAATCTTTCCTGGTACTTGATGGATGTGATGTGATCAGTGCTTCAGGACTAGTACTTCTGAGTGTAGTATGCCTAAAGGACATCTGTGCCAGAACATCTTTCTCTATGCATTCCTACTTATGCTAGGGTGCTAGAGAGAACCATTGTGATTGAGAATTCATTGCCTGATCGGTTATAGCTATTGATCGATAGCAGTGGGAAGGCCAAAAACTGGTGCCAGTCTCGGAGACTTGGGTGTGTAAAATGTTTTAGGAAGAAGAAGTGTTATGGATAGATGAATCTGCAGATCAGCAGACGTGGAAGTAGAGCTTGGAGAGCAGCATGTGGTGGTGTACTTTTCGACATGTTACAACCACCTACCTTTGTAGTTCGTGCCAGGATCAGCGAGTTGGAGGGAAGTGGAAGTGAGAAGCTACATGAGATCATGGAGTGTGACCCAGGGTCTCGAAGAATGATTCGAGAGTCAGTCTGTGACCACTACTAGATGTCGTAGAAACAGACATTGATACGAATCATTCCTTCCTTCCACGAATCTTGTCCCATACATAGAGTTTCTGGTTATGTCATTGACATGACCCTCACCTCTGGATATACCATTTGGAGGAGACTCGATAATCACACATACAACGATGGTGTGATCTGACCCTCGAGGAGAGCGTTTCGGTTGAAATCTATTGGTGGTAGCATCGAGGCCTTACGACGTTGGTCTAGGTGTGGATTAGATACATAGATCATACCCAGATTGAATATATTAGGCCAAAAGGTTGTGGTTTATCTTCAACATTGTGATGGGTTCCCCTTGGATGGCGAAAAGGAAACACCAGGAAGCAGGATAAACTCTTTCATGGGAGGTTGAGACCGATCACTCTTGAGTCGGTCAACCTTACCCTCGTGGCAGCAAGAATTTTGAGTTTCGGTTCTAATCATGAAATGGTGGCCTCCAGAGTTCGATTATGGTGACCACATTTTCTTATGGGTACACCTCGACGTTGATTACGGAGATTTGGCCAGGGTAGTAAGCTATATCCATGCTTCATCAGACCTTTTCACATTCTCAACAGGATAGGCGAGGTGGCTTACCACCTCAGTTTCACTGGTTGCATGATTTCTACCATGTATCTCAGCTGAGGAGATACGTGCACAACCCGACGCATATCATCGACCATGGAAAGATGGACTTCGATGGCACAGTGACTTTTACGGAGGTTTCTGCAGAGACGAGGACCAACAGGGGCGATCCTATGTGGATGGTCGAGATCTCAGGTTCTCTTTCACTAGTAGCACGAGAACCTCCTGGAGAGCACATGGGAGTGGAAGGCACAGATGCATGCTCATTACCACTTTGTTTCTCCTTAGTGTATGTTGATGCTTTACAGGGATGTAAATCCCTGAGGTGGGAGTAATGTAAAGACCTGGAAATTTCAATGATTTTTTTTCATAAATTAATTGGGTTCTTACGAGTGCGCAGTTTCTGACGGCACCCGATTCTGAGGCCCGGTGTGCCCAGAATCAATTTCCGAAGATTAGCTCGAGTACATTCAGTGAACGAGCTAGTGAGTTTTTCTAACTTTTGAACCAGTGCCCAGAATCGAAATCTGAGGGCACTGTTAAAACTACAACGTCGATAATTTCATAGGAAGACCTTTTCTAGAGTTGCGTTTTCTAGGGTTGAATTGTTAAAAATGTGAAGAAAAAAATGTAATTGTTTTACAATTTAATTTTTATTTTTTTACTTCTTTGTTTGTGGTATAAGTGTTGGGTCATACAATTTGTGTCACAATATTTCATTTCCTTGTGGATTAACACCCTTTGTGAGTATATTAGTTTGTCGGGACCCACACGAGCCCCACACCATTAATTTCCACCAAACCCCTTCTGTTTTGTGACCTTCCACTCACCTTCATTTTTTTGAAAGTCAATCTTTCTAAATTAATTGTTTGACTTCTCACCTATCCTTCAATGAATTAAACACTTTTAATTAATTGAGTGACATGCACCATATCAAATGAGTTGAATTCAATTAATTAAATGAATTAGACTTTTGAATTTTGAACTTATCATTAACATGTGCGTGTGAATAAAATAAGACAATGTCTTATTTTATTTAGGTTGGTTTTGGTGGTGTGTAGTACAGGAGAAGGAAACCTTAAGTCTTGAAGTTCATCTTCCTCCTCGGTGAAGAACACGAAGAACGCATCGAATCCAACGAAGAATGAGAGGAACTCCAGCGACATCGTTCATCTTTTAATTCTTCCATGGATTCCTTCTTACTCCTCCCACCGGAACAATGGAGGGAGCACCATCTTTGTAGAATGCTGATGACGTCGTCCTCAGTTACCTCTTTTCCCGACGTCGACAGAGTGACATCCATCTTCCCAGACTCCATAGTTGATCACCGAAATCAAGGTAGGGGAATATTATTTGATGTTCTCCAAATCTATTGAGAAAATATCGACGAGGGCGGACCATCCATTACCCGGTTGATATGCGGACCGTTCGTTCATGCGGTTTGATTGCGGGGTTATTTTTTTTCTGTAAATTTTGACATGCTTTCTTTTATTAAAAGATTGTGGGTTGTTTGATTCAATATTTTCTGAATAAAATTGAATGTTTTTAATTCCAAAAACCATTTTAAAATCATTAAATTCGTTAGCACCTAGCGCGGAGGGTGCTGGCCAAACTAACACGACCCGACAACCCTCTGCAGTTTATTGATGGTGCACGATTTTGACGACGATGATGAAACGGGAGAACAAAAAAGGTTTGAACCCACCGCAGTGAAGATATGGTCCCGGGAGGACCGCTGGCAATGTAGGTGGAAAAAACAGACCACCGGAGCGCGTCCGGTGGTCTGAGGAAGATATTGTCGGTGTGCCTCGCCGGCACGACGACACCGACAGTAAGAGGCAGCGGTCGGCGACGGCCGGCTGCCTGGAGTGGGCGGCGCCCCGCGTGCCACCGAGAAGAATCTGTCACGGCGTTTCTGTGGTGGTGTGGTAACAGATCCCGCGTGGTGGGATCTGGGTCGGCGACGGGTCAACCTTGCCACTTTTTGGGGCCGCCGCTTTGATGAAGGGGGGGGGGGGTGCAGTGCCCCCCCCCCCCCACGTGGGCGCCTCGCCCGTGCCAGCGGACCGACCGTGCCGGGACGGACCGCAGGGTCGGGCCACCCGCTGGGTTGGGCTGCGCCCAAGCAGGCCGAACCCGGACCTGGGCCGGTTCGACCTAGTTTGGGCCGACCCATGGGGTACCGGGCCGTGTCTGACACGTGCCCTGACCCCCTATTTTCAGACTGTTCCACTTAAATGACCATATCATTGGATACAGACCTCTAATTGATGCACCATCATTTGCGTAGTGATTCATGGATTAAGGCGGTCGTTTTGGTATATTACACTCATGGTTTCTAAGAACTTTGGGTATGGCCGGGTTGGTTTGAACACGAAACAAACTGGTCCTTCGGAGCGGAAACACATATAACATGAGCCCCGAACGTCCGATTGACGTGCCGTCAACTCTCTTGGTTTCCTCTTAGTGAGACAGTCCTTTTGGCATACTTTGATCATGGGTTGGACACAGTTGGAGTATGTTCAGGTTGGTTTTGTCATAAAAAAACTAACTAGGCCCCTAGAACTAAAAACTCAATAACTCTCAGACTGGTCGTCCGATTGACACGTCGTCTATCGCGATTTGTTCCTTTTGTCATGACACAACTTTGTAATACATCAACACTAGCCTACATGATAGTTGATGTATCGACCCCCTTGGCTCGTGGATCAGACCCTCCCGCAAAGAGCGTGCTGTGTGCGGGAACCCTAGAGCTGGCTGTGACTGCATCGACTACTGTACTAGAATCCTCCGCTTGATGAACCATCAATGGTGTTGGTTATCACATTGATTAACGGTCTCATTGAGCATACCCTAGGAGAGGTTGGGGTACAGTTGAGATATGGCCGAGTTGGTTCGTACACGAAACCGACCGGGCCCCTGGGACAAGAAGGCTAATAAATCCTAGACCGGGCGTCTGGTTGACGCACCGTCTATTGCGTTGAGACCCATCTGACGAGGCGGATCATTGTGATACTTCTTCGTGGGACTTTTTGATACATGGAGTATTGACTAGTGGCTCGTGGAGCGGACCCTCCAAGAGACGAGCGTACGAGGAGCAGATACCTAATAGCTGGCTAAGACTTGACGACTACTAATCGATCGTCTTGGAGTGATTCAGATAGACCAATGGGGTGCACCTGGTTGTAGCGGAGGAGCCCATGGTTGTAGCAGCAGACCCGTGGTACTCGACAGAAGGAGTACCTTTGTAGGCTATGAGGGGGAGTGCTTTGTTATAGAGGCAGACCCATGGTAAGAAGTGCTTGGTTGTAGTTGTAGGCCCATAGTACTTATGAGGGGGAGTGCATGGTTGTTGCGGCAGACCCATGGTTGGAAGCATTTGGTTATTGCAGCAGGCCCACAGTACTTATGTGGGGGAGCGCTTGGTTATAGCAGCAGGCCCACATTACTTATGAGGGGGAGCGCTTCAGCAGTACATGGTCAGTAGGAGGCGCTTGGTTGTAGCGACAGACCCACAGAACTCAACAGGAGGAGTTCTTCAGCAGCTGTGACTTGCGACATCATGATTAAAATCCTAGTTTGAGCTGAGTCTTGAAGTTCTTCTTCCTCCTCGGTGAAAAACGGGAAGAACGCATCGACTCCAACGAACAACAAGAAGAATTAGGGTGATGTAATTCATCTTCTACATCTTCCTTGGATGCCTTCTTACTCCTCCCAAAGGAACAAAGGAGGGAGCACCGTCTTTGTAGAACGCCGACGACGCCGTCCTCGGTTACCTCTTTTCCCAACGTCGACAGAGCGACGTCCGTCTTCCATGACTCCATCGTTCATCACCGAAATTGAGGTAAGGGAATATTATTTTATGTTCTATTAATCTTTTTAGAAAATAACGACTATAGTGGACTAACCATTACCCGGTTAATCCGCAGAATGTTCGTTCATGTGGTTTGATTGCGGGGTTAATTTTTTTTCCAGAAATTTTGGCATGGTTTCATTTTGTTAAAACATTGTGGGTTTTTTTGATTCAATTTTATCTGAATAAAATTGAATGTTGTTCATTTCAGAAACCCTTTTAAAATCATGCTAATTTTTAGCACCTAACGTGGAGGGTGCGGGCCGAACTAACATGGTCCGACAACCCTCCGCAGTTTATCGATGGTGCGCGATTTTGACGGAGATGATGAAGCGAGTGCACAATAGAGGTTTGAACCCACCACAGTGAATATCATGTCCTGGGAGGACCGCTGGAGATGTCGGTGGGAAAAACGGACCACCAATGTGCGTCCGGTGGTCCGCGGAAGATTCTGCCGGTGCGCCTCGCCGGCGCGTCGGCGCCGGCAGCAAGAGGCGGTGGCTAGCCGCCTGGAGTGTGCGGCACCCCGCGCGGCGCCAAGAAGAATCTGCCGAGGCTGTGCTGGAGCGGTGTGGTAACAGATCCCGCGGAGCGGGATCAGGGGCGGTGACGGGTCAACACGGCTCCCTTTTGGGGCCGCCGCTTCGAGGAAAGGGGGGGCGCAGCGCCCCCCACACATGGGCGCCTCGCCCGTGCTGGCGGCCCGGCCGCACCGGGCCGGACCGCTGGGCCGAGCCGCTCGCTGGGTAGGGCCACCCCAGGGCCGGGGTGCACCCATGTGGGCCAGACTAGGACTTGGGCCGGGTCAACCCAGTTCGGGCCGACCCAGGGGGTACCGGGACGGGTCGGACCCGGGCCCCGACCATACTGTTTTCAGACTGTTCCACATAAATTCCTGTATCATGGGCTACAGACCTCTGATCGATGCACCGTCAGTTGCGTGGTGATTCCTGGATCGATACGGCCGTTTTGTTGTATTACACTCAATGTTTCGGAGAACTTTGTGTATGGTCGGGATGGTTTGAACACTAAACCAACCAGGCCCTCGGAGCGGAAGCACTTATAACATGAGCTCCAGACGTCCGATTGATGTGTCGTCGACTCTGTTGGTTTTCTCTTAGATTGATGGTCCTTTTGGCTTACTCCGATCAAGGTTTGGACACAGTTGGAGTACGATCAGGATGGATTTGACTTAAAAAAACCAATCAGTCCCCTAGAATGAAAAGGTCAATAACTCTCAGACTGTGCGTCCAATTGACACGCCGTCTATCACGTTGTGTTCATTTGGTCATTAATGAACTTTGTGATACATCAACTCTATTCTACAGGATAGTTCATGTATCGAACCCCTTGGCTCATGGAGCGGACCCTCCCGGAATGAGCGTGCTGTGTGTGAGAACCCTAGAGCTGGTTCTGACTGCATCGACTACTATACTAGAATCCTACGCTTGATGATCCATCAATGATGTTTGTGATCACATTGAGAAATGGTCCCATTGAGCATACCCAAGTAGAGTTCAGGGTACATTTGAGATATAGCCGGGTTGGTTCGTACAAGAAACCAACCTGGCCCCTAGGACAAAAATGCTAATAACTCACTGACTGGGCATCCGATTGATGCGCCGTCTATTGCTTTGAGACCCCTATGACGAGGAGGATCATTGTGATACATCTTCGTTAGTTTTTGTGATACATGGAGTATCAACCAGTGGATCATGGATCGGAACCTCCCGAAGATGAGCGTACAGGGAGTAGATACCTAATTGATGGCTGAGACTTGACGAATGTTGATCGATCATCTTGGAGTGATTCTGATAACCTAGTGGGGTGCGCTTGGTTGTAGCGGCAGACCCACGAAAGAGGAGCGCTTAGTTGTAGTGGAAAACCCACAGTACTCAACAGAAGAAGTACCTTTGTAGGCAATGAGGGGGAGCACTTTGTTGTTGCGGCAGACCCATGGTGGGAAGCGCTTGGTTGTAGTAGCAGTCCCATAGTACATAATAGGGGGAGTTCTTGGTTGTAGTGGTAGACCCATGGGGGGATGTGCTTGGTTGTAGAAGCAGACCCATAGTACTTATGAGGGGGAGCGCTTGGTTGTAGCGGCAGACCCATGGTAGGAAGTGCTTGGTTGTAGCAGCAGGCCCACAGTACTTATGAGGTAGAGCGCTTCAACAGTACAGGGTCAGGAGGAGGCGCTTGGTTGTAGCGACGAACCCACAGTACTCGACATGAGGAGTTCTTCAGCAGCTATGACTTTCGACGTCATGATTAAAATCCTAGTTTCAGCTGAGTCTTGACATTCAGTCATTATCTTCGATGTGATTGACATGATATCCTGTGTGGATTACGTTGTTCGTTCTTGTGTGGACTAGGTTGTACTTGAGCTCATGAGCAGAGCTGGAATTTGTGACTTAGGTATATGTATGGGAATATACCTAAGTAGTTTTGGTTGATACTTCGTGATTGTTATCTTTACTTTGTGGTTATCCTTTGTGGATTCTAGGAGACCTTCGAGGGTCTCGGGGTCCCTACCGAGTAGCTTATTCTCACCCCTGAAAGGGAATTTCCCGCACCTCGTTGTGTTGGTTACAGATGATGGACATCACTAATCGTGGTTGAGGCTTGTAGAGATGGACAGTACCCGGAGGTGGGTCTTACAACGAGTCGGTACCCAGAGGTGGATCTGATAACGAGTCGGTACCCAGAGGTGGATCTCACGATGAGTTAGTACCCGGAGGAGGTGGACAGACGTAGAGTCATGAGGAGGACATTTGTACCTACCCTTCAGGTAGGAACCCGAAGAACGATACAGAAGCTTCTTGTAACTTTTTAGCTGTTGTCCTTGAGTTGTACTTTACTTTCAGTTGTATCTATACCTTTCTTTTGGGATTTTATTTCCAGCACCATGTACTTTCAGCACACCTGTTACTGCTTTTCATAGTGTTTAATTCTGCTTGCTACTCTGCTTGTGTGTGCGTTTACATTTTAAAGAGGCAATGAGTTACCAGATATAGGGATTTACACCTCTGGTTCTAGTCGTGAGCCCCTGGCCTATGGAAGGCGGGCTTGGGGTGGTTACAACACCGGCCCCGGGGGACTAGTCTTGACAAATTGGTATCAGAGGAGTTTGGTTCAACCGCAGAACTCAAGACTCTGATCTTTCTCTATGTGAAGAAAACATGTTAAGGGCATTTGACTGTGGTTATTAGTCCAAGAGTCCAGTGTTGGTGCGGTGGCCGACGTATCCATACACTAGGACCATGACTTCTGATTTCCAACTCAAAGCACGAAAACATTGATTTCATGTGTGTTTCAAAGTTTTCTTTGTGATTTCTTTTTGTCATCTCACCAAGTATAATCATTTAAGCGTGGAGCACTTGTTCCTTATCAGGATACCACTGTGAAGACATCCATCTAGGGTTCCTGAGACACTGTACCCGATGACAGCCCACCGAGTGACGAGACTCAAGTGTAGGGCCCTCTTTAGGTGTTGGCACTTTCAGGTGGTGTACCAATAGCACCACCCCCAATTGAGGAGCAGATTCCACCAGCAGATGGTGCATGCCGATAGAGCGCGTTTCACGAGTCCAGAAGCAGAGGTCTCCGAGGTTATGAGGTGAGACAGATTCCCTGGCAGCAGTGGACTGGATGGAGGCGATTGCTAGAGTTCTACTCCTAGCTTTGACACTAGTAGAGTGGATGGTGATCATAGCTACTAGAGTCTTCCAGTGAGACGCCATGAGGATGGTCCATATAGTAATGAGGCTTTGGTACGTGGACCGATGCCTGAGATAGTACCTTCGGGTAGTGTGTCATCTATGTCACTACTTGATGGTCAGTAGACACAACTGGTGGTACCGGTAGAAGATACTTATAGGCTTAGTGCCTTACATATGTTTCAGCACTAGATATCCATCATGTTCTAAGGCGAGCATGAATCATATGTAGCTGAGAACTGGTTTGAGGAGGTGGCTGAGAGTTTTCTAGAGCTTTTACAGCTTCGGCATCATTACATGTCGGGTGCTGATCACTCTACGAGGCATACCAATCGTTCCTGGTACTCGATGGATGTGATGTGATCAGTGCTTCAGAACTAAGGCTTCTGAGTGTAGTATTCCTAAAGGAAATCCGAGCCATAACTTCTTTCTCTATGAATTTCTACTTATGCTTGGGTGCTAGAGAGAACTGTTGTGGTTGAGAATTCATTGCCTGATCGGTTATAGCTAGTGATCGATAGTAGTGGGAAGGCAGAAAACAGGTACCAGTCTTGGAGACTTGGGAGTGTAAAATGTTTTAGGAAGAGGAAGTGTTATGGACAGATGAATCTGCAGAGAAGCAGACGTGGAAGTAGAGCTTGGAGAGCAACATGTGGTGGTGTACCTTTCGACTTGTTACAACCACCCGCCTTTTTAGTACGTGCCAGGCTTAGGGAGTTGGAGGGCAGGGGAAGCAAGAAGCTACATGCGATCTAGGAGTGTGACCCAGGGTCTCTATGAATGATTCGAGAGACAGTCTATGACCACTACTAGCTGTCTTAGCAATAGACATTGATACAAATCATTCCTTCCTTCCAAGAATCTTGTCTCAGACATAGAGTTTCCGGTTATGTCGTTGACTTGACCCTCACATCTGGAGATACGATTGGGAGGAGACTCGATAATCACACATACAACGATGGTGTGATCTGACCCTCGAGGAGAGCATTTCGGTTGGAATCCTTTGGTGGTAGTGTCGAGGACTTACGACATTGGTCTAGGTGTGGATTATATACATTGATCATTCCCAGATTGACTATATTAGGCAAAAATGTTGTGGTTTATCTACAACATTGTGATAGGTTCTCCTTGGATGGAAAAAAAGGAAACACCAGGCAGAAGGATAAACTCTTTCATGGGAGGTTGAGACCGATCACTCTTGAGTCGGTCAACCTTACCCTCGTGGCAGCAGGAGTTTTGAGTTTCAGTTCTAATCATGAAATGGTGGTCTCCAGAGTTCGATTATGGTGACCACATTTTCTTATGGTTACAACTCGATGTTCATTATGGAGAATTGGCCGGGGCAGTAAGCTATCTCCATGCTTCATCAGACCATTTCGAATTCTAAACATGATAGGCGAGGTGGCTTACCACCTTAGTTTCACTGGTTGCACGACGTCTACCACGTATCTCAGCTGAGGAGATACGTGCACAACCCGACGCATATCATCGACCATGGGGAGCTGGACATCGATGACACAATGACTTTTACAGAGGTTTCAGTAGAGATCGAGGACCGACATGGGAGGTCATATGTGGATGGTCGAGACCTCATGTTCTCTTACACTAGTAGCACGAGAATCTCCTGGAAAGAACATGAGAGTGGAAGACTCAGATGCATGCTCAGTACCACTTTGTTTCACCTTAGTGTATGTTGATGCTTTACAGTGATGTAAATCCCTGAGGTGGGAGTAATGTATAGTCCTGGAAATTTCAATGAATTTTTTTTACATAAATTAATTGGGTTCTTACAAGTGCGCAGTTTCTGACGGCACATGATTCTTGAGGCCCGGTGTGCCCAGAATCAATTTCCGAAGAATAGCTCAGGTACATTCAGTGAACGAGCGAGTGAGTTTTTCTAACTTTTGAACCAGTGACAGGAATCGAAATATGAGGGCACCGTTAAAACTACAACGTCGATAATTGCTTAGGAAGACCTTTTCTAGAGTTGCATTTTCTAGGGTTGAATTGTTAAAAATGTGAAGAATAAAAATGTAATTGTTTTACAATTTTATTTTTATTTTTTTTACTTCATTGTTTGTGGTATATGTGTTTTGTGATACAATTTGTGTCACAACATTTCATTTCCTTGTGGATTAACACCCTTTGTGAGGATATTAGTTTGTCGGGGCCCACACGAGCCCCACAACCTTAATTTCTACCAAACCCCTTTTGTTTTGTGACCTTCCACTCACCTTCTTTTTTTTTGAAAGTCAATATTTCTAAATTAATTTTATGACTTCTCACCTATCCTTCAATGAATTAAACACTTTTAATTAATTGAGTGACATGCACCCTATCGAATAAGTTGAATTCAATTAATTAAATGAATTATACTTTTGAATTTTGAACTTATCATTGACATGTGCGTGTGAATAAAATAAGACAATGTCTTATTATATTTAGGTTGTTTTTGGTGGTGTAGAGTACAGGAGAAGGAAACCCTTAGTCTTGAAGTTCTTTTTTCCTCCTCGATGATGAACACGAAGAATGCATCGACTCCAATGAAGAATGATAGGAATGCCAGCGACATTGTTCATCTTCGATTTCTTCCATGGATGCCTTCTTACTCCTCCCACCGGAACAAAGTAGGGAGCGTCGTCTCTGTAGAATGCAGATGACGCCGTCCTCAGTAACCTCTTTTCTAGACGTCGACAGAGCGACGTCCGTCTTTCACGACTCCATAGTTGATTACCGAAATCAAGGTAGGGGAATATAATTTGATGTTCTTTTAATCAATTGAGAAAATATCGATGAGGGCGGACCATCCATTACCCGGTTGATATGTGGACCGTTCGTTCATGCGGTTTGATTGCGAGGTTATTTTTTTTTTGGAAATTTTGTCATGCTTTCGTTTTTTAAAAGATTGTGGGTTGTTTGATTCAATATTTTCTGAATAAAATTGAATGTTGTTAATTTCAAAAACCATTTTAAAATGATGAAAATTGTTAGCACCTAACGCGGAGGGCGCTGGCCGAACTAACACGACCCAACAACCCTCTGCAGTTTATCGAAGGTTCACGATTATAACGACGATGATGAAACGGGAGAACAACAAAGGTTTGAACCCACCGCAGTGAAGATAGGGTCCTGGGAGGACCACTGGCAATGTAAGTGGGAAAAACGGTCCACCGGAGCGCATTCTGTGGTCCGAGGAAGATATTGTATGTGCGCCTCGCCGGCACGACGACACCAACAGTAGGAGGCAGCGGTTGGCGACGACCGACCGCTTGGAGGGGGCGGCCCCCCGCGTGCCGCCGAGAAGAATCCGTCGCGGATTTTCTGCGGTGGTGTGGTTACAGATCCCGCGGGGCGGGATCGGGGTCGGCGACGGGTCATCCCGGCCCCCTTTTGGGGTCGCCGCTTTGACAAAAGTTGGGGTGTAGCGCCCCCCACCCCTGCACGTGGGCAGCTCGCCCGTGCCAGCGGACCTAACGTGCCGGGCCGGACCGCGGGGTCGGGCCACCCGCTAGGCTGGGCTGCGCCCAAGTGGGCCAGCCTCAGACCTGGGCCGGGTCGACCTAGTTTGGGCCGACCCATGGGGTACCGGGCCGTGTCTGACACGTTCCCTGACCCCCTATTTTCGTACTGTTCCACTTAAATGACCATATCGTTGGATACAGACTTCTGATTGACACACCGTCAGATGCGTAGCGATTCATGGATTGAGGCGGTCATTTGGTATTTTACACTCTGGGTTTCTAAGAACTTTGGGTATGGCCGGGTTGGTTTGAACACGAAACAAACCGGGCCCTCGGAGCGGAAAGACATATAACTTGAGCCTCGAACGTCTGATTGACGTGCCGTCAACTATGTTGGATTCCTCTTAGTGAGACAGTCCATTTGGCATACATTGATCAAGGTTTGGACATAGTTGGAGTACGTTCAGGTTGGTTGTTTCATAAAAAAACTAACCGGGCCCCTAGAAAGAAAAACTCAATAACTCTCAGACCGGGCGTCCGATTGACACGTCGTCTGTCACATTGTGTTCCTTTTGTCATGACACAACTTTGCGATAAATCAACTCTAGTCTACATGATAGTTTATGTATCAACCCCCTTGGCTCGTGAAGCGGACCCTCCCGTAATGAGTGTGCTGTGTGCGGGAACCCTAGAGCTGGCTGTGACTGCATCGACTACTGTACTAGAATACTCTACTTGATGAACCATCAACGACGTTGGTGATCACATTGAGAAACGATCTCATTGAGCATACCCTAGGAGAGTTTGGGGTACAGTTGAGATATGGCCGAGTTGGTTCGTACACGAAACCAACCGGGCCCTGGGACAAGAAGGCTAATAACTCACAGACCGGGCGTCTGATTGACGCACCGTCTCTTGCATTGAGACCCCTGTGACGAGGGGGATCATTGTGATACTTCTTCATGGGACTTTGTGATACTTGGATTATTGAATAGTGGCTTGTGGAGAGGACCCTCCCAGAGGTGAGCGTACGAGGAGAAGATACCTAATAGCTGGCTGAGACATGACGACTACTGATCGATCGTTTTGGAGTGATTCAGATAGACCAATGGGGTGCGCTTGGTTGTAGCGGCAGACCCACGGCAGAGTAGCCCTTTCTTGTAGCGGTAGACCCGTGGTACTCGAAAGAAGGATTACCTATCTAGGCTATGAGGGGGAGTGCTTTGTTATTGTGGCAGACCCATGGTAATAAGTGCTTGGTTGTAGCAGTAGGCCCAGAGTACTTATTAGGGGGAGCGCTTGGTTGTTTTGACAGACCCATGGTTGAAGCATTTTGATGTTGCAGCAGGCCCACAGTACTTATGATGGGGAACGCATGGTTGTAGTGCCAGACCCATGGTGGGAAGCGTTTGGTTGTAGAAGCAGGCCCACATTACTTATGACGGGGAGCGCTTTAGCAGTACAAGGTCACTAAGTAGTGCTTGGTTGTAGCGACGTACCCACAGAACTCGACTGGAGGAGTTCTTCAGCAGCTGTGACTTTCGACATCATGATTAAAATCTTATTTTGTGCTGAGTCTTGACTTTCAATCATTATCTTCGATGTGATTGACTTGATATCCTATGTGGATTGCGTTTTTCTTTCTTGGGTGGACTGTGTTGTACTTGAGCTCATGAGCAGAACTAAAATTTGTTACTTAGGTATATGTGTGGGAATATACCTAAGTATTGCTGGTTTATACTTCATGATTGTTAGCTTTATTTTGTGGTTATCATTTGTGGATTCTGGGAGACCTTTGAGGGTCTTGGGGTCCCTACTGTGTATCATATACTCACCCCTACACGGGCATCTCCCGCACCTCGTTGTGTTGGTTTCAGACGACGGACATCACTAATCGTGGTTGAGGCTTGTAAAGTTAGACAGTACCTGGAGGTGGATCTGACAATGAGTCAGTACCCAAAGGTGGATCTCATGACGAGTCAGTACCTAGAGGTGGCGGACAGACGTGGAGTGTTGAGGAGGACATCTGTACCTACACTTCAAGTAGGAACCCGAAGGACGATCTAGGAGATGCATGTCACTTTTTAGCTGTTTCCCTCGAGTTGATCTTTACTTATAGTTGTAGTTGTACCTTTCTGTTGGGATTGAATTTCCTGCCCCTGGTACTTTCCGCACACTTGTTACTTCTTTTCATAGTGTTTACTTCTTCTTGCTACTCTGGATGTGTGTGTGTGTGTGTGTGTGTTTATATTTTAAAGAGGCAATGCCTTATCGGATATATGGATTTATGCCTCTGGTTCTAGTCGCCAGCCCCTGGTCTATGGAATTCGTGCTTGGGGTAGTTACGACACGGGCCCCGGGGGACTGGTTGCAACAAATCACTTCCTTCATGTTAGTATTTTCCATATTATATATATATTCTAGTTCCCTTAAGAAATTTAATTAGGTGATTTTTTCCACATTCTTGACACACATGAAACGAAATATTCATTCATCTACTGTATCTATTACACGAACACTAAATTAATCCTTATTTATCATCCTTCGTGAGTCTAAGTGTTTGTTAAATTAAACGTTGATAATAATGATTCATGAAAACATATTAGGCATGATTACAACACATTTTACTCAATTGATCATCACACATGACTAAATCAAAAAATCATCCATCACATTCTACATTAATTGAAATAATTCTGGTTCCCACAATTGACTAAACCTGAAATCATATTGTGAGTATTACTTATCATATAATAAATCTACAGAGTTGTGAATTGAATTACTTATAGGATGCATAAATTATGAAAACTTATTTAATCTATGACTCCCAAGGTTCATCCTAAATTATTCATAGACAACGTATATTTAAAAAATTCATTTTGGTTCATGAATAGTTTGTGAATTTCCAAATAATATCCTTTGGGAGTGTAAAACTAGTTTTGCAGGTGTGCCAATTTTTGGGTACCTTATTACACCGAGTCAAGCCTGAAACAAGTTGTTTCAGTTGATACTCCCAGGTATATTTTTTAAAGAGTTACATCCAATTGTATTATCTAGTCTTGGATGAATGTCTATGAAACCACACACTCTATCCTTTACCAAAATTTATATTCATTTACTATGCTATACTTTATCCTTATAATTATCCATATACTTGTCCTTAGGGTTATTAATATGGATTTATGATTATATCTTATAAATGAAATCTAATTATTTGTTATGATACTAGATATAAAGACCTTTTATTTTCATCAATTGACATTATATAAGTATTTCAGAATTCAAAAAACATTACACAAAGAGATGCCCAATGACCATACTATTCTAGTGCCTTTGGAAACAGGTAAAACATAAACACTAGTACATAAATGAAAACCATTATCCCTAACTAGGTTCATCATGACTATCACCCTCTTAAGACATATCAATCATAATAAATATATTCATTACCCAAGGATGAAAACATAAAATGGGTGAGCTCAAAATCCTATAATGGTTTAAAAAGATGTATATTTAAGTTTAATCAAGAGCATAGGCGTAAGATGACATGATCATGGAAATAGAAAATCATACCATTAAAACCATATATTAATTGTTCATAAGAAATTATTCACAGGTAATTATAGAATATATGGCATGAAATAATAAAATTGGAATAAAACATGGAATTATAGAAAAAAACATAAAAATATAATAATCACTTCCATAGTAGTACTGGCATTTCTCCCAAGGCTATCATTTTGGAAAAATTCATTTACTAAACTATGTACAATCCTCATTCTTCCCATGTATTACTGAACTGAGTTCACTTCTCTTTCTAGCCATATATTATCGAACTGAGTTCATTTCTCTTTACAACTATATATTTCTGAATCGAGTTCATTTCTCATTCCATCCATTTATATATCATTAGATATAAATCATTACCCAATGAGTTGGATATATATATAGCTACCACTAATATTATAGTGAAATAATTTATACATGTTCCACAAAATAATAAACATTCATATCCTAACCGTGAAATGAAATTTGAAGCATAAACATATAAACATATCATAACATATGGAATAACATAAAGGTTTCATAATCCTACCATAAAAAGTGTAACCAATAAAATTAAAATGGATTTCATAATCACATATACCATTAAAAAGAAACAGGATTCAAAAATACCATGACACTTAGAATAACCCCTGCATATAAAGAATGTAAATTGACCCTTTAGATCAGCCCTAGAAGGGCATGAGTAATAGAAATAAATTTAACCATATAGAGAAAATAATTTTGGAATATCGTTCAAAAATATCTCTTCCAGAAAATATACATTCATAATTTCAATGGAATTATTAATAAGAAAAACTATTAAAAACTAATTTTCTTATAAATTACCAGGAATACGTAAAAAAAATACTTGAAATCAGTTTGGAAAAAATTTTCGTTGGAAACATATAAAATAATCGTCAAAATAGATTAGATACAATTTTATTTGAAAACACATAGAAATAATATTAACAAATCTTTTCAATTAGTTAAAAAACATTTTTACTTGAAAATATATGAATGTAGAATATTTTTTTTTTCAAAAAAAAGTTATCTAAAAATACATTGAAAACATATAAATAAGGATTTAATAAATTTTAAAATCAAATTCCATAAACAGTTATAAATGAATATTGAAAAGGATTTGAAAACAATTTACATTAAAAATTACATTTAAAAACATGTTCTTAAAAATTTTAATTTTGTAAATTCAATGGAATCATCAATGAAGTGTTAGTTGGTAAATCCATACATACCATCATTGGTAAAATGAACATTACTTTTTATAGGTAAAATGGTTAGAAGAATGCCTCATTTAGAAAAATTAAATTAGATTCCATTTAAATAAATATTAATATTTGATAAGTTGTGAAATATCTTTGAATGATCATAAGATATTAGTACAATATTCATAAAAACTCTTTTGATAAAAATAGACTTTAAGGATCAATGATTTCTGACCGAGGAGAGGGTAAATTTTATATTTCATAATAACACTTTCTTAACTATTTTATCTAACAATGAGTAGAAATATTGTAACAATTCATTAATATATCATTAATAACCATTGGATAAAAATATTTAATAATGTTATTGAGAGATGGGTTAAAATATTTCACTAAAGGAAATATAATCATAGAAAATATTGAAATATCATGATACTTTTTCAGTAAACTCCAATTAATTATTAACTTGAGATCATATTATACATGTTAGAAATTAAAATTTAATGAATCTTATAATATCGTTATAATATTTATACTCATCATATATCATATATCATATGAGTCTTCAGGAAGTAAAATTAAGACAAAAATATTTCACTTTTTGGTAACATTTGCAACATAAAACACATGAAATGAATGTCATAGAATGGGTATAAAAATACAAATAAATTTAAATATAATAATCATTTATTTCATGAATTTTAATTATGAAAACCACAAAAATGTAATGGGTGGTGAATAAATCATGTAACTCAAATATATAAAATGTGACATGAAATCCCCTTACATTGTTTCTTGACGCTCGTCATAAACATTCAAAAATATTATATAATAAATATAAATTAATATAAATATATAACAGAACCATATTCTTAATTATACTACCATATCTGATTTCACTATTACTTTATAATACCATTTTGTTAACAATTCTATGTTAAGGTTTCAATTCTGGTAAAATCTGATTTGTTTTTCACCTATGCCTTAAATTTTTATATCTTCTGTCATTATAATTAAAACACGATTTTCATAATTTGAACCATGATTTAGATATATTTACTACTCATTATAATTTTATCATAATAATATATATGATATAAGAGTATGAAATATAATACCCCATTCATGGATACGGTAAGTCGTACATATAGGTGAACATTATTTCTTTTTAATTGTCGCATTGATAGAAAGAAAGTAAAATAGATATATATGTATATATAAATATAATTATTAATATATCTTTATTATAACATATATTTCATATTTATTCACAAAATCCATCCACAATACAATCCATGTAGTGTATGAACAAGTCACATGGCTTTTGAGTGGCCGGTAGTCCACACTTCCTCAAAAAATATTATCGTAATAAAAAAATGGAAAATATAAATATATGTATATTAAAATAATTATAAATAATATACAATTAATAAATAAAATATATAACATATATAAATAGGGTTTTCATCAAAATTTCTTCCATGAGAGGTGGTAATGGAAAATGGACAATCATCATTTAGTGATGTTGTAGTTCGTTGTACACATAAATTGTATGTTTATTATCCATTAGATGGTAGTGAGTATTAGTGTAGGTCCAAAAAAATTGAATAAAATAATACTATTATATTGAAAATATTTTTTTTTAAAATAATGAATAATGATATATATGGCGTAGGGAAATAAAATAAAACAATGGATCTCAAGAGAAAACATTACCTCTAAATTAGGTAACTCATTTATTTTGTGCCAAAACGCCTCCATATACTGTTTTCTTCCCAAAGGGATGACTCAAAATTTAATTGAGTTACTTTTTTAAGAATATTATCTCGATCATTAAATAACCTTTGTCATTCGAGATATTTAGTGAAGTGGAAGAGGTGATGGCCTTTTATAGAGAAGGGAAATGACCAACTTTTGTTTTTTTAAACAAGTTAGGTGTACCCATGTTCTTTGTCTAAAAAAGGTAATAAACCCCCCAAAAACCACAATAAATGAAGTTTAATTTCTGAATAAATTTCTTAAAATGGGTTATAGAAATTTTTTAGGTATTTTCAGTCATAAATTTATGGTTTTTACTTTATTGTTCTAAATTTCTTATTTACCATTGTAATTCTTTTTAATCACTTTCACTAATATTTTTAGTCAAAATAGAGATTACATTATTAGAAATTTTAAATAATTATTATTTAAAATATTTAATCGAAATTTATAAATTATTATCAAATATGTGGTATAACTTAATATAATGTTAATCTTGCATATGGGATGACACTACATGTTTTTAATATAAAAGAATCCAAACTGTAGCTATTTTTAACTACCAAATTTTATAGTGAAATATATTACAATATACTAAATTGGATTAGTTGATAAAAATATTTTACAGTTAATATTTTAAACCAATTTTATATATAATTTATCCTTATATATATATTAGATATGAAGATGTTTTGAATTAGGATATGATATTATTCACTATTCATTCAAAAATAACGTTTCTTATAAAAATCCAAAAACCCACCCCAAGATAATTTATAATTGATAAATTTACAAATAAACAATAGTTTTTGAAAATTAAATTTCTAAAGGCATTTAAAAGTAATTATACACATTCAGTTAGGAACATTTTATACTGGTAATTTTAGAAATTTTTTTTAATTTATCATAAAAGGACTCTATGAAAAATTTTGTATTTAATCATAAATATGTTTTATTTATATAAATACATTATATATAAATATTTTAAAAATATTTATGAATATTAATATTACTATGTTTAATGGATAGTTTATAATTATAACATTAAAATAAATAAACCAATGAAATATATTTCATAGAAACTCATTGTTTCATGTAACGTACGTCCTGTCGATGTTTAATGATGCATAAAACAAGTTAGTGTTGTGTTTAACACATGCCATTTCGCATTCTCACCCGAATGTTATATGTTGATCAAGGTAAAATTTATGTTTTGTGTCGTAAATGATAAACATGGTGTTTCATATAACATAATCCAAACATAGTACATTAATATAAAATAAAGTATTTTCAATGTTATGTGAAATGAAAAATATCACAAAAGTTGTTGCAATTACTATCTAGTGTCAATGAGACTGATTAAATCCTCTTGGAATGGATAACCTAGGTCATGGTGGTGTTCCACTGACTTGGTATGTTCACAGTTGTTGAGTGGTAGTATATTGAAAATGCATTGATATGATGATAAATTATTCCATTAGAGTATATCTGGGATCATCTAACAGTTGATTATAAGTTTCTCTTGATTATATATACTCTTATAATTTTCATCTATTTCTCTACATTTTCTTTTTCAATTTCATGGTTATACAATAGATATTTTCTACTTGTATTATTATAAATTTTATAATTATTTCATTATTTTTACAACTACCATACTATATGACATACAATGGTAGTTCGATTATGGACTTGACATTCAGGTTTAGTTATTTATATAAAGTTTCTTTTCTTTGTTATTTGAGATTCTTCTTTAGAAATATTAATGAAATGATTTTAAAAATATCTATTTCAAAGTTCATTTTTAATAAAACTGTTTAAATGAAATTATCTTGTTATTTAAGATTTTTTTTTTGTGTTTTGATAGAGCTTTTGGAAAATGATTATGAGTTTCCTTTCCCATAAGTGAAAAAAATTATTTTAAATTATATTATTTAAATATGTTTTTCTAGTCTATTTTGAAACAGAAGAATCATTAAATCATTGGTGAAATATTATTGGCACATGGTGCTTAAAACATTCTCTCATGAGTTAGTGTCTATAGGAAGAGTGGCTATATTGAATGTTAAATTTTTAGCATTGGATCACTTTTGGAGTGGTCATGTTTATTTAATGATGGATGGAAACTTGGAGTCACATTGAGATTTATTGTGTATTTCTTTATGTGTCACTGATAAATTGGTCAAATCATATTCATATTGTATCATTAGGCCTTCATTATGTCTAATATTTTATTTGAGATGGATATTTTTATAGATATTATTTATTATGTTTAGATCACTTTCTTCACTTATTCACTTTATTTTTTCAGGTATTTCCATCATTTAGATTTTCATTGACAGATCCCTAATAGGGAAATATTTTTTTTGTTAAATAATATATACCTAGGAAATGTCATTCCAACTGATTGTATTTTGAAGCCATTTATGCTTGTATACATCTTGTGTGGATTGTTTGTGACCCTTATTTCATGTTACTAGGTGGATTGGGTGACTACTTATCTTGTGGACTGAACTATTTCATTGAGAAATGGCATTAGATACTTGGTTCAGAAGATGACCCTAGATAATGATGTTTTCTTTTTTATTTTGATATTCCCTATAGATAAGAGATAATATCATCCTGGAATGTGAGGCAGATCACGATTAGGTTCTTGATCACCACTACTCATAATTAAACCTTTGTTACCATTGGATTTTAGGATTTGAGTCTTGATTCTTGATATTTATTGTTTATTCTTCTTATTGGATTTTTTTAATTTATGATTGTTTTATACATGTAAATTTTTCAAATGTTTATTTGTCATTTTTATATGTTTGAGGTATAAAATGGGATATTAACCGAATGTACAAGAATTTCCAAAAATTGCATAAGAATCCATTTAATTCCCATGTGAATGGTTTTATAAAATATGTAGTGGTTTGATTTATTGTTTTTCAGAACAGGCACTACCATCAACCCATTCTTTTTTGTGATTCAAATTTCTCTTGAATTCTTTTGGTGACGTTTAATTATTATCTGATATTTATTATATAGTGATTAATAGTATATTAATGTTTTTTGTTTGGATTCCATTGATTATTTTAGGTGCAATTATAGTTTTAAATGATGTAAAATTTGTTTTAGGAATTTATATAGTGGTATTCAAAAAATATTTAAAAAATTGGTTGATTTATAATGTGAAATAAATTTGTCAAAATAAAATTTAATTTAAATAATTTTTTCAAGTGGATTGCCATGACATATAAAATTGGTTTAAATGTTATCTTTTTATGTTTTAAATTATATGTGGTGATTCAGAAATGGATATTTAAAATTCTATTTTATGGATCATTTTAATTATAATGTGTTGGATTTGGAATAATTTTTTTATTTTAGTGTTATATTTAATTTTTTTATTCAGATTATAATTCTTATAATAGTATCAATTTGATATAGAAAGTCTATATAATGGGATGTTCCTCATCCAATACTTTCTTAGGATTCAAATATGGTTATTCCAGCTATAGAACAACAACAGACTCAAGGTAGAATGGTACATATGACATGTTATATTATTTTCTCATCTTCTATGTTGAACAAGTACATATAGTGGTTATGGAGTGTCTAGATTCAATTGAGTGGGTCTTCAATTAGTTCAAAACTATAGTATCCTCATGACTAGTAATCATTTTAGACCTATTTGAGGTGACAATTCAATATTAGAGGAGGATTGCGATCCACCTTCATATTTGATGTAGCATGTCTTGAGAATTCATTCAAACTAAATTTATTTAGTGTAACTTTTCTGAGCATGTGAAGGTGTAGAGGGACACTGAGTTGTGATCCTCTAGAAGGGTTACCATATAGGGGTGGTGTATGAAACTATTTTTTACCAATTAATACCCTTTTCCCATATGTTAGTGTTCATGAATCCCATAGTGTTCCTATTTTTTGAAGAATATTTTTCCAGACCTCATTTATAGGATTCCTCCATTTGATCCAAATTTATAAGATTATGTGGTTAACAAGGTTATAATGGTGGAATATTCATGTAGCATCCATAATATTCATGGTTGTGTCTTTGTTAGTCTCTACCTCATTGAATTTTCATCCTATAATGAGAATAGAATGTATGATGGTACTTAGTTTGCAAATAAGAGTTGCTCGAGGTGATATTATTTTAATAGTGTCGGTTATACAGTGAAGATGAGTTCCCCTATGTTCTATCAATGCTATAATTTTAGTAATTCTAATTTCTTTTATTCTAATGACCTGAAGAAATACCATAGTATTTTTCATTTGGCATGTCTTCAAGATTTCCTCATGTTTGAGAATATATGAAAAAATAAATCTTTATCTAAAATTCAATATTTATGGTCATCTACCGAATAATTTTGATGTTATATTCTTTCATTCCATTTACCATTTTAAGCACATATAATTCCTTATTTTCTATGTTATTTTTGAGTTATTTGTACCATGTCTCATGTTAGAATGATTTTTCTATTTTGGGTATAAGAGATTTGTGTGTTATGATTAGTTATGTTATGAGTTTCATTTTATTGAAAGATATGTGATTGTTGAGGCTCCTCCACTTGGACCATTGATATTATTTGATCCACCATTTTAAGTGGAATAAAAATTTTGTGTGGAGACCCATTAATGGTATTTTATTATTAATATCACCCATTTACTCTTAATTTTATTCATTGTGGCGTTGGTGTATGAATATGTTTAACTTCCTTTAGTAATTGTCTCTAATTTAAAATAATGTTGGGCTGTCTCCAATATTCTGAACTCCATGTATCCACCAACAACATTTTTTTAGTTTATGAGGATTGACATGTTTTTTGTGGTTATATGTTTTTCACCTAATATTTATTTTTCTCAATGTATTATATATTTATTTTAAATTATCTATGTTCATTAATTTGGTGTAGATCATTCTGAAGTAATTATTTTTCAGATGTTTCAGTATACCAAACATGGTTGGAGCGTGGTCAGTACTAATCATTTAGTAAGCTTTTAAGTGACCTTATGTTTTTAAAAATTAGATTTGAATGGTTGGTACATTGTTTATTCAACGATGAGGTCTAACTGTGTGGATCTCTCGGTATGTTTAATGAGGGACATATAGTTGGATCAAGATTAACAAAATTGTGTGTAAAAAACATGTTTCTTTTCCATGAGTTATTTTTTGTAATTTCATATTCTATCAACCTATATTTTGATTCTTAGGCTCTTACATATCCTTCCAATATTGTGACACTAGTAGAGGTGCACCAGGGGTGGCCTCTTCCTCACTATCCTATATGGTTTTGAGGATTGTGTATTGATTTTTATTCAATTTTTTAATTTTTCATCCATACTAAACTTCTTCCGTATTTTCCTTATTTTTTTCTTTCTTTATTATAATAGGATGGTCATGGATGAATATTATGTGTTATTTTCCTACCATTTATTATTTATTTAGTAATATGGTGTGAAACTTTCTCTTCTGACCTTCATGTATCCCTTCTTGAAGGATTCACTTTAAATTTCCTTATTCTAGGTTGTAGATTCCATGTTTTTTTAAATTTTCCTTATAATCCATGATGTTTTTGAGTATTCAAATAAATTTTCCATAGAATATATATACATTAATATTTATATATTCTATATTATTTTTTAATGTAACAAATATTTGATAAAAAAAATTTAGTCAAAAGTGGTGTTTCCGATCTCAAATCGGCTTACATGTATAGATTTCATGGGTTTAAGGGATTCTTAAATGAGGTTCTATTTCTCATTGAGTATGGCATGTGATTAAAATTTATTATTAGTTGATTAATTATATTTTATAATTTTACTATATAAATAAAATTTTGTTGGTGTTATGTTTAGATATTTTTATGATTTTCTTAAACATAATAATTTATAAGGGTGATTTTATTATTGTTTTCAAAGTTGTTTATTCAAATGTCCCATGTTTTTCAATTAGCCTCCATAGAACAATAAATTATATATTTAATTATATATTCATTTTTTTACATACATATAAGTGTATATTTACATGTATACTAACCTATCTACATAAATATATATGATTATATCTTCGGAAAATAAAGTCCCATTTAGAAAATGAAAATGTAAAATCATCTATAACTCTTTAAAGAATTGATCTTTGAGGAGATTTTTGAAAAACACCCATTAGATTAAAATTCTAAGGTATATTTCTCATTTTATAAAAAATTATTTTTATTCTAAATGATGGAAACCTTCTATTGTATCCCTATGGATCCACATTTTTAATTTTTTGTATAATAGATATTATTAATATCATTTTATTTTAATAAGTTGGAATGAAGGATTTATGGAGGAGTGTGTGTGAGAGGGTGAGTTGAGGATTGATATGGGAATGATTTTCATTGTATTTTATAATAATAATGAGTCTGATAAGGATCAAATATTTTTTACCATCTAATATAATAAAATGGGGATCCTGGTCACCATTACGATAGATTGAGAGATAATTATAAGGTTGTCTCTCTGAGACGAACTATATCACCTATGTATGGAATTCCTAGGCCATGGGTGTGTTCCAATATTTAGTCTAGGTTCAAACAAATATGAGGTTATATATTTAGAATTCATAGGTATTTCAAAATAATATTCATCATATATATATATATTAGATCATTTTATTGATGTTTTAAATATTACCATTATTATATAAAGTCCTAAAATTATCATCTATTAAATTGTGTTTTAATTTTCATTTCAAATTTATACCATAGATATATTATAATTTCATTATTAGATATTTTAAATATTTTCTCTTTTTTGTATTAATAACTTTGCTTTTGACATGCTCTTTTACTTTTATTCATCTCATTATATAAAAATTTAGTTATTTAGTAGATGTTTCTTTTGTCTATTATTCAGTTTTCTTCTATGATTTCATTAAACAAATTAATACTAAATGGGTGATTTTGAATATATGAATAAAATAATTTGTATAAAGTATTTTTTTCATGTTATTTAAATTTTTTATTGATTTTATAAATAGGATTATGATAATTATTACGATCCATATTTATTAAAATTATGAAACAATTATTTTTGAATTACCAAATTTCAAAGTAGTGTTTTTGGACTATTTGGAAAATGTGAAGGCATGTAATATTTGGTGAAATCCTATTTAGATGCTAAGATCGCACCTTACTCTCACAACTCAGTTTCTATAAAACAATCATGTATAGGATATGGTTTTGGATAACTCATGGAGAAGACATATTATTTTAGGATGGATTGTGAGATATAGTCACATGGAGATATGTTGATTATTCAAGCTCTTTTTATTCCACTATTATATCATCAAACTCTATTTACTTATATATAATTAATACAAAATTATATATATTGTTTTATTTTATATAGATGTTTTTTATTAATATAATTCATTTGGGGTTTTCATCTTTTTTTCTACTATTTATTTTTTATATGCATGGATGACCAACTGATGAAATCACCATGCCAGATACCTAACATGACACTAATTCTTATTAAATATTCATTACATTGGTGAATTAATCCCCACCAAGTGTATTTTTATTCTCCGGAAATTTTGAACCATAATTTACAGACATTGATATTACATAAAATGTGAAGAATAATCAATAAAAAATATCAAAAATCCAGAACATAATAATATTTGTATAGTGTATTTAGAAACTGTAAAACATAAACAAATGGTTTATAAAACATCCACATTGTCTCCGACTTATTTAGTCTTAAATATACACCCTTTTGACGTAGCATACTAAATAAACATATTCACGACTTGGGGAAAAGAAAAATATGAATTGGTAAGATCAAATAATCAGAAGGGGTAATCATGATAGATATCAATCATATTAAAACTAGAATACATATTAAAATAAAATATGAAAATCTTATCTCACATTTGAAATTTTTGATATCATTCCATGGGATATAGAAGAAATGAAAATAAAAGTCAACGAACATAATTTAAAATGTCATAAAAATAGACAATAATTATTTTGGCATACACATATGAATAGAAAATCATTTCATATTAGTCATGTCTCATTTCTAAGACCATTGTAGTAGATAAATTTCAATATTGAACTGAGTACAATCCAAGTTCATTCCCCATATTACTAAACAAATATCATTTTCTATTCCATCCATGTATATATCATTAGTTATAATCAATTACCCTATTTATTATAAGGACATATAGGTTCCACCCATCTCATTATAAAATCATTCATAAGTGTTCCACAATAATATAAATCATTCATCATAATACAGTGATTAAAATGGGTTTCTTTATACATCATAACACCATAACATAATCCATGTTAAAAAATATTTTTAATAATTATAATACAACCATAATAATAATAAAATAATTTCAATAATAAGGATACTATATATGATAAACAACCCTATTAAATAAAACCATCTTATATGGAAAGTAATTTTTTTGAACACTTGAAATTAATTATTGGGGAAAATATCATGTCTTTCTCCAGAACAGTCTCGTTTGAAAAAATGCCATGAATATTTTATAGAAAATAATTTATTTGAAAATAAAAATTAAATCATGTAGAGTCAGATTTATGTAAATAAGTATTTATGAATAAATAAAAATCAGTCCAGGTTGAATATGTTAAAAAAAATTATCCTTTAACTTTTACTAGAAATGTCAAGAATTACCTCGTATCAAATAATGAAAAAATATTCATCTAATACAATTTAAAAAAATTAACAATGGGTAAAATTGGCCTTAAGATTTTTATAATAATATAAATCATATTATATATTTAGGAAATATGGATGAGGATGATAAATATAACCCAGTAAATACTTACACATAAACAATCTTAGATAATAATGGAATTGAAAAATTATCTATTATCATAGATATGATATCCTTTATATGTATTCAAA
This sequence comes from Viscum album, assembly GCA_963277665.1. NCBI lineage: Eukaryota > Viridiplantae > Streptophyta > Magnoliopsida > Santalales > Viscaceae > Viscum > Viscum album. Next base: position 1,678,180,007 of record OY728133.1, read on the forward strand.
CCCCACATATAATTCATTGAATATTGTTATTGAATAATTCTAGAATTATTGTCATTTGTATGTTATAATATATGATGATATTAGAATTTTTATGTTAGTGACATTTTAGTGATACTCGTTATTTAGATGTTATAAACTTTATGTTCCTCTTCATGTTTTCTCAAATAAGATATTGTTCTTCATAAATGGTAATAATTATTGAATTATAAAATTATGTTGAAATTATATATACTATATTTAATCATTAATTAAATTTATTTAATCATGCTTTGATGAATAACATGTAGAATGAATCACATTGCGTCGTGGAGACAGTAGACAATACGTACGCAAGAGCGACAAATATCATTCGCATAAAATTTTAATGGTATTTAATCAGATGGTGTATAATATTTTATAATTAATATAATGAAATAATAATCAAATACATTTATCATTTATATCATTATTCCCATCCATGTAATGTGGTAGTAAAAAACGGATTACATCTCGTTGTGGAGACGGTAAGTCGTATATATGCACATATGGTGATTACTTTTTCGGTTGGATTTATAAAAGTTGTAATATTGTTGTTTCATAGCACCAATAACATAAAATTACATAATTTATAATGTATTTATTACATAAAAAAATACAACTCATGAAGAGTTAGTTGAAGTAGAAATATGTTTGAAAGAATCAGTATGGGAGATTACCTCTTCTTCGATTTGCTTCCTCGAAATCTCCACATAGAGCATTAGGCATGGTTTTGGAATAGTACCATAACCCATATAATGTGACTAGAAACGTTTATAAGTATAAATAGAAGGGTATATTCAATATTAAAGTCTCAATGTGAAGTGATGTGGTGAGGAATGGGGTTCCATTTAAATTTAGGTGATGTGAGCTTTTGGAAACTCCATAAATAATAATTTATATAAATCTAATACTCATCCCACAAACCTCTAAATTTTCCCATTTTTTAAGATGATATGAAATATATTTGTAATCTCTTCAACCAACAATTTTGTGACATGTTTTATTCCAATTTAATGTTGAATAATTTTTTTGACATTTTCTTATTCAATTTATGATTTAAATATGGTAACAAATATATAAATTATAAAAATGTATAATTTTTATTATTTAATATCAATGAGATTATAAAAAATCCTTTATAACATTTTTTTACCATATCATAAATATTAAATAATATAAAAAATGTCTTATTATTTTTAAATAATAAAATGGAACAATATTTTCCTAAACAAACAATAGTGTCATTTTTGAAATGATTAAATTTGTGTATTTTAAAAAATATTAACATAAAAAATTAACATAAATAATTCTAATTTATAATATTAATAAGAAGTAATGGTCATATAAAATATAATTTGGACATAATTAATAGCCCAAATAATTTTTATTTTAATATTATTAATAACATTTATCTGTTATCTTGACTAATAATGAATAACAATATCAATTTTGTGTAATTATTTAACATTATATTTAATACATAAAAAATAAAAATAAAATATTGTGAAGGATATAAATCTATTATATTTCATAAGAGTAAATTTATTCAAATTTATCTTCCCAAAAATCCAACATTAAAATGTTATAATTTTTAAAAAATGAATGCAACAAGTGTAACATTACTTTAAATAAAATAATATAACTTTCAAAATCACTCATATAATGATCAAAATTTTAACTAACTCAATCCTTGTGTGGTAATGGTAGAGATACACATGAATAATAATAATTTTTCAACTATTTGAGTCTTTTCATGGTTATAAGTATTTTAGTAAAATAATTATTGATTTCTCAACATCTAATTAATTTTTACATCATCAAAGTATAAGTATTTTAGTTAATTATTTATTTCTTAAAAATTATAAATAAATGACCATGATAAATAGAATCATTTTAGATTTAAAAAGGGTATTTAAAATAAAATATATCTTTAGTATAAACTTATATAAATATTTATTTTGATATTAAAATTTGAGTGAGAAATATTTTACTTATCTTTAAATAAAAAAAATTAAATTTCCTAATCTCATCCTAGTTGCTTCCAAAGGACACCATTTAATACCAAGGATGATTTAGATCGAAATAAAACACATAAAGTAATATTAATACAAGAATTAGGATAATTTGATAATAATATTTTAACACTTCATTAACAGATTTTACCTTTTACTGTATTAATAAAAATTACCGAAGTTACTATTGATAATTCCCAAAAATAAAGTAAAGATATTAAAATAATTTGGTCTTACTAATATCAAATATAAAATTATTTTTCATAATTGAAATCACATAAGTTGCAATAATTCATTAAAAATTAATCCAATTTTCGGAATGTGAGAAGGCGTTTTAAGAGTTATAACATTGCAAATGATTGAACTTTTTTACATCTAATTCAATGTAAAAATATTTAATATAAAATATATTATATTTAATGATAAAAATAAATTATATTTATAATTTCTAACCATTAAACATTATAATTTATCCATATAAAATGTTTTGATAAAAAAAATTTATTTACAATTATAATTTAGTGTATTTTTATCATTCATCAAAATTTATATGTTATTATAAATTTTTTAAAAATTCATCAAATGTAAATTAAAACATAACAAATAAAAATACATTGTTTATGTTTGCATATAAAAATTATTAATGTGTCAAAATATTAATTAAACTGTTTTTCCATTAAATGGAATAAAAGTACCACTTTGAAAAATATATGTTTGTATACAACAAATATAGTTTAATAACACAATACAAAAAAGATATCTAATGGATGAATATAAAATATATTTTATAACAAATATATATCATTAATTTCATTTAATATTATTAATTAACTCAATATATAAACACAAAATACAAAAAATATAGATGACTTATATATTTCATAAATAATTGGTAACTGATGAATTCACAATAAAATTTCATATATTAGTTATATTTATTCCCTCTAACCTAATTGCTAGGTTAAAATGGTAATTTTATAATAAGATTATATCATGGTTTGTTTGAACACACAATTGTTTGTAGTTCAATCTATTATTGATTTAAAATTATTTAGAAAAAATACTTCTTAAAAAATGAGGGTGTTATATTCAACACCCCCTTAAACAAAATATCACTATTGTAATTATTCACTTGGAAATAAACAAATGATGTTTTTCTATCCCTCATAATATACTCATGTTCCCATGTATCTTCATCAAATTAGTGATTTCTCTATAAAACATAAACCAAAAATGAGTTCTTGTTTTATATAACATTTTCACTACAATCCAAACTCTCTATCGGTTGTTCTTTATAAGAACAAAATTTCTCCAACAATAATAATTATAAGTTCAATAAAGGTAAAGGTTTATGTATGTAATTTTATATGAGTGATAAAAATAACACATCAATCACTTGAGAGATATTGGATGGAAGCACTAATCCATATGCCACCTTCCCAACACGATCTATAATTTTAAAAGGACCAATATACTTAAGGATCATGTTTCCCCTTTTTCAAAATCACATTACCATGATATATGGAGATGTTTGTAGAAACACCTTTTCACCCACATCAAAAAACTAAGAATTTTCTTTAGTTGTCAGCATTAATTTTTTGCTGACTTTGATATTCATATATGTGTTGTTGAATATATTTGTCATCTTCTTCAATTTCATCCAAAATATCATGTCTTAATGGCTTTCATTCCCCCACATCATCCTAGTAATTTGAAGATATATAGTTATTTACAAAGAGGTATTTATAGAGATACATCTAAATACATGGGTGAAACATATTATTATATAAAAATTCTACCAAAGGTTGGTTTTTATCCCAAACACCATTGATATCCATAGTGAAATTTCTCAACATATATTTTCGAGTTGGAATTGTCCCTTCAAACAGACAATCAATCATAGAATTATAAGAAGTGATAAAACATAACTCTGTATCCAGAGATTGTGGATTAATTTTCCACAACATTGAGGTAGACCTCCAATATGGATCAAATACAATGGAAAACAGTACTCAATGAAATCTTACCACATTACATATATCACAGAAATATGATTAAGAGATAAAATCCCTCTAATATTAGTGAACTATTATTAATTCACAAAGCAATCAATTATATCCATATATAATTATGGCATTTATAATTTTTTGGATGTATGACGACAAAGTCCATATCAATGTTTTCACATTTTCATTATGGTGTGGGTAATTTTTGTAACATACCCTTAGACTTATGACTTTGATACTTAACTTTCTATCAAACCAGATAGCTAGAGACATATTCGGAAACATCTCTTTTCATGTCATCCCACTAGAAACACTCTTTCATGTGTATGAACATCTTGATCTTCTTGGTTGAATAGAGAATGAAGATCTATATGCCTCATACAATATCTATTTTTATTATGGTATGGAAGGAATAAAATCCAAATTCATTAAACATATTATTCCATCACAATCAAGGTTTAATTCATGAACATTTACCACTGTTTATTATATCTCTATATCTTCCTTCATCGCCACATTAATCATCAATTCTATAGATCACTGAACATTTAGTTGAGAAAGATATTATTTATCCGCCTTAAAAATTCATGATCCAACCTATTAAAATACATAAATTTTGGATATTTTTTATGCCCATAATAGATATGATAGAATGGTCCTTTGACAACAAAGCATCTGACACCTTTTTCTCATTCCTAGGGTGGTAATATATTGGACAGTATTAAACTTTGATCATGTCCAAAAATCTTCTTTGGTGCATATTAATCTGTTTTTGTGTGACTATATACTTTAAAACGGTATACTCAGTATAAATGAAACAAAATTATCCATAATATTAATGCCTCCATATCATTAGTGAAAAAATTACCATAGCTAACTCCAAATCATGAGTTGTATAATTTTTTAAATTGATTTTCAATTGTAGGGATCCATAAGCTATGAACATTTCATTTTACATGAGAACATAACTTAGCCCCTTCTTAGATTCATCACTATAGATCAAAAACCATTCAACGCTACAAGGAAATGTGAGAAAATATGCACTAGATACCATTAATTTTATCTCCTTGAAATTCTCCTCACATTCCTCCATCCACATGAAATTAACACCTCTCCCAGTCAACTTTGTTATCGGGTTAGGTAATAGTGAAAAATCCATTAAAAACGTCGATAATATCTAGATAAATCATGAAAAATTTGGATCTCAATTATCATTTTTCATCTTAGACAACTTTCAATAACTTATTTTTTTGAAGGATCCACAAATATCACTTCACTTGAGATTAAGTGTGGCTGGAATGAATCTTTCTAAATACAAAATTCACACTTAGTAATTTTTTTATAATGATTATACTTTCATAGGGTATTAATTACAATTATAGAGTGATCTCAAATATCTTAATTTCATTAAAAATAGATAAGAATATCATCAATAAGGACTACTACAAACTAATCAAGATAGTCTAAAAAGACTACATTCAAAAGATATTTTAAGATAGTGGGGACATTAATAAGACCAAAAGGCATCAATATAAATTTTTATTTTGCATACATTGTACAAAATTTAGTCATTGTTATATACACCTTCTTGACAGTTAATTAATGATATCATTTATGAAGATCAATCTTGGAAAATTATTGAACCCTCCTTAGTTGATTGAATCTGTAATAAATGTGGAGAAGATATTATTTATTGATAGTGACCTTGTTTTGTTATCGATAATAAATGATGAGTCTCATTGATCTATCGTTATTTTTAACAAATAGAAAAGACTCACCCTCAAGTGACACACTTGGGAATATGAATCCCTTGTCAATATTCACATGGAGTTTCCTCTTCAATTCATATAACTGAATTTGGGACATTCTATAAGGTTTTTTCAAATACGAATCGCACACAATATGAGTTCTATTGAAAAATCAACCTCACGATTCCTTGTAAGACCTGGAAATTATTATATAAGGACAGAATCAACCTCTCCTAAAATTGTTTTATTATCAATTGATAGTAACTCCCCAACCATTTGAGATAGATAACCTTATTTTATATGAATCAAAACCCATAAAATGGAAGAAATTTTCACAGGAAGGTCATACTCATCATCACATAAATATATGATTATAGATTGACACGGAATATGAAATGTGACATCGCATCCTTGAAAAAATATATGAGAATCAGATAAAGAAATTCAATTAATTAAATTAATTACATCAATTACACCATTGGAAGTATCAGATAACTAGAAGAATGAAATTTATGACAAACATCAACTGGAGAAGTGTATACAGTATTTATTTATCTTTTGTGCGATTTTGAGCTATCAAAACAAACTCAATATCTAATGGTTGAGGTGATATGATGATGGCCATTGAAAATTCCTTATAAATAAATGATTGGTAGGATCCATAATCAAATAAAATAGTTTCTACCATATATTTGATGGTAAGTGTACCTTTTACCACTTTATTATCATGCACCACATTGATGATTATGATCTCATGTGACTTGAATTTTTATTTGTCTTGGGGTGTTTTTTTAAACCAATTATCATAAATAACCCTTTTATGAAAGAATTTATTCATATAATGACCCATTTACTTGAAATTGTATCATTTAATTGTGGGAGGTGAATTTTGTCTGTAACAGACCAGTCCATCCCACGATCATGATATTGTTCACTTTGGGCGTAGCCCGCACTAGTTTGTTTTTCCCTAGGCTCTAGCCATCTAGTACCCCTAGGAAAAGGCCTCATGATGGGAAATGTATTCACACAACCTTATAATGGAGTGATTCGTGCTCCTCCAATTTTGATGTGGGATTTCCATAACCCCCTTCCTAGAAGGGCTTAGTGTCCTTGCTGACACACCAAATGGACACCGGGTTATGGAAATCCAATAATAAGGGAGGAGGAGAATGAAGCACCCCTTTATAAGGTGGTGTAGAAACCTCTCCCATCACTTCCTTTTCCTGGGGGTTCCTAAGGGCCATAACCCAAGAAAAAAACTGTCCATGATAGGCCCAAAGCATAAAATATCATGTTTGTGTGCTGGAATGGGCTGTTTAAAATGGTATTAGAGCCGGTGTCCATTTGATATGCCTGCAAGGATATTGGGACCTTATTGGGGGTGAGTAATTAAAATCATACATAGAAGGAGGATGAACACAAAACAACACTTTATAAGGTGGTGTGGATACATATCCCATTACGAGGCCTTTTCTATGGGATTTTTGAGAGTAAGAGCCAAAGGAAAAAAAACTATACGAGCTAGGCCCAAAGCAGAAATATCATGATCGTGGGCTCGATTGGGCTATTAAAAATGGTATTAGAGCTGGTGTCCATTTGATGTGCCAGCGAGGACCCTGGGCCCTTCTAGGGGGTGGGTTATATTAATCCCACATCAAAGGTGGAGGAGCATGAATCATCCCATTATATGGTGGTGTGGATACCTCTCCCTTCCTAAGGCTTTTTCAATGGGGTGCCAGAGGGCCAGAGCAGAGTGAAAAATAAAACTGTCCAGTTATGCCCAATGTGGACAATATCATGATTTTTGGATGGACTTGGCTGTTACACTATATATTCTTTAATCTATTTGCTTAGTTATACATCATTTTCCAATCACATTAACATTCAACAACATGATGACCTTCTTTTCCAAACATAAAAAATTTACTAGTACATTTAAGACAATTTCTTCTATGATTCAATCTACACATTTAGAATAAGTGAAAAATAGTCTTTTTTCAGTTGGTCATTGTATTTTCCTTTAAATTTGATTTTTAACTTCTTATCAATCTAATAGGGATAATAGGTAACTCTAATCTCCATATCAACATTGAGATAACATGAATTATTTTATCATAGAAAATGAAGTCCCCTATTGAAAATTCCCTTTTGACAGTAGATTTTAAGCCACCAAATAATCAATAAACTTTACTCTCTTATTGGATAATAATCCCATAAGAATACCATTCAGGTCATGTATAATTCTCCTCAATGGTACTAACAAATTTATTGTATTTTGTCATATGTTTAAAGAATATATTCTCTATATTTTTTTGAATAATATGAGACATATAATTATTTAAATACGTGTTCTTAGAATCATTCCTTTCAATGTAATCAATTTCATTAATTTAATTGTATTCTCTATAAGGTTCCACCATTGATAAGATTATCCTTAGAAATAATACACTACCATGATAAATTTATCATGTTTTGAACAATGGGGAAGTAAAAATATAAATTTATTAGTACTGATTCATTTTTCAGCCTTTAACGGTTTAGAAGGCCTACTGAAAGAAGGTGGAAAATACCTCATGAAGGACTCAATAGATTATTGTTCCCTCATTTTCTAATTCTGAATTCTTTCATGATTTTTAACTTGGGAATGTTGTGTGATCATAAATAGAATATTTATCATTGGATCATCAAAACAGTTGGTTTCTTAGATGTATAATCATTGAATTTCCCATCGTATTATGCATTAATGTGGGACCTTTGAGTTATATACATTGAATAAAACCAAGATGGATATTGTGAGAGATAGTAATAATAATGGTAAAACCACATAATCAAGAAAAAAAGATATTTTAGAAACATTGGTTTTTATCCTAGGTTATTCATGATCATTTCTAAAAAATTAGGATTATAACCTATACATCAACGAATTATTTGGGTTCATAGTATGGTATTCTCATCCAAGCATCCAAAGGATAAGTATAACCATACACTCATTAAAACCAAAATAAAAAACTGTTAATATACAATTATATTACATCAAATTTAATGAATATTCATTACTAAATAAAATAAATACATGAAAAAACCATATAGCTATAATGTCTTTTGAAAATGTAAAACATAAAAAACACGTTCATAAAAAATCTTCACTATCTCTCACTTATTTAATCATAACATGATGCTTTTTGATATATCTTAATTAATAAACTTACTCATGACCTGAGGAAACTAAAAATATGAATGGGTCAGATCATATGCTGAGTAAGTGTAATCATGGGAGACATCGATCATGTCATAATCATAAGACATATGAACATAATTATTAATCATGTTATCATATATGGGAAAATCCTTAATATCATGCCATTGGATAAATACTGAAAGATCATAAATATCAATGAACAGAAACAAAAAATCATATCATAAGACATGTTTTTTTTGTATAATACACATAAAAAATATATTAATTTCATATTAGACAAGCCTCATTTCCAATACCACCTTAGTGAAAAAATTCCATCACTAAACTAAGATCACTTTTCATTCTTCCCTTGTATTACTAAACAGATATAGTTTTTCATTCCATCCACATCATTATAATGAGATATAAATCATCACGCAATGAATTTTAGTATGATATAGGTCCCACCAATCTATTAATTAAATCATTATTTCATGTTCCACAATAAAAAAAATCCTTCAACATAACCATATTAATTAAATGGGTTTCTTTATGCATAATTGCACATTAAAATAATACATGTATGACACAAGGATTAAATAAATAGGATCTAATCATATACACAATAAATTCATTGGAAAAGTAAGGATATTATATTTTAAACATAAACCTATTAATTAATTCTATCATAGAAGGAAAATAATTTTTATTGAACACTTGAAATTAATCCTATGAGAAAATATTTATTCTTGTTCAAAAACATTTTCTTTTTTCAAAACTATTAGAAATTTTAATAGAAAAATACATAATTGAATAATAACATGAAATTTTTAGAGGAAGTTTCATTTAAATAAGGCGTTGTAAATATGTGAAAATAAGTTCATGTCATATGAGTTAAAAAACATTCTTCTAATACATTTTCTAGAAAATTTAAAATGTACATCATATCGAATAACCAAAAGAAATATTCCTTTTATACCGTTGAATAAAACATCACAAATAGGTAAAATATACTACAAATAAATTTATAAGAATATAAATAATATTACTAATTTTTGAAACATGGAATTGGATGATATATATTCCCTAGTAAATTCTTATATATAGAAAATGTCAGATAACAATAACATTTAAAAATTAACCTTTACTTGAAATACATTATCCAATGTATTATTCCAATCCTAAAATATAATGATTTAAATAATTTCATTGAATTACTACAAAATCATATTCATTTTTATAAAATCATATTTTATCATATTTTCATCTGTTGTTAGTGACATTTCATTGTTACTAGTTATTCAGTAATTAACTACTCTATGTTCTTCTGCATGTTTTGTCAAATAAGTTTTGGTTCCCCTTATTATGTTATTGTAATATCATTAAGATTTATATTTACATAATATATACTATATTTATTCATTCAATTTATTTATATAATCATTTTTATTGAAGATAATGTAGAATGAATCACATTGCATCATGGTGATGATATACCGTAAATACGCACGAGCAACGATATCATTCCCATAAATATAGAATGGTATTGAATTTTTCATTTTATAATATTTTAAAATTAATAAAATTTTATAATAATCATATAGAGTTGTTATTTTCCATCATTATACTCATCCATGTAGGATAGTGGTTAAAAAACAGATTACACCATGGTCTGGAGATCGTAATTCATATGTACACAAATGTGCTGATTTCATTATTCGTAGGATGGATAGAATGTAGTATATGGTTATTAAATTATTATAATAAAATTAAATTATATAATTGATAATGTATTTATTTATTTATAATGAAAGGAATCGGGAATTAGAAGTAGAATACGAAATATGTTTGAATGAATAGGTAGAAGAAGTTACCTCTTCTTTGATGTGCTTCCTCTAAATCTTCCCTTATAAAACTAGTGTTGAATGTTCAAGAAGATTATAAACTCTAGAATTTAACTAGGGAAGTTAATAATGGAACATTTTATGGGAAAGCAGATCTTAAAGGCTCAATGTTATGTAAAGAGTTGGTGGAAGAGGTTCCATTTTATAATTGAGGTGAGGGGCAGTTTTGAAGACCCCATAAATAATAATTTAGAATATAATTAAAAACTACCCAAAAATCTCCAAATGTGTCCCAATATACATGATACTATGAGATATAGTTCTATTATCTTAAATATAAAAAAAATTTACAAGTTTTCTATCAATTTTAACCATAGTGTTTTAATTAACATTTACTTAATATATATAATTTGTAACCATGGTATCAAATATTTAAATATTAAAAGGGTATAATATTTACTTATTATAGGTCAATGAGAAAATAAATAAACTAATTAAGACATTTTATTTCCATATATAAATTATTCTATATTTTTAAAAATGTATTAATATTTTTTATATAATTTAATAAATTTTTATATTCATAAACAAACAATAGTGTCAATTGTGACACTATTAAATTAATTGAATTTTAATAATATTTAGATTACTATTTAACTTTGATAAAATAACTATCACAATTTTAATTAGAATATGTCTTTTATAAAATTAATTTGACAAATTAATTATACCAAATTATATTAATTTTTATATGGTTAATAAAATTTATTTTTTACCTCCATTAATAACATAATTACTACATCAATTTTGTCTAATTTTTTAATAAAGTGATTTGTTGAATAAAAATAAATATATAAAACAAAAAAAAGATAAATCTAATATTTTTAATAATAATAAGTGTAGTTGAATTTTTATTTTCAAAATACTATATTAAAAATATTATAATTTTTGAAACATGAAAGTGAAAACATTAACACCGTAATAAATAAAATAAATTAATTGTCATAATCACTTCTATTAGGTTCCAAATGTGCAGCAACTAGATCCTTGGATGGTTATAGATGAGATATACTCAACCAATAATATCATGTGTTTGGATATTTTATGATTATTAGTATTTTAATGAAAACAAAATTATATATTTCTCATTATTTAATTAATTTTTACATCATCAATGTATAAGTCATTATGGTAATTATTTATTTTTGAAAAAAAATGAATAGAATGATAAAGAAAAAAACATATCTTCAAAAATAGTATTTTTAATCATAAATATATTACGTATAACCTTATAAAAATTATTTTTTATTAAAATTGGAGTGATACATATTTAACTATTCATTATATTAAATAAAGTAAATGTTCTGATCTAATCCAAGTGGCTTCCAAAGGACACCATTTCCACCCAAAAATGATTTAGGTTGAGACACACTCATCTAATGATTTTAAGACATGTTTTAGAGTAATGTTTAATAGTATTTTTACCCTTAATTACAAGATTTACCCTTTTACAATAATAATAAAAATAGCCAAATTTACTATTAAATATGCCTAAAAATAAAATAAAGCTATTTATTTTATTTGGACACATTGATTCAAAATTTAGAATCCATTTTATAATTTTAAAAACACATAATTTTCAGTAATTAATTTAAAATTAATATTTTTTCCAGTAAAATAGCATGAGTTTAAGAAGTTATGACATTAGAAAAGATTGAAATGTTTTGACATCTAAATTATGAATGATAAGAACTTATTATATTTATAATTTAAAACCATTAAATATAAAAATTTAAGAATATAAATTATTTTGTTGAATGTAGTTTTTTTAATTAAAATTTATCTTATTTCTACTATTGATCAAATTTTGAAAGTTATTAGAAAATTTTTAAATATTCATCAAAAGTAAATTTTGATAAGCCTATTCCAATAAAAATCATCATATTTTCATATATAAATTATTAATGTGTCAAAATCATAATTTAAAATTCATCTACATTAAAAGGTGGAAAATCACCCTTTTAAAAAATATTGGATTTTATACTTCAAATAGAATTTATTCAAAACCAATAAAAAAATAACTATAGGAATAATATAAAATATCTTTAATAAAAAATATTTTTCATTAATGTCAATTACTAACATTAATTCACTTCAATTATTAAGAAAAAAAATAGCTGATTTATATTTTTCATAAATAACTGGTAATTAATAACATCACCATACATTTTCATAGGTTTGTAATATTTTATTTGGTAACCTAACAAATATGATAATATGGTCATTTTATATTAAGTGCATCTCATGGGTCATTTTAAATTACTAATATATGTATTGTAAGCTATTGAAGAATTAAACATATTTATTGAAATTTTTTCATAAAAATATCTTGGTGTTACAGTATACACCTTTCGCTAGACCGTGAGGATTGTGACTAACCCTCATGCCATATCACGAGTTGGATTGGTTTCTTGAATCCATTGTGGCCAATTTGGATCATGAAATTGATTATAAGAGGGAATTTTAAATATAAATATTATTCTATAGCACTCCTTGTTACTCATAAACAATGAAAATATTATGACTATGTAGAGGTGTATGAATGAGTGTGTGTCAATTGTATCAAAATAACCCTTAATAATTATACAAATATACTATTATTTGAACAACCTCTCTCCTTAACAAGGAATTTGAATCGAGAAAACATGTAAAGGGAGATAAAATAAATATTTACGTGGTTCCACCACATTTGCCTACATCCATGGAGCATACAATAGTGATCTGTCGATGTAAAAATTTACTAAGTGTATTACTTGTTTCATTACAAATTACACCTTCCAAACTAATCCTCCATATTTGTAACTCATACAGAGTATAGAACTCAATTATCTTAATAACATATAAATCTAACAAATCCTCTAAGAAAAATCATCTCGACCATTAAAAACCATGAATGAGATTACAACAATTATAGTTTATCAATCAACACCTCCTTCATCCATGTAATGAATCATCATGGACATACAATGAGGTAATGTCATGTATTTTCCTTTATTCTCATCATCTCCATCAAACATAGTTATGTAATTCATCATTTTCAACAATCCATACTTCTTAATTTTTTATATAAAAACATATATCTTCAATAACAAGAGAATATATAAGATTAAATTCAAAATTATTGTCGATTTTTCTAGAATATATTAGAAAACTAATTCAAAATATTTCATTAATATGATTTCAATTTTTGAAAATATGATTACTATAACATCCATAAAATATTAAAGACATTGAAATATTGATTTTCTTCTTGACTCAACTCTTTTTTTGAATACCCATCACCATCACAGCGTGATTCCAATATCCTAGGATATTTATATCTTAAACTACAACATTCATGATGAGCCCAAATAATATAAATTTTTTCTAACGAACCATTCATAAAATAAACCTATATTAATGGAATATACCCCATTTTTTGGAAGGTCATAATATATCATCTTTTTTATTTCATGGGACATTATTATCCTCTCTTGTAAGATTTTCCCTACATCTCTAATATGATGATATCTAATTTTCCAGGGGGATTCCATTAAAGAGTGAATCATTTCCCCCGGTAGACACCTTAAAAAAATTAAAATCTGGTATCACTATTATAGTGTAGAACATATCATTATTGAGTGACCTATCAATATTTATTCTATTACGAAAATCAGTTAATCCTACGCAGCATTGAATTATTCTTATCCAAGTATTAGTTTACATTTATATCTGTTCATTGAATCATGATTTATTCCTACATGAAATAACCTACCATTAAACCACTGAAAATTTAATCCCTTTGAAACATTTCGTGATGTAATCTATAGTTTTGTGGAACAATCACTTTCTTATATAAACAATATTCATATATTTTTACAAATACCACAAATCTCTATAGATTAAATTCATTGTGACACTTTAAACACTTTAAAAAGATCATATATACTCTATTTATAAGTATCCACAATAACTATAAAATAAAAATAAATAAAAGAATATATTTACATTAAAATAGAATAAGGCCTTCTGGAATATTGTGACTCTCCCCTTACTAATCATCTAAAATTTGCGGTTAATTACCCATAGAGACAACAAGAAATGAAAGAAACTCATGATGACAAAATTAAATGAAACAACATAAATCTATACTAATCTAATGTTTTGGAATCAATTAAAATATAGACTTTTTCCTCCATTAAATATATAAAATATCCCTCGTAGTTTATGAATGATCAATTCCACTTAGATAAGTATGTTGTTGATGTTTCCATGTGGATAATTCTTCTCATTCAATTTCATATATTAATTTCAACAACATAATTACATACCCTTATTTTAGATCCCCTTCCATGTTGATGGGTTTCTTGGCTAATTCATTTATTTTTATCTGAAAATTCATTGACCATGTGATAATTCTCCCTGTGTATGTCATTATTTAACCATTATGTTGGTTCCTCTACAACCATTATAGTTGGATATTGAAATTTTACTCAAGGTAAATAACATATGAAGAATATGTAAGTTCAATTTTATTTTTACACTGGTCCAGTTTTACACATTTGTATCTTTTTGTAAATTTATTATATTCTTATACTGGTACAAGTTACCCTACTGTAGAATCTGATTAATATTAATCATCCATATTTATTTAATTTTACGAACTGTCTCTATTCACTTACGTTCATGGAAAAGTGATTGTTCTTAAATATAATCAACAACATCTGATCCATTCTTATATAACTAAGAGTTACTCATACATATCCTCAATAATCAATTAGTTACTCTTAGATAGTATACCATCATCCTTGATACTATGGAAAATTAAAATTCCATAATAATCTTAAACCAATGATTAATTACACTTATTCAACAATGCTAGTTTTTAAATTATTCTTATCCCATTTTTGTGAACTCTAGTTTTAGTGTATATAGCCTTATATGACATAAACTTAACATAAAAAACAATAAAATAAATAAATTTTTAAAAAATTAAATAAAAATTTACTATAATGCCATTAAATACATAAAAATAAACTATTTTTTTTACAATGTTCTAAACACTCCTCAAAACCTAAAATTTAGTAAATTTCCAAAAAATATGAAAACTGTGTGAATTAAATAATTTAATTACAAAGTAACAAAAAATGAATTTCTATGTTCTATGAATTTTTGACACAATGATGGTATTGTTCCAAACCATCATCCTAAATTTTAATTTAACAGTAGTCAATACAAGGTCACTAAAAGTCACACTATATAAACATACAACAACCACCACATGTGAAATCAAGTTATAAATAACTCACCCCATGTACTAATAACCATAATAAGAAAAATAATTTAACATAATCGTGACATACCTCTAATTTTTGATGGATATCCATTTTTTTAGAAAATAATATCTGAATCATTTTCATCTTATATCGACACAAAACTAATGATATTTGACATCCAAAAAGATTCAAACACTTCATTTTCAATGGAAAATTTATGTAGAAAAAATATGGCTACTACCTCTTGATTTCTCTCTAGTGTTAACTCAAACACCTATGTTTGAGATGAACCTTCACCATCTACTAACATTATGATAACATAATAGAACCATTATAAATGCTCAATATTTCTTTATGTATGACACTCCTAAGGTGTTCTATCTCACTAGGTTCTAATTTTCTTATTTTCCCCAAAATTGTATTTCACATGAGATAACCAACTATGAGTTTATAAAGTTAATTCCCAATACTAACTGGACAGATAGGTCACCTCTTAACCCAAAATATTACTTCGTCATACCCTTCTATGAGCCCCACCTAACAAAATCGTTTTCCTAGTTATATTATCATTATTCAAGGTTTAACTCCTTCGTCAACACCTAGAACACTACATCAGAAAAGGAGATCATCTAGAAAAAATTCTTTAGTACCCTAATAAAACATAGAATATTGTCCTTAAATCATCACATTATAGGTATTTCATAACCATCCAATATCATTAGATAATATAAAAAATTCATAAAATTAGTATCATATTCTATTATTGAAGTCCCCCCGATATCAAACTCTTGAACAAATGGGCTTAGTATACCCTCAAAACCTCAAGGAAATTTTTCTCGAATAATCGCACCTAAAACCCATTCTACGAAATGCAATTATGTCTACCAATATTCAATTGGTAATCCCATTAGTGTTTCACGGATCACTTAAGAATGTTTTTTAAAATCTTCACCAAACCCTTGAGTCATATCAATTCAATAAAAGAAAATCTAAATTGGAATAATCTAGTACTTCTCTTCATGGGGTGGCCTCTCTTCCAAAAATGATAGAGCATGGTGAGACAAGAAATTCATATCTTGATATATTATAGAAATATTAACTTTATATTCCCCCACCCAATACTCTAAAAAATCCATATAAGACTCTTCCTTGACTGATCATCAAACTATCAACCTAGATAAAATTTTTGTTTCGACAACCCAAGCTAACTATGATATTTTGTTTGTCTCTAATGTTCATATCCTCCCTCATGATCCCCAATGTTATCATGCATCAATGGAAACACATATCCTAACATAATGGCCACAATAAGAATACACTTCCCCACATTCTCATCATCTTCCCCTTAGTGATCTAATAATTGTCATTGAAGTGGTATATCATCGGAAACCATGTTCCATGATTAGTTTATATAGAGAAGTTAAAATATCACAAATATTATAATTTGAAATGGAAAAAGAGTTCTACTATCACATAAACATACCAACATACACCCAAGTATCATACCATCTAAACATATGACCCCAACAACATATTCTAGCAGTAGAAACAACATCCACCACACACACACACATAATATATATATACCTGATATCACCAAGAACCATAAACCTCAATTATTCAAGTATAATTTTACGAAAAAAAAATACGGTAAAATACCATATAACATGTAATTTAATCATTTAACAATTAACCCATATCTTTATATAACCAAGTACCCAGTAATATAGAAGAACATGCATTTCATGTGATACATACATGCCTAAAATGATGCATGAACACCCACATAATCTATATAAGGTAGTTAAATTATCATTATAAAAATGAAAAAACTATAAAAATATACATCACCTTTAAAAAATCAAATATCCATAATACCAAAAATAAAAACAACAACCAAAACCTAGGAATCAAGGGAATCTATTAAACAATAATTAAATACTCACCAATATAGGGATTATTTTCTTGTCATATTCATCCTAAACCACAATACACAATCCTAAATGAAAAAGTAAATCCCAATTGATTCCATTTTAAAAATGATTCTATGATAGAAATGTATAAGGAGCCCTAATAAGATCCCTCGAATGAAAACTGAGCAAATGTACCACTAGCCTTCGCTGACCCTTCTAGATTTTCCATGGCTATTGACTAGTGGAATGGATTTTTGGTCGAACTATGTGGATAATACCCCATCCGGAATAAATTAAATCATGTAACAACAGAAGTTGAATACATAAATAATATAAATTGCATAATATCAAGTATACTGATCTACCAATAAATGTCGTTTTATTAATGTGTCTTGTGGTCATATTAGATTTATTATTCCCAAACTACACTTCTAATATGTAATATTATTGTTGTTGTTCAATGTTTGTCCCATAAGGATTTTGGTATTTGTTGACATCCACTGGGCAAAGAACGCTTTGGTGTAAGAGCCCTCTCATGGTGGATTGATCTTGGGGAATCTAATGCTAAGTGAAGTGGGAATTATATCAGTGATGAAGAAGGGATAGAAATCTATTTTGGGGTTAAAGAGAATAGATAAAATTATAACATGGTATGATTTTATGATCTTGAATACTAAGGATGAAAATGACACAAGTAGGCTATATCCATGAAAAACAGATCTATCAAAGAGAGAACAATTCCTTGCTCTATATATAGATAGAACCATGATGCATTATGCATAACATTAGAGGTTTAAAGTCTCATAGTCTTGTGGGCATACCTATTCTACAAAAACCAAATAAGGTCCATTCATTCAAAAATCCTATAGTCAAGGTATTTTAAAAAACATGGATTTATAATGATTATTTATCTTTATTACTATTACATAATATTACCATGTTTTGAATTGATAATTTACTGTATTAAATCCATGTGACTCTCAATCACTACCTTTGGCAGTTTAGATACTCATGGTAGAATCGATTATAGAGATAATAGAAATTGAAAACAATGTTAACTTGCCAAAATAGATTGATATTAAATGATTAAAAAACATTAATGAATTATGTTTAATTAATTATAGAAAATAAAACTGATAATAAGAAATTCAATCTTACAAAAAAATTGTAATTCTACTCAATTACATACATGATATAATAACATGAACAAGTGTAAGATATGTTTGATGTAGATTAATGATTGAGATGGTGGATGAACATCACATAGTGCTGGAGATGAAATATATTTAAGTAACACTTTGCAAATAAATGATCAATGATTGAGTAATAATAAAAACAATTAATAAAATTGAAAAAAACTATGTATAGAGAAAATGGATGGATGAAAATGTAGAGAGAATCATGAGAAAACAATAGAAATAAAAAAGAATATATACCATCTATCAATAATGAAACTGCACTAGGTAAATTATTGGGATGTTACATGTTGTGTAATTGTGTTTCACTTTGTAGAATTCCAATTCATGTTTGCTTCCATGATTTTTGAAACTGTGAAAATATCATTTGAATATCATTCATAGATTTGTATCTTTGAATCCTTTCTTGACATGAATGTTCGACTCATTATGTGTATTTTTATCAATTCATTATATTTCAAGAGGGAATTTAATTAAAATGGTACATGATTTTTATTGGAGATTGTAATAATCGAATGTCTTGGTTAATTGAAATTCCTCACAACATCCTTCATGACCTGACCATATGTTCTGAAAATTTTCTACTCATTTTGTAATGGAGTTTTAAAATTTATACCGGGATTTTTTGGTCAGTTTCATTAGGTTTTGATTTGAATCCTTGACAACATATTAATTATAATAATAATAATAACCCGCATGGATTATTGGGTAAAAATATGGATAATAATTAAGTAAATAATTGAAAATTTTATATATGATTTCAGATTATCAAATTCTCCTAGATATGAACAATTTCATATCCTTGAAAAAACAAACATACCTATAGGGGTTTCAAATTGAAATAATGTTTTAAAAATAGAAATACTAAATTAAAACAATGGAAATAAAACAATGTGTAAGTAGATAATTTTGGTCTCTAGAATCATCCTTTAATAGAGAATTAGTTATGCCCCATAACAAAGTTATATATTCAATTTCATAATCTTTTGGTTACAATTTCATATTTATTCATTGAATTCCAACCCATTTTCAATTTACATCATTAATAACTTTCTCTCATCACTCAGGGTGAAATGAAAATAAATTTATGATCATAACCTGAGTACATGTTTTTAACCCTTGGTTTTCATTGGTTCTATCATCTCCTCTTTGTAAAGAAAAATAATAAATCAATAATGAGGGCTTCAACAACTAGGTTCAAATTACTCTAAGGATATAGGAATGAGGGTAAATATTAAAAAATAAGATAAAAATGTTGTTATTATATGAATTATAATGCATGAGTGTTATACAAAGTGTAAATAAATGACTCCCCCATAGCTAAAGACGTACACACCCCAGAGGATAATGCTGGATCCATGAATGTATCAATTAATTTAAAAAGTGCATCATGTTCATTTTTTTCTTTTTATTTTGTAATTTTTTTTCAAAATTAATTTTTATTCAAGATCTTACATTCATCCCCTAACAACATATATTCATTCAAGGAATTCATCAGTCTACAAATGATGACTTTTTATCATTCTTTTACAGAGTCCAAATATATTATTCAATTGTATTTTTCAAAGGAATAGAATATATATAAAATTTCACAATGTAATATTACAACATAGTAAAATGGTCTGAGTCAAATCATCCCATGTATGTTGTGGTGAAATTTCTCCAACACTTTTTCAATGTAACGTTAATTAGTATACAAAGAGCACAGTATGAAGGGTTAATAAACTAGTAATAGCTACACCCTATAAGGCAATTAATGGGCTATACAAGATTAATAATTGAAATATGTAATGTGGGTATCAAGAATATGTTTCACAAGAAATATTTCGTCAATATTTTTAAAAATTGTTTTTGTTCTATCATAACCTCAATATTCTCTAAATTCATTTTATGATAGGTTTACATTCCCTGTTTTCACTCAATAAATATGATCAAAAATTAATATGTCATTGTAGGATCAGAATATTCATGGTAATGGGAGTAAATGATGGATTGGTGCCTCTCGATCCATTCTAAAGGACAAATGGGTTGAATTCTTCCAACCCATACATTGTACCAGGCTGCAAACAACAAAGAACAATAGCAAAGCTGACTAACCAACATCAAAAAGTGCATTATTGTAGTGCAGCCATTGTATTAAAAAGTTATACACCTCTTTGGACTTCTATACATCAGCCATAAATTCACCAGACTACAAACCACAAGGCAATATTGACCTTGTTGGCTTCCATTCACTATAACAATATGGACTTCCGGTGCAGTTTGTGGAACAATGGAATTTCTTCATCCTTTAATTACCAATTTCGAGCATTGGTTTAGATAGTGATTGAGAATATTGAATCTCCCCCAAAATGTTCCCACCATATAATAGTGAAATTCTAACTCTTTATTTATGTAGAGAACATTCCAAAACCACATAAATTTATGTGATTTCATTCTACTATTTTTTTCCCCATCGAATTTATATGATCTGTTTTTCTCTTTGTTTCTACCAGTATTTTCCACTACTGTAAAATATTTAAAAATTGAAATCCCTAAAAGTGAAAAATAATGTAATATTCAAATTAAAATTAATTTCAAAAATATTGAATTTGAATTAAACTACTAAAAAGAGTAATCATTCTAAAAAATCTAAATATTGGGAAAACATTGATTTCCACAATTTCCATCATAACCATTTCATTCATCTATATGAGTATAATTAGTTTCTTGTTTAAATAATTCTTCCAAATGATAAATGAAACTTAAATAAATAGAAAAAACAAAAAAATTCATGTGAATTTGAACTGAAATTTAACAAAAACTCCGCCAACATAGAATGAGATTGTGCTCCACTGTCCATGGAATTACCTTAGTATGGTATGATAGAGTTATATTAGATTATTTAATTGGATACTAGAAATTTTAATTCTAAGGAATCAATAGCACCTTGTATATCGTGGTATTTCATAGAAAAAGTTGAGATATCTTGATTTTGGACTTGGGATACCAAAAAAATGTGTTAGAAATATAAATACCGCACTGAATAAAATGTTAACCACAAGGGATAACCATTTTGAATGTTGTAAAATAAATAGGTTCACACAGTAAAAGGTAATTAAATAAATATAATATATATTTTTGTCTTTTTTATACCATATTAATCAATGAGAGTTGTACATATAAAATATATTTAAATGGACTACTAGGATAAAAATTAACTAAAATAATGAGTACATTTATGAAATATGGGTTTCCCATGATAAATATCTAACAATGATGTCATCAGCTCGACATATGAACCAATTTATTAGTTAGCATCTCACATTAGCTCACCTCTCCTATGTATTCTGTAGCTACTCAGGGTAGTGTCCTCTAACTCACAAGGTCATTTAGATGGATTGATAAATTTAGAAGAATATCTATCCATGATCTAGTGTTGAAGGAAAATTCATTGTGCTTATGGTGGTGGATTCTAATATCCAATCACAAATGATACATATTGAAGTTGATGCCTGTCCTTGTCTAGGTGTTCAATCACTCATTGAAAAGGGATAAATGGTGCGACAGGTGCATCAATGACCATATATTAAATAAAGTATCTAGATATAGATACTATAAAATTTAATGATTTGAGAAATGTGACAAATAAAATGGAGAAAAATTAGTGCCCCTTATATGGGAAGTGAAGTGATATAATCATGAATTGAAATGAAAGTACTAAAAAATACCAATCATAATATCATCATACCAAAATTAATGGAGGGGAATAGAAGAAACTATAAATTATCTATGCCAGCATTGAAATTGTCAACAATCTAGTCTCAAATAGTGTATGGATGAAACCTTCCCTTCTGTTCAATAGTTATAATAGATGAAGGGGATGGATGGTTAGCTGTGGATAATGGAATTGTTGTTCTCGCATCTATTTTATTGGTGTGTGGTGGGTAGGTAATGATATATAGAATGGTCATAGGTATTATAGTTGAATCGACAAAGGGTACCTTAATGGTAATTGTGGTTGTTTGTCCATGGCCCCTACATGCATGTTCTTACAGATATAATCTTATGGCAGTTGGTTCAATCAACTATGATGGTAATTTGATCAGGGTTTTGGATGGGGAAGTATTTATAGATTACCATTACCCAACATGGGATAGTGATGGTGATGAAGGAATAGTGAACTGGGTGAACTCATCGAACATGACACATATGTTATAGGAGATATGACACATATATTCCTATACGGAGAGAAAAATATCTCACAGATCCACGGTATAATAGGGGGTAGGATAATCATTTGGATAGGTGGTGTTGATGTGTGGAAAATTGGTAGGATTAGTGGTGGATATGGAAGATGTATATCTTTGGGGGGGATGTTGGTGGTGAGGTGGGTCATGTAGGTGGTGAGGGGTTTGTTGGATGGACTCTTGGAGATTCATCAATAACAGTGTCTACTCATAGTTCCCACAAGTATGTATCATTCTTTTTTAATAATAGATTTTTCTTATACAGTATTATAAAATCATTATATTCTATTGGATCAGTAAAAGTGTGTGGCAGGGTGGCATAAAAAATTCTATGATGGATGGATAGGTGTGTGATGAATGATCCCCCCATCAGCATGCCTCACATAATCTATGTGTGGTCTCTGTAATAGTATAAGAACTAAGATTCAATGTTGAAGGCTTGGCCACCCAAGAATGATGTGAGTATAATTCCATCCATCTGAATAACACTGGCACAAGACTCGGCATAGAAAAACTAGGCATGTGTTAGAGCTCTATGTAGGATACATTATGCTTGGACATGGACCATGGTGGACTTGGTGATCCTAGATTCATGCTTAGTGTGAGAATTTTAGGAAGTCATCCACTATAGCATCCTTGAATCAATATTTTTGTCCTCGTGCTACTATATATAGAATACTTGGGATATGAAGAAAATCCTCAGTATAGATTACTATGCCAATTCCAAACTCGTAAAAGAAATATCATGTGGTCTTCCTCTTATTCTAAAGCAGATACTGTCATCTGCAATATCAAAAGTGGAAGGAAACTCTATAAATAACTCCTGGTACGTCTCTTCACATACCTCAATAATGGATGGAATATGGAGGTTCTCAAGAAGCTATGGGAACTCTAGGTTATATGGAGGTGATCAAGGATGTCCATATTAATTGTTTTATTGTTCCCCATTTTTTTCCCTGGAATTAGATTAGTGAAAAATGATGTTTGGGTCTATAATTTTGATATTATGATGTATATTTCGGTGTTCCGTATCATATGATTCATTGTAGTTTGATTGTGTATCCTCCTATGTTCTGTGTATCTTAGAGGCTTCAATGAAAATAGAGGTGGAAGTCATGAGAGATGGTGGTTGTATTGGAGGTTTAGTACCTAGTCATCAAATGATTCATTCCATGTTTTTGATGGATTTTTCTATTTGACCATTCAACATTCCATCTTGTATTCAGTTTGTAGGCATCTCATATATTGAATTGAATTTCACATTTTCAATGAAATCCTTTGAATACATTATTAGTGAAATGATTTCTTCAATCAAAAATGATTATTATAGAATGTCATAGTTTTAAATAAACATTATTCTATAAAGTATTGATGACTACCTTCACAATTTCATGAACTATAGAATCAAATTCTACCCATTTGGAAAAATAGTTAATGAAAAAAGGATATTAGATTTTCCATGAGAATCGGGAAATGTTCCCAAGAAATATGTCCCTCAAAAATTGAATATTTCATCTTCAGTTATTAGGTTTTGGGGCATTTTGTTCCTTTTTCCAATGCTCTCAGTTCATTATCATTGCTCACAATGTTGACAAAAATATCATCCATCATCATGAAGTATTGGCCCAAAAAGTCCAAATTGTAGAATTTTTTTCCACTATACACTATGGCCACTGATGTCCTCTTATTGTATATGCATGACACATTCCTAAGTCATTTTGGATTTCATCTTCTAGAATGTAGTGACGTAAAAATCCATCACCACATTAGTTGAAAATGAGTGGTTTATCCTAGTAGTAGTGTGTAGATTGAGCATGAAAACTTCTACATTATTGGTAGAATTGGACTGGGTATTGGTATCTTATGGATAGATAATTTTCAATTTCATAAAACCTGGTTGTTACATTATTTTTAAGCTAAAGTGAGTTTTATTAGGGATGTCCACTTCAATGTTGAGATCATTTCCATCATTAATAAGGGAAAGTGGATGTCATGATATTAATTAGTGAGAAATATAAGTGTTCCTTTAGTATCATGGATGAAAATATATAACTCTTGATGTAGTAGGATCCAATGAGTTAGTCTTGTCTTGAAGACCATTTTTTCCATCATATATTTCAATAAAGAATTATCATTGTGCAGAATCACTATTGATAATACTAGAGTGGATAAAAATTTATAAAAAACATATATAGTTTCTAATAGTTCATTCTATATGGGTTTTTACAAAACATATTAAATTTTTTTTGTGTGACTAGCATAGAGGGTAGCATAGAATATGAAACTGACAAACTCTCCAAGAACATTTCTAACAACAATGTTTTTGTGGTCGCACATCAATTTAGATTCATTTTCTTAATATGGTGAAATGACTAAATAGTTAGATATGATGATTTTTTTATAAAGTTTTGAGCACCAGATGACATTTTTTTGTAAAATAAAATAGAAATTCATTTAATAATAGGTCTGTTAGTAGGGTGGAATTTTTTTGATCAACATTAACAAATTACTAATAGAATCCATCATGTCTTATAAAACTCCTTATGCTTTTAATGATTATGCAATCAGGTAAATATTTGATCACATTTATTTTGGATGGATAAACATCAATGCAATCCTTGTAATTTTTTTCTTTAAAGAATATTCCTCAATAAACCCTAATGTGGTTTTTATTCTAATTTAAATTAATATTTCATCATCACATAATCGTAAGACTAACTGTGTATTTTTTAGGCAGACCATTAAGGATCTACCAAAATATAAAAAGACAACCATGATTATTTCTAATAATTCCTCCTCCATATCATGGAATATATGTGTTACACATATATGAAAAATTCCTAGTGCATTACAAATACCAAGAAACATGCTCCTGTAGGTGAAGTAACCAAATGAACATTTGAAACATGTTTTACAAAAATAATCTAGGTTGAATACAATATGATTATGTCCCAAATATCAATCTAGAAAATAATTAAATTAATTTCCATCTATTCTCTCCAGTATTTTATCAATAAATATAAATTATAAAGGGATTTTCTAATATTCTGCAATAGATTTTCGTAATCTACACATATTAGCCATCATTTAGTGGTGTGAGTTGAGAATAATAAACCATAATAATTATTTTTTACTGTGAATAAACCATTCATTGGATATATTAGTAGTGAGCTCAACCACCTGCTATCAGAGATTGAAAAGGCTATTATAACCTAGAGAGATTTAAGTAATCATTCTTAACAAATTCGTTCAATAGTGGAGTGAATCAACTCTATTGCTGACGTTTGGGATATTCACCTTCCACTTTTTATAATTTTATGGGTTCATAAATCAGGGTAGATTCTTTTAATGTCAGCCACACCTTAGGAAATTTTGTGATTATGTATTTTAAAAACATCAATTAATTATTCCTATTGTTAATTGTTACAAAGTCATTTCTGAGTTATTTATTACTAGTAGTGCTTCAGCAGTCTCTACAAAGGAATATGAGACTGTACTTGGTAGGGGTTTCAGTTCTTGTGTTGGTGGCAGAATGACTGAGGGTATAAAATATTGGATGGTATCATTTTTATAAAGATCTATATAGTTTACTTCATCAATGTCATATTCATACCACTACTTGAAAGTGGCTCTATACCCACCCATTTATATCAATGGTTTATAAAAATTGTGTTTTTTCTAATACCGATGATTTTGTTAAAAGTGTTAGTATACTGACACAAGTTTGATGTTTTTATCAGGATCCTCTTCCATATTTCTCATTTTATCACCCATGTATACTTTGATCCTTTTCCTCCCCACCCTCTCCTCCCATCCTTATCCTTGACCTCCCACCCTTACCTCTACCTCAGAAACATTCTTCCTTCCATCCTCCATCATTCCTCCATGGTCGTCTCTTCCTCTCCCTCCTAGAACTACCTTCACCTCTCCAAACCCACCTCAGCCTCTTTGGGTACCTCCACCTCCTCCGCCTCCTCCCCACCGCGGCCAATGCCACCTCCACCTCCCGGTCGTCGCCTCTTCCTCCGTGGTAGACTCCGCTTATGCCTCCTCCTTTCTGCGACCAACTCCACCTACTTCTCATTTTATCTAGTAATAAAGGATCCATATTTATATATTCATCCATATTATATGTGTATTTCATGGGTTCTTTGGTTCTGTGTTGGTGTATTAATTTATGATACTCTATGATCTTCAACTTATTATCATTCCTTTTAGCCAAATCTTCTCTCAGTTTTAGCCAAAACCTAGGGTTGGTTTTTTTATATAAATCAGGGTTATTTATTTTTGGTTGTGTTGATTGTATTATTGGTCCTCCTATTCTTATGTCCACTGAATTTCTATCACCTATTTCTGTATTGAGGTGTGTTTTATCCATACATCACTCTTTAAAGTTTGAAACATGATTTCATGGGATTTCAAACATAAAATGTTAATGGAATTTTACTTTTTGTATGTTTATTAAATATTTTTTACAAAAATAATTTATATTACACTGGATCACATAAATTCAAAGAGGTGTTCATTTTTGATTTCTTGTTTAATTTTTTTTAATTTCATATATACATGATCTATTTTTTTATATTCACTTTGTCTCATTAAAAATTGTAGCCTAACCCATGATAGGTGTGTTTGGGTAATGTCCCGAACTCCGAAGCCGAGAGGAAGTGCATTATTTTAATAAATTTCATCATACAGTGAATCATGTCTTGAATGAATGATCAGTTTAGTAGCCATGGAAGTATAAGATACATACATGAGTTATACCTTATATTATAAAATGAAAAACAACAACATTGGGTATCCTTTTTACCCAATCATATCCCTTCGCTTATCCCTATAAGATGGTCATAATATACATCTTCGCGTCATGGGAAATATACAACATAGAATGGGGTGATCTCAGATGCGTAGTAAGGGAAAATAATATAGTGAAAACTATAAAATATTACAGAAAGAAGTGTAATAAAAATAAAATCATTTTTAACATAATCCAGAACAAAATATGGAAATAATATATCAAACATTAACATATAAACATGCACTTGGATATTTTACTTGTCAAATAATCCAATGTAATAACTGATTTCATAATGAGGGAATGCTTAATGTCAGATATAATTACCACATAGTCAAGGCATCGTGCCAAGACTAAAAAAACAATTTTGTAAAGGCCCTATGGAAAGAAAATATTTTGTCTCATGAGACCTACTGATGCTTTGAGGGGCTATAGAGGGACCCACTGATCACTTACTATGTCCACTTCATTCCTCATATTAAAATGATGAAACATAACATAAATATTACTACTAAAACTACCACACAAAATATCAATAATTTATCCATAAACAATGAATGGAATAAAAATTGAACATCCATAGTCAAACATAACATAAATTATTAAATACAATATGGATGATTCTATTTTAATAAATCAATTTCAATCAAGAATAATATCCAGTAATGAATGTTGACATAGTTAAAAATAACCATTTATACTTTTTGAGAGAAATATCTCATTTTGTGAAAACATTTAAATGTCACACATTCATAAAGGAAGTAATTTAAAAAATGTTTGTGAATCAAATTATACATTACAACATTGAACAATTTGAAAGTAATTATCTTATAAAAATAATAATGTCCACATTAATAAATCCTTCAAACCATTTTGAAAACATGAAAATTAATGAGAATGATTTAGAAGAATAAATATTTAAACAATTTAAATGATATTTTAGTTAAAGAGTGCATAAAAAGAATCATTTGGATATTTCATTTATGAAACATTGACATTTATAATAAATATTTCCTAGAAAATACATACACATTATCAATCTCAAAAAATAATGATATTGAGGAATTAACCATTACATTGGCCTTTCAATTAGTTGAGGGTACATTCAACATCTTGTATAATTATCATGTTATATTGTTAATTTATAGTAGAACTATATTACTATTTATGATATCTTATGTGATTCATTTATTGATTTATAATAATTATTTAAAAATAATTTCCTTGTTAATGTAACATTTCAGGTAATAATTGCTTTCTTTGTCATACGTGTTTTAATATGTTATTCTTGATCGTATAAATTAGATAATTATTTAAATAATTCCATAATATAGAACATGATTTTTATATAATATATATTTAGAATTTAAATATTTTTAAAATATATATGTGTGTGAGTGTGTGTGTGAAATTGAAACATCATTCATGGAGATGGTAGTCCGTATGTACGCATGGACGTAGTTTCCATTTTCTTATAGTATGGAATGTAAGTTAGTGATTGGGATATATGTATATATATATATTGAATAGAATTATAATTTCATATATTACATACTTAGAAATAATGTATATTTTTATATTCATCTTTTATTGGTGAATGTGGAAATGAATGTCACCTTGTTGTGGACATGGTATGTCGTACGTACGCAAGAGAAATGATATCATTTTCATAAAAATAAAATGGTGTCTAATTCGATGGTATATTAATAATATAGAAACATTAAAATTTTATATTTATTATTTAAATTTGTTATACACATTATTATACCCATTCAAACAATTATGTTTTGAATAACAAACTACACCACGACTTGGAGATGGTAAGCTGTACGTACGCACTTATGGTGAATTTTTCATTCATATGATATATAGAATAATTAATATGGGTTTATAATATTTATAATAACCTAAATTTATGTATAAGGTACTGGAATTATAACTTTGGTATATAAACAACAAAGAATGAGAAAGTGGAATATGAAATGAACAATAAAATAGGTGATGAAATAATTACCTCTCCTTCAAGTGATTTTTTGATATTTGATCAAAAAGTCACCACAGGTTGGAATTATGATCAATGTAAGGCCTATTTGTTGAATTAAGAGTAGTTGTGATGCAATTGGACCCGGGGTGGCTAAGCCAAATGGATTTTGATGTGTGAAATTAAGAGGAGGGAAAGGAACTTTTTATAAGAGATGTGAGATGCACATTAGGACATGCTTTAAATTTTATTTTATTATAACATCATTTTCGTCTTATAATTACCCAAAATGGATTTCATTAAAGTTTATGGTGGGTATTGGTCTACATATTCTCAAATAATAGGTTTTAGAGAAGTCTAGGTCACCATATTAAACTTATCTTTTAGATTTAACTCTTATTTAAATAGTTTAACATTTAACATGTCGTCTTGTATATTCTGATAAATGGTTTGTAAAATTACTATAAAAAGACAAGAAAATGCCAAGTGATTTATTGTTGAGATATAAATCATTATATAAGTGTTTTGGACGAACATTATATTTTTACATATATTATATCATTTAATAATATATTATTTGTTTTAAAATATAATTTATGTCAATTTTGACACAATTTAGTATTTTGTTTCTTTTAAAGTCATAACAATATTATTTCATCGAAAAAATTATTGAATCAACCATATAAAATCATATCATCCTATAAAATTAGTGTAAATCATCATAAGAATCAATTTACATTTATTTTAATATTTATAATATCAATAATTTTAATATTATATTAAAATTTTAATTACTGAATAATCATTGTTTCATAAATAAAATTAATTATATAAT
The DNA here is from genome assembly GCA_963277665.1 of Viscum album. Lineage (NCBI taxonomy): Eukaryota > Viridiplantae > Streptophyta > Magnoliopsida > Santalales > Viscaceae > Viscum > Viscum album. The sequence goes on from OY728133.1 coordinate 1,678,211,080, forward strand.
GTCTAAAATTTACACATAAAATACCATTATATAGGAATTTTTTTTATATTTTTAAAAAATATTTATAGTCAAAATTATCTTATGTATATCCCATTATTAAAAATAGTTTAGTTTCTAGAATTTGAATTTAACACTTTTAAATCATTTTTAAATAAAATAATAATAAATGAACTAATCTTATTCAAGTGGATCAAAACAGATAATATTTTATTCCTAGGGTTTATTTAGTTCAATATAAACATATCTAAATGAATTAGGACATTTTTTCATGTAATTATAATATCATTTTTATCATTAATAACCCTATTTACTTTTAATCGTGGTAAATAAAATCAAAAGATACTATTCACCAAAAATTATTTTCATCATATTGAACAAAATTTTATATAATGATATCAACCGTGTCTCTCAAATTTTTGAAATTCAATTCACAAAAGCTGTAAAATTATGTTTATGCAAATTTTCAACTATGCCAAGAAGGTGGGTAAAAAACGGTAAAATGTTCAATAAAAATTATATATATATAAACTTATTATAAAATGAATCAAATGAATTCAAATGGAAAAATACAGGTATTATGTATCTATTTTTACAAAAAAAATATATATAAATAAAAATATTAATTTAAATAAAAATTTCAGTATTATAAAATAACGTAGTGTTTTTCACTATTCATCAAAAATTGAATGTTCACAAAAAAATACAGAAAAATCACCCTAAGTTATTTTTGATATTCCAGATTCAAAAATGAAGTCTATATTTCAAAATTCCAAACATATATGTTATATTAATTAATATAAAATTAATTCTTGTTGTCAAATCTTGAAATCATTTTTTAAAGTAAAACCTTTCAAAATATTAAAATGTGTTTATGTAAAATTTAAATGTGAAATTAATTATATTAAAATAAATTATATTAAATGATAAAAATATTATCTAGTTAAATTTTAAAACCACTCAAATGAATAATTTAACACTAAAAATAATTTTGATTAAAAATGTTGTTTTCAAATACAATTTAGTTTTTCACTATTCATCAAAATATAAAAGTAATCTGAAATGTTACAAATTTTTATCCAAACTAAATTTTTATATCCCTATTATAAATTTGAATTTAATTTTACTAAATTTAATATTTATGTGCCAAATATTCTACTTATAAAGGGTTCTCAACAAAATGGTGGAAAAACTACATTGTTTGAAAAATACAACTTTTATTTGAAAAATTGAATTTGGCCTTATATTAAGACCAGGAAAAAAAACATTTAATATTAAATGTATATAGGATATATAAAAAATTTAATATGTAGTTTATACTACTCATTAATTCTTTCTGAATTGCTAGTTTGGTAAGTTGTGGGGCACACAAACTCGTTGTGGCGTGTAACGCAAGCTATTAAATTACATTAAAGAGATAACATACTATGAAATCGTGAGGTGTTACATTGTACCATCCTTGAATAAATTGTTTCCCCTCAATTTTAAATTGTTTTCTAAAAATTGAAGTATTAAAATAGAAAATACCACTTTGGAAAACCACATCGAAAATAGGGTTAGTAAAATTAATCTTAGTAGGAGAAAAAGGGACATGAAAAACACATCACCAAATCGGTATTTTGATTAAGAGAACATTTGTGGAATTTATAGACACATAATTATAAGCAAAACATAATATTTATAGGGAGTGATTTTTGTTATAAATCACATAAAATTGAACAAAAAATGGAAAATTGAGGGCGTCAATTCCATAAATCATGCATAACTTAAAGTATCATCGATTGAAAAAAACATATGGCACTATGATAAGACATTTTTGGTTTTGATATCCAATACCTAATGTTTAAGAACTAATTTCATCATTTAATAAGAAAAAACAAATAATAATGGACAAGTAGAGTTTCATTTATTAACTAATTTCTACCACAAACACATCTTTCTCTCCAAAAAATAAATAAACTCAAAAATATTCTATTAATCCTAATCATATAGAGTTTAAAAATAAAATGTATTTATAAATAATATACCATTATAAAATAAAAACTATAATATACAATCTAGAACATCATATACTCTAGTGGTTGGTTATGTACCCTTTTTTCCATTCAGTTGTGGGTTCATGTCTCACGACCGTACTAGGCGTGAGGGGTAATCGCATGATCTCTGAGTTCTCGTTTATATAACAGTTCAAAAATTATCTTAAGAAAATTTTTAACCGTCAATAATAGTATCTTATTATATAACTGAATATATTACAACCATTAGACATGTCCAAAAAAACATGTGTCTATACTCACAGTCAAAAAATTTATAAGGAAGGTCAACATAACATAATGAAGATCTCTTTTCCCACATAATCATATGTTAATATCATCATCATGTATTCTCATAAAATTTGGTAATAAAATGAATTACTAAAAACCCATATTATATATGTTCATTCTTCATTATTCCATCTATAAAATATAGAATACTAGGTATACACCTAAAATCCATTACTGTTGTAAACTCCAACAATGATGGAATCAAAAAGGAATTAATTAATTCACATCTATTCAATAATATCCAATATACATTATCAACTAAATAATCTCGTTTTCTAAAATGTTTACCTATGCATGAAGAGCATATTATGTTTTATCTTTCATCCCACCATGTATTTTCCACAATTTTTAACATCCCATTATGTCACATTTCTTAATACCATATAATCTAAAATCCTCAATGAAATAGTAATAAAATACATTCCTAATTTATTTCCATATATCATATAACCAGTAATTTGTTGATACAACACTCAAATGAAATAATTATTTAAAAATATTATAAAATCTATAATCATTCCTCTTCATCTATGGTAGTATCATTACTAGATTATTATCCAATAGCCTCATTTCGGGTGTACACTGATGATTGGATCATTGATTCTGGTTGTGTCCAATATCATTGAAGATGAATTAATGTACATTTGAAACCATTTTTCTACCCATTAAATCATGTATTTGGTATCCCTTTTATCCACAAATATAACAAACAACAATTCTATTCAATCTTTTACCAAGGTTTTTCTTTCCACATTTATCATATATGGAAAAATCATACTTTCCCTTCATCCCTTTATCCATCTTTCTCAAAACCATATTTTTCTTCTATAGATTCCCATCAAAGGCGTAGTAATTAAAGAATTATTTACTTTTCTTATTGAAACATGATATATTTATTTATATTATGAGAATTTGTGGAAGTCTATCTCTCTTCAAAATTTTGTCTTAAGAATGTGAAATCTAATATCCTTCTTACATATTGGATCAAGAATATTGTTGTAGTTCTAATTCCATTTATTGGTTACCATTTCTAAATAATTTCATACACTATGTTAGTTTATGAATCACAATGAATAATTCCAATCATAAATATTACCTAATGTAATTTTTTTTTTCATATAATGCATAATCATAAAAATGTTTTCTTTCAGGAAGTATTTACTCATAAATTCATTCTAATGTTTGTTAAACAAAATGTTATTTAGCCTAATCATATTTCCCGAGATTGGCATAACTAAAAGTGAAAAAATTCCCTTTTTCATGTACCTGGATACCCCGGGTCATGCACGAAACACCTTGTTAGAGTTTTCAATACAATGTAAATCTGTACCAGAGCCTCCTCTACCTGCACGTATCCCGATAGAGATGTATTTCTTGGAAAATTTACCAAATATATACATTAGAAAATTTATAGGATGTTAATCTATACTAATCTTAAATGATTATCTTAGGGTAATGTTTTTTAATCAGAGTTTTTCTAAATCTAGCTTCCAATGTTTTTTCTATACTCCCTCTAATACCAACTATAACACATAGACCTATGAATCCAAGAGTCAGTGCATTATTTTAATACATTGGCATGATAGAGGGAATCATGACTCAATAGACCAATATGTTTAGTAGGCATTGAAGTACTAGATACATACTTGAGTTTTAAATTACATTATAAAATGAAAAACAACAAAATTTTGTATCCTTTTAAACACAATCATATCAGTTACCATTTACCTGTATGATGGTGATAGTATACATCTTCGCATCCTGGGAATAATAAAACCTAGAATGGGGTGACCTCAGATGCTCTGTATGAGTAATTAATATGGCAAAAAATATAAAATTTTAAGGCAAGATGTGTAATAAAAAATCCTTTTAAACACAATATTGACCACAATATGGCTAAAATAAATCAAACATTACCATATGAACATCAACGTGGTTATTCTACTTGTGGAATATTCAAATGTAATAACTAATTTCATAACAAGGGAATTCGTAATGTCAGACATCAATACCCTATAGTCAAGGCCTTGTTCCAAAACTACGAATAATATTTTTGTCAAGGACTTTATCCAAGAAAATATTTTTCTCATGAGACCTAATGATACATCGAGGAGCTATAATGGGCCTTATCTATCACATAGTAATTCCATTGTATTCCCCAAATAAAGTTTTTGAAACCTAACATAAGTATTTGTATTATAATTTTCACAAGAAATATCAATAATTTAACCATAAACCATGAATGGTATAAAAATAGAAGAAACACAGTCAAACATATAATAACTCATTCTATAAAATATGGAATATTTTATAATGATAACTCAACCTTAACCAAGAATAAAATCCAGTAAAAAATGTTGGCATAGTTGAAAATGAGTAGTAAAACATTCATAGAGAAATATTCCATTTTTTAAAATCATTTAAAATTCACAAATTTATGAAATATTCCATTTAAAAAATAATTTTGAATCAATTTTCCCCATAACACATTGAAACAATTTAAAGGAATTATCTTTTTAAAACAATAATGTTTATATAAATAAATCCTTAAAAACCATTTTGAAAACATGGGCACTAATTAGAATGATTGAGAAGAATAAACATTAAAAATATTTAAAATGATGTTTTAGTTAAATATTTCCTTAAAAGAATAATTTTTGAAAATTATTTTATGAAACATGGACATGGATTATAAATATTTCCATGAAAATACTTACACATAAACAATCTCGAAAAATAATTACATTCTAGAGTAAACCCTTACCTTGTTCTTTCCATTAGTCAAGGGTATGTTTAAAATCATTTATAATGGCCATAGAATGTTATTAAATTACACCAGAATGATATTAATATTTTTGATATCATATATGATTCATTTATGACATTATATATCCTAATTAATAACATCTTCCTTGTTAAAGTAACATTTCATGTAATAATTGCTTTCATTATCATACATGTTTTAAATTGTTATTATAGACCGTATAACTTAGATCATGATTTAAATACTTCCCAAATATAAAACTTTAATTATATATCATTTATATTTAGAATATAAATATTTAATATATATATATATATATGTGAAATTAAAATACCATTCATGGAGACGGTAATCCCTATGTATGTGTGGACGTTGTTTCCATTTTTTATAGTTTTGAATTGATGTTTGTGATTGAGATATATAAAAATAATTATATATTTATATATATATATCCAGTATCATTATTATATAATATTATACTTATTAATTATATATGTTTTTATATTCATCGTTTAATTGTTAATGTAGAAATCAATGTCATCATGTCGTGGAGACGGTAACCCATATATACGCACATGAAACAATATAATTTCCATAATATTAAAATTGCATGGAATGGGATGGTATATAAATTATACCGGAATATTAACATGTTATATTTATTATTTACATCAATTACACTCATTATTATACCCATCCAAACAATGAATTGTTGAATAACAAACTACAGCACGATGTGGAGTTGGTATGCCATACGTACGTACATATGGTGACTCTGTCATTCGTATTTTGGATAGAATATGGAATATGGTTGTACCATTTTTATAATTACATAATACATTGTATAAGTTACTTGATTTTTTATTATTGTATGTAAATACAAAGAAATATGAAGTGGTAGAAGAAAAGAACATTGAATGAGGCAATGAAATGATTACCTCTTGTTCAAATGCTTCCTTTTGATTTGATCAAAAGGGCACCATAGGTTGTATTTAGGATCTCGATAATTCCTATAAGTTTAATTTAGGTGTTTTTTCTAAGAAAAATTGCATTGGATGTGTTGAATTAAGAGAAGGGGATGTACCATTTTATAAGAGAGGTGAGACAAACTTTAAGAAAATCAAGAAATATTATTTTATTATAAAATAATTTTCGGTTTATAATGGCTCCAAATAGATTTATATCGAGGGTATGGTAGGTATGTGTTGAAATTTTAACATAAAATAGGATATAGAGAATTTTAGGTAACAATATTAAACATATCTATTAGATTTAACTCTTAGTTAAATAGTTTACCTTTAAACATCTCTTCTTGTATTATTATAATAAATGGTTATTAAATGTTCTATAAAATGTCAAGATAACCCCAAAAGGTTAATTATTGAAATATATATCATTATATAAGTCTTTTTTCCCAACCATATATTTTTAGGAATATTATATCATTAAATAATGTAGTATTTGTTTTAAAAAGTCATTTATGTCAAATTTGACTCTATTTAATATTTAGTTTTCATAAATGTCTTAACATTAAGATTTACTAAAAAAATTCATAAAATCAAAATTATCAAGAATTTTTGTGCTATAATATTATTCTATTGAATCATAAGTCTTAATCGACATTTATTTTAATATTTATAATATTAATTATTTTAATAATATATTAATATGGAAATTACTACATCATCATTGTGTCATAAATGAATTTAATTATTTAATGTATAAAAATTATAAATAATATTCCACGATACATGAAATCATTTTATCATTCTTATGAATATTTATAGTCGAAATTATCATATGTATAACCCAATAATAATTAAATTTTTGATATTGAAATTGGAATTTAACACTTTTAACTCTTCTTTAAATAAATTAATAATAAATGTCTTAATCTTATCCATGTTGATAAGAAAAGAATAAAATTTTATTTATAAGAGTTATTTATGTAGAAATAGACATATCCAATAGAATGAGGACTTATGTTAGGGTAATTAAAATATCATTTTTACCTTTAATTGCTCTGTTTACTTTTAACTATGGTAAATAATATCAAAAGTTAATATTCAACAAAAATTATTTTCATCATATTGAAACAAATGTTTTATAATTATATCATCCTTGTGTATCATATTTTTTAAATTTAATTCACATATGCAGTAAAATTTACTTTTTATGAAAATTTTCAAATGTACCTAGAATGTGGGTAAAAGACGGTAAAAATTTTAATAAAATTATATATATATAAAATTATTATAAAATGACTCCAATGAAATAAATTAGAATCATATTGGTATTATGTATCTATTTTTTCATTAAAATAATGATTAATTAGAAATAATTATTTAAATATAAATTCAGTTTGAAACAATAACGTAGTGTTTTACACTATTCATCAAAAATTGAAAGATCTCTGAAAATTCCAAAAATTAACTCTAAAATAATTTTGATATTATGAACTCAAAAATGAATCCTATTTAACTAAATACAAAACATAGAATTTTTATTAGTTAATTGAAAATAAATTCCCATTGTAAAAAATAAAAAGCGGGTTTTTAAATAGTAAAAAACTATTAAAATATTGACATTTGTTTACATCCTATTTAATGTGAAATTACTTATAATGAACTACATTATATTAAATGATAAAACTTTAATCTAATTATACACTAAACAAACTCAGATGCATAATTTAACTATATAATTTATTTTAGTTAAAAGAATATGATTCTAATTAGAATTTAGTTGTTTATTCAATATTCAACAAAATATAAGGGTTATCAGAAAAGTACCAAAAAATTTATCCAAACTGAATTTTATTTCCCTATTCTCAAGAATAATTTAATTTTACTAAATTTAATATTTAAAAGTGTCATATATTTGATTTAAATTGGATTCTCCATTAAAATAAGATGAAACTACATTTTTTAAAAAATTCTTTTTTTAACTGAATAATTGAATTTGTACTTGTATTATGACTATGAAACTTAAAATTTGAATGTCAAAATTATATAAGATATATATAAAATTAAAAATGTTGTTAATACTATTCATAACATCTTTTTGAAATGCTATTTTTGTATGTGGTGGTCAGCTGAAACTCAATGTTGTGTGTAGTAGAAGCTATTGAGTTACTTTAAAGAGATAACGTACTATGAAATCTTGGGGTGATAGATTTTTTTTCTAATCAAATACTAAATTTCCATCATTATAATTATGTTTTTGTCTATAATAATTAAATATTTTCATTTTTATTCTTCAGTGTTTATACAATTTATCATTTACAATAAATTTTATAATATTAGTTTAAAATGTTATTTTGGTTTCTTATTAAATATTCAAATTATTTTTATATATAAATTGTGCTTTTATATTTTAAAATTTTCATGTAAACTCATTGAAATATGTTTGATTAAAAAATTAATTTCATGATTTGGAACATATAATGAGTTAAAAAGTAATTCCCCATCCCAAAATCACGAATTTTGAGGGATTATTTTAATAAATTGGAATGATGCAAGGAATCAAGTACCGAAGTATCAATCATTATACCAATAACGGAAAATAGATAGCATTTTATAACCTTACATTACTATTAATAACATAAACAACACCATAGATAATCATTTGATAATGCCTTGATTCGCCTGGCATTACCCTATATATCAATCATAAAACCTTCGTGGTGTCATGGTAAAACAATACATAAGAAAGGGGTGAGCATAGATGCTTAGAATGGAAAATCAATACTGATATAGCTATAAAAATTCAGCCTAAAATATTGAGGAAAGGTACAAAATTAAAACAGAAGACATATAAAATAATATCTACAGCATAATATGTAATGAATAAATCAAATAGTTCCATCTAAATAATCACAAAGACATTCTACTAGTCAAATAATCACATGTAAAATAAATAAGTACCCTCATAACAAGGGAATGCATAATGTCGGACATCATAAACACTTCTCATGGGATTATTGAAAGACCATAAAAAAATATTATGTCAAGGGCTTGTTCCAAGATTCTAGTTTGTCTCATATGTCCTACCAATCCATTGATGGGCTATAGCTGGCCTCGTTTATCACTTGTTATGTCCAATTCATTACTCATATAAAAGGTCCAAACATAAGAAAAATATTTTTTATTAAAACTACCATATGGAATGTTAATAATTTAACTATAAACCATTAATTCTAATAAAATAAAATATCTACAGTCAAATATATCATTAACCCTTCAAAATAATATTTAAAATTCTATCATAATAAATCAACCACAATTATGCATAACATCCAACAAGGATGTCAAAATAATCAAAAAAATAATTTATACTCTGATAGAAATATTAATTTTTTGTTTTGAAATCCCGAATAAAAAATATAAAACATATAAAATACATGTAATATTATATTTTTGAATCAAATTCTCCCATACCACTTTCAGTCTTTTTAAAGGATTTAACAGTTTAAAACAATCATGTCCATACAAATAAATCCTTAAAACTATTTTGAAAACATGTAATGTAATATGAATGATTTAGAAGAATAAATATTTAAAATCATTATAATTTTGTTTTTTTAAATACTACAATAAATAAAACCATAAAAATATCCTTTTCAAAACACTTTTAAGAAAAATTGTGATGGACGATAAATATGTCCAAGTAAATAATTATGAATAAACAGTCTTGAATATATATGAGATTGGAAAATTAACCATGTCCTTATATATAATACTCTTCATATGTGCCTGGAATTATTTTATAATGGTTTTGAATATATTATTAACATGTATCTCAATCATAACAATATTTATGATATAATATATGATTGCTTTATGACTGCATATTAATCGTTTATTATCAATTCCATGTTAATGCAACATTTCAGGTAATAATCGTTTTCTTTATGACTTGTGATTTGACTAGTAATTCATTACCATATTAAATAGATCATGATAAAATGATTTATATATTATATATATTATGAATATAAAAAATATAATCGATAAATATATGAAATGAAATACACTGTTTGTGAAGACGGTAGGATGTATATACGCATTAATGCTATTTCTATTATTCTGTCATATTTAGTGGAAGTAAGTGAATGAAATATATATATATATATATATATTATTCAAACAGAATTATTATGTCATATAACAAATAAACATTTTTAATATATATTTTTATAATCATTCTTGGATGTTGAACGTGGAAGATGAATCTCATCGAGTTGTGGGTACAGTAAGTTGTTCGTACACACGAGCGATTATATCATTTCATTAATGGTTAAAGGGAATATAAATGGATGGAATATGATTTTTAAACAAATAATATCAAGTTATATTTATTATTTATGTCATTTATATTTATCATTATACCATTCTATATAATGTATAGTTGAAAACAATTTTGCACCATAGTGTGGAGACGGTAAACCGTATGAACACATGTATTGTGGAATTTTTTTTCATATGACGAGGTAAAAGATAAATTTGTTTTTTCCTTAAACATTAAAACATCTCAAAATATAATATATTCTGTATTTATTATTTTAGTATGGTAACAACATTGTAAGAGGATGTAGAAGAAGAAAATAACTTTTAATTAATTGTTAAAACGATTACTTCTTCTTCAGGTGTCTCTTTTTCATTTTCATAAAAGGACTAATTAATATGTTTTACTAAAGAATCATGGCCTCTAGGATGAATTGATAATAGTTGGGAAGAGATTTGGGAAGGGTTTGGCCGAGCCAAAAATATTTTTAGGTGTGAATAAAAAATAAGGAGAAGTGCCATTTTATTAGAGATGTTGTGGGCACATAAGGAAATTATCGAAATATTAAAATATTAAAAAATTGACTTTGAGTTTATAATGGATCTAATTTAATTTATTTATAGGAAAAGATATTGATATGTCTATATTGTCTCATCCAATATGTATCATGCACGTTTAAGTCAGGAACTATAACTTATCATTTGGCATTAACAGTAACTTAAATAAGTTAACTCTTACCATGACTTCTTTTATTTGTATACTACATGGTTAATATGGTTACTAAAAAAGTTTATGAGAACCTAATTTGGATAATTATTGTAATTTTAAACACTATATAGTTCATTTGGATGAATCTTAGTCTTTGGTGACTATTTTATCATTTAATAAAATAGTGTTTGATTAATAAATTCATTTATGCCAATTTTGACACGGTTTAGTAATTGTTTTTTTTAAATTCATGACAACAATATTCATTCTAAAACACATTAATGCATCCCTAAAATGTCAATTGTATCCAAAAAAAATCATGGATGACATAAAAAATATTCAAAATACATTTAATTATATAATTATAATATCATCTATTTCAATCAATCATTAATAAGGTAATCACTTCCACATCATCGTGTTGTAAATAAATTTGTTTATTTGATATCTAATATTTTTAAATAAAATAAAATTATGTAGGAGATATTTTTAGATTTATAATTATTATTTAAATTCAATGATATAATTTATATAAACCAAATTAATTTTTTTTAGTTGGGAGGTAAATGTTTATGTTATATTTCCCTTTTCATTGTATAAAATTTTATAAATGTTCAGTATCACACCCAACTGGATTCCAATTTCAAAATATTAGGCTTGTGTATTTTTATGGTTGGCCAAGACTCATACAAGAGGATTAGTACACATGTTACGGTAGTTTTATAATATTTGAATATTATTTTTACTACTTTTTAATTGATTTACCCTTTTACCATATAAAATAAATATAATTATTGAATTCACTATTCACAATGTCCAAAAATAAATGACACAAATTTACACTATTTGGACTTTCTAATTTCATTTAATGAATATATTTATCCAAATTACTTACACAAAATTGGTATAGAATAATTTAATATTAATTCAAGTTGTCAAAACGTGAAAGTACCTTTTTACGAAGTAAAAACTATCAATAAGGTTGACATGTGTTTTTATCGAATTTAAAGGTAAAATTAAATAAATTTTTTAAAATTGGAATAAATGATAAAAAATTAATTCATTTATAATTTGAAACAAATAAAAAAGTTAATATAAGAATATAAATAAATTAGATGACAAAGTATTTTTGAATTAAATTTCAATATTTTTTATTATTCATTAAAATATAAATAATGTCATAAAAATAAAAGAAATTTCTCAAAAATAAATATTTATGTACCACTTCTAATGAATAATTTCATTTTTCAAATTGAATATATAAAGGAGTCAAATATTGGATTTAAAAAGGGTTATCCATTAAAAATTAGTAAAACAACATTTCATTGATAAATAACTCTTTTATCTAGAAAACTGAATTTTTTCATATAATTTTTATAATAAACACATAATATAAATGTTAAAATTATATGGAATATATAGAATTTAAAATTTGGTTAATAGTATTCAAAACAACTTTTTAAACAACTAGTTTGATAGGTCATGGTGCGCTCGAAATCAGTGTTTCTTGTACTATAAGCTATTTCATTATTATGAAGAAGTGTATCGTGGAATCTTAGGGTGCCACATATCACCTTGATAAATATATTTAATCCATGCAATATAAAATAAAAATTGAAAAATATGGGTTGGACTTTTTATAATATATTTATTGTTGTCTCGCATCAAAAACTGATTAATGAGACCACCATTTCTATTAAATTAAAGTGGAGTATTATGGTCACCTGATATTACATATACTAGGATTCCAGGTACGACAATATGGATATTGAAGAAAAATAAAAAATATTATGTTCTGATTGAGAGAGATTGATGAAAATATTTTTGGAGAATGTTAGCATCAAGGAAGCCATAAATCTACTTTGATTTAAGGGGCCATCTAATTCATCAGATAAGAAGATAAAAATGTAATGTTTTTGGTTTTCAATATCCTTTATCTAATCTTAGATAACATGATAATGAATACTTACAACATTTCAATACAATTTCACCATTGGTCACGCCTAATTTCAACATCATCTCGTATTCAATGAAATGTAATTTAATTTGTCATTCCTGAAGTGTTAGAAGATCATGTTATCCATAAATAGAATTATTGGTTATTCTGTAGGTTATAACATATACATAAGTCCACCTATAGAATGATAATAAAATAATATAACAAACATCAACTGGATTATGACATATTCTATCTATAAATGGAAAACCTTACAATCCCTCCAAAAACTGAAAATATACTACATTAGAAAGTAGTGAACCAAATTTATATAGAATTTATCTCACCTATATTATAGGCCAGTTCTTGGTTGTCACATTCCAAACTTTAGAACACCTTCATCATGTATTCTCATTATCTATAGTAACAACATGAATTATCAGATATCCTTATTGAAATCAATAATGTTTTTTTGCTCAAAAACATAGTGTATAATTCCATATATCACAGAAAATTGTATACCACTTCCATGAGAGCTCATCCAATTTTGTTAAAATCCATAATTAGTTTTCATGAAAATAGAATCATCCAAATTACTAACATAGAGAACATATTAAGGGTTATATTTACCTTTATCATATGTTCTCCAAATACAATATTACCCGTAAATAAATTCTCTTATAAATTATAATGATAAATCATGTTGATGAAATTCCTTAACATAAAAAAACATAATACTCTCTATATAATTAAGTATTTAGACTTCATGGATCTAGATACACAAATACTTCAATCCTTCCAATTTAATGGTTGGCATGGAATAGGTCTTTCTTTGATTTAGAGGTAGGTTCTTATGTATGGACATTGAGTTGGGTAATGACTATGATTTCCATATATGGGACATTGAACTCTGTAACAATTGGTCACTCTATGACCCCTTTTCCCATAGAGATAACATCTTCCCCTCTATTTGAGCTATTTCTCATGTTTTTTGTTCCCTTTATCTTGACATGTAGGAAATGAAATCTTCTTTACTATATGCTTCATAAATATTGAACATCAATAAACATTCATCATCCCCTTACAAAATTTGTTAAGGAAGGCATAAAAGATCACATTGTGAATCATATATCATGATAATTTATTTGGCATAATCATAATATATTTCCCTCTAGTATTTATCCAAAAAAAATTATCAAAATACAATGATTTTCGCTAAAAATATATCTTAATCCAATTCTTTCTTGTTTCGTCTATTATCTTATACTACAAAAAATGGGTGAAAAGCACAGATCATTGATGAAAACCCCACTATCAAGGGAAGGGACATTCAATCTACAACATCTTATATTTAATCAATGGTTCTCTATGATCATTATCATCATTCTAGGGAGTTCTTTTATACTTATCTAAAAAGTCTATCTTAGTGTTAGGATCCATAATTTATGATTTATAAATATATTTCAAAGGTTCTTTGTAATATTCTTATGATACCAAGTTTATCGCTTTGACCCTAGATGCGTAAAGATAGTGCATTATTTTTATACATTGGTATGATACATAGAATTATTTCCTGAATGAAAATTGGTTTAACAGTCCTAGAAAATTGATTACATTCATCAACATTACATTACAATTCATAACATAAACTAAAATATGGATAATACTTTTTTAATACAATTATTAGCCAAGATTAACTATTTATATCAACCCTAAAACTCCTCTTGGAATCTTGTAAAAATAAAAAATATGAAAGGGTGAGCGTAGATGCATAGTAAGTATAATCAATATAGAGGAAGTTGTCACAATTAAGCATCGATTTTTGAGGAAAGGTACAAACCAGAAATATAAACCTTTCAAAACAATATCTTCATCATAATATTGAAATTATAGGCCAAATAACCGCATTTAAAAATTTACAAGGATTTTATCATATCGAATAATCACATGTAAAATCGATAACAAATCTCATAACAAGGGAATTCATAATTTCGGACATCATAACAACTATGTAAAGGCCTTTTACGAAGACCATAAAAAATATTCTCTCAAATGATTTTTTCGAAGCACTAGTTTTTCTAATGAGACTTACCGATACATAGACGAGCTATAGTGAGCCTTTCCCATCACTTACTATGTCCAATGAATTCTGCATATGAAATTGGTGAAACACAACAATAACATTTTTATTAAAACTAACATTTAAAATGTTAATAATTTAACCATAAACCATGAATGCTATTAGAATTGAACATCCACAATCAAATATGTCATAAACCCATAAAAAATATGGAATATTGTATCATATTTAATTAACCTAAATTAAGCATAAAATCCTACAAATATGTTGACATAATATAATAATAGCATTAAACTCTATGATAGAAATGTCCAATTTTTATTTGAAATCATTTATTATATAATCATGTACTAATAAAGTAAAATTAAAATGATATTTTTGATTCAAATATTCCCATACAAATTTGAATCTTTTTAACATTTTTATCATTTAAAAAAATCATTTCCATATAAATAAATCATTAAAACCATTTTTAAATCATGGACACTAATATGACTGATTTATAGACATAAATATTTAAAACATTTATAATGTTTTTTTTATGAATTCCCTTAAATGAAATGTTAAAAAAAGTCATTTTAAAAACCTGTTTTGGAAACATGTACATGGAAGAAAAATATGTCCTAGTAAAAACATGGGTATAAAACATCTTGAATAATAATGAGATAGCGAAATTAACCCTCACCATAAGTACAATAATCTCCGTATGTGCATAAAATACTATAAAATGGTTCTAAACAAACTATCAACTTGTGTAATAATCATATTAATATTTATGATATCATATATGATTGGTTTATGAATTTATAGTTATCGTTTATTTACAATTCCATGTTTATACTACATTTTGGGGAATAACTGCATTTTTATCACATGTGTTTTGACTTTTTATTCGAGGATGTATTTATTAGATCATGATTAAATGGATTATATATAATATATATTCATAATATATAAGGAATAATAGATAGATATATGAAATGGAATACACTGTTCATGGAGACGGTAGGTTGTGTGTATGCATGAACGTTGTTTCCATGTTCTTATCATATTGAGTGGCAGTAAGTGAATGAAATATCTTCACATATATATATATATATATATATATATTCCTGTAAAATAATTATGTTATATATTTCATACTTATTATTGGTATATATTTTTATAATCATTCATTGTTGGTGAACGTGGAAGATGAATATCATCATGTTATGGAGGTAATAAGTCGTACGTAAGCACGAGCGATGATATCATTTCCATAATGGTTAAATGGTATGGAATTGGATGGAATAATAATTTTACCGAATTAATATCAAGTTATATATATTATTTATAAAGTTTATATTTATCATTATACCTTTCAAAATAAATTATATAATAAAAACAGTTTAGAGCACCACCTAGAGGCGTTAAGTTGTCCATACGCACACATAGTGATATAATTTTTCATAAGATAGGTAAAAGAAGAAATATGGTTATTCCCTAATAATTAAAATATCATAACAGATATTATTTTATGGATTATTAATTTTATTATGGTGAAAACTTTGGAAGAGTTATTAGAAGAAGAAAACATTTTTTAAATAAGGGATAAAATGATTACCTCTTCTTCAGCAGTCCCCTTTTGATTTGTATGAAAGTACTCATTAAGAAAGTTTTATGAAAAAAATTAGTCTCCTATTGGATTAATTGATTGATGTTGGGAGTATATTTTTGTAGGGTTTGGTTGTTACCATAGGATTTTGATGTTTGAATTAAAGAGAAGAATAAGTTCCATTATATAGTGGTGGTGAAGAGATCTTTAGGAATGTCTTGAAATTCTAATTTATTATAAATTAATTTTCTGTTTATAATGTCTCAAATATGATTTTTTTTCATGGTTAAGATGATTATGGGTATAAATACATTCAACTAATAGGGTTTATACAAGTTTATGTACTTAGTTTAACCTATCTTTTGGCTTTAACACATAGTTAAATATGTTATCTCGTACCATATCTTATTATATTTTTATCTATCAAGTTAATGTCTTTACTATAAAATGACAAGAGAACCACAAGTGGATCATTAATAAATTTTTTAACAAGATCTATGTTAGTTGGAAGAATAATATATTTTTAGTACTGTTATTTTATTTAAAAATGTTGAGTTTTTTTTGAAAATTTCATTTATGTCAATTTTGACACTATTTATAAATAGATTTTTTTTTCAAAAAAACATGATTCCTTTGGAAAAAAGAATTAACTAGACCCTAAGGTGTTAGTTTTTGCCAAAATATTCAAGGATGACATCTAAAATATCAAATAATATTTATTTTAATAATTATAATATCATTTATTTGAATAATTCATTAATATTTTAATAACATCATCATCATTGTGTCATTAATAAATTTATTTATTTAACATATAAAAATAATAAATAAAATACCTTGATGTAGGAAATATTATTATTTTTTCTAATGAATATTTATATTCATTGTGAAAATGTATACATACCGAATTAAATGTTTTTTAGTTAACAGATACATGTTAATGTTATATTCCTCGTTACTTTAAAATAAATAATATAAAAGGTCATTATCACACCCATGTTGCTCCAAATTGAAAAAAAATTTTCCAAAGGATTGTTTTGTTCACCCATGACTCATCCAATAGGACTAGGACATGTGTTAGGGTGGATTTATTTTATTATAATATAATTGTTTACTCTTAATTACCTTATTTAACCATTAACCATGGTAAATAAAAATAATTTCTGAAATTAGTATTCATAATGTCCAAATATAAAAGGTACATATTCACACAAATTGGACCTTAGGGTTAAAAATAAGGAATCTATTTTTCCATATTCAAAACACAAAATATGGATATATTAATTTAAAATTAATTTCCACTGTCAAAACCAGAAATCTAGTTGTTAAAAAGTAAAAATTGTCACGAACAAGCCCAAGTACCCTGGTAACCCGATAACCGAGCCGATCCGGACATAACCCGAAGGGCATTCCCGATCTCCACGGGTCGGTGACTAGCACCTGGCATCGTACAACAAACAAGAGCGAACAATTTTTCCACAACAATGTGGAAGCATGAGTAATGAAAAACAATATGCATAACAAAAGAAACTCCACTAGGAGTGATTTTCCAAAACACAAGGAGGAATAAAATTCCAAAGTGCTACAACCGATGTACAAAAATAGAAAAAAAAGTCCCATGTTCCCTAAGGACACAGCTCACCAAGTCCAAAGATCAATAGCTGGATCTACCTCCAAGAGGACCCTTCCCTTTTCTCGATCCTGGAAGAATAATGTCTATAAACACCCGGAGGAAAAATTAGAGTGTGTGCCTAAGCCTAGAATGATACCACCTGAGCATCCATAACAGATTCCATATAATGATTATCCTTAGAAAGGATTTTAATTTTTAAATAAACAAGTTTGGAAATACAAAAGAATATTTTAACAAACAATCTATAAATTTTAATGTGATGGAATGTTCACAAAGCAAGGTCTTACAATGATGGAATATTTATAATACACTGGCTTAAGTAATAACAGTTACATAAAACAGTTTATGTAAATTTTGCAGGCATATAAAGCAGCAGTTCAAAAGCATTTTCATACATTTATATCTCAAATTTAAATAAACAATCGAGAAACATGGTCATATGCCAAAAGGTACGATAGTATTAATCAGATATAGGATTTTTCACTCTCTATGTGAACTCAGCAATATGTGTATACACACGTCCCTATGAGAATGGCCAAGGGAGACTCGCCTGCAACCCGTCAGGGATGTGACCCACAACATCTATGTTTTAGAACGTTGTCGTAGCATAGAGTGTATCCAAATAACTCACTAACTACCTAAGGATTGCATGTTCCCTTGCACGATGGGTGAACTATTTTAATAATGCTTAAAAATACGATAAATCCCATTATACCATTTCGAAAATGTCAATTCCATTCCATTTAATACCAAAATAGGTTTTATTCAACAACATTATTTTCTACAAGAAAAAGCATTGGGTTTCTATCAAATCATTTTAAACCATTTTCTTGAGTTCAAAATCCATTCAAAATCAATTCCATCATTACATAATTTATTTCCACAATTAAATTCAACAATTTAATTGAAATCATTTCCATAAAATCTACATTTTAAATTAAACAATTTAAATCACCCAATTTCTATAATCACTCCCAATCCAATGTAATTAGGTTTTTCCCAATATAATGCCAAAATCGTTTCAAATATCTCAATTCACTGGAATCGGGATTCTATAAATTTAATTGAAATCACATTTGAGCACTTGAAATTAAATCAACAATTGAAATAAATCAATCAATACAATTATATTCATTTTGGAAAGATGGGACAGAACCACCTACCTCAAGGGTTTAGATCAAAACCCCAACGGACGAAGAAAACTTAAGAATCCCGGTTGATTCTCCAAAAACATGTCCTAGATCCCTTCTCCCAGCAAGATCAAGACCAAAACTCATCATTTTGATATCTACACAGTTAGATCTACCCACAACTGGCATAGATCTAAGAAACCAATGGAAGAGAAGAAGTAGATCTATGTAGATCTATGAAATCGATCAAGAAAAAAGAAGAATGATCACATACCTTGAGAATCCCACTACGATTCACCAAGAGGAGCCTTTGGATCACCTTCGGAACAAAGGAAGAACTGTCTCTGACCTCAGGAGAAGAAAAATCCTGAGTTAGGGCCACTAAAGAAGAAAAATGAAGCATTTAGATGCAAAAATGAAGAGATCCACAATTTAAGGATCTAGTTTCAAGTGACTGCATGGTTTGTCCACACGGTTTACCAACCCGTGCGCACACCGTGCAGATCTCTCTATCTAGGGTTTGTAGTCTACACGGTTTAGTCCTATAGTTTACCAAACCATGCACACACCGTGCGTACCCCACTGTCCAGTGCTGCTAGGCTAGCACGGTTTGCTGGCACTATAACGACCCATACTTTTCATACATTGTTAATACTTCAAAATTGAAGCACACTTATTACAACATATGACAAAACCACAAAGGACCGTATAGGTATAGTGTCTTTAGAAAATGGGAAACATAAACAACTGGTTCATAAATATTCTATAGTGTCTCCCATTTATTTCATCATATCTAGGGTCCCTTTTAGCATATTCTACTTAATATCCATCTTCCTGACCTGGGGAAAAGAAAACATAAAAGGGTGAGCTCAAATGCTCAGCAAGGGCAAATAAAGAAAATAAATATCATATCATATCTTTTTGAAAATCAAAACCTGCAAAAGAGATCATAATATCTTAACATGTAATAAATCATAGAAGTGAAAATGAGATCCCCATAATCATAACATAAAACTTGAAACTTTGTGGCATGCACACATAATCATGAAAAATCATTTCTTGTTAGTCATGACTCATTGCCAAGACTATCTTAGTGGACAAAGTCCCTTTCTGAACCGAGTTCACTCCTCGTTTCAGTCCTGTATCACTGAACCGAAATAACCTTCCGTTCCAGCCATGTCTATCTCATGAGATATAAAATCTTTACCCAATGCATTGGAGGGAGATATAGGTCCCACCCATCTTATAATGAATCCTTTCTTATTCAAAAACACTTTTCTTTTCTTAACATGTCATACTAAAAGAAGTTGATCAAAAATAAACTTGAAAACTTATAAAGGAAGATTCTTGGAAATAATGTTTTAAAAATCCATTCTTGCCGTATAAGTTAAAGAAAAACATTCTTCGTACTTTTGTCGGAAAAGTCAAAAAGTACCTCGTATGAAAAACGACAAAAGATTTCTTTCATATTCTTTACTAAAAACTCACTGAAGGGTAAAATTGGATTTAAAATATTGTAAGTGGATGGAAACAATATTACATATTGAGGGAACATGGATGTGGATGATAAAATACACCCCAGTAAATACCAAAGTATAAACAATCTCGGATAAAAATGAGATTGTGATATTTTCCCTTACCTTAGGTCCAATTTGCCTTGTATGTGTCCGAAGCTCCTGTATAATGGTTTAAATAATGTTATTGACTTATTCCAGAATCATACATATTGATATGATATCATATATGGTCATATTCTTAGCTTCTTGTTAGTAATATTTCATTGTTACTTGTTACTCGGGTCTTTATTGCCTTTTGTTCTTACGCGTGTTTTGCCGAATAAATTCTTATTCTTATTTCAAGGTTATAGATACCTTATATCCAGAATGGTATTAGTGTAACATATATCATATTTAGTCATTCAATTCATTTATATAATTACTATGTAATGATGATCATGTAGAACGAGTCGCATCACATCGTGGAGACGGTATTCCGTACGTACGCATGAGTGATGATATCGTTCCTATGATCGTGGAAATGTATTGGAGTATATATATATTATTTCAGTATCAATATTAATTTATAATAATCATAAATAGTTACTCATTACACCATTATACCCATCCTTGTAAAGTGATGGTGGAAAAATAGATTACACCACGGCGTGGAGACGGTATTCCGTACGTACGCACGCGCAGTGATTTCATTTTTCCGTAGGATGGATAGAAGGTGAATTAGGGTTGTTTCATATTTATAATAACATATCAGTATGTAAGTAATACTGATGTTATTAATTCATCATGAAACAACTAAAGAAGAAGAAGTTGAAGAAGAAAAAAATTGAAAAGATCGGTAATGGATATTACCTCTTCTTTGGAACACCTCTTTGAATCCTCCACTTAAGGAACTAAGAGTGGTCTTTGCAGAAGAACAGGACCTGTAGGACTATTCTAGGGAAGTGGAGAGGAGAAAATGGCAGGGGTTGGCCGAGCTTGAGTGCTCAATTTGGTGTGAGGTGGAGGGGGAGGAGGTGTCCTTTTATAAGGGAGGAGAGGGGCACCTTAGGAATATCTCAAAATATTATTTTATATTAAAGTCAAAATCGGTTTATAATGGTTCCAAAGGGTCTTATTTCGAATACAAAGTTGGGAAGGGTCTAAATCCTATCAACCAATATGATTTAGACAAGTTTAGGGTATTATTTTAACCTTATCAATTAGATTTAACTCTAAGTTAAATAATTTAACTTTTACCATGTCTTTTTGTTTGCTTTCACTATATGGTTAATACAATTACTATAACATGCAAAACGAACCCCAAATTGTTTATTATTAAAATATATATCCTTATCTAAGTCATTTGGCCGAACCGTAGATTTTTAGGAATACAATAACAATTAATAATATAATATTTGATTTAAAAACTATTTTGTGTCAATTTTGACACTATTTGATATATGATTTTTGTGAAAGTCATAACAGAATTATATGTTCGAACCAAGTTGATTAAATCAACACTAATATATCATAGTAACCTAGAAAATTAGTGGAATTCATAAAAAGTCTTAAATTACATTTATTTTGGTGTTTATAACATCAATTATGTCAATATTTCATTAATAAGATAATTACTGCATCATCATTGTGTCATAAATAAATTAATATATTTAAAGTCTAAAAATTACAAATAAAATACCATTATGTAGGATATCTTTTTATATTTCTAATGAATATTTATAATCTAAAATCCAACATATATAACCCTATGTAACAATTGATTTTCTAAAAGATATATGCTTGTGTCATTTTTGTATTCATTTTAACTTAATTAAAATAAAGTGTCATTATCACTTACAAGTGGATCAATGGGGTCCCAAAGTCGACCCAAAGATGACCATGGTCGACCATGTATCAACCAATAGGTTTAAGACACGTTTTAAGGGAATTTAATATTATTATAATATTATTTTTTAACCCTTAATTACCGGATTTACCCTTAACCATAGTAAATAAAATATTTACCGCAGTAATTATTCAAAATGTCTAAAAATAAAAGTTACCTATTTACACAATTTGAACATCCTGATTCCAAATATGGAATCCATTTTTCTAAATTCAAAACACAGAAGTGGCAGAAATTAATTTAAAATTAATTCCCGCTGTCAAAACAAAAAGCGTGTTTTTAAGAGATAATAACTATCAAAAGATTGACACTTGTTTATGTTCGGTTTAATTGTAACATTGTGTCCAATGACCAACATTATATTAAGTGGTAAAAATATATTCTAAATATACTTTAAAACCACTCAAATTCATAATTTATCACTATTAAATGTTTTGATTAAAAAAGTTGTTTTTAATTAAAATTTAGCAATTTTCACTTTTCATCAAAATATTAAAGTTATCCGAAAAGTACCAAAATTTTACCTTAGGCTAAATTTGATATTCTGAGTCCAAAAATGAAGTCCATTTTGAAAAATAAAATTTATAAAATTTCAAAAAGTGGTTATTACTATTCATAACGGCTAGTTTTAATAGCATATTGTTATTTAGTGAAACTCGGTATTGCGTACGACGAAAGCTATCGAGGAAGGTCGCGATTGCGTGTAATGCAAGCCAAGCAAGTGTTGTGTAGAAAAAGATTCCTTTGATGATTTATATAACATAAAAGTCTCGGGTGTTACATTCTACCCCCCTTAAAATGAATTTCGCCCTCGAAATTCGTCACTTTGTAACAAACAGATGAGGATACTTCTCCCTCATCATATCCTCAAGCTCCCAAGTAGCTTCTTCAAGTTGGTGGTTCCTCCATAAAACATTCACCAATCGAGTGGTCTTGTTTCGTAGAACTTTTTCGCTATGATCCAGAATCTCTATCGGCTGTTCTTCATAAGAAAGATCTTGCTCCAGCGGTACAACTTTTGAGCTGAGTACATGTGAAGGATCAGGTATGTACTTTCTCAGGAGAGATACATGGAACACATTGTGAACTTGAGAGAGTTTCGGTGGAAGCGCCAATCGGTAAGCTACCTTCCCAACACGATCCAGTATTTCGAAAGGACCGATATATCTAGGGCTCAACTTCCCCTTCTTTCCAAATCTCATAACCCTCTTCCAGGGAGATATTCGTAAGAACACTTTATCACCCACTTCAAACTCTAGGTCTTTTCTTCGGTTGTCGGCATAACTTTTCTGTCGACTCTGAGCTGCTCTTATGTGTTGTTGAATAGATCTGACCTTTTCTGCCATTTCATCAACAAGATCAGGTCCTAATAGCTTTCTTTCCCCAACTTCATCCCAGCAAGTTGGAGTACTGCATTTCTTTCCATAGAGAGCTTCATAAGGAGCCATCTGAATACTGGAGTGAAAGCTATTATTATAAGAAAATTCCACCAAAGGTAGGTGTTGATCCCAACCTCCTTTGAAATCCCTAGAGCAAGCTCTCAACATATCTTCTAGGGTTTGAATTGTTCTCTCAGACTGACCGTCTGTCTGGGGATGATAAGCAGTGCTGAAACTCAACTCTGTATCCAGAGTATGCTGAAGACTTCGCCAGAACTTCGAGGTAAATCTCGGATCCCGATCAGATATAATAGAAAGTGGTACTCCATGCAATCTTACCACTTCCTTTACATATATCCTGGCAAGCTGATCTAGAGAGAAATCCTCTCTAATAGGAATGAAGTGTGCAGACTTTGTAAGACGATCAACTATGACCCAGATAGAATTATTGCCTTTGGATGTTTTAGGAAGTCCTGTGACAAAGTCCATAGTGATGTTTTCCCATTTCCATTCGGGTATGGGTAATGGTTGTAACATCCCCTTAGACTTCTGTCTCTCAGCTTTAACTTGTTGACAAACCAAGCATCGAGAGACATATTCAGCAACATCTCTTTTCATGCCATCCCACCAGAAGCACTCTTTCATGTCCCTATACATCTTCGTGCTTCCAGGATGAATAGAGAATGAAGAACTATGAGCCTCATCCAGCAGCTCCTTCTTTAATTCGGGGATGGAAGGAACACAAACCCGATTCCTGAACTTTATTATCCCATCACAATCAAGGTTGAATTCAGGAAAATTTCTCACCTTCTTTTGTAACTCGACATCTTCTTTCTGTGCCTCTTTAATCTTCACATGTATAGATGGTTGAACATTCATTTGAGAAAGATAAGATTTTTCCCCTTCCATTATAATTCCAAGATCCATCCTTTGTAAATCCATAAATATTGGATCTTTTGTGATCCTCATCATGGATAAACTAGCATGATCTTGTCGACTTAATGCATCTGCCACCTTGTTTGCTTTCCCAGGGTGGTAATGGATTGAGCAGTCATAATCCTTAATCAGCTCCAACCATCTTCTTTGACACATATTCAACTCCTTTTGTGTGAAAATATACTTTAAACTTTTATGATCAGTATAAATATCACACCTTTCACCATAAAGGTAATGCCTCCAAATCTTTAATGCAAAGATTACCGCGGCCAACTCCAAATCATGTGTTGGGTAATTTTGCTCATGGATTTTCAACTGTCGTGAGGCATAAGCTATCACCATATCATTTTGCATAAGAACACACCCCAATCCCTTCTTGGATGCATCACTGTAGATCACAAACCTTTCTCCACTACAAGGCAGTGTGACCACAGGTGCACTGGATAACCTTCTTTTCAACACCTTGAAATTCACTTCACATTCCTCTGTCCAGACAAACTTAACTCCTTTCCGAGTCAACTTGGTGATTGGATTAGATAATCGTGAAAAATCTTTTACAAAACGTTGATAATATCCAGCCAAACCAAGAAAACTTCGGATCTCAGTTACTGTTGTTGGTCTCGACCATCTTTCGATAACCTCTGTTTTTGCTGGATCCACAGATATCCCCTCTTTTGAGATTATGTGACCCAAAAATGCAACTTTTTGAAGCCAAAATTCACACTTGGTAAATTTGGCATAAAGCTTCTCCTTTCTCAGGGTCTTCAATATAATTCTCAAGTGATCTTCATGTTCTTCCTTGCTCTTTGAATAGACAAGAATATCGTCTATAAAGACTACCACAAATTGATCAAGATAGTCTCTAAAGACTCTATTCATTAGATCCATGAAGATAGCAGAGGCATTAGTAAGACCAAATGGCATCACTATAAATTCATAGTGTCCATACCTTGTACGGAAAGCCGTCTTTGGTATATCCTCCCTTTTGACCCTTAATTGATGATACCCTGAACGAAGATCAATCTTGGAAAAGTATTGAGCTCCGCGTAGTTGGTCAAACAAGTCATCAATGCGTGGGAGAGGATATTTGTTCTTGATAGTGATCATGTTAAGTTCTCGATAATCAATGCAGAGTCTCATTGATCCATCTTTCTTCTTAACAAATAGAACAGGTGCTCCCCAAGGTGACGCACTAGGGCGTATGAATCCCTTATCAAGATTCTCTTGGAGTTGCTTCTTCAATTCCTGCAACTCAATTGGGGCCATTCTATAGGGTGTCTTTGAAATAGGCAAAGCACCCGGTACGAGTTCTATTGAAAACTCAACTTCACGATTTGGTGGAAGACCTGGTAATTCCTCCAGAAAGACATCATCAAACTCTCGTACAATGGGCATATTCTTAATCGTAAGTTTCTCTCCAACCATTTGAGATAAATAACCTTCATTTAGTGGAATCATGACCCATAAGATGGACGGAATTTCCACGGGAAGGTTATGTTTATCCTTGCATTGATAGACGATCGTAGATTGATCTGGAATATGAAATGTGACTTCCCTTCTTTGGCAATTGATATGAGCTCAATGTAGAGAAAGCCAATCCATGCCAAGAATCACATCAAATTCCACTAAAGGAAGGATCACAAGATTTGCAGGAAGCACTTTCCCACAAACTTCGATCAGAGAAGAATTATAAACTTTTGATGCGATTGATGTGCCATTAGGTGTTGTCACAGCTAACTCAACATCTAATTGTTGAGGTAATACGGTGATACCCTTAGAAAATTCTTCAGAAATAAAAGAGTGGGTGGATCCAGAATCAAATAAAACATTTTCTACTTTAGAGTGGATGGTAAGTGTACCTTTCACCACTTCGTTATCGTACTCCACATCGCTGATAGAAATTGCATGTGACTTTCCTTTGTCTTTAGCCTTAAGATTTTGTTGACGTCGACCATCATCATCAACCCTTGGATTTGGGCATTGATTAGCATAATGCCCCATCTCCTTGCACTTGAAACATTGAAGTGTAGTAGGTTCATTCTGTGTATCCCTTCCTTTGTTTGCGTCATTAGACATCTTCTTCCCATTATCACGGCATTCAAATGCCCGATGACCTTCCTTTCCACATTTAAAACATTTACTTGTCCCTTTAAGACAACTCCCTCCATGTTTCTTTCCACACTTTGAGCATAAGGGAAAGTTCATATTCTTTTCAGTGTGCTCTTTAGAGTTTCCTTTGAATTCCATCTTCCTCTTCTTATCAAACCCATGTGACTGATGGGTTACTCCAATCTCCATCTCGACTTTGAGAGCACATCGAACGATTTCCTCGTAGCTATTGAAGTCCCTTATGGCTAACGCCCTTTGAAGACTTGGTTTTAAGCCACTAAAGAATCGATCGATCTTACTCTCAGGTTGGATAATAATACCAGAAGCGTACCTTGCAAGTCTTGTAAAATTTGCTTCATAGGTACTAACAGATTCATAATCCCTTTGCTTCAGTTCAAGGAACTCTTTCTCCATCTTTGTTCGGAGAATACAAGGGAAGTACTTATTGAAAAATAAGTTCTTGAACTCGTCCCATTCCATAGACTCAATTTCATCCCTTTGCCTCGTATTCTTAATAATATTCCACCATTGATCAACATCTCCTTCCAAACGATACACTGCTAGGATGACTTTATCATGTTCAGATCATTGAAGAACTGAAAATATATTTTTAGTTGTAATAATCCATTGTTCTGCAACTAATGGATCAGTAGACCCACTGAAAGAAGGTGGACGCTGCCTCATGAAGGATTCAACAGAATGTTGCTCCTTCCTTTGCTCATTTGGATGTCCTGCATGATTCATAGTTTGAGAATGTTGTGTGAGCATGGCTATAAGATTTTGCATTCCAGCTCCCATATCGTTTGGTTGCTCAGGGGGACAATCATTGCATTGCCCATCGCATTCCGCATTAACACGGTTCCTTTGGGTTCCAGCCATTGACTAAAACCAAGAAGAATAGTGTTAGCAACACTAATTATAATAGGAAAACCACATAATTGAAGAATAAAATTTTCATGCTTAAGGTCTTATCCTAGGTTATTCAAGGACATTTATAAAACACTAAGATTGTGTTCTATGCTTAGACTTAACCTTAGGGTTCTTACTAAGGCTTTCACATCCTAGTTTCCAAAGGTTGACTATACCTTTCCTCTGATACCAACTATAACGACCCATACTTTACATACATTGTTAATACTTCAAAATTGAAGCACACTTATTACAACATATGACAAAACCACAAAGGACCCTATAGGTATAGTGTCTTTAGAAACTGGGAAACATAAACAACTGGTTCATAAATATTCTACAGTGTCTCCCATTTATTTCATCATATCTAGGGTCCCTTTTAGCATATTCTACTTAATATCCATCTTCCTGACCTGGGGAAAAGAAAACATAAAAGGGTGAGCTCAAATGCTTAGCAAGGGAAAATAAAGAAAATAAAAATCATATCATATCTTTTTGAAAATCAAAACCTGCAAAAGAGATCATAATATCTTAACATGTAATAAATCATAGAAGTGAAAATGAGATCCCCATAATCATAACATAAAACATGAAACTTTGTGGCATGCACACATAATCATGGAAAATCATTTCTTGTTAGTCATGACTCATTGACAAGACTATCTTAGTGGACAAAGTCCCTTTCTGAACCGAGTTCACTCCTCGTTTCAGTCCTGTATCACTGAACCGAAATAACCTTCCGTTCCGGCCATGTCTATCTCATGAGATATAAAATCTTTACCCAATGCATTGGAGGGAGATATAGGTCCCACCCATTTTATAATGAATCCTTTCTTATTCAAAAACACTTTTCTTTTCTTAACATGTCATACTAAAAGAAGTTGATCAAAAATAAACTTGAAAACTTATAAAGGAAGATTCTTGGAAATAATGTTTTAAAAATCCATTCTTGCCATATAAGTTAAAGAAAAACATTCTTCGTACTTTTTTCGGAAAAGTCAAAAAGTACCTCGTATGAAAAACGACAAAAGATTTCTTTCATATTCTTTACTAAAAACTCACCGAAGGGTAAAATTGGATTTAAAATATTGTAAGTGGATGGAAACAATATTACATATTGAGGGAACATGGATGTGGATGATAAAATACACCCCAGTAAATACCAAAGTATAAACAATCTCGGATAAAAATGAGATTGTGATATTTTCCCTTACCTTAGGTCCAATTTGCCTTGTATGTGTCCGAAGCTCCTGTATAATGGTCTAAATAATGTTATTGACTTATTCCAGAATCATACATATTGATATGATATCATATATGGTCATATTCTTAGCTTCTTGTTAGTAATATTTCATTGTTACTTGTTACTCGGGTCTTTATTGCCTTTTGTTCTTACGCGTGTTTTGCCAAATAAATTCTTATTCTTATTTCAAGGTTATAGATACCTTATATCCAGAATGGTATTAGTGTAACATATATCATATTTAGTCATTCAATTCATTTATATAATTACTATGTAATGATGATCATGTAGAACGAGTCGCATCACATCGTGGAGACGGTATTCCGTACGTACGCACGAGTGATGATATCGTTCCTATGATCGTGGAAATGTATTGGAGTATATATATATTATTTCAGTATCAATATTACTTTATAATAATCATAAATAGTTACTCATTACACCATTATACCCATCCTTGTAAAGTGATGGTGGAAAAATAGGTTACACCACGGCGTGGAGACGGTATTCCGTACGTACGCACGCGCAGTGATTTCATTTTTCCGTAGGATGGATAGAAGGTGAATTAGGGTTGTTTCATATTTATAATAACATATCAGTATGTAAGTAATACTGATGTTATTACTTCATCATGAAACAACTAAAGAAGAAGAAGTTGAAGAAGAATGAAATTGAAAAGATCGGTAATGGATATTACCTCTTCTTTGGAACGCCTCTTTGAATCCTCCACTTAAGGAACTAAGAGTGGTCTTTGGAGAAGAACAGGACCTCTAGGACTATTCTATGGAAGTGGAGAGGAGAAAATGGCCGGGGTTGGCCGAGCTTGAGTGCTCAATTTGGTGTGAGGAGGAGGGGGAGGAGGTGTCCTTTTATAAGGGAGGAGAGGGGCACCTTAGGAATATCTCAAAATATTATTTTATATTAAAGTCAAAATCGGTTTATAATGGTTCCAAAGGGTCTTATTTCGAATATAAAGTGGGGAAGGGTATAAATCCTATCAACCAATATTATTTAGACAAGTTTAGGGTATTATTTTAACCTTATCAATTAGATTTAACTCTAAGTTAAATAATTTAACTTTTACCATGTCTTTTTGTTTTCTTTCACTGTATGGTTAATACACTTACTATAACATGCCAAACGAACCCCAAATTGTTTATTATTAAAATATATATCCTTATCTAAGTCATTTGGCCGAACCTTAGATTTTTAGGAATACAATAACAATTAATAATATAATATTTGATTTAAAAACTATTTTGTGTCAATTTTGAAACTATTTGATATATGATTTTTGTGAAAGTCATAACAGAATTATATGTTCGAAACAAGTTGATTAAATCAACACTAATATATCATAGTAACCTAGAAAATTAGTGGAATTCATAAAAAGTCTTAAATTACATTTATTTTGGTGTTTATAACATCAATTATGTCAATATTTCATTAATAAGATAATTACTGCATCATCATTGTGTCATAAATAAATTAATATATTTAAAGTCTAAAAATTACAAATAAAATACCATTATGTAGGAAATAGTTTTATCTTTATAATGAATATTTATAATCTAAAATCCAACATATATAACCCTATGTAACAATTGTTTTGCTAAAAGATATATGCTTGTGTCATTTTTGTATTCATTTTAACTTAATTAAAATAAAGTGTCATTATCACTTACAAGTGGATCAATGGGGTCCCAAAATCGACCCAAAGATGCCCATGGTCGACCATGTATCAACCAATAGGATTAAGACACGTTTTAGGGTAATTTAATATTATTATAATATTATTTTTTAACCCTTATTTACCGGATTTACCCTTAACCATGGTAAATAAAATATTTACCGCAGTAATTATTCAAAATGTCTAAAAATAAAAGTTACCTATTTACACAATTTTAACATCCTGATTCCAAATATGGAATCCATTTTTCTAAATTCAAAACACTGAAGTGGCAGAAATTCATTTAAAATTAATTCCCGCTGTCAAAACAAAAAGCGTGTTTTTAAGAGATAATAACTATCAAAAGATTGACACTTGTTTATGTTCTGTTTAATTGTAACATTGTGTCCAATGACCAACATTATATTAAGTGGTAAAAATATATTCTAAATATACTTTAAAACCACTCAAATTCATAATTTATCACTATTAAATGTTTTGATTAAAAAAGTTGTTTTTAATTAAAATTTAGTAATTTTCACTTTTCATCAAAATATTAAAGTTATCCGAAAAGTACCAAAATTTCACCTTAGGCTAAATTTGATATTCTGAGTCCAAAAATGAAGTCCATTTTGAAAAATAAAATTTATAAAATTTCAAAAAGTGGTTATTACTATTCATAACGGCTAGTTTTAATAGCATATTGTTATTTAGTGAAACTCGGTATTGCGTACGACGAAAGCTATCGAGGAAGGTCGCGATTGCGTGTAAAGCAAGACAAGCAAGTGTTGTGTAGAAAAAGATTCCTTTGATGATTTATATAACATAAAAGTCTCGGGTGTTACAGGCACGGTTTATCAAACCCTGCGCAAACCGTGCACAAGCCATTGCCTTTTTGTTTTACTTAATATTTTCACCCAAATTCACCCCCAAGTCACTACTCCAAAACAAAGGCACTTAGAGACATAAAAAGTACCTGGAAAAGTAACTGGATGTTACAACCTCCCCAATATAAGACATTTCATCCCCCATAAATCCTATGAAGAATCCTCCATGTCAAAATGTTGAGGCCACTCTACCCTCATTAGTGCCTCTCTATCCCACATCTCATGAAAATCTAAACCATGTTTCCAAAGTATACGGACCAGAGGTATCGTTCTCCCACGAAGTACCTTGTTCTCAGAATCAACAACCTTGTTTGGTCATTCAGTCACAAATAGATCCTGTTTAATATCAAGATCACTCTATCTCACAACATGAGTTGGATCAGAGAGATAGTTCTGCAGTCCCGACACATGGAACAGGTTATGTATCGACGTCAGCTGGGGTGGTAGAGCTAAATGGTAAGAAACATTTCCCACAAGAACAACAACCTCCCAAGGACCCACAAAATTGAGAGCAATCTTCCCTTACATCCCTAGCTGTCGATGACCTAGCCCTGATGAATCCTTCAAGAACACCTGGTTACCAACTAAGAAATCTAACGTTCTACCGTGACGATCAGCATAAGACTTGTACCAACTCTGTACGATCAACATCCTCTGATGAATCAACTAGATATTGTCTATCATCTCTTAGAACAAACTTTTTCGTACCAGAGAACATTTACCACTCTCTGACCAATATAAAGGAGAATTACAAGACGAAAATAGAAAGCCTCAAAAGGAGCCATTCTGATCATGGACTGATAACTATTGTTATAAGAAAACTCAACTAGCCCCAAATGATCATCCCAAGTCCAACCAAGGTCGAGAACACAAGCAGAGAGAATAACATCATGAATCTGAATAGCTCTCTCTGTTTGGCCATCCGACTGAGGATGGTAGGCCGTGCTTAAACAGACATAAGATCCTTGTGCCTCTTGATGGCCTCTCCAAAAATGAGATTTCAACCAAGGATCCCTATCAGAGACTATAGCAGATGGAACTCCGTGGAAATGAACAACTTCTTTCACATATATATTTCCCAACTCCTCATCTTTGGATGTATCTTGAATGGGAATAAAGTGAGCTGTCTTGGTTATCCTGTCGATCAGAACCCATATATCATTCTTCTTCCTCTGGGTTTGAGGTAATGCAAGCAAATAGTTCATAGAGATTTTATCCCACTTCCATGTAAGAAATGGAAGTGGTTGAACCAATCTCGAAGGTTTCAGTTGCTCGGCTTTCACATGTTAACATGTATAGCAACGAGACACAAAATCTGTAATGTCATGTCTCATACATGGCCACCAAAACTGTCGCCTCGTATCATAGAAAATCTTCGTTCTTCCTGGGTGCGCAACCCATTGAGTTTTTTTGCAATCCCCCATCACATCATTTCTTACTGATAACAACACAACATAACGGCTTCGATAACACATAACACCTTCTTTTGAGAATGACAACAAGGTGTCAGTCTCCCCACCCTAAAGAGATTCCCTATTTCCACGAAACTCCTCATCCTATTTTTTTTCCTGAAGAATAAAATCAATAAGAGTAGATGTCAATTGGACACTGGATAAAGAAACTTCATTCTCTTTCCACTGAACTCGAATTTGCAACTGAAGAAAGGAATCCATCAAACTCCACTCTTCTGATGATTCATTCACAGCCAGCGATGGTAGTTTCATGATTAACACATCAGCAACTACATTCCCTTTTCCCGGGGTACATGCAATGTCGAAGTCGAAGGATTGCCTGTACTCCACCCAACGCCTTTGACAAAGATTCAAATCGTTTTGAGAGATGATATAACTCAAGATCTTGTTGTCTAAATCCACATTAAATATTTCTTCATATCGGTAATGCCAACAGCCCTTGAGTGTGTGCATTACAGCTGGAAGATCAAGGTCATGGTTAGGGACGTTTTTCTCATCATGCTTAAGCAGAAGAGATCCATAAGCAGCAACATGATTACCATGCATAAGGACACATCCCAAACCTAAACCCGATGCATCACAGAAGACCACAAAACCTACCCTAGCCTCAGAAAGAGTTAACACTGGTGCAGTAGTCAAGAGACTCTTTAGCTCAACAAAAGAAGTCTGACATTTGTCATTCCAGGAAAACATCACTCACTTTCGAGTTATAGAAGTCATTAGAGAAGGTAACTTTGAAATGTCCTTGACAAAATGATGATAATATCCTACTAAGCCCAAGAATCTCCAAATATCATAAACATTACGTGGTTTTTTCCAAGTCATAACAGCCTTCACCTTCTATAGATCAACTAATATTCCTTGTTCTGACAACACATGTCCCAATAATTTCAATTCCCGGATCTAGAAATCTTACTTTGAACGCATGGAAAAAAGTCGGTGATTTCTTAAAAGACTCAGAACTGTTCTCAAATAAAACACTTGATCCTCCTTAGACATGGAGTATACTAGGATGTCATCCACAAAGAATACCACAAAAGTATCCAGATTCTCATGGAAAATATTGTTCATCCAGGCCATGAAAATTGTAGGAGAATTTGTTAGTCTGAAGGGCATGACAAGATACTCATAATGACTATTCCTACTCCAAAAAGTGGTCTTCTGAATTTCAGACACTTTATTCATCAACTGATGTTAATCAGATCGTAGATAAATCATTGAAAACCACTTATCCCTTTTCAGTTGATCAAACAAATCATCAATTCAGGGGAATATATATTTTATCTTTATTGTAACTTAGTTGAGATTTCGATAATCAACACATAAGTGAAGAGAACCACCAGCCTTCCTAGTAAAGATAACTGGTGTTGCCCAAGGTGACACACTCAGGCGTATAAAGCTTTTCTCAAAAAGATTGTCTAACTAAGACTTCAGTTCTTTTAGCTCTACTCAAGCCATTAGGTAAGAGGGGATGGGAACCGGTTGAGTACCTGACACCAATTCAATTGAAAAATCAATCTCTCTTACCGATGGAAAACTGGAGAAGTCTGAATGAAACACATTGGGAAACACAATGATGACTGGAGGAAGATCACCACACATGGGATCTCTATCTAGATAAAAAATAAAACACTGATATAACTTTCCCCAACTCTAGATACGAAGGTCCAGCTCTGCTTGACCATGGGTCCCATTCTCCTTGAAAAATAAGAGGCACACCACTGGGTGTAGTAAGGTAGAACCATTGAAAATAACAATCAATCCGGGATTTATTGGTAATGAGACAATCCACCCCTAATATGACTTCAAAAGATTTCATGTCAAGGACCAAAAAATCCCATGAATGATCAACATCTGATAGAAATAAGACACAAGAATGACTATGGAGGCCCTTTTCTCTCATCGTACCAAGAGGTGTAGTAATATCCATTGCACAAGTCAAGAGCTCTATAGGAAGATTAAGTAGATTAACAAAATCAGTTGAAATAAAATAGTGAGATGCACTAGTATATAAAATTGTGGTCACTAAAGATGATGCTATTTTGATGGTACCTCTCACAGTTGGATGACCTGCATCATCCACCTCAGGCGACTATTCCACTACGTGATGAAACTTCGTTCTGGATGCCTGTGGCTGGACCCTTTTTGCATGTGATTCATTTGAATTCCCAGTAGTTTCTGGAGGTGTTGATGATCCAGTTCCACTACGTGGAGTAAAGAAGTGATGACAGATCCTCTGTAAGTGCCCTCAAACGTCCACATGAGCTATATTTCATGGGTTCCTCAGTAAAAACTCTCTTAAAATTTCCTTGCTTCCCATAGTAATATAAAGTCAAAGAAGCCCCTCCCAGTGCCACTGGAGGTCTATAACGACTCTGATGTCGAGATATACAATGTGAAACGTCGCGCTTCCACTTTCTTTTAAAAGAAGTAACACTGCCACTAGAAGGAAAAAGAACTTCCTGTAACCCTGACATTTCTACTAGGTCCATCTCCAACATCATGGCCCTATCCATTACATCGACATAAGTGGGAAACTTCATCAAGAAAACCTGACAATAGATATCTGATTGAAGCCTAAACTCAAATCTTCGAGCCTTCATCCTCTCATTAGATACAATTTCAGAAGAAAACTGTACCAATTCAGCAATGTGATTTGAGTACTCAGTCACAGTTTTTTTGGCCTTCCCAAGCTTGAAAAACTCCATAGCCTTGGCCAACAACATTGATTCTAGATAGAAATAGTTAGTGAAATGAACACAAAAGTCATTACACTCCAAACCCTCATGTTTCTCAGCCGTCACCATCATGTCCCACTGTCACCTACTCGGTCCCTCCATCACGAAGGTGGCACACTTTACCTTGATCGCATCAGGTGTCGCTAAGAACCCATACAAGCATTCAATATTACTCAACCATTCCTCAACATGTTGAGGATCAGTGGAGCCTTTGAAGATTGGTGGCTTCTGGCATAGGAACACTCGAGAATGACTTCAGAGAATATCACTTTGAGGATCTATATTTAGAGTCTGATAATGAAATGGAGGTGGTTCCTGTCCCAATGCTAGGACTGTGCGAACGATCACCTCAACCAGACTCGGATCCACAATAGGACTCACTTGTAGAGGTTCATCAGCAGCTTTTTTTTTGGATTTGAATCCCACGTCTTTTTAGAGGCATGTTGCAACACAACACCAGAAAAGACATAGAATAAAACCAACCGAAAACAATGAAAACTGCATTTAAAAGATAGAAATAAACAAGATTTGGATTCCACTCTATCCAAATCAAAATAGAGAAAATACTAGAACTAATCCACAAGTCGTATTTCCCTAACTACCCCTAGTGACATAATATTCATTGTAGTGAGAGGTGGCCAGGAACTCAGTCACAATTACCTCCTATGTCCTGACTAGAATACTCAAATACATACTGGCATCAAGGAAAGATGATTAAACCTTCCTATGATTCCATTTTGTCATGAACTAGCTCAGGTACCCTGGTAACCGGATAAAAGAGATGGTACATTCATAACCCAAATGGCATTCTTGATCCCCACGGGTCGGCTACTAGCACCTGGCATCGTACAACAAACAAGTGGGAATGATTTTTCCACAACAATGTGGAAGCAAGAGTAAAGAAAAATAGTATGCATAACAAAAGAAACTCCACTAAGAGTGATGTACCAGAATACAAAGAGGCATAAAATGCCAAAGTACAACAACCCAAGTACAAAAAGGGAAAATAGTATCATGGAATCTAAGGACACAACTCACCAAGTCCAAAGATCAACAACATGATCTACCTCTATAAGGACCCTTCTCTTTTCTCGATCTTGGATGAAGAATTTCTACAAACACCTGAAGGAAAAAGTTGGGTGTGAGCCTAAACCAAGTAGGATACCACCAAAGGTTTCATAACAGATGCCAAATAATGATTATCCCTAGAAAATAATTCAATTTTCAAATAAACAAGATTGGAATAACAAAATCATATTTCAACAAACATGATATACATTTTTAAGTGATGGAATGTTCACCAAGAAAGGTTTTACAATGATGGAATATTTCCAAAACAACGACTTAAGTTAAAACAGTTACATAAAATAGTTTATGTAAATCTAGCTGGCATGTAAAGTAGTAGATTAAAAGCATTGGAATATAATTATATCTCAAATATAAATAATCATGCAATCAACATGGTCATCTGCTAAAAGGTATGATAGTATTAATTAGCTATATGATTCCACACTCTCTATGTAAACTCAGCAAGATGTGTATATACACATCCCTATGGAAATTTCAAATGGAGACTCAGCACCAACCCTTCGGGGATGTGACCCACTGCATGTATGTTTTAGAACGTTGTCATTGCGTAGAGTGTATCCAAAAACTCACTAACTTACTAAGGCTTGCATGCGCTCATACATAATGGGAGAACTATTTTAAGAATGCTTAAAAATACAATCAATCCCATTATTCCATTTCAAATATGTCAATTCCTTTCCATTTTAAACCAAAATAGGCTTTATTCAATAACATTCCTTTCTACAAGAAAAAGAATTTGGTTTCTAACAAATCATTTTAAGTCATTTTCATGAGTTTGAAAACCATTCAAAATCAATTCCATCATTACATAATTTATTTCCACAGTCAAATTAAAAAATTTAATAGAAATCATTTATATCAAATCCACATTTTAAATTAATCAATTTAAACCACCCTATTTCCATAATCACACCCATTCTAATAGAATAACGGTTTTCCAAATTTTATGCCAAAATTGTTTCAAATATCTCAATTCACTAGAATTCGGTTTTTATCTATTTAATTGAAAGTAGATTTGAGAAATTTAATTTAAATCAACAATTGAAATAAATCAAGCAATACAATGATAATCAATTTGGCAAGACAGGACAAAACAACTTACCTCAAGGGTTTGGACCATAACCACAACATACGAAGGAAACTCAAGAATCCAAATTGATTCTCCAAAAACCCATCCTAGAACCCTTCTCCTAACAATATCAAGAAAAAAATCATCATTTTGACATCTAAACACATTGATCTACCCATAACATGTGTAGCTATAAGAAACCAAGAGAAGTGAATAAGTAGATCTAAGTAAATCTATGAAACCGATCAAGAAAGAAAAAGAACGATCACATACCTTGAGAATCCCACTTCGATTCACTAAGAGGAGCCTTTGGATCACCTATGGAACAAAGGTAGAACCCTTTCTGACCACAGGGGAAGAAAAATCACGAGTTAGGGCCTCTAAGGAGGAAAAATGAAGCATTTAGAGGAAAATGACCGATATCCACAATTTAAGGTTATAGTTTTAAGTGACCAGATGGTTTATCAAACCGTGCGCACAATGTGCGGATCTCTCTGTCCAGGGATGCTAGTTCGCATGGTTCAGTCACACAGTTTACCAAACCATGTGCACACTATGCGTACCCCACTATCTAGTGCTACTAGGATGGCACGGTTTTCTCGCACGGTTTATCAAACCGTGCGCAAACCATGAAAAAGCCATTATTTTTTTGTTTTACTTTAAATTTTCACCCAAACGTCCCCAAGTCACTACTACAAAACAGAGGCACTTTGAGACATCAAAAGTACCTAAAAAAGTAATGGTATGTTACAAAAACTATAAAAATATTGTCATGTGTTTATATCTAATTTAAATGTGAAATTTCATCCATTTTTTAACGTTGGGTTTAATTAAAAAATTAATAATTAAATTAATTTTTAAAACCACTTAAAATGATAATCCAAAAATATAAATAAATTAGACGAGAACTCATTTTTGAATTAAAATTCAGTATTTTTCACTTTTAATTATAATATGAATTTTATCAGAAAAACAGTAAAAATTTATCCAAATATAATATTATGTCTCGATTCTAAAGAATAGATTCATTCAGTAAAATTCAA
Source organism: Viscum album (assembly GCA_963277665.1). Lineage (NCBI taxonomy): Eukaryota > Viridiplantae > Streptophyta > Magnoliopsida > Santalales > Viscaceae > Viscum > Viscum album. The sequence continues at coordinate 1,678,250,477 of OY728133.1, forward strand.
TATATAGAAAGTTTCATATATTGGAGTTAAAATTGGTTCTTCATCAAAACGTAAAAAAAACAACGTTTTTATTAACCCTTATTTTATTTGATATTTTGAATTTGTCCTTATATTAGGTCTATGAAAAACATACGATGAATGTGGAAATTATATGTAATATATCAAATTCAAAATATCATTACTACTATTCATAAACACTTTTTTAAAGGCTAGTTTGATAGATAAATGGGTGCTCGAACTCATTGTTGCGTATAGCCTAAGCTATAGATTTATTAAGAATAAGCATGCCATAGAAGCATGGGGAGTTACATAAACGGGTGTTGTTGGAACTTTAATGAAGTTCTTCTGATCATACCATAATTATTTATTTTTTGTGATTTATGTCTGAATGAACCATGAATTATCATGTAACGGATAACTCATAGAAGAGGTGAGTTGGGTTACTATATGTTCACGATTTTTCATGTGATTTATCTTTTCATTTTTATTATCATATATATATATATATGGTTAGGGGAACTTGGGATCATTGATTGGGAAACCTAGAACCAACTAGGTTATATCTAATCATTAAGTGTGTCTCTCTAACTTGTGATAATGTATAATGAATACCACTATCAGACTAGTGATGTTTTTGTATCTCCATCAAATAACATGAGTGTTTCTCCCTATCGAATTAAGTCATTTCACAATGAAACTACAACCTTATTTTTCATATGTACACTCAAATTATGTTACATAATTATAGCTATTTATTTTTCAATTTATACTTTATTTACACTGAGTTCATTCCCTTTATTTAGAGAATGATTTTATTATAATTATTTTAAATATTATTCTCTATTACATAATGTGGTTATAATTGAGTATTTAAATATCATATAATTAGTGTCGCTACATTTTTAAATGTGTGATAAAAAATTTGTGGAATGATTTGAAATTAAATTAGTCAAAACATGATTTTTAAATCATGTTGTTGCTATTCATTATTTTTCATTAGAATTTAAATATTTTCCTTAATAAGTGACCAACCGGAGATTATCTCGTAAATTAGTTGTGTTTCATATATTATGTAGTTTATATATATAATTGTTATATTTAGTTTTTATTTAGGTGTTTTGGTTGTCTTAAATAATAAAATTTCAAAAATTTCATAAAATATATTTCTAAATATCATAAAAGGGTTTTATAATTAATGAATATTTATGTGTGTTTGGGATGACACATCTTGAGAATTTTATTTCTCATGCTTATAAAAATTTCAGTTCATTCTCATCTAAAAGAATAGTTTTCCTTTTCTAGAACAATTCTACTAGATTCATCTATTATGGGTTTAGTGTGGGGTCATGATGGTGACCATGGATTATGTGGAAAATATAAGATTGGTGTTTGACCATTTTTTGATTACTCTATATTGTGTGTGTATTAGTCACTTTTCCCAAATTATATCCCAAGACCATACTATTGATTATATCATCTCTTTTATGTTATAAATTTCCAAATTTTATATATATATGGTTGTTAAATGTTGGTTATATTTCTTGTTTTGAAACTATTTATTTGGTTCGAATGAATGATAAAATTATAGAAGCCTTATACCAGATTCTCAACATATTTATATTTTGTAAATTTTCATGATAATATGGTGAAAAAATTACTATGAGCATAAATTTAACACCATACTTATTTTCTATAGCCTTTTGTGATCGAGGACATGCTTAAGAATATTTCACAAGTAGGCACATGTGCCATTTTGAAGGGGGTCTCTGGTTTGTTCATGATAGACATTAAGTGTGTCCAACAGTGTGATATTTGTTGACATTATAGAATATATTTATGATAAATTTTTTAGTTTGTAAATGTTCTCATTATTTACTTTATCATGGACCCAGCCAACTATTTTCCAATAGGATATGTTTACATCTTTCACATAGATCATTTATTTTGTTATAATGTGAATCATTTTTTTCTATATATATCAAATGTTGTGTATTTTTCTTTTGGTTGATTCTAGATATTTAGGGATCTTGGGTGTGATAAGAATTTATAATCAAATTTATCCATGTATAATTAAAAAACAGAACTAAACAAAACTAAACTTGTACCTCTCCAAACAAATTTGACAATAATAAACCCATTCTAACCCTACATGAACCAAGAAAAACCAAAAAATAATGAATTGAATAAATTTTAATCAATCTGACATAATCCACACTAGATAGATTAAATCCAAATAAAAAATATAAAAAAAATTTAAATGACATTCACAAACAAACCAAAATTTAATTGAATAAATTTATCTCGGATTAAGAAATATCGATCTAAATGATCTTACTCAGAAAAATAAAACTAAAATAAGAAATTTTTTAATGAAACTAAATTTTACAATGTCAAATTATCTAACTCATACTAATATTATATTAACAATGATGAATGAAATTGGAAAAAAAAATATAATGAATTCAACCCAATTGACTACAACATACATGAACTAAGCAAATGTAAACCAAACAGATATGAACCAAATGTAATAAAATGAAGTTGATAAGAACCCAAATGAAAAAAAATTATAATATAATATAATTAAAAACAATATAAAATAAGAATAATGAAAATGTACCAAACATGATGGTATCGAACAAAATCGATCTAAGCCGAAACTCGTTCCAAACTGATTATATACAATCAATAGGAAGATAAATTCATAATTAATTGAAATGTATTCTTTCTAACTATAATTTAAAAACATGGATCTGTTTTCCCCTTTCATGTAAAAACATTTCTGGACCCCAGGTGCATTTTAGTTCTTATATGTTGGGAGATGACTTTTTTTATCATAAAAGTTAGGTATGTTGTAGTTTAGTTTTTATTTTATTTTGTTTATCACATCACACACTTATTGAGGGTACTTATAATACAAAACAATATCAAATATGTTTTTTCAAAAGAAAACTGACCCTGTATGATCAAGCCATCAACCAAACTCTTGGGTATAAATCATTGCACCCACCAACCATTCAGTAATGATTACCTGAATGATAAATCCATCTTAAGGGTATAGATGAACCCCTAGTTCCCAATGTTGTAGGATTATCCTCTTAACATTTATTCACTATCATTTTATTATATGTATACTTATTCGTTACATTTTCCACATATTTTTGTGACACTAGGAGAATCAAGCATAGAGAATAAATCATCCACCTAAACAGTTGGGGAAATATCCCGCAATATTAAGGGATGCCCAAATAATTAATGTAGTCTTCTAATTTGGATCAAAATATTAGTAATAATGTTCTTTATATTCATAGAAGTAAAAAAGAGGATAATAAACATTAATTATAAGATTTTTGAGTTTCACACTAACAAATGAAACAGTTTTCTCTGACCCTTGTCTATGTAATCATCTACCATCAATATTTAATCTCACTAGATAATGTAAAAATTTCCTAAACATATGTCACTCACTATCCACGTCCCTAAATAAAATTCATTTTCATAATATAATTCCCCTCAAATGCTCCAAAACAATTAGGGTTCAACTCACTGCTTATTTTAATTATCAATCTAGTAATTAGTATAACATTAATGTCTAATATAAGAATAAAGAAACACCAAAAATAAATTATATTCTAGTATAATAAATGTTAATAATATCTAGAGGAAACACTATATCCTTAAATAAATTATTTAAATTTTTATTCCACTATCTTATAACATTCATTGAACCATAATGTATCTAGTTGATCCTACACAGAACAACCTAGTTATAATTCTATACAAAACATGTTGGTTATTCGATATAAATTTCATCATTTATGTCACCATGAAGAAATTGTTTCCCTCAACAAACCACTCAATATAAAGTTCTTCCAATGAAACCATACATAAAAATTTCTAAATAATGATATGTTTAGTGACATGAGAAATTAACTCTTAGAAATATACACTTTCCACCAGTTGAATTTTTTTTGAAACTAGATATTATGTGAACCATAATTTATCTTTTAATTCATACATGATCTAACAGTCCCTTTTTCGTTATATGTTATTCTTTCAATGTAGTTCTCTCATTCATATCCTTTAATTCAGACACATTAATGGGATCGATTACGTTCATGATAATTAACACCCAGTAATTTGAGTCTTCATAAATTTTCTACTTTCTTGGGATTTTCATCATATATAATTATTAAATAGTGAAAATAAATTTCATCACACTACCCTCACTCCGTCCACTTATTAATTATAAATAATTTTCTTTATGGTTTTAATAATTCCTAGTGTAAATTTTTGTTGTATAATCTACCAAATATTATTATCATGATTCATTATTGCCTTGATAATTATTGTATTTTAGGCCACAAAACAATGTTAAACGTTTTCCTCCTTCAATTAATTACTAAAGATATATCATTTCTTTATGTATAATATGGTCTATAGATCTTATTGAACATCAATAAAATTGAAATTTCTATCTAGTTAAATCCCAGATTTCCATGGCACTTTTCTGTCAACCAAATATTCTTCGTGGATCTATTCCATTAATATGATCTCCTTATTAAATATTAAATTCATTATTATGAAATTTTATGACCTTAATAGAGTTTATTTCTATGATTCAAACTACATATTCATTGTCACTATATTTAGAAATGTACCGTGCCGAAAATATCTACTTCATTTTGTCTCACTCTATGGAATTGTTTTATACATAGTAAAATGTGTTTAAAAAATTTATGTAGATGATGTAAATATTAATATTATAGAAATTGATTAGATATCGTCATTGGCCAATTTTTGATGATAGACTCTTATGGATTATTTAAGTCTCATAATTCACTATTTCAACCCAACACAACTTATAGACCCCCACTGGAATCCTCATTCATATTTATTTCATTTCTAATATATATATATATATATCCACTTTTAAAATTTTATCATGTTTTAGTTTCTATGTATTGGCAATTAGAAAGCAAATCCAATTTCTCTAGAATATCCACTATTATCATCTTCTTGACACTCCCAAACATTTTCTAACCATAACTATCATCCATTGGATTTGACAACTTTTTCTATGATTTCCCTTTAATATAAGATGATTTAATTAAACATATATTTGTTCTCGATCAGTTTCAACCAATCCTTTCACTTGATGTCATTAATATAGGATATATATTACAGTGATCTTCCATGATACTGCCCAAGATCTATCCCGAATAAATTTTCTTGATCAAAATCAATAATATATCTATTTTTTGAACTATGGTTATATAAATTTTATGGATTGGTGTATCTTGATCTGATTTGGTTGATGTTTGGTCTTTATTTTGTGGGACTTACTGTGCACCAGACCACAACTATTGCGTGTTGAGCTTCACGGTGAGACTATTGGGTGTTGCAGGGGGAACACACTATGGATTGTATTTTTCTAAAGGTCATGGTTAACATGATGGATATATTTTTTATAGATTAATGATCTATAAACAAGGTTATTGAATGATGGTTATATTATTTTTACTATGATAGTCTTTATTGATGGTTTTATAAACTATAGGTATAGATATTTTCCCATTTATTACGTGAAAATGTAAGTATTATAGAAATATAAACGCCTATACACAAATTTTCTATAAAACCATGGGAATAGATATATACTAATTCCAATGTAGCCCATAGTTTTTGGAACCATGTGTATAGAATATACCCACAATTTTAAAGGATATATCCACAATTTCAACCAGTGGGTATAAGTGATTTTTTCAGTAGTGTCCACTTATAATGATATCATGAGAGTAAAATGAATCATTTATTGTTTGGAAAAATTCTCCCAATTATTCATTGAATAATTTTTTTGGTGATAGTATTTTTTGAAAAATTGGTCCTCCTTGTTGTGTTTGTTATCAAAGAAGACCATGATGTTCAATTATTTAACATAGGGGGTTTACATTGTGAGATTTAAGGTTCAGAAGATGATATTTTATTAATAATATAGGGTATTGTAGGCTTGGAATTTTTCACGCCATATGTTTTGTGATATGAACATAAAAAAAACCTAAAAAGAAAGAGGATCACCCATGTTTTGGTTTGGGTGCGCAAAGAGACTTTGGAGATAGAGGCGTAGTCGGTCGGACATGTGCGCCAGGAGGAAACATACACATGATGCTCAGGGTGAAATAAATTCTTATAAATAGATGTCTACCTTCTCTTAATTAAAAATGAAGCTCAACACATAGAGATAATTTTAGCTCTAGTTGGGCAAGTAGGTTTTTGTGTGCAAGTTGTGTTTTGGGTGCGCAAGTATAATGTTATTCAGAAGTTGTGCGTCAATTGATAGTGGTGTACCAATGTTGGTTTGGGAAAAAAAGGGAGTTATTTGAAAAATATATTTGTAGTATATGGTAGTTATGGGTAAGTGGTTTGGTTAAACTTGCGTGCCATGAATGGAGAAATGCGTCGCTCATTCTCGAGTGGCACAAAATTTAGAATATTTCATGTTACAACCATGGTAATGTTTTATTCATCAGTTAATGAAAGTGAACCTCAACAGAGAATCTGCATACATATAAATATGCATTAATTTGTGATAAAAAAGGGATATACAAGTCATTAAACTGTGAGTGGATCTTCAGAAGAAGCAGTGATAACACATCAGTTGAAATAGTAGTGAGCTTCCAAATTGTGAGTGGCTATAAAAAAGAAGAATAGTTTTTCCACATCGAAAATTTTAAACACTAGTGTTCTTTTAGTGGATTATGTACATCAACACATCACTAGTGTATGCTCCATGGATGTATCCATTTATTAGTAAAACAAGTAAATATTTTTTTGACATATTCTTTCTTTAATATTTGTTCATACTCTACAATGGGATGGAGAGAGAATAGAGATTTTTTACAACGAAACAAACTCAATAGGGATAGTTGTTTGTAATCATTCATACCCTGATTCACCCCCGACGGTATCTAACATAATAGTCCTCTGATTTATTTATTTTGTTTGATTTTCTTGATATATTATTAACTGTTCTTCAACTATTCCATATATGAGTCTTCCTTGATAAACATAGATCAATGCCTTCCCAATGGGAATGAATGAAAAATCTAAGTAGATTAGAATGCCTCCTTCATCTTTCATGTCTAGAATGAATAAGTCTACCTAAAAGATGAACTTGATGAAGTTAACTCATTTGTCTTCATGAGTTCTTTAGTGATATTTTAATTGTTGTTCGGCCAATTAGAGTACTATTTTTGTGGGTTTGAGTTCTTCAAGGCCGAACATGAAGAATACACTCATTGACATGAGGTTAATTATGTATCCTAAATTGAAAAATGATCATCCGATGTTACATCCCATATTGTGAAAGGAATTGAAAAATCATAGGATCTATAATGTTTTTGAGGATGTTTACACTATACAATATTAGAGAATTATTTATTTATTTAGATGACGTAAACTCTTACTATATTTCTTTTGTAAGTAAGTTGTTCGATATTGAATATTTCATATGTTTGAATTTTGTAGATTTCCTCTGAAAATGGAAAGATGATGTTAAATTTCATGAAAATATCCATAAATTTAATGAATTTACCTTCATTCATCCTTAACATGATCTTTTAATAAAATAGATAGGTGGATTATAGTGTGGTGGAGGAAAATGTTCTTCTTCTTTATGTTTATCTTGAATTATAGATTTTATAGAAGGTAGAAATTCTTGAGGTGTCACTTCAGAGGTTCCATTGTCTTTTTTTAACATGTTATCATTCTTAAAAAATTTATAATTTCCAGTTTAATCAAGTTATTTACATTTTCAACCACATGGTTGATGAAAATGTATGACATTTCCAATCATTATGGAAACTACCTTTTCCACTTCTCTATCGTTATTCTCTATGTCACTAGGAAAAGTACACAGAAATCCATCTATGAAAGAATTTTAGATATAACCCATTTTATGGTAAATATTACATAGTTCATCCCTTTTGTTCAATATATTTTTCTCCAGAGTGGTATTCCATTTATAGTCCATTTTAACGAAGGATAAAAGTAGATTTTCCATGTTTTAATGTAGTGCAATGGATGGTTGTGAATGTCTTGGTAGAGTTGGCTGAAATTTTTGTTGACCACATGGAAGGAAGGTTTGTTGAGTTTCTTGTTGAGGTGGTTGACTCAATGGATTCATCGATAGATATCCTGGTGGTCAGGGGTTTTGAAATGTTTTATGAACTCTTATTTTTTGGATGTACTCTTGATTATTTTGTTGTTATTGTTGGAATATACTTTTATGAAATTATTATAACAGTTGCTAAAAATTTTGTCCTTACATCTTATAATTAACATGATTAAAATCCTAATTTGGTTGTTCATGAACACTTGTTTTAAAGTTTGATAAAGGATAGGCCACCACACATTTCGGCCTATTATGATTTTCAACTTGATGGATACCACACTGGGGAATCCATGATCTCTCTTCTAGAGACTGTAATTATGAGAGACATTATCTTGAATTGATCAGCCTACATCAGTTGTTTTAACATTAACCCTTCATCAATAGGTGCATCAATTACATTGTGAGATTCTCATTATATGAAATGATATAATTGTTGGAACATGATCCACATATCGATTCCGTGATGTGGTCAATTTTTTGTAAGATCCTTAAAACTTTCCCACGGTTCCCATGCTAAATATCGATCATCATAAGTAAAATTCTGGATTTCATTCCTCAATTTCCATGTGATGATTTGTGGGAAGTACATATCCATAATTTCATGGATAAATCATCTAATGACATGATAGACTGAGGTTCTTGAATTTTGAAAAAATTCTTAGGTTTGTCTCATAAGGAAAAAGATAAGTCTTCATGTATAATGGCATCAGAAGATACTCACTAGTTGTGAAAGTTGTCACATATTTCCAAGACGATTTATATACAATCATGGGTGTCATCAGATTTGGGCCTCCTAAATTGGTTAATATTCTAAATCTTATGAATGAGTCCATATTAAATTTAAAATATATTTGAATTTATAGGATGTTATATGTCGATGGGCATCGAACAATGGAATAATGGAATGATGTAATACCTGAGAACATGATCTTTCTACATAAGATTCTTTTCATGCAATGTAGGTTTCATGTTTGGTGGGTTGTGTTATGTTAGATTAGACCTACATGATTGCTAAATTCATCCATTTGTAATTGGTGCAGTGAAAAAATATACATATAAATTTTGGGTTCAAAGTAACGATGTTTTTGTGCCTCAATGATCCTTCAATGAGTTAGAGCGACTTGATGCATGCATTGAGATAGAAGAAGAAGATGGATGAAGTGGAGTCTGAGAAGAAAAATTAAAGGAAAAGAAAAAGTTACTGGGTAATAGGAGAGTTAATCATATGTTCTTTTTTTATATGTGACCACGGAATAGCACAATCATTAAAATATCTCCTACAATAACACCAATATTTATACACCTACACATGTCATTTAATTCACATGGGTTCCATCCATATTAGATTTATTTTTCCCAAACTACACATTCTACTATAGCCTAATATAGTTGGAATGTAGGGTTAGTACCATATGGGCTTCGAATTGGATGGAAGAAACTAGGGTTATAACCTTTTCTGTTATGATTCCTCTCAATGTAGATTGACGTTGAAAAAACTAACACTAAGAGAAATAGGGTTTACATCAAAGATAAATAATGGATGGTGAAGAATTTCACTGGTCAAGAGAATATGTGATCATTAATTATAACTTGGTATGCTCCTACGCTCTAGGATACAAAGCAAGAAAATGTTATTAGTTGCCTATGGTCAAGATAACTATTCCATCCAAGAAATAGTTATTCATTATTCTGGTGATAGCTACAACCAGAATGTATTATGCATGTCATCAAAAGTAGAATGTATCAAAATCTAGTGGTAATAGATTATTATAATCAAATCAGAATATTGGTATTCATTCAAACATCCAACAGTCATTGTTTCTTAATTGAATTGGGATGATCATTATTTTTTAACATTATTATTATTACTTATGATTTCCATGATGATAATTAAAGATTAACTGAATTCAATCACCACAACTCTCAATCCCTAACCTAGTCATTTTAGTTAGAAATTATATAATTTATTAAGGATATAATTTAAATTGAAAACATAGTTAACATTCAAAAGGATATTGAGATTAAATGATATAGAGACATTAAAAGATTATGTTTAACCCATTAACAAACCTAAATTTTAGATTTATCAAAGTAATCTATGATACAATTAGAATTCTAATCATTAACATATTCGAGATATGAATAAGAACAAGAGAAACACAAGTTAGATGTATATTTATTATTGAGATGATGAAATCAACTAGCACGTTGCTAGAAAATCAAAAAAGAATATGGAATGCTTCAAAAATCTATAATTGTGGATTGATTAATCCTAAAAACATTGAATAACATAGTTTCAAACAATGTTTGGGAGAATGGGTGGAAAAAAACTTAAACATAATGATGTTAAAATTAAGAAAAATAAAAAGGTATTGATGACATCGATCCATGGTGTACGTAAATTAGGTAAATAGTCATGATATTAAATTATGTATTATGGTGACTTTTGTTGTTTAATTCTGATTAGTGTTTGCATCCATAATTTCAAAATCTGTGAAAATCTTGTGTGAATCTCATTCAGATATTTGTAACTTGGAATCCTTTTAGGATGTGTATCATCCTCGGGATATTATCCTGGATGTGTTCACTGAATTCAAATTTTACATAACGTTTATTGGTGAATCGCATAATATAATGGCATCATGACTTGAAATTTATTACAACATCCTATGTGACTTTTCCTTATACTGTGAAACTTGTCTACTAGTCATGTAATGGGGTTTCACGATGTGTTATGGAAATTTTAGGCCAGTTTATCCAATTTTTAGTTTGAAACCTTGAATAACTATTTCTTCTAATAAATTATACATAACTAGTAAATTATTATGTATATACAAGGATAATACATTAAAAATGACAGAAAAATTTATATAAGAATTCAGCATATAATATAATTCTAAAATTATAACACATTGTATAAAAATTTGAAAATATATAATTTTATATGAGACATACATAGTGATTTGGATTTCATATTGGCTAATATAGAACTAACATGTTAAAAACCAACATAATACAACTCACATTCATCATCATGGACTTACAATTTCCTAACATAAAATCCACTATCATGTCCCAAGTGGATCCAATACCCCTCAATATATATACACACTAATCACTGGCCCCTTCCTCATATCTATTTAACGAATTATCAAATATGTACGTGTCACATAGTGATCATGTAACTTGTGAGTATAAAATTAATGATCCACCCTCAAACATTGTTTATATAATATCGACACATATATCGGATTATGAAAATTGAATCATAAGGAAACCAATGCTATAAAATATCTTGATCCCACCAATTCTTACCAATTCCATGGATTAGTACCCTACATATATATATGTCAATTTCAGATTGGGATGATTGACACATGGTCTATACACACGTAAAGACACTTAAATCCCTTTAAAAAGTTATACTCAATCAATCCAACAAATTAGAAACACATAAGACGAACACATCAACCACCTATAGTCTAATATTGCAGTAAAATGTTTTTTGTCAATGGAACTGATGTATCACTCACATATGATAAGCATTTTCCCCAAAAAGTGACCTTAATCACCCTAAAATACCAGTACTAAATTTTTGATGTATTCCAATACCAATTAAATGACCAATATCATCACCCTAACATACCCATCTACTAAGGATATCATAAAAAAATATAGTGGTTAATCCCATCACATAGGTCCCTTTATATTCATAGAATGCCAATGGCCTTACACCATAGAATGTGTCTTTACAAACATTTTACAAATATAAACTGATGAACCTATACCTCCCCATCCATGTTGAATGATACATCGTAAATGGAATACGCTAGTGAATCACATACCCTCACATCCACACATGTCACTCTTTTTTTTCATGAAGAACCATTTCTGCTAAAACATTATATGGGTCAACAATCAATAAATGGAAGAAAAATTCCAAACAATCCCTAATGATTCCTACAAAAATAATCATTAAATTGTATAACCTGAGTCAACACCCACTGGAGTTAACTCTTTTGAATCACCACAAGAAATATAGAATCTCTATGTTGTTTTATTATCCATCATTCACAAGAACTTAATCATTCCCAAAAAAACATAAGATATATAAAATTATGTAAATATAGAAATATACCAGAATTATCTATATAGTAATAGTATGAACCTAGTAATCTGATTTAGTGAAATAATTGAACCTTAGGGGAAAAAATTCATAAGCTAAATAAAAATCCCAAAAATGATGATTTTGGTCAAATATTACTATAATGGAAATGATACCAGAAACATATAATGATGAAAAATAATATACAACATGAATAACAATTACCAACTAGTTAAAATATTATCTAAGATTATATAAACACACGAGGGAGGGGGTTGGTTTATCCTTTGATGAATATTCTTAACCATTTCAATTTTACCTCCAAATTAATTAATTAATTAACAAATATAAAAATTTAAAATGTTATATATGAGCTTATAAGATCTTCAGTGGCTCCCACAAAAACTATGCAGTCACAATCGGGGGTCCTAGTCACCATACACTAGGGATTTGATGGATGTAATGATGGTCCTTTATTTCACACTAAAACAATAGTAGTCTAGTAGTGGGGTTCCAGTGGGTGTATTCACAATATTATATTTTTCCACCACAACCCCCTTTCCTAAAACAAATCACTAGATATTTTATGACAATTCCTACACCCTAAATAAAAATAAATACTCATGGTTAGGCTAGTGATCATCCCACATCACCTCACCTAATGATATAAACTATTATATTTTTCTCATATAAAAATATAATAAAAATTTTATTGTTTATTATCCAAACATTGTTAAAATTCCATTAAATGAAATGGATATTTCCATTAGATTTTCATGATAAATATCTATTTTTCGTATAATATAATATATATAACCTTATGTTTTAAATTTAACATCTTTTTATAATTCAAATATAGAAAATTCAATATTATATTCCAATTAATAATTAATTAATGCCGATATAATTTTAATGCCTTTGGTAACAACATCCATTATAGTATAAAAGAGGGATCAATATCACCATATATTTGTTCTTAAGTATGGAAGCCTAAATATATATCCTTATAATAAGAAAATTAATCCCATAAATTTAGTGTTACTTGTTAAATATTTCACTAATAATCTCCAATGTGGGCATTATGTTATGATTTATAGTATAATAAGGTTATTATATGATGACCATTCACATAATGAAAGATAATAAAAAAAGTATCTGGGGTTGTAAAACACCAAGATTATTAGTTTTGTTAATTAGAAAAGTCATAGAACTATATTTGATAAAAATATATTTTGAATTATATCTTTTATAATCACACTTTCTAATTGGTATTATAATGATTTTCACCCTCACTACATCTCTATTATGTTGTTTGACTATGATAAGAATGTTTGAGGCCTCATTATTATTCAAGGAAACATATTAGAGAAATCATAGTGGGAGATTTATAATATGTTCATTAGTGAATACTTTTACATCCACTCATCATTGATTTATAATCAAATAGGTATCTTAAAAAAATCTATCTACATAAATGCATAATTCTATAACAAAAAACTAATGGTGAGGGAAATTTCTAGAACATTTTCATGTCCCCCTTCAATCAAATACAAATTTGAAAAGTGAAGATGTTTTATGGAATTTTAATTTTGATCCTCATTCAAATATTTTTTCATTCAAGGGTAATATAAAGGTGACTTACAATCATTATTTATTTTCTTATAGATTGATTTGTGTATACCAATATTTTCCTCTACCACAAGCGAGGATTTTAATTCATCTTATTTAAAAAAAGGTTAATTAGAAACATTATCTTTAATAAATAAATATTTAATAACAACAAATTTTGATTTTGAGTATTTAACAAGATACCATAATTTATTTTTGGTTCTTTTTATCGTAATTTATACATAATTGAATAAAAATTTCCATTATAAGATATTAAAGTCACTATTTCATTAGGAGAATTTTTTTACCCACCTGTATATCGAGCACATATTCAAAAATTCCATGTGTATCTAAATTTTCTTTTTACACATAATGCTAATATGACTTTTTCATATATTGAATGTTCTTTCAAATCTAATATGTTCTTATCCAATTACATTCCTATCTTATATATTTGAAACTAAATATTTCATGCCTCCATATTTTTTACAAATATAAAAGACAACTCAATGATCCTCTGAAATAGTTTTTAATGCATTTAATAGGATAAATTTTTTATTCATTTGAATCAAATTGAAATTTAACACTGGATTTGATTTGAAAAATAGTTATACGTATTGAGATTGAGAGTTACAAAAAAATCACAAACATTTTGATACTTTTAGAATTTATACGATACCATTTTATAATTGATCAATTTTATATCCATTTTTAAAATTTGAGAGACATTTTATGATATTTTAATTCTAGAAAAAATAAAATTATTCACTTATTTTTTTTAAAAAAATTAAAATATTCATTTTCTATAAATTGTAATCCAAGAATGAATTTGATCTTACCCAAAATTTACATTCAAAAATAATTATTATTATATTTTGAATATTATTCATATATATTATCTTTACAAATGCGTAAATATTATCGTGAACATTAAAAAAAAGAGAATTTTTGACCATTTATATCACAATGTTATTACAGTACATATTTAATTGTATGAGAATTAGATTGTTCAAAATATTATAGATTTCACAATTAAAAGCTCCATGATCTAATTTCATCCCATAAAAAATTTCTTTGACATAAACACTTTAAATACACTATTTCATTGTATAAGTAACTTATGTTTCATAATGAATACTTAAAATTCAAGTTAACTATTAAATATTATTGATTTGAAAAAAAATTTTAACAATCTATTTTTTTCGTGATCCTACCATATAGATTGGAATATATTTCATTCTTCCAATCAGAGTAGATGTATATTCCATGTGAACTCATTTTACATGATATTATCCATTGGGAATAAATATGTTTATATTTATTTTTAACTCACACTTATCATTGAATCTATTTAAAAACTCCCACTTGTTCCTTGTAAAATTAGTCATTTTTTCTAAGAACATAATATAATTTGGAATTATTTACAATATATTCCTAAAAATCATTCATATAAAATAATAATAAATTATGATAATTTTATATTTAAATAGAATGTAATTAATCAAGTGAAATGAACTATTTTTTTCATGTGAATTTTTTATTCTTGTTTTAATATGTAAATTTTAATTGTAATGGTTTATTTAGATTCAAATTAATTATTTGATTATTTTTCCTATTTTTATCCACTAATTAATGAATATTAATCATTAAATGTAAATGCTCTTTCAAATTCATTTTTTTTATATTTTTATTCATTATCATGGTTATTTATTTAATTTCATACAACGTCTTATACACACTCAAATATAACATTATATATTTGAAGAAATTGTCTCCTAACGTGTTAAATTTCAATAATGTTATCAGTATAGAGGTATAACATTATATTTGTCGTTTTATTATATCCCATGTATCCTTTAATGTTTGATATATTTCCCATTAAATTTACTAATTAAAATTTATAATAAATATATTACATTATTATATAGTTTATATTGATTAAAACATGATTTTAAAAATCTTACATTTCTTTCCAAGATAGTTTTCTTTTACATGAAATATAATATTCAATCATGTTTGTATATTTTCATGTTAATAAAATTTTCCTC
Organism: Viscum album; assembly: GCA_963277665.1. NCBI lineage: Eukaryota > Viridiplantae > Streptophyta > Magnoliopsida > Santalales > Viscaceae > Viscum > Viscum album. The sequence continues at coordinate 1,678,266,411 of OY728133.1, forward strand.
ATATAACAAAAATTTCATATAGTTAATTTCTCAATTTTTTGTTCATTTTTTCTACAACAACATGGTTTTTTCTATTACACATACATTACATTTCTCCTCTCATTCACTCTTATTTTTTAAGGAGTCTATAGAGTATTGGCTTATTTATTTCTTACATAATTTTTGAGTTAATACATAGAAGAATTATATTTTCATTCATTATACTTCACACTCTATGGTTTTTAATAAATATAATAAACTCTATTTCATATAATTTTTTAACTATATTGTATATATCAATTCCATAATAATTATTTTTCATATAAAGAGAATGTTCAAAAATGTGAAATTATAAATGTTGCTAATAAAATATAAATAACCATTTTTTAAATAATGTGTTACTGGTCTATATAAATTTGAATATATTATTTCAAGGAAACTATGTGATAAAATTATAACTCCCTTATGAGTTTATGTTACTATATATTCCATTTGACAGGATTTAACAAAAATATATCTTTTGTATTAAAATTTTGAAGATATCTCAAAGAGAATTATTTTTTATTTTGAATCAGTCACCTTCATCAAAGAATTTTAATTCATCCATAACATGATTTTTTGTTTTCCATTATATATAAATAACCTTAATTAACTTCAATTCTAGGAGACTCAATTCAATTACAGGATGAATGTAGCCTTAGCATGAAAAACTATAGTTCCCGAATGAAAATTTTAACATTCTTCTACACATGCAATATCGGTATTTTACTATTTATCTGATCAACTCAAGACTCCTTGAAGTGCCGGATAATTTAAAATAAGAGCTAGATAATATTTCTATAACTTCTAACAAAATTCATGAAACTTCCATGTAAAAAATAATTTTTGATCAAACTACCAAGTGCACATCTCTAGATGAAAAACTATGAGAAATCAGGGTATCTCACTTCTGTCTGAGCAGAATTTAAAACTGGTTAATGATGTCTCATTTCAGTCCATGTTTAATTATAAGTAGGATAAATCATAAATCTATTCATAAAATGAAATGGATTCAAACACCAGAGGATATATACTTAATGTAGCTATCACTCATGTTGAAACCACTCCAGAAAAGTCTTCTTCTATAGACGCCTCCAAAATCATTGAGCTATGAGGATATGAAAGGATTAAGGATGGTGACAACCTACAAAAAAAGGGGTTCAACCCCTTCAAAATTCAATAATAAAAATTCACTTCTGGAACTATCAAGAAATAACTATCTCTAGCACATTGACTTCACTTCAGATTCTTCTGACTAAACATAAACCAGATGTCATTGGACTTGCTGAATCAAAGACAAAAGATACCAGTTCTGTATCTCTTCTTGATAATCTCGGTTACACACTGTTTCACTCTATACATGATGACCATCATGATTGGATCTGGATTATGGTGCATAACAAGGTTATCAATATCACTCTTGATTCTATCCATTCGCAATATATTACCTGCAAATTCACTATCCAAGGTCATGATTTATTTTTCTCGATAGTTTTTGCTTCCAATAATTATATTGTCAAAAAGGACTTATGAAAATACATCTCTAATATGTTAGTCATAATTGTGCATTCTTATTTGATTATAAGGGATTTTAATTCTATTTTCTAGGCTGACGAAAGTCCGAGACATTCTTCTACTTTTTCTCCTTTGGATGACTTTAGACTATGTGTTGAAAAAATCAAATCTTCTTGAGGTTTATTTGCTCGGAGCAAGGTACAACTAGTACATGAAACTTATTAACAGCATGAGAGCTAGTAGAATTGATCGTGCCTTTGTTAATGATAATGTAATGGATAATTGGAGGACAATATCTTATATGACTCTTGCCAAACATAATTGTGTTCATAACAGAATCATGTCTAACATTACAGGAAAATGTGAGAGAAAGCCTCTCCCATTTAGGTTTATCAATGCTTAAACTACTCATCTTGAATGTTCTACATTGGTAAGAGATACTTGGAGCATTAGGGAAAATAATCATCCATTATCTTTTGTTTTTTAAACTACGATATCTAAATATTATGATGAAACATTAATGTAATGACATATTCAGCCTCCTTGACTAAGAAATTTACTCTCTCGAGAACACTTTACATGGCATTCAACAATCAGTGACCAATAATGATTTTTCAATCATGGTTGGATAGGAAGATAATATTATCATAGATAAGAAAAACCATATTACTCTTAGAGAAAATATTCAAAAAGAATTGTATAATGTTAATTGGATTACAGATGGTGATTGAAATACTAAGTACATTAATTCCATACAAAGGAGCAAAAATGTTAGTAGGCCACTCTCTCTTCATAAAGATGGAGATGTTATTCTTGATGACCATAAAAGTCTCTCGAACCTCACAATCTCTTTGAATAAGAATCTATTCAATGGCCCTAAATGAAATGGGGATCTCTTGGATGGAAGTATACCTACCCTTGTTAGTGATGATGACAATTAAATGCTAATTAGAGTTCCATCTGTTATTGAAATAAAAAATGTTTTCCCCGAGCTTAAAAAGGGATCTCTCTTGGGCCTGATGGATTCCCCAATCACATCTTCCAATTTTACTAGGATATTATACAAGAAGATGTTAGCAGCCTAGTTATGTATTTTTTTTAAAAGTATCACAAATTCATGGAATCAAAGAACAATTCATTGCATTAATTTCAATGGTAGACAATGCTAGTGATAATAATCAATTAAGACATGTTGCCCTGATTTATACTATATAGAAAATCCTCATGAAGATCTAGGCTAACAAGATTGCCTATATCTCTGATAAAATCATTTCCTATAATCTTTTTGGGTATGTTAAAGGAAGAAGAATACAAGACTGTCTCCTCAATGCATCTGAATGTGTGAACCTTCTTCAAAAACCTACATGAGGATGGAGTATTGCCATCAAATTTTACATCAGAAATGGTTTTAACACCATTGATGGGCACTTCATTGGTTACATTATGCTTATGTTTGTGTTTCACCCGACCTTTATACAGTGGTATTACACTTTTGTTATCTTACCTTATATCTCCATTCTTATCAATGGATCACCTGAAGGCTATTTTAAGTGCTCTGGTGGAGTAGGGCAAGGAGAACCCTTGGCTTCTATTATCTTTGCCATTGAAGAAGATTATCTCAGTAGACTGCTTACTAATAATGTTGAAAAATTGAATCTAAAATTTCATCAAGATAACTAATGTAACTATGCCCCCTCACATCTTCTCTTTCTAGATGACATTATAATTTTTACTCAGGGAAGCAAAAGGAACATTCAGAATCTCAAATCCATCCTCTATCACTATGAGCATTTATCTGGATAGGTGGTATGCTAGAATAAATCCTTCATATTATTTGGGAAAATTATTTCAGAATCTTGGAAGAATTTTTTGATTCAGAGTCTATGTATCAGAGAATGTTTCTTTCCATTCATATATCATGGAGTCCCAATGTTCTTAGGCAAACCTGCTCCACCTACTTTACTTATTTGGTTTGTTAGGTTAGGTGAACCCTCTCTAATTGGAAATTAAAAGCTCTTTTTATGGCGGGAAGAATTTTCTTAGTAAAACATGTGATCATTTCCAATCATTTTTATACTTTTATAGTGTACTTCTAGCCTGCCTCTATAATTATGATTTTTAATCCCCTTATAAGGAATTTTGTTTGGAGTTGTAACATTCTTGAATAGAAAATTATCTCTTCTCTATGAACTAAATGATGTTTACCTCTCACTATGGGGGGACTTGGGATGATGAATATTGAGCCCTTTAATCGTTCCCTTCAAGGTAATTTTATTTGGAGACTTATTAATGGAAAATCATCTTCAATGGAATTTCTTAGAGCAAGAATCCTTTCTATATTGATTTATGAAAGGTTTACACACATGAAATCATCTGTTTTTCCTAGTTTCAAAATGATTTTTCAAAAGATCACTAGCCACTCCCACTGGATGGTGAATGCCTCCTCCAAGATGAAATTATGGAGGGATAACTGGATAGGGACCCCATTATTTGAGAGTATAAATATTGATTCTTTGGATGTTGATTTAGATGACACTATTTGTGATAAGATTGAGCTGAACAATAATATGCCTACCCACATTGTTCAAATTTTTAATTCCTATGACATTATAAATTATGATGATATCTTGGTATGAGAACCAAGTGAAAATGTAATTATTGAATCTAAACCCTTTTATAACCATTTAATATAGGGAACCCCTTCCAATGCTGTCCAGGTATTTAGAAGATGGGTACAACCCTCTAGGATCACTCTTCTCTAGATAATTCACCTGCAAAAACTTTCAGTGGACAACAACCATCAAAAATTTGGTATCTCTTTATGCTCAAGATGTGATTTGTGACACCATCATAGAGATGACTTGATCCATTTATTTCGTTCTTGTAAAAACATTTTTTCAATCTGGATCTTTATTATTAACCTATCTTGCATCTCAAAACCACATGTTGACAAAATTTCAGATTTTCTACACATATTTTCAGTAGAACAGTTTTCCAAGAAGATTCATATTCTATTCATTGTCGCTTGTGTTGAGACATCTCACACTCTATGGAAAGGCAGGAAAAAATGTATGTGTCACAATGCCACATTCAATTACATTGTTCCCATCTCCAATATTCTTGAAATGACTCGAATTGCAAATCACTTTCAAATTGAATAATGTGATAACTCTTTCAAGGACATTGCATTCTTGAGAAAACATCAGCTGTCAGGTAATTTTCAGAAGCCTATGGGCACAATAGAAATTTTCTTGACTCACCCCTTTGAAGGTTGGATCAAATGCAACCTTGATGGTGCCTCAAAGAGCATCCCTGGACCTTCTAGTTATGGAATTGTTTTCCAAGACCACAATAGTGACTTACTGTAAGGATTTTATGGCTCTTGTGGTCATTCCATTTCACTTGAAGCTGAGATGATGGTAGTAAGAAAAGTATTGGAGGTGGTTCATCAATGAAATTAGAATAATCTCTGGTTCAAAAGTAATTCCTATACTATTGTGCAAGTTGTTAGGAAGAATTAGATCCATCTTTCTGGGAAACATACTTTGAAATGGATCATATGTATTGACAATCTTGCCTCAAAGAGCTTTATCATCCCACATGATTACTATAAAGCCAACTCTATTAATGATAATCTTTCATATCAAGGTAATTTTGTAGCCTTTGGTATGCATTTGACAACTATTGATGTGGATCTACTCAGTATTCTTAATAGTTACAAATGTAAACATCCATTCATCAGACTCTTGTAATTTGTTTTGTTTAACTAAGGCTTTACTACTTTCTTTTCTTAAACAAATCTCAACAAAACTAAAAAAATTTATCATCGAAGAACATTAATTTATTAATATCATAGAAAATGAATTAATAAATGTTATTTTGGAAATTTTTTTCTATAGTTATAAATAAAAATGTCCTATGCTTATGATCCTAAGAATTTCATTCATATTATTTATTAGATCAACTTCTAAAATCAAATATTTTTTATTGTATTTATTTTTAGAAATTTCATGTTAATATGCTAATGATAATGATGAATATGTATATTTAATCATTCGCTCTCACTTTCTATAACATAATGAAATCTCTCATTTGATTCCTTTAATAATTATAATATATTTTTTACATTTCTAATTTTTTATATAATAAAATGGTTTTATTTCTTCAATTGAAGAATACTCCACAAATAAGGTTTTTTAATAAAAATTACACATTTGAGTAAAATACATAGTTATTTATCTATAAACACAATAACACATGTAATTATCAAAAAAAATATTTATCTATTCAAAAATACTATCTTACCTAATACATCTGTTTAACATTTTGGAACAAAATTAGACACTTGTTTCTTATTTTAGGGGATACAATTTTAATAAAATTATTTCCATCATATTTTTATATAGTTAGTTATTTTGAATCAATTTTTTTTAAAAAATACAAATATTATTTGTAATATTTACAAAAATCAATTAATTTTTATTAAAAAATTATGAGATTCTTAAATTGGAACTCACAATATTTTTCTTAGATTTTGATTGACAATATATTTGAGGAATACTAGTTATTGATTTTTTATATGAAGAGTTATAGTTATGATAATAAACTATTAATATATCTTCAATATTGATTATTTTTCCCCAACATTCCTGGATGATTCAACCTATATTACATAATATTTTTGAAATCCTAATTTAAACTTCTATGTGGTTTTTTCAAAATTAGAATTTCATAATTATAGTTCCAATATATCTTTTTAATGTTTTATCATTTTTCTTATATATTATTTTCTCAATTTATTTTATATTTATTTTTAAATTATTTATTTCTTTAGCACATTAAACTTACATGTTTTGAATTTTTCATTCAACGTAAATATTTTAAAAAGGCTCATTATTTAGAATAATTATTAGATTTCTAAGAACCTATATTTCAGATCTGTACCAACATCTAAATCAGTCATCCACAAGTTCTCCACATACATTCATTACATTATGCTATAAAAAATATGAATTTTCACCTTCATTAACATGAACCATGATAGTGATTTTTTCATATTCATATTTATTATATTATTCCAATATATATATAAACATTACCATTGTTCCTCCCACATTTATTGTGGCCTTCATATATTATATGTATTAATTATTTTTTTATATTAAAAATATTTATTTAACATTTTATAATTTTAAATCAAACTACTAAAAAATTTATTGATTATTCATAATTAGAAAATTTTTTATCGAAACTCCCATTCATTATAGAGTAACTAGAAAATAATATTTAGAACCATTGTTGACAAAATTCAATGAAAATTTACCTCTGAATATGCCACATCATCTTTTAAAATTAATTGAAATTGAATAAAAGGTCATTTAATGTTATTTTTAAATAAACTATTTAATGTATTAATTATCACATTTAGTTTATCTAGAACATCTTCAAGGTATTATAGGACATGTTTTTTTTCAAATTTTATTTCATTCTAGTTTAGATTGAAATTTATCATATTGAATGTGTCAATCATGATATATAAATTATCTTGATGTAGTTTATTTTTGTCTCTATCCTCTAATATTAAACCCATGTAATCAATCCAATCATGATTTGTTTACATGAATTCAATTAAAATGGTAAAATATTTTATCTTCTCAAAAAATCCTTTAATGTTTCTAAATATTTCATTGATTCCATTGAAAAAAAATGATTAATAGATTCATAATTTGTCATTATTAATCATTAAATTTATTTCCCAATATTTTCATTTTTATCACATTAATTGTATTATTTTTAAATATTTTATCCATTCTATCCATGATTTTATTTTCAATATCAAGACCTATTAAATTTATAAATTATTTCACTAAAAAAACATAAATATTTAAATAATTAGTTATCAATCAATAAAAATTTATATTTCATAAGTATATTTTACTGAAAATACATTCATAAAAGAAGTAAATAATATTGTATTAGATTCAAGAATTTATAGAAAAAAATATAACAAATAATGGATCATTATATTTTTACTTACAAAATTTGTTTACCAAAAAATATTGAAATCTGTTTAATTGTTAAATAAATTTATATTATTAATTATTAATTTGAGATTTTATAAATAATCAATTTTATAAATCATAAAATAAAATCACACATAAGTATAATATATCATATTTAGGAATATTCAAGATGATATGATACTAATCACCATTATTTGATAATGGATTTATGAAACACTAAAAAATGATACTAAAATAGTGTTGGAATATTTTTATAATATTATATCTACAAATATAGATCAATTATAATTTTTTTCCACTAATTTTTATACAAAATTTAAAAAATATGAATTGATTTAAAAAATTAATAGAATCATATAATTTTTCTATGGTTATTTCTCATAGTGGGGGGAATATATTCATGTTATAACATATACCACAAAAGTAATAAATTTAATACACTCTTTTTATATATAAAATTATTGATTTTTATAAGATGTAATTATCTTGACCCATAGTGAATTATGGACAATGTAAAATAATAATTCATTAGGATTGCAATGATTAGGTCTAAAAATTTAAAAATATCCTCCGTATTTATTTTAATGTTTAAATATCATTGGATGATCTTCATTGATAATTTAAACCAAAGAAAATACAAATAATGTATAAATATTACAAAGATGATATTTTTGTATATATGCAACATAATATTCAAAAACATATAAAAATAAGTCACGTGGTAATACTTCAACATATACATTATTATCATTTTAAACCAAAAATAATACTTCACTGAAAATATTCAATAATATGTTGTTGACTGATATTTTTCTAAAAAATAGAATAAGTTCTTAGTATAGTAAATATTTTCAGAAAAATTCCCACAATTCATTGATTATTAATCAATACGTTTACAAAATTATAATATAATTGTTACACCAAATATGAATGAATATTTATAATCAATATTCAGACTGAAAAATAGAAAAACAATTCAGTAATTATTGTTGAAGTAGATTAAATGTCTTAATATTTGAAGAAATAACTTCAAAAATAAACATCATAAGATTAATATTAAGAAATTATAAAACTAAAATTAATTTATATATATTAAACATATAAAATATTCTAATTCTTGAACACATTAACATGGTAATGAATAAAAACTTATATGGAAAACTATTGTATTTATAATGAGATAAATCAACTTTTGAGAATTATATTATCATCATAAAAACAATTTGGTACATTACAATGTCATGTTAACCTTGATTAAGAATACTAACTATTATATAGGATTAGACTATAAAAATATCCATTCTTTTATAATGTTATATATCACTATTGGTATAATGTGTAGAATTATTTTGGTAATGTTGTGTAACAATTTTCCATAAAACATGTTAACATTGTTTTAAATATTATAACATTTCATTTTGTTCATATCATATGGTAGGATATAAAAATAACATTTCCTAATGATATTAATGAAAATAAATTTATCCTATAATGAAATTAGTGATAACTTGTATATCTATATATGTTAAACACCAGTTAATTTTATCCATGAAGACATTTAAAAATGTGTTGAGTGGTATCTCATATTCAATTCAAATCCAACATCCATAAAATGAATAATTAATCATACCATGTTATTTACAATAATAATATTGATATAATTGCTGGAAACATATAGTTCCTCATTAATTTTATAATTAAAAAAATTCAAAAAATGATCAAAACAATTTCTATATTTTCATAGATACAGTTAATGGGTGACTATGAAGTCATCCATTCTAATGAATGAATAAAAAATTAAATAAAAAAAATCCAATACCACATAGATTAAGATGTGTAGCACAACAATTTTAAATCAAATAATGACCATAAATTGGTTATTTTTTCAAGACCCGTATTGAATATTATGATTCATGACAATTACAATGTAATAATATTCCTCACATCCAATGGAATTCTTTCTTATACTATGTTCTTATAGAATCATCGTTATAATAGGAGAGTTCATATGAGAGTGTGATTGAGAATTAAAAAATGAAACAAATGTGTATGTTATAAGATGGTCCATGTCACTTTTTATCTACCATAATCATTTACTAAATGAGCCTCTTGGACTTGATATGTTTCATAATACCCACCAAATAATTTTTCATGTATTAGTTACATCTGTTTTATATTATATATTATGAAATAAGAAAACAACTCTTAATTTTTAAATATTTTAATAATCAAGATACTCATTGAAGCAATAAAATCATTTGATATTGATAAAAAAATACATGAAAATAGTTTGTAATATGAAAATTAATAATATATTGTGGTAAATTAAAATCGTAGATCACTCTACACACCCACATGAATACAATCCAAACGATATAATAGATATAATTTTTTATTTTATAGACTTTTGCGTATACTATATAAAATCACCCAATCATTTCATCGAAATCATATTATGGTGTCCTCTAACTCACCAGCAAGCACTAATAAAATGTTCTATATTTAGATAGCCGTAGTGACTAAGAATAAATAAATAATGATTTTTTTGTATCAATATAATTATAACACAAATCATTTAGTGGGATTATAATTTCTTTTATAAAAAAATATGAATAAATAATAAATATTTTATCATAATTTTTATTTAATTTGTTCTTTCATATCCACATAAATACAGTTAGGTAAAACCGATATGATTTTTAATTTTATTTTATTTATAAGGCATCACAATTTTTTTATTAAATTTCATTATAATAATTAATATCATCAAAAGAATCCTCAATATAGAATTTAATAATTAATATAAATACATTTTACTCCCATGTATTTGATTTTGATAATCATCTTGATTAATATATCAATAATTATTAATTATATTCTCAATCCATATCAATGATATTCACATATTACTCTAGTTCATTTCATGAATGAATGAATTAAATAATTATGGGGGAATATTTAAGAATATCATTAGTGAAAAATAATCACACTCACATAAAAATGAATTTAGGTAAAATATATTTAGATTATTTCATCATACCCTTCGATATTAGAATTGTAATTATTACCAAGTAACATATAGTTGATTCAATACTCATAATAATATAATATAAATTTTAATATAATATTGTTAATTCTATAATTAACTACATTCCATCATGGAATAATTAATATTTTAAATTATATATGAAATGTTGTTAAGAAATAATTACCTTTTTTACTAACCATGTACCACATTCTATATTTTTAATGGATATTCATGTATTGTATAGTAGATACCATGATAGGACATTCGTGTGAAATTATTATAGTTAAATACATAAGATTATATAAGGAATTTATATTTATATTTCATGACAAATATAATGTATTATTTTGGAATACCATATTAAATTCACCTAAACTAAACTAAAACCATTATTTTATAATCATCAATCATGACACTGTGTTTATAGTGAATGAAAATTAACTGTATCTTTTGAATTCATCTAATAATTTCTCTGATAAGTACATATTCATCTTTTATCAACTACCATTATTAGAGAGACATGGGGTGGTCATAAGTTATAAAATGTCTCTTATGAATATCACAGTATTTTAATATAATATTATACGTTATATAAGAAATAATTTAATAAAATTAAATAGATTTAATGATGGAAACCAAAACTCAATGTGTCAAATCTACAAACGTAGGTGATCTAACCCATCATTATTAATGAAGAATTTTATTCCCCAAATGATCCCTCACAACGATTACTAAACATTATTTTGAAATTGATGTGAAAGAGTCGTTTTTACAATGATTATATACATTCCAAAATTTAATAAAATTTTATAAAAACCAACCTTTTTCATCCAATTCCATAAAAATATAAAATTTCTTAATCATGAGGCATAATCCATTGCAATTGAAAAATATTTTATGTATAACATTGATTAGAAATATTATTTCCAAAAATTGTTGTATAATTATAATAAAAAAATATATTTAAATATATCTAAATAATAATAATAAAGACATATTTTAGACAAATTATTTTAAAATGAATAACAAAATATCTTAATAAATAAAACCTCTAATTGAAATTCCACAATTACTATATTTATTATTATATTTTTCTTCACATTGGAGTGATAATTGGAAAAAAATTATGATCTCTTACATTGACTATATTTTATAGAAAAATGTAGTATCTATAATTCCATGACATACAATATTCCCCATTATCCAATGAAGTGTAGTATATACCTTTTCTACTCTCCCATTACAACAAAATCTACACACTAACCATGATAGATTAAAAAATACAATGATGGGATCATTGAATCAATATAAGAACCATCAATAACAGATAAAAATTACCAAACATCATCCAAAACAACCATTAAAGTAAAAAAGTAAACAAAATATATCTATTCTATAATTAATGAATCTCCATTAAACAAGAATATATCAATGTTGGTCACCCACTTGGATGATCAAATATAAAAATAATAAACATAATTATTGAGGCTATACTATAATTCTTGATCCTCAACTCCATCCAATCTCTAATAACCAATAGAACGACTCCAACCCAATACACTACAAAGTATGTTTTCAATATAAAACCAAATATAATGTTTGCACATTCACTAGGGTGCTTGTATAGGATGTGACAAATACATCTCAATATGATGTCAAAAAGTACCCCAAATATACAATATCGTATAAATTTTTGTAAATTTGAAATATTAATAACAAGGAACAACTTCAGATATACAAAAATGTGTTTCAGACCATTATGTGTGAACTATGAAACTAGAACACCCAACCATGCATACCTCAACCATCACTGGTAAATATTCACCACATGCCCCAAACCAAGGCCCATACTTGATGACTCAATGTAGGGAAGTACACCATTGCTTGTTCAATACCCTCATCTTCCAGGTATGGTCTATACCAAGTTCCTAAAATAGATACCCACCAGGTAGGTTTTACATCAAATTCATAACCCTTCCCCTCTATTGGTGGTAACACATCAAATACCCAAAGAAAGTCCTCTTAAGGGAGGTGGATCATCATGTGACCACACCAAACTGGGGTAAAAGATTTATCCCATCATGTACATAGGCCAACCCCTATAAGGGGAGGTGTACCATCAAGTACCCAACCTTGACCATCTGGGGAGAGGGCTCACATCAAGTAATCAAATGACCCCCTTTTACATTTTGGGGGGTCACACATAATATATTAATGTATATCCTATATTAATGGGAGTTATCGCATGATCTATCAAACAAGTAAATTTCTTTTATGGTAGGACCTCATCATTAACATTTCATCTAATGAGACCATCCAATATGAAAACAATTGAGAACATGAATGGAACCACCAATTGGGAATCCAAACCCATACAATGATATCACTATATAAACATTAGGGAACTATTCTATTGATTTTAATCCAGACATCTTGATGAACATCTCATAATCCATATTTCCTTATCCGAAAAACATTTCATGACCATGTTGATGATCTAAAAATAAAATTAGAAACTAGATAACATTCTCATCTCACTAATAACGGAATACCCTCCAGTGCTTTATACCCATACTGGTCTCCTCTCACTTGAAAAAAGTTGTATCTAACACCCTCATAGTAGTCTCTATGAACATAATCCCAATATGACCATATCTTTAATAGTCCAATCTAAAAACTCATATAGGTCTATATCACAACCCATTCTCTCTAACTAATGACCATCGTAATCCACTATTATCCAAGGATATTAGAATACTTATGCTGATTAAGAATAAAATCCTCATTAACCATGCTTGATTATCACCCCCATCTCTTTAAGTGATCTCAAAATCCTGCAACATGAAAATCATTCCATAACAAATAATGTATATCCCTAAAAGAATTATCCTTCATATATTTCACACATAGCCTCAAATCCACCATAAAGAAGATGTACCCCTTCATTCATGATACATATATAAATATATGTGATACACCAACTTGGATCAACCGATCCAAGAATGATTTCCCAATGACATTATGCATGTCTCCCCATATACAAGGTGTTTCTAACTTATAGGGAGGTTCTGAATGGTATAATTAGGAGACTGTGAAAACAATATCAATATGAATACTCCAAAATAACATCAAAAATCATTAAATAACCCAAAAAGTAACTACATAAATAAATAATATCCAATGAAATAACTTGTTTTTTCTAGGTGTCATAGTGTTATACAAGAACTGAAAATAAACATACAATCCCATGGTGTTAGGTTAGACCAATGTATATGAAAATAATAGTATAATAAATAAGAAACTATTTTTCCCCTAGATAGTCCATCCCAATTACACTACCTAACAACAAGATCCAACTCCATATCTCGGTATTAGTGGGCCCTTTCCCTTTCATTGCTCCCAAATCACTATGTATGTATTCACATCGAGATTTAAAGGTATGGAGGGATTATAATCCTGGTAGTATGACACCAAGGTGTACATTTTATAAGTTCACATGAATAAGTTTTCTATTCCATTATAAAGAAAATTGTATGAAAAATAATTAATCGACTAATTTCCTTATGATTATGAACTATCGAGGTTTTCATGAACCTCGATCGTACCCGTTTTTAATTCTTGTTAGATACGATATCATAACGGATGTCATTAACCAATGTCAACCACATGGACATCATATGACTCTAACTATCCCAATATATATAAATCATGGTTCAGGACATAATGCCTTCATGTCAAATCTTTATTACAGACTGGGACACAAGCCTTCATGTCTGAACTCTATCCCAGGTTATGATATATGGCCTTTATAACACTTACCTACCTTTTGTCTTAACTCGAGGTCAATATTCCCATGCACTATGTCTAGGTACATCATAACCACCATCGCATGTAACACATGATCCACCTCAATGAGATAACATGTCAATGATGGTCTGCATGTCATTTTCTATCATAATCAAAACCTCAATTTGATGCACATTCACTCACAATAGGGAATAGCACAAATAAGAACAACATATCATATTAAAAATGATTCTCTGTATCTAAACACACTCATGATATCATAATCAAACATGAGAATCATTGGATTCACACACTATCTCATGAAATCATTATATAGGTAAGAACCTTAATTAGGATTCAATATAGTGAGGAACATATTACCACAAGACCACAATGGTCATACATTAAAATCAGCCATGATTCTTCACCAAACTATGCTCACCACCAATATAATAATTTATTTCCCCCAAGGACACATATAACCAATCCAAGAACATCAAAAAAGGGATTCAAGTTCATGAAAAAAGAATGATATGGAAAAATATGCTTAGAACCATATCAACATAACTAATAAAATCATTCACTAATGGTTGATCTAAATCTACTTATGAAAAATAATAATAATTCTCCACATATTTCCACATATCTAATGAATAAATGTGAAAACACCATTATTTAAAACTAAAATTCATATATCTCTCCATGAAATATTAGATCAATGATAATTTCAAATAATATGAGAGGTTATCAAAAAATTGAAGAAAGGAGGAAGAAAAAACTCTTACCTTTAATCCACATTATCTAAATCATCTAGATCCACCAGATTTGGAGTTTGGAGTGAGAGAAAACACGAATATTAGACATCATAGACCCATGATTTATGATCCTTTTGGAATAGAAAGAAGAATGATGGGTTCTGTGGTGTTGTTAGATCAAAAACCCAATTTTTTTATTAATTAAATTTATATGCATGGTTTGGTCAAACAATTTACTATATCGTGTGAGGTTATCTACCAGTTTTAGGGATCAACATGATTAGTGACATGGTTTTATAAATCAATTAACAAACCATAGTATTTTCTCCTATCCCATGATATATATTTTATAGAAATTCACATGGTTTTCTCTAACCATTCAACAAATGTCGTCTAACTACTACAACACTCTAATTTTCTATTATTATTTTTGGGGAGAACAACATTTTTTCGGCTAAAATGAACTAACATTGAACCCACATAATGGCCTATATAACCCTCTAAACTGACTAGTACATACCCCTAAAATCACTAAAGTAGAGAATAACTCAATAAAACTCAAAAAATGGATGAATGTAATGAATAAAGAGCCTTCAAATTTCTGACAGTTTCAACCCCCCAAGGAGATATTATCCATGAGAAATGACTCTAGTGTTATTTATCAAAATACTCACAATATTTATCTCATGCATTAGATTCCCTCTCATATGTATACATTCAGATATGGTAGTGATTCCATAAAAGTCAAAAAAATGTTTATTGACTTCTATTGTAAAGCCATCTAATTTTAGTATATAATCCAAACTTTAAATTCAATAAATGATGCATCTGGTTCCAACTCAATGTCCACCAAATCAATGTAAGGAAAAATATCATGATCAAACCACAAAATTTGAGCCACATGAATCATGTCATGAATTCCTTGATATCATATGGGATGATCCAGATGGTATTACACTATTCTAATAAGATTAGTATTCTCAAACTTCCCATAAACCATGGAGCTAAATTCCCACATCACTAAAAATGATGATGACCCAATTGTGGTGAGACCTATAAAAAACCCATCCACCCATAGTGAAATCCAAAGGTTATCTTCTACAATAATAATATGATATCAATATATATTAAATAGTTAGAAAATTATTCTGAATTAATTACACACTCTCAAAGGTCTCTTATACTATACTTTATCCAATGTTAATAGCCTCACTAGCCTCATTCCAAATATATATTGAGTAATACAGATGACCATAAAGAGGATAAACGTTACACTTTTTGATAATTTTGGACTATTTTATTATATGACAACATCAACAGTTCTAGATAATTATCCTATACTCCACTAATCATTAAAGACACATATCATAAGCATATCTTGTGAGAGATAGATTGTATTCTCTAACATTCCATCAATATATGAGTGATACTCTATGAATAGTATTAATAAATCCCACAAAGACTTGTATAATACATACTAAAATTGTGATGTAATACCCACATCCCTATCTGACACATTACTGTAAGGAACTAAATTTAGTCATCCACTCTTCTAGATATAATGCTTTCCAAAGTCTTCCACTGATTTAGATGATTGGTTCAACAAGAAATATACCTCTTTCATCAGCTGATAAAATTTCAAACATATATTATCTTGAATTCTTTGGGTCTTAGGAAAAATAATAAAAAATTCTATATTTACGGCAAACCACTTACACACTAGCACAATTAGTGTCTGATGTAACCCATCTAGTTCATTATTATCCTCCTTGATTCTCTGATAGGTCGTGCAATGAGAGATTAATCCCAAAATGTATCTCATCATTAGTATCCACCAAAATCATTACCAGATACCTCAATACAACTTCTTCATCATCAATATGAGATACATAATATTGGCAACATGGCATGTTTCGAATCCAATCACGATCATGGTGATATGAAATATTGTTGGCACAGTGAATCAGCTATTTATTGGTTTCCCCACTAAATATAAAGAGAACCTAAACTATAAAATAAATGACACTGAACATTAAGAGTTTTATAAGAAGATATATAGTTTTCACATTTTTCCTTCCCACCACATATGAAAAATGCTAACCCTCAACTCCTGTATGATATTTGATTGACGGACGTGGTAGGTTATAGACCATGGGACATGAATTTTCTCCTATATTTGTCCTTGAATGATTGTTGGGTTTTATTCCAAAACCTATAGATGAATTATATTCTCATTGAATATCACAATAACAAGCTTCATTGTAAAATCAACTGCTAAAAGAGAGCCCCCTATCTGTATCCTTCACTAAAATCCAAGAGCACCAATCCCTAATGATCACGATTGACACCTACAATTTACAGGAAGCATGAAATGAAATATCCATGAATGTTCATTTTGTATCCATTGATTGGAGAATCACATCTTATCCATCATACATGTGAGATAAGTACCTAAGGAATGGACAATGAATTCACTCCCATCCCAAATATTTTTAAATAATAAGTGCAATCCCAGTTTGTAATCAATGATATTAGATCGACCACAAGGATACATGTTTTAAGGATTAACCCCATCTAATAAATATTGGAGCCTTCATAATAAAATATATTCCTCCCACTCTAGATGCTCTAGTTGTCCACCATGACCAAAAGCACACTAGCCCAATGTTTGTTCTTATTGTTCCCAATCTCAAAAAATAGTGGGTAGAAAAATTATTATGATTCCTGAAAAGATCATCCATTACACAGAGATAACTATTATCAAGCCAATATAAATTCACCCATTCAAACACAATGAATAAATGATCCATAGAATTTTCATTTGTTCCATGAAACAGGATATTTGGGAAATAATTGTTTCCCCTTTTCCTTTGATATCATCATCCATGGGAATGGCACTGTTTTAGAGTCCCCAACCTACGAAATTAAACATCTCGGGAATGTCACTACAACAATGCTTTTCATTCCAATCATCTAACATAGCCTGAGTTTTATACATGGAGCGGTCTCTTTCATTGAGAACTCTCCGAATGTAGATCCCGTGGACACAAGTTTTTTGGACTATGAATTAATGACAATATTGTTGATAATTTTAAGTTGGTGATGGCTAGGAATGGAGTGAATCTAGGTATTGAACATGCAATCTTGTGATAATGTATTGGATCGTGTTAGACACCCAAGAAATCCAAGAACTGGGAAAATCTAATTTTCACACCATAAATTAATTATTCCGCAAAAAAAATTCTATTGGGAATGGAAATGGATAACCTGTATATGGAGGGAGATAGAGAGTAAATTCCATGATACTTTTCTGCTATCATTATTTTGAATATTTTATTATCTATAAATGATTAATTTTTCCCACAAAAAGTTAACCTTTATGTTATTCCAAAAAAATTTATCCTCAATGATCTCTATAACATCCGAAAAATTCGTTATATTGATATCACCAGCCCTCACCTCCATAGACTTCTTCCCCAAAGAAGACTATTGCAAATTACCCTTAGAGTGAGTGTCCCAAATGAAGTTGTTAATGATTTTTTCTATGTCTCTCAAGACTACCTATTGCACACAGATCACAGAGATCACGTGTATTGAAATATATGTCAAGACATAATTAAATACAATGATACGACCCCAAAAAAGGGAAATCATTTATTCTAATTTGAAATGAGACTAGTATCATTATCAAAAAAACCCATATAAGTGGTGGATGTGAATCCTATATGGAGAAATTGGGATCCTAAGATATTTCATGGGAAAATATCTCTTTCTCATACACAAATTTCCTACATTTGGTTTCTCATCCTTTCTGAACAACAGTTGGATGTGAACAAAATAATCTTTTCTTGATTTATGGAATAACTGCTCCATTTTTAATACATCTCTAGGGCAATAATTAGTTATTTAATATTACTGCTATTTCAATTCATTAAAAATATCATGTCATCCATGAAGACAATATGAGAAATTTATGTAGTATTAATCCTACCACGATAAGGACGAATGGTGCCTCTGACAATTTTTTTCATTCAAATACATGCTATGTGTATCTTGGGAGAGAATGAAAAGGGTCAGGGAAAGGGGATCCCCTTGTATGAGTCCTCAAGCCTCTTTAAATAACCTATATTTTTCCCATATATGGTAATTCACTCAAAGTGGAGCTAAAATCTAAAATAGATTTTCCACTTCCAATCTAGTGAAGCCCATGTCATTGATTAGTTTGAATACGATGCTCCATTACATCTTTTCATATGGTTTATGAATCTCAATATTAGACACAATGCTGGAACAATGATATTTTTTAATATCCCCAAGATTATCAAAAATATCTAAATGGAAATTTGTGTGTATCATCCTAGGATGAAATATCGTTTGTTATCTATAAACAATTTGGGTAAGTAACCAACAAGTCTTCTATTGATGACAATTTCCATTACCATATGTGGGAAACTATACAAACATTTTGGCATAAATTTATTGATATTTTTCATGTCCTTTACATTTGGAATCATAACTAGAGTGGATGCACAAGAAACCCATGTCAAGATCCCACCACAAAAGAAGTCATGTACAACCAAAAGAATTTCCCCTTTCACCATATCTTATAAAGAAATGCAGAAATAACCTGGAAAGCCACCAAGAACTAAGGATCTCCAGGGATTGATGGAACATAAATCCTTTCAAATGTTATATTCCTCCAAAACAAATTCATGAAATATGTTCACCTTTTCGGAGACAACCCGAGGGATTTTATAGAAATGATCTGAATTCTCAATGAGATATCCTTCTGGCATGTCAAGATTATATTCAGAAAGAATAATTCTAAAAAAGTATATAGCCATACCTCCTAAAAAATCTACATCCTGAGTGAAGGACCCATTTCTTAAATGATTATTTGGATTACTATTTAACTTCCTCTCTGTGATACGAGCTTGAAATAAGGTTATGTTATTATCCCCCTCTCTCAGCAAAGCATCTCTCTATCATTAATGGAAGATGAATTCTTTTTCTAGAAGGGTCTTCACTAGATTCACCTTTTTCTCAAGTATAGAACAAAAAATATCATCATCCCTATTTTATTAGAATCTCATTTTTAATTAATCAATCTTAAATTTCATTCTATATTGATCAACAAAATGAGAAGGATCATTATCATGTTAGTTTTGAAAATCTATTTTAAAATTTGATTCCTATTGTGTAAATCGGACCACATATTCTTCAACATGGGCTAATCCATCAGTCTATCACCATATCCTTAATGCATGAATCTATAGTCTAGTGATTGGAGTAGACAAAATGCATATTGTCATAATATCCTAGGTCCATCTTAATTATAAGAGATTTATGGTGAGAAAGGACTCTCATAAGGTTCTCGAATCAATCTATTGGACTGGAGACAAGATCCTAGAGGATTGAAAAGCATTGATCAAGTCTATACAATGATCACTGAGCACCCTTTTGGTTATTTAACTATGTCATCATATCCCATTAAAAACCCAGATCCATGAGACATTTCCACGATTCAAAAGATTCAAAATCATGGAAATCACTTATTGGGTAGAGATCGCCAACCAATTTATCTGATCGATCAAGGATGACATCAAAATTAACCCCAAACATATAATACTAGTTCCTTAGCTCCATAATGTCAATATACTTTCAAAACTCCAATCCTTCCATGGCCACACAATTAATATTAACAGTAGAAAGTACACAATACAAATTGATCCCACTAATCATAAAAAAAATGTTCTAATTATAGGCTTACACTAATTCCACAAAAATTTCCTTCCTCCAAAAACCCATATATGATAGTTAATATGATCAGAATGTATAAATCCATGCATTCCCAATCATTCTATAAATCTAGTAATCTTATACGTAGGTTATTTTCCTTCTAATTTTGCTTCTAATGATTCATCAAATATTGAATAGAGATAAAACTGTGATGACATGAGCCCCAAGGCCTAATGAAGTTAAAATTATTGATGAAATCCTTGAAGATAGAGATGCCTAGTTTTGGCCCAAAGTGTTGATGATCCATTAGTATGACGAGACAAAGAAAAATGATTCAGTTTGTATTGAGCTTTGAAAAAAAATCACATGATGGAGAAGCCATGTCTCATCCTTCCGATTGGTCAACTTTCAAATAATGTTACAAAATATTTATACTATTTGAGACGGATAGTCCTGGACATAAGGGAGTATTAGGTGCCTCATATTTTCGCACTGACTTATAGGATGTGACCTACACTTCTCTCTTGCTACATCATGACGACTAAGACAGCCTCCTAGTGTACCCAATAATAGGGTTGTGATTCTCTAGCAACATTTATTCTTTCGAATTCCTCTATAGTGAATCTAAAATTTAACAGATTGAATTCATAGAGTGATCTGTACTAGATGGAAGGCTAGTTTTTAATATTAAAAATGATATCCCCCATTCCAACATTCATTACAGACCAAACCTCACAATAAATAATATGCTAATGTTAGGAACAAACTATTGAATCCATTAATAATTAGAATAAAAAATCTAAAAAATGGGTATTAAAAAAACACATTACATTCAATTTAAAGGTTCCATGTACATGTAAGATGGGACCACTATTCCATAGATGGTCACCTCTCTTCCTGATGAACATATATCATATTGAATATACATGTGGTAGATCTTCTTCCATTTCAACCATTCTTCCTCAGAATATTGGATAAAATGATATCTAATTATATCATGAGAAGTATAAGTCCCTTTATATCAAAATATACATTGTGTATTGCTATCACACCACCACAGATGACTTCTATCACAGGTGGGAAATGGAATATCTAACATGTTGGAATGTCAAATAGTACTTGGGAGGATAATGATAAAGGAGAAGCTAAGATAAGTCTGAAATCCCCTCAACACGAAGGATAATTTGTGATCAAAGGGTAAGAGAAATATTCAAATCAATGGAGATATGAGCCCGTGCTGTTTCTTCCATCCAGAGAGACTAGACATTAGCGTTAAACACTAAACCAATCTAGCCACCAATCCCCCACAAGAAGGATGTATTTTGGAATAGTAGATTCATTACTAGATGTGAGATCAACAAAACGTCATGAGATGAGTCTCATTTTATGTGGTTAACCATTGACCCAATACACAAGTGAAAATCCATAGGCTGATAGATATGGGACTCATGATCCAAGCTTTGGTGAAGTCATAGAAAAAGGAGAGTGCAAAGTAGAAGGCTTTTAAATTCAAAGATGAAACATTTTCTAGCTAATCCATCCACCATGAGTTCAAAAAGCATTAAAAAATTAAGGGGAGGATTTTCCATCCCAAATATATCAAAAAAACTGTCCACATGAGAAGATTAGATTCATCCACAAAAGCAGTTCCCATGATGGAAATCACCGATGCTCCATTTTCTGAACTAGGTGTTGGAGAGTGAGGGACCTATTGGATGGTCATCCATTCCGAGCTTTGTAATTCTAGAGACCGACTGAGGATCTCATTGGAGAAATAATTTGGACATTGTACCACCTCTGTCGAGAGGAGAACAATGTTAGAAAGCCTTGATATATCTTTATAATTTCAGTGTGAACCACAAAGTATGAGTAATTATATTCTCTCATAAAATATTCCCTCATAGATGTCAGATCTACAACCATCCCATGAACAATGATCATGTCTCACCACCCAATGACCATACGAGAACTAGGTCCCCTTCTGAAGACCACTCATTCATCAATAACAATTCATGATCTACGATATATATTTTATTTGGTTAGAATTTTTATGTCAATATTTTAACCAAGGGGTCACATATAATCACCCCTAGTCCTCTGATGCACCCACAATCCTTTTATCCAAAATTCTCATTAACCCCCATTCCTGTAATTGATTTTTCTCTTCATGTTCCTTCATTTTTATTCTAATAGAATTTGTAAATAGATTACATTTCAGAATATTATAATATCTCTCAAAATAAAATGGTTCTAGATACTCCACCCAATTCCTCTATCAAAGAATGAATTCCGAGATAGAGACGAAGTAATACAATCTCTTGTTGTCCATGTACACACTAAATCTACCACTAAAGAGATATTAGTTCCAACACTTTAGATCATGGGCCTTATCAACCTACTCCATGTCATGCATAGGTTACATGCACAGCCGGTGTCATTGGTAATGAGACCCATTGTCCACCTTATAATCCCTTTACATTTGCACATGCCCTAAATCAATAAATAATCTATTTATATAAACAATATATCCAATCATGGGCTCTAGAAATATCTGGATCAATTCTATTGTCAATCTCCACCTTACCACTATGAAGGATTCATCACACCATTATATCCATTCAGACATAAAAACCTTCTTGATATTCCCTATCAATGGTGATAAAACATAGAATATGTCCAAAAAGAACTATTGGTAATATCAAACCAACATAAAGAATTTTCTAATCTAAAACACATTTATATAGTGTCCCTACGAAGTCACATCCTCTTCCTTCTCAAAATCCACATAAATTTCAACCTTAGTGATCACATACCTAATAAAAATTACATTCAGTATCTATATGTGACACATACAGATCCTATCATATATTTTTTTTATTGAAGTTTACTCAATGGAATATCTAGGTGTATAGCACACATCCATGTGGTTAAAGAGAGAATCCACACACAACAAGATTAAAGTGTCAAAATATTAAATGGGGATCCTCTCCATGACATCCATGAACACATCTGGTTTATTTTGAACCAGAAATTAATGAAAATTCAAGTATACATCCCATTTATACTACTAAATACTATTATAGGAATCTCTACATCTCTGCACAAATGTTCATGGTAATTTGGGTATTGGTCATTCATAGGGAACATCCACGATCATTCGAAGTTTTAAAATAAGGAATTGATCCTCAAAAATATGTATCTAATTTTCATGGTAACCTAGTTCATCTTTCATTCATCCATGCACAACCAGACTTATTTTTCTACCTTCTTTGTGAATAGAACCATAGAACATTGGGGGATGTTTACGGTTTGATGAAACCCTTCACCTCCAAATCCCCTTGTTGTAACACAAGATACATAAACACGAACGATGCAATACAATATGGATTAATTCATATATATTTCTATCCTCACATGAGATTGATCTAATATTCAATCCTACTATCATTAGGGAGTCCTGATAAATTATAAGGGATGATATGTTGATATAGGTCCACCATAGTAATGAAAGTTGGATGAGTTACTACCTGAACTACAAAAAGAACAATTCTCTCTACCTATATTGTTATATTTCCAAAAAAGCTTCTCTATATACTTAATCATCCAACTCAACCATATTATTCACTTATAAAAACAAAATGTTACTCATGTGGCTTAGTAAATTATACCCTTATCTTACACTAGTATATGTGAACTCATTATGTGGTCAATAAATCTATGCCAAATATCACATCAAAACCAGTAATATCATGAATTATGAAATTCTATAGATTCCTATTCTGAAAAATACCATAGAAAATTATAAAAATAATTGGAGGCAATCCGGTTTCTTCCACAAGTGTGTTTGATGGGATAAAAACTCAAATACAACATGATCAAAAAGTCAATCCTAACAATTACATGAATATATATAAATGAATTGGAATCTATTATACGTAATTGGAAATAATATAGTGTATTTCTAACCTATATCATTCCATGAATATTCATTCTTCCCTCTCAGATTTTAGCTAGAAATCAATCCACTATACAAATTGCACCCGCCTCAGTTCCATTATCCTATCCCTGAGAAACATACCCCGCTTTGGACACTAAAGTCTACGAGGTATGAATCTAATATTTTGGACCCCTTCCAATAATGGTTTGTAGACCAAGACTACAATACAGCCCGATGATAACTGATCTGTAACAACCTCTAATAGAACTATTGAAGATGACCCATATTGTCTCACCAAAAAACCACATATGATATATTGAGAAACAATTGTGACAATACCCAAATTTTCCACATTCGAAACATTAAGGACCTATGACTCCCTTAGTGATTGTGAAATTCTACTCCTCTATGTCATTATAACATTATCCTCCTACAAATCCTCATATTGACTATTCTTACCACCAAAACAGGCATCGACTATAGCATTGGAATGACTTCTAGACTACATAAGATACAAGAATACCCACAAACTCAATCGTCTTTTAGAACTTTCTCAATCACCAAGGCATTACATTACACCTCTTGATATCTTTTCTAGTAAAATATACTAACGTGAATCATTAACTCTTTTCAAAGTCAAACGTCATATTTTAAATATTTTTATGCATTTTTCATATAGATAAAGGATTGATGCAAATACACTCTAGGAAATGAGCCTAGTAGGCACACACCTACAACAAACCATACCGATGATCAATAAACTCGGAGTACAGTCCATATTTTTCATCACTAAGAAGAACACTACAATGAAATTATCCCTAATGTTCACCCATTTATGACCCCGAGATAATCTATCATCGTTCTTATTATACCACTACCACACAGTGGGTCATAAATAAAATAAATAATCAAATTTTACTAAATTTTCATATGAGGTATATTATATATCAAGAATACCCTCAATGAATTCCATCCAACACATAGTTTATTGTAGATATCTAGTTTCTAGGATGGCTTGGGGAAACTAAAGTTGGAATTCGCATGCGATAGTTTCAATTGTCCTATGTGCCCCTCCAACTTAAACAGGTACAAACTGGATGACTAACGATTTAAATACTTTTTACACCTCCTCTATTAGAGTAGGTTTTGAATCATGATCTAGTGAAACCCCCATCACAATTAGTGGTGGAATAGGTGAATCTTATCTAGTTGGACCATTTTGTATTTCTTTTATAGGATTTCTATTAAACATATATGTGGATTAATTATCTAAAATTCTCCAAAACACTTGTAGTTCATATAATATATCCATAAAGGTAGAAACCTAATAAATTCATAGGTATAATAAGGGATTTCTAGAGGAATACCTTTCCTTGAATCTTACCATCGATGATTAGGAATAACCCTCATGGAATTACCGAATGATCAAGCCTTCTCTCCATTTAGACAAGATAGTCACAACTATATTAATATAACAACAATCATGATCAAGATAATAAAATCTAAATGTCTGTATTGATTATTATAGGATCACAGATCCCAGTTTATGGAATTTAACTAATGGAACTAGCTTGAATAGTAAACAATAAGAATATATATATATGATATCTGATCCTATGTGCCTATTCATGATGAATGAACGAACAAAAATACAATGAACTATATTAACACATGACATTCAGGACCAACAAGAAATTGTATTGGAACATCTCTAAAAGTAATCGCATCACTATTCACATAGAGTTACACTAAAAAAGAGCTAGACATTAACTTATATAACCCTCTAATTTAATTTCCACACAGCTTGAATCCTTACTAAAATTAACAAAACAAATTCAAGAAGAGAATAAATAAAAGAAAATTATCATTTGATACGACTAGGTGAAACAACAACACAAATCATTATATTCGTCCCAGAGGAACAAATCACATCTTGTGTGCCTCCCCATACACAAGAGGATTCCAAATAATAGATAGGGTATTAATGGTAAAATGCAGAGAATATAAACATAGTATCAATATCCATAATACAGAATAATAAGAAGTTATGTGAAATAACCAAAAAAGTAACTATATATCTAAAAAATAATAACTAAAATATAAAATTGAATGTTAGGTATCAATCTATTATACATGAATAAAAAATGATCAAATAAACCCCCCCCTATGTGTAGGTAAAAATATTTGGTAATTAGTCAAAATGAATATAGATATGATACCATGAAAAAAACTCTAGTCTCTATCTACTTACAACATTTGAACACCAATATCTATGTTTTTATGTCAATTTAGTTGGATCGTTTCCCTTTCCTTGATCCCCAATCATGATGTATGCATGTGTATCGAGATTTCCAAGTGGTATGTTAGTATTAACATAATGAAAAACCACCAATGAATCCTAAAAATATGTACACTTTCATATGAGGTGCATTATATGATTAAAAATAAAGTCACAACAAATAATAAATAAGGAATGTATTGAGTGATTGATCAATAGCCATGTTATCTCAATCCCTAACCATACATATATTTTCTATTTTTTAGAAGGTAATCCTTAACAGAATATGCAACATAATTCATGAACATGTGTCACCAAAAACATTAAAACATGTGTCAAATTAGCCACACAGTCAACATGTTCTGGGTGAGGCCACAATGTCGTCTTATCCAGTCTCTACCACATGTCATGGAATACGGTCATAATGTCATATCACTATCACAAGTAATGCTATATTCTATCATATCCCATCTGTATCTCATGTATTGCCTCTAGAATAGTATTCCACTTCTCTATATCTAGGTCAATCATCATTATTTCATATTTTATAAGCCCTTATCTCTAATAGAAAACCATGGAATAAAAATCAACCAATAATTTTCTACTAGAAAAACCTCCATTGTTTATTCGTTAACTCACAATATGAAATAACACATATAATGACCAAATAGAATATCTTTTGTTAGTATTTGAAACCACACAAACAAAAACTTATTATCAAAATTGATCATAGGCTCATGATTCTCTCTCCATTTCTCTCATGAAATCATTTTCATTAAAAGTATACACAATGGATATAATGGTAAGGAACATTTTTTCTCTAGTTCTTTTATTGAAAATGTTTAATTCCACCATGATTTATCACCAAACCATGACCAAACACCAACAAAATTTATAATGCATGCCATGAATCACAAAAACAAATTCCCAAAACATCAGAAAAGGGGATTGTAGATCATGATTATAGAATCATATAGTTACCTAGGCCTAGAACCAAACAAGCATTCCTAATGATATCCACTGCCAATGGTAGATCTAAATAAATTTGGGGAAAAATAAAAATTCAACAGATTTGAAAAACTATACAATGTATTATTGACCTAACCAAATTATATAACATTAAAATTCATAGAACAAGACTTGAATGTACAATTATAGATTTACATTCTATAATTTGAGAGGAGGTCTAGGAAAACATGAAGGGCATAGGAATAACATTAAATTCTCTTTAATAAACACAATTCAAATCCATTATATCTATTATATTTAGAGTTTATGGTACAGTAAATACCAAGAACATACCATTGAGTCCCTAGGTTTTGGATACCTAATAATTAGAGTAAGAATGGTGGGTTTTCATGTGGTTTTAGAAGAAAGGAACAATTTATTTATTATTTAAATCTTTGTTCATGATTTGGTCACTTGGATGACAAAACTTCATTCCAACACATAATGTTCTATTTGTCTTTAGGAATCATGTGTAGTTTTACAACATTGTCTTATAAACCAAGTTGAATCATTTTTATTTTTTCTAATTCCTATGTAACATTGTTTTATAGGAAAGGCACATGGTTTATTGCAATATTATATCACCCACCATAGCTGTCTAGTATGCCACAATGTTTCTTTGGGAGAATCACACAGTCTCCTTTAACCATTCACCATTTGTGAACCCCGTTAATTGTCAAAAAAAACCCAAAAAAATATATAACTATGACATCAACCAAGAAAATCATAACTAAAAATCACTCAAAGAAATTTCAAAAGTAAGGAACATGTTACTTGAAATATTCTGGTACTTACAGTCTTACCCATCACTATCAGGCATAAGGAACACATTCATGTGAAACTAGCTCTATGAACTAATCCCAAACTACTGAAAACTTATCCATGTCCTAAGGATTTCCCAATTTATCTTGTAACCCAATAAGCATCATCTATCCATTGGTGACAAAGCCTTTTTACAATATTAGAATACCCGAAGTGTAAGGATACACTTATTCCCACTCATGGAGGTTCAATAACACTCTAATTCATTACATATGGAACTCTTGGACCATATAACATTCACCAAATTGAATATAAAAATATTCAAGAATGCATAATCATGCTTGAATATTGTTTTCAAATAAAGTGACCACCTACCACAAATGTGGAGTTAACATCCTAAATAAAAACCTCATATCATCAACCAATCACTTTTATGCCACATCGCATATCATATCAAGACCTGAGATAATTTATCAAGAAATCAAATCTACACAATAATTTCATAACATTATAAATAATTATTTAATTTAAAATAATGTTTTATAATGAAAAATAAAACACATTGAGTATTTTTTACTCATATAAAAAATGAGAAACAATATGCCAATGTTTTATGGAATTTTTCTAATACATATGGAAAAAATCCGAATAATTAAACATCTAATTAATAAAATAAGGGTTAGAAAAATTGAACAAAGATGTTTCGTCACGATATAAATATTTAAGAAACCTTTCATAAGTATTATAATGCAAAAAAAGATCACACATATTCCAATTATTCGAGTCTTACTACCTTGAAGGATTAAAATTCCCGGTCAGCCCTTACATTCCAATTTCAATATCAAGAAATATGATCTTAACACATCAATGATGAATATTAAAGGATATACTAATTCATAAAATAGAATCTTAACATAAGAGTAATCATGATCATATTGGATTGTGACAATACAGAGGAGTTAAACTAGAGATTCCATTTATTGAAAATGAATTGTTACAAACACCACATGGAGACCAGGGATTGATCTTAGAGAGATGACTATGATCTTTGTGTTTGGAGTTGTTATGTGATTTTATTTTAAAATCCAAATACTAAAAACATAAGGGAAAATAAATCAATTATGTATCCTCAAATCAACTCTACATGATCTATGAGAGAAATATGCATCAACGAAGCGACTCAACTGAAGAAAAAGATTAGAAATTGGTGATCCTCGATAAAGAAGTCTTTTTTAACCATTCATTTAAATTTTCCATAATTCTATTTTTAATGAATATAATGATGAAATATATGATTACATGAAGTTTTTCTCTCTAATAAATTTTCAGTAGAAATTATATTAATTTTTATTTCATTATTATTTTATTTTATATCATATTTAAAACTGGAATACCACTTTGTCAGTTTATATTATAGTAATGAATTCATGAATCATTATATAATCTACAACTATTCACCATAACTGTTATTTTCATACTGTTAATAGTTTCTATTTTCATAAA
Source organism: Viscum album (assembly GCA_963277665.1). NCBI lineage: Eukaryota > Viridiplantae > Streptophyta > Magnoliopsida > Santalales > Viscaceae > Viscum > Viscum album. The sequence continues at coordinate 1,678,296,763 of OY728133.1, forward strand.
AATTTCTAACCTAATTTGATGGAATCTATTGAGAATTACACCACGATTGAGTAATAATGTGGTCCCTTCAGAACCAACTTCTTCTTTTACATTCACTTGGTGTACTCATAATTTGATAAAATAATCAGCATTACCAAATGATATCAATATATCCCACCATATTTGGTTGGATTAATTTATCTAGTTATTTTATAGATTGTTATAATTATCTTGAATAACTATGAAATATTTTTTATGAGGATGACAATCAATGATTCCCCATAACCATATAAGCACATGAGTCCCCTTCTACTATTACCTTCCTAATTTTCAACAATGGATTATATTTTTTCCTTTGTTTCTTATATTTATTATATAATCATACCATTATAATTTTTCATCATCTAATTTTTTTATATTAAATTTATTTTTTCATTGAATTTTATCTTTTCTACGTTGTTCACTTACACACATTTTCATTCCCTGATTACATTTTTCTTAATAGTTTTATATTATAGTCAATTTTAAATAATACATAACTTGATAATTCCAATGAAATCTCATTAAATTTCTTCACTATTGTCAGGTACGACTTCATGTGACAAAGATAAAATTTTATAAATAAAAAAACAAATATAAAATATGTTTGAAAAATAAATCTATAATAAAACGTTATAGTGAATGTGAAATGGATGTAAAACTAAAAATTGAGAGACCATAATCTTTTGTAACACCTGGATGTATATCTGAAATATTTTTACATAATAATTTTAATTCTTCAATAGCTTGAACTTCAAAAAATAGTGAGTTTAAAAGAACTATTAGATGCCCTTAGAATAAATGATCATTTTATCTGATTCATTAGGTTTTTAGTTATAAATATAAATAACTTATGGAAATTTATAGTAAAGTCATTCTTTACCAATTATTTACAGAAATTATAAATTTGTTTTATTTTTTATTTTTTGTTAATAAATTTAGTGAATTACTATAATTAAATGATATTAATAAAATATATATGTTATAAAATAATTTTTATATTCATCCAATTTATATTTTGTCATTGGGTATGAATAAGATGTATTTGATGTATCAAACCCTATATTTTTTAAAAGGGAAATTTTCCAATTTTTAATGGTGATACTATTTTGAAATATGATTTTCACACATTAATATTTTTTATATGAAAACATAAACATCAAAATTTAATGTGTGATATAAAAATTTACATTGGATTAATTTTTAATATTTTTCTAATAACATTGAAATTTTGATGAATAATAAAATTTCACAAAATATTAAGGGAATATAACTTTTTTAATAAAAATAATAATATGATAAAATTATAATATATAATTGTTTTAAACTATAAATAGAATATGCTTTTATCATTAAATTTAATTTATTCCATTATAATTAATTTTAATTTGAATTCAGATGTAAAACCATTTTAATCTTTTGAAATGTATTAACTTTTAAAACATGTTCTCAGGTTCGGAAAAAATGATTAATTTTTTTTAATTACTAAAAGATTTGTGTTTTTAATATTTATAAATGGATTACATATTTAAAATCAGTAAGTCCAAATTATGTAAATACATTTATTTTATTTTTGGGAACTAGGAATACCAACTTCAATAATTATTATTAATATGGTAAAATGGTAACTCGGGTAATTAAGGGTTTGAATATTATTATAAATTTACTCTAAAACTATTTTTAATTACATTTGGTGAACAAGTTTCAACCTAAATCATATTCTTCATGAAATGGTGTCCTATGGAAGTCACCAGTATGAAATTATGACATATAATCAATTTTATTTAAAGAGATGTTAAATATGTCACACACAAATTTTTATAAAAAAAGCATTTTATATATAAGTTTATATAGTAAATAAATTTGATTATAAATACTCGTTTTAAATATTACTGTTTTTATTTATCATGGTAATTTATTATTAATTTTTGAGAAATAAATATTTTTGTAGAGACTTACACTTTGATGATGTAAATAATATTAAAATGATGAAAAATCCATGAATCTATTTTTATTAAAATACTAATAAATACAAAAAGACCTAAACACTTCACCAAATATTATTAGTCATGTATATATAGACCATAAGCATTCGAGGGCCTAGTTATTGACCATTTGGATACAAATTGAAGAGTTTTTTATATTTATATTATTTTATTGAAAGTGATGGTAAAGTTTTCACATTCATATTTTCAAAATTATATCAATTTTTATTTAGAAATTTCTAGATGAAAATTTTGACTACATGTATTCTTACGAAATAAATATATTAAATACATACACAAAATTGATGTAGTAATTATTTTATTAAAAGAGATAACATATAAATTTTACATACTATATTAAAATATATATAATATGGGATAATAAATATGTGTAATGAATTTTATAGATTTACATGATTTCATAGAAATATAATGATGTTTTTTAAAAAAGTTATCTTTTTATTATTATTTTCAAAAAAATCAATGAATTTATTACTGTCAAAATTGTATCTATTTTTTATTATGTTAATTAATGTTTTATTAAAATATTCAGAAATCATAACGCATTTATGAAAATATAGATTAATTAATATATGGTCAAATTATTTAAAAGGTGTTTATTTATGGTTAAGTTAACATCATATAAGTTAATATTACACCCTTTTAATATTTAAATATTTTTAACCATAAATAAAAAATAAATTAAAAAACTATATGTTAATTAAAATATTACTTTTAAAATTTATAGAAAACTTTTCCAAAATTAACTAGTTTTAGAGATTACAACCAATTATATTCTTATCATGTAAATTTCGAAATTTGGGAGGTTTTTGGTAGGGTTTGATTTTATTACAAATTATTATTTAGGTAGTTTCCAAAAGTACCCCTCACCTAAATTATAAATGGGGACCTCCTCCCTCACATATTCACTTCACTTCGAGCCATCAAGCTCAACAATACCCTTCCATTTCTCATTCTCAACCACCCTACTTAATCAAGGTCCTTTTTTTATTTTCTAAAAAAACGCTTCAAGGGTATGTTTTAACTGTACATTCAAAAAACAAATACAATTGACCAAAAATTTAAATATATAATTTGAAATTCAAAATTCATAATTAGATCTCAACCAAACTACGAAGATACATGATTACCAAAACAATTCAAAATTCAATGACCGACAAGAACTAGTTCCATAACCGATTATAATATTGAGGCACCGACCTACTGCATGTCATCACATCTCCAACCACTGTGATTCACCGCTATCAACACTTCTATTATTTCACCACTGATTCTTTAAATATCATTTCATCATTCTGGTCACTAGAGATAACCGACTGGCAGATTCATACCATCACCAGAGTCCATCAGTGTCGTCATAGAACACCAAAATCAAACACCACAGGCAATCAGATCTATAATATGAAGCTTCCTAGGAAACCCTGCCACTCGCAAAAAAAAATCCTAGAATCATTGCTGATACCAGCACATGTGAATGAACTGGAAGGGGTAGTGGATCTGGATTCTAGAGCATTGTGGAAGCGACAGAACCTCTACAACAATCCTTGAAAAATCCACCACCATAATCCCACATTTAACATAATAAATGAGCCATTTCGACATAAAATCGACTCGAACACCATTAGAAATGCCAAAAAAGTACAAGATCACATATCTCCATCTCCTCGAAGAAGCAATAGATAATCGCATCCCTGTACCATCTATATCAAAATGATGTTAGGGTATTATTCAACACCAACTAAGTCCATGCAACAACAATTAATCACACCCACCAACACCATCCAGAAATCTCCTTTAAAACCCCATAATAAGCTGAATGAGATTAGGCAAAAGGGTAATGGTAGAAAGAGTAGAGGAGGTCAAAACGGTCAATGGGAAGCTGCTAATTTGGACATAAGAACATTCCCAAACCATAGAAGAGTCTTCATACAGAACCAAGATTGAGTTGACAATGAATTTTCAGATGCTATGAGAAGAGGTAGGAGTGATCAAAAACTACTAAACGCCAGCGAATTGACCATTAAAATGGATCTAGTTGAACCAGAGTGGAGTGGAAGAATAAGGAAAACATGGGGGGATTTTAAACAATCTTGGAAATCTTCTTCATCTATGTGGAAGCATCAAACAAGAGTAGCAACAAAACTTACTAAAAAATTTACATGTTTTAATTAGGCTCAGATATAGATCAGTTTTCAAAAATATAAAATCCACATATCGAGGTAATTTATATCAAGGGATACCATCGGATTACATACAATATCGGTTGTGTTTGATCATAGATGTCTCGACAATGTCACCCCTCTCTATCACTATTGTAATGACTGAAATTATAATGTCAGATGTGCTAAGACAACACTTCCACACTAGAAAGGATTCACACAAGAATACTTCCAAAGAAGTTGAATCATCTACTTTTTTTGCGGAGTTGGCCACCACAAGGTCTCTTAGACGAAATCCTTACACCTTGGAACCACACTCAACAAAACCACCCCCTCCGTCGGACCCATCATCCTCGAATTCACCCAATATGACCAAGACCTATTGTTATCTTGAGATTAGGAAGATTTAGATAGTTCCTCAACCTCCCTTGTTATATTTAATAGGTTCTGGTCTTCTTACAAGAAAAAACTCTTGTGATATAGGGAGATATTTAGAGAAATCACGTCTAAGAAGATGTAATGTACTCTGCCAATTATATCTAACTTCATTCTTCTTATACATCATATTCATGACTTGTTTAATTATAAAGTAATAAATGTAGTATTAATTATATACTATGATGTTTTTATAATTATGAAACAACCATATTATACCTTCTGTCCATCCAATAAAAATTGAAATCACCACATCTGTGAATGTACAATTTACTGTCTTCACGCCGCGTTGTAATCTATTTTTCACCACCACCATTCAGGGATTGGTATAATTATTGAAATATTATCTATATTTTATTATTATAACACGATATTTACTCTTAAATATTATACACCATCAAATTAAATATCATTCAATAATTATGTGATTGATATCCTTGCTCGTGCATGCGTACGACTGACCATCTCCACGTTCAAATCAGAATCCATCTACATGATCATCATTAATGAATGATTATATAAATGTAAAGGATGAATTAATTTGTTATATATTTTCTTCATATTATTTTTTAATTATATAACTATGACCTAAAAAAAGGGAACTGAAACTTATTCAACGAAACAAGCATAAGAACATAAATCAGTTAATATTCGAATATTGATTAACAATTAACCATTACTAAAAAGGAATGATAATATGATCGTATATGATATCATGAAAATTACTATGATTATCGAATAAGTAATTTACATCATTTAAATCATTATAAAATTGGTTCATATACATACAACAGATATCATATCTTTGGTAAGGTATAATTTTTCAATCTCATTATTATTTGATATTATTTATATATAAGTATTTAATGGACTAGAATTATTGTAGACATCTATTTTTCCTAGATATGTATTAATATTTATATTCTTATGAAAATTTTCAAAATCAATTTCACATATTAGTGAATTTATATTAAATGATATGAAAGAAGTATTTGGTCGTTATTTGATATGAGGAACTTTTTGGTTTTCTGGAAAATGTATTAAGAGAATTTTTATTTAACTTATATAGATTTTACATATTTATAACACATTATTTACATGAATATTACCCAGAAAAATTTTGAGTTTTTTTTTTAAAATATTTATTTTTTAAAAAATTGTACGGAGAAAAGAAAATATTTTTGAAAAAGAAAGGATATTTTACTATTGAATTTAATTCAGGTGTCCAATATATAATATGGAATTATTTAATAGTGTTATGTTTCAAGTATAATTTCTTTGTTGTACCTATTATTATGTTGTTTTTATGATGGAATTATAGTTTTTAAATCCAATTGTCTTACATGGATTATGAAATGTCGAATGATGTATAATGTTACCTATTTTATTCCTTTGGTTTTGATGAATGATTTATGATTTTGTGGAACACATAAGAATAATTTCATTATGAGATGGGTGGTACCTATATCTCCCTCCATATCATTGGATAATAATTAATATCTCAAGATATTTACATGGATAGAATGGGAAATGATCTTGGATTGGTAATATAGGGCTAAAATGATGGGTGAACTCAGTTCAATAATGGGCTTTATCCACTACGATGGTCATGTAAATGAGATATTTTTAATATGAATAGATTTTCTATGATTATGTGTATGTAATAAAACGTTTGGTATTATGTTATGACTTTGGGGATTATGATTATTGATTTTTATTAGAATTCATGATTTATCCCATGAAATTATATCGTGATCTTTTATATACAGTTTATGATTTACAAATGTCATGTTATATTTTCTTAAGATTATGATATGATTAATATAACCTTTTCATAACCTTTGTGTTAATATGAGAACTCCCTTTCATATGTTTCTTTTCCCCGGGTCATGAATAATGGTATTAGGTATGATATTTCAAAAATGTTCTAGTTATGTAGAAATAAGTGGGAGAAAATGAAGATGTTTTATGAACTAGTTGTTTATGATTTAAATTTTCTAATGACACTGTACCTATATGGTCCTTTCATGGGTTTGATATATTTTTTATGGAATATTATACTACATTGAAGTAATATTAGTTAATGTAAATTATGGGTTATTATAGTTTGTATTAGAGGAACGGTATCGTTAAACTTTGGAAATTAGGATAAGAAAACAACTGTAAGAATGAAAAGGATATGTTGAATAATAGGTTAAAATCAAATTGCATTATAAATTATCATTAATAGACTAAGATAAATATGATATTGTCTTAAATTGTGTTTTTATTCTTAATTATGTTGTTTCCCCATTATTATTAGTGTTTCTCACACTACGCTTCTTTGGTTTTAGTCAATGGATGAATCCTGAAATAACCACATTATTAATGAATCTGATGAAAAATGAAATGATTTTCTTCTAATGCAACCAAATATTATGGGAGAAGGAATGGAAAATCTTGTGGTTATTCTAAGAAAACATTACCAAACTATGAATCATGTTGGACTTCCAAATGACAAATATAAGGAACAATATTTTATTGAGACCTTCATGAGGCAACATCCACCTTCTTACAATGAGTCTTCTAATCCATTAGTTGTAGAATAATGGACAAGTGCCACTGAAAAGTTATTTTCAGTTCTCCATAGATTAGAATGTGATAATTTCATCATATCATCTATTATTTTGAAGGTGTAGTTGATCGATGATTGAACCATATCAATAATACAAGGAAAACTGATAAAATTGTGTCCATGGAATGGGAAAAGTTATAGAAACTATTTTTCAATCTGTACATTCTTCATTTTCATTAAACAAACATGGATAAATAAATCCATAAAAATAACCAAAAAATGCGATGAATTCATTGGTACATATGAATAAAAATATATATGACATGCAATGTACACTTTTAAAATTATTATTCAACCTAAGAGTAAATTTGGTATATTTTTTTTTTATTAAAACAATGTCTCTTATGGGCATTAGACATAAGGGAAATCAATATGTACAAAGAAATAACTCGATGTCCTCAATATTTTCAGATAGATATTGGAGAAACCAATAGTACTATTGGTTTGAAAAGAATAAAAAATAAAATTCACAAGATAATATAACGACCACACTGAATAGATGATGAGTTTTCCCTTTTGATAAAATTGTTTAATGAATGGTGGATGAAACTACCTTAAATGGACTAGTGAATTCATTAATTATGAATAAGAAGGTCATTGAGAGTTTTATTGCCAAAGTGATGGGAAAAAGATCTCTAATAATGAAAATAGAGATGATGCTACAGATAAAGCACCTACAACACTTAATTGTTACAAGTAATAGGAAATGGAGTAATAACCAATAAATTATTTAATTTAAGGGCTATTGATGATGATTGATGTTAGAAAACTATTTTTTCCAAATCCAATGGCATGTTACATGTCATCACAATCATTGGTGTGAGTACGATAATGATGTGGTGATTTGTATACATACCATCCACTCTAATGTAAGAAATGTTTTATTTGATTCAAGATCCACCCACTCTTTTATTTGTGAATTATTTTATAACTGTATCACCATATTAATTCAACAATTATATATTGAGTTAGCTGTGACAACCCCTAATGGCATACTAGTGAATTCAAATGTTTATAACTCTTCTACAGTTTATGTTTGTTGGAAAAAGATTCTTGAAAATCTACAAACCATCCTATAATTGAATTTGATGTGATAATTATCATGTATTGCCTTTATATATATGGATATCAGGTCAGTTTCCATGGAAGTGAAGTCACATTTTATATTACAGATCAATAAATGATCATATATCATTGCAAGTTTCAGTATGACCATCCACTAAAAATTTCATCAATATTATGGGTATTTATTCCGATAAATATGTTTTATAATATCTCAAATGGATGGTGAGAAACTCACAATAATGAATAAACCCATTTTATGGGATTTTAATCATGTATTTGCATAAGAAATTTAAGGCAATCAACGGAATCGTGAGGATGAGTTTTCAAATGATCTCATATCAGGTTATATTACTATTTCAATTAAACCATATAAAATGGCTTCAATTCAGTTGTAGGAACTACAGAATAAAGTCCAAGAGAATCATGATAAGGTATTGATACACCCTAGTGAGTCACCATTGGGTTCACCTATTAGGTTTTTTAAGAGGAATGATGGATCAGTGAGACCCAGTATTGGTTATCAATAACATAAAAAGATCACTGTGAAGATAAAAAACCTCTTCCGTACATTGATAACTTATTTAACCAACTACGAGGATATAAATAATTTTAGAAGATTGATAATCATTCCAGATATCATAAATAAGGTGTCAAGAATAAGGATATACCAAATATGACATTACATATATGGTATGGATAATATAAATTTAATGTGATGCCTTTTTGTCTTACTAATGAAAATTTTATATTCATAGATCTAATGAATTGAGTCTTTAGAGACTACCTTGATCCATATTTATTCGTATTTATAGATGAAAATATTATCTATTTGAAAATACAGAATGTTATTGAAGAGAACTTGACCATTCTATTGAATACCCTGTGAGAGGAGAAGATTTAATAAAAATTTACCAATAATTAATTTCAGCTTAAAAAATTTCCATTTTCGGGTCATAGTCTCATGATAAGGGATAGTCGTGGATCCATAAAAAATAACAGTTATTGAATTTCCTTCAAGAACATCAATGTTTATTGAGATCCGTTGTATTCTTGGTTTTGATGGATATTATCTATGTGTTGGGAATGATTTTTCACATTTATCTAATACACTCACAATGTTGGATTGGAATGAATTTATATTCATGTGGATAGTGAAATGTGAAGAGATTTTCAATGAGCAAAAAAATATGGTTAGTGAGTGCATCTGTGCTCACATTTACTAATAGAAAAAAGGATTGTGATCAATAGTGATGCATCCAATAATGGGATTAGTTGTGTTCTCATGGATAATGATATGTTGATATCTTAGGCCTCATTAAAATTGAAAACCCATCAGACAAATTACCCAAATAATGATTTTGAGTCAGCTCTGGTAATATTTACTCTAATGATATAATAGAATTATCTTTATTTTGAAAGGTGGGATATTTATACTGTTCATAAGTGTTTAATGTATACATTTAAAAAAGAGCTAAATATTAATCAATGAATATTTTTTGAGTTAATTTAAAATTATAAATTACCAATACATTACCACCAAAGGAATAAAAAAAATGTGGCATATGATTTGAGTAGAAAATAACATGATATCCTCTCTATAATGAGGAACACAAAAGCTCAATATTTATAAGTTTTGAAATAATGGATATTGAAATTAAAAAAGAAGTGGATTAATATTATCATTCCCTAATTAATGTTTAACCATATATAAAATTGATGACTATGGAGATGTACAATTAAGATGTAGATATTGAAAAGATGTTGAGAAATGTTTTTGAATTCAACCATTATTGTGATAGAATAATAATTTTTATGAATCAAGTTGGTATTCCTACCATACCAGAAATAAATAAGGAGTTATTAGGTAACACACATAGTTCTTCATTATCTATTATACATAAAATCAAAAATATGCATGGGGACATGAATGAGAATTTATGTTGGGATGGAATTAAATGATGTGTTTCCAAGTACGACTCACAATTCTTGGTTTGTTAGTAATTTAATGCTAATATACAGATGTCTAACAGGATGTTTCATACATTACTGATAAGAGAATGTAAATGGGATAAAATAATATGGACTTTGTCATTAGAGTTCCTAATAAATCTAAATACAATTATTCTATATAGGTTATTGTTGATCGCCTTACAATGTCAGAAAACATCATATATATTTAGAATATTTCTAACATGTTCATCATTCTAGGATATATGTAAAAGAAGTGGTTATATTCCATAAGGTGTCACCTTCCATTGTATTTGATTGGTATCTGAAGTTTAACTCAATGTTTTAGCAATGTATAAAGAATGATCTAAATATATTGTTAAGTTTCTGCACTGCATATCATAATGAGACAGACATTCAATCTGAGATGACAATACAAACTCAAGAAGACACATTGAAAGCTTCCTCTATATATTTCAAATGTTTTTTTGGATCAACACCAACATTCGGTGGATTTTCACACAATATTATCTTTCACTCCAATATTCATATGGTTCCTTGTAAATACCACTATGGAAAATTTTGTAGAACTATAAGTTGATAGGATAAAGTTGGGGAAAGAAAGATATTATGAACCAAACATTTTCTGAAATGGAAGAAATGATTAGATCTATTGGACAACATATTGGTGTAGCTCAATGACATTAAAAAAGGTATACTAACTACTAAGGAAAATACCTAGATTTTTATGTAGGTGAAATGGTGTTTCTATAAATATCTCCTAGGAAGGGAGTATTGAAATTTGAAAATATGGGAATGATGAGACCTATGTATATTGGTCCTCTTCAAAGTATGGATCATGTATTGAAGGTAAATTACTGATTGGCGCTTCCATCAAAACTCTATCATGGTTATGATGTGTTCCATGTATCTCTTTTAATAAATTACATACCCAATCCTTGACATGTACTAAAATCATAATTTGTACTTCTATAGCATGATCATTCGTATGAAGAACAACCAATAGAGATTCTTGATCATAGGGGAAAAGTTCAATGAAAAATGTCCAATCGCATGGATAATGTATTGTCGGAGAACCACCAATTTCAGAAAGCTATATGGGAACCTGAATATTTTATCCGGTAATGATATTATCATCTATTTGTATCTATGTAAATAATTTGAGGGAAATATTCAGTTTAAGGGGGGGTAGAATGTAACACCTATATGTTTTTTGGAATCATTTTACCTAAATGATTTTAATTTTTCAATATCATAAACTACATGTAATCTTGTGATTAAAATGGACCATGTAATGCCTTTAGTATAAAATGATTATTTTAACCTAGTTGTGAAGATATCCAAAATAAATATAACTAACTTACGGAAATGGATGGAGAAGTCTTTCGTTACAAAATATTTATGAAAAATTTAAATCTACTATATTTTTTCTTTTTTGAAAATTAGTTGAGTGAATTGATATTAGAAAATGAAATTAATGAAATATATATGTTATAATTTTTTTTATTCATATGATAGATATTTTTTCATTGTGTAGGAAGAAATCTTATTTGACGAATAAAAACATATATTTTTTAAAGGTGTAATTAACAAAAGTTTAGTGGAGAAACCATTTCAAATAAAAATTTTCACACATTAATTATTTTTATATGAGAATATAAACATTTTTTTGTAATTAGGATATAAAAATTAACTTTGGAATAATGGTTTAATATTTTTCTAATTAGTTTCAAATTTTAATGAATAGTTAAAATACAATAATTTTAATTGAAATTTTTTTCCTAAAAAATAATATATATGCTTAAATTATAATATTTAATAGTTTTAAAGTATAAATATAATATATTTTTATGAGTAAATATAATTTATGTCATTATATATAATTTTACATTGAATGAAGATGTAAAAATATTTCAATCTTTTGTAATGTCTTAATTTTTAAAACATGTTCACTCTTTCGAAAAAAAGATTAGTTTAAAATAATTAATAAAACATTTTTTGGAATTATGATAAAAATTATTCAATATTTAGAATCAGTAATTCCAAAAAATGAAAATAGATTTTTTTTGGCGTTATGAATATTAATATTGTTAATTTTTATTAATATAATAAAAGGGTAAATATGGTAATTTCGGGAAAGAATAATATTATAAATTACCCTAACATGTGTCTTAATATCATTGTGTGACTATGTTTCGACCTAAGTCATCCTTGGGTCTAAATGGTGTTCTATGAAAGCCACTTGGACGAGATTAAGACATTTCATTAAATTTATTTTAAAAAAAGAGAAATATTTTTCTATCAAATTTTAATAAAACAATCATTTTATGATGAGGTTATACAAGAAGATAAATAAGACTATAGATACTCATTTCAAATAGTTTTTCTTCATTTTTCATGGAAATTAATTTCTTAATTATAGGTAATAAATAATAACCTTTAATACATATAATTTTATGGTGTCAAAATTAATTAATTCATGTGAAAGCATTAAAACTGTTTTTTTTAAATAATAACCATACAAAACCCCAACACAAGAACATATATTTTTGGTCAGGTATATATCGACTATCGCGATATAATTGTTTATATTGTGACCATTTGTATCCTTATAAAACAGATTGTTACACTTATATTAATTTATTTAAATTGAATTTAATGTTTTCACATTCAGGTTTTCAAAATTAAAAAAACATTAATGTATGATTTTAAATAAAAAATTTCTACAAAAAGAATTAATATAAAGTATATTATATTTATCATAATCATAATATTTTATTAATAATTTTAATTCAAAAAATGTGTATATTAAATAACTACACAAAATTGATGTAGTAATAATTTTATTAATGGAGATTAAAGATTAATGTTATTAACAACGTAAAAATCCATATAATTAGTGATTGTTATTACATCTAATGAATTTTATAGATGCCCTTGACTGCATAATAATATAATAAATTTTTTTTTGAAAGATAAAATGTTTTCTATATATTTTATGAAAATCATTGATTTTAATATTTCCAAAAGTGGCATTTTTGTTTGATTAGGTAAACATTAACTCATTAAATTACATTAAAATACTAAAACATTATTTAGAATGTATAATAAATATTTTATGATAAAAAATGTTCTATTTTTCTTTTATATATCTTCTAATTTAAATGATATAAATATATATTACACCATTTTAATATTTTAATTTATGTTTCCATAGTTCAAAATTATGTAGAATAACTATATGTTAATTAACATATTAACATTTAAATTGATTGTAAACATGTAAAAAAAGTTATTGGATGATGATATTACAACCCAATATCATCTCATATTTTAAATTGGTACATTTATAGTATTTTGGGATTGGTTTGATATTATTACGAATTATTATTTATGGATTTTTCAAAGGCACCCCTCACCTTAATTATAAAAGGGCACATCCTCCCTCGTATCTTTACTTGAAATTGAGCCTTAAAGATCAGACATAGCATGTACCTATCCTTTATAAACATCCTTAGTCACATTATTTAGGTTATGCTATACTTCCAAGAACAAATATAGTGCTTTAAGTGGATATTTTGAGGATGAACATCATCAATAAGGTAATCCCTCAACTGATTCATTGAAACTTATTTGTTCTTCTACATCATCATTGTGATTTGTTTAATAAAAAATTATAAAATAAAGTATAAAATATAAATTTTTGATGTGATTATAATGTTTAAACAATCATATTTCAATTTCAATCCATCTTATGTATAATGAAATCAACATGCATGCGTACGCACGACTTTCCGTCTCCACGTTGTGGTCTAATCTCTTCATTAGCACCTCCATATTTTGACGAGTATAGTGATAGAAATAAAAAGTATATATGATTATTATAACATCATATTAATTATGAAATATTATACATCATCCAATTATATTTAATTCAAAAAATATGGGAATGTTATCGTTAATTGTAGGTGCGTATGACCTGCCATATGCATGATGCGATGTGATTTATTATACATAATCATCATTAAATAATGATTATATAATAGTACAGAATAAATAAATATATTATTATTTTATATTAATATATTTTTTTAAATAATATAACTATGACCTAACAAGGATAACATTAACTTATTCGACAAAACATGCATAATAACCTGAAGTAGTTAATATATGAATAAGATGAAACAATAAAATGTTATTAAAATGGATTATATTTGAATCATATATTAAATCATAAAAATAAAAATGATTTTGGAATAAGTAAGTTACATTTTATATGTCTTTAATAAGGTGTTTTAGAGAAATATAAAGCATATCAAATCTATGGAAATGGACAATTTTACAATCTCATTATTATTTGAGATTGTTTATACATCAGTATTTAATGGGATATGTTTTTCATCCATGTACATGATTCCTAAATATCTAATAATATTTACATTATTATACAATTTTTTAAAGTAAATTTTTTCAATTGGTTAATTTTTAGAAAAACGTGTGAATATAATATTTTGTCGTTATTCGATATGATGTACTTTTTGACTTTCCTTGTAAAAGTGTGATGGAAATATTTTTTCCTTATCTTATAGGAATTCATTTTTATGTATTCATAAGTCATTATTTCCATGAATCATCTTGTAACATATATCATGTTTATTTTCAAATAATTTTTTTTCTTTTTATATTTTGTAGAATTTTTAGAAAAGAAAATGTTTTTGAAGAAGAAAGGATATATACCTAATGATTTAATTTCAAGTGATCTATCAAAATTATTTCCCATATATGATGGAATTAATTAATAGGGTTATATTTCATGTATAATATCTTTATTGTTCATATGATATTATTATATGGATAAAAGAATGCTACTTATGAAATCCATTTTTTAAATTAGATAATTTTAAGGTGGAAGGATGTTTAATGAAACTCATGTTTTTTCCTGGGTTATGATGAATGATTTATGTTTTTATGGGAAATGTATGAATGATTTCATTATGAGATGGGTGGGAACTATATATTTCTTCAATAAATTTGGTAATGATTTATATCTCATATTATAGACATGTCTAGAAAATGAAATGATCTCAGTTCATAAATACACATCTAGAATGCCGATTAAAATCGGTTCAAATATGTATTTTGTCCGCTATAATGGTTTTGAAATGATACATGACTAATATTAAATAATTTTATTTTCTTATTTGAATTCCCAAAATTGTCAAGACTCATGTTATATCTTTTGGTATTATGTCTATTTATTTTTATGAACATTCATGATTTATCCCATGGCTTGATATCACTATATTTCATATATATGAAATGATTTCAATTTGTTATATTTAATTTATTATGTTTATGATATGATTTCAATCTCTCGTGTTTTCCATTATAGAGAATTGGAGCTCACTGAATCATATGTTTCTTTGCCCAAGGTCATGGAGAAGTGTATTATGTAATATAAGTCAAAAGGGGTCTAGTTATGATGAAATAAGTGGGATACAATGAAGATGTCTTATGAACATGTTGGTTATGCTATCATGTTTCGAAATAAAATATACATATACAGTTATATAACAGATTTATTATATTTTAGAATGAATATTCTTCAACATTAATGGAAAATAAATTTATTTAATGCATGGATTATTATATCCTTAAAATCCGTATATATCTTAGAGATATTAGAAAGAGAAAATTAAAATTTAGAAACATAGAGAAATAGTATTGACTATTAATGGAGAAAACCTTCAACTACATATCAATATAAAAAATATAAACATACCTATACTGTTGTATTTTCAACGTTACCATGTTTTTGTAAATGATTATTTAATTTGGATATCCATAAAATACCAATATTCTGATCTAAAATAATTATTTAATTTTTTATGGAACACTTTTAATTTAATTTACAATGGAAAAACCCTTAAATTTATTTCGGATTTCTAAATTATAGTGTTGGAGTCGCCTCTTCGAGGAATAAGTTGAAATTAAATTTGAATGAGAGTATTCCATTTTCACTTTAAGGTAAAGCTTGAAACATGGTTTTATATTTAATTGAGAACAAATTTGAAAATATAGAAGAATCACATGATTTATTTTTCAATAGTATTTTTTCAATAAGATAAAAAATATAGATTGGAAATTAGATTAAAATTTTTCATAAATAAGTGAGAGGTATTCTATTATTATTGATACTAGTTCATTGATCTTCATAGGTATTGTCTGCACCACTAGTTGCCTACCCACCATTTCTTATATGCCTCTTAAGAGGGTATATCACTTTTATATTAGAACAGTATGGACAAATTCTATAGAGGTAATTACATAGATAATATAGATTTAGAATTAAGATAAATTTACTACTCTCTTACCCTGAATTAAAAAAAATAATGATTCTATAAAAAACATCAATAAAGGAGAGTTTTTATACTGTTTGATGACTAGAAATTAATTAAAAACATAAATAAATAAAATATATATGTTTTTCCTTTATAATTAACATGATTAAATAATATGTTATTCCAATTTGGGGTCAAAACAAAGACCAATTCATTAGAGATAAATCCCATCAATGTTTCTTGTATGGGAACACTACCTCTTACAACCCAAAATTTTATATACCGGAATAACCATTATAAAATATAAATTTATTCGAGAATGGAAAAAGGAATTTAACTAGAAATTACCCATTTAAAAATAATTACAATGTATATTATAAATATTACCCAATTTTTCATGGAGTGAGTTAGGAATATTAAGAAAAGCAACCCATAAAATCCCACAACAACATAAGTGAAAAATTTGAAATAATAATATGTATAAGAACTATATTTATCATGTTTAAATAAGGGTTAAGTGTAGTATTTATTAGAAACTTTTGACTAAATTTTGTTACAATAAATTCATAAAAATCACCACATGATTCATATAAATATCAAACATGTGATACGATGGACAGAATAGAGGTAAATATGGGGTATCTATTTAGGGAAATGAATGATAGGGAAAAAGGTATGTTTCAAATCACAAAATAAGTTATCCTTATTGATAACATGTGTTTGTGACTTCCAAGAGTGGTTTGAAAACCTATGTGGAAGATATAAACTACCTAATAAAATCCAAAAATGAACATATTAAGGATTATAAAACCTGAAATCCATAAAAATATGAACTTATAAATCTATAATTCTTGGTAAAACTAAAATAAAACATATTAATAAAACTAAAAAACAATTAGAAACCTATTTTCATGTAATTAAATTAATTATAGAAAATACTTGATAAATAACATGAGTGGAAGCCAAATTTTTGACGAGTTTGGTCAAATCAATATGTGTCGCTTAATGATTGAATAAAAAATCCAATAAACTAAATTACTCAAGGTTCAAGAGTTACAACATAATCTCCAAATGAATATTCAATTACTAGAATAATTGTTTTAAATTTATGCAAATATTAAATCATTAACAAAAATTATTTCAAACAGAATAATCAGGGAAGAGTCATCCCCTAAAACAAATCAATGGAGTAGAGTGATACTTTTTTGAATATAATAAATACCAATATTTATTATCCATGAATATTTTTCATTACATAAACTAATGGAGATGGTGTTTAACTCAAATTTATTTGTGACCTATGTGTGAGCATATATATAATTCATTACATGTTGTTTATATAACTATTATTAACAGTTTTATAATCAATTAAACTTGTGTTGAAATTACCTAGATATTCTATTAATAACTTCATGGGGAGAGTGGATGGACATTTTTTTGGGTATGGATTTTTTTCAACTAAATTACCCATACTAGATATGGAGTGTAATAGAAAAGTCCCTATCATTATCAGTAGGCACTATTTAGTTATTATTAGAGCATTCATATATGCTTCAAAAAAAATTATTTTTAATATGGATGAAAAAATTGAGGAATTTAATATTTTTATAAGGTGTAATATACCTATTAAAATTGGAAACTTCTTTAGTGAATAGCTTCTTGAAAGTTATGAACCCATTGAAGTGAAAGATGATGAATTTCTAAGAATTATTGAGGTGATTAATAATATAACACAAAACCCAAAAAACTATTTGGTAATTATTATGAAAAAGGAGAAGAAATATTTTGAGGAATTTTTTGTCTAATTTTCGAACAACATTTCTAATTTATAAGGAAAAACATTTATTTGGACAGATATAGAATCAATGTTTATAGAGCTGTCTAGTTTCAACTATATATAAGAGTATGTTAAATAAAATTTTCACAATAACATTAAGAGATATATTAAAAACCATAGACCAAATTTTCTAATGAATCAACATTATAGTAAATATTTAATATTATTACAACTGAAACAACATCCATATCAATGGAAATAATCATTTAAGTCTGATAACTATTCAATTTTAGACATAATTTCATCTAAACATGGAAAAGGAACAGATGGAATGTTGTTATATCTGTTAAAAGGTAACAAATTAACATATTGCTGACCACAGCTGATATCAAGGGGCTTTACACTTCTATCTGCATTCATATGATCCCAATGGATCCATACCACAATCCAAGAGTTCAGTAAGGAATGTGGCTAAATCCCATGATGTAAGAGGTTGTTAGTGAATATGTGATTAAGTAGTTAGATGATGGAAGTAAAAATTTTATTTCATATTTTACTTGTTTGGTCCCAATCTAAACGGTCTGAAAAAATAAGCTTTTATTTTTATCAATAACAATTATGGTGAACAAATTCAGGATAAAAAATTTATTATTTCAATTAGGTATTGACCATAGGAATCTCAATCCATCCATTAGAAATTAGAATCTTACTATTCCATTTTTATAATATATTATTGAAAGTCTATATAGGAAAAAATTTTAATACTTTTTTATGTGGTGTTTTGTTATCAAACATATTCCCCAATCCCCATTACATTTAGATAAAATAACCATTATATATTCATTTGGAACATTTTATTAGTAGGTAATTCCATTTGGAATCTATCATTCCACAAATTCCATATAAGATATATCATATATATATATATATTTAATGACCTGATTAAGAGGATTATTGAGGAATTAATGGACCAAATATCAATTATTGAATGGTATTTCAATGGATATATGGTGAATTTTGAATTAGTTGTTCAATTATTTCAAGATATCTATAGTTTTTTAAACTTGAAATTTTTATAATTCCTGGTAACTGTGAAATTGTTTCATAGACACTGTGTCTCAAAGGGGGGGGGGGTAAAAAGGTTAATATTCTAAGATATATGACGTTAAAAATGCCATCATCTCTTAATCATGTTAATGGAATTAGATGTTCTCAAGGGTATTTTGGTTTTTATTGGTGGTTAATCAATGATTTTTCAATGATATTGAGTCCCCTATACACCCTTATGGAAAAGAATACACCAATTATTTTTTGTGGAAATATTTACTCTCATTCAAACTACTCAAATAAAACTAAAATCCATGAAAATAATCACTTCATTGTACGTGAAAGTTCAATTTTAATCAATGTGTGATATTATGAATATAGTTTTTGTGGTTGTTTTAGTGAAAGTAAAAGACATGAAATTACATGTGAGGTATTATTCTATTATAATAGCATTTTATTTAAAATAGGAGCTACACAACAAATAATAAGGAACTATTATTAGTTATTTTTTCTATTGTGGAGTATATGATGTACTTGAATGGTTATGTGGTTATAGTATTCAATAATAGTTATACCATAAAATCCTCATTGTCCACGAAAAAGGATATATTGTATCTTATTAGATGGATATTCCTCTTATATTAAATTAATATAGATATAAGGACATATAAATGTAATAAAAAAAGTTGTTGACCATTTTTCTAGTCTATCAATAACCCAAAAATATCACCCGATTGTTATGAATTCATTATTCCTAGATAAAAATATATTGTTAGTTTTAGTGACAAAATCAATTTTGGATCACATATTTTGAATACTTCCTTACTATATGTGTGACTTCAATGGATGTCACACTAATTTAGTCAAATAAATTCATATCAAAATATAATTACTTATTTTTGGATGACTCGTTGTTGGCATGTATGTGTGCTAATGTAATCCTTAGGAGGTGTATATTCGAGAAAGAGATGTTTTTCTCATTATATGAAGTTAGTACTCATCACCATGGGGATGACACCATATGGGTGAAATAATATCCTAAGAATTGTCTCTAAATGGATATTATTAGCCTAATAATTTAAAAAGTATAAAGATCGTAATAGTGAGAAATTAAATGTTCCAATGCTTCAGTATTGTCGGTAGAAAATAGAAATTGACTCAAAAATAAATTTTAAGTGTTGGTATTTTTGATGTTAAGGGGTTGAAGTCTTTTAGACGATTCCCTTATTATCATGGGAAGTATTATATCAGAGAGGTTGTAGACTATTTTTATAAATGGGTAATGTATATGGAACATCCAAATAGCCATGTATATAGTGTTGAAAAATTCATTTTGAAGTTTTTTTTCTCATATGAAATACCAAAATCCTTCTTCACTGAAAATGCTACCCATTTTTAAAAAATATATTTAAATATTTTAATTGGGAAATATGGATATGTTAATAAAATAGAAAAAAATACCACCCCTTGTAAAAGAAAAAAATATATGGTATTTCTATTATTGAATACTAGTAAATTTAATAAATAATATATTTTTGGTTCAAGGATGGATTATTTCCTAAAACTGGATGAGGAGATATGGTCATATAAGACTACATACAATTCCCTCTCAATGATGTTACCCTATAAGATGATTATTGGGGAATCCTATCATTTTATTTTGGTGCTTCATCATTAATTCTTCTGGGATGTTCTGGAAGTTTTTTTAAGTTAAAATATATTAGAGAAATAATATATATATAATTGAGTGTAATTAATGAGATTATAAGTTAATAACACATGAATATGCAACGGAAGAATTAATGAATATTAGGATTCCATCATTTAGAATAGTCAATTTATGGTATGTCGAGGGTTTTTGCCATTAATTATTGAATGATAATTTTTCAATTAAATATTAAATAATTGTGCTGTGGAAAATTAATATTTATTATAGTGTTATTAAATTGAGAAATGGAGATGAAAGAGAAGATAATATGATATTATAATTCAACTAATAAAATGGGTAAATATTTAATTCAATGATATCCAAGGGGCTTGGATTCTATATTTATTTTTGAAAATTGAACCTTTGATATTCTAACCATGGAATTAAAGCTCTGTTCTTCAAAAAATTAAACCAATATTCTTTCTTTTTTTTATATTTATTTTATACAACATCAAAATTATTTCCTTTTTTAATCATCAATTTCGAGCTAGTATTTTATTTCATTATTTCGATAAGGTGACTTTTACAAACACTATAATGGATTGTAATATTATTTTAATATAAGGAACTATTGGTTACATAAAATATTTTTACTTATGGTGTTCATGAATGATATGCACCATATTTTATTCTCTTATATTGGATAATAATAAATTATGGTTAAAGACCAATGGGAGATGAATGATTGAGAAATATGAAAAGCCACACCTTTAAACTTCAAATAAATTTTATTTTATTATGATATTTATAAATCAAGAATATAATGTGAATTTATTTCAAATAGTGAGAGCTAAAATTAGACTACCATATAAAATTTACATGATGAAAAAGTTATAGTTTCATTAGAAGGAAATGAAACATAAATATTATTTTTCTGAGTTTTTTTATTAATTTTTAATAGTTTCTTCCTTGTAGAATTTATTGAAAAAAAATATTTGAATATTTTGTGTAGAAAACCATGATTTACTAAAATTATGATCTCAGTGGAACCGAATTATGTATTTCCACTCACGTAGTGTACTCAATTGATGAAAAACTACGAAGCATGACTAGTCGAAAGCTATATCTCTCAACAAATTGGGGTTGTTTCATTTCCTGGGTTGGATTTTAATTTACTTTTATTTCCCTAGATGTAAAGAATAAAATTTAAGAGGAATAGAATCGATGTTTCCCATAACCCATATAATCAGTAATTTCCAACACATCAATTCTATTTCAAATATTCAACATTTATTTTTATAATTTTTTAATATTCTTATTTTTATTCTAACCTAAACATTTCATTGCTTCCATTTTTATTTCTTCGAGTTTTCTATTTTTTAATTGGTTCAATCACACACTTTTCATTTCCCTATATATATGACATTTCGTATTAATATATGACAGTAAATAGTAAATAAATAAATAATTTTAATATTCCGAAGGACACTCATCAAGGTTTTTCACCACTGATAGTGAGGGATTTGTGTTGCTAAGAAAAATTATAAAAACATTAAAATACTAAATCAATTCAATATTAAAAAAAATATCTATAATAGATTCTATATTTTTTATGTAAAAGTAAATATGTAGATCTTATAATCCCTAAAATCCATAATATACATAAATCTATTAGAAATAGAAAATGTAATTGGAGAATGTAGTAGAGATAATACCTAATGTGTATAAACAAAACCACCAACCATATATCATTTGAAAAATTACAAATAGTTATTAGATGACGGACATTAAACATCCCTAAGAACTATAAATCCCGTAGTCCATTTGGTTTTTGTAAATATTGCAAAATAATGAGCATAAATTGTCATACTTATCCTTGATACAATGTTTTAATTGAATTCTAAATGAAAACAAGCTTTAAATCCTTCAATATGTCTACAATATTGTGTAGTAGTTTCCTTTTTAGTGGATTATTAAAAATCATCATAAAATGAGCGTGTTACATTTCTTTCTTAATGTGAATGATTGAAACTAGTTTTTATCATTAAATGATATCATCTATGAAACCATGGAAGAATAATATTATTCAATTGTCATGAAATATTACCCAAAAATATAAAAATGAGGTATTGTAAATTAGATTAGTAGTTTCCTTCAATATAATATAGTGGTTTTCAATGAGGTCTATGCTAGGTTCGTGGAACTATTTAGGCAGTTCATTCACCAATAGATACCTACACAACATCTCATATATATCTTCTTATTTGGGGATCTCAACATTATGTTATAACATGGTAGGCCAATCTACAGACGGTAATTACACAAAAAAGACAGATAAAAATTTAATATATATTTGCAAAAATATTTCCATTAATTTAAAATTCAGATATTATAGGAGGAAATAATAAATAGAGGAGAGTAACCACATGTTCTTATAATTAAGTATATTTATATATTACTAAAATAAAATATCATCTTTAGTAAATAATAAATCAAAATGATATAAATAATTAATTGATTTTGGTTTCAAAATAAAAACCATTCCCTCAAAGTGAAATTATATAAATGTATCATATTTGACAACACTATAAATTTATTGCTAAATATTTAAATGATAGAGAATGAATTAGAAAATGTGTATTTTGATGGTTATGGACCAATGATTTTTAATAGGTATGACCATTTTTCAAAGAATTGTGATCAAGGATATACGAACTATACTATATTTTCATTGAGAGTGAATGGAATGTAAAGAATACCTACCCATGGATTCAAAAAAAATAAGGAAAAATATAAAATCAACATAAGGATAAGATCCTAAATATGTAACTGTAAATAATGGATTTTTCTAGTATTTAATTCGCTTGTTTGACTAAATAAAATAATAAAATTATTCAAAAGTCTCAACATGATCTAGAGAAAGAAAAAATATATTCTGTGATTCATTACTTTATGTTGAAAATGGTGTAGCTAGATGCCAACATGAATATTATAGACACATGTTAGTTTCACAACACAATAATAGTTAACCATAGGGTAAATGTAATGGGTTTGATTGCCAATATTATGGAAAAATCTATGACAAAGATATACAAAACTCGATGAAATTCCAAAAATAAAATTGGAATAAATCTAGAAACTAGAATCTGAAAAATTCTGAAGCATGATGTCTTGATAGCCATGATGAAAATGAAATAAAAACTGATATTCATCTAGTAAAATAGTATAAAAAATATTTTAATGTTAATTGAAATTTAGTGAATGAAAATACTGAGGATGAATATGTGTGAATGACTACTGTATTACGGAATATATAACCAACCATCATTTCCCTTCATGATTAAAGAAAAATAATCCTAAACCTAAACATCCAATGTTTCATTAGTTATTAAAGAAGATCAAAATTAATATTATTTTCATTGGATTATTGTTTCAAACTCTAAAAAATTTTATGTCATTAAATAAAATTATTTCTTATAGAATACATTCGAAAGTTGTTTTCCTACTGTTTGATACAAAAGTGTAATTTTTTCATAATAGAATAAATATTATGCTTACGAATCCATGTAGAATTTCATTGCATGAACCTTAGGGGTTTTTGATCAAAAATAATAAATTTGTGGTCTATATATAGCTATAAATTTTATTTCTTACTCACTATTTGTATGGTTGATATTGTGAGCATTGCAACCCACTATAATTTTAACATATATTTGAAAAATGATCGATTACCCTCCCCATGAGGGAAGGTGGATGACCTTTTGGTCATGTTAAAATTGATTTTCATGTAATATTTCATATACATGATATAGATTGTGATATAGAAGTGATTATCATTCTTTATTGGCCCTTCATAGCCATCGGTTGGGCAGTCATATATATTTTAGAAGGAAAAATTAATTTTGAATCATAGTGATCAAATTGAAGAATTTAGTTTTTGTGTAGGTATAAGGTTCTTCCACAAATGGAAAACTACTAAATGGATATGATACCCGAATTTTGTAAACTTTTTGATGAGGAGGAAGGATAATTTTTAGATATTATTGATGATAATCATTATATACCCAAACCCATTGAAACCTATTTGAAATTATTTCAATTAATGAGAAGGAATATTTTTATGAATTTGAGGGAGAATTTTTAGAAGACCATGATGATTATACATATAAATACATTCTTATTAAATACCTAAATTCAAAGTGTTAAGAGTTGTTAAATTTTAGATAGTAGTGAGAAGAATGTTCAATAAAGATTTTATAGTCACATTAAGATATCTATTATAGACTGTGGACAAAATAACCCATAAATAAAACCATATATTTTGAAATTAATACATTTAGGTGTTAAACCAAATTTATCTCACATTAAATACTCATATTTTGGAGAGAACTCACCACTACAAGTAATCATATTATCTAAACGAGGAAACAAAGAATACAAAAAAATCATATATGAAACAGTATAAAATTTCATAGGTTGGACAATATATGATATCAATGGGATAATAAATTCATTCTTCATGAATAAGATCTCAATGTTGTCTAACTAAAAACCAAGAGATAAGGTAGAAAATAATCCAAATCCCAATAAAAAATATGTATTTTTGTAATAAAAAATTATGTAATGAGATGTTGTGTTTTTTCTTATTTCATACAATACTTGGGTAATCCCAATCCAAGGTGTCCCAAAAAATTAGGGTTCACTATTATCACTAATGAAAAGGGTGTGTTAATTCTTGTTAGATAGGTGACTTAGTGGAGTCTGTTTTAACTATAATATGAAAACTTGTTCCAGTAGAAATGGTTATTTTCATATTAAATATTTAGATCAGATTCTCAAGATGCTAGTTTAGAATAAATTTTTCTACATTCATGATTTGTATTCCATTTTAAATTAGATTTCCTTATCCCCTAAAGATTATGAGAAAACCAGATTTACATGGAAATTTAGATCATTTTGTTACTTGTTAATTTCATTTTTCATATGTGGTTCCTCAACTAACATCCAATAATATATGATGGAAATATTTTTAGATATGATTTAAAGGATTACTATGGTATTCATGGACGAAATTTCAATTTTTGGAAGGGAAATTAATGGATGATTGCAAAATTCAGTAATAATTTTGCAATGTTGTTAAGAGACTAATATTGTTTTAAACTGTGGTGGGTTCGAATTCATAAACATTGAGGGATTTTTATGGGATAATTTTTTATAAGAGGTTTATATAATATTAAAATTATATGATATATATCATTTAAAATATTACCCCTCTAAATTAATTAAAGTTATTAAATATTTCTTGGTTCATGATAGTTTCTAAGGGATGTTTATCAATGATTTTTGGATGATCATAAGGCCTTTATACTCTTTCATTGTTATGGGTACCCCCACTATTTTTTATTATTATTTTTTATTCATTCAACCTACTAAAAAAACTGACATGATCACCAATATTCATTTCCCTAGACTAAAAAGAAATTTTGAGTTAATGTTTTTTCCTAATAACCAAGCTATTCGGGTCATTTTTTGAAAAATAATGCCAAGAGATTACATGTGGTGTACTATCCTAGTAGACTAATTTATAATTCCAAAATTATCTATGGTATTTATATTTGAATTAATTTTTCTATTATGAATTTTTGGAATAAAATTATTGGTTCTATGGTAATAAGTTTTAATGATCATCAGAACATACAATACTTGTTGTCCAAAAAAGATTCTACACCAATGTTTTTTTGATGGATACTCCACAT
The DNA here is from genome assembly GCA_963277665.1 of Viscum album. Lineage (NCBI taxonomy): Eukaryota > Viridiplantae > Streptophyta > Magnoliopsida > Santalales > Viscaceae > Viscum > Viscum album. The sequence goes on from OY728133.1 coordinate 1,678,323,600, forward strand.
TCATCAATTTTATATGGAGATAAAGGAAATTAAATTTAACTACTCCAATTTTTTGTTACTAGACCCTTTAGATATTTTAGCTAATATATTCAAAGTCTGTCATCGATTATGATTTGTGTCTTGAGCATCACATAGACGTAGTTTTGAAATATTTATATTTATTAAAATATAATAAATTACTCACATAAATAATCATGTGAGTAATGATCCATTTCCTGTATGATTCCACATGTTGGGAAATTGATACCTTTTTTATCTAGAACTTGTTGTTTACCATTTGCATAACATAAACATTGTTCGCAACTGGTTTTGGGGTGTAGTGTAATTTCTATAGAATATGTTAAATAAAAATAAATAATTGAATTGAATTGAATTTTTCATTTTTCAATCAAGGAAAATCAATATTTTAACACTATTATGTAAATTCTCTTGGAATATACATGACCATTAGAATTGATGGTAAGGAAGAGCCATCACATGAGAATCATCAATGATGAATATAGATATTTTTTTATCAACAATCACATTCATAAATATTGGAATATTAAAAAACAATGGAATAAACATTAATGGGGGTAACAAATTAAATATTCCCAAACTAATTCATTCTTATTTATTTAAATGATATTAATATTTGTATTTTATCTTTGAAATTATCTATTCATTGTATTTCATTGAGATTTCGACTTATGCATTGGGAATCTAATTTAGAATAATTCAATTCATATTCAATTAATTTATATACTAATTATAGTTTTTTATGGATTGATTATTTTATTTTTATTTCACCCCATCACCTTGAATTCCTTTGATAAATGGTTGAATATTGTAAAATGTGTCCTATATTTTCTCATTGCTAATATTCATTGGGCCAGTGTTTCGACAAATTCTGAGAACACAAATCATTGTGTGTTCATTTGTTGGTTTCATGAATAATATTTAATGGTTAGGAATCATAACTATTGAATAATATATTTGGGGTATTAATTATTTAAATATTAAAGAATGGATAATATTTTGGTTTTTTCATGAATTTTGTTGTGCAGGATAAATAATCATCTGTGGGTTCCATTTATGGTTCGTTTTTCTTAAGAATCAAAGTTGGAATCTGACTTTCAAGAATGATTTCATGTTATAATAATTAGTTTCAGTAATTTAAGATGGATATTTTGTTGGTTTAACAAATGGATATTTTACTAATAAAATGTATTTTTTGAATTCCTCTTTCTATAAAATTGATAACTACAAGGTGATTAGTTTGGAAGAACACGCATCATGTGTTTTACAATGCAGAACTAGGGTTTTATCAATAGGTAAATATCACATTGCCATATAAATAATAGACATACTGTGAGGCCCTTATCCAACTAGGTAAGTGTGTCCTAAGAGTACAATCTGAGGTATCCATGGGTTCTTATATGATCTGTGTGTTGGGCCACACCCAGTGTACCTTCAGAGGTATGTGGGTTTTGATTAAAATGTACACAATGAGTGACTTGAAGACATAAATTTGAGTGTGACCACTCCTCACATAGTGAAGATTGTTAAGACACTCCATGTGGAAAAAAATGACTCAAATCAATGTATGTCTTGGGATAAAACATTGTTTAACCATAGATTACATCGTGTACATCCCCTTTAATAGAGATTAATTATTCTAACAATTATTTTTCCCTCATAATTCTTAGGTAGATTTGATATCTCACACATTAGGAAAGATAACCTTATGGGGATTCAATATTTCACCCTTGTGTGACAAAGGATATGTTCCTCTATGTGGAGAATTAGAAAAATACAATATTTCTTCCAAATTATATGGCAATGATCCTCTTTCTGAAGAGAAGTTATTTCGTATATCCATATATACTAAATGAGACAATGATACTCTATATGAATCAATATTTCACCCATAGAATTGGCGATGGGATCCTATCGAATCATGTGAAGTAAAAACCATTGAGATTTGTTAATAAATCTTTATTAGACGCTGGGAATTTTAAATTTTTTTGTGTGGAGATTGTACTATATAGAATTAATTCTTATTTGAAAATATATGGGTTTCTCCAATTATTTGTTAAATATTTCTATTGATACTTTACTCTTTATTTATTTTTGGGGGTTCTATTGGGTATATGTATAATTAATACTACATGTAATTTACCCATACATGTCTTGTCTTATAAAACGGATTAGATATTCAACTAAAATCTTGGGATACCTTGTATAATAGTTCCTTAGGGTCATTTTATAGTTACTATAGCTAGAATATTGATGTACATGTTGTTTAATAATTGGACTATTTACTATATTTTTGTTAGGTTGGACCAAAAATCTAGTTTTTAGGATTTTATTCTAGTCCTACATATATAACCATGTACTATAAAAATAAGTTTTCAAATATTAGATTTTTTGTACGAATTTATTTTTACCTTTGTTTACTTTACAGATTTATCTAGTGTGTGTGAAAATATGTGTGTATATGGGATCATTCAGATAAGTATTCATATCTGATTAATATGAATACTCGGTGTGAGTAAAAAACCCACGACCTATTTAAGGTATGATTGATGTGTCACAACCAGCTTACCATCACTAAGGCGGGACCCAGTGGATCAACATTTATTAATGTTTAATTACAGGAGTAAAAATAGGATGAATTTTTTTTGAGAGATGGGTCATCAGTATTGGAATAGAAATTAGTGAAATGTTTTTTATGTGTATCAAGTTCAACTCTCAATCCATGGATCCTATTGATGGATTAGTGGATGATATATCCATTCACTATAATTATAATAATCTTCTCAACAAATTGGTTCACTATGGATCCTATTATAGAGAAAATAATGGTACATGTATCATATAATAATTGGATATGGATTCCACGTACTTTTTTAGTCTTCTCTGCATATACACAATTTATAAACATATTATATCTTAAAGAATCCTTATTCCTCTATGGAGATAGTTGGTTATAATTTCATGATCAGACTACATTGAGGATCAATATTGTGATGAATGATCAGTTTAGGGGCTCATTCAAGAGGTGTTTTTTTTCAGGTGCATAATGTGTGGTACATCTTGAAATTGAGAAGTAATTAAAATTACCTTTGGTAATGTAGATTAAGATTTTACCTCTCACTATATAATAGATAATTTCAGTAATATTAAATGATGATGCTTTTAGGCTGATCATGATTGATGTTTTTCATAGGAAGAGTCCTCTTATGTTTTTTGGTTATCTCGACCCACATGTAGTAGATGATTGGATAGAGTCCATGGTCATTGTTTTATATCTCACCTAGATTACAACATAAGAGACGGTGGTGGTCATGGAGAGCCTTGTCTATTTATTAACATGAAAATTGTTTAGATTTATAACAATCACCCAAGATGAGGAAAATATTCCATAGATAATGTTTAAATTATTTTCATGGGAGTAGTCATTCAAGGAAAATTTGTTATCAAATTTCATCGTAGTGCATATCAAGATTCAATAAGGTGACATGTTAGTGGATGGGTATGTGTTAAGGTTTACTGACCTTACTCGATACTCTTTTGATATGGTTGGTGAAGTATATTTCCATGCATAAATGTGTGATCATGAACTAGGTAGAATTATATTAGTTGAAATTTTTCTCATTTTCAGACCTACATATTCAAATGGAATAAGGAATGAATTTATGGTAGAGGGAATTTTGGCAGAGTAGTCACAACTAGCTGTTGTGGATAAAATTATCTTGATAGTAGGTACATTAGTAGTAATTGGATTACATTGGGGTTGAGGTTTGATATAGTAAAAGAATAAATGTGAACAATCATGGACTAGATGGTCTGCATCCTTGGATGCATAGATATGTTACAATCATCTGAGGGAGAGTCAATGATTTCTAAATGTTGAGAGATGTCATTCTGTCCAAGAATTATTTTCACATCATGCAGAAGTAGATATATTCAATAGTTGTTCTAAAAAATCTAAGTATGTGGTATATGTATGAGGTACCAGAATGAGGTGGTTGAGGTAGAGGAGTTTAGTTAGTGGGATTATGTAGCTGATGTTATGATATGAAATTTCTACCATCACCTTCAGCTAGTCCCTGTCTAGTTTAGGGAATGTGTCTCCTCTAATTGAGATTAATTTTTTGTTGACTATTTTTTGATCCATTATTTTATAGACATATCCTTTTTCAAATAACTAAATATTCTAGAAGCTCCTCTACCCCAACCATTACTATAACATCTTAATATTTCACTATATAATTTTCCTTTCAACAGTAATGTTTTGATAGCATTCATTACACACAACCCAAACACAAAATGAACTGTGAAGCATTATATAACAATTGAAATGTCTATGTTGAATTGGAATGTAAAAATAGTGGTTAATTCATTATTAAATATATGTAGAAATAAAATTAATTTCATTTTTAAAACTAAATCATTGATTAATGTGCCCAAATAACTAATAAGATCGTTCCAAAATAGAAATATGTTTTCTTTAAAAAATTTATAATTATGAGATTTGTTTTATGAAACAAAATATATTGATATGAATAATAATTATTTGGATTCGAATAATATATAATCTCTAATTTTTTTTGTTATTTAATGAAGATAAAAATATGAATGGCTGACTCATTGAAAATATATTTCCAAATAATAAAATTGTCATTAGATTTTATAATCTCTTTTAGAAGTTATATACATTAGTTTTTTAATTTAATTTCACATCATGATAAAAAACATTGTATTGAACATAATAATATTATATTAATAATTTTTTTTTTGGTATTTTACTAAACTAAATGTTTCTTTTGGTAAATTTTGGGAATATCATTTTTATGAAAACTATAATTTGGTAACTTTATTATAAATATCTAGAACTATATAAAAACTTTTATTAATAAAATATGTTCTTAATAAGTAAAAATATATGTTAAAAATTCTATATTTAATTTATAACACTTTTGATAACATTTTATGAAATTAATTATCATTTTCAAATAAAAACCATTTTAATATTTTATTTTCAATTAACTAATATTTTGAAGAAAATTTTATTATGATTTATTTTATATCTACGTTAATTATATTTTTTTCATAATAATCTAATTTATGTCAAAAAAATAAAATATATTGATAGTTTCTCCAAACAAATATAATTTATTATTATAGATAAACTTTATTATAAATCATGTTTTAACCTTTTACATGATAAATTGTTAAAATTGATTATTTTTAAGAAATATGTATATTCTATGAAAAAATAAAATTTATTTTTAAAATTATTAGGTAGAATTTTTTTTATAACTAGATTTATATTTTTATTTATAAAATATTATTTACATATTATAAAATTGATAGCACGGTTAATCTAAAATTATGTTAATGTGAAAATTTTAACAGTACAAAACAATAAAATATGATTAAAAACATAAAAAAAATGAATTATTGAGGGATTATAAACATGATATCATACCGCAATCTATTTTAATATAATTTTTTTACTGAAATATAAAAAAGTTTTTTCTTATTATGAAGTTGAAATATTTAAAAATAATCATTTTCACCATATATAAAATGGGACATCCAAAATCCCCGCATGCAGCTCCAGAATTTCATTTTCCTCTTGAAACCCTTCCATATTTCTTTATCTAAGAAACCTATTTCACTTATATATTACTCTCTGAGTAAGAAATTTGTGTAGTCCCAATTTTTTGTGAAATTATCATATGAAAATACAATGTTCTCAATAATTCTATAACAAATTTGTGGAAATCAAGATAAAAGTTAAGTCTTTTTTTCTAATTTTAATATGTGAGAGACATGTTTGATATTTGATACCATAATTTACCATATATGGGGTATTAATGTCAATATTATCTTTAATTATAGTGTATGTATTCTATTTTAGTGTTTTTTAATGTTTATTTAATAATATTTTAATGTTCATTTTATGGTATCTATATTATGTTCATTGATTCTTATATTACAAATATTTTAATAGATTTGGGTCTCAATTTTATTTCATTTAGATTTATATCATATTCAATAATTTATATTTTTGTGTTTTTAAATTGTACTTGTATTTCAACTCAATATAAATTTCTTGAAATCAAAGGTACTTACCAATCCATCATATATTTGACCATCCATGGATATTTAATTCAACTGATTTTGAAACTCTATGTTTTTTTAAAAACAAATCCCCTTTATTTGAGTTATTATATTTTATATTGAACTAACGAATTCTAAATTTCATTTATTACACCATGATATTTTAATATTATCTTTCTCTTCCACTCTTGAGGAAATTTATTTTTAAAATAAATTATTATACAATGATGAATGTTTTCACCCAAAAAGTATATCATCATTGAGAATAATTTGCATCCCCATTAATGATTATTTCCCCTTATTATCTATAATTTACATACCTTGAAATTTGATTAATTTTTTAATTATAAACCAATTAATTTGTTATCTCTTGGTACCCTCAAATTTATAATATAATATATTCCAAAAAAATTATTGTTATTGATTTACAATTTTTTATTTCAACAAATATGTTTTAAAACACAAATTGGATATTTGGGAATCACCCTCCTTACATTTTGGTAATTGATTATCTTCTTATTTATCCATCTTCCACTATCATATATGAATGTATTTATTTAATATGATATATATATATATATATGCCTTACATAGACACCTAGTTTTTATAACTTTCATTATTAACACATGTTTTATATTCCCTTTGAAATTCCCACTTATGAGTAAACAAGACATAATGAAAGACTATGATTTTTTACATTAGGACTAGTGTCAATTAAATTAAAAGTTTTTAACTATAAAATCATAATTTAAAACAGTTATTATATTATGTTAAACCATTCTATTTAAAAATTTTCAATTTGGAATAATAATTTATTTCTTTCCTTATAAGATCATATGCTCTTTTTGAAAGGCATCATTTTTTGGTTCATTTTTTATTTTTTCGTCTCTTTAATCATTATAATGAGTTTTAATATACTTTAAATCATTGTTAGAGATATATATTCTAGATTAAAATATGAACATCCAAAATTAATTAATTCCATCTTCTCTTTGGATTCCAGATGATATATCATTCATCTATTCTTTGAGACACGATTATGTAACCAGCTTATTTATATTATGTGTTATCATTCTTATTATTTTTCTATAGTTTATTACTCTTATATGGAAAATATAAACATGTATAGATTTTTACTTTCATTACATTGTGGGTGTTAATGTAACTATAATGGCATCCAATGCATTGGGTAATGTTATCATTTTCATAGATACCATATATATTGAACAGACAATTAACCTAAGAACAATATGTTATTCAGATAGTTGGCCTTGAATTACATAACCATAAAATGAATTAGGTAAATAATTATAATTCATTATATATTATATATTGGATTATAGAGTGAACCAAGTCAAATATAAGTCGTATTCCACTATGCATAAAGGAACAATGAGTAAACCCATTCAACTATTAGACATCTTCTACTATGTTTATAGAAATTTTTAGTAATCCCAATCCACTATGGAACATTGTACAATACATGATTATGTTATTCGATGTGAAAAATTACCTAAGTTTACGATTTCATGATTTATTAAAATGACTCATATTTAGTATTTCAAGATCTTATGAAATAATTTATTTATTCAATGTTTCTAAACATATCCCACTCATTAATTTATCATTTATGTTTTTTCATTTGAGATTATATGTACTTAAATAATGATTTATGGAGAATTATTATCATTACATTTAATTTAAAATAATAAATTTTCCCTTTCTCATATTTTATTTTATCAATATTATATAAACCTTGATGACATGTTGATTATTCTTCCTATAGTAAGAATTTTAGCTCACCCGTATACTATTTTACCCTCCCCAGGTTATGACAATATGTATAACTTATGAGATGTTTATAATGAGTATATAATATTTTATTATGGATATAGGTTCATGTTTTTTTAAAATAGTTTTCCTTTGTAAATGGTTCACTCATTAACATGGAATTGTTATATTTTCATCTTATTCAACCAACTATTTTTTACTTGAATGTTTTATATGTATATCAAATCATCATCTAGATCACTATATTTTATGCAATATGTGTGGTATTTTTATTATATAAAACACTTCTAATATATTACTATATGAACATGCCTCCTATAATAACTTTTTATCATCGCATTATCCATATTTAAAGTGATATTACGTTGAGATTTCCCCTCTATACCTAGAGACCATATTAATGTATATTATAGGGAAAACACATTTAAATTCCTAAATTAACACATGATAACTAATTTTTAAAAGTATTATTCAATATTTACTATAAAAATTACTCCTATTATTTTTGTGTATTTGGAATAATTGGTTTTAGAAAATCTCAATTATAATTATATTACTATTATAAGGGAAAAAATGATTTCTCTAGTCACACTTATAATTGGAATGGTGAAAGCACATTAGAAATAAAATCTTAAGTAATATCTATGTTTTATACATGCTTATCTATTTACATAAATAGGTAATAAATAAAATTTTTAGGGTGAAATTTATTTTTTCTGTGGGGGGGATCTAATACCCCCATATTTTATTATGTAACATTCCTTTAAATAAAATTATTTTGATAACTCTCATCACATAAAACACCAAACCAAAACCAAAACAAACCATTAATCATTATATGACCGTTGTATTGTTTCCATTTAATTGACAGCTAAAAATATTTGTAACAACATTATGTAATATTGGATGAAATAAAATAAATCTTGTTTTTAATTCAAATGAATTTAGTATTATGGCTAAATAACTATTAAGACTATTTTATGTTAGAAATGAATTTTAATTTAAAATTTTATATTAATATGATTTATTTTATGAAAAAAATATCTGAATAATAGTTTTTTTATATGAAATCTATATTAACTCTAATTTTGGTATATTTAAAATAAAATAAGAATAATAATATCTATCATTTAGAAAATTTATTTTCCCAAAAAAAAGTTTTTCATCATATATTATCAGTCCATTTAAAAGTTATATTCTAAAATTTTATAATTAAATTTTGAAAAAATGAACCATTTTAATGGATCTATAATAAAAATATTATCTTAGAATAATTATATATGGATTTTCATAAAATATATTATTTTTAACGAAATAATCAAAATATTATTTTTACATTAATTTTAACATTATAATTATATAATAAGGTTCATTAAGTCTATTAAACTTTTAATTGATCATCTATATGTTTAATAATTAAAACTATATATTTTAAAAACAATATTTTGAATTTTTAAAAAATATTATAAATATTTGAACAATATAAGTATTATTTTTCAATAAAAATGTATTTTGGTCTTTACTTTTAACAAAATTATATTTTAATAAAAATCGATTTTGGATTTTTATGAACACCCCATAAATTTAATTTAGTTATAATAAACAAATTCATATACTATAAATCAAATATATTGATATTTTTATCACACAAATAAATATTAAACATAAAAATACACTTCTTCTAATAATGGATGTTTACGGGTTGTACAAGCCAATGTTTAAATTAGGTTTTCATACACATAGAAATTTTTTAGGATAAAATAGATTTCATAATTGGAATTATTTATAAGGAACCAGCCTTAATCCTTGCTTAATATTGAATTAAATTAATAATTCACATTGAGGATCTATTCAGGTTTAGAGTTTTAGAGAATTAGGACATAAATATTACATCTCAAAAGATTACAAGGTAGACACTTCTACACATTTTCCATTATTCTTTTTACAAAACATGAACTCTTGAAAAAAAGAGTCATGTCTACTTCCATGTTAAAGACATCATGACTTTTCATGGCTCCCATCCTTGACCTTAATCCACATTACGTCCTGTGAAAAACATTCAAAAAACATGGTATGAGCATAAAAATCTCAGTAATGGATAAACAAAGAAGGAAAACTGTTAGGTTTTTTTCAGAACAACAGATAAACCATGAATACATTAACATAAGTAATACTTTTCACCTTTATGAAGTAGTAAATACTCATCACTGAATAAAAGATCATTACATACCCTTTTGTACCAGAAATATTACCATAAAACCCATATAAAGAACACATAACATATAAAGTAACTTGGGACATAAACATACATAAATGGAATAACCATACGGTCAACTTCCACACATATCACTAAATGGAATATCCATACAGAAGACTTCCATACCCAATGCATTGTAGGTTATAACGTAACCACCCATCCTGGTATTCACGGCACCACCCGTCATATGGTTTATCACGTTACCACCCGTCAAATGTCCAAGTACAATAATAAAATCATAACACATAAAACAATTATAAAGGAAATAAAACATTTCTACATTTCATGAAAAATATATCACATTAGTATATTAACATAGAAAATCCATTTTTTAAAATAATGTTCAATACCAAAAATACGCAAAAGAGTATATGGTATTTTTTTTCTTTTAAAACAAACATTACGGTTTGTTGAGGAAGCCAGAGATCAAATAACACACGCAGTGGCGGAAAGGTTGTTGTCACTGATTACGTTAAAAGAAACATTCCTTTTTTCGTTTATTAAAACACTTTGTAGAAAAATAATTCCTTTGAAATTTCAAGGGTGTTTATACGGCGTATAAAAAAATCGTGTATTAAAACAAAATATGCCTCAATGAAAAGATATTGAGACGAAGTCCCTTACAAAGATAATTTTGTAAATAAAATAAATATATTATGTGTATTACATATATTAACACATAAATAATGTATAAAAACATAAAATTTAATTTATAACATAATCAAATAATGACGTAAAAAAGAAAGCGAAGATCAACCCAAAGAACGGAAATTGGGTTAAGAAGTTTCCTTACCTTGTGTCCAACATGACTCGATCGTTCTTTAATCTCCTGAATAATAAACTAAAGTTAATTTCTACTTGCATAAGAACCTTTTTCAAGTTTATTATTCCTTTTATATCAATTATTACCATGTTATAATCATTATGTAAATATTTAAGTAAATAACGTTTATTTTGTCGATATTTGGCACTTGAGTCAAAATGGACTTCTTATAATTACATGTTGTCCATGCGGTCAATATTACATTATATCCAGAATGGTATTAATGATTTAGATATCATATATATCATGTATATATCATGTATATACATGTATTTATAGTAGTACATAACATTTAGAGTTAAGAAATGAAATGCACCGTTCATTGAGACGGTAAGCCGTATGTACGCATGAACTCTACTTTCTTTTCTATTTCTTAAATTAATGGAATTAAAACAAAATGATACAAATGTATATTATAATTTTAGTATAATATCATATATAATATCATAAACTCCATCCTTTTTTCATTCCACATAGGACATTAACGAATCACATCACTTTGAGGGGGCGGTAGTCCGCACTTCCTCTAGTGAGATTATCGTATTTACCCACTATGGAAACCATAAAGGTGTTAATAAAAAGGGAAGTATAAAAGCATAAGGAAATCATAAACATAATATTTATCATATATAAATATAGTTCCATCATAATGGCCACCATGAGAGGCGGTAAGATGTAATTTAACAATCATCGTTTCGTGAGGCATTAGTTCGCCATCCACAGAAATATTATGTTCTTCATCAATTAAGTGGAGGTGTGCGTAAGTGTAATTTGAATCCTTATTATAACAAAATCCTAATATATTGACAATACTGGTGTTGTTACAAAAGAAGGGAAATAAACAGATTTTAGGGGTTGGAGAATTAAAATAAAAGAAAACAACTTAAGAGAAACCATTACCTTTAATTTGGGTAACTTCCTTTGGTTTGAACCGAAGGACTTCTTGAAGTACCTTCTGCCTAAGGTGAGGCTTCAAGGAGGACGGGAGGGATTTATGGAGCTTATTTTTGGAGAGTTTGGATGATCCAAATGGCTTTAGAGGTGTGAGGAGTAGCATAGAAGTGGTCTGTTTTTATAGGGGAGAGGAGGGGCTCTTTAGGAAAGTTTAAAAATATAATTTTATTACAAACTTATATTCGGTTTCAAAAGTTCCAAAAATCATTTAAGTAGAAGATAAAATGAGTCAAGGTATAAATATAATCAACCAATAAGAATTGGACAGGTTTTGGATAATATTTTAATCAATATAATTTTATTTATTTAAATCATTTATTAATGAGGTAAAACCTGCATCATTATTGTATCAAAAATAATTTAATTTATTTGGTGTCTAAAATTTAAAAAAAAATACCATGATGTAGTAAACATTTTTATTTTTCCAATGAATATTTATAGTCGAAAATAAGACTTATATTACACCATAAAAATATTAATTACTAAAAGAATTTATGTTAATGTCACTTTTTTCTTTACATTGAATTAATAAATCTAAAGGGTCATTATCATTCATAAGTGGCTCCATGGGGCCCCAAAATCTACCCAAGGATGACCATGGTCGGCCATTACTCATAAAATAATGTTTAGACAAGTGTCACGGTAATTATATATTATTATTATATTATTCATTACCCTTATTTACCTGATTTACCTTTTTAACCACGGTAAATAAAATATTTACTGAAGTAAATATTTAAAATGTATAAAAATAAAAGTTACCCATTTACACAATTTTGGCCTCCTGATTCCAAATATGTAATCCATTTTTCCAAAATCAAAACACATAAGTGGCAGAAATCAAATTAAAATTAATTCCTGTTGTCAAAACAAAGAGCGTGTTTTTAAGAATTAAAAACTATCAAAAGATTGATACTTGTTTATGTCCAATTTCAAGTTGAAATTAACTCCAATGACCAAAATTGGATTGAATGGTAAAAATATATTTCAATTTCACTTTAAAACTAATTAAAAAGATAATCTAACTATATAAATAAATTCGATTAAAACATAGTTTTAAATTAAAATCCAATATTTTTCACTATTCATAAAAAAATGAATTTTATCAGAAAAATACCAAAAAATTACCCATGTAAATTTTGATGTCCTCAATCAAACGAATGATTTTATTTGGTCATTTATAATGTATTAATGTGACCAAAAATATATTTAATGAGGGTTCTCCATTAAAAGGTGGTAAATCGGCCTTTTAATGTAAATCATGCTTAAAATTAGATTCATTCAGATTTTAATCCTCTAACATGTAAATACATGTATAATCATATTGTAGTTAGTTTTTCTCAGTTCCACCAATACAACGTCTAGGTGATAATGACCATTTAAAATATTAATATTATATTATTAGTGTGAAACGTGAGATTCCAAAGAAACACATTGTTGCGTATCGAATACGCTATCGAACATAGCTACCCTTTTAAACTAAAATTAATATTTAATTCACAAATATTAATAAATATTAAATATGTCTTATTCTTCATTTACCGGGGATGTTTCATCCTTCCCCCTTTTGGAAATTGCGTCCTTGAAATTCTTCTTCACTAATCAAAATAAGTGGGGGTATTTATCGCTCATAGAATTTTCAGATTCCCACATTACCACTTCAACCATATGGTTTTTCCACAAAACCTTTTCCAGATGAATTACCTTATTCTGCAACACCTTCTATCTATGGTCAAGAATCTAAAGTGGTTTCTCTTCATAAGAGATGTTCTCTTCCAACTGAACTAACTCTGGGTTCAAAACATAAGAGAGATCTGGCATATACTTTCTCAACATTGAATCATGAAAAACATTGTGTACCTGGGATAAACATTTAGGTAAAGCCACATTGTACGCAACTGATCCAACATTCTCCATAATTTCATAAGGTCCATTGAACCTCGGACAAAACATTCCCTTCTTACCAAAAATCATCACACTTTTCCATGGAGAAATTTTGAGAATGACATGATCACTAACCTCGAAAGAAAGATCCTTTCTCCGGTTATCTGCATAAATTTTCGGTCTACTATGAGTTGTACTCATGTGGTTCTGAATCAACTGAACATTCTCTACCATCTCTTATACCAATTCTAGTCCCATCAGCTTCCATTCACATATTTCATCCCAAAAAGCTGGTGTTCGACAACGTTTTCCATATAATGCTTCAAATGGGGCCATCTGTATACTGGAATGAAAACTGTTATTATATGAAAATCCAACCAAAGAAAGATGTTGGTCCCAACTTCCCTAGTAGTCTATCTAACAAGCATGTAACATATTCTCCAATGTCTGAATTGTTCGTTCTGATTTCCCATCTGATTGAGGATGACAAGCTGTACTAAAATTTAATTCAGTACCCAATGATTTCTGAAGGCCTTTCCAAAAGTTAGAAGTGATCTTGGGATCATGATATGATACAATAGAGAGGGGAACTCCATGCAACCTGGCGATCTCTTTAACAAAAAACAGAGCAAGTTGATCTAGAGACAAATTATCTCTAATAGGAATGAAATGATCATATTTTGTAAATCGATCAATAATAACCCAGATTTCATTATTACCTCGAGTTGTTTTTGGTAATCCCACAACGAAGTCCATGGATATATTTTTTTATTTCCATTATGGCACCGGCAGAGGCTGAAACAACCCTTTTGGTAACTGTCGCTCCTCTTTAACCTGATGTCAAGTCAAACACTTCACAGTAAAATCAGCAATATCTCTTTTCATTCCATACCACCAGTAATACTCACGAAGATCTCTGTACATCTTAGTACTACCAGGATGAACTGAAAACGGAGAACTGTGAGCTTCACATAATATCTCATTCTTCAATTGTGAATCATAAGGTACACATAATCTCTTTCCAAATCTCAAAACACAATCATTATCAACATTAAAATCCGGGAACTTGCCCATCTGAACCGACTCTACCATTTTCTGCAACTCACTATCTTCTTTCTATGCTTGCTTTATTCTCTCTAATAGGGATGATGTCACTGACACCTGAAACAAAACAGAAGAATTACTTGTACCAACAACTTCTATGAAAAATTTCAACAAATCAAAAACCAAAGGATCTCGTTCCAAAAGTTACATGGCTAATGAAGCATCACTTTTTCGACTTAGAGCATCAGCCACTTTATTTGCCTTTCCCAGATGGCAATGGATTGTGAAACCACAATCCTTGATTAATTCAAACCATCTCATCTGTCTCATGTTTAATTGTTTCTGAGTGAATATATACTTCAAACTTTTGTGATCAATATATATTTCACATTATACTCCATACAAATGATGCCTCCAAATTTTTAACGAAAAAACAACATTAGTTAATTACAAATCATGTGTAGGGTAATTTACCTCATGTGGTTTCAACAGACGAGAAGTATAAGCAATTACCTGATCATTCTGCATTACGAAACAACACAGTCCTTTCAATGAAGCATCACTGTAGATTACAAACTCACCATTTCTAGAAGGCAGTGCCAAAACTAGAGCATTCACCAATCTTCTTTTCAATTCCTGAAAACAACTTCATTTGATGGCCCAACATCTACTGAAGTAGTTGTAAAGGATTTCACCACCCCTTTCTTCTTGATTTCTGGCTACTTTCCTTCAGTTGAGTTCTTTGTTGGACACTCATTTGTATAACGACCCATTTCATTGCACTTAAATTTTTTTACTTATTGTAAATTAGATTTTGTCTTACCATTACCCTGATCCTTTTCAGTGCAATTACGAGCCTTATGTCCCATTTTTCCACATCGGTAGTACATACCAGAATTCAAAAGACATTCCCCAGAATGCTTTTTCCCACAAATTTTATAAACTTTAAACATAAGATTCTGACCATCATACTTTTTTGAAGAGTTCTTTCCTTTCGCCTACCACCTCAAACTCTTATTTTGTTGTTTGTCAACGAATACCTGATCATCAGCAAAATCCATTTCCACCTTCTCCGCACAATGAAAATGTTTTTCATAACTTTTGAACTCACGAGAAGCTAAAGCCCTTAGATACTTTGGCATTAATCCTGAGTAAAAACGGTTGATTTTAATATCAAGATCTCATATGAAATTTGGAGCATACATTTCAAGTCGAGTGAATTTTTCTTCATAAGTAGTCACTAAGTCATCATCCTACCTCAATTCCAAGAATTGTTTTTCCATTCTATTATGAACCACCTTTGGAAAATATTACTCAAGAAACATACCTTTGAATTCATCCCAATCAAG
The DNA here is from genome assembly GCA_963277665.1 of Viscum album. NCBI lineage: Eukaryota > Viridiplantae > Streptophyta > Magnoliopsida > Santalales > Viscaceae > Viscum > Viscum album. The sequence goes on from OY728133.1 coordinate 1,678,339,817, forward strand.
AGCATCAATCTTCTCACTATCCCGGATATTTTTCTTCATCGACCACCACTGACCAGCTTCACCTTCAAAATGGTAAACAGTGAGACTAACCTTTTGATGTTATGAACAACCCATTACATCAAAAATCTTTTCAAGTTCTTTAATCCACCCTTCAGCTAGCACCGGATCAGATGATCATCGGAATGAAGGGGAATGTTGCCTCATGAAATGCTCCACTACAGACATTTTCCTCTGTGGTTGTTTTGGCTGATCATGTGCATGGATACCACCACCATCTATTGCCTGGTTCAATTGTGCCATCACCACAAAAAACTATTCAGTTCCAATTTCGGCCATCTCAGGTTGCTGATTCGGAAGGTTGTCTTCCTCATGATGTCGTCCCAACATACCTGCCATGTTTCCTCTGCGGAAAACCATTCTGAACAAAGAAATATCTTAGGCAAAGCAACATGGTAATCTGGTATTGCTATATGATATCAATATTATGTTAGAGATATTAATTTAACAATACCCTAACTCCTAAAGTAATCTAAACCATCCTTTGATACCAACTTCTTTTTATGTTTATAGTTTTAGAGAATTAGGACATAACTATTACATCTCAAAAGATTACAAGGTAGAAACTTCTACACATTTTCCATTATTCTTTTTACAAAACATGAACTCTTGAAAAAAAGAGTCATGTCTAGTTCCATGTTAACGACGTCATGACTTTTCCTGGATCCCATCCTTGACCCTAATCCACATTATGTCCTGTGAAAAACATTTCAAAAACATGGGATGAGCATAAAAAGCTTAGTAAGGGATACAGAAAGAAGGAAAACTGTTATTTTTTTCAGAACAACAAGTAAACCATGAATACATTAACATAAGTAATACTTTTCACCTTTATGAAGTAGTAAATACTCATCACTGAATAAAATATCATTACATAACCTTTTATAACCGAAATATTACCATAAAACCCATATAAAAACACATAACATATAAAGTAACTTGGGACATAAACATACTTAAATGGAAAAACCATACAGTTGACTTCCACACATATCACTAAATGGAATAGCCATACGGCCGACTTCCGTACCCAATGCATTGGAGGTTATAACGTAACCACCCGTCCTGGTATTCACGGCACCACCCATCATATGGTTTATCACGTAACCACCCGTCAAATATCCAAGTACCATTATAAAATCATAACACATAAAACAATTATAAAGGAATGAAAACATTTCCACATTTCAAGCACAATATATCACATTAATATATTGACATAGAAAATCCATTTTTCAAAACCATTTTCAATACCAAAAATACACAAAAGAGTATATGGTATTTATTTTCTTAAAAAAACATTACGGCTTGTTGAGAATGCCAGAGATCAAATAACACACGCAGTGGCGGAAAGGTTATTGTCACCACTTATGTTAAAAGAAAGATTACTTTTTGTCATTTAGTAAAACACTTCGTAGAAAAATATTCCCTTTGAATAGTCAAGGGTGTTTATACGGCGTATAAAAAACATCGTGTATTAAAACAAAATATGCCTCAATAAAAGGAGATTGAGACGAAGTCCATTACAAAGATCATTTTGAAAATAAAATAGATATATTATGTGTATTCCATATATGCACACACAAATAATGTATAAATACAGAAAATTTCATTTATCACATAATCAAATAATGACATAAACAAGAAAACAAAGATCAACCCAAAGAACGGAAATTGGGTTAAAAAGTTCCCTTACCTCGCGTCCGACTTGACTCGATCGTTCTTTAATCTCCTGAATAATAAACTAATGTTAATTTCTACATGATTAAGAATAATTTTCAAGTTTATGATTCCTTTTATATCAATTATGACCATGTTATAATCATTATGTACAAATTTAAGTTAATAACGTTTATTTTGTTGATATTTGGCAATTCAGTCAAAATTGACTTCTTATAATTACATGTTGTCCATGAGGTCAATAGTCCATTATATCCAAAATGGTAATAATGATTTAGATATCATATATATCATATATATTCTGTATATACATGTATTTATAGTAGTACATAACATTTAGAGTTAAGAAATGAAATGCACCGTCCATGGAGATGGTAAGCCGTACGTACGCATGAACGCTAATTTCATTTATATTTCTTACATTAATGGAATTAAAACAAAATGATACATATGTATATTATAATTATAGTATAATATCATATATAATATCATAAACACCTTTTTTTATTCATCCCACATAGGGCATTAACGAATCACATCACTTTGAGGGGCGGTAGTCCTCACTTTCTCTAATAAGATTATCGTATTTACCCACTATGGAAATCATAATGGGGTTAAATAAAAGGTAAGTATAAAAGCATAACGTAATCATAAACATAATATTTATCATATATAAATACATTTCCATCATAATGGCCCCCATTAGAGGCAGTAAGATGTAATTGAACAATCATCGTTTCGTGAGGCGTTAGTTTACTATCCACAGAAACATTATGTTCTTCATCCATTAGATGGAGGTGTTTGTAAGTGTAATTAGAATCCTTATTATAACAACATCCTATTATATTTAGGATTCTGGTGCTGTTACAAAATAAAGGAAATAAATAGATTTTAAGGGTTGGAGAAGTAAAATATAAGAAAACAACTTAAGAGAAACCATTACCTTTAATTTGGGCAACTTCATTTGGTTTGAACCCAAGGACTGCTTGAAGTACCTTCTTCCTAAGTTGAGGCTTCAAGGAGGAGGGGAAGGATTTAGAGAGCTTATTTTGGCAGAGTTTGGACGAGCCAAATGGCTTGAGAGGTGTGAGAGTTGCATAGAAGTGGTCTCTTTTTATAGGGGATAGGAGGGGCTCTTTAGGAATGTTTAAAAATATTATTTTATTATAAACATATATTCGGTTTCAAAAGGTCCAAAAATAATTTAGGTCTAAGATAAGATGATTCATGGTCGAAATATAATCAACCAATAGTAATTAGACAAGTTTTGGATAATATTTTAATCAATAATTTTTTATTTATTTAAATCATTTATTAATGAGGTAAAACCTGCATCATTATTGTGTCATAAATGATTTAATTTATGTGGTGTCTAAAAATTATAAAAAAAAATACCATGATGTAGGAAATCTTTGTAGTTTTACAATGAATATTCATAGTTGAAAATAGTACTTATATGACACCATAAAAAATTAATTACTAAACGTATTTTTGTTAATGTCACTTTTGCCATTACATTGAATTAATAAATCTAAAGGTTCATTATCATTCATAAGTAGCTCCAGGGGGGGCCCAAAATCTACCCAAAGAGGCCCATGGTCGGCCATTACACATACAATAAGGTTCGGACAAGTTTCAAGGCAATCATATATTATTATAATATTATTGTTTACCCTTATTGACCAGATTTACCCTTTAACCACGGTAAATAAAATATTTACTGAAGTAAATATTTAAAATGTCTAAAAATAAAATTTACCCATTTACACAATTTAGGCCTCATGATTCCAAATATGTAATCCATTTTTCCAAAATCAGAGCACATAAGTGGCAGAATTAAATTTAAAATTAATTCCCGTTGTCAAAACAAAGATAGTGTTTTTAAGAATTAAAAACTATCATAAGATTGATACTTATTTATGTCCAATTTCAAAGTGAAATTAACTCCAATGACAAAAATTGGATTGAATGGTAAAAATATATTTCAATTTCACTTGAAAACTAATTAAAATGATAATCTAACCATATAAATAAATTCGAGTAAAATATAGTTTTTAATTAAAATACAATATTTTTCACTATTCATAAAAAATGATCATTATCAGAAAAATACCAAAAAATTACCCAAGGTAAATTTTAATGTACTCAGTCTAAAGAATGATTTTATTTGGTCATATATAATGTATTAATGTGACCAAAACTATATTTAATGAGGGTTCTCCATTAAAAGGCGATAAATCGACCTTTTAATGTAAATCATGCTTAAAATTAGATTCATTCACATTTTAAGACTATAACTTGTAAATACATGTATAATCATATTGTAGTTAGTTTTGCTCAGTCCCGCCAATACAACGTCTAGGATTTGACAACCATTTAAAATGATAATATTATATTATTAGTGTGCAACGTAAGATTTCAAAGAAACTCGTTGTTGCGTATCGGGTACGCTATTGAACATAGTAACCCTTTTAAAATAATATTAATATTTAATTCAAAAATATTAATAAATAAAAATATGTCTTCTTCTTCATTTACATAGGATGTTACTTTTTTGTATCCAAATTATATAATAAAATCTATTTTCTCAGGCATAAAAAATTATTTACATATATAAAAATTAGTATCATGGTGAAACAAACAAAAAGAAAAAAATATAATTTATTAGAGTAAAGGGCCTAAAATTGTTTAAAACATATGTGGATGTGAATGTTTGAAGTATTATAGACCATATAAAATTCACACACCATTATAATAAATATTTAGTCTTTTGTACATGTGAAACATGTTCCCTATTTATATTAAGTAGAAATATTAAAATAAATCCATTCTCACCACAAATAATCATGGACATTCACTACCACTTCTATGCCCTTAAAATTTTCATTTTCATCTGGAGATAATTATTTCTTTCATTCTCAAATAATCCAACATCAACTATATAAGATTATTATCATATGTAATATTACTAAAACCTCTATTTGAATGGAATTATCTAATAAATCCCAATGTTTCTAGAGTGGAATGATCACATTCGAGGATATAAAGATATAAATTAATTCTTTATTTGTCTCATATAAAAATTCATTAGTCATACTTGACATTTTTCTCCATCATTCCACATATATAGTTTATTAACTACAATATTTTCTTTAATTATAATGAAATTTTTTTTATCATTATATTTTTGTGTTAATTTCATTATTTCCCAAAATGTTAATTGATTCTTATGTTTCTATTACCATAAGAGTTTTTGAATCTCAATTTTTCTCCCTTGATATAGGAGAAATATTCACAACATGATCTTATTTGTTTTTTTTATAAATTGGACATTGATAGGTTTTTTTCATAATTCCAAGATGTAAATTGAGTTTACTAATCCAACTCATGTTTTACCTTCAATGGATTTTCAATTCAATAGATATTTATGTTGTAATGTTTTTATTTCAATCAAATCTCATTTCAATAAGTTATTATATTTCGAATTGAAATTCTTACTTATATTTTTGGTATCTCCCACCCTAATATTTTATATTGATATATATTTACTTTTTTTTTGTAAATTTACTTTTTAAATTCAATGATCATAACACGATTATTTTCCTTCAAAATGTATGCAATACAGGAAAATAATTATTATCATTTTTAACGATGGTTTCCCCTCTTTTTATATCATTTCCCTTGAGACTAATCTTCTACTTTTTTAATTGAACATATAATTATTTATTATCTCATGTGAACTTAATATTTCCTATCACCTATTATAAATTTATAGTTTCATTATTTTTTTAATGATGTGTGATTTTAGAAGTAGGTGTTTTAAAACATTAAAAGGGATATTTCTAGACTACCCTAGTATCATTTATGTTTCATGTTGTATTTATTTTTATTATTTTATCACATCATTATTATCATGTATTTTTTCCACTAGCATTATATATATTTCTTACAAATATTCAAAGTTTTAAATACAATTATTTATTAAGAGTAATGCATGTTTTAGGTCCCCTTTAAAATTCTCACTAATATGTAAACCCAAATAAAGGTAACCTTCTTATTTTTTAAAAAAATTTACATGTATCACCTCCAAAAAATGTTATTTACCATGAATAGATTTTAATAAACCATAATTATCTTATATGAATCAATTATCATTAAATTCAACTCTAAATTAATATAATAATATATTTCCTTAAAATATCTTATGATTGTTTTAAAAATAATTATATATTTGGTCGATTTTTTATTCTATGTTGCGCTTGATTTATCTCTAAAAATTTTCATACCTGATAACTTCATATTAATTATTTATGATTCATTATAAAAATAAGTAAATCAATAATAATTTAATGTAACACCCTGGAATTTGAAAATATGAACATTTTTTTGACATAGTATATGATCCATGAATCCCCAACCATAAATTTCCCACATGAAAATATTTATTAAATTGAACCACTTTGACAGCTTCTTGTACTTGAAACTCGAGTATAAATGAACCATAATATATTATACCATTATAAACTAGTGATTAAATTGATGGTTGTAAACAGTAAAAACTAAATTATGAAAATTATATGGTTTAAAAATGTATAAAAAATACATTCAATGGTTATCAATTTATTATAAATAATATTATATTAATTTAGAAGGAAAAAATTATTTTCTAAAAGATAATATTTTTATAAAATGCGGTGTCATTTAATTTTTCTCAAATTATTTATAATAAATTTTTTATTATTTTTAGAACATATTTCCATTTTATATATCATCATATCAAAATTAACATAGAGTTTTTTCTATAATTTTCTAAATATAATAATATTTTCAATAAATAGTGAAAATACAGGTTTTTTACATAAAACTACCTTGTCATTTGAAAACCTTAATGGTTATGTTATGATATAATTTTTTTAAAAAGTTAATGAAGATAAATTATGTTATAATAAATATACTTTATTTATTTTTAATCAATTTTTTAATTGAATATTTATATTAAAACATTCTACTTTTTATAAGATTTTCTTCTTTGTCAAATTGATTTTCCATAACGTATGAGGGTTTAATTTTAAATGAAAAATTGACACTTATGTAAATTAAATTTGGAAAAAATGGATTTCATATTTATAACAAACATAATTAATATTATACAATAAGGGAAACACATAATTTTTTCATAATGAATAGTAAAAACAACAACATTTTATTACCATGGTTATGGATAAAAAAAGTTTTCCATGGGGTTAAATGTAATATATTAGAGTTAAAAACGTCCTAAAAGATTTATAATTACTATTTTATGGCCATATATAATCACGCATCACTTTATAATCAATTTCCATTTGTTTTTGGGAAACTTTTCCATGAAAGTTTTCCATATAATATTTAATTTAAATTAAAAGACAAAATGTCCCCCTCTTGTTTTTAAATTTCAATTTTTCAATTTGTGACCAATTTTGATGGTTATTTATCGTATAATGAATTTATTTTCCTGATAGTAATTTAGTTGTAATATTTTCAGTTTATAACTATCTAAAAGGATCAAAAAAATTCGGGATAATAATTATTTAATTAATATACAATGAAATAAATGATTCAAAAAATATTGAAAGTAATATAAATCGAAATTATTAATTGGTTACATTATTTTTTTTGAGTAACATGTAAGACCCGATTTAAATGAATATATTCTAATTACATCTTTATATGATGTTATTAAAGTAAAATTAAATTAATAGTGGAAAATATGAAATTACTGTTATTTTATAAGAAATTACATTTTACTAAATGAATTTAAGTTCTTTAATTTCATGTATTTTTCAAAGGAATAATTATATGTTTCAAAATATCATATATATAGTAACATAATGGATAAATTTTTCTTTTATATAACTATATTCATCTCTAAATAGTACAAACTTTGTTATTATAGTTATCGTTGATATATCTGTTTTCAGGTCAGTTTCATTTGCGTTAAGGTTAGTATCCCACAAAAATTTGGGTTTTAATTCAATATTTGTATTAAATATTTACAATAATAGGTTTAAATTTTCTATTTATGATAATTATATCTTAAGATTAAATGACAAATTATCATGGTTAAAAACTGGTTTCCATGGTGAAAAATTAAAAGGTTAAAAGTTAGGAATATTATAATATAAGGGAAGGTCATGTTAAAACATGATTATTTTTATTCTTAAGAGGTTGAAATTTTCCATAAATTCATATTAATCACTTATTTAACAATTTTTTAGGCCCTTGGGGTGAGAGTAGGTTCCCATTATTGAATAGTAATGGGTATTTATTAAAATATAACCCCTTGTTAGTTTTTATTTGAACTCCATCTTATCACTTTTATAGATTGATAAAGCCATTTTTCTCAACTAAACCCTGAAAGAATATCTAATAAAAATATTTATCCATGTTCTATAGGTATGGTTCTTCCCAAATCACCAAATTCTTTTTCCATAATAAGATAACTATAGGTGGTATCTCTGATAAAAGGTAATCATATTAACAAATGTCTTCTTTTTAATTTTTTTACAACATTCAATTATGTCATAACAATTATAATATAACAAAAAAAATTACATCCCATATACTGTGATTTTATTATGTCAATTTCATAACCTATATAAATCTCTTCTTTCATATATTGTGAAATTAAATAGACGACCATGTGTATGGAGGAATACCACCTTGAGAACGGCCCAGACTCATTTTTCATCATCACCTATCATGGATGGATATAATGATGGATTAAATATATATATATATATATACATATATATAATATTTATAATATAATTATACTTTATTATTTTTAATATCCTAAATACCTAATTATTTCCATTACTTGAAAAAATATGATAACATCACTAATTTGTATGTTGGATTGTCGTCTTACAAAATGTTCTGATTCTATTTTCACTTACACATTACATGAATGGTTTTGGGGGAAAATTTAATTAATATATTTCCGGTTTACAACATGATATTGATTATTTAAAATTAATATGTCACCCACATACCTACCCTTTCATTCATTAAGGAAATGATAACTTTCATTGAGTGTACCTTTGGCCTACCCTCTTAACAAAATGATGTGATCCATTCTGTATGTTTAAATTTAAATAATTATTATAAAATTGTATATAATTAATGAAATGATATTTATAAAAATATTTTCATTTTATATATTAGTGTATTGTATAATATGATTATGATAAAAAACATTAATGATAAAAAATGCTAAGAAAATATTGTTAATAACAATCAAAATAATTGTTTTAATGAAATTTTATTAATGAACCAGTAATAAGATGTTATAAAGAAATCATATATGAAATTATAAATATTAATATGTTTTTGTTATATGTTTATAAAATTTATATAAAAAATATACAATTGTTTACGGTCCTCTTAACCGAAATGAAAAAATGTAGTAAGGGATTTAGTGCCAATATTCTTTTATTGAGTAATATTGTAATGTTATACACCAAATTACTTTAATATAGTGTATATATATCCAATTTAATAATTAATTTCAGGAATAATTCATAATTAATTATATTTTAAGCTTCAATTTAATTTTTTTTCATTCATACAGAAGTGACTTCAAAATTAACAATTTGTAAATAAATTCAAAACTCGATTTATTTTCATTGGGTTATATTACTTATTTGTTATCATTTAAATTAATAGATTATGTGTGTCATGAAATTTTACTATATTAGTTTTATTTAAACTTGTTCCAAATGTATTTATAGTTGAAACACATAATTTATTTATTTTCTAATTCTCACATCAATGTTATAATCAGTTTAAACGGCACTTATCTCAAATTTTCATCATTGGGACATACGCCATATTATAAACCAATCTTATTTTATAATGTGTATTCAGTTTCACTAGAAATATTATATCATGAATGTATTTATATTTATGTTATTTAATGTATCATTTTATGCAATTACTTTTATAGGGTTTAAATTTCTAATGTTTCTAACAGCGTAAATGGTTTTAATTTCCATACAATTTTAATCATGATTTTTTATACCTGAATTTCCATTAAATAAAATTATATAATTGTTGTATACAAAATATTTCATTTTATTTTCATTTAATTATTCTCTATATTTTATGGTAATAGTATTATTTCCACTCTTTGGATCTTTAAATTATTAGGAAAATGTTTTTAATAAAATCTGACATCATTTCAATCTTGGGATAAAATTCATGTTTCTTCTATATCCATATTCTATAAAAAATTCCAAAATGTATTATTATGGTTGTTTAATTTTTTTTTTGTATATAAATATTTTTAAAATTAATCTTTCTAGAATTTAATGAACAGGGTACTTTTTGACTTCTCAGACAAAAATGTGAAGGAATATTGTATTTTATCATACATGGCATGAAAAAAACATTTCATAATCAGGTCCACTCATTGTTTTGAAGCTTCCATTAAAATATTGAAATATTTTTTTTATTGAAAATTGGTTTCTTAATATTTTAGAATTTTTTTGCTTCTAAATTTGATTTTCAAAGTGAAACTTTTCATTTTTTTTAGTGATAATTTTATGATATTTCTATTTATTAATGAAAACATATTCTATTTTATATAGTATCATCTAGAGATTTGGTTTACGAATCCATTATTACTCATTCTATAGATTAAATATGATCATTTTGACTATGAAAATTATTAACATTATATATTTTGATTATTTTTTTAATGATTAACATTACTATAAAATATTCACATTGTTATGATAAATTTAAATTTTATTTCACATAAATATCCATATTAATTATCAGTTATATAATTATTACTTTAAACATATATCATTTATTTATAAAATATTTTACTTTTAAAGTTATATGATTGAATTGGGAAATTATTGGTTATCTGTTTTACTTTACCGATGTGGAAATTATTGTATAAGACATATTTTAAATGGATTAAATAAATCCTTAATTATTTAATGAAAGAATTGGATATTTAGATTCAGTTGGAATATTTTTAAAGATAGTCCCTCAATGAATTAGTAGTATAAATATATTAATCTATTATGTGGCCTTCTTAAATGGGGTTTCATTGTGTACATATTCATTAGTTAAATACTCTATGAAATAGTTATTGACACTAATTATTATATAATAATTAAGATCATGACATAAAATAATTAATCATTTCCATCATTAATAATTTATTTATTATTATACATGAGATTATTGATTTGAAATTATCAATTTTTCATTCTGTGCTCAGTTTATTAATTAAATGGAATGTGTATTATGTTATTTAACATTCCATATATATTATGTTGTATCTAATCATAATAATGATGTAATTGATTAAATTTTTTGTTTGTTTATATGTTTAACATTCAATAATGATTAATAATTATTTATAATGTTTTATTTACACATTAAAACTCTTATTCTATGTAACCCTTATTGATAATTTGATCACACCCTTATTTTTTCCCTTCCTATAAATTGAGAAAGTTGACTATGAATGATTGTTAAGGATATTTTACATTGAATTACAATATTTTGAAAATTGTTTAAATTTTGTATCCAAATATAATATAAGATTCTTATATGTCTATAGTTTAACAATACTACTAAACTATTTCATCCTTTGGGATGTGTTCGATTTTAAATTATTCCAATGTAGTAAATTTGACACTATCTATATTCTACTTTGTTCGAGGTATTTAAAATTTTTATTAATGAAGTTTTAAATGAAACCAAGGGAACTCTATTTATGAATTCACATATTACATAACATAGACCTATGAAAATTTTTGAGGATAATTCTATGTATTGGATAAGATCTTAAATTTTTTGTAAGGTGGAAATTTTGTGGTTTTTTTTAAAAAACAACCATGTATCGAAACTATTAGTGGATGTTTTTTCAAAAAAAAATCATCTGGGTTAACATCCATGAAAATATTTGGTTGAGTATATTTAGAAGATCATTCTAGTGCATGGTAAGTTTCCCATCAGATCAAACTTGTTTTAACACGCCCATGTGAAATGTTTTGATGATTTAAAATTTTCTCTATGATAAATTATGATAAATTACTGTATAGATCCTATATTGACCTATGATATTCCATTATGATATTAGATTAACCTAAAGTTTCTTGAATGCTATTTCTATATCTAATAATATGTTTGAAATAATATATAATACTTCTTTGGTTTTTAATAAAGGTTGTCAAAGATGGTTAATAGTATTTTGGGAGAAATTTATTGTAAAAAACCATTAGTATTACTATATGTTCTTGAAAAATGTATTTAGAGGGATAATATATTTACATTTTATAGGAATATGTTTAAAGGTTATGATAACATTTAGGGATAATATGATCAATGATGATAAATTAATAGAAGTAAATTAATATTATTGGATTTTTTATAACAATTACCAATAGAAAACCCATGAAGCAAAAATATGATTTGATGAAATATGTTTTTATAGATTTTCATCATATTTTTTGGATTTTTTATGAATTATATTAATATGGTTTTGTAAAATTGAAAAATCACATGTTGTTCACCAACCATCACATTCAGTGAGGCTGCAGGACTTAAACCCACAAACAAAAGGCGATAAAAGTTTAACACATACAACTTGTATATGTGATGTTCTGGTTTGTATTTCTTTTTTTACATAAACAATTTGACTGATAAATATTAATGGTTAACTAGTGTTATTAATTTTGAGGTTTACAAATTAATTTGTTATACTAACTTTTGTTAACCATTTTAGATTTGTAAATGTTTAAAAACAAACAGAAAGACTTGTAACTCCCTTATTGATCATAATATCCGTTGAATGTAAATTTTAGTGCATTGGACATTAAAATTAGATTAGGATATTAATTTCATGAAGTAAGAGATGAAGTGTAAATTTATTTAATTATAAACAATGGAAGGAATTGTTCTTATAAAATATAATTATATCAAATAAACTTCATTCTATCATATATAGTAAAACAATTAATCATCTTTTTGAATATGACAATGAATAAATATTATTATCAAATAACCTTCAAATTGAATGAATTAGTTGTAATATAGATAATAACATATTTATGATTTTTTACATTAACATTTTATTAATAATTTCCCTTCTTGTGATAAATAACCTCTATTACTTTTCATAATTATTTATAGATTTTTTTAATGTCCATATATTCATATCCAACCAATGTTCTCTAATATGGGATCATAGTTATGAGTTTCTCCAAATGATGTCTATTTTACATTTACCACATTAATATTGAGTTTTAATAACCATTTTTTTGATTTGGTATTTCAAAAAAGGAATGTATAGTAGGAAAACCCTTTAATTTATTAGAACTATCATACATTTTGTGAATGAAATTTATTACCATTTAGGAGAATGTTACACCCCAAAATTTTAAAACAATAAAATTATTTTATATAGTGTATCTACTATAGAAAACCAAGATTAAACACCCTAATAAATTTATTTCCATAAATTTAAAATCATTATTGGTTGGTGGTACACATAACCCAAAGTCTAAATAAACTGTAATAGGGTATACATTATAACCCAGCCGTTAGTTTAGTGAACATGAATAATGATAAATAAACTGTGAATATTGTATAGTTTACACATATATGAATTAAATTTAGTTGAAATATATTTATAATAAATTGAATATTAATCAATTCAATGAAAAAAATGGTTCCTAAAAAACTATATATTTCTAAAAGGAGGACACATTTAGCATTTCAGATTTAATATGAAATTAATTTTTACAACTTTTTGGAGGTTTATTTTAAATAATTAAAAAAATACTAATCAAAATTTAGTAATGATCTTGGAGTGATTTTTTTAAATAAATATTTCAAATCAATAATTTTTTTTGATGAATATTAATAATAGTTGTTCTTATTGAAAAACTAACATTTTTTATGAATTAAAATGATATATATTTATTTGAGATTTTTATAAAAAATTAATTATATTTTATTATAATAAATTCAATTTCATTAATTTTAATATAATTCCTAATGAATTTTGATATTTAATCATTCTTTACATTGGATAATTTCCTATTTGAAAACCAATTTATTCATCGCATCTGTGGGTTTAATGTTTAATTATAATTTTCTGATTTTATAAATGTAATTTAAAAAAATGGACTACATATGTGGAATTAAAATATTTAATTTTATATAATATGGTCGCCTTAATTTTTTTCTTAATGAACACTAAAACTAATAAAAATTAATTACCATAATTTAGGATAAAATGAGTTTACTATGGGTCTAAACAAAAAATATAATGGAAAAAATGAAAAACAACATGTCTAATAAACATTTAATAGTTAAATTTAGAATCTTATCACATTATTATATATTTTTAAGTTTTTTGGTACACTTTTATATTTGAGTGACCCACAAAAAAAATTTTGTAAAAAAATGAAATAAATTCACCCCCTTGTTTTTTATTTTCAATTATCTGTTGAAATTTTGAAATTTGATATTGGATAAAAATAATAATGCTAATTTTAATTATATTGATGTTACATTCATGAGGTAATTAATTTATAATTTTATGTATTTATATTATGGCCTAAATTATAATGAAATGATGATGTTATAATTTTTTTATTAATACAAAAATGAAATAAATGATTCCAAAATAAATTCCAGTAATATATTTAGAATTATATTTAGTGTTACAAGAATATTTTTGATAAATTTACCATTTATAAAAGTTTGAAAATAATATATTTTATTTAATTCATTTTATTTTTTCTTTTAAAGTCAAATTAAATGAACATTGTCAAAATGGACATTAATGTAATTTTATAATAACAAATATTTTAGAAAATGATTTTAAAATCTTCAAAATATTTCATCAACTATGGAATATTAATATGATTTTAAATATCTATTTTATTACTTTAATGGACAAATTTATCTTTAATACTAAATGTATTTACCCCTAAATAGTATAAATAGTGTTACAACGTTTGAACATAAAAATGGGTTTTCCACGTTACATGTTCTTGGGATAATGTTAATATTATACACCAAATATAATATTATTTGGTAAATTATCTTTAATATTTATAAATATTGGGTCTAAATTATATAATATGCCTCATTTTATTTTAATCAAAAATAAAAAATTTATTTGGTTATTAAAACATGTTACTGTAGTGAAATGTTTTTGAAAAAGATATAAAACTTAGAGTTTAAATGAATAACATATATAAAAATGTTTTTTTATTTTTTTGGATGTTTATATAAAAATAAAATCACATGAAAAAAATTATTCAATAATTTAGGAGCCACTTGGTGTGATACTGACTTCCCTTTATTGAATTGTTTTGGGTATTCCCAAAAATGATACCCCATCTCAATTATTAAAAGGAACTCCTCCCCTTAATTATTCCAACCTATAAAGCCTTCTACATATAACATAAATTTCCCAAAACCCACCAGAAAATTCTTATAGACATTATATAGGTGTTTTTCTCCACAAAAGACCAAATATAGGGGTCTTTAAAAGGATATCGAAAGGAGGCTTTTCTAAGAGATGATAATCATCTTAACGAATTTCTTTAATTTATTTATTACTTTCACAACCACCAATTAAATGTTAAAAATAATGATATAATAATATCACCATACCATATAATTAGATATTATTATAATGTAATAACCCAAATCAATCTCATTATCTATATAATGGGAAATTAAATTGTTTATTATTTGTACGGAGGACTAATGTCTTTCCAACTGATGTGACTCGGAGTCCATCATCACCTCTCACAGATGGATAAAATGTTGGATTTAATTTATATTTATAATATTTATAAAATATTTTTACATCTATAACACTAATATCACATATACATTATTATATTTCATTCTGTGTAAAATATGATGGCATTGCATCTCTGAATGGCAGACGACGACCTCAGGAAGCAAAGTGATTTGTTTTTCATTTAGACATTAAAAGGTAGGTAATGAAGAAAAATTTAATGGGTATATGTGATATATGTGACATTATATTAATTTTTTAATATTGACATATCAACCAATTTATTACCCTTTCACCCTTTAAGGAAATGATAATGTCACTCGTGTGTGCATATGACCTATTGTCTCAACATAGCAATGTGATCCATTGTCCTTGTTTAAAGTTATATATAAACTATAAAAATGTAAATATTTATCGATAATGATATTTATTACATTAATCTAAATATGTATACGATGTAATTATATAATATTCACATAACTAAGACATTTATGAGAAAAAAAGGTAGTAACACCCAAAACAGTAGTAATAATGAACAATTAATAACGAAAATGACATAAAATGCTATAAAAGGAATATATATGATGTTTTAAATATTAATATTGTTATTTTATAACATTATTGCTTTTTTAAAACCATTCTACATGATTTTAAATAACATTCTATTCAAATGAAATTTGATTTAAGGGATTTTATTCTTCATTTCTTTTCATTGAGGCGTATTGCAATGTAATTCACCTAATTTTTCTTATATGGTCTATGTAATGACCCTTTTTCATGTACTATAATGAATCATTCTTACTTCATGTTATTTTATGTTTCAGTTTTATTTATTAATAATAATTGTATTCAACTTTAAAATTACTATGCAAGAATGAATTTCATTTCATTAGGTTATATTATTTTTTTTGTTGACATTAATATTATAAGATTATTATTGTAATGAATTTTTATTATCATATGTTTTTTAACTAGTTTCATATGTATTTAAAATTGATACAGAAAATTAATTCATTGACTAATTTTCACTTCAATGTTATGATCATTATTTGGTTTTCCCATTTGAAATTGTCTTTTTTCTTACATATGTCATGTTATAAACCAATCATATTTTATGATGTGTATCTAATTCCCCTTGATGTGTAATGTCATGAATCTATTTATATTCCGATTTTTAAATTTTGTATTTGAGGTTATTCCTTTAATGCGTTCAATAATTCAAATGTTACCAAAGTGATAAAATATTTTTGTTTCAATCATAGTTTAATAAATACAGTCTATACCTGAATTCCTATTGGTTGGAATTAGTTAATAATCAGTTAATAAAAAGATTTAAAATTATTATCATTAGAATATTCAATATTTTTTCAATTAAATGTACATTTTTTAACTTTATTTACTAAATATTATTGTGAAATGTTTTTCAATAAAATTCAACCTCATGTTTCTTATCGGTTGAATGTCATTTCACTTAATATTCCTTATTTTCTAAAAAAATATTTTTATTTATTTTTTATGTAATTATATCCATTTTTTTATTTAAAAAATTTTAAGGGAATCCTCTATTTATTTTCTAAACCTGTTAATTTTTTAAATTTATTACAAAAAATGTAAAAGGAATATATTTTTCACAAACTCGGCATGAATATAACATTATGAAACCAAGAAATATTATGGATATTAATATTAATTTACAATTATAAAAGTTTATTTTTAATGGAAAATATTTCCCTAAAATTATATAATGTTTTTGTTTTAAAAATCATTTTTAATGGGAAATGTTATTAACCTCGATAATTTTTTAATGACCTTTTTATAGTATTACAAATCATAAACGACAATACATTTTTTTTACATATACTATATTTGAGATATGCTTTTGTGATTTCATCCTTATTCTTTTTCTGGATTTTTTACAAAATGATTCACTGTGAAATGTATTGAAATATTCTTTTTGATTAATTTATGTAGTCATTTTCTTTCGCCTACAATATTCACATTCTTGTGATCATTATATATCACATTTATCCAAAATATATATATTATTATTATGGATATACATATTAATAAAATTATAAATCAATAAGAAATATGTTATTTTAGTATGAAAGATATTTGAATGATTTGGGAAATTAGTGCCAATCTGTATTCAATACTAGATATGGATTTTTTATTATAAGGCATACTGTTCATGAATTAAAATTATCATTCAATATATGAGGAATGTATTGATCATGAAATTACATGAAGGTAGAGATTATTTACTTACCATTATGTATTGACAGTATCCTGAGATGAAACAGTTTGGATAACACTATTTAAATGGGTTGTTGGTGTGTAACCACTGACCAGTTAGACAGTCCTTGAACAAGATATTTGTGATAAATGTTTCAAGATGCCTGAGATCAGGAAGTTCAATAATTAATAATTCCCTATCATTACTAATTCAATTATAGTTATACTTGAAATTATTATATTCACATACTCCACGGATTTATTTTTTACTCCATTTATTCACAAAATTCATTATGTGGTCAGTTATTTACATTTCCATATCAATTATTCATTATCTAATCATGAAATTCTTGTCATTGATTAAATGGAATTTGTGTTCATTTATTTATATTTTTCTATTTAATATAACATATTAATGATTCATTATTTTTTGTGATAACATCCACTGTACATAACCCATAATGAGAATTTGAGCTCACCATTATTATTTCTCTTTCTATGGAATCATTTTAGTGTAATATGAATTATATTCAAGGATACCCATTCTGAAATACTAAAATTATCAAAACCATTATTTTGTAATTTCTTCATCCTAATGTAATATTGGGATCATGTATGTTTCTATTTTACAATGACTATTAAACTATTCTTTTCTTTAGGTTGAGGTCACTTGTACCATATGAAAATTAATAATGTAAGCATTGTCTATTAGTTTTTTGGTGTCAAGTCATTAAATTTAATTCCATGTTTATGTGGCAACATATATAATAGGGCATTATGTTATTATTTTAAACATTATTATGAAACCTACTACTTTATCATGGGTTTTATCAGTATTATTAATTATTTGGGATTAATTTTCCTTAGGTGGAAAATGTTTTCATGCGCATATAATTGTATTTTTAATGTGATGAGTGGGTATTAAATTTCATGTCCCTATAATTTATTGTTTAATATTTTTATCTAGTCAAATACCATTTATGTTGCATAAGGGGTATTCCATAGAAAGTCGTGTTATGGGAATATTGGCCCCATAATTATATTGCCCTTTAATTCTTTGGGTAATGATTTATATCTCATGAGGTGTTATGTATGGGATTTGGGAGTGATACCAATCGACTATGGTACATTATCCACTATGTTCATGGGAATGGGGAGTGCACACAGTGCACTATGGGACATTGTACACTATATTTTTGGGAATTTTGAGTGAAACAAATCCAATATGGGAGTTTATCCACTATGTGATGATTTTATTTAGATTTAACCTTTTAAAATGATAATGATGTCGTGATTTATGATAATGAAACATATTTATTATTATATTTTAATATGATATAATTTTCTTTTATTCTATGTTTCAATTATTTTCTCACACTATTATTCTATGGTGCATGATTAATCTTTTGATAATGAAACATATTTATTATTATATTTTAATATAGATAATTCTTATTATTTCACATTCTTTTTGTTATGGAATTTATCCCAACCCATGTTTTGTAAAATTATATTGATATAACACTTAATTACATGTTGATTTTTTTTTCCTTACTCATAACATGATCCAACCACATTAATATTTACTTCTTCCCTAGGTTATAAATATAAGTATAACTTAGAGTAATTATAGAAGGGATTATAGAATTATTAAATTATTAAAAAATAATGACAAGTTTGAAAAATAATTTCCCAATATAATTAGTCATTAGCGTAACTAATCCAAAAGTTTTTATGAGAAATGTATGATTAGAATTAGTTAAATTTTTTAAATTATGGTAATAATGAAAAATAAACATCTGTTCTTCTTGGATTCAATAGTTTTTATCAATTGGGGTTTTTGTTATTTTTTTGTATTAGTGTATTTATATTATGGAATATTATTATAGAACATTAGTGAGTCTTAGGGGGGATGTATATGTATTTTATATGATCTTAAAATTTAGGTAAAGATGAGATTGAGTGGTTTTCATAGAAATAAAATCTTTTTTCTGGATACTAAATTTGGTTCTAGTCACTGAAATAGATATATCGTGGTTTAATAACACTAAAAAGGTCATAATTTATTCATTTATATTTATAGTTTAATCATACTTGATTTAGTTTTATATCCTTTTAACCCTAGATGATGAGCCATGGATTGATTTGTTTAAGTGACGAAGAGGTGTAGTAAGAGAATATATGAAATTGGATTATTATAGTTTTAATCAAAGGATATTATTTTTTATCTAAATAGAATATGTGACATTCAAAATTTGAATCCTCTATTCACGTCATGAATTTTCCCACTCATTGATTAATACTCTAATGGTCAACATTCTGATAATGCAAAATCGTTTTTTATCATTTATAGACCATCCAAAGGTGGAACCAATGATATTGATTCAAACATGAATCAAAAACATTGCAAAACAAGGTGTTTTAGAACAATAAATTAGAGGAAAGGAATGAATGACCTAGTTATACCTTTGACATTGTGTGATTTTCTATGTCTAAATTGATTTTGAGGTGGGTTGTCATCAAAAACTCATAAATATTTATTTTCAATTATTATATTATTTGAATTAAGTCTGACCGCATAATCATTATATGAATGCGGCCTACCTAAATGGATTTTTCACTACATTGATTAAAACATCATGCTTAAACATCAATATATCATATTGGGTCTATTGATATTGAGACAAGACTTATGGTCATGATGTTGGTGATCATACATTTTCACTTTTGATGAGTTGGATCTTTAATGAGGGGATTGGGGAACCGTAAATTTATAATAAAATTTTAATTGGTATATTTTCTCAATACAATAAACGGATTAAAATTTTTAATAGAGGTTTGTTAATATATGTTTCATGTGATGATGTTTTATATATTTTAATGCTAATATGGATCTTCTAAATCATATTGTAATTTTAATAGGAATCTTTCCGTTTAATCTATAGTTTTTGGTGAGGAATAACCTATGGGGTCATGAATATGACCGGTTTGGAAAATATATGGACTCAAAGATAAATAAAATTATTCCAAGAATGGTTTGGATGACCTTGGGTGTCAACACATAGCTTTACGGTCGGTTAGTTCATTGTGATGTGCAATATTATTTTAATAATTAGTACCTCAATTAATATTTTTATTTCATGAATAATAATTTAGAAAATATTTTTCACAAACCATGAGATTCAGTCAATAGACTTATAATCACACATTTTTTAGGCTTCTGCTTAGTACCTGAGTAGATTTCCTAGAAGCAGATTTGGAAATGGGTAAAAGGAAATTCAATGATTGATTGATTGATTGATGGGTTTGAGTTTGTATATGGGACAATAATGTGGTTTTGAATCAATTAGTTTTTTAATCATGTCTGTATTGTATTTTATATTTAATACATTCACTTTTTCATCTATGTACATTCATCACATCACTACAATATTTGATATTATTTGGTTTGTTTAGTTTGTTTCTTATTTTCCTTGAATATCTGTTTTTTATTTGTATAATTTTACCAATATTTCTACTTTTTCCAAGATGGTATAGTTTCTATAATATATTATATACATTCTTACTACTAGTAGGTTTCATCTATAGTATGGGGAGGTGTTCCAATGGTTATTCATCCTACCAAGGCTCGATCACATAAGTGACCAACGTGTTATGGATGTTATAACGTTGTATCAAAGAGGTATCTTTTCTTTTATTTGAATATTTGGAAGATATTGAAAGGATACTAGGATAATATAGTTTCTAAAAATTATATCATTCAAGGGAGTAGGTAACCCATGTGTGGGAAAAAAACTGAGTCCCCAATGATGGAATTTTTTTCCATGTTTCGTAATGTCAATGGTTTTTGGTTATTTCATATTGCGTGATTCACTTTTTGTGTGATGTTACTATTTATTGATATTTTTCTTATGGATTTTTATGCAACTAGATGATAATTTATGAGTCGTTTTTGGAATGATTTAATACATTTTTAAATGAATTTTACATTCATGGGATATATTTATAATTTTTGACACACTAACCTATATAAAATATTAATTACAATCTCCATATATACTTGATAAAAAGAAACAAATATACTATCTTTTAATTATTATTTCATTATTATGAAATTTACATGAGAAATATTCTTTATAAGTTATATATTTTTCTCACAAATTAAGTATGAAATTGATGTAAAATTCACTATTCCATGAAGTGTGTTTCCCATTGAAGAAAACATGCCTCAGAGACATCATTGAATTTAGTATAAAGATATTTTTATTTTTCATTCTGCTAATGTGGATAATATGTAACTTCCTATATCTATATTGTATAGGTTATATGACTAGATTCATGTTACCTTCTTAAGGTTCATGTTATTAGTGTAGAGGGATACAGTTCACACTGCGCCTTTGATGTGTAATCTAACTAGATTTTTCCAATTGAAGTATCATCCAATTATCATTGGGGATAGATGAACCTATATATGAGAGTTCTAGATTGATTCAATCAATATGTTATTTAATACCCACAATACACCCATTTATAAGAGTGTAAAACTTTTTTACTTCATGTTTTGATGACTATACAAGAGTTGGTGACGCATTATAGAGAAATCCAATCTGCCAGAGGACCTGACATGGAAGAACATTGAGAAGTGGTTTTCGAGTATCTTATATCCATGGACTTTATGTATGATATATATCATTATTTCATGCACTTGATGAATAATGAAATTTTATTTATATACTATGTTGTGTGCTTTAGTGACCTGCGTCATTTTCTCCAACCATGGAAGATGATGAAATTACTGGGGTGAAATGATTGTAAAATGGGATTCTATATATGATAACCTCATATGTGAAGGTATTTTTCACGACTGACCTAATAAATGAGATGAGTCATTCTCTCCTCATGTATTGAAATATGATTGAGGTCCTGATTAGTATCCAAATAGTGTCAGCAGGTTGAACGAGGAGTTATTATTTTCCATAGAAGGGAGTATTTCAATTATAGTTACCACCATGTTATTCATAGGCAGGGAAGCCATGGGAGTGGAAACTATCAGGGATATATAAAAAATGCATTTATTATAGTGTGGAATGATTGTCCATGTGAACCATTAGTTTCCTTGACCTCACTAGAGTGTTTTGATTATTATAGGTTAGGCCATCTATGGAAGATATTCAAGGGCCCACGGTAGTAGAGTAGTGGAAGTGGATGTGGATAGGTATAATAGTATAGAAGGGACATGGATACCCCTCATCAGACTAGTATATGGAGTTCCATAAGATATTATAAATAATATAAGAAATATGTTACATCAATAAAGGTCTAATAGTACAACCCAACATGAGTATTATAACATAGTCAGATTTGAGCCAAATACAGAAGGGTGGGTTAGAGACATGCTATACATTATACTCAAATAAATCATGATAAGAGACATTCTACCATCATAGGTGCAATAAGATTATCATATACAAATTCTGGTCATTTTAAAAAAATCAAGGGAATCAACTTCATTTTTATCATCCCAATTTTTAAATGGTTTTATTTTGGTTGTGGGGATCTTGTATGGACCATTTTCCATGGATAGAGATTTAGGGGTATGATTATAGAGTATCATATGTCATAAAGAGTTTTCTACTGAAATCGGTGGATACCATTTACTTTGGGATATTTTTGTGTTATAAATGATATGATTATATTTAATATTGTCTATGAATTGAATTTTTCTATAATCAGATCATATTGAATGATGTTGGAAGTGAGTTACCTTTATATCTCCAGTGCAGGGAATATATAATCACTAGGGTGAGTGGGATCATCATGATGGTCTTGGGGGGGCCAATTTAGAGAATATTGGATTTTCTTGTGTCTCATATACTAGGCCTTGTTCTGGGTTATGATTAAATATAGAAAGATACTTTAATTTAGTGGTGGAAATTTTATAGGATGTCATTATATAATATTTCCAAAACATTTCACCAAATAGGGAGGTCACGTTGACAATAGATATAGTGATGGGTGTTGATCTAGTTTCATTCCAACCTTATAGGATGAAACTCGAATATCTTCCTGATTTGAAATTTACGATCAATGATCTGAATGTAAAGTGATTATTGGGACCAAGAATTTCACATTTGTTTTCTCCCATATTTTTCACCATGATGTATAATAAAACATTGCACATATGTGTGGCTTATGGGATACTGAACATGATGACATTTTATAATAATGATCCAATTTCATGTGTTGATAAAATCTTTGATTAGATGAGTGATTCTTGGATATTTTTTCATGATTGATTTTATCATAGGGTGCCATCAGCTGAGGGTGAGAATAATAGATATAACATGGACTACTTTTAGGAGATTATTTGTCTTGTATGAGTGTATGGTGATGTCATCCAATCTGAAAAATGTCCTAATGTTATTCATAGATCTGATGAATCAGATCCTTCACCCATTTATAAATCAATATTTTTAGATTTCATTGATAACATCTTATTTTAATCCCTGTAAATAGACAATCACACAAAAGATCTTATAATTTATTGTTTATCTTGATAGTGCACCATATTTATTACAATCTGTCAAAATTAATATTCTCAATTGATTTCAAAAACATTTTTCCTTTGTTGTCATAATGGTCAGAGTGTCAATATCCCCAAAGAAGTTTTTGGCTATGTTATTTTAGGATTATCCCAATATTATTTTCTATATATAAATATTTTTGGGTTTAATAGTATATTACATATGGTTCATTATGGAATTCAATGATTCACAATTTTTGAAGTATGGGATGTCTATGAAAGGGGTGAATTATGTTCATTCATATTCTAATAAAATGGATTTTGAGGAGATAAAAAGTTGGTTGAAATCAACACCAATAATCACCTTAACAGATCTATGTAAGGAATATATCATGTACTTTGACTCATCCAAAATCTGAATCAGAGGAGTTAGAATGAATGAGGATTGATTAGTTACTTTTGGTATTAGATAATTGGGATCACATAATAGGAATTACCATACTCATGAACTAGTGTTATCTATTTTTGTATATACCTTGAGATGTTCGAGACATTATTTCAGGTGTGAGAGGCTTTTATTGTACATGAAGCACAAGATACTCAAGAACATTATTTCACATTATACTTGAACCTTAAATAAAGGAGGAGGGTCATGGATCTGTAGTATTTTGACTTGGAGAATGATTACAAACTAGGTAAGGTAAAATTTGATACTAATTATTTGAGTCTAAAGAGGTACAATGAGGCGGTTCATGAGTATTTTGATGAGAGGCGTCTAATGATACTCTTTGTAAGCATGCATTTATATTTTCATGTATACGTGAGATAAGTAGATCTACAGTTTTTATAAACTATACATGTCATTATAGAATGGATTGGGATATATAAATTATATTATCTATAGGGATTTTTATTGATCAGATATGATTTGGTGGGGAGCCACCACCAGGAGGGTCTATGGGCATTTGAAGTGTTATTATAATCCATAGTCATACTGTGGTTCTTACAATTTTATGTAATGAGATAATGATGAATTATCATGATTATAGATGGGTGGTATATCATAGTTTGATAGTCATATATAGGGATTTCTATAGACAATATTGATGTATAGAAATGACAATGGATATAATATTATTCATGAAAATATATTTCACATGTTAATAGGTGAGCACTTAGTATTAGAGTCATGTTGGGGTTTGGAAACTCCTTCCATTACATAATTGAAATGGGATGATGTCACATTGGATTTTTTGATATGATTATATAGTATAACTCACAATAATGATGCATTTTGGGAAGTATTATATTAGCTATGAAAGGTATCTCACTTCTTTACTATTAGGGAGACCCTCATTGTCAATGATCTTTGTAGTCTCTATATACAAAGATAAGTTGACTGTATTGTGTCACATGTATTATCATTTAAAATCATGAATCAAATTTGATATCTTAGTTCTTGTAGGTACTTTATAAATCATTGGGATCATAGGTTATTTTTAATATAACCTATCATTCAATGACTAATGGCTAATCTAAGCAGAAGACACTTATTATATAGAATATGTTATGATCATATGTTTTGGATTTTGCTGGTTCTATAGAGAAAAATCTTTCAATCTTAGATATCTCTTATTATAATATATTTTAAATATAGATCCAAATTGATAGTTTAGTTTTATTTAATGTAGGTATACTTCTTCACAAGTTAGATGTTGGTCAGTCCCCACTCATTAGACCAGGTATCGAACATGAGTCATCAAAGTATGTTCAGTTGATCATGTAGTAGTTACTGACCTCAAAGATCTAGGAAAAATCACATATAGATCCGTAAAGATGGCCTCTAAGGATTGAGGTTCGATATCATGTGTTTTCTATTAGTGTCTTATAGTATAAGGAATTTTTGAATCAAGAATAATGGGAATCTAACTCTCTTGTTTACTCGGTTTCCCATGATAGTAGATGGGGCCGGTCTGGTAGAGTAACATTTGACCCTTCCATAACATTAATTTTCCATGAGAAATGTGTCATATTTGTCAAAACATTATAGATATTTTCCTGAGACTTATTATGTAATAGATGTTTATGGAATTGAGATGGATTTTGTGCTATATTTTGGGGATTTTATATGACTTATTATGGACCATAGTGAAAAACAAATTTAGGGTAACACCATTAAACTATTTTGAGTTCATTTAAAATATGGGAATGTAAAAGAGGATATCCAGTAAAGGGAATATGATATACAAACAAGATTTCATGAATTGTTCACTAATACCCCATAGTTATTCTTGGAGCTTCTTGGAGATGAGATATTATATGGCTGGGAGGTTGTAAAATCAATCATTTTTTTGAGTAAATCTCTTTATGTATTATTTTGAAATCCTAGAGCTTAGTTGTATTTCATTTAAAATATAGTTATAAATACTTGGATTAGTTCTAATAAATTTAGTGGAGGTGCAGACAAGGAGGAGGTGATTTATGAATACATAACAAATTCATAAAGTGAATTCCAAATTCAATATGTGAATTGTTTGGGTAACCCCCATGAAACCTATAAAATGTTTGGATTGTTCCATTTGTATAGATACTAACTCATAACATATATATATATATACATAGGTTTCATCATTTTTGAGGAATATTTATGTAATTATATAAACACACTCTCAAATACCATATTAGTTTAGTCCCTTGGAAATAAGGAAACCTAATCACTGAAGCCTATGTAATATCTATCATCTTCCACTATGCTCTTTATTACTATCACCATTTATAGACACATCTTACATAATACAAATATTCATAACCAATGGAATGGAACTGTTAGAAACATTGACCTCAGATGCTCAGTAATTCTAAAAAAGTGAGATACATAATCCAAGCATGATCATAAGTGTGTGAGAACATAATCAAAATAATTTATGATTGTACCATATTTATAAATGATCATATACATGAAACTTGGAATAATGAATGGAAATTTATAAGACATTACTCATAAGGGAAGAAATAGAATAATACATCAAATAATACATCATGATTAAGAAATGGAATAATGGCATACACATAAACATAAAAAATGATTTCTATAGTAGTCACATCTTACTAAAAATTCCTTATATATTGAAATGGATTAATGAAAAAACCATCATAGTAGTCAAATTCTATTCCCAAGACCATATTAGTGGTCATGGTTCACTCTAAAGACCATATTTGATGTATAATTTTTTTAATAAACTGGGTTTACCACCTATTTCATCCATTGTTACCTCATGATTTATAAATCATCACCCAATTCATTTGAGGGATATATAGGTCCCACCCATCACATAATGAAATCATGCATATGTGTTCTTTAAGATCAAGGAAATTCATTATATAATAACCCCTGAAATAAAATTGTTATCACCAATTTTTTATCATAACCTATCTTTTGGAAAATATATTGGTTTTATTATCCATTAATTAAATCATAACCCATGAAAAGAAGTGGGTGTCAAAAGCATATAACCTATGGAAAAGAAATAAGTTTCATAAAAATCAGGTTGAATAAACATAAACCATCGAGAGAGAGAATATCAATGTTGACCTTGTATCATATACCTAGTAAAAATAGGTAACACCATTGGATTTCATCTTATATGGAAAATATCTTAAAATTTTCATTTAGATCATTTCATTAGTAAATTATATTTCTCATTTGATATACACTTTCTAAAACATTCTTTTATTAAAATAATTTTAATCAAAAATATTTTGGAAAATTTATACATAAATAATCAACCATTTTGAAAATATTTTTTAGAAAAATATAAATAAAACATATTTCTGAATGTTCGTGGTAATAATTGTTCATGAAGGAAGATATTTACATTCTTGTTATATATGTTAAAACAAGAATTCATTTCTTAATATACATAGATATAAAAATATTCTTGTTCAAACATGGAAAATCATATTCCTTTTAAAACCCATATAAAAAAGGTATAAATTGTGAAGAACATTATTTTTGAAATAAATGTAGAAATATTTTTGAAAACATTTTAAAAAATAATAGTATTGGAGGAAACAAATTTCTATCTGAGGAGATAAATACGGTTGACTATCCTAAAAACAATTTATATAAATTTGTGTATCAAAGAGTAATAAATTGGTACCAATACCTGAAAATATCATGAATAAATATAGGATAATAAAATAATATAATTATTGAGAGATTAATTATAACATTTCTTAAAATTTACAATAATCCTAAACAATCCCAATAAACGATGAGATTTCATAACTACACTATTAGCACTTTGGTAACATTAAATCAAAGTCCCCATGAAATAATAACTGAATATGAAGAAAAAAAAATAATTAAATGTATTATATTACTGATATAACATGTAAAATAGAAGTTTAAACACCTAATACAGCTATATAGGTGTATAACATATCATGTGTTTTAAATAAAGTAGAATGAGAAAATATTACTTTACTGATTTTGAATCATTTAAACGTAAACCCCATTAATTATAGATCATAAAATCAATAAGTAAATACACATAAATATATTTACATTAAATATATTAAACATTCTTGGGAATTATATATTCAACACAAAATAATCTACACTTGAATATGGCATAAGTCTTGCAGAAATAAAAGTGAGACTTGAAATCGCTCAACATTAAGTCCCGACTCTTATCGTACTCATTCAGTCCTCTGGCATAATAAATAATACATTATTATAAATTTATCACATAAACATATTTATATATTTAATACCATATATTACATACTTATTACACTATACTACCAATTTATTAACAATTCATTGTTAATGATATGTTTCATGTAATAACTGCATTATTTTTCGTATGTGATTTAAATTATTTTTATTAATCCTATATCATAGGTCACGATTTCAACATATATAGAATGATAATTATTATATTATTAAAACATATTTTAATTATATATGTATTTATAATAGTATATAAAATATAGAAATATGAAATGAGAAACATCGTTCATGGAGATGGTGGCCTATATGTAACCACGAATGTTGTTTCCTATTTTCTATCCTAATGATTGAATAAAAAAATTAATATATATATATATTATCATTATATTATAAATAATAATAATATATTTAAAATATTTTGTGTAACACCATTCTTAATATATTATATGTAAAGCCTGAAAGAGTCACATCACTATTAGGTGGCGGTAGTGTAAAAGTCCACAAACGAGGTTATCATATTCCCACAAAAAGAAGGGCATGATGTTGTCTATTAAATAATAATTAAAAAAAGAATTAATGAATCATAAATGTCATATATATCATATAAATATCGTATTTTAATCATTGTTCACAACCTTTATAAGAGGTAATGTATTAATGAAAGACTTCGGTTCGTGGGGTGGTAGTCCGTCGTAAACACTAATGGTGGTTGTATATTCCATTTTAAGGAAGTTTTTATAGATATTGGTTGTAACCATAACATAAAAGATATATTATTTTTTAGAATAAAATTATTATTATATAATAATTTAATTGTAAATATTTATTGGGAGGAGAAAGAAATAAAACAAAAGTTCTCATTGATGGACTTTACATCTTCTTCGGGTCACTCCTTTCAGTTGTAACCATATGAATTTGTTGGTTTTCATTCATCACAATGTTTTGATTATAGAATGATAGGTGGGTTTTTCAGAGGATATTTTATATGGTTTCTCTAATCCAAAGGTATGTAGAGGTGGGAATAATTGAGTGGTGGGAGGGGTGAGTGCCCCTTTTTAGTGGAAGAAGAGTGACATTCTTGTATATAAAAAAAGTTAAAAATAGTTGAGTGGACACCATTATATAATGTGCTTCTGATAATGGTTCATTATACATCCAAGATGGTATATGGTCTATATATCTTTATAAAATGTGTCTTTGAAAAATTTCTCTGTTATTTTTCCGTTTAGTTTATAGTTTAACAACTATGTAAACACATTTTTACAATAATCATTGTTATAAATTTTAATTACATTTATTGATATTTTATGTCCAGAAATATTTTAACATTCATATAAATTATAAATTATTCCAACTCCAAATATTTAATACATTTCTCAAAATTCTATTCACATATGTGGCAGAAATTAATTTAAAAATAACCTCACTTGTATGGAGGCATAATGGTGTTTTTACCATGAAAATATTTTAATTTTTTAAATTTTGTGATATACAATTTCAATGTAAAATTAAATTCTATTAAATAAATTATATTTAAATATGTATAATTAATCAAATTATACTTTTAAAATTTTTATAATTTAATTGATTTATTTAAATGAATTTTACAAAAATGTATATTTCAAATAAAATTTGGTATTTTCTGTATTTATTAAAAATGATGTGTTATTGAAAAATACCCAAAATTTACCATTTTTTTGATATTATAAATTTGAAAATTTAATTTTATTTATTCATGTTCAACTTCAAAAAAGTATAAAATTATATTTTATTGTTGTTCATAAAAGAACATAAAATGTCATTCTTTAAAAAAAATATTATTTTAAAAAATATATAATGAAATTACTTATTATTATATATTTCATTGTAAACATGTTTTATTTATATAAAATTACCATATATAAAAATTTATTATTATTATTATTATTATTATTATTTCAAATTTCATTATCTATGTTATAAGATTTTTCTTTAAATAACTATATTATTAAAACGTTGTTTAAAAAAAACTAAGAGTTGTGTGTAACCAAATAGAAATGTGTGTTACTGTATCACAAGATTAATTAGTGTAGACTATAATACATTCTTAACATAGTGTATTTTGTAATGAAATCCATCAAATAAATGTACATTATTTTGAAAAGTGTTCATAAACACTTAGTGTCTCACATTCTACCACCTCCAAAATTTATATTCCTTCAAAATTCGTTTCTTTGATACAAAATAAAAGATATAATTTTGCCACATAATATTTTCATCATTCTCCAAATAATCGGTGATCTAGTGGTATCACCCAAAAACATTGACTGGGTGAGTGGTATTATTTTGTAGGACCTTATCTATACAGTATAGAATTTCAACTGGTTGATCCTCATAAGAAAGATCTTTCGTTGTTGGTATGACCACTATGTTTAGTACATGTAAAGGTACCTATATTTATACACTTTGGAGAGTTGGGTGGTATAAATTTTGTTATTGAGAGTCGTTTTGTGTAAGCCTCATGTTATTTGCTACCATCCTGATATGGTTATAAATTTCAAAGGGAATGATATACTAATGATTTATTTTCAATTTCTCCTTGAATATTATAAACTTCTCCTATAGGGAAATTATTAGAAACAACTTTTCACCAAATTCCATATCCTAATCAAGTAGAAAGATATCATTGTAACATTCTTGCTGACATTGATCTACCTTGACATGATATTGAATAAATTTTATATTCAATGACATTTTTTTTCAATCTTATATCGGAATAGATTTATTTCAGCACCTTTATTCTATAATTATAGAGATTTAAATATATTACCATTTAAGGCTAATTAATTATCCAACTAAATGCATGGGTTTAAGCTATTATTGTTTGAAAAATCAATTGGGGGAAGGTGTTGATTCCAACCAATTTTTAAATATAGAGAACCAGATCAAAACATATCCCATAACATTTTAATTTTTCTTTCACATTGAATATCTATATAAGGATGATAAGGAGTGATAAAAATAAATTCTATATTATGTTCTTGATAAACACATCACCAAAACATTTATGAAAGTCTTATATATCTATCAAGTATAATTGAATGTGGTGGTCCCTGAAACCTTATTGATTACATAATGTATATGTTAGGAATGTGGTCAAAGGAAAAGTCATTTCTAACAGTGATGAGTTGCATTGAATTAGTATGAAGATAAAATACAACCCATTTAACATTATTCATTATAGTTATTTGGGGTTTCCAAAAACAAAATCCATATTGATTCTCTCTCACCATATAACATTATTCCCTTCAGATGTTTCGAGAAATCCAAAAACAAAATCCATAGTGATTCTCTCTAATTTCCATTCTCTAATGTGTAATGGATGAAATATCCCCATATAAATTTCACTACCAAATTTAACATGTTTGAATTCTAATAACCGAGTTAAATATTCTCATATATAACTCTTTATTCCATCCCTATTGAAGTATTCTTTCTATGACTTTTATATATTTGTACTTTCATTGTGAATATATAATATAAAACAATATGATTCCTCAATCATATCCATATAAAAATATCGTATAGATAGAAAAAATAAATGATTCATAAAACATTATATTTCTATAATGATTATGGATAAAGTCAAACACATTTATAATCTCGGGTTGTGGCTCTACATCTTCCTTCTATATCTCTTTATTTTTCCCTTAGATAGATGAATAGACATTCTACTGAGAAATATAATATTTTCTCCCTATTATTGGATTTTTCATATTTATCTTTTAAATATCCATAAATATAGGATATTTTGTGATCCATATTTTGTATAAACTAGCTTGATCTTTTCGACTCAATGCATCGGCCACCTCATTCGCTTTGTTATGGGTGTAATGTGTTTGGAATTATTAATCCTTTCTGAACTCTAAAAATAATCTCTAGTCCATGTTCAACACATTCTCTGTGAATATATAATTACAACATTTATAATAAGCTTGTATTTCATTCTTTTCTCCGTAAATATAATTCCTTAATATTTTCAATGAACAAACATTACCTGAAAAATCTAAATAGTGAGTTGGGTAATTTTTCTCATGAATCTTTAGTTGTTGTGAGTCATAATCTATAACAATTATTTTCTTCATAATTACACATTCCAATCTCTTATTGGATGAATTAATAATGATTAGAACCCTTCTCTATTAAAGGGTAACATAATAATATGTGTTATTACTAACCTTCTCTTTAGTTCCATGTAATTTTCCACACATTCATATATGTTCAAAAACATGGATCCATTCTACGTCTACATGGTATGTGGATTATAAAATCATCATAAATTTTCCACAGAGCATGGTTAAAATAAAAACAGACCAGGGAAACATAATATCTCATTCATAATAATTAGTATAAGAAAACATTCAATAACTTGTATCTTTTATGGATCTATATATATACCCTTTCCTGAGATTAGGAGACCCAAAAATGAAATCCATTTATTCCAAAATTCAAACATGGTACATTTTCCAAATAATTTCTCATTAGGTTCATTAATAAAATTTTGAAGTGGTATTCATAATTATCTTTTCCCTTTGAATAGATAAGAATGTATTTTATAAAGACCACTCCAATCCGATCAATGTAATCTATAAAGACTGTACTCATTAAACCAGTTAATATACTAGAGAAATTAGTAATACAAAAAGAAATCATTATATATTCATATCATCTATACATTATACAGAATGTTATCTTGGTTAAATGTTACATATAAACCATCAATTAATGATATCCAAAACAATTTTCATTCTTGTAAATGTATTGATATCTTTTTATTTGGTCAACCAATTCATTAATATGAGTAATGGGATACATTTTCATGAATTTGATCTTGTTCAACTCCGAATATTCAATTCATAGTCACATTGACCCATCTACCATTATCAAAAATTTGAACAGGTGCACTCTATGGTGACACACATGGAAAAATGAATCCCTTCTCAAGGTTTTGATGGCATTTCTTTTTTAATTCCTACTACTCAATTAGCTCTACTATATAAGGAGTATTTTAAATTTATGCAGTTCTAGAAATTAAATCTTTTCAGGACTCAACATTACATCTTAGAGGAGGTCTAATAAACTCATCTTGAAATACATCCACAAATTCCAAAAAAATAGTTATATCATCGATGTCTAATTTCTCCCCAACTACTTGAGAAAATAACTCTTTATAAACATGAATTATAATCCATGCACTGGATGTATTGTATTTTGGAATTTGTTAATTGTCATGTTATTGATAGATGATCATAGGTGAGTTTTATATATTAAATGTAACATTTATTCATCAACAATTTATATAGTATTTATGTAGATAAATCTAATCTATGCCTAATAAGATATCACATTAAACTAGAGGAAGAATAAAATCATTTATAAGAAGAACATTTCCACCAGAATCATCCATAGATAAATCACACGCTTGGGATTGAATCAATGTACTATTATGGGATTTCACTACTAATTATACATCTAATTATTTGGGTGGAATATTAATACCCTAATAAAATTCATTAAATATTAAATATTGTGTAAATCCTGAATCAAATAATACACTTACTATTCTTGCGAGGATAATAAGTGTACCTTTCAAAAATTATATATCAAACAAAACATTGAAAATATTGATAGCATAATATTTCCCATTATCCCTCGACTTAATTGGTTAGAGTTGTCGATGAACAACATTAACCATCAGGTATAGGCACTGGTTTTTATAATTCACATTCTCTGTACACATGAATAATTGATGTGTGGGAGGTCTATTACATTTGGAATTATCACTATTCATGTTATTAGCTATCTTCCTCCCATAGATTCAGTAATCTGTAACCTGTGGACCTTCCTTTCAACACTTAAGTCATTTATTATATCCATTATGAAAATTCCTCCAATGCTTCTTCCTACACATGGAGGATAAAGGGAAGAATATATTTTTCTCTCAATTGTATTTAGATTTATCTTTGAGATATATCATCTTCTTCTTGAAAAAACAATGAGACTTATAGGTAACATCATCCTCCATTTCTACCTTAATAGTATAACACACAATCTACTCATAGAATATAAATTATCATCAAGATAATTCCTTTTACAGAGTGTGGTTTATGCCTCTGAATAATATATCAATATTAATTTAAGGTTATATGTTAATACAATAATCTAACGTCGCAAGTATTGTAAAAATATATTCATTTGTACCAATTGATTCATCATTCCTTTAAATTTACTCAAAGAAGTACTTATCTATCTTCATATATTGAATATGAGGATATTAAACTTTGTATAATATGTTGCCTAACTTATCTAAATCCAAAGATTTAATTTCATATTAGTTATATTCTTGATTAGACTCAACCACATTTCGGCTTCACATTCCAAATTATAAACAACCCATCAGGAATGAAATTTGGTCACTATCAAAACCGGCACCCGACTTGGTCTATGGAAATGCCTAAAGGGTGTTCCAAATCCCCATAGGCTGGTACACGTTCTCTCGTATAATAATAAGGAACTTTTTAATTATTTACTTGAGATTAAAAACACAAAAAATCAACAAGATGAATAAACCGAATCTGATATTTTTCCCTAAAATCCTTTATTAAATTTAGGAATTGGAATACAAGGTTTTAATCAAAGTCCAAGAGGGACACAAATAAAATGTATTAGAAAACACAACAAAATAACCACCATATAGAAAGTGATCATCATTCACAAGCCCTCTCCACAACACCACACCTAAGAAGGAATCTATCACCCTGAAAACCCATCACCAAAGACCATTCCCTTACCTGCAAAAACATAGCCATTTCTACTTACAACCAAAGGATTAATTATGGTCTGATCATAGTATCATTTGGATCCTACCGAAAATAGATTCCATGTGTTGAACATTTTTTGATGAAAATATTACATGTCTTATACACAAGAAAAATCATGAAATAATTTGAATGAAATACAACATTAATGGGAATTGTTTTCAAGAAGGATAATTTATGAAATGAAAATGCCCAAATAAAAATCAGATACTTCTAAATTTTCAATCCAAACACACTATATGACGATGAAAAAGTATAATTTATCCAATGAGAACTAGTCACGGGAAATAACATTGGCCACTAGCTAGTTGTTGGCCCCATGTACCATGTATGTGAGTGAAAAGTAACAACAACAAATATCATTTTCTTGCATGATCCACTAGCTGGAGAATCATCCAGAACCTAGTGATCCCAACTACATCATAATCATGGTTTAGTTACCATTGTCATCGTAAAACATGCTACATTAAATAGGGAAAAGAACCATTCATATAACTATAATAATTTTACACGGATTCCCACCTATATACCCAGGATTGATTTTTTGTGTTCAATTAACTTCCACATCCAATAGAATACAATTTTTTCTTTAAAATGTAATTTAAAACATAAATCAAACATCAAATATCCCACACAAATGCCAGTAAGTCCTATCTTTTACATTCAAATTCATTTTAACATCCAAATCACAACATAAGAGCACATACCCATTTCACGAACATTTCTTGTAATTTAACAAATCATTCCAACAATATATAAAATATTCAAAAAATGATTGAAATAAAAAATCATCACATTCTCTTTCAAACTCCCATTTTAAGAACATATATAAACCAAAATAGTACCTCAACATCATTTTCACACATAATGTATCTTAGTAAACAATTTGAGATTTTTGTAAAACAACATCAATGATTAAAACAATATTTTTCCCAGAATATCATTAAAACCATAGCATTCAAGGAAAAAAGTTCAAATAAAACTAACAAAGAAGATTTATCATCCCTATCCACATTTAATAAAAAATTTAATTTTTTATAAAATTACCTCAAACAAAACTACAATAGTTACACATGTAAAACACACCATTTCAAGAAAAATTGAAAATTGAAAATTAAAAGCTTATCCAATTCCATCTAAAATATATTTAAATTCAAAAATACATATAAAAATGAATGTTAATTAAATTAATGAAGCTGACTCATTTGGAAATTCATACACTTGGAATCACCTTCCTTTGGGTCAAAAACCCAAAATCATTGGGAGAAACTTTAATCGCACCACTTCTACACCACAATAGGATGAAAATATATCTTAATCCACAATATTGAACAAAAAAACAAATAATTAATATATTTTTCAGAAAACCTAGTTTCTGGACATTTGGAACATCAAGTAGGGGATAGACTGTATATAAATTGATGGAACAAGAGAGTAATTCACTTACATTAGAAACATTGAATCAATCTTTCCAAATACACCAATAGTTGAATCTCCGAGAAAACTGAATTAAAATTGAGGTTCGAATAATGCATAACAGATTTACTGTGGATTGAAATGGTGGGAAAAGTGTAAACACGAATGAATTATAAAATATACATATTCCCTTTTAAATTCTGGATGATTTGATAAACCATTCAGTAATTCAATCTAATCCATGATGATTACGCACTATAAAGATGGAAAATGGATCCTAAGGATGGACCTAGTCCATTTGTTCCGGCAGGGAGGTGGAATATATGGTAAATGTTATAAAATTAATGATATATAAAAGAAATATAATATTTTACTAATACTATTAATTTGCTTACCGGTTGGCCAAATTACGGAATAAAATTCCCAAATCTACCATGATTATGAGTTTTAATGGGTTCAAAATTAACCCCACGTAAATAAAATGATCAAACCTATTCAAACCATATACCAATTAAAAACACCTCAAACACTAGAGGACAATGCTCAATAAATCCACCTGAAAAGAAAAACGACCTTAAACAATGTTACAACAAATGTACTTCAACAAAACCATTGGGTGTGCTCCAATCCCAATTTTACCCAAGGATGATAATGGTGGCTTGATAGCTCTGAACGAGGCTATTACTGCTAATCCAACATTAAGAACACAACATAGTCATTGATTTGGGGAAACCCAAAAGAGCTCCAACAACAAAAGAAAACTTGATTTCTTATGAAAAAATCTAGATACCAATAGGGGTACGCACAAACATAATCCCAACCATAGATGATAGACTAAAATTAAACATATTCCAAAGGTAACTACAAGAGACCCATGGTGGGTCTCCCCATAATGAGAACCATCTTTCTTTAATAACTAACATAATATGACACAAAAAATACCACTTAATCCCCAAAACACATTACATTTGGAGTTGATCAATGAATCTCCAAACCAGAAAAGACACTATATGGTTAACCACACAAAAAAATGTTACAAAAATTGGATGAGGCCAACTAAAATTGATAACTAAAAGACCCAAAAAGATTATTTCCACACTAACAACCATACACATAGATGTATTGTCAAGGTTTCTTGTAGTAGGTTTCAGAAAACATCACCCCACCCCCTGCACATCCCTTTGCACCACAGAAGACCACTTGAAAAAAACCCCCACATAAAAAATCAAAGTATCTAAACATCCCACACCAAATACATCGGTTCAACATAGATCACATACACCACTTGTTCTTCTGACTATGCTCCAGTTTCACTCTAGGACCTATGGCTGGAACTCATATGACTGAATCATCCCCTGATATGCAGTAAGGTACTAAAACCAATGAATAAGAAATACTATAAGGGAAAATCACAAAATAAATCTTCACATAAAAAAAGGAATTCAATATTCTCAGAGGAGAAACAAACTTTCTTTAAGAAGAATCCCTAAAATGTCCATCATCATACACATTTTCCATTCAAACAACACACGACACCACAACACATTCTCGGACATGACACTTGCAACATACAGAGACACTACTAAGAGTGGAGCCTTGAAAAGAGTTTCTAGTAGCATGATATTTCTGCATTTAACCATAACAGTCTAGAATGAGTATATTTTCAACACTTTTGGCTAACACAAACCATTGATTTTTTGAGAATGAAAAAATTCTAAATGACCCTTTATGACATCATCCCACACTAATGACCCCAAACTATTTTCACTATCCTCAATAGAATACCCCTTCACCACTTCCATATAGTGAAAAATGACACAGTACTGTCAACATTTACCTTTAATTATTCATTGAACTTAGGGAACCAAGGTTTATTTCAACCTTGCAAACCACTCTCTGTCTACATGAGGATCCACTTAACTAGAAAAATGAAAGGGTGGAGTAAATCTCCAAATAACAAGAATAAAGTTCCAATTTTTATCTACTAGATGATGTTTAGAATAGAGAAACACCCCGGTCGGCAAAAAAAATATTGCATTAACTCTTTCTGGGGGTGTACCCTAGATAACAAGAAAAAACATTGACCAAAAAAAGTAGGTACAGCATCCAAACCTAGTGAAAACTAGTACCAATAACATGAGGTATAAAACCATTAGGTCTTCACAAGTCATTTCTCAAAAAGGGCACACAAAATAAAACATCATCCAAAGATTCCAACAAAACAAAAACCCAAAAAAATGTTAAAAAAGAGGTGTTATTGAACTAAATACAACCTGTCCCAACATTCAAAAATTCACAAGAGGAACACTGACAAAACTAGTAATCAAGACATCAAATTTTTGATTAAAATCGTAAATTTTGAAAATAAATGTGTTAGTGGTTAGCTAATCCCCCATTGGTACCCCATGGGCCTCCCACATCTATGTTTTTGTTCCCCACTATGAACCCTCCTCATAGACATAATAGAACTCCACAAGTTATTCCATTAACCATCCACATTCATATGTAAATCCATTCTAGTGAGATCTCATGAAAATACAAAATTATAAAACAATAATTCATTCGACTTTTGAAAACGAAAACAATCAACCAACAATTAATTTTCTAAAAAAAAGATAACCAAAAAATGAAAACTGAATTCAAATCATAAAACCACAAAACATGAATATATAATCTCACATTCAAGTCATCCACATTTGTTTTAAAACATCTCAGTGCATTTATAAACACTTTTTATTTTATGACAAACACCATTTCACCCATACCCTGTAATTTTAGAACTCACTTATCCTCATTAAAAAGATGTTCCCCAAAAATTGATGAAACATTTTAAGAGAACATTATTTAAAAATTCAGAATCGATCTTCAAAATTCAAAAATAATTTAAATAACACTTAATTAAATTCAAAACACTTTTTAATTATTTTAAAAATTATACTGGAAACATATTTTCAAAAGCACATTTAATAGAATTCATACTTTCATAAAAGGTGTAAACATACCATTTAACATTTCAATACAATTAGGAAATATCATTTCTACATTTTTTGAAATCAATAATTTTCTACAATACAAGAATATAATTTCACTAAAATGAACACTTCTAAAAATCAAGTCATTTTTCTTTAAAACCTATTTTTCAAAATTCTAAAACAAAAGGACTTAGAATAAGTGAGAGGGAACTATTGTCGATGGTTGACATAGTAATATGTTTTGTGGACACATGATAACAACTTTAACATCCCAAATATTGTTTTATGAAAATATCATCTGCTCCATATGACAATCTAGGCCCTGCGAGCTCACTAAGACCATTGACCCAACTCTCTTTTCATTTCCACAAACATCAATGAACCACAAGAACCATATAAATGAAATAAAACCTAAATTTCTATAGAGACTTGAATTCCATCAGAAGGTGTGATCTCAAGGAGAAATATCTATTACCCTCATCTAATGTCTTAAAAATCCTAAATCTCATCTATGTAGACTCTTTCTCCAGATGAATAGTACCTAAAAGAGAAATCCTCCCTTTGATACCATTTTATCATGAATGAAATCATGTCACCATCAAAATAGGCACTGAACCGTTATTTGGCAAGGCCTTAAGGGAGTTTCATATCCCCATGAGTTAGTACAAGGATCATAGGTATCATAACAAATCATTTAGGAATGATTTACATGATTTTAAAAACATAGAACAACTGATAAGAATGAATAAACTGTATCTAAAAATATAACCCAAAAAAAAGAATTAATAAAAATTTAAAATTGATATATATGATTATAAAAAAACCAACAGGGCCACAACTCAAAAGATTTAGAAAACATAACCCAAGAACAACCCCAAAGAAAGATATCATCATTCCTAATCTGTCAGCACAACATCACAATAAGGAAGGAAACCCACACCCTGAACCATCATCACCCATGACCTTTCCATTACCTTCCACAAAATAGACAAGTCTAATTACTCTCAATGTTGAATGTATAGTGTGGGACTATGCCTAGTAGGATATCAACAAAAATATATTCCATGTGATAAATATTTTATCATGAAAACCTTAT
This sequence comes from Viscum album, assembly GCA_963277665.1. NCBI lineage: Eukaryota > Viridiplantae > Streptophyta > Magnoliopsida > Santalales > Viscaceae > Viscum > Viscum album. The sequence goes on from OY728133.1 coordinate 1,678,381,213, forward strand.
AATTATTATAAATTAGAAAATTCTAGTAATAATTTGAAAGACATGAAACTTGAATGGAAAATGTTTTCTATAGGGATAGATTCATGAGTAATTTTTTAAATAAAATGACAATTGTTCTGAATTCTCAATCCATACATACCATATACTGACATATGTATAATGTAACCAATGCGCACTAGTCACAGGAAATATCCCTAGTCACTTGCTTTTTGTGGGCCCCAGGTACCTCCTATGTTGGTAAAATATAACCATAACAAATATCCTTCTCATGTATGAGCCACTCATAAACGAATCATCCATATCCTATTGGTCCCCAACCTTATAATCATCAATGATTATTTACTGTTATCATCATCTAACTTTGTCTGTGAAACATGGACAATACCCCTATGGATCACTACTATACTAGTACACATCTACCAACCTAGATACCCCGGTTTCCATTTTAATTCTCAATCAACTTACAATTATTATAAAATACTATTTGTACATGAAAATTACAAATAACAATTATGAACACATAAAACCACCCCCACACATGCCCCAAAATCCCACTTTTCAAAATCAAAATCAGTTTAACATCCTACACACACCAAAACATCCAATAAACATATCCAGCGTCTTTCATGTAATTTAATAAATCATTTTAATAATTTATAAAAAATTATAAAAAAAGATTTAAATATTAAATCATCAAGTTAACTTTAAAAAATCTATTTTACAATCATACACACACCAAAACTATTCATCAATGTATTTTTCACACTTAACGTAACTCAATAATCAATTTTAGATTTTCATAAAACAACGTGATGTAGTATAACAAGATTCTTTGAATAAAATCCATTCAAAAACCCTATTTCATAGATAGAAACACACCCAAACCCTTCCAAAACATATTTGGCATCCAAAACCACATTTAATAAACAATTTTCAAATGTTATAAATCGAACCCAATTGATACGACAAGGGATACACAAGAAAAACCACCATTTCAATCAAAATTTTCACATTAAAATTAAATGCTTATCCAATTATATAAAAATTGATTTTGGATCAAAATAAACATATAATGATCATTATAAACAAGTAAATCAAGAAATATATCTCATCAATAAATTATTACACATGGAATCACCTACCTTTTTGTTAAAAACCCAAATCATTATGTGAAACATCGATTACACCACCGCCGCACCACAGGGGGGAGAAAATGAACCTTAATCCAAAAAATAAAATATGGAAACAAAAAATTAAACCCTATGTAAGAATCCATAGATTTTTTACATTTGGAACTTCAAGGAGGGCGGAAACCCTAAAAATGTAATGAACAAGAGACAAACATTGAAGAAATCTCCCAAAATACACCAATAGTTTAATATCCAAGATACCAAAATTTAACTGGAGAATCCAATAAGACTAAGGAGGTCATGTGGGGATTCAAATTGGAGAAAAAGTATAAAAGATGAATGATTTATGAAAGAATAAAATTCCCATTCAAAATCTAGTATATTTGAGAAACCTTAATGGAATTCAACCTAATCCAATATTCAGATTTTCTCCAAAGGTGTAAAAGGAATCATGGGGGATTAACCTAGGGGTTTTTTTCATGGTTGAGATGTATAAACAATAAAAATATTAGAAAATGAATTAGATATAATATAAATAAATTATATTTTTAATAAAACTGAAACTGAGCCCATGGGTTGACCCATTTCCTGAATAAATCACCTAAAACCACCATGATTATGGTTTCTAGTGGGTTCTAAATCGACATGGTAGTTTTAAGAGGATAGGGGAGGCAATTTGGGAAGTGGAATGGGGGAAAATGTAAAAAAATGATGGAATTATAAAATAAAAAAATTTATTTCAAATCTGGAAATGGGATCATTGTGTGTCCCAAATCTAGAAGAACAACCCTATTCTCAAAAATTCTTTGGAATCCACCGCAAACAATGAATGAATAAAAATTATATGAAAATACATTTTAAAGAAAATATTTATGTTACAATTTTATCAACTATAAAAAAATTCAACCCTTAGAATGTTAGCTTGGTATGATTCAAAAACTAATCCCAATATATAGATCACGATGTAATAGGAAAAACACGTCATGTTTATCAAACAAATGAAAGGATACAATCACCCTCCAAAATTCACCACCACATACTTTAAATTATCAAACCATTTCAAATCTCATTCCAAAGAAAAACTCCTTAAACACTAGAAGACGATGAGCAAGAAATCCACCTGAAACAAAAAACAAAATCAAACAACGTTACAACAACATTACTTAAACAAAACCATTGGGAATGCTCCAAATCTACATTTACCCATTGATGAAATTGGTGGTTAGATATCTCTAAACGAGACTACCTACCACCCATAAAATAGTATGGAAAAAATCGAGCAACTTATATTGGGAGACCAGAATGGTCTCCGACCGCAAGGGACAACTCCATTTCCAACGACCAAATTAGGATACAAATAGGGGATTCCTAAAGGGTCTCCCAAACATAGATGATAGAATAACATTAGACATATTCTAAATGAACCTACAATAGACCCATGGTGGGGGTGGGTCTTCCCACCATGAGAACGAAATATATTAAATAAATAAAATTTTCACACACAAAAATACCCCATAATCCCTGAACTACAAAACAAGGTGGGAGGGTTGATCAATGAAACTCCAAAATAGAAAAAACACTACATGGTTCACCACTCCCCTAAACGATACCATCCTCAGTTGATTCCAACTACAAACAATATAAAAAATATCCTACAAGGTTATTCCTACATGAACAAATATACTAATAGATTAAACTATAAGGTTTCATGCACGTGGTTTGAGAAAACAACCCCCACACATCCATTTCCACCACACCAAACTACATGGATGAAAAAACATCACATCAAAAAATAAACTGTATCAACATCCCACCCATGAGACACAAGTTGAGCAAATATCATTTACACATAGGGTTCTTCTAATTATACACCAGCTTCACTCCGGGACCTACAGCTGGAGCTCTGATGATTGATGTATATCATTTCTTGCAGTCAAATACTAGAACCCTGGAATGAGAAACCATGGGTGGCAAACCAATGGAATACATGTCCAATTATATCATGTAATTAAAAATTGTTAGAAGAGAAACATGCTTTTGTTTAAGAAAAATCCTTAAAAATGTCCTGAAGCATCTATCATTTCCCTTAAAATAATACATAAAACTGGAACACATTACCAGAAATGGCCCATTATATAAATTCAGACACAACAATGAGTGGAACCCTGAATAGGGTTTCAAGTAGCATGAAATTTCTGTAAGAAACCAGAATAGGCTTTAGGGACCAGATTTTCCACACTTGTTACAAACAAAACCCTTTTTTAACGAGACTGATGAAGGAAACAGGGTTCCATTATGAAACCATCCCACATCGATGACCCCAATCTCTTTTCACTATCCTCTGTGGAATATCTTTTCACTACTTCCCGATTCTTCAAGAATATTTAATGGTGTCAATCATTTCATTTGATGACACATGAATCGTAGGTATCCATGGTATATTTCAACCATACATAACCATTATCTTTCTACATCAGAATCTTTTTAACAGAAAAAGAAGCTTTGTAGAGTAAATATAAAAATATCAAGAAAATTGTTCCAATGTTGATCATCTGGAGGATTTTCCCAAAGGAGAAACACCATGGTCTGTACTTCAATCGTGCATTAACACTTTATGGGTGTGTACCCTAGCTAACAAGAAAACCCAATGCCCCAACCAATTTTTTCTATTGTCCAAACATTATAAAAAACCAAACCAACCACATAATGTAATAATCCCATAGGGAATCCCAAAACATTTCTCACAATGGGGCCACCAATAAACACATCACTCCAATATAACAACAAATAACCAAAAATAGTGTTAAAACAAGAGGGGTTCTTGAACTAAATACACCCCATAACAACATTCACAAAAACACATAAGATACACTACCCATACCGGTTATCAAGACATCATATTTCCACTAAAATCATATCATTGAAAAAAATGGGTCAGCGGTTAGTGCATCCTCCAATGCTACTCCATGGGCCTCACACATGCAGGTTTATGGCCCTACCAGGAAACCTCCTCATATCCATATCAGCACACATCTAGAAATCCCATTAACCATCCATATTCACACACACACACAGAGACATATTTATATATATCCATGCATTTAGTCACTCAGGAAAATACCAAAGTATAAAAAAAAATCTTTCCAATCTACAAAACCAAAATAAGAAACTGAAACTATCATTTCTCAAAAATTCTACCCACAAAATGAAAGCAAAAATCAAATCATAAAATTGTTTTCTGAATATCATTAATCGTTAAAATAAAATATCATGTTCATGTCACACAGATTAGTTTCAAAAACTATCACCACATTTCAATACACAATAAATTTTATGACAAACTCTATTTTAGCAATATCCAACCCTTTAAAAATCATATATCCTCATTTGAAACATTTTCTCCAAAAATTCATTTTTCTCTTTTTAAGATCCCATTAAATAACAATTCAAAATTCATCTTCAAAACCCACACATAAAATCCAGAACACTAAATTTAATTATAAAAAATTTTCAATGGATTAAAAAATTCTACATTAAATATATTTTTAATACCCACATTAACATAATTCATAAATTTAAAAGAGGTGTAAACAAACAAATTACCCTTCCAATAAAATTCAGAAATTACATTTCTACTCGTTTGGAAAACAAACATTTTCCACATTACTAGAAAACCATTTAAAAAAATTACCCTCCCTAAATAGAAACCAGTTTTTATATAAAACCATGTTTGCATAATTCCAAAATACATGGACATAAGATAATGTGATATAAAACTATTGTCGGTGTGTGACATGAAAATATGGAAGGTGGCCACACACCAATCAGTTCACCACTATTGAGACTATTTTTGAAAAATATCCCTCACACCAAGTGACTTATCTGGCTCATCGATCATACGGAGACTATTTACCGAACTCTATTTTTATTTCCCTAATCATCAACGAACCAAAAAAACAAATAACTCAGACAAAACATAACTTCCATTGGGGACTTGAAATCGGTTACAAACTGTCCTATCCAGGAATACTTCCTTCTATATGAATATCAAGTCTATAAAATCCTAGAACCATTCTAACTAAATTTTTTTCACAAAATAAAAAGACCCAAAAGTGAAAAAATCCCTCTAATAAAATTATTTCATGAACTAAATCTGGTCACCATAAAAAATGGCACCTAACTCATTCTATGGCAAGGACCATAAGGCGTTCTCGATCCCCATGGGCTTGTAAAAGTTACCTTGTATAATAAAAATTCATTTGGAAAATATTTACCCATGTTTAGAAACACAAAACCACAAATAATGATGAATAAACAGAATCTCCAAATTTATCCTAGATAGGACTTTTAAAAAATAAAAATAGAAGTATATGGTTTTTGAAAAATCACATGATGGAAACAACAAATAATTAGAGGAATACACTATATAAGAACCAAATCAAGGAAAGTGATCATCATTCCCAAGCCTTCTCCACAACGCGGCGCCACGGAAAGAAGCCAACACTCCTAATTTTCATCACCAAAGACCATTCCTTTACCTGTTAAATCATAGACAAGTCTACTTAAACCCAATTTTGTATGTATGCAATAAGACTATGACCATTAAGATCCCACACAAAATAGATTCAATGTGATAAAAAAATTTAAAACAATAATATTTCTTGTTTTATACACAAAATGTGCTTGTATGAATTTGAAAGACATACAACATGAATAGAAAATGTTTTTTAGAGGGATAATTTATGAAATGAACACATTAAAATAAAAATCACATGCCAATGAATTTTCAAGCCAAAAAATGTATTATGATGGTATGTATAAAGTATCCAATGAGCACTAGTCATGGAAAATAATACTAGGCACTATTTTGTTGTGGTTCTTAGGAACTTTACATCTTGGTAAAAAGTAACCATAACAAATATCAATTTAATTAATGAGACACTATTGGGAGAATAATCTATAACCTAGTGTTCCCCAACAACATCAACATAACTGATTAGTTAGTTTTTTCTTCATTAAATGTGCTACATGAAACATGGAATAGAACCCTAAGTGTCACTAGCATACTAGTAATTGTCTGCCCACCAAGCTACACATGTTTCCTTTTTTGGGATCAAAGAAGTCCCAAATATTATAAAATAACTTTTTTAAATGAAAATTATATTTATAAATCACACACACAATAAACTTCCTACACACATGGAACAAAATCTCAGTTTTCACATTAAAATTCATTTTAACCACCCATTAACACAAAAAACAGTACACAAACATATCCCATACATTTCTCGTAATTTAATAAATCATTCCACCAATTTTAAAATATTATCAAGACATTTGAAATAAAAAATCAATAGTTTTTCTTTAAAACCCCTATTTTAAGAACATAAACCCTCCAAAATAGTACCTCACCATCATTTTCACACATTTTGTAACTCAATAAACAATTTGATATATATATATAAAATAACATCAGGGATTATAACAATCTTTTTCTCGTAAAACCCATTCAAAAAAACAATTTCTTGTTCAAAGGAACACACAATCCCTACCGAAGCATATTTTTCTTCCAAATTATCATTAATAGACCATGTTCATATGTTTTAATGTGACACTATATGATACCATTAGAGTTACACAAGAAAATCACATCATTTCTTGAAAACCTATACATTAAAATTAAAATCTTTATATGTTCCATCAAAAATAGATTTATCACCACACAAAACAAATATATAACATAATATATATCTAAATCAACCAATCTAACTCATCATAAAATTCTACCACATGTAATTACTGATATTTGGGTCAAAATCCCAAATCATTGGGTGAAACATCAATCACACCACCCCCACACCACAATGGGAAGAAAATGAACACCAGTCAATTTTGTTTAATAATGAAACACATAATTAATCCCTAGGTATGAAACCTTGGAATATGGACATTTGAAACTTTAATAAGGAGGGGGAAAATGGTAATGAAATGGAATGAATGATATATGAATTCACATACTTGAGAAACATTGAAGAAATAACCCCAAATACACTGTTAGTTGAATCAAAAAGCAAACAAAATTATTTAATGGTTTTAATAATGCTGAGTAGGTCAAGCGGGGACTGAAATGGGTGAAAAGTGTAATTAATTAATGATTTATTAAAGAATAAAATTTCCTTTGAAAATATAAATGATTTGAGAATCCTTGATGGAATTTACCTTAATCCACGATTTTGATAACATCTAAATTGGTAAATGGGAACATGTTGTCCACCTAGGGTTTTTTTACATTGTTGAGAGGTGGAATGATAAAAAATGTTAAAAAAATAATCAGATGTAGAAGAAATAAAATATTTTTTTAACCTGTAAATGGGCTAATGTGTTGGCCCAATGGCAAAATAAATAACCAAAATCAACCATGATTATATATTCCAATAATTTATAAATGGTTATGGTGGATTTAATAGGCCATGGGAGGCCATGTAGGAATTGGAATGGGAGTAAAATGTTAAAAAAAGAATTTATACAACTTTTAAAAAATTGGAAATGGGCTCACAGGTTGCCCAAATCTAGAAGAACCACCATTTTCTTGAAAATTCCTAGGAAACCACCACAAACAATGAAATAATAGAATATATATAAATAATACGTTAAAAATAAGGCATGGATGTGACAAAATCGAAATAGATTTTTCATGTTCTGACAAAAAATAATGAATTGTTTATCTTCAGTAGTGTTGATCCATTGTTCAGAACCAGGGGATCAAAAGTCCCATTGATATAAGGTGGACAATTCCTCATGATAGACTCAATAGAATTTATTTCCCTTCATTGATCATTTTAAATTCTTTCACGATTCATATCATGAGGAATATATATGTAAAAAGAAACAATATTTTTCATTCCACATCAAATAGAATTTGGTTTCATGAAAGGATATTCATTGCATTGTTCATCACAATCAGCATTAAAGTTGTTCCTTCATATTCTATCCACTGAATAAAAAACATTTAATAACAAATAAAAATCATATTGGTGTACCACATAATAATTAAAACCCATTAATCATATTTCTATATCACTACACCATCCATTTTATTCTATAGAACCCCAGGTGCATCCTAGATAATTTTTATCCTCTCATATTCAAATCATTAATGATTGCTCATTAAGGTTTCTAAATTTCCAAATATTATCCCATGGGACTATCAAACAATGTTTGCAGTAAGGATCATATTTATGATCTATCTCTTGATGAGTCATACTCAAAGCATTTTTTTTTGATTTTTTCCCCTACATATATTTGTGTCAAATCTAAATCCACTATTAGAATTTAGACAGGGTCATATTTCTTGCATACCACTCCCTCTAACCTTTAACGAAATTCCCTGACATTTTCCTCTAGATTGACTCCTCCTTAGACATATCCTTAGGTACATGTCCTTATGGATATCACTAATATTTTATCATCCTAGTTCCTAGTGGTTTACTAAAATTATTATCTCACACAAACTATAGATACCCACAGTTAACATAAATAGACATTAGAACATTTTGTGGATTATTTACTATATTACACAAACACATTCCCAAAGAACATATTAGTTTAGTTTCCTTATAATCATGGAAACATAAACACTAGCCAATAAATTAGATACATCATCTTCCACTATGTTCATCATAAATCGAACCCTTATTAGATATATCATATATTATACATATCATCATAACATTGGGAAAGGAAACCTAAGAAAGGGTAAGATCAGATACTCAGTAAAGGAATACAGGGGTGATTCCTAATCATAATATGAAAAAAAAGAAATAATAACATTAGAATATCATTTTATGATCATACCATGTATATCAGTGATCATATACAATGGTCATTGAATGAGGATTGTAATTTTATAAGACATGAATCATAACGGAATCAAGAGCATAAGCCATGAAACAATAACATCAGAATAATAATTGATATTATATAAGACACATAAACAAATAAAATTATTTCCATTGGAGTCATGGATTACTATTATTACCATCATAGTACAATTTATTTACACCCTAGACCATATTATTTGTCAATATTTACTCCTAAACCATCTTAGTAGAGAAGGTTATCTCCAATTAACATTTTAGTAGAAAAATTAATTTACTGATCTAGGTTTACTCCACATTCTAGCCATGTCTATATCAATAGATTTAAATTTGTAACAAATTTATTGGATAGATATATAGGTCACATCCTTCACATAATGAAATCATACATATATATGCAACATGTCATAAAAATTAATTGTGTCATAACACATGAATTAATATGGTCATCATAAACATATCATCAGAACATAACCTATGTATAAAATATATGTTTTATAATAATTTAATAATAGTATAACTCATGTAAATAAAACGTTTTTGAAATCATATAACCCATATAGTAGAATCATGTTTCATCAACCTAATTCCAATGAAACATATACCATTTAGAAAAATAATATGAAGGGAACACTTAGATCATATCTCCATTAAGGAATTATTAAAACCAATGGATGTCATATTAGATGTAAAATAACATTGTATTATCATTTAAAACAATTCTTAGGGAAAAATCTATTTTTTAAATGAATTTAAAAACATAAAAAAATTAAATAATTTTCAATGAATTTTATTTAAAACATATAAAGGATGATTGAAACCATTTAGAAAATATTTTTCATTGAAACCATCCTTGAAAATTAAAATGTAATATTTAAGGATATGATTGGAATATTAAAAAATATTTTTGTCCATGTCGTACACATTAAAACAAAGAGTACTTTCATATTGTCTATAGTAGTAAAAAGAGCCTTGAAAATAAGATGAAACAAGTATTCCTTTTAAAAAAAATTTGTAGAATGGAAAAAAAATTGGTGCAAATTGATTTAAAAGTCATGGTATAACATTTTTAAAAGATTTCTATAAAACAAGGTTATGGGAGAAAAAATATTTCCAAAAAAAAGTGATTATAAAGGTTGAATTTTCATAAAAAAATTAATTAATCAACTAAACATCCAAGGAGTTTAAAAAGGTATCAATACATGAATGTGAAAAAATCCCTTAAGGATTGGAAAATTCATTAGATTTTAAGAGATATTTATCATATTATTTCATCAATAGAATCATAATAATAAACAATCCTCATAAATTATGAGATTTTAAGAATAAATGTTTACCACTTTGGTAACATTGATGAAAAATCTACATGAAGTAATAACATAAAATAATGCATAAAATATCATTAAATGAATGAGATTCATTATATAATATTACTAAGCATATTATAAAATCCTCATAAAATAATATAGATGCATCAAATTACATGTGTTTCAAAGAAAGAAAATTGAGACAAAATTACTTTACCATTTTTAAAACTTTTAAACCTTATAACCGATGAAATAGAGATCATAAAATGGATATATAAATACTAATACATTTTAGGGTAATAATCATATAATACAGTAAATAATTTTATATAAAACACACAAAATAAATGAGTTGTGAATACAACATAAGACTCACAGAAATAAAAGCTAGACTACATATCCACATACCTTACGATAAGACTCCCATCGTACAAGATTAATTCTCAACTATACTAAAAATAAGTTTACAAAACATCCATAACAGAACCATAATAATATATTTAATACCGTATCATTTATACTTATGACTTTATATTTCCTAGTTATTGACAAATCCTTGTTAAATTTATGTTTTTTTAATTATCGCGTAGTTTTTCTTACATGTTTCAACATGTTATTCAAATTAATATTGCATATATAATTATTTCATCATATTCATAGATATAAAAATGATATAAATATCATATATATTCTGTATCCTTGTATCCATAATATTTAATAAAATATAGAAATATAAAATTAAATATACCATTAATGGAGATAGTGGGTCATACGTACGCATAAACATTGTTTCTATTTTTTTGTTGTATTAAATGAAATAATAAAAATTGAATGTATTTATATTATTAATTTATAATTATTATTTAATATATATCACATAAGTCTATTTCATCATCCATAATATATTCCATGCAATTTGTGAATGAATCACATCACTTTGAGGAGACAATAGTCTACACATCCAGAAAAGATTATATCGTATACCCACAGAATAAAAAAGAATGATGTAATGTGATATATAGTAATTATATGAGCATAATGAAATCATAAATATCATAGATATAATATAAATTATTATTTCAATCATTATTACCAAGCTTTAGAGGTGGTAAAGGAAGAACAAATGACATTGGTTTGGTAGGCAGTAGTATGTCGTAAACATGATTAGTTATTCAGTATCCCATTTGATGCTACTGTGTGTGATTGTTGGCCATAACCATAATATAAAAAAATTATTATTATATTGAGGATAATGATTTTATTATATAATTATAGAATAAGAATAATATAAGTGGTATATATAGAAATAAAAAACATCTCATTAATGGATGTTAGCTCTCCTTTGGGTAAATCATTTTGGTTTTGACAAAAAAACCTAAATGTATTTACATATACTCAAAGTGAGGCCTATAATTTGATAGGATAGATATTGTGAGTATATTTTTATAGGGGTTATCTAAGAATAATGTCTTCAAAAGGATGAATAATTGAGGGTTCTAAGTGTCTTATTATAGTGGTGAAGGAGTGGCATTCATGTAAATATAAAAAAGTCAAAAATATTGAGAAAATGCCTTACATTATGTGACCAAAATAATAGTCAATTATTGGATTAGAAGGGGTATATAGTATAAATATTCCAGAAAATGTGTTTCTTAAAAGTATCAAGGCCTTTTGTTTCCCATATGTTTATAGATTAACTACTACGTAAGCTTATTTTTACTATAATCATTGTAATTACATTCAATGACATTCCCAAATATTTTTGGTATGAGACTATTTTGTCCTTAATATAAAATATATATTATTTAGATTCCAAATATTTAATCTTATTTTTAAAATTCTAATCCCATAATTAGGAGAAATTAATTAAAAGTTAATTTTGTTGATATATCGAGAAAACAGATTTAAAAATGAATACAATCAAAACATTTAAAATGTTTTGATATAAAATTTAAATGTGATATTAATTCCAAATTCATTCATTGAATTTATTTGTATATAAATATAATATTTGTAATTTGAATCCAATTTAATATATAACTTATCTATACAATTAAAATATATTAAAAGATATTTTTCTATTAATATTCAGTATTTTACACTACTTAGATAAAATTATGTATTTTCGAAAAATAAATAAAAAAAACCGTAATATATTTTTGACATTTTTATTTTATGAATAATTATTTTATCTAAATAAATTTTTATAAATATCGAATTTTTTTAATTATTATTCAATATACAATATAAAAAGTCATTATTTTGAGATAATGATATTTTCAAAACATATAAAAACATTAAGAAATTTTACGTTATCTGTATTATTTCCCTATATAAATCAATAATATTTTAAAAAATAGTAATTATTATTCATATTACTACAATCAATGGAAATGTTATAACTATCTTAATTGAATAATTACAAAATAAAAAGTTGTTTCATAGAAACAATGTGTTGTGTATAATGAAAACTAATCTAGTGTTTCATGTAGTGAAAATTTAACATGGTTTAGAGAATAATGAATTATTAATCTGGTGTATCATATAATACAATTCATCAAATAAATATAATTTATTCAAAATATAAGTTAATAAAACCTTCCTGAGTCACATTCGACCCCCTTAAAATGAATTTATACCTCGAAATTCATCACAATGATACAAGTAACAGATGAAAACTCAGATTCATCTTATCCAATATTTCCATCATAGCTTCCTCAAACTGGTGGTCTTTTTAAAAAACATTGACTGGGTGAGTGGAATTTTTTTATATTAAATTCTTTGTAACATCGATAATTTCATCCAGTTGTTCCTTGTAAAAAAGATATTGTTTAATCAATATGATTTTTGAGTACATTAAATGTGAAGGTCCAATTATGTAATTACATTAAGAGACATATAGAACACATAATGGAATTTTGAGAAGTTTAATGGAATCTCAATGCATGAGGCTACTATCCAAATATGATATATAATTTCAATGTGACTGATATACATTGTTATTGGTTTCAATTTCTCTGTGAATCTCATAACCTTATTCCATGGATATATTATTAGAAACACCTTATCACAAACATAAAATTATTAATCATATATATAGTTATTAGAAAAACACTTTTACAGAATTTTATCTGACTTGTTTTGTTTCTTAATTTCTCTAATCTTCTCTAACATTTCATTATTGATCTCATGTTGAATTTGACTTCATTCTCTAACGTACAGACATATTATTGATGAAATGCATTTTTTTACATTTATAGATTTATATGTAGCCATTCTAATTCTTGAGTGAAAGATATTGTTGTATGTAAACTCAACTACATTAAGGTGTTGTTCCAAACCACCTTTGTAATAAAGAGAACAAGATTTCATCTTATCCTTTAGGGGTTGAATTTTTATTTTAGATTGAACATACATCCTAGTATGATAATTAGTGACAAAACACAATTTTATAACCATATATTGGTAAATAAATTTCCAAATAGTTTAGGTAACACTCAGATAATGATTATATATAATAAAAATAGTAATACATGACACCTTACCACTTTTATAATGTATATCCTAGAATGATAATCCAAAGGGAACTCTTATCTAATATTGATGATGTGTGATAACATAGTATGTCAACTGAATACAACCCATATATAATTATTCCAATTAATGGTTTTGTGGAGTCCAACAACAAAATGCATATCGATGTTCTCCCAATTCTATTCTGGTATTGATAATGGATACAACATCCCATTATAATTATTTTTGTTTAGCATTATCTTCGTTGCATACAAATAATCATTATACCAATTCTACAATATATCTCTTCACTCCATCCCACCCAAATTATTATTTCAAATATCTATATGTTATCATAATTATATAATGAATAGATAACAGAGAACAGTGAGATTTCTATAACATATCCTTCAAATATGGTTTAGATGGAATACATACATGGTTCCTGAACCTTATAATTCTTTTATGATAAAGGTTAAAATCCTGAATATTTCTAGAATTTAATTGTAGATCTAAAACATCCTTCTACAAATTATAAATCATTAATTTGATAGATGGGTGTAAATTCAGGTGTGAAGGATAATATTTTTCCCCCTACATCATTATTTCATGATCTATAAACTGTAAATCCAAAAATATTAGAGCTTTTGTGGTACTCATCATCGATAGGATAACACAATCCTTTCCACTAAATGAATTTTCCACCTTGTTCACTTTATATGGGTGGTAATTTATTATGCTATGACAATCCTTAATCATCTATAACAATCTTCTCTGATACATGTTCAACTCCTTTTATGTGAATATATAATTACAACATTTATTATCAGTATATATATCACACTTTTCTGAATAGAGATATTTACTCCACATATTTAATATATAAATTACTACTTCTATCTCTAAATCATGAGTTCGGTAGTTCTACAATTGAATCTTTATTTTTCATGATGTGTAATGTAACACCGCGAGATTTTATAAGAATTGTTCATTTTAATTTCATTGATGTCTTGTGTTGTACGTTACTCCAAAATTATCTTGCGCTATACGCAACACCGTTTTATCTTGCAGTATACGCAACACTAATCTTGGATCGTGTTAAACACAATTTCAAGTTTGTTTGATAGTATTTATTTAATGCAACATTGAGTGTCTATATATATATATGAAATATGGTTGGATATTGTTATACGCAACAAAAAAGGAGTCTTTCACTACACGCAACACTGACTTGGCTTGCATTACACGCAATCACGACCTTCCTCGATAGCGTGTGTAGTACACAATAACGGGTTTCACTAAACAACGATATATTATTAAAATAATATATAAACTAGCCATTATAAATAGTAATACCAACTATTTGAATTTTTTTAAATTTTATCTTTCAAAATGGACAGAATTTTTGGATTCGTTATATCGAAATTCTCCTAGGGTGAATTTTTGGTATTTTTCTGAAAACGTTCAATTTTTTATGAATAGTGAAACCACTAAGTGGTAGTTAAAAAACTGAATTTTTCCTAAAACTTAATTTTACCGCTTCTGTGAATGAAATTTCAAAAATCCGAGAGTCACGGCTGATGTCAACAAGTAAAATGTGGTTCAATGAGATGAAAATAATTTTTTTGTGGATAGTATCTTTTTACTTTTTTTACCGCGGTAAATAGTACATAGGGTAATTAAAGGTAAAATGATATTACTATTACCCTAACACATGTCCTAATTCTACTGGATAAGTTTAACTCCACCAAAAACAACCTTATGAATATAAAATGACCATTTAGATCCACTTGGATTAGATTGGGACATTTAATATTATTTTATTTAAAGAATAGTTAAAATAGTTAAAATCAAAGTTTAATAACTAAAACATTTCTATTATAGGGTAATACATAAGATAAATTCGATTATAAATATTCATTAGAAATATAAAAAGATTTCCTACATAATGGTATTTTATTTATATTTTTTAGACTTTAAATAATCTATTTTTTTTGACACAACATTGAAGCAGTAATTACATTTTTAAGGAAATATTAACATAATTGATGTTATAAATGCCCAAATAAATTTAATTTGAGACTTTTTATGAATTACACTAATTTTCTAAGTTAATATGTCATGTTAGTGTTGATTTAATTAACTTGGTTCGAACTTATCATTCTGTTATGATTTTCACAAAAATCATGTACCAAATAGACAACTTGGGGTTCGTTTGGCTTGTTATGGTAAGTTTATTAACAATATAGGGTAAGAGACCAAAAATTCATGGTAAAAGTTAAATTATTTAACTTAGAGTTAAATATAATTGATAAGGTTAAAATAATAACCTAAAAATGTCTAAATCTTATTGGATGAGGGGATTTAGACCCATCCCCACTTTATCATTGAAATAAGACCCTTTGGAACCATTATAAACCGAATTTTACTTTAATATAAAATAATATTTTTTGATTTTCCTAAGTTGTACCTCTCCTCCCTTATAAAAGGGCACCTCCTCCCTCTCCTCCTCACAACAATTTGAGCATTCAAGCTCAACCAACCCCTTCCAAAATCTCTTCTCCACTTCCCAAGTATCATCCTAGAGGTCCTGGTCTTCTTCAAAGTCCATCCAATGTTCTCTAATAGGAGGTTAAGAAAAGGTGCTTCAAAAAGAGGAAGTTTGGATACATATGAAGCATATCAGACATAAGGTAGGGGATAACATTGCAATCTCATTTTTTTTTATCCAAGATTGATTATGCATAAATATTTACCGGGGTTATGTTTATCATCCATGTTCATAATTTCGCAAAACGTTTTTATAAAATGTTTACTATTCATCCATTTATGATTAAAGTCATTTTTACCCTCTTACCACATGGTATGGAAGGAATCTTCTGTCGTTTTCAATACGAGGTACTTTTTGACTTTTTCGAAAAAAAATTACGAGAAGAATTTTTTTTAACTTATACGGCATGAAAGGATTTTTACAGTTTTATAATGCATTATTTTCATGAAGCTTTCTCAAAATGATTTCATGTCTATTTTTGACAAAATCGTTTTTTATTGAAATTTCAGGACATTTTGTGAATGGAAAATGATTTTTACAAAGAAATGATATTTTTCTCAAGAATTTATTTCAAGGGTTTTATCAAAACCATTTTTCATCTAAGATAACAATATTTCATATGTGTATGCTTCAAGTATAGTGTCTTTATGATTTACATGGTTTCAATTTTCTTATTATGATGATGATATACATTTCTTTTATATGGATTATGTGATGATGAGATGATGTTTATGAAACCCATTTCTTTTCATTGGGTTATTATGAATGATGTATATTTATCTTGTGGCACAAGTAAGAATGATTTCATTATGAGATGGATGGGACCTATATCTCCCTCCAATGCATTGGGTAAAGATTTATATCTCATTAGATAAACATGGCTGAAACGGTATGTTAATACGATTCACTACTAGACAAGAACGTGAAGTGAACTCGATTCAGAAAGGGACTTTGTCTACTAAGATGGTCTTGGCAGCAATACCTTGACTACTATGGAAATCATATCAAGTGCTTAATGTTTTTCCACAATTACATGATTTATTCCCATGCTATTTTATTAGGAGTAATGTTTCTTTATGATATATGCCTTACGTACTTCCATGATTTATATATTTGCTCATGATTTTGATGTTAAGATTTATGTTCATGTTTTCGCATTCAAATGTTTATGGATTCTTTCATGATCTTTATGGTTACCCTTACTGATCATTTGAGCTCACCCCTATATATGTTTTATTTTTCATAGGATTTCAAGAAAGGTTTTATGTAAGAAAACAAAAGGGGAAGATCATTATGGGAGATGTTGAAGATCTTTCACCACGATTAGAAGATTTCGTTCTGAGTTTCCAAATACACTAAACTATTACGGTCCTTGTGTGTCTGTTTTTGTTATGTATTAAGTATTCCGCAAAAGAAATGTAATGTCTATCTATGTCAGGCTACGGGTCTCTACAGTTGGTATCAGAGGAAATGTTTATTCATCCTTTCGAAACTAGGATGCGAAAACTTTAGTGATATCGTGAAAACTTTAGTGAGACCCCTAGAGTTATTTCAAAGGTAGGTCTAGGGATGTCCCTAAGGTTTAGTAATGTTCCTAAGTGTAAGTATAAGTATAGGTTATTGTTTTATAATTATGGTAATGATCTTATAATTTAACCTATGTTGTTAAATATTGAAGTTACTCCCCCTTTAGTATGTTGTTTTACCTATCATGATTTTTGCCTCTCACACTATTATTTTTGTGTTTTAGAAAATGGATGGAAAGAGGAAGATTCACAATAATGGAGGATATGATGGACAATGGAATGATATTATTCATGAGCTACCAAATAAAATTGGATCTGGAAGTCTTTATATCGTTATTATGCCTAATCAGAAATCTCATAATGTGATCAATAATCTCAACTTCGGTAAGTTTTCTGACTCAGCTAATAAGAGAAAGATGGAGTTTCATGATGATCATAGCGGAAAAAATGTTCAATTTCCTCCATGTAAATCATGTGAGAAGAGGAATCAAGGAGAATGATTCAAAGGAACTGCAAGATGCTTTGTGTGTGGAAAAGGAGGACACAATGCTAGTAATTGTAAAGGAAAAGGTTTAGTTAACACCATGGAGAAAGATAATGGTATTGCTAAGACATCAACAATGGCTAAGTGTTTTAAATGTGGGATGTATGGGCATTATGCAAACCAATTCCCTAAGGGAAAATCTCATAAATAGAATCAGCATGGTCATATGGGTAGTATTTATGTGGATGATGAAGAAGATACTACAAATGATATATGAGATGGAAGAAATGATGAAGCTCAGTCAGTGGTTTAAGAAGGTAGTGTAATGATTGTCTTTTTATCAATAATAATGTATGGTACTATGGAATAAAGACACATCTAAGGATTGTTACACTATTATTTTTCCTAAAGTATTTGAATGTATATGTTGAATGGTACCGGTAACCATGAAAGGTTATTCAAATATTTTTGGATCATATATGATATGTGCATAATGAAAGGACAAGGAGATAGTGAGATTTTTGATAGTATTCATGAGCTCATGATTGATATAAGGACTAAGTGATGTCATGGTTTTAGTATATAGAAATTTTGTGATGTGGATAGAGCTAACTTTTGATAGCATTTGTGATTTCATTATGGTTCAATGGGTATTCATTTTTCAAGAGAATACATGGTTAAGGTATTCACGTGTTTGGAATGTGACCAACAAGATATATTGTTTTATATATGTGGAATAAATGATGGTATTCACATGCTGGGTTGGTAACATTTCTTGTGATCGTTTACATTATAAGATTGGATAGAAGTATTTCCGATAAGCCAAAAGGTTGGAATGTATTATGTCGGACATCAGATAGAATTGTTTTGGGCTAGAATTCTTTTTCAATACTATTTTTGGAATGTTGTAATAGTGATGTTTTAGAAAAAGGGAAAACCCATAGGATGGGTGAAAACCCATTGCGTCGAACAAGGTTGCTGGAATCGAACCCACAACTGAAGTGCGACAGGCCTTCATCGCCTACCACTGGCCTATGGGAAGACCTTGGTTAGTAGAAACTAGTTTTATTTTATTATGCGGTATTATAGATGAAGTATAAGTCCATTTTTGGAATCATATACGATTAACCTCATCATAGATGGACTTATGTATATAACTTTTTCTAACCTTATGTTTGAAACTGATGGAATGACCTGTCATTCTTTCGCATGATCTGCTAACACTTCACGGAAGACAAATTCAACTTCATTTCTTTAAGAGAAGAAGTGGAAATTGTTCAAGGCACAAACAACAGTGAGATTGTTCAAAAATCAAGTAAGTATTTCTTATAATTCAAAATTTTCAACTTTAGGGAAAGGATATTGAAAACCAAAAATGTTTTCCTAGTGCTATTATATCTTATGAATCAGATGGTACCTTAAATCATCACAAATCTATGACTTTGTGATTGTTGTCTTTTTCATAGCCATGTCCTCTATCACTCTCCATCAGATCATGATGGCTATATTTTTCTTCCATATCCATATTTTCACCTAGGTGGAAACCTAATGATTAGTTAATTTGGATAACTGTTACGTTTCATACATTAATTTTTTAAGTTACGTTTGTCTATTCCTTTTTACGATGTTCATTTTTATTAAAGAAACATTCAAGTAGTAAACCATTTATAACCCCGACGAATTTCGAGGGAGAAATTCATTTTAAGGGGTGTAGAATGTAACAACCCGAGATTTTATAAGAATTGTTCTTTTTAATTTCAATGAAGTATTCTGTTGTACGCTACTCCAAAATTATCTTGTGCTATACGGAACACCGTATTAGCTCATAGTATACGCAACACTAATCATGGATTGTGTTTAACAGAATTTAAAGTTTGTTTGATAGTAGTTATTTAATGAAACATTGAGTGTCTATATATATATATGAAATATGGTTGGATTTTGTTATATGCAACAACAAAGGAGTCTTGCACTACACGCAACCCTGACTTGGCTTCCATTACACACAATCACGACCTTCCTCGATAGTGTGTGTAGTACGAAATACAGGGTTCACTAAACAAAGATATATTATTAAAATAATATATAAACTAGCCGTTATGAATAGTAATAACAACTTTTTGAAAATTTATAAATTTTATCTTCCAAAATTGACTTCTTTTTTGGATTCGGTATATCGAAATTAGCCTAGGTTGAATTTTTGGTATTTTTCTGAAAACATTCAATTTTTGATTAATAGTGAAACCACTAAGTGGTAGTTAAGAAAACTAAATTTTTCATAAAACTTAATTTTTCCGCTTCTGTGAATGGAATTTCAATAATTCGAGAGACACGGTTGATGGCAGTAAGTAAAATGTGGTTCAAATGATGAAAATATATTTTGGTGAATAGTAACTTTTTACTTTTATTTCCACGGTGAATAGTAAATAGGGTCATTAATGGTAAAAATGATATTACTATTACCCTAACACATGTCCTAATTCTATTAGATAAGTTTAATTCGACCAAAAATAACCTTATGAATATAATATGACCATTTAGGTCCACTTGGATTAGATTAATACATTTAATATTATTTTATTTAAAGAATAGTTAAAATAGTTAAAATCAATGTTTAATAACTAAAACATTTTAATATAGGGTTATACATAAGATAAATTCGATTATAAATATTCATTAGAAAGATAAAAAGATTTCATACATAATGGTATTTTATTTATAATTTTTAGACTTTTAATAATTTTATTTTTTAATGACACAGCGATGATCCAGTAATTACCTTTTTAAGGAAATATTAACATAATTGATGTTATAAATGACCAAATAAATGTAATTTGAGAATTTTTATGAATTAAACTAATTTTCTAAGTTAATATGACATGTTAGTGTTGATTTAATTAACTTGGTTAGAACTTATCATTCTGTTATGGTTTTCACAAAAATCATGTACCAAATAGTGTCAAAATTGACATAATATTGTTTTTAAAACAAATATTATATTATTAATTGTTATTTTATTCCTAAAAATCTAAGGTTCGGAAAAATGACTTAGATAAGGATATATATATTAATAATAAACAACATGGTGTTATTTTGGCTAGTTATGGTATGTTTATTAACCATATAGTTTAAGAAAACAAAAAGACACTGTAAAAGTTAAATTATTTAACTTAGAGTTAAATATAATTGATAAGGTTAAAATAATAACCTAGACATGTCTAAATCCTATTAGATGAAAGGCTTTTGACCCATCCACACTTTAACTTAGAAATAAGACCCTTTGGAACCATTATAAACCGATTTGACTTTAATATAAAATAATATTTTGAGATTTTCTAAAGGTTCCCCTCTCCTCCCTTAAAAAAGGGCACCTCCTCCCTCTTCTCCTCACACCAATTTGAGCTTTCAAGCTCAGCCAACCCCTACCAAAATCTCTTCTTCACTTCCCTAGTAACATCCTAGAGGTCCTGGTCTTCTTCAAAGACCATCCATAGTTCTCTAAGAGGAGGTTAAGAAAAGGCGCGTCAAAAAGAGGAAGTTCGGATACATACGAAGTATATCGGACATAAGGTAAGGGATAACTTTGCAATCTCATTTTTTTCCAAGATTGATTATGCGTAAATATTTATTGGTGTTATTTTTATCATCCATGTTCATAATTTCTCAAAAAGTTTTCATAAAATGTTTACTATTCATCCATTTATGATTAAAGTCATTTTTACCCTTTTACCACATGGTGTGAAAGGAATCTTTTGTCGTTTTCAATACGAGGTACTGTTTGACTTTTCCGACAAAAGTACGAGAAGAATGTTTTTTGAACTTATACGGCATGAAAATATTTTTACGGTTTAATAATGCCTTATTTTCATGAAGCTTCCTCAAAATGATTTCTTGTCTATTTTCAACAAAATCTTTTTCTTTTAAATTTTCATAAGATTTTGTGAAAGGAAAATGATTTTTACAAAGAAAGGATATTTTCCTCAAAAATTCATTTAAAGTGTTTTTCCAAAACAATTTTTTATCTAAGATAAAAATATTTCATAAGTGTATGCTTCAAGTATAGTGTATATATGATTTGCATGGTTTCAATTTTTTATAATGATGATGATATCCATTTCTTTTATATGGATTATGTGATGATGGGATGATGTTTATGAAACCCATTTCTTTTTGTTGGGTTATTATGAATGATGTATGTTTATTTTGTGGCACAAGTAAAAATGATTTCATTATGAGATGGGTGGGACCTATATCTCTCTCCAATGCATTGGGTAAAGATTTATATCTCATGAGATAGACATGGCTGAAACGGTATGTTAATCCGATTCAGTACAGTACAGGAACGAGGAGTGAACTCGATTCAGAAAGGGACTTTGTCCACTAAAATGGTATTGGCAGCAATGCCTTGGCTACTATGGAAATCATATCAAGTTCTTAATGTTTTTCCACAATTACATGATTTCTTCCCATGCTATTTTATCAAGATTAATGTTTCTTTATGATATATGCCTAACATACTTCCATGATTTATGTATTTGCTCATGATTTTGATGTTTAGATTTATGCTCATGTTTTTGCATTCAAATGTTTATGGATTGTTTCATGATCATTATGCTTACCCTTACTGAGCATTTGAGCTCACCCCTTTATATGTTTTCTTTTCCCCAGGATTTAAAGAACGGTTTTAGGTAAGAAAAAAAGGGGGAAGATCATTATGGGAGATGTTAATGATCTTTCACCACGATTAGAAGATTTCGTTCTGAGTTTCCAAAGACACTAAACTATTACGGTCCTTATGTGTATGTTTTTGTTATGTATTATGTATTCCGCAAAAGTAATGTAATGTCTATGTATGTCAGGCTTCGTGTCTCTACATGTAATCTATAAACATGTTGTCATGCATGATAAAACATCCCAATATCTAATTGGATTTAATACTATAGATTATAAAGCCTTATCCATCATAGGGTAATTTAGTTACAGGGACAGAAATTCAACCTCTATTTAGTCCAAAAATATTTTCTTCACATTCATTTTCTCATAGGAACTTGACTCCCTTCCAAGTCGACTTGGAATGTGTGTTAAATATTCATGAGAAATTATCCTCAATGATCAGTAATATCCAAACCATTAAAAATTCAGATCATATTCGACATACATGTTCTAGGAAAAAATCAATTAATATTTGTCATTGATGTATCCATAAATATTCCATGTCTCAATATTATTTAACACACAAAATGAAAACAAATATTGCTAAAATTCAAACTTAAAAAATTTCAGGCATTTTTTCCTTCCTTAGGGTCATTAGTAAAATTCTCAAGTGGTGTTCTTGATCATCCTTTCGATTTGACTAAATAAATAAATAATCTATAAAGAAAACCACAAACTAATTATGGTATTATCAAAATACCATATTCATAAAATTTAGGAAGATATTAGTTCAATTAGTAATTCTGAGAAGCTTCAATATATATTCATAGTGTCCATACATTATATGGAAAGATGTCTTAGGAATATCCTCTTTATTAATCTTAAATTTAATTTATCCAGAAGGATAATCAATGTTGGAAAATTATTGATCTTCATATAGCTGATAAAATAGGTCATCAATACAAGTAAATGGATACTTTTTATTGATTTTGATCTTTTTCAACTCACTGTACTCAATGAAGACTTTCATTGGTCAAAATTTCCTTTTCAAAAAATACTAGGTTCACCCCATGGTGACACACTTGGATAAATGAACCTCCTTTTAGGTGTTATTGGAGTTGCTTCTATAAATCCTTAAACTTAATTCAATCTGTTATATATGGAGTCATTGAAATTGGTGTGGTACTAGGTATGATTGCTACTGGAAATCTACTTCATGTTTTGGTGATATACTAAAAAATCCTTCTAAAAATAAATCCAAAAAAATATCCAATAATAGAAATTTCATCGATGTATAGTTTCTCTCTAACCATTTGAGATAAAAAATCCTTATGAATGGTAATTAAGTCCCATAAATTGGAGTAATCTCTGTAGGAATTTCATAAATTTCATTACATTGAGGGACAATTATATGTTGGTTTAAAATATCAAATATAACATACCTTTCATGAAACGTGATGTGGTATTTAGGAATAAAAATGAAATCCATGACTAAGATGACATAAAAATGAAATATTTGAAGAATAAAATGATTTTTAGGAAGCACATTCCCACAAACATCAATAAGAGAGGAATAATACACTTAATATTTGATCGCCGAACAAATATGGGGTTTCATTGTAAATTCCACATATAATAGTTTGAGAGGAATATTAATACCATTATAATATATTTTACATATAACAGAGTGGGTAGATCCATATTCAAATATGAATTTAGTAGTTCTAGATTTTATGGTAAGTGAAGCTTTCAACATGGGGTTACCACACCCATCGTGGGAATTAGTGATCCTATGAGATGTTCTCGTGTCCCTTACCTTAAAATGTTTTTGAAATCGATCATCATCATTAACCCTCAGGTGTTTTTGTTGGTTGGAATGATTCCAATTCTCTAAACAATTGTTGCACTAATGTGTTGGAGGATCATTCCATGCAGCATTATCATTATTCTCATTTTAGATATCTTCATACCTTCACTTCTGCAGTAAGCTTTCCAATTACCTACCTTTCATCACGTAAAACATTTATTATACCCCTTAAGACAACATTTCTTATGCTTCATACCCCACTTAGAACATGAAAAAAAATTCATCTTATTTATTCTTTGTTTTTCAGATCTTCCATTGAACTCTATCCCCATTTATCATGTCAAAACCTTGAGATTGATATGTATCTAAAACCTTAATTTCAACCGTCATAAAACAATTCAAAATCTCTTGAAACCTATTGAGGTCTCTAATGTATAGTAATATCTGAAGACATGGTTTTAATACAATGAATAATACATCATCCTTACTTTATGGTTGAATGATAATTGTAGAAAAGTACCTTAAAAGTCCAATAAAATTAACCTCATAGGTACCAATTGATTCATAAGCATATTACAGTAATGTAAGGAACTCCTTATCTTTATTCATATTAAGAACAAGAGGAAATTAATTATTGAAGAAAAATTTCATAATCAAATACCAATCCATGTAAGAAATCACATCTTTTTTTCTTTGTATTATTGATTAGAGTCCACCAATGGTCCTATTCACCTTCTAATTGATAATCATACATAAAATTTTTTCTAAATAATGAATAATGGAAAATATGTTTTCTATGGTATTGATGCATTGTTAAGAAACAAGTAGATTATAAGACCCACAAATAGAAGGTGTACATTGTTTATGACGAACTTGATAAAATTTTGTTCATTTGATTTCTCATTTTGAAGTCCACCGTGATTAATATATTGGGATTGTTTGGTGAGGATAATAATAATAATTTTCAATCAAAATCACTTAGAATTCAGTTTCTTATTAGTAATTGTTTCTTATTTTCAATTAAATTATTTAATATCGTGGTTCGTTTTTTTCTATAAAATGAATAAAAATATAAAATTTTTGAGTAAGAAACAATTATCATAGTGGGGAACCACATAATCATGAAAAAAAACATATGGGATGTCTAAATCATTAAACCATCCTTTTTAATCATTATTTACATAGGTTTATCCAAGTTATTTCATGGGAAAATAATATTTAAATTATTTATTATGGTTCATAGAGTGTTTGTGAATTTAAAAATCATATCCTTTAAGATTATCAAACTAGGTCTACAACATGAACCATTATTTTTAACTAGTTGTCGACCATTCCTAGTTCAATATTGTGTTTTCAGTGTTGCTACCCCTTGAACATTTGTTCTACAAGAACATAAATTTATACAATCTAGATGGGTATTTATTTCTTAGAAACCATGCTCTCAATCCTTTTCCAAAATTCTAGGATAATTTCCAATACATTGATTCATCCTTTGACTTTTCATTATATACATGTCCTTAGAGATCTCACTCAAGTTTTATCATCCTTGTTACCAGAGGTTAACTAATATTTTTCTCTAAAACCAATGATGTCAACCTTTTTTTAACATATATATACATTACATCTTTTTTCTAGAATATATTATACATCACACAAACACACTCTCAAAGACCATATTATTTTAGTACCTTTGGAAACATAGAAACATAAGTACTGGTACATAAGCGAGACAAATCATATACTACTATGTTGTTCATAACAATCACCTAGTTTAGAAACATAATACATAAAACATATCCTAATAACATGGGGAAATGAAACATAACAATGCGTGAGACTAGATTCCCAGTAAAAGAAAAACATGGGTGATATGTTACCATAACATCAAAATATGGCTATGATTATATAATCATAATAATTTAATATCATACCCTATATATAAAATATCATATACATGATTCATGGAATAATTACAGAGTGTTCATCAGGCATGAATCATAATGGAATCAAGATCATAAGCCATTAAATCATCACATATGAATAATACATGGAATATTGGAAAAAACATAATCTTGTAAATTAATTTATACTGTACTCTAGGCTACTTTATAAGGCCATATTAGAGAAATGGGTGAACCTTCAGATCATATAAGAAGAGAGGTTCACTCCCATGACGATCTTAGTAATCAAGGAACATTACCAATACCATCTTGGTGGAAATGCCCATTTCTAATCTCTTTTCACTCGATATTGTTTCAATGTATATCTCATGACATATAAATATTTATCCAATTAATTAGAGGTAGATATTGGTCATGTCCTCCATACTTTGAAATCGTACATTTTCATTACAAAATATTATAAACATTCATCAAATCAAAACCCATGAAATCATATTAGTATCGTAAAAATTTAATCATATGATAAAAAATATAAAATAGATAGGTTTTATATTAATTTCATTATACATATCTTATTATATGAGGAGGGTTTAATAATCATATAATTCAAGTAAGATAATCATGTATCATAAACACCATCCTACAAAATATAAACTATTTTGAGAAAGAATATGTTTGGTTACAATGGATAATATCCCCAGTATAGTATTATTAAAGACAATGGATGTCATATTAGATGTAAAATTAATTGGAAGAATCATTTATAGAATTTCTTGATGAAGTTATCCTTTTTTCATTGGAACCCCCTATTAAATAATAATACATTTTTCAAATATTTTTCAATAAAAAAATATATATTAAAATAAATGAAGATTGAAAACATTTTGAAAAAATTTTCCTATTAAAATTTCCATGAAAAATTATAAATGAACGCTCAAGGAAATTATTGGTATTGGTATCCTTGATTTGTTTCCACATCATACTCATTAAAACAAAGATTCTATTCATATAGTCAGTAGAAGTAAAAAAGATAACTTATTATAACATGAACATAATATTCTAGTTATAACATGGTTTTAAAAGGTAAATAATTGGTAAACAATTATTTTAGAAAATTTGTTTTAATATTTTATAATTTATTTTTAATAAATATGGTTTTTCGAGAAAACGGATTTTTCTCTGAATAGAGAAACATGGTCTGATTTATATAAAAATATTTTCCTAATAATCTTAAGTACCAAGACTATACTTATAGTACCAATACATGATGATATCATGAAAAAAAAATTTATAGTAAAATTCAAGGTAATTCATGTGATATGTATCATAATATTTCATCAATGTAATCATAATCATAAAAAATCCTGATAAATGATGAAATTATAGAAATAAACTCTTACCGCTTTGGAAACATTCATTCAAAACACAAATGAAATAATAACATAAAATAAAGTAAAAAATAACATTAAAATAATTTGATACATGATATAACATTTCAATGGAAATTATATACCCATTGTAAAAGTTTATAGGTGAAAAAAATAACATGTAGGTCAATGAATAAAAATTGAGGCAAATTGCTTTACTGATATGGAAACATTTGAATAGTAATCCCAATGAAAGTGATATCATATAATAGATATATAAATATCCAAACATTTAATGATAATATTTATATAATGAATTAATGTAATGTATATACACCATAGAAAAGATACATGTGGTTCATAGGGTATAAGTATCATATAAATCAAAGTGAGACTAGAAATCCCCTTACCTTAAGTCTCGACTCCCACCGTACTCCTTAAATCATCCTGATTAATATAAATAATTATAAGATAAATATTTCATAGAAATGTACTCATATATTTAATACCATATATTAATTACATTTGAGTTTACATTACCACTTTATTAACAATTTTATGTTATAGTTAGGTATTTTTTAATAACTGCTTTTTTCATTCATGTTTGAAACTCTTATTGTTGGTACTCTTACATAGGTAATGACTTCAAAAACTATAGAATGATAAACATGATATGAATATCATATATATTAAGTATAAATTTATTTATAATATTTTATAATGTATAGAAATTTTCAATAAAAAACATTGTTCCTTGAGATGGTAGGTCGTAAGTATAAAAGCATGCTATTTCCATTTTCATATAATACTGAAAGAAAGAATGAAAAGTAAATGAAATATATATATATTATCATTAACTAATAATTATTAATTAATATATATCACATATATTTATTACAAAATACTTAATTAATTTTATATGTATCGTGAAGGAACCACATTGTTTTGAGGAGGCAGTAGTTCACATGTCCACGAACGATGTTTTTATAGTCCAAAAAAGGGAATGCCCGATGGTATGTTTTATATAATAATTAGAAAGTAAAACTAAATAATAATTGTAATATATCTCATATAAAAATATTATTTACATCATTATTTAAAACATTTAGTGGGAGTAATGGAGGAACGAACGATATCAGTTCAAGAGATGGTATTTCGCAATACACATGAACAACGATTGCATGTCCCATTTGATGGATGTGTGTTTGATTGTTGGTATAATCCTTAAAAAACGTATCATTATATTTTTTTTATAATTATTATATCATATAATAATAGATGAGTAATAATTTATGGATCAAAAAAAATAAAACAAAATTTCTCAGTAAATGATGATACATATTCATCTGGTAACTCCATTTTGTTCACCAAAGAAATTCCTAAACATAATTTATACCCAAATACAATATTTTATAATGATATTAGGGATTTTTTTATGGTATTTTAAAATTTATTTTTCAATAAAAATTACTTTATAGTTGTTAATATGTGATGAGGGTGAGTTTCTTTTTTAGTAGAAGAGTAGTGACATTTCTTCAAAATAAAAAAAGTTATAATTTATTGACTGGTATGCCTTATATAATATGCCTATAATAATGGTATATTTATGGAACAATATGGGATATTTTTGAAATATTACTCGAAAATGGTTTTTCTACAATTTTCTAGGTTATTCATTCATTTTAGTTTAATGATTAACTATAAAGTAAACTCATTTTGACCTTAATCGCTATAATTAATTATAATTACATTGGATAATATTTTTTTAGAACAAAATTTGAATGTAATATTAATTATATATTATATTTATTCCAAATATGTACATAATATTTATAATTTCAAATATCTTAATTCTGAGAAACTAATTTAAAATTAATCCCACAGACATGTTGGTAAAGAGAGGTTTTAAAGTCAAAATTTTCAATAGTTTGAAATGTTTTTATATTGAATTTCAAAGTAAAATTTGTTAAAATGAAATAAAATATATTTATTGATGAATAATTAATATTATTATGAATTAAATCCAATTTCAATTATATTTTATCTATAAAATTAAATTTGACAGAAAATGGAGTTTTGATTTATAATTCAGTATTTCTCAATATTAATCTCATAATGATGTATTTTGGAAAGATACAAAAATTCACCATAAGACATTTTATATAATAAGAAATAAAAAATAATTATTATAATAACAATTTAAACATTAAAATTTATAAAAAAATTAATTTTATTAGTATTCATAGAAGTACATAAATGGTCACTATTTAGAGATAACAGTATTTTAAAAACATATAAAGACTCACAAGAATATTATTCTTTTAATTATTAATTTGTTTTATTTATATAAAAATATAATTTAATAAATATTTAATTATTATTCATATTACTATGGAAAATGGTTAGGTTATAAATATATTTTATAAATAAATATAGTAATAAAATGATGTTTTGTAGAAACACAGTGTTTTGTTTAACACAAGCTATGTTGGTGTTGCAGGTAGTTAAATATTAGCATGGTGTATATTAAAATGAAATACTAACTTGGTGTAGTCTATAAAAAAATCCTTCAACAAAATTAGATTCATTCATAATGAAATTTCATAAAATCTAATGGTGTAATAGGTTTATCACATTAACATTATTCATGCCAAGAATGGTTTCATGGGTAGTATGTGAAATGAGAACTCATGTTGTTTTAGGGATTCATATTGTGAAATTCTTATATTATTCTTATTATGATGTTGAATGTTATATTTTATCAACATTGAAAATATTCCAATCATATATTTATTCCCCTACATACATATGAATTTATCACAACCAATGTATTAACATCTCACAACCTATATTTTGATAATGCACAATAATTTTCATGGTTTTATGGTATTTAATAGGTGACATCCAAAAATCCACATCAAACCTAAATTCATTCCATAAAGATCTCGGTATCCCAATCATAGTAATCATAAAAAATTTATGGACCATAATGCTACATTGGAAATTTTGGAATTGTTTTTATCTTCTCTTATTTTGAGGTGGGTGGTATTGAAAAACTCCAAAATGTATGTTTTCAATTAATCTAGTATGTGAAATATGACTAATCATGATGAAACATTGTGAAATCAACCTAACTAAATATAAAATTCATTGTTTTGAAGAATCCAACATTCCTAGAATTCCATAGATCACATCAGGTCTATAAAAATTGAGATTATACTAGAATATGCTTAAGAGGTGAGCCAACCGTTGTACTTGTGATGAATTGGATCATTAATAAGGGGACTAGAATACCATATAAGTGTGATATCATTGTAATTGGTAATTTGGATTAGTATCATAAATGGGTTTTATTTAGAAATGTGGTGTTTAATCAACAAGTCTTCTGATGACATGTTTGATATGTGGTAATTCTTGTAGTGATCTTCCAGATCATAATGTAATACTTATTGGGCTTTGTATAGTCTTCTTGTAATTCTTATATGGATCTGCTTGGTAATTATATAATTCAAATAATGATTTGATCTATCATTCCTTAATTTTTATAAGGCTTTACCCTATCATAATATAATTCTAATTTAGGTCTTCTAAGTAATTGTTTAATACTTAGAGGTATCTTCAACATTATGCCATAATTTGAGGGGAGATGAACTATGGAAGCTTTATGGATATGGTTGGAATGGTCTAGTTATATGCTCTAAGATATCTATAAACTTGTTGAATAATGTTTGGCTAACCCAGTGTGTCAACCTTGTATTTGAGGTTGGCAGGTTTATATTGATGTGAAATATTATTTGATTAATTAGTACCCATATTTATCAAATTATCACATGAACTATACCTCATTCTAGATTTTTTAGACACTATATTTGTTATCATAGTGAGTTGTATACATAAATGGTTTGGGTAATTTCTTTGTTCTGGAATATATTTCATGGATGTAGGATTGGATAAGGGCTACAGTCCCAAAATTGATTTATTTCTTACGAGATTGGTTAGAGTTCAGATATGGGACAAACATACAGTTTGAGACCAGGGATTTAATTTCTTTAATGAAGACTTTTTAGTATGTTATTTTTATGAATTCCATCTTTTAATCTAGCTAGATGTAGCCTATCAATACATTATTATGTAATTAATAAGATCAGTTAGTTTATTTGATATTTTTCAATGGTTTCTTGTTTTTTATTTCTTGGTTACTTATACTTTGAATCAATGGTTATATTTTCTTAACCATTTTACATAACCCTATCAATTACTCAATTGGCTTGGGAATACATGGAGGAATACATGAGCACATGTAGTCCACCAAGATCAGTCACATGAGGGAGCATCGGGTTGGTGATGTTACATTAGTCACTTGGTTCATAAAAAAGAGGCCTAACAACCCACATGGTATCACAAACCTGGGAGATATAATTTGGTCAATCTAATTCTCTTTATTCAACTTTATGAAGTATTTATTATGCTAAGTCAATAAGATAAGATATATGAGATAGCCTAGTCTAAAGAAACCATGATCTAACCAAGAGTTGTTTAGGTGGAACATAAATCTAATGATGTGGTTTCAACGAGAAATACATATATAGTTTATGTTTTTCAAGACCTAATTTATGTTAAACCATTTATGGTGTTAATTATTAATCAATCACATTAACACCATTAATTTAGAAATAGATGAAGCCTGAAGTAACCAAGATTATAATTTATGTCATGTTTAATCTTGTTATTGTCCTTATGAGATACCTAATTAGATTGGATTTGAAATACGAAATGTTATTATTATTCAAAAATATCTATACATTTTTATAATAATTAATGTGAACATGAATTAGTTTATAAACAAAGTAATGAAAAAAATAATGGAGACTCATATATGTTTGGGTGTTTGAGAGGATTAATGAAATAATACTCAATATCTTTTCAATATAAAATGTGGGAAGTGACATTTGGGGGAATCTTTCAAAGGAACTATATGATGTTTTCTTTGTGGGAAAGAAGTTCATGAAGAAATTATGTTTTATTATAAAGGATGTGTTTATTTATCTTTCTAATGACAAAAATGTTATTCCAAAATATCCACTAGCAATTAAATGTTTTATATATAAATAATTCTGGCACTAAATGTAGTACTGCAATCATCAAAGGGATTGATACATAAATAGAAATAGAAAAAATCCCACGTATAAGGGAATATGTCAATTCCTAAACAACAATAAATACTGCAGAAATTACTAAAATTAATAAAGAGTGAGGAATGATGATCACTCAATCAAGAACGAAATAGTCTGTATTTGTATCCATTTCAACACATTCTTTGTAAATAGAATGATTGATAATAAAATCAAATCATCACCTCAATGACTAGACTGCTAAAAATATCTAGTGGTTTCATTATTATATTAATATTATCTAATATATTATTATTGGAATTTCATTCCAATAAAATCATTTTTTCCTTTATAAATGTTAATGGTATATTAATAATGGATTGTACCTCATTACATAATGTCAATAATAGTATTCAAAAATAGAAAGAAAATAAAAATCCTAAAAAACCCCCTGATGAAAAATTGTAACTGTTGGATTACATACTCCCAATGAAAAATTACTCCCATTATATTGGGATAGCTTAAAAACATGGTTGCATAAAAAACTAACGTTATTTACATTCTTCATATAAGGGAAAACATTAGTTCTCTCATCGAATGTAAGATGGTAATAATGACATATCATTAAAAATAAAATATTTAATCATACCAATACTTTAGATAATATTTTCTATTTTAATTATTACGTCATAATTAAAATGGTGATGATAACATTTATTTAGGTCTCGTAATGTTACTCGTTTATATATTAATATATAATATGCCATTAAATATTTGATAACTTTCATCACATGAAACCCCAAAACAAAATGAACTACGAATCATTATATAACCATTGAATTATACCCATTGAATTATGTTGTAAAAAATGAGGTAACCTAGTTATGAAATTCATGTAGAAAAATTAAAATCCTTTTTTAATACTAATGCATTGAATAATGTCGCTAAATATCTAAAGAGAGATTTTTCTTCTAGAAATATATTTAATTTCGAAAACTTATTATTATGTAACTTATTTTACAATTAATATATATTTAAATGAATACAATATATTTTTATACTAATAATATTTTAAAAATTATTTTATTACTGATTGGAATAAAATAAGAAAAAAATTGAGAACTCATTCAAAAAACATTATTTAAATAAATCATTGAATTATATAATATATTTAAAAATTATATTATAAAATTTTAGAATTTAAATGTGAAGAAAAATGAACCAATGTTTTGGATTCATTATAGCAGTATTATATTAGGGTTTTTTTTATTTTTGTAAATTAAATATTATTTAGTGAAAATTGAAAATAGTGTTTTTATCCAAAGAATTTATTTATAATAATATAAAAAGAAATATAAGATTATAAACCTTTTAATAAATCACATATTATTTTATAAAGTACATCAATAAATTATAATAATACTATGTAGAATTTAGAAAACCAATTATTAACATTTTATAAACATATGTATCCTTATCAAATTAAACCCGTGTTTTTTCATTTCATTTAGTTAATAATTTTTTGGAATATTTTTTTTATAATTAATAAATGAAAAATACATTTTTATTAAATGAATCAATTAATATTTTGAAAATAAGATGCTTTTATTATTAAACATACACATAATTTTAATCTTAAAAATACACTTTTTCTATAGAGGGATTTATAGATGACATGCACTAATGAAAATATCGATTATTCTTATACATAAAAATTTTATATAAAAAACCTTATTTGAAATTTTAAATTAGTTTTTAGATGTTATTTAAGATGTTCTATTTCATTTTTAGTCCTAAAAGATAATTTATTCAGGTAAGAACTAGTCACCTAAATAAATCCAAAAAATTTTAAAACTGAAAATTCTTAGAATAAAAGAATTAAAATATGTTTAAAACATGTGTGAAAATAACATTATATTGTATTATCAACCTTATATCATCCCCCATTATATAATTATCCATTTTTTGAGTGTTCGTGACATATGAATAATGTTATCCTTTATATTATGTTAGTGAATTTACAAAAAACCCATTCTCAACACTTATCAAACGAGATATACACCACCCCTTTAAAGAACACCAATGTTTAGGCTTCCTCATAAAACGCTAACCTTATCTTGTATCCTATAATCCTAGATTATTTAAATAACATTATGTTCATAGACAATTAGAATATACCCTCTATTTCAATATATTATCCAAGGAAAACTCAATGTTCTCAATAAGTCTAGTGCATCATCAATAAAATAATGGAAAATGGAAACGGATTTTTTGCTTCATTTTCAAATCCAAGAGGAAATTCCAATATTTAGAACCACAGTTTGTCTTAATTGTGTTTCCACTACCATATTACATTCAATTATTATCCTTATCTTTCATTTCATGATATTTTAATGTCCATTTTAAGGTATCTCTCTAATGTTATTTTATTCTCATATTACCATTACCACAAGGGGTTTTAGACCGAAATTTTTTTCATTATGATATGATTTTTATTAACTAATAGTTCATTTTTTGGTGTGAAATTGGAACATTATTTATCTCAGTTATAAATTTCATGGAACTAAATGGACTTACTAATCTATAACTTTCTTTACCTCACATATATTCTCAATTCCATATATTGTGATATCAAAATGATTTTTTAAACCCAACCCCCTTTTCAACGAGTTATTATATTTCATCTTGAAATTAGTATCTATATAATTTATTTTTTACATCATAATGTTTTATATATATTTTTTCCTATATAGGGAAAATAACTTGTTAAATTCATAATTTCTAACATGATAAATTTTTTCTTAAAAAACTATATCATTGTTAAGAATAATTCTCATACTATTTAAAATTTAGTTACCCTTCATGTCCATAATTTTCCTTCATAAAAATGTTATCTTTTATTAATTGGAAACCTATATATGTGTTATCTCATGTGACCATCATATTTCCACTCTCAAATTTTCAATTTATTTCTTTATTGTTTTTTTATGATGTGGGATTTCAAAGAATTCATTTTAAAACCAAAAAGGTTATCTACCCAACCCACACTCATTACTATTATGTTGCATATCTTCAATCATATTTTCCCATTTACTCTATTTTATTCATAGTAATTTCTTCCATATTATGTATATATTTTCCATATATATATAACTAGTTTACAATAACGTTTCTTGTTGGGGTTAATACCTGTTTTATTCCCCCTTACAAATTCCCACCTATAAATAAACAAGACTTAAAGGAAATTTCAGATTACTTATTTCATGATAAGGGTATCGTCAATAATTTTTTCCAATATGAATTGATTTTAATAAAAAATTATTATTTTATTGGAAACAATCCTTTATAATTCTATTCTAAAAAGAAATAATATTATATTTCTTTCCTTAAATGAATATAAACTCATTTAAAAAATCATCATCTATGTTATCAATTTTTTTATTCTTAGTTCTCATTGATCCTTATCTTGAATCCTAATACATTGGAAAAAAATTCCTTGGCCAATGATTATTTATTAACATTTGAACTTTTAAAATGAATAAATACCTTCATATATTTAGAATCATTATCATATTTCCTTTTTTAATTGTTGATAAAATGTTATAAAACCCACATCTTTATCATGGATTTTTACATTCTTATACATTTTTATGGTTTATTTTTCATTATGTGGAACACATATGATTGTACAAATTATTATTTTAATTATGTTATGGGTGTTCCTAGAATTATATATCCCTCCAAAGAATTGGGTAATGTTTTAATCTCATGTGATAACATGTATGTTCTAAAGGTTGATATCCTATGCACACTATGTTATGTGATAGGTGCTCCTGAAATTATATAGTACTCTAATGTATTAGGGAATGATTTATATCTCAATTTATTTTATTTATAATATTAGGCAGTGAACCTAATATACTAATAAAAAATTCCCTATAATGTTTATGAGAGTGGGGAGTGAAACCAATCAATTATGGGACAATGTCGACTATTCTTATGGGAATATTGAGTGGACCCACTATGGGACATTGTGAACATTGTGATGATGGTCATTGGAGTGAACCTCTACCAATTATTATGTTGTTAGGATTTATATTAATTCTCCATATATCAGATTACATGAACTTATGATATCATTCTATTAATAAATGTTTCGAGGATTAACACTCTTTTTTATTTACCGATGTATGTTTTTTCTTTTGATATTATGATTCCTTACATCTGAATTTTTATATAATTATTATTAGTCCATTTTCTTTTTAATAATACATTTTTCCTTATTCATGTTTTATCACATGATTATGATCTCACCCTTGGGGACATGTTGACGAGTTTTCCATTAATGAGTGTTTGATCTCACCACTTTCTTATGTTTACACACCCTAGGATATAAAAATAATTTCAAATTTTGAGAATTATAGAAGGGAGTATACAATAGTTCAATTATAGAGAAATGTATATTAGTTTATAAAATAATTTGCTTTTGAAATTATCCCTCAATGATAATATTATAATTGTTTTTATGAGATATATTATATTATTATGAGATGCAATGTTTAAATTATTATAATGGTGTAAAATAATTTTATGTTTATCTAGGTCCCCATAGTTCGTATTATATGAGTGTATTTTAAATTTTTTGTGATTATTATTATTATATTATGGATTTATAAAAATTATCACTTTTAAAAACCCTATGGATGAGTATATAGACTATTTTTAAGTATACAATAAATCCCTGGAAATTTTGTAATGTTGAGATTGAGTTTATTTCTTAGAAAATAATATCCTTATTTGGATACCAAAAATGTATAATTGATCTAGAATGGATATACCTAGGGGAAACAACCCTGAAAAATGTAATGTTTGAAATTAAATCAATAATCACATGGTTCATTAAAAAGATGTCCAACATCATATCAGGCAGGACAAACCCAAGGGATATTCTT
The DNA here is from genome assembly GCA_963277665.1 of Viscum album. Lineage (NCBI taxonomy): Eukaryota > Viridiplantae > Streptophyta > Magnoliopsida > Santalales > Viscaceae > Viscum > Viscum album. Next base: position 1,678,419,392 of record OY728133.1, read on the forward strand.
TGGTTAATCACATATAATTTATGAATATTTACAATGGATTAACTATATTATAGAATGAGGATAAGAATAAAAATAGATGCCAACCTAAAGAATCATATAGTAAACCAATATTGAATTAGGTTTAACTAAAATCCAAATCAATGGTTTCAAAGAATAATACATTTTGATATAGTTATTTTAATTAGATAATTTATAATAATCCTTTTGTGATGATAAATTTTTATTCTTCACATTATCCTGCATTATTTTTAGAAATGAGAAATGCCTGAATGATCCATGATAGAAATGAATACCAAGGAAAATTAAAATATTACCCAATAAGAAACCTAATATGATATGATATGGAATAATAACTCTTATTTATATGTAAAACAAGATATCTCGAATAAATATTTACAATGAGACTTATTTGAGTCTCCAAAAAACCAAAAAAATATGGCCAACCATGGATGCTTTAGTGATAAATATTATGAAGTAAATTGTCACGACCCGTCTTTGGGGTCCATGCCGTGACTACCCCAAGCCCACCTTCTATAGGCCAGGGGATACAAATAAAACCTAAGGCGTAAATCCAAATAAAAAGGTAAGTAATTTCATTTATGAAATGAAAACACACACAATCAGAGTACAAGAAGAAGCTACACTATGTAAAGTAGTAAAACAGACGTGCTGAAAGTAAAATGGGCTGCAAATACAAACCCAAAAGAAAGGTATAAATATAACTAAAAGTAATGTACAACTCAAAGGACAACAGCTGAAATGTAAAAAGAAGATCATGGATTGTCCTCTGGGTTCCTTCCTGATGGGTAGGTATTGATGTCCTCTTCAGCACTCCATGTCCGTTTGTCTCCTCCGGGTACCGACTGGTCGTGAGATCCACCTCCAGGTAACGACTCGTCGTGAGATCCACCTCTGGGTAACGACTCATCGTGAGATCCACCTTCGGGTACCTAATCGTCTTGATATCCACCTCCGGGTACCGTCCATCTCAACACGCCCCAACCAAGATCAATGATGTCTGTCGTCTGCAACCAACACAATGAGGTCTGGGCATAGCCCAAGCAGGGGTGAGTATACGATACTCAGTAGGGACCCTGAGACCATAAAGATCCCACTAATTCCAACAAGGATAACCATAAAGAAAGATCTCATCAAATAACCATTACTTAGGTATATTCCCAAACATATACCTATGTTATCAAGTAACCCATCTAAATCATGAGGTAAAATAATGTTCATTGACTTAGCACATACCAGGATTTTCATTAATGAAACGGAAACTACTGAAGAGATCCATCTCTATCCAGTACAGTGATCCTGTCATGACTATGAGGCACTACTCACTAACCTAAGACTACTGATGTACTCCTCTTGTCGAATACCGAGGGTCAACCACCCAAACACAGTAGTGCAACCTACCGGTGTCTGCCACCCAAACACAGTAGTGCACCCCCCTAATAGCCTGCGGAGGTACTCCTCTTGTCGAGTACCGTGGGTCTGCCACCCAAACATAGTAGTGCTCCCCATTGTGGGTCTGCCACACAAACATAGTAGTGCTCCCCACTGGGCTATACAAGTCACTCTGAATCGAATCAGACAAGCAGTAATAAGGTCTCAGGCAGCTACACGGTGTCCATACTCTATACACTCATCTCGGGGAGGGTCCACTCCATGAGCTATAGGTCGATACTCCATGTATTTCAATGTTTCACTAATAAGTATCTCAAAGGACCACCTCATCATAGGGGTCTCAACTCAACAGACGGTGTGTCAATAAAATGTCTGGTCTTTGAGTTATTAGCCTTTTAGTCCTAGCGGCATGTTTGGTTTTTTGTACGAATCAACCTGGGAATATTTCATCTATAACCTGAACTCACATAAGGTAAACTCAAAGGAACAGTTTCTCAATGTTATCACCAAATCCGCTAACGGTTCATCAATCGGACGTCCGGTCAGAATGTTATCGGCTCTTCTGTTCCAAGGGCCCTGTTGGATTTCAGGTACAATCCAAACCAGCCATATTCCAACCATGTCCAATCCTCATGTGAAGTATACCAAACGATCCATATCATCAAAAGGAGTCTATCCATGTCGATGGCACATCATTCCGACGTCCGGAGCTCATGTTATAAGTGTTTCTGCTCCGAGGGCCCGGTTGGTTTCATGTTCGAACCAACCTAGCCATACCCAATGTTCTCTGGAAACATGATTGTAATATTCCAAAATGACTATCTCGATTCATGAATTCCAGCCAAATTTATGGTGCATTGATCATAGGTCTGTAGCCCATGTTATGGGCGTTTGAACGAAACTGCCCAAAAATAAAGGGTTTGGGCTCGGTTCGACCCGGCCTCGTACCCACTGGGAAGTCCCGACCTGGGTCTGGGTCTGGCCCAAGTGGGTGTGGCTCAGCCTGGATGGTGGGGCCCGACCCATCGCGGGTGGCCCGACTGGGCGTGTGCTGCCCTGCCCGGCCCGGGCGGTCCGGCCCAGCACGGTGGCCCAGCTCGGAAGCCGGCCACGGGGTGTGAGGGGGGAGGGGCATGACCCCCCTCAGTTTTAAAACAGAGGCGCCAACTGGTGGGGTCCTCCCTAGTCAGTTGAATGGGGGTTTCAACAACTTGGTATTTCTGGAAACGGTCGACCATTATGGTCGGCCGGTGTGGCTTTCGCGGGACCCCTGGTGTCCCACCTCTTGGTGTGCCGGCGACCGGATGAGACCAGTGGCCTCCTCTGAAACAGCTGTGGCCTTTGGCCGTTGCCGTTGTCCGACTGGCGCAACACGACGACGCCACACCACTCCTTCACGGCCCACCCTGGCTGCGGTCCCTTATTTATCTGGCACTATTCCCCTCTATCGCGGCTCGTCCCGGCCGCATCCTCTTTCGGTTTCTCCGGCGCGGCGCGACGGCACCGCGCACCACCTACAACACTGCCTGATCCGACTGCAGTTCCATCGGCTTCACCGGCGTGGCGCGACGACGCTTCACACCTCTGCCACGGCCTGCTCCGGCCACTTTGTTCCCGTTCCAACGCGGTGCAACGACACTGTGCCATCATCGCCACAACGATCCACGAAGACCAAGAAGAAAAGGGGAGGAGGATAGGCCGTGTTTGTGCGGTCCAACTTCCTCCCGTTATAACAATAACATGTGGATTTAAATTAAATTCACGAATATGATAAACCAATCATTATCTAAGGAAAAACTCTACCTTGATAAAAGATTTTGCACGTCGGGCGTCACGGGAAAACGGTGTTGCGAGGAAAGAAAAGAGGGTGATGACGGTCGTTGGCATTCCTCGCTTCCATCATCGTAGGAGTGCACCCGAAGAAGAATTTATGTCTCCTATCTTGTCATGCTATGAAGAGGATAGAGGTAGCGTCTACGTTCTTCGCTGGAGGTTTGGTGTTCTTCAACGTAAGAGGAAAACCCCTCTTCCTTCACAAATCTCTCTCTCAAGAGGTTTCTCCCAATAAAACAAACGCCAACCAGATTAAAATATGTCTCCACCTTATTTTAATCAATCATAAAAGCCATTTAAAATTTGAATAACTTAATTCATTAATTATGTAGGTTTCATTAATTATATATGGTGTCTTCGCAAAAGTTTATGTGAAAGAGAGGTGAAGAGGAAGAGTTATATAAGTTATAGTGAAGTTACAAATTAATGAGTTAGAAAAGTTATGAATGTTATGGAAAGGTCAAGGGGTTTATGAGAAGATCAAGGGGGTTAGGGTCTCGTGTGGGACCCACCCTTTACATATCCACACATGGGACGTTGGGTTGTTTTGCGCCCCACCAACAACTTGCCATGGTTGAATTTAACTTCCTTGGATAAAAAAATAAAATTGTAGACAATTTTATTTATTCCATAAACCCCAAAATTTAACATCTTCTCCCATATAAATCCACCTATGGTAAAAGTCCTCTAAAGAAAATATTTGTGATGTGAGTTCATCGGTGCCCTCAGATTTCAATTCCGAGCACCGTTTCAAAAGATAGAAAAACCCGCTCGTTCGTTCACTGAACGTACCGTATCCAATCTTCGGAAATTAATTCCGGTCACCCAGGGCCTCAGAATCAGGTTCCTTAAGAATCTACGGACTCATAGAATTCCAAATAAATTAGGAAAAAATTTTCTTTGAAATTTACAGGTATTTACATTACTCCCTCTTCAGGGCTTTACGTCCACGTAAAGCCTCCTCACACACTATAGAAAAAAACGTGGTCCTGAGCACACATCTGAGCCTTCTGATCCCATGTGTTCTTCTTATGGTTCTTGTCCTACTAGTGAAAGAGCACCTGAGCAATCAACCGTCTATGTAGGACCTGCACATATAGATCCTTGATCTCTACTGAAACCTCTGTGCATGTCGCCCTGTCATCGACGTCCAACTCATTGTGGTTGATGATGTGTGAAGGATCATGCACGTATCTTCTCAGCTGAGGTATGTGGATAACATCATGCACCCGTTGAAACTGAGGTAAAATGGTCAAGTGATAAATCACCTCGCATACCCTATTGAGGACCTAGAATGGTCCGTTGAGCCTCGGAGATAACTTTTCGCCTCGGCTACATCTCCGTAATCCTCGTCGAGTTGAGACCCGTATGAGGATGTTGTCACTGTCTTCGAACTCTAGAGGCCTCCATTGCTGATTAGAACTGAAACTCAAAACTCCTACTACCATGAGGGTCAGATCACACTATCGGAGTAAGTTTTATTATCGAGTCTCCTCCCATAGGTAACTCAAAATGTGAAGGTCATGTGTATGGCTTACCAGAAACTCTAGGTATGGGACAAGATTCGTGGAAAAAAGGAATGATTCATATCAACATCTATTGTAACAGCAGCTAGAAGTTGACACAAACTGTCCCTCGAATCATTCGTAGAGCCATTGGGTCACACTCCTTGACCACATGCAGCTACACATTTTTCCTGCCCTCTAGCTCCATGAACCTGGCGGGGATAATAAAGGCAGGTTTTTGCAACATGTTGAAATGTTCATGACCTCATGCTGCTCTCCTAGCTCTGCCTCCACATCTGCTGCTCCGTGGACTCGTCTGTCATTATCACTTCTTCTTGAAACATTTTACAAGCTCGAGACTATAAGAATAGTGCCATTTTCCTATTTCTTACAACACTGTGTAGTCTTTTTCCGCTCCTGGATGATCTGCACCTTCTCTGACGTAGCTCATACCATCTCTGGTTGGTAGTAAGTTTTCCGACTTGGTAGGATGGCCAATGAACACCCTTATTTTCCTATGATCTGTAAGAGCTTCTAAGATTTATCCTTTTTCGAAAGGAGAAACATGGACTCATACCCTAGTGGAACCATGCCCATTTTCTAAAACAATCAATCCTCACATGAATGATGCATTCATTCCAAGGACGACATCATAAGGCCTCAAAGTTACTACCAAGAGATCCAACCGTCATTCTCGCCTCCATGGGTTGAGTCACACTATCGGCATCAGTGTGAGGTCACTGGGTTTTTACCAGTAGAAATCTTAAATTTGAGGGTCATGTCAATAGTTTTAATAGGGGCCTCTCATTATCGACCAATCAAAATGAAAGGAAAGTAAACATCACATAGATAAGTGTCATTTATTACTGCAACTCAAAGTACAAAGACACAAATACAACAGAAACATGGAACTAGAAGTAACAAGAATAAAAGAAATACACTAGTTATGCTTTTTTCCACCTGCATCCAGAGCTCTACTGCCTTGTCCATCGCTCGTTTGTTGCTCAATCACCCGTCGTTGATTCTGTCTTGGTGGCTCATTAAATTCCTGTGGATCAACTGTGCGGGGGGTCGGATAGTCACATGCCATTTGACCCTTCCTGTCGCATGAATAAAACTTCCTGCTCCTCGTATGGCTGGCTCTGTTTCATGTGCCTCGCACAACCAAACATGTGTCCGGGGGTAGCCCACCTAATGGTCTGGTCTTCTTGGACCCCTCCGTCATTTGTCTATTGCCTATAAATGATTTGACTGCTAATGGAAAATCCTACTGAAAATGTAATAGCTCCTGAGAATGCTCGGAGTGTAGAGTCAATAGTAAAAACACCACCCTGAAGAAGGTCTCAAAGTCTCCCCAAGTGAAGGACATCACATCGCAAAACTGGAGAATCTGACTCCATCATCTGTCTGCTACTGTCTGAAGGAGGCTAGAAGAAAGGATCACCATGAAGTCCACTGGTGTACCTACTATCCTGGAGACTCTCACTATACCCTCCCTCCAATAGTCACCAACCTATGGGTCCGTCTCTCCCAGAACTTGGGTGGCGTCTGGTAAAGAAACTCATGCAGCGCACTCAAGCGGCATGCATCGCTTGCTACTAGGGATAGTGGCATTAGTGGCCAACATATGGTAGAACCGTAGGGGCCTCCGCTGGTTTCTCAACTGAAAGAGGTTTATATATTAAGGCCACATCACTCGACGGGCTGTTAGTACGTATATCTCTTAGGGACCTAGCTGATCGTCTGTGGAAATGCATCCTGAATTAAACAGATGTGACATAGTCAAACGATTATACCTGGTGAGCTGACCTGGTTTGTGTTGTTTTAAGGGGAATCCTTTTAAAACACACACGAAATTAGTGTTTTCATTCACTAAGTCGGAAATCAAAATTAATGGTCCTACTGTATGAATACGTCGGCCGCCCACACCAACACTGGGCTCCTTGAACTGAAAACCACAATCAGTACCCTTAACACTATTGCTTCAAAAAAAATAATGATCATAACCCTGAGTTCTGCTATAGAATCAAACTCCTCTAATACCAAATTGTCACGACCCATCCTCAAGGCCCATACCGTGACTACCCCAAGCTAGCCTTCAATAGGCCAAGGGCCGGTGACTAGCACCTAAGGTGTAAATCCCAATAAAAAGTGAAGGCATTGCATTTTAGAAATGAAAACACACACAATAAGAGTACAAGAAGAAGCTACACTAAGTAAAGCAGTAAAAAAATGTGCTGAAAGTACATGGGGCTAAAAATACAAGCCCAAAAGAAAGGTACAGCTACAACTGAAAGTAATGTACAACTCAATGGACAACAGGTGAAAGGTGACAAGCAGTTCCTGGAACGTCTTCTGGGTTACTACCTGAAGGGTAGGTAAAAATTTCGTCCTCAGTACTTCATGTCTGTCCGTATCCTCTAGGTACCGACTCACCATGAGATCCAACTCTGGGTACCGTCGAGCTCAATAAGACTCAACCACGATCAGTGATGTCCGTCATCTGCAATCAACACAATGAGATGTGAGCATAGCCCATGAAAGGGTGAGTATACGATACTCAGTAGGGACCCTAAGACCATCAAGGTCCCAATAATTCTAACAAGGATAACCACAATGAAATATCTCAATAGATAACCATTACGTAGGTATATTCCCATACATATTCCTAAGTTATCAAGTAAACCATCTCAATCATGTGGTAAAGCAATGGTCATTGACTCTAATCATACTAGGATTTTCATTAATGAAACTGAAACTGCTGAAGAGCTCTATCTCTATCGAGTACAGTGATCCTGTCCCAAATCTGAGGCACTGCTCACTAACCTAAGACTACTGAGGTACTCCTCTTGTCGAGTATGGTGGGTCAGCCACCCAAACACCATAGTGCTCCCCGCCTAGGTCTGCCACCCAAACACAGTAGTGCACCCCCCCTAATATCCTGCAGAGGTACTCCTCCTGTCGAGTACCGCGGGCGTTCCACCCAAAACAAATAGTGCTCCCTGTTGTGGGTCTTCCACCCAAACACAGTAGTGCTCCCCACTGGGCTATACAAGTCACTCTGACTCAAATCGGACAAGTAGTCATCAGGTCTCAACCAACTAAATGGTCTTCATACTCTGTACGCTCATCTCCGTGAGGGTCCGCTCCACGAGATATAGGTCTATACTCCAAGTATCAAAAAGTCTCACGAAGAAGTATCTCAATGGACCGCCTCGTCATAGGGGTCTTAACAGAATAGACAGCGCATCAATCAGATGCCCAGTCTGTGTGTTATTATTCTTTTAGTCTCGGGGGCCCGGTTGGTTTCGTGTACAAACCAACCTGCCTGTATGTCAACTATACCCAGAACTCACATATGGTAAAATCAAAGGGACCGTTTCCCAACGTGATCTCCAAAGTTGCTGACGGTTTGTCAAACGGAGGTCCGGTCAGAATGTTATCGACTCTTCCATTCCAGGGGCCCGATTGGATTTCGAGTACAATCCAAGCTGGCCATATTCCAACCACATCCAAAACTCAAGTGAAGTATACCAAATGATCTGTCTTTCCAAAAGGAATCCAGCAAAGTCAATGGAACATCATTCAGATGTCCAGAGCTTATATTATAAGTATTTCCACTCCTACGATGACGGTCATTGGCGTTCGTCGCTTCCGTCGTCGTAGGAGTTCACCCGAAGAATAATTGGCGTCTCCTCTCTTGTTGTGCTATGACGAAGATAGAGGGAGTGTCGTCATTCTTCGCCGGAGGTTTTGTGTTCTTTAACGAAGGAGGAAAACCCCTCTTCCTTTACAAATCTCTCTCTCAAGAGGATTCTCCGAATAAAACTAACTCCAACCTAATTAAAATAAGACTCCACCTTATTTTAATCAATCTTCCAAGCCACTTGAAAATTTAATAAATTAATTTATTAATTGAGTAGGTTCCATTAATTTAATATGGTGTCTTGGTGAAAGTTTATGTAAAATAGAGAGAGAAGAGGAAGATTCATATCAGTTAAAGTGGAGTTACAAATTAATGAGGGAGAAAGGTTATGAATGTTATGGGAAGGTCAAGGGGTTTATGGGAAGATCAAGGGGGTTAGGGTCTCGTGTGGTCCCCACCTCCCACATATCCACAAATGGGAAGTTGGGTGGTTTTGGGCTTCACTAACAACTTCCCATGGTAGAATTTAACATCCTTGGATAACAAAAATAAAATTGTAGACAATTTTATTCATTCCTTCCTTAAACCCTAAAATTTAATTTCTTCTCTCGTACAGACGCACCTACGTTAAAAGTCCTTTTAAGAAAATATCGGGGCTACGAGTTCATTGGTTCCCTCAGATTTCACTTCCGAGCACCGGTTGAAAAGATTGAAAACCCCTCTAGTAAGATTAATGAATGTACCCGAGCCAATCTTTAGAAATTAATTTCGGGCACACTGGGCCTCAGAATCAGGTGTCGTGGGAAACTGTGGACCCGTAAAATTCCAAATAAATTATAAAAATTCAATAACATTTCTAGGTCTTTAAAAATTAATACTAAATATTATTATCATTTAAAATATTGGATAAGATAGCTATGTGAATGTATCAAATGAAATGGAAGAGTTTTGATCTGTTGTAAAGGAGGGAGTCGAGTAGTAAGCTATCAAAGAAGAAGAAAGAGTTTATTTAACATGATAAAAATAATACTTCTGTATATAAACTAAAAAAATTCATTTTAGATTATAAGAATTTTGGAACTGAGAAAATTAAAGAACTAATAAATTGGATTAAGAAAAAAATCAATACCAATAACTTTCAAGTACAAGGGAACAAGGGATATATTATACAACCACAACAACTGATTTATGTTATGAAAATTATGTGGAGTGAGAAATACTAATCCTCTATTCATGAATAATGAATTATTGTATTTTTATCTTTTTCAACCAACATCATTGTAGTTGGAATTTTTGAAAAGGAAATTAAATCGTCACCTTGAAAACTATATTAAAAAATTCCAATAGTATTTCAATACACTTCCTCTATAATCTATGATTGTGTGAATGTGATTTATATAAAATATTTTTATCCTTCCATTATTAAAATTTGATGTGAAATTATTCATGTAATGTCCCTCTATATATATACAATGATAATTGGAAATATAAGAACAAAAAAAATACAAAAATCAACCCAAGATCACCTATTGGTAAAAGAAATATTATATACTCTCAATGAAAAATTACACCCATTATATTATAAAATTTGAATAAATGATTATATACAATCACTACATTATTTATATTCCAATTATATAAGAAAATATGATTTCTATAGTCATACATAGGATGGTATGAATAAAAACCACACTAAAAATAATATCACTTGTCATGTCTATATTGATGATACCCTTATAAATTATCATTGGTAAGTAATAAGAAAAATATTTAGGGATCAATTTATTTAAGGGGAAGAATATAACACCTTAAGAATTTAATATATAATATCCTTATAAATTTATAGAATTTTGATAACTTTTTTCATACAAAATCTCAAACCAACATGAACCTTGAAACATAATATTAACATTTAAATGTATATAATGAATTGTACGTAAAAAGGTTACCTCATTATTAAATGTAGGTTGTAATAAAATAAATGTCATTTTTATTACCAATTCATTGATTAATGTGCATTGATAAATTATAATTCCATTATATATTAGAAATACATTTCCTTTTCAAATAAGATTCAAATGTTATTTATTTAAAAACAAAAATTAAATACTTTGATAAAAATAATATATATTTTTATATTGATAGTAAATTTGAACGAATTCTATTTTCGGATAATATAAAACAAGAATAAAAATGACTAACACATTGAAAAGATATTTTTTATGAAATATTTTCTCATTGGATATTATGATTTAATTTAATCCTTAAATTATCAAATTATCTAATAATCTGTTAAAAAATGAACGAAAATTTGGAATTTAGTATAGAAATATAATATTAGGATAAATGTTTTTGATTTTTATAAATTAAATTATTTTAGGTGAATATTGAAAATTCAAATTAACCAAAACTGTGTATTTTTTTTATATAAGAATGACCTAGAATTTTATAAATCATTTAATTTGAAAAATATGATTTTAGATTTAAATATATAAATTGTAAAATTAATATATTTATTTATAAAAACCTATAATGTACTTTTTAAGAACTTAAGAAATATTTTTCAATATATTTCTTTTTGGACTTTCATTTAAGGAAATATTATTTTTGTAAATCTTGATATTAGATTGACTTCAAATACAAATATGACTTATTGATTTTATAATAATATATTTTATATATTTAATATTAAAATAAATTGTAAACTTCATACTATTAATAAATTTTTGGTTTAAATATATTATTTTTAAAGGTTTTTACATGTCACATGAACCATTATTTTAATTGGTTATTCTTATAAAAAGACATTTTTTCTTATAAAACTATTTTTGCAACTGGAAAATTTATTTATAAATTATTAAATCTATTCTATTAATGTGTTTTGGCATTTATAATGATTTAATTATGTAAAAAACCATGACCAATGTAAAAAACATAAAAGTATAAAATTATAAGTGTGAATGATTTAATAAAATGGTTAAAATATGTGTGAAAATTAATTTTTGAGGTATCATTTATTTCATATCTCTAAAAAATCCTTAATATGCATTTCATTATTCCAGATAAAATCTGAAATGTGTTGTCTCTTTTTATTGAGTTGAACTATTTATCAAAATTTTACTTTAACCACTTACAAAAGGGGAATTCTACCACCCCCATCATGGAGCTCCAACATTTATGATTCCTCTTAAAACAATGCACTTTTACATTATTGTATAATATTAAATAATTTATATAATATTACAGTGAAATTAGTTATTGTAACCCCTTTATTTGTGTTTTATTTTATAAGTAAATATAAAACATCGTAGTGTGGTTAGAATGAATTTGAGGAAATAAATAAAAATGGAAAGGGTGTGTCTATATAACATTAAATTCCATGAGACAAGTTTGATATTTCACCCCATAATTTCTCATATATGTTGTATTGGATTCCTTATTTTTGGCAATTATAATTAATATTTTTTAATTTATATAAATTTAATATCGATTTTATTTTTTCCCATTTATTTTCTTTTATTATTATATAACCATTACCATAATGGTTTTTGGATCTCCATTTTGTTCAATTGAAATATGAATATTATTCTTTATTAATAATTTTTTTGGTGTATAAATCGTACACATATTTATTTTTTCATAAAATTCATGAAATCAACTATATTTTCCAATCCATCTCATGTTCTACATTACATGAATAGTCAATTTGAATGACTATGACAATTTAAGTATTTTATTTATATCAAACCCCCTTTAATTGATTTATCATGTTTTATTTGGAAATTATTACTTTGATGATTGGTTTCTTATATCATAATATATTATATTGAATTTTTTCTTTCTTTATGGGGAATATTGTTTTTTAAATTCCATGATCCTTTTAAGATGAATTTATTACACAAAAATAATATCAATTCCAAGAATAATTCATATCCTCTGTAACAATTGTTTCCCCTCCTTATCTATTATCTTCTCTCAAATGTTCTCATTGTTTATTAAGAATCCTTATTTAGTGTTATCTCATGTGAAATTTATATTTCAAATTAACATATTCTCAAATTTATTTTACACTAATTTTTAAAATGTGAGATTATAAAAAAAGTGATTTAAAACATTGAAATGAATATTACAAATCCACCCTCATTACTTTTGGTTACACATTACCTTTCTTTTTCTCCCATTTTCATCAATATTATTATCATATGTTTCCTACATATAATTTATATATGTTCATTATATATATGCCTGGTTTTCTGTAGCATTATTTTTTGGGGCTAATATATGTTTTATATTCCCTTCAATATTCCCACATATTAGTAAACCTTATATAATGTAATGTTACACCATGAATTTTTATTAACACATTTTACTAATTAAATTTGTCTTCTTTTATTTCTTATATTTCACTAATTAGAAAATTATTTTCACACAACCCATACTATGCATTACCTATATCCAACAATGAGTTTATATAAAACACTATTTTATTGTTAAAATTATTTAAACGAGATAGTTATAACATATGCATTATTCGTAGTATTATTAGTAGCAATGAGTACCATTGAGATAAATTTTTTAATGGATTTATAATAATTGAAGATATTGATAATGGAAAATAAATTTTTTTGTAATATATTTATATGTTTAAAAATAGAATTTTTTTAAATGAAATGATTTTCATGTCTATCTATGAAAAGAAATAAAATTAATTTTAGACACATTTATAATTATTATTTGATAAAATAATTTTGAATTTTGAATTTATAATTTTTAAATAATATTATGTTTAATTATTTGGCTTCTTCGAAGAAACATCATTTTTTGATGATTTCTAATAAATATCATATTTTAATTCCAATCTATTTTTTCATCAAATTTATATATATAGATAAATTGTAATTTATATTTGTTTTAAATTCTCGTTTAAAAATTATCCATATATTAACCCAATTATTTTATTTGAAATATTTTTATATTTAATTTATATATAAAATATTACTGATCTTTTTAACATTATAACATTAAAAACACTCTTTCTCACCTTGTATGTGACAATAACATTAATCATAATATTTTCAGTTCATTGGATTTAATTTATAAAATTTCAAATACATCATTTTAATCAGTTTTATATATAGATTCAAAAAATATCAAATTAATTTTTTTGACCAAATTCATTAGTGAGAGTTATTGAGTTTAATTATAGTGATTAAGGTAAAATTAAGCCTAACAGAAAAATAAACATTAAAATTTCGGGCCCAAATGACCAATACTCATTTCCAACAACCTTTTAATGGCCATATTTATGTAATAAAAGTTATATTATTTATGGTTTTTCGTTTATATGATTTATGTTATGTAAAAATGTTGTAATGGCAATTTTTTTCAAACATTCCATATGTGTCCCCTCCCTTCCATATAAAAGGACACCAAACCTCCCTTTATTAAAACCTCTCAAAACAATTTCGGTAGGAAAAAATATTCCCAATCAACATACAAATATCCCATTTCATCTCCATTAAGAGTCCATTTGGGAATAATTATATCCATGGAATCCCTACTATGTAAAGTAAAATGAGTTACCCAAATAAGAGAAATCCTTCCTCAATCTCATTTCATTTATTATCTTTATCCACCACCAGAATTATTATTATTCCATTGCCATGTCATAACATTGATATCCTCAGTACACTGAAATTTTTTTATTCTAATGGTATTACCTACACTTACACACTATTCCATCTAATGGGTATTGAACTTATTTTTCTTGTGTACGATCAACTACTATATGATGAAATGATTTATTTAATTTTACCTTTACCACCTCTCATTGTTGTGAATTATCATGAAAAACATATATTAATATGATATATATTATTTTTATTATGTATTTGTAATTCTATTTGTATTATATGAATCTTACCTTCATTATTTCCATTTTGTGTAAATATGATAATTATGTTTGGGGAAGTGTGGACTACCTCATCTTCAAAGTGATGTGATTCATTCAGACACATTGTGAAATAGATTATGGAAGGGTTTAGTGAAATTATATGATATATATGACATAATAATAATATATTAATGATATTATGTATATAAATATTTATCATTTACAATCATTCTTTCAATATTAAAAAGTAGAAGGGAAATAGTGTTCATGTTTACATACGGCCTACCATCTCCATGAATGGTGTTTTCTATTTCATATTTCAGTATAATATAGATTATAATAAATACATATATTATTAATATAAATCATATTTATATCATTTATTAAATTATAGAAATCATGATATAAGTATGAGGTCCAAAATTATTACAAGTTAAGACACATGAGAAAAACAAATCAGATATTACATGAACTAAAACCTTACCATGAAATCATTTTAAAGAGAGTAATAGAAATTCATAATAAAACTATAATTGGTTTTATAAAAAATAATATGGTTCCTTAATATGGGAATAATAATGATATATATATTATAAAGTAGGTATTTATGAGTACAAATGGAGTAAATAAATAAGGTAATAGAATTTCATCTCACGGTTTAAATTATCAAGATACATGATATATTCACAACTCTTTTCCTTAATGTGGTGTATATACATACCATGAAAGTATTCAAGGATTAGTATAATTATATTTATGTTTATTTACATATCCATTATATGTTATTTATTTCATGGTGTTTTTGATTCAAAAATTTCTAAATCCGTATGATTTTATTTTTTATCGATTTTCCTTCATTGAAGCACTAGTTTTTCTATGCACCCACATCATTTTCGGTGGCATATATTCTTCCAATTGAAATTGTATATCATGAATATAATTATATTAATAATTTTTTACTATA
The DNA here is from genome assembly GCA_963277665.1 of Viscum album. Lineage (NCBI taxonomy): Eukaryota > Viridiplantae > Streptophyta > Magnoliopsida > Santalales > Viscaceae > Viscum > Viscum album. The sequence continues at coordinate 1,678,434,643 of OY728133.1, forward strand.
ATTTTAACTTCATTTTCTTTCATCGGTATTATTATTAAAAGTTTTCTTTGTGGTGAGAGTATATTGAAGCAATCTCATCAATTATAGAAAATTGTTATGATTATGTTTAAATTTAAGTAATATTTTGATACACCTATGAATTAATGTCATAAATTTTATTATCATCAATTTATAGAAGATATATCTAGATAAATGTGTCCTTCTTACACACTTTGTTACTTATGAAAATTGAGAGAAAGATTAAAATAAATCTGATTGTATTTATCTATTCAATTATATATTTTTTCTATTTAAAAGTCAAGGTTTTTGAAAATGTTTTCTAAAGTGTTTTAAAATATTTTTTGAAATATTTTTATACAAAAAAGGGATTTTACTATTGTTATTTTGTTTTCAAAGCTTCATTTATATTTTTTAAAAATTATTTTTCATGAAACATATTTTCAAAATTGTCTTATTTTTAAAAAATAATTTCTCAATGAAGAACAAATATTTCAATCACGAATTTTTTTTAAAGATCTATCAAAATTAATAACCATATATGATGACATATTTTGTTGTTACTCAATCCAATTTGGTGAAATTATTCAATATTTCTATTCACTGTAATGTGATACAAAACAAGAGGCCTTATTGTACACCAAGTTTGACACCTCTACCGTATATGCTATGGGAATTCATAATCCAATAATAAACCATCTTGGAGGATTTGAAGATAATTTAATTATGAATAATTGATGATGCTGAAATTCAGATAAGGTCTGTATCTAGAGTATAAAAGAGCAACAAAGAAATATGGGAGGTTAATAGAAGATTCTTGCGGCCAGAAAGGTAGGCATGCACCAAATTGTGCAGGCACACACAAGATTATGTGAGCATATGGAAGATTCTATGGGTGCGTTCATGTGGTCATCATGCGCTCCCAATCATGCACGTCGGGGCCCCATTGCCCGCCCAAGGCGATGTCAACCTGGACTTTGCACGCCCGACCTCCTTTGTGCACCCAAGGAGACATCAACCGAGATATAGCACGCCTAGTCCCCTTTGGGAACCTATGGCGACGTCCACCACTCCTCTGTGCTCCTGGCAGCCTTTGTGCACCTATGGCGACATCCACTAGGCCTTTGCATGAGCAACATCCTTTGTGCGACCCCTTGAGGACTTCTGCTATAAAATGAAGATCACCCCCTTCTCTTTGGGGAAGCCCATTGAAGACGAAGCGATGCTCTACTGTGAAAAAACCCTCCTTCCATTACCGTGAGCAAAAACCGCATGCCCTTCAAGTATCAAATTTTGTGTGACAGCTCCCCCAAGGGAGCTCCTCCGGGTGGGCCCTCTTGGCCCTGATCATCGTAAATTTTTGTGAATTTCAGTTCTTTCCAAGACATCTACATGAATGAGTTTTTATTTGTGTGCAAGGTTCCTCTGCTTCAATACCCTTTTACGTGAAACCCTCCCGTATTGCGCACAACTGAGTAATTTTTCACCCAACCCCTCGAATTTTCGTACAACCCCTCCATCTAGCGCACAACTCCCCCATCCTGCATGCATACCTTCTATCTTGCACACATCCCATCCTCTTACGTGTTCTTCATGTGTCTTATTCGCCATGAGTCACCATGTTTTAACACCTCTTACATGCAACACACCTATGTCACACACTCTCTTCCCGTGCAGGCCAACAGGTTTGCATGGAGAAATTTAAAAATCCCTTGGTTTGTACTTCACATTGTGTTACTTCGCCTCATGATTTATCACATAAGAATGCTAACGATTATTGCTTTTTTGTAAAGACACCCTAACCTAGACCCCCAGTGGATCACTCCATAACACCCCTTCACCCTGGCATTTTTGATGCCCCCACTTCTACAAGGGTGGTTGGGTTTCACTCATTTATGTAATAGCGGTGTAGAGGGAACCGACCTCGTTTGAGTTTCATGATGTTAAAATACAATGCATTATCATCCTCAACACATGATGTTAAACTGTGACCTCTCCCTATGCATCGTATGTGGGGTTCCCCACCTTGGACATTCTGTATGCCAACTGGTATCCCTGGGAGTGTGACTATTCAACTAATGGATTGAGATCCCCTATGTTAGAGCGGTGTTTGTCCTTGGAGAATGGGAAACCACCTTGGTTTAAGCCCATAGATTTTCTTCCCGCAGACAGCATCCCAGCTCCTCCTCTCCTCTTATGTGACAAATCCTTCTCCCTTCGGTATTTTTCACCATCTACCCTCCCTCTGAGTGTATGTCCCAATATTCATCTCTCGGGGATTCTCTACGTTTAATCCCCTGTTTACTTTTTGGTCCGCTAACCACCAAAAATTCTAAGTTTCCTCTTTGAGCTGCTAACCATGTTTAACACACATTCCACTTCCAATGGGCACCCCATTTACGACGTGATCATCATGTTTCTACTGACTCTTGTTTATCACACAAAGCATGACTCGTGTGGGCATAGCATAATCATCAACCATGACATACTCTCTGGGCAGCCTAGATTTTATGCACCCAAAACTATCCCGAACTACATGGACTTTGATCCTTGCTATGTAAAGAAATGTAAGAATCCTCCTCGAGGTTCAAGCCTAACACTTTGTCATTATAATTCATTTCACGTTTGTTCACCAACTCCGTTCTGAACTACGTGGACTTTGATCTTTGCCAAGGAAAGGTACATAGGATGACTCTCTGGGTTAAATCCCAACACCCGATCATTCCAAAACCCTTTAAATCGGTTCACAAACACCATTCTGAACAATGTGGACTTTGATTCATACCATGGAAAGGTATATAGTAAGCCTATCTGAGGTTCAAGCACAACACTCGGCTGTTCCAACCCCCTACACGTCGGTTCACGAACACCATTCCGAACTAAGTGGACTTTGATCCTTGCCATGGCACATTACATATGAATCCTCCCTCAGGTTCTATCCCAACAACCATAGGTTCCAACCATCTTCATGTCGGATAACCGAACCCCACTCCTGAACTACGTGGACTTTGATCCATGCCAAGGTAGGGTACGTAGAAATCCTCCCTAAAGTTCAAGCCCAACACCCAGTCATTCGGACTCCATTCATGTCGGTACCCACCATATGAAACTAATGTGGGTTTTGATCCCTATTTGTGAGATAGGGTATTTAAGAAGCCTCCATGTGGTTCATTCCCATTATGTGGTAAGTTGTTTTCAAGTCCCATTCAGCAATAAGTCATTATCAATTCTCATTCAGCAGTAAGCCATTGTCAAGTCCCATGCGGCAGTAAGTCATTTTCATGTTCCATTTAGAGATAATCCATTGTCAACCCACATTCAAAAGTAAGACGTTGTCATCCTAAACCCAACGGTAAGTTGTTTTCACCCCTATATTGGGACCACTTTTTTGGTCTGCACGAATGGAATATAGCCAACCTTAGGCTACTAACGACACTTAATTCCCAATATATCATCAAGTTATTGTCCAATATGGACATAATGATCATATACCCCCTCGTGAACTACATAAACATTGAATCCCCTCCACGGGGATACGTTGGAAGTATCTTCATGTCTCAAGCCCACTATCACCATTTCAATCAATTCAACTCCATCTCATTCTCCATCCACTTAACTTATGTTCACATCACCTGTACAAATTCTTATGTGGGGCAGAACATTCCAGTCAAATTATTCCAATTCACCTCTTCGCGGCCCTTTGCAGTAACTGGGTAACTAAGCAATTGTTTTCCCTGACATCGGTGTTCCCTCTTGGGTTTTCACGGATCTGATCCACTCTAGTATGTTTTCTAATCAGTCCAATATGTCTCTTTGATATGTTAAACTAGCTGCATACCGTATGTTAAAATGGGATGTTGACGAAAACCTCAGAGAAATTCCTATGGAATATAATTTCCCACATTTGACCTGGTATTGCTCAGGATTATGTGCCCCCAAATACCAATAATAATGGGAAGAAACCCAGATGTGCCCATGTTCCAGCATACAGACACACCAATGATGTCAAATTTGACAACTCACCCGACCGAAGGTTTATACTGTGGCTGGACCCCTTGGAATTTTCCAACCAAAGCAGTGTAATTAACTAGAACCCTATGAAGATATGGCACTGGGAAGAGTTTCATGATAAACGTATTAAGACATTGAAGGAAACCCACACTAGGTAATGAGTTCTGAGGGTGAATCCACAGATAGAGGAACCGACATACAATAATCCTATTTTGATCAAGGGGAAAACATCCCTTAATAGGCAACAGATGTCGCCCGGCTTTGGAAAGGAGGAATGCGGGGCACCAAACAACATCGTCAACATCGATATAGAAGGATGAGTGTGCGCCCCGGTGAAAGAAACAGAGAAAGAAATAATACTCCAAATGTGAAATTATTCTCCTCAATGTGGGGATTAGTTGTGTTTGAGACATCAGTGGACTTGTGTGTCACTGGATCCAGTTATCCAGTGCTTGGTCTCGCAAAGAAAATTGCGGGCCAGGGGTAAAATTCACTAGAAGTTGGGGGTGTAAAAATGTTGGGAATCTCAGTCTACGATGTTATATACATGGTTGCCTCTTTATAACTATAGAATATGGAATGGAGATAGGGAAGTAGATGTCTATTTCTTCGTTTCAACACTAATGGTTCAATCTTCTTGCTTTCAGGAACCATGCTGCCGCACCCGGAAACCGATCAACACCCACCCATCAACATATGGTCAGGGGGAACATAAATATAGCAACCCTTCATGGCTTCTCCGCTTCTTTGACAACCTCCACAACCACATCTCTTGGTTTTCCACATCACGTCTCTCAATGTAAATTCATTCAACGGACGGTAATAAGAAACCATGAATGCCGATATAAGGAGGAGTGGATTATCCCTACTCAGGATATGGCCCTTCATGATCTAGAGGTGTACATACCTTGTCACTACCACCACCCCCATGGGCCGCGCAGGGAGCCAGTTGTCCCCACCCCAATGTACAAACAATTTGGGAGACTCTCCCGAGAACGCCTCGATGACTCTCTCCCCTACGACGATGTGGTAGGAGATGTCTGGGCCAGCCCTACCGGGATCCCATTTCAGGGTCCCCTGAGGAGGACACCCACTAGGAATTTCCAGCACTTCCACCCAGTTCCCCAAGCTAATGATTTGGTAAGATATCTTCAAACAGCACAGCCCTCTATCTGGCTAACCTGACACTAGCGTCGGGAACAAGCCGAAGAGGATGCCCACCAAGGGGTGTTAATTTCGATAACTACTGTGACTTAGGCCACCGCCGATATGTATCATCATCCAACTATGTATGATGACCAGAGGGAATTATACACTCACCTTGGATTGAGGCCCCACACACCCCACGAGTAGGCCAGGTTGACTCTCTTGGTCGATGGTGTAGTGAACGCCCGCTGAAAACCCACCAGCGACAGCGACACCCGGTATGTAGGACCTCCCCATTCTACCACTATGGAGAACGCGGTTCCTCCCCATATCCAGGCTCAGCATCGACGCCCTCCCTATGATACGTTCAGTCTAAATCAGGCACCTCCCCACGATGAAGATGCTCAACACAAAAGCCTCTCCCTTTCTCACTATATCGGGTATGGAGTCATCCTTCATGCAACAGACTGCGGGTGTGGAAATGTTTCACCTATAGTCAATCTACAGCATAGGTGGCCCCCCATGTATTTAAAATCACCCACGAAGGAACTTCATGCCACAGCAGTGAGAAGATTGAAGTTCAGCTTCGCTTCACCAGCACCTAACACGGAGATCCTACTCACGTTCAGCTTAACCAGTACGAGGACCCTCTTCATGATGAAATTTTAGGGAAAACAAACATGAATGTCATACCCATGCTCTTATCGGCTACAGAAGAAGTCATAGAAGCTTCAGTACTTCCTATCATGGATGTCCCCATGTCCCCTTCATTATCAGTCTAGGTGCTCCTCGCACCCCGGCTTACTCTGGCGGGAGTCCAACCTTCCCCAGCACTAGTAAAACCTAATGCCAACATCCTTGTTTTAAGAATGTACCCTATCCCGATAAACCAACCTCGGGAATGAGGGTGGGTCATCGCCACAATATAAAGAGTGCTGAGAAGATTCAGACTGAGATCAAACTAGTTTTCTTTTTAGACTCTAAAGCAGAGTACGACTCAGCGATGGAACCCTCACCTAGATCCACTGTGTCATGGTTCAGGCCATGAAAAAGGCTCATCGGCCACATACTTTCAGAATGTGAGGTCCATCAAGATCTTGATTCCATCTGTAGGTATATCCATGAGGATGAATGTTTGGTAGCTCCATTATTTATGACTTGGAAATCGTCGTCATCAACACTAGAAGCACTCTCAACCTAGACCAGAGATCACATGGAGCTATTTCAGGGACCAACGGTGGACAAGCATTAGTGTGGTCCAACGCTTGTTGCCATAGTCACCACACATGAAACCATGGCTGCCAGCCCGTCCTACCGTGACGTGGTGGTCAAATCACTATAATCTTTGATGGATAGCCCGAGATGCAGCGGTTTGTCAGCTCTCTTGTCGTATTCTCCACCGACCATCCTACTTTCCAGGTAGTCTGCATCGATACAAGTACAGGTTTTTCATCAGCCACCGGTTTACGATTTGAGAAATGAAGGCCAGAACCGGAATATTATCTTAGGAGTTTTTGGAATATCCTCACAGTAGACCACATCCCTAAGACATTTGCACATTATTGCACCGAATTTCTGCACTCCAGAGTCCCTCACCTTATAATTAGTTGAGTGTTTCAATCATAACATCTAGGCATTTCACTTTCACCTTCATCTCCAATGAGTGGCTTATCATATGATCCAATCTCATTTTTAAGGAATAAGAGAGAAATGTGGTAAGGTTGATCTAGCTGCACTTCCCGTGGCCCAGTGCTCTAGGTTTTTGGGCCACCGTATGGCCCTCCGGAACTAGTGTGTTCAAAGATTGAATGTACTCTTCATGATTATTAATGTGGATTCCCACCACATGCAGATCCATGGTTGGGGACAATATGCTACCCTCATATTCAATCCTATCTGGTGGCAACCCAACCATTGTGGTGATTTTGACGACATGCCCATAGGTAGATTCACAGTCTACATGGGCAGCCTATCAAAAATTGAGAATGATCTAGAGCTCCTTGATGGTGACCTCAACCCTGAATGTATGCCACAACTATTGGATCTATTGGGAAGAGTTACTCGGAAACAGATGATCCTGATGGGTCTCCCTGCACCCACCAAGGCTTTAGTTCATACTTGAAATAACAGTAAGGGTAATGAACATTTAGGAGCTTCCAAAATCTCCGACCCATCATGCTCAATGTAGAAGGTGAAAAAAGATTCAGATAAATCTGTGTTGCGTCAGCAAGTTACTGAATAGAATAAGTTGGTCGATGAAATCTTTATTGAATGCATTGTAGAGAAATGGAAGGAGTACGGTCATCCTAGGATGGGACAACCGGGTCAGGCAGAACTCACCCTCGGCAACCTACCCCCAGGTGACCCTGATCATCCGGCTCTCACAGACAAGGTTGAGGGTGAAGAGTATGGCAAGAGGATGAGTGTGTCTCACCAAATCCACCCAAACGACATGAAAATCATTGGGACCCAGCTTAGGGTCCCCCACAGCCCCACAGGTCATTCCACCAGCCACTCCACGAGCCGCTGCGCCACCCTATCATGTTGAATAATATGCCAACGCACTGGTAGTTAGATATCGCCTTCAAGACAGGATCCCCCACCATGTTGATCTGATGGAAGCCCTCATTTCTCACGTTCAGACATTGGAGACATGACAGGTGGTGCTCCCACATAATGGTAAGACATATCCAGCGTGGGTGGATGATATGCCAGATGCCCTAGGTTTTGGGAATCCCATATTTTCCCCCATCAAAAGGACAGGGGACATGCCACATCACTTGGCCTACTTCATCGGAGAATGTGGGCCCATGTTGGGGACCCCAATGTAGCCAGAAGCTGTCAAAATCTAGTGTTTTGTGAAGACAATGGGGGAACCAGAGTTTTTCTTATACATCCAACATCCCATCAGATCAATACCCAGCTGCGAAGACCTCTGTGAGTAGTTCCATTACCATTTCAGTTCCACCACTCGAAGTACGAGTATCGCAGACTTCATCAAGTGCATGAAGAGGCCTGATGAGCACACTGCATACTTTCTCACCCTGTTGAAAGTGCTCACATAATCTCTTGATATGCCCCTAAATAAGGAGAATGTTGTCACGACCCGTCCTCAGGGCCCGTGCCGTGACTACCCCAAACCCGCCTTCCATAGGCCAGGGGCTGGCGACTAGCACCAAGGCGTAAATCCCAACAAAAAGGGAAGGCATTGCCTTTGAAAAGTAAAAAATCACCACAAAGTAAGCAAGCGGAAAAGTAAACACTAGGTAAAAACTGTAACAAGTTGTGCTGAAAGTAAAAGGGGCCGTAAATACAAGCCCAACTGTAAAGTACAACTGAAGGGAAAAACAGCAACTAAAAAGTAAAAGCTGCTACTCCGAGACGTCCACTGGGAAATCCCACATGAAGGGTGGGTACAGATAGCTCCACTGCTCCTCGGGTCCTACCGTCCGCCTCGAGCACGTCCACCCAGTGGTCCTCCTCCAGGTACCGTCCTGCTCCGCACACCTCCACCACGATCAGCGTTGTCCGTCGTCTGCAACAAACACAACGTAGTGCGGGCATAGCCCGTGCAGGGGTGAGTATAAGCTACTCAGTAGGGACCCCGAGACCCCCGAAGGTCTCCCGAAATCCACAAAGGATAATCAACAAAGAGAAGATGCAATCACGAAGTAACATCCGACTCTACTTAGGTATATTCTCATACATATACCTAAGTCACCAATTCTCGTTCAGCTCCAACACCCGAGCCCAAGCACAACCCAGTCCACACAGGAAAGAAAAGTAAACCCACACAGGATAGCACAAAACAATCCACAAAGGAAGGTAAACAGTAAATCCACACAGGAAGCTCAACACAATCCACAAAGGAAAGTAAAACAGGATTCAGCTCACACAGGTATACTTCTTTGGATGACGATAAAGACGATCACTGATCCATCTAAGTTGTCGGACCCACAAAGGATCGATAGGTACTAACCCCCGCAATGACCCACACAGGATCGGGCCCACGCAGGACCTGTAGATAACCCCCGCAATGACCCACACAAGATCGGGCCCACACAGGACCGGTAGGCGCTGTCTCACAACGAACCGCTGAGCGCTGACCCACACAGGACCAGACCCACACAGGATCGGGCCCACACAGGACATGTAACACTGACCCACGTAGGATTGCTGAGTGCAGTAGTCGTCGCAGTCCACTGAGGATCTCTGCACAGTCGTCGCGGTCCACTAAGGATCTCCGCACTGTCGTCGCCGCAGCCCACTGAGAATCTCTGCACAGTCGTCGCGGTCCACTGAGGATCTCCGCACTGTCGTCGCCGCAGTCCACTGAGAATCTCTGCACAGTCGACGTTGCCACAGCCAGTACAAGGGTTCCCGCACACAGAAAGCTCGTTCGGAGGATCCGCTCCACAAGCCGAGAGGCTGATACATCAACTGACATGTAGTCCGAAGTTGATGTATCCAAAAGTTTTGTATCTTCAACAAAAAATCAATGTCATAGACGACGCGTCAATCGGACGCCCGGTCTGAGAGTTATTGGCATTTTCGTCCCAGGGGCCCGGTTGGTTTTTAAGGAAAAACCAACCCGACTGCACTCCACCTGCGTCCATACCTCGGGCGGAGTATGCCTAAAGGTCCGTCTCACTAATAGGAAACCACGAGAGTCGACGGCACGTCGATTGGACATCCGTAGCTCAAGATATGAGCGTTTCCGCTCCGAGGGCCCGGTTGGTTTCGTGTACGAACCAACCCGGCCGAACCCAACGTTCTCCGAAACCTTGAGTGTAATATACCGAAACGACCGTCTAGATCCAAGGATTGCGTTGCCACTGACGGATCGTCAAACGGAGGCCCGTAGCTCATGTTACAGGCGTTTGACCGAAAACGGTCCGAAATGGGGGATCCGGGTCCGGGCCGACCCGACCCGACCCACCTAGGTCCGCCCGAACTGGGTCGACCCGACCCGGGTCCGACCCGGTTGGCCCGGCCCGGCCCGGCCTGGACCGGTCCGGCTCGGCTCGGCCGAGCGGCCGAGCGGCCGACGCGGGGCGAGCCGCCGCCCCGCGTGACACCCCCGCGGCACCCGCGGGGTGTCGGCCAGACAGTCGGGGGGCGCCACGTGAGAACCCCGCGGCTCCCGCGGGGTGCCGCCCAGGACGCCCGGGGGGCGCCGCGTGACAACCCCGCGGCACCCGCGCGGTGCTGCCCAGGACGTCCGGGGGGCGCCGCGTGACAACCCCGCGGCGCCCGCAGGGTGCTGCCGCCTCCGGCCGCCGGTGCCGCCGCACCGGCGACCCGCGCCGGTGCCGGCTTCCGCGGGCCGCCGGAGTCGCTCCGGTGGCCCATTTTCCTTCCCGTCTGCGCCGCTGCTCCTCCCGAGACTCATTCTTCACTGTGGGGTCACCAAATTGCCCTTGCAACATATATTGTCGTCGCCCTCCAAATCTGAAAAACACGAAGAACGACGAAGGGTTGTCGGGCCGTGTTCGTTTGGCCCGCACCCTCTGCGTTAGATAAAAACAGCGGGAGAATTTTATTCAACCCATGAGCAACAACAATTTTAATACAATAAAAAAATTGTTCACGATTCTTTAAATTTTAAAGAAACTTTCACATGAAAAAGGGCATTTCCAAAACAAAAATCCCTACCTCATTGTCGTCGTGCGTGAGCGTTCTTCACGGAATTTCTTGTCGTGGAAGGGCGTCACGTCATCGTAGAAAGGGAGGTCGCATCGACGAACTCCGAGGTTCAAGAACGAGAAGATTTAATTAATAAAATAATTAAATCACTCTTGAGTTATAAACCACAAGGGAAAAATCTGAAACCCTCACCTCAATGGATGATCGAAGGCTTTTGTTGCGGATTAAAGGACGTCGTCGAAGAATGTCGCGGGAGAGGAAACGTTGGTGTCGCGGAACACGGCATCGCGCCGTCGACTTCCACGGGTTCGGCGTTCTTCGTCAGAGGTCAGTGTTTTTCGCATTCTTCGCGTTCTTCGCGTTCTTCGCGAAGGAGGATGAAGGCTCAAGAATTCCGCTCAACCAGCAATCCTTCAAAATATATGTTGGTCTTATTTTATTAATATGCCAACAAACGAAAACGGGTAAGTAACGACCCATAAATTCGTTGAATTAATTCAACGAAAGAAATAGCCCATTTATTTCACGAAATAAACCACCCAATTAAATGGTCTGTTAAGAATTTAAGAAAACGCGTCAGTTGGCTTTCATGATGACGGGTTTTCGCGGGTGCGTTACTTAGCCGAAAGAAATGGCGGTGCTCGTGCGGGCCCCACCTCACAAATATCCTACCAAGGGGGTAGGATATTTCTGGATAACACTCTATCTGCTTTAACTCAGCTAAAGCCTCTTTTAAGTGGCTTCAAGTGGCTTCCAAGTGGCTTAAGTGAAATAAAATAAAGTTGTCGTAAAATTATTTTATTTCTCAACTTCAAGCCGGAAAATTAAAAACCACACCCAAGCAAACGCAACACTAGAAAATGCGTTTCTAAGCAAAAACCAGCGCTGCTAATTCATCAGTGCCCTCATAATTCCATTCCGGGAACCGGTTCAAAAGTTAGAAAAACCCGCTCGTCCGTTCACTGAACGTACCCGAGCCAAACTTCGGAAAATGATTCCGGGCACACCGGGCCTCGGAATCAGGTGCCGTCTGATGCTGCACACTTGTAAAATTCCAAAGAAAATTAAGAAAAAAAATTTCTTTGAAATTTACGGGTCTTTACATTACTCCCACATCAAAACATTACATCCCCGTAAAGATACATCATAAACTAGGGAAACAAAAGGGGGTACTGAGCACGCATCTGAGCCTCCCGCTCCCAAGTGCTATCCTGGAGGTTCCTGTGCTGCCATCTGATGCGCACTAGAGGAATCGATCGTCCACGTAGGACTCGCTCCTGCCGATCCTCGATCTCCACTGAGACCTCCGCAAAATTCTCCCCATCATCCACGTCCAGCTCCCAATCGTCAATGATATGCATCGGGTCGTGCACGTATCTCCTCAGCTGAGATACGTGGAAGACGTCGTGAACCCGGTGCAACTGAGGTTGTAGATCCATGAGATAAGTCACCTCTCCTATCCTGATGAGGACCTGGAAAGGCCCGATGAAACGTGGAGACAACTTGTCGCCTCGGCCAAATCTCCGTAACCCACATCGAGGCGAAACACGCAAGAAGACGTGGTCGCCATCCTCGAACTATAGTGGCCTCCGCCTCCTGTCAGCATATGACTTCTGCAGGCTCTGAGCAGTCCTCATCCTCTCCTGGATGACCTGGACCTTCTCTGTCGTGGCTCAGACCATCTCTGGTCCCACAAGTGCTGACACCCCAGGGTCTGTCCAGCACAAAGGAGATCTGCAAGGCCTGCAGTACAATGCCTCGTACGGTGCCATCCCAATGGTGGAGTGGTAGTTGTTGTTGTACGCGAACTCCACCAAGGGTAGGTGGTCCTCCCAGCTACGACCAAAGTCGAGGACACATGCACGGAGCATGTCCTCAAGAGTCTGAATGGTCCTCTCCGTCTGACCATCCGTCTGAGGGTGAAAGGCGGTGCTCAGACGTAGCCGCGTCCCGAACGCCTCCTGCAACCCCTTCCAAATCCGGGAAGTAAAGCGAGCGTCTCGATCGGAGACGATAGTCAATGGCACACCGTGAAGCCGTACAATCTCCTGGAGGTAGAGACGCCCCAAGCTCTCCATGGAGCCCTGCTCTCGGATGGGTAAGAAGTGTGCCGACTTGGTGAGTCAGTCAACAATCACCCAAATGGAGTCGTGACCTCTGGAAGTACGTGGAAGTCCAGTTACGAAGTCCATAGATATTCCATCCCACTTCCACTCCGGGACCTCCAAGGGATGTACCAAGCCTGCTGGTACCTGATGCTCTGCCTTCACCTGCTGGCAGGTGAGGCACCGGTAAACGAACTCTGCCACAGCCTTCTTCATGCCCGGCCACCAGTGCTGTCGCCTGAGGTCCCATTACATCTTTGCCACTCCAGGATGTACCGCCAAAGGAGAAGTGTGAAACTCTCTCAGTAACTTCTCCTGTATGTTGACTGGTACCAAGGTACGTACTCTGAAAAGGACATCGTGCTCTGCTCCAAGGGAGAATCCATCAGTGCCTGCCCAGAGGATATCTGTGCACGTCGTGTCTCACAGTCAGCATCCCCACGCTGTGCCACTCTGATCCGCTGTAAATGTGGAGGAGAGACTGTGAGAGACTGAAGGAAGGCTGCTCCGTCTCTTTCCACGAAGGATATCCGCAAGGCGGTGAGCTGCTATGTCGCCTCCTCAAGTAGCTGGATGCCCGTCCTCCTGATGAGGGCTTCGGCTACTACGTTCCCCTTCCCAGGAGTATAGACTATCTCAAAGTCATAGTCCTGGAGGAACTCAAGCCATAGCCACAATCTCAGGTTCAGGTCCTTCTGAGAGAAGATATACCTGAGACTCTGGTGGTCAGAAAAGACTTTAAAGCGCTCGCCCATCAGATAGTGCCGCCAAGTCTTCAGAGCGAAGACCACTGCTGCTAACTCCAGGTCATGAGTGGCGTATTTCTGCTCATGCGGCCTCAACTGACATGATCTATAGGCAATCACGGCCCGCTCCTGTATCAGGACACACCCAAGTCCGGTCCCTGATGCATCGCAGTAGACTACGTATCCAACTCCCTCCTCAGGCAACCTCAAGATGGGTGCGCTAGTCAATCTCCGTCTCAGCTCTTGAAAGCTCTGCTGACACCTTTCTGTCCACACGAAGGGTTTCCCCTTCTTCGTCAAGGCTGAGAGTGGCGCCGCAACTCTGGATAAGTCCGACACGAATCTCCGATAGTATCGGGCTAGACCCAAGAAACTCCGCACCTCCGTCATGCTCCTGGGTGGCTCCCAGGCTAGCACCGCCTCGATCATTGCAGGATCCACTGCAACTCCCGCCTCAGAAACGACGTGCCCCAAGAAGTGGACCTCACTCAACCAAAACTGGAACTTCTAGAGCTTTCCATAATGCTGGTGCTCTCGGAGTGTGTCTAGTACAACCCGCAAGTGGTAGGCGTGCTCCTCCTCCGTGGTCGAGTACACCAATATGTCGTCGATGAAGACCACGACAAATCGGTTGAGGTATGGCTGGAAGATCCTGTTCATGAGGCTCATGAAGACTTCTGGAGCATTGGTTACGCCGAATGGCATAACCAAGAACTCATAGTGGCCATACCGACACCTGAAGTCCGTCTTCTGCACGTCCTCGTCTCGAACTCTGAGCTGATGATAGCCTGACCGGAGGTCTATCTTAGAGAACCACCGTGCTCCCTTTAGCTGATCGAAGAGGTCATCAATCCTGGGTAGCGGACTTTGTTCCTCACTGTCAGCTGGTTCAGGCGACGATAGTCGACACACAGTCGCAAGCTCCCGTCCGCCTTCTTGGTGAACAAAATCGGGGAAGCCCAGGGTGAGACACTGGGTCGGATAAATCCCATGCCCTGCAAGACCTCCAACTGTAACCGTAGCTCTCGAACCTTATCGGGGGCCATCCGATATGCTGGAGTCGAAATCGAGGCTGTCCCGGGGTACAGGTCAATATAAAAGTCTACCTCTCTGCGAGGAGGTAGCCCTGGAACATCGTCGGGAAAGACGTCCGCGTACTGATCCACCACTGCAGGTAAACTAGGACTCCGCACGTCCATTGCTCCTAGGATGAGACTAGCCAACTGATGAGTGATGGGATGTCATCTCCTCTACGGAAGTCCATCCTGTGCTGCAAAGGCTCCCTTCTCGCCGGTGAAGGTGAACCTACTCCCGTCGGTGCGCACACATCGCACCTTACGCCTACTACAGTCAATCTGAGCATGGACCGCAGATAACCAATCCATACCCAAGATGACGTCGTAAGGCCTCGACGCCGCTACCGGAAGATCCCAGCCGAAGCTCTTGCCTCCTAGAGTAAGCTCACACTGCCGGCACCAGTGCGTAATCGTCGAGTCTGCTCCCGTAGGAGTCTCTAGCCGTAAGGATCGAGCCAACGGCTCCGTCGGAATCTCCGAGCTCCGAACAAGGGCAGTGGCTATGAAATTGTGACTAGCTCTTGTGTCTATAAGTATTGCAGCAAGGGTGGAATAGACATAGATCGTACCTCGAATCATCTTTGGTGCGCCGTGGTCGTGGGCCTCCGCTGCCTGGATCTGTGCCTATCTCTGCCCTCCAGCACCCTGTGGTTGGGGTGGCCCTCCTGGTGGTGGTGGTGGCAGAGCCTCAAAGCGTCGCCCACCACCTGCTGCTCGGCCAGCTCCCCTGCCTCGTCCGCCTCCTCCCTGCGGACCGCCACGGTCGACCCTCTGCCTCTGCCTGGGTGGCTCCTCCACCGTCTGCTGCTCCACGGTACGGCGGGTCGGGCAGTCACGAGCCATGTGGCCCTGCCCGCTGCACTCGTAGCATTGCCTGCCTCTCGGAAGGCTGGCTCCGCGCTGTGTGCCCCGTACTGCTGAGCCCGTGTCCTGAGGCCGTCTATGAGAGGGTCTGGTCTGCTTGGACCCCTGAGTCATCTGTCAGCTACCTACTGCCGAAGACTCTGCTACCTGCCGCCCCGCGGTAGGTCTCGCTGTGGACTCAGCCAGAATGCTCTCGATCAGAAGGGCTCGCTCCAGTACACCTGCCTGGGTCGGGATGCTGAGGGATATCAGCGATGCCCTGATCTCGTGTATCAAACTCTGCTCAAAGGTCCGGGCCCGGAAGAAGGGGTCCCGTACCATATCTGTCGAGTAGCGAGAAAGATCGGTGAACCTTGCCGCGTACTGGGCGACCGTCATGCTACACTGCCGCAGCTGGAGAAGCTCCTGAATGCGTACCGCGCGAAGGGTGGCCGGGACGAACTCTGAGTGGAAGAGGCTCTCGAAGTCTTTCCAGAGAATAGATGCCTCGTCGTGCACCTGGAGCATCAAGCTCCACCATCAACCTGCTGCCGCATACAGAAGGCTCACCTCGAGGATCACCATGAGGTCTGCTGATGTCCTCACTAGCCGGAAAACTGGATCAACCGCCTCCAGCCAGTCCTCGGCTGCCTGGGGGTCTGCCTCCCCACGAAACCTGGGTGGTCACTGGCGCTGGAACTCGTGCAGAGCTCCATGATGATGAGAATCGTCAGCTTCCAGTGCTGGAAGCATTGGGGGCTCGACGGGTAAAGGTATTGCCGGTGCCTCTGCTGTCAACGGGCCCTGTACCGAGGCCTCGTCACTCAGCAGGCTGTCGTCACTCCCTACTCTCGGAACCCTAGCTGGCAGCCATCGCGGGGCCATCCTGAAAAGGAGAACAAGTTCACCACGGTCAGAACAGTATACCTGGTGAGCTGACACAAGTCATCACAAAGAAAACTTAAATTACACATGCAATCAATGTTTTCGTGTATTAAGTCAGAAATCAGAAGTTAGGGTCCTGCTGTACGGATACGTCGGCCGCCGCACCAACACTGGACTCCCTGGGCTGATAACCACACTCAATACACTAAACACTATTTCTTCACATAGAAGATAGATCATAGTCTGCGGTAGAACCGACCGCCTCTGATACCAATTTGTCACGACCCGTCCTCAGGGCTCGTGCCGTGACTACCCCAAGCCCGCCTTCCATAGGCCAGGGGTTGGCGACTTGCACCAAGGCGTAAATCCCAACAAAAAGGGAAGGCATTGCCTTTGAAAAGTAAACAAGCACCACAGTGTAAGCAAGCGGAAATGTAAACACTAGGTAAAAACTCTAACAAGGTGTGCTGAAAGTAAAAGGGGCCGGAAATACAAGCCCAACTGTAAAGTACAACTGAAGGGAAAAACAGCAATGGAAAAGTAAAATCCGCTACTCCGAAACGTCCACTGGGAAATCCCATCTGAAGGGTGGGTACAGATAGCTCCACAGCTCCTCGGGTCCTGTCGTCCGCCCCGAGCACGTCCACCCAGTGGTCCTCCTCCAGGTACCGTCCTGCTCCGCACACCTCCACCACGATCAGCGTTGTCCGTCGTCTGCAACCAACACAACTTAGTGCGGGCATAGCCCGTGCAGGGGTGAGTATAAGCTACTCAGTAGGGACCCCGAGACCCCCGAAGGTCTCCCAAAATCCACAAAGGATAATCAACAAAGGGAAGATGCAATCACGAAGTAACATCCGACTCTGATTAGGTATATGCCCATACATATACCTAAGTCACCAATTCTCGTTCAGCTCCAACACCCGAGCCCAAGAACAACCCAGTCCACACAGGAAAGCAAAGTAAACCCACACAGGATAGCACAAAACAATCCACAAAGGAAGGTAAACAGTAAATCCACACAGGAAGCTCAACACAATCCACAAAGGAAAGTAAAATAGGATTCAGCTCACACAGGTATACTTCTTCGGATGACAATAAAGATGATCACTGATCCATCTAAGTCGTCGGACCCACAAAGGATCAATAGGTACTAACCCCCGCAATGACTCACATAGGATCGGGCCCACGCAGGACCTGTAGGCGCTGGCTCACAAAGAACCGCTGGGCGCTGACCCACACGGGATCAGACCCACACAGGATCAGGCCCACACAGGACCTGTAGCACTTACCCACGTAGGATTGCTGAGTGCAGTATTTGTCGCAGTCCACTGAGGATCCCGGCACAGTCGTCGTCGCAGTCCACTGAGGATCTCTGCACAATCGTCGCGGTCCACTAAGGATCTCCGCACTGTCGTCGCCGTAGTCCAATGAGAATCTTTGCACAGTCATCGCGATCCACTGAGGATCTCCGCACTGTCGTCACCGCAGTCCACTGAGAATCTCTGCACAGTCGACGTTGCCACAGCCAGCACTAGGGTTCCCGTACACAGCAAGCTCGTTCGGAGGGTCCTCTCTATGAGCCGAGAGGCTGATACATCAACTGAAACGTAGTCCGAAGTTGATGTATCCAAAAGTTCCGTATCGTCAACATGAACTCAGCGTCGCAGACGGCGCGTCAATCGGACGCCCGGTCTGAGAGTTATTGGCATTTTCGTCCCAGGGGCCCGGTTGGTTTTTAAGGCAAAACCGACCCGACCGCACTCCACCTGCGTCCAAACCTCAGGCGGAGTATTCCAAAAGGTCCGTCTCACTAAGAGGAAACCACCAGAGTCGATGGCACGTCGATTGGACGTCCGTAGCTCAAGATATGAGCGTTTCCGCTCCGAGGGCCCGGTTGGATTCGTGTACGAACCAACCCGGCCGAACCCAATGTTCTCCGAAACCTTGAGTGTAATATACCGAAACAACTGCCTCGATCCAAGGATCGCGTTGCCGCTGACGGCTCGTCAAACGGAGGCCCGTAGCTCAAGTTACGTGCGTTTGACCGAAAATGGTCGGAAACGGGGAGTCCGGGTCCGGGCCGACCCGGCCCGACCCCCCCTGGGTCGGCCCGAACCGGGCAGCCCAAAATGGGTCGACCCAACCCGGGCCGAGCGGCCGACGCGGGGCGAGCCGGCGCCCCGCGTGACACCCGCGCGGCACCCGCGGGGTGTCGGCCAGACAGCCTGGGGGCGCCGCGTGACAACCCCGCGGCACTCGCGGGGTGCCGCCGCCTCCGGCCGCCGGCGCCGCCGCGCCGTCGACCCGGGCCGGTGCCGGCTTCCGCGGGCCGCCGGAGTCGCTCCGGTGGCCCGTTTTCCTTCCCGTCTGCGCCGCTGCTCATCCCGGGACTCGTTCTTCACTGCAGGGTCACCAAATTGCCCTTGCAACATATTTTTCCATCGCCCGCCAAATCCGCAAAACACGAAGAACGACGGAGGGTTGTCGGGCCGTGTTCGTTTGGCCCACACCCTCGGTGTTAGATAAAAACAGCGGGAGAATTTTATTCAACCCATGAGCAACAAGATATTTAATAAAATAAAAAAAATGTTCACGATTCTTTAAATTTTAAAGAAACGTTCACGGGAAAAAGGGCATTTCCAAAACAAAAATCCCAACCTCGTTGTCGTCGTGCGTGAGCGTTCTTCGCAGAATTGCTCGTCGCGGAAGGGCGTCACGTCGTCGTAGAAAGGGAGGTCGCGTCGACGAACTCCAATGTTCAAGAACGAGAAGATTCAATTAATAAAATAATTAAATCACTCTTGAGTTATAAACCACAAGGGAAATATCTGAAACCCTCACCACAACGGATGATCGAAGGCTTTTGTTGAGGATTAAAGGACGTCATCGAAGAATGTCGCGGGAGAGGAAACGTTGGCGTCGCGGAACATAGCGTCGCGTCGTCGACTTCCACGGGTTCGGCGTTCTTCGTCGGAGGTCGGCGTTCTTCACGTTCTTCGCGTTCTTCACGAAGGAGGATAAAGGCTCAAGAATTTCTCTCAACTAGCAATCCTTTAAAAGATAGGTTGGTCTTATTTTATTAATATGCCAACAAACAAAAACAGGTAAGTAACGACCCATCAATTCGTTGAATTAATTCAACGAAAGAAACATCCCATTTAATTCACGAGATAACCCGCCCAATTAAATGGTCTGTTAAGAATTTAAGAAAACGCGTCAGTTGACTTTCCTGATGACAGGTTTTCGCGGGTGCGTTACTTAGTGGAAAGAAACGGCGGGGCTCGTGCGGGCCCCACCTCACAAATATCCTACCAAGGGGGTAGGATATTTCTGGATAACACTCTATCCGCTTTAACTCAGCTTAAGCCTCTTTTAAGTGGCTTCAAGTGGATTCCAAGTGGATTAAGTGAAATAAAATAATGTTGTCGTAAAATTATTTTATTTCTCAACTTCATACCCGAAAATTAAAAACCACACCCGAGCAAACGAAACACCGGAAAAGCAGTTTCTAAGCAAAAATCGGTGCTACGAATTCATCGGTGCCCTCAGAATTCCATTCCGGGCACCAGTTCAAAAGTTATAAAAACCTGCTCATCCGTTCACTGAACGTACCTGAGCCAAACTTTGGAAAATGATTTCGGGCACACCGGGCCCCGGAATTAGGTGCCGTCTGAAGCTGCGCTCTTGTAAAATTCAATGAAAATTAAGAAAAAAAAATTTCTTTGAAATTAATGGGTCTTTACAATGTACTTAAAATTTGAATAGGGAATGTGAAGACAGAACTGGTTCCCAAATAGATCACCCAGAATTACCTCGGGGGATTTCGAGACTTCTCGGATAAGGCATAGTTCCTAGAGGAAGCCCTACAACTTTCTCTGAAGACACTTCAGTTTCCCCATGCAATCCCCATGATAAGGGTCCCCATAGGTGATCCCATTGTAGTGGACCAAATATAGGCCCTCAAGAAACTAGAATCGATACGAGTGGAGCTATATCTGTATCCTCATAGAGTCCCTCCACCTCAGGTGCAGCCTCCGGCCAAGTAGCTCCCACCTCAGAAATGGAAGGTTCCCCTGCATAATGCACCACTACCATGTTGGTGAGATAACCACGTGCTGACACCTCGACAGGCTCTTCCAACTGCTCGTCAGGGTCAACATCCAAATTCTCCCTTTCTAGATAGGGGAAACCAGGCATACTCGTTCATTGAGGATGAGGTAACCTGTTACTTCCTCTTGTACTCTGTGTGTGTTGCAAGTTTAATGGAAATGCTTTACCTTTTATTGGGATTATTTCATTAGTTCTATTCACTAGCCTTGGCCTATAGAAGGTGGGCATGGGGTAGTCATTGAACCGGCCCCGATGACAGGTCATGAAAAATTGGTTTTAGAATAGTTGGTTCTACCGTATAATGTATGACTCTGATCTGTCATACTTTGTAGCAATAGTGTTAAGAGTATTGAGTGTGGTTTTCAATCTAGGGAGTCCTGTTTTGGTGCAACGGCTGACGTATCGATACACTATGACCATGGCATCTGATCTTTGTCTCAGTGCACAAAAACACAGATTGCGAGTGTGTTTTCCAAAGTCTTCATTATGAATTCGTTGATTCAACTCACCAGGTAAAACTTTTTGAACATGGTGACCATATTCTTTATTTGGATTCTGCTACATAGACAGCCAGCTAGGGTTTCATAAAGAGTACACTATGACGGCCCACCGAGCGACGAGGCTCTTGATTAGGTCCTTCATTCAATGTTGGCACCTTCTGGTGGTGTACCAGAAGCACCACCACCCGTTGGGAAGCAGATACCACTAGCCACACTAGCAGACGATGCATGATACATCGCCAGAAATATGAAGAACAAGCAGTGCCATGCATGCGGTGGGCAGGGTCATGTGTCTCGTGACTAACTGACCCACCATGAAAATGAGCAGCTTTTAGAAAATGGACCTCCCAGGAAAAGGCAGAGGTATGACCTTTGTGGTCCGCTGGGAGCAAGTGGACGTGGCAGAGGAGTTGGCTGACCAACGAGTGGTGGATGAGGTTTTGAGGCACTACCACCACCACCACTAGGAGGTCCACCCCGACCATAGGGAGCTGGAGGATAGAAATAGGTCCAACTACAGGCAGTCAAGGCCAATGACCACGCCACCCATGAGATGATTCGAGGTACTATCTGTTTCTAATACACCCTTGCAGCAGTACATAAATAACTAGGTGCGAGTCATTCTTTTTTCTTCACTACACTTGTTCGGAGCTCGACGATTCTGATGGAGCTGTTGGCTCAATCCATATGTCAACTGACTCCTACAAAAGTATACTCGACAATTACACACTGGTTCCGGCAGTGTGAACTTACTCTAAGAGGTGAGATATTCAGTTCGGTTCTACTCGTAGCAGCGTCGAGACCTTATGACATCATCGTGGGTATGTACTGGTTATCCATGGTTCATTCATTGATTGACTGTATTAGGTTCAAAGTGCGGTGTGTCCACACGGATGGGACCAGGTTCACCGTCACCAGCGAGAAGGGAGACTTTACAGCACAGGAAGGACTTACACAGAGGAGGGGGTAGCCGATCACACATTAGTTGGCTAGTCTCATCCTCGGAGTGGTTGGTGTGAGGAGTCTGAGTTTTCCTATTGTGGTGGATCAGTACGCGGATGTTTCCCCGACGATATTCCATGACTACCTCCTCACATACATGTATAAATATACATTGACTTGTACCCTGAGATGGCATTGATATGTACTCAAGCATATCGGATGTCTCCCGCTGAGCTTCATGAGTTGTGGGTATAGCTGGAGGACTTGAAGGAGAAGGGATTTATCTGACCCAATGTTTCACCATATGCATCTCTGATTTCTTTCTCCATGAAGGCGAATGTTAGATTGTGACTATGTGTCGACTACCATCTCCTGAATCAGGTGACCATGAAGAACATGTACCAATATCCGATGATTGACGACCTCTTTGATCAGCTCAAGGGAGCATGATGGTTCTCGAAGATATAACAAAAGTCAGGCTATCACCAGCCCAAAGTTCGAGATGAGGATGCGCAGAAGATGGACTTTAGGTGTCGGTATGGCCACTATGAGTTCTTGGTTATGCCCTTTGGCATAACCAATTCTCCAGCAGTGTTTCATGAGTCTCATAAAAATGATCTTCAAGACATAACTCGATCAATTTGACGTAGTCTTCATCGATGACATACAGATCTACTCGACTACTGAGGAGGAGCATGCCTACCATTTGCGGGTAGTACTAGACACGCTCTGAGAGAACCATCTTTATGGTAAGCTCTCGATGTTTCAGTTTTGGAATCAAGAGGTTCACATATTGGGACACGTAATCTTGGAGGATGGAGTTACAGTGGATCCAGCAATGATCGAGGCAGTGCTTTCTTGGGAGCCACCTATGTTTGTGGTGGAGGTATGATGTTTTTTGGGACTGGCTGGGTACAATCTGAGATATGTGTTAGTTTTTTTCCAGATTTGTAGCACTTCTTTCAGCATTGACGATGAAGGGGAAACCCATTGTGTGGTCAGAGATATTCCAGCAGAGCTTTCAAAAGCTGATGCAGAGGTTTACTGGTCTGCCCATCTTGAGGCTTCAAGAGGAGGGTGTAGGGTACGAAGTATACTGTGATGAATCCGGGAACTGAATCCGGAGTGTCCTGATGCAGGAGTGTTTAGTGATCAAGTATGGATCATGTCCGTTGAGACCTCATGAGCATAACTATGCTACCCATGACACGAAGTTAGCCGCACTCGTCTTAGCCTTGAGTACGTGGAAGCACTATATTATGGGTGAATGATTTACTCTCTACTCTAACCACTAGAGTTTCAGGTACATCCTCTCGCAGAAGGACCTGAATATGAGACAATGACGATCACTAGAGTTCCTCTAGGACTATGACATCGAGATAGTCTATACTCTTGGAAATGGGAACCTTGTATCATATGCTCTCAAAACTGGACAGACATTCAACTACAAGGAGATGTGATGGAGTAGCTGGTCGTGTTGAAAATATCCTTTATGTATTGAGATGGAGCAAACATTCTATATTCTCTCACAGTCACTCCTCCTATTCCTCAGTGAGATAGAGATTCACAACGTAGGTATGTTGCCCATGAGACACGAAGTGCTCATATATCCACAGGGCATGCACCTGATAGATTTTCTGAATGTGTGGAGCACATCATTCACTTGAGAGGATGGACCATTATACCCGCTGCACTTTAGGAGGAAGTGTTGTGGGAGTTCCATGCCTCTCCTTTAGCGGTACATCCACGAGTGGCAAAGAAGTATCAGGACCTTCGATGGTAGCACTGGTGTCCATGTATGGAGAAGGCAGTAGCAGAGTTTGTCTCAGGATACCTCAATTTCCAGCAAGTGACGCTGGAGCACCAGGTTCCAGCAGGCTTGGTTCAGCCCTTAGAGGTCACATAGTGGATGTGGGACAAGATATTGATAGATTTCATGATGGGACTTCCAAGTTCGTCCAGAGGACATGACCATATCTGGGTGATTGTCGACCTACTCACCATGTCATCCCACTTCATACTGATCAGAGAGCAAGGATCAGTTGAGAGCATGAGACACCTCTATGTACATGAGAACGTAAGGCTTCATGGTGTTCCATTGACGATCATCTCCGTTTGAGATGCTTGTTTCACTTCCCAAATATGGAAGGGGTTTTATGAGGCTTTTGGGATGAAACTTATTTTGAGCACTACCTTCCAACCTCAAAAGGATGGTAAAACTGAGAAAACCATTCAGACACTCAAGGACATGCTTCGTGCATGCGTTCTAAACTTTATTCATAGTTGGGAGGATCACATACACTTTGTAGAGTTTTCGTACAACAACAACTTCCACTCCTCCATTATGATGGAACCTTATGAGGCACTATACGACCGACATTATAGGTCACCTCTATGTTGGACTGACCCAGGGGAGTCAACACTTTTAGGACTAGAGATGGTGGAGGCTATGACAGAGATGGTTCATATCATCCCAGAGTGGATGAAGACTACACAGAGCAGGCAGAAGTCCTATGCTGATAAGAGACGAAGACCACTAGAGTTTGAGGATAGTTACCACATCTTTATATGGGTCTCACGTCGATGATGTCTATGGATATTTGGCCGAGGTTTCAAGTTATCTCCATGATTCATTAGAACTTTTCATCTCTTTAATAGGGTAGGTGAGGAGTCTTACCACATGGCTCTTCCACCTCAGTTGCAACGGTTGCACAACTTCTTCCATGTATCTCAGCTGAGGAGATATGTGCACGACCCATTCCACATCATTGACCATGGGGAACTGTACATTGATGATGGGGTGACATTCATAGAGATTTCAGAGGAGATTGAGGATCAGAAGGAGAGAGACTTATATGGACGGTCGATTCTTCTCGGTTGTGTTAGTTGGCAACATGGGAACCAACAGAAGAGCACATGGGAGTGGGAGACTCTGATGCATGCTCAGTACCCCCATTTGTTTCCATAGTGTGAGTTGTGGCTTACGGGGACATAAAGCCTGGATATGGGGAGAATTTAATGACCCCAAATTTCTCTGATTTTTTTTAAATACATGGGATTTTTACGAGACCATAGTTTCGAATGGAACCTGATTCATATGCCCGTTGTGCCCAAAATCAATTTCTGATGTTTTGTTCATGAACATTTAGTAAACATACGTGCGGGTTTTTATATCATTTGAACTGGTGCTTGGAATTGAAATTTGAGAGCACTATTGAACTCGCAGAACAATATTCACTTATGAAGACCTTTACAGCAGTTGCGTTTTATCGAGGTAGGAAGTTAATTATTGGGGTTTCTAAATAAAAGTTAATTAAAAATATATCTTGCATATTTTTATTTGAATGGAAGTTGAAACATCCAAAAGTAGGTTGGTGGTGGGGCCACCCAATCAAAACCTCCCTTGGGAGGAATTTATAAGGTGGGGCCCACACGAACATCACACCCCACATCTCCCCTTCAACCCCTTCAACTCTTAATACTCCCAATAAATTTTTGGAGCCTCTTCACTTTCCACCTTCCCCCAAAATAGTGCCAACAAACCTTATTAATTAAATCCTATCAATTACTTTTATTTCATTTCGTTGGAATTATTTTTGATTGCATGGAAATAATAATATAATAGGGGATCTATTATTTTATTTTTGTGTTGGTGATTCATTCATAGGAGGTGGAACATTGTGAGAGCTTTGAGAGAATTCCTAGAGAAAGAAATCTTTTCCAACGAAAAATGACATCCTCTCCGATGAAGAATGAGGACAAAGCACGAGTACGGGATCAGTGGTGTGTGACAGGCGCAAAGTACGACGACGACTTCAAATTATTTTCATACACATTCATCAACATTCATCAAAACGTGGTAAGGAATTAGATTCTTTTAATGTATGAATTTTTTTCTTCATTCATCGATGTTTATTTTGGTTCAATGATGGCCAATTGTAATCACCTAATGCAGAGGGTTCAGGCTGAATAAACATGGCCTGGCATCCATCCATTGATTCTTGTTTTGATGATTTCAAAGGTGGTGTCATATGGGCGTGGGGCCATCTCACCTCAGAAGAGAGAAACTACGGCCGAGAGGCCCGTGACAGATGGAGAAGTGCGGCACTGGAACGCTGTGCACTGGGTCCAAAGGCTGTGACCAGGTTGGTCCACAGCGGTGAAGGCATAGCGCCGTCGCACCATGGTGGAGGTGCGGAGGTGGCCAGCCGAGCTACCCACCATAGAGTCGAACACGCGGGACCACCCGGGTACCGCCGTCCCTGAACCGGCGCAATGCACCCATTATGTCTGATGAACCAGGTGGGCCATGACAACTCCCTCACTCATGTGGCCGGCCATACTTCCATGAGCTGGGTCACCACCGTTGGGCTGCCCAAGGCCGGGCCGCCCTCTATTGGGCCGCCCATGACTGGGCCTCCCTCAACTAGGCTGCCCACGGTCGGGCCACCCTGGACCGTGCCGCGCTCAGGCCGGGACATCCCCTCGTCTCAGGACACTTCCTCAGACCGGGTCGTACCCATGGGCTGGGTCAGACGCCAGTCCGAACTGGGTCGGTCCAGGTCGCACCGACTGGGTCAGACCATACCCGGACCGGATATGGTCAGTTATCACCTTTTCTCCCCAATATTTTTCATCTAGTGTCATATCGTTGAACCATCTACAGAGATGTAATTATTGGTGCGAGTTTTTTTATTGGCATACTCCACTTGATGTTTGGACATAGTGGGGTTACAATCGGGATGGTTTGAGCCTAAAAAACAACTGGGCACCTAGAAAGGAATGCCGATAACTCATTGACCATGAGTCTGATTGACACGCCATCTGATGCATTGGGTTCCTTTTGATGAGTCAGAACTATGAGATACATCAACTGAGCACATTGTAATAGTTTATGTATCGACACTCGTTGTGAGTTGCAGACCCTTCCTTAATCGAGCGTTATGTGTGTGGGAACCCTAGTGCTGGCTGCGAGTGGGATGACTACTGTACTGGATTCCTCCGAGGATTCGACGACGATTACTACTATAACGGAATACTTTGTTGGCTCGGTTATGATAAATACTGTACTGGAATCCTCAGTGGGTTCGACAACGATGGCCATTGTTTTGGGATCCTCCATTATTCAGGCAGTTCTGACTTCTGTTATGGTATCATATGTGGGTCCGACAAAATAGCTAGTCTTGTATCCTGTGTGGGCCCGACATCTTATCTGGACTTGTATCCTATGTGGGTCCTACAACTTAGATGGAGAATAGCTTGTCCGGTATCCTGTGTGGGTACGACATCTTAGCTCGTCTCATATACTATGTGGGCCCGACAACATAAATGAATCAGTGACTACATCTGATCATCTCTATCACTCTACAAAATATTTATTCCTGTGCGAGATGAGTCAAGTCATTCAACCAATATTATTGTGGGGATTCACTTTACTACCTTTTCGGACTGGGTTGTGCTTGGTCTAGGGAGTTGGAGAGGAACTCTGATGGGTAACATAGGTATATGTATGGGCACATACCTAAGTAGGGTTGGTTGATACTTCGTGATTGTGTCTTTCATTGTGCCTTATCCTTGTTGGATATTGTGAGACATTGAGGGTATCAGAGTCCCTATTGGATATTGTTATACTCACCCCTGCATGGGCTATGCATGCACCTTGTTGTGTTGGATGCAGACAACAAACAACACTGGCCAAGTCAGAGTGTATGAGAACTGGATGGTATCCGGAGGTGGACAACATGACGAGTCGCTACCCGGAAGAGACAGGCGGACGTGGAGCACTGAGGAGGCTATTTGTACATACCCTTGAGGTAGGATCTGTGGTGGACGTTCTTGGAGATACTAGTCACCTTCCATATCTTTGTCTTTTTAATTGTACATGTTTGTCCTTTCCTGGTACTTTACTGTTGGGATTTTATTTCCATCCCCTTATACTTTTAGTACACTTGTTATACAGTTTTTATGTAGTGTTTTATTCTGTTTGTACAAAGTGTGTGTTACAGGTTCAAGGGGCAATGCCTTCCCTTTTATCTTGTTTTCTCCTTTGTTGCTAGTTGCCAACCCCTGGCCTATGGAAGGAGGGATTGGGATTGTCATGGCCTGAGCCCCATGGACAATTCATGACAGGATTAATGTAGAATTGTGGTTGTAGAACATTGTTCATTGTGATTATTGAAATTGTACCTTTAGTTGACTCGTTATTATATGTGAGTCAATAATAAACCTCCAATTTTTTTTAACTGAGGTAAATGTGGTGCTTACTACAGTATTATGAAATAATAATCCATAAATGATTTGTAATAAAGGAAGGTTTCACTTGCTCGTGAGGCATCATCTCTACTAGGGTTTCACCCGAATCCTTCATATTTATGATAATTCCTTTTATACAATTTTATCGAACCAAATCAGTTGTTACATGTAATTATATATGTTTTGTAGGTGATAAATTCTTTCTCTTTGACACCCCAATCTTTTAAGCTACATATTAATATGTCTATTGTTGACGTGACTCCACTGGTTTTTATTAAAGTCAGATCTAGTTTTAATAGTCAATTTTTATTTCCAATGACATCTTATAACGGAATATGAAGCCAATATCAAATGTAAAATAAATCATTTTTCATCTAAAAGGGATAACATTGATTATTGATTTAGATCAGGTTCAACAGTTTTTTTGTAATAGAAACTAGTCATGTGTGATTCATGCTATGATTCTATTTGGTTCCGAGTTAGGATTTGTTAGACTTCTTAAGGCACATAGTTACTATGAATTTAATAGTGATTCCTTATAATGTTCATTGGTTGACAATGTGGGAGGATAGGCTCATCCCTTTTTATAATG
Organism: Viscum album; assembly: GCA_963277665.1. Taxonomy (NCBI): domain Eukaryota; kingdom Viridiplantae; phylum Streptophyta; class Magnoliopsida; order Santalales; family Viscaceae; genus Viscum; species Viscum album. The sequence continues at coordinate 1,678,463,497 of OY728133.1, forward strand.
GAATATTTCTTACTCATAGGCTCTGATATATATTTATGTCATATTTATAAATCCTTATAAAAACCTAGTATAGGACTAGTTACCCCTATGATATCAATTATAGATTAATATGTATTGATTCAATCATATATATTTAATATATGTTATCTGTAATTTTTATTTATGAATTAGTGACATTTATATTATGGTACTATGGTTTAATGCAGAAAATTTGGGAACTCTGAAGATTATCATCATCCAAGGCTGAATTAAGTGATCATGATTTCATGATCGTGCCAATGAAATTGGATTTCTACACATCCTTGTGAGATAAAATATAACACACATAGTTTCGGTGTCACTAAACGGGAAATGTAATAACTTTTAATGTTATATGACGGGGAAAAATCAATGTAGATTAATGTTGTTTGGTATAGATGATTTGGTGAAAGGTGCCTAAAAAACATTTTTTAGGGCTTATATATTATTGAAATGTTATGGTTTACCAAAAAGGGAATACGACCCTATTGTTTTATACTATATTCAATTTGAATATATACATGTGAGTTTTGAGGTTTGTTTGACTAGAAGAAATATGAGATCTATATTAAAATATTGTTTATTCAGGAATATGGCCTGAAAAATAAATATGGTGATACCTAGAATGAATACGGGACACCAAGATAGGAATAATTTTATCATGAATATACCCCAATGAAAAAGTCATATAGTTTTCCATTATAAGATAATGAAGCCGTCAACGTCATTTAACATTATACTATAATGAAATTTGTTTCATGAATGGTTAAAAATGATACATTGGGGTGTAATCATTAATTTTACCCATATATTTTTCACCTAATTAGTATCATATGTGAAGGTAGAGAATGTTGGGAATTTCACCTCATGAGATTGTCATAATAGATATGTATAATTTGGTTAGTGTGAGTGGGTATTACAAATTTTTGAGTGATGCCCTACTATTTGATAGCATAAATGGCATGAATTTTACAGAACTAATTTTCCCTCTTCCCAACTCATTTAATTATTTATAGTGATGAAGTCATCAATGGAAACCATGTTGGGATGTATACCTGAAAATGAAGGTGATTTTCACATTGATCATCATTTAATATCATAATCTAGAATGGAAATACTTAACCAGGAGAGTTATACCCACATCCATTATGGTTGGGACCTCTTTGTCAAGGTTATATAAGATTCCAAATCACCTAGTGGCCACATCAATTAGAAAGGAAAAGATGGATGTGCCTTTTTATGGGAAAACATGATTGATGAAGGGGACCTTATTCATGTAGAACAACCAGATCACATTTTGTTATGCGGAATTGGTAGTGGTCACTTCATGGACTATATGGATTTTAAACATATATAGATAAAGACATAAAGATCATTTGGGTGCTTTTTTATGAGTCTATATTGAATCCAAACACTATAGATAATAAAAGCATCGCAAATTGTTTAAAAAAATATTACCATCCCACACATAGGATGTACAGTTTAGAAAGTATGACATCACAAGGTCCCTATTTATCATCGGGTTTCTTGTATAGCCTCATTCATGAAATGATTCATGAATCCTTTTATTCATGAAAGGCATCACAAGTTTCATTAGTTTTGGCCTTTATTGTTCCACTTTTATTGTAGATGGATTACCTAACAATTTATTTATGATTGTAGATCTGAGTCATAGGATTACAATATTATAAATTAATAGATTGTAATGGTCTCTATATCTCATGACTTATTAATATGGATATGAAATAAGGAAATTTAATGTGGTGTTTTTTAATCCCTTTTCTTAATATATGGATCTATGTGGTGGCTCATGAATGAAATTTATAACGGAAAGGTTTATTTTTAAATACAGATATGATGGGATTGGAATCTATGTTTCTAATCCATAAATGAAAAAAAAGTATTCCTGGAAGGCTAATACAGAAGATCTATTTTCCTGATAAATGAAATTTTGTCACGGGAGGCCAAAAAATTAATACCTCTTCAAATTCGTAACTCTTCACTGAACACTTCAAATTGATAATTCACTACTATAAATTAAAGATCATCATAGAAGAATGATTTCTTATAGGGAAATGAATTTATTTTTGGGTGGTGTAATTATTTGTAGAGGAAGAATGTTTTGTGATGTTCTTTATAACCATTTCATATGTATAAAAGTAATATGCAAAACACTTTCATATTACAAATTCAATTTGGATTTTCATTATGTTGATCACATATTTAATTAGATTGATTATTCATAATGTATACTTATTTTTTTTTAAATGTAGAGGGCTGTAAAAAATTATATATATTTTTTTAAGGGGAAAGGACTGAATTTAAAATAAATTATGTGTCTTGAAAACTATTACCATACTATTTTAGAGAACCCTTTAGAGTTATCCATAAGTCTTTACATAAGGGTTGTTTGGTTATAAAGGTTGATTAGTTACATTGATAAAAAGGTCTATATAGTTATTTTTGTGGATAGTTTATAGATAAATATGATTTGAATGTGAAGAAGGGAAGAAGATGTGGGTATATATAGTTAAAGAGAGGGGTGAATTAGAATATAATATTATATAATTCATTATTTCTGTCTTAAGACAAGGAATTGAATTAATACATATAATTATTAATAGTTTTTTATTAAAAATTATAAATATTTGTTACATTTAAACACATAAATAAATTAATGGAATCATTGAAATGTTTTATTCAATGTAATGAATCCAAAAAATATATTTTATTATTATGGTAAAAATATAGCCATCAAAAATTGATTTATAGGTTTGGAAATAAAGTATATTATTTATAAAATGGATTAGTTTAAAAATTAAATACAATTGAAAAAATGAATTTTTTATAAATTATTATGTGATTATTTCATCAAAATGATTTCATAAAAAATATCTTCTTTGCGAAAACAATATATTCAACTATTCAATTAAAAAATCAACAATTTTTGAAAAATATCAAAAATTAACATTTAGTTAATTGTAGATTGATAATTATTAAAAAACTTATTTTATGATATTAAAATTATAAATATGAGGATTTAAAGTTTTAAATAATTTCATATAATAAATAAAAAAATTTCTAAAATAATTTTTTTTTCATATAATAACTAAATTTATATGTGTTTTTATTTATTAACTATTATATTATTAATAATATTTTTTTTATACATATAAAAAATATTTTACATAAACCAATATGTATATTATATTAAAAATACTTATTTAAGAAATACAAATATTCTATAATGACTATGATAGAGAAATTATTTTTAACAGTTCATTTGGGTACAATATTGATCGGTTTTAATAATGGATGCACATGTGTTCATGGATACACGTGTTTTATTAATAAACTATGTTCATAATTCTCATATTACTGATATATTTAATTATTACATATATAATCCATGTACAGTAGATTCAACTCATCATATAATGATATATAATATTTGAGAAAATTAATTATATTCTCTTATTCAAATACATTATCACTATTAAAATGTTATTTCAATTTTAATAATGATGTCACAAATATTTTTAATGTTTTATTACGAAATTTTGTCTCTATTTTTTTTAAAAGTTAAAGTATTAATAAAATATATATATATATATATTATACTCTATTTGTATGAGGATATTCAAAATAATCATTAATAATTTATATAGGTAAAATTGTAGTTTCTAAAGTAAATAAATATTAAATATTTATTCATTGTATGTGGGAGAAATATTTAATGAGAAATTCATGGTTTCCACATTCACACCTTAATTACATATTATTATAAATATTTTAATTTACTCAGAAGAAGGAAAATGAGGTGAGGGTATTAATATAAACATTACACTATATATGAGTTTAATTAGTAAATAATGATTTTTTTGGGGTATGACCAGGGAACTAATTATTTCTCTAAAAGTAATAATACTTGTGTATTTTAATAATTCATATCCATTTTTTTCAATTTTTGATTTGTTAGTATGAATCATAAGTTATAAAGAAGATCTTTTAACTACATCAGTTAGATGGTCATACTATAAACAATTAAATGTGAATTATTTTGAGTGAGTAAAAATAATATGTAAAAAATCAGAGTAACAAATCTAATGGATTTGAAAAATTAATGATAATATTTTAATGATATTATACATTTATTTCAATCTATGACACATTTGGTTTAATTATAACATAATTCTTTCAATCTACGACAACATTGATTTCAATTTGGGTGATTTATATATTATCCTCTAGAAGAAAGTGATTTGATATATGCCCTATTGATTAAAACTCATTCTCTCATAAGAAAAATCATTCCATTAGACATTGATATCCAATATATTATTAGAATTATATTAAATTAAATAATTTATATCACAGTAATGTTTAAAACAGGATAACTTCTAACCATTCTAATAGATTATACCAAATATATTTTTGTTTCAATAATATTTCTTCTAGTTATTTTATTTAAAAAATCTTTTCATTAAGATATTAAGGGAGTATATGATGTTCTTAGGAAACATTAAATATATAAATGTGTTTTTAATCCAAATATAAAATATTATATAATCTAAATTTTTGTTGATAATCAAATTTCATGTCATTAAATAAATTGGGATTTACTATTTTACTATAGTAAATATATAAACAAGGATTTCTCCCGTAGAAAATTATGATGTAAAAACAAATTAATATAGGGTAATTATTTCAAATGTCATATATTATCCTCGTAATAAAAGTACATAATATTTTAATAATATCACACCTATTATCACTCATGAGTTAAATGGAATTTTATCTCGATAGTTGAAATAAACTCCCATGAAATTCAAGAAAATCCCTATGAGGATTCATTTTATTATTATTACATGTTGGAAATTACACCCTCAATTTCATATTACTCTATAAATTTATTTATTTATGGATATCATTAATCCCCTTTCTATATATAATTAATTTGAAAATATAATAGTTGGATAACTTATTACATGTGTTGATGAGACATAACAACATATTCGCATATAATGAATGGTTTTAAGAAACTAATCTCATTAAATGGAATTGATTCATTCCATAAAATAAGAATTCAATATTGATTTAATTATTGAATACACAATCATAAATGTTACTTAGTAATTTTTAAAATTGTATCCGTATAAATAACAACGGGTTACACTTCCTTTGGTCAAAAATTCAAAAAGTTTCTTCCCTTATTAGCTTTTTTCTGCCAATGAATGTATTTCATAAGGAACGTAATATTAAAATTATTCAGTTCAATTTCTTAAATATCTTATTAATCCCTCTTATTTTGAATCAATGACCAAAACTTATCAGAATCACCATTTAAATAATATACCACCACAGAAACCTTCTATATTTTACAACCTTGTAATGAATGAAATAACATTTCCAGAGAAAATATCTTTTATTTTACCTCTAATTGTTTTTTGATACCATATGATGATAAAGGGTTTCCCATCTTGAAGTGATATAGTATCATTACACATTATTAATAGGACAATTTTATTTCTATATAACCAATGTTATTTGTTATAACTTGAGTCAAAAACCATAATATATTTATAATTTTCACAACTCAAACACGAGATTCATTGGTTTTATCAGTGGGAAAATACATACATACATTAAATGTGTCTATATGGTTTCCATTACATCAATTATATAAAATTTTAAATAATTAAATATAATAATTTATTCATAAATAAAAGTATTAATATATAATATTTTACCTAATTCATATGCATTTATTATAAATTCATAGAAAATATTTCATCCATTCTTGAAAAATTCATAAATTATTTAAGGATATGTCATAATGGTTTGTTATCTAACTATGTTATCAAGTGTTTAATTATTAATGTTTATATTAAACTTTTTTATGTCACAAAATGTAACAAGCTGACTCTAGTAACATCGATCCATTAGTTATTTATAATTATAGAAAAAAATATTACAATACACTAGATTGAAATGGATAGTAGTCTTATGAGGATAGATATATAGTTGATAATTAAATTATATTTGAAACATATAAAACATTATAAATATATATGATTCCTTTTTATTCAAACATTTTTTTTATTTTATCATACATATCAATAGTTATTATTTTCGTATGTAATTGGGAAACAATATAATTTGTTATCTCCAAGCCTCATTAAGGGGCATAATATAAAAGATGAAAACATGGACAAACATGATATACTTAATAATCCCATATAAAATATTTAATTGGTGTCATATAAATGATAACATGATTATAAATTAATCCATGAATTACATGAATATGGAAAAACAAAATCAAATAGATAAAAATAATAAATGATCTCACTGTAATGTAATGGATAATATAAGATATCAATAAAATACCATCAGGCCCTTGCGTGGAGAAATCGTGCATAAAAGGGAATCCCTATAGTAAAAACCCATGAATTTTGTCTCCTCAGCTATTCAAATATATTAAAGATCAATTCCAATACCCACCCTTCAATTAACCATGTCTAATGAATTTTAATAAAAATGAAAAATAATCGACATTATATAAAAAAAAGAAATGAAATATACCAAATACCAATTATATTTGTCCCATAAGACCTAAAAACTCACTATAGTTAGATTCATGGATACATATGTTACTTAATAAGTCAAATTATTTTCATACAAAATTAATGTATAAAAAATAGAATACATAATATTCCCTATGGGAATTATTATATCAAAAATCATAAATAGAAAATACTATCTATCTATAAATAATGAGTATATAATTCATCATGATTTCACCAGTTAGATGATTATTATGATTTTCTAAGAAAAATACCATCAATCTTAATAATGGAATATATGGTTATCAAATAGAATAGAGTATATGGTATAATATTAGGTCACCATTCAAAAAACCAAAAAATAGTTAAAAGATTTTGGAATACATCCAAAAGAAAAATAACATGGACATGGAAGAGAAATAAAAATTAAAATATATTTGTAATGAATTTTTCATGTAAAATTTTATAATGGGTAATGTATGAATTAATGTCCCAAAAAATAGTGACCAATAATTATACTTTTAAATACATTAATGTTAAGGTAAATTATGATAAAAATAATATGGGTGATATATATATGTCATGAACCACCCTGGATAACTACCCATCTATGAACCTGAGCTGGATCTAGAAAACCCCAAAGGTCATTCCTTATCCCAACAAGTGGGAAATATGTATCAAGGAATAAAAAATCATTTTTGGATAGTATTTATCCCAAATAGTAAAGACCCCAACCCCTATAGTACAGAGTGAGTGCCTTGATTTTTTACAGTGGTATTATGAATAAGATATTGCTTCCTAAAGGACGAAATGTTTAGTAGTATTGAAAAAATAAATAAAAAATAAAATTATTACATTGTTAATTTTAATGGAAAAAATATATAATCCATTTGAAACAAACATAAAATCCAAGATTAACAATATAATTTATTCATTATATACATTTTTTCATCATGTGGAAAAATAAAACATAAGAAATGGGTGAGTTCTGATTCATAGTATGGTTAGGAAATACAACATAAGGTATCAAAAACCAAAAAAAAATTAAGAAATATTATTTACTCTAAACACAATCCATTAAATAATAATATTGATAATAATATGATAGGAATAAAACATGATTGAATAATTACATATAAAAAATAATATAAAAATAAAAGATAACCATGGATATTATTATTGTTTAATTATTACTTGGATTATCTATTAATACTATCATAATTATAGAATTAATAATTATGGACATCGAAACATACCATTAATATATCATCCAAGTCATCTAAAAAATTCATTCAGGTCTTGGACAAATCCATATCTGAAAATAAATTCCCATGGATGAGGTCAATTCCATATCAGTTTTCTCTAAGGAGACTTTCCAATGAATATAGTGGCTTTTGAGTGTCCCTCCAGTCACTTAATAAGTTCATTTAATTGTCTATATTAATGGGATTAAACATAAAATCATTTACATGTGAAATGTAAATAATTTTCCCCAATCGGTAAATATAATCACTAACTATTCTGAGTAATATGGTGAATGGTATCATGATAACAATCCACTGTCAAACTAATCATAACACATTTAATAAAATATTGTAGATAATATAACAATATTTTAACCATAATTAAGAATAATATTCAAGAGAGGTTGTTTAAATATATAAAAAATTATTCTAATAAAATCATCGAAGAATTCATAAGATAAATACCTATTTTACATTGGATGAAAGAGTTATTTTCTAAAAGTCATTTTTATTTTTCATGAAATCCAATTTAAAACTTGTATATCAAAGAAAATAAATTAGGATAATTACATTATTATTGAGAAATATATGAAATCCAAAATAAATGAAAACATTTTAAAATAGTTTTTAAGAAACCTAAAAAATTGTTTACATCAATGCGTTTTGAGGGAAAATATAAAAGAGTATTTTACGAGGACATAGAATTATCTATTTATATAAGGTTAGAAAAAATATATGATATTTTATAGGATTAAAATACTTATGTTATAAAAATATTTGTGTCTTATAACAATTTATGGTTAATACTAAAAAAATGGGTAAAAATTGGTAAATACTTTTTTATCGGTCTTTATTATCCGTAGTAATTGTGTTGGGAACCTTATAAAACATTTTTTCTCATATCAAAGAAAGATGAAATGGTATAGATAAATGATTTTGGAACATATAAAATAATTTACAATAATTTTATAAAAATAATGAACAATTAAATTAAGATAAAGGAAAATAAATCTTAACCTAAATTAAAAATGGAGGTTCGACATGAATATAAGGCCTCAGCCTTAAACATTACATAATCATGAGATATTTCAAGAATACACATTGAGAATCTTTCAAGATTAGAGTTTTTGAGAATTAGATCATAAATCATGCATTACATCCCACTTTTAAACAAGGTGGTTACATAAAAGATAGTATTCATTTTTTCCATAAAAAAAACACTTCTAAAATAAAACATGGATTCTTTTTTGACACTTTGATGACAATATCATCACATCATGTTCCTTTCCCTTAACCTGTGAAAAACATTTCAAAAACTTGCGATGAGCATAAAAATCTCAGTAAGGTATATAAAAGTACAAAATGAAATAATTAGTCCATGTATGAAAACATACTTTACTCATAAAACATAATTACATTATCATAACTCATGAAATCATAAGTTTTATGAACAACTCATAGAAATCATAAGTCAAAAAGTTAACTTGAGGAATTCATAACATTCTTACCTGGGGAGTAAACATCTTGGTTACGTTTGGAATACCCATCATAGTATATTTCCTTAAATCTCTTCAGAGAAACCTTAACGTTTAACTCCTTCACATTACCAAATGCATTGGAGAGTTATAACGGGCTCACCCGCCCTTAGTTTATCATGGAACCACCCGTCTTCATAAACAATGCCCATGAACCATAACATAATTGTATCACATAAAACATGCATAAAGGAAACATAACATTTCCACATTACAATCAAAAGATATCAAAGAACATTGATATAATCAAAACATTAGAAAAACAATTTTCAATACCAAAATAAATTAAAATAAAAGCTTGGTAATTATTTTTCATTAAAATATATGTTATGGCTTGTAGAGGAAGCCGAAACTCAAATAATGGTCATGGCGGCGAAGAAGTCGTTGTCACCCATACGTAAGAAAAAAACATTCCTTTTATCGTTTAGTAAATGGCTTCGTATAAAAAGATACATTTTGAATAAAAGTTAATGTCCAAGGGGTTTATACACCCTTTAAAAGATTGTTGTGTATAAAACAAAATATGCCTCAATGAAAGAAGATTGAGACAAAGTCTCATACCACATATCCTACTTGAAACGATCGTTCTTTAATCTCTTGAATAATAAATATGACTTAATTTCTGCTTTCTTAAGAACATTTTTCAAGTTCATTATTCCTTTTATATCACTTATTACCATGTTATTAACACCATGTAATCATTTATGTTACTAGTGTTTGTTTTGTCGGTATTTTGTTCTTAAGTAGAAAATGGACTTCTTACACTTACATGTTGTTCATTTGGTCAATGTTTCCTTATATCCAGAATGATATTCTTGATTTTGATATCATATTTATCATATATATACAGAATATACATGTACTTATAATATTACATAACATTTAGAGGTAAGAAATGAAATGCACCGTCCATAGAGATGGTAAGCCGAACGTACGCAAGAATGCTAATTTCATTTCTATTTCATATTTTATGGAATGTAATCATGATGATATAATGGTATATTATAATTCTAGTATAATATGATATATAATATCATTAACATTATCTTTTATACATCCCACATACGGTATTAACGAATCAAATTACTTTCAGGGGGCTGTAGTTCACACTTCCTAAAATGAAGATATCATGTTTACCCTGAATGGAAACCATAATGGTATGCCATAAATAAAAAATACAGAAGCTTAAGTAAAACATAAAAATATTATATATCATATATGAATATACTGACATCTTAATGGCCACCATTTAAAGTGTTATAAGAATATTGAACAATCATCATTTTTTGAGGCACAAATTCTGCATCTACAGAAACAGTATGTTCTTTAACCATTAGACGTAGGTGTGTGAGAGTGTAGATCGAATAATTCTTATAAAACATCCTATTATATTTAATATACTGGTTTTGTTACAAAAAAATTAATAAAAAGAGTTTGGGGGAATGGAGAAGCAAAATAAAACAAAAAAACTTTAGAGAAGACTTTACCTTTAAATCGGGTAACTCCTCTTTGTTTGAGCCAAAGGCTCCTTGGGAAGTCTTCTGCCCAAAGTGAGTCTTCACAGATGAATATAGGGGTTTGGAGAGATGAAAGGAGAAGAGGATGGACGATCCAAAGGCATGAGAAGTGTGGGAAATGAGGTAGAGGTGGGGGCCATTTATAAGAGTATAAGAGGGGCTCTTTTGGAAATCACTAAACTATTAATTTATTTTCAAAAGAGTTTCTGATTTTCATGGTCCCACAATAATATATTTAGAGGATAAGATGACAATTGTTTGAAATATATTCATCAAATAGGTTTTTGACATGTGTATGTCTTAGATTTTACAGTACATTTTCATTTTATTTAAACAGTTCCTTAATGTGGTAATCTTGGCATCATCCTGATGTCATAAACAAATTAATTTATTTAATGTCTAAAAATTATAAAAAAATATCATGATGTATGAAATCTTTTTAGATTTATTATGAATATTTATAGTTAAAAATATGACTTGTATAACCCCATGTAAATTCTTTTTAGTAAAACAATACATGTTTGTGTCATTTTTACTTTTACTTTAAATAAAAGGCTTTAATGTCATTATCTCACCAAAGTGGCTCCAGGGGGTCCCCTAAATTGACCCATGGGTTATAATGGTCGGCCATGACTAATCCAATATGTGTAGGACAAGTGTCATGGTGATTTCATATTATTATAACATTATTTTTACCTTAAATTACACTAATTACCTCTAATCGCGATTAATGAAAAAATGTTACTATTCCCAAAAAAAATATTTTAATCCCATTGAACTACATTTTACATACTAATGACAACCATGTATGTCGAATTTTCAAAATTCAATACACATAAGTGGTGAACTATCATTTAAACAAAAAATCAGGATTCTTGACTTCAACTTAGTGGATTGAATATTCATCAAAAACTAATGTTTTTCAGAAAAATACCAAAAAAGTCACCATAAGAAATATTCGATATTCTGAATTCGAAAATAATGTTTATTTTTCTTAATTCAAAAAATATAAGTATAATTAATTAATTTATTAATTAACTCCCATTGTCAAAACAAATAGCACGTTTTTAAGAAACCAAATATATCAATTGATTGACATTTGTTTATGTCAAATATCAAATTGAAATTTAGTCAAAGTTCATAATTGGATTAAATGGTAAAAATATATTATAATTTCACATTAAACCCAATTCAAAAGATAATCTAATCATATAAACAAATTACATTTAAAAGAGGTTTTGAATTAAAATACAATAATTTTTACTTATTCATTAAAAGGGAACTTTATCGGATGAATAACAAAAACAAACACAAAGTATAACTTGATGTCCCAATTATAAAGAAGAATTATATTTGGTCCACTAGAATGTATAATAATGACCGAAACTATAATTAAAGAGGGTTCTCCATCCAAAGGCAATAAATCGACATTATAATGAATATTAGAGTATTTATGCTTAAAATTGAATTCTTTTCTTATTTTAAGCCATTATCTTATATTGTATAAATTGAGAAACATTTAACAAACATATATATTCATATTTTAGTTATTTATATTCATTCTCGCTAATACAATGGCAATGTGTTAGCTACCATTTGAAATAATATTATTATATTATTAGTGTGCAATGTTATATTTCAAAGAAACTCATTGTTGTGTATCAGGTAGTCTATCGAACATAGAAACACCTTTAAAGTAAAATTAATATTTAATTTTCAAATATTAATAAATATAAAAAAGTATTACTCTTTATTTACCTAGGGTGATATGTCCTTCCCACCTTTTGGGAATTGTGTCCTCATAGTTTTTAATCGCTTATCAAAATAAGTGGGGGTATTTATCCATCATAGAATTTTCGGATTCCCATGTTGCTTCTTCAATCATGTGGTTTTTTCCACAAATCCATTACCTAATGAATCACATTATTCTACAATACATGCTCCTTCTGGTCAAGAATCTAGACCGGTTGTTCCTCGTAAGATAGATTCTCTTCCAGCTAAACTACCTATGGACTCAAAAATGAGATGGATCTGGACTGTAATTCCTTAACATTGAAACATGAAAAACATTGTGTACCTGAGATAAACTCGGAGGTAAAGCCACTTGGTATGCAAATAATCCAAATCTCTCCAAAATTTCGTACGGTCCTATGAACTTTGAACTCAGATTTCATTTCATACCAAATCGCATAACACTTCTCCATGGAGAAACTTTTAGAAAAACATGATCACCTACCTCAAAATAGAGATCTTTCCTCTCGTTGTCTACATAACATTTCTTCCTGCTCTGAGTTGTTCTCATGTGTCTGAGTATCATCTGAACTTTTTATACCAACTCTTCTACTAATTCTGGTACCATTAACATCCTTTCTCCCACTTCATCCCAAAAAACTGGAGTTCGACGGTACTTCCCATATAATGCCTCAAATGGTGCCATCTGTATGCTGGAATGAAAATAGATATTATAAGAAAACTCAACCAAAGAAAGTTGTTGGTCCCAACATCCCTATTAATCCATAGAAAAAGCATGTAGCATATCCTCCAATGTCTGAATCGTTTGTTCTATCTTCCCATCTGATTGAGGATGAAAATCAGTACTAAAATTTAATTCAGTACCAAATGACTTCTAAAAGCCTTCCCAAAAGATGGAAGTAACCCTGGGATCACGATCATATACAATGGAGAGGATAACTCCTTGTAAGCAGACTATCTTTTTAAGATACAAACGAGAAAGTTGATCTAGGGAAAAAGTATCTCGTATAGCAAGGAAATGAGCAGACTTAGTCAAGCAATCAACAATAACCCAGATTGCATTATAACTTCTAGGTGTGTTCTACAATCCAACAATGAAGTCTATAGATATATTCTACCAATTCCACTCTGGCACTGGTAAAGGCTATAGCATCCCCTTCAGTAACTGCCTCTCTACATTAACTTATTGACAAGTTAGACACATCACAGTTAAATCATCAATATCTCTTTTCATTTTTTCCCCCCAGTAATACTCCCGAAGATTTCTATACATCTTAGTACAGTAAGGATGAACTGAAAACGGAGAGCTATGGGCTTCACTTGACAACTCTTTCTTCAACTGTGAATCACAAGGAACACACAATCTCTTCCCAAATCTGAAAACAAAATCATTATCAATTTTGAATTCATGCAACATACCCTTCTGAACTAGCTCTACCTTTTTCTGCAACTCACTATCTTGCTTCTGTGCTTGCGTAATTCTGTCTGATAGAGATGATCCCACTGACACCTGAAACAAAATAGAATAACATCCTGAACCAAGAACATCTATGCCAAAGTTCACCAAATCCATAACCAAAGGATCACATTCCAAACATAACATTGTTATGTAAGAATTACATTTTCGACTCAGAGCATCAGCAAATTTATTTACTTTTCTCGGATGGTAATGAATCGTACACTCATAATCCTTGATTAATTCCAACCATATCCTCTGTCTCATATTCAATTCTTTCTGAGTGAATACATACTTTAGACTTTTGTGATCAGTTTATATTTCACACTTAACACCATACAAATGATGCCTCCAAATTTTTAAAGAAAAAACAACAGGAGCTAATTCCAAATCATGTGTAGGGTAATTTACCTCATGAGTTTTCAACTAACGTGAAGCATAAGCAATTACCTGATCATTATGCATTAGGACGCAACAAAGTCCTTTCAATGAAGCATCAATGTAGTTAACAAACTCCCAATTGATGGAAGGTTGTACCAAAACTGGAGCATTCAGCAATCATATTTTCAATTCCTAAAAACAATCATCACATTCTTTTGTCTAGAAAAATTTAACACCCTTCTGAGTTAGCTTAGTCATTGGACTAGATAACCATGAAAAATTTCTATCAAACCTTCGGTAATATCCAGCCAAACCATGAAAACTATGAATCTTTGATACATTTGTGGGTCTTGGCCATTCATTAACAACTTTTGTTTTTACAGGATCAACAGTTATCCCATCTTTAGAATCAATGTGACCAAGGAAAGAAATTTTTTGTAACCAAAACTCACAATTTCTGAATTTTCCATACAATTTCATTTCTTTTAAGGTTTTCAAGATAACCCTTAAATGTCTTTCATGCTCCTCTATTCTTTTTTGAACACCAAAATATCATCAATGAAAACAATCACAATCATATCCATGAACTCATGGAAAATTCTATTTATAAGGTCCATGAATACAGTAGGTGCATTGGTTACCCAAAAGCCATAACTACAAATTCATAATGGCCATATATTGTACGAAACACGGTATTCAGAATACCTTCTTTATTTACCTTCAACTGATGGTACCCCGATCTCAAGTTAATCTTCGAAAAAAACTAAGCTATCTGGAGCTGATCAAACAAATCATTGATATGAGGCGAAGTATATTTGTTCATAACAATAATGTTATTCAAGGCTCAATAATCAATGCAAAGTCTCATTGAACCATCTTTCTTTTTAACAAATAAAACAGGAGAACCCCATGGTGATGTGCTAGGTCTAATGAATCCTTTCTCTATTAAATCTTGCAATTTCTCCTTCAACTCTAAAAGTTCAATTTGAGCCATTTGATAATGTGGTTTTGAAATTGGCTTAACATAGAGAACTAAGTCAACAGTAAATTCATCTTCCCGATCAGGTATTATTCCAGGAAACTCATCAAGAAAAACATCTGGATACTGATTTACCACTGAAACATCATTAATCTGAATAGTTTCTTTGTTTTCAACAATATGTGCATGGTAACAATCATTTCCATATTTTCCAAGATTCTCAGCCTCTTATTATCTTATAAACAGTAAGGGATAATTCTTGTACACAAACTAAAAGTCATTCTGAAAAGAAACTTCTTTATCCTTATATTCAATCTTAGCATGGTAAACAGAGAGTCAATCCATACCCAAGATAACATCAAACTCTACTAGAGGTAGAACAATAAAGTTTTCAAGTAGGTTCTTTCCACAGAAAAGTATATAAAGATTCTTATAAATTCTTTTTACCTCAACATTTCCCCCAGGTGTTTTTACAACAAGTTCAGGAGTCATTTCTTGAGATGTTATTCTCAGTTTACTAGAAAAATATTTAGAGATGAAATAATGTGTAGACCCTGAATCAAACAACACACTGGCATAATCTGAAAAAACAAACAAAGTACTTGATACAACATCATTTGATGGCCCAACATCCACTGAAGTTGTTGAAAAAGATTTCACCACCCCTTTCTGCTTGTAGTATAGTTGCTTCCCATCACTCGAGCTCTTTATCGGACACTCATTTTAATAGTGTCCCATCTCATTTCACTTGAATCATTTCACTAACTTTAAATCAAATTTGGACTTACCATCACCCTGCTCGTTTTCAGTGCAGTCACAAGGCTTATGTCCCATCTTTCCTCATCGGTAGCATTTTCCAGAATTCAAAAGACATTCCCCAGGATTCCTTTTACCACAAATATCCCAAACTGGAAACTTAGTTTTCTTACCATCATACTTTTTTCAAGAATTCTTACCTTTCAACTGCAACCTCGGTCTCTTCTTCTGTTTGTTGTTATAGAACACTTGATAATCAACAAACTCAATTTCCACCTTCTCAGCACATCGAACATGATTTTCATAACTTTTGAACTAATGATAAGCTAATTCCCTTCAATATTTTGGCATAAATACTGAGTAAAAACGATTGATTTCACTATCAAGGTCTCGGATAATGTTTGGAGCATACCTTGCCAAATGATTGAACCTTTCTTCATAAGCAGCCACTAAGTCTTCCTTTTTCCCCAATTTTAATAATTGTTTTTCCATCCTAAGTCGAACAGCCTTAGGAAAAAATTTCTTAAGAAACATACCTTTTAATTGATCTAAGTCAAGAGCATCAATCTCATCAGCATCCCTGATATTTTTAACCATCGACAACCACTGATCTGCTTCACCCTCCAAACGGTAAATAGCAAGACTAACCTTTTGATTGTCTAAACACCCCATGACATCGAAAATCATCTCCAGTGCTTTAATCCACCCTTCAGTTGGAACTGGGTCAGATGATCCTCTGAATGATGGGGGATGTTTCCTCATGAAATGTTCCACCACTAACATGTTCCTCTGCGGTTGATCTGGATGATCACATGCATGGATACCACCACTATTTATCACTTGAGTACACTGCGCCATTACTGCAAAAAGCTGTTCAGATCCAATTACGACCATCTCAGGATTCTGATTCGGAATGTCATTTCCTTCTGTATTCCTTCCTAGCACTGCTTCCTTGTTTCCTATGTAGAAAACCATTTTGAACAAACATGTCTTAAATGAAGCAACATGGTAATCTGTAAATTTTCTAGAACTTCGATCAGACCATAAATTAGTTTAGGGACGTAAAATTTAACATTTTTTTCTAACTCCTTATGTTGTTTAAACCGACCTTCGATACCGACTATAAATCCCCAGCATTAAACATGTCTTAATCTTGAGGTATTTCAAGAATATACATTGAGAATCTTTTCAGGTTTAGTGTTTTAGAGAATTAGATCATAAATCATGCATTGCATCCCTCTTTTAAACAAGATGGTTACATAAAAGATAGTATTTATTTTTCCCATCAATGGAAACACATCTAAAATAAAACATGTATTCTTTCTCAAAACTTCCTTGACAATATCATCAAATCATGTACCTTTCCCTTGACTAGTGAAAAACATTTCAAATACTTGGGTTGAGCATAAAAAGCTCTGTAAGGGATATAAAAGTTCAAAATGAAATCATTAGTCCATGTATGAAAACATAATATACTCATAAAACATAATCAATTTAACACACCTCAAGAAATCATAAGTTTTATGAACAACTCATAGAAATCATAAGACATAAAGGTAACTTGAGGCATTCATAACATTCTTACGTAGGGAGTAACCCTCTTGGTTACGTTTGGAATACCCATAACAGTTTATTCCCTTAATTGTCATTACAGAAACCATAACTTTTAACTCCTTCGTGTTACCCAATGCATTGGAGAGCTATAACGGGCTCACCCGCCCTTATATTATCACGTATCCACCCATCTTCATAAACAATGCCCAAGAACCATAACATAATCATATCACATAAAACATGCATAAAGGAAACATAACATTTCCACATTACAATCACAAGATATCAACGCACATTGATATAATCAAAACATTAGCAAAACCATTTTCAGTACCAAAATAAATGAGAAGTAAAACTTGGTATTTATTTTTCATTTAAAAATAAGTTATGGATTGTAGAGGAAGCCGAAACTCAAATAATGGACACGGCGGCAGAGAATTCGTTGTCACCGCATACGTTAGAAAAAAAACATTCCTTTTGACATTTAGTAAAACGCTTCGTATAAAAAGATTCCTTTTTAAAAAAAGTAAATGTCAAAGGGGTTTATACATCATATAAAAGAATGATGTGTATAAAACAAAATATTCCTCAATGAAAGGAGATTGAGTCGAAGTTGCATACCTCGTATCCGACATGAAACAATCGTTCGTTAATCTCTTTAATAAAAACATTGAGTTAATTTCTACATGCTTAAGAACCTTTTTCATGTTCATTATTTCTTTTATATGACTTATTACCATGTTATTAACACCATGTAATCATTTAAGTTACTAGTGTTCATTTTGTCGGTATTTGGTTCTGAAGTCAAAAATGGACTTCTTACACTTACATGTTGTTCATTTGTACAAAAGTTCATTATATACAAAATGATATTCTTTATTTAGATATCATATATATCATATATATCCATAATATATATGTATTTATAATATTACATAACATTTAGAGTTATGAAATGAAATGCACCATTCATGGAGACGGTAAACCTTACGTATGCATGAACGCTACTTTCATTTCTATTTCATATTTTATGGAATGGAATCATGATGATATAAAGGTATATTATAATTCCAGTATAACATCATATATAATATCATTAAATTTATCCATTATACATCCCACATATGGTATTAACGAATCAAATCACTTTCAGGGGAGGTAGTCCGCACTTCCTAAAATGAAGATATTCTGTTTACCCATAATGGAAACCATAACGATATGCCAAAAATGAAAAATACAGAAGATTAAGGAAAAAATATATATATTATATATCATATAAAAATATAGTGACATCTTAATGGCCACCTTTGAAGGTGTTATAAGATAATTTAACAATCATCGTTTCGTGAGGCTGAAATTCGCCATCCACGAAAACAGTATGTTCATTAAACATTAGACGTAGGTTTGTGAGAGTGTAGCTCGAATACTTTTTATAAAAACATTCTAGTATATTTAAGATAATGGTTTTGTTACAAAATAAATGAATAAAATGTGATTAGGGGGTTGGAAAAGAAAAATAAATCAAAAGAACTTTAGAGAAGACTTTATCTTTAAATCAGGTAACTCCTATTGGATTGATCCAAAGGCTTCCTTGAGAAGACTTCTGCCCAAAGTGAGGCTTCAAAATGAAGAGAGGGGTGTGGAGAGATGAAAGGAGTAGAGGTTGGCTGAGACAACGGCTTGAGAAGTGTGTGAAATGACGTAGAGGCATGGGCCTTTATACTAGGAGTGGAGGGGCACTTTTGGAAATCATGAATATATTACATTATTTTCAAAATAGTTTCTGATTTTAAAGGTTCCACATTGATATATTTAGAGGATAATATGATAAGGGTTAGAAATATACTCATTCAATAGTTTTTGGACATGTGTATGTCTTTGATTTTACACTATCTTTTCATTTTATTTAAACCGTTCATTAATGAGGTAATAGTTGCATCATCATGATGTCATAAATAAGTTAATTTATTTAATGTCTAAAAATTATAAAAAAATATCATGATGTTGTAAATCCTCTTAGCTTTCGATTGAATTTTTATAGTCAAAAATATGAGTTTTATAACCCTATGTAATTTTTTTTAGTAAAACAATACATGTTTGATTCATTTTTACTTTTACTTTAAATAAAAGGCTTTAATGTCATTATATAAACCAAGTGGCTCCATAGGGTCCCCTAAATTAACCCATGGGTTTTAATGGTCGGCCATGACTCATAAAATAGTGGTAGGACAAGTGTCATAGTGATTTCATATTATTATAACAATATTTTTACCTTAAAATACACTAATTACCTCTAATAGCGATTAATGACAAAAGTTACTATTCACCAAGAAAAATATTTCATCACATTGAACCACATACTAATTACAACCATGAATGTCGGATTTTTTAAATTAAATACACATAATTGGTAAACTTTCATTTAAACAAAAAATCAGTTTGCTTGACTACCACTTAGTGGTTTCACTATTCATCAAAAATTGATGTTTTTCAGAAAAATACCAAAAATTCACCCTAAGCTATATTCGATATTCTGAATTAAAAAATTATGTTTATATTACCTAATTCAAATAATATAAGTAGAATTAATTAATTTAATAATTAACTCACGTTGTCAAAACAAATAGCTTGTTTTTAAGAAACAAAATATATCAAAAGATTGACATTTGTTTATGTTTAATCTCAAAGTGAAATTAATTAAAAGTCCACCATTGGATTAAATGTTAAAAATATATTATTATTTCACTTTAAAACCGATTCAAAATATAATCTAATCATATAAAAAATTAGATTAAAAAGAGGTTTTGAATTACAATACAATAATTTTTACTTATTCATTAAAAATGAACTTTATCGAAAGAATAACAAAAACACACACAAAGTAAAATTTGATGTCCCAATTCTATAAAAGGATTTTATTTGGGCCACTATAATGTATAATAGTGACCAAAACTATAATTAAAGAGTGTTCTCCATCAAATGGTGATAAATCAACCGTTTAGTGAATATTAGAGTATTTATGCTCAAAATTTAATTATTTTCTTATTTTAAGCCTTTCTCTTTTATTGGATAAATGTAGATACATTTAACAAACATATATATTCATATTTTACTTATTTCTATTCATTCCGGCCAATACAACGTCTATGGGTTAACTAACATTTGAAATAATATTAATATATTATTAGTGTGCAATGTAAGATTTCAAAGAAACTTGTTGTTGCGTATCAGGTACACTATCGAACATAGCAACCCCTTTAAAGTAAAATTAATATTTAATTCGAAAATATTAATAAATATGAAAATGTATTATTCTTTATTTACCTGGGATGTTACAATGAAACCCATAACATATGTACAAAAGTGATCATCACTTACGCTTAATGTCCTAGAAAATAAAATTAGATTAATTAATAACTTAATTATGAATATATTAATCATTAATTTTATTTATTATAATTTTATTATGTTCAATTAAGGCCTTTTTGATGTGTTATGAGATTCAATAATATTTTTTCAAGGGTTTTTGTTTCCATGGTATTCCTGACTGGTTCACTCGTATATATGTAAGAAAGATCATGTGAAATCGAAATAGTTATATAAAATTGATATTATATGTTATTGATGAATTTATAATATATCTAATGGTCTGACTTATCATTTTTTTATATTAGGCTTATTAATTAGAGAAATTAGTAATCATAACCATTCATATTATTTTGATGTTTTTCGATCATCATGAACTAGTTTTATCTTACATATTATCATTATGTATATATACTATTTATAGAACAATAAATAAGTTTTATAACATATAATAAAGTCTTTGTTACCATAAAAATGGTTTTATGACCAAAATTGATCGTATAATTTAAAAATAAAAACTCTGGGTCCATGAAGGAAGTAAATCGACACCTCATGAATGATTTTTTCATTTTTAGAAAAAAGGGGATGATAAATGTATTGATGGTTTGTATACCATTATGAAATAAATATATTTTATTTATTAGATATGGTAAATATCAAGAAGTATTTAATTTATTAGCTAGTTGAAGGATAATAAATTAAAAAAATATGAATAAAAATTAAAAGAATGAAATGGGATTTTACTTCTCTAATTCTTCTCCTTCAGAACATCCTTAAGGAACATTGAAAATGATTTTTTTGGTGTGAATAAAATAACTAGAACATGAGGGAGAGGTTTTGGGGAAGAAATTTATATAATATAATAATGTTTCAATGATTTGGAGGTGTGAGGAGAAGGGTTGGTGTAGGGTGGTATTTATTGTGGTGGAAAAGAGAGATTTTTTTATCTTATTCTTATTTTAATTATTTTAGATCACCAATATTAATAGTTCAAAAAAATAACAAAAATATATTAAAATAAATAAATAAATTTCTAGATTATAGGAATACATAATCCATACATCATCTTTTACTCAATGATTACTTTATTTTTTAAATACCATAAATTAATGTATTTCAATATTCAATAGAAATTCAACCATTTTAGAGAAATAAATAAATTCGCACCAAATTATTTTCATCCTGTAGAATTAAAATTTTTATTAAATTTTATAGTTATAATTTTCCAAATAGGAAAAACATAATTTTTAATTAAAATTATCATTTATTAAAAAAAATTCAAAATTATAACTAATTTTATAGCACATTGAAATATTATCAAAGGTCTAACAAAATAATTTTATAATAATAAGAAAAACATATCAATTTATGAATCAATTTTATGAAAATATTTTTTATTTTGAAATATTATATTGATTATAATATTTTAAATAAATACTAATGATTTACAAAAATAACAATACATAATCATTTTATTTTAAATGTTTATTTACATATTCTATGATATAAATTTTAAATATTTTCATTCATAATATTCTTAAATATTTTTTATACTTTGAAATGTGAATTTATTATAATATTGGTTAAATTATAAGTCATAATAATCACATTTATATTCATATTGTCATTTTTAATAGTATATTATTGATTTAAATATTGTGTTATGTGACTCTTGGACTATCAAAGATATTAAAATTTTAAAGTGGTATACCATAAAATAATGGGGTTTTAAATTATTCCCCCTTTAAAAAATCTTCTTAAAAATTTCTAGAATGTTTCCACAAAAAATATTTCGGTGTCTCGTCATTATAATTTCCAATAGTTCATACATCTACTATTTAATTTTATGATTTTCTAAAAGATACTTTACCAGCCTAGTCATATAATTCCTCAAAACACATTCTCTAGTGTCCAGTATCTGGATATTCTCTCTATATTTAGAAATATTAGGTTAAAATTATATTCCTTCAGAAGTGAGAACATGAATTTCGTCTATAATGCACTTCTCTATCAAAGAGATGTGGAACACATCGTGTATTTTATAAATGATATGTGGAATTGAAAAATGTTAATCCCCATATCTAATTATCTCTAATATATAAATTTTTTTGAGGTACTTAGGGCTCAGTATCCATTTGTTATTGAATCGTATAACACTGTTCGAAAGAGATAATTTCAAGAAAACATGATATCCCAAATGAAACTCTAAATCATTTCATAAGTTATAAAATTAAATATTTGCCTAATTTTTTGTTCTTTCATATGTTTTCGAATAGTCTTTACCTTTTCTATTGTTTTCTCTACATGTTTTGAGCATATAATCTTCAATTCACCAACATCATCCCAACATGTTGTTTTAAAAAATATATTATTATATAATGCCTCATATGATGCAATTTGAATACTCGAATAGAAACTATTATTATCGTAAAACTCTACCAATGTTAAATATTGAATCCACATACCCTTTAAAGTTTTTCGAGCTTGATCACCATATGTTTTCTAAAGTTTTATCATCAATTTTGACTTCTAGTTAGTTTGAGAGTGATAAGATATTCTCAAATAATACTTAATAACCAATAATTTATTATTAATATTTTATAATTTTTATGTAAATTGTGGATCATGATCAGAGACAATTGAAATTGATGCACCATGATGTCTTAAAACATCATTAATAAAGAGTAATTCATGGTTCACCTATGTAAAATGCTCCCTTATATCAAGTAAATGTTCATATTTGGTATCTCGATCAACAATTATCCATATTGTATTATTGTTTCATATATTACATGGTAATCTAGTGAATAAATACAAATTAAGGTCAACAAATTTCCATGTAGGAATAGGAATCGGTTGCATAACTCATCTAGAATGTTTTATTCCAATCGTCGCCTATTAACAAAGAAAACAAATTGATACATAAAAATTAATTTCACGCATCATATAATAAAATAAGAAATATCCCATAAATATAAATAAATCATCATTATACTTGGGTGTATAGTGAAATTAGATGTATGATAATCATATAGTAGTTCTCTTTTTAACTCAGATATAATGGGAACAAAAATTCAATTCAAAATTTCAGAATTGTATCCTCATACATGAAATCTTCCAACATTTCGACATTCACAACTTTACTTTTCATTTTAAAAATCTCTTATTCAAACTAAGTACTTTTAATCCATTAAAATAAATATGTTTGGGAAACTAATTGAAAAAGTAGTGATGTTTTAGATTCCATGATAATTCCTAATTCCATCTTCAATAGATCCAAGAAGAATGGATCCCTTTCAATATTAATTTTATTTAGAACTCCACGATCCTTCCAACACAATGAATATGTTACATTATATTACATACCTATGTGATAATGTATTCAATAATCATAAACCTTGAGAATCTAAAGCCGTTTTCTTTGCCTTATGTTGAGTTCCATATGTGAGAAGATATATTTCAATATCTTTTGATACACATATATCTCATATCTTTTCCATATATATATTGTCTTTATGTCATCTGTGTAATGATTGCAACATATAACACAAAATCACGAGTTAGATAGTTTAGTTCTTGATTTATTAATGTCCTTTATTCATAGTCAATAAACACATAATTTTTTAAGGAAACATCAGATTCCTTTCGTTGATGAATAAGTCTAAATCACAAATATATCATTTCCTGATGGTAGAGTCAAGATTAGAGAATTCAAAAATCTATTATTAAATTATTCAAATAATTTTTCACATTCCATTATCTAAAAAAATTTAACCCTTTTGTGATTAATATGGTTAATAGGTTATTTATTTGGAAAACATTATAAATATAATGCCAATGGTAACCAGCTAAACCAATGAAACTACATAAGTAGGTTATGTTTGTTGGTGTAGGTCATTCATAAAATACCTTATTTTTAATAGTATCAAATAAGATCTAAAATTTAAGGACATGGTAGAGAAGAAAATATTCTTTTTGAATCTATAATTTACACATTCTAAACATCCCATATAACAATTTTATATTAAGAGTCTCTATAATAATATACTTGTGCATTTGATGGTCCTCATGGATTTTGGAATATATTATGATATCATTAATAAATAACAAAAAAACATCAAGATAATTCTTGAACACACTCTTCATTAGATTTTATAAAAATATATGGTGTATTAGTCAGTCCAATTGGAATTTCTATAGACGTGTAATTTTCATACCTGGTTCAGAAATCTACCTTTGGAATAACTTTCTTCCTCACACACATTTGATGATATCTATATCAAATTTTGATATTTTAAAAATATTGAACTCCATGAATTTCATATAATAAAACATCAATACATGAAAGAGGATACATTTTCATTATTGTAATAGAATATATTTATCTATAGTAGATGTTGAACCTCGTGGATTCATAGTTCTTTTTGAAAAAACAAACTGAGGCTCCCCATAGAGAAACACTGGTGTGGATAAATCTGTTATTACTCAACTCCACTAGTTTTTTATTCATGTGTACTTATTACATAGTGGATATTCTAAAAAGAGTGTATTAAATTTGACTTTATTTAATTATAAATCAATATAAAACACAACATCCATCTTTATAGTATGTCTCTATAAATCCTCAAGAAATACATCAATGAATTATTATACAATAGGTACATCCAAAATTTTATGATTTACATCCCCATCTCTAGATTTAGATTTCCCTTATTCCAAATAATTTCATTTAGAAAAGAAACTACAAGTGGATCTAGTTATGAATCAGATGATGATATATACCATATAAAGATGAGAAATTTCATTCCATCTTCACAAATCTTAATTTTGTTACATTTGTAATTAAAATTTTCATTATAGTTTAATATCAATTCGAGAACATGGATTATATAAAAAAACTATAAGAATGATTAAAAAATAATCAATTATGGAAGATTTATGATTCATAATAGGAACTAATCAACAAATCATTATTTCTATAAGGTTTCCACTATGAGCCTTTATTGACAAATCCAAATTTAAGGTGAATTTGAAATATATAATTTTTAATGATAACTAGGAAGATATAAATCAATGTGATTATCTAGAATCAAATAAAGATTTAGATAAATTTAGGGATATGATTAAAGTATCTACCACCTAAACATTATTAAAATCAAACTGAGCTGTTGTGATTGCATAACCTTCTCCTTGATTTCATCACCTTTACTGACATGATTCCTTCTTGATTCCGATAACCATTTTTATATTACCAAATCATGTTATAGTTATAGCATTTATCATCGGTATCTTACTTATTTACCTTGAAATCATTATCATGATGGCCTTTCACAACGCAATTGAACAAAATTACTTTCCATTTTATGTGGGCATCAGAGTGTTTTCTACATAATTATCACATGTCGGAAAATGCCATTTTTATTCTTCCCTTTATCCATTATTTTGTCCACTATCCTCTTATTGTATTGTTTTCTCCTAAATTCACTAGACAAATCGGTGTATTTATCTATCATGATAGCACATGTGACTTTATCATTATATGATGATAACTTTTAGGAGAATTGTTTCATTCAGAGGAATAACTTTTACACATAAATGAATTTATCAATATTCCACTTTTGATAACATAAATAATCCATAGAATTCATTAATATACTTCTAAATTTGGAATCATAGTGTACAATTATTTCAACCATTTTTTGTCTCAGACTCAAGGTTTTTCTCTCCATAACCACTCGTTGATACTATGGAAAATATTTTTCAGTTAAATTTCATTAAAATTCCTCTAATACATATTTTCAATTTTCCTCTCCAACTTTTTGTTTTTAATTAATGACTACTATTAATAAGAATATCATAAGATATGATAAACAACCATGATAACCTTCACTATTTCATTATTACCAAATGTGAGAGGTATATTTTCTAGGGATGTTATACATTTATAATCTACGAATAGATTTTTATTCCCATTTAATAATGGATATTATTTTCACAAGAAGCATTGTAACATTGTTATATCACATTGTGTATCTGGAAGATCCATGTGATAAAGGTTTTTAGTCATAACATGAGTTAGGTTCTCTATATAGTTATAATTTTCTCAACTCTAGTTCCATCTCCAGCTCCAGTTCCATCTCCAACACCAACATTATTATCTTGAATTGGAGGACAATCCCTACATGGAATACATGAATTAATTTTGTTTCTCTTCTATCCAATATTCCCCATATCTAGACAATCAACAATAATAAATTAGGTTATTAATAATATTTTATATTTTCAAACCAAAAAAAATACTTAATATAAATTGGAAATTTAAGCATTGTTAATCTCATAATCTTAAACATGGTTTCTTTGGAGATGTGTTTACTTGTAAATTCTTCATAATGTTTTGTAAATTAAATGTGAATTATACTAAGCATATCCCATGGGAGTGTCAAACATGGTGCGTAGTAAGTCCTGATGTTTTGTACCATGTTACTATGAGTCAGGCCTGATGAACCTTTATGGATTTTTTACCTATAGGAACATCTATACTAGAACCATGTACTTGTGTTCTATCCAGAAAAGGATGTATTTTAAAAGAATACCAACATACTATATACATTAAAAAATTTAGGTTGTTATGTTATTATTATCCTAAAAGTATATCTTAGGGTTATATTCTCTAATCTATGTTTCAAAAATCATGATTCCAAGGACTCTACTAATCATTATTTAATATGAACTATTAAGACACTTACCCTAGTAGCATGAATTTAGTGCCTTAGATAATTACAATGATGCTATGAACAAGATATCACAACCTAAAGGACCAAACCATCTAGTATATTTGATTAAAAATATATAAAAATAAGAATTACATTTCATATTTTAAAGGAAATCGATATATAAACTCTATTAGAAAAACCTATGAAATCTAAGATTATCCCAAAAATCATTCATAATATACTACTTTATATCATGGGGAAATACAAAAACATAAGAAATGGGTAATCATAGCTACATATTAAGGTAAAGAAATAAAAAATATGATATCATAATGATAAACAATAAAGAAATATTATTATCTAAAAAATATCCATTAAAACATATTCTTGATCAGTATATTGCAGGAATAAAATGTGATTGAATATTGTCATATAAATAATCACATAATATTGAAACTTATCCATGTATATTATAGTAATTGAATAATAACATGGATTACCAATTACTAATAACATAATGATGGAATTCATAGTCTTGGTCATCTAAATATACCAATAGGGCCTCATACAATACATTTAAAAAAAATTGTTAAGGACTTGGAAAAATCTATATAAAAAATTGCAAGCCCTTGGTCAAGTCTATTCCAATTTTCTCTCATGGGATCTATACTGATTTATAGAGGGGCTATACGGGGCAACACACATCACATTCTATGTCCAAATAGTTCATTTTATGAATAGGGATAAAATACAGAACATATACATACCAAATGTAAATAACATTTCCCAAAAATTAAACATAATTTCTAACCATTCTGAGTACTATGGTTGATGGTTTTAAGATACGACATCCACTTTCAAACTAATCAAATACAATTTAACCAAATATGGTGGTTAATATCAAATGATATTAATGACTATTATGAATATGATTCAATACATGTTTTTGAACTAGTTGAAAATACTCTAAAAATCATCACAAAAATATTGAGAGAAATACACATTTTACATTAGAAGGAAGAGTTATGTTGGAAAAAATCATTTGTGTTTTTAATAATATAAATTGTTAACATGTATATCATATAATAAAAAGGATGAAAATAAATTATTTTTAAGGAATATATGATGAATAACTAAATTAAAAACATGTAAAATGTATTCATATAAAACTTTAGAAATGATCTGCTTTAGTGCAGTTTGAGGGGGGAATATAAAGTGTCTTCAAAGAGGAAAAATTATTATTTGTTCAAATAAAACTCAATAATATCTATGATTTATATTATTCATTAAAATATTTATCTTATAATATTTTATGATGCATAATTGAAAAATGTGTAAGAGATTAGAATGTACCCTTTAATCTGACATGTTTATCGATATGAACTGAAAAAGGGGACCATATAAGACTTGTATTATCATATCAAATAAAGATTAATTAATCTGGATAAATAATTTTGGCACATAAAAATAGAATATAGATTAATTATATTAAAATATTTAATAATTGCATTAGGCTAGAGAGATAGAATGTGTAACTAGATTGAATAATCGAGGTTCGGGATGAAACTCTTACCTTATGTCCGAGAGTATCATGAAATTATGATTAATGTCTAGGGTAATATTACTAGATTCATTAATTATTTTATTAAAAACATACTAAAAATTAATTTATTTAATATAATTTTATTATATACATCTATAGCCTTTTTTTGTGATGTGAGATTCAATTTCAATGTTTGAGTGTGTTTGTTTTCTTGGTTTTTAGGAGTGTTTCACTTGTATTCATCTATAAGAGAACATGTGAAATGGGAATATTTATCCATAATTATAATTATATGTTATAAACGAAATTATATGATATTTTATGGTCTTATATAATATTTTTCTTCTATATATGAGAATAATTCAATATTTATAGCATTAATGATAACCATTTAATTTATTTGGTTGTTTTTCAATCCTCACGAACTAGTTTTATTCTTTGTATTGATATTAAGAATTCATACTTGTTTGAGAACATTATAGATGATTTCTTAATTATATTGAAGTTTTTTACAACCATTAAATTTTTATTATTATAAGACTTGACGGTTTAATTCATAAAACAAAAAACTCATCGTCAATAGAGTCCATAAATTTACTCATCACAGGTGATGTATTCATTTTTAGACTAAAAAGTGTAAGAGAAAATATGTAAGTTGTATATCCCATTATCATAATATAATTATAATATATTTATGATACTAGAGGTATCGTGCATGTATGGGAATATTAGGTAAGAAAATGATAAGAATGTAAAATAAAATGATAGAAAATGAAAATAATCAAATGGTATTTTAACTCTTCAATACATCTCCATAGGGAATAACATAAAAAACATTGAAAATGTATTTTAGTGAGACAAGTAAGACCACAATGTAGGAATTAATTGGGGAGAGGACATGGGAAGAATATAGTAAAGCTTCAAATCTTTGGATATGTGAGGAAAATATGGTGAGGGTTGTATTTATAGTGGAGGAGAGGGATATTTTTTTTATTTTAGTCACTAGTTTATTATTTTAGATCAATAGTTTCAATAGTTACAACCATATCAATAAATATATTATAATAATTATGGGTATTTATATATTATGGTATTACATCATCTATACATCTTATGTGACTCAATAATTTAGATATTTGTTTAATACCATAAATTATCGTATTTCACTAATCACAAAAAATAAACTATTTTTGAAAAATACAAATTATTTACCCTAACCATTTTTAATATGTGTAATTAATATATGTACTCCAATTTAAAAAAATAATATTCTAATTATGTGAATTTAATTTTTTTAATTAAATTTATCATTTACTTGAGAAATATGAATTTTCAAATTTTAACATACTATAGGTCTCTTTAAAATAATAACAATGTCCACATAAAATTATATTATAATAATAAGACAAGAATGAAATATTTAAAGAATAAATTCTATGAAAATATATTTTCTTTTAAATTATGATGTTGATTATAAAATTATAAATAAACATTTATGTTTTAAAATATATCAATATATAAATTTTCATTATTTAAACATTAATTTACTTATTTCATTATATAAACATATCATATTTTTATTAAAAAGCTTCATAAATTTTACATATACTTTCATATATGAAGTTAATATACTATTAGTAATAATAATATTCCTAATGGTCAAATTACTATTTCCACAGTCATATTTAATAATAAATAATAGTTTCAAACTCAGTGTTGTGTGATGATTGTGTAATTAATGATATAAAATTTAAGAAAATTCATATCATAAAATATGTGGGTTTGGAATATATAAACACTATTCAACATCAATAATAATTATATCATGAATCTAAATGATTCATCCATACATTACACCTCCATGCATAAACAAGATGAGCAATACCAATATAATGATATGAATAGTAAGTAGTATCTTGAAATAAACATCTAGCTCAAAAATAAATAAATGATGAAAAATTCCAAAAGTACGTTACTAAATAAAAATTTATTGATACATCCATGATGAAATATAAAATAATAACCAAGTATCAATAACAAAATCTAAGGGAGTCCATGGTAACTCACAATTCATGACAGACCCACTCCTTGAGAAATCATAAACATGAACCTCAACCTAAACCTATTTGGTGTCTAGTCAGTCTACATTAACTATGTGGAGTTATTAGGGAGTAAGAATAACAACCCTATAGGATTTAACAAATTATTCCATCAATTAATTTTTTGAAGTAATTTCCAAAATCAAATAGATTTAAATATGATATTTGAAAATAAAAAATTCATAATTTCACAAAATAAAACTTTAATATATTTTAAAATCCCCTATTAAAATCGAAAGTATTCTTTGATAATCATTATGAAATTTATATAAAAATTATATTTAAAACATTACTTTGAAAGCTCTCTATCTAAAACCCTTTACATAAAACTACTCAAGAATGAACATAAAAATAAAGATATAAACATTAACTAAAAAACTAAAAAAATGTATAATATTTAAACAAATTTAAAATAAAAATTAAATAATATGAAAATAATAAAAACTATAAAAACAATACTATAATTACTAATAACACAAGTACAATTGTTTCATAATATAATTTATAAACATAACTAATACCACAATATCGTATATTGGGAATCAATTTTCGTAAATAAATAAATGTGAAACTCTTCAAAATATAGAGATTTAAAATAAATTTATATTATTGGATCTATCTTCTAGACTTATTGTATCCATTGTCTACAACAAAATAGATTCTCTCAACTAGACTCACTAATTGAATACCCTTGAGGTCAAGAAATATCACGCACATGGGAGATCGATTTAGTGTCATTATAACATGATAATAACCATATCACAGTCTCTCACTACTATTATACCTAGGATCCTTATGATATTAATATTAGATTGAGGGTAAGTGTGTGTGTCATATAATAACCACAAAAATAAGTAATCACTAGGAATCCCATGTGGAAAATATACCTCAAACCACATCCATGCATCACTCTCACCCAGACCCCATTCTAAATCAGATAAAACAATATAGAAAACCCCACCATTCAAAATAAATATTCGAAACACAGTTATATAGAGCTTAGGTTTAGGGTTTGGACCATTTAAATTATAGAAGTTATTTAAAAATGGTTAAAACATGACATCCTAATTTATAACTAGTTTCATTATTTATGAAAAAAAATTTAGAAACCATTACAAAGAACAATGCTAATCCTAAATTTCATTTAAAATTAACAAAAATAGCATGGAATCATATTTTGGAAAAAATTTCTTTTTATACACTTTTTAGAAAAAAATTCAAATCATATAACACATGGAAATATCATTTAAATAATTGAGGGGTCCTGCATTAAATACCAAAGGTCATAAAACCCATAAAAAATTAACCGTAATAAATAATTACATAATAATGGTTTATATTAAATCAATATAAATCATAAGAACAATTTTTGGTAACACGCTAATGTCTATTAAGAGTAATGTCCATATCCCATAACACCTCATCCCCATGTGAAATCAATTATTGAATATAATTAATTCAATTAAAATACCAATAACCATAAGAAAACCTCTTAGTGATTTTAATTGAATCATAAAATGTATAATATTTAAGTAAAATATTTAAAAACTCATGAATAGATTTTTTTAGAAGATGACAAAAACATTGGAACAACAACATGGATGAAATAAAAAATAATTTAATTCTTCAGATGTGTAGTGAGGAAGGACCATAGAAATGTTTACACACCCTATGAACCATAAAACACAAATAATTAATCCACAAACCCACCAAGGATGTGTCCAACACATAGCCAATATAAAATAATATGAAATTAAAAATAAGTAAATATAAAGAAATCGAGAAAGTATGGACACTGAAGTATAAAATAAGAATATATGGAATCAGTTAATATTAATATACAATAAATTTAATAATACATTCCCCATAACTGTATAGTTTTAATTTCTATGAGGACTATATAAAAAATAACCATATAACAAGAGATACCATGAACATCTCCAAAAAACAAATTCTTACATATTACACTTCTTATTTATACTCTACTAAAATCCATTCATTTTAACCTAATCAAAATATAAATATAATAACGGGTGAGCTCAAATGACTAGTATGGGTAAATATTAGATATATAATTCAATGATAATAAGTGAGTATACAGTAAGAACTATGGTATGATAAAACATTCATAACTTCCTAAATTTATACCCAATAATTATGTGATAATTAACTATGAGTCTTGGGATATGTAATTTTCATAATAAATTAAATAAGGTTATAAAAGTATTGAATCATCAATAATTTATCACGATACATGAGAACATATGATAAAAATAAGACATGGGATTTTGGAATCTACATAATAGTTGAAATTATTTAATTCTTTATTTATTACTACAATGTCTACCTTGCAGATTAGGCCACTGATAATTTCATCATTTGCATAGTTAACGTTAACTCCCAAGTGTATCCTAACAGATAAATTTTCTTATTAAACTATGTTCACTCCTCATTGTAGTCTATATTATCTAATGATATATAAATATTTATCTAATTAATTGGAGGTGTATAAAATTAGAGGAACAGATATCACATAAATAAATACCTACATATGTTTGATACGATGTCATAAATTCTTCCATCATTTTTAAAAAGCGTAAAACATGTAATGAAAATGAGTTTTATTATGATTTTCTCCAAACATACATAACATATGTGAAAGAAATAGGTTTCATTGAATCATCCATAAATTATAATTTTCATAAAAAATCTAGAGAAATAAATTGAATGGTTTCATAAGAAATTATCCCTAGTAAATTATATCAATTATTAAAGGATGTTAATATAGAATAAATATAATTTTCGAAATGAATTTGAATGGTTCTTTGAAAATTAGAAAAACACACTTTTGTTTCAGTATCATTAAAATATAGAAATGACTATAATTCTAGGAAAAATATTTTATTTTAAAATAACAATAGAAACATAATGTAATATTGAATGTGAATAATATTATGCAAGGTATCAAACTGAATTTGTATGGTAAATATTAATTTAACTATTCTATTCTAACTTTTGGTAAATATTCAAAATTACCTTTTTTTAGAAAATAAAATTAATATTACATTTAAGAAATTAAAATGAAATTATAATATAGTTTATAGTTGATATATATAATCTATTTATCATATTAAAAAATAATTAAAAACATTTTAAAGAACACGGTCATGGAATAAAAAGTTTATTAACCATGTATTATATATGAACAATATTCATTAAGCCAATTCGCAACAGTTTTTAGTAAAAAGTGAAAAATAATGATAATAATTAAAATCTTTAGTAATAAATAAATGGGACTAATATTTATTTTATTTCGAGGATAATATCTTTAAAATTTCCATCAATATATATTTTCCAAAAATAGTCTAAAAAAGAAATGAGATTAGGACAAATACAATTACCTCATCTTTAATCATTATTCGTACACATTAAATCCTCCTATGTAATAAAAATATATTTCTTATATATATAATATAACCATATTAATACATATAATACTAGGGTAATTTCTATTATAATATCCATTTATTAATTTTTTAATATTTCATCATTAAAATAGAAATTCGAGTGAAAACGGGTGTTTTTCCATGCTTGTTTTTGTATGATGGTTCTGGTCCATACCCCTTTACCATGGTTTCAAAATATCTAGTATCATAATAACTCATAATTATTATATTTTTTCATTATATAAATTTTTTTAACCATTCATATAATACTTTATTGAAAAATAAATTATATCACATTATGGAGAAAGTAGTATGTACATACACATGAATAATGTATTCACCATTTGAAGGATTGGATGAAATAATGTTAACTAATAATTCAAAATTAAAAAGAATTATTATATCATAATAACATATATACTCATTAAATATATCATAATAAACATCCATATAATTAGGACATGAAAAACAAATCAAACAGCTTTATGGGGGTGACGGTCCACATGTATGCATGAGCATTGTTATCATTTTCCAATGGATGGGAATGAGATAAGAAATTATTATACCATTATTTTATATAAATATATATGTCTATATATTTAATACAAATATTACATCATGTTTTTAGGTTTATATAATATTTTTAGTATTTTGATGAATAAATAAATATTAAAATGCTCTAGAAGAGAAAATGACCCTTCTTTATCTATCCTCATATGAAAAGAAACTTAAGGATTATGTTATCATTAGTTTGGTAATAAAATATCATAATGTTCATGGATAATGATGTTTTAATATTATTTTGTTTTATCTTGGTTTTAATAATGGTCTCATATGGCAAGGATAATAGATGATATGAGGTTCCATTTTATATGTGAGGGGAGTGAAACACTAGAAATTACATAATGAATTAAAATAAAATAACATCATATTCATGTGAAAGTGGTAAAGCCCCCAATTATAAGAGATGATTATTTTATTTCTAAATAAAATTAACCTATGGGATATATATATATATTTTTTGTTTCACCCATTATCTCTTTAGTTTAACCCATCATTAACCATTATAAACATTAGCGTAGTGAGGAATTTCTAACGCGATTAATTTTCATGAAAACATAAAATAAAATTTACATCATTAAAATATTTTTAATAATAAATCAAAAATAAAAAATATATATATTCAATCAATACATTAAATTTAAAATAACATCTCAAAACATAACAAAAACTATTTTTTTATAAAAATAGATTGTTAAACATTAAACTAAATTTAATACAAATCCTTTCTTAATAAAAACCATTAGATAAATTATAATAAAATTTATTTATTATATTATCTACAAATATCATTAACTTCTTTCATTGATAGTTAGTTTATATATTATCATGATAGAAACACATTGAGGTCAAAAAAATAGCATTTCATTAAAAATATCACTCTTTATTTTCATATGATATTATTTTCATTTATAAACCCGGAAATTATTCTCTAATTGAATAAAAGTTAGTTTTTAATCATTTATTTTTTCCTATAAATACCCACAAATAAAATTCCTAGATGATAATTTTTAAATTTATTAATAATTATTCAATAGTATATCGCAGTTTGTAAGGACATAGTTTTATGTGTCAATAATGCTATTAATTTTTATGACTATATTAAAAAAATGTATGATAATGTAATAGGGTATTATATTATACTACATTATAATAACATATACCTCAAAATTACATCACTCTGATATAAAAAATTAAGATTCTTTTGTTTTATCACATCATCGGGTTCCCATGCAGCATGCTCTAATTTATTGTTTTCTGTCAAATATTGACCAGATGAGTGGTATTGTTTCCAAATAAAAATATATTCAATACAGAATCTATGCTAACTTATAATAATAAGAAAAATTATGATCCATTGGTATGAATGTATATTTTTTACATGAATATGGTCAATATGTACTTTCTTAGGAGGGATAGATATCTTGAAAATAGAGTGATTCTCTGGAAGCACAAAGCGATAATAAAATGTCATGATAAAATCATGAATTTTTAAGTGACAAAATACCTGAGGAAAATGGTTCCCAATATTTCTAAATATCATAAATTTATCATATTGTGATATTAAAAGTGATAACTTGTTTCTAACTTCAAAATATTAATCTCGCATATGATTGATTGAAAAGCATTTCAGTCTTATATGAGCTACCCTTGTGTTTTTATCAATGGGTATAACTATATATACAATTTTATTAGCCTTTTCATTTATTAATAGATTTAATTTCTTCATGTTATTCTATCACACTGGTTTTTTATAGTTCATTCCACAACGGTCTTTATAAGGGTCCATCTAGGTTCATTAGTGAATGTAATTTTTATAAAAAAATCATTCAAGGAAATGTGTTGATATTATAGAATTAAAATACATAAAAAATGATATCAACATATTATATTAGGTATGAATGGTCCTCTAAGACAAACCATATTTCTATGGATGATATACACTGCTAATGTTCAACTCAGTTTTTAATGATTATTGTAGACTTATCATGAACACCAACGTAAACATTATATCATGATCAAATATAATATAATAAGGTAGTACATAAAACCTTACTGACTTTTTAATATATATAATGAAAATATAATCAAATAAAAAGTTTTCCATTATAAGGAAATGTGATGAATTTTTATGGTCATTTCCATAACCCAAATATAATTTTGGCCTTTATATGTTTGTGGAGTCCAATGATTAAATCCATTGAAATTTTTTCCATTTGTATTTTGTTATAGATAATGGTTGTAACATCATCTTATAAATCATTCTCACAAACATAAATTTCCAATATAATAGACATCAAGATACATATTCTATAATATCCCTTATCATGATATACCACTAGAAATACTTGTCAAATATATATACATCTTCATACCTCCAAGATGAATAGGTGATGATTAATTATGACAATTATCCAATAACTCTTCCATAAAATATTTTATTTATCAAAAACATAATCATTTCCTGAACCTTTTAACTCTATCAAATTTATGGATTATGTTTGGAACATTTCGAACTTTCTTCTATAATTCCACGTCTTACTTATATTCCTCTTCAATCATTATATAGGTATATGGTTGAACATTCATTTGATGAAGATTGATTCTATCCCACTATAATCATTATTTCAATATAAATATCTACAAATCCAAAATTATTGGGTCCCTTTCAATCATAATTGTGGATAAATATGAATGGTTCATTCAACTAATTGTATCATCAACCTTGTTCTCATTCTGTTTGTGGCAATTTATTGAGAAATAATAATATTCAATCAACACTTACCATATCCTTTTGATCATATTAATCAATAAAAATATGAATATAGAATTTATGATTTTATAATAACTATATATATCAGTACATTTACTATAAATTTTATTCCTCTATATTTATAACAAAAAAATATATTTTTTAAGTCGAAATCATGATTTTGGTAATTTGTTTTCTAAATATCCAATATGAATGATGTATAATATACCCCCATATCATTATGAATTTGTATTAATATCAATCCATTTTTGATGCATCACAATAGATCAAAACACATTTCCTAATATAGGGGGTGTGAGCGTATGTGTATTAACCAACCTTCTCTTTAGTTCCTTGATATTTTCTTTGCATTCATTAGTTCAAAGAAACTTATATCTTTTCATGTCAACATGGTATTGGATTTTATATCCATGAGAAATCTATCAAAAAGCATAGATATTATCCAAAAAACTAAACAAAACTATGGATACTAGTTACCATGATTGGTCTATATGATTATTTAATAATTTTTTCCATTGATGGACCCCCTCATATACCCTTACTTGAGGTAATTTGAAACAAGTTTGAAACGTTTTTAATTATAATTCACACTTTATAAATTTTGAATATAACCACTCATTCATGAAGGTCTTCAACAGAATCCTAAAATAATCATCAGGATCTTCATTTTAATTTTAATATAGATGAATATACTCAATATGGAATACCATAACATAATCGGGGTAATTTAAAAAGACAATATTTATTAAATCCATAATGATAATAGGGGAACTGATAATTCCAAATTGTGTCACATTAAATTCATAATGACCATACATCATATTGATGGTTTTACAAGGTATATCCTCTTTGTTGACCCTTAATTGATGATATTCAAAATGAATATAAATAATTGAAATGAATTAAGCTCTATAGAGGTTATCAATCATGTTATTATTACAAGGTTTATTATACCTGTTCTTGATTGTGATATTTTTATGTTTCTAAAATATATAAAGACGCATTAACCCATATTAATTGTTAAATAAAAAACAGGTTCACCCCATGGTGATGGATTAGGTCATATTAACACTATAACATGATTCTACAATATTTTCTTCTTCAATTATTGTAACTCAGTTTTGTTCCTTCTGTATAGAGTCTTCGATATTATTGTAGAACCATGTCTGAGTTTTTTTGAAAACAAAACTTCTTGGTTGGTGGAATACTATGCAGGTCTTTATAAAATACTTTAGTATAGTTAAATATAATAAGCATATGTTGAATCACAACTCGAATCTATCCCTTTATATGTGTTTATTTGGAAACATTATCAACCCATAAAGTAATTTACAATTTAAAAAAATCTATTAAATAAAATGGTTTCTCCAATATATGAAATATAAGAAAAAAAATAAAAAAAATTATTATTTGTGATTGGATGTTTTTATGTCGCAAATAATAATAAATTTTTTAAAAAACTAATTTTGAAGGATTATAAATCCTTTAAAATACATAAACATTCTAATGAAATTTAACTATAAATAGTTATTTAAAATAAAAAATTAGAAAATATTTTTAAAATTAACCATAAAAACCCTACGTAGCATAATCATACAATTTCACACATAATATGTTTATCAAACAGACATACTTAATAGTCACTATTAGAAAAGAAAATTAGCTTGTATGAGGGAGAGGAGGATTACCTGAAGGGATGGGAGGGGAAACTCCATGGAAACACCGGGGAAAATAAATCTCATTTAATATAACATATGCTAGTATCACTAACACAAATTATCACACTCCACTCTCTCTATCTCTGTC
Source organism: Viscum album (assembly GCA_963277665.1). Taxonomy (NCBI): domain Eukaryota; kingdom Viridiplantae; phylum Streptophyta; class Magnoliopsida; order Santalales; family Viscaceae; genus Viscum; species Viscum album. Next base: position 1,678,503,562 of record OY728133.1, read on the forward strand.
TGCATGCATAGTATTCTTTCATCCTAATCTCAAAACGCATCTTCATACTATGCAAAAGACAATGAAGACTTTTCACGACCTCCCTTGGTGGTAAATGGTGGCATTATGGATGTACCATTATAATTAGTAGGTTTCAATTTGGAATTAATATTAGTCACGAGGACTTTCTCCACACCATGCATGGTCACTTACATCCAAGCCCCCTCATTGAAACCTAATTCATACATAGAATTTACATAATTCATCGCTTGACTCTATCATAAACAATATGTCAAATCCCCATACACTCACATAAAAAATTTATAGATTTATTATAATTATAAAATTTATTTATGTAAAAAAGATAACCAATACATAGAACAATCTATCACCAGTAGTATTTAACCTATTGAGATCTATGTACACTTTCTAGTAATCATTGAACTATTAAATATATAGTTCTTTAGTAGCCTATATAATATCAAAACATATTAAATTTAAAAAATATATATATATTGTTAAATATTTTTACATACAATATTTTATGGAACTAAAACAAATGTATGACTCCTTGACTTATGTGTGACCTAGAGCCTCCCTCGATTCTATCAGCTAGAAGATGAACTTCTCTTGAATATATCTCATATCCAGTTAGAACACAATCTATCACATACTTGGGCTGAGATATAGTCATGTCGATGAGAGAAGAAAGGATAGTCAAAAATAGTAATGAAAGCACTATCCACATATCTCTTTCATAGGTTATATAAAAACCGATGAAAATACATATGTTTACAAGTCTCCCATGACTTTTGGACAGGAGATCTCGTGCTATCATCTATTGGAGAATATAAATTAGGAAAGGAAATTTAAAAAAACATATTAATAATAAAACAACCTTAAAATAAAATATATTGTTCATTAATGTATTGTCCAGTGGTCCAATATTTGGAGTCAAACATCTATGATAACCAGATCCCATGACACTCATCGTATAAAATATAATTTCATAGAATCACACAGGTTTGAAAAATAGATAAATGATAAAAACTGGGCAAATAAAAATAAATAATTTGACTATTTAAAAAATAAATATCAATTTAAATAAATGTACAATAAATCACATAAAAAATTGAACATACCCTCATAAACATGACTAATTAATACAAACATTTATTAATTATAATTAATATTGACCGATTAATTATTATTTATTAAATTTATTTAATAATTATTACTTATTTTTAAGTTGTTACAATATTTTTAATAGTTATTATAAATTTTTTTAAAAAGATTTATTTTTTTATATTTTTTTACAATTTAATATTTTTTTAATAGTTATTAATAATATAAATTAATTTATTTCTAATTACTAAAATTATTTATATGTAATACATAATATTTATTAGTTATTAATGAATATTTATTTAATATTACTAATTTCAAATAATTATTAGTATTAAATATTATTTTTGTAGTTATTACAAATTATCGTAATTTACTAATATTTATATGTTTTCACTAATATTTAGTAATTAAGGAGATCATTTACCAAAAATTACTAATATTGAATAATTAATTTTTAATTATTTTAAATCATTTAACGGTTATTTGTAATTTTTTTTATTAATACATTTCTACAAATTATTGTGAATTTTTTTTAATTATTAGTATTTTATAATTTTCCTACAAGTTATTGAAAATAAATATCTAATTATTAAAACCTTTTTTAATAAATATTACTTATTTTCAATAGATATTAGTATTTTATGTATTTTTGACAATTTATAACAAATTATCAATAATTACTAATATATAATATTTTTTAAAAAATATTGAATAATTAACTAATAGTTGTTAAAAATAATTTACTAATTTCTACTAATATTTTAAATTTCTACTATAATTTACTAAGTATGATAAATTTTTAGTAATAATAATTATTTTTTAATTTTTTTACAAATTACTACAATTTTTCAAATTATTGTAAAAATTTATTATGTAATAAATATTATTTATTAACAATGAAAATACAATTAAAATATTTCTAAGACATTATAACTAGTCTCAATCATGGGAAAGATCAAATACTATATGATTAATAATCGAATATCATTGATGAATGAGATGTTAAAATAAATAGTCAATGTAATCAATAAGAATGAACATAAATAATAAATTCAAATACTACATATATATTTATATATAATTATTTGTATCATTTCAAACAAAAAAAGAATCATAAGACACCCGCCCACGGGACACCGCAACTGGACACCCCCTCCCCCTAAATACCCATAAGGACACCCCACGAGACACCCCCACTAGACACCCCCCCACACTGGACACTGCCACTGGACACCCCCTGGACACCCCCTAGACACCCCTTGGACACCCACTTGGACATACCCACTCCTTATACACCCCACTGGACACCCCTAAGACATCCCCTTGACACCCCTAGGACCCCCCCCCCCAGACACCCACCTGACACACCCATGGACACCCCAACTGGACACCACCCACTAGACACCCCCAATGGACACCCCCAGACACCCTACTAGACACCCTCTGGTATCCCCGTGGACACCCCCTGTGGACACCCCTTGGATACCCTCCCCCTAGACACCCTCTAGACACCCACATGGACACCCCCACTAGACACCCCACTGGACACCCCTCAGTCACCCCCTAGACACCCCCACACACCCCATGGAACCCCTATAGACACCCCTCCCCACCAAACACCCCACTGGACCCCCCATGGACACCCCAATACTCCCCAAGACACCCTCGTGGACCTCCACCCCCTCCCCAATCAAATACACCCCTATACACATCCCTAGACACACTTTGGACACTCCCTAGACACCCCCACCCCCTTGGACACCCCTCCCCCTAGAAACCCCATGTACTTCCCCCTTGGAAACCCCCTCCCCCTGGACAACCCCACTGGACACCCACCCCCTAGACACCCCTGAGGCAACCCTACATGGACACCCCCTCCCCTAGAAAACCCCTACTGGACACCCTGGACATCCCCTTCCCCTAGACACCCCTCCTGGATAGCCCCTCCCTTCGGGGCATCCCCATGCATGCATATAAGCGCAAACATGCATATTAAGAATGGGAAAGGTGAAAAAGGAGAACATAAAACATTAAACTAAGAGACTATATAACATTTTTTTTCTTCTATAAAACATAAAGGTAAATTACTCAAAAGTGTATAACTGGTGATCAAATATCTATCCATGAAATAAAGAAATGTCCAGAAGTTCAAATATTGCACACTCAAAAGTAAACTTGAAATCATTAATTCTGCAACAATTGTGTATTCCAAGTCAATTTGATTAAAAAAATCAAATTGATACTAATATATTGCAAAAAATGTTTAAAAATAACCATAAAGTCCTCAATTTTATATTCACATCAATCCCGATTCATGTCATGGTAGAAAATCAATTTCATCGGCTCGGTTCTATTAATGGTTCTCTACATAGCATGCATCCATATACCTCAAACTAATACAAGTCATCAAAACCAACAAATGATCGAAAATAATATTCCACCAGGAAACTAAAATTGAGAAAATACATTTGCATTACAATTTTAATTGATTCAGCTTTCTGTAAAAATGGAGTGAAATTTTTCCGTTGAAACCTCCCCCATGTATGAGTTCAAATTAATGTTGATTATCAGTAGTATTAAATTTCTTATCTGAAATCTATAGAATGTATTTAAAATGAAAAATAATTAAGATTTTCACCATACTCAAGAGAAGGCCAACTGAATGGCGATATATTCGTTTTCATATTCGTCGAGATTATTATTATACTTTTGATAAGAGACCAATTAAATAATTAATGTGTAGTTAGTCATGTGGAAAACTACTACATCTGATGGGAAGAAATCAATATAATTTCCAAAATAATGTAACCACGCAAATAAAAAGATATTTCAAATAAGAAGATAAATAATGATCTCTAGAAATGGGTAATGTGGGATTGTATGGGTTTACATGTGGAGAGTAGACACCCCTTGGACACCCCCTCCCCCAATGACACCCACATGGATACCCATAGAAACCCCCCTTGGAGACCCCCATTGACACCCCCACTGGACCCCCCCCCCCTGGACACTCCCTCCACCATAGAAACCCCTTGGATACCCCCACCCCGCATTGGACACCCCTCCCTCACTCGACACCCCCTTAGACACCGCCCTTAGACACACCCGGGACACCCCCCCCCCCCGAACACCCCCATACCCCAGCAACCCTCTTTGACATCCACCTCCCTCTGGGACACAACCTAGACACCCCCTACAAGCCCCCTATATACCCCCATGCATACATTTACTTTAATAAATTTATATTATGAAAAGTCAATAACAAAAGGGAAAAAACTATAAACTATGAGATTTAATAAAATATTTTTCTAAGAAATATAAAGTTACATGATTCAAAAGTGCATACCTAGGGATCAACTATCCAACCATGATACAAATCAATTTCCAAAAGATCAAATATTTAAAACATAGGAATAAACACGAAATATTAAATTCACCATGCATTGTGTGTGCTGGGTCAATTGGATTAAAAACACATCATATAGTTAATGATTTATAAAAAATGGTATTAAATAACAATTTTCTCTTGAATTTAAAATTCATGTAAATCCTGGTTGTATGTCATCAAAGAAAATAAATTTCATCAGCTGAGTTTTGCTGTTGGATTTATTCATAGCATGCATACCAATACAAGTCATCTAAATAAACAAATGATCAAAAAGGAAAATATATTAGGAAGACAAAATAGGGAAATTACATTGACATTACAGTTTGAATCAATTAAGCGTTATGCCACAAGGAAGAGCAATTTTTCTTATGACACATCCACCGTGTGGGAGTTCAAATTCTTGTTGATTCATAGTAGTTGAACAATGCATTTCACAAATCACAAGAAAGTAATTAAAATGGAAAAAAATAACATTTTCACCATACGCAAGACACTGACAATTCTATAGCATTTTGTTCATTTGAATAATCTACAAGATTAAGAAAATATATTTGAACAGAGGCCAATTCTAGAATAAAATCAAGGTTAATCAGGAGAAAGACTATGATATAAAAGAGTACTAAAATGTGATAATATCAAAAATAATGTAATCACACAATTAAGAGGATATTGAAAATTAGAAGAGAAAACAGTATCCTCAGTAATTTATAAAGTGTAATAGGTGGGGTTTATAGATGCGGAGGAGACACCCCCTGGACTCCCCACCCCCTTAAACATCCCCTGGACACCCCGTGGACACCCCCCATTGGACACCCCCCGTGGACAACCCACCCCCTAACTACCCCTGGACACCACCGCTGGACACCCCCATGTACATCCCCTCCCCCTAATAAAACCCCTTGAACACCCCCCCCCCCACCCTTCAAAAACCCTTGTGGACACCACCTCCCTACTGGACAACCCCCTTGGACACCTCCTCACTTATGGACACCCCCTAGACACCACCACCCCGCTGGACACCCCTTGCATGAATATACATGAAAAATGAATATTAAAAAAAGACATGAAGAAAAAAGAAAAAAATAATACTATAAACTGAGAGAATTTATGCATTATTTTTCTAAAAAAAATATAATTTTATAGGATTTAAAAGTGTATACCTAGAGGTAAACAATAATACAATGATACAGAGTAATTTCAAAAAGATAAAATATTTCACAGATAATTGTAAACATGAAATAATAAATTCAGAAAGCATGGAGTATGCCAAGTAAAGTTTATTTAAAACACGATAAATGATTACTACGATCTTTCAAAATATGGAATAAAATAACCATTACCTTTTGAATTTTATATTCACGTCAATCTAGATTGCATTTTGTGGAACAAAATCAATTTTATCAGCTATGTTTTCTATTAGGTTCTCTTCATATAATGCATCCATATCCTTCATACAAATAAATGTAATAAAAATCAACAAATGACCGAAAATGAAATCCATTAGGATGAAAAAATAGGGATTTTACATTGACATTACTATTTGAATCGATTAACAAAACTTCAACCAGAGATAGAAATTTGTTCTGTAACACCTCTATCGTGTTATAGTTAAAATTCAAGTAGTTTCTTTATAGTATAACATGGCACATAAAAAATCACAATAAAGTAATTAAAATGGAATAATGGTGACATTTTCACTGTAAGAATGGCCATGCCAACTCGATTACAATATATTCATTTGCATATTCTTCACGATTAATGTAATAATTTTGATCAGAGTCCATTCCTTGATTAATATTTTTGTTAATCAGGTAGACAACTACTATATTTTATGGAAGTAAAATGACATAATTTTAAAAATAAAGTAATCATGAAATTAAGAAGATATTGCTAATTAGAAGAGAAATCGAGATCCCTGGACACCACCGCCCTCCTTGACACCCCTCCTTCCTGTATACCCCCAACCCCACCCCAACCACCCCCAATCCTAGATAACAATCCTCCTCATAAACACCCTTCCCCCTCCCTACCCCTGCGCACTCTCCCCCCATCCCCATTTATCCTTTGGATAGCCATCCTCCTTAAAATCCCCCCTCCCCCTACACCCCCAAAACCCATGCCACATGCTCCCTACACCCTACACACTAGCCCCCATCCCACTTCACCCCCACGAACACTCCATAGACACCCCCTCTTAGACAGCCCCTCCTCCCCCAGCACCCCACACATCCTACACACTACCCCCAATCCCTTTTTACCCCATGTACACCACTTACAGGATAAGCTCTCCCCCCAACACCCTTACCCACCTGCACAACACCTCCCAATTCCCCCCCCCCATGAAACCCCATGCCCCCTCCTTGCCTCCACCCCTTCAACCCCACACCCCATGCACACTGCCCCCACCACCCTTCACCCCGAAAATACCCCCACCTTCTAGATAGACACCCTCCCCCTACACACTGACCCCCCCTCCTAGACACCCCTCCCAATGGACACCCCTATGAACCTAGAACCCCCCCCCCCACCCCGCCCCTTTGGACACCCCTAACCCTCCCTCTCTACCCCCTACACACAACCCCATTCCCATTCACCCCCTGCACATTTCTCCCCTTCCCCCTTCACCCCAATAGCACCCCAAACCATCACCCCCCACCATCACCCCATATTCCTCAACATTCGCCCCCTATTTACAGTAATCAAAATTAAAAATATCATATACAAATTACATCAATGAATATAATGTTAATACAAAAGTATAAGGGGAGAAATGTTTTCCCTAATATAAAATAAATGATGACCTAAACCAAAGACCAACTATAACTAAAATATAAGGGTAGATATTGGCTAATATACCTGGATCTAACCACCAAAATTGTTCAACACAACTATGAACACCGACACACCACTAATACCAGGTCCACTAAATTCAAATCCAATCTATCCACTATCATTAAAAGACATGACATGTATTCAAAAATCTCAAGTAGGTATGCATATATATACATACCTCATACGATACCCATATAATGAAGAGGGGTGAATCAAATAAAAAGGCTGACTAAACCCATAAGGAATGATTGTAATGAACACAATTCCAAAAAATATCCAACACATCAAATCCAATACCTAAATCAAATCCATAATCTATCCTAAGTCCCATTACTATTACTTAACCCATCCACTCATAACCAAAACCACATATCTCTTAATTTCATACACACCTAATCTTAATACATATATAATAGAATTATCCTAAAAATGAAACATTTTTCCATCTTTTATTCAGCCAAACATCTCTCTACCCAACCCAAAACTGAAGGACAACATCCTAGGGGAGGAAAAAGGATTGAAAAGTAATGAATACTCTCAAGTGACTAATAGAAACTATTAATATCACATAAATACTATAATTATATCTTTTCGAAAATAACATTTTTAAATTTATATAAAAGAATTGTAATTCTAAAAAAGAATGAGCTCTCAAATTAATCTCATTAGATTTAGCCTTGGAAAAACATTTCCATGTTATTGAATATATAGTTCCTATATTTATTTTATATTATGTTAGTTAACTATTATTAAATCAATTATTATTACAAATATGATTCAATATAATATCATCAAGGAATCATTGCATCATATATTAAATAATTAAAAACTGAAGATAATATAATGAAGAATCCTGTTAATGATATAGTTAATTAAAGTAAACAATATAACAATAATGGTATGATAAAACTAACAATGTAGAATTAAAATGAATCATAAACATTTTACATTCATTTCCCTCAAACCAAACTCACAACAACAAATACAAGAAAGGGAGTTATACATGGAATATAAAAAAGTATAAAAATAAGACCATATCTAATACACAAACAAAAATATTATTCTCTATAAAATGATATGTTAATATAAATGAATAAATTAAATAGAAACCCATCCGCTTAGAATAATCCATCATCAATGAGATTGAGAGAAGAGTGTGATCATTCCATTTTTTAATTAAATTTAGAAGTTTAGATGAGTATTAGATTACCAAAAGTTAAATTGGAACATGAATTCATAGATGATAAGGTTCAATGGGAGGATTCCATTATAAAAATTTTGGTTAATTGAGAAATTTTCCACTATTAAAACTCAATCAATTCGTTTTTAATTTCACTTTAGCTAACCGTGATGAATTTTGTCAGATCGCAATGAAAAATCCAACATTGAATCTAAGTTACTGATTATGAGTTTATATGATAACATATGTGAAATCTCATATTATAGAAGACTAATTACAATTTATGGAAATGATATTCATGTGGGATTTAGAGGAGAAAAAATCATAAAAATGAAGGATCATGTTTTAAGAATTCATGAGGGGAGACTTTTGAGTTGTGGAATTGATATAGTACCGTATCAAAGAATAATTACAATGAACAACCAAGTGTGTTTTATATGATACGAAGTGGAAGAATATCATGATATTTAGTCTATCTGTGGACTCATGTACACATATTTAATTATTCTACTAATGGATTTCACTGATCTGGTTTATATAATGATGCATGTAATAATAAATAATATATGAAAATATAAAGGTGAATTTGACCAAAACTATTAGTGAGTTCTTCATTGATCTTAATACATTTGGTGAAGACATGAATGTTCTTGGGGAATATAATATTGGCACCAATATCCAGAAACTGATCATGAGGAGACATCAATGATGGTTTAATCCGAAAATGTCTATACATGAAGACAAATACCCAAGGATGTATTTCATTATATCCTTTAAATCACACATGTATATATAAAATATAAAATTATGATATTGATATTTGAGAAATGAAAAATCATAAGATTTTTTATTCAAGGAAATTTATACCTTCTTTATTATTGTTTATCTATAAGAAGATGAGGTAAATTAAATGATCTAATTGTAAAAAAACCCCAATGACAGGAAGATGAAAATTCAAAGGCAAGCTTCCAGTTGATTTTTACTGATGTTTCATGATAGGTCAACTCATTTTTAAGTGTTTTAAAACAATCCAGATGATAATGATGAGGTGTTCATGAATAATTTTTATTGAATGTGGTAAAACCATGAGATAATCGAAATGAAAAATCATCATGATGAAAACTATTTTGTCTCATGATTGTGGAAGTTCAAATGAGTCTAAATTGGAATAAGTTGTTATTTTTGGTACCATGGTTAAGATGCATTAGTTAACATTTCTTATTGAACATTATTTTATAATACTGATAGTAATAACAGTGATTTATTAGGGTTGGTTAATCTAAAATTGTTGTTTGAGGTATCCCTTCAATAACATCACAAATAGAGGGATAAAACCTAGAAAAAAAATATTATTTACTAACCCAAATATTTATATAAAATAATTTGGGAATGATAAGTAAATTTTTTTTAAAATAGATCGATAAATTTATATGTTGATTTTTTGTTAACTTGTAAAATGAGTGGATCCCAAGCTCATTATGGTGGAACGAGTTTAAATAAATGATGGTTTTTTCAATAATGTAAAATAATATATTAGTAGGGAATGAAGATAATGATATATATTGAAAGGTTTGGTTGTTTAAGTGTACTGAATGAAAATGAATATTTACAGCTGACATGAAATTTGGTTACATAATGAAACCTGTTCTAGTTAAAGAAAAATATATCATAATAGTTTTTTATAATGTTAGTATGTATATTCCAAATGAGTTTCACCATTAAAAGAAAGTAAAATATGATATGTAATGTGATAAAATTGTGTATAAAGCCACCCATCATTATAAAACAGGGGACTAAAATATCTGGAGGAATGTGAAATTGGGATAATCTTAATTGCTTAATATAATGTTGTTAGAAATGGGGGAATGACACAATATATTAGGTATTTTATTGTAAAACTATTAGGAAAATACAATATGAATTCTACAGGATTAATGATTTTCGGAGAGAATCAAAACAAAAAATAGTCAATATTTTTTCCATCATAACACTATTATTTTAATAATTATTATTTTTTGTGTGAGGGATATAGACACAAATATGACTACTCTATCACTAGGGTGTTGTGAGAGGTGACTACTGATACCCATAAACGCGGATATTAGTATCATAAAACATCTTAAAACACATAAAATTTGTTTTTTAGTTTTTCATTATGAAAGGGAGTGTTCGGAACAAAAATGATCATCATAAGTATCAAACATAATAATGAACTTCCTCAATGGTCATTGAAGTAGATGAAATAGTATTAGAAAGAAAATGTATCTAATGTTTCATTAAATGATATATTCATTCCCAATATTATGTTTTTGGATAGAAGATATATCGCAAACAAGACCTGAAATAAAAATCATATAATAGATTTTAAATTTGATAAATGTGGGTTGGGTAAGTATTTCAATGATGAATAAAGCATGATTGTTTGGTCTCCAAAGTCCAAATTTAGTGGAATAGTTCAATGCAATACAATAGTTGGATTGAAATATTGATTTTTTAACCTCTAGTTATCTATTGTCAAAATAAGAGAATGATTGAAATAATAAACAAAAACAATAAAATACTATGGAGGGTGGTGTTGATTGGAGGAATTGGGGAAGAGGGTGTCGCGGAGGCTGAGGTTGTCAGGGAGGAGGGTGAAATGGTGAGTGAGGTCTTCGGGGAGGATGGTCCCGCTGTGAGAGAGGTCATCGGGGAGGAGGGTGAAGCATTGAGAGAGGCCATCAGGGATGAGTATTCCACTGTGATAGTGGTCATCAAATAGGAGGGGGCTATTGTGAGAGTGGTCATCGGGGAGAATGAGAAGTCGTTGGTGAGGAGGATAGATCATCGGGGAGGAGGGTTGCCTGGTGATAGGGTTGGGGATTGGCGGAGGAGGAGGAGCCCAATATAGATTGGGAGGAAAAATTAACAACCGCGATATACCCACAACTGTTTAATTAAACCAATGTTAATAAAAAATATATACCAACAGACATATAAAATAGTTTCTATAGGTCTCTGGCTATGACCTAAATGACTACTAAAGACATGGGTTAGAAGGCATGAATTAATGATTTAAAAAGTAACGGAACATATAGAATCTTATAAAATAAATATAGGATCTATAAACATGGATTCATGGTAATGTTGAAATGACATAAAATATGAATTTAGTATGATTCATGATTAATTAATCAATGTGGATCAAAATCCATGGTTAACCACCAAGACTGTTTCATAGTGTAGCACGTGTCAAGGATAACCGCCAAGACCGTTTCATATAACGTCTCATGAGAATGAACATTATCCAATGCATTAGAGAACTATCTAGGATCAACCATATTAACATGCACATGAATTTTCATTCCACATATAGAATCATACGTAATCAATCATAAATAAACATAGAGGTTACCGGTTGAACGAATTTGGTATCATATACAAGACATAAAGCAATAAAAATGGGAGTATTATAAGAGTATTCATGAAGGAAAAGAAATAGATAATGCATGTAAATTAATAAGGTAGATTATGAATATATCATGATATGTGATTTCAATTCGATGTGATAATAGTTATCAAGAGAATTTTAGAAACTTTTGAAATAAAACCTTTTAGTGCGGATTAATAAAAAATAAAAAAGTCCCCACAAAATAGAAAAAGGAATAATAATTTCTAAAAAACAAAAAGTGAATCAATAATGTTTTCAAAATAAAATTATTTATTTTATAAAAATAATCGTGTTTTCAGTCATATTATATAGTGCACTTGAAATTTGTTAGGAATTCCTGAATATCATTTAAAATAGGTTTTCATTTTAGGATTTATTGATAATGGATCCATTTTCAATCATTTATATCCCAAAAAGATAATTATGAATGAAACATGATACCCTATTTTGGATCATATAAACAATATATAGTATATTTGAATGGCATTAAAGATATTTTTTTTGGAAAAACCAATGATAAAGAAACCTCAAGGAATAATGGAGGTTCGGGTAGAATCCCTTACCATAAGTCTAATGGTGTATATAACTTGATCTTAATGGCCTGCATATCCAAATTAAATTAATTAATTAATATATCTAGAACCACGTCATTATTTATTTGATTTATTATAACCTTATCATGTTCAATAGTGGTCTTTTTGTAGGGTTACAATGTTCAATTTCATTGTTCAGGAGCATTTGTTTCCTTGGTTTTCATAATTATTATACATATATACATGTAAGGATAAAAATATAATAAGAGAATGTATTAAAGAATTGTAATTATAAGTTATTAGTGAACATACATAAGATTATATCATAATAAAATTCATTTGGTTCTTTTGAGTTAAGATGAATTATTATATAAAATTTTAAGGATAACAGTTTGGGTTAATTCGTAGTTTTTAGTTACAACAAACATATTTTTATTTATAAATTAATATCTTGCGTAAAAAAGATTCTTTAACCATAAATTATAAGAATTATATATATTATATTCTATTTCAACCATCATAATGGATTCATGAACAAAATTTAATATGATAATAGAAATTGAAAATCCATTGTCCTTGAATAGGATAAATTAACACATCTGAGATGGTGTTTTCATTTCTAGTTTAAATGAAGGGGGAAAGGATACATGATCAAGAATTATTTCATTATAATAAAATATTATAAGTAAATTTAAGGCAATATAGTTATCATAACATTTTGATGAAACAATGTGAGGAAGGAAAAGGAATGAAAAGAAAATTGAATTAAAATAATAGAAATGAAATGAAAAGAAAAGTAGAATTTACTTCTTGAATATAATGTTCTTGAGGACCTATTTGGGGAAGAGGATTTTGTATTTTAAGGACACCAAGGTAAGATAGATGTTAGAGAGAGGTTTAGGTAGATATTTTAGATGAATTTGGACTACAAAAAAATCATGAGAGGAGTGATGAGAATTCTTAAAAATGGTTGGTATTTATAGTGGAAGAGTGGAGGGGATTGTAAATATTTTATTCGTTAATTTATTACATTGTGCATGAAAAGAAATTGAAATTATTATAATGGAAAAAAACTATAATATGCGAATTTTATTTTGTATCAAAGGCTGTTTACATCATCTAGGACTCAATCATTATGTAGAAAATTACTTATTTAGAATTTATCATAAATTATCATATTTTACCATTCACAAAATAATTAATTAATTTAGAAAAATACAAAAAAAATATCCCCAACCATTTTAAATGATTATAATTCTAAAATTAACAACATTTTATGAACATTATATTCAATATATGTGAAATTTATTTTTTAATTAAAATCGTAATTTACGAGGAAAAATAAATTTTAATATTAAAACTCATTTTCGAACACGTTGAAAAATTAGTAGTGGTCTCATAAACGTATCTTATAATCACATGACAACAAAATAATTATTTATGAATACATTTTATGGAAATATAATTTCTATTAATTTATTAAATTAATCTGTAAAATTCTAATTATATATAAACGACTTACAAAAATACCAACACGTTATTAATAATTTTTAAAATATCCATTTAAATATAAGATGGAATAATTATACTATAGTGTCACATAAAAAATTGTAAATTTTTATTAATGATTTCATTGGTGAGGTTACTATTATATTGGAAAGTTTACTATTCATAATTATCACATTACTATTCTAAAGGTCTGGATATTATTTCCTCAGTTTGAGTTCCTTAACTTTTAGAGATAACTTTTTTTCACGCAATCTTTATTTATAATGTTTTTTTATTCTATATGTAATCTTATATGATTTTAATATAAGACATAGTTATAATAACGGAATTTTATTGGTAAAACATTAGGTCATTAAATTCTCCCACCCCCATGAAATTTCACCCATGAATTTTTTATTTTACATTATATGATGTAAAAATGTGTGGGTACTTCTCCTCCATTGCATCCTCTAGTTCCCATGTTTCCTTTTCATACTTATGGTTCTGCTATATCACATTGACCAGGTGAGTAGTATTGTCACATAAAACATTCTCTCTATGATCCACAATCTTTATTGGATGCTCCTCATAAGAATGAACATTCTCTAACTGTACCACATTTGAAGAGAGTACATGTGAAGGGTCTCGTATGTATATCCTTAAGAGGGAAATGTTGAATACATCGTGTACTTAGTAATGATAGGTGCATGTTCTAGTGAATATACCACAACATCAATACGATGAAAAAATATATAAGGGGCTGATGTACTTAGGGCTTATCTATCCCTTCATCAAAAACCTCATGAACTTATTACATGGATATATGGAGAGGAATACCATGTCTTTAAATTTGAACTCATGGTCTCATCGATGATTGTCTTCATAACACTTATATCAAATTTGGGCCTCCTTGATGTCAAGATAATTTTTTTCCCACCTTCTCTACTATGCCATAGATCATTTCAAGTCCTAAAAGCATACATTAACTGACTTTATCCCAACACACAAGTGTTCTACACCTTTTCTCATAAGGGGATTCATATGGTGTGCTTCTGATGCTGGAGTAGAAATTATTGTTATAAAAGAATTTGATCAGTGGAAGATTTTCTTCCCATCCTCACTTTAAGTACATAAAACATGCACACAAAATGTCTTCTAGTGTCTGAATTGTTTCCACATATCAGAAATTAGTTTGAGGATGATAGGTCATACTAAAGTTTAGATCAGTGCGTAGAGCATGCTAGAGACTTTTCCTGAACATCGATTTGAATCATTGATCTCTATAAAATAAAATTTATAGTTTTAATCCAAGATGCAATACCAACTGTTTGACGTATAATCATGAAAATTTATCCAATGAGAAATCCTAGAAATTTGTGATAATGTTTGTTTACTTTTTATGATGATCTACAATGATCCATATAGCATTGATTCCTCTGGATTTCCTTGGATGTCTAGTGGAAAAGTACCTGGGGATGTTTTACAACATCTATATTGGTATGCATAGTGGTTGAATCATCCCCTTAGGCTTTTTCCTTTCATTGCTCACTTGCTGAAATACCATCACATTGATGTATAATCATCAATCTTTTTCTTTATATTGTCCAACCAAAATTTCTCTCACAGATCTCAGTACAAATTTGTGATCATTGTCTGAATAGAGATGGTTTATCTGTATGCATCATTAAAAATATCGCTATTATTCTCTTGATCGGTTGGTACAAATAATCATGACCAAAATATTATAACTCCTTCCCTAGAAATCAGGAACTCAATGGATTTTTCATTTCTGATATCTTCCACCCTTTTCAAAATTTCCACATCTTTTCATTGGGCATCCATTATTTTCTCTATGAGGGTTGGTTAAGAAATAATTTGAGAAAGGCATGATGATTTTTTTGACATAATGATTCCCTTGTATATACACTACAAATCTAAGAATATTGAATCTTTTTCAATTCTCAACATTGATAAAGATGAATGATTCTTTATACATAGAGAATCTTCAACCTTAATAGCCTTATTAGGATTGTAGTGGATTGAGCAGTCATAATACATGATAATATCTAACTATATTCAGTTGCTAATATTTTTCTCTTTCTATGTGAATGTATATTTAAAACTCTTTTTATCAGTATATATCACACACCTCTGCCCCGTTTAGATAATTCCACCATATTTTAAGTGTAATGATCATAGCTACATAACCCCAAACATGTGTGGGATAGTTTTTTTTATGGATTTCATCTTCCTTGAGGTGTAGGCTATCAGTTTATCAATTTTCATCAGTACAATGTCTAATAAATTCTTTTAATCATTATTTTACTCTATAATGAATTTTCCACTATTCTGGAGTGTGAGTATTGGTGTAGTGATAAACCTCGTTTTGTGCTCCATAATGCTTTCCTCACATTCTTGAGTCCAAAATCATTTCCACAGCTTCTATTTCATCTTGGTAATTGTGTTTTAAAATCATGAAATGTTATTAAAAAGAGTCTATAATACCCAAAAATTCCCAGAAATTTGTGGATATACATTAGATATGTTGTCCTAGGCCATTCTTCTATTTCCTTTGTCTTGGATGGGTCTACATATACCGTTTCTCTAGTGATTACATCAAGCAAGAATGAAGCTTCCTCTATCCCAAACACACGCTAACAATAAATTTCATTTTTTCCCATCCCAATGTCTATAGAATAGTTTTCAAATGCTCCTCATATTCTGCATTGTTCATGAATTATATTAGAATATCATCGATAAATATTACTACAATTTTGTCTGGGTAATCCCTAATGAATATATTAATTAAATCCATGAATATTTATCTTGCATTTGTTAGTCCAAAGGGAATCATTGTGAACTCAAAGTGTTCATACCTTTTTTTAATGAATTTTTTGAAAATATATTTCTTCATAGCCTTTAATTAGTGATATCCTGACCAATAGTCCAACATAGAGTACTAACTGGCCCCTGGAAGCTTATCAGACAAGACATCAATCCATGTTAAAGGATACTTAATCTTTATCATGATATTATTGACCTTACGATAATCAATATAGAGGTGAATTGATCCATAATTTTTCATTTAAAATGGTACTGGTGAACCCTATGGTGAAGCAATCAGGCACATAAAACCCTTTTCCAAATTCTCCTGTAACCGCTTCATCATCTCTTCCTACATAACAATGTATATTCTATAATGTGTCATTTATACATGTAGGAATCTATGAAAAAGGTCAATTGAGAAATCAACCTCTCGATCCAGAGGAAAACTAGAAATTTCTTCATGGAATACATTAGTTTAATCCCTCATGGTGGAAAAATATTTGAAAAGAATCGTCTACTTTTTCTTAATCATTTGATAAATATTTTATTTCTTAAAATGAAACATTATACTCACATGAGACTATGATTTTGAAGGATATTAATGTTTTTCCTTACACTTGTACCGGATTGGAGGATACATTGGGATATGAAGAGTAATCTCCCATTCCCAAAAATTAATGATGGATTGTTATAATGATATCCAATCCATGTCCAAAATAATATCAAACACTAATAAAAGAAGGATGATGAAATTAATTTGGAGGTTTTATCCACAAACGAAAAGTAGGGTGGATTTATATACATTGGAAGTAGTAATTTCCCTATTTGATGTTCTCACTGATTACTCAACCCCCAAATTTAGAGGTGGTTTTTAAACAGTTCTACTAAAAATGAAATGTATGAAATAATGCTTCTAACTAGAATGAGAGAGTATGTTTTCTATTATTGAATGAATAACTATCGTACTTTTCAACCCATCATTGTCCGGATCCACCTCAGTAGTAGTGATAACATAATCCCTTCCTTGTTTCATTAGAGGGCGATTATTTTCTCCGACAAACCATTTCTTGGGGGAATTTTTCACATAATGTCTATACTACTTGATGTGGTAACACTATAATATAGATTGAGCCTGGATTTGAGCCTTCCTTACTTTTTCCACATTAGTGGGATTCTTCATATCCCTTACACTGTTTCTATCTAGAAGTCCCATTTTTTCCCATTTGAAGTAATTACAGGTTCCCTTATGAATGTTTACATATGCTTCTTCAAACAATTTTGACACATGGTATATTTGATCTTTATTCCATCATGATATTTATTTGCATAACCACCCATATTAGACTCTATTGGTAGTTTATTTTCACTTGTCCCATGAGACTAATGAGAGTCTCTAATATTCATTTTAACCATGAGGGCACAATAAAAAATCACATCATAATAGTCAATGTCACGAACCACAAACACTTTTCATAGATTTGTATTTAGTCATATAAAGAAGTTATCCAAATTGCTTTATGTGTTCATGACAAATCTGAAGGCGTACTTTGAAAGCCTTTTGAATTTTTCTTCATACACCCTGATGTAAACATATTCCATCTTCTTGAGTCTGATGAACTCTCTTTTTTTATTAAGGGAAAGGGTTTAGGAAAAAATTTATTAAAAATCATTTACAAGAATTACTTTCAACACATAGAATCAATTTCTTCCAAGGAGATTATATTCTTGATTAGTTTGCAAATATAATCAGCTTCTCCATAAAAATGACAGACCTCCAGTACAACAATATCTTCTTCTAAGCACTGGATGAGTGAGAATATATTTTAAATGGTGTGAATCCATTGTTCAATAAGGAGGAGACCAAAATATTCAATAAACACGGAAGGCCTTTTCAATGAAAATTTTTCAACATCAACTTTCTATTTTTTGAGAGAATGAGGTCATTTCATATGATTCATGTATTTATTTGTAACATGAGCCAGCAGAGAATGTACTGCCATAAAATTCAGAGCACCAATTCCATTCATATCAGAAATATCACTAGTGAAATAATCACATTTCCAATCACATTAATTGTTGTAATGTGTTATTAAATTACCCACCATAATATAAGAAAAATATCCTACAATTAAGAAGCATTAATACTTATCTTTTAAGACTAAAAATAAAATTTAGACATATAATGATAAACACTAGATGAAAAATTTTGTACTAACTTGTGATTACTTTAGTTTTAATCTAGATAATCCATTATCAGTTTCTTAACATATTTTATTATGGGGTTTTTCACATAATAATGGTTTGTACTAAAATTATGCATTTACCAAAGAATATCCCATGGGAGTGTTAAATAAGGATTCTAGCATGGCATGTTGTCATTCACCAGTTCCCATATGAGTTTAGAATAATGATGTGTTTTCATGTTTACCCCAACACACATCTGTTATAGACACACATCCCCTTGTTTATATCAAATCATGGATGAATTTTCGTTATAAACCACTAACAATATACTTACCAAAATATAGGAACTTTTTCTTATATGTTGTATCATTCTTACAGTTCATACTAATGTGATCTATTCCTATTCTCTAAAAATAACTAGATCATATTTTGATAGCAACTATAGAAAAACAATCCTTTTAGACTTATCATTACATGATTTTATAGATAATAAAACATCATATTACAAGCCAAGAATCGTGAAGTCTAGTGTCTTGGAATAATATGTATGTAAAAATAAATGCATTGGACTAAATATAACATTTCATTACTTAATATTCATCAAGAGCTCATAATGTGCATTTTTCTCATACATCTTCATAGTATATCATGGAGATAACATAAAAAAAGAGATGGTCTATAAATCGTAGTAATGGAATAATTATCAGAATAAAGCATTAGTACATGGCTAAGAAGACATGACATAATGATATAAAATGTAATAGAAAATAAGGAATAATTATATATAAATATGACTTCATTTTAAGGTGGTAGAAATATATTACATTAATTTAGCACGAGTCAAGGATTGTTTCACATAGAGTGTCACATGTCACTATGTTCGTTGCACATCGTAGGAGTAGCCAAAGCCAGTCGCCATGGCCGTTGCACATAACATCTCATGAGAATCAACATTACCAAATGCATTGGAGTGAAATCTCGGATCCCACATAATAATGATGTTCATTAATATTATTTTCACATATATAATCATACAAAATCAATCATATATAAACATTAGGGATACCCATTGAACTTTTTGGATATCATATTTATGTCATAAAGCACAGTAAATTGGTGTATCATAATATTTTCCATGATATAAATAAACAAGATCATTAATGGAGTTTAATATGGTATACAAAGAATATATTATGATAATTTATTTCAATTCAATGTGATAGCATGCAATAATATCATTTAAGAATGTTTATAAATAGAAGATTTTATTGTGGTTTAAGTAAAATATCATTGATAACATTAAATAAAAAACTAATTTTTTTTATATTTAACAAGAATTAAACCAACTAGGGTTTCATAATTTGTAGTGGGATTTTATGAAAATAATTGCTTCTTAAAACTAATTATAGTGTTCACATTAAATTGGGATAAATTTTGGATGTCCTCGTATCAACTGGTTTTCTTTTCAAGAAATATTAATTATGGAACAATTTAAAAATATGTATATCCCTGAAAGATAATTATAAATGGAACATGGTGAATAATTTTGGGTCATATAAATAAAAATTAAAATATTTAATTAAAATAAAGCATAACATCATTTCGATAAAAAGAATGATAGAGAAACTTAAAAAAATAATGGAGGTTCAGGTAGAATCCCATACCTTAAGTCTGATGGTGTCCTTCACATGATCTTACAATCCTGGATAACCAAATTAAATTAATAAATTTATATTTCCAAAACGACATATTTATGTAATTTATATATTATAAACATATTAACTTGTTTCATGGTATTTATTATGGGATAAATGTTTAATTTCATCGTTTGGTTTTATTTGTTTCCTTGGTTTTCATTATTGGATTAGTTATATATATGTAAGTATAATCATATAAGATGATAATGGTTGTATAAATGTTGATTTATATGATATTAGTGAACATAAATAATATTAAATATTTATAAATTAGTTTTTTTTATATGGAGTGAAGATGAATAATTAAATAACACATTAATGATAACTGTTTTGGTTAATTGGATGCATTTAATCACAACAAACAAAATTTTCTTTATAAATTAATATCTTGTGTAGAAAATATTACAAAAACTCAAATTAGACATTTTTATTTTATTATAGTCATTTTCATCCATCAAAATGGTTTCATGATGATAATTTATGATGGTAATATATATTGAAAAATTTGTCGTCCTTAAATGTGATAAATTAACATATCTCAGATGTAGTTTTCATTTCTTGTATAAAAGGAGGGGGATGTGATGATGATGAATTATTAAATTATAATAACAAAATTAATGTACATTTGTGGTACTGGAACTATCAAATCATTTGGATTGAAGGTGGTAAGGAATGTGAATAAAATAATGGATTCTGAACGAAAATAAATGAAAATAAATGAGTAATTTACCTCCGGAATATAATATTCTTGATAACCTCTATTGGGAAGAGGATTTGGTTTTATAAATAAAAAATGGGATTTTAGAAATGGTATAAGGGATTTGGTTGATATATTAGTAGAATTTGTACTAGTCACAAGGCATAATATGACATAAGAGAAGAGGTAAAGATGGTTGATATTTAAATTGGAGTAGAAAAGAGTGTTCTCAATATTTTATTCATTATATTATAATTTTCCCCAAGAAAAGAAATAGTTATGACTATTTTGACCAAGAATAGTAATATGTGAATTTTATTTCTAACCAAAGGTTGTTTAAATTATCCTTGACTCATGCATGAAGAAGAAGTTCATTTATTTTGAATTTATCATAAATTATTGTATTTTACTATTCACCACAAATTCATGTTTAATAGAAAAATCCAAATATTTCACCATACCATTTCTCAACATGTATAACTCAAAAATGAACTCAATTTTATGAAACTAATTTATGAAAAATGAGAAAATTAATTTTTAATTTAAATAATAATTTATATGAAAGATAAACTTTTAGATTTAAAGCATATTTTCTAAAACTTTGAAAATTTTTTTATGGTCTCATAAAATTATCATATAAACATAATTTATAAAAGTAATTTTATTGAATAATTTTTTTGAAAATAAATTATCTTTTCATTGATTAATTTGTTTGGAAAATTTTATTTTAATATACATTACTTACAAAAATAAAAACACTTTATTTATAATTTATAAAATATCTATTTATTTATATTTTGATATACTTATACCATATTTTACCATTTGTGGTGGATAATATAATTTATGATTTCATTGGTGATGTTACTATTGTATTGTCTGGTTTACTATTCATAGGGTTCATTACTATTATAAATGTCATGTTACTATTTCAATGGAATACATTTGTTATCATCTAAAGATACATTTTATTTCACATCTTATTCATTTATAAGTATTTTATAATGTTTTATATGTAATAATTTATAATTATACTATAATACATAATTTTAATAAGGGATTTTCATTGAGAAAACATTGGGGCGTTACTCTCAAATCAAGTGAAATCATCCAATTCAAAGAAAAATCAAGTCATCTTCCATCATTCACACCCAAATAAGAAAGAATATACCATAAATCACCATAAATAGCTAATATAAAAGGAAAAGAGGTAAAAAAAATTTCCTTGGGTTCAAATGAAAAAAAATTAGTGAGAGGGAAAGTGGAAATGAAAAAATAATTAGGAACAAATAAGAGGAGTTCATACTCGGGGGATACAGTCCACGATCGGAATAAAAAATTTATAAATTAATAGAATATATAAGAGGTTGCCTGATTAGTTCAGGAATGGGATATTAATTAACTGGTAAATGGAAAGAATAACTTAGAGAGATAAGGATTCAACCATTTTTTATTAATGTTTTTTTTTGTGACTGGGTAATAGCAACATACAATCCATCACTAAAAGAATGTTGGGAAGAACCTTTTGGGAAAAAAATATATTATCTATTACTAATACCCATTCAACAATTACTAATAGTGATGGATATAAAATCTCTCAACGTCATCCATTATAGAAAAAATAAGTTTATATAGAAAATATCATTCATTGCAATAAAATAAAATATTTTTGTTATTTTTGATAAATGGTAATCCCTCACAAATAACATATCGTAAATAATAACATTTCTATTAGTTAATGTTGAATATATCCCTAACCATTTGAGATAAATATCCCTCATGAATAGGCATTATGAACCCTACAATGGAAGTACATTCTATTAAAAGTTTGTATTCATCATATCACAAAATGATCATTATAGGTTGATTCAAAATAAAAAGAATCTGACTCAAGTTCCTGGACAATTGATATAGTATCTATATAATGTGTTTCAATCCATAATAAAAATAATGAAAAATTCAACTAGATGGATAATCACAATATCAATATAATTTATATTTGTACAAAATTATATCATATTGGATATATAAACATAAGATGAGAAAATCAAATGATTAGAAGATTCCAATAAAAAATCAATATATAATCATTTAAGTGGTGATGAGTCACAAATATAAAATTTTTCAGATATAAAAAAGTAAGTATAACATGAATTCGATAAACAAAATGTAAATTCTAGATTTGATGGTAATTTTACCATCAACCACTTTGTTATTGTTACCCACTTCAATAATTGAGATTGCATTTGATTTACATTTTTCACTTAACTTAAGAGGTTTTGGGATCTAATATTCATCACTAACCCTAAAAATAATGCACTAATTAAAATAATCTATGTAATCCTAGAAATTAATGTATTAGAGTATTTGTGACACATTCATATCAGATTTCTCACAATTATTAGCAATAATCATCACAGAACAGCAACATTTTTTTCTCAGTGGACTTATTGTCAACACATAAAATATCCACTAGACCCCATAAGGAAATTTCCTCCATAATTTCTTCTACACTTTTTTCATGAATGAGGATTAGTTTTCTTTACTAAATTAGATTTATAATTATAATTTCCTTGAAATTCAATATTTCCCTTTTCCCCAAAAAATTTAATAATAATGAGAGTCTCAATCTAAATTTCTAGATTTATTACACAATGAATTATTTCATCACAATGATCAATGTATCTTATAGGAAATTACTTTATAAAACATGATCATAAGTTAATAAATAATCGATCTATTTTTATATCATATTTGATGAAAAAATAGACATATACATTGAATGTATTGTGAAAATTCCCTCATATGTAGTAATAGATTCCTCGTCCTTTAACATTATTTCAATAAATTACCTATCCATAATAGAGAAACGTGAATAAGGAATGTTATAATTTAAAAATAACTTTTTAAAACATTCCAATATCATAAAATCAATTATATCATCATACCTTGTATTCCTAATAAGATGCCACAATTTAGCAGCTTTAGCATCCAAATTATATAAGAAGAAAAAAAACATATCATGGCCTAAGATCTAGAGAATAAAGAATATATTTTTTATAACATTGATCAAATTATTAAAAATAATTGTATCAAAGATACAACTTAAGGAAGTTGGATGTTAGCACATATTAGAATCAACATTGAGTTGTTCTTTTCAGTGTCTAGTTATATGTTGGTATTATTTATCAAAACATTTATAGATTGAGTGATTTGTTTCAGAATAACCCCAATATCTTTCCCTATGACACCTACTTAATTTATTTTATTATGAGGAGGATCATATCATTGGCCATCACATTCATTGTTCACCAATTCATCTTATTTCCAACTATTTAACTGAAATAAAAAAACATAGTTTCATTATGAAAAATCAATAATAAGAGAAAAAAATACCATAATTATCAAAATTATTCTTCTGATATTTTATGTTTTGTCAACTTCATTCAACTCACTACACTTTATGATTATCTCATGTCATTATAAATTTTCATAATATTTCCTTGCATTTATCCTAAGGGTTTATAGAGTGTTTTATAATTAATCAAATCAAAACCATAAAGAGTGGCTATCCAAGTGTTCAATCATAGTCCCACTCATCTTGCTATAAATAAATATCTAGATAATACACAACCATATTTTTTTGTGGGGGTTTAATCATAGGTGAATCTATTCAAAAAATTCATCCACTCTCTATTATATGTAAAAGGATGTGATTTCTAGGAAACTACAAAATATCTACATTACAAAAACATCAGGATGATATCCTTTACATAGAATTAACCCTATGGATTTCAACATAGTTATATTATCCAAATATACAAAATTAATTAAACCGAACTGTGATACAATCTAATGTTACCCAAGTATTATATATATTAATATTACCTAATTTTAGATAAATATGAAATAAATCTCATAATAAATACGTTCCCTATACTAGTAAATGTTTAGTGCCTTTAGAGACTAGATTCAAAATCAAATTATTTCATGGAATATCTTTAACATTTCCAAAAATGTTCTTCTAACATTATACACTTCTATGACATAACATAATTAAAATATTTCTACATAACTTGAAAAAATTGAAAACATAAGAATGGATGATCTCAGATTATCAGTAAGAGAAATCATGGTGGATATAAATCAATGAAAATAAATGAGAATAATATAAAAATATGAGTATGATAACATGATCATAATAGAGAAATTTACTACCCAATCAGTCTAATATCATTAATCATGAATCGTTGAACAAGGATTTGACATAAATTGACATAAGTCATGAGAGGAAGAATCATCATCAATTAATAAATATCCATGTTAAAATATTATATACATAAGATATATATTAGTGGCATAATCATAATCATAGAAAATAATATTCTTAATTAGGTTTGGATCACTTCCAATTACATGATTTCCAAAGTAAAAGTTAATTACCAAGACTATCACACTATAAGAATTTATGTCCTTACAGATACCACTATACCAATTGTTTCCCAGAATAGTTGGTATAGAGTCATACCCACTAGCTTATATATTCGTTTTTGTACAAATATTTGATATATAGAATACTACACCCATAATGTTTTAAAAACCATTGGTATCAGGTCTTAGAATATGATCTATTACCACCACTCAATCCCACCACACCCATGATCACTAATCTCCCTACCCAAGTGGTCACCTTCCATATCTTTAACCAAGAGTTCACCCCTTAGACACTGAATTCATATATTTGGTTATGATTCAACATCAAATTAGTGCGTCCCAAATACATTATCTATTTTTTAAAAAATAATTTTTTTTCTCGTATATATATACCTATACAAGTTCATTTTAGGTCCTGATTTTTCTTGATTTAATGATAAATGTTTCATTTATTTTACTTTTTTGTAGTATTTCATGAAAAATACAATTTTAGTAGTCATTTTATAATTTTTTTTGTAGTATTACATGAATAAAAAAAATTGTACTATATTTTAATTGGTTATATGAATATATATTGATGTATTTTTTTATTAATGTATTAATGGGGTATTAAATTATTAATATAATTTTTTCTATTTTTATAAATTAATTATCAAAAAAATTCATAAATAATTATAATCTTATATTATTTGTATTGATTGTTCTATTTTCCTTGTCTTATACATTATTTGGGTCGTTACTAGTTTTCATTGATTATAGAATATGTAATATTTTATTTTATGATTGGAATACTATTCTTATGGTTTGATGACTATTAAATTAGAATATGTTTTTTGGATTATCTAATTTTAAAAAATATTAAAAAAATTTAATAATAAATCATGGTTTTGTGGTATTTTGGAAGATTCCTTGACAAAAACATACGTATCAAAGGAAGGAGTTTTTTTATTATTGAGAAATTATTTTTATTCTTCTTTAAACCTTTCACTAAAAAATAAGTGTATATTTTATTGGATTAATGACATATTCCAATAAAGGAAGTTATTTTCAAGAAATTGTTTCATAAATACATATGTACATAATAAGAGTATATATAATTTGCTTCCCATTCTACGTATTAAACTTGTTTTAGTACTTATATGTGTTGTTTATATCGTATATCATTTCTTTTATTCATTATTTGGGTAAATTTTAGTATTCATTGACAAAATTCATATGTAAATTTGTTTTAATAATAATTTTTATTTCTCTTTAGTTTTTAGATATTATTTTATCTTTTTTCCTTATTATATAATAAAAATAATATGGATATATCATACTTTTCCTACATCGATCAAGTTACAAAATAATTTATATATTTTTGGATTTTATATATAACAATTATTCAATTATGGGTCTTTTATATTTTTAATGTTTTAATTATGTAAACAGACATATCTTCTGTTGATAAGATGTTATATTCTATATAAATACATTTAAATTTTAAAAAACAGTTATGTTTGGTACTAAAATAGATGGATGATACAATCCTTTATTATTCAGGAATGAAATAAAATTATTGTTCTGAATAATTTGATATTTTATCTAATTCTATTTTTTAATAATCAGAAGAAATATTGTAATCTAATACAAGAAGTTGATTTCATTAATACACATATAGAAAATAATGAAAATAATGATGTTGAGATAGTGAAAAAAATAAAGGTTATTTCTAGGATTCTTGTAAATCGAGAATTTACTAAAATGAAATCATTGTAATTTTTTATCTAGATATATATTAGAAAAATAATGTGTTGAATTTATTATAATAATATTTCTTATACCATTTCCATTAAAAAGGAATTAATTTCTTATAATGATTATTTTACATCAAATAACTATATGGGATGAAATTTATTTTATTTGCTGGGTTTTTTTGATAATAAAATTCAACCATGTCCAAAATATTCATGCATATTCTAGGTGGAAAAATGGACATAAATAAATGTAATTAATACATTATATCTCAATTGAATCCAAATATATAAGGAACAACATATTGTTTTCTTCAAAATTTATGTGTCACTTTCAAATGATTCATGGGCATCAACAATTATTCATGTCTGATGAAATATTGAAAAAACATGTGATGGTCTGATATTTAGAGAATTAACGATAATAATGGGTTTATTATCTTGTATATGTATTATCATTATTTATATTTGATGAATTAAATCATAATTTTGTAACTGAGGTGTGTAAAAATTGGTTGGGTATGACCTTTTATGTTTTTAATATATTGGGTTTATAATTACTTATCATATCACGAGGACAGTTTTTATTCACATTTAAAATCTTCTTCTAGTGATGTGTATTAAAGTCCATTAAATTTTTGACTATAATAGAATATGAACCTTCTGATCCGATAAATGATACAGGTTTCTACATTCAACCTTTAGTAAATTAGTTGTAGATGGTTTTGGTTATATGTGTGTTCACAATTGACCCTTCTTCAAAAACCGTATTCCAGATGCCTACTATGCTTTTGTAGGCTATAAATGATTTCCCAACATATGAAATAATTTCTATTGAGATTATGAGGGGAATAATATCATGTATTACATATATAAAAAATCATAACATCTATAAGACATAAATATGATAATATATTTAGATTATTGGGGTATTGAAAATTATTTCCAATGGATAATCCAAATAGAATCAATCATTAGAGATTGATAATACTTTTGAAACTGAACAACCACATCAATATATTTCTAGAACTGATGTTCTTAATAAATTTCAATGGGTTTCTTTTTATTAGATAAAGTTCATGTGAAATCTAAAAAGTGGAAGATTTTTGGCATTTAATCCTATACAATTAGAAAAATAGAATTATCTTTTTGAGTTGGTGTACTTGCCAACCAATTTTTTAGGTCAATTTTTAGACATAATAACTATTGAGAAAATAATATGTTAATGTTTTCTTTAAATTAGTCTCAATATCTAGTTAATACCATATATAACTTATGATCTTAGCATTACTTCTTAGATTGGGGTATTAGAGTAGAACAATATATTGTCTGTATCTGAAAAATTAAATGGAATGTTCCATATGATTTTAATGAAAAGAGAATTTCAAAGAAAAATCAAGTTATGGAAGTATTATAGAATATCATTGTTACTAATTTCTACTCATGAAAAAAATCTAAAAATTTATATATAAGATATTTGACACATAAATTCAAAACAAACTCATGATTAACACATCTTCCTCAATTAATTTATTAAATTATAAATATAGTATTTAATATCCAATATTATAAGGGTGGTGGTGATTAAGATTTTCAATTTAGATAGATGAATTTGTGATAAAAAGTATCAATATCTTTCATGTTAAAATGAAGGATTTCACTGTTAATTTTGTGTGAGTTGGTGAAAAAATTTCCTCCATCATTTTTCACTTGCATGTTACATCCAACAGTCTATCCTCAAACTGAAGCACATATTGGGATACCATTTTCATTTTGGTTAATGTATCCTACTGAAATAAATATGTAAAAACTATTTCTTATATCAAAAATAAGAAATATCCTTAATGTTATATAGTGAGACATTATCTTGCTATATAATTTATGGATTTCTATTGAAGGTATGTTTCTTTTGTGATTATAATAAGTAACTAGACAATGAGAAATGAATATTAGTATTATGGGAAAATTGATCCCCCATTTCTATATCTTTTCTAAATAAGAGTAATTACTTGAGGAATATAAATTACAAATATTTAGCATTGAATAGAAACATATGATACATCACATAATCTGGATTAATAGTGGTTTTTTTATGACTATAACAATTATGTAACATTAATATATACATGTTATCTCAAAAATTATAATTTATCATATAAAACAATCTTATGTAATCATCTTATAGGGAACAAAAAATAATTATATGTATATTTCATCATTATTTTCCACTGATAAGGAGACATACATATCATAGAAAATAGTTTCCAAATTGTTTAAAATCAAAAGTATATCTATTACACTAATCATATTAAAATATAGATATTCATATAATTTATTATTCATATATATTTCATGTACTGAGTTTACTATTGAATTGTTCTCTCAAAATTTAAGAGTGTTGTATTTTGGCCCTAATTGATTAGTTCTTGAATTCAAATCATTTATAATCAATGGGTAAAAACATGTTTCCATTGATCAAGAAGTGAACAGGATAACCGAATATAATGGAGATAAGTTAAATACAAAAACAAACTATTAATCCAATGCATCATATTGTAGGCCCCAATATTAAAGATGTCTTATTATAGAATTATTATGGAATGATTGTTTTTTCAAACTTCTCTAATGGCCATTAAACTATGATGAACTGAAAACTATTTGATTCAATAAATCCAAATATTATATTTGTTTATGAATAAAAATTTTGTGTTTTGACATGACTCAATTACTAGTTACCAATGTAATTTATATTTTGGATTTAATGTAAAAATAAGTGTTTTATGTGTAATATCATCTGAAACCTGATTTAAGTGTCAATATTGAAGTAATCACAAGACATAAATTTTTTGAAATTGGAGAATAAATTGATACCTTTTATGAAACCATTGGATTTGACCAAAACATTTTTTTCAGATGACTCAAATTTTACAACTGTCAAAATTGATGTTTAACATGATATAATGGTGGGTAATATATAAAAAAACCTTATATGTATATTTTTAATTCATTTTATATTTACATGTGTTTCTCAGGCTAGTTCTATTATAATTAATTTAGTTTTTTTAGTGTGTAATGGTATGTTTGTTTTAGTATTTTTTTCTTTCATTTTATTTAATTAGATTTAATTCAGATCATAATGTTTGGTTTAAAAGTGTTTTTAAAAACTTGTACAACAACATATTAAATTACAGAATCTAAAATATGATCTTCAATAAAAAAGTTCCAAAATTATTTTAAAACAAATTTAAAATACCTTATCAATGTTTTTTAACATGGTTATTAAAACCTTTTAAAAATGTGTAAATACAAGTGGATAATAAGATATTTTTAATCACTTGTTTGGATTCTAATTTTTATGTATGATATTAAATTTTTTTAAAAAAAATTTACATTTATTTCTTTTATAGAATTTGAAATATATTGAATAATTATTATGTAAGAGTTGGGTATTAATGATCGATGACTATGTGACCAAGGGCATGATTTTATAGTCCCCTGAGTGAGTATAACAATTGAAACATTTTTCTTATGCATTCTATTTAATGGAATGATCTTATTATTTATCAAATTAACTTTAATACTTTTATATTATTCATATTTTTTCTTCTATTCATACTATTTTTATGAGACAACATTATGGAAAATCCATTGGGGTGCTATTAGGATACTTTGAGCACCAATCTTACCCATTACACCAAGACCCACTATAATAAATCCCATCGGC
Source organism: Viscum album (assembly GCA_963277665.1). Taxonomy (NCBI): domain Eukaryota; kingdom Viridiplantae; phylum Streptophyta; class Magnoliopsida; order Santalales; family Viscaceae; genus Viscum; species Viscum album. The sequence goes on from OY728133.1 coordinate 1,678,534,815, forward strand.
CACACTTTTCCCTCCTCCCCATGATCCTCTAGGGATGTTCCCACCAATGCATCTATCACCATTTTTTAAAAATCTACTTATCATATATCTTTTACTTATCATATGATGTATCATATACACTTCTATCATTATAATACCTTGTCAACACTACCATTATTTCCTACTCTTATACATCTAAGATCTAATGATTTCACTTCATCAGCATCTACTCCATAGTATGTAGATAGCCAATAGTATGCTTTGGAGAAGGCTCATAATTTAGAAGAAACTATTATAGAACATCCAATGGATCCATTAAAAACAAATGATCATCCTGAATTAGTATTCTTCTTGTAGGTGTTTTAAATGTTGTCATATTAATTTTTATTAGCAGTATTATGAATAAATTCTATTTTATTATTTTATCTTTTTTCCTTAGACATTATATTCAGTAAAATGGGAACTAAAATATGAATTTATATTGGAACCTCACAACTAATGGTAGAATAAAATGAATATAATCAATTTATGGTAAAAATTGGTGGAAAATGTGAATGTTTCATAGATATGTTAGCCATGTATACTGATATCCTTATAGTACAACAATTCTCATAAGAATATATCAGAATTCAAATATCGAATAATGAATGGGATGATATATGGAAATAAAATATATTAATTTAAAATTAAAAAATTATTTTAAATATATTAATTAGCATGTTTTTTGCAACATCGATTTAACATTCCCGACATTCATGTTGTGAAGGTGACACAATTGATGAAACATGGAAAAATGTGGTGATCATATAAACATGAGATAAATATTAGTTGTAAGATTATATTCAACACGGATTTACAAGATGTTCCAATATTAAATGATTTTACAAATCAACAATACTATGAAATGATCATTTATTTAAAGTGTACTGAGTCTACGGAATTCTAAAACATTTATGGTTTATAATTAAAAATTAATTCTTAATAATTGTATTGATTTTTTAAATTTTTTATAAGATAGAAATATAAAGAACAAGGATGTTGTTACATACATGAAAACATTGGGGAGCACTAAAATATTGAATAATGAGACACCACATATTCTTTTTATGACAAACTTTGTTTTACAAGAAACTAAAAAAATTGAATGAAACAAAATATTTATTAAACATAAATTAATATATGATTATAACAGTAAATGGAATACACTCAAAACATAAATAACAAACTACACAATGAAAATCATAATATAATAATTCCCACTGAATCTTAATGTTATCAATCATTATCAAACCAAAAAAGAAATATCTAATAAAAATTGAATAAATTTTGTTCAATAAAAACCAAACAAAAATGAGATGGGTCGAACAAATCCAAATAGACTAAAATAGTATTGAACCAAACTAAATGGCACAAAATCATTTAAAATTGAATAATGCCACACAGGACAAAACCAAATCATTGAACCTTTTTTAAATTGTACCCACTTAAACCAAATCAAAAAAATTGAAATATCCAAAACATAACATAACTACGTTAAATCGATCTGACACAAACCATCCTACCAAAAAGATAATCAAACTAACAAAAAATATATTTATATGAATTAATTGAATGATTAATAATGTATTCAATATCGATTATAAATAAACTAAATGAAAATTAGTAGAATTGAGTAATCAAAAAATCAATGAAAGGTAAAGGAAATGAAGGAAAGGTAAATGAAATGAATCCAACTATAAATAATTCATGAAAAAGACATTAAATTGATCTAAAAAATACCAAAAAGGTAAAATTACATTCAAAATGACTTACTAAAACAAACAAAAAACTATAAAAATTGAAATCATTGTGGATCAAAATAAAAAAATTAATAATAATAAAATGACATTTATTTTAATAGAAGTAAACAGAAATAAAAAAACCCAAATCAAATTGAATTTAAACAAAAAAACTTATAACTAATTATCTATAACCAAAGCGATTAAATATTAATTGTACATAACTAATGCAGATATAAAATTTTGAAATCCTTCTAATAATTGTATCTTTAATCTGAACTAACTCAAACATCGTCGAATTAATAATAAAGTAATGAAACTAATTTTAACTAAATTAAATATCCAATCATGACTGGATCAAGAAAGAAGATAATTAATCTAATATGAATATACCTGATCCAATGTAATAAAAGATCATTGAAATGTCATCAGATATTATTGGTTATGATCTATAAAATATTTTACATAATATGAATTTTTTTAACAATTTCATATTATTCAATAACGTATTCTAACTATAATCAATGTCATTTTCATTAATACACATTGGGCATCGTGGTTTTTATGTCTCATCAATAGTTTTTATTGAGTTGGGGGAAATTTTTTGAATTCCATGAAAAAGAATAAACTTAAGAAAACATTGTATGTCTTGTTATATTTATTCTATATTTTTTATAAATATTTAAAAAATTAATATATTAATTATATCTTAAAATGTGTGACCTAGAGTCCCTTATTGATTTAGAAGATGTAAAATTCATCCTTTATTATCATTTTTGTTAGGTATTAGGTTAGGATAGCTACTTTAGATCCTAATATTTACCAAATATGAGAATCTCCCCATTAGGTATTGGCCTTTATCAGGTTCCCTTAAATGGTATGGAAAAATCAAGATGAAAAAATATCATGCAGAAGAAGGTGAGGAAAAAATATCGGTACTGAATAATTAAAGAGGTAAAATTTTCATCGATAAATTTTTAATATCTATAATACTTTTTCTGTCCATAACATCCATTAAGGGATTCAATGGTTTTTTATTTACGTTCGTCAACAATGAACTCATTATATGATGCACTAGGTGATGTAACTAATAGTCCTCATGTTATCCAATGTGATTAAAATATTAGTGATGATGATGTTGATGATTATTATGTTGATGATGATGATGAAACATTTGAGGAATTTTTTGATGTAGGTGTTGATTATGATGGGGGTGGTAGAGATAAAAAGGATATTAAATCCAAAATTTTATGAGTTTTCAACAAAGAAGAAAATGTGTGGATGGTTTTTAAATACTAAATCTGGTTTATTATATGGATTATATATGTTTTTTTATAGTACCTTGAATGGTATAAAAACTATTTATATTTTAATAAATTGGGTATATAAAAAATATAAAATATATTACTTTTATAGATTGTTTACCATGATTGGTATTTTGTATAGAGATTTTGGTATTGATTATATAGATCAACTATATAATATTATAGTGATTATGGGGATGGAATCAAATACCAATAGTTTATCTATAATCGTAGAATACATATATAAAAAATTATTTGGATAAAATATTTGTAATAAAAATTAATCAATGTCTATCATAACCATGGGAATTAGCCTGATCTTCATAGAACCATTTATATAGGGTATACCAATGGTTTAAACACATTTGTAGAGGGTTTTTAAGTAGTTTTACAGTGGATAGATCCCCTTACAGAACTAGGTTCACTCCCCATTCTAATCCATAATATCTCATGAGTTATAATTATTTACCCAATTTATATGTGTGATATATAATTCAAGGCCCATACATTACAAAATAAAACCATACATATGTGTTTCTTAATATCATAATAAAAATTCCAATTCATTGTAACATAACAAGTGCAAAAAAAACAGGTTTCCTAATGATTTTATCATAACATAATTAACTTATGGGGGAATAGATTTTCATAAAATAATACATAAATTATAATCATCATAATTAAAAAATCAGAAACAAATTGTATGTTATCATAAGATCATATCCCGAGGGAATCATAAAAATCCATAATGTATATTTTCATAAATGAAAATTTCCTTTAGAATGGTATTTGAGTATTTATTTGAAAATAGGGAAAATACCATTTTCTTTCAACATACTTAAATACTATAAAATTAAAATAAATATAATGAAAATTATTTTATTCTATAATAACTGTTGGAAATTTTATATTAATATTCAAATATATGAATAGTCATGATAATCGGAAAATTATTTCATTTGGAAAATTTTAAAACAAATAATACTTTTATACTTTGGTAACAACTCTAAAATAACGGATTCAAAAAATAATAAGAAGAATTATATTAAAATAATAAATTAAAATATTGATAAAAAGACACTGAATAATCATTTGATCCTATAAAATAACATTCCTAAAAAATTATTATAGAAGATGGATATGAAGGGAAAATGTTATTTTTTAAAGAGAAATTATGTTCTGTTTTTCCTAAAGAGATTTTATCTGTCATTTTAAATAAAAATGTTATAAAAATCAAACTAATATTATAAAATTTAAAAAATCATAATAGGATAAGAAATTTTATTTTTTAATGTTAAATATTTATATAATTGCCCTCTATTTAAATTTATAATAGACAACATTAAAAAACATTATTTTAACATAAACCCTTACCTTTAATCATGTCTTACTTAAAATAAATTCAAACAAACTATATAAAAAATATTTATTAATTATAAATCTATTTTATTATTATAATAATTCATAATATACTATTTTTAATTCTTTTGAAATTTCTAATTATCATTTAGATAATAAATCTTCATTAAAATAAACATTGAGGTAAAAACATGTACGTTTTCCTTGCATGTTTCAGATTGATGGTTCATATACTTGCACCATGGACATGGTTTAATCATTTAAAATAACAAAATAAAATAATAATAATTATTATTAATCATTATATAAACTTTTAAAACCATTATTATAAATTAGTGATGAAGAATAAATTGCCTCACTTCATGGAGATAGAAGTTTGTACGTATGAAAATTTGATGTTTTCAAATTTCAATGGATATAAAAGGAAGGTAAATAATAATTCAAAAACTTATAATAATAATTATGTCAAAAATAAAATATATATTAATTTAATTTATTCTTATAACTATTTATGTAAAGATAAAATAAAAAATGAATCATTTCTATTTATGGATGTGGTAGAACACACGTACACACAAGTGGTGTTATAAATTTTAAATTGATTTGAAGGAGATTGAACATTTATATAAAATTTAGATAAAAAATGGTATTATAGTTAATATACTTATTAAATCATGTTATAATGGTTATATTACATTTTTAGGATTTTTATGAATAAATAATCATGAAAATATCTGTAAGATCATATACTTCTTCATCAGATAAATACCAATGGAAATCACTTTAAGGACTCATGGATAGATCTTTTGGGAACACTAGAACCAAAATGAAATATATAATTAAAATTGGAGATTATTTTTAAAGATCTTGGTTGAGTTAAAAAAAATGTGGTGTGGACAAGATATAATGTTATGTTTACATTTATAAGTGAGGGGATTGAATCTCTGGTAAATAAATTAGATATTAAAATTTAATAAAGTCATATTTAAATTTACATGGAACAAAAACATACCAAATTAAATTAAATTATATTTTTGGGATAAAATACTCACTAAAAATATGATTTATATAATATTTTATGAAATTTTAATTCTTATATCATTACATTAACCCCTCGTTAACCCTTTTAACCAATACCATTCTAATGATTTTTTACCGCATTTATTATACATAATAAAAATGATATTTAACATAGTAAATAATTTTGAAATAATAATTACAAATATTGAAACTATTTTATTATATTTTATTTCTAGAAGTGAATGATTTAAATTTTAAAATAAATGTATAAATAACATTGAAAACCTTTTTTAGAAAATGAATTTTTAAGCATAAAAAAAATTTAATCTAATGAAATACCTATTAAAGATCATTATATTAATGGTAATTTATTTTATTGAATATTTTCACTGAAAAATAAATAAAATAATTTTTCCATGGTGATTATGTTTTTAACATACGAATTTTTCCCTGCATATTGTTTTTAAAAAAATATCTTTTTAATATTCAGATTATTTTATTTTCATTTCTAAATAATGAATTTATTTTATACATGACTAAATAATCCTTTTTCATAATTTATTCATCTTTGTTCATAGTTTCCAATCCAATATCTGAGTAATACATTTCTTAATTAGTAGTCATAATTCAATAGCATATTATTGATCTTTTAAAGTCAGTGACTCGTGTGTGGGAAGATATTAAAACATGTAATTTATTTAAAGAGAAATAAATCATAAATTATCATTGTGTTTTAAAAATAAGGAAAAAATTACGAAATCAAAAATGGATTGAAGATTAAGATAAAAATTTCCATGTTGAAGGTTTCTTGTATATATCATACCAATCCATGTTATTTTTTAAATGAAATGGCATGAATGGATGGGTGATGGAGTGTTAAATCAACGAGGAAAGAATAATAATTTTATAAAAATGTGATTTATGTGAATAGTTCATAGTTTGTCGGCTTGGTTTTCAAAAAACATTAAACCTCTATAAGAAACACAAAGGAAAAGACATTATTTTGTAAACATGGTTGAAAAAACCATGTTCCAACAATCCCATAACCTACATAAAAATTCTTGGATATTTCATGGAAAACCAACTCAGTTTACAATAACCATGAACCAACTATGTTTCTTTCCAAAAACTATAAATCATTGAAAATTTAAGAGGATTTTTGAAAGTGCCAAGATAGTTATGTGTGGTCACTGATAGGGGAAGAATTGAATTACAGATCCATTATTATTATGAAATTATTTTTTAATAAAAAACCCATCAAAATGTTCACTACTGAAAAAGAGTATTTGTTTCTTGGAATGGTGTGGAAATAATCTAATACGACAAAATTTAAATGAAATTATTAATTTTTATAATGTTATAATAGGAAGGGAATATCGTTAAAATTTCATTTCACTTTAATTATATAATAGTGCATGAGGTTCCTAGTAAAAAATATGTTACAATGATTTTATAATATGTTTTAAATACAACATACATAGAATTTTGTCATTATGCTTCTTGTACTTCTTCACTTTTAAAATTATTGAAAAAAAAATTATTTCTCAATTTCATACATAAGAGAATTTATGATATTTTTCTTTGGAATTTTTATGAATCCTTCATCTGATGTGGTTTTCAATAAAAACCAAAATTATATGTTCATCTGGTAAGTTCATTTGATTACTCCAGAGAGTATATATTACATTCTTACACCTAGTTCATCTGAATCCACCTAAAATTAATATTTTTTAGTGACTCGAATAAAAAATCCTATATTTTATTACAAAATTTACTTTAACCCTGTAATTTCTTTTTTGTAAAATTCACTACACTATCTCTGGATTTTAGAATGATCATCTAGTGAGTTTTTCTGATTAGTTCATCTGGAACCATTTATGCAACCCATCGTATTTTCATATATGAAAAATATTGTGTTATAATTTATACTTTTATCTTAAATATAAATTCATTTTAGGGATCATAAGAGAGATTGCCATTTTGATTTACTATTCAATTAAAACATTTAATTAAAACCTCTCGATTGAATGAAATCCTTGAAATCTTCTAAATAATTATATAATATTCTTGAAAATATATGAGAAACTTTTATTGATCCACCTTTGTTCATATATACTTAAATATAAGTGGGTATCATAATTTTACACTCTTATATTTGTAACATTAAAAGATCTACTAAGCATCTTCACATTTATTATCTCTATCATAATATTGTAATGAACTTCAAACCCTTAAAAATATTATACCATTGAATTTTTTTGATAAGAAAACATTATATAAAATTTCATATCAGGAGAACTTCCATATAATTATTTATTAGAAAATTTTAATAACATCATTAATACTACACTATATGATGAAATATATCAAAACCATAATTATTCATACTCTCTGAAGTGATGTTTATATAAAACTTTCACTGCATCATCTTATAGATAACATTAACATTACACCATTATTAATGTTTATCATATAAAAAATGTGTAAAAAAATTTCATATGTAAATCAACTAAATAAATTTCATGATGTATTTTAAATAGAAAGTCCATCTAATAGAATTTATCTATATACATTATCATATTACATTCTTTAAGATATTCCTAGCTTTAGTAACTTTAATCTTCATACTAAACATAACAAATATTTAGCACAACCACCATGAATCCTCACCTTCAAATCCTATTATACATAGAATGTACACATAATAACAATTGATAAACATTCATTACACAAAAATCACATTTATTCTTTTATAGGTCAACCGAAAACTCTCCTCATCAATTATTCTTTAATTTTTTTTGATGAATTCAACAAAACATCATAATAATAAATTTTTACTCCTGAACATGCATCCCCCTTTTTTAAACATAAACATCAGTATAATGATATATTTGTAACTCATGATGTTAGAAACATTCAAGAAAGGCCTCACTAGATTGTGTTATTAAACACTCTATATGATGTATCTCTTTAAACACTAGAAGATAAACAATCGGCAAAATACTTTTTCCAATATCCCCAGTCACAAAAAGTTCATCTATTTGACTTGGGTTAGGAAACATTTTTTTAGAACCGCTACATCTTGTTCCACCTCCCACTGACATCCTTTCTTAAAAATAAATTACCATGTCATGTGATTTTATTGCGACAAAAAATATGAATATATCTAAAACATTTTTTTTCAAAAATAATCCCACCAAACTACTTCAAAAAATCATAAAACAACCTCAACAAAATCACCATCGAACTTTTCCCCAATAGTTTCGTGTTTATATATTTTTTAACGAATATAAATAAATAACATAAATAATTTACATTAAAATATGAATTATATAAAAAAATTCTATGAATATCTCAGTGAACCATATATAGAAAAAATAATAATTGGACAACAAAACCATGCTTAAAAAATAATGAGTTATAATATATCTAAAACATTCACCCTAAACATTCATCACAATCAAATATTCATCCTGTATGAATAATTGTTTCCTTCATCAAATTGAAAAAACTATTAGTATAGTACATAAACATAAACATACAATAATATTATAACATACCCATTTATAAAAAACACCAAAAAAATATATTCTCTTCCTTAAAATCTTAGGCACATACTAATAGACATATATATTTTACCAAATATTTTCTAACACATGAGAACACTATCCATGGAAAATTTAGAGAAGGTATGGATTCACATATATTATCCTTGAAATGAAGAATTTTGTACACCCATGATCAACCTGAACATATGAAATGTTTCACTCAATAATGTTTTAGTGAATATATATTCAAATAAATTCATTATGGGAAAAAAATCAAATGTTATTTCATTCATCTTCACATACTCTATGATAAAGGGATATTTAATGAAAATATTATTTGAATGAGAATGTTGTGCTATATGTTTTGTTATATTTATATCACTTTGATTATCAAAACCCAAGATATGGGGTAGAATCTCATTTAACAACTATTCCTCCAACTAATTCTATATCTGTGTTAGTTATTTTGAAGCTTTGTTGGAAGACACATACTAAAATATAACTATTCATAGAGTTATTTATTGTTTTCAATTATATTTCTACTCACATAAAGTTATCTCAATAAAAACATTCTAGTAGATGAATAACATCTATGATCAACACCTACTACAAAATCAATATCTTTGTATCTAAATAACCCAATTATTCTTAAACAAACATATTTTATTCCAAAATCAATTGTGCCTTAAATTTATCATATAATTGTTTTTCCTACTATAAAATGAGAATTTTTTTAGAAACATTACACATGTAAACTAAAGTATCCACATACACAATGTCTATTCGTAAAGCTATTAGACATTAAAAAACATCAAACCATCTTGAAAAACTCCTTACAATACACCTCATTTGCTTCACCATATTTATAAATTATAGTTTCAATAATTTTTTTTTGTAAAATGGATTCGAATTATTCATTAAAAACATCTTAAAATTATCTTATTGAAATACTCATAATATATGAAAATATATTTCATCTTTTGTGAGATATGTTAGTGAATAAAATATTTCATTTCTCCAAGAATAAAATTTCCACTAACTTTTCATATATCTATATAACATTTCAAAATTTTCTTCATACTTCATTCAAAAGATAATATAATCAACATAAATAATGAAAATTATGGAAACCCCTTGATTTCATTTTTTGTATAGGTTATTGTAAACTCTTCTTTTCCTGATGATAATCATCATTAAGGAGGCATGATATTTGGAATATCATGTTCTTTAAGATTAATTCATCCCATATATAAATTTTTCAATGTACATATGTATGTTTCATATATACCAATCATAAAACCATGTGACTATTAAATAAATTTTATTTGATCGAGCTCGCTATTAATAAATGATAACATTTCATTCATATAAAAGAAATTATAACATCATTTGTAGTCATTGAATGAAAAATTATTATCATTTATAATCCACCGACCAGAGAAAAAATCTCATCAAAATTAATGATTTCATTTTCTTAGTATCATTTGAAAACTAACCATGACTTGTTTCATATGATTTCACCATCTTTACTAAATATTTTTAAGAACAACTCCTTTGTACAAAAAAATTTCTATTTTTTCCTTGGGATATAAGTTACCAATTATCAATATTCTAAATTTGAGCCATCTCTTCATTAATATTATAAATTCACTCTTGGTTATCCTATGAATCATTTCCATTGGATAAACATTTTAGTATAAGTATGTTAGTTAAACTATTATTGATGTTATTCTATTTTGATATTATTGTGGTTTTTCACCAATGATTCCTTGAACATCCACCTATTTTCTCATCATAGAATGAGATATAAAATGATGTGACTAATCACTAGAGATAGCCAGGGTTGAATCCTCATCCCATGTAGAATTTTTATTTTTACTATTGGTATGATCTATTTCAGGTTTCTCAACTTATACCACGTCTTCTTCCACATACTCCATATATTCATCATTTTGTGAAAAATTATTATCAAATTTTTTCATAAAATTTACACCTATATATTCAACTATATTTCTTATTTCATTATGAGAAAATATATATCTTCTACCATTAGATGTTTTGAAATGAAATATTCAATAAACACATATCTGATCAAACATCACAATACATCCACCATTGAAATTTATAATATAAGGACATTCAAACCCCTTTAAGTGCTTCAAACATGGGGTTTCGTTGTAATTTTCATTAAAAAGTCATATTATATTTCAGTTCATAGAAACATTAATTCTAAATATAAACTTTTATGATAATATTCAACCTCTAAAACTATTGAGAGGTTTTATGTTTGGTTTATTGGAACCAAGGTCAATCTATTGAAGAATTGAAGTATGGTTTGTGTTTTTTGTCAATCCTCACCGGATGTTCAGAATTTTTTCCAGTAAATCAATTAATTTTCAAGCAGACAATAATATTGATGTTGGCATCTTTACTAATTGTTTTCAAAATAACTGGGCAAGAAAATCAGAAAATGGGAAAATGTGTTTGTGGAAAAGAAAAATGCATGAAATAGGGAATGTGTGATGGAAACCTGTGCGCTAGGAATGATTTAGTATCAAATAACTAAAAATTGGAAAATGGGTGAGATACGTGAAATATTGAAGTAGTGAACGAAAATATTGATTTTACAATGAATTGGATTTGCATGAATTTGTTAATTAAGGGAGTTTTTCTTGAACAATTGGTGTTTTTGGATCAGAACGCTGAAAAAAGAAAAGGCATGAGGTGTGCGAAAAATTCATTTATGTGCACGAACAATTATTCTTGTGTGAAAAGGATTGCACACAAGAATAAGAGGATTCCATGACATGGCAGGTTGTTCACAAAGAGGGTGATGAGGCCTATAAATAATAGGTGATCCCCCTCATTCAGGAATACTGAAGACATAGAAAAGATTTTAGTTCTGATGCGCATAAAAGGTGTGCATAAAGGGAGTGTCATGAAAGTTTTTATGCTATGTGAAAACACAGACATTGAGCGTAAATGTTTAGGAAGCACATAAAAAGGAATGTTGCTTGTAAATGGGGTGTTGCACAAAATATTTTCAGTGCAAAAAAAAAAAATTTCACGCAAATGTGTGTTCATGAATGAAATGTCTATGTGTTGCGCGAAATCATCTGTGTAACTTGTTTTCACATTCTGAATATCTAGTTTAGTGGATCAGTGATTTCATGTGCATCTTTTTAGGACTTCGATGCAAGAAGGGTCTTGTGATGGGAAGAGGTAGAGACTACAATGTGAATCATTTAAATAGACCATCACTTCTGTAAAATGAATGGGACTTCACCAAAGGTGGTGAGATAGGGGGTCAATGAGAGTTAACCGCGGGACAGAATGAGCTATCCATAAACGTTTTTAAAGGTATTGGCCCTGGAATAAAGCGACTGTAAACAAACACTGTAACCCACAGCTAGTGAAGTTTAGAGTTATTAGGCACGACTGGTAACCTGTCGGCATATGATCCTTGGACAAAGACCCTTAGTGATGAACCAAGAAAAAGTTTTGTGTGGTATCTATCATAGTGGCTGTTTTGTTATTGTTCATATCAGTCTTATAGTTTTATCAAGTTCTTACCACCGTGTTAACAAATTCCTTGTTTTTAAAAGAAAAATTTCACTCCATCATTCACCACTCGCCTCCCACGGTGTCTTAGGTTCAAACATGGTCAACATTGTCCATTTCATCTCTATGAATCTTATGTTTCTTATTTCAGAAAAACCAAACTATCGTGTTGTTATTGGTGTACTAAACTCATGTAGAATTCCATGTTTTTCAATATATTATCGTATATCCTTATTTTTTTATCATTTTTAGATCCTATAATTGATATTTCTAAAAATTAATACATGTAACATTAGTAAAATCATCAATGAAAAAAATAAAGATCTTATCAGTGTATATTGATTGTTACTCATTGGCCCATATATATCAATGTGAATCAACTGTAGGGGATATGTTTATCGCAAGTCATAATTCATATAAACTATATTTTTATCTTCCATTTTTATTAAATAAAGCATCACCAATATCATCTTCTTTTCAAAAGGTAAATATCAAATATATTACCTCTCTTTTTTAACTTGATCATATTATTTGGAAAAATGTTCCCCAACCTATTGATCTGGAGATAATTTTCATCTATCATTCTAATATAGAATCGAATTTCAGTATAACCAACATGAAACAAATTTCGCTTTTTTAATTAGCCTTTCTTTAATAACATTCCCACGTTAAACTCTCTAAATAAAAAAGTTTTTTAAAAATAAAAAAAATTAAAATATTCATCAAATGTAATGAAACACATAATAATTTGTATTCCACTCCATCAAAAAAATGGTCCACTTAGATGTCATATTTTCATCCCCAATGATTGCAGATCCAATACATTTGACTCTGAGTGATCATCATTTCCCAAATTCACTAATCCTTATTAAAAATATTTCAGATTTTTCGTAAACATCAATTCTCTTATAATATGTGAACATGATCTACTATAATAAATTAACAAGTCATACATTGTCTTTAGCATTGAGAGAACTACCAACATCTAAGGATTTTCCCTTTCCTTTTCCGTTATTCTTATAAAAATCTAGAACGTTTTTGTATAAACCATTTTGTGATGGTGTTAAATCAAGAAACCCTTTTTTCTTTTTTTAGGTTGATCAAATATTTTAAAAATAGATTCCAAAGGTTGGAATATATTTTCAATCAATATAAAAACATTTCTCGACCTCTCTATCTCTTGAGTTGGTTTAATCCCCCATAAACTTGGACTCGAAAACCTTCTGGGTTCTCTATAATGTTAGTGATTATACTAACACATATATGATTTATGTGAAAATCCTCTACAATTACATCGGTACCTAGAGAAATAATATCTCCCTCTATATATTACATGTGGTTTAGAGTATTGAATTATTTTTGTCCTTTATTACGATACACATTGGTATTTATTATCAGAATTGTGTTCTAGTTATTTCTAATATTTTATTCTCTTATTTAACATGATAACCTCTATTCAAAACTTTTTATATAGTTTTTGAAAACATGGACACTTCCAGTTTTTCAACTCCTTTTATTTTAGACATATAAATGGTTTCATTAAATTCATTTTTTGATATAATCATCAATAAAAAATTATCAACCTTTAATGAAAATATTTATTAATCCTTCTAATGATTAATCTTTTTATAATAATTAAAAAATTCTGTATTTGAGTTTGATATATTTTTAAATCTTTCTTCTGGTTTATCATATTTATATTGAACAAGTTCTAACTCTTCAACATCCATATTTAAAATTCCTTTAATTTAAATGTTTAGGTTATTATTCTAATAAACAAACCATTCCTTTTAATCAATATCTTTCTAATGATATAATTATCTTCAATTAAATATTCTGGATTTTTTGGTAGAGAGGTTATATTTTGTTAATGTCTTTATTCCCATTCAATTTTTAAAAAATTTATATGGATCCCTTCCAAATATCTTTTAAGAATAATATTTATCTATGTTTCTTCTTCAACATCATGTCTACATCTTTTATCACTAGTGAACTTTTCATCATTCACTTTTTCAAGAAAATTATTTTCAATAGAATCAAAATTAATGTTATTAGACTAATATTTAATATCATCACCATTAATAAGATTTTAAAATTGATTCTCCATTATATTTAGATATATTCTCTTAAATTCCCTTTCAATATGACTTTTATTTTTCACTTTTTACATAAATAATATTCTTTATTTTTTGGTATCTCCAACACATTATTGATTATCCTTTATTTGAGGGGAATATGTAGCAATGTGTCTAATAATTCTAAAACCAATGAATTTTAGTGGTAACTTCCCATTATACATTCGTGAGATCCATTTATATTTTTCGAAAATAAGGACATAATTTTACCAAAAAAATATAATAACCTATCATTGGTTTTAGAGTATATAAATTATTCATCTTTTAGAACATTCCTAATTTTTTTCACTCAGAATATTTGATTGAATTTTTTTATTGTACTCATTAAAAATTTCATTATTATCGTTTTATATGTGATAATAGTTCTATATTGATCATTGAAAGATAGAGTGTCCAAATCTCAATATTCTAATGTTGAAACATTGGCATCAAACTTATCAAGAATAATTGGTAAGATCATTACAATCATTGATTAATATTAAAAAATATAAAAAAAGAAATATTATTGTCATTACAATGTCATTCAATATTCCAAATAAGTCCTAAAATTATTCATAATCTCCGATAGTAACATATTCATTACTAAACATCAATATTTTTAAATTTACTTCATAGACGTTTTTATTCCCTTTATATATAATTTTTTTATTTTTTTAGATTAACTAAATTTTATAACTCCTTAACTCAAATAAATTACATTGATGATAGTGAGGAAAGCACAAAATGTCTAGATCATCCATAATTTTCAAAAAAAAATTTATCAATAGCTATAAGGGGTTCATGCTCTACATGAGGAGGAAAAAATGTTGTATCTTAGAGATCATCATAAAAATGGATATAAATTAAGAATCATTCTATATTACCAAATATGATAGTTCCTTACATCAAAAATTTTAACCCTCTTTCTATTCATCTAAAAAATCATATATGGAAACTTATCATTTCATCAATCAGTAGTAATGAATAAATGAACGAAACCTTTTCTCTTATTGTAAATGAATGTTTCATGTTTGATATATGTTATTTCTATTAGGGGGATGTGGTTAATCAATGATATTTTTTTAATGCAATTATTTATAAAGAAACAACCTTCATATATTTTTAAATAGATTTTAATTTTCTAAAAAAATCACACTAATATTGTCATAAGAACACTAGTATTAAAAATGATTATAACTCAAAAAGTTTATGTAATTGTTTTTATTCATTAGAAACAATCCAATTCCCCAAAAGGAACTAAAAATTACCATATCAATTCAATTAATGTAATAAGGGAATATCATTTCATATTAATATCATTATACACAAATAATACTTCATCTCATTCCTAGAACAAAATATATAAAAAATATTTTCTAATGACTTTTAGAAACCTTCATCAATAAGTTCATAATTTTATCACTATAGTGATAGTACTTATTCACATGTTAATTTATTACAAAAACATTTTAATTAATTTAAAACACAACATAATGCATTACATTTATCTCATTCATCAGTATGAAACCATTATCTGAAGGGATTGTCTGGGCAACTCCATCACATGGGTTCATCTGGTAAGCTCAAATGGTTTCTCTTAAAAATCGTTACAACTCTCTTAATTCCAGTTTTTCATAATCATCCTGATATAAATCATTTTCTAGTAACACCGAAAAAATCTCCTATTGGATTTCAAATTATAATTCATCCAAGATATTCCATGGTTGGAAAATTCCCTCCCTTAGATACAGCTTTCATAATGATCGTTCGGTATGTTTAACTGATTGGTTCATCTATAAATTTGTCATTAGTGTTCTCTTCAACATGTGAATATTACACTCTCATACATTTTATAAACATATTATCTATAGATGTGTTTAACGGAGAATAAGTGGGACGTTCATTTGGGTTGACCTATCAAGGGAATTTTGAAATTCGAAAATGCCGCTCAAAATAATTCATTGTAATAATCATAAAAATTCTAGAATATTCTATAACACATATGTGAATCATCAGTAGCTCCACCATTCATCAAATTTAATTAAAACTTAATGAATTTCACAATTTTACTACGTCGAATTTGGAACATTGAATGACCATACCAGCATCATCGATTTTTAAATATTTATAAAAAATCATAAATATCAAAAAACTCTCATGAATATTAACCCACTAAATGATGTTCATATAAGAAAACATATTAAAAAATTTAGATTTGTATAATCTCCATCCAATTTTTCCTTCACAAGAACATCTAAAATCATCCAACGTCTAAAGAATTACACTCGAAACTTCTCTCACCATCATCTCTTTGATGGTCTTTATAAAAAATTCATCTTATAATCTAATATAAAAAATTAAAATCAAAATATTTTAGTTGTATTTTCTATAGTCATTCTACAAATAAAATTACTAATGTAAATCATATGAAGACATTGTCGAATGAAATTTTTAATGAATCTAAATATGATTCAACCCATCCAAATATGTTATCCAATTCCATTTTTCATATTCTTCTTAGCATCAATAACCCGATTATGCTTACTAAAATTCACAAATATCCAAATCAAATATCATAAATCCACATCATTCTAACATATTATACTTCAACTATTACCTTACATGTAATGTGGATGATTTCATTACGTAGTAATTTCATATATTATTTCATAGCTCAACCAAATACTAATATCATCCACTAATTTCTTCTATTTTGTTTTTTGGTGAATTCCATAGAACATCTTTAAAATAATAGGTTACACCCATATTGGTTTCCTCCTTTCATAAAAAATCTAGAATCAAGAGATCTTTCTAACTTATGATTTTGGAAACATTTATAGTAGCAAAGCATCACTATATTGTGTTTTAAAAAATTATATTATATTGAACTTTTGTAACTCTATAAGATAAAATGTAATCATAAAAATTTATTTGATATCCTCATTCAATGAAATTTCAACTGATTAAATCATGTTAGGGTACCTTAAATTGATACTCTACATCTGGTTCAACTATCTTCAACTTGCTTATATTTGAAAATTTTACAATGTGATTTGTATTTTGTTAATATAAAAAAAATATTTACATAAAATTTTATTTATCAAATACAATATTACCACTATATTTCAGACCAACATCCAACTATATCAACAACACGTTCAGAAACGTGGATTCAACAATTTGAACCCAAATTTTGAGAATAATGATAATTTTAATTAACATAATATTGAAATTGATGGTTTTGGTGGGACAATTCTTCCTACAATGATACTTTGTAACCATAAAAATAAAATTATGTTATATATAATGATTTAAAATTAAAAAAAAAGATAAATAGAAAATAAAATAATGAACTTGAAGAAAATGGAATATATAAGCCAGATATATTTTCTGTTTATATATAATAATGAAATGAAATTAAAATGCAACTTGATCCATGGTTTCATAAAAAAATAACTAATAATATAAATGTGGGTAAAAGTTCTGTGTTTCAACACCTTTATAGGTCTCCCATATATATAACTTTACCAAATAACATAATGGGTTAACTAAGAAGAATATATATAGAAAAACTATATGAGGCACTACCTTAACCTATAACGTTGGAAAGCCAAAATATGTAATTCGTCTTATTATCCATCAATCATTCCATTAATAAAATATAATTCTTCTAATCATATCATATGGACTTAGAAATCACAAAGAAAGGATCACATGTAAAGAAACTATAAAAATCTCAATAGAATGAGAAAAAAATGGAGTGGTACCTTGAAAAAATTTCATCTAGACTACCTCATAAATTCTAATTATAATAGAATAATTAATTATTTTACCAACACACAAACTAATAAAACATCAAAACATGGCCCAAGAGATCACAACTACAGAAGGTCTTCAAGGATCTTTAGTAATTGGGTTTTAATATCCCAAAATTATTACACTAGTGTCACATATGATACAAATTTGTTAATATAGGAATGGAACCAAGATAATAAGAGCCTCTCAACTCACAATGGTCACTTAAATTAGGTTCGTCCTACTTCCAAAACGTACTACATGTTGATCTTTCTCTAATAAAAAAATATATTGGGTCACTACCACCACTGGGATGGCCTCATGATACCATTTCTACCATCAAGGTCATATTAACGACATCCTCATACAATTGTAGTTTTAATAATGTAATCTAATAATCGTGGTATGAATGAATGTCCATCATGATAGTAACCTTTAGTGATCCGTAAAATATAAAATGAATATATAAAGTGATCAACTGGGTGAAATTGGTGACAATATATTTCCACATTTAGTCTCCTTTTTAACGATTCATGAGTTGTATCAATCTCACCAACTTCACATAATTAGGGAAGTTTCATTGAATGAATGTAGACATATGGAATTCAAATACATGATAGTTGAGAATTACAATAAAATAATGTTATTACACTATTCTTGAATAATACACTAAAATTTTTCATATATGTTACCCAATCAATAATATTATATATTTTCTAGTAAAATCATTATCTCATTTATTTCCACTATCAACTCAAAAACCTCTTTAAATCCATAGTCACCATAGATGATGAAAGAATATTATTAAGGGGACAGATCTAAGGATCCACCTATTATTTAGGTAAGGTCGATAGTGGGAATGATCACATTTAAACCCAGAGAGATAATAGATTGATAAAATCTATATGACATATACTTCATATGATTTATTAAGTCCTTTTCGATGGCATATTCTAAAAAATGAAATGGAATCTTGAAAAAATCATCCAACTAACTCTAACTAAAACAACCCATGTAATCAAATAATAAACATTTCGTAAAAGACACAAATCTAAATAATTTTTTAGAAATTTTCTATTAAACCCAATTTTATGTCGAATCATTTTACAAAAAGGTTAGTATTAAATCTCACATCAAAAGAGAAACCCATTTTAGAAGTCCAAAAAATATAATTTATCATTAAAAGTTTTGAAAACATTCATTATAACCATTTTATTTTGATTTTAATTATTTTAACTCATGTTAATTATTATTAAATATCAATAATTTTACCCAAATGACAGGAAAAAATAACAAAAAACTTTCATTCTCATCCAATTTAGTAAGAAAAGATGAACTGAATAAATTCCAAAATGCAATGGAATTGAAAAAATAAAATTTAAATGTGTTGGTAGCTATGAAAGTTTTACATACACTGTTTGAAAAATCATTAAAAAATCATAATTCTAGATATTGAGAACATTAAAAACCATGTATGGGAACCACATGGTTATTCATGCTATGTGGTCAAATCATGAAACAGTTGTTCTTATGCAATTTTCACCCAAAATCACTAAAAACATAAAAATATATAAAGCACCCAAAATGTTTAAAAACCATAAATTCGTAACAAAATCCATTAATAGTATGAAATATAAAACATTATATCAAAAATTAGAAATCAACATCCCTTGGTAATTCGTGATTTTTCATGATAGATGGCGATCAGGAGCCTACGCATTAACAAACTTATAATCTCTAATGATCACATATCAATTATATCACTATTTCAAAATAGAATGTCTTTTAGGATAACATTTTTCTCTGAAAAAAATTGACCCACGCCTCATTGAGGCACTCTAACTAGAAAGTGTCGAGGCTTAAAGGGTGTTCCCGATCTACACAGGATAGACACAAGATCTATGAAATCTAAATATACTAATTGGGATTGATTTTTCAAAAATATTTATTTTTTAAGTAATGTTTTATTCTAAAATCATTGTTTTATGGTTTTTATATACAATATATTTCAATACATAAAGATAATAAGTACTTCTAAAATAAAAGAATAAAATGTGGGGAATATCTATAAATAATCATCCACCTCAAAAATAAATATAAATTGAACAAGGTAAAAATGTATAATGAAAAATTTTAATTCGATAATATATCCACAGAGAGACATAAAAAACCAATTACCTGGATCCAAATCTCTATGACTACAAGGTCACCCTCAATTCATTACACGCCCACTACAAGAGAGATCAAAAACAAGAAAATGTACCCAAACCATCAAAGAATAATCTTGGTATATATAAACCTAGTGATATATGTTGAGTGTGATAATAACATTTCATTATTATTTCAAGAAGGATTACCTTCTTTTACTTTTCCAAAATATTATATAAACTCTTGTTCAAAATATGATATTTAAAAATTTTATATTTCATCTTTTGTGAAATCAAATATAAATAAATTTCAAAATTATTATTTAAAACCCAAAATATGATTTAATTTACCTTATGAACTTTCTCAAAATATTACTATTAAAAATTTCCTTTAAAAAATTATTATTATAACCATATCAATAAAATTCCTCAAGATCCAACTAGATAAAAATAATTAAATAAAACAAAAAAATGAACTAAAACAAAATATAATATGATAAAGTAAACATGAAATAGAAATGAGATACTAAGATAATAATAAAACAAAATATAAAAATTCTAAAGGGAATAATATCACATTTTTTATAGTTTCATATAGTAATTAGAAGAAAGTGAACCCATAATATAGTAAAATGGTATAGTATTAGTGTATATAAAATCATGGGAAAATTATAAATATTTAGTTACATGATCTCATAAATATTCTAGTGAAACCATATTTTGGCCTATTGATGAATCCAAAGTCTATAACCAACTATCTTTTCAGAACTGGAATCACTGATGGAACTCACCTAGGGTTAATACATATCTCACAGAAGAAGGATATAGTTAGTGTCATCATGAATATATTCTAATTATCTTCTAATCAATTATTTTTATTCCAATGATACATTTTATAATAGATATTGATGGTGTGGGATATTGTCTGTCATGGATGAAACCCACCAATAAAGAATATATTGGAAAAAAATGACAACAATATAAATCAAACCACCAAAATACAAACTTATTACCTAATCTCTATTCTAAATCAAATAAACAACCATAAAAATTAGTAAAATTTAAAAAATATATTTCAAAAATAATTTTATGTGGATTAGGTTAAGGGTGTCTCTAATTTCATCTTCAGATGAAATTTATAAAAGTTTATTATAAGGCCTCTTGGTTTATAACTAATATAATAATTTAAGATGCATTAATTTAAAATCTATTTCAAAACATGCTATAAATCAAAAATTCTATTTCAATATTTTGAATGAGACGTCGA
Source organism: Viscum album (assembly GCA_963277665.1). NCBI lineage: Eukaryota > Viridiplantae > Streptophyta > Magnoliopsida > Santalales > Viscaceae > Viscum > Viscum album. The sequence continues at coordinate 1,678,556,687 of OY728133.1, forward strand.
ATCCTACTTTTGAAATAAATCATTCAGATCCATTTTTCAAAATCATTTTGAAATCAAATAAAATGTTGAAATCACATTAAAACCATATAGATGTACTAATTTATAATATCATTCTCATAAAAACATAAAAATGAGTATAATTTCAATAAAAAATTACACAATATCACCATGTATAACATCAATATATGATAAATGAAAAATATTGAAGAACATACATAAATAAAATAAATATTAACTTCCCAATAATTTACACCTCCTAACGATTATGACATCAATTAATTAATTTTAAAAAATCAATTAAAATAGAAATTACATTAAGAGAACCTCCTATGAACATTAAATTTTTCATAAAATGTAAAATAATCAATGAAAATTATTTTGAAAAGGAAATCATATAATTTTTTAAGATGGTTGAGGGGAAATGGCTCCTATTATTAAAATAGAAAGTCATACAGAGGAGAAAAAAGAGGAGTAAAACAGAAAAATGGAACCATAAAAAAAATTCATCAGAGCACTCGAGGTCGAGTGTTCATAATGTGAAGAGATGTTTAAGCACCCCTTATACTTGGTTGTCTCCCCCTCCACCCAGCCATTGCGTATATCCAGGGACCAACACCATCATCCTGGACCTCAGACATTACGTCCGTGTTCACAAACATAGATCCATCCCGATCATCCATTGGTTTCCTATCATCATCACTACTATCATATTCAAGTAATTAAAACGAATTATAGGTTCTCACCTGTTTTATAACATTCTGAATATGAGATTGAGGGGTGCCACAACATGGTGAAAGCTGGGATGATCTTGACATTATGTCATTTTTTTGCCTTCCATACTGGGAAGAACCTTATGCAATTCAGGGGAGTCTTGGATATATTCCTTCAGAGGACATGCCTGGTTATACTATCTAGTTGAAATAGAGTTATGGCACATGATATGTGTGTACTTGGAATCTTGAGAAGTAGTCTTTTTAGAAAAAACTAATTCTGTAATAGGAGCTGTATCTCGACTTTCTTTAGCATGCAAAGTTGAAGAAACACTAGCACTAGACTTTGCTGGAAAACCATGGATAACTTGGGCTCTAGGAGTACCTTCCTGAGGGTAGACTTCCATATTAGAGGCATGAGGAACTGTAGAAACAGTGGTTGTTTCTCTATCTGCTGTAAAAAGACTGACCAGGAAGTTGAACCTTTTTATTGTCCTTTATCGAGATATAGTTACAAACAGCTGTCACCTCTTTCCTTTCTTTTGATTCCTTGAGATAGGATGGTCTTTTTTCCTTTCCTCTTCTGCTTCTGGCATTGACCAAGATCTTTTCTTGTCTTAGACAGGAGTCTACATCTTCTTGAGAAGCATTTTGCAAAGCATCAAGGCTATCAATTGATTCGTCATCTTCATCATCTTTGAGACCTCTTGTCAATATTTCTTTTAATGAGGATCTATTCATATCATCTATGCCAGAATTTTCATCAAGAGGTAGCTGGATATCATTAGCAAGATCTGCCCAGGACAAGAAAAATCTCTTGTTTTTTTTGCGAATGAGTGTTGGTCTTGATATTTTCTTTCAGAACTTCACTTTTTGGGATCTTTATCAACAGACCTTTGAGACTTTTCACCGCACACAACAGTCTCTTTATCAGAGTCCATTAACAAATCATGACCAATAAAATCAGCCTTCTTATTCTGCTAAACACTTTGTGAAATACCTTGTTTTGTTGTCTTCCTACAGTGTTGTATGTCATGCTCTTTAATTTGACAATTGTCACAAATAATATTTCATCTGCCTGAAGATTCTTAATGCCCAATTATTTGACAAGAAACACAGAAAGGAGGAGTTCTTTCATATTCAAGACGAAGACAAATATCATCCTGTTGAGTAGATAAAATTACCTTATCTATTAAAGTAGAAATAAGGTCAATCTCTACAAGGACCCGAGAAAAATGACTATAGCATTCTGATTCTGTAACATGATCCATCGTAAGAGGAATCCCAATTGCAGATGCAATATCGAACAAAATCTCATCATGCCACAATACCCAGTTGAGACCGTGTATTTGTATCCATACTTGCACACATGTATCCTTAAAATCAAGAAAAGTTTAGCTCAATTTCCAATCATGAAGTAGAAATGTACCTGGACTATGATTGATGGATCCGATACTCCAAGCACTACTTTCGAGCTCCACCAAAGGAAATAGAATGTGGAAGAGACCGCGACCGAGGGACACACATTTGAAATCATTGAATATCCAAATATCAGCTAACCGAGAGATGAGATCTGATGTACGCCAGGGTTTCATACCTTTCATTAAAGAGATGCAGCCGATAAATGAATGCTTGCATAGATCAATCCTAGACACTATTGAATTATATACAGGTATGGGGTCATCTGGCTCTCCATGATATGTCTCAATGAGATCGAATGATAGAAGGGGTGAGGGAGAGTTAAATTGATAAGTCCATAATATGAATTTTTTTAAACTAAAAAACTAGGTAGGCCAAAGTGCTTAGAAAAATAGATTTTTAATCTATATGACAACTAGGAAACCACTATAAATCGCACATAGGAAACCACTTGATTTTTGCCACATAATTAAGCATACATTAGAAAAACCATCATCCGATTTTGAAAACATAAAACATTGGATCTTTTAGTAAATTTAGGCTATTATTTTGATAAAAATTAGTAAAAATTTCAAATAATGAAAAAATTGAAGGTCAGGGTGTGACAATATAAACTAAATGAAGTAAAATATATAGATAATATAGAATATTATACAATGAAAGAAGATTGAGGAAAATAACCATAATAAAATGCAAGGTTGGCACTATGAATATATTTGGGAGTTGATGAAAATATTAATGCCTTAAAAATAAAAAGATAATCATAAGGTATTCATTCACTGATTTTATTATAATAAATATAAGGGAATACATATCATTGATAATCAATATGAGAAATTAACTAATATTTGTAAATAAACCATTATCAAGACACTGGACTCATATAGTATATCCAATAACATCCTAAAAAATAATATTATACTTAATAATTATGTTCATAAAAAATAATAGTTATTTAATTAATAGTATTCATTTATATTCATTTATTATTCAATTATTTGTTACATAAATCCTAGATTGATTGTACAATGATGTTCAATTGACAATTCTATAATAACATCCGTATAGTGATTATAGTAAAAACACTTTTCAATTGAGGGATAAGCTCTAAAAGTTTCATGGTGTAGTGTCCATCTTATTGGAGAAGAAAAACTATTCAATATTTTATAAGATAGTAACTATTCCTAGTATGTTTCATTGTAATATTGTTTTATATAATATAAATTACTAAGAACAATTATCATTAATATTATTAAAAAATACCAATTTTATCACTTTTGGCATATTAAAAATAACATAATCTTATTATTAATTTTACATATATATATAAGAAAAACATTTTAAAATCATCCACTAATGACATATGTAAAAATACAAAATTATCACTCACAATGGAAGTAAAAACCTATAATGGATGTGAAATGTTTTTATAAGTGATTAAAATAAGATAAATAATAATAAATATTTTTTTTCACCAATTATTTTGAGTATCATTATACAAAATTTTTTTTAGGAATACATAATTATTATATAGAAAAAAGGATGAATGAAAATTAAGAGGCCCTAGTTTTTTGAAAATATTTCCATGATCCTATAAACACCTCATTTTGTGTGACACTTAAACCTCCAGAGATGGAATATTAATTTGACTAAGGGCTCAAGAATTTGGATATGAGAGCTTATAGATATTTTTTTATAGATATTTTTCTTAATAATTTTTCTTTTTAGTGAAGGAAAATAGTTAGATGAATGGTATGTTTACAATTTAGAAATAGAATATAATTGTTGAATAATATATTTTATAGTTTATTAATCTAGATTAATACTTTGAATAAATTTTATTATTATGATTTTTTGAGTAATTTATTAAAAAAAATAACTCTTTAGAAGATAAAATATGTAAATAAATAATATTATTTATAATTATTTTTTAAGGATTTATATTCATCATAGTCTCATAAATAATTTTATAAATGTTTTTAGTCGATAAAGGAATAGTTTTATTTGTCTAAATTGTGTTCCATGAATTACATGGTTTTATTTAAAAGATAATTTTTCTTATTCTAAAACAATAATTTGATAAAAATTACTTCATTTATGGAATATGTATTATTTATTAGGATTGAATTTTTTTTATTTTTTTAAAATGATTGATTTTCGAGTGGATAGTGAAAAGTACATATTTTTACAAAAAAAATCACTAAAAATAGTAACATCAAATTACCAATATGTTTTTTTATTTTTTTATGTAAGATAAGAACTATATGATTGAACATGATCTAAATAATTTCATAGTAATCAATACTATATTTTACATCGGTTTATGTTGGTTTTATTTGTCAAAACACAATTTTTAAAAAACAATTATTCACTTCCTTTTGCACAATTATATGAAAATTAATTTCTTCCAATTATAAAAAATGTAAAATGAAAAATATATTTAGTATCTAAAATCAATATGTTATAATTTATTAAGGGGTTAAATTTTATTTTTGGACATTGTGAATAATAACAATAGAAATAAAATGTCACTAAGGTAGTATGTTAATCGTGTTAAATATGGTAAAACTAATTGCTATGGGAACAAAATATTATCTTAATTATTATATGAAGATTTTATTTTTACGCTTATCATCATATATTATAAATAGTATATTTTCATCCATATTCACAAGATTATGTATAAATAATATTTAAATGTTTATAAAACCTACAAGTATGACACTCCCCTCAATTATAATAGGATTCTCATAACATTCCTTCTTAACGCCTTAAAATAACTCTAATTCAAAAAATGACTACAAATTCCTATTCCAAAAATCCCTCCCCACATCCTAGAGGTCCTATTCTTCCCAAAATAATAATATGATAATTCCAATGTTATAATCTAAATGGAGATATCTGACGAGAAATTATAATTCCTAACTGAGCTAGTTTAATTTTATTTATTATTATATATCCTTAAAATATTCAAAATATTAGATGAAATAATTAAATAAGTAACATAATTAAATTAAAATATAATTATTATGGTGATATAACCATTTTCATCACTCTTTCTACCTTATTATAAATGAAAACATCACCCATGTGTAATTGTGGACAAACACCACCATACAACATTGTGTTTCAGTTTTCATCACTGTTTTATATGGATTGATAAAATGAAATAAAAATTTAATATAAATATATATAGGTGTGATATTTATTTCATATTTGGGAATTTTGAAGTGTAAAATAGTATCTAATTTATTTCTATTCAACTTAATAGAACAATGAAAACATTATTAATGGGAACATAGAGACTACAATCTCCAAGAAAGGATGTGTTTCATTTTTCCTGGATGAATTAGATGGTTTGATTTAAAATCCTATACCATTAATAATTATGATAAAAAATAATTTTTATGACTATATATATAATGGAATTATGACCCATTTTTCAGCGGTAATAGTACCAATGTGGTTTTGAGGTTATAAATAGAACAACCCCAAAATGACCAACATGAACATAACCATTTTAGTAAATAAATAATATATGTTAAAAATGAAATAAATGGAATAATAATAATAATATGAACATGTATAAAATGAATATAATTATATTATTTTTTAATTTTAGAATTTATGATGATATATGGGACTGATGTTATGGTAATATTTTTAAATATTATTTTAAAATATTCCTTTCAAATATTTATTCTCTATATCAATATTCATAAAAAATTTATAAGAAAGTTTTTATTTGTAAAAAAATATTTCTAAAACTCATTATAAACAACTGATCACATTTTTTTTATTTTTTAAAAGAGTTATCATTAATTATTTTTCCATATAAGTCATTTTATTATTTTCCTAACAAAGTGAAAAATAATGTTTTTAAAATATATAATATGGCCTCTCTTAACATCAATCCTTGATATTTTCAAATATGATTATTCCTATACAAGATAACTTGTTTCTTCCAATAATATAAAATTCACAATCTTTTGTGAATTATTCATTTTAAAGTGTTTTAAATGAAAATGAATACTTTTCTTATTAATTATTTGAAAAATTAATGTGTTTTGTTATTGGATTGACATTATAATTTTAAGGGTTTTAAGATACAAATGTGAATTATTAAAAAAATTAATCTATTATATAGTATTTTAGAATTATATATTATGATGGTTGATCCTGATAGATCTCAAGTTGAAAGGGGAACATAATTTTTCCCTCAAATTCATTGGGTAATGAATAGTATTCCAAGTTAAAAAATGAGGTAGATTACCTGATAGGTAACACCTATTGAATTAACTAGGAATTATATTTTCTAATTCTATTTATAAATTATTGATCATAACTAAAGTATTAGATTCACCATTACATATATAGTATACTTGAAAAATGATTATTTTTACGAAATATTTTTATTTTATGAATGAATGGTTATAATGATATAATAGTGATATTATTATTTTTCAATGAAAATATTCATGAGTTTCCATGTGCCTCAAGAATCTTTTATATTTTTTCTTATTCTTTCTAAAAGCATTCAATATTTTTCTTTGGGAAAAGATTGATTTTCACCAATGAAATTATCTTATTTATTTTTTAAATGTTTTATTATGAAAATGATAAACATTCTCATGGGTTTTAATGTTTTTCACTACAGTAACTTGATTATATTATTTTTATATCCCTTATTATGATTTGTTTTTCTCACCACCCATTTTACAATGTCCATTATAATATCTAAGGATGTGAAGAAATTTTATCAAGGTCATGATTTATACTATATGGGAATAATATAAAACAAAGATGAAATTTCATAAATGAATCATGAGTGAAAAATTAAAGCACTGTTTTTGTGGAAGAAAATTTATACTATAAGAAAGTGCCTCCATTCATATGTAATATATTTACCTAATTATCTATTACACTAACCTGAATATATATTATTAATCTTATAAGTTGAAAACCATGTTATAAATCATTTAATTATGGGTTGAATAAGACAAGATTTAACATAGTTGTTATCATATGAATTAATTAAATTCATTTTGATGAAATGAGAATGTTAAAATTCATAATAAAGCAAATGTAATTTATAGATATATTATCATGTAATTGATTTTGAATATTTCCTAGTGTCTTATTATTTTATACGCCTATTCAAAATTGTTTTCTATAAATGAATCATGGTAACTAAAATTGGAATGAATTAATAGGATAATAACCTTCCAAATTAGTAACCTAGAATGGATATAATAAATTAGTTTGTTATTGTATGGAATCAGTTAAAGTAGGAAAATAATAGTGGGCCCTAAGAATGAGAGTGGATGAATTCTCCATAAAAGAACATGTCTATAATGTATAATTTTTTAAAATATTACCCTTTGACATTTAGTGGATATTTGTATATGTTGAAAGATGAATGTTGAATAAATAAACTATAGAGTATATTTAATTTTCAAGGATTTATAAAGAATATAATGATAACTCTATATGTTTATCATTTTAAAGGTGAAGACGATTAATTGAGGTATTTGATTTAAAATACTATAAAAAAGTTGAGATTGATACCATAGATTGGAGAAACATTAATTTTTTTTTGATATGTATTTTACTAAAGTAATTAATATTATAATTGAAATACATTTTTTGAGTTAATGAAAATGTAAGATGGATCATTTTCTACATAGGAGTCAAATTTAACTAGATAGGCTAGTAGTGCATCAAAATTTACTTTGTATATTGAGCATAAAATTAATTAATTTTACACTAGTCTAAATCTAATTTTAATAATAGTGTTTGACTATAGAAAAATTACAAATTATGAGAACGTTTTACATTATGCTTCTCATGGACCAACCCCTAGGGCCCATGATATGACTACCCCAAGCCCACCTTCAATAGGCTAGGGGAGGTTACTTGCACCAGAAAGTCGAAACCCAAAAGGGAAGGAATTTCTTTTAAACCTATACACAGACAAACATTGGATACCACACAAATAAAACCTCAAATAAAATAATGTAGTACAACCCCAAAAACGTATCACTAATGGGAGTATAGTGTGAAAATTGTAAGTAAATGGGAACAGAATACAATCCCAATAGAAACGAAGGTACAAAAAAGGAATTACAAGATCTGAAGGTCATCCGCCAAGGATCATACATGAAGGGTAGGTATAGATATATCTTGGTTGTCACTGCATCGGTCCACACCTATCAATCCACCTCAGAGAACTCTCTAGTCCGGGCCACCCAATGTCATAGCCAATGATTTCCATCATCTGCACAAGACACAAACCGGTGTTGGAGTAGCCCATATAGGTTTGAGTATAACAATAAATAGTAGGGACCCTGAAACCCCCGAAGGTCCAATAGTAATCCATGAAGAAAAACACCACCTTGAAAAATACTACAAAATTAAAACCACCTAGAAAGATCTCAAACACATAGAAAAATGTAAAATACACTGCTCAAACTAGGTATAACATGAGAACACAAGTAAATATGATTATTTGAAATGCTATATCTTCTTATTATGTCGACTTAATCTACCACTGGTCCAAATAGTGTCACCAGGTGTTGACCCACATAGGCTCTCAAGGTAATGAACCACACAAGATCACGAGTTTCAATCCCAAAAAGGATCTCTAGGTGTTAACCCATATAGAATCACTAGTTTCTTACCCACATAGGATCCCTTGGTGCTGACCAACACAAGAACAATTTTCATTTTTCACATTACACCCATCCAGTAGATTCCCATAGTTAGCATGCTTTCTTCAGGGAAGATCGTATCCTCAAGACATCAGTCATACATAAAATTACACTATGTGCCATATAGACTAATCCCAAAGGACTGTCCTGTCGTAAGGCTCTCAATGCAGTTGATGGCGCGTCGATCAGACATCTGGTCTATAGGATTTAGGCATTTTTGTAAAAAAAAAGGCGTGATTGGATTCGAGTCTGATCCATCTCGGCCATACATCATCTTCTTCAAAAATCCATTTGGAGAATCTCAAAAGGAACACATGTCCCAAGGGTCCGAACTCCACCTAAGGAGTGTGAATAAGATGACCGGTCTTAGAGATAGGAGAATTTTAGTAAACAAGGTCTGGTTGTGTATGAGCCCGGTCCAAACCAGTAGGATTTTCACAACCAACTCATCCAGGGGGTCCCACATACCCCGAATTAATTTTAATGACTTTACATGACCCGGATCAGGTCGGGGTCTATCAAGTATGGCTTGGCCAATGCGTCAGGCCCATTGGGTCTCGCTAGACCAATCCTAGTTTGGCTGAGGGTCCAGCCTGCTCGGTCGCTCGACGACACAGTCTCGTCTGTCCCGGCACGAAGGACGTGGTCCGACCTGTCTATGTAGGTCTGGACCACTGCGTGGAGATTCATCCTACCAACCGAATATAGGCTACATCATACGTATGGTGGGTTGCTCTTGGGACCCAACATCCAGCCCCATCCGGCCTCCGTTGTCCCCGCACGGTGTGGTGTCTTCCTCCATCTGTGGTCAAACGACCCTGGCTCAACGTGTACAGGTGGCATGATCATAGAAAACCCCCTCCACGTAGAACCCTCCTATCACCGTTTCACCCCCGCAGCTACTGGGGCTAGCTGGCCCCATACTCCTGCCACTGCAACACGCCGACGAGCGCACCCCTTGAGAACTGTTGACGAGCCACTCGAGTCGCTCAGATGGTCCGTTCCTCAAATTTCTTGCATATACATGCTCTATATGATGTATCTTTCACTGTGATGACCATGGAAACACTTTTTCGGCATTTTGATCATCCAACCCTAAAGAACGTGCAAAGCACAACTACAGTAGAAGGACTGGACATTGATTGTTTCGTCCCTTGGCCTTTGCATTGGAGATTAACCAAGGGGGAAAATAATCATTATTAAGTTGGAATTAGACCTCAATTGAAATCATGATATTATAACCACCCATTGAAATTAATAGATAATGGATTAACCTATTAGCCATTTGATCAGTGATCATTGTTTTTTTCAAGAAAGTGAAAAGAAAACTCATGCAATCAAAAAACCCTACTCAGATTCATTTGATCAGTAGATGAAGAAGGATGTGATTAATGTCTTCATTGATCCACAGTCATTGGAATTCATCGACGCTTTTCGACCATCAGAAATGATACCCCAATGTACATTTATTTATACTTAATTCTTTGTTCGAGAGGGAAACTTTTGGGGGTTTGTTAAAGATTTCACTGTGTTTCCTCCTTCGTTCTCCAAATTTTAGATGATTACAAAAATAAACATGTCGCAGTGTTTTAATTTAGTTGCGACATTGCATCATTATTGATGCTCATTAATGGAACTTATTATTGGACCATTTAAAGACCATCATTAATGCATCTCATCGCACTATTGTGTTGTAACACCATGACCCTAGTCACCCAAAGTCGGTGCATTATAACAAAACATTACCATGATCACAAGTGATCTTGTCTTGAATGACTGGTTAATTTAGTTTCCTTGTATGTACTAGATACATATATAAGTTTTACATTACATCGTGAAAATGAAAAACAATAACATTGTGTCCCCTATGAACGTACTCATATCTTTTATCCCATTCCTGAATGTTAATCATAATATACTACTTCGCATCCTGGGAAAAATACAACATATAAAGTGTTGAACATAGATTCTTAGTAAGGATAAAAATATAGCTGAAACTATCATAAATTAGAATAAACATTTAAGTAAATTTAGAACACTAAGACAAAAGCCTTTAAACATAAATATCAGAATAATATGGAAAATATAAATCGAATAATTCCATATAATTATTCACATGGATATTTCACCAGTCGAATAATCACAAGTAATATCAATAACTGATTTCATAATGATGTAATGCATAATGCCTGAAATCATAACTACATTGTCAAGGCCTTGTTTCCAGAATAAAAATAAATATTTTTTCAAGGCCATGTGCCAATACACTAGTGTGTCTCATGAGCCCTACTGATGCATCGAGGAGTTATATCGGGCTCCACCCGTCACTTACTATGTCCAATGCATTCATCATATCAAATGATTGAAACAGATCATAAACAATCTTATTAAAACTAGAATATGAAATGATAATTTTGTAACTAAAAACCATGAATGGTATAAAAAAACAGGTACACAGTCAAACATATGACAAAAATTTCAATACGATATAGAAGATTTTATCCTAATAAATCAACATCAAATAAGTGTAATATCCATCATTGGATGATGACATTGATGAAATAAAAACTATTTGAGAGAAATATTTCTTTTTATTTTAAAACATTTTAAAAGTCACATAATTATAAAATAAAATATTTATTTTAAAAATATTCTGATAATCATGTAATTTAATCTTATAAAGTGTTATAACGGCAGAAAATAGCCACACCCGCCATATATGTTAAAAAAACATTCTTACCTTAATTTTTGAAAAAGATCATAAAGTACGTTGTTTGGAAAACAACAAAATGATTATATTCACAAAAAATTAAAATTTTATACAAGATTATCAATTACTTTATCACATAGTCTATTAAATAATATATTGAAATACATTTTAAAAAACATGGATGTGGATGATAGAGAGGTCCCAGTAGATACTTACTTATTAAGAACATCGGATAATACATAGATTGTAATATTAACCCTTACCTTGTACTTTTCATTGGTTTTCGGTACATTAACCTCCTGTATAATAGTTAAATAATATTTATTAAATTATAAAAGAACAAAATTCATAAATATTATATTATATATGACCTTATAATATTGATTTGTTAATAATATTTCAGTAGTATCATTGTTTTGGGTGTTAAATAATTCGTTTTATATTTATATATTTTGTTACATAAGTCATGTTAATTATGTATGTTATGAATTTGATTCCTCTCCATAATGATATTATGCTTTATAAAAATTACTTTTAATCATCAAATGAAAATTTTTCTTGAATAGTTATGAGGGAGAATGAATATTATCGCGTTCATGGAGACGGTAATCCATACGTACACACAAGAAAAATATCATTATATTGATGGAAAAATCAAATGTAATAGGATAGTATATAACATATACAGAATAATTAACATATTATATTTATTATTTACATCAATTATACATAATTATTATACCCATCAAAATAATGAAGTGTTGAATAACAAACTACACCACGACGTGGAGATGGTAAGCCGTACGTACACACGTGTGGTGATTTTCTCATTCCTATGATAGATAGTTTTATAAATATTGTTTTACCATATATATATAATAGCATCTATGTTTGTATATGTTATTGGAGGAATTATTTTTTAATATAAAAAATAATGAAATAGGACGGGGAAGACGAAAATAACTTGGAATGTGGTGATTAAATAATTACATCTTCTTCGGGTTCTTATTTTTGATTTGGTTAAAAGGTATCCTTATAATTTTATTATGATCATGGTATAGCCTCTCGGTAAAATATAAGGTAGATTAGATGACATTTTAGACATGTTTGGATGACCCAAATGGCTTTTCAGATGTGAAATTAATAGAAGGGGATATACACTATTATAAGATAGGTGAGGATCACTTTCAGAAAAGCTTGAAATATTATTTTACAATAAATTCATTTTCTGATTATAAGGGATTAATATGGGTTAATTTCGAGTCTACGGTGGTTACAGATTGAAAAACTCTCAACCAATAGGTTTTATACAGGTTTCGGTCACCATATTAACCGTATCTTTTAAATTTTACTATTAGTTAATTAGTCTATCTTTTAACATGTATTCTAGTAAAATTATAAAAAATAGTTAATAAAAAAACTATAAAAAGACAATATAACCCCATGTGGTTCATTATTGACACATATATATTAATCTTATTCCTTTGGAAGAACCTTATATATTTTTTAATATTATATTATTTAATAAAATAGTATTTGTTTTAAAAACACATTTATGTCAATTATGATACTATTTGCTATTTTGTTTTTTTAAAAGTAATAAAAACAATATCACATAGAAAAAAATTTATTTAATCAACCCTTACATGTCATATTAAAAAAAAATGTTTTTAATTCATCAAATTGATAATTTAAATTTATTTGGATATTTAGAATATCAATTATTTTCATTCATCATAAATTTGGTAATTACATCATTATCATTGTGTCATAAATGAATATAATTATTAAAAGTCTAAAAATTATAAATAAAGTACTATTATATATGAAATCATATTAGCTTTCTAATTAAAATTTATATTCTAATTAATATTCTGTATAACCGTATATTGAAAATGTTTTAGTTATGAAAATTTTAAATTAACAATTTTAACTCTTCAATAAATAAAATAATAATAAATTACCTAATATAATAAAAGTGGACCAATAGAGTAATATTTTATTACTAAGGTTTCTTTTGGTCTAAATAAACTTATAAAATTGAATTAGGACATTTTAAGGGTAATTATAATCTCTTGTTTACTTTTAATTACAGTATTTACTTTTAATAATGGTAAATAAATGTCAAAAGTTACAACTCACTAAATATTATTTTCATCTTATTTAACAACATTTTACTAACTGATATCAACCATATCTCTTGTGTTTTTAAAATTCAATACATAGAATCGGTAAAATTAAGTAATATGAAAATATCCAAATGTTCCTAAAAGGTGGGTAAGAGACGGTAAAAAGTTCAATAAAAATGTATATATCTAAACAAAGTATAAAAATACTACAATTAATTACATTAGACTAATATACATTTTATCTATCAATTTTGAAATTAAAATACATATAAAATATATATATTTAATTTAATAAAAAAAATTGGTTCAAACAAAAATGTAGGGTTTTTCACTATTCCTAAAAAATTGAAATTTCATAGAAAAATAACAAAAAATCACCCTATGTTAATTATGATATTTCGAATCCAAAAATTAAGTAAAATATTAAAAATAAAATTTATAAAATTAGAAAATTTGTGTTTATCTATTAATATGTTCTTCTTAAAAGGCTAGTTAGATTTGTCGTGATTTGCTAGAACTCAAAGTTGAAAACAACACAAGATATTAAATTATTCAAAGTTAAGCGAATTGTGGAAGCATAGGGTGTTACATTCTTTCTTCCTTCAAATAATTTCGTCCTTCAAATTTCTAGAATACTACCTTGTAAAAATATTTTGGTGGTACTTCAACATATGTTTTCCGGGTTCCCATGTTTCCTTTTTCATATTATGTTTTCTCCATAGAACATTTACCAGAAGAGTTGTCCAGTATTTCCACACTTGTTCTCTGGTAACAAGAGTTCTGATAGGCTCTATCCTATATGACATATTGGGTTCTAGTTTTAATTCTTCATAGGCGAGTACATGTGTTTTGTCAAGAAAGTATTTTCTCAATAGTGATACATGGACTATGTCATGAACATTGGAGAGACTTTCTACGATTGGCAAATAGTATGATAAAACACGAACTCATTTTAGAATTTATAAATGTATGATGTACCAGGGACATAATTTACCCTTCATACTGAATCGTATAACACCCTTCAATAAACATACCTTCAATAAAATATAATCACCTACATGAAATTTAAAATCTTTCCTTCAGTTTTTGGCATAGCTCTTTCTCCTACTTTGAGATGCTTTAATGTGGGTTTGGATAATATTCATCTTTTACAATGTTTCCTAAAAAATTTATCATCCTACAAGTTTTCTTTCACCAACATCATCCCAACAAGTTGTTGTGATACATCTCTTTCCCTATAACGCTTTATATAGTGCCATCTGAATATATGAATGGAATCTATTATTATAAAAAAATTCTTCCAGAGTTAAATATTTATCACATATACCATGAAAGTCATGTGAGAAAGATCTCAACATGTCTTTTACGGTTTGAATAGTCCATTCTGATTTCCATCATTTTGAAGGTGGTAGGCGGTGCTCAAATAAATTTCATTATCCAGGGAATTAGGAAGAATTTTTCAAAACATTGATGTAAAACAGGTATCAAGATCAAAAAAAATTATAGGGGTACAAAATGTAGTCTTACAAATTTACAAATATATAGTCTTGGTAATTCTTCAAGTGGTAAATCTTCTCATATAGAAATAAAATGTTCTGACTCGGAATGATGAGAAACAATGAACCATATTTCATCATTCATTATTGGAGTCTTTGGTATCCCCCTGTCAAAATAAATTGTAATATCATCTCATTTTCACCCAGGTATGGGAATAGGATTCATGTCTCGTCTAGGATATTGTCTTCCAGCCTGAGCCTATTGAAAAACCATACTTCTTGAAACATAATCATGAATATCTCTCTTTATGTTGTTCCACCAAAAATGTTCTTTCAAATATCTATAAATCTTATTTTCACAGTGATTTATATGGAACTTGGATATATGAGCATCATCCATCAATTATATTTTTAGATCAGTTGTACCGTGAACCCAATGTATATTAACAAATTTCAAAATTTTATCTTCAAACACGAATTCAATCAATCTCCCATCATTCAAAGCTTCGATTTTCTTTTGAAACTCTTCATCATCAGTATGAGAAATTTTTATCCTTTCTAGTAAATATGGTTTGGAAACCATTTTGAAAAAGTAACAATGTTTTACCTTCCATGATTATTCCCATATCCAACATTACTAGATCCATGAACATATGATCATTTTCAACACACATCTTTTTTTGGACTCCATGATCCTTTCTACTAAAAAAAATGTCCACCTTATTTTCCATCAATGGGTTGTAGTTTACAGTGAAATTACCTTCCTTATGTAGTCGGATCCATCTCCTTTGCCTCATGTTGAGTACTTTTTTGTGAGAAAATATAATTCAAACTATTGTGCTAAGTATAATTATCACATTTTCACGATAGAGATAGTGTCTCCATATCTTCAAAGACAAAATTACAACATCAAACTCAATATCATGAGTGGGATAGTTATAGTCATAAATTTTTAGCTACAGTGATGCATTGGAAATGACTATCATTATGTATATTGACACAACCATGTTCTTTCTTTGAAGAAACAGTATAAAAAACAACCCCATAAATCTCTGATGGTAGTGTCAAAATATGATCATTGAGTAAAATTCTATTTAACTATTAAAAACATTATTCACACACTTTTTTCCAAACAAATTTATCCTATTTACATTTGAGCTTGGTTAAGGGGTTAGCCAATCAGGATTAATTCTAGACGAATCGCCGATAATAACCTACTAAACCAATAAAAATGTGTACCACAGTTCTACATGTCGATGCTGGACAATAATATATTTATATTATCATTGAATGATCAATAGGGATTCTATCCGTAGAGAAAAGATGGCCAATAAATGAAATATATCGAAGCCATAATTCACACATGCTAAACATCCTATATAATACATCTCTTCTAAGAGTCTTTACAATAGTGTGAAAGTGATTTTCATGATCTTCATAACATTTGGAGTATACTTAGATGTCATCAATAAATACAACTAAAAATCATCAAGATATTACTTGAAAACTCTATTCATTAGATATATGAAGATAGAGGGTGCATTATTCAGTCCAAAAGGCATTACTATAAACTCATAATGCCAATTCTTGGTACAAAATGATGACTTCTAAATGTCTTCCCTCTTCAGTGACAACTGATGATATCAATATCGGATTTAACTATTTTAAAAATATTGAGATCCATGACATTGGTCAAATAAATCATCAATGTGATGTTGGGGATACTTTTTTATAGCATCGACCTCACTATAGTCAACGACAAGCCTCATAGATCCATACATTTTCATAACAAAAATAATAGGGGATCCCCGTGGAGAAACACTAGGGAGAATAAATTATTTATTACTCGATTCATCTTATTTTCTCATTAGTTTCTCTAATTCTATAGTGGCCATTCTATAAGTGGTCTTCGATATGTGCCCTGAACCAGGAATTAATTCAATGGAAATCTCAATTTCTAGTTCTGGAGGATGTCTAGGTAAATCACTTGGAAACACATCAACATATTCTGGAACAATAGGTAAATACACTATTTCAACATTATTTTCCTCACCGATGGTTATTTCATTCTCCTCGTCTGGAATAATTGATTTTAGTAGAGCTACTAGGGGATGATCTACATATGTATTATATGATGATATTTCTGCTCTAAAGATAACGAACCCATTTTCATCATTGAAATGTGTATCCTCATTCTTCTTACATTATATTTTCACCTCATGGTCCAAATGACAATCTGTACCAAGGATTATATCAAATTCATTCAAGGTTATAATGAAGAGATCAACAGATAAAGTATATTTATATACCTTAATGGGAACTGATTCACAAAACATTGTTGCAATAATACTTCCCTTACGAGCATTAAAAGATAACAACCTTGTTAAATGAAATTGGAAATATTTAATTTCTTAATCAAACTAGGAATATATGAAACACTGAGATGATCCATAATCAAATAGAGCATTGGTTAAATTTGAGGAAACCAATAAATTACCTACTACCACATCATTTGGAGCGTCAACCTTAATATTAGTGATCGTATAATCATTTCCTTTCTCTGTTTTCCTTTTTGGAGGTAATTTCCATGGCTCTTAGAAAAATCATTTTCATAATGCTTCATTTCTCTAAAATTGTAGCATTCATCATTTATAGCATATCTCTTTCCCTTGAAATCACTAGCCATGTTGCCTTTTTCACCACACGTGTTACAGATTCCCATTCGCTTCTGGAAAGTACCAGGTGGTTTCTTCCCACATGTAATATAGGATGGAAATTAATCTCTTACCTTATTCCCCTTATTTCCATTTCCATAGTGTTCATCAGATATCTTCTTCTCCTTCTTTGATTTAAAGTCATAAGAATTAGAGAACTATTTTTTGTCTTGATTGTACATGATACTATAGCTTAGTATTACGAGAAGTATTGTGAGACTACTGTTTGATGGAGAAATGGTTTTAAACCATCAACGAATTGATCAATATTAATCCTTGGGATACCTATATAATCTATTGGAAGCCTTTCTTCCCATGTAATGTTAGCCTCATACTTTGTTACATTCTCATCCTCCTTTTACCACACATATAGAAATTGTCTATCTATATCTGCACGATGGTCATGAGGAAAGTATTTTTCTCTGAAAATATCATTATACTCCCTCCATTACATATTTAAAAAAATTTCATCTACCTTTGGGTTTTTAATCAATGACCACCATTGATCTAAATATCCTGTGAGACGATGAACTTCCATGACAACTTTTTCCCTTTCAATACTCCCCAAATTATAAAATATTTTCCCTAAAGAAAAAATCCATTGCTCCATTAATAAGGTATTTTTAATCCCAATAAATGTTGGTGGTTGTTTCTTTATGAATCGATCAAACATTTATCCTCCGTATTGTGAATCAGGGAGCTCCATACAGGTAAGGGTATTATTCATAACCTGGGTCAGTTTTCACAGTATGGTAATAAGTTGTTCAGCACCAGATGCATCACCCGCTCCACTATAATTACCATGAGTATGAGGGAAGTCACTATAAGGATTTCATGTGTTGATATAGTTCCCATTCCATCCGATAATCACAATTTCTAAACAATTTAATACACTAGATTAGTTTATGAATATCAAAAAATAATACCAACCTTGTAAAACACTGAACATAAATTGAAAAATTTATAGATATAATCAACATTAATAAAATTGTTTTTGAAAAAGTATATACACATAAATCTTTCATAATATCTTGTAAGGAAAATGTGAATTATCCTCTGTATATCCCCATTGAGATTCATAACCAAGGGTGCAGTAGGGCCCATTGTCATGTACCATGTTACCCCGAGTCTGGCCCGAAACTCCATATTAGAGTTTTCACTCCAATGTACATTTGTTCCAGAGTTGTCTATACCTTCTTGTATAACATAATTTATGTATTTCTTTGAAATCCAACATAATATTTACACTATCAAAATTATTGGATGTTCTTCTATAATAATCATCAAATTTTATCTTAGGGTAATGTGATCTAATATGAGTTTTTCTAAATTTAGTTTCCAAGGATTGTAATAAACATCCTATAATACCAACTATAACTCCCCAACCCTAGTTTCACAGATTCGGTGCATTATTACATAACATTGGAAAGATAACAAGTGATCATGTCTCGAAAGATAGATTATTTTAGTAGCCATGGATGTAATAGATGAATAAAAAATTTGTACATTAATTCATGAATTGGAAAAACAACAAAATTTTGTCCCTTATCAACACACTCATATCCCTCATCCTATTCATACATGTTAATCTTAATATACTTCATCGAAATTTGGGAAAAACATTGAAAAGGGTGAGCATGGATGCTCATTAAAGATAATAATATATCAAAAACTATCATAAATAAGAATAAACATTTAAAGAAATATATAAGACTAAAAAAAGCCTTTTAAAATTAATATTCATCATAATATGGAAAAGATAAATAAAATAATTCCATTTAATTATTCGCATCGATATTCTACTAGTTGAATCATCACATTGAATATCAACAACTAATATTATAATGATGGAATGCATAATGTCGAACATCATAACCACATATTCAAGGCCTCATTCCAAAACTAAAAATAATGATTTTATCAATGACTTTTTTCCCGAAACTAGTTTCTCATGAGACCTACCGATGAATCATTAAGCTATAGAGGGCTCCACCCGTCACTTACTAAGTCCAGTGAATTCCTCATATAAAAAGGTTGAAACATAACATAAACATTCATATTAAAACTAGCATAGAAAATGTTAATACATTAACTATAAACCATGAATGGTATACAAATAACACATCCAAATCCAAACATATCAAAAAACATTCAATATGGTATGAAAGAATGTGTCATAATAACTCATCTTTAAACTACTATAAAATCAATCAACGAATACTAACATAGTGGAAATAAAAATACTTTAAGAGAAATATATATTTCTATTTTGAAAAAAATTAAAGTCAAATAATTATAAAAGAAAACATTTATTTTGAAAATATTCTTATATTATTGTAAGGGAAGATTATTTAGTTTTATAATAATAGGAAATAGTTGCAACAACCATATAAGTTAAAAAAATTCTTAACCTAATTGGTCGAAATGGTCAAAAGGTACCTTGATTGGAAAACGACGGAATGATTCCTTTCACAACATTTTATATAAAGTCAACGAAGTGTATAAATGAATTTATCCCATAGTCTATTATATAATATTTTGATAAACATTATTAAAAAACATAGATGTTGGTGATAATGGGTTCCTAGAAGATACTTACGTATTATCGACTTTGGATAATAAAGAGATTGTAAAATTAACCCTTACCTTGTACTTTTCCTTTTTCAAAGGTACATTAACCTCCTGAATAATAGTTAAATAATTGTTATTAAATTACACATGAACCGAATTCATAAATATTATATCATATATGATCTTATAATATTGTTTTTTTAATAATATTTCTATAGTATCATTGTTTCGGGTGTTAACTAATTCATTTTTCCGTAATATATTTTTTTATTCTAGTCATGTTTGTTATGGATATGATTATTTTTATTCATATCCAGAATGATATTACGTTTTTTAATATTATTTTTAATCATAAAATTGAAATTATTCTTTAATGGTTATGATTGGTAATGAATCTAATCACGTTCGTGGAGACGAATATCCATAGATATACACCAACGAAAATATCATTTTATTGATAGTAAAATCATATGTAATTGGATGGTATATAATAAATTCAAAATCATTAACATGTTATATTTATAATTTAAATTAGTTATACATCATTATTATACACATCCAAATAATGAAGTGTTGAATAAAAAACTGCACCATAACATGGAGACTGTAAGCCATACATAAACATGTATTGCGACTTAGTCATCCATAGGATGGATATAATAATGAATGTTCTTGTAACATATTTATAATAACATATAAGTATGTATAAGTTACTTGATCTATTATTTTTGTATAGAAACAACAAATAATGTCGAGGTAGAAAAAGATAATAACATTGAAAGAGGTGATGAAATAATTAACTCATCTTTAGGTTCTTTATTTTGATTTGATCAAAAGGGCTCCTGAAGTTGTCTATTTGATCAATGTATGACATCTAGATATACTTTAAGGTAGTAGGGATGATATTTGAGATAGGGTTGTCTGATTCAAATGGCTATGATGGTGTCAAAATGAAAGAAGGTGATGTACCCTTTTATAAGAGATGTGAGAGTCACATTAGGCAAAGTTTAAAATATTATTTTATAATAAAATTCATTTCGGTTTCTAATAGATACAAATGGGATTATTTTGATTCTTTGTTCGTATGGATCAAAAACCTTTTATCCAATAAGATTTGGACAGGTTATGTCACCATATTAAACCTATATTTTATATTTAACTCTTATTTAAATTGCTTAAATTTTACCATGTATTCTTTTATTAATATAATAAATAGATAATAAACATACTATAAAAAGCCAAGAGAACCCCAAGTGGATCATAATAGACATATCTAAGCTTATATATGTATTTTTTCCAATCCATAGATTTTTTTGAATATTTTATCATTTAATAATATAGTATTTGTTTAAAAAACTCATTTATGATAATTTTGACACTATTTGGTATTTTGTATTTGATAAAGCGATAAAAAATATATCACATAGAACAAAATTTATTTAATCAACTCTAACATGTCATATTAAAATTTAAAATTATTTTCATGCATCAAAAGTCTCAATTTATATTTATTTAAATATTTATAATATCAATTATTTTAATCTTTCATTAATAATGTTATTACTGCATAATTATCGTTTCATAAATAAATTTAATTATTTAAAGTAAAAAATTATAAATAAAGTACCATAATGTATTAAAAATATTTAGATATATTATTGAAATTAATTGTATAATTTATATTAGTTATAACCAAATATTGAAAATGTTTTAGATATGAAAATTTGAATTTAACACTTTTCACTCTTCATTAAAAAAATAAAAAATTTCCTAATATAATACAAGTGGATAAAAGTGGTCATATTTTAATTGTAATGTTGAATTTGTTAGAAATACACATATACAATATAATTAGGACATGTGTTGGGGTAATTATAATATAATTTTACCATTAATTACAATATTTACTTTTAACAGTTGTAAATAAAAGTGGACAGTAACTATTCACCAAAAATTATTCTCATCAAATTGAACCACATTATAATTACTGATGTCGAATATGTATATCATATTTTTAAAATTTAATTCATAGAAGAGGTAAAATTATTTATATGAGAATATTCAAATGTGCATAGAATGTGGGTAAAAGATGGAAAAAAGGAACGATAAAAAATTATAAACCTAAACTTATTATAAAATGACTCCTATGAAATAAATTGGACTAATATAGGTATTATGAATCTATTATGACATTAAAATGAATATAAATCAATAAAGTATTTAAATAAAATTTTGTTTTTACACAATAACTCATTGTTTTTCACTATACATCAAAAATTGAAGATTCCTAGAGAAATTCCAAAAACTAGACCTAGGATAATTTTGATATTCAAAATCCAAAATATTCCAATTTGAAAAATTAAATTTTAGAATTTTAAAAATGTTGGCATTACTATTTATAACTGCTTTTTAAATGGGTAGATTGATTTGTCGTGATATGATAGAACATGATGTTGTGTACCACACAAGCTATTGTATTATTCAATGAGAAGAGTACCGTGGAAGCATGGGGTGTTACAAGTATCGTCGCTCAAGAAATATAAAAGTAAAATAACATTGGAAATGTTATTTTAATACTTTCATTAAAAAATCATGAAAGTAACTTTTTCATCCTACCCTTGAAGCTTGTACTTATGCTTTACCTAAGCCAATCTCGGCATTCCGAGTTCATCAATTCCCTTTATTTTTTTATCCAAGAACCTATTGAAAAGAAATAAAAATACCATTCACACCTTTATTGAACGTACCATAAAGAATTCCATATTACATTACAAACTCACCAGTCATTGGAATTACATGTCGTGAAAGTGTGTAGTATTGAAATAATTCAACAAATTTACAAAAATTACACTGAAAATCTGAGATGTTAAATTCTCCCCCATAGGGATTTAAATCTCAATATGCCAAATTAAAAAATTATACTAAACAAATAGATAGGGTTACTAAACACAAATCTCAGCCTTCAACTCCAATTTGCTCTATTGGAGGTTCTCGTATTGCCACCGAACACGCACATGTGGAATCAACCACCCATAGAGAACCTGCTCATGTTGATCCTTTATCTCCCCTGGGAACTCCGCAAACATCACCACATTGTCAATTTTTATGTTACCCAAGACAATGACATGTGATGGATCAGGCATATACCTCCTCAACTGCAACACATGGAAATCATCATGAACTCGGTGCATCTGTGTGGAATGATCTAGGTGGTACGCCACCTCTCTAACTCTACTCAAGATCTAAAAAGGTCTAATTAATCTCAGAGATAATCTACATCCTTAGCCAAATCTTATTAATCATTATCGGGATGAGACCCAAAGGAATATATGATCACCCACCCCAAACTCCAACAATCACTATCTTTTGTCGGCATAAGGCTTATGCCTACTCTGTGTAGTCCTCATCCACTCCCAGATGATCTACACCTTCTCAGTGGCAGCTCGTACCAACTTTGGACCAATCAGTGCTGACTCCCCAGGGTCTATCCCTCATAGGGGTGACCTAAAAGGCCACTCTTATAATTCCTCAAATGATGCCTTGAAAATTGATGAGTGATAGTTGTGGTTATATTAAAATTCCACCAGTGGAAGGTAGTCCTCCCAACTATGATCAACTACTACGACTCTATCTCGCCGCATGTCCTTAATGGTCTATATAGTCTGCGCTATCTAACCATCTATTTTGGGGTGAAAAGATGTGATCAAGAGCAGCTACGTCCCAAACACCTCTTGTAATATCCTCCACTATTGGGATGTAATGCACGTTTCATGATCATATATGATTGTTAAAGTCCCCTTATGGATCCGCACTATCTCATATTCATAGAGGCCTCTAAATCCCTCTACTGGTTCCATCTCATTGCTAGGTAGGAAGTGAGCTGACATGGTGAGTTGGTCAATGATAATCCAAATAGGGTTGTGGTTCCTAAATGTACATGGTAACCATGTCACGATGTCTATAGAGATACACTACCATTTCCAATATGGTACCTTTAGTGTTTTGGCTAAGCCTGGAAGAACCTAATGCTCAGCCTTCACATGCTGAAATATGAGGTATCATGAAATGAACTTGGCCACTACATTCTTCATCCCTGGCAGCTAGTACTAGTATCAGATGACTTGGAACATCATTACAACTCCATGATATACAACCATAGGAGAAATATAAAAATCACTCAACACTTCCTCATGTAACATCACTAGTACTATGGTTCTCTCTATAAAAAGGATGATGTTCTCCTCGCCTATACAAAATTCATCAAGAGCCTATCATGAGAGAAAATGATCACGTCGGGCCTCACAGTCACCATACAAATGTTGTGCCTCCCTAACTCAATTTAAGAGTAGGGTAGTTATAGTTATAAAATACTGGTAATATTCTCCATCACTATCCATAAAGGATATCTGCATCACATCAAGATGCTCTTTCACAACACTAAACTGCTTCAAACCAGACCTCTTATTGTGTTTGTTTTCCACCATGTTCCCCATCTTAAGAGTATATACTATTACAAACTGATAGTCCTAGAGGAACCCAAGTAATCGTTGTTATCTCAATTTCTTGTAATTCTGTGAGAAGATATACCCAAGACTCTAGAGGGCAGAGTAGATGGTAAACCTTTCATCGATCATGTAGTGCCAACACCTTTTATAGGCAAGACCAATGTTGCTAACTCCAGTTCATGGTTCATATAGTTCTGCTCATGTTGCCTCAATTGGTGTGAGATGTAGGTCATCACTACTCGCACATTCATTAGGAAACAATCTAGCCTGGTCCCTAATACATGAAAACAGACTAAATACCCAACAGACTCTTCAGGTAGTCCCAAGATGGGGGCACTCGTCAATCTTCACCTCAACTCCAGGAAGCTCATCTGGCACCTCTCTGTCCACACAAATTGTTTTAACTTTTTAAATGTTTACAAGGGTGATACAACTTTGGAATATATGGTTACAAACTGTAGGTAGTACCCAGCCAACCCTACGAAGCTCCTCACATCATTCATTCTCTACGGTGGCCCACAAGTAAGAAATACCCATATCTTCAAAAGATACACTGAAACTCCAACATCCGAGATAACGTGTCCTAGAAATTTGGCTTCCCAAATCATGAACTGGAACATCAAGAAATTCCCTTTATACTAATGCTATCAATGTTCATCTAGGACTATCAGCAGGTGTGTAGAATGCTGCTCGATTGACGACGAGTACATCAAGATTTCATCAATGCAGACCACAACAAACATACCATGGGTGGGCTGGAAATCATGTTCATGAGTCCCATGAACAGTTATTGGACATTGGTAACATCTAAATGAATCAAAGAGAATGCATAGTGGCCTTAACGGAACCTAAATGTGGACTTCGGTGCATCCTTATCTCATACATGAAGCTGGTGATAGCCTGATCTGAGGTCAATCTTTGAGAACCACCTCTATCCCTTTAGTTATTCAATGATTTATCTGCCCTTAAGAGCAGATTATTTTCTTCACAATCATCCTTTTTAAATAATAGATGCCTATGCATTTCCACACACTCTCTTTTGCATTCTTGGAAAACAACACCAGGGCTGCCCCTCGAGAAACACTTGGCCTTACAAACCCATTCCTTTATTAGTCCACCAGTTTTACCGTCATCTCACAAAGCTCAATTGGATTTATTTGATATGTTGGTGAACATATCAGTGTCATCACTTAGTAAAAGTTCATGAAGATGTCCATATCTCTGTGAGAAGGTTGTCATGGGACAGCTTCTTTAAACACATGCTCATACACTTCCACCACTATAGAAAATCTCAGACTCCCTTCGTTCACCGTACTAAGGGAGACACAAGCCAACTAGTGAGTGGTCTTCTTCACCCTCCACTGAAAAATTTACATCCTATACGAAAAAGGTTTTTGCGTCACTGGTGAAGGAAAACATGATCCAATCCTCATGGAAACGTTGTACATTGCACCTAAAATAGTCAATATTAGCATGGACTGTGGATAACAATTCCATACTAATGATAAAATCTTAAGGCCTCATTGCAGCTACAATGAGATCCCAACCTATTCCCTCACCACCTAGAGTTATCTCAAAATACTGGCACCAGTGTGTAATCATCAAATCCCCTCCCTTAAGAGTCTATAATTGTAATGATTGATACAAGGGCTCCACAAGAATATTTGAGCCTTGATCGAGGTCCATGGAAAGGAATGATTGACTGGAACCAATGTCCATGAGAACTAAAACTAAGGTGGAGTAGACATAGATTGAACCTCTAATAATCTTTGGAGAATTGTGGTCATATTCCTCTATCACCTAAAGCATGCCCCACCCATGACCACCTACTCTTGCATCATGTGGTTTTCCTCCTGTGTGTGGTTGTGGTAGTACCTAGAGCCATAATCCACCACTCGTCTCTTGAGTTACTCCCCTTCCACGTCTCCCACCCTAAAGATCTCCTCACTCGATCCTCTATGGATGGATCAGAGGTCCCTAGACTGCCATCTGATCATCCGTGAGGCGAGTTGGATAGTCATGAGTCATGTTCTCTTGTCTTACACAAGATTAGCAAACTATATCCCAAAGATAACTTCTTCTACCTTGTGAGATCCGCACCTCCAACCCTCCATAAATGGGTCATCTTATGGAATATCTAACATTTTTGGGCCTCTACATCGTCTAGATAATGCCTACTATAGATGACTCCACCAACTATCATCTGTTGGTAGCTCTCATTATCAGTGACTACACGTCTAGGAAGATATCCAATAGTATGGTTTCCTCAAGCACTCCAGTCTAAGTCGAGATGCTGAGAGAAGTCATCGACATCCAGATCTCCCATCTGAGTCCATGTTCAAAGGTATGGGCCCTAAATAAAGGGTCTCGTACCATTTCAGAGGAGTAGCGAGAGAGCTCAGTAAACCTCGCTGAGTACTAGTCCACATTATGGCTGCCCTGTAGCAGGTGCAATAACTCTTGAATATGCACTGATAATAGTATCTCTTGTAAAAAAATCACCCAGAAGAGGCTCTCGAGGACCATCTAGACATCGTTCGGCTACTCATATGTCTAGAGCATCATGCTCCACCACCTAACTATCATTCCATGAAAAAGTCTAGCATCTTGAACTACCATATGGTTTTTTGGTTTCTCTACTAGGTGAAAAACCGGAGTAACTGCCTCCAGCAAATCCTCAACTACCTGAGGATATTTCTTCCCTTTAATCCTTGGTGTCTTCAATAACTATAACATGTGAAACATTCTGAGTTAGTGTAAACATTCCACTGGTGGGGCTGATAGAAACTACTTCTCTCTGGGTGGTGGTGTTGCTGGTAAACCACCCGAAGGTGCTATCTCTATAAGTGGTCACAACACCGATCCCTCATCACTCAGTGGACAATCGTCATGATCTCTCATTAGAATATTGTATGGTTGTCTTCTTAGAAGAATCATGTAGAGAAACATATGTGCCATATTCAATATCTTATACATGGTGATCTGACTCAAAATCGATCTACCAAAAAACATTCCCAAAACCCACACAACTCGTTTAATTGTCTACCTAGTTTGAAAACTGAATCAGGGGTCCTTTTGTATGGATATGTTTGTCATTTCACTAAAACTAGACTCCCTAGACTGAAAACGGAACTCATGACAGATAACATTATCTCCCCAATTGAAAATTTTGTAGACTCTTTGTAATTCTTGTATTACTGACCATCCTCTAAAACCAAATTGTCATGAACCATCCACCGGGGCCCATTCTGTCACTAACCCATTTCTTCCTTCCATAGTTAAGGTAATGGTGACTAGCACAGAAAAGGAATCACCCGAAAGGGAAGGCATTTCCATTAATCCTACACACACATAGATATGGAATATTGCACAAAACAAACCACATCTGAAATAATGTACTACAACCACCACAATGTATGACTACTGATAATAATGAGTGTAAATTTAATTTAAAGGGGGCCAGAATACAAGTCCAACTGAATGAAAGGTACATAAAAAAGAATTGCATGCTCTGTATGTCATCCTTCAAGGATCCTACTTGAAGGATAGATATTACTCTCTATCGGTTGTCACTATAGCACACCACATCTATAGATCCCAAATTCGAGCATCGTCTAGTCCGAGCATTCCAATGTCCCTGTAAAATATGTTCTCCATCTACACAAGACACAAATAGGTGTGGGAAAATCCCATACGGGGTGTGAGAATAACAACACTCATTGGGTACCCTGATACCCTCGAAGGTTTCTCAGTAATCGATGAAGTAAACCACCGCCAACGAAAATACCATTGAGGTAATACCACCAAGAAAAAAACTCAAACACATATAACCAAGTTAACGGTGCAACTCACACCATGTATTACATTAATACAGAAGTAAAGATGATTAGTCATAAATCTAGAACATATTATTTTGTCAAAAGGATATACTGATGATCTACATAGGGTCTCTAGGTGCTAGCGCTCATAAGCTCGCTATGTACTGACCCACATATGATTAATAGGTCTATGCATAGACAAGATCGGTATGTGCTGAACCAATGTAGGATCTCTAGGAGTTGACCCACACAGTATCTCTAGGTGTGGAACCACACATGATTGTTATTCATTCATCACGTCACAGTAAGCCACACGATTCCCACACATAGCATGCTTAATTCCGAGAGGATATGCTCCTCAATCCATCAGACTTACCTCAACAACCATGAATTCCAACATAGATTAAACCCAAAGTATCTTTTTGTCGTAAGGGTCCCAATGCAATAGATTATGCATCGATTGAACACCCTTTCTGTAAGATATGAACATTTTACTAAAAAGGGACTCATTGCATTCGAGTCATATCCAACCCAGACATACTCAAACAAATACCAAAACCCAAGTGGTGTATCTCAAAGGCCCATCTCCATCACATGAGTCTCAAATATACTGGAAGTGAATCAATCAGATGCATGGTAGGTGAGATACGAGTGTATTAGTAAATAGGGTATGGTTTCATCTTGACCTGATCTGGCCTAGTCAGACCGAGCCGATAAACTCTACCTGGGGATCCCACAGACCCCATTTTAATTCGGCCGACTCGAAATGACTCAGATTGGGTTTGGGTCAGTCCGGTCTAGCCTGGCCAGTGGTCCATGCCCACTAGGCCTTACTGGACCCAACCCGGTTTGGGTGAGGGTTCATCACGTCGGTTCACTCGGTGACCCAGTCTCTTCTGTCTCAGCCCGAATGACATGGGTCCGGCCTGCCGACACATGTTTGGACTACTGGGTGTGGTTCTGACCTGGACTGGTTGTTGTGGCGTGGCGTGCCAGCCAAAGACAGGCCACACAGTGCATCCAATGGGGTGCTCCTGGGACGTGCCATCCAGCAGCGTCTGGCCTCTGCTGGCCCCATGTAATGCGAGGAATTCCTCCCGCTAATATCAAACAACAGCATTTTAGCATGTCTAGGTGGCTAAGACTCAGGCCACTCCTTCCATGCAACGCCGTAACAAGGAATCATCTCCATGCAGTTGTCATGACATGTCGTTCTTGGACTCATACCATCGGGACACAACAAAGATCGCACCACAATCCCCCTTCCCCACCACGGACTACCACCAGCTCAACCTTCGATGGTCAACTGGATTCGATCTTGTAGTCCGTATCTCAAACCGCTTGAATCGACAGCCTCTGTCGAATATCTACATCATTGCAAAGCCCTTGGAAACACGTTGGTGAAATTTTGATCATCCATTCTCGAAGAACATAAAAAGAACCACAATAGTGGTGGGACTGAACCTTGTTCTTGTCATCCTATGCCCTATGTGTTAGAGGTTAACCATGTTGGGAAACATGTAATGCCCCGACCCCAGTTTCCCAAAGTCAGTGTATTATTACATAACATTGGCATGATCACAAAAGATCATGTCTCGAAAGACCGATTATTTTAGTAGCCTTGGAAACTCTAGATATATTCATAAGTCTTACATTTCATCATACAATGAAAAACTACACCAACATCTTGTCTTCATATCACCGCAAACTATCCTTTCATGTCTTTCAAAAAATACTTCTTCACATCCTGGAAAAAGTAAAACATTGAAAAGGGTGAGCTAAGATTCTTAGTAAGGATTACAATATAGCAGAAACATTCATAAATAAGCAAAAACTTTTAAGGCAATGAATAACCAAATCAAAGCCTTTTAAACATGAACATTAGCATAATAGGGAAAAAATAAAATGAAATAATGTCACTTACTTATTCACATGGATATTCTACTAGTCGAATAATAATATGCAATATCGATAACCACATTAATAAGGACGGAATGCATAATTTCAGACTATCATAACAACATAGTTATGGCATTGTGCCAAGACTAAAAATAAGATTTGGACAAGGCCTTATTACAAGACACTAGTTTGTCTCAAGAGTCCTACTGATGAATCAAGGACTTATAGTGGGTTCCACCCGTCACTTATTAAGTCCAATGCATTACTCTTATGAACATATTTTAACATAACATAAATATTCTTATTAAAACTAACATACGAAATGTCAATACATTCTCCATAATCTATGAATGGTATAATAAAAACACATCAACATTCAGACATATCACAAGACCTACAATACAATATGGATGGTTTATATCATAATAAATCAACTTCAAATAAACTTAAAATCAATCAAAGGATGTTGACATAGATGAAATCAAAATTATTTGAGAGAAATGTCTATTTTATTAATTCATTTAAAAGTCACATAATTATAAAATAAAACATTTACAATGAAAATATTCTAATAAGCTTGTAAGAAAAGATTTGACTATTTTATAATGGACGAAAATAGCTGCACAAGCCGTATAATATAAAAAAAAGTCATTTTAACCTTAAGTCTGTCGAAAAGGTTAAAAAGGACCTTGTTTGGAAAACGACGGAAATATTCCATTACAAACATCTAATAAAAAGTCAAAAAAGGGTATAAATTTCTATAACCTATATTATATAAAATAGTATGAATTTTTTGAATAACGTTTTTAAGAATCATGGATGTGGATGATTAATTTGTCCGAGTAGTTAGTTACATAAAAACAACCTCTGATAATAAAGGGATTGTGAAATTAACCCTTACATTGTACTTTTCTTTGGTCATGAGTTTGTTCACCTCCTGTATAATGGTGAAATAATTGTTATTAAATTATACAATATTAAAATAAATAAATATGATATCATATATGATCTTTTAACACTGCTTTGTTAATAATATCTTAGTATTATCGTTTTTTCAGTTGTTAACTTACTCGTTTTCTTTTATATGTTTTGTTACATTAGCCATGTTTGTTATTGATAAGTTGTATATTATTCATATCCAGAATGACATCAAGTCCTTAAAAATTATTTTTAATCATCAAATTAGAGTGAGACTTGAATGGATACGATGGAGAATGAATCTCCTCGCGTTCATGGAGACGGTACTCTGTACGTACGCACGAGCGACAATATCATTCTTTTTATATTAAAATATTATATAATTGGATGGTATATCATATATATAGAATCATTATATTGTTATAATTATTATTTACTAAAATTAAAAATCATTATCATACCCATCCAAAAAATAATGTTTTGAATAACAATTACACTACGATGCGGAGACGGTAAGCCGTACGTACGCACGTATGGTGACATGTCATTCAAAAGATGGATAGAATACTAAATATGTTTGAACCGTATTTATAATAACATCACATTATATAATATATTATGGAGTTATTATTTTAGAATGGAAATAACATATAAATAAGAAGTTAAAGAAGAAAGGAAATTGAACGAGAGTGGTAAAAACATTACAACTTCTTCGTGTTCCTCCTGTTGAATTGACCAAAGGGCTCCATAAGTTAAATTTTTATCTAACAAAGGCCCTTAGGTTAATGTGAGTGTTGTTGGTAGGATATTTTGGTAGGGGATGGCCTTGCCAAAAGGCTTTTAAATTTTGAATTAATGAATTCAGAGAGTTCCCTTTTATAAGAGGGGTGAGGGGTACCTTAAAAAAAACTAGAAATATTATTTTATAATAAAGTCATATTCGGTTTTTAATGATTCCAAACTGATTTATTTAGAGGATAAGGTGGGGTTGGTATGGGTCGAATTAATCTCAACAAATAGGTTTTAGTCAGGTTTAGGTCTCTTTATAAACCATATCTTTTACTTTTAAATCTTAGTTAATTAGTTTGACATTTACCATGTGCCTTTGTATTTTTTTATTATATAGTTGATAATCATTCTATATACATCCATTCGACCCCCAAGTGGTCCATTAATGATACACCTATCATTATATAAGTACTTTATCCATACATTATATTTTTACGAATATAAAATGAATTAATAATATAATATTTGTTTTCAAAACACTTTTATGTCAATTTAGACACTATTTAATAATTGATTTTTGATAATGTCTTAACAACAATATTAATTCAATCAATATTCATTTAAGCAATCCTAGAATGTCATATTAACCAATAAAATTTGTGGATGTAATCAAAACATTCAAATTATATTTATTTTATCATTTATAAAACCAATTATTTGATTTAATAAGGAAAATACTGGATCACTATTGTGTAATAAATAAATTTAATTATTCAATGTCTAAAGATTTTAAATCAAATATAATTATGTAGGATATATTTTTATCTTTATAATTATTATTTGTAGTTGAAAATATAACATAAATATCTCTATGAAAAAATTATTTTTTAAAAGATATATGCTTATGTCATTTTTGTATTTACTTTGACTTATTTAATATAAAGTGTCATTATCACTAACAAGGGGATCCTTGAGGTCCCAAATTCGACAAATATATTTCCATGGTCGGACAAGTATCAACCAATAGAGTTAGGACACATTTTTGGGTAATTTAATATTATTATAATATTATTTTATTACCCTTAATTACAGTATTTACCCTTTAACCAGGTTAAATATTATATTTACCGAAATAATTATTCAAAATGTCTAAAAATAAAAGTTACCTATTTACACAATTTGGAAATCCTGATTATAAATATTGAATATATTTTTCTAAACTCAAAACAAATAAGTGGAAGATATTAATTTAAAGTTAATTCTCGCTTTCAAAACAAAAAGCGTGTTTTTAAGAAATAATAACTATCAACAGATTGACACTTGTTTATGTCCGGTATAAATGTTAAATTTCATTCAATGACCAACATTGTATTAAATAGTTTAAATATATTATTAATATACATTAAAACCACTCAAATGAATAATTTATTACTATTTATTATTTTGATTAAAATAGATAATTTTAATTAAAATTCAGTAATTATCACTATTCATCAAAATATTAAAGTTATCCGAAAAGTAAAAAAAATTCAATATGAGCTAAATTCAATATTCTCAATCAAAAAATGAAATTAATTTTGAATGATAAAATGTATAAAATTTCAAAAAGTTGTTATTACAATTCATAATGGCTAGTTTGATTGGTTGTGGTGTGTGTTAGAACTCAATGTTTCGTACAATACAAGATATTGCATTATTGAATGAGAAGGGTACCATTGAAGCTTTGGGTGTTACATTCTCACATCCATCAAATAATTTTTTCCTTGAAATTTGAAATTGTTTTTCGAAAATAAAAGGTTGAAAATAGAAAATTACATTGGGAAAACCTACAACAGAAATTAGGTTAATAAAATTTAGTTATAATAATAGGAAAAGATAAATGAAATGGTCACCACCAATTTATGATATCAATTTGGAAAACATTTGTAACAACTCGAGATTTTATGAGAATTATTCCTTTTAATTTCATTGATGTCTTGTATTTCATGCTACTCCAAAATTATATTGCCCTATACGTAACACCGTATTAGCTTGCAGTATACGCAATACTAATCTTGGATCGT
The DNA here is from genome assembly GCA_963277665.1 of Viscum album. Lineage (NCBI taxonomy): Eukaryota > Viridiplantae > Streptophyta > Magnoliopsida > Santalales > Viscaceae > Viscum > Viscum album. The sequence continues at coordinate 1,678,591,078 of OY728133.1, forward strand.
GTTAAACACAATTTCATGTTTGTTTGATAGTAGTTATTTAATGCAACATCGAGTGTATATATATATATATTCAATTTATAAATGAAATATGGTTGGATTTAGTTATACAAAACAACAAAGGAGTCTTGTACTACACGCAACCCTGACTTGGCTTTCATTACACGCAATCACGACCTTCCTCGATAGCGTTTCTTTTACGTAATACCGGGTTTCACTAAACAATGATATATTATTAAAATAATATATAAACTAGCCATTATGAATAGTAATAATAACTTTTTGAAATTTTATAAATTTTATCTTTCAAAATTGAATTCATTTTTGGATTCAGAATATCGAAATTAACTTAGGGTGAGTATTTCGTATTTTTCTGAAAACATTCAATTTTTTATGAATAGTAAGTTACTATTTAAAAACCGACTTTTTAATTAAACAATTATTTATTTTATTTAAGTTTATTTTAAGTTAAAATAGATACAAAATACTGATATAAGTTCAATGTAATTCATTGGAGTCAGTTTATAATAATTTTAGAGATATAAAAATTATATTGAACTTTTCACCGTCTTTACCCAACTCCTAGATGATTTTGCAAATTTACATAAAACATAATTTTACCACTTCTGTGAGTAGAATTTCATAAATACAAGATACAACTTGATGTCTGTAAATAAATGTGGTTCAATGAGATAAAAATAATTTTTGGTGAATAGTATCTTTTTACTTTTATTTACCGCGGTTAATAGTAAATAGGGTAATTAAGGTTAAAAATGATATTACTATTACCCTAACACATGTCCTAATTTTATTGGATAAGTGTAATTCGACCAAAAAAAACATAGGAATATAATATTATCATTTTGGTCTACTTGGATTAGATTAGGACATTTAATATTATTTTATTTAAAGAAGAGTTAAAAGAGTTTAAATCAATGTTTAATAACTAAAACATTTTTCATATAGGGATATACATAAGATAAATTCGACTATAAATATTCATCAGAAAGCTAAAAGATTTCCTACATAATGGTTTTTTATTTATAATTTTTAGACAATAAATAATTTAATTTATTTATGACACAACGATGATGCAGAAATTACCTTATTAAGAAAATATTAACATTATTGATGTTATAAATTCCCAAATAAATCTAATTTAAAACTTTTTACAAATTAAACTAATTTTATAGATTAATATGACATGTTATTATTGATTTAATTAAAATTGTTCGAACTTATCATTATTTTATGATTTTCACAAAAATCAATTACCAAATAGTGTCAAAATTGACCTAAAATATTTTTTAAAACAATTATTATATTATTAATTTTTATTTTTCCTAAAAATCTAAGGATCACCCAAATGACTTAAATAAGGACATATATATTAATAATGAACCACATGGTGTTCGTTTGGCTTTTTATAATATGTTTATTAACAATATTAGGTAAAAAACAAGAAGACACGGTAAAAGATAAATTATTTATCTTAGAGTTAAATCTAAATGATAATGTTAAAATAAAAACCTAAACTTTTCTAAATTCTATTGGTTGAGATTATTTCGACCCATCCCCACATTAGCTTTGAAATTAATCAATTTGGAGCTATTAAAAATCGAATGTGACTTTATTATAAAAGAATATTTTGAGTTTTTTCCTAAGGTGCCCCTCACCCCTCTTATAAAAGGGCACCTCCTCCCTCTCCTCCTCACATCCTTTTGAGCCTTGGTTCTTGGAAAAGCCCTAATGATTTCAATTCTCAACTTCCCTTGAAATATAGTAGAGGTTCTGGTCTTCTCCGAAGACCAATTTTAGTTCCCTAAGAAAAGGTTCCATAGAGGCGTGTCAAAGAAGAGGTATTATCCATTACCGATTCTTTCAAGTTTCATTCTTCTTCAACATATTCTTCTATAGTTGTTTCATTATAAAGTAATAACATCAGTATCACCCATATACTTATATGTTATTATATATATGAAACAACCATGTTTCACCTTCTATCTATCCTACGGAAAACCAAATCACCGCACGTGCGTATGTACGAAATATCGTCTCCACACTGTGGTGTAATCTGTTTTTCCAACACAACCTTACATGGATGGGTATAATGATTTAAAGAATAACTATATATAGTTTTTATAACATCATATAGATTCTGAGATATTATATTATAGGATCTAATTGAATTCATTAATTATGGAAATGATATCATCGCTCGTGCGTACGTACGGACAACCGTCTCCACGACGCGATGTGATTCATTCTCCATGATAACCATTCAAGAATGATTATAATGTATGTATAATGAAAAATAATTGTATATATAACATAATAATTCTACTTTAATTATGTATATATATATATATTTCATCTACTTACTTCCATTAAAGTCAATAAGGAAAGTAAAACAGCGTCCATGCATACGTACGGCCTACCGTCTCCAAGAATGGTGTGTTTCATTTCATTTATTTATCTATTATATATATATATTAAATATATATGATATATAAATCATTTTTTACATTCTTTATGTAAGTAAATCAAGATATAAGTAATAATAATATCAACAATAACAAGTCTAAATTCATACGATAAATGAAACGATTTTACCCAAAACGCTACTTTAACATGGAATTTACAAAAGAACATGTAATATAAAGTCATAAGTGAACCATATATGATATCATAACAATGAATATGATTCTGTAATAAGTCAATGACATTATTTGAATCATTATACGGGAGGTTCGGATACATACGAAGCATATCAGACATAAGGTAAGGGATAACTTTTCCAATATCATTTTTAACCGAGATTGATTTTTCGTAAGTATTTTCTGGGGTTATATTTTTCATCAATGTCCCTGTTTTATAAAATTTTTTCAGTTATTTTTAAAGAGTTATTTACCCATTTTTGAATTTTTATAAATTGTATTTATGGAATCATTCTTTTACATGACACTTTTTGACTTTTTCAACAAAATTACGAGAAAAATGTTTTTTTAAATTATACGGCATGAAAGGATTTTTACGATTTTATAAAGCCATATTTTCATAAAGCATCCATCAAATGATTTCATAAATATTTTCAACAAAATATTTTTTTTAAAATTGCATGAAATTTTGTGAAAAGAAAACGATTTTGAAGAAGAAAGGATATTTTCCTCAAGAATTCTTTTCAAGTGTTTTATCAAAACCATTTTCTATCTAAGATGACATTATTTCATATGTGTATCTTTCAAGTATAATGTATCTATGATTTACATGGTTTCACTTTTCTTATTATGAAATGAAATCCATTTCTTTTATATGGATTATGTGATGATAGGATGATGTTTATGAAACCCATTTTATTCGTTGTGTTATTATGAATGATGTATATTTATTTTGTGGAACATGTAAGAATGATTTCATTATGAGATGAGTTTGTAACAACCCAAGATTTTATAAGAATTATTCTTTTTAATTTCATTGATGTCTTGTGTTTTACGCTACACCAAAATTATCTTGCTCTATATGCAACATCGTATTAGCTTGCAGTATACGGAACACTAATCTTGGATCGTGTTAAACACAATTTCAAGTCCGTTTGATAGTAGTTATTTAATGAAACATTGAGTGTATATATGTATATACGAAATATGGTTGGATTTTGTTATACGCAACAACAAAGGAGTCTTTCACTACACACATCCCTGACTTGACTTGCATTACACGCAATCGCGACCTTCCTCGATAGCGTGTGTTGTACGCAATACCGGGTTTTACTAAACAACGATACAATATTAAAATATTATATAAACTAGCCGTTATGAATAGTAATAACCACTTTTTGAAAATTTATAAATTTTATCTTTCAAAATGGACTTCATTTTTGGATTCAGAATACCAAAATTAGCATAGGGTAAAATTTTGGTATTTTTCTGAAAACATTCATTTTTTTATGAATAGTGAAACCACTAAGTGGTAGTTAAAAAAACTGAATTTTTCATAAAACATAATTTTACCACTTCTGTGAAGGGAATTTCAAAAATCCGAGAGATATGGTTTATATCAGTATGTAAAATGTGGTTCAATGAGATAAAAATAATTTTTGGTGAATAGTAACTTTTTACTTTTTTTACCGCGGTTAATAGTAAATAAGGTAATTAAAGGAAAAATGATATTACTGTTACCCTAACAGATGTCCTAATTCTATTAGATAAGTTTAATTCGACCAAAAACAACCTTATGAATATAATATGTCCATTTAGGTCCACATGGATTTGATTAGAACATTTAATATTATTTTATTTAAAGAATAGTTAAAACAGTTAAATTCAAAGTTTAATAACAAAAACATTTTAAATATAGGGTTATACATAAGATAAGTTAGATTATAAATATTCATTAGAAATCTAAAAAGCTTTACTACATAATTGTATTTTATTTATAATTTTTAGACTTCAAATAATTTAATTTATTTGTGACACAATGATGATGCAGTAATTACCTTATTAAGAAAATATTAACATAATTGATGTTATAAATGCCCAAATAAATGTAATTTGAGACATTTTATGACTTACACTAATTTTCTAGGTTAATATGACATGTTAGTGTTGATATAAGTAACTGTTTTAGAGCATATCATTCTGTTATGAATTTCATAAAAATCATGTACCAAATAGTGTCAAAATTGACGTAAATTATTTTTTAAAACAAATATTATATTATTAATTGTTATTTAATTCCGAACAATATAAGGTTCCACAAAATGACATAGATAATGATATATATATTAATAAAAAACAACTAGGGGTTAGTTTGGCTTGTTATGGTAAGTTTATTAGATATATAGTGTAAGGAAACAAAAAGACACCGTAAAAGATAAATTATTTAACTTAGAGTTAAATTTAATTGATAAGGTTGAAATAATAACCTAAACTTGTCTAAATCCTATTGGATGATAGTATTGCGACCCATTCCCACTTTATCTTCAAAATAAGACCCTTTGGAAGCATTATAAACCGAATTTGACCTTAATATAAAATAATATATTGAGATTTTCCTAAGGTGCCCCTCTCCTCCCTTATAAAAGGGCACCTCCTCCTTCTCCTCCACACCCCTCTTTGAGCATTCTATCTCGGCCAACCCCTGCAAAAATCTATTCTCCACTTCCCTAGTATCATCCTAGAGGTCCTGGTCTTTTTCGAAAACCATTCTTATTTCTCTAAAAGGAGGTAAAAGTCGCGTCAAAAAGAGGTAATATCCATTACCGATCTTTTTCAATTTATTTCTTCTTCAACTTCTTCTTCTTTAGTTGTTTCATGATAAATTAATAACATAAGTATTACTTATATACGTATATGTTATTATAATTATGAAACAACCCTAATTAATCTTCTATCCATCCTACGGAAAAATAAAATCACCGCACGTGCGTACGTATGGAATACCGTCTCCACGCCGTGGTGTAATCAATTTTCCACCACCACCATAATTGGATGGGTATAATGGTGTAATGAGTAACTATATATGATTATTATAATGTGATATTGATACTGAAATAGTATACATACACTTCAACACAACTCCACGACCATGGGAACGATATCATCGCTCGTGCGTACGTACGGACTACCGTATCCACGATGCGGTGAGATTCATTCTCCAGGTTAACCATTCAAGAATGATTATAAAGTATATATAATGAATAATAATTAGACATATGACATGGTAAATCTACTGGATTTATGTATATATATATGTATGTCATCTACTTACTTCCATTCAAGACAATATGGAAAGGAAAACAGCATTCATGCATACATACGGACTACCATCTCCATGAACGGTGTGTTTCATTTCATTTATCTATCTATTATATATATATATATACTGAATATATATGATATATAAATCATGTTTTATATTCTTAAAGTAATTAAATCATGATATAAGTAATAATAATGTCAGGAAACAACATGTCCAAACGCCTACGATAAATGAAACGATTTTACCCAAAACGCTTTTTGAAAGAACGAGTAATTTAATGTCATAAGTAAACCATATATGATATAATAACAATGAATATAATCCTGTAATAAGTCAGTAACATTATTTAAATCAATATACAGGAGGTTCGGATATGTACGAAGAAAATCGGACCTGAGGTAAGGGATAAGTTTGCAATCTAATTTTTTTTATCCGAGATTGATTATGCATAAGTATTTACTATGGTTATGTTTATCATCCATGTCCATAATTTCTCAAAATGTTTTTACAAAATCTTTACTATTATTCCATGTATGTTTAATGTCATTTTTACCCTTTTACCACATGGTAGGGAAGGAATCTTTTGTTGTTTTCCATACGTGGTACTTTTTGACTTTTCCGACAAAAGTACGAGAAGAATGTCTTTTTTTAACTTATACGACATGAAAGGATTTTTATGGTTTTATAAAGACTAATTTTCATGAAGCTTCCTCAAAATTATTTCATGTCTATTTTCAAAAAAATCCTTTTCTTTTAAAATTTCATGACATTTTATGAAAGGAAAATGATTTTTACAAAGAAATAATATTTTTCTCAAGAATTAATTTCAAGGGTTTTATCAAAACCATTTTCCATCTAAGATAACAATATTTCATAAGTGTATGCTTTAAGTATAATGTATCTATGATTTACATGGTTTCAATTTTCTTATTATGATGATTATATCCATTTCTTTTATATGGATTATGTGATGATGGGATGAGGTTTATGAAGCCCATTTCTTTTCATTGGGTTATTATGAATGTTGTATGCTTATTTTGTGGCACAATAAGAATGATTTCATTATGATATTGGTGCTACCTATATCTCCCACCAATGCATTGGGTAAATATTTATATCTCCTAAGATAGACATGACTGGAACGGTATGTTAATCTGATTTAGTACAGGACTGGAATGAGGAGTGAACTCGATTCAGAAAGGGACTTTTTCCACTAAGATGGTCTGGGATGCAATGCCTTGGCTACTATGGAAATCATAAGAAATTCTTAAAGGATGTCACAATTACATGTTTTATTCCCATGCTATTTTATTATGATTAATGTTTCTTTATGATATATGCCTTACGTACTTCCATGATTTATGTCTTTGCTCATGATTTTGATGTTTAGATTTTATGTTCAATTTATTGCATTCAAATGTTTGTGGATTATTTCTTGATCTTTATGCTTAACCTTACTGTGCATTTGAGCTCACCCTTTTATATGTTTTCATTTCCCCAGGATTCTAAGCTAGGATTTAGGTAAGAAAACAAAAGGTGAAGATCTTTATGGGAGATGTTGAAGATCTTTCACCATGATTAGAAAATTATTTCTCTAAGTTTCCAAAGACACTAAACTATTACGGTCTTTATGTCTTTGTTTTCATTATGGATCAAGTATTTCTCAAATGTAATGTCATGTCCATGTACGTCATGCTTCGGGTCTCAACAGTTGGTATCAGAGGAAAGGTTGTGTCAACCTTTGGAAACTAGGATGCGAGAACTTTAGTGAGATCGTGAGAACTTTAGTGAGATCCCTACAAATATTTCTAAGGTATGTCTAGGGATGTCCCTAAGGTTTAGTAATGTTCCTAAGGATAAGTATAAGTATAGGTTATAGTCCTAGAATTATGATAACGATCTTATAATTTAACCTAAGTTGTTAGATATTGAAGGTACTCTTCCTTTATTATGTTGTTTTACCTATCATGTTTTTTGCCTCTCACACTATTATTTTTGGGTTTTAGAAAATGGATGGAAAGAGGAAGATTCATGATAATGGAGGATATGATGGACAATGGAATGATATTCTTCATGAGCTACCAAATGAAATTAGATCTATAAGTCCATATATCGTTATTATGACTAACCATAAATCTCATAATATGATCAATAATCTCATCTTTGGTAAGTTTCCTAACTCATCTAATAAGAGAAAGATGGAGTTTCTTGATGATTATAGAGGAAAGAAAATTCAATTTCCTCAATGTAAATCATGTGGGAAGAGGCATCAAGGAGAATGTTTCAAAGGAACTGGAAGATGCTTTGGGTGTGGAAAAGAAGGACACAATGCTAGTAATTGTAAAGAAAAAGGTTTAGTTAACCCCATGTAGAAGAATAATGGTATTGCTAAGACATCAACAATGGATAAATGTTTTAAATGTGGGATGTATAGGCATTATGCAAACCAATTCCTTAAGGGAAAATCTCATAAAGAGAATCAGTATGGTCATATGGGTAGTATTTATGTGGATGATGATGAAGAGACTACAAATGATATATGAGATAGAAGAAATGATGATGATCAGTTAGTGGTTTAAGAAGGTAGTGTAATGATTGTCTATTTATCAAGAATAATGTATGGTACTATGGAATAAAGACACATCTAAGGATTGTTACACTTTTGTTTTTCCTAAAGTATTTGAATGTATATGTTGAATGGTACCGGTAACCAAGAAAGGTTATTCAAATACTTTTGGAAGACGGATGATATGTGCATAATTAAAGCACAAGGAGATAGTGATATTTTTGATAGTATTCATGAGCTCATGATTGATATGTGGACTAAGTGATATCATGGTTTGAGTATATTGAAAATTTTCGATCTGGAAAGAGCTAATTTTTGGCAGCATTCGGGTTTTCACTAAGGGTCAATGGGTATTCATTTTTCAAGAGAATAAATGATTAAGGTATTCACGTGTTTGGAATGTGACCAACAAGGTATATCGTATGATATATGGGTAATAAAAGATGGTATTCACATTCTTGGTTGAGGACATTTATAGTAATCGTTTTCTTTATACTATAAGATTGGACAGAAGTATTTTCGATAAGCCAGAAGGTGAAAACGGATTAAGTGGAACATCAGATAGAATTGTTTAAGGCTAGAACTTTTTTTCCAGACTATTTCGGGAATGTTATAATAGTGTAGTTATAGAAAAAGGGACAACCTATAGGATGTGTGCCAACCCATTACGTCGGACAAGGTTGTGGGAATCGAACCCAGAACCGAAGTGCGACGGGCCTTTATCACCTACCACTGGCCTACGAGAAGTCCCTAGTTAGTAGAAACTAGTTTTATTATATTATGTAGTATAATATATGAAATATAAGTCCATTTTAGGAACTATATACGATTAATATCACTATTGATGGACTTATTTATATTTAATAACTTTTTCTATCCTTTTGTTTGAGATAGATGGAATGACCTATCATTCTATTGCTTGATCGCCTAACACTTCACAGAAGTCAAATTCAACTTCATTTCTTTAAGAGATGTAGTGGAAATTGTTCAAGGAACAAACAACAGTGAGATTGTAAAAAAATCAAGTAAGTATTTCTTCTAATTTAAATTTTGAACTTTAAGAAAAGGTTATTAAAATTTTTTTCCTAGTACTCTTATATCTGATGAATCTGATGGTACCTTAGATCATCACAAATCAATGGCTTTGTGATTGTTGGCTCTTTCATAGCCATGTCCTCAACCACTCTCCATCAGAACTTGATGGTTAGATTTTTCTTCCATGTCCATATTTTCACCTAGGTGGAAACCTAATGATTAGTTAATTTGGGTAACTGTTATGTTTCATACTTTAATTTTTAATGTTATGTTTTTCTATTCCATTTTACGATGTGGGTTTCTATTAATGAAACTTTCAAGTAGTAAACAATTTATAAACCCGACAAATTTCGAGGGTGAAATTCCTTTTAAGGGGGGAAGAATGTAACAACCCAAGATTTTATAAGAATTATTCTTTTTAATATCATTGATGTCTTGTGTTGTATGCTACTCCAAAATTATCTTGCGGTATACAGAACATCGTATTAGCTTGCAGTATACGCAACACCAATCTTGGATCGTGTTAAACACAAATTCAAGTTTGTTTGATAGTAGTTATTTAATGCAACATTGAGTGTATATATATATATATAAGAAATATGGTTTGATTTTGTTATACGCAACAACAAAGGAGTCTTGAACTACACGCAGCCCTGAATTGGCTTGCATTACACGCAATCACGACCTTCCTCGATAGCGTGTGTTGTACACAATACCGGGTTTTACTAAACAACGATACAATTTTAAAATATTATATAAACAAGCCTTTATGAATAGTAATAACCACTTTTTGAAATTTTATAAATTTTATATTTTAAAATGGACTTCATTTTTGGATTCAGAATACCGAAATTAGCCTTGGGTGAATTCTGGTATTTTTCTGAAAACTTTCATTTTTTGATAAATAGTGAAACCACAAAGTGGTAGTTAAAAAAAAGTGAATTTTTCATAAAACTTATTTTTACCGCTTTTGTGAAGGGAATTTCAAAAATCCGAGAAACACAATTGATATCAGTATGTATAATGTGGTTCAATGAGATGAATTTTTTTTGGTGAATAGTAACTTTTTACTTTTTTTTACCGCGGTTAATATTAAATAGGGTAATTAAAGGTAAAAATGATATTACTATTACCCTAACACATGTAATAATTCTATTATATAAGTGTAATTCGACCAAAAACAATCTTAGGAATATAATATGACCATTTAGGTCCACTTGTATTTGATCAGGACATTTAATATTATTTTATTTAAAGAATAGTTAAAATAGTAAAAATCAATGTTTAATGACTAAAAAATTTTTAATATAAGATTATACATAAGATAAATTAGATTATAAATATTCATTAGAAAGATAAAAAAGATTTCCTACATAATAGTATTTTATTTATAATTTTTAGACTTCAAATAATTTAATTTATTTATGACACAATGATGATGCAGTAATTACCTTATTAAGAAAATATTAACATAATTGATGTTATAAGTTCCAAAATAAATGTAATTTGAGACTTTTTATGAATTAAACTAATTTTCTAGGTTAATATCACATGTTAGTGTTGATTTAAGTAACTTGGTTTGAACTTATCAATCTGTTACGAATTTCATAAAAATCATGTTCCAAATACCTTCAAAATTGATAGAAATTAGTTTTTAAAACAAATATTATATTATAAATTATTATTTAATTACTAAAAATCTAAGGTTCGGCCAAATGACTTAGATAAGGATATATATATTTATAATAAACAACTTGGGGTTCTTTTGACTTGTTATGGTATGTTTATTTACAATATAGTGTATGAAAACAAAAAGACACGGTAAAAGTTAAATTATTTAACTTAGAGTTAAATATAATTGATAAGGATAAAATAATAACTTAAACTTTTATAAATCCTATTGAATGAGAGGATTTAGACCCATCCCCACTTTATATTCGAAATAAGACCCTTTGCAACCATTATAAACCGAATTTTACATTAATATAAAATAATATTTTGAGATTTTTCTAAGGTGCCCCTCTCCTCCCTTATAAAAGGGCACCTCCTACCTCTCCTACACACACCACATTGAGAATTCAATCTCGGCCAACCCCTTCCAAAATCTCTTCTCCACTTACCTAGTATCGTCCTAGAGGTCCTGGTCTTCTTCAAAAACCATCCTTAGTTATCTAAGAAGAGGTTAAGAAAAGGCCTGTCAAAAAGTGGTAATATCCATTACCGGTCTTTTTCAATTTCGTTCATCTTCAACTTCATCTTCTTTTGTTGTTTCATGATAAAGTAATAAAATCAGTATTAATTATATACTGATATGTTATTATAAATATGAAACATCCCTAATTCACCTTATATCCATCCTACGGAAAAATGAAATCATCGCGCGTGCGTACGTACGGAATACCGTCTCCACACCGTGGTGTACTCAATTTTCCACCACCACCATAATTGGATGGGTATAATGGTGTAATGAGTAATTATATATGATTATTATAATGTGATATTGATACTGAAATAGTATACATACACTTCAACACAATTCCATGACCATAGGAACGATATCATCGCTCGTGCGTACGTACGGACTACCGTCTCCACGACGCGATGAGATTCATTGTCTATGTTAACCATTAAAAATGATTATAAAATATATATAAAGAATAATAATGAAATATATGTCATGGTAAATCTACTGGATTTATGTATATATAAATGTATGTCATCTACTTACTTTCATTCAAGACAATATGGAAAGGAAAACAACGTTCATGCGTACATACGGACTACCGTCTCCATGAACGGTGTGTTTCATTTAATTTATCTATCAATTATATATATATATATATACTGAATATATAAGATATATAAATCATGTTTTATATTCTGAATGTATGTAAATCATGATATAAGTAATAATAATGTTAAGAAACAACAAGTCCAAACACATATGATAAATGAAACGATTTTACCTAAAACGCTTCTTGGAAGAACGAGTAATTTAAAGTCATAAGTAAACCATATATGATATCATAACAACGAATATAATCCTATAATAAGTCAATAACATTATTTAAATCATTATACAGGAGGTTCGGATACGTATGAAGCAAATCAGACCTAAGGTAAGGGATAACTTTGCAATCTCATTTTTTTTATCTGAGATTGACTATGCGTAAGTATTTACTGGGGTTATGTTTATCATCCACGTCCATAATTTCTCAAAATGTTTTTAAAAAATAATTACTATTCTTCCATGTATGTTTAAAGACATTTTTACTTTTTTACCACAAGGTATGGAAGGAATCTTTCATTGTTTTCAATACGAGTTACTTTTTGACTTTTCCGACAAAAGTACGAGAAGAATATCTTTTTTTTAACATATATGGCATGAAAGGATTTTTACAGTTTTATAAAGCTTTATTTTCATGAAGCTTCCTCAAAATGATTTCATGTCTATTTTCAACAAAATCCTTTTCATTAAAAATTTCATGACATTTTTTGAAAGGAAAATGATTTTTACAAAGAAAGAATATTTTCCTCAAGAATTAATTTCAAGGGTTTATCAAAACCATTTTCCATCTAAGATAACAATATTTTATAAGTGTATGCTTCAAGTATAATGTCTCTATGATTTACATTGTTTCAATTTTCATATTATGATGATTATATCCATTTCTTTTATATGGATTATGTGATTATGGGATGATGTTTATGAAACCCATTTCTTTTCATTGAGTTATTATGAATGATGTATGTTTATTTTGTGGCACAAGTAAGAATGATTTCATTATGAGATGGGTGGGACCTATATCTCCCTCCAATGCATTGGGTAAAGATTTATATATCATGAGATAGACATGACTGGAAAGATATGTTAATCCGATTCAGTACAGGACTGGAAGGAGGAGTGAACTTGATTTAGAAAGGGACATTGTCCACTAAGATGGTCTTGGCAGCAATGCCTTGGCTACTATGGAAATCATAACAAGTGCTTAAAGGATGTCACAATTACATGTTTTATTTCCATGCTATTTTATCATGATTAATGTTTCATTATAATATATGCCTTACGTACTTCAATGATTTATGTCTTTGCTGATGATTTTGATTTTTAGATTTTATGTTCAAGTTATTGCATTCAAATGTTTATGGATTCTTTCATAATCTCTATTCTTACCCTTACTGAGCATTTGAGCTCACCCTTTTATATGTTTTCTTTTCACCATGATTGAAATCTAGGATTTAGGTATGAAAACAAAAGATGAAGATCTTTATGGGAGATGTTGAAGATCGTTCACCGCAATTAGATGATTATTTCTCCAAGTTTCTAGAGACACTAAACTATTATGGTTCTTGAGTGTTTGTTTTCATTATGTATCAAGTATTCTACAAATGTAATGTCATGTCCATGTATGTCAAGCTTCGGGTCTCTACAGGGTGGGACCTATATCTCCCTCCAATGAATTGGGTAAAGATTTATATCACATTAGATAGACATGGCTAGAACGGTAGGTTAATCCGGTTCAGTACAGGACTGGAATGAGGAGTGAACTCGATTCAGAAAGGGGCTTTGTCCACCAAGTTGATCTTGGCAGCAATGCCTTGGCTACAATTGAAATCATAAAAGTGCTTAATGGATGCCACAATTACATGTTTTATTCCCATGTTATTTTATCAAGATTAATGTTTAATTATGATCTATGCCTTATATACTTCCAAGATTTATGTCATTGCACAAGATTTTGATGTTTAGATTTTATGTACATGTTTTTTCACTCAAATATTTATGGATTGTTTTTTGTTCTCTATGATTTCAATTACTAAGCATTTGAGCTCACCCTTTATATTTTTTCTTTTCCCCATGATTTAATGAATGTTTTTAGGTAAGAAAACCAAAGGTGAAGATCTTTATGGGAGATGTTGAACATCTTCCACCATGATTAGAAGATCATGTTCCCAGTTTCCAAAGACACTAAACTATTACGGTCCTTGAGTGTTGATTCTTGTTATGTATTAAGTATTTCAAAAAATTAATGTAATGTCCTTGTATGTCAAGCTCCGAGTCTTTACAGTTGGTATCAGAGAAAAGGTTTAGTCAACCTTTGGAAACTAGGATCTTAGAACTTTAGTGAGATCCCTAGAGATATTTCTAAGGTTGGTCTATGGATTTCTCTAAGGTTTAGTAATGTCACAAAGGTTATATATAAGTATAGTTTATAATACTATAATTATGGTAACAATCGTAGAATTTAACCTTAGATGTTAGATATTGAAGGTACTCCCCCATGATTATGATTATATTCTCTCACACTATTATTTTTGGGTTTTATAAAATGGCTGAAAACAATAAGATTCATGATAATATGGAATATGATAGACAATGGAATGATATTCTTCATGATCAAGAAAATGAAATGGGATTTGGAAGCCGAAACATCGTTATTATGCCTAATTAGCAATCTCATAATATGATCAATAATCTAAACATTGGTATGTTTCCCGTCTCAGATAATAAGAGAAAGATGGAGTTTCATGATGATAATAGAGGGGAGAAAGTTCATTTTCCCTCATGTAAATCATGTGGGAAGAGGAATCATAGAGAATGTTTCAATGGAACTGGAAGATGCTCTGGGTGTGGAAAACAAGGATATAAAGCAAGTAAGTGTAAAGGAAAAGTTTCATTTAACACCATGGATGAGAATAATGGTATTTCTACGACATCAACAATGGTTAAATGTTGTAAATGTGGAATGCACGGGCATTATGCAAACCAATTCCCTATGGGAAGATCTCGTGAAGAGAATCAGCATGGTTGTATGGGTAGAATTTATGTTGATGATGATGAAGAGACTACAAATGATATATAAAATGAAAGAAGTGATGAGAAATAAAATGGAAAAGCTCAGTCAGTGGTTTAAGAAGGTAGTGTAATGATTATAGGAATAAAGTATGGTACTATGGATTAAAAAAATCAATGGATTATTACATGGTTTCATTTTCTTGTGTTTTGAAAGTATATGATGAATGGTAGCTATAACCATGAATGGTTATTCGAATATTTTTGTAAGGTAGATGATATGTGCATAATGAAAGGATAAAGAGATAAAGAGATGTTTAATAGTATTCATGAGCTCATGAGTGATATAAGGACAGAGTGATATCATGGTTTGAGTATACAGAATTTTGGGATTTTTGTATCTGGGAAGAATTAACTTTTGACAGCATTCATGTTTTCACTATGGTTTAATGGGTATTTATTTTTCAAGAAAATACATGATTAATGTATTCACATGTTTGGAATGTGACCAACAAGATATATCGTATGATATATGGAGAATAAAAGATGGTATTCACATGTTTGGTTGATGACATATCTAGTAATCATTTCCTTTATAATATTGGATAGAAGTATTTTCGATAAGCCTAAAGGGTGGAATGGATTATGTTGGACATCAGATAGAATTGTTTAAGGCTGGAACTTTTTTCAATACTATTTTTGGAATGTTATAATAGTGTTGTTTTAGAAAAAGGGACAACCCATAGGACGTGTGACAACCCATCGCGTTGGACAAGGCTGTGGGAATCGAACCCACAACCGAAGTTTGATAGGCCTTTATCGCCTACCACAGGCCTATGAGAAGTCCCCGGATAGTAGAAAAGAGATTTATTTTATTAAGAAGTATGATAATTGAAGTATAAGTCCATTTTTGGAATCATATACGATTAACCATACCATTGATGGACGTATGTATATTTGATAACTTTTTTTAACCTTTTGTTAGAAACATATGGAATGACTCATCATTCTATCACATGATCTGCAAACACTACACGAATGAAAAATTCAACTTCATTTCATTAATATATGAAGTGGAAATTTTTCAAGGCACGAACAACAGTGAGATTGTACCAAAATCAAGTAAATATTTTTTTTAATTAGAAAATTCTCCAACATTAGAGAAATGATCTTGAAAACCAAAAATGTCGTCCTAGTACTCTTATATCTGATAAATTAGATGGTACCTTAGATCATCACAAATCTATGGCTTTGTGATTGTTAGCTTTTTCATACCCATGTCCTCTACCACTCTCCATCAGAACTTAATGGTTAGGTTTATCTTCCAAATCCATATTATCACCTATGTGGAAACTCAATGATTGGTTAATTTGGGTGACCATTACGTTTCATACTTTAGTTTTTAATGTTATGTTTGGATATTCCTTTTACGATGTGGGTTTCTATGAATCAAAACTTTCAAGTAGTAAACCATTTATAACTCCAATGAATTTCGACGGAGAAATTCATTTTAAGGGGGTAGAATGTAACGACCTGAGATTTTATGAGAATTATTATTTTTAATTTCATTGATGTCTTGTGTTGCATGCTATTCCAAAATTATATTCTGCAATACGCAACACCGTATTAGCTTGCAGTATACACAACACTAATCTTGAATCATGTTAAACACATTTTTATGTTTGTTTGATAGTAGTTATTTAATGCAACATTGAGTGTATATATATATATATTCAATCTTTAAATGGAATGTGGTTGGATTTAGTTATACGCAACAACAAAGGATTCTTGTACTACACGCAATTGTGACTTGGCTTTTATTACACGCAATCGTGACCTTCCTCAATAGTGCGTGTTGTACGCACTACTGGGTTTCACTAAAAAACGATATATTATTAAAATAATATATAAACTAGTTGTTAAGAATAGTAATAACCAATTTTTAAAATTTTATAAATTTTATCAATCAAAATAGACTTCATTTTTGGACTCGGAATATCGAAATTTGCTTAGGGTGAATTTTTCATGTCTTTCTGAAAACTTTCAATTTTTGATGAATAGTGAGTTACTATTTAAAAATAGACTTTGTAATTAAATAATTATTTATTTTATTTAAATTTATTCTAATTCAAAATAGATACAAAATACCTATATAAGTTCAATGTAATTCATTGGAGTCAGTTTATAATAATTTTAGAGACATAGAAACTATATTGAACTTTTCACCGTCTTTTACCCACCTCCTTGAAGATTTTGAAAATTTACAAAAAAATTAATTTTACTGCTTCTGGGAGTGAAATTTCAAATATCTGAGAGACACGGTTGATGTTAGTAATAAAAATGTGTTTCAATGTGATAAAAATAATTTTTGGTGAATAGTAACTTTTTACTTTTATTTACCGTGGTTAATAGTAAATAGGGTAATTAAGGGTAAAAATGATATTACTGTTACCCTAATACATGAATTAATTTTATTGGATAAGTGTAATTCGACAAAGAACAACTTTAGGAATATAATATTATCATTTAGGTCCACTTGGATTAGATTAGGACATTTAATATTATTTTATTTAAAGAAGAGTTAAAAGAGTTAAAATAATAGTTTTATAAATAATACATTTTTAATATAGGGTTATACATAAGATAAATTCGACTATTAATCTTCATTAGAAAGCTAAAAGATTTCCTACATAATGGTTTTTTTATAATTTTTAGACTTTAAATATTTTAATTTATTTATGACACAACGATTATGCAGTAATTACCTTATTATGAAAATATTAACATAATTGATGTTATAAATGCCCAAATAAATTGAATTTATGATGTTTTATGAATTAAACTAATTTTATAGGTTAATATGACAAGTTATTATTGATTTAATTAACTTTTTTCGAACTTATCATTCTGTTATGATTTCACAAAAATCAATTACCAAATAGTTTCAAAATTGACAAAAAATAGTTTTTAAAACAAATATTATATTATTAATTGTTATTTTTCCTAAAAATCTAAGGATCATCCAAATGACTAAGATAAGGATATATATTAATAATAAACCACATGGGGTTTGTTTGGTATGTTATAGTACGTTTATTAACCATATAGGGTAAGAAAACAAGAAGACACAGTAAATGTTAAATTATTTAACTTAGAGTTAAATCTAAATGATATGGTTAAAATAGAAACCTAAACTTGCCTAAATTCTATTGGATGATAGGATTTTGACCCGTCCCCACCTTACTTCTAAATAAATCAATTTTGAGCTATTAAAAACCGAATGTCAGTTTATTATAAAATAATATTTTGAGTTCTTCCTAAGGTGTCCCTCACCCCTCTTATAAAAGGGAACCTCCTCCCTCTCCTCCTCACATCCTTTTGAGCCTTGATTATTGGCCAAGCCCCGCGCATTTCCATTCTAAACTTCCCTATCAAGATACGAGAGGTTCGGGTCTTCATCAAAGACCAATTTTATTTCCCTATGTGAAGGTTTCAAAGAGGCGTGTCAAAGAAGAGGTAATATCCATTACCGATTCTTTCATGTTTTTTTCTTCTTCAACTTCTTCATCTTTAGTTATTTCATTATAAAGTAATCACATCAGTATCACCCATATACTGATATGTAATTATAAATATGAAACAAACCTATTTCACCTTCTATCCATCCTACGGAAAACGAAATCACCACGCGTGCGTACGTACGGAATACCATCTCCACACCGTGGTGTAATCTATTTTTCCAACACCACCTTACATGGATGGGTATAATGGTGTAAAGAATAACTATATATAGTTATTATAACATCATACTGATTCTGAGATATTATATTATCCACTCCAATTCAATTCAATAATTATGGGAATGATATCGTCCCTCGTGCGTACGTACGGACTACCGTCTCCACGATGCGATGTGAATCATTCTCCATGATAACCATTCAAGAATGTTTATAATGTATGTATAATGAATAATAATGGTATATATAACATAATAATTATAATGGACATATGTATATATATATATATATATATTTTATCTACTTACTTCCATTCAAGTCAATAAGGAATGGAAAACAGCGTTCTTGCGTACGTACGGCCTACCCTCTCCATGAACGATGTGTTTCATTTCATTTATCTATATATTATATATATATATATTGAATATATATGATATATAAATCATTTTTTACATTCTGTAAGTAATTAATTCAAGATATAAGTAATAATAATATCAATAATAACAAGTCTAAATGCTTACGATAAATGAAACGATTTTACCCAAAACGCTACTTTTACATGGAATTTACAAAAGAACGGGTAATATAAAGTCATAAGTGAACCATATATGATGTCATAACAATGAATATGATTCTGTAATAAGTCAATGACATTATTTAAATCATTATACAGGAGGTTTGGATACATACAAAGCATATTGGACATAAGGTAAGGGATAACTTTTCCAATCTCGTTTTTATCCGAGATTGTTTATTCGTAAGTATTTACTGTGGTTATATTTTTCATCCATGTCCCTGTTTTCTAAAAATTATTTCCTGTATGTTTAAAGTCATTTTTACCCATTTTTGACTTTTAATAAATGGTATGTAAGTAATCATTCTTTTACGTGACACATTTTGACTTTTCTGACAAAAGAATGAGAAAAAATCTTTTTTAACTTATTCGGCATGAAAGAAATTTTTCAGTTTTATAAAGCCTTACTTTCATAAAGAATCCTCCAAATGATTTCATAACTATTTTCAACAAAATATTATTCTTATAAAATTACATGGCATTTTGTGAAAAGAAACTGATTTTTAAAAAGAAAAGATATTTTCCTCAATAATTCTTTTCAAGAGTTTTATCAAAACCATTTTCTATCAAAGATGAAATTATTTTCTATATGTATGTTTCAAGTATAATGTATCTATTATTTAAATGGTTTCAATTTTATTATTATGAAATGAATTCCTCTTCTTTTATACGGATTATGTGATGATGGGATGATGTTAATGAAACCCATTTTATTTGTTGGGTTATTATGAATGATGTATGTTTATTTTGTGGCACAAGTAAGAATGATTTCATTATGAGATGGGTGGGACCTATATATCCCTCCAATTCATTGGGTAATGATTTATATCTCATGAGAGAGATATGGTTGGAATGGTAAGTTAATCTGGTTTAGTACAGGACTGGAATGAGGAGTGAACTCGATTCAGAAAGGGAATTAGTCCACCAAGATGGTCTTGGTAGTAATGCATTGGATACTATGGATATCATAATAGTTGCTTAATGGATTCCACAATTACATGTTTTTATTCCCATGTTATTTTATCAGGATTAATGTTTCATTATGATCTATGCTTTATATACATCCATTATTTATGTCTTTGCTAAAGATTTTGATGTTTAGATTTTATGTACAAGTTTTTGCACTCATATATTTATGGATTGTTTTATGTTCTCTTTGCATACCCTTACTGAGAATTTGATCTCACCCTTTATATGTTTTCTTTTCCCAAGGATTTAAAGAAAGGATTTAGGTAAGAAACCCAAAGGTGAAGATATTTATGGGAGATGTTGAAGACCTTTGACAATGAATAGAAGATCATGTTCTGAGTTTCCAAAGACACAAAACTATGACGGTCCTTGAGTGTCGATTCTTGTTATGTATTATGTATTTCGCAAAATTAATGTAATGTCCTTGTATGTCAAGCTTTGGGTCTCTACAACATTGGTGGAATTTAGAGAAATATAATTGGAGGAAAAACGTAAATATTTATAGGTAGTGATCGATGTCATTATTAAAAAACAGGTGTAAAATTGAGGGCTTAAAATTCATTAATTTATGATAATTTAAAATAACATTGGTAAAACAAAAAATAAGGTATTAGGATAACAATTTTTTTCTTTTAAGATCCCCTCAATAATTTATAATACTTTATTTCTTCATAGAATAAGAGAAGAAGAAAAATAAATACATGACAATTAGAGTTCCATCCTTTAACTAATTTCTACGACAAACTCATTTTCACTCAAAAAGACAATAGAACTTGAAAAATATTATATTTATCCTATTCGTATGGGGTTCAAAAAAAATAAATTTATAATTTATATACCAGTCCTTTTTAAAAAAATTTCTACATTATTCAGTACAGGACATCACGTGGGTCAGTGGTAGGTGATACACCCTTGTCGCCCTTTGGTTGTTGTTTCATGTCTCGCGGCCTTTCCTGATGTGATGGGTTGTCACCCGACCTCTAGGTTGTCCTTTCATGGAAATCGAAAAATAATCTCAAACTAGAATTATACAAAATAATTCTATCCAAAATTATAGTAAAAAATTTATAAGGAATGCAAACACAATTAAGATTCTTTTTCTGTGTAATAACATGTGAACACATTCATCATTTATTCTTTTAGAACAATACAACATCCTGAATTACCATAAAACCTTATCGATTACAATCATGATCACATATTCCTTATAGAATATTGGATATACTCCTTCTATCCAAAAATGATCTAAACTCCAACAATGATGGAAAATACAAATCATTATTTAGTTTCAAGGGAGTTAAGAATATCCAATATAATTTATCCAAATCAATCATGTATTATTCCAAAATCTCTAGCTCAGTATCAGAACAATATTATGGTTTATCATTCTATCAACCATATATTTTCCAAAAATTTAACCTTCTATTGAGTCAATTTTTTTGGTTCCACACAATCTAATGTCAATAATGAAAAAATACTGTAGTAAAATCATTATATACTTCATAATTATTATAACCAGTATAACGTTGATACAACACTCAAATGACATAATTAATTAATAACAACAAAAGAACTCTAATCATTCCTCCTCATCTGTGGTAGTATCATAATATAATTATTATCTAATATCATCGTTTGGGGTGTACTCTGATGATTTGGACATTGCTTTGCATAGTGTCCCCACTCATTGCAAATAAATTATTGTACATTTGAATCCTTTTTCATACCCTGGCAGTAACTTACTTGATGTCCTTTTTCTCCACAATTATAAAAAACTCCCATTCCCTTTAGGAAAGTTCAAGGGTGTTTCTTCCCACAGTTATCACATATGGGAAAATTATTATTTTCCCTCTTCCCTTTATCATTCTTTTTCTCATCCATCCTTTTCATATAGTGCTTTCTGTCAAAGCCATAGGACTCAGAGAATTCGTTACTTATCTTATTAACATAATATATTATTTCTTCATATGTTGAGAATTCATGGGAGACTATTTCTCTTCTAAATGTTGGCTTAATACTATGACAGATATGATCCTTCTTACTCTTTGGATCATACGTAGTGTTGGAGTACACATTCCTTCTACTTGGAGCCATTTATATAAAATGGCATAAATTAGTTCAGTTTATGAATTGCAATGAATAATTCCAAACTTGTAAAATACATTATGTAGATTGAACAGTTTATAGATATAATCCATTATCATAAAAAAAGTTTTCGTTGAGGAATTATATACTCTTAAACCCTTCATAATGATATGTAAAGAAAATTAGAATTATCCTAAGTGTATCCCTCAAGAGTGTTGTAACCAAGAGTGCAGCAAGGCCTGTTGTCATGCACCAGTTTCTGTTTGAGTCTAGCTCAAAGCGGTGTTTTCGCGTTTTAACCCCAGGTACATCTATGCCAATACCTCCTCTACCTTCTCGTATTCAGACAGGGTTGTATTTCTTATAAATCTCAAAAAATATCTACAATACCAAAATTTTAGAAAGATCTTCTTCGCTAATCCTTGAAGTCCATCTTTGGTTTATGTGCTCTAATAAGATTTTACCTAAATATAGCTTCCATGGTTTGTACTAAAAATTATCTGATACCAACTGTAATGCCCCATCCCCAGTTACCGAGAGTCGGTGCATTATTACACAACATTGGCATGATCACAAAAGATCATTTCTCGAAAGACCGATTAGTTTAGTAGCCTTGGAAACCCTAGATATATTAATAAGTCTTACATTACATCATTAAATGAAAAATTACAACATCATCTTGTCTTTAGATACACTCATACTATCCCTACAGGTCATTCATAAAATACTTATTCGCTTCGTTGGAAAAATAAACTATTTAAATGGGTGAGCTCAGATGCTCAGTTAGGATAACAATATAGCAGAATCATTCATAAATAAGCATAAACATTTAAGGCAATTTATGACCAAAACAAAGGACTTTTAAACTTGATCTTATGCATAATAGGGAAGAAATAAAATTAAATAATGAAATTTACTTATTCACAATGATATTAAACTAGTCTAATAATCAAATGCAATAACATTAACCACTTTCATAATGATGGAATTCATAATTCAAAACTATCATAGCCACATAGTCAAGGCCTAGTCCCAAGTATACAAATACGATTTCGTCAAGGCCTTGTGCCAAGACACTACTTTGTCTCTTGAGACCTACCGATGCATCTAGGAGCTATAGCGTGCTCCACCCGTCACTTATTAAACTTAATGCATTCCTCATATGAAAAGGTTTAAACATAACATAAACGTTCGTATTAAAACTAGCATACGAAATGAAAATACATTCTCCATAAACCATGAATGGTATTAAAATAATACATTCAAAATCAAACATTTAAAAAATACTTCAATACAATATGGATGTTTTGTATCATAATAAATCAACATCAAATAGGCTTAAAATCCATCAATGTTTGTTAACATAGATTAAATCAAATCAATTCGCGAGAAATAACTATTTTTTTAAAATAATTTAATAGTCACATAATTATAAAAGAAAACATTTACTTTGAAAATATTTTTATAATCCTGTAATGGAAGCTTCAATGATAATATAATGGAAGGAAATAGCCGCACACGCTGTATAAGTTAGAAAAATACGTTCCTACCTTAATTCTGACGAAAAGGATAAAAAGAACCCTGTTTGGAAAACGACGAAACAATTCTTCTATAAACATCTTATTAAAAGTCAAAAAAGGGTATAAATTACTTTAACCCATATTATATAAATTAGTAAGAATGTTTTTAAATACATTATTAAGAAACATGGATGTGGATGATAAAGAGATCCAGTAGATACTTATGTAAAAACAATCTCGGATATTAAAGAGATTGTGAAATTAACCCATACCTTGTACTTTTCCATGTTCAAGGGTTGGTTAACATCCTCTATAATGGTAAAATAATTGTTATTAAATTATACAAGAATAATATAAATTAATATGATATCATACATGATCTTTTAACATTGCTTTGTTAAAAATATCTTAGTATTATCATTGTTTTGGTTGTTAGCATACTCATTTTCGTTTATATGATTTGTTACATAAGAAATGTTTGTTAGGGATAGGTTGTATATTATTCATATCCAGAATGATATCAAGTCCGTAAACATTATTTTTAATCATCAAATAAGAATTATACTTGAATGGAGACGATGGGGAATGAATCTCATCATGTTCGTGGAGATGGTAGTCCCTACATACGCATGAGCAACAATATCATTCTTTTGATATTAAATTATTATATAATTGGATGGTATATCATATAAAATGAATAATTATAATGTTATATTTATTTTTTACTTCAATTATACATCATTATCATATTCATCCAAACAATAATGTTTTGAATATCAATTACACCACAACGTGTAGACGGTAAGCCGTACGTATGCACGTATAGTGACATGTCATTAAAAGGAGAGATATAATACTGAATATGGTTGTACCATATTTATAATAACATCACAGTTTATAAAAGATACTGAAGATATTATTTTAGTATTGAAAAAACAATGAAAGAAGAAGTTGAAGATGAATGGAACTTGAAAGAGGGTTGTGAAAACATTACCTCTTCATGAGGTTCTTTCATTTGATTTGATCAAAAGGGATACATAGGTTCGATTTTTGATCAAACTAAGGCTTTTAAAATGAATTGAGGGAAGTTTGGAGGATATTTGGGTAGAGTTTTTCTGATCCAAAAAGCTTAGAAGGTTTGAATTAGAGTGAAGGGGGAGTTCCCTTTTATAAGATGGGTGAGAGTCACCTTAAGAAAAAAAAGAGTTATTATTTTATATTAAATTCATATTCAGATTATAATAGGTCCTAACTAATTTATTTAAGGGAAAAGGTGGGGATGGGTCGAAAACAACTCAACCAATATGTTTTAGACAGGTTTCTGTCACTTTATTGACCTTATCATTTAGTTTTAACTCTTTGATAATTAGTTTGATATTTACCATTTTCCTTTGTATTTTATATTATATAGTTACTAAACATAATATATACTTCTATTTGACCCCCAAGTGGTTTATTAATAATACAACTATCATTATATAAGTCTTTTGGCTGAACCATTGATTTTTAGGATTAGAATATGAATTAATAATTTAATATTTGTTATAAAAACTTTTTTATGTCAATTTTGACACTATATAATAATTGATTTCTTTAAAGTCATAAAAACATTATTAATTCAAATAAAATTCAATTAAATAATCCTAAAATGTCTTATTAATCAATAAAATTAGTGGATGTCATCAAAAAATTCATACTTTATTAATTTAAACATTTATAATACCATTTATTTGATTCTTTCATTAATAATGAAAATACTGCATCATTATTGTGTCATAAATAAATTTAATTATTCAATGTATAAAAATTATAAATAAAATACCATTATGTAGGAATGATTTTTATATTTCTAATTAATATTTATATTCAAAGTCATAACATATGTATCCCCATGTAAATTTTTTTTGGTAAAAGATATATGCTTATGTCATTTTTGTATTTACATAAATTAATTAATATAAAGTGTCATTATCGCCTACATGTGGATCGATGGGGTCTCAAAATTGACAAAAAGATGACCATGATCGGACATGTGTCAACCAATAGGGTTAGGAAACGATTTAGGGTAATTTATTATTATTATAATATTATTTTCTGCCCTTATTTACCGGATTTACCTTTTTTCCATTTTAAATATAATATTTATCGAATTAATTATTAGAAATAACTAAAAATAAAAGTTACCTATTTACAAATATTGACCTCCTAATTTGAAATATGAAATCCATTTTTCTAAATTCAAAACAAAGAAGTGGTAAAAAAATTTAAAATTAATTTCCATTGTCAAAACAAAAAACGTGTTTTTAAGAAATAATTTTTATAAAAAGATTGACACCTGTTTTTGTCCGGTTTAAAAGTCAAATTATGTTAAAGGACCAAAATTGTATTAAATGGTAAAAATATTTTCAAAATATACTTTCAAACTACCCAAATTCATAATTTATCACTATTAATTATTTTGATTAAAAAAATGATTTTAATTAAAATTTAGTAATTTATAATGTTCATCAAAATATGAAAGTTATACGAAAAGTACCAAAAATTCACCCTAAGAGAATTTAAATACTCCTAATCCAAAAATGAAGTCCATTTTGAAATATAAAATGTATAAAATTTCAATATGTGGGTATTACTATTAATAACAGCTAGTTTGATTAGATGTGGCTTGTGTTAGAACTCGAAGTTGTGTATAAAGAAAGGTATTGAATTATTCAAAGAGAAGCGTACCGTGGCAGCTTGGAGAGTTACAAAATGCAATAATCATAAATATGTTTGAATAAAAGCCCATTTCAAATCCCCACATTAGAAACACCAGCATAAATGAATGGATCATGGATCATCCGGTTTGTGAGTTGATCAGCATTCGTTGTTTATTTCAAGAATGAGGAATAAAAAATATAATAATAATAATCCCACTACTTGTATTCATTGGATATGCTGATGATGAACTATGAAATTCACTTCATCATCGATCCACTATCAATGGCATTCATCCGCTCTTGGAAAACTCTGGATCCAATCCTCTAAATTCTGTTACTTCGTTCGTCATTCTTCATTGTATAGGGAAACTATCAGCGGTTCATAAGATATTTGCCCACGATTCCTCCTCCACTATCCATCAGATTGTATTATAATTTAAATAAACACATCGCAACATTTTAATTGTGATGCAACATTGTGTCATTAATGACGCTCATTAATGGCCCTCATTCTATGAACCATTTAAAGACCTTCATTAAAGCATCTAATTTCACCATTGTGTCACCGCTCAAAATTTTTAAAAAAAATTAATTTTAAAAGTTATTTTGTTATATTTATTATATTGTCTGGAAATTAACTTTTTCATTTGAAACTTGTCTGTCGAACATAATATTCACCAATGAGAGTCCTGGCGTACCGAGTTCAACGGTGCCCTTAGATATTGGATCCGCACATTGGTTGAAAAAATAAAAAAATCCTGCTCACATATTTACTAAATGTCCATTAAAATAATTCAAAAACTTGTTGTATGATCATCAAACATCATAATAACATGTCGTCGAAGAGTGTGATCACTAAATAATTCCATATAATTAATAAAATTACATAGAAATTATGAGATGTTTCAATGATTATAATGTTGATATATAGTTTTTCAACACTTATATACATTAGAATTTGAAAATTTATAATCTTTCTTGGAGGAAATAAAGTGATAAAAATTTAACAATGAAATCTTTACATAATCACCAAAAATGAATTAATTATTGTATAATATATTTTATTGAATGTTTTTTAGGATCGATAAGTTATTAATGATGTTGTAATATTAATCATTTTGCTGATTACTATAATGAAAATAATTTTAATCAATGTGGTAGTTAGAATATAGTTTATCAGTAATAAAAGAGATGTTTTAGTTATAATGTTTTGAGTCATTAATCTAATTATTATACAATGATATTTACTCAAAATGGGAATCATAATTATTGAAATAAAAATTGATTGAAAAATTATTTTTCTAATACATTGAAAATGTTGGACCATTAATTTTAGTTGTATTATGTTATTTACATATTTATTAAGATTACACATATGTATTGTTTGATTCTGGATCCCCACAATCTTTAACTAACAAAAGAATTATATGTAAATCAGAAATATTAACTCAGCAAATGAATTCCAAACGCTTTGTAGAATCTCATGGGAGATGTATATATGAAAAAAATAATTTATAGAAATACTCATGTAATCATATATGTATTGTTTTCTCATAAAAAAATTCTTCACTATTCAAATCTCTGATGTCATTATATATATGTATTTGATTTTATATTATCAATTTAACAATTATTTTTGAGATAAATATTTAATTTTAAAAATTCATAGTGAGTTTCAATTCATATATAAGAATGGTTTCATATATTTTCTAAAATATCATAAAACTGAGAACCAAATTAAATATGGGAGTCAATGTAACCCACCACATATTATTGAAAAGTAAGAAACTACTGAAATTATTTATATAATGGTAGTGAATAAATATATGGATGTATTTTCTGTTTATTTACGTAGCTAAAATCATAATTAATAGGTTGGTATTATTGTTTATTAATTGCACATTTTTAATATAATTTCAAGTCAACATTCTTAATTGGCTTTAGTTGAGTTGTTAAAATTGGAAACATAGTTATAGGAGTTTCTTGTTATGTTTTTAATCTACCATTACACTTCAACATGGTCTTCCCCTATTCTATTTGTAAAAAGTAATGATGGTTCTTTGAGAGTATTCATTTGTTATATTATACTCTATAACATAATTTCTAGGAACAACAATCCATTTCCTGATATCTATGTCTTATTTTATCATTTTCTTTTTCATGATAATTTTCAAAGGTTGATCTCATAAATGGGTATAATCAATTAAAGGTAAAAAAATAATACATTTCGAGGATTTTTTTCATAACATTGTTTATTCAATATGAGTTGTTGATTATTCCAATCAGGTTAACAAATGAACAAAATGTATTGTGGATCTAATTAATAGATTGTTTAGTAAATATTTATATATATATTTTTTTTTACTTAATTGATGATATTATTTTATATTTTATAATCTATAATGACATTGAGAAACAACATACGAATTTTTTTTCAAACATTAAAATAAAATAAGTTGTGTGGAAAATTAAATAATTGTGAATTTTAGATGAAATGGATTTATTTTTATTGGTATATTGTGTTTAAATATATCATAACTCATTATCCTACTAAATTTATATTATCGATAGAGTTTCCAAGGCTTATAAATTTCATAATTTTTGGAATCAATATTATTTTAGTGGGTTACAATAAATGAGTTTTTAAGAACCTTCATCTACTATATAGCTCGCTATTTATGATAACTATTAAGTACTTAAAATCATCTATATAAATTCATGTGATAAATGTTTTTTAGAACAAATAATAATTTTTTTCAATACTCCAGTGTTATACATTCAAATAATAAATGGTGAATTGTTTATTTACAGTGATTCTCTTTTAAAAGAGATTAGTTTTTCTTGAAGTATAATGGTTGTGTTATCACATATGGATCTCACAAAATGAAACCATAAGGCAAAACCTTTAACTATTTGTGTTAATATTTTGTGTAATATAGAGGAATATTATTGATGGGGATAAATGTTAAATATAGAATTATCATTAACATTAAAATTATATATTTACTCGTAAATAATCAAACATGTTGCGGAGAAAATGGATATAACCAATTTAGAATTATGATTTCATAATTCAATAATATCCTGCTAATGAAAAAAAATTAACTTGTTACATGACTCAAAAATATAATGTAGCATTTACTATGTTACCACTAAAACATGATCTCTATGTTGATGATTTAATGAATTTTCCATAAAAATTTAAAATGTTGAAAGCTATTCTATTTTAGATCAAGAATTTATGTAGTCATATTTTTCATTAATAATTAAGGTTCATTTGTAAGAATATCATTGTTTTCAAGAAATTGTATACTCATTTAATAAGGGTTTGTTTCTTAATTTTAATGTTTATAAAGAAAGTGTTATTAGATTTTTAACGATTTTTTATGCAATAAGGGATTTTATGTTAGAGGATTAATTTTTAGGTTAATATCATAGTTATTGGTTTGTTATTAATCATAGTAGTACTATAATATATTAGGATATTATGTAATATTACTAGTTAAAAGGTATGAAGAACAATATTTTTATTTTTACCAAGGATTTTTTTACATTTCAATAAGTTAATGTCGAGTGACAACTACTGAAGGGGATTATTCATCCATTTTTGGTGCATTAATGTAAATGGTATAATATATCCATTTTTTTATTGTACTTTTACAAAATTCATCATGAATAAATTATTTGATTTTCGTTATTATTGTTCATCCGAATAAATTATTCCTTTTTCATTATATTTAGATATTATGTATCTAGATCAACTTTCTGTAGTCTGTTTTAATTGGATAATAAGATTAAATTGATTCCTTCACATTATTGCTTCATTAATTTATGTCATATTTTTTAAAATGAATTCAAAAATAATTATGTGACAAATTAAATTTTAGTAAAAGATTTCATCCTGAATATGATAAATAGTTGGATTGAATAGTTTAAAATATTAAACATTGCATCGGTATTTCTCTTTGAAATATTAGAGAATTTGGAAACATTAACATTTATTGGTGGAATTTTATTATATTATCATTTTTCATGTTGTTTTATAAATGAAACCTTTTAATAAATTACAAGGAAATCAGTGTCAAAATCCTCCATGATGGGATGAAGTGGATTAAAGGAAGTTATTGGGACCATAACTAGTATAATTAATTGTATAAAAATAAAATATGATTCAATAGTATATGATGATATCTTTTAATATTTATAAGAGTTATAAAAATCATAGGAGAAAATATCTCTCGTTTGAGGTAGGTGGTCATGTTTTTCTTAAACTATCTCCAAGGAATGGTGTTATACATTTTGGAGAAGGGGAATGTTATGTTCTTGATTTATTTTCTAGAATGATATTTTAGAGTGGGTGTTATATGATTCTCAGGCAGTACCATAATAGGCTTATATCAAGTGCATGATGTTTTTTATGTTTCCTTTCTATGAAATTACATACCTGAGGAAAATCATGGTTTGAACTCAGATGTGGTAAAGTGAGAGGATAATATCTTTTATAAAGGAATTTTTTTTCAAATATTGTATTTTATAGGGAAGGTACTATGAAATAAGGTGATTTACCAAGAAATATATTAATGTAATAATAACATGATTGAGGAGGAAACACGATAATCTGAAAATTTTATGAGTGTAAAATGTAATCATTATTTAAGTAATAAATAATGTTGTGATGATGAAATTTACTAAGAGAGAATAATGTGACCACCTTTGTATTCTTAGAAATGAATCCATATTATGATTTATTATTTTTCATTTTATGGATTTCTATTCATTATAGTTATGTAAAAAATTTAATATATTAATTTAGTCAAAAAATTAATTGTTTTAATGAACAAACTTATTTTTCCATAAATTATAGGGTTTTATTTAAATGAAACCATTATTTATTTTATATGTATGATTTTATAAAAACTTCTTTATTTTATTAATATCAAATATATCTTAGAATAATTTTAGTATTTTTTTTGAAAAGGATGATTTATGAGTGAATGCTTGAAATGATAATTTTTACAAAACACTATTTTTTATTTAAAATTAGTAATTTAAAAGAACTATTCAATTTCATATTGGTTTTTAATGTAATATAATATCAATATTATAATAAATTTCATAAAAAAATTTATGAATATAAATTTTATTTTATTTTTTGTAGCAGTAGTTTTTTATGGTAAAAAACACATTTTTCTAAAAACATTTTTATTGTGTTTTCCACACTTATATTATGTGTAATTTTTATACCTTATACAAATTTAATAATAAAAACCGTATTCTATATTTTAATTTCAGAGGTAGAAATTTTGTAATGATTCAAATTTTATGTTTTTTCATTATTAATTATGAAAACCAAGAAGATGTGTCCCCGGGGTAAGTTGTAAATGGGGATAATTAATGTTAAAACTAAGTGATAAGGTCAAAAAATGTGATCCTAATTCTCATTAGATAATTGTATTTCATCCCTTTCCACATTAAAACATAAATATTGTAGTTTTTGATCCACTTTCTCTGGGACATCAGTCGAAAATATTTAAAATTATAGAAAAATTAAAAATATACTACCCACATTACTTATTAAAGAGAACCAAAAATCCTCCATACTCACAAATTTTATGTACTTTAGTTCATCCATTTCATATAAAAATATATTAAAAACATACTTCATTACTTAATAGTGGTGATGTTACACTGAAAATACCAATCTCAGGTTGATTAAGGTGTAATCCAATGGGGGTTATCTGGGGACAATATATTAAGTATACCGACCTATTTGATGTTTATTTATTCTTATACCACATTCAAATATTCTAAAAAAAGGATAAAATTTTAAAATCAGTATCTTACATATAATAAATTTTAATTATTATTTTTTAAAGTCCATTTTCATCTACTTCTCCATCTTATGATAAATGAAAACATTGGTCGCATGTACATATAGACTACCACTCAATTAAGCGACGTGTTTTAATTATTTCATCATGTCATATGGAAGTTAAAAATAATGGAATGAATGAATATAGAATTTATTTATAATATATTTATAATTTTGGTAGATAAAAATGTTTTTTACAGTAATTATTTTCATCCTTTTAGATAAATGAATACATTTTCATTGTATATGTATGAAATATCATATCCATGAATCAATGTGGTTCATTTTTCATGACCTTATATAATGTTATAAAAATATTATTTTTTACCGCCATAATATTTTTAAATTTAATTTCAACAAAATTTTAAATTCCTTTTAAGTGATAAAAAATATTTTATAACAATACCATATACGTCATTTGATGTTTTTTTCTAAAGTAAATTTATTTTAATGTATACCGCATGACTGACATTTCACAATATCATAGTCCTTATGTGTTATTATGATTACTATATATGTTCACATGGTTTTTCAATTAAGTCACATTTCCACACTTATTATAAGTTTTAATTTTTAGACCTATTCCAAGAAAAGGGATCTTTTTCTTCAATATTATTGAAAAATGGAAAAACAAATCTAATGGGTTCAAATGATTTTTTCATTGGTTTGATGATATAAAGGTAAAAGATAATAAATTTTTATTAATGATATAAG
Source organism: Viscum album (assembly GCA_963277665.1). Taxonomy (NCBI): domain Eukaryota; kingdom Viridiplantae; phylum Streptophyta; class Magnoliopsida; order Santalales; family Viscaceae; genus Viscum; species Viscum album. Next base: position 1,678,624,400 of record OY728133.1, read on the forward strand.
ACTAGAACATAATAGATGATTATGGATGAGGTTTATCAATCTCATGAAGATTGTTTTTCCTGATATATATCACTAATGCAATGAGTGATGAATAGTCTTCCAATGAAAAAAATAAGGGAGATAACTAGATAACTTACTCTTATATAATTAATGGGGATTCAATTTAATTAAACTGAGTTAAAAATAAATTATCACATGTTATTCTTATTATTATTATCCAAGGTACGTATATTATTCTTGAAAAAAGTGGTTATTATGGAAATATTATAATTTATGAGTTATTGAATGGTCATGAACATCTAATGGTGAAATGATTATATTTCAATGAAATGGTTTCATGAGTTCTAACATACCTGAGGATTCCTTCAAGTGGTTTTCTAATCATTGTAATATGTTTAAAAATATTGATTTTCACCTGTGGAAATGTATAATTTTTTCGTAGGGTTTTACTTTTAAAAATGTAAACATCCTTATGGGTTTTAATGTTTTTGAAAATAATAATAAGATAGATTAATTTTTATATTACTCACTATGATTTTTTATCTCTCTCTCAATTATAGAAAAAATTTATAGGATCTAGGGATTAGTATAAATTTTATTATGTTTAAGATTTATTTATGATTAATCATCTTAACAAAAGATGAAAATTTCATTAAATAAAATTAGGGTCAAACATTAATGCTCTATTTTTATGGAAAAAATATACTCAAAGAAATTTTCTAGAATTTTATGTAAATTTTGTAACTAATTCCCAAAAAAATTAGGTTAAAAACATTTGTGGAATGTTAGATTGTAAAATCCATTTTATAAATATGTAATTATGGGTTAAATAAAGCATGTGTCATTATTGTTTGTGTTAATGGAGAAGTTTATATTCATTTACGTGGTATGATTATGTTAAAATAATCTTTTAAGAGTATATTATTTATGGTTATATAATCAGTATATTTTTTTTGAATATGTACATATTACTTCCCATAATCCATGCCTATTCAGAGTAGTTTTTTTCATAGTAACAATGGATTCTTAGTTAGATATTCATTAAGAGGATAATCAAATTTAGCATCAATAAATGGTTAGAATATAGTATTATGTGGCATTATTTACCTGGTTGACGTAGGAAGTTCATGTAAGAACATGTCTTCATCAAAGTTTATTGACCTTATTTTTTCATAAATAGACATCACATCTTTTTATATTAATAATCAAAAATTACAAAGACGCATTCCAGAGGAGAGTAATAGTTTAGTGTCATTGAAGACTAAGTACAATGTATTCTAATTTGGTGAATGATATTCAATATCTTCCAAAATGATCTTCTCCTTTAGTAATCGTCACAAATACACCCTACTCACAACCATTCATAATAGCTTAGAAAAAAAATACATAATAAAGAGTTATATCATATAAATATTACGGGGAAAATTGGAGGTACATATGCATAACCAGAACCTAAGGGTATGAGAGTATGAGTAATCATTTCCTAACCACACCCTATATATCAATGATCACAATAATGAGTCATTGTGTAATGATTGGAAGTTCATAAAACAAGATTCATAGAAAAATGAAAGAATATTATCCATGACAGCATAACATTGGCATAATACATGGAATTGCATCATAAATATAAGAATAAAAATTCATTAGTATAATTGTAAAGGACCATTTAAAAACTATCATAGTGGAATGAGTTCACACTCAATATCATTTTAATAGTCGAGGTTAACTCCCAGTACATTCATTGTATACCAAGTCCCTTACTGAACTCGTTTCATTCTCTATTCATATAATTTATATCTTAGGAGATATAAATCCACCCTTGATGCATTAGAGGGTTATATATGTCCCACCCATCACTTAACAAAAATTACACATATATGTGCCAAAAGATCATAAAACATCTATCATATCATAATCCATGAAACGAAATGGGGTTCATAGACAATTCATTGTATCATAACCTATGGAAAAGATATATGTTTAATAAACATTTAATAATTTAATCATATCCTAACTCATGTAAATAAGAATGTTTCATATGAACAACCTACTAGTAAATTCAATGGAAGAGAAAAGGGTTTCAAAAATACTATATAATTTTTTAAAATGTAGAAAAAATAAATATATTTAATTAGAATTATATAATGGAATATCCCATGGAAAAGTAAAATTGTTTCATAAAAATCATATAATCATAAATAAATACCAATCAGAGAAATAATATGAATGGCATCCTTGGATCATATCCCAAATAAAGAATAATTATACTCAAAGGATGATATATTACATGGGTAATTTTTATGAATGAAAAATCAATCGGAATGTTTCTTGGGGAATATAAATTTTTATTGAAAAACACTTTCTAAAACATTAAACGTTCTTAAATTTTATTACATTGAAAAAATCAATCAAATCTTATAAAGGAAGCTTCAAAATTCATTTAAAATATTTCATGACGAAAAAATAATTTTTCATTGAAAACACATTTTGAGAAAAAATATATTTTCTATATACTTTTATTTGTAAAAAAGATTTAATGATCATTTAAGAACATTTCATCTAAAAAATATTAATTAAACTATTATAATATACTTTTCAAAACCAGAATCATTTTAAGAAACCATTTCACTTTCTAAAAATTTATTTAAAACCTAAGAAATTTTACAAATATTAAAGAATAAAACTTTATTGGATATAAATTTGAAAACATGTAACGTATAATTGAAATCATTGAGAATTTATGATTGAGGGACATTAATTTTGTAATTTACATTTTAAAAAAAATATACTTTTCTCATTTTGTATAAAATAAAAACCTAAATTGATTGTCCAGATACATGTTGATTACTTATAAAAAAATAAAACATAGTAAAAATGTCATTTAGAAATCATAGGAGAGTTTTAAAAGATTTTTGATTAAGATAATTTGAAAAGAAAACTAATTTCTGATTGAAGATTGAAATATAATCATATTTCCAAATAACAGCTCTCAATTATATTAGATATGAGTGATTAGAAACATGGTACTATTATATGAAAATATAATTAATACCATTGGGTTAGAAATATCATGATATTTTTTATTGGTAACATATAATATATCAATATTGGGGACTTAATCATAAACAGACCAAATAAATGATGATTTTGTAGCATACCACCATTCTTATATTTGTAACAATTGAAACATAATTACCAAAAATAGAGATCTACAAATATATTTTTAATAACAATAATATGTTGGATATTATTCATAATAATCCTTAAGAATTTGTATATACACCTTATCAAAAACAAAATACGGTGAATATGGCTTGTATCTCACAGAAATTAAAAGATAGACTGTAATCAATTACCAATTCAGTAATGTTTTGAATCGTAATCCCCAATAAAAAATAACAAAAAATTAATATTTACTTATAATTTAAATAATAAAATTTATTTTATAACATTTAAAAAGGATAATTACATACACCAAACAAAAAAATAGTGGCGAATTTTCATATGCCCTCTAGAAATAAAAGAGAGACTATAGATTTAATACATTACGTCTTGAATTCATTAGTGCACATTAAAACCTAATATATATTGAATATAGTTTTATTATATATATATATTACAAATATATATATATATATATATATATATCATGGTATATATGACTTACTTAGGACCTTTAATTACAGATTTATTATAAATTGCTTATTAAAATCATGTTTTGGGTAATAACCACATTGTTTCTCATATATGTTTTGGTTTTTTATTTTCAACCCACATCCATTGATGATGGTCCCACCATATAAAAAAATAATTAATTAATTATTTTATTTATAAATAAATTTTAGTTTTAATTCCAATCATGAATGGTTGTTTTGAAAATAATGTTTGTTATTATCATGGAGACAGTAAGTCATGTATACTCATGTGTAATGATTCAATTTTTCAGGGATCATTATTAATATGAGATATGTAATATTATTATTTAAATAATTATATAAATATAATAAATGAAATTTTATTTCTTTAAATATACTTATACTTATCATTCATGTGGTGTGGTGGTGAATAGAGGGATTCACATTGATTTTTTAATGCAATTGTCCACACACACAAGAATGATTTTATCATCATTCAGTGAGTGAAAATGTATGAAATAAAATGAGATATGATATTTTCAGAATGATAAAAATTTCCTAGAAATTATAAATATTTCTTTTATAACATATATATTCATTATCCAAATGGTTTAGTGAAAACGAATCACAACTCATCGAGTGGCAGTATTCCACCGTAAACATCAATAACATTATCATATACCCTAAAAAAATGGAATGTATATTTTTTTTATGAAATATAGATTTAAAAGGTATAATTATGATATAGATATTATACTAATAATTTTCATCCATCATCATTCAAAAACGTGGGATATGGTAATGTAAAATGAATGACATCAGTTCGCAAGGAAGTAGTATTCCATACACACGAATTATGATTTTACTACCAAATTATATGGGAGATGATATATATTTAAGACACATACATAACATAAAAAAATTTAATCATATTTATTATATTTTTTTCTTACAGAATAATGGTTTCAAATGATTTTTAGTATTATGAAGAAAAAAATTTAAAACACTCATATAAAAACAATACTTTTTCTTCAGGAGACAACTTTAGTTTTTCACAAAAAGCCACACAAGGTTGGATTTATAACCAAATTAGGGATTATAGGTTTACAATAGGTAATTTTGGATGTGTTTGGAAACTTATTTTCCGGAGAAAAAAATGGTTTTATGGTGTGAATAAGATGGGATAGGGGTGGCCATTTGCAAGTGAGGTGAGTTGCACACACATAAGTTTTTGAAAATATAAAGGTTTTACGATGATTTTATCATGAAAAAAATATAAATATAGTATTATCATGTCTTATCCATGATAGGGTTGAAATATTTCTATAAAATATATTTTATTCATGTTTATAGTTCATTTTATACCTTATCTTTTTAGTTTGACACCCACTAAACCCATTTTTACCATAACTGTAGAAATTAGTTAATACTGTTTCCACTAATCATTTTTGGTAAAAAAATTAATTTGAACATATTAGATAGAATAAATTATTTTAAGTCATAATATTTAATCCAATTTCTCTATTCCATTCACCTAAGTGTTTAACTTAATGTTATTCCTACAGAAATGACCAAAAAGTCCATTTTCCCATAGATAATGTTTTGAAGTGTACAATGTTTTTATATCAAAATTCAATATAAATATGATTGAAATGACCAAATTTGGATTAATTGATATATAATAGAACTAATTTATATTGTGAAAAAAATTTAAATATAATTTTACATTTTAATTAATTTAAATGAAAATCATTTCCCAAATAAAATTTTCTACTATTAACTATTAATCAAAAGTAAATTAATATTTTTGGATAATTATAAAAAATTCACTATAAAATTTTCATGACCCGTCCCCTGGGGCCCGTATCGTAACTACCCCAAGCCTGCCTTCCATAGGCCAGGGGCTAGCGACTATCACCATAGGAGTAAATCCCTATAACCGGGAAGGCATTGCCACATTAAAATGTAAACACAAAAATCCAGAGTACAAGCAGAAGTAAACACTATGTAAACTGTAAGTACAAGAAAGTACGGAAAAGTAAATGGGCCAGTATACAAACCCAAACTGAGAGTACAAGGAAAAGACAAACAGCAGAAAATTGACAAGCTGCTCCTCGATCATCCTCCAAAGTTCCTACCTGAAGGGTAGGTAAATATGGCCACCTCAGCTCTCTACGTTCATCTGTCACCGCCGTGTACCGTCCCGTCGTGATGTCCATCTACGGGTACAATCTCGTCGTGGGGTCCACCTCCGGGTACCGACTCATCATGCAATCCACCTCTGGGTATTGTCTTGTCATAAGATCCACCTACGGGTACCGACTCATCGTTAGGTCCACCTCCGGGTACCGACCAGCTCTACAAGTCTCGACCTCGACCGGTGTTGTCCATCGTCTGCACCAACAAAACGTAGTGCGGGAAAAGCCCGTGCAAGGGTGAGTATACGCTACTCAGTAGGGACCCCAAGACCCCCGAAGGTCTCCCAAAATCCACAAAGGATAACCACAAGAAAAGATAATGACCACGAAGTAACATCCAACCCTACTGAAGTATATTTCCATACATATACCAAATTCCTCGATTCTAGCTCCACTCACGAGCTCATGTATAACCCAGTCTACACAGAACAGTAATTCCAGTCATCAAAGGAAACCACTACAACTCCTCGCAGGTATCCACTACCAGTCCACACAGGGAATCACAACTAGTCCACACAGGAAAACAATACTAGTCAACATAGGATAACACTACTAGTCCACACAAGAAAATAGTACTGGTCCACATAGGATATCACTATTGGTCCAGACTGGAAAACAGTTCAGGTCCACATAAGATAACAGTACTGGTCCACACAAGAAAACAGCACAAGTCTGCACATGATATCACTACTAGTCCACACAGGAAAACAGTACAAGTCCACACAGGATAACACTACTGGTCCACATAGAAACATAGTACAGGTCCACAAAGGATATCGCTACTGGTCCACACAAGAAAACAGTACAAGTCCACACAGGATAACACTACTGGTCCACATAGGAAAACAGTATAGAACCACATAGGATATCACTACTGGTCCACACAGGAAAACAGTACAGGTCCACACTGGATAACCACCAAGAATAGATAACATTAACGAAGTAACCACTAACACTTTATAGGTTTATTCCCATATATATACCTAAGTTTTCATTTCTAGCTCCACCCACTAGCTCAAGTACATCCTCGTCCACACAGAATGGCACAACGAAATCTACACAGAATATCAAGTCAACTCATCGAAGAATAGGACCAAAAGTCAAGACTCAGCTCACACAGGTATGTAACAAAGAAGATAGCAGTTAGATGAACAATTGTAGCCACTGAATAATCTACACTGTTGGACCCACATAGGATCGATAGGTACTAACCCCAGTAAAGACCCACAAAGAGTCGGTAAGAGCTGGTCCACACAGAACCACTGGTCCACATAGAACCGGTATGCACGGATCCACACAAAGTCGCTGAGCACTGGTCCACAGAGAACCGCTGGTCCACAAAGAACCGGTAAGCGCTGATCTACACAGAGATGTTGAGAACTGGCCCACACAGATTCTCTGAGCGCTGGTCCACAAAGAGTTGTTGATTGCTGGTCCACACAGAACCGCTAGATGTCGTCGTCGAACCCATGGAGGATTCCAGTACAGAAGTCGATGCAGTCGTAGCCAGCTCTAGGGTTCCAACACACAGCATGCTTGTTCCAGGAGGATTCTCTCCACGAGCCAAGGGGTCGATACATCAACTGTCACGTAGATCAGTGTTGATGTATTGCAAAGTTCCGTCACGTCAAAAGGAACTCAAAGCGGCTGATGGCGCATCAATCGGACGCCCGGTCTGAGATATATTGGCGTTTTCGTTCCAGGGGCCCAGTTGTTTTTTAATTCATAACCAACCCGACCGTACTCCAACTGCATCCAAACCTCGAGCGAAGTAATCCAAAAACTCAGTTTCACCAAGAGGAAAACAACAATGTCAATGGCACATCAATCGGATGTCCGGAGCTCGAGATATAAGCATTTCTGCTCCGAAAGCCCGGTTGGTTTCGTGTACGAACCAACCCGGCCGAATCCAAAGTTCTTCTAATCCTTGAGTATAGAATACCAAAACGAACATCTAGATTCAAGGATAGCATCGAAACTGATGGTTCGTCAATTGGAGTTCTTTAGCCCATGTTATGGACATTTGAACAGAATTGTCTGAAAACGGGGGGTCTGGGCCCGACCCGGCCCAGTTCCCCCTCGGCCGGTCCGAACTGGGTCAAACCGTCGCAGGTGGCGACCCAGCCCGATAGCCTGACCTGGCGGCTCGGGCCGGCCGGCGGCGCGGCGACGTGGCTAGTAGAGCACGGCCAGCGCGGCGCGCCTGTGTGCCACGGAAGGGGGGCGTTTCCCACCCTATTTTCTATTTCTTAAACGGAGGCCCTATAATGGGGTCGCGCCTATTGAAACGCAGGGGGGGGGTTACACTCCCCCGGCTCCTCCTTGTAACGGTCGGCCAGGTGGGCCGGCCGGGTCTCGCCGCGGACCCCCGCGGTCCCGCGTCTTCTGGCATCGGCGACTGGAGTTCCGGCCTCCGCTTTCGAGTTCGCCGGTGGCCGGTTTTTCTGGACTCCACTTCCAAAATTGTCGTGAATTCATCTGGCACGATGTGATGATGCCATGCCCTTCCGTCGCGGCCCGACTCTAGCCGCGACCTCGTTCGCATTCCACGATTTTGCGCGACGGCGCCGTGTTTCTTCGTCGCAGCCCGCACCGACCTCGATTCCTCCATTCCTGCGTGGTGTTACGGCACCGCGTTACATCCAAAACAAACCGAAACAAACTGCAACCAAAAGGGAGGAGAGTCGGTCGTGTTCGTACGGTCCGGCCTCGTCCCGTTAGTTTAATAACAGGCATTTTTAAAAAAAATAATTAAAAACGTCGAAGGAGTAATAATCATGCAGCAAATAAAAACCCCTACCTTGAGTATAAGTCGATCGGAAGAGGGCGTCGTCGTTCGAGGTTCGTCGTGGTACGACGTCGCGAGGAGGACAAAGACGAAGGGGGACGTCAGCGTTCGTCCATCTCCAAGGAAGGGGAAGATTCCATCACTCGCTACCCAATTCTGCTTCTGAGCATGTTCGTCGGTTTGTTAGCGACGAAGGGGAAGCAGAAGATCCGATGAAGTGTCCCCCATCGGAGGGAGAATATTCCGAGAAAGAAAAATCGAGCCTTCTTCGTCGGAGTTGGCATGTTCTTCGTGTTCTTCGCATTCTTCGTTGAAGGAGGAGGAGGAGAGAAAGGCCCGATGCAATGCTTCCCGCAAACAATATAAAATAAGGCTTAGGCCTTATTTTATTGTTTTTGCCAACGACTTCAAAAATTTAAAATTCAAAAACGATTTAACACCCACAATTAATTTTATGTGTGTTGTATAAATTAATTGATAAGTTAGTGATATCATTCATGGGGAGAGTGGAGCGTTATGCAATAATGGAGGGGGTTTTAGAAAGTTGAAAAGGGTGGGACTCATGTAGGCCCCACCTAGTTAATCCTCTAGAGGGAGGTTATGTGGGGGTGGGCCACACCACCATAACCTCTCATGAGAGGTTATGGTGTGATGGCCCCCACCACAACCACCACTTAGTGGTTTAAACAACCTCCAGAAAGAATAAAATTTGCTACATAAATATTATATATTTATCAATTTTTAACTTCTCCACTCATTCAAACGCAACTGTGGTGAAGGTCCCCTTTAGCAATTACCGGTGTTGTGAGTTCATCGGTGCCCTCGGTTTTTGATTCCGAGCACGGGTTCAAAATATAGAAAACCTGCTCGTTCATTCACTAAACATACCTAAGCTAAACTTCAGAAATTGATTCCGGGCACATCGGGCCTCGGAATCAGGTGCCGTCAGAAACTGCGCACTCGTAAAAACCCATATTATTAAAAAAATTACTCAAAATTTATGAGTCTTTACATTACACCCACCTTAAGGATTTACATCACCGTAATGCTTCAACACAAACTAGGAAAAACAAAGTGGTAATGATCACGCATCTGAGCCTTACGCTCCGATGTGCTCTCCTAGAGGTTCTCGTGCTACCCGTGAAGCACACCAGAGGAATCATCCATCCACATAGAACCCGCTTCTGTCGATCCTCGAACTCCACTGAACCTCCGAGAATGTCGCCCTGTCATCGACGTCCAACTCCATGTGGTTGATGACGTGTGAATAAACATGCACGTATCTCATCAGCTGAGATACATGGATGACATCATGCACCTGGTACAACTGAGGTGGTAAGGTCAAGCGGTAAATATCCTCGCCTACCCTGCTGAGGACCAAAATGGTCCATCGAATCTCAGAGGTAACTTGCCACCTCAGCCACATATCTGAAACCCTCGTCGAGGTGAGTCCCGTATAAGGACGTGTCCATCATCCTCGAACTCCAGCGGCCTTTACTTCCTGATTAGAACTAAAACTCAAAGCCACTGCTGCCTCGAGGTTAAGGTTGACCGACTCAAGAGTGGTCGGTCGCACCCTCATATGCATGAGTTTACTCTGTGCTGCCTGATGTTTCCTTTTCGCCGACCAAGGAAAACTCATCCCAACATTGTAGATAAACCACAACCTTTTTGCCTAATACAATCAACCTGGGTATGAACTGTGAATCGAATCCATACCTAGACCAACGTCGTAAGGCCTCGACGCTGCCACCAAGAGAATCCAACCGAAACTCTCACCTCGTGGTCAGATCACACCATCGGCAATGGTGTGATTATCAAGACTCCTCCCAAAGGTATCTCCAGACGTGAGGGTCAAGTCAATGGATTACCCAGAACCTCTAGGTCTGGGACAAGATTCGTGGAAGGATAAAATGATTGGTACCTATGTCTGTTGATAAGGCAGCTCGTAGTAGACATAGACCATACCTCGAATCATTCATAGAGCCCCTGGGTCACACTCCTTGACCACATGCGGAAACTCTCTTCCCCAACCCTCCTGCTCCTTGAGCCTAGCGGGGACTACAAGGTGGGTGGTTGTAACATGTCGAAATATACACCACCACATGCTGCTCTCCAAGCTCTGGTTCCACGTCTGCTGCTCTGCAGATTCATCTGTCCTGCGCAGTCTTCATCCGCACCAAAACGAATTGTGCTCTCTCTGTCGTAGTCTAAACCATCTCTGGTCCTACAAGAGTTGCTAAGATTTCTTCTTTTCCGATAATAGAAATCTGATCTCGTCCCCAGGATGAACCACATTCTTTTCCTAATATAGTCTATCCTGACATGAATAATGCATTCATGCCATGGATGACGTCGTAAGGCCTCGACGTCACTACTAAGAGATCCAACCGTCACTCTCACCTCCAAGGTTCGAGTCAAACTATTGGCATCAATGTGAGGTCACTAAGTCTCCTCTAGTAGAAATCTCGAAAGTGAGGGTCAAGCCAACAATTTTAACTGGGACCTCTCAGTATCATCCAAACAAAAGGACAGGGAAGTAATCATCACAAAGAAATGTGTCTTTTTAATACTATAGCTCAGAGTATAAAGAAACAGATGCATCAGCAACATGGATCTTGAAGTGACATGAGCAAAATGGCATCTACTAGTTCCGCTTCTATCCTTCTTCCTTCCCACTGATATCCTTCAGTAGCTGTATCCACTCAGCCCAAGAATTTACAACCACAAAGGTTCTCTCTAGCACCGTAGCATAATCAGGAATGCATAGAAGAAAAGTGATGGCTCAGATATCCTTTAGACACACTTCATTCTGAAGTTCGAGTCTAATGAACTGATCACATCGAAACCAACGAGTACCAGGAACGATTGGTACGCCTCGTTGAGTGCTTAGCTTCTGACATGCAGTACTGCCGAAGCTGTATAAGCTCTAGAAAACTCGTAGCCACCTCCTCAAGCCAGTTCTCAGCCGCCTACATGTCAGGATCTTCTCGGAACTTGAAGGATATCTGGTGCTGAATCATATGTAAGGCACTAGCCTATGAGTGTCTGCTGACCAACATGTAGTGACATACCTAGCACACTACCCGAAGGTACTATCTCAGCCATCGGTCCATGTACCGAAGCCTCATTACTATACGGACCAACCTCATGGTCTTTCATTGGAAGACTATAGTAGCGATAGTCACCATCCACTCTACTAGTGTCAAAGCTAGGCATAGAACTCTAGCAATCACCTCCATCCAGAACACTGTTTCCTGGGAAAAATTGTCTCGCCTCATAACCTCGGAGGCCTCTGCTGCTGGAATTTGTGCAACGCGCTCTGTCAGTGTGCACTGTAAACTAGTACGGCTCGTGGCATCTGCTGCCTAATGGCTGGTGGTGCTGCTGGTACACCACCTGAAGGTGCCAACACAGAAAAAGTTCCATGCACCGGAGTCTCACCGCTCAGTGGGCCGTCATCGTGTACTCTCTTTAGGGAACACTAGCTGGCTGTCTTCACAGCTGCATCCTGATAAGAAACAGGTGCGCCACAGTCAAACTATTTATACCTAGTGAGCTGACTCTATGTAATCACAATGAAAACATTAAAACACACATGCAATCAATGTTTTCATGCATTGAGTCAGATATCAGAAGTTTGGGTCCTAGTGTATGGATACGTCGGCTGCCGCACCAACAGTAGACTCCCTGGACTGATAACCACACTCAACACCTTCATCACTATTGCTTCACAAAGAAGAAAGATCAGAGTCTTTAGTTCTGTGGTATAACCGAACTCCTCTGATACCAATTTGTCACGACCCGTCCCCCAGGGCCTATATCGTAACTACCCCAAGCTCGCCTTCCATAGGCCAGGGGTTGGCGACTAGCACCAGAGGCGTAAATACCTATAACCGGGAAGGAATTGCCTCATTAAAATGTAAACACACACATCCAGAGTACAAGAGGATGTAAACACTAAGTAAACTGTAAGTACAAGCAAGTGTGGAAAAGTAAATGGGCCGGTATACAAACCCAAACTGAGAGTACAAGGAAAAGACAAACAAAATAAAATTGACAAGCTGCTCCTCGACCGTCCTCTGAAGTTCCTACCTGAAGGGTAGGTACAGATGGCCACCTCAGCTCTCTACGTCTGTCTGTCACCACCGCATACCTTCACATCGTGATGTCCTTCTACGGGTACTGTCTCGTCGTGGGGTCCACCTCCAGGTACCGACTCGTCGTGTGATCCATCACTAGGTACCGTCATGTCGTAATATCCGCCTCTGGGTACCGACCAGCTCTACAAGTCTCGACCTCGACCAGTGCATATCATCGTCTGCAACAAACACAACGTAGTACGGGAAAAGCCCGTGCAGGGGTGAGTATGCCCTACATAGTAGGGACACCAAGACCCCCAAAAGGTCTCCCCGAATATACAAAGGATAACCACATGAAAAGATAATGATCACGAAGTAACATCCAACACTACTTAGGTATATTCCAATACATATACCTAAGTCATCGATTTTAGCTCCACTCATGAGCTCACGTATAACCTAGTCCACACAGAACAGTAATTCCAGTCTTCATAGGAACCCACTACCAGTCCTCACAGGTATCCACTACCAGTCCACACAGGGAAACATAACTAGTACACACAAGAAAACATTACATGTCCACACAGGATAACACTACTGGTCCACACAGGAAAATAGTACAGGTCGACACAGGATATCACTACTAGTCCACACATGAAAACAGTACAGGTCCAACAGGATAACACTACTGGTCCACACTGGAAAACAACACAGGTCCACATAGGATATCCCTACTAGTCCACATAGGAAAACATTACAAGTCCACACAGGATAACACTATTGGTCCAGACAAGAAAAAAGTACAGGTCCATATAAGAAAAACAGTATAGGTCCACACCGGTTAACACTACTGGTCCACACAAGAAAATACTACAAGACCACACATGATATCACTACTGGTCCACCCAAGAAAACAGTACAGGTCCACACAGGATAACCACCAAGAATAGATAACATTAACAAAGTATCAACCAACACTTCTTAGGTTTATGCCCATACATATACCTAAGTCTTCATTTCTTGCTCCGACCACGAGCTCAAGTACAACCTCGTCCACATAGAATGACACAACGAAATCCACATAGATTATCAAGTCAACTCAGCGAAGATGAGGACCAAAAGTCAAGACTCAACTCAGATAGGTATGCCACAAAGAAGATAGCGGTTAAATGAACAGTAGTTTCCACCGAATCATCTACACTATTGGACCCACACCAGATCGATAGGTACTAACCCCCGCAATGACCCACATAGAGTCGGTATGTGCTGGTCCACACAGAACTGCTAGTCCACATAGAACCGGAATGCACTGATCCACACAGAGTCGCTGAGCGCTGGTCCACACAAAACCGCTGGTTCACACAGAACCGGTATGCGCTGATCTACACAGAGTCACTGAGCGCTGGTCCACACAGAGTCGCTGAGCACTGGTCCACACAGAGTCGTTGAGCGCTGGTCCACACAGAACCGCTAGTCGTCATCATCATCGAACTCACAGAGGATTCCAGATCAGAAGTCGATGCAGCCGCAACCAACTCTAGGGTTCCCACACACAGCACGCTTGTTCCGGGAAGATCCGCTCCACAAGCAATGGGGTCGATACATCAACTATCACATAGATCAGAGATGATGTATCAAAAAGTTCCATCACGTCAAAACGAACTCAACCAAACTGATGGCGTGTCAATCGGACACCCGGTCTGAGATATATTGGCTTTTTCGTTCCAGGGGCCCGGTTGGTTTTTAAGTCATAACCAACACAACCATACTCCAACTTCATCCAAACCTCAAGTGTAGAAATCCAAAAGGTTCATTTCACCATGAGGTAACCAACAAAGTCGATGACACGTCAATCGGATGTCCGGAGCTCAAGATATATGCGTTTTTGCTCTGAAAGCCCGGTTGGTTTCATGTACAAACCAACCCGGTCGAACCCAAAGTTCTCCTAAACCATAAGTATTGTATTCAGAAATGACCGTCTCGATCCAAGGATCGCATCTCAACTGACAGTTCATCAATCAGAGTTCCGTCATCCATGGTATGGGCATTTGAATGGAATTTTTCGAAAACGGGGGGTCTGGGCCCTGCCCGACCCGGCCAAGTACGCCCTGGGCCTGTCCAAACCGGGTCGACCCGGCCCGGGTGGCGACCCGGCCCGACGGCCTGGCCGGGCCCGGTGGCTCGGCCCGGCCCGGTGGCTCGGCCCAAGCCAGAGGCCCGGCCCGGCCAGCGGCACGGCCAGCGGAGCGCGGCCAGCGCGCGCAACCAGCGCGGCACGCCTGTGCGCCTCGGAAGGGGGGCGTTGCCCCCCCTATTTTCACTTTTTTTAAATGGCGGCCCCATAATGGGGTCGCGCCTATTGAAATGCTGGGTCGGTAAAACCCCCCTGCTCCTCCTTATAAAGGCCGGCCAGGTGGGCCGACCGGGTCTCGCCTCGGACCCCCGCGGTCCCGCGTCCTCCTACGTCGGCGGTCGGAATTCCAGCTGCCGCTTTCGAGTTCTCCGGAGGCCGGTTTTTTCAGCCGCCTATTTCGAAATTTTCGCGAATCTGTCTGGCACTGCGCGATGACGGCGTGCCCTTTCTCTACGGCCCGACTCCAGCAGCAGCCTCATTCGCATTCCACGGCGTGGCGCGACGGCGCCGCGTTTCTTCATCGCGGCCCACACCGACCGCAATTCCACCATTCCTACGTGGTGCGACGGCACATCGTTACTTCCAAATCAAATCGGAACAAACCGCAACCAAAAGGGAGGAGTGTCGGCCGTGTTCATGCGGTCCTGCCTCCTCTCGTTAGTTTGATGACAGGCGGTTTTTAGGAAAATAATGAAAATCGTCGAAGGAGTAATAATCACTCCTCAAATATAAACCCCTACCTTAAGTATAAGTCGATCAGAAGAGGGTGTCATCGTTCAAGGTTTGCCGCAGTACGGTGTCGCGAGGATGAAGATGACGAAGGGGGACATCGACGTTCGTTCGTCTCCAGGGAAGGCGAAGCTGCCGTCGCTCTCTACCCAATTCTGCTTCCGAGCTTGTTCGTCGGTCTTTTGATGACGAAGGGGAAGGAGAATATCCGATGAAGAGTCCCGCGTCGGAAGGAGAAGATTCCGAGGAAGAAAAGTCGAGCCTTCTTCATCAGAGTTGGCGTGTTCTTCGCGTTCTTCGGCGAAGGAGGAGGAGGAGCGAAAGGCCCAGCGCAACGCTTCCCACAAACAAAATAAAATATGGCTTAGGCCTTATTTTATTGTTTTTTCCAACGCTTTCAAAAATTAAAAATTCAAAAACAATTTAACTCCCACAATTAATTTTATGTGTGTTTTATAAATTAATCGATAAGTTAGTGATAGAATTCATGGGGAGAGTGGAGCGTTATGTAGTAATGGAAGGGGTTTTAGAAAGTTAAAAAGGGTAGGACTCATGCGGGCCCCACCTAGTTAATCCTCTCGAGGGAGGTTATGCGGGGGTGGGCCCCACAACCATAACCTCTCATGACAGGTTTTGGTGTGGTGGCCCTCACCGCAACCACCACTTAGTGGTTTAAACAACCTCCACAATGAATAAAATTTGCTACACAAATTTTATATATTTCTCAATTTTTAACTTCTCCATTCGTGCAAATGCAACTGCGATGTAGGTCCCCTTAAGAAATTACTGGTGTTTGAAATTCATTGGTGCCCTCGTATTTCGATTCTGAGAACCGGTTCAAAAGATAGAAAAACCCTCTCATTCGTTCACTGAACGTACCTGATCTAAACTTCAGAAGTTGATTCTAGGCACACCGGGCCTTGGAATCAGGTGCCCTCAAAAACTGCGCACTCGTAAAAACCCATAATATTTTAAAAAAAAATTACACGAAATTTACGGGTCTTTACAAATATAATTTTGAATTTATGATTTAAATAATTATCTTTACTGTTTTTCTCCAAATAAATAACTTAATTGTCAAAATTCATTTTTAGAAATAAGTCAGTAAAAAAGATAATAAATCACTTTTATTAAAAATACATTTTAAGTATAAAATTGGATCTCTTCTTATTAGTCTTCATGAAAACTCATAAGATAAATATTAAATATTTTATTGAATATATAAAATATATAATTTATTAGAATGATTCAATAGGAGTGGTTGTTTAATTTATTTTCATTAAACATGTTTGTTTAACAACCCAAGTATTGATTGAATAATTTATTTTCATATATATTAGTAATATTGAGTTTAGTAGATATGTTAATTAACAATCCACAATTTAATTCTCAATATCATGAAGTATAAAGTTTTATTAGTCTAATTTTATATATGGTTGCAATTCTAGAAATTGAATATTTAACTAGACTGATATATGCAAGGTTTAACAAAAGTGTGGCTATAGGTAAAGGTAACACCACAGGTCATAATATACTAGTGGATTTACCCAAATTCTTTCTATACACTCTCGATCCCCCAAAACCTTCCCCCCCCCCCCACCATGCACTCGAAATCCCTACACCATTTCTACCATGCTCCCTAATTATGATCCCCACCCCCACCCTTTCATCCCTACTCCCCATGACCATCCATGGACAACATTGTCTCCCAAAACATCTACCATTATAATCATCTGATGCGGCCACCCACCTTGTTATGATTCTCCATCGATGATGTGGTCTCCCAACCTCCTTGTTGCCTTTCTTCTTCGTGTTGTACCTATCAAGGCACATCCTATGCAATGATCTTCATCCTCTAATATAAAAATACCTCCTCCTACATCCAGTGATATCCCTCCTCTAAAGTGGCTCCAACGTAGTTCTGATGTGATTCCAACCTAGCCATTAATCCCTTACATCTGACGATCTTCTTATTTTGATCCGGCTCTACTGTAGTCATTCCACTTCACATGTGATGCGTTTTTGATGCTGCCTCCCATCCTCCAGGTCAATGTAGTTCCAATGGTTCAATGTGAGTTCAACAGAGTCCTAAGGTACTCATATGGTCAAATTTTTGTGGGTTATTTTTATAGCTACGGTTTCTTCTATATTGTGGGCTTCCTTGGACCTCATTGAGCTTATATTTTCTATCTCTTTTTATTAGTTAAATTAATTCTAAACTCTGTATTGAGATTTAGGGGACACCTTATGCTTCTTATTATCATGTGTATTTAGAATACATCTTTGGTTCTATTCAACCCGTATTTGATGGTTTCATTACATTTCCACATGATTTTGGTGTGTGTTTCCATGCGATTTCTTTTTCTTCACAAACTATGTGATTTTTTTCTATACCCATTATTATTTCATTACATTTTAAATTGTATGTGTTTCGTTGATATGTTCTTATGTTTCTCATAAACAACTTATGTTTATGTTGTTCCATATCATGTTTAGTGATGTTGTGTTAATGTTAAAATATTTTATTAGGAATTATTGGATTAATGTTATGTTTATATTGACTTCAGTGGGGGTTTTGTGATAAATAATATTTCAAAAAAGATTTTTTATAAATGATTAAATGTGTTTTAATATTAAATAAAAGGAAAAAGGCCTATTAGAAAATTTTTATAGAATATTTTTCATTTAATTAGTATACCCTTTGATTAATAAACCATGATATTTTTTTCTATTAGAGAATAAATATTTTATGAATTTAATGTGATTGGGATTCGATATTAGATGGAATGAAATGATGTTTTCCATAAAAATATTTTATGGGTAGGGATAAAGTACTGATATTTTGCTTACTTGCTATGCATTGTAATTTATATGTATGTGGTAGATGTGTTATAAAATGATTCCCCACATCCAATAGACAACTTTATGGGATATTTGGGTATCTAAGTGGGATGTCGAGAAATTGTATCTAGGATTGTTATGTTTATATACTTATTAGAGTCAGTTAATTCATTGAGAGAATCTATCTAGAGAGAATTCTACAATGTCAGGCTTGTTGGAGAAACTCGCATACTTTATATATTAGGATATTCTTCCATTGTTTGAAAGGTTATTCTACATGAGTACATCATGGTATATAACTCACATGGTTTTTACAATTGTATATTAATTTTTCATATTTTTTATAAAACTATTTTTTGATAGAATATAAAAAATTATTTCTTATGATATTTAAAACTATTATAGAAATGGAATTTTGGATGGTAATTTGATTTCAATGGTTGTTTTCCATTAAAAGAATACATTTTTTGATCATTTTATTAATTAATAGATATATATATGTACAAAACATGATTTAAAATGATAATTTAGTGCATAAACATTAATTATTTTTTAAAATTAAATCATACTTTTATTTAATTTATTTCAAACAAGAATTTATAAATTATCTTGAAAAAGGAAATGCGATGAATTTTTTATGTAATCAGAATATGAAATGTTTCTTACACCCTTCATATACCACTCATTATTTCTTGACTCTGTGTATTTTTTAGGTATAGGATAATGATTCTAATAAGAACCTTTGGGAATCCTTGTCTTATGGCACACTTTGATTAGACCATGTTTGTTAATATGGATAATGAATTGGGTTCCCGAGTATATTTATTGATTAGTATTATAGGTTTCGTTGTTTCTTTTTTTTATAGATTATTTTCCTACTAATTAGTCCTAAATGGTATTTTGGGATTAATATTTATGCTTGATGTATCTAAGTTATTTTATATTGAAAGTGAGATGGTGATTCATTAAAAATTTGGGTTTTTTGTATTCATTTTGATTTAAAACATTTTTTTTCTCATTTATGGAATTCTAACTTATGGACATGACATTTTTGATTCCTAATAATTTTTTGATATTTTTTATTTATACTTATTATTCTGAAACCAATCCCAATATTCTCCTCAAATATTTTCAATTTGGAATGGTTTTGTGTGGTCTTAGAATTGTTGATGTATGTCACTCTATGGTGTATGTATTTAATAAAATTGGATATCATTTTAGAAAAATTATTTATTAAAGATCATCTTATTTAGTATTAAAATGTACATATCAACCTGGATATACTTTATTCACTGTTGGCTATAGATTCATGTATCATTTATCTTGTATAGTTGAAACACTGGTCACATATATATAATAATTCATTATATCTCAATTATTTTCCCATTATTATCATATGGGTGGTTTCTTAAGACGAGTTTTTTTATATCCACCACCATCGATGGAAATGAGTTTGACATCGAATTCATGTAAGCTTTCTTCCATTTTTATTCATTGAACCAATATAAATTAAGGATTTTTTTATTTTTGGGTTCTCTATATTTTTTAGTGAATTTTATTATAATTATCTTTTCATATTGATATTATTCTAGAAACTCTACTTTGTTACTATGAATTTCTTATCCATATAAATAAACAATAAATCGAACATGTTATTCTTTTCAATCAAATTTATCTTATATTCCATTAATGTCATCTTATCGGTAAAAATTATTGTATACCTAAACTAAAGTTCCCACTATTTTTATATGGTAATATTTGATGTTAATATGATTCAATATGTATATCATGGAGTAGAGGGGTGATAGATTGAGGTTTAACCCAAAGGAGATAAATGTGATACTCATACAATTTCTTAATGATTAATGAAGGGTCAGGTTGTTATATTATAATACTGGTCTAGAAAGTTTCCATTATGGATAAGATGGATGTGGAATTTATGGAAGCTTATGATGGTGTTATAAGGGGACTTGTGTCAATATATGTTCTCATTCTTAATTTTGGATGTGTTCTTAATCACCTCTAATTGGTTTGTTGATTTCTCATTAGTTGGTTTTAGGAGATGATTTCTTTAATCATTATGGATTCCATTTATTGTGTTGGGGTAGTCTATGAGTATAAAAGATTCAGTCTAGACAACATTGTTTACCCTCGGGTGCGCTTGATTCTTTAGTAGGGTTGGTTGTATTCTCAGGTGTGTTTGATCAGTCTTTCTTTGGGTGGAGTTTATTCTTGTTGGTGGTGGTGATATGATTTAGGTGTTGTTTGGTTTTTATTTGATTCATTGTGTTGTTATGATTGAATCATCTATTGAATTATGTTTTAGAGTCATATAAATATAGCGATGTAAGGTTTTTTCTTCAAATGGTGTCCGCTCATGGAAGATTGTTAATCTCATTCCATCCCACCAATCCCTATTATCATTTTTCAATAAAAAAATAAATCTTGATCAGGTAACGACATACATGTTATTAGTTGATTATTGCATTTTTAATATTCATTTTTATCTATTTGTGACCTAGAACTACCCCCATTCTCATCAGTATCTCCTCACTTCCTTTTTGACTCCCTTCTGTTGTATTGTTCAATGGTAATTTTTATGTAATAATATATGATAATTCTTGTCACAATGTGACAATATTATTCATGGTGTGACATGTATCAAATTATATCCACTCATTGTGAGAACAATTCATTCACATTTAATCTTGATTCAACAACCAGATTCAAGAAATCTGGTTAATATGTTATATTTATGCCCCGGTAAAATCATGGAGGATATTTTAATCTTCAATGATTAGAAATATTTCTTGAGGAATGATTTTTCCTCCATACTGTGATGTGTACATGGATAAAACCACTATAAGTTTTTTATATCCTACATCATAGCTTGAAATATATACAAAAATATGACATATAATACGTTAATACACATCATAGTGCATCACTAACTTCATAGTCGTTCATCCTTATAAATTATAGCACTACTAAATATTCTGTAACACCCCAAGATTTCATAGTGTGTTATTTCTTCAAAATAATTCAATAACTTGCACTACACGCAATACCGAGTTCAATCACACCATGACTTACAAAAAAAAGAATCCATTCAAAAGAGGTTATGAATAGTATTATCTAAATTTTAAACTTTATATAATCCTTATAATTTTAGAATCCATATTATGAGTTTCTTAGATATAATGCAAGAACAAATTCATTTTCAATATTGCACTTTTATCAACTTTTAATAGTGAACCCTTTTTAAATACAATATTTTAAACTTTTTGACTAAATGGGGACATCAAAAATTTAAAATGAAATATCCCAAGCTTCCACGATACGCTTTCTTTGAATAATACAGTAGCGTGTGTTGTACGCAACCTCGAGTTCTAACACACACCACAACTAATTAAACTAGACGTTGTGAATAGTAATACCTACTTTTTGAAATCATATATATTTTATATTTCAAAATGGACTTCATTTTTGGATTCGGAATATTGAAATTACCCTAACGTGAAATTTTGGTACTTTTTAGATAACTTTCATATTTTGATGAATAGTGAAAATTACTAAAATTTAATTAAAAACAACTTTATTTAATCAAAATAATTAATAGTGATAAATTATGAATTTGAGTGGTTATAAAGTATATTTAGAATATATTTTTACAATTTAATATAATGTTGGTCATTAGACATAATTTTACAATTAAACCGAACATAAACAAGTGTCAATCTTTTGATAGTTATTATCTCTTAAAAACACGCTTTTTGTTTTGACAGCGGCAATTAATTTTAAATTAATTTCTGCCACTTCTGTGTTTTGAATTTAGAAAAATGGATTCCATATTTGGAATCAGGATGTTCAAATTGTGTAAATAGGTAACTTTTATTTTTAGACATTTTGAATAATTACTGCGGTAAATATTTTATTTACCATGGTTAAGGGTAAATCCGGTAAATAAGGGTTAAAAAATAATATTATAATAATAATAAATTACCCTAAAACGTGTCTTAACCCTATTGGTTGATACATGGTCGAACATGGGAATCTTTGGGTCTATTTTGGGACCCCATGGATCCACTTGTAAGTGATAATGACACTTTATTTTAATTAAGTTAAAATGAATACAAAAATGACACAAGCATATATCTTTTAGAAACACAATTGTTACATAGGGATATATATGTTGGATTTTAGATTATAAATATTCATTAGAAAGATAAAAAGATTTACTACATAATGATATTTTATTTATAATTTTTAGACATTAAATAATATATTTTATTTATGACACAATGATGATGCAGTAATTACTATAATAATGAAAAATTAAAATAATTGATATTATAAATACCCAAATAAATATAATATGAATCTTTTAATGAATTAATCTAATTTTATAGGATAATATGATATATTAGGATTGATTGAATTTACTTTTTTCGAATTAATCAATCTGTTATGAGTTTCACAAAAATCAACTATTGAATAGTGTCAAAATTGACATAAAAGAGTTCTTAAAACAAATATTATATTATTAATTGATATTAAATTCCTAAAAATCTAAGGTTCGGCCAAGAGACTTATATCATGATATTTTCATCATTAATGGACCACTTGGGGGTCTCTTGGATGTATATAGTAATTTTATTAACCATATTATATAAAACTACAAAGAGACATTGTAAAAGTGAAACTAATTAACTTAGAGTTAATACTTAAAGATAAGGTTAATATAAGTACCCAAACCTGTCTAAATTCTATTGTTTGAATGGTTTTCGACCTATCCCCACCTTAACCTTTGAATAATAAGCTTTGGAGCCATTATAAAACGAATATGAATTTATTATAAATTAATATTTCTAGCTTTTCCAAAGGTGCCCCTCACCCCTCTTATAAAAGTTCACTCCTCCTCCTCATTTCTTCACACATTAAAAGCCTTTTGGTTCGGCCAAACTCTTCCCAAATACTCTCCCAACATCCCTAACTACAACCTAGAGGCCTTAGTTTGATCAGAAAGCCAACCTAAGGAGCCCTTTTGATCAAATCAAAAGGAAGAACCCGAAGAAGAGGTAATGATTTCACCACCCTTCTCCAAGTTCATTTCTTCTTCCACTTCTTCTTCCTTTGTTCTTACAATTCTAAAATAATAAATCCAGTATATCACATATACTGTGATGTTATTATAAATATGGTACAACCATATTCAGTATTTTATCCACCCTTTGAATAACATGCCACCATACGTGCGTACGTACGGACTACCGTCTCCACGTCGTGGTGTAATTGTTATTCAATATAATATTATATGGATGGGTATAATAATGATGTGTAACTCATGTAAATAATAAATATAACATGTAAATGATTCTGTATATATGATATACCATCCATTTATATATTATTTTAATATCAAAAGAATGATATTGTCGCTCGTGCGTACGTACGGACTACCATCTCCACAAACGCGATGAGATTCATTCTCCATCGTATCTATTCAAGTATAATTATCATTTGATGATTTAAAAATGATGTTTAAGGACTTGATATCATTCTGGATATGAATAATATACAAACTATCCTTTACAAACATGTCTTACGTAACAAAACATATAAAAGAAAACAAGTAAGTTAACACCCGAAACGACGATAATTCTAAGATATTATTAACAAATCAATGTTAAAAGATCATATATGATATCATATTAATATATATGATTCTTGTATAATTTAATAACAATTATTTCACCATTATACAGGAGGTTAACCGACCCCAACCAAGGAAAAGTACAAGGTAAGGGTTATTTCACAATCTCTTCATTATCCGAGGTTGTTTATTTGTAATAATCTACTGGGATCTCTTTATCATCCACATCCATGTTTCTTCAAAATGTATTTCAAAACATTTTTATTATTTACAAGAATATGGGTTAAAGTCATTTATACCCTTGTTTGACTTTTTATAAGAGGTTTATAAAGGAATCTTTCCGTCGTTTTCAAAACAAGGTCATTTTTAACCTTTTCGACAGAATTAAGGTAAGAACGTTTTTTTTAAACTTATACGGCGGGTGCGGCTAATTTCCACCGTTATAAAATCTTCAAAACTTCCCTTACAAGCTTATAAGAATATTTTCAAATAAAATGTGTTATTTTATATAGATCTTAAATGATTTCAAAATAAAAAGAGATATTTCTTTAAAAAGAATTTTGATTTCATCTATGTCAACATCCTTTGATGGATTTTACGCTTATTTGAGTTTGATCTATTGTGATACAAAACTTCTATATTGTATTGAAGGTTTTGTGATATGTTTGACTGTGGATGTGCTATTTTTATACCATTCATAGTTTATGGTGAAATTATTGACATTTCGTATGCTAGTTTTAATACGAATGTTTATGTTATGTTTAAACCTTTTCATATGGGAATGAATTGGACTTAGTAAGTGACGGGTGGAGCCCGCTATAGCTCCTCGATGCATCGGTAGGTCTCATGAGACAAACTAGTGTCTTGGCACAAGGCCTTGACAAAATATTATTTGTAGTCTTGACACGAGGCCTTGGCTATGTGGTTATGATAGTCTGGCATTATGCATTCCAACATTATGAAAGTGGTTATTTATTTTTGCATGTGATTATTCGATTAGTAGAATATCCATGTGAATAAGTAAATGGCATTATTTCATTTTATTTATGCCATACCATGTTGAAAGTTCATGTTTGAAAGGCTTTTGTTTTAGTTATACATTTCCTTAAAAGTTTATTCTTATTTATGAATGTTTCCGCTATTTTGTTATCCTTACTAGGCATTTGAGCTCACCCCTTTTATATGTTTTATTTTTCCCAGGAAGTGAAGAAGTAAATTATGAATGAACTGCAGGGATATTATGTGGGGATATGAGTGTGGATTATGGAGACATTATGTTGTTGTATTAGTTTTTCATTTTATGATGTAATGTAAAACTTATGAATATATCTAGAGTTTCCAAGGCTACTAAACTAATCGGTCTTTCGAGATTTGATCTTTCTTGTGATCATGCCAATGTTACGAAGTAATGCACCAACTCTGGGTAGCTGGGGTCGGGGCATTACAGTTGGTATCAGAGGAAGTTTAGTACAAACCTTGGAAGCTAGATTTAGATAAACTCTGATTAGAGCACGTAGACCTAAGATGAACTTTGAGGATTAGTATAGAAGAACTTCCTAGAATTTTGGTATTGTAGAGATTTTGTGAGTTTTCCGAGCAATACATCCCTGTCTGGATACGAGCAGGTAGAGGCAGCTCTGGCACAGATGTACCGAGGGGTAAAACCCGAAAACACCGCTTTGAGCTAGACTCAAACGGGAACTGGTGCACGACAACGGGCCTTGCTGCTCTCTTGGTTACGACACTCCCGGGGGATATGCTTAGGATAACTCTCATTTTCTTTACAAATCATTTTGAAGGGATTATGAGTATATACTTCCTCAAAGAAAACATTCTTATGATTATGGATTATATCCATAAATAGTTCAATTTATGTTAAGTGGTTTATAAGTATGGGATTATGTATTTTGATTCATAAAGTGATCTAGTTTATTCCATTGTTTAGAAATGGCGCCCAGTAGAAGGAATGAGATCTCCGGAAATGCACATGATCCAAAGAGAAGGAAGGATCATATCATTCATGGTATTAAGCTAGAATTTATAAGAGAAATAGTCTCCCATGTATTATCATTATATGAAGAAATAATATCATGTATTGATAAGATAAGTAAAGAGTTTACTGAGTCCTATGGATTTGAAGGGAAGCAAGATAAGAAAAGGATAGAAGAGAAAAAGATGGATAAAGGGAAGAGGGAAAAGAAGAATTTTCCCATATGTGGTAACTGTGGAAAGAAACACCCTGGAACTTGCCTGAAAGGAATGGGAGTTTCTTATAAGTGTGAAGGAAAAGGGCACAAAGTACGTGACTGCAAGGGTAAGAAAATGGTTTCAAATGTACAATGCTTCATTTGCAAGGAGTTTGGACACTACACGAACCTATGTCCCAGACATCAGACTATGCCGCAAATGATGTTATTGGATAATAATCAAGTTATGATACTACCACAGATGAAGAGGAATGATTAGAGTTCTTATGTTGATTATGTCAATTGAGTGTTGTATCAACAATGTACTTGTTATAATAATTATGGAGTATATAAGGATTGTATTGCAGTACTATTTCATTAAGGACTTGAGATTGTGTGGAACAAAGAAAAGTGACTCAATAGCAAGATAAATATTTGGAAAATATATGGTTGAGAGAATGATAAAATCATAATATAGTTCTGATACTGAGGTAGTGATTTTGGAATAAAATGTGATTGTTTTGGATAAATTATATTGGATATTCTTGACTACCTTGGAACTGATTAATGATTTGTATATTCCATCATTGTTGGGGTTTAAAACATTTTTGGATTAATGAAGTATATCCAGCATTCTATATGGAATAAGGGAGCATGAATGTAATCAATAAGGAATATGGTAATTCAGGATGTTTCAGTGTATTAAAAGAATACATGATGAAGGTATTCATATGCTATTACGGGGTAAAAAGGTTATACATTATGTTTACCTAACTTATAAATGTTGGACTGTGAGTTTGGACAGAATTATATTGGATAGTTCTAGTTTGGATTATTTTGGATTCCCATAAAAGGACAACCCGGAGGTCGGGCGACAACCCGTCGCGTCCGGCAAGGCTGCAAGACTTGAACCCGCAACCGAAGGGCGACAAGGGTGTATCACCTAACACTGGCCCACGAGATGTCCTGGATTAAATAATGTAGTTTTTATTAAATGATCTTGTTGATGAATTATAAATTCGTTTATTTTGGAACCCTATACGAATAGTGTAAATAGAATTTTTTTACATCCTATTATCTTTTAGAGTGAAAGATGAGTTTGTGGTAGAAATTTATTAATGGATAAAACTCTAATTATAAAGTAAGTATATCTCCTTATGATCATATCCAATCTCATAAATAAATTCCTCAACATTAAGAAAAGAAACTTAGAACAAAAATGTTGTCCTAGATGGTACCTTAAATCATTTCTAATTTATGGCTTTGGAATTGTTGGCCTTTTCATAGCCATGTTCTCTACCACTCTCCATCAGATAATTGATGGTTAGATTTTTCTTCCATATCCATATTTTCCTACATGGAACCCTAGTATGTGTTATTTTCGGTAATCTTCATACATTCGACTCTTTATTTTAAATAGAGGCCTCATTAATTCATTTTTCGATGTGGGATTTCAACTAGGATATTTTGAAACGTCAAAAATGTGTTATCCCAATACCCTATGTTTTGTTGAACCGATGGTATTTCAAATCATCATAGATTGATGATTTTAAGGACCTCAATTTTATACTTTTTTGTGATTGATGACCTCAATCACTACATATAAATATTTACGTTTTCATCCAATTATATGTCTCTAATTGCCACCAATATTCTCCTAATAGAGATCATAATTTAGTGGTGATCCTTTCATTTCTCTTTTCCTCATATTAAGACTAAATTTTAGTAACCCGATTTCCGATGTGGGTTTTCCCACAAATATATTATCTACTTTCAACCTTTTATTTTCTAAGAACAATTTCAAATTGCGAGGACGCAATTTATTGAAGGAGGGGAGAATGTAACACCCCAAGATTTCATAGTGTGTTATTTCTTCAAAATAATTCAATAACTTGCACTACACGCAATACCGAGTTCAATCACACCATGACTTACAAAAAAAAGAATCCATTCAAAAGTGGTTATGAATAGTATTATCTAAATTTTAAACTTTATATAATCCTTATAATTTTAGAATCCATATTATGAGTTTCTTAGATATAATGCAAGAACAAATTCATTTTCAATATTGCACTTTTATCAACTTTTAATAGTGAACCCATTTTAAGTACAATATTTTAAACTTTTTGACTAAATGGGGACATCAAAAATTTAAAATGAAACATCCCAAGCTTCCACGGTATGCTTTCTTTGAATAATACAGTAGCGTGTGTTGTACGCAACCTCGAGTTCTAACACACACCACAACTAATTAAACTAGACGTTGTGAATAGTAATACCTACTTTTTGAAATCATATATATTTTATATTTCAAAATGGACTTCATTTTTGGATTCGGAATATTGAAATTACCCTAAGGTGAAATTTTGGTACTTTTCGGATAACTTTCATATTTTGATGAATAGTGAAAATTACTAAAATTTAATTAAAAACAACTTTTTTTAATCAAAATAATTAATAGTGATAAATTATGAATTTGAGTGGTTTTAAAGTATATTTAGAATATATTTTTACAATTTAATATAATGTTGGTCATTAGACATAATTTTACAATTAAACCGAACATAAACAAGTGTCAATCTTTTGATAGTTAATATCTCTTAAAAACACGCTTTTTGTTTTGACAGCGGGAATTAATTTTAAATTAATTTCTGCCACTTCTGTGTTTTGAATTTAGAAAAATGGATTCCATATTTGGAATCAGGATGTTCAAATTGTGTAAATAGGTAACTTTTATTTTTAGACATTTTGAATAATTACTGCGGTAAATATTTTATTTACCATGGTTAAAGGTAAATCCGGTAAATAAGGGTTACAAAATAATATTATAATAATACTAAATTACCCTAAAACGTGTCTTAAACCTATTTGTTGATACATGGTCGACCATGGGAATCTTTGAGTCTATTTTGGGACCCCATGGATCCACTTGTAAGTGATAATGACACTTTATTTTAATTAAGTTAAAATGAATACAAAAATGACACAAGCATATATCTTTTAGAAACACAATTGTTACATAGGGTTATATATGTTGGCTATTAGATTATAAATATTAATTAGAAATATAAAACGATTTCCTACATAATGATATTTTATTTATATTTTTTAGACATTAAATAATTTATTTTATTTATGACACAATGATGATGCAGTAATTACTATAATAGTGAAAAATTAAAATAATTGATATTATAAATACCCAAATAAATATAATATGAAACTTTTAATGAATTAAACTAATTTTATAGGATAATATGATATATTAGGATTGATTTAATTGACTTTGTTCGAAGTAATCAATCTGTTATGAGTTTCACAAAAATCAACTATTGAATAGTGTCAAAATTGACATAAAAGAGTTCTTAAAACAAATATTATATTATTAATTGATATTAAATTCCTAAAAATCTAAGGTTCATCCAAGAGACTTATATCATGATAGTTTCATCATTAATGGACCACTTGGGGGTCGCTTGGATGTATATAGTAATTTTATTAACCATATTATATAAAAATACAAAGAGACATTGTAAAAGTGAAACTAATTAACTTAGAGTTAACACTTAAAGATAAGGTTAATATAAGTACCCAAACCTGTCTAAATTCTATTGGTTGAGTGGTTTTCGACCTATCCCCACCTTAACCTTTGAATAATAAGCTTTGGAGCCATTATAAACCGAATATGAATTTATTATAAATTAATATTTCTAGCTTTTCCAAAGGTGCCCCTCACCCCTCTTATTAAAGGGCACTCCTCCTTCTCATTTCTTCACACATTAAAAGCTTTTTGGTTCGGCCAAACTCTGCCCCAATACTCTCCCAACATCCCTCACTACAACCTAGAAGCCTTAGTTTGATCAGAAAGCCAACCTAAGGAGCCCTTTTGATCAAATCAAAAGGAAGAACCCGAAGAAGAGGTAATGATTTCACCACCCTTCTCCAAGTTCATTTCTTCTTCCACTTCTTCTTCCTTTGTTCTTACCATTCTAAAATAATAACTCCATTATCTCACATATACTGTGATGTTATTATAAATATGGTACAACCATATTCAGTATTTTATCCACCCTTTGAATAACATGTCACCATACGTGCGTACTTACGGACTACCGTCTCCACGTCGTGGTGTAATTGTTATTCAATATAATATTATTTGGATGGGTATAATAATGATGTGTAACTCATGTAAATAATAAATATAACATGTTAATTATTCTGTATATATGATATACCATCCATTTATATATTATTTTAATATCAAAAGAATGATATTGTCGCTCGTGCGTACGTACGGACTACCGTCTCCACGAACGCGATGAGATTCATTCTCCATCGTATCCATTCAAGTATAATTATCATTTGATGATTTAAAAATGATGTTTAAGGACTTGATATCATTATGGATATGAATAATATACAACCTATCCTTTACAAACATGTCTTACGTAACAAAACATATAAAAGAAAACAAGTAAGTTAACACCCGAAACGACGATAATTCTAAGATATTATTAACAAATCAATGTTAAAAGATCATATATGATATCATATTAATATATATGATTCTTGTATAATTTAATAACAATTATTTCACCATTATACAGGAGGTTAACCTACCCCAACCAAGGAAAAGTACAAGGTAAGGGTTATTTCACAATCTCTTCATTATCTGAGGTTGTTTATTTGTAATAATCTACTGGGATCTCTTTATCATCCACATCCATGTTTCTTAAAAATGTATTTCAAAACATTTTTATTATTTACAAGAATATGGGTTAAAGTCATTTATACCCTTGTTTGACTTTTTATAAGAGGTTTATAAAGGAATCTTTCCGTCGTTTTCAAAACAAGGTCATTTTTAACCTTTTCGACAGAATTAAGGTAAGAACGTTTTTTTTAAACTTATACGGCGGGTGCGGCTAATTTCCACCGTTATAAAATCTTCAAAACTTCCCTTACAAGATTATAAGAATATTTTCAAAGAAAATGTGTTATTTTATATGGATCTTAAATGATTTCAAAATAAAAAGAGATATTTCATTAAAAAGAATTTTGATTTAATCTATGTCAACATCCTTTGATGGATTTTACGCTTATTTGAATTTGATCTATTGTGATACAAAACTTCTATATTGTATTGAAGGTTTTGTGATATGTTTGACTGTGGATGTGCTATTTTTATACCATTCATAGTTTATGGTGAAATTATTGACATTTCGTATGCTAGTTTTAATACAAATGTTTATGTTATCTTTAAACCTTTTCATATGGGAATGCATTGGACTTAGTAAGTGACGGGTGGAGCCCGCTATAGCTCCTCGATGCATCGGTAGGTCTCATGAGACAAACTAGTGTCTTGGCACAAGTCCTTGACAAAATCTTATTTGTAGTCTTGGCACGAGGCCTTGGATATGTGGTTATGATAGTCTGGCATTATGCATTCCAACATTATGAAAGTGGTTATTGATTTTTGCATGTGATTATTCGATTAGTAGAATATCCATGTGAATAAGTAAATGGAATTATTTCATTTTATTTATGCCATACCATATTGAAAGTTCATGTTTGAAAGGCTTTTGTTTTAGTTATACATTGCCTTAAAAGTTTATTCTTATTTATGAATGTTTCCGCTATTTTGTTATCCTTACTGGGCATTTGAGCTCACCCCTTTTATATGTTTTATTTTTTCCAGGAAGTGAAGAAGTAAATTATGAATGACCTGTAGGGATATTATGTGGGGATATGAGTGTGGATTATGGAGACATTATGTTGTTGTATTAGTTTTTCATTTTATGATGTAATGTAAAACTTATGAATATATCTAGAGTTTACAAGGCTACTAAACCAATCGGTCTTTCGAGATTTGATCTTTCTTGTGATCATGCCAATGTTACGAAGTAATGCACCGACTCTGGGTAGCTGGGGTCGGGGCGTTACATATTCCCCATCATTGATACATTGAATAACATGTGTCTTCGTTGTGTCATTTCATTGTATCCCATGTGTCCTCAATGTGTGACTTCATGATCCCTTAGAATCATCGATCTGTATATCGAGTCTTCATGGAGAAACAACCACATCTCACGATATTTTTTCAATTATATTGTGACATGGAATTCTAGTAATAATGACATCATGAAGTGGTCATTATCCTCACAGATTGAAAATAATCTTTCATAAAAAATTTACAAAAAATTTAGTAACCCTTATGAAAATTCATATTAACATTACGAAGTAGAGAATTTTCCATTTATAGAATCATATATTTACAATAAATGGAATAAGAGTAATTGCCTAAAATCTGTGGGATTCAATCACAAAAGCGGCATCCCCGTGGCCATCCACTGTAGATAGGATCATGTACCTTGGTAAGGTTGTGGAGGGACCACATGTAGGACAATTAATATTCTCCCTAGTATAAAAAGATTGTAAAACATTTCCTACACATTCGTGCCATTCTAATAACAGTGTTTCTTCTTTTGAGACCTCTCTTTCATACTATTCAAATAACACAACACAATGATTTAGTGAAGATAAAAAACACATGGTCTTGAGAACCAAGAAATTTAAGTGGTATATCATTAAAATCCACCTTCTCCTCTAAAACATTAT
Source organism: Viscum album (assembly GCA_963277665.1). Classification (NCBI taxonomy): domain Eukaryota; kingdom Viridiplantae; phylum Streptophyta; class Magnoliopsida; order Santalales; family Viscaceae; genus Viscum; species Viscum album. The sequence goes on from OY728133.1 coordinate 1,678,657,264, forward strand.
AGTGGATCTCAATGTGTTTATTGTGAGTATTGTAATAGATTGTTTTCAATTTCGATATCACTATTATTTTCTCATTAACTCATTATTGAATATTTCACCAATTCATTAATTTATTCCAACTAATTTATTATCCATATAATATTAGTATTTGTTTTTCTAACTATGGGGGCTGCTAGTGTGGGGTGTGAAGGAAATTTATTTTTCATTATTAGTGAATGGATAATAGCCTTAAATTCATACATAATGCTGATGTTTTAATTATTTTATTAATGGAAATATCAAATAAATTTCATAAAAAATTTTAAAATAAATATAATTTTAGATAAATAATAAGATTAATGAATTTTCTAGATATCCATTCCATGTTATGTGTGTATTAAAATATATATTTTTAAGATAAATTTCAATATCACTATTTTTTAAAGTCATTGTAATTAATAGTATCAAAATTTACAATTATGTTATTTTATAGGATAAATATTTTATTAAATTACTTAAACATAATAAAAAAATTTGAAAAATAATATTTTATTATGATACGTTGTACAATATCAGATTCATTTATGTTCAAATATACACAATATTAGTAGAAATTATAACCTTTTAATATTTATTTTTTCAATTACCGTAAAAATTATAATTGGTTAGCTATGTGCTACACAAAATGATTAAGTTTAAAATAAGATCTGATGTTTTATAGGATATATTTCATGATGATATATCACTATTATATTATCTTATATTTTAATACATGTTCTTTTTATGGAATTTTGATTGAAAACTAATTTTATATATTTAAAATTTATAAGAAATTCCTTGAGATCCATTCTATCCTCATATAAAAAGGAACCCATTCTATCCATTTATTCACACTTAAAATAATTTTGTATAAGTTATGATCTACCAAAATTCATTCTTGTAACACTTCACCTCATTCTAGAATCTTTATTCAATGTATAACACCAACCTTATAAGACATAAGGTGTTAATCAACGTTGGTGTCCCAAAGAAGAGGTATCATTTTTAATCTAGTGTTTCTATACTATTTATTCATAATCCCCTTATATGTATTTTTAAACAATAAAGAAAATATAGAATCATCCAAATAATTAATTTTATTTTTGTTATTTTCATGACCAATGTCATTATAAAAATCCTTCAAATAAGAAAATAATTTGTTTTTCATGTGTACAATGGACTACCACCTTGCAAACTGGTGTAATTTTTTTTCCATCACTGTCACTCAAGAATGGTTATAATTATGGAATTAATGTTTATATATGATACTAATGAAATATTTATCATTCCTTAAGGATAATATATTATTCACTCTCTTTCATTTTAATTCATAGAATATTATAATATAATTTTAGTGTACGTGTGGACAACCATCTCCACGAAGCGATGTGATTCATTTTTCATCATCACATCACGTGGATTATATATATATAATTATATTTAAAGAACTAATATAATATCATGATAATATTATAATTTTTAATTTAAAAATAGTACTTTCTTTCTTTCACAAATGATCCGTAAAAAATGAAAAGTTTACTCATGTGTATGCACAACCTACCGTCTCTAGGATTATAACGTAATTCATTATTGATAAAAATGTTTAAAAGGACGGATTAAAAAGTTTCATTTTCATATAAATATTTGAATTATATCATTATTATTATTTTAATATTATATTAAAATACTCACTTTGACCGTATTCAACGTACTAAAGACATTTTGGACAAATGAACACAATTTCGTCAAAACATCTAATGCAAACAAAAATATTTATGTAATTTTTGAAATGTAAAAATAAGTGATATTAAATGAATAATAAAATTAAAAAATGTTATTAGTAAGGTAATTAATTGATAGAAGATTTATTATTCATGAAGATAACAGGAATATTTGACAAATCTGACTCGTGGTAAGGTACTTTTTAATCCAAATTTCATACTTTTGGATAGAAATATACTTCATCGATTATGACACATGTGAAATTAATTTTAATTATCATATTTTTTTTTACAATTTTTTATCCATATTTAAAAATTATACACATATTTCATTTTTTATTAATTCTCAATTTAATGATATGATATTTTGAAAGGTATTTTTTTTAAATAATCTTTAAAAGTTCCTTTTTTTTCTTATAATAAATGTCTAAAAAATGTTTTTTAACATATAAATCATGATATTATTTTCCCTATTTCATGATTCTTTAATGATTTTTGGTTTCCTTTATTTTCCATGGTTATTTTTAAATAAAATTGGTTCTTTAAAAAGTGCGTGGAGTTTTGATATAAAAAGCCATTTTTAAAAGTAAAAGATTATTTTAAATTATAAGTGATATTTGTTTACTACTTTAATGGAGTTTTCAAAATGTCTCATAATGAAAAATATAATCAATAAAAACATTATTCATGATATGGTTCATTATAATTACACATGGGAAATGGGTGTGCCTATAAATCATTAAGTGAACACGTTGTAGCTGATAGGATGGGGTATCCTAGTTAGCATCGGGTGACCTTGATATAGGTTAAACGATGAGAATACTTAGATAGTGCTCAAGTGAATTGTGTAATTTAAATTTAAATTTAATGTAATGGATGAAGTTATGTATGTTTTTTTTCCAATATATTTAACTTGGAAATGGTCATTTATATCGTGGGATTGAAATGGTTATGAATTCAATGCTCTGGGATTACAAAATTTGTTTCCTGTACCAGATATGAGTTTATATAATTTTTATTAAGATAAAATTATTTTACGTTTTTATGTAAAAATGATTAATTTCATTTGATCAATGAAAATTGAGATAAAATTAAATATTATGTAAGTTTCATGTTTTCCACTAGACTAATGGTTTTTTTCTTTTATGTTCCAAATAGTGTTTTTTGGAATTATCCCATGTATTTTAATGTTTTTCATGGAATTTATTGATTTTTATGTGAAAATAATATTTCATGGTTTAATATTTTAATTTTAATTTTAATTTTAAAAATAAATAATATTTTATTTTGAAGAATCTTTTTTTTTTTGGAAAATTAACACTTTGAAGAAGTGTATTCTTTGTAAAATATAAGTTTTTATAAATGATTCATCACCGAATTCTCTAAAAACAAAATTTAAAAACATACATCGTGTCATAAGAATGTTAAGTATAGTTCAAATCCAATATCAAATGTAAATATCAGGGTTGGGTTTTTAATGTTTTTCTGCATAAAAATTATTTATCAGAAAAATATTTTCTTTATTTTCAAATTGATTTTATTTTATTATTTGTTAACCGGTCACCAAATCATTCATTTAATATACTTGTTTAAATCCTATATTTTCACAATTTAGTGAATCCTATTAATATCAGTAAACCTGATGTACAAAAAGAACTATATTTCAAAATAATAATATTTTAGTATTATGACACCTTTCATTTAAAACTAGTGTTTCAGGTAATGAGTAGTAAACTCAGTGTTATGTGTAACACGTAATATCAATAAGATTAAATTCATTTGAAAAACATATTGCAAAAAATCTTGTGGTGTTACATTCTACTCCCCTTAAAATGAATTTTTCCATAAAAAATTCTTCTAATTCATCAATGTTTTACATATGAAATTCCATAAAAAACAACATCATAAATATTATTAATAAAACATCTCTTAATAAGTTAAGGTTGTAATCATAAATGTGAACTACAGTAACTCATAAATTGTTTTTTCTATGTCATAACATTAGTGGGAAGTGAAATAAAGCTCATAGAATAAAAAATTATTACTAAAATATTGATGGAGAGTGATAGAGAACTTGGTACAGAGAAATTTAATGACAAAAAAAATATTCCAATGATATGTGAAAAAGGTCATTGATATTATAAAAATGACAATAATCAAACAATATTTTAATTCAATGTCAATTTTTTAATATTTGGGAATTCATTTTCTATCTAAACTAACAGCATATAGAAATGTAAACACATGATATGTTTTTATATAATAGGAAAAAATTCATCCTTTGTTTGTGAGTTGATCAATTTTAGCTTCAAATAATACTCAACAAGATTAAATTTTCACATTTGAATCTCTAAATATGATTCATAATATAGTAATAAGTCATTCTTTCTATTTCTAGTCAAAAAAGGATATCAATTTTTATCTGGTATAGTAAATCATTATATGGTTAAGTAATACATTATACTCTAAAACGTCATCCAATGTTATATTTATGAAATTTCATAAATGGTTAACATTTTAACCATTCAAATAGATTCAAATCAAAAAAATTAGAAATATTTTCACTACATATTCAAAATAAACTTATTTGTAATTCACCTCACAACATGAATTGCCTCTTAATTATCACATAATAAGCATGTGAATACATTTATCATGTACTCTATTAAAACATCGTAATAACATAAAATCCACTAAAACCATATGGAAAATATACATTCTTCTTCTCTACATTCATAAATAATTGGTTATTGAATATATCTTGGAAAAAAATGTTGTAAACTACATCAATAATATCATAAACCAAATTTTTATTACTGGAGGATTTACCCAAATTGAATGTTGCATCAAACAATGTTGCCTCCGAGAGCCCTGTCTTATTGAATCTGGATAACACACAAACCAAGGTACTTATATCCCCCACTAAGCTAGAGGCAGAAGGTACACAATTTACTAAAACTGTGAACTATGCTAATTTATCACACAACACGCATGATAAACAAAAAATTAGGTCCTCAAAGTGATATTTCAGGACTACACCTTTGAACACCATTAGAGTTGAAAATTTACATGCTAATTGCTATAATAAATAAAAGTTAGGGAGTACCCAGAACAATGTCCTTTTCCATGCTATTAATTGATTGCCTAATATTCAAGAAAATCAACAAATGGATACATCTATGGATATCCCAATGGCTGCAACATTTAATTCCAAGGAATCTAAAACACATCAATGTTCTACCCATGCAAGTATTTCCAACACAAGTGTTTCCCCTTCTATGAGTATGCAGGCAACGAAAACTAGTCCAATCTTCTCTCAAAAATTTAGATGATCAAAGAGGGGGAAGGGCTCGGGTGGCTCAAAGTATGTTGGTACTAACTCCAAACACACGTTCCAATAAATTTATTCTTTTGGAATAGTTAGGGTATTGCTAAAACTAAAACATACACTATTTTGAAAATATTTCTAATGACTCAAAAGCCAAAATATTTTCTATTATTGAGAAAAAAATTAAATTTTCATCAATATTTACACATTTTAGTTCTTCAATTTATAGTTACCTAGGTGATTCAAAAACTAATGTGGTTGTTATGTCTTTCAAGATTTTTTTCCTCTCCTCCTTTCATTTAGTTAATTCTTTCAGAATTATTAACCAAATGTATACATGTGATTTTACCATAGATGGTTTACACATTATTTTCATAATGATTTCTGCTAAAAACCAATACTAATATCGAAGACCCCTTGAGCATGACCTTAGTGATTTAGCTAACAGCATCCATGATCTATGGGTTCTGATTGGAGACTTTAATGTGATTATATCTTCTAATAAAAAAATTAGACCATCACACATTCTTATTTCCTAAAGAGAATTTAGAACATCCATTGAGGGTTTAAATCATATAGAAATTAATCTTATTGGTTCTATGTTCATATGGTATTGACATCACTACAACAGTGTTGTTACTATTAATCTTCATAGGGCTTTAATTAATGTCTCTGCTCTTGATAAATGGGACACCATTTAGAAAATTACATTAACCAAGCATAATGTAGATCATCATCTCATTCTTTACAGTCTTTCAACTATGGTTCATAATCCTTTCCTTCCATTCAAATTTAATAATTCTTGGACCAATTATATTGATTGAACTAATTTCGTAACGAATTATTGAGAAATAATGAAGCATCAAAATGATACTTTTTTTATGTTAAGAAACTAAAGCAACTAAAGCTGTCTTTTAAAGGATTGTGCAAGTCTAAATCCAAACAATATGACGCTGGTATTTCTTCTATTGAGAAAGTACTCATTCAAATCAATAATTCCAACACTAGCTATGGTTCCAATTTAGATCCTCACCTTGGAATCAATACTTCCATCAAACTCAACACCATGCATGTCCTTAAGGATTAATAGAAAATGAAAACTTTTAATGCTAAATGTCTTGCAGATGGTGATATAAATAAAATGTTGTACTCTTTTATCCGAAGGATTAGAAAATTCATTCGAGATTGTGATTTTCGTAGAGACAAAGACAAACTCATTGCCAATGAGGAAGACATTTCAAATCTTGTTGTCCCTTATTTTTGAAACTCGTTCAATGGTCTGGTTGTCAACAAAGATCTCATTCTGGATATCATTCCGACTTTAGGGAGTGAGGTGGACAATAATTTTCTCTTATGTAATATTTTTGAGCATGAAAATAGCGACGTTGACTATAGTCTAAACCATGATAGTGCTCCAGGTCCTAATGGCCTCAATAATGGGTTATTCCAGCGATATAGGTAGTTTATATGTATAGATGTTTGATATCTCGTCAGATAATTCTTTTCCACTACTGTTCTCCCTCATGGTTTAAATTTCCAATTTTTTTGCTTCAATACCTAAATTGGTTAATGCATCTACGATTCACCTTTTTCTACCTTTTGATCACTTCAATACTCTTAATAATATTATGTCAAAACATATAGCTAATTAACTAACTAACATATGTAATATAATTTTTTATTGGAATAAATTTTGTTTTCTCAAGGGTAGGTCTATTCAAGATTGTATCTGCATTTCCTATTAATGCACTAATGGTGTCAATATATCCACTAAAACAGGTCATTTTTCCATTAATGTTGATATCAAAAATTATTTTGACATTATTTATTGGAGTTTCATCTTCAAAGTCCTTGGGAATTTTGGCTTCATTGAATCCATCATTATTTTGTTAAAAAGTTTATCCAACTCGGCTTTCATCTCTGTCCTTGTCGATGGTGTCAATAATAGATTTTTCAAATTCACCAAGGGGGTTAGACATAGACATCCACTTTCTGAAATTCTGTTTGTGATTTTAGAAGATTACATAAGCAGACTACTCACCCATCTTGTGGATCAAAACAATATTAATCTTATTCATGCTTCCAAAAATAACGATATACCGACACACCTCTTGTTTGCTGCTGACAACATCCTTTTCTTGTAAGGAGATGAAAGAAATATCCAAAGTCACAGAACTAATTTGACTCATTATGAAGAAATCTATGGTCAATCTATAAGCTGGAAGAACTACATCATGTTTTTTGGTAAAAACATTCCTTCCATCAGGAAAACTAATACCATCATTTTCTTGCGTATAATGGAAGGATATCTCCCCTCCACTTATCTTGGTGTGCCTATCTTATTTGAGGACCTAATCCCAGCTAATTCTCCCACATTCATGACCATGTTATTAACCATCATCCCTCTTGGATGGGTAAATCCCATTCCATTGAATGTAGAATCTGTCTGTTCAAATCTACAATTGTTCCCAAAATGGTCTATTCGATGATGTTTTACAAATGGCCTACTGGTCTGCTAAAAAAATTAACGTTTGCATTAAAAATATTTTTTGGACCAGAAGCATTCTTGAATGGAAGATTGTGACCATCCATTGGTACAACTTTTATAATCCTTTAGATAAGGGTGGTATTGGCATAAAAAATGTGAACCATTTTAATGAGGCTCTTAAAGCTAGGCTCACATGGATGAATCCTAATAACAAATATGACTCTATTACTTTTCTCAAAAAAAAATCATTACTTAGATTAGAAATGGAAATTTGAACTATATCACCTCTTACATCTAACCATCCATTAGATATTCCTACACTAAAATTATGACCAACTCTAGATGGATGGTCACTTCTGATTCAACCATTAATTTTTGTCTTGACAACTGGATGGGGGTTCATATAATTTCCAAGATGCCTCCAAATTATCTTCCTAATAACACCAACACCACTATAAGGAATGTTGAAAATTAACAAAACATTGACCTACATGAAAACATCCGAAATTCCAGTGAAAACATTCAATTTCCTAAAATAGAATATTTCCTTTTTTGAAAACCTGCTTGTAATGGTGTCCTTGACTCAAAGAGTTTCTATAAAAACAATTTCATTTATAATGATTCTATAATATGTTATTTGAATTCCATTATAAAATTGTGGATTAAACCCATGATACTTTATATTGTTTGGCATATTGTGCCTAGCAGAGTGACCACTTATGTTTGATTTCAATCCTTTAGGATCCAACTCTACTCTAAATTTCACGTATGCAACCAACATAGGAATGATTTTGAAAATCTATTTCATTCATGTGCTACATCGTCAGCTCTTTGGAAGTATATTTTTGACATCTTTGGGTTTAAATGGATACTCCTTCAATTAATCAGCTTTTATCTTCAATGATACACTGGTTTCAAATCATTGAAACAAATTAATAATCTCTTATTAGCTATTATGGTTAAGATCCTCCATGTGATCTGGTATGAAATAAATATTATTTTTAAAAATAAATGGTCATTCATAATTAATGAATATCGGTCATGTATCTTTATTTCCATTTTGTATGTTTTCTCGATTCAGAAAGCCTATTGTGAAAACATAGTGGGAGACTTTGATATCCAGCATCATCTTCATATTTCTAGTCTTTATCTTCATCTAAGATGCAACTTTGAGGTATTCTGGAAATCCCAGCTCCTAGGATGTATCTAAGTGAATGTCGATGGTGCCTCCAATGGAAACCTGGGACCTACTAGATGTGGTTATATTTTTAGAGACCTTCATGGCCAATGTCCCGGATTCATTTTTGGTGTATGTTGTACGACCTCATCTCTTGTGGAGGAAATTATGGAGGTCATTCATGTTATTGACATTTCTAAAAGAAAAGGTTGGAACAATATTTGGATTGAATGTGATTCAACAACTATTGTCCATGCTATTTGGAAGGGTGTGGGGAATCTTGCTAGGCCGCTTACTTTCCGTTGAATGAATTGTCTCTCTTTTCATTTGGAAACAAATTATATTATAATGAATGCTTTTCATGAAGTTAATATGGTTGTAGATGGTCTTTCCAATAAAAGATTCAACTAGGTCATTACTTAGCATTATGATTTTCCTGGTAATTTGATTCCTCCTTTTGAAAAATATTGTAATAAGATTCTGTCATTCTTACACATGTAATCCTTTTTTCCCTGTTCAATAAATTGTGCCTTGGCAAAAAAATATAATATCCATTCCTCCATTGTCTCTACTAACAAAACTCTCAATTATATAAATAATGATCTTTATTGGTGATTGCAATAGTTGTTTATAGTGGACATCATTAATCATGTTCAATGATAACTAATGAGTCATAATCACAATATCATTCACTGCCATCATCATACCATCTGGATTATTATAATAAAATATATACCGCATTCATTATTAACCAAGTTTATTTCGGTTCCCTTCGATGACTAAAACCCAAAGTCATAGTGTGATTAACTCTAATCATAACAAAAAACCACATGGTGTAAAAAATCTTTTATAGGAGTCCTAAATCAAGAAACATTATTTTGAATATAAGAAACCTTGTTTTTAAAATACATCAGTCATGATCATAATATATTTAAATCTGTCATGTGTTTTTATAAAATTATTGAAATTTTAAAATGCATTCCCCTTGGGAGTGTAAAAAATGGCATGCAACAAGGCCCATTGTTGTGTACTAGGTGATGATTGATTATTGCAAAATGTTCCCTTTTCAATGTTATTATCCCAAGGATCCTATATTACAGAGACACATAAACATGTAGTACCTATAGAGAGAAATCATTTATAGTTACCCGGGATTGACATACATGGATATTGTGTCATTTTAGAAGAATATTCAGTACATTACAAAATACATTCCCAAGGACTGTAATAGTTTATTGTCTTTCAAGACTTGGAAACAAAAACATCTATCATGGTTGAATATCTTCATCATCTCCGATTATGATCCCCTCCTTTAGTAATTCTTCCTAAAACCATTATCCATGACACGTGGAAAGAAAACAAATGAAAGGGGTGAGCTAAGATACATAGTGAGGGAAAATAAAGGAAATGTGTAAACATAACAAGAACAAAGTGTGTGAAATTTGATCATAATATTTAAAGATCATGCAGTTAATATTATAGATCATAATAAAGTGTTGAGGTTTATAAGACATGAATCATAAGGAAATGAATAACATTATTCATGAAATCATAATAATATAATAAAACATAGAATTATGGGAAACACATAATCCTATAGTTTGATTTCCTTAGTAGCCAAGGCATTACTTCGAAGACCATCTTGGTAGAATGGGTTCACTCCCCATACCATCTTGGTAGTCATTTTACTCTCTGAGAGACATATTAGTTATAGGAGTTCATTCCACATACAGTCTTGGTTGTCATGGTTCACTCCCACACACATCTTAGTTGCATGAGGTCACTAATCATATCATCTTGGTGTTCATGGATCACTACTATGTCCATGTTAGTTTTCAAGGTTTACTCCTAAGACAATCTTAGTGTATGTATCAATCTATAAATCCTTACACAATACATTTTATAGAGATATAGGTCCCAACAATCTCATAATGATTTCATATATACATGTTCCACACTATTATAAATAATCATATAATATCCCATGAAATAAAATGTGTGTTATAAACATACAATCATTTCATAACCTATGAAAAATTATAGGTTTATTAATCATTTCATCATAACCCATTAAAAGAAACAGAATTCAAAAGATTATAACTCATGAAATAAAAATTGTGTTCATTATGAACATGGCATTAAATGTAACCCATTCATAGAAAAAATATAAATTTAACCATTATATATTTTCTAAAAGCGAATGAGTAAGAAAAATGGATGTCATCATATATGTATAATTATTTGGAAATATATATAAAAAATGTTTTTTCAGAAAAATATCCACGAGTTATTGAAAAAGTATTTTTAATACATAAAACCATCTGAATATAATTTTCCTAGAAAATTAATTTAATATATATATAGAAGAAATTAAATCATTTATATAAATTTTTATTTAAAACATATAAAATTAAATTCAAAACATTTTAAAAACTATTTTTTTGAAAACACAACTAAATATTATAATCAAAGCATAAAAACAATCTGAAACACATTTCATTGAAAATACTTCCAAAACTTATAAATAAATCTTAAACAAATTTTTAAAATAATTTTATTGAAAATATTGTGAATATTTATAAATAGTGTTTTAAAATGTTTTGAAAACTATCTTCCTTGAAAATACATGGAAACAATATATTTAATGATTTAAAATTCTTTCAAAACCATTTTCCAAGAAAATATTTTTAAAACATATAAATAATTCCTAAAATCGTTTTGAAATCCATTTTCCATGAAATTTAATATTAAATTGTTTTTTTTAACAACTAATCATTAGAAATGAAATGAAATATTTAAAATATTGATAGAGGATAAATCCATAAATAATTTATTAGGTAAATGAACGTTTTATTGTCATGGTAAAAGGGGAAACAAATTTCTTTGTTTAGAAATAAAAATGAATATTTATTTAAATCATTGTTAATAGATAGAAAATAGTAAAAATAAATTTTAATGATCATAGAATATTAGTCGATTATTCTTGTAAATCCTTTTAACAAAACATGATTTTTAATGAACATAGATTTCTGACCAAAGGGATTGTAAATTTGATCTTTATTAAAAAATACTTCATAACTATCTTATGTGCCAATGTGTATACAATTGTACCAATAAATTAATATATAATTAATAACTATATGGGAATAAAATTCATGGATTTATTGTGATATGAAAACTAATAATTCATCAAAGGAAGCATAAACATAAAAAATATCAAAAAGAGATGATATTTTCTCAAAAAATCGTACAAATTTGTAATTTGGGATCACACTCTCCATGTAAGAAATAGAAGTTAAATATATGATTAAAATATCATGAAAATAAGTATATTTTTGATATAACATGTAAAATGGAAGTATATACACTTTGAAAAAGTTTTTAGGTGCATAACAAAACATAAGTCACAAAGACAACAAATTGAAACAAAATATTATTACAAATATGGAAACATTTGAAAATCAACCGTATGAATGCATGTTTTTAAAAAGGATATGTTAAAATCCATAGATTTTGGTATTATATACATAGAACACAGTCATGGTAATTATATACACCAATCAATAGTGAAGAGTAGAGAACATAGCATGCATCTATTGGGAATAAAATGTTAGCTGAAATCCCATTACCTTGCGTCTTCACTCTCATCATACACGTTCAAAAAACCTGTATAATAAATATAAATTTATTATATATCTTCTAAAAACCCATATTATTATATCTAATACAATATATCATTAATTATGACTTTATATTACCCTCTTTTTAACTATATTATGTTAATGTTTTACTTCAGGTAATATTCGTTTCATTATTCGCATGTGTCTTAATTTGTTATATCATTGGTATTTAAACATTATATCATGATTTAAAAAATTCCAACCATGATATAAATTTAATTTATATTTAATTTATATTTATTATAATAATATATATAAAATAAATTTATGAAATGGAATACACTATTCAATGAGATGGTATGTCCTACATTTGTATGAATGCTCTTTCTATTTATTTGTCATGTTGATCGAATGAATGTAAAAGACAGGAATGTATATATATGAATATATATCATTATTAAATTTAATTTTTTATATCATACGTAAAATAAATATTCACTAAAACTATCTTTAATACAATCCATGTGGTGTATTAATGAATCTCATCACTTTCAGGGGGGATAATCCGTACTTCCTCAAACAAAATTATTTTATTAACTGAAAATGGAAAGTAAGAAAAAGACATGTGTTGTAAAAATGAATAAAATTTTTTAAATACGTAATAAATTTTGTATATGAAATATGTAAAGTGATTATACGTCATAATGTCCACTATGGTATGTGGTAATGGAAAAAAAGGAACAGTCATCATTTCATTAGAGAGTAGTTCATTGTACAAAGAAACAATTTATTCGTTACCCATTAGATGGAGATGTGAGTATGTTTTGGATGAAACATTTACTTAAAAATCTATTTATATTTGAGATAACTATATTATTATATAATCATATATTAAAGAGACTTGTAGTGCATGTACAAGGAAAATAAATGAAAGGACTTGAGAGAAGACATTACCTCTTAATCTGGTAAATCATTTTGGTTTGTGCCAAAAGGATTCCATGGAATGACTTTCTCCAAAAAAATGATTCAAGAATAAATTTATTCATTTTTGGAGTTTTATTAGGAGATATTTTCTGAACATAATTAGTTTTAGTTGTGTAAAAAAGTGGGATTGGAGGTGGCCTTTTATAGGGATGTAAAATGACTCACTTATAATTTCTGAAAACATGTTATGTGTACAAATGTTCTTACCTTAATAAAGCTATAAAATTACCTGAAAAATAAATAAAGAAAGTCTAATAGATGAATAATTTCCATTAAATAGGTTTTGGGAAACTATATATGTCATTTGAGTCCCTAATATTTTGGATTTCTTCCTATTTAAGCTTAATTTGACCTTATTGTTGTTTGTAATTTTAATCACTTTTATTAATAATTTGGGTCAAAAAATAAATATAATCTGTTTATAATAAATTAATATCATAATGATAATCATTTTTTATGTTGGGATTTCAAAATTACTATCACAAAATTAGAAAAATTAAGATTAATTCTAATGTCACAAATGAGAAGAAATTATACGTCTTTAAATTAGAAATAACTTCAAATATTTTTCATGTTTATATATTCATTTTAAAGTGAAATTGATTCTAATGAACTAAATTGTAAAAATATATTTACAATTGATATAATGTAACCCTAAATCAATTTTAATTTATAAATTTATATTAATTATTCTTTAAACTAAAATGATGTTATTAACTAAAAAATGTTGTCTTTCACTATTCATCAAATAAATGAGGTTTCTCAAAAAAATCCAAATATTCACTCTAAAATAATTTTGGAATTATGTGTTGAATTTTTTTTTATTTTATTATACAATACATTAAATTTTGTATAAAAATAAATTTATTTTAAAATGTATTTCATTTGAGGAAATGATATTTATAGACATAAAAGCACGTACAAAAACTCATATATTTCATTATCAATATGTTTTATCTGTATGTAACATTTATAATTATTATTTGAAAAAAGTTATTACTCTAAATATAAATATGTTTAATGTTTAGGTTATGATTTCCTCATTTAAAAAATAATAACAATAAAATGATGTTTTGTAGAAACTTTGGGGTTGCATGCAATATAAGGCAAGTCAGTGTTGTGGGTAGCGCAAGACAAGTTGGTATTACCTGTAGTGTAAGAAAAGTAGGCATTTCATTTAGTGAAATCCCATTCAGTATTGTGTGTGAATTTTTTTGACTCAATATTTTAATGTATATATATAACTATTTCCAATGGCATGTGAAATGAACAATATCGAAATGATAAATTAATTAAAAAAAATTCTCAAAATCTCATGGTGTTGCATTCAACCATCATAAAATGAATTCCGATCATGAAAAACTTATATGATATCAATGTATTAATACTTGATTATTTCCGTAAATGAAACTGACATCATAAAAATTATTACAAAAACATCACTTAAATGATAATGTTGGGATAACAAGGTTTTCCCAAATTAAGATACAATTATCTTTCCACATAAGAGAACATATGTTGGATGTGAAAACAAGGACATGGAAAAATAATATACTTATGATGTTTTGAAGGGTAGTTTTAGAGAATAATTTCTTGTAAATTTTACAATCATAAATCCATAAATCTACAATAACCTAAGGGACCTTCTGATTTGTCAAAAATAAAAATACTTGGAAATTTTTTTTTGGATTCATGATCTTATATCTTAATATTAATAAATTTTCATGAAACTAAGCACTTTAATGATTTTAGGTAAACATCACCATTTGTTTTTTTTATTCACTTACCCTATTTCAATAAAGTGAATGCGACTTTCTCATTCCTAAAGTACTAACAGATCATTAGATCCATGGTATGACATCCCATTTGTCATCAGTTGTCAACAACATAAGGTAGTTTTAATAGGTTGTCCAGTATGCATAAATCCTCTTATATAGAGATATTACATTAATCTTGTTAACTTCATCTACATTTTAAGTTAAAATTTTCATAAATGGTTAATGTTATAACCCTTAATAAAGATAAAAATTAAATGCATTGGAAATAATTTCATCTAATTTTTAGAACCATGGTCCCCTATATAACACAAAGTATCTATTGGTTGCAACATACCCAACATGTTAATACACTAATTTAATTGTCTCTTGAAAAATGATACAAACCTACATCAACTAAAATAATTTTGGAAAACAATCATGATTCTCTAATTTGATGATTACATTACATATTATCAAAATCCAAGAAGTCGTAAACTTCATCCATGATAGAAAAAACCACTTGAAAACAATTATTTATTTAGTTTAAGGTAATCAGTAAAATCCACATAACTTATTCATATCTAACATTTATTTTTCCAAAAAAAAATATCATAAAATAAATAAACTTTAAAGGGATACCTTTCCATTAATCATGTGTTATTCATGGACATCACCTTTCCATTATATCACTTATCTATTCCATCAGAACCGTTTAATGTGTTCTTGTAAACCCAAAGTGAAAAAACACAAACTGAAAAATACTTACATATTTCACCTTTCATAAAACATGATTCGTGAATCCAAATACATAAAAAACTATTACATCATCCTTAATCCATTGAAAGGGAAACCTTATCATTATTACTATCTCTTTTCACTTTTTATATTTAGTCTCTTTATTATCAGCAATGTAACCATTACTTGTACCACATTTATGATCTTTTTCAAGATCTTTCCGCTTAAGACAATGAGATTCATAATGATCATTTACTATACACTTAAAACACTAAGCCATCTATGATTTCTTAGGGATGTCAGTATTTTCATCAATTTCATTAATAGAAATCTTCCTTATCCCTTGTATTCACTTTCTTTTTTATCCTCTATTAACACAGTTAAAACATCTTATTATTAATCTAAGACAATCTCATTGGTGATTCCCTCCACATTAGTGACACAAAGACCACCAAATCTTTATTATTCCTTGGATTCCATATCTCGACCTCCCAATGAACTCTTTATATCTCTTCCATGGTGAGTCTGATAGTTTTTTATGGTACACTTTGTTAATAATGTTTCATGAAAACTAATTAGGCATGATCATAACATCTCTCCCTACAGTGATCATCCCACTAGAAAAATTATTAGAAAATCATCCATCACATTTACCAATAATCATTTTACTTTCAGTTCTTGTCCTTAGCTAAAACAATAAGCCTAATTTGATAATTTCATATCATAGCAAAAATAGTCATAGTCATGAAAGTAATTACTTATTGGATTTCAAAATTAGGAAAACATCCTTAATCTATGACACCGTAGTGTTATACTAAGTTATTAATAGATGGAATATATTAAAATCCTCTATAATGGTTCAATAATTTATTGTGAATTACCAAGGAATATCACCCTAGAGTTTCAAATAATGTATATAGAAATTCCCATTATGGTGTACAAGATTACCATGAGTTAGGACCATAACATCTTTCTTGAGTTTTTACCCCTTGATATATCTGTTCTAGAGATGCATTGCTTGTAGTATCTAGAATGAGATGTATTTCTTTAAAACCACTCCCTATACCGTTCACCAAAATTCTAGGACAGTTTCCTATACATTAACTTGTCCTTATAAATATCCTTTGATACATTCATAAACATATAATTAGAAATATATTTTGGGATTTGAATATAGTTTTATCATCCTATTTTCAAAAGGTTGACAAAACCATACATTTGGTATCAAATTTTGAGACTCTAGCTTAATATAAATGGATATTACATAATTTTAGATGAATATTAAGTACGTTACAAATTACACGCCTGATGACCCTGATAGTTTATCATATATGGATACATGGAAACAAAATATATTATCCTGGTGGATGATGTTCAATATATCCCATAAATATCTCCAACTTCATTACTTCTACACAAAAACATTCATCATAACCTAGGGAGTGGAAACATAAGAAAGGGGTGAGCTCAGATTCTCAATACAGGTAAATAAAAAAAATTATGTATAACATGAATGAAATATATGAATCATGAGAATAAAATTTCAATATCATACCCTTCATATTATTGATCACAATAATGTTTGGCGGTTCATAAGAAATGAATCATATGAAAATGAATATCATAATTCATGAAAGTATAACATAGTAATAAAAAATTAAATTATGGAAAAAATATGCATATAATAGGATTTCCATAGTAACCAAGGAAATCCTAACAAGACTATCTTGGTTGTATGGGTTCACTTCCCATACTATCAACATAGTCATGGTTCACTCCCATGGCCATATTAATATATATTTTTTACTCTTCATGCCAAATTCATTGTCATTGTTCATTCCCATGTCCATATTAGTATCATGAGTTCACTTGTCATACCATCTAGGTAGTCATGCTTCACTCTCACATACATCATAGTAATAATGGTTTTTTTAGTAAGACCATCTTAGTCTATCTCACGTGATATAAATCTCCACCCAATGCAATGGAAAGGGATATAGGTCCCACCCATCTCATAATGAAATCATACATACATATTAAAAAGATCATTAGTAATCATATCATAACCAATAAATAAAATGCCTCTTATAAACATGTGATTATATCATAACCTATGGAAAAATACTTGTTTCATAATCATTATATCAAAACCAGCGAAAAGAAGTGGGGTTCAAAATAATATATCCCGTGAAAGAAAACAGGTTTCATAAAGGCCATGAAATTAAGAGTAAACAATTAATATAAATAATATTTATGGATCATTTATATCTTTTACTAAAATTAAATGAGTAATATTAATGGATGTATTCTTAGATGGAAATTAAATCGAGAGTACATTTTAAAAATTGATATTGCAGAAAATATCTTATATTCATTAAAGAAGGATTATTAATAACTAAACCCATCTAAAATTCATTTTCATAGAAAATTGATTTAAAGCACATATAGAAGAATTGAAATCATTTAAAAACACTTTTATTTTAAAACATGTAATATTTTCGTCAAACCATTATAAATTTGTTTTCATTTATAGTAGTGGTAAATCATTATAGAAATCATAAAAATGTTTTGAAACCCCTTTAATTTAATATAATTTGAGAAATTATTTATAATTCCTGAAAACCTATAATTTTTTTTTTGAAATATTATAAATAGTTCCTCTAAATTTATTGAAAAATAGTTTTGTTATAAATACACTGAAATCATATAAATTATTTTTGAAAAACTTTTGAAAATAATTTTCTTTGAAAATACATAGAAAACAAATAAATAAGGCTTCATATTATTTTTAAAGGAATTTCCTTAAAAATATATTTTATAAATATTTAATTAAATAAATAAAACTTATACAAGAAAATAAATCTTTAATGGATTGATGACTGATTAATCCTTACATTTTGTATGTGGTAATACGAACATGTTTACATGGAACAAAAGATTGAAACTTTCCTCATTCAGTGAGATACTAAATGATTATTTAGAAAAAAAAATTTAAAAATCAAAAAGGTTAATAATGTATTTTAATGATCATATGATATAAGCAGAATATTATTTCAAAAAGATTATAAAAAACATGATTTTGAAAGAATATAGATATCTGACCGAAGAGAGGGTAATGTGAAACATCCTTAAAAACTATTTTTTAACAATCATATGTACCATGGAGTATAAAATGGTACCACTATATAAATATTTTATTACTAAATATTTTATAATAAAATAGAAGAATTTCTTGAAATATGGAACATAATAATTCATCAATGGAACCATAAATGTAAACAATTTCCAAAAATAATGAGATTGTTTAAATAATCTCTTACAACTTGGTTACATGGGATCCAACTATACATGTAAGAAAAAAAAATTCATGATGCATAAATATCATGAAAATTATTATATTCATGATAGAACATATAAAATTGAAGTATATGTACCTTAATAATGTGTTTAAGTGTGTATCAAAACATAACTCTCATAAATGAAAAATCGAAACGACAAAATATTATGAATTTTGTATCATTTGAAACATAATGCCCATAAATGAATTTTCACAAAAAGGATTTGTTAATACCAATAAACTATGGATTCATATACATAGATTAAAATCATTGTTATTACATACACATAAAAATTAATGTTTATAAAACATAGAATGAATCTCATGTGAATAATAAGAAAGGTGAAATATATTTACCTTGTGTCTTGACTCTCGGTGTATGTTTTCAAACCACCTATATAAAAATAAAAATTTATTATAAATATTTTTATGAACAATATAATTATATCTAATTCCATATATTGTTTTATTTTTACCTTTTATTACTGTCTTGATAACAATCTTATGTTAAGGTTTAACTTAAGGTAATGTTCTCTTTATTATTCAAATGTGTGTTCATTTGTGATATCTTTGGTACTTATACATTATATCATGATTTAATAAATTTAAACCATGATATAAATATAAACAAAATAAACAATATTTTTAATATAATAATCTTTTAAATATATAGGAATGAAAATGAATACAATATTCATAGAGATGGTAGGTCGTTTGTATGCATGATGGTTACTGCCCATTAAATGTTGTAATGATAGAATGAAAGTAAAAGACATATATGTATTTATATGTATCATTTTTAATGTATATTTATTATATCTTATATATCTTATGTATTCACTAAAACAAAACTCAATACAGTCCTTGTGGTGCCTGAACGAATCATATAGCTTTGTAGAGCGATAGTCCCCACAACCTCAAACAAAATTATATTATTTACAAAAAAAATAAATGTAAAAAGATATGTGCTGTAAAAAATAATAAAGAATATTAAGTAAAAAATTAATTTAATATATTAAATATATAAATATATTTCCCATAATAATTACATCCATCGTAGATGGTAATAGAAAAATTAACAATTGTCATTTCATGATGCATTAGTTCACAGTATAGAGAAACAATATGTTCTTTAACTGTTATATCGAGGTGTGTGTAAGTATAGAAAAAACCATTTACATATAAATATATTAGTATATTTTGGATAAATTATTTTTTTAAATAATAATATAATAATGAGATTTTGAGGAGGTGGAGAACTAAAATAAGGTAAACGACTTGGGAGAATATGCTACCTCTAAATCAAGTAAGTCCTTTTTTTCCTATACAAAGGCTTCTTTGGAAAGCCTTCATTCCAAGAGAAGACTTAATGGAATAATTATGGTATTTTGGGATAATTATTTTCTATATCTTGGTCAAACCTAAGTGGTTTTAGAGGTGTGAGGATATGGGAGTGGTGGTGGCTATTTATATGGAAGCAAAAGTAGTCACTTGGAATTTTAAGAAACAAGTAAGGTGTACACATGTTATTACGTAAAAAAGACATCATAAAACAAATTAAATCAATAATAGATGTTTTATTAGAGAAACTTGGTCATAAAATTGGTTTTTGACATTTTTCTTGGTCATTTGGGACCCTAAGATTGGGGTATAGTCCCTAACTAAGCCTAATTTGACCATAATGATTGTAATTAATTTTAATCACTTTTACTAATGTTATTTTCCTAAAAAAATAAACATGGTATATATAGAATATAAATATTATAAGGAAAAAATAAATTTATGTTGGTTTTTTGAAATTCAGTTCACTGATGTTGAAAATTTAATATTAATGCTAATCCTACATATGAGATGAAATTATGGGTCTTAAAAGTAGAAAAAAGCCAAAATGTTTATTGTGTTTTTATATTAACATTCAAAGTGAAATTTATTATAATTAAATAAACTATGTTAATAAATGTATAATTTAAATAATTATATATTAAAACAACTTTAAATTATAATTTAACATTAATAATACTTTAAATGAAAAGGAAGTTGTTTAGTAAAACACAATATTATTCACTACTCATCCAAAAATGATGTTTTTAGAAAGATTAAAAAAATTATCCTTATGATAATTTTGGAATTATATATTAAATAATTATGTTTTATTTAAAAAATTAAATTTGGATATGTCCCTAAAGATAAATTTATTATTAAAATTTGTTCAATCGATAAAATGGAATTTTTAATCACAGAAGAGCTTTACCAAAAATCATATCTATCATTATCATTATTATATATATATATTTATAAATATTATTTGAACATTAGTTATTAGTATTAATTTAATGTATTTTAATGTTTATGATATAATTATCCCATGTAAAAATAATATAACAATATAATTATGTTTCGTAGAAACATCGATGTTGTGTGCAACATATGCCATGTCGGTGTTACAAGGAGCGTAAGCCGAGTTGGTATTGCATGTAGCTCATGCCATGTTTGTATTATGTGTAGTGAAATACATGATGATATTTCATTTGAGAATAATGTTTGACTTATGGTTTTAATACATATATATATAATGAACTATTTTTATTGTCATGTGAAATAAAAAATATTGAAGAGATAATTGAATTTGAAAAATTAAATTCTTAAAATCTAGGGGTGTTATATTATTTCATGGATACCACTTGTTCCATAATTTAACAAAATTATATAAAATTTTCTTATAAATTGACTCATCCTTAGGCTTATCCTTATATAAATTCCTAAACATGAAATTAAATATATCCATATGGATATCAATATGGTTTTATCATCCTAGTTTCTAAAGGACAAATAAAAATTTATTATGATTCTAACAATAGTGACACTAGATTTTTGTTCATAGATATTACATATTTTTATCTGAATATTAAATTAATTAAACAAAATCATACTTGAGTACCATTATAGTATATTGTCATTGGAGGATATGTATACATGATTCTATTTTTTAATGATCGTTAGTATATACCATAAAAATCATCCCATTTATTATTATTCACTAAAATACTATAATTAAAAACTTTTTTCAAGAATAGGGAATGGTAAAATAAGAATGGTTGAAATCACATGCACAGTATGGGTGAAAAAAGGAGATATATAAGCATAAAATAAACAAAAGTTTATGATAACATGAATAAAATATTTCAAAACCATAAACATCATATAAATGATTGAAATCATGAGTCGTGGAATAAATATTAGTAGTTCATAAGTCATAAATAATAAGTAAATAAAACAAATTAAGCCACGAGAGAACAATATTAACACAATACAATGAATTTCAGAAAACACGTAAGCATATAAAATCATTTCCATAGTAGTCAAGGATAATTTTCAATAACATCAAAGTGGAATGGTTTCACATTCCACACTATCATAGTATTCATGATTGACTCCCAAAACAATCATAGTATACAATCTCTTTTACTAAACATGTTTTACAAACCTTTATATTACTTTATATCTCATGATATATAAATATTTACCCAATTTATTGAAGATATATATAGGTCTCACCCATAAGATATTGAAAATAATAATTATTTGTGCCCCAAGATCACAATGATATAATCATATCATAACCCATCAAATGAAATGGTTTTCATAAATATTTATTTATATCATAACCTATGGAAAATAGATATTTTTCAGAATGATTTCAAAATTTCATCATAGCCTCACCCATGAAAGGGATTAGGTTTCACAATCATTTCTTCATGAAATATACCATTGGGGAGAAATTGGTTTCAAAATAATAATATCATGGTATAAACCACGAAAAATAAGTGGGTTTCATATGAATTATATCATGGTATAAACCATGTAAAAATAAATATATTTTATAAAAATTGTGTCATCAAAAACATATAACGTTTAGATAAATAATAAGAATGGGTTCCTTAGATCATATTCCTTGTAAAGCCTTTGTAGCCTAAAATTAATTTATCTTAGGAAGTGAAATGTTTTTAAATATAAATCAATTTGAAGGTTTCCTTAGTAAAATAAATTTTCCTTCAAAACCACTTTTTAAGACATAAAACATTCCAAAAATAATTTTATTTTAAATTAACCATGAAAACATTTAATAGGGGCTTCAGAAATCATTAAAAAATGTTATTGAAGAAAATTCCCTTTTGGATTTTATGAAAAATTATACAAAAATCATTTTGAACATCCATTATTTGAAAATATTATTTTATGATCATTTAAAAACATTTATTGTGTAAAATACCATTCCCACATTGAAAATTAGTTTTTAAAATGTATAAAAATTTAAAAATCATATTTTTTCAACATAATATATTTAAAATAATAAAAAATAAAACAACTTGTAAAATATTTATATTAAAATTAAATTTAAAATATGTATGAAAATCATTAATTCGTTGAGTTTTCATGAAAGTGGGGAATACTATTGAGGGGGTGCGTGTTTAAAAATATAATATTTTAGAAATTTTAGTCCAAACAAATGGGCATTATTTGGAATGATAAATAAAGATATATTTTAAAACTATTTTAATAATTCAAAAATTGGTAAAAAATATTTTAAAAACAAAAGGATAAAAGTAATAAAATGGAAACATTTTTAAAATAAATGGTTTTGGACGAAATCAAATTCTTGATAGAAGAGAGAAATGGAATCGTATTTTCCAAATAAAATTCCTTTTTATTTTAAATACCAAAATGTATAGAATGGTACTATTTCATGAAAAAATCATGAAGAACTATATGAGAATAATAATAATGATAATAATGATGATTTGGATTATAATACACCAACATTAGAGAATTAATCATAAATAATATCGATTAATGGTGATATTGTAACATAAATTAATTACCACTTTCATATCATTTCAAACATAACCAAAACGAAATAGTGATATTTAAAGGGATATATAATAATAATAATTTTAAAGAAAATCATCAAAAAAATAAATTAATGGAAATTATATACCCCACATCCAAGAAATATGTGGGGAATGTTGATGAAGTCCTATAAAAAATAAAATTAGTATATAAATCCCACACCTCTTTAGTAATATTTTGATTCATTATGCCCAATAAACAAATACATAAAATGAAAAATTAAATATCATAAAAATAGATATACTAATGATTTAAAATTTCTATGTTTCATTATATACTACATTAAAAAGATATGAGTGGTGAATTTATAACTGTCTCTCAGAAATAAAAGAGAGAATAGAAATCCATCTCCTTAAGTATCAACATCCTTCGTACACGCTCATGCATCCCATATAAAAAATATAATTTTATTATTAATATATTATATAGGAATAAATAAATATATATCAGATCATAAAGTTTTATTAATGACTATTTATTACCATTTTATTAACAATTTCATGTAAAATCACATTTCAGGGAATAAACGCTTTCTTTTCATATATGTTTTGATTCTTTATTTTTAATCCTCGCATTTTGATCATGCTTCCATAATAAATAGAATAATAATAAAAAAATAATTATAATAATTATAAATAAATTTTAATTCAAATACCAATCATGAAATATTTTTTTATAAATGATGTATGTTATGATCATGGAGAGAGTTGGTCATACGTACACATTAGTAAAATTTAAATTTACAATGATCATTATAGAAATGAATTATGTAATTTTATATATTTATGAAAAAACATAATATAATATATATAATTTTATTAATTTTAATATACTTTTAATTAATATCTATGAGTTTTCCTGATTAAAATATAGAGGTGCATCACCTCATGAAGGTGGTAGTCCATATATACCAGAATAACATTATAATCATTCTATGAGTGAAAATATAAGAAATAAAATTTTATATTATATTTTTATATTTAAAAATAATTAATTAATATCATAATTAATTAATTTAAATAACAAAGATTAATTAAATTTACATATAATATCTTCTATTTAAAGTGTTAGTGCTAATGGATCACAAAGCATCGTGAGACGGTAGTCTACCGTACACCCAAACAACGTTATAGTTTCACCAAAGGAATAGAAATAAAAATGGTGTATAAAATATAATTACTATATATGTATAATTATGTTGTATATATATTATATATATACATTATATCCATCATTATACCCAACTGGGAGAGGGGGTAATTGAAAAATGAATGACGTCATTTTGTGGGGCTGTTGTTTTCTGTATACATTGATGATGATTTTGTAACACATTTGATTGGAGTAGAGATATTTTTATGTAATTAAATTAACAAAAAAGAAACTTAGTTTATTTATTATAATTATGTTACTATATAATCATGTTTTAAAAATAATTTAATGAGGTGTAGGTAGAAATAATATAAGAATATTTGTTATAGAATATTACATATTCATTAGGTAACCTCACTTGGTTTTCCCTGAAATCATTCTGATGATTTATTTTTTATAAAAAATAATGATAAAAGTATTATAAGAGTGAATTTATGAATTGATATTGGTATGTAATTGGTGAACTGAAATAGTATTTTGGTCTGAATAAGTGAGTAGATAGGTGGCCTTTTATAAATGAGGTGAGTGGCACACATGTAATTTTTAGGAACAAAAAATGATCACTAATGTATTTATCATAATACAAGAATAAAAAATAAATTATTATAGATAATTATATACAATATGGTGGAAATATATCATGATAATAGATTTGAGATATGTTTTAGGTCCTTTTTACACATATCTTTATAGTTAAACCCCATAGAAAACCGATTTTTCATTCGTATTAGTAATTAGTTTTTTTCTATTATCATTATTCATTTGGACATTAATTAAGTTTAAATTACTCAATAAAATAAATTATTATTATTAAAATTGTTGAATCAATTTCAAATATTAAATTAAGATAATTTTAAAAATCTAATTTAAAATTAATCTTGTATAAGTTATGTGAATGCAGGTTAATAAAGAGGAAAAATGAATCGTTTTCAATATGTTAGTATCAAAATTTAATATTAAAATCATTACATTGACCTAAATTGGATTAATAGATATATAATTTAAGTAATGATAGTTTAAACCAAATTTAGAATATACTTTTATTTTATAAATAGTTTAAACCGAAAATACGTTTTCAATTAAATTCAATATTTTTCTATATTCAACAAAAAATTTATTTTTCAAAAAATTCTCAAAAATTAACTATATGATAATTTTTTAATTAATATTTAAAAATAAATATATTTTAGAAAAATATTTGAAATTTAAAAAAAATTATTTTTAAAATTAAATGTGCCAAAAATGTGACAAAGTATCTTTTTAGAAAAATATGCTCTTTAACTGTAAAAGTAGATTTCTTTTATTATTTCATATATAGGAAAATAATACAAAAGATGTTTAGAAAAATATTTAATATATAATATATAAATTTAATAATAACCATTCATTTAAACTATATTTTTGAGTTTATTAACGTAAAACAGTTTTTTTCATAGAAATAATTTTTGTGGAAAATAATTCATTCAATTTCAAATAGTTTTTATATTCATTTTATAATAGTTGGTCAACAAAAATATAATTTTATATACATGTATAAAGCCTGTATTTTAATAATTTATTTAGTCCCATTCCCACCTACCATAATAATTTCTAGGATATGATTATCATTTCAAATAATAATATTTTAAAAATATGAGAAATTTTTAAACTCACTATTTTTTGGTAAATAAATATAAGATCAGTGTTACAGGTAATGAGAAATATCAAAAATATTATATTAATTCAAAAAATATATTTCTAAAAAAATTAGGGCGTTACTTGGATCAATTAAATAAATATGACCCTTTGTAATTTTGTGGATGTTTTGAACGTATTAATGATACATGATTAATAAGTTCACTAGAGAAGATATTCAATGTTTTGGGATGCATGGACAATCCAAATGAAATTTTTTATTATTTATATTTTGATGATGATGTCAGTAGATTGTGGAACATGATTGAGAATAATAATTAAAAATATGATATCAATACCATAGAGTGGATGAAAATTGAATATATTTTCCATAAGAAGTATTTTCGGAAAGTACATCTACATAGAATAAAAACATGCTTATTAGATATAAAAATAATGAAATAAGAATAATTGGCTAGTTATGTGTCAAATATTACAAAATTGGCTGAGTATGCATCAAATTTTGTTCTCGACCATAAGAATAAAATTAATAGATTTTCCACCAGTCGAAAACCATATTTTAAAAGAGTGTTGGCCACTTTTGAATTTAAATGTTACAAGGATATTTTTAATTATTCTTAGAAAGATGAGGTTGATTTTTTTGACACCACTGCACATCATGATATTAGATGTAATATCTTCTCGTTGTGGTTAGAAATAGAATATAATTCAATAAATAAATCATAAGTTTAACTAGTTAAAAATTATAAATAAGAAAAATACATTTTTTAAAACAATGAATGATCAAAAAATGATATCGATGAAATAAGCTCAGTAATTCTGATATTTACTTTATGGAAAAGTGATTAAATCAATTTGTTACATTGAAAATAGATTTTAATCCAGCTACGAGATGATTAAGTTTCAAACATTTGGGTTATTATGCTATTTCATATCGAAAGTTATTTAATCATGGTTGGAATCATCCATAAGATTATAAGAAAGGTGTGGGAATCTCATTAACTATTAATATGAAAAATTGTGTACAATAAAATGAAGTTACATTAGGTATATTACTTATATATTTAGATTATGAAAATTTATAATTGATTTGGCATCTATGAATTATTTTATTTCTTGGAAAAATATATGTAAAATAGAGACATTATCTCATGGAATGAATCTATATATTTAGTTTAAAACTCACAAGGGAAGTATTAAGACCACATGAATTTATAGAAATATTCATGTTATCATCAATGGCGTGGTTTTTTATACAAATATGTTTATCTTTCCCATTTTACTATTTGATGTTATTATTATAATGGAGTAGTATTTAGATTATCATTATAATATAGATATTATGGATAATGAAGTCATATTTGATTTTCTGATTTTGTTTAATTTCAAATATAATGTATTTTCACACCTTTGATAAAATATCATGAAACTGAAAAACTGATTAAGGTGGGATTGAATTATATCTTGTAAATATTGTTTTAAATAAAGAAAAAATTAATATTATTAATTTTCTAGTATTAAATAAATATATGTATGAGTTTCATAATGATTTTCCTCATGTCATTACATGTTTATATTTATTAATTTTAGTTTAACAAACAAAATGACTATATTTGATGATCTAATCAATAGAGTGGCCTTGGAGTATTTGATTAAATATTATGATATATCTAACAATGATATTTTGTTATACATTAGTAACTTTGATGAACCTCCAAAACACGTAAGTGTTGTTTTTGAAACATTAAAATAAAATAATTGTATTGTAAAATTTATTAAATGTGAATTTTAGCATAAAAATGTATGTTTTCATTGGAATGATGTTTATAAATAAAAATAAATGTGTTTTTTCTAAAACTAATTAGGTGGATGAGTGGTCAAGGACTGTAAATGTCATTGATATTTGAGGTTTTATTGTATTATTGAGGTACTAATAATGATTTTTTATACCATTTACCTGTTATGAAACCCATTAACTAATTTAAATATAAACACATCTAGATAAAATAATGTGACAATTTCTTTAGAGAACTAAAAATAATTTTTTAAATGGTCTAGTTCTATCCCTAAAAACAGTAAATGATTTTTATAGTGATTCTTATTTTATGGGCATTGGTTGTGAATGGATATAAAATATCCAAGTTAATGAATATGAATCAAGTCAATTGAAACGACAATAGTAGAATAATCATATAAAGTACATTAAGCTATATTTAGTCGTTTTTTTAAATTTAAATGCTCCATTTATGTGGGGAGAAATTCGAAATATATTCTGATCGTTAATCATTAATGTATATTTTCACACAAAATTATTTGAACACATGGTTGTTAGGATATAAATAACTAATAAATGATTATAATGGCATAATTCACAATAATCTGGGTAAGGAAAACAAGGGAGTTAATGCCTTTAGTCAAAAATATAATTCATTATTAAAATTTATTCATTTAGATTGTGATCTTTTAATTAATGATTTAATGAAATTTGGTCATGAAATTACTTATATAGAAACATATTCTATATTAGATCAAATATAATTGTGGTTATCTTTTTGAAAAATAATTAATATGTATTTGAAGGAATCAATCTATTTAAATAAGGTGTATAATCATTCTAGAAGTGCAATGTTTTTAAATGTAATGTAAAAAAAAGTGTTACCATTTTTACGAAGAGTTTGTGTGTGCCATGTGATTCCTAGTTGAACAATGGATTTTCAATTAAAGATTATAGTTCATCATTTTTTGTTCATCCTTATAGTACAATGATTTATAGATATCTTAAAAATATTATTTGTGGGTAGGTTTGAAGAAATGTATTACTCAGTTTACCATGAAATGTTAGAATAATCAATATGTTAATGATGGGTGATAGTTACTAAATGGATTAATTCTTCCTATTTCAGTGCCTGAATAGAAATGGGACATTAAATCCATGGATATATTGGTTTGATTACCTAATACATATTGAGGTAATGATAATATTTAAGGTATTACTGTTTCTTTGACAAAATCAGATCATTTTCTTCCTATTTGAGATATAATGTTTGTGGATAATCTTTCTATACATAATTATATAGAGACAGTCATATATAATAGAGTCCTTATCCTTATTGTATCATAAAATGATACATTATTTATGTCATATTTTGGAAAATGGACATCAAAATTAATATGGTATGTGATTATATTTTAGTACATCATTTCATCATTAATCTAATAAACAATTGTACTAAATAATTCAGTCATTGGAAAATATACCTTGGGTTATTTCTTCCGAATGTCACAGAATTTTTGATTATATTTTTTCATTGGTGTATTTTTCTTATATTAATATATTTCAATCAATTTTACATATGAAACATTTAAAGACATTATATGGAAAATGGTGTTAAATTCCACTATGTTTTGATGACGGTATTGAATGGAAATTATTAAGACTAGAACTGGTAGATGAAATGGATGAGAAATTATAAATGATTAAGTATCATTTGGGGATATCTCTGAGTAGTCTGAAAAGTTTTTAAGATTATAAGAAGAAATATATCTTATTACATATATGAAATTAGGTTTTTTAAAACTATTTGTATAAAATTGTTTTAGCCTTCTTTGGAATTATGGAAATGATAGTTCATGGTGATTTTGTCAGAATGAAATTATATAAGAGGGATGACATGTTTCTTATAGTATCATATAACATTTTATTTTACCTCAGGTATATGATTTGATTCATGTTTCCTTGATATGAAAGTATGTACTTGATTCATCTCATCTTTTGAGCCCTGAAATGGTATTGGTAGAGGTGAATAACTCTTATAAAAAAAATCCCATATTTTGGATTATAAAGAGAAGTTATTGGGAAATAATATAGTTCACATGATAAAGGATTTATGGATGAATAACATGATTTTGGAAGAAACATCAGGATCAGACAATGCTATGAGTGGAAAATATGCTCACTTGTTTAAGCAATGAATAAAATTTTTTAGGATGAAATTTCCAAAGGTGGGAAAATTGGGAAACCAGGTTAATAGAAGAAATAAATGATTCTAATTATTTCAAACTATTAATTTTTTGGATTTATATTCATTATAGATTCATGAATATTTTTATAAAATAATTCAGTTTAAAAAATTAATAGTTTTATATAACTAATTATATTTCTAGGAATTAAAGTGATTCATTTAAAAGATAAATTTATTTATTTTAGAAATTTAATTTTATAAAAAGGAATTAATTTTTTGAATATCAAATATTTCTTATGATTGTTTTTTTTTTGTTTTTTTAAAATGGTTGATTTTTGACTGAATTGTAAAAATGATGATTTATACAAAATTGACTTTTTCCTATAAAAAATCTAATTTAGAAGAACCCTTATATTTAACCATTTTTAAATGAAATATAAAATTCATTTTATAAGTCATGATCTAAAAAATTAAATTGTAATTAACCTCATATTTTATTTTTCTATAAGCTCAATTTTATGCATAAAAAATATTCTAAAAACAATTTTCTATTGCATTTCTTACATATATTCTAATTCCAAAAATATTATAAGGTATAATGGATTCCATATTTAAATTAGGGTGTGCAAATTTTGTATTTTTTAAAATTTATGTTTGATCATTATGAGTAAAAACCATGGTTAAAGAGTTTCCCCAAAATAATGGGTAATTAGTGTGAGTCATGGTAAATGGTATGTGATAAGTAAACATATATTATATTAATTCTTATTAAATGATGGGATTTTGACAGAAATAGCCTTATCATCAAAATTAGGATTTTTTTCTACATTACTAATATCAATAAATTATAATATTTAAAATTTTATAAGAAAATATATGTGTTTCAAACCCCTCACATATAAAAGGAATGTCCTCTCCTCTCTTATGAAACATTTTATGTACTCTAGTTAAATAAATCTCTTAAAACACCAATAAAAAACAGCCTTCCATAGTTCATATAGATTCTGGTACTCTCAAATGTCCAATCCTATAAGGATTAAGTTGTAAGCCATAGGGGGTATCACAGGATAAGTTATAAGACCTCACAAAAACATTCATGAATATTTCGTATTCTACATCCTAGAAATATTCTTCAGTCCTAATGAAATAATAATATACGTTTCTTAATTAAAGCCAAATTTAACTATTTTTGTTTTACAATCATTTTTATATCCTATTCCCTCTTATGATAAATCATCATATTTTTTATGTGTACATAGAGACTCTGACCCCACGAAGAGATGTGTTTCATTTTTCATTACCAGATCATATAGATGGAAAAAATGATGGGAGAAATGAATATATATGATATTCATACCATATTTTTGATTATATATATTTCACATATTATATACTTTAATTATTTTCCACCCGTCATAAAATTGATAATGACATTCATGTGTACGTATAGACTATAATCTCCATGAAATGAGATGGTTCATTTTTCATGAACTCCATTCATTGATGGGCTTAAAATTGATTATAATTTATAAGTATTGAAAATATAACATTTTTAATATTCATGAGTTATGTTAACCAAATAACCATTTACTAGGATAAACTCATTGGTTTAGTTTTTGGGTTATAAATAAAATGATGCCAAAACAAACAACACGAACATAACCATTTCAGTAACTTCATAAAAAATGTTATAAAATGAAATAAAAGTAACAATAATAATTAATTGAACCCAAAAATATTTTTATGAAATTTATAAACTAATATAATTTTATCATGAAATAATAAGATTTTATATGAAGCTTCACAGGGCATAATGTAAACTATTCTTCTTTAAAACATAGTTTTAAAGTATTCCTTTCTAACAATTCTCCCCAATATTCATGTTCTTCATAATATTTCATGAATGTTATAATTTATAAACAAAATATTTTTAAAATTAATTTACATTTATTTTTAAATGTTTTATATATTAAAAATGAACATTTTAAATCGTAATCATGAAGATTATTTAATTCTGTTTACCAATGTGAATTTTTTTTATCATTTATTGATTGACTAAATTTTCCAGTTGTTATAATCATTATTTATTATAATGATTCATCTATATATTAATATGTTTCTTCAAATAATATATTATTCCCTCCATCCTATGAACATTTCATTATAATGATTTTCCAAAGAAAAAGGTTATTTATCCTTATTAATATCCAAAAAAAGAACTTGTTTTTTAATAAGTTTAATGTGTTTTTCAAAGTTTTATGATGAAAAATTGAATTCCAAAAATTTTAATTTTAGTTATATGGTACATTTACATTATAAATTATTATGGGTGATCCCAATAAAGAACATGATGAAGAGTGATCATGATATTGAACTCTAATGCATTGGGTAATGAATAGACTTCAAATGTAAAAATAAAGGATATAACTAGGTAGGTTACCCATATTTAATTAAATGGTATTTAATTATACTAATAAGAGTTTAAAATGAGAGAACAACAATTATTAATATAATTCTCAAAGATACTTATATTATACTTCAAAAATGTATTTTCTAAAATAATATGATTTCATGATGTTACTAATGGTTATGAACTTCTAACAGTGCATCATTTTTTTCAAATAATAGTTTTCAGGAGTTCCCACATGTGTCATGACAGCTTCATGGTTCTCCAAAATATTTATAATGGGTTTAAAGGGTTTTATTTGATCATATATTTATTTTTCACTTGTGGAAATGTATTATTTATGTGGTTAAAGTATTATTATGAAAAGGGAGACTATCATCAAAGGTTTTTATGTTTTTTATAAACTAAAACTATTCATTAATGATTTAATCCCTTAACGAGTTTTTTTGTCATCCCCCATTTTTATATGTTATTCATAGGATCTAAGGATGTGTAGATGTTTTATCTAGGTTAGGATATCTTCTGTGACAAGTCATCTTAAGAAAAGAAAATGTATCTGGAATGAAATAGGGGTAATAAGAATACTCTATTTTTTGAAAAAAAAATTATACTATGTAAAAGTGCACTTTTTATTAAATTATGTTTTTACATAATTCTCTAAAATTATAAAATTAACAGATCCTCTAAATGTTATAATTTCTAGCCCATGTTATAAATCATATAATTATGTGTTGAATAAGACACACATTGTTATATTTAAAGAAAACAAATTCATAATAAAATCATTAAAATTATATTATTCAAATAAAATAATCAAGGAATATATTTTTATTAGAATAAAAGATTATCTAGGATTTGACAATTGATTTATATGTTTCAAAATTAATTTTTTTAGGTATATTATTTAATTTAGTGAACTGATTTTAAACTTTTTAAATTATTTGATAATTTATTGATTCATTTCTTCATTTTAATGTTTTCATAAAACATACTATAAATTTTTTAAAATAATTTCCATGAAATAATTTTTTTATAAAACTAAAATAAAATCACCTTATAAAAATTTTATATTGATGATCCCAAAAATAAAGTCTAATTCATACAGTTAATATTATAAATATGTGAAATTTTACATTTTAACAATGTCATATAATGAATGGATAATATAGTTTATCTTGAATAAAGACTATTTCTTTTAACATTGAATGATTAAATTTATATTTTCATTTATAAAATTATTGTTATATATTTGATAATTAATTAATTATATAAATCAAATATATACATTAGAATATATAATTAAAATTTTTACTTATCAATTTGTGTATAATAAATAAATATTTTTATAATGACTACATTATTAATGTTACTTTTAATAGTTTATTTTCATACAATATCATTAACTATTCACAAATCATATATATTAATATAAAGACACAGACACACACATTGAAATAAAATCATAATTTTCATGAAACTAATGTATTTCATCAATACATGTATACTCCATGTCTAATAGTCTAGTTCATTATATAATGACTTTTAATCTTCAAGAAATTTAGTAGTAATATTTTATTCTTATCAACAATCACAATTAAAATATTATTTAAGTTTTACTAATGATTTATTATTTATTTTGTTATATTTTTAGTATATAGTCATTTTCATTATGACAAAAGAAATCAATTGAAAAATGAAAATGAAATACTAATATTTACTTTAAAAAATTGAAAATTTTCACAAATAATAGGTTTATGACCAATTTAAATTCAATATTTAATGAAGAGGACATATGTATTTTTGATATATGTGAGAAATATTTCATGGAAAATTATATGAGGCTATACTTAAAAAGTATTTTTAATCTCATATAAAAATATTTATATTATTAGTATTTGTTTCTTTATTAGATGAACATATATTTCCAATATTACTTCTATATAATCCTTCCATTAAAAAATCATTCAGTTTATCATCATCTTCTTCTGTGATACACATTAGTCATACTGACCATTAGATGACTGTGAAACCACTACCATCTGGGATGAAACCCCAGTTTGTATTCATTGGTGAATGGGTAAACTTGTGGGAAAATATCATCCTCTTATTTATATGATTCGTCTCCTTTTAAATAAAGATCATGAAAATTAATAACTTATAAATGATAATAATTAAAAGGAAAAAATTGTGATGTCAGACAATGATCATGAATTATTTTCATAGTATTGGTGGTTAAATATTATAAGTTCAAAATTGATATTAGATTTTAGTGAAGATAAATTGGCTTAAAAAATAGGTGGAATGAAATTGGATCGGCACGGGGTGAAAATCCTGATAATTTTTATATATCCTAATAAAATCATGACGTTTGGATTGATTTTAATGGATTAAATATAGATTCAACCTATTGTGGTACACTCTAGTATGTTCTCCCAAAATGGAATTGATATAGAGATTCTGGTACTTAGTCCCAAATGTTTATATGCATCCTCAAAAATAGGTTACATTCAACCATGAACCGCATATTACAATCCTCTAGAATATATTTCCTTACACTATGTGAAATATCCATTTTCTCACTAAATGGTCTTATCTCTCCTTTGAATTAAAAATTCTATTAATATCTGACTAATGTATTTTCAAATGTATTAGTTATTTATTATATATCATTTTAGTGTGGTTTTTAAGGTATTATAGAATGATTAATGTAACATTTTGATTAATAAAAATTTTACTACAAAATTTTTTTACTGCTCATGTTGTTATTATTATGAGAGTACAATATTTTTTATTTTTACAAAGAGAATATCATATT
This sequence comes from Viscum album, assembly GCA_963277665.1. Taxonomy (NCBI): domain Eukaryota; kingdom Viridiplantae; phylum Streptophyta; class Magnoliopsida; order Santalales; family Viscaceae; genus Viscum; species Viscum album. The sequence goes on from OY728133.1 coordinate 1,678,693,305, forward strand.
CTCTTAAAATAAGTAATATTGATCTTCTGGTAAAACGTTTTATCTAAAACAAAATTTTATATTCTGACTCGTGCACAAGATTTATGGTGACTATTTTTTAAAAATTTACTCCCTTTGAGGTTTTTTTTGGACTCACAATTGGAATAAACCTATATTAAATCCTTAATATTAATCACTCAATGTAATGAAATAATTTATTATCTTTCATATTGATAATATAATAAATTATGTACCACTATAGAATTATATGAGATGAGGTATAAATATTCAAAATATAAATTATTAACAAAATATTTCAATAGTATGATACAATTGCATGGAAATTAAATCATATCCTTAATTTTTAGTACCACTATTTTGTTATGTACATAGAGCATAATTTCATACTCATAAGGTATTATCTAATTCCAATTTTTTATATCATGGTTGGATAATTCTCTAGTGTATTAATTTTATATGATAATTCCTTATGTTTTTTTATTTTTATTCACTCTCTTGAATGACTGGAGAAGATAAAATAGTGATATCTATACACCAAGAAATTTATTTTAATGAAGATTTGTCTAATATAGCAGTCAGTAAACATATATAATGATATTTTTTTCATTTTATTATTAATGGTGATTACACTTATAATAAAATATTACATTTATTCAATAAAAGTGTTTAGAGATAATATTTTTTGCAGGTTCTTCTGATAAACACATTTATGATTAATTATTTTTAATCCATGATTGGTTTGTGTTATCATGGTGATAACACTTCATTATCCCACTAAATTGTGTCCTCAATTTTAATATTGTACAAGAATGATACATCTAGTTAAAATTCAAATATAATTTATTTTAATATAGTTGTAACTTCCCATTTTATAGAAAACTAATTCAAATTATGAGATCTTCCATAAACTGTACCTTTATTTTCATGTTATTCTTTTTCTAATGTTACTATTGGAATTGTGTAATCCCTTATGATGGAGACTGAGATATGATATTTCATAAAATCTGGTTATTCACTATGATCTCACTTAGATGGTATGATGAGTTCTCCAATGGCTAAAAATTTAGTCCTTTTTCACCTTTTATGTATCTTTTATCACCAATTTATTTCACGATAAGTGTTTTATATTCATCTCATATATTGTTTTCTCAGGTAAGTATGAAATGTGGATGGTAATTTTTCTTCTTCTAATTTTAGTAATATTATAATATGATATCTTAGGGGACCTTCGGAATTATATATTATTTTTATTTTGATTTAACTAAAATACCACTAGTTGGTAATATATAATGAGGTTATAATGTTTCTTATTTCATATGATTAAGTTATTATACATGAATAAGCTTGGTTTTGGAATTTCATGGAACATGGGATATATTATTGTCTTGTTATATTAAAACATAAACATGCACATGTGATGTTTTTTAGATACATATAGTTATATCATTTATAATAAATTATGTAGGTAATAGAGATTATGGGGTTAATAAATATATTTGTTCTAGTTTTTGTTAATAGTTATTTCAATACATAAGAGTTTTATTAATCATTAATGATATTTACACTATGATCAAAATTGTGGATATCATTTATTTTTTATAGATTTTTTTCATTATAATCAACATTATTTTAAAAAATAGATATGTTATTAATTATATAAATATATATAATATTATTAAATATATTCATGCATTTGTAGTTATATTATATATATATATATGATGCATGTCTTTTTATCCTTTGTGGTCTAGAGTTTTGTTATCAAAATAACTATGGGTGAATATGTCTAATAAATATTCATGTCCACTCATTATGTTTGTCACGAACCATATTCCATTATAATATAGTATAGTGAGGCTTACTAACACTATTTCTTAAACTACTAAATGTCTTTAATGTTATTGGTTTTATTGCAAGGGTTTTTATTACAAATATAGACATCCAATGTTTGATTCTCACCATTGGTTTTTGTATTCAATAGAGACCATCTTTCCATAGGAATGTGTTTTCTGGACATTACTCGTGACGCCCTATAATACACATTGGTCAAGAGGGTGGGAGATAGAGCTCATCATAGCATTTTTTGAGGATTCATGCCAATTAGAAATCACTAGAATATGTTTAATCCATATAGGTTAATCCATCCCAAATACTATTATGGTACTGGTTACCCATGTTCTTGTTTTTTTTTCATTTTCATTTAAAAATGTGGACATATGTACATATCAATTGGTCTTCTTCTTTTTTCTATACTAATTAGTGATGCTAAATTTTAAGGTTCTATGGTTTAAATCCCTACAAATGGACCTCTAGGTCTTATTATTGTATAGGGTGAATTAATTTTTTAATGTTTTGATATCAATCACATTTAACTGAATTTCTACATATCATATTGAATGGAATTAATGCCCACATGGTTTGGTATCACATTACAGAAAATCATGTAACTTTTAATGACACGTGACAAGGAAAAATCCATGTAGATTATTGGTATACGGAAAGAATGAATATGTAAAATATTCTTATTTGTGTTTAGTGTGGGACTTACACATGAATGTAAATTTATAGTTAACTTGAATAGAAATATGGCTCAAATAGGATTGATTTTTTTGTCTAGTTAGAGTATAACCCACTAATAAAATATGGTTTTTTCAATAATATAACCTAATAAATTAAATACAATAGTATCTAGAAGGAATATGGATCTATTGGTGGGATATAGATTCATTTGTAATATGGTGAAAAGAGAAAAATTCCCCTGAAATATGGCCTTGGTGAAATTGATGTTTGAGCTCATGAGGGATATGGCCCAATGATAAAGGATTCAAATAGATTCATAAGGAATATGACCACATAAAGATGGACATGAAGTGTGAATAATATTCTTTTTAAACCTATGGCTTCAATATTATGTATCCTATAGAATACAAATCAAATCATGCATAATACATGGTTCAAAATTTCTGTTCAAGTGGTGGCATCATACCGTGCATTTTAACATCATGTGGTAGTGTCGTTGTCATAAAATTTTATATCATGTGACTAGGAAAGTGTCCTAAAAAATTAACATCTCATTGTATGTTAGTCCATGTTGTAAAAATTGTTAAAATAGTTTTATGAGAGAGGCTTACACATATTTTTATTTTGTTTACAGTATATTTTGGATCATTGAGTATAGAAAACAATACATTATTTATTTGGATGTTGAGACATGCACTTATAAGGAAACACAAGCATACATTGATTGTTGATTATAATTATCATTAAACAAACCACTAGAGTGCAGCTAGTTGGTATTAAGATGACCGTGACACCCCAGTACTACATCTTGTTAGCCAATGGAAGGATTCTTGTGCTGATTTTCCATATCACACATCGTTATACACTAGTATATTATTGAAAATATAAATTAATGATACTATAAAAAATTTCACAATTATATAACCCATCTAATAGTATTAAATATTTTACTAAAGAGTAATGATACAAAATACAATCCCATCATAATTGCATAATTAATCCAACCTACTATAAAAAGGGGACTAACATCAATATTCCAATCCAAGAATTTTATGTGTCCCGTCTTCTAAAACTAAGCTCTACCTACTATTGGTCCTCATAGGACTCCCTCAAAAGGCATATTTTTTTATAGTACTCAACATGTGTCGATAGATCCCATGAATGAGTGATTATAATCCTACCTTGAAAGACACCCCAATATCACTATGAATAATGCATTAAAAGATGGATTTCGATCTACATTAATAGTGAGGGAATAAAAAAGATAACCATGATATAATAAAAGTAAAAATAAATGTACCATGGTGATATTTATCATCAATTATATCTATGGAATTCTCCTCAAGTATCCATTATAATATGTGTCTGATAGAACTCACTCATCGAGTATCATAATGCCGATATATCACATATTAGTGGTTATAATCATAAATTATTTCAATGATAAAGTATAGTTAAACATGACATATGTTTATGAATATGTGAGACCTCACAATAATCAAATTTGAGGGCCCACTTCTTATTGTTGTGCTCCACTTATTAGGGATAACTATCTCCAATAAAGGATATTCATACCACTAAATCTCGATGATGGTAGAATAACACTAAGTGTTTAGAAGAATTATTCCCTATATAGTGTGGGGGTGGGGTACTAAATATACAAATATATATGATATTCGGGGATATTTCCCCTAGGGATTCAAAATATTACCAACCTCACCATTACTTCGATGATCAAACATGATATGCACCATCAGTTATTTATTATTGGAACAAGTATCCCACACGTGTTACTCCATGTCAATTCTTAGATGTAATGATTAGGTCCAACAACATTACTAATGAATAATTATAATTATAATTGAATACTCATATGACGAAAACCAATTTTCAGTATGATATACATAAGTTAAGGATTCTGGGTAAACAACGCAACTTGTCTAAGGGACATAGAACATCTTCAACTATATTTGGCCTTGTCTAGTATTATCCATAATAAATAAAATATTTTACTCCTGATAAATATTTTAATAGTAAAATAAACTACATATATAGGTTAGGATAGATCTTGTTCATGTGTCTCTCTCCCATGAATGTTCACTTTCTGAAGTATATGGGGTGTTCCCCAATACACATGGGTTGTGGGGTAACCTTGTATCATGGGTGTGCACCATCTATTCACATCATGATGGATGTATATGGTTATTCACTCATGTGGTTCCCCCACATGATATCTAATATTTAACTATATGGGTAAACCCTATCTACCTCTCATAGGGTTCCACACATATTTATTACATTTGATTTATACATTAGATTTAGGCCTCCCATTGATCATAAAATATTTCTCGCGGCCATCTTGAATCTCCTACATAGGTAGGCTTGTGAAAATATCCATCACCCATACCTTATATGGTATATAAATTCAATATCACACCTCTGTCATGGATTCAATTTCAGAAAATCTAGTATTAAAATTCTATCACACCAATGTTCACCTTCACAATGATCTGTTTTTGGGTAAATTTGAATCACAAGCTATTCAAAAATATTGATGAAAAACATCAAAGAATGGTGGAATAAAGGATGGAAACTCATAATTGAGCATTCAAAAATGGTAAATTTATTAGTTTTATTTTAATGAATTTGAATAATGAGTAGTATAATCAAACTAATAAATTAAAATAAAAAACATAACTCAAAAATTAAATTCTAAAAAGATAAAAAATCAATTGAAATTCAATAATCATGATATTATAATTAAATTATAAGGAATAAATTCATATTATATCATGAAATTATTTCTGGGAAAATATTTAAATAAAATTAATTTTCTACATTGAGTTTGGATAAGAAGAAAGAAATAAACATATTTTCATCGACTACGTTGATGGAATCCACTATATTGATTGTTACACTTTTATTCTACATGTTTGTTCATTAGTGGTTCTCCCAATGGTGATTCTCAAAATTATGGGTCTATCAATCCTCTAAAAACCCAATATATATGTAGCTAATTCTAGAAAAAGTCCACTATTTGTTATAAAAAGGAGATGAATCTAAAAGTCAAGGGGTGAATTTTCATTATTAATATTTAAAGGAAAACAATCCAATTAATAAAAAAGTATTTATAAAATAATAAAATAATAAATGTTTTGAAATAAAAAATTATAATTAAATATAATAATAAAATAATTATAAAAAAGGGGTTAAATTATTATCACATTATATATATATAAAATTATTAAATTGATGAATTAAATCGATAAATAAATGAAAATTAAGAATGCAAAACATACAAGATATTTGGTAACAATTTTTTCAAACAGTAAATGAGTGTACCCATACATCTACATCCACAATCACTTGAATACATAATATATTAATACATTTAATTTTTTATCCAAGACACCAAAACCATCCCTTATATTTTAGGTTATAATAAGAAATAAAATACCATAGATAGTGACACATTAATGATGAATATAGAAACTTAAAAAGAATAGTCTCTTTTCTATTGAAAGGAATAAAGGTCAACAAAATATAGTCACTTAATTTAATGGAAGTAAGAACCAAAACAGAGTAAACATGAGAAACAGTTTCTTTTTTTGATTATTCTTGATTCTTGTACTGATTATGGTCAACAGAATAAGAAAATGAGAATATGAAGAGATTGAGAAAAATATTATAATTATTTCAAACACACGTTGAAGGAAGAAGCATATTTAGAAATGGAGATCATTGGGAGATTGATGAAAAATTCATCACATTGTAAAAATTGATGAGATATCTACTATGTATTTGTTGTACATTTCACCAACACTCCAAGGGAATCTATTTATAAACACGCATTCCTTTATAAATGTTCTAGATTTTAATAAGGAATTTTTTTTCATTGAAGTCCAAATTCCATGAATCTTGACCAATATTATTTCTATTCATGGATCAAACCATCTAAATAAGAATAACTCAACAAAACCAACTGATTCATTAAGAAATTTAAAATCGAGATAATAATAATAATATTCCAAAATATCGAGGATAGGGAAAGTGATTATCAACAATTCAATAATTTGGATTTTAAAAATTTTGAAAAAAATAATTTAATTTTGAAGTTACTAATTTTAAACGATATAAAATGTTTATAATAATATTTTAATGGTATCACATGAATATCACATAAAAAAATAAAAAAATAATCATTCCATTTTTAAAAATGTGCTATTATCAAGGTTTAAAGATACTACTTTTAAAAAATATGAAACCTATTTTTTAACATCATTTATCTAAAATAATGATTTAGAAAAAAAAATCCAATCAAAATAATAAATTCAAAATATTTGTGTTTCATTTAATAAATATATGTGTGAACGGTGAAAAAAATTAATCTACAATTATGTGTATTAAGTTTTTTTTAAAAAAAATTCCTTACCTAGAATATATATCACTAATAATAATTTATGTAATCTTGAAAAAATTATTAATTAGCCATTAATATTCAAAAAATGATTATATTAAGACAAATTTGAAACCGTGAAAAATAAGGTCTTCGATATTCGTAGAAATATATAAATGTCACTTTATATGCATTCATAATAGTAACTCTCAATTGTTCTTTCCAGAATGGAATTAAGGCATTCATATATTATTTACTTTTTATTTTCCCCATTTTATCGGTTTAATTGGAACACTTATGTGGAATGCAGGCTTAGTGACACATTACATGATCTGAAATCCTTAGAGGAAATCATCCCAAACCGACCAAATGAAACAACACATCTCTTGTATATATCATTAAGTCTGATCTCCACCATCCCAAGGTTGCATTACTATTCATCCTATGAAGATATGCATATACCTGCTACTAATGGAAATTTTATATCCTCTCATTTTTAAAATATTTGTTACATTTACTCTAGTGAAGGTGGTTACTCTGAATCCTCATATGGATCCTTATTCTTTTGAAATCTATCTAGATACATTTCTATTTCATGTGGCCGGAAGGCCATGAGGGGCCCAAAATCCTTGATATGTCCTAAAGGCCTAGGGGTTCCCCAAAATCTATACTAGTTGTGCAGAAATTAGGTTTCTATATGACCCTGAAATATGTGAGGACTGAACCGATGACTAAGAGATATATAAAAGTTAACATGAGGTTAAAAATCATGTTTGAGGGTTGGATAAAGCTCACGGAAGGAAAAATGGAATGATATAAAACATTTTTAATGGTAACAAATATCATTAAAAATAGTTTTCTCAAACTTTTTAGTAAAAAAACTATAGAGATTAACAAGAATAATTAAAATAAATGATGAAAAACTAAAACAAATTTAAAAAAATAAATATAATATAATATAATAATTTATAATTTTAATTATCCAAAGAATAAAATTATGAAATATAGTATATTCTAATTATCAAAAAATTAAAAAAATTAATGTTGAAAAAAGCCTATAGAGTAGTCATAATAAGGATTTTATAGGCATACTGATAGGTTAATAAATTTACACGATATTCAATAAATAAATTAATTTATTCATTTTTTTTGTTTTGTTAGATATAGTGATTTTCCAAAATTACTAAAATTGACAAGACCTACACCCCACCAATGGTAAAACATGAGTTACAAATTTATCATTAGTCTTGATTTTCCCATCTAAGACACATTTCGAGAGTTATTCCATTATTTCCAAAAAACTACATTCGTATGGAATATTATATTCAATATTTTTCATATATCAATATTGAAGCTCCACAAGTATCATAACATTTTTAATAATCTATGGAATACATTGAAAATGGTATTTAAAATTTTCCTATGTGGCGAATAGGAACATCAATGATGATACATTCACCACGCCTTTAAGGATTTTCATCCTGAAAAGTAAAAACTACTCATATAAGTGATCATATTGAGATCTCTTGTGGTTCTCATGTTCCCATGTTCACTTTTGAAGATTTTTTTATTCCCATGAACACATACAAATTGAAATCACTCACCCCTGATAGATCTTCTCCAACTAGTACTTTATTTTCACGGGGTTTTGTAAGAAAGTATCTCTATCCTCAATGTCCAGATCATCCCAATTGATAATGTGTGATAGGTTTTACGCAAATCTTATTTTCTACAACACATGAAAAAAATTCATGCACTTAGATTATCATTGACGGTAAAGCTTCGTGGTACACCACCTCTCCAACCCAGAACAATATCTCGAAATGGCCAATGAATATTAGAGATATATTTCCACATTGAACAAATCATTACAACCCTCAATGATGAAAGACCCTAAAAAACATATGGAATCCCACTTCAATATTTTAATCCATTAATTATCATTCAATATACTTATTTTGGTGTCTTAGTGATGTCCTCATCCACTCTTGGAAGATCTAAAACTTCTCCAAGGATACTCACAAAAACATAGTTCACGTAGGTGTTTCGTACCTTAGGTAAAACCATAACTATAGTGAGATGGGGGGGCCTGCTATACAAGGAATAAAATGGTCTCAGTAAAATGTTAGCTTGGTAATTTTTATTAAAAAATACACTACTAAGGGTTGATAATCTACTTATATATGCATAAAATCTAATAATCAATACCAATGCATGTCCTCTAGAATTTGATTTGTCATATCTATTTGGCCTTCTATTTTAGGGTGGTAAAAATTATAAAAAACAACTGAGTTCTAAAATCATCTTGAAATTATCTCTATGACCATTATGTTACGCAAGAAACATAGGCTGAAATGGTCAAAATTGAAATTTCATGAAGGAAAAAACCCATATTTGAAGAAGCCCTCATAGCCTCTTTACTAAACTATGGTCTCTAATGGATATGATGTGGGATGACTTGGTGAGTCAATATATGATCACACATATATAATTGTTACGTCTCACTTATTGTGGATGTTCTACCAAAAAATCCCTGGGGTTATTGTCCCACTACCAATTGTATTTTGTAACTTCTACCATTTACCTTTTGACAAGAGATACTTCCAATGATAAATCAACAACAATCATCTTCAGTCATGGACAAATAATCATATTCCTAAGGTAAAATTACAAATTCTACACTCTTGGGTGTATCTATAATGGGGATTCCTGAATATCCCTTCATACCTCATCTCTCAGTGTGACTGGTTCCATAGTTTATCCTTGAAAAGGTTTACATGGTTCTAAATTTTAAAAAAATCATTAGGTGAGAATCATATGGGTATCTAGTCAAACAAGACTTCAAAATAAATATCCTTAAGATAGGCCTCCTTTGCATAATGAAAAAGATATGTTAAACAACCATGAACCAGATTCATGTTTCACCATCATAGTCTACTAGAGACAACTATAAAGAGTCCAACTTCTCAATTAGTATTCTCAACAACCAAAAATAGAATTCACTAATGAGAGAATATGTATCCCCATTAATTTTATTTGGGGTATATAATATCTCAATGTCATAACCCTAGAGGAACTAAATAAATCCATTTTATTCTCATGATAAGATATTTCTATTAGTATCTATACCTGAGAATATCAGGGCCATAATATAATATTACTTGCTCTCCCTAAATGATGTTGTCATAAAACATACAAGTTGAACACTCCATAAAAAAATATCGAAATAGTGGGTCATGTTGTTCTTATTATGTGGTCATAGATGATGATAACCATATGAAATTATCACTTAACTATAGATCAGAACACATCCAATCCAATATCTAGAGGAATCATTGAACACTACATAATCAACACCCTTCTCTAGAAGTCTCAAATTTGAGGTTCTCAAAAAACACATCTATGGATCTTGAAAAACATGGTGAAAATTCTTAGATCACATGATAGTCTACCCTATTCTAGAAAAAAAATTTAGAGGTCACATGATTCTACATAATTTTGACATAAATCTTAAAAAAAATTATAACCCATTGATGTTATGCACCTCAGTCACACTCTTGGGTGGATCCCAAATTGGAATTATCAGGTTCTTCAAAATTTTCACTGTTGTTCCATATTTTTATTTGACATATGAAATGAATGAGAACCCTCAATTATAGAATAGATTCTTCACGAGATTTTCAAAAATATTTTTATACAAGATCTTGTTTCAAACCATCTCAAATGTCTCAAATACTCTTCTTATAACATTGAGTACTAAATTATTTCATTGATGATGAATAACATGAACTAGTGCAATATGGTTTTAAATATTTGGTCATGAGAGCCAAGAACACTTTTGGGGAGTTCTTTATATGAAAATGGTATTACCATGAACATAATTTAATAATATCGGTAATAAAAATCCATCTCCAATGCATCCTCTAATAGAAATCAAATCTATTGATAACCCCACCTTCGGTCAGACGTCAAGAACAACTTGACTCTAAATAAGTGTTCAATGAAAGTCACAAATTATTGGAACTAAATAATCATTAATTATATTCACTTGTTTAAAGTGATGATAATCCTTGCATATCCACATACCCTCATCTAACTCATTTTAAAAATTTATTGGGAAACATAGAGAAACACACTGGGAATAATGAATTCATTATATATATATATATATATTCTAATAGTGAATTCAACTCTCACCTATCTGAAGGGGACGTATAACATTCTACCATAGATAATGAGGTTTTTCTTAAGTATATACCAATGATGGAAATGGTCATTTGATAGAGAGGTATACATAACACTTCCTTGGGGAATGCATCCTTATCCACCACCACCCATGCTTGAAAATAAAAAATAATATTTTCTAATAATCTAATTATTATAGTATTTAAATTATGAGAAAACAAGTGTACCCTCATATGTATGAGTTGATCCTATTATGCTTGAGATTCCTTGTAGTGAAGAAGAAAAATCCCTCCTACCAACATGGACACATTATATCTCCCACTTATTACATTAAAGCTTCGTATGAACCCTATAAAAATATTCTATGCAATGAGTAACATCATAGGTCCTCATCTCTATAATTATAAGATCCCATGTGATGTTCTCTCCTCTAGTTTTCAAGTCACACTTTATAATTCACCAACCAAATTAGTCTCTCGTATAGTTCATTCGATATGAGTTTCATTAGACAAAATAACATGTCCCAATATTCAAAAGGATACGAAATATTAGAGAGTGAGTGAAAGGGTAATAGTCGAGAGACTATTCCATCAGGTGATGATATAGTAATATTCATAGTATATATATATTAAATAGTGGAAAAAAGTCTTATCACACTAAATCTAGACCCCCCTATGGTAAAAAATATAAATAACAATAAAAATTGGAATCATAGATAAAAAAATTGAATAAATTAATATCTAAACATGCCACTTTAAACTAATAAATAGATTATAGAACTGATACATGTCATAAAATACAATATCTATAAGGGGGCACTAATGGATTACCATAGTATATACACATATCATAAGAATGATGAAACATAAATGAAAAATATTAAAGAATTCCTACTGTGGAAATAACCAATAGTCCCTTCATATCAATCACATGTTATAAGGCCACTAAGATCCTCCTCTAAAGCCCAAAACATTACCTAAGCATAAAATCAGAAAATCTACTTGCATCCCAAAGGGTCAATTATGGTTGTGATAATGAGACTCGGTTGTGTATTAGCCACATGTTTATACATTAGAATTTTGATAATGAAGGTGTAAATTATAAATATTTAAAACAAAAAATTAATAAAAATAAAAAAATTCATTGATTCTTAAAACCCACATTGATGTAGCCACCTTCCACATCCAATATTAGAATGCACTATGGATATTATCCATATCCCATAGAAAAACGACATCCCATGAGGTCAAATAACTCCATGTTAACCCATATGATACTCCTTCAAACAATTCAATATAATATTTTCCCAACTGACACCTATTATACATGTAAACAACCATAGATATCTCAAAAGAACACCTAATCAATACAAAAATGGTCTCTCATATCCCATCTCAAAATCACTCATCTGATTGATACACAATATCTAGAGGTTTTACACCATCAATCCTTAAACTAAAATTATCATCAGATCAAAGAACACAATCCTAATTAAAGAAAATTCCCATCCTTAGAAATGATCCTAGCCTAAGTGCTTCAGGCACGACATGTCTCCACCGCAAAAATATATTCTCAACACTATCATCTGATGGATCCTCGCTATCCTAATGAAATGATATTAAATGAACATCCAGAAGAATTTCCTAAGACACACTATTGGGGGACACGACCGGTAGAAGTGGTAAAAACAACCTCATAACTTAATTATAATATGTTCACACAACTTGAAACAGCACTTTGGCCAACACATGTGAGTTGAAATCCCCAAAATATTTTCTTCACTACATTAAAATTAGAACCTCATGCCCATTAAACCATGTTGATCAAATCCAAGGGACATACAATACAATATAGTGGGTCATTCCATCAGCCTCCTGTCCCTTCAACCTCAATTTGATGACTAAGTCAACTATTCGATTGTTAGCACCCCCCAAATGGCTCAAAACCATCCCATCATGTCGATTACATCGCCTCAAATAGATATCCATGTTTATCTCAATCCTTGATCCAAGCCCATAAAAATCCCACAAATGTTATTAGTATATTAAAATTAATTCATATATATATCACTTCATTTTAAATCAAACAAATCAAGGAAAATGAATTGGATAACATTAAATAAATTAACTATTCAATTTAACAAGGGCCACACACCCATCAAAACTACTTTCTAAAACCACTATCATAGATGGATCCACATGTATTCTCAATAGAGCAAGCCCTAATTCATCACATAAGGTCCAATTAAATAATTAAATTCATCCATTTTATTTATGGGATCGATCTTGGTCAACACCTCGATGTGTTAAATGTTTCTCAACAAAAACAAGGTAAATATCAATAAAACCTATGAACCACCTACCTTAGAGTCTTGGATGTAAACATGTTAGGTAATAGCCATTAACTCTAGATGATTTTTTAGAAACCATAGTTTCTAATGAACACCCAAAAAATATGGTGAACACACTAACATAGATTTAGCAATTTGTGAGATGAGGAAAATGAGAAATTGAACAATGGGAGAAGAGAGAATCGCCAAGATGGATTGAAAACAACCATAAAAATGTTTAATGGATCCCATATGATGTGTAGTGATCAATCCCTAGCCAAGGGAGGAATAGAGATAACTATATTTGATGTTTCTCACAAACATGATAAGAAAATGCAGATGGAATGAAGAAATATGAGGCAGTGTGGATTGGTAATTTTCCCTTTTCAATGAGAACCGTGGTTATATTGCATGGTTTTCTGGAAAAAAAATTGAAATCGAATGACCATTGTTTTTATAAAGGAATTTTTCTAATGTTTAGGCACATTGTTAGGCCAACACTCAATTGGACGCCTCTCTCACTGAGTATATACATATCCCAGATTCGTACACTGGAATAAAATATTAGAATACCGACTTCATGGGGGTATTCTGGACTCCTTAGCCAGACCTCCTTACTGGAAGTCATATCGACCTTGATTTATACTATTTAAGTCATCACCATAAAATTAAACTAACTCTACCACTAGTATCGAGTACGACTTATCCATCATGATTTATTTAGCATTGAGTGCTTAATTCACCGCCTTTTGGAATAAGGTCAACATGATGATATTCACATTCACCCAAATGGTATGATGTAAACCAACCTCAAAACAACTCACCCTAAAGGTGTCATCTCCCACTATGCTAAGTGCAATGTGAAATAATATAGTGTACAATGCTGCATAGTCCATGATGTACATGTCCCCATTCTGATGGTCCATGAAATCCCAAGCCCTTTCCTCCCTCAACGGCTTTGGGAAAAAGTTCGCTATGAACATGGCCTCAAATTTCTTCTAAGTCAGTTCCTCATGTCACTCTACCTAAACCTATACATCTAACCATTTCAAAATTTCTCCTTTATGAATATATGTATCCATCTTCACCATCCATGTGGAGGCATCTTTAGCAATTTTAAATTCATCTACATTGATTCAATCCCGTTCGCAGTTGCCTGTAGTCCACCGTCACCACGAAACAGTTGTGGGTGTTGCAACTTTATCTTTTCCATTAGATTTTCCATTGATGGATCTTCTCCATGAGAACCCATTTTAATCCCATTTATGAAATACACAAGTCTCACTCTATTCTTATAACCTAGTCATGGAACAATGGTTGTCAAATATAGAATCTTCTCTTCCTGCCCGGGAATTTATGCCAAAGCATGTACATATCGCTCCTAATCTGTCTGAACCTCAAGAGTCTCAACCTTATTGTGTTCCAGTGGCACAACATCCTCTCCCACCTGATTCTATATAAAATCCTTAGAGTATGAAACCTATTGAATACAATCAAAATGTAAGACAAACCAGATAACATATAGATAAATATTGATGAAATGGTAAGTATGAACTGGAAGCATAACCTCACTACCCTTAACCTTTTCTATCACAACCCTACCAAATGGAATCCAAACCTCATGTCCTTCTTACCCTCCCTCAACCTAAAAATGTATGAAATATTCCCCATGCGACACCCATCCTAACAAACCTTGCCTCCACAAACTAACAACCACGTCACCCAACTTGGTGATCTATATCACCACATACCATCATACATGCATACTCATATAAGATCTAGGAGCATATATATAGATATATATAAATATATATATATATATATATATTTAATAATACAATAAATATATATCATAGGATATTTTGATCAAACCGCATTTATATACATATCACATCCTAGTTACTTCATAATCAAAAGGATAGCATGCATAACAAACTCCCCTTTCATTATCATGCCTTGTTTCCAATATCTCCTTCCATTTCATACCAATATTAGGATGACAAGTCATAAAAAATAAAATTCACTTCCCCATGTATACCACAAGTGTTGGAAATCGAATAATCTATAAAATTGTAAAAAAAATGTAATATCATTTCCCACTCATTGTAACATGTTCTATCACTTGTGCACGAGGCCATAGACACACAAAAACAAGATATAAGACCAGTTCCAAAAACAAATTAATATCAAGTCTACCATAACCCAAATAGATTCAAAATAATATAACAAAGTAATTATGTTCCATTTGTACCCATTTTAATTCCACTACCAATTCCCAGTGTAGATTGGCTCAAATACCACTTCAATACACCGACATGATTATCAACATTTACAGTGATTTCAGGCCATGTTCTATAGGCCTTAGGTGTGCCTTCCCATAAAATAAATGTTGTCGACTAGTAGTGTTATATTAAAATGGTAATAGTTGGGATACAATAGCCTCAGGTGATGATATAGTAATAGTCTGAGTAGATTTATAATAAACAGCATAAGAAGAAGCTTGACATACTCAAACTAGACCCACCCATGGTGGAAGCACAAAAAATTACATGAAATAACAGAATCTTAATTAAAATAAACTAGATAAATTAATATTCAAATCATCCACTTGTAGCTAATAAACATACCATGCATCTAATATAAGTCATTCCATAAATTATCCAAAAGGGGTTCAAAATGATGACCCCCATATATACATATATCATTAGTATAATGAAACCAAATGGGAAACTATAAAGAAAACCTAGCATAGTATATAACCAATGGTCTATTTCCATATTTTCCATGCCAAAAATAATCTGAGATCCATATCATAACCCCATACCATTACCTAAATGATAATTTATAGAAATTACATGTATTGTAAAGTGGACATGTAGTGTATGAGAACAAGTAAAACTAGAGTTTCATCAAAATGTATGTACCATGAATTTCTGATTAAGAATGTGTAAATTATAAATAAATAAAACAACATCAAATGATTATAAAAAGTACACACTTCAATAATTCTCAAAATCCACCAAGAAGCTATATCCTCTCTTGGAAAATCCTAGCATGTTACAGTAGAGATGATACTTAGATTGTGGCCTAAGGAATCCCCTAATTTTGAATAGCCCTTGTTGAACCATTAAGTACAATCTTTAAATAAACAAATAAAATGTAATTCTAATCAAAACCTCATATCCATTAATAAATCACGGACGTCAAAATAGAATTTCTCTTAAATAAATATATGTTCTTTCTTACCCCTGCTTGAAAACACCCATTAGTTTGAAGCTTGATGTTTAAGGGTTGATCAATATCTGTCCTAAATGTATAATCACTATTTTTTAAATGCACAAAATCCCAATGAATGGAAATTCCTATCCTCCAAAATGATCATATCTAAACAGTCACAACCATGGAAGGCCTCATCCCACAAATGACATCCTAAATACTATCATTTGATGTCCCTTCGCCATCCCCGTGGAATTGGATGTAATGAACCACCAAAATATTTACCTATGCCTCACTACTATGGTCCTCCTCCCACATGTGTGTTAAAAACCACCTCATCACAGATTCAACCTGATGGCCTTCCCACATCTATCAAATTAATGAGTCACCCAAAAGATTGTCAGCACCGCCCAAATTCCATTGGTCTAGCCCATCCTATCGATTACATCGCCTCAAATAGATAGTCCACGATATCTCAATCTTTGGTCCTAGACCACCACGATCCCAATGATCTAAGAATTATATAACATTAAATTCAAATATATATATATATATATATATCAAATCATTTTATATAATAAAAACCATTAAAATATATTGAAACACTGAATTAAATAATAAATTCAAATAAACATAAATCACAAACCTAAAAAACAACGCAACATCCAATTCGTCTCGCTATGATCGAACCACATGAATTGTTTCTAAAAACAACTCAAAATCATCTCATAAAGTGCTATTAATTAATTAAAATTAACCACATAATTTTTGGGGTCTTACTCTATCATCACCTTGGAGTGCCCAAAATGCACCCCCCCCAAACTCTCATGATATCATGATGATTGGTATAAATCACCGATCGTGAAGTTGTAGAAATGGGAAGGAATTAAATTTTCAATGAGTTGGAGGAAAATAGAAAGTAAAGCATGGGAGATGAGTGACTTGTCGAGAGAGATCCAATGAAAATGATTGCTTGTAGAACGGAGCCCCAAAAAAGAGAGTGATCAATCCCTCTTTGGATGAAGGGAATAGAAGAATACCCATGATTTTTTTCTTGTCCAAGAGAGGTAAACATAAGGGGATTAAAGAAATAGGATCGAGGTATAGAAATTTAATTTCCCTATTTTTTTGGAAGATACAGTTTTCTCACATTATTTTTTGACCCATTCCAAAAAAATGCGGTGCTTACTTCTATAAAACCAGACCTCACATTGGTAGGTGAACAGTTGGGCCAAACCATATGCAATCCATGTGTGATATAATGTTAAGGTATTGTAGAAATGGCATTACTCATGTATATTTTTCCCAATTTTCAAAAAAAAGTGAAAATCATGTTTAATCCCTTTGGAAAAACTACAAACTAAAATACTTGGTCGTGTTCCCTAACCTACATTGTTTTCCAAACCATACGACATTATTAAATTGGGATGCATGGCTTGAAAATAGAGGTCACACAGTTTACACAGACCATGTACCTTAGTCTACAACTTTCAAAATAGGGTCTCCAGGCCTCCGACGCACTCGGAACCCAAATGAACTCTCAAGTCACATTCCAATCCTCTAAAACCATCCAAATAAAATATATTGAGTTTATGAAAAACATGAAATTATGTTTAATTATTGAATAGAAAATAGCATAACTACCAATTCCATATATTCAAAACCTGTGATGATTTCAACCCACTCAAATACCAAGGACATTACAATCTTCAAGGAGAGAAGATCAATCATCAGAAAATCTTCAATAAGAGTCTCTATGATCATGGATTCACAGATATTCTCCACAGATATATCTAGGTATCAAATAACAGATTTGATATTGAAAGTGTGTGATGCGACTATTGCTACAAAAAATATAACTAAGGTAGAGAAGTAACGAGTCATACCTTGGACCACACCTTGATCCCCATGGTCAAAATCCTTTATAGCATACTATTTTCAATGAATATTTTCACAAATTATCTAAAGCTAGGTTTCACATAAATACCTTATCCCATCCAAAATATCATCAGAAATATAAATCACAAGAACTCATACACACACCATGATAATATTTGTGTTGGGAGGCAAGGAAACACCCATAAACGTTAAACAAACATCACAACATAGTGCATCTCGGTGGGGGGGGGGTGTCATTCTACATTCCATATCTAAAACAACATTAAAAATCACCATCATTGGGATTCACTAATACCCTATATTTCCATGTTGAAGGTTCATATCCAATGCCACCATTAATATGGGTCTTAGTAATTTCAAATATTCATTACACAAATTCAAGAAAGTCCTATATCACCTAGGGGTCTAGCTCACCTTGAATCTTTGGATGATTTATAATATGAATCTCAATAAGTGAACTCAGCCTATATATTCAAATTATGGAAACTATTAGAACAACTAATGTTCAACATTATGGGGAGCATCCACCTTAAATATAATAGTGGGTTAGCATGATACTAAAAATATAGAGGATTCACTCTTTATCCCACCATATGTGTAAACTCAAGATTATTTTCGGACATCAATTCCTCATCTCCAAGTGGGTTATCATCATGATCCTACTATGGTATCCATCATTGGGTGTCTCTAAGGTTGAATCATGTGGATTTAACTAGATATTCCACAATAAATGAAAATATACATGGAGATGAAACCATAAGGATATTGAACCAGAACCCATAACTACATGATACACATACCAATGTTATACATAAACCCAATTCCATAATATGGAAATTTAACAAGTTGGTTTTCAGAGACTTGGTTAATGGATACATTGGTTTCTATTCCATCACTAGATTCGATGTCATGAGAGATTATTACCGATTACACATATCACACCCATGTGAGGCTTTTACAAAATAAATTATATGCACACACACATATTTATAATACATAATAACATAAAAAATTATACTATAAATGATTTCATAATAACTAAAACTTCATCATAGTATAAAAAATATTATAGAAGAGCATTGAGGCTAAATATAATCCCACTATAACTGTAAAAAGTGTCAAACCATTTAATACAAAGCGGATTTTTTCTTGATTAAAATCCTAGAATCACTTGTTTTCAATCAATTGTAACTAATATCCACCACCTCTTGGTCCTCCTAGGACTTCGTCTAAAGGATTTCCATTTGAATAAGATATAACACATGTGGGAAGATCTTATGAAAGGAGGCGTATAAGCATACCCTGTAGGACCCTAAGAAAAAAATAATCACATAGAATTAAATGATGGATTATTCTATAAATCACCAATAAGGTAATAAACTATATGAACTATCTATTATCAATTTACAAAACCAATTCCAAAGGAGAGTTTTGTCTTTGCCACTATATTTTGGATTCTTCTTAATGTTTCAAGCTAGTGTTCATCAGAGACAACTCACTTGTCCAGTCTTAGTATATGGATATCACTCATTCAAGTGGTCATAATCTTTGATTATTTACATAAATAAATATGATTAAACTCATGATATATGAATACACATGAACAAAATCACCAAAATCACGGTGGAGGTCCAACTACTCGCTACTTTTCTCCACAGCCGTGGGAGAACTATCTCTATTTGAGAACCTACTCCCTACCAAATATCGATGATGTAGGACTACCACTATATTTATAGATGACCCACACCCTATTTAATGTTAGAGATTACTGAATGTACATTTATATAGTTTATATTGTACCATGTTTCCTAATGATTTATGGGATTACAAACTCAGAAATCACTCTAACAATTAAACTGAGTCACTAGAATATGCTAAGAATCTTTTGGAGAAGGATCCCACTTGTATAAAAGTGGTTTTTATATTATATTTAAAGAAAAAATTCACCATTTAATACTATATAAAATTGTAAAAATAATGGGCTACTCATAGGCAAAAAATCATTTAAAAATAAGTAGATAACCATGGTATAATATTCTTCTTTTACTATATGGCATCTCTAAGGGAAACACAGCATGCCTCGGTAAATCTAGTACTGCCCATTCTCAGCCATCCAATATGAGTTTTATTCATATTAATATATAATTTAATGGTTTTACATGTGGTGTGTATAGGTTGGGATGACACTCAGGAGTGTTTTACCTTGATCATTCCCTTCTCCTTCTAGGATTGTGCCTTTTTTATTTTTTCTCTAATTTTTTACCAAGACCTGAAAGTGGGCGGCTTAGTATTAGGACCCGAACCACCAAGGCCAAACTTGTTACTACAAAAACCCACCTCAAATAGGCCATGTGTTAGTGACCAATTCCATATAGGCATATACCAAAAATTTGAGGCATTATCATAAAGTACTAGTATACAAGCACACATGTCTAAGCCCACACAATGCTGAAATGTAATACAACTGGAGAACAAGTGCATAAAACTATGATCCCAAAATAGAGTACGAACGTGAATGTACATTACACATAAAAGGGGAAAAAATCCCCAAAAGACTATAAGGAGTCCAACCTTATCCTTGGGAGAGGACTAAATCAAAAGTATTCTCTTGGTAAACACCTTGGTCTTTCACGCTCCAGCTAGGTTCCACCCACTCCTTATCCACCCATGACAACATAAATAGAGTTTTCATATGAACAATATGCACCCCATATAGGAACAATCCCATGAATGGGTGAGTATATAAATATACAATATGATATCCAAAAAACACTGCAGAAGAAGCCCTAGGTATAGTCATGTAAATACATGGTTTAACAATCAATGTATTACTTAACAAAAGAACCTAGATTTACATAGAAAGACACCACACCACTATGTAGTAATAACCAACTATGATCCATAGTATTCTATTTAAATAAACAATAGATTTAAGAGAACCCACTCCAAGTGCCATTCTACCATCGGAGAAAATCAAATAATAGGAATGGCTCATTTAGGTCACGTCCAATGAGAACACATTGGTCAAAAGAAAACTATGTTACATAGAGAGGGGTTCACACCCTTTACTGGTGGGGGACACCATGAAATCAATCTATATGAACCCATTATAGAGTGGAATGAAAGACAATGATTCCACAACCCCAACAAATGGGGCCTTCTCAGTAGAGGATCAACACCCTATTAAGATAGGTCATTATTATTCTACAAAATCTCACAAGTGATAATAGATGATAGCACTGCAGTCATGATGAGGGGAAACAAAACTATATCAAAGACTAGAACTCTATAGGGAATCTCAATCCCATAATGTGGGTGTAATGCCACACAATACCCTCAGGGTGATGACCAAGGGGACACACTCGACCTATGCTGATACAAAATTGGAAAAGAAATACCTCAAGAACACTAAATGGGAGTACACGAAGTGTCCTAAGGGGTACACGACATGTCCAGTTATCCCTTGTCATCCAATGTCAAAGAACCACATAGGACATGTAGTCACTATATATATGGAATGAAGAGACACATAGTTCCTTGCATATTTTTCCTGGAAATGCTCATGTACCAAACCGATGTCTATATACGAGTCTATATATCCTATGTTGTGTTCATGTCTATGTACATGGTGTGCCATATAGCCGTGTACTATTGGCCAAGTCTGTGTATGTATGAAGTACACATAGAGCTAAGCGGGGAGGGTCACATATAGTGTTATCCTTAACTATGAATCATACCTTAACTCTATTTCAAATGGCCCACATGGTATGTAATTTTGAAATACATGATGTGTTTCTTGAGAATTTCAAGATTCATAGTTCTTACTCTGTTCTTCCTTGTACACTGCTTCCACCTCAATTTCTACCTAAAATTGATTTATAGATACTGTATCTAATTTATATATGTCTTTCCACTAGTAGCTCTCCAAAATCCTACCTCTAAATGCATCGACCAACTTTCCCCTAATGTTCGTTTGTCACACGCCGCCCATGAAGGTCATATAATCCTAGATCCAATCTTGTTATTCCATGATCTAACCATCATCACCATTGATCCTTGATCTGTAACCACCATCTTCTTATATTCCTACGAATTAAATTTGATGCACTAATCAACGGTTTCACAATGATCTTGAACTCCATATTTGTCAAAAAAATCCATGTTATTACTAATAATTATTTGATGAAGAAACTAGAATAGAATCCATAAACCATTAATGTATGTAACAAAATGTGTCCTTTGTTTTTTGGACTCAATTGTTTATTGTATAAAGGATAAAAAAGTAGTATAATCAACAAACAAAAATAAACAATTCTATCCAAATGAAATCAACTGATGATGGGTGAGTCAATAAGTTTTCATCGAATTGGTTTTCATTCTTATAGGATTTATGAATTGGATAAACTTCACAACACAAAACACCCTAACCAGTGTTTGGATCAGTCATCGATGAAGAATGGTTGAGTTGTCACCGTAGATGAGATCCTCTAACTCCGCTGGCATGATGATCCATGATCTGATCCTGGTAAATTGTCCATTACCAAGAACACTATATCTTAATGGAATATAGGTCTCCATGGATTAGTTTTCAAAATTTGGAATCTTTCATAGCAACAAAATTATAGAAGAATTAGATCGTTGTGCTGATGAAAATAAAATAAATTCTTATGTTTGATTGATTTAATTAATTTCACATCACTATATCTTTTTTTGAATTAAAATGTGCCGACAAATGTTAAGGAATTCCAATGGATAAGCTTTTGTTCTAATCTCAATAGTACCCTTGGATTTTTTATCATTGTACTTGTTTCGAATTTATTACACTTTTTTTGGAAAACCGTGTGTGTGTTCTATTAAATATATTAATAATTTTTGAGCATTAAATCTCGAAACATAGACCCTATGAATTAAATTCTATATCAGTTCCTAGCCTTGAAAATAATCTATAAAATATCTGAAAATAATATTTGTAAAATATAATTGGTAATATTCTTTTCACTATGGGGATTTGTGTCCCAAAAAATCCAAAACAAGGGATACTCAAATCGATGAGGGTAATGAGTAGGAATCTGAGCCACCTACTGCAATTTATCCCCCTAGAGATTCCTATGTTGCCACCGAGCACACACTAAAAGAATCAATATCCTATTAAGTATCCTTTACCATCGATCCTATATCTGCATTGGGTACTCAGCAAAAGTCAATCATTCATTAATGGTCACCTTGTCGCAGTCTATTATGTGTGACGGGTCATGGATATACCTTTTAATCTACGACACATGAAAAAAGTCATGTAGATGACCTATCAATAGAGGTAGAGCTAAGTGTCACTTCACAATTCCAACTCAATATAGTATCTAAAAAGGGTCAATAAACCTCATATATTGCTTTCCCACCTAGCCAAATCACTATAATCGTCATTGAGGGGAAACTTGAAAGAACACATGTTCTCATTCCTCAAACACAAAAGGCCTCTCTTTCTAATTAGAATATGAATTAAGATGGTTCTTTGAAGTCTTTATCTACTCCTAGATGATCAATACCTTTTGTGTAGTAGCTCACACCATCTATAGGCCCATTAGCAATGAGTCTCATGGGTCAGTCGAGAAAAGAGTGGACATATAGGGTATCCCATGAAATACTATAATGGTGTCATAATAATGGTGGAATGGTAGTTGTTGTTTTATAAAAAAACCACCAGTTTTAGGTGATCCTCCAAACGAAAACAAAAGTATAACAAGCAAGCTCACAGTATGTTCTCTAGAACCTGAATGCTCTGATCAGTTTGGATGTCCATTTTTGGAAAAAATTCTATACACATGCCTAAATCGGTCCCAAATTTGACTTATAAGCTATTCCACAATCGTGATGTAAAGAGAGTATCACAAAAAGAAACAATCATCGACAGAAATCTATGGAGTCAAAATATATCCTGAACAAAGAGGTGTCCAAATCTCCATTCTATAGTCTACTCTCGAATAGCTAGTATGTGTGATGACTTGAAGAGTTGGTCAACGATCACCCAGATATAATCATGTTCTCTATACCTACATGGTAAAGGATTCACAATGTTTGTCAATAACCCCTCCCACATCTTTTTTTTCACCTAAAGGGGTTGATCTAATCCTATTAGAACATGGTACTCAGCCTTCTATTGCTGATATGTATGAAATCGAGAAACAAACAATACAACTCATTTCTTCATACCTATCCACCAAAACTAACATCAGAGGTCATGGTACATCTTTTCTATGCTCGGATGTACCAACAAAGGGGACGTATGAAACTCCCTAAAGCATCCTCCCGCAATGTTATAGGTACCATTGTTCATTCTTTGTAAATATCAATGTTTTCCCCACCTTTACAAAATCTAGCAGGACTATGCCCTATGGATATCTAAGCATGTAGGGCCTCTCAGTATGTATCACCATGTTATGCCTTCATGACTCAATGTTTGGGTAGAGGGGTCAAAAACATCGACTGGACGTAAGCTGATCTATATCTATCTGTAAAGAATAGTATCAATGAGGCTTACTACTATAACACCTCATTCAACAACTACGAACTAGACCATCTTCTGAGATAATCATCCACCATGTTCCGTATCCGAGGAGGATAGAAAATATCAATGACATAGTCTTGGAGGAATAGTATTCATCACCTCTATCACAAGTTCAGATCCTTCATTGAGAATAAATACTTTAGACTTGAGTTTATAGTAGAATAAAAACCACACACCTTTATTATAGTGTTTCCACATCTTCAAAGAGAAGACTACCACTACTAACTCAAGATCATGAGTCATGTCAGTATTATCATATGGCCTCAAAGGGCATGAACCATAGTAAATCACTAATTTTCTATACATCATGACACAACCAAGATCAAGTCCTGATGCATCAAAAACTACCAAATACTCAAAACCTTCCTCTGGTAACCTCAATTTGTGAGTGCCCATCAATATAAAACTCACCTCAGAAAAGCGCTCGTAGAATTTTTCATTGCAAAATAATGTATTACCCATCCATGTCAATTTTTTCAAGGGTTCATAAAATCTACAGACATCAGGTACAATCTTGTAATAGTACCCTTCTAAACCACGAAAATGTTTCCCCTCACTAATACTATTGGGTTGATCTAAAGAACGAACTCCTTGAACCATCAATAGATATACTATAACTATAACCTCTGAGATGATGTGTCCAATAAAATTTACCTCTAAAATCCAACAATGGAACATCAAGATCTTCCTATTATGTCAGCTCCCTCATAGTGTGTCTAGAAAAATCCTCAGGTTTCTCATATTCTCTTCCATGGATTCCAAATGAATTGGGATTTCATTGATGATGAATTCCATTAATTGATGAATGAAATTTTGAAATATTTGACTCATGAGTCCCATGAA
Organism: Viscum album; assembly: GCA_963277665.1. Classification (NCBI taxonomy): domain Eukaryota; kingdom Viridiplantae; phylum Streptophyta; class Magnoliopsida; order Santalales; family Viscaceae; genus Viscum; species Viscum album. The sequence continues at coordinate 1,678,719,255 of OY728133.1, forward strand.
CACTATTTGGAATCTCAACATGGAAAAAGTAATAAAAATTTACTCATATTATTCATAACATAATATTAAGGTTGTCATTGAAATATCCTCACCCCATACTCACAGTTTATGATAGCCTGATCTGATGTCGATCTTCGAGAACCATCACGCTGCATTCAACTAATGAAAGTGGTCATAGATATAAGGTAGTGGATAAATGTTCTTCATGGTCACCTGGTTGAAGTGAAAGAAATACCCAAATAACCTGTAACACCCGATATTTTTATGAGAAATATTTGGTTTTTATACATCATCAAAAGAATTTTTCACTACACACAACACTAGCTTGGCTAGCTTTACATGCAACCGCGACTTTTCTCGATAGCTTTCGTTGTACACAATACCGAGTTTCACTAAACAACGATATTGTACATAAAATAGCCATTATGAATAGTAATAACCACTGTTTGAAATTTTATAAATTTTATCTTTCTAAATGGACTTCATTTTTTGAATCGGAATATCGAAATTAGCCTAGGGTGAAATTTTGGTATTTTTCTGAAAACATTCAATTTCTGATAGTGAAACCACTAAGTGGTAGTTAAAAAAACATAAATTTGCATAAAACATAATTTTACCACTTCTATGAATGGAATTTCAAAAATCCGAGAAACACGGTTGATATCAGGAAGTAAAATGTGGTTCAATGAAATGAAAATAATTTTTGGTGAATAGTAACATTTTACTTTTACTTAATGCGGTTAATAGTAAATATGGTAATTAAGGGTAAAAATGATGTTACTATTACCCTTCCACATGTCCTAATTCTATTGGACAAGTGTATTTCGACCAAAAACAACCTTATGAATATAATATGACCATTTAGGTCCACTTGTATTAAATTAGGACATTTAATATAATTTTATTTAAAGAAGAGATAAAATAGTTAAAATCAATGTTTAAAAACTAAAACATTTTTAATATAATGTTATACATAAGATAAATTCGATTATAAATATTCATTAGAAAGATAGAAATATTTCCTACATAATTATAGTTTATTTATAATTTTTAGACATTAAATATTTAAATTTATTTATGACACAACGATGATGCAGTAATTACATTTTTAAGGAAATATTAACATAATTGATGTTATAAATTCCCAAATAAATGTATTTTGAGACTTTTTATGAATTCCACTAATTTTATAGGTTAATATGACATGTTATTGTTGATTTAATTAACTTGGTTTGAACATATAAATCTGTTATAATTTTCATAAAAATCATGTACCAAATAGTGTCAAAATCGACATAAAATAGTTTTTAAAACAAATATTATATTATTAATTGTTATTTTATTCCAAAAAATCTAAATTTCAGCCAAATTACATAGACAAGGATATATATATATTAATAATGAACCACTTAGGGTTCTTTTGGAATGTTGTAGTCTGTTTATTAACCATATAGTGTAAGAAATCAAAAAGACACGGTAAAAGTTAAATTATCTAACTTAGAGTTAAATCTAATTGATAAGGTTAAAATAATAACCTAAACATGTATAAAACCTATTTTATGAGAGGATTTAGACCCATCCCCACATTATATTTGAAATAAGACTCTTTGGAACCACTATAATCCGAATGTGACTTTAATATAAAATAATATTTTGAGATTTTCATAAGGTTCCCCTCTCCTCCCATATAAAATGGAACCTCCTCCCTCTCCTCCTCACACCACTTTGAGCGCCCAAGATCGGTCAAACCCTACCAAAATCTCTTCTGTACTTCCCTAGAATCATCCTAGAGGTCTTTTTCTTCTTCAAAGACCATCTTTAGTTTCCTAACAGGAGGTTAAGAAGAGGCGCGTCAAAGAAAAGGTAATATTTATTACCGATCCTTTTCAATTTCTTTCTTCTTCAACTTCTTCTTATTTTGTTGTTTCATTATAAAGTAATTACATCAGTATCTCTAATATTTTGATATGTTATTATAAATATGAAACAACTCTATTTCACCTTCTATCCATCCAACGGGAAAATGAAATCACGGCGCGTGCGTACGTACGGAATACCGTCTCCACGCCGTGGTGTAATCTATTTTCCACCACCACCTTAATTTGATGGGTATAATGGTGTGATGAGTATCTATATATGATTATTATAAAGAGATATTGATTCTGAAATAGTATAAATACACTTCAATACAATGTCACAATCATGGGAATGATATCATCGCTCGTGTGTACGTACGGCCTACCGTCTCCACTATGTGATGTGACTCGTTCTACATGATCTTCCTTACAAATTAATTATATAAAGTAATTGAATGAATAAATATGATATATATTACACTAATACCATTCTGTATATGAGGTATCTATATCCTAAAAAATAATAATAAGAATTTATTAAGCAAAACACGCATAAGAACAAAAAGCAATAACGACCCGAATAACATGTAAAAATGAAATATTACTAATAAGAAGCTAAGAATATGACCATATATTATATCATATCGATAAGTATGAATCTGTAATAAGTCAATAACATTATTTAAATTATTATACAGGAGCTCTGGACACGTACGAATCAAATCGCACCTAAGGTAAGGGAAAATCTAACAATCTAATTTTTATCTGAGATTGTTTATAATTTGATATTTACATGGGTTTATTTATTATCCACATTCATGTTTCATCAATATGTAATATTATTCATATCCTCCTTCAATTGTTTAAATAAACTGTTACCCTTTGGGATGTTTTTAGTAAATGATATCAAAGGAATCTTTTGTCGTTTTTCATACGAGGTACTTTTTGAATTTTCCGGCCAAAGTACGAGAAGAATGTTTTTTTAACTTATACGGCATGAATGGATTCATAGAACATTATTTAAATCAAGCTTCCTTTAAAAGTTTTCAAGTTTATTTTTAATTATATTTTTTAGTTTAAAATTATATGACATGTTAAGAAAGGAAAATGTTTTTGAAGAAGAAGGGATATTTCACTCAATAATGGAGTTCAAATATTTTATCAAAATTAATTTCCATCTAAGATAATATAGGGTTTTGTTTCTATCCCTATTATTACTTTTATTTTATTATTTTGTGATGGAATTATTTTTATAATGTCCATTACCATATATGAATTGTTTTAGGATGTCATAATGTTTTAAGAATCCCATTTTTATTACATGTGTTATGCGATGATGAATGATTTATGATTTTGTGGCACACATAAGAAAGGATTCATTATGAGATGGGTGGGACCTATATCTTCCTCTAATTAATTGGGTAAAGATTTATATCTCATGAAATAAACATGGCTGGAACAGCAGGTTAAAACCGGTTCAGTGATACAGGAATGAAACGAGGAGTGAACTCGGTTCAGAAATGGACTATGTCACCTATGATTGTCTTGGAAATGAGTCCTGAATAATAAGAAATGATTCTCTATGATTATGTGTTCACTCCACAAATTTTCATGTTTCATATTATGATTATTGGGAATTCATTTTTACTTCTATGATTTATCCCATGTTAAGATATTATGATCTCTTTTGGAGGTTAATATTTTCAAAATGTTATGATATGATTGATATTATCTTTATTTACCCTTACTGAGCATTTGAGCTCACCATTTTGTATGTTTTCTTTCCCCAGGTCAGGAAGAAGGATATTATGTAGAATATGCTAAAATTGACTCTAGATATGATGAAATAAATGGGAGACACCGTAGAAGATTTATGAACTAGTTGTTTATGTTTCCTAGTTTCTAAAGACACTATACTTATACGGTCCTTTTGTGGTTTTTGTTATATGTTTTACTAAGTATGCTTCAATTTTGAAGAAATAACATTGTATGTAAACTATGGGGTCGTTATAGTTGGTATCAGAGGAAAGGTATAGTCATCCTTTGGGAACTAGGATGTGAAAGCCTTAGTAAGAACCCTAAGGATATATCTAAGCCTAGAACAATCATAGTGTTTTAGAAATGGCCATGAAGAACCTATGATAAGACCTTAAGAATAAAATTTTATTACTTGATTATGTTGTTTTCCTATTATAATTAGTTTTTCTCACACTATTCTTCTTGGTTTTAGTCAATGGCTGGAACCCGAAGGAACCGTGTTAATGCAGAATGCGATGGGCAATGTAATGATTGTCCCCCTGAGCTACCATACAATATGGGAGCTGGAATGTAAAATCTTGTGGCCATGCTCACACAACATTCTCAAGCTATGAATCATGCAGGACTTACAAACGAGCAAAGTAAAGAACATCATTCTGTTGAATCCTTCAGGAGGTAGTGTCCACCCTCATTCAGCGGTTCACCTGATCCATTAGTGGCTGAACAATGGATTAGTACCACTAAAAAGATATTTTCAGTTCTTCAATGTTATGAACATGATAAAGTCATCTTAGCAGTATATCGTTTGGAAGGTGAAGCTAATCAATGGTGGAATGTTATCAAGAATACGAGGCCAAGAGATGAAATTGAGTCCATGGAATGGGTCGAGGTCAAAAACTTGTTTTTCAATAAGTAATTTCCTCGTATTCTTCGATCAAAGATGGAGAAAAGTTTCTTGAACTGAAGCAAAAGGATGATGAATCTGTTGTTACCTATGATGCAAATTTTACAAGACTTGCAAGGTATGTATCTGGAATTGTTATCCAACCTGAACGTAAGATCGATCGATTCTTTAGTGTCTTAAACCCATGTCCTTGAAGGGAGTTAGCCATAAGGGACTTCAATAGCTACGAGGAAATTTTTTGATTATCTCTCAAGGTTGAGATGGAGATTTGAGTAACCCATCAATCATATGGGTTTGATAAGAAGAGGAAAATGGAATTCAATGGGAAATCTAAAGACCACACTGAAAAGAAGATGAGTTTTCCCTTATGCTCATTGTGTGGAAAGAAGCATGGAGGGAATTTCCTTAAAGGGACAAGTAAATGTTTCAAATGTGGAAAGCAAGGGTATCGAGCATTTGAATGCCGCAATGATGGGAAGAAGATGTCTAGTGATGCGAACAAAGAAAATGCTACACAGAATGCACCACCTACTCTTTAATGTTTCAAGTGCATGGAAATGGGGCATTATGCTAATCAATTTCCTAATCCAAGGGTCATCAATGATGATCGATGTCAACAAACTCTTAAGGCTAGAGATATCGGAATGTCACATTCAATTTCTATCAGTGAAGTGGAGTACGATAACGATGTGGTGAAAGGTACACTTACCATCCACTCTAAAGTATCAAATGTTTTATTTGATTCTAGATCCACCCACAATATTATTTCTGAAGAATTTTCTAAGGGTATCACCACATTACCTCAACAATTGGATGTTGAGTTAGCTATGCCACCTCTTAATGGCACAACAGTCGCATCAAAAGTTTATAATTCATCTCCAATTGACGTTTGTGGGAAAGTGCTTCTTGCAAATATTGTGATCCATCCTACAGTGGAATTCGATGTGATTCTTGTCATGAATTTTCATTCTTTATACAGAGCTCATATCGATTGCCAAAGAAGGGAAGTCAAATTTCATATTCCAGATCAATCTATGATCATCTATCGATTCAAGGATGAACATAACCATCTAGCAGATATATCTTCCATCTTATGGGTCTTGATTCCACTAAATGAAGGTTATTTATCTCAAATGGTTTGAGAGAAACTCTATATTAAGAATATTCCCATTGTACGGGAGTTTGATGATGTCTTCCCGGAGGAATTTCTAGGTCTTCCACCAAATCGTGAAGTTGAGTTTTCAATAGAACTCATACCGGGTGCTATGCCTATTTCAAGGACTCCTTATAGAATGGCCCCAATTGAGTTGTAGGAATTGAAGAAGCAACTCCAAGAGAATATTATAAAGGGATTCATACGCCCTAATGCATCACCATGGAGAGCACCTGTCCTATTTGTTAAGAAGAATGATGGATCAATGCGACTCTACATTGATTATCAAGAACTTAACAATATCACTATCAAGAACAAATATCCTCTCCCACGCATTGATATCTTATTTGATCAACTACGTGGAGCTCAATACATTTCAAAGATTGATCTTCATTCAGGTTATCATCAATTAAGGGTCAAAAGGTAGGATATACCAAAGACGGCTTTCTGTACAAGGTATGGACACTATGAATTTATGGTGATTCCATTTGGTCTTACTAATGCCCCTACTATCTTCATGGATCTAATGAATCGAGTCTTTAGAGACTATCTTGACCAGTTTGTGGTAGTCTTTAAGAACATGAAGATCACTTGAGAATTGTATTGAAGATCCTGAGAATGGAGAAGCTTTATGCCAAATTTACCAAGTGTGAATTTTGGATTCAAAAAGATTCATTTCTGGGTCACATAATCTCAAAAGATGGGATATCTGTGGATCCAGCAAAAACCGAGGTTATCGAAAGATGGTTGAGACCAACAATAGTAATTGAGATCCGAAGTTTTCTTGGTTTTGCTGGATATTATCATCATTTTGTGAAAGATTTTTCATGATTATCTAATACACTCAACAGGTTAACTCGAAAAGGAGTTAAGTTCGTGTGGATAAAAGAGTGTGAAGATAATTTCAAGGAGTTAAAAAGAATGCTATCCAGTGAACCTGTTCTCTAACTGCCTTGTAGTGTAGAAAGAATTGTGATCTATAGTGATGCATCCATGAAGGGGCTAGGGTGTGTTCTTATGAAAAATGATATGGTGATTGCTTATGCCTCAAGACAGTTGAAAATCCATGAGCAAAATTACCCAACTCATGATTTGGAGTTAGCTGCGGTAATCATTGCATTACAAATTTGGAGGCATTATCTTTATGGAGAAAGGTTTGATATTTATACTGATCATAAAAGTTTGAAGTATATTTTCACACCAAAGGAGCTGAATATGCGCCAAAGAAGATGGTTGGAGCTGATTATGGATTATGACTTCTCAATTCATTGTCACCCTGGGAAAGTGGACAAGGTGGCAGATGCATTAAGTCGACAAGACCATGCAAGCATATCCATGATGAGGATCTCAAAAGATCCAATATTTATGGATATACAAAGGATGGATCTTGGAATCATTATGGAAGGGGAAAATATTATCTTTTTCAAATGAATGTTCAACCATATATGATTTTGAAGATTAAAGAGGCGCATAAAAAAAGATGTAGAGTTACAAAAGAAGGTGAGAAATGTTCCTAAATTCGACCATGATGGTGATGGGATAATAAGATTTGAGAATCGGGTTTGTGTTCCTTCCATACCAGAATTGAAGAAGGAGCTACTGGATGAGGCTCATAGTTCTTCATTCTCTATTCATCCTGGAAGCACGAAGATGTAAAGGGACATGAAAGCTTATGTCTGGTGGGATGGCATGAAAAGAGACGTTTCTGAATATGTCTCTCGATGCTTGGTTTATCGGCAAGTTAAAGCTGAGAGACAGAAGTCTAAGAGAATGTTACAACTATTACCCATACCCGAATGAAAATGGGAAAACATCACTATGGACTTTGCCACCAGACTACCTAAAACATCCAAAGAAAATAATGATATTTGGGTTATAGTTGATCGTCTTACGAAGTCGTCACACTTCATTAATATAAGAGAGGATTTCCCTCTTGAAGATCCTTCCATGATATATATAAAGGATGTGGTAAGATTTCATGGAGTACAACTTTCCATTATATCAGATCGGGATCCAAGGTTTACCTCGATGTTTTGGCGATATCTTCAGCATACTCTAGATACAGAGTTGAGTTTCAGCACAGCTTATCATCCTCAGATAGATGGTTAGTCTGAGAGGACAATTCACACTCTAGAAGATATGTTGAGAGCTTGCTCTATGGATTTCAAAGGTGTTTGGGATCAACACCTACCTTTGGTGGAATTTTCTTATAATAATAGCTTTCAATCCAGTATTTAGATGGCTCCTTATTAAGATCTCTATGGAATGAAATGCATAACTCCAACTTGCTGGGATGAAGTTGGGGAAATAAAGATATTAGGACCTGATCTTGTTGATGAGATGGCAGAAAAGGTCTGATCTATTCAACAACACATAAGAGCAGCTCAGAGTCGATAGAAACGTTTTGCCGAAAACCGCAGAAAAGACCTAGAGTTTTAAGTGGGTGATAAAGTGTTCTTACGAATATCTCCCAGGAAGAGAGTAATGAGATTTGGAAAGAAGGGAAAGCTGGGCCCTAGGTATATAGGTCCTTTTGAAATACTGGATCATGTTGGAAAGGTAGCTTACTGATTGGGACTTCCACCGTATCTCTCTCAAGTTCATGATGTGTTCTATATATCGCTCCTAAAAAAGTACATACCCAATCATTCACATGTACTCAGCTTAGAAGTTGTACCGTTGGAGCAAGATCTTTCTTATGAAGAACGGCTGATAGAGATTCTGGATCATAGAGAAAAAGTTCTATGGAACAAGACCACTCGCTTAGTTAATGTTTTATGGAGGAACCACCAATTAGAAGAAGCTACATGGGAGCTTGATGATATGATAAGAGAGAGGTATCCTCATCAGTTTGTTACATAGTGATGAATTTCGAGGGTGAATTTTTTTAAGGGGTGTAGAATGCAACACCCGAGATTTTTATGAGAAATATTTTGTTTTTATACATCATCCAAAGAATCTTTCATTACACACAACACTAGCTTGGCTTGCTTTATACTCAATCGCGACTTTTCTCAATAGCTTGCGTTGTACACAGTACCGAGTTTCACTAAACAATGATATGTTATATAAAATTACCGTTATGAATAGTAAAAACCACTTTTTGAAATTTTATAAATTTTATCTTTTGAAATGGACTTCATTTTTGGAATCGGAATACCAAAATTAGCCTAGGGTGAAATTTTGGTATTTTTCTAAAAACTTTCAATTTTTGATAATGAAACCACTAAGTGGAAGTTAAAAAAACTGAATTTTGCATAAAACATAATTTTACCGCTTATGTGAATGGAATTTCAAAAATCCGAGAGACACAGTTGATATCAGTAAGTATAATGTGGTTCAATGAGATGAAAATAATTTTTTGTGAATAGTATCTTTTAACTTGTTTTTGCCGCGATTAATAGAAAATTAGGTAATTAAGTGTAAAAATGATGTTACTATTGCCCTTACACATATCCAAATTCTATTGGACAAATGTATTTCGACCAAAAACATCCTTATGAATATAATTTAATGACCCGAAAATTTCAAGGGAAATTTTTTCTTAATTTTCTTTGGAATTTTACGAGTCCACAGTCTTTGACGGAAGTTGATTCTGAGTCCTAGTGTGCCCGGAATCAATTTCTGAAGTTTAGCATGGGTAGGTTAAGTGAACGAACGAGCGTGTTTTTATATCTTTTGAACCAGTGATCGGAATCAAAATCTGAGGGCACCGATGAACTCGCAACGCCGGTTTTGGCTTAAGGGGACCTTCACCGCTGTTACATTTGCACGAGTATAGAAGTTAAAATTTGAGGAATAAATAAAATTTGTGAAACAAATTTTATATCTCTGTAGTTAGTTAAAACCACCAAAGGGTGGTTAAGGTGGGGGCCACCACACCATAACCTCTCATGAGAGGTTATGGTGGTGGGACCCACTCCCGCATAACCTCCCTCGAGATGATTAACTCGGAGGGGTCTCCACGAGCCCCACCCTTTTTCAAACCCTCAAAAACTCCCCCATTAATTACCATAACTCCTCACTCTCTTGTTTCTAAATTTTTAAGACTTAACCTACCAATTATTTTCCACAACACACGTGTAATTAATTGTTTAGGTTAGGTTATTTTTTGAATTTTGAATTTTTGAAATCGTTGGAAAAAAATAAATTAAGGCATAAGCCTTATTTTATTTTGGTTGCAGGAAGCATTGCACTGGGCCTTCCTCTCATCCTCCTCCTTCGCCGAAGAATGTGATGAATGCGAAGAACGCACCAACCCCGATGAAGAGGGCTCAACTTTTCTTCCTCAGAATCTTCTCCTTCTGACGCGGGACTCTTCTTCGGATCTTCTGCTTCCCCTTCGTCGTCAACGGACCGACGAACAAGCTCGGAAGCGGAATCAGGTAGTGAACGACGGCAGCTGCACCTTCCCTCGAGACGGACGAACGTCGAAGTCCCCCTTCGTCGTCTTCATCCTCGCGACGTCGTACCGCGACGAACCTCGAACGATGACGCTTTCTTCTGATCAACATATACCCAAGGTAGGGGTTTTGTTTTTTTAAGATATGTGATTCTTTCCCTCGAACATGGATGAATTTTCTTTTGGGTGTTGTTTCAATTTTTATTAAACTAAAAAATGTGAAAAGTTCATCGTTGTGTTTTTACAATTGGCTGACTGCTATCGTTATAACGGGAGGAGACCGAACCGCACGAACACGGCCGATTCTCCTCCCCCATCTAATCATTGGTATTGATTAGTGAAGATGGTGTGGTGTCGTTGCACCACATAGGAACGAAAGAAAACACGGTCGGAGTGGGCCGTAACGAAGAAACGTGGCATCGTCACGCCTTGTCGTTGGTTGAAAACGAGGCCGCGGCCGGAGTTGGGCCGCCGCAGAAGGGCGAGGCGTCATCACGCCGTGTTGGACAGATTTGAGGAATTTCTGGAAGTGGCGTCTAGAAAAACTGTCCACCGGAGAGCTCGAAGAGGCGGCCGGAACTCCGCCCACCGAATCTGGAGGACGCGGGACTGTGGCGTTCCGCGGCGAGACCCGGTCGGGCCACCTGGCAGGCCGTTACAAGGAGGAGCCGGGGGGTGTAACCCCCCCTGGCGATTCAACAGCCGTGTCCCCATTAAGGCGCCGTCGTTTTCATTAAAAAAGGAAATTAAAAATAATAAAGGGGGAAAATGCCCCCCCCCCCTTCTTGCCCATGGGCGCGCAGCGCCGCCGCGCTGCCAGCCGGGCTGGGCCGCCGGGCCGGGTCGACCTAGTTCGGGCCGGCCCAGGGGGTTCTGGGCCGGTCGGACCGGGCCCAGACCCCCCCCCCCCCATTTTCGGACAAAACTGTTCAAATGCCCATATCATGGGTAACAAATCTCTGATTGATGAACCATCAGTTTCGATGCAATCATTGAATCGATATGGTCGTTTCAGTATACTATACTCAAGGTTTTGGTGAACTTTGGGTTCGGCCGAGTTGGTTCGTACACGAAACCAACCGGGCCTTCAGAGCGGAAACACTTATATCATGAGCTCCGGACGTCAGATTGACGTGCCGTCGACATTGTTTGTTTCATCTTGGTGATACGGACCTTTTGGATTACTCCGCTCGAGGTTTGGACGCAGTTGGAGTACGGTTGGGTTGGTTATGACTTAAAAACCAAACGGGCCCCTGGAATGAAAAAGCCAATATCTTTTAGACCGAGCGTCCGATTGACGTGTCGTCTGTCGCATTGAGTTACCTTTGATGTGAAGGAACTTTTCGACACATAAACTCTGACCTACGTGATGGTTGATGTATCAACCTTTTGGATCGTGGAGTGGATCTTCCCGGAACGAGCGTGCTGTGTACGGGAACCCTAGATATGGTTGTGACTGCATCGACTTCTGTACTGGAATCCTCTGTGTGTTCGACGACGATGATGATGATCATCGGCTCTGTGTGGACCAGCGCGGTTCTGTGTGGGCCAGTGCTCAGCGGTTCTGTGTGGACCAACACGGTTCTGTGTGGACCAGTGCTCACTAGTTCTATGTGGACCAGCACGGTTCTGTGTGGACCAGCTTTCAGCGACTCTGCATGAGTCAGCGCATACTGACTCTGGGGGGGTCATTGCGGGAGTTAGTATCTACCCATCCTTTGTAGGTCCAACAGCTTAGATGATCCAGTGGCTACAACTGATCATCTAACTGCTATCTTCTATTGTGAGATACCTGTGTGAGCTGAGTCTTGACTATGGGTCCTCATCATCGATTAGTTGACTTGATTTTCTGTGTGGTTTTTGTTGTGCCTTTTTGTGTGGACGAGGTTGTACTTGAGCTTCTGGGAGGAGCTAGAAATGAATACTTATGTATATGTATGGGCATATACCTAAGAAGTGTTGGCTGTTACTTCTTTATTGTTATCTATTCTTTGTGGTTATCCTGTGTGGACCTGTACTTTTTTCCTGTGTGGACCAGTAGTGTTATCCTGTGTGGACCTGTACTGTTTTCATTTGTGGAATAGTAGTGTTATCCTGTGTGGACCTGTATTGTTTTTCTTGTGTGGACCAGTAGTGATATCCTGTGTGGACCTGTACTATTTTCCTGTGTGGACCAGTAGTGTTATCCTCTATGGACCTATACTATTTTCTTGTGTGGACCAGTAGTGTTATCCTGTGTGGACCTGTACTATTTTTCAATGTGGGCTAGTTGTATTTTCTTGTGTGGACTGGTAGTGGGTACCTATGAGAGATGGTAGTGGTTACCTGTATGGACTGGTAGTGGATTCCAATGAAGACTAGAGTTACTGTTCTGTTTGGACTGGGTTAAACTTGATCTCGTGAGTGGATCTAGAAGTGATGACTTAGGTATATGTATGGGAATATACCTAAGTAGTGATAGATTTTACTTCATGATTGTTATCGTTTCTTGTGGTTATCCTTTGTGGATTCTGAGAGACCATCGAGGGTCTTGGGGTCCCTACTGAGTAGCATATACTCACCCCTGCATGGGCTTTTCCCGCACTACGTTGTGTTGGATACAGACGACGGACATCACTGGGCGAGGTCGAGACTTGTAGAGCTGGTCGAATCCCGGAGGTGGACCTGACGATAAGTCGGTACCCGAAGGTGGATCTTACGACAAGACGGTACCTGGAGCTGGATCGCACGACGAGTCGGTACTTGGAGGTAGACCCCACGATGAGACGGTACCCGTAGAAGATCATCACGACGGGACGTTACGCGGCGGTGTCAGACGGATGTAGAGAGCTGAGGTTGCTATATGTACCTACCCTTCAGGTAGGAACTCCGGAGGACGATTCAAGAGCAGCTTGTAACATTCCTGCTATTTTTCTTTTCATTGTATACTCAGTTTGGGTTTGTATAATAGCCCATTTACTTTTCCGCACATGCTTGTACTTTCTTCTTACTTAGTGTTTACTTCCACTTGTACTCTAGTTTTGTGTGTGGATTGTGTTTTAGAGAGGAAATGCATTCCCGATTATAAGGATTTACACCTATGGTGCTAGTCGCCAGCCCCTGGCCTATGGAAGGTAGGCTTGGGGTAGTTACGACATGGGCCCAGGGGATGGGTCATGACAAATTGGTATCATAGGAGTTCGGTTCTACCGCAGAACTCAGGACTCTGATCTTTCATCTTTGTGAAGTAATAGTATTGAGGGTGTTGAGTGTGGTTATCAATCCAGGGAGTCCAGTGTTGGTGCGGCAACCAACGTATCCATGCACCAGGACCCTGACTTCTTATTTCCAACTCAATGCACGAAAACATTGATTTCATGTGTGTTTTAATGTTTTCTTTGTGATTACTTTGAGTCAGCTCACCTCGTATAAATCGTTTTACCGTGGCGCACCTGTTTCTTGTCAGGATGCCGCTACGAAGACAGCCAGCTAGGGTTCCCTAAAGAGAGTACACAATGACGGCCCACCGAGTGGCGAGACTCCGGTGCAGGGCCCTTTTTCTGTGTTGGCACCTTCAGGTTGTGTACCAGCAGCAGCACCACCCGTTAGGCAGTAGATGAAAACAGCCTTACTAGTTGACGGTGCATGCTGACAGAGCATGTTGCACGAGTTCCGGTAGCAGAGGCCTCCGAGGTTTCGAGGCGAGACAGTTTTTCCCAGGCATCAGAGTACTAGATGCAGGCGATTTCTAGAGTACTACGCCTAGCTTAGACACTAGTAGAGCGGATGGTGACCTTTACTACTAGAGTCTTCCAGTGAGAGACCATGAGGTTGGTCCGCATAGTAATGAGGCTTCAGTACGTGGACCGATGCCTTAGATAGTACCTTCGGGTAGTGTTCCAGCTATGTCACTACATGTTGGTCAGCAGACTCTACCCGCGTTATCGGTAGAGGATAATCGTAGGCTGAATTCCTTACATACGTTTTAGCACCAGATATCTCTCATGTTCTGAGGCAAGTCTAACTCGTAGGTGGCTGAGAACTGGATTGATGAGGTGGCTGTGAGTTTTCTGGAGGTTATACAACTTCAGCAGTACGACATGTCGGAAGCAGATCACTCAACGAGGTGTACCAATCATTCTTGGTACTCATTGGATACGATGTGATCAGTACTTTAGACTCGAACTTCTAAACAAAGAGTGTCTAAAGGACATTCGAGCCATCACATTTCCTCTAGGCATTTCTAATTATTCTAGGGTTCTAGAGAGACCCTTTGTGGTTGTAAATTAATTGGCTGAGTGGGTACAGCCAGTGAAGGTTAGTAGTGGGAAAGGAGGAAGGCAGGAGCGGAACCAGATGATGCCATTTTGTTCTTGGTTCTTCATGTTCCATGTTGTTATTGCATTTGTGTCTTTATACTAGGAGCTGCAGTAATAAAAGACACATATCTTTTTGATGATTACTTCCCTATCGTTTTGATGTTATTGAGAGGTCCGGGTTACAAACTGTTGACTTGACCCTCACTTTCAAGATTTCTACTAGAGGAGACCCAGTGACTTCACACTGATGCTGACAGTGTGGCTCCACCCTTGGAGGCGAGAGTGATAGTTGGATATCTTAGTAGTGACGTCGAGGCCTTACGACGTCGTCCATGGCATGAATGCATTATTCATGTCAGGATAGAATGTATTTGGAAAAGAACGTGGTTCGTCCGGGGGACGAGATCGGATTTCTCTTATCAGAAAAGAAGAAATCTTAGCAGCTCTTGTAGGACCATTGATGGTTTAGACTACGATGGAGAAAGCACAGTTTTTTTGGGGGCGGATGAAGACTGCACAGAACAGATGAATCGGTAGAGCAGAAGACGTGGAGGAAGAGCTTGGAGAGAATCATGTGGGGGTGTACATTTCGACATGTTACAACCACCCGCCCTTGTAGTCCCCGCCAGGCTTAGGGAGCCGAAGGGCTGGGGAAGAGAGTAGCTGCATGCGGTGAAGGAGTGTGACCCAAGGGCTCTAAAAATGATTCGAGGTACGGTCTATGTCTACTAAAATCTTCCTTATCAATAGACATAGATTCCAATCATTTTTTCCTTCCACTAATCTTGTCCCAGACCTAGAGGTTCCAGGTAACCCGTTGACTTGACCCTCACGTCTGGAGATACCTCTGGGGGGGGACTCGATAATCACACATATGGCGACGGTGTGATCTGACCCTCAAGGCGAGAGTTTCTGTTGGAATCTCATGGTGGCCGCGTCGAGGCCTTACGACATTGTTCTGGGTATGGATTTGGTTCCTAATTCAAACCCAAGTTGACTGTATTAGGAAAAAAGGTTGTGGTATATCTACAACGTTGGGATGAGTTTTCCTTGGTCGGCGAAAAGGAAACCTCTGGCAGCACAGAGTGAACTCATGCATGGGAGGGTGCGACCGACCACTCTTGAGTCGGTCCACCTTACCCTTGTGGCAACATGTGTTTTGAGTTTCATCTCTAATCAAGAAGTAAATGCCTTTGGAGTTCAAGGATGACGAACACATCCTTATACGGTCTCACCTCGACAAGGTTTTCAGAGATGTGGCCGAGGTGGCAAGTTACCTCCGAGATTCGACTGACCTTATTGGTCCTCAGTAGGGTAGGTGAGGAGGTTTACCGCTTTACCTTACCACCTCAGTTGCACCGGGTTCATGATTTCTTCCACGTATCTCAACTGAAGAGATACGTGCTTGTTTCATCACACATCATCGACGACAGGGAGTTGGACGTCGATGACTGGGCAACATTCTCGGAGGTTTAGTGGAGATCGATAATCGACAGGAGTGGGTTCTACGTGGATGGACGATTCCTCTGGTGTGCATCACAGGTAGCACGAGAACCTCCAGGTGAGCACATGGGAGCGTAAGGCTCAGATGCGTGCTCAGTACCACTTTGTTCTCCCTAGTTTGTGTTGAAGCTTTACAGGGACATAAAGCCCTGAGGTGGGTGTAATGTAATGACCCGGAAATTTCAATGGAAATTTTTTCATAATTTTCTTTGGAATTTTATGAGTCCGTAGTCTCTGACGGCACCTGATTCTGTAGCTCGGTGTGCCTGGAATAAATTTCCAATGTTTAGCTCGGGAATGTTTAGTGAACGAACGAGCCGTTTTTTCAGTCTTTTGAACCAGTGCTCGGAATCGAAATCCGAGGGCACCGATGAACTCGCAATGCCAGTTTTTGCTTAAGGGGACCTTCACCGCGGTTGTGTTCGCACGAGTGGAAAGTTAAAATTTGAGGAATAAATAAAATTTGTGAATGAAATTATATATCATTGGAGGTAGTTAAAATCACCAAATTGGTGGTTATGGTGGGGCCACCACACCATAACCTTTCATGATAGGTTATGGTAGTGGGACAAACCCCCGCATAACCTCCCTTGGGAGGATTAACTAGGTGTGGCCCGCACGAGCCCCACCCTTTTTCAAACCCTCAAAAACTCCTCCATTAATTACCATAACTCCTCACTCTCTTGTTTTTAAATTTTTAAAACATATCCTACCAATTATTTTCCCCAAAACACATGTAAATAATTGTGTAGGTTAGGTTTTTTTTTAATTTTGAATTTTTGAAATCGTTGGCAAAAACCATAAAATAAGGCATAAGCCTTATTTTATTTTGGTTGCGGGAAGCGTTGCGCTTGGCCTTCCTCTCCTCCTCCTCCTTCGCCGAAGAATGTGAAGAACGCGAAGAATGCGCCAACCCCAACAAAGAAGGATCGACTTTTCTTCCTCGGAATCTTTTCCTTCCGACGTGGGACTCTTCTTCGGATCTTCTCCTTCCCCTTCGTCGTCAATGGACCGACGAACAAGCACGGAAGCGGAATCGGGTAGTGAGCAACGGCCGCTTCGCCTTCCCTCGAGACGGACGAACGTCGATGTCCCCCTTCGTCATCATCCACCTCATGACGCCATACTATGATGACTCTCGAATGACGACGCTTTCTTCCGATCAACATATACCCAAGGTAGGGGTTTTGTTTATTTAAGATATGTGATTCTTTCCCTCGAACATGGAATAATTTTCTGTTAGGTGTTGTTTCAATTTTTATTATATTATAAATTGTGATAAGTTTATCGTTGTGTTTTTACGATTGGATGACTGCTATCGTTATAATGGGAGGAGACCGGACCGAATGAACACGACCGATTCTCCTCCCCCATCTAATCTTTGGTGTTGATTAGCGAAGACGGTGCGGTGCCGTCGCACCGCGCAAGAACGAAAGAAAACGTGGCCGGAGAGGGCCGTGACGAAGTAACACGGTGCCTTCGTGCCGTTTCATTGGTTGAAAACGAGGCCACTACCAGAGTCAGGCCGCGGCGGAAGGGCGTGGCATCGTCACGCCGCGCCGGACAGATTCGCGGCATTTCTGGAAGTAGCGGGCGGAAAAACCAGCCGCCGAAGAGCTCAAAGCGGCAGCCGAAACTCTGGCCGCTAGCGCCAGAGGACGCGGGACCGCGGGGTTCCGCTGCGATTCCCGGCCGGCCCACATGGCCAACCATTATAGGGATTAGCCGGGGTTTGTAACCCCCCCCCCCCGACATTTCAACAGGCGGGCCCCATTTTGGGGGCACCGTTTTCTTTTAAAAAAAGAAAATAAAAATAATAAAGAGGGGCAACGCCCCCCCTTCTTGCGCACGGGCATGCCGTGTGGGCCACGCCGCCAAGACGCAGCGCCGCCGCGCCGTCGGGACGGGTCGGGCTGCCAGGCCGGCCCAGGGGGTACTAGGCCGGGTCGGACCGGGCCCAGACCCCCCCGTTTTCGGACAAAATTGTTCAAATGCCCATATCATGGGCTACGGAACTCCAATTGACGAACCGTCAGTTGCAATGCGATCCTTAGATCGAGACTGTCGTTTTGGTATACTATTCTTAAGGTTTAGAGAGAACTTTGGTCTCGTCCGGGTTGGTTCGTACACGGAACCAACCGGGCCTTCGTAGCGGAAACGCTTATATCATGAGCTCCGGATGTCTGATTGACGTGCCGTCAACGTTGTTGGTTTCCTGTTGGTGAGATGGACCTTCAAGCTTACTCCGCTCAAGGTTTGGATGCAGTTGGAGTATGGTCTGGATGGTTCTGACTTATAAACCAACTGGGCCTCTGGAACGAAAAAGCCAATATCTCTCAGACCGGGCATCCGATTGACGCGTCGTCTGTCGCGTTGAGTTTTTTTTATGTGACGAAAATTTGCGATACATAAACTCTGACCTATGTGACGGTTGATGTATCAACCCCTTGTCTCATGGATCGGATCCTCCTGGAACGAGCGTGCTGTGTGCAGGAACCCTAGAGCTGGCTGCGACTGCATCGTCTTCTGTAATGGAATCCTCCATGGGTTCGATGATGATGATGATGATGATCACCGGTTCTGTGTAGACCAGCGCAATTCTGTGTGGACCAGCATGGTTCTGTGTGGACCAGCGCTCACCAGTTTTTTGTGGACCAGCGCGGTTCTATGTGGATCATCGCTCTGCGACTCTGCATGAGTCAGCGCATACCGACTCTGGGTGGGTCATTGCGGAAGTTAGTATCTATCGATCCAATGTGGGTCCAACAGCATAGATGATCTAGTGGCTACAACTGATCATCTAACCACTAGATTCTATTTTTGGCATACCTGTGTGAGCTGTGTCTTGACTATAGGTCCTAATCTTCGATGAGTTGAATTGATTTTCTATGTGGTTTTTGTTGTGTCGTTCTATGTGGACGAGGATATACTTGAGCTCGTGGGCGGAGCTACAAATGAAGACTTATGTATATGTATGGAAATATTCCTAAGATGTGTTGGCTGTTACTTTGTTATTGTTATTAATTCTTTGTGGTTATCCTCTGTGGACCAGTACTGTTTTCGTGTGTGGACCATTAGTGTTATCCTGTGTGGACCTGTACTGTTTTCCTATGTGGACCAGTAGTGTTATCCTGTGTGGACCTGTACTATTTTCCTGTGTGGACCAGTAGTGATATCCTATGTGGACCTATACTATTTTCTTGTGTGGACTAGTATTGCTATCCTATGTGGACTTGTATTGTTTTTCGTTGTGGACCAGTAGTGTTATCCTGTGTGGACCTGTACTATTTTCCTGTGTGGACTCGTTGTGTTTTCTTGTGTGGACTGGTAGTGGGTACCTATGAGGACTGGTAGTGGTTTCCTGTGTGGACTGGTAGTGGTTTCTGGTGAAGACTGGAGTTACTGTTCTGTTTAGACTGGGATACACATGAGCTCGTGAGTGGAGCTAGAAGTGATGACTTAGGTATATGTATGGGCATATACATATGTAGTGTTGGATGTTACTTCGTGATCATTATATTTTCTTGTGGTTATCCTTTGTGTATTATGAGAGACCTTCGGGTGTCTTGGGGTCCCTACTAATTAGCGTATACTCACCCTTGCACGGGCATTTCCCGCACTACATTGTGTTGGTTGTAGACGATAGACAACACTGGGCGAGGTCGAGACTTGTAGAGCTGGTCGGAACTCGGAGGTGGACCGGACGACGAGTCGGTACCCAGAGGTGGATCTTAGGACAAGACGGTACCCGAAGGTGGATCGCACGACGAGTCGGAACCCGGAGGTGGACCCCACAAAGAGATGGTACCCGTAGAAAGACATCATGATAGGATGGTACGCGGCGGTGACAGATGGACGTAGAGTGCTGAGGTGGCCATCTGTACCTACCCTTCAGGTAGGAACTCTGGAGGACGATTCAGGAGCAGCTTGTCACTTTCCTGCTGTTTGTCTTTTCCTTGTATTCTCAGTTAGGGTTTGTATACTAGCCCATTTACTTTTCCACACTTTCTTGTACTTTCTGCTTACTTAGTGTTTTCTTCCGCTTGTACTCTGGTTTTGTGTGTGCATTGTGTTTTTTAGAGGCAATGCCTTCCCGATTATAGGGATTTACGCCTCTAGTGCTAGTCGACAGCTCATGGCCTATGGAAGGCGGGCTTGGAGTAGTTACGACACGGGACCGTGGGATGGGTTGTGACATATAATATGACCATTTAGGTCCACTTGGATTATAGTTGGACATTTAATATTATTTTATTTAAAGAAGAGATAAAATATTTAAAATCAATGTTTAAAAACTAAAACATTTTTAATATAGGGTTATACATAAGATAAATTTGATTATTAATATTCATTAGAAACATAGAATGATTTCCTACATAATAATATTTTATTTATAATTTTTAGACATTAAATAATTTAATTTATTTATGACACAACGATGATGTAGTAATTACATTTTTAAGGAAATATTAACATAATTGATGTTATAAATGCCCAAATAAATGTAATTTGACAATTTCTATGAATTCCAGTACTTTTATAGGTTAATATGACATGTTGGTGTTGATTAAATTAACTTTTTTCTAACTTATCATTCTGTTAAAATTTTTAGAAAAAACCGGTACCAAATAGTGTCAAAATTGACGTAAATTATTTTTTAAAACAAATATTATATTATTAATTGTTATTTTATTCCTAAAAATCTAAGGTTCTCCCAAATTACATAGATAAGGATATATATATATTAATAATGAACCACTGAGGGTTCGTTTGGCATGTTATAGTATGTTTATTAACCATATAGTGTAAGAAAAGAAAAAGACATGGTAAAAGTTAAATTATTTAACTTAGAGTTAAATCTAATTGATAAGGTTAAAATAATAACCTAAACATGTCTAAAACCTATTGGATGAGAGGATTTCGACCCATCCCCACTTTATCTTCAATACAAGACCCTTTATAACCATTATAAACCGAATGTGACTTTAATATAAAATAATATTTTGAGATTTACCTAAGGTGCCCCACTCCTCCCTTATAAAAAAGCACCTCCTCCCTCTACTCCTCACACCACATTGAGCACCCAAGTTCGGCCAACCACTGCCAAAATAACTTCTCCACTTCTCTAGAATCATCCTAGAGGTACTGGTTTTCTACAAAGACCAACTTTAGTTTTCTAATAGGAGGTTAAGAAGAGGCGCGTCAAAGAAGAGGTAATATCCATTACCGATCTTTTTCAATTTCATTCTTCTTCAACTTCTTCTTCATGAGTTGTTTCATTATAAAGTTATAACATCAGTATCTATAATATATATATATGTTATTATAAATATGAAACAACCCTATTTCACCTTCTATCCATCCTATAGAAAAATGAAATCACCGCGCGTGCGTACGTACGGAATACCGTCTCCAGGCCGTGGTGTAATCTATTTTCCACCACCATCATACCTGGATGGGTATAATAGTGTAATGAGTAACTATATATAATTATTATAAAGTTATATTGATTCTGAAATAGTATAAATAGACTTCAATATAATTCCACAATCATGGGAATGATATCAGCGCTCGTGTGTACGTACGGCATACCGTCTACACGATGTGATGCGACTCATTCTACATGATCCTCATTAAAAAGTAATTTTATAAATGAATTGAATGAATAAATATGATATATATTACAATAATAATATTCTAGATATGAGGTATCTATAACCTAAAAATAATATTAAGAATTTATTCGGCAAAACACGCATAAGAACAAAAAGCAATAAAGACTTGAATAACAAGTAACAATGAAATATTACTAATAAGAAGCTAAGAATATGACCATATATGATATCATATAAATAGGTATGATTTGGGAATAAGTCAATAAAATTATTTAAATCATTATAAAGGAGCTTCGGACATGTAAGAATCATATCGGACCTAAGGTAAGGGAAAATCTAACAATCTCATTTTTATCTGAGATTGATTATACTTTGATATTAACCAGGGTGTATTTATCATCCACATCCATGTTTCATAAATATGTAATATTATTAATATCCTCCTACAATTGTTTAAAAACAATTTTACCCTTTGGTATGTGTTTAGTAAACGATATGGAAATGAATATTTTGTCATTTTTCGTATGAGGTACTTTTTGACTTTTTCGGCCAAAGTACGAGAAGAATGTTTTTTTAACTTATACGGCATGAATGGATTCATAGAACATTAGTTAAATGAAGCTTCCTTTACAAGTTTTCAAGTTTATTTTTAATTTTCCTTTTTTTAGTTTAAAATTATATGACATGTTAAGAAAGGAAAATGTCTTTGAAGAAGAAAGAATATTTTCCTCAAAAATGGAGTTCAAATGTTTTATCAAAATTAATTTCCATCTATGATAATATAGGGTTCTGTTTCTATCCCTATTATTACATTGATTTGATTATGTTATGATAGAATTATTTTTAAGATGTCCTTTACCTTATATGAATTGTTTTATGATGTTATAATGTTTTAAGAATCCCATTTTTATTACATGTGTTATGCGATGATGTATTATTTTTGAATTTGTGGCACACATATGAAAGGATTCATTATGAGATGGGTGGGACCTATATCTCCCTCCAATGCATTGGGTAAAGATTTATATCTCATGATATAGACATGGCTGGAATGGCTGGTTAAAACCGGTTCAGTGATACATGACTGAAATGAGGAGTGAACTCGGTTCAAAAATGGACTTTGTCCACTACGATAGTCTTGGAAATGAGTCATGACTAATAAGAAATGATTCTCTATGATTATGTGTACACGCCACAAAGTCTCATGTTTCATATTATAATTATTGGGATTTCATTTTCACTTCTATGATTTATCCCATGTTAAGATATTATGGTCTCTTTTACAAGTTATGATTTTCAAAATGATATAATTTGATTGATATTACCTTTATTTACCCTTACTAAGAATTTGAGCACACCCTTTTGTAAGTTTTCTTTCCCAAGGTCAGGAAGAAGGATATTAAGTAGGATATGCTAAAAGGGACTCTAGATATGATGAAATAAATGGGAGACACTATAGAAAATTTATGAACCAATTGTTTATGTGTCCTCATTTCTAAAGACACTATACCTATATGGTTCTTTTGTGGGTTTTTTTATTTTTTGTAATAAGTATACTTCAATTATGAAGTAATAACAATGTATGTAAAGTAAGGGTCATTATATAACCTCTAGATCCATTCCTCCTTCATGGAATATAAATGTATCACTACTTGGGGAAAAACTAGGTCTCACTAAGCCCTTCCTCTACATGTACTCCAGCTATACCATTTGTTCATAATGTTCAATGGGAGTCATTCATATGAAGGGGTAGATATTTGTGCCATCTCGGGGTGTAGTTCAATAAAATATTCTATCTCCCTATGCATAGGTAATCATATAACATCTTCAAGAAATACGTCCTCATACTCCACAACCACTGTAGGAAGATGAGGATAAATAATATCCACTCCACTAAGGGTAAGGCTATCAAGCTAATGAGTAATTAGATTCACCCACATATGTGTGATCTCTCCCTATACTACCTGGATTTCCTTTTAACAAAAAATGGAATACATGGTCACATTATTAAGGATGCATGACACTCTTCTCCTATAATAGTCAATCTCAAAATTAACTATGGTTTTCTAGTTCATATCTAGAATATCATTGTAAGGATTTTCTACTATTAGCAAGAGATCCCAAATGAATCGTTTAACTCCAATAGTC
The DNA here is from genome assembly GCA_963277665.1 of Viscum album. Lineage (NCBI taxonomy): Eukaryota > Viridiplantae > Streptophyta > Magnoliopsida > Santalales > Viscaceae > Viscum > Viscum album. The sequence continues at coordinate 1,678,742,892 of OY728133.1, forward strand.
AGGTCACACAATTAGTTTCATGGTTAGATCATTGACTCTCCTTCCATTTGGGTCTTCAAGAGTAAGGGTTGAGTCAATGGATAAACCAAAATCTCCGAGTATCGAACAATATATGTGGAATGAAAATAATTTCTAGCACATGTGCCTATAAATTGTTCAACTAACTCATGTAATGCATCTTTTCAATCTTAGAGCCTTAGTGTTATAGTACTCCTTAGCATGTATCATCCATCGTCTCTTCCCACTAGCTCTTAGTGATTGACGTAGACCACCTTGCGGTAGAGGCGGTAATTGGACTAACCTACATCCACCTACTACACCCCTTTCTTCCAATATACCAACTTCACCACACTATAGGACACCCTGTTCATTTATCTATCTCTTTCTTGGTAGTCCCTAGACTGACACCTAATTATCATTGTGGCAGGTCAGGTTGTCTCATGCCAGATGTCCATGACTATCGTAAGAGAAACACCGCCTATTCCATGGAATATTCAAGCCTCCACTAATGAACCTAAGTCCATGGATCACCTCTTGAATAAATTTACACACTTGGTTTCCTATCATTGTTGACGGAAACTTTCTACCAAGTTGTCTTCTATCTGGTTCCCTCTATAATCTCCCACTACAAAGGACTACTATTCCATGAAACATTCCACTAACAAGGCTCTCTCACGTTCCCCCACATATGATCAAATAATAGGGGGTACCACTGATTCTTTGATGTCATATTGTAATCCCTGATTGAAGGACAGCTACCAAAAAAACAGTTTCATTACATATATATAAAGTAGTACAATAGATCTATAAACATCACAAAATATTCTTCCACGATCATATTGCACTATTATAGATGTATGATCTAATGTATGCATACCTATCAAAATATGTACTGATATAACTCCTCTCTAAAGATATTCCAGAATTTTGTCATGGAGAGTGCTATCTCATCATATGACTATGTCACAAATTACAACCATCACCCCACAAATCCCAAAAGAATTATCAAATAAAGGATTACCATATAATGGGCATGTGTATTTACAAGGTAGAAAACAAAAGGGAATTACTCTAGAAAGACCATGCCAAATGGGGGTCTAGATCACCCCAAATCCTAGGATGTTTCTTCCTTAGAAACATGTGAAATTCACTCAACCTGCATGCATCCTCACCTATTAGTGTGGGTACAAACCACTTCTAAATGGGTGGTAGTGTAGTTGGTAAACCACCCAATGGTGTTATCTTTGGCACAAGCCCCTGTATCAATGCCTCATCACAAGGATTATCCTCTTTAAGATCACATGATTGAATCATGTATGGCTATCTATGTGAAGGTATCCTAAAATAAAACAAGATGTACCACGGTTAATATAGTATATCTAGGGATCTATCTCGAGGAGGACATAAAAACACAACTATTCTTATATGATTCCGGTGACAATGTTTTTTCTTGCAACTAGTGATCTCATGTACCTAGTTGAAATATAGGTGATCAATGTCCTAGTGTATGGATATGTCATCCTCCACAACAACACTAGTGGTCAAAGTCTAAAAGTCAAAAAATAAACAACTAAAACAATTTCCACAAACCAATCTCACATACTCCAATTACTAAAGAAGAACTGACTACTCTAATAACACTCTATTATGACCAAACACACTGGGGTCTGAACCATGACTACCCCAATCCTACCACTAATAGGCCATGGAATGGAAACCAACACTTAGTTGGAATATACCTCAAATGGGAGGAATAAGCCTAATGTACCTGTACACATGAATACATCTCCAGGCCTATATAATGATGAAATGTAAAATTCCAGAAAAATGATGTAATACATAAATTATCCCACAAAAATGTACAACAGTGAATGTATTGTAAATAGAAAAGGGGACAAATTTTTTTAATAAACACTATAAGGAGTAAAACCTGCTAAATTGGCGAGGAGGAAATCAAAAGAATTCTCCCAGTAAACACCTCAGTCTTTCAAGCTCTATGTACACTTCACTCACTCCCTTTCCTACTAGGAAACCATCAAAAGGTTCATATTCATCACAAGATACAATGCATGAGGGAAAAAACCATGTAAGGTGAGAATAACCATATTCATTAGGTATCCCTAAAAAAACTAAACAAGATTCACTAAGTATAGATAGCCCAATACACAATTTATCAATCAATGTATAAGAGAACAAAAGAACCCAGATGTACTCTAGAATGACACCACACCACTAGGTGGCCATAAAAAACTCTCATCCATTGGATTCTATTATAATAAACACCCATTCTGGTAAAACCCACTCCATTATCCATGCAACAATCAGATATAGTCGACATAAAGGTCTAGATCATATAGGCCTCAACCAAAGAGAACACATCAGTCATAGAGGAAAATGATACAAAAAGTGGGGTTTATTCCATGATCCACTAGAGGACACCATGAACCAAATATAGATCAACCCACTATGTAGGGTATCACATAACAATGATTATAGAAACGTAAAAAATGTGGCCTGCTAGGTGGATGATCAATGACCTGTAGAGGGAGGTCACAATGATTCCACAAACTCCAACTAGGGTTTAAAGAGGATCACACTACTGTCCTGCGGGCAGACACAACAAATCTATTTAAAACATGGACACTTAAGGGGATTGAAATCCAATGATGTGTATTATATTTTTCATTGTACCCTAGTGGGAGGAACCAAGGGAACACACTCAACATATCCTGATCCAAACAAGGAAAACAAAGATCCACAAGAACTCTTGATGGGAGTATATGATGTTTTATATGGGGTACATGGTGTGTCCAAATATCCAATGTCTTACCAATGTGTAAGATCATCACACTACATGTACTCTCTATATACAAAGCGTTTATGATATGTACCAAATGTGTATTGATACCCAATTCATTTCCCATGTCACATGGTCTTGTCAATATACTGATGCCATGACTATATATCAGCCTGTGTATGACATGTCGTGTCCATGTCTATGTCTCGTCATTCCATCTGACCATGTACTATTGGAAATCTCTATGTTCTTCTGATGTACACTCCGAGCCATGTAGTGAGGGTCACACGTCATGTGAGAGGTGTATTTGTCAAACTGTTGGCCAATGGATTACCAATGATGATCACATGATGAAATTGGGGAGAAATATATAATCCTTAAAATTGAGGAATGATTATCAAATGATGTTCATTTCCCTCAATTACTTATTATCAAATGGATAAATGTAGAAGGGAAAATAAAAAAACAAATATGAACAATTATATGTAGTGGATGTATACCGACAATGCATGGGTTAATCCTTGTTCAATGAATTAATCTGTGTTCATCCAGGATTTAAGAATAGGTTGAAATTCATAGAACACAACACCCTACCACATGTTTGGATTGATCTTAGATGATGAATGGCTATGTTTTCACCATTAAAAGACCCTACAACACTACTACTGTGATGATCCATGGTCTGATCCTAATCGGTTTTCATCCTCTAATAACACTCTCCCCAAATGGGGTCAAGGTGTCTAGGGTTTAGTGGATAACTCTTGGAAATTTGGATTTGAATAAAATTTATATAGGGAGTAGGTCGATGCACTGATGAAAATAAAATAAATCCTTATGTATATTTTTTTTAAATTTTTTTTACCAGGATAATGTTTTCAAAAATGAAATGCATTGCCCAATGTTAGGTCATACATAGCATAAAACCGTTTTTCAAAACTCAACGATTCATTCAGATATATGATCCGAGAAACCATTTACGAGTAACTAAATTTTTTTGGAAAACCACATTTGAGTGGTATTATATAATTTAATATTTATTAAACACATAATCTATGCACATCGGGCCATGAAGTCACATTTCATATCAATGCCTGGTCTGAAAAATAATTCATATGATATCTAAAAATAATACACATAAAATATGATTTGTTACACTCGTTGAAAAAGGACATTAATTTTGATCTAGGTATCCTTTATAGGTTTTAATATTGGACGGATTTAAATCTCAGACACTTATAGTTTAGTGTCATATGCGTTGGAATATTGAGGTCTATAGATTCAGGTTATACAGCTTTGTCCAATAAGAACTGAGTTTATGGTTGTATAACATTGACCAACACGCAGAGAGTTTAATTACATATATATTAAACTAACTAGGTTTGATTTAAAGTCATACAACATCTACTAAAAATAAATAATTTTTTGTAGAAAGAATGAAGAAAAACCAAAAGTGAATAGTGGTCTTTTCTATAGGAGAATATATTGAAATGGGGTAAAATGTTTTTAATGTCATGATTATTTAACTAAAAGGATTGAGAGATAATATGTCAAATAATGGAAAGTTAACACCAAACACAAATGAAGAGTCTATGGATAATTTGGATTACCTAACAAGGTTTATCATATAGTTTAATGTCATAGTACCTTCACTAATATGGTGTGTATGATAATCCAAATTTTGTTCAATAACTAATAAAATCTCAAAAACCTTACAAATAGTGAGTGATGTCATCATAAATGAAAAATCACAGTTTATAGATTATTAGTAGTGATATGTAATAGGTATGTCAGTGATAACTAATGACCAATTTCAAATAACATGTTCCTCTTTCATGTTTTGACAGTGTCGATATATTAGAGGATGGTCCACTTATGTTGTAGATGCCTCTAGTTGAAAATTGATATTACTGGCACATATACAGAGATATATTGGGGGAATCTATGCATTATAAAATTTCAGTTCCCTTTAAAGTCGAATATCCTCATTACCAATAGTCGTTAACAGTTTACGGGGATGTGAGAAACTCAATTAATAATTTATGATTTATGAAATAGGATGTTCTTCCACAGTGTATGATGTATTTTAGGCTTGATATTTTCATGAAAATGATTCATTGATTTCCTTGAAAGGGGATGAAGTTGATGATGGTTCATGGATTGATCCCAAATAAATAAATTAAGTGTCACTGTGTATTTTGAGGTAATAAGAATTGATCCACCTGTAGTTCCTATAACAAATGGAAATATACAAGAATTTGGATATGATATTAAAAATTGTTATTTTTTGTTGAGGGTTTTCTAGAGATCAACCTTATTTCAAACACCCCTATGTGGATTTGGGCCTCATGCAGGTAAATTAGTCTATATAGTCATAAAAATCTATGAATTTTAAGGCCAGGTTGGGTGGATTAAATGTTTGTTTTTAACATCTCGTAATAAGGACTCTGGTCCTACAATGCATAACGTCCAACAATGATGACCTTTATATGAGAAATTATCATTGATCTGGCTAATTCAAAAAATGACATAGATTTATTGTAGTGTTAAACCGTATTGGGGGTGCATTGGGATGAATAAAGAAATCTAAACACTTGGAAAAGTGACGTTTTGATTGGAATATATTGTTAGTCCTATGATTTGATATCTAGATGTTACAATGAATCCTATAAATGTAGGAACCAAAGTTTAGGTTTTTATTGTAAAAGTGTATTATATGTTGATCAATCCCCTGCATAGGGGAAATCTTTTTTCGTATAGGTTTACATATGAAGAACTCTACGATGAAAGCATTGCATGGTTGTGGATCATTAATATGTGAAGAGACATTTTTATTAAAAGATTTCAGGGAGGAATCTATATTGGGTCCTTCTTTGTCAATATATATTTTATGTTTGAAAAAACATTTTTATCAGGATACAAAATTTTTATATTAGGATTATTATACATGAAAATAGACACATGTGTAGGCTATGTGTAACACACCAAAATTATAGTATATTTCTATATAATTGTGTACGATTTCTTATATATTTTTTCAAATTCTTCACTGAACAAAAACAAAACACAATAATGTTTATTCAGATAAATCATTAGTATTTAATATAACCGTTAAATATAGTTTGTAAATTATTAGATATAAATAGAGGAAGTCACATTATGGAATATACATATAAAGAAATATAGGGTTCATTTGAAATACTACTTCATTAATCAAAATTAAATATATTAGCTTAATAATTAAAAAAATTCATGTGAAAATATATATTTTACTGAAATATGATATTTATATGGAATTTATTTTATTATATTGTGGTCAAATAAATATAAATTCAAATTCATTGTTAATATTTAACAATAAATAAGTTAACATCAATCTAATTGTATTACTAGGAATGTAATAAAAATGTTTTATTCTTAGTAAATACATTTTCCCCAAAAAAATGTTTTAAGAGTTATGCATGCTTACATTGAAAAATAAATTTTATCACTTTTATAAATAAAATCATATAATATGACTTGAATGTTTTAAATCAGTTGTTTGAAATTCAATAATAATTTAAATATTATTTTATACATAAAATCCACTTACCAATGTTGAAATTTGTTACAATATGAATTTTAAATGTGGTATTCTAAAAGAATAATTTTTACTTGTTTTCATGTAATTATTATCAAAGTAAATTAGTTTCATATTTTTTAAAAATTACTATAATGTAATTTTTATATATAAAAACTATTATATTAACACTTACTTAATTATTTATTTATATTAAATTTTACTAAGAACACTTATTATTAAAAAAGAACTTCTTATAAAAAAACCTATATATTATATATTTTGTTATAAAAGTAAATATTATTATATTTTGATATTTAATTAGATTAAATTATGACCAAATTCAAAATCATCACATCAAATTTTTTAATATGTTTCATATTATATTTTTAGTAAATTAAAAATTATTATTTTATGTTTTTAATCAGGGTTAATAATTGTCAAAATGATTAACATAAGGTGGAATAGATTTTAAAAAATGTAATTTTAAAAAATTATATAATAAATTTTTTAGTTTTGAAATTTATACATACATGTACAAAAAACATTTCTCAACCCAAATCACTGAAATCATTAAATTCCATTCATACCCCTCACATGTCATTCAATTCCATGGAAAAGTCACTCTTTTCACCTATAAAAGGAGCTCACCTCCAAAAACATAAATACACACCACTCATTCTAAATTAACATGAAAATATACCCATTTTTCATCCCACTATGTTCCCTTTAAAAATTTTCAACCCTTTGTTTCAATAAGAAGGCCTAATTCCTCCAATTCCAAATGATTTTTCAAGAGGAGATTCAAACTCTCAACATGAATATAACCCACTCTCTCACTTCCTTTTATATATCATTCTCTTACAAACTTCTCTAACCCTATTACAAATATATGAATATAATGACATAAATATAATTTTTATAACAATTTCAATTATATTAATTCTATAATCACTATTTACCTTCATCTCATATCCTTATCAGAATGAAATGGTCATCTATGTGTACTTTCGGAATTCCACCTCCAAGAATGACATGTTTTATTTTTCATAAACATAATATGTGTCTAGTTATGAATATTTTTTTAAGGAATAATTATGATATTTCTAAAAATATTATGATTATAAAAATATAAATAAATAATTATGTTCTATTAAATTTGTGGAAAATCAAAACATATTTTGTGTGTATGTGCAAACAACCATCTATATATAGGGTCATCTTTCATTTTTTTCATTATCTTGCATAGATAGAACAAAATATATTTCTTGAATATATATGATATAATGGATTAATATATTCCTTGAATGTGAATCTGTAATGATGAATGAAAAAAATAGAAACCATTATAAATTAATATATTAATACAATTATATTACCCACAAAGAGTACCTTGTTCTCTGAAAACCATGCCCATATATTCCTTCAAGCAAACATGTGGATTTAAAAATTACTGAAATATAATTTTTTTAATATATTATTGAATAAATAAATTAAAAAATCTATATTAGGGATTGGTTTTTGACATCATTATTATAAAACATGTGGGAAACAATCAGAATTACAAAAAACCAACGATGAAGATAAACATTTTATAACAAGTATATGGCTATTCAATGATTACAATTAAATAATATAAAAGATAATATATTTGAATGGTTATAAAATATTTCATTAATATAGTTAAGATTAATATTTAGGAGGTTAAATAAATTGTGTTGAAAAAACGTTTTAAGGTTATGGTTTCTTTATCAATTTAACGTTGTTGATAAATGCCAAATATTTGGCATTTATTTTAATATGCGGTGTATATATTATATATGAATGTATTTTGATATGATTATAATGAAATGAAATTGATTGAAAAATTCATCTCATTTTCTTCCATTCATGTGCGTTTTGACTCAAAGGTTACCAAAGTTGTAATCGTTTCTTTCAAATATCATTTTGAAATTGATATTGTTATCGATGAATAGAAATATGGAAACAATTGTTTTAAATTTATCTCTAAAATCCCAAACATTTTTATATAATATAGTTATTATTTTCATTTTAAATGTTACTACCAAATTCAATTACCTAGATAAATAATTTATCTTATGTGATTCTTGAAAGGGAAATTGACCTCAACTATTTTTTGTGATTGAGAATTTTCCTCCTCTATATCCATATTTATTTATAGATGAACTTACAATCCCTCAGTAATTTTTTTAACTCGTTTTTCACTATTATTAATATCATTAAAAATTTTGAAAATAATTTTGAATCGTTTTCAATTCATATAAATTTTATAAATGTATCCCTTTTTAATATTTTTAATGTAAATAGATTATTTCACCATTAGAAGATATACGCTTTGTGAATCATTCATTACATGATTCCAAATTGTTTTCTAAATTACATTATCTATTATTGATTTTGAAAATAAAAATAAATATTTTTATATTTTTCAAATTTAAAATTTAATATTAAAAATGAATTCTTTAATTTGAAAGCGACTTTAGTGGAATTTGTTTTTGATATATAAGTATTCAGTGTGTTTATTTCATATAAAATAATATTATTGAAAGTAAACATTATTTATAATTTTTTTTATAATTACCTTTTGTTTTTTATGTAAAAATAATAATAATATATAAATATCAAAGTAGTTAATTTATAATACACTTTTCATGATATCGTAAACATTTTAAATGGGGTATTTCTTCTTGCCTTTAAAGTTGATTCATTCAATAATTTTTTAAGGGTTCTTTCCATAAATTTTTAACATCAACTTTCATTCTATATTACATTTGGGATATGTTCTTATGAAACCATCCCCTTGTTTATCATGATGTATTAGGAAGATGATATTTTAAGGAAGACATCATAAATTCTATTTCATTCCCATATGTTAATTATGATATGATGAGTTGATAACTATTTTTATGATCTTGTTGAAAATTTAATATTGTCTTCATAATGAGATCTCTGGACCAAAATTATATATCCCATTAGTGTGTTAGGTAAAGTTTGTCATCTCGTGATATAATTTTAATGTTAATGAGGAGTGAACCAAACCACTTAAGGGATTATGTCTATTAAATAATAAGTGGGACTATTATTATAAATTTAATCAAAGTATGAGATAAAGAATTATATCTCTTGTGCTACCATGATAGTGATTATGAATTTAAACAAATCCATTATAGGACTCTTTCCACATTTTTTGTCGTTTGGGAGTAAACTCAATCCAGTATGGGACTCCATTCAATATTTTTATGTTATTAGGGATTGCACCCAATCCATTATGGGACTCTTCCCAATATATGATGATGGTATTGTTAGTATTCATTGATAAATGAAACGGTTTATTAAGCATATATATGTGTAATAATCATATGTTTTTAAATGATAAAATGTTATTATGAATCGTGTATTTTATGAATCTCATATCATTATGACATGATTTAAAATTAGCGATCCATGTTTAATTGAGTATTATTTTTTAGGTTATGTTCATGGACCTTGAAAATGATCTCATACCCATATACTTATTTTTTTTCTCACTTACGATCTTAAATAATAATTTATTATGTTTAACATTAATAAGAATATGATCTCACCTCTTTCCTATCTTCTGCTTCCATAGGTAATAAAAATGAATATATCATATAGGATGTCTAGATGATGTTATAGTGGGGTACAACTATAGTGGAATTTTAGAAATAATTTTTTATCATTTTTTATTTATATATCTCTAAATACAGTAAACCTAGTTGTTCTCAGGATTATGTGATTATTATGAGATGTAATTATAAAATTGTGGGAATGGTTATTGGTTTGGATAGAGTCATGTCAGTTTGTATAGAATCCAGTTTATAATGGTTGTGATTTTATTATCATGCATGTGAGTGTTTTTATGGGTCACATCAATTTCTATAAAAGTGTGGTCTAGTTACTTTTTAGGATTAGTTATGTTTTTTATCCTGATTAGATAACATTAGTTATAACCCTATTCATTAGACAAAATATATGAAATATCCTAATTTTTTGGTAATTTATATAGAGTGTGGTTTCTAATTAATGAAATCCATTTTGTGATTCAGACATATGAATGTATGATCATGTAAAGATGCACCAAGGGTTAATAATATAAAAGGTTCTTTAGGTAACATATCAATTATCATATAGTTCATAGAAAATATGCCATAATTCACACCATGTTTAAACACATAAGGGCTATGATTTTGTTGATTCACATGCTCTTTATGAACTTTTATTAATGACTGAAAATTAAATTCATGATGTAATATATAACTAGATAGGTGATGTATCTTAATTAGAAAAAGACTACAGACAAACTAGGTTATAATTCTTGTGTTATCGGTTGATCCAATTATATTTTAGTATAAAAAAAGTATCATATATTTTATTAAATGTTTAAATTGGAGAAGCAATCATAGGATTTAAATTTCATAGTCATATGATCATTTAAACTAATTTTTTTTGATATCATCATAAACATTTTTTGTTTTAATATTAGTTTGGAATCATAATTGTGACGATACAGTTCTGAATGGTATATATCATTAAATCCATATGTCTTACAAGCCTATTAAGAATGTATATATTGAATAATGGCGGTGGAAAAATAAAATTTTGTTTTAGGTTTATAAATATTTTAAAATGTGATTCCAAGTCCTACCTAATATATCATGGTAGAAATCACATTAATACTTATGTCATGAGGCATGATCATTTTATAGATACCATTTATTTTTTTCAATAGTGAGTAAAAATAAAATTTCTATGGATAAAATTTATTTGAGGGTGGTATTCAAACCCTTTTAGTATAAATCTTCATTTAATTAAATACCCTATTGAATATCTTGTTTCACATTAAATACTAATCAAAAAAATGTATCATATTTTTTAAAGACAAATTATAAGTAGTGAATATAACCATTATAATTTTATCCTTAAGTTAGATGTTATAAATAGAAGTTACCACAATATAAAATATTTGTTGAAATAAAATAAGGGTCCTTTTATTTACTCATTCATTAATCAGATTCAATTAGTGTAGCTAGATAACTAAAAATAATTATATGTATATAAATTTATTTTATAGTAGATTTCATTTGTATGTGATATAAATTTTTTTATATTATTGTTAATTAAAATTATTATTAAAATGTATTGATATTAAATAAAATCAATATATGTTAACATAATTTTTTATATTTTTTACTCTGCAAGAAATAAGATTGTTTTATGCTTAAAAATACATTTTTATCTAAAAGTATTTTATGCATTATACAGTCATACATTAGAAATAAAATTTATCACTATTATAAATATAATTGAGTAAAAATAATTTAATTTTGTTTTAGAATATTCAAATAATAGAATATTTCAAATCTGATTTTAAGACATAAAAATAGATACTAGGGTTATAATTAATTACCATGATAATGGTTTAAATATTATTTTCAAATAATTGATTATAAATGTGTTTTCATAATTCATCTCAATGAATATTAAGACGATCTATTTTAAACAATAATAATAATATAGTTTTTATATAAAAACATATATATATATATTAAAACTTATTAAATTTGTCAATGATTTGAAGTTATATTAAGCACACTTATTATTTAAAAAAGATGTATTCTCTAGAAAGTGTTTATCTATATATCATATATTTTTATTGTGAAGTTTATTTTATTATATAGATAAATTTAATAAGGTTAAATATAGTTAATATTATAAATTATCTTATAAAAAATTAGTAAGATTCTTTTTAATAAAAAACACTTACGATTATAACATTTTAATAACGGTTAATAAGGGTAAAAATATATAATATAAATTGGTTCGAATTTAAATAAAATATACTTGAAAATACACCATCTATAAGTCATTTTTATGGATTTTAATTCATCCCTACATGTATCTGCATCATTTCCTCTCCTAAATCTAATGAGATTCAATTCTTACCCCACACAAACCATTCAATTCCAAGGAAAAGTGCCCCTTTCCCTTATAAAGGGATCTCACCTCCACCCACATCAAGGGACAAATATCATTCAAAATTCTGTTGAAACAATTCCTATTATACGACACATGTACTCCTAATTCCAAAAATTTAGTGCCATTTTTGGAGAATAATCAAAAAGTCTATCACATACAAAGGAGCTTCAAAGTGTAGAGTCGCACTCAAAACATGGGTATTACCCATTGTAAAAACTTCATTACTATATATTTTTGATGAACCCTCCTCAAAACCTATTTAAAACACAATAATAAAATGGAATGAATATCATCAGTATACTGAATTTTATTATATTTATGATATGATCATTATTTACCTTCCTCCCTTCTCCATAAAAGAATGAAATCATCATCCATGGAAAAACCTGGATAACCATATCTTGGAAATAAATATGTTATTTTCCATGGACACCATATATGTTAGGTTAAAAAGTGTTTTATAATGAATAATTATGATATTTATATCATTTTATATAATCTATAAATAGAAATAAATGATTATCTTTTTTCAAATCAATAGAAAAATCGTTTCACATGTGTACTTGAAGACTGTACCTTCATGGAGCGATGCCTTTTTTATCACTACATTAAATGGATAGTAATAAAACATATTTCATGAATATATATGATATGTAAGAGTTACATAAGGTTTGAATATTATTATTAAAGGACGAGAAAAAAATTACTATCACTATAAAGTAAGATGTTAATATTGATAAATTACATGAAATAAATATATCATTCTTATGAACGATGATCATAGTCTTCATCATGTGGGCACATAGATGAATAAATCATTGAAATGAAAGGATTTCAAAAAATATTATAATCTTTGAATGATTAAAATAATATTAATGAATGGTTTTTGACATCACCATAATAAAAAAAAGATTGAAACAATCCAAATTACTTATATATGATAATTAAGATAAACATTATCTAACTTATATATGGGAAGTGGGTGTTAATAATTAATTAATATAAATGGTAATATATATGAATATGGTTTTTAAATAATTCATTAAGATTCATATATTTACTATACAGTAGGATAATGAAACTTTATGGATGTAGAGTTTGAATATATGGGTTTCGTCATCTCAATTTATCATCATTGAGATATGCCTTATATTCACCACTTATTTTATTAAGTTTTGTATATACTTACCATATTCATATTTTAATATGATGATATTTAGATTTATAGTACGAAAAAATCCATCTCATGTTCTCACTTTCAAAGTGTTTTGACTCGAATATTTCAAAATCTAGAAGATTTTCATTGTAATCTAATTTTCAAATTGAAATTTTTATGAGTGAAATTGTATCTTGGAATATTTTATGTGAAATATATCCCTAAAAACTAAAAAAATTATTCTCCTCCAGTTTTTTTAGGTTTTACATGTCCTTTATATATTTTATTTCCCCTGGTAAACAATTTATGTTATGTAGTGCTTGAATATGAAACCAACACTGCATCTTCTTTTTTTGATTGAAATATTTTTCCCCTAAAACCATTTTAATTTATAAATATTGTTATAAATTCTTTAATAAATGTTTAGGGTCAATTGTTTTTAACATTTTTAGTTTTTTTATATATTTTTAAAATTATTTTTTATCATTTTCTATATGTATGATTTTTAAAAAATATCCCTTTTTATGTTATCACATGTGAACACATTCATTTGTAGATATGAGTATTCTTCTTTATGGATATTCCATTCCATTTTTTTAGTCATTTTAAAAAAAGATTTTAATTTTAAATGATTTTGAAAACAAAAATAAATGTTTTTATATTCTTAAAAAGTGAAATAATTATTTGTATAAGTATTTTATTATTTAAAAATGGATTTTAAAGAGACGTGTTTTTATGAAATATGTCTTTTGTGTTTCAATGTGATCTCAAATAATGTTTTTTAAATTATCATTGTTTTTTAAAACCTATTTTCAGAAAATTAATTTTTAATGAATAAATTTTAAAACAATTTCTCATTATCAAACTATTTAATTTAAGAATACTAATTTTAATTAGATTTAAATGATTTCAAAACGTGATATTTCTTCTTTTTCCCAAAGAGATTTATCCATAAATTTTTTTATGATCTTAAAGAATATTTAAATTTGGTTTTCATTATGTGATGTGAAAGAATAAAATTATATATCCCATCAATTAATTCGGTAAATACTGATATCTCATGATATAATATGAAATGGAAGGGGGGGGAGTGAACATAAACACTCTAGAGACAATGTCAATTTAGTGACATGTTGTACCAAAATTATACAGCCCTCCAATAAATTGGTTAAATATTTCTATCTCATGAGCAATGATTATAGGGATTGGGGAGGTAACCAAATCCACTATGTGACTCTATCCATAATTTTTATGGGATTGGATAGTGAACCCAATTGAATATGTTTATGGGATTGTGGAGTAAATCCAATATTTTATGGGACTCGTTCTACTATATGCTGATGGATTTTACAATGATCCTCAAAAAAGAAAAGGAATTATTTTAATTATTTTGTGTCAAAATATTATATTTTACAATGTTATAATTTTATGATGACTCATGTATTGTGTTTCTCTCAGATCCTTATGCCTTCATTTATTATTTATGATCCATGTTTATATGATTATGGTTTTATGATCATATATCCATGGACCTTGACTATTCACTCATACAACCATACGTAGCTTATGACCACATATGATCATCAATTATTATTCATCATGTTTTTCCTTATTGAGAATATTATCTTAAAACACTATTATATTTCTATTACCAATGTTACAATGATAAATATAACTTATGAGAAGTCAAGAAAGGTGTCCATATTAAGTTATTATGGAGGATGTACATAAGCATTATAAAATAAGTTTTTTTATATATCATGTTTAAAAATACACTAATTGTAAAGGTTATATGTAATTTTAATTATTTTGATTTATAATGATTTAATTATAGAAATATATGTATGTTTTTCATGAGTCACCTCACTTGGTATCATATCCAGTTTATACAGAATATGTTTTTAGCACTTGACTAGGGAATTCATGTTTGTGGCACCTCAGTAACAGAATTCAACTCTATATAAATGTATTGTTTTAATGAAAATGAATGTTTTCCATTGAGGAACAAAAAATGAGGTAAAAGAGGGAATTAAATTTATTCAAATTCATGGATTAGACTACAATTGGATATCTATAAATCAGTACTTATCTTAAATTAATATGAATTAATAAACAAATACTTCTTCAAGGGTCCTATATATGTATTAATATTTTTCATTGGGTTTAGGGAATTTGAAAAATATAGAATTAAAAGATTATGTTCTAGGAATTATTCATAGATCTAACTCTTATAAAAGAAAATTATTACATTTAATTTAAACCACTCTAAGTAGTTATATTTCTTATAGTGTAGATTGAATCATTCCACGTCATAAATCATGGATATTCTTAGTCATACATAACAGAAGGTTTGACCCAATCTTTTAATATTACATGATTCATGATCAGTGTGAGAAATAATTGATAACTAAGAGATTTCCTTAATCACATAACAATACATGATATGGATCATATACGAATAATTTTTCTATTCAATCAATCTAGAATTTCTACAAAAATTTAGATATAATGTAAGAAAAATTGGTTAATGTGGATGAAATTTTTTCATTGAGACTAAGATAGAAGATAGATGTATCAATATATATCTTATAAGTAATAAGAATTAAGATATATATCATTCTTTAATATGATGTAATTTTTTTACATTAATATTGGATATTAGTTTTTGGAAGCCACGCACTAAGGATTCTCACATGTTTAAGACTCTATTTCAAGGGATGAAACCCATACATGGTCAGAATCTATAAGATGTTTATGGTTTATAAAAATTGGACCATATTTTATGTAGTTCATCATGATGTGACTAGGATGAATGTTTTGTACAATTTTATATCATGTGAAAAAAATGTTGTCACATGGTTAGTATTCATGCGATTGGGATGATGGCCATATTATTTAACATCATGTGATGATGTTATTTACTCTGAATTTAATGTCTTGTAGTGAAAATTATGTGACGTATAGTTTAATTCGATTCTATAAGGATAATTTTTGAACCTACATCGAATTAAGTAAATTATTTCTTAATAAATCATACATTTTCAATAGATTTAAGGCATTCCTCATCCATTATGATTAAAGAATATAATCTTTTGGGACAACCCTTATTTATGATATAAGGTTATTCCCAATTTTTATTCTTCATTGGATCCTTTTAACATTGTATCATTGGGGTTCTAAAACTGATTACCCACTATCCTTAAGATGAATGAAAAAAGGTGATCATTATTATTTAATGAAAATGTGACTCTATTTTGATTGACTTCCACACTCTGAAATGTTCACAATATATTTTCATCGATTCATTAAAACTCATCCCACGACTTTTTATATAGAGCATATTTAAAAAACAAATAAAAGATGGTTTTGTGATGTAAGTTTAACTAGACTTAGAGCGATAGTACTTCTTCTATCTCATATGTAAGAGAATGAGGAGTTTCTTTCATAATTGTATAGGAAGTGGTGTGATAAACCTATAAATCATTTAAAGGTTTTTCATGAAAGGATTTATTTTATTAATCTACTATATAATAGTGAATATTAGATATAAACTTATTGAAAACCCCAATATATAAATTTTTTCTTTTCATTATAGTGAGATAAGTGGTTAAATTGAATGGTATATAGATAATAAAACCTTTTTAACATAGAAGAATTGAATTCAGTGCCATTTTCCATCAATATTATTTATGGGAAACCAAACATAGTAATGATATTTGAATTCACAGTGTTGATGATAGCATTTACCCCAACATCATTTATGTATATTGCATCTTCCTGAAGGCAGAAGAAGTCAATGTAAGTATGGATGTCCATGAATAGACTAGTTATTTTTGGGGGATATGTCCCAATGGAATATATTTCTCATATCAAATATATATAAGAATATTTAGATGTATAAAGTAAATTTTTGTGTTGATGAATAAAACTAGAAAGAATTTATAAAAAGGTACTTTTTTGATGACATATATGCAACCTTACATCACCAACAACCAAAAGTATCCAACACTCATGTTCTTGCAACAAAAAAAAATTTGAAATATTGTTTTTCAAATAAATTTATTTATTTTGATATTTTTAATTAAAATCAACAATAAATTTATTTCTCATTACTGACAACGCTGAGTTTATCTAGAATTACATGAAACACTAAGGTAAACTAAAACATGATGTACTATTAAAATATTATTATTTAATGTGAAAGTCATAAATAATCCATTATATTGAAGGATATGAATATGTTTAACTAAATTATATCAATATATTATTTAAAATTTTATATAAAATTAATTCATTTGTGACCAATTAAATTGAAAAGAAAATTATTACTATTTAAAAATAAAAGAAATCTTTTTAATAAAAACTATTTTATGTGAACAAGTCTATTTTATATAAATAAATTTAAAAAAAAATTGTGATTTATTTTAAGAAAGTTTTTATATTATATATTCATTATTTTTTAAAAATTCATCTTATGTGTTTTCTTAATAGGAGATAATAATTAATCAAATTTATATCTTAAAATGGTATTTTTCCAAAATAGTTTTATCACATATTAATAAATTATTTTAACAATATTATAAAATTTATATAAAAATATTTTTTTAAATGATCATCTACATATTTTCATGGTGTGTATGTTTAAAAATTATATAAAAAGATAAATTTTTCGATGAATAGAGAAAAATACTGGATTTTATTAAGAATTTTCATTTCTTTTAAAAAATTAAATACTAATTTTTATTTAATATTGTATTAAATGTGAAATTAGGTAATTTATATATACATAGTAATCAACTTTATTTCTTTTTTAAAAAGATAATATTGATTTTTTTTTTTCAAAAATCATTTTATCCTTTCCAACATCTACTCGTTGTAAAATAACTTACGTGTCCTGATAGTTGGATTGATTTTTAATTATATTTTTTCCCACTTATGTGAATTAAAATTGTAAAAATAAATTTAATTTTTGTTTAATATTATTTATTTTTATTATATAATTAGGTAATAATGATTTTTTAACATAAATAATAGGAATAACTGTTTATATTTTTTGTCGTAGCTAAGGTAAAAATATGATAACCAAGGGTTAAACTAAAAGGAGAATTGTTAAATAGGAAGAAAAATTCATAACAATTTTATGGCCATATTAAAACCTTATATATTCCACTTTATATAAAATACCATTTTCCCCTTATGTGATGTTAAAAACATGGGCACCTTTTTTTCTATTTAGAAATTACAAGTGTGTCACTCACCTAACATATAAAAGGCCACCCCTCCCATATCATCTCCACATTTACAAAACAATTTGGTTCTTACAATAAATATAAAATCATTACATAACTAACATAATTATGTATTTCTTTGTTTGGTTAGAATTACAACCTATGAAACCTTATGGTGATGACTAAAAATGATGTTCAAATAATTTGTAACATCACTAATCGTGCATTATATTTTATTTCTCTTTCTAGATACTTCAATTATTATTAAAAAATAATGATGTAATATACTAATTAACATCAATATATATAGATATTATAATGTTAATTTTTTAACCTAAATCAATATCCTCTTCCAAAAATTGGTATATTAAATAATTGTTTCTCTGTACAGTTGAATACAACCTCTCGAACTGAAGTTATTTGTTTTCCATCACCACCATTCACAATGGGATATAATGACGGATTTAGTGATTATATATTATATTTATGATATTATTATTCCTATAGAATTGTTATACCAAATATACCTTATTACCTACCAACCTATTGGAAAATAATAGTGTTATTCATGTGCAAAGTGGACTACCGCCTCACAAACAAATGTAATTTCCTTTTCATTTATATTTTACATGAATGGTAATAAAGATAAATTAATAATATATATACCATATTGGTAACAAATATATTTTTATTTAACTATTATTTTCCAAATACCTGTGTACATTACACATTACAGGAATATGATACTCTCACTTGAGTGTACGGTGGACTACGACCTCAGGAACTGATTTGGTTCGTTCTTCAAGTACACATCACATAGAAGTTAATAAATATAGGTTTAAATAAAATCATATGGTATATAAGAAATAAAAATTATTCTGGAAATTTAACTTTTTATTTACCACCGTTTTATTTTATCCTTCGAGAAAAAGGAAACAATATACATGTGTACGTATGGCATACTATCTCCATGAACAGTGTATTTAATTTTCTATAACTAATTTTTATGAATAACTATTAATAATTAAATATAGAATATATAGGATTTTACACCACTGGTAATATTCTTGATATAATTTATCCATGGTAAAATTAATAGGATAAAAAATAATAATCAAAACATACATGAAAAACACAACAGTTATTACCTAAAACGTGATTTTAACCAGGAATTGTTGATAAATGGGTTCTAAAATTTCATAAATAAAATATAAATGCTACTATAAATATTAATATTTTTATTTAATATATTTATAATAAACATATATTTATTATATTGGTTGTTCGAATGTGTACAATTTATGTTGATACTTAAGGTACAAGATTTCCCTCTCACTTTTTACTTCTATGAGACAGAAGATATATTAACCAACTATTTAATTTATGTGGTATATATAATTCCCATGAATTTATTTTTTTTACTATAAAGTCATTCTTTTACATAACCATTTGATTTTCTATCGTTCATGAAGTATATATTTCAATGTTACCAAACTGGTAATAGATCTTTTTCTCAATATTCCTTTTTTGAGACATATGTTGTGTGATACACCTATCTTATTTTATGAGGTATATATTCATCCCATTATACATGAAATATAATTAATTTTTTTCATTATCATGATATATTTTGTTTAATTTACTTTTATTAATTAATGGGTGTTATAAATAAACGTTACCAATGAGTCAAGGGTTTTATTATAAAATGTGATCATTTATCAGTATTACTTATGTTTATAATTTTGATGATGAAATATTATGACATATATCACAATAAACACAATAAATTTATTATTTTATTGTTATTTAGTGATAATACATGTTTTATTTTTATATTAATATCTCAATGTAATCAATAAATAAAACTAATGTTTCTAATAAACATTTTATTTATTTCTCTTTAGTAGAAAATAATTTTTCTTCCTGAAATCGTTTTTTCTAAAACTATTATCAAATATTTTTTAAAAAATATACAAATTTTCTATTAAGTATATTTTTACCCAAGTTTGACTCTTTGAAAAAAAAATTTAATGTAATATTTGTTTTGATTTCAAATTAGTTCTCATTTGTATTTTTTCATAAATTTGAATGTAATATTAATATTATCGTGTATGAAAAGAATGATTTCCTTCGCTCATGACCGAATTGTTATATAAAATCATACATTATAATTTTCAATGAATAATTAGAATGAATGTTTTTTTAAAAATGTTTTATAATTTGGTAGATTTAAAAATTGATTTTCAATGAAAGGTGGTTTTCCTCAAAATTAGTTCTAAATTATTTTTAAAGTCTCATTTATAAGAATTATAGTTAATTTTCAAAACAATTATTTAATTTTTTTTGGAATTTTTTGTTTTAAAATTTTATTAAAATTTTATTTTATATTATCCAGGAAATTATTTAATTTATTTTATAACCCTACTTTATATGTTTCAATGACTATTTTTAAAGAAAATGTTTTCCAAAATGTTTTATGTATTATTAGTTTTAAAAATTGTTTTCCAATAAAAGGTTATTTTTCTCCAGAAATGTTTTATGTTATTTGTTACTATTTCTAAACAAGTTTCAATGATTATTTTCAAATAAAAGGATTTCCTAAATGTTTTATAAATTATTACTTTTAAAAAGTGATTTTAAATTAAACTTTTTTTTTCAAGAAATGTTTTAACTGGTTTTAAAATTTTCCACTAAAAGTTTCTAAGGTTATTTGTAAAGAAATTAAATTTAAAAATGTTTTAGGTTTTTCAATGTTTTTTTCCAAAGTTGAACGTAAATTTTAATTATGAAATGTTCAAAGTGATCTTTAAAAACAATTTTCCATTTAATATGACATCCTTTGATTTTATTTTTTATCTACTAGGGATATTGTCCAGATATACCATTCTTAGTCGTTCTCTAGTGGTTTATGATTACGATGACAATATGTTTATGAAACCTATTTCTTTTCCATGGGTTATGCCATTATAAAATTATTATTAAATCCACTTATTTTGTCATGAGTTATGATATGATGTAATGATAAAATAATTATGAAACCTATTTCATTTCTAGAAGTTGTGTTATAAATAAATGATTGTAAATCCAATTTATTTTCAAGATTTCATAGATGATAATTGTTTTTTGATATTGTATAAATCATATGTTTTATTTTCATTATGTGATATTGGATATTTTATAACCAAGTATGATGGTTAAATTATAACAAATACAGGTGTGACCAATATCTCCCGCCAATAAAATGGGTAAATATTTATATATCATGATAAAAATAAGACTTTAATGTTGAGTTAACCTAATTCATTAATTAAATTTATCCACTATAATAGTCTTGGGAGTGAACCTTGAGTACTTTGTTCGTTCGAGTAGTGAACCCATTCGACAATGATAGTTTTAGAAATTATTATAGAATACTAATAAAATTATTATTTAGACTTATGTGTATACCATAAATCTATATCTTATACCAATGTTATAATCTATTGGTGTATGTTATATTATTTCATTATGATTCTTGTCTTATAAACTGTAAATATTTAATCTGTTACTCAATTTTATAATCAGTGATATAAATAATAGTGATTCATATTTTATTCTCAGGTTATCATACCTTTATTCTCATGATATGTTGGTATCTCCATTGATTATCCTTAATAAGAATTTGACATCATCCTTTCTTATATTTCCATTACCTTAGTTATGATGAATGTTATTATATAAGATATCTATATTATGGGTGATTATTATGAAGACTATAGTGGGAGATAACTGTAAAAACTCAGACCATTGTCTCAGTTATGTATTTAAATTTTATGGAGTTTTTGAAAAAAGAGGAGTTTCTAGAAATTTTTTAAGTACACGCTATATACTTTATGATTACAGGCCGTGAACTCCCTTGCCACGTGAGGCCATGTACCGTCCATGTATGGTCCACACACACGGCCACGTAGGGGTGATGTGAAGGTCGCTTAAAGAGAATTATAGAAAAGGCTAGTACACGTCGTATAATCCAAAAGTAAACACCATGTACTTTTTTAAGTAAACGCACTAGGATCGCGTCTAATCACCAGAGGTGTCTTCTTCTAGGTCTCGTTCAAAAAATTGATATCGTATGGCCCCAGAACTTCTCCATGTCCACAAGCCCCCATCCGTTCTCTGAATCAATCGTCGTCGATTGCCATAGAAACACAATAGTATGCTCTTTTTTCTTTTAGAGCATCATTTTCCAATTCCATCGATTTTCCATGTTATCCTGGGTTGAACATTTTGTGTGTTTTGTATATCTATGACGTTCTAAAGAGATTCATGTTTCATGGATCAAATATATCGATCTTCTAACATCGAGGTAGGTGGTTTGATTCTTTCTGTTCAAATTTTCTGAGTATTATGTGAAAATTATACTAATACCCTTTGATGGGGTATTCTGTGTTTACTGTTTTACCCCTATTGTTTTCCTAACATTCTTGTAATCTTGTGTATAGGTAATTTGGTTATTTATAAGAATGATTGCTATGCCTGGATGTTTTTTCCATTCCTTGTTCTGGTTATGATATTTTGGTCTTGTTCAGCCTTTGGCCATTATAACTGTTTTCCATACCATGTGACCGTAGGTAGGAGTGTTGTTTCATGACATGCTTGAGATGTTATAGTCTAGTTATCCAAGTAGCTATGTAAGTTTACATTGGCTATATATCATTATTCTGTAATGACTAGCATGGGGACATGTGAACCTAGTGTTATAGACTATAAGGGGACAGACTGAGTGAGCTTCTCAGAGAGTCTTGGACATTATAGACTATAAGGGATAGACTGAGTGAGCTTATGAGACATTCTAGGATATTTTATGCTACAGGAAGATAGATTGAGTGAGCTTCATCGGATTGTTTTAAGCATTATATACTATAAAGGTATATATCAAGTGAGCTTCCTTAGATAGTCTTTGATTTGTTTAAATTTCCGTAAACCATTCAAGGAAATAAGAGGAATTCACTGAGTAAGCTTTCTCAAAGCGGCTATGATAGACCTGAGTCTATAATAGAAATTGACCTACTGAGCTCCCCTATAGAGTCTCTAGACCTTCAGTCTATAATAAGAATTGATCGGGTGATCTTCCTCAGAGAGTCCCCCACTACCATAAACTATAAGAAGAATTGAATGAGTGTACTTCATTGGAAAGTCTTATAAATTAGTATGACCAAAACATTGTGGTTACACTGAGTGTACTGACTAGAGGGTTCTTGGTACTTCTTGGATAGGACCAGATGGGATGGCTGAGAGTACTTCCCAAAGGGTTTCCTGTTTTTGGTTAGCTATTTTCTTCCTTATTGCCTGTTTGACCAACAAATTGTTTACTAATGTGTTTTATCCTGTTGACTACTTACTGCTTACTAGTTATTATGATTTACCTTCCATATACTCACTCATTGTTAGGCACAGATCTTCAGGTGGTTTCCTATTGGGATTTAATATTACACCCATTTTGGGTCATGCTTTTGTGCCCAAACAGATTATGTTGTTGCTGGTATATATAAGGGCAAGCGCCCTTCTACATCACGCACTTGACTTGTAGTGGAGCTAGAGAGCATGGGACCAAGCTATGCCATGCGATACTGTGGAGTAAAATTTTTTAAATTTCTTTTGTAATTTTACTTATTATTGTATTCATCGTTGTGACATGTTTGGCTTCTTTCCTAGACATATATGTATCATGCATCATTCCATATATGTGTGTGTGTGTGTGTGTGTGTGCGCCCCATTTGTTTACTGTTGTTGGATAAATAATGATTCTGCTATTTCAAGTGTTATTTACTTCCACTGTGTACTCTTCCATTAAGGGCATAGTTTCCCCACCATCACAGCTGCTAGTAGGCAGCCTCTGTCGTTCATGCAAATGCGCTTTAGGCCATGTGACCAACCGGGTACGAGGTGCCTATGGGTGGCTTCCGAAACGGGGATGTTAGAAAGTGGTATCAGAAAAATTATTTTCACATGACTAACTTTTTGAGTCATGTAGCAAGGGATTGGACAGAACATATACATGGTAATATGTTGTGCTAGGGAGTAGCTAACCCGTGAAAAGGGAAAATACAATGTACCTCTTTTATTGAAATTTTTTCATGTTTTTAAATTTTTACAATTGATATGATTTCACCTTTAGTGACTCACATGATTTTTGTTGTTATTGTTGATATTATTGTGGTTGTATTTCAATTTCTACCCTATCAGATGAGGGTGTGCCATCTCATGCATCATATATGCACTTGCTAAGAATCACATGTCATGCATGTCTTCCATTCCATCTAGAATGCATTAGTGATTCCATGTTGTTGTGATAGATGAGGTGTAAAATATGAATGTTGTTGTGAGAGTTGCCTTGATAGAATTACCTGCTGTTTTATAGGGTATTGTTGTGTATAGATTTAATGGAATAAACACCAAATTTTGATTCATGAGGAGTTATTGGAACTCATTAATCAGAACTTTGTGGATCATTGACTTGTTTTCCTTGTATATAATTTGTATGCGATGCCAAGATTTGATTAATGGGGAGTATGGGCCCTCAAGGATCAGAATTTGGCACCTTCATGCTTGTTTTTAGTGTTTTCATTGTTTTGGAGTAGTTTCTGAGATACTGCTCTGAAAAACCCAGAATACACGATGTGTACTTTAAGAATAAATGTCGTGTAGTTTAAAACTATGTCACTGACTATGTTGGAAAAACACAGGGCTGTGAAAAATTGTCAGGAACACGCCGTGTACGGTAATTACTTGTCCAGTTGTAATGATCGTGTGTATACACGTGTTACTAACGACACAGATGGATAAAAATTGTCTTCTCACACCGTGTCTTCTGTTCACATGTCATGCCATAAGTACTCGGTCGTGTCACAAACAACACAGTCTGGGGGAAATCCATTAAATACATGTCGTGTTCCCATTGAGCATGCCGTGTAGAGTGAGTCGTGTAGTCGGTCGTGTAACTAACAACACGGGTCACTGAAACCTTATCTATTACACGTCGTGTCCTTCATGAACACACCGTGTAGTCTAGGATAAAGAGGACCATGTGGGATAGATGTGTAAGGAGACTCAGGAAGGGGAATATATTTCGAGTACATGTCGTGTGTAGGGACAACACGCTGTGTGGTTTGAGCATTACACGACCAGTTGTGGCAGAATTACATGCCCATGTGAATGCCTTAAAAGAACATGTTGTGTAGTTTTTATACACGCTGTGTAGTCATGTTTTGCAAAACTTGAATTTTTCCTTCTCATGTTCCCCGCTTTTACTCTTGTGTTCTCAGTCTTTGATAATCCTGATCTAAGTTGTGATTTTGACCATTCAGAGTTATTCCACTGAGACGTCCTCCGATTGTGCATTAACATCTAGACTATGATCAGACACCGGATATGGCAGATCAGGGACCTCCTACAGATACTCCTGCTATGCCATCCTTGGAAACCATAGTTATACCAGTTGCTGTCGCTGATACGCAGTTTAGGGATGATTTTTTAAGGATGACGCAGACATTCCAGAGAGCACCACCTCCTATCCTATCGATGGAAGAATTTCCGTGGGTTTTCTAGCAGCAGCATCCTTCTACTTTCTCTAGGGATGGAGGAACCCATGCTGTTGAGTCATGGCTAGAGGCCACAATGACAATTTTTTAGCATCTGGAGATGCCTCCAAAGAAATGGGTGAAGCACTCTACTTATATTCTCCGTGACTCCTCCAAGAGTTGGTGGGAGGTGATCTCACAGTCAGGGTTCCCGCATAGCATGACATGGGATAAGTTTCTGCACATCTTCTATGATTACTTCTACCCATATACGTTGAGGGCATATAGAGCCCGAGTATTTATTAACCTGGAGTAGGGTATTCTTTCTGTTATGGAGTACTCGTCTCACTTTATTGAGCTGCGGCGATTCACGCATATTCCAGGATGTGATGATTTGTTAATTGCATAGAATAATGAGGACGATATGAGGAATGACATCCTCTAGTAGGTGAATATCATCAGGTTTACTTTGATATCATCTATTTCCAAATGGGCGCTGATCACTAAGAACAATCTGAGGGATACTAGAGCAGTGATCCAGGGTGGTTCGACGTCCAGAGCTACTGTCCTCTTACTGATAGCAGGATGCACCGCAGGGAGTCTGGTCGAGGAGATCAGAGTAGGCGGAATGTATCTTCGTGCAACCATATAGTATGCTAACAAAGTGGGAGGAGAGGGCATACAAGGACACAATGACAGAAAGACCTGATGGGGTTCTGATCTTATTGCAAGATGGGACATATTCAGGGTTTCTATTAGTTCATCTCACCTATAGCTGGTGGTAGGGGTTCTTCTTGGACTCAGCGTTCAAGAGATTCATCACCCATTTCTCACCAGTCTGGGAACTAGAGTTCTTCTATCCGTTCGGGCTGAGGTGGTTATCGCGTCTGTGGAAGTCAGTCACCAGGCTATCATCGACCGTAGAGTGGATCAGTTCAGAGTTTCCAGGAAGGGTCACAGAGCTGTGGTACAGGCCAGACTTCTACTGTGGAGTAGTCCCATCAAGATCATGATCCCAACCCTTCTACAGTTCTAGTTGATGTATTAGTAGCCTTCGTTTTATCTTCATCTCTTTTCGATACTGGTGCAACGCATAGTTCTATCTCTGTTGCTATTTTGGAGAGCCTTGGGCTTTGAATCTTTTCTTCTATTGATACATTCACTCTAGACACACCACGAGGGACTAGAGCAGTTAGTGTAAATCAGTGTATAGATTTCCCTCTTAAGGATGTAGGGTGTCACAAATTATGGGACCTCTGTGTCCTAGAGATGATGTGCTATGATTTAATTCTTAGAATGGACTAGTTAGTTCCTTCCCATTCAGTCATCAACTGTTATCATTGAAGAGTGGGATTTATTTCACCATAGGGTTGATACATTCATTATAGAGTTTAATGGGAAGTCCAGGCGAGTAGAGTAGGTCCAAAGAATCTTGGGTTGTGGGGAGTTACAGCCGAGATTATTATCCTTTATCTGGATGACCAGAGGACTTCACAGTTATACTTTCTTCCAGTGGTGGATAATTTCATAGGCGTCATTCTAGAAGAATTTTTAGGGATACCTTCAGAGTGTGAGGAAGACTACTCGATTGAGCTCATTCTAGTAGTGCCACCAGTGTCCATTCCTCCTTATAGGATGATACACCTGAGTTGTAGGAGATCAAGAAGCAGTTAAAGGATTTTTAGACGAAGGGTTTCACCAAAAACAGTACTTCTCCTTGGGGTTCACATGTTCTGTTTGGGAAAAGGTAGATTGTACCCCCAGACTCTATGTGGACTATCGGATGTTGAACCAGTTTTTGGTCAAGAACATATATCCCTTTCTGAGGATCGATGATCTCTTTAACCAGCCTCGAGGGGCCTGTGTGTTCTCGAAGAATAATTTGAGATCTGGTAATCATCAGTTGTGTGTTAGACCATCTGATATACCTTTTACAACCATTAGTAGTAGGTATGGTCTCTACGAGTACTTGGTTATGCCGTTCGGTCTCACGAATGCGCATTCGGCTTTCATGGGATTCATGAACCGAGTGTTCCATCCATAATTAGATTCTTTCGTGGTTGTTTTTGTGAATGATATATTTGTGTACTCTCACACTCAACATGACCATGATACCCATCTTGATATCGTTTTTACTACACTGAGAGATCATTTTTTATATGATATGCTCTCAAAATGCCACTTTTGGATGCACCATATTCATTTCATGGGTCATGTTATCTTAGAGGCAAGAGTATCAGTAGACCTAGAGAATGTAAGAGCTATCGTTTCCTGGTAGTAGCCGAATAATGCCTTTGAGGTACGGATTTTCCAAGGGCTTCGGGATATAATAGACATTTCATACAAGACTTTTTACGCCTAGCAGCACCACTAACAGGTCTGACCCTGAAAGGGTTCATGTTATTATGGTCATATTCTTATGAGTCGGTCTTTCAGGAGCTGAAAGGGAGGTTGAATTCAGCACTAATACTAGTCTCTTTAGAGAAGGGAATGATCTATACTATTTACTGCAATGATTCAGGTATTGTGTTGGGAGTTATGCTTATGATGGAAGATGGAGTCGTAGCTAACGGGTCATGGAAGTTAAGGTTACACAAGAAGAATTACCCGACACACGATCTAGATTTGGAAGTTGTTGTTCATTACTGACGTTGTTGGAGAAATTACCTTCCGTGAGAGCACTTTGTGGTGTTTACTGACCACAAGAGTCTCAAGTACATCTTCACTCAACATGATCTGAATCTGAGACAACGAATGTGGGTTTAGTACCTTCAGTCTTTTGACTTTGAGCTTGCCTACGGGCCTGGGAAAGGCAATTTTGTGGCTGATTCACAGAGCAGGAGGACTTAGATATAGGATTTTCAGAAGGCCAGTAGTGAGTGGAATATTATTTCTCTATTCTCTATGATGCATTTGGAGGTGTGAGACAGTCAGGGGAAGAAATTTCTTTCTTCAATGGTTGTTACCTCAACTCTTCTTGATTGGGTACGAATGAGACAACTATCTTATTCTGAATGCCTAGTCCTATGGGAAAGCCTGTCAGGAGAGGACCCTATTACAGGTAGGACCATAGGCAGGGATGAGATCCTACGAATCTAGGGAAGTGTATGGTTGACTGCAAAGATATGTGAGGAGCTGATCCATGACTATTATTCCTCAGTTTGGGCAGTTCATCCAGGCATCCCCAAGATATACCAAGACATTCACCATTAGTATTGGTGGCTTGGTATGAAGAAGGACATTGTTGGTTTCATCTTGATATATTTCACATGTCTGCAGGTGAAGCCAGAGCATCAAAAACCATCATGGCTTTTACAGTAGTTACCCATTTTCGAGTGGAAGTGTAAAAACGTCGCGATGGACTTCATGACCGGTTTGATGAGGTCGCCTTTACAAAAAGATTTACTATGGGTTGTCATTGACTGAATCACGATGTTTTCTCACATCTTTTTGATCAAAGAGACCATCAATGTTGATGAGCTGGGGCAGTTATACATCTGAGAGATTGTACATCCTCATGGAGTTCTGTAATCCAAGGTTTCAGATAGGGAAGATTGTTTTACATCTCTGTTCTGGCAGGGGCATCAGAATGCCTTGGGTACACAGGTACATTTGAGTATAGCTTACCATCTCCAGATATATGGCATGTCCGATTGGACGATTCAAGTGCCTGAGGACATGCTCTGAGCATGATTTCTTGATTTTGGGGGTTCTTTGAAGAAGCATATAACTTTTTTTAGAGTTTTCCTACAAAAACATTTTTCAGACAACTATTCAGATAGTTCCTTATGAGGATTTGTACAGTATTCTATGTTGATCATCATTATGCTGTCTGGAGTCAGGAAAGGAAGATTTCCTGGGACCTCATCTTGTTTAAGAGTCCTTAGAGCAGATAGAGTTGATTCGGAATACGATGGCTACAACACAGTCTCGATAGAAATCTTATGCTGATCAGCGGAGACGACCTCTGGAGTTTGAGGTCGGGTATCTGGTTTTCCTACGTGTCATGCCAAGGTTGGGACACGAGAGGATTCAGAGACATTTTAAGCTTTCACCAAGGTATTTCAGGCCATTTGAGGTGCTGCTGAGAGTTGGTCTGGTTGCCTATCTGTTGCAGTTACCTCAGAGGTACTGGGCTATGCATGACATCTTCCACCTTTCTCTGCTCTGATGTTAATTTTCAAACCCATCTCATAACATTCAACCTGAGGAGGTTGAGCTCAAATTGGATGCATCGTTTCAAGAGAATCCAAAATGGATTGTCGATCGTAGTAAGAAGGTTCTCTATGGCTGGTATGTTCCACTAGTACGGGTTCTATGGCGGCACGAGCGATTACAGAACAAGTCTTGTGAGAGGGAGGTTGATGTACGATCACAGTGGTTGATGTTGTTTAGGGTTTATTCTTCTACCCCACTGTAAGAACCTAGATCTTTATTTCATTTATGTTTTCGCTCTTCCTGAAGTTCTAGAGAAAAATGTTGTTTCTGGATATTTTTTAAGTACACGCCGTGTACTTTCTGATTAAATGTTGTGTACTCTTCTCTGGCTCGATGTCTTGTGCTGTCCGTGCCCAAGCCACACACACAGTGTGTAGGGGTGACATGGAGGCCGATTTTGGCAGAGTACGGAAATCCCTAGTATACGTCGTGTACTGTAAAAGTACATGTTTTTACTATCTTTTTATTTTATTAAATGGACCGTTGTCGCATCTAATCCTCATAATCATCATCTTCTCCCCCTTATTCCATCCAGATCGTTCAAGGAGGTTTATTCTTCTCTAAGCCACCGATCTGTAACCGGTTGTCCAAATCGAACTCCGTCAATTGAAAACAAATCACAGCAGTGAGTTCTTGGTTCTTCTTTGGCCTCGTTTCTTGATTCTTCCTCTCATGTTAGTTATCTGAGGTTGAACATTTAAGATGTTTATGCAGATCAACCCCATTCTAGGACGATTCACGGGCCACGGTTCAAGTATATCGATCTTCAAGGATCAAGGTAGGTGGTTTGTTTCTCTACGTTGTAGTTCATTGATTTTTGGTTGCATAAGTGTTGGATACCCATGTATCAGGTATCCTGGGTTTAGGATTTTGATATAATTGTTTTTTTGCCCTATATTTCTTGTTAGATTATGGGTAATTGTTGCTAATAAGTGCTTGGTTGCATGTTTTAGGATCACCATATGGTTGACTTCCCCCTGTTTGTCTGTTTATCACCGTTCGGCACTGATTGCCTGTGAGGCAAACACTATTTCATTTCTAGCTTACTTGTTACAACTGTTTGCATGTGTTTTGTATTGTTTATATGATTTTGATGTTTGGTATTTATTATCCAAGTAGTTGTTGGACATACTTAGGGATGCTAAAAGTCGATTACGCACGACTAGACTGCTCATGGATGTGAGAACCTAGTGTGGGACATCAAAAACAAAATAAACGATTAAGTACTTCCCTAAAGGGTCTATTGTTTTTAGTTTCGTATGTTGGACCTACATGAATAGGACATTGTGCTTCCCAAGAGTGTCCTTAGTTTACGCACGCATCGAGACCACAAGATGAAATTTGACGTAAGTGCTTCCTCAGAGAGTCTGTAGCAATAATTTCAAGACCATAGGGGAATTGACGTAAGAGCTTCCAAGAGTGTATATGCCTTGTTTGATAACTGGACTATAGGGGTCTGCTAGTTTGAGCCACCAAGAGAATCAGGGTGAATTTTGATTGTTGGATGTGGAGAGTCCTCCAAGCCATTGAACAAGCTTGGGTTTTGTACTTCTTGTGTTTTGGTAGTCTTTGAGATACTTGTTGTTTTAAAAGATTTACCTTGGAATAGAGATCTTTGATAGTTTTCCTTGGTCATTAATTAAATAATAGTGTATGGTAATTGGTATGATTATTTACTGGTATACTCTTAGTCTATTACTGTTCTTATTTTTCCTTTACTTTTGCTATATTACTCACTGACAGTAGGGCACAAATCTTGTAGTGATTGCCTACTAGGATTATTCTCACACCTTATTTGGGTCTTGATTTTCATCCCAAACAGATTATATGGTTGCAGGTGTAGATAGGGATTGTGTCCATTCTACCTCAGGTACTTGATTGCTGGTTGAAGCTGGAGAGCATGGGACCGGGCATTGACTTGTGATCCTGCTGGAGTTGCTATTTACGTTTTGTGTTTGGTTTGAGTTATATTTCATCATGTTGTTTTGTTTACTGCTTTCCATATATACTTGTACCATTCCGCATCATTATTATATCAGATATTACTTCGAATTTTAGTTCACTTGTTATAATCTGTTTACTACTTCCGCTATTCTTTATATTTATTCTTCTGAAGTATAATTTACCAAATGAGGTCACAGTTTCCCCACAGACTCACCAAGGACCTCATTTCTAGTAGGATGCCTCTGGCATTTGGGGAAATGCACTTGAGGTCATGTGGCGAACTGGGTACGGGGCACCAGTTATGTGGCTTCGAATTTGGGTCGTTACAAAGTGGTATCAGAGGGGGTTTTCTTCATTTCTATTGCCTTACTATTTTGTGACAATAGACAAAGATAAGAAGATAAGGGTATTTAGTACTTAACTGTGCCCTGGAGTAATTAACCCATGTACATGGAAAATCTATATTACCTTGTAATTGAAATTTTCAGTTTTTATAAGTGTTACTGTTTATTATATTTCACCGTTGGGTGATGAACATGTTTTGTGTTGTTACAGTTTATATGATTGTGGTTATATTTTTTGAAACCCGATGAGATGAGGGTGTACGATCTCATACATAATCTTGGAACTGTGTAGAAAAATAACATGTCATTCATTTTACCATTCCATCTAGAGTGCATTAAAATTTAATGCTGTTGTGATAGATGATGTGATAAATTATGCATGTTGTTGTGATTGTTGTTGTAATGGACATAATTGTTCTGCTGTTTACTTGAAATATGCGTTGTTATGATTCCAAAAATTGATTCGCGGGGAGTATGGGCCCCCACGGATCTGAATTTGTCACATAGATGATTGTTTTTCAGTGATTCTGTCATTCGGTGCAGTTTCTATGCTACTGCCCGGAATAACCTAGAATACACTGCCTATACTTTATTCATACATGCCGTGTTGTTTTTAAACCATGTTACTGTCTGGGTGAACAATAGCATGAGGTGTCAAAAGGTTTTTGGGGACATGCCATGTACTAAGAGTACACGATGTGTAGTAGTCAACCGCATACCCGGCCATGTCACTAACAACATGTGTCAGGGAAAACACGGGTAGTACACGCCATGTCTTGTACGAACAAACCGTGTGGTTTTCTTCTGGGTACCAGGCCGTGCCACAAAAAACACGGGTCGTTGTTAACTTTTCTTATACATGCTATTTTGTTCGGAATATGCCATGTAAGGGTCAGCTGTGTAGCCGACCATATAACCTCTACACGGGTAGCCAAAACCTATCAAGTACACGCCGTGTCCTAGGTGAACATTCCGTGTAGTTTAGAAATAAGGGATTGTGTAGGTTAGGTATGTATAGAGACTCAGGCAGGGGAGTGGAGTTCAAGTACATGTCATGTTTTAGGACAACACGTCGTGTAGTATTGGATGTTACACGACCAGTGGTGGAAAAAGTCGACACCCATGTAAATGGATTTGACAAACACATCGTGTAGTTTAAATACACGTCATGTAGCCATGTTTTGAAAACATAACAGTTTCTCTCTCCTATTCTCGTTTTGTACTCTTGTGTTTCTATCTTTGTTAATCCTAAAATCTGATGTGCGTTTTTGTTTAATCAGAGTGATGGCTCCAAGACCTCCTCCAGTTGCATACCAAGAACGATGTAGTGATCATACGCTTGATATGGCAGACCAGGGACTACCTGTTATTCCGCCGATCATTCCAGACATTTTACCTGCTGTGATTCCAGACACTGGTGCCGACGCTAAGTTCAGATGTGGTTTCATGAGGTTCATGCAGACCTTCCAGGGAGCTCAGATTCCTTCCCCGTCAATGGTAGAACTGACGTGTGTCTTCCAGCACCAGCATCGCCCCACTTTTATAAGGGATGGAGGACCCTAGGCTACAGTGTCATGGATGGAAACCATACATTCCATCTTCGAGTATCTAGAGACACCCCCAGACAGAAGGGTGAATCTCGCAACTTACATGCTGCAAGATTCTTCCAAAAGATGGTGGGATGTAGCCTCGCATGTAGGGCGCCAGCGGACTATGGCAAGGGACGACATCCAGCGTATGCTCTACGACTACTTCTATCTGGAGATGCTGTGGGCCGACCGAGATAGATATTTCATGAACCTGCAGTAGGGTACTCTTTCAGTCATGGAGTACTCCTCCCGCTTCATCGAGTTACAGTGATTCACTCGCGTTCTAGGAAATGAAGAGCTTCTTATGGTGAGGAAGATTGAGGAAGGCCTCAAACCAGAGACCAGATCACAGGTGAACGTCTTCAAGTTGACATCAGTTAATCTGATAATTAACTAGGCCCTGATCACCGAACGAGATCTGAGGGAGGCTGGGGCTATTGACCAGGGTGGTTCAACACCCAAGGATGATTCATTTCATACTGATAGCAGGAAGAACCACTGAAAGTCTACTCAAGGTGACTTGATGAAGCATGGAATTTGTTCTGGTATACAGGATTTACCTTCAAGAAACCAGGTGGTGTGCTATCAGTGTGGGAAGAGTGGAAAAAAAGCATCTGTGACCAAGAGGTCCAGTGGAGTGCTGAGCTTGTGGCAAGATGGGTTATCTGCAGTATTTTTACAGGGTTATTCTTCTAGTAGCCAGTAAAGGAGGATCAGTTTCTACTCCTCGTGCAAGAGAAGAATTAACAGTTCTGCAGCAGACTGGGGGATGGGGTTCTTCAGGTCATTCAGACCAGGGTAGAGGTCATGGATGCAGTGGTCAGGCTTAAGAAGGATCATCTCAAGGATATCAAGTTGCAACACAGGGCTGTGGTACTGGCCAGATGTTTGCAGTAGAGCAGATTCATTGGGAGTAGGATCTTTGACCTTCGACAGTTCGAGGTACGACTTTAGTAGCCTCAGATTTATCTTCTGAACTATTTGATACCGGAGCTTCTCATTGCTTTATTTTTGTACACACTATGGAGAGCCTTTGACTTACTATCCTTACTTATGAGGATAAGTTGGTTCTAGACACTATTTTGGGACATTGAACTGATAGTGTCCGTCAGTACAGGGAGTTCCCCCTTGAGTTTGGTGGTTGTCACTTCATGTGGGATCTTTATGTCTTTGAGATGACGGGTTATGATGCCATTCTCGGAATGGACTGTCTAGTTCTTTTTCAGGCCTTTGTCGATTGTTATCATTGCAGCATGATTTTCACATCACTAGAGGGCATGTCTTTTCTTCATAAGGGAGAATGGGATGTCCGGGAAAGTAGATCTTGACCAGAGCATCATGGGTTGGGTAGTGTTATGGTCCAAACTGCTAATTTATATCTAGATGATCAGGGGAATTTGCAGATGGACTTCCCTACTATAGTTGACCATTTTCCGGATGTCTTTCCAAAAGACTTTTCAAGGTTGCCTCCATAGCATGAGGTAGAATTCTCTATTGATCTTGTTCTAGGAGCAACACAGATATCCATACCTTCTTATAGGATTACTACGTCTGAGTTGCAAGATCTCATGAAGCAGTTCGAGGAGTTACAGGAAAAGGGTTTTATCCGACCCAATACTTCTCCAGGGGGTTCGCCTGTGTTGTTTCCAAAGAAGGGGAATGGTACCTTACGTCATTGTGTGGACTATTGGAAGCTAAACCAGTTGACGGTCCGGAACCGACATCCATTACCAAGGATTGATGATATTTTTGATCGTCTTCATGGAGCCATAGTGTTCTTGGAGATCGACTTGAGATCCGGAAATCACAAGTTGCGGGTCAGACAATCTGATATACCTCTCACATCATTCTGAAGAAGGTATGGTCTGTACGAGTTTCTAGTTATGTCATTCAGTCTCACGAACACACTTATTGTATTCATGGTGCTAATGAACAGAGTTTTCCATCTTTACTTGGATTCTTTAATCGTTGTCCTTGTGGATGATATCTTTGTGTACTGTCACACCTGACATGACCATGCTACACATATTGAGATCGTACTGAGTACACTGAGAGAGCATCAGTTATATGATAATCTCTCAATGTGCCACTTCTGGATGAATGTGATTCACTTCCTGGGCCATGTCATCTCAATGAAAGGAGTATCAGTAGGCCCAGAGAAGGTGAGAGGAGTAGTTACCTGGGAGCAGCTAAAGAATGCCATCGAGGTGTAGAGTTTCTTAGTGCTATCTGATTATTACAGGAAGTTTATATAGGACTTCCCATTCTTAGAAGCACCGTTGATGGGATTGAAAAAGAAGGGTGTGATGTACGTTTTCTCAGAAGCTTGTGATCCATCCTTCCATGTGCTAAAGGGGTGATTTACCTCAGAACTGATCCTAGTCCTACCAGTGCCAAGAAAGAGTCATACAGTTTTCTATGATGCATCCAACATCAGGCTTGGAGTATTGCTTATGCAGGAGGATCGTGTTGTTGTGTATGGATCTTGGTAGTTGTGGCCACATGGAAAGAACTATCCTACGCATGACTTGGAGTTGGCTGCAGTCTTTTATGCCTTGTGTTGTTGGAGACACTATTTCTTGGGAGAGAATTTTGTGGTGTATACTGACCATAAGAGCCTCGGTTATATCTTCACACAGCGTGACATAAACCTGAGACAACAAGGTGGGTCGAGTACCAAGAGTCCTTCAACATTGATCTTGCCTATACGCCTGGGAAAGGCAATGCTTTGGGGGATGCACTGAGCAGGGGGACTCAGTTACAGGAAATTGAAGAGTCTAGAAGTGAGTGGCAGCTTTTGGCTCTATTCTCTAAGATGAATTTGGAGGTGCACGACAAATAGGGAAAAATAGTTCTTTCTTCTATAGTTGTTACCTCTACTCTTTTAGATCGAGTTCGAATGAGGATGCTATAATACCCTGATGTCCTAGTCCTATGGGATGGTGTGTCAGATGAAGACCCTACTCCGGGGGTGGACAGCGGGTGATGAAGAGGTGCTACTTTTTCATGGTCGCATATGGGTTTCAGCAGACATATGTGAGGTGCTGATGTGGTATTTTCTTGCTTCAGCTTGGGAAGTTCATCCAGGTGTCACCAAAATGTACTGAAACTTACGTCATTAGTATTGGTGGCCTAGTATGAAGAAGGATGGTTCTGATTTTTTCATGAGATGTTCTACTTGTCAGCAGGTGAATGCAGAGTATCGGCGACCAGCAGGGCTTCTACGGCAGTTACCCATTCTCAAGTGGAAATGGAATGATGTCGCGATGGTCTTAATGACTGGGTTATCAAGGATTCCTCGAGGAAATGATGCAGTTTGGGTTGTAGTGGACATGCTCACTAAGGTTGCAATCTTCTTTCCGATCAAGGAGACCTTCAGTGTTGATGAGCTGGGACGGTTGTACATCCGATAGATTTTGCATCTGCATGGAGTTCCACACTCCATTGTTTCAGACAAAGATGTGTGTTTTACTTCACACTTCTTGCAGGGACTACAGAGGGCTTTGAGGATATAGGTACTTTTGAGTACAACATACCATCCCCAGACTAATGGCCAGTCTGAGCATGAGATTCAGGTGCTTGAGGATATGCTCTGAGCTTGAATTCTAGAATTTGGAGGTACTTTGGAGAAGCATATTCCTCTGGTGGAGTTCTCCTAAAACAACATTATTTAGGAAACTATTCAGATGTCACCTTACGAGGATTTGTATGGTAGGCCATGCAGATCACCTTTATGTTGGCTGGAGGTAGGAAAGGATACATTTCTGGGACCTCGTCTTGTCCAGGATACCTCAGAGTAGAGAGAGTTGATTAGGAAGGGCATGGTGATTTCACAGTCATGAAAGAAGTCTTATGCGGATTAGTGAAGACGACTATTGGAGTTTAAGGCTGGAGATTAGGTTTTCCTATGCGTTACCCCATGGTTGGGACATAAGAGGATTAAAAGGCAAGGGAAGCTTTCACCGAGATACCTCTGACCATTTGAGATTTTGGAGAAAGTCGTGTTGGTTATTTACAGGTTGCGGTTACCTCAGAGGTACCAGGCTATGCACAACGTCATTCATGTTTCTTAGCTTCGATGGTATTTCTCATACTCGTCTCATGTTTTTCAACACGAGGAAGTTGAGTTGATGTAGGATGCATCATTCGAGTAGCATCCTATCAAGATTGTTGATTGTATTGTAAGGGTACTCTATGGCCGGTTTGTTCCTCTGGTATGGGTGCTATAGCAGCACAGACGTATACAGGATGAAAATTGGGAGAGGGAGGCTGATATATGATCACAGTGGCTAGTGTTTTTCGAGGTTTCTTCTTCTACGCCTCATTAGGAAAATTCGAGGACATAATTCTTTAAGCGGTGATGTTTGAAAGAACTCGGATATTCATTTCAGGTATGATTTCCTTTTTCCTAGATTTCTTGAGAAAAATTTTGTTTCTCAGAATTTATGAAGTATAAGATGTGTACTTTCTGAGTACATGCCGTGTACTCTTCTCTGGCTCGATGTCGTGTGCTGGCCGTGCCCAAGCCACACACACGGTGTGTAAGGGTGATGTGGAGGCCGATTTTGGTGGATTATGAAAAGACCTAGTACACGCCATGTACTCTAAAAGTACACGCCGTGTACTTTCTTTTTATTTCATTAAAGGGACCGGTGTCGTGTCTAATGCTCATAATCATATTCTTCTCCACCAAATTCCATCTAGTGCATTAGAGGTGGCCGATTTTTCTCTGTGTCACCGATCCGTCATCGATTGTCTGAATCGAACTCTATCGATTGCAGAAGAATCGCAACAGTGAGTTCTTGGTTCTTCTTTGGCCTTGTTTCCAGATTCTTCCTCTCATGTGATTTATATGATGTTGAAAGTTTTATAAGTTTTTGCAGATCTACCCCATTCTAGGGCGATTCACCTGCCAAGGTTCATGTATATCAATCTTCAAGGATCAAGGTCGGTGGTTTGTTGCCCTAGGTTTATGTTCATTGAGTTTTGGTTGCAAAAGTGCCGGATACCCATTTATCGGGTATCCTGGGTTTAGGATTTTGATCCTATTGTTCTTTCACTAGATTGCTTGTTATTTTATGATTAATTATTGCTAATATGTGCTTCGTTGCATGTTTGATGATCCCCCCATGGGTGACTTCTCTCTGTTTGGTTATTTATCGCCGTTCGATACCGTTTTCTTGTGAGGAAAACCCTATTGCATTGATAGCTTACTTGTTACAACTGTTTACATGTGTTTCTTGTTGTTTATAAGATTTTGATGCTTGGTAGATATTATCCAATTAGTTTTTGCACATACAAAGGGCAGCTAATAGTCAATTACTCATGACTGGACTGCTCAGGGCTTTGAGAACCTGGTGCCGGAGATCAAAGAAGGAATAGACTATTATGTGCTTCACTAGAGGGTCTGTTGGTTTTAGTTTCATATGCCGGATCTAAGCAAATAAGACTTTGTGATTCCCAATAGTGTCCTAATTTTACGCATGCATCGAGACCATAAGAGGAATTAGATGTAAGTTCATTCTCATAGAGTCTGTAGCTATCATTGCAAGTCCATAAGGGAATTAATCTAAGAGCTTCCCAGAGTGTTTGTGCCTTGTTCTATTACTGGACTATAGGGGTCTTCTAGTTTGTGCCACCAAGAGAGTCAGTGTGAATTCTGATGGTTGGTTATGATGAGTCCTCCAAGCAAAGAACATGCTTGGGTTTTGTTCTTCTTATGTTTAGGTAGTCTTTGAGATACTTGTTTTGTTACTTGTATTACCTTGGAATAGAGAGATTTTCTAGTTTTCTTTGGTCGTTAATCAAATAATAGTCTATGGTAATTGGTACAATTATTTACTAGTATACTCTTAGTCTATTACTGTTCTTATCTTTCCTTTACTTTTTCTATATTACTCACTAATAGTAGGTCCCAAATCAGGTGGTGATTTCCTACTAAGATAATTTTCACACCCTGTTTGGGTCTTGCTTTTTGGCCCAAATAGATAATATGGTTACAGGTGTAGATAGAGATTGTGTCCCTTCTACCTCAGGTGCTTGATTGCTGGTTAGAGCTGGAGAGAATGGGACTGAGCTTTGGCTCGCGATGCTGCTGGAGTTTCTATTTACGTTTCGTGTTTGGTTTTAGTTATATATCAGAAAGTTGTTTTGCTTACTTCTTACCATATATACATGTACCATTCTGCAACATTATTATACCAGATATTGCTTCAACTTTTAGTTCAGTTGTTGTATGTTGTATACTACTTCAGCTATTGTTTCTGTTTATTCTTCCGTTGTATACTTTACCAAATGGGGGAATTGTTTTCCCACAGACTCACCAAGGCCCTCGCTGCTATTCGGTAACCTCTGGAGTTTGTTGAAATGCATTTGAAGTCATGTGGTGAACTGGCTATGGGGCATAAGTTATGTGGCTCCGAATTCGGGTCTTTACAGCCTCGCTAGGGAAGTTATGAAAAAAAATTCATTATAGGTGGAAGACTGTAAGAACCCAAACCTTCATTTCAGGTTCATTTTTCTTTTTTCTTGATTTTTTGAGAAAATAGGTGTTTCTGGAAATTTTTGAACTATGCGCTGTGTACATTATGAGTACACGTCGTGTGCTCCCTTGCCATGCGAGGCTGTGTGTTAGCCGTTTCCAGGCCACACACATGACAATGTTGGGGTGATGTAGAGGCCAATTAAATCAGAGTATGGAAAATCCTAGAAAACACTGTGTACTGTCATTTTTTTCATTAAACGCACCAGGCTCACGTCTAATCGCCATAGGTGTCTTCTTCTAGATCTCGTTGGACCAAGAGACATCGTATGGCCGCAAAACTTCTCCGAGCCCACAATCCTCCATCTGTATATTTGAATGGATCGACGTCAATTGCTTTGGAACTACAGCAGTAAGCTATTCCTTCTTCTAGATCTACATTTTCCAATACCTTATATTTTCCATGTTATCATGGGTTTAACATTTTGTGTGTTTTTATATATCTATGACGTTCTAAGGAGATTCAAGCCTCTTGTTTCAAGTATATCGATCTCCTAACATAATGGTTGGTGGTTTTTGCCTTTATGTTCAATGTTACTGAGTATTATGAGAAACTTCCACCAAAAACCTTGAATGGGGTATTGGGTGTTTACTATTTTCCCATATTGTTTTCCTGCCTTGAGTGTATGATTGTGTATAGGTAAATTGGATATGTATAAGGATGATATATATGCCTGGATGTTTTTCCCATTCCTTTTTCTGGTTATGACATTTTTGGTCTTGTTCAGCCTTTGGCCGTTATACCTGTTTTCCATACCTTGTCAGCGTAGGATGGAGTGTTGTTTCTTGACAAGCTAGAGATGTTGTATACTGGATAACCATGTAGCTCTGTAGGTTTACATTGGCCATATAGCATTATTATGCACTAACTAGCACAAGGTTGTGAGAACCTGGTTCTATAGACTATAAGAGTGCAGAACGAGTGAGCATCCTCAGAAAGTCTTGGACATTATAGACTATAAGGAATAGACCTAGTGAGCTTCCCAGAGAGTATTGGATATTATAGACTATAAGAGGATAGAATGAGTGAGCTTCCACAGAGAGACTTGAGCTTTAGTGTCTATATGGGGATAAACTGAGTGAGATTCTTTTGAGAGTCTTTGATTTCATTGAATTTCCATAATCCATTCTAGGCTATAGGAAAAATTGACCAAGTGAGCTTCTTCAAAGAGTCTCTAGACCTTGGGGATATAATGGGAATTCACCCCATGATCTTCCTCAGAGAGTCCCTGACTACC
Source organism: Viscum album (assembly GCA_963277665.1). Classification (NCBI taxonomy): domain Eukaryota; kingdom Viridiplantae; phylum Streptophyta; class Magnoliopsida; order Santalales; family Viscaceae; genus Viscum; species Viscum album. Next base: position 1,678,785,080 of record OY728133.1, read on the forward strand.
TTAGACTATAATGGGAATTGAATGAGTGTTCTTCCTCAGAGTGTCTTATAAATTCGTATGACCAATCCATAGGGGTTAGGCTGAGTGTACCGCCCATAGGGTTGTTGGTGCTTCATGATTCGGACCAGAGGGGATGGATGAGAGAACTTCTCAGAGGGTTTCTTGTTTGTGGATAGCTATTTGCATCCTTGTTTTTTGTTTGACCTATGGATTGTTTACTATTGTGTATTATCCTATTTATTGCTTACTGCATAATACATACTGTACATTACCTTCCATATACTAACTGATTTTCAAGCACAGATCTTAAGGTGGTTGCCTACTGGGATTTAGTCTCACACCGTATTTGGGTGATGCTTTTGGCCCAAACAGATTATGTTGATGTAGGTATAGATAAGGAAAAGCACCCTTCTACTTCAGGCACTTGACTTGATGTAGAGGAGGAGAGCATGGGACCAAGCTATGGCTTGAGATGTTGAGCAGTTATTTATTTACATCTCTTTTGTACTTTGGTTTAGTATTTTATTCATCATTGTTACTTGTTTGGATACCTTCCTAGACATATATTTATCATGCATCATTCCATATATATGTGTGTGTGTGTGTGTGTGTGTGTGTGTGCGTGCTCCAGTTCATTATTATTTAGTTTTCCACTATTTACTGTTGTTGGATAATTACTGCATCCATTGTTGCATGTGTTATTTACATCTTCTGTGTACTCTGCCAATGAGGGAATAGTTTTCCCACCATCACACACAAGGCCCTCTTTGCTAGTTTGTAGCCTCTGGAATTCGAGGAAATATGACCAACCGGGTATAGGGTGCCTCTGAGAGGCTTTCAGAACCGAAATGTTATAATAACGTAGCTCATTTTTGGACCATATTTTTATGTGTCAATTTTTACAAAGGCAATATTTCTATATGATACTATGGAATGTGTTTATGTAATGTAATGAATATTAAAATTTTATTATATAATATTAATGAATGGTAAATTTAGGTCTTAACATTTTATATTAGAGGAAATGTTTAATTCTCTTTTGGAAATTCTGAAGACAAAACATCAAATAAATCCCCCATTATATATTTGAAGATATTTCTAGGGATAATTATTAGGATAAAACAAAGTGTAGGAATTTTTTTGGAATTTTGTTAATGGATATATGAAATAATTTCCATGAAATTACATCCCTTTCTTGATAATATATTTATATGTGGCACTTTAAAAGAGTCCCTAAGGGTTAATAACTCCAAAACCTTTTCATTGAGATGGATTCAATCATTACCTAGTGCATGAAAACAGGCCTTATTACACACATGATTTAACACTATTGGGGGATAACCTTTGGAGCTTAATAAACTCATTACGAATTATAATGAATGATTTTAATAATAACCATGAATGACCTATGATAAAGCTATAATTTCATTTATTGAATAGAATGTGTAATGAATTAGAAATCATATATGTTTTTTCATGATTTTGTGGTTCCATTTTATGAATATTATTAATCATGCTATTCTTTTTATTTTTAAGAAATAGTGGAACTATATAAACCTAGATAAAAATGGATGTGATTGAAAATGAGGTGATGAGTAAATAAATCAGATGCTTTTTTAAGAAAAAATTATAGTTATCATTCTTAATAGGTTATCATGATATATGATTAGCAACTTTCAATTTAAATAACTCTTTGAATCGACAATGAATGTTAGATTATATTTCATTTAGAGTTCCTTTGGTGGATACCATGGAGGGAAGATGATTTATTTTCCAATATAATGATAATATGGGATGAATCACACATGTGAATGTCTCAAAAAACAAGAGGATGTATGTATTATAAAAAAATAAGCACACAAAGTAATTAATTTTGTAGGAAATGTAAAAATGTTTTGTTAATGCAATGGATGAGAACAGTGGATCCCTAAGGCATCATCATTGGTTGAATTTTATAAATTTGGAATGTATGGTCATTATGAAAATTGATGTCTTACAGACAAATATATGGAATATAATCAGTAAGGTGTTATGATTAATTGTTATACTAATGATGATGAATATTACATGAATGAAATAAGAAATGAATGTGTTGATTAATCAGTATTATTTATCTTAAACACTAAAAGCATGATTAAATATTAGTAGATGATTGTTAATACAATATTCACATTTTTTAGATTGGAGGAGGTATTAAGGAAGAAGATGATCATGCCTTGTGATTAGTTTAAGATTGAAATTTTATGATTAAATTGTATATATATTTGAATTCAAAAATTATGTCGTATAAATCCTGAAAAATTTATGGATTGTATTGGATAAATGTTCTATTGAGGATTTGAGAGAATTTCTTATCAGTTATAATGAATTATTTAAGTTGTAACGACACAAAATTTTAAATAATATTTTGTTATTTGAAATTATATGCTTTTCAGTTTCATAATCAATAAACCAATATAAGTATAATTTAATTTGAACCACTGAGTTTTGATCATTATATGACAATTTGATAATATGACCATTTGAAACAATAATAATTAAAATGTCATAAATATTGTTTATAAATAGAAATGATAATCGATAATTAATGGAGAAAGAAGAGTTTATGGCCTCATACAGTAGATTCAAGCTATATGAAGACCATATTCAGATAATGTGAAATAGGTAGCATCATTGGGCTTTTATTTGGATTAACTCCAATCCAAGATTTAACATGATAATCTTGAATGTAATTGCTTACAGGAGAAGTTCAAGCTATTAGAAATCACCACTCAGGAAATGCTTTCTGAGCCTCCCCAAGAGTCTATCACAGTTTCACAACATAAATGGAGGTCATATTCTTGTGTTATAAGGGGTTATATAATGAGTCCATAGTTACTTTTTGTAATCTATTTGTACTAATAAATTTTTTATTTCTTATTATTGTAAAAGAACCATAATTTTAAAATTTCAAATGTCACAAATTAATTTGGATTAATTTTTAATTTATTTCTAAGAAGATTCATATTATTGATGAATATTGTAAGAAAAGAGTATTTAAATAAAATTATACTTTAAATAATTAAAACTATGATACAATTTTAAAAAAAACTGACATAAACAGTTGTGATCAGTAAGAAATTTATAGTCTAATAATAACAAATTATTATTTTTTTGAATAGTGAAATATGAATAGTAATATTAAACTTATGAATAGTAATATAACCAATGGAATGGAAACCTCAGATGAAGAAGTATAAATTTAATTATTAATCTTGAAAGGTAATTTGATATAATAGTATATGTAAATAACTATTTTTGAAGTTATTAGTTATGTATTTTTATAATTTTGAGTAATTGGTTATTTTACATAAAAATTCAATTTATTATAATAGAGAAATTATTTTCATTAAATGGAGTTCCTTTTTGAATTTAGATCATCAATAATAGGTTGTGGTGAATTTATGAGTTTTTTAATAAATGTTGTGTTTTTTAGTGAATAGTAAAAATACCATTTTTATGTTTTCTGTGTTTTTTATGACATCTTAATGATTTAATAATTTATATAAATTGCAGATCAACTAATGTAGATAAAAATATTATATGAGGTTTCCCATGTGTCCCAAAAAATGAAAAATTAAATCGTAATGACCTTGTTTTTTCAAATTCCACTGATGTGGTGTCTTTGAAAATTAGTAATTTAACTCCCTCTCATTTACTAAAAATACCAAGCCATTTCATTATTTTATTTCCTTCCAAATTAATTATCCTTGAACCTATTATAGTGTTACCTACGCAAGGCATCCTCGCATGGTTTTCTAAATCCCTCAAGACTATCATCCATGATTTTTAGAATTTACATTTCATGGTAAAATAAATTTCAACTTTACCATTCCTTTCATGTTAACATTATGTCATGTGTCTTTAAAATTTCTATATCATGTTCTTATGTTTTTCATTTTCTATACCTATAATATATTATGATCCTTTTACTAATGGTATACCCTTCTCCCCTGTATTTTTAATGTATTCTAAAATATTGTTTCATACATGTTATACTGTCGGATTCTCATCTCAAAATTTCTCTCTTTTTATCATCAAATTCACTTATTTTATTTTGTGAATAAAAATCACTTTCGTATCCCGTGGTATTCACATGGATTTCCAAATTATCTATTTCAATTATGGGATTAACATACATGACACACACCTTCATTTCTTTGACACCTTGGCGATGGACATTGGTGATATGCTTATGAATGTCTAAATTAAATGTTGTTTCCACATTTTCATGGTATGATTCTTGAGGTTATTATGATATTTCTCTTCATAATCCATTAACAATATTCCTCGTGTTCTGATTGATATTTCTCAGGTTCACAGGTATACTGTTTCATTTGTTTTCCCTTACTAGGACTTCAGCTCACCCTTTACTTTAATGTATGTACCCAGGTTATGAGATGAAAAAATGTATACTTATGATGAATCTTGAAATGCCTTTATTGAGGAATAGAAGACTGTTTTTTGTTTTCATTTATTATGTACCTCTTTTACAAGATAGTAAATGTAAAAATAACCTCTATTTGAAAAATATCGTGAATATTTATGCAATTAATATGAGGGATTCCATAGTTGGTATCAAAGGATAGTTTATTTATTTTATAAAATTAGAATTTGAAAATATTCTGATGAAACCAATAGAGATGTTTAAATATAGGAAAATTTCCTTGTATTTTGTTGATATTTTATGTAATTAGTTTTTGGACAAATAAACCCATGTCTGGATATGAAGAAGTGGATGTGGCTATGGAATAGATGTATCACAGGGTGAAACCCATAAACACCGCTTTTAGATAGACTCGAACAAGAATCTATGCATGAAAATATGGTCATGATACACTTTTTCATAGAAACTGTTTGATGATATGTTTGGTTAATCACATAATTTTTATGAACTATTATTAAGAATTTATAGAAAATGTTCTTGTTGATAATGAAAACATATCTAAGAATGATGTTTTATGAAATAAAAATACTATATAGTTATAAGATTAATGAATGAAATTTTTTTTATAAATACGGATTTTTTCTTTTAATAAATGGTGGGAAATAGGTTGAACTATGAAAATAGTTACCGTAATGGACTATACGCTGAAGACCCCCTGGTGGATGATAAAATTGAAACATTAATGAGAATGATGAATCTAATGACTCAGGTTGTGGAAAATATCATGTATCATGTATCAAGCTGAGAGAACACTTCTACATGAAGGGGAAAAATTTCTGTTTAATTATTTATGCATTAATGACCTCAAAATTTCAATTGATGTTACAAAAAATTGATTAATAAATTGTGGATTAGATCTATGAAAATTTATATTTTCTGTAATCCACTGTTCAGAACATGAGATGGTCACCTTCTCTATCAATCGCTTATAGGGAGATGTTGATCAATGGGGGGATATGATAAAAAAACTTTGTCCAAGAGTGGATATTTATGTTATCGAGTGGGAAGCTGTTCATAGGGATGTTCTTCAATATGTTTTCCCTCATTAGATGAGAGCAAAAAAATAGAAGGATTTTCTCCAGAAGGAGTAGAACAAGAATGAATCTGTTGGAAGCTATGGGATGGACATTACAAGGCTTTCTTGTTACACCTAAATCATTGTCATGGATCATAATAAGTAAGATGATAGATTTATTGGTAGACTAAGTCTTCATATATCATATAGAGTGCTATGAATGTCAAATTAGAGTTCATTAATACATAGTAGTTTTACAAATCCAACTAAAAGAAGGGATCAATTTATTCATTCATTTGAAGGATATTTGATCAGGGAAGAGGAGGAAAGAAAGTGCAACTTACCAGATAAAATAAATGTGAGAAGAACAATTCGGAGAAATTCTAGCTTAGGTGTGGGATGTTCTAAATGTATGGATTGGATGTCCATATCTAGAAGAATTGTTAGAGTGAGGCAAAGCCTCAACTTCCAAACACTATCAAAAAATGGAATATGGTGTTGGCCCCACCTAAAGTCAAATGCTTCAAGTGTGGACAACTTGGATTTTTTCCAATCATGTTTTGAATCTAAGGGTAGTGGAGTGGAATAATAAGTAACCTATGCAATGTACAAGGGAGTAAGATGATTCTTTTTATACCGTGACAGCTCATGTTGATGAAAGAAATGATCTGGTTTCAAGAACTCTTTTTTTTCTCTCCAATCTAGTAATTACTTTGTTTGATCCTAGTTCTACACACTCTTTTATCAACTCTATGTTTTCAAATAATTTGGAATCAACCAAAAAATTTCTAAAATTAGAGTTATCATTCAAAAATCCTTGTGGAATAATCCATGAATCATCATTTATAGAAACTCTAATATTTGTTTTAGTGAGTACAATTTTGTTACAAATCAATTAGCCATTCCTATGTTTGAATTTGACTTTATACAAGGGATGCACTGGCGCTCAAATTATAAATCTAATATCAAATGTATAAGCATGGAAATAACAGTAGTATTGAATAGAAAAAATAAAATTATCATCCAATGAGAGAATTCTTGACCTAGTTTTTGACTTTAATAACATCATATATCATTCTTTATGGAGTTGATTGGTGAAGATGAAGATGGAAATGATATTATAAGGATATAAATTTCCATGTCATCCATGAATAAATTGACATATTTAATGATGACTTACCAAGAACTCCCCCAAAAAGAGAGGTAGAGTTCTCCATTGAACTCATAGTTAGGTCTCATGTAACATAAAAGTCCACATATAGGAGGGAAAATGTGGAGTTGGTGGAATTGAAGAAACAACTCCATGATATTTTGGAATGGGGTTTTATCTAACAATGTGTGTCTCTATGGGGAGAACATGTTCACTTTGTGAATAATAAGGATGGATCAATGTGGTTATTTATTTATTATAGGGAACTAAATGGGATCACATTGAAGGATAAATATCCTCTTCCAAGAATTGATGACTTATTTGAAAAACATTGTTGGGCTCAATTATTCTACAATATTTTTCTTCAATCTATTTATCCTAAAATGAGGTTGAATAAATAAGATATTCCAAGAACTGAATTCCGATAAATATATGGTAATTATGCGTTTTTTATTTTTCCCTTTGGATTGACTAATGCAACTTCGATATTTATGGATTTGATGAATAGGGTCATTATGAACTACATTGATAATTTTGTGGTAGTTTTTACAATTGATATTTTGATATAGTCTAAGAGTCTTAAGGATAATAAGGATCATCTGAAGGTTTTTTTTCAAACTCTATATAAGGAAAGTATTTTTTGTATATTTTGAATGTGTGGTTTTGGTTACAAAAATTGCTTTCTTGGGGGCACATTATAGCCAATGAAGGAATCTTATTTGACCCTTCAAAGACAATGGTGGTATAAGAAGTGGCCTCATCTTCAAACAGAAACAAAGATTCTTAGATTCCTTGGATTAGTAGGATATTATTGGAGGTTTGTGAAAAGCATTTCATGATGTTCGTATCCACTAATTAAGCTAAATCAAAAGGGGATAAGTTCATCTGGACAAAGGAGTGTGATAAATGTTTCTAAGAGATGAAGAAGAAATTGGCTACTACACCCGTGTTAACTGTACCCTCAATTGGAGATGTATTTGTACTTTTTAGTGATGCATCAAATAAAGATATTGGTTGTATCCTCATTATAAATTAGAAGGTGATTGATTAAGGATCTTGATAGATGGAGACTCATGATCGGAACTATCTTATGCATGAACTATATCTAGTATAAGTTGTTTTTTGTGTATGGAAACATATACACTAAATTTATGAATAGAAGTGTGATATATATACAGACCATAAAAGTTATAACTATATTTTCTTGCAAAATGAATTGAATATGAGACAGTGTAGGTGGTTGGTACTTCTCAAAAGCTATGATTTTTCAATTCAATATCATCCTAGCAGAGAAAACAATGTCGCTAATTCATTAAGTATAAAATACCCGATTGTTCTATACATGATAATAATTAATGTATATCCCATGATGCATGACCTATTAAAAATAGACATAAAAAATTTTACGGAAGGGAAAAACAAAAACCCTATCCAAAATGATTTATGAACTCTTATTACCAGAGAAGATCAAGAAAGATCAAAAAGAAGATCCTTTTTTATATATGATGTTTGATGATGTGAAGGATAGGAATTTTCTTGAGTTAAATATTGATCAAGAAGTTGTACTGAAATTTTATACAAGGATATGTTATCCATCAATTCTAAAATTGAAGAACGAGATGATGGATGAAACACATAGCTCAACATTTTCTAAACATCAGGGAAGCACAAAAATGTATAAGGACCTTAGATATAATTATTGGTGGGATAATATGAAAAATTGATTAATGAAAAAACTATAAGGTTACTGTTATATCAGTCAGTGAATGAAAAGTTCTTAAGGGGTTATTACAGCCACTACCCATACTAGCATGGAAGTATGAAAATATCACTATGGACATTGTAAATGGTCTCTTAATAACATCCAAACGAAACAATGTGATATGGGTTGTAGTGGACTGCCCCACCAACACTTCCTATTTTATATCTATTTGGGAAAATTTCTATCCTGATCAACTTTCTAGGATTTATGTGGAGGATGTGATAAGGCTTCATGCAGTTCCACTTTCTATCATATCTGATCGTGATCCATGGTTCACACAAAAATTCATGAGAATTATTCAACATGAATTGAGTACCAAATTGGATTTCAGTTTGGCCTATCACCCCAAAACTTTTGTCGAATCTAAACAGACTATTTTTACTCTCATTGACATGATGGGAACCTGATAAATGGAATTTAACGGTGGTTGGAATCAACACCTCCCATTAGACGAGTTATTGTAAAATAGCAGCTTCCACTCGAGCATTCAAATATATCCCTATGAATATCTATATGAGAGAAAATGTAGAACTCCTACTTATTTGGAGTAATCTAGAGAGATAATGCTTATTTGTCTTGATCATGTGCCAGAGATGACAAAAATTATTCAGGACATCCAAAAACACATTAAGGATCCTTCGAGTTATCATAAGAGCTATACCAACAACCATCGAAGGGACATGGAGTTTGATGTCTATTACAATGTATTCCATTGAATGTTTCCATGGAAGAGACTCATGTGGTTTGGATCGAAAGAGAAGCTAAGCCCAAGTTACATTGGCCAATATTAAATCATTGATCGCATATGTGTAGTGGCCGACCAGATTTTACCTTACCAAATATAGCACATGTTCATGGTGTTTTCCATGTTTCTCTCTTGAGGAAGTACATAAATGAACATTCATTTGTACTAAATCCTATGGTTGTACAACTGGTACATGACCTGTCTTAAGAGAAGATGTTGAGGGAGATCTTGGATCGTAGAGACATGGTTCAATGCAAAAAGACTACCCACCGTGTTATGGTGTTGTGGAGGAGCCAAAAATATAAAGAAGTCACATGGGAACCCATGGAGACTAAAACAAAGAAGTATCCACACCATTTCTCTACTGAGGGTTTGAGTTGAAATTTTAGGGATGGAATTTCTTAATCAGGGAAAATGTAATAACCTAAACTTTTGAAAAATATTTTATTTCCTAAAAATGTAAATTTTACTGTGTCATAATAAATAAAACCATATAAGAATAATGGAAATGTGACCATAATGTTTTGAAAATTATATTATTGTCAGTTAATATGACCATTTGAAACAATAAATCGTTTTAATTTTATAATTACTGTTGTAAATATAAATGATACTGGATAATTAATGCAGAAAGATGAGTTAATGACCTCATCTAGTAGACTCAGTTCGTATGATTAAAATTTTTCGAAGATTGTTAAGGGGGTTATTTCACTTATATTTTCTATGTACCAAGCCCAAGTCAAGATTAAAAATATTATGCTTGAATGAAATTTATTGTCGGACAAGTTCATGTAGTTAAAAATCAACATATGGGAAATTTTGACTGAGCTGCCCTAAGATTCCATCAACATTTCACACCATACTGAAAAGTCCTATGAAAGTGTTATAAGTGGATATATAATGATACCATAGTTAATTTTTGTAATCTATTTAAATAAATATATTTTTTCATTTTTATTATGGTAAAATAACAATCAATTTTGAATTTAAGATTTTAAAATTAATCTCGGTTGAATTTTGAGTTTATTTCTTAGAAGGTTAATATTATTGATGAATTTTGAAAGAAATAGTATTTAAAATTATTTATATACTTTATATAACTTGTAAAGTGATATGATGTTAAAAAACGGACATATGCTATTGTGATCAGTATGAAATTTAGAGTCTAATATGAACAACATAATTTTTGGTAAATAGTAATTTATAAATAAATATATTACCCTTCTGAATAATTATATGAAAAATTATATACTAAACTCACCTAAGCAAGTATAAATGTAATTTATGCATCTTGATTGGTAATTTGGTATAATATTATAAATAAAAAAAGTTTTACATGTTATTAGTAATGTAGTAGTATTTCTTTCAAAAAATATTAATTTTACATAATAAATAAAAATCTTCCTATTTATACATTTATTTTCATAAAATGGAGTTCATTTTGGAATTTTGGACATCGATATTATGTCAGGGTGAATTAATGATATTTTTAGAAAATGTTATGTTTTTCAGTGAATAGTAAAAATAAAGTTTTTGAGTTCAATATTGATCAAGTAGGTGTTCTTAAATTTCGTACAAGGCTATGTGTTCCATCTATTCTAAAATTGAATAAGGAGATGATGGAAAAACCTCATAGCTCAACATTATCTAAACATAATGGAAAAAAATGTATAAGGACCTTAGTTATCATTATTGGTGGGATAATAAGAAAAATTGATTAATAAAAAAACAATAAGGTCCATGTTATATCAGTAAGTGAATGAAAAGTGACAACTTCTTAAGGGGTTATTACAGCTACTACCCATACTAGCATGGAAGTTTTAAAATATCACTATAGACATTGTAAATGGTCTCCTAAAAACATCTAAAGGAAACAATGTGATATGGGTTGTAGTGGACTGCCTCACCAACACTTCCTATTTTATATCTATTTGGAAATATTTTTATCTTGATCAACCTTCTAGGATTTATGTGAACGAAGTGATAAGGCCTCTTGTAGTTCCACATTCTATCATATCTGATCGTGATCCGTGGTTCACACCAAAATTCATTAGAATTCTTAAACTTGAATTGTGTACCAAATTGAATTGTAGTTGGGACTATACCCCAAAACTAATGGTGAATCTAAATAGAATACTCTAATGGACATAATGGGAACATGATAAATAGAATTTAATGGTGGTTGGAATCAACAACTCCCATTTGTTGAGTTCTTGTAAAATAGCTTCTTCCACTCGAGCATTCAAATATCTCCCTATAAATATCTATATGACAGAAAATGTAGAACTCTTACTTGTTTAGAGTAATGTAGAGAGATAATGCTTATTGATCTTGATCTTGTGCTAGAGATGATAAAAATGATTCAGGACATCCAAAAACACATTAAGGATCCTCCGAGTTAGATAAGAGAAATACCAACAACCATCGAAGGAAAATGGAGTTTGATATCTGTGACATTGTATTCCATTGAATTTTTCCATGGAAGAGAGTCATGTGGTTTGGATAGAAAGATAAGTTAAGCCCTAGGTACATTGGCCAATATTAAATCATTGATCGCATAGGTGCAGTGGCCTAACAAATTTTACATTACCAAATATAGAACATGTTCATGGTGTTTTCCATGTATATCTCTTGAGGAAGTTCATAAATGACCCTTCATATGTACTAAATCCTAAGGTCATACAACTGGAACATGACCTATCATGGGAGGATATGTTGAGTGAGATCTTAGATCGTAGAGGCATGGATGAAGGAAAAAAGACTACCCACCTTGTTATGGGGTCGTGGAAGAGACAAAAATATGAAAAAGTAACATCAGAACCCATGGGGACTATGACGAAGAAGTACCCGCACCATTTCTCTACTGAAGGATTGAGTTGAAATTTTAGGGATGGAATTTGTTAATCGGGGAAAATGTAATAACTTAAACTTTTGAAAAATATTATATTTCCTAAAAATGTACATTTTACTGTGTCATAATAAATAAAACCATATTAGAATAATGGAAATGTGACCATAATGTTTTGAACATTATATTATAGTCTGTTAATATGACCATTTGAAACTATAAATTGTTTTAATTTTAAAATTATTGTTGTAAATATAAATAATACTGGATAATTAATGCAGAAATACGAGTCAATGACCTCATCTAGTAGACTAAGTTCGTACGATTAAATTTTTTCCAAGATTGTTAAGGGGGTTGTTTCACTTATATTTTTTATGGACCATGCCCAAGTCAAGATTCAAAATATTATTCTTGAATGAAATTTCTTATCATAGAAGTTCATGTAGTTAAAAATCACCAAATGGGAAATTTTTACTGAGCAGCCCCATGATTCCATCAACATTTCACACCTTACTCAATAGTCATATGAAATTGTTATAAGGGGATATATAATGAGACCATAGTTAATTTTTTTAATCGATTTAAATAAATATATTTTTTTTTATTTCTTATAATGGTAAAATAACAATCATTTTAGAATTTCAGATTTTAAAATTAATCTATGTTGAATTTTTGGTGTATTTTTAAGATGGTTTATATTATTGATTAATTTTGAAAGAAATAGTATTTTAAACAATTTTTATACTTTAAATAATTTGTAATGTGATATGATGTTCATAAAACGGACATACACTGTTGTGATCAGTCTGAAATTTGGAGTCTAATATGAACAACATAATTTTTGGTGAATAGTAATTTATAAATAAATATATTACCCTTCTGAATAATTATATGAAAAATGATATATTAAAATCACCTAAGGAAGTATAAATTTAATTTATGCATCTTGATTGGTAATTTGGTATAATAATATAAGTAAATAAAAGTTTGAGAAGTTATTAGTAAAGTATTATTATTTCATTTTGAAAATATGGATTTTACATAATAAATTAAAATTTTCCTATTTATACATTTACTTTCATAAAATGGAGTTTATTTTATAATTTTGGACATCAATATTATGTTAGGGTGAATTAATGTTATTTTTATAAATGATATGTTTTTAGGTGAATAGTTAAAATACATCTTTTGAGTTTCGGTTGTTTTTTATGACATCATAATTATGTAATTTGTAATTTAACATGATTCTAGACTCATTTAGATTAAAATATTATGTTATATATCTTATTTTTGAAAACACATTGGAAAATACCATGGGAAATCCCAGTGTTTTTTAAATACCACAGATGTGGTTTACTTGATAACAACTAAAAAACACAATCTCTTTTATTATAAATATAATGATATTACATGATTTTATTTGATTAAAAATTCATTACTCTATAAGATCTAATTGTTTTACATCCCAATTAGTACTTCACATAAGTCCCAATGCCCTAAAGTACCCAATCATAATGTTTAATATGTTACTTTTCAAGGAGAAATCTCAACTTTGCCTTTCCATTCATGGTCCCTTAATTTTATGTGTCTTCAAAACATCCATTTCAGGCTCTATTGTCTATTTTATCTATAAATTTTATATATTATGAGTATTTTATTAATTTTATATCCTTTCCCCTCTCTTTTTATTGTTTTCATAATCCATGTTTCATACCTGTTCTGCTTCTATATTTTCATCTTGAAATTTCTCTCTTTTTATCAAAAAATCTATTTGTTTTATTTTATGAATAGCCAAACATCTATATTTATTATTAGTATTCACATGGATGTAAAAATAGAATATCTTAATTCTGGAATTAAAAAAAATGAAACCCACCTTCATTTTTCATGGGAATTTAATTGCAAAAGGAACTTGTTTTAAGCACTTTGTAAAAGTGCATGATTTTAATATAAAAACCATTTATTTTATTCTCTATGGGTTATTTATGAAATTTTTTATTATTAAATATATGTATCCCATGAAAATAAATACATATTAAGGGTGATCCCTTATAGAACTCCAATACATTGGGTGTAGAAATTAATCTCTAGAGATGACTTGTTTTTTGATACATTGGTGAATAACCTGGTTAATTCTTATGAATCCTTAGGGATGGACCTTTGTGATATGATAATGAATGTATAAATTAAATTTTGTAGACAAATATTCATGTTATCATTCATGATACTCTTATTATATGACTCTATATCATTCCTATAATATATTCGTCATGTTTTTATTGATATTTCTCATGTTCACATGTTAAAAGTTTCAATTGATTTCCTTTATTGGGTCTTCTCCTAACCCTTTCCTTTGATGTATGTCCCTAGGTGATGAGAATCAATAAGTATACTTAGTTTGAACCATGATGAACCATTTCATGGAAAATAGAATATGTTTTTAATTATTTAGGTATTATATACCTCATTTCCAAGACACTATACTTTAAAAGACATTATATGTGTAAAATTTTATGATATTTTATGTAATAAATAGGCAGGATTCCATAAAAGATATTTATTAAAAAGTAGATATTTTATGAAAAAACATGATTAAGTGAATACAATCATGAATATGATCCAAATGTTGAGATAATGATGTTTTTATAATGATATGTTGGGTATTAAAAAATTAAATTATATACTATTTATGACCTTGCAACAGATTAATGATTTGATGGAAAATAAGCTTATGTTATCCTATGTAGTGTTTACAACATTATTGGATTTACTGAATATTTTAAATAAAATTTATTTTTATTCAAGTAATGAAGAAGTATGAATGTTTTCATTGTGTTTTTATCGTAATTTTGGTAATTAAAATATTTTCAAAAAATATATGGTCATCATATACACATGGTTTATATGTGAAATAAATATCCAATTCATGTTGTTTTGGGGTATTATTGAGACGCTGATTTTTGATATTTATTTTCTTTATTTCTGAGTTTTTTTATATACATTTTTTTTAGACATGGTGGATCAGAATGGAAAAATATTCATGAGATGAATTATGTTTAACTATAGATGTTATTGTATAATTTGTATTAATGATTCTAATATTATTATAATTATAAAAATAATGAATGACTTATCATTGTTTTATGGATATTATGATCCACTGGTGACTTGTAGATGACAAAATAATCTTGATTTCATATGATAATATATATTTTTTAAATTTATCATATCATAATAGAATTATTATATTGGTATAGTAAACTGGAATGAAATCAGGCTTACATAGCTTCTCTTGAAAATTCCAAATCATTGAAAAATGAACGTAAATAAAATTTTTATACTATTACCATCATTTATGATGATATAAATGAATTTTTTCAAACCTATTATGTTTATAGTTTTATTGTTGATGTTTTTCAAATGATAATTTACTTTCTTATGATAAGTTATTTTTGACACACACCTTTATTATTTGGACATCAATCTTTTCTTTCATGTCTCAATGTTCACATCCAGCCTATTGTCACTAATTTGAAAACCATGTATAAATTTTTCCATATGACCTTCACAAATACCTTTCTCTATTTTTAATAGGAATTTTTATTAACTCTTTTTATGTAGTGGGTTTCCCATAAAATGATTTTAAATTCAAAACCCCAGTTTATCGATCACAAGTTCAAATTATGAAGACAATATTTATTTAAGGGTGAAAAATGTAATACCCAAAGATTTTTTAAAATATTTTAAATAATATGAATTAAAAATTTTCAATAAATTTTGTTAAATGAAACATTTTTTTAGATTTTGTTACATGAGAATCTGATAGTATATTTCCTTACACACGACACCGAGTTTAAATGAAATGTGACAAATTATTTCAATATTTTCAATTAATATAAAAGATATCACCTAACAGTCCAAATGGTGTGTATGAATTAGATTAAAGAAGAATGAATATATATTATTTACAAATTTATATAAAATAATGTATTTGGTGACCAATTAATTAGAAATTAAAATAACAATTTGGAAATAGAGGGAATATATTTTCAAAAAAATTATGCACAGAAGTATGTTTTACATAAATAATTTAAAAAATAGTTTTTCAATTCTTATAATTAAATTTATATATAATACATTAAATCATGTTTTTAACATTCATATTATGAGTATTCTAAAAATAAATAATTATTAACCAATTTTTTCACTTAAAACATCATTTTTCTAAAAAATTATTCTGTCTCCTTTTGCTCACTTATTTTAATTTCCTTTCAAATTGTAAATAATTTATTAAAAAATTAATCTTCATTTTTATAATATTAATTTGTAAATTATATTGGTGTTAATTGTTTATTATTTTTTTAAATGATATATTTATCGGCGAATAGAGAAAAATCCTTGTATTTATTATAAATTTATATTTCATTAAAAATATTTAAAAAATTTAAAATTGATTCAATATGTTTCTAAAGGTAACTTTTTTTCAATTAAGTATCTAATAATATAATTTTAATAATTTTAATCAATTTCATATATAATTATTATATAAAATATTTTCAAAACATTGAAAATTTTCTATTTTCAAAACTACTTTCTCATTGCGACTATTGGATTAATTTTAGGTAATATTTTTTCACTTATTTAAATATTATTTAGAAAATTGTATAAAATATTTTGAATAAAAATAATTTATATTTTCCAATATTGTGAAATTAATTCTTTTGATAATTAATTATTAAATGAATAAAAATTATTTACAAAAGTTAAGATATCAATGGTTTTACCAGGGGTTAAGTGAAAATGATAAGCTGTTAAAAATAACCCAAAATTATAAAATTCCATTTTTAGGGATGTATATAGACCTTATAACATAAATTATTGATAATGGACCATTTTCGTTTCTTTTCAAGTTAAAAGGGTTGGTATACCTTTTTCATTTTAAAATATTACAAGTGTTTCACTCACAACACTAATAAAAGGCTACCCACTATAATATACTCCTAACACATAAAAAACAGTTTTTAATTCAAATACCTACCCAAATAAATTCACAAATTCCAATATCGCATCCTAAAATAATTATTTTCGTCATAAATCCATCCTAGGAATCATTTTGGTGCAATGAAAAAGAAGTTGTCTAATGACGAACATATGTCCCTAACCATGAATTTTATTTTTTTTATTACATTAACTCTTTAAATACATATTATAGAACTTTGATTTAATAAAATGCGTATATTCCATATAATTAGATGTTATTATTTTAATTTAATAATTTATATACATATCCTCATCCTTCAAATGGTTTATGACTTTATCATTCATTTGTACGATGAACTACCGCCTCGCAAACCGAAGTAAGTCATTTTCCATCACTAACTATAAATACTAGATATAATTATGGATTACATGTTTATATATGTTTTATTTATTAATTATTATATATCTTCAATTATAATAAAATATCTAAATTATTAGCGACCAAAATATTGGAAAAAACCAATGTGATGTGCTTTCATTTCTATTTAACATGGTTCGTGACAAGGGAAGACTAAAAATATATATATTATATTGGAAAAATATTTATTCTTTTTGAATTATGATATATCATATATTTATATACTTTCAAATAAATTGGAATACAATAATATCACCCGTGTATATGGTGTACTGCCGCATCACGAAACGATGTGGTTCATTCTCTAAATATGCATTACAAGGAGTGTAATAAGGATGGGTTTAAAAAAATCATGTGATATATATGAAAAAATATATTCTATAAAGTGAATATATTATTTACCTTTATTTTAGGTCATATATCAATAAAATAGAAATGGTTTTCTGGAGTACATACGGCTTGCTGTCTACCTAAAAGATCTATTAAATTTTATATCTCTAATTTTTATGGATTATAGTAAACAAATATATAATAAATATATATGATATTTATATCATTGTTATAAAAAATTCATATTTAGAAATGATGAAAGAAACAGGAATGAATATAAATAATTTAAACATACATGAAAAACAAAGCAGTTATTACTTAAAATGTTGTTTTATCAATTAATTATTGACAAATTGGTAAAAATCTTCATAAGTAAGTCATACATGAAATTATCCATATTATTAAGGTTCTTTAATAATTTTATAATAAGATTATATTTATTATCTAATAGTTTTAGATGTATATAAAATAAATTTGGACATATCGTAACATATTTTATCTCACTTTTTCACTTCTATGAATCACATACCATAATCATTATACAAATTCTTGACCGATCTATCGAGCTCCAAAAAGTACATTCTAAATCACTTTTGAAAAAATATGGGTATAAATAATTTAAATTTTGGATATAACAATAGATATCATTGTCAAGATGTTATACTATTGATCCAATGATCTACACTTCCCTATACCAGCTTGTTCTACTGTCTAAAGATAAATGCATGAGGTTGTTTATATTTTCGTCTACCTTCCCTGATTAGAACATGAGGGAATTATTTTCAAGAATTTGTGGGGTTGAGATCACAGTTATATTTTTGGAATTATCCAAATTGATATTGATTTACCATTTATTATTCCATTAAAATTTAGCTTGAATTATCACAATATTATTTAGGAGTATATTGGCCCTCTTACTGGGTTTATTCATGTGCATATGTATGCGTCTCTAAAACATATATAGTTTTAGATTGGATATGACCAAAGTGTAGAGGACCATGTTGAAAATATCTTCCTAGAAATAATCATCGTAAATGAACTATCCCTCTATCTATTCGGTTGCGTGAGGGGAATTCTAGTTCATATGTACTTTCTTCACAAAAGATGGTGTTTTATAAGAGAATATTGTTGATAGTTATGTATTGACATTACTTATTTGCTGAGGATTATGACTGATGGTTTGGTGCCCATTAGATAATTTGGCATGACGTTACATTCCCTCCTATGGATGATGGTATGAAATCCTAAATATTTGACCTGGACTATTCATCATCATTGGTTTCACTTCTTGATTCTTATTATATATTCAAAAAAATGAATAGGTTCATAAAAGATCAAAACATGGAGAAAAGTGGTAATTAAATAGTAGGATAAATCATTTTTTAGGGAGTTAGTGTCACAACTTGTTGATTCACCTTGACTTCAAGATAACATGAGCTCAACCAACATTCTTTCTAATCATGCAAACATCAAACTTTTATGTTCCCTTGATCATGAATTATATCCATTCTTCATAATATTTTCATGGGATGGGGGTAACACAAGTCACATGGGTTTGTAGTTTAACTGATTTTTCTATAATAAATTCAAAAATCTTTTGTAAAATTCCGTGAAATAAAAAACACTCTTGTATGTTGTGCTTAAACATTCAACGGAAGGCATAGAAATTAGTGTTATAAAGATCCAGCCTTAAAAAATTACGTACTCTTTAATTAAATGAATAATTCACATTGAGGATCCATTTAGGTTTAGTGTTTTAGTGATTTAGGCCATAAGTATTACATTACGTCTCAAAAGTTATAAAGTAGACACTTATACTCAGATTCCATTTTTTCACATAATAAAAACTCAAGAAAAAATGAGCCATGTCTAGTTCAATATTTTAGATATCATGACTTTTCCTTGATTCCACCCTTGACCCTATTCAACATTAAGTCTTGTGAAAATCATTTTCTGAACATAGTATGATCATAAAAATCTCAGTAAGGGTTATGAAAAAAAGAAAGTATACAATTTTCTATCAAAATATAATCTTTTTAACATACCTCATGAAATCATACGATTTGTGAATAACATATAGAATACCTAAATCATAAAGGTACCTTCTGGCATATAATACAAACATACGTTGTAGCTTTCACAACTACATAAGGTGTCAACATTGGAATACTCATCAAATTATATTACCAAAATCACTTTGGAGAAAAAATAACATTTACCTCCATCACATTACCCAATGCATTGGAGAGCTATCTTGGGATCACACACCCATGGTTTTTGATGGAACCACCAGTATACGTAAACAATTCCCAAGAACCATAGCATATTCATAATACATAAAAAACATAATGACAAGATATAATTTCTACATATCAATAACAATATATCATTTAAATATATTGACATAAAAAAATTCAAATTCAAAAACATTTTCAATAACAAAATAAGTAAAATAGTATATAATATTTATTTTCCTTTTAAAAACATTACGGCTTGTTAAGGTAGCCAATATCAAATAATACTCGCAGCGGTTGAGAGGTTATTGTCACCACTTATGTAAAAAGTAAACATTCTTTTTTGTCTTTTAGTAAAACAACTCATATAAAAATATTCCCATTGAATAAAATGGAACATCAAAGTTGTTTATAAACTAAATAAAATAATTTCTTGTATAAAATAAATATTCCACAATGAATGGAGATTCAGGCAAATACCCTTACCTCGTTTCTGACATGACCAATTCATTTTTTAATCTCTTGAATAATAAACTAATGTTAATTTAAAATTTATTATATACCTTTTTGAAGTTTATTATTCCTTTTATATAACTTATTTTAATTTTATAGACATTATTTAATCATTTAAGTTAATAATGTTCGTTTTTTTGATATTTGGTACATGTGTTAAAAATGAACTTCTTATATTTAAAAGTTTTATAGGTGTTCAAATGCCTATTATATCCTGAATGATATTAATGATTTAGATATCATATATATCATATATATCTATTATATATATGTATTTATAATAGTACATAACATTTGGAGGTAATAAATGAAATGCACCGTTAATGGAGACGGTAAGTCGTACGTACGCATGAACGCTACTTTAATTTCGTTTTAGTATTTTAATAGAATTAAAACATAATGATACATATATATATTATAATTAAAGTAAAATATAGTATATAATATCATTAACTTCATTCACTAAATGTCCCATATATGGTATTAACGAGTCATATCACATTAAGGGGTGCAGTAGTCCCCACTTCCTAAAATGAAATTATCATGTTTACCCATTATGGAATCCATAAAGGTATTATATAAATGAAAAATATTGAAAAAAAATTATAAACATAATATATGTCATATATAAATACAATTCCATCTAAATTTCCTCCATGTGAGGCAGTAAAAGATAATTGAACAATCATCGTTTCGTGAGATGTTTGTTTTCTATCCACGGAAACAGTATGTTATATAACAATTAGATGGAGGTGTGGGAAAGTGTAGTTCAGATCCTTTTCCTAAAAAAATCCTATTATATTGAACATAAATTTGTTGTTATAAAAGAATGTAATGAAAATAGTTTAGGGTTTGGAGATGTAATATAAAAGAAAATAATTTAAGAGAAACGGTTACCTTTAAATCGGGTAACTCCCTTTGGTTTTAACCAAAAAAGTTTTTTGATGTGCCTTATGCCTAAGGTAAGGCATTTAGAAGAAATATGGTGATATTGAGAGATTATTTGGGAATGTTTTAGATGGGATAAGGGGCTTGAGTGGTGTGATTAATGGGTTAGAAGATGCGTCCTTTTATAAGTGGTTTGAGGGTCTCTTTAGGGATGTTTGAAAATATTATTTTAGGATAAACTTATCATTAATTTAAAAATGTCCAAAACTCATTAAGTTCCTTGATAAGATGAATCAAGTTATAAATAAAATCATTCAATAAGAATTGGATAGGTTTTTTATATTTTTTTAATCATTATAAAATTATTTATTTAAATAATTTATTAATCAATTAAGCACTACATCATTATTGTATCATAAATAATTATAATTATATGATGTTTATAAATTATAAAACAAAGACCATAATGTATGAAATATTACTATATTTAAAAAGTTATTTATTTTCTAAGATATAATTTATATAACTCCGTGTAAAAATTACTTTAGTAAAAGATATTTGTTTATTTCATTTTGCCTTTACTTTATGTTAATTAAAATTATGTGTCATTATCAATCGTAAGTGGCTCCATGGGGTCCCAAAATTGGCCGAAGGATTCACATGGTTAGTCATTACTGTAAAAATACAATTTGGAAAAGTGTTTAGGTTATTTTTTATTATTATAATATTTTTTTTCCGGGAATTGTCCAATTTACCAATAACCGCGGTAAATAAAAGTCAAAAGTTAATATTAACCAAAATAATTTTCATCTTATTGAACAATATTTTTCATATTGAATAACAACCATGTATGTCGGATGTTCAAAATTCCATTCATATAATTGGTAAAATTTCATATAAGTGAAACAAAGTCATATTTCTAAATACTGCATAGTGGTCTCACTATTCACCATAAATTGATGTTTTTCAAAAAAAAACGAAAATATCAACTGATGCTATAATTGATATTCTGAATTAAAAAATGATGTATATTTTAACAATTTCAAAACATATAAGTTGGATTTATTAATTTATAATTAATTCTCGTTGTAAAAACTGATAAAATTTTTTTATGAAATAATATCTATAAAAAGATTGACACTTGTTTATGTCTAATTTCAAAGTGAAATTCATTTCAATGACCACCATTGGATTAAATTGTAAAAAATAAAATATAATTACACTTAAAATCCAATTAAAAAGACAATATATGCATATAAATAAAATTTAGTAAAAGTCATTTTTGAATTAAAATATAGTATTTTCACTATTCATCAAAAAATGAATTTTATTAGAAAAATAACAAAATTTTAGATAATGTAAATTTTGGTGTCCAGATTCTAAAAAATTATTATTTGGTTAAATTGAACATATTAATGTGACTAAACTATATTTAAAGTGGGATGTCCATCAAATGGCGTTAAGTCGGCCTTTTAATGAATATTAGAATATTTATTCTTAAAATCGAATTCTTTTCTTATTTTTAGCCTCTAACATTTGTTGGATAAATGTAAAAACATTTAACAAACATATATAATCATATTATACTTAGTTCTTTCTTTTCCACCATTACAACAGTTAGGCATTAACTACCATTTAAAATAATAATATTATTTTATTATTGTGCAACGTATGATTTCAAAAAATCATGTTGTTATGTATAGGTTATGCCATTGAACATAGCATCCCTATTATAGTAAACATAATATTTAATTCACAAATATTAATAAATATGAAAATTTCATATTTCATTATTTACCTGGGATGTTACATCTTTCCCCCTTTTGGAGATTGTGTTCTCGCAACTTTTATTCTCTTATAAAATAAGGGGGGATATTTATCCCTCATATCATTTTAATATTTCCACATTGTCTCTTAAACCATATTGTTTTTCCACAAGACATTTACCTAGTGATTCCCCTTATTCAAAAACATTTGATCTCATCGGTCACAAATCCTGACTAGAGGTTCCCCATAAGAGAGATTCTATTCAAACTACACATTCTATGTGCTCAAAACATGAGATGGATCTGGCATATACGTTCTCAGCACTGAAACATGAAAATCATTGTGTACCTGGGATAATCATGGAGGTAAATCCACTCTTTATGCTTCTAATCCAACTTTCTCCAAGGATTTCTTAAGGTCAATTTATCCACGGACTCAACATTCCCTTCTTACCAAAACGCATCACACTTTTCAATGGAGAAACTTTTAGAAATACATGACCACCTTCCTCATAAGAAAGATCCTTCCACAAAATATATGCATAATGTTTTAGCCTATTCTGAGTTGTTCAAATGTTCTTCTGAATCAGATGATCTTTTTTGGCCATCTCTTCTACCAATTTTTATCCCATCAGTATCCTTTCACCTACTTCATCCCAATAAAGATAGAGTTTGACACTCCATCCCATATAATGCCACAAATGGATCCATTTGTATACTGCAATGAAAACTTTTATTATTAAAAATTTAACCAAAGAAGTATTTTGGTCTCAACTTCCCTAGAAATATAGTGAACAAGCATGTAGCATATCCTCTAAGGACTGAATTGTTCGTTATGACTGCCCATCTTATTGAGGATGAAAATCTATACTAAAATTTAATTTAGCACCAAATGACCTCTGAAGGCCTTTCCAAATGTTATATGTATATCTATGATTATGATGAGACACAATGGATAGGGGAACACCATGAAACTAGACTATCTCTTTAACATACAACCGAAAAAGTAGATCTACAGACAAAGTATCTCGAATAGGATGAAAATGAGTAGATTTAGTCAATTGATAATCAATAACCCAGATAGCATTATTACCTTGAGATGTCTTAGGAAATCCTTCAATGAAGCCCATGGATATATTCTTCCATTTCCACTCTTGAACCGGTAAATACATAAGTATATATTTCGGTAACTTCCTCTTTGTTTTAACCTGCTGAATAGTCAAACACATCATTGTAAAATTAGCAATATCTCTTCTCATTCCATCCCACCAGTAATTCTCCTGAAGATATTTTTACATCTTAGTACATCAAGGATGAACTGAAAACGGAGAAATATGAGCTTGACATAACAACCAATTATTCAACAATGAATCCCAAGGCACATATAATATCTTTAAAAATATCAAAATTAAATCATTATAAATGACAAAATTAGACAACTTACCCTTCTGAACAAACTCTACATTTTTCTGCAACTCACTCTCTTCCTTCTTCCCATGATTAATTCTGTCTGAGAGGGATGATTTCGCTGACACCGGAAATGAAATAGAACCGTCAACTTCTATGAAAAATTTCATCAAATCAAAATCAAAATGATCTCATTCCAAATGTATCATGGTTAATAAAGCATTATTTTTCAACTCAAAGCATCAGCCACTTTATGTTATTTTTCCAGATGGTAAATGATTGTACAATCATAATCCTTGATTAATTCCATCCATAACCTCTATCTCATGTTCAATTATTTTTTAGTTGATATGGGCATTAAACTTTTGTGGTTAGTATATATTTCACATTTTAATCCATACAAATTATGCCTCCAAATTTTTAAAGAAAAAAAACCGCATCTAATTCAAAATCATAGGTAGTGTAATGTAACTCATGAGGTTTCAACTGACGTGAACAATAAGAAATTACTTGATCATTCTGCATAAGGACACAACCAAGTCCATTCAATAAATTATAAATGTAAATAACAAACGTAGCATTTCTGGAGGTAGTGCCAAAACTGGAGCATTCACCAATCTTTTTTTCAATTCCTGAAAAAAGTCAACAAATTAGTTTGTCCAAATAATCTTAACACCATTTTGACTTTAAATAGTCATTGGACTAGATAATCAAGAAAAATTATCAAAAAACATCCAGTAATAACGTTCCAAACCAAGAAAACTATGAATATCAGTTATATTTGTGGGTTTTTTCCCATTCTTCAACAGCTTTTTTAGCAGGATCAATATTTATTCCATTTTTTTAAATAATGTGACCCATGAATGAAATTTTTTGTTACCAAAACTCTCACATTATAAATTTTCAAAACCTCTTCTTTTCTTTTATGTTTTTTTAAAATAACCCTTAAATGACATTAATGATTTTGTTCACTTTTAGAATAAACCAAGATATTGTCAATAAACACAAAAACCATTTATCACTTGATTCAACTGATCCATCACTACAACAGACTATTCAATTCTGATTCTAACCATCTTAGGATTATGATTTGGAATTTCATTTCCATCTGTATGCCTTCCCAACATAGCTTCCTTCTTTTCTCTATGAAAACCCATTATGAACATAGAGATATCTTAGGAGAAGCTATATGGTAATCTATATATTCTATATCATTTCAATATTGACATAAATTACTTTTTCGACATTAATTTAACAATACAATAACTCATAAAGTTATCTAAACTGACCTCTAATACCAACTATAAGGACCAAGCAATAAAAATTTCATAATTGTGAATTAAATGAATAATTCACATTAAAGATATTTTCAAGTTTAGAGTTTTATAGAATTAGGCCATAACTGTTACATTACATTTCAAAAGTCTCAAGGTATACTATTCTACTCAGTTTCCATTTTTTCACAAAATAAAATCTATTGATAAAAAGGTCATGTCTAGTTCTATGTTTTAGAAGCCATGAATTTTTCTTGATCCCATCCGTGATCCTATTCATCTTTATGTCCTGTGAAAAACATTTCAAAACATGGGATTAGTATAAAAAGATCAGTAAGGGTAATCAAATAAAGAATGTAAACATTATTCCATAAAAACATAAGCTTTTTAACATACCTCCTGAAATCATATGATTTATGAATAACACATAGAATACATAAATCATAAAGGTAACTTGTGGAATACATAAAATTTCTTACGTTGTAGCTTTTATAGCTACATAGGGAGTCAAATTTGGAATACCATCACATCATATTCCCTAAATCTCTTAGAAGAAACATTAATATTTACCTCTGACATGTTACCCAATGAATTGGTCTCCCTCTACCCAGTTAAAGAGGTCTTTGCTTTCCTTTAATAATAAAATGAGGCATCGGCCCCAACATTTTAAAAAAACTGTTACCCAATGAATTTGATAGCTATCTCAAGCTCACCTAGCCTAGGTTTTTCACAGAATCACCCATATACGTAAACAAAGCCCACGAACCATAACATATACATAACACAAAAAACAAACATAAAGGAATGATAAAATTTCCACATATCAAGCACAATATATCATTAAAATATATTGAGATAACAATATCCATTATCAAACCCATTTTCAAAACCGAAATACATAAAATAGTATATGGTATTTATTTTCCTTTTAAAAACATTACGACTTGTTAAGAAATCCGAGATCAAATAATTCTCACAGTGGAAGAAAGGTCATTGTCACCGCTTACGTTAAAAGTAAACATTCTTTTTTGTCATTTAGTAAAACACCTAATATAAAAATATTCCCATTGAATAAAATTAAAAGAAAATAGTTTTTATACACCATATAAAATAATGTCATGTATAAAACAAAATGTTCCTCAATCAAAGGAGATTGAGATGATGTCCCTTCCCTCATCTCCGACAAGACCGGTTGATTCTTTAATCTCTTAAATGATAAACTGAAGTTAATATAAAATTACTTAAGAATCGTATTCAATTTTATTATTCATTATATATCACTTATTACCATGCTATAGACATTATGTAATCATTTATGGTAATAATGGTTGTTTTGTCGATATTTGGTACTTGAGTCAATAATAAACTTCTTATATTCAAAAGTTGACTATGTGGTCAAAAGTCCATTTTTTTATAATGATATTAATTACATATATATCATATATATATATAATATATCCAATATATATATTTATATTAATATTTATATGTATAAAAGTACATAACATTTGGAGGTAAGAAAAGAAATGCACCGTTTTTGGAAACGGTAATCCGTACAAACGCATGAATTATACTATAATTTCTATTTCATATTTTAATGGAAAAAAACATAATACTAAATAGGTATGTTATAATTACACTATAGTATCATATATAATCATATTAACACCATTCTTTATATGTCCCACTTTTGCAGTAACGAGTCATATCACTTTGAGGGGGCGGAAGACCGCACTTCCTAAAATGAAAATGTCACATTACCCATTAGGGAACCCATAAAGGTATTCTATAAATGATAAATAAAGAATCCTATAAAACATACTCATAATATATATCATATATAAATATTTTTCTATCATAATGGCCACCATGAGAGCCGGTAGGATATAATTGAACCCTCATCGTTTCATGAGGCATTAGTTTTCCATCCACAAAAACTGTATGTTCTTCAGCCATTATATATAGGTGTCTGTAATTGTAGTTCGAATCCTTCTCATGAAAAATGATATTAAATTTATAATACTAGTTTTTAAAAAAAATATGTAATAGAAAGAGTTTAGGTGTTGGAGAAGTAAAATAATTGAAATTAATTTAAGAGAAACGGTTACCTTTAAATTGGGTAACTAAATTTGTTTGAACCAAAAGAGTTTATTGAAGTGCCTTCTGCCTACACTAAGGCTTCTAGATGGAATATAGTGATTTTTAGAGATTATTTGAGTAGGTTATAGAATAGCCAAAAAGATTTAGTGGTTTGTGAAATGGTTTAGAAGTGACGTCCTTTTATAAGAAGATGATGGGCTCATTAGGGATGTTTGAAAATATTATTTTATTTTAAACTTATATTCAATGAAAAAAGGTCCAAAGCTCCATAAATTTGAATATAAGATGACTTGTGTTCGAAATAATCTAATCCAATAAGAATTGGACAATTTTTTGAACTTTTTTAATCATTATAATTTTATATATTTAAATTATTTATTAATGAGGTAAACACCACATCATTATTGTGTCATAAAGAATAATATTTAATTGATGTCTAAAAATTTAAAAAAATACCATTATGTAAGAAATCATTTTAGATTTTAAAAAAGTATTTATATTTGAATTCATAACTTATATAAACAAATGTAAAAGTTACTTTACTAAAATATATTTGTGTATGTCATTGATTCCTTCACTTTAAGTTAATTAAAATAAAGTCTCCTTATCACACTTAAGTTTCTCCATGGGGTCTGAAAATAGACCCAAAGATTTCTATAGTTAGACATGAATCATCAAATAAGGTTTAGACATGTGTTATGGTAATTTTGTATTATTATAATATTCTTTATACCTTGAATTAACCTATTAATCATTAACTGTGGGAAATAAAAGTCAAAGTTACAATTCACCAAAATTATATTTTTATTTTATTAAACCATGTTTTACTTACTGATAACAACAATTTATGTAATATTTTGGAAATTCAATTTATAGATGAGGTAAATTTTCATTTAAATGAAAATGTCATATTTTTAACTACTACTTTGTGGCATCACAATTCATCAAAAATTGATGTTTTTCAGAAAAATACCAATAATTAAGCCTAAGCTATATTTGATATTCTGAATTAAACAATGATTTCTATTTTAAAAAATTAAAAACATAATAGTTGGATTAATTATTTTAAAATTAATTCTTATTATCAAAACATATAGCTTGTTTTTATGAAAAAATATCTATCAAATGATTGACACTTCTTTATGTCCAATTTCATTGTAAAATTAATTCCAACGAAAACAATTGTATTAAATTGCAACAAAATAATCTATAAAAAAAATTAAAATGAATTAATTTTATAATCTAACCATAAAAATTTCTTATATTAAAAAAAATTTGAATTAAAATAATATATTTTTCACTATTCATCAAAAATGTATTTTTTTTCTGAAAAATACCCGAATTTTACCCAATGAAAATTTTGGTGTCACAATTCTAAAAAAAAATTATTTGGTTATATATAATATATAAAATTGACCAAAACTAGATTTAAAACGTGGTTTCCATCAAATGGCGGAAAATCGATCATTTAGAGAATATTATAGTATTTATGCTCAAAATCGAGTTCTTTTCTTATGTTAAGCCTCTATCTTTTTTTGGATAAATGTAAAAATATTTATAAAACCGGTATAATCATATTTTAGTTAGTTATGTTCATTCATGCCATTACAATGGCTAGGCGTTAACTACCATCCAAAATAATAATATTATATTTTTAGTGTGCAACGTAAGATTTCAAAGAAACTCGTTGTTGCTTATCTGGTAACTCATCGATCATTGCATCCCCTTTAAAGTAAAATTTATATTTAATTCACAAAAGATTAATAAATATGAAAATATCATATATATTTTTTACCTGAGATGTTACAAGTGCAGTCTCTATGGCCAAAATCTTTAGGATTATTAGGATATAGTAGCTTCGGTAGATTATTCTCTATAGCTTTAATGAACAAACTAGGAATCTCCTCTTTTCAAAAAGAATAAATTGATATCATTTTGACCATTATATGGAGGGTACCTCTACTATTTTATCCCTTCATAAGGATGAGACTTTTATATTTGTTATCATTCAGGGGATCTAGGAAAAAATAGGTGTTTATTGGCAGTTTATCCAATCGCTAAATCATGTGTTGGTATTCATTCAACATTGGTATTTCAAAACTGGAGAATAATGATTTAGGGGTAGTTTTTGAATATCTATGGAACCATTTACGAGATGTTTAAACTATCATTAAATTATTTGATGAATGTTTTATTTATTTTTTTAAATTATCTTTTGACATTCGTAATTAATTTTTTTTTAATACTTTATAATTGTCCAAATTAATTTACTGTTAATTTATTTATTTCTTATTAATTACTTATTTTATTAATTCATTATTTTTGGGATAATTTATTTATTTTTTGTTATAAATATTTCTTATTAATTTATTAATTCTCATAATTTATTTAATATTAAAAATTATATTTAATTTTTTTTATTTATTATTCATATATGTAGATTTTTTTTTTATTTTTTATTTTAAATTGAATAAGAACATGAATTCATATGTCATATTTAGAAATTCCTCATTGGATGAGATTTGAACCTCATACCTCTTGCTTATTCTTTGAAGACATTACCACTCCAACATGATCATCATGATGCGAATAAATATAATCTAATATATATATATATATATATATATATATATACTGATTGAAAAAAATAATACATTATAAATAGATACAAACTAAATAATTAATAATTAATAAGAAACTATTAATATTTAATAAATTTTTTACTAATTAATAAATAAAATAAAAAAGAATAATAAATGAATAAAATAAAAATGAATAATATATATATATATATAATTTTTTAATAATTGGTAAATAATGATCGGGTAAATGTAAATAATAAACTATAAATAAAAAACAATAAATAGTAAATAATAAATACTAAATAATGAATAATGAATAATGAATAATAATTAATAACTTATAAATATATAATATAAAATATGAAATATATATTTTATATAGGTTTTGGGCTCTCATCTTCAACAGAGAGCTCCTCAGATTTCGTAGGGTTTCAACCATGGTAGTTTCTTTGACAGCATATTTAGTGGCTTCTTCGACAGCATCTTCTTTTCGGGAACCATCATGCAATGGATCTATTTAAGCGGCACCTCCTCCCTCTCCTCCTCACACCAATTTGAGCATTCACGCTCATCCAACCCCTGAAAAAACCTCTTCTCCACTTCCCTAGAATAATCCTAGAGGTTCTGGTCTTCTTCAAAGACCAATCTTAGTGCCCTAAGTGGAGGATTCAAAGAGGCGTGTCAAAAAGAGGTAATATCCACAACCGATCTTTTTCAATTTCTTTCTTCTTCAACTTCTTCTTTATTAGGTGTTTCAATGTTAAGGTAATAACATCCGTATTAATTAAATACTGATATGTTATTACAAATATGAAACAACCCTATTCCACCTTCTATCCATCCTACGGAAAATGAAATCACTGCGTGTGCGTACGTACGGAATACCGTCTCCACGCCGTGGTGTAATGTATTTTCCACCACCACCTTACTTGTATGGGTATAATGGTATATAGAGAAACTATATATGATTATTATAATGTTATATTGATACTGAAATTGTATAAATACACTTCAATACAATTCCACAATCATGGTAACAATATCATCACTCGTGCTTACGTATGGCCTACCGTCTCCACGATGTGATGTGACTCATTCTACATGATCTTCATTACATAGTAATTATATAAATGAATTGAATGAATAAATATGATATATTTTACACTAATACTATTCTGGATATAATCTATCTATAACCCAACAAGAACAATAAGAATTTATTCGGCAAAACATGCAATAGAACAAAAAGCAATAAAGACCCGAATAACAAGTAACAATGAAATATAACTAATAAGAAGTTAAGAATATGACAATATATGATATCATATCAATAAGTATGATTCTGGAATAAGTCAATAACATTATTTAAATCATTATACAGGAGCTTCGGACATGTACGAATCAAATCGTACATAAGGTAAGGGAAAATATCACAATCTCATTTTTATCCGAGATTGATTATACTTTGGTATTTACTGGGGTGTATTTATCATCCACATCCATGTTCCTTCAATATGTAATATTATTCATATCCTCCCACAATTGTTTAAATCCAATTTTACCCTTTGGTATTTTTTTAGTAAATAATATGAAAGGAATCTTTTGTCGAATGAGGTACTTTTTGACTTTTCGGCCAAAGTACGAGAAAAATGTTTTTTTAACTTATACGGAATATATGGATTCATAAAACATTATTTCAATGAAGCTTCTTTTACATGTTTTCATGTTTATTTTTAATTAACTTCTTTTAGTTTTAAATTATATGACATGTTAAGAAAGGAAAATGTTTTTGAAGTAGAAAGGATATTTTCCTCAAGAATGGAGTTCAAATGTTTTATCAAAATTATTTTCCATCTAAGATAATATAGGGTTATGTTTTTATCCCTATTATTACATTGATTTGATTATGTTGTGATGGAATTATTTTTATGAATTCCTTCACCTTATATGATTTGTTTTATGATGTCATGATGTTTCAAGAATCCCATTTTTATTACATGTGTTATGCGATGATGTATGATTTATGATTATGTGGCACACATAAGAAAGGATTCATTATGAGATGGGTGGGACCTATATCTCCCTCGAGTGCATTGGGTAAAGATTTATATCTCATGAGATAGACAGGGCCAGAATGAAAGGTCATTCTGGTTCAGTGATATAGGACTGAAACGAGGAGTGAACCTGGTTCAGAAATGGACTTTTTCTGCTAAGATAGTCTTGGCAATGAGTCATGACTAAAAAGAAATGATTCTCTATGATTATGTGTGCATGCCACAAAGTTTCAAGATTTATGTTATGATTATTGGGATTTCATTTTCACTTCTATGATTTATCCCGTGTTAAGATATTATGAACTCTTTTGCAGGTTAAGATTTTCAAAAGGTTATGATGTGATTGATATTTCTTTTGTTTACCCTTACTGAGCATTTGAGCCCAGCCCTTTTTATGTTTTTTCCAAGGTCAGGAAGAAGAATATTAAGTAGATATGCGATAAAAGACTCTAGATATGATGAAGTAAATGGGAGACACTATAGAAGATTTATGGACCAGTTGTTTATGTTTCCCAATTTCTAAAGACACTATACCTATACGGTCCTTTTGTGGTTTTTGTTATATGTTGTACAAAGTATGATTCAATTATGAAGTAATAACAATGTATGTAAAGTATGGGTCATTATAAGAACAGGATGATATGCACAGTAATCAATCCACAGAACAACAAGCAGAAGTGAATCATACAACTAACCACAACAAGAACCCCTCTGGTCTTATCTAATAAGTACCAACAAACCTCTAGGCTGTGCACTCAGCCTAACCCTCTGGTTTGGTCATACGAAATTACAAGACACTCTGGGGAAACTTGCTCGGTCAATTCCCCATATAGTCTAGGGTAGTCAGGGACTCTCTGAGGAAGATCATGCGGTCTAACCCTCTTATAGCCAAGGTCTAGAAACACTCTGAGGAAGCTCGCTCAGTCAATTCAACCTATAGTCTCAGGTCTATCATATACTCTCTAAGTAAGATCTACCATTAAATTTCTTCTCTAGCATCAAAAAGGATTTAATGAAATTCAAACAAGTGAATACTCTCTGAGAAAGCTCACTCGGTCTACCCTCCTGTAGTCTATAATATCCAAGACTCTTTGGGAAGCTGACTCGGTCTATCCCATGCCGTCTATAACATCCAAGACCCTATGGAAAGCTCACTCGGTCTATCCCATGTAGTCTATAACACCAGTTTCACACAGTCCCATGCCAGTCAGTGCATAATAATGCTATAAGGCCAATGTACACATATAGAGTTACAAGGTTAACCAGTCTACAACAAAACAATAATGTCAAGAACATCATTCCATCTGATAGAAAAATGCATGGAAACCAGGTATATTGACCAAAGGATAACAATGAAAAGGCATGGGAAAAACATTCAAGTACAGCAATCATCCTCAAACATGATCAAATTACTTCTATACAAGCATACAATCATGGCTTGAAAACAAAAGGAGAAAAACTATAACACGCAATAACCCGTTCATGGGTATTTGTGGAATTTGAATATAAAACTCAAAGACGTCTAAAGGTAAGGCAAATACCACCAACCTTGATGTTAGGAGAACAAAATACTTGAACCAAAAGGCTTGATTCTTTTTATTATGTCAATGAAATATGAAAACTCACAAAACGTTCAACACACAATATCTTGAGAAAGAGGGAAAATCATGGAATGAAACTCAAGAAGAAGAAAGAGCTCACCAATGACAGGTCTGACCAAGAAATCAACAAAGTTTTTATGGTCAGATTCCTGTGAGTCAGCCTTTCAGGAGCTGAAAGAGAGGTTGACGTCAGCACCGATACTAGTCTTTCTAGAGCTAGTCAAGAGCTATAAAGTCTACTGTGATGCTTCAGGTGTTGAATTGGGAGCTATGCTTATGCAGGGAGATGGAGTCATTGCGTACTGGTCTTGGAAGTTGAGGACACACAAGAGGAACTACCCGGCACATGATATTGAGTTGGAAACTGTTGTACATGCCTTACATTGTTTGAGACATTACCTTCTCGGAGAGCACATTGTGGTTTTCACTGACCACAACAGTCTCAAGTACATCTTCACTCAGTGAGATTTCAATCTGAGACAGTGTTGGTGGGTCGAGTATATTCAGTCATTCGACTATGAGCTTTCCTATATGCTAGGAAAAGGCAATGCAGTGGTTGATGCGTTGAGCAAGAGAACTCAGATTCAAAAGGTTAATGAGGCTAGTAGTGAGTGGATGCTTATGGCTCTGTTCTCTGAGATTCATTTGGAGGTGCATGATAAATAGGGGTAGACTTTTCTTTATTCTGTAGCTATTACCTCTAATCTTCGTGATTGGGTGCGGATGAGGCAGCTATCAGACTCAGAAGGCCTAGTCCTGCAAGAGAGTGTGTCATGATAGGACCCTCATCCTGGATGGACAGTGGCTGAGGATGAGATCTTGTGTTTCTAGGGATGTGTATGGGTGCTAGTAGACATACGCGAGGAACTGATGTAAGTTTTTAATTCTTTAGTTTGGGAAGTTCATCCTGGCATCGCCATGATGTTTCGTGATGTACACTGCCAATACTGGTGTCCAGGTATGAAATGAGATGTTGTTGGGTTCATCATGAGATGTTCCACTTTTCACCAGGTGAAAGCGGAGCATCAGCGACCAGCATGGCATTTATAGTAGTAACCCATTCCCGAGTGGAAGTGAAACGATTTCATGATGGACTTCGTGACCGTGTTACCAAGGTAACCTCGAGGGAGTGATGCTCTTGTGATTGTCATCGACAAGATTACGGAGGATTCTCACCTCTTTCTAATCAGGGAGACCTTTAGTGTTCATGATCTGGGGAAGTTCTACATCTGATAGATTGTGCGTCTGCATGGAGTTCCACACTCCATTGTTTCAGATAAGTATATGTGTTTTACTTATCTATTCTAGCAGGGGTTTCAGAAGGCTCTGGGTACACATGTACTTTTGAGTACAGTATACTATCCCCAGACAGATGGCCAGTCTGATCATACGATCCAAGTGCTTGAGGATATTCCCCGACCATGCATTCTATACTTTAGAGGTTCATGGAAGAATAATATCTCACTTTTGGAGTTTTCCTTTTACAATAGTTTTCTAGAGACTAATCTGAGGGAACCTTACAAGGATTTTTAAGGTAGGCAATGCCGATCACCTTTGGGATGGCTTGAGGCAAAAGAGGCAGCATTGCTGGGACCTCGTCTTATTTAGGAGACCTCATAGCAGATCGAGTTGATTTGGAAGAAGAAGGCTATAGCACAGTCTCGACATAAGTCTTATGTTGATCATAGGAGACGACCTCTAGATTTCAAGGTCGAGGATTGGGTTTTCCTATGTGTCGCAACGAGGTTGGGACACAAGAGGATTCAGAGACATGGTAAGCTTTCACCATGGTACTCAGGCCGTATGAGGTGTTGGAGAGATTTGGGCCGGTTGCCTATCGGCTATTGTTAGCTCAGAGGTATCGGGCTATGCATGACATCTTCCACGCTTCTCAAGTCTGATGTTACTTTTCAGGCCTGTCATATGTCTTTCAACTCGAGGAGGTAGATCTAGAATCGGATGCGTCGTTTGAGGAGCATTCACTGTGGATTGTCGATCATAGTACGAATTTTCTCGATGGCTGGTATGTTCCTCTCGTAGGGGTGCTATGGAAACACGAGCGAGTACCTGACAATACCTGGGAAAGGGAGGCCGATGTACGATCGTAGTGGCCCAAGTTGTTCGTGGTTTCTTCTTCTATGCCTCGCTAGAGAAATTCGGGGACGAATTTCATTAAGGGGGGAAGTTTGTAAGAAAATAGATCTCCGTTTTGGGTATGTTTTTCCATTTCTGTTCATTTCATAGAAATAGAGGAAAATCTAGAAATCTTTATAGTACAGGTCATGTACTTTATATGTACACACCGTGTACAT
This sequence comes from Viscum album, assembly GCA_963277665.1. Lineage (NCBI taxonomy): Eukaryota > Viridiplantae > Streptophyta > Magnoliopsida > Santalales > Viscaceae > Viscum > Viscum album. The sequence goes on from OY728133.1 coordinate 1,678,821,545, forward strand.
TGATGCAGTGCCAAGCTGTGTGCTGGCCATGTTTGGGCAACACACACTTTGTGTAGGGGCAATGTGAAGGCCGTGTAAAGTGGAGTATGGAAAAGCTAAGTACAGAACGTGTGACCCAGAAGTACATGCTGCATACTTTATTTTTTTCATTAAATAGACTAGGGCCGCATCTAATCGATGAAAATGTCTTCTTCTCCATGTTCATTGACTGAGTGCGCCCATATGACTGCAAACATCCTCCAAGCCCCAAGCCTCCGTCTCTTTGCTAAATCGACCACCGTTGATTTTGTTGGAACCACAACGGTGATCTGTTTATTCTTCTTGAGTTTCATTACATGATTTTCCCTCTTTCTCCTGATAACCTTGGTTGAATTTTTTGTGCATTTTCAGAGATCTTCAACGTTCTAAGGAGAATCAAGCCTCGTGATTGATGTATTTTGATCTTCTAGCATCATGGTAGGTGGTTTTTTCCTTACCTTTAGAATCCTTTGAGTTTTATGTTCAAATTCCACCAATACCTATGAATGGGGTATTGTGTGTGACCATTTCGCCCATGTTGTTTTCCTTCCTTGCTTGTATGCTTGTGTAGAGGTAATTTGATCATGTTTGTGGATGATTTTTCTGCTTCTATTTTTTTCCCATGCCCGGTTCTTGTTAGCCTTTGGCCATTATACATGTTTTCCATGCCTTTTTTTGTAGGATGGAATGATGTTCTTGACATGCTTCTTTTATTGTAGACTGGTTATCCAAGTATCTCTATAGGAGTACTTTGGCCTTATAGAATTATTATGCACTGACTTGCATGGAACCGTGAGAACCTGGTGCTATAGACTATAGGGGGTAGACCGAGTGAGCATCCCAGAGAGTCTTGGATGTTATAGAATACACGAGATAGACCGAGTGAGCATCCGAGAGAGTTTTGGATATTACAAACTACAGGAGCGTAGACCGAGTGAGCTTTCTCAGAGAGTCTTTACTTGTATGAATTTCATTAAAACCTTTTCTAGGCTAGAGAAGGAATTGACTGAGAGTTCTTCTTTAGAGATTCTATGATAGACCTCATAATATAAGAGGAATTAACCGAGCGAGAATCCATAGAGGGCTTCTAGACTTCGGGGCTATAAGAGGGTTTGACAGTGTGATCTTTCTCAGAGAGTCCCTGACTACCCTAGACTATAAGGGGAATTTACCGAGTGAGCTTCCATAGAGAGTCTTGTAATTTTGACTGACCAAACCAAAGGGGTTAGGATGAGTGCACTGACGAGAGGGTTGTTAGTACTTCTTGGATAGAACCAGAGGGGTTCTTATTGTTGTTAGTTTTTTTCTTTACTACTGCCTTTTGTTCTTGGGATGGATTACTGTGCATATCATCCTGTTCTGCCTACTGTTTACTACTTGCTGATTACTGATGTTGTTTTCTGTTTACTGTAATTTTACCTACCATGCACTCACTAACTGTTAGGCACAGATCTCCAGGTGGTTGCCTACTGGGATTTAGTCTCACACCATATTTGGGATTGTTTTTTGGGCCCAAGAAGACTATGTTGTTGTAGGTATTGACAAGGGGAAGTGCCCTTCGACTATTGGTGCTTGATTTCATTGAAGCATGAGAATATGGGACTAAGCCGAGGCTTGCGATGCTAAGGAGTTTCTTATTTGTTTCCCTCTAAACTTTGGTTTAGTTTTGTATTTAGCAATGTGACTTGTTTGGCTGTATTCCTAGACATATGTATCATGCATCATTTCATCTATACATGTGTTCTCTGGTTGTTTATTGTTTTAGTCTTCCATTGTTGATTGTTGTTGGATATTTATTGCTTCCGCTATTGTATTCATTATTTACTTCTAATGTGTACTCTGTCAATGAGGGCATAGTTTCCCCACTATCATACCCAAGGCCCTCATTGCTAGTCGGCAGCCTCTGGCATTCAGGGAAATGTGCTAGAGGCCTTGTGATCAACTAGGTATGTTGTGCCTCTGGTGGCTTCCGGAACCAGGATGTTATAGGAATTATACAAAACTTGAGACAAGATCATATTTTTTTGAGAATAATGAGGATGTTCATTGGTATATTACATAATCTTCTCAGTTGTTGGATCATACTCCTACAACACCCGATAGTTATAAACAATTTCTAGAAGCTATCATACAATAAAATCATATCTCTAAAGAATTCCATAATATTGGTCATAATTTTCCATCCATTATGTACAAGAGGCTCATTTTCATAATCTTCTCAATTTTGATGTACTTGAGATTGTTTGAGACACATTCTCAACACTCCAATGGTCCAACAACTCTTGAATTGAAGAAATAGATGGTCATTATAATGATAGTCCTCTTCACAGAACTGTGGAGATAGATCACCAAGACTCTACACCTAATACCAACTGTGGTCAATCTCCTCATGATGATATCCCCCACAAAAATAAAAATCCCCCCCTTTGAAGAAAACTATGTATAGAGACACTATAAATAACTCTAATTAGTGATTCCGTATCAGTGTTTTAAAGTGTCACTAATTAATTTATATAAATTTATGTAAAAAATTTCTAAAACGGTGACTCTTATTTACTAACATTTATAAACATTCCTAATTTAGTGATGTTAATAAACTTCACCATATAGAGATCCTTTTAAACATTACTAAATTAGCGATGTTTATAAATGTTTCTGTTTAGTGACACCTCATTCACCTATGTTTTTTAGAAACACTGGTAAATAAACATTGATAATTTAGCGACATTTATAAACATCACTATTTAAAGACACCACATCTACTAGTGTTTTTTACAAAGGATATTATTTTTTGAATTTTATCATATTTCCGAATAGGAAAAAATATAGTATAATATAACATTTTTTTTGGATTGAATTTTTTTTTTATGTTTTTATTTTTTTAACAATTTAAAAAATATAATACAACTTTTATACCCCTTTTTTCTCCCTCACAAATGCATGTACACCCCTATAGACCCCCTCAATTTCTCTCTCCAATACCAGGATACAGACAACGGCTCACCTCCCCTCCAATACTTTTCTCTCTCATATTCATACCCATGTAGACCACCACTCCCATCTCATATTCCCACACATCCATCTGCTTTACATTCCACACCTGACACCTACAAGAATTTCAATCCCGAAAAAGCCGATATAAATTTTTGACTTACCAAAATTTGACCCCTAAACCTCATTCATCTAACATAAATGAATTAAAAACTCACCTTTTTAATTATTTAATTAAAATATTTATTATATATATATATTAGAATATAAAAAATAATATTATATATATATATTAATATAAATATATTTATAAGTTTATATTTTATATTATATATTTTATGATTATCTAAATATATGTTTATATTTTATTTTATATTATATATATGTGTTTATGTATTATATTTTATATGTATGTTTATATATTATGTTTATTTATAAATATTTATTATATATATATCTGTGTGTGGTTGTGTGTTTTTATATTATATATATATATATATATATTTGTGTCTGTGTGTGTTAATATATATGTTTATGTATATGTGTCTGTATATACATATTAATTTGTATATACATATATCTAAATATATGTGTCTGTGTTTATATATGTTGGTTTTTATTTAAAAAATTAATATATTATATAAATAATTTTATATATTATAATGTGTGTGTGTGTGTTTATATTTTTATATTTTATTTATTATATATTATGTTTATATATATGTGGGTGTGTTTATATTATTATATATATATATATGTTTTTTATTTTCCATATATGTTTGTATTTTATATTATAAATATATGTATATATTAGAGATATATACATTTATATATCTATATGTTTATATATTATATATCACATACCAAAATAGACCATGATGCTTAGGGGTTCGAGTAAGGGCTCTAGTGAAGGCAGTGAATAATCATTCTATTTTATCAAATGTAATTGCACTACCACCATTTCTTGATATGCCTCTATGAATTACATCATTTTTTTAAAAAAATGATTTGATGGGTCAAGTCACAAATGCAGATGGTTGAAACATAGAAAATATACCATGATATGAGGATGATTTAGAAGCACCTACTGAGGCGACATGCACCTGAATTAGAGGAAGCACTGAAACCCAATACGTCCAAATATCGAGTATCCACCTCTCTAGAGGAACACTTCCAAATACAGGTTGTAAGGAGTTTCTATATCCAAATCACCTCCCCAAATAATCGAGGTTAATTCTATAGAGGAATAGTTGTCACAATAGGAAAACGAGATACAAACTGTTAGAAAACTGATTGATGAGGTACTCAGGGGTATCATTCCTCCTATGTATCCTCTTCGGATTGAGATGAATATTCATCCTCAGATATTTTATCCTCTATTAAAAGTAATATCTAGGCTTCAAAAATGATCGAGATCTATGAATTTGGTCTTCATAAATGTGGATGTCTAAAATAATCATGACTTCCCTCTTTTTTGGTGAAACACCTACCTCAATAGAGAAACCATTTAGTCTTAGGATGAATTGAGAATTCGAAGAAGGCAAAAGAGGAAGACCTTATTGAGCTCCCACCCACTCACTATATATGAGTGGAATCGAAGCCAATATTACCCTTCAAGCTAATTAACATCACTGAGTCCTAAACTACTCGAATAAAGTCATAGAATATTTATGAGAACCTATAAATCCTAAAATGAATCTTTATCCTAAATGCGTGGATGATACTTTAACACCACCCAATTTCAACAATCCTACTTTCTATACCTTTGACTGTGTGGGAGACACTGAACAAAATCTCAATCACTTCATATCCAAATGTTTCCTAATGATGGGACCTTATGATCAACAAGAGCTGACCAAGCTAATGTGTTATGAATAGACTATGAGAGGGATAACCTTATTTTGGTATGACAGTCCATTAGTAGGATCCTTTGCGGGATGGGAAAACCTCATTCATCAAATCCTTTATCTGTTTAGCTCGATGCTATGGAAAATAAAAGTCATCAACCTAAAAAACTACATGAAAAACGAAAAAGATAGGCTATCTAAATTAATAGAAAGATGGAATGGTTTGTCCTTATGAATTAGAATACATCTACTGTAGTATAAATTATTTGAACCCTAAAACGAAAATCTCCAGGATGAGTTATAGAATCTTCTGATCAAAATAAAGTATCCAGTGGCTTCTATGAGTTTGTAGATATGATCCAACATTTTAAAGAAGCAATTCAGTGAATATGATCAAAATCTTGACTCATTAACTCATCATTGGGGAAAAGACTAGGAAAAGTAGAAGATTCAACTGTCACTATCATGCTAGTAGCAGTGCCCATCCAAGCACCTAGGATGGTTCTAAACCACCCAACACTTCTTATCGAGTGTAAGAAACAAAAAATTTCCTCTAATAAGAAGACTAAATAAATCAGGGCCTCCTGTGAATTTAATAAATGATGTATAAAGCATACTCATTTTTAAATGAAAACGTCCCCAATTATTTATTTTCTGTCATAGAAAATAACTTTCTCAAGCGACCACAACGCAATAATATCAATGAGTTCAACCTCACTAATCAACACAAATACTTCCCTTTCTATTGAAATCTAAGACACAATTTCTACAACTTCTTCATCTTCAATGATGTTCTTTTTGGAATGTGTAATCCCAGGAAAGTGGTGGTAGATAACTACCCATATAAGGTGGCATTCATTACCATTCCTAGTCAGAAGAAGATGGTGATTGGAAGAATTTTTTTCCATGCGTGGATAGAAGTTCAACAACTGAATGAATCAAAAAAGAGTCAACTGATCTCATAAAACCATAAAAGCATGGCTTTATAGACCCAAATAGATTCAAAAACTAGGTATGTAACATCATATTTACCACATAAAGGTGGGTGTGACCATCATATGCCAGAAGTAATGGAATATAGGGAGTCAGGTTATCCTCCAATGCAAGCTCTTACTCTTTCGGATTTATTCCCAAAAACATCTAATACAAATGAACTGAACCACAAAATTGAACTCCCATTAAACCAAGATCCCAACATGGTTTTCCCAACATGATACATTGGACCAAACCCTTCTTCGTCATAAATATTCCTAAAAATATGAGTTTCTAGCACATGACCAGGGAATAGGATGTTGCAGGCACTAAAACCGATGATACAGGGGGCAATACCGGTGTGGTCAAACCCAGTATTTCACTCGCATCCTCACATAGGAAATATATTTAGATTATTACCAAGGAAATGGGATCCAACATGCACAAATGATTCATGGATGTGTCACTGAGCCCTCCAGTGGACATCTACTCCAAGTTGTCTTGCTTAACCGCCTAGCAGGGGTGTGATTGTTTGATCATCCCATTTAGCATAGAAGGCTGGAAAAATTTGTTCCACTTGTAAAAGATGCTCCCTTAACGTCTATAATAGTACTAGGTCGATACAAATCATGTTCTTTAACTCTTAAACTACATAGAATAGAGTAAGCACTCTTTTCGAAATCATCGTCCTCTAGCACAAAAGTACGACCTTCTTAAATGGTGGAAATTTTCCAAGCCAATATCTCAATCCTAGATGCACTCTATATTACAAAATATCTCATAAATTTACTTTTTGAAGCACTATATATATCATAGGAGTTCATATAGAACTCTTTGGGTTTGAGGTTTATATATTGTATATCTTTCAAAATGATTTCCATTTCATTATATCCTCCATTAACTAGGATCAGGAAGAGTTCATCTAAGGGAACATCAATCCCCTATATGTTGTAGTTAGACTAAATGATGTTGAATAATAAAGGGATATGATTGAAAAATAGTCTTTGGATCAACCTCATCCCATTTTTAACCCCCCTACATTTTGGATATAACCAAGGGTGCATATCTCCCACAATGATGACCACTAAATGGTATGATAATTGTGATCAAAGATTTATTGGGAACATAAATATCAAAGATTAGTTTAGAGACCTCACATATGATATTGAGTTTATGGGTATCTAGTAAATCACCACATACTACATCCAACTCATAATTCCTTGGATCAATTTACATTGTGCATTACCCATAGCATTCCATAAATGTCAAAAATAACACATCGATGGAAAATTTTGCATACTTCATGGTGACAGTTCCCCCTTCGACATTTACAGAGCCACATTTTTTAAGAATGTTTATAAAAAATTTAAGGAAAAAACTAATGTTGGATGATGATATGTGGGTTTTCTTCCCCAATGGAATGAGGAATTTCTCTAAATAACACTAGAGTTTTCTTGATATATACTATATGTTCCCCAAAAAACTAGTTTAGCTAATAAACCTGCTCCTAGATGTCCAAACTCCACCTATACCAAAGTATTGTGTAAAAAAATAATATCCATAATCTATCAACAAAAACTCAAGAATTTGGGACTTATAATTTCTCTTCTCCAAACCTCTCTCACCTCAATAGTGACACATAATCCACTAGATTGAAAACTTTATCTGAAACTTTCTCCGTAGACTCAGGGATTGATGAAGAACATGATAACCTAAAGAACGACCCTACCATATTCTAGGATGGTGTGACCACAATTTAACTCTATATAGTGATAAAGGGTTAATACACTATATGATATTACTCATGTAAACCTGCTGAATATCTCTTTTTGGGATCCTACATGATTAAAATTCCACAGTTAATCATGCTTGTCATGGAGTTGTTATTGGTATGGGTGACCTCTTGAGATGTTTCATAGGTTGTGTGAGAGTGTGGAAAATGCATGGTTGAAATAATATGTGTGGTTCTACTGAAAAACTCATTAGTCAGATGACTTGTTCAAGCATGTGGTTAGGCCCTAGTTAAGAGATCACATTTTTTTGGAGAAACTAGTGTTACCTAGTGGGAAAAGACTTGACACCCATATTAAGGTGCAGTTATTATACTGTTAGTGGGGACTAGGTGTTACATTAGTATTAGAAGAAAAAACCAAGCCTTAAGTGTGCTGCCACTACCAAGGCTGAGTTTTTGGGTCTACAATGGGGACGTTGTGATATGAGAGAATGAATTTAACATTGTTGAATGATAATGGGTTAAAAGGATAAATGATATAACTCATGTAAACAAGGATAATCATTTTTGGGAGCATACCAGATTATAAATCTATAGTTACATGTACTTTTCCTAGAGTAGTGATCAGGATGGGTGACCTCTTGGGAAGTTTGGGTGTGTATGTGTGAGGAAAAACCACACTGAAATGAATATGTGTTGGCCTATGGGGATAGTCACTAGTTAGATGACCTGTTTAGGCTCATGGGTGGGCCCTAGGTAGGATACCATGTGTTTTGGGAGAAAGTAGTGTTACATGATGGGCTAGGACCCAACGACAATGTAAATGTAAGGTTCATGTTCTATTTGTGGGGCTCTGTTGTTTCACACCACCATTGATGATCTTGTAAAGGTAAATCTAGAAATATAAGAGGACACACAACATATATTGATTAGTGATGTAGTGACTCTCGAAGAGAAAGAGATGTACATATCATTTATAAAATAACACAAGTATGTGAAACTTGATTCTCTATAGAAAAACATCCACTAAATCCATATATGGTTACACAATATCATTACTTAATCGATTAGTATAAATGATTCAAGAAGAAATCATGAAGGATACACTCCTTTCATGATACCAATGTAGAGGTGGAAGTTGAAAAAATGATCAAAGACATCATTTTCCGAGATATGAATTACCCAATCTAGATTCCCAACATCCACCCAATCATGAAACGGAGTGGATGAATATGTGATGAATCGATTTTAGATACATTAATCGACATTTCCCAAATGATGACATACCATTTATGATAAAAGAACTCTTTTTAAGAGAAACTGGTGGATTCTAAGCCATTTCTTTTATGTATGGGTATTCAGGGAAAATTCATATAAATATGGCCCTAGAAGATGATGAAAATAATTCCTTTAGATCACCTCAAGGGATATTTTTCTATCAAGCCATGAAATTTTACTTAAATAACACTGGTGACACTTATGAACGCATCATGCATCATATCTTTTATCCATTCATGGGAAGAATAACACAATGTTATGTCGATGACCTAGTGGTAAAATATAGAAAGTGATGTGATCAATTTATAGATATTCAAACAATCTTGAAAAAGTTGAGACTTCATATTCTGAAGATGAATATTTTGAAATGCATTGTTGGGTAACACCCGGAATGTTCCTTGGATTTGTTGTATGCCACCATGGAATCATGGTCAACCAAAAAAACTATTGCTATTTTACAAATGCTACCCCTAAGAAACCTAAAAAAACCAGATTGGATTCACATTTACTTTGCATACATTCAGTGTTTCATAATAAACATAGTGATAAAATATCTCTCCATCATGAGGCTAATGAAGAATCAAATCTTCTATAAAAAAGATGATGACTGAAAAAAAGCCTTGGAATGTATCAACAATTATCTACTTCACCCACTAGTCATGATGGCTCCAATAGAAATGAGGCCCCACATTTTATAAGTGGGGACCATGGAATGATCACTAGGTTCCCTCCCTACTTATAAAAATGGTTTAATGTGTGATAATAATCTCCATTTCCCAAATGAACAATGTTAGGTGCTGAGACCCAATACTCTATTGTTGAGAATAAATGTATGTCTTGCATTCTTATTCATATTGTAAAATATGAGGCATTACTTGTGTCCCCATGAAGCCCATTTATTATCTCGAATTAATCCTATCATGTACATAATTGGACTTTCTATGTTAAATGGCTGCTTGGAACGATGGGTGGTCATTCTGCGACAATATAAAATTGAGTTTGTAACACAAAAATAGTGAAAGGGAAAGTCCTATCAAGAATCCATGCTACACATCCCACCCTAGAGAATATACGGCATGATAATGATCACCCAGATAAGGGGTCCTTCTATTCCGACAACACTCTTTAAACATTGGATATGTATTTTGATGGTTCCTCTAGAAGTTGATTTGGGAAATTGAAAAAAATCGTATCTCAATCTGGTTGGTTTAGGGATTAAATTTGTCTCTCTTAAAAAATTTGTTTTTCCTATTCTTTCTCCTAGTTTTAGGGCTGAATAAAAAATGAGGTTGAAAACAAATCCCTTTTCACTGGATTGGAACTTTCCCAACAACTATCGATAAACTACCTAACTATCATATAGTAGTCAGAACTACTGGTAAAGTAAATAATTGAAAAATATATCATTGAAAAGGATAAACTGGCCCTCACATTAGCTATGTTAGGGTACTGATGGGACATTTCCTTTTTAATCCCACATTGAATTATGTTCCCTGATCGAGGAATTATTATGCTGACACATTAGTTAAGGAATCTACATTCTTGGCTGACCCTGATTAGTTGGAAGAAATCTTTCATATCACAAATAAAATAATAGTCTAATTAATTCTCATCGATGGTATGTAAGAAATAACTTAGGTCATCACTGACCATAGAGGTATGAAACAGTATCCTCCCCTACGTGGATATAACCGATAATAGTTTATCTCCTAAACGGGGCTCTCCCGACAGATCGATCTGAAAGGGAATAGATTTGGTGACGTGTAATGAAAATTACACCATAAGATTATTGAAATGAGCCAAAAAAATCTATAAGTGAGTATTTAATAGAATCCTCCCCATATGAATAGAAGTTAGATATATTAAGTCCATCATGGAAGAAGTCTATCTAGGTTACTATGAAACTCCTCATCCTTGAACAATCTCTCCCACCATATCCATATGTTAGGTTACTACTGGAAAACTGTTATATAGGGCAATGTGTAATTCACCAAGAATTTTTATGCATGCCATATCCATGAAAAGTTCATCATTCAACCGTAATATTTCTACACATTTCTAAATATTTATGGTATTTTTTGGTGAATAAATATCATGGATCCATATCCATCAACATGAACAAATCAGTTCATGTGAATCCTTACTGATACTGTATTCATTTAGAAAAGGACTAAGGAAATACCCATCAAATAAGCTAGGATGATAAATATCATAAACAATGTAATGGCCCATATCATCACAAGGTTGGGAGTCCCTAACACAATTTTAACAGACAATGACACCAACTTATACTCTACGGATTTGATGAAAATATACCAGGAGTACAATATAGAGTACAATCACTCATCTCAATATCATTAGTGGCTAATGGATAGATAAAGGGCTTCAATAAGATACATTCAAATATAGTCTTGAATATTATGAAAAAGGATAAAAATTTATGACTATAAAATCACTTCAATGCTTTATAGGCCTACCATACCAACACGCGTACTACTACACAGAAAAACGCCATACTCATTGGTGTATGGGATCAAGGATGTGTTACGCATAGAATTTCATCTACCTTCAAACTGAATATCCACTAGTGGAAAACTCATGGATAATCAGAAATCTATATTGAAACAAGATGAATCAGAGTTTCTTAATTATAACAGGTTGTGTACATTAAATAACAATGACGTCCATCAGAATCAGATCGCACAATCCATTAAGAAGAAGTATAAACACTATTAATTTCTCTAAGGATAATTTTTTTTGACTATTTAGACCCCGATGTTAACAGGAAATAATCCTCAGAAGATAGAAACCAAATGGGAGGGGTCTTAAATCATACATATGGTCTATCACAATGGATATTACTTACTAGTAACAATGGATGTGGAATGTGTCAAAACATGCCACCAATGTGATGTTTCTCAAGTAATTCTTTTCATAACTATCATCAAGCACCCCCATCCAAGTTTCATGACATTAATATCTGTAATACCATCTTGGAAACAACAAAATAAACTAAAAAACATCTCATTTATTGATAGAATGACTTTAAATTGTATAGTATCTCATGTCCGAATTACATGATGCTATACTTTATGGAAAAACTTCTCACCGCATGATGTTAAATTGTGTCATATAAAATATATTTCTTACAAATCACTTAACATGATCACGGTCTAAACAAAATAAGCTGTAAATTCCGCCATTATCATGTTATAGTTATCTCCACATATGGAATATTTTTATTCCAGAAATACGTGTGACTTTATGCAATCAATCACATGATACATAGTGACACTCGAAACTTTGGACATTGGCCTAGCTGAAATAATCCTTATCTTTCACACTAGGTGATCATCGTACATACAAAATGATGTGAAACCCCGTAGAAATTTTCCGTACCACATGACATAAAACTACATGGATCCTTGAAATTCATCTTCCATCACATTAGAGGGACCCCCATCCTTATTGTAATATATTAGTCTACACCACTAATGACCTCTCTACATAACATTAAATTATATGGGTATTATAGAGCTATGAATGCCTTGATTCACATTTTTAGTGGGATACGTAGGGATTCCATAGTCATATATCTTGGTCCTACCACCAAATGACATAAAATTTTCATGTCCTATCATTAATCACAAATTAATGGTGAAAGGAACCTTTTACATACCTTGTTTCTCACCCTGAACATAGCTCACGTGATCTTGAGAAATTCCTTAAAAGATTTCCCCACACAAAAAGACTTTCTGTCTCACGACCAGCGCATCATGGTCTCTAATTCTAGACAATAAAATTCATACCATATGTTCTCACTGCATGATATTAAAAATCATGGTTGATGTATCATGTATAATATAAAAATGCACTTTCCTATTGGCATAAAGAGAGAGAACTATTGTGGATAATGATTGGTCTCTTACCAAACATCCATTATCACGAACTAAATGTGTATTGATTCTTAAAAAAATAATATACATATTGATCTCCATATCATTAATACTAGGACCTATCGCAACTAGTATGAAAAATCCCTATCTCTAGGTAGAGGCCAGACTTGCAGAGGAAGGTCCTTCGTCAAGAAATATCTATGTATTGATACCTATTAGAGTACGATATGTATTGACACTTATATTTCCATCCTTGGTACTAGCCACAATACCCATTTTCATGTTCGGAATCCGACATCCATGATTTTAGAAATTAAACTATATAATTTCATGCGAATAATGGGTGGATTGATTCCGATCATCTTGTAATTTATATAGGCACCCCGATTTGCAATCCTATGCCTTGATAAAACAATAAATAGAAATAACTACCGCCACTACATTTGGAATAGACCAAGATAGGCTATTTCTAATTTTTAAACAATTTTTCGCTTGATTTTTATCATCACAAAAAATATAGTGTGTCCCCAATCTCAAATTTGATGTCCAACTACAACAATTATAAAAAAGTCACCCCAACCTCAAATTAGTTGATTCGTGTAATATTATTTCTCCATTGTATAAGTAAAATCTTTTTTCTCTTGATTATTCATATAATATATCTTTCACAATTTTTCATGTTTGTTCAAAAATCCTTAATGCAAAATGTCAAACTAAAATGAATCAATATGTCCTTACTAAATGATATTAAACTGCAATGGAAATATCCTTACCATATGAAATTTTAACTAAGTGACAAATATGTCCTCACTAGAGGATGTTAAACTTTGTATAACATCACCAATCATAATCCCTTATCAATGTACCACATTATCTTTACCTCATTTTTCAAGAGTATATGTTTTTTTCCATCTTTTATGAAACTCAATTCCCAAATCACACTTCATGTATTGAGCACCTAAATTTATAAAAAAAAACCACTCATAATCCTTGTAAAAAGATACATTTCTTCAAGGTAACCTTTATTTGACAATTAATGTACTCTTATGGATTCATTATATTCACCTATACCCATAAAACTGGTGCATCACTCTGCAAAAAATTCTTTCTGATCCTTATGATTCCCAACATCACCATGGTAGAATTCATCCCTTCAGTATGTACTAAGCCATTCCTGATATGATTGTCATGTAACATTTATCATGACTTGAGAACCTCAACCCATGATTTTAAATTTTTTCTTCTCCATCATAGCAGGATGTTGGAGTTCTCTTGAACATGGGTATCCTAATTATTCTATTATTTTTCATCCTCCATATTAGGTCTATGTGTGTCATGATCTTAAGCCACCTACACAGTGGACAAAGATATAAAAACATAGAAACTAGTTTCTAATTGTCCAAATCAAAAGACCATAAACTGCTAGTGAAAGAGACGAAAAAATTGGGGTCAAACATCCTCAAAGGGATGCTTGATAAAACTTATAGTATTTTCCCTCAAAACTCTCTCCCGCGAATGTTTGGGAAAATTAAGGGAAAAAATAAATGAGGCATAATGCTCATAAGGTCTGAACTATTGTCCTAGTAAAATATATGATATGCCTTCTAGACCCCCTAGTTCAAAAAAGTTAGAGTAATGGTTCTTCACATCTTCTCACCATGAGAATATGTTCTCTAATTAGTGACACAACATTCAGGGTCCTCAAACTATTATTGAAGGTTACACATTACACAAATCACACTTCTTGATATGAGCTCCCCAGATCACTGTAATCCATTCATATCTCTTGAAAAAGGATACACATATCCATGGAAACCTTAGATTTACTATGAATGTATGCATATGGATCCTTTATATGCGCATATTCTATTTAAAAAAATGAGTCACTCTACAAAAATGGATTTTTTATCCTTGAAATCCATGGCATCACTGTGTAAAACATAGCACCTTGGTATGTTTTCGGTTCTCCCTTGTATGATTTTTTAATATCATCATCCAGGACCGAGCACATTGGAACATGATTTATAACCCCCTTAAAAAAATATCCTGGTGGATTCAATGTCCTGAACATTAAGTCAGAGTGTTTCATAGCCTTTCTGAAAGTGGGATTGTGACACTTTGTTATGAAACCTTTTATGGTCTATACCTCGTGATTCAAAACCACAAGGTGTAAGGCCCAGGAATCATAATTAAAATCGGAACTGCCCTTGGGTGACAGAACCCTTTTGAGATATCTTTCCTCTAGTACCGAACCTCAACATATGGATATTTGAGTCTCTATGAACATTTCATGGCCCTCATAAAGGAGTGGAGGTCAACGTTTTTCTTTCAGTCTATAGACGAATAAGGGCTTTGACCTACCAACTATAGGAATCTCCTTCTTTCAATAAAGGAGTTTCAATACTTATGGGAACGAGAAACAGCATAGTTAAACACAAAACCCGTGTTTTTTATAGAAAATCCCCAGAATGCGTTCCACATTCCATTTTCAAAAAAAAAATTGGTCTATGATTTATATCACTCATATTCCAACTATACGGGTGGGTCAAAGATCCCTAGTATTTCACCATAAATCAATATTTCCCCCATAATTCTTCTATAAACCTTGAAAATTAGTAGAGACACCACTGTTTGACAATGATACCAATACATAAGGTCTTTTACCTACCAACCTAAGGAATCTCCTCATTGTTGGAAAAGATCTATGATCACTGTGAGCCTCAGCAACACCACTATAGAACTCAACAACCTGTGGTATTTTTGTTCATTACTCTCATGTCCACACCATTTTCCATGATCTTCTTTCAAGTCATAAAAGTATGAATTTAATCTATATCTCATCCTAAGGTATGAGATAAAACATCCTAAACTCTATCGATAGAGGAAATGAGTTAAAATAACCTAAATTGGAGTGATAAAAGTACTGATCAAGAAGACCATAAACTATAACAATATAAAGTCTAAGATAAAATACCCTAAACTACTATTATATAATCTCCCAGCTAAAAGTCCCTAAATAAAAATTATATAAGGTCTGAGATAAAATACCATAACAATAGTGATATAATTTTCAAGCTAAATGATCTTGAACTACGTCAATATAAGGTCTGAGATTAAAGAACCTAAAATACAGAAATATATGGACCAAGAAAAAAAGCATAAATATAGTGATAAAAGGTCTGAGTTAAAATACACTAATGTACAATGATAGTAGTTCTAATATAAAATACCTTAAACTGTAGTGCTAGGAAGTCTAAGATAAAAGAGACTAAACTATAGTGATAAATGTTCTGAGCTAAAATATATTAACTACAACAATAAATAACATTGATAGGAGGTCTGAGAAAAAAGAAGCTAAACTTCAACACAACAATGATTACTCTAAAAATGGGAACGAATATAAATTCTAGTAAATGGACTTGAAAAAATTCACGATATGCATACAAATACTATCTGACACGATAAAATATAGAGTGAACTTCCTCAAGGAAGTATATTATACCCAATTATGAATTTGTGAAGCACAAAATATCATGATAGTTGGACCAGATTTATCTGTATGAAATATCATTTTAGTTGGTATTCATAAGAACTTATAGTGAAGAAGCTATTATGATTTAAATATTCAAATCAAGGAATTCAGGTTTACTAGATATTACAAAAAGTATTGGTATCACTACAGTTTATATTACAGTAGATCAAAGATTGTCATTCTTATTATGAGTAAAAGAAAAAAACTTGGCAACAACATAGATGTTTAGGAAATCCATTCAATAATAGTGTGAAATTAGAGGAATATCAACATATCAGCATCTCTCCTTGAATATAACAAAAAATAGTGTTCATATAAACAATCAAACTATAATAATATTTGATCGATGGAATTGGGAAACTCTGCAAGAGTTTGGTGAGATGTGTCACCCCACCACGTTTTCTTCTTCCCTAGGATGGAGAGTATCAACTAAAGTATTATTCTCCCCAAATCTATTTTTACAAGTTATGAAGGAGGATGATGATAGGGAAAGGTTATACATCCATAGATCTATGATTTCCTTATATATCCATATTTTTACAGTCTTTCCATTCACTAAGGATTGTGGTTTAATCTGGTTAATCCAAAACCTCCTTTACCTGTTTGGAAAGGGGAGCCTAAATTCCAGATCATGCAATACCCTCTCATTGGTGGATAAATCTCGGTGAGTCTGTAGAATTTTCTCATAATTTAATGCATTGGTTGTCAATCAATACATTCCACTCCAAGTCATTAAATAGATGATGACGACATTCCCCTTGGTCATGAATTTTTTACAGAGGAAACTCAATAATCTTGTTGTGAATATACTATCAAATTAGCCTATACCAGTTATAATGTTCAATGATTGATGGAATTTTAATTTCAAGAGGAGTAATAGCTAGTTGAGATGGATAGGAAACATTGTAGGAGGCTCTATATACTCCTCCAATAAAATATACCTCACTATTCACTTATTTCAGAGCACTAATTTCCTAAAAATATTCTGTACCGCTATTAGGATGGTAATTTATAGGATGACGGAACTTCCATGATGCCGTTCCAAAGACATAAATCAACTCCATCATTTCCATGCACATAGGGGTTTGTGATGAAAATATATTTTCAACATGAGAAATTAGTCAAGTTATAAAACCACCCATTTTGTCTGCTAACCATGCCTAGGTATAATCCAAAGTAAGAATGTCATGACCATTAGTAGGTTGGGGAGTTATCTCAACATCAGTTTCATCATGCGCCAATTTCTTCCAAAATAAGTGGATAATCCTGAGGTGCCTCTCTCCTCACCCACCAAATAAAGATAGATAGGATACCAATTGGGTGTAATCAAACTGATGATCAAAATAATAAGGTTTATATGTATCGATGATGATTAGCTTCTCCAGCTTGGCTGTAATAAACCCCACCCTGAAAGGGATATCTTTTATGCTCTTTTATCAAAAGAGTTGCTAACATTGAAATGATCAGCCTAGTTGTTGTAGGATAAGAGGAGAAATAAAAGCTATTAGATCATATTATATCATTTTATCCTCTTCATTTGCTGTTGACATAGTCCCAACACTACATATGTTTAGAAACATTGGATGTGATAATATATTCTGGATCTTGGTGGCATTTTAGAATTCATAGCAATGAAAATTCTCCCCTATTTATCCCCCAAAAAATTAGAATGGACTACATATCTTTCAGGGGATTCTTCGTTCTTGAATGTGTCTCATGATTTGGTAACAGCGTGAATGGTTTGAAACCACTAGATTAAGGTATTGCCTCTCCACTAGCAACATTTCCATCACCAGCGTGTTGACCAAGATTCCAAAACACGCACCCCAATAGGAGAAACCCACCCATTAAGAACATGGCCATGAATCCCGCCAGACTAAGGCTTGGATATATCTTTGTATATTCTTGATATCCCCATGAATCATGATCCATGACTTTTAAATGGATCAATATGATCTATCATTATCACAAACTTGCTAGGATGGGCATCGTTGGGGGCCTACAACATATGGATTAACTCGGTTGAAATAAAAGAAAAATGTTTATCCAAACATTAAAATATATGATTGAATGCATAGTCAAATCCCTTCAAAATATTTCCTTCACAATGATGTTCATGTCCCTATCAATTATTAGAATCTTAACAGGACATCCAAGACATTTGAGGTAGAAAGGAACTCATTGTACGCCTCTCCGAGAGGTGGTATCCCACTCAGATGGTAGGTATCCCATAGACTGATTCTCACATCGCCATGGGGTAGATGAAATGTGTTGGTACCAAGACACCAAAGGAAAACTAGTTCTTGAAGAATATAATGGTTAAATAGAAAAAAAATTAGGAAATCCATAGTGCTTCATAAATATAGGAAGAATATAACTAGTCAAAAAACACTATGTGGATTCTCCTAACCCAGAATGTTCATTCCCATTCATTAGAAAGGATACAACAAGGACAAAGATCACATTTCGAGATCCATCCATTTCATGGTTTATTTAGTTATGAGAAAAGTATACTCAAATATATCTAAGTAATATGATTGTGAAAAAAATATATTTCATCAAAAATCAAGTGAGTGTTTTCCAATATATAAGACATCCCCTATGATCGAGCTACGACCAGTCATCCATCCTTGATCATTTTCATCTGAATACAGTCAAGAGAATTTGACTCCCATCAAGATAAAAGATTGATGACCAAAGGGATAATGAAAACATCTTCTAGCAAGAAGAAATAGTTTAACATAATCTAGTGTGACAAAGGAAAATTTTTAAGCTCGAATAGAGGAAGAAATTTCAAAGACTCATTATTAGAATTTGTGAAGTATCAGGGGGTCATAATTGTTGTCTATAGTGATCATGGTCCTCGAATTATCCATAGTAGAGGACGTATGACAAGAGATGGAATCCATATGATTAAAAGTAAATGGCATGTGTCTGATAGATAAATATAATCTATCAAAATGCTTAAACATGTAGTATCTTGTGTTTCTCCTGAATCAATAAAGGTATTTTTGAATTTCATAAAGGACTCATGAATATCCTTACTCTTTAAGATCTCACAGATCACATAAACCCTAAAATCATCTCTCAATGGCATGAACCTTTAGAATAATTGCGATCTTGTGACCTCAGCATGGTAATGCGCGTCGCATAATATTTAAAGGATTATGCAATAAATCTAGAAAACATCATGAAACCCTCAAGATAATTGGGAATCCCAATAGAAAATGTCTAAAAAATTCGTGAAGATAAGAATGTTTATTGATTCATGTGGGTTCCTAGGACAAGAAATTCTTGAGAAATTGTTCTCTCGAAATGGGGTCATGATGAGGTCTCATGATGGGTCATTGCATCGAGGTCATACAATGAGGTGACGTGATAGAAGTAGGGAACACTATCTCTCTAGAGTCTTATAGCTGGTGAAGGAATCCCACATCTACTCTCCTATTATTAGGTAATTATTTGGAATATATATTGTCACCTACAAAAGAAAATGTCACCCAAGAAACTGATTGGAGATAGCACCAAATCCTTTTATTGTTATTTTATTTCCTTGTAACCAATCCATTATCCCTATAGATGTCACTCCTGATGGGGTAATTTTCTGATGACCACTAAATGTGAATCAAAAAAATTAAAATAGAATAAATACCAAAATATTAGTACTATCTTACCTAAAAAGTAAATGATGAACTTGGTGTCCAAGATCATGTGAATAACATGAACCTCAAGGATACACATGATCATATTTACTTCAGAATCTGATTTGGATAGTCATGTGCGACACATAGCCTATAAAATATCCCACAAAGCCCCTTTGAAAAATCATTCTACTCTTGAGAAGGCACTCCAGACAATCAGTGATAACACAACAATAGAATGATAATCCCCACAGGCCATGCGACTTTTCAATCTGTGGACACCTGACAAATCATCCCAAAATCCCTAGAAGATTGGATGATAATGTCCAAAATATAAGAGAAACTTATAGTTGTAAATTTCACATGACACACCAATGATAGGTACATCCGCATTCTTCGACAACACTCATAAAACCTAATGAGATTCTCGATCTTTGAAAAATAAATAAAGGAAATATAATATCGGAAATAATTGAGCCTCTTGTTTTTATAAAACTCTTGTGATGTGCCCCAGGATATTCCAGAGACACTGCAAACTCCCAACGACATGTCCGCATCACCGTAAAAAATATCACAAGTGTATCATAGTCAATACGTGACGAGCATCATAAACTCCCAATAGAACTCATACAATACATTTAGATCCGTAAGGAAAAAATTATTATTTATATATGAAGTGATCATGCATCTCCACAGTACATTGTTTTTCCACATGATGCATAACCTGTGGGGAAAGTGATTGTATTTGAAAATACTCAATCAAAATCAAAGAACCCCAAAAGTTCCTATATAATAAATGATGAAATAATAGAGAAAATATAGAATTCTATTGCAATCATAGAAATCATGAGACACGCTAACAATATCTTGATATACCCCTTTAAAATATGCTTTGATCTCACAAAGGCCCCCTTGAAATCTATCCATGTCTTGTTGAATATATCAAACATGGCATCAATGATCATGTGAAGGGCATTCATAGGCATCATGATCTCACGAAATAACGTAGAAATGTTTTTATTAGAACATTAATGTCCCTAGAAATTTTTTATGATAAAATAAGTCCTCTATAGTTTTCTATAATCCAATAAATGTGGAATTGATAGGATAATCTAGCGTTCATTTAAAATATTGTGGTTTCCCTGTAATAAACCATAGAAGGATCTCACAAAGAGGTGTGATGAGAAATTCCAATACCAACTCCATCCTAGATTTTCGTGCTATGGGCTATGAAAAGTAGTGAGTTATCAGGGTGGAAAGTCCAATAAATCCACCAACCCATCATAAAAAAATGATTCACCCCATGGACAGATGAATCCTTGGATCCTCGCATCAACAAATCGATGCATATCATAAAATTTATTAGAGGAGATGATCTCACATCTAGGAGAGTTTTCTATTAGGTAATATCAAGAGAATAACAAGAGAGATTTTACAACATGTATAGGAACTTCACAAGATCTAACATATATCACAGAATGAGATTATTATTGCTCGCATAGAGAAGATCCCATATATTTTCTAGATCTCACTAGAAATGAAACAAGATAAAACTGAATGAATGTAAGGAATTATAAATAAAAGGATAGAAGAAAGACTAAAAAGATGGGATACTTATGAGAATAACATGTACGCTGATACTCATGCACTTTATGTAAACAACCCAGGTCATGTGATAGCACCAAGACATGGCATCTATATCACATGATCCTATTTTAGAATACTATATTGATCATGAGATTTCATTTGGAAATATCAAGAACAACTCACAGTTGAACCCTCAATCATGCCACCCATGTCTCGTAAAACCATTCAAGACAACCATCCATACCTTGTGTTATCCATAAAATACATCAAATAACTAATATAACGGCACCAAAACATGTCAACTGAGTCTTGTTATGAAAACTAGGTATGTCAACTAGATATCAAGACTTCATCTGGAGACACCATCTAGAACTCGTTATTTCCACTAGAAATTTCTGCTAGCCTTAATGGTGTAGTACACACATGTTTGTTTGGATCATGCATCACTGGCTAGATATGTTTCTTAGACTCTAATGACACCATCCAAGTGCGTCAGTTGTCTTTTTTAATGACAGCAAATCAATTCAGATGGATCATGTGATCCCCTATTTTGTTTTTAGTTAGTATCATGTAATTGTTTCCATTATAAACATGCATGGTCTTGCGATTTCATACCAAATATGAAATCTATATTAGGTGATAGCCTTCAAGAATTCCATCCAGTTTATAGAACATACCTTATAAATTCAACTGGATCTTGTGATTATCTTTAGTCAAGATAGGTATACATTCTATGACATGTAAGGAGGAAAATAAAGTCACGTCAATCAGAAAATAAATGATTTTATTGAAGATAACAAGGATAGTTTAATCAAGCATACCATTACATAATAGATTTGTCCATTATTAGTTTTTATGACTAGATTAGAAGGGAATCATTGGTGTGTAATACTTGGCCACGAGAATTATGGAGATTCTGATTCCTACAATAAGCATCATACAGAGGAAGCATTTTTGAGTTTTAAGATCTATATTACCCACAGATGTGTAACATCAACATGTAATACCGATCCAAAATAACTATCATGACTCTAGTTACTTCCATAACTAGGATATGTAGGATGGATCCCTATGGCCTGAGCACTATTTAATTCTCTAAACGGTTTTCCCAGTGTATAAGTCCCACATATATAAGCAATGAGACTAATTATTTACCACCCCATGATTATCTCACTAATAATAGCTCATATAGTTTTTTGAAGTCATAATGAACATATCATTCACATAACAGGACTCTATCAGCATAAGGGAAACCTCAATGTGTACTCCCGAATCAGTAGCAAAATATAATGTGTCCTACATGAATGGGAAACGTCAATGTGTAATCCTCAATTACACATTGACGACTCAAATTCCAATAATAACCATGATACATAGAATTCCTTCTTATGGCCTATGCTTAAGGAGGGTCCCACTCAGGTAAATCCCCTTAGGTCTCCTACATGTCATCAATTGGGACCCAATAATTCCCATGGGTTGATGAGTCTACCTCATCCATTAATGGATTGAGAAACTCATTTGACAATGTAGATTCTAGTTACTTCCATAACCAAGATACGTAGGATGCCTCTCCAAGGCATGAGATCTAAATTAAACATCTTATGGGTTATCCCAGTACATAAGTCATTCATCCATATGTAGTGACACTAATTATGTCATATCCCTTTTTCTCACACCCAACCTACAATACATTGTCTTAGGTGGTTTTAATGGTCAGATCATTCACATCAAGAATCGACACAATCTAGGGAAATATCAGTATGTAATCTCTGATGAGTGGCATGATATAAACACACCCATAAGTGGAAATAGACCTTGGGGCCAAACCCAAGGGTGTTATAGAACTATAATAACTTTAATTAGTATAATAAATAGGATATGTAGGATGTATCCTTGATACTCGAACACAAATATTTTGTCACCAAGTTCTCACACATATGTCCTTCTGGAGTGATATTAAATTGCATGGGATTAAATAATTATACATATTATGATTTCCCAATAATAAGGATATTTATGATGTCTTATAATTGATAAATTCGTTCCTCAGAATATTAATCACCTCCCTACATGGTAGTAAATTATGAAGTTATTAGTTTTGAGAATTCAGCATATAAGTAGGTATTAATTATTTGGAAATAGATTAATAACCTCAGATATAAATATATGGAAGCACTAACAAGACCCCCTATTAATGAACATAAATGGGGTTGACCTTTGATCATTTTGATTGGATAAATAGCCTCGTATCAGTATTAAAATTATATTCAGTGACGTATATTAAATCTATAAGGGAGTACTATAGTCTGAAAAAAATTTCCCCAAAAGGGTGTTATGAGCCCGACCTCCCATCCTCAGAACCAATGTGAGTTTCTAACTTCATTGTGCATAAAAACCCAAATGACCACTTTAATTTTCAAAGCATGTCTTTAACAAGTTATGGATGTTGGAACTATTGTGTGTTTCCATTAAGAATGAAAATGGTGACCCGATGTTAATGATTTTTCAAGAAATCAAACCCCACCCAATCAACTATCGGATCAACAAAAATCCATCTTGGATTCCTCTTATATGTGAAAAAAATGGAGAACCTTATATGAAATTATTTAATCACATAATATCTTTTTTGTATAAAAAAAGATAAATTCTCCACTTCCCATGAGACCATTTTGTTCATAGAGGATGCAACATCATCTCATTTCTATCTAATAATGCTTGTACACACTGATCAATATCTCAAAAATCCCTCTAATTGTGGGGATTGTCCATAATATGGAACAAGTATCAATTGAATATGACAGAGAGAATGGAACATGAAAACCATGTATATAGCTTTACAAATTGAACAACATGTCATTATAAGAATGTGTCACAACCATAACAAACCATATGAATGAAAAAAATAAAACATAAGTATCATGGGAAAAAAACACATAATAAAAAATATTTCCATGAAAACATATAACATTGGCTAATGTCCCAGCCATACTACCTTAGGTATAAGGATGATTAATGGATAGGGTTTCCTTTCAAGTCCAAAATCAACCCTAAATCCATGAACCATTCCTGAATAGACATGATTTAGGATCATAAAATCATGTATGAGAATAAATTACTCCCTAATTGTATGTCATGTTCAAAAATACTCAATAAGATCCACTTCATACAATTATATAGTCTTGATTGATGAGAATATTGAAATTCCATGAATATAAGAGTAGATCTAATCAACGATCAGAAAAGTTTGTGTTCAATCATGTCAAAACCACAAGATTTTATTGATAAATTTATGATCTAGTTTTCATTGATTAATAATAAGGTAATGTGATTGATATATAAGGAATAAATACTCACCAAATTCGAAATGATGGTTCAATCCATTGTTTGAGTATTGAATAGAGGAGTTGGAAGGGAAGAGTGGGTCCCAAATCACTAGTTCAGAGCTCCAAATGTCATATGGGTTGATAAAGTACTGATAAAATGAGAAAAGAATAGATTATTTAGTGTTCTTAAATAAAGATACCTATAATATTGGTGTCCTTTTTGTGTCTGATGGAATTCACCGTTGATTCAGTGGCCTCCAGTGGCTGGCAAGTGGCAACTAGGAAGAATTCATTCATCCTCAGAACTATATTGGTTGGACATTAGCTTACCAAAGTCTGGCCAGGGTCCTCTCAAAATCTAAAAATTGGAATCTTCACCTATTATTCAAATATTATAGACTCCATCACCTGGTTGGTGGATTTTCTATTTCATTATTAAGCTACAACATGCTTCCCATCTTAGGAAACATCCCTTTTCAGCCTCCTAAACACACCTACCCTGCCTCAAAAACCAACCAAACATATAAAAAATATTTGTAAAAGATTAATTGTGGAATACCATAATTAGATGATTTCATAATTCCCTCCCACTTTTGTCTTATCATCCTTGAGAAGTATCCCTAGAGAATTTCATGATAAATTGGGGGAACTACACTAGAATATATGTCTCCAACACCCACATATCTTCATGAAAATTCTTGTGCCACCATAGAATTAAAGGAAGATGAATTTTATTCCCCCATAGAACCTTCTCCATTTTTTCAATATATAAACAGGTCAGTCCAAAAAAGATATTTCTAGATCAAGATCTACATCCTCACAATTGATCATATGCATACAACCAGGCTCATACTTCTAATGTTAAGACACATTGAACACATTATGGAAAAGAAATTTATCATAGAGGAAGAGCTAACTGATAAGACACTATAATAATGCATTCAAAATCATGAATTTTACAACATAATATAGATTGAGCTTTCCATTACTCTACAAACACATATTCCCTAATTGATGGGACACTCGAAAGACGACATTCTCACCCACAACAAAGTCCAAGGGTCTTAATCTTAAATATTTATAATATCTCTAACTATTTTGAGTTGTAACCAATCATTTCCAAATCAATTACACCCAATATAATGTCTCATGTTCTATACCAGGCCCATAAACTAATGATTCAGCTCCCTCATGCCAGAATAGTGGTGATCAACATGGTCACCCATATAGAGCCTCAAACATAGCTATCTGAATTGATTAATTGAATTTATATTACAATAAAACATTAATATATCAAAGTTATCAACACTATATCCTTTAAAATATTGAACACATGTTTGATGCATATCCTCTAAAGACTTTATTGTTCTCTATGAATGCACATCAGTATGAGGATTGAAGGTCATACTAGGCATCAACTAAGATGCCATCACATTCTATAAGAATTTCTAAAACCATGATGTGAACAAGGAATCTCTATCAAATAACATTCCTGAATTAACATTGTGTATATAAATCATCTCTTGAATATAGATCATGTCTAGTTCATCAATTAAATTAGTTTCTCATATCCGGATGAAGTGATCCGCCATGAAAAACCGATCCACTACCACCCAAATAGTATCTTAAACTCTTGGGGTCCTAGGAAACTGTATCATGAAGTTTTTTTACCACATCCCACTTCAACAGAGGCACTAGAAGTAGCTAGAGAAACACATATTTTATCTAATTCAAGTCCTTGATCTTTTTAAAAGGCTGAAATTGAGAGACGAAGACCAAAATGGAAATTTTAATGTAAGTCCAACAGAGCTACCATTTGACATCATGACACATTTTGGTCAATCCTGTTTTAACTACCCATACTGAATAAGGACGGGATCTCATCATATCCTCTCTCATTAAATAAGCAACCACCCCTTACAATTAATTATAATCAGTCCACATCATTCTGATGTCAACCATGCAATAAAAAAATTTACTGAAAACCTATCATGCATCGTAACAGACTCCAGATCATGATACCAACAAGCCCATAATTATTCCGCCAATAATAATTTCTTCACTATGGGTGAATAGGTTGTTTTTCCCCGATCGTTAGTTACACCTACCTACTAGAATTCCAATAAACACATGAGCTTCCACCCAAACATGTATATTCTCTCCCCAACATCGTATGTATTCATACTCAGTGTGTTTGTAACTATATTAACTTTACATATAGGATACTCCATATCAAATAAGAATATATAAAATTATCTACCCAATTAATCTGATTATGAATTAAGTCACGATGGTGGATGATATTGCACTTACTCTTGTGGTCTATATAAATGTAAAAACTCTCACTAAAGAGGCTGTGTCTCTAACATTTCAATGCATTAATGACAACACCTAACTCTATGTTGTTAGTAGTATATTTATGCTCAAGGGGTCATATATTATGACACACATAAGTAACTACCATATCTCCCGACATGGGAACAGATCACAAAACAACATCACAGGAATCACAATACACCGCATACCCAACTCTTGGCTCGAGATTAATATTGATCAAAGATGATTTCAACCTCTTTATTTTGTTTAAGATGATTTATTCACATTTATCTATCCATTCCAACCTAAATCCCTTCTTGTTTATAATTTTCATTATCATTAGATGGTGAGAAAAGTCCTAAATGAATCTTTAATTGTACCTATCCAACCTTAGGGAACTCTAAATCTCGAACACATTCCTCAATTGTTCTAAAGAAAAAATTGCATCTTCATTTATCAGATCAACTAATATTCCTTCTTGAGAAACTACATAACCATGGTGTTGATCCTCTAATATCCTAATGCTAATCTTATAATACATATCATAAATATGATGTGCTCAATGTGTACTTAATATAATATCCATGTTTTTTCATGTGATTATAACATCTTTTAATATATTTGGATATTATCAAAAAACATAATGATGAAGCACTTCAAGTATGGGAAAAATATACTTTCCATAAAGGCCATAAACACTTCTAGAGAAATCTTTAATAAAAAGGACATAACAAGAAATTCATAAAACTCATTCCTACTTTTAAATGTTGTTATTATTTGGAATTCTACTCTAAAATGAATCTTATGGTATCCATAACTCATATCAATATTTGAAAACAAATGAGAACCCATTAACTGATCAAACATGATTTCAATTACATTAAATATATAACTATTTGTTACATTGATATGATTCATCATAGTGTAGGTCATGTATATCCAAAGACTATCTTCCTTTTTCTTGGTAAACAACACAAGATCACCCAAAGAGGAAGTGCACGGATTAATGAATCCTTTAGCCACATGGTCATTAAGATGAATTTTTTTTATTTCAACTCAGATGGTTTCATGTTATATAATTAAATAAATATGTGTCATGAACTAGGCCCATTATTGATCTCCAAACCAACTCCAATTTATGGTGGTAAATGTAATAAATCCTCAATAAAGATATCGTTTAATAGGTCTACCAGTAGAGGAAATGAGGAGGGTGTCACCCTTTGATTCACTATTAGAATCATACCATCCACCTATATTGAAAGTACTCCATTATAAAAACTATATGGTCACACTATACCTATCTCGACATCCCACTCACAATTCAACACATTCTTCTGATTTATGCGTGAGATAAAGGTCACTCACCTCTGATAAAAATCAATCTGTGCATGGTATTTGGTCAAAAAATCCATGACACTGATTACATAAACACCTTTCTTATCTAGAATTGTGAAGCTCCACACATGTTAAAAGATTGAAACCACCATAATATGCTATGGAATGATATGAAGACAATATTATTTATTTTATAAGTCTTTATCACTAAGGGTTTTATTGACAAATATAATCTCAAAAGAGTACATAATCAATAAATATGACCCAGAAACCACTTGTGTAGAAAATAAAAATGGTATTTAGTTATATCAAACAAATAAATAAAGTGTAGAATAAATTATGACCATACCTCAAACTATAGATGATAAATATCCACTTGTAATCAAATCATGATCAACCATAAACACCTTAGGAGTAACCAGCCCATGATGCCCCATAGGATCATGATTCACCTATTTCATCAACCATTATAGGGTCTGCACCAACTACAAAGATATTATATCTATTACATATCCAAAATTTATTATATGTATCCTTGTAAACACATCCTAGAACCAATCCATCTAACTGATCATGCCGTACTTGTGAAAATTTTTGATAGACACATGACTTTCATTTGTTAACTGTCCATTTCTAACATTGTTACAGAACGTGGTAGAGTCATTTCCGATAAAGGATATTGAAAAAATTATTCTATTCTCAAAATATCGACCATCACCATGAAATTCATATGTATCCTCCTACTTCATATTCTCAAAATAAAAAATTGGGGTTTTCCTTGAGCAAGGATCGGCCGGTCTAATTGAAACTGGAAGAAGACTTCATGATCTATCTTCCTCAAATCCTTTCTATATTTTTAGCAATTTATAAAGAACTGTAGATTACTTCATCATATCAAATTTTTCGGAATGCCATTTTAGCTATATAAGATGACCAAACATCAGTCTTTTGGGCGTCATTCCCTTCCAAAATATAAACAATATGAATAAAATCAGTGATACATCTTGAATAAGAAAATCTTGTAATCATCGCATGGGGATTCTTCATTAACTCCAGATGATGGTCCATATTCAATGCATCTATAATGAAATCCTCTAAAAGTTATCCCTAGAGGTATCACATTGAATCCCTTCACATATTCCAGCCAAATGTATAAATACACTCACTTAACATAAATTGATATTACATTATTTTCATTAAATTATTAATAAGTTACACAGCAGAGGCCCAGAGACCATATTTGGCTAGTGCCATTGGAAACATGGAAACATAAAAATTAGTATGAATGTGAGATAAAATATTTATAACTTGATTTTTTATAACAATCACCATTCTTAGACACATAATAGATAATAAATATTTTAATTACCTGAGTAAAGTAATCATAAAAAGAGGTGAGCTCAGATTCTCTATAAGGGTAAACAAAAAATATATGTAAACATAAATACGAGCATAAGAGTATGAGAATTTGATCATCACAACAGAATATAATACCCTAAAAATCATATAAATGAATCATGGAACAAATATTGGATGTTTAAAAGACATGAATCATAACTGAATCTGTAGCATAATACATGAAGGAATAACATAGGAATAATGCATGGAAATTATAGAATACACATAAGAATATAAAATGATTTCCATTATAGTTAAGGAATCATTTACAAGGCCATCATAGTAGTATTAGTTCACACCACATACCATCTTGGTAGTCATCCTTCACTCACAATACATCTCAGTTTTCAAGGATCACTCCCAAGACCATCGAAGCAATGAAATTCTATTACTAAACCGAGTTCACACCCAATCCCACCTGTCTCTATATCATGGGATATAAATCATTACCCAATGAATATAAGGGAGATATAGGTCCCACCCTTCCCATAATTAAATCAAATATACATGTGCCAAATGATTGTAAATAATAATATCATAACCATTGAAATGAAATGGTTTCCATAAACATGTAATCAAGTCATAACCTATAAAAAATAGATAGGTTTCACAATTTTTAATCAAAGAATAACATTTGAAAAGAAGTGGGTTTCATAAGAATATAACCCATGAATGTTAAATGTGATTTGAAAATATATAACCCATGAAAAAGAAATGGGTTTCATAAAAATATAACATGTGAATTAGAAATGGGTTTAATAAGAATCATACCATCAAAACATAGACCATTCATAGAAATAATAATAATAGAACCTTTATATCATTTCCCCCAAGAGACATAAGTAACCCCAACTGATGTCCTATTAGATTAAAAATATTTTTGAAAGATAATTTAAAGTCATTTTTGGATGAAAATAGCATTTCTTCTTTGAAAATATTGTTTTAAAATATATATCATTTCTTAAAACCATTTTATTGGAAAATATCATTTAGATCTTATAATGGAATATTTGAAAAAAATTTGGAAACATTTTTCATTAATTACATATAAAATATGATTGAAAACCATAAAAAACATTTTAAAAAATATTTTTTACTTGAAATTATCTTGAGATAACATTTTTAATGATATTATTGAAAACATGGTTTTTTAAATAAAATATATTTTTTTAGATGAAAAGGAAAATGCATTCACATTTTAATAAATCAAATTGTTAATAATAATAAGTTAAAAATAATATAAAATAGTATTAATACATCCTAAATAAAAATTAAAAAAATTCAGGATATTAAAAAAGATATGGATCATATGTTTTATCAATGTAAGCATAATCATAAACAATCCTTAAAAATAATGAGATAGATTTAATAAACTCTTACCACTGGGTAACTTTTAATCATACTCCCTATTTAAGAAATTTAAATTAAATTAAACTGAAAATATTTTTTAAAGAAGTATTTTCATTACATAATTTGTTAAATTTCATGTACACTCCTCGTAAAAGAATATAGGTGTATAAAAAACATGTGTCTTAAAGAAAGAAAATTGAGACAAAATTACTTGACCAATTTGATCAAATTTTAAACATAAACCCAATAAAAGAGAGATAGTAAAATGGATATATAAATAACCATATAGTCGAGTATAAAATTCATATAATATATTCTTGTTTATTATACACACCATATTAAATATATTAATGGTGAATAAAGCATAAATCTAACAAAAATAAAAGTAAGGCGGGAAGCCCCTTGCCTTATATCTTGACTCTCTTCGTACTCATAAATACATTCTATATATAAAATATAAGTTTAATATAAATATATAAAATAACTATAATATTATATATAATTCTATATACATTTTTTGTGGAATTATTTAACCAATTTATTAACAAAACCATTCAATTATTATCTTTCAGTTAATATCCATTTTTTACACATGTTTTGACTTGTTATTCATCATCCTCTAATATAAAACATGATTTACTTATTTAAAAATTGAAAATATGATATAAATATCATATATATTTAGTACATATTTATTTATAATAATCTATAAAATATAGAAATATGAAATTGTATATACATTCATAGAGATGGTAGGCCATACGTAGGCATGATTGTTGTTTCTGTTATATTGTCGTATTGAAAGAATAAAATAAAATTAAATATATTTATTTATATAATATAATATAATTTAAGTATATTTTTATTTCATATATATCATATAAGTTCACTAAATTAATCTTTAATATATTTTTTTTATGGTGTGATCGAATCACATCGCTTTAATGAGGCGGTACTCCATATGCCCACAAAAGAAGTTTTCGTAATTACCAAGTATTGACAGAATAATTTTATTATTTATATAATAATTAAATAAGTATAAATACATAATATATATCATATATATCATATAAAAATCGGTTTTACATCATAATTTTCATCCATGAGAAGTGGTAAATGAAAAATGACCAACCTCGTTTCACGAGGCGTTAGTTCACCATACATACAAACGATATGATTATTACCCATCAAATGGTATTGTGTGTAAGTGTAGGTCAAAACATTAAATAAAAAAATATCATTATATTTATGATATTTATGTTATTATATAAATATATAATAAGAATATTTGAGGTGGTGTATAATAAAAAAAATACAAACAATCTTGTGGAATGATGTTACTTCTTCTTTGAGTAAATCTTCTTGGTTTGCAACAAATGGAATCCTTGGATAGATTTTTAGCCAGAGGGATTCTTATAAGAAATATTCATGGATTTATTTAGGATATTTGGTTAGGGTACGGATGACCCAAACTGTCTTTAGAGGTTTGTGTAAGTGAAGGGGTTGAGTGGATTTTTATAATAGAGGGGGAGTGATATTCTTGAAAATATAAAAAGGTAAACACTATAGAGAGGTTTACCTTACATAATGTGCCTCCAATAAATTTTCAAATTAGATAAAAAAAGGTTAATTAATGTAAATATTTTTAAAAAATGGATATTTGACATTTTTATAGGTCATTTGGGATTTATTATTAATGATTAACCATTATGCAATATTTTTTTTACTTATTCGCTACAATTATTCTTTTTTACATCCACTAATTTTTTTATAGAAAACTAAGTTAAACATATATAAAATTATATTATATTATACATGAAAATATTTAATCCTTTTCCCTAAATTATATTCACATATGTGGCTGGAATTAATTTAAACTTAATCCCATAGACATGTAACGATAACGTTTTTTTATCAAAAATTTTAACTTGATTGAAATGATTTCTATTTCAAATTTCAATGTGAAATTTGTTAAAATGTAATAAATTGTATAAGATGATGTAAAAATGATATAATTACACTTAAAAAAATTAAGATGTTATTTAACTATATAAATAAATTATATGAAAAGTAGATTTAAATTAAAATTCACTATTTTCACTATTCATCGAAAAATATTATGGTTTCTATAGAAATTTCAATTATTCATCATAATATAATTTTTATATTGTTAAATAAAAAATGTAGAATATTTTTATCAAATTAAATTTTTAAAATTTTAGAAATTTCATTTCATTTTTTAGCAAAAGGACATACAACTTAGTTCATTTGAGAAAATGGTATTTTCCAAAATATATAATTTAACCAAAAAATAAATGTTTGATTAACAATATTTTTTTATATATACTTCCATCAAATTTAATAATTTGTTAAAAATACTCATAGTACGCTTTTTACTTTCTAGGTTATAACCATCTGAATTAAATAATTATAATAACAAAATGATGTTTATTTGAAACTCATTATTGCGTGTATAAGAGGCCAATTTGGTTTTGCATGCAAGACAAGTTTTTTTATTGGTCAACCATATAAATAAGTTTTACATGGTGTAGCATGAGACACAATAGATTAGAGGAAATTAAATTTAATTAAAAAAAATTCCAAAAAATTTCGGTTTTTACATTCTCTAAACCATAAATTGAATTTCTCATTCAAAATAAATTATTCTGATAAAAAAAATTGATTATTACTAATTCATCATATCCTCGTGTTCCAATAATGATTTATATAACTAGTGGTTTCTCCAAAAAAACTTTTACCCGGTGAGTGGTCTTATTTTGTATAACTTTCTCAGTATGATCCAAATTTCAACAGATTGTTCCTCTTAAGAAATATCCTCCTCTAGTATTATGACCACTGAGTTTTGTACATGTGAAGGTTCCGGTATACACATTCTTAGGAGGGATACATTGAATAGATCATGGACTTTATAGTGATTTAATGATTGTTGCAATAAAAATCATATCCCGATACGATCATGATTTTTAAATGGACCGATATTCATAAGGCTTAGTTTGCCTTTCATATCGTATCTCCTAACCTTCTTCCAATAAGATTTTCAATGAAAACCATTCAATCCGTGTTAAAATTCTAGATCACACTATCTTTTATCATCCAAACCTTTCATCCATCTTTGATCAACCTTGATATGTTATTGAATGTCTATAACCTTCTCTAGCATTTAGTCAACTATCTCTGGTCCCAATGGCATTATTTCTAAAAAATCATCCTAGAAAAATTGATATCTATATTTAGTCTCATAGAGGGATTAATAAGGATCAAAATTAATGCTTTAGTGGAAGATATTGTTTTGAAAAACTCAACTAGAGGAAGGTTTTGATCTGAACCAACTTTTTAATCCAAAGAATAATATGTTAACATATCTTCATGTGTTTAAATTGTTCTTTTAGACTGACCATCCTTCTGGGGATGATATAGAGTGTCGAAACTCAATTCTATTTCAATTTTTTTCTGAAGACATTTACAAAACATTAATTTAAACCTTAGGTCTAGATCAGATTCAATATATTTGATCACTCAATGTACCCTTACCACTTTTTTAATAGATATCCTGAAAAGCTAATCTAGAAAAAAGTATTCTCTCATAGAAATGGAGCATGCATACTTATTAAGGCGATCGACTACCACCCATATATCATTAAAGTCATTATATTTTTTGGGGATTCCAAAGACAAAATACATAGTGTTGTTCTCCCATTTCTATTACAGTTTGGGTAATGGATGAAACATCCATGTCAACTTTCTTCATTCATCTATAACCTATTGGAATACCAAAGAATTTATATACCAAAAATAAAATATCCCTCTTCATGGAATCCCACCACACGTTTACTTAAACTCTCTACACATCATCATTCATCTAGTATGATTAGAGAATGAATAAATATGAGATTATTCTAATATCTACTTTTACAAATCTTGTATAGAAGGAATACTAACATGGTTCCTAAACCTTATCATTTCATCATAATCATGGATAAACTCGAGATCATTTCTAGCCATATATTTCAAATGTAAATCTTCCTTCCTCGCCTCTTTACACATCAAATGGATAAAGGCATGAACATTCAATTGTGTAAGATAAGATTGTTTCCCTTCCATTCTGATTTCTAAATCTATCTTTTTGAAACCTTAAAATATTTGATATTTTATATTCAAATGATAGATAAAATATAATGATCATTTCACCAAAAATCATTTCCCACCATGTTCTCTTTACTAGGTTGGTAATGTATTGAGAAGTCATAATATTTTTTCATCTCTAACCATCTTATTTGGTGCATGTTAAACTCCTTCTATGTGAGTATATATTTCATAATTTTATCATCATTATACTTATTTCACATTTTTTAATAAAAATAATTTCTATATATGTTTAAATCAAAAATTACCATTTCTGACTCAAAATTGTGAGTTGGGTAATTTTGTTCATGAATCTTCAACTTTTATGAGGCATTGTCTATAAAAATTGTTTTTTCAGGGGAAGACATCTGAATCCCTTCATGAATGCATAGCTATATATAAAAAACCCCATCTACAATATAGGGTAATGTAAGCACAGATGTGATAACTAACCTTCTCTCCAGTTCCATGAAATTTTACTCACATCTGTCGTCATAAAAAAGCACATCACCCATACGAGTGGACTTAGTCATTGGATTAGATAGTCATGACAAATTCTCCACAAACAATCAATAGTATCCAACTAAACAAAGAAAACTATGGGTCTCAGTCATCGTTTTTGGTCTATTGTAGAATTCAATACCATTCAACATTGATGGATCTACTATAATAACCACTATTGGGGGTTTATGACCAAAAAATGAAATCTATTTCTTCCAAAATTAATAATTGTTAAATATTTCATAAAATTTTTGTTCCATAAGTTATTGAGTACAGTTATCATGTGATATTATTTCTCTTCCTTGCCCATTGTAATATCATCTAGAAAGACTACCACAAACTGATCGAGGTAATATCTAGATACTCAATTCATCAAATCAATGTTGTTAGAAGAGACATTAGTATAAATAAAAGGCATTACTGTACATTCATATAACCCATAACTTGTATAGAATGTCATCTTGGATATATCCAACTTCTTTTCACTAAATTAATGATATGATGAGAAAAAGAAAATCTGGAAAAATTATTATCTACATTTAGTTGATCTAATAAGTAATCAATACGGGGAATAGGATACTTTTTATCGATCATGATCTTATTCAGCATCCAATAATCAATGAATAGATGCATTGATCTATGTTTCTTTTCTTCACAAAAGGACAGGTGCACCCAATGGTGACACACTTGTCAAATGATCCCATTATAAATGTTTTCATGGAGTCTATTCTTCTATTCATCTAACTAAATCTGTGAAATTCTATAGGGTGTCATTAAAATCGGTGTTAACCAGGGACGAGCACTATCAGGAACTCAACGTCACGTTTTGGTGAATGTTTAAGAACCTCTTACAAAAATACATCCATGAAGACCTGAACAATAGGCATATAATTGACGTGGATTTTCTCCCCAACCATTTTACAAAAAAATGCCTTCTAAATGGTAATTAGTACATATATATTAGATGTAATCTCTGTAAGAAGTTCATAATTATCGTCACATTGATTGAATATCATAGGATTGATTGAAATATCAAGCATAAATACCCTTACAGGAAAATTCATGTTGTATTTATGAATAGAATCAAATCCATGCCTTTGATTACATCAGACTCAACCAAATAATGAATGAATATATTTTTAGTAATCACATTCATACAAATATTAACCAGAGAGGAATCATAGACTTGAGATGAAATCATCATATAGTTAGGGTTCTTCACCAAATATTATATATCTAATCATTTGGAAAAACTTTTCATACCCTTATTAAATATTTTATATATGAAAGTGTTGGAAGATCCAGAATGAAATAAGACATTAGTAGTTCAAATGTGTATGGTATGTGCACCATTCACCCCATCATTATCACAACCCTTGTCATAAATAGTGATTACATGTTATTTCTCATTGTACCTTGGTTTTAGAGGATTTTTATGTTTATAATTATCACCAGCCCTTGGGTTTGGTGACTAGTTATCTTTATTCCCATAATCCTTATACTTTTAAAACATGAGAGGGTAAGGTTCATCTTTTGTAGTTTTCTCTCCATTCACATTTTTAGTTGAATTAATCACATCACTTTGACAATAAAATGCTCGATAAGTGTTTATATCATACAAAAATTATTTAACATACCCATTAAAATAAATACCCCCATACTTCTTACTACATTACTAGCATAAAATAAATGACATATTCTTCTCTACATGTTTTTTAGATTACCCTTTTTACTCCATCTTACTTTTTTGTCAAGACCATGAGATTTATTTGTTGCACCAACATCTATTTCAACATTTATTTCATAATAAAAAATCTATTCGTAGCTTATACACTCTCTTATGTATAATTTCATTCTGATAGTTGGATTTAAGACACTGAAGAACCTATCAACCATAATTTTGGTTTATATGATAATACCAGAAGCATACCTCACAAGTCTTTTGAAATTAGCGTCATAGTTACCAATAGATTCGTTATCCCTTTTCATTAACTCAAAAAATCATTCTCCATATTTGTACGACGAATTCTAGGAAATTACATATTGAAAAATAATTTATTCAATTCATCTCATTCCATGGATTCATTTTCGTCTTTCCTCCTCTTATTCTAGATTAGAGTGCCCCATTAGTTCTCTTCTCCTTCTAACCAATAGACATCAAGAATGATTTTATCATTTTCTATGCACTGGAGAAAGGATAATAAATTTTTTGTGGTATTGATGCAATATATTGACACAAGTGGATTAGAAAACCTTTTGAATGATGGTGTATGTTTCCTCATAATAGACTCAATAAAATTTTGTTCCTTCTTTTTCTAATTTGGATGTCCATCATGATTCATAGATTTAGAATGTTGAGTGAGCATAGAAACAATGTTTTTAATACTAGTTCTCATAGAATTTGGATTCTAATGAATGAAATCACTGTGTATTATTTTGAAATCACTACTAAAAAGGTTCTTTTGGGTTCTATCTACTGAATGAAACCAAAAAACTTAGAGTAAGGAACAAATATCATAGTTAGTAAACACATAATCATGAAGAATCATTTATAGGATGTCTAAGTTATGACACATTATTTAATAAATGACAAAATAGGTTTATCCTAGTTTATCTATATAATTA
The DNA here is from genome assembly GCA_963277665.1 of Viscum album. NCBI lineage: Eukaryota > Viridiplantae > Streptophyta > Magnoliopsida > Santalales > Viscaceae > Viscum > Viscum album. The sequence goes on from OY728133.1 coordinate 1,678,860,030, forward strand.
TCATATTTTAATTCTTCATGATGGTTTGTGGAGGGTTTGTGAATTTCCAAAGTATATCCCCTAGGAGTGTCAAACTAGGTGTGTAGTAAGGCTTATTGTCATGCACAAGTTCTCGATCAAGTCTAGTTCAATACGGTATTTTTGGGGTTGTTACACTTATATGTATCTATTCCAGAGCCACATCCAATTTTTGTTCCCATACAAGGATATATTTCTAGGAAACCACACACATTATCCATTACAAAAATTCTATGATATTTTCATATATATTTACTTATCCTTGGAATTATTATTAGACATTTCTATAGGGTTCTCAATAAGGATTTCTTATCCTTGATTCAAAATATCATCAAAAAACTTCCTCTAATACCAACTATAGTTACCCTCACATCACATAAAATAATATTTCAACATTTTTGGGGAATACAATAATAATTATACAACAGATGCCCAAAGACCATTTTAGTCGAGTTTCATTGGATGCATGGAAACACAAACGCTAGTACATAAGTGAGCTAATTTATCTACCACTAGGATCTTCATTAATATCACCCATCATAGACACATCATACATAATATATATCTTCATAACATGGGACAAGGATACATAAATAAGGGTAAACAAAATAGATATGTAATCATAAACATGAGCATAAGGGTATGAAAATGTTATCATGACATTTGAAGATCATAACCTTCATAAAAAATCATAAAAATGAATCATGCCAAAAATATTGGTACTTCATAATACAAGAATCATAAGTGAATCAATATCATAATACTTGAATGTATAACATAAGAATAAGACATAGAATATTTTGTAGACACAATATAATATAAAATTACTTACATAGTGGTTAAGGAATCACTAAAATTCCATATTATTAGTATGGTATCAATCCCTAAACATCTTGGTAGTCATGTTTCACTCCCATGACCATATTAGTAGACATGGTTTTCAACTGAAACTATGTTAGCAAAAAAAGTTAATTACGGAACTAAATTCACTCCTTATTCCAACCATATTTATCTCAGGATATATAAATATTTACCCATGGAATTGAGGGAGATATAGGTATCACAAATCTCATAATGAAATAATAGATACGTGTAGAGACCCGAAGATTGACGTACATGGATATTACATTACTTTTGCGGAATACTTAGTACATAACAAAACACACACACAAGGACCGTAATAGTTTGGTGTCTTTGGAAACTCGGAGTATAATCTCCTAATTGTGGTGAAAGATCTTCAATATCTCCCATAAAGATCTTCTTCTTTTTTTTCTACCTAAAACCATTCTTTATATCCTAGGGAAAAGAAAACATAAAAGGGTGAGCTCAAATGCTCAGTAAGGGTAAAAAAAAGAAATATCAATCAGATAATTTTCATAAGAACATAAAATTTTTGGAAATCTTAACTTACAAAAGAGATCATAATTTCATAACATGGGATAAATCATAGTAGTGAAATGAAATCATAACTTAAAACATTAATCATTGTGGCATACACACATAATAATAGAGAATCATTTCTTGTTAGTCAAGACTCATTGCCAAGACTATATTAGTGGACAAAGTCCCTTTCAGAACCGAGTCACCCTCGTTTCAGTCCTGTTTCACTGAACCAGTATAACCTACCATTCCAGGCATGTCTATCTCATGAGATATAAAATCGTTACCCAATGCATTGGAGGGAGATATAGGTCCCACCCATCTCATAATGATACCATTATTATGTGTGCCACCAAATCATAAATCATACATCATTGCATAACCCATGTAATAAAATGGGATTCTTAAACATCATGCCATCACAATCCATAAACAATTGATATCATTTCATCATAAGAAAATTGAAACCATTTAAATCATAGAGACATTTTACTTGAAACATACATATCAAATAATGTCATCTTAGATAGAAAATAGTTTTGAGAAAAACACTTGAAATGAATTTTTGAGGAAAATATCCTTTCTTCTTTAAAATCATTTTCTTTTCACAAAATTCCATGCAATTTTAAAATATAAGGGTTTTGTTGAAAATAATCATGAAATATTGTAAAGGAAGCTTCTTGAAAATGAGGTGTTATGAAACCGTAAAAATCCGTTCACTCCGTATAAGTTAAAAATAACATTCTCCTCGTACTTTTGTCAGAAAAGTCAAAAAGTACCTTATACGGTAACCAAAGGAAAGATTCCATTCATACAATGTGGTAAAAAGTCAATAAAGGGTAAAAATGACATTAAGAATTCATGGAAGAATGGTAAACATTTTATAAAAACATTTTTAGAAAACATGGTCATGGATGATAAATTTAACCCCAGTAAATACTTACGTATAAGCAATCTCGGATAAAAATGAGATTGAAACTTTATCCCTTACCTTAGGTCCGACTTGCTTTGTACGTGTCCGAACCACCTGTATAATGATTTAAATAATGTTATTGACTTATTACAGAATCATATTCATTGTTATGATATCATATATGGTTCACGTATGGCTTTATATTACCCGGTCTTTTGTAAATTCATGTTAAAGTAGCATTTTGGGTAAAATCGTCTCATTTGTCGTTCATGTTTTTAACTTGTAATTATTAATATGATTACTTGGATAATGATTACTTATATACAGAATGTAAAACATGATTTATATATAACATATATTCAGAATATACATATATATATAATATATTGATAATGGAATGAAATACACCATTCATGGAGACGGTAGTCCGTACGTACGCATGAACGCTGTTTTCGTTTCCTTATTGAATTGAATGGAATTAAGTAGATGACATACATATAAATATACATAAATCCAGTATCATTATTATGTCATATATTTCATTAGTACTTATTATATATGCTTTATAATCATTCATGAATGGTTAATCATTGAGAATGAATCTCATCGCGTCGTGGAGACGGTAGTCCGTACGTACGTACGAGCGATGATATCGTTCCCATGGTCGTGAAATTGTGTTGAAGTGTATGTATACTATTTCAGTATCAATACCACTTTATAATAATCATATATAGTTACTCATGACACCATTATACCCATCCAATTAAGGTGGTGGCGGAAAATAGATTACACCACGGCGTGGAGACGGTATTCTGTACGTACGCACGCGCGGTGATTTCCTTTTTCCGTAGGATGGATAGAAGGTGAATTAGGGTTGTTTCATATTTATAATAACATATCAGTATGTAAGTAATACTGATGTTATTACTTTGTCATGAAACAACTAAAGAAGAAGAAGTTGAAGAAGAAAGAAATTGAAATGACCGGTAATGGATATTACCTCTTCTTTTAAACGCCTCTTTGAATCCTCCACTTAGGGAACTAATATTGGTCTTTGAAGAAGACCAGGACCTCTATGATTATTCTAGGGAAGTGGAGAAGCGATTTTGGCAGGGGTTGGCCGAGATTGAGTGCTCAAATTGGTGTGAGGAGGAGAGGGAGGAGGTGCCCTTTTATAAGGTAGGAGAGGGGCACCTTAGGAAAATCTCAAAATATTATTTTATATTAAGGTCAAATTCGGTTTATAATGGTTCCAAATGGTCTTATTTCGAAGATAAAGTGGGGATGGGTCGAAATACTCTCATACAATAAGATTTAGACAAGTTTAGGTTATTATTTTAACCTTATCAATTAGATTTAACTCTAAGTTAAATAATTTAATTTTTACCGTGTCTTTTTGTTTTCTTACACTATATGGTTAATAAACATACTATATCAAGCCAAACAAACCCCAATTTGTTTATTATCCATATATATAACCTTATCTAATTCATTTGGCCGAACCTTAGAGTTTTATGAATAAAATAACAATTAATAATATAATATGTTTTTAAAAAACTATTTTATGTCAATTTTGACACTATTTAGTAATTGATTTTTGAGAAAATAATAACAGAATGATAAGTTCGAAAAAAGTTAATTAAATAAATACTAAAATGTCCTATTAACCTATAAAAGTAGTGGAATTCATAAAAAGTCTCAAATTATACTTATTTAGGCATTTATAATATCAATTATCTTAATTTTTCACTATTATGGTAATTACTGCATCATCATTGTGTCATAAATAAATTGAATTATTTAAAGTCTAAAAATTACAAATAAAATACCATTATGTAGGAAATGTTTTGGTCTTTCTATGGAATATTTATAGTCGAATTTAACTTAGGTATAACCCCATATTAAAAATGTTTTACTTATTAAACATTGATTTTAACTATTTTAACCCTTCTTTAAATAAATTAATAATAAATGCCCTAATCTAATCCAAGTGGTCCTAAGTGGTCATATTTTATTCCTAAGATTGTTTTTGGTCGAATTACACTTGTCCAATAGAATTTGGACATGTGTTAGGGTAATAATAATATCATTTTTACCCTTAATTACCCTATTTACTTTTAACCGTGGTAAATAAAGGTAAAAAGTTACTATTCACCAAAAATTATTTTCATCTCATTGAACCAAATTTTACTTACTGACATCAACCGTGTCTCTCGGATTTTTGAAATTCCATTCATAGAAGCGGTAAAATTCAGTTTTATGAAAAATTCAGTTTTTTTAACTACCACTTAGTAGTTTCACTATTCATAAAAAATTGATGTTTTTCAGAACAATGCCAAAATTTCATCCTAAGATATATTTCATATTCTGAATTCAAAAATGATGTCTATTTTACCAAATTCATAATATATAAGTTGCATTAATTAATTTTATAATTAAATCCCGTTGTTAAAACAAATAGCGTGTTTTTAAGAAACAATATCTATCAAAAGATTGACACTTGTTTATGTCTGGTTTAAATGTGAAATCACATCCAATGACCAACATTGTATTAAATTGTAAAAATATATTCTAAATATACTTTAAAACCACTCAAATTAATAATTTATCACAATTAATTATTTCGATTAAAAAAATTGTTTTTAATTAAAATTTAGTAATTTTCACTATTCATCAGAAAATAAAAGTTATCTGAAAAGTACCAAAATTTCACCTTAGGCTAAATTCGATACTCCGAATTTAAAAATGAAGTCCATTTTGAGAGCTAAAATTTCTAAAATTTTAAAAATTGGTTATAACTATTCATAACGGCTAGTTTTAATAATATTTTAATAGCATATCGTTGTTTAGTGAAACTCAGTATTGCGTACTACACACGCTATCGAGGAAGGTCGTGATTGCGTGTAATTCAAGCCGGGTCAAAGATGTGTGTTGTGAAAGCTCCTTTTGGTGTAGCGTATAACACAAGACATTAATGAAATTAAAAAGAATATTTTTCATAAAATCTCGGGGTGTTACAATACGTGTTCCAGAATATCGTAATCATCTTTATCATAACCCATGAAATAAAATGTTTATCATAAATTTGTAGTCATATCATAACCTATTGTAAAGAGATAGGATTTATACATATTTCATCAAAGAATAACCTTTGAAAAGTTTAGGGTTTCATAATAATATATCCCATGAATGTGAAATGAGTTTTATAAAAATATTACATGTGGATGGTATATGGGTTTCATAAACATATAACCCCAGAATGTGAAATGGGTTTCAAGATCATCATGTCATCAAAATCGAAACCATTCACAAAAAGAATAAGTATGGAACCATTGGAAAATTTCCTAAAAAATTCATGAGTAACACAAAAATATGTCATCATTGATGCAAAAAATTTGAAATGATATTTGGAAGATTTTTAATAAGGAAAATATACATTATTTTTTGAAATTTTTTTTATAAAATATAAAATATTTTCGAAAAACTTTTTCTTTAGAAATAGCTTTGAAAACTTGTGAAGGATGATTTGAAAACATATTGAAACAATTATTCTTTGAAAATTTATAATGGAAGATTTTAAACCATAAAAAAATTTATAAAAGTGTTTTTCCATGAAAATTTGATTAAAATAACATTTTAGAAAATTTTTATGACATTTTGGAATCCATGGTTTTTTGTATAAAACATATTTCTAACCTAAAAGAGAAGTGAGTTCATATTTTTTAAAAACAAGTTCTTAATTATATTAATTAAAAAATTGTGGAAATGTTACTAATACATGGATAAATCAATAATAAATATATAAAAATAATACTCATCATATTTGTAGATATATGTATCATAATATTTCACCAATGGAAGAAAAATAAAAAACAATCCCGATAAATTATGGGATTTTGGAAATAAAATCATACCACTTCGTAACTTTTAATTAAACTCCTCCAATAATAAAATTATATTACATGAATGTTAAATTATCATTTAATTAATTATATTGATGATATAATATGTAAAATGGAAATATATATAACTCATTAAATAATATTTGTGTATAAAAAAGCTTGTCTATCAAAGAAGGAAAATTTAGACAAAATTACTTAACTGATTTGTTAACATTTGATACAAAAACCCCATGAAATATTGATCATAAAATGGATATGTAAATAAACATACTGTAAAATATTTTATATATATAATGTATTCATGGGTAGTATATACACCACACAAAATAAATGAGTGTTGAATAAGGCATAAATCTCATAGAATTAAAATTGAGATGAGAAAAACTATAACTTATGTCATGAATTTCATTCTTCCTGAACAGAATTAATATGTAATTAATATAGCACTATTAAAATATTTTAAGTGGCTATATTAACATACAAAATAACAAATATTACTATTTAATGTCATTATATTACCCATTTATTAACTACTCGATGTTAATGTTACATTTCGGGTAGTATCTGATTTGTTTTCCGTATATGTTTTGACAAGTAATTCTTGATCCTACTATATAGATCTGGATTTAATTATTTTTAGAATGATAAATTGTATATAAATAACATATTTATTTAAAATATATATTTATAATAATCTAAAAAATATAGAAATATGAAATGGAATACACCGTTCATGGAGATGGTAGGTTGTACGTACGCATGAATGTTGTTTCTATTATATTATCGTATTGAAGTAAAGAAAGTAAAAGAAATATATATATATATATAATCATTTATTTATAATTATTATTTCATATATATCATAAATTTTAACTAAAACCATCCTCAATACAAACCAGGTAATGTGTGAATAAGTCAATTCGCTTGGAGGATGCAGTAGTGGACACATCCACAAGCGTAGCTACCATATTTTCAAATATTGGAAAAAATAAATGTATTTTTTATTTAATAACTTATAAATAATAAATAAATTATAATTATGATGTATATAATATAAAAACAAATTGTCCATAAAAATTACCACCCATGATATGTGGTAATATAAAAATGAACAACATCATTTCTTGATGTGGTAGTCTGTCGGACACATGAACGATAAATTCATTACCCATTAGATGGAAGTGAGTGTAAGGGTAGGTAGAAGACATTATAATAAAAATATATTTATTTATATTTATTTATATATATATAGGATAATGAAGTTATTAGAAAATCATTGAATAATAATATTTGATGTGATGGAGAAAAAAAATAAAACAAATGTGCTTGAGGAAAGATGTAACTTCTTCTTTGGATAACACCTCTAGGTTTGCACCAAAGAGAATATTTGGTTGTATTTATTCCCAAATGTAGGATTCTACATGAAATATTGGGATATTGGGAGCACTTTTTTTAGGATCTAGATTATTCAAATTGGATTGATAGGTTTAAGTAAGTGAGGGGATCAGTGTCCTTTTGTGATGGAGGAGGAGTGGCATTCTTGTAAATATTACAAGGTAAACACTATTGATAGGTTTACCTTACATAATGTGAATGGAATTTTTTTTATAATTCTAGAAAATATGAAAACTTTGGAAAATTATCCATTCAATGGATTTTGGAAAACTCTCTATGTCATTTTTTTTCTTAAGGTTAAATTTTATCTATTGTGTAATCTAGTTTTTACCTTACTCGTTCTAATTATTTGTAATTTCCTTCACTAATAATTTTAGCAAAAAACTGTGTTGACCATATTATAAATTGTAAATTATTTTTATTACTAATATGGAATCCATTTTTCCAAATTCTAAAAACAAATGTGTCATAAGTAATTTTCATATTAACCCCACAGACGTGTCAAGGTAGCATGTTATTAATCGTAAATGTTTAAAATTTTGGAATGTTTTTTATATCCAATTTAAATGTGAAATTTGTTCCAATGGCCTAAATTGGATTAATTTATGTAAAATATATTTTATTAAAATTTAAAATCAACTTAAAATATAATTTAACTACATAAATAAATTATATGTCAAATAGTTTTGAATTAAAATTCACTATTTTTCATTATTCATCTAAAATGATGTTTTTTAGAAAAAAACAAAATAAATTGTCCCTAATATTATAATGAATGTATGAATAAAAATGAACATTATTTTATCAAATTAAATTTCTAAAAGTGTCTAAAATTATTTTTATTATTTTTAGTAGATGAAAAAAGTATTTCATTTGACAAAGTATTATATTTATACATATAACCATTTAAAAAAAATTATATGTTTTGTTATCATTGTGTTTTATTTCTATAAAACCAAAATATTTATATATTTTTTATTAATATGAATATTACTATGTTTAGAATCTGTTTTATAATAATCTCATTAAAATAATTATCATAATGAAATGATGTTTCTTTGAAACACATTGTTGCGGGTATCGCAAGGCAAGTCGGTCTTGTGTGTAGCACACATTTTTTTCTTCGTGTATCTTATAATGAATGTTTTACTTTTTGTAGCGTGCAATTAATGAAATAAAAGAAAATTAATTTCATCTAAAAACAATAAAAACTAGGGTTTTACATATAGCATGACATCCCCCCATGTTACAACTACTCTATAAAGCATAAATACCTTAAACAGCACCTTATTATCCTATAGGGTATGTACCTTGTCAAAAATACTCTCAATAGATCATATGAAATAATCCAAATCTTGAGAATCTTATGTTCCATATATGGAATGGTATGTTTTACATGGAAGTAATTAACATAATTTACTATCATAGGCCCACTCCTATGGGCTCTTACACCCAGAACAGGGATTATCCAAATCATGCATAGCTAGACCACTTCTATTTCGTAACCTACTACAGAAAATATAAGATCTTGCTTAGTTCTTTCAACCAACAATATAGGTTGTTCAACTAGATTCGTGAGACATTTGGGGGTGGTATTTCATAAATTCCAAAACAATACTTAATGATGTCCAACAACTCAAACAAGAAAATGGGTAACAATATAATAGTACGTTGAAGGGTTCACTACAAGGTTCATCCTATGAGGTTACCCATATGAAAAAGTTATGACCCCATAAGAACAACCCCTAACCAATGACAAGCCTCAAGTACCTACGTGTTATTCACATCCTTATAAATACACTCGATGATATATTTCATAAGCTCAAATAGAAGAATGAAAAAAATAATGAAAAAAACATATCATAATTTTAATAACTATTTTATTATTTAATATTTATCAAATGCATGAAATAGGTAAATTAAATGTGATATAATATTCTAAATTGTTTTTCATAGAACCACACGAAACATAATATATTATTATATAAAATCCATGTGCATCACCCAATATGAATTTAAATCAATGGTAACATCAAATCACAAAAACATAAATTAAACTTTTTTGGAAACTCAAATGTCCACTATATAGATATAGTTAGGCATTGAAATTATAGCCCAACCTGAGTACCAAATATATTGTGACATGTCTACCCCATACCAAATCAAGGAAATGAGATGAAAAAACCTAATGAACCTAGTTATTTGATACCATTTATTCAGAACATGACCCAAACCACCGGGTCTGATCCAGAATCATACATTACCTCCTGTGTTCTTCCCCACATGTAAATGGCTGTTGATAAATGATGATTTCTATAGAGACAATCTAGGGAGACTATTACCATAGTTCCAAGTAAAAATTATATTACAATAATGTATGTGGAAAAATAAATCAAAAAATAATGATGAAATGAATATTCATCAAAGTAACAACCTATACGAAAGTATCAACCCATGAGAAAATAGTGTATAAAGTAATAAAAATAAACCAAAACACGGTAAAGTATCCCCATAAGTTATGTAATAATGTATGTAGAAAATAATCTAAACAAAAATATTGGTATACATATCCATATTTAGTTTCATCCTATAACATCTACATCCTCTAATTAAACATGCTCAGTCTTCCACTATAGGGCCCTTACTCTACACTCGATCCATAGCCATCAAACCCCTAAGCATAATGAAATTACCGATTAGTCTGTGAGTTTGAAACATAGTAGAAAACCACCAAATACAATTAACATATGTTCATAATATTTTAAAATGAGTCCCATGATACTAAATAGAACCCATGATAGGTACACGTATATCGAAAATATATAAAATATATGTTGGGTCCATAGAAAATGTCACCACCTACTTCAACACTCTGCTAGAATGAACACCAACAAGTCATATCTGACACGTCCCGCCCCATTATGGTTTTGTTAAAAAACATGTGTAATGCTTCTCAGTAGAAGGGGTATACCATGTACATGACAAGTATCTGACACATCCCTCTTAAGGGTAAATTCTATATGGTACAAACTACCTCAATAATAGAAACCATTGAGAATAGCAAATGAAGGCAAGTATAAAGGATGATATATATCAAACATCATATCATAACAATATATATTAATTACCATAATAAAAAAAATATATGATAAATAATCAAACAAAGGTTTCATGGACCACAAACACATGTCATAAAATCATACCAAGAACCCATATAACATGGGACATTGTCAAGTACTTCCAACATCGAGTAAAGAGATGATTGATAGATAATGACATCATTTTATTCCAAAATAACCACTAAATACTATAAAAATTCCTAAATAAACATTATATAGAATCATAGGAAAAATATTTATTAGAAACCACACCCTAAATGTAGGTCAAGGTCAAACAAACATGTCATGATCTACTCCTAAAAATGATCTTGGTCTGATTGATGCAAAGATTCTATTTCCTTGAATCCGAGTTCCAAATCTACAAATGATCCACAACCCCCTTTTTACACCATGTAAAAACCCAGAATATTTTAATAGTTCAACTATGATATAATTGGTTTTGGTCGAGGATAATAGAAGGGGTTGATCTAGAACGAAGAAGAACTTACTAGATTAGAAATGTAGCATTGATCCATTATTTAGGAATTGAATAGATGATTTGTATGTGAAAAGAGGATCCCAAATTTTCCATTTGACTATTCAAAATTTCTTTTTAATTAATAGATATCTAATAAAATTATAAAATAAGATAAAAGTAGAGTTTAAAAAAGACATCTATAATCATGGTGACATTACTAGAATCTGGAGGATGCAAATGGAATGTCAATGGACACCACTGGAAGGATGGTGGACACTGGGTAGAACTAGTTATCCATAAAAACCCAATAATATATCTGTTGGGATATAAAACAATATTTTGGATCCAATAAACTACACAGACTCAATGATGGATCCCATTGACTATATAATATATCTACTGAAGCTTTTTCATGCAATAGAATGATCACCCGCCAAGCCCTCTTCCTTTTTCATCCTCCCATATACCTATAATAAGACTCAAAAATAAAATAAATAAATGAAAATATATGTATATGATGAATTTATTAATACATGAAATATATTTTTTCATATGTGGAATGATGCAACTCTCTCCATGCTTGGTTCTAGGAGTTAATTACCTAGGGTTAATGGTTGTTTTATCATCCAAAATATAAATCAACCATTAGAGAAAATTGTGGTCATATAAATATAAAAACCCACCAAATTAAATATTAATTTAATATAGTCTTCCAATAGTTGAGTTAAAATAAAACCATAGTTCAAATTTCTTAACCGACCAAAGTCGTGGTGCATTCAATTATCAGGGAATTTTATCTTGAGTTCTTTGGTGGACTTAACTAAATTCACATCAAGGGTTGGATACCAAAGAAGGAAATGGTGTAGCTAAGAGTTAAATCTTTAAGAAAACTATTATTTAGGTTTCTAGGATTTGGGTGTCAACTCAACAGATCAAGGAGATGTGAGTTAATGTTATTGCAAAGTTGCACCTACTTAAATCCCATTAAATAACCCGACATGCCCATGTATGGGTTATGAGAAGGGGAATATGGATCCATTATACTAGAGTATTTAATTGATGAGATATTCCAAAACTAATAATTAGATATTTTAGGTTTTGATAAAATAGTGGTAGATTAGTAAATTTAAAATTTATTTTAAATTTTTTTAATATAGATATCATAGAAAAATTATTATCCTGTTTATTATAGAATTGATCATGCATAAAATATTGATTATACCAACACGATCCATTATAGAAAAGGATAACCTTTCATTGGTTTGAATTCTATGAATTTCGAAGGAATTTAAATGTTATATTGCACCAGGAATAGATATCATAGGTAATATTAAACCCTATTCTAAAGGTTCCATGAAATAGTAAAGTGAGTAAGAACTATCTTATGATATAAAACATTTAGATTACGCTAAAGTATCCAATGTTTCATGATTTCATATATTTCTATTTATATTTTAGTACACCTTAAGGATATGGATGTGTATATAATTATGTCTCACCTTTTTGATCTTTTCCAATATGAGGTAAAACATGTAAGGTATAAGAAAACCAATGCACTAATCAAGTGAATTCTTGGAGATTCATACCAGTTGTGCGTCAAGTAGTTAAAAAAATTTCTAGACTGAGAACTTGGATATCTTGGGATTTAAACACCATAATTATTTCTAGGCTCAAATCACTCTTTCTACAATAACTAATAGTTTATCCATATTAATTGTTAGTTATACAATTGGAAATAATGAGAAGTCTTTGTAGTAACTCTTTATATTGATTTTCCGTGATGTTAAAGACATGCTATGTGAATATATTGTGGACCTTGTGAAGAATTAGAAATGGAAGATATATGAAGAGGGGACCAAGTCTCATTCCATGTCTATGGATCTTGAGCACCATCCTTCCAAGAGAATAAATATCTAAAGGAAGGAAAAGAAAATGGGTGTTGTGTGTTTTGAATGTGGAATGATAGGCCACTGGAATCAGAACTACTCTAAATTATCAAAGAAAGGGGAACCTTCATGTCCCTTCATTATTGAGTTAAATCATTCAATATGTGAAAATTGGTAATTTGATATATCCTATAGCTATTACATATGTATTTAAATGTAGAATCAAGTATATTTCTAATGATTTCAACAGGATATGTGCATTTATAGGATTCTAATGGTGCTAGGCCTGCTACTCAAGTCATTAGATACTACCATATTTTTTTCCTATCTGAAATGGTCGCAGTTATTATGTTTTTTTACTATTAAACAATATTTTACCGAAAACATCATTTTTGGTATTCCATCTAGATATAGAAAGTTTTATTTTCATGTTTGGAAATAAATGTATTTTATTTTATAAATACAACCTGTGTTATGGTATGGAACATTTAAATAATTATATAAATGTATTAAACATGGAAAACCTAGTATTGGAAATTAGAATGTATTAATTCCATGAGAATCATGTAACACATATTTTTGGTATCACTATCACAGCCATATAATTAAGAGTCATATGATAATGGCCTACCAAGATGGTTACATAGAATCTTTTGATATATAACCTCTTAACATATTTAATGCTTGTTTAAAAGGAAAAATGATTGATCCACCTTTTAGTTGACAAGAAGATAGAGTTACAGATCATTTATAACTAGTACACACGAATCATTGTAAGCCAGTTCTATTAGAAGATTTAGGTGGGTATTCTTACAAAAATAATTTTTTTGATGATTTATGTAGATATGGATATGTTTACATATTATGATATAAGTCACAATATTTTGAGAAATTGAAATAATTTTGGAATGAAGTGTATAATTAACATAGTGAGATGATAATTAAGATTTTATATGATTAAGGTGGTTAGTATATTAACAAATAATTCATTTAATTTTTACTATAGTGTGGGATCCAATCCCAACTCCCTTTTCCTTATACATCATAGAGGAATGGTGTCGGTGAAATGAGGGTTCTTACCTTTCTAGGTATAGTTAGAATGATAATGATCAATTAAAATATTCCATTATTGTTTTAGGGATATGTATTAATCACTACAATATACACACTAAATCTTTTACTGACTAAAAAATTTTTTCCTTTCAAGTTATAGTGTGGAAAGATACAGGTTTTTTCACATATTCATGCATAGTGTTGCAAGACATTTTTTAAGGCCAACTATATAAAAAACTAGATTCATAAAGAGTGAGGTGTATATTTATAGGGTATCCATAGGAAAAAGACGATATTGTCTATACACCCCCATAAAAAATGAAGTGATTTTCATAATACATTGTATTGTTCATTATAGGGATCAAATCATCTAGAAGAATAGTGGGAGAAATTTTGACTTCTATGATGTTTATGCTCATGATACACAATAATTCATACAAAAATAGGTTCTATATATCCCCATGTATCATATTATTAGTGAAACAAAAGTACTAAATTGGAGCATCATGGAGGTTAGATTACCAGTAATATATGGTTTTTTTGTCACCAAAGATGGTGACTTATTATTGGTTGAAAATAATAACAATATTTCCTAAATAGATGTAGTAGAGAGATCCAACGTTGCCGTATAGAAATAATACATGAATCCTAAGATGGATTACAAATATAAAACCCAAGGATGGATTATATTCAATCATCTAGTTAATATAAATCCCTTTTGAATCATATGGGTATTCAATAGGTATCTTGTCATGGAAGGTGAATTGAGTACCTATAAATCAACGAAAGTTGATAAATGGATTAAAAAATCATGGTATTGACTATGAAAAAACATTTTATCATTTTTTCCATGTCTAAATCACTAAAAATTATACATTCCATAGCATTTTTCCATGATTGTGCGATTTGGATAACGAATGTCAAATTAAATTTCCATTATGGAATACTTTAAGAAGATTTTAATATAATGAAACAAAAATGGTTTATGACTCTATGAAATTCCAATAAGATATGGATGTTGTAGATATCCATTTATGTGTAAAATATTGCATCCAGTTCATGGAACATTTTTTTTATGAATCCATGGGAGAATTTAGTTTCATAATTAAATAATGTGAATTATGTTTTTTCAATAGGTTTAGAGGTATAACTATTTTATTGACATTAATATATGTTGATGAAATATTACTTACTAGAAACCACATTTGAGTCTTATAGTTAGTTAAGGAATAGTTAGACAAGTGGTTTTCTATAATTGACATTGGTGTAGGAGAATGTACCATTAGAGTCGGGATCATTTGTGATATGTCCAAATGTGTCCGTGCACTAATTCAATGTACATGCTTTAACTAAATTCTAAAGAGATATATAATGGAGAAATTCAAGAGGGGATTTCTTACCATTTGGCATGGTATACATATCTCCACAGTAATATGTCCTTATACACAACATGAGATAGGGAGAGAGATAATGAGTAAGATCCCATATGAATCATAAATATGATCTATTATGTATATCATGATATTTACTAGGATTGATGTTTTATATGAAATAAACTGGATAGGTAGATATCAAGATGATTTAAGATAACGACATTGGCCCACTTTTAAGGCTATTTTAAAGTATCTTAGACATACTAAGGAATTGTTCCTGGAATATGGATGAGATAATGAATAATTCATTAGAAGATATCATGATTGTAGTTTCAATATAGAATAGAATAATCTAAAGTCCTAGATGGGATATATCTCCAATCTCAATAGAGGAGTGGTGAGATGGAAGAGTTAAAATTGGCTAGTTATCGTCAATTATATTATGGGGTTTAAGTATAAAGTCACTTCGGAATTATCCAAACAACACAATTGGATTTTTAAAATCATTTAAGATCATGATGTGGTTCTTAGAAGTAGATATCATCTCACATAGTAATTACATTATTGATGCAGAAAAATTCATTTTAAAAGAGACATTGAGGAATGCATGCAAGGTTTTTTGGAAAATACAATCCAAAAGTGTTAAAATTCCACCAAAGGGTATATATTTATGAAGTCCATATTTTTTTTGAACAACTAGTTCACGTGATTGTTCACTAGACACCACCAACTGAATCTCATGTGAATTATGATAACATTCAAGAAATAAATTTCAAGTCATGAAGGTCACTACCCCATTTAAAAACTTCACAAAACATATTTATGACATGTCAACATTCACTGATAGAGATATACCAACACTGTAACACCTTTAAAATCAATATTTAACCTTTCATATAAGTGGAATAGACCTTTGGAATTATTCCAAAATATCTGAATTATCGAAACATCAACCTTATCATGAAAATGGATAGGTGGATTCCTATAGGTATCCATCATTCCAAGCAGCCACCTAGGATATGTTGAAACTCAAAGGGAATTATGTAGATTAATTTCATGAAGTTTCATGACCATTGAGATAGAGTACATCCCCTAAAACCACTTAGGGACTAATGAGATAATTATCCTTCATGAATCTAAAAACAAGTGATTCATGAAATTATCTAGATTCAAAGCCAACCAATTTCACGAAGCATCTCCATTTATGAAACACATTCCATTTGTGAAACCAATAACATTATGAAACACACATAAATTTTTCAAATATGATTCATCCTTTTAACATACATACCTTTATGAATGTTGACTACCTAATGACCATGTAACCACTCAACCATGGTTCGCTCATGTCATGATCCTTCACACAATCATTATCATCACCCCTCATATTAAGCCTCATTACCTCAAGCACAAACTGAATGTTTTCATCACCTATTTATCCTAATTATAATCACCTTAATTACTCTTAATCCTATGAATAGTAACCCTAACATCAAGATCCCATCTTTTCAAATCAACATCATATTTTGTACACCACGCACCACCTAGAGGCACCTGTGTCATTTACATTTAATATCTGAATGTGGCACCCTCATGGGAAATAGATTTACAATCCATTTGGTGGGACTTAGTGATAGATCCTTATATTCTACCGTGAAATGATATCCCTTGGTGAAGGCCCCACTAATGTCCTTGATGCATGATGTAAAACTACATGGCCCAATGACCTAGTCACACAATGTTAAATTGAATGATAAAATTCACAGAATATTTTGTTAATCTTTAGAATTAAACAATGCGATGAACATAAGATGGAAAATGTATGATCATAATGGAATGAAACCTCCATCCCCTTCATGGGATAAGACACTCACACCATATATCCCACATGTGTAATGCCCTATAATATCCTTCCCTACAATTGGATAAACCTTTTGTACTAGGGAAATCACGTGTATAAGCCCAACACAATCCATCTACACCTCAGATGAAACACCCAAACTTTGGATGAAACCCCAACACATGGGATGAAACCCAAAAACATGAGATGAAATGTAATTTCCCATCCCCTGGGGCCTGTGTCTTGACTACCGTAAGCCCGACATTCATAGTCTGGCTGGCGACTAATACCAAAGGCATATTTCCAAAAACTAGGAAGGCATTGCGTTTATAAAATATAAACCCATGCAACCCAACACAAGCAAGATACCAACACAAGTAAAATGTATAACAAAAATATTTCTGAAATGTAAAAGGGGCTGGAATACAAGACCAATAGTAAAGGTACATGTACAACTGAAATGCTATAAAACTGAAGAAAGAGAAAAGACAGCTATTGGATCATCATCTGGGGTTCCTACTTGAAGGGTAGGTACAGAACGCCTCCTCATCACTCCACATATGTCTGTCTCCTCCATCTACAAACACATTGTATGGTACACCTCTAGATACCATCCAGTCTGGGTACACTTATCCTCAGTCAGTGATGTCTATCGTCTGCATCCAACACAACAAGGTGCGGGCATAGCCCGTGCATGGGTGAGTATAAGGATACTCAGTAGGGACCCCAAGACCGTCAAGGCCTCACAAAATCCACCAAGGATAAACCACAGAGAATGAAATAAACAGATAACCTTACATAGGTATATGCCCATACATATACCTATGTTATCAAGCGATCCCTCTCAATCATGAGGAAATCATAGAAAATTTGACTCACCTCAGACCATGATTTTTATTCTACGGGTAATATCAAGTAACATCCCCAGTCACATTGTCAAAACCGCGGATACTAGATAAATCCTCTTATATCAATTATATTGGGAATGCCTTGACACCAATCACACTTCCCACTAACCTTGGACTGCTGAGGTACTCCCCCTTTAAAGTATAGTGGTTTTGTCATGTCAACAAGTGCGCTCCCCATAGTGGGTATGCCACATCACTAAGCGTTCTCCCCCTCATAGCCTGGTGAGGTACTCATCATATAGAGTATCGTTGTTTTGACGCGACACCAAGGTGCTCCCCACTATGGGTCTGTCGTGACACCAAGGTGCTCCCCACTGGGTTAGTCGAGTCACTCTGAGTCGTAATGGTCAACATTCGCCAGGTCTCAACCAGCTACATGGTCTCTACACTCTTCCTGCACTTCTCTGATAGGATCCACTCTATGAGACACTGGAAGACAATCCTATTATCATGAATCCCCATGAATAAGTATCTCAAAGGTCCGCCATGTCATAGGCGTCTCAACACAACAGAAAATGGGTTAATCAGATAAATGGTCTATGAGTTATTAGCCATTTAGTCCAAGTGTAGAGACCCAAAGATTGACGTACATAGACATGACATTACATTTGCGTAATACTTGATACATAATGAAAACCAACACACAAGGACCGTAATGGTTTAGTGTCTTTGGAAACTCGGAAAAATAATCTTCTAATCGTGGTGAAAGATCTTCAACATCTCCCATAAGGATCTTCCCCTTTGTTTTCTTACCTAAAACATTTATGTTAATTATAGGGAAAATAAAACATATAAAAGGGGGAGATCAAATGCTCAGTAAGGGTAAGCATAAAGATCATGGAACAATCCATAAACACTTGAATGCCAAAACTTGAACATAAAATCTAAAATCAAAATCAGGAGTAATGACATAAATCATGGAATTACATAAGACATATATCATAAAGGAACATATCATGGTAATAAATCATGTAATTGTGGCATCCTTTAAGCACTTGTTATGATTTCCATAGTAGCCAAGGCATTGCTGCCAAGACCATCTTTGTGGAAAAAGTTCCTTTCTAAATCGAGTTCACTCCTCGTTCCAGTCCTGTACTGAATCGGATTAACATACCATTCCATCCATGTCTATCTCATGAGATATAAAACTTTACCCAATGCATTAGAGGGAGATATAGGTCCCACCCATCTCATAATGAAATCATTCTTACTTGTGCCACAAAATAAACATACATCATTCATAATAACCCAATGAATAAAATGGGTTTCATAAACATCATCACATCATCACATAATCCATAGAATAGAAATGGATATCATTTCATAATATGAAAATTGAAACCATGTAAATCGTAGAGACATTATACTTGAAACAATACACATATTAAATAATTTCATCTTAGATGGAAAACGGTTTTGATAAAACACTTGAAATGAATTCTTGAGGAAAATATCCTTTCATTTTAAAATCATTTTCTATTAACAAAATTTCATGCAATTTTAAAAGAAAAGGATTTTGTTGAAAATAGTCATGAAATCTTTTTGAGTAAGCTTCATGAAAATAAGGCTTTATAAAACTGTAAAAATCTGTTCATGCAATATAAGTTAAAAAAACATTATTCTCGTACTTTTGCCGGAAAAGTCAAAAAGTACCTTGTAAAAAAAGATTCCTTACATACCATGTAGTAAAAGTCAGAAATAGGTAAAAAGGACTTTAAAAATACATGAAACCATTTTTATAAAATAGGTACATGGATGATAAATATAACCCCAGTAAATACTTATGAATAAGCAATCTCGGATAAAAAAGAGATTGGAATAATTATCCCTTACCTTATGTCTGATATGCTTCGTACGTATCCAAACATCCTGTATAATGATTTAAATAATGTTATTGACTTATTACAGAATCGTATTCATTGTTATGAGATTATATATGGTTCACTTATGACATTATATTACACGTTCTTTTGTAAATTCCATGTTAAAAAAATGTTTTGTGTAAAATCGTTTCATTTATCGTAGGCGTTTGGACATGTTGTTATTGACATTATTATTACTTATATCATGATTTACATACATCCAAAATAAAAAACATGATTTATATATCATATATATTCAGTATATATATATATATAATAGATAGATAAAATAAATGAAACACATCGTTCATGGAGACGGTAGTCCGTACGTACGCTTGAACGTTGTTTTCCTTTCCTTATTGTCTTGAATGAATGTAAGTAGATGACATACATATATATATATACATAAATCCAGAAGATTTATCATGTCATACATTTCATTATCATTCATTATATATACTTTATAATCATTCTTGAATTGTTAACATGGATAATGGATCCCATCACGTCGTGGAGATGGTAGTCTGTACGTACGCACGAGCGATGATATCGTTCCCATGGTCGTGGAATTGTGTTGATGTGTCTGTATAATATTTCAGAATCAATATCACATTACAATAATCACATATAGTCATTCTTTACACCAATATACCCATCCAAGTAAGGTGGTGGTGGAAAACAGATTACACCACGTCGTGGAGACGGTATTCCGTACCTACGAACATGTGGTGATTTCATTTTCCCATAGGATGGATAGATGGTGAAAAAAGTTTTTTTAATATTTATAATAACATATCAGTATATTAAATATACTGATTTTATTACTTTATAATGAAACAACTAAAGAAAAATATGTTGAAGAAGAATGAAATTGAAAAAGATCGGTAATGGATATTACCTCTTCTTTGAAACGCCTCTTCTTATCCTTCTCTTATGGAACAAAAGATGGTTGTTGAAGAAACCCAAGATCTCTAAGATGATTCTATAGAAGTGGAGAAAAGATTTTGTCCGGGTTTTTCCAAGCATGAATGCTCAAAGTGGTGTGAGGAGGAGGAGGAGGATGTGCCCTTTTATAAGAGGGGTGAGGGGCACCTTAGGAAAAACTCAAGATATTATTTTATAATAATGTCACATTCGGTTATTAATAGATCCAAATTAATTTATTTAGAAGCTAAGGTGGGGATGGGTCAAAATCCTTTCAACCAATAGAATTTAGACAAGTGTAGGTTACTATTTATACCTTATCATTTAGATTTAACTGTAAGATAAATAATTTAACTTTTACCATGTCTTTTTGTTTTCTTACACTAGAAGGTTACTAAACATACCATAACAAGCCAAAAGAACCCCAAGTGGTTCATTATTGTTATATATATCTTTATCTAAGTCGTTTGGCCGAACCTTAGATTTTTCAGAATAAAATAGCAATTAGTAATATAATATTTGTTTCAAAACCTATTTTATGTCAATTTTGACACAATTTGGTACATGATTTTTGTGAAAATCATAACATAACGATAAGTTCAAAACAAGTTAATTAAATCAACACTAACATGTCTTATTAACCTAGAAAATTAGTGGAATTCAAAAAAAGTCTCAAATTACATTTATTTAGGCATTTATAACATCAATTATGTTAAACTTTTCTTAATAAGGTAATTATTGCATCATCGTTGTGTCATAAATAAATTAAATTATTTGAAGTCTAAAAATTATTAATAAACTACCATTATGTAGAAAATGTTTTTATCTTTCTAATGAATATTTATAATCGAATTTATCTTATGTATAACCCTATATTAAAAATATTTTATTTACTAATTTTTGATTTTATCTATTTTAACTCCCCTTTAAATAAAATAATATTATATGTCCTAATCTAATCCAAGTGGACTTAAATGGTCATATTATATTCATAAGGTTGTTTTTGGTCGAATTTCACTTATCCAATAGAATTAAGACATGTGTTGGGGTAATTGTAATATCATTTTTACCCTTAATTACCGTATTTACTATTAACCGCGGTAAACAAAAGTAAAAAGTTACTATTCACCAAAAATTATTTTCATCTCATTGAACCACATTTTACTTATTGATATCAACCGTGTCTCTCGGATTTTTGAAATTCCTTTCATAGAAGCGGGAAAATTATGTTTTGATGAAAAATTCAGTTTTTTAACTACCACTTAGTGGTTTCACTCTTCATCAAAAATTTAAAGTTTTCATAAAAATACCAAAAATTCAGCCTAAGCTATATTTGATATTCGGAATTAAAAAATGATGTCCATTTTTCCAAATTCAGAACATAGAAGTTGAATTAATTAGTTTTAAAATTAATTCTCGTTATTAAAACAAATAGCGTGTTTTTAAGAGTTTATAACTATCAAAATATTGTAACATGATTAAGTCCAATTTCAATGAAAAATTAACTCCAATGACCAACATTCGATTAAATGGTAAAAACATATTCTAATTTCACTTTAAAACCAATTAAAAATATAATCTAACAATATAAATTATTTTGATGAAAAAAGATGTTTTTAATTAAAATATAGCGTGTTTTTACTATTCATTAAAATTTGAAAGTTATCATAATAATATTAAAAATTTATCCAAAGTAAATTTTTATATCCTAACTACAAAGAAGAATTTTATTTTGTCAAATTGATCTTATAAAAATGTCAACAACTAGATTTAAAGTGGGTGCGCCATCAAAAGGTGGTAAAACTGCAGTTTTTGAAAAATACTTATTTTACCCGAAAAATTTATTTTGTTCTCATTCCATGTTCTAAAAAATATGTAAGATGAATAATAATGTTATAAAATTTAAAATTCAGTTAATAATATTTATAACGGCTAGTTTATAATATTATAATAATATATCGTTGTTTAGTAAATCTCGGTATTGCGTACTACACACGCTATCGAGGAAGGTCGTGATTGCGTGTAATGTAAGCCAAGTCAGGGACGCGTGTAGCGAAAGATCCCTTTGGTGTTGTGTATTGCATAATTTAAAACTTATTTCATTTATGCATTAATCAAAATCTATAACTAATGTTGTGTAGAGTAGTTTCTACAAAACAAACTTGAAATTGTGTTTAACATGATCCAAACTTAGTGTTGCGTATACTACAAGCTAATTCGGTGTTGGTATATTACAAACTAATTTGGGTGTACAATAGAAGACATCAATGAAATTAAAAAGAATTTATCTCATAAAATATCGGGGTGTTAGATTCTACTCCCCTTAAAATGAATTTCGCCCTCGAAATTCGTCGGGGTTATAAATAGTTTTCTACTTGAAAGTTTCTTTAATAGAAACCCACATCGTAAAAAAGAATACCAAAACATAACTTTAAAAACTAAAGTATGAAATGTAAAGGTTACCCAAATTAACTAATCATTATGTTTCCACATAGGTGAAAATATGGATATGGAAGAGAAATCTAACCATCAAGTTCTGATGGAGAGTGGTAGAGAACATGGCTAGGAAAAAGCCCATAATCACAAAGCCATAGATTTGTGATGATCTAAGGTACTATCAGATTCATCAGATATAAGTGTACTAGGTCAAAAATTTTAATATCCTTTCCCAAAAGATTAAAATTTGAAATAGAAGAAATACTTACTTGATTTTTGTACAATCTCATTGTTGTTTATGCCATGAACAATTTCCACTTCATCTCTTAAAGAAAAGAAGTTGAATTTGTCTTTCATGAACTGTTAACAGATCAAGCGATAGAATGATTGGTCATTCCATCTATCTCAAATAAAAGGATAGAAAAAGTTATTAAATATACATAAGTCCATCTATAGTGAGATTATTCGTATATAGTTCCTAAAATGAAATTATAATTCATATATCATACATCTTAATATAATAAAACTAGTTTTTACTAACCAGGGACTTCCTATAGGCCAATGGTAGGCGATAAAGGCATGTCACACTTCGGTTGTGAGTTAGATTCCCACAGCCTTGTCTGACGCGATGGGTTGTCACACGTCCTATGTGTGGTCCCCTTTTTCTATAAATACACTATTATAACATTCCAGAAATAGTATCAAAAAAACTTCTAGCCTTAAACAATTCTATCTGATGTTCCACTTAATCTGTTCCCACCTTCAGGCTTATCGAAAATACTTCTGTCCATTCTTATAGTATAAAGAAAACGATTACTATAAATTTCATCAACCAAGCATGTGAATACCATCTTTTATTCCTCATATATCATACGCTATATCTTGTTGGTCACATTCCAGACATGTGAATACCTTAATCATGTATTCCATTAAAAATTGAATACCCATTGAACCTTAGTGAAAACAAGAATGCCATCAAAAGTTAACTCTTTCTGCATACCAAAATCCCAAAATTTCAATATACTCAAACCATGATATCACATAGTCCTTATATCAATCATGAGCTCATTAATACTATCAAAAATCTCACTACCTCCTTGTCCTTTCATTATGCACATATCATCTATCTTCCTAAAATATTTGAATAACCTTTCATGGTTACCGGTACCATTAAACATATACATTCAAATACATTAGGAAAATAAAAAGTGTAACAATCCTTAGATGTGTCTTTATTCCATAGTACCATACATTATTCTTGATAAACAGACAATCATTACACTACCTTCTTAAACCACTGACTGAGCTTCGTCATTTTATTCCTCAACACATCTTTCATTTCATATATCATTTGTAGTATCTTCATCATCATCCACATAAATACTACCCATGAAACCATGCTGATTCTCTTCATGAGATCTTCCCATAGTTCATTGGTTTTCATAATGCCCGTACATTCCACATTTAAAACATTTAACCACATTGTCGATGTCTTAGCAATACCATTATCCTTCTCCACGGTGTTAACTGAACCTTTTCCTTTACAATTACTAGCATTGTGTCCTTCTTTTCCACACCCAAAGAATCTTCTAGTTCCTTTGAAAAATTCTCTCGGATGCCTCTTACCACATGATTACATGAGGGAAATTGAACTTTCATTCCTCTATGATCATCATGAAACACCATCTTTCTCTTATTATCAGAGTCAGGAATCTTACCAAAGTTTAGATTATTGATCATATTATGAGATTGCTGATTAGGAATAATAATGATGTTTCACCTTCCAAATCCCACTTCATTTGCTTGATCATGAATAATATCATTCCATTGTCCATCATATTCTCCATTATCGTGAATCTTCATGTTTCCAGCCATTTTCTAAAACCCAAAAAGAATAGTGTGAGAGGCAAAAATCATTCTAGGCAAAACAAAATAATAAAGGGGGAGTACCTTCAATATCTAACATCTTAAGTTTAATTCTAAGATCGTTACCGTAATTCTAGGACTATAACCTATACTTATATGTAACCTTAGGGACATTACTAAACATTAGGGACATCCCTAGACATACCTTAGAAATATCTATAGGGATATCACTAATGTTATCGCATCCTAGTTTCCAAAGGTTGACTAAACCTTTCCTCTGATACCAACTGTAGAGACCCGAAGCTTGACGTACATGGACATGACATTACATTTGCGGAATACTTGATACATAATGAAAACCAACACACAAGGACTATAATGGTTTAGTGTCTTTGGAAACTCGGAAAAATAATCTTCTAATGGTGGTGAAAGATATTCAACATCTCCCATAAGGATCTTCCCCTTTGTTTTCATAGATAAAACATTTCTTTGAATTCTAGGAAAAATAAAACATATAAAAGGGTGATCTCAAATGCTCAGTAAGGGTAAGCATAAAGATCATGAAACAACCCATGAACACTTGAATGCAAAAACATGAACATAAAATCTAAACATAAAAATCATGATCAATGACATAAATCTTGGAAGTACATAAGACATATATAATAAAGGAACTTAGCATGGGAATAAAACATGCAATTGTGTCATCCTTTAAGCACTTGTTATGATTTCCATAGTAGCCAAGGCATTGCTTCCAAGACCATCTTAGTGGACAACGACCCTTTCTAAATCGAGTTCACTTCTCGTTCCAGTCCTGTACTGAATCAGATTAACATACCGTTCCAGCCATGTCTATCTCATGATATATAAATATTTACCCAATGCATTGGAGGGAGATATAGGTCCCACCCATATCATAATAAAATCATTCTTACTTGTGCCACAAAATAAACATACATCATTCATAATAACCCAATGAATAAAATGGGTTTCATAAACATCATCACATCATCACATAATCCATAGAATAATAATGGATATCATTTCATAATTTGAAAATTGAAACCATGTAAATCATACAGACATTATACTTGAAACAATACACATATGAAATAATGTCATCTTAGATGGAAAACGGTTTTGGTAAAAGACTTGAAATGAATTCTTGCGGAAAATATCCTTTCTTCTTTAAAATCATTTTCTTTACACAAAATTTCATGCAATTCTAAACGAAAAGGATTTTGTTTAAAATATTTATGAAATCATTTTGAGGAATCTTCATGAAAATAAGGGTTTATTAAACCGTAAAAATATGTTCGTGCCGTATAAGTTAAAAAAAGATTCTTCTCGTATTTTTGCTGGAAAAGTCAAAAAGTACCTCGTAAAAAAAGATTCCATACATAACATGTAGTAAAAGTCAAAAATGGTTAAAAAGTACTTTAAACATGCATGAAACCATTTTTATAAAATAGGAACATTGTTGATAAATATAACCCCGGTAAATACTTACGAATAAGCAATCTCGGATAAAAAAAGAGATTGGAATAATTATCCCTTACCTTATGTCTGATATGCTTCGTACGTATCCAAACATCCTGTATAATGATTTAAATATTGTTATTGACTTATTTCAGAATCATATTCATTGTTATGATATTATATATGGTTCACTTATGACTTTATATTACACGTTCTTTTGTAATTTCATGTTAAAGAAGCATTTAGGGTAAAATCGTTTCATTTATCGTAGGCGTTTGGACTTGTTGTTCTTGACATTATTATTACATATAACATGATTTACATACTTCCAGAATCTAAAACATGATTTATATATCATATATATTCAGTATATATATATATAATAGATAGATAAAAGAAATGAAACACACCATTCATGGAGACGGTAGTCCGTACGTACGCATGAACGCTGTGTTCCTTTCTTTATTATCTTGAATGAAAGTAAGTATATGACATACATATATATATAAATATATCCAGTAGATTTATCATGTCATATATTTCATTATAATTCATTTTATATACTTTATAATAATTCTTGAATTGTTAACATTGAGAATGAATCTCATTGCGTCGTGGAGACGGTAGTCCGTACGTACGCACGAGCGATGATATCGTTCCCATGGTCATGGAATTGTGTTGATGTGTATGTATACTATTTCAGAATCAATATCACTTTACAATAATCACATATAGTTATTCTTTACACCATTATACCCATCCAAATAAGGTGGTGGTGGAAAATAGATTACACCACAGCGTGGAGACGGTATTCCGTACTTACGCACGTGTGGTGATTTCATTTTGCCATAGAATGGATAGATGGTGAAATAAGGTTGTTTCATATTTATAATAACATATCAGTATATTAGAGATACTGAAGTTATTACTTTATAATTAAACAACTAAAGAAGAAGAAGTTGAAGAAGAATGAAATTGAAAACGATCGGTAATGGATATTACCCCTTCTTTGAAACCCCTCTTCTTATCATCCTCTTAAGGAACTAAAGATGGTCTTTGAATAATACCATGACATCTAGGATGATTCTAGGGAAGTGGAGAAGATATTTTGGCAGGGGTTGTCTGAGCTTGAATGCTCAAAGTGGCGTGAGGAGGATAGGGAGGAGGTGCCCTTTTATAAGAAGGGTGAGGGGCACCTTAGGAAAAACTCAAAATATCATTTTATAATAAAGTCACATTCGGTTTTTAATAGCTCCAAATTAATTAACTTTTATGATAAGGTGGAGATGGGTATAAATCTTCTCAACCAATAGAATTTATACAAGTTTAGGTTACTATTTTAACCTTATCATTTAGATTTAACTCTAAGATAAATAACTTAACTTTTACCATGTCTTTTTGTTTTCTTACACAATAAGGTTAATAAACATACTATAACAATCCAAACGAACCCCAAGTGGTTCATTATTATTATATATATCTTTATCTAAGTAATTGTGCCGAACCATAGATTTTTAGGAATAAAATAACAATTAATAATATAATATTTGTTTTAAAAACTATTTTATGTCAATTTTGACACTATTTGGTACATGATTTTTGTGAAAATCATAACAGAATGAAAAGATGTAACCAAGTTAATTAAATCAACACTAAGATGTCATATTAACCTAAAAAATTAGTGTAATTCATAAAAAGTCTCAGATTACATTTATTTGGGCATTTATAACATCAATTATGTTAAACATTTCTTAATAAGGTAATTACTGCATCATTGTTGTGTCATAAATAAATTAAATTATTTAAAGTCTAAAAATTATAAATAAAATACCATTATGTAGAAACATTATTTATATTTCTAATTAATATTTATAATCGAATTTATCTTATGTATAACCCTATATTAAAAATGTTTTATTTACTAAACTTTGATTTTAACTATTTTAACTCTTCTTTAAATAAAATAATATTAAATGTCCATATTTAATCCAAGTGGACTTAAATGGTCATATTATATTTATAAAGTTTTTTTTGGTCGAATTAAACTTATACAATAGAATTAGGACATGTGTTGGGGTAATAGAAATTTCATTTTTACCCTTAATTATCGTATTTACTATTAACCACGGTAAAAAAAAGTAAAAAGTTACTATTCACCAAAAATTATTTTCACCTCATTGAACCACATTTTACTTACTGATATCAACCGTGTGTCTCGGATTTTCAAAATTCCTTTCATAAAAGTGGTAAAATTATGTTTTATGAAAAATTCAGTTTTTTAACTACCACTTAGTGGTTTCACTATTCATCAAAAATTGAATGTTTTCAGAAAAATTCCAAAAATTCAGCCTAAGCTATATTTGATATTCAGAATTCAAAATTGATGTCCATTTTACCAAAATCAAAACATAGAACTGGCATTAATTAGTTTTAAAATTAATTCTCGTTATCCAAATAAATAGCTTGTTTGTATGAATTAATAACTATCAAAAGACTGATACATGTTTAAGTCCAATTTCAATGAAACATTTACTCCAATGACCAAAATTGGATTAAATGGTAAAAACATGTTCTAATTATACATTAAACCCAATTAAAAAGATAATCTAACCATATAAATTATTTCGATGAAAAAAGTTGTTTTTAATTAAAATATAGCGTGTTTTTACTATTCATTAAAATATTGAAGTTATCAGAATAATATTAAAAATTTATCAAAAGTATATTTTTATATCCTAATTACAAATTAGAATTTTATTTTGTCAAATTTAACTTATAAAAATGTCAAAAACTAGATTTAAAATGTGTGCGACATCAAAAGGCGGTAAAACTACAGTTTTTGAAAAATACTTATTTCACCCGAAAAATTTATTTTGTTCTCATACCATGTTCTAGGAAATATGTAAGATAAATAATAATGTTATTAAATTTAAAATTCAGTTAATACTATTCATAACGGCTAGTTTATAATATTATAATAATATATCATTGTTTAGTAAAACTCAGTATTGCGTACTACACACGCTATCGAAGAAGGTCGCGATTGCGTGTAATGCAAGCCAAGTCAGGGATGCGTGTAGACAAATCTTCCTTTGGTGTTGTGTATTACATAATTCAAAACATATTTCATTTATGCATTAAACAAAATCTATACTTAATGTTGTGTAGATTAATTTCTACAAAACAAACATGAAATTGTGTTTAACATGATCAATGATTATTGTTGCATATACTGCAAGCTAATATGGTGTTGGTATATTACAAACTAATCTTGGTGTACAATAGAAGACATCAATGAAATTAAAAAATATATATCTCATAAAATATCGGTGTGTTACACCAAGGGGACCTATCGGATTTGTGCTCGATCCAACCTGACATTTTCCCATCTCAATCTAACACTCCAGTGGACTACACTCAAAGCGACTATCTCGCTCCATGATTTACAGCACCGCTAAAGGTTTTTCAAAAAGACATTCGGTGCCAATGTTATGGCCTATATAAAGTAAAGGGACAGAGTGGGCCCATGTTCATGTCGACCCAGCCCGACCAGTTGTGTCAGGCTCGGCCCGTGATGCGGCCAGGTCCGCTGGGAGGTTCGGTAGGATGTGAGGGTCTGCGGTACCCATGTGGGCCATGAGGCGCCTCGGCAGTGGGGATGTTGTGAGAGCGTGAGGCTGGTTTAGCTGGGGCACCGTGAGGGGTGCTAGCTGGTTCACCCAGGGCACCCCAAGGGCGCGGTCCGGTTTGCCCAGGGCAACGCGTGGGCGCGGGCCGGTTCGGCGGGGCACCATGGAGGGCATGGGCCGATCCAGCCAGGGCACCTCAGGGGGTGTGGGCGGCTTGGGAGGCTGACGGGCAGCGCCTGTTGGGGCGGCACTGAGGGATTGCGGTAGCACGACCGGTTCAGCCGACAGGGGGCAGGGTTGGTGGGCGGCACGACTAGGGTACCTCAGCCGAAGGGTGGCATGAGCCGGGGTGTAGGACTGGCTTGGCCCGGTGTTTCACGGTGTGGCAACGGGGGTATGGCCGGTTTGACATGGAGGTCGAAGAGCTGCGAGGGCGGCACGGGTCGCGGTGGCTATGGGTGGCAGTGTCGTTCCCTTCATCGCCTTTGTCATCTTCCTTCATTCCAAATAAAAACCCAAAGAATAATGAAAAGGGGGGTCGGGCCAAGTTAGTTTCTCCCACACCATCAGCGTTTACATTGGTAGCATATGGCTCGACAAGAAAAAAAAGTCAATCTTACAACTTCCTACAATGTTGTATTCCCAAACCAAAAATGAAACCAAGGTAAGAATATGGGAAAAGTATTATCACACAAATACTCCAACTACCTCGGGTTGATATGTCGATGGAGTCGTGGTAAAGAAAAGAAATCATTGGGAAACATGGATGTCGGTGTCGTCGGTGTTTTTCTCGATCGTTGGTTCATCGTAGTCGAGGGCGTTTCATGTCGGAAGAAGCCCCAAGGACGAAGATCGAAGGAGGTCGGCGTTCTTTGTTCAAGGAAGACGTTATTCATTGGCGTTCTCACTCGAAGAAGAAGTTCTTCATTGGAGATCATTCCACTCAAATCTCCTCCTCTCCCCAATTCACCCCAATTGCAAAGTGTATCACAATAATAGATTATTCAATCTGTTATTTTGATGGAAAAATTCAAAAAGTTTCATTAATTATGGTGGGTGGCATAATTAAAGAATGGGGGTTGGCTCATTTAAATTGTGGAGGTGTTGAAGAGTCTCCCCCCACATTTATTAGGGATTTGAGGGTTTCTATGAATTAATGGTGGGTTTCAAGGGGGTTTAATCCAGGGTGGTCCCCACCACCATAACCTCTCATGGGAGGTTATGGTTCAAGTGGTCCCCACATCCAACTTCCACATCGAGGTTTTAATAAAAAAAATAAAAAAAATGCTACATAACATTATTTTTATTTTATTAATTCACAAAAAAACCAAACATCTATCATTCACTCTCGACCCAATTCTGTTGAAGTGAAAGCCTCCTTAAGCGAATATCGGTGTTGTGAGTTCCATGGTGCCCTTGGATTTCAATTTCGAGAACTGATTCAAAATTTAGGAAAACACTATCACATGTTTACTAGGCTGGGATACGTGAAAGATGTTGTGCACCCAGTGCAACTTAAGTAGAAGAGTTACGAGGTAAGCCACTTCACCAAATCTGTTGAGGACCTGAAAAGGTCTGATGAATCTTAGTGTTAACTTTCCGCCTCTGCCAAATCTCCATAAACCTCGTTGGGGTGAGACCTGTACAAAGACGTGGTCGCCATCCTCGAACTCTAGATGTCTTCATCTCATTTCGGCATACGACTTCTGCCTTCTCTGTGAAGACTTCAACCACTCCTGGATGATCTGCACCTTCTCTGTAGTAGCTCATACCATCTTTGGTCCCACTAGTGCTGCTCCCCTAGGTCAGTCCAACAAAGAGGCGATATATAAGGTCGCCCGTATAACGGTTCCAAAGGTGTCATCCCAATGGTGTAGTGATAACTGTTGTTTTACAAAAACTCTATAAGATGATAGTGATGCTCCCAACTACAACTGATGTCGAGAACACAAGAACGCATCATGTCCTCGAGGGTCATAATGGTCTGCTCGGTCTGACCATCCGTCTAAGGATGGAAGGCGGTGCTCATATGAAGCTACTTCTAAAAATCCACCTACAACCCCTTACATATTCGGTACGTAAAATGTGTATCACATTTGGAGACATTCTTCAGGGGTACTATATATAGCCACACTATCTCCAACACATAGAGGCATCCCAAGCTCTGTATTGAACCCTGCTCTCGAATCGGTAAGAAGTGGGCCAACATGGTGAGTCAGTCAACAATCACCCAAATCGAGCCACAAACAAGGAATGTACGTAGAATTCATGTCACAAAGTACATGGATATCCAATCCTAGTTTCACTATGCTACCTCTAAACGTTGGCCAAAGCCTTCTGGTCCCTAATGCTCCGCCTTCTCGTGTTGACAAGTGAGGCATCGAGAAACAAACTCTTGAACTGCTTTCTTCATTTCCAGCCACCAGGGCTATCGTCAGAGATCCTGGTACATCATCACCACTTTTGGATTTAGCTCAAGTGGGGATGTGTGGAAATCCCTCAACACATCCTCATGAAGTGACACTGGTACCTTGGTACTTCCTCTGAAGAGGATGACGTGCTCCCCACCTTCAGAAAATCCATCAGGTCCATGCCTTGTGAATATATGAGCATGTCATGTCTCACAGTCAACGTCCCCACGCTGCACCACCCGGACTCACTGTAGAAGTGGGGGAGTGACTATAAGATACTGAACAAAATCTGCACCATCTCTACCCACAAAAGATATCTATAAAGCAGCCATCTTCTCTGTCACCTCTCTTAGAAACTGTATACCAAATCTCATGCTACGTGAATCTGCAAAACTGTTCGCCTTCCCTGGAGTATAAACATTCTCGAACTCATAGTTTTGGAGGAACTCTATCCAATGTATCTATCTCAAGTTTTGGTCCTTCAGAGAGAAGATATACCTGAGACTCTTGTGATCGTTGTACACGGTAAAATAATCTCCCATCAGATAGTGTCACAACATCTTCTAGGTGAAGAACACTACTGTAAATTCCATATCGTGTGTAGTATAGTTTTTCTTGTTTTGTCTCAACTGTCGAGAACCATAATCGATTACTAATCGCTCCTGCATAAGGACACATCCGATTCCGGTCCTTGATGTGTCGCAGTAGACTATCTACCCTAATCCCTCCTCTGGAAGCCTCAAGATAGGGTCAATAAACTGCCTCTTCCTCATATCTTGAAAACTCTTTATGTATCTCTCTGACCAAACAAATGGTTGCCCCTTCTTCATCAAGGCTGATAGAAATGTTGAAACTCTAGATAATAATGGAAAACCCATTGGTAGTATCCAACCAAACCGAGGATACATCGTAGCTCTGTCACTCTCCTAGCTGGCTCCCAAGCATGTACCGCCTCATGCATTGCTGGATCCACTGAAACTCAAGCCTCTGATATGACATGTCCTAGAAAGTGAACCTCTCAGATCCAGAACTGGCACATCAAGAGATTACCATAAAGCAGGTCATCTCAGAGTGTGTGTAGTACTACCCGTAAATGATAAGCATGCTCCTCCTCAGTAGAAGAGTAGATAAAAATGTCATCAATGATGATGACTATAAAGTGATCAATGTATGGCTGAAATATCCTATTCATGAGTCCCATAAACACTACTAGAGCGTTGGTTACACTGAATTTCATAACCAAGAACATGTAGTGTTTTTACTGACATCTGATAGTAATCTTCTGCACATCCTCGTGCTAAACTCTGAGATGTTGATAGATTGATCTAAAGTCTATCTTCGAGAAACACTATGCTTCCTTCAGCTGATCAAATAGAATGTCAATCCTTGGGAGTGGGTACTTGTTCCACACAATCACCTGGTTCAGGCATTGATAATCAACAAAAATCCTCAAGCTCCCATCTGCCTTCTTGGCGAATAGAAATGGGGCTACCGAGGGAGAAACACTGGGACGGATGAATCCCTTCCCCTATAAGTCTTTTATTTGTACCCACACTTCGTGAAGCTCTCCAGGAGCCATCAAATATGTTGGTGTAGATATCGATGTCATCTAGGGGTACCAGTCAATGTAGAAGTCCACCTCTATGTGAGGAGTTAGACCTAGGACATCATCATGGAAAACATCCATGAACTAGTCCACCACTATAGGATAACTTGGAATCTCTAATTCAACTACTCCAAGGGTGTGGCTAGACAACTAATGTGTAATCGGTTTCACCCTCATCAAGGAAAGTCCATCCTATGCTACCAAGGCTCCCTTCTCACCGCTGAAGGAAAAACAAGTCCAATCTATGTGGACATACCACACTTTTCACCTAATACAGTCAATCATATCATGGAATATATATAACTAGTCCATACCCAAGATGACGTCGTAAGGCCTCAACGCTACTATTAGAAGAACCCAGCAAAAGCTCTCACCTCCTAGAGTAAGCTCACACTACCAGCACCAATGCATAGTTGTAAAATCATTTCTCGTAGGAGTCTTTAGCTATAAGTATCGACCCAATGGCTCCATCGGAATCTCTGAACTCCGAATGAGGGAAGTGGAAATAAAATAATGAATGGGGAATGTGTCTTTAATTACTATAGCTATAGATAAGTAGACACATATCATAACTCTATCATCTCTGTAGCACCCCGATCATAGGCCTCATCTATGTAGATCTAAGATATCCCCTGACCTCCTACTCCCTGAGGTTGGGGTGGACCTCCGGGTAGTGGTGGCGGTATCATCGTGAAACATCGCCCACCACAATCTACACGAACAACTCCTCTTTCACATCTTCCTTCTCCCTACAGACCACCATAGTTAAATCTTTTACTCTACATGGGATGTCCTTCGTCTGCCTTCTAGTAATCCAAATGGAGGGTCAGACATTCATTAGCAATGTGACACCACTCGCCGAATGTGAAACACTACTCGCTCCCGTCATGTCTGTCTCCGCTTCGGGTTCCCCACACAACGGATCCTGAGTCATGAGAACGTCCACCTATAGGTCGAGTCCTCTTCGACCTTGATGACATCATCATCAAGCTACATAAGACTCCACAACATGTTGACTAGTAGTGGGTCTTTATACTGGTGTCTGCTCAGTAAGGAAACAATCCACCAAGAGGGCGCTCTCTAACAACCCCGCCTCCGTCGAGATGCTAAGTGTGATCAAACGAAGCCCTTATCTCTCGCCTGATCCCTTTCTCGATGGTTAGGGCCCTGAAGAATGGTCCATGCACCATATATGTGGAGTTGTGTGAGAGACCAGTGAACATGGTTGAGTACTGAGCTACAGTCATGGTGCCCTTCTGCAGATGAAGTAGCTCCTTTATGTTCACTACACGAAGAGTTGTTGGGACAAACATAGCCCGAAATAGTCTCTCGATGTTTGCCCAGAGATGTATCACCTCATCATGAACCGATAGCATCAAGCTCCACCATCTACCCACTATTGCCTATAGAAGGTAGGTAACAAAAATTGCCATCAGGTATACTGTGTCCCTAATAGTCGAAATACCCTAACCACACCCTCCAACCAATCCTTAGCCGCCTATTGGTCTGTGTCTCCCATGCTCCTATGTGGCCTCTGGAATTGGAACTCGTGCAATGTGCTCAAGTGGTGTGCACTGTCTGCTTCTACAACTGGTGTCATCAGTGGCCCAATGGGGAATGGTACCACTGGTACATCTGCTGGTTCCTCTAATTGAAGAGGGCCTTACACCGAGGCCTCATCGCATGATGGTCTATCAGTGCGTACAACTCTTGGAACCCTGAGTGGCTATCTTCTTGGAGGAATCATGAAAAAAACCGGTGACCATAATCAAAATGTTATCCCTGGTGAGCAGACCTGGTGAGCTGACTCGAAGAGTTCAAAAAGAGGACACTTGAAAACACACACACAATCAGTGTTTTAATACATTGAGTCGGAAATAAAAATTAAGGGTCCTGTTGTATGGATACATCGGCCGCCACACAAACACTATACTCCCTAAACTAAAAACCACACTCATTCCATTTAACACTATTTATTTATAGAAAATATTAGAGTCATAGTTATGCGGTAGAACCGAGTCCTCTGATACTAATTTGTCACGACCCGTCCACCGGGGCTCGTGTCGCGACTACACCAATCCCGCTTTCTAGAGGCTAGGGGCATGTGACTAGAACCAAAGGCGTATTCCCCAAAATTGGGATGGAATTTCCTTTATAACTTGTAAACACATGCAACAAAACACACAGCAAGATACCAACACAAGTACACTGTATAACAAATAGTGTGTTGAAAAGTAAAAGGGGCTGAAATTCAAGCCCAACAGTAAAGGTACATGTACAACTGAAATGCAATACAACTGAATAAAGTGAAAAGACAGCTACTTGATCATCCTCCAGGGATCCTATATAATGTGTAGGTACAGATCACCTCCTCAGCACTCCACGTATTTCCATCTCCTCCGTCTACCGAATCGTCGTATTGTCCACCTCCAGGTACCATCAAGTCCTGGGACTCTCAGACTCCGTCAGCACTGTCTGTCGTCTACATCTAATGAAACTAGGTGTGGGCATAGCCTATGCAGGGGTGAGTATAACAATACTCAGTAGGGACCCCGAGACTATGATGGAATAAAAAATCTACCAAGGATAACCTACAAAGAATAAAATTAATAGATAACCCTACTTATGTATATGCCCATACATATACCTAAGTTATCATGTGATCTATTTCAATCATGAGGAAAACACAGAAAAACTGACTGAACTCAAAAAAAGATTTTTATTCTATCGGTAATATCAAGTAACATCCCCAGTCAAATTTTTAAAACCATGGCTGGTAGAGAACTCCTCCTCTGGTGAGTATAGTGGGTCTTCCGCATCACCAAGCACACTTCCCACTAACCTAAAACTACAAAGGTACTCCTCATGTAGAGTACTATGGATCTTTTATGTTACCAACTGTACTCTCCACCGGGGGTCTGCCGCATCACCAAGCATTCTCCCTCTCATAGCTTATTGAGGTACTCCTCCTGTCAAGTACAGTGGGTCTGTTGTGTCACCAAGGCGCTCCCCACTATGGGTCTGCAGCGACACCAAGGCACCCTCTACTAGGAAAGTCATGTCACTCCGAGTCATTATAGTCAACAGTCATCTGGTCTCAGCCTACTACTAGGTCTGTGCACTCTGCCTGCTCTTCTCCAGGAGGATTCTCTCCACATGCTACTGGTTGATACTCCAACAGTCACAAAGTCCCACCAAAAAGTATCTCAATGGTCTACCACGTCATAGGCGTCTCGACGCAACATACAGTGTGTCAATCAGATTATCGAGCTTTGAGTTAATAACCATTTAGTCTCAGGGGGACAGTTGGACTCTTACTCAATCTAACCAGACCATTTTCTCTCTCAATCCAAAACTCCAATGGGGTCTTCTCAAAGGGACTGTCTTGTTGCAAGATTTCTTCTGCCACTAAAGGTTTGTCAAATGAACGTCTCGTGCCAATGTTATTGCCAAAAGATAGTAAACGGTCGTAGTGGGTCCTGGTCTGGTTTGACCCTATCAGATCAACCTGACCCGACCTGGCATGGGTCGGGCTGGTTCAGGTCAACTAGGCCCGAACCGCTATGTCTGGCTCGGCCCATGAAGCGGTCTGGTCCTCTGGGAGGGATGGTAGGTCGGGAGGGGTCGCGGAGCCCACATGGGCCATGGGGTTGTGTGGCCACGTGGATGCCATTATGGTGTCGAGCAAATTCATCCAGGGCATCATGCAGGGCATCAGCCAGTTTGACTGAGGTGCTAGGAGGGGCGCAGGCTAGTTCGGTCGGGGCACTGCGAGGGGAGTGGGCCAGTTCGGTCAGGGCACCATGAGGGGTCAGGTCATGTTTGGGCAAGGCACCATGAGGGGCGCATGCCAGTTCATCCGGGGGGCCCCGAGGGGTGCGGGCCAGTTCTGTCGGGGCACTGCAAGGGGCGTGGCCCGATTCGGCTGGGGCACCACAGGGGCACCGGTCAGTTCGGCTAGGGTGTCGAGGGGCGTGGGTTGATTTGGCCGGGGCACCGTGGGGGTTTCAGGAAGCTCTGGAGTCCGGTGATCGGTGCGATCCGGGGTGGCTCAGAGGGCCAGTGGCGGCTTGACTGGTTCAGCTGGTGGGTGGCGCAGCTGGCAGCCAGGGTGACTGGGGTGGATCGACAGGAGGGGGGTGCGGCCGATGGGCGGCACAACTGGGGTACATAGGCCGACAGGTGGTGCGATCCAGGGCATGGGGCAGGTTCTGCCTGGGGTGGTGCGGCGCAGTGAGGGTGTTCGACTAGTTCGTCCGGGAGGCCGGAGCGCTATGAGGGCGATGCGTGTCCCGGTGGCCAAGGGTGGCGGTGCAGTTGCCTTCGTCGCCTTCATCATCTTCTTTCATTCCAAAGAATTCCATAAAGAAGAACGGAAAAGGGGGTTGGGCCATGTTAGTTTGGCCCACACCATTCCCATTTAGAATGGTAGCATATGGATTAGAAAAAATAAAAAAGTCACGCTTAAAACTTCACGCAAAATTTCATTCCCAAACAGAAAATGAAACAATGGTAAGAATATGGGAAAATTATTATCATGGAAATAATCCCCCATCCTCAGGTTGATTTTTCGACAGATTCATGGGGAAGAAGACTAATTATTTAGAAAAGATGAACATTGGTGTCATTTTATTTTTCCTCGATCATCGGTTCATCGTAGTCGAGGACATTCCATGTCGGAAGAATCCCCGTGGAAGAAGGTCGAAGGAGGTCTGCGTTCTTTGTTCGGAGAAGAACATCTTCATTGGTGTTCTTCGTTCGGAGAAGAAGTTAATTGTTGGAGAGCTTTCCCCTCAAAGATCATCCTATCCCTAATTCCAACCAATTGATAATTGTGCCAAAAATATAGATTATGCAATCTATAATTTTGTTGGAAGAATTCAAAACGAATCATTATTTATTGTGGGGGCATTATTAAAGGATGTGGGTTGGCTCAATTAAATTATGGAGGAGTTGAAGAGACTCCGCCCACATTTTTTATGGAGTTGAAGGATTCCCCAAATTAAAGGGGGTTTCAAGGGGGTTTAATCTCGGGTGGTCCCCCACACCATACCCTGCCATTGGTGGTTATGGTTCGGTTGGTCCCCACATCTCACATCCACATGGAGGTTTTAACAAAAAAAATAAAAATAAAGCTACACAACTTTTTTTGTGTTTTATTAATTCATGAAAAAACCCTAAATCTATCTTTCGCTCTTGACCCACTACCATCGAAGTTAAAGAATCCTTATGTGAATACTGACAATGAGTTTTCAACTGTGCCCTCGAATTTTAATCCCGAGCAGCGGTTCAAAAGTTAAAAAACCCCGCTCGCATGTTTACTGGACGTACCCGAATAAAACATCAGAAATTTATTTTGGTCACTCCGGACATCAGAATCACACACCGTCAATTTTCACAGACTCGTAAAATTTACATTTAATAAAAAAATATTACATCGAAATTCCATATCTTTACCTGAAACCACCACACATGGTATGAAACCACAAAACACTTGGGAAATTCTATATGTAATCCCCACACCATCCCTCATTAATGCTCTTTCCATGTTGTAAATATCCACATCACATGATATTAAATGGAAAAGATTGATCATGGTATGTGGCCTTTAACTATAGAATTGATCTATTTGTTTTTACCCCTATCTCCTAAAATGATATATAATATTCTTCCATGAGGCTGAATCATGACATATTGACACACACATGAATCCTCCATGAGGTTCGATCTTCATTCCCCAACTACTACTAGAAAAAATATTTATATTCACACATATATTTCCATGGTGGAAATATAATATCTAATACCATTGTATATTATAAACCATTTAAACACTTAAGCATACCGATTAATCCCCCCCTACATATCTTCATTATCAAGCCCACCCATATCCCATCAAGATCGATCCATCCTCTACAGAATCTTATATACAGTGTTTCCCAGCCCACTACGTTCTCCCAATCATCCTTCTACTATAACTTAGGCAACTATCCTCTCCACCATTGTGGCTCTGATGCAAACTCCCCACATCCCAACAGACACAGCTTTGATGCGACCAATCCACATCTACATTATCCTCCTCTGATGACAAAGCTCTGCTGTGACCACCCAACCTTTCCCAACTGTCTCCCTCTCCTCGACCATGATTTTGATATCCCTATTCAACATGGCATTTAGAGGTGATGAGTTCCATCAAAAGGTTGTTCTACTTCCATGACTCATCTTTGTTGAAGATGTTTCCCACCAAGGGTATTCCATATTTTTTTAAGTATGCATAAAAGGATATTATCTTGAAATCCTCAGAAATTCATAGTCATTTTGAAAGGGCAAGTTATGTGGTCGTAACAACCAACCATATATTTGAAATGAATTACGATTCATCCTTATGGAAGGATCACAACATGCATGTGCATATCACAATCATTGGTTTCACAAAATTAGATGTTGATTTAAATTTGAATATTAAATATATAATACTATTTTGGAATGTAAAACTACCATAATTTTTACCATAAATCAGTTCATATCAACTAATATTGTATAGTCTTCACAAGAACATCCATATCCTCTATCATAAGCTTCATTTTTTGACTAAAAATTTTAGAACCATCATATATCGATGATTCCATTATTCAATGCATGAGGCAAACATTTGGAAATCATTGAAAACATTAGTTTTTGACCCCTGAATTTCCATAATCTTTCCAAATTTATGGCATATCCCAAATCCAATACCCCTGATTGAGTTTCCTAGAATTTGATAGAAATGAGATTAGATTGCTCGCAGTCAAAGAAAATAAACCCATAATAATGATTCAAAATATATCATTTTAATGATTTCATTAGTAATGCTTTTGAATTCTCTTGTTCTAAGAAGTACATAATTAACCAAACTAAAAAAATGAAAAACTACGATAGATTATTCATGATCTTGGTTTGGAAATATAATATTAGTTGTTACATGTTTATTGAATGTGTATTTTTTGAACTCTTTTATTTGAATAATCTTAGGTTGTTATTATTTTGGTTGAAATTTTTTATCATATATAAGGATTCATTTCTACCAGTAATCTAATTTACTATAATTTATTTCTTTGGTGTTTAGCCAACTTGTATTTCATTTGAGAAAATGATTAAATTTAATTTTATCTATCATGTTTTTGGGTTTAGGTGGGGACACTTTATATTTTTTTTCTTTGGATGAATAATCTTTTTTATTTCATCTTATAATAATTTTTTAATTATTGTACTCTCATTATTATGAGATTATTATTCTACCATGGTTTTAAAGGATTGTTATTTTTTCTAATTGGATATGTAGGTAATATTAAATAAAATTGGGACTTACTCAGTTGAACTGACTCAAAGACTGGTTTAGGTAATCCCATATACATTCTCTATTTACATTTAGAGTAGTTTTTTTGTGAGAATGCCTTGTGTATCCCTTAATTCGGGCGCCATGTATCACATTTATTCATGTCGAGGGACATCCAATTTTCATTCACTATAATAGTTTATCAAAAGGGTCAAACAAGAGGTTGTAAATACTAAGAGGGGGTAAATTTAGGGTTTCAATGTTTTTAGAAATAGGTATTCCCTCATTCATATTAAATTTTAATCATTAAAAACAAATTAATTCTAAAAATAAATTTATAATACAACTTTTTGTTTACAAGGTTTTCCTCATTAAGGATAACTACGTCCTTGGTGAAAAGTAGATGTTATCCAACTCTCACAAAACCATACACTTATTACTATGTTATAACTACTAATAGTGGTATGAACATGAATGAGGTACAAATTACTTTCCCAAACCAAATATCTAAAAATTATCTCTATTTATATGGAAATAATATTAAGAATTTTCAGAAAAAATCAATATTAAAATCATGATCTCATTGAAACCCAATAGATCATGATCTTCTTCCTCTTCTCTAAATAATTTTTAATATAAGATTTAAATACTCAAAATATATTCACACATGTACCACAATTTTCAATCCAGTAGTTTTGTTTCTTTATTAATACTCTTAATATTGATATGCTATATGAGTGTTATTTATTTATTCTTTATCACTTCAGTTTTCCTAAAGTCACCACCAATAGATTCAGTCATATAAATTCGAAGCAATATAAGAAATATCATGTCCCTTTATTTTCATTTATCATTTTTGTAGATAATTTTAATTTGATGAAGACATGCAATGAATCTTCTATGATTGTGGTTCCGTGGTTGGTGATGAAACATGATCCATATATTCCTCCTTCTTTAACTAACTAACACATGGAAATAACATCTTGTCATAACAATATTAAAAATACTCAACTTATTTTTGAGTTGAAATCCTCTTTAGATAGCTCCATGGAATAAGTTTTATATTTGAATCAAGTGTACAAATCACCTTTTCTATATCTTATCATCAAATTTATTAGATCATAATTGTAGATGTAATTTTGATGTATATAGAATTTAATAAAGTACAACATCATCTAAATTGAATCATTTCATTAAAATATCCATTCATTAAATTCTATGGCTATTAATATTTAGAATTAAAATATAAATCATATAATGTAATAAATTAATATATTCATTAATATAAATATAGATGACATAGAAAAGTTATACACAATGAATCAAATTATTACACTATTCCAATGATATATTGGATTACCGAGAATACTGTACAGATCATGTAGAAAAGTCATATGGCCAGCACGAT
Source organism: Viscum album (assembly GCA_963277665.1). NCBI lineage: Eukaryota > Viridiplantae > Streptophyta > Magnoliopsida > Santalales > Viscaceae > Viscum > Viscum album. The sequence continues at coordinate 1,678,903,210 of OY728133.1, forward strand.
CCGATGTACTCTGAGAATTTTTGACATAATGAGGTGGGTAAAAGATTAACATTAGTTCTCAATGGTTTTTATGGCACAAAATCAACTCTAACACATTCCCCAAAATATTTGTGTGTCTTTAGTAATTTCATATGAAGTCATGTTTCACCTCGAAAATTACATAATTTATTTAGTTAATCATAGAAACTCTATAAATCATTTCAAGATAATCTCAAAAACTTATAATCAACATAAATCATAATCCAAAGAGACATTATTTTCCTATATATTAGAGTGTATACTTGGTGATCCTTGTATGGTTTATCCACTCATAATTCCGAATTATTCCTCTTTAATTTTTGATTCTGCAACTTCCCCTTCAGGGTAACTATCTTGCACAACTTATTATAAGAAACAATTTAATGTATTCCCACCAAATAATAGTTATATCTATCTTGTATAAATACATAATAATCATAAAAAATAACATCTTCTTTAACTCTTCTTAGATCATACAGAACATCAAAAGAGAAGTGATGAATACTATTTAATGATATTGAATGTAGTTATAAAATGATTTTAATAAAACTAATTATCATAGAAATAACATACACACACACACCCACTATAGAAATATTTCAATTAATATGATGATTACATATCAGTTATTGGAAATAAGTAAAGCATTATCCTTGACAGAGTTCCACTATCTAATGCACTAGATTTGTTGTCAGTATTACTCATTCCTACACCCCCCCCACCTGTTGGAAATAAAACCAAACAAAACAACTATCATGGATCCAATAAAACGTCTCAATGAAAAGAGTTCTTGAGATGGACGACTATAATTATATTATAAATATCTTGATATAGAAAAAAGTGTGATTAAATTAGAAATCATCTCAATCCTTAAAACAGGTTATCTAAAAAACAATTATTTTCAAAATATCATTTAAAGAGAGAATAATATATCAGATTTGAAATAATTTCCCTTTAAATTATTAAAAATTAATAATAAAATTCAAAAATTTGATGAATATCATTATCCCCTATATATATCATCACATAAAAAAATTATCATTCAAATATAGAAGTGAAAACTCATAAATTTACCACATCAATTATGAAAACCAAACTGAACGCCCATTTATACCCTTAACATCTAATATAACATGTGAGTGGATTTTCATAATGTCATTAACTTATTACTTAAATGAAAATAATTCATGCATCATTAATACTCTTCTTCATAAAATAATATTTTATATTGCTATGTTATTACATAGAAAGATACACTATATTATTAAATAGACTTATTTCACTCAGATAATAATATTTCATCGTCATTACATTTTCAGTATGAATATCTAGTTCTTAAATAAGAGTATTCATGCACATCCATTGAGTACCGTCCTATAATGAAACTATATATATTCACTCATTTTTACTCAATCTAAATTAAGGACGTTTATTGGAGTGACATGATACATATTTTTCTCTAAAAAAGTATAATGTATCTATACTTCTACATGTTTTTAAATTTATGCTTCAACATTGAGTTCACCATTATGAAATTTTAAATTTTTATTCTTTTTAAAATAAATAAAATTTTCATTCACGATTTAATATCAGAAATATTTTGATTTTAAGACTAGGTATTGGGAAAAATTACCAATATAAATAAATATCCTCAATTTGAGATTACCCATTTCACAAAAGTATAACCTTGTTTCTAGAAAAAAAACTCCCTTTTTTCATGTTAATAACATGGTTTTTTTCAAATAATATTTTTCTCCATATTACTTGGGAAAATATGAAGTGTCTCATTATTATATATATGATCAAGTTTCTTTATACATTACTTTGATCCACATTTTATGTTTAAATTATTCATTTACATTTTTGGGTTCTACATTGTAAGGAAGGATGATCTAACTGATTATTATGGCTCTTCACCATTTCTAAACTCCCAAATTCTAGTCCCCATTTATGCTATCAATACCCACATGATTTCTCTTCCTTTAACATGTAACTATAAAATTATATTTTCATTCTTCATTAATAGTATATATATATTTTATATCATCTTCCAATGATTTTTTAGTTTCTTCATTTTATTCTACATATATATAATCATCAACAATATCCTCACTATATGTCATAACAAAATTCATAACTTCTTTGTTATTTTCAAAAATAATAATATTATCATAGTAAAAATTTATCTATGAATATTTTTTTGTAACATCTATAAGAATTTATATTTTTCAAATTAATAATAAATATTACTAATACCACATTTTGGTTATTATTTTACTATGATAAGGTAAATTGAATATAATCATTCAAAATATTTCCATCCCTACCAAATCAATCATATTTTTCTTATAAGAATTGAAAAATATATTTCATCTCAGTTTTTCATTCATATAGTTGATACATAAAAGAGTTATTCAATTGTTGTTATTAATTTGATCCTCTTACATTGTTCTATTTACCTAGAATAGCAAGAGACATGTTATACCAAATATAGTATTCTTTTTGGATATGTAGACCACAAAACCATTAGTATCCCTGAATCCTTGTTCTTCAGTAATTTTTTTATTACGGAATTATGTATCAGATCATTCCAATGGCGGTGTTAATATGTTTCCACAAAACCTTATTTTCATCTATTTCTCAACATATCTTATATAGGTATTGAAATTTTCTCAAAAAATGTATCCTTCCATATGTGTGAACATTATGAATTATCATATCTTTGTTTGGATGAAACAGATTTACATTTTCCCCTAAAATCATGAGAGTCCATTAGTTATAAGATAAAATGTCACTAATAATTTTAAATTCATATAAACAAACATGAATATCGGAATTGATAGATTTGTTTTTATTATAACATTCACTTTTACATTCAATACATTTTATGATTTTATTTTCTCCTTTATCTTTCACCTTTTTCAGATAATGAACTCTTTACTTCAAGCTATCAAACACCATAACCCCAGCTAACTTAACACATATTTTTAAAATAATATCTCTTCTAAGATAATGAATGTTTCATTCACTGATGTATAAGAAATCTCAGTTGAGTGACATGTGTCATACTGATCTACATAGATTACTGACTTGTGTCTTGTTTATTCAAATTGGCCAGTTTATTTTGGATAATTGAGAACATATGAGATGTTATATAATACATAAAAATTTCTTATGTGTATATTTTACTCAATTTGTTAACATATCTATTATAAAATAATTCATATGATCTATATAGATATATCTTATTATAGACACTTTCATTTGATGAAATGAGTTGGTTTGATTGTGAACAATATAGAACCCTTCATAGATTGAATAGAAATGATTTTTTTTTTATATTCGATACATTTCTCATATAATTATTTCATGGGGAATTATAGGTTTTTTAAATTCTACTAAGGAATATAGTGTTATACATCATGTAATATAATTAGAGAAAATTTTAGTACCATGTTTTCTCATAATATTTGAGGGTGTTTATATGAAATTCATATGCAAAAAAATTGGAATAATTTTACTATGATTTAAAATATTTTGATTAAATCCTATAATGCCTACATGAAATTGGTAAATTAATATAAATATACACCATAGAATAAGGCATAATATAATAAAATGCATAATTTTATGGTCTGTGTTATCTTATGATTCATGATACCACTATATAGTGTATGTATTGAATGATAATGGCTATCATTTGAACAAAAATCCTTTAACATTGATCATGATATTTATTATTTGGATGTACCTATCAATATGAATATTTTTTTGTTCATTACTAGTTATGGTGTGATGTATCACTTATCATGTAATGTTGAAACATAGATCACATATATATAAAAATTCATTATATGTCACATATTTTCCCATTGTCTCTATACATGTGTTTTCTTATAATGACAGTTCATAGGCAATTGACTTCATCAATAGACCAACAATTTCTATTTACTCAATGATACTTATTTCACAACCGACTATTTTATAACCCATTACACTGGATATAGGTTTAATGAACTATATTTCATTCTATTAATTCATATTAATCATTTTCAGACTTAGAGTCATTGACAGCCAAATTTTATATAGCTTTCATAATATCATTTATATTTTTAGAAAAACAAAAGATATTACCCACAAAATAAGTTTCCATTTTCTTCAATAACTTGAAACATTGAATGATTATCAATTTTTTTCATGATCTCTATTAATGATACAAAATTCTCTTCAATAAAAGTGACATGATCAGAAAAATATTAGATAATTACGTAAAATTATTTATTATTTTAATAATTTTAATCTTTTTTTCACATATCAAATCCCTCTTCAAATCATTTATATCTTCCATATACGCTGTGTAACATTCTAGAGAAATAATCCATTCATCTAGAAAGACCAAATTAGATGCAATATATTTCATCCCATTTTTATCAAATTTTTTAAATTAAACTAGAAAAATTATAGGAATATGTTTAATATTTCAAAATAATTTATCTCGAGCCTTCATAAAATATTAGATCTCATTTAAATATACCATGAGAAGAGATCTTATTTTATTTTCCTTATATAGAAAAAGTTTTTTTACTTTAAAAATTCCATCTATTTAATATAATATATTAAATTACACTTCAAACCAACAATATCGTTCTTCAAGAGAGTAAATTTTAAAATCAAAGAAAACAGAATTATTTTAACCTATTAATTTTCATCTAAACTAAATTCATTTATAATAATAAAAGTGAATATTATTTACTTTCATTAATAATTTGTGATTAGATATTTTCACACCAAACCACATTATTCATTCATCATAATGGAAGATCAAAAACCCAAACCTCAAAATCCTCAAAATATTCACTAAAATTTTATACAAGAGTAATAATTGGACTGTTCACAGAAAAAAAATCTAATATAACCTTGATTTATTTCTTTATTACATCAAAAATAGACCCATTAGTCACTTATTTATGAGACTATACATCCATTCATCCTCACATTCTCCTTCTAAACATCACCAGAAAATACTATAGGATCTTAAATCATATAATCCATAGTATATTTCTCTTCATGATTATATTATTTAACCCAATCAGATCTGACATCATCAATAATCTTGGTATGTATCTATATATTAACCACTAAAAAAATGTAGGGATAAAATAATCTTCTCTATAATGATTCCCCTAAGCATCTATAAGTTTTTCATTAGAATTTTATTCCGAATATCCTTTATTTCTAATAACAACAAGTTCATTCAATGAATAATTTCTGAATAATATTAATCTTTTAATTTTATTTTCTAAAAAAATGAAACTATGAAGAAATTTTATTAGATGATTTGAATCGACATAAGCCTTTTCAAAAAGAAGGATTAACACCTGACCATAAGAATAGAACATAATTTTTATAATCCATTATAGGAATTCTACTAGTATCTGAACAAATTTATTTTTAGGTTTACTTTCTACTATTTTTTTATAAAATGAATAAAATGCATGTCTTGAAACAAATATTTTTTGAAATCTTCTACCATTTCAGAAATCCCTTTAAATATTAACATAATAAAAACATTATATTATAATTCTACATATTTAACAAGAATTTTCATGATTTTATGGTATGTAAATGGATTTAATATAGCATCCCCTAGAATATAAAATGGATCATACTCTATCTTAGGGATAAACATAAATCTCCCTTCATGTGGTCAGTTAAAAATTTCATCCTACTCAATAGTAGATAATGAAATTTTCTTCACCTTGGAGATGAGAGTATCCTTATTTTTTAAAAAACATGAATAGAAAATTCTCATAAATATCAAAAACATAAAGAAAATATTTGATTTAATTTCATTAAAAAAAACAAACAATTAAACAATGAAACATTATTCAGTCACATTGCTATGAAATTGAACTAGACAAAATAGACTGCCCTACAATGAATATTTCACTATATATTACTAAATTAATTCTTTTTTTTTTGAACTGATTGATGAAAATTTATCGGTTCTAATTGAATTTTCCAAAATTGGTTTAAGTTTTAATGTTCATTTGGTTGAGGAATAGAGTTCAAATAGTTTATAATTGAGTGAAAATATAACAATCAATGGTTTTTCCTAACCATTTATCCTTTAATTTCATGAAATTTAATATCCTTTTAGAATAAATAATATCATATTTAAATAATGAGATTCATGATATATGATCTCTCAAATTATAATGTTAAAATGACTATTATGGAATGTCTATTGAGGAGAATCTTTTAGTGTCTTAGTTGGAATGGGTTAGTATTTTTCCTAAGCATGGGATTAGGGGTTTGTTTATTAATGGGATAACTATCATTCATAGGTAAATGGTCTTTTTTGGAATATAACTTTAGGTTGTTGCAACTATATAATTGCACAAATTTGATGATATTAAGAGTTGGACATTTTTAGTTCACTGGAGATTAAAATGGGTATGTTTTATAATTTATATAATTGTTATGTATGAGAAGGAAAATGTGTTGTATTCCATAGGTATGTAATTTATATAGATCTTATGGAACTAAGGGTGATAGATTCCCATGTATAAATCAGTGTATCCTATCCATTCACATTTATTTGGATTATATATAAGAGAATGGTATCTATGTGTTAGACTATATTTATTAGTGATTAGTAGTCTATGTTATTATTATTAATTTATTCCATGATTGGATGATATATACAAGATATATGTTTTTTAGGTTACATGAATTCTAGATATTCTAGACACAAGTAGAGTACTTGGAATGGGTTCTATATCCCAAATAATATTTTGATTAGTGTCTTATTAATACTGTTAGACACCATTATATTAGGATTATGCATATCTTATGATAATGATTTACAAACATGGAACATAATAGAAAAATGGGGCATAATATATTTATATTTAGGTATTTTCCATTATCCATTGCATATATATTTCTTCATAAAATATGATTGAATATTCCAATATTATGTAGGTTCCCATTTCTAGTTTATAGTTTAGATAAACTAGTTGTGTAACTAATAATCCATGATAGTCCAAAAATTATATAGACTTTATGATATAATTAATTCTTTATACTAAAAGTTTTGAAGTGAAAATATTTTAATTATAAATCCCTCCTAGTATATGGATTAGATAAACCTGCTTTTTTAATAATACTCATTCATATTCAATTTCATAGATAGATTGAAATTGTCAAAAGGAATACAAACAAATATATAAATACAATAAACTATTTTTTTCCATTACCCATTTTATTATATGTTATGATATTAATTAAACTATTATACATAAAAACTAATGTTCATACAATTTAGGGTTATGATTGGAGGTTTTCAGGTTAGTACAAGATAACATGAAATTAACCCAATAATCTACATGTTATAATAATATTTACTTTCTCATTAATAACGTAGTATATTATGGTTTGTAGTAGAGGAACCTTTTTGTATCCTATGATGAATTACTCTAGTTTGTTTCATGTGTACCTTAATATATATATAAACCATATATTGTAATTGAATATGTAGTTAATTAGAGGAGTACCAATAATTCAAGGGTTTAAATCTATGAAATATACAATGAGTCCCCACAACCACAACCATGGGTAGTGAATTATGGATAATGGTTCATTATTCACAACCACTCCAAAAAAAATTAATTTCATAGAAAATATGTTAACAATAATTCTTATAGGGAAGAACTTAATCTGTAAAAATCCTTATGGAACCCTACATAATTATTCAATGATAAATCATGTTGTAGTTTTGTAGTTCACTATATAATCAAGAAAATTTTAGATAAACATAATGGAACCAAATATTCAATGGGTCACTAAATTCTCTATGTCTTCCCACAAGCTATAAAGTGGCTAAATTAATTGCTAATATTACTCAATGATGGTTCATCCCATAATGAAACACATTAGAGAAAATAATATTAATAAATTCATGGATCTAAAAACAAAATATATCTATATCATAGACAATAGTTTTATGTAATAAAATATTTAATTCCATTAAATACCCAACATAATCCCTAGTTTTCATCTTAATCTATTTCCCCTCTCTCAATTATGTTTCCACCTCATTCCCTTCATATACTAAAAAAATTCCCCCACTAAGACTTTGAATCAACCAAGTAACCCATCCAAACTCTACTTGAGTTCATTCATATCCTTATCTTCATCTCTTTACACCCATATAATACCTCATATCACAACCAACCCCCCCAAACCCCCAATATCAACACAAAACATTACATCTCTTATCGAACACAATCAAATTAAGATAACCCTTTACCAAATACCTATCTAATATCTCACTTCATATCTCCTCCGTGGATGGTAGAAACCTATTTGACCGCCCATCAAATGAAAATGACCACCACCACAAATAAATCCATAAGATACTGGTTGAACACATAAATTAGTGACTGACCAATCCTACCCAACCACCACCCAATACATACTATAAAACATACGCTAACAACTTTTCTCATCAAAACATTATCCATACTAAGCATTAAACATATTAATCATCCTTGAGTGATGTTTTATACTAATTCCACCTTTATATTTTCTTATTCTTTATAAAACCCACTCATTGAGATTGGGTTGGGAAGCCACATAAGTGAAGGTTGCAAATTAAAGAAACATTGTATTTGTGGGTTATGTAGTGAATTGGCATGGGAAATAATACCATAGAAGAACTATATGCTATATATTTGTATCACATTTTGAACATGTGAGGGGATTCTTATAAGAGTTAACATTATAGTTTTTATCGAATTATTATCTTACCCTATAAGACATTGATATTAGAGTGGGTCAAAAAAACAATAAACAATTAGTATTAATCATTAGGGATGTAATTGGTGTTTAATACCCTAAATTGTGTGTAAACAATATAATATAATGAGGTGAAGATAAATACCATAAAAATTAACATATAGTTAGTTGGCCCACCCTTACACAAAACCTTGGGAACAAGCATGATATAGCCATGAGGAAGAGCACACAACTAATGAACTCCCTCTTCTAGATTAATAATTTACTGATAATAACCTATTGAATTTCTCTTTCTTATTAATAGATCTCATAGATTGAGTTATATATACTTATATAGTATATAATTTATAGTTTGGGAAATATTAACAATAGGTGGAATCTTGAATTGTATTTTACAGTCCATCAAAATAATTTCTAGGGTACGTGATTATTGAAGAAGAAAATAAAGTGGTGCATGTGTAATGAGTAGTGCACTTAATTCATGGATGGGGATGAGGCCAATGAGGTCCATTCACTAGTTAACTCATATTCCATACCTTCACCACTGCTAAGGAAAACACAAGCCTCTACTACCTAGGACACACCACATATAGTCTTCTAGCCTTAGTTGATTATGTATTTTTGGATGATTTATTATACTTGATAGAGCATCAGAACATGATCTATCTACCACTACATTTATCTTGGGACCCAACACCTATTCCAACTCAAACCTCAATACCTATACCGAATCTTCCATACACATCATAAACATTAATACCCACCACCTACCTCCCTCCACATACACCACTTTTACCCATTATACTCATCTTATTCCACCTCTAACATCAACCCACTTGTATCCCCATTCGAGTAAACATTTAAAAGGAGACCTATCACCATTAGAGTCACATCCCAAAAGACATTGGATAACCTTTTTGTTTTCACCACCCACTATCAAATAGCGTTAGATACCCAATTGAAGGGTAAGTGGAAGATGCCTATTATACACTTGGATATTACATCCATTGATACCCCTAAATGGAACATGGATTGCCTCTTATTCCATGAGGAATAAACACAAGAGAATGTTGAGTTTACCATAACTAAAATTGAAGCCCCTAACACCACTTTAACATCCACTACTATGATACGAACTATTTTCATTAGAAATAATCTAATTATTGGGTTGAAAATAAAGATGCACTCCATTTTAGTTACCACAATATCTGTTTCCCTTCAAGATTAGTTATTTATATCGTCATTGAAAAATCCAGGATCAATCATTTAGATAGATCCCATAACCAAGGATGCCTCTTGAGAACACCTTTCTAAAACCATTAGAGATACCATTGCCCTCAAAACATATGGCGTACTATTATATCCCTCAGAGTTATTACATCTCATCAACTGTCATATTACTTGGTATCCATTAAGAGACTACTAGGAGATATTTATGAGATTATACAGTAGAATGACTAGTCACTTTGAGAGGATCTACCCTCTATTATCTTGAAATCTTTTGATTCCTCTAGATATGTTAAGATGTATAATATGGAGACAAACGATTATACCAAGGGATATTAGGATTTCCACTTCTTTTTTTTCATTTAGTCACTATCTTTTATACTTTTTACCCATAATTTTTAATTTTCTTGTATTTATATACTTTTGAGGTAAATGAATACAATTTTTTTGCATTAATTTAATGTAGACATGGAAAATTACATTTTGTATAGGCAATATTATTTTTTAAAAAATTATCTTTTTTACTTACTGAATTATATAATATTGAATCTCTTTTCTAGGAAAAAATGAAACAGAAACTCTAATAAAATCAAGTATTTCAATGAAATTAATCTGTTCATGGAATAAATGAAAATAGTTTATAACAATCAGGGGATATATAAGTGTCTTTATTGTATTTTTATCAATTACTTAAATGTACTTAAATTTAATGGCACTTTCAACCCTCCCATACTGCATTAAACATTAAATATAGTATTTTTTTGGAATATTCATTAACATTCAAGTTTTGAGTTTTAAAGATATTAATAATAGTGTGCATCTATAAAATAAACCCCACGGACAAAAAAATGTTTTTTTATATTTAAGTAATATAATATCATTATATTATTAAATTGAGTAGGGATGTGTGCTACTACAACCTATAAGTGTTGGAGGATAAGTGTTCAGGAAATTATAGGTAAGACATTTTTTATGTAATATGGAGGATATCACCACAGTTTAAACCATAGTAGTATCCCTTAATAGCAATAGTTAAACCATATATATACGAAGATATTTCCAGAATTTATTCCAAGGAATAGATGATCTACAACCATGGATCAAAATATGAAATTAGACTAAAATAACAATTGTTAAACCATGGAAATATCAAGTTATCTTCATGGTTTAACCCATGGAACAATATAGTGTACATCCATGGTTTAAAACATGGTTGTGGGCTTAAATATCCATGGTCTAATTGAGACTATAACTAGTTATTTCCATGGATTAAACCATGGAAATATATTTTTTAAATACATGTTTTAAACAGTGGTCATAGTCTCAAATTTTAATAGTTAAACTCTAGATATGCCTAGATATTTACAAGGTTTAAAACATGGAAATTGACATCTATTTCAATGGTTTTAACTGTGACCTTATCTAAACCCTATTATAATAAAAATAGGTCCCATGGTTTGTTCAAATCATGGATGTAAGTTACATCCATTATTTTTGTTAATATTTCCATGGTTTTAAATGATGGTAATAAAAATAATTAGTTTTGAACTTCACCATTAAATTTTCTTATCTTCTCTTTAGGAGTCGGAAACTAAAAAGTGTGATCAACCCCCTGTGGAACACTCAACACCAACTACCTATCCCCATAATATATTAAATTTGTAACCTGCATGCCCCCCCACAAGATGATAAATCTATGAAATACATGTGAACACAAGATGTTATCCAATAACCAACAGGTCCCCCCAAGATGTTAAACATTTAATCTAATTGCCCCTACAAAATGTTAAATCCATGGCCTACCTGTCCCCACAACACTTTAAATCTTTTCCATACCCATCCACACAAGATAGTAAACTCATGACCTACTTATCCCCACATGACATTAAACATATGACACATCTATCTCCTCAGTATGTTAAAATTTAAGCCTAACTATCCACATAAGATATTTATCTCATGACCTACCAATCCCTATAAAATTGTAAACCTACAACCCACATTCCATCATAAGATTTCAAACATGTGACCTTCATGTCCTCATAATACATTGAACATATGACCAAATAATCCCTGTAAAAGATTAAACTCAGGATCTACCTATATCCATATAACATTAAAACTCCGACTTAATTGTCCCAGCATGATGTTAAATCTATGATAAACTTGTCCCAAAATGAATTCAAACATCTGAGAAACCAAACCAAATATATAATAACCCCTACACCATATAGCAGAAATGGGATTCCTCATGAATTGATCTGTGTATTCATTGGGTTCATAACAAAAGTCTCCTTATAAAGGATATGGGATTCATTAGGTTTTCTACCATTGATGCCTCACATAAATAATTCCTCCAACATCTAATGGGTAATATATTCACAAATGTTAAATATGCCCAAGATTCCAAATAAACAATGACTCTAAACCGAAGGTAGCTACCCAGATGTGATAGTAAGTTGTTTAATTAAATGGATACCACTTAATGATTATTTAAAAAATGGGTTTTGTGAGAATATATTAAATACTATAGGGATTCCTAGACTAAAAATGAGATCCAAGGTGGAATCTATGGAAATAATTGAAGATATCCAAACATATCATTTGATCATGGAGCTGATCTTATCAATTATAGTGATAGAGACCACCCGCCTTTGGAATGTAAGAATCCAATGATAGACACCCTGAAGGGAGATGGAAATAGTCTAAGTACATGGATCACTCTAGGGGACGTAGAGGAATATACGTCATTATACCATGATGCATGGCCAAGGTGGAAGGATTTGGAAAAACAAAATGGTGAACCCGACATGAATATGTTCTCCAACAACTAGGGGAAATGGTAAAAATATGGAATCCATAGTTTTAATACAAAATTTGAATGTATCCTTTTTTCTTACTCTATAGAGGATCAGAATCATTGGGAATGTTGGTCATCTTCTTCACTAAACATGTAATAAATATTTTCTTCATAAAACCTACAAGACTCACTCTATGTTAAACAATAAATGATATTCCAACCCAAATTTTTGTAGGGATAGAAGAACTAATGGTGAGACATTCCAACATGGCTACAATTCTACGGACGCTACCACCACACCCACAGATTCTAGGTATCCTTTCCTCATCTCTTCCACTGCTCTCATCTATTTAAGGGTTATTAATGCACTCATTCATCCCTATGAATGAGAAGGGTTTATCCCAACCAGTGATATGGACTACATGTACCTCAAAGTTGTTGTTACATGTCATCTTCACCACCCCCAAGGGCTATGCAAGGGGAAATCTCCCCCCATAAATATGAATATAAATTTTGGGAGTCTTTCCAAGAAAAATTCTAAAGGATACATCCTTTACACTGAGGAGGTATGTTACACATTGGTTTCACCTATGTCAACTACCACCCAGGGGCCGCTTAGTAGACCCCCACCACTCGACACCACCAGAAATATCAAGTGGCCCAAGAGGATAAATAATATGTTACATTGATTCCTTCTCCATCGAACTCGTACAAAGCACCTGGTTCTAGCACAAAGAGATGTATTAAAAACCATATCCTCTAAGAGTCCTCTAAAACATCTATAGTAGCCCCTTCCCCTTGTAAAGTACCTCCCACCCTCACGACCATCATGTGGGGGCATGTTATCACCATGTTTGGATTAAGACACAAGCCACCTATTAGGTTTATTGTGTTGAATCTCTCCCCTTTGGGAGACGACATCACCTATTTCGGGCCACCCAACGGTGAAGAACATCATTACTGAGGTCCTCATAATGATGACTTTGTCTGATTTAGAGCTCCTCCCTAGGTCAATGCTTTCCCATCCCAAGGTGAATTGTCTTAGGGTAGGATGGTAGAAAACTACCATAGATGTCATGCCCATGGTGTTGGCCACAACATTCATATATATAAATTCCATAGACTATAAGGTATTTCACATGTGGGAACTATCACATAGAAATAGGTAGAGATGGGGAAAAATGACATCACATTTGAACTATAGAATTCCGTGTGGATTGAAAAATTAGTTGAAGAACCTCCTCCTCATCCGCAAGAGTTTAGGGAAAATTTCCATTCACTGAGTCGGCCAACCCTATGTGAAAGATCTAAAGGGTTATAATATCCCTCCAAAAACACATATAGGTAAATGAATACTTTTCACCCTTTCATGGAATCTCTATTCTACAATTCTTTACACAATCATATTCCCTCCTCCTAACTTCCACCTTTGAAGTTGGAGGGTTATTCACGTCTAAATTTGCACCCAATGATGATGTCATATTTATAATCAGATTTAAGAGAATATATGAAATCTCCTTCCCAATCATCTAAATTATATTGAAACCTAATCCTGTGTCGATATGTTCATGAAGAAATACCTTCCTTAAGAATACATTCCACCATTCTAGGTGAAATTAGCCCTTGTGAAATTACCTCTATTAGAGTGTTAGTAATAATATAGATCCTCATCACAGTCTCCACAAATTTTGAGGCCCTGTATAATTGGATCTTTGGATTATCAATATAATAAAGACCCTTTACATGATGGAAAAAGGATTAAAACTTGTGGGATGTTCTTTCTAGAATCCAACTATTAGTATTATTTGGGATTCTTGTAGACTTGTGGTTCATCATATCAGAGTACCTCACTAGTGACTATGTGTCTTGTCTCTCCTATAATTTTGGGATGACATAAAAACACTAGAATATCATATATTTACCTTTTCGTGGAGTGATTATAACATTGATACATTTCATTAGCAATTTTTTAGGGTCAAAATTTGATCACTCCTAGAAGCTCAGTTACTCGATTCATATAGATGCCACCAATTTTTCCAATAGACCTATGTCAAGAGATGATATATTCTCCAATAAATCATCTTGGAAGTGTCTACCATTTGAAAAATGGATGCTAGGGGTAACATGATTCATATAATTCCTCCCCTTTTCATGGTGAAGTTGGACCATTAAAGGAACCCATATATTAATAGAGTGCGCATGTCACTAGAAAGCACAGTCAATAATTCCATCAAAATAAACCCCCCAGGTGATCAAATAAATCATTCCAGTGACACAAGTAACAAAATAAATATTCCCCTAGGTAAAAAAACATCATAAAAAATTTCTGATAGGTTCTTACACCCCAAATCCGTACAAACATTGGGCCTTAGTAGTCCCACTGAAGACCTGATGCAACCTCCCATTGATATATTGATATGGGAAAGGGGATTTATAACCCCATAGACCCATCCACGAATATGTGGTATACAAATGAAATGTCACAATTTCTTCTTTAATCTAGGATATTGTGGGATACATGAGTCTTACCAATTAACATATCAATAAGAATCACTTATAATAAGGTGATACACAATGGTCACCATACCCCACTGGCTGAGTATCCAATTCACCTTGGCCATACACCTCGGTTTTACATAGGTGTCTCAATGCATCTGATCAGGTTAGAGATGGTGGTCCCTATAAAAGGACATTATATAAATCAAATACCCCTCCTGGTGAGTGTGGTCTCTAGCCTATAAGTAATGATCACTCCACCCCGTAATCTATAAGGTCGTTCAAAGCACCAGTGATTTAAAACCCTCACTATAATGATATAATGGCCACTCTCAACTCCCAACTTGAGACATTGGAGACACAATATGTCTTCATCTAACTAAAATGGAATCCATATCTTAAATGGGTGGACTAGATGATCCCACCTACAAAATTCATTAATTTATGCCACATATCATTTATTGGGATTGGAAATCCATTACAGTGTATATATCATTATTCCTCATGGTGTGTTCTTATAATCAGAACCCATAAAAATAAAGAAGCATACAAAAAATTTTCTTTTTCCAAAATGTAAATGGAATATCATTCACCTAGCATAGTTAGCTTCCCCCATTCTATATATCCTGATAGGAAGACCTTGGAAAATAGCATTATACATGTTTAGTGCCACAATACTCAAAAATAGCTCCACTGAACACTTAAAATGGAAGTGGAGGACTAATGATGAAGTTGATGATTTAATTTTACAATGGGAAGGACTCAAACACTCATTTGACGTGCATATTTCCAAGGAGAATCGATTCAAAATGTGTGTGGATAATATCGAGGATGATCTAGCTCCTACTATTATCTCTCTATGTTATCCAGGACGACTCTTGTAATTTAATTAAAGAGGTCAATGTCAAGAAGAATCCTTATAGAGGAATATGAATTGTTTGTTCCCATTTTCTCTTATAGACTTTTCATGGAATCTTATGAAGGTAGAGGTGGTTTTTATATTATATACTCAATATATAATGAAAATAACCCTTTTAGAACCTCAACAAGACAGTCCTTACCAATTGAAGGCGCGTTATGGCTCGTTGTAGGGCCTGGCCCCCATGGTTCCATTCATGGATTGAATGAACAGTGTATCTCCTTGAAGGATGCCCATCATCGAGGGAACTTCATCTACACCATGTAAATTAAAATCATGAAGCTTCCTGAATACGTTATGTTGTGAGAAGTAAATCTAACTAATTGTTTCAACTAATTCATGTCTCATATGGACCCCAAAAAGACCATAAAAGATTGTATTTCCTAAAATATTAGCATCATGACTCAGTAGACCATGGTCTAGTCAAGTTAGATGAGGTCCCAGCATAGGTAACACAAGTAATTACCAATAAAGAGAGGGATCAAGAGGATACCGGTGAATGGAAGTATGTGATAAGATGATGAATATATGTGTCCAATGAATTGGTTTCCCATAAGATATTTTCTTGAAACCATGACATTATTTATTCTTGCATGAGAAAGAATGAACCTCATATGGTTTCCTATCCCACTCCAACCACCTCAATGATATTATAGCCCATATGGTCCCAAATAAATCAGAATCAGAATCATTGAGAAAAAAATCCCCCTACTGGTTACAAAGTTATTTTTATTTCTTGGATACTTCGTTCTCTGTAGTCGAGGGGGAGAATCAGGAATTATGCTAGCCTTAGAATATTCCATCAATGATGAACAGTTCTATGCTTGAGAAAATATAGTTAAATAGACAGATTGATTTACAATATTTAGTAATGAAGAGAGTGTATCAAACCCTTTAGGTACCCCCATCCATCAACACAAAGGGGGAGGAAAATGTCTTGCTATCAAATACAGTTCTCCATATGACACCTAAAAATGGGAGTTCATTCCATTGAGACCAACTAACAGGATTATCATATGGTACAATGGGCATATCCCTCATTGACTAAATCATTGAGTGTACCCCCTAAAATATATTTATTTCCTGATAATTTACCTTAACTATAGTATGACATATCCCATTCATAGATTATCATGGCTCAAATTTATTCGTCCGTTGCTCAAACTGATATTTATGTCCAACAATGGGACATGGATAGAACCAACTGGGCTTTAGGGCCTCAGCTAACTACACCCACAATGCTTCTAGCCAAATATAAACTCTCAATGAGTAGAAATATCACCCATTCCCAAAAAAATAATTTGATATAACCTCTCGCTCACATATCAATGATGTCATTTATTCTTGATGAACTCTTCCTATCAAAATATATGAATGAGGCACTCAAAGAGGTCTTAAAGAGCCCTTTTTAGTTCAATACTGAGGAAGCATTCATTGAGGTATATCTAGTAGGAAAAACTGATAAGAAATAGTAAAAATCTATCATTTTCTTCTTAATGTAGGATGATGGGGTAGTAATCTGTGGAAAAAATGCCTATACTATGTCCCCAAAAAGTTTAATTGTATGTAAATACATCACATAAAGGAATATTTTGGTACTAGGAATAACCTCATCAAAACCATCACACTACAAAAACTAGAGTTCATGGAGGTGTATTTGGACGTCTCCAACTTGAAAATTTAGAGCTATAACAAGAGTTAGCAGAACTAATGTGTAAACATCCATCTAGTTACCCAGTTCACAAACCTGGTAGAGAGAACCAAATTCATGGTAGTTTTGGATGACACTACCTAAAAAGTTCTATTAGGAACGCCCTCGATTCACTGGCATATAGCAGTATCCTATTCAAATTATCTATTCTACAAGTACTCCCTCAATGGTCGAGTAGGGGTGCTCCTTGGTGATATTTCTCCCTTCAAATCCGATGAAACTAACTACATGAATAGAATCTACTAAAAATGAGATGGAAATAAGGTTCATAACGATTGTTTCAAATGAATCAATGCTACTAATGAAAAAATAGACACCTTAAAAAATTATTAAGATGATTGGAAAGATAGATTATTCTTGTTGATCCACAAATTATATCCAATGATCCTGTACTTCAAGAAACATTTCTCCATCCCCAAAAAAAGGATTTCTCAAAGATCATATAATATTCATACACTTCATAGGAACTATTGAATCCATAAAATTATACTCCTATCACATAATGGGTAGTCTTACCATTGGATACTGACCTAAAACAATATTATATGTTCTATAGAGTAGGGTTGACAAGATGGAATTCCACTCATCATAGATGTTTTTACATTATAAATGAACCGTAATATCAAAAAAAACATTGAATTACATTTTCATCTATCATCTCCATGATCTAAATAGAGAAATAGTCACTTTTCAATGATCCTACCCCAAGCATGGTAGAAAAGAAGAATTTCTCGGTAGTAATAAATTCTAGATGCTTTTCCCCATTAAACTGTGCCTCCAACTTCATATGGTGAGGAACACCTCAATGATACCCTTTACATTTTTTAAGAAGGTTTCCAAACCACCATCAATAAAATAACAATGTTTAATCATGTAAGGGAAGAAAAACTAAGGATAACACTGATAACATAGTCATGACCCCATAATAATAGGAACAATACATTTCATTATTAAAGAGGAATAGTGATTTATTCTTTTTGAACTATATGGAAATGTCAGTCTTCAATTACCAAGTAGATTCTCATTGCCTTGGACTCCCAATGGGTCACTATAGGAATAAACTACCTCCCAAGAAGATTCACCCATTCAATGGTGTCATGGTAGTGGTAGAATTCAAAAGATAATAAAAAATAATTTATTTACATAAATCTTAAATCCAAAATGGTTGTAAAATACTGTCCCAAATTGGAATAATAATGATAAGATAAGAGTTTATATCAAATTTCAAGAGGTCAACTGTCATTGTCTAAAGGATGACCTCCCCCTACAGGTGAAATACCTTATAATTCAACCAGCTATTTGATTATAATAATTTTAATTCATGGATGGGTATTCTAAGAAAAATTATATATGGATGGAACTTGAATACTAATAATACACTTTATTCTGAGAAACATTAGGCACCTATAGTTACTGGGAAATTCCATTTGGTTTAATGAATGTTAGGGGTTCCTACCAATGTTCCATTTAGAACATCTTAATGTTGCTCCTCAGGAAACTGGTTGATTGTTATGAAAATGATTTGGAGGTCAAATCCTTCCAATGTTAAGAGCATCTCATAGATCCTGAGAAAGTGTTTCACATCCTATTCTCCCATCACAGGAAAATGAAAACCATGATGTGCCTATTAGGGGTAACCTATGGAGAGTTTATTTGGTTTTTTTAGTTATAGAGGCATTGAGGTTGATTCTAATAAGATCAGATCTATTAGCCATATGCCTCCTCCATGAAACCCATAGGAATTGAATGGTCTCCACAGTCATCAGTTCTATATCAGGAAATTTATATATAAATTAGATAGTAAATATAAAACATTATTCAGAATCATGATGAAATAAACCCTATTCTAGTAGTATGAAGAGTACTCGAACATGTTTTATATCATTAAGTAGTATCTAATACATCCTATAGTCTGGTTCCCAACCATCCCCAAAAAACCTCTTTTGATTTATGTTATTTCCCTGGAATGGTCTCTCAGTGATATACTATCTCATAAGAATAATGAGGATAGGTAACACATCTTCTATTATCTAATTAACATATTTTTTATTACTGAGACCAAGTATCCTCCCATTCAGAAATACAACCCAGTAGAGTTCTTTAGAGTTTAGAAATTACAGCATTACCTGCAATTCTAGGAAATATAGTTGTCGGTCCTAGTCAATCTACTAATGTATATCCACAATATCTCTATACTTATAGGGAAATCGGTGTCATGTGAAGTGATACTATAATGTTTATATATTATCTCTATCCTCTAGAAGGATGTCAAAGGTTAAGCATTAGAAGATTTATTGGTCATGCATCATACCCCAAAAAAGCTACCCGCAGATGTTGATTTAAAATATGAGTCCATCTTATCCCTCGATTAGGAAAAACCATGTTGGTATATTCATTTTGATGGCCCCTCTTGCGGCCTGATCAGGTGAACTACCAAAAACCCCAAACTCAATAGAGTGGGCCTTGGAATGTTCTTCATCATGAACACAGAGATCATTATACTATAATCATTACTATTTTTGAACGGATGTACCAATAATTTAGAAATATTTTAAGACCATATATCATCTTTTATGTTTCTCTGGGGATTGAAGTTCACTGGTTGTATATACTGGGAGACACATCACTTATCATCAAGAAGATAAATGTTTATTATGACATCATAAAATAGGAAATAATCCACTTACTCAAGTAGACCCCTAATTTATTGGTTCATTTCCCATCACATCCAATGGGGACTCATCTCCCTCAGTATTACAATTATTGGGTTAGTGCCTTGGAATGTATTTATTCTTCACTCATAGATCCTAACAAATATAATTTGATATTTCATGTGGAGATAATAAAAATTCATTAACCATGTCACTCCAATATAATAGAACTAACAGGTAAATTAGCTAGTCACTGTCACTTCTAAAACATGGACTTCAAACACTCTAATATTTGAAAAATCATATTATTAGATGACACTATTTGTTGAGTATCTTCATAACAAGATCCAACCCACTAGACTATGTAGTGTGAGATATAATATATGAATGTGTTGTGAAATATACCATTATGGATGGCCCAAACAATGAGCAGGCCATCCATATGTGTTTTTATAATGGATTAATTCCTCATTACATCTCTGGGGATGAGATTACTTAGTTACTTCAAGAATTAAATGTTGGTTCTTTTGGGGAACATAAATCTTGATTGATGTTTTCTCATTAGATTTGAAGGCTGGGGTATATGTATCTCACCACGATATATGCTTACATTGAACTCACCTAGAGGTGTCATGCATGCGAAATCCATTCCAAATTCATGCATTAATGAATAGATATTCTTCATACCACCAGGTATTATGGGCCCTTTTCGGTATGGAGACTCAATGTTGTAGACCCCTACCCACAAATAAGATGTTAATATTGCATATTCATTCTGACTTCCCCTGACTTCTTCACAAAGTGGGCAAAATACATCTCCATCAAATAGGTCAAGACCCATTCCTTGATTGAGTTAATTACGTTACACATCATTGACAAATTTAGGATTCTTCACACTATTCTCATAGACAAAAGTACCAAATTTCAAGCCATAGAGTTAAGGAATTTGTTGGTGAATCGGAAAATTGAGTCATTTAGCATGACCCTCCTTGACATATAATAAAAAATGGTACGCCAAAAAAATATGACATGTCCTGATTATATCCCCAACTACCTTCAGGCACATCGGTTTAAAGATATCAATTCCACCCATGTTACCCCATACTCCCTGGTGATTGGAGTAGATATTATTTATATAGGGAGGTTCAGTTACTGTATCTTCGGATGGCTATTTAATATTATAAAACACCAAAAATGAGATTTTAGGATTTTTTGGATGAGTTCAAATCCATCAAATAAAGTATTATTCAAGAATTTAATATATTAATAAGAAATTAAAAGGGGTGTCATGGTCCTTCAACAAAAAATTTCACCTTGTTCCTCAATTCTGGGTTACATGGTGATGGTGTTACGGACATTAATTATACATAGGAAGAAGATTCCAAATATAGAACCCAAATTGGAAAGGCCTTAAATAATTCATAAGGTCTACTCTAATGGGGCATACTCATTTATCACTATGGGTGGAGTGTGTGTCACACCTCTTACCAATTCTAGGTTCCTCAATAAGTACTTTTCTTAAATGACCCCAATAGTCTGAGTTTTTTTTTCGGAAATAATAAATCAAAATTCATAGTAATATGATGTTATACTATACAATAATGTTCTCATCAGATGATATTAAACTATATCCTCACCCTATGTGATGAATATAAGATGCCTCATATAATAAATTTCTTATGATCCAAAACCAATTTCCTAAGCACATGGAATTTAAATGTAATCTTACTCTGTGTGATATATACAGAATGCCTCATATGATAAATGTGAGATAATAAAAAATTATTTTCCTCATCAGATTATGTTAAACTATGACCTTAACTTTTGTAATATATATGTTATGCTACATATGAGAAAAATTGAGATGGCCCTCAATCATAGTTGTATGACATAAAACTACATATCCCAACAACGTATCTGTAGGATATAATACTTCATTAAAACATACTAGCCACATGATTTAAAAATACACAACATCTTATTCAATAATATATGACCATAAATAGTATCAACAACATCCAAAATATAATAATTTATTATAAATGTTCAAAATCCTCTCCTCATGATGTTAAGATGTTCGTTTTACTTACCCATTGCATAATGTAAAATTTCATGACACATTTATCCACAACTTGAGAGAGATCTTCTTCTCTATGTTTGTCTCTTACCACACCTCCTACTAGAACAATGTATGGATTGAATCCTAGTCTCGCAAGATAAATAGGGATTCCCATACACCATGTCCTTGGAGAATCCTATCCACTGACTTATTTTATGGGTATTCCCTCTTGTGATCAGGTCCATCACCTTTTAAAAATCAAACCCACCTAGTGCGTTTTAGCACATGGTTTAATAACTCCAAGATTGATTAACTCTCCCTTAAAAATCTCTTATATGCACCTTCAAACCATAAGTATTTTTTATATGGATCATACTCATACCCACACATCTAATAAAACTCCTTAGAGTGAAGGTTCATGGACAAAATAATATCTCCTCCCACCTGGGTTGATTCCCTTGAGCCCCCCTTAGAATCAATTAGAAATTTATGTGTTTTGAACATGGAAAATGGTTGATCTTTTATTTTTTTGCCCATCATATATTAATGTTGTTGTGGGACCTTTACTTCATTCATGGTAAAAAATGATCCCCTAACATTCTGTCACCCCCTTCTGTGGTCGAAATATAGGAATACACGATTTACATTTTTTCTACCTTCTCTTTTTCTGTGAAGTTTCAACACCCTTGGTATTATTCTTCTATGTGTTCATCCACAAATACCAAAAAAGACTGTGTCATTGGATCATTTCCAATTTTAGATTATTTCAACCATTATCATGATCTCCTTTATAATAGGTAAACTCCCATTCCATCATAGTTTCTCAAACTGATCGTCACTCACATGTGATTAGGAGTCTCAGTGAAAGATTCCCTCAAGTACGAGTAAAATTCACAACTATTTCTCCTAAATGGAACACATTACCCATTGGTCCAAGAATCATGATCATAAACAATGTACAATGTGTTCTATATGTTTTATGTTTTTTTGTTCCTCCAAGCCATTTCCACATTTTTTTAATTACTCTGTCATGACATGAAAAAAATTCTAGGACACATTCCCCTTTTGACAAAGCATTATATTTTTAAAATATGTGTGTCCTTGCCCTATATTTCATGTCATGTAAGGCCTCCATTGATAGAAAATTCACCTCTCCCTTTCAATTTATCATTAACATATGATGTTTTACTATGTTTCCAATTCCTTCAATTCATGATGTTAAACTACATGGTTCACATCCCTATTATGTAATGTAATACTATATAATTTTTTTAGACTACGCCTGAGAGGGATCCATATTCCCAGTGTTATCTACCTACTATTCCACATTGATGAGCTATTTATTTCTTGATACACACTTCATTTATCGAGATATGTATTGATTTATGGATCCTACATCATGGTACCAGCCTGAAAACTAGGCTACCTTAACACCTTCATCCCTGATAAGTAGTTTGACCTTAACTCATTGATGCACTCCCTACATTTTTTCAAACTCATGGTGCCATAAAACTAATGGTATTCAATTTCTTCTGGAATATTTCACTGACTCATTTCCATACATTAAGCCTCCCTTGAATTAGAACAATTTCATTCTCCAGAACCAAATGTGATCCCCTATTGGAAATTGATTATAACCAATCAAGATCACCTACTGTCCTAGGGTCCAATCCCTAGTGAATTATTCAAAAAAACAGCAGCTCACATGTTTTTAATACAGGAATAGGATGATACATTCATTGTTTTCACAATTCATGACTGGTGAGGTGGTGGTACCTATTTTTAAACATATTAAATAGCTCCCTCCTCCATTTTCACCCCCTCTAGTGATTCAAACCTTGAAAGTCATGATTTTTTCATTTAAATTTTTTTTATTCTATTGGAATTGTGACACCCCTATTCTCCCCCTAGTTCATCCATGATCATTTATTAAGCACTTTGGAATCACATAGTCATTCAATGTGGACATTCTCTTTTCCCTTTTGGATCGCTCCCTTGCGAATAGGTAGACTCTTTAACATTATTTATTTCTTATACTGAGCATGTTTCACATGTATTAGGAAACATCATATGAGTTCCCCCATATGATCAAAGATATATCATTTATAGTACATGAATTATAAATTTAAATATCATTAAACTAGACTAATGGTTGTTTTTCTGTTACAAGGAACCCATAATCCCATATCCTCATTAATTAATCCTTATCTGTCACACTTCAAAAACGAGCCTACAATTGTTCATTGTGGTCTAAGCTCAATGACCTTAAACTAGGAGCCTTATTTCAAGATGTTTGATCATTAACCATACAGCACAAACGTTTTAGCCCTATGACCTTAATCTGGGATTTTTTCCCAAAAGTATAATAAAAAAAAAGACACACCCCTTAGTCAAACCCATATGACCTTAAACTATGAAATTTATGAAAGCATAGATCACCTCCCTAAGAGATAATTGGTTGATTCTCACATTCACCCTTTCATATTTTGTGATTTATTTCAATTTTACATGATCTAATATATATTCTTAATGTGTGGTGATGTAACCTTAAGAGTTTTTTAACTCACATTGGTCATTATTACACAGCATCATTGCACTTTATTCCCTCTTAATATGAATCAAAACCCACATGACATGTCCAAGTGGGATCCACAACGGTGATGGTTCCTAGAAAAAATAGTTCTTCCCCACACATATTTACATGACTTGAAGTATTAAATAACATCATGATCGAATAGATACCCCTACAATGATGACACATGATCAAAATAGGCTTTCAAACTGCATGGGAACACATCTAAGAAGGGACACCTTTTGTGGAATAGTTTTGGAACTCAAGTTTCAAACATATTTAGTGGTTATCCTCAATCCACATATCTTAATACATTGATTTAGTCCATAGAGATCAAAATTCGGATTTTTGTACTCTTATCTCAATCAAGTGGAACATTAATTCCATTGATATTACAGTTTCATGCACCATCTGCACCGGTGGCACATATTAGATCCTCAATATTACATCTCCCCGGCTTCCAAAACATAAAATCTCAAAGTATAACAATGATACTTCCACACCAACCCTCTATTCCTCAATTGAAGCTCTCATGTAAATGATCAGTCATCAATTTTCCTATTGTTTCCCAATCATAGTATGCCTCACATGTTCTTTGAGACATATAGTCAATTTCCCTGTGAATAAAATTGATATTCATAAAGGAATAAAGGGTAAACCCATTTTTTTCTAGAGTTAGTGGACAAAAAATAGGTGCATACACAGATTGGATCCTCTCTTTTATTATAATAAAAAATAACCCCCCTAAGTCCAAGCTTCAATGATCAAAAAACATAAC
Source organism: Viscum album (assembly GCA_963277665.1). Classification (NCBI taxonomy): domain Eukaryota; kingdom Viridiplantae; phylum Streptophyta; class Magnoliopsida; order Santalales; family Viscaceae; genus Viscum; species Viscum album. Next base: position 1,678,929,243 of record OY728133.1, read on the forward strand.
TCAACCCACCACTAAAGTCTGTTACCACTCTATCACCTCCTCTTCTTCCTCCTCAATGACATAAAAAACTTCATCTTCTTGAATATGTACTTAGAAATATTTAGCCTAAAAATCCAAAACTAGTGATGTTTCATTTTTTTCCGCATTCTCATAATCCTCCAACTACACCCTCAATTTATTGATGATCTCTCCTTTATCATTGATTATGGTGTCATGTTTTTCCAATTACTACTCAATACATCTCATGTTATACTTCCTAGAGTTATTTGGTACCCACATATTATTCCTTTCACATGGAGGTGTTGAATTACATCCACTATTAATGTGTTCACTCGAGGAGAATGTCATGATCCTAAGAGTCAAGGAAATTGGAGTCCACACTTCCAATTCCCATGCTAACTAACCCATGGAGGAGGGAACCCACAATGATTGGCATATTGGCTAGAGGATTCAGAGTAATGAAATTACACACACAATCGTATTTCCTTCAATTAATGACATGGATATCCTTGCATACATTAGATCTATAACCCTCAATTTCTTTAGGTGGTGTAGGATCGTATTCTTGGATGGATCCCAACACATCAGCAACAAGATCATCTAAAGGTATCTAATCAGGTAAGATAATCCCCAATTCATAGAGAAAATTACGCTCACCAAATTCTTCAAAAACATTGCAGCATCTCTAAAATCCTTCAGTAATGTTGAGATAGCCTCGACCATCCTAACACCTTAGACATATCTGTTGGTCTCACAATTTTGGACACCTCTGTTAAATCCACGGCTTCAACCACCACCTCCTGTGGAAAATTTTGAAAAGTAATGGTGGTTGAATTCTTCTTGGATACCGCAATTATTTATGCATTATTAGACACTACAACTTCAAAAGTGGCCCCCACTAGTTTAGGCATCACCACTGGTGGTTAGGCTACCAACATGATTTAACTTATTTTTAGGACACAATGTTATCCAAGTTAAACTTTTGGGGTTCTAAAATAAAAAATATGGGTGGAGTGAGTAGAATAATTATTGGAATTATAAAGGTTTTCCATCTGGTTAATGAGGATTACAAGGATCACTATCAGTGATGGAGTCTTAGCAATATCCATTTACTCAGTTATCAAAAGTTACTCCTCAGCTATACACATTATCTATGTTTAAAATACTGAAAAAATAATTTATCACAATGTCAGATTGTAAGTATTCAAACTAAAATGAGTTAATGAATTCTGACATCTCAGACCCATATTCATCTTTGAGGATCCCTGAGCTCGATTGGCCACATGGCTTCAAGTGCATATCCCCGAACACCAAAGGGTGTCGACCAGCAGTGAGGGCAATGGGTGTGTCCATGGGGAGACTATGGCTTCATTACTAGAGTGTAGCAGAGTGGATCAAGTAAGGAACATAGGTAAATAGAGGAAGAAATATAATATAAAATAATAGAAGTAGACTAAAGTAATAAACAACTAAAAAAACTGATAATCCTATATTAAAGGTGATGATGATACATGTCATGTCTTTAATAATGTTGGAAAACAAGGGTACAAAGCAGCAGAAAATACATTCTATACAAATGTAAAAAAAAGAATCCATAATAGTATATCAATCATCCCAAACTCTAGATCATTTATCTGCTAGCTGATCCATCATATGAAATAAATAAATCAAACGTCTGAATAGATATGTTTCTCTTTATCAACACATGCATACATGTAATCTACTCGGGTACCAATTATAGCCCAGATAGGGTGTGAAAGAAATATTAGTTGGCCACCACCAACTGCGTTTATAACATATAGTCCATGTAATATGAACTGAAATAGTTTGCAAGCATGATTATATAAAAGTAAAGAATTATAGTAATTTAAATACCCAAGTACCTTCATTATCCCTCGGCTAGTGTCTGAACATGTAATAGGTTCATTAATTAATTAATTTTTAGTTTATATAATTATGTCATGTGAGGAATAACCAGCACTCACCTCACCTATTGATGTTAATAGTTATGATCCCATGATTTGACAAGTTAACATATTTGATATTAATACTGAAAGGTTTTCAAGGTAATAACAAAGTTAACCTACACCTCAAAGGTTTCAAAATCAGTTGTAAATACATCCGGGATAAGGGGTAAAATTATAATCCAAGGAGAGGTTTCTAATAAATTTTACATTAAATTATCTAACTGATTATAAGGAATAATCCAAGGTAAAATGGTATAAGTAGTAACTTACCCCAAGGATGTAACCAAGGAACCTCATGTCCGTAAAAGTCATTCTATATGTAAGGAGTGTATCCAGAGTATCCAATAAATGATATAGAATGGATCATATAGTGTCCTACTAGGTATACACTGATATATGGTGTTCGGGTTCCAAGGTGTGTCACAAACAAGGAAATTGACATCCATGAATTGAAATGGCATCCACAAGTGCTCAAGGAATCCCCTCATGATTATAAAATAAAACGTAAGTCTGGTCACTTCTATAATGATCGAATGTTTCATATTTTACTAGAAATCATATGATTGATTCATTTAATAACTATGACCATGAAATTAATACTACCTTTTTTTTAAGTTCAAGAGTTCCAAGCCTTTACATTCATTAGTGTGATAAGGACATGGACATGAAACCATTATGTCAATTCATTTATGACATAGTAATTTAATATGATTCATTATAATACCTTCTATTAAACATAGAAAGGGATTCTACAGACATACAACCAAGACACTACATTAAAACTCATTATGAAAAGTCATATATATACCATATACTTTTCAATTTACCAAATAATAATTTTTAACCAATTTAAAGAACTTAAAATTGGTGGTTCAATTGGAATGATTCCTGGTCCAAGCCATTAATTAATTCACAAATAAATAGTCATTTAAAGAGAAGATATTTCCATTATTAGTGTCAAGCCGTAGCACACCTGAATGGTGGCAAAAACACACATGTCAAGCACTAAAAACCCAATTATGACTAACAACTTACTTGAGGTTATCATCAGTGTGGTTGTAACCACCAATGATGGATAACATTAATAACATGAGTCTTGGAATATGGTTTTGACAACTATAAGTAAGAGAAATTCACTTAACTATGGATGCATGAGGAAATCGAAGTGCAAACACAACAATTTATAAATTAATGAAACATGAGGAGTGAGTAATAGACCACCTACCTCATACTCATATGACTCTCTTCTTCCATTATATGCCTATAATTTATCCTGGATTGGAAGAGATCTAAAGAACAGATCAATGCCCTAAAAATAGGGTAAATGAGTCAGCATCTAAATTTCATCATATATAGGAATAATAATGATGAAACATTAAAAAGGAATCGATTACTTAACAATGCACATCCAACATGATGAATGATGATTTAAAAAGACACTAGATCAGAGCTCTAGATCAAATCATATAATAGGGCCTCAAAGGAGAAAAAAAGTGAGAGAAGGAGGGGTGTTGTGCACCTGATAAAAAAATGGGAGGAGGGGAGAACATAATTAGATCATTAAGGGTATAATGGTAAACTCACCCAAAATAATATTGACATGGTTTGGACACTAGGTTTTCCAGAACATTCACCATTCATGAACATTATGTTGTATGATGGGAGTACCAACAGGGTTAGGCCACATAGTTTGGAAAACTATGAACAAAATATGAAAAGTAGATCTGTAATTTGTCTGTAGTTTTCACAATGTCATGTGGCCCAAATAACCTGATTATATGCCTTCATTTTGCTCCATTTCTAGAATCACATGGTTGAATCTAAAAATACAACCTTCCTCACATGGTTTATTCTAATCACGTGGCAAGTGTTTTATTCCCAAAAATCTAGGTTTCGATCTACAAACAAGCCCCAAATACCTCAGATACCTTCGCTAACCCATTTGGAATCCCTATTTTGTATAAAATAAATAAATAGACAAAAATTTAAAGGAACCATGCCTGAGTGAAAATCTAAGTTCTTATTGTCTTCCCACCTTAACGGAACTCATCCATGAGTTCACCTTCCAAGGGTGGTGAAACATTGTCTAAAAATGACTCTATCCATTGGAAAAGTACATCAGTATCCCCCTCCCATGTCTCATCACATAGTTGGTCGTGCTACCATAGCACACATATTGGAGGGATAGACCAGCCTTAGATAGCCTTTATGCTCAGGTGAATGATGCATATAGGATAGTGCTCAAATGAAAAATCAACAACTCTCTTAAATTACATGGGATCAAAAGTATGAGATGTGCCTATATTATATCGAAAAATATAAAAAATGTGGAAGCCGTCATGCATGTAATTATATCTATGAGGTAGTATCAACCAATAGGCCATCGGCCAGACTCTCACATAAATTTCAAACTTCGTGAAAAAGAATGGTGATATCATCCATTTCCTCTATATCCATATATATATATATATATATCCTATCTTATGTGATACACATCGAAAAACTTGATCCCCAACCTCCAACACCATAGCTCATTGGCAACAATTGACAAATTATTTCTTCTTAGACTGAGTAGTAGATATATACTTCCAGATTAGATAAACCAACACTAAATTCTTCTTTACGAGATAAAGAACTAGTAGGGATGTCACACCCACCCTAGAAAAATACATGGGTTAATGGAACAACCTACTATACAGGGACTCAAAAGAATCTATCTGAATTATTTTATGAAGGAAATTATTATAGATGAATTTGACGAGAGATATATCCTTCTACCAAGAAAAATCGAAGTCAAGGCTGCATGAATAGAGAATGTCACCTATAATCTATATCAAATTTCTAACTATCCATTAATTTGAGGTTGAAAGGATAAACATAAAAGAACATCTGTACCCATAGCATTATGAGGCCCCTACGAGAGCCATGATGTGACGAGAGTTTCCCTTTCTAAAATGATTGTAGGATAAACCCCGTGTAGTCAGATGATCTCATGGACATACAATCTCAATATCTCATTAACAAAGGCGTTCGTTCTGATTGGAAGTAAATTGGATACCTTCGTCAGCCTATCAATGACAACCCATACATTGTTTCTACCTATAGGATAGCTACATAAGGTGACTATGAATTCCAAGGAATCATTATTTCATTTCAATTCTATGACTGGAAATGAATGTAACAATCATTCAGGTCTCTAGTGCTCCAACATCACCTATAGATAGGATAAACACCAAGTTATGAAGCCTGATATCAGAGGTTTCATCGTAGGAGACCAATATTAAGTCAAATTTCATAGTAAATTTTGGAAATGTGTAGATGAACTACCAATTGCTAATAATAGGACATTCACATCAACCACTCTCTTGTATCTTTAGAAACCTTTAAATGTCCATGTATACACATGATTTCATCTCTATATATAGACCATTATAGAGGAGGTTTGTCTCCTAAAATACTCTCATGGGTAATCAAGCCTTCCAATCTAATTTTTTTTTATCCTACACATTATCAAAGAGTTAATATGTAATTATCTAGGATAAGAGATAGGACTACTCATGACTATCATGGAACTCTAGATGGAGCATAAATAAGAGTACCATCAACTTCCATTCAGCACTAGATTCATAGATGGTATGTTCTTTAGTTTCCCAACACAGTGCATATACAACCACACTCCCTTTCTAGGCATATAGGAAAGCTCAAAATCAATGTACTGAAGATGCATGACACATATTCTCTATCTGAGGTTCAATCCCTACAGTGTAATGATATAATTGGTGATATTATAGTCCATATACAAGACAATGTGATCAAAAAATGGATAGTTTCCTAGGAAACACAAGTCATGGACAACAGTTTCTAGATCAAGGTCATGTGTTGGGTAGTTTCATTCATGAGGACATAATTATTGTGATCTGTATGTAATGAATCTTTCCTCCTACATCACCACTGCTCCTAAAATGATTCCCGATAAATCAAAAAACACTACATATAATTATTTATGGTCTCAAAAATTAGAATATGTGTCACGGAAAGCCTCCCTTTCTGCACATTAAATGATTTCTTGCACTGTTCTAAACACATGAACATAACACCCTTCTTTGTTAGACAAGTAAGAGGTAAAATAATGTGTGATAGGTATAGTATGAATGACCTATAACATACATCTATCCCCAAGAAACTTCGTGTATCAAACATGTTCTTTTCCTTCTACCAAGAAACCACAACACTAACCTTATTATGGGAATACATAGACTCAAAATTCTTAAATAATATGATCCACGAAGTGAAATTTTCCAATCTAGAAGTGGATCTTAAATATTAGGGAAAATATTGGATACACTCTCTCTATTCTCAGAACAATCTCAAGGTTCATAGTATAATCTCTATGAGTGTGAGAATATACCAAGATGGAATCCACAAATACCATGACAAAAGATTCTAGATAGGGGTGGAACACATTACTAATCAGATCCATTAAAAAATAAAGCTCATTCGTAAGACCAAACTACATAACAAGGTACTCATACGAACATTACATTCCATAGAATACAGTTTGAGGTATTTATAATATCATGTATCACATCGGATGATATCCAAAAATCAGATAAATCTTAGAAAACAACCTAGATCCATAGTTATGGTAAAAAATATCAACTATTCAGGGCATTAGATTCCATTTCATTACCTTCATCTAGTTCAACTATCTGTAATCTACATATAGAAGAAAGGTCACATCTGCCTTCTTGGAGAATACCATTAGAAATCACTAAGTGGAAGTGATAGGTCAAATGAATATTTTGTCCTCTAGATCCCTTAAAATCTAATTGAACACCCAGTACTCAGTACGTTCCATCCTATACAACGTAATGGACACTAGAACTCTTCCTAGAACCAGATCAACCATAAAAATCTACCACTCTCTCATGACGAATAACAGAAAAATCATTAAGAAAAACATCCATGAAATGATATACTTTTTGAGGGATTTCATTCTATTGTAAACTCCGGTCCACCATGAAGAGATTAGAAGTTTTTTCATTCACTCCACCCACCCCATGATGCTGTATTCTATATATACTAATTTCAACATTCCACATTCCCTTATGTAAATAACTACTTCCCTTTGGTAATATAAGACACCTTGTGATGGTATCAGTCTATAAAGGCATGATACCTAATCATATAATTCCTCTCAATAATGACATTGAATCCCTTCAACTCATGAAATAATTTCACACACAAAATGGTAACTACCTACCTCAAGGGAAAAATGCCCGGATTAGTGTATTCACTCTAACTATACTCCTAACGGCGTATCCAGGGTCATCACACTATAATAATATTATATTTTCAGTTTGAGAATTTTCATGATAGATAAGGATATTAAAGAGTGTGAATATTCAATATAAAAAAATGATTCTATAGTGGAGGATACTGCAATAATACCTTATAAAATAGATGATCCTCTACCCTATTTTTAATGTATTGGTTGTAGTGTATGAAATTGACCTGATCCATGACCATATGAAAAAGATGGACTAACATGATAAAAAATGATCTAATACCACTAATAATGATCAGGAGTCACAATACCATAGACCCAGAGTCCACCTTAACCTATCCTGGTGGTGCTACTCTAACTCCCCACCTAACAAGATGTAAAAGAACCTACCCCTAAATGTGGAGCAGGTGTAGAACCAATTCCACTAGAATCTGATGGAATGGTCTGACCTAATCTCTAAAGGAACCCCAAAATGACACAATCCCTTTACTCTAGAGGATAGATATCACACTATGTCTTCAGATACCCTTATCATCCGCACTAGTGATACACCATAGAGAAACTAGCACTCGTACTCTTTCGGCCCCAACCCTGATGCGAAACCACAAGGGATCTATTTCCGCTACTGGAAGAACAACTAGCTTCCCTCAAAACAAGTATTATATGATTGTTACTATCATTTTCTCTTAGGTTTTACTCATTAATAAGATTATGATTCACTATTTTAGAGAATGTAGGTAGGATGAAGACATTCAGATAAATACGGAAGGCTAACTTGAGGCGATCCTCGATGCGCCAAGCGCGCATAAGCTTGTTACCAGTTAGAAGTTGTGTGAAGTGCTACAACTAAGTGAAATAGAAATTGTACTTCATAACTAACATAGTACCCTACTCGAGATACATGAACTCTCTGCCTCAATTATATATCAGTATTTGAGGAAGGAACTGATCATAGAAGGAAATTTATAAATCAATGAATACAATTCCCTGATGGCAACCAACATGGGTAACTACACCCCCCAGTGCTTCATGTAGCATGTAAGTACCAATCTTGAATCTTCACTCTGGATGTGACTCTATAATTCTAGATGATAGAATAGGTTCCCTATGGCCAAGACTCAGAAGCCTGTAGACCACCATACCCCAAGATGTTACGAGAATGTAGCTATTGGAACTCACGAATCAGATCATCCATTATAGGTGAAATTTATAGAGATCATTTCATGGACTAAATCAGACAACGAAAACATTTAGAAAGATTAGTTTCATTTCCTAGACTAGGTATAATTGGTGGTGCCTCAAATGGAACACCTAGTTGTATGACTAGCAGCTCCAGGCCCACCATGTTTAGAGCATGGTCATCACCACCCCTGGTACACGACATGAGGATTTTGTGGTTGAATTAGTCTAACAATACAAAGAAAACACTTTATAGAAAGATTTATGTTGATATATAACTACACTAGAAAAAAATGAATATGTGAAAGAGATCACTAACCCTGTTATACTACCCAAACTACCCACTTAGAATGATATGTCTTAATATATGCTAAAATATTATTTTTAGAGGTTCTAGTAGATGATGTATCAATTATACCTTTCCTCATCATTTAATAGAATTCATTTTAATGAATTTATTATTTAATTACTAGGTTAACTCCTTAACCATTCATAAACAGGATAAGTTAGTATAATGACATGCATTTATTACATTTTAGGTGTCATGTTTCACTTTTATTTTTAAATTTACTTTTATCTTACAACAAGATTCATCTTAAATGATTTTTCCATCAAATTGAATCAGGGACCATACATCTTGTCATTGAGATCAATAACCATATAAATTTTAATTATATACTGGACTTGGTAAATTAATCATTGAAATCCATGAGGTCCCACACACCTCGTTAACTGAAATACAAAATCACTCAATCACATCCCAAAGATAAGTACAAGACAATTATATAACAAGTTTCTCTCAACAATCATAGTCATATCAAGAAATACAATGAGTTAAATGAACCTATATGGCATGAAAAATGAATAAAATATAAATTCTAGGTGCCTATAATGATGCATGTAACAATGATACTTTCCCATATATCATTGTGCCAAAGATGAAATATGATCCTCGATCTGAATAATATTCAAAAACACCACATAGAATCTGCACCACCCAATGGTGAAATGATTTCAATAGTAATAAGAAGAAAAAATTGCAATTCAAAAAACTAGTAATTTTCCTCAAACATGGGTTCATGACTCTGAAGTAGGACTTTGGGACATGTTCCAACTATTACAAATATATAATCAATTGTCTCCAAATATTAAAGAATGAAACAAACATCATTGATATCTCTTTGTGATTTTCCAGACCCAGATACCACATAGAGGTGCCCTTAGTTCAATTGGTCACATGGCCTCAAGAGAATCTCCTCAAATGCTAGACGCTACTAACTTGTATCGATGGACTGGTCTGTGACTATTGGGACAATATACCCTAATTATCAAAGTGTTGAATAACAGATCATGTAAGGAACCGGGTAAAAATTATAATTATTATAATGGTAAATAGATGAAGCATACTAAAGTAATAAACAACTAAAACAACTGATACTCAAATAAAAAAATCAGATGATGATACATGTCAAGTCTTGTATAAGGATAAAAAACAAGGGTTTGAAGCATCAAAAAATACATTCTATAAAAAATTATCAATAAGAAATCCAAAAAATAATCCCACACATCTTAAACATTAGCTCAGCTGTCTACTACTAGCCCCATTCTATGTATTAAAACAATCATGTTTCTGAAGTTATATGGTGCCTTTACCAACCCTTTCATACATGTTTTTTTCTCTAGTACAAATAGTGGGATAGATAGGGTGTGAGATTAATTTAAATACACCACAATCAATAGTGTCTATAATATAATTTATGAGTAATATAAACTGAAATAGTGTGCAAGCTAGCATATATAAATGTAAATATGTTCATTAACGTAAATAACCAAGTACATACTTCATCCCTCAGATCATATCGGAGCATGTTACTAGTACATTAAGTAATTATGTTTTAGTTTATATAGTTTAGTCAAGTGACGCATATTCAGCATTGAAATCACCAAATGATGGTAATATTTAAGGTCACATAATGTAACTATATGGACCCAGCCTTTAACATTACATAATCAAGAGTTAAATAAATAATTCACATGAGTATCTTTTCAGTTTTAGAGTTTTAAATAATTAGGCTGTAACAATTACATATCAACTTGAATATTACATGTAGACACTATTACTCGGTATCCATTTTCTTTATAAAATAAAAAAGAAACATGTCTAGTTCCACGTTTTAGAAAACATGAATTTTCCTTGATCTTATCCTAGAACCTTATTAATCTTTAAGTATCGTGGAAATCATTTCAAAACATGGGATACGAATAAAAGTCTCTATTAGGGATATAAAATAAGGAATGAAATCATTATCCCATCAATAAATAAAAAATAATGAAACTATACTTTTCAGTCATAACATACCTTGTTATATCATAAGATATATGAATAACACACAGATATCATAAATCATAAAGGTTAATTATGGAATCCATAGAATACATAAATTTTATCTATCACAGCTACATAGGGATATATAAGAACATATTCCTACATAAGAAGTGGTAAATTAAAAGACATAACAAAATAAGTCTTTTAAAAAGAGGACGGTGAGATGTTCCCTTACCGATTTGGTAACATACGAAACATACACCCCATGAAAGAAAGATCAAACAATGAATATGTAAATACCCATAAATTAATGTATATTATACAAATAATTCAATATTGGGTAGTAAATACCCCACTCAAATGGAAATAGTGTCAAATAATGCATGAATCTCCAGAGAATAAAAAGTGAGAAGAAAACCCCTTAACACATTTTAATCAATCGAGTCATATGGAAAAAAGTTATAAACCACCAAATTAATCATAGAATACCATGAATATAAATATATTCAAGATGGTATATATCAAATGGCAGTAAAAAATACACCACATTCAATAAATAAGTTGCGAACAATGGAAATCTCATGAAATTAAAAGTGAGACAAAAAACCCCTTACCTTGATTCCCACATGACTTGTTTATTCCTTGTTCCTCCCGAATAATAAACTTAATTTAATTTATACATTATTAAATACCTTTTTCATGTTTGTTATTTCTTTTTTATTATTTGTTACCATGTTATAAGCATTATGTAATCATTTATGTTAATAATGTTCATTTTGTCGATATTTGGTACTTGAGTCAAAAATGAAAACCTGATAATTACATGTTGTCCATGTGGTCATGATTCAATTATCTTCATATTTTTTTTAAATATTTAAATATAATATATATAATATATATCCAGTATATATATGTATTTATAATATTACATAACATTTAGATGTAAGAAATGAACTGCACTGTTCTTGGAGACGGTATGTCATCTGTATGCATGAATGCTACTTTTATATATATTTAATATTTATTGGCATGAAAAAATAATAATACATAGGTATATTATATTTACAATATAATTTCATATATAATTTCATTAACTCCATCCTCTATAAGTCCCACATATGGCATGAATGAGTCATATCACTTTAAGGGGGCGGTAGTCCGCACTTCCTCAAATGAAATTATCGTGTTTACCCAAAATGGAAACCATAAAGGTATGATATAAATGAAAAAAACTGAAGAATAAATAAAACATAAACATTATATATATCTTATATAAATATAGTTCCAACTTAATGGACACCATGAGATGCGGTAAGATATAATTCAACAATCATCATTTTGTGAGGCGTTAGTTTTCCATCCACAGAAATGGCATGTTCTATACACATTGGATGGAGGTATCTATAAGTGTAGTTTGAATATATCTCATAACAACATACTAGTATATTTATGATACTGGTGTTGTTATAAAAGAATGTAATAAGAAAATTTTATGGGTTGGAGAAGTAAAATAATAGAAAATAATTTAAGAAAAATGGTTACATTTAATTCAGGTAACTCCCTTTGGTTTGAACCAAAAGGACTTCTTGATGTGCCTTCTGCCTAAGGTAAGGCTTCTAGGAGGATTAGATGGATCCTAAGAGATTAGTTGATCATGTTTTGGATGCTCCCATGGGCTTGAGAGGTTTGAGTAATGGGTTATAAGTGAGGAATTAAAATAAGTGGGGGAGGGGCTCTATCAAAATGTGTGAAACAATTATTTTATTATATAATGATTTTCTGCTTGTAAAGGTCCAAAACTAATTAAATTATAATATTAGATGACTAATTGTCTAAATTAAATCATCCAATATGAATTGAGTAGGTTTTTGATGTTATTTTAATCTTTAAAATCTGATTTATTTAAATCATTTATTAATGTGGTAAACAATGCATCATTATTGTGTCATAAATAATTTTATATATTTTATGTCTAAATATTACAAAACAAATAAAATGAAGTAGGAAATTTTTTTAGATTTCAAAATTATTTTTATAGTCAAAGAGATAACATATATAACTCTATGTAAAAATTAATTTACTAAAAGATATTTGTTTATGTCATTTTTTACTTTACTTTATGTTAATTCAAAAAAAGTGTCATTATCTAGCTTAAGATGCTACATGGGTTACCAAAATACACCCAAGGATTCCCATGGGTGGCCATCACTCATCCAATAAGGTTGGCACAATTTTTAAGATATTATTGTATTATTATAATATTCCTTTCACCTTAAATTAACCTATTTACATTTAACAGTGGTAAATAAAATTCAAAAGTTATTATTCACCAAAAACTATTTTCATCTTATTGAACCACATTTTACTTAATAATAACAACCATGTATGTCATAGTTTTGAAATTCAATTCACAGAAGCGGTAAAATTTCATTTAAATGAAAAGGTCAGATTTTTAACTACTAATTAGTGGTTTCACTATTAATAAAAAATTTATGTTTTTCAAAAAAATACCAAAAATTCAGCCTATTATATATTTAATATTCTTAGATAAAAAAATATTTTTATTTTACCAAATTAAATATATAGAATATGGATAAATTAACTTAAAATTTATTCACGTTGTCAAAACAAAAAAGCGTGTTTTTAAGAAATATTTACTATTAAAAAAATGGCACTTGTTTTTGTCAAGTTTCAATGTTAAATTAATTCCAATGACAAACATTAGATTAAATTGTTAAAATATAATCTTATTAAACATTAAAACTAATTAAAAATGTTATCTAACTATATATATAAATTACATTAAAAGGCAGTTTTGATTTAAAATACTATATTTTTCACTATTCATTTAAAAATCAATTTATTAAGAAAAATACAAAAATTTACCCAAAGTAAATTTTGATGTCTTCAATATAAAGAAGAATTTTATTTTTTCAAATAGAACATATAAAAGTGACCAAAAATTATGTTTAAAGAGGGTTCACTATTAATAGGTGGTAAATCGTCCTTTTAAAAAATATTAGAGTATTTCGGCTTAAAAATATATTCATTCACATTTTAAGACTCTATCATTTATTGAAAAACTATAAAAATATTTAACAAACATGTATAATCATTTTTTAGTTAGTTCTGTTCATTTCCCCCATTACAATGGCTAGATGTTAACTACCATTTATAATAATATTTTATTATTATATTTCAGTATAACCCAACGTTGTGTTTAACGTATGATTTCAAAAAAACTTGTTGTTTTGTATTAGGAAATACATCAAACATAGGATCCCCTTTAAAGTAAAATTAATATATAATTTCCAAATATTAATAAATATGAAAATGTCATATTCTTTATTTACCTAGGATGTTACATCCTTCCCCCTTTTGGGAATTGTGTTCTCACAGTTTTAAAATCGGGCTCCAAAACATTATCGAATGCCCCACATCCGAAAAAGAGTCAATACAACTATGGCTTTAAAATAAAGGAAGAAACGTCCTAAGGTTACCTAAGACAACAGATACTATGATTCCATGAAAACATGGATATAGAGGATAAAACAAACCATCATGATTTTAAGGGGAGTGATAGAAAACATGATTGGGAGAAAGTTATCCACCAGAAAATCACAAACTCGTGATGGGTTAAATAGTCTTTGATACCCCATTAGTAATAGATAGCATGCAATGTTTTTGTTTTAAGTTACTTTTCATTGATGTATTTATTTTGGAGCTTAACTAAAAACATAAGGAAATATACTTACTTGTCATGTAGACATTCATACTTTACTAAATTTATACCACAAACTAATCTTTTCTCCAAATGATGAGTAATCAAACTAACATGGTCACATTTAAAGCTCTAGAATAAAATTATAGAGTATCACAAGATCCCAAAAAGATGAAATGTATATTTTCCCTATTTTTAAATATTAACCAAAACCAAAATGGTTAGTGTGAGATTAGATAATACCCAAAAAAGGATAATCCTTTGTAAAAATAAATACTACACTTAATCTCTAAAATTTAACAAACAACAACAAAAAGTTCCACAAAGACCATTCAATACACAATTGTCCTTAAAATTATTTAATATAATCCAAACTAAGGTTGAAACCCAAAACTCAGAAAAATTTAACAACGTAGTCTTCCACAGTAAATCTTAACATTTATCCCCAAATAACATCAAATACTCTTAATGTCTCATACTGAAGTGTAATTAACCTAATAACATAATCTCTATGATAGTTTAATAATTTCCATAAAAACCCCAAATATACATAAAACATAAATTCTTCGAAAATAAAATTTCAACTTTTATTCCTCTATAACATCCCGACCACTCTAGACTAGAGATGGTGCATTACTTGTGATATTGGAATGGTTATAATGAATATAAATCATGAAGGAAAAATCAGTTTAGTAGTATTTAAGAAACTAGGCACATAGATGTTTCTCAAATTACAGTGGAACAGTTTACAAAATACAATACATAACGATACTAAAAACTGCAACCACTTGAACTCATTAAATGTCCTCTTCATCACCTGTTGAGGGTAAACAATAAATGGGGTGAGATAAAATGCTCAGTAAGGGTTAAAATTTTGGAATCATGAGTACAATAATAAGGTAATCACAATCAATTTTACATAATCAATATGGCATAGTGAATATATGCATAACTAATGCCATTGATAATCTAAGAATGAAACTGTATCCAAAAATTTTTTCATAGTAAAAACCCCTTAGATAATAATAATAACTAATAATGAGTAAAGATAATTATTATTAATTGGAAATCATGTATCAGGCACATGAAACCATAATAATATAAAATCGGTTTAGTTTTATGGGTAGAAACGCAACTGATTTTTGGAAACAAACTCAAAGGGTTTGTCGCCAACTAATTTGTCTCATGAGACCTACCGATGCATCGAGGGGCTGTAGAGGGCCCCACCCACCACTGCATGTCCAAATCATTCTTTATACATTGATTCAATAAAAGAACAATATTCCATTTCAAAATCAATATATAGTAGAGTATACAGATTCATCAATATTTTCATAATTAAAATAACTTTCAAAAATAAACACTGTATGTAAACTGGTATACACTATAAAAAACAACATATCCTTGATATGATATTATGTATATTTATTATCAATATAATTTCAAATGAAAATTGATCTCAAATGGGCAGTAGGTACACCACATATGGATTATTAGGTGCACAATACAAGGGTAGTCACAACAAAATAGTATTTGAGACAAAGTCTCTTACCACAATGTAATCGGTCAAATCATATGTCCAAAACATAATTACCTTAAAATAAAACATTTAATAACTTTAATAGAAAGAGAATAATTTTTTTATATATCAAGTGGAATTACACATATACGACATACAGTAAATAAGTGGCGAACAATGAAAATCTCACAGAAACGAAAGTGAGATGAGAACCCCCTTACAATCATTTCGGCATTGTAAGAAGTGTTATTATGAGGGATTAATGAGAGGTAATGGGTCATTCCATTATTTATATGTCACAAGGGAAGTATGGGGGAGTTCTGAAAACATACCCCATCATTAGGAATTAAAAATAAAAGGGCACAACATATGTGAGATTCGGGAATAAAAGTGAGAGAGAGGATCCCTTACCTTATACTAGAAGGTATTCTTGATTGTTCATAAAGACCAGAATAATAAAATATAGATTCATAAATTAATAATTCCAGAACATAGACATCATGTAATTGAAATGGTATAACCTTATTAAGTTCATTAATTGCCTTTTTGATGTGTTTAAGAGATTGAATTTTATTGTTTTGAAAGCATTTTCTTACATGGTTTCAGGATTTGATTACTTGTATTCATGAATGGAAGTTGGTTTGAAATATGGTTAAACATCCAAAAATGTTAATATAAATTAGTAGTGGCATTAAATAGATATAAGTGAACTTATAATGACTCTGGTTATATACCATTAGGATGACTCATTTGCTGAGTTAAAATAACGATTGAATTTGGCTTGGATGTTTTGGGATGAATAAACTTTTTTGTATTATTATTCCATATTATGTATGTGTAAATATTACAGAACATTAATCATGATAAAATAAATATATTATGACCTAGTTCAACAATAAATATTGTTTCATGACCAGTAATGAAGGAACTATTGGAGAACTAAACTTCGTCGTCCACGAAGGTTATAAATTGGAACATCAAAGACGTTGATTTCGTTTATAAAAATTAAATGGAGGGAGTGAAAATATTGATGATGGTTCTTCCATTCACAACATATAAATACAGTATATAGATGATAATCTAGTTATCGTGATCATTTTGATAGAGGATGTGAGGAGGGGATAACAAATGAAGATAAATTCAAATGAAACTAAAAGAAAAAAGAAAGGTTTTGTACCTCTTGAAATAACATCCTCGAGAACCTCCTTAAGGGAAGGGATATTGGTCTTTTGGAAAGACCAAGAGATTCCTAGTCGTGGTTAGTTACTAGGGAAGGTTATTTGAGAAGAACATTGAAGAGATTCAAGGCTAAGAGGAGTGAATAGAAGAGGGGGTGGTGAGGGTTTTTTATTATGAAGGAGAGGAGTAAATTTTGAATATTTACATCATTATTATATTATTTCACTCCAGACAACAAATATTGTTGTTTCATGTGACCCCTAACAGTAATAAGTGAATGTGTGTTTGAACCAAGTGGCCTTACGTCACTTATGTTTTCATAAATAGTGTATTTAACTAATAATATTCATATACGATATTTTATCGTATTTCACTATTCATCAAAAATTATAGAATTTTAGAAAAATCCAAAAAATTTACCCTAACCATTTTTGACATGATGAATTAATAAATGAACTCCATTTATTAAATTAAATTTTTTAAATATTATTAATTTAATTTTTAAATAATGTCATAGTTAATTCGAAAAATAATAATCTTAAAGTACCCTTAGTTATATTTCTCATTGAAAAACTAATTAATATCTCATTATCTTATTACCTTAAGAAAATAAAATAATATTATTATTTACTATTCATAAGGGTCATATTACTATTTACAAGGGTATGTTACTAATCACAAAAAAGCATGTGTGTTCTGTCAGACTCCAAATGAATTGCTGATCAGAACTGTAGATGATCATTTTTTGAAATTCAAAACATAGAAGTTGAAAATTTATATTTAATGGCTAGGTTTTGACAATCTCCTAAATAACCTAGTTTTGTTTCAAAGGAACACAGTGATGAATAAAATGTATTTAGAAGAAACATACCATAAAATGTTTGGGGTATTATATTATTCTCTCCATCCGAAACATCATCCTAGAAATTTTATGTATAAAGCCCACCAAAATGATGTGGGTGGACTTTCTTCATGAAATTCCTTGGTTCCCATGTTGCTTCCTCCATATTCGGGGTTCTCCGAAGAACCTTTACTAGACTAGTTTTTCAATTTCTCAATACCTTGTCCCTTGTGTTGAGAATCCGGATAGGCTTTTCATAGTATAACAAATTAGGTTCCAGTTCTATTTCAACATATGTGAGTACTTGCGTGGGGTCTGGAATGTACTTCTATAACAATGATACGTGGAACATAACAATAACTCTAGAAAGATTTGGTGGAATTTCTAAATGGTAAGCTACAATCCCGATTCTTTATAGAATTTCAATTGGTCCAATGTACCTGTTGTTCAGTTTCCCTTTCTTACCGAACCTTCAGACACCCTTCCAAGGAGATACTTTCAGAAATACAAGATCTCCCACATGAAATTCCATGTCCTTTCTCCAGTTGTCTGCATAGCTCTTCTTTCTACATTGTGATGCTTTAATATGGGCTTGTATTTTCTTTACCTTTGTCGTGGTCTCTTTAATAAGTTCTGGTCATATAATTTTTCATTTCACAAACTTCATCCAAATAAGTTGGAGTTCGACATTCATTCCATATAATGCTTTATATGGAGCCGTTTGAATAATAGAATGGAAAATATTGTTGTAGGAAAATTCAACTAATGGTAATAATTGATCCCACATACCTCGGAATTCAAAAGATTATGATCTCAACGTGTCTTCTAGAGTTTGAATAGTTCTTTTATATTTTCCGTTAGTTTGAGGTTGATTTGCAGTGCTCATATAAAGCTCAGTATTCAACACCTTCTGGATACATTTCATGAATTTTGATGTAAACTGGGGATCTCAATCAGAGATAATTGATAGAGGTGCACCATGAACTCTCACAACTTCATTAATATAAAGTCTTTCCAGGTAATCCAGTGGAAAATCCTCTCTTATTCGATGGAAATGTGTTGATTTTGTAAGAAAATCAACTCTTTCCCATATTGCATCATTTCTTTTAGGTGTCCTCTATAGTCCAGTAACAACATCCATTGTAATGTTATCCCACATCCACGTAGGAATAGGTAGAGGTTACATCACTCCATTGGTATGTTGTCTCTCTGCCTTCACTTGTTGACAAAGTAGACACATTGACATGTAGTCTGTAATTTCTCGCTTCATATTATCCCACCAAAAAGATTTTTTCAGATCTATGTACATCTGGTTTCTACCTGGGTGTATAGAGATATTTAAGCTATTAGAATAGTCTAATAGTTCCTTTTTTAGTTATGGTACTGGGGGAATTCTTTAACTCTTCCCAAACATTAGACATCCTTCTTTATACACAAAGCCGACCAGTCTTCCATCCTTAACTACATTAATTATCTTGTTCATATTCTCGTCATCAGATTGAGAAATTTTTATATTCTCTAGTAAATATGGTTTAGCTATAATTTGAAATAAGTGTGATGTTTCCCCTTCCTTAACAATTCACATATCTATCTTCAGTAGATCCATGAATATAGGATCTCTTTCAATCCTCATTTGAGTCAGAAGGGAATGATATTACCTGCTTAATGAATCCATCACCTTATTCGCCTTTCTTGGGTGTTAGTGTGTTGAACAATAATAATCACTGAGTAACTCGATCCATCTTATTTGCCTCATGTTCTTTTCTTTTAGAGTGAAAATATATTTTAAACTCTTTTGGTATGTATAAATCCTACATATCTCTCCGTAGAGATATTGCCACCAAATTTCTAGAGAAAATATTATGGCCAATAACTCAAGATAATGAGTTGGATAATTTTTCCCATGAGTCTTCCACTGTCTTGACACATAAGAAATAACATTATCATTTTTCATAAGGACACAACCCAGTACATTCTTTGATGCATCACTGTATATTACAAATCCATCACTTCCAAATGGAAGAGTCAAAATTGGAGCATTGACCAATCTTCTATTCAATCCCTCTAATAATCATGCACATTCTTTTGTCCACACAATCTTAACTCCTTTACGTGTGAGCTTGGTTAGCGGATTAGCCAGTCGAGCGAAATTCTGAATGAAACTTAGATAATAACCTGCTATGCCAATAAAACTTATTTACCTCAGTTATGTTTGTTGGTGTGGGACAATCTTGGATTGCCTCTGTCTTTGTAGTATCAACTAGTATTGCATACATATAGACAATATGGCCCAGAAAAGAAACTGATAGAAGCTAGAATTCGCACTTGCTAAACTTCGCATATAATTTATTTCTTCTAAGAGTTCTCAGAATAAGCCGCAGCTGATTCTCTTGGTCTTCATATCGTTTTCTGTGTTCGATGATATCCTCGATGGATACCATAACAATGTTATCATGATATTCCTTGAAAACACTACTCATTAAATCTATAAAAATAGAAGGTTCATTTGTCAGTCCAAATGGAATCACTGTAAACTTGTAATCCCATACCTGGTCTGAAATGCTTTCTTAGGAATATCTTCCTTTCTCACACACAACTGATGATATCTGGATTGATGGTCAATCAAAGAAATGTATTGATCTCCATGAAATTGGTAAAATAAATCATCAATCCAGGATAGATGATACTTATTCTTTATTTTAATGGCATTTATTTTTCCTTAATCATTGCATAGACTCATGGATCCATCTTTTGACATGACAAATAGGGCAGGGGATCCCCTTGGAGAAACACTAGGTCAAATAAATCCTTTTTAACTCAAATCCTTTAATTTTTTATTTAGATCTACTAATTACACAGTGGCCATTCTATAGGGAGTCTATGATATAGGTCTTGCATCAAGAATTAAATCAGTAGAGAACTCAAATTCCCACTCTAGAGGATGTCCAAGTAAATCCTCTATAAATACATCAATGTACTCTTTCAATATGTGCACATCAATAATTTGAAGATTTTTTTCCTGGACCATTGATATTGGTTTATCTTCCTCTCCAAATGTTGTTTTCAGTAGAGCTACTGGGGGTGGCTCTAGATAAAAATCTGGTGGCGATGTTTCTACCCGAAAAACAAGGGATTCTACACCATTTTCAAAAATTGTAACTTCCTTCTTCTTACTATAAATCTTCAAATCATAATTTGGCATCCAATCCATACTAAGAATTATATCTAATTAATTCATTGGTATGATGATAAGGTTAGAAACTAGAGAATATTTTGGTGTCTGGAGGGGGACAAGTCGACATGCCGGGATTGCAATGATACATCCCCTAGGAGTTTTGATTGAATACAGTTTTTTTATTTAAATTGGACATATCTAATTTTCTTGGAATACTAAGAAGTTAAAAATGCATGAGATAATCCAAAATCAAATAAATTGTAGGCAAAGTTTTAGGAAACAATTAATGTACCTGCCACCACGTCATTAGGAACTTCAACCTTTGCAGTTGTAATCACATAGGCTCTCCTTTTTTCCCTTGGCTTCGTCTGAGGCATGTTTCCATGGTTCTTATAACACTCATTTTCATAGCGTCTCATCTCCCTGCAATTTTAGTATTGAATATCATTGAATTTTTTCTTCCCTTTTCATTCATCAGCTCAATGACCCTTTTCTCTACAGTTATAATAGACTCTCATGCCTTTCAAGCATGTCCTGAGATAATTTTTTCCACTGTTCACACATAATGATAATATCGTTGTTCTATTGCTCTTTTTGGTGCTTCTCCATTTCCTTTTATATCAGAGTACCACATATTATATTGGTTTCCTTTGAAAAATTTTGATCTAGCAAATTCTTTCTCTATTTTGATGGCACTTGATAAAATTTCATCATATGATGAAAATGATTGAGAAGCTCATTCCCATTGAAGACATGGCTTATGACCTTCAAAGAAATGATCAATCTTGTCTACCGAGTCACATATGTAATCTATGACATACTTGTCCATCCTTGTGAAGGTAGCCTCATACTCTGCAACACTATCTTCTTCCCACTGTCTTAATCCAAGAACTTCGTCTTCATTTTGGTTTGTTGCTCACGAGGGAAATATTTTTTGAAGAATATTTTCTTAAAAGTCCTCAATTCCATATCTTCTATTTTTCTTCCCCTGTGGTATTTTGAATTAGGTACCACCATCGATCAACATCACCCTTGAGACAATATTCCACTAGTACTACCTTTCCATTTGCATTGCATCATAACGCCATGAATATCTTTTCAAGGTACATGATCCATTGCTCAGTTTCCACTGGATTAGTAGTCTTGATAAAAGAGGGAGGCTTCTACCACATGACACGATCCAACACAGGTGTGGAAAGTTTATTCCTGACAACTTGACTAAGTTTCCCCAATATGGTCATGATATTCTCTGCTCCAATGTTGACTGTGTTGACTTGATCTGTAGGAAGTTCCCCACCTTGCCCACAACTATTGATTCCCTGTCTTCTAGTAGATGACATTTCTAAATAATGGTATACACTAGGATAGTTTATGAATCTCAAATAGAAAATAACTCATCATAGATTGAAATTCTGTGAATTTCTAATCTAGTAAACATGGTTCCTATAAGAAAAATGATACGTTAAACTCTTTCATAATGGCTTGTAAAGAAAATATGAATTATCCTGATCATATCTCCTGGTAGTGTCGTAACCAAGAATGCAGCAAGGCCCGTTGTCATGCACTAGTTTCTGTTCGAGTCTATCTCAAAGCTGTGTTTTCGGTTTTTACCCTTAGATACATCTCTGCCAGAGCCGCCTCTACCAGCTCATATCCAAACAAGGACATATTTCTTCAAATATCCTCATTACCTATTCCTTAACAAAATACCAATATTATCATGTATGTTAATCCTCAGATACTACATTAGGTTTATGTTCCCTACAATACATTTCTTACTCTAGTTTCCATGTTTTCTACCAAACTTCCTCTGCTACCAACTGTAACACCCCGACCCATCTAGGCTAGAGCCGGGGCATTAAATGTGAATAACAAATTCCATTGATAAACTGATAAGCGAATCACAATCAATCTTATATAATCAATATGGCATATTGAATAAATGAATAACAAATTCCATTGATAAACTGAGAATGAAACTACATCCATTGATTTTGTAATAGTGAAAACATCATGGATGATAATAATAACATAAAATAAATATAAGGATTTCTTATTTACTATAAATCATGTATCTGGAACATGAAACAATTATACCGTAAAAATGGTTTAATTCTATGGGTAGAAAACCGTCTGATTTTTGGAAACAAACTCAAAGGGTTTGTCACAAACTGATTTCTCTCATCAGAGCTAGCAATGCATCGAGGGGTTTTATTGGGCCCCTCCTTCCATTGCATGTACAATGAATTATTTATAAATTGATTCAATAAAAGAGAAATATTCCTTTTCAATATTCATATAGAGTAGATTGTATAGATACATCAATATTTCCATAATTAAAATAACTTTCTAAAATAAACACCATATGTAAAATTATATACAGTTTAGACAACAACATATCCATGATATGAGATTATGGATATTTATTATCAATATAATTTCAAATTAAAAGTGATCTCAAATTCACAATAGGTACACCCCATAAGGATTATTAGGTGCACAATACAAGGTTAGTCACTACCAAATAGTAGTTGAGACAAAGTCTCTTACCACAATGTAATCGGTCTAATCATATGACCAGAACTTAATAACCCTAAAATAAAACATTTAATAAAATTAATATAAAGAGAATCATGTTATTATATATCCAATGGATGTACACATATATTACATACATGAAATAAGTGGCGAATAATGAAAATCTCCCAGAAATGAAAGTGAGATGAGAAACCCCTTACAAACATTTCATCATGGTAGCGAGTGTTATTGCGATGGATTATTGAGAAGTAAAGGGGGGTTCCATTATTTATATGTAACAAGGTAAGTATTGGGGAAGTGAAAAAACATACCCCATCATTAGAAATGAAAAATTAAATGGAACAACACAGGGGAGATTCTGGAACAAAAGTGAGAGAGGGGATCCCTTACCTTATGCTCAAAGGTGTTCTTGATTTTTCATAACGACTAAATAATCAAATTTAGACTCATTAATTTATAATTACAGAACCTATTAAACATTTAATTCATATGGTCTAACATTATTATGTTTATTAATCGCCTTTTTATGGGTATAAGAGTTCAATTATATTGTTTTGCATGCATTTTCTTACTTGGATTCATGGTTGGTTTACTTTTATTCATGAAAAGAAGTTGGTTTGAAATATAGTTAAGCATCCACACTTGTTAATATAAATTATTAGTGACATTTAAGAGATAAAAATGATCTTATAATGACTATGGTTATATACAAAGAGGATGAATCATTTGATGAGTTAAAAATAAACGCTTGAATACGGTTGGGAAAATTTGTGCTCAATAAACTTGTTTGGTATTATAATTCCATATTATGTACATGTAAAAATTACAGAACATTAATCAAGATAAAATAAATATAATATGACCTGGTTCAACCATAAATATGGTTTCATGACCAGTAATGAAGGTTCGATTGAAGAATGAAACTTCGTCGTCCTTGAAGGTTATAAATTGGAACTTTGTAGACGTTGATTTTGATTATAAAAATTAACTGGAGGGAGAAAGAGTATTGATGATGGTTATTCAATTCACAAGAAATAAATCTTGCATATAGATGATATTGGTGTTATCATTATAGAGATTTGGGTTTTTGACCATGTCAGACTTTGAAATATTTCGATGAATAATTCCAGAGCTTGATGCGAAGACAGCGTCTGATCCCGAGGCCCGGTGCGCCCAAAATTAATTTTATAAAAATATTAATCATTTTTATACTATGCACATGTAGGGGGTGTGATATCTCCTAAAAAGTACTCAGAATGGGAATCTGAGGTCACGGTTGCATCCGGAATGTGTCGTTTACCCTAGGAGGGGTGTAAACTTTGTGGGCGCAGGCCTGCGGTGGAAAGCGCCACCAGGGTCATTTTCCCTCGTAAATGGAAGATTTCTCCTAAACGATAGCTTAGAAAGGGAATCTTAGGGCATGGTTGTCTTAGGAATGAGTTGTTAAACCAAGGAGGGGTGTAAAATTTGTGGGAGAGAGCCTGCAGTGGAAAGCACCACCAGGGGCATTTTCGTAAATAAATGGAAAAGTCCATTTCTGAGCGTTGGCTTGAATAACATCTGAACAGAGTCTTGGAATGAAAATATGTGTCCACTATTGCATTAAAAAAGGCACGTTTACCCTAGGGGCGACCTAACTTCCACCTCGCCGGGGGGTCTGGTCAGGGGTGTTTGTTTTAAATAATGTTTTTAAATAATAATAAGAAGAAAAACCAATCACTCCCCCTCCCTCACCTCCAACATGTAGCAGACGGAAACCCACCCCGCCTCTACCTTTCATCACCAAATCGAGCAAGAATCATCTGTCTTCTACGCCGATTGTCAGCAGATAACGCATCTGGGCGTCGTAAGTGTCGTTCTGTACCCGAAGCTTCGGCTTTTTCACCCGCGAGGTAAGAGGATTGAGTTTTAGTCCCCTGATACTATTTATGCTGCATTTTTCTTCGATTTTTTTCATAACAGTTGAGATCGGGTCCTGAGGGTCAGGTAGATGCCTCCGGATCGAAAAACGGACCACCGGGGTGCACCAGCGGTCGACGGAAGGTTGGCTGGCGAGGCTCCGGTCCGATGGCGCCGGCACCGACGGCCCCGCGGCAGCCGGCCGCCCCGAATTGCGGCTCCCTGGCCCAGCCTCCAGAGAACGGAAGTGCGGGGTGCCGCGTGGAAAAATGCCACCGGCCAGGGTGGGCCAGCGACGGTGGGTCAGTCCAGGCAGGCCGGTTCGACATCTTTTTCACATATTGGGGGTTTTAAACCCCTGTTTCTTGTAATCTAAAATTCAGATTTGCAAGCTTCCTATGGCAACGTGACCCTGGTGATGAGGAAAATTTTTCGATGTGGGTTCTAGATTTTTATGGTTCGGGATCATGGTCCAAGAGCTGGAAAAGTCGAATAAAATAATGATATTTTATTATTATTCGACTTCAGACAGTTGTATCATTTACCCGGAGCATTCGAATGACGTGTTGTCTATGTCATTGAGACCCTAATGATATGGAATAATTTTTTTGAGGTTATCCAGGTATTGGGACCGAGTTTGGTTTGCAGGTACCACAAGGCTGGGTATGGCGTTTGTAGAGAAACACAACTTTCGCACCAGGAGTCCAATTTTGGCGGATCAATAGTCGATCCTGTGTGTTTTCCAAGAGGATCACAGTGGTGTGGTCTGTTCGATGAGTTTCGCGATCATTGTGTGGGCCCCAGCTGAGCATACTTCGGTGAATAGATTCATTTTCACGGGTATCCATTTCGGATGAACGAGTAGTCGATTCCATTTGTTTTTCTGAGGGGACCATTGTGGTATGATCTGCTTGATGAGTATTGGGATCGTTGTGTGGTCCCCACACATGTTAGCTATGGTGAATAGTGTTTTTTCACCGGTAATCCGTTTCGGGTGAGTAAGTAACCTATCCTGCATTTTTTTCTGTGTGGGTGGCGATGGTGACCTCGGTATCAGCCATGGAGGTGCGCAATGTGGCGTTGTTGCAGGTCACTCAGGTTTGCTATGTTTGAACCAGCAGTGGTTGAGGTAACTCCCTTGGTTTGTTCCTATGAGGGTTCACGCAACCTCACTACCCTAGTCTCGTCTTATGATCCTCTCGATGGGATGTTTATTTTGTTAGAGTTGTGGCATCCCTCCAGTGGGCCCGGAGCAACATCCTCTGGCATCGTTTCTCTAGATCAGGTTCTTGGTATCTTTGTGACAGCTTATCCATGGGCGTTGACCCCCTACCTATGAGGTTAACCCCATATTGTTTGTGGAATCATTAGGAATATGACCCCCTACACAGTGTGCCATGCTTAGTAGGGTTGTGGCATCATCGGGTATGCGATACACTAATCAGCATCTGGTTTATAGTAGGGCTGCAGTATTGTTGGTTATGTGATCCCCTACTCAACATGTGGTATCTGTAGGGTTGTGGAATCATCATTTTTATCACCTACATTGTGTGTTATACAAGATAGAGTTCAGGCATCATCATTACCACATTTATATGGGCGATGATCCTTTATCTGAGTGACGTGCTTCTATCGAGCAATAGATTGAGTTGTGGTATCCCCCAGTGAATCCTGGGTGTGATCCCTTATCTGTGAGAACTACGTATGTGAGATCCTGTTGTGGTATACCCCAATGGACCCTAGGAGTGATCCCTTATCTGGGAGATCATCATATACTGGTGTTGGTTCTGGTATCCACTAGCGGACCCTAGAAGTGATCCCCTATCTGAGGATTTTGGTGTTTATGTTGTTTTAGAAAAGTTTCTCTCAACGACGGTATCCGATGAGCGTGATCTCGTGGGTAATAGTCTGAGATGTTTGTATGGGACCCGATGGATTTTATCTCTCAGATGAGTGTCTTCTAGGATGACAGTGATCATGGAATGTTCTCTCTTGGTTGTGGATAGTTGCGGGTGATTAGGTCGGTACCACTGGAGGCTTCGTGCATGAGCGGAGTATATCTGGAATGTTTATAGTGTATGTATGGGTATACACATGGATTGAGTTTACTAGTTGTGTTTAACCAAGGATGGTCATGATATGGAGTTTCTCACTCATTTGTGTTCTCTTTGGTTGGGATGAGCGGACTATTGCCTTTCATTTGCTCTCTTTTGTTTTGTGTTTTTGTGGTGCCGAATGAGTATTGTTGTAATCACACATGCACATGATTTAACATCACATGCTTGTGTCTTGTGCAAACCACAAGCCTTTCGACGGATTCCAAGGAGGACCTGGAGATGGCGGAGCTTATTGAGCATGTTTTATCGGGGTGTTTACTAGAGCTGTGTCGAGGAGCTTACCGTCGAGTGTTTTGGAAGTGTTTTTCCTGTTTATGAGCAGGTTGGACACATTGTAGTTTTCTTTTGGTGGGCCCAATTTTTCCCTTTTGTACTTTTGTTGTTGCAATCTGGTTTGGGATAGATTTATTTATGATCTTTATTTTCAGTTTTCTATATCTTTGTAGTGTTTCATGGAGGTGTATGTTGGTGTGTGTGTGTAGAAGTACCTTAGGCTAATTCCTCCCATATGTGTGATAGTCTACTCGGCTCTGGACGCCAGCCCCTGGCCTATTGGAGGCGGGCTTGGGGAGTCGCGGCTCGAGCCCCATTGGGTCATTTCATGACAATCTTGATCATTTGGACAGTGGTGGAAAGGCGAGGATAACAAATGAAGATAAATTCAAATTAAACAAAAATATAAAAAAAAAGTTGTTTTACCTCTAGAAATAATATCTTCGAAAACCTTTTTAAGGGAAGGGATTTAGGTATTTTGGAAAGACCAAGAGCTTCAAGGTCATAGTGTGTGACAAGGGAAGGGAATTTGGGAAGAACATTGAGGAGATTCAAGGCTTAGAGGAGTGAAGAGAAGAGAGAGTGGTGAGGGGGTTTTATAGTTGAGGAGAGGGGTAAATTTTGAAAATTAAATTCTTTATTTTATTATTTCCTTCAAGACAACCAATAGTGTTATTTCATGTGACCCCTAATAGTAATAATTGAATGTGAGTTCGAACCAAGTGGCCTTACATCACTTATAATGTCATAAATAATGCATTTAACTGATAATTTTCATATATGATATTTTATCATTTTTCACTATTCATCAAAAATTCTAGAATTTCAGAAAAATCCAAAAAATTAACCCTAAACATTTTCCTACATGTAGAATTCAAAAATGAACTCCATTTTTCGAAATTAATTTCTAAATATTATTAATATAATTTATAAATAAAGACATGATTAATTCAAAAAAATAACAATCTTAAACTACTATTAGTTTTATTTCTCATTAAAAACCTATTTAAGATCTCATTATCTTATTTCCTTATGAAAATAAAATTATATTTTTATTTACTATTCATAAGGGTCATATTACAATTCATAAGGATATGTTACTATTCACCAAAAAAATCAAGTTTGGTCTATCAGACTCCAAATGACTTACTGATCACAACTCTAGATGACCATTTTTCGAAATTCAAAACATAGAAGTGGAAACTTTATATTTAATGGATTGGTTTTGAATATCTCCTAAATAACCTAATGTTGTTTCAAAGGAACACAGGTATGAATAAAATATATTTAAAGGAAACATTCCATAAAATGTTTAGGGTGTTATATTATTCTGCCTTTCAGAAATCTCATCCACGAAATTTGATGTATAAAGCCCACCAAAAATTTGTGGGTGGTTCTTCTTCATGAAATCCTATGGATCCCATGTTTCTTCCACCATATTCGAGTTTCTCTAAAGAATATTTACTAGAAAAGTTGTTCGATTTCTCAATACCTACTCACTTGTGTCAAAAATCCTGATAGACTTTTAACATTATGACAAATCAGGTTCCAGTTCGGTTTCATCGTATGTGAGTACTTGCGTTGGGTCTGGAATGTATTTCTTTAACAATGATACATGGAACACATCATGAACTCTGGTGAGATTTGGCAGCATCACTAAACGGAAAGCTACAGCTCTGATTCATTCTAGAATTTCAAATAGTCCAATGTACCTGGGGCTTAGTTTCCCTTTCTTACCGAACCTTAAGACACCCTTCCATGGAGATACATTCAAAAATACATGATCACCCACTGGACATTCTTAGTCCTTTTTCTAGTTGTCAGCATAACTCTTTTGCATACTTTGGGCTTCATTAATATGGGCTTGTATTTTCATCACCTTTGTCGTGGTCTCATCAATATGTTCTGGTCCTATAAGTTTCCTTTCACCATCTTCTTCTCAACAATTTGGAGTTCAACATCTCCATCCAGATAATGCTTCATATGGAGCCATTTGAATATTATAATGGAAACTATTGTCGTATGAAAATTCCACCAAAAGAATGTTTTGATCCCATATACCTTGGAAGTTAAGAGAGCATGATCTAAGAATGTATTTCACTATTTGAATAGTCCTTTCAGACTGGCTGTCAGTTTGAGGGTGATATCTAGTACACATATGAAGCTCGGTATTAAAATCCTTCTAGAGACTTTTCCTGAATTTTGATGTAAACTGAGGATCTCGATCGGTGACAATCGATAAAGATGCACCATGAAGTCTCCCAACTACAGTAATATAAAGTCTTTCCCAGTTCTCCTGTGGAAAATCATATCTTATTGGAAGGAAATGTGCTGATTTTTTGAGACGATCAACAGTTTTCTATATTGCATAACTCCTTATTGGTGTCCGTAGTAGTCCGGTGACAAAATCCATTGTAATGTTATCCCACTTCCACATAGGAATAGGTAAAGGTTGCATCACTCTTTTGGGATGTTGTCTCTCCTACTTCACTTTTTGACAAACTAGAACCCTTAACACGTAGTCAGCAATTTCTCACTACATATTATTCCACCGAAAATATTCCTCCAGATCTCTATACATCATGGCACTACCTAGGTGTATAGATAAAATTGAGCTCTGAGCATCATCTAATAGTTCGCTTTTTAGATCATGTACTGATGGAATACATAACATCTTCTGAAACTTTAGAATTCCTTCTTCATACATGAAGTCGGTCAGTCTCCCAACCTTAACTGCATTAATTTTCTTGAGCAGATTCTCATTATCAAATTGAGAAATTTGTACCTTCTCTAG
Source organism: Viscum album (assembly GCA_963277665.1). Taxonomy (NCBI): domain Eukaryota; kingdom Viridiplantae; phylum Streptophyta; class Magnoliopsida; order Santalales; family Viscaceae; genus Viscum; species Viscum album. Next base: position 1,678,960,058 of record OY728133.1, read on the forward strand.
TAATGATGGTTTAGAAATAATTTCACAGGGGAGTGATGTTTCCCCTTCCTTAACAATTCCCACATCCATCTTAAGTAGATCCATGGATATAAGATCTCTTTCAATCCTCATTTGAGTCAGAAGGCCATGATCGTTCTTGCTTAATGCATCTGCCACCTTATTCTCCATTCCTAGGTGGTAGTGTATTGAAAAATAATAATCTTTGAGTAACTCGATCAATCTTCGTTTCCTCATGTTGAGTTATTTTTGTATGAAAATACATTTCAAACTCTTATGGTCTGTATTAATCCCACATCTCTCTCCGTATACATAATGCCTCCATATTTTCAGAGAAATGATTATGACTACTAACTCAAGATCATGAGTTCGATAATTTTTTTTCACGAGTCTTCCAATTTCATGATGTATAAGAAATAACTTTATCATTTTGCATAAGGATGCAACCTAGTCCATTCTCTGATGCATCAAGGTATATTACAAATCCATCACTTCCAGATGGAAGAGTCAATATTAAAGCATTTACCAATCTTCTTTTCAATTCAATGAATCATCCAACACATTCTTTTGTCCACACAAACTTAAATCCTTTACATGTGAGATTGGTTAGCGGACCATCCATTCAAGAAAAATTATGAAGGAAATGCCAAAAAAAACATGCTATTCCAATAGAACTATGTACCTCAGTTATGTTTGTTGGTGTTGTTCAATCATGGATTTCCCTTGTATTCATAGGATCAACTATGATTCCATCTTTAGAGAAAATATGGCACCGTAAAAAAACTTATTGAAGCCAGAATTCGCACTTTCTAAACTTCTCATAAAATTTATTTCTTCAACGAGTTCTCAGAATAACCCACTGGTGATTCTCATGCTCTTCAGAGATTTTTGATTATATGAGGATATCATCGATAAATACAACAAAAATGTTATAAAAATATTCCTTGAAAACTCTATTCATTAAATCCATAAAAATCGAGGGTGCATTTTTCAGTCCAGAAGGCATCACTCTAAACTCGTAATGCCCATACCTGGTCTGAAATGTTGTCTTAAGAATATCTTCTTTCCTTACACGCAACTGATGATATCTGGATCAACGGTCAATCATCAAAAAGTATTGAGCTCTATGAAGTTGGTCAAATAAATCATCAATCCAGGACGGAGGATACTCGTTCTTTGTTGTAATAGCATTGATTTCCCTGTAATTTATGAATAGCCTCATTGATCCATCTTTATTCTTGAAAAATAGGACAGGGGCTCCCCATAGAGAAACACTAGGTCAAACAAATCCTTTTTCTCCCATATCCTCTTGTTGTTTATTTAGATCTATTAATTCCACTGTGGTCATTCTATAGCGAGTCTTCTCTATAGGTCTTGCATCCGGAATTAATTCTATAGAGAACTCAAAATTTAACTCTAGATGATGTTATGGTAAATCCTCAAGAAATACGTCAATGTACTCTTTCACTATGTGCACATATTCAATTTGAAGATTTCTTTCCTCACCCATTGACATTGGTTTATCATCCTCTCTAGGTATTGTATTTAGTAGAAATATTGGGGTGGTTATAGATAGGAATCTGGCGGTGATGTTTATTCCCTAAAGACAAGGTATTCTACAACATTTAAAAATATTGTATCTTCCGTCATCTTGCAATAAATCATCGCATCATAATTTGACAGCCAATCCATACTGAGAATTATATCAAATTCAGTCATTGGAATGATGATAAGGATAGAAAATAGAGAAAATTTTGGTGTCTGGAGGGGGACTAGTCGACATGCCCTGGTTGCAATGATACATCCACTAGGAGTTTTGACTGGCAACACCTTTATTAAATAAAATTGGACATATCTATTTTTTTGGAAAATTTAGATGATATAAATGAATGCGATGATCCAGAATCAAATAAATTGTTGGCTATGTTTCAAGAAACAATTAAAGTACCTACCACCATGTCATTAGGAACATCAACCTTTGCGGTTGTAATCACATAGGCTCTCCCTTATTCTCTTGGAATTTCTAAGGCTAGTTTCCTTGGCACGTAGGACAATCATTTGCATAGTGTCCCACCTCCTTGTAAATGTATTATTGAATATAATTTAATTTTTTTTCCCATTGAATTCATCAGATCGATGACCACTGTCTCCGCAGTTATAGTAGACTCCCATGCCATTCAAGCATTTCGTGAGATGTTTCATTCCAAAGTTCTCACATAATATGAATAGATTTGTTCCCTTGCACTTTTTTGGTGCTTCTCCTTTTCCTTTGTTATCAGAGTACCACTTCTTATATTGGTTTCCTTTGAAATGATTTGATCTATATAATTCCCTCTATGTTTTTATGGAACTTGATAAAATTTTCTCATAAGATGAAAATGATTGAGATGTCGGTGCACGTCAAATACTTGGCTTAAGACCTTCACAGAAATTATCAATCTTGTCTGTTGAGTCACGTGTGTAATCTACGACATACCTGGCCTGCCTTGTGAAGGTAGCCTCATACTCTCCAATGCTATCTTCATCCCTTTGTCTTAATCCAAGGAACATGATCTTCATTTTGGTTCGTTGCTCATGTGGGAAATACTTTTCGAAGAATATTTCCTTAAAAGTCCTCCATTCCATATCTTTTATTTCTTCTTCCTCTGTGGTATTTTGAATTAGGTACCACCATAAATCAACATCACCCTTGAGAAAATATTCTGTCAATACTACCTTTTCATTTTCATTGCTTCTTAATTCCATGAATATCAATTCAAGTGACTTGATACATTGCTCAGATACAACTGGATTAGTAGTCTCACTGAAAGATGGGGGCTTCTGCCGCATAAAACGATCCAACACAAGTGTGGAATGGTTATTCATTATAACCTGAGTAAGTTTCCCCAATATGGTCATGATCTGCTATACTCCAACATTGACTGTGTTGACTTTCTCAGTAGGGAGATCCCTACCTTAGCCAGAGGTATTGATTCCCCTTCTTCCATTAGACACCATTTTTAAATGATAGGATAAACTAGGTTAGTTTATGAATCTAAAATAGATAATAACTCAACATAGATTGAAATTATATTCATATATAATCATATTATCATGGTTCCACTGAGGACATATTTATGTTAAACTCTTTCATAATGGATTATAAAGAAAATATGAATTATCCTAATAATATACCCTATGAGTGTCATAATTAAAAGTGAAGCAAGGCCCATTGTCGTGCACCAGTTCCTATTTGAGTCTAGCTCAAAGCGGTGTTTTCAGGTTTTACCCCTGGATACATCTGTGACAGAGCCAACTCTACCAACTCATATCCAAACAAATATGTATTGCATAAAATATCTACATAATCTATTCCTTACAAAAATACCAAGAAATTCTTGTATGTTAATCCTCAGATACTACCTTAGGGAATTGTTCTCTACTAGACATTTTCTACTCAAGTTACCATGTTTTCTACTAATCCTCCTCTGATACCAACTTTAACACCCCGACCCCTCTAGGATGGAGCCGGTGCGTTACTTCTAATATTGGCATGGTTAGAAGGAATGAAAATCATGAAGTCATGATCATTTTAGTTGTCTTGAAGAAACTAGATACATAGATGTTTCTCAAATTACATTTTAAAGGTCTACAAAATACAATACAGAACGAAACTAAAAACTACAACCACTTGAATTCATTAAATGTCCTTCCCTTCATCACCTATTGAGGGTAAAGAATTAATGGGGTAATCTCAAATGCTCAGTTAGGGTTAAAAATTGTGGAATCATGAGTACAATAATATGCTAATGACAAAAAAACCTGACATAATCAATATGGCATCATGAATAAATGAATAACTAATGACATAGATAAACTGAGAATGAAACTACATCCATAGATTTTTACATAGTGAAAAACTCATGGATGATACTGATAACTGATAATGAATAAAGAAAATGTTTATTAATTGCTCATCATGTATATGGCACATGAAACCATAACACCATAAAAACAGTTATGTTCTATGGGTAGAAATCCGTCTGATTTTTTGAAACAAACTCAAAGGGTTTGTCGCCAACTGATTTGTCTCATTAGACCTACCGATGCATCAAGAGGTTGTAGAAGGCCCCACAATCCACTTCATGTCCAAATAATTTATCATAAATTGATTTAGTAAAAGAGAAATATGCCTTTTCAATATTCGTATAGAGTAGAGTATACAGATTAATCAATATTTCGATAATTAAAATAACATTCCAAAATAAAAACTGTGTGAAAAATGGTATACGGTTTTGAAAACAAAATATCCATGATATGAGATTATGTATTTTTATTATCAATATAATTTCAAATGAATATTCATCTCAAATTGGCAGTAGGTACAGTAGATAAGGATTATTAGGTGCACAATACAAGGTTACTCACAGAAAAATAGTTGTTGAGACAAAGTCTCTTACCACAATGTAATCGGTCGAATCATATGACCAGAACATAAAAAACGTCAAATAAAACATTGAATCACATGAATATAAATATAATCATGTGATTATATTTCAAATGGAAGTACACATATACCACATACAAGAAATAAGTGGCGAACAATGAAAATCTCACAGCAACGAACGTTAGATGAGAAACCCCTTACAAGCATTTTGACATGGTAACGAGTGTTATTGTGAGGGCTTAATAAAGAGTAAAGGGATATTCCATTATTTATATGTTACAACCAAAGTATGGGGTAGGTTCTAAAACATACCCTATAATTAGGAATTAAAAATTAAAGAGAAAACATAGGGGGGATTCTTGCCAAAAAGTGAGAGAGAGGACCCCTTACCTTATGCTCGAAGGTGTCCTTGATTGTTATTAATGACCTAAATAATCAAATTTATATTCATTAATTAATAATTTCATAACCTATTAAAAAATTTAATAGATATGGTATAACCTTATTAAGATAATTAATGTCATTTTATATTGGTTTAAGAGATCCAGTTTTATTGTTTTGGAAGCATTTTCTTACATGGTTTCATGATTTGTTTACTTGTATTCATGAATGGAAGTTGGTTTGAAAAATGGATAAACATCAAGAATTTTTAATTGAAATTATTAGTTAAATTATAGAGATATAAATGTTCTTATAATAATTCTAGTTATATATCTTGAGGATGACTTATTCGATGATTTAAAAACAAACGCTTGAATTTTGTTTGGCGTTTTGTGCTCAATAAACTTGTTTTGTATTATTTTTCCATATTATGTACATGTAAAGATTCAAGAACATTAATAAAGATAAAATACATATATTATTACATGGTTCAACCATAAATATTGTTTCATGACTAGTAATGAAGAGAATCATGTTATTATATATCAAATGGAAGTACACATATACCACATTCAAGAAATAAGTGGTGAACATTGAAAATCTCATAGAAACAAAAGTGAGATGAGAAAACCCTTAAAAACATTTTGACATGGTAATGAGTGTTATTGTGAGGGCTTAATGAGACTTATAGGTGTATTACGTTATTTATATGTCCACAGGGAAGTATGGGGTAGGTGCTAAAACATACCCCATAATTAGGAATTAAAAAGAAAAGGGCGCAACATTGGAGAGATTCTTGAACAAAAGTTGGAGAGAGGATCCCTTACTTTATTCTCAAAGGGGTTCTTGATTGTTCATAACGACTTTAAGATAAGAGGGAGTGGGGAGGGGTGTTTATGGTGGAAGAGAGGGGTAAATTTTGAATATTTAACTCATTATTTTATTATTTCCCTCAAGAAAACCAATATTGTTGTTTCATGTGACCCAAAATAGTAAAAAGTGCATGTGAGTTAGAAACATGTGGCCTTACATCACTTATGATATCATAAATAGTGTATTTAACTGATAATTTGCATATACGATATTTTATCATATTTCACTATTCATCAAAAATTCATGAATTTTAGAAAAATTCCAAAAATATACCCTAATCCTTTTTCGACATGTAGAATTCAAAAATGAACTCCATTTTTCAAAATTAATTTTCTAAATAATATTATATTAATTTTTTAATAAATTCATAGAAAATTTGAAAAATAACATTCTTAAAGTGCAAATACTTTTATTTCTCATTGAAAAGCATATTGAGATATCATTATCTTATCACCTTAGTAAAATGAAATAATAATATTATTTACTATTCATAAGGGTCGTATTACTATTTATATTACTATTCATAAGGGTATGATACTATTCACCAAAAATCATATTTGTTCTATCAGAATCCAAATTACTTTCTGATCACCACTCTAGATAACCATTTTTCGAAATTTCAAACATTGAAGTGGAAAATTTCTATTTAATGGATAGGTTTTGACTATCTCTTAAATAACATAGTGTTGTTTCAAGGAATACAATGATGAATAGAATGTATTTAAGAGAAAAATATCATAAAATGTTTGGGGTGTTATATTATTCCCTCCTACGGAAATTTCAACCTCAAAATTTTATGTATAAATCCCACCACAAAGATGTGGGTGGTTCTTCCTCATGAAATCCTCGGGTAACCATGTTTTATCCTCTGTATTCTAGTTTCTTTTAAAATCCTTTTCTAGACGAGTTGTTCGATTTCTCAATTCCTACTCCCTTGTGTCATGAATCCTGATAGGTTTTTCACAGTATGAAAAATCAGGTTCCAGTTCTATTTCTTCATATGTGAGTACTTGTGTTGGGTCTAGCATGTACTTCTTTAATAATGATACATTGAACACATTATGAACTCTTGATAGATTTGGGGGAATCGCTAAACAGTAAGCTACAACTCTGATTCTTTCCAGAATTTCAAATGGACCGATGTACCTGGGGATTAGTTTCCCTTTCTTACCAAACCTTAAGACAACCTTCTATGGAGATACTTTTAGAAATCCATGATCTCCCACATTAAATTCCATGTCTATTCTTCTGTTGTCAGCATAAATCTTTTGCCTACATTGGGCTGGTTTAAAATTGGATTTTATTTTCTTCAGCTTTGTCATGGTCTCTTCAATAAGTTCATGTCCTATAAGTTTCCTTTCACCAACTTTGTCTCAAAAAGTTAGAGTTCAAAATCTTTTTCCATATAATGCTTCATATGGAGCAATTTGAATACTAGAATGGAAACTATTATTGTAAGAAAATTATATAAAAGGGAATTATTGATCCCACATACCTTGGAAGTCAAGAGATCATGATCGCATCATGTCGTCCAGAGTTTAGATAGTCATTTTAGACTGTCCGTCAGTTTGATGGTAATATGCAGTACACATATGATGCTATGTAATGAAAGACTTCTATAGACTTTTCCAGAATTTTGATATAAATCGGAGATCTCGACTGGAGACAATCGATAGAGGTGCACCATAAAGTCTCACAACATCATTAATATAAAGATCTCAGGTGAACCAGTGGAAAATCCTCTCTTATTGGAAGGGAATGTGTTGATTTTGTGAGATAAGCAACAATTTTCCATATTTCATCATTTCTTCTTGGTTCCCTCGGTAGTCTGGTGAAAAAATCCATTATTATGTTATCCCACTTTCACATAAGAATATGTAGAGGATGCATCCCTCCTTTGGGATGTTGTCTCTTCACCTTCACTTGTGACATACTAGACACCTAGAAACATAGTTAGTAATTTCTTGCTTCATATTATCCAACCAAAAATATTCGTTCAGATCTCTATACATCTTGGTGCAACCCGGGTGTATAGAGAAATTTGAGTTATGAGCATCATCTAATAGTTCCCATTTTAGATCAGGTACAAATGGAATGCATAACCACTTCCCAAATATTATAAGTCCTTATTCATACATGATTTCAGTCAGCCTCCGATCCTTAACTGCATTAATTTTCTTATGAAAATTCCCATCATCAGATTGAGAAATTTTTATCTTCTCTAGTAAATATGGTTTAGCTATCATTTGAAAGAGGAGTGATGTTTCACCTTCCATAACAATTCCCATATCCATATTTAGTAGATCCATGATTATAAGATCTCTTCCAGTCATCATTTGAGTCAGAATCCCATGATCTTTCCTCATTAATGCATCTGCCACCTTATTCTCCATTCCTGGGTGGTAGTGTATTGAACAATCATAATCATTGAGTAACTAGAGACATCTTCTTTTCCTCATGTTGAGTTCATTTTGTGTGAAAATATATTTCAAACTCTTGTGGTCCTTAAAGATCTCATATCTCTCTCTATAGAGATAATGCCTCAATATTTTTGTAGCAAATATTACAGCTGCTAACTCAAGATCATGAGTTGGATAATTTTTCTCATAAGTCTTCCACTATCTTGATGCATAAGTAATGGATTTATCATTTTTCATAAGGACACAACCTAATCCATTCTTTGATGCATCGCTGTATATTACAAATCAATCACTTCCATATGGAATAGTCAAAATTGGAGCATTTACCAATCTTCTTTTCAATTCATCGAATCATCCAGCACATTATTTTTTCCACACAATCATAAATTTCCTATGTGTGAGCTTGGTTAGTGGATTATCCAGTTGGTCAAATTTCTGAACGAAATGCCTATAATAACCTTCTAATACAATAAAACTACATACCTCAGTTATGTTTGTTGGCATGGGCCAATATTGGTTTTCCTTTATCATTGCAGGATCAACTAGGATTCCATCCATAGAGACAATATGGCCTAGACAAGAAACTAATTGAATCCATAATTTTCACTTGATAAACATCCCTTATAATTTATTTATTCTATGAGTTCTCAGAATTACCCACAAGTGATTCTCATGGTATTCATAGAATTTCCAGTATATGAGGATATCATCGATGAATACCTCAAAAAAGATATCAAGATATTCCTTGAAAACTCTATTCATTAAATCCAAAGAAAGAGAGGGTGCATTAGTCATTCCAAAAGCCATCATTGTATATAAGGCCCCAGCCTTAAACCTTACTTAATCTTGAGTTATTACAAGATTACACATTGAGGATCTTTTTGGGTTTAGAGTTTTAGAGAATTAGATCATAAAACTTGCATTACATTCCACATATAAACAAAGTGGTTACATAAAGATAGTATTTTTCATTCCCATCAATGGATACACATTTAAAATAAAACATGGATTATTTCTTGACACATCCTTGACTCTATCATCTTATCATGTATCTTCCCCTTGACCTGTGAAACATTTAAAAAACTTGGGATGAGCATAAAAACTCAGTATGGGTTATAAAAAAAACATGGAAAGGAAACATGAGTTCATATATACATAAGAATGAAATCATACATTACCCATAAAACATAGTCACTTTAACATACCTCATAAAATCATGAATAAATCATAGAAATCATAAGACATAAAGGTAACTTGAGCCATTCATAACATTCTTACGTAGGGAATAACCCTCTTGGTTACGTTTGGAATACCCATCGCAGTATATTCCCTAAAATCTCTTCGGAGAAACCTTAACGTTTCACTCCTTCGTGTTACCCAATGCATTGGAGAGCTATATCGGGCTCACCCGCCCTTAGTTTATCACGGAACCACCCGTCTTCATAATAATTCCCAAGAACCATAACATAATCGTATCACATAAAACATGCATAATGGAAACATAACATTTCCACATTTCAATCACAAGATATCAATACAACACAAAATACATTGTGAAAACCATTTTCAATACCAAAATAAAAGAAAATTAAAACATGGTATTTATTTTTCTTTTAAAAAAATGGTATGGCTTGTAGAGGAAGCCGAAACTCAAATAACGGTCACGGCGGCGGAGAAGTCGTTGTCGCCGAAAACGTACGACAAAAACATTCACCTTTGTCGTTTATTAAACGCTTCGTATAAAAAAGATTCCTTTTGAATAAACGTAAAAGTTAAAGGGGTTTATACACCGTATAAAAGAAAGTTGTGTATAAACTAAAATATGCCTCAACGAAAGGAGATTGAGACGAAGTCCCATACCTCGTATCCGACTTGACCCGATCGTTCTTTAATCTCCTGAATAATAAACTTGAGTTAATCTCTACTTTCTTATGAATCTTTTTCAAGGTCATTATTCCTTTTATACCATGTTATGAACATCATGTAATCAGTTAAGTTAATAATGTTCATTTTGTCGGTATTTGGTTCTTAAGTCAAAAATAGACTTCTTACACTTACATGTTGTTAATTTGGTCAAAGGTTCATTATATCCATAATGGTATTCATGATGTAGATATCATATATGTCATATATATCCAGTACATACATGCATTTATAATATTACATAATCATTTAGAGGTATGAAATGAAATGCACCGTTCATGGAGACGGTAAGCCGTACGTACGCATGAACGCTACTTCCATTTCTATTTCATATTTTCTAGAATGGAATCATAATGATATAAGAGTATATTATAATTACAGTATAATAAAATATATAATATCATTAACTTTATCCTTTACACATCCCACATATGGTATTAACGAATCAAATCACTTTCAGGGGGCGGTAGTCCGCACTTCCTAAAATGAAGATATCATGTTTACCCATAATGGAAACCATAAAGGTATGCAAAAAATGAAAAAAACAGAAGCTTAAGGAAAACATAAACATATTATATATCATATATAAAAATAGTGACATCATAATGGCCACCTTTGAAGGTGTTAAATGAGTGTTGAACAATCATCGTTTCGGGAGGCAGAATTTTGCCATCCACGGAAACCGTATGTTCTTTTACCATTTGATGTAGTTGTGTGAGAGTGTAGCTCAAATAAATATTATAACAACATCCTTTTATATTGAAGATACTGTTTTTGTTACAAAATAAGTAAATAAAAAGAGTTTAGGATGTTGGAGAAGCAAAATAAAACAAATGAACATGAGAGAATGAATTACCTTTAAAAGTGTAACTCCTTTTGAGTTGAGCCTAAAGGCTTCCTTTGAAAGGATTCTGCCCAAAGGGAATCCTCTAGGATGAGGAGAGGGATGTGGAGAGAGTAAATTGTCAGGGTTTGGCCGAGCCAAAGGCTTGAGGAGTGTGTGAAATGAGGTAGAGGTGGGGGCCTTTTATAAGAGGAGAGGAGGGGCACTTTTGGAAAGTAAAGAAACATTACTTTAATTGAAAATGTGTTTCGGTTTTAAAAGGTCCCACATTGATATAATTCTTGGATAGGGTGATAAGGGTTCTAAATCCACTCATCCAATTGGTTTTGGACATGTGTAGTTCATATATTTTATATTATCTTTCCCTTTTATTTAAATCATCAAATAATGATGTCATCGCTGCATCATTATTATGTCATAAATAATTTAATTTATTTAATGTCTAAAAATCATAAAATAATACTATGATGTAGGAAATCTTCTTATCTTTCCAATGACTATTTATAATCAAAAATATGATCTTTATAAACCCATGTAAAAATTGTTTTCGTAAAACATATTATGTTTGTGTCATTTTTACTTTTACATTAAATAAAAAGTTATTTATGTCATTTCCCAACCAAAATGTCTCCATGGGGTCCCCAAGTTGACCCATGGCTTTTCATGGTCGTCCATGACACAACCAATAAGGTTGGGACATGTGTCTAGGTCATTTCAGATTATTAAAGCATTATTTATACCTTAAACTACACTAATTACCACTAATCGCGATTAAAAACTTAATAAGTTACTATTCACCAAAAAATTATTTTAATCTCATTGAACCACATTTTACTTCTTAATTACAACCATATATGTCGGATTTTCAAAATTCAATACACATTAGTGGTAAACATTCATTTAACTGAAAAATCAGTTTGCTTGAATACCACTTAGTGGTTTCACTATTCATCAAAAATTGAAGTTTTTCAGAAAATTACCAAAAATTCACCCTAAGCTATATTTGATATTCCGAATTCAAAAATGAAGTCTATTTTACAAAATTCAAATCATATATATCACATTAATTAATTTAATAATTAATTCCTGCTGCCATAGAAAATAGCGTGTTTTTACAAAACAATAAGTATCAAAAGATTGACACCAGTTTAAGTCTAATTTAAAAGTGAAATAGATTCCAATGACCACCATTGGATAAAATGGTAAAAATATATTCTAATTTCACTTCAAAACCAACTCAAAACATAATCTAATCATATAAATAAATTAGATTAAAAAGCAGTTTTGATGTAAAATGCAGTATTTTTAACTATTCATTAAAAAATTAACATTGTCAGCAAAATACCAAAAATTCATACAAGGTAAATTTTGATGTCCCAATCATAAAGAATAAGTTTATTTTGACAAACATAGTCTATAAAATTGTCAAAATATAGATTCAAAAATGGTTTTCCATCAAAAGGCACTAAAACAATCTTTTAAGAATATTAGTGTATTCCATGCATAAGATTGTATTTATTTTCATTTTAAGCCTCTATAACACTATCTTAATTATTAATAGACATAGATAAAAATATCTATTATTCATTACTTACTTGGGATGTTAAATCCTTCCCCCCTTTAGAAAATTGCGTCCCCGCAATTTATTTACTTATCGAATAAATGGGGGTAATTATCCCTCATTGCATTTTCAGATTCCCATGTTGCCTCTTCAATCATGTGGTTTTTCCACAAAATCTTTACCTACTTAATCACCTTATTCCGTAACACTTGCTCTATGTGGTCAAGAATCTGGACCGGTTGTTCCTCATAAGATAGGTTCTCTTCCAGCTGAACTACCTCTGGACTCAAAACATGAGATGGATCTGGCATATACTTTCTCAACATCGAAACGTGAAAAACATTGTGTACCTGAGATAAACTCGGAGGTAAAGCCACTCGGTATGCCACTGATCCAACTCTTTCCAGAATTTCGTATGGTCCAATAAACCTTGGACTCAGCTTTCCTTTCTTACCAAATCTCATCACACTTTTCCAAGGAGAAACCTTGAGAAAAACATGATCACCTACCTCGAAAGATAGATCCTTCCTCCGGTTATCCGCATAACTCTTCTGCCTGCTCTGAGCTGTTCTCATGTGTTTCTGAATCAACTGAACTTTTTCTGCCATCTCTTCTACCAATTCTGGTCCCATAAACTTCCTTTCACCCACTTCATCCCAGAAAGCTGGAGTTCGACACCGCTTCCCATATAATGCCTGAAATGGTGCCATCTGTATACTGGAATGAAAACTGTTATTATATGAAAACTCAACCAAAAAATATGTTGGTCCCAACTTCCCTGATAATCCATAGAACAAGCTCGTAGCATATCCTCCAAGGTCTGAATTGTTCGTTCTGACTGCCCATCTAATTGAGGATGAAAAGCCGTACTAAAATTTAATTCAGTAACCAACGACTTCTAAAGGCCTTTCCAAAAGTTAGAAGTAAACCTGGGATCACGATCCGATACAATGGAGAGAGGAACTCCAGGTAACCTGACTATCTCTTTAAGATACAAATGGGAAAGTTGATCAAGAGAGAATGTATCTCGTATAGCAAGGAAAGGAGCAGATTTGGTCAAGCGATCAACAATAACCCAGATTGCATTATTACCTCGAGATGTCTTCGGTAATCCAACAACAAAGTCCATGGATATATTCTCCCATTTCCACTATGGCACTGGTAAAGGCTGAAGCATCCCTTTCGGTAACTGCCGCTCTGCTTTAACCTGTTGACAAGTCAAAAACTTCACAGTAAAATTAGCAATATCTCTTTTCATTCCATCCCACCCGTAATACTCCCGCAGATCCCTATACATCTTAGTACTGCCCGGATGAACTGAAAACGGAGAACTATGAGCTTCACATAACAACTCTCTCTTCAACTGTGAATCAAAAGGCACACACAATCTCTTCCCAAATCTCAAAACACAATCATTATCAATGTTGAATTCAGGAAACTTACCTTTCTGAACCAGCTCTACCCTTTTCTGCAACTCACTGTCTTGCTTCTGTGCTTGCTTGATTCTATCTGATAGAGATGATCTCACTGATACCTGAAACAAAACAGAAGGACTTCCTGCACCAACAACTTCTATGCCAAAGTTCATCAAATCTTTACCCAAAGAATCACGTTCCAACCACAACATTGTTAATGAAGCATTACTTTTTTGACTCAAAGCATCAGCCACTTTATTTTCTTTTCCCGGATGGTAATGAATTGTACAATCATAATCCTTTATTAATTCCAGCAATCTCCTTTGTCTCATGTTTAACTCTTTCTGAGTGAATATATACTTTAAACTTTTGTGATCGGTATATATTTCACACTTTACTCCATACAAATGATGCCTCCAAATTTTTAAAGCAAAAACAACATCAGCGAATTCCAAATCATGTGTAGGGTAATTTACCTCATGAGTTTTCAACTGTCGTAAAGCATAAGCAATTACCTGATCATTCTGCATTAGGACGCAACCAAGTCCTTTCAATGAAGCATCACTGTATATAACAAACTCACCATTCCTGGAAGGTAGTGCCAAAACTGGAGCATTCACCAATCTTCTTTTAAATTCCTGAAAACAATCATCACATTCTTTTGTCCAGATAAACTTAACACCCTTCGGAGTTAGCTTAGTCATTGGACTAGATAACCGTGAAAAATTTCTAACAAACCTTCGGTAATAGCCCGCCAAACCAAGGAAGCTACGAATCTCGGTTACATTTGTGTGTCTTGGCCATTCTTCCACAACTTTTGTTTTTGCAGGATCAATAGTTATTCCATCTTTAGAAACAATGTGACCAAGGAAAGAAATTTGTTGCAACCAAAACTCACACTTTCTGAATTTACCATACAGTTTCTTTTTCTTTTAAGGTTTTCAATATAACCCTTAAATGTCTTTCATGCTCCTCTTTAGTTTTAGAAAACACCAAAATATCAACAATGAAAACCACCACAAACTTATCCATGAACTCATGGAAAATTCTATTCATTAAGTCCATGAATACAGCAGGTGCATTGGTTAGCCCAAAAGGCATTACTACAAATTCATAATGGCCATATCTCGTACGGAACGCGGTCTTTGGAATATCTACCTCCTTTACCTTCAGTTGATGGTACCCCGATCTCAAGTCAATCTTTGAAAAAAACTGAGCTCCCTGGAGCTGATCAATCAAATCATCGATATGAGGCAAAGGATATTTGTTCTTAACAGTGATATTATTCAAGGCTCTATAATCAATGAAAAGTCTCATAGAACCATCTTTCTTTTTAACAAATAAAACAGGAGCACCCCATGGTGATGTGCTAGGTCTAATGAAAAATTTCTCTAATAAATCTTGCAATTGCTCCTTCAACTCTAAAAGTTCAATTTGTGCCATTCGATAAGGGGGTTTTGAAATTGGCTTAGCATCAGGAACTAAGTCAACAGTAAACTCAACTTCCCGATCTGGTATTATTCCAGGAAACTCATCAGGAAAAACATCAGGATACTCATTTACCACTGGCACGTCATTAATCTGAACAGTTCCTTTATTTTCAACGACGTGTGCAAGGTAACATTCATTTCCATCTTTTACAAGTTTCTCGGCCTCTTGATATGTTATCAAAAGTAAGGGTTCATTCTTGTAAACAAACTGAAAGTCTTTCTGAAAAGAAACTTCTTTAGCTCTACAGTCAATCTTAGCATGGTAGATAGAGAGCCAATCCATACCCAGGATAACATTAAACTCTACTAGAGGTAGAACAATAAGGTTTGCAAGTAGGTTCTTTCCACAGATAAGGATAGGAAGATTCTTATAAATTGTTTTTTCCTAGACATTTCCCCCAGGTGTGTTTACCAAATGTTTAGGAGTCATTTCTTGAGATGGTATTCCCATTTTACTAGAAAAGGTTTCAGAGATGAAAGAATGTGTAGACCCCGAATCAAACAACACACTGGCATAATCTGAAAAAACAAACAAAGTACCTGATACAACTTCATTTGATGGCCCGACATCTGCTGAAGTAGTTGCAAAGGATTTTACCACCCCTTTCTGCTTGTATTCTAACTGCTTGCCATCATTCAAGCTCCTTGTCGGACACTCGTTTGCATAGTGACCCATATCATTGCACTTATAACATTTCACTAACTGTAAATCAAATTTTTTCTTACCTGCACCTTGATCCTTTTCAGTGCAATCACGAGCCTTATGTCCCATATTACCACATCTGTAGCACTTTCCAGAATTCAGAAGACATTCCCCAGCATGCCTTTTGCCACATTTATCACAAACTGGAAACTTAGTTCTCTTACCATAAGACTTTTTTGAAGAATTCTTACCTTTCTCCTGCCACCTCGGTCTCTTTTTCTGCTGGTTGTTATAGAACACTTGGTCATCGTCAAACTCTATTTCCACCTTCTCATCACATCGAACAAGCTTTTCATAACTTTTAAACTCACGAGAAGCTAATGCCCTTCGATATTTTGGCTTTAATCCTGAGTAAAAACGATTGATTTTACTATCAAGGTCTCGGATAAAATTTTGAGCATACCTTTCCAATCGAGTGAACCTTTCTTCATAGGCAGCCACTGAGTATTCCTCATGCCACAATTCCAAGAATTGCTTTTCCATCCTAAGTCGAACAGCCTTAGGAAATTACTTCTCAAGAAATATACCTTTGAATTCATCCCAGTCAAGAGCATCAATCTCATCGGCGTCCCTGATATTTTTAACCATAGACCACCACTGATCTGCTTCACCCTCCAAACGGTAAATAGCAAGACTAACCTTTTGATTGTCTGAACACCCCATGACATCAAAAATCTTCTCCAGTGCTTTAATCCACCCTTCAGCTAGCACAGGGTCAGATTATCCTCTGAATGATAGTGGATGTTGCCTCATGAAATGTTCCACCACTGACATGTTCCTCTGCGGTTGATCTGGCTGATCTCGTGCATGGATACCACCGCCATTTATCGCTTGAGTCAACTGTGCCATTACTGCAACAAACTGTTCAGTTCCAATTCCGACCATTTCTGGATGCTGATTCGGAAGGTTATTTCCTTCTGTATGCCTTCCTAGCACTGCATCCCGGTTTCCTCTGCGGAAAACCATTCTGAACAAACATGTCTTAGATGAAGCAACATGGTAATCTTTAAATGCTATATCATTTCGAAAAAAAATATTTTTGGATAATAATTTAATAGAATTATAACTCCTAAAGTTATCTAAACCGACCTTTGATACCAACTATAAGGCCCCAGCCTTAAACCTTACTTAATCTTGAGTTATTACAAGATTACACATTGAGGATCTTTTCGGGTTTAGAGTTTTAGAGAATTAGATCATAAAATTTTCATTACATTCCACATATAAACAAAGTGGTTACAAAAAGATAGTATTCTTCATTCCCATCAATGGAAACACATTTAAAATACAACATGGATTATTTCTTGACACATCCTTAACTCTATCATCTTATCATGTACCTTCCCCTTGACCTGTGAAAAACATTTCAAAAACTTGGGATGAGCATAAAAACTCAGTATGGGTTATAAAAAAACATGGAAAGGAAACATGAGTTCATATATACATAAGAATGAAATCATTATTTACCCATAAAACATAGGCACTTTAACATACCTCATAAAATCATGAATAAATCATAAAAATCATAAGACATAAAGGTAACTTGAGGCATTCATAACATTCTTACGTAGGCAGTAACCCTCTTGGTTACGTTTGGAATACCCATCACAGTATATTCCCTAAAATCTATTCGGAGAAACCTTAACGTTTCACTCCTTCGCGTTACCCAATGCATTGGAGAGCTATATCGGGCTCACCCGCCCTTAGTTTATCACAGAACCACCCATCTTCAGAATAATGCCCAAGAACCATAACATAATCGTATCACATAAAACATGCATAAAGGAAACATAACATTTCCACATTTCAATCACAAGATATCAATACAACACAAAATACATTGTGAAAACCATTTTCAATACCAAAATAAATGAAAATTAAAACATGGTATTTATTTTTCTTTTAAAAAAAGGTATGGCATGTAGAGGAAGCCGAAACTCAAATAACGGTCACGGCGGCGGAGAAGTCGTTGTCGCCGAAAACGTACGACAAAAACATTCCCTTTTGTCATTTAGTAAACGCTTCGTATAAAAAGGATTCCTTTTGAATAAATGTAAAAGTCAAAGGGGTTTATACACCGTATAAAAGAAAGTTGTGTATAAACTAAAATATGCCTCAACGAAAGGAGATTGAGACGAAGTCCCATACCTCGTATCCGACTTGACCCGACCGTTATTTAATCTCCTGAATAATAAACTTGAGTTAATCTATACTTTATTATGAATATTTTTCAAGTTCATTATTCATTTTATACCATGTTATGAACATCATGTAATCAGGTAAGTTAATAATGTTCATTTTGTCGGTATTTGGTTCTTAAGTCAAAAATAGACTTCTTACACTTACATGTTGTTAATTTGGTCAAATGTTCATTATATCCAGAATGGTATTCATGATGTAGATATCATATATGTCATATATATCCAGTACATACAAGCATTTATAATATTACATAATCATTTAGAGGTAAGAAATGAAATGCACCATTCATGGAGACGGTAAGTTGTACGTACGCATGAACGCTACTTCCATTTCTATTTCATATTTTCTGGAATGGAATCATAATGATATAAGAGTATATTATAATTCCATTATAATAACATATATAATATCACTAACTTTATCCTTTACACATCCCACATATGGTATTAACGAATCAAATCACTTTCAGGGGGCCGTAGTCCGCACTTCCTAAAATGAAGATATCGTGTTTACCCATAATGGAAACCATAAAGGTATACCAAAAATGAAAAAAAAAACAGAAGCTTAAGGAAAAAATAAACATATTATATATCATATATAAAAATAGTGACATCATAATGGCCACCTTTGAAAGTGTTAAATGAGTGTTGAACAATCATCGTTTCGGGAGGCAGAATTTCGCCATCCACGGAAACCGTATGTTCTTTAACCATTTGATGTAGTTGTGTGAGAGTGTAGCTCAAATAAATATTATAACAACATCCTTGTATATTGAAGATACTGGTGTTGTTACAAAATAAGTAAATAAAAAGAGTTTAGGGGGTTGGAGAAGCAAAATATAACAAATGAACATGAGAGAATGAATTACCTTTAAAAGTGTAACTCTTTTTGATTTGAGCCTAAAGGCTTCCTTTGAAAGGATTCTGCCCAAAGGGAATCCTCTAGGATGAGGAGAGGGATGTGGAGAGAGTAAATGGGCAGGGTTTGGCCGAGCCAAAGGCTTGAGGAGTATGTGAAATGAGGTAGAGGTGGGGGCCTTTTATAAGAGGAGAGGAGGGGAACTTTTGGAAAGTAAAGAAACATTAATTTATTTGAAAATGTGTTTCGGTTTTAAAAGGTCCCACATTGATATAATACGTGGATAAGGTGATAAGGGTTAGAAATCCACTCATCCAATTGGTTTTGGACATGTGTAGTTCATAGATTTTATATTATCTTTCCATTTTATTTAAATCGTCAAATAATGATGTCATCGCTGCATCATTATTATGTCATAAATAATTTAATTTATTTAATGTCTAAAAATCATAAAAAAATACTATGATGTAGGAAATCTTTTTATATTTCCAATGAATATTTATAATCAAAAATCTGATCTTTATAACCCCATGTAAAAATTGATTTCGTAAAACATATTATGTTTGTGTCATTTTTACATTTACATTAAATAAAAAGTTATTTATGTCATTTCCCAACCAAAATGTCTCCATGGGGTCCCCAAGATGACCCATGGCATTTCTTGGTCGTCTATGACACAACCAATAAGGTTGGGACATGTGTCTAGGTCATTTCATATTATTAAAGCATTATTTATACCTTAAACTACACTAATTACCACTAAGCGCGATTAAAAACTTAATAAGTTACTATTCACCAAAAAATTATTTTAATCTCATTGAACCACATTTTACATCTTAATGACAACCATGTATGTCGGATTTTCAAAATTCAATACACATTAGTGGTAAACTTTCATTTAACTGAAAAATCAGTTTGCTTGATTACCACTTAGTGGTTTCACTATTCATCAAAAATTGAAGTTTTTCGGAAAATTACAAAAAATTCACCCTAAGCTATATTTGATATTCCGAATTCAAAAATGAAGTCTATTTTACAAAATTCAAATCATATAAGTCACATTAATTAATTTAATAATTAATTCCCGCTGCCAGAGAAAATAGCGTGTTTTTACAAAACAATAAGTATCAAAAGATTGACACCAGTTTAAGTCTAATTTCAAAGTGAAATTGATTCCAATGACCACCATTGGATAAAATGGTAAAAATATATTCTAATTTCACTTCAAAAACAACTCAAAAAAATTAACATTGTCAGAAAAATACCAAAAATTCATTCAAGGTAAATTTTGATGTCCCAATCATAAATAATAAGTTTATTTTGACAAACATAGTCTATAAAATTGTCAAAATATAGATTCAAAAATGGTTTGCCATCAAAAGGCACTAAAACAATCTTTTAAGAATATTAGTGTATTCCATGAATAAGATTGTATTTATTTTCATTTTAAGACTCTATAACACTATCTTAATCATTAATAGACATAGATAAAAATATCTATTATTCATTACTTACTTGGGATGTTACATTGTAAACTCGTAATGCCCATACCTGGTTCGAAATACTGTCCTAGAATATCATATTTCCTCACACATGACTGATGATATCCGGATCTGAGATCAATCTTCTAAAAGTATTGAGCTTGTCAAATAAATCATCAATCTGAGGAAGATGATACTTATTCTTTATTGTAATAGCATTTATTTCCAGGTAATCAATGCAAAGCCTCTTGGATCCATCTTTCATTTTTACAAAGAGGACATGGGATCCCAATGGAGAAACACTAGGTTGAATAAATCCTTTTGCACTCAAATCCTACAGTTTTTTCATTAGCACTACTAATTCCAAAGTGGTCATTATACAGGGAGTCTTTGATATAGGTCTTACATCAGGAATTAAATCAATAGAGAACTCAACCTCACTCTCTACAGAATGTAAAGGTAATTCCTCTAGAAATACATCAATGAACTCTTTCACTATGTGCACATCATCAATTTCAAAATTTCTTTCCTCACCCATAGTTATTGGTTTATCTTCCTCTCAATGAATAGTATTCAGTAGAGGTACTGGGGGTGGTTCTAGATAAGAATCAGGTGGTGAAGATGCTACCCTAATGACAAGGTATTCTACACCAATTTCAAAAAAATTAACTTCCTTCTTCTTACAATAAATATTCGAACCATAATTTGGCAGCCAATTTATACAAGGAATTATATCAAATTAAGTCATTGGTATGATGATAAGTTTAGCAACTAGGGAAACTTTTGGTGTCTGGAGGGGGACTAGTCGGCATGCCTTGGTTGCATTGATACATCCCCTGTGAGTTTTGACTGACAAATAGTTTATTAAATAATATTGGACATATCTAATTTTCATGGAAAACTAGGAAGATATAAATGAATATAATGATCCAAAATAAAAAAAAAGTGTTTTCTATGTTTGAGGAAACAATTAAAGTACCTGCGGCAACGTCATTAGGAACTTCAAACTCTGTAGTTTTAATCGCATATGCTCTCCCTTGTTCTCTTGGCTATTTCTGAGGCACGTCTTCTTGGCCCTTCAAACACTCATTTGAATAGTGTCCCATCTCCCTGCAATTGTAGCATTGATTATCATTGAAATGTTTCTTCCCCTTGCATTCATCAGATCAATGACCCTTTTCACCACAGTTATACCAGTCACCCATGCCTTTTAAGAATTTCTCGAGATGATTTTTTCCACAGTTCTCACATAATGGGAATAGCATTGTTCCCTTGATCTTTTTTTGGTGATTCTCTTTTTTCCTTTGTTATCAGAGTACCACTTCTTATCTAGGTTTCTTTTTAAAAGATATTATCTATCAAATTCCCCCTCTGTTTTGATGGAACTTGATACAATTTTTTCATATGATTAAAATGATTGAGAAGTCAGTGCCCTTCAAAAACATGGCTTAAGAACATCAATGATATGATCAATCATGTTTGTCGTGTCACGTATGTAATCTACAGCATACTTGGCCAGCCTTGTGAATGAAGCCTCATACTCTACAACATGATCTTGTTCCCTTTGATTTAATCCAAGGAACTACCTATTCATTTGAGTTCATTTCTCACGAGGTAAATATTTTTCGAAGAATAATTCTTTAAAAGTCCTCTATTACATATCATCTATTTATTCCTCCTCCGTTGTATTTTGAATCAGGTACCACCATTGATTAGCGTCACCCTTGAGACAATATACTGCTAGTAATACCTTTTCATTTTAATTGCATCTTAACGCCATGAATATCATTTCAAGGGACTTGATCTATTGCTTAGCTACCACTGGATTAGTAGTCCCACTGAAATATGGGAAATTTTGCTACATGAAACGATCCAACAGAGATGTAGAATGGTTATCCATTACAAGTTGAATAAGTTTCCCCAATTTGGTCATGATCTACTCTACTCCAACATTGACTGTGTTGACTTGCTCAGTAGGGAGATCCCTATATTTCCCACAAGTATTGATTCCCATTATTCCATTAGATTCCATTTCTAAATAATTGGATACACTAGGTTAGTTTATGAATCTCAAACATAAAGGAACTCTACATAGATTGAAATTCTATGCATAGAGAATCTTAAAAACACGGTTCCTCTGCAGAAAAATTTACGTTAAACTCCTTTATAATGGCAGGTAAAGAAAATATGAATTTTCCAAAGCATATCCCCTGAGTGTGTTGTAACCAAGTGTGCAGTGACGCATGTTTTCATGCACCAGTTCCTGTTCATGTCTATCTCAAATCGTTGTTTTCAAGTTTTACCCCTGGATACATCTTTGCCAGAGCCGCTTCTACCTGCTCGTATCCAGAAAGGGACATATTGCTTAAAATATGCACATAATCCATTCCTTTCCAAAATACGAGGATGTTCTTGTATTTTAATCCTCAGATAATACCTTAGGGATCTGTTCTCTACTATAAATTTCCTACTCTAGTTTCCTATTTTCTACTAAACTTCCTCTTATACCAAATGCAACACTCTGACACCTCTTCGTTGGAGCTGGTGCATTAATAGTAATATTGGAATGGTTAGAAGAAAAGAAAATCACAAAGGAATGATCAATTTATTAGTCATGAAGAAACTAGATAAATATATGTTTCAAAAATTAAATACCAATGGTATACAAAATACAATACATAACGAATCTAAAAACAGCAACCACTTGAACTCAATAAATGTCCTTTTCTTTATCACCTATTGAGGGTAAAAAATGAAAGGGGTGAGATAAAATTCTTATTAAGGGTTACCAATAGCATAATCATGAGTACAATAATAAGAAAATCCCAATCAATCAGACATAATCAATATGGTATAGTTAATAAATGAATAACTAATGCCATTGATAAACTAAGAATGAAACTGCATCCATAGATTTTCTTATAGTTAAATCTCATGGATAATAATAATAACATATAATAAATAAATATAATTCTTAGTAATTAGAACTCTTTTATCTGGAACGTGAATCCATAATACCATAAAAATAGTTTAGTTCTATGCGTAGAGACCCGTCTGCTTTTTTGAAACTAATGCAAAGGGTTTGTCACCAACTGATTGATCTAATGAGACCTACCGATGCATCAAGGGGTTGTAGCAGGACCCAAAAACCAATTCATGTTGAAATAATTATTTCTATATTGATTCAATACAAGTGAAATATGCATTTTCAATATTCCTATAGAGTAGGTTATATGGATTCATCAATATTTCCATAATTAAAATAGCTTTCCAAAATAAACAACTTATGTAAAATGGTATATGGTTTAGACAACAACATATCCATGATATATGATTATGGATATTTATTATAAATATAATTTAAAATTTAATGTGATCTCAAATGGGCAGTAGTTACACCACATAAGTATTATTAGATGCACAATACAAGGTTAGTCACAACAAAATAGTAGTTGAGACAATGTCTCTTATGACAATGTAATCAGTCGAATCGTACGACCAGAACTTAATAAACCTCAAATAACACATTTAATAACATGTATATAAATATAATAATGTTATTATATATCAAATAGAAGTACACATATACCACATATAAGAAATAAGTGGTGAATAATGAAAATTTCACAGAAACGAAAATGAGATGAGAAACCCCTTACAAACATTTCAGCATGGTAATGAGTGTAATTTTGAGGGCTTAATGAGAGGTAAAGTGGTATTAAATTATTTATATGTCACAAGGTAAGTATGGGAGATGTGAGAAAACAAACCTCCTCATTAGTAATTAAAAATAAAATGGAACAAGATAGGGGAGAATCTTGAACAAAAGCTAGAGAGAGGATACTTTACCTTATGCTAGAAGGTGTTCTTGATTGTTCTTAACGACTGGAATAATCAAATATAGATTCATTAATTAATAAATCCAAAACCTCGTCAACTTTTAATTGATATGGTATAACCTTACTAAGTTCATTAATTTCCTTTTTTACGGGTTTAAGAAATTCAATTTTATTTTTTTGGAAGCATTTTCTTACTTGGTTTCATGATTTGTTTACTTGTATTCATGAATAGAAGTAGGTTTGAAATTTGGTTAAACATACATAATTGTTAATATAAATTATTAGTGGAATTAAAGAGATATAATGGATCTTATAATGGCTCTAGTTATATACCACGAGGATGACACATTCAATGACTTAAAAATAAACGCTTGAATTTAGCTTCGCAGTTTTGTGCTCAATAAACTTGTTCTGTATTATCATTCCATGTTATGTACATGTAAATATTCCTGAACAATAATAAAGATAAAATTCAAATATTATTACCTGGTTCAACCATTAATATGGTTTCATTACTAGTAATGAAGGAACTGTTGAAGAATGAAACATCTTAGTCCAAAAAGGTTATAAATTGGAACCTCTTGGACGTTGATTTCGTTTATAAAAATAAAATAGAGGGATCAAGATAATTGATGATGGTTCTTCCATTCACATGATATAAATCCAGTTTATAGATGATACTAGTGTTATCATGGTCTTTTGGACAATGGAGGTGAGGAGAGGATAATAAATGAAGATAAATTCAAATGAAACTAAAAGAAAAAGAAAGGTGTTTTACATCTTGAGATAACTTCCTCGAGAACCTCCTTAACGGATAGGATTTGGGTCTTTTAGAAAGACCAAGAGCCCCCTGGATGCAAGGAGTGACAAGGGAAGGGTATTTGGGAAGAAAATTTAAGAGCTTCAAGGCATAGAGAAGTGAAGAGAAGTTCGAGTGGTGAGGTATTTATAGTGGAGGAGAAGGGTAAATTTTGAATATTTAATTCATTATTTTATTATTTCCCTCAAGACAACGAATTGTGTTGTTTCATGTGACCCCTATTAGTAATAAGTGAATGTGAGTTCGAACCAAGTGTCCTTACATCACTTATGATGTCTTAAATATTTTATTTAACTGATAATTTTCATATACTGTATTTTTAACGTATTACACAATTCATCCAAAATTCTAGAATTTCAAAAAAATACCAAAAATTTACCCAAACCATTTTTGGACATGTAAAATTCAAAAATGAACTCCATTTTTCAAATTTAATTATCTAAATATTATTAGTTTAATTTCTAAATAAATTCATTGTTTTTTAAAAAAAATTAACAATCTTAAAGTGCAATTAGTTTTATTTATCATTTAAAAACCAATTAAGATCTCAATATCGTAATACATTAAGAAAATAAAAATATATTATTATTTACTATTCATATGGATCATATTACTATTCATATTACTATTCAAAAGGGTATTTTACTATTCACCAAAAATCTAGTTTGTTTTATCAGACACCCAACGACTTACTGATCACAAATCTAGATGACCATTTTTTTAAATTAATAACATAGAAGTGGAAAATTAATATTTAAGGGATAGGTTTTGACAATATCCTAAATAACCTAGTGTTTTTTCAAAGGAACATAGTTATAAATAGAATGTATTAAGGAGAATCATACCATAAAATGATTGGAGTGTTATATTCACAAATGAAATCCCGTAGTATTCTATTTTCCTTAGGCATATAGTGTTTCCTCAAAAGAGAGAACATCTTCAAAAATAACCTTTATCACATAACCACCAAATCATTTTCTATACTAAGGATATCCATTTGATATATCATATATTTCCAAAATCCACTTATTCTTGACCCATAAAATCATTTTACTAAATAGTAATTCATACTAACCAGTGACATCACGTAGGCCAGTGGTAGACGATGCACCCTTGTCTCCCTTCGGATGTAGGTTTGATTCATGCGGTCTTGCCGGAAGCAACGTGTTGTCACCTGTCCTACAGTTTTTCCTTTTTATAATTCACAAAAATAACCAAAACATGTTGTAACCTCAAAGGTTCTCTTATACCTATAATTTTCATCCCAAATCATTAAGATTCAACATCTTATATATCTTATTTTTTATTTCACCTCATATGATCAAATAAAAATATTCACAATAGAAAAACATCATACCTTGATCATGTTGTCCACATGGATTCATTGTCATCATTTTCACATAGGTAGAAGGTCCATAAATTAAAATAATTATTTAGAGATACTTAAAAATCAATTGCATCCTTCATCCAAATAAACCATGTACAACCTGGTTCATATGGGTGTTTTCAAAAAAATAGTTTTGGAAAATATTCATGTATGACATATTATTTCAAAAACTCTGACAAAACATGATTTTTATAAAACAGTCGGACCAAATTTGAGTTGAAACTTTGAATTAATAGCCCTATTAAAATTCCATAAGTTTGTACTAATATATTATATTGTAAAAGGAAATATAAATTGGTTACCCAAGGGACTCCTTATTCAGCACCTTTTTCAAAGTCATAATATTCATGAAAATATTGAGGTAAAGTAAAATATTTGAAAATTCCTTAATAATATTTACCTTTCATTAAAATATGAGAATACTATTAAAAAGGTTTTGTTTAAATAAAACCCATGATCTATGATGATAACGAGGTACAATTGAGGTGTTTGATATCCCAAACAACTACTTGCATGTGAGTTGTATTCTAGAAAAAGATTCACAATCATCTAAACATGAATTTGCAATAATTATTGCAAGCATGTCATTAGGAAGAGATAAGAATGTTGTCTTAGATAGTCCTACTTCAATTGTAACCGACATTACTTGATCCAAAAAATATTTAAAACAAGCATTTAACTGAAATAATAGACATATAGACTAACAATGTGTTTAATGAAAACTGTTAATCCCTAATGTTGTGTAAACATACCTCTGATACCAACTATAATGACCCATATTTAAACATTACTTAATCATGACATAAATCAAGAATTCACATTGAGGATATTTTCAGGTTTAGTGTTTTAGAAAATTATGTTATAACTATTAATTAACAACTGGTATATTACTTGTATACACAAAACTCAGCATCAATTGTTTTTATAATGTAAAAAAGAAACAAGTCTAGTTGCATGTTTTAGACAGCATGACTTTTCCTTGATCTCATCCTTGACCCTTATTCATCTTTAAGTCATGTGGAAAACATTTCAAAAACATGGGATGAGCATAAAAAGATTAGTAATGGATATGGAATAAATAATGAAAACATTTTCCCATGAATAAATAAAAAACTTTGAAACTATACTTTTCAATCATAACATACCCTGTGAAATCATAAGATATATGAATAAAAAAAAGAAATCATAAATCAGAAAGGTAAATTTTGGAATCCATATCATACCAACATTCTACCTATCACAAATACGTTGAGAGTTACGTTGGAATACCCATAAAAATATATTCCCCAAATATCTTAGGAGAAACATTCATGTTTACCTCTGTCACATTATCCAATGCATTAGAGAGCTATCTCGGGCTCACCCACCCTAGGTTTATCACAGAACAACCTGTATACGTAAACAATGCCCAATAACCATAACATATTCATAACACATAAAACAACCACAATGGAAAGATAAAATTTCCAAATTTCAATCAAAATATATCATTTCAATATATTGACCTAATTGATGTTTTATCGAACCATTTTTAAAAACCATTTAAAACATTTAATAAGGAGTTTTTTTGAATCAAAGTGTCCCATAAAACGTTGAAAATTTTAAATGAATTGTCATTTTAATACATTAATTACTATATAAAAAAACATAAAAACCATTTTGAAAACATTGACATTAAGGAGAATTATTTAGAAGAATAAATCATTAAAAAATTTAAAACGATATTTTAGTTAATGAGTTTTTAACAAAATGAGAGACGTATGAATACAAATAATTGAGGAATAACATTTATTCAATAATTTATAATATAATAAGAATAAAGGTATTCATGATATAATATTAAAAAGGATAGTATATACAGATTATAAGAGTTAATTGGTGAATAACACCAATGAAGTCTCAATAGAAGGTAAATTGAGACGAAATCCCTTATAAAAACAGTATCCTTAGATTAAAGATAAATCAATGACATAATTATGTGTGAAAAATATAAATACATCCAATATAATTTGATATTATGTGTAAAATAATCAGTGGTTATTGACACATATTCATAGAATGACATAATCAATAAGTAGAAGTTTAACCCAAAGAATTTAATTTGGGTGAAGAATTTCCCTTACAGAAATTCGACATCCTAACATCATCACATTAATATTTAGAAAATAGGTTAATGAGAGAAAAAAAGGTATCTAATCACATAGACATAATATTTATAGAAATAAGGATATATAAGAACATATCCCAACATTAGAAGATGTAAATTAAAACACATAACAAAAGAAGTCTTTTAAAAAGATGAGGGTGAAAGGTTCCGTTGCCGATTTTCGTAACTTATGAAACATACACCCCATGAAAGAAGTATCATACATTGAATATGTAAATACCCATAAATTAAAGTATATTATACAAAGAATATAATCATGGTCATACATACACCACAAAAAAGGAAATAGTGGAAAACATAGCATGAATCTCATTGGAATAGAAAGTGAGACGAAAACCCCTTACCACGTTGTAATCAATCGATTAGTATGAAGAAAACATAATAAACACCAAATAAATCATAGAATACCATGAATTTAAATATAAAAATTATTATTTATATGAAATGGCAGTACACAATA
Organism: Viscum album; assembly: GCA_963277665.1. NCBI lineage: Eukaryota > Viridiplantae > Streptophyta > Magnoliopsida > Santalales > Viscaceae > Viscum > Viscum album. The sequence continues at coordinate 1,678,989,305 of OY728133.1, forward strand.
CACCACATGCAATAAATAAGTGGCGAACAAAAGAAATCTCACGGAATTAAATTTGAGATAAGAAACCCCTTACCTCGATTTCGACATTACTTGTTTGTTACTTGTTATTCCACAATAATAAACATAAGTTAATTTATAATTTATTAAGAACCTTTTTCATGTTTATTATTCCTTTATTTCACTTATTACCATGTTATAAACATTATGTAATCATTTATGTTAATAATGGTTGTTTTGTCAATATTTGGTACTTGAGTCATAAATGAACACCTTATAATTACAAGTTGTCCATGTGGTCATCATTACATTATCTACATAATGATATTTATGATTTAGATATCATATATATCATATATATCCATTATATATATGTATTTATAATATTACATAACATTTAGAGGTAAGAAATGAAATTCACCATTCATGGAAACAGTAAGTCGTGCGTACGCAAGAATGCTATATTCATTTCTATTTGTATTTAATGGAATGAAAACATTATGATATATAGTTATATTATAATTCCAGTATAATATCATATTTAATTTCATTAACTCGATCCTTTATACGTCCCACATATGGAATGAACAAGTCATATAACATTGAGGGGGCGGTAGTCCGCACTTCCTCAAATGAAATTATTGTGTTTACCTATAATGTACACCATAATAGTATGATATAAATGAAATATACAGAATTATAAAGAAAAAATAAACATAATATATATCATATATAAATACAGTACAATATTAATGGTCACCATTAGAGGTAGTAGGAGATAATTCAATAATCATTGTTTTGTGAGTCATTAGTTTTCCATCTACAGAAACAATATGTTCTTTACCCATTAGATGGAGGTGTGTGTAAATTTATATTGAATCCTTTTCATAAAAACATACATGTAAATTTTGGATACTGGTGTTGTTATAAAATAAAGAAATAAAAAGAGTCTTGGGTTTGGAAATGAAAAATAAAAGAAATGAATTTAAGGGAAACTGTTACCTATAATTCGGGTAACTCGCTTTGGATTGAACCAAAAGGACTTATTAATGTGCCATCTGCTTAAGGTAAGGCTTCTAGAAGGAGGATAGGTATCTTGGAATATTTTTTGGGAAGGGTTTCGATGAGCCAAGTGGCTTGAGTGGTTTGAGGGATGGGTTAGAATTGATGTATTTTTATAAGGGTGAGGAGGGTCTCTTTAGGAAATTGTTTAAATATTATTTTATTATATAGAGATTTTCAGCTTCTAATGTTCCAAAACTAATTATAGTCGATTATAAGATGACTCATGGTTGAAATAAATTCATCCAATAATAATTGGACCGGTTTTGGATGTTATTTTTGTCTTTATAATCTTATTTATTTAAATCATTTTTTAATGCGGTAAACACTACATCAATATTGTGTAAAAAATAATTTAATTTAATTGATTTCTGAAAATTATAAAAAAATGTAATGATGTATAAAATCTTTTTATATTTAAAAATAATATTTATAGTTTAAGAGATAATTTATATAACCCAATGTAAAAATTAATTAACTAAAAGATTTTGTTTATGTCATTTTTGACTTTATAGTATGTTAATTATAAATAAAGAGTCATTATCACTCTTAAGTGGCTCCATATGGTCCCAAAATCATGACATGGATGCCCATGGTCGTCCAAGACTCATTAAATAAGTTAGGACAAGTGTTAAGTTAATTTTTTATTATTATAATATTCTGTTTTTCTTGAATTACCTTATTTACCTTTAAACATGGAAAATAAAAGTCAAAAGTTATTATTCACCATAAATTATTTTCATCTTATTGAACAACATTTTACTTACTAATAACAACAATGTATGTCGTGTTTTCGAAATTCAATTCATAGAAGTAGTAAAATTTTATTTAAATGAAAAAGTCATATTTTTAACTACTACTTAGTGGTTACACTCTTCATCAAAAATATAAGAGCTTCATAAAAATACCAAAAATTCATCCTATTCTATATTTGATATTCCTAATTCAAAAAATTATGTCTATTTTACCAAATTCAAAACATAGAATTTTAATTAATTAATTTAAAATTAATTCCCATTGTCAAAATAAAAATTGTGTTTTTAAGAAATATAAACTATCAAAAGATTGAAACTTGTTTATTTCCAATTTCAATGTAAAATTAATTCCAATGACCAAAATTGGATTAAATTGTAAAAAAGATAATCTTATTACACATTAAACCCACTTAAGAAGATTATCTAACCATATAAATATGTTATATTAAAAGGCATATTTGAATTAAAATACAGAAATTTTCACTATACATTGAAAATGAATTTTATCAGAAAAACACCTAAAATTTACCCAAAGTAAATTTTGATGTCCCGGATCTAATGAATAATTTTATATTTTTAAATATAACATATAAAATTGACAAAAACTAGATTTAAAGAGGATTCAACATTAAAATTATGTAAATCGACCTTTAAATGAATATTAGAGTAGTTATGTTTAAAATTAGATTCATTCACATTTTATGCCTATAAATTTTATTGGATATGATTAAAAACATTTTTCAAACATGTATAATCTTTTTTTAGTTATTTTTGTTCATTTCCAGCATTAAAACGTCTAGGCGTTAACTACCATTTAAAATAATATTATATTATTATTTTTCAGTATGACAAAATGTTGTGTGCAACGTAATATTTCATTGAAAACCATTGTTGTGTATCAGTTACTCCACCGAACATAGAATTACCTTTAAAGTGAAATTAATAAATAATTTACAAATATTAATAAATATTAAAATGTTATATTCTTTATTTACCTGGGATGTTACAGTAACAAGGAAAACTATTTGATATTATTAATGAAATTCTTCCAATTTAATAAGAAAGGAAACCTATTTGATAATAATAATGAAATTATTCTTAGTTAATAAGAAAGTAAACCCATACCTCTAGAGTTTCCAAATAAATAGTAATTATTTTCTATCTATGGGGTAATAGTTTAATCATTGTATAAACTTCCAAGGAATTTCAGAAAAAATTATCTAACTGAGTCACATAAATGTTCCATTTTATAACAGTATTACCAGTGAATAATCCCAAGTATGTAACATAGTCACTTCATGTCTATAGAAGTCACATTGGATCCATAGAGTGCATCCAAGGAATCATATAAGTGATTTATAATGGATACTATAGTGTCATACTAGGCATCCATTGATAGAAGAAAATTTGGTTTCAATGTGGCTCTCAACAATGGAAATAAATATCCTTCAATCATTATGGAATTAATGAGTTCTCAATATATTCCCTAATGAATACAAAATCTAAATCGAGTATGACCACTCCTATAATATTGTCACCATACATATTTAATTAGTTACCTTATATTTGATAAATTTAATAATGAAGTCCATGTAATTAACCATATCATTTATTAAGTTCATGTAGTTCAAGACTTTCCTTTCATTAGTGTGACAATGCCAAGGACACACATCCATTGCATCAATTCATTCGAGTTATATTCATTTAATATGGTTTTCTACAAAACCATCCATTAAAAATTCTACATATGTCAACCAATCCATTGTATTACAACACATTTTTCCAAGTCATATATATACGTTATACATTCCAATTTACAAAATAAAATTAATAAATAAATTTAAAGAACATACATTATATTGGTTAAGTGGAAATCAACATGGTCCAATCCATTCATCAATTCAAAAATCATTATTCATTTAATTAGGGAGGCTTATGTGTAGTAGGTTCAAGAGGAATCACATCTGAATGGTAGCATTGACACACTAGTCAAGCACTAAAAACAAAATTATATATAATCAAAAACATGAGGTGGATGGCGTTGTAGAAATAATGACCAATAATGGATTACATTAATAGAATGAGTCTTCTAATACATTTCTAATGAATATATAAAATAAACATTAATTAAACATGCATTTCCCGATGAAATTGGCATGCTCACATGACAATTTATAAAATTTCAGATCATGAGGAGTGAGAAATAGACCCCTAACCCCTTACTTATCTGAGTATACCAATCTAGCATCAGCCTCTAATTCAGCATGTATTGGAAGAGAACAGAAGAATGCATGAACTCCTTGAGAATATTTCATGTGGAGTTGTATCTAAATAGAATCTTTGGTATGATGAGGAAAAATTAAGATTAAAAATGAATCGATTACTGATTGGTACGCATCCAACATGATGAACAATGACCGAAACAGACATCAGAGTAGTTCTAGGGATAAAATCCTTGAATAGAGCATCAATGATTCCAAAAAGGGAGAGGAGGATGGTTGTCATCCACTGAAAGAGAAAATGGGTGGGGGTGAACATAATTATATCATTAGCGGTAAAGTGGTAAAATAGACCAAAAATAGCCTTCACATGGTTTGACCACACAGTTTTGCAAAATGAGTGTCAATAATGAAAGCATAGCTATTGGAATAGGGTACCAAAATGGAAATGTTGGATGGTTTGGGAAACCATATTCCAAGTAAGAAAAATGTCTCTGTAAGTCATCTAATGTTTTTTCACGGTCATGTAGACCAAATTTCCCGATTAGGGAAAATTGTGCACCCCCCCCCCCTACTGTTCTCTTTCTTGTCTCATACAGTTAAAAAACATGTTGCATGCCTCAAAGAATTTATTCTAAATATATGACCAGCCTTTTATCCCAAAAAATATGGGTTTCGGGTTCTGAAAAAACCCCACACACCACTAAGACCTTAACTAACTTATTAGGCATCCCTATTAGGTCCAAAATAATGATAAGACTAAAATATATAAAAATCATACATGAGTAAAAAACTATGATCTTATGTGAATATAGAGTACCAAGGGGAACCTAGTGTGGTTGATCCACCAATCCAATCATATGTATAGAGTGGGTATAAATGGATTGTTTCCAATGATCATAGTACCAAGGGTTGGTGCCACACCCACCCCCTCGGGGGTTGGGTTTTTTTGTGTTCTTATAATGATCCATCATTATTATCAAACAATTATGAATGAGATGATATCAGAAAAGTCCCAGAAAATAAGGTTAACCATCATAATGAGATGGAAATTGGTACCAATCCGAATAAATACAACAAGTTTGCCTAATTATTTGTGGGATCTCTAATAATAGTAGAGTCTAGGTAGGAATCACTCCCCTAGGATTCCACCTCAATAAATTATTTTTTCCTGGCCACACCAATGGTTGATTGACCCATTAAGATATCTATAGGGGAATGATTTCCCAAAAAAACCTTCATCCGTCTAGTTAGGGGTAGCATGAAACTGTGATAATGGATCATTTCTTCCAGCTACACAATGTATTTCACGACTTCTTATTTAACAGAATGTGATACTTTCATAGAATTTCCAATCCTAGAGTGGTGAATTTCATTATCCCAAAGTTGTTTTCATGACACCTGTGTGAACTAAAGTTGTAAAAACATATCCCAATTACACCATGAATTTGGAAAGTCACTATAATTAGGGACCTTCATATGTTGCATCTGCATCCCTAAAGCCTAAACATGTGTCATTATAGAAACTTCATAGGTTAAAAAATATTCTAAATTAATTTTTATGGGTTCCTTGGGCCTGTTATCCCACACCATTATAGATCTTCACCCCATAGAAGTCCAATAACCGCTAGTGCTGCATCTGATTCCCTCCATACAAGCCTAGCTTTTCCTCCTCGATGTTTTCCCATAGCCACATCCCACAAATAACCTTGTGGATGTTAGGCCTATTCCTCTAATTCTTTATACGAGGGTTGTCACCTCAACATCTCCCTAGGGTACATATTCTACCAACATATCATGTACTCATATAAGAACCAATGAATTTCATTGACTAGTGGAATCACAACTCTTCCTTGGCAATCTTCACATGAAAACATCCATAATATTTGATAGAGAAATGATTTGTGATTCTCGGAAGATAATCTGGTGTACACCTTTAAGGAATGAAATTAGAGTCACCTAAATTTACTAGAAAACTGATGTAGTATGTATGGTACACATATAACCTTTAAATCCACACATTCAACCAACACACTACCCTAGAAGGATAGAAGGTATGATTGCTTCCCCACTGTCCCTATTTATTCATTCATGTCCACCCTAGTTTGAATGGGGAAGGCATGGAAGATGATGTGGCATACTAGCCAAGTACCCCTAACATTCCATCTGGATCATGTAAGAGAGTATGGATCCCGATTATGTTGAGTATTAACGATTAGACATGAGCTCTGGGTGGAGATATCTGATTAAGATATCCATACCCCCCATGTGCGCATCGACCCATCCTTACAAGAAAGGAAATGTCCCACGCACACAGAAGGGGGTCTCCCTATAACTTATGTGGCACAACATTTTGTATACATTCTATAGTATTGGGATCACCTAGTTGATACATTGTCCTACTATTATTATTTTCACAATAATTATGGTGCATGACACACCATCATCTGAAAAACCCAAACCATGAGCATCCACCTATAGAAATTTATTGAGATGAATTCTACTAGTCTAACTATAGGGTATTTTGGAATCTGATTGTAACCACACATGTGCCACTGGATCATCTCCAAGATCCTCTGATATGAGTTCTTTTTATCTCGTTGGGATTCATTTAGGAACTGGAGAATCTTACCAGGTATCCAATTCATAGGATAATTCAAAAAGAGTTTGAATAACATCATGAAAGGGGACCCCTTCATCCCTGACTTGAGCTCATCCTCCACTTACACTAGAAGAAATGGAGCCATTTTTTCTGTAATTTATTCCTAGTCAAATAAAACATCCTCTGTGGGGAGAAGTTCATCATAATTTCCCATTGTATTGGGATCCCCATAATTTTATAGATATCCAATAAGAATATTTCGACCTCCCAATGATAACAAAAGGAAATGTATTAGTCACCAGTGAATACTAACTCAATAGCACAGACATGATATCTATGTGGAAATAGACATGGAATTGAAAAGTACTTGATTCTTTATATAACCTCCACCGACTTCATTTGTGAATTTAATTCACTGTATGACTAACATTCCCAATATTCCCAAACCTAATCATCCATTAATTTATCACCATAGAGAATGTCACATTCCTCTATAAAATCTTATAGATTATCCACCAATAAAGACTTGAGAATAGTCTAAAATTTTGGACGGGATGTCTCGATAAAAAGTGAATCCCATTTGATGTTGTCCATGTTGTTCCATAGAAAATGGTAAGTAATCCATGAATCATATTTTACATAACTACCCATGGTAAAACTTTTAAACTGGTACAACCTAGGAATGATTTAAAACCAGTATGCAGGCTCATCTTTGTGAACATTATGGATGGACGCATCAACACTCTGTCTGAAGCCATATAATTGTAACCTCATGTATAGTTTATATTCATGTTGTGACTCCATCAACGATGTGATGAGTGGGTAATGATAAAATTCAATCTATAATCTCACCCAAATCAGGATATTTCTAGCTATATCCCTCTATCGATCATCCATGGATTGATATTTTCAGTTTCCATCTTTATACCTTTGAATATTTACAAATCCTGGTTTTCAAAAATCGGGATTGGAAATGTCATGTGTCTGAAATATTATGTGTATGGATGAATTCTTTTTTTAAAATAACTTTTCATAGATTTTGAAACATTTTTCTACTAGTAATGATAAAAATCAAATAATTCTAACAAAGGTGTTTAGTTTCATGAAAATAAAGTAAAGACATATCTTTCATTACAAGATTGTGATCCCATATGGTACCCAACACACTATTTATATGTCAATTGGTTGAGATTATTTTTGTGAAAGTGATAAATAGAACAATATTTTTTTTATTATTTCACCCCATAATAATACACTACTCTCCCACTCCCCCATTATAATAGGGGCATTTGTTGATTCCAAAAAACAGTCATTAGGAGAGAGGACGAGGAATTCGTAGTTTTTTCGGGAATAATATGAATAAAAAACAGTTAAAAATAATCCCAAGGGAATGTATTTAAGAAGTTAATAACCTTTATGAACAAAAAGTGTTGTATGAAGGTCCTATAGGAACCACAATGTGAATCTCACATGAATAATTCTAACCTTCTAGCAATGTATATCGAGTTTTGATGGTCACCACCCCATTCCAAAGATTTGAAAAACATGTCTCTATGATCCAATGTTTTATAAAAAAAGACTTACGAACAACAAAAAACCTATTTAAACCACCCTTAACCCTTTATTTTAGGGTATGTAGCATTTTAATGTCTTATAGAATCTCTGAATTTGCGAACCTTCAACCTTTATGAGAAAATGAAGAAATTGATTCCTATAGCTATCCTTCTTTCATGAACATCCTCTCAGGGGATCTTGAAAATAAAAAGACATGTAGGATATAAATTTTGAGATGTTTCATGAAGTTCATAATCATAGAAGACTAGTAACATCTCAATATTTAAAAAAAAGCAATATTATGTTCAATGTTAGACAAGATACACCACATCATGGTTAAAAAACAACTAAATATTATTATTTAAATGTGAACATTATCACCTAGATGATTGAATAAAATGAATGAATTATATTAAAGAAATTATAAAAATATATATTACTCATGTTTTTAAATTGAATTCATTGGTTACCAAATAATTATAATTGAAAATAAAAACTAATTGAATATAAAAAAAATTATAAAAAATATTATAACAACAATTACATTATATATTCATAAATTAAATTAATAACTATCATAAAAATATACTAAAAATATATATACTCATTTAATTTTTTAAAATCATTCAATATGTTTTATATTCTTAATATAGGAATTAATCTTATTTTATTCAAAAAAATCTAATTTTTTATAAAAGACAGTTTTTCTTTCTTTTTATAGGAACAACAATTTTAAATATAAATTTTATCACTTTTTTATATTTATATTTAAAAAATAAACATATTTTATTAAATTTTAATATAAAAATTACTTTTTGTGGAGTTTTTTTGTATTTTATGATAAGTTATTTTTTTATTAATAGTAAAAATACTCCATTGGATTTAAAACTTTTTTTTCGTATAATTTAATTATATCGTTAAATTATATTCTAAATTTTGATTATATTATAATAAGTTAAATTATAAATCAATATAACAAATTTAGTTCATTTTATTAAATTTATCATTGAAATTATATATAGAAACATTTCAGTCTTCAGAATTTTTTACTTTAAAAATCTGGTTTTCCATTTAGTTTGTGGGATTAATTATAAATGTAATTTTGAAAATTCTTTGAATTGAAATGGGTAAAATGGATTCAATATTTAGAATTAAAAGTTCATAATTATAATCTATGGTCCATATTATCTTTATTCACAAAAACGTTAACGCTGAAAAAAACTATTTACTGCAGTACAAGTAAAATAGTGATAATGGTTAAAGTTAAAAGGAATAAACGATTAACATAACTAAATATTACAAAATTTAAATGTTTTTTGAGGTATTTCATGACCCTAATCATCATAAAAATTTTATTTAAAAATAAAATTCATGTAAATTAGTTACCCCTCAATGTTGATTCCATTAAATATAAAATAATAAATATTGCAATCTCTTAAACCCACCTCTCCTCAAGTAGAAATACCACCCTCACCAAACCATTTCGACCAGAAAGCCTTGAAGCTCCACAAATATCTATCTAAACCTCTAATCACTCTCCTAATGTTCAGGTCCTACTAGCCTCAAAAAAATACTAAACACATGTTCCTCAAGTGTCTCTCAAGGAGGTGATATTCAAAAAAAGGTTAGAACATATTTGAAGGAAGTAGAACATTTGATAAGGGTTTTCTTAACCCAATTTCAAATAATTTGGTTAAACGTATACTTCATGATTATTTCATGCTAATATTATTTGTTAAATGGCATTGAAATTTATTTTTTTTTGTATTTTTTTTATTTATGTCAATTTAATATGGATACACATATTTGATTCATTTAAATAATTCCCACTTCAATGATATTATATTTATAATGTTCAATTTTTTTTTAAAAAAAATATATTTTTTGAAGTTTACCTTAAAATTTTATTTTCCTTCAAATCCAATTTTTCTAAAATTATTTCCAAAAAATTTATTACTATTCTTCGATGACTATTTAAATTCATTTATTACCATGTATGACTTTAAAAAAATGTTTTAAATGTAATATTTTTATCATTTTATAAAAAATTTTCATTGTGAATATTCCAAACAAAATATCTATCAAGTGATTTTTTAACATACATAAAAGGAGAAACGTTTCCCTCCATCATGATTTTATTAATATTTCATAATTGTTTTATAACTCTTCATGGCCATTTTCAAATAAAATGGCTTAATATTGATATGTATAGAATCTGGATTTTAAAATTAATTTTTAAAATGGAAATGGTATTTTGATATCCAAAATTGATTTTCTTATTATTTAAAATGAGTTTTTTGTACATATTTTTTATAAAAACAATTACACTAAAAAAATTTAATTCATTATGTGGTTCTTTAAAATTAAACCTGAGGTGACCTAGATAGCACTAGAAAAGCTTGTTATAGATTAAATGGGGTGGTCGAGATATCACCGGGAATGATCATGATATGTTAACATAGGGTGGCCTAGATAGTACATGGAATCCTAGTTGGAGCTTAACATGGGGTGGCCTAAATAACATCAGAAAATCATACTATAGCATAACATTGGGTGGCCTAGAAAACATTAGGAAATATCATTACATCATAAAATGGGGTGGTCGAAATAGATCCAGGTAAGCATGTAATAAATTTTTTAAGTATGAGAAGTAAAATGATTTCTCATGTCACAAACACATGGTTTATATTCCTTATAAAAACATTTAAAGAAAATTGAGTGATTTTAAAAATTTATGATATTGATATATTTAAAAATATTATTCCTTTTTTTAAATAAAAAGGGTATTTTTTATGAAAATGTTTTATGGATTTTCACTGGACTAACACATCCATTCCTTTATGTCCCTTACCAATATTTTGTTCTCATTCATTGTTTTTATGTAATTTTAATACGATTTAAGGTAGAATATAGATAATGATGAGATCTAGGTGAAAATTGTGAAGATTCATCATGAAAAAAATCGATGTTCTATTTTAAAAAATGGTTTGTTAAGAGATTGGATATTGATTAGAAGTGTAAAATTTGTAATACATGAGTTATAATGTTAGATTCTTGAACTAATTCTATAAAATTATAAACTAGAAAAATACTTGGGAATGTAAAAAATGTCAATTATTGTTTATAATCATTATAATATACAATTTTTATAGTTTTGTCCTTATAGTTGGTATCATAAAATGGTTTAGATAATATTAGGGTTTATAAAAGTGTTAATAAATTTCCATGAATAATTTATCTTAGGGTTAAGTTAAAAAGATATATCATTTTGGGATTATCTTGTTGCATCATATAAAATATTTCTGTTGAAATTTATTTTATATATAGGAAATAAGAAAACAATATTTGGAATGCACTAAGAGGAAAATATCCTTCCAAATTATTGCCACTATATTGTCTGAATTGGAAGTGATTAGATTTTCATTTAGGGAATGATTGGTTGACACAAGCTAGGAATGGTGGTGGTAGACATACTAGATAAGAATCCGTTATACCAAAAAGGAATATGTCTATAGTGGATTATTTCATAATGAAATATCCCCCTTCATTCGACAGATCATTTGACCCAATGGTACCTGAAATATTTATCAATGGCTTGGAGATGATATTTGAAGCCATGAGATATTCGGAACGTCAAAAGATAACTCTTACCATTTATCATATTGAAGGTAATTCTTACTAATGGTGGTTGTTGGTTAAGAATACAAGAGAAAAAAATAAAATTTATTCAATGGAATGGAAAAAATTTAAGAATATATTGGTTGATAAATATTTTACAATTGTTGTTCTGTGTCGGATAGAGAAAAAATTCTCTGAATTAATTTAAAGGGATGATGACACAGTGTCTATTAATGACAAAAACATCACATGATTGGAAATGTATCTTTTAAATTTTATTCAGTATGTTGATTATAAAATTAAAATATTTTACTCAGGATTGAAACCGTGTTTATGAAGAGTTTTGTACTCTTGGGAATTTAAAAGGTGTGAGATGGTGGTTCATTATGCTGAAAAGGTTGAGTTTGAGTTTTCCAAGAATTATGTTCCATGAGATGACAGTGTAAGAAATGTTCAAGATGCCAGGAAAAGGTGAATCTGAATACTATTAAATCTATAAGTAATCCTCCAAATGTTTTCAAGTGTGGAAAAAACAATTCACTGATTGTTTGACCTGCTCTGTAAAGTTTTCATGGTGTGGTCATTTTGGTCATTAGATCCATGACTATAGAGTTAAAATCATTGAAAATCCAATGGATGGAGTAGCCGATGTCCATCCAATGGTGAGTTGTTTTAGTTTCAATGACATGGGTCATTATGATAATATGAGTCCAAATGTAGTTGAACATGTTGGAAATCATCATCATCAGAAATAGAAAGGTTTATAAAATTCATGTATTAATACTACAGTTGTTGTTGGGCCTTCTGGAGAAGTGATGATACCTTCAGGGAGACAAATATTTTTTGAAATATGATCATTATTTAAATGTCTTAGTCACCCCTATTTTGATGTTTATATTAATGGTTAAACATTGGGATACATTTATCAATTTTTTATAAATGTATGATGTACATGTAACCCTAATGTATATGACATTTAAAAGTATATTTGAGTAATAATGGCTTTATTTTGTGCCCATAATTTTAAATCTTATTTATAACTATTGGGGTTTATATTATCTTTTCATTTAATGTAATTATAAATTATCATATTTTTGGGATGAAAATTTTAAAGGTATAATTTAACTTTTGAGGTTAAATATTTTATGGTTTTCTGTGAGGATATTTCTCACATTTTGGAAATTTTATAATGATTATATTAATTTAGTTTTAGAAAATGAAATCTCATAGATTGTGTGAAAGCCATCATGTCCGGGAATGACGCATCGATTGATCCCACTGCCAAAGGGCAAAAAGGGTGCAGCACCTACCTATGGCCTATATGATTTCCTCATTAGTATAAATTTTTTTCTTCATTAAACTATTTTATGGATAAATACTATGTTCATTTTGGGAATATATGTTTATCATATTTAGAACCATGGGATTAGAAAATGATTTTGTGGTTATGTTATTATTGTTATTTTGGAATATGTTCACTATTCTGGTAATATTATATGATTAATGTAAACAGAATTCTATGGGGTCTTACATGAGAAATAAAGGATGATTTATCTTTTAGAAATATATATGTTTTTTAGTGATTCGGTTTTTTTTGAAATGACTAGTATATCTAAAACATTTTGTGGGTAAGAAAAATTTTATTTTGTGTACGAAACATTATGAGTGATTCATATTATTTGAAGATAAAAGTTAAATTCATATTATAAGAATATGTGATCAAATCCTCTTAAATTTTGGGTTTTAATATTAGTCTGTAATATTTACAATAGTTTTAATTTTTGTTATTTGATGAATACATCAAGGTGAAATCTGGGTACTATTGTGGAATTTCTGATATTTAAGTAGTTTTTCTAGTGAAATAAAGGATTTTTATTTTTTGATAATTATATTATCTCATACTAATTTTTTTTTGTTTCCTAAAGATAGGAGGAATAGATAATTATTCATTAATGGATCATCTGGTACAAATTAGTTGATTTGGATTCTTAAGGTATGAATATTCAGCTTAAAAACTTATTTTTAGGAGAAAAGATGAGGATCAAAATATATATGTCATGTAATTATATTTCATTAGGTTATTAGTTTAGGTAGAAAATTAATTAATAAAATCTATAAAAATTTATTTTCAATCAAAAAACAATATTTGATTTGTTATTATAATGAGAATTCAGTGGCCATTTAATCTATTACAAATTTATGGTTTTGGGTATGTTAACTTTATAATGACCATGTCCTCTATCACTCTCCAAATGAACTTTATAGTTTGAATTATCTTCCATGTCCATGTTTTCTTACATGGAAACCTAGTATCTATTATCTCAAGAAACCTTCATACTTTCCTTTTCCACTTTTCAACCAGAATTTTTGTTGAACCTTTTTTCCCATGTGGGATTTCAATATAGGTATTTTGTGTCAAAATCCTATATTTTTTATATATACTCCAAATTGAGAGGAATAAATTTTTTAAAGGGGTAGAGAATGTCACATCCCAACATTATAAAAAAGGAAGAACTATGTTCAATTTCAAAAAAGATACACCATATCGGGCTTAAACAAATGACTAAATATTATTATTTAAATGTGATTTTTATCACCTAGATGTTGAAATAGAGGGAACAATTTATATTAAATAAATTATTAAAATATAGATTTTTCATGTTTATGAAATGAATTCATTAGACACCAATTAATTAAAAATGAATTCAAGAACCAATTGAAAATAATAAAAATGCTTTTAGAAAAGCATTATTTTATCAAATAAAGACATTTTATCATAATAAATGAAATTAATCACCATTATTAAAAAAATATTATTGAAATTTATAATAAATAAAATATATTTAAATTAATCTAATAAGTTTTATGGTCTTAACAGAATAATTAATAATATTTTATGTATAAAATTCTATATTTTTTAAAAAGGCACGTTTGCCTCCTTTTGATGGAGCGCCTATTTAAAATCTAGATTTTATCACTTTTATAAATTTATCTTTCAAAAATAATCATAGTTTTTGAAAATAGAATATTAAAATTTCTATAGGGTGAGATTTTGTTTTTTTTCTTACATGTTTCGTTTTTTGATTAATAGTTAAAAATTCTTCATTATATTGGAAAACTGCTTTATTATCTAATTTAATAATATAGGTAAATTATATGTTAAATTAGTTTAAACATATAATTAGTTCAATTATAAATTATTAAAAACAATTTAGTTCAGTTTAGTGAATTTCACATTGAAACTCCTTGTCATAACAATTCAAACATTGGAAGTTTTCACTTTAAAACCCTGCTTTTATTGTTTCATCTACGGGATTATTTTTAAATATAATTTTCCAAATATGTGAATTTAAATTGGTAAAATGGAATCTATATTTTGAATCGTAAGTTTCAACTAAGGTTGTGATGCTAATTTTATTTTTACGTATAAAAAATTTATTGTGTTAAAAAAATTTTAACATAGTATAAGTAAAATAGTGACAAGTGTTAAAGATAATAGGTAAAAGAAGAACATCAAATAATTACAACATTTATTGGATGTTAGATGGATTTCATAACCCTAACCAACATACAGAAAATTAATTTACAATCTAATTCATTAATTACACATTAATTTGGTTGTCTTTAAATAATAAATATTCATTTTTTTAATTACATAAACGTACCTCCCAACAAGTATAAATACCTCCCCTCGCCACCCCATTTCAAACCACAAGCCTTAAAGATCCTAAAATATTTTCCCAAACCTCTCCTCCTCACACTAACCATGTACATGTGTGATTGGTGTTACCAAAAGGCCAAATCCATGGTCTTAAAGGGTCTCTCAAATAGGCTATAGTCAAGAGGAGGTTTCAACATGTTTGAATAAAGTCTAACGTGCCGTAATGGATTTTTTAACCCAATTTCAATTATTTTGGTTAAAATTATACTTCTTGATTATTTCATTCTAATATTATGTGTGAAATTACATATGAATATCTTTCCTTTTATTTCTACTTGTTTTATTTAAATTTATAATAGAGAGGCATATTCTATTCATTTTATTAATTACCAATTCAATGAAATGATGATTATAAGGGACATTATTTTAAATATTATTTTTTATTATTTCCCATACAAATTTGTTTTTCTTCTATGTGCATGTTTTCAAAATTTATTTTGATTTTTTTTTACAATTCTCCTATAATTTGTTTCAGTTATTTTTATTTGTGTATTACTTTTCATAAAGTGTTATGAAATTATTCTATTTGTATTTTTCTAAAAGTGGTTTATTGTGAATTTTTTAACAAAAAGTGTAAGGAATATTTTTTAAAATTTTACATTAGGAGAATATTTTCCATTCATTATGATGATTTAATGATTTGATACATATTTTATAAATTTTCATAGTTTTTTTCATAGAAAATGATTTCATTATAATATGCATAGTGTTTCAATTTTAAAAGAGATTTTTAAAAAGAAAATTTTATTTTGATATCAAAAAGTGAGTTAGTTATGATTTTAAAATATTATTTTGAAATAAATTATGATAAAAACATTAAATGAATAAAATGTTCTATTCATTATATGGTACATGAAAATTAAACATGGGTTGGGCCAGAGAGTGTTTGGAAATCCTGCAAAAGTTTAGAGAGGTGTGCACTAGGTAACACTGGGAAATGTCATGATTTCATAACATGGGGTGCACACTATAGCCCTATGAATTTATATTATTGATTAATATGGGGAGGCCCATATATCATAAGGAATATTCTTTATAACATAACATGGTGGGGACCATATATCTCTCAGAATTCCCATTGTAGCTTAACATGGGGTGGCCCATATAGCATCGGGAAATCCCTTTATAACCTAACATGGGGTGTCCCATATAGCGCCAGGAAATCCCATTATAAAATAATATAGGATGGTTTAGATAGTCATGGGTAAGCTTGTAATAGATTTAGTATGTTGTAGAAGTAAAAAAGGATCCCCAAGATACCTACACTTGTTTTATTATCATTAAAATGAGTTTTCATAAAAAATGAATGATTCTAAAAGGTAGTATATTGATATTTTTGAAAATATTATTTCATTTTACAAATAAAAACATAGTTTTCTAATGATAATTTTCTATGAATTTTTTCTAGACTAATATTTTTCCTTCTTTTATTTCCCATACTAATATATTGTGGTCATCCCATGTTTCAAAATGTTTTTCAAAATATTTTATAAATAATATACATAAGGATGAGATCAAGGGGAAAATTATGAAGATTGATCATGAAAGTGAATAACGTTATATTTAAAAAAGGTATGATTTGTGAAAAAGAATATTTATTATAAGTGGATAATTTAATATATTTGAGTTGTTATGTTTTAATCATGGCCAATTTTTCTAAAATAATAATCCAATACAATTCTTGGGAATCTAAAAATGTGAATTCCAATTTAAAATCACTATAATATAAAATTTAAATGGAGTTTAATTTCACAAAAACCCAAACCTCTTGGGGATTCATGAGAAAATTATTCATCATGAAACAATACCCATGGGATCTAGAATTCACCCCTAGGTAGAGCCACCCAATTATGTGATTCTTCCCCTTTCATAATACCCTTTCCCTTTATGGAAATGAAAACTTTGAAAAACTCAGATATAGGATCCCTATATTTTTTTATCCTTTTAGCATGAATAACTTTAAAAAAGATGAGTTCTTAATGACCCTATACCAACATGAACATGATTCTATCTTTTCCTGGTTCATTTCATAACCAGTATCATAAACCCATAAATCTGGCCTCTCTACATTAAGGACTATTTTGATGGTTTCATTTCCTCTTTCTACTAAGAATATGTTCCTAATACCGCTCACTCTAAATCATAGTAATCCTATAAGTCATGATCAACATTTTCTACTTCAACATGGAAGTGTTTGTTCCATGTTCCACCCATAAGAACTTATTTTGTAGTTATATAATCCTTGAATGAAGCATCATTAATGTAAATATCATTCCTTTCCTTTTGAGGCTGTGTAGTGCTACATCCCTCTATCATACATGAAAATTGTTTCATTGGTTATTGGTCCTACCAGCATCTGAGCTATATGATGTAAAATTGCTTATCCCCACATCTGAGTTCAAAGATATTAAACTGTATGCCAATATACCGAACACAATATGTTAAAATGTAGCCTTACCATGAGAAATTAAAAGAGGATTCCCATGTAAAATCATTATGGGATGAAACCTCCATCCCCACCATGTGACGAGACACCTTTACCGGATTCCCATATACATAATTTCCTCACTATCTTTCCCCATTATTGGATGAACCACATAGGCTATGCACCTCACATTCATAATCCCCACACAAATCTCCTCCACATAGGATGAAACCCACATGCCAGAGATGAGACCCTAACACATGGGACAAACCCCTTAACCTGGGTTGAAACCCCCACACCTAGGATAAAACCCCCTTACCTATGATAAAACTTCTATGAACCAAGGTAGTATTATACATAAGCCTCCCACATTCCATATTTTAACTCCATTCATAATGTGATCATCCTTACTACATGATATTAAACGACATAAACTAGTCATGTCACACAATCCTAAATAGTGTAATCGAACTATGTTTTTTTATCCATGTAGACTAACATGGTATTTAGGACACCTTAATGATGTTTATTGTCAATATCCTGACATGTATGGGACACCTCCATGTGGTTAAATCCAAATTTCCCAACAACACCATTAAATCTTCATATCTTCCCCTATGGATGAGGAACCTACAAGGTGTGATAAATCCACCCACCCTCCTCGGGGAGCACTCATCACCACCAACCTATCACCATAATATGCTAATCTTGTGACCTACCTTTTCCACAAGTTGTTAAACTGATGACCTGCCATCCCCCACAAAACAGCAAACCTATGACTTACTTATACTCACAAGAAGTTAAAAATGTCACCTACCATACCCATAAGACATTAAACCTGTGACCTACCTTACCCCACAATACATTAAAATTATGGTTTACCTATACTCAGAAGACATTAAACATGTGACAAACATATCCCCAGAAGTTGTTAAACCTATGACCTATATATCCCAAAAATATGTTAAACTTGTGACCTACCTATCCTTATAAGACGTCAAACTTGTGACTGACTTATTCCCACAAGATGATAAACTTGTGTCCTAAATATACCCATAGGATTATAAACCAATGATCAACCCCATAAAATATATATGAACACCTACCACATGTAGTGCATATTGGATTACCAAGGCACAATGCTTTGGATAACTCGTGTTTTGTACATTAGTTACCCCGTATAATATACTGGATGCCTCTGCCTTTTCACACTAGATGCGTCATATACAAGATTAAATCAACTTTGAATGAGGAAGAATTTTATATATGTCTAAAATTCCCAATAATCTGAAATTAACTAGATGTAAACCAAAGGTATCATCCCAGTTCCAATAGTAATTACTGTAATTAACTAGAATCCACTTTGAGATGATTCCAAGAATAATATTCATGAACATATATTAATATTTAGTGGAGTCATTAACTAGATATCAATATCCAAGGAGGAATACATGGAAAGAAGATTCAATATGACATCATCATATTTTGATCAAGATGCTAATGTTATCAATTATTGTGATATTGGTTACTGACCTTTGGAAAGAGTTAATGTGGGGATGCACACCCTAGACGGAGATTCAACCAGTCCATGGTTGTGGATCACTATGAAGTTGGTAGATAAATGTGAATCACCACATCTTGTTGCAAGAAATCAGTGTAAACCTTTCAAAAATAGTGATAATAATATAGTTGTTATTCTTATAATGAATATGAGGTCATTTCAAAGGACTTAGTACCTAATCTGAAAATATGATCTCTTAAGGAATTTTTCACAAATGGGTGATGTAACTATGAGTATAGTTTCCATGAAGGAAAATTTAGTGGTCCCATCAACTAAATACTTATCACAATAAAAGCATGAACCTCATGTGAGATCTAGTGAACTAAAATTTATTAGCTATTAGATCTAGTGTAAGTCGGAGAATGCTGACGTTTGTTCCCTTTAGAGGAATTATCGGTAATTTATAGTTACTTTTATTGATGTATTTTAATATTAATAAATTTTCTTATCACTACATTATTTTTATTTTTAATAAAATATTTTGTTATAATTCCCTAGGTGTATTTTCTCACTAAGTGGTCATCGTAGTTACCTGTTATGATGGGAACCATGTTGTTCCTTAATAGTATTCTTAAAAAAAAATTCTAAATCTAGATGTCAACATTTAAATTGACACAAATAATACAACAAATTAGGGATAGAGACTTATAGGTCTTTGAGACACTCTATCATATTGTACACCCTTGTAAATCCTTAGTGTGACAGATTAAGAGCACATGACCCACCAAAAGGAAACTCACGTTTATATTTTTTATTGAATATTCTTATCTAAAGATATTGATAATAACCATTATACATTAAAAAATTATTAATTCATGTCATGAATCACGTAATATAATGTGTTGACAAAAAATGCGACCATATATGCTTGTGGAGAAGTAGGATTTGATGAGTGTGTCGTGAGTGATGCTTTATTAATAAATATTGTGAGAATTGAATTACCCCTTTATTCATTAATGGATGATGGCATATTAAGACCATAAATAGGAATTAAACTTCCTAATTATTTCCATGTCCATGGTGGTGGTGTTGGAAAATTCATTTCATGATTGTTAAAGAAAGTGACAATGATAACAAAGGATTCTCACACTATCATATAACCCTCTTTATTATAGATATTGAGATAAACAGATTGTATTAAAAAATTTCTGAACATAAGAGGTTAAATATCACTGAGATATTAACTTCATTCTTTGTTGGAGCCATAAAATGTTTCTATACACTATCTTTGGGCTTTAGGTAGTGTAACCTCACTCTAATGAGAATGGGGCTTAATGGATTACACAAAAAGTGTATTCAGAACCTCAAATAAATTAGATATGAATTTAACTTGTGGGATAAATATTATTCTCATGTAGGGTTTAATAGTTATTCATATTGGATTGATCAAAAATATTCAATCACCAGTTATTTGATAGATTGATTATATGAGTTGAATATTTGAAAAATATTTATTTACCGGGTAATTATATAATTAATTACTTGAATATAAAATACATTTTTATTCTAGTTTATTCAAAAGGTAAAAAAGTATTTATATATTTATTTATATGAATATTTAGTAAAAATATATTAACTAATTCATTAAATAGAATATTAATATCTTTATTAGGGAATAATGTAGTGCTATTAATTTAATTAAATAATAAGTTATTATTCATGGATGGATAAATAATAAGGACGATTAGTGGAATATGTTTAATGGTCAAGTGAGATATATCATATCAAAAAATAATTGAATAAATATTAATTTACTTATATAAGAAAAATACTATTTAATTTATCTATGAGCTTGAAGCATGTTATGTAAATAATACTAATTTTATTATTATTGTAGTTGGGGTTTAATAGGTATTAAAAAATTATTATGGATCAAATGAAATACTTATTTTTTATCCCTATAATTATTTAAACTCATTGATGACATTCTCCAAATGTGAGATTCTCACTCTTCTATTGCACACAATGAGTTCTAGAGAGGATCCTCTCAAGACCTAGAGAGATAGCCCATATAAATCTCTAAGTAATGAAGATTAATTATTCTCTACCACTAAATAGAACCTTTATCTCTTTATGGCATTGATATTTGATAAATATTAATTATTGAAAGGGATATATTCATCCACACTATAGAATATGAATTTCTAATGAAATAATAAAAATTTCATTAAGAACAAGTGGACCATAACTAAATGGAATTTACCCTAGTATCCTTTGATGTAATAAAAGTACAACAACAGTGGTATATAGATTCATCTACATAGAAAAAATAATTAAAAAATATATTTAATTAAAAAAATTAATTATAAATTATCATCATCATCATTTATTAATAAAAGGATAAGATAGTACAATAATTCTAAAAAAAGACAATACCACAAAACAAAACAAATATAAGATGCTCAAATTAGGGTGGTCAGTATTGATGAGTCCCTAGGGAATCACCTCTAATAAAATTCACATCATTAGGTGGAATAACCAACACACATTGATAGTATGTAATGTCAAAATCAGTATTGGGTATAAAAGAATGCTATTATGCCACTATTTTGGCATCATTCTAAATATGTATAATTATTTTTGGTTTTATAGAATGCTCTTTCACCTTCTAACTATATAAGAAATTATCCATGGATATTCATGGGTATTCTTCAAGGAATTATTGAGAATAAGTTATTCAATCTCTACCACCATTAGAGTAAAAGTGTTATTCTTACATATAAGTTGACCCATGAGCATGACCATTGCCCCAAACTTAAGAGAGTCAGTCTCTACCACCCAGTTTTTTTTGTTCCTAGATCATTTATCCAATATATTTTATCTCTGGTTTACATTATCATATATAGTACTATAAAATAAAACTGGGATCCAATGCCACTTTGTAATATCTCTATTTCAGTAACTTCCAATATGAATGAATTGGGTCACAACGTACCTCAAGAGTGCATCACTAAATTCCGAAGGAAATTGATTAGAGATGAGGTTTTATGTATTACAAGTAGAGAGACTATACTAGAATTTATAGATAATTGTAAATCCTTGAACCTTTATTCTTGGATTTAGGGTATAAAATTGCAACCTATTTTTTTATAAAATATATTGAACCAATGAAAAACAATTAATAAATTACAGGATCATTTCCTATCTAGTTTTTAGATAATTATACAATATTTTACAAATTTTCATGGTTCTAAAAAATCAAAATGTTTACTTTGGATTCAATAACCAAAAAATAGAATATGATCATCTAGGAAATTTTAATATGCCTATGAAAACAATTATAAAAAAGGGATGACCATAAAAGTTCTTAGTATGTGGTTTTAAAATTAGCTAAAAAACATTTATGAAATTTCCATTAATATAACTTTTGAAAAATACTTTTAAACTTCCTTTGAAAATAACATAAAAAATACTTTTAAAAATAATGAATGAAAAAATTATTAAAATTAATTATTATTTACAAATACTATAACACATTGAAAATACATATGCAAAAAAATTTATTTAAAAAAATAATATAGTTATTTTTTCTATAAATAATGTAAAAGCTTTTGAAAATAATAAATTGGGGCCACCTGAAACATTGATGGATATTTTGGGCCTTCCCACTTTTCCATTGATGGATTCACTCCCCAATTACCTAATGTATTTACAACATTTAATTTCATGATTTTATAAAAATATTTTAATCTTTCCATACATATATATATAAACTTTTTGTGGAGTTATTAATTATAAAACCTGACAAAAAAATTTCAAAATATATATGTTTGTAATTATATATAAGCTTACATATATACTTTCCTAAAAAAAATTTCTTTAATTGGATAAATTGAATATCGTCACTTTAAGATATTTTATAAATTCCTAGAATATTAAATAAATAATAATTAGCAATCATGTTTCATTATATCCATTACGAAAATGAATAATTTACACATTTCTCATGATTTGTATATATAATTACACATACACTTATATATATTTATATGTATGGAATGTTAGGGAAATTAATAAATATGGCCATATTTATGATTATGAATGACATGTATGTAAATTTATAAATTAAAATGATTTCATTCCATGAAAATAAAACATATATACAAGATATTAAAAATATTAATATTTTTTTTTTATAAATTGATAGATTTTATTAATTTAAAATTTAAACATTAAAATATAAATTATATTTATGCAGAGAACATAAAATAATATCTTTTTAATTTGGATTATTTTTTTGTATAAAAACTAGTTTTTATCAAAGTCACAATAAAACTAATTACCATATTAAAGGGTGCAAATAGTATAACTCTAATCAAAATAAATATTCATATAGAACTAAATTTGAAAACATATTTTTATTCTAAATATCAATATCTTACTAATTTTAATTTGAAAAAATAAATATATTTTATATGATTATAAGAAAAGCATTTTCCCTTACAAAAGGAATTTGATCATGAAAATCAATAAATAAAAATCTCACACATATACAATTTCTATGGATTGAAATACTTATAATTAAATCTATGAAATCCCTTACCATTTTATTTTCAGAAGAAAACAATATAAAACTAATTAGTCTTTCATATTACGTAGTTTCAGATCTTCTCCTCTTAGACTACCTTGCTAAATTTTCTCGCCAAACTTCCTCGCCAGGCTCACCTCTCTCACATATATATACACTAAAAATTTTGAGTAACTAATTATTTAGTTGATTCTGAAGTCTTCAACCAGAGACAGATATATGTATATATATAATCATATCTCATTGTTCCCTATAATTTGTAGAAAATGAAATTCAAAACATACATACGTGAAATGGATGTTTAATGATATGGGAATTAAAGTGGATCCCAAAAGGATGATAATTATAATAAATATATGTCAATTTAACGAATATAGTAACATCATTGCATGATTATTCATATACAAATAGCTACAATTCATTAATGAATCTATTTCAGATCATTTTTCTAATACCCTGATCGAAGACTAATCAATGAATAAAGAAAAAATAACTCATCAGGGACAAATTTGATATTGATTAATAAGAAATAAGAAAGAGTGGCTTCCAAACCAATTAAGGAAATAAAAACCCCGAATGAAACAACAAAAATCATTGAAAAAATTATAATATCCAGTGAACATACAAAAAAATAAACTGAAAATGATGGACAATGGATGATGAAAGGAAGTGGAAAATAGAAAATTTAAACATGCTAGATGAAAATGATGGGAGAAGTAAATTTGACACATAAG
Organism: Viscum album; assembly: GCA_963277665.1. Taxonomy (NCBI): domain Eukaryota; kingdom Viridiplantae; phylum Streptophyta; class Magnoliopsida; order Santalales; family Viscaceae; genus Viscum; species Viscum album. The sequence goes on from OY728133.1 coordinate 1,679,014,081, forward strand.
ATTTAATAGTATAGATCTTTCCATGCAAACACATACCTAAAACCAAACTGGCATTAAACGCTCATCAGTGTTCCATCCTGACTCGATCGGAATCCCTCAATTCTTCTGAGATTAGAGTCCAAATCACCCGAATTTTTGGAATCAAAGTCTATTCCAAGTGCTATTATTTTCTATTTTTATGCTAGTTGACATCTTGGTGGTAGAATCTCTTAGCCAAATCTCATATCCTAGCTTGATCCCTCATCCACAATTACTCATCTAATTGGAACACCCTAAAGGCTCTCAAACTAGGGCAGCTCGATCCCCATTTGGTTTCTCTGAAAATGACACCTCTCTTATTCACTTATTTCGATTATAAATTCATTTTAATTTTTTATCATTTATCATTATCATTATTATTATATATTTAATACAATTTTATTCATATAAAATGGTTGTCATATTATATATATATAACACTTTTAATTCATAATATTTAAATATAAATGAATTCATATGAATTGCGAATTATTTCTTATCGTTTCATGAAATTTTATTAATATTAATTACTTATAAATTATCTATTATTTATTATAAAATATATTAATTTAAATATATTCAAATTTCATTTATTATTATTTTCATAATTTCAAAATATTATATTTTTATATTTTTCATGATTATTTTATATTTATAATTTTACTATATATTATATTTTAATAAAAAAAATAATTTATTATATTATGTTTATATTTAAATTATTGTAAATTTATTTGATATATAAATTTGTGTATTTATAAGATATAAATCATTTTTATGTACAATATTATAATTACAATAAATTATTAAATAAAAAATATTTTTATTTTAGGCAAAATAAAACAACATTTACATAAGAATTATTTATTATTTAAAATATTAATTTAATAAAAATATAAATTTTCTAAAAACATGAGATAATATAAATTTATATTATATAATTCTACATATTTAACAAAAAATTTTATTAATTCTTTCATTATTTAGAAATTAATAAACATAATAAAATATTTATAAAAGAAAAATAGAGAATATAATTTCAAGAATTTTACATTTCCCCACACCCCCACTCCCCTTGAAATAAATAATCCCTCGTAATACATTCATTGGATTTAAGAAAATTTTAAATTTCCACCTTCGGTATTATAATTACTAGACGTACAAGGGAAATTACTTATCTAAAGAAAATTCTATCTCATAGATGTTTTTTCCTCAAAAGAAATCATACAAATGCAATGATTTCTAGACTATTGCACTGATACTATATGTGACACTACAAACCTGCAATTCATGATTCAGTGCATAGAAATGTTTTTTATTTATTTTTATAAAATTGAATGAACAAATACACAACACCAAATTTATTAGAAGGCTTTTTTTGGTCTTTGTTTTGTAGAATTAGAAAAAAAATTACAATTTATCAAAGTTACTGAAAAGTATGAAAAACATTTCACATTCTCTAACTCAAAAATATAAAATTTTCATCTTTGAACATGTATGATACCTATGAAAAAAAATTTAGACAAGTGATTAACATAAAATTTCCATTTAATTGGTTTCGAAATTTGTGAAAAAACCTCTCATGAAATCTCCTTTAAAAATAACTTTTGAAATATACATTTGAACATCCATTGAAATAACATTTAAAAATAATTTTAAAAATAGCTATGGAAATTATTATTGAAATTATTTATGCTTTGAAAATTCAACAAAACATTAAAAATACTTATGCTCAAAATTTTCTTAAAAAAATATTCGAGAGATTCATACACAAACAATATGCATGGTTATAAAAAATATTGCGGACATATAAAACATTGAATATTGTCTTTGGGCTACACAATTATTGAAGGATGGGTTCACTCCACAATTCCCTACTATATTTACAATGTTCAAGTGCCTTGTATTTTGAAAAAAATAATTATGAAGATTTATATGTTTATAAATTTATATATATTTATATATATTATTTCATAATAAAACTTGTTCTTGATTGGAGAAACCACATCTCATTGATTTTAGATATTTCATAAATACATATAATGTTAAATAAATAATAATTTACATTCATGTCACATAAAATCCTTTTCCAAAATGAATAATTTAATCATTTCTCATTCTTATATATATACAAGTACACATACCTTAATATATATAGAGATACATATTAAATTTCATAAAAATCATTAATTAAGTCCATAATTAAAATTTTGAATGACATGTATTTAAATTGTCAAATTGAAATGATTTAATTACGCCAAAATAGTTCATATATTCAAGATCCTAAAAATATTAATATTTGTATGTAAAATTTTGTAATTTATTAATTTAAAATTTACCAATAAAATTATATATTTTATTTACTCTAAGGACATAAAATGTCAACTTATTTGGACTATATTAGAGTATAAACAAATTGATTTTTTCAAAGTAATTATAAAAGTAATTCCCATATTAAAGGGTATAAAATATATAACATGAATCAAAATAAAAATTATTATAGAACTCACATTTAAAACATAATAGTATTCTAAATTTTTATAGTTAACACATATTTATTCGAGAAAAAATATATCAGATATGATATTAAAAATACATTACCTTAGAAAATAATTTTTATTATGAAAATCAATAAATAAAAATCCCTTACAAATAAAATTTCTAAGGATGGAAATATTGGTAAATAAAACAATGAATTTGATTTCCTTTTTATTAACTAAAAACTTTTAATAAAAACTAATACTTATTTTATTTTACCATGCTTTAGAATAATCTCTTATCAGAATGTGTTCCAAAATTAACTCACAAGGATGCCTCACTAGGCTCACCTCTCTAACATATATATATAAAAACAATTTGAGTAAATAATTTTTTGGTTGATTAATACATCCTTTACTAGAGATAAATATGTATAAACTGTACTATCTGATTATATCACTTATTTCATAGAAAATTAAATTCAAAATAGAGAAGCATAAAATAGATGTTTAAAGATATAGGTAATAAAACGGATCTTGAAAGGTTTATAATGATAAAAAAATATTTGTTTATTTATCCTAGATATTATGATATCTATATGATTAATCCTAATGAAAGAACCACAATTAATTAATTAATTAATTGGATTCAGATCATTTCTCTAATATCCTGATTGCAGACTAATTGGAGAAGAAACTACCCACAATAACTCGATGAGGATATATTTGATACTGATAAATTTAATTTCATGCATAGTGACATCCAAATCAATTAAATAAATAAACTTCTATAATGGAATATTAAAAATATTTGAAAATATATGAAAATTCATAGAACATACCACAAAATAAAATGAAAATGATGGACAATGAATGATGAAAGGATAAATGAAATGAAAAGGAAAAAATGAACAAGCCAGATAAAATTTATGGGAGAAGAAAAATTGTCATTTCAGATTTATTAATATGGATCTGGACCCAAAATCTACTACCTAAAATATATATGGAATTCAGAACTCATAATCGTTCAATCTAGAATCAACATGAATCCATTTTTTCTTTAGAGATCAGACTCAAACTCACCTTGGATCTCTTGAATCTAAGCCCACCCTGAGCACATTTCTTTACTCGATCTGTTCTCGACGCCATATAGATGGTCAAATTTCACACTCGAACCACATATCATAGCTCAAGACCACTAACTTTGTTACTCAGTTCGCTTGACCTCCTTGGAAGCCACTGAAACTGTCTTGGCTTGATCCAAATTTGGTTTCTCAAAAAATGACCATCATCTCTTCATTTATTTTCTAGATTATCAAATAATTTTCATATTCCTGTTATTTATAATTTTATAATTATTATTAGTTTAAAAAAATTTCATTCATATATTACAATTATAATAATTTCTTTATATATAACACTTTCAATTCATAATTTCAAAATATAAATTAATTCATATTAAGAAAAAAATATTTCTTTTTGTAGTAATTTTATTAATATTAATTCATTAAATATAATATATATCTTATAATAAAATTTATTGATTTAAATATATTAAACTATTATTTCTTAATATTTTCATAGTTCAAAATTTTTATAATTTTATAATTTTTAAAAGTTTCAGGATTATTTTATATTTATCATTTTATAATATATTACCATGTAATAAAAACATAATTAATAATATTATGTTTACATTTAAATTATTATTAATTTCATTGTTGTATAAATTTATGTATATATATGATTTAAATTGTTTTTAAGTGTTATATTAGAATTACCATTATTTATTAATTAAAAAATAATTTCTTTTAATACAAAATAAAACCATGTTTATAAAATAATTATTTATAATTTAAAATATTAATTTAATTAACGATAAATTTAATAAAAATAATTGTATAATTCAATGTTATATATTATAATTCTAAAAACATAATTTAACTAAAAAATTAAACAATGCTCTATTTATAAATAAATCAGTTTAATGAATATTTGTAATATAAAAATTAAGCTCATAATTTCTGAGATATTACAATAACCATTAAAACCTAAGGAATAAATATAAATGTGTATTCATAATATTATAATAGTAGAATAATTTAGAAAATACAACTCAATGTTTTCCAATAGTAAATATCAATAATATTCATATCAAAATGAACTACTTAATATTTCATACATGTTATACAAGGTAAAAAGCATTTCCATTGGGAAGATCAAATGTAATTGGTTCTGTAATGGGGAAAAATAAAATTGGTCTCAATAAATCTTGTCTCAGGTCTTGGTCTTATCCAATATTTCTACTTCAATAAAACCCGACAAGCTCATCTGTTAATACCAACTGGTCCCTTTCCCATACGTGAGACATGAATCCTAAAGTCTTATTAGGTACAATGTTTCCCAAGTAGGGTGTTATTGAATCTCAGTAGACCACCAGCTTTTGTGTCCCTAACAAAATCCAATTGATATATGTTCATGATCAATATGAAGTGATAACAAATAAATGGAATAAATAAATCTACAACCCACATAATTCTTGGTTACAAGGCCATTTAAGATTATATGTTCTTTATCGAGTTCCAAAATGGGATAATATACCCATAGTCTAAGGACAGACCAATGATGAATGATATATCACATATATAGTAATAATGGTAAATTAACTATCACCACCCCACATTCTATATGAGTGATGAATCACCATAAAAAACAATCTATATAAAAAATCCATCATTAATCCAACATAAAAGCGGAATGAGGCATCACCAACTCCATTTTTATGATATACTACCAAGCATGTCTTTATAAAAATGATTCCCCACCGAGTCATCTCACCCAGGTGAATGAAGTACCTCAAACATCTATCCTGTGGTGTGTGAAATATTATTGATTCAGGTCTCTAATTGGTTGATGATCCTCCTTGAAAACATACATATATGGATGATGTAAAACATGTTTCACATCATATGTGGTTGATACAGACACCACTAGCGTCAAGTCACTAGTAGATGGTATACCAATGAAACAGGTCTTAAATATGATGATACCCCATGAGAATGAATCTCCATAGAAAAAGAAACCCCATAAGTATGAATCCTAGAATAGATTATATAACACTATTGAAATATCAAAAAGTGTATGAGTTTCCACTATCTCATTGGACTCAGGGTGAATGATATATTACTGGCCCTATCTAAGAGGATAGGTTTCTAATAATTTGATCAAAGTGGATTATATTTCACTAATGTACTAAGAGTATATGAGACACCAATATATAACATGAAGAACTTAAAAATAAATTATTTTCCATTTAAAATAAATATAATACATTTATAATTATATAACACATTATGGGTTATTCCCTCAATCCACTGGCCTGCTTATAGTCTCATGCATATACCTACTCACTCCATGCCTACCACATTATCATGTTACCATGAAATACACTTAGTTACCACACAAGGATCCTAGGTTCGTTTCTCAATCATAGGAACATATACAAGGTCCAAGATCAATGTTTTATGTGAAGATTTAATTCATAATTAGTTATCAGTGTCTAATGGATTTAACACAAACCTATTCCAAACCACCCATAATTGTGTTAGGTTCTACTCACAAAATATAAATTTATGGAAAGAGATTTAATTTAATTTAATTTAATATTAAAAATGGTGTTTTTTATAATTCATAAGATTAATTTCATGTATATAATGACTCCAATGGTATAAAGGGGGAACTATTTGGTACTATCAGGGTCAAACTCATTGATGATTTTTGTCCAATTAAATATAAAATGGAATAAATTTAAAACTATAGAAAAATACCTAGAATTATGGACAACCATTAATGCATAATTAAACAAAAACATAAAATTTTAATGAAAAAAAGGATCCAAAACATTTTTAATAAAAATATTTTATGATAAAAAACATCTAAAATAGATAAAGAATGTAAGGAATGTGTCTATAGAAGAAGTGTTGTTATAGGGTATGAGGACGAGATTTTTATACTACTGTAAAAAGAAAATGACTAGAATTTATCATTTTAAATTAAATTTAAAAAATAATTAAATAAAAAAAATTAAAAAAAAGGTAGGGACCCACTGGCCATCGCTAGATCGCCTCTATGTACTGGCTCTAAGGTCATTGAGAAATTGGTGGACAACCTAGAGCAACTATCATTCCCACTGGGTACTCATTATTAGTCTACTGGGTATAGGGGGACATCTATTAGTATGTCCATGTCCTAGAACCTATCTTTTTTCCTAGAAACAACTCCACAAATCCCCACAAATACCTTTGTTTTTTATAGTTCATCGAAATACATGAAGTTTAATAGAATTCAATATGAAATTATACCACATATGAATTCATGATGATTCAACTGGGATGATCATAAATAATGTCAAATATGTGTAAAATGTAATATATTCATTACCACATACATAAATCTTCATCTTGAACCCATTTTTAAAAACTACCAAGCAACTCTAGCCTAATCCTTTGCACAAATTCTGCTCATACTTATATATCCAATATAAGGTCTACACATACACCAGGTTTCACATGAATGTTGGGAGAAATACATATCAATAGAGAACCACTAGTGGGGTCCCATATATAATCCATTATATACACATTTATTAATGATAAAATAAATAAAAAAAACACACAATGCATACATGAATATATGTTATGTCCTCTTGTACTAACCAAGAAACCGGGATACCCAACCAAACATGATAATTCGTATTTAGTAAAACTTGTTCCCTACACCAATGAATACTTAGAAAAATTTTATATTAAATCCCTCAATGACTTCCAATCTATCCGCTGTCTCTAAGTAATTCATAAGGGCATCCTAGGAACAGTTCTAGATTGAACATAGGCAATAGCATAATTTATATGGATTCTAATGAAATCTAACTATATGATCATGGGTGATTCAATTCCATACATAATCATAGGATCTCATTTTATATAACCATGGATGATAAATAAACAAATAGTATATCAGATCTATGTTAGTATAACTATAGTTTAAATTCTCAAAATGGCACACCAACTGTCATCTGATCTAACCCTGGGCGATACAAATTCCATATGGTACATTAGATCTCAAATGATCTTAACATGGGTGATATAATTTTAAGATGGAATCCTAGATCTCAAGAAGATTATACATGAGTTATATAATTAGATATGGAATCCCAAAATCTCAGACAATGTTATCTTGGGTGTCGAATTACAAATGGAATCTTTTGACTTTGTTGGTTTGATTATGTGTGCTATCAAACTATTTAAGGAAACAAACAAACATATAATTCAAAATTGCATCATGTTTTACAATGACCCATGATTTTTACACATCCATTCCTAGAAATATATAGTATGGTTGAAATAATCAAAATGGAAACAGAGCCCAATGTTTAATCTCTCTTCTAGAATCCTTTATATATCATTTTTCTTTATACCTAACACATATCACATATTATAGTTTCCCTAATATATCATTATTATCCTTGTCAAAAAACATCATCAACCTAGACTCAAGTATAACCTCACCATTCTAATCTCTATCTCACATGATATGGTAATATTAAATAATATTTATACACTACATTCCACAAAAAAACTTATTGATTTTATAAACCTAAAACAGCCATTACCAACTGATATTAACTCACATCCAACACCACAATGGCCTAACATGTCCCAAGATATAATAGATCATTAACACATCCCTTATAATACCTACCTCATTAACTCAATCATGAAACAAAAAAAATCCTTAGCTAAACACAAACAAGTCCCATTGGAATCAAAATTTGAGTTTGTCATAACACATTTATCACATTCCATGATTAGTCCCTATTTGATTACTCTACAGAAAAAATCAAAACCAATATTTTTAGCTGAATCTCTCCTCGATAAATGGAGCTAAGTATTGATTTACATTTCTTACACCATAAAAAAAATAAGGCTTCTAATTTACTTTAAAAGGGTTCATGTAACCATTCATGATATGATTAACTATCACAATCATCACATATTGGACTATGTCCATCATTCCTACCATACAATCCTTGGGAACTCCAACCTAGAATATTCGAAATGCATACCAAGGTAAAATACCTACTACATCCTATCACATACTCTTATTGTATTACCACCACTTGGAAATATAATTTTTCATCACATAAAAATAACACTATATATACTTGATCATTGACATGAAATAAAAATGGATATATTTCATTTAAGTATCCATTTAAGAAAATATCGATCCCTACCCAAAATTATCTAAACATGAACATATGTGCTAGAATACACATTTATATATAATAAAATATTTGGTTATGTATCAAAGGGAATAACATAATGACAATATGGGTAACAATTAAAGAGGGCTTTCATGTCCTCATGCAAGACTTCACTAATCTAGGTCATTCATTTAAAACCATATATAATAGCATGGTTACAAATAAACTAATTATAAAGAATTATAATTAATTATAAAATTTAAACAAATGTCATATTACATCTAAATACGCATTTAGCAATCTAGTTACATTGAAACTATGTCTAAAAATTTATGTAACAAACATAAAGAACCCCCCTCCAATCTCTACTATAAAAGTACTCATTAACAAACATCTAAATAATAACCAATTTCATATAATTAATTAAAAATCCTTAAATAAATTTCATTGGATGTAATACCTCATGAGAAATAGTAATAAGTGGTTTGAGTTCATTATTTCATAGCATTCTCTATCCACTGAACATAAAATCACCTTGGCATGGAATGAATCTACCATTCCGTATTAGAATAATTTTTCAATACCTAACCCAAAAACCTTAACAATCATTGATAATGAAAAAATAGAGTAATTTGAGGAGGAACTAAAGAGACCAGACATCATATATATGTTCCAATAACTATGAATCTTCCATTTATAAAATGAGTACATAAAGGGGGAATGAGAGAAACAAGGACAAAATGATATATTAAAAAGGCCTTTCCCATACCCACCCTGAAGAAGACAGTGGGCCTGAGGGTAAAATAATCATCAATCTCGTACTCTAAAAAATAGGTCATAGCCCTATTGGAATCCAATAATGATCTACCAAGTACCTTGTGCCTTACTAATCACCCACCCATTGTCCACTAGTTGAATTATGGAGGTAAAAAGGGGACATCCCTTGAAAGGGTCACTTTGGACTTGGTTCCTCAAACTATGTACATAGTGGCACCCAGATATATAATTCAAGAAACATGACCACCCTTACCTTGATCTGCCTAACATCCAAAAACATTGAACCCCTAAACATGTCTAAAATCATCTCATATATATTTTTTATGACTATAAATCATACTATGAGTTCCATATATCCAATCACCCCCTCCTATAAATAATTAATAATGAAATTCCCTTCAAACTCATTATCCTATAACAATTTTAGTCCTTAAAAACTCTCAAGAATATGTTATGACTTCCCATCCATTGATTAAAATATAATTCAACTCCTTATTCCCACTTTTTAATTGAAATAGATGTAGTTTCACTACCCATATACTTGACATGGATTAATTAACATTTATCTAAAAAATAAAACTAGATTGTCAACACACAACATTCTCATCACAAACGATGTACCCAATGAAACTCTATATCAATGCATCTTATTAGATATAAAAATACCACTAGATTAACTATATACATATTTTTTACAAAAAAATCAAGCCTACCATGATAATGTGCCTATATATCAACCAAATATTGATGTATTAACTCTCAGAAACACTATAAAAGCATCCAAACATTCACAGTTGTGTCCAACTCCAACCATTAATATGATATAGTTATAAAAAAAAAAAATTTAAAATACATAATACCTTGAACATTGAGTACTAAAATAACCCTTATTTAGGACACATATAGATCATTTTAGTAATTTACCACCACATTATCTTCTCTTCACACTAACTCAACCGAAAACCACAACTGAACTCCAAATTTGATATTTACAAAGGAACTAGATAGAACCCAATTCATTGTCCCCATAACCCTTCACTCAACATTTCTACATTATTTACCCTCTAACTTTTGGGTAATAAATTGAAATTTCTATAATATTCTCTCCACTCTATTTGTATCCATATTATCATACAAAGAAACCAAATATTACTAAATTCTCAAATCTCACATCAAGTAAGTGACAATAAATTATTTGTATATATGCTTATCTCATCTAAATAAAACTACTAACATGAAACCTCGACTGTTACAAATTCTGAATATATAAGTAACATCACCAATAATATTGACCAAAACTATCTTGATTTGGGGGTCACACCCTCAAATAAAAATTTGTGTAGTCCCCACCTATGACCTCCTTTATATTATTTCTTATGCATGGATCAACCAAACACATCACTAATCAAGAATTTTTGAAATCCAACCAATATTTCATGACATCATTTTTAATGGATAGTATCCCTCAATACATACTCAAAGCTGAGACAGTTATAGATCACTCTCAATCAAATAGATAATGTGACCACATACCAAGACCCACCAATGATCCATGACCCAACTCTTTACAGTTGATAACGAAAGTGTACATACAACCACCCCAATACCATTTAGTCCTTACAATTTACACAAAACCTATGTCTTTCACATTGTACCATGCATTTGTCCCACACTAATTATCCTTAATAATAAAATATCACCACATGTAACCAGCAAGATGTTTCCTTTCTGCATCAAAAAATTTCCATGAAGGAATCACATAGAACTCACTTCCTCTTTCAAAAAGAAAGGGTGAATCTCTTAAAGACCCCTCTTACTTACTATTTCCCACTAAAACATTTAATATCATCTAAACTAAAATTATATATGCATTATCATACTTCCTGATCACACATTCCTTCCCATTCTTCCATGAGTCAAATTTAATTTATCCTAGTTTCCTGTTTTTAATCACCTTCCCATGAATCCATTAAATGGAACTGTCTCTAATATAACCCACACATAGTTTGTTATCCCCAAGAACCTAAGAAACCTTACCAATTCAAATACTAATCACATGATCACACACAACTTAAGTGTTTCTTAAATCAATATTATGTCTACCCAAGCTCCACTCATCTTAAACCTAATCATATAGGATCACCCTTCATTATCCTCTAATAAAAACTTGAACTCAACTATGATCATAATCCAACTTTTCTTCCCTTATCAATATAGCCACAATACCATAGGCACACCATGTAATGTATACTTCGTTATCCCAACATATCCCATATGTCTTTATCTACCCATTTATTGTAATATCATTCATTAAGGAAAAATCTTCCCATCCTAGACTGTGTCTCATGAATACCAAAAATAAAATAACTCATCACTTGTTAGGATTAAGATGATGTTGAAGTTGTTTTGTTTTCATCTTTTTACTTTTGTTGTTAATAAATACTTTAAAGAAAATATGTAACATCACTTTTTGTAGAAACATTTATTTTGGGTATGTTTTGAAATGAAACGGAACCATGTTTTTTGAAAAATAGACTCATGTATTGAGAAAGATTGTTCTTAGAATGAGAATGAGAAGAAAAAAATGAAACTAGTGTGAATTTAATGTTATGATTATTTCCATTGTAATTTTGACAAATATTTGTTTATTTTTATTTTATATAAATCATGAGTTGTATTGAGAAATTCTGATCCAAATTTTATGGAATTAAGTGGGGTGAAAGAGATGTTTTCAATCTAAAAATAATCATATTCAGATTTATCCTATATGGATGGAAAAAAGAAAGAAGTGTTACCGATTGTTTTTCAAAACAATAATATCCATATTGAAGAGGTGGTGATGATTGAAGAAGTAGTATAGGTAAGAAGAGAAAGAGATCGTGTTGATTCTTTTTTAAAACAATTATATTTTGTTTAAAGGTAAAAAACTTTTGGTCTGATAGATGATGATGTCGATTAAATATAGTACTGATTGAAAATTTGTAATGAATTAAATGGTGTACTGATAGAAGAGTAAGATATAGTGCTGATTATTTTTTAAAATTGATCATATCTAAGGGAAAGGAAAGATATGATAATGATCACAATGTAATTGTATTCATATTGTTTTGTATCATATCCAGCCATATCATTGTTTTTAGATTTTATTTGATCATACCCAGTGATCATAGGAAAAAATGTGTGGACCCAACATTCATAACTAGAAATGATTATATCTAGAATGATTGTATCAAGAATGATCATATTTAGACTCATTATAACCAGCAATCATTACCCAAATGATCCTAACCAGAAATGATCATAACCAGAATGGACATATCTAAAAATATTGTAACCAGAATGATTGTAAAAAAGAATGATCGTAACCAAGAATTCTCATATTCAGGATGATCATATCCAAACCATTTTTATTGTGAATAGATAATTTGTGGGATGAGATGTAACGAATGAAGAAGGAATGAATGGAAAGTTATTATACATTCACATTTATGATAGATGATTCTAAAGTTGATCTTCAATGAATTCAAAGTCATGAGAATAATAATGATTGAAGCACTAGTTTTCGAATGATGTATTGTTCCTGAAGTGGTTCAGGAGAAAAGAAAATTGAACACGATTTCTAAATGTTTTTTCAAGGGGGGAGATGAACTTTTAAAAAACAAAAATTTCATTCAAATAACTTATTAGAATCATATTCTTCAAGAAGCACGAGGAATTAGATTCAGTTCATTTCCCCCTTGTATTCCTAACAATTGATATCAATCTCATCAATTGAATCGGGAGACTGAAGAATAAGATGTGAGATTATGTATGTGTTGACAAGAATTGAGAAGCATTGAAGAAGTAAAAATTAATTAAAATATTTCATTGGAAATGGAATTTTGTGTTAATTTAGGCGAGCTAGAAAATTTTCTGGGATTCCTTCCTAAACCTGTTTTGAGTCACCTATAAAATGAAAAAGTAATTTTTACTTTATGATGCTCGCATTATTCACTATAGAAGAGAGAGACACTCTAGGTTTCTAGATAGAAGAAGAGATCAATTCAATTCAGCTTGACAATCATTTTGGGTGGCGTTGATTCATTTATATTCTATTCCACATGACATATTTGTTTGTGAATTGATGTGCAGTTGATTCTTCTCTATTGTATTCTATTAGAAAATCAGACTAGGAGTATTGTTTTGTAAGAATCGAACTCAGAGGAACAGGGCTCAGAAAATTTCTGACTCTGTGTTTCATAACAATGTCCAGGTGGTTCTTATCTTTCTTCTAGGTAAGTAATTGATTAATTTTATTACAATTTGAATACATTTGATGAATTTAAAAGAAGCACGAGTAACATGAGTTGTTACAAAACAATCGTATTACATTATTGTGCCAAGAGGATTCATATGCACTAGTTTTATTGTTTCACAGGGATACACGAGTGAAATAGTATATCCAATTAATTGTAATACATGGATTCATTTCTAGTATATTGTATTATATTGGATAATTTTGAAACCATTCCAACGACATAGAAATTCTTATTGAATAGTGAGGCTGGTAAATATTTGTCGTTCTTTGGATATTTGTTGATTTTTTTCTTAGTGGGAAATTGAAAACATTAATAGGAGGCAAATTTTGTTTCAATTGAAAATAATCATAAAATAAAAATGTTATCTCTGATTCACCCCTACCCCTCTTAACTATATAATACTCTGACTGAACACTTTCTGTTGGTATCTGAGCCAAATTCCCTTCATTATTCTTTTCTGATGTAGAACATGAATTGATTAACAGTAAATGTATTCTAGTCCTTGATGGAAAGAATAGTCATATCTAGAAATATATAATGTTCTTATATCTTATTTCTATTAGTTATGATGTTCTGGAAGCTCCAATAGTTGGGTTTCCACCAATTTATTATAGTGCTCCACTTACACCTTTTGAAAAAAAGTTTCATGAGAACGATGGATGAGATAAGAATTATATATTATCGTCACTTTCGGAAGGTTAATTCATGAGAGTGAATGTTTTATCCATAGCTAAAGGTGTATGGGATAAATTAAAAAACATATATGAAGGAAATACAAAAGTGAAGAAGGAAAATTTAAAAATATGGAGATTTAAGTATGAAGATTTTAAGATGGGTGATCATGAATCTATTGAGGAATTATTTATATTGATGAATGAAATTTTGAGTAATATTATATTTTTTTGGTGAAAATTTTAATGACTCAATAGTTGTTGAAAATATATTGATAATCCTACCAAAAAATTCGATGTAAAAGTTTCTTCATAGGAAGGCAGAGATCCTAAAACATTATCACTTGATGATTTACATATCACATTTATCACCTATGAAATGAAAAGAGAGAATGATATTAAGAGAAAAACATAGTTTGATAGGGAAATGTATTTCAAGGATGTGATGAATGAAAAGTCAAATAATATTGTTATTAAATATGAATATGGTGATACTAACTCTAAAAATGAGTTATGAAAAAATCTTAATTAAATATTATCCTTGTTTTCAAACAATGTGAAAAAAGGTATAGGGAAATACAAAGGAAAACATTTCATTAAATTTTCTGAATATGGAGGTGTTGGCCACATTGTGGCTAATTGTCATTGATGAAAGAAAGAAGAGGATAATGATATTGAAGAATGAAATACAAGAAGATCATGGAAGAGAAAGAGAGACAAATAAAATGAAAATTAATTAATAAAATCAAAAAGTAGAAGTTTCTTTTCCAAATATGATGAAAAAGATGATAGTAAAGATAAATCCCAAAAATCCATTGAGTATTGCAATGAAAATACTTTCATTGAAATATTGAATGATGAATAATTCAAAATTAGTTGTTTTGAAGAAGAAGAAACTCATCATTATATACATTTGAAAGAACTGTTAAATGAATTTCTGAAAAAGATCAGAAGGCTTGAAAAGGGAAACATAAAGATGAAAGATGAATGATCAAGCAATATAGAATGCTTTTTTTGGTGAGAAAGAAATGCTTATTAAATAGACTGGTGATTTGAATAAGGCATTTTAAGATGAACATAGTTCTAATGCTCATTTGGAAGTGAAGTTGAATAGAAAAGAAGGTGATTTGGAACTTGTCCAAAAAAAACTATCTAAAGTTGAAAAGAAATTATTATGTTTCCAAAACTCTATCACGTAAGTTAGTGAATGTTCTCATAATGAGAAACTTGAGATGGTTCAACCAAATATAACTTCAATTGGTGAGAAGAAAAATGGAACAGTTTATGAAAAGAATAATGATTGTAATGTTATATATGAGATCAAAGTAAAGAATTTAGAAGTTACAAAACAGCTTGAGTTCGAAAAGGTTTTATCTAGATCCAGAAAATTTTCTAACAATTCTGATCCTATCGAGGCTGAAGCAAAGAAGAATAATCCAATTGAATGTGAAAAGGAGATGGCCTAGAAATGTTTTTGCAATTCTAATCAATATAGAGGTTTTAGGGTAAAATACTCGTTCAATGTGTATTGCTGGTATTGTTGGTTATCCGAGAACATAAAAAATATGTGTTAGTTCAATCAACATCATTATTATTATCCAATAGGTCATGAAAGGTAGATATTGTGGTGGGGTCAATCTCCTCAATGAAAGAAAAATTAGAAGGTTGTCTTGATGAAATCTGAAAAGAATGAAGTAGAGATTGAAAATAGGTTCCAAACCTTGGAAACTAATTTTGAATGACATTAGAAACCTGGAAGCCTTGAAAAAGGATGTTCTAGTTTTGATATCTACTCAGTAACAGATTCTCATTTCTCAAAATCATAAGGTGAAGAATGAAAAAAATGGAGAAAGTTTGTTGTTATTGAAACTACAATAAAAGCCACAAATGGATAACATCCATGGATACTTGATAGTGGATTTTCTTCTCACATAACAAGAGACATTATATTATTGAAGGATGTAAATTATTATAAATAAGGCATAGTGACATTTATAAATGATGAATCATTGAAAATAAATGGTGTTGGGTCATCCATTATTGAAAAAAGAAAAGATGAAATATAAGAAAACTATATATGTTGATGGGTTGAAACACAACCTGTTAAGTGTCTCACAATTTTGTGATGTGGGTAACAAGGTTATCTTCAATAAAAATGGATTTTCTGTAAAGGGCGATGAATATAGAAAGATTGATACAAGAGACCAATGTATGAAGGGAAATTTTTTTCAGGTTGGTTATTCACAAAACTCGTGTTACATGAGTATGGTTTAATAGAATAAGTTTTGAAAAAAACGGCATGGACATATGTTTTAGAGAAACATGAGAAAGTTGTCTAAAATAGATATTTTTAGAGAAATTATTGATTTTCCAATAAGATATTGGTGTTCCACTATCATCCAGAATGGAAAAATTACAAATTTTGTTTATAAGAATGTTGATATTTGCACAAAACAACCCATGGAGCTAATCTATTCTGAAATATGTGGTCCAAAGAGAAACAAATCAATACATGGAGATAAGTACATCATTACATTCATTTATTATTTTAATCACATTACATGTGTTATGTACATGAAACACAAATAAGGTGCTATGAAAATGTTTAAATGTTTCAAAATAAAAGATGAGAAAAAATTGAGTATTTTTTGAATAAGTTGAGAATTTATAATCGTGGCGAATATAGAAGTGAAGAGGATCTCACTAACAAAATGGGGTTTTTGAAAGAAATAATAGAAGCCTGGTGAAAATGGGAATAACCATGTTACTTGAGAAAGGCTTTTCACGTTACATTTGGAGGCAATCCATGAGTACTACTATTTATATTCAGATCCATTGTTTCTATAATCCTTAATCCTATATGACGCACTATGAATTTGTTTATGAAAAAAAACTCCATGTTTAAAGAACTTTAGTGTTTTTGGGAGTCATTGTATAATAAAAAATAGAGTTGGAAACTATGTTATGTTTTAGAAGAATGGTGAGGATGAAATCCTTCTTGGCTATTCTCTGGAAGGAATAGGGTACAGATGCATAAAAAAAGAAACAAAAAGAATTGTTTATTAATTATATGTAAATGTGATTGATGTATGTGATAATGAGAAATATATTCAGGTGTAAAATTAAGTTAAGGACGTTGAAGAAGATAATTTGGATAATGATACAAACGATTGTAATACTGATAAAGGTGAATAATTATAGTCATCTATTTTCAATAATGAGGAAGACAATCTAAAATCTTATCCATGGTTGTGAAAACATATGGAAGCACTGAATATAATTGGTGATCAACATCATAAGGTTAAAATAAAAAGAATAACCAATTCCATTACACATACTTCTTTGTATTCAAAAGTGGAACCGAATTATTTGAAAGAATATTTTGAGAATTCAGAATAGGTTCAAGCCATGAATGAAGAATTAGATCCGATTGAAAAAAATGATACATGAGAAATCATACCCAATACTGAAAACAAAAACATCATTAGAAGAAAATAGGTTTTCCAGAACAAGCTAAATGAAAAACATGATGTTATAAGAAATAGTGCATGATTGGTTTGAAAAAGATATTCATTGATTGAGGGTATTGATTTTTATGAAACCTTTTCTCCAGTGGAAGGACATGATAAATAAAAATGTTTCTTGTTATTTCTGCAAAATGAGGCTACAAGATCATTTAAATGGATGTTAAATCTGCATTCCTAAATGGTGATCTTGAAGAAGAGGTTTATTTTGAACAACCATGTTTAGTTTATTTTGGAAAAGATGATGGTTATGTGTGAAGATTAAAGAAGGAATTGTATGCATTAAAAAATTATGTGAGGTAATGGTATTCTAAATTGGATACATTATTAAGAAATTAGAATTGTATCAAACAGAGAGTAGATAGAAATCTCTAAATCATATAATGTCAAGAGTATTCTCTCGTTGTAATTTTTTATGTTGATTATATTATCTTTCCTGGGAAGGATGAATGATGTTGTGAATCATTTGATGGAGAAATTATATATGTATTTGAAATGTGCATACTTTGATAAATGAAACACTTTCAAGGGTTAAAAATCTAGAAAAATAAAGAATACATTTTCCCCTCCCATGAAAATTATGTTAAATAACATATCAAGAGGTTTAGCATGAAAAATTTAAAACATGTTTCTATACCGATTTTCGTGGGAATAAAGCTGAGTAATGATTGAGAAGGAAAATATAATGATCAAATAGAGTATGAGAATATTATTAGTAATCTATTATATTTGACTTCCTCATGACCCAACATAGTGTATATTTTAACCTTATGTGGATGATTTCAAAGTTCTCCAAAAGAATAACAATTACATTCTAGAAAAATTATTCTTAGATACATCAAAGGTACAACAAACATTGGGATAAAATATGTTAGCTCAATTTTTTTTAATTTTTTGGTATTCATATAGATATTTATAGGAAATGTTGATGATAGAAGATCCAAATATAGTGGTGTATTAATTATAGGAAATAATTTTGTATGTTTCCATTCAACAAAACAAAATTTAGTAACTCTTAGTATGGCTAATGATGAGTATGATGATGTTACTCAATACACTACTCAACTTAGGTGGATCAAAATTGAATTGAATAATTTATAGTTAAGGTGAAGTTACCATTACTCTGGGGTTGTGACAATCAATGTATAATCAATATCACTAGGAATCAAGTGCAATATTCTCATTCAAAACATACTGATATCAAATATTATTTCATCGAAGAGCACGCAGAGAATAATGAATTGAAGATGGAGTATATTCGAACATCAGAACATGTTGTGGATATTTTTATAAAACATTAATCAAAAGAATCATTATCGAAAATGAGGTTGACCAAGGGTGTTTATCCTCATTCTTTTCAAGGTTGAGGTATGTATATCTATCCCCTCTCTCCTCTTATATTTGGATTGTTTTTTCAAGGGGTATAATTGTTTTAGTTCATAAATCAATTTTACAAAAGGGATAGTTTTTGGTATGATGTAAATTAAACATTTTTTATTATGGGAACTATTTAAACTGTTTGTTAGAGTGGTTGTAGAAAAAGAAATTGAATTATTTTCCAGGGAGAATGAATAAAATAATGTGAAAAAAAGAAATTTTCATGATCATTTTTTTATGAAATGGTGTTGATATTAATGTTTTTTATTTCCTAAAATGAGTTACCACACATAGTTTTAGAATTATTAATATTTAATCCATTTCATGAGGTTACAAAGTTCAGTGATTTATGAAACAAGATTGATAACAAAATAAAATATGAGATATTGTTAAGACTGAGCTGATGTTGAAGGTGTTTTGTTTTCAAGTGTTTTATTTTGTTTTCAAGGTATGTTTTGATGAATGAAAATCACTTCACTTTGATTTGTGGGAACAATTTTTTGGGTTTGTTTAGAAAATAATCAGAACCATATTTTCTAGAAATTGGACTCAGGTATTAATGATGTTTTTTCTCAAGATGATAATGAGTAGAAATGAAAGAAACTTGAGAGAATAAAAATTTATGATTCTTTAATATATAATTGTGATGAGGCTTTTCTATTTTTTATTTCATATAAATCATGAGTTTTATTTAAAACATGTGATGAAATATTGATAGAAAGAAGGGGTGAAAGAGATGCTACCAATCAGAAAAGAATCATATTCACATTCATGATATCTAGATTGTGGAACGGAATAAGTGGAACCAAATGTTTTTCAAAAAAAGTTTATCCAGATTAAAGAGGCGGTTCCAATTAAAGAAGTCATACTAGTAAGAAGAGAAAGATAAAGTTTCAACTGTTTTTCAAAATAATTGGATCCCGGTAAATGTAAAAAAAATGTGGTGCTGATAAAAGATGGTTCTGATGATAATAGAGTTTGATTGAAAAGTGGAATCGATTGAAAATGGGTGATGATAGAAGAGTGAGAGATGGTGGTGATTTTTTTTTCATAATTGATCAGATCTAAGTTAAAGTGAAGATATTGTACCAATCAAAAAGGAATCATATTCAGATTGTATTTTATCATATCTGGGAAGATTATTATTTTTAAATTTTATTTGATCATTCCCTATGATCGTTTGATGAAATGATCATACCTAACAATCATAACCAACATTTGAAACTAGAAATGATTGTATCTAGAATGATCATATCCAAAATGATCACTACCAACATTCATAACCAGAATGATCGTAACCCGAAATGATCATATCCAGAATGATCATATCCAATATGATCATAACCAGAATGATTTTAAATAGAATGATAGTAACTAGGAATGATATTATACAATTTTATCGTGTACATACCATTCGTATTCAGAAAAGATAATTCTTGGGTTTAGATGAAAAGAATGAAATATGGATGAATGGAAAGTTACAATACTATCCTACTGAAGTTAGATGATGCTAAAGATAATCCTCAATGAATTCAATGTCATGAAGGAAGTCATGATTCATGAACTTAATTTTGAATGAAATGTTATTTCTCATGTGTTTCAAGAGAAAAGAAAAAGGAAGAATATTTCAAAATGATATTTCAAGGGGGAGATGAACTTTTAGTTACAAAATTTTGATTCAAATCTGTTCTGAGAATCATATTCATCAATTTCCTTGAGGAATCTGACCAATTTGATCAGACCCACGTATTCCTAACAATTGAAATCGGTCTTTGTAATAGTAATTGGAGATTGAAGAAGAAGAAGAGGTGAAGATTGTGGAATTTTCGATAAGAATTGAGAATCATTCACGAAGTCAAAATGCATTCATAGATAACAAAGGAAATGGAATTTTGGGTGAATTTAGGTGAGTGGGAAAATGTTTTGAGACTCCCACAAAAACCTATCATGGATCACCTGTAAAAGGAGAAATTACATTGTACATTATGATGCTCTCACTGTTCACTACAGAATATTGAGACACTATGAGTTTCTTGAGACAAGAAGATATCAATTCTATTCAACTTGAAAATTGATTTCGGCGGTGGTGATCCATTGATAGTCTATTCAGCCTGAAAAATGAATTCACGAAATGAAGTGGTACCAATTATACTCTTTTTTATTCTATAAAAAAATTGACTTAGGGTATTGTTTTGTATAAATTGGACATGGAGGAATCAGACATGGAAATTTAAGACAAGGTGTTTCATAACAAAGTCCAAGTTGTTATTAGCTTCCTTCTACGTATGTAATTGATGAATTATATTACAATTTGAATATATTTGTTGAATTGAAAAGCACAGGTAACATGAGTTGTTACAAAACAATTGTATTACCTATTGTGCTAAGAGGTTGTACATGCACTAGTTGTATTTTTTCATAGTGCTACACGATTGAAAGGGTATATCCTACTCATTTTAATCCAAGGATTGATTTCTCGTGGATTGTATGGTAATTGATCATTTCCAAACCATACCAAGGACATAGCTCTTGTTATTTAATAGTGAACTTGGTAAATAATACAATTACTATTAGATGTGTGTTGATTTTTTTCTCATCTTAGAATTGAAATATTTAATAGTAGTTGAAGGTTGATTCAATTGAAAAGTCCCATAAAAAGGGATTTATTGATTCACCCCCCAACTATTATTGACACAATACTCTGATTGTGAACATTCATCATTGAGGAATCAAGTGCAGAAAACAAACTTTGAAAGGTTACATCAAAACACTTATAAATAAGGGTATTATGATCACAATAATATAAACTAAATACAGCCATTTATTTTTTGTTTAATTTATTAATACAAAACTAAATGCATTTTTTAGGAGAAAACAAATTTATTTGTCACTAATATATTAATTAATAAAAATATTTCTAAAACACTTTCCAAAAAAAGTTATTTTCAATCTCAAATATGATAAATATATCTACTTTACTCTCAAAACTTTTTCACAGTCATTGGATATCACCAACATGTCTAGAAAATTGCAAATTCTTAAGATAATACTGGAACAAATGACTCTTTCCACCTTGGTATTACAGTAAAAATAAAAAAAACCCAATATTTCTTATCATACCAGAATAAATGTCATAACTACAAAAAAAAATAATAAATAACGCAAAATGAATCTTAAGAACTCTTGTAATTCCACTTTATATGATCTTAAAAAACAAAATCCTAAGGTTCATCCCGAACACTGATGCTACCTCTATCCATTTACCGAGTACCCAAATATTAAATTAATCAAAATATGCCATGGATTCCATATTTTAGATAATTTTCATATGAATATGACCATCATTTTAGATTGGGGTCAACACCTGACCTCATACATTCTTCCCTATATACTTGGGGTCGTCGACTAGCTGTGATAGTCTAGGATAAATGTTGGGGATATTATATTCTCAATGTAAATTCCATCAATAATAGATAAATAAAAAACATCATCTAGAATAAATAATCATAGTATACATCTAAGGAATTATAAATAGAAGAATATAATAGTGAATAAAAAATCCCATAAAATTGAATCCCACATAACCTAATTAAACCTAACTGAGAAACTCCGTCTTTAATTCCATCCATAAAAAAATTGAGAAACTATTA
Source organism: Viscum album (assembly GCA_963277665.1). NCBI lineage: Eukaryota > Viridiplantae > Streptophyta > Magnoliopsida > Santalales > Viscaceae > Viscum > Viscum album. Next base: position 1,679,037,138 of record OY728133.1, read on the forward strand.
CCCAATCCAATGTAAAACATGTGATCAAAAATACATATCATACATATTGTATACAAATACACTAGGTTTCACATAATATAATGGGAAGTAAATCTTAGTAGTTAACTACTAATGGGGCCCAAATATACACCATCATATACCATTGTATACCAGTAAAAATTAAATATATATTAAATATAGATTGTATACCTGCATACATGTTAGGTTATCGTATGGAACCAGGACACCTTGACCCTAGTTCATATCAAATAATTCAAATTAGGTGAATCTCATTCCCTATATCACTGAAGATCAATGAAACTATTATATTTCTTACAAGGATGATAGATTCCTTAATAGTTGACTAAAATGAATGTTGAATGGAATCTCATTCTCATTGTATGTATGACTATTGGAAATAGATGATTCTATAAAGTTTCTTGGTCGATTTTTTAATCTTACCATGGGTGATACAATTCTAGTTGGATTTTTAATGTCTCACCTAATTTGTTCATGGGTGACACAATACTAGATATTATCCAAATTATCCATTTGTCTGACCATGGGAAATATAGATTCAAGATGGTGTATACACTATCATCTAGTCTAACAATAATATATATATATATATATATATATATCATATTTTATATATACTATTGAAAAATGTAACCTTTTGTATAATGATTCAAAATAATTCATAACATATTATTCATTGTACACAATGGCATAATAATTATATATATTTTCTTATTCTCTTGGTCGGTGTGATCATGGGTGCTAAATTCTAAAGAGCTTCTCGCCTTCGGGATGGTATGACCACAGGAAATAACAAACATAGATGAGGAAAAAATTACATAGGATGAGTTTCTATATACTTCAATTCATAGGTCATCATTCCACCCTCACTTCGATAGCTTTAATAACATTTTCAGGTTCAAACAAATAAAAATGGAACATGGATCTAAGTCCAATCTCTTAACTAGAAAGCAATAAAAATAGTCATTCCAACATTATAACTCATAATCTGGATACCCAGTCACCCAAATATAAAAATATAACCCTTTTGAAACCCCGTTGAAAAATCTATAGAGATAACCTTCCCATTCTAGGACTTTTCTCACCATGTATGATATGTTGAAATGATTAGCATATCCATATTGCTCATAAAAAGTTTTTATTCAGTTCCTTATACCTAACCTAGTTCTTTCCCACATATACATACTCACAACTAACACCCTAGTAGAACTCCCAAAGCCCCTAGGACTTACCTGACACAATTCTCAATAGTTTAGTACCATTTTCTTAAAATTATTAGGTCACTACCCTAATAATGATACCCAACGATTATCCCAAACCAAAAACACTAAAGTACCTTTAGAAACTCATTTTTAGAAAATCAAAAGGTTTCTACCACATACATTTTCTTTGTAGATATTGAATTAGTCTTAATGAGATATCAAAGCCAATCCATTATGAAGCATCCCCCCATACCACATTATACTATGACCTGAAGGAATCGTCTGCTCATTTCCATAAAGGATCCTAAACACTATGCAATGGGTACTCCCAACTATTTGTGAGATGATCTGGAATCACACTCAACACAAATAAGACTATTCCCATTATTCATATATAAAATCCATGTTAATTATTAATTAGGTGAATCAAAACTCATTTCTTGGTCAAATACCTACTCCAACCACATTAAAATTAAATTATAATCCTTATCCCTTAGAGATGTAGTTGAAAGGTGCTTCTAAATGACATGATATACAGTGGATCACCCATTCATACTCAAAATTTATATAAAAAATTTAATTATCCTATTAGGGTACTCTTGATCCCCACCCAAAATTACCTTAACTTCAAACCCCATGCATGAACAATCATATGAAGAAAAGAATATAGTTAATTATCATAAAGCACACTTGCATCATAAGAAGAGTTAACCCGGTAAGAAAAGATCATGCATCTTCATCCAATACCACATTAAGCAATAATATTATCTTAATACCCTATCTCATGGAAAGTGGCTTATACAATTAATTAAAATATTTATCATTAATTGAAATGTGTAATCGAATGCGATAAAATTTCAAAAACTCAATGAGAAATCTTATGTCTTGGAAACTATGACCCAAGATGCATGTAGGGCACATATAATATCCTTGATACTAATACTAGATAAATCCCCATGAACAAACACCTAACCAACCAATAATTTAATGTAACTAAACAAAAACCTGTATATAAATATCACTAATATATATGACTCAAAAGAAATGAACAACACTCATATGTTCTTCTCATTTCTCAATATTTTGAATCCATCATGTGTGATAGCCTCTATTTTGATATAATTGCACAATACTATAGTTCAATCACCACCTAATCTATAACATCATACCACGATAATCATTTGAAAAAAATAAAATAATTATTATAGGAAACATAGAAGGAGATAAAAAATAATTTTAGAATACCAAAGATATCTAATTTTCTATAGATCAAAAGAGGAATTAAAATTGAAGAGTGGGGGAAAGGGGAATGAAAAGTTATCCCAAATAGCCGTTATTGGTTAATCCCCAGCTATGGAACCCTAAGCACTAGGTGGTAAAATGAACATTATACCCCTTTTAAAACAATAATCCCTAGGCCTACCAAGTACCCAGATAAGATGTACCAAGCTCATATTCCCCTACCGGACACATAGTCATTCATAACTAGATAGAGGATGTGGTTCTAGGGTGCCCTTCCCTGATTAAATACCCAGTGGTTTTCAGATGCAAATTTTTAGTTGTGGCTCCCCCTCGACCATGCACCACCCAACCACCAACAATAGAGAACACCTATATACACATCAAAACATATCTTAGTGATTTTTTAACCCTTATAATATTATATATATATATATCAAATTATCAAACACACCTTCTCTAGATCCTTAAAATTCAAGTCCCCCTAATATCATAAACTGGTATTAAAGTGTTCATTATAAGAATATATATCCATTTTAAATAACTATGATAACTGGTAATGTGTCATATTAGTTGGAGTTTCCATTGAAGTGTATTTTTATTCATTATTGATTCATGTTTTATAATTAAAGAACTACCAACTAGAAATAATTCATATACTTCAATGTGAATATGTTGACTTAGAACTAGAGAAGTCTATTGTCAAAAGCATATAGTGAATTTCTAATTGGATAGATAAGGTCATGAGATGAAGTTTTATTATATTATTTTATGTTTTGTAAAAACATGGTATTTTTTAAGTGAGATCATGGGATTGAAAAACTCAAATCTAATAGAAATAGATAGTTATTTCTAGGAGATATGTGACCCATTTCCTTTTCATGGCCAAAAGTTACTATAGTGGATAGAATTTTAATTATTATTATTTTATAGTTGAATTAATAGATAAAATATAATCTACTGTTAATTAATTAAATTAAACATCCATTAAAAGATGAAATTAAGATTTATTTTTTATTATTTAATTATAGGATTTTTTGGCATGTGTTCAAGGGAGGATATTATTTTTACATAAATAATATTAAATTATTATTTATTTATTATGTGGAATCATTTTATTTACTTTTTTTAAATTTGAGTGTAAAAGTGTCATGGGGGATTCCTTTGGTGTATTATAAATTGAGATGGTTGACCTGAGTTTTAATTATGGTTAAATAGGAAATTTTAAATAGAGAAAAGTTGATTTAGGTAACTATTTGTGTGATTCTATTTTGTATGATTACGTGAGAATTGATCATTTACATTTAGAGGGTTATAATTATGGGATTGAATGATTTAAATTAAATCATGGTCAACTGAAGGATATTGATGAAATTCAAACATTGAAATTATTGTAAATGGAATTAAAAAAATTATAGGGGTTTTAATTTGGAGTTATGGTAGAGAAAGAGATAGATATTGCGATAAATAATAATTAATGATATTTTAATTGATTATTAAAAAATGTTACACATTGATAAATCATGGAAGAAAATAAAGGAATATTGTCTATAAATAGAGCATAGCTATATCATTTCATATTTTTTATCTCACTTTAATTATCTTGTAGTGGTGGTGGAAACTAGGAATGAGGTTATCTGAGGACATTGGGATGGATGTATAAAATAAAAAATTTCAAGGTGTCACATAAAATAATTTAAAATTTTTAAGAGCATGATCAACTTATAGGATAATTAATCCTTAGCTCCTAAGATATTTATTCTTTTACATTATCTCTAAAAATAAAATTTAGAGGTGTTTATAAGTATTTGCCTAAAGACATGTAAAATTTTATGAGGCTTATTCAACTCTCTAGAATTTACACTCTAGCCCTCCTTTCTTTATATAGTAGATAGAATTATTTATAAGGTCTTGTATCAAATTTTATGGTTTTCATTCCAATCACTATATTCTATTTTCTTTGAGAATTATAGTCACATTAGAGACATGTCAATTTAGAATATTCCAAATCAATTCCTTATGGGGATAATATATATGTGTCCAAACCATGAAACTAATTTTGAAATTGGAATCATAAGTCATAGTTGTTATGAACAATATTTCATTGGAAATTTTACATGAAAAGTATTTGTGGATATATCCATTATGTCAATCAACTCAAAAATTTATGCATAAATCCAAAACAAATGATCTATGGTATTTGGTCCCTATCCATTCCCCATTCAAATATTATTGCATGAAGAGTTAGTGATTTGATTTCTCAAGGTTCATTTTAAAATGGGTTTTAATCAAATAATTAGATGAATCTTAATTGAAAAAATTATGGTTTATCAATATTAGTAAATAATATTATATGGATATTTTTCAATAAAATCATGAATATTGAGTTCTCAAAATCATTGTGTTTAGTTTTTGAAAATTAATGGTTTATTGTAATTTTTTGAAAATAAAAATATTGATTTATAGATTTTATATGTGAAATAACATTGTAATTTAAATGAATTGTTTTGTAAACTAGATTAATTATGTAAAGATATATGACACTATGGTTGGAATTATAAATTTTTCATGATTTGATATAACCATAGTTAGAGTATAAATACATTATAAGATTCATTTGGTTAGGATTGAATTCACTAAAATTGAGCTATGGTCAAAATTGGTTGGGTTTATTCTTGGAATCATGATTTAATATGTTTTTATATTGATATTGACCCTTTATTATATATGTAACATACCAAGTAAGTAATGAATAATAGATATTTTTATCTATGTCTATTAATGATTAAGATAGTGTTATAGAGGCTTAAAATGAAAATAAATACAATCTTATGCATGGAATACACTAATATTCTTAAAAGATTGTTTAACTTCCTTTTGATGGAAAACCATTTTTTAATCTATATTTTGACAATTTTATAAACTATGTTTGTCTTAATAAACTTATCCTTTATGATTGGGACATCAAAATTTACCTTGTGTGAATTTTTGGTATTTTTCTGACAATGTTCATTTTTTAATGAATAGTGAAAAATACTGCATTTTACATCAAAACTGCTTTTTAATATAATTTATTTATATGATTAGATTATGTTTTGAATTGGTTTTGAAGTGAAATTAGAATATATATTTACCATTTTATCCAATGGTGGTCATTGGAATCAATTTCACTTTGAAATTAGACTTAAACTGGTGGCAATCTTTTGATACTTATTGTTTTGTAAAAACACGCTATTTGCTCTGGCAGCGGGAATTAATTATTAAATTAATTAATGTGACTTATATGATTTGAATTTTGTAAAATAGACTTCATTTTTGAATTCAGAATATCAAATATAGCTTAGGGTGAGTTTTTGGTAATTTTCTAAAAAACTTCAATTTTTGATGAATAGTGAAACCACTAAGTGGTAATCAAGCAAACTGATTTTTCAGTTAAATAAAAGTTTACCACTAATGTGTATTGAATTTTGAAAATCCGACATACATGGTTGTCATTAAGAAGTAAAATGTTGTTCAATGAGATTAAAATAATTTTTTGGTGAATAGTAACTTATTATGTTTTTAATCGTGATTAGTGGTAATTAGGGTAGTTTAAGTTATAAATAATGCATTAATAATATGAAATGACCTAGACACATGTCCCAACCTTATTGGTTGTTTCATGGCCGACCAATACAAGCCATGGGTCAACTTGGGGACCCCATGGAGACACTTTGGTTTGGAAATGACATAAATAACTTTTTATTAAATGTAAAAGTAAAAATGACACAAACAAGAGATGTTTTACAAAAACATTTTTTACATGGGGTTATAAAGATCAGATTTTTGATTATAAATAGTCATTGGAAAGATAAAACGATTTACTACATCATAGTATTTATTTTATGATTTTTAGACACTAAATAAATTAAATTATTTATGACATAATAATGATGCAGCGATGACATCATTATTTGAAGATTTAAATAAAATGGAAAGATAATGTAAAATCTATGAACTACACAGGTCCAAAACTTATTGAATGAGTGGATTTCGAAGCCTTATAACCTTATCCAAGAATTATATCAATGTGGGACCTTTTAAAACCGAAACACATTTTCAAATAAAGTAATATTTCTTTACTTTCCAAAAGTTCCCCTCCTCTCCTCTTATAAAAGGCCCCCACCTCTACCTCATTTCACACACTCCTCAATCCTTTGGCTCGGCCAAACCCTGCCAATTTACTCTCTCCACATCCCTCTTCTCATCCTAGAGGATTACCTTTGGGCAGAATCCTTTCAAAGGAAGCCTTTAGGCTCAACTCAAAAGGAGTTACACTTTTAATGGTAATTCATTCTCTCATGTTCATTTGTTTTATTTTGCTTCTCCAACCCCCTAAACTCTTTTTATTTACTTCCTTTGTAACAACACCAGTATCTTCAATATACTAGGATGTTGTTATAATATTTATTTGACCTACACTCTCACACAACTACATCAAATGGTTAAAGAACATACGGTTTCCGTGGATGGCGAAATTCTGCCTCCCGAAACGATGATTGTTCAATACTCATTTAACACCTTTAAAGGTGGCCATTATGATGTCACTATTTTTATATATGATATATAATATGTTTATGTTTTCCTTAAGATTATGTTTTTTTTTCATTATGGGAATACCTTTATGGTTCCCATTATGGGTAAACACGATATCTTCATTTTAGGAAGTGCGGACTACCGCCCCCTGAAAGTGATTTGATTCGTTAATACCATATGTGGGATTATTAAAGGATAAAGTTAATGATATTATATATGTTATTATACTGGAATTATAATATACTCTTATATCATTATGATTCCATTCCAGAAAATACAAAATAGAAATAGAAGTAGCGTTCATGCGTACGTACGGCTTACCGTCTCCATGAACGGTGCATTTCATTTCTTACCTCTAAATGTGATGTAATATTATAAATACATGTATATGATGAATATATATGATATATATGTTATCCAAATCATTAATATCATTCTGGATATAATGAACCTTTGACCAAATTAACAACATGTAAGTGTAAGAAGTCTATTTTTGACTTAAGAACCAAATACAGACAAAATGAACATTATTAACTTAAATGGTTACATGATGTTCATAACATGGTATAAAAGGAATAATGAACTTGAAAAAGTTTCATAAGCAAGTAGAGATTAACTCAAGTTTATTATTCAGGAAATTAAAGAACGGTCGGGTCAATTCGGATACGAGGTATGGGACTTCGTCTCAATCTCCTTTCATTGAGGCATATTTTATTTTATACACAACTTTCTTTTATACGGTGTATAAACCCCTTTGACTTTTAAATTTATTCAAAAGGAATCTTCTTTATATTAAGCATTTACTAAACGACAAAAGGGAATGTTTTTGTCATACGTATGCGGCGACAACGACTTCTCCGCCGTCGTGACCGTTATTTGAGTTTCGGCTTCCTCTATAAGTAATACCTTCTTTTTAAAAGAAAAATAAATACCATGTTTTACTTTTCTTTTATTTTAGTATTGAAAATGGTTTTCATAATGTTTTTATATCAATGTGTTGTATTGATATCTCGTGATTTAAATGTGGAAATTTTTTGTTTCCTTTATAAATGTTTTATGTGATATGATTACGTTATGGTTCTTGGGCATTATTATGAAGATGGGTGGTTCCATGATAAACTAAGGGTGGGTGAGCCCATTATAGCTCTCCAATGCATTGGGTAACGCGAAGGAGTGAAACGTTAAGGTTTCTTCGAAGAGATTTTAGGGAATATACTGTGATGGGTATTCCAAACGTAACCAAGAGGGTTACTCCCTACGTAAGAATGTTATGAATGCCTCAAGTTACCTTTATGTCTTATGATTTCTATGATTTATTCATGATTTTATGATGTATGTTAAAGTGCCTATGTTTTATGGGTAAAGTATGATTTCATTCTTATGTATATATGAACTCATGTTTCCTTTCCATGTTTTTTTTATAACCCATACTGAGTTTTTATGCTCATCCCAAGTTTTTGAAATGTTTTTCACAGGTCAAGGGAAAGGTACATGATAAGATGATAGAGTCAAGGATGTGTCAAGAAATAATCCATGTTTTATTTTAAATGTGTTTCCATTGATGGGAATGTAGAATACTATCTTTATGTAACCACTTTGTTTATATGTGGAATGTAATGCAAGTTTTATGATCTAATTCTCTAAAACTCTAAACCCGAAAAGATCCTCAATGTGTAACCTTGTAATAACTCAAGATTAAGTAAGGTTTAAGGCTGGGGCCTTTTAGTTGGTATCAAAGGTCGGTTTAGATAACTTTAGGAGTTAGAATTCTATTAAATGATTATCCAAAAATAATTTTTTTTCGAAATGATATAGCATTTAAAGATTACCATGTTGCTTCATCTAAGACATGTTTGTTCAGAATGGTTTTCCGCAGAGGAAATAGGGAAGCAGTGCTAGGAAGGCATACAGAAGGAAATAACCTTCCAAATCAGCATCCAGAAATGGTCGGTATTGGAACTGAACAGTTTGTTGCAGTAATGGTGCAGTTGACTCAAGCGATAAATGGCGGTCGTATCCATACACGAGATCAGCCAGACCAACCACAGAGGAACATGTCAGTGGTGGAACATTTCATGAGGCAACATCCACCATCATTCAGAGGATCATCTGACCCTGTGCTAGTAGAAGGGTGGATTAAAGCACTGGAGAAGATTTTTGATGTCATGGGGTGTTCAGAAAATCAAAAGGTTAGTCTTGCTATTTACCGTTTGGAGGGTGAAGCAGATCAGTGGTGGTCTATGGTTAAAAATATCAGGGACACCGATGAGATTGATGCTCTTGACTGGGATGAATTCAAAGGTATGTTTCTGGAGAAGTATTTTCCTAAGGCTGTTCGACTTAGGATGGAAAAGAAATTCTTGGAATTGAGGTAAGAGGAAGACTCAGTGGCTTCCTATGAAGAAAGGTTCACTCGATTGGCAAGGTATGCTCCAAATTTTATCCGGGACCTTGATAGTAAAATCAATCAATTTTACTCAGGATTAAAGCCAAAATATCGAAGGGAATTAGCTTCTCGTGAGTTTAAAAGTTATGAAAAGCTTGTTCGATGTGTTGAGAAGGTGGAAATGGAGTTTGTCGATGACCATGTTTTCTATAACAACCAGCAGAAGAAGAGACCGAGGTGGCAGGAGAAAGGTAAGAATTCTTCAAAAAAGTCTGATGGTAAGAGAACTATGTTTCCAGTTTGTGATAAATGTGGCAAAAGGCATGCTGGGGAATGTCTTCTGAATTCTGGGAAGTGCTACCGATGTGGTAAGATGGGACATAAGGATTGTGATTTCACTGAAAAGGATCGAGGTGAAGGTAAGAACAAATTTGATTTACAGTTAGTGAAATGTTATAAGTGCAATGAGATGGGTCACTATGCAAATGAGTGTCCGACAAAGAGCTTGAGTGATGGGAAGCAGTTAGACTACAAGCAGAAAGGGCTGGTGAAATCCTTTGCAACTACTTCAGCAGATGTCGGGCCATCAAATGAAGTTGTATCAGGTACTTTGTGTGTTTTTTCAGATTATGCCAGTGTGTTGTTTGATTCGGGGTCTACACATTCTTTCATCTCTGAAACCTTTTCTAGTAAAATGGGAATACCATCTCAAGAAATGACTCCTGAACTTTTGGTAAAAACACCTGGGGGAAATGTCGAGGCAAAAAGAATTTTTAAGAATCTTCCTATCCTTATCTGTGGAAAGAACCTACTTGCAAACCTTATTGTTCTACCTCTAGTAGAGTTTGATGTTATCCTGGGTATGGATTGGCTCTCTATTTACCATGCTAAGAATGACTGTAGAGCTAAAGAAGTTTCTTTTCAGAAAGACATTCAATTTGTGTACAAGAATGAACCCTTACTGTTGATAACTTATCAAGAGGCCGAGAAACTTGTAAAAGATGGAAATGAATGTTACCTTGCACACGTCGTTGAAAATAAATGAACAATTCAGATTAATGATGTGCCAGTGGTAAATGAGTATCCTGATGTTTTTCCTGATGAGTTTCCTGGAATAATACCAGATCGGGAAGTTGAGTTTACTGTTGACTTAGTTCATGATGCTAAGCCAATTTCAAAACCCCCTTATCGAATGGCACAAGTTGAACTTTTAGAGTTGAAGGACCAATTGCAAGATTTATTAGAGAAAGGTTTCATTAGACCCAGCACATCACCATGGTGTGCTCCTGTTTTATTTGTTAAAAAGAAAGATGGTTCTATGAGAATTTGCATTGATTATAGAGCCTTGAATAATATCACTGTTAAGAACAAATATCTATTGCCTTATATCGATGATTTGTTTGATCATCTCCATGGAGCTCAGTTTTTTTCAAAGATTGACTTGAGATCGGGGTACCATCAGCTGAAGGTTAAGGAGGTAGATATTCTGAAGACCGCGTTCCGTACGAGATATGGCCATTATGAATTTGTAGTAATGCCTTTTGGGCTAACCAATGCACCTGCTGTATTCATGGACATAATGAATAGAATTTTCCATGAGTTCTTGGATAAGTTTGTGGTGGTTTTCATTGATGATATTTTGGTGTTTTCTAAAAGTAAAGAGGAGCATGAAAAACATTTAAGGGTTATCTTGAAAACCTTAAAATAAAAGAAACTGTATGGGAAATTCTGCAAGTGTGAGTTTTGGTTGCAACAAATTTCTTTCCTTGGTCACATTTTTTCTAAAGATGGAATAACTGTTGATCCCGCAAAAACAAAAGTTATGGAAGAATGGCCAAGACCCACAAATGTAACCGAGATTCGTATCTTCCTTGGTTTGGCAGGCTATTACCGAAGGTTTGTTAGAAATTTTTCACGGTTATCTAGTCCAATGACTAAGCTAACTCAGAAGGGTGTTAAGTTTATCTGGACAAAAGAATGTGATGATTGTTTTCATGAATTGAAAAGAAGATTGGTGAATGCTCCAGTTTTGGCACAACCTTCCAGGAATGGTGAGTTTGTTATATACAGTGATGCTTCATTGAAAGGACTTGGTTGCGTCCTAATGCAGAATGATCAGGTAATTGCTTATGCTTCACGATAGTTGAAAACTCATGAGGTAAATTACCCTACACATGATTTGGAATTAGCTGCTGTTGTTTTTGCTTTAAAAATGTGGAGGCATCATTTGTATGGAGTAAAGTGTGAAATATATACCGATCACAAAAGTTTAAAGTATATATATTCACTCAGAAAGAGTTAAACATGAGACAGAGGAGATGGCTAGAATTAATCAAGGATTATGATTGTACAATTCATTACCATCCGAGAAAAGAAAATAAAGTGGCTGATGCTTTGAGTCGAAAAAGTAATGCTTTATTAACAATGTTGCAGTTGGAACGTGATCCTTTGGTTAACGATTTGATGAACTTTGACATAGAATTTGTTGGTGCAGGAAGTCCTTCTGTTTTGTTTCAGGTATCAGTGAGATATTCTCTATCAGATAGAATCAAGCAAGCACAGAAGCAAGACAGTGAGTTGCAGGAAAAGGTAGAGCTGGTTCAGAAAGGTATGTTGCCTGAATTCAACATTGATAATGAATGTGTTTTGAGATTTGGGAAGAGATTGTGTGGGTCTTGTGATTCACAGTTGAAGAGAGAGTTGTTGTGTGAAGCTCATAGTTCTCCGTTTTCAGTTCATCCGGGTAGTACTAAGATGTATAGAGATCTGCGGGAGTATTACTGGTGGGATGGAATGAAAAGAGATATTGCTGATTTTACTGTGAAGTGTTTGACTTGTCAGTAGGTTAAAGTAGAGCGGCAGTTACCGAAAGGGATGCTTCAGCCTTTACCAGTGCCAGAGTGGAAATGGGAGAATATATCCATGGACTTTGTTGTTGGATTACCGAAGACTTCTCGAGGTAATAATGCAATCTGGGTTATTATTGATCGCTTGACCAAATCTGCTCATTTCCATGCTATACGAGATACTTTCTCTCTTGATCAACTTTCCCGTTTGTATCTTAAAGAGATAGTCAGGTTACATGGAGTTTTTCTCTCCATTGTATCGGATCGTGATCCCAGGTTTACTTCTAACTTTTGGAAAGGCCTTCAGAAGTCGTTGGGTACTGAATTAAATTTTAGTACAGCTTTTCATCCTCAATCAGATGGGCAGTCAGGACGAACAATTCAGACATTGGAGGATATGCTACGAGCCTATTCTATGGATTATCAGGGTAGTTAGGACCAACATCTTTCGTTGGTTGAGTTTTCATATAATAACAGTTTTCATTCCAGTATACAGATGGCACCATTTCAGGCATTATATGGGAAGCGGTGTCGAACTCCAGCTTTCTGGGATGAAGTGGGTAAAAGGAAGTTGATGGGACCAGAATTGGTAGAAGAGATGGCAGAAAAAGTTCATCTGATTCAGAAACACATGAGAACAGCTCAGAGCTGGCAGAAGAGTTATGCGGATAACCGGAGGAAGGATCTATCTTTCGAGGTAGGTGATCATGTTTTTCTCAAGGTTTCTCCTTGGAAAAGTGTGATGAGATTTGGTAAGAAAGGAAAGCTAAGTCCAAGGTTCATTGGACCATACGAAATTCTGGAAAGAGTTGGATCAGTTGCATACCGAGTGGCTTTACCTACGAGTTTATCTCAGGTACACAATGTTTTTCACGTTTCGATGTTGAGAAAGTATATGCCAGATCCATCTCATGTTTTGAGTCCAGAGGTAGTTCAGCTGGAAGAGAACCTATCTTATGAGGAACAACCGGTCCAGATTCTTGACCACAGGGAGCAAGTGTTACGGAATAAGGTGATTCACCAGGTAAAGGTTTTGTTGAAAAACCACATGATTGAAGAGGCAACATGGGAATCTGAAAATGCAATGAGGGATAAGTACCCCCATTTATTCGGTAAGTAAATAAATTGCGGGGATGCAATTTTCTAAAGGGGGGAAGGATGTAACATCCCAAGTAAGTAATGAATAATACATATTTTTATCTATGTCTATTAATGATTAAGATAGTGTTATAGAGGCTTAAAATGAAAATAAATACAATCTTATGCATGGAATACACTAATATTCTTAAAAGATTGTTTTACTGCCTTTTGATGGAAAACCATTTTTGAATCTATATTTTGACAATTTTATAAACTATGTTTGTCAAAATAAACTTATCCTTTATGATTGGGACATCAAAATTTACCTTGTGTGAATTTTTGGTATTTTTCTGACAATGTTCATTTTTTAATGAATAGTGAAAATACTGCATTTTACATCAAAACTGCTTTTTAATCTAATTTATTTATATGATTAGATTATGTTTTGAATAGGTTTTGACGTGAAATTAGAGTATATTTTTACCATTTTATCCAATGGTGGTCATTGGAATCAATTTCACTTTGAAATTAGACTTAAACTAGTGGCAATCTTTTGATACTTATTGTTTTGTAAAAACACGCTATTTGCTCTGGCAGTGGGGATTAATTATTAAATTAATTAATGTGACTTATATGATTTTAATTTTGTAAAATATACTTCATTTTTGAATTCGGAATATCAAATATAGCTTAGGGTGAATTTTTGGTAATTTTCTGAAAAACTTCAATTTTTGATGAATAGTGAAACCACTAAGTGGTAATCAAGCAAACTGATTTTTCAGTTAAATGAAAGTTTACCACTAATGTGTATTGAATTTTGAAAATCCGACATACATGGTTGTCATTAAGAAGTAAAATTTTGTTCAATGAGATTAAAATAATTTTTTGGTGAATAGTAACTTATTAAGTTTTTAATCGCGATTAGTGGTAATTAGGGTAGTTTAAGGTATAAATAATGCTTTAATAATATGAAATGACCTAGACACATGTCCCAAACTTATTGGTTGTGTCATGTCCGACCAAGACAAGCCATGGGTCAACTTGGGGACCCCATGGAGACACTTTGGTTTGGAAATGGCATAAATAACTTTTTATTAAATGTTAAAGTAAAAAATGACACAAACAAGAAGTGTTTTACGAAAAAAAATTTTACATGGGGTTATAAAGATCAGATTTTTTATTATAAATATTCATTGGAAAGATAAAACGATTTCCTACATCATAGTATCTTTTTTATGATTTTTAGGCATTAAATAAATTAAATTATTTATGACATAATAATGATGCAGTGATGACATCATTATTTGATGATTTAAATAAAATGGAAAGATAATGTAAAATCTATGAACTACACATGTCCAAAACTTATTGAATGTGTGGATTTAGAAGAATTATCACCTTATCCACGAATTATATCAATGTGGTACATTTTAAAACCGAAACACATTTTCAAATAAAGTAATATTTCTTTACTTTCCAAAAGTGCCCCTCCTCTCCTCTTATAAAAGGCCCCCACCTCTACCTCATTTCACACACTCCTCAAGCCATTGGCTCGGCCAAACCCTGTCCATTTACTCTCTCCACATCCCTCTTCTCATCCTAGAGGATTACCTTTGGGAATAATCCTTTCAAAGGAAGCCTTTAGGCTCAAATCAAAAGGAGTTAGACTTTTAAAGGTAATTCATTCTCTCATGTTCATTTGTTTTATTTTGCTTCTCCAACCCCCTGAACTCTTTTTATTTACTTCCTTTGTAACAACACCAGTATCTTCAATATAATAGGATGTTGTTATAAGATTTATTTGAGCTAAACTCTCACACAACTACATCAAATGGTTAAAGAACATACGTTTTCCGTGGATGGCGAAATTCTGCCTCCCGAAACGATGATTGTTCAATACTCATTTAACATCTTTAAAGGTGGCCATTATAATTTATCTATTTTTATATATGATATATAATATGTTTATGTTTTCCTTAATCTTCTGTTTTTTTTCATTATGGGAATACCTTTATGGTTCCCATTATGGGTAAACACGATATCTTCATTTTAGGAAGTGCGGACTACCGCCCCCTGAAAGTGATTTGATTCGTTAATACCATATGTGGGATGTGTAAAGGATAAAGTTAATGATATTATATATGTTATTATTCTGGAATTATAATATACTCTTATATCATTATGATTCCATTCCAGAAAATACGAAATAGAAATGGAAGTAGCGTTCATGCGTACGTACGGCTTACCGTCTCTATGAACGACGCATTTCATTTCTTACCTCGAAATGTGATGTAATATTATAAATACATGTATATGATGAATATATATGATATATATTTTATCCAAATAATTAATATCATTCTGGATATAATGAACCTTTGACCAAATTAACAACATGTAAGTGTAAGAAGTCTATTTTTGACTTAAGAACCAAATACCGACAAAATGAACATTATTAACTTAAATGATTACATGATGTTCATAACATGGTATAAAAGGAATAATGAACTTGAAAAAGGTTAATAAGCAAGTAGAGATTAACTCAAGTTTATTATTCAGGAAATTAAAGAACGGTCGGGTCAAGTCGGATACGAGGTATGGGACTTTGTCTCAATCTCCTTTCATTGAGGCATATTTTATTTTATACACAACTTTCTTTTATACGGTGTATAAACCCCTTTGACTTTTACGTTTATTCAAAAGGAATCTTCTTTATACGAAGCATTTACTAAACGACAAAAGGGAATGTTTTTGTCGTACGTATGCGGCGACAACGACTTCTCCGTCGTCGTGACCGTTATTTGAGTTTCGGCTTCCTCTACAAGCCATACCTTCTTTTTAAAAGAAAAATAAATACCATGTTTTACTTTTCTTTTATTTTAGTATTGAAAATGGTTTTCATAATGTTTTTATATCAATCTGTTGTATTGATATCTCATGATTGAAATGTGGAAATTTTATTTTTCCTTTATGCATGTTTTATGTGATATGATTATGTTATGGTTCTTGGGCATTATTATGAAGACGGGTGGTTCCGTGATAAACTAAGGGCGGGTGAGCCCGTTATAGCTCTCCAATGCATTGGGTAACGTGAAGGAGTGAAACGTTAAGGTTTCTCCGAAGAGATTTTAGGGAATATACTGTGATGGGTATTCCAAACGTAACCAAGAGGGTTACTCTGTACGTAAGAATGTTATGAATGCCTCAAGTTACCTTTATGTCTTATGATTTCTATGATTTATTCATGATTTTATGAGGTATGTTAAAGTGCCTATGTTTTATGGGTAAAGTATGATTTCATTCTTATGTATATATGAACTCATGTTTCCTTTCCATGTTTTTTTTATAACCCATACTGAGTTTTTATGCTCATCCCATGTTTTTGAAATGTTTTTCACAGGTCAAGGGAAAGGTACATGATAAGATGATAGATTCAAGGATGTGTCAAGAAATTATCCATGTTTTATTTTAAATGTGTTTCCATTGATGGGAATGAAGAATACTATCTTTATGTAACCACTTTGTTTATATGTGGAATTTAATGCATGTTTTATGATCTAATTCTCTAAAACTCTAAACCCGAAAAGATCCTCAATGTGTAACCTTGTAATAACTCAAGATTAAGTAAGGTTTAAGGCAGGGCCTTATAATATGGAATTATAGATTATTTAAAAAAAATATTGGAAAATGGTAGGTTTATAAATATAAATTCTCTAGAAAACATGTTAGAATTCAACATGTTTTTCTGGAAAAGTTTTATGAGCTATTATCTTTTTTCTCAAAATTGTATTACATACACAGTTTGTAATAAATAATAAATATAAACTCATATGAGTGATTAAATCGAATTTAATATAGAAAAGTGTCATTAACATATAGTTTTACATCTCAA
The DNA here is from genome assembly GCA_963277665.1 of Viscum album. NCBI lineage: Eukaryota > Viridiplantae > Streptophyta > Magnoliopsida > Santalales > Viscaceae > Viscum > Viscum album. The sequence goes on from OY728133.1 coordinate 1,679,054,376, forward strand.
TTCGTGTATATAGAAGATGATTTTAATGATTTAGAAAAATGAAACGCTACATTGTGAATTTGTGATAGATAATAGGAGATATATTCATATTTGGATGTGATGGTGTTTGATATATAATTATTGGAGGAGTTTTTTATCCAATATACATAAGTGTCAACCATTTAAATTTTTTTATCGTGTCTTAATTGTTTAAACTTTTTTCCATTACATTTTTTCAATGTGGGTTTATTAAAAAAAATTATTTTAAATAACTATATATTACTATATTAATATATCCATTTACTATTTTTTAGATACAATTTTCCCACTTGGTTATACGGTATCCATTGCTACAAGTTTCCAACATCCAATGATTGGGGAATGCACTTAAGGCTACATGGTAGTCAAAATTGCTATAGAAATACACCATCTAATTGTCCAGGAGTTGTTAAAAGTCAATGATATATAATCCATATTAAATATATGGTATTATATAAAAACAAAACCTTTAATGACTAAAACACACAAATCACATTGAAAAAAAACATGTACAAAATATATTAATTAAATTCAACAAATTAATTATACATATATTTGGGTAATGTCAAAGAAACATTTATGAATGTATTAAAAAATTTACAATATTATTTATAACTATATATGAGGTTTTAATAATTAAAATATATAACCAAATAGTAAGAGATACACCATAAGGTACTATAAAATATCAACTTAAGAGGTAAACTAATATGACTTCTCTACCAACCCCACAACCACTACAGTCACCTGTGATTTGAATATATTTTATATATCCTTTATCAAGTAATCACACAACTTCTAATGTATGGTATAGTAATAAATTCATGAAACAAATTTTATAAATTCATGGACTTTACAATAGTCACCACACAAGTTCAATCAAACTTCCATCATAAAATTGGAACCTAATAATATCCATGGAACATGTACCGAAAATATTTTATGGTTAATGCACACCAAATATAAAATTTCACAATGAATGGAATTCATAATAAAATGTGTTCCCCAAAACAATACCCTTATCTATGATAAAAAGTAAAATAATTTCCATGTAAAAGATATTCATTATCTCCACAAGAAGATAAATAAATATTTAAATTTAAAAATATCAAGAGAAAGGGATTACATTAAAAATAAAAAACATGAAAAAAAAATACAAGAAAGAACTCAGAGGGACTCGAACATAAAATGTCACTGAGATCCACAAGGGTATGCACCATGATGTTTCACCCAGATGGTGGATATACATAATTATTAATGTGTTGAATCATTCCCCTAGAGAAACCGCCTAAAGGTTGAATCTCTATAAGGTATATGAGAAGTCTGAGGATTATGCTAACCCATGTAGTTTTAGTTATAGGTATATTTTCATTTCAATTTTTAATTCCCCCTCATAGTTATTTGTAAATAATTAATACAGTGAATTATAAACAACCATGAGAAGTTTTTATTCAAATGAATAGCTAAAAACAATCATAAGGGATTAGAAAATAAAAAGAGATAGTGTCTATTAAAGGAATAGTGTAACTCCTTTTATCAGTTCATAGTTGTCCAAACACCATCAAGTATATATGATATATGGAGGAACATCTACACTATCCAAAAACATAAAATCCACACATGTCAATTAAAACCATCATACATGTTTAATGGAAAAATGAGAAGAAAACATTATATGGAATTTATTTTATTTTATTTTTATAGAACCATATTAAATTTGTGGATAATTTTTTTTTCATGTCATATTACAATTCATTTATTATGTTTTGTTTATATATGGCCTTTATAAGAATATAGATAATTTTTAGTCAAAAAAAAAAGAAAAACGTTATCTCTAACCCAATTGATTTTTCATGAATTAAATGGTTTGATTTAAAAGTTATATATATATATTATATATTTTTAATTAGAAAAAATTGTGTTCATTTTTTAAATCATTATTTCAAAATTATATTTGGAGTATTTTTTGAGAATCTCCAAAAAAATTAATTTTTTAGTGAATAGTTAAAATTTATGATTTGTATTGCAGAATTATTATATTTTCAAGAATATAAAATATAAAATTCGACTTTCTATTAGTATTATAAAATAATTATTTTATTTTTATTGAACAAAATCCAATCAGTTTATTTTTTATTAATATTATGAATGAATTATGTATAATAATATTTTATATATAAAAAAGAATTTTACGAAAAAACATTTTTCATCATGTTTTACAGTATTGATTTTAATTTAAATTATTCAGTTTATATAAATTAAATAATTAAATATACATTACATATGTGGAATTATTAGGTCTAAGTTTGGTTAAATAGGTTTCTTTATTTTTGGTCATTATGGATAGTAACAATAATAATTTTTTATTATCTCAGTAAGGGTAAAATGTGCTAATTTAAGTTAAACCTAATGAGATAAAGATTATAATTCATTAAAACCATTACATTATATTTTTAGTATATATAATCAAAAAACATCCAAAACTCAAAAAATTTACCTTCTTTGATTTAGCTTTGATTTAGACCTTTATAATATTCTAAATAAATAAAAATACAAAATGCCACCCTCGTGATTTTTTTATTAATGTTCATACTAAGAAAAAAATAAGTTGTGAATGTATATTAAATGTTTTTTGGAGAATAATGATTTTAGTTTTGTCATGTTAATCTGTTTATAATTTTTAGTGATTAATTAATTACATTAAATGAATACAGAATGCTGAAACAGCGTTGGTACAAGAAATATAAAGATAAAATAAAGGACTTCGAAAAAACAAAAAGTAATATTATATGCATGGTTTAAATTGTTCCATGAATTTTTTATATAAATAAATATATAAAGTATTTCTGAAATTTTTATATTATAAGTTCATATTTATCTTTATTGATTTAAAAACAAAGTAAAGTAATTGTTTAAAAAATACCATTAATGTTATTTTATAATAAAAATATTTTATTAAAAGATTTAAAGTTAATAAAAATTCCATCTTCTAAAAATTGAATTTTATATGGTTTAAAATATTATACATGGTCCATTTGTGGGTCATTTTTTGTTTTATAGTAACTTCCTTGGCCACTAATGATTAAAAAACTATAACATATTAGTAATTTTCAAAATGGATAACGGGGGTTGAAACAAAGTGGTAAGGGTAAAAATAATTTAAACTTGTTAAACTCTTATTGTATGAGTTTAGTTGAACCAATAAACATCCTATATTTTAATTATATCAAATTTAAAAAAATTAACATGAAAATTAATTTATATTTATTTAATACTTAATGAAATTTTACCAATTCTCATCCCCTCACTTATAAAAGGGTTTCTCCTCTCCTCCATTCCTCACACCATTTGAGCACTATATATTATCATATACCTTCCCAAATCCCTTCATAATATCACACTAAAAATAAATTGTTCTTAGTTTTATCATAATATCAATCTTTTTGGGATTATGGTGTAAATAAAAATGGTTGTTTGAAGAAGAGGAATAATATTTAACTGAATGTTTTAGTTTTATTTACTCTTATACCTCTTTCAAATTTTATTAAAACATGATGGTATAATAAAAAAGTATCATAAATATAATAATATGTTTTGATGTTTATGTTATAATCTATATCCATCTCCTTCCGTCGAATTGAAAATGAATTAATCGTTCACTTGTATAATAGACTACCACCTCAAGAACTAATGTAATTTATTTCCATCACAGCCTATTATAGTTATGTATAGTGATGAATTTAATTTATATATATGACCTTATTCACATATTTATAATTATATAAAAATATCATATCAACTACTTTCTTTATTTTCCATCCATTGAAAAATGATAATTTCATTCGTGTGTACATATGGATTTGAACCTCCATAAAGAGATGTGATTTGTTTTCCATGACCACATAACACGTCTATTACATATAATGAAATTTAAATATAATTTGATATTTCTTATATAATAATAATTCTATAAATATAAAATAATACATAACTTATTTCCATAATTTTTTTTGAATAATGGAAACATTACTTATGTGTACATATGGCATATTTTGTCTGTTATTATACCAGAGATATTGTTTCATAAACATCTATCATTTCTGGTTTTAAAAAGTATAATTCATATATAAAAATGATTATTATTTCATTATTATTATTCTATATATGATTTAATAATCAACACTTTACCATATTCAACCTACCAATGTTATTTTTGACATATGAGTCAAATATCATCAAAACATTCGATGTTAATTTAATTGATTAATTAATTGTATTAATATTATAATAAATAAAAAAGGAATAATTAAAATAGACAACATAAATATTTTAATAATTAACACAATTTTAATATCTAGGACGATTAGTAAAGTATGTGAACAGAAAAACTCATGGTACTTGATTCTTTAAAAACCAAATTTTAAATGGTTTAACTATTAATTTTATTAATATTTTTCTTCCATGCACATATTCTTAAAATTATTTTTCAATGTATTAAAATAGAAATAAATTAATTATAAAGTAAATTTTATTTCTCTATTTACTCTATTTAAATTTTTTTAAAATTGAATCATTTTACATATTTTATATGGAATGTTTGGAGTTTATTAACAAAATTTAAAAATAATGTTACATATTAATGTATACGGTGTCAATATATTTACCCATCCCTATAACCATTATTTTATATCTATATTAGATTGTAATCTTTCATATTTTACTCTACAAATACCCTATATTACTTTGATTTATGTTATTTTATTTTTCATATTTTATTTTAAAAAGGAATGTGTATTTCGATATTTAATGGTATTTGAACAAGGTTTAAAAATATAATTTATGGTATTTATGATGAAAATGTGAATGAATAAAAAAAATTATACAATATATGGTCTTTATAGATTTTTAAGATGAGGGGTGAGCTCCATATAGCTCATGATTATGGGTACGCTTGATATGGATCCTAATGATTGGTGATCTTGATATAGTTCATGATGACAGGTGAGAAAAATATAGTTCTCCAATGCATTGGGTAAAGATGTTGTTCTCCAAATAATGATTATGTAAGTTGACTATATCGGTTATTCCAATTATATGGGATCATATAAGGGTTCTATTAAGATGATATAGAAAAGAACCTATATGAATTTTCTATGATTACTAATGAGTTTTCGAGGAAATTCTTTGATTTCAAAAGGTAAGATAATGAAATTTTATTTTAAAGTAAGGATTATTTCCTTTTATAGTAAAAGGTATGATTTTAAGAAAAAATATCCATGGGATATCATGTTTTCTAATAATCCATAAGAATTATTATTTTTACTTATTTCTTTACAGGGTATTTTATGAAAAACATTGGTTCGTAAATATTATTACATGTGTAGTAAAAATATAATTTTAGATAAAAGTGTATTATGTCAAAGGGAGAATATATTTTATGATCCAATGGTTTTGAATTGGATGATGGGTTTTTTCCTTCTTAGTATATATCTTACAGAGCATTTTTGTTCTCATCTTGCAATTTTATATGTTTTCATGGTTTTTATGGATGGGTATGAAAAAAAATAAGTCAACAAATTTTTTTAAATATTTTTCCTATAAATAAAAATAAATTATTTTAAAAGTCTTCTATTGTAGGAAAATGGATGCTAAAAGGAAGAATCCAACTTATAATATATGGGTTTTTTGTCTAAAAGTTATAACCTAATTCTCTAAAACTCTAATCCTAAAAAGATATTCAGTAATGCAAGAAAATGAATAATTGTTTAAAAATAAAATTATGAATTGAATTAAGGTTGGGACGGTATAATTTGAATGAACTACTATATCAGTATTCTTAATTAACCAATAATGGTTTCTATAGAGACTTAAAAACATACAAAGTCAAACAGAATATGGTGTCTTTTAATGGGGGTTAACTAAAATTCTATTAAGGGATTGTTATTAGACATTTCATATAATTTAAATCATGATCAAACTCTAAGAAATATATATCGTGATATTTCTAAGATTCTTACATACCGAAAAAATAGTTGGACAAAAAATATCAATTCTTATATTTATTCATAGGTAGTATATAAACAATATTATTATCATTCTTCACATTACAATTAGGTAGAAAATAAATATAAAATATAAAATATTATCTCATTTATTTATAAGGGAACATATAAATAAAATCAATGCATGTCATACAACATTTAACTAAGCGTTATTAAAATATATTTAATCATATCCAAATGTAACCTTTAGAGTGATATATATAGAATAACTAAATAAAAATTAAGATAGATAACATTACCTACTTCCGATGGAACCTTAACAAACTCTCCAGCCACATATTAACCAAGTGTCCAAGAAATTTCATGCCGAATAATATACAAATTTTATTAAGTTTAAAAAGGGTTTTTGACTGTGAAAATACCTAGTAATGATTCATTGCATTACTAAAACCCACTAAAATGATAAAATATAATAAATAAGTTCCAATTTAATTACTTAATAGAAAACTCATGCCCTCGTGCAACTGTAGAAGCATAACATAACATGTTAACAAACTAAAAGTTCACTTAAGAGTTATGTAACAAATCTGATCTCTAAATAATCCCTAATGCACTAAAAATGTTTTAAATCCATTTTAAGGATCACTTAATATAATTCATTCTATGATATTCACTCTCATAAGGCCAAATTAGAGGGAGAATAGCGTGGATATCTTTGTTGATGGTAGTTATGTAAGATAAAATTAGTGATTTTGTATCTGATAACATCACTATGTTTATTTCATGAGGGGATTAAATAACATCATCTTCATCCAAGCTAAACAAACAGATCAGAAAAAAAAATTAATTGTTTATTTTGAAAAATCATCCATAGAGCCATACTACCCCTAACATCATCAAAAATAGAACATCTTAATTTGAATAAATGAAAACAAATTTAAATACAATGAAATTAAAAATTAATAACACAAATAATGAAATATATAATATATGAATTACTAGAAAATAATGATAATATTCAATAAATCATTGAATAATATATTTAAAATACATCATCAAATAAGTATAACAAGTCAATATATGTTTTATTATCTCTTTTTGATTAATCACATAAATATATAACATAATGAAATTTTAATTTTATTCATTTATGTACTTTCATAAAATTAACACACTAATAAAACAAATATGTCCCGGATCCATGTAATCATATTTCACGGTCAAACTACTAATAATTTTAGTTGAAATATATAATAGGTAAAAATCATAATAATATACATAATATCATCATGCATGATAACGAATGAAATCAATAAACCAAATCATAACTTTTGACAATAACAAAATCACTCATCTTTATTGGTTTCTAATTTTCAATTAATTTCATTTTTTCAGTTTCCCATGATATTCCATATATATATATATAACGGAACCAAAACATGTCTCATGAAATATAATTTTTGATATTCTAATTTTGTATAATATATTAAAACAAGAATAATAAATAAATTCCACAGTTTATCATAAATATTTTCCATTCACAAAACTATATTTAACTAATTTTTTTCAAATTACTTTTTTCCAAATGAACTACACATATTTATGATTATTAATTATGAGTATCAATATGAGAGAACATAAAATAATGAATAAACCCACATGTATTTATTTTAACATTATTATAACGTATGTGGAACTAAAAAATAAAGTAAATTACTTCCATCCCTTGAGAGATATTGGAAATGTTTTTATAAAACTTGTTGTTAACTTTCACCATATTTTTGGGATTATTAGCATCTTTTTTCATATCCTACCCAATGTTACCATCTAGAAGACATCAATTCAATTCATTTTTATTTATATTATAATAAAAGTACAAAGTAAATATACTTTGATTTCAGTCAAATATTCTAAAAAATGATTGTTTAAACAATTTTGATCCATTATTTCTCTAAATCATAGAAAAAAATATGAAAAATTGATTTTTATTAAAATAGATCTAAAAATATTATAAAATTAATGAATTATGTTAATTGTTACCATTGAAATATTTATTTATAATCACATTCATATACTAATCCTTGATACATATCTATATGTGGGAGATATTTATGAGATTGTATTAAAAAATAAAACATGTGTTGGGGTGATCAGATGGAAGAGAGAGGAAAATAAAGGGTGGTCGACAACCCCCCCCCCCCCACAATGGGCACCGTCAAAGGTTTTTTTAAAATTTATTCTTATGTAACAAAACATTAACGTGGTAAGTGTGAAAAACACTATAATGGTGTATGTGGGATATATCTTTTATCTCTATTTTGTGTGTGTGAATACACACTTTTGTAATAGTAATGATAATCCATATAAGGTGTAAAGGCTACATGGAAAAGCAAAACACACACCCCCTAAATGGATAGAATGTAGATAACCTAAGACTTATTCAATAAATAGGTCCACATTTCATTATAAAATTTTATCATAAAATTTTGTGGCCCATATGATTTGATTTTCCCCTTCTATTCAACATGTATTTGTTTGTCCCATATACGATTTTTCTTTATCTACATGTCACGTGTATGAATGTCACATAAATGATCCATAATAATTGTTCTCACAAAAAAGAAACACGCCGTCTAGTTCTAAATCATTTTTGGGGAAGTCAAACATCACCTGAAATCCATGAAAACATCCAGAGAACCATAATTTCTACCCACACCAAAACATGATAACCTCATGTTCGGCATCATGTTCCATGTTAAATGACGAATGAAGCATGTGCCACCCATGAAGCTGATGTTTTCTAAATCCTTCATGTACAAAATAAAATACCTCCTTGAAAAAGAACAATGATATTTTATAGAAAATCCATGAAATATAGACGTTTTATGGTATTTGTGTGTATGTTGGTGTCTATAGAAATATATATACATGGTCTTGGAGAAGGGGTAGATTCAACGAAAATATGAGATTGCATACAATGTACTTGTGGAGACACAACCTTGATACCTCCCTTAGGCCCCTCAAGGGAATAATCACTATGCCCTGCTAGTAGAAAAGGTATTTATAATCTCATAGTTTAATAGTGGATATTTAAGATATTTAATTCTAAAATTACATGTGACAAAAAATGTAATTATACCATCATTTTTGTTATTTTCAATTAATTAATAATGTATGTTATAATTTATTTTTTCCTCATTTATTTAATGACATATGTAAAAATATACTACATTAGTATTTTAAGGACACAAATATTCATGAATAAAATTCCCTTTATTTTATTTAATTAAATGCATTATGGATATAGAGAACACATTCACTTCTTTTATTAGTAATAAATAACTGTTAAGTATCATTACCATTGATAATATAGTCGTTAAACAGTGACCGGATTATTAGTATATATATACGCATTTAACAAATCCTTTTGATAGAAACAAAGGAAGTGATGGACTCAACCAGTAGGATTTTTTCCTTTGAAGCCAATTTATGAGATATTTCTAGGGAGATAGAATTTCTGGGATTTTCCCTAGACCATGACCAAGGTGGTGTCAAAAAACTTAATCATGAGTGAAACTATTTGCTGGAGAAGTTCAAGCTCATTGAGATCACATCCCAAACCATGTTCAACAAACAACCCCAAAAAATCCCCAATGGCACACACTATACTCTTAGGGAATATTATGTTGTCATAAAGGGTTATGCAACAAGACCATAGAATTATTATTATATGGATTTTGTTTATTAAATAAATAATATACATTCATTTTATTATTGTTACATTGTAAATGGTTTTTAAAGCACAAATAGTATTTCTAGTTAATATTTAAATTCAATTAAGAAATGTGTTTTAATGAATTAATGGATTTTTTAATTAAATAATATTTTGATAAAATATTATTAAAAAAATATTATTTTTAAATATAAATGATCGTAAAATTTTTAGGAATACAATTGTAATTTTTATTAATGTTTGAAAATAGTATGTTTTTCAAATCCTATTAATTTTAAATAAATTACTATTATTGATGGATTAAGAAGTGTGCGGGAACCCCTTTGAATTGGATATCTTTATTTAATGAAACACAAAATTGGCCTAATTTTTCTTCCAAATGTATTTTTTTAATCCAGAATGAGAAATATCATTTCCACCTCATCATGTTGAATCTAAAGAGGGAACTTTTTCCACTATTCTTCCATGAAAATGGATTTTATTTGAAGAATCCTTTTTATGTTATTCCTGCGTAGCAAGTACTCATATCAAATCAACTACTATAAATAGGTCTGGAGAAGGTTCCCTTACAGTTGTTGTGTACCCCATTGTAATTAATAGAGAATAGAGGTGTGAATCTTTTCGGCGATTGGACGTATCTCTAATGAAAGAGGTGTGAGGCCCTAGCCCTTCTCAGATCTTAAACAACACATCTCAAATTATGGTAATTTCATTAACTGTCATATGATTATTCTTTGAAGGGGATACATTCATGACATTCTACAGAAAAAAGTGGATTTGAATTCCATATGGATCAATGGAACTCTATATCACAAATTGGGATTCTTTCGTCTCTCGAAATGGGATGCAAATTTCAATCCATTCACAATGAATCAATCTATTGATAAAGTATGAGAAATAATTCATGGAGTCCCATGGATATATTGGATTTCTAAAATACTAATTGATCCTACTTTTGGAATTGGGAAACCCCCGATAATTGATTAGTGAATGATTAATGGAGACCTCTTACTCTATGCCAAAGTTCTGATAGAAATTGTCATGGAGACCTCTCCTCTTGAGTATGATTTCATGGATGTCAATGAACATCTTATTGAGGTCAGGTTTGAATTTGAGAATGTTCCTAAACATTGTGATCATTGAAGGATAGTTTTTCGTGTCATTAAAAAATGCCACATTGTTGAAAATATTTTCCAACAAACAAAAAAATATATCTCATGGAATGACGTCCCATGAAATAAAGTCACTACTACAAAGTAGTGTGTTAAGAAGACTAGCATTGAGACGTCAAAACAGGTTACATTTTAGAAACCACCCAAATCAATATAGTCTTGGGATGATCTTTCCAATGAATAAGAGTAGGTTTCCTAAATTAAATCAACCCTGCAAGAGGTTTACCCGATGGGAGGAAGGATGACCTCGATGAACGACATGTTTTCTAAGACGACATGTTTCATCTGGTGCTTAACACGCAATATGATGATTTCACCTTGGGCCTAATTAGTGAAAATATCATTGCGGTATTAGATAAAGACATTGTAGCCACAGTTTATTGTAAACCATCTCCCCAGATGATAGATAATGCAATGATCCAACATGCAAATCCATATCTTATTAAAGATATACGCACTAAAATAGAAAATAGAGATAAAGCTTAGCATTCTGTTCCACATTACTCTGTAGCTACACCATGGCATACACTGTCTCTTGGTGCTTCCCAAAAGATAGAGTTGAGAAGATATGAAGGGAATAATTTATTAGAAACATCAGAAAAAGGGTGTCGCACCCCCAAAAAAATCATAATGAAGATCCTATTTTAGAACTGCCCTAGAATATCAAATACTGGAACTTTATGTTCCCTTAGGCTTCTGGCGGGTAAATATAACCCTAATATAATTTGGATTTCATAACCACAAATTAAAAGCTCTAGCAATATATCTACTCTTGATGGAAATCGATACTCATTGCTTCCCTCTGTGTAGGATGATGATCGAGATAGATTATGGCTTCTTGTACATAATAGTGTTGATAATCCTACTATTATTTCGAAGGACAAGTAGGACATAACATGTAGGTTCAACAAATCTAGTCACAATACTACCTGCACTATGGTCTATGCCTCAGTTTGGTTCTAGGTCATTTCTTTTATTCCGGGTTTTCCACTATTTCCCCAAATGTTCTTTTGAAATAAAAAATTAATTTTTAGTGAGTCTATGATCTATGCCTCCAATAACTATTTTATTAGAATATTACTCTCGAGACACTTGTTAAATCTGGCTGCTTCCATATCTAATGCATGGTTGATAATGGGGGACTTCAATTCTATACACCTTGAAGATGAAAGGCTAGGGAATGCTTCTAGTGTCTTGTCAATTAAATATTTCAGATCTTGTATCAAATAACCAAATCTAACAAAACATAATCTATTTCGGGCTAATAACACTTGGTATAGGAAATATTTGAACAACATGAGGGATAATAGAATTGGTCATGCCTTTGTTAATGATCACATGATTGATAGATTCATAACCATCTCATGTGTCACTCTAGTGAGGAACCACTCTGATCATGATCAAATAATGACAAACATTATTGAGAAAAATGAGAGGCAACCTCTTCCCATTCAGATAAATAATGGTTGGACTACTCTTCCAGAATTATCCCAACATATATGTGATACCTGGTCCATTGAAGATTATAATAACAATATGTTAGCTTGTGTTCTCATGGTTCAAACTTTCAAGCTGAAAATGAATCACTTGAGTAAGTACAGTTTCAGTACTCTTGATAACGAAATTGATTCTCTTAAGGCCTCATTACATGAAATCATGCAATCAAAGACCGCTAGTGATTTATCTAGTGACGATGAGCAAGAGGCTAAAGTCTCTAAAGAGCTGAAAAAATTTATTTTTCTTAGGAACAATATTAATAATGAGATATTCAATGTTCAGTGACTAACATATAAAGATAAATATACCAATTTTTTAGTGTTCTCCAAAGTTCCAAAAGGGATAGCTAACCAATATTAATTTCAAAAGATGGGGATGTTATCTTAGAAGATAGAAAAAGTCTCTCAAGTCATATTGTCTCCTTCTATAAGAACCTCTTCAATGTTCCTAGTTGAACTGAGTAATTCATGGAAGGTATTTTCACAAAACATTTCACTAAGGTGGATAACACCCTCCTCACACAGATACCTACAAATATGGAAATCATGGATGCAATTCTTGGGCTCAAGAAAGGAAGATCCCCAAGATCATACTAAACCACAATCTCTTTTTTTCAATTTTATTGGGATTTAATTCGTACAAATGTTTGTGAATTGGTGAATTATTTTCTTCATTGATGGATCTCACATTCTTGGCCACAATGCTCAATTCATTGTCTTAATTCCTAAGTTTGAGAATGCATGTGACACTGGTCAATTAAGGTCAGTGGCTATGATAAATTCTATATACAAGATCGTATCCAAAATTCTTGCCAACCGTATTGCACACATATTTGATTAAATTATTTTTTGGAACCAGTATGGCTATGTCAAAGAAATGAGGATTCAATACTATCTACTTACTACCTCTTAATGCGTCAAACATCTTAAAAAGAATACAAGAGAAAGAAACATTGATCTTAAGCTAGATATTAGTAAAGTCATCGACACCATTGAAAGGAGTTTTATTAGTCTAATTTCACAATATTTTGTCTTTCACACAAGATTTATATAGTGTACATATATTCTTCTCAGCTCTGCTAGTATCTCCATCCTTATTAATGGATCACGAGAAGGTTCTTTTATGTTCTCAGGATGAGTGAGGCAAAGATACCCTCTCTCTTCCATTATTTATGTTATTTTATAGGACTATCTTAGTATACTTAGTAGTCACAATGTTGAAAAAGTAGAAATCAAATCAATTTGAGCTGCCTATGGTATCTCTACCACATCTCACCTTATTTTTTCTAATGATATTATTTTTTTCACTAAGAGGGACATCAGAAACATTAAAACATTAAAAAAACACTCCTTTATTATGAAATTTCCTCTTGAATGGATGTCAACTGGAGAAAATATTTTATCTACTTTTAGAAAAATATATCTACACATAGGAAACATTGCATGATACGAGATCTTGAAATATGATATGGGTCACTACCTTTATATTACCTTGGGGTCCTTATGTTCTTGTGAAGACCTTGATCCTACTATTTTTATAATGTGGGGAGTGAGGTTAGAAGTACCCTCTCTATTTGGAAAGGTAAATCTCTATCAATGGTGAGAATGATTAGTCTTGTTAAGAATGTGATTGTCTCAAAACTGGTTTACTTCTTCATAGTGTACTAATGGCCTGTCTCCATCATAACGACTATCAATTATTTTATGTGTAATTTTGTGTGGAGCGGTAGCATTATAGAAAGGAATGTTATAAATACACGTGGGATGAAATGTTGTTTACCACATGTGATGGGAGGATTAAGATAAAAAACATTGGGATCTTCAATAAATCACTTCATGATAAATTTATTTGGAGGTTGGCCAATGAAAAACAAAATTGCCTAGATTTCCTATGATTAAAATTTCTATAAAAACTACTTGAAGGAAAGATGATGTATACTCAATACTCTGTGTGGCCACGACTTAAAAATATATTCCATAAGATTAATATGAACTCTCCCTAGCTGGTCAGTGATAATTCCTCTCTGAAGATTTGGAAGGAGAATTGGACATGCGCACTTTTGATTGAAAATGTTAATATCAACGATCTAGATATAGACTACAATTCCACTATACAATTTCAACTTTAGAAGATCAATACACTACCACCTCAAATTGCAATTAAAGTTTTTTCTTAAGACTTTGTCAAAACTGAAGATATCCTAATATGAGAAAGGAGCCCAAATGGAATTCTTGACTCCAAACCATTTTATAATCATCTTCTACCAAGAAACATTTCTGGAATTATGAACTATCACAAAAAGTTTCTCCAACCATCCCGATTCACACTGATATGGCACCTGCAACTGGGAAAGCTTCTAGTCGATATAAATCTTCAGAAATTTGGAATCTCTTGGTGCTCCAGGTGTTCACTATGTCATCATCACCATGATTATATTAATCATTTATTTTTGTTATATAAGATGAATTCACCCCTCTAGACCTGGATCTTCAATGTCTTTGAGATTCATCTGCTGCAAGTCCATAATATTTTGGACCTTCTCCTCTACATCTCAGTGGTACCTTTCTTCAAAAGATTCACATACACTTCAAGGTGGATTGTGCGGAGAGTATATACACTATTTGGATGATTAGAAATAAATTTCAACATGATAATGCCAACATCAATTACAGATCTTCTCTCTCAAATATACTTATGGAGACTTAACTGGAAAACACCCTCCATGTTGTGCACTATGATAACTCAATCAAAGACTTTGTTGTCTTGAGGAAATTACACCTTCAAGGTAATTATCCTAAACCACTATACACCATTGAAGTCTTATACACTCCTACTTTTGCAGGATGTATCAAATGCAACTCAGATGGTTCTACACAATGAAATCTAGGAACTACTAGATGTTACATTTCCTTCAGAAATTATTATAGTGATTTCATAGAAGGGATCTTTGGACCTGGTGTACATGTCACTACTCTGGAAAAAAATGATGGCTTTCATTACTAGGGTAGAAGTTTCTAAATATAGAAATTGGAATAGGATCTAGTTTGAATGTCACTAATCCATAATTTTTTGAACATTCCGAATGGGGCAGATTCATCTTTTTTTGGAGACTCACATCCAAATGGATTAAACATATTTACATCCTTGCCTCAAAGAACTACATCATAACTCATGTCTATCATGTGGCCAACCGAATTTCTAAAGAAATTTCTATCATGGGAATCTCTGAAGAATCTCATTCTCATATCTTTGTCATCTCTGGTGATCTTTTTACTATTTTACAATGAGTCAAATTTATATTTCTTACCTTTTGTCTTTTGTAATATCATTCTTTCTCATTAATGAAGCTTTACTGCTTTATCTTTTAAAATATATATATATATATATATAAATCGATTATTATTTTAAAAGATAAAATTCACATATTTATAAAATTGTGTAGGTAGAATTAATTTCATTTTTGGATTTAGGATGTCAAAATTATCTAATTGTGAATTTTTTATAATTTTCCGAGACAGTCAGATTTTTGGGTAAAAATTAAAAACCATTTAAATATATAATGTGATTTATGACATCATAATGACCAAATAGTAATGTAAAAAAATACTATAAAAATGATAATACTCCAAAATATGTTTTACCATTAAAATAATGTGATTTTAGGTTTTTTTAAATTGATTTCATGGTGCCTCTGTGGACCATCCAAGACTTATATTATATTTTAACTTCTTAAAATGTTTTCCTTTGGAGTGTGACTCACCTCCACATAAGAAAACCAAATATTTTAATAATTTGAGCCATTATACTTATAAAACAATTATTTCTACTACTATTTGGAAAAAATCTTGTACAAAAACCAATGGATTGTTTTTGGTTTTGATTATTTTAATGTGTAGTGTCCAAAACCTAAACAATAATAAAATACTTCTCCTTTCCTATATA
The DNA here is from genome assembly GCA_963277665.1 of Viscum album. NCBI lineage: Eukaryota > Viridiplantae > Streptophyta > Magnoliopsida > Santalales > Viscaceae > Viscum > Viscum album. The sequence goes on from OY728133.1 coordinate 1,679,070,740, forward strand.
AACACACTCAATCTCAAATTACTATTCACTCAAACCATTTGGAGGTCGACCAAACTCTATCCTCCCCTCTAAAAAATACTCCCAAGGTGCCCCAAGCTACTAATAAGCCCCTCTCAAGCCTATCCTTATACTTTAGGATCACACTTCTATGTAAGGGATCCTCAATTTACATCCTTTCCTATTTGTTTCCTAATTTACTTATATTATTATAACCATTTATTTTCAATTAAAAATGTTGGGGTATGATTTTTTTCACCTCCAATATAATTCAGTACATTTGATTGATGGATGATAGACCCATTTCTCTCACATTAATTCATCCCATATACACCTGTTACCATGCTGAAATGTCATAAGGTATTTGTCTCCAATCATTTAATTTCAAGAAATTATTTTAAATTATCCATCTAAATTCCATTACATATGTTGGATATTATATTACATGACCCCATTACTGTCTATTTCATGTATAAATAATGAGACAACCCTTTATCCCTCGTCAACTCATTTTACTATTTCTATTTGACATCGTTATGCTGCCGATGTTATACTGATATGTCCCATGACAAAATCATCATGTATGTGAATACCCTACCCATTTCCCTATCAGAGATCTTCATCATAATACACATGTACTTGTTTATTTAGTACATATATTTATTTATTCCAAATGTATTATTCATGAAGTTAATTATTATGTTTAATGAATCCATATTTTAATACTTATGTCGAATACTTATGCATGAGATAAAATGATTAAGAAGGGTACGCCTTGATAGAAATCCAATGCATTGGGTAAAGAGTAGTGTCATGATATATCATGTGAAATTAGTGTTTACTCATGATAATTCAGGTGCAATGAGGTTTTACTCATGCTAATTTATTTGAAATTAGGGTTTACATATGCTCCATGTGCAATGATCATTGGCTCATGCTAATATCATGTTAAATGTTGTTTCCACATTTCCATGTCATGATAATCATGTTATGTCATGACTTTATGTTCATGTTTATTTTATTCCCATTGATATTACTATTTCCTAACATGTATTGTTTTTTTCTTGTAAATCCTTGTTTACTCCCTTTCTGAGATTTATAGCTCACCCTTTTCTTATTATGTCTCCAGGTTATCCCACGTAATGCTAAGTATGAAAGAATGTTATGGTCATGTAAAAGAATTTAAAAATGAAGATGTTGTAATTTATGTCTTATGTTTTCGTGTAATGTTCATAATTTTCCAAGACACTAGTCCTATCAATACTCAATGTTTTTTTAATTCTACAATTATGTAGTAAATCATGTTTATGTGTGTAATAATGAACACAGTTGTTATAGTTGGTATCAAAGGATAGGTTAATTTATTTTTGGGATTAGGATTAAAAAACCCTAGTGAAAGACCTTGTTATAAAACTGTGTATAATAAAAACATCCCAAAACTATTGTGAGTATGGAGTTAGAGGTTAATCATGAAAATACATCCATTTATGGATATGAATAAGTAGGGGTGTCTCTGGAACTAATGTATCTAAGGGTAAAACCCAAAAACACCTCTTTGAGCTTGAATCGAGCGAGAAATGATGCATGATAATGGGTCTTGATGAAATCTTTGTTATATACTCCAATTGGATATACTTTGATAAATTAATAATAATAGTATAAACTATGATTAAGGGAAGAAAAAAATTCCCATAAGAATATATGTTGGGAAATAGATCATGGATAATCAAGATTGAAGCTTACGGTATCACAAGTTAAGATATACTATTCTATTACAAGATTATACTTTTATGAACAATGTTTTCATTTTTACATTATAATTAGTAAATTATTCATCCATTAATTAAATTTTCTTTTTATTAGTTAAAACATGGAAGGGGGAAGATCACGAACAACATTTCTCTCTCTTCAAGAAGAACTACTTGTAAAGATTATCTAGAAGTCATGTGTAGATGACATTGAAATTTTTTTAAGTATCAATGTTACATTCAAACAACAATACAAGGAATACAATACCTCTATCATTACACATTTCATTCAAGGATCAAGTATAGTCTATTTGATAATCTTTCATTATAAACATTCTTACCATGATAAGTGCGGGAAGTACCATTAAGGTATTTTAATATTCTTCACTTTATTTCAAAATTATGATGCATTAAATGATTTTTTTGATGCTGTAGAAAAGGGAGACCTTCAAGAAGCTTACATATATAAAATTTTATATTTCTTTTTTTATATTTGAAACTGATTTACAGAAACCATATATTTAAATAATTTCAGTCAAATCAGTAAGAAGCTTGTATAAAAAACACGCTCAAGACTATGTATCAATATTATATATAAGAAATAACTTTTTTTTGAATTATTGATTCTTCCATTGATATAATCCAAGATATATGATGAGATTTATAGAAAATGAACTAGATGATTTTTAAGAAATCTTGAGGTACCATTGGGACGCATAAACACTTTATAACTAAAGGCAATGCTAATGAGAATAATTTATGACCTCATTGAAGTGATGAATGTGAGTTACCCACACCTTTTTTCTCCTTAGTTTGAAAAATGGAATTTCAGGGGTGAAATTTATTAATGGGGGATGGTTGTAATGACCTAAACCTTCATGATAAAATTTCCCTTTCTTATATTTTATTAAATGTCTTATGGATATAAAAAACATGTGCACTTTTTTATTGGGTTTAAGTAACTGTTATGTAACATTACGGTTGATGATATAATAGTTAAACAGTGATCACATGACTAGTATATATATATAAGGTTTTTCGCAAATCCTTTTAACATAGAAAATGGAAGTGATGGCCTCGAACAGTAGGATTGTTCACTTTGAATCCCATTTATTTGATATTTTGAGGGAGATATCATTTATGGGCTTCTCCCAAGACCAAGACCAGTCCAATATCCAGTAAATAAATCCTGTGAAAATTTGTTTATAGTAGAACTTCAAATTCATCTATATCATGACCGAAACCATGTTCACCAAACGACCCTTAGAATGCCCCACGTTCAAACAACATACTCTTAGGGAATATGTTGGTGTAATAAAGGGTTATATCACAAAACCATAGAATTATGTTTCTATGAATTATTTTCATATATAATTAAATATATATATTCATTTTATTATAGTTACTTTGAAAATGGTTTTTAAAAGAACAAATAGAATTTTTATTTAATATTTGAATTAAATTAAGGAATATATTTTGATGAATTAATGGATTTTTATTTAGAAATTATTTTAATAAAATATAATTACAAAATTTCTTTTTATTACATATAAATTATCTTATAATTTTATGAATATAATTTTGATTTTTATAATGGTCTGAGAACTCTTTTTTTCAAAACCCATGAATTGTCAATAAATGTCAATTTTCATTTAAAAAAAATTCAAATTTTACGAAAATTATTTAGATAAAATTAATATAATTTTTGTATTCAGGATGTTGAATTAATCCAATGGAAAAACTTTCACAATTTTCTGAGACAGTTGAATTTTTCAGTAAAAATTAAATACCGTTTAAATATATAATGTATTTTATGAAATTAAAATGACCCAATAGTGATGTAATAAAATACTATAAAAGGCCTATTTTAGAAATATATGTTTCACCTTTAATGTAATGTGAATATATATATATTTTAATTAATTGTATTGTTCCTTAGTGGACCCTCCAAGACTTATAGAATAGTTTTACTGTTTAAATGGATTTTCTTGAGAGTATGACTCACCTCCACATAATAAAGCCTAATATTTTAATAAGATAGTCAATTGGCCTTATAAAATGATATTTTCAACTCCACACTATCAAAAAAACATTTCCAAAAACCATGGTATGGTTTGTGGGTTTTTAACATATTGTGTAGTGTCCAGAAGTTAAATAATAAATAATTCTCACTCATTTCCTATATAAACCCAACTGGTATCTCATTCCTCTTCACTCAACCGATTTGGTGCTTGTCCAACCTCTTTTCTACTGTATATAGAATCCTCCCAAGGTTCCCCAAGCTCCCAATAATCCTCTCACAAGCCTCTTCTAATCCTTCAGGGACACACATCCAACTAAGGGATCCTCACTTTTCTTCCTTCATTATTTATGTCCCAGATTTCATATATTGTAATGCCCTTTTATTTTCAATTAAAAATGTTGGGGTATGTTTCATAACCTCCCCTATAATTCTCTAATTATTTTTTAATGATAATATACCACTTTCACTCCCATTAATCCGTCCCATTACACCCATTACCATATCGAAATTCTGTAAGGGATTTATCTCTCATCATTTACTTTGAAGAAATTCTTTTATATTTGCATCTTAATTATATTATATATGTTGGGATATTATGTTCCACAAACCCCTCATTATCCATTTCATTTATAAATTATGAGATACCCATTTCCCTCTAATCATCTTTTTTTATGATTTCTATTTCACTTCGTTATGCAGTCGAATCTACACTAAAAATTCCCATGCCAAAATCATCATGTTAGTGAATTCCATACTCATTTAACTATCATGGATATTCAAATTTATTCACATGTACATTTTTATTGTGGACTTACATTTATGTATAAAATATCTCTAATTCATTGAATAAATTATAATGTTTAATAACTCCATGTTGTATGATTTATGTGGCATACTTATGCATGAAATGAAATGATTATGAAGGGTGTTTCCTGGTAGCGCTAAAATGCATTGGGTAAAGAATAGAATCATGAATTGTCATGTAAAATGTGTTTTTACTCATGATATATCAAGTCAAATGTGGGATTACTCATTATAATTCATTTTCAAAGAGGGATGACTCATCATCTATGTGCAATGAGCTTTGGATCATGCTAATATCGTCTTAAATGTTGTTGCTACATTTCCATGTTATGACAATCATGTTATATCAAGTCTTTATGTTCATGTTTCATTTATGCATAATTGATATGACTATTGCCTAACATGTATTTTATTCTTCAAGTTAAGCCTTGTTTACTCTTTTATTGGGCTTTATAGCTCACCCTTTTCTTATGTATGCCCTCAGGTTATCCCATGCAGTGCTAAGTACGAAAGAATGTTGTGATCATGTAAAAGAAGTTCTCAAAAAATATGTTTAACTGGATGTATTGAGATGTCATTTAATGTTCTTAATATCCAAATACACTAGACATGTCGATCCTCAGAATTTTCTAAAGTGTAATTTTATGTAATAAATCTTGTTTAAGTGTGTAATAAATAGCAGGGTTGTTATAGTTGGTATAAAACAATATGTTTAGTCATTTTTGGGATTAGGATTAGAAAACCCTAGTGAAAGCCTTAGGGATAAGACTATTTATAATATAAAATATCTAAATTTTGGTGAGTATAGAGTAATTGATTTATCAGAAAAATATATCCATGTCTCGATATAAACATATAGAGATTTATATGGGACGGATGTATATAGGGGTAAAACATGAAAACCCCCTTTGAGTTAGACTCAAATGAGAATTGGTGCACGACAACAGGCCTTGCTGATCTTCTGGTTCGATAATCTTGTGTGGTGTTCTTTGGTAAATTAATAGTCATAGTATAAAAAATTATTAACGGAATAGAAAATAACCCTATGAATATATGTTTGGAAATAGATCTCATATCACCTGATTGAAACTTTGGCTATCACAAGCTATGATATATTATTTAATTTCATGTTTATCCTTCTATGCCCAATGTTTTCTTTTGTACATTTATATTATCAATGTATTAAAACCACTTAATTGTATTTTATTTTTCTTGTCAAAACAGGGATGGAGGAATATCACGAAGAACTCTTCTCTCTCTTCCTAAATAACTACATTCAATGATTATCCAAGAGCCAGGTATATATGTCTTTAATAATTTTTAAAATATCCTTGTTATGCTCCAACAACATTATAAGGAATCCAATACCTCTAGAATTTCATGATTCTTTTAATCATTGAGTACTATCTATTAGAGAATCTTTCACTCTCAACATTCTTATAATGCTTATCATGGGAAAGACCATTACAGTAATTTCAAATTGTTCACTTTATCTAAAAATTATGATCTCCTAAATGATTTTTTAGATTTTGTATAAGAGGGAGACCTCCGAGTATCTTATATGTATCAAATTATAGAATTCTTTCTTCTAGGAAATTGAAAACTGATTCACCAAAACTCTATTTTTAAATTTTTTAAGATGAATCTTTATGATAATTTTATAAATGACATGTCCAAGACTATGTTTCAATATTATATATAGGAAATACCTTTATTAGGATATATCGATGATTCCATTGATATAATCAAAGATGGATGATGATTTTTTGGGAAAAGGAAGTAGTTTATTTTTTTTTAAATCAGGAGGTACCATTGTGACGCTTGAATAATTTGTACCAAAAGGCAATGCTAATATGAAAGAATAATGACCTCATTGAAGTGATGAATGATATTCCCGCAACCTTTTTTCTCTGTAGTATGTAAAGGAAAATTTTGGGTGTAAAATTTCTTAATGGGGGAAGGTTGTAAAGACCCAATCATTATTTAATAAAATTCTCTTTCTTTTATTTTATTAACTATTTTATGGATATAGAAAAACATTATATTTTTTATTGGGTTTAAATTACCATTAAGTAACATTGTTGTTGACAATATAGTTTTTGAACAGTGATCACTACACTAGAATATATATGCGGTTTTAACAAATCATTTTGACACATACAAAGGAGGTGATGGCCACGACCTATATGATTGTTCCCTTTAATGAAAATTTATTGGAACTGTTGAGGGAGATGTCATTTATAGGATTTTCCCTAGTCCAAGCGAAAGTTGATTCCCAATAACTTATGTATGGACGAAACTGTTTATCGGAGAAGTTCATGCTCATCGAGATCACGACCCAAACCAAGTTCACTGAACGACCCCAAAAAATCCCCACTATCACTCACCATACTGTTAGTCCATATTCTGGTGTAATAAAGGGATATGTAACAAAACCATAGAATTATTATTATGTACATTATTATTTTATAGAAAAAAGAATATACATTCATTTTATTTCTGATACTTTGTAAATGGTTTTTAAAGAACATATCGTATTTTTAGTTAATATTTAAATTCAATTATGAAATATTTTATTGAATTAATAGATTTTATATTTAAAAAATATTTTAATGAAATATTATTACTAAATAAATTTTTATTAAATGTAAATGATCGTATACTTTTTATAAATATAATTGTAATTTTTATTAAGGTTTGAAATCCATTTTTGTCAAAACCCATGAATTTTCAATAAATGCCAGTTTTTATTTTAAAAGTCAACATTCACATATTTATAAAATTATTTTTATAAAATTAATACCATCTAGGATTCACGATGTTGAAATTATCTAATGGTAAATTTTCCCAAATTTTTTGTGACAATCAAATATTTTGGAAAAAATCAAATATCCTTTAAATATATAATGTGGTTTATGACAACATAATGACCCAATAGTTAAGTAATAAAATACTATAAAATTGATATTCATCCAATATATTTTTTCAATTTAAAATAATGTTTTTATAATTTTTCTGATTTATTTTATCATTCCTTAGTGGAACCTCCAAGACAGAAAAAATATTCAAACTTTTTAAAATGATTTAATTGAGAGTGTGACTAACCTTCACATTAGAAAGCCTAATATTTTAATAAGTTTGGACATTGGACTTATAAAATAATGTTTTACACTTCATTTGGGAATATACCATGGGTAAAAACCATGGGATGGTTTGTCGTTTTGATGTGTCTAATGTGTAGTTTCCAAAACCTAAATAATAAATAATTTCATCTTATTTCCTATATAAACCCACCCAATTTACCATTCCTCCTCACACAAACCATTTAGAGAACCATGAATGTTAAAATTTATTTTCTAGAATATTTTTAATGTAGGTTGTTTCAAATACCATTGTTGAAAATATTCTAGAGTTTTTTAAAAGTGATTATAGAACTAATCTACCTGAAAATTATTTCCTAGAATATTTTTTATGTGTATTTTTTAAATAAATGATTTCTAAAAATGAAACATGGTAATTTTAATGTCATTTTTTGAAATAACCAATTTTAATAATAATAACATAACATGGTATTTTCATATTTTAATTGATCACTTTCAATTTATCATTCCATTATATAAATTACACCCATCGCACACACAAAAAAATCATTTTTCTACAGCATGCTCACATTATTTTGATTAAATACAAAAAATATATATCACATAATACAATATTCCACTACATTATGAAAGTCCTTTAGAAACCAGCAAAATTGACTAATAAAGGTCACGAGTCAGTGAAATGGAATTTTTTAAATGGCAGTTACATTTAGATAGTCATTTTTACATATAGAGACAACCATTAGGAAGTCACTATAGGCTAACCTTAATATGTGAATTGTGACTATTAAATGGGAGTTTCTATTGGACTATCGACGATGGATAATACCGACCACCATTTGAAAAATCCTTATAGTATTTTTTATAGTGGCCGCCAAATGGTATCCCATATAGGCAGGCCACATGACATCTATAGTAACTGCCTATTGGAGTCCTCTATAGATAAGTTATTTCAAAAAAATCAATATTGAAAAAAACAATAATGTTTCAAATATTAAAAAAATTATTATATAAACTATAATTTCATAAGATCTTAAATTAACATGAACAATAATTTTCAAAAATCTCTACCTATCAACTCATATAACAGAAAATATAAATTAAAATTAAAATTTATTATATTAAATAGAAAATATCCAAAATATAATAATTTATATCTTGTAGAATATTTCGATTGAAAATTATTACAATAAACAATATATGTTCATTTGATTTTAAATATATCACATGTTTCAAATCATTTTTAAAATTTAAAACGAGTTTATTCAGTCCATCTAAGCACACTGCACATCTGAGTGATGTTTCATCTACTCAAACACATAAAAAATATTAAAAAGTTTTTCATCTTAGAATTTTACATCATTATGAGGTTTTCATTAATTCTTTTGACTATTACACACATTTTTTTAGACACTAAATTTTATTTAGTCATCTTCAAAAAAAACACCACTAATTGTTGGTCTATTGATTCTATAATTTCAAAAATCACTCTCAAAATGTTTTCATAACATTTCATGATAATCAGATATCATTTTATGCTTTTTGATCCCATATTGTACGTTTTAAAGTCCATAGAAAATTTAAAAAAGTTTTTAATATGTAATTTTAAAAAATTGCATGTCAAATTCACACGTTGTCATAAAACAAAAATTAAAAATAATACAGATATGGTTTTATTTTGATTTCATGTCATTTAGATGTTGGTTTGTATGGTTTTGACCATTACATGCATATTTTAGTGTTTTAAAAAACCAAATTTATATTATTATTCATCCTAAAGAAATAACTCTATAGATTTATGTTTATTATAATGATAAACATCAATAATCACCCTATAGTTTTTTTTTGTTTTTTCTCAGATTAATGAGATGTTTTTTGCCTAGTTTTGACCCCCTAACACATGTTTTTAGAGGTCTCCAGGACATTTAAAAATTACTTATTTGTTCATTCAACACATATCACACAACTAATTTATGTATTATCTCAAAAAAAGACTAAGATATTATTCTTATGATTTAAATTCATTAAATAGTCATTTTCTTTGGTCTTTACTATTACATGCACATTTTAGTTTTGTAACACACTAAGAGTGTGTTTTTTTTTCATCCTGAAAAAATTACAAATTAGAAATATATTATTTCAGTTCCATCATTTCACAAACCACTCTAGGATTGATTTTATATGATTTGATAGAAATCAAATGTTGTATCCCTTTTTTAAATCCTCTAATGCATGTTATTAAAGGCCACAAATCCTTATATCCTACATTTTAGGCCACTCTAGGTACACCACATATCGGAATAGAATTTATTATAGTTAAACATTCCAAAAATAATAAAAATACTGTATACCTATGATTTTACACCATTAACAGTTCTTTTGTTATGATTTTGACATTTACACACATGTTTTAGTGGATTAAAAACTAAATGTATGTTTCCTCTAATCCTAAGAAAACAAAAACATGGTTCATTGTTTTGGCAATTCTATATATTTAAAAATTCGTTCAACAGTTATTGATTCATAATTAATTCAAAATAGGATTTAATTTTGTGGTTTTAACCCCCCCACCCCACCCCCAATTCATGTTTTCAGAGTTCATCAAACCTTTAAAATCTAATTACATGGATCGTCCATCCACACCACATGTCTGATTGACATTATATAAACTAATACACATAAAACATAATATTAAGACTATATTACTATGATTTCATGCCATTTTGGTGTTGTTTGATATGGTTTTTATCATTATAAGAACATTTTAGTGTTTTAAAACTTGGAAAGTTTATTTCTTGTAATCTTGGTCAATAGACACATCATATTGGCATTCCTTCAGTTCTAAAATTTCAAAAATCACTCTATTGTTTAATATCATATCATTTAAAGTATATAATATGTTTTATGCTTCTTTATAACCCATGACAGCAATTTTTAAAGGATATTAATTCATTAAAAACTACTTATTCAATTTTCCTGTGCACACTTCTAGTCTGATTGACTTGTCGTCTTATCATAAATATGAAAAACTATAAAAATATGATATTAATATTATTAAAAAGAATTAAGAGATTTTTTGATATTCTTTTTACCAATACCTATATTTTTAAGTGTTTTAAAACATGAAATGTGTGTTTCTAATCATCCCAGTCATAAAACTCTTCAATGTAACATTGCTTCAATTCGAAAATTTCAAAAAGCAGTCTATTGTAATTTTTGTATGAGTTCATAGTAATGAAAAGTGATGCACTTTTTTATGCATTTGAGAATATTTAAAACTACATTATTAGGCTGTTAAAATCATATAACATGTTATATTTTTGATCAATCTTCTCATACACATAAAAAATACATTGACGGAATTCTTATGATTTCACATCATTCATATGTCATGTACAATGTTTTTACCATTAAATTCATGTTTTAGTAATTCAAAAAAACTAAAAGTATTTTTCTAGTCAACCTAAGAAGTTGACCCCCTAGATTAAATAAAATTGACTCTTAAATTTTAAAAATCACTCTACATTTGTTTTTATATGATTTTACAATAATGAGTGTTTGTAGAGACCCAAAGCCTATGTACATGGACATGACATTACATTTGCGGAATACTTGATACATAATGAAAACAAACACACAAGGACCGTAATAGTTTAGTGTCTTTGGAAACTCGGAGAAAAAAATCTTCTAATCGTGGTGAAAGATCTTCAACATCTCCCATAAAGATCTTCCCCTTTTTGTTTTCATACCTAAAACCTAGCTTTTAATCCTGAGGAAAAGAAAACATATAAAAGGGTGAGCTCAAATGATCAGTAAGGGTAAGCATAGAGAACATAAAACAATCCATAAACATTTGAATGCAAAAACATAAACATAAAATTTAAACATCAAAATCATGAGCAAAGACATAAATCCTGGAAGTACGTAAGGCATATATCATAAAGAAACATTAATCCTGATAAAATAGCATGGGATGAAATCATGTAATTGTGGCAAAACATTAAGCACAAGGCATTGCTTCCAAGACCATCTTAGTGGACAAAGTCCCTTTCTGAATCGAGTTCACTCTTCGATCTAGTCCTGTAATTAATCGGATTAACATACTGTTCCATCCCTGTCTATCTCATGAGATATAAATCTTTACCCAATTCATTGGAGAGAGATATAGGTCCCACCCATCTCATAGTGAAATCATTCTTACTTGTGCCACAAAATAAACATACATCATTCATAAAAACCCAACGAAAAGAAATGGGTTACATAAACATCATCCCATCATCACATAATCCATATAAAAGAAATGGATATCATCATCATAATAAAAAAATTGAAACCATGAAAATCATAGAGACATTATACTTGAAGCATACACTTATGAAATATTGTTATCTTAGATGAAAAATGGTTTTGATAAAACCCTTGAAATGAATTCTTGAGGAAAATACCCTTTCTTTGTAAAAATCATTTTACTTTTACAAAATGTCATGAAATTTTAAAATAAAAGTATTTTATTGAAAATATACATGAAATAATTTTGTTGAAGCTTTATGAAAATAAGGCTTTATAAAACCGTAAAATTTTTTACATGCCGTGTAAGTTAAAAACACTTTCTAATCGTACTTTTGTCGGAAAAGTCAAAAAGTACCTCGTATTGAAAATGACAAAAGATTCCTTCCATACCATGTGGTAAAAGGTTAAAAATGAATTTAAACATACATGTAAGAATAGTGAACATTTTATAAAAACATTTTGAGAAATTATGGACATGGATGATAAACATAACCCCAGAAAATACTTAAGTATAATCAATCTCGGATAAAAATGAGATTGTGAGATTTTCCCTTACCTTATGTCCGATATTCATTGTACGTATCCGAACCTCCTATATAATGATTTAAATAATGTCATTGACTTATTACATAATCATATTCAATTTAATGATATCATATATGGTTCACTTATGACTTTATATTACCCGTTCTTTTGTAAATTCCATGTTAAAGAAGCGTTTTGGGTAAAATCGTTTCATTTATCGTTGGTGTTTGGACTTGTTGTTCTTGAAAATATTATTACTTATATCATGATTTACATACTTATAGAATATAAAAAATGATTTATATATCATATATATTCAGTATATATATATATATAATAGATAGATTAATGAAATAAAACACACCGTTCATGGAGACGGTAGTCCGTACGTACGCATGAACGTTGTTTTCCATTCCTTATTGTCTTGAATGGAAGTAAGTAGATGACATACATATATATATACACAAATACAGTAGATTTATCATGTCATATATTTCATTATTATTCATTATATACACTTTATACTCATTCTTGAAAGGTTAACATGGAGAATGAATCTCATCGCGTCGTGGAGATGGTAGTCCGTACGTACGCACGAGCGATGATATCATTCCCATGTTCGAGGAATTGTGTTGAAGTGTATGTATACTATTTCAGTATCAATATCACTTTATAATAATAATATATAGTTACTCATTACACCATTATACCCGTCCAATTAAGGTGGTGGCGGAAAATAGATTACACCACGGCGTGGAGACGGTATTCTCTACGTACGCACGCGCGGTGATTTCATTTTTACATAGGATGGATAGAAGGTGAATTAGATTTGTTTCATATTTATAATAACATATAAGTATATAAGTAATACTGATGTTATTACTTTATCATGATACATCTAAAGAAGAAGAAGTTGAAGAAGAATGAAATTGAAAAAGATCGGTAATGTATATTACCTCATTTTGAAGCGCCCCTTCTTAAACTTCTCTTAGAGAACTAAGGATGGTATTTGAAGAAGACCAGGACCTCTAGGGTGATACTAGGGCAGTGTAGAAGAGATTTCGACCGGGTTTGTTTGATCTTGAATGCTCAAATTGGTGTGTGGAGGAGAGGGGGGTGAGGTGCCCTTTTTTAAGGAGGAGAGGGGCACCTTAGGAAAATCTGAAAATATTATTTTATATTAAGGTCAAATTCGGTTTATAATGGTTCCAAAGGGTCTTATTTCAAAGATAATGTGGGTATGGGTCGAAATCCTCTCATCAAATAGGATTTAGAAAAGTTTAGGTTATTATTTTAACCTTATCAATTAGATTTAACTCTAAGTTAAATAATTTAACTTTTACTGTGTCTTTTTGTTTTCTTACACTATATGGTTAATAAACTTACCATAATATGCCAAAAGAACCCCAAGTTGTTTATTATTAATATATATATCATTATATGAGCCATTATTCTAAACCTTATATTTTTAGGAATTAAATAACATTTAATAATATAATATTTGTTTTAAAAACTAATTTATGTCAATTTTGATACTATTTGGTACATGATTTTTATGAAATTCATAACAGAATGGTAAGTTCAAACCAAGTTACTTAACTCAACACTAAAATGTCATATTAACCTAGAAAACTAGTGTAAGTCATTAAAAGTCTCAAATTACATTTATTTGGGCATTTATAACATCAATTATGTTAATATTTTCTTAATAAGGTAATTACTGCATCATCGTTGTGTCATAAATAAATTAAATTATTTAAAGTCTAAAAATTATTAATAAACTACCATTATGTAGTAAATGGTTTTAGATTTCTAATGAATATTTATAATTGAATTTATCTTATGTGTAACCCTATATTAAAAATGTTTTTAGTTTTTAAACTTTGATTTTAACTATTTTATCTCTTCTTTAAATAAAATAATATTAAATGTCCTAATCTAATCCAAGTGGACCTAAATAGTCATATTATATTCATAAGTTTGTTTTTGGTCTAAATACACTTATCCAATAGAATTAAGACATGAGTTAGGGTAATAGTAATGTCATTTTTACCTTTAATTACCCTGTTTACTATTAACCGCGGTAAATAAAAGTAAAAAGTTACTATTCCCCAAAAGTTATTTTCATCACATTGAACCAAATTTTACATACTGTTATCAACCGTGTCTCTCGGATTTTCTAAATTCCTTTCACAGAAGCGGTAAAATTAAGTTTTATGAAAAATTCAGTTTTTTAACTACCACTTAGTGGTTTCACTATTCATCAAAAATTGATGTTTTTCCAAAAAATACCAAAAATTCAGCCTAAGCAGTATTTGATATTTGGAATTCAAAAATGATGTTCATTTTTTCAAATTCAAAACATAGAAGTGGCATTAATTAATTTAAAATTAATCCCGCTGTTGAGAAAACGGGTTTTAAAAGTTAAAACGTTGCAAAAAATTGAAATGATTTTACCTATGAACTCAATGTAAGATCAATGCTAATGACATAAATTATATTAAATGGTAAAAATATATTCTATTTATACATTAAAAGCAATAAATATTTTAATTTAACCATATAAAGTATTACGATGAAGAAATTTGTTTTTGATTAAAATATAGCGTGTTTTTACTATTCATCCAAATATAAAAGTTACCAGAATAATATGAAAAATTTATCCAAAGTAAATTTTTATATCCTGATTCCAAAGAAGAATTATTTTTGTCAAATTGAACTTATTAAAATGTCAAAAACTAGATTTAAAGTGGGTGCGCCATCAAAAGGCGGTAAAACTGCATTTTTTTGAAAAATACTTATTTTACCCGAAAATTTTATTTTGTTATCCTTACATGTTCTAGAAAATATGTAGGGTGAATAATAATGTTATAAAATTTAAAATTCAGTTAATACTATTCATAACGGCTTGTTTATTATAATAATATATCGTTGTTTAGTAAAACTCGATATTTCGTACAACACACGCTATCGAGGGAGGCCGCGATTGCATGTAATGCAAGCCAAGCCAGGGATGTGTGTAGTGAAAGCTCACATTGGTGTTGCGTATTACATAATTCAAAACTTATTTCATTTATACATTAAACAAAATCTATACTTAATGTTGTGTAGAATAATTTCTACAAAACGAACTTCAAATTTTGTGTAACACGAGCCAAGAATAGTGTTGTGTATACTGCAAGCTAATACGGTGTCACATATATCACAAGCTAATTTTAGTGTAGCGTACAACACAAGTCATCAATTAAATTAAAAGAATATTTTTCATAAATTCTTGGGGTGTTACATTCTACCCACCTTAAAATGAATTTCGCCCTCGAAATTCGTCGTGGTTATAAATGGTCTACTACTTGAAAGTTTCTTTAATAGAAACCCACATCGTAAAAAGGGAATACCAAAACATATCATTAAAAAACTAAAGTATGAAATGCAATTCGTACCCAAATTAACTAATCACTGGGTTTCCATATAGGTGAAAATATGGATATGGAAGAGAAATCTAATCATCGAGTTCTGATGGAGAGTGGTAGAGAACATGGCTATGAAAAAGCCAACAATCACACAGCCATAGATTTCTGATGATCTAAGGTACCATCTGATTCATCAGATATAAGAGCACTAGGATAACATTTTTGGTTTTCAAGATCATTTCCATAAAGTTGATGAATTAAAAGAAATACTTATATGATTTTGGTAAAATTTCACTGTTGTTTGTGCCTTGAACAATTTCCACCTCATCTCTTAAAGAAATGAAGTTGAATTTGTCTTCCGTGAAGTATTAGCAGATCAAGCGATAGAATGATTGGTTATTCCGTCTATTTTATACGAAATGTTAGAAAATGTTATCAAATATAAATAAGTCCATCTATGGTGAGTTTATCATATACGATTCCAAAAATGGACTTATACTTCATCTATCATACCGCTTAATAACATAAAACTAGTTTTTACTAACTAGGGACTTCCTGTAGGCCAGTGGTATGGGACAAAGACCTATTGCACTTCGGTTGTAGGTTCGATTCCCACAGCCTTGTCTGATGCGACGGGTTTTCACACGTCCTAGGGGTTGTCCCTTTTTCTAAAATTACAGTATTATAACATTCCTGCAATAATATCAAAAAAAAGTTCTAGCCTTAAGAAATTCTATCTGCTGTCCAACTTAATCCATTCCAACATTTAGGCTTATCGAAAATACTTATGTTCAATATTATAGTATAAAGAAAACGATTACTATAAATGTCATAAACCAAGTATCTGAATACCATCTTTTATTCCCCATATATCATACGATATATCTTTTTGGTCACATTCCAACCATGTTAATACCTTAATCATGTACTTTCTTGAAAAATGAATACCCATTGAACCTTAGTGAAAACACAAATTTTATCATAAGTTAACTCTTTCCACATACCAAAATTCCAAAATTCTGTATAGTCAAACCATGATATCACTTAGTCCATATATCAATCATGAGCTCATGAATACTATCAAAAATCTCACTATCTCCTTGTGCTTTAATTATGCACATATCATCTGTCTTCCAAAAATATTTGAATAACCATTCTTGGTTACTGGTACCATTCAACATATAAATTCAAATACTTTAGGAGAAACAAAAGTGTAACAATCCTTAGATGTGTCTTTATTCCATAGTACCATACATTATTCTTGATAAATAGACAATCATTACACTACCTTCTTAAACCACTGACTGATCTTCATCATTTCTTCTATCTCATATATCATTTGTAGTCTCTTCATCATCATCCACATAAATACTACCCATGTGACCATGCTGATTCTTTTTATGAGCTTTTCCCTTAAGGCACTGGTTTTCATAATGCCCATACATCCCACATTTAAAACACTTAACCATTGTTGATTTCTTAGCAATACCATTATCCTTCTCCATGGTGTTAACTGAACCTTTTCCTTTACAATTACTAGCATTGTGTCCTTCTTTTCCACACCCAAAGCATCTTCCAGTTCCTTTGAAACATTCTCCTTGATGCCTCTTCCCACATGATTTACATGGAGGAAATTGAACTTTCTTTCCTCTATAATCATAATGAAACTCCATCTGTCTCTTATTAGCTGAGTCGGGAAATTTACCAAAGTTGAGATTATTGATCATATTATGAGATTGGTGATTAAGAATAACAACGATGTTTCTCCTTCCAAATCCCATTTCATTTTCTTGATCATTAAGAATATCATTCCATTTTCCATCATATTCTTCATTATCGTGAATCTTCTAGTTTCCAGCCATTTTCTAAAACCCAAATAGAATAGTGTGAGAGGCAAAAATCAGGATAGGTAAAACAACACAATAAAGGGGGAGTACCATTAATATCTAACATCTTAGGTTTAATTCTAAGATCGTTACCGTAATTCTAGGACTATAACCTATACTTATACTTATCTTTAGTGATATTACTAATCCTTAGGGGCATCCCTAGACATACCTTAGAAATATCTCTAGGGATCTCACTAAAGTTCTCGCGTCCTAGTTTCCAAACTTTAACTAAACCTTTCCTCTGATACCAACTGTAGAGACCCAAAGCCTAACGTACGTGGACATGACATTACATTTGCGGAATACTTGATACATAATGAAAACAAACACACAAGGATCGTAATAGTTTAGTGTCTTTGGAAACTCGGAGAAAAAAATCTTCTAATTATGTTGAAAGATCTTCAACATCTCCCATAAAGATATTCCCCTTTTTGTTTTCATACCTAAAACCTAGATTTGAATCGTGGGGAAAGGAAAACATATAAAAGGGTGAGCTGAAATGCTCAGTAAGGGTAAGCATAGAGAACATAAAACAATCCATAAACATTTGAATGAAAAAACTTAAACATAAAATTTAAACATCAAAATCATTAGCAAATACATAAATCTTGGAAGTACGTAAAGTATATATCATAAAGAAACATTAATCCTGATAAAATAGCATTGGAAGAAATCATGTAATTGTGGAAAAACATTAAGCACTTGATATGATTTCCATAGCAGCCAAGGCATTGCTGCCAAGACCATCTAAGTGGACAAAGTCCCTTTCTGAATCGAGTTCACTCCTCATTCCAGTCCTGTACTGAATCGGATTAACATACCGTTCCATCCCTGTCTATCTCCTGAGATATAAATCTTTACCCAATGCATTGGAGGGAGATATAGGTCCCACCCATCTCAAAATGAAATCATTCTTACTTGTGCCACAAAATAAACATACATTATTCATAAAAACCCAACGAAACGAAATGGGTTTCATAAACATCATCCCATCATCACATAATCCATATAAAAGAAATGGATATCATCATCATAATAAGAAAATTGAAACCATGTAAATCATAGAGACATTATACTTGAAGAATACACTTATGAAATATTGTTATCTTAGATGAAAAATGGTTTTGATAAAACCCATGAAATTAATTCTTGAGGAAAATATCCTTTCTTTGTAAAAATCATTTTCCTTTTACAAAATGTCATGAAATTTTAAAAGAAAATAATTTTATTGAAAATATACATGAAATCATTTTTTGGGAGCTTTATGAAAATAAGGCTTTATAAAACCGTAAAAATCCTTACATGCCGTATAAGTTAAAAAAACATTCTTATCGTACTTTTGTCGGAAAAGTCAAAAAGTACCTCGTATTGAAAATGACAAAAGACTTCTTCCATACCATGTGGAAAAAGGTTAAAATGACTTTAAACATACATGGAAAAGTAGTAAACATTTTATAAAAACATTTTGAGAAATTATGGACATGGATGATAAACATAACCCCAGTAAATACTTAAGTATAATCAATCTCGGTTAAAAATGAGATTGTGAGATTTTCCCTTACCTTATGTTCGATATGCTTTGTACGTATCCGAACCTCCTGTATAATTATTTAAATAATGTCATTTACTTATTACAGAATCATATTCATTGTTATGATATCATATATGGTTCACTTATGGCTTTATATTACCCGTTCTTTTGTAATTTCCATGTTAAAGAAGCGTTTTGGGTAAAATCGTTTCATTTATCGTAGGTATTTGGACTTTTTGTTCTTGAAATTTTTATTACTTATATCATGATTTACTTACTTCTAGACTATAAAACATGATTTATATATCATATAAATTCAGTATATATATAATAGATAGATGAATCAAATGAAACACACCGTTCATGGAGACAGTAGTCCATACGTACGCATGAACGTTGTTTTCCATTCCTTATTGTCTTGAATGGAAGTAAGTAGATGACATACATATATATATATACATAAATATAGTAGATTTATCATGTCATATATTTCATTATTATTCATTATATACACTTTATAATCATTCTTGAATGGTTAACATGGAGAATGAATCTCATCGCGTCGTGGAGACAGTAGTCCGTACGTACGCACGAGCGATGATATCGTTCCTATGTTCGTGGAATTGTGTGGAAGTGTATGTATACTATTTCAGTATCAATATAAATTTATAATAATCATATATATTTACTCATTACACCATTATACCCATCCAATTAAGGTGGTGGCAGAAAATAGATTACACCACGGCGTGGAGACGGTATTCCGTACGTACGCACACACGGTGATTTCATTTTTCCGTAGGATGGATAGAAGGTGAATTATCGTTGTTTCATATTATAATAACATATCAGTATATATTTCATACTTATGTTATTACTTTATCATGAAACAACTAAATAAGAAAAAGTTGAAGAAGAATGAAATTGAAAAAGATCGGTAATGGATATTACCTCTTTTTGACGCACCTCTTCTTAACCTTCTTTTATAGAACTAAGGATGGACTTTGAAGAAGACCAGGACCGCTAGGATGATACTAGGAAAGTGTAGAAGAGATTTTTCCATGGTTTGGCCGAGATTGAATGCTCAAATTGGTGTGAGGAGGAGAGGGAGGAGGTGCCCTTTTATAAGGGAGGAGAGGGGCACGATAGGAAAATCTCAAAATATTATTTTATATTAAGGTCAAATTTGGTTTATAATGGTTCGAAAGGATCTTATTTCGAAGATAAAGTGGGGATGGGTCGAAACCCTCTCATCCAATAGGATTTAGACAATTTTAGGTTATTATTTTAACCTTATCAATTAGATTTAACTCTAAGTTAAATAATTTAACTTTTACCATGTCTTTTTGTTTTCTTACACTATATGGTTAATAAACATACCATAATAATCCAAACGAACCCCAAGTTGTTTATTATTAATACATATATCATCATCTCAGACATTTGGCTGAACCTTAGATTTTTAAGAATTAAATAACAATTAATAATATAATATTTGTTTTAAAAACTAATTTATGTCAATTTTGACACTATTTGGTACATGATTGTTATGAAATTCATAACAGAATCATAAGTTCTAAAAAAGTTACTTAACTCAACACTAACATGTCATATTATGCTAGAAAATTATTGTAAGTCATTAAAAGTCTCAAATTACATTTATTTGGGGATTTAAAACATCAATTATGGCAATATTTTCTTAATAAGGTAATTACTACATCATCGTTGTGTCATAAATAAATTAAATTATTTAAAGTCTAAAAATTATAAATAAAATACCATTATTTAGGAAATCTTTTTATATTTCTAATGAATATTTATAATCGAATTTTTCTTATGTTTAACCCTATATTAAAATTGTTTTAGTTTTAA
The DNA here is from genome assembly GCA_963277665.1 of Viscum album. Lineage (NCBI taxonomy): Eukaryota > Viridiplantae > Streptophyta > Magnoliopsida > Santalales > Viscaceae > Viscum > Viscum album. The sequence goes on from OY728133.1 coordinate 1,679,091,930, forward strand.
AACATTGATTTTAACTATTTTATCTCTTCTTTAAATAAAATAATATTAAATGTCCTAATCTAATCCATGTGGACCTAAATAGTCATATTATATTCATAAGGTAATTTTTGGTCGAAATACACTTATCAAATAGAATTAGGACATGTGTTGGGGTAATAGTAATGTCATTTTTACCTTTAATTGCCCTATTTACTATTAACTGCGGTAAATAAAAGTAAAAAGTTACTATTCACCAAAAATTATTTTCTTCTCATTGAACCACATTTTACATACTGATATCAACCGTGTCTCTCATATTTTCAAAATTCCTTTCACAGAAGCGGTAAAATTAAGTTTTATGAAAAATTCAGTTTTTTAACTACCACTTAGTGGTTTCACTATTCATCAAAAATTTAACTTTTTCCGAAAAATAAAAAAAATCAGCCTAAGATATATTTGATATTCGGAATTCAAAAATGATGTTCATTTTTTCAAATTAAAAACATAGATGTGGCATTCATTAATTTAAAATTAATCTCGCTGTTGAGAAAATGGGTTTTAAAAGTTAAAACGTTGCAAAAGATTGAAATGATTTTACCTATGAATTCAATGTAAAATCAAGGCTAATGACATAAATTATATTAAATGGTAAAAATATATTCTATTTATACTTCAAAACCAGCCAATAATATAATGTAACCATATAAATTATTATAATGAAAAAAGTAGCTTTTGATTAAAATTTAGCGTGTTTTTACTATTCATCAAAATATAAAAGTTACCAGAATAATATGAAAAATTTATCCAAAGTAAATTTTTATATCCTGATTTGAAAGAAGAATTTTATTTTGTCAAATTGAACTTATAAAAATTTCAGAAACTAGAATTAAAGTGGGTGCACCATCAAGAGGTGGTAAAACAACATTTTTTTGAAAAATACTTATTTTACACGAAAATTTTATTTTGTTCTCAAAACATGTTCTAGAAAATATGTAGGGTGAATAATAATGTTATAAAATTTAAAATTCAGTTCATACTACTCATTACGGCTAGTTTATTATAATAATATATCGTTTTTAGTAAAAGTCGATATTGCGTACTACACACGCTATCGTGGAAGGCCGCGATTGCGTGTAATGCAAGCCAAGTCAGGGATGCGTGTAGTAAAAGCTCACTTCGGTGTTGCGTATTACATAATTCAAAACTTATTTCATTTATACATTAAACAAAATCTACACTTAATGTTGTGTAGAATAATTTCTACAAGACGTAATTGAAATTGTGTGTAACACGAGCCAAGAATAGTATTCTGTAGACTGCAAGCTAATACAGTGTCACGTATATCACAAGCTAATTTTGGTGTAGAGTACAACACAAGACATCAATTGAATTAAAAAAATATTTTTCATAAAATCCTGGGGTGTTACAGTGTTTTTTTTGTATTGACCACCAGGAATATGTTTTTATAGGCCTCAAAACCTTTAAAAAGTCATTGGTATATCCATTAACACTACATGTATGAATGTTGTTTCATCTATACGTGCATGTCATAAATAATATAAACAAGATCTTCCTAGGAATACTTGTCATTAAAGGGTCTTTTTATTTGGTTCTGACCGATACATGAAAGTTTTAGTGTTTTAAATTATGAAAACTATGTTTCTAGTTATATCGATCTAATAACACCTCATATTTATTTTTGATCACTTACTAAAATTAATAAATCAATATATAAATATTTTTACGATATTTCATGATAAAGAATGACTTTTTTTTTGTTTTTACCACCTCCCACATGATTTTAATGTTTATTAAACCATTAATAAATTCATATTAGGTCATTCTAGGAACACTGCACATTGTATTCTTGTTTCATCTAATCATAAATGTAAAAAATAATATAAATATGGTTTCCATATGATTTCATGTCATTTGGACGTTGTTTTTCAATGTTTTCACCATTTCATATAATTGATTTTAAATGATTTCATGAAAATTTGTGTTTATTTTCTTTGTTTTAACCCCATGGAACATATTTTTAAATGCCATAAAACATTTATTAACTACTTATTAGGTTATTTCTATAACATTGTACATCATAATTATATTACATCTACTCATACACATATAGACAATATAAATATTATTTTACTATGATTACACATTATTCAAAGGTATTTTGGTATGTTTTTAGCATTACACACACATTTTTGTTTTTTAAAATACTAAGAGTGTGTTCTCAATCATTATAATTAAAATACACCTTGTATTGAAATTCCTTTAGTTGTTACATTTTTCAAAATAACTATATTATCATTCCATATAATTTAATAGTAATCCATTGTAATTTACTTGGTTTTGACTCCATAACACATGTTTTTAAAGGCCATAAAACCATTAAAAACTACTTCTTAGGTCATTCTAGGAACACCATATGTCAAATTAACATCCAGTGAACTCTTACATGTCAAAAAATATATTAATATGGTTATACTATAATTTAACATCTTTTATAGGTAATTTTATACGGTTTTAACTGTTGCACACATTTTTAAGTGTTTAAAACACTAAAAGTGTTTCTCTAATCATCTCAATAAAATTAAAACTCATATTGACATTTTTTTAGTCCATAGATTTCAAAAAATTCTCTGTGATTTTTTATCAGATTTTTTTGTAAATAAAATGATGTTTGTCAGTTTTGACCCCATCACACATATTCTAAAAGGTTGTCGAAACATTAAAACTTATTTTTAGGAAATTCAATGAACACCACGTTTCTAATTGATGTTTTGTATACTCTTACACATAAAAAATATTAAAAGAACATTCTCTCAATGATTTCACATCATTCGAGGGTCATTTGATAAAGATTTTTACCTTACAAGCATATTTTAGTGTTTTAAAACACATAAATTGTGTTTTTAATCATCCTAACAAAAATATAACGCATTTTGATGTTTCATTTGTTTTTAATATTAAAAATCACTCCACCATTTTTTATAATTCCATGGGAACCAACAGTATTTTTTTAGTTTGACCCCCTAACACAATTTTTAAAGGTCTTTAGTCCTTTAAATCTATCTTAATATATCGTTAATTGATCACTATATGCCCAATTTCATTTTTATACAAACACACATCATAAATAATAAAAATATAGTTTTATTATGATTTCACATTATACAACGATCATTTTTATGGCTTTGACTATTACATGAATGTTTTTTATTTCAAAATACTGAAAGTGTAATTTTGGACCGTAGGGTCAAAAATGTATTATATTGATGTTATTTCAATTCTTATATTTCCAAAATCACTATAATATTATTTTCATATGATTTCATGGAAATAGGATGTAATTTTTGTGATTTTTACCACCTAAAAAATGTTTTTAAATGCCATTAACCCATTAAAACTGCTTATTATGTTTTTTCAGGCCCCCACATGTCGTATTGGTGTTTCATATTATCGTACACGTCAAAAATAATAAAAATATGCTTTTAATATTATTTAACATCAATTTTTATTAATTTTATAGGGTTTATACAATTACACATATGGTTTAGTGTTTAAAATACTAAATGTTTGTTTCTTATCATTCTAATAAAAAAATCTACGATTGGCCTTCCATCCATTCTTAAATTTCACAAATCCCTCTATTGTTATTTTTTTATGATTTTCAGGATGTTAGAGGTCATATTCATGGTTTCAACCCCATGGAACATGTTTTTAAATACAATTTAATCCTTAAAACTTTCTTATAAGGATGATTCGAGAACACCTCATGTTTCATTCATTTTTCATCTACACATGCACTTCAAAAAAACAATGGGAGTTTTAATTTCATTTCAAATAATTAAGTTATACATTTCTATGGTTATGATCATTACAAGAATACATTATTTTCTAAGACTTTAATGTGTATTTCTAGGCATCCTAGGAGAAACAAAGCCTCATATTGTCATGATATCAGTTGCTGAATTTCACAATTTACTTTAAATTTTTCTATATGATTTCATGGAAATAAGAGCTCATTTCATTGGTTCTCACTCCCAGGATCATGATTTAATGGCTATTAAACTTTTTCAAACATCTTATCTAGTTCTTCTACACACAGCACACATCTGATTGATGTTTTTTCTACTCATAATAATCATAAAAAAATTAACAAGATTACTATCTGATGATTTAATGCTATTATAAGGTTGTTGATATTTTTTGAATGTTACATGTATTTTTTAGTGTTTAAAAAACTAAAATTTTATTTCTGGTCATCACAATCAAATGAATCCTCATATTGATGTTCCATCAGTTCCAAAATTTCACTAATCATTCTTACCTTACTGTCATATGATTTTATAGAAATTTAGGATATTTTATTGATTTTTGACATTAAAAATATAATGTAAGGTACTTTTATTATTCATTATAAAAAGTTTAAAAAAACCACACAATTAAATTATTCATCTAAAATGAAACATTAAATACTAAAATGGTTTTGTGAAATAAGTCATGCCTCAAGTATATCCCCATTAAAATCAACCATGAACTCATGATGATTTACACCACCTATATATAGATATTAAAACTTATATTAATATGATATATTATAATCATATCAACAAAATACACTATTAATATTGTTTTTTTCGTTTTTTATAAATGGAACCATGTGTGTACCAATAAAATAAAATTATTTAATTAAGTTATCTATATTGGATGACATCAATGTTAATCTCTCCTCATACTTTACATGTTGCTTCTGAAACGCATCATCAATACTACATTTTATAGTATGCATGAAATATATCAATTTGATTATGTTTGTATCCCTACATCTCAGCATGCACCCATCACATTCACTCTAACAATTTTATGTCATGGGACATATGTTCCATAATTCAAAGAGGAACCATTGCCATTCCACCCCATGTTATGCTGAAATATCACAATTATATGCATAGTACAATATTATTTCTCTTATACAATCTCTTCTTACTTTTCATCATACTTAGCATGTTCAATATTCATAATGAATTAATAAAAAAATATGAATAATTTATTTGATCACCCGCCCAAAGAGTTCCAGCAAGAATCCCCCTTACTAGGACCCATTCATCAGCTAGAATACACATAGGATATTGCTAAAAAAAAGTCATAGTGAATTGAAAAATAACTAATGATTAATTAAAAATTAGAAATGGATATGAGAACATATATATTTATATATAATTATAATAAATTAATATAAAAATGGAAAAAAATTCATACCAACGATATAAAGAGAACCACTAAAACCTTATTGTGATATACCAATATTTAAGAAAATACCATTAAATCAAGATATTTGTATACCTATGATTCACATATATTTTTACATATATGAAGCCTTTTAAATGTAACTGGAATAAAATACAAAATCTATTCCACTTTTCGTAAAAATTTATCATATCCATTTCAAATATCTCCTTGAACCAATGTATATATTGTTATTTTTAATTCAGAAGGAATGGTTTAGTGTTTGATCTGGATAGAAAGTAATATCTAGTTCATCTCATTCAATCATGAAACTTCACTTCTATAAATTTTCACAAAAACAATCTTGTTTAAATCAATTCTTATAAAGTAATCCTTCTCAACATGAAATTCCAATATAAAGGGATCAATTCTAACTCAATCATATATAATTGAATATAATTAAATTTTACAAATATAAATTTGAAATGATCAGGTTTTGTTTTGTGAACTATATTGACCCATTCACCTAACAAAAATATATTCTTTAATCCATTTCCATAAATAAACTCAATAATATCCATAATAAATCTAGAGCAATAACCTCTATTAATATATGTACTTCCAATACAAACATTCTATATTATGAAATTTGTGTCAACATTTATAATAATAGAAAGAAATCTAGTATCATAAAATTTCTTATAGAGATGAGTCTTAACAAATAGGCCATTAGATAGTTATTTGGGTTCTTTGGTCATTGTATGTACACTTGATTCATGCATCTTGGGTATCTATAAATTTCAAATAATTCAATAGAAAAAGAGCTATAAAAATACAACTCAGTTACATTATAAAAATATTAAATCACTTATATATATGTATTTGAGTCATTAATGACTCCTAAAATGTTTTTAAATGCATATTTTTTATATTATGGTCATTGACATGAGGCCTTTACTATTTGTAATTAGTGATATGAATCCTAAATTAAAACAAACTCATAGATAAATAAAAAATTAAATATTGGAAGGCATGGAATAATATATCAACATTGCAACTTATTATACTAATGGAATAATGAACGGATTGTTAAATAAAACATATTTAAGAGTTTAAACCCACATCATTTCACATATAATGAATTCTCCCTTTTTTTAATTAGACTACAATCAATATTGGACAATTTATCTAACATTGTTTCACTTTTATCCAAATATAAAGAATAATAATTATTACACTCATCCATCAAATATACCTTGGAAATTTAATATTCTGGATTATCTCTATTGTTCATATACCCTTTCAATGTATTTATGAATTAATCCGTTGGATACATCCTCTTGATTTGCACAAGACCTCCACCATTAAAGTCACTTGTTAAATTCATAGTTTTGTGAACCATGAAATCAATAAAATAAGGTTAAAATAGTTTCTCTAAGTGAAACTGTGTAAGAATAATCTTATTCTTTAGTTTTTTAAAATCACTCAAGTCACAATTACTTGAATATATATATTATAATAATTGGAAACATTTATCAATTTCTTAATTAAATGGGTAGTAAAATAGACACATATTACAATTTTGATTAACTTTTAGAGAAAAATATGATTATCATGCATTTTTTACCACCGTAATATCATAATCGCAACATTGCAGCATGTTGAAATATCAAATAAATAACCATCAAGAACCATTACATTCTTCAAAATTTATAGAATTATTACTTTCACATTTTAATCATTGTGTAATGTGAAGAATGAATGTATGCCCTATTACCCCATCTAACTATAATTGTAATGGTTTTATCAATGCCATTTCTTTCAAGTCATAATGAACATTCTCACTATCCCAAGATATCCCCTTTATTCAAAAAACGGTTCATAGAATATTATCACACATATTTTTTTAATGGGTATCACATCCAAATTATTCCATAGACTTTCATTTTTTTAATAAGTTAATTCGATGAAAATACTCTAATATATCAAAATACAGTTGTGTTTTCTATTTTTTGTAGAACTAGACAGTAATGTAAGAGAAAATAAATCCAAAAAAACATAAACTATGTTAATGTTTTATTCTCAAATTTTTTCAATAATTTAATCTTCAGATATTATTTATCATGATGGGTCATTCTCTCAATACCCATCAAATATTCACTGTCTTTTCTGAACCTGCGGAGTGAAGAATGAATTAATTATTGTACCTATCTCTATCCTGGTATTTTCATGATCATAAACACTTGCATATGTTTAAAATGGTCTAATTTATGTTATTTTGAGCATTTAGTTTGAATACCAAGTGATGGAAAACAATTACATCTTGAAGTTGTTTTTAGGTCTTGTTAAAGGGATTGGTTTATCTATTTTCATGTTTTAATTTTCTTGGAATCAGTTTAAATTATCCTTAAAATATGATATAATGAAGTAAAGGATTCCATATTGGAATATGTGCTTATGAAGATAGATTTGGCTCATTATTTCCATGATGGATGAAAGCCAAGTGTGTAGTAAGTCCACCAGTAATCTAGTGGAATAGGCAATATCATGGTCTCCGAGTACAAGTCCAGTAGCAAGTCGGTGGAGGTGTATCGGCTGGCTGTTGTCAGTTTCTATCATGAGCCTTCCTGGATACCCAAAAACAATGATAACTATGTCCACATTAACATAGAACAAAGGGAATTTCTGATCCCTAATGTTTTTTGATTATCACCTTACATTATACAATAAATTAGTGAGAAGAAATTTTACACAGAAGGGAAGAATATCTTAGATACCTATCAGTATGCTCAAAACAGCCCAAAAGATACAGTACTAGAAACCAAACAGGTCTATCAAAACCCAAATAGTACATCGTCTATATACCATAAATAGACAAGATAAACACCGTGTTCCAATGGTCAAGTCACTCCAACAACCAATGGATCATGAACATCACCCTCCTTCAAGTGGCACTTTTTGTTTTCTATAAACTGGAAGAAGAAAATCTACAATTTCTCAAAAGAAAAATTAGGGTGTGAGCTAGAAATACTAGTATGGTTTCACCAACTGTTCCATAATAAGTGTCCATAATGATAAATAGAATCATTCATTCAATCGGAATCAAAATCGGCACTGTAGTAAATATACATATTTAAAAAAACTTGATTCATTTTAGAATGATAAAAAAACTAAAACATGTATTATATAAATATTTTATATATAATAGTTTATAGAAATAAATAAGAATAAATAAATTAGTTTAAAAATAAATGAAATTTAAAATAAAATTAGTCGCAATAAGAACCATGGAAATCTTCATTGTGGCATGATGGTTTCTAGTTATAGGATCCCCACAATTCTCATATCAGTGATCACGACAAATATTTATACACACATCCCTCAAGCTCAGATTGAATAAGTCCATCAACATCACATTGGGGATATTATATTCCAAAGTATTTTTTCTAGAGTTTTAAAACATCAACATGTTCTTATGGCCTTAAATTCCTAGTGTGTTTGTCCCTAATAACCCACTAACAACCTTGGATCACATGTTCTCAATCATTCAATTGAAAAGGGGAAAATCTAATAAATTCAAATCAGTCGTCATAATTTCTTTCTTTTACTTTTCAAAATTCCACTTTACTTTCAAGATGAAAACATGGTTTTTTCATCAATTCATTTTTTTTAACATAAAACTAATCATAGTTTTTTATCAACTAAAATTAATATATTTTCTAAAATGAATTCAAAATTTCCATCAATCTAAAAACACAACCCAAATTCTAATTTTATTGGAATTGGTATTTTCCCCCTAAATACATACCATAAATTTAAAATTATAATTTTCATCAAATTTCATTTTCACAAATTAATTAAATGATATTCAAGTTTTAATGAATTGTTCAATCATTAATAGAACCACATACCATTTTCACAGAATCATAATACCCGTAATGGGACTCAAAAATGGAAAATTAAGGAACATATGATATATGAACACAAACTATAAAAGTGATTCAACAACACAGATTTTAGATCCATCAATACCATGATGATATATCAAAATCCTAGGAGAAATAGAGAGGGGCTAATTATATTGGAAGACCTCTTACCCAAAGAGATTCACTATAACCAACATGATGATCAATCCCCAAATAGGTAATCTTTAGGGATTTTAGATCTCCAAAATAAACTAGGAAGATAATTTATGTCAATAGTATGGAATCCTATAGGAATGAAATGATAATTTCATCCAAACAACCTGCTTAAAATAGAATCTCGTGATTTTAAATGGTGTGTAACCCCAATACACGCCGTGTAATTTCAGAGTCACACATAATCCAAAAAAATTATTTTTATTAATAAATAATAATTTTTAATTGTTATATAGTTTATATTTTTTGCACAGTGTGTAAAATTTCATGTTGTGTACCCATTTCAAATAATCTTCTATGTGATGATTATACATCATGTAACCCCATTACATGAGGTGTAAATCCCCAAACGTCTACGAAAACTATAGGACATTGGTTGAGAATTCAAAAAAAATATCTAACGTCACCACTATAATTATCCTACCAAATTCTTCTCGACCTTACCCAACCAGAGAAAATGGAAAACAAAAACAAAGGTCAAAACACACTTGATAGTAAGGGAATGGGGTTGTACAACCTCCCTGCCAAAAAGCCAATGAAGAATATTCCATGTCAAAAATGTGAGGAAACATTTCTCTCATTGGTGCCTCATGCTCCCACATGTCATGAGAATCGAAACCATATGGCCAAAGCATATGGAAAAAAGGTATCACTATCTCATGAAGTACCTTGGTCTAAGAATCATCAATCAAAACTGGATGCTTGACCATAGATAAATCAGACTCAATATCATGATCATTCTTTCTCAAAACATGATATGGTCCAAAAAGATACTTTCATTTCTATGATACATAGAGCACATCATGTATCTATGTAAACAATGGGGAATGTTCTAAATGGTAATCCACTTTCCCACAAGCATTATGACCTCAAAAGGTCCCAAAAAACAAGGAGAAAGCTTCCCTTTCCTCTAATGCCATCAATGACCCAAATTTGTTGAAGATTTAAAAAATACTAGGTCGCCATCTAAAAACTAAATTGTTCTATGATGATAATCAATCTCCGTCAAGATTGTGGATGCTGCCCCGAAGCATATCCTTGGGAATCTATATAGAACTCTTTGGTTTTTCATTCATCTATGTATGTTATCACATACAAAAATGAAATAGATATATCGATTCCTCATTAATCACTCAAAATTATAGATGTAAAATGGGGTTCTCTATCAAATACTATAGTAGATGAAACATTGTAAAAATGAATAATCTCTCTTACATAGATATTTCCCAACTTATAAACATTGGTTTCAACATGTATGGGAACAATGTGAGTTGATTTGGTAAACATATCAATCACAACCCATATCAAATTATTCATTCTATAATTATATTGAAACAAAAAAATTCTATATAAATATCACCAAAATTACATGTTGGTACTTGAAGTGGATGAAGCAAACCTGAAGGTCTTTGGTGATCAACCTTGACCTATTGGAATGTGTAACAATGAGAGACAAAGGAAACAATTCCACATCTCATATTCGGACACCAAAATCATAATCACATTTTATAAAACATATTTGTGTTTCTTTGGTGAAAAGATAATTTTGAATTATAAAAATCCCCCATCACTAATTTTCTCATGGATAGCGGCATAAAAAACTGATTCTGAATGCATTGAAGACTATTCGTGTATAAATACTAATCAGTAAGGGTCTTCACACCACAAATAGTGTCTCTAATTCTACATAATTCATAATCAAGTTTTTTTCCATAAATAATCATCTATATAAGATTTTAATTCATAGGAAAAAATGGATAAACAACCAGAACACCTATTTTACGAACACTTAAATGCATCTGTGCAAAAAGAGTCATCAAGTTCCACTATTCTGATGATTTTTTCATAGACTGGGTTAGAATTTTCCTACTCAAAACATTAGAAGTTACATTCCCTATCCTCGGGGTATTGGAAATATTGAAAGAAAAGGAGTTCAGGTACTTGAACCAATTCTAATAATATAAATTAATATCCATTTCGAATAAGATATAAAGCAACCTATTATTGTCTGAATATAGGGTAAACCATTCTATAAAAAGGAAATTCCTCCAAATATTATGTGTATACAGTAGAGATGTGAGTTCAATATCAAATGTATGAAAATTTTTCTCATGTTTCCTAAGCATCTATGATCTAGGGAAAATGATGTGATCACCTAGCATATGAAAACAACTGAAAAATGAACTCGATGAATCACATAAGAACATAAGCCCTACTCAACCTCATGAATAATCAACATCGTTTCAAAAGTCAATAGAATTTTAATCTAAATAAGAGAACTTTTACATTTCTCATCCCATGAAAACACACTCCATTTCGAGTGATTTTGGTCAATAGAAAATCCATCTTTGATAAATCCATTACAAACCTATGATAATATCTAGTTAAGCCCAAGAAGATTTAAATCATGAAAACATCTCATGGTTTCTCATATTTCATAAAATCATTCACATTCTCTCGATCAAACAAAATACTATATTATAAAACCTTGTTTTGTAATAAATTAACATCTTGAATCCATAAATCTCATTTCAATAGCTTGAAATAAGTTTGTTGATGCCTAAACAGTTCCAAAACTACTATCAGATGACGTAGATGATCCTACTTGGACATAGAATAAACAAGGATTTCATCCAAAAAGACCCCCATGAATGTCTGTGGATACTCAATGAAAATAATACTAATAAAATTAAAAAACAATATAGAAGAATTTTTTATAACAAACAACATGATAAGAAACTAATAATGGTAATACCTTATTTAGAAGGTTGTTTTCTATATATCGAATTATTTTATTCTCAAATAGACACAACCAAATTGAAATCCTTTATTGGAGAATCAATTTTCCCATTTCAACTGATCAAATATATAATCAATCATTGGCAAAAGATACATTTTATTTAATGTAACATGGTATATTATTTTGGTAATCAGCTCATAGAATAAGTGTTCAATCATCTTTCTTAGTAAAGAGAAAAATTTCCACCCATAGTGAGACACTAGGAATTTAAATCTGTTATATAAAAGATTATACAACTTAGTCTTAAAATATTTCATTTCAACTAGTTCTATACAGTAAGAAGGAAAATATATTGGATGATTACCATTTATTAAATCAATAGAATACACTACCTCCCTTACTAGTATAAAACCAGATAAGTTAGAATGAAAAATAGTAGTAAACTTCATGAAAACATGAGGGAGATCATCTCTCAAATGTACTTGCTCTAGATAAAAAAGAAATAACTATTATAACCTTACTAAACTCTAGATATGAAGTTTCAGATCTAATTGAATTTAGTTCCCGTTCACCTAGAATTATATGGAGCTCCCTCTCGGGCACATTAAATAAGAGTTATAGAAGATAAAAATGAATTTGAAAGTTATCATAAATGATCCAATCCATCCAAAAAATGACATCAAGGAGTTTTATTTATAGAACCATAAAATCCCACGTAATATCATTATTTGATAAATAGAAAATAGAAGCAGTACAACAAAGACCCTTCTCTTTCTTAATTTCATGGGTCAAAGTAATATCCACAAATTAAGATAAAATCTCACTAGAATGATTTAATAGGTTCAAAATACCAGTCAAGATGAACGAGTGAGATGAATCAGTATCAAATAAAGTGGTCACTAATGATTAATATATAGTGATGGTACATTTCACACTTGCTAGACCTGCACCTGTTCCCTAAGAAGATTCTTCTACAATGTAAAGAATCATCATTCTAGATTCCTAAGGAGGTAACCATCATATCATGATGTATCTTATTTCACCATAGTAATTTTTAGTGCAAATAATTTTATAACACTATGTGGGATAGAAATGATATAATATAATTTATGTATGTTTCATGATTGATCATAGAAACCATATATATTTAGGGCCTCATTGTAAACCAACTTTGAATGCCCAGCCATGCCACACTACATGCAAGTCAAATTGCCTCATCCAGGTACTGCTTGAGTTCTAGAAGAACCTTTTTGTCGATATCCACCTTGATATCATCATTATTTATCTTTCCTTTGTGGAAAAGAACAAAATTTCTATTGTGCCTAAAAGGAACTCTGTCAAACCTAACTTTCCAGCCATATCAAGTTCGTCCATCAATTCCTTATCTAGAATTTCAACATAAGAAGAGAGATTTAGTAGGAAATATTCTGAATCAATATCATATTGAAGCCCCATTGTGATCATTCAATTCTTCATGTTCTCATTTTTTATAATTTCAAGTGAAAACTGCATAAGCTGAATGAATCAGTTTTCATATTTGTTCAGGGTCCAATCAGCTTGCCTGAGTTTGAAAAAATCCATATCCATATCTAACACCATTGACTCTGGATATAACTAGTCTTTGAAAACAACCTCAAAGTCCACCCTCTCTAAACCTTATTTGTTATTTTTCATCACCATATATTCTCTTAATCTATTTTTAGGTCCTTTTAGATTGAAGGTGAAACATTTCAACATGATAGCAATTGGAATCTCCAGTATCTCAAAAAGAAACTCAATCTTGCACAACCAGTCCTCAACCAATGGAGGATCATTAGATCCATATAAATGTGTTGAATTATAGTGAAGGAAATCCTGATATTTATTATAATACTCATCCTTCTAAGATTCAATTGTTTGAGTCCAAATATAAGTGGGTGCAAGTGCCTTTTTTATATATTGGACTCCAATCCGGACAACCTCAACTATATTATGGTCCACTGGAGGGTTTTATCACTATAGTTCATCAGAATCAACATCTTTGGTCCTATCTTAATAGCTTCTTCGAGTAATAATGCAACACAACATTAGAAAACAACATTGAAGACATCAAAATATTACTCAAATGAAAAAATCAAACAAGAGAAAGAGGGGAACCAATCCCCAAAGATAGATAAACAAGATTTGGATTTTAACCAACCAAAATAAAAATCCTCAAAAATACCAAAACTAATCCTCAAGATGAATTTACAAAGTCTCCAATGGTTAATTAATTCTCATCTTAAAGAGATATATTGAGAAAATCACTTTTTACTACCTCCAAATTCCCAATAATTCATTCAAAACTATATACTAACATTATGGAAATATTCTCAACACGCAGCTTTGATATCACTTTTTCACGAATCATCCTGGATTCCCTAGTACCCAAATACCTGATCTAGAACTAATGTAACCGAATGTTCATTCCCAATTCCCATTGGTTGGTGAATATCACCAATCATGATACAATAAATAACTGGTAATGAATTTTTTAGAAAATAGTGTATTATATGAGAAACATATCAGAATACTCAAAAACTCCCAAAGGTAACAGTACCAAAATCAAAAAATGTATATAAAAACCCAAACACAACATCATCAATGTGCTAGAAATAGACAACATAAAATTTATATCCCAATAAACATGTGAATCCATGTAATAATGGATTAAGAACATCCACCTCCTCTAAGAGGCACATTCACTTTTCTTGAACTCAGAAGAAGAAAATATACAATTTCCTGAAGTAATGGTAGGGTGTGTCATAAAAATCAGTTTAGGGTCTCACTAAATGATTCAAAATAATCTTACATAATGAAAAATAGAACCGTTATTTCAATTTCAATCAAAATAGGCATGGATGTACATTTTCATATTTTAAACAAAACATGATTCATTTATGAATCATTGAAGAAATTTCAAACATAGAATAAATAAGTCGATTATATAAAACAGTTTATATAAATCCTTATGTAGGAGAAAATATGTTTAACAATCTATAAAATTTTATCCAAAACAATCATAGTAAGAACAATGGTCATCTTCCCAGTAGTATGATAAGTTCTTGTTATGGTATTCCTATACATCTCGTATTAGTGATCATAGACAATATATACACACAACCCTTAGACTCAGACCAAGTAAGACTCATTAATATCCCATCTAGGATAAAATCATTAAAATATTTTTTTTGAGTTAAAAATTCCTAATATATTACTCGAAAATTATCATCCTAGTGTGCTTATGAAAAAAACTAAGCACCCATGCTCGCATGTGCTTAATCCCTCAAATAAAAAAGGAAAAATGATTTTATTTCAAATTTATCATAACAATTATTCATATTTCATGGTCAAAATTCCAATTCAAGTTCAATTCCTAAACATTTTTTTACCAATTAATTCCCTTTCGACATAAAACCAATCATATATTTTTATCAATTCAATTAAATCCATTTTCTAAAATTGATTCTAAATTTCTAACAATTTCATAACATTCCCCAAATTCATGTTCTATTAGAATTGGATTTTTCCATCAAAATAAATATCATTAATTTAAAATTAAAATTTTAATCAAATTGGGTTTCAATGTAGGTATATTGACATCAATTTCATACAAAAAGATATTCATAGTTTAGTCAATTTTGAAATATTAAAAGGAAGCAAATATCATTTTCATAGAATAATAATACCTACAATGGGAATCACCAATTGAAAAAGGAAACAAAAGTTCTAGGAACACATACAAGAATGAATATTCCATAACACGGATTTTGTATAAATCAGTATTTACGTGATCTATCAAACTCTTAGGAGGAAAAAGAGAGAGAGGTGGAAGAGAATAGAAGACTGATTACCCAGAGAGATGCACTGCATCCACCATTATGATCAATCATCGAATGGAGGATTTAGAGGGATTTAGTATCTCTAAAGTTTTCTCAGTAGAGCCATGAGGATGAGGGTAATGAAGAATTTTGGAATTAAATTGAAATTTTATCTTAACATCATTTTAAAAACCAACACATGGAATTTTAAAAGGCATGTAACCCCAAAACACGCTTGGTAATTGTCGAGGATCACATATTGAAAAAGAAATATCTCTTTTTATTAAAAAAACAAATTATTAATATTTAAACAATATGTAATTTGTTCATGGAATGTAACCTTGCATGATATTTATGCTTTTCAACACATCATCTAGGCAAGGATTACATGTCATGTAACCCCAATAAACGGTGTATAAATCCCCATCTGACTAAAAAACATCAAATTTATGCGGAAATTACATTAATTTTGTGGATTCACCATTATAAATATCATAAAATTTCCTTCCAATAATTACCGAATAAAAAGAAAAAACAATACAAAGGTAAACACATGCATGATAGAAAGATAACACGGTGTTATAGTTCAAGAAGTCATACTTGTTCCAAGCAGCGCATTGTGAACCTAGTAAAGGATACTAGGTATCCAGTGGTATTGAGATAGCTAGTTTGAGCCTGCATTGAATACACATAGAAATTCACTTAAGGAAGTATTCCATAGCTTCATTACACTCATTGAATAACAAAATCTTATTGCATATCTTGGAGCCTATAAAAGGTTTCCCATGTCTACTTGGAAAAAACAACATGTTCCCAATAATTCTCTTCGATTAATCCATTATTGAATTTCTTGATATATCAAAACCTATCAAATATCCATCTTCATAATCTCAAACGCTCATGTATATCTCCCTTTCCCTCAAATATATCAGCCTAAATTCTATATATCCTTTCATGATATTTGTGAGCGTAATTGTAAAGGGTTTTCTCTAGAAAACCTATATCTACTCATCACCATTCTCTAATGGGTTCTCACTCCATTAAAGTGATGGTTGAGTTCAATGGATATTAGTGAAGCTAGATAGGGTTCTCATATTCCAAAATTGTAAAGGATAATTTTCATGTTTACCACGAGTATTGAGGTATTAATATCATTGAACTCCTGAGATGTGGGTTGGAGACAATGGTGCTCAAATTGAGATATTGTAAAAATCCATATCAATCGTGTTTACTCAATCATTTACATTATCACGTTGATTCATTTATCCTAAATGTATATACTTACATTTGTTTGATATGATCATTTTTAGACTTAATTTAATTTGATATTATCTTTACGAATAAAATAAATTTAATCAAGTATCACTCAATCAAATTATCATTTCTTCAATTTAATATTGTTTAGATTTGAATTTATCATTTGGGTTTGAAAAAAAATTTAAAGTGTATTTCACTATCCCCCACTTACCATATTTATCCATTAAAAATTGTTATCAAAGTAGTAATTTATTTTCAAAAAAAATCTCTTGTTTCTAAAATTGTGGTTATTTTCAAAAAAAAATTCTTAATCGACTTAAAATATCTATTTTATAATAGAATCTATTTTGTAGTAGAATGATCCTATTTTTATGGAACTAATTAAGCCTATTTGAAGAATTGACTGTCAAATATTTTTGGTAGTATTAGCTAACCTATTTGGAAAATGGTAATGCATGACTATTTACCAAATAACTTATCTGATGAAAAATAGACTCATGAATATGTTAGGATTTTTGAACATAATAGAAAAGATATAAATTATTTACATTATGCACTTGATCATAATGAGATGAGTCGTTTTTTACCTAAAAATGTTTTATGAAATATTAAAATTATTAGAAATCATACATGAAAGAAAAAAATAAATTAAAGGAAACTATATTAAATTTCTATTATCAATATTTTCATTGATTCTATGTGAATCCTAAATAATATATTACTATAATTTTTATGTGAAGAATACAACAGTCAAGGAACTCATCAGATCCTTTTAACATAAAAAATAAAAAATTAAATGAGAAGTGTGGAATTATTCTAACTAATTGAAGAATAAAAAGTAAAAAATTTCCTAAAAAATTATAAATCACTATTTATCTAGTCATGAAATTTAAAACAATGCTCAAATTTTCTTGAACATGAATAATTTCTTTAAAAATAATAAAATTTTCAATTGATCCAATAATTAAAATAAAAGGGGAATCATATGTGGAATATTATAAATATAAAAAATAAAGGTTTAAAAAAAATAGAAGGGCACTATCCATAACAATAAGATAAAATAAAATATACATGGTAAGAAGGATTTTAATGTCACAAGATGGAGTGAATGTGATGACTAGATGGATTCAATATACTCATCCACTATAATTTACTCAACACCTAAGTTCATTATGGAAAATGTTAATGAATACATTGAGTTTAGTACCCCCTATTCCTATTTCCTTCCCTTCTTATTCTTCTCCAACGTATAACCACTCTTATTCTACTTATTACACCTCTAGTCGCCTTAATTATAAAGATCTAAAATAATATCAAGATCAATGTGAATATGCATTTCAAAAACATGATTTATTATATAAATATCATGAAAGGAAATTTATGCAATTTGTTTAAGAAAATTTTTTAATTAAAAAATTTAATAACCCTTATCCAAAAAGAAAATGAATATTTATCAAAATTGACCTAATGTCGATAAAAATGAATATAATATTAAATTCCTAAAAATTTCTATTTAAAATTCACACAAAGATAAAATAATTTTAATTAGATTTTGGGATCTTTAATACATGGAAAAGATTATGTAGGTCCTGGTTTATCACATCATGCAAGAAACATAAGAAATACTTCCAAAACTAATTTTATTAAAGGTTACTCACAATAGAAATTTTTTAATTATTATAAAATAATTGTTAATATTATTGAAGATTATGGTTGGAAGAATAAATGATAAGGGAGAAAAAAATAATTTCATATTTACTTTTATTTTACTAAAATAATACCTTTTGAAAAGAATATATGAATTCCAATTATAAAGACACTGACCCCAATAGACTTGATCAATTGAATTACTTTATTATATTGGTACAATAAAAAACCATCCACTTCTCAAAGGAAAAAATATTTTAGTATATTTGGAAAACTAGATAAAAACATAATTTTAAAATTATTTATTGAAAGGAAAAATAACATAAAACCTTTATTGTGAATACCCATAAACTGCAAGACTATCCCTAAAATTAATTCATAATATACCTATTCGCATCATGGGGATTGATAGAACATAAGAAATGGGTGATTTCATATCCTTAGTAAGGCTTGAAAATACAATAGAGGCCATCATAAACAAAAAGGAATGGTGAGTAACTAAAAAAATGCCATTAAAACATAATCCTAAATATAATATTATAAGAATAAACATTAATTAAATAATTCCATGTGAATGAAACTTAATAATGGAAATTATATTGGATGAATAGTCACATTTATTATCAATTACTAGTATCATAATAAAATAATAAATAATCTTGGACATATGAAACATACTATCGATGCCTCGGCCAAGACATATGGTAATAAGTGGTTAAGGCCTCAGCCAAATATATATTTAAAATAAACGGTCAAGGCCACAGCCAAGCCCAATTTAGTTTTGTTTCATGAGACCTGCCAATTAATAAAGGAGGTATAGTGGGACCTTTCCATCACTTACTAATTCCAATGCATTCCTCACATAAAAGTAGTGAATCATAATCATCATATACATTCATATTGAAACTAGAATATGAAATTTAAATAATATCCTCAATCAGTAAAATATCTAAAGTAATATGGAAAATGGAATGAAGATAATACATCTACATTCAAAACAATCTTAAACCATTCAATAAAATATGGTAGATGTGTCACTACCCATCCCCCGGGGCCCGTGTCGTAACTACCCCAATCCCGCCTTCCATAGGCCAGGGGTTGGCGACTAGCACCAGAGGCATAAATCCCTATAACTGGGAAGGCATTACCTCTTTAAAACGTAAACACACACATCCAGTGTCCAAGCGGAAGTAAACACTAAGTAAACTGAAAGTACAAGAAAGTGTGGAAAAGTTAATGGTCCAGAATACAAACCCAAATTGAGAGTAAAAGGAAAAGACAAACAACAAGAAAGTGACAAGATTCTCTTAGATCATCCTCCGGAGATCCTACCTGAAGGGTAGGTACAGATGGCCACCTCAGCTCTTTACGTCCGTATGTCACTGCCGCGTACCGTCCCATCGTGATGTCCTCCTACGGGTACCGTCTCATCATGGGGTCCACCTCCGGGTACCGACTCGTCGTACGATCCACCTCCGGGTATCGACTTGTCGTAAGATCCACCTCCAGGTATCGACTCGTCATCATATCCATCTTCGGGTACCGTCCATGTAACACCCCAGGTAAATAAGGAATATGACATTTTCATATTTATCCATATTTGTGAATAAAATATTAATATGACTTTAAAGGGGACGCTATGCTCGATGGCGTACCCAACACGTAACAACGAGTTTCTTGGGAATCTTACGTTGCACTCTAATAATAAAATAATATTATTCTAAATGGTAGTTAACATGTAGCCGTTTTAATGGCGGGAATGGATAGAAATAACAAAAATATGATTATATATTTTCTTAAATATTTTTACATTTATATAATAAAAGATAAAGGCTTAAAATACAGAAAGAATTCAATTTTAGGCGTATATGCCCTAGTTTTCACTAAAGGATCACTTATCACCTTTTGATGGAGAACCGTCATTAAATATAGTTTTGTTCACTCTTAAACATTAATTTGGACCAAATAAAACTCTTATTAAGAATCGGGACATCAAAATTTACTTTGTGTAAATTTTTGGTATCTTTCCGATAAAGTTCATTTTTTTAATGAATAGTGTAAAATGTTGTATTTTAATTCAAAACCACTTTTTAATCTAATTTATTTATATGATTAGATTATATTTTGAATTGGTTTTAAAGTGAAATTAGAAAATATTTTTACCATTAAATCCAATAGTGTTCTTTGGAATCAATTTCACTTTGAAATCAGACTTAAACTAGTGTCAATCTTTTGATACTTATTGTTTCATAAAACACGCTATTTGTCATGACAGCAGGAATTAATTATAAAATTTATTAATGTGACTTATATGTTTTGAATTTTGTAAAACGGACTTCATTTTTGAATTAAGAATATCAAATATAGCTTAGGGTGAATTTTTGGGATTTTTCTGAAAAACTTCAATTTTTGATGAATAGTGAAACCACTAAGTGGTACTTATAAAACTGATTTTCCATTTAAATGAAATTTTTCCATCATTGTGTTTTGATTTTCAAAAATACTACATACATGGTTGTCATTAAGATATAAAATTTGGTTCAATGAGATTAAAATAATTTTTTGGTGAATAGTAACTTATTAAGTTTTTAATCGCGATTAGTGGTAATTAGTCTGGTTTAAGGTAAAAATAATGCTTTAATAAAATGAGATGAGATTGACACATGTCATACCCTCATTGGTTGTATCATGGCCGACCAAGAAAAGCCATGGGTCAACTTGGGGACCCCATGGATCCACTTTGGTTGGGAAATGACATAAATTACATTTTATTTAATGTAAAAGTAAAATTGACACAAACATGATATGTTTTACTAAAACAATTTTTAAGTGGGGTTATACAAGTCGTCTTTTTGATTATAAATATTCATTGGAAATCTAAAAAGAGTTCCTACATCATAGTATTTTTTTTATAATTTTTAGACACTAAATAAATTAAATTATTTATGACATAATAATGATGTAGCGATGACATCATTATTTGACGATTTAAATAAAATGGAAAGATAATGTAAAATATATGAACTACACATGTCCAAAACTTATTGGATGAGTGGATTTCGAAGCCTTATCACCTTATCCACGAATTATATCAATGTGGGACCTTTTGAAACCGAAACACATTTTCAAATAAAGTAATATTTCTTTACTTTCCAAAAGTGCCCCTCCTGTCCTCTTATAAAAGGCCCCCACCTCTACCTCATTTCACACACTCCTCAAGCCTTTGGCTCGGCCAACCCCTGCCCATTTACTCTCTCCACATCCCTCTACTCATCCTAGAGGATTCCATTTGGGGAGAATCCTTTCAAAAGAAGCCTTTAGGGTCAAATCAAAAGGAGTTACACTTTTAAAGGTAATTCATTCTCTCATGTTCATTTGTTTTATTTTGCTTCCCCAACCCCTAAACTCTTTTTATTTACTTCTTTTGTAACAACACCAGTATATTCAATATACTAGGATTTTGTTATAAGATTTATTCGAGCTACACTCTCACACAACTACATCATATGGTTAAAGAACATACGGTTTCTGTGGATGGCGAAATTCTGCCTCCCGAAATGATGATTGTTCAATACTCATTTAACACCTTCAAAGGTGGCCATTATGATGTCACTATTTTTATATATGATATATAATATGTTTATGTTTTCCTTAAGCTTCTGTTTTTTTTCATTTTGGGCATACCTTTATGGTTTCCATTATGGGTAAACGCGATATCTTCATTTAAGGAAGTGCGGACTACCGCCCCCTCTAAGTGATTTGATTCGTTAAATACCATATGTGGGACGTATAAAGGATGGAAATATGATATTATATATGATATTATACTGTAATTATAATATACCTTTATATCATTATTATTCCATTCTATAAAATATGAAATTGAAATGAAAGTAGCGTTCATGCGTACGTACGGCTTACCGTCTCCATGAACGGTGCATTTCATTTCTTACCTCTAAATGATTATGTAATGTTATAAATGCATGAATGTACTGGATATATATGACATATATGATATCCAAATCATGAATATTATTCTGGATATAATAAACATTTGACCACACGAACAACATGTAATGGTAAGAAGTCCACTTTCGACTTAAGAACCAAATATCGACAAAACAAACATTATTAACTTAAATGTTTACATAATGTTTATAACATGGAAATAAGTGATTTAATAGGAATAATGAACTAGAAAAAGGTTCTTAATAAATTTTAAATTAACTCAAGTTTATTATTCAGGACGTTAAAGAACGATCGAGTCAAGTCGGACCCGAGGTAAGGGATCTTACTCCTCTCTTTCTTTTTAAGTACACTATTTTATGTAATTCCTTTTAAAGCTCATCTTTCTTGTTTTTGGGATGATATTTAATATTAATACTACTGTAATTTTTATGTTCATGTGATGAGAGACCCTATTCTCTCTCATCAATCCATTTTGGATGTTTTGATTGGCGCCGTTAGGCTGCCGAACTTTTGTAAGAGATCTAACTTCTCTCTTTCTTTTTAAGAACTCTCCTTTATGTCACTTATTTTAAGCTCCTATTTGTAATGTTGGGGGATGTTCTTTTATATTCCTATTTCTGTACATTATATTTTAATGTGATGAGATACCCTATTTGATCTCATCAATCCATATTCGGAAGTTTTCTGTGGCGCCGTTAGGCTGCCGAGTTTTCGTGAGGGATTTTTCATCTCACTTTTATTCCCGTGAGATTTATGCTACATTTACCACAAATTCCATTGAGTGGTGTATGTACTGACCATTATTCTACTCTTTGTGTAATATACTTTTGTTTATGAGTATTTACATCAATCACCTATTGTCTTTCTTTCATGGGGTGTATGTTTTGAAAGATACCCAAGTCTGTAAGGGAACCATTCACCCTCCTCTTTTTTAAAAGACTTCTTTTATTGGGTCTTTTAATTTACATATTTTTATGTTGGTATATGTTCTCATACATCCTTATTGATGTAAATTTTATGTCCAAGTGATGAGATACACTTTTTATCTCTCATCAACTCATTTTGATGTGATGCCGTTAGGCTGTTAAGGGAACTTTTTAACCCAATTTCGATTTCTTTGGGTTCAACTTGTAGTCATTGAATATGTCATCCATTGAATATTTGTGAATGACCTTTTATTGTTTTACACTTAATATCCACTTATATTGGGTGTATATATATTTTTCACACATATTTTTGAGACTTATTTGTCCTTAATTTAAGGATACCTTCTTTATAAGGGATTTCATCACATTTGTCATTTCTATTGAGGGAACATTGTTGTTATGCACAAATTCACTCTTATATGGTGTATATACTGTCCTTTGGAGTATTATATCATGAATCCTTTTATTCTCATGATATTATAAAATTCTGACTAAATGTTATTCCTCGATTATTGTATTCAAGTGTCTCTAATTTTGGTAAAACCCCTTTAACCAAAATATCGTTTTAAATGTTTTAATTATTTGTTCTTATTAATATCCATGTCTTCAAAATGGTTTTAAGGATTTATTTATATTGATATTAATGGTTTAAAATGTTAAAAGCTTCAAGGTGGTATGGGACACTTTGATTCAAAAATCTCTTTATTAAATGTTTTAAATGGTTTTGGAAATGGTTTTTTTTAATGGATTATTTATTTCAATATCCTAAAATGTTATATTGTGATTGAAATGTGGAAATGTTATGTTTCCTTTATTCATGTTTATGTGATATGATTATGTTATGGTTCTTGGGCATTGTTATGAATAACGGGTGGTTCCGTGATAAACTAAGGGAAGGTGAGCACGATATAGCTCTCCAATGCATTGGGTAACGCGAAGGAGTGAAACGTTAAGGTTTCTCCGAAGAGATTTAGGGAATATACTGTGATGGGTATTCCAAACGTAACCAAGAGGGTTACTCCCTACGTAAGAATGTTATGAATGCCTCAATTTACCTTTATGTCTTATGTTTTCTATGATTTATTCATGATTTGATATGCCTATGTTTTATGGGTAAAGTATGATTTCATTCTTATGTATATATGAACTCATGTTTCCTTTCCATATTTTTATAACCCTTACTGAGATTTTTATGCTCATCCCATGTTTTTGAAATGTTTTTCACAGGTCAAGGGAAAGGTACATGATGTGATGATAGTGTCAAGGATGTGTCAAGAAAGAATCCGTGTTTTATTTTAAATAGGTTTCTGTTGATGGGAAGAATGAATATTGTCTTTTATGTAACCACTTTGTTTAAATGTGGAATGTAATGCAAGTTTCATGATCTAATTCTCTAAAACTCTATACCTGAAAAGATCCTCAATGTGTAATCTTGTAATAACACAAGATTAAGTAAGGTTTAAGGCTGGGGCCTTATAGTTGGTATCAAAGGTCGGTTTAGATAACTTTAGAGGTTAGGGTATTCTTTAAGAATAATTGACAATTACCATAATGGTTAGGATTTCAGAAAGAGTCTTAGTTTTAGATAAAGTGAATGAGTAAGTATATCTTATTGTCTATCTTACTCATTAGTACATGATGGTTTTGTTGATATACTCACACTGACCTTTTTGGTTTTAGTAAATGGCTGGATCTAGCAGGCACCAAAGTAACAGTGGATGTGAAGGAAACTGTGACAGTTTTTTGAGCAAGCAACTGAATGATATGGGAGCTGCAATGAGAACTCTTTTGATTATCTTCAACCAACTATCTGGAGTCATGATTGACCACCTAAACCTTGGATATTTCTCTAAGGCATCATATATGCAAGAAACAAATCCCTACGGAAGTACAGGTAATAATCATAAAGGTAAGTGTGTTCAAAAACCTATGTGTCAACGATGTGGAAAGAAACACCTAGGAAAATGTTTCAAAGGGACAGAAATATGCTATAGATGTGGAAATGAAGGTCATAAAGTAAGAACCTGCCATGGAAAAAGGAAGCATCCAGTTGACTCGAGGAAAGGGAAAGAAGTTCTTTCTGAGGGATCAATTGAATGTTTTAAATGTGGTGTGCATGGTCATTATGCAAACACATGTCCTATGAAGAAGTTTCGTGAATGGGGTCACCAAGAGCGTGCCAATATTTGTTTACCAATACCTAATGCCATTCCAATTGAGGATGAAGAAACTGACAATGACCAATCAAAGGTATGTACTATTTCATGACTATTGTTTTCTTATTTTGGAATCATAGGATATGATTCATGATTTTGTTTGTAGGAAAGAGGTATTTCGGAATAAGTTGGAAAGGAATGGATAATGGATCATGAAGAATGTTGAATGAGTAAGATGTCAACATATGAGGGCTTCAAGAGTTAGGGTGAAATTCTTAAGAGTATTAAGTCTCTTTTGATGATAGGGTTACATTAGAAGACTTTTTATATTATGTGTAACCCTGATGTTTAATATAGGCAAATTTTATTCAAGTAATAGTTATCTTTTCTTTTGTGGACATAGTTATAAAGAACCATTTGGGTTTATATGATCCTTACTTTTGAGGTAATTATGGGTTACCATATGTTATGATTGAAGTGAAAGGCATGAGATAAAATTGAGGTTAAATTATGTTATGGTTATTTTTGATGATTTTATCCCTTTTTGGGTAATGATTTGAGAATTATATAGTTTTGGAAAAAGGACAACACGCAGACCGTGTGACAACCCGTCTCGTCGGACAATGCTGCGGGAATCGAACCCACAACCAAAGTGTGACTGGTATTTATCGCCTACCACTAGACTACGTGAATCCCCTGGTTAGTTTGACTGATTCTTTTTAGTTATATGATTTTATGAATTAAGAGTATGTTGATTTTGGAGGATATGTGATTAGGATAATTACTTTTCAATGTGAGACTTTAGGAGAAACTGATGTTGTTTGGAGATAAATGTTACGATTTAACTTGGAAGACTATATGACTAAATCCTTCAAATATTTGGGGTTCAATCTTATATTGGTTTACTTTGAAGAATTTTATGGACAAATTGTTTATCGGATGGTCCTCGTTGAACTTTGGGTTTTGTTGGACAAATTTTGGAGATTAAGAATAGATTTTCTTTTTATAAGGGGTTATCCTTTTCTGCATTATCTTATCTTGTACTAACCTTTTTGGTTTTGGTTTTGTTTAAAGCCTAAAAACATGGGATGTATATAGTTCTCTTTTGGGGATTAGGTGATTCTCTAGAAGTTGATTATAGTACTCTTAATGCGAACAAGTCTCCCTAAATACTCATCTTTTGGAAAAAATATGAGTTTGACTAAGGAATCTAGTAAAAGTTGAAAGTCAACATGATAAGTGATTATGCTTCCTTATGAATAAATTCCTCAATAAAAAGTAACTTAAAACAAAAATGTTGTCTATTAACTTTTCCTACTGGGGAATCGAATACCGTTTAACCCATCACAAGTTTGTGATTTTCTCGTGGTTAACTTTCTCCTAAACATGTTTTCTATCACTCTCCATCAGAACATGACCCTTTGTTTTTTCCTCCATGTCCATATTTTCATACTTGGAATCCTAGTATGGGTTAACTCGGGTGACCTTTGTACTTATCTTTCTTTATTTTAAAGTGATTGTTTTACCGACTCTTCTCCGATGTGGGACGTTCAAGGATGTTTCCAAGCGCAATTTTAAAATTGCGAGGACGCAATTCCCAAAAGGGGGGAAGGATGTAACACCCCAGGTAAATAAGGAATATTACATTTTCATATTTATCCATATTTGTGAATAAAATATTAATATGACTTTAAAGGGGACGCCATGCTCGATGGCGTACCCAACACGGAACAACGAGTTTTTTGGGAATCTTACGTTGCACTCTAATAATAAAATAATATTATTCTAAATGGTAGTTAACATGTAGCCGTTGTAATGGCGGAAATGGATAGAAATAACTAAAATATGATTATATATGTTCTTAAATATTTTTACAATTATAAATAAAAGATAAAGGCTTAAAATACAGAAAGAATTCAATTTTAGGCGTATATGCCCTAGTTTTCACTAAAGGTTCACTTATCACCTTTCGATGGAGAACCGTCATTAAATATAGTTTTGTTTACTCTTAAACATTCTTTTGGACCAAATAATACTCTTATAAAGAATCAGGACATCAAAATTTACTTTGTGTAAATTTTTGGTATCTTTCCGATAAAGTTCATTTTTTTAATGAATAGTGTAAAATGTTGTATTTTAATTCAAAACCACTTTTTAATCAAATTTATTTATATGATTAGATTATATTTTGAATTGGTTTTAAAGTGAAATTAGAAAATATTTTTACCATTAAATCCAATAGTGGTCTTTGGAATCAATTTCACTTTGAAATCAGACTTAAACTAGTGTCAATCTTTTGATACTTTTTGTTTCATAAAACACGCTATTTGTCATGACAGCGGGAATTAATTATTAAATTAATTAATGTGACTTATATGTTTTGAATTTTGTAAAACGGACTTCATTTTTGAATTCAGAATATCAAATATAGCTTAGGGTGAATTTTTGGGATTTTTCAGAAAAACATCAATTTTTGATGAATAGTGAAACCACTAAGTGGTACTTATAAAACTGATTTTCCGTTTAAATGAAATTTTTCCATCATTGTGTTTTGATTTTCAAAAATCCGACATACATTGTTGTCATTAAGAAGTAAAATGTGGTTCAATGAGATTAAAATAATTTTTTGGTGAATAGTAACTTATTAAGTTTTTAATCGCGATTAGTGGTAATTAGTGTGGTTTAAGGTAAAAATAATGCTTTAATAAACTAAGATGAGCTTGAAACATGTCTTACCCTCATTGGTTGTATCATGGCCGACCAAGACAAGACACGGGTCAACTTGGGGACCCCATGGATCCACTTTGGTTGGGAAATGACATAAATAACATTTTATTTAATGTAAAAGTAAAATTGACACAAACATGATATGTTTTACTAAAACAATTTTTAAGTGGGGTTATACAAGTCATATTTTTGATTATAAATATTAATTAGAAATCTAAAAAGATTTCCTACATCATAGTATTTTTTTATAATTTTTAGACATTAAATAAATTAAATTATTTATGACATAATAATGATGCAGCGATGACATCATTATTTGACGATTTAAATAAAATGGAAAGATAATGTAAAATCTATGAACTACACATGTCCAAAACTTATTGGATGAGTGGATTTCGAAGCCTTATCACCTTATCCACGAATTATATCAATGTGGGTCCTTTTGAAACCGAAACACATTTTCAAATAAAGTAATATTTCTTTACTTTCCAAAAGTGCCCCTCCTCTCCTCTTATAAAAGGCCCCCACCTCAACCTCATTTCACACACTCCTAAAGCCTTTGGCTCAGCCAACCCCTGCCCATTTACTCTCTCCACATCCCTCTACTCATCCTAGAGTATTCCCTTTGGGATGAATCCTTTCAAAGGAAGCCTTCAGGCTCAAATCAAAAGGAGTTACACTTTCAAAGGTAATTTATTCTCTCATGTTCATTTGTTTTATTTTGCTTCTCCAGCCCCCTAAACTCTTTTTATTTACTTATTTTGCAACAACACCAGTATCTTCAATATACTATGATGTTGTTATAAGATTTATTCGAGCTACACTCTCACACAACTACATCAAATGGTTAAAGAACATACGGTTTCCGTGGATGGCGAAATTCTGCCTCCCGAAATGATGATTGTTCAATACTCATTTAACACCTTCAAAGGTGGCCATTATGATGTCACTATTTTTATATATGATATATAATATTTTTATGCTTTCCTTAAGCTTCTGTTTTTTTTCATTTTGGGCATACCTTTATGGTTTCCATTATGGGTAAACGCGATATCTTCATTTAAGGAAGGGAGGACTACCGCCCCCTCAAATTGATTTGATTCGTTAAATACCATATGTGGGACGTATAAAGGATGGAACTATGATATTATATATTATATTATAATGTAATTATAATACACCTTTATATCATCATTATTCCATTCTATAAAATATGAAATAGAAATGATAGTAGCGTTCATGCGTACGTATGGCTTACCTTCTCCATGAACGGTGCATTTCATTTCTTACCTCTAAATGATTATGTAATGTTATAAATGCATTAATGTACTGGATATATATGACATATATGATATCCAAATCATGATTATGATTCTGGATATAATAAACATTTGACCACACGAACAACAAGTAATGGTAAGAAGTCCACTTTCGACTTAAGAACCAAATATCGACAAAACAAACATTATTAACTTAAATGTTTACATAATGTTTATAACATGGAAATAAGTGATCTAATAGGAATAATGAACTAGAAAAAGGTTCTTAATAAATTGGAAATTAACTCAAGTTTATTATTCAAGACTTTAAAGAACGATCGAGTCAAGTCGGACCCGAGGTAAGGGATCTTACTCCTCTCTTTCTTTTTAAGTACACTCTTTTATGTCATTCCTTTTAAAGCTCATCTTTCTTGTTATTGAGATGATATTTTATATTAATCCTACTGTAATTTTTATGTTCATGTGATGAGAGACCCTATTCTATCCCATAAATCCATTTTGAAAGTTTTGATTGGCGCCGTTAGGCTGCCGAACTTTCGTAAGAGATCTAACTTCTCTCTTTCTTTTTAAGTACTCTCCTTTATGTCACTTCTTTTAAGCTCCTATTTGTAATGTTGGGGGATGTTATTTTATATTCCTCTTGCTGTAAATTATATTTTAATGTGATGAGATACCCTATTTGATCTCATCAATCCATATTCGGATGTTTTATGTGGCGCCGTTAGGCTGCCGAGTTTTCGTGAGGGATTTTTCATCTCATTTTTATTCCCTTGAGATTTATGCTACATTTGCCACAAATTACATTGAGTGGTGTATGTACTGCCCTTTATTCTACTCTTTGTGTAATATACTTTCGTTTATGAGTATTTATATCAATGACCTATTGTCTTTCTTTCATGGGGTGTATGTTTTGAAAGATACCCAAGTCGTTAAGGGAACCTTTCACCCTCCTCTTTTTTAAAAGACTTCTTTTATTGGGTATTTTAATTTAGATATTTTTATGTTGGGATATGTTCTCATACATCCTTATTGATGTAAATTTTATTTCCAATTGATGAGATACACTTTTTATCTCTCATCAACTCATTTTGATGTGATGCCATTAGGCTGTTAAGGGAACTTTTTAACCCAATTTCGATTTCTTTGGGTTCAACTTGTAGTCATTGAATATGTCATCCATTGAATATGTGTGAATGACCTTTTATTGTTTTACACTTAATATCCACTTATATTGGGTGTATATATATTTGTCACACATATTTTTGAGACTTATTTGTCCTTAATTTAAGGATACCTTCTTTATAAGGGATTTCATCACATTTGTCATTTCTATTGAGGGCTCATTGTTGTTATGCACCAATTCACTCTTATATGGTGTATATACTGTCCTTTGGAGTATTATATCATGAATCCTTTTATTCTCATGATATTATAAAATTCTGACTAAATGTTATTCCTCGATTACTGTATTCAAGTGTCTCTAATTTTGGTAAAACCCCTTTAACCAAAATATCATTTTAAATGTTTTAATTATTTGTTCTTATTAATATCCATGTCTTCAAAATGGTTTTAAGGATTTATTTATATGGATATTAATGGTATAAAATGTTAAAAGCTTCAAGGTGGTATGGGACACTTTGATTCAAAAATCTCTTTATTAAATGTTTTAAATGGTTTTGGAAATGGTTTCTTTTTGAATGGATTCATTATTTCAATATCCTAAAATGTTATATTGTGATTGAAATGTGGAAATGTTATGTTTCCTTTATTCATGTTTATGTGATACGATTATGTTATGGTTCTTGGGCATTGTTATGAAGAACGGGTGGTTCCGTGATAAACTAAGGGAGGGTGAGCCCGATATAGCTCTCCAATGCATTGGGTAACGCGAAGGAGTGAAACGTTAAGGTTTCTCCGAAGAGATTTAGGGAATATACTATGATGGGTATTCCAAACGTAACCAAGAGGGTTACTCCCTACGTAAGAATGTTATGAATGCCTCAAGTTACCATTATGTCTTATGTTTTCTATGATTTATTCATGATTTGATATGCCTATGTTTTATGGGTAAAGTATGATTTCATTCTTATGTATATATGAACTCATGTTTCCTTTCCATATTTTTATAACCCTTACTGAGCTTTTTATGCTCATCCCAAGTTTTTGAAATGTTTTTCACAGGTCAAGGGAAAGGTACATGATGTGATGATAGTGTCAAGGATGTGTCAAGAAAGAATCCATGTTTTATTTTAAATAGGTTCCCATTGATGGGAAGAATGAATATTGTCTTTTATGTAACCACTTTGTTTAAATGTGGAATGTAATGCAAGTTTCATGATCTAATTCTCTAAAACTCTAAACCTGAAAAGATCCTCAATGTGTAATCTTGTAATAACTCAAGACTAAGTAAGGTTTAAGGCTGGGGCCTTATAGTCCAGCTCTACAAGCCTCAACCTCGAGCAGTGTTGTCTGTCTTCTGCAACCAACACAATGTAGTGCGGGCAAAGCCCATGCAGGGGTGAGTATACACTACTCAGTAGGGACCCCAAGACCCCCACGGTCTCCCAGAATCCACAAAGGATTACCACATGAAAAGATAACGATCATGAAGTAACATCCAACACTACTTAGGTATATACCCATACATATACCTAAGTTGTCAATTCTAGTTCCACACACGAGCTCAGGTATAACCCAGTCCACACAGGAATGTAATTCCAGTCTTCACAAGAAACCACAACCAGTCCACACAGGAAACCACTACCAGTCCACACAGGTAACCACTACCAGTCCTCACAGGTAACCACTACCAGTACACAAAGGAAACCACTACCAGTACACACAAGAAAAAATTCTACTTGTCCACACAGGGAAACACAACTAGTCCACATAAGAAAATAGTACAGGTCCATAGAGGGAAACACTACAAGACTACACAGGAAGACATTACTGGACCACAAAAAAAACGCTACTGGTCCACACAGGAAAATACTACCCATTCACATAGAAATTACACTACTAGTCCACATAAGAAAATAGTACAAGTCCACACAGGGGAGCACAACTAGTCCACACAATAAAATAGTACAGATCCACACAGGTCCACACAAGAAAGCTCTACTAGTCCGCACAGGGAAATAGTACACGTCCACATAGGTCCACACAGGAAAGCTCTACTAGTCCACATAGGAAAAATAGTACAATTCCACACAGGTCCACATAGGAAAGCTCTACTAGTCCGCACAGGAAAAATAGTACAGGTCCACACAGGTCCTCATAGGAAAGCTCTACTAGTCTGCACAGGAAAATAGTATAGGTCCTCACAGGTCTACACAAGAAATCTCTACTAGTCCACACATGAAAAATAGTACAGGACCATACGGAATTGTTGAGTGCTGGTCCATACAGAACCTGACCCACACCGAGCCAGTATGCGCTGACCCACATAGAGTCACTGAGCACTGGTCCACACAGAACCGGTATGCGCTGACCCACACAGAGTCGCTGAGCGATAGTCCACACAGAACCGGTATGCGCTGACCAACACAGGATCGCTGAGTGCTGGTCCACACCGAACCGTTATGCGCTGACCCACACAGATTCGATGAGCGCTGGTCCACACCGAACCGGTATGTCGTTGTCTTCGAACCCACGTAGGATTCCAGTGCAGAAGTCGATGCAGTCGCAGCCAGCTCTAGGGTTCCCGCACACAACATGCTCGTTCCAGGAGGGTCCGCTCCATGAGCTAAAGGGGTCGATACATCAACTATCACGTAGATCCGTTTTTATGATAAGAAGATAGATTTTACAAAAAAAATTGGTTCTTATGGTGGATTATGGACTCTAGTTGATAATGGGTAAGAAATTGGGAAGTTCCCTTTAATCAGGGTTTCTAATTGAAGGGGATTTGAAAAAAACATTATGAAACATGTGATTACCCATAAAAGAAATTATAATTATGATACATAAATATATTTGAAATATAAAAATAAAATGTAGGGGGTGTGAATAAGAATAATTAAGAATTATACTGGGGTAAATAGAGATAAAACGTATCCCGAAAGAAAATTGATATTCGGAAAGAAACCCTTACCACTGTGTAATCAGTCAAACCATATGAACTATATAAATAATGATCATGAAATGAAATATTTAAAACCATAAAGAAAAATATAATCCTGATATGATACATTAATGGGTAGTATAAATACCTCATACATCATAAATAGTGGTGAACAAGGCATATCTCACAAATATAAATGTAATATGGGAAAACCCATACCTTATGTTCAAAATATATATACACTTGCAATTAATTTAATGGATAATGAAATTATATTCATTAATATTCTATGTCACAGCATATTAAGCATTTATTTTTTTTAGTATTATTTTGATATGTTCATTTATAAAATTTTTTACGAGTTATAATATTCAATTTCTTCATTTAAAGAGTGTTTTTTTCCTTGGTTTTAATAATTAGTTCACTTGTATACATGTATGAATGATCATTTAAAATGGAAAAATTATACCAAATTTAAATTATCTAATATTAATGAACATAATTAATATATAATGGTCTTATATATAATTTGTTTTGATGTGAAGATGAATTTTTAGATAATACATCAATGATAATTATTTAGATTATGTTTTCAATTTTTCGATTATCAAATAATAATATTATCTTATGAATTAATATTATGCAAGTAAAAAAGGTTCCAAAACATTAAATATGTTTTATTACATATATTAATGTCTTTTTAAACTATAAAAAAAGTTTTCTGGCCATCCTTGTAAGTATAATTGAAAAATCAAAACTCATTATCGATGTAGGTGGTAAATAGGAACCTTGCGAACAATGTTTTCATATTTAGAATAAAAATTGGAAGAGAAGAGAATTTATTATTGATAAAATTTTTACAAAATAAAAGTATAGTTTATTAATGATAATTATAAAAATCATGTAACTTCAAATAGGGGTGGGAGAATAATAAGAAAATAAAATTATTTTATAAAGTTGGGGA
The DNA here is from genome assembly GCA_963277665.1 of Viscum album. Classification (NCBI taxonomy): domain Eukaryota; kingdom Viridiplantae; phylum Streptophyta; class Magnoliopsida; order Santalales; family Viscaceae; genus Viscum; species Viscum album. The sequence continues at coordinate 1,679,126,854 of OY728133.1, forward strand.
GATAAGGTTTTACCTATTGAGTGATCCCTCCTTGAAAACCCTATTAAGGGACTTGGAAATGGTATTTTGGTGAGTCCAGAAATTCCTAAGCATGGGGCAGAGGATTGGGAGTGGAAATGGGAGAAATATAATCAAACATAAAGGAATTGGAGGTGTGAGAATATGTGGTGGCGAGGGTGGTAATTGTAGTGGAATAGAAGGGTGTTATTTTATTATTTAATTCATTTTTTTATTATTTTGGATCTAGACTAGGAATATTGTTAGTTCCTATGACTAAATATTGAAATCATTTCATGTGAATAAAAACCACTGGGTGATTATCTTATCTATATATCATTCAAGAATGAACAATTAATCAATTTAATTATCATGTAAAATATATTAAATTATTATGGTTCCCAATTAAAAAAAATTCATGACTCAACAATTCATCAATTTACTTAAAATTTAAAATACCGTAAATTTACAAATTTCACAATTCACAAATAAATCAACTATATCAAGAAAAAAACCCTAAATATTCACCCAAACCATTTCTTGACATGTAGAATTCAAAAATGGACTTCTTTTTGTAAAAATAATTTTCAAAATATGAGAAAAATGTCTTTTCAATAAAATTTTCATTTAATCAAAAAATAAATATTTTAAATTTATAACTGATTTTATGACACTATAAAATTAGTTAATGTATCATTCAATTATATTATAATCATTATACCAAAAAATATTAATCTATGAATCTATTTTGGAAGCTTAAATTTACTTTGTGTAATTATTTTAACTATAAAATTATAAATAAATATTTACCTATTCCAGAAACACTAATACATGATTTTATATTTATAATACATATATTTACTTATTATTTAATATAAATATATCATATTTTAATTTATTAGATACCAAAATTTCATTGATATATTCATTGGTGATATCAAATTAAATTCACATATTGAAATGAAATATAACAAACTTTATGGTTTTATAAAAAATATTATTTTTAAGTATTCATTGGAAAATATATATTTTCAAAAAAATAATTGAATGTTATGATAATATATTTTTAAAATTTGGATTTCAAAAATTAATTTTATTTTTCTCAATATAATTTATAAAAGTGTAAGAATTTAATTTTAAACAAAGTACTATATTAAAATGAATTAAAACTGATTTTAGAATAACATAGTCTTTTATGTATAAAATTTGATTTATTCTTATTCTATGCCCTTAAATATAAATAGGAACAATTTAAAAATATAAATTTCATAATGTGGTTAACACTATTCATTCCCACTAATTTATCATCTAGGTTATATCGGTCACATTCTAAATAGTATATCTTGGTTTCAAACTCTGTGTTGCATGCAATATAACATATCAGAGTTCTTAAATTTAAATGAAACGTGATATAAAATCCTCGGGTGTTATATTCTCTCATCCTTCAATATATTGTGTCCTTGAAATTTAACATTGTTAATGATAATCCTGGAGTTTTCATTTCCGAATAACTCTACGGAAATATCACATCCTAAAAATTACAAACAAAATATCCTCATAAAAAGATGGAAAGGTAAATGTTAAGGTCACCAAAAAATATACATTCAAATAGGATAAAATTATTGAGAAGTGAAAATATGGAAACAGAATAAAAATTTAACCATAATTTTCTGAAAGAGAGTGATAGAACACATGGCCCTTTGAAATTTAACAACCACAAGACCATAAATCTATGATCGATTAAAATACCATTGATTTTTCAAAAATAAAATTAAATGGATAACAATTTTGTTCCAAGTTATTTTTCATAATGTTGAGGGTTTTGTTTACTATATAGTGAAGTACATGAGAAAATAAACTTACTTGATTCCTTTCCATGTCATAATATCATCCTTTGGTAGTGTTCCAATTTATCACAACTTCATTTAATATTTATTGAGATAGATATTCAATATCAATCTTTTTATACCTACAGAATTCTTAACCAATCATATTTTCCTTAAGTAATTCATTCAACCTTTATGTGTTTTTTGAAACCAAGAATGTAAGCACATGATATCAAAGAATAATAATTTACAATGTTTAACATGATCTATTCCACAAGTAGTGTATCTTAATACTCATCCAAAACATATATGTCTGAATTTAATTAACAATAATTTAGAAGAATGTTCACTAAACCTCATAAAAACATAAGATTAATACCAAATATATGAATTCCATGATCACCTTAAAGCATTAATTTGAATATTGATGCTTCCAAATATATAATGTATTATGACTTCAATACAATATTTATTTATCTCCTGATTCTTATAACAAAAATTTAATTTAAAACATAATTCTTGAGTCCGAAAAAAACATTACATTTTTTACTTCAACTATAGTAACAAAAAAAGCTTGACCTGATCTCTTTTCTTATTCTGAGCTATATGCCCCCGATACTTGGTACATTCATTTATGTAGTGCCTTATATCCTTTTAGTTAAATAATTTCACATTTGAATTTTTTTCTTAACCATGCAATCATAAACACGGTGTCCATTCTCTCCACACTTGTAGAAAACTATGCTTCCATTTAAAAAAGCACTAGGGTGTTTCTTTCCACAATTATCACATGTGGGAAAATAATTTTTCCTCTTTGTCCATCATTTTTCTAGCAATAATCTTGTTCACATGCTTCCTACTAAATCCATAATACATAGATAATTATTTTATTGTTATCATATGAAATTATGTCCTCATATGATGAGGATTATTGGGATACATGTTCCCATTGAATGAATGGAACAAGTCCATAAAATATAAGATTCTTCTTACTCTTTGGATCATGTTCATTTATGATGTTCGCATTCCTTCTTTTTGGCGCCATTTCTAAACGGTGACGTATGCAATGTTAATTTATGTCACTATATATAATCTCAATACTAGTGAAATAATTAACATAAATTGAAAATTTTCTTTGTATATAATATAAAAACATTGTTTTCTTGGGAAGTCCTTATATAGCTATCCTTAAAGACTATTTTCGGGTTATGTTTCCTAATATAGGATTTCCTAAACATAATATCAAAATTTTCTACAAAACATTCATTGATACCAACTATAAAGACCCCAACTCCATTAGCCTAGATATGGTGCCTTGTTTTATTATATTCGTACTATGAACAAGTGTTTGAATCTCAAAAGACTAAATAGTTTAGCAGATTTGGAAAAAAAGATATGTACATAGATTTTACATTACAACTTGAAAATAAAAGAATCATAGATACTTCATTGAGAACATCCAAAACTCCTAGATTATCCCTACAATTCATTCTTAATTTATATCTTTGTATCCTAAAAACATATGAAATGGGTGAGTTCAAACGCTCATTAAGTGTAAGAAATACAACAGAAGATATCATAATCAATAATTCATGGTGAATAACTTAAACACAATCTGGAAAATAATTTTGTAGGGATAAAATATGATTATAAGAAACAATGAGAAATAAACAAAAACATGGATATTCTACTAGTCTAATAGTCACACTGATTATAAATTACATGTATCAAAATGATGTAATAACAATTGTTGGACATTTGAAACATACCATCAATGCCATGGCCATGAAATCTTAAAAAAATATTTAAGGCCTTGGAAAATTCCAACTATGAAAATAAATGGGCAAGGCGATAGCCAAGTCTATATCTGTTTTGTCGCTTGAGATATATCGATCCATCAAGGAGCTACAGAATACCCCACCCATCACTTACTAAGTTGAATATATTACTAATATGAAATGGGTGAAATATAATCAATATATTAAATTATATTGGAACTACCATATGAAATGTAAATAATATCTCCAATCAGTAATATATCACTTGTTCAGAAATTTTTTTCCACGTCTATGTTTTTGACGTCGGTTATATATAAATGACTTGAAAAGCTATAAAAATTGGTTTATAACATCGATTATTTTTTAACTGAAACCATAAATGTAGATAATCACTTCATATCATCATTTATTTTATAACTGATGTCAAAAATTCTGAGATTTGAGTTATCATGTTAGTTATTTTATAATCGATGTGATAAATCCAATCTCTGCAATTTATCAGGTTGGTTATAATATAACCAACATGATAAATAAAATCTTTTCGATTTATTACATAATTTATTTTATAACGGATGTGGTAAATCAAATCTAGGTGATTTATCATTTCGTTTAATTTATAACTGATTTGATAATTTAAATATCAGTGATTTATCATGTCGATTATTAAATAACTGACATGAAAAATCTTTTAAATGATGTATTACGTCATGTATTCTGTCATTCTATTTTTATCAATCGGGCGACGTGCGACACATCTCTCTCATGGGAAAAACCTAAAACTTTTTTTTTGAAGTCGTTCCCTCTAAACTCATTTTTTTAACTTCATTCAACATGTTTATCATCACTAGATCTATCAAGACGACTCACAACACTCAAGTAATCCCCACATGCCTCAGTATCATTCTTTATTTTTTGCGATGCCCTATATATATTTTTTAAGATATTATTTTTCTATCATTGTTCTTCTCATCATGGTAAGTGTCGTAGAGTTCTTTTATACGATGATATGTTATTTTCTAGTAAAATAAACCATGGGAGTGATATCATACATGTTCTATGATTTTTTCAGTTACCATGTCTGTTCTATCATGTGTTTGTGCATGAACTTCCATGTGTGTGCTACCATGAAATCATTATTGTGCAAGTTATTTATTATAACTTTAAAACCAAGGAAGTTATTCAATACTTTTTTTATATCAATAATTACTTCATTCATTAATTTTTAATTTTGGTAATATATTCAAATTAAAATTACTTTTATATTCAATATTTTTTTCCTTATATGATAAATCTCTTTATTACGTGTTAGAATCTAAACTAACTTATTCTACCATTTTCTTTAAAAATAAACTTGTTTGGACACAAGAGATATTGAGGTGAATATAGTCCTCATATAGAGCTATGTAATCCTCTATTATTGTCTCTTTGAGTTATTGATGAAAAAAAATAAAGGTGAATGATTATAAAAAAAATTGTAGGTAGTCATTCAATTATAAAGATAGGTATTTTTTTCTCAAATAAAGATATCCCATTATATCCAATACTACTTTTTTCTTCTATTTACATGTTGAATATGAGTTTAGAGAAATAAAAGACTCAAATAGTGTATTTTTTTAGATAAGAGCTTATAATATCGTCAAATTAATGGGTTAAGTGATTTTAAATTCCACATTAAGAATTATATAAATATCTACATGGTTATTTCTTTATTTTACATACAAGGATTCTTATTGAAGAAGATCATCGAGAGAACACTAGATATGGTAACCCTAGAATACATGTTTCTTTGGATTAAGATGGTGAATATATACATATTTGTTTATTTATACTTCATATTTCATATTTATAATAGGGTGAATTTGGTATCCAGTTGCAACAGGATGTATTCTTTGTGTACCTCAAGAAAAAAGGATCCAAGATGATTCTATACTGTTATATCATGATCTATATGTGAGAGATATGTAATCCTAAATAATTTTCATATTATCCCTCCAATCATTGATCTATTCAAGAGAATATTGTAATTTAACAATAAGGATTACTCTTTCATCAACATTAGTGAATTCATAATTAATTTTGTGAAGGTTTTCTTTGTTTAGTATAGAGGTAATTAATTATTATCGTATGTATTAATAGTTTTAATATTCCTCCACTTCAACTTATTTGGAGATTACATCTTCTTGGGATAGAAATTTCGTCATTCTTAAGGATTTCCATTCTTAATTAAACTTTCCTTTCAAAGCCTTTAACAATTTTTTAATTGGTTTTTTATCATCATCGTATAATAATGTCCTTGGAAACTTTTCTATGATATGACTAACTTCTCTATATTGATAGAAATTGTGTAGAATATTTTCTTTTAATGTTCTAAAATCCATATTTATTCACACATCTATTCCCAAATGTTTTTTCAAATTTTTTTCATCCAAATTAGGTCAATATTTCATATAAATATAAAACTAATATATCTAACTATATTGTCATTTTAAAACTATTTCCATGAATATCTTTTTCAAATATTAATATATTTGTTTTATATATAAAAATTTATTTACATTAAAATTATGATATTTTTCATATAAATATAAAATTGGCTTATCTTAAAAAGATTTATATTTTTTGATATTTGTTTTAGGTAATAATTAGTTGAATTTGGATTAAAAACATTCAATGAGTAATGAATATGAATAAGGTGTTGATGTCTTTTTGGAAATTTCTAAACGAAATGTTCTAAGGAACTAAATTTTTTTCTACCCATGCCTAAAATGTTTGAATCTAGAGAAGTTGAAAAATAGAGAGATCAAAGATCATCTGATTTTTCATACTTCTAATATGAGTTACAAACCTTGAATTTGGAGTAGTGAACCTAGAAAAAATGTCTTATCTACTAATGATGTTTATGATTACCAATATGGTAACTCTGATGGAATTGAAGAAATGATTTGTGATATTGCTGCAGAACTAATTGGGATAGAACTGACAATTATGTGTCAATATGGTGATGCCAAAAACCATTATACAATGGTTGTACTATTTTTACGGTTTTTTAAAAGGTGTTATGATTGAATGACCAGAATGTAAAACATGGATGGAGTAACAAATATTTTACAGAGGTTCAACAATTGTTGAATGAAATTCTTCCAAAAGAAAACGAACTTCTAAGTTCACATTATAAGGAAAAGAAAATATTATTCTCAGTGGTATTGGGATACATGAAAATACATGTATGTCCGAATGATTGTATGATATATAGGAAGGAATGTAAATTTCTATAAGAATGTCCTAAATGTGGTACTTCATTGTATAAGTTGAAAGAAAAATCACAAGTTTATGTAGAGATTATAGAGATCTCTACCAAGGTATTTTGGTATCTTTCTATAATTCATCATTTGAATCTTTTATTTTCTAATTCGTGTGATGAAAAAATGTTAATATGGCATGTTGACGAGAGGATATGTGATGAAAAACTAATTCATCCAACTGATTGTCTACAATATAAGAAAATTGATGAGTAGCATCCTACATTCGGAAATGAAATTAGAAATCTCATACTTTGGTTGTGCACAGAAGGAATGAATTCAAATTGAAGCCTTGGTAGCACAAATAGTTCATGGCCTATTTTATTAGTAATTTAAAACCTATCTCATGATGTTTGTATAAAGTACAGATATTTCATATTGAGTATAATGATATATGGTCTAAAACAACCCAGAAATGATATTTATGTTTTCTTGTCACCATCGATTGATGATTTGAAACTTTTATGGGAGGATGGTATTACGGTGTACGATTCTTCTAAAATGTAATATTTTCAACTGCATACAGTGCTTATGTTCACATTAAATGACTTCCCAGTGTATGGAAATTTGTTTGGATACAGTGTTATGCAGCATAATATATGTCCAATTTTTTAACAACAAACTTTATATTATCAAAACAATCATGGGAAGAAAATAGTGTGCATGGTTCATTGAATTATTTTTCCTATAGATCACTCTTATATTAGACTAAAAAAGGAAATCAATAGCTTAGAAGAATTTGATATTGCTCCAAAACCATTATCCCTTGATGTGTATTTTAGGATGTTGAAATACCATGATGTGATTTTGGGAATGGAACATAAATCTTGAAATGATAGACATATTTGTAATAAAGGGTGAATATTTTTTGAGCTACCATATTGGAGATAACATGAAGTGAAACATAATATTGATTTCATACACGCGGAGAAGAATATTTTCAATAGTTTGATTAGAACATTGTTAGATGTTATAGGAAATACTAAAGAAGGGATGAATTCATTATTAGACTTACTATAAAAGGGAATACGTTTGATGTTAGCTCCGACTCCTAATGTAAGCTGAAACTTTCTTCCCCCGAATTGTCATACATTATCCAAGAGGGATAAAATTATCTTTTTTAATTGTCTTCATGATATCAATGTGCCTCAATGTTATTCTTCAAATGTAGAACATTTTGTCACTTTTATGGATTTAATGTTGATAGGTAGAAAATCTCATTAATTTCATGTCATGATACAACAACTTCTTCTAATTACATTGCGTGGAATATTTCCCATCTGTGTGATAAAGACTATAATAAACGTGTGCTATTTTTTCAATTCAATTTGTAATAAGGTGATTGATGTGATTGCTTCGAACATTTTGAAAAAGGATACAATTTCAATAATTTTTCAATTGTAAATATATTTTCCTCCATATTTGTTTGATATAATTGTGCATTTAATGGTTCATGTGGTATGAGAAATAATGATTTGTTGACCTATATATCTTTGTTGGATGTATCCTTTTGAAAGGTATATGAAAATATTAATTAGATATGTTAAGAATCTATATCGACCTAAAGCCACCATTATTGAAAAGTATATTTCTTAAGGGGTTGCCGAGTTTTCTATGAGCTACTTAGATGTAGTGGAGCACATCGGTTTGGCTCCATCTTTCCATGAATACGTTAATAATGAGGGAAAGGGTATTCTTGGCATGAATGTAGAATTGTTGTCATCTGAAAAGATGAAGAAAGTACATTTATACATCTTGAATATCAAAGCTGATGCTCAACTTTATATCACATTGCATATTAATGAGTTATAACAATGTCATTCAAATAAGAAAGAAATGTGTATTTTGAATGTGCACAACAAAACATTTTTTATATGGTTTAAAAAGAACATTCTTGGTGGATCATATGTATTAGAGACATTAAGATGGTTATTGGATGGTCGGTGTTTAAATGTGACAATATAGTCTGGGTATGACATTAATGGCTACACATTTCATATGAAAGCTTAGGACAACCGAAGTGTAGTTCAGAGTTGTGGTGTATTGGATTTTTTGGAAGCAATGAATTTTCGTGTTCAAAAAACAAAACCCCAATTGATGCATCAAGTGCATATTATGGAGTCATTAATGAAATATGGAAGGTTTATTACTTTAAAATTATAGTTCTTATTTTTAACTGAAAATGGTTTATCAGTAACAATAGGGTCAGACATAATGAATTGGGAATGATAGTTGTTAATTTGAATAGATTGGTAGACACAATAGATAATTTTATAATGGAAACACATGAAAAATAGATTTTTAATTTAGTTGGCCAATCTGATATGCATTGGTTTATTATTTTAAAAGGAAAAAACGATTTGTTGTTGAGGATCAACATGATGAAGAAGCTAATTTATGTAAGATACCTAATAACATTGAAAGATTATTGAAAAATAATGATAAGAATGTTGAATACATGGTTTGTGCCATAAGGAATGACCGTGATGAAGGAATTTGGGAAAGAAATCCATTTTTACATTCCTAATATTACAAGTAACATATGTTTATTTCTTGTTTACATTAATTATTTTCATAAAATTTTAGATATTGTAATTTTTTTCTTTATAAAAACTCGTATTAAATCAAATAGGTAGAAATGATTATTTATTTTAATTTTGTATAGTTTAGTTTATCTTGTTTGCCATCACGTATATTATATATCTATTGAATTTTTTGAATGATAATTAAATTACCATGTTTACCATGATTACCATGTTTACCGTGTTTACCATGTTTACCATGTTTACCATGTTTACCATGTTTACCATGTTTAACATTGTTTAACATAGTTTACCATTATGTAACCTATATATTTATTAATTTTGTTGAATGGAAATTACACTACTATATTTACCATGTTTACCATCTTTACCATTATTTAACATGATTACAATATTTACCATGTTTACAATTTCATAACATTGTTCAATTTTAATTTTTTTTACATTAGTATTGTAATATTTGAGTTTTTATATTTGTGAACTAATGTTTTATTTTTCAATTAGAAAGATAAGGACATATCAATCAGTTGATCAACCACATGATTTGGAATATGATCATCCTGGTCATACCTCTAGGGAGGATAATTCACATCCTACTATTGATATTCCCCAATCTTCCTCATGTTCTCCCGTAATGACAAAAAAGAGTTCAAGAGTTGGAAAATGTCGATGCACACGTTTACCAAAATTATAACTAGCCTATAGAGAGGACCAGAGGATACTCATTGAGTTTGATCTGAATGATATTCCTAGAGGTCCAAATGAAAAATATTTTAAGAGTTTTGTATCAACTCATGGTAAGAGCAATGTAAGCAATTTTTATAATTATTGGAGAGGTGTGGAAAGGGAGATAATATCTCAGTTGTGGGAGACAATTTTGGTAATATAGTTTTATTTTGTTTGACTAACACTTAAATGTTTGTAGTATAATATGTTTTACCTCTTCTTTATCAGATGAAATTTTATATTCCTGACACTAGAGGAGTCAGGAGGAAATGTTTATCGATGGATGCTAGGAGATGAATGAATTTCAAATCAACCCTCACATCTGATATTATTTTTGGTCATAAGAAACATTAAAATCCATGTCAATATATCCTTTCATATATAAAGGCACATGGACAAAAGTTTTGGAAATTATAATAAAATATTCATTTTTGGTATGGGAAATGTAAACTTTTATAATCATTCTTATATAAATGATCTTATTATTTATTTTTTAATTATTTCTTATTTCTAATTTTTAGAGAAAAAGGAAATATAATTCAGAGATCCCATATAAAATTTTATACCCTCATAGATTATCTCGAGGAGGGGATATTTTATTTGAAGAGAAAATGTTGGCAGAAAAATTACAAAAACGTAGAGTTAACTCTTCAAGATCTGGAGGATTTCCCCTCTATCCACTCCATATAATCATGAAAAATGGAAGAGAGATCAAATTTGAAAAATTGGTATATATCTTTTGGAAGAATTGAGAATCATTATTGAGATTATTGTAAAATTTTTATTTTATTTATTTAAGTTAATTATATTCTTTATATACTTTGAATAATTACAGAAATATTTAATTAATTAATATAGTATTCTCTTGCGGAGCATAGTACATAAGGGTATTTATAGTTGTTGGGAGGAAAGATATTTTATCTACAGTATTGACAAACACCGAACACCCCAATCATCTGCGAGGATACTTGATGGGTGTATCAGTAAGAAGAGTGTTTTTTTATTCTTCAATATCTTTTATTGAGGGTGTTTATCGAAAAAAAATCCTTCAATGGTGAAGTCCATAATATTAATGCGATGATGGAGGAAAAGATTATAGTGTCGATACATTCTTTGTTTTCAGACATAAAAAGGTCAATTTTTTATTGCAGCTACAACAACACCTCCCACTACAGACCCCATTGTTTATCCTCCACATCCGCCAGCAGCTCCCACTCTCCCCCTATATACCCCATTATTTATCCTCCACCTCAGCATTCAGACCTTATTTTTTACCCTACTCCTCCTCCACAACATCCCACTTTTTGTGAGTTATATGTTGAGGATCCTCACCATCATATTGTTTCATAGGGGCAAGTATATTTTATAGGATATATTGTTCATCATCAATAGGTAGATGTAGAGCATTATAGGGTCACTGTATAGGAAATTATAAATATATCATCCAAGTATCATTTCCTATAGATGAGGTGATGATAGTTGGACATAGTATCAGCCACATTTTAGTTTTTCTATCCAGACTTTTGTGACCCATTACCATAGTGGTAAGTATGTTATATCATTTATTTTTTTATTAACGTTATTCGAACATTTGAAAACTAATATATGTGTCTATTTATTTACAATAAAACTTAAAAGGTAAAGAATTACTGTATTGACAACAAAAAATACAAATGGATATGACATCATATACAAATTCTAGTAGTCTTGACAGATTGTCAAGATATTCAAATTTATTGGCGGATCATTATTCATTTCAAATAGAATATCATGTTTTTGGACATGCATTAAATGTGAGGATTTTGAAAATTGATATCACGGATCTTGTTACTAGAAACATGTTGGGCATAAACATGGTACATATTTTTTCCATGTAAGTATTAACACCACTGCCTACATTGTTTTTATTAAAAATGTATGCTTATGAATGTTTTTCATTAGGTATTTTTATAAAACGTGTGAGAAGAATGAGAAGATAGATGTATATGGATTCGTGGAGCCACATATGATTTCCCATGTAGCATGAATATTGGGTCAGGAACAAAGAACTCTTTATATTGCAGAAATATTTAAAACAAATATAATCACATAGTGTTGGATGATGAATTTTTGTGAGAGGTATGAAACATATTTCTGGAAAAGTTTTCATTATCTTTTATCATAAAAAACTATTAACCTTAAATTTTTATTTATATTAGTGATCATTGTATGTTAGGTGTTTTTTTTCAATATTGGAAAACTTTTTATTGGATATGCTCTATTCATGGCAATGTGCAAGGTTGTTTTAAGAATATGTTGGACAAGTTTGTTTCAATTTCATAATAGTTGTTTATATTAGAATGAGTTTAAAATTTATCTCATTAAAATAATTTTCTAAGAGGGTATGGGCCTACTTTTGAAAAAACACAAAGAGAAAGAGTGCCAAGATCAAATATGTAAAAGTAAAGGTAAATATCCATTTATAATTTGTACCACATGATGTATTACATAAAAATGATAATTTGAATTAACACTAATTTTAATATAATTGACATAAACAACAAGACACCTCGAATGTGGATATTTTATGTTTAGATTTATATATGAAATAATTAAAACTAGAACACTTTTTAAGTTTGACGAGGTTAGGTTTATTTATAAACATTGCGTTAATATTTCATTTCAATTACTCACTATACATGTTAACTACATTCCTTTTAATTTATAGCTATTTGATTTCCCTCAACCATATAGTGCTAAAGAGTTTAAACAAATAAAATTTGAATGGTAAAATATCTTTACAAGATTGATTGGATTTTAGTTTTTTGTAGTGTAAAATGTAATTTTAAATATTTTAAATGTGTATTTGGTAGTTGTTTTAGTTAGATTTAGTTATTTTTAGTTTAAATTGAATGTTTTGACTATTTTAAATATTAATTTTTAATTTTCTCTGGTTCTTCTTGTTTTGTTCTAGTGCTGATGTTTTTTTGGTTTGGATTCTAGTCTGGTTTTGTATTCTTTTGGTCTAGTTTCTTTTTGATTGAGGTATACTTTGGGAGATCATAGTAATAGTTTCATAGTTTTACTAAAAAAATTGGGATTTAACAAATTAATTTTATAACCAACCTAATAGATTCTTGTAGAATGGTTTTTTACTTTGGTTATTTAAGAACTGATTTAATAAATTTATGGTGAATGGTTTTTTATGTTTTTTATTAAATAACCAACGTCTTGTATCATTTTTCAACTAGGTTATTGTATAAACAATATGAAAAATTCTCTATAGACTATTTTCTACATCAGTTATTTTATAACCGACATATTAAATGCCCGGGGCCATGGTTTTTTACATCAATTATTTCATAACCGACATAATGAATTCTTGATGAATGGTTTTATATGTTGTTTATTTAATAACAAACATCATATATTATTTTTCACAACATTTATTGTATAACCAGTGTGATAGATACTTCGGAAGTGTGATATATTATGTCATTTATTACATAACCGACATAATAAAATATATAATACGTTGGTAGTTAAAGAAATATTGTAATAAATAAAGCCTCCAAAGTGTTTTTTACAGTGTTTATTTAAGAACTGATGTGAAAAACATTTCAAATTTATGTTTTTATGTCGGTTTTAAAATAACAGACCAAAATAAAAATATTTATAACATCACCTTTAATAAATTCAGATTAAAACTACATTAAATATAAAAATATCCGACATAAAGACCATTTCTACAATAGTGTATCCAAAGTATTATAGAGAATGGTCTCAAGACAGTATATCCCTAGTAAAAATAATAACAAAAAATTCAAAAAAATATGGTATATGGTAACATAAGAGATAAATATAAGTTATGTAGAAGATTCAAAAAAGGGTTTTTAGATAGAAGAAAATATTCTAGTAAAACCATTGTGAAATTCTTGAGATAAATACCCTTTTACATTATAAAGAAGAGTTCTTTTTGAAAATCATTTTTATTTATTATAACAATCATACAATAAACAATTATATCCTAAAAAAGAAATCAGAATTATTTTTTAAGAATACTAAAAGATCATTTATATTGATATTTTGAAACATAAGTTAAATCATCTAAAAATTGTGTCTAAAAACAGTAGAAATGAGAAACTTCAATTTGATTTATGATAAAATATGAAAGTATATTTAAAGAGGAAAAAGCCTTAATTTATTATATAACAACAGAAATTAACAATGATTTATTTTAATAATAAAAACAGTTATTGTATAAAAAAATTGTGGGATCAAAAATGATTATGGAGTGTACTTGAAAATGGAAAATTTATTTGGATGTTCCCATTAATCAGGCTTTCTTAATGGGAGGAATCATAAAAAGAACCTTATGAAACATGTAATTACCCATAGAAGAAAGAATAATTTAGATAGATACATATATTTGGACTAAAAACATAATTTATGAGGATAATATATGAATAATTAAAAATAAAAATAGGTTGATGTGATAGAAGGGGTATCTGGATTGAAGATGGGTGTTCGGGAAGAAATCATTTCTTCTTTACAATCAGTCAAACCGTATGCCCCATAAAATTAATGATCATCGAATGAAACATTAAATACAATAAATAAAAATATATTCATGATATGATACATCAATTGTAATTATATATACACCACATATAAGAAATAGTGGGAAAAATTAATATCTCATAGAAATAAAAGTGACATGTGAAAACCCTTACCGTATATATGAAAGTGTTCATGACATGAACTTAATGTCCCAGATAATTAAATTAGATTCACTAAAAATTTAATAAGGATATTATTAAAAATGTAACTTATTTATTATAATTTTATTATGATCATTTATATAATTCTTGATGAGTTGTAAAATCCAATTTCATCCTTAGGGAGTGTTTGTATCCTTTGTTTTCAGGATTGGTTCACTTGTATACATATATGTAATATAGTGTAAATTGATATAATTATCCATAATTAAAATTATATGTTATTTATGAAATTATTGTACATTTAATTGAATAATATATCATTTTTTATAGATATTATAATGATTCATTAAATAATTTTTCAATGAAAATGATTTACGTTATTTTCTTTCTTTTTTATAATTACGATCTAGTATTGTATAATGAATTAATATTATGCATATTAAATGGTTATAGAACATTAAATAAGTTTTATTGAATATATTAAAGTATTTTTATAATGAAAATTTATTCTATGGTCCGATGTGCAGGTGTAATTAAAAAACAATGCTCATCATCCATGAAGGCGGTGAATTTGCACCTCACTAACGATTTTTCATTTAATGAGAAAAAAAGGGAAGAGAATAGAATTTATGGTTAATACACCATTAAAATAATAAAATGATAATATTTAAAAGATACTATATATATAATGTCACTATGAACATTGGATGTGGGGGAAGAATAAGAAAATAAAATAAATTTAAAGAGAGGGATAGAGAAAATGTTTTACCACTTGATTGTTGCCTCTATGAGAATCTCCTAAGAGACTTAGAAATTTCATTTTTGTGAAACCAAAAATAACTGAGTGTGGGGTACATGTTTGGGAGAGAAAAATTTTAAAATGTAATTAATATTAAAGCTTTTTAGGTGTATTGAGAAGGGTTGGGGAGAGGTGGTATTTGTAGTGGAGGAGAGGTGTATTTATTGATTATTAAATTCATTTGTTTATTTTTTTGATCAAGACAAAGAATAGTGTTCATTATTGTAAATAAACATTGTAAAAAATTCATGTGAGTTCAATCCAAAGGAATATTACCTCATCTATACATCATCCATGACCTAATAGTTCATTTATTTACTTATAATGATAAATACTAAAAATTTAGATACTTCTCTATCCACCAAAAATTCTACCATTTCATAAAATTATCAATGATTCAAACTAACTATTTTTGTGACGTGAATAATTTTAAATGGGACATTATTTTATGAATATAATTTTTTAAATATGATAAATTTAACTTTTAATTAAAATCATTATTTATAAAAAATATTGAGAATGTAAAATTTTAACTGATTTTATGGCCCATTGAAAAATTAATTAAGGTCTCATAAAAAATCTTATAATCATACTACCACAAAATTTTAATTTATGAATATATTTCTTGAATTTAGATTTTTTTAATAATTATATTAATTATAAAATTGTAAAAACACATTTACGTTTCACAAAAAACACCAATAATTAATTTAAAATTTTTATGAAATTTATATACGTATTCTATGATATAAATATATCATATTTTCATTTATGAGATACTAAATTTTTATTATACTTACATATGTGAAATTAAATTGGAATCATAAAAATGATTTTAATATAATTAAATTGATAGTTTCATAAAAAATGGTATTTTTCACCATTCATAGGAAGATAAATATTTTCAGAGAAATTCCAGAACTTCAATAGAAGATAATTTTGACATAAGAATTTTAAAAATGTTGTTTATTTTCTTCAATAGAATTTATAAACATGTCAAAATTTAATGTTAAAACAAGTTCTCTATTAAAATGTGGTAAACCATCCTTTAGAAAAAAATATAGTATTATTTGTGTAAAATTTGATTTATTCTAAATATTATATTAAATGAAGATAGTAATTCGGAAAAAATAATACTTATAATAGTATTATTGGTAGTCAAATTTACCTTACTAGGACCCTGTCAGATATCATGTCTAGTGATTTTCTATGCGATCACATTCAATCAAATCAAAAGGAATCTTATTTCTAATATATCAATAATATTTTTCTTTATTTAAAAGGATCTAAAAATTTGGGTTTTTTTATCTAAAAGAAACATTATTTAAATTAACTTCTTGTTTTTATTCATATTTTAGAGAAATCCAACTATATAAGTAAAATATTGGTGTTAATTTCTACCTACTTGTCAAAATCCTTAATCTCAAAGATTACTAAGATGCATAAAAGATTTGTTCATTCTATAGACAAAGTGAAATAAATAGTTGTTGGGAGTTGTTGTAAACAAATAATATGGATGCAACACACTCTCTTAGAATTAGGGATTACATTTGACTATATCCAATTTAAGTAATACAACACTAGTGACTTCAAGATATCTAAAAATATTTTCCAACACTCTCTCATGAAACACATTGACCTTTATAAACATTTATTAAGATATCACTTTAAAATGTGATATCCTATTTAATTTTGTTCCAATAGAACATTAAATCACTGATATTTTCACCAAACCCCTATCCATTGATCAATTTAAAATCATTAATGGTGAATTAAGAATGGATTTAATATAATATTCATTATTTGTTCGTTGAATATCTCAAGTTATCTTTAAAAACTATATTATTAAAACATGAATTTTATTATTCTATGATTCTATTTTATCTTTGATATGACCCCTTTATCTTTCTTGTGCTATCATTTTAGGGGGACCCATGTCTATTTTTTAATTCTAAAATTATTCCTTAAAAGAGATATTTTGACCTAAATTTTGTTTTCAATTTTTTATTATTATTTTAATATTTTAAAAATCATAATTTATAAAACAATTATTATTCGTCATACTATTAATATTTTAAAATATTTTATTATTTATTAATAAACTATTTTTTAAAATTTATTTTCAAAATTTCTTTGTGCAATTATTTATATTTTCTACTTATTTTTATTAAAAATTATTTTTTATCTCTATTTAAGAATATTAATTTTCTATAAAATTATTTTATATAATTGTCCCACAAATAATTATTGTGAGTTTTCATGGATGAAACATGATATAAGGATGATTTTCAGTTCTATATTATCTTTAAAATGAACATATCCAAGATCATTCAATCAATATATAAAAATGATTTCTCGAGGAAATATTATTCCAGATAAAATGTATGTACAAGATTTATTTTCTTCTTTCACATTCATCCTTAATTTCTTTTTCTTTTATTTATCTTTCTTTTTCACTTATTAGTTCATTATTCTTGAAAAATCATTTCATTTTCTTTCACTATCTATCCTTTAATAGAGGTTTCTGATGTTATGATGTTTTTTCTAAATATATTAGTATTCTTCTTTTTGAAGTCTTTTTCTCCCTTAAATATATCTTACAAAATCTCATTATTGAGTTATTCAAATAATCCCTTGAGTTTTTATTAATTTTTTTATTTCCACACTCGTTTTATATTTCATAATCACAAAGGGGGAGATTTTTTTATGAATTAATTTTGCTTCAAAATGGGGATTAATTTTCTAGGAATTATAATTCTTATTTTATTAATGTGTAGAAGTTTTTTATATTTTTAATGGAAAATGATTTTTTGAACTTATCTTTAATGATTAATAGTTTCAAAAAGGGGGGACATATTGAAAATATATGTAAGTTATTTTCTTATTATTAATGTTTTTATTTGGGTTATTACTCTCTTTAATAATCTTAAATATCATTTAGTTTATCCGATGAAGGATGTTTTCTTAAATACCATTTAATGGAATTCAGTGTGTTCTTAAAGATGTTTTGAGTTCTTGTTTAAGGATTGGTATTCTATAATTTCATGATTAATTTCCTTTGAATCATATTAGATGATCCTGAAAATGTGTTTAAAGGAATTAGAGGAGGCCACTGTTGAATATGTTCTTTTGAAAATAGGATCAGTTATATGGTGTTGGGAAATTGCTATCTAGTGCTACGATGGTGGTATTTCATAGGTGGTGCAAGTCCATTAGCCTACAAGTAGTAAATGTAGTAGTGGTATCTTATATGAAACATCCATTGGATGGCAAGCCAAGGTATACTCACTAGTCATTTTCAGTTCTAGTAGCTCTCCCATTTCTAGGAAACCCACCGACAACCAGGTGGAGGCTGTTAGGTATCTCGTGGTGTCAATGACGAGAATATGAGCCTATATTAAAAATAGTCAAAATGAATTTAAGGTGGTCTTATTCATATTGATTTCACCTAAATATTTCATAAGGTTCTTTCAACACTTATATCCTATAATACGCATCCCTTTTCTCCATATAAAGAACATCATTCTCCAAACAATGCTCTTCGATGAATCTAATGTTCAATTTTTAGAATTATTGAAACCCCTCAAAGATCCATTTTCATATTTTAAATCTCTCAATTATATCACCCTTCCTCTCTAATATCTCAACAAAAATTATATTTACACTGTCAATTTATTCTTGAGTGTCTTTATAATGAGATTTTGATAGAAAACCTCTCTCCTCTAATCAACCTTATCCAATGGGTTCTCACTATATAAATGTATCAGACAAGTTACTTGGATACTAGTGAGGCTTAAGATAAATTTTACCATCCAAAATTATGAGATATGGGTGTATTGATTACTATTAATATTGATGGATTAAAATCATTGACCTCTAAAGTTGAGGGGTGGATATGTAGATCACAATCCATGATATTTTCCAAACAACTTATATATTGTTCTTACTCTATAGTTTACATTATCACATAGCATCATTTATCATCAATAAAAATAATGTTATAAATTAAATTCCATCATTTTCATTCTTAATTTACTATCACATTATCTTTATAACTTATATTAAACATATCAACTATCACTCAATTGATTTCTCATTTTATCAATTCCATACGTATAGATTTGAATTTATCTAAATAATTTTATTTAAATTTTTAATTGAAATTTCACCCCCCAACTCTCTTCATATTTCCGCAACCAAAAGGCATATACAAAGGTATGCCCCTTTCTATAGTGCTTAACCGAGGTTTATCCCTTACATTTTTTATAATAAGTGCAGGAAAATTGTCTTATTGTATAATAACATGATAATTTATAATAGACTATAAATTCTGTAATTGAATATAATGAAGTGTCACTAAGTCTAAACATTTTATTATAATTTGAATCAAAATTAATTACACAATATAACTAAATTTTTTTCAACACATCAATAAACAGTTCCATATAAACATCGATTTTATCATTAGATACTCTTACTCAACAAATAAGTATTGAAATTAAAAAAAATGGTTTCTTCATACATATCCATGAGTAAATATTGTAAATAAAAAAAATACATGTACTATGTGTCACACCAACCATGGACCTGAACAAATCAAAACCATCTACTTTAGAACCCAATTAAACAAAACGACTATCCATGGAAAAGTATGAGTGTATTTTATAAAACTCCTTCCACACCGAAGAATCTTTTAAGCGGGTTAACTTATAATCCCTTTTGTTTATCTCTAAATTCCATGTCATTAGTTTATAAATTTTAGTCAACAAGATTAATCTACGAATCCTCTATTTCAATTGGAGGAATTACATCAACCTCGCAGTAATTTGTATCCCTCAATTAATGACCATTGCTGGGAAGAATCTGACTACGTAGATTAAACTTTCTTCTATTCCACCTATATTAGTAGAAAACAATACAGGTGTCGAGTTTTACACTATCTTTTTTAAACAAAATATAGTTATTATGGAACACTTCAATGTCATCATATGTAAAACCAAGTCCATATTTATAATTGGGATCATGATGGTATGACTCTGGAATAATTTATTTTGCAGGGAGTAATTTCAACTCCAGAACCAACAACATGTCAACGGAGTTGTATTCCCACTGATTCAATGTCTTTGAGTGTAACAATTCAATGATGAACAACAATTTACGAAATTTAGTGCATTAAAAATATAATTCAATACATTCTTCAAAAAGAATTTCAAAAAATTTCAATGATCCCCTATCTATAGAAGGATACAATTAATCCCTCTAATTTCATCAATTAAAACATTAATCTCATCAGGTTGAAATGGGAGCATCATATCATCGAGCATTACACTACTACAAAACATGCCTTTAATAGTTCTAGCCATTATCAATGCATTTTTTAGCACTGATAAAGGGCTTCCATTATCAGTTCATTATTTTTAGCACTGATAAAGGAATCATTTATCTTCTCTTTTTTAGAAATGATAAAAGAATGAATAAAAAGAGTCAATTTTACGAATGAATTTTTTTTGATTTTATTAAAATAATATTAAAAAATATATTAATTAAATAATTATTGATAAAAATGAAAAAATGATTATACCCTGTATATGTGAAAAAAAGTGTATGATTAAAATATAGATATACGTAAACTAAAAATTAAATAAACAAAAAATAAGTAAATTGAGAAAAATATTAAACATTTTATTAATTAAATAATTATTAATATTGTTGATAAATAGTATATATTAAATATATAGATATACAAGAATGTATATAAAAATGATTTATATAATAAGAAATATTATTTATTCTCTACATTAAATCGTAATATATATTGTAAATAATGGTTTATAATTAAAAATTAATATGAATTAAAAAAAGTAACTAATTGGATAGATTATTTGAAATAATTAAATATCATTTGATATTCTAATTTAGCAAAAATCATACGTATTATATTTATTTGAAATATACATAATTAATTTGTTTTATATATAAATACACACATAGACCAATAATTTTTGAGGAATTAAATCCATATTTATTATTTATTTCATATATATTTCTTTATTATGTTTTAGTACATTCAATATGCATTCATCTTTATTTCAATATATATCCATTTTTTAATTATTTATATTAATTATAATTGTCCAAACTTTCTATATTTTACTCATTATTAATTAATAAATTTTACTCATTTTTAACATGCATGCACTTAAAATTAAATGTTCATTAATAATTTTAAAAATACATTTCTAGAAAAAATATTTACCAATGAAAATACTTTTAAATGTATATTTACTATTTTTATACATTAATAATTATTAATGAAAAATAATATTTGTTTAAAAAGTATTGATATAATTATAAATAAATAATTATTAAAATATAATAAATTTCATTAAATAATGAATATATTTACTATATTTATATAATAAATTATAAAATTATTTATAATTATATAAATATCATTTAAGAAAAAAAAATATAATTATAAATAAATTATTATATATTTAAATAATAATAATATTATTATTTTTCAAAAATTAATAAACTAAGTATTATAATTACATATAATAATTATACTTTTAAAAAAAATAAAAAGGTATTATAAGTATTTATCATTGTTTTTTTAGCTCTGATAATGATTTATATTATGAATGTTTATTAACATAGCACTGATAAAAGAGATTTTATCAGTGATTTTTTTAAGCATTGATAAAAGTGTGAGGACCTATTTTAAGAACCCTAACCATCGAAAAATAGATCTCGATATCTACAACTATTTATGAAGGCAACCTGCTACCGACACTCCTTTTTATCGAATTCAAGCTCGAATCTAGGCTAGAATCTAGGCTCTAATTATTCCAAGGCATGAATTTAAGGCTCGAGAAATTCAAGGGTTGAACAAAACCAAGGCTTAGGAAAAAAATATAGGTTTTTTTATCTCAAATTTCACTCAATAATCCACTGAACCTTTTTGTACCATATCTGTGTATCCCAACAAGTCCAATTACACTATCCTATAATAAAACAACCCAAATTTTTTTTTCTTTTTAATGAGGTCTGGGATTCTTCAAGAATCCTATTTTGTTTAGATAAAAATAACATAGAAAATATTCACATTTTTAATCGATATATGTATCCATTTTTATCTCTATTCCATTTTCTTCAATTATTCTATTCTTTAAATGTAAATAAAAAATAAAAATACATATATGTGGACTCAATAGGATTTTTCTCGGTAAGCTGCACAGTAAATGAGTTACTAAAATATAATGCATTTTAATAGGTAGGATAAAATTGGAGTCTTTCTCAATAATTTTTCTTTTCCTTCAATATTATTTTAGATGATCTATGTTCTACTATTATCTTACTTGTATGATACACACAAATATCTGTGAGATCAAGTGATATTTTAAAGGGATTTTTTCTACCTTGAAGAATATGAAAAATAAATGTCTTCAATCAAGTAATGGAGATTATACATTTTATTTTTATGTTAATATTTTAATAGAATTTAAATTTATTTTTATTATAATGATTTATTTTAAATATGATATTTCAGAAGAATTAAAATCCTAACAAGAGATTATTTGTTTATTTATTTTGACATGATTTATTTTTCGGAAGGAAATTTATTTTCATAGGTCAAATTTTTATTCTATGACTTTTTATTATAAAATTTATATTTCATTTTAATTATAATAAATATCTTTGATTAGTTATTTATTCATACTAAATTATTAGAAGTGATTGTTTTTTCATTATGAAAAGACTTCTATTTCTCAAAAAAATTCAATATCATGTATATATGTGTATAAGAAATTATTTTCATGTTATTAAAATTTTAAAAACATGTTTCATATTCCTTCAGGAATTTTATTTTTCTAAATATAATGTAAAAACAATGTCTTATTATTTATTGTTAAGTGAATTTTATTTTATGTAAATATATGTTTATATTTAAAATATGAAATGTTATTATTTTATGCATCTATAATAAAAAAAAGTTATTATCATTTTATGTTTATTATTCATATTAATTTTTAAATAATTAAATATATTATTTCATGCATGGAAACTGCATATAAAATCATGAATTTCATTTTTAATATAAGATATTTTCATCATAATGACTTGTGAAAAAATGGTCATTCCCTAGTTCTATTATGCATTTATATGTATGTGGTTTTATTAAATCATCCATTTATGCCATCATCTTTTTATTTATGCTCTAGTTTTATTATTAATGTTTTTTTAGGTATAATAGGTTCCCAATACCTATATTTCATGACATCTACCTCTTCACAATCATCAGCTTTTGGAAATTTATTCATAAAACTATCGGTGTTATCAATGGATAGAAATATTCCATTGCAAATAACATGGGAACCTATTTTCTAAATTTTTATTGAGAAATTAATGTGTTATGAATTACTTGATTTTTCACGACCCATCCCCCATGGCCCGTGTCATGACTACCCCAAGTCTGCCTTCCATAGGCCAGGGGCAAGCATCATTGAATAAGAATATCCTGAATAGGGACGGAATTTTCCATTAAACAAGTACACATGCAAAGAGCTCAAATTGTGGAATGTAAACACAATGTATACAACAATTGACACTAAAAAAACTATAGAGAGTACAATACAAAATAAAAGTATAATGGTGCTAGAATACAATCCCAAAACCACAATGTAAATTACAACTGTCACGGTCTATCTGCTTGAGACCACACTTGAAGGGTTGGTGAAGGGCAGTTGCATGTAGCAATAAAATGATGTCAGTCCATCCTGTCTCTTTGAGCATGGCCTGGTACCGGACCACCAAGGTCTATGTTGAAGCATTCTTCTGTCTCGTCTCACTGAGCACCACCTTGTCCCTGACTAAAAATGTCTCCATTGAAGCATATGTCTGTCTCATATCACTGAGTACCACTTGGTCCCAGATGACCAAGGTCTCCGTCAAAGCATCTAGCTCTCCCATCTCACTAATAATCACCTATTCCTGGAATACCAAGGTCTCCGTCAATGGGTATGTCTATACTGTCTCACTGAGCACCACCTAGTCTTGGAACACCAATGTCTTCATCGAAGCGTCGATCACCCACACAGACATGACACATTTGGTGAAAATTGTGAAGGGGTGAGTAACAATGTACTCAGTAGGTACCCTAAATAATAATGTAATTATCAAAAAGGAAATTATACATGTTGTACTATTAGCTCACGCTGGTATACTCTAATGTATAGAATGAAAGACTATCTGTCATAATACTGAACACTTTGGACTGATGAGGTACTCATCCCTAATGTGTTTCATGGGTTTATTAGGTCACATAGAGTCACTTCTCATTGAAATCATCATAGCTGGTCCATATAAATCTGCTTGTAGATGATCCACATAGGGTCTCTTAGACGTGATCCTCCCAAGGTTTCTCTTAGCTGATCCACACAGGGTCTTTTTTTTATCCATACAGGATCTATTGTAGCTTTTCTATTTAGGATTGATTGTATCTCATCCTCACAAGGCTCTTTTTAGTTGATCCACAAAGGGTCTCTTGTTAGTAGTCTTTAGGTCCCAGCCATCCGTAGGATTTCCACATGTAGTGTGCTTGATCCTGGGAGAATCCACCCCTCAAACCATTCATCATATATCAACTTACATAAAAATTCTTTAGAGCTTTCCCAAATAACTGGATCTTAGAGAGGGTTCCAACACCACAAAAAACTCATGAATTGGATGCATAGTCTGAAATATATTGGTGTTTTAGTAAAAAATGGTTGGTTTTGTCCTAGACCGATTCGACCTGGTCAGACCATCCCAACCAACATGGCCTGAGGGTCCCGCATGACCCAACCCTGTTGGTATGAACTTACCTGACCCGGTGGATTCTGGTTTGGCCCTGTCATGTCTAGAAGTTGGGCCAATCCCATTGGGCCTTGCTGTAACCAGCCCGATTCAGTCATGGTTCTAGCCCTCTTGATCGCCCAATTACCTTGTTCCATTCAGCTTGGGCCGAAATAGGAGGGATGTTTTATTCTCAACCTATACCACCCAACAGACCATTTTTATCCCACCAACCAAGATTGAAAAATTGGGCTGGCTTAATTCCATCATGGGCCACTTAGTGGCCCAATTTTTGTTCCCAAACTGACCCGAATAGTGAGCCAGTCTTTTCCAGCCTGGACGCCCGCTGGGGATCCGGTTCGGCGGCACGCGGCTAGCAGGAGCTGACTACCCCTACTCCTACACATAGTCTCCACTCGACTCTATACCAGAACAATGTTGCGCCCCACATGGCATGGTTCTCTCCACCATACGTGACTGATTGGCCGCGTCCTACCTCCACCAGCCGTCGGCCCAATCCGGCTCCGGCCCGCATCGGTGCACCATCATGGTGTGCTGCCTCCTACCTACAGCCGCTTCCACCCACATGCGGCCACCACCACCTTCCCAGATCTACTTACGCAGGCCTTTGTAGCTAGTGGGATGTTCCATGGACAACTGAGTTCACTCTGGTGGTCCTTTTATCAGACCATCTGCATCTTCGGTCTCCTTAGTGTTCTTTTTTCACTTCTATGGCCTCAAAAATTCCTTTATATCAATCCATATCTATAGCCACAAAAAATGTAGAAAAAGGAACAATGTAAAGGGTTACATGACTTGTTTATTTTGGCGCACACCCTCCATGATAGAGTTTCTTTAAAACATGGTGGGAAAGAATTACAATTCAAAAAAAATTAATCCGGATGAAAATCACCGAGAATAAACTTCCTATCGCAAGAACAAGAGATTTGTGGATTAACCTGTTCATGGGACCTTTCCTTGATTTTCTTTTAGAATGAATAACAGGGAATCCAAATTACAAAAAAAATAACCCCTACCGAGGATAGATTCATTGCTGATTCAATCTTTCTCGAAGACTCATATTCTCTTCAAAATTGTTGCCATTCGTCGCTCTCTGGTCTCATTCTTCTAAGTGTTTTGTTGTGACTAGCGATTCGTCGACATTCTTCATTAGAGATAATTTCTTCGCCCTCTGTCAGAGAAATTATTTTTATGATTCTCTACCCTGTTATCCCATTAAAAGAGAAACGTTTTATAGTGTTTCTATTCTACAGTGGCTTCGCATCATTATGTCATTTCATTAATAAAACAACATTTCTATTGCCCATAAATTAAAGAGACTCATTATTGGGATTAATTTAATGAGTATAGTCACTACCTTGTTACCAAACCGCAGTTTTGATGTGACACCACTCAATAGTGAATAAAAACACATAAAATAACATTTTAATTTATTTAGATTCTCTTCCAAAAAGTCTAAAAATTAAATTTTTCCATCGTAACCACACTGGTCAAGGTTAGTTCCATTCTTAGGTAATGTAATAATTTTCTATGCAACAATTCCCTTAGATTAGTAATCTTATCACCCTTTTTGATGTTCCCAAAACCGTACATGTGCACTATTTTAATTCTCTTAAAAAAAGTTCCAAAAATATATATTTTACCCTCGAACCACGTCGACTGATGTTAAGCTCTACCTTAGAGAAATACTCACTCATGAGATCAACAGTGCTCTTGGATTTCCAATACGATTTACCATTTAGTGGTAATAAATGATTTGAAAATAAAATATTTATTAATTATTTTAATTTTTCCCAAAAACTAACTTCCATTTATGGTTGGCACCAGCCATTTTTAGACACAGCCTAAGGATTTCATACTCATATAACCTCAATTGTGTCCTCGGATTCTCAATCTGAGCCACCATTAATGAGTTATAGTCATTTGAATAACAAAATAATTTTATTTAATTTTTTCATTTATTTTTATTCCATTTTTGGGTTTTCTCACTAGATGTCTGCGCCGGATAAAATTAAGTCACTCCTAGGGTAAACCTACCATCCTGAACTCAACGGCGCCATCTTATTTTTTATCCGGGAACCTTTTTTATAGTTTTTTTACTTTTTCATAAAAACTACTAACTTGAACTTTTTAAAACATAACATTTTTCAAGCGATCATTCCACGAAATCCAAGAATACACTGAATTCCAAATTTAGGGATTCACATCCCTGTAAGAAAAAAGAAGGCTAGAAAACAAATGGGTGTATTGATAATGAATCTAAGCCTCTTTCTCCAATGTCCTCTCTTGAGGGTTCCCATACTACCACTGAACTTATACAAAATGAATCAATAATCCATAGAGGAATCACTCCTATCAATCCACTTTCCCCCTTAGGATGTCTGCAAACATCATCTAATTTTCAATGTTTAGATCGGCCAAGTCGATTATATGTGATGAATCATGCATATCCCCCATCAATTGAAGAAAATAAAAAACATAGTGCACTTAGTACATCATTGGGGTAAATGTTAGGTGGTACACCACGTTGACAACTATAATAAAATTACAGAAAGTGCCAATGAAGCTCAGAGATAACTTACTACCTCAGCCAATCTATGAGTCCCTCATCGAGGAGAGACTCATAAGAATATGTGATCCCCCTTCTCAAACAACAAGGGAAAACATAACCTATCAGAATATGGAATATTTAAGATCTGTGCAAACTTCATCCACTCTCGGATCACCTACACCTTCTCAGTGGTAGCACGTAGCATCTCTAGAACCATGATTGTTGACTCCCCTTGGTATGTCTAGCATAAAGGTGACCTGTATGGTCATTCATACAGTTACACAAATGGTGCCATACCGATGGTGGAGTGGTAGCAATTGTTGTACACAAACTCCACCAGTGGTAGGTGGTCCTCCCAATTGTTACCAAAATCAAGAATGCAAGCATGGTGCATGTCATCCAAGGTTCGTATGGTCCACTCCATCTGACCATCCATCTAAGGGTGAAAGGATGTGCTCAAGTGCAGCTGTGTCCCAAATTCCTTCAGTAATCACATCCACAACCATGATATATTGTGTGCATCACACTCTGATACTATCATATATGGGACCTCATGGAGTTGAATTATATCATGCATGTAGAGGTGTCCCAAGATCTCTACTGAACTTTGTTCTTGAATTGGTGTGAAGTGGAACAACTTGTTGAGTTGTTATACAATCACATAGATGGTAACATGCCCCATAGACGTATGTGGTAATCATTTCAAGAATTATATTGATATCTCCTTCCACTTACACTATGGTACATCAAAGTGGTTGTGTCAAACCAGATATAACCTGGTGCTCATCCTTCACTTGCTATCAATTGAAGCCTCTCGATACAAACTCATCAACTTTCTTCTTCACCCCAGCCACTATTACTAACATTATTGATCATAGACAATATTAACCACAGCCGGATGTACCT
Organism: Viscum album; assembly: GCA_963277665.1. NCBI lineage: Eukaryota > Viridiplantae > Streptophyta > Magnoliopsida > Santalales > Viscaceae > Viscum > Viscum album. The sequence goes on from OY728133.1 coordinate 1,679,155,837, forward strand.
CCAAAGTGTATATATGGAACTCCCTCAACACTTCCTCTTTTAACTTCATCGGTACAATGGTGTGCGTCCTCTGAAGAGGATGATGTCATTTCCACCTATAGAATATCCATCAGGGGGATTCCATATAGACATCTGAGTTTGCTTGTTCTTGAATCTGGTATCTTTTACTTGCACCTCCCTGAGTCACTGTAATAATGGAGGGGAAACAACCATCGAAAAAATATAATATTCAATATATCTATCCACAAAGGATATCTAAAGAAATACCAACATCTCTGAGGCCTCGTTCTGTAGCTGTGAAATTGATCTACTACTAAGATCATCTTCCACCACATTCCCCTTCTCAAGAGAATAGACTATCTCAAAGTCATACACCTAGATTAACTCTATACAATGTTGTTGTCTCATATTTAGATCCATTTTGAGAAAAGATATGCTTGAGACTCGTGTGGACATTGTAGACGTTAAATCATTCACCCATCAAGCAGTGTAACTATATAATTAGTTTGAATATTACCACTACCAGCTCAAGGTCAGGAGTTACGTAGTTCTTCAAATGATTTTTCAACTGTCTTGATCCATTTGTAATCACTGCATTCCCCCAACATCAGAACACAACCATTCTCGGCTCCTCATGTGTCACAGTACGCCACGTTGCTGGTGCCCTCTACTGGAAACATCAAGATAGGAGCCCTCATCAAGCTCTACCTCAACTACTAAAAGCATTGATGGAATCCTTATGTCCACAAAAAGGGTTTACCCTTCTTCTTCAATGTTTTCATGGGTTCTTCCTATCTAGGGAAGTCTGGTAAAAACCTATAATAGGACCCATCCATCCCATGTAGTCTCTACACCTCAGTAATGCCCTTGGGTAGATCCCAAGCCAGCGCTGCAACAATCTTTACTGGATCTACAACAACTTTATCCTCTGATATGACATGTCCCAGAAAGTTTAACTTTTTATCCATAACTCACACATTGAGAGATTTATATAAATTTTTAGCTCTCGGAGTGTGTCTAGAACCATCATTAAGTGTATCGTGTGCTCCTCCTCATATTTTGAAAACACTAAGATGTCATTAATGAAGACCACTACAAAGCATTGTATGTACAACTTGAATATCATGTTTATGAATCCCACGAACACTGTTGGTGTGTTATTCTTTCCAAATGGAATCACTAAGAACTCTTAAAGGTTGTAGAGAAATCTAAATGTAATCTTTGAGATGTCATCATCTCGTACTCAAAGCTGGTGATACCCCGATCCGAGGTCTATCACATAGAACCATCATTCTTCCTTCAGCTTATCAAAGAGGTCATCCATCCTTGATAGAGGATACCTGTTCATCATGGTCAACTTTTATAGGAACTGATAGTCCATATATGAACCCAAGATTCTATTTTTGTTCTTGTAAAACAACACTGGTGATTCCATATGGAGAAACTCTTGTCCTTACGAACCCCTTCCTTTGTAAGTATTCCTACAATAACATCATCTCTCGAAGCTCTGTAAAATCCATCTGATATGAAGGTGTAGATATCGGTTATGTCTTGGTTTATGTATCATTGCATTAATATACCTCTTTATATGGAGGTATTCTTGAAACATCCTCTCAAAAGACTTCTGTATTCGCATCCATGTCTCTAAGACTCCTGTTTGTTTCATGATTTCTTACTGCTAACATTCAATGGATGTATCTTCTCATCCAAAGAAATTTCTACTAAAATGGATCTCTCTTGAACCCAATCATGTGTACAAATGTATATAGTAATAGTGTTGGATTAGATATACATAAAAACATCTCACTCAAGGTTCTAATCCTTGTGAACTGGTCACATCGTATTCATCGAGTACCTGGAAGGGTCGGTACACCTCAATGAATAATCAGCTACCGGCATGTCATCCTTCTAAAGCTACAAAATCTCTTGGGAACACATATCCCTAACCTTTTATGGAAAGATCCCCTTCTCATAGAGTGGTTCTCAAGATCTTTCAATGAAAAGTCACCTCATTGATTGATTGGGTGATATAAACACTTTCATCGCCCCACTGAGCCTCATAGAAGGCTCACTGTGAGGATTAACATCAGATCTAATGCTTCCTTGACTAGGAAGAAAATATTGTCTCCACCTCAATACAGTCTTCATCCATCTGTGGGTTAGTCTCGCCATGGAAAATGAGGGGTCTCAATCATTGAATCTTGTGTATTTCATTTTTCCTACATGTGTCCTCTACCTGTAGCTTCAGTAATAACTATTGACCAATGGGTGGTGGAAAAGATGGGACATATCCCGGAAGTTTTATATTGAGCAACATTACCTTTTCTAAAGCCCCATAACTCTGTGGACCATCCTCGTGGTCATGTACTGTAATCCTTCCTAGATATCTTCTGTAGAGGAATCATAACAGAGATCAAGATGAGTCATGATTAATATATTATACCTGGTGAAATGAATATGACTTAGAAAGATCATGAGAAAACATTTGAAGATTCATGAAACTAGTGTTTTCATATACCGAGTCATAAAGCATAATTCATGGCCTCAATGTATGGATATGTTGGCCACCACAACAACAAATGACTCCCTATCCTAAATGCCGAACAAGAAACACTTAAAACTTTTTCCCCATAAAATTGTAAAAACATTTATTTCTTTTGGTAGAACTGATCTCTTCTGATGCCACTTTGTCACAAATATCCCCAAACTCCCATGTTTTGTATACCCTAATCTATCCTTCCATTGGATAGTGGCTGGGATCTTCCACCATATATGCATGTCCCAAGAAGGGAAGGCATTATAATTTAAACCTCTACACAGGCACATAGCTCAAACTGTGGAAATTAAACACGATGTAAACCACAACTGTCAGTGAGATAGCTACAAAGATTACAGTAGAAACTGAATGTAAAAAGGGGACATAATACAAGACCAAAACCACAAATGAATGTACAAATTCAACGGTTCATTCACTAGAGACCCTACCTAAATGGTAGGTGAAGGGTATCTACCAGTAGCTGTAGAAGTACACATGTGTGTCCCGTCTCACTAAGCACTACATGGTCCAAGACCAACAACGTCTCCATCGAAGTGTTCTTCCATCCCTTCTCAATAATAACCACCTAGTCCCAGACCACCAAGGTCTTCATCAAAGCATTTTTCTTCCCCATATCATTGATCACCAGCTGGTCCTAGATCACTAAGGTCTCCGTCAAAGCATTCATTCGTCTCATCTTGCTGAGCACCACCTAGTCCCAGACAACCAATGAATCCTTCAAATCATCCATCCATCTCGTCTCACTAAGAAGCCCCTAGTTCTAGATCTCCATGGTCTTCGTCGAAGCATTGCTCACCTGCATGGGACAAGACACATTCTGTGAATCCTGTGTAGGGGTGAGTAACACAAAACTATGTAGGGACCCCTAACCATAATAGAGAGGCCCCAAATTAACGTTTACATGAGGTATTGTTAGCTCACACATATATAATCTAAAATAAAGAAATAAATACTATCATTTGTAATGTTACACACCTTGGACTGCTGAGGTACTCATCCCTGATAATTATCGTGGGTTTTCAAGGTCACACAGAGCTGCATCCCACTTAGGCCATCACAATTGGTGCACACATGGCTGCTTGTAGCTGATCTAAATAGGATCACTTCGAAAAGATCCAAAAAGGGTTTCTTAAAGATGATCCACATTGGGTGGCTTGTAGTTGATCCACATAGTATTCCTTGTTGTTGATCCATATAGGTTCACTTGGAGCTGATCCACATAGGGACACTTGTCAGCAATCTTTAGGTCCCAGCCAGCCATAGGTTTTTCACACGTAGCATGCTTGATTCCAAGATAAGCAAATCTATAATCCATTATTCATGTTTAAAAATTCAATGAAAACCTCCTTATATAATTCCAAAATAATCTCATTGTCCCTAGGGTTCCAATGTCTAAAACGGATCGTCAATTTGACGCACGGTTTGAATGATATCGGCATTTCAGTAAATAGGGGTTTATTGTGTCTGGGCATGGTCCAACTAGGTCAGACAAAACTGACCAACCCAGCCCAGGGGCCCAACATGAACCGACATCGTCCGGATGACCTGACCTGGCCCCATGGGTCCTGGGCCTGCCTGGTCCGGCCAGCCTACTGGGCCAGGCCCATTGGGCTTACAAGACCCAGCCCGATTCAATCGTAGGTTTAGCCTGTCAGGTCCCCATCGACCAGGTTTAGCCCCTCGGCCCGGCACGCATGGCAGGCCAGTCTTCTCAAGCACAGACACCAGCTGGGTGTCTGGTTCATCTGTACACAGATGGAAGGATTCTGTCACCCCCTAGTCCTGCATGTGGTCCCAACTGGACCGCGTGCCAACACAGAGTCGTGGCCCACATATCGCGGGCAGCTTTACTTGACGCTGATGGTTGGTCGTGTCCTACCTCCACCAGTCACTTGCACGAGCCAGTCACAGCCCGCCTAGGCGTGCCGTCATGGTGCCCATCCACCTTCCATGGCCTCTTCCGCGGACCACCAGTGTCGGCGCGTCGGTGGGATGTTCTGTAGACCACTAGGTCCTTTCATTTGGTCCCATCATTGGACCATTTGCACCTCAGGCCTCCATGGAGTTCCATCTTCCCTGTTTAGTCCTCAAAAATTTATTTTTCGTAAATCTAGAGTTCATGGCCTGAAAAACCCAAAAGAATGCACAATGAAGAGGGGCTCTTTCACTATTCATGTCGTCCCGCACCCTCAGGGTTAGAGTTTCGTTATAATATATGGGAACTGGATTACGATTCCATAAAAATTATTCCAAATACAAAACCCTAATAATGAGCACCCTCCCAGAATAACATGAAATCTATAGGGAAACCTGTTCATGGGTTGAGTTGCACTAGTTTTTTTAGAATGATAAATCGGGAATTAAAATTACTAAAAAGTAACCCCTACTTGGGCTAGATTCTTTGATTAAGTGATCTTTTCATGGGGATTCATGTTCTGTTCAAAGACATTGGTGTTCCTCACTCTTTGGTCCAATTATTCGTGGCGTGTCACTATCACAATTGATTCTTCATTGTTCTTCATTGGATTGAATTTCTTCTCTACCAATTATAGAAATTCAATCTCTGATTCTCCAATCTGTTATCTTATTAAATTCGAATCATATGGCCACATTTTTTTTATGTTGTATCGTGTCTTTGTTTCACTATTTTTGTAATAAAGTAGTGTATTTGTTATGCTTCAATTAAAGAAAATAATTAATGGGATTTATTTAATGGGTTTCGTCGCCGCCTTATCTCCACACCGCTATGCTGACGTTCCACCACTCAATGGTGTGGAAAAACAAATAAAATAACTTTTTGATTTATTTTATTACTCTTCTGAAATGTTTAAAAATAAATTTTTTCACTTGACCCACGATGGTAGATATTAGGTATATTCTTAGGTAATTTCAATATTATTAATGCAATTGGGCCCACGAATTTTCAATCCATGACCCCATTTAGATGTTTCCAAAATTGCACATGCTCTCTATTTTAATTCACTTAAAAAATGTTCCAAAAAATATATTTCACCCTCGACCTATGACGGTTGAGATTAAGTTATGCCTAATGTAAACACGCCCCCTTGTGCTCAATGGTACTCTCAGATTTCCAATCTAAGATACCATTTAATATTTATAAATATTTGAATATTAAATAATTGTTACTTAATTATTTTATTTACGACCAAAAACTAACTTATGTAGTTGGATTGCGATGACCAATGTTAGAATCTTTCTGCAGAAATAATATCCTCATGAGCTCAATGGTGGTCTCGAATTTTTAATATGAGTAATCATTTGTGATTTATAAGAATCTAAAGAACAAAATAATTTTATTTATGGTTATTCCATTTTCAGGTTTTCTCACTGGAGGCATGCGACAACTAATCTTAAGTCATTCTTATAGTAAAACTGCCATCCCGAATGCAACAGTGCCCTAAAATTCATGATTTGTGCACCAGTTTAAGAGTTATTCTACTTTTTCAAGAAAACTTCTCACATGTGCTATTTAAAACTTATCATTTTTCGATAGATCATTTGGGTAACATGAGGCCTCGGAATCGCACAATGTCTCGACACCTGGTCTCTAAATAATTCCATTTAATTAAAAACATTACATGGAATTTTCGGGATATTTCATGATTCTCTTATAAAGTAAGAAAAATGTTTCACCAATCATAGAAATCTTGATATCGTACCTCACATGATCCGTAAAAATGAATTCTTCTTTTTCAAATCCTCCAATATTTTTTCTTTGACATATATGAGTACCAACATCCACTGATCATTCTTTTTCTTGATGCAGGGGGAGTGATCAACTCTACATCACTAAAAACCATGATTTCTTAGGTATTGGGTGAACCTTAGATAATATTTCCTCAGTGATTTATTTATCTTATACAAATAAATCTTTAACTAATACATCATTCCATCATTTTAATCCAAAATATACTGATCTTGTTAATCACTGTATAGACCTCCCATAATAACTCCATTGAAAAACATATATTTTTCATCCATTTAGTATACTTTTAACTACATTTTATCTTTAATATCCAAAAATAAAAAAAATTTCATTTGGTATATTGGTGTAAATTTTTCATAAATATTAAATCATTTGATCTATGAGTTGCCATTTCACACTATCCATTCATTATTTTGAGCCACTTTTACATATTAAATGAGTTTGTTACTAAACACCAACTTGGTTCTCTTAAAAAAATTTATCATCCATCCATGGAACAATTTCCCATGTTCTGTTTTTCTTATTCAGATCAATCTCATCATGCATAGCTTTATGCCAATTATCTTCCTTGTCATTACTATACAAATTATTTAGTCTATTATTGGGGAAAAAGTACGGTTTTTGTAGATTATTTCTCTCTAAAGTTTTCCCCAAAACTATCTTATCCCCAAAGATATTTTATCCATTCATTTTATCCTTTATTTTATTTATTATTTTTGATAATCCCTCTTCATTTTCCTCACCATCAATGTCTTATTTTGAGCCTACCTCAACCCTCTGTGCTCCACCATATTCTACTCAATTCAACATTAATTTTCTCTAATGTTTCATATATATTTTTCATATTAACAATCTCTCCATTTTAATTAGTAAAAATATCTATCAATTATATCTTATCATCATAAAAACATAACTACCGACCCTTTTATAACATTATTTAATTGTACCATTATTTAATATGATCAATGTTTCACTACAACAAGTCAATTTTATATTTTGAACAGAATTTCCATAAATTTTTACAAACCCCAAATCAAAAAAAGGTTTTTATAGTTTTCTTTAATGTTGTAAATATATAAAAATCTTTGTAATGATAACCAACTAATTAATAATTCTTAAAAATAATTTCATTTCTCTAATCTCATATAAAATAAACATTATGTATGGTTTACATTAATCCATCTAAAAAAATCATTCCATAATATTACATTTGAGTTCTACCCTTTGAAATCTCTTATTACTATCCATGTAATTCTAAACAATTAGAGGTATTTCACCCTTTAGAGAACATAATAGAGTTCAACTATCATCATCATTAGTTTCATCTCTTGAATAATTATTATAACAATTTGTTTCTTAGGACTCATACCCCCATCTCTTTTATGATTATTATACTACTCTGAGTATTAGTCTTCATATTTATGACTAATGCTTTGAGTATTTCAAGAAACGTAGATTCATGTCCACAATAAAAAGAGGATGATTTACAAAAAACTAAATAAAATTATAACTATTCAGAAGATGGGCTAAGGAAGATGATTTAAAGCTTCAATCCAATGTATCTTATATTCTCACCATCCTCCTCATTCAATGATTGATTTTTTGGAAAGATTTATTTGAGTTTCATTTTACCGCCATTCTTGCTTTACCATCAACGTATCCCTATGGTCAACAATGTTTTTATAGAAAAAATATTTTCCTTCAAATTAATGTATTGTTTCAAATTTATGTTTAATTTTTTTAACTTTAATCATATATTAATTGTTTTCCAGAACAAGGAGATTCTTTTTTTTAAGTTGGTATGGTTTTTTAAAGATACTCATGTTCATGAAGGATTTGAATTAGAGCATACAATAGAGATAATAACAACAATGAAATGAATTATGAATGCATACAAAAATAAAAAATTGTGTATTCCTACTACTTATTTAATCAATTTTTTAATCATTTTATCTAATATTTTTAAGTTAATTTCCATACCATATTTATCTAATACGTTTTTAGTATTTTTTCACTGATTTTTTTTTGAATTAATATTTTACTTTTAACTGTTTGTAGAAATATAAAAAAGAGGTAAAATGATTTTTTTTCTACCAATGTTACCACATTTTCAATTTTTATTTCTTTTCATTATCGAACTACCAATACTTCATATTGATTCAGTGTTATTAGTTGAAACCCCATTCTCATTGTTGGAATCCAGAAGAGTATACAAATATAATATTCTTACTATGGTGACTTCTCATGATATAATGGGAACATGATCTTCCTCTCCTCTTCTGATTTTCAACAACGAGAAAGGTTGTTCAGCTAAGAACATTGATTCAATATACCGTGTTGGATGTTCTATGAAAAAAAGAAAATAAAAACATAGTTAAATTGGAACCAAGTATTTTTTTAGACTTTAGGGTGTGTGTGAATCATAAAAACCTCAATCTGACATAGGGTGTGACTGGTATGACTCCATGTGCTTCTTTTTTATTTAAAATTAACATGAATTTTAGTAAAAGGACAACTGGCATTCTCAATACTAAAAAAAATATACCAATCATTTTGATAATTTATGGGAATGATATATAATTTATTTGATACATGTAAGAATTAGAAACCCCTCAGTTCAATAAACAGTGTTACTAGTATGACTCAACATTTCCATTATCAGTTTATAATCAACAGTTTTGTTCATAAAATTTCCACTCAATGAAAATCGGGAAACATTCTCAAATTTTCATAATAATTTAGGATATAAATTCAAAAGTTATATTTTATGTGTATGAATTATTCTAACATCAAATCAATACATGATGTGATCAATATGTGTCAAGGTGCATGTTTCAAGCTTAAAATGACATTTTTGTAAAAAAGACATGGGGTATACTCAAAACAAAGAAAAATCAGGTTGGGATTGTTTAGATACATTATGAAAATTATTCATAATAAATTCGGGATGTGTAAGAATCATCCTCCCTTCAATCTGATGCATAGTGTAACCAGTACGACTCAATGTGCACTTTTTAATTTAAATTTGACATAAATTTTAATAAAAAGGGAAATTAACCTACTCAAAAATGGTAAATCTCATTTATATTGTTTTGATACTTTGGGGAAATGATCCATAAGTCATTTTTGGTGTGAAAAATCTACCAGACCTCAATCCTATATATTATGTTCTTGGAATTACTCAACGTGTCCATTATGAGTTTAAAATTGAATGATTATTTCAAAAAATGTCACTCATTGAAATATAAGAAAATGCAGTTGACTATTATTTACAATTTATGATATTGATTAATATTTTAGTTTACATGTGTGAGAATCAACATCATGTCTAAACGATACGCATTGTGATCATTATAATTCAATGTAAATATCCCATGTTTAAAAAGGCATTTTTTGTAAAAAAGACAAGGGACCTACTCAAAACTAATAAAATGCATTTGGATTGTTTAAATACATTATGAAAATGATCTATAATCCATTTTAAACGTGTAATAATTACATAAACCTCAATCTGACGTACGGTGTGACTGATATGACTCAATTTATGTCTTTTTATTTAAAATTCACATCAATTTTTGTAAAAAGGAAAATTAACCTACTCAAAACTAGGAAAATGCATTCATATAGTTTTGATACTTTATAAAAATGATCCATAAGAAATTTTTTATATGTAAGAATCATCCTAACCTCAATCATATATATGATGTGTCATATATGATTTAGTGTTTCTATTATCAGTTTAAAATAGACATCTAACTTCAAAAAGCATCTCCCAATGAAAACTAAGAAAATGAACATGGATTATCTTTATAATTTAATAAAATTATTCATAAGTAATTTTTTATGTGTAGGAATTTGTATCATGTATAACCAACACACGATGTGTCTAATATGAGTCAAATTTCATATATCTAGTTTTAAATGACATTTTAGTACAAAAGACAAGTGACGTACTCAAAACCGAGAAAACCCATTCGGTTTTTTTGGTACATTAGTAAAATGATCCAAAAGTCATTTGAGACATGTGACAATCATTTCCACCATAATATGACACATGCTGTGACTTGTATGACTTTGAGTGTATTTTTCTAATATATAAGTATAATTTTAGTTCAAAACATGCAGAACATTTCCAAAACTGAGCAACAAAACCCTATATTGTTTTCTCATCATTCTATAATCTGTAAATTAATTAATTAAATTATATATTTTATCTAATTCTTATTTATTTAATTTTCACATAGATAATTAATGAACACAAACAAAAAATGGTGTGTTGTGTAAGAATTCACTACAACTCAATCTGATGCGTAGAGTTCATTGTATTACTCAAAGTTTGGTCTAAAATACTTTCTATTAATTTATTTCTTTAAATCATAAATAATAGAATAATTTTTTATTATATGGATAATTTTTTTTCTATAGCTTAGTTTAGGATCAAAAGAAAAAGGAGACTACTATTTTTCAATATATGTAATAATTTGAACATTTATAATTGCATAAACCAGTGCTAGAAATGGAAATAATATCATTTTTTTTCTTTTATTTGTGTTTAAAATTTTATTTTATTTAAATTTTTTATTCATACGTGATTTTTCTAATTTAGTGGTGTTTTCGTGTTTTCGTGTATTGTTACAGCACACTACACTGATGCTACAGTGTGGTGTTACAACACACTTTAGTATTCCCCTTTATCAGCACTTATAGAATCATTGATAAATGTTTCATTTATCTACACTTATATAATCACTGATAATGGAAACCTTTATCATCATTTTTTGGCACTAATAAAAGAAGTGGTATTTTAATCTCACTCATGTAGTCAACACTTCTATAGATTAGATAAAGGTTATTTTTTGGCACTCTTAAAGGCCTATTTTGATTCATGTTATGTTCATCAGATCAACTTTTCTCATATCATCATCTATATGAATACTTTCTAATCCGTAATAGAAAAACATCTCTTCCCCATGACATTTCCATGTCTTATATTTTTTCAAAAACTCATTAAAAAACAAAATTTTCCAAATAGCATACCTTTTAATGATATATCTATGTTCATATTTTCTGCAAGGAAAATGTATCAAAATTCTTTAAAATCTATTAGCAAACTCAAAAAATTTCTTAATCCCTATATAATAATCATAAAAAACATTCTTCAATATCAATCCAACTCTTATCCATATCTGTATCTATATAAGAAAAAAAATGAAAAGCATAAACAATAATAATTAAAATGACATTCCAATAAATAATTATTTATTTAAAACTATAATTATAATAAAATAAAAAATGATAGAAAATTATACAAATTTATTTGTTTTTTTTAAAAATTACTATGAGTTTTTATTAGAAAATAAAATTTATTTTGTTTATTTATTATGTTTAATAGAGAAAAGAAGAACATAAAACATTATACCATGATAGAAAATATTATTTAAGAAGTTATTGAGAAAAAATAAATAGGTGAACTATTAATTAATGATACCCATCCTTATTTATTTAATAAAATAAAATTATTTATAAATATATACATTTTATTAATATATATTTGACAAATTGATATTTTATTAATCTGTTTCTAAAGTATATCTTTTATACAAAAATGATTAAATTATTATATTTATATATATATATATAACACAAACATTTATCAATAATGGATTCATGAAACAAGATACAGATAATTAAGAAAACATTTTTACATTAGTCAAAAAAATTGTAAAAAATTATAAATGTTTAATGATTATACATTAAACATATTTTTAATTATATATATTTTCATAATATATATTATACTACTATTTATAATTCATCGATAAATATATGGTAAAAATTTAAATTTAAATTTAAATATTTTACTAATATATACAATGAGAAAAAATTTAAAAAGGATAAATGTAATACCTAATTCTAATAATAATAAATAAGTAAAAAAATAGACCAGTAGAAATCATTCATTTATTCAAAATAAAATAAATATTGATTCATTTTAACCCATTAAAATCAATCATATTCAAAACTATAAACCAACAAGAATTTTAATTTGTAAATTTTAAGTACAATTTCATATAACTACTATATACATTTTTCCAACCAATGATAAGTTATAAAATGAATTTCCAAACATTAAACATCCAAAATCTATAGTTACCCAACGATAACATCAATATATTAATCTATAACTCTATATGAAAAAATAATCACAATGTTTAAATTTTATACCTTAAATTCATTGAAAACTGATCCATAAAATAGTGTGCGAGAGAATCTACAGCTGGGAGAGAGTGGGGAAGCTCAAAGACATAACTTGGAGGTTGCAGAGAAGATGATAAATTGTTGGAATGGTGACTTAATGGTATGGGAGAGGTGGGAAGGGAAGGGTCAATCAATGCAGGAGGGAAAAGAAGGAATGGGGGTTCTTGATATAGCGGTGAAGAATTAGTGGAAATATATAGCTATAATCAATTTGTAATATATAATACTATCAATAGTGACTTATAATGGTTTTTGTGTGAATATTGAAATCATAAAGGCTAAAAATTATATTATGGTTTATTCTACTTCCTTACAAACTTTAGTTTCTATATTTGCCTTCAAACATATCACTTCAATGATATTTTCTTCCAAATTTGTAATCTTCGCATTATTCAAGGATTCTAAATCATGATTTAATATCAATTTTTGTTATGGAAAGGGGGTGGAATCTGTGAGATAGTGGTTAAAAATTATTTCTATAATCATGAAAATATTCATTTGAAAATTACTATTTATCAAAGATCGTTGCATTAAAGATAAATCCTTAGAATGGTTAATTTTATTCTCATCTGTTTTTTAAATTATAATTAATATTTTTTTATTATTATCATTATATTTTTGAACGACCATTAATTTTTTGAGTTCACTAATTTTAAACAAATTATTTTATTATAAAAATATTGGGAATGATGGTTTTGATTATCTAAAACCACCATTAAGGGTTTTGTTGTTTCTCTTAACATTTTTTTGCGAAAATATTCTTTTATATCGATTAAAAAACACTTAAACATAATTTTTCATATAGATTATTTTAGAACCCATAATATGAAATCATAAAAAAATTACAATTTAATAAAATATAATTTTTTTGAAACAAGCCTGTCACAGGGCATGGAAAAATGCAATTATATATTTCATAGTGCAGCACAGTGGGAGACTAGGGTCGTCTCTCTTGAGAATCCTTCTCAATGTTGTTCACCTAATTCTTCTATATCACCTAAAATAACTATTTTTCTGTTTTTATTATATAATTAAAACAACGAAAATATTATTTTGGTTTTTAAATTAAAAATATAAACAATCATACAATGAAAATATATTGAGTTAAGAAGAATGTAATTGGATTCGGTGTTCAGTTTTGGATTTAGTCAATATTATCATTTATGTGTTTGATTTCAATTCGATATTTCAAACATGAGATCTCATGTTCGAGTCACTATTATTTTATAGAATATAAATATCTTGAGTTACATGTCATTGGGGGTCGTCACCAAATCAGGTACATTCACCTCACCAATTAATGTTACTCAAATATAGAACAATCAACAAAACAAACTTTAACAGAAATTCATGAACACCTTGACCTCCCCCAGGCCAAGTCCTAGGGTTTGCCTCTCATTTATGAGAGTAATAGATTACTTTTTGGAATGGTTGGAATAAGAGAGAGAGTGAGAGATGGAGAGAGAAAGAGAAGAAGTAAAGTGGATAGAGAAACACAAATGCATGGATTAATAAAACTAAAAAATAAATTACAATTGAAAAATAAGAAAAAACTCAAATTAAAATAAAATAAAAAGAAAAAATAAGGAGGTAATAAACGATCATCAGTGGTCCATGCACCAGTGGGATCCCACCTTGGTTGTGGGTGTCGAGCTAATGATTTGGGAAGGAGGCAAGGGCCTCCTTTTATAGGCAGAATATGTCCTCCAAATGTTGTCATGATTTTGACATCTTATTTTTCTAATTCACACATGGGCCACTTCAAAAACGTTGTTCAAAAATGAGTTGTCCATTGACCCTCCAAATTTCAGATCATTTTCCTATTGGATATATTAATTATGAATTTTTTATTGGAGATTTCATTTTCTGGATGAGGTTCTAGGAAGCTTCCTCCAAACGTATAACATACAATGGAAAACTTAATGAATTCAAAACTCTGTAAAATTACTTTTAGAGGTGACCCTATGTGTCATAGTTCAATCCCAGATTGAATCTCCTTCATTAAAAGAGTTTTGTCTAAGATGTGGTTCTGTTATAGTGGTGGGGTCCACATAGTCTGCCCGAAAAAAATATTCATCTACATTGATTTTTTAAAGGCTATAGCTGCCATAATCAACCCCTGTCAAAAATAAAAAGTTTAAATAAATAAAATAATTATTTTTAAAAAATACCCACTAAATTTTGAATAATACTTTTTTAAAATGTTGAAAATACACTTGATGAAAAAATCATTCAAAATATTCATAATTATGCACTTTTCACAATTTAGACCATTTTCTTTCTATAATTATAAATACCTATAATTTAAATAAAAAAATTAAATACAATGGATTTATTATTGAAAAAATTAGAAATCCTTATTATTTGATTAAAAATATGTACATAAATTTTCACATTCAAATTCCCTAACACTTAAACCATAATTGTCATCAAGCATAAAATATAAACATTGTTATCAAAGGACACCAATGATACCAATATTAAAATTCCAATGCAATAACATCAAACAATTTTAAATATAAATTCAAAAATTCAATAATCTTTATAAAATATCAATTTAATTTCCCATTTTTTAAACAAACAAGAAAATTCACATATTTTACATTTTCACCGTGAAAATTGATGTAACTTCTCCTTTTATTCATTCAAGCTTCTTGATTCATTATTATTAAACATTCAATGTAATGATTTACCAAAATTTTTATTCTTTTCACTCATCACTCATAATACATTTTATGTAGACTTAATTTTATATCATGTTAACATTATCCTTATCCATAGGCTTGATAATTAACAACTTTCTCCACATTGTAAGGAAAAAAGATACATAAAATCACAAGGACTTGCAATAACGGTTCAAATGACTCTATGGCATAATGTTGGTAGGATATGATATTTTGAAAAGTAGGTATCAAGAAGTAGGTTTATATTTTAAGTACAACGCATGATATCAAATATTGTAATAAAACTCTCCCCTTCAAAGTAACAACATAGACTTCCAAAAATCGCAAAGTAATGCTTATGATTAAGTAATAATAATTAATGATTTGTTCAACCTCTTGAATAATTTATTATTTTGTAATTTTTTTCTTTTTTTCTAAACATTTTTTTAGATCAAACCTCAAATACATCACCTAACCACATACGATCATAATATTGTTAGTCTGAAAAATGGACATTTTTGGTTTTCCCAAATCACCACCCATTTATTTTATTTTTTTTAATTTTATTATTTAAGAGGGGAAAAATAGAGTACATGGACTGATTCCACATCCTTTTACAATTCTTACAATAGCACCCTCACAATAATTCATTACAATTTATATCATCTTTTCCACTAGGATTCTCTTTAACCCCACACATCAACATTAAAATAACATGAAAATACTAAGAGGAGGGTAGGAATTGATAAAAATGGCTTGAAATAGGGCTCATCCCTATAAAGTTCATTCATGGTCTCTATGGGAAAAAATAGGTATTGATGTAAGGGTTGTATTTTACGTAAAATTTTATTTTCAAAGGATGCGTCAATCATTTAAAAGATATTTTTGCACAGTCATAGCTTTGACAAGTTTTGATTCATGTTCTGGTCAGTTACATGTCCCATGATCACTCAAGAAATATTGTCAAGAAGAAATAGGAAATATTTGGTCTATAAATCCTCTAAAGAATGAGAGATATCATTTGGTACAATCACTCAAGACCTGATTAACAATAATAAATCAATTCACATGAATTTAAAATTTTCAAAGCATGAAATATGGTTCATGAATTTCATATATACGAATCAATTAATTCATTCAAATAATGAGTCGTCATTTCAATATAAATGATTCATATTTAAAAATTCAATTCTCCATTTCAATCCTTTAATCATATCAACATAGAAATATAAGAAATGGAATCATTGGATTCCTAAGAAACTCATGCCTCCTAGATTAGTCAAGAAAATAATAATTTATGTGTGGACATGCAACATTATGTTTAATTATTAAAACATGTCATACACAAAAATGTATAGAGTTGAAAAGATAAAAACACTAAAAGTGAACTCCTTTTTCGATGAACTTAGTACATCCCCTTTGTAGTTTGGGGCAACATTATACAATTATGAACTTATTAAAGAAAATAAATCAATTAATCATAAAGATCATGTCATTTTATCTCAAAAAAGATAAAGGGAGTGGGATTCATGCTCCACTATTTCTAAGAAAATAAATTAACATCTAAATTTCTAGAAATCATATGAAGATAAATATTATAAAGATCCCACAAGGGGGCTATAAATTTTTACTACCTCCAGAGGGAAGTACCAGTTGTTATCCAAATTCATATCATGGATGAAGCTTCTTTGAGTTGAACCACAACATGTGGCTTTTCCCAACATTTTATTCATCCTTGTTCTTGAGAGATGATTTATGGATAGGGATAACCATATCCCCCCCATAATAATTATGTATAGCTTGCATGGTGGGGGTAGGATAAACTATGAGTCATCCCACTTCTTGATTACTACTTGTGAAACAAATTCTTTTCTGTCCAGTGTTTCACCCAGGTATGTTTTATCAGAATAATATTCAATGGGAAATCTAGTGTGTAAATATTTTTGAATAAAATTAAAATATAATTTATCAAGATAGAATTATTCCTCATCAATGTAAGAATCTTTTATTGTGGTTTCCTTCAGAAAATACACTAGAATATCTTCATGATCTTCTATCAACAAATTTCTAATGTGTCTAGGGATCACTATATGTTCCTTAACAGGTAAACATCTAGGTTCTTCTACATCTTCCAAGGCATAAATGAGATTGTCTAATTCTGTGTAATCAAAATCACAAAAAGTGATGTAGAATTCAGATTCATTAAAATTAAAAGAGATTTTGTCAAATAATGGTTCAAATCATAGATTTAGTTCAACGTCAATTTGTACCTCAGTGGTAAATGCCTCTTGGAGTAGACACTTTGAGGATAAAGGCAAGTAGTCGAGCTCCTCCACCTTAACTTCAAATCCCACCACATGGGTAGATTCTTCTTTTAGTAGTGATGAATCTTATTCTTTGTATAGTATGGGGAGATCAGGTAGTTCCTAAAATTTAATCAACAATTCATCCAATATTTGTTGATCTCCAACTTGTAGCTTAGTAGGTAAGTCTTCCTCCCTTTCCTCATCTGTTTCATCAATTTAAACGATAAGTGGTGAAATTTATTCCACCACATTCTTAAGTACTTCCTCCAGCTCATGGTAAGGTTGATACATTAAGGAACATAATCAACTACTCTTTTAGCTTTTCACATTAGTTTTTCAATTCTTTCATTATGTTCTTTCACTAGAGCTCTTCTAAAATATTCTTCTTGTTATTGTTTCTTTTGCACCTGTTAGTAATTTTTTCATGTATAATATTCTGAATTTGAATACATCATGATTTTTTTTATTTTTTTTAATAAATTAAAATCTACCAAATTTTTGAAAATTGAAAAGTTACATGAATAACTGGTTTGATCCTAGACAACGGTGTCAGTTTTGACGCATTCCTATCGCATGGTGTTGAAAAAGAAATTATATTTTTCATCGTGCATCATAGTGGCTGACCAGGGTCACCTCTAATGAGTAGTCTTCTCAATGAAGTTCAGCCACTTCTTCTATATCACTAGAATATATATTTTAGGTTTTTTATTATCTAATGAAAAAAATAAAAAATCGTTTTTTGATTTTAAAATATAAACAACCATACAATGAAAACAGAATTAGTTAAGAACAACGTACTTGGTTTTGGGATTTATTCTTGGATTCCATCATTATTTTAAATTATGTGCTTAAATTTAGTTTGATAATACAAACATGAAATATCATATTTGAATCACTGTTCTTTTATAGAATTGAAATAGTTTTAGTTTAAAGTTATTTGGGTTCGTCACCACATCAGAGACATTTGCCTCACCAATGCTTGATACTCAAATCCACCACCAACAATGAACCAAATGTTAATGAAAATTCATGAACACCATAACCTCCCCTTGGGCCAAGACTTGGGGTTAGACTCTCATTTTAGAGATTAATAGATTACTTAGTGGAGTGGGTGGAATAGGAGATAGAGTGAGAGATAGAGAGAGGAAAAAAATAATGAATAGTGGATGGAGAAACAAAAATTCATGGATTAATAAAACTAAAAAATAAATTACAGTTTAAAACAAATACATAACTAAAATGAAAATAAAATAAAAAGAAGAAATGAAAGAGGGGTAGAGGAGTAGTATTGGCTCGTTCCCTAGTGGGATCCCTCCCTGGCATTGGGTGTTGAGCTGGGGATTTGAGAAGGAGGGGAGGTACTCTTTTTATAGGTAGAATATGTCATCCAAAATTCAGCTTGTGTTGGACCGATGAATTGACTAATTCACGCGTGGACCCCTTAATAAAAGTTGTGTATAAATCTGTTTTCCATCCTCCTCCAAAATTTCAGCTTTTTTTTCCATCATATATATGAGCTATATATTTTTTATAGGAGGTTTCATTTTTAGGATGAAAGATTCAGGAAGCTTTCTCCAAAACAATAACATCCAATGGAAACCATAATGACATCAATACTCCCTAAAAGTTTTTGTAGGGGTGCGCATATTTGTCCTCTTTCAACCCCAGATGTAATATCCTTCATATAAAGTGTGTAATTTGAGATGTTGTTCGTTTAATTTGGTGGGGTCTATGTGGTCTTCCCGGGAAAAATCTTCAACATCATTGATTTTTAAGGCCTTTAGATGCGAAAATCATCCCCTAGTCCTAAAGAAAATTATTAAAGAAATAAAATATGAATAATAAAAAAAGAGAACCACTAAATTGGAAATTATATTTTTACGAATTGACCAAAATACCCTTGATGTAAAAATCTGTCAAAAAACCATAATTATGAACTTTTCACCATTTAGCCCATTTTCATTCAATATTTCAAAATACCCATTGTTTTAATAAAATAATTAAATATATATGGTTTATTATTGAAATAAATTAAAAAATTATTATTATTTGATTAGAAAAATGAACTTCTAGTTTCTATGTCAAATACCCGCACACTCAAACCATGAATGTCCTCAAACATAAAATCTCAACATGGATATCAGAGGATACTAATTTTTCCAATATTTAAATTCCAATCCAATAAAATAAAAAAATCAATTTAAAATCAATCTTTCAAGTATTCATAAAATATCAATTCAATTTCCCATTTCTCAATGAAACAAATAATTTAGATATTTTACTTTTCCCCTTTAAAAAATTATGGGACTTCACCTTTTAGGAATTCAAAATTCATTATAGATTATTATTAAAAATTTCAAATCATTATATACCACACTTTTTATTATATTCTCTAATCAGTCATGATACAATTAAAGTAGAGTTATTCTCATATTATGAGAATATTCTTCTTATCCTTAGGCTCTTAAATTAACTACTTTCTCCCCATTGTAAAGACAAAAGACACATAAAATCATGTACAATTTCAATAATGGTTCAAATGACTTTGAGGCTTAAGGTTGTTAGTTTTTTATGTTTTGAAAAGTAAGTCTCAAGTAGGATTATTATATTTTAATTACAATGCATAATATCAAAAATTGTAATGGAATTATCCCTTTCAAAGTAGCAACATCCACTTCCCCAAAAATCCATGTAAGGGTTATGATTATGCAAGCATAATGAAGGATTTTCACACCCTCTTAAAAAAAATTTAATTTTTTTCTTTTCTTTAATGTTATGATTATATCAAACAGAAAATCCATCAACTAACAACATATGATCATAAGATCATCGGTCTTGAAAATTTTGATTTATGGTTTTCCCAAATCACAACCCATTTATTTCTTTATGTTGTTTTTTTGTTAGTTTTTTGTTGGTTTTTTATTCAAAAGGGAAAAAATAGTACAATACAAAGAATTAGTCAAAAAAATTACAATTCTCACAATACCACCCCCACACTTCTTATATACAATTTATATCATCCCGTCTACTATGATTCCCTTTACCCACACACTTCAACATTAAAATATCATGAAAATACTAATAGCATGGTAGAAATGGATAAAATGTCTCGAAACATAGCTCATCCCTATAAAGGCCATTCATGGTCTCAATGGGATAAATAATATATTTATATAAAAGTAGTATTTTAAAGAAATGTTTTTTTATCAAAGGATTCATCATTAATTTTATTTTATTTTTACATTCATAGCTTTGACATGTTTCAATAAAAGTTCTGGTAAGTTACATGTTCCAAGGTCACTCAAGAAATTGGATCAAGAATAAATAGGAAATACTTGGTCTAGATATCATCTCGGGAATGATACATATAATTGGGACAATAAATTGAGACATGATTAACAATAATAAATCAATTCAAATGAATTTTAAAAATTCAAAGCATGGAATATGGTTAGGGAATTTTATTTATATGAATAAATTAAGTCCTTCAAATAATGTGTCATCATTTCAATATCTATGATTCATATTTAAAAATTAAATTCTCTATTTTAATCATTTAATCATGTCAACATTGAAATCTATGAAATGTAATCATTGGATTCATATGAAGTTCATGTATCCTAGATTAGTCAAGTAAAGAATAATTCTAGCATGGGCATGCAATATTATATTTAGTTCTAAAACCATGTTGTGGACAAAAATATAGAGATTTTAAAAGATAAAACTCAAAAAGTGAACTCACTTATTCTATTAACCCTAGTCCTTCCCCTCTACTATCTGGGGATGTCTTCTACCGTTATGAACATATACAAGAAAAAAACACAATTAAGCATAAGGATCATATAATTTCAGCTCCAAATATATAGAGGTAGTGGGATTCATGCTGTAGTATTTATAGGAAAATAAATTGACATCTAAATTTCTAGAAAGTAAGTGAAGATGAATCTTGGTATGAAACCCCAAGTGGGCCTTGAATTTTTACTACCTCTAGAGGGTAGTACAAGCTGTTATCCAATGTCATATGGTGGATGAGGCTTCTTTGGTTTGAACCACCACATGTGGCTTTTCCCAGTTTAGGAGTCATCCTTATTCTTCATAGATGATCCATGTATAGAGTACACCACTTCCTCTCCCTTCACAATTTGGAATAGCTTGCATGGTGGGGGTAGGACGAAGTATAACTCATCATCCTTCCGGGTTTCTACTTGTGCAACCTATTCTTCTCTATCACATGGTTCCTCGAGGTATGCTTCATCAAAAAAATAGTTTAAGGGAATGTCAGAGAGTAATTCTCTTTGAGTTAACTTATAAAATATAGTATAAAAATTGAATTTTTTCCCATCAAATTAAGCATATTTTATCATGGTTTCTTTACTAAAATCTACAATAATCTCTTCAAGAACTTCCTTCAAAAATTATTCAATGTTTCTAGGGTGCTCCATATGTTCCTCAGCATGTACATATCCATGTTCTTCTTTGTCCTCCAAGTCATATATGAGATTTTCTGATTTTGTATAATGAAAACCATAAGGAGTGATATAGAATTCAGATTCAATAGAATTAGAATAGATAGATTAGATGAAAGGTTCAACTCCTTGAGTTGGATTAGCTTAAATCATTACCTTAGTGGTAAGTACCTCTTGGAGTAGAATCTCTGAGGATATAGGTATGTAGTTGGGATCCTCTATCTTGACATCAAATTCGACCACTTGGATGGTTTCTTCCATTAGTGGTGTTGGATCTTCTCATTTTAATTGTATGGGGTGATCAGAAATTTCCTCACATTTAATCAATTATTTGTACAATCTTCGTTGATCTCCCACTTATAAATTAGCAGTTATTTCTTCCTCCCTTTCATTCTCAGGTTCTTCAAATTCAATGATATGTTGTAAAATTTCTTCCACCAATTTCTTAGGTGCTTCCACTATGTCGGGGTTGGGTTTGTCCACTAATTAAATTAAACTCTCATTCAATTTTTTCACATCAATTGATAAATTATTTCTCTATGTTATTACACCTTAGCTCTTCTAAAATCTTATTATTATTATTTTTGTTGTTTCACCTGTGATTAATTCTTCCATGAATAATATTCTGAATTTGAATACATCATGGAACATTTTCTTACTTTTTTTAAAGAAATGAAATCAACCTAAGATGTGAAAATATATAAGTAAAAGAATAACTGATTAGCTACCAAAAAATGGTGTCAGTTTTGATGTATGCATGTCACGAGGTGTGGAAGAAAGCAATTATATTTTTTCTAGTGTAGTACAGTGGCTGACTGAGGTCATCTCTCTTGAAGAACCTTCTTAATTTAGTTTACTTACTTCATTTATATCACATGACCAATCTCTTTTTTTATTTTTTTATCTAATGAAAAAAATTATAATGTTTTTTGGATTTTTCATTCAAAAATATAAAAATCATACAATACAGAATGAGTTAAGAGGAGAGTTATTTGTTTTGGTCTTCAATATTGGATTAAATCATTATGTTCCATTATGTGTTTGATTTTAGTTTGATAATCCAAACAAGAAATCACATGTTTAAGTCATTTTTCTTTTCCTGAATAGAAATAGTTTAAGTTTTATATCATTGGGGGCCGTCACCACATCAGGGAAATTTTCCTCACCAATGCATGATACACAAATATTCCACAAACAATAAAAAAACATTAATAAAAATTCATGAACACCTTGACCTACCCCAGTCCAAAACACGAGGTTACCATCTTATTTCCAAGAGTAACAGATTTAATGGTGGAGTGGGTGGAATAGGAGAGAGAGTGAGAGAAATAGGGAGAAAGAAAAGTAGAAAAGTAGATAGAGATACACAAATTCATGGATTAATAAAACAAAAAAAATAAATTACAATTTAAAACTATGAAAAAACTAAAATTAAAATAAAATAAAAAGAAGAAATTACGAGGGAAGAGGGAAGCAACAGTGTCATGTGCCCTGGTGGGATCCAACCATGGTTGTGGGCGGTGAGATGATGACTTGGGAAGGAGGAAAGGGCCTCCTTTACTAGACAAAATATGTCATCTAAAAGTTGTAGCATTTTTGCTGACTAATGGGACGATTCACACCAAGACCCCTACATGAATGTTGTGAATAAATGTGTTGGACGTTCACCCACTAGATTTCAGCACATTTGGACATCTTATGTATGATTTCTGAATTTCTAATTGGAATTTCATTTTTCTGGACAAAGGTTCATGGAAGCCTCCTACAAAAGTATAACATCCAATGGAATACTTAATCACTACAAAACTCTCTAAAATACATTGTAGAGGCTTGAATATTTGTCTTAGTTCAATAAAAGGTAGAATATCATTTATTAAAGGTGTGTATTCTGAGATGTGGTTTTGTTATGGTGGTGGGGTCCACAATGAATGCCTTGAAAAATCATCAACTTCATTGATTTATAGGCATCTAGATGCCAGAATCAACCCCTGGACCAGAAGATAATGTTTGTGGAAATAAATTAATGCTTCTAATAAATGAACCAATAAATTTGGAATTATTTTTTTAAATAAATGAAAAAAATACCCTTGATTTGAAAATGTTTAAAAAATCCATATTTATGAACTTTTCACAATTTAGACCACTTTCATTATATAATTAAAAATACCCATTATTTTAATAAAACATTTAAATAAATGTAGTTTATCATTGGAAAACGATAAATCCCTTTATTTTTTGATAAAAAATAATCACATAAATTTGATCTGTAAAATACCCCCACACTTAATCCATGCTTGTTCTCAAGCATAAAATCTCAACATAGAAATCAGAGGACACCAATGTTACCATTATTCAAATTCTAGTTCAATAAAATCAAACAAAATTAAAGAGTCAAAAATATTCATAAAATTTCAATTTTATTTCCCATTTTTCAAAGAAAAAAATAATTCACATATATTACATTTTCCCTTTGAAAATTGATGGTACTTATCCTTTCATTCATTCATTCTTATTGATTCATTATTAATAAATATTCCATGTCATGATTTATCTCACTTTTGATTCTTTTCTCTCGTTAATCCTGATACAATTCAAGTAGAGTTATGCTCATATCATTAGAACATGGTCCTTATACATAGGCCGGTAAATTAACTACTTTCTCCACATTGTAAAAACAAAAGACACATAAAATCATGAGGACTTGTAATAAAGGATTAAATGACTCTGAGGCTTTTGGTTTGTGGGATTTTATGTTTTAAAAATTAAGGCTCAAGGTGGAGATTTGTCTCTGAAGTACGATGCATGATATCACAAAATGTAATGAAATTCTCCCATTCAAAGTAGCAACATATTATTCCCCAAAACACAATGTAATGTTTATTATTAAGTAAGCATAATGAATTATTTGTTCACCCTTCTGAATATTTTTTTTTATTTTATACTTTTCATTCTATTTTCAAATGTTATGCCTCGATCAAACCAAATATCCATCACACAATGACATACTATCATAAGATTGTTCGTCCTTAAAATTTTGGTTTTTGGTTTTCCCAAATCACAACCCATTTATTATTATTTTTACTCGTGAGGGGAAAGACAATAGAGTACAATGAATTATTCCATAACCTTTTACAATTCCCAAAATAGAACCCCCAAACTTATTCATTACAATTTATATCATATCGTTTATAATGGTTCCCTTTAACCCCACACTTTAACAATAAAATGTTATAAAATACCTTAAGGGGGTTAGGAATTGATAAAAATGGTTTAAAACATGTATCATCCCTATAATGTTCATTCATGGCCTCTATGGGTAAAATAAGAATAATATAAAGGTTGTCTTTTACAGAAATGTAGATTTTTAAAAGATGTATCAATCATTTTAAATGTGTTTTTGCATAGTCCTAGATTTGACAAGTTTCAATAATGTTCTGGTTGGTTACATGTCCCATGATCACTCAAGAAATATGTTCAATAATAAAGAAAAAATACATGGTCTAGAAATTCTCTCGGGAATAAGACAAATCATATGGTAAAATCACTCAAGGAATTATTAACAATAATAAATCAATCAACATTAATTTCAGAAATTCAAGGCATGAATGATTGTTAAAGAATTTCATTTATATGAATAAATTAATTCCTCTAAATCATGGGTCATCATTTCAATATCTATGATTCATATTTAAAATTTCAATTCCACATTTCAATCATTTAATCCTATAAACATAGAAATCGAAGACATGTCATCACTGGGTTCCTATGAAACTAATGTCACTTTGATTTTTAATGTAAATCATAATTCAAGTGTGGGAATGGAATTTTATCTTTAATGCTCAAAACTTGTTGTGGAAAAAATGTAGATTGATTAAAGTTAAAACACTAAAAGAGCAATCCATATTAGTCCTTCGCCATCACTCTCTTGAGATTACTTTTACCATTATAAAACTATAACATAAAACAACTAAATTAAGCATAATGATCATGTCATTTGAGCTCAAAATAGATTTAGGAAGTGGGATGCATGCTGCACTATTTCTAACAAAATAAATTGACATATAAATTTATTAAACGAAAGTATAGATAAATCTTGGTATGATCCCTCATGTGGGCACTGAATTTTTACTACCTCTAGAGGGCAGTACTAGCTGTTATCTGATGGTATATGGTGGATGAAGCTTCTTTGATTTGAACCACCACATGTGGCTTTTTCTATCTTGTGCTTCATCCTTATTCTTGAGAGATGATCCATGGATAGAGTGAAACATATCCTCCAAATTCACAATTAGGTATTGATTTCATGGTGGGGGTAGGATGAAGTATGAATCATGTTCCTTATTGGTTTCTAGTTGTGAATACACTTATTCTATGCCTAGTTGTTTCTCAAGGTATGCTGCATCAAAAAATTAGTCAATGATAAAGTCAATGTGTAATTATATTTGAATAAATTTAAAACATAAAGTATCAAGATCATATTCCTCCCCATCAAAGTACGAAAGTTTTATCAAGGTTTTGTTAGGAAAATCCACAACAATATCTTCATTAACGTCCTTCAAAAAATATTCAATGTGTCCAGGATGCTCCATATGTTCCTCACCATGTGAAAATCTAGTTTCTTCTTCATCCTCCATGGAATATATGAGACTGTCTGATTCTATATAATCAAAATCACAAGTAGTGATGTAGAATTAATATTCTATAAAATTATATGATATAGAGTCATATAATGGTTCAACTCCATAATTCGGTTCAGCTTCAATCCCTACCTCTGTGGAAAGTGTCACTTGGAGTAGACTCTCTAAGGATGGAGGCAGGTTTTCGGGCTCCTCCATCATGACATCAAATTCCACAACTTGGGTGGTTTCTTCCTTTATTGGTGTCGGGACTTTCTATTTGTATTGTATAGAGAGATCTATAAATTCCTAACATTTAATCAAGAACTCATCCAATATTTTTTGATCTCCCACTTTTAGCTTAGTAGGTAAGTCTCCCTCCCATACCTCTTTATGTTCTTCAATTTCAAAGATAAGTAGTGAAATTTTTTCAACTGCTTTCTAAGTTTCTTCCGAAGGATCAGGTTTTGGTTTCTCCATTAATGCACGAACATAATAAAATGCAATTTCATCTTTTGCCATAAGTTGTTCAATGATTTCTCTAATTTCCTTCACCTGAACTCTTATAAAATCATTCTCTTCTTATTGTTGTTGTTTCACATGTGAAAATTTTTTCCATGCATAATATTCTGAATTTGAATACATCATGGATGTTTTATTAGTTTTATTAGAAATGAAATCTAAATATGATTTGAAAATAGAAAAGATAAATTAATAACTAATTAGATCCTTGGAAATGGCACCAGTTTTAATGCATTTATATCACAGGGCATGGACAAAAGCAATTATATTTTTCCTAGTGCAGCATAGTGACTGACCAGGGTCCATCTTTCTTGATTATGCTTCTCAATTTAGTTCACATACTTCTTCTATATCACCTATACTATCTCTTTTTTGTGTTTTTATTATCTAATTAAAACAATGAAAATATTTTTTGGATTATTTATTTAAAAATCAAAACAATCACACAATGAAAATAGAATGAGTTAAGAAGAAAGTACTTAGTTTTTGGGTTCAGTCTAGGATTCAATCATTATTTTACTTTATGTGTTTGATTTTAGTTTGATAATAGAAACATGTAATCTGAGGTGTGAATCCCTAATATTTTCTAGAATAGAAATAGTTTGAGTTTTATGTCATTGGGGGTCATCACCATATTGGTGACATTCGCCTCACCAATGCAGGACACTCAAATATACCACAAACAATAAATCAGAATTTAATGAAAATTCATGATCACCTTAACCTCCCCCCAGGGCAAGACTTGGGGTTAACTTTTCATTTCCAAGGGTAATAGATTACCTGGTGGAGTGGGTTTAAGAGGAGATAGAGTGATAGATATAAAGAATAAAAAGAAAAAAAGTGGATGGGGAAACACAAATGAATGGATTAATAAAACTAATAACTAAATGTTTATTGAAATATAAGACAAAAAAAATTGAAAATAAAATAAAAAGAAAAATGAGGGGGAAGAGAGGACTAGTAGTGGCCAGTTCCCTGGTGGGATCCATCCTTGGTTTTTGGTGCCAAGCTGATGATTTGGGAAGGAGGTGGGGGCCTCCATTTAGAGAAAGAATCTATCATCTGAATGTTGTTGTGTTTTTACTTATTAATGGGCCAATTCACACATGGACCCCTTCATTAAAATTTTGAATAAATGTGTTTCCCGTTCACCCTACAACATTATTCTCATTTTGACATAGTAAATAATAGTTATGAATTTTCATTGGAGGTTTCTTTTTCTAAAGAGAGGTTCCAAGAATCTTCATCTAAATGATTATCATCGAATTAAAAACATAATGATTTCAAAACTCCCCCAACTTGTTTTTATAGGTTCGTATATGTGTCATCGTTAAATAATAGATGGAATCTCCTTCATTTAAGGTCTGTAGGCAAAGATTTGGTTCTGTTATTATGCTGGGGTACATGCTATCCTCCTAGAAAAATCTTCAAATTCATTGATTTTTAAGGCCTCTAGTTGCTAGAATCACCCCTAGTCTAGAAAAAAAAAGTTTAAGGAAATTATATAAGGATTATAAAAAATAAACACTAAATTTGGAATTACATATTTTATGAAATGACCAAAATACCCTTTGTGTGAAAATCTATCGAAAAGTCCATAATTATAAACATTTCACAATTTTGACCATTTTCATTTTATAATTCAAAATACCCATCATTTTAGTAAAAAATTTAAATACATAGGGTTTGACATTGAAAATAATTAAAAATCATCATTATTGGATTATAAATATGCCCATAAATTTTATCTGTTAGTTATAGATATTTTTAACATTGTTTTTAATAATTTACATCAAAAATATATTTTATGTGTCACATGAAATTTTGTTCTCTCAAAAATTATTTAAAAATTAAAAAAACCCCGATTTAAAATTCTAGTTTTTTATTATATACCATTATAATTTAAAAAATAATTTTTCAAAAAAAAATTTCTCTATGGAAGTCCATCACAAAGCAATCGCATTAGATATTAGAAATAATCCCTGCATATTTTAATTTCGATATAACTCCTTATACAGTCAATATATTTATAAATGAAATTGTATTCACCTTTAACATACCTTTAAGACATTTCCCTTCAGGAAAACTAAATGTAACATAAATTTCTTATCGATGATTATTCTAATTTGTGTTTAATTTATGTAACCCTATCATAATTACAAAACACTAATTTATAATTAGATATCAGATTTTAGTAATTTAATTAAGTTCAGTATATACATTTTATATTTAAAAATTTATTCCAATTTATTATGATTATCATAAATCAAAAACATCAAAAATTGACATGTTTTAACATCGTGTAACCCAATGGTTAAATACTAAAAAAAATTGAAAAAATATCTTATATTTACAATATATAATATTATTCTTATATCTTGCATCATTTTTATACTCAACACCATAAATTTTATTACTAAAAAATATATTTATTCTAATAAATCATGACACTGTGATCCATCTAAATAATGATTTTTTACAAATTGAAAATCATAAAGTATTTATGACACATGATTGACATGGAACTTCCTATAATTCATGAATTATAATTTCAATCCATTTATATAAATAAATTATTTATGCACTATGAATTATTAGTTAATTCATATCATAATATAGAATAATTTGACATAATAACTTTAAAATACGAATAATATCTATATAAAAATATTTCAGAAAAACCAAAATATAAATAAATCAACATGAAATACCACATTAATTTTTTTAATCTAAAAATAAAAAACAAAATAATTTCTTCCCTTTAATTTACATTTAATCACAAAATATAATACTAGATGATCTAACCTCATCTAAAAAAATAATCACCCATTTTTACGATCGAAACACCTTTTTGGGATTTTAAAATACACACATTAGGGATTAAGTAAGCTTGAACAATGCTTTGGGGCATTGAACAAGACCTATAGATACTGTAGACAAGGAATCCTTCTTAAGATATCTTGAGGAAAAGATAGAGAGATTCAAACTATTACTTATAAAAAATTAACCATTCTAAATGACCAAAAAAGTTTCAAAATTCAAAATTCAAAATTTATGGATCAAGAAAAAAAGATATAATATCATTGTTCTATTTCAACAATAAATAAAGTTAAAGTATTCAATTATGTTCATAATATAGTAAATTCAATTTCGAATGTTTTATTTTAATTATTTGCTCAAAATATTCCACCAATTTAAAAATATCCACTATTATGAAAAGACAAATTCTAAAACATTTTATTCCCCACATCCATCATAAAATTGTTAAAAAATATTTCATTAATTAAAAAATTCACTTAATTATTTGAAATCATCCCCTTCTCAAAATAAAATATTAAAAACCCATAACTTTTATGTATTATGAAAACTTATCAATTCATTTCTCAAAAAAAAAATAAAAAACAATATGTTTCCACTATATCAATTAATAATTCTAACAATATCATTTCAAAATTGCTTTAACTACACAAAAAAATTTCAAATTAAATATCCAATATAAAAACCCAAATCAAATCAATAATTTAAACTATAATAGAACAAATGGAATTTGATAATTGGATTTGTTTTTAATTTGGTGACATTTTGATGTCCAATAAAGGACTTTAAAGAAACATTTAGGAATTTGGATTTTATTTTGAAAGTGTTAGGAAGAATCAAAATGTTTTCGAAATGGCAGATGGATTCCATGCAATAATGATATTGGCTAGCCATAGTAGCTTCTAGATTTCATGAGGCAACCATCCATGCTCAACCGCATCTAACACTTGGTGGCATAGGAGGATTAAGGATACGGATATGTATCAATGCTATCATAGAATGGTAGATCAATGGTGTAGGAAAAAATAGTGAACATGTGGTTGTAGTTTGGGGTGAAACCATAAGAGTTTTTTGGGTAGTGGGTTATACATCCTAGTTAATTAAGTGAGTAGTATTCAAAGTGTAATTCTAATGATTGATTCATCTCAAATGAGGCACACCACATGAAAGGTGTCCATGTCCCAGAGTAAAAAAACGGTTTGATTTCACACATCAAAATCATATGTTAATCATCGTAGAGATGAAGGCCATATGATAATTTCCTTAGATAAATTTTACTATGAATAATGTAGTTGAGGATACCCACACTCTGGATAGTACATTGCATTACAAATAGATTAAATTCCTATTGGAATTGATGATGAACACACTAAAAAATTTCAACTATGACATGAATGTTGTGAATTTTGTAGTGCAATAGATTTTGATATTCAGATACTGCAGAACTCCATATCATGTAGATGTAGAAAGAAATGTAGATTATGAGGATCAAGAGGAAGTTTAAATCACAAATAAGTAAAACAAGTTGTAAAATAGTGCTTACACCAAGAATGGTCTATTTTTAGAAAAGAGATACATGGTGTTTTACTAAGGCTACAAGACATTCTACTATGATAGTTTGTTGCACATCGCGGCGTACATAGTATTTGAACTCTGTTAAGTCAAAATTGACTCATCATGACACATATAGTTTTGTTTTATAGTGATATATGGTTTCTATAGAATTAAAATATGAATGATGACCTGGAAATCGCTTAGTGGTTCAGCTAATAGTTAAACAACATAAACTACCAAATTAAAATTCAATAGTGGTAATTTATCTTGAAATTAATCTAAGAGAATTATTTGAAAGGGTTGTTTATTAGAGTATGTGTTTAAAATTTTTAATTCAAGCATTTTTTTGGATATAGATGATTTTTATGTATAGGAGATTAATTTCATAGATACTGGATTATTATAAAAACTTCATGAAGATCATAAATTAGAGTTACGCTTTTGAGATTTATTGAATATAATGAATTATTTAAGAATTGTGATAAATTTTAAGTTTCATTAATCACTGCTATAGGTTTCACAATATCAAATTATGCACTTTATCAGTGCTATATTAATGTTTTAAGAAAGGGGTTACCTATATCAACACTAAAAATAAGTAATGATAATGGTTTATTTTATCAATGATAAAAAAGTGCTAATAAAATATCACTTTTATCATTATATTGTCTAGATATGATAAAACACAACATTTTTGGAACTTTTAAGTAGCGTGAATAATGATGGCCTTTATCAGTGCTAGTAAAAGCACTGAAAAAGGGTATATTTTATCAGTGCTAGAAAAGTTCTCATAATGGGGATCTTTTATCAGTGCTTTTTCATGGATGATAAAATGTACATTTCAAAAAAAAGTATACCCTTAAAAATAATATATTTATATATAAATATCATTAAATACAATTGTTTAGGGGGGATGAAGAGAAATAATGAAAATTTACAGCACTTATATCTACTCAGGTAAATTCATACCCAAGACCTCCCGTGAGACCCCATCAAGACGTACCAACTAAGCTACTCACGAGAGGGATATGAATACATTTATATTGTCATAAATATAATATATTTTATTAAATATAATTAATATTATCCTAAATATTAATTTATGATTAATATATATTCTATCATATAAAAATGGCATATAAAATACAAATTATTAATTATTAAAATTATTAATTCATATATATATATATATTGATATATATATATATGTTTATTTATTTTTAATTGATATATATATATATAATCTCTTAATTTTTAATTTTTATCTATATAATGCTTTTAAATTTTATTCGTTCTTAATATTTATTTATATTTATTTATTAATAAATAGTATTTTTAACACAATTTTAATGTACATATATCAAACATGTAATTGTAGTCACACATACACCAAATTAACAATTTATAGATAAAACTTGAATTATATGTTTCAATTTGTGTTTTTAATGAGAATTATTTTCTAATAGGTTGATCTATAAATATAAGATAATGAATGGTATGATGTGGTTGACATGACATAAAAAGCCTATAGATTTATTAAAATGGAATACAAATTAAGGTACATATAGTAATATTTAACTATTAAAAAATAATTCAAAATAATTTAATTATTTCTTTAAATTTCATAGCATTGCCCAATGAAAAACAACGATTATAATTTTCGATATTATATTTGAAAATTTATGAAATATATCATATACCATAAAAATACTACCATCCCCAAATAGTTAATTTACAAAGGTAATTACCGTTTCATTAAAAATATTTTTCAGTCATTTATTTGTCTGTATTTTATTAGTACTGCCAAAATTTCCAACATTCTACATACTCAAAAGAAGAAGTAAATCTGTTTAGAGATGAGTGGACAATGTGCCTGGTGTTATAATTTCATCAACATCAAATTTTGGTGATTACCTATTATATTAGTGATCTGGTATAGGCTATGAATAGATAGATACATTTCAGATGTGAATCGTTAGTATCATAATTCTTATATATTGTTTTTGACATCTTTCTAAAGAAGATGTATAATGAAGGGCTAGACTCTAAGTATCTAGGTTGAGCTAGTAACATGTCCAAATATGTACATGGTCAAAAGATAATGATCTTTTAGGATAAAACAGAAATAATAGTGATAGAGAAATGGGTTAAGAATGTATACACACATCATAAAAAGTTGGATTCCTACCTCTTATTTAGGTAATTTTCTCATCATTTTATATTTTGTTTTTTAGTTAATTTTTTTATCAATGTTATTTGATAATTATTTTTTTAATCTATATATAGATTATTATTGAAGAAAAAAAATAAATAGAGAAATTTTTGAAGGATTTATGTTCTTATAAGCATGCGATCTTTAATTGGATCACATTCATAGTGGAAGATTCTTATCACCACAGATGTGATCCAATTCAAGATCACATGCTTTTGAGAAAATAATAATTGTTGTGATGTGTAAGAATCAACCATACCTAATTCTAATATATGGTGTGCCCGATATGACAAGAATAATACGTTTTTTAATTACAATTAACACTTTAGTTAAAAACACACATCACATGATAAAAAACTTATAAAACATATTCATATTGTTTTGAGAAATTATAAAAAAAATACTTAATCCATTTTTGATATGTAATAATAATTCACACCTAATTGTGATACACGGTCTACCTAATATGACATGAATTGTATGTCTTTAGATTAAAATTTGTATTCTAGTTCAAAACACACATCACATACACAAAATCAAGAAAATCTATTCATATTGTTTGGATACATTATAACAAAAATAAAAAAATCATTTGTTAAATGTAAAATCTACTACACTTTAATATGATACACAGTTTTCCTATAATGACTCAATGTGTAGTTTTTTATTTTAAAATTTATATTTAGTTCAAAACAAGTGTGATATACTCCAAAATGAGAAAATTCAATGAAAATGATTTGATAATTTTGGACAATGATCGATAATTCCTTTCTGATGTGGAGTAATCATTCTTACCTCAATCTAAGACATGATGAGATTTTTAGGACATGAAATGTGTGTTTTCAATTTAGAAATCACATTTTAGTTCAAAGAACACATCTCATGCTCAAATATGATAAAATACATTCATATTGATTTGATACTTTTGCAAAATGATGCATAATTCATTTGTGACTTGTCGAAATTGACAACACATCAATTCAACACATAATGTCGGTAATATCACTTGAAGCATGTGTTTTCAATATCGAATTGTCATTTAAGTTCAAAACAAATTTCACAAAGCCAAACCAAAAAAACAAGATTGTATTGTTTTCAAACATTAGTAAAAAATCCCTAATTCAGATTTGATGTGTTATAAAGATCCACACATCAAGCTTATATTAGATGTTGTTAGTATGAATCAATTAATGTGTTTTCAATATTAAAGTGTCATTTTAGTTTAAAACATTCCGCATAGCCAAAATCTACCAAATGAGATCATGTGACTTTCAATATTTTGTAAAACGATCCATAATTCATTGCTGATGTGTAGTAATTTACCATACAACAATACATAAGAAGATGTGGTGGGTTTTTCTTGAAGATGATGTTTTTAATATAAATGCTTCATTTTAGTTTAAAATTTGCATCACATAGTCAAAATTGAGAAAATGAGCTGAAATTGTTTTCAAACATTAATAAATAAATCCTTAACTCATTTTTTTGTGTATGAATCAACGTCACATCAATATATCACACAAAGTTGTCAGTATGACTCTAAGTGCATGTTTTCATCATAAAAGTTCCATTTTATTTTACAAAATACATCAGATGTCCAAAAATAAGAAAATGATCTCATATTATTTTCAAACTTTTGTAAAATTAACCATAATATATTTTTTATGTATAGGAATCAACAAAATTTTAATCTGACACATGATGTGGACATAATAACTTGAATTGTGGGTTTTCAATATAGAAGTTTCATGTTAGATTAAAATGTTCATCACATGGACAAATTTGATAAATGAACATAGATTGTGTTCAAACTCTTGGACAACGATCCAAAATTAACTTTTGAAATATATGAATCTCTTCATATAAATCCAACTCATGATGTGGATGGTATGACTCAAAGTTTGTTTCTTTAATATAAAAGTCACATATTAATTTAAAACTCATGTCACTAGACCCAAATGATAAAATGATATTTTATTGTTTTCAAATATTCAGAAAATAATATTTAATTTATTTTTGATGTATAAAGCTGACAGTGTATCAATCTAACCAATGATATAGATAATATGACTC
This sequence comes from Viscum album, assembly GCA_963277665.1. Taxonomy (NCBI): domain Eukaryota; kingdom Viridiplantae; phylum Streptophyta; class Magnoliopsida; order Santalales; family Viscaceae; genus Viscum; species Viscum album. Next base: position 1,679,191,608 of record OY728133.1, read on the forward strand.
TAAATGCATGTTTTTGACAAAAAAATTCCATTTTAGATTAAAATAGAAATAATATAGCCAAAATCATTAAAATGATATCAAATTATTTTAACAATTTTGGAAAATGATCCATAATTAATTTGTGATGAGTATATTTTGACCGTATGCCGATTTAACACATGATGTGGATGGTATGTATCAAAGAACATGTTTTCAATATAAAAGTATCATTTTAGTCTAAAAAATGTTACTTGAAAAAAATTATAAAACGATTTCGGATTTTTTTTCAAACCTGAATAAAAAATCCATATTTAATTTTTGACATGTTGGAATCGAACACACAACAAATCAGCACACAATGTGGTTAGTATGACTCAAAGCGTTTATTTTGAATATAAATGTTTCATTTTAGTTTTAAATGTGTTTCATAAAGACCAAACCAATAAAACGACCTCAGATTAATTCCAATGATTAAAATAATGATCCATAATTCATTTTAGATATGTAGGAATCTACCACACATCAATATGATGCATGATGTGTTCAGTATGACTCAAAGTGTGTGTTTTCAATATAAAAGTGATAGTTTAGTATTAATCACATATCACATATCCAAAAATCAAGAAAACAAGATCAGATAGTTTTCAAACAGTAGGAAGATGATCCAGTATTAATTTGTGACATTTAGAAATTGAATTCATGTAAATCCAACACACATGTAACCGATAATATCATTAATATATACAGTAATTAAAAATATAATTAATCATATGTGGATTATATGACATTCAAATTATAATTTGAATAAATTTTTTACCTACTATTACTAAAATCAGCATTGGTTTTATTACAGGGATAAGAATTTTTATGGAGGTTGATTATGGGATAAATCCTTTTATAAGACTTACAATTTGGTATATTGGTTATAATATTTTTTATTAACATTAAATAACAAATCAATGTAAATATTTATTTTGTAAATTTTGAATTGAAATAATTTTTTAGTGTCATATTATTATTTGAAAATGATTTTTTGTACATTTTTATTTCTATCTATTTGGTTTCTGATTGGGTTTACTACTATAAGGCCATTGTAGGGTTGTTTCAGTATAGAAGTTAATACATGGTCTTTATCAGTGCTACCCAATGTGATGATAAAATCTTCCATTATTAGTGTTACAAGAACTACTAATAAATATCCCGATTATTAGGGAAAGAAAATTATTGATAAAGGACCCCATTATCAGTGCTACAATAATGTGGTAATGAAAGACCAATTTATCAGCAGTGAAATAAAAAAATTATAAATGATTCATTTATCAGTGCTTCATTTAGAAGCTGATAAAGGACCCATATATCAATACTAGAAAATTACTAATAATGGTTCCATTTACTAGTACTTAAAAAATATGATAAAGTGAGGATATTATATGTGCTAAAAAAATTTAATGAAGGGGAACATTATCAGCATTTTCTTAGTGATTATAATGGACGTATTCTTTTAGTAGTTAATGGATTCTCATCACTTTTTTGAACAAAAAACTCCCTTTTTTGAGCTGTTAAAGGATAAAACTATAGTAGTGAGTGATTAAGAGTATACATTCATATTATTGTGAATTTTACAGTAAATATGGATTATATAATTTAACTTTGTATATATCATCCATTTTAGTTTGGTTTTGGAACACTGATTGTTTTCTTGTGAGGTCAGCTAGATTGTCAACTTCATCCTCATATCCAATTTGAAATAATCGAGTTGAAGAGGGGTTGGTCTCATGGACCATGGATAATAAATAGGCACTCTAAGATATTTCAATCACATACTTTTGAAGTAGTAGTTAATTATCATATCAATACATATTTCATATTGGTTCCTTAGATACAGCTTTTTATTGGTTAACTAACTAAAATTATGTTATCATGATCTTTACATTTTTCATTCAAATGAGTATATATGATAGATTGACACAACAATGTAAAAAATTAAGAAAAATTAAATCTCACATAAAAAAAGATAAAATGTTTAAAGTCAACTTAATTCACCCCCTCTCACATAGGTGTACAATGAGACATCAGGATATACAAAGTTGTATCAGAGAAACTGGTTAATTCTTAAATCTTTTAGAAGGAATATATTATTATAGAGAATATCCTGAAAGAAAAGAGAGTTCTCATATTTAATAAATATAGTTATAAGATATATAATAACAAAATTAGATTATATCTAATGTCTCTTGGATTGGATGTACAGTTGCCCATGATTTTTAGGATTAAATTATGTGATACCATAAGTATATTGATGACAGAAGTAGATAGAACGATGTTAAATGATGAATCCAAGGATCAAAATTATTTATGAGGTAAATTTTTTAATCATGTTTTTATGAATGTGTTAGACTATTCAATGGCCAAAGGTATTAGGGATTAACTTTCTATTATTTTTTAAGGTGACACAAAAGTAAAGGAAACGATTCATGTTTTAGAGAATATATTTAATGATCTGAAGAATTATAACAATGAAAATATAGATAGTTTCTTTAGTTATCATTCTAAATTTATTAGTGTTATTAATGGAATTGTATTTGAAATCATTGATTCTGATATAGTGAATATGATTATCAAAATATTACAACAAATATATAATTTAGAGGATTTAGTACTTGATAATATGATCCTCAGAGAGTTATATCTTTATGATTTATATAGATGGTGAGTAACATATGAGATATGTGTGAATTCAAAAATCTCTCTAGAACAATAATCTAAATAAATAGAATTCAAAGATATTGAGAAGGATAAATTATTGGAAGCTAAATATTATGATGATGTAAGTGATGATTTCATATCCCTAACTTAAAAAAAGATTAAATATGGAAAAGATAGCTTTTATGGTATGTTATCTTTAGCTTGTATCCATTATGGGAAGGCATCACCAGTACGTGTTAAAAGAGGTTTTATATTGGGTATATTGATTTTAAATTATCCCAAAAAATCCCTCCTAAAAATAATTTCAATTATATAAATTCATGTAGTGATTATATTTAGAGGAAATATTTTATTATAAAAAAAATGGGATAGTGTGGATGATGTAATGGATTTTAGTGAAACAATGTTTTTATTGGATATAGTAGGTAGACTAATGGATTTTATAGACAGGTAAAATACTAAAATGAAATCTAATGAAAGACGAAATGGAGTTATAGACCACTATGTTGAAACTAAAGGAGCTCTATAAATGTATTGGGGCGTGGAGAAAAATTCTATGGGTTGGGGATTTAATGATTTTCACTCATGATCTACATAAAAATGTCATCGCCAATGATGCACTCCCCTGATATAATCCAAAAGATCACGCATTAATAAAATTATGCACAAAATATTAAACCATAATTACTTGGTTTAATTTAAATCTATTCTCAAAATATTATTCTCAATGACAATCACTTCATGAATAATAGGAAGTCGAATTCCTCTATATTGTCCACATTTGCTTCAAAAATTTGTAGGAGAACTAATTATCAAATTTTGGGTGCTAGGATGGATATCCAACAATTCCTTAGATTCCCCAATGATTACTGCATCGATGTTTCTTCATTGTAGTAGGGAGTGCTCAATCCAATCTCTTAGGTTAATAGTTTCTCTCTCTATAAAGTGATAGAGGAGAAAGAAGCTCTCAAGATCTCACCATGAAATATCCATTTGCGGGAGCGTCTCCTTATATATAATGTATTAAGAACATACATAGAAAGGATCCCTGGTCCCCAAATATTTAACACAATATATAAATGATATATTTTTACAACTCAAATATGACATAAATATCATTTATATTTTTATCACTTTCTTATAATATAATAAATATATTTCATTATAATACTCAAATCATTAACTCTACCCGTCATTCCCACAAATATTAAATGAACCTTGGATGTTAAAAATCAATATTCATTCATATAATATTTTCCATGTATTTACTTTTTTATTAACATGAATAATATGAATTTAGTTTTTCCTCTAGTGATCTTATATCCATTTACAAAACATAGACCCCAGTGGTGGGTCCAACCATGTCTTAAACATCTATTCACCAAAATATGGTAGATTCTTGAATATGATATAATGTGTGATCCTCATGTACCTTATCATGATAGTATTGAATATTATTCATATACCAAGAGCATAATCTAGAAATCCATCATGGGCCCTAAAAAGATAAAACACATTTATAACAACAACAAACAACCTTCGAATACCAACTTTGAAATATAATCTCTTTGGTGTTAGATATATCTTCAAGAAGGGAACACACCTCTGTCATAATCGTTTATTGATTTATTATATGTTGGTCTAATTGGAATGATTTTCCATGAAGAAACATGTTTGTTGATGTTCCATGGTACTACCATCCTAGTCAACCAAGCCCAAGATATATTACTTCCTTAGCCAGGAAGCGACAAATACTATCTTGATCACTAATGAATTGTCATACCACTAATGATTCACCCAACATAAGATACCTCAAACTAATTTCATCGCCATAGTTTTTTTCCATTCATCCAAGTACATGATAAAATGGAACACACAGAGAGTGATCTCAATTCATGAGACCAATACACATGTCCAAATATTGGAACATTAAACAACACCCAAAACATGTGGTGTTCCTATTGGTGGGTCTATAATCATGATATCACAACAAAAGATCACCAAGTGCAAACTTCAGGGGAAGAAGTCTCCATTATTATGAGCCCATAGCACCTGATAGCCAAACATCTACTGTGTCCAGTTGTTTTGATGTATATAGACCATAGGATATATGATTATGATTAATGTCATTGTATCACAATGTTCTAAATATATTAAGGGATATGATATAACCTTTTGATATGATAATTAAATTTTTAACATTACAATTAAATAGTAAAAGAGGAAATGTATACACTATAATAGTAGGTTTTCATTACACATATCACGCTCCATACGTGATATGGTAACTAAAATTAATATTCATGTTGGGTATAGGACACCCACAATTACCACACTCCAACATGCACTAGAGCCAACTTCATAACCATCCTTTTTAGCTCTCAAATGATTAATATAATTTTTTTTTATTAGTCATGACTTTAGTTACTGGGTCATCCAAATTTCTGTTATTTTCTTATTCTGTTATATGAAACCTCACCTCCTTGAAAAAAACCTCTCAAGAGATGGAAACCCCAATTTGTGCCCTTTTCCACTCTAAAAAAATTACATCTTTCCAAGTAAGAATGTAATAATTTTCATTATAATAATACTAAACATACTATGTGTGATTCCAATAAGTAGAAAAAATATTTTCATTTAAATACTTCTTAGGATCCATATAAGTTGGAACATACTCGATATTTGTAGATATGGTTACCACTGGATTTTATGAGCTTGTCTCACTCATCACCTTATCCTAACTATTATTCTATTTAAAATTGGTCCAAAGTAAGACTAGGATGTGTTTCCCATAAAACTAATATCCTTTTCTCACCACTCACCAGGTACCTATCCATTATACTTTCTGAAGTACAAATTGATAGTTCTAACTTCCCCCTTATAGTTCTTCTGTATATAACTAATGTTTTCCTAGAATAAAGTATATCTTGAAAATATCAATTCGTCTACATATAACAAGATATGTGATTGATACATAAATAATGTTTATGGAATTAAAATCACCATGTTAATATCCTGGTATGGCCCAAAAATGTCTACGTATAGTGGTATATATCACGCGACACTGGTAAAAAACTACTATCGAATTGTTCCAACTAGTATTTTTCAATACTATTCCATTATATGTATGATTGACTAGGTATAAGAAACCATTATATCTACCTCTGTAGATCTTCTTACCTAAAACATAAGAAGCTAATTTATGTCAATATCTAGAGATATACTTACATCCTCTTCTTAACTAACTCTAAGAAAAATATTTGTCTGAATATGTTTCAAAAACAATTTCACCTAGAAAAAAAATAACACTCTTGCATACCTCTGGTATACACATGGAAAATATTCATTCCAAATAAATGTTCTATGAACTTGTGTCTAATATTAATAATTAACAACATTTCTGTAAATTAAACTCTTTATTGGAATTTAGTGGTGTCACCACCCCTTTCTGGTTACGTCATTTAGACACCTTCCATGATTGATGTTATTGGAATCCAATTATCCATAATATGATCATAGAGAATAGATGTGATAAAAAAATTCAATGTATTTATTCATATTAACATGATATAAAAAATCATGCCTCAATAGTACCACACAAGTACCATCCATTAATCATATCACTTGAATATCCACCGTAGTTTTAAAAATAATAAGCCCATTTGAACATTGATACATTGAATCCATTATTGAATTTCAAAAAGATCATTACTATATCATCTAATTTACTTATACTAATTACATGTAGAAATAATTATTTTCATTGAATAATTGAACACAACCCAAACTAAATACAAAGCCATCTCCATGGATTAAACATTCCTACTTAGTATGCGTCTCTAGAAAATTCCTCTTCCACACATCATGTTGAACTCATTCTTACACCAACCATTTGGGCATGTTTTCGATTGACTAAACCCAAGTCAATATGGATCACTCTATCTGAAGTAGATATGTGTGCCCTTTTATATAAATATATTCTATAACATCAGTATATATTTTAAATCATATGTATTTATGTAATATCCTAAGAATCATTTAGGATTTTTACATTATATGTACATTTTATTTTTCTTGATGAATGTTTGTTTATATCCTAACAAACTCTTCGCATTTAAAAACATTCTCTCATAAAATAATGTATTTTCATTATATAATAACTCATATTATATATATTTATCATTATAGAAGGCATATAGTGATGGGATATCATCATAAATTTTATAAAACACCTTGAAATATAATGGATGTCTCTATATGTTGCAACATAGATACTACTTACATCATGAATCTAATGTATTGACTTTCCTTGTATGAATTGATCCATGAAACATTTTGTTGATCACTGTTAACTTGTAAGACTCTTAAATGATTATCCATATTAACATTAATGTCATGATGTAGATAAGGTAACATGTATTTCATAATTACTTCGCGCTACATTATATTGATCAATGAATGCTTTTCCAAGATATTCTTCAGAATACTAGCCCAATGAAACTTATTTCTTCAGACCACGTATATTTAATACTTCACTATATCATTCCTTAAACACATAAAGGAATGTTATGAATTAAATTTACCACTAGATTACCCTTGATATTGTTCATTCTCACTGGTTCCACTACTTCTAAAATACTTATGTAATACATTTATTTTTAAAGGTTTTTATCCAAAATAGATATGTATATCTATCGATAATACCTATGATTAATAGATCCAAAGAGTATAAATACCATTCTCAGTATATCATTGACGTACACATTTTGTTTTTTATTGAAAAATAATTATCTTTCTATAAATGAGTATATACGATTTACATTTTATATTCATCACATATTACATATGATTCATGTAATACTGAACAAAGATGAGTATAAAATACCATGAACATTCATTCCTATATTGGAATAATATATCCACGTTTTCTAAATGACAAATGAGATTAATGTTTTCGTTATATTCAATAAAAATTATACTTTAATCAATCACTTCAAAATATAGAATTCTTGTACTTCACACTATTGACTCCGGAACCAACCTTTCTCAGCTGCTTGGATAATGCACCTTACTTCTAGTAATATTTCTATATTTACATGGTTACTATATTTCTATATACATATGTGATAATCATATTTCATGCAATAACGCTGAATTATAAATATAAAATTTCTTATAATGATTAATAATCACATAATAACAAGTGAGTGCTATCTTAGGAAATTAAATTCATTGTGTTTAACATCCATGTAGTTATATCATGACATGCGAATAATAACCTCATGCTTCACTCCCCTTTTCATTGAAGGAAATTTAAAAGGTGCCTTTGGTGTGGAATTTACAATGGTGATTTTCACCTTTCATTTCATCTTTTTCACCATAATAATTTAATTTAATTATTTCTTTAACTTCGTGTTACTTTGAGTACCTTACATAAAAGATAACGATGCATTTTTTCTCCATATTGTTCACTTTAAATCTATAAATGATACTATAGTAAATTGGGTTTAAGAAATAGATGTCATGGAATATTTTGGACCACCTTCCATATTTACACATAACCACTATAATATATTCCCTTCATATATCGCTTTACATTATCCTTGAAAACTTGTTGGAGATGAGATTTCATGTGAAATCATCTATTCTCAGATATTGTAACCGCAACTAACATTAGATTTTTATGAAGGAATTATGAAATAACTATAATATTTATAAAACATGAGTCTTATTTTAGTATTCTTAACACCCTCGCTTCCTTATGTGAATTAATAGGTAATGGAGGCACTATCACTTTGAATTTATGATATCATAGTATTTTGTGCAAGCGTGTGTACTACTCTTGGAAACACATTTTAATGTGAAAATTTACATTGTAAATTAGATATAAAAGTATTTATTATGGTATTAATTTCTATTTTCTATAAAAATAAAAATAAGTTTGTTAATAATTTTATCTTGATTACTGATTTTGACATTGATTATTAATTAATTAAATCATTAAATTTCTCCCACTGTTTTATCATATTCTAGGAACCCTTTATACTAGGATCAAAATACTCTATCACTTGAGTATTCTAGTGGCAAGGATCCTTGATCCTCCACTCATGGTATACAAAATTTGGATATGTCAATACTCATATACTTCAAGGAAGTTGTTTGGTTGGACAAACCCATTAACTCATGGTTCCTTGATCTATTGAGTGAAGTGTTGTATTCTAAAATAGTAGACATGATTTATTCAATTCTTGCTTCTAAATTTAGAGTAAGCTATATTTGGATAATTTTTTGACTTTATAAAGAGTTAAGTCAACCCATCACTCTCAAAAAAACATTCCAATAGTAAGAGGCACCCTCATATTCGGCTAACAAGCACCCCAATCACCCAGTTATATTCAAATTTGAATGATTTTTGGTGTTTCCAACTTATTATTACATTGAGTGTTTATATATTATTAAATGAAAAAATTAAATCATATTTTATCTCATAAAAATGTACTATGTAATTGTACTCACAGTTGGTCATTAAATAAATAGAAAATATTTATCCCATCAAACTTCTATCTGGGGCATCTTCATATCTCGACGTAAAGTATATCACTACTCATCTTTATCATTATGCAATAACACTTGCACATAGGCAAGGAAGCCTCGGGAGTACAAAATATAACGTATAAATTTGAAACATTTAACCTTATACATATAATGACTCTTAGATGACATGTATATCATCATTAGTTAAACTATTTATTAGAAATAACCTTTGTAATAATTTAATAAATAAATTAAACATACTTAATAAGAAATTGGATGGTCTATGGCTCATGATCATTCAATATTCATTAAACTCTCATATTTTTATTGAAGGTCAATATATATTAAACATGAATTAAATTATTTTTTTGATGGAATTTAATCAAATAAAAAATTCAACCTTATTTTCAATTCAAAATTTACATATTTCAACCCCATTAATTAACTTTACATTAATTCCAAAATTAACTTAATTTATTAATTTAATTTAACGCCTAAATTAATTAAATTTAACCCACAACATTAAAATTATTTTTCAAAACAAAATTTATAATTTAATTTGTTAAATTTAAAACCAAAATTAATGTTATTAATTTTATTATGTTTTTAAAATAAAAAATTACATAGACCCCAAAAACTCTAAGCAGTGCCTCTGCACATTAGGTAAAACTCATGTAGGTCTATTCAGAGCTGTCAAGACCCCATGCAGAAGTATCATGGGTTCTGTCAGCCCACTCAAAAATATTTTATGTCATGTCAACCCTCCCTGCCCAGTTTTAGGGTGATTCTGATATGTGCAACTAGTACTGAGGAGTACCTACTCAAATGCAGAATAGAATAAGCACGTTTGCGGCACGGGTGACTCACCCGCAACTGTCTGGAGACCATATTAGTGGTGTCTGGTTATCTCAACATAAGACGATTCTCACTAGCTCATCCCTAGATTGGGCCATGAACAAGGTGAGGCAATCACTTGAAATCTCATGACTGAATCCTAAAGGGGGAACTCACCGCTGACTAGATATGTGGTGGATGCTGGAGTCTCTAGCTGGTGGAAGCTCAAAAGAGGAAGGAAGACCAGGATCCTCCTTCTACACACTAGGAGGTGGCGATTAAGAATTTAGTTAGTCATGACATGACGATGACACTGCCAACAGTTAGAGGTCAGATTGGCAAGTTGTGATAATATGGGAGGGGAGGCAGCTCGCGTGGGACAAAGTCAATAGAGCGGCCGAGGGAGGGAGCTCTGTGTCGGTGATAGTAGCCACCGCCTCGTGGTCTCGAAAAGGATGTTGGACCACATTGAGGAACAATCTCTTTGGGAAATCTAGCTGACACTGAGGGTCCACAATAGAGCAAGGGGCTACTGGGGAAGGGAGATGTTGTCTGAGGTAGACCGCTGGCACTACTAAAAAACTAGCATTCAATGGCGTTGGTCTTTATCAATGCTAAAATTATGCGCTAACATATGGCATCTTTATTAGTTGAAAATAAAATAATGATAAATTAAAAACGTTCTCGTCATTTTTTAGCACTGATAAAGGTCTCATCTATCAGCGCTTTATTTTTACTACTGATAAAGGCTACCTTTTATTAGTGCTTTATTTTAAGTGCTGATAAAGGATACCCTTTATCAGTGATATATTTTTAACGCACATAATGGAGTCTTTTACCAAGGGTTCTTTAACTATGATAATGGTCTTAATAGATAAAATGAAATAATTATATAAATAAAAAATGAGTTTATTTAAAAAAAATATTGCAAATTTTATAAATTAAATAATTATTTCATAAAATTAATAAATTGATTATAATATATATAAATTTTAAATACTAATAAATAGTATGTATTAAATATATACATATGAAAAATGAAAACTAAAAAAACAAAAATTAAAAATAAGTAAATTGATTAAAATATTAAACATTTTATTAATTAGATGATTATTGATAATGTTACTAAATGAAATATATTAAATAATTAGATATATATTATTGTAAAGAAATATGATTTATATACTACAAAATATTTTTCCACTATATTTAGTGATTAATTTTTTATAATTAAAAATTAATATAAATTAAAAATACTGGCTAATTACATAGAGTAATGACCACATGATTGAATATTGTTTGATTTTTTAATTTAACATAGATTAAATGTGTGTTGTATTGATTTCAAATATAAGTAGTAAATTCATTTTTATATACAATATAAACAAACAAAATTTATCGATTTTTTCAATATTATTACAGTGTTCTTATTTTTAATTTATTCAATTTCACTCATTTTTAAAACGAATGCACTTAAAATTAGATATACATTAAAAATGACAAAAATATATCTATAAGAAAATATTTATAAAAAATTATTTATTAATTAATATATTTAAAAATGTACATACTATATTTAAAAAATTATATACTTATAATTTTAAATAAATAAACATTTTTTAAAAGTTATTTTATAATTATAAATAAATAATTATATATATTTAAATAATTATAAATAAATTATTATACATATTTAAAAATTATTATTTTTATAATAAATTTACATAAATAATAAATATATTAAAAATATCTATGTTTATATATATTTTTTAAACATGTATATATAAAAAAATTAAATATATATTTTTGTATAAATATTCATTTTTAAATATTTATATAATTATAAATAAATATTCAATATATTTATATTTATATATATTGATTATGTATTTATATCTTCAAATTTTTTATTTATAATTATATATCCTTTTTCAGTACTTAAGTAACAAGCGACGATAAAATAAATATTTATCAACATTTTTTTACTAAAAAACATGAGGTTTTATCATCACTAAAAAAACTGATTAATATGGATTTTATCAATACTTTTTTAGGACTGATAAAGGCCTACCATTATCAGTACTAAAAAATCACTGATTAATATTCCTTTTATCGGTACATAAATAATAAGCGTTGATAAAAGTGTCCCGATCTAATTAAAAAACCTAACCAATTGGAAACCCTTCATGGTTTCTTCTCGTTCACTCTCTACCTTTTCTAACCCAAACATTCTCCCACCTTTCCATCAATCACTTTACACTAAGGTCATAGATTTATTCAATGGTCTTACGAATCTTTTAATCTCGACCTCAGAGTACAATGTGGCATTGGCTCTTCTTAATCTCACATTCATTGTGAATGTTATGCAGTGTATCGCTTCGGTGGATACCTTTGGTAGGATAATAATAGAGTCTTGGAGGTTGCAATATTGAGTAATGGTAGTTTTGGTCGACAAAAAAAACATCAATATTTGGTTTTATTCATAGGAATATCTTATCAGTGCATCGTCTAGTGCCCCCTATAGCTCCAACATCTTCTGATTTCATCTCTTCAGGTGGACATATGACATCAATATGAAGGGATGCATTCCAACAATAGTGATTTGGGTTAGTTTACCTAAGATCCATTTTCCTTTTCAAAGTGCATTGATTATACACAATCTAGGGAATCTAATTGGTATGTATTTATGTTCTGAAAGTAGAAGGTGACCAGTTTCTCAACCTGTTTCTCCTCGCATTTGCGTAGAGGTTGATGTCTCAAGAGTGCCTATTGATTATATTTAGATTGTAGTGGGGGATTAATTTTTATGCAAGCAGGCAATGTTTCTTGAATCATGGGTTGATTTTTTTGGTTCCTGAAAGAGATTGAGTCATTATACACCTACCTGTAGATGAGGGACCAAGAATTGTGAAGAATATGAGGATGCAGTTTCTGGAGATAATGACAAGGGTTTCAATACTAGTTTTGGGGAAAGGCCTATGGGGAAGAGTCAATTGGTTGTTTCTAATGGACCATTCAATTCCATTTATGTTCAATAAGAGTCTCATGGGGGTGCATCTCCTCAGCGAATCGAAGCTTCAATCACACAAACCCGCTCAAATCACACAAACCCACTACCTCTGGTTACGTGAACATTGTTTAGCACCCAACATCCGGTTGTAGTTAGGGATTCTGAAAAAAATACATTGAGATCTAGATCTATGGGTCTCATATTTTAATAAACCTAGTAATGCTGGCCTATGTTTTCCTTTGGAGGTTCTAATTATATTTATGTATTTTTCATTTCAATATCTAGATCTGTGGGTTTTAGATTTTCCTTTTTAGGGTCCAATTTTCTTTCTGTATTTGTGATTTGGTTCTGGTATACTATTTTGATTTTTTTTATGGTACATTGTTTTTTTTAATACTATTTTGGATATCCTATTTTAATTTTTTTTCAAATTGTTGTTTTTCATCAATTGTCTTCGCTATATACATCTATACCTCTGCTTTCTCTACAAACATAATTTTGTCACTATTTTGAAATCTTAGTGAACCATCTCCATTCTACAGATCAAAAAAAGTAAATAAATATTTATTCCACTATATATACGGTGGATGTTTTGGATTTAAAAACCTTAAATGAGCGGGAAAATTTTACTAGATGTGTATGGGGTCGATGTTGCAAGGGTTGGTGTGTTTTTCGCCTTTGTGTGTTATATATATTATTGATGTGTATTATTGATTTATGATAACTTCTTTATAGGCCTCCCTAGAATCTTAAGGATGTTTCAATTCATTTATATGGTATCCATGTGATCCTTAGAATGCTACAACATTTTTTTAAAAAAAATTGAATGAAAGTTATCAAATTCTATATATTAGAAATTATTCATCCGTATTCATCATTTTAGGTCTATATATACTTTTTAGGTCTATATATATGTTCAATTAGCAGTAATATAATTTATACATAAAAAACAAATAAATTATTATAAACTCATGTTACTTTCAAAATAATAAAACTAGGTAACTATATAGACATTTTTTTTGAAATAATTAAACCATCAAAATATAAAATAATTATATTTTATACAAAATTACCTAGAATAGTAATTATTTTTAATTAACAGAACATAAAATTATAATTAATAAGTTTTTTTCATTTCGTTATAAAAAAATAGTAATATATATAACGAATAATATATTGAATATTTAAATAAATTAAAATATGATAAAGAATATATATATATATATAATTATATTCAAATAAATTTACTAATATAATACATATATATAACACACACACATATATATATATAATATTTAAGTATATTCATTTTATTTATCAATTTATCGGATAAGGAGTGTCCTCTATTTTATAGTTTTTGATGGTGGAAGGTGTGAACCCCATTTAATTTTTTTAACTATTGAGGTATGTGTTAATGATTTACATGCCTCCATCGACCTATTTTTAAAAATCATATAAAACCCTATAATTTTTTTAATAAAATAAAACTTATTAAAAACACGATTTTTTATTTAAAAAACATTAAAAAAATTATAGAAAATTATTTTATTAATGTTTAATTCTGATCCTTGTCCATAATTTCAATGATAAAATGAATGACATCCATCATAAACTCTGCATCGTTATAAAATAAAATTAATTAATTTTAGTAAAATAAACTCATCCATTGAAATTAAATTCTATCAACCCAATACCACTAAGATTCCAAGAACTGTAGTTTTATTTTCTGATTCTTCCATCTCCACCATCTCCATTTCATTCCTACCCTTTACTTTATCATTTCTATGGTTGTGTGGAGCCTTGCTCTGAATAGAGTTGGTGGAAATAGAGGCGATGTGTTAACAACATGTTTCAATGGTGTAATTCTCAAAAATGGGTGGCATTTACCTTCTTAGAGAAGATAATTAAGTACAATTGTCATCCTCAACAATTTTATCTACCGAAAAGTTATTACTGCATTTTATTGCCTTCAGACTCATCCCCCGTATCTTTTGTGTTGCTTATACTATTCTGAGCATTAGTCATCCCATTGATGACTACTACATAGTTTATTTCAAGAAACATTGGGTCATGTCCACAAGAGATAGAGAATGTGTTTCAAACAACAAAATTCAATGATAACTGTTTGGGATATTAGAATATTGGGATAACAATTATAGTCTATTTTTTCTCTAAAAGGGTCATTCTCTCCCATTTGTGAGATTCAAACCACTAAAACTAGTTATTAACTGAATCCATCATTTTTCAATAACTCCATATAGAGAAAATCCATAAACAACAAGAGAAATTATTTTATTATGGGAGATAAATAAATGCATTGGGTGGAGATGGAAGAATAAAAATACACAACTACAGTGTTTTACAGCCCGGGGGTCTTTGGTTGCTAGAGTGTAAGCTGAAAATTATGTATTGCTAAAAATAAATTATTTTAATACATGTGTAGGCACAGTTAAATATTAATTTATTTAATATTTATACTCAAAGTTATCCACATTATCCAAATAAAATATTCATAAAATAATTTGTTGAGGATATTTTTAAAGTTTTTTCTATAAAACATTGTTTTTAGTTGATTTTAACATGTTAAAAAATTATTGGGATTTAAATGGTTGATAAAAAAATGTTTATGGAGGTATTTACTACATTAAAATGTAAGGAAATGGTCTATAATTCATTTATGATGTGTAGGAATCAGCCTCACCTCAATTCGACACACAGTGTGACTGTTATGACTTAATGTGTCTATAATCAGTTTAAAATTGAACGTTTAGTTCAAAACATTTTACTCACTAAAAGTAAATAAAATACTCTTTTATTTTCTTGATAATTTAAGACATATACAAATAAGTACTTTGGGATGTATAATAATTGGCCTCAAATCAAATTGAAAAACGATGATATCGTTATAGGTCAAAGTGTGTGTTTCCAGTTTAAAATAACATTTTAGTAAAAAAAAGTGACATGCACAAAACTGATAAAACACATTTATTTTGTTTTGATACATTAGAAAAATGATTCGAAATTCATTTCATACATAGAGGAATCACTCGTACAACAATATGATTCAAATACGGAATGATATGAATCCAAGTGTGTCGTTTTATTTAAAAATGACATGAATTTTTATAAAAAAGACAACTAACCTACTCCAAAATGAGAAAATTAATTCTTATTATTTTGATAATTTTCGTCAATTATACATATGTAATTTTTGATGTGTTGGAATTTTTTTACGACAATCTGACATATGGTGTTCTTAGTATGACTCAATGTGTTTGTTATCTATTTAAAATCGACATTTTAGTTAAAAACAATTTCACTCAGTGAAAAATAAAATCAATTTCTCTTGTATTGTCTTGATAATTTAGGGATTAGATTTCTAAGTCCTTTTTGATGTATAGGAATTAGTATCACGTAAAACTAATAAACGATGTGACCGGTATAGGTCAACGTGTGTGTTTCCTGTTTAAAATGATATTTTAGTAAAAAGCAAGTGACATATTAAAAACCAATAAAACTGAATTCATATTGTTTTTATAATTTGAGAAAATGATTTGTAAGTCATTTTAAATGTGTAGGAATTAGTATTACTTTAATTTGATGCATGGTGTGACCGGTATGACTCCAACTGTGTCCTTTTATTTAAAAATGAAACCAATTTTTATAAAAAGGAAAATTGGCCTACACAAAAATGAGAAAATGCATTCGTAATGTCTTCATACATTATGTAAAATGTCTATAAGTAATTTTTGACATGAATGAATTAGTCTCACCTAAATCAGATTCATGGTGTTCTCAGTATGACTCAACGTGTCTATTATCAGTTTAAAATTAATAGTTTAGTTCCAAAAATGTCCCTCGTTGAAAACAACGAAAAATAACTCATATTTTATTCATAATTTAGCACATTTATTCGTAATTAATTTGTGAGATATATTAATCAGTCTAACTATATACTGATACATGATGTAAACTATATGACTAAAAGTTCACTTTTCATGTTTAAAATGTCATTTTAGTATAAATTCCATGTGTCGTACTCATAGTTTCTCTTTTTTTTAAAAAAATGACAACAATTTTTGTAAAAATGAGAACTCACCTAATAAAAAAAAAGAAACACATTCTAATTGTTTTCATACTTTAGTAAAATTATCTATAAGTCATTTTTTATGTGTATGAATCATCCTCCCCTTAATCCAATACCTTATGTGTGCGTTATGACTCAATGGGTCTGTAATTAGTTTAAAATCAATATTTTAGTTCAAAAATTTCCACTCATTATAAATGAGAAAACGAACGTGGATTATCTTTATAATTTTGGAAGAATGATTAATATGTAATATTTCATATGTAGGAATTGTTGTCATGTTGAAATTCTACATTATATGAATGGTATTATTCAAAGCGTGTGTTTCCAGGTTAAAATTACATTTTATTAAAAAAAGACAAGTGGCACACCCAAAACTGATAAAACACATTCAAATTATTTTGATACATTAAGAAATAGTACATAATCCATCTGATATGTGTAAGGATAATTCTCACCTCAATTTGATCCATGGTGTGACTGTTATTACTCCATGTTCATTTTCTCAATATATAAAAAACATTTTAGTTTAAAAGGTGCATTATACCACAAAAACTGAGAAAAAACCTAGATTTATTTCTCTTCATTTATATTATATATTCATAATTTTTTTATGTTTTTGGTGTTGTATTGTTCTGTTAAAACACACTGCACTAGAAGGCCAGTGTCCTATAACCAAACACTTCTATATGCCCCTTTATCAACACTTATAGAAGCACTGATAAATGGTCTTTTATCAATACTTGAAAAAGTGTTGATAAAGGGGTCCTATATCGGCACTTATAGAAGAACTGATAATGGACCCATTTGTCTGTTCTTTTTTAGCACAAATAAAATTCTAGGACTTTTAACCTCTCTCTAGTAGTAAATACTTCTCTAGTGATGATAAATACTCTTTTTAGTGTTGTTAAAGGCCTATTTTTTAGTAGTGTAGAAAAATGTAGTGTAGTCTTGTCAGATCATAGGAAGGTGGCCGACATGGGTTCTCTAATAGTGGAATCCTGTAGAAGAGATGAGGGTGTAGGGGTCCCTCCTTTAATTTATTTTAAAAAAAGACTAAAAGTAGGCATGTGGAATTGAACTATCAGCACCCATTTTATTAATTTTTGGAAGTAACATTTTGGCCATTTTCTGAACTAAAGTACACATTTTTTTGTTATTATTTTCTAAAGCCTATATAATAGGTCATGGATAAAATAATCATAATATAAAATAATGGAACTGATGTAATAATCCAATAACTGTTCTTTCCAGGGGTTCTCTGACCGAAATACACCATTTTACAGGAATTCACTCTCGTAGACGATTTGGTTAAAATTTCATATATTGGAATAAATTTTCTACAAATTAAATCTATTATATAAGTTTAATCTATGCTCAAAACCCTCAAATGATCGAAGACTGGTCATCTAGGATAGGATTGAAATATCGTATGTAGTTTCTAGACAATAATGATTCCCTCTATTAAATTTAATTTAATTTGAATTTTTTGTTGCATTAAATACTTTAGGTATTTATCTGATTCCAATTTAAGGTACCATGGTGAACAATGGAAACTGGTGGGATGAGGATTTAAAACTTTTCACTGGTGATCGACATAGCAATGTCATCTCTAGAGATGCACTACCGCAGTTTAGTCCCAAGAATCACACATGAATAAGATTGAGAAAAAAATGTTAAACCATTAATACCAAGTTCGATCAGAATTCGTGCTTGAGATCTTGTTGTCACCAAGAGTTAATTCTTTAATTATCAGATGTAGAATTCAACTAGATCTCCCATTTGTGCTTCAAAAATTGGTAGGAGTATTGATATTCAACATTCAGGTTCCAACAATGATAACTGACGATTCCTTTGATGCCACAACCATCTCCACATCGACATACCTTCGATGTAAGAGAAAGATCTTGATCTGATCACCTAGAACGAGAGATTATCTCTCAATAAATAAATATAGGAGATAGAATATCTCATGAGCTCTCTATTAATAGTCCATTGGCTAGAGCCACTTCTCCTATTTATAATGTATTAATAAATTACCCAAAAAGTCTCCTCGGCCCCCGAATATTTGAAACACTTTATAAACAATATATTATTACAACTACGTAGAATTATAAATAGCATTTATATTATTATAACATTCTTGTAATGTAATAGTTATATTAATTTATAATACCTGCACCATTTACATGAATCATCATTCCAACAAATATTAAATGACCCTTGAATTTTTTAAACTAAAATTCAATGATAAAATATATTCCATGTATTTACTTTGAAACATGTTAATGCATTTAATAAATAAATTCAATTCTAGTTATTGTTAACTTGTAAAATTTGAATTTATTTATTCCTTTGGCGATCGTACACCATTGGACAGATCGTGGACCCCAATGGTGGCACCCAACAAGTTCTAAACTCAGATTCACCAGAATAAGGTGGATTCATAAATACGCTATTGTGTGTGACCCTCTCGGACCTTATCTCAATAGAAGTAAATATTATTCATATACCAAATGTTGAATATGGAAAGCCATCATCACCCCTAAAGTGATAAAGAGTAGTTATAGCGATCAAAATAGACTTATGAACATGCAGTGTGTAATATAATCTCTTTATATTTAGATATCTCATAAAACAGGGAAACAATTCATCTCATTATCTATTCTTTTGCATAATTAAAAACAATAAATTAATTTCTGGAATGTCCTTTACTCTCTATGTCAATGAGGAAGTAATCACTAAGGGCCCACAGGCCACGTCCCCTAACTCCTCTTCTATGCCCACTTACTAGTTTTCCAACAGGGTCATTAGCTTTCATCCTACCTCTAAATTTCTCTCTCCATCATCTTGTGTTTTTCTGACTAGCACATATATAACCACGTTACCTTTTCTAGGAGCATACTCTATATTTATGTTGAGCATCTTCAAGTACTCTACCCAACACCACTAGTAAATATATGGGTCGTGTTTGGAGAAAAAAAACCATAATATTATATGTTCTATGTACACAAACAATATATCTCCAAATAGGTAGGGTTTTCATCATTTTAGTGCATAGAATATAGTTAATAACATAATATCATAAGTAGGGTAGTTCTGCTAATGGTTTTGAATCTTATGAGACTCATAAGATATTACCTAATCACCTTGTATTTGAAATATTCTAAGAAAATTCCAGACAAGTCACAATACAATGTATATCAAATTTAAGGCTCGAGAAGGGTCAGGATAAGGGTCAATGAAAAACTATTCTTCAGATCTAATAAAACAACCTCAAACTTTTCTATCTATTTCAACTTGACACCCTTATCAGTAAGTGTGGTATTGAGATCTTCTAGAAAAGGGAAGTCTTGAATGAATCACTTATAATAACCATCCAATCTAAGATAATCCCTAATCTCAATCACATCCCTCAATTATTCCCAAGACATGACGGCATAAAATTTCTCTGGATCAACTGATATCCCTACTTGAGAAACCATGTGTCCAAGAATTCACACTTCTTATATCCAAAAGTGACACTATAAGCACTTTGTGTAAAGATGATGTTCCAAAAGCATAGTCAACATGATATCCAAGTGTCTATCATGAAATTATAATGTCATAGAATATATAATGATGTCATTATTTAACACAATGCCAAATAAATCCATATATGGGAGAAATATATTGTTTATGAGATCCAAGAACAATGATAGAGCATTTGTCAATCCAAAGGGAATAACGAGATACTCGTAAAATCAATACTTGATCTTAAACCTTTTATTTGGAATTTTTTCTCTTTGTCCATAAATTTATGGTATTCATCAGGTATATCAATAATAGAAAACTATTGGGCTCCTCTCAAATGATTAAACAAGTCATCTATTATAGGAAATTGGTACCATATCTTCACTGTGATCTAATTTAGCTTCTGGTAGTCGATAGAAATCCAAACACTATCATTAAAATTATTAGTTAACAACACTAGAGCACAAAACGGGTAATTTTTAGGATTGATAATGACTTTATCCTAATGATCATCAATCCAAACCTTGATATCTTTCAACTCTTATGGTTCCACGTGCTATGGTGGAATAGATATCAGGCATGCACTAAGAAGAGAGTCAATCTCAAATTAAACTCTTCTATTTAGAGGAAACCTAGAGAAATCATCTAGAAAATCATCTTAAAGTAGCTACACTATCTAAATAAAAGAAATTGTAGTCACCATCTAATCCACTATAAGGATCATGCGATCCACATCTCCATGACGCCCCAGTGGCTCATGAGTCACCCGATCAATTGACCCTTGCATGATATGAACCTACTATCGAAGTCCATTACCCACAGTATAGCTTCATTTAGTTGTGTGAAACTACCGATCCTTAGAATATAACCACTTCAAATGACTATTATTTTCACAACACTAACATGACTTGAGTGAAACATGATATTCCTTACGAAATATTTCTTTATTCCTAAAATTACAACATCTATCATTGTCACTCTCCAAAGAAGGATTAAAATAAGCTCGACTCTAATCTGACTATTGAATACTGCACTGGTATCCATCATTTATCTTCCTCATCTAGCACCCAAAATGACCAATTGGGTATGTTCTAGAGAAGGCGCCTATCAGTCCTATGTTATCAGCAATGAGACTAGTGTCTTTTCCCCCTTAATTTCCTTATCTATCATCAGTTCTTTATGAAGAATTGTATCATGGGTTGTTAGATTAATGATCCCAGCTATTCATCGTAGCTTAGAGAAAATGAAAATCATTAATTTCATATTTTATGTTCCTCATTTCCAACCATAATTACTGTAAGTGGGTAACTTAGAAAATCATTACGAATAGAAATACCCCACCATAAACCCCTATTAGAGATCCATGAACTCTGGAGCATGTTCTGGATTTAGTGAATCTAAGAATAATTCCTCAAGTAATAGGTTTGTGAAGGTCATCCATGTTATTCCTTCTTATATATGAACCTACATCTTGAAATCCCACCATCATCCAACTATACCATAAATCATAAATGCCGCAAGCTTAACCTTCCAATCATAGGGGGGCTTTACCAAGTCAAAATACCTCTCTGTACATCATATCCAATCCTCTATATCATACGGGACTCCAGATCCCTACACGTATGAGGGGTGATGTAGATGAAATTCAAGAAAATATTCGACCTTTTTTTCCGAATATGTGCACTCATCCTCCCTAAACATGTACCAGTTAAAAGAGTCCTTGTTAACAGTTATCAAGCACATACAATGGTATAAAACAAAGATCAATATAATAGGATACCCAAAAGGACAATTCAAAACCCCTATGCACAAAAAAACCTATGTCAAACCTCAAATACCTTAAAGGTAGTCACAAACACATATAAACACTCATGAATAGAATACAAGAGTCTAAAATAAAAAATATAAAAAATAATGTTCCAAGAACATATCAAAATTTCAATATGAATTTAATTATATGGTCTTAACTAATGAATGAAACATGTTTATATAGAATGTGACCGAACATGTATATAATGATACATGATTTCACATAAAATACAATAAATAAACATATCAATATTATGTGTATAACCCTAGATGAATTTAATCAATAGTAACATCAAACATAAAAACATTAATTTCTTTATAATGAAAACTCAAAGTTTCACTGCACAATGTTTTCCAGGTACTGACATAGTTCCCCTACCTAATTTCCAACCATATTATCTCATTTTTACCAACTACAAAATCAAGTAAAAGAGATGAAACATGTTAGATAACCTGGTCATATGATACCGTTCTGTAACACCTACATCCAAGCCACTCCGTTCGATATGGGGGCGCCACATGGACTCATGTGCACCATCCAAGGGCCCAAAGGCCTTCATTTTTTATTTATTTTTGATAATCCACCTTTCCAAGGGTGAGCTGGAACCCTTACATGGCCTTTAGGCATAAGTATCACATGGATCTTAGGCCTTAGAGGAATTCATTGCCCGTAGGATTTAAACATTACATACAACCCAGACTAACTACCTAGAACTGCTCCTCCCCAAAATCTTCATCATGAAATCAGCTCTCCACTTTCGCATGGCTATTTGACTAGGATATCTTATGCATGCATAGGCTTGTCCTGATGGAAAGTGCCATACCCTCTCATTTTTTCAATCTATGTAGCTTCTGTTGTGGTGAAAGCTCCTTGCTCATCTTCCTTATAGATCATGATTCTTGTAGGTTGTCTGGTTTTCATCTCCACTTAAGGTGGCCCAAAGGCCTTGTGGTAGCCTGAAGGCCTTACTCTCCAAAAGGATTTGGTACCCTGAAGGGCTTAAAGGACTCGGGGACCAAATCGGTGGCCCGAAAGACCAAATATGGGAAAATTCTCAGCTACTACAGTGCCAAATAGTTTATGCTACAGTTTTTTCTACAGTTCCTGCTATAGTGCTTCACAGTACCTGCTACAGTACTGTCACAGTGCCTACTACAGTACTGCTACAGTACCCCCGGAAATTGTGCCACTACCTGGATTTGATCTTAGGTCTCCTTGATTCACATAAGAGTCCTCACCAACCGGGTTGAGGCTCATGTGCCATGTGAACCTCTATATATAGAATAGGTTGAAAACTAATGGAAATGGCATATGTAATGGTGTGGGGAAAATCATATTATGATAAAGGAATTGGTAGAAAATAAATCAATAAATAATAAATATACAAATAGCCATCAAAAAAATCATGACCCGTATTGAAGTAGTATAGAATGTCTGTTAAAATAAACCAAAATGGAACAAATGAATACAAAGAATGGGTAAGGAAAAAATATAATCTTGTAGATTACATTCAAAGGTCCATCTATCATTGTTAACATTCTTCTACTAACCATTACAACTATCCATCATCAGGCCCTTTCATTTTTCCTGCCCCATAAGTATGAAATCTACAATGACACCAAAATTCTGGAGTAGACTGTGTGTTCGAGACTCTGTAACTTACCACAAGTGAACTTTAACATATGTACATAAGGGATACATGTTAATTTTATGAATGTAACTAGGGATAAGATATAATAAATAGTATATCATAAATGTACAAACATGTGAGGGGTATTCAAAGATCATTTCTACCAGCATTAGCACTATATTGGAAGAAAAAACGATCATCCACCTAACAAATCCCCATTAATGAGATAGTCTAAAAACATGACTGATATATCCCTCATAAAGGCACATCCCAAAGCCTTCCAACTAGAAATTTTACATATCCTCATCATAGGAATATTCCATGAGGCATAACCTATATGCTCAACTATAAGATAAATTTAAAAAATATATGATATAAGATACAAATGATAGATCAAATATCACATGAAATAAACAGGCATCATTACAATAACAATCCACATGCAAAAAATAAAAGAATAAGTCCCCCAAGGATATGAATTCACCCCACATGTGATCAAGCTTCAATCATATGTCTCTAGAAAAAACACATTCAGTATAAAAATCATGTTAATAACCCATATAAAGCATTCACTAAATTCAATGGATTCTTACCTTAAGTGAAAAAATGACGATCAAGGTGAGGGTCATTGTCCAGTTCTATATTTACCATTGTATCCTATAACAAATCATAGTTTGATGAATTTAGGTCTCTAGGATTGATGTAAAAGTAGAACCACACCCAAAAAAAAGTTTACATGATAAAATCACCAAGGAAGATTTGTTGTGGACAATGGTCTTTGTCAAAGAGTTTTGCAGAAGTTGGATACTTGAATCTAGATGTCGTTTCTATCATCTATAATCCAAACCCAAATTATATCATTCCAAATCCATTAGATCCAAAAAATATGTAGAATTAATAATTGATTCAATCATAGATAAGAAGATTTAAATGATCATGATCAAAAAAGAACATTATTTATTATATGTGCAAGATCAAAAGACATCAAAGAGAAGAGTTATATGAGTAGAGGGGAATATAAAATCACTTAGTGAGATCTTTGGGTTAGAAGTATTAATAAAACCATAACATGATAATATAATTGAGTACTCAATGAATTAAATATAATTGGACCATGTACATTCAAAAATGGAAATGATGATTCACGTTATGATCATTCATATTGGTCGATATACCTAAATTATTGTTACCTTGGATTAAAATTAAAAAACCCACTCACATAATGAATTTTCCTTTTTTGTCATTATTTTTTTCCGATCCTAAATTCAGATTCAAGGCATCTACCCAGAAATGATTCACATAGTGAATATCTATTCATAGTATAAACTTTTCTTCTATCCAAATTTATATCCTTTGAACCATTTACTTTTCTAAACATCTCTAACAAGCCTCAAATAATTTAACTACACCCTTAAATATTTTGAAAAACATAAAATGAGTTAAACCTTGATACTAAGAATGTTAAAATGATTTTGTAGAAAAATTTACAAAATTGATGGTATCTATGTTTGAAATTTCAATTATTGGAGAGTTGAAAAATTTTATTGGGTAAAAAGATCATCAAGATAAATAGAAATCATTAATTTTCTAGGTGATTCATGAAAATTAATTGTTGAAAATTTTATAATGGAGTTGTTCAGGCCTATTTGATATCCAATAATAGTTTGAAAAAACATGATTTTCATAAGGATATCGAATGGTTAGACTAGAACTTATTTAGAAGAATCATTGGTAGATTACTCTATATTGTATAAGATTTTTTCTATCCTTCATTCTTTGAAATTAGATATTTGAGTTATCCTAAGAAATAATATCATGGTGGTAATATTAATGGGGTATGTTCGAGGAACATTACATTATGAATTTTTTTTAAATTTATAAATAACATGAATTTATTTCCATATTTATTTGTTAATTATGTTGTGATAATATTGATCAAAAATCAATAACTAGATGATATTTTTACATTGAATTTATTTCAGTTAGCTAAGTTACAAACATGGTTGTTTTTTATTATGCAAAAAATAGAGTATATCTTAGTCATAAATGATTGTACAAAACTTATAAATTTTATTTAATAATTGGAAGACATTGGTGAAGTGGTACTTTATCCAATGATGATTTAATAAAAAATACAAGTGATATTGAGTTGTCTAAAATCCAATTCAACACTCTAAAAAATGTACATTGACATGTGGTACCATTTCATAATGAAAAAAGTAGAGACTCACATAGTGAGGCTTGAATTCATTGGGACTCAAAATCATGTAAAAAATTTCTTCAAAACCTATTTTGGATCATGAGTTTGAAAGGAATATGTTGAACATTGGTGTTCAAAAAATATCATAAAACTAAGGAGTTTTGAAATTATCCCGCTCCCCATTTTATATACTGGTATATCTATATTTTTTGTGTTATTATAGTATTATATATTGTATTTTATATAAAATTAAAGAGGAGATTTTATTTATGGGGAGTCCATATAGAGATAAGGACCATTTAAAAATCATATATAACATTGTGGAATTTTACCCTTCCACGTATTTCCTACATCGAGCTTTATCGTACATAGTCTTAGTGAAATAATTAATGGAACTTTGTTTTATTTTCAGATCAATTGATCGTTGAATAAGTTTTTTCATATTAATTTCAAATGGGGCGTCAGTAACAAAGACCACTCAAGTAAAATTGAAAGAAAGAGTGTTAATATTGTAAATCTATTGGCACTAATGGTTGGAAAATTTCTTTATAATATTAAATTTGTTGATGTTTGGATAAATGAGTGTTGATAAGAAAATCTAAAGTGGGTAATATTAGAACCAAATGTTTTTTATGGTATTTTTTGAAATTATGACTTTTTATGTATTATTAACGAATTTAAATAATGTTATAGGAATTTAAAGTTTGTTGTGAAACTGATATGATGAATATAGAGTTCTAGAATTGGTAAGAGGATTCCCTGGTATGGTGATACAGGCCACATTGTAGTCATGTTTTGAATATTTGTGAAAAAATATGTATGGGAAGACTCTGTTAAATATTGATAGAATCCATCCATTTTAATTTAACCAATCCGGTTCAACCATAGATAGTAATAGGAAATAGAGGGTGTGAAAATACCCCATATCGATTATATCTAGTGGAAAAAAGAATGTACATTGTATCTGGAAACACTTTGAACAAGTGGTCATAGTGCATGGTGACACCATATGTGTTTTTCAAGTAGTGTATATTGTATTATGGGTGATAAGGAAAACAAATTTCAAGGAGGAAGTACGATGTGGGATTCAACTGATATATGACACTCTGTAATATTTGTCAATATTCCACAGAGCTCATAGGTTTGATTTCACACATGGAAGGCCTATATTACACATCATCGAGCTAAAGACCTCACCATAGTGGTGGTCAATTATTTTCAATATCTTTGGATTATTTGAGGGTTCCCACATCTCGGATAGTATTCTACACTATGACTAGGATAATGATCAACAGTATGTGATGAAAACCACAACGCAAAATTTCACCACTAATATAAAGGGTGTGAATTTTACATTGTAATGTATTGAGATATTCATATTTTCAGAAATTGACATGATAGATTTGTAGACCATGTTATAGTTAATAATGACAAAGAGTAGGTTTTTATATCAAATGAGAAAACTATGTAATAACATGATGTCTACATTGTGAACAGTATGTTTTATTAGAGAGATAGTTGGGGTTCTTACTAAGTAGATGGTAATTTGCACCATGATTATTTTTTACACACCACAACCCATATAGTAGTTAAAATCATTCAAGACAAAACTATCCCATTATGTTGTAAAGAGAGATTTTGTACTATGATATATGGTTTGTGATAAATTAAAATAGTAATGATGATGCAGATATATCATGGAGGTTTATTGAATAGTTAATCAACTTAAACAACCAAAATAAAATTAAATAGTGAATTTTTCCCTACAAATTATTCAATGGTCTATATTTTAATGGTATGTTAATTGGAGTTTATTTCCCAATTTTATGTTCAAACATTACCCGGATATAGAGTTTGTTTATGTAAAGAAGAATATTGCCATTAATACTGAAATATTAGAAAAACTTCATGATGATTGGAATCAAAGGTATAATGTAATGATTTATTGAATATAATGAATTATTTAAGAATTGTGATCAGTTCATAGTTTTATTAAAAAAAATATGAGTATAAGATAGATATATCAATCATTTTAGAGGAAATATTAAATTAAATAATGGAACTTCAAGGTGAAAACCCATTTCATTATGGTTTTTGAACTTTGATTATTATATTCTAATGTCAACTGGTGTGTCAACTTTATCTGTGAATCCCTCTTAAAATAAGTGAGTATAATAGAGTAAGGTTTTGTGTATTTTGGGATAGTAGTGAGATCTTACCAAATAAAATAATCACATATAGTGAAGTAGTGCTTCATTGGAATATCAACAAATTGTTGATATGTACACCTGGGACATAGCCTTTTGTGGGTGAACCAATTAAAAATCACATTATCATGTTATTTAAAATCATTAATTTTATTAAAAATATAATATATAATCAAGGATTCTTTTATAATTTTATGAAAATATATATTTAATATAAATAAATTGATAATGTTTAATGTCACTATAATCCACACCCTCTTAAGGGGTATAGTGAGATGCCAGGTTGAAAATTCTTATAATTTCATTTTCAATATCAAGATGTTAATATTTAATATTAGTTCTTAATCATTAATATAATATTTATTTTGAAACCCCAATACACTAAAAAATGTCAAAAATACCCTCTAGACCTACCTAATTATCACACAAACAATATTTCTTTTAATTTTTAATTGATTTTCGATAGGACTCATTCCAAAGACCTTTATGCACCATATGAAAATCCCAAATGTCAAAAGATAAGGCCTATAAACAACGAATATATATCATAAAAACATTTCTCAGCATATATCATATCATTAAAGAAACCTCATATCACAATATATATCTCAACTAAATAACTTTATATGAATATTACACCCTGCCTATTTTTAAAGAAATGATTATTTTCCACACACCATGTTATAATTAACTAAATATATCAAATTATGTAGAATCAAATATCTAAAATTGTTATATTTTAATTATTTTACTATATTTAGTTCTAATATCAGACAAAAAATAATTTTTATTACAATGATTAATATTATATATTTGTATATAATTAATTTTACATATATTTACCTATCAACACTAGTTTAAATATTGCCATTAACAATGCTATAAACAGTGATTTATCAGTGATATAGAAGCACTGATAATGAGAGTGATGTTAAAGGGTTGGATTTAAGAGAACCTATTAAATGTGATGATAAGGGTCTCCTTTAACAGCACTAAAAGAGCACTTATAAAGTGAACCATTATGAATAATTTTTTAGCCCTGTTAAGGACCCCCTTTTCAGTGGTTATAATTTTTTGGATTAACATCCTCCCGCCCCACCTTTTATAAGAGATTCCCACCCCTTTTAACAATGGTTGTTACCCACTCCCACCACCCCTAACAACACTTTACATAACTCTAGCCAATTATGTGCTCCCATGTCTCCAACGAGTTTCGAACCTGACACCACCACCTCATATACCTACACAGTTTCCACTACCCTATATTATTTTATAATATATCTATATATTTATATATATTCCATTACATTTGTTATCCCTATATATATATAATAAAATACATATATGAAATATTGTGTGTGTGTTTTTTTATAGATACAAACAAACATTCAAATATATGTGTGTGTGTGTGTGTGAATTTATAAATTTATTTTTATAAACTAATATTTATTTACATATATTATATATTAATATTTATATACATATTTTATAATATGAAGATAAAAATATATTTGTTTTTCAAAACACACACAAATAGGTATATATATATATTACATTAATTTTATAGGTATATATATTCATTCTTTATTATTTTAAATAAAATGGATATTATTTTTCATTTAGATAAGTTTTATATATTTAGAAATATATTTTATATGAAAATATATTTATATATTTTTTATAAAATTAATTATTTATGTATTAATATATAAAAAATATGTCTATATTTTTATGTGTGAAATATAAAAAATATGTGCATATTTTTATGTGTGAAAATAAAAAAAATATGTGTATATTTTTATATATTTGATTATAAGTAATATTAAAATATGAAAAATGATAAAACATCAAAATCATAATATAAATATGAATGTAAGCCTTGTGATAAATCATGTCTGCATCAAAAAAAGGAAATAAGACACCATTAAATTGTAATAAAATTCCATTGAATGTTAAAATATTGGGATAACCCAAATAAAAACTTGGTTTTTGAGGCCTTAAGTACATTTTTTGGCCTCAGAAAATGAGATCATAAGTTCCCCCAGATCACTAAAGTGTAGAACTCATTACGGACTTTTATTTGATGTCTGGTAGAGCCCAACCACACACTCAGATCTAATATGATGGCTGTTTGAATTTCAAGTCATGTTTTCAACTAATTTTAGAGATTTTATTAATTTTTTAGTTTTTCTATCATCAAATTGTTATTAAATGACTATTAATCAATAATAATTAGACAATTTTTATTTATCATTATCATTTTATTTCTTTTTTATCAACATTTACCCTAAATATTTTACATATTAAGTGTAAATATATATTTGTTTTTATATAAATCATATTTAATAAAATAATATATATATATATATATATATCAATATAAATATATTTTATATTAATATGTTATTTTTAATGATATATAATTTTTTATGAAATTTAACTTTTATCAACTCTATAACAAAATTTATAATTAAGACCACCCCTTCATTAGTTCTTTTTTACTAGCACTTATATGGGTATCATTATCAACTATTTTTAGATAGTGTTGATAAAGGGGGGTCTTTAAGAGAGTTTTTTTTACTAGAACTGATAATAGGATACACTTTATGAGCACTTCTTTTTCATGCACTAACAAAGGATCCCATTTATAAGACCTTAAATTGGTGATTATAAAGACCCCCCTTTATCATTTATTTTTTTAGTGCTGATAAAGGGGGACTTTACCAATTATTTTATCTAGTAATGTTAAAACCAAGTGTTGTTAAAAGCCTATTTATTGGTATATAAATTTTATAAATAGTCCCAAAATAAAACAATTAGACAAATATAAATAAAATGGCTTGTGAAATCAAAAATGTTCGGCCGTATCAAAAAGAAATCTAAGAGGGACTAACCTAAATAAAAATAACAAAAATTCCTTGTTGGCTCACTCACCTAAATAATTTGTTTCATCCAATGTGGAATCAACAAAATAAATTAGTTGCAAACCCTCTAAATTTTTTATGTGTGAACCAATTTTATTTTTTTATAAATATCATGTATTTATCTTGTTTAAAAATACTTTTGGAATTGGTCGAAAGGTCATTAGTTTATTAATTCTGGTTTTGGTTGAGAGTTTGGTTTTAAGTCGTCATTGGGTGGTTAGAAATGGTTATATAGGCAATGTAACATCATAAATATGGTAGTCAGTACATGAATATGACCCATACAAAAATTGTAATGACTCCTATTAAGGTACATTTCCATGATTTTTTGAATTCTTGTCCCTTATGATTTTTCCATGAGAAAATACAAGGAAGATGTTAGTTGTGTTGCAACCACTAGGGTCTCATTAGGATGAGATCAGCAGTGAGTTAAGTTGTGTCATGAGGTTGAAATTCGAGATGTGAAGGCCGACCATGGATATTGGGGTTAGTCCTAGGAAGGGTCATGCTACAAATGAATGAGGTTATACTATGGAGGTAGGTGAGGGAGAGAATCACATTAGTGGTGTTGCACTGTGAGGTTCAATCGAGAAGATGATTATTTCTGTAAATGGGGTGGCCACACTATGATATCTTTGTCTAATTGGATTGATGGTTCTGACTTATAGTAACATCTTTTCATGAATATAATGTTCATTTTCTTACAATTTTCTTTCGATTTTTTTTAAAATAATCAATATGATAAATAATTTAAAGATAAGATAAAACACCTAAAAAAATTTCTCCCATATTGTGCATGATCTCCCTTCACTGAACCTCTCAAACCCTTCTCCTATAAAGTGAGATATTATTCATTCCATGATGGATTTATCACACCATTTGATATGAGAGATAAATATATGTATTTATAACATAAAAATTTGAAAATTTCTCTGATTATCTCTATGTTTAGTAGAGTTTTACAAGCCTTGACCTTATGTTCCCAATTTCATGGTTTTTTCTAATTCTTCAATTTCCAGTATGATATTAGATTAGTTGATGATATTAAATTATTTGAAACCATCTATTATAAGATATATGGTTCATAAGTTATCCCTAAGTATTTTTACATTTTCCTTGTGTGTATGATGTGTGTTCATGCTTTCCCAATGTTTACTCAACCCGAAAATAAATTAAATTGAATAAACTCTCATTATAAGGTAGAATAATATTATATAAACAATAACAATACAATAAAAAAGCAAAATAAAAACCCCTTGTCTTCTTATATTGTTTTTACTTACAGAAAAGATGAGGTAGTATTTGGTAGAAGACTCGAGGGGTGTCTAAATCAAGCAGGGAATCTTCTAGAGAAAAATATATGGTGTCATTTACAAATTGATTTGGGAATTCTAGGTTAATAAATATTGTAAGGTGCATGATGTGATAAATATAAAATAATTTTGTTAAAGGTTTTAGGGTAGGATGTGGTTTCCTTTATGTGATATTCTCATAATTCAATGGTAGTATTGGGTTCTCCATGGGTTATATTCTATTAATTATAGGGAAGGAAGTGGTCCCCCCCTATGTGATATTCTAATTGTTCTGATGCAGAATATCGTTTCCCCAAGGTGAAATTCACATAGTTTTGTGAAAATACATGGTTCCCCCTAAGTGATATTATCATGCTTGTGGGATCAAAAATGGTTCTCCCTAGGTGATAATCTGATGACTAAATGGTAGGAAATTTCCTCTCCCCTGATTGATATTCACATGGTTCTGAAGTTGGGTGTGATTCCCCTGGGGTGGTTGTGTAACTAGTTCAAATACATCCATCAATGGCTACAATAGTTATGGTAGACTCCCAAAGTCACATTTGAACATGATATTAGATGATGATTTTATTAAGATGATTTTATTTATTTCCCATAGAACATCATTATGCACTTTATATTAGACTGTATAACCTTAGGGATGCTAATGGTGGTTCCTCAAAGAGTTATACTCACAACCTTTTTAGGATTTTGTGGGTACCAAAACTAACTAGATGGTTGTAGGAAAGTAACAAAAATGTCCCCATGATTGATAGTTGATCATGGTGGATGATGTGGATCATGGGAGATAGGATCAAGCTAGGACTCAGGACCATTTTTAGGGATTCCCAACTTATGTTTACTTTTAGATTATTTTTGAATTTATATGTATACATTATACACATGGGGGGTCTATTTTTTTATGGTTCAGTTGAAATAAATGTGTCATATTCATTAATATATCATGGGTTGTGTATATTTTTCATTGGAACTTCTCATGACACAAGTTAACTATTATTTTCTAGATTTATATTATTTTCATTGTTAAAGAACTCTAATATGAGGTTATACTATCAACCTGATATCACCTTACACCCTAAGTAATAGTGACTAACCACTAGAATACGAGGAGTCATGTTGGAGGCCACGTAGAAACCAAGTCAAGTTACTATAGAGTGAGCTAGACCGGGGTTGTTACAATATATTATTAGAGAATTGTAACATTTCTTTTGTCTAACTAGTTTGGAAAGGTAGATAGAAGAAATGAAAATTA
Source organism: Viscum album (assembly GCA_963277665.1). NCBI lineage: Eukaryota > Viridiplantae > Streptophyta > Magnoliopsida > Santalales > Viscaceae > Viscum > Viscum album. The sequence goes on from OY728133.1 coordinate 1,679,225,607, forward strand.
AAAAATTGGTGTGGGTTTTGTTTTTGGGAGATGATAAACTATATATGACGGAAGTCCAAGTTACCAGGGATGTAATTATTATTTTTTTTCACTTTTATAGTAATGTTACATAACCTAGAGTGATGAACATGGGTTTTAGATTAATGGATTGTGGGATTGGTTTCAAAGCCAGTAATAAAAATATGGTTTGCGTTCAGGCATCATATTAGGCATATATGATCCACATGTCATTTGTGTGCATTCTTGTGATTTATTACATTGAATATCATATTTGGGTGAGAAGTATCAGCATCAACTTGTATAATTAATTCCCATATAACTTGGTTGTGGAATATTATTTTACTAATTCATTAAATGACTTCTTTACCATTACTGGTTATTCAAAATCCTGATTATGGATGGTATATATTAAGTAAAATACATATATAAATCTATTATGTGTCTTCAAATATAAAATATGATTAAAATTTCATTTAATAAAACCATAAACATGGTATCCTAGACAATGAAGATTAACATAATTTATGGAAGTTTATTATAGGTATATAATGTATATATGATGATGACCCTTAGTATGTGTAAATACCACGACCCCAGTAGCTCGGAGCAGGTTTTTTACTTTATTACATTGGTACTAAGAATAAGAGATCACATCCCAATGGACTGAATAGATTAGTATCTTTATAAAACCAAATACCAACATAATTATGTTATCATATATATTTATATATATTAGAAAGTTGGGGGTACAATTACATCTAAATATAGACACATGCATACCCACAAGGCTAGAGAGGCGGGTCATAGACCCGAGGGATATGCTATAAAAAAATATTCTTTGCAAATTATAATTAGGCCCGTAAGCCCTAAATTCATTGTTCTGAAGGCCCAATCCTCCTTATTTGTAATCCCATATGCTGATGGCCCAAAAATCTCACTCATGGTCACTGTCACCCAACTTTCTTCAATTGCAGATTTCCCAAACCCAAACACCATTCAAAACCACCCCCTTAGCTATGGTCTTAGTTAACAATACTGTTCCTTCAAGAATTTACTCCCCATGGGAGGCAATGCCCTGAGGTATCAAATCAAATTTTATTACATCAAGCATATTCCAGATCATGGTAAGTAGGCCTCTAAAGACCTTTTTCCATGTTATCCCTACCATTACACATATATTATCAAAAACCCATCTACATCACCAATAAGTGTTCCCAGCCTACTGTGACCAGTTGTTGACGATGTCATTTTTGGGGGAACCATGGAGAGGTCCTTCTCCTTATTCCTATTATCACTGAAGATCCAACCGCTATCGATCTATACTAAAAATCATGTCACTAAGACACCAATGCTGAATCATTATTCATCATAGACTAAGATCTCATAAAACCCACCAATGATAGGACAACCACAGATGATTACTGATGCATCCAATTTCCTTTTATGATTATGAAAAACTTCCCCCACCCCGAATAGACACAATTCTCGCACCCCACTTATGAGTCAAATCACTAACCATTGGCTCCTTTGTGCGTCAAAATGCTTGAGTAGAGCATTTTTCATAAATCCCTATAATCGAGATTAGTAGGATTTGAACCCTACGCTAATGTATTATTATGGGGTTTCTTTCCCACTAGGGAAATACCCCAACAATAGATACAATCATAATTTTTTACTTTACAAATTCAAATAAATTGAAACATAAAAAATCCTACGGAAAGATCCCAATTCACCATTATTATCCTCTTATATCAAACATAATATACATCCTGGAATCTTTGAAGAAAATAAATCATAAGGAATGGGTGAGCTCAGATTGAAAACAATTTTAATAAATATTCTGTAATCTATCATAAATAAATGTAAACAATAAGTCAATGTACATAACTAATAACACATTCCTTTAAATCATTATATTGATCATAATATGGGGGGAAAGGTTGATTAAATAGTTACATATAAATAAACAAATGAAAATGATAGTTACACATGGATTACTAATAAATAATCTTGTAATGAGGGGATTCATAATGTGGGATGTCTAAAACATACCATCAAGGCCCCGGCCAACAAGTCTACATAAATGTGTAAGGCCTTAGCCAAAACCAGTATAGTTTGTCCCATGATACCTAACGATGCATCGAGGGTATATAGTCATCCCCTATTCAAACATACTAAGACCAAATAATTCCTCATATAAAATGGGTGAAACACAATCTGCATATACAATCACACTGAAACTATAGTATGAAATATAAATAATTTCCCATATTAGTAAACATATTCATAAACTATCTAGTGTAATATGGAAAATGATTTCAAGATAGTCAATCATAGTACAAATGATAATAAAACAATAAATAAAATATATTATATGGTATCATAACTGAAAAATCTCAATTAATCATAAGAAATTCACATATGGGTTACCCATGGAAATAAATGGGTATCGTAATCATGTCATATGGCATATCAAATAATTGTATCATAAAGTTATCAATGAAAGGATTTATTTATATAAAACATGGATATTCATATGGAAAATAGGAACATATCATTTAAAATTATGTTAAAATGAAGTGAAAATATATAAAAATAGTGTTTATGAAACTTTAGAATTGATCCTCTTCTGTGTAGTTTAAAGGAAAATAATAAAGAATCTTTAAAGAGGTAAAACGAATAATAGTTTCCATAAAACCAAAAATGAAATAATATTGTTTTTCATGATAAAAATAGATATTTTTATAAAATACGCATGGACTGAAATATATCATGGAGTGTACTTGATAATGGGAGAGTAATTGGGAAGATCGCTTCAATCAAGTTTTCTTATAAAGAGGAATTGAAAAGGGGAACCTTATAAAACATGTATTTCCCTATAAAAAATGAATTGATCGAGGTACATATATTTTGAGTATACTCACATAATATATGAGAATTAAATAATAATAATAAATAATTAAATTGTGTTAAATATAGTTAAAGTGTAACTCGAAGGAAAAAATGGAGGTTCAGTGAGAATCTCTTACCATATGTCTGAAAGGGTCCTGTACTTGCGCTTAATTTCGTGGATAATCTAACTAGATTAATTAATAATTTAATTCATAACAAATTAAAATATTATTTTATTTATTATTATTTTATTAATTTAATTTTTAACATATTTCTAAGTTATAGAATTTTAATTTCATTGTTTGAGGCTGTTTGTTTTCTTGGTTTTCATGATTGGTTCAATTCTATACATGTATGAAGGATCATATTAAATGGTAATAGATATCTATAATTGAAATGATATATTGTTAATGAACTTATATAATATTAAATTTCATTATATATATATATTTAATATTTTAGGATGATTCGTTAGATACAAAGATAACCGTAACTTTTTAGATTATTTTGGAATCTTATCACTCATTACACACAAGTTTTTATATTAATTAATATTTTATAAATATTTGATACAAAATAATAAATAAGTTTTAATAAAAAATTTAAAATATATTTTAAAAATTACAATGGTTTTATGACCAACCTTGATTGTATAATTAAAAAATAAAAAAACATTGTCCACGAAGGTGGTGAATCGACACCTCATAGATGATGTTTTCATTTTTAAAACAAAAAAGTAAGGAGAATTGAATTGATGGTGGATATACCATTAACATGATAATATGATAGTATATATATGATAATGGAATTATCATGGTAATTTGGATAGGGTGGGTGATGGAATGATAATAAAAGAAAACAAATTAAAACAATGGGAGGGAAGGTTTCACCTCTTGAGTGTCGTCTCCCTAAGAACCTCCTTGAGGGACACTTTGAAATTGAATTTTGGTGAGACTAGAAATAAAAAAATGTAGGGAATAGGTTTGGGAGAGAAATTGGAAAGAATATTATCATGCTATAAGGCTTATAACGTGAGAGGAGAAGGGTTGTGATGGGTGATATTTTTAGGGGAGGATATCGGTATTTCTGATTATTTTATTCACTATATTATTATTCTGTCTTGAGACTATCAATAGGATTGATTGGTATAACTAAATACAATAATTAGATCATGTGATTTTGAACTTTTGAGTTATTACAACATCCCAACATCATTCACAACTCTATAATTCAATTATTTAATTATAATTTTAAATATCGTAAATTAAAGTATTTCATTATTCACTAAAAATCAACTATTTTAGAAAAATAAGAAAAATAAATCCTAACCATTCTTTATATTTATATTTTGAAAAAAGAATCAATTTTATGAAAATGATTTTCTAAATATGTGAAAGATAATTTTTAAATAAAATCATTATTCATTCGACAACACAGATTTTAAAATTATAATAGATTTTATAATACATTGAAAAATTAATTAAGGCCACATAAAATTATATTATAATCATAAGACAAATAATATTAATTTATAATTCTATTTTTAGAAACTGAATTTTTTAAAATTTATATATTAATTATAAAATTGTAAATAAACATTTAATTTTTAAATAAATACCAATACTATCATTATGATTTTTTATTTATATTTATTTACTGATTTCATGATATAAATATATCATATTTTAATTTATGAGATACCTGAATATTATTAATTATTTCATATGTGAGAAAAAATTCAAATCATATATAGAGTTTTAATATAATTAAAGTGACAATTTTAAGAAAATTATTATTTTTCACTATTCCTTGGAAATTTATTGTTTTCAAAAAATACTAAAATTGTACATTAATATAATATTGACATTATGATTTTAATAAATGATGTTTATTTTTTAAAATATAATTTTTAAATGTTTCCAAATTTAATTTTAAAAACAAGGGTGCCTTTAAAAGTCGGTGAAAATATCTTTAGAAAAATGTAATAATTTAGGCATAATCATTTATTTTTTATTATATTATTACTTTCAAAATAATTTAAATTAATTTAAATATATAAATTTCAAAATATGGTCAATACTAATCATTCCCACCAATTTTATTTTATGGTTATAAAGGTCGCATTTTAAATAGTGTATCAAAGTTTGTAGGTAAATGTTGTGTGAAACATAAGACATTGAAGTTGTTAAAATTAGAAGAGAAGTACTATAAAATATTGGGGTGTTGCCTTATCCCCTAATTTAATAAATTGTGTCCACAAAATTTAAACTTTTTATTAGTAATCATGGATTTTCATTTTGAAATAACTTTACTAAAATCAAATATCATAAAAAGGATTAGTAGAACTTCCTCTTAAAAAGAGGGAAAGGAAAATGTGAAGGTCACTACAAAATTACACATTCTAATAGGATAAAAGTATTCCAAAGTATGAAATATGGACATGGATGAAAAGTTTAACTTTCATATTCTAGTGGAGAGTTATAGAAAAAATATTCAGCAGAAAGTATACCATCACAAAACTCTAATTTTGTGATTTGTTAAAGGACCATTGATTTCTAAGAAAAGTAAACAAATAATGTTTTCATTTAAAATACATTTATTAGAGTTGAGGGATTAATTTACAATACATATATAAACTTGTGAAAATAAACTCACTTTATTTATTTCAATGTCATAATCATAATATAAATATATTTTTATGCTTAGATCAATTTTTACTTCATTTCATACACCATGATATGGATATTCAAGATAAATTTCTCCTACAAGAATAACTTTTAACAAATAAATTGTTCATTAAGTCATTATTTGGGCCTTTAAATGTTTACTAAAACAAAAAATGTTAGTACATGTTATCAAAAAAAATTAAAAATATTAACATAATACATTCAATAATTATTTAATATTAAGACTTTTCAAAAACATGTATGTCCACATTAAATGACCAAAATTTTAGTTGAATGGAAATTGAATTTTCAAAAAACAACTTAACATTAGATTATCCAAACACAATTCATCTATTTATCCCACATAAAAAATAGATGAATACCTTAATCAACTCAATACCTTAATTAAAACCAGAATGATTCCAAAAATAAAATATCAGGTCATCGAATATATTTCTTTAATCCAAATATGCAGTAAACCCTGTAAATAGAATATAAACCATGAAATCACTACCTACCCCTATGATCTCCAATATTACCCCATAAATATCTATTTATTATTATCTCAAAATAAAGCACATATTTAGGGTTATCTTTTCCAAATCATCTATTCTTCATAAGATCAACATACAATAGAATCAATTTTCTTTGTTACTGATGATATTAATCACATGCTTCAAATTCATTAAATAATATTTACTAAAGTACCATACTTATATACCTCCTGATTCTTATAACCAGAGCATTATTTATAAAATACTCAAATAACAAAATTCATGAATCCAAACACATGAATATTAATCATTCCTCTTCATCAGTGGTAGTAACATAAGCTTGACCATGATCCATTAGCCACTTTTGGGGAATATTATTTTGACACTTGAGACATTGATTTGCATTGTGTGTCATCTCCTTGCATTTTAATAATTTCACATTAAAATCCTTTTTCATACCCTTTAAATCAAAATCCTTGTTTTCATTCTCTCAACACATTAAGAAAACTACCATTCTATTTAATAATGTACTAGGGCATTTCTTCCAAAATTATAACATTTTCTAAAATGCTTTTTTCTCCACTTTCCATTATGCATATTTTTCCAAGTAGAACTCTTGATCTCATTCTTCCCTTTAAAGCCATAATACTTAAATAATTTTGTCTTTTTCTGATTATAATATGATATTACGTCCTCATATTACAAGAATGTTTGGGAGAATTGTTCCCTTAGAAATATTGGTATAGTACCATATAATATATAGTCCTTCTTACTCTATGGATAATGTGTATTGGTGTGGTTCTAATTCCATCTATAATGTTTCATTTCTAAATAATTATATACAATATATTATACTGTATCATTATGAAACATAATTTATAATCCCAAAAATAGTGATATACATAAAAGAAATTGAAAATATTTTACATATATAATCCCATAATTATAGTTTTTTGGGGATGTTATTCTATAGTTATCTTTTAATTCTATCTTATAGTTATGTTCCCTAATATGTGATTTCATCAATCTGGTTTCCAAATATTATACTAAACATGATCTAATACCAAATATAAATACCATGATCCTAGTATACCAGAGTCGATCCCTTATATTATTTCATTGGTACCCTGAAAAATTAATCACATCCAAAAGGACAGAATAGTCTTATAGCTTTGGAAAACAAGATGAAAACATAATTGTTACTTTACAACACTAAATGGAATAAAACATAAAGACACCTTTTCAAGCATCCCTATTTTATTATCATATCCAATGATGTCAAAATTAATATACAACTTGGAATGCTAGGGAAAACTAAACATATCATAGTTGTGACCTCATATACTCAATAAGGGTAATAAATATAGTGGAATTTGTCAAAAGTAAACATAAACAATAAGTTAAGGTTAATAACTAACAATAAATTCCATGAAATCATAAACCTGAGTATAATATGGAATAAATAAAATCTAATAAAATAACTCTTTGTAAATAATCCAATGAAAATGATACTTACCCATGGATACTCTACTAGTCAGATAATCTTATTAATTATTAATAAATAATCTCATACTGAGAGAATTCATAATATGGGGTCTCTAAAACATACCATCAAGGTCTCGAATGAGAAGTCAACATTAAGGGGTAAGGCCTCAGCCAAAACCTGATCTAGTTTGCCTCATGGGACCAACCGATGTATCTAAGGGAAATAGCAGGCCCCTACAAAAACTTACTAAGTCCAATTCCTTCCTTATATGAAAGGGGTGGAAAATAATCAATATATACACTCATAGTTAAACTATCATAAAAAATGTTAATAATTTCTCCAATAAGTAAACATTATCATAAAGTATACAGAGTAATATAGTGATTGTTATAAATATAGAACCTCTCTAGTCAAAATGATCGTAATCCATTAAGTAAAATATGGTATATGGTATCATAATAGATCAACCTCAATTAATAATAATAAATTAACAAAATGGTTACCCATGGATATAAATGGGTATCATAATCATGTTATAAAGAACAAAAAATTGGTGTATCACAAAGGAATCCCTGAAAAAATATATTTAAATCATACATGGGCATTCATAAGGTAAAATAGTGATAGATAATGGTTCATGTTTTTCAAATTAATTGAAATATTTTAAAAATATTTTTTAACGGACATTATAAATGAGCATTTTTAGTGCAATTTAAGCGAAAATATAAAAGAGTCTTTAAAACAGGGAACTATATAATTGTTTCCATAATACCAAAATAGAACTAAGATTGTTTTTGATGATAAAAAAAAGATATTTTATTAAAATATTAGTGGATTAAAATATAGTATTGAGTGTACTTTAAAATGATTAATAAATTGGGAAGTTCCCTTTAATTGATATTGCATATTGGGAGGAATTAAAAAACCTTATAAAAAATTTATTTCCCTATCAAAGAATGAAGAATTGATCATGGTACATATGTTTGGAGAATACACAATGAATTTATGAGAACTATATAAAAATAAATTGGAGTTATATTGGGGTAAAGAGAGAGAAAGTTTAGCTTTAAGTAAAAATTGAGGTTCGTGAATAATCCCTTACAATATGTATGAATGTGTTCTGTACTTGCACTTAATGTCCTAGAAAATAATAATATTTTAATTAATAATATAATTCAGAACATAATAAACTTGTATTTTATTTATTATAATTTTATTAATTTCAGTCGCGGTCTTTTATGGGTTATAAGATTCAATCTCGTTGTTCAAGGATGTTTCATTCTTTCGTTTTCATGATTGGTTCACTTGTACACAAGTATGAACGATCATGTAAATTTGGAATAGTTCTATAGAATTGAAATTAGATGTTATTAATGAAATTCAAGAAGATTAAATGGTATTATATATAATTTTTCATATATTAGGAGTATCCATTAGATAAAATGTTAATGATACCTATTTTTATTATTTTGATGTTTTTTCGATCAGTATGCACTAGTTTTTTTATTCATTAGCATTATTTATATATTATTGTTTAAGAATGATAAATAATATGTAATATTCATTTTAAAATATATTATAACTATTATAATGGTTTTATTACTAGACATGAATGAATTACAAGAAAATGATAAATCATCATCCCTGAAGGTGGTGAATCGATACCTTATGGGTGATGTTTTCATTTTTTGAATAAAAATGGGAGGAGGAGAGAATTTATGGTTGATATAACACAAAAATAACAAAATTATAGTGTATATATGATACTATAGTTATTATTTTTCGTTGTACAGGGGGTATAGGTAGGGAATAGAAAACGAAATAAATTAAAAGAGGGATATGGAAGGTTTTACCTATTGAATGTTGTCTTTTTAAGAACCTCCTTGAGGGTATTGGGAATGGTATTTTGGTGACACCAAAAAAAGAGAATGTTAGGAACATATTTATTAGTGGAATTGTGTAGAATGTTATAAATATACAAGGCTTAGAAAGTGTGAGGATAAGGGGTGGTATTTATTGTGGAGGAGAGGGGTGTTTTTATTATTTAATTTATTGTTTTATTATTTTGGATCCAGACTATCTATAATATTGGTTTTCATGACTAAATAAATAACAAGAGAATTTAATTTAGAACCAATGAGTTCATACCGCATCCCATCATCGTACGTGTCTTGAAACTTCATTTATATTCTTACAACATTAAATACTGTAAATTATAATATTTCACAATTCACAATAAATTTGACTATTTTTAAAAAATTCTACAAAAAATCACCCTAATGATTTTATGATTTTTAAATTTAAAAAATGTAATCTATTTTATAAAAATAATTTTCCAAATATGATAAATTTAATTTTTAATTAAAATAATCATTTATTCAAAAAATATAAATTCTAAAATAATAACTTGTTTTATGAAACATTGAAAAATTAATTAAGGTATCCCAAAATTATATTATGATCATAAGATGGAAAAAATATTAATTTATGTGTCTATATTGTGAAATTAGTAGTTCTTTTAAATATTTATATTAATTTTTAAATTGTAATTAAATATATACATTTCACAAAAATACCAACACTTAATTAATCATTTTTAATACAGTTATTTACATATTTCATGATATAAATATAAAATATTTTAATTTATGAGATTAAAAAATTTTATTTATTCATTATTGGGTGACATATAATTGAAATCATAAATAAACTTTTATCATAATGAATTTGGATATTTTTAAAAAATTATTATTTGTTACTATTAATTAGATAATAATTATTTTAAGAAAAATACCAAAATTTCACCCTAATATAGTTTTTAAATTACTATTTTAAAAATAATTTCTACATTTTCAATAGATTTTAATAAAGTGTCAAAATTGAATTTTAAAAAAAGTTCCGCTTTAAAAGGAGTTAAAATATTCTTTAAAAAATATAGTCTTATATGCAAAAAATTTGATTTATTTTCATCTTATGCCTGTGAAAATAATTTTGATAAATTTCTAAATATAAATGTCAAAATGTTGTTAATACTATTTATTCGCACCAATTTAACTGCATGGTTATAAATGTCACATTTTAAATAGTATATTGTGCTTTTAAACTCAGTTTTGGGTGCAACAACAGCCATATAAGTTTTAAAATTTAAATGAGTCGTAATTTAGAATATTAAAGTGTTGTAGAATGGGTATATAAGGCTAGATAGAGTACACAATTTGTTATAATATTATATTATAATACAAATAGGGTAGTGATATTATTTGATATATTGAAAAAATTTAATAAAAATAGGTTTTGATGAATGTATTGGGCATTATAGTGGGATTACGTCACAGAATCCTTAAATATAGTTCCAGGAGGGAGGAGATGTGAATTATAAAACTAATGGTTGATATGAAGCCTTCAGTTGTGTTAGGTCTAAATATGGATCATTATCAGTTCATGATATTACTTTGTCTTATGCATTCCATGGAGAGGGAGACCTTGTGCACCACAACATTCATTTCAGAGATGACCTGAATGTTCCAGATGCAGTGCCCATCATTGTACATTAATAAGGGTGTCCATAAGGTATCTGATATTTGGGTGGATTCTCTCTATATGATTCTCAACTACCATGAGATCCCTTGACTGGAGGGTCAAGTTGGTTTCTATCCCAATGAAGTGTTGGTGGAATATTTTAGTTCAAGTAGACCAAAATGTGATTCTTTTGGAAAGGATTTCCTAGTTTGTTTCTTTATCACATCATCCCAAATATATTAAAGGTGGATAAAAAATGGTAATTTATCTATTTAAATTAGATAGGGATTCCAATCAAGGATTTTATGGTGTGATTTATTGAGTTTAAACATTTCCCCTAATGTTATCTGGGGAAGAGATAGCTATAATGAGATTCATTGAGTGTGTCATGAAAAATGACATTCAGGTTCAAGAAAATGATTTTTAACATCCATATTCCAAGTGATTCGGAATAAAAACATCATTATATATAGGAACCTGTGTGGGGTACAATGATTGTGATAAATGTATTCTACTAGAGGGGCCAGAAATAAATCATTGAGAAAAAGTAAGATCGATCTTGAAATTTCATGTATGGTTAGTAGAGGATAGATAAGCTAGGGTAGTGTGAAGTCTCTTCCTCCTAGGGGATATAATTTTATAACATAATATCAATGTGATGAATTATGGGTTATTTTAAATCCATTCACCCAACCATCATGTAAGTGTTGATTATTTGGTGAAATGGGGCACCCGTTTTGAGTAGTAAACAACTGATGGTAGGGGTCTTCTTAGGCACGTGATTTTAGAGCGAGATTCAGCACAACATAACAGAATTTTAGTTGGATTTATATAAGAATATTAGGTCAGAGTAAAGGATATATTGATCAGGGACATGGGTATTATAAACTATAGGGAAATATTTTTTGGGTAGTCATGTGAGGGAATAGTGCAGAAGATCTAGACAACTGAATTCCATCGAGCCCACTCTTATAGATCAAGATTTTTTACTATATTTTTAATGTGTTATTTTTTTGTGTCTTTCGCTCATGAATCTACTTGATTTGATATAAGATAATTTCATACACCTATATATTCTATATTCATTAATGTATTAGGGATAGCCATATAGTATTTATATGAAATGGTCTTGATTGAAAGACCTTTTTGGGTGAAAATAGAGGTCATTCATAGATGTAGGGATTGTTCAATAATTATTAGTGGTTTTATATTCCATTGGTACCTCATTTTTATGAACATGTGATGCATTGAAACAATCATTTTAATGGTTTAGTCAATTTAGTATCGAACCAATATTGATTTCTAACATAAAAGCGTGCCATTCATATTTACTAAGGGTGGTAGTTATATTCACATGGAAGTGTGGGACATGCATTAAGGTTGCATAGGTGCTGAATATCAATGTTTGTTTGGCATCACTACCAGAGTTTCTTGTCTTTTTGGACTATGAGAACATTTAATATTTTTTCCTCCTACGGTGGATTGGTATCAGGATAATTTTTTTTAGTATTTGTAAATATTTCCACAAATTTGAGAGATTGAGTCTATGATTGAGATTAATCAAGGTGAACAACCCATGTATATTTCTTCTTATCGAACGGATCTCTAAATCTATGATTAAAAAGGATTTGTTTTGGGGATTAGATGAGAAGGTGTTCATATGTCTAAGTATGTCCCCTTAGGGCGGTCGAATCATATTCACAGAGATGGTAGATGGTTCCATGAGATTATTAATAGATTTTTAGTGGTTTACCAAGTGGGATTCAAGAAATGATATCTAATTCCATGTATTGATTAGTTTTTTGATCACATTAGAGGATCCATTATATTCTCTAATATTGACTTATGATCAGGCTATCTTCAGTTTAGGGTGAGGCCTTCTGACATACCTTTCACAAAATTTAGTATTTTTATAGTGTATATTATTATCTTGTGATGTTTTTTGGTATGATGAACGCATGGATGGTGCTTATAGTTCTAATGAATCGAGTCTTGCCCCTATTTTGGATAACATTTTTGTCATATTTGTAGAAGATATGAAATGCCCTGAAAAAATTCATTATTTTATTAATAGAAATCTTGATTTATAATGATTCTTTTTATTATGAGCTTATAAAAATTATTTTTACATAATAGGTTGTGATAAACATTTACAAACCGAAATAGTAAAATGATATAAAATAGTTTCTAGGAACTAACACCACATTATTCCTTCATTTAAGAACATCACATTTACTGTAAAAATTCTTATTATTAATACCACTATGAAAATTTAGAGATTAATAGTGAATAAATAAATTAGAATATAAAAATGTGGGTTACATCAATCCCCTAGAATTACCCCACCCACGAACAGTGCTATAAAAAACAAATAGAGAGAAAGTAAACCAATATTCATTATGGAAATAAGATGAAAACTTGTTTAGAATTGAATATAATGATAAAGAGTAAAAATAATTTTCTATTTATATGGGAATATGAGCATTTATATTTATTTTTTCAAACTAATATAGTTGTTATAAATCATTACCATTAGTCATTAAAATAGTAAATCATTATTATTGTTGGTCACATCGACACATTTAAATGATCTTCGGGATTATTTAGTAAGAAAAATTGTATTTTTTCATGATGTACTAAAACTTTATATTAAAATATGATTTATTCCAATGTTAATTTCATGAAATAAACTTGAAAAACAATTTTTACATGATAATATATTTTAACAATATCCTTATTAAATTTTATAATGGTCAAAATATTAATGTTCCAATAAAATTGATAAATTTCAATAAATAAGGATATTTATTTAAAATATCAAATTATCATATTTATATAAATATCTTGATTAAATTGAATTCATTTTTGGGATCATTACTTCAAAATTAATTTACGGTAATTGTATTTCAATTTTCTAACAAAGTAGATTTATGGGCTACAAAGAGAAAATATTATATTTATGAAAAACCATAACTCTTGTGAAATAATTATTATATAATCATTATTTAAATTGTATTAAACCTTATTATGCATAAAAATATATTTATATAATGAAATAATACACAAGTGTCTTCATTTAGAAACACACTCTTTGAAAATGTGAAAACCATGATTTTTACCAAAAACCCGTTTTTATGAGTTATTTGAGTGTCATAATAGAATATATTTTTACCTATTTAATAAATTTAATAAAAAAAATTGATTTAATATTTGGATTTATAAAGCACAAAATTATGTGCTAAGTTCAAATTCGTATTTTCATAAAACAATTTACCATGTTTAAAAAATTACTGCAATATAAGTTAAATATCATATAGGGTTAATGTTAAAAGGTAATGGATTAAAATACACAAAAAAGAAAACTTTAACTGGGTGGTTCATGTTTTATAAAACTTATATATCCATTAAAACATTAATTATATATCTAATTCATTTAAATTAAAGCCACCAAAATTTGGATGGCATTGAATATAAAATAATCATTATTTAATCACTTAAAATCACTCCTTCTCAAGTATAAATACCACCCATCACCACCCCTTTATCTTACTAAGACATGGACGATATTAAAATATCTTACAAATAATATCCTACCCAATCTCCCCACATCCATTTTTTTCTAGTTTCACAGAAATATCAGTCTCTATTTCTTTAGTGGGTCTTTCAAGGAGGTGATATTCAGGAAGTAACTTTCTCAAACTACCACTCTTAATTTTTTTTCATATTCTACCTTATCCTCACAAACATCATCAATAAATGAATGAAAAATCCATTATTATTTATATAAAATAATTTTATATTTATAATTTAATGTATTATATTTTTCCCTTTTATTATCTCATCTTATTCAAATAAACGAAACCATTGTCCAAATTATCAAGGTTAATTGCCGCCATGGATAATGATTTTTCACCTTCCATTAATTCTTCAAAGGGTGGTCATTCAAGTATTGTTATTATAGTAAAATATGATTTTAATAGGTATATTATTTCTTATTTGATGATTTGGAACAAATATATACACGTATTGTTAAATAAAATGAAACTAGTTCATGATGGTAAGAAAACATGCCAAAATAAACTAAACATTTATCAC
This sequence comes from Viscum album, assembly GCA_963277665.1. Lineage (NCBI taxonomy): Eukaryota > Viridiplantae > Streptophyta > Magnoliopsida > Santalales > Viscaceae > Viscum > Viscum album. The sequence continues at coordinate 1,679,240,759 of OY728133.1, forward strand.
TAATATTTTATCAATTGAATGATCCACATATCTGAAAAAAAAAATTATATAAGGTATAATTTTAATATTATAAAAGTTCATTAATACAATTTACTTTAACTTATATAGTGTCATTTTTATTTTAATAATAACATCCATAATTATACACAAATTAACTGACTAGGAAACCTTGAAACGAATGCTCATGGAATAGAAAAATTGATCTTTATAACTCATTATAGTGGACATAAATGAACAAAATAATTTTATAATAAATAAAATATAGATTTAAAAGGTTCTTAATTATGTAATTAATGTATCTAATTTGATTTTCTTTGATATTATGTGCTTGTGCAGAACACATTCATAAATAAGATATTGGATCTCTCTGAACCTCCAAATTTCATTTGGGTTATGGTTTTTCTCACCATGCCTAGATTTATACCTAAATTATTATTATATAATTTTTCTAATTTCTTTTTATATGTACCACACATATTTTTATATCACAATTAATCTTTTTTTATAGTGAATTTCATTTTTTATATGGTTCCCTTCTGAATTCCTCTCCAAAAGAAAATCCGACTAAAGGGAAATTCAAAATTTCTTACATATATTCAAGTACAATCCATAAAATATTTTAATCATAAAATATTGTTATAAAATTATTCAATTTATCATGGAATACCATTTTAATTAACTTATGGTTTTATGAAAGTAATTATGCCTTTATTCACTTTAAAGACACTTTATTATTTTCCCCTAAACCGCACTTAAGTGTCACATTTATATTGCTAACTAAACACTCGTTTTTAGGTATTAAATTTAGTTGGACCATAATATTAATTTTATATTCTTATTTTTACATTAACATTTTTAATAAAGGAATTAAATCCAATCTTTCAGGGATACCATTGCTTTATGCCCTTTGGTTATTCCTTATAACATGATTTTGATACCCATTTATTTCTATGGGTAGCCCTTATGTCTATTCCATATATTAGATTATTTATTTGGAAAAAATATGAATTAACATGTTATGATGGGTGAAAATAGATATCACTCCAATTCATTAGATAATTTTTTAGTCTCATGAGAAGTAAGGTACGGGATAACGGAGTAAACCTAATCGATTATGGGACACTATCAACCATGTGATATTGTCTTTTCAATCAACCTTAACTTATGTTTATGTCATGTTTTATGATTCTTACACATTCTTATGTTTATGTGATCATATGATTCCATGTTCTATATGTTATGAGTCTATATGATTATTCATGAGTCATTCTTTTTTATGTTATCGTGTTATGTTTTCTAATTGATGTTATATGCTTCATTCCCATTTTTATTCCCTTTCTGAACCTTATAAATCACCATTTTTATGTTTCTCCTTCTCCCTCACGAATATAATGAAAAGAGATACATATATGGGAGTTACATGTTTTGATAATAGTTGTGGAATATATAATTATTATTCAAGGTGTTTAGTTGCAATAATAATTATTTCAAAAAGATACTAGACTTTGGATCTTGAGGATTTCATGTAATTGATGTGATGAAATAAAAAAAATATGATTTTTTACAGATAGATTCAGAAGTTTAGTTATGAGTCCTCTCATTTGGTATTAGAGTATAGTTAAGTAATTTTTGGGAATTATGATTTTGAATATTTGGGTATAAAGCTTTTGAGGGATAACAATTTTCTCTAGAAGACTATGATAAGTATAACTAGTACAACCACATAATATTAACATATAATAGCATTTCATAACATGTCTTCTCTATAGATGAAATTTAAGTGAATATTTGTGTATGGTTTATTCATTGATTAAAATTGTGGGGATGCAATTTCTATAAATGAGGAAGAATTTAATGAACTAAAAAATTCCTTTATGATATTAATAAATGTATTTTTTTATAATTATTTCTTTATAATGAGCACATAGAAATAGTTTTTATGTCACAGGTTGAGATAAAATTTTACAACCATGAAGAGTAAATTGATAAAAAAAACACTTACTAGAAAACTAATAACACTTTATTATTTTATTTAACAATTCTATATTCAGTCTAAATAATAATAATAATTAATCTAAATATTATAATATTGAGAAAAAATTTTAAGAAAATAATTAAAATATAAAAAATTTGGGTCTCCTCAATCCCTAGAATCATACCACCCACAAACAATGCTATAACAATGAAACGGAGAGTTATTATTATGAAATTCATTTTGGAAACAATATTGAGCATTAATTTAAATTGAATTGAATGATGAAGAGTAAGTATGATTGTTTATTTATAATAAAATGTGATTATAAAAAATTATTTTTTTCAACTAATATTGTTTGTCAACATTATTATCATTTTTAGTAAAATAGTTAGTCATTATTGTTGTTAGTTACGTCGACACATTTAAATGATCGTCGAGGTTATTTAATAAGAAAAATTATATATTTTCAGAATGTGGAGACACGTTATATTATAATTTACTTTTTTTAATGTTACATTAATTAAATAATATTTCAAAACACTTTTTAAATGAAAATATATTTTAACGAAGTCTTCGGTACATTTTATAACGGTCAGAAGGTTTATTTTTCAATGATATTCATAGATTTTAAAAAATAAGAATATTTATTTAGAAGTTTAAATGATCTTATTTATGAAATTATTTATATTAAAAAGAATTATTTTATATAACAAAAATATAAAAATTAATTTAGTGTAATGTTTTGAGAATTTTCTATTAAATTTTATTTTTGGGGAAAAAAGTGAAAATACTATTTTTATTAAATATCATAACTCTTGTTATGTAATTATTATATGATTATAATTTTAGTTTTATTAAAACTTATTAAGGATAAAAAAAATTATTAATGAAAAAATAAATAATGAATTACATATAGAGACACATGCGTCTCATTTTTGAAAACCATGATTTTTACATTAAAAAAATTGTTTTTTAGTTATATGGGTATCATATTAGAATTTAGTTTTACCACTTTTATAAATTTGATGAATAAAAATGGACTGAATATTTTGGTATATATGTTCAAAAATAGTTAATATTCTATGTTTCTTCTATATGACATAAAAAAATTTACCATGGTAAAAACAATTTACGACGGTATAATTTAAATAGTGTATTAGGGTAAAGTTAAAAGGAAAATGATAAACATAACTAAAAATGACAAAATTAAGTCGATGGGTGATGTGTTAATCAACTTAACCCATCATTTAAAATATTAATTATCAATATAATTATTTTTAATTTATTACACCCAAATGTAGTTTCATTAAATATAAAATAATCATTATTTAATCACTTAAATCAACCACTCCTGATGTATAAATACCACCCCTCACCGCCCCCTTTATCCTCACAATAATTTAATATCATAAAATATTTTTCAAATATTCATATAAACACAATAAATAAGGAAAATTTATGATGGAATCACAAAAATACCAATTCCAAGATCCTCAGAGGGTCACTCAAGAAACTGGTATTCAAGAAGTAGCTTTCTCAAACAACCTCTCTTAATTTAATTTCTTCTTCTACCATGTCCCCATATTCTTCATCAATCAAGGAATAATAACAAAACAAATAATGATTAAACAATAAAATTATATTTATAATGGAATATATTATATCAATTCCTTTTATTATCACCACTTATTCAAATGAATTAAACTATTGTCTAAATTATGGCGGTTATCCATCTCTATGGATAACGATTTTTTCATTTTCTACTACAACATTCAAAGGTGGTCATAAAAGTATTATTATGGTTAAATAATATTTTAATTGGTATGTTATAAATTATTTTATGTTATATAACAAATATATAGAAGTAATATTAAATAAAACGAAAGTATTTCATGATGATTGGAAAATCCAAAAAAATAAACTAATCAAGTATCACTAATGTTTTATCAAATGAATCATACTCATGTTAGAAAAAATGATATATGAGGCCATTTAAAATTCATTAATTTCATTAATACCATTAAAGATTACTCTTTGAGTTTTATTTCCATATTACACGAACATTTATAAGTATATACAAATGAACTGACCATGAAACCATGAAATGAACGCTCCCAGAACAACAAAATTAATCTTTATAACTCATAAAAATGGTCATAAATGAACATAATAAAATTAAAAGAAATAAAATTTGAATGTAAAAGTTTCTTAATTAATTAATAAATAAATAAATTAATTTTATTTTATTATCTATTTTATTATGTGAATGTGAAGAACACATTTGGACATAAGGGATAAGATCTCTCTGAACCTCTAAATTTTCATTGGGTTGCACTTTCTCATTATATGACTCAATTTATCCATTAATAATTACTATATATTTGTAATATATTATATGTTTATGCACCAAACATATTTATAGATCTCAATTTATCTTTCATTGATGTGGTGTTTCATGTTTTATAATGTTTCCTTCAAAATGATTCTCAATAAGAAAACCCAATTAAAGGGAGTTTCTCTATTTCATACCTATTTTCAGGTACACAACAAAACTATTTAAATCCACCATATTTTTTTAAAATTGATAATGTTATCATAAAAAACTATTTTACTTTATTTATAATTTAATACAAATAATTATACCTCTATCCACTTTAATGACTTTATTCTTTTCTATAAAACCATAGTTACATGGCGCATATCTAATATTAACTAACAACTATTTTTCATGATTTGAATTTAGTTGGACATTATTATTTATCATATATTCTTATTTATCATTTAATAATTTACATTATTGATTTGAATCCCTTATTACAGGGATACCATTGTTATATTCCTTTCAGTTGTGTCTTATGACATGATTTCGATACCCATTTCATTCCATGGGAAATCATAATGTTTATTCATTATGATTGATTCGTTAAGTGGAAAACATATATATGAACATGTTAGTATAGGTGTGACTATATAGAACTATAATTCATTGAGTAATTTTTTAGTCTCATGAGATGTTCTATATGGGATTTTGGAGTAAACATAATCCATTATGGGATTCTATCCGCCATGTGATATTTTCTTGGAAGTTATCCTTGACTCATATTTATGCCATGCTATATATTGTATCCAATTTAATATGTTTCCATGAACATATTATTCCATGTTCTATATGTTATTCTTCTATTTGTTTATTAATGATCCATCCTTTTTATGATACCATGTTATGCTTAGAAACTCATGTAATATGCTCAATTCCCATGCTTTTTACCTTACCAGGCATTATAGCTCACCTTTTTTTATGTTTCCCCTTATTCTCTAGGAATATCAATTAGAGGGATATGTATGAGGAAGTTAAAAGTGTGCATAATCATTGGGTAATAAATATTTATTATATAATTTGGTTAGTTTAAATTATACCTAGTTTTCAATGACACATTACCTTTGATATTGGGATATTGTTGTAATTAATGTAAGGAAATAAAGAAATATGCATTTTTTCACTATATTAGGAAATTGTGGTATAGGGAATCTCGAGATATACTTTTTTAATCTAGATTATTAGATTCCCTTTCTTGGACTTTTAGGGTTTTCTCGAGTACACTTAGGGAACATCGATCATATGCTAGGATCTCAAAGTGCAGCTTTTTATTGATCAGGTATGCTTCTTGGGACAAGTTATATCATAGGATATAGTATTAGTAGAGCTTAAGAAATTTGAGTTTGTGGTTTCTTGGGAAAGGACCAATAATAGTTTTGAGATGTGTATCATTTTGATCTTGGTCTATAAGTCCCCATTATTTTACCATGTACATTTTTCATTTAAATAAATATTTTTTTCAAATAGGTTGCTTCACCTAAAAAAAATTTAAAAAATATACAATTTATTATGATAAAATATTATGATTAATATAATTATTAATAAATTATAATAATTTAAAATTAAATAATATTACAAAAAATATACGAGTAATAAAACCAAAATTAATTAAAAATACAATGAACATTAATATTTATCCTTGTGGTTTTTTATGAAGAACACCACCCCAATTGAAACTATGGAAATAAGTAAAATTATTATAAATATATTATACCAGTTGATGGAGAAGTAAATTAATATGATGAATAATTATAAGAATGTATGTAAAACTATATATAAGAATAAAATCTAACCATTATATATATGGTCATTGGGAATTTGTTTGTTGATTGTATAATCAATTTAAATATTGTAGTTGGATATATGGTCATTAGGCATATCAAATTGGTATGTTGTGTAATTTAAAATTCTATAATTAATAATAATGAATAGTGATACAAAAATATAGTATTTAATTAAAATATTTTTTTATAAAAAAAAATTTTGTATGAATTGTATATTATTTTTATTATTATTATTATTATTATTTTATGTATTAATAAAATTAAATGAAATATTTCAGTACCAATAAATTGATAAAATTAAATAGTTATAATATGAATAGTTAAATAAGATGTGGTTAAAATTATTTATTGTTAAAAATGATATTTTTCATAGAACAGTGTTTTTTACTATTTTTTTAACTAAATAGATCACTTTAAGAAGATAAATCTATTTTAATATTTAGATTTATAACAACTATGTTAACGCATAATTAGTAGATTATATTACAAATTAAAAAGATCACTTAAAGTTTAAAATTTCATTTTTCTATCAATAATTTTTATTCTATATATATATATATTATCATTTAAAAGACAAAATTTTTGTATCTTCAAATTGAATTGGACTAAATGGATTCAAAATTTAGAATAAACATGTTAAAATTTGAAAATATTGGTTATCATATATTTTCAATAAAAAAAATAATTACCATGGTATGGTAAAAGGGGGTGAAAAAAGTAAATTAATGTGGAATGGTTTTTTATAAATAAAATGTAATTTATACATTATTGAAGTACTTTTCTAAGGTTGGTAGTAAATCCAAAATGCCTTTCCAATATTTCATAATCTACCTTGTAGAACTCACATATGATTTCATTTTTACCCTTCACTTAACATAACTTTAAAAAGAAATATATACCATTTTCTATTATTTTTGAAGCTCTCCATTACCCCTTCTATGCCACACTATTCCATCAAAACTCACATGAATATTTTACCACTTGGACTCTTATAAATCCTAGTAAGTTTCTCTGTTCTTATATTAGTTTTTCTATTAACTTTCCATCCCCGTTATCTTTAAATCTCAACAACCATTTTAATGATGTTTTATATACTTAATTATATTTTTTATAAATTTATATTATCATTATAAAACTCTAAAATATTACTTATTCGACAATAAAACATGTTCATGTTTTGGTTGGTTCAATCACCTACATGAATGATGGTATAAAAACATCCTCATTTTTACCATTAATAATAATAAATAAATCAATATTGGTAATATATGATAATAAATATTAATATATTTAATTATTATGGTTCTAAAAGGATGACAAAAAATTTAATGATCAATATTATGTAACTCATTTTTATCATTAAATTTCTCAATAAAAATTCATAATGGATTCCATTCTCACAAATTAACCCCATAAATTCCATAAAATGAACATGGTACTAAATTGTTTTTATTAAAATGATTCCATTACATTTAATAATATTTAAATTGGGAACCTTCTATCATGGAATGATAATTGGTATCACAATTATGAAACATGTATGAAACAATAAAATCACTAACATCCGATGATGAGAACAAAAATTATATGTGTAAAGGATGATTATAATTGAATACTATTAAATTTATTTAACATGAAAGAGATTTTGGAATAAATGACAAATATATTTATGTTTCCTATACAAGACATTAAATTCCTTTCATGTAATTTGGGATTCAAGGTACGGTTTTATCATCTAAATTTTCATTCATTGTGATATGTTCTATATTCGTTACCCTATCTATTTATGTGGTGTATTGACATCACATTAATGTATATTAATATATTTATCATGGTATCCATGTAATTTTCAATCCATATGATTTCATTTCTTTTAGAATATTTTTATTCAATGATTTTCAAAATTGTATGGGATAAATTTTCATTCCCAGTTCAAAATCAAGATTATTTATGTATAAATTTCCATATAGGAAAAATATTTGTTCTTTACATTTTAAAAACAAAAAAAATTCTTATTATCTATTTTTTAATTTTTTTAAAATTTCTAATTAACATTTAATATCCTTTTAGTTTACTATTTTACAAAAGTACATTTATAAGTAGAGAAAACAATATCTCTTATTTTGTATTGGGAATCATTATCTTCCATGTAAATATTCAATATTTTGTTTTATAGATGTCTTTATATATTATTATCTGATTTCATTTGGTCATTAAAATGTGATATTGTTTTTTTAAAAAAATTAATCATATTTTAACATTCATTGTACGATGGTTTTCTTGTAGCACCGACTCTCTTTAATAAATCATGAAAATAATGATTCATTTTTTAATTTTTTCTACATAAATTATTATTCCTAATTTTATATACTTTTTTATAATAAAGATTACATTAAAAAATATATAGTTTTATATCTAATACATATTCCCATTGTTATGTGAATTTTTCATTTTAAATTAAATTTTATTAAAAGAAAATGGATATTTCTTCTTAATTTTCAAATAAATTTTCCAATGCTCTTATAAAATAATTTTTCATCTATGTCAACATAATTCAATGTTTATTATGATTAATTGGGTCTATGATATAATGATACCATAAAACATTATCATAAAGATTTTTAGAATCCTTTTAGGTAAATAATTTCATGATACCTATATCTTTACCATATGTTAATAAATCATTGATAGAATTATTATGTTTTCCAAGTTCATCCAACATATATATATATATATAGTTTATCATTCTCTGATGGGTGGGTATGATATTATACAGACCTCCAATTCATTGTGTGAAGAATTGTCTCATGATATTGTTATGAATAGAGACTTAACATGACTATATAAGGGACTTTTTTCACTAAATGATAGATGGGTCTGAAACTATAAAACCCTCAAATGCATTAGGTTAAGAATTATATATCATGAGATAACATGTGAGGGACTAGGTAGTAAAATATATACATTAAGAGAATTTTTCAACAATAATATGATGGTCTTGTAAGTGATCCTTGCTATAAGGGATGGTTTTATATACTTATATATATACCAAATTCTTATGTCAATGTTATGTTTTCATGTCTCATGATTATTGACTAATGTTTCTACACCCTTATTGCTCATGTATTATGTTATGATAAAATATTTATTCCATGACACATGACTTATAATATATGATTTATTAGTTATTATACTCTTATGTTATGTCTATTAACCCTGATTATGTTCTCATACCCACTTGTTTTTAAAAAAGTTGTTTTTTCTAACATCCAAAGACACTAAAACTTTAGGTTCTAGGGTATGATTTATTTTGATATGTAATCAATACTAGAAATTTTGGCTATAGAAATGGATCTATAACCATTGTTGGGAATGAATATGGATATATGTGGAATTTCACTATAGGAAATAATTCCCTTGGATAATTGGTCTTTCTCACGCACTAATATCCATGGTCGGACCCGGTCTATGGCTCTAGATATTCCTGGGCCAACACCAAATAATTTTTTATCACGAGAATGGCCTGTTACAGCCTCTATATCCTTATTTAGGGACCTAAAATGTATATAGGGTCAAAGTAAGTCCCTTATAAACACATGTATGGTAGCCTGTGGCGTTAGGATAGCCTATAACCACATTCATTCAAAACGTCTCCCATAAGGTACAAGTTATAATATATTAATAATGATATTAATATATATATATATATATATATATTATTTAATATATAATTAAATGTTGTAAATATATTTGTAAAATGATCTTCTTAGTGGATTGGTGAAGTATTCCCATTCATAGAATGGAGATACATGTTCTAATCTCCATGAGAATATGTTTTTTATCCTATAGTAACAGGAACAACACCTATAGAAACAGGATGGTAATTATTTGTGTGGGCCATTAATATGAATATATGGTCCATTAATATAGAATTCTTAATGAAAAAACCCCCTAAGATCTGTCACCTAGTCTCCATATATTTATAATGCATTATTGACTAATGAAATGGAAAGAAAAAAAAATCTTGTTTGTTTAATGCAATAAGTTAAACAAAATAAAATGCATAATTGACATATATCCATGTGACATTATAAGTCACCATACAACTTCAAACCAAATATGTTATATGATCAGTCAATATCTTAAATAGAACATAAAAATGATATATAATATAGGCATGATCATAAGAACTCTATTGGAAACTACCCACCTCGCCAAATGATAACCTTTTCATAAAATATCAATTTTTAGTCTAGTTTTAAATTAAATTAAAAATTATGCATTTGGTTTAAATTTTAAAAATAAGTAACATGAGGATATAATTTAAATTCATTTTTTCCAAAATAAGAAACCCATCTATTTATGAAAAACTAATCACTAAAACTTTAAATGAAAATATGACATTTATAAAAAATGATTTATTTTCAAAAATATTCTATATAAACACCACAATTTTATGAATAATGTTAAACTGATGTTATGAGATAAACACTATGGGAGACTATTTATAGGGTCACCAACCACATAAATCACTAGTAACAAGTGAAAAGTATGGTATCATTTCATTTGAAAATGGAGGCATCGCATTTACTTCACTAGCATAGAAAGTGGTGGGGAACCCGCCCCATCTAAGTTCACCTACCAAAGTTCTTACGGTTCCCAAAAAGTCATGGGTGAGATAAAACATTTCCAAATATATATATATATATATAATTAAAAATAATATCAAGTAAATTATATTAGAAAATCATTTGATAACTCAGTTCAAGATATAAAATTTAAGTTTGAAACCTTCATTTATCATTACACACACATGCAATTAGATATATAAATACTTCTACTCTCAATGCACAAATTCACACACCCTTATGGGAATCTATAAATAAATGTATGTATATGTATTCATGTATATGTGTACAAGTATCAAAGATATCATAAAATATTTTAAATATAGATTAAAAACGAACATTATTTAGCTTTACAAAATATATTAAAAAACATAATAGTTTGAAATCACTATTATTAAAACCAAAAATAAAATAAAATTATAAATAAACATTTTAGAAACTAATAGAGAACTAAATATAGATTTATTTATTTCAAAATACTTCTTAAATATCCATTTGTTCAATTTTATAAACCATTGGTATTCTTATTTGATAAAAACCATTTTTAAGACGATATCAAAAATATAAAAAACAATTCACATTCTATGAAAACCAAATGAAATATAATTTTTTATTTATAAATTCAGTAAATACAATCCATACTATCCTTAAGAAAAAAATCATATGTTTAAAATATAATTAATAAATGGCGTTAAAATTAAACAGTCCAGCATGGGGAAAACCTACCTAATGTCAAATGTGGAAGGTCTAAAACATTGAATAGAGAATGTAGGTGTACTAAAAAAAGATCTTTCACCCTAGATAAAAAATCATATAGTATTAGGAATAAAACCCACAAAGGGTTCATCCTAAAACATGCATAGTTAAGTGTGAAAAAATAAAAAAATAAAAAAAGTGGATTAATGAGACATTGGAGTGAAAACCCAAACCTAAAAAGATATCATAAGAAACTGAAATGAAAAGCATATTGAGACCAAGGATATGGATAGGGGGAGTCATGTAGCAAGGAATATATCTTAGTTTTGTCGATGGATTCAATCGAATATAGGAAGAAGCATCCAAATTTGATTTTAATTCATTAAGGAAAAAGGTCATTTTAAAATTTTTAAGTCTTTGATTGAATCATACAGTTTTAAAATTTGTGCGCTAACCGTGTGAACCTCGATAGAGGTCATAGAGAAATGTGATAGAAAAAGTCACATGGTTAGACTATTTTTGTACCAACTATTTAGTCATCTCTACTAAAGACTCTATGAAAGACACTCTATTTATGTATTGTGAGTACTAAATATATGTTAACCATCTGAGATTCACTACATGCCCAAAACAACCAAATTCTCAAGGGACTCATCCTGAAAAGGATGGAGAAATAAAGAAGACTAAAAAAATGAAATAAATAAAATATCAATGGAAAACTAAGGATGGGTGTGATAATTCTTCCCACCGTAATCTTTTCTACTTCCAGAAATCATTGGCTGAAACATTTTATTCAAAAAAAACAAGGCTCCAAACAACGTACTAAGGACATATCCTGAGAAATGTGAAGACTAACTATAATTAATACATGAAACATATGACATAACCCTCAATATGTAAATAGAAAAAAAACACAATTTTCCAATTCCCTTATCAAAAACCTGCATAAGTAACTCTAAAGAAATCATTGAACTCATGAAAGTATAAGGGAACCTAAAACAAAAGAAGGTTAATTATATAAAACACATCCTAATAGATACTTAAGACCCTAGAAAAGGGTTAATGATTTGATCACCAGTCCTAAGGAAATATCGGATGGTAGAAATTTGGAGAAAATATTAACACACTTTCTTCGGGTGGGTTTGGATGGACAAGAATCTCCAAATTGGTTCGCAACTAAACACCAAAGAATCCTCCATTGAAAAAATGAACCCACTCAATAAAATAAAATTAAAATCCCATAAATTATTCATCAATGGGGGAATCCCCACAATATAATAATTCCACTAATACACCAATTATCCTAGGAAACCAATACTTCATAAAGTAAGAAAGATCAAAATCACAATAGTGGGTGGAGGATTCATAAGGGCTACAACAAAATTTTATAAGTACTATAACAATAATCCATATCCAATATAATTTAATTTCTTATGTAATAACAATATATTAAGACTAATAAAAATATGAACAATGATATATAAAGAAGTACATGACTATAATTATATTAAAAAAAGATGTTCCTGAATCAAAACAAAATGATACAGTCCATAAAATGATGGTGTAAGAGGAAGTAACTTGGTGAATCACAACCATATCACAAAAAAATCATGGTGAACCCATTTAGATAAATAATATACCATCTATAAAACTACATATTCTAGGTGTATCACTCATCTATGTCAACAATGAATGCACACAAAACATCCAATTCCCAAACGCTGAAAAAATTAACATGGAAAGGATAGTATCCCATAAAACCCTAAAGACCAATAACTAAAATAAAAAATATCCAAGAATATAAACATTTAATTAATATAATTAAAGGGAAATACCTGAAGATATTCATTGATCAACTTCCACTTTGGAAACTCCAACAACTCTAGGATTGGAAGGGATAAATCTTCAAAATAGATAATCATCCTAATTATAAAATAGAACCAAACCTAGAAAAGTAGGAAAGAATTCTTATAGGTGTAACAACCCATGCCCTATTATCCCCAAGTAAGTGGTTATTTAATTAAAATGGAATAGATACAAGGGATCACATCACCAAGGGTTGATGAATTCAGATGTATTAAAGAATTAGATACGTACAGGGTTCCCTTATAACATTGGTAATTAAACATAGATCATAAGAAAGGAATATAAACTTATTACTTGAAAATTATTCAAATATTATAACATCAATACCTATGAATATAAAAAAATAAAAGGTTTAGTTAAAACACTATGTAAGGGTTACATACATTGTAAGCGTGAATAAAAAATATGTGAAGAAATTGAAAAACAAATTGAAAATGGTGAGGTATATAACAGAAAAACACATGCCATAAATAAAATAAGAATAAAAATTAATCCATAGATAATTTCATAGTGAAAATACCATCGAATGTAATAACTGAATACTGAATGAATAAAATTCATAATTATTGGGACATCATGTTTTTGGAACAAGAACCATAATACCATCAAGACGGTTTAAGTATGTGGATAGAAACACATCTGATTTTTCTCAAAAACAAACATGAAGTGTTTACTGCCAAATATTTTATATCATGAGGAATGCCACTGCATTTAGGGGATATCTATATTCAGTCCCACCTGTTAGTGAAATTCTAAACTATTCTTCATACACAGATTTAATTCATGAATAATATTACTTATCCAAATATCTGTATTTTGTAGAGAATATGGATTTACAAATATTTACCCGACATTAAAAGAGGAAACCATCCATAAAATTGATATATTTCAATGGCAATATTCATACACGTGATATAATAAAAATGAATATATAATGAAATATTCTATTAATGATAAAACAACTAAAATATAAATACACAACACACTAAGAATAAGTAGTGAATAAGGTATAACCAAAGAAAATACAATAATTTTATCCATAAAATGATAAATTAAAATAATAATTGGAAATTAATTAGGTAAAATTGTCATAGATTAGGATAAATTATGTCCAACTGAATTGAAAACATGTAAAAATATTGTGTAATAACCTTCAGAAATGATCCACTTTAGAGTAATTTAACAGAAAACTTTAAGGAGTCATTAAAGTTGGGAATTTTATAATTGATTGCATAAACTAGAAATAAATGTATGTAGTTTTTCATGATAAACATAGTTATTAGAAAAATAATGGTTTTTTTACAAAATTTATGTAATGTACTTGAAAATGGATAAAAAAAATTAAGAAATTCCCATTTAATTGAGCTTGTTTATCATAAATAATTGAAAAGGGAATATTATAAAACTTTTATTTCCCCATAAATGAAAGAATAATAAATATAGTTATATATTTTTGTAACAAAATCCTATAAATTAGGTAAAATTATTAATTTTATTAGGTTAAAGTGAGATAAAGATTAAGCTTAAAGGAAAATGGTTGTTTGAAGAGAATCCCTTACATTATGTCCAAATGTCTTCGGTACTTGAACATAATTTCATGGATAATGAAATTAGATTAATTATTAATTTAATTCATAACATATTTAACATGGATTTTATTTACTATAATTTTAACAAGTTAATTTATGTCCTTTTTGATGAGTTATAAGATTCAATATCATTGTTCAGGAGTGTTTGTTTCATTGGTTTTAATGATTGGTTCACTTGTATACATGTATGAAAGATCATGTAAAATGGTAATAGTTATAAAGAATTCAAATTATATATTATTAATAAAATTATATAATATTAAAAGTTATTATATATCATTTTTTCAATATATTTGGATCAATTATTTGATTAAATTTTAATGATAGTGGTTTAGATTATTTTGGCATTTTTTCAACCATTCTGAACTAGTTTTATTTTACTAATTAATATTATTTAGATATACATATTCCAAACCACTAAATATGTTTTAATATATTTTTTCAAATAAATTTTTTCGATTATAATGGTTTTATTACTTGCCTTGAATGCGGTGTTAGAAAATTAAAAATCATCATCCACAAAGGTGGTAAATCGACACATCACGGTCGATGTTTTCATTTTTTAGGAAAATAGTGGAAGAGAAGAGAATTGATGGTGTATATATAATAAAAATAATAAAATTCATGTATATATATAATGCTGGGGTTATCATGTTTCTTTTTGTAGGGAAGGTGAGGGGAGAATAAGAAAATAAAATAAATTGAAAGAGGGATAGGGAAGGTTTTACCTCTTATGTGTCATCTCCTTGGGGACACACTTAAGGGACATGGAAATGATATTTTGTTGAGACCATCAAGACGATAACATGTAGAAGAATTTTAGGAGAGAAATTGGAAAATATATTATCAAGATCCACAGCTTATAAGGTGTCTGGAGAAGATGTGGTGAGGGGTGGTATTTATAGAGGAAGAGAGGGGTGTTTTTTGATTATTGTATTCAATATTTTATTATTTTGGTTCAATAGAATCAGTAATGATGATTATTATGACTAAATATAGCAACTATATCATGTGAATTATTCTATTTTTCCTAAAATTTTAAATACTATAAATTACTATATTTCACTATTCAACAAAAATTCAACTATTTTAGAAAAATCCCAAAAAATGGACCTAAACATTTTAGATCTGTAGATTTTAGAAATCAAAACCATTTTTAAAAAATACTTTTCTAAATATTAAAAATTTAATATTTATTTAAAATAATAAGATAGTAGAAAAATACTGATTATAAAATTATAAATGATTTTATGGATCTTTGGAAAAATAATTAATGTCTCTAAAAGTTTTATTATAATCATTAAATAAGAAAATAATAATTTATGAATCTATTTTTGGAATATAATTGTTTTATTAAATTATTATATTAATTATAAAATAGTAAATAAACATTTTCCTTTTATAAAAATACCAACATCTAATTTTTCATTTATAAACCCTTTTTTACTTATTCTATGATATAAAAATATCATATTTTTGTTTATGAGACAACCAAATTTTATTTATAATTTAATAGACACAGATATTATTCTAATGGAAACATTATTATCCCTAATAGTCACACTACTATTACCGATAGTCACATTACTGTTTCAATGGTCACGTTAATATTTAAAATTATATCATCATTTCTTTAAACATAGTGGGGTGTGAAACATAATCCATCTACAAATTGAATTTATTTAATAAAGTACCTACCTTAAAATCTTGGGGTGTTATATTGTACCCTCTTTTAGAATTTTCATCCTTGAATTGTTTCATGAATTTAAACTTTTATCATATGAGGGTGGTTCTTCTTTATAACATCCTGAGGTTTCCATACTGCTTCATCAATTTTATGGTTTCTCCAAAGAACTTTTATCAGTCAAGTTGTTCAATTTCTAAATATATGAAATCATGTGTCATGAATTTTGATAGGCTCTTCAAAGTATGAAAAATCATGTTCCTGTTCCATTTCTTTATAGGTGATTACATGTGTTGGGTTTGGAATGTACTTCTTTAATAATGACATATTGAACACATCCTGAAATCTTGAGATAATTGGGGACATTGATAATTGATAATATAAAACTCCAATTATTTCCGTAATTAAAAATTTTATAATGTATCTAGGGCTCAGTTTCTATTTATTACCAAACCATATGCCACCCTTCCATGGAGACACGTTTAGAAATAAATGATCTCCCACTTCGAATTCCAAATCCTATTTCTAGTTGTCATCCGAACTCATTTTCCTTCTTTTTAATACTTTAATATGATCTTGAATAGTCTACAACTTTCTCAATGTCTCTTTAATATGTTCTGGAAATATATGTTTCTTCTCACCAGCTTCATCCCAATAGGTTATCGTATGACATCTATTGTTATATAATGCATCATATGACACCATTTTAATGTTATAATGATAACTATTATTGTAGAAAAACTCTTCCAAATGTAAATATTGATCCCACGTACTTGTAAAGTTAATTTAGAATGATCAAAACAAGACTTTTAATGTTTGAATAGTCCTTTACGACTATCCATCAGTTTGAGGGTGGTAAGCAGTACTCAAATGAAGCTCAATATCCAATGCCTTCTGAATACACTTAAGGAATTTAGATGTAAAAATAGGATGTCAATCAGACAAAATTTATAGTGGTGCACCATGAATTATTAAAACCACATTGATATAGAGTTATTCTTGGTTCCCAATTTCTATACCTTCTCTTATAGTAGGAAAATGTTCTTATTATATAAGGTGGTCAACAATAACCCATATCAAATCATTCTTTCTAGGGGTAATTGGTAATCTATTGACTAATTTCATTAAAATTTCATCCCACTCACATATAATAATAGGTATAGGTTGCATTTATCCTCAAATTGATTTCTCTTAGCCTTTAATTTTTAAAAATGTATAAATCTTGACACATAGTCAGCAATTTCATGCTTTATATTATCCCCCAAAAATATTCTTTTATATCTCTATACGTCTTGTAACTACCATGGTGTATAAAAAAATTTGATCTATGAAAATCATCTACAAGTTCCCTTTTTAGATAAGATATTGATGGAACACATAAAATCTTTCCAAATTTTAAAATTCCGTCTTCATTCATGAAGTATTACAATCTTCAATTATTAAGAGTTTTAATATTATTTTGAAAATTATCATCATCAGATTGATATTTATTGTATTCTATAGTAAATATAGGTTAGAAATAATTTAAAAAATTAGTGAAGGTTAATCTTTCTTAACAATTACCATATCCATATTTACTAAATCCATTAACATCATTTTTATCTCCATCCTTAATTAGGTCAGGATTCGATGATATTTCTTTCTCAATGCATCTGCTACATGATTTTTTTTCTATGGTCATAATATATTGATCAATCATAATCATTGAGTAACTCAATCCGTCATCTTTCATTCATGCTGAGTTATTTATGTTTAAATCTGTATATTAAACACTTGGGATCCAAATATATCTCACATAAATCACCATAGTGATAGTTCCACTATATTATTAGTGAAAATATTTGAGTTTCTAACTCAAGATCATAAGTTGGATAGTTTTGTTCATAAATCTTCAACAACCTTCATTCATATTTTTTAACATTATCATTATCATAAGGAAACAAAACATTATATTATTTGATACATCAATGTATATCACAAGCCCATCATTTTCTGATAAATGAGTCAAAATAAGATAGTTTACTAATCTTCTATTCAATTTGTAAAACCCATTCTATGCATTATTTTATCCGTATAAACATAACTCCTTTATGTGTGGTCTTATTTAACGTGTTATCCAATCGAGAAAAATTCTAAATGAAATGCTGATATTAACCTACTAATCCAATAATATTAGATACCTTAGTTATGGTCATTGTTGTAGGTTACTCTTGGATTTCCTTTTTCTTTGAATGATCAAATGAGATTCCATTCTTAGATACAATATGACTAATAGAATATTTTTTCTGATGTCATAATTCACAGTTCCAAAATTTACCATATAACTATTCCATTTTAAGATTCTAAAGAATGATCCATAAGTTATTCTCATGGTTTTATTATGTTTTATAATATACCCTAATATCATCAATTAATACAATAAAAAATCATCAAGATATTTCTTGAATATTCTTTTAATACGATCCATAAAAATAGAGGGTTTATTTGAAAATCCAAATGGCATTACTATAAACTTGTAATGTCCATGCCTCATCTGAAATGTTATCTTCAGGATAACATCCTACATTACTCACAATTGATAATACCCAAAATAAAGGTAAATAATCAAAAAATATTGAGATCTGTGAAGTTTATTGAATAAATATTCAATCTGATAAATATGATACTTATTATTTATTTAAATATCTTTTATTTTTCTATAGTCAATGTAAAACCTCAATAATCCATCTTTCTTCTTAACAAAGAGAATATGGGATCTCTATGGAGAATCACTATAGAGAATAAATCCTTTATTAATGAACTCATCTAGTTATTTTCTCACCTCCACTCTTTACATAGTGTCTATTATATAAGAAGTATTTGATATTGATCTTTCATTATGGATTAAATCAATGGAAATCTCAACTTCATGATCTAGGGGGTTTCCAAGTAATTCTTTGAAAATTCACCAATGTATTCAAATAAAATTGGAACATCCTCAATTTGAATATTATATTCCACATCACTAGATGATGTTTTCTCTTCATCCTCAAGAATTTCATTCAGTATAACATCTAGGGTTGTAACTATATAGTAGTTGGATGATTAATTTATTACTCTAAAGATAAGGGATTCTACATAAACCTTAAAAATTGTAATTTTTATCTTCTTAAAATAAATTCTCACAGCATTTTTTTAAATCCAGTCTATTTAGATGATTATGAAAAATTCATCCATAGGTATGATGATAATAAAAAAACAAATAATGTTTATGTATCAAAATTTGGAATGATCAACACATTTCTATTTCAATGATACATCCCTTATAATTTTTGACTACCAACTCTCATAAAAATTTAAAAAGGAAATGTTTAATTTTATTAGATAAATATGTAGATATACAAGATGTAGATGATCTACAATAAAATAATTTAAAGGATAAAATTGAATATTGGATTTATGAGCCTAAAATAACATTTCTACGTACTTAATCTTCAGTTGTAGTGATAACATAAGCTTAGCCATCTCACTATGGCCACTTCTATTTTATATTCCCTTAATGCTTGGGATATTGATCTGAATAACAATCCATTTCATTAATATTGAATCATTGACCTTAATTTATTTTTTTATTATCTATGATTTCATTGTCTCAATGGACCATTTCTACACACTTATAACAAACTCTCATTCCTTTGAATCATTTTCTAGGATTATTCTTTTTACAATTTTCTCATAATTGAAATTATTTAGTTTCCCTTTCTTATTTTACGCTTCACCTTTTCAAGGGTTATTAGACGAAATATTTTTATATTTTTTTCCCTTGAACATATAAGATCTAAAAAATTACTTCTCTATTTTTATGGAACATAATAATATTTAATTATATGATGGAAATGTTTAAGAATCCAGTTCCCTTTGAATAATTTTATTAAAACCATTAAAGAAGTGATCAATATTGTATTTTGATTCATGTATCTAATCTATAGAATATCTAGATAGTACTTTGAAGGTAGGCTCATACTCTATAACACTTCCTTATTTTATATTTAAGCTAAGTAATTTTTTCATCATTTCAATTCATTTCTCTCAAGGGAAATATTTGCGGGAGAATGTTTCCTTAAAAGTGGTGCATTATATTTCTTCTATTTCATCTCCTTCATATTTTTTATCAAAGATCGCCATTGATCATAATCTCTCTTGAGACAACATACTACTAGCACTACATTTTCATTTTCATTTCATCCAACTGCTAAAAATATTTATTCCAAGTACTTGATACACTGCTCATCTAACAATGGATTAGTAGTACCACTATAATATGGGGGCTTCTATGACATAAATGATCCAACATAGGTGTAGTACGGTTATTCATCATAAACTGAGTATGTTTTCCTAATATGGTTTGGATCAACTCATCTCCAACACTAACTATGATGACTTTCTCTATATAGAAATTCATAGATTATCTATGGGTTTTGATTCCCTTTCTACATTACATTCCATCACAAAATAATGGCACAAACTAAGTTATCTCGTAATCATTGTGATTACTATGCTAAAAACCCAATATAATCAATTACTACATTTCTCATGATTACATAAAATCTAGATTCCAACATTTCTACTAAACATTCTCTAATATCAACGGTAAAAACCCTGACCCCAATAGGCCAGATTCTATGGTTATTTTATCAAAATTGCATAGATACAAGATATTTCATCATAAAGGATTGATCAATTTAGTAGTATTGAAGAACTAGATACATACATGGTTTACATATTACATTGGTAATTAAAAATAAACAAAATAATTGAAAAGAAATAGATTCCTTGAAACATACTAAAAGATTACATCTTTATAACATGTGAAAGGAAAACAAATATAATGGTGAGCTCAAACACCTATAAAGGGTTACATACAGAAGAAGCATGAATCAAGAATAAGTTTATAAAAATAAATAAGGCATAATACAAAATTCAATTGTAAATAACTAAACAAACATGATATCAATTAACTAAGAATTAAAAAGAAACCAAGGATTTTTCATTCTAAAAATTTCATGGTAAGTAATAACTTGATAATGAATAATGAAAATTCTTAATTATTTATATCTGATGTATCTGCCATACTAAACATTTTACCATCATTATTGTTTAAGTATGTGGGTAGAAATGTATCTGGTTATGCATGGAAACAAACATGAATGGTTTTTTCTAATAGTTATTTCTCATGATACGTGTTGATTCATTGATGGGAAATTAATAATTTGTCCTCATTCGTCATTGCATGTCCAAATCACTCCTTATTCATTTATTTAATTCATGAATAGTAGGGCTTATCAAAATAACTATATTGAGTAAAGAATATATATTTATCAATTTTTCCCCAACATTCTAAGGGAACACCATCAATAAAAATGATATACAAATAAGATAATAATAATTCCCCAGACATAAATAATCTCTATATTTAATAAAATAGATAATTATTGATAAAAAAGAAATTATGCATACACCGCACACAAGGAATAAGTGGTGAATAAGGCATAACCAAAGGGAATATCATAATCGTATACATGAAAGGATGTATTAGAATCATACATGGACATTTTTAAGTGATTATACACATAGATCATGATATATTCTTTTTATATTAAGATAAAACATGTAAAAATTGTGTTTAAGAAATATTAGAAATTATCCAATTTAGGGGGATTAAACGGAAAATATTAAGCTGTATTTAAAGAGGGAAACGGTATATTTGTTGGAATAAAAATATAAATGAAATTATATAGTTTTTTATGATAAAAGTATTTTTTATTAAATATTGGATGATTAAAATAGATTTCAGAATGTATTTGAAAATGGATAACAAATTTGGATGTTTTTTATAATCGAGCTTGCTTTGGAGAATGAATTGAAAAGGGAACATAATAAAAAATGTATTTCTCCATAAATGAAATATTGAGATATATACATATGTTTTCTACATACACATAAAATTTAAGAGGAATTAAGAATTATAATGGGGGTAAAGAGAGATAAATCAAAACATGAAAGAAAAATTGGTGTTCATGGAGAATCCCTTACCTAATGTTGAAAAGTATTCAACACTTGCACTAAATGTCCTAGATAATGAAATTGGATTTATTAATAAATTAATTCAGAAATTATTAAACATGTATTTTATTTATTATAATTTTATTATGTTTTTTTATTTCCTTTAGGATGATTTATAAGATTCAATTTCATCATTCCATAGTGTTTGTTTCCTTGGTTTTCATGATTGGTTCACTTTTCTACATGTATGAAAATCATGTAAAAAGAGAATAGTTATCCAAAATTGAAATTATATGTTATTTGTAAACTTGTAGTATCTTAAATGGTCTTATATATCTTTTTTTAAATATGAGGATGATTCATTAGATAAAACAATAATGATAACCATTTAGATTATTTTAGGGGTTTTTTCGATCATTTAGAACAAGTTTTGTTTTATTAATTGATATTATGAATATATACTAGTTCCAAAAAAATAAATAAGTTGTAATATATATTTTAAAAACATTTTTAGCCATTATAATGGTGTTATGACCATCCATGAAGGAGAAATTTTAAAACAAAAAATCATCATCCATGATGGTGGTGATTCGAAACCATAGAGACTTTGTTTTTATTTTTAGAACAAAAGAAAAAGAGAATAGAATTAATTGTTAATATTCTATTAATATAATAAAATTATAGTTTATATATGATACTAGATTTTTCATGTAAACTTTTATAAGGGATGTGATAGAAGTATAATTAATGAAAAAAATTGAATCATGGTGAGGGAAGTTCTCACCTCTTGTGTATCGTGTCCTTGAGATCCTCCTCATGGGAGATGAAAATTGACTTTTGGTGAGAAAAGTAATACCAAAACATTGAGAAGAGGTTTTGGAGATGAATTAGAAAGAATTTGAATAAACTAAAAGTAATATATGGTGTGAGGACAAGAGGTGGTGAGAGGTGGTATTTATCGTGCTGTAGATGGATGTTTTTTATTATTTTATCCATTGGTTTATTATTTCCAATCAAGACTATAAATAGTGATGATAATTGTTAATAAATATAGTAAATAGTGAATTTTATTTCTAGATAGATATTTCTTACATCATGCATGATGTTATAATTCATTTATTTGGATAAAAATGTTAAATACTGTAAATTACTATATTTTGTTATTCTTAAAAAGTAAAATTATTTTATAAAAATCCCAAAAATAAACCCGAATAATTTTTTAACATATAGATTTAAAAATTGGACTCCTTTTTTTTTAAAAAAAATTATTATTATGGTAAATTTAATTTTAAATTTAAATCATACTTTATTAGAAAAATAAATATTTTATAATTTGAACTAATTTTATGGGACTTTGAACAATTAATTATGGTCTCATAAAAATATCTTATAATAATAAGATAAAAAAATTTTAATTTATGAATATGTTATTTGAAAATAAATATTCATTCAAATTATTATATTAATTTTAATATATTAAATAAAAATTTAACTTCTACAAAAATACCAACACTTAATTTATCATTTTAAAAGCATCTATTTACTTATTCTATGATATAAATATATCATATTTTCATTTATCAGATACATAAATTTTATTTATAATTCCATAGGTGGTGTTATTATTCTAATGGTCACATTATAATTCCAAATGGTCACACAACTATTTCTAATAGTAACATAACTATTTCAATACGCATGTTAATATTCAATAGTATATCAATGTTTGTTCAAACTCGGTGTTGTGTGAAACATAATTTATCAAATGAATTGAATTTATTTAAGGTGATACATACCATAAATTATTACTGAGTTATATTAGTTAATTCAAATATAAGACCTTACCCATTTATCAAGTCCTTTCTAGGAGTCAATCACTAAAAAACATAAACTTAAACTCATGCAGTCGATACTTCATAACTTGAATCTAAAAAATCTGAATTAAACCATCAAAAATTCTAAAATATGGCTCTCCAACTTGAATCAGTTTTATAAAATCTTCCCTTCCTTTCAAACCCTTTAAATTTAAAATAAAAAATTTAATATTTTCTTCATAAAATGAAATACAACACAAAACATATTTTTTTTTAAATAACAAACTGGCCCATAAAATAGCAATTTATAAAACCAAACTTAATTTAATTTTAAAAAATCCACCTTCTCTTTAAAATAGTCCTCAAATTTTCACAATTAAATCATACATGGTCTTTTAAAATTATTTTTCGCCAACTAATTTTAAAATAAAACTTATTATGGAAATAAAAACCTTTGAAAAACCTTCTCACTAATCAAGTATAGCCCATTATATAAATTCCCACTTATTTTCCTTAAATAAAAAATAAATTTGAAAACAATTATTTGGATCTTAACCCCATTTTCAAACAATTCATTTAAAATCCACTTCCAAAACTATTAATAATTAAAAATAAACAATTTGAACCACTAAAATTAGATATCATTAACATTAAAAAATGATTTAATAAAACCATATGGGTTACATTTTAAATCATGTCACACTCGGTTTTTCATTTTCATTTTTTGTTCTGGTTCTTTTGAGATATAGATTTATCTCTCAAGTTTTTTCTGTGATGAGGGTTAAATTTTGAGGTTTATCTTTATTTAGTTTAAACGCTATGTTGATTCCTCAATTAATTTGGGTGTTCTTGGATAAAATTTTGTTTTTTTATCTTGGAAATAGCATGTGGACTATTTGAAAAACCATATGGCCCAACCCATGTAACCATGTGACATGTGTTGGATTTAGATAGAAGATATAGCATCATTTATGTATGGTAATTCAAACTATGTGGGATGATTGTGGGTTCAATATCCCCTATTTAACTAGATACTGCACGGTAGGTGCATGGTTTAGTAAACCTATGACCAAAACATGTGTGTTTCCCAAATCTATTTTTTTTAAATTACAAGTATGATGTCTCGGGTTTTTTAAACAAAAATTCATCCCCTCTCTTATTAATGGGTTGTGTGGCCCCAAGGGGCCTCTCCCCTTATTATCTTAGTCTCCACCTTTATTCCATTGTGTGGATCTAGGATTTCTTCAATGTTTCAAGCTAGATCATCATGGTATTTTCATCTTCCATCCTCAATATTCATCTTTCTTTTTTCCACTTGGGTTATCTCATTCAATGGACTCTCAAACCTATGGTTCATGTTCCCCATGATTTATATTTGAGTGTTTTTTTTGGTTTCTCTTGGAAAATCATGGATCTTAAAACCTTGAAAGTATTGTTTCAGGTGTGTGTTATCAAAGCACTTTTAGTTCGAGGTAGGTTTCCCTTACACATGCCTTTTAAATTTAAGAATCATTCATCTCATGATTTTCACACCTTCCTTGAATATTAAATATTAATTTTCAATCATTTTAAAAATTAATGGATGTCAAAATGGTTATTGATTCCATTTTTTGAGATAAATCGTATTATTTTGGATATATTGTGCACACCAAGTGTTAGAGATAATCCTGATTGGACTTTATGAGTGATTTGAGATATAAAAAGCGTTGTTTTATATTTTAAATGAATTCATGGTATTTTAAATGTTGATTTTTGTTCCATGAATGGGTTCCAAAGGGTTTTGGATTTAAATTTAATGTGTATTTGGATTTCAAATGTGGTTTGGCATGTGTTGTTGATTAGTGGCTCATTTTTCATTTTGATAAGAATTGTTTTGGTTTAATACTTAAAGGTGAGTTTTTGATCGAATTGTTTTCCATGTGGTTATGAAATAGAAAAGGATGTTTCCACTATTTAAGGAAATTTATTTGGTTCTTTGAAGGATAAAGATTATAAAAAAAAATTGAGGCATGTTCGGTTCATTTGTTAAAATGGTCAAAATGATTATTTTTAAAACACTCCTTGATTCTCTTGCCTTGTTTATGTGAATAGATGGGATTTCCTCTCTATGGAATCGCCATGTCCAATTTTCTTGTATGGAATGGTAGATACTTGATATGGTCTCCTTTTTTATCAATGGGTTTTAAGGAAAAAGATAGATCCTTATGGTGATTGGGGTTATTCTTGTTGTGTTATCAATTATATCTGTGTATAGGATTTGATGCTCAGTTGGCATCAGTCAGAAGACCCTATTTATATATATTGATATAGATACTCTTTCTTAGATATTCAATTTATTGAGAGTGATGAGTGCACTATTTAGATTATGCACCAGCTAGTGTCCTACAACAGGTGTATATTTTATTACTATTGTTATTGGATTGGGACCCTGAGGATGTGCCATGTGGGGTGTGGCCGAGTGTGTTGGAGAATTTTGATTTCATTGAGTGGGTCATGTTTTATGTGATGAATCAACATGTATTAAAATAATCCATATTATTCATGAGCTCTTAGGTTCCTCTCATGTCTATTGGAGTGTTATTCATGACTATAAATAGTGATGATAATTGTTAATAAATATAGTAAATAGTGAATTTTATTTCTAGATAGATATTTCTTACATCATGCATGATGTTATAATTCATTTATTTGGATAAAAATGTTAGATACTGTAAATTAATATATTTTGTTATTCATAAAAAGTAAAATTATTTTATAAAAATCCCAAAAATAAACCCGAATAATTTTTTAACAAAGAGATTTAAAAATTGGACTCCATTTTTTTAAAAAAAATTATTATTATGGTAAATTTAATTTTAAATTAAAATCATACTTTACTAGAAAAATAAATATTTTATAATTAGAACTGATTTTATGGTACTTTGAACAATTAATTATGGTCTTATAAAAATATCTTATAATCATAAGATAAAAAAATTTAATTTATGAATCTGTTATTTAAAAATAAATATTCATTCAAATTATTATATTAATTTTAATATATTAAATAAAAATTTAACTTCTAAAAAAATACCAACACTTAATTTATCATTTTAAAAACATCTATTTACTTATTCTATGATATAAATACATAATATTTTCATTTATCAGATACATAAATTTTATTTATAATTCCATAGGTGGTGTTATTATTCTAATGGTCACATTATAATTCCAAATGGCCACACAACTATTTCTAATAGTAACATATCTATTTCAATACGCATGTTAATATTCAATAGTATATCAATGTTTGTTTAAACTCGGTGTTGTGTGAAACATAATCTATCAAATGAATTGAATTTATTTAAGGTGATACATACCATAAATTATTACTGAGTTATATTAGGTAATTCAAATATAAGACCTTACCAATTTATCAATTCCTTTCTAGGAGTCAATCACTAAAAAACATAAACTTAAACTCATGCAGTCGATACTTCATAACTTCAATCTAAAAAATCTGAATTAAACCATCAAAAATTCTAATATATGGCTCTCCAACTTGAATCAGTTTTATAAAATCTTCCCTTCCTTTCAAACCCTTTAAATTTAAAATAAAAAAATTAATATTTTCTTCATAAAATTCAATAAAACACAAAACATATTTTTTTTTAAATAACAAACTGGCCCATCAAATAGCAATTTATAATACCATACTTAATTTAATTTTAAAAAATCCACCTTCTCTTTAAAATAGTCCTCAAATTTTCACAATTAAATCATACATGGTCTTTTAAAAGTATTTTTCGCCAACTAATTTTAAAATAAAACTTATTATGGAAATAAAAACCTTTGAAAAACCTTATCACTAATCAAGTATAGCCCATTATATAAATTCCCACTTATTTTCCTTAAATAAAAAATAAATTTGAAAACAATCATCACTATCTAAAATAATCATCACTATCTAGAAATAAAATCCATATTAACATGTATTAAAATAATCCATTTTAATCAAAATATGTAAATAATCCATATTATTCATGAGCTCTTAGGTTCATCCATAAAGAAGTGTGCTGGTCCTTCTAGGGTTGCAATACAGTTGGAATATTTCCCGGTACAACTGTGGTAAAGATGTATTCATCGGGGAATGAAAATGGAACCTAAACAGGGCATCTATATGTAGAGAAAGATGCATTCTTTTTTATACTGAAGGGACAAACATGTCTTTAAACTACGAGTGGATCTTATAAAACAGTGAGCACACATCAGTAGAGAGATTAGTGAGCTTCCATATTGTGAGTGGTTGTAAACCAGAAGGGACAGTGTGTCTGCTATGAAATTTGTAAACAGAAATGCACTTTTAGGGGATTTGGTATATTAAAATATCATCAGTGTATAATCTATGGATGTAGCCTAGTGAAGGTGAACCAAGTAAAAATTGATGCGTCATTTTCATGATTTAATTTCTCTTTATACATTGCTAAATGAAATTGAAAGAAGATAGTTTTTCTTAACAGAAAAACAAGATCGAAAGGGGAATTTGTTTTAATCTATCACACTCTATTCACCCCATCTAAGGGTATCTAACCTAGGGAACCTAACAATACCGAGTTTTAATACTCCTTTATATAGTTTCCTATTGTTTTTTTCTTGTTTTGTAGGTCTTATCTTGGTCTTGATCATCATGGTATGTAGTTGTTCTTAGTATCGGATTTTGACCCTCCGGGTCTCATGTACATATTTGGTTGTTATGTTTTAGTTTTTATTTTATTGAATATTTTTGTTGTATTTTTCAGAAATATAAAATATGTTCATATGATTATTTATATCTGTAGATTGCTATGTGTATCTTTATGTTATATTGTTTATTTATTTTCATTGGGAAAAATCATTCCCTTGTTTCTATATTGATTCCTAACACTAGCTGCAACCCGTAGGGGTCAGGAGTACCATTAGGGCCATGTTCTAGATCGACTCAGGTGACTGTTTAGGGTTTACCGGGGTTGGTTCATTAAAAAATAGTATCAGAAGAACTTGGATCTTTAGAGGACCATTATTTTTAGAGTTCCTTTTTAAATTTGGGGATGTCAAGGTAGATGTATTAGTACTAACATGACTCGAGTGGTAGGAATGGGAAGGACATCGTGAACCCTTTCCCATTTTTGTCCTCAGGTTTCCCTGGGAATCCCAATTTTTTTGGTTTCCTTTGGTTATTCTGTACATTTTGGTGTTTGGGATATGAAATGGTAGTTTGTATAATGGTATCCATGAGCTTTTAGGGCCTAGAAATCCACATGGAGACAAGGATATTGTCCTAGAAGACTCACTGTGATTGTGGTGTGTTTAGAATATGGCCTCTAACCATATGTCCAAGTCACCCATCAAAACAAGTCTCCCACTTGTGAGTTATTTGGATCATCTTTGATTTTGAAAACTATTTTAAAATTCATTATGTTGAAATTGTGAAAACATTGTTTTACTGTCAATGGAATGATTTTTGGAAAGTGTAAAGATGGTTTTTTATAATTAACCATGTCGATGACTTTATAAAATTGAATTTTTATAAAATTACTCCTTGAGATAAAATTCAAATTATTTAACAAGATTCAATTTCTATAATAGAGAGATGGATTTTATGGAAAATGGTTATCTGAATGTTTATTATAGTATTGGAATTTTTTTAAATTGAACTGGAGTGGACTCATAAAAATTATTTTTATGAAATGATATTTTTTAAGTTACTAGATTTTTTTGAATGAAACGGATTTTATTTTTATATAGAAGTTTGTGAGATTTTATTTTTTAGCATAATGAAACATATGGAAAAATATATTCTAAAAATGGTTTCTGACTTGGTGGTTAGTGATCCTTTGAATGGTTTTAGAAATTTTTTAATTGGGATAAATGTTTTTTTTTTGGAAAATGATAATGTTATTTGATTTTTTGTGTATTCCATGAGTGCTCACGTGCATATATATATGCATGTAGTGGTTGGATGATGATATTGGAAACGATTGTGTGAGATTTTCATGTGTTTTGTGTGCCCATATTGGAATGGAAATGTGAATGTGATTGAGAATCAACGAAACACCATTGGTGAGTGAAAAAAATCCACCAAGTTTGTTTAGTTTTTTAAAAGTTTTTTTAGTTAGAATATATGATGTTTTTAAGTTAATGGTTGTGTCGATTATTTTTATAAGCTTCAGAAGTGTGGTTTATTTACTTTTTTTTTGAAAATGATGTTTCTATTGCATCCTGAGGTCAAATTTTTTTGATGGTTGGGCCTTGAATCAGTGTCTTAGTTGGCTTCTAGAAACGTTTTAGGGTATTACTGAACCAGGTTTCCATTATGAGGGTGTTTTCTTTATTTTAGTTTTGGTTCATGAGTTAGTTTAAATAGAGCTCTTAGATTTATTATGTCATAGTGTTTACCCCCATAAAGATTTAGTGAATATTAGTGTTGAATCTATTGGTGACTCCACATTAAATATATTTCTAGTTGATAAACCTTTTGATTTATTTCTTGAGTATCAAAAGTTAAATCAACCATTCAAATGATACCCCACCCATTTTCTGAAGTAGGTAGCTTTTTGGGCTCAGTTTAAACTTCTTAATTATTATGGTTTCAATTTTCAATGTGGAAGTTTTGATTAGTGATGTTACTTTTGTTACACTATAATGGTGATGTTGTGGATCTCCTGAGAATTTATATTTCAATAAAAGTATAGTTTTCTTTTTAGAAATCATGAAAATTATTATATTTTAATTGGTGGTGCATTCGGTGGTTGGATCTTCCATGTCCATGTCTGGGTAAAACTGTCTTGTTTAAGATAGTGAGTTTCTTGGTGTGTCATGATCTTATGTTTCCACCTAGTGTGTTGTGTGGATTATTGTGCCCCCAAAAGAATGAGTTTTGATTCAGGATTAGCAGCTGTAGACATTAAGTTAGTGGATGATTAAAACATCATGGATCTAGGCAAAGGCCTTAGAGTGAAGTTGGTGCATGGTCAGGAATGTTGGGGGTCAGGGGAGTTTGGCTAAGCTCATGCCTCCACCATTAGGGTGAGGTAGTTTTTTTGTTCCTATTGTGGGTACTCTATCACTGTGAATTTATTATTGTTGAAAAGATCATGGTGGAATTATCCCTCTTGAAATTTCTATTATTGTGCCATCTTGGATGAAAATTTCAGATGATATTTCCTTGTGTGGACATCCCAGGTGAATCAGATGTGGTTTGGTTTGGGTCCATCTAGATGTGGTGTGTTGTGGGAAAGTTTTCATTTGGATTGGTGTCCCTTTTTTTGGGCCCCTCACCCTACCATACCCTTATGGTTGGCATTTCTAGTCCCTGTGGGAATGTTCTTTAGTTTTTTAATCTAGTTGGATCTTAATGGTGTAGAGTCCCACCATGGGTATCATTGAATTTATCTGTGATGAATTAGTGTTAGCTTTTTTCTAATGGTGGGGAGTCTGTTTGGGCCTCCCCGGGTGTGGATTTGGGTGTTGGTTTTGTAGTAGATAGTCTCCTTTAATGTTATATTTTTTTTGTTTCTCATTAATTTTGTGTGAATTTTTGGTATATGGAGTGTTACCAATTTTTCTATTTGAAAAGTGTGTGTGAATGTTGTAGCTTGAGTTTTCACATCAATTTCTTATAAGTGGTTCTGGTTTATTGTTCAGTTTTTGGAAGAAGTTTTAAATTCATTTTGGTTTTGTTGAGATCTTTATAGGTTGAGAAGGCAGTATTATAAAAATTTGAGGTCCATAGTCGTTGATGAACCAACTAGAAAATGTTTTGTATTTCCAGTGGTAGAAAGAATTATTGGTGGTAAGAATTTCCACACTTGATTTTTTATTTTCATCTTTTATTCTAGTTCTTTTGGGATCTCAGTTTCTCTCTTGAGTATTGAGTGTGATGGGGGTTAAATTTATATGTATATATTTGTTTAGTTTTAACCCCATGGTTATTTTTAACACCCCAAGATTCCATTGTACGCTTCACATTGAATAATACAGTAGCATGTGTTGTATGCAACTTTGAGTTCTAACCCACCACAACCAATCAAACTTGCCGTTATGAATAGTAAAAACTAATTTTTGAAATTTTATAAATTTTATCATTCAAAATGGTCTTTATTTTTGGATTAATAATATCAAAATTAGCTTAGGAATAATTTTTGGTAATTTTTTTAAAACATTCAATTTTTGATGAATAGTGAAAAACACTGAGTTATAGTTTAAAACCAAATTTTTTATTAAATAATTATTTATTTTATTTAAATTTATTTCAGGTAGAAATAGACACATAATATCTATATATGTTCAATATAATTCAATGGATTCAATTTATAATAATTTAAATATTTAAAAATTTTATAGAACTTTTCACCGTCTTCTACCCACCTCCTAGGAGAATTTGCAAATTCACATAAAACGTAATTTTACCACTTCTATGAGTGGAATTTCAAAAATAAAAGAGACACAGTTGACATCAGTAATTAAAATGTGGTTCAATGACATGAAAATAATTTTTGGTGAATAGTAACTTTTTACTTTTATTTACCAAGGTTAAAAGTAAATATGGTAATTAAGGGTAAAAATGATATTAATATTACCCTAAGACATGTCTTAATACTATTGGAAAAGTGTATATCGACCAAAAACAACATTAGGAATAAAATATCATCATTTAGTTCCACTTGGATTAGATTACGACATTTAGTATTATTTAATTCAATGAATAGTTAAAAGAGTTAAAATCAAAGTTTAATTACTAAAACATTTTCAATATAGTGTTATACATAAGATAAATTCGATTGTAAATATTAATTAGAAAGATAAAAAGATTTCCTAAATAATGATTTTTTATTTATAGTTTTTAGACATTAGATATTTTATTTTATTTTTGACACAATAATTATGTGGTAATTACTTAATTAATGAAAAATTAAAATAATTGATATTATAAATATCCAAATAAATGTAATTTGAGACATTTTATGAATTACACTGATTTTCGTGGATAATATGACATATTGGGATTGAATATATGAATTTTTTGAGAAGTAATAATGCTGTTATAATTTTATCAAAAACAAAATACCCAATAGTGTCAAAATTGACATAAAATAGTTTTTAAAACAAATATTATATTATTAATTTATATTATATTACTAAAAATCAAATGTGCAAACAAAAGAAATATATAATGATATGTGTATCATTAATGGACCACTTGGGGGTCTCTTGAAAATTTATGGTAAGTTTATTAACCATATAATATATAAATACAAAGAGACATGGTAAATGTCAAACTAATTAAATAGGAGTTAAAACTAAAAGATAAGGTTAATAATGTGACCCAAACACGACTAAAACCTATTGGTTCAGTTTTATTAGGCCTATCCCCACCTTAAAATTTAAAAAATACACTTTGGATCCATTAGAAACCGACTATGAATTTGTTATAAAATAATATTTCTAGCTTTTCCAAAGGTTCCCCTCACCCCTCATACAAAAGGGAACTCCCCCATCTCTCTAATTCATACATTCAAAGCCATTTGGTTCAGAAAACCCCTTCACAAATATCCTCCCAACTTCCCTCACTTCATTTTAGGGGCCCTCCTTTGGTCAGAAATCCAACTTATGGGGTTTTTTTGATCAAATAAAAAAAAGACCTCAAAGAAGAGGTAATGTTTTCACCACCCTCTTTCAAGTTCCTTTCTTCTTCAACTTCTTCTTTATTTGTTATTTCCATTATAAAATATTAACTACAGTATCATCTATATACTATAATGTTATTATAAATATGGTACTACCATATTCAATATTCTATCCATCCTTTGAATGACATGTCACCATACGTTCGTACGTATGGTTTACCGTCTCCACGTCGTGGTGAAATTGTTATTCAAAACATTTTTATTTGGATGGGTATGATAATGATGTGTAATTTAAGTAAATAACAAATATAACATTATAATTATTCATTATATATGATATACTATAAAATTATATATTATTTTAATATCAAAAGAATGATATTGTCGCTTGTGCATACGTATGGACTACCGTCTCCACGAACGTGATGAGATTCATTCTCCATCATATCCATTCAAATATAATTCTCATTTAATGATTAAAAATAATTTTTGAGGACTTGATATCATTCTGGATATGAATAACATACAACCTATCCAAAAAAAACATGGCTTATGTAACAAAACTTATAAAAGAAAATGAGTAAATTAACACCCGAAATGATGATAACAATAAGATATTATTAACAATGCAATCTTAAAAGATCATGTATGATATCATATTATTGTATATGATTCATGTATAATTTAATAACAACTATTTAAGAATTATACAAGAAGTTAAACTACCCTCAACCAAGGAAAAGTACAAGGTAAGGGGTTATTTCACAATCTCTTCATTATTAGAGGTTGTTTATACGTAATTATCTATTGGTACATCTTTATAATCCACATTAATGTTTCTTAAAATAGAATTTAATAACATTCATACTATTTTATAGAATATGGGTTAATGTCATTAATACCATTGTTTGAATTTTTATAAGATGTTTATAAAGGAATCATTCCGTTGTTTTCCAAACATGGTCATTTTTGACCTTTTCAACAAAATTAAGGTAAGAATGTATTCTTTTTATCGTATATGGAGGGTACGGCTATTTACCGACATTATAAAATTGTCGAAACATCCCTTAAAAGCATACAAGAATATTTTCAAATTAATTTTTATATATTATAATTATTTTCTTCTAAATGATTTTTTTTAAAAAGAGATTTTTATCTCAAATTGTCTGGATTTCATCTATGTCAACATCCATTGACACTGATGTTAAATGCTACAACTACAGGGAGATGGGAAATTATGAAAATAAATATCCTAAGTGTCCGGGGAACATACCTCAGAAAAGGCCAAGGGATCAAGGCCAAGCATATGTTATCACTACTGCTGAGGTAGAAGCTCTGAAAGACGTGGTGGCTGGTAATTTAATGGATTCCTCATGTGTAGGAAATGAATTATTTGATTTTGGATCATCGCATTGTTTCATATCTTCCCAGGTTTCTAGGAAAATTAGATATTTTCAATTTTATTTAACAAAGAAGTTTTCAGTCAAAACTCCTAAGGGAATTATCATTGCAACAAATTTTTGTGAATGAGTCCCCATTAGAGCATATAAATGTTCTTTATCCGCTGATCGCATTGTCATTCATATGAATGAATTTTATATAATCATTGTTATTGAATAGATTTCATACCATGATGGTAAGATTTATTGTAAAAATAAGAAGGTTACAATTTTTGATGATGATTATAAAGAACACCTTATCTTTAGAGTTGAATCATCACCACCTGATTCATTTCTAGATCAACCCCTAGTAGCTCAACTAAATTCAATTATAGATGAGGATGAGAATGAAATATCTTTGGGTAAGGAAAGGAATGTTCAAATAGAGGATGTACCTATTGCGAAATAATATGTAGTTGTGTTTCTGGAAGATTTACTTGGACATCCTTGAGAACAAGAAATTGAGTTTTCTATTTATATAATTCTTGTTTCATGGCATATATCGAAGACCCCTTATAGAATTGCCAATGTGGAATTAGTTTAACTAAAGAAACAGCTAGAGGAATTGATTAATAAGGGATTTATTCTCCCTAGTGTTTCTCCATGGGGAGCCTAGGTCATTTTTTTAAGAAGAAAGATGGATCTATGAGGTTATGTATCGACTACAGGGAGATCGATGCTATAACAATAAAGAACAAGTATCCACTACCTCGCATTGTTGATTTTTTCTACCAAATTCATGGAGCTCAATATTTTTCAATGATTGACCATCGATTGGGATACCATCAGTTGTGTGTGAAGAAGGATGACATTCAGAAGACAGCATTTCAAACCAGGTTTGGGCATTACGAGTTTACAGTAATTCCTTTTGGGATGACTAATCCACCCTCTATTTTCATATATCTAATGAACAGAGTTTTCAAGGAATATCTTGATGATTTGGTAGTGGTATTTATTTAGGATATATTGGTATACTCCAAATGCTATGATGATCATAAAAATCATTTGTGCATTATCTTGAAGACTCTGAGAAGACATGAATTATACGGGACGTTTGCCAAGTGTGAATTCTGGCTTCAGGAGATTTCTTTTCTTGGCCATATTGTCTCTAAAGATGGAAACTCTATTGATAATTCTAATACCAAGGCAATCCATGAATGGCCAGAACCGACAAGAATAACTGAGGTACACATTTCTATTGGTTTAGCAGGTTATTATCGACGTTTTGTCCAGAATTTTTCCCGATTGGCTAACCCATTAATGAATCTCACACGTAAAGGGGTTAAATTTTTTTGGACAAAAGAGTGTGAATAATGTTTTTAAGAACTAAATATGAGATTAGTCAGCGCTCCTATATTGACTCTACCATAGGGGAATGATGGGTTTTTTATTTATAGTGATGCATCGAAGAAAGGCCACGGTTGTGTCCTTATGCAGAATGAAAGGGTTACTGCCTACGCATCATGACAGCTAAAATTCATGAGAAAAAATATCCTACTCATGATCTTGATTTAGCATCTGTAATCTTTGATTTGATGATTTTGAGATGCTATCTATACGTTGAACAATGTGAGATATATACTGATCTCAAGAGTTTGAAGTATATTTTCTCACAGAAATAACTCAACATGAGGCAAATGAGATGGCTTGAATTACTCAAGGATTATGATTACACAATACACTACCACCCAGGGAAGGAAAATAAGGTGGAAGATGCTTTGAGTAGAAAGGATCACAGAGTTTTGAACAAGATTATAGTTGAAAAAGATCCTATATACATGGATCTAGTAAAGATGGATATGGGAATCACCATGGAAGGTGAAACATCAATACCTTTTCAAATGGTTGTCAAACCATCATTACTAGAAAGGATAAAGAGTTCTCAGACTGATTATGAAGAGTTTCAAAAGAAGATCAAAGCTGTGAATAATGGGATATTGAGTGACTTTGTTTATGAAGATGGAATTTTGAATTTTGGGAAGAGAATTTGTGTTCCCGATATACCTATTCAAAAACGGGAACTGTTGGACAATGCTCATAGTTCCAATTTATCTATACAGCATGGGAGCACCAAAATATATATGGATTTGAAGGAACATTTTTGGTAGGACAACATGAAGAGGGAGATTGCATATTTTGTGTCAAGATGCATGGTTTGTCAACAAATTAAAGCTGGAAGGCAACAGCCTGGAGGAGTCCTGAAACCTCTTCCAATACCGGATTGGAAATGGTATACTATCATGATGGACTTTCTCATTGGACTACCAAATACACCTAGAAGGAAAGATTCAATATGGGTCATTATTGATCGCCTTACCAAGTCAGCACATTTTCTTGCTATAAGGGAGGATTTACCACTTTAACCTCTAGAAAGACTATATATTAATGATGTTTTGAGACTTCATGGAGTAACCATATCGATTGTTTCTGATTGTGATCCATGTTTTACAACAAGATTCAAGAAATTTCTTTAGAAATACCTGGATACTGAACTTCATTTGAGCACTTCCTACCACACCCAAACTGATGGAAAATTAGAACGAACTATTCAAACCTTAGAAGACATGTTGAGATCTTGCACACTTGTCTTTCAGGGTATGTGGGATCAATATTTACCTCTGGTAGAATTTTCCTATAACAATATCTTCCATTGAAGTATTCAGATTCCATCATATGATGCGTTATAGAGAAAGAAATTTCACACACCAACCTGTTGAAATGACGTCGGTGAAAGAAAACTTGTAGGCCCAGAACTGGTGGAGCAAATGATGGAAAAAATGAAGGTAATCCAGAACCATATCAAAGTATCTTAAAGTAGGCAGAAGATCTATGGTGACAACCGAAAGAAGTGTTTGGAATTTTTTTTATGAGATCATGTTTTCATGAAGGTATCTCCATGAGAGGGTGTTATACATTTTGGTAAGAAGGGGAAATTGAGTCCTAGGTACATCGAACATTGAAATTCTAGAATGAATTGGGGTTGTAGATTACCGTTTGGCAATGCCGCCAAGTCCCTTCAAAGTTCACGATGTGTTCCACATATCACTGTTGAAAAAATACATGCCTAAACCAACACATGTACTCACTTATGAGGAATTAGAACTGGAACCCGATCTGTCTTATTGAAAAGAGCCTGTCATGATTCTTGATACGAGAGAAAAAGTGTTGAGAAACCGGACGACTCGTCTGGTAAAAGTTATATGAAGAAACCATTAGATGGAAAAGGCAACATGGGAACAGGAGGAACTTATGATGAAGAACCACCTGAGCCATTTCATGAGGTAGTATTATAGAAATTTCAAGGATGAAATTATTTTAAGGAGGGGAGAATGTAACACCTCAAGCTTCCACGGTATGCTTCACTTTGAATAATACAGTGGCGTGTGTTGTATGCAACTTTGAGTTCTAACACACCACAACCAAACAAACTAGCCATTATGAATAGTAATACCCACTTTTAAAAAATTTATAAATTTTATCTTTCAAAATGGTCTTTATTTTTGGATTCATAATATCGAAATTATCTTAGGGTGAATTTTTGGTATTTTTCTAAAAACATTCAATTTTTGATGAATAGTGAAAACACTGAGTTATAGTCTAAAACCGAATTTTTTAAATAATTATTTATTTTATTTAAATTTAGTTTAGGTAAAAATAGACACCTAATGCCTATATAAGTTCAATGTAGTTCATTAGAGTCAATTTATAATAATTTTGGATATATTAAAGTTTTATAGAACTTTTCACCGTCTTTTACCCACCTCCTTGGAAAATTTGCAAATTCAAATAAAACAAAATTTTACCGCTTCTGTGAATGGAATTTCAAAAATCGGAGAGACACAGTTGACATTAGTAAGTAAAATTTGGTTCAAATAGATGAAAATATTTTTTGGTGAATAGTAACTTTTAACTTTTATTTACCACGGTTTAAAGTAAATAGGGCAATTAAGGGTAAAAATGATATTAATATTACCCTAACACATGTCATAATACAGTTGGACAAATTTATCTCGACGAAAAACAACCTTTGGAATAAAATATTATCATTTAGGTCCACTTGTATTAGATTTGGACATATATTATTATTTAATTCAACGAAGAGTTAAATGAGTTAAAATAAATGTTTAATTACTAAATCATTTTTAATATAAGGTTATACATAAGATAAATTAGATTGTAAATATCCATTAGAAAGATAAAAATATTTCCTACATGATGATATTTTATTTATATTTTTTAGACATTACATAATTTAATTTATTTTTTACACAATAATGATGCAGTAATTAGATAATTAATAAAATATTAAAATAAATTATATTATAAATATCCAAATAAATGTAATTTGAGACTTTTTATGAATTACACTAATTTTAACGATTAATATGACATATTAGAATTTAATATATGAATTTTTTAAGTAATAACACAATTTAAATTTATCAAAAACACAATACCCAATAGTGTCAAAATTGACATAAAAGAGTTTTTAAAACAAATATTATATTATATTCCTAAAAATATAAGGATCAGACAAAAGTCTTTTATAATTATAGATGTATCTTTAATGGACCACTTGGGGGTCTCTAGGAATTTTATAGTATGTTTATTAACCATATAATATAAAAATACAAAGATACATGGTAAATGTGAAACTAATTAACGAAGAGTTAAAACTAAACGATAAGGTTAATAATGTGACCCAAACCTGTCTAAGCCCTTTTGGTTGAGTTGTTTTCGACCTATCCCCACCTTAACCTTTAAAAAATTCACTTTGGAGCCATTATAAATCAAATATTAATTTATTCTAAAAAATATATTTCTTGCTTTTCCTAAGGTGCCCCTCACGCCTCTTATAAAAGGGAACTCCCCCTTCTCTCTAATTTATATCATCAAATCCATTTAGCATGGCCAACCCCTTCCCTAATATCCTCCCAAATTCCCTCTCTTTATCCTAGAGGCCCTCCTTTGTTCAAAAATCCAACTTATGGAGCCCTTTTGATCAAATCAAAAGGAAGAACCCGAAGAAGAGGTAATGTTTTCACCACCCTCTTTCAAGTTCCTTTCTTCTTCAACTACTTCTTTATTTGTTATTTCCATTAAAAAAATAACTCTAGTATCTTATATATACTGTTATGTTATAATAAATATGGTACTACCATATTCATTATTCAATCTGTCCTTTGAATGACATTTCACCATATGTGTTTACGTACGGCTTACCGCCTCCACGTCGTGGTGTAATTGTTATTCAAAACATTATTATTTGGATGGGTATGATAATGATGTGTAATGGAATTAAATAATAAATATAACATGATAATGATTCTGTATATATGATATACCATCCAATTATATATTATTTTAATATTGAAAGAATGATATTGTCGTTTGTGCGTACGTACGGACTACCGTCTCCACGAACGCGATGAGATTCATTCTCCATCGTATCCATTCAAGTATAATTCTCATTTTATGATTAAAAATAATTTTTAAGAACTTGATATAAATATGGATATGAATAAGACACAACTTATCCATAACAAACATGGCTTATGTAACAAAACATATAAAAGAAAACGAGTAAGTTAACACACGAAACGACGATAATAATAAGATATTATTAACAAAGTAATGTTAAAAGATCATATATGATATCATATTAATTTATATGATTCTTGTATAATTTAATAACAACTATTTTACCATTATACGAGAGGTTAAACTACCCTCAACCCAGCAAAAGTACAAGGTAAGGGTTTATTTCACAATCTCTTCATTATCTGAGGTTGTTTATACGTAATTATCTACTGGGACCTCTTTATCATCCACATCCATGTTTTTTTAAAAAGTGTTTCAAAACATTCATACAATTTTATAGAATATGTGTTAAAGTCATTTATACCCTTGTTTGACTTTTTATAATTTTCTTATAAAGGAATCTTTCTGTCGTTTTCCAAACAAGGTCCTTTTTGACCTTTTCGACAAAATTAAGGTAAGAATGTGTTTTTAACATATACAATGGGGGTGGCTATTTACCACCATTATAAAATCTTCGAAGATTCCCTTACAATCTTAAAAGAATATTTTCAATGTAAATGTTTTCTTTTCTAATTATGTGACTTTTAAATTATTTCAAAAAAAGAGATATTTCTCCCAAATAGTGTTGATTTCATCTAAGTCAACATCCTTTGGTGGATTTTTAAGATTATTTGAAGTTGATTTATGATGATACAAAACAT
The DNA here is from genome assembly GCA_963277665.1 of Viscum album. Lineage (NCBI taxonomy): Eukaryota > Viridiplantae > Streptophyta > Magnoliopsida > Santalales > Viscaceae > Viscum > Viscum album. The sequence goes on from OY728133.1 coordinate 1,679,282,542, forward strand.
CCATATTGTATTGAAGGTTTTGTGATATGTTTGACTGTGGATGTGTTATTTTTATACCATTCATGGTTTATGGAGAAAGTATAGACATTTTGTTTGCTAGTTTTAATACGAATGTTGATGTTATGTTTAAACCCATTCATATGAGTAATGCATTGGACATAATATGTGACGGGTGGAGCCCGCTATAGCTCCTAGATGCAACGTTAGGTCACATGAGACAAACTAGTGTCTTGGAACAAGGACTTGGAAAAATATTATTTTTTACCTTGGCATAAGACGCTGAATATGTGGTTATGATAGTATGGCATTATGCATTCCATCATTATGAATGTGTTTATTGATATTTCATGTGATTATTAGACTAGTAGAATATCCATGTGAATAAGTTAATTGAATTATTTCATTTTAATTCTTTCATATTATTCTATGGTTAAAGTTTAAAAGGCTTTAGTTTTATTTATACATTGCCTTAAATGTTTATGCTTATTTATGTAAGTTTCTGCTATATTGTTATCCTTACTGGGCATCTGATCTCACCCCTTTCTATGTTTTATTTTTTCCATGATGTGAAGAAGTATTTTATGAGTGACCTGTAGGGATAGTATGAGGTGATATGAGTGTGGTCTATGGAGACAAGTTTTTGTTGTTGTTTTTCACTTTATGTTGTAATGTAAACTTTATGAATGTATCTAGTGATTCCAAGGCTACTAAACTAATCAGTCTTTCGGGACTTGATCTTTTATGATCATGCCAATGTTACGTAATAATGCACCAAATCTGGGTAACTGGTGTCGGGGAATTACATTATTACTAAGATAATCAATAGTTTTTGTAGAGAATTTGAGTTTTTGTTATTGGTAGTAGCCTATTCATGGTAGGCACACGGTTTAGTAAACTTTGTGGCGTAACCTAGGTAACCGTGCAATAGGTGTTGGATTCCAAAAGAAGATACCACACATTTAGTGGATATTAACTCAAACTTTCGAGGATGGTCTTGTGGTTTATACCCTCTTGGGGAGTATATACCACATTTTTGTCATGTGATTTTGTAAATATAGGGTCCAGATCGTGCATGTTTCCAAGATCTAATTATTTGTTGAAATTCCAAGTATTCCCTCTTAGTATTTTTATGGAAAAACAACTCCCCTCTTCTCCCTATATCTATATCAACCCTAAGGGGCCTCTCCCCTTGTTTCTGAGCCTCTACATTTCTCCCACAGTTTGGATATGGGGTTTATTCAAGGGTTCGGGATAGATCTTCCAGGTGTTTCCTCTCATCTCTCCTCCCACTTCCTCGTTCATTATGTTTTTCTTGGGTTCTTATCATCCTATGGTCTTTCATATCTAGTTCTCATGTTCACCTTGGTTAATCTTGGGGTTTTTTTATGTTTCATGTTGGTATATTTGGACTCATATAAACTTGAAATTGTTGTTTCAGGTGTGTGTTGTTGAAGCGCTTGTGGTTCGAGGTAAGTTTTCCCTACACCTGCCTTTTTAATTTAAGAATCCTTAATTTTATGGGTTTTCACCATTCTTGAATATTAAATATTGATATGGGATCCTTATAATTAGTTTTTAATGTGAAACTGGTTATTGCTTATATTTTCTGAAAATTTGTATTGTTTTGGTTATATTGTGCACACCAAGTGTTTGATAAAATCCCAGATTAGATTTCATGAGTGATTTTTGATATAAAAATCATTGTTTGACAGTGTAAATGAATTCAAGGTATTTTAAATGATGATTTTTGTTCCTTAAATGGGTTTCCCATGGGTTATGGATTTAAATGTAATGTGTATTTGGATTTCATATGTGGTTTGGCATGTGTTATTGGTGTGTGTTGCATTTGGAATTTTGTTAAGAATGGTTTTGGATTGAAAATTAAATGTGATTATTTTTTATATACTTTTTTTCAAAGTTGTTTAGAAATGGAAATGGGTGTTTTTATCCTCTTTGAGGAAATTTATTTCGTTATTTAAAGTATGAAGTTTATGTGAAATGTTCTTAAGGAGAGTTTGAAAATTTTGTGAAAATGGTGAAAATGTTTATTTTGAAAACTCTCCATTGATGATTCTATTTCTTTATTTATTTCAATGAGTGGGATTTAACTACTATAAAATCCTCATGGACCATTTAATTTTATGTATTGGGAGATCCTTGGAATATAATCCTGCACGATCTATGAGTGTTAAGGAATGATATGGATCATTGAGGTGATTTTAGTGATGCATGTTGTGTTAACCATTATATATGTGTATGTGATTTGATTCTATGTTGGCATAGATTTTCTCACCCTCTTTATATATGCTTACATATAGAACCTGGAATAGAAATTGAATTTGTTGAGAATGATTGTTGAACTAGTTTGATTACGCACTAGCTAGTGGCCCATATCAGGGGGATATTTTGTTATTATTGGTATAGGATTGGGCCCCCGGGCTGTGCCATGTGGGGTGTGGTCAAGTGTGTTAGGAAACATTGATGTCATTGAGGGAGGAATTATTTCCATGATGATTTAATATATATTAGTATGTTCTATATTATTCATGAGCTTCTAGGTTCTCCCAATTTCTATTGGAACATAGTTACTTACGATGGATGATCGATATACTCGGTTACTCTTGTGTGCCTATTTCCATTTCCCTTATTATGTGATTATTATAGTGTTATGATGTGTGGTTTGTTTCACAAAAGGTGATGATTTGGATCCAAATTTTTTATGGAAAAATTTTTTAATGTAAAAATATTTTATACTCACTTATGCTATTTTGAAACTAAGCCCTCACTTACCCCTTAAAAATGTATTTTTTCAATGGATACATACCAGGTTTTTTGAATGAAAAAAGTTAAATTGATTGTGATGTATTCTAAAATGGGAAATGCATGAAAAATAATAATTTTAATATTTTATTTCAAATTTGAGGTTTATGTTTCAATTATTTTAAAGTAAGATCATTAATAATAGATTTTTTGGGAACGCCAACTTTGTTTTAATACCCATGCCTATTGTTTTCTCTAGTTATTATCTTTTTATGGAGGTATAATCCTGGTCTTGATATCCATGGGTGATAGTTTTCTTGGTATTGGAGAGTGACCCTTGGGTTCACATAGAGAGGGTGTGTTTTTAGGTTTCTGTTTGGATTTTATTATATAGTTTGGTTGTGTTTTTTATCATTGTAAAACATTTTCATATGAATATTTTTATATATTGTCTTATCTTTTAATCATTCCTCTATTTTGTTTATTTATTTTCATTGGATGTAATCATTACTTAATCATTATATTGATGCTCGAAACTAGTTGTTATCCCATGGGGATCAAGAAGGCCCTTCGGCCCATGTTCCGGATTTGCTTCAGTGACAGGTTTTGGGTTGAATAGTGTTGGTCTATGAAAAAATATCATTAATATGTTTTCAAACATTCATATAAACAAAATTTAAGGTTTTCAACAGTTTTAATCCAAAAAAATAGATTTTCCGAATGTCAAACATCTTTTACATGAAAAATATTTTAAAACAAATCCTTGAATTTTATAAAATTTCACTTCTTTCAAAAACACCAAATCAAATTAAATTTTTTCTACCCCATTTAATTAGAAATATAAACACCAAGATTATTTTTTAAATAGTTTAGGAAAAAGGTTACCATTTTAAACTAAGCATTTTAAATGTAAATCTTAGTTCCTCTTTTACAACATAAAGATGGCATAATCAAAAAAATTGAAAATCAAAAATAAATATAAGTGGTATTAATGACCACAAGTGACTTTATCTTATTGTTAGATAACCATGATCCAATCATACCACTACTGTCGAGAATTATTCAGAACCATGTACCTAGGATCCAAATATTTTTTCAAACCTTGAAATCTCACCATGTACCACTAGTCCAACTCCCATTTCACCCCAAAACAAAATAAAGGTTGAAAAGAACACACAAATTCAATGTTAAAAATCAAATCAAAATAAAATACATAAAAAATGACTCCCCATGGTAGCACAAAGTTCGGTATTTGAAGTGTTGGGGAAACACTTCTTCATACCTACACACCATGTCTTGAAATCCCCATCTCTGATCTACATTTACATATCAAATTGAAAAGGGAGTTCTAAAACCTAATACCTATGAAGAACCTAGGCTCTGATACAATTTTTTAGACCATCTCTTAGACACCTCTAAATCGGGATCCCAGACTAGCTTATGATGTACTAGAAGGTCATTCCCAATCCCCATGGGCTGGCATAAGTTCATTTGAATTTAGGAAACACCATTTGGGAATAGTTTTCCAAAATTATACATTAATAATCACAATATATTCCCCCATATAAATATACATGAATCATTTTTAAGTCCTCTATCAATACCATTGTAAATAACATAAATGAAACAAAATAATAAATTAAAAATGTAAAAGCAAAGAAATCTCTCATACCACCTCTCCCACCACAGAAAAAACTCTTAAGATCCATCACTAAATCTCCACATATATATAATAAACCAAACATTAACAAAAGTGATAGAATAAAAGATCTATTTTGCAATTTGAATAGGTAATGTATGTAAAACAAGGTAACTAACATACCAACATGTGACTTTATAAGTCACCATCCAACCTCATACTAAACTGGATCCATGAGCAGTCAAGAGAAAAGATAGAACATTAAACTAAGATATTGTATATGAATGATAATGAGAGCTAAGTATCCCATGAACCACCTTTATTCATACTCACACATTAATAAAAGATCCATTTTCAAGCTAGTTTGAAAATATATTACAAACATTTATTTGGTTTTCAATTTTTAAACATGCCACAAGAGGACATCAGTTATATTAGATTTTCTAAAAGAAACCATGAAAACCAAGGTAATTTTTATAAGATCTCAATTTAATTAATTATTAATTTTCATAAATATATTTATTATAATTATAAATAATATGATAATTTTATATGATTTTTCAATCTGATAACTAATATTTTTATTCTAGAAACAAATTTTTCCCTGAAAAATATGGTTTTATTTCAAAATTCTATTTATAATATTTAAAATTTTAAATTGATAAAATTAAATTAATTTTGGGAATATTCATATAAAAATTATCTTAATGTGAATTTATGATATTTTTCTGAAAAGAATGTGTTTTGAGTGAATAATGGAAATAACATTTTTTTCAACAACTATTATATCATTTCAAGTAATTAAAAATTAAAATTTGTTTTTGGATTGGTTTTATAGAAAAAAAATTCAAATTTCATTAAAAAAATCCAAATTATTCCCTAGGAATTAGTATTATTTTTTATTTTTTATTTTTTATAAAATCATTTTTATTGTTAATAATGACATTTTCAAAAAAGTACTTCTCATTGCAGTTTGCGCACATATATTGAAAATTTATTTTTGAATATTATAAAAACAAATATTTAAAAATGAATTTAATATTTTGAATTAAGAGATTCAAATTTATTAATATGGTAAATTTCACTTTTTTCATAATGAATAGTTTCCATGGTTATCACCTTAGTAAATATTAAAAAGGATAAAATGGGTGTGGGGGTAAACTAAGAGATAAGAAATAAGATATCTCTGACACAACGATAAATGTGGATTGATGAGTGTATTTGTACCTTAAACGATTATTAATTTTAGTTTTTTTAATTTTTTTCAACATGACCATTAGAACAAAAAATATATGAATTTGATGTTTTAAGTATTTACAAGAATGTTACTCCCCTCACTTATAATAGGGCAACTCCTCTAGTCACTTATTCACAAATTATGAGCCACTTATATTGGAAAATACCTTTAAAACCCCATACCAAATATCTTCCCCACATCCTAGAGTACCTGTTATTCTTAAAATACTACTTATATAAGGATTATAATGTATTCTAAATAGAGATATCCTACATGGAGGTATTGGTCCAAACCAACCTATTTTATTTTTTTATCATTATACCTCCTTAAAATATTTTCTAACAACTATAAAATAATTAAATTTTTACATTATATATACTTAAATGTTATTATTTTGATGAAAAAACACTTTTAAATATCTTTTTAATCCTATGTGAAATGAAATCATTGCTTGTGTGTGTGTGGACTACCACCTCCACTAAGAGATGTGTTTCATTTTCCATCAACAACTCAAATGGATACTTATAAATATAAAATTAATGAGTATATAATTTTATTATATATTTATTATGATTATTCAAAGATAATATATTACTTACCTTCTTACCATTACCATCTATTAGAAACTCAAAATGTTACTCATGTGTACGTCTGGAATACCACCTTCACAAAACGATGTGATTCAATTTTCATTATAGCCTCACATGGTTGTTCGTAAGGATTCAAATAATGAATAATTTTAAAATTTATAACATATATATGATTATTAGAAACTAAAATATTATATAACTTATTTATTTTAAATCCAGTGGAAAAATAGAAATGTCTCTCATGTTCTTGTGCGGATTACCGCCACCATTACCTGAAATATTTCATTTTACACATACTCATTCCATGGATGGTTATAAAAATGTCTCTAACATATAAAAATAATTATTTTTTCATGATTAATATTTTCGTATTATTTTACCATGATCCTTTTGACCTTAATCAACCCACCGATGTCATTTTGGATTTCAAAACTAAACGTCCTTAAAACATCCAACGTGAACTTTACCATTTTATTAACTAAATAAAACATGGAAAAAAATTAAAATAATAAGAATAATGATGAAATAATTAACATCAAAATCTTTCTTAAGATAGTATAAAATTAATATAATTTTATTATACATGAGGGTATATGCACAAATGAAACGATCTGATAAATGTGGTATGAAACTTCTTTTTGAAAATCATGTTGAAATTTTTTCCATTCTACTATTTTTCTGCCATGTCAATGTGATTTTAATTATTTAAATAATTTTATTATTTATGATTAAAAAATTTCAAATGGTTTTTTACTAGATTTACTTTCATTAAAAGGGATTAAAAAGTAATTTTTTCCGCATTTTCAATATGGGTTATATTTTATTTATTAAAAGTATAAAAAAAATTAACATATATGGTTTGATATTTTTTTACCATCATATTCGATCTTAATTATTAGTATATTTTTTAAATTTAAAATAGTTTTTAAAAGAAATTTGTACTCATGATCTTTTGGGAATTTTTAATTTATAAAATCTTTTTCGAAGGAAATGGAAATTTATTATCATTAATATGAGATAACTTAAAGTGTTATAGAATATAGAATTGAAAAATATTTTAAATGAATGTTTTTTTTTGAGTGTAAGATATATGTTTTTTATTAATTCTATGATTTTGGGAATTCTTTATGAATTATGGGTTATCTGATATACCATAGATGATTGGTGGGACCGATATATCTATCTAATGTGTTGGGTAAAGTGATGGCATTTACTGATGTTAGGTTACTTTTAAAAGATGTGGGAATTATATAGTTAGGTGGTTCCATTATAAGGGTTCTTTTAAGTGTGAATTTAAGGATAACATTACAACCTACCTACCTAATATTCTTGTAATATTTTATAAATTCAATCTATCTATTTAAAAAGGTATAAAAATGAGATTCTATTTTTGAAAAATGTTTATAACCATTAAAAAATTTGAAAAGATTGTTTTTCAAGGAATATTTTTTATGAGTATTCATGTTTCCCAATAAACCATTAAGATTATTACTTTTTTCCTTTATGAATTCATATTAAATTTTTTTTAAAATAAATGTAGAAATTAATTTCTTTTCATGGAAATGAAAACAGATATTTGATCTCAATTTTTTAATGTTAAAAAGTCAAACATTCTTTTGGATTTTTGATGTCTAAAAATAGAAAAATGGTTTATTTTATTTTATATAACTTATCGATATTTTATTATTTACCAATATTTTAAAAAAACACATTTTTTGAGGATTCATTGGAATATTAATAAATTTTGAGTTCTAGTTATGGGATTCACATTGAATTAAGAAAGTGTTACTTTATAATGAACATGTTTTAAGGAAAAATGGAAAAATGTATCACAATTTTCACAATATAAATTAACTCAATTCCTAGTTCTATAAAACTAAAAACCTATAAATATATTTAGTATATAAGCCATGAAATATTCACTAAAAATCAAGTAATTTATGAGATAGTTAGGTATAGGTCATTATAGTTGATATTCGATCAAGGGTTTAGATAAATTTACAAGTCTGTATAATGTTAAAAGACACTCTAATTATACTATAATTTATTGATATATTATCAAGTGATTTATTTTTAAGATTTCCATATTTCTTAATCTAATATATGTTTATTTAGAATGGTTTCACATGTGTAAATAGATACATTGAGGTAGAAAGAAATATAGAGGATAATATCCTTCTAAAATAGATACTTAGAATGATTTGAAATGGAAAATAGAATTTTGTAGTCATATTAAATCAGTCGATGATGGATATTAATGGATGTAAAAATGAATGAGAGAACCCAAATTTTATATATAAGAATATTTCTATATTAGATCATTTCATGAAACAATACCCTCTATATTTTTGTGGATCCTTAAATATGTTTAAATTTAAAGGATTTATTAACACTTTGTAGAAAATATTTGAAATTTTGGGTTTTTTCAAACCATCAAAAGGTAACCCTTTATGTATATAATTTTAAATGTGAATCTGACCAATGATGGTATTTGATTAATAACACAAAGGAAAATGAATAAATTGATGTCACAAAATGGACTTTATTTAAATATATCTTTTTTCAACAGTATTTTCATTAAGTTAATCAAATTATAATGGATATAAAATTACTAGTTTTTTATAAATATTAGGGGGACTGTTGTACTACTTATGAAGTTAATTTAACTAGTATGACCAAGTGTGAACAAAATTTTACACTGGAAAAGGATACAAAAATTGATCAATTTTACTTAGGATTGAATCCATGTTTATAATGTGATGTGGTAACTCATGATTTCAAAATTTATGAGTAAATTTTGTGTTGTGATAAGAAATTTGATATAGAGTTTATAATTTTTATAACAATAAGAATAATAAATAATCCATGTTGTATTAAATAGGGATGCATTCATCAAATAAACCTAACGGTAAGAAAATTAAATTACCTTACTCTGATATGTGTTGTAAGATGAATTCTAGGGAATGTATTATGAAATCTATGAGTTTTTACTAGTGTGGAAACTTGATATACAAGGCTCCTAATTGTTAATAAATGTTAATGATCAAACTAGTAATGAAAATCATGATGTGAATTGTTTTACTTGTAATTAGTTGGTAAATTATGTGAATGAGTTTCCAAAAAAGACTATGAAGGATAGTGATCATCAAGACAGTACACATAATGGCGTGTAAAATGCATTACTTATTTTTAGTCCATCATGTAAAGTAGTGATAAGTACATTACTTATTTATTCTATGAATTTAAATGTCATGTTTTATTCTTGATCTATAAATTATTTTATTTTGGAAACATTTTCTAGTAATCATCTCATGATATTAAGACAAAACATTAGGTAAAATCTCTTGATGGTTGTGTTAAAGTAACATTTATTTATGTGAACATTATGATAATCTTATTTGGAATAAATTTACCTTTAAATTTAATTTTCTTATCCTTAGTAGAGTTTGACATTATTCTGGGTATGGACTAGCATTTAGTTTATAATGAAAAAAAAATTATAGAGATAATTAATTCATTTTCAATCCTTATATTGAATTCATTTTGTATATAAGTATGAGTTAATACCTTTGATATCATATATCAAGAAGCTGATAAATTTATTAAATATAAGAAGAAAAAATTTCTTGTATATATTATTTAAAATAAGGAAACCATTCAAATTAGTGATGTTCTAATTCTAAATGAATATATGGATGTATTTCCCAATGATTTTTCCAGTTTTATTCATGATTGAGATATTAAATTTATTGTTTCTTTATTTCATGATGTTGTGCTAATTTCGAACCCTCCTTATTGAATATCCCTAGTTGAGTTTTTAGGATTCAAGAAAATGTTACATGAGTTTTTGAAAAGGGTTTCATCAGCCCCAACACTTCATCTTGGGGTCCTCATGTTTTGTTTTTTAAAAATAATGATGGTTCTCTCATACTTTTCATAGATTATAGAACAATAAAAAATATTAATCTTAAGAACAAGTATCGTTTTCCTCATATATATGTCTTGTTTAATTAGATCTGGGGGCTAAAAAAATTTCAGAGATTTATCCCAGTTTGTGTAGCATCAAATAAAATTTATGGAAGCATACATTCAAAATTTGGAATTCTGGACTTGGTATGGCCTTTATAAGTACATTGGTTTTTTCCATTCAGGTAAAGAAATCCACACAATATATTTCTAGATTTAATTAATAGAGTTCTCCCTAAGTATTTAGATAAATTTTTGGTTTCATTAATTGCTGATATTCTGGTATATTCTAAATTCTAGGAATATCATGACAAATATCTCATGTTTTTTTTTCAAATGTAAAAATAACAGAGTTTTAATATAAAATTAGTTAAATATAGATATTTTTATAGTATAGTTATTTCCTTTGACATATTTTTTCCTAAGATGGAATAATATTTGACCCTGTTAAGGATAAATTGGTGTAAGAGTGACTATGACAAAAAATGTTGTATAAATTTGATGCTTTCATCAGTTATTGGGTTACTACCTCTAGATTGTTGAAGTCTTTTCTTGGTTATCTAACCTACAAACCAAGTTAACATAAAAAATGAGTTATGTATATTTAGATAAAGGAATGTGATGAATGTTTTAATGAATTGAAAAGAAGATTTGTTAATTCTCCTTTGTTAGACATTCCATCTAGAAATAAGAATTATTTATTTATAGTAATGCTTATTTAAAGGGGTTTGGTTGTGTCTTGATGTAAAATGATCTAATTATCATCTATTTATCTCATAATTTGAAACCCTATTTTAAATATATCTCTCTATATGACCTTGAAAATGTTGTAACAATTTTTTTCAATAAAAATATAGAGGCATCATTTATATGGGGAGAAATGTTAAATATATGTTGGTCATAAATTTTTAAAGTTTATATTATCTTAAAAATAATTCTTTATGAGGTAGAGAAGATTACTAGAAATGATTAAGGATTATGATGTAACAATTCACTATCATCTAAGTAAAGCAAGAAAGGTGGTCTATTCCTTGATTATAAAAGATCATGCGCCATTAACTATGCTATGTTTAGAAAATTATCCTTTGGTTAATGATTTAATACATGGTTCCATATAAATAGTGTTTGTAGAAAATCAATCCCTTTTGGATTAGTTTGTTGTGTATTCATCTTTTTTAGAAATAATTAAGGAGGATCGTAAAGAAGATCATGGTTTATAAAAAAGAGTAGAATTGGTTAAAAAGAAGTATCCTAAGTTTAATGTTAATAGAGAAGTTGTTATACAATTTGAAAAGAAGTAATTTATTCTGAGTGACTGTCATGTGAAGAATAAATTATTAAATGTGGCATAGGACTATTTATTTTCTATTTATATTTATAGAACATTGATATATAGATACCATTAGAAATATAAAGAAGATATAGTTTATTTTACCATGAAATATTTAAATATTTAGTAGTTTAAAAAGAACAAGAACTACCAGAGGTGATTACTCATCGCTTTTCAATTCTAGAATTGAAATGTGATAACCTATGCATAATAGTTTTTCTAGGATTACCAAAAATATTTTGAGGTGATAATATGATTTGGGTTATCTTTACTATTTAACCAAATCTTGAAATTTTATGCCTATTCAGGATACTATACTTTCGATTTGCTTTTTTGAATTTTCATAAAGATATAGTCTGGTCATATGGGGGTACTTTGTCAAATTTATTTGATAATGATACCTATTTTATATCAAATTTATTTAAAATGACTTCAAAATTTGATGGGTACTGAATTACATTTCAAAAAACCATTCGATCCTCAATATGATAAAAATTCAGAGCCTAAAATTTATAATTTAAATAATATTTTTAAATCGTGATCAATATATTATCAAGGAAGTTTAGATCAATATCAAAATTTATTTTAATTTTCTTATAATAAAAATCATCATTCCTACATTCAGTTAACAATTTTTATGGAATTATAAGGAAAGCGGTGCCAAAATCCATTGTATTGGGACAAATTCCTTGAAAGGAAATTGTTTGGACCATAATTCATAGCAATTATTGTTGAGAAGGTAAAAATGATTCATAAACAAATGAGGAAAACAAGAGAATGAAAAATATTTATATAGATAACTGGTGGAAAGATATTTTATTTGAGGTAGGTGACCATATATTTCATAAAATATCTCCTTGGAAATGTGTAATGCATTTTAGAAGAAAAGAGAAGTTGAGACCAAGGATCCTTAAAAACTATGAAATTTAATAAAAATTGGGATTATATGCTTATTGTGAAGCTTTACCTCTAATATTATCTTAGGTACGTGATGTGTTTCATGTTTCATTTTTAACTAAATAACACTAGTGGAAATATATATTTCTACTTTGGCTTTATTTAACAATTAATGTTAGTTTTTACCTGATTTTTATGAATGAGGGGACATAAATAATATTTTCAATGTTGATTTAAATAAAAAAATGTCTAAAAATTAACTACAATGTGAATTTAAAAGATTTTTCAATGTTGGTTAATAAAAAATGATATCAAAAATACGTTTCTAGGCCATTTTTAATGTACAAATGACATGGAATAGTTAACATAAATATTTTCTTATCGGTTTTAAGTAAAACATACATTTAATGTGTTGTTATTGAACATGGAAAAACTATAAAAAAAATTGAGGTCGGTTTTCAATAAAAATTGGCATTGAAATCATTTTTTGGCATCAGTTTTTACAGAAAAAAAACGTTGAATGTCCTACATCAAAATTGATATATTAATTTTGATGTCGGTGTTCTATAATAAATGGTGTATAATGATATTTTTGACCACATTGTTTAGAGAAAACTAATTTCATAAGTCATAAATGATTTTTATGTTAGATTTTCGACGACAATTTCCAATAAAAACAGATATTGAAAGTGTGAACATTTACTTTTAACATTAGTTTAAAAAAACAAGGAATGATTAAAAAAATTAAAAAGAGTGGATATAAAAACCCCACATTCTAAAAACCAATTAAAAATATACAACAAAAAAACATAGAATGTACAATAAAACAACATATATAAATATATATAACATATTTTAAAATGAAAATCAGGTATAGTGTCATTCCAATTAAAACTATATTCATGCATCATGTCTATTTAACGATTTTTTCCAAAATGAATAAGAATTATATAAATAAATAATTTCATTCCACTACTGGAAACTTTTATGAATCAATGTAATCATCATGTACCATTCACATTGTAACACATAGAATGCCCTGTTTGAGTGACCACATTATCATAAAAATCAAACAAAAATTATTTCAAAATTAAAGAATTTATTGTTAGATAAAATATTAATCTATACTTTAATATAATTAAAATATAAAATTACACAATAGTTTTCATATATGGATTATAAATAAGATTTATTTTCCTACAATGCCAAAACATTGTAAATATAAACCATATATTACTTTTCAGAAGTTACAAAAAAAGAGCCAACCACATAGTTATTAATATATATAAATGAAAGACTTCTAAATAAATTTAAAATTATAATTTTTTTCTATAATAATACATATATATGTATTTTCTTATGATGGAAACATTCCATGCTCTAACAAATTATTGTTCACAATATTAGTTCTGAACTATTATATATATATTAATCAAAAGGAATAATTGACCATCATTCTAATATTTGCTGAAGAAATTAGAGTTCAATGCCAATATAATATTAGTTATAAAATAATATTTTGATTAATAATTGTAGTTAATGTTAATAAATATAAATTTTGTATAGTACATATCAGTTTAAACTAAAACACATACATTCATTAGGTAACATTAATTCATAACTGATATGAAATATTATTTTTTATACATGAGTTAAAATGTTAGTTCTTATATATATATTGATATCAGTTTGTATATTTTTCAATTTACATACATCATGTATCATTTTGTAAGAAAATATAGGTCAAAAAGAAAACCAATAAAATCAAAACAATAACTTGAATAAAACATTCCAAATGATGAATAATTTCTTTATTCCAAGTGAAGGAAATAGAAATAATGTTAGTATTATTTTTAACCCCACATGTTTTGATTACCATAAATGAAAAAAGAAATTTTAATTATGCATTTTTTAGAGAATATGCTAATGAAAATAAAAAGATAAAAAGTAATTTTTTAACACATTAAATGAAATAAAAGGAATAATAATTATAAATTTTTTGTGATTAGTCATCATGAATGACTAGTAACAAAGACCCTAAAATACACATAGGGAATAACTATTGAACATAGATGTAGAATAACACCACAGACACAATATTAGGGTTACAAAAGAGGATGAACTATAAAACATATAACCCACATTAGAAGTTGTGTATAAAATTAGAGGTTTAGTAATGTAAGAGAACCAGTACTAAAACCTATGATTGAAGTTACAAAGGATGAGATGTATATTTATACATGTGATGAATGTTGAATGTGATGAGCTTCTCATTTATTGGAGGTGTATGATGAAACTGTTGTAGTGAAAAAATAACATGAAAATATAAAATATCACACAAACACATACAAATATATATATATATATAATAAAAAAATATATTATCTAATATAACTTATATTTAAAAAATATTTCATGTAATTGAATTTATTTTTCTTATATATCGATAAATTATTACTTTTAAAAAAATTTACTTGATCTATATTTTAATATATCAATTAACAAAACATATGTAAAAAATAATAATTAAGAATAAATAATATATAAAAAGGAATAAAACATACTTCTTTAATAATTTATGTAACACCTCGACCCTAGCTACACAGATTCGGTGCATTATTACATAACATTAGCATGATCACAAAAGATCAAGTCTCGAATGATTGATTAGTTTAGTAGCCTTCGAATCACTAGATACATTCAAAAAATTTACATTATAACATAAAGTGAAAAAACTACAACAACATCTTCCATAGATCACACTCAAATACCCCATACTATCCCTGCAAGTCATCCCTAAAATACTTCTTCACATCCTGGGTAAAATAAAACATAGGAAGGGGTGAGCTTAGATTCCTAGTATGGATAACAATATAGCGGAAACTTTCATAAATAAGCATTAACATTTAAGAAAATGTATAACTAAAACAAAAGCCTTTTAAACATGAACATCAGCATAATATGGAAGAAATAAAATGTAAAAATACCATTTACATATTCAGATGGATATTCTTCTAGATTTAATATTCACATGCAATATCAATAACCACTTTCATAATGATGGAATTCTTAATGCCAGACTTTCATAACCACATAATCAAAACCTTTTGCCAAGACTACAAATAAGATTTTTTCAAAGCCTTGTGCCAAGACAGTAGATTATCTCATGAGACCTACAGATGCATCAAGGAGATATAGCGGGCTCCACCCGTCACATGTTAAGTTCAATGCATTCTTATATGAACAGGTTTAAACCTAACATTAACATTCATATTAAAACTAGCGTACGAAATGACAATACATTCTCCATAAACCATTAATGGTATAAAAATAACACATACACAGTCAAACATATCACAAAACCTTCAATACAATATTGATGTTTTGTATCATAATAAATCAACTTCAAATAAGCTTAAAATCCATCAAAGAATGTTGGAATAGATAAAATCAACACTATTTGAGAGAAATATCTATTTTTTTGAAATAATTTAAAAGTTGCATAATTATAAAAGGAAACATTTACATTGAAAATATTTTTTTAAGCTTGTAAGGGAAGCTTCGACGATTTTATAATGGCTGTAAATAGCCGCACCCAATATATATGTTAAAAAAAGACATTCTTACCTAAATTTTGTCAAAAAGGTAAAAAGGACCTCATTTAGAAAATGACAGAAAGATTCTTTTATAAACATATTATAAAAATTCAAAAAAGGGTATAAATGACTTTAACCCATATTTTATAAAATACTAAGAATGTTTTGAAATACTTTTATATGAAACGTGGATTTGGATGATAAAGAGGTCCTAGTAGATAATTATGTATAAACAACCTCGGATAATGAAGAGATTGTGAAATAAACCCTAACCTTGTACTTTTACGTAGTTAAGGGTAGTTTAACCTCCTATATATTAATGAAATAGTTGTTATTAAATTATAAAAGAATCATATACATTAATATGATATCATATACGATCTTTTTTACATTGCTTTTTTAATAATATCTTATTATTATCGTCGTTTTGGGTGTTAACATACACATTTTCTTTTATATGTTTTGTTACATAAGCCTTGTTTATTTTGGATAGGTTGTACCTTATTCATATCCAAAATTATATCAAGTCCTTAAGCATTATTTTTAATCATCAAATGAGAATTATACTTGAATGGATACGATGGTGAATGAATCTCATCGTGTTCGTGGAGATGGTAGTCCGTATGTACGCACGAGCGACAATATCATTATTTTGATATTAAAATGATATATAATTGGATGTTATATCATATATACATAATAATTATCATGTTATTTTTATTATTTAAATGAATTACACATCAATATTATACCCATCGAAATAATAATGTATTGAATAACAATTACACCGCAACATGGAGACAGTAGGTCGTACGTACGCACGTATGGTGACATGTCATTCAAAGGATGGGTAGAATACTGAATATGGTTGTAACATATTTATAATAACATCACAGTATATAGAATATACTAAATTTATTATTTTATATTAGAAATAACAAAGAAAGAAGAAGTTGAAGAGGAAAGGAACTTGAAAGAGGTGGTGAGATTTTTACCTCTTCTTCGGGTTCTTCCTTTTGATTAGATCAAAAGGTATACTTAAGTTGAATTTTGTATCAAACTAAGGGCTCCAGGTTAAAGTAAGGGAATTTGAAAGGATATTTGGGCATGGGATGGCCAATCCAAATTGATTTTAAGGTGTGAATTAGAGGGAAGGGGGAGTGCCCTTTTATAAAAGGGGTGAGGGGCACCATAGGAAAAGCTGAAAATATTATTTTAGAATAAATTTGTATTCAGTTTATAATGGCTCAAAACTAATTTATTTTGAGGATAAGGTGGGGATGGGTAGAAAAAAAACTCAAACAATGGGTTTTAGATAGGTTTTGGTCACATTATTAACATTATAATTTAGTTTTAACTCAAAGGTAATTAGTTTGACATTTACCATGTCTCTTTCTATTTTTATATTATATGGTTAATATACTTACTATAAACATCCAAGAGCCCCCAAGTGGTACATTAATGATACAAATATCATTATACAAGTCTTTTGGACAAACCGCAGATTTTTAGGAATAGAATATCAATTAATAATATAATATTTGTTTTAAAAACTCTTTTATGTCAATTTTGACACTATTGGGTATTTTCTTTTTGATAAGTTCATAACAGGATTATTACTTCAAAAAAATTTATATAATAAATTATAATATGTCATATTAACCTATAAAATTAGTGGAATTTATAAAATTCTCAAATTACATTTATTTGGATATTTATAATATCAATTATTTTAATATTTCATTAATTAGGTAAATACTGCATCACCATTGTTTTATAAATAAATTAAATTATTTAATGTCTATAAATTTTAAATAAAATACGATTAGGTAGGAAATTGTTTTAGATGTCTAATGAGTATTATAATCAAATGTATCTTCTGTATCACCCAATATTAAAAAGGTTTTAGTAATTAAACTTTGATTTTAACTCTTTTAACTCTTCTTTGAATTAAATAATAATAAATGTCTTAACCTAATCCAAGTGGACTAAAGAGGTTCATATTTTATTACTAATGTTTCTTTTGGTCGATCTATACTTATCAAAAAGAATTAGGACATGTGTTAGGGTAATAATAATATCATTTTACCCTTAATTACCCTATTTACTTTTAACTGTGGTAAATAAAAGTAAAAAAGTAACTATTCACCAAAACTTATTTCCATCATATTGAGACACATTTTTATTACTGATATAAACCATGTCTCTTGGAATTTTAAAATTCCACTCACAGAATCTGTAAAATTATGTTTTATGTGAATTTGAAAATTCTCCTATGAGGTGGGTTAAAGACGGTGAAATGTTCTATAAAATTTTTATATATCTAAAATTATTATAAATTTAATCCAATGAATTACATTGAAATTATATAGGCATTATGTTTCTATTTTTATAAAAAATAAATTTAAATAAAATTAATAATTATTCAATAAAAAAATTCAGTTTTAAACTATAACTCGGTGTTTTTCACTATTTATCCAAAATTGAAAGTTTTCAGAAAAATACCAAACATTCACCCTAAGATAATTTCGATATAATGAATCCAAAAATGAAGACCATTTTGAGAAATAAAATTTACAATATTTTAAAAAGTGGGTATTTTTATTCATAACTGCTAGTTTGATTGGTTGTGGTTTGTAAGAACTCAAAGTTACGTACAACACACGCTACTATATTATTCAAATTGAAGCGCACTATGGAATAATGGGGTGTTACAAATTGTAAGATATTTATGTACTCTATATAAAACATTAACTGAAGGCAAAGAACAACCATATAAAATCAAACATAATATACCAACTAAAAGCATAAAACAATTTGTATAAATTCAAAATTAATTAATTTTAATTAAATTGGACATACCAAAAACATCTAAAACTTGTAAAAAAAACTAAATATATAAAATTTATGTAATCAAATATTGTAAAATTACTCAATTTTTAAACATTATCTAAAACTGTAATACCTAAATATTTAACCCGTTATCTACTATGAAGATTTTCTAATAAAACCTTAACCATTTATAATGTGGATGAAAACCCTGTAAAAATAATTAGAATATAGAAAATAAAATAATAAAATGATTATTGAAATAATAATTTTTTAACCTTTATTAAAATAGATATAACTACAAATTTAAATAAAAATCATACTTGAGAAATAGTTTTCAAACAAACTACTAATATCGAAAAGTTCTTCTTTCATTTACAACATGGTATCATTGAAAATATTTAATAAAAGTGAATATTATATTATTAATAAATAAAATATTTGTATATAAAACGTAAAATAAATAATATAACTAACCATATCAAATTCATTTGTTGATACATTTATTAATTTCATATACATGAATATTAAAATATATTAACTACATTCCACTTATCCTTTTTTATGATGAAACTTCGGTTATAAAAAATTAACTTGAAAAAACACCATATAAATACATATCCAAAGCCAAATATTTTAAAATATAAAATATATTTACCATTACATACTTGTATTGGACTATAGTTCGCCTCTTTATCAATAAGTGATCTTTATTAAACCGTTTCATGGACAACATTTTCAAATTTATCAAATAAAAAAAATTTATAAACAATAAGAAATAAAAATAAACTTATAAAAAATAATAAAATTTAATTTTCTAACAAGATTCAAATTGTTTTATATACAATTCCAAATAAAGTGAAAACCAAATATAATATTCATTCTTTTATATAGAATACTCCTAACATGCAATGAACTCTATAATATAAAAAGTTAGAAATTAATAAAATTATAATGAATATTACTTCATAATCACATTAGTTTACTTACCCATCATGGAATAAAAAAACATATCTCAATATCCATATTTTATATTATCTCACATATATATATATATATATGAAACTCTTGAAGTTGTTTTCAATCATTACATAGCCATTGAAATGAATTCTGGTTCTATAAGTCTATAAACACTAGTGGTCTCATTTTGAATAAAAAGTATATATAGATAGCTTATTAAATAAGTAATTTAGTAAGTCACTTGAAAGAATATTTATTTAAATAAAGAAAAATGGAAACATAAATTTATTTGCATGGAAAACAACTAAAACATGAAAACACAGATCTTCTAAAAAAAATTAGATCATTTATATATTTTATAAATATTCATAATGGGTAGTCACTTCCACATATATCAAAATTCATCTAAAACTCATAAATATTATTCATAGAAGAAGAAAACAAGTGTAATATTTTTTGTCCATCAAAAATATCACCAATAACTGAAGTTGTTGGTTCCTGAACCTTTTGTTTCTTTTTTACTAATTTATTTTATATTAGATAATATTATATAAATTAAACGGTAGAAAACATTATAAATTATTTTTTATCAAATGTAAATAATTTTTAAAAAGCACATACCTTGTATGTAAGATAAAAAATAAGGCTATCTGGATAAATTAAAAAATTACTAATAAAATCTCTAACACTAGTAACCTCCTCGATATGAAATGGTAGAAAAATGGTTTTATAAATAATATCCAATACATATATTCTTACCTAACCCAACTGCATAGGCTAGTGATGTATAGAATCCAAAAAAAATAGTTATTCCTTCATAGGCTACAATATGTACACGGGGAACTCTTCCATAAAACTCGCAGTATATGGTTGGGTCCGAATGAGAATTTGGAGGATCTGAGTAGGTAGGATACATAGGCTTTCCATGCTGCACAGGCTACCCAAGCTTCAAAAGATATTATTGTCTTGTCAATTGTTCCAAAAATGTAATGCACCTCTATTTTAATTATATCATCCATGTACTATTTTAGTTATTTCATCATATCATTTAGAGAATCTATTTCTTTGTCTCATGATTTCTTACAATGATTACCCAAAACATTCCAAACACTAACACCCACCACATATCTTCTAACACAGAGAGGATTTTCTGGATTTTCTAATGTATTAGCTAGGATATCCATCCTTCCCTAAGGGATAAAATTAATCTATATTTATTTCTCTAAAGGACATATTGAAATGAAACATTAAAATATAATTTTAGTGTTAATTTTAAAAACACTAACATTCATGTCAAATAAAAATTCATTTCTTCCAATTTTTCCAGATACTTCATTAGATTACTTTTTAAGAACTTTTCATTTTTTTTTCTTGCTATTTTCCATTTTCATGGTGAGTGGGGGGATATAGTGGCCCAAAAAATACCTGTAGAGACCCAAAGCTTGACGTACATGGACATGACATTACATTTTCGGAATACTTGTTACATAATGAAAACAAACACACAAGGACCGTAATAGTTTAGTGTCTTTGGAAACTCGGAGAAATAATCTTCTAATCATGGTGAAAGATCTTCAACATCTCCCATAAAGATCTTCCCCTTGAGTTTTCTAACCTAAAACCTATCTTTGAATCCTGGGGAAAAGAAAACATATAAAAGGGTGAGCTCAAATGCTCAGTAAGGGTAAGCATAAAGATCATGAAATAATCCATAAACATTTGAATGAAAAAACTTGAACATAAAATCCGAACATTAAAATCATGAGCAAAGACATAAATCTTAAAAGTACGTAAGGCATATATAATAAAGGAACATAGAATGGGAATAAAACATGTAATTTGTGGCATCTTTTAAGCACTTGTTATGATTTCCATAGTATCCAAGGCATTGCTGCTAAGACCATCTTAGTGGACAAAGTCCCTTTCTGAATCGAGTTCACTCCTCGTTCCAGTCCTGAACTGAATCGGATTAACATACCATTCCATCCATGTCTATCTCATGAGATATAAATCTTTACCAAATTAATTGGAGGGAGATATAGGTCTCACCCATCTCATAATTAAATCATTCTTACTTGTGCCACAAAATAAACATACATCATTCATAATAACCCAACGAATAAAATGGGTTTCATAAACATCATCACATCATCACATAATACATATAAAAGAAATGGATATCATTTAATAATAAGAAAAGTGAAACCATTTAAATCATAGAGACATTATACTTGAAACATACACTTATGAAATATTGTTTTCTAAGATGGAAAATGTTTTTGATAAAACCCTTGAAATGAATTCTTGAGGAAAATATCCTTTCTTTGTAAAAAACATTTTCCTTTCACAAAATGTCATGAAATTTTAAAAGAAAAGGATTTTGTTGAAAATAGACATGAAATCATTTTGAGTAATCTTCATGAAAATAAGGCTTTATAAAACCGTAAAAATCATTTCATGCCGTATAAGTTAAAAAAACATTCGTCTTGTAATTTTGTCAGATAAGTCAAAATGTACCTCGTATTGAAAACGAAAAAATATTCCTTTCAACCCATGTGTTAAAAGGGTAAAATTGACTTTAAACATACATGGATGAATGTTAAACATTTTATAAAAACATTTTGAGAAATTATTGACATGGATGATAAACATAACCCCAGTAAATACTTACGCATAATCAATCTCGGATAAAGAAAATGAGATTGAAATGTTATCCCTTACCTTATGTCTGATATGCTTCGTATGTATCCGAAACTCCTGTATAATGATTTAAATAATGTCATAGACTTATTACAGAATCATATTCATTGTTATGAAATCATATATGGTTCACTTATGATTTTATATTACTTGTTCTTTTGTAAATTCCATGTTGACAAATCGTTTCATTTATCGTAAGCGTTTGGACTTGTTGTTCTTGACATTATTATTCCTTATATCATGATTTACTTACTTCCAGAATATAAAACATGATATATATATATATATATATCATATATATTCAGTATATATATATATATATATAATTGATAGATAAATGAAATGAAACACACCGTTCTTGGAGACGGTAGTCCGTACGTATGCATGAACGCTATTTTCCTATCCTTATTGTCTTGAATGGAAGTAAGTAGATGACATACATATATATATAGATAAATCCAGTAGATTTACCATGTCATATATTTCATTATTATACATTATATATACTTTATAATCATTCTTGAATGGTTAACATGGAGAATGAATCTCATCGTGTCGTAGAGACGGTAGTCCGTACGTACGCATGAGTGATGATATCAATCCCATGGTCGTGGAATTGTGTTTAAGTGTATGTATACTATTTAATTATCAATATAACTTTAGAATAATCATATATAGTTACTCATTACACCATTATACCCATCCAATTAAGGTGGTGGCGGAAAATAGATTACACTACGGCGTGGAGACGGTATTCCGTATGTACGCACGCGCGGTGATTTCATTTTTCCGTAGGATGGATAGAAGGTGATTTAGGTTTGTTTCATATTTATAATAACATATCAGTATATAATTAATACATATGTTATTACTTTGTCATTAAATAACTAAAGAATAAGAAGTTGAAGAAGAAATAAATTGAAAAAGATCGGTAATGGATATTACCTCTTTTTGACGCGCATTTTCTTAACCTCCTCTTAGAGAACTAAGGATGGTCTTTGAAGAAGACGAGGACCTCTAGGATGATACTAGGGAAGTGGAGAAGAGATTTTGGTAGGTTTTTTCCGAGCTTGAATGCTCAAATTGGGGTGATGAGGAGAGGGAGGAGGTGCCCTTTTATAAGGGAGGAGAGGGGCACCTTAGGAAAATCTCAAAATATTATTTTATATTAAGGTCAAATTTGGTTTATAATGTTCCCAAAGAGTCTTATTTAGAATATAATGTGGGTATGGGTCAAAATATTTTCATCTAATAGGATTTATACAAGTTTAGGTTATTATTTTAACCTTATCAATTAGATTTAACTCTCAGTTAAATAATTTAACTTTTACCGTGTCTTTTTGTTTTCTTACACTATATGGTTAATAAACTTACCATAACAAGCCAAACGAACCCCAAGTTGTTTATTGTTAATATATATCTATATGTAAGTCATTTGGCCGAACCTTAGATTATTAAGAATTAAATAACAATTAATAATATAATATTTGTTTTAGAAACTAATTTATGTCTATTTTGACACTATTTGGTACATGATTTTTATGAAATTCATAACAGAATGATAAGTTCAAACCAGGTTTCGTAAATCAACACTAACATGTCATATTAACCTAGAAAATTAGTGTAATTCATAAAAAGTCTCAAATTACATTTATTTTGTAATTTATAACATCAATTATGTTAATATTGTCTTAGTAAGGTAATTACTGCATCATCGTTGTGTCATAAATAAATTAAATTATTTAAAGTCTAAAAATTATAAATAAAATACCATTATGTAGGAATATTTTTAGCTTTCTAATAAATATTTATAATTGAATTTATCTTCTATATAACCCTATATTAAAAATATTTTAGTTATTAAACTTTGATTTTAACTATTTTAACTCTCCTTTAAATAAAATAATATTAAATGTCCTAATCTAATCCAAGTGGACCTAAATGGTCATATTATATTTATAGGGTTGTTTTTGGTCAAATTAAACTTATCCAATAGAATTAGGACATGTGTAAGGGTAATTGTAATATCATTTTTTACCTTTAATTACCCTATCTACTATTAACCGCGGTAAAAAAAGTAAAAAAGTTACTATTCACCAAAAATTATTTTCATCTCATTGAACCACATTTTACTTACTAATATCAACCGTGACTCTTGGATTTTAGAAATTCCTTTCACAGAAGCGGTAAAATTATGTTTTTTGAAAAATTCAGTTTTTTTAACTACCACTTAGTGGTTTCACTATTCATCAAAAATTGAAAGTTTTCAGAAAAATACCAAAATTTCACCCCAGTCTAATTTCGGTATTCCGAATCCAAAAATGAAATCTATTTTCAAAGATAAAATTTATAAAATTTCAAAAAGTGGTTATTACTATTCATAACGGCTATTTTATATATCATATCATTGTTTAGTGAAACACGGTATTGCGTACAACACACGCTATCGAGGAAGGTCGTGATTGCGTGTAATGAAATCCAAGTCAGGGTAGAATGTAGTGAAAGACTCATTTTTTGTTGTGTACAACTAAATCCAACCATATTTCGTATATATATATATACACTCAATGTTGTATTAAATAACTACTATCAAACAAACTTGAAATTGTGTTTAACACGATCCATAATTAGTGTTGTGTATACTGTAAGCTAATACGGTGTTGCGTATAGCGCAAGATAATTTTGGAGTAGTGTACAACAAAATACATTAATGAAATTAAAAAGAATAATTCTTATAAAATCTCGGGTTGTTACATTCTACCCCCCTTAAATTGAATTTCACCCTCGAAGTTCATCGGTGTTATAAATGGTTTACTACTTCAAATTTTCTTTAATAGAAACCCACATTGTAAAAAGGGAATATCAAAACCTATCTTTAAAAAAACAAAAGCATGAAATGTAACGGTTACCCAAATTACCTAATCAATTGGTTTCCACATAGTAGAACATAGGTAAAAATATGGATATGGAAGAAAAATCTAACCATCTTGTTCTGATGGAGAGTGGTAGAGGACATGGCTACGAAAAATCCAACAATCAGAAAGCCATATATTTGTGATGATCTACGATACCATCTGTTTCATAAGATATAAGAGCACTAGGACAACATTTTTGGTTTTCAATATCCATTCCTTAAAGTTGAACATTTTGAATTAGAATAAATACATACTTGATTTTTGTACAATCTCACTATTGTTTGTGCCTTGAACAATTTCCACTTCATCTCCTAAAGAAATGAAGTTGAATTTGTCTTTTGTGAAGTGTTAGCGGATCATGCAATAAAATTACAGGTCATTCCATCTGTTTTAGAAAAAGTTATATACATAAGTCCATCTATGGTGAGGTTAATCGCATATGATTCCAAAAATGGACTTATACTTCATCTATAATACCGCATAATAAAATAAAACTACTTTCTACTAACCAGGGACTTCCTGTAGGCCAGTGTTAGGTGATAAACGCATGTCGCACTTCGGTTGTGGGTTCGATTCCCACAGCCTTGTCCGGCGCGATGGGTTGTCACACATCTTATGGGTTGTCCCTTTTTCTAAAACTACACTATCTTAACATTCCTACAATAATATCGAAAAAAAATGTTCTAGACTTAAACAATACAATCTGATGTCTAACATAATCCATTTCAAATATTTAGGCTTATCCAAAATACTTCTGTCCAAGCTTATAGTATAAAGAAAACTATTACTAGAAATGTCATCTACCGAGCATGTGAATACCATCATTTATCCGTCATATATATTGTTTATCACATTCCAATCATGTGAATTATTTAATCATGTATTCTCTTTAGAAATGAATACCCATCGAACCTTAATGGAAACATGAATGTTGCCAAAATCCCAAAAAAAATTATATACTCAAACAATGATATCACTTTGTCCTTATATTAGTCATGAGCTCATTAAAACTATCAAACATATTATTTTCTCTTTATCCATTTATTATGCGCATATAATCTTCTTTCCAAAAATATTTAAATAACCTTTCATGGTTACGGGTACCATTCAACATATACTTTCAAGTACTTTAGAAAAAACAAAAGTGTAAAAATCCTTAAATGTGTCTTCATTCCATAGTACCATACATTATTCTTGATAAACAGACAATCATTACACTACCTTTTTAAACCACTGATTGAGCTTCATCATTTCTTCCATCTCATATATCATTTGTAGTCTCTTCATCATCATCCACATAAATACTACCCATATGACCATGCTGATTTTATTTATGAGATTTTCCCTTAGGGCATTGGTTTGCATAATGCCCATACATCCCACATTTAAAACTCTTAACCGTTGTTGATGTCTTACCAATACCATTATCCTTCTCCATGGTGTTAACTGAACCTTTTACTTTACAATTACTAGCATTGTGGGCTTCTTTTCCACACCGAAAGCATCTTCCAGTTCCTTTGAAACATTCTCCTTGATGCCTCTTCCCACATTATTTACATTGAGGAAATTAAACTTTCTTTCCTCTATAATCATCATAAAACTCCGTCTTTCTCTTATTAGTTGAGGTAGGAAACTTACCAAAGTTGATATTATTGATCATATTATGAGATTGCTGATTAGGCATAATAACGATGTTTTGCCTTCCAAATCCCATTTCATTTTCTTGATCATGAAGAATATAATTCCATTGTCCTTTATATCCTCCATTATCATGAATCTTCTTCTTTCCAGCCATTTTCTAAAACCCAAAAATAATAGTGTGAGAGGCAAAAATCATGATAGGTAAAACAACATAATAAAGGAAGAGTACCTTCAATATCTAACATCTTAGGTTTAATTCTATCATCATTACCGTAATTCTAGGACTATAACTTATACTTATACTTATCCTTAGGGACATTACTAAACCTTAGGGGCATCCCTAGACATACCATTAGAAATATCTCTAGGGATCTCACTAAAGTTATTGCATCCTAGTTTCCAAAGGATGACTAAACCTTTCCTCTGATACCAACTGTAGAGACCTGATGCTTGACGTACATGGACATGACATTACATTTGTGGAATACTTGTTACATAATGAAAACAAACACACATGCACCGTAATAGTTTAGTGTCTTTGGAATCTCGGAGAAATAATCTTCTAATCATGGTGAAAGATCTTCAACATCTCCCATTAAGATCTTCCCCTTTAGTTTTCTTACCTAAAACCTAGCTTTGAATCTTAGGAAAAAGAAAACATATAAAAGGGTGAGCTCAAATGCTCAGTAAGGGTAAGCATAAAGATCATGAAATAATCCATAAACATTTGAATGCAAAAACTTGAACATAAAATCTGAACATCAAAATCATGAGAAAATACATAAATCTAAAAAGTATGTAAGGCATATATCATAAAGGAACATAGTATGGTAATAAAACATTTAATTTTTGGATTCCTTTAAGCACTTATTATGATTTCCATAGTAGCCAAGGCATTGCTGCCAAGACCATCTTAGTGGACAAAGTCCCTTTCTGAATCGAGTTCACTCCTCGTTCTATTCTTGTACTGAATCAGATTGACATACCGTTCCAGCCATGTCTATCTCATGAGATATAAATCTTTACCCAATGTATTAGAGGGAGATATAAGTCCCACCCATCTCATAATGAAATCATTCTTACATGTGCCACAAAATAAACATACATCATTCATAATAACCCAACGAATAAAATGGCTTTCATAAACTTCATCACATCATCACATAATCCATATAAAAGGAATGGATATCATTTCATAATAAGAAAAGTGAAACCATGCAAATCATAGAGACATTATACATGAAATATTCACTTATGAAATATTTTTATCCTAGATGGAAAATGTTTTTGATAAAACCCTTGAAACAATTCTTGAGGAAAATATCATTTCTTTGTAAAAATCATTTTCCTTTCGCAAAATGTCCTGAAATTTTAAAAGAAAAAGAATTTTGCTGAAAATAGACATGAAATCAATTTTAGGAAGCTTCATGAAAATAAGGCTTTATAAAACCGTAAAAATCCTTTCATGTCGTATAAGATAAAAAAACATTCATCTTGTACTTTTGTCAGATAAGTCAAAAAGCACGTCGTATTGAAAACGACAAAATATTCCTTCCATACCATGTGGTAAAAGGGTAAAAATTACTTTTAACATACATCGATGAATGGTAAACATTTTATAAAAACATTTTGATAAATTATTGACATAGATGATAAACATAACCCTAGTAAATACTTACGCATAATCAATCATTGATAAAAAAAATGAGATTGCAAAGTTATCCCTTACCTTACGTCTGATATGCTTCGTATGTATCCAAACCTCCTGTATAATGATTTAAAGAATGTCATTGAATTATTACAGAATCATATTCATTGTTATGACATCATATATGGTTCACTTATGATTTTATATTACTTGTTCTTTTGTAAATTTCATGTTGAAAAATCGTTTCATTTATCGTAAGCATTTGGACATGTTTTTCTTGACATTATTATTACTTATATCATGATTTACTTACTTCCAGAATATAAAACATGATTTATATATCATATATATTCAGTATATATATATATATAATAGATTGATAAATGAAATGAAACACACCGTTCATGGAGACGGTAGTCCATATGTACGCATTAACGCTGTTTTCCTTTCCTTATTGTCTTGAATGGACGTAAGTAGATGAAATACATATATATATATATATATACATAAATACAGTAGATTTACCATGTAATTTATTTCATTATTATCCATTATATATACTTTATAATCATTCCTGAATGGTTAACATGGAGAATGAAACTCATCGGGTCGTGGAGACGGTAGTTCGTACGTACGAACGAGCGATGATATCGTTCCCATGGTCGTGGAATTGTGTTGAAGTGTATGTATACTATTTCAGTATCAATACAAATTTATAATAATCATATATAGTCACTCATTACACCATTATACCCATCCAATTAATGTGGTGGAGGAAAATAGATTACACCATGGCGTGGAGACGGTATTCCGTACGTACGCACGCGTGGTGATTTCATTTTTCCGTAGGATGGATAGAAGGTGAATTAGGGTTGTTTCATATTTATAATAACATATCAGTATATAAGTAATACTGATGTTATTACTTTATCATGAAACATCTAAAGAAGAATAAGTTGAACAAGAAAGAAATTGAAAAAGATTGGTAATGGATATTACCTCTTTTTGACGTGCCTTTTCATAACCTCTTCTTAGAGAACTAAGGATGGTCTTTGAAGAAGACCAGGACCTCTAAGATGATACTAGGGAAGTGTAGAAGAGATTTTGGTAGGGGTTGGCTATAAGGCCCTGAAGTGCATTGTGTTGCATTTGTTGTCAATGAGGTATGTTGTTGTCAAGGAATGAATGGATGGATGTCAAGGAATGTCAAGATGTGAATGACAAAGGATGTGATGGTGTTGGTAAGGAAAGGAGAATGGCCATGGTACTAAGATGCATGTCACTTAGGAGATTCACTAAGTGACATAAGAGATTATGGTTGAAACATTCTCTATGAATATCAGAAGATTGTAGAACTGATCTTAAGGTTTCAATACTTGTATCAAGATGATACTAAGTTACACCACTTGAAGAATGGATGATGATGGAGCATCATCATCATATCTGACGATTGTTGAGATAATCATTAAGTTCAAAGAACTTTTATCAAGTGGATACAAAGTCACAACATGATTATAAGTCCATGCACTGTTATGACAATGCATGAGGAGTTAGAAGATGAACCATCCACTACTTCTAAGTGGATGAAGTGAGCTAAAGAAGTCCATGCACTATCACTTAGTGCATGTGAATTGAAGAAGTTTCAATTGATATCTGATTAGATCAATGAAGAACATTGAAGATTTTAAATGATTCAGGAGTTCGATTGATGAAGTAATCCTTGAGAATTCCATATCCTAAGTGAAGAGCATGAAGAAGTACAGAGGAATTCTCAAATGAACAAAGTGAGGAAGAAGGCTTGAAGGGCTTGGCATTTGGCTTATACTCATAGGAGAACTTTGTATTTGAAAAAGTCAGTATTCATGCCTTTGCTAAAAAATATGGCCAGCCAAGTCACCTTGAGGGTTCAAACCCCAAGGCATGGGCACTAGGGCACCACGCCCATGGGGGAACCCATGGGGCAAGCCAGGGCGGCAGGGCGCACCCAAGACACCGCGTAGGCGCCAGGGGCACGCCCGGAGGAGCGCATGGTGGGCGCAGAGCGCGCCCGTGTGTGTGCATATTGGGCGCCAGTCGCGCGCCCAAGGGGCAGGAGTGGGCGCCAGTCGCGCACCCGAGGGGCAGGAGTGGGCGCAGAGCGCGCCCGCAGAAGAACTCTGTGCGGGGCGGCACCGAGAGGGGAGGAGATTCAACTGGCCGTCTCTGGGAGCGGCTGGTTGATAAACCGCGGAAATTCCGCAAGTCGTTTCGATGTGGGACGCGGAAAAATTTCCAGGAGCGAATCCTGGCCGCTCGATTGATCGCGCGCCAGATCTCGGCCACACATCTCATCGCGTCGCTCCCGTTCAGATTCAGGCCGTCCGATGACTTCTTAACTCCGCATCCGACGGCTCCGAGGCGTCTCCTTCCTCAAGCTCAGCCGAAGGCCACCCGCGACGTCGCCTGAACCAGAGGCCATCCGACCACCGTATTTCGAGCTCCCGTCCACCTTTGAAGGAGCTGAAGGCACCCTCGTGCACGTCTGGCCATAAAGAACAGTACCATGCACAAAAAGAGTCATGCATGCATTCAATGAGAGAATTCGAAGTTCGGCCGAAGCAACCGAAGGTGCGAGGACCATGTGTTTGTGCTCAAATGTTTAAACAGAGACCATGCATGCGTTTTCATGCTCTTGCACATGAAGGAAACCGAAGAAGAAGGAATCCTGCGGAGAACAGAAAAGAAAAATGTGATTTGCGTCTTGCGTTCAAAGATTTTTAAAGAACCGAAAATCTCGGTGATTTGATATTTATCTCACGCGGAAGATATGAGGCATTTCTGCCTATAAAAAGAGAGCCCGAGCCCTCTTAGAAGCTTGCTGATGCGCTGAATTTTTGAAGACTCGTCAGTGCACTCTCTGCCTCACGAAGATCTCCCCTGTGTGCACCACTTACGCGGCAGCAGCCCGAAGCCAAACCTTGACTTCGTGAGTCCCTTGTGCGCTACTTCTTTGTGTGACAAGAAGAAGGATCCTTTTGCGCACCTCTTGCGCGAAAGAAGAATTGAGAGGTCCCCTGCGCGCCTCCCTTGTGTGACAGGAAGAACCCGAGGCCGCATTCTTGTGCGCCCGTGGTTGATTCCCTCTCTGCCTGCGTACTTGCGCGGCAGGAGGAAGTGCAAGCGGGTGTTGTACTTGCGCACCCCGCGGCAGTGGCACCTGCGCGTCACTGGCGCACCCTTGCGCCTTGTGACCCTGCGCGGCAGTGAAGAAGAGGTTGGCCTCACCCCATGCACGCCTTCATTTGGCAGGGAGTTTGAGTGAGGCAATTTACCACACCTTTGTGTGTGTGCTACAGTGTTCGGGCTGTGTGTGCAAAAACAGAATAAGGCAGTGTGTGTGTGCCAAGTGGAGAAGAAGACCCGAGGCCTTAGTGCCTTGTATGAAGTGAAAGAACACACCCTAGTGGTGTATGTGCAAAACAAGAAGGCCGAGGCTTTCATGCCTTGTGTGTGCACCAAGTGAAGACACATTTTGTGTGTGCAAAATTGAAGAACAACCTACGGGTTAAGGGTGTGCAACAAGAAGTGGGAAGAGGCCCAAGTCAAGTGTGTGCAAAACAAAGAACAATTTATGTGTACTTGAACAAGTAACAAAGAAGGCCGAACCTAGGTGTGTACAAAGTGTACGCATTTAGAAGTTGAAGGAAGAGGACATCCACACTAAAGTATAACACACTTTTAAGTGTGTAATCAAAAGAAATAAAGTGTGTGAAGTTCAGAGAAGGTGTGTGCTTAAAGGATTATACCCTTTGTTGGTTTACTGCACCAAGAAGAAAAGAAGGGAAGTGCATGCTTGCATGCATGCACGTGCACACGTGAACAAGTCTGAATCTGCTTGTGTGCATTTGAGGAGTCCAAGACCAGGAGATCTTGAAGATATTGTGATTCCATGCATTCAGAGCATGAAGTTGATGTGAAGTGAGACTGAGCCAGACTGAAGTGAATGATATTGTTTGTCTGAGTTTTTCAGTAATTGAGAAGACCCTGATCAACAGAAGTGATCAGAAGTTGTGAGCAAGATCAACAGACCATTTCAGAGGCTGTTGAAGATTCTTGAAGAGAGAAGCCAGGTCATCCTTAGAAGCAGGTGATAAAGCCTGAGCAAGAGGAGAAGACCTGTTCATCATAAGTGAGCAGAGGTACAGAGCAAAGCCAACAGCCTTTATCCCAGGCTGCTGAGGATACTTGAATAACTTAAAGAGAAGAAGAGCTACTCGTGTGACTCGAGGATCCAGGAGAAGACCCTGTGGGACTCAGGGAGAAGAAGTCTTCAGTGGGATTCTGGAGCAGGCCAGTGGGACTCTGGTAACACTGTGGGATGCAGTATAAAGACCCTCCTGTGGGACTCAGGAGAGATACAGTGGGATTCTGTATCGACCATTGTAATACTAACAGATTATAATGGGAGAAACCATGTTGGGGCATATAACCAACATGGGAAGGACGTAGGCCTTTGGTGCCGAACCTTGTAAATCCTTGTGTCCAGTGCCTTTAAATTTACTGCATCATTCGTGGAAATGTGAGAGATACAAGAAGAGTGGATCAAGGCTTTAACCAGCCATAGAGGTTTAATTGATTAAGAATCAATTAGTAAAAAGTTTTAAAGGATCACTGATTCACCCCCTCCCCCTCTCAGTGATTCACACTGATCTGGGCACTTCAATTGGTATCAGAGGGAAGGTTACCTCTAAAAGATCCAAGGGAGTCTTTATGGAGTGCAGATTTGAGGAAATGAGTAACCAGCCTCAAATGGAGATATCTGCCAAGACTAAGAAAAATAGAAAGAAGAAACAGGCCAAGAAGATGAAGAAAGCCTGTCCTAGCTGTGATGAAGTTGGAATAATGAATTATCTTCAAAATGCAATTGAATATCTTCAGAAGACAGTCCCCAAGGAAGTGGCAATGTGTATAGCTACAGGCATCCTTGATCTTCAAGAAGAAAAATCACAGCTAGAAGAAGAAGCAAATGTAATGGAAGATTAGTTGGCTAAAAGGGTTGGCATAAACAACACTCTCAGAAATATGGTGAAGGCTAAAGATGAAACAGTATCGCTTTGCAATGATATATATGAAGACACTACTGAAGAATTGCAAAGAAGCCTTTCTGAGAAAGAATTCTTTAAGACAATGGTCAAAGAAGTTTTCCATGCACTGGAAAAATTGCACAGAGTTTCAATTGTTGTCAAAGATGCTCAACTAGAAGACAAAGTCAAAAGGGTGAAGGAGCTTGACAACTCATTGCTTGAAATGAATAAGGTGCATGAAGACCAGTTAGAACAGCAGAAAGAAAATTGGGAAGGAAGGCTAAGAACTGTTGAGGATGAGAAGAACTCCCTTAACATGAAGTGCTTAGAACTAGAGGTGATATTGACAAATCTGCAATCACCCAAAGCTGAATCCTCCCAGTCAGCTGTAAGAAGAAATGTTGCTACACAAGTATGCATTGAGAAGGATGATTCTAAAAGAAAGACATCCTCTAGTGAAAGTGCAACAACTTCTAAAAAGAAGGTACCATCCATACCATCTTGTACTAAAGCTTCTAATTGTGTTTCCACAAAAAGTGCAGTATGGAAGAATGAATCCAAACAAGTATGGATGAAGAAAATGAAGAAGTAGAGCTCTCCTGAAACAACACAGCAGCTCAAGAAAAATGTCCAACAACCAGAAGGAATCAAGGAGTCAAGATTTGTGGGACAATGTTGGTGTTGTAATAAGTATGGGCATTGTGCAAAGGATTGTTGGTACAATCCACTGAATGTCAAAGCACAAAGGAAGTCGATGCCTAGGGGGAGCAAGCCAGAGGAAAAGAAGCAGCATCCACAGGTCCATAGACATCTGTTTACTGCAAATAGATTTGGATTACTTGACAACATCTGGGATGATTGCAAAAGTGGTCAAAAAGATACATGTCAATCTCCAACTGTATCCAGAGCTCAAAAGAAGAAAAGATCACAGAACCTGGCTCAGAAAGAATCCTTGGGAAGCAAGCATAAGAAAGTGGAAGATGCTCCCAAGAAGATTATGAAAAAGGAAAAGAAGTCCTTGGAGTATAAATCCAAGAAGGGTGATGCATCCAGAAGGACCACCAAGAAAACATGGTTCTACTGTGTAAAGAAAGGAAACACCATGGATCTTTGTGAACAAGCCATGGAATTAAATAGAAGCAGACTGGAATCAAAAAGACAATCAATCCAGAAGAAGCAGAAGGGATTGATTGAAAATAAGTTGCCTAAGAAAGGTAGCTTAACAGCATCAAAAGAACCATGTGGAATATCCAGAACTAAGGCCACACTTCCAAGTGACTTACTAGTCAAATGGCCAAATCAGTTGCAACTTGCCAAAGATCTGCAAAGAGCTGAAGATGAAGTTCTGGAAATTGCTAAGGCAAAATGGAAGAAGAATATTTCACATGAAGATGTATTGAGATCCACACCAGCACCAACATCATTGAAGATCAGATGTGCAAGTGTGAAGAATGGTGAAAATGGGGCATCTTGGTTGAGAGAATCTTCTCAACCTTGTTGTTCAAATTGATGAACCAAGGAGGTTCCATCTTATTCTCTAATCCCTTGTATTTACATGTGCTAACATTGTAGGGAATTGAAGATGATGATCATTCTCATCTAGAGAGTGTTTTGGACAGAATGGAGTGCACCCCTTGAGGGGGAGCCAATCTGAAGAAGATGGGATTCTTAGATCAATACCATCTTGAGAAAAGTGAAGGTATTCCAATCATACTTTCATCCCTTGTTTCTTAATTGTATTCATCATGAAAATTAAGGTGGAGTATTTATTGAAGTCAAATGGATGAAAGGGGGAGCTTTATCTTTGCACCTGAACTTTCTAATGAGTTTTGTGAAGATGTGCAGGATTTAGTAAGTTCATTGTTATATCTGAAAAATTTCAAACCCCTAAGCATGATCTCACATGTGTAGAGAATTATGGACAACTTTGAATTCCTTGGTCATATCACTCTTGTTTTCTACACCGGGTTTGCCCAAGTAGACTTAGAGCTGATTTACTAAAGGTTCTTTTCTATAGAGAACATGTGACATCATCCCTCTCTTAGTGCTTTTCAAGAAGATGCTATTCGAAGGGAGGAAGAGATATTTTTGAAGAGAACCACACCACACCTTTGCATTTGTTTTCCAATAAGGGGGAGAAAATATTGGCACACATATTGACCCATCCATATGTGCTGAAGAAGTGTATTGACAACAAATACAAAGGGGGAGATTGAAGTGCATTGTGTTGCATTTGTTGTCAATGAGGTATGTTGTTGTCAATGAATGAATGGATGGATGTCAAGGAATGTCCAGATGTGAATGAAAAAGGATGTGATGGTGTTGGTAAGGAAAGGAGAATGGCCATGGTACTAAGATGCATGTCACTTAGGAGATTCACTAAGTGACATAGGAGATTATGGTTGAAACATTCTCTATGAATATCAGACGATTGTAGAACTGATCTTAATGTTTCAATACTTGTATCAAGATGATACTAAGTTACACCACTTGAAGAATGGATGATGATGGAGCATCATCATCATATCTGACGATTTTTGAGCTAATCTTTAAGTTCAAAGAACTTGTATCAAGTGGATACAAATTCACAACATGATTAGAAGTCCATGCACTGTTATGACAATGCATGAGGAGTTAGAAGATGAACCATCCATTACTTCTAAGTGGATGAAGTGAGCTAAAGAAGTCCATGCACTATCACTTAGTGCATGTGAATTGAAGAAGTTCCAATTGATCTCTGATTAGATCAATGAAAAACATTGAAGATTTTAAATGATTCAGGAGTTCGATTGATGAAGTGATCCTTGAGAATTCCATATCCTAAGTGAAGAGCATGAAGAAGTACAGAGGAATTCTCAAATGAACAAAGTGAGGAAGAAGGCTTGAATGGCTTGGCATTTGGCTTATACTCATAGGAGAACTTTGTATTTGACAAAGTCCTTATTCATGCCTTTGCCAAAAAATATGGCCAGCCAAGGCACCTTGAGGGTTCAAACCCGAAGGCATGGGCGCTAGGGCACCACGCCCATGGGGGAACCCGTGGGGCAAGCCAGGGCGGTAGGGCGCACCCAAGACACCGCATAGGCGCCAGGGGAACGCCCGGAGGAGTGCATGGTGGGCGCAGATCGCGCCCGTGTGTGTGCATAGTGGGCACCAGTCGCGCGCCCGAGGGGCAGGAGTGGGCGCAGAGCGCGCCCGCAGAAGAACTCGGTGCGGGGCGGCACCAAGAGGGGAGGAGATTCAACTGGCCGTCTCTGGGAGCGGATGGTTGATAAACTGTGGAAATTCCGCGAGGTGTTTCGATGTGGGACGCGGAAAAATTTCCAGGAGCGAATCCTGGCCGCTCGATTGATCGCGCGCCTGATCTCGGCCGCACATCTCATCACGCCGCTCCCATTTAGATTCAGGTCGTCCGATGACTTCTCAACTCCGCATCCGACGGCTCTGAGGCGTCTCCTTCCTCGAGCTCAGCCGAAGGCCACCCGCGACGTCGCCTGAACCAGAGGCCATCCGACCACCGGATTTCGAGCTCCCGGCCACCTTTGAAGGAGCTGAAGGCACCCTCGTTCTCGTCTGGCCATAAAGAACAGTACCATGCACAAAAAGAGTCGTGCATGCATTCAATGAGAGAATTCGAAGTTCGGCCGAAGTAACCAAAGGTACGAGGCCCATGTGTTTGTGCTCAAATGTTTAAACAGAGGCCATGCATGCGTTTTCATGCACTTTCACGTGAAGGAAACCGAAGAAGAAGGAATCCCGCAGAGAATGGAAAAGAAAAACATGATTTGCGACTTGCGTTCAAAGATTTTTAAAGAACCGAAAATCTTGGTGATTTGAGATTTATCTCACGTGGAAGATATGAGGCATTTCTGCCTATAAAAAGAGAGCTCGAGCCCTCTTAGAAGCTTACTGATGCGCTGAACTTTTGAAGACCCGTGAGTGCACTCTCTGCCTCGCGAAGATCTCCCCTATGTGCACCACTTACGCGGCAGCAGCCTGATGCCAAACCTTGACTTCGTGAGTCCCTTGCGCGCTACTTCTTTGAGTGACAAGAAGAAGGATCCTTTTGTGCACCTGTTGCACAAAAGAAGAATTTAGAGGTCCCCTGTGCGCCTCCCTTGCGTGACAGGAAGAACCCGAGGCCACATTCTTGCATGCCCATGGTTGATTCCCTCTCTGCCAGCGTACTTGCGCGGCAGGAGGAAGTGCACGCGGGTGTTGTACTTGCGCACCCCGCAGCAGCGGCACCTGCGCGGCACTCGCGCACCCTTGCGCCTTGTGACCCTACGCGGCAGTGAAGAAGAGGTTGGCCTCACCCCATGCACGCCTTCATTTGGCAGGGAGTTTGAGTGAGGCAATTTACCACACCTTTGTGTGTGTGCTACAGTGTTCGGGCTGTGTGTGCAAAAACAGAAGAAGGCAGTGTGTGTGTTCCAAGTGGATAAGAAGACCCGAGGCCTTAGTGCCTTGTATGAAGTGAAAGAACACACCCTAGTGGTGTATGTGAAAAACAAGAAGGTCGAGGCTTTCATGCCTTGTGTGTGCACCAAGTGAAGACACATTTTGTGTGTGCAAAATTGAAGAACAACCTACGGGTTAAGGGTGTGCAACAAGAAGTGGGAAGAGGCCCAAGTCAAGTGTGTGCAAAACAAAGAACAATTTATGTGTACTTGAACAAGTAACAAAGAAGGCCGAACCTAGGTGTGTACAAAGTGTACGCATTTAGAAGTTTAAGGAAGAGGACATCCACACTAAAGTATAGCACACTTTTAAGTGTGTAATCAAAAGAAATAAAGTGTGTGAAGTTCAGAGAAGGTGTGTGATTAAAGGATTATACCCTTTGTTGGTTTACTGCACCAAGAAGAAAAGAAGGGAAGTGCATGCTTGCATGCATGCACGTGCACACGTGAACAAGTCTGAATCTGCTTGTGTGCATTTGAGGAGTCCAAGACCAAAAGATCTTGAAGATATTGTGATTCCATGCATTCAGTGCATGAAGTTGATGTGAAGTGAGACTGAGCCAGACTGAAGTGAATGATATTGTTTGTCTGAGTTTTTCAGTAATTGAGAAGACCCTGATCAACAGAAGTGATCAGAAGTTTTGAGCAAGATCAACAGACCTTTTCAGAGGCTGTTGAAGATTCTTGAAGAGAGAAGCCAAATCATCCTTAGAAGAAGGTGATAAAGCCTGAGCAAGACGAGAAGACCTGTTCATCACAAGTGAGCAGAGGTACAGAGCAAGGCCAGCAGCCTTTATCCCAGGCTGCTGAGGATACTTGAAGAACTTAAAGAGAAGAAGAGCTACTCGTGTGACTCGAGGAGCCAGGAGAAGACCCTGTGGGACTCAGGGAGAAGAAGTCTTCAGTGGGATTTTGGAGCAGGCCAGTGGGACTCTGGTAACACTGTGGGATGGAGTATAAAGACCCTTCTGTGGGACTCAGGAGAGATACAGTGGGATGTTGTATAGACCATTGTAATACTAACAGATTATAATGGGAGAAACCATGTTGGGCGTATAACCAACATGGAAAGGACGTAGGCCTTTGGTGCCGAACCTTGTAAATCCTTGTGTCCAGTGCCTTTATATTTACTGCATCATTCGTGGAAAGGTGAGAGATACAAGAAGAGTGGATCGAGGCTTTAACCAGCCATAGAGGTTTAATTGATTAAGAATCAATTAGTAAAAAGTTTTAAAGGATCACTGATTCACCCCCTCCCCCTCTCAGTGATTCACACTGATCTTGTCACTTCAGGCCCCAGCCTTAAACCTTACTTAATCTTGAATTAAATTGAATAATTCAATTGAGAATCTTTTCAGGTTTTGAGTCCTAGAGAATTAGGACATAACTATTACATCTCAAAAGATTACAAAGTAGACACGTCTACCCAGTATCCATTTTTTCACAAGATAAAAACTCCTAAACATAAGAGTCATGTCTAGATCCATGTTTAGACAGCATGACATTTCCTTGATCTCATCCTTGACCCTATTCCACTTCATGCCCAATGAAAAACATTTCAAAAACTTGGGATGAGCATAAAAAGATCAGTAAGGGATATAAAAGTACAAATTGAAATCATTAGTCCATGTATGAAATCATAATTACTCATAAAACATAATAATTTTAACATACCTCATGAAATCATATGTTTTATGAATAACTCATAGAAAATCATAAGACATAAAGGTAACTTGGGGCATTCATAACATTATTGCATAGGGAGTAACCCTCTTGGTTACGTTTGGAATACACATCACAATATATTCCCTTGAATCTCTTCGGAGAAACCTTAACATTTAATTCCTTCTCATTACCCAATGCATTGGACAGCTATAACGGGCTCATCCACCCTTAGTTTATCACAGAACCACTCGTCTTCATAAACAATTCCCAAGAACCATAATATAATCATATCACATAAAACATACATAAAGGAAACATAAAATTTCCATTATCAAAACCATTTTCAATACCAAAATAACTAAAAGAGTATATGGTATTTATTTACTTTTAAAAATATTATGGCTTGTTGAGGAATCCAAAGATCAAATAATACTCACGGCGGCGGAAAGGTCGTTGTCACCGTGTACGTTAAAAAAAGAACATACCTTTTGTTGTTTAGTAAAATGCTTCGTATATAAAAGATTATTTTTGAATAAACGTAAAAGTCAAAGGGGTTTATACACCGTATAAAAGAAAGTTGTGTATAAAACAAATTATGCCTCAATGAAAGGAGCTTGAGATGAAGTCCCATACAAAGATGGTATCCTTAGATTAATGATTAATCAATTACATGATTATGTGTGACAAATATAAATACACCCAATATAGAAAGATATTAAGTGTAAAACAATCAGAGTTCATCCACACATATTCATAGTACGACATAATCAAGAAGTATAGGTCTAACCCAAAGAAAATGAAATTAGGCTAAGAAGTTCCCTTACAAAAAGTCGATAGCCTAACGACGTCATTATGAAATTCATTAACTGAGACGATGAGAGATAAAAAGTGTATCTCATCACTTGGAAATATAATTTACAGAAAAAAGGATATATAAGAACATATCCCATAATAAAAAGATGTTAATTAAATGACATAACAAAAAGAAGTCTTTTTAAAAGAGGAGGGTGAAAGAATCCCTTACTGATTTGGGAATCTTTCGAAACGTGCACCCCATGAAAGAAGGGTCATTCAATGATTATGTAAATAAACATAAATGAGGTTATATTACACAAAGAATACTATTATTTCCAGTAAATAAACCACACAAAAGGAAATAGTGGCAAATGTATCATGAATCCCATAGGAATAAAAGTGAGATGAAAAATCCCCTTATGAAAATTCGGCAGCCTAACGGGGCCACTTAAAACTCCCAAAAATGGATTGTTGAGATTAAATAGGGTATATCATCATATGAACATAATTGGACAGTAGGATTAATTTAAAATTACATCCTCCAATACAAGAACATGGAGCATTAAAGTAATGACATAAAAGAGAGTACTTGAAAATAAAGAGATAGGTAGGATCTCTTACCTTCAGTCCAACTTGTCTTGTTCGTTTCTTTATATTCCTGAATAATAAACATTGGTCAATTAATAATTTCTTGAGGACCTCCTTTAATGTTTATTATTCAATTCATATCACATATTATAATGTTATAATAATTATATTATTATGTTAGTTCATATCAGACGATTTTGTCGATGTTCGGTACATGAGTCAAAAATGAGCTTGTTTGAAAAGAATTGTCCATGAAGTAATAATTACATCATCTACAGAATAGTATTAATGATTTTAATATCATATATATCCATTATATATTAATTTTATACTATTCCATAACATTTGGAGATAAAAAGAAATGAAAGGCACCGTTCATGGAGACGGTAGACCGTACGTACGCATGAACGCTACTTCCATCTCTCTGTCATATTAATGGAATTAAAAATAATTGAGATATATATATATATATTATAATTCAAGAATTATATTCAAAATTTATGTATAATATACATAATATATATCCATTTCATAAATGTACTTATACTATTACACAACGTTTGGAGATAAGAAATGAAAAGCACCGTTCATGGAGACGGTAATCCGTACGTACGCATGAACGCTACTTTCATTTCCATTTCATACTTTAATGGAATGAAAACATATTGATACATAGGTATATTATAATTATAGTATAATATAATATGTAATATTATTAACTTTATCCTTTATACGTCTCACATATGGCTTTAACGAATCAAATCACTTTGAGGGGGCGGTAGTCCGCACTTCCTTATATAGAGATATCATGTTTACCCATAATGGAAACCATAAAGGAGTGCCATAAATGAAAAATACAGAAGCTTAAAAAATGAATAAACATATTATATATCATATATAAAAATAGTGACATCATAATGGCCACCTTTGAAGGTGTTAGATGAGTACTGAACAATCATCGTTTCAGGAGACAGAATTTCGCCATCCACAGAAACATTATGTTCATTCACCATTATACATAGGTGTGTGAGAGTGTAGCTCGAAAACATATTATAGAAACATGATATTATATTGAAGATATTGTAGTTGTTACAAAATAAATGAATAAAAATAGTTTAGGGGGTTGGAGATGCAAAATAAAACAAATGAACACAAGAGAAAGCAATACCTTTAAAAAGGGTAACTCTTTTGGTTTGAGCACAAAGGCTTCCTTGTAATGGGTTCTGCCCAAATTGAGGCCTATAGTTTGAGGAGTGGGATGTGTAGAGAGGAAATGGGCAGGGTTTGGCCAAGACAAAGGCTTTAATGGTGTGGGAAAAGAGGTAGAGGTGGGGGCCTTTTATAAGAGGAGAGGAGGGGCTCTTTTGGAAATCATGAAAGTTATATTATTATGAAATTCCTTTAAGAATTTTTGATGTCCCAAAAAGAAATATTTAGAGGATAAGGTTATAAGGGTTCTAAATATACTCCTCCAATAGGTTTTGAACATGTTTAAGGCTTATATTTTACATTACATACTCATTTTATTTTAATCGTTCATTAATGAAGTAATCACTGCATCATCAAGATGTCATAAATAAATTAATTTATTTAATGTCAAAAAATTATAACAAAAATATCATGATGTAGGAAATATTTTTATCTTTATAAATAGTATTTATAGTCAAAAATATTATTAGTATAACCCCTTCTAAAAATTGTTTAGTAAAACAATTTATGCTTGTGACATTTTTACTTTTATTTTAAAAAAAAGCATTAATGTCTTTATCTCAACCAAGTGGCTCCATGGGGTCCCCTAAATCGACCCATGGGTTGTATTGGTCGTCCATGACTCATCCAATAAGGTTAGGACAAGTGTCAGGGTGTTTCCATAGTTTTATAATATCATTTTTTCCTTAATTTACAATAATTACCTCTAATCGTGATTAATGAAAAAAAATTACTATTCACCAAAAAATTATTTTCATCCCATTGAACCACATTTTACATACTAATGAAAACCATGTATGTCGGATTTTGGAAATTCAAAACACATAAGTGGTAAACATTCATTTAAACGAAAAATCAGTTAGCTTGTTTACCACTTAGTGGTTTCACTATTCATCAAAAATTGAAGTTTTTCAGAAAATTACCAAAAAATCACTCTAAGCTATATTCGATATTATGAATTAAAAAATGATGTTTATTCTACCTAATTCATAGAATATAAGTGTAATTAATTAATTTAATAATTATCTCCCGCTGTCAAAACAAAAAGTGTGTTTTTAAGAAACAATTTATATCAAAAGATTGACATTTGTTTATTTCTAATTCCAAAGCCAAATTAATTGCAAGGTCCACCATTGGTTTAGATGGTAAAAATATACTATAATTTCACCTTAAAACCAATTCAAAATATAATCTAGTCATATAAATAAATTAGAATAAAAAGAGGTTTTGAATTAAAATACAACATTTTTCACATATTCATTAAAAAATGAATTTTATCGGAAAAATAACAAAAACATACACAAAGTAAATTTTGATGTCCCAATTATAAAGAAGGATTTTTTTTGTCCAAAAGAATGTATAAGAGTGACCAAAACTATTTTTAAAGAGGGTTCTCCATCAAAAGGCGATAAATCGACATTTTAGTGAATATTAAAGTATTTATGCTTAAAATTGAATTCTTTTTCTTATTTTAAGCCTTTATCTTTTATTGGATAAATGTAAAAACATTTCTTATTCATTCCCGCCAATAAAACGGCTTCGTGTGAACTACCATTTGAAATAATATTATTCCATTATTTGTGTGCATTGGAAGATTTCAACAAAAACCCGTTGTTGCGTATTGGGTACGCTATCG
Source organism: Viscum album (assembly GCA_963277665.1). Classification (NCBI taxonomy): domain Eukaryota; kingdom Viridiplantae; phylum Streptophyta; class Magnoliopsida; order Santalales; family Viscaceae; genus Viscum; species Viscum album. Next base: position 1,679,326,666 of record OY728133.1, read on the forward strand.
AACTTAGCGTCCTTTTAAAAGTAATATTAATATTTTATTCAAAAATATTAATAAAGAGAGAAGGTAATATTCTTTATTTACCTGGGATGTTACATCCTTCCCCCCTTTTGGGAATTGCATCCTCGCAATTTAAAAAAAAATAAATTGGGCTCGGAAACTTCATTAAAAATCCCACATCGGAAAAGGATTCAATTAAACTATCACTTTAAAAGAAATAAAAAGAAGTACAAAGGTCACCCAAGTTATCCCATTCTAGGATTCCATATAGGAAAACATGGATATGGATGATAAACCAAAGGGTCATGTTCTGAGGGAGAGTGATAGAAAACATGATTAGGAGAAAGTTAACAACAAGAAAATCACAAACTTTTGATGGGTTAAATGGTATTGGATTCCCCAGTAGGAAATGCTAACCGACAACATTTTTGTTTTAAGTTAATTTTCATTGAGGAATTTATTTATGAGCTTAACTAAAACATAAGGAAACATACTTACTTATCATGTTGACTTTCAACTCTTACTTGATTTCCTACACAAACTCATATTTTTCCAAAGGACGAGTATTTAGGAAGACTTGTTCATACTAAGACTACTATTATCAAATTCTTGAGAATCACTTAATCCCCAAAAGATAAAAATATACATCCCATGTCTTTATACCTTAACAAAAACCAAAAAGGTTAGTACAAGATTAGATAATCCACAAAATGGATAATCCTTTATAAAAAGAAAATCTATTCTTAATCTCCAAAATTTCCTGACAAAACCCAAAGTTCAACAACGACCATTCGATAACAAATTGTCCTTAAAATTATATAAACTATGATTGAAATAAAAATCATTGTAGAATTTAATCACATAATCTTCCAAGATAAATCTTAACATTTATCTCCAAAATAACATCAGTTAGTCTCAAAGACTCGTACTGAAAAGTAACTAACCTAATCACATATCCTTCGTGATCGGTTAATCATTTCCATTGATAACCCAAAAATAAACTTACTATTGATTCATAAAACCATATAAATAAAAATAATTAGTCAAAATAACCAGGGACTTCACGTAGTCCAGTGGTAGATGATAAATACCAGTTGCACTTTGGTTGTGGGTTCGATTCCCACAGCTTTGTCTGACGCGACGGGTTGTCACACGGTCTGTGTTTTGTCCCTTTTCCAAAACTATATAATTCTTAAAACATTCCCCAAAGAGAGATAAATCATCAAGAATAACCATAACATATTTTAACCTCAAGTTTATCTCATGCCTTTCATTTTCCATCACAAAATATAGTAACCCATAATTACCTCAAAAGTAAGGATCATATAAACCTTAATGGTTACCTTTATAATTATTACCTGAGCTTCTACATCGAGTTGGTTCTCTCATACATGTTGAATTAGAGAACTCACCATGGTTCCCGTGGTGAATCATGACTCCTTGATAGTTTGTTTAGAATAACCACGAGATTCCTCATTGGATCCCCAATTTCGTCCAGTTTCTTCATCAGAAAACCTCCACAGTTTCCTTCAAACACATTGTCACATTGTTTCCTGTTAGGTCCAGCCATTTACTAAAACCAAAATGGTCAGTGTGAGTATATCAATAAAATAATCATTTATTAAAGAGGAAGATAAACACTATGTTATTCTTATCTAACTTATCTTAAACTCATTCTAATAACAAAGACTCTATCAAATATACTAACCATTGTTGTTATACACAACTTGTCACTTATTCTTAAACAACACCCTAACCTCTAAAATTATCTAAACTGATCTCTGATACCAACTATAAGACCCCAGCCTTAAACCTTACTTAATCTTGAATTAAATTGAATAATTCACATTGAGAATCTTTTCAGGTTTAGAGTTCTAGAGAATTAAGACATAACTATTACATCTCAAAAGATTACTAAGTAGAGACGTCTACCCAGTATCCATTTTTTCACAAGTTAAAAACTCCTAAACATAAGAGTCATGTCTAGATCCATGTTTAGAGAGCATGAAATTTCCTTGATCTCATCCTTGACCATATTCCACTTCATGCCCTGTGAAAAACATTTCAAAAACTTGGGATGAGCATAAAATGCTCAGTAAGGGATATAAAAGTACAAATTGAAATCATTAGTCCATGTATGAAAGCATACTTACTCATAAAACATAATCATTTTAACATACCTCATGAAATCATAAGTTTTATGAATAACTCATAGAAATTCATAAGACATAAAGGTAACTTGGGGCATTCATAACATTCTTGCATAGGGAGTAACCCTCTTGGTTACATTTAGAATACCCATCACAATATATTCCCTTGAATCTCTTCGGAGAAACCTTAACGTTTAACTCCTTCTCATTACCAAATGAATTGGAGAGCTATAAGGGGCTCACCCGCCCTTAGTTTATCACAAAACCACCCGTCTTCATAAACAATTACCAAGAACCATAATATAATCATATCACATAAAACATGCATAAAGGAAACATAAAATTTCCATTATCAAAACCATTTTCAATACCAAAATAACTAAAAGCGTATATGGTATTTATTTACTTTTAAAAATATTACGGCTTGTTGAGGAAGCCAAAGATCAAATAATACTCACGGTGGCGGAAAGGTCGTTGTCACCGTGTAGGTTAAAAAAACATACCTTTTGTCCTTTAGTAAAATGCTTCGTATATAAAAGATTCCTTTTGAATAAACGTAAAAGTCAAAGGGGTTTATACACCGTATAAAATAAATTTGTGTATAAAACAAATTATGCCTCAAGGAAAGGAGATTGAGACGAAGTCCCATACAAAGACGGTATCCTTAGATTAAGGATAAATCAATTACATGATTATGTGTGACAAATATAAATACACCCAATATAGAAGGATATTAAGTGTAAAACAATGAGAGTTCATCCACACATATTCATAGTATGACATAATCAAGAAGTATAGGTCTAACCCAAAGAAAATGAAATTAGGATAAGAAGTTCCCTTACAAAAAGTCGACAGCCTAATGACGTCATTATGAAATTCATTAAATGAGACGATGAGAGACAAAAAGTGTATCTCATCACTTGGAAATATAATTTACAGAAATAAGGATATATAAGAACATATCCCTACATATGAAGATGTAAATTAAATGACATAACAAAAATAAGTCTTTTAAAAAGAGGAGGGTGAAAGAATCCCTTACTGATTTGGGAATCTTTCAAAACGTGCACCCCATGAAAGAAGGGTCATACAATGATTATGTAAATAACCATAAATGAGGCTATATTACACAAAGAATACAATAATGTCCAGTACATAAACCACACAAATGTAAATAGTGGCAAATGTAGCATGAATCCCATAGGAATAAAAGCGAGATGAAAAATCCCCTTATAAAAATTCGGCAGCCTAACGGCGCCACATAAAAATTCCAAAAATGGATTGTTGAGATCAAATAGGGTATCTCATCATATGAACATAATTGGACAGTAGTATTAATATAAAAGTACATCCTCCAATATAAGAACATGGAACATTAATGGAATGAAATAAAAGAGAGTACTTGAAAATAAAGAGATAGGTAGGATCCCTTACCTTCAGTCCAACTTGTCTTGTTCGTTTCTTTATATTCCTGAATAATAAACTATGGTCAATTAATAATTTATTAAGGAACACCTTTAATTTTTATTATTCAATTCATATCACATATTATAATTTTATAATAATTATATTATTATGTTAGTTCATATCAGACGTTTTTGTCGATTTCGGTACATGAGTCAAAAATGAGCTTGTTTGAAAAGAATTGTCCATGAAGTAATAATTACATCATCTCCAGATTAGTATTAATGATTTAAATATCATATATATCCAGTATATATTCATTTTATAGTATTCCATAACATTTGGAGATAAAAAGAAATGAAAGGCACCATTCATGGAGAGGGTAGACCGTACGTACGCATGAACGCTACTTCCATCTCTTTGTCATTTTAATAGAATTAAAAATAATTGAGATATATATATATATATATATATATATATATTATAATTCCAGAATTATATTAAACATTTATATATAATATACATAATATATATCCATTTCATAAATGTACTTATACTATTACATAATGTTTGGAAATAAGAAATGAAAAGCACCGTTCATGGAGACGGTAATCCGTACGTACGCATGAACGCTACTTTCATTTCCATTTCATACTTTAATGGAATGGAAATATATTGATAAATAGGTATATTATAATTACAGTATAATATCATATATAACATTATTAACTTTATCCTTTATACGTCCCACATATGGCTTTAACGAATCAAATCACTTTGAGGGGGCGGTAGTCTGCACTTCCTTAAATGATGATATCGCGTTTACCCAAAATGGAAACCATAAAGGAGTGCCATAAATGAAAAATAAAGAAGCTTAAAGAATGAATAAACATATTATATATCATATATAAAAATAGTGACATCTTAATGGCCACCTTTGAAGGTGTTAGATGAGTATTGAACAATCATCGTTTCGGGAGGCAGAATTTCGCCATCCACGGAAACATTATGTTCATTAACCATTAGACATAGGTGTGTGAGAGTGTAGCTCGAATACATATTATAAAAACATCCTAGTATATTGAAGATACTTGAGTTGTTACAAAATAAATGAATAAAAAGATTTTATGGGGTTGAATATGCAAAATAAAACAAATGAACACAAGAGAAAGCAATACCTTTAAAAAGGGTAACTCTTTTGGTTTGAGCACAAAGGCTTCCTTGTAAAGAGTTCTGCCCAAAGTGAGGCCTCTAGTTTGAGTAGAGGGATGTGGAGAGAGGAAATGGGCAGGGGTTGTCCGAGCCAAAGGCTTGAATGGTGTGGGAAAAGAGGTAGAGGTGGGGGCCTTTTATAAGAGGAGAGGAGGTGCTCTTTTGGAAATCATGAAAGTTATATTATTATGAAATGACTTTTCTGATTTTTTAGGTCCCAAAAAGATATATTTCGATTATAAGGTTATAAGGGTTCGAAATATACTCCTCCAATAGGTTTTGAACATGTGTAAGGCTTAGATTTTAAATTATCTACTCATTTTATTTTAATCATTCCTTAATGAAGTAATCACTACATCATCAAGATGTCATAAATAAATTAATTTATTTAATGTCCAAAAATTATAAAAAATATATCATGATGTAAGAAATCTTTTTATATTTCTAAAGAGTATTTATATTCAAAAATCCTATTAGTATAACCCCTTCTAAAAATTGTTTTAGTAAAACAATTTATGCTTGTGACATTTTTACTTTTATTTTAAAAAAAAAAGCATTAGTGTCTTTATCTCACCCAAGTGGCTCCATGGGGTCCCCTAAATCGACCCATGGGTTGTATTTGTCGGCCATGACTCATCCAATAGGGGTAGGACAAGTGTAATGGTGTTTCCATATTTTTATAATATCATTTTTACCTTAATTTACACTAATTACCTCTAATAGCGATTAATGAAAAAAAATTACTATTCACCAAAAAATTATTTCCATCCCATTGAACCACATTTTACATACTAATTAAAACCATGTATGTTGGATTTTGTAAATTCAAAACACATAAGTGGTAAACTTTCATTTAAATGAAAAATCAGTTTGCATGATTACCACTTAGTGGTTTCACTATTCATCAAAAATTTAAGTTTTTCAGAAAATTACCAAAAATTCACTCTAAGCTATATTCGATATTACGAATTCAAAAATTATGTTTATTATACCTAATTCAATGAATATAAGTAGAATTAATTAATTTAATAATTATCTCCCGCTGTCAAAACAAAAAACGTGTTTTTAAGAAACAATTTATATCAAAAGATTGACATTTGTTTATGTCCAATTCCAAGGCGAAATTAATTGCAAGGTCCACCATTGGTTCAGATGGTAAAAATATACTATAATTTCACCTTAAAACCAATTCAAAAGATAATCTAGTCATATAAATAAATTAGATTAAAAAAAGTTTTTGAATTAAAATACAACATTTTTCACATATTCATTAAAAAATGAATTTTATCGGAAAAATAACAAAAACATACACAAAGTAAATTTTGATGTCCCAATTATAAATAATGATTTTATTTGGTCCAAAATAATGTATAAGAGTGACCAAAACTATTTTTAAAGAGGGTTCGCCATCAAAAGGCAATAAATCGACATTTTAGTGAATATTAAAGTATTTATGCTTAAAATTGAATTCTTTTTCTTATTTTAAGCCTTTATCTTTTATTGAATAAATGTAAAAACATTTCTTATTCATTCCCGCCAATACAACGAGTTTGTGTGAACTACAATTTGAAATAATATTATTCCATTATTGGTGTGCATTGGAAGATTTCAACAAAAACTCGTTGTTGCGTATTGAGTACGCTATCGAACTTAGCATCCCTTTAAAAGTAATATTAATATTTTATTCAAAAATATTAAAAAAGAGATAAGTTAATATTCGTTATTTACCTGGGATGTTAAATTGGCCGAGCTTGAATGCTCAAATTGGTGTGAGGAGGAGAGGGAGGAGGTGCCCTTTTATAAGGGAGGAGAGGGGCACCTTTGGAAAATCTCAAAATATTATTTTATATTTAGGTAAAATTCGGTTTATAATGGTTCCAAAGGGTCTTATTTCAAAGATAATGTGAGGATGGGTAGAAATAATCTCATCCAATAGGATTTAGACATGTTTAGGTTATTATTTTAACCTTATCAATTAGATTTAACTCTAAGTAAAATAATTTAACTTTTACCGTGTCATTTTGTTTTCTTACACTATATGGTTAATAAACATACAATAACAAGCCAAACGAACCTCAAGTTGTTTATTATTAATATATATATCCTTATCTAAGTCATTTTTCCGAACCTTAGATTTTTAAAAACTAAATAACAATTAATAATATAATATTTGTTTTAAAAACTAATTTATGTCAATTTTGACACTATTTGGTACATGATTTTTATGAAATTTATAACAGAATGATAAGTTAAAACCTTGTTACTTAAATCAACACTAACATGTCATATTAACCTAGAAAATTATTTTAATTTTTAAAAAGCCTCAAATTACATTTATTTGTGCATTTATAACATCAATTATGTTAATATTTTCACAGTAAGGTAATTACTGCATCATCGTCGTGTCCTAAATAAATTTACATATTTAAAGTCTAAAAATTAAAAATAAAATACCATTATGTAGGAAATATTTTTATCTTTCTAATGAATATTTATAATCTAATTTATCTTATGTATAACCCTATATTAAAAATGTTTTCGTTATTAAACTGTGATTTTAACTATTTTAACTCTCCTTTAAATAAAATAATATTAAATGTCCTAATCTAATCCAAGTGGACCTGAATGGTCATATTATATTCATAGGGTTGTTTTTGGTCGAATTATACTTATCCAATAGAATTATAACATGTGTAAGGGCAATAGTAATATCATTTGTTACCTTTAATTACCCTATTTACTATTAACCCCGGTAAAAAAAGTAAAAAAGTTACTATTCACAAAAAATTATTTTCATCTCATTGAACAACATTTTACTTTCTGATATCAACCGTGTCTCTCATATTTTTGAAATTCCTTTCACAGAAACGGTAAAATTATGTTTTATGAAAAATTCAATTTTTTTAACTACCACTTAGTGGTTTCTCTATTCATCAAAAATTGAAAGTTTTCAGAAAAATACCAAAATTTCACCCTAGGCTAATTTCAGTATTCCGAATACAAAAATGAAGTCCATTTTGAAAGATAAAAATTATAAAATTTTAAAATGTGGTTATTACTATTCATAACGGCTATTTTATATATCATATCATTGTTTAGTGAAACCCTGTATTGCGTACAAAAGAGACAATCGAGGATGGTCGCGATTGCATGTAATGAAAGCCAAGTCAGGGTTGCGTGTAGTGCAAGTATACTTTATTGTTGTGTATAACTAAATCCAACCATATTTCATATATATATATATACACTCAATGTTGCGTTAAATAACTACTGTTAAACAAACTTGAAATTGTGTTTAACACATCCATGATTAGTGTTGTGTATACTGCAAGCTAATACGGTGTTACATGTAGCATAAAATAATTTTGGAGTAGTGTACAACACAAGACATTAATGAAATTAAAAAGAATAATTCTTATAAAATCTTGGGTTGTTACTTTCTACCCCCCTTAAATTGAATTTTGCCCTCGAAATTCGTCATGGTTATAAATGGTTTACTACTGGAAATTTTCATTAATAGAAACCCACATTGCAAAAAGGGAATATCAAAACCTATCTTTAAAAAAAACTAAAGTATGAAATGTAACTATTACCCAAATTACCTAATCAATGGGTTTCCACAAAGTAGAACATAGGTAAAAATATGGATATGGAAGAAAAATCAAAACATCATGTTCTGATGGAGAGTGGTAGAGGACATGGCTACGAAAAAGCAAACAATCCCAAAGCCATATATTTGTGATGATCTAAGGTACCATCTGTTTCATAAGATATAAGAGAACTAGGACAACATTTTTGGTTTTCAATATCCTTTCCCTAAAGTTGAACATTTTGAATTAAAAGAAATACTTACTTGATTTTTGTAAAATCTCGTTGTTGTTTGTGCCTTGAACAATTTCCACTTCATCTCTTAAAGAAATGAAGTTGAATTTGACTTTTGTGAAGTGTTAGCAGATCATACAATAGAATGATAGGTCATTCCATATGTTTTATCAAAATTTATATACATAAGTCCATCTATGGTGATGTTAATCTCATATGATTCCAAAAATGGACTTATACTTCATCTATAATACTGCATAATAAAATAAAACTACTTTCTACTAACCAGGGACTTCCAGTAGGCCAGTGATAGGAGATAAAGGCATGTCGCACTTCGAGTGTGGGTTCGATTCCCACATCCTTGTCCGACGCAACGGGTTGTCACACGTCCTATGGGTTGTCCCTTTTTCTAAAACTACACTATCATAACATTCCTGCAATAATATCAAAAAAATGTTCTAGCCTTAAACAATACTATCTGATGTCTAACATAATCCATTTCAAATCTTTAGGCTTATCCAAAATACTTTTGTCCAAGCTTATAGTATAAAGAAAACTATTACTAGAAATGTCATCTACAGAGCATGTGAATACCATCATTTATCCCCGATATATCTTGTTTATCATATTCCAATCATGTGAATTCCATAATCTTGTATTCTCTTGAGAAATGAATACCTATCGAACCTTAGTGAAAACATGAATGTTGCTAAAATCCCAGAAAAAAACATATACTCAAACCATGATATCACTTTGTCCTTATATTAGTCATGAGATCATGAATACTATCAAACATATTATTTTCTCTTTATCCCTTCATTATACGCATATCATATTCTTTCCAAAAATATTTGAATAACCTTTCATGGTTACAGGTACCATTCAACATATACTTTCAAATACTTTAGGAAAGACAAATGTGTAAAAATCCGTAGATGTGTCTTCATTCCATAGTACCATACATTATTCTTGATAAACAGACAATCATTACACTACCTTCTTAAACCACTGACTGAGGTTCATCATTTCTTCCATCTCATATATCATTTGTAGTCTCTTCATCATCATCCACATAAATACTACCCATATGACCATGCTGATTTTATTTATGATATTTTCCCTTAGGGAATTGGTTTGCATAATGCCCATACATCCCACATTTAAAACTGTTAACCATTGTTGATGTCTTAGAAATACAATTATCATTCTCCATGGTGTTAACTGAACCATTTCCTTTACAATTACTAGAATTGTGGCCTTCTTTTCCACACCCAACGCATCTTCCTGTTCCTTTGAAACATTCTCCATGATGCCTCTTCCTACATTATTTACATTGAGAAAATTTAACTTTCTTTCCTCTATAATCATTATGAAACTCCATCTTTCTCTTACTAGTTGAGGTAGGAAACATACCAAGGTTGAGATTATTGATCATATTATGAGATTGCTGATTAGGCATAATAATTATGTTTTGCCTTCCAAATCCCATTTCATTTTCTTGATCATGAAGAATATAATTCTATTGTCCTTCGTATCCTCCATTATCATGAATCTTCTTCTTCCCAGCCATTTTCTAAAACCCAAAAATAATAGTGTGAGAGGCAAAAATCATGATAGGTAAAACAACATAATAAAGGGGGAGTACCTTCAATATCTAACATCTTAGGTTTAATTCTATGATCGTTACCCTAATTCTAGGACTATAACCTATACTTATACTTATCCTTAGAGACATTAATAAAGATTAGGGGCATCCCTAGACATACCTTTTGAAATAACTCTAGGGATCTCACTAAAGTTATCGCATCCTAGTTTCCAAAGGTTGACTAAACCTTTCCTCTGAAACCAACTGTAGAGACCCGAATCTTGACGTACATGGACATGACATTACATTTGTGGAATACTTGTTACATAATAAAAACAAACTCACAAGAACCATAATAGTTTAGTGTCTTTGGAAACTCGGAAAAATAATCTTCCAATCGTGGTGAAAGATCTTCAACATCTACCATAAAGATCTTCTCCTTTAGTTTTCATACCTAAAACCAAGCTTTGAATCATGGGGAAAAGAAAACATATAAAAGGGTGCGCTCAAATGCTCAGTAAGGGTAAGCATAAAGATCATGAAATAATCCATAAACATTTGAATGAAAAAACATGAACATAAAATCTGAACATCAAAATCATGAGAAAAGACATAAATCAAAAAAGAACATAGGCCATATATCAAAAAGGAACATGTTATGGGAACAAAACATGTAATTTGTGGCATCTTTTAAGCACTTGTTATGATTTCCATAGTAGCCAAGGCATTGCTGCCAAGACTATCTTAGTGGACAAAGTCCCTTTCTGAATCGAGTTCACTCCTCATTCCAGTCCTGTATTGAATCGGATTAACATACCATTCCAGCCATGTCTATCGCATGAGATATAAATCTTCACCCAATGCATTGGAGGGAGATATAGGTCCCACTCATCTCATAATGAAATCATTCTTACTTTTGCCACAAAATAAACATAAATCATTCATAATAACCCTACGAATAAAATGGGTTTCATAAACATCATCACATCATCACATAATTCATATAAAAGAAATGGATATCATTTCATAATAAGAAAAGTGAAACCATTTAAATCATAGAGACGTTATACTTGAAACATACACTTATGAAATATTGTTATCTTAGATGGAAAATGTTTTTGATAAAACCCTTGAAATTAATTCTTGAGAAAAATATCCTTTCTTTGTAAAAATCATTTTCCTTTCACAAAATGTCGTGAAATTTTAAAAGAAAAGGATTTTGTTGAAAATAGACATGAAATAATTTTGAGGAAGCTTCATCAAAATAAGGCTTTATAAAACCGTAAAAATCCATTCATGCTGTAGAAGTTAAAAAAACATTGGTCTTGTACTTTTGTCGGATAAGTCAAAAAGTACCTCATATTGAAAACGACAAAAGATTCTTTCCATACCATGTGGTAAAAGGGTAAAAATGACTTTAAACATACATGGAAGATTGGTAAACATTTTATAAAAACATTTTGATAAATTATTGACATGGATGATAAACATAACCCCAGTAAATACTTACGCATAATCAATCTCGGATAAAAAAAATAAGATTGAAAAGTTATCCCTTACCTTATGTCCGATATGCTTCGTATGTATCCGAACCACCTGTATAATGATTTAAATAATGTCATTGACTTATTACAGAATCATATTCATTGTTATGACATCATATATGGTTCACTTATGATTTTATATTACTTGTTCTTTTGTAAATTCCATGTTGAAAAATCGTTTCATTTAACATAAGTGTTTGGACTTGTTGTTCTTGACATTATTATTACATATATCATGATTTACTTACTTCCAGAATATAAAACATGATTTATATATCATATATATTCAGTATATATATATATATATATTTATAATAGATAGATAGATAAATGAAATGAAACACACCGTTCATGGACACGGTAGTCCGTACGTACGCATGAACGCTGTTTCCCTTTCCTTATTGTCTTGAATGGAAGTAAGTAGATGACATACATATATATACATAAATCCAGTAGATTTACCATGTCATATATTTCATTATTATCCATTATATATACTTTATAATCATTCTTGAATGGTTAACATGGAGAATGAATCCCATCGCGTCGTGGAGACGGTAGTCCGTACGTACGCACGAGCGATGATATCATTCCCATGGTCATGGAATTATGTTGAAGGGTATGTATACTATTTCAGTATCAATACCACTTTAGAATAATCATATATAGTTACTCATTACATCATTATACCCATCCAATTAAGGTGGTGGCAGAAAATAGATTACACCACGGCGTGGAGATGATATTCCGTAGGTACGCACGCACGGTGATTTCATTTTTCCATAGGATGGATAGAAGGTGAATTAGGTTTGTTTCATATTTATAATAACATATCAGTATATATGTAATACTGATGTTATTACTTTATCATGAAACAACTAAAGAAGAAGAAGTTGAAAAAGAAAGAAATTGAAAAAGATCAGTAATGGATATTACCTCTTTTTGAAGCGCCTTTTCTTAACCTCCTCTTAGAGAACTAAGGATGGTCTTTGAAGAAGACCAAGACCTCTAGGATGATACTAGGGAAGTGGAGAAGAGATTTTGGCTGGGGTTTTCCGAGCTTGAATGCTCAAATTGGTGTGAGGAGTAGAGGGAGGAGGTGCCCTTTTATAAGGGAGGAGAGAGGCACCTTAGGAAAATCTCATAATATTATTTTATATTAAGGTAAAATTCGGTTTATAACGGTTCTAAAGGGTCTTATTTCGAAGCTAATGTGGGGATGGGTCGAAATATTCTCATCAAACAGGATTTAGACAAGTTTAGGTTATTATTTTAACCTTATCAATTAGATTTAACTGTAAGTTAAATAATTTACCTTTTACCGTGTCTTTTTGTTTTCTTACACTATATGGTTAATAAACATACCATAACAAGCCAAACGAACCCCAAGTTGTTTATTATTAATATATATATCGTTATCTAAGTCATTTGGCCGAACCTTAGATTTTTAGAAATTAAATAACAATTAATAATATAATATTTGTTTTAAAAACTATTTTATGTCAATTTTGACACTATTTGGTAAATGATTTTTATGAAATTTATAACAGAATGATAAGTTCGAACCAAGTTACTTAAATCCACACTAACATGTCATATTAACCTAGAAAATTAGTGGAATTCATGAAAAGGATCAAATTACATTTATTTGGGCATTTATAACATTAATTATGTTAATATTGTCTTAATATGGTAATTACTGCATCATCGTTGTGTCATAAATAAATTACATTATTTAATGTCTAAAAATTATAAATAAAATACCATTATGTAGGATATCTTTTTAGATTTCTAATGAATATTTATAATCGAATTTTTCATATATATAATACTATATTAAAAATGTTTTAGTTATTAAACATTGATTTTTACTATTTTTACTCTATTTTAAATAAAAAAAATATTAAATGTCCTAATCTAATCCAAGTGGACCTAAATGGTCATATTATATTCATAGGGTTGTTTTTTGTCCAATTAAACTTATCCAATAGAATTAGGACATGAGTAAGGGTAATAGTAATATCATTTTTTCCCTTTAATTGCCCTATTTACTATTAACCGCGGGGAAAAAATAAAAAAGTTACTATTCACCAAAAATTATTTTCATCTCATTGAACAACATTTTACTTACTGATATCAACCGTGTCTCTCGGATTTTCGAAATTCCTTTCACAGAAGCGGTAAAATTATGTTTTATGAAAAATTCAGTTTTTTTAACTACCACTTAGTGGTTTCACTATTCATCAAAAATTGAATGTTTTTAGAAAAATACCAAAATATCACCCAAGGTTAATTTCGGTATTCCGAATCCAAAAATGAAGTCCGTTTTGAATGATAAAATTTAAAAAAATTCAAAAATTGGTTATTACTTTTCATAACGGTTATTTTATATATCATATCATTGTTTAGTGAAACCCGGTATTTCTTACAACACACGCTATCGAGGAAGGTCATGATTGCGTGTAATAAAATCCAAATCAGGGTTGCGTGTAGTGCAAGACTCCTTTGTTGTTGTTTATAACTAAATCGAACCATATTTCGTATATATATATACACTCAATGTTGCATTAAATAACAACTATCAAACAAACTTAAAATTGTGTTTAACATGATCCATGATTAGGGTTGTGTATACTGGAAGCTAATACGGTGTTGCGTATAGCGCAAGATAATTTTGGAGTAGTGTACGACACAATACATTAATGAAATTAAAAATAACAATTCTTATAAAATCTCAGGTTGTTACATTTTACCCCCCTTAAATTGAATTTCTCCCTCGAAATTCGTCATGGTTATAAATGATTTACTACTTGAAATTTTCTTTAATCGAAACCCACATTGTAAAAAGGGAATATCAAAACCTATCTTTAAAAAAAACTAAAGTATGAAACCTAACAGTTACCCAAATTACCTAATCAATGGGTTTCCACATAGTAGAACATAGGTAAAATATGGATATGAAAGAAAAATCTAGCCATCATTTTCTGATGGAGAGTGGTAGAGAACATGGCTATGAAAAAGCCAAAAATCACAAAGCCATATATCTGTGATGATCTAAGGTACCATCTGTTTCATAAGATATAAGAGCACTAGGAAAACATTTTTGGTTGTCAATATCCTATCCCTAAAGTTGAACATTTTGAATTAAAAGAAATACTTACTTGATTTTTGTAGAATCTCACTGTTGTTTGTGCCTTGAACAATTTCCACTTCATCTCCAAAAGAAATGAAGTTGAATTTGTCTTTTGTGAAGTGTTAGCAGATCATGAAATAGAATGACAGGCCATTCCATCTATTTTAGCAAAAGTTATATACATAAGTCCATCTATGGTGAGGTTAATCACATATGTTTCCAAAAATGGACTTATACTTCATCTATAATACCGCATAATAAAATAAAACAACTTTCTACTAACCAGGGACTTCATATAGGCCAGTGGTAGGCGATAAAGGCATGTCGCACTTCGGTTGTGGGTTGGATTCCCACAGCCTTGTCCGACGTGATGGGTTGTCACACATCCTATGGGTTGTCCCTTTTTCTAAAACTACACTATCCTAACATTCCTGCAATAATATAAAAAAAATGATCTAGCCTTAAACAATACTATCTGATGTCTAACATAATCCATTTCAAATCTTTAGGCTTATCCAAAATACTTCTGTCCAATCTTATAGTATAAAAAAACTATTACTAGAAATGTCATCTACCGAGCATGTGAATACCATCATTTATCCCCGATATATCTTGTTTATCACATTCCAATCACGTGAATTCCTTAATCATGTATTCTTTTGAGAAATGAATACCCATCGAACCTTAGTGAAAACATGAATGTTGCCAAAATCTCAAAAAAAAATTATATACTCAAACCATGATATCACTTTGTCCTTATATTAGTCATGAGCTCATGAATACTATCAAACATATTATTTTCTCTTTATCACTTCATTATGTGCATATCATCTTTTTTCCAAAAATATTTGAATAACCTTTCATGGTTACTGGTACCATTCAACATATACTTTCAAATACTTTAGGAAAAACAAAAGTCTAAAAATCCTTAGATGTGTCCTCATTCCATAGTACCATACATTATTCTTGATAAACAGACAATCATTACACTACCATCTTAAACCACTGACTGAGCTTCATCATTTCTTCCATCTCATATATCATTTGTAGTCTCTTCATCATCATCCACATAAATACTACCCATCTGACCATGCTGATTTTCTTTATGAGATTTTCCCTTAGGGAATTGGTTTGCATAATGCCCATACATCCCACATTTAAAACTCTTAACCGTTGTTGATGTCTTAGCAATACCATTATCCTTCTCTATGGTGTTAACTGAACCATTTCCTTTACAATTACTAGCATTTTGGCCTTCTTTTCCACACCCAAAGCATCTTCCAGTTCCATTGAAACATTTTCCTTGATGCCTCTTCCCACATGACTTACATTGAGGAAATTGAACTTTCTTTCCTCAATAATCATTATGAAACTCCTTCTTTCTCTTATTAGTTGTGGCAGGAAACTTACCAATGTTGAGATTATTGATCATATTATGAGATTCGTGATTAGGAATAATAACGATGTTTTCCCTTCCAAATCCCTTTTCATTTTCTTGATCATGAAGAATATAATTCCATTGTCCTTTATATCCTCCATTATCATGACTCTTATTCTTTCCAGCCATTTTCTAAAACCCAAAAATAATAGTGTGAGAGGCAAAAATCATGATAGGTAAAACAACATAATAAAGGGGGAGTACCTTCAATATCTAACATCTTAGGTTTAATTCTAAGATCGTTATCATAATTCTAGGACTATAATCTATACTTATACTTATCCTAAGAGACATTACTAAACTTTAGGGGCATCCCTAGACATACCTTTAGAAATATCTCTAGGGATCTCACTAAAGTTATCGCATCCTAGTTTCCAAAGGTTGACTATACCTTTCCTCTGATACCAACTGTAGAGACTCGAAGCTTGACGTACATGGACATGACATTAAATTTACGGGATACTTGTTACATAATGAAAACAAACACACAAGCACCGTAATAGTTTAGTGTCTTTGGAATCTCGGAGAAATAATCTTCTAATCGTGGTGAAAGATCTTCAACATCTCCCATAAAATATTCTCCTTTAGTTTTCTTACCTAAAACCTAGCTTTGAATCCTGGGGAAAAGAAAACATATAAAAGGGTGAGCTCAAATTCTCAGTAAGGGTAAGAATAAAGATCCATAAATAATCCATAAACATTTCAATACAACAACTTGAACATAAAATCTGAACATCAAAATCATGAGCATAGTCATAAATCTTAAAACTACTCTACGCATATATCATAAAGTAACATGGCTTGGGAATAAAACATGTAATTTGTGGCATCCATTAAGCACATGTTATGATTTCCATAGTAGCCAAGGCATTGCTGCCAAAACCATCTTAGTGGACAAAGTCCCTCTCTAAATCGAGTTCACCCCTCATTCCAGTCCTGTACTGAATCAGATTAACTTACCATTCCATCCATGTCTATCTCATGAGATATAAATCGTTACCCAATGCATTGGAGGGAGATATAGGTCCCACCCATCTCATAATGAAATTATTCTTACTTGTGCCACAAAATAAACGTACATCATTCATAATAACCCAATGAATAAAATGGGTTTCATAAACATCATCACATCATCACATTATCCATATAAAAGAAATGGATGTCAATTCATAATAAGAAAATTGAAACCATGTAAATCATAGAGACATTATACTTGAAACATACACTTATGAAATATTGTTATCTTAGATGGAAAATGTTTTTGATAAAACCCTTTAAATGAATTCTTGAGGAAAATATCCTTTCTTTGTAAAAAAAATTCCTTTCACAAAATGTCAAGAAATTTTAAAAGAAAGGATTTTGTTGAAAATAGACTTGAAATCATTTTGAGGAAGCTTCATGAAAATAAGGCTTTATAAACCCGTAAAAATCCTTTCATGCCGTATAAGTTAAAAAAATTATCTTGTACTTTTTTCGGATAAGTCAAAAAGTACCTCGTATTTAAAAGGACAAAATATTCCTTCCATACCATGTGTTAAAAGGGTAAAAATGACTTTAAACATACATGGAAGAATGGTAAACATTTTATAAAAACATTTTGAGAAATAATTGACATGGATGATAAACATAACCCCAGAAAATACTTACGCATAATCAATCTCGGATAAAAAAAATGAGATTGCAAAGTTATCCCTTACCTTATGTCCGATATGCTTCGTATATATCCGAACCTCCTATATAATGATTTAAATAATGTCATTGACTTATTACAGAATCATATTCATTGTTATGACATCATATATGGTCCACTTATGATTTTATATTACTTGTTATTTTGTAAATTCCATGTTGAAAATCGTTTCATTTATCGTAAGCGTTTGGACTTGCTGTTCTTGAAATTATTATTACTTATATCATTATTTACTAACTTATAGAATATAAAACATGATTTATATATCATATATATTCAGTATATATATATATATATAATAAATAGATAAATGAAATGAAACACACAGTTCATGGAGACGGTAGTCCGTACGTACGCATGAACGCTGTTTTCCTTTCTTTATTGTCTTGAATGGAAGTAAGTAGATGACATACATATATATATACATAAATCCAGTAGATTTAACATGTCATATATTTCATTATTATCCATTATATATACTTTATAATCATTCTTGAATGGTTAACATGGAGAATGAATCTCATCACGTCGTGGAGACGGTAGTCTGTACGTACGCACGAGCGATGATATCGTTCCCATGGTCGTGGAATTGTGTTGAAGTGTATGTATACTATTTCAGTAAAAATATCACTTTAGAATAATCATATATAGTTACTCATTACACCACTTTACCCATCCAATTAAGGTGGTGACAGAAAGTAGATTACACCACGGCGTGGAGACGGTATTCCGTACGTACGCACGCGTGGTGATTTTATTTTTCCGTAGGATGGATAGAAGGTGAATTAGTGTTGTTTCATATTTATAATAACATATCAGTATATAAGTAATAATGATGTTATTACTTTATCATGAAACAACTAAAGAAGAAGATGTTGAAGAAGAAAGAAATTGAAAAACATCGGTAATGGATATTACCTCTTTTTGACGCGCCTTTTCATAACCTTCTCTTAGTGAACTAAGGATGGTTTTTGAAGAAGACCAGGAGCTCTAGGATGACACTAGGGAAGTGGATAAGAAATTTTTTCAGGTTTTGACCGAGATTTAATGCTCAAATTGGTGTGAGGAGGAGAGGGAGGAGGTGCCCTTTTATAAGGTTGAGAGGGGAACCTTAGGAAAATCTCAAAATATTATTTTATATTAAGGTCAAATTCGGTTTATAATGGTTACAAAGGGTCTTATTTCTTAGATAATGTAGGTATGGATCAAAATCCTCTCATAAAATAGGATTTAGACAAGTTTAGGTTATTATTTTAACCTTATCAATTAGATTTAACTCTATGTTATATAATTTAACTTTTACTGTGCCTTTTTGTTTTCTTACACTATATGGTTAATAAACATACCATAACAAACCAAACGAACCCCAAGTTGTTTATTATTAATATATATATCTTTCTCTAAGTCATTTGGCCGAACCATAGATTTTTATAATTAAATAACAATTAATAATATAATATTTGTTTTAAAAACTAATTTTTGTCAATTTTGACACTATTTGGTACATGATTTTTATGGAATTCATAACAGAATGATAAGTTCGAACCAAGTTACTTATATCAACACTAATATGACATATTAACCTAGAAAATTAGTGTATTTCATCAAAAGTCTCAAATTACATTTATTTGGGCATTTATAACATCAATTATGTTAATATTTTCTTAGTAAGGTAATTACTGCATCATCGTTGTATCATAAATAAATTAAATTATTTAAAGTCTAAAAATTATAAATAAAATACCATTATGTAAGAAACCTTTTTAGCTTTCTAATGAAAATTTATAATCGAATTTTTCTTATGTATAACCCTACATTAAAAATGTTTTAGTTATTAAACTTTGATTTTAACTATTTTAACTCTCCTTTAAATAAAATAATATTAAATTTCCTAATCTATTCCAAGTGGACCTAAATGGTCATATTATATTCATAGGGTTGTTTTTGGTCGAATTAAACTTATCCAATAGAATTAGGTCATGTGTAAGGGTAATATTAATATCATTTTTTACCTTTAATTACAGTATTTACTAATAACCGCGGTAAAAAAAAACAAAAAAAAATTACTATTCACCAAAAATTATTTTCATCTAATTGAACCACATTTTACTTACTGATATCAACCGTGTCTCTAGTATTTTTGAAATTCCTTTCACAGAAGCTGTAAAATTAAGTTTTATTAAAAATTCAGTTTTTTTAACTACCACTTAGTGGTTTCACTATTCATCAAAAATTGAAAGTTTTCAGAAAAATAACAAAATTTTACCCTAGGCTAATTTCGGTATTCCGAATCCAAAAATGAAGTCCATTTTGAAAGCTAAAATTTATAAAATTTCAAAAAGTGGTTATTACTATTCATAACGACTATTTTATATATCTTATCATTGTTTAGTAAAACCCGGTATTGCGTACAACACACGCTATCGAGGAAGGTCGTGATTGCATGTAATGAAAGCCAAGTCAGGGTTGCATGTAGTGCAAGATTCTTTTGTTGTTGTGTATAACTAAATCCAACCATATTTCATATATATATATATATATACACTCAATGATGCATTAAATAACTACTATCAGACAAACTTGAAATTGTGTTTAACACGATCCATGATCAGTGTTGTGTATAATGCAAGCTAATACGGTGTTGCGTATAGCGCAAGATAATTTTGGAGTAGTGTACAACAAAAGACATTAATGAAATTTAAAAGAATAATTCTTATAAAATCTCGGGTTGTTACAATACCTCCTCTAAATCACGATTATAATGATCACTTGATGTATAAAACATTTATCTGAACATTTTATCTATTAATAAATGATACCCTTCATGTGATAATGTGTGAGGGTATATGTTCTTCAACTAGATCACATAATGATATCTCATAGTAGTCTATTATATAAATAAACTAATAACTAATCTATTAATATATTATAAATTTTACAATATAAAATTTTTCTGATACCATAATTGATTTATCATGTCAACTAGTGAAAAAATTCATCCAAATATCTGCATCTTAAAACTCACACTTGATGAATGGGTTTTAATATTTTAACATCCTAAAAACATAATATATGTCTATTTTGTTTTAAAATATCTCCATAAATCTATAAAATAAACATATTATTTTTTTAATTTCATTATTTTCTTCAAAATTGAATTTTAGATTTAATTGTATAAATTATATATTAGTCATTAAAAATATATAATATTCAAAAAATGAGATAAAAATAAATAAATTGATAAATTTTACCATTATGGACGCCCACATATTCTCTTTTTCCAACTTATAGATAATCTTACGATCAGGATATAAAATGTAAATTCTACAATGAGTTTTCTTATTTATATAAATGGTAAACTAAAATGCATTTGGGATAATTGGGTTCTTATTATCATCAAAAAATTTATCTAATCATTGTTATCCAAGGGAAAGTGAAATTTTTAGAAAATGTGTAATCCCATTTTTAACAACTCTATAAATTGATTATTTTTTAGAAGAAGGATTAGACACCACTCTCAAAGGCACATCATTAGTCCAAAAATTATTTTTTATAAATTAAACATTTTATTTAATTAAATAATTATATTACTGAATATTTAATAATATGAAAAAAGACATATACTGTGATATATGTTATTCTAACTCTATGTTTTACACTGAAGTAGAAAAATGTAATGAAATTCTTTCTACTATTATTTTTTTAGAAAGAGTGAATATTTAATACAGTGATTACAAAAAAATGTAAGTAATAAAATATTTCCACACTCATGTCGGTTTTAAAAAAAATGAATTCCTTATTGTTAACAATAAAATATGCTAGTAAAACTATTAATTATAAATATAAATTCCAACATTATAGGAACATTTATAAATTAAAATATCACAGTTACAAAAAGGTTTTTTCATATGCATAAAATTAACAAAAACATAATGATGTATGTAATGTATGTAATGTATGTAATGTATTTTAATCAAAAAAATAACAATAATTATTGAATATAAAATTTAACACAAAAATCACAAACATAATAAATATATATCTAATTATACATCCAAAAATTAATAAAAAAAGATTTTTTTACGCATAAATTTCAAAAAAATAAATAAAATATAAATACATACCTGGATAATTAGGAGAGTAATTTAGTGTTTTTACATTTTCCTTCAGCATGATAATTTGATATATCATGGAAGATGTATACATTATACTCATTGTTATTTTCTATAAATCATGTAATATATGAATATGTTTCATATAAATTTATAATATCTTTATCATCTACATCACTGAATTTATGACAGCCCATTTTATCCAACGATCATGATATTGTCTGATATGGCCCTTTCCCCCATGGATTTTCTTTCCCTAGGCTCTGGTATAAGGACCCAGCCTTAAACCTTACTTAATCTTGAATTAAAAAGAATAATTCACGTTGAGAATCTTTTCAGGTTTAGAGTTCTAGAGAATTAGGACATAACTATTACATCTCAAAAGATTACAAAGTAGAAACTTCTACTCACTATCAACTTTTTCCACCAGATAAAAACACTTTAACAAAAGAGTCATGTCTAGTTCTATGTTTAGACAGCATGACATTTCCTTGATCTCATCCTTGACCCTATTCCACTTCATGTCCTCTGAAAAACATTTCAAAAACTTGGGATGAGCATAAAAAGCTCAGTAAGTGACATAAAATTACAAATTGAAAACGTTAGTCCATGTATGAAAACATACTTACTCATAGAACATAATAATTTTAACATACCTCATGAAAACATAATTTTTATGAATAACTCATAGAAAACATACGACAAAAAGGTAACTTGGGGCATTCATAACATTCTTGAATAGGAAGTAACCCTCTTGGTTACTTTTGGAATACCTATCACATTATTCCCATAAATCTCTTCGGAGAAACCTTTATGTTTAACTCCTTCTCATTACCCAATGCATTGGAGAGATATAACGGGCTCACCCGCCCTTAGTTTATCATGGAACCACCCGTCTTCATAAATAATTCCCAAGAACCATAATATGATCGCATCACATAAAACATGCATAAAGGAAACATAATATTTCCATATTACAATCACAAGATATCAAAACACATTGATATACTCAAAACATTAGAAAAACCATTTTCAATACCAAAATAAAAGAAGAGTAAAACTTGGTATTTATTTTTCACTTAGAAATAAGATATGGCTTGTAGAGGAAGCTGAAACCCAAATAATGGTCATGGCGGCGGAGAAGTCGTTGTCGCCGCATACGTACGATAAAAACATTCCCATTTGTCGTTTTGTAAAACACTCTGTATAAAAAGATTCTGTTTGTATAAATGTAAAATTCAAAGGGGTTTATACAACGTATAAAAGAAGGTTGTCTATAAAACAAATAATGCCTCAATGGAAGGAGATTGAGACGAAGTCCCGTACAAAGTCGGTATCCTTAAGATTAAGGATAAATCAATTACATGATTATGTGTGACAAATATAAATACACCCAATATAGAATGATATTAAGTGTAAAACAATCAGAGTTCATCCACACATATTCATAGTACGACATAATCAAGAAGTATAGGTTTAACCCAAAGAAAATGAAATTAGGTTAAGAAGTTCCCTTGCAAAAAGTCGACAGCCTAACGGCGTCATTATGAAATTCAATAATGAGACGATGAGAGATAAAAAGTGTATCTCGTAACTTGGAAATATAATTTACAGAAATAAGGATATCTACGAACATATCCCAACATAAAAAGATGTAAATTAAAAGACATAACAAAAATAAGTCTTTTAGAAAGATGAGCGTGAAAGAATCCCTTACTGATTTGGGAATCTTTCGAAACATGCACCACATGAAAGAAGGGACATACAATGATTATTTAAATAACCATAAAAGAGATTATATTACACAAATAATACAACAATGACCAGTACATAAACCACACAAAAGTAAATAGTGGCAAATTTATCATGAACCTTACGGAAATGAAAGTGAGATGAAAAATCCCCTTATGAAAATTCAGCAGCCTAACGGCACCACTTAAAACTCCCCAAAATGGTTTGATGAGATCAAATAAGGTATGTCATCATATGAAAATAAAAGTACAGTATGATGGACATAGATATCATACCCCAACATAAGAACAAGGAACTAAAAATACTTGACATGAAAATAGAGCTTTAAAAATGAGGAGAATGAATTCTTTACAAAAAATCGGCATCCTAACTGCGCCGCTGAAACATTTTTAAAATGAATTGATGAAAGAATGAGAGGTTATATCATCATATTAACATAAATTGGACAGTAGGATTAATATATAAGTACATCCTCCAATATAATAACATGGATCATAAAAGAATGACATAAGAGAGAGTACTTGAAAAGAAAGAGATAGGTAGGATCCCTTACCTTCAGTCCAACATGTCTTGTTCTTTTCTTTATATTCCTGAATAATAAACTATGGTCAATTCATAATTTCTTAAGTACCTCAATTAATATTTATTATTAAATTCATATAACATATTATAATGTAATAATAATTATATTATTATGTTAGTTCATATCAGACGTTTTTGTTGATGTTCGGTACATGAGTCAAAAATGAACATGTTTGAAAAGAATTGTTCATGAAGTGATAATTACATCATCTCCAGAATGATTTTAATATCATATATATCCAGTATATATTCATTTTATACTATTCCATAACATTTGGAGATAAAAAGAAATGAAAGGCACCGTTCATGGAGACGGTAGACCGTATGTACGCATGAACGCTACTTCCATCTCTTTGTCAGGTTAATGGAATTAAAAATAATTGAGATATATATATATTTATTATAATTCCAGAATTATCTTAAACATTTATAATATATATCCATTTCATAAATTTAGTTATAGTACTACATAACATTTGGAGATAGGAAATGAAAGGCACCGTTAATGGAGACGGTAATCCGTACGTACGCATGAACGCTACTTTCATTTCCATATCATTCATTAATGGAATGAAAACATATTGATACATAAATATATTATAATTAAAGTTTAATATCATATATAATATTATTAACTTTATCCTTTATACGTCCCACGTATGGCATTAACGAATCAAATCACTTTGAGGGGGCGGTAGTCCGCACTTCCTTAAATGAAAATATTGTGTTTACCCATAATGGAAACCATGAAGGAGTGCCATAAATGAAAAATACCGAAGCTTAAAGGATTAATAAACATATTATATATCATATATAAAAATAGTGACATCATAATGGCCAACTTTGATGGTGTTAGATGAGTATTGAACAATCATCGTTTCGGGAGGCAGAATTTCGCCATCCACGGAAACATTATGTTCATTAACCATTTGATGTAGGTGTGTGTGAGTGTAGATCGAATGCTTCTTATAAAAACATCCTAGTATATTGATGATACTGGATTTGTTACAAAATAAATAAATAAAAAGTGTTTAGGGGGTTGGAGAAGCAAAATAAAACAAATGAACACAAGAGAAAACATTACCTTTAAAATGGGTAACTCCTTTTGATTCGAGCCTAAAGGCTTCCTTTGAAAAGATTCTGCCCAAAGTGGATCCTCTAGGTTGAGGAGAGGGATGTGGAGAGAGGAAATTGGTAGGGGTTGGCCGATCCAAAGGCCTTAGGAGTGTGGAAAATGAGGTAGAGGTGGGGGCCTTTTATAAGGGGAGAGGAGGGGCTCTTTTGGAAATCATGAAAGTTATATTATTATGAGATGCCTTTTCTGATTTCTGAGGTCCCACAAAGATATATTTCGAGGATAATGTTATTATGGTTCGAAATATACTCCTCCAATAGTATTTGGACAAGTTTAAGTCTTAGATTTCATATTATCTTTTCATTTTATTTTAATCGTTCATTTATGATGTCATCGTTGCATCATCATGATGTCATAAATTAATTAATTTATTTAATGTCCAAAAATTATAACAAAAATATCATGATGTTGGAAATCTTTTTATATTTCCAATGAATATTTATAGACAAAAATCTGATTAGTATAACCCCTTTTAAAAATTGTTTTAGTAAAAGAATTTATGTTAATGTCATTTTCACCTTTACTTTAAATAAAAGGCTTTAAAGTCATTTTCCCACCCAATTGGCTCCATGGGGTCCCCTAAATCGAACCATGGGTTGTAATGGTCGGCCATTAATCAACCAATAGGGTTAGGACAAGTGTAATAGCGTTTTCATATTATATTAACATCATTTTTACCTTAAATTATACTAATTACCTCTAATCGCGATTAATGAAAAAAAAGTTACTATTCACCAAAAAATTATTTTCATCCCATTGAACCACATTTTACATACTAATGAAAACCATGTATGTCGGATTTTCAAAATTAAATACACAAAAGTGGTAAAATTTCATTTAAACAAAAAATCAGTTTGCTTGATTACCACTTAGTGGTTTCACTATTCATCAAAAATTGAAGTTTTCCAGAAAATTACCAAAAATTCACTCTAAGATATATTCGATATTATGAATTCAAAAACGGTGTTTATTTTACCTAATTCAAAGAATATAAGTAAAATTAATTAATTTAATAATTAAATCCCGCTGTCAAAACAAATAGCGTGTTTTTAAGAAATAATTTATATCAGAAGATTGGCATTTGTTTATGTCCAATTCCAAGGCGAAATTAATTGCAAGGTCCACCGTTGGTTTAAATGGTAAAAATATATTATAATTTCACCTTAAAACAAATTCAAAAGATAATCTAGTCATATAAATAAATTAGATTAAAAAGAGGTTTTGAATTAAAATACAACATTTTTCACATATTCATTAAAAATGAACTTTATCGGAAAAATAACAAAAACCTACACAAAGAAAATTTTGATGAACCAATTATAAAGAAGGATTTTATTTGGTCCAAAATAAAGTATAAGTGTGACCAAAACTATTTTTAAAGAGGGTTCGCCATCAAAAGGCGATAAATCAACATTTTAGTGAATATTAGAGTATTTATGCTTATAATTGAATTCTTTTCTTATTTTATGCCTTTATCTTTTGTTGGATAAATGTAAAAACATTTAACAAACATATATAAGCATATTTTAGTTATCTCAATTCTTTCCCACCAATAAAAAGGCTACTTATGATCTACCATATTATTATATTATTGTTGTGCATTGTAAGATTTCAACAAAAACTCATTCTTGCGTATTGGGTACGCCATCGAACGTAGCATCCCTTTAAAAGTAATATTAATAAAAAGAAAAAGTAACATTGGTTATTTACCTGGGATATTACATCTTTCCCCCCTTTTGGGAATTGCATCCTTGCAATTAAAAAAAACAAATTGGGCTCAGAAACTTCACTGAAAGTCTCATATCAGAAAAGGATTCAATTAAACTATCACTTTAAAAGAAATAAAAAGAAGTAAAAAGGTCTCCCAAGGCAACATATACTAGGATTCCATGAAAATATGGATATGGAAGAAAAAACAAACCATCAAAGTCTGATGGAGAGTGATTTAAAACATGATTAGGAGAAAGTTAACAACAAGAAAATCACAAACTTGTGATGGGTTAAACGGTATTGGATTCCCCAGTAGGTAAAACTAACGGAAAACATTTTGTTCTGAGTTACATATCATTGAGGAATTTATTTATGAGATTAAATAAAACATGAGGAAACAAACTTACTTACCATGTTGACTTTCAACTATTACTTGATTTCTTACACAAACTCAAATGTTTTCCAAAGGATGTGTATTTAGGAAGACTTGATCCTACTAAGACTACTATGATCAACTTCTTGATAATCACCTAATCCCCAAAAGAGAACAATATACTTCCCATGTCTTTATACCTTAACCAAAACCAAAAAGGTTACTACAAGACTAGATAATCCACAAAATGGATAATCCTTTATAAAAAGAAAATCTATTCTTAATCTCCAAAATTTACTGACAAAACCCAAAGTTCAACAAAGACCATTCGATATCAAATTGTCCTTAAATTTCTCCAAACTAAGATTGAAAGAAAAACCAACGTAGGATTTAATCACATAGTCTTCCAAGATAAATATTAACATTTATCTCCAAAATAACATCAGTTACTCTCAAAGACTCGTGCTGAAAAGTAACTAACCTAATCACATATCCTCCAAGATCGGTTAATCATTTCCATTTATAACACAAAAATAAACTTACTATTGATTCATAAAACCATATAACTAAAAATAATTAGTCAAACTAACCAAGGACTTCACGTAGTCCAGTGGTAGGTGATAAATACCAGTTGTACTTTGGTTGTGGGTTCCAATCCCGTAGTTTTGTCCGACGCGACGGGTTGTCACACGGTCTGTGTGTTGTCCCTTTTTCCAAAACTATATAATTCGTAAGACATTCCCCAAAGAGAGATAAATCCTTAAGAATAACCATAACATATTTTAACCTCAATTTTATCTCATTCCTTTCATTTTCCATCATAATACATATTAAACCACAATTACCTCAAAAGTAAGGATCATATAAACCCTAATGGTTACCTTTATAATTATTACCTGAGCTTCTACATCAAGTTGGTTTTCTCATACATGATGCATTAGAGAACTCACCATGGTTCCAGTGGTGAATCTTTACTCCTTGATAGTTGTTTTAGAACAACCACAAGATTCCCTATTGGATCACCCATTTCGTCCAGTTTCTTAATCAGAAAACCTCCTCAGTTTCCCATTGTCACATTGGTTCATGTTAGGTCCAGCCATTTACTAAAAACAAAAAGGTCAGTGTAAGTATATCAATAATATAATCATGTATTAAATAGGAAGATAAACACTATGTTATTCTTATCCAACTTATCTCATACTCATTCCAATAACAAAGACTCTATCAAATATACTACCCATTGTTGTTATACACAACTTGTCACGTATGCTTAAACAACACCCTAACCTCTGAAGTTATCTAAACTGACCTCTGATACCAACTATAAGGCCCCAGCCTTAAACCTTACTTAATCTTGAATTAAAAAGAATAATTCACATTGAGAATCTTTTCAGGTTTAGAGTTCTAGAGAATTAGGACATAACTATTACATCTCAAAAGATTACAAAGTAGACACTTCTACTCAGTATCCACTTTTTCAAACAGATAAAAACACTTTAACAAAAGAGTCATGTCTAGTTCCATGTTATACAGCATGACATTTCCTTGATCTCATCTTTGACCCAATTCCACTTCATGTCTTGTGAAAAACATTTCAAAAACTTGGGATGAGCATAAAAAGCTCAGTAAGTGACATAAAATTACAAATTGAAAACGCTATTCCATGTATGAAAACATACTTACTCATAGAACATTATAATTTTAACTTACCTCATGAAAACATAAGTTTTATGAATAACTCATATAAAACATACGACAAAAAGGTATCTTGGGGCATTCATAACATTCATGCATAGAGAGTAACCCTCTTGGTTACTTTTGGAATACCTATCACATTATTCCCATAAATCTCTTCAGAGAAACCTTAACGTTTAACTCCTTTTTATTACCTAATGCATTGGAGAGCTATAACGGGCTCACCCGCCCTTAGTTTATCACGGAACCACCCGTCTTCATAAACAATTCCCAAGAACCATAATATGATCGCATCACATAAAACATGCATAAAGGAAACATAACATTTCCATATTACAATCACAAGATATCAAAACACATTGATATACTCAAAACATTAGAAAACCCATTTTCAATACCAAAATAAATGAAGAGTACAACTTGGTATTTATTTATCATTTAAAAATAAGATATGGCTTGTAGAGGAAGCCGAAACCCAAATAATGGTCACGACGGCAGAGAAGTCGTTGTCGCCATATACGTACGATAAAAACATTCCCATTTGTTGTTTTGTAAAACACTCCATATAAAAATATTCCTTTTGTATAAATGTAAAAGTCAAAGGGGTTTATACACCGTATAAAATAAGGTTGTGTATAAAACAAATAATGCCTCAATGAAAGGAGATTGAGACGAAGTCCCGTACAAAGTCGGTATCCTTAGATTAAGGATAAATCAATTACATGATTATGTGTGAAAAATATAAATACACCCAATATAGAAGGATATTAAGTGTAAAATAATCAGAGTTCATCCACACATATTCATAGTACTATATAATCAAGAAGTATTGGTTTAACCCAAAGTAAATGAAATTAGGTTAAGAAGTTCCCTTGCAAAAAGTCGACAGCCTAACGGCGTCATTATGAAATTCATTAAATGAGACGATGAGAGATAAAAAGTGTATCTCATCACTTAGAAATATAATTTACAGAAATAAGAATATATAAGAACATATCCCAACATAAGAAGATGTAAATTAAAAGACATAACAAAAATAAGTCTTTTAAAAAGATGAGGGTGAAAGAATCCCTTACTGATTCGGGAATCTTTCGAAACATGCACCCCATGAAAGAAGGGACATACAATGATTATGTAAATAACCATAAAAGAGATTATATTACAGAAAGAATACAAAAATGGACAGTACATAAACCATAAAAAAGGAAATAGTGGAAAATGTATCATGAACCTTACGGAAATGAAAGTGAGACGAAAAATCCCCTTATGAAAATTCGGCAGCCTAACGGCGCCACTTAAAACTCCCAAAAATGGATTGATGAGATCAAATAAGGTATCTCATCATATGAACATAAAATTACAGTAATATGGACATAGATATCATACCCCAACATAAGAACAAGGAACTAAAAATACTTGACATGAAAATAGAGCTTTGAAAATGAGGAGAATGAATTCTTTACAAAAAATCGGCAGACTAACGGCGCCGCTGAAACATTCTTACAATGAATTGATGAGAGAATGAGAGGTTATCTCATCATATTAACATAAATTGGACAGTAGAATTAATATATAAGTACATCCTCCAATATAAGAACATGGATAATAAAAGAATGACATAAGAGAGAGTACTTGAAAAGAAAGAGATAGGTAGGATCCCTTACCTTCAGTCCAAATTGTCTTGTTCGTTTCTTTATATTCCTGAATAATAAACTTTGGTAAATTAATAATTTCTTAATGACCTCCATTAATGTTTATTATTCAATTCATATCACATATTATAATGTTATAATAATTATATTATTATGTTAGTTCATATCAGACGTTTTTGTTGATGTTCGGTACATGAGTCGAAAATGAACATGTTTGAAAAGAATTGTTCATGAAGTAATAATTACAACATCTCCAGAATGATTTGAATATAATATATATCCAGTATATATTCATTTTATACTATTACATAACATTTGGAGATAAAAATAAGTGAAAGGCACCGTTCATGGAGACGGTAGACCGTACGCACACATGAACGCTACTTCCATCACATTGTCATGTTAATGGAATTAAAAATAATTGAGATATATATATATGTATTATAATTCCAGAATTATCTTCAAAATTTATAATATATATCCATTTCATAAATGTAGTTATAGTATTACATAACATTTGGAGATAGGAAATGAAAGGCATCGTTCATGGAGACGGTAATCCGTACGTACGCATGCACACTACTTTCATTTCCATTTCATACATTAATGGAATGAAAACATATTGATACATACATATATTATAATTATAGTATAATATCATATATAATATTATTAACTTTATCCTTTATACGTCCCATGTATGGCATTAACGAATCAAATCACTTTGAGAGGGCGGTAGTCTGCACTTCCTTAAATGAAAATATCGCGTTTACCCATAATGGAGACCATGAAGGAGTACCATAAATTAAAAATACAGAATCTTAAAGGATGAATAAACATATTATATATCATATATAAAAATATTGACATCATAATGGCCACCTTTGATGGTGTTAGATGAGTATTGAACAATCATCGTTTCGGGAGGCAGAATTTCGCCATCCACGGAAACATTATGTTCATTAACCATTTTATGTAGATGTGTGTGAGTGTAGCTCGAATCCTTCTTATAACAACATCCTAGTATATTGATTATACTGGAGTTGTTACAAAAGAAATAAATAAAAAGATTTTAGGGGGTTGGAGAAGCAAAATAAAACAAATGAACACAAGAGAAAACATTACCTTTAAAATGGGTAACTCCTTTTGATTCGAGCCTAAAGGCTTCCTTTGAAAGGATTATGCCCAAATGGGATCCTCTAGGTTGAGGAGAGCGATGTGGAGAGAGGAAATGGGCAGGGGTTGGCCGAGCCAAAGGCTTTAGGAGTGTCGAAAATGAGGTAGAGGTGGGGGCCTTTTATAAGGGGAGAGGAGGGGCTCTTTTCGAAATCATGAAAGTTATATTATTATGAGATGCCTTTTCGGCTTTCTATGGTCCCACAAAGATATATTTTGAGGATAAGGTTATGAGGGTTCTAAATATACTCCTCCAATAGTATTTGGACAAGTTTAAGTCTTAGATTTCACATTATCTTTTCATTTTATTTTAATCTTTCATTTATGAGGTCATCGTTGCATCATCATGATGTCATAAATAAATTAATTTATTTAATGTCCAAAAATTATAACAAAAATATCATGATGTAGGAAATCTCTTTATATTTCCAATGAATATTTATAGACAAAAATCTTATTAGTATAACCACTTTTAAAAATTGTTTTAGTAAAACAATTTATGTTAATGTCATTTTCACCATTACTTCAAATAAAAGGCTTTAAAGTCATTTTCCCACCCAAGTGGCTCCATGGGGTCCCTTAAATAGACCCATGGGTTGTAATTTTCTCCCATTACTCAAAAAATAGGGTTAGGACAAGTGTCATAGTGTTTTCATATTATATTAACATCATTTTTACCTTAAATTATACTAATTACCTCTAATCGCGATTAATGAAAGAAAAGTTACTATTCACCAAAAAATTATTTTCATCCCATTGAACCACATTTTACATACTAATGAAAATCATGTATGTCGGATTTTCAAAATTCAATACACAAAAGTGGTAAACTTTCGTTTAAATAAAAAATCAGTTTGCTTGATTACCACTTAGTGGTTTCACTATTCATCCAAAATTGAAGTTTTCCAGAAAATTACCAAAAATCTACTCTAAGATATATTCGATATTATGAATTCAAAAACGATGTTTATTTTAATTAATTCAAAGAATATAAGTTAGATTAATTAATTTAATAATTAAATCCCGCTGTCAAAACAAATAGCGTGTTTTTAAGAAACAATTTATATCAAAAGAATGGCATTCGTTTATGTCCAATTCCCAGGCGAAATTAATTGCAAGGTCAACCATTGGTTTAGATGGTAAAAATATATTATAATTTCATCTTAAAACTAATTCAAAATATAATCTAGTCATATAAATAAATTAGATTAAAAAGAGGTTTTGAATTCAAATACAACATTTTTCACATATTCATTAAAAATGAACTTTATCGGAAAAATAACAAAAATATACACAAAGTAAATTTTGATGACCCAATTATAGTGAAAGATTTTATTTGGTCCAAATAAAGTATAAGTGTGACCAAAACTATTTTTAAAGAGGTTTCTCCATCAAAAGGTGATAAATCAACATTTTAGTGAATATTAGAGTATTTATGCTTATAATTGAATTCTTTTCTTATTTTAAGCCTTTATCTTTTATTGGATAAATGTAAAAACATTTAACAAACATATATAATCATATTTTAGTTATCTATATTCTTTCCCACCAATACAACGGCTACTTATGAACTACCATATTATTATATTATTGGTGTGCATTGTAAGATTTCAACAAAAACTCATTGTTGCGTATTGGGTACGCCATCGAACGTAGCATCCCTTTAAAAGTAATATTAATAAAAAGAAAAAGTAACATTGGTTATTTACATGGGATGTTACATCTAGCCCTTAGTCATCCCCTATAAAAAGGCCTCATGATGGTAGATCTATCCACACAACCATATAAATGGATTCTTCATGCTACTCCTCCCTTTTTGTAGGATTTCCATAATCCTCCCCCTAGAAGAGACTAGTGTCCTTACTGGCACATCAAATGAACACTAGATCTCACACCATTTGGAATAGCCTGGTCACACCAACAATCATGATATTTTCCACATTGAACCTTACCTAAACAGTTTTTCTATCCATGGGATCAATTTCTCATACAACCCCTTGGAAGAGGCCAAATGATGTTAGAGGAATCCACACCACCTAATAAAGGGGTTCTTCATTCTCCTCCTTCTTCTATGAGGGATTTTTATAATCTTGTAGTAACATCCCATTATTGATCTCATATGAATTTTTTAACCTTGTCATGATTTCTCATTTTTTATGACTATGTAGGGTTGACAATGAGTCTATAGGATACCTATTAGGTTGAAGTAAGTGATTTTTTGGGCTCTTATCTTTAATAAGTTATTTTTAGAGGTTATAGGAGGGTTATAGGTCATGTAAATGGGTTTCATGACATGTAATAATTGATTAGTTCACACTATGGAAGATTCACATCATGAAAGTTACATGACGTTATTATTCATTACATGTTGTGAGTTAATTAACAAATGGCATTCCATTATAAGTGATTCATTTTCAGTGGTTATGGAAATTAACTATTTCATGATAAGTAATGAGATTACATGTTGTGTAATACCCCTACTATAGTTTTTAAATAGATAGAATGATTGAGATATAAAATTTTCCTCTGCTTAAATTTCATTTTTCTCAACCTAAGGCATTCCCCATGTGAACTTGGATCCCTCAAACCATTCCATTTTTATTACTTTGTTACTAGATCATCTTTGTTCTTGAGGAGTGGATTCTCGAGCATTCATTCTCCCTGTTTTTCATACCTTTATCTCTTTTTCCTCCTTTGGGATTAATAGATAATACTAAAATTGATTTATATATGCTGATATGCGAACTTGTTTTTCTGTTGATTTTCAATTTCTTCTCCACCTTTGTTCTAATTGATGGTTTATATTGAGAGTGCTGAGTTTCAAGAAAATGGTAGGTGATTCTATCCCATTTTGGAAAATTAAATAACAGTGAATTTCTTGATTTGTTTCAATGGTTTATTTATATTCAATTTCTCAACCATTATTTCAATTGAATTAATAAAAACCAATTTCAGTGAATTGGGAGATTTGAAATGATTTTTACTTGATAATTGGGAAAAAACCCTATTCTATAGAATTGGGGTGTGTTTATAGAAATTGGTTGATTTAAATTATAGATTTTATCAAAAATATTTCTATTAAATTGTGGAATTTATTTGTTTAAATTAATAGTGAAATTTATGGAATTAGTTTTTAATTGATTTCAATCTTCTGAAAATGACATAAAAAGTTTTGATAGAAACCTCGTGGTTTTATCTTGTTGGAAAGGCATGTTTTTTATTAAAAACTGTTTTGGATTTAAATGGAATATTGAAATTTAAAATAATTGAATGGTATTTGATTGTATTTTAGGAATTATTAAAATAAATTTCCCATCATTTATTTTTTAAGAGAACATACCATCCTTGGGTATTTTGTGAGTTACTTGGACACACAATACTATTAAACAATGTTCTAAAACAATAATTCAGTAGGTAACATCCTCGAAGAGATGGTGATGAGTTTTCATTGTCTAGTGTTTTTGAGAAATGGTTAAAAACATATTTTCGTGACCACCTATAGTGTGGGTAGTCTTATATCCTAGAATATTCATACCTATATAGATGATTACCATGATGCTCGATTGTTTTATATTTGAGATATAAATTTATGACAATGTTTTTAAACTACTTTACATGCCTTTTGAATTTATATAAACTATTTTATATAAAATTATTATTTTTATCCACTGTTTTAGAAATATTCTATCACTGGTAAAGGCATTTCACAAATTATTTTCCATCATTTTAACTGTAGAACATGATTGGTTTAAAAATTATTTCAAATTCCAAACCTATTTATTTTAACAAAAAAAGAATTCATTTGGTTAATATATTTTTAGAATATATTACAGAAAACATGGTGATACCATACTGGTATTTTTAGCTCAAACCCTGCTTGTTACTTTAGTTCTTCCTAAATTATATCCTTCAAAAATAGATCAAGGGGAAAGCCTCTCTTGGATGTGGTTCCTCCTGTTCAACATTGGACTTGGTAAATTGTTACCTTGAGGACTTGAGTTGTTTTCCTCAATTTTGGCACATCAGTTTTAGTACTTTGGGCTTTGATTCCTATTGTATTTCTGCTGCATTACTCCAAGTGGAGTAACTTTTGTTCTTAATACTGCCTTGTTTCTTTTACATCTACACTATTAATGGAAAATTAGTTCCCTCTTTCAATTCATATGATTCAAATTACTAGTTCTAAACCTATGTGGAGATAGAAATCCCTTCATAATAAGTCAGAAATGGATCATTTATCAGCTTACCAAGGTACCTAGGATGGTTCGTGATAAAGTGGAATCAAATAGAGTTTGAGCTTCTTGTCTTGAAGTTATTATGCATTGCAAAAACTTGTCTGGACATAAAAGGTATTTGAGATTGGGTGTCAGGCCATCTCTAGCCACAATGAACCTTATGTCAGAATGTGTGTTTAGGGAATGATATATTGTGTATTATTTCTATTATTTTTCTTATTTTCATTTGGTTTCATAGATATCCAAATAGTATCATTTTATTTGTTTGGATTAATTACTCGTTCTCTCTGATTGAGAATTAATCTGATGTCTTCCTTGTTGTCTATTGATGTTTTTTAGTATCATGTATTCGGGAAGATGAGAGACTCAGATTCAAGAAGAAGTTCTTTCTTAACCTTAGTGAGTGAATCAGGTTGTTGATCTAAATCTGATTGAGTTAATCATGTGCACTTTCTAATCATTGCAACATCACCGCCTCTAGTTCCCGGTTAGGATCTAGCTATAGAACCTGAAAGGGATGTTCTCAACATTTGTTCTAATGATTTCCATTACCAAAATCGATAACAATTTAAAGGCTCAAATTATCCTT
The DNA here is from genome assembly GCA_963277665.1 of Viscum album. NCBI lineage: Eukaryota > Viridiplantae > Streptophyta > Magnoliopsida > Santalales > Viscaceae > Viscum > Viscum album. Next base: position 1,679,363,652 of record OY728133.1, read on the forward strand.
AAGATTCTTAGGAGTTGTTGAGTAGAATGGACCTTTTGATTGGGTTTTTTTGACTCACTCTGCGAAATCAATGTGAATTGTTCCACATTCATGATAGAAGTTCTGAGTAGGAGATGGTGGGATACGATGGTGATAGTGAAGAAGTATTTGGTCCTATAGTGGGGGGACTTCATGGATCATTCCACTAACCAGTTCTATCCAGAGCCTATGATATTATGCATGTCTACTAAGTAATTAAAACTCATGAAGGTTGATATAACCATGAAATAGTGTGAAAATAGCTTTGTTGAACTCGTGTAGTTTGTTCTAAGATCATATCTAAAGAGTGGATTAAGGCTTGAAGGTTCAAGTTTGGAATTTTATAAGATATCCATTCTCAAGTTTTGTGGATGATGATTTCCACTAATGCGGATGTGATGGATAAGTAAATGATGGTTGAGATGGACTTGTATGGAATGTTAGGGTCGATATAAGTTCATTTTTTTCACTGGTGAAAAGTGAGTTCCATTAAGGAAAATTTGAAGCGTGATTATTCTCATGGTATTTCTCAGTGATAGGGTCTGTATGTACCTTCTATAGCACCATAAGGAATTCCTTTTATTTTTTATTTGTGTGGATAGTATAGATATTTTATGAGGTTTTTCACTGAGGCACCTAAGAACTGTAGTTCATGTGGACATTCAGGACACTTATATAGATCCTTTCTTATATTTTATACACTGTATCGTATAATAGGATCATTATCTCTTGCAAAAAGTATGGGGAAATAATATTCTTTATGAATAAAATGGTCCCAACCATAGGCATGAAAAATGAAGCTTCTTCGTGTAGTGGAAGAGACTCTATAGGATATGGATATGGGTCGAGAAACTCTAAGAGGTAAAATTACTATAAATTAATCATTAGTGACTACTATATTTAATACTGGTGTGTATCATTTGTTTATTTCAACCCATATTTTAAATTTGATAAATCTTCGTTATAGCATTTATCTTACATAAAAGATATTAAAACACCGCTTAGAAAAAATAAAAGTGGTGTCTTTGTAGTCCTACATGTGTCTTCTCTCATTCAAATATATAGCTGTCTTAGAGAATTCTAGTCCTTTATATGAAACCTCTTGACTACATTTTTTGAATATATTGGATCAATTCCAATAAATCTAGGAATTATTTTTATCTTTGATTATTTTACCTTATTATACCATGTGGTGTGTCTCTTTTCATTAATAGAGAATGGGACCAAATATCGAGAAGGAAAATACATTTTATATAGATTTTGGGAAGGTAATAATAATGTTTTCTTTTGCTCTAGAGCAGGAATATTTGAGCAGTGATTTTTCTTCAGTTGTCATTGAGTTTTCCGATGTCTTTCATTTTGATTTCTCAAGTTTTCCATTGATAATGGATGATGAGTTTTCTATTGAATTTAATCCTCGTACTCAACCTATTTAAATTACACCCTTAAAAATAGAACCATCTAAAATTAAATAGATGAAGTCCTGGTTGTATGTTCTTCTTAGGAAAGTATTTATACGCTCGAGTGTGTCACATTGGTAAGTGCATGTTCTATTTGATAACTAAGTTGATGGTTCACTTCTATTATGTGTTGATTACTAAAATCTTAATCAGGTTATGGTAAGTAAAAGGTATTTGTTTCCATGAATTGATGATATTTTTTATCAAATAATAAAAGATAAGTGGTTCTCAAATATCGATATTAAGTTTGGATACCATCAATTGATAATAAAAGAATCTTAAATTCAAAAAACATCCTTTCGAAGAATTTATGGACATTTTGAGTACCTTTTTATGCCTTTTTTCTTAAAATGATCCTATAGTTTTCATGGATTTAATAAAAATATTTTTCCATGACTATCTAGATACCTTTTTGGTAGTCTTTTTTGATGACATCCTTATTTACTCCATGTCTGAGGGGGGGTTATGTGCATCATCTCAGAACAATTTTGAGTCTACTATGAAATCACTGACATTATTCCATGTTTTTGAAGTGTAATTTCTAGATTGTGGAACTAAAATTCATGAGACATGTTATGTCAGAAAAAGGAATATTAGTTGATCCTAATAAGGTAATGGCTGTTATGACTTGGTAGGAACCAAGAAACATCTTCGAGATTCGGATCTTCTTGGGTTTATCTAGATATTGTCATTGGTACGTGAATATCTTCTCAAAGTTGGATTCTCTGAGTACTTTGCTAACACAGAAAGGGGAGGTGTTTTCTTGGGATGATAAATTTTAAAATTTTTTTGTTAATATAAAATATATTTTTGAAAACATCACTAATGATTACTCATCTAGATTTTGGGCATGAGTATGTGATCTTTTGTGATAAATTAGGTTTAGGTTTCAGATATATTCTTATGAAAGGTGATCATATAATTTCATATGGATCTCTTCACCTTAGGAAAAATGAGAAAATTTATCTAACCCCTGACCTATAACTCTTTGTTTTGATGCACGTGCTAAAGAGTTGTTGGTATTAGCATTATAAATTTATTTTTACTATGTTTTCTAACCCAATGATCTTGAGTTATATCTTTTTTCAAAAATATTGGAATCTCTAGAAGAAACTTATGGTGGAATATATGTATTCATTCAATTTTGACATCTCTTATACCCCATGGAATGGTAATCTCATTGTGGATTCTTTGAGTAGAAAACTTCACACCCATGTAGTGAAAGTATCTTCATTAGAGTATATTTTTATGGATCTCTTTTGCACAGTTGCATATCGGATTTTATGAGAAAAGGGCCAATGTTTCTTTGGACAGAGTTCCATTGATGTCTTCTCTACTCGAATTGATTCATCATGAACAAAATATTGATGATGAATTGCGTGGCCTTAAAAACTCTCTTAATAGTGGGGAGACTATTACCTAGTGGTCATTCACCAAAGTGGAAATTATATGCTTTTAGTATCATTTTGTGGTACCGTCTTTGGTAAGGAAAGTTGTGATGGGGGATTTCTATAGTTCTAAGTGGGAATTCCACCTTGGAACCACTAATATATTCTATGAAATTAGGTGTGACTTCAGCTAGTTAGGTATAAGATTGGGCATTTTTGAATTTTTTTCACATTCTTATACATTCCAACAAGTTAAGACCGAGAACCAAAAACCTTGAGGATTACTTCATCCACTTCCCATCCATACATGGAATTGGGATGAGATCTCTATTGACTGTATGGTTGGGATTCCATGTACCCAGAGATGGAGGAATACAATATGGGTTGTGATTGACAAGCTGACCATGTGAAATCACATCATACCCATTCATGATACAACCAATGTTGAGGAGTTAATAAATCTCAACATGAAATAAATTGTTCATTTTCATAGAGTTCCATATTCTGTAGTATTTTATTAGGATACTTGGTTCACATATCTCTTTTAAAGAGGCCTTTATGGGGTACTGGGATCTTAGGTCTGTTTGAGAAAGATCTACAATCTATAGTCGAATGGTAAGACAAAGAGAGATATAGAGATTCTTAAGGATATGCTCCACTCTTGTGTTCTCAGCTTTGGTAGAGCATGGCATGATCACTTGGGGTGGTTGAATTTTCTTATAATAATAGTTACCAGTTCTAAACAAAAGTATATTCTTTTAAGGCCATGTATGTTTGTCCTTGAAAATATCTATTGTGTTTATTAAAGATTAGTGTGTGTTCCTTGGATGGAACATGTTTGGTGCAAGAGAAAATGGTAAAGATTTAGGTAATTCATCAGAGGATGTTAATAGCCCAGAGCTGATATAATTCATATGATGATCATCACTTTCGACCTTTGGAGTTTTTATTTAGTGACTATATTTTCTTTAATTTTTCACTCATGTTGGGTCATCAACGGCTTGGGAAGAAAGGTAAAAATTCTCCTCATTTTGTGGGACCTTTCATGGTTATTGAGAATATGGGAAAAGTTTCATTCCATTTGGCACTTCAACCGCAACTAATGTCGATACATAACATGTTCCATGTGTCACAGATGAGAAATATATCTCTAATCCATATCATTTTTAGATAGAATAATTTTGATATTGAACCTCATTTATCTTTGACTTAGCATCTAGAACAGATAGTTTATTTTGGGACCATGGTACTTCATTGAAGGATGATTCCTTTGGTTTGTGTGTTATTGAAGCATATTTCTAATAATCATGAGATTTGGGAACACATGGTACTAATGAGAGAGCACTGGACCCATATTTTTGGCATGGAAGCTTTTTCATATGATTTCTGGGATGAGAATTGTTTTTATGATGGGGAGGTTATAACATCACGTTATAGATCTGACACGTACATCTTTAACCATGTCATAATTTTTCCATTTCATTGACTAATTACGGTTAAGAATAAATTGTGAGGATACCAATAATGGTGATATCATATATTTTTTGGGATCTCAGCTTTAACTAGTTGTTTATGTACTCTTTAGGAGGTTTACATGACATGTAACTAGGTTACATGACCTATAATGGTTTTTATATTCATACCGTGAAAGGTTCACATTGTGAAAATTACATGACATGACAAGCCATTATATTTTTTATGTTAATAAATGAATATTTTTACATTTGAAGCGACACATTTTTTGGCAGTTACAAAAATTAACTATTTCATGACCTGTAATGGGATTACACATCCTATATTACCCTAACTATTGTTTTTAAATTGGAAACATGACTGATTCCTATTTTCCATCTACTCATGTTTCTTTTATCATTACCTAAGAGCTTCACTTGGAAATCTTGGATCCCTTCAACACTTTTATGTCCACTTGTTTGGTGTTCGATAGTTGTTACGCTTGCAGAGTGGATTTTTGGGTAATCATTCTCCCTATTCTTCATCACTTTCTCTCTTTCTCCTCCATTTGGATTAATAGATAACCATGAAATTAATGTATTTATACCTTGTGATGTTTTACATTGTTTCCTGGTATATTTTTTCAGTCATCTTTATCTCTTTATCGTTGATGGATTTCGTTGTGAGTGTTGAGTTTTGGGAAAAGGGAAGGTGATTCCATCCCAATTGGCCAAATTGAATAAAATTAAATTTATTGATTTGATTTAATGGTAAATTTAAATTCCATTTCTCAATCATTATTTCAATTTACATAATAAAACCCAGTTCCAATGAATTGGGAGATTGGAAATGGTTTTGGCATGAAAATTGTGTAAATCCTCAATTTCATTGAATTGGGGTGTGTTTATAGAAATTGGTTTATCTAAATTTCTTTAATTAAAATTATATATTTGATAGAAACTATTTCGATTAAATTGATGTATTTAAATGTGAAAATGAATTTGAAATTTAAGGAATGGTTTTAAATTGATTTAAAACTTTTGAAAATGGATTTAAATGTTTTGATAGAAACCATGTGATTCTATCTTCATGGAAATGAATGTTTTTTGATTAAAAATTGAATTTGTTTTAAAAATAAAATTTGAATTTGAAAAGGTGGGATACGATTTAATTGTATTTTGGGAAATTTTAAAAATAAATTTCCCATCATTGATTTTGTAAGTGAAAATTCAAGACATAGGTAGTTTATGTGTTATTTGGACACACTCTATGATTATACAATGATATGAAACAAAAATGTGGTAGGTTGCATCTATGGTGGGATGGTGATCAGTCTCCTTTGGCCAAAGTTAGAGGGATGTGGATATACAAATATTTCCATAATAACTTAGAGATTGTGTAGTCATATATCCTAGAACATTCATACCTATTTAGAATATGACCACATTACTCAATTGTTTTATATTTGAGATATAAATGTATACCAATATTTTCAAACAACATTAAATACCTTATGAATTTATATAAACTATTTTATATAAGAAAATTATTTAATCCATTGTTTTACAAATATTACATCACTACTAATTCCTTTTTTGAAAGTATTTTTCCACCATTTGAACTGTATAGCCTGGTTTGTTTAAATATGATTTTAAATTCCAATCCTATATATTTTAAAATCAAAATAATTAATTTTGTTAATATTTTATTGGAATATGTTATGTAATCCTTTGTGAGAAACTACTTATATTTTTAGCTCACACACTACTTGTGACTTTCGGTTTTTGTAGATTATCTCTTTCATATTTTGATAAAGGGGAAAGAATCTATTAGACGATGTTCCAGCTGTTGAACCATTGACTTAGTGAATTGTGACTTTAGGGACATGAGTTTTCTTCCTATATCTCAGTACTTGGGTTTTAGTAATTTGGGATTTAATGCCTGTTTGACTTCTTCTACATTTCTCCTTGTGCAGTTTTTTTTATGGATAATACCTTATTTCGTTTACTTCCTAATATGTAGTGTAAAAATTATTCCCACTTTCAATCTCTATGATGCCAGGTGCTAGTCGCTGACTCATGTGTGCCTAGAACACCCTTTTGGATATGATTGGGTCGGATCAGTTATCAGTTTACCAGGGTACCTATGTTAGCTTGTAACCCAAATTAAATCTATTCCTTTGAAAAATGACAGACCACTAATCATTTGATGGATCAAGGAAGTAAAATATTTCCTTTTTATTTGTCTCCATAATAAATGGTTCCTATTTTGAACAAAATTTTCCAAATCAACAAATGTAAACCATTACTAATAATGTTTGAAACAAATATTATTATCAACCTAGTAACACATAAACATTGTGAATCAAATTTTAGTATAATCAAATTTTCATATGTCCTTAATAACTCAAAAATATGTAATTGATATAGAAATTGGGTTTTAGTTTTTTCAGATGAAAAATGAATTGCTTTAGTTATAAAAATTACCTCAATATTTTGAATGTTAATCTTGTCATCCTAATTTTTTTTTTGTAAAATATGTACCTACGAATATCAAAACCAGACTATGTGATCACATTAAGATACAGTCCCCCTACAAACCATACCAATGTTTGTGATAAAGATATATATGTGATGACTTTCTCATTAAACCATGAAATTTGTTATGCTAAATCATCAACTATTTTTCATTTATTTTCAAATATCATATCTTTAATTCAATAATATGTGATTATATAAATGGTTTAACTTTATATATGGTGTCCAAAAAATGTACAAATTTTCATTTATCACTTCATCACGTGGAATGAAACTTACCTTTAAACCTCAAATACCTCTACCTTCACTATCAACTACCATATGCCAAGATATAGGGATACCAATATGCTCCAATTCATTCAAATAATTAGTAAAAACTCAATAAAATCATAAAATATATATTTTTGAAAAATATATGCCTCTAAAGTGTAATTATTTATTATAATATCCCTCCAAAAAAATCATATATCTTTCAAAAGGATACAACAAATGTACATAAACAGACCTGTATATTCTTATCTCATGCACCATATGAATCAATAGATGAACCGTTATATCAAAAAAATGTTGGTGGAAAATAAATTTCTAGTTACGAAAAGTGTAAGAGTATATTAATTCTCTAAAATATCTAACAAATTTGGATTAATGACTTTACTAAAAATGGATTTGAAAAAATTACATAACAAGATGATAGTATTTGTGATAGGTGTTTTTAATATATAAAGCAATGTGACCAATCGCAGTTATTTCATCAATAAATAAAAGTCCTAAGATTTCATACCTATTTATATACAATTTTTTAATGATAAAAAATTTTCACATTTAATAAATATCCACAAGGTACTTTAATTTAGACAATGAAAAAAAATTCTTCTTATCACAGTTCCTTAATGTGTAAATATTCAGTGATTAATATGTCATGTTTACTTCTATAGAAAGAGGTAACTCAAAAAATATTCCCATTTATATCAAGTCCAATATAGCATGAAGTCCAATAATTTAATTTTCTTTTCATCTCTAACAATGTTCCAATCAAACTGTCGCATATTCTTTTACCAACATGCATAATGCTAATGTTATTTTTTGTCTCTAAAAATATTCAATAATGCAGCTCAAAATAGAAATTCAGTTTCTTCCAGATATTTTTTGATGAACAAACCATTAATTATTCACAAATCATAAATCAATATTTTTCACTATGTCGTAATATTCATATATTGAAAATGGTTGTGGGGGAATATTATATTCCTATAAATCATTAGATACTTTTTTCAATTTATGATAATGATGATGAATTTGCAAAAATCATCAATGTCTCATGCACACTGTCTTTCTTCAAATCTGCAATTGATAAAATGAAGTTTCTTATTGAAAAATTGGACAAGATTTATGTCCCCTAACACTATATCTAGATAAGTTTTCATATGTAGGAATGTAATTTATAGTAAATATTATCATAGCATGAAAAAGAAAATACTCTTTACTGTATGTATAAAAATCTTTAATGTGTGTCTCCCATAGAAGATTCAAATCATCAATCAATAGTGAATAATACACATCAATATGTTTTTCATCTTTTTTGTCTAAAAATTATCAAACTCATCATAACATATTTTTTCAATCATATCTATAAGGACAAGTTGTATAGAACCAAAAAAATAGGCCATGAACTATTTTGGATACTTAGGCTCTAAAAGGGATTCATTCTATCTATTCATAGTCCCATTATAGGATTTCAAACATCATTTCCTAAATCGAGAATTTGTTTCTCAAATATATTTTATTGTGGGGAATCAGTAGGGTGACATAATTTACCATTCGATATGCACTTTTCAATATTAGATCTTAACCATTTTTTGAACATTTGAATTTTCAAATAAATGTTTCAAACAATGAATTATTAGAAGGTACCCATTTACAATAGTAAGAGGTCTGGATCTAGTACCTAGGAATAAATCGTAGTTGAATTATAGGAATTATTAGATAGAATTATTAGACGAAATTATTAGATGTTACCAAATTTATTTATCAATAGGTTAGATACAAGTACCAGAGCATGAATCAGAGTTGAATTTCTCATCCATCTTATAGCATGATGTCCCACATTTATGACATTTTGATAAATGTTCATATTCCTTCTTATATAATACACAATCATTTTGGAAAGAATGTATCTTTATATAACCCAATCACATTGTTAATAGTACTTAATTTTCCTCGTAATGTTAATCTGGAATCCAATTTCTTTCTCAAAGTACCTCTTCTAAAAGTTCACGTAACACAAAGAAACTTTTACCACTCCACCCATTTCATGATTTCATGTTAACTATTCTCAAAATTAATGATAAAACCATATATTTATTACAATATTAGATTAATGGTTTCTCATAATCAACACATAATAAATCAATATTTTTTGTTTTTTATGGTTCTAATGCCTACAACATGAATTAATTTTTTAATATGATCTTTTATCTCATTCTGAATATTTTCATCCACATTAGATGTTGAATTTTTTGTTCTTTCACCATGATAGTTCTAACATATATAATTATGGACAAAACCATATATAATGAGGTTATCATTAATTTATCTATTATTTAACATTATCATATTCAAAATCATTACACATAATTAGAAAATAAAATCAACATTTTAAAGATTTATTTTGTAAAATTCAATAAAATCATCAACTTCTTTTTATATTCATAAGTGGTTCTTTGTAAATTTATCCAATTAAGATCCATTAAAAATCTAATATCACAATATAAAAAATTAATATATTATAACATATAAACATTTAAAAATATGTATTTACATATAAAATTCAAACATGAAAACATATAGTCAAAAGGTTTGGTGATTAAGTGGGAAATATCTATGTTTATTAGGAATCAAAACAAAAATAAATTAAACTAGGAATTTATTTTATTAAAATAATTAATTATGAACTATGTTTGATGATCTTAGTAAAGGAATGGCATTATTTTTAAAAATTTATATTTCTTTTTAACGACTATCACGAAACACAACAATTATCATGTCAAGATCTTTTTGTATAGTCATCAATGATACTCATTGATTACCATATAATAAATAAAAATATACTAAAATTCAAAATTTTCATTATAAAAAACAAAGGTAAATTTTATATGGTAAAAAATCAAGATCAAATTATTTGTTGACTACAATAACAAATAAATAAAAAAACTCATTCATTGAAGTACCCAAACACATATGGTAATATGGGAGTGAAATCAAGTAAAAAATATTTTTCACCATAACATAATAATAATAATTTAGGAAAATGAATATTTTAATATATTAAACCCAAAATTGTGTCCAACTTATTTTTTTTATAAAAATATTAAAGAAAAATATTGCCCATCGGTAATATGTAAAATTTTTAAAATGAATTTAAAATCAGCATTTGAAATCTAAAATAATTATTTAACATCCATAAATTTTGTGATTACTTGTTATTTATTAACAACACAGCTAGTGTTAGTTTATTCTAATAAGTCACAACCATAATATATAGTTATGAATATATCATTATCATATAATATTGATTTTGTAGAAATGAATAAAAAAATATGATTAATTGATTCATAAACATTTATTGAATTTTAATAATTATATTATGAAATTAATGAATATTTACCTTCTGGATGTTTTTCATGTTTATCCAAAAATATATAATTTAGTTAGAATTAAAAATGAAAAAGATCATGGATAGATTATTCAAGTGATAAAAATATATATTTTATTTTTGGAAAACACATATGATAATTTCATCAAATAGAAAAATTATAAAATCAAACAAACATTACCAAAATCATTTATAACTTAAAATAAAATTATTACAAACAAATGAGAGGGTAACTAAAATTTATAACAAATAGATAAGGAATTTATATTCAAAATTTAAAAAAAATAGAAAATTCCGATTTTGATAATGAAAAATTGATCCTGAATATTGATGCACTTCCTAGAAGTTAGTGACAGGGTGAACATTGCAGTATAGAAGACAAACATTTTCAAAAACGAATAAGAAAAATCAATAAACAAAAAAATTCAGCTATGGTTGTTGATCCACTGTAGTAGTATATCTAGGAACTAATGATCTTCATTGATCAAAAAACAAGGATGAAGAATGAAATATTTATGATCAATAATGGTTCCAAGATGATTAAAATAGACTAAAAGAATCTTATAAGATCATTAGGTGGTGATGGTTTTGTGGTCAATCCATACAAGGTTTTCATGAATAAAAAATTTCTTGGATTTTGAAAAAGTTCTAAAGGAGGATATATCAATTATCAATGATATTAAAAATAAAATTAAAGATTTTTAAAATAAATCAAATCAAGATCGATTAATGGTGGGTAGAATCTGTTTCTTGAATGTTTATGAGGAAATCGTGATTTGAAAAAATGGAATGAGGGTTTGGGTTGGGTGGGTTTTTTTAAAGTGATTTGGTGATAGTTTTTAATAAAACAGTTTTGAAAAGTTTTTTAAATTTAAATTATGTGTTTTTTTTTTGGAATATACCAATGAAGAGATATTAAATATTTTTGACTTTTGATTTTGATTTTTAAAGAAACTGGTTAAAGTATTTTTGGTGTAGTATCTTTAAAATTGGTTTTATAAAAAACGGCATTGAAGATCATCCATTATGAACTTTTAACATTGGATTCCTTAGAAATCAACTTTAAAAATTCTTAACAAAACATTTAATTTTGGTTTATATAAAACTGGTTTTATAACTATGATGTTGATTCCAATATTTATTCTAGTGTAAACAATTGATGCATATCCTATTTTGAGCCCTCGAGTTGTACATTTATGGGAGAATATATCTTATAGGTAAAGATCAATTTTGAATGATGAACATAAAAGGAAAGTGTTTCAAAAAAATTAAATTTTAGCATAAAATTTTTAATATAGAACCAATATGATGGAATAATCAGCATGGGAATTGGAAAAATCTATGAAGGTAATATACACTCATTTGTTTAAGTAATGAATAAAACTAGGGGGTCGTAGTTCTTAAAAGGGTGAAAAAATCTAAAAACCTAGTTAATTTAAATTATAAATATATTTCATTTCTTTTTAATGATCACAAGAATATTATATAGATCCCTATATAATATGCTAATTTTAAAATATTTTTCAATCGAAAAATAAATGGTGTTATTTTAGTAGAAATTTTTTCTAGGAAATATATGGTTTTATTTAAAAATTAAATTTCAACATTTAAAATTTATAATTTGAAAAAATGAACATAACTTTTGTATTCAATATATCAAAATTTTCTAAGGGTGAATTGTTTGGATTTGTCTGAAAATGGTGATTTTTAAGTGAATATTGCCAATAACAGATTTTTCTAAAATAGGTCATTTTTTTAAGTAATTCAAAATCCTCATTTCATTTTAAATTTACATAAGTATAATTTCATTTAAAATAATACAAATATTTACATAGTATTCAGTTTGTATTTTATATTATTATAAAATCTTTTTTATGCTTAAAAATGATATTTTTCTATAATTTTTTTTCATTTCATTTTGTGAACATATATTGAAATCAATTTCTGACACTTCCATAAATTAAATATTGAAACATGTTTTTATTATTTCTAATCAATAAGTTCAAATTTTTAATTTCTATCAATTTTATTTTTTTTTTCTAATGAATATTTATCCTGGAAAAACATTATCACCTCATTAGAGGTCAAAAAGGTTATGAAGATGGGTTAAAATATAATATATGGAATAAAATTTATCTAAAACATGGATGAATGTGATTTTATAAATGTATTTAAACATTAAACTCTATTTTTTTTTAATTTATTACATTTCATTGTACTTGACCATCATAAATAAATTTTTGATAATTTAAATATTTAGATGTTTACAAGAGTGTCACTCCACTCACTAATAAAAGGGCCCCTCCTCTCCTCACTTATTTAAACCTTTTCATCCACTTAAATCATACAATATCTAAACAATCCTTAACAACTATCCTCCATGTGTCATAGAGGTATATTTCTTCTAAAAATTCAAATCCAATAAGGATTAAGGTGTAATCCAATGGGATATATCTAAGGTGGAGGTATAAGTCCAAACCAAGTAATTTCATGTTTATTTATTATTCTACCAACATAAAATTTGTTCTAACCACTATAACATAATGAAATAAGCAATTTATAAATAATTAAATTTTATTATTATTTTGTAATAACTCTCTTCTATTTCATTTTTACTCTATCATAAAAGAAATCATTGCTTGTTTGTACATGTGGACAACCAAATCTAGGAAGCGGTATGTTTCATTTTCCTTCACCATCTCACATTTCTAGTTATAAATATGGAATTAATGAATATATAAAATTTTTATGGAAATTTTATGATTCTATAAATATACTATATTACATACCTTCTTACTCTATCTATTCATTGGAAAGTCATAATGGTGCTCATATATGCATGTGGAATACCACCTCTATGAAGTGAAGTGATTAATTTTTCATTAACAAATCACATGGTAGGTCATAAGGATGAAAATAATGATTAAATTATACATTTATAACATAATTATGAGAATATAAATTTAAATATTATACCTTTTTTCTTTTGTATGCAGTTAAAAAATGGAAACGATGTCCATGTGCACATATGAACTATCACATCCATGACGCGACCTATTTAATTTTCCACATCCACCCTCCATGGAAGATACTGAATTGTTTTTAATATATAAACATAATTATTTTTCCATGATTATGATTCTATTTATGATTTAACCATGATCCTTTTGACCTTAGTTAGTCTACTAGGTTAATTGTGGACTTCTAAACTGAATGTCCTCAAAATATCCAACATGAACTTAACCATTTTAGTAACTAAATAAATATTATACAAAATGAAATGAAAAGAATAATGATAAAAAATTAAATTTTTTTTTTTACAAAATATAAAACTAATATATTTTAATTACATCGGATGGTATATATACAAATTAAATGACTCCATACACATGGTAAGGGACTTTCTTTTGAAAAATTATTTTAAATATACCCATGAAACTCTTTTCATCCATATAAAGGTTATTTTAAATGTTTCATGATGGTTATTATGTATCCTTCAAAGTATTCTAATGGAAATGTTTTACTATTTCTATTTTATTTACAAATGATAGAAAATAAATCTTTTTAAATAATTCAATATTGGTTATTTTTTACATTTTAATAAGGTATATAAAGAATTTTTTTAATGTTTACAACATGACCTCCCTTTATAGACAACATATAAACTATTATTCATCAGCATTATTATACAAGTTAACATGTTTTCTAAAGAGGATTATATTCCCACTATTCAGGGAATTTTTATCTTTGAAAATATTTTAAAATGAAACATAAATTTCTTTTTATTTTTATGAGATAAATAAAAGAGTTATTATTATGGGATTGAATTCCAAGTAAAATGAATTTTATGTTTAAACTACAAGCTATATGAGTTTATTGTTATTATGGTTCTTGTAAATTTTATATGAATCATGGGTGATATCGATATAGCTCTGATGATAAGTGATCCTAGTATATCACTCCAATGAATTTTGTAATGTGACAGAGTTTACCATTTATAGGTTACTTCTATGTTATGTGATGACTATCTATTTTGGTGATTCAATTATATGTTTTGTTTCAATGTTGTAATAAAGGATAATTTCCAAAGCTATTAATAATCTAAATTCATATATAGATTTTTTATATATTTATTAATAATTATTTATTCAATAATAAAATAGTTTTTATGTGTTTTTGTAGGGGATATGAACTCAAGACTCAAAATAGAGGATATTGGAAAATAAAAAAATAAGACTTTACATGCCATGAAATAGATGTATGATGTGTATTACTCAATAAAACCACATTCCATTTGATTTACAATACATGACTCTTAAGTACATGATGTGAAACTAAAAATTGATGAGAATATATTACAAAATTTGAAATCATTGAAATATAAATATTTCTAAAGATACAAGCTAGGAAATCTGTGATATCCAAGACCTTTGAGGATCTAATGTACATGATGTAAAACCTATTTACACATCATTGAAGTGTCGTGGAATAAGTCCATTAAATAACTATCACAACATGAATTATTTACATGTTGTGAGATGGTCGAGTTTATTTATGTGTGGACCACCTCAATTAGAAAAGAAGAGTTGGATGAATGTCAAGCACATTTTTTTATCATTTTATTTCTTATTAGTTTCCATTAAAAATTAACTAAACTAATTTTATTTCCTTTTTTTTCAATCCATTTCTATTGATTAAAATTCCTTAAATTGTGGATTATTCTTTTTTGTTCTGTAATCATGTTTCAATCCCAATTATTGTGAACATTCAATAGCCTCATGTTACCTTTTTTCATTCATTAATGTGGAGGTATATGGAAAGTTTTGAAGGGGCATTTCTATAGTTCTAAGTGGGAATTCCACCCAGGAACCACTAATATATTCTATGAAATTTGGTGTGACTTCTGATAGTTAGGTATAAGATAGGGCATTTTTTAATTTTTTTTCTCATTGTTATACATGCCAACAGTTTGAGGCCGAGAACCAAAAACTGTGAGGATTACTTCAGCCACTTAAAATACATGCATGGAAGTGGTATGAGATCTCTATAGACTATGTCGTTGGGATTCCATGTACCCAGAGAAGGAGGATTTCAATATGGGCTGTGATCGAAAAGCTGACCAAGTCGAATCACATCATACCCATTCATGAAATAGCCAATGTTGAGGAGTTGGGAAATCTCTACGTGAAATAAATTGTTCATTATCATTGAGTTCCATATTCTATAGCATTTTATAGGGAGACTTAGTTCACTTATCTCTTTGAAGAGGCCTATATGGGGCACTAAGATCTTAGGTCTGTTTGAGAATGATCTACGATCTATAGTCGAATGGCAAGATAGAGAGATATATACAGATTCTTAAGGATATGCTCCCCTCCTGTGTTCTCGGCTATGGTAGAGCATGGCATGATCACTTGGGGTGGTTGAATTTTCTTATAATAATAGTTACCAGTTCTAAACCAAAATATATTCTTTTAAGGCTATGTATTGTTGTCCTCATAAATCTCGATGGTGTTTATTAAAGATTAGTGTAAGTTTTTTGGTTGGAACAAGTTTGGTGCAAGGGACGACAGTAAAGATTTATTTAATTTGCCAGAGGATGTTAATAGCCCAGAGATGATATAATTCATATTATGATCATCCCTTTAGAGCTTTGGAGTTCTTATTTAGTGACTAGATTTTCGTTAATGTTTCACCCATGTTGGGTCATCAACGGCTTGGGAGGCAAGGTAAATATTCTCCTCATTTTGTGGTAACATTCATGGTTGTTGAGAATATGGGAAAAGTTTCATTCCATTTAGCACATCAACCGCAACTAATTTCGATACATAACATGTTCCATGTGTCACAGATGCGAAATATCTCTCTAATCCATATCATTTTTAGCTAGAATAATCTTGAGATTGATCCTCATTTATCTTTGATTTAGTATCTAGAATGGATAGTTTATTTTAGGACCAAGGTGCTTCATCGAAGGATGATACCTTTGGTTTGTGTGATATTGAATCATATTTCTAAAAATCATGACACTTGGGAACACATGGTACTAATGAGAGTGCAATGGACCCATATTTTTGGCATGGAAGCTTCTTCATATGATTTCTAGGGTGATAATTTTTTTATGATGGGGAGGTTATAACATCACGTTACAGATCGGACACGTACATCTTTAACCATGTTATCATTTTTCCATTTCATTGACTAATTACGGATAAGAATAAACTGTGAGGATAACAATAATGGTGATATCATATTTTTTTGGGATATTATCTTTAACTGATCATTTCTGTACTCTTTAGGAGGTTTACATGACATGTAACTAGGTTAAACAACCTATAATGGTGCCTATATGCATACCGTGAAAGGTTCACATTATGAAAATCACATGACATGACAAGCCATTACATTTTGTATTTTAATAAATGATTATTTTTACATTTTAAGCAACACATTTTTTGGAAGTTACAAAAATTAACTATTTCACGACTTGTAATGGGATTACACACATGTACTACCCTAACTATGGTATCTAAATTGTAAACAAAACTGATTCATATATTTCATCTACTCATGATTATTTTATCTTGACCTGAGGGATTCACCTAGAAATATTGGATCCCTTCATCACTTTTAGGTCCACTTGTTTGGTGTTCGATAGTTGTTACACTTTTTGAGTGGATTTTAGGGTAATCATTCTCCCTATTCTTCATCCCTTTCTCTCATTATCCTCCATTTGGATTAATAGATAACCTTGAAATTAATGGATTTATTCCTTGTGATGTTTTACTTTGTTTCCTGGTATATTTTTTCAGTCATCTTCACTTCTTTATCGTTGATGGATTTCATTATGAGTGTTGAGTTTTGGGAAAATGGAAGGTGATTCCATCCCATTTGGCCAAATTGAATAACATTAAATTTCTTGATTTGTTTTAATGGTTAATTTATATTCAATTTCTCAATCATTATTTCAATTTTCATAATAAAAACCAGTTCTAAATAATTGGGAGATTGGAAATGTTTTTGGCATGAAAGTTGGGAAAATCCTCAATTCCATTGAATTGGGGTGTGTTTATAGAAATTGGTTTAATTAAATTTTTTAATTAAATTTGTATATTTGATAGAAACAATTTCAATTAAATTGATGTATTTAAATGTGAATATGAATTTTTAAAATTAGGTAATGGTTTTAAATTGATTTAAAACTTTTGAAAATGGCTTTAAATATTTTGATAGAAACCATGTGATTCTATCTTCTTAGAAATGAATGTTTTTTGATTAAAAATTGAATTGGTTTTAAAAATTAAATTGGAATTTGAAAAGGTGGGATTGGATTTAATTGTATTTTGGAAAATTCTAAAAATAAATTTCCCATCATTGATTGTGTTAGAGAAAATTCAAGACTTAGGTAGTTTTTGTGTTATTTGGACACAATCTACGATTATACAATGATATGAAACATAAATGTTGTAGGTTGCATCCATGGTGGGATGGTGATCAGTTTTCTTTTGCCAAAGTTAGTGGGATTTTCATGTACAAATATTTCCATAATCACTTAGAGATTGTGTGGTCATATATCCTAGAACATTCATACCTATTTGGAATATGACCACATTACTCAATTGTTTTATATTTGAGATATAAATGTATACTAATATTTTGAAACAACTTTACATGCC
The DNA here is from genome assembly GCA_963277665.1 of Viscum album. Classification (NCBI taxonomy): domain Eukaryota; kingdom Viridiplantae; phylum Streptophyta; class Magnoliopsida; order Santalales; family Viscaceae; genus Viscum; species Viscum album. The sequence continues at coordinate 1,679,381,835 of OY728133.1, forward strand.
TTATGAATTTATATAAACTATTTTATATAAGAAAATTATTTTATCCATTGTTTTACAAATATTACATCACTACTAAATCCTTTTCTGAAAATATTTTTCCACCATTTGAACTGTATAACAAGATTTTTTTAAATATGATTTCAAATTAGATTCCTAAATATTTTAAAATCAAAATAATTAATTTTGTTAATATTTTATTGGAATATGTTATGTAATCCTTTGTGAGAAACTACTAGGATTTTTAGATCACACACTACTTGTGACTTTAGGTTTTTGTAGATTATCTCTTTCAAAGTTCGATAAATGGGAAAGAATCTCTTAGACGATGGTCCAATAGTTAAACCATGGACTTAGTTAATTGTGTCTTTAGGGATGTGAGTTTTCTTCCTCTATCTCAGTACTTGGGCTTTACTAATTTGGGATTCAATTCCTGTTTGACTTCTTGTACATTGATTTTTCTGCCGTTTCGTTTTTATGCATAATACCTTATTTCTTTTACATCCTAATATGTAGTGTAAAAATTATTCCCACTTTCAATCTGTATGATGCCAGGTGCTAGTCGTTGACTCGTGTGGGTCTAGAACACCCTTCGGGATATGTTTTGGTCGGATTAGTTATTGGTTTACCAAGGTACCTTTGTTGGCTCATGACCCAAATTAAATCTATTCCCCTGAAAAATGACAGAACACTAATTATTTGATGGATCAATGAAGTAAAATATTTTCTTTGTATGTGTCTCCATAATAAATGGTTCCTATTTGGAACAAAATTTTCCAAATCAACCAATGTAAACCATTACTAATCATGTTTGAAACCAATATTATTATCAACCTAGTAACACATAAACATTGTTAATCAAATTTTAGTACAATAAATTTCTCATATGTCCTTAAGATCTCCAAAATTGGTAATTGATACAAAAATTGGGCTTTATTTTTTTCACATGAAAAATCCATTACTTTAGCTATGAAAATTACCTCACTATTTTGAATGTTAATCTTGTCAGCCTAATTTGTTTTTTGTAAAATATGTACCTACGAATATCAAAACCAGACTATGTGATCACATTAAGATATAGTCCCCCTACCAACCATACCAATGTTTGTGATAATGATATATATGTGATGACATTCTCATTAAACCATGAAACAAATTGCTAAATCGTCAACAATTTTTCATTTATTTTCAAATATCATATCTTTAATTCAATAATATGTGATTATATATATGGTTTAACTTCATATATGGGGTCCAAAAATGTATAAATTTTCATGTATCACTTCATCACGTGGAATGAAACTTACCTTTAAACCTCAAATACCTCTACCTTCACTATCCACTACTATATTCCAAGATTTAGGGATTCCAATATTCTCCAATTCATTCAAATAATTAGTAAAAACGCAATAAACTCTTCAAATATATATTTTTGAACCATATATGCCACCAACTTGTAATTATTTATTATAATATCCCTTCAAAAGTATCATTTATCTTTCAAAATGATACAACAAATGTACATAAATAGACCCATATATTCTTATCTCATGCACCATATGAATTACTAGATGAACCATTATATCAAAAAAATGTTGATAGAAAATAAATTTCTAGTTATGTAAAGTCTAAGAGTATATTAATTCTCTAACACATCTAAGAAATTAGGATTAATGACTTTACTAAAAATGGATTTGAAAAAATTACATAACATGATGATAGTATTTGTGATAGGTGTTTGTAATATATAAAGCAATGTGACCAATTACAATTATTTCATCAATAAATAAAAGTCCTAAGATTTCATACCTATTTGTATATAGTCCTTTAATGATATAAAATTTTCACATTCAATAAATATCCCCAAGGTACTTTAATGTAGACAATGATGAAAAATTCATCTAATCAATTTTCTTTAATATGTGAATATTCAGTGGTAAATTTGTTATGTTTACTTCTATAGAGGGAGGTAGCTCAAAAAATATTCCCATTTATATCAAGTCCAATATAGCATGAAGTCCAAAATTTTAATTTCCTTTTATCTCAAACATTGTTCCAATCAAACTGTCACATATTCTTTTTCCAACATGAATAACGCCAATGTTATGTTTTGTCTCTAAAAATATTCAATAATGCAGCTCAAAATAGAAATTCGGTTTCTTCCATATATTTTTTTAATGAACAAAGCATTCATTATTTACAAATGTTAAATCAATATTTTTCACCATGTCGTAATATTCATAAACTAAAAATGGTTGTGGGGGAATATTATATTCCTATAAACCATTAGATACTTTTTTCAATCTATGATAAGGATGATGAATTTGAAAAAATCATCAATGTATCATGCACACTGTCTTTCTTCAATTCTGCAATTGATAAAATGAAGTTTCTTATTCAAAAATTGGACATGATTTATGTCCCCTAACACTATATCCAGATAAGTTTCCATATGTAGGAATGTAATTTGAAGTTAATATTATCATAGCATGAAAAAGAAACTACTCTTTCTTGTATGTATAAAAAACTATAATGTGTGTCTCCCATAGATGCTTCAAATCATCAATCAATAGTGAAAGACACACATCAATATTTTTTCCCTGTTTTTTTGCCTAAAAATTATCAAACTCATCATAACATTTTTTTTTCATACATTTCTATAAGGAAAAGTTGTAAACTACCAACAAAATAGGCCATGAACTATTTTGGATACTTAGCTGTAAAAAGGATTCATTCTATCTATTCATAGTCCCATTATAAGATTTCAAACATCACTTCCAAAATCGATAATTTGTTTCTCAAATATCTTATATTGTGGGGAATCAGTAGGGTGATATAATTTACAATCAGATATGCACTTTTCAATATTACATCTTAACCATTTTTTCAACATTTGAATTTTCAAATAGATGCTTCAAACAAGGAATTATTGGAAGGAACCCAATTACTATAGTAAGAGGTTTGGATCAGGTACCTAGGAATAAATCGTAGTTGAATTATAGGAATTATGGGAAAGATTTATTAGACAAAATTATTAGAAGTTACCTATTTTTTTATCAATAGGTTAGATACAAGTACCAGAGAATAAATCAGAACTGAATTTCTCATCCATCTTATAGCATGATGTCCCACATTTATGACATTTTGATAAATGTTCATATTCCTTCTTATATAATACACAATAATTTTGGAAATAATGTGTCTTTATATAACCCAATCACATTGTTAATAGTACTTAATTTTTCTCGTAATTTTAATTTGGAATCCCATTTCCTTCTCAAAGTACCTCTTCTAAAAGTTCACGCAACTCAAAGAAACTTTTACCACTCCACCCATTTCTTGATTTCAAGTTAACTATTCTCAAAATTAATGATAAAACCATATATTTTATACAATATTAGATTAATGGTTTCTCATAATATACACATAATAAATCAATATTATTTTTTATGGTTCTAATGCCTACAACATGAATTAATTATTCAATAGAATCCTTTATCTCATTCTGAATATTTTCTTCTACATTAGATGTTGAATTTTTTGTTCTTTCACCATGAATGTTCTAACATATATAATTATGGAAAAAACCATAGATAATGTGGTGATCATTAATATAAGGCCCCAGCCTTAAACCATACTTAATCTTGAGTTATTACAAGATTACACGTTGAGGATCTTTTCAGGTTTAGAGTTTTAGAGAATTAGATCATAAAACTTGCATTACATTCCACATATAAACAAAGTGGTTACATAAAGATAGTATTCTTCATTACCATCAATGGAAACACATTTAAAATAAAACATGGATTATTTGTTGACACATCCTTGACTCTATCATCTTATCATGTACCTTTCCCTTGACCTGTGAAAAACATTTCAAAAACTTGGGATGAGCATAAAAACTCAGTATGGGATATAAAAAAAACATGGAAAGGAAACATGAGTTCATATATACATAATAATGAAATCATACTTTACCCATAAAACATAGTCACTTTAACATACCTCATAAAATCATGATTAAATCATAGAAATCATAAGACATAAAGGTAACTTGAGGCATTCATAACATTCTTACGTAGGGAGTAACCCTCTTGGTTACGTTTGGAATACCCATCACAGTATATTCCCTAAAATCTCTTCGGAGAAACCTTAACGTTTCACTCCTTCGCGTTACCCAATGCATTGGAGAGCTATAACGGGCTCACCCGCCCTTAGTTTATCACAGAACCACCCGTCTTCATAATAATGCCCAAGTACCATAACATAATCATATCACATAAAACATGCATAAAGGAAACATAACATTTCCACATTTCAATCACGAGATATCAATACAACACATTGATATAATAAAAACATTATGAAAACCATTTTCAATACCAAAGTAAAACATGGTATTTATTTTTCTTTTTTTAAAAAAAAGTATGGCTTGTAGAGGAAGCCGAAACTCAAATAACGGTCACGATGGCGGAGAAGTCGTTGTCGCCGCATACGTACGACAAAAACATTCCCTTTTGTAGTTTAGTAAACGCTTCGTATAAAAAATATTCCTTTTGAATAAACGTAAAAGTCAAAGTGGTTTATACACCGTATAAAAGAAAGTTGTGTATAAAATAAAATATGCCTCAACGAAAGGAGATTGAGACGAAGTCCCATACCTCGTATCCGACTTGACCCGACCATTCTTTAAACTCCTGAATAATAAACTTGAGTTAATCTATACTTGCTTATGAATCTTTTTCAAGTTCATTATTCCTTTTATACCATGTTATGAACATCATGTAATCATTTAAGTTAATAATGTTCAATTTGTCTGTATTTGGTTCTTAAGTCAAAAATAGACTTCTTATACTTACATGTTGTTAATTTGGTCAAAGGTTCATTATATCCAGAATGGTATTCAAGATTTAGATATCATATATGTCATATATATCCAGTACATACATTCATTTATAATATTACATCACATTTAGAGGTAAGAAATGAAATGCACCGTTCATGGAGACGGTAAGCCGTACGTACGCATGAACGCTACTTCCATTTCTATTTCATATTTTCTGGAATGGAATCATAATGATATAAGAGTATATTATAATTCCAGTATAATAACATATATAATATCATTAACTTTATCCTTTACACATCCCACATATGGTATTAACGAATCAAATCACTTTTAGGGGGCGGTAGTCCGCACTTCCTAAAATGAAGATATCGTGTTTTACCCATAATGGAAAACATAAAGGTATGCCCAAAATGAAAAAAAAGAAGCTTAATGAAAACATAAACATATTATATATCATATATAAAAATAGTGACATCATAATGGCCACCTTTGAAGGTGTTAAATGAGTGTTAAACAATCATCGTTTCGGGAGGCAGAATTTCGCCATCCACGGAAACCGTATGTTCTTTAACCATTTGATGTAGTTGTGTGAGAGTGTAGCTCAAATAAATCTTATAACAACATCCTAGTATATTGTAGATACTGGTGTTGTTACAAAAGAAGTAAATAAAAAGAGTTTAGGGGGTTGGAGAAGCAAAACAAAACAAATGAACATTAGAGAATGAATTACCTTTAAAAGTGTAACTCTTTTTGAGTTGAGCCTAAAGGCTTCCTTTGAAAGGATTATGCCCAAAGGTAATCCTATAGGATGAGGAGAGGGATGTGGAGAGAGCAAATGGGCAGGGGTTGGACGAGCCAAAGGCTTTAAGAGTGTGTGAAATGAGGTAGAGGTGGGGGCCTTTTATAAGGGGAGAGGAGGGGCACTTTTGGAAAGTAAAGAAACATTACTTTATTTGAAAATTTGTTTCGGTTTTAAAAGGTCCCACATTGATAGAATTCGTGGATAAGGTGATAAGGGTTCGAAATCCACTCATCCAATAGGTTTTGGACATGTGTAGTTTATAGATTTTACATTATCTTTCCATTTTATTTAAATCGTCAAATAATGATGTCATCGCTGCATCATTATTATGTCATAAATAATTAAATTTATTTAATGTCTAAAAATTATAAAAAAAATACTATGATATAGGAAATATTTTTAGATTTCCAATGACTATTTATAATCAAAATATGGACTTGTATAACCCCACTTAAAAATTGTTTTCGCAAAACATATTATGATTGTGTCATTTTCACTTTAACATCAAATAAAAAGTAATTTATGTCATTTCCCAACAAAAGTGGATCCATGGGGTCCCCAAGTTGACCCATGGCTTGTCTCGGTCGGCCATGACACAAACAATGAGGTTGGGACATGTGTCTAGGTCATTTCATATTATTAAAGCATTATTTATACCTTAAACTACCCTAATTACCACTAATCGGGATTAAGAACTTAATAAGTTACTATTCACCAAAAAAATTATTTTAATCTCAATGAACCACATTTTACTTCTTAATGACAACCATGTATGTCGGATTTTCAAAATTCAATACACATTAGTGGTAAAATTTCATTTAACTGAAAAATCAGTTTGCTTGATTACCACTTAGTGGTTTCACTATTCATCAAAAATTGAAGTTTTTCAGAAAATTACCAAAAATTCACCCTAAGCTATATTTGATATTCCGAATTCAAAAATGAAGTCCATTTTACAGAATTCAAATCATATAAGTCACATTAATTAATTCAATAATTAATTCCCGCTGTCAGAGCAAAATAGCGTGTTTTTATGAAACAATAAGTATCAAAAGATTGACACCAGTTTAAGTCTAATTTCAAAGTGAAATTGATTCCAATGACCACCATTGGATTAAATGGTAAAAATATATTCTAATTTCACTTCAAAACCAATTCAAAACATAATCTAATCATATAAATAAATTAGATTAAAAAGCAGTTTTGATGTAAAATGCAGCATTTTTCACTATTCATTAAAAAAATGAACATTGTCAGAAAAATACCAAAAATTCACACAAGGTAAATTTTGATGTCTCAATCACAATGAATAAGTTTATTTTGACAAACATAGTTTATAAAATTGTCAAAATATAGATTCAAAAATGGTTTGCCATCAAAAGGCAGTAAAACAATCTTTTAAGAATATTAGTGTATTTCATGCATAAGATTGTATTTATTTTCATTTTAAGCCTCTATAACACTATCTTAATCATTAATAGACATAGATAAAAATATCTATTATTCATTACTTACTTGGGATGTTACATCCTTCCCCCTTTAGAAAATTACGTCCCCGTAATTTATTTACTTATCAAATAAATGAGGGTACTTATCCCTCATTGCATTTTCGGATTCCCATGTTGCCTCTTCAATCATGTGGTTTTTCCACAAAACCTTTACCTGGTGAATCACCTTATTCCGTAACACTTGCTCCCTGTGGTCAAGAATCTGGACCATTTGTTCCTCATAAGATAGGTTCTCTTCCAGCTGAACTACCTCTGGACTCAAAACATGAGATGGATCTGGCATATACTTTCTCAACATCGAAACGTGAAAAACATTGTGTACCTGAGATAAACTCAGAGGTAAAGCCACTCGGTATGCAACTGATCCAACTCTCTCCAGAATTTCGTATGGTCCAACAATGTTTGGACTCAACTTTCCTTTCTTACCAAATCTCATCACACTTTTCCAAGGAGAAACCTTGAGAAAAACATGATCACCTACCTCGAAAGATAGATCCTTCCTCCGGTTATCCGCATAACTCTTCTGCTTGCTCTGAGCTGTTCTCATGTGCTTCTGAATCAGCTGAACTTTTCCTGCCATCTCTTCTACCAATTCTGGTCCCATCAACTTTATTTCACCCCCTTCATCCCAGAAAGCTGTAGTTCGACACCGCTTCCCTATAATGCCTGAAATGGTGCCATCTGTATACTGGAATGAAAACTGTTATTATATGAAAACTCAACCAAAGAAAGATGTTGGTCCCAACTTCCCTGATAATCCATAGAACAAGCTCGTAGCATATCCTCCAATGTCTGAATTGTTCGTTCTGACTGCCCATCTGACTGAGGATGAAAAGCTGTACTAAAATTTAATTCAGTACCCAACGACTTCTGAAGGCCTTTCCAAAAGTTAGAAGTAAACCTGGGATCACGATCCGATACAATGGAGAGAGGAACTCCATGTAACCTGACTATCTCTTTAAGATAAAAACGGGAAAGTTGATCAAGAGAGAAAGTATCTCGTATAGCAAGGAAATGAGCAGATTTGGTCAAGTGATCAACAATAACCCAGATTGCATTATTACCTCGAGATGTCTTCGGTAATCCAACAACAATGTCCATGGATATATTCTACCATTTCCACTCTGGCACTGGTAAAGGCTGAAGCATCCCTTTCGGTAACTGCCGCTCTGCTTTAACCTGCTGACAAGTCAAACACTTCACAGTAAAATCAGCAATATCTCTTTTCATTCCATCCCACCAGTAATACTCCCACAGATCTCTATACATCTTAGTACTGCCCGGATGAACTGAAAACGGAGAACTATGAGCTTCACATAACAACTCTCTCTTCAACTGTGAATCAGAAGGCACACACAATCTCTTCCCAAATCTCAAAACGCAATCACTATCAATGTTGAATTCAGGAAACTTACCTTTCTGAACCAGCTCTACCCTTTTCTGCAACTCACTGTCTTGCTTCTGTGCTTGCATGATTCTATCTGATAGAGATTATCTCACTGATACCTGAAACAAAACAGAAGGACTTCCTGCACCAACAACTTATATGCCAAAGTTCATCAAATCATTAACCAAAGGATCACGTTCCAAACGCAACATTGTTAATGAAGCATTACTTTTTCGACTCAAAGCATCAGCCACTTTATTTGCTTTTCCCGGATGGTAATGAATTGTACAATCATAATCCTTGATTAATTCCAGCCATCTTCTTTGTCTCATGTTTAACTCTTTCTGAGTGAATATATACTTTAAACTTTTGTGATCGTTATATATTTCACACTTTACTCCATACAAATGATGCCTCCAAATTTTTAAAGCAAAAACAACAGCAGCTAATTCCAAATCATGTGTAGGGTAATTTACCTCATGAGTTTTCAGCTGTCGTGAAGCATAAGCAATTACCTAATCATTCTGCATTAGGACGCAACCAAGTCCTTTCAATGAAGCATCACTGTATATAACAAACTCACCATTCCTGGAAGGTAGTGCCAAAACTGGAGCATTCACCAATCTTCTTTTCAATTCCTGAAAACAATCATCACATTCTTTTGTCCAGATAAACTTAACACCCTTCCGAGTTAGCTTAGTCATTGGACTAGATAACCGTGAAAAATTTCTAACAAACCTTCAGTAATAGCCCGCCAAACCAAGGAAGCTACGAATCTCGGTTACATTTGTTGGTCTTGGCCATTCTTCCACAACTTTTTTTTTTGCAGGATCAACAGTTATTCCATCTTTAGAAACAATGTGACCAAGGAAAGAAATTTGTTGCAACCAAAACTCACACTTGCTGAATTTCCCATAAAATTTCTTTTCTTTTAAGGTTTGCAAGATAACCCTTAAATGTTTTTTATACTCCTCTTTACTTTTAGAAAACACCAAAATATCATCAATGAAAACCACCACAAACTTATCCAAGAACTCATGGAAAATTCTATTCATTAAGTCCATGAATACAGCAGGTGCATTGGTTAGCCCAAAAGGCATTACTACAAATTCATAATGGCCATATCTCGTACGGAACGCGGTCTTCGGAATATCTGCCTCCTTTACCTTCAGCTGATGGTACCCCGACCTCAAGTCAATCTTTGAAAAAAACTGAGCTCCCTGGAGCTGATCAAACAAATCATCGATATGAGGCAAAGGATATTTGTTCTTAATAGTGATATTATTCAAGGCTCTATAATCAACGCAAAGTCTCATAGAACCATCTTTCTTTTTAACAAATAAAACAGGAGCACCCCATGGTGATGTGCTAGGTCTAATGAAACCTTTCTCTAATAAATCTTGCAATTTCTCCTTCAAATCTAAAAGTTCAATTTGTGCCATTCGATAAGGGGGTTTTGAAATTGGCTTAGCATCAGGAACTAAGTCAACAGTAAACTCAACTTCCCGATCTGGTATTATTCCAGGCAACTCATCAGGAAAAACATCTGGATACTCATTTACCACTGGCACATCATTAATCTGAATAGTTCCTTTATTTTCAACGACGTGTGCAAGGTAACATTCATTTCCATCTTTTACAAGTTTCTCGGCCTCTTGATATGTTATCAAAAGTAAGGGTTCATTCTTGTAAACAAACTGAAAGTCTTTCTGAAAAGAAACTTCTTTAGCTCTACAGTCAATCTTAGCATGGTAAATAGAGATCCAATCCATACCCAGGATAACATCAAACTCAACTAGAGGTAGAACAATAAGGTTTGCAAGTAGGTTCTTTCCACAGATAAGGATAGGAAGATTCTTATAAATTCTTTTTGCCTCGACACTTCCCCCAGGTGTTTTTACCAAAAGTTCAGGAGTCATTTCTTGAGATGGTATTCCCATTTTACTAGAAAAGGTTTCAGAGATGAAAGAATGTGTAGACCTCGAATCAAACAACACACTGGAATAATCTGAAAAAACAAACAAAGTACCTGATACAACTTCATTTGATGGCCCGACATCTGCTGAAGTAGTTGCAAAGGATTTCACCACCCCTTTCTGCTTGTAGTCTAACTGTTTCCCATCACTCAAGCTCCTTGTCGGACACTCGTTTGCATAGTGACCCATCTCATTGCACTTATAACATTTCACTAACTGTAAATCAAATTTGTTCTTACCTTCACCTTGATCCTTTTCAATGCAATCACGAGCCTTATGTCCCATCTTACCACATTGGTAGCACTTCCCATAATTCAGAAGACATTCCCCAGCATGCCTTTTGCCACATTTATCACAAACTAGAAACTTAGTTCTCTTACCATCAGACCTTTTTGAAGAATTCTTACCTTTCTCCTGCCACCTCGGTCTCTTCTTTTGCTGGTTGTTATAGAAAACTTGGTCATCGGCAAACTCCATTTCCACCTTCTCAGCACATCGAACAAGCTTTTCATAACTTTTAAACTCACGAGAAGCTAATGCCTTTCGATACTTTGGCTTTAATCCTGAGTAGAAATGGTTGATTTTACTATCAAGGCCCCGGATAAAATTTGGAGCTTACCTTGCCAATCGAGTGAACCTTTCTTCATAGGCAGCCACTGAGTCTTCCTCTTGCCTCAATTCCAAGAATTTATTTTCCATCCTAAGTTGAACAGCCTTAGGAAAATACTTCTCAAGAAACATACCTTTGAATTCATCCCAGTCAAGAGCATCAATCTCATCGGCATCCCTGATATTTTTAACCATAGACCACCACTGATCTGCTTCACCCTCCAAACGGTAAATAGAAAGACTAACCTTTTGATTGTCTGAACACCCCATGACATCAAAAATCTTCTCTAGTGCTTTAATCCACCCTTCAGCTAGCACAGGGTCAGATGATCCTCTGAATGATGGTGGATGTTGCCTCATGAAATGTTCCACCACTGACATGTTCCTCTGCGGTTGATCTGGCTGATCTCGTGCATGGATACCACCGCCATTTATCGCTTGAGTCAACTGCGCCATTACTGCAACAAACTGTTCAGTTCCAATTCCGACCATTTCTGGATGCTGATTCGGAAGGTTATTTCCTTCTGTATGCCTTCCTAGCACTGCTTCCCTGTTTCCTCTGCGGAAAACCATTCTGAACAAACATGTCTTAGATGAAGCAAAATGGTAATCTTTAAATGCTATATCATTTCGAAACAAATATTTGTGGATAATCATTTAATAGAATTCTAACTCCTAAAGTTATCTAAACCGACCTCTGATACCAACTATAAGGCCCCATCCTTAAACCATACTTAATCTTGAGTTATTACAAGATTACACGTTGAGGATCCTTTCAGGTTTAGAGTTTTAGAGAATTAGATCATAAAACTTGCATTACATTCCACATATAAACAAAGTGGTAACATAAAGATAGTATTCTTCATTCCCATCAATGGAAACACATTTAAAATAAAACATGGATTATTTCTTGACACATCCTTGACTCTATCATCTTATCATGTACCTTTCCCTTGACCTGTGAAAAACATTTCAAAAACTTGGGATGAGCATAAAAACTCAGTATGGGTTATAAAAAAAACATGGAAAGGAAACATGAGTCCATATATACATAAGAATGAAATCATACTTTACCCATAAAACATAGTCACTTTAACATACCTCATAAAATCATGAATAAATCATAGAAATCATAAGACATAAAGGTAACTTGAGGCATTCATAACATTCTTACGTAGGGAGTAACCCTCTTGGTTACGTTTGGAATACTCATCACAGTATATTCCCTAAAATCTCTTCGGAGAAACCTTAACGTTTCACTCCTTCGCGTTACCCAATGCATTGGAGAGCTATAACGGGCTCACCCGCCCTTAGTTTATCACAGAACCACCCGTCTTCATAATAATGCCCAAGTACCATAACATAATCATATCACATAAAACATGCATAAAGGAAACATAACATTTCCACATTTCAATCACGAGATATCAATACAACACATTGATATAATAAAAACATTATGAAAACCATTTTCAATACCAAAGTAAAACATGGTATTTATTTTTCTTTTTTAAAAAAAAAGGTATGGCTTGTAGAGGAAGCCGAAACTCAAATAATGGTCACGACGGCGGAGAAGTCGTTGTCGCCGCATACGTACGACAAAAATATTCCCTTTTGTAGTTTAGTAAATGCTTCATATAAAAAATATTCCTTTTGAATAAACGTAAAAGTCAAAGTGGTTTATACACCGTATAAAAGAAAGTTGTGTATAAAATAAAATATGTCTCAACGAAAGGAGATTGAGACGAAGTCTCATACCTCGTATCCGACTTGACCCGACCGTTCTTTAAACTCCTGAATAATAAACTTGAGTTAATCTCTACTTGCTTATGAATCTTTTTCAAGTTCATTATTCCTTTTATACCATGTTATGAACATCATGTAATCATTTAAGTTAATAATGTTCATTTTGTCGGTATTTGGTTCTTAAGTCAAAAATAGACTTCTTATACTTACATGTTGTTAATTTGGTCAAAGTTTCATTATATCCAGAATGGTACTCATGATGTAGATATCATATATGTCATATATATCCAGTACATAAATTCATTTATAATATTACATCACATTTAGAGGTAAGAAATGAAATGCACCGTTCATGGAGACGGTAAGCCGTACGTACGCATGAACGCTACTTCCATTTCTATTTCATATTTTCTGGAATGGAATCATAATGATATAAGAGTATATTATAATTCCAGTATAATAACATATATAATATCATTAACTTTATACTTTACACATCCCACATATGGTATTAACGAATCAAATCACTTTTAGGGGGCGGTAGTCCGCACTTCCTAAAATGAAGATATCGTGTTTTACCCATAATGGAAACCATAAAGGTATGCCCAAAATGAAAAAACAGAAGCTTAAGGAAAACATAAACATATTATATATCATATATAAAAATAGTGACATCATAATGGCCACCTTTGAAGTTGTTAAATGATTGTTGAACAATCATCGTTTCGGGAGGCAGAATTTCGCCATCCACGGAAACCGTATGTTCTTTAACCATTTGATGTAGTTGTGTGAGAGTGTAGCTCAAATAAATCTTATAACAACATCCTAGTATATTGAAGATACTGTTGTTGTTACAAAAGAATTAAATAAAAATAGTTTAGGGGGTTGGAGAAGCAAAACAAAACAAATGAACATTAGAGAATGAATTACCTTTAAAAGTGTAACTCTTTTTGAGTTGAGCCTAAAGGCTTCCTTTGAAAGGATTCTTCCCAAAGGGAATCCTCTAGGATGAGGAGAGGGATGTGGAGAGAGAAAATGGGCAGGGGTTGGCCGAGCCAAAGGCTTGAAGAGTGTGTGAAATGAGGTAGAGGTGGGGGCCTTTTATAAGGAGAGACGAGGGGCACTTTTGGAAAGTAAAGAAACATTACTTTATTTGAAAATGTTTTTCGGTTTTAAAAGGTCCCACATTGATAGAATTCGTGGATAAAGTGATAAGGGTTCGAAATCCACTCATCCAATTGGTTTTGGACATGTGTAGTTTATAGATTTTACATTATCTTTCCATTTTATTTAAATCGTCAAATAATGATGTCATCTCTGCATCATTATTATGTCATAAATAATTAAATTCATTTAATGTCTAAAAATTATAAAGAAAATACTATGATATAGGAAATCTTTTTATCTTTCCAATTACTATTTATAATCAAAATTTGGACTTTTATAACCCCACTTAAAAATTGTTTTCGCAAAACATATTATGTTTGTGTCATTTTCACTTTAACAATAAATAAAAAGTAATTTATGTCATTTCCCAACAAAAGTGGATCCATGGGGTCCCCAAGTTGACCCATGGCTTTTCTTGGTCGGCCATGACACAACCAATGAGGTTGGGACATGTGTATAGGTCATTTCATATTATTAAATCATTATTTATACCTTAAACTACCCTAATTACCACTAATCGGGATTAAGAACTTAATAAGTTACTATTCACCAAAAAAATTATTTTAATCTCAATGAACCACATTTTACTTCTTAATGACAACCATGTATGTCGGATTTTCAAAATTCAATACACATTAGTGGTAAAAATTCATTTAACTGAAAAATCAGTTTGCTTGATTACCACTTAGTGGTTTCACTATTCATCAAAAATTGAAGTTTTTCAGAAAATTACCAAAAATTCACCCTAATCTATATTTGATATTCCGAATTCAAAAATGAAGTCCATTTTACAGAATTCAAATCATATAAGTCACATTAATTAATTCAATAATTAATTCCCGCTGTCAGAGCAAAATAGCGTGTTTTTATGAAACAATAAGTATCAAAAGATTGACACCAGTTTAAGTCTAATTTCAAAGTGAAATTGATTCCAATGACCACCATTGGATTAAATGGTAAAAATATATTCTAATTTCACTTCAAAACCAATTCAAAACATAATCTAATCATATAAATAAATTAGATTAAAAAGCAGTTTTGATGTAAAATGCAGCATTTTTCACTATTCATTAAAAAAATGAACATTGTCAGAAAAATACCAAAAATTCACACAAGGTAAATTTTGATGTCTCAATCACAAAGAATAAGTTTATTTTGACAAACATAGTTTATAAAATTGTCAAAATATAGATTCAAAAATGGTTTTCCATCAAAAGGCAGTAAAACAATCTTTTAAGAATATTAGTGTATTTCATGCATAAGATTGTATTTATTTTCATTTTAAGCCTCTATAACACTATCTTAATCATTAATAGACATAGATAAAAATATCTATTATTCATTACTTACTTGGGATGTTACAATTAATTTATCTATTATTTAACATTATCATATTCAAAAACATCACACATGATTAGAAAATAAAATCAACATTTTAATGTTTTATTTTATAAAATTCAATAAAATCACCAACTTATTTCTATATTCATAAGTGGTTCTTTGTAAAGTTATCCAATTAAGATACATTAAAAATCTAAGATCACAATATAAAATATTAATATATTTTAACATATAAACATTTAAAAATGTATATTTACATATAAAATACATACATGAAAACATATAGTCAAAAGGATTGGTGATTATGTGGGAAATATCTATGATTATTAGGAATCAAAACAAATATAAATTAAACTACGAATTTATTTTATTTAAATAATTAATTATGAACTATGTTTGATGATCTTAGTAAAGGAATGGAAATATTTTAAAAAATTTATATTTCTTTTTAACGACCAACACAAAACACCACAATTATCATGTCAAGATCCTTCTATATTGTCATCAATAATACTCATTGATTAACCTATAATAAATAAAATTAAACAAAAATTCAAAATTTTCATTATCAAAAACAGAGGTAAAATTTATAGGGTAAAAATTCTAGATCAAATTATGTGTTGACTACAATAACAAAAAAAATAAAAAGAACTCATTCATTGAAGTCCCCAAACACATATGGTAATATGGAAGTGAAATCAAGTAAACATTTATTTTCACCATAACTTAATATGAATAATTTAGGAAAATGAATCTTTTAATATATTAAAACCAAAATTGTATCCAACTTGTTTTTTTTCTAAATTTATTAAAGAAAAATATTACCCTTTGGTAATATGTAAAAATTTTAAAATGAGTTTAAAATTAGAATTTGACATCTAAAAAAATTATTTAACATCCATAAATTTTGTGATTACTTATTATTTATTAACAACATGGCTAGTGTTAGTTTATTCCAATAAATCACAACCATAATATATAGTTATGAATATATCATTATCATATAATATTGATTTTGGAGAAATGAATGAAAAAATCTGATTAATTGATTCATAAACTTTTATTGAATTTTAATAATTATATTATGGAATTAATAACTATATACCTTCTAGATGTTTTTCATGTTGATCCAAAAATATATAATTTGGTTAGAATTTAAGATTAAAAAGATCATGGATACTTGATTCATGTGATAGAAATATATATGTCATTTTTGGAAAACACATATGATAATTTCATCAAATAGAAAAATTATAAATTCAAACAAACATTACAAAAATCATTTGTAACTTACAATAAAATGGTTAAAAACACATTATAGGCTGAATAAAATTTATAACAAAGATATAAAGAATTTATATTCAATATTGAAAAAATAGAAAATTCAGATTTTGATAATGAAAAATTGATCCTGAATATTGATGCACTCCCTAGAAGTTAGTTATAGGGTTAACATTTCAAGATAGAAGATAATAATTTTCAAAAATGAACATGAAAATTTAATAAACAAAAAATTTCAACTATGGTTGTCGATCCACTGTAATAGTTTATATAGGAACTAAATATCTTCATTGATCAAAAAACAAGGATGAAGGATGAAATATTTATCATCAATAATGGTTCCAAGATGATTAAAATAGGATAAAATCGTCTTATAAGATCATTAGGTGGTGATGGTTATGTGGTCAATCAATACAAGGTTTTCATGGAAAAAATATTCTAGGATTTTGAAAAAATTCTTAAGGAGGATAGATCGAGGATCAATTATAGTAAAAATACAATTAATGATTATTAAAATAAATAAAATCAAGATAAACTAATGGTGGGTAGAATCTTTTTCTTGAATGTTTATGAGGAAATCGTGATTTGGAGAAATGGAGTGAGGGTTTGGGTTGGGCGGGTTTTTTTAAAGTGCTTTGGTGCTAGTTTTTAATAAAACGGATTTGAAATTTTTTTTAAATTTAAATTAAATGTTGTTTTTGGAATATACCAATGATGAAATATTAAATATTTTGGACTTTTGATTTTTATTTTTAATGAAATTGGTGAAAGTAGTTCTGGTGTATTATCTTGAAAATTGGTTTTATAAAAAACCACATTGAAGATCAAAATTATGAACTTTTAACATTGGATTCCTTAAAAATCAACTTTAGAAATTCCTTACAAAACATTTAATTTCGGTTTATATAAAACATATTTTATATTATGATGTTGATTCCAATATTTATACTAGTGTAAATAATTGATACATCTCATGTTTTGAGCCCTCGAGTTGTACAATTATGGGAGAATATATCTTATATGTAAAGACCAATTTTTATTCATGAACATAAAAGGAAAGTGTTTCAAAATAATTAAATATGAGCTATAAAATTTTAATATAGAACCCATATGATAAAATAATCAGAATGGGAATTGGAAAAATCAATGAAGGTAAAATACAGTCAATTGTTTAAGAAATGAATAAAACTAGGGGGTGGTAGTTTCTAAATGGGTGAAAAAATATAAAAACCTAGTTAATTTAAATAATTAATATATTTCACTTCTTATTAATGATCACAAAAATATTTTATAGATCCCTATATAATATGCTAATTTTAAAATATTTTTTAATCGAAAAATAAATTGTGTTATTTTAGTAGAAATTTTTTTCGGGAAATATAAGGTTTTATTTAGAAATTAAATTTGAACATTTAAAATTTATAATTTGATAAAATGAACTTAACTTTTTTATTCAATATATCAAAATTTTCTATGGGTGAATTGTTTGGATTTGTCTGAAAAGGGTGATTTTTAATTGAATATTGGCAATAACCGATTTTTCTAAAAAAATTCATTTTATTAAGTAATTAAAAAATCTCATTTCATTTTAAATTTACATAAGTATAATTTCATTAAAAATAATAAAAATATTTTCATAGTAATTAGTGTTGTATCTTATTTTATTATAAAATCATTTTTATGCTTAAAACTGATATTTTTCTAAAATTTGTTTTTCATTTCACTTTGTGCACATATATTGAAATTAAATTCTGACACTTCCATAAATTTAATATTGAAACTTGTATTTAATATTTATAATCAATAAGTTCAAATTTTTAAATTTTATCAATTTCATTTTTGGTCCTAATGAATAGTTATCATGGAAAAACATTATCACCTCATTAAAGGTTAAAAAGGTTATAAATATGGGTTAAAATATAATATATGGAATAAAATTTATCTAAAACATGGATGAATGTGATTTTATAAATGTTTTTAAACATTAAACTGTATTTTTTTAATTTATTACATTTGGTTCTACTTGAACATCATAAATAAATTTTTGATAATTTAAATATTTAAGTGTTTACAAGAGTGTCACTCCGCTCACTAATAAAAGTTCCCCTCCTCTCCTCACTTATTTAAAACTTTTCATCCACTTAAATCATACAATAGCTATAAAATCCTTAAACTACCCTCCATGTGTCATAGAGGTATGTTTCTTCTAAAAATACAAATCCTATGAGGATTAAGGTGTAATCCAATGGGATATATCTAAGGTAGAGGTATAAGTCCCAACCATGTAATTTCATGTTTATTTATTATTCTACCAACATAAAATTTGTTCTAACCACTATAACATAATGAAATAATCATTTTATCAATAGTTAAATTTTATTATTATTTTGTAATAACTCTCTTCTATTTCATTTCTACTCTATCATAAAATAAATCATCGCTTATGTGTACATGTGGACAACCACATCCAGGAAGCGGTATTTTTCATTTTCCATCACCATCTCACATTTCTAGTTATAAATATATAATTAATGGATATATAAAATCTTTATGGAAATTTTATGCTTCTATAAATATACTATATTACATACCTTTTTACTCTTTATATTCATTGGAAAGTCATAATAGTGCTCATATATGCATGTGGAATACCACCTCTATGAAGTGAAGTGATTAATTATTCTTTAACAAATCACATGGTAGGTCATAATGATGGAAATAATGAATAAATATTTCATTTATAACATAATTATGATTATATAAAATTAAAATATTATACCTTGTTTCTTTTGTATGAAGTTAAAAAATGAAAACGTTGTTCATGTGCACATGGAAACTATCACATCCATGACGCGACCTATTTAATTTTCCACCTCTACCCTCCATGGAAGACACTAAACCATTTTTAATATATAAACATAACAATTTTTTAATGATTATGATTCTATTTATAATTTATCCATGATCCTTTTGACCTTAATTAGCCTACTTTGTTAATTTTGGACTTATAAACTGAATTTCCTCAAAACATCCAACATGAAATTAACCATTTTAGTAAGTAAATAAAAAATTATATGAAATGAAATTAAGGGAATAATGATAAAAAAAATTAAATTAATTTTTTTTAATAAAATATAAAACTAATATATTTTAATTACATAGGATGGTATATATACAAATGAAATGACTCTGGACACATAGTAAGGGACTTTCTTTTGAAAATATTATTTTGAAGATACCCTTGAAACTCTTTTTATTCCATATAAAGGTTAATTTAAATGTTTCAGTAAGGTTATTATGTATCTTTCAAAGTATTCTAATGGAAATGTTTAACTATTTTTATTTTATTTACGAATGATAAAAAATAAATCTTTTCAAATATTTCAATATTGGTTATTTTTTACATTTTAACAATGTACATGAAGAATTTTTTTAATGTGTATAGCATGACATCCCTTTATAGACAACAAATAAACTATTATTCATCAACATTCTTATACAAGTTAACGTGTTTTCGAAAGAGGATTATATTCCCACTATTCAGGGAATTTTTAGCTTTGAAAATATTTTATAATGAAAGAAAAATTTCTTTTCATTTTTATGAGATAACTAAAAGAGTTATTATTGTGGGATTGAATTCCAAGTAAAATGAATTTTAGGTTCAAACTGCAAGCTATATGAGATTATTATTATTATGGTTCTTGTTAATTTTTTATGAATTATGGGTGATCTCGATATAGATCTAATGATAAGTGATCCTGGTATATAACTCCAATGAATTTTATAATGTGACAGAGTTTAACATTTATAGGTTACTCCTATGTTATGTGATGACAATCTAGTATGGTGATTCAATTATATGTTTTGTTTCGATGTTGTAATAAAGGTTAATTTCCCAAGGTACTAATAATCTTAATTAATTTATATATTTTGAATATATTTATTAATCATTATTTATTCAATAAAACACTAGTTTTTTATGTTTTTTTGTAGGGTATAGGAACTCAAGACTCAAAATTGAGGATATTGGAAAATAAAAAAAATAAGACTTTATATGCCATGAAATAGATTTATGATGTGTATTCCTCAAGAAGGCCCCATTCTATTTGATTTACAATACATGACTCTTAAGTACATGATGTGAAACAAATAAGTGATGTGAAGATATTACAAAATTTGAAATCATTGAAATATAAATTTTACATAAGATACAAGCCAGGAAATTTGTGACATCCAAGACCTTTGAGGATCTGAAGTACATGATGTAAAACCTGTTTACACATCCTTGAAGTGTAAAAGATTAAGTCCATTAAATTACTATCACAACATGAATTATTTAAATGCTATGAGATGGTCGAGTCTATATATATGTGGACCACCTAAATGTGAAAAGAAGAGTTGGATGAATGTCAAACACTTTTCTTTATCATTTTATTTCTTTTTAGTTTCCATTAAAAATTTATTAAACTAATTTTATTTCCATTTTTTCAATCCATTTATATTTTTTAACATTCCGTAAATTTTGGGTTATTTTTTTGTTCTATAATCATGTTTCAATCCCAATTATTTTGAAAATTCAATAGCCTCTTGTTCCCTTCTTTTCCATTCATTTGGGTGAGTAATTTACTGTCTTTAAATTGTTTCAATTGTGGATTAAGTTATTAAGAATTGTTTAATTATTATATCAATCATGCTATCTTTTTTCTCAATTTTTCGTAATCCCATTATTCATGGATAATTCTCTTAGGGTTATGGGTCAAGAGTTAGGGTTTGTTTAAATGTAATAAATCTCTAAATCAAATCTTCGTAAACCTGTGGATATAAATTAGGCTAAGAACATTTTTATCAAATTCATTTTCATAACACAAATCATAGTAAGTGTAAATAAAATACCATGACCTAGTTGGAGTTGAGTAATCTATGACAAATAGCTTGTGATACATTCTGTCTTTGAATCTAAGCATTCAAAATCTAGATTGTTCACTTTTTCATGACTAAATAATAGTAACTGGTTAGGTCGATCTAGTTTGTTTGACCATGAATGATTCGTGAACTTTTCACCACTTCATACCCTAATTCATAGGTCTATCCCATGATAGATTTAAGATTTATATTTTTTATCAACCTTAAAATTTACCCTTATATATTTTTTATTTCCTAATCTAAACCGATGATATATATGTTTTATAAAACCAAACTAAAGATAGTTTGTGAGGAATTTTATATCAAGGTTTTAATTGCTAGTTTTCTTACCTTCCAACCCATCTCTATGGGTTCAACCCCACACTTCCACTATGTTATGAATTTGTAGCTGAGTCTAGTTTAAGATAATATATATTCCAATAAAATCCATTCCATGTAGAACCAATGATTTCACATAGTCTTCTCAAATTGTGGTTCCATTTCTGGATAAATTCTTGTTCTTTAGAATAGTATCCTTGGGTGTAAGCCTTGGTTTACCTTACCCCTTCCTCTTTCCCCATTTTCTTTTTACAAATTTTACACATTGACTAGAACATGTTTCCACACTTATTTGGCCTAATGCAAGAATTAGGGCCCATTGAATCATTCAAGGATCCTTTAATATCAAGAACTTCATGATTTTGAACCGTAGATTAAGAGATATTTAGCAGTATGATGTCATGCAATAATGGATGATCACAACAACCTTGCTCCCCCTAACCCTTAAAACCACTATTATACACCACCTAAATATTAGTGAAATTGACCGGTGTTGTAAGAGTGATCCATTATGGACTGTATTTTTGTCCATAAGTAGCTATACATCCATCATTGTGCGCCCTTTTATCCAAGTGAAAATTATTCAAAATAAAACATGGACTCATACACATGATCTATAATGTGGGGAAGTTTAGTAGACATCCGATTGAAGATCTCCATTAACACATTTACAATTTCTTAGTAGTTTGTGACACCATTAGAAATCAAGCAGTTTCATTTGATGCTATCATACTTTGAGTCTTCCCTTTCTCCTTATGCAATAGAGCATAGGATTTCCTCAAAATCAAAGCTCACAAGTCCATGGTCACTTGGGATGATTGAGAAAATATGTTCTTTGATAAATAAATTCCATCAACAACAAAATGCAAGCTCATAAATGAGAACAAAAATTAGTACCATATACATGGAGAATGAACATCGGAATCTTGGAATCACATTAACGATCACACAGGTAAGTACACACATAATGGACTTTATGTGTGGTTATAGTTGAGAATGATACACCAAGGACACCAAGCAGCTTCTCGCACAGTTGTGAGCATCACCACTAATGGAGGACTTATGCGCAAAATGCTCGAAGTTGGTAAAGAAATCTTAGATGGGATCTCACGCTATTATTGAATGTAGTAGAGTAACATAGGTCTGTCCCCATGTGTAATTAACTTGGTGGAATTGAATACCCACCTGGAATCCTAGGTTGAATCACTTATAAAGAATCTTTAATATTTTTGGCTACCTACTACACTGACACCTCTTACAAACCCTGTTATTGAAATAAAAACATATGAAAAATGTGGAGGTCGTCACCCATTTCAGGACTTTATTGAAAGTATAAGAGATTCTAAAAGTTAGGATTGTGATTATGAAAATCAAAATTAACAAAATCAATAGTTTTAGAAACCCTATCAATAGAAACAATGGTATTATCATTAGAGAACATATTAGTATCCACAATAATCCAATAAAGATTACTATAAATAGATGAGTGTTCAAGTGACACGATTAATTAAGGTAACTCTAGAGTACCCACGTCATAATACATCTCATTGACCACAAATTTTTTTAAAAAAATAACACTTTCCCCTAGATGTCAAATATTTCCACCCACTCACCAATAACAGTTTCTGGAAGCTTAATTAAAGTAGAAGCATAAAGCCCCTCCTCCATTATAAAATCATTAAAATATTCATGTTTTGTTCATTTAAAAAGTGAATAATTGGATAACTACCCAAGAAAATTTAATGGAAAATCAAATTGAATCTATGTACAACTTTGAGCACCATGTGGGATAGATCTCTAAGACTCCATCAGATTGATTACTGGGTATGTTTCTTGGTAATGATGAGATACATCTAAGATAAGAGGTGAATTATGTGGTATTTTAAAGTTTAAAAATAATTAATTTCTATAAACCATCCATAGGTGGGGATTTTTCTTTAAAAGAACATAAAACATGTGCTTCAATAATTATTAATGATCATGATGTTAGCACAAAAAAAGTTGGTTTAGAAAAAAATTAGAAATTAGAACCAACTGAAAAGTATCATATCAAAGATTATCCTAAAAAGGAATAAGTTTAAGTGGAACAAAAACCTTACAATGCACCTCTAACCTTTCAATAGATGATGAGATATAAAAAAATAGAGGTACAATTCAAAAAAATTCTTGAGATGTTTAATAAATTCCACAAAAATATCCTCTTTGTAGATGTAATTACTCATATGCTCGATTATTTCACGTTTATAAAGGTGTTTCATTCCAATAAGGGAAAATGGAAGAGCTAAGAGTCATATCCTTAAATCAATAACGAACTATAGTTATTTAGATAAAGATTCAACCAAATATGTGGGATCTCAGAAGGTTTCACTTCCTTACACTATAAGGACATGAAATTTCAAAAGATTCTTATGAGACCTTAGTGAATTTATCAATATCATTCGTATGAGTGTCTTTAAGAAGTTAGGCCTCATGTATTTGAATCTAATTAGAGTTTCACATAAAATGGTCGAATGATCAGTTAAGTACACCTAAGGACTTATTATGTATTCCTTAGTCAAAGTTGGTAATTTCATCATTCCCATTGATTTCCTTATCTTGGTTGTAGTAGAAATTGGTGTTGTTCCCATAATTAAATGGAGACCATCTCTCACCACTAAAAAATTTTTGATTGATATAAACCAAGGAATATTTATATTTGTAGTTGATGAAGAACATGTAATGTTCAAATTAGTAAAATACAACAAAAAAAGGGGCAAATAATTTGAATATCAACCCATTATTTATACAGATGAGAATGATGCTTATATGAATAGTGATGGAAAAAGACAATCACTGCCCTTGGATGAAAAGGAATATAGTGATAAAAATAATGTGAATTACATAGAACTTATGATGAGGAATACCAAACAACTATTCATACTCTTAGTCATCAAGCTTCCATTACATGAATTGAAGACTCTACCAAGCACTGTATATCTCTCGACAATAAATAAAGCACTGAATGGGAGGAAATCGTAGATAGGTTTAATACGTCTGATAAGATTTCTTAAAAAATAGATAGTCTCATTAATGATGGATATATTTTATTGCATTGTACTTCCAAAAATATAAAAATTCAAAAAAAAATAATCATAAATGTCGTGTAAAATTCACAAGACAAGAAAATGTGGGGGCCTGAAAAAATAAAAAAAAAACTCATGCATTACACATCATGTAATAAATAAATGACATGAAATATTTTGGGTGGATTTAAAATCTATGAACCCTAGGTTCATGTAAAATCCCTCCCTCTCTTCCTCTCTAGCATAGTCTTATCCCTCTCTCGACCATCGTCCTTTCTCCTTTGTCTCACGCCATCCCTCAGTATTTCTTCCTCCTTTCCTCTATCCAATTATTCATAAATCCCCTTCCCCTAAATTTATCATTTTGGGCTATATTTCTATATGGACTGCATGAAATCCTTTAAATATTCAGCCTAGGATGATGACCCTCCTCCACTCAAGCATCTAGTGTTTGATCCTACACTACTTCCCATAGAGCCCACCCCTCACCATCTGCATCAGGTTTTGATAGTCCATCTGTTATCGATGAATCATAGTTCTCATCATTAACATCCAAGGGTGATACACCGTGCATGCACCAGCACCCATTCCTCAATTTCTCTAAGCCTGGTCAGTAGTTTTGGTTGTTCCACCTTTAGTTTAAGCTGATGCAGACCCACAATACTATAGACCTGGACATTCTTGAGAATATCCACATGAATGCAGAGTTTCTATATTTTATAGGCTATATTCACCTCTTCGACATCATTTAGGTATGTGAGGAGACATACTGGGAGTTGTTTCAAGAGTTCAGGGACACTTTGGATCTTGACATGGCACATGTCACCATCTGTCTTGGTTTCCAGCCTTTGGATCCCTCCATGGATGATTTCAAGGTCGAGATTATTATTTACAAAGATTATTTCATCACTTCTCCAACCTATGGTTTCTTGAAGATAGAGCTGATCATGAATAATATAGTGAGGAGTTGGCCACTAGTCACTCGATATCCACAAATCATTCACTATCCACATACGATGAAGAGAAACTAACTGTGGGATACCTCTTTATAGATTCTCTAATGGGCACTCATCCATTCCTATTAGGATAGAAGAGATGATCATGAGAGAATCATACATATCAAGGAGATTTTCGTAGGTTCATTCATGGTCATCTCTTCCATCAACATGGACCGTAGGTTCATGTTGTACTATGAGAAGGTGCAGCAAGCGAGTGTTACCATTGTGGGAGTAAACTTCATCACCATCCTTGCCTTTCGTCTCATTTTTTCTAGAACTTCTCATCCTGTTTACTCACTTGGGAATATGGACTCAATTAAATTTATATTTCTCCACAATATGGGGCTCTAGAGAAAGATCAAGGGGAACTGCCAATGGGACACCAAGAAGGTTGAAGATGCTTCTCAAAACCAATATCATCATGACCCAGCACCTACATTCACTGATGACGCCCCTACCCTAGATTCTTCTACAGCTGTAGTTTCACCACCTACCACCACTAAACCACCCCATTCCCCATTTGTACCTACCCCATCATTTGCATCTGACATCCTGTATGTTCTCCATTTCATTCTAGAGAACTATATAGAGATCATCCTTAATTTAAAAATTCAATTCACTAATCCATCATAGTTCAACACCCATGCCCAAAACAATCCCCAACATCTACCCACCCACAAAAACATATATACCCCGCTTCTACATCAATTACTACCTCACCTCCCATATAGCTCGGCCTTCCTCCAGTGCTCAAAGACCATGCTGCCCATCTATACTTTATAGAAGGGTAGGATTAATGGGGAATGGATCCCACCCTTGATTTTACATCTGAGGTTTCATTCATTAGTACAGCTACCAGACAGTTTTCCCCCATGAAGATCAGTACATCCTCTCTTCATGTGACCATTGAGCCTATTGCCATCATTTCAACACCCCCTATGGTGGTCAATACACCTACCCCCATCTCTATAGCTATGATATATAGGATAGGGTATATTTGGGAATGCACTATTCAGAAGGGAGAAATCAATTTAGATAATGGAAAACATCCTAAATTATTTAGTCATGTCCATGTATAACCCTCTCATTATATACTATGTATTGGGCGTATTATTTATTTGTTGACTTTATTACATCTCCTGATTGTATTTTCCATATTATATATTGGAAGGGACATGATTTTTTATTACATGGATAGCTTATTATCATTTTTTAACTTCTTTGATAATTCAGCAATGTCTGTATCTTCTATATCATCCCTGGTTATTAAAGAATCAGTCAGGACACCCTATGGCCTCCTACATGAGATATATCAAGAAATGGCTGACATACAACTCTATCTTTAGCAGGTCCATCTTTGTACATCACAATGTTAACCTACCTAACCTACATTAATTCTATATATCCCACATGATCATTTTTAAAACCCTTGCCAGAGGCGGTTAACATCACTAAGTTAACATCTAATCTTGACAACACTCCCACTAGTTTATTTAAGAGGTAAAGGACATCTGAGAAGATGGAAAAAACTAAATGGTTCTTTTGTCCATCCTTATGGCCGATGAAGTAATTGTAAGTTCTTTATGGGTGGCCAACCATATTTTTTGTTTTTTATGTTTTCATTGATTTTATTATGACATTTTTATCTTTTCTATAAATATTTTTCTCATCCTTTCAAAAATTAATTATGGTCAATTCATGTATTTTCATAGATGTTTTCTCCACCTATTGATTGTGTACACATGTATATTCATTACTTACATATTGGTTATCTCTTGTGCACTAATGGTTTATCTAATACTGGTATCTTTTATTTCTAACAGTATTTGTAGTTTTCACAATTTCCCACCACTATCCAATAATTTTCCTCATTCATTTCTTTCAATACAGGGAGCTCTCGATTCCCTATTTTATATTCTTAATTGTTATCTCCAATCTATTTATGCTTCTTTTAAAATCTCCCAAACGTCTTCTTCCAAAATTGTTAGGAAACTATTTCATTTTAAATATGTGGGTTCATTATTGAGCTTTATCATTCGTACACATTGGGTTTTTTTAATCTAGGAGAAATATTTCATAGAAATAATAATTTAACTTGAAATCTCATTTCACCCATTTTAATAAAAGAATAGGTTTGGTTCGAGATTGTAAAACTATATTATTACTAATATTTATAATTTTTTTATGATTTTTGAGTTTAGTAATTTAATTCTAATTATATTTTATTGTTATTTATTTTGGTTGAATTATTACTAGATATTATTCCCTAAGTGATTTCCCTATTTTAAATTATCATTTCCATGAAGATTCTTGACCATTATTTCCATTTTCTTTTCTAAGCATCATTTTTGATAGATTATTGAGGATTTTAAACCATTAAAAACGTTCATTGGAATATTATCAAGAATATAAAGGAGTAAATACACTATTAAAATTATTGAGATAGTTTTTTTGGTCCTTGTATCCCGAATCACACCTATAAATTTTTCCTTCGTAATTATATTAAATCAATGAATGAAATTTCATGGATTGAGCTGTGTTACTAGCCCATTATATCCTTTACTACCTAAATATTGATATTATTCCATGATTTTCATTTCAATAAGTGTGGGAGTGATTATCACTACTAATGGACATGAGATTTTTTCTATTGAGTTGATGTATGGTGTTTATTTGACATGATCTAGTGGAAGTGGTCCATGGTTATTATGATGTAAAATTCATGATTATCCTTTTTAAAAAATTTGTATATCTAAATAATTGTGGGTTGTGTAATATGAAGGTAAGAAAATACTATTACCAGACCGGTGAATCTTATGATGGATCAATTTTGGTGAGGTGATGGATATGAGATATATCTCGGAATTTACTATTGAAAAAAATACAAAACATGATCCTTTTATTACACTATTCTGACACTTCCATGGACCTAGCCTAAGAATATCAGCATGTGGAGATGTATATTTCTAATGGAATTTTTTCATTACATTATTTATGATAATCATCTAAAATACTAGAGAGTTTATCCTCCGATCTTAGCTTTATTTTAATCATCTACCCACCTACCCTCGGCCTAAGAGTCATTTGATCCATATTGTTGAAGCCCTCGTGATTTATTTTGTGATTATATTTATGTAGTTGAGCTATTGGAAACAGTGAAATCCTATGGTAAGGAACATGTATTCATGGTATTAGCATAACTCATGTTTCATTTTTCCTAGAGTGGTGAGAGAAATTTTTGGGTAAGGTAATTTTAAATATGGGTATGGATTCTACGTAATAGTTGATAAATTGAAATTAAAGGAAGAAATAATATGAATAAAAAACTTAATTATGATTCGTGGATGATTTTATCTGAAGGGGAGTTTTTAGAGGATTTTTTTTCCTACTTTCACTTAGTTTTATTATAATTGTTGTAATGTATATTTCTTGTTTAAAAATAGTTTAATTTCTAATCCCTGTTAAGATGCTTTTTTCATTAGGACAATAAGTATTTAATGTTTATAGAAATTTGATAATATTAATTCATATATATCAACTAGATATATTTTTTTAAGAATTAATAATTCTTTCTTATATAATACACTATTTTTGATGTGTTTTTGTAGGAAATGAGACCTCAATAATCAAAGGAGAAGATGCTAGAAAATCAGAAATATCAAACATTGCACACTGAGAAACAAATTCACAATGTGTATTCCTTAATCAGACCACCTTCCTTCTAATTTAATATAATTGAATCCAAATTACATAAGGTGAACCTAATACACAATGTGAACATATTACATGATATGAAATCTTCAAATTTTGAATCCCATTGATGATACAATCCTTGAAATCTATGAGATCTATAATATATAGAGGCCTTTGTGGATATGAAGTACTTGACATGAACCCCTTTTACATTTCATGTCTCTGTTGAGGTATAATTAACTTAAAATACACTCATGAAGTGAGTTATTTACACGTTGAGAGAATTTTGAGTATATATATATATATAGCATTGTAAGGCTGATAAAAGTGTTGGATGGATTCCAAACACTATTATTTACTATATCATTTCTTCTATATTTTCATTAAAATTTAATTCAATTTAATTCATTTCTTTTTTTCATTTTTTTCTTTTTTTTCAATACATTTTTACTATATACAATTCCATCGATTTTGGATCATTCATCTTGTATTCTGGTGTCATGTTCCAATCCCATCACTGTAACTTCAAGTGTCACTAATTTTCTTATTTTTTTCTATTTAGGTGAGTATTTGATTTATTTTAAACTATATCATTAATTTATTACATTATTTTTAATTATTTAATTATTTTTTCAAGCATGTTATCAGCTTCTCACATTTGACCAGTACCATCACTGGCAGAAAATATTCATAGTGTTAGTGGTTTAGAGTAAGGGTATCTTTAATTGTAATGGATCCCTAAAACAAAACTTGGTAACCATTTGGATATCATTTAAGAACAATTTTTAATTGAATTTGATTTCATACAAATGATCATCGGAACTATAATTGTATCACCCTAACCTTGTTGGAGTTGAAAAATCTTGGACCAATATCTTGTGATACTTTCTTTCTTCGAAGCTAAGTGTATCGAATCAAGGTTTTTTATTAATTATAGATCAAAGAATAGTTAAAACATACGTATATCCAATTAGTTTTAACATGATTTATTAGTGACCATTTCACCACTTCTTACCTCAATCCATAGGTCTATCCCAAGCTAGATTTAGTATTACTCTTTTTCCTAATACCTAAAATTGACCTTGATCACATTCCACTTTCCTAATTTAAAACCAATATATATAATTTTTATAAAGCCAAAGAAAATAGAGTACTTAAGAAATACTACTTCTAGGATCTAATTTCTAGCGTTCCATCTTACTAGTATGTCTTAGTGGGTTTTTCCCTACACTACCAATATGTTACACCATCATAGCTGAATATAGTTTGGGATAATATAAATTATAATATGATCAATGCTCATGTGTAATAATTGAATTTTTGAGATATATTCAAGTACCTATATGATATTCATGTAATGGTTTATAATGGAAATTTTTTAATTTCAAAATATATAAAAATGTGCATCAGTTATTAATGAATATTTATAACCTTTCTTAAGGTAAAGATATTGTTTTTCAATGAAGGATTATCATGATTTTTTTTCAAAGAAACCCTTATAGTTAATATTTTTCTTTTATTATTTCATATTATATTTTTATGAAATATATTGAGAATTTAAGTTTTTTTCATGGAAATATTAATAGATAGTTGAGTTCAAATTTTTATACGAAAAAATGAAAACATTTTAATGGATTTTTCAGGTTTAGAAATGATATAATGGGTTTATATTAATTTATGTCCCTTCCAAATCTTTCATTTCTCCTACCACATTTTTAAATGTTTTTCACTGGGCTTAAGGATGAGTATGAAAATTAATAATGTCATAGTTCTAGTTGGAGAGTTACCCTGATTGAAGTAATCATGTCTTTATAAAAGACAATATCTATGGAAAAAATAGATACTATAAGGAAATTCCAACATTGTAATATAACAAATTTCTATGTTCTCTAAAACTATAATCCTAAAAATGTATTTGGAATGTAATTTATAAGATATATGAAACAAATCATGTAATTTATTAGCACTTATGTATGGGTTATTATATAAAAAACTCTACCATTTATATAAAACTAATCTCTAAAACATTTCAAGAAAAAATTACATTTACAGCCAAGGATTGTTTTTCAAAAATATACTTTACAAACATCCCCATTATAATAATAAAGAAAAAATTATGTTATGATAGATCCCCTAAAGGTGACTATTGATTATGTTACCTAGAATGTACTTCACTAGCATTTAGAGTATAATATAGTACCACACCACTAACCAGTGGCGCCATCACATTTACTGCATTAGCATAGGTTAGTGTGGGGGAACCCATCCTGTCAATGTTCATATACCCAAGCTCCTAAGGTTTTCAAAAACTAATTATAAGGTTGATAAAACATTTATCATATAACAATCACATATCAATAATAGTCATCATAAATAATGTCTTGGAAATTCCATGAGAATATCATTTTAAAACCTAGTACAATATATATAATTTTATTTCTAAACAATATATTATCCTTACACACATATTCGATTAGATATTTAAATAATTCTCCTTTTAATGAACACATTCACACATACATGTGTGAATATGTTTATAAATATATTTTTATATATTCATGTACATGTGAATACATATCAATGATATCATAAAATATTTATAATATGGGTTATAAACGAACCCCATTATGATTTAAAATATATATTAAAATACTTAATAATTTGAAATCCCTCTTTTAAAAACCAAACATACAACCAAAGTAAAAAAATAAATCTTTTATAAATAAATGTAAAACCTAGAATACAATCACTTATTTCAATAAAAATTCTTAATGATACATATGATAAATTTTATAAACCATTGGTGTACTCATATAAAGAAAAATAGATTTGAGGTAATATCCAAAACAGAATAAATCCTCACTTTCTATGGAAACCTAAATTAAAATCTAATTTTGTTATTTGGTACTTAAAACACACACAATACTATAGTTATTCATAAAAATAAACTCTCAAAATCCAAGTAACCAATGGTTCTAAATTTAAGGCCTAAATCATGGGGAAGACCTACCTCGAATCAAAGGTTAAAGTCCTGGAACATTGAATGTAGGGAGACCCAAAATTTTTATTTGACACACTATTCTGTAAAATTAGATAAAATTAAAACAAAACCCCACCAAGTTTTTTTCTAACAATTTGAAAAGATATGGGGGAGAAAAATAAAAATCATAAAAGAGAAGGAGATGAAGGGGATAAATCCCCAACATGAGAAGATCCCACATGAAACTAAAAGGAAAATAACCAAAAATACAAAGAGAATGAATAGGGGAGTCATGAGAGATGGATCTCTTTCATGGGTATATCAAATACTTTTACTGAATATGGGAAAAACACAAAAAATAGATAGTAATTCATTAAGGGAAATAGTAATTTTCAGAAATTCCTTTCATGCGGTGAATCACACAGCTTAGTCACACCGTTATCCAAACCATCTGCCAAAAATAAAATCCTCATTAGATGAATTATATAATGTATCACAAGAAGGAAGAATTGTTATATGAACTATACTCAAACCAAGTGGTTGGATTATCTAAAAACTATAGTCTTATTGTATGGTTGACTCATAGTTAGTAATTACTACATGCAAGCCATGTGAGAATAATAACATCCACAAAAATTAAAAAATATAAATCGATTTGGAATGAAAGGATAGAGAAATAATAATTACTAAAAAATAAATGAAAGAAATAAAATAATATGTGAAAAATGATGTGATTGTGTGACACTACCCATGGATATAACCTTTTTTCACGGTGATGTTGGAAATTTTCATGGTCATGGCCCATGGATATAGACCAATTTTTCATTAATTAATTAATATACAAGTAAAATTATTTAATATGTTTTTATTTTGTTCTAAAAATACTTTATTTGGTATCCAAGCAAGGTTTTTATATATTTAAGGTTTGTATTATGAAGATTAAATGGAAATATCTTAAAAAACCTATGATTATTTAAAAGTGATGCAGGATAATCCTACAATGTCTTTGGTTGAAATGAAGGTGTGCTAATTTATAAAATATTAGGATTTATTCTCTATATTATAAGATTACTTACTCGGATTATTGTTTATTAATAATCACACTAACCATTATGATTTTACTTAGTCACTAAAGGTGGTCATGAAATTGGGGTGGTAAAAGATACATCCAATATTGAAAACATCTTATTTAAGCATAGTTCTCAAAATTACTTCATATCTTTAAAAGTAACTAAGAATATTAATCTGTATCCTCAATTTCTAAATATTGAATTATCAATGAAAACACCCATTGGAATGATGATGAAAATGAAATCCTCTAACTCCTTTATAATATAAGTTTAATAGAATGTACTTATCATGAATCTTATTATTATCAATGTAATGGAATTTGATGTATAGGGAAGTCAAATTTTATATTATAAACTAAACTAAGATCATTTATTGATGCTTGGGTGGTTTTTAACTGCTGATGGATATCACATCCATTATATAGAGGTTAATTCCTAATCATGAGAGGCATTTAGCTTAAATGGTTTGCGAAAATATATATAGTTAAAATATTCATATTGCATTGGAAGATATTTATGTATTTACAAAAGCATTGTCTAGTTTTTCTCTAAATTTTAAGATTTTTTTTTTTCGTATAACTCATACATAAAGTAATACCAGCATCAAAGACTCCATATAGAATGATATTAATTGAATTTGAGGAGTTAATGAAGAAAATAGAAGTGAATCTAGATAAGGGTTTTATACACCAAAGTGCTTCACCTTTGGTTGAATTAGTTCTTATTGTTAATGAAAAATACGACTCAATTCATCTCTATATTGATTATCATGAACATAAAAAAATCATAATCTAGAACAACTATCTTCTTCCAAATATTTATGACTTGTTTTATCTTCCATGATGGGGTCAACACTTCTCAAACATTGACCTTAAATTTATACATCATAAATAAAGGGTAAAATAGAGGATGTACAAAATACAACCATTTTTATCAAATATGGTCACTATAAATTCATAGTGATGCAATCGATACTCCTAAATTACTCTACTATATTCATAGATCTGATGAATAGAGTCTTTAAATATTACCTTTTTCAATTTTTGTTATTCATTATAGATGATATAGTCATATATTCTATAATTAAGGAAGACCATGAAGATCATTTTAGGATTATAATGAATACCTCGAGAAAAGAGAATTTTTATTTCAAATTAAATAAGTGAGAACTTCATCTTTAGAAAGTATAATTCTCAGGTCATGTAATCACATGTGAGGGTATATTTCTGGATCCTTAAAAGATAGAGGTGGATGAATAATGTCCCAGAACAACCATTGTAATAATAATAAGTGGTTTTCATATATTAAATGGATATTTACGATGATTTGTGAGAAATTTATCATGATTTTCAAATACACTAACCAAGTTAATATAAAAGTGAGTCACATTTATCTGGGTAGATGAATGTGAATAAAATTTTAATTATCTTAGAATATATCTAGTCACTACTAATGTACACAAACTGCCTTATAATAGAGAAGGATTTATGATATACAGTGATTCATAAAAGATGGGATTTCGATGTGTGCACATGTAAAAAGATATGTTGGTATCTAATGCCTCATGATAATTATTTATTTATTATAAAATATACCCAAAAATGATTTGGGTTTAGATGTAGTAATATTATCTTTAAATATTTAGATGCATTATCTGTATTGTGAAAAGTGTTAAATATATATTGGTAATAAAAAATTAATTTATATATTTACAAAAAAGAGTTGGATATGTGCCAATAGAGGTGGTTGGAGTTTATTAAAATTTATAAATAATGAATATATTATAACCTAGGGAAGGAAAACATGGGGGTTGATGATCTGAGTAGGAATAGCCATGCTACCTTATCCATGATGAGGATTTAAAGAGACCCAATACACACGGATTTTTAAAGGATTGAACTTGAAATTATGAGGTAAGTGGATAAATTCTACATTTCCGAAATAGAATCTCAACCATCAATCCATGTAATGATCAAGGAAGCACTGAAGAATGAAATCAAACTTTAGAATAATTTTGGGAATATTATAGAGTTAAACTTTGATAGTGGTGAATTTTTATATTTGGGAAAAAAATATGGGTTCCATCAATACCAATATTTGAAGAAAGAGTTTTTGGAAGATGCACATTGATCATAATTATCAATCTATAATATAAAAAAATTATTTATAAAGATCCAAAGAAAAAAAAATTTGGTAGAACATGATGAGAGAGATCATAGAGTATGTTTATTGATGATTGGTATTCCACTGAATTAAGGAATAGTAATATGAGTATTAATGGATGAAGTAGTCATTTCCCTCTTTCTATCGGGATTTGGAGGTGTTCAGTTTAGAGATTTTCCATATGGAATAAAATTTATAAAATAAGTGGAATGAGGCCATTTTTGATGAATTGGAATACTCAAGGATAATATTTGGTAAGGTGTTACTATGGAATGAATTTATAGATCATGTGTAGTCCAAAGATAGATGAATAAGGGAGGATGATCTTAATACAGAATCCTTTCAAGGTCGTGTCAAGGAGAAACAATGCGAGATCATCCCCAACATCCTTCTTGACAAAAGATCATATTTGGATGATCGAGTGGGAATCACAGGTATGGATCAAACTTAATTAAAATCTATTCTTAGATATCCTAATTCTCAATGACATGGTGGTTATCCAAGTGGCCACATGGAGTTTTGGGATGTTGTCCCCGCATATGTCCTAGATCATGCCAATGTATTATTTGAATCCATACAATATGAAATGAAGATTCAAGAGGTGTTCTGGAACCTCAATCTAGAGACTTCACCAGGTCCCAAAGGGTTCCTAGGTTCCTTTAATAGGGTCTCCTGGGACCTGGTTAAACATAGCCTGGTGTCTGTGATTCATGAATTATTCAATGGAGGAAAATTACCATGTGTAACCTATGCCACCACTCTAGTTCTCATCTAAAAAAATAAAGGATCCAACCATTCTCAATCATTACTACCCTGTAAGTATGTGTAACTTCATGTATAAATTCCTTGCATGTGTGATAAATAAGAGGCTATAAGATCACCTCCTGTATTGGATCTCATAAAAATAACATGATTTTGTCATGTAGAGAGTTATTCAAAGGGAAATCTATGTTTTTCATGAAATGGTCACTGATATTAATTTGAAGACTCTAGGTTCCAATATTTCTATCAGACTCAACGAGGAAAAATCATAAAATAATTTTTAAATAAACTTTATTCTTAAGGTTATCACCTACAATGGATTTTCTACATGGGCCAATGATCTCATCTTCATATGCTTTAATTCTTCGTGGAACTCAATTTCTGTCCTAGGTAGGAGTTTTTGCTTCTTAAGATGATATGGTGAATTATAAAGGGAGATCCAATCTTCAAAGGTTTATTCATTCTCTCCCAAGACTTCCATATCTGCCTTATTCGGTGGAGTATCTCATTTAAAATCATTCAACCATAACGGTGAAATACAAAAACAATGGGATTTTCACCACGTG
Organism: Viscum album; assembly: GCA_963277665.1. Taxonomy (NCBI): domain Eukaryota; kingdom Viridiplantae; phylum Streptophyta; class Magnoliopsida; order Santalales; family Viscaceae; genus Viscum; species Viscum album. Next base: position 1,679,419,033 of record OY728133.1, read on the forward strand.
TTATAGGATGATAAACTGATCATTAAAAGTGGAAAAATAAATTCCATTCAACATATCAATAAGATCATAGATATCCACATCAATTAGAGTGGAAAATTGGTTTAACATGACATGGAAACCTATACATTTCTTTTTTCTACTTTGGCATGCGGGTTAATCTCTTAAAAAGTAGCTTCGGGATCCTGAAGAAAAACTTCCTAAGGAATTATCTTGGAGTTCTGATCTCCCCTATATGTCCACGTATCCAAAACTATTAAATGATGGTGGGAAGTATCACATGCCATATTTTGGATTGGAAGATCACTTTCTTTCTTTCCAAGGCAGAATCACTTGTGTAAATATTGTTCTTACATTCATTGTCTTGCATATAATTTCATCTCTCAAGGGTACAATGAGAGTCATTTATAAAATTGAAAAGAAAATGGAATATTTCATTTAGGATTCATAGTTGGAGAGGATTTACCATAAAAATTATTGGATAAGTTTGGCATGACCATTGAGGGATGGAGAAATTGATGTCACGAATTTCTCTAATGATATTCAAGAGCTGAACGGAAAAAATGTCTTCTGAAATTATCGAGAAATACATGATTTTGGATAGGTTCATGGTTGTTAAGTACAGTGGTGACACAGGCATGAATATATCTCACCCTTCCTCTATTTTCCACATGCTCCAAACACACTTCTCAAATCTCCTTTCCAACAATCGGTGGGTTATTGGAATATGAGAGATCGATTTTCTGTTTCACAACTGGGGGCATAAAGATTGGTTTTCCAAGCAGCCCAACTATATGTCTGACCATATAAAAAGATAATAGGTTTCCATGAATCTTCCATTAGGTGATGGATACTAAATAACTCAATACCTTCAAAATAATTGAGCTCAACTCCAAACTAGATCACAGTGTGTTTACTGGTTCTTCATCAAGTATTTTCTTAGATAAAGAGAATTGGTGAGTGGCTATAAATCATGGTGGTGTGGATCCCTTGGGTAAGATCATGTCGAGCCTAGATATCCCTTCTAGATATAACATCCGTACTTAGAGAGATAATAACTAGAAGCTCCCCACAGATGACATCATCTAGTGTATGGGAATCCACTTGGTGTCTCAATGCAACTGAGGTAGGTTCTTATAGGAAGAGTAAATGTATCATATTTTCTTCTGAAATGATATTCCATTTATAATTTCTATCTCCCTTTTCACCTTTATTGGTCCTCCTTTAGATCTCTTCAGGTTCAACCTTTTCATATCACAGGCTCTAGGGTTCGGGCATCAATGTCAATGAATTTTAGGCATGATAGTTGGTTATCATTATTTGATTCTAGAGAATTTTATATGAGTGGAATAATTCATTCCAGGAAGATACATGTTACACCTATACCTCTTCTATTTTTGGATAAAAAAATTTCCTGATGGATGTCACTCAACTTCTCCCCAACATGTGGGATACTCCATCCCTTGATTAGTCATTGGATGGGAGGGACATTCATACCTCAGGCCTTAGTGGTAATCAAGGATGATGGGTTCCCTGATTTTATCATGAAACATGACTTAAATTTAATAATTATGGCTCATTCATATATGGTCATTTTCAATGGGGAGGTTTGGTCTGAGACCTCTGTGGTTCTTTCATCCTTTCATTCACGAATTGAATTGGTAATGGAAACCCTATTTAAGATGAATCCCAATCACTACTTTCCGGCCTTCACATATCCTGGGAGTAAAATGATGTTTTTGATATTGTGGAAAGGGACTCTTCCAAAATCCATAGCTCTATTCTCGGGTTGAGTTTTATCCCCTATTCCATTACCGATCTCATCTATAAATGCAGAGGTAAGATCAAACCTCACATTGAAGTTCTTCATGTCTGGTGTGAGGGAAACAATGTTGCTGAATTCATTGCACCTCTGGCTACCAATGATATGTGTTTGACTTTTTTCTCTAGCCTTAGGTCTGTTCCTATTAAGGATGTAAATATTTTCAGAGTGGATGAACTCAGTCTCCATTACATTTTTCTTCTATAGGTCCTTGGGTTACATCTCTCTCCTAATTTTCTTTTTTTATTTTTTTTGCACTTTTACTTAATTAAAATAATTAATTAATGTTTCGTTTGTTATAGTTTTTGAATTCATCATATTTGATTTCTATTTGAGATGATTTCTTTGTTAATATATTTTTAAATATTTACATAAAAGAATTGGTAAGGTCCCTCCACATATGGTTGGGGTGGCATGGGGGAGGGGTTTTGGGGCACTGATCGTGGGGTTGAGTCCCCGGTACGTTTATTTGTAGGTTTTAATTGTAGCATGTGTGAGCCTCCATTTGGTGGTTGTAACAAAACCATTCAAAGTGGAAAGGCTTCATGGAGTTCCAATATCAATTATATCTGGTTGAGATTTTAGTTTTACTATGTATTTCTAGATATTTATTAAAAAATGATTTCTTATAGATTTGAGTTTTAGAAGTGATTATCACCCTTAGACTCATGTTAAATCTATAGGGACCATTCAAAATTTGGAAGTTATGTTGAGATTCTATTAAATGAAATTAAAAGGTGGTTAGGATCAACTCTTTATCCTGGTGGATTTCTCATATAATTGTATTTTCAAATCAAGCATTCAAATGGAACCATATGAGGCTCTATATGGAAAGAGTTATAGAACACCAACAATTTTGGATTGAGTTATAGCACATAAACTAATGAGATAGGATGTTTTTTATTAAATGAAAGAGAAGATTAAATCAATTCAATGTCACATTAAAACTAAATAGTGTTAAAAAGTGTGATATGGTGATAATAATTGATGAAATTTGGATTTTGATGATGGATATATGGTATTTTTTTGAATATCACCATGAATGTGGATTGTGATATTTGGGATGAAAGGAAATATCTTCCTTTGATACATTATACCTTTTGATATCCTCAATCATATTTGGACGCTATCTTATCTTATTATAATTTAACCTAACCTCTCCCAAGTTCATGATGTGTAACATGTATCACATTTGAGAATGTACATAGCTAACCCTTTACATGTATTGAACACAGATGTAGTACAAGAAGAACATGATCACTCTGACAAGGAACAACCAATAAAAATATTAGATCTTAGAAAACAGAACTATAAAACAATACCACTCACTTGGTTAAATTTCTATGAAAGAATCATAATTTTTAAGAAATAGTTACTGAATCCAAATATATAATAAGGAATAATTATCATTATTTGGTTTCTTTAGAGTAAGGAAATTATGATGCTGAAATTCTTTTAAGGGGGTAGAATGTAACACCTCATGAATTCACTATGTATTTTTTCCCTCTAAATAAATATAGCGATGTGTAGATTTTTTCTGATGATACACTAAACAAAAAAACAATGATTCATTTTATTAATATGAAACATTATAATGACAGAAAATCATTAATACATTATGATAATGAAATATGAAACAATGTAAAGAAAAGTATAAGAGGAATAAAACCACAAGTAAATAAAAATACATAGAACATAAAATATTTATCCTCACGGTTTTCTATAAAGATTATAACCCAAATTACAACTATAGAAATATTGAAACTAATTATAAATATAATAGATATGTTGGCATATATGTAATTGAATATAATCAATGAATCAAATAATATATGTGAGAATATGTAGAGAGAGGAATCTATTTTTTATATATACATTCATTAAGAATATGGTCATTGAATATATATGAGTTGTTAATATAGTTATTGGATATATGTTTGTTGGGTGTGTCTAATGGGTAATTTGTATAATTTAATGTAATATAATTTACAATAATAAATAATGAAACAAAATGATAGTACATAATTAATATATTTTATAAAAAAAAATATTTTTTTATATGTTACATATTATTATTATTATTATGTGATTCCTTAATAAAATTCAAATGAATATTTTAATATCAATGTATTGAAAAAATTAAATGGTGGAAAGATGAGTTATTAAATAGGTTGTCGTTAAAGTTATTTAATATTTAAAAAAATTATAGAATTTTTTTTCTGTATTATGTAAATTAAATTGATCACTTTTAAATTATGAATCTAATTTAATGTTTAAATGTATAAAATGTAGATGAAAACCTTATTTGTAAATGATTGAAAATTAGATTAAGAACAGTTTATATTTAAATTGTCTTTTTTCTATAAATACAATTTTCTTTATATATATATATATATATTGTTTTTATTTCAAAGGTAAATTAATAAATTTTAGATATTGAATTAAAATTAATGGTGAAAAAATTTGGAATTTACATGTTGAAGTAGGGTAAGAAGGGGTACCTTATATTTTTATTCAAAAAATAATTACCCTCATAACTAATTAAACATGGTATAAAGGGGTAAAAAGTTATAAATTAAATTTGATCAAATTTTTTATAATTAAAATTATATTTATAAATTATATGATCACTTTTTAGGTATGGGTGTAAAACCTAAATTTTTTACCAACATTTCATCACCTAACATACCTAACTCTCTTGTGATTCCATTTTACCCTTTTCCTTACTTATCTTTCAAAATAAATAGCCCCCATTTTCAGCTGAAGAAGAAGATATCCTATACATCTTAAAACCACTCTATTCCTTAAAAAACCTCTTAAATTTCTACCCATTATTCCTCTTTTAAAGATTTATAATACTTTTGGAATATTTTCCTTCCAAAAAGGAATCCCGAATCTATCATTCCAAATTATCCCGTGTCGAGAATGAGTGAATTTTTCAAGTTAGAATCTATGTTATTCTCCAACATTTTCAATTACCTTCCCTAGTAATTTATTTATAAACCTAATCCACCATTATACTTATGTTATATTAAAATAATTATTCTTATCAAAAAAATACACTAATGCAATATAACTCTAAACTCTTACTCATTTTCTAATATACCAGGTTCCAGTTTGTGTTGGTTCAACCACCTACATAAATGATGCAATAACAGCCTCATAATTTTCTCCATGAATCGGTATTAAGAAGATAATTAAGATAATTTATGTTATTAAATACTATTATATTACATTAACATGGTTCTAAAAGTATTTTAAGAAAATTGATGATCAATATTAAGTAACACATTGTTGTCAAAAAATTACTTAAAAAGGTTGTTATAGAATCCATTCTCATGAACCACTCTCATATATTCCATCAAATGAACAAGGCTCTGAATAAACTATTAAAAAATATTGAATTATTTATATTGAATACTTTAGAAATGACAAACTTGGTTTCAAATAATAATGATCAATATTTTTATTATAAAATGTATATGAATTAAGAAAAATTAGTAACTTATGATGATAAAAATAAACAAATATGTGTAATGAATTAATGTAATTTAAAATTATAAAACGATATATATGTAAATAAGTCTCTAAAAATGTAATTAAGATGGTTTTTTTATTATATATGAGGATAATGTGCTTTAATGGAAGTTGGGGGTAAGGGTTATGGTTTGTCGTCTCAATTTTCCTTCATTGATATATATTATATATCCAATCCCTTCTTGATTATGGGGTTGTATATGAAACATCAAGAATTTATTTTATCATATTTATCCATTAATACATAGTATTTCGAAATCCAAATGAAGGTATTTCCTTCACATACTTTTGATTCAATTGTTTACAAATTCATAAGGTTTAATTTTCCAATCTCATTTTGAAATCAAGGTTTTTTATATTTGAATTTTCTTATAAAGATAATTTTTGTTCATTATATATTTCTAATTATGTGGCCTTAATAATAAAATATTATAGGTTTTCTATACTAGAATTAGCATTATTTTAATTTTGAGGATATTTTTTGTTTATAGTTTTATATAATTATATGGAATCTTATATAGTATACCCATACATTACAAGAGGACACTTATACTTTGGATCCATTTTTCCACTAAACAAACCTTTTTAAAGTAAAACATGATTTTTTTTCATGATAAATATTCACAAATTTCATATTGACCTTTTCCATGACATTACCCATAATTAAATTCTTTTGATTATTTTTCAAATTGGAATGAGAAAAAAATATCAATGATGGACATAAATAAAGAAATAATTTTCTCCTCTGAAAAATATAAAAAACCATTAAAACCCTTTCATTAAATACATACCTTTTCTTCTAAAATTAAAATAGTTCTTCCTCATAAAAAATTATGTTTTTGTTTCAAATCATACAATTTCTATGAGAACTCATTAAAATAGAGATACAATAATTGGGTAACTTCTTACAATATTTTTCAAATCACTCTTACAAATGGAGTAACCAATATGGTTAACTTACATCTCTAGATTAGCCCATGCAAGGGAGGTTATAACATAACAACGCATCCTTGGTTAAAAATGTAACCACCCATCCTTAGTAAATAACATAATCACCTATACATGGTTAATAAGATAATAAACATTCATAATAAAAAATTCCCAAGAACTATATAATAAACATAAATCATCAAATATTGAATTATAAAAACATTATTATAAAAAATAGTCTATTTTAATTTTGAAATCACTTATTTTTTTTTGAAATACTACACACATATAATGTAAAACATTTTCTTTGAAAAGATCCATATATAATTATAAAGTAAACTTTAAATGATTAAGGAGATATAATTTTAATAAAATCCACTCATTTTATATAAGTTAAAAACATATCTTTTATAATTTTATAAAAAACTGGAAGAGGAACGTTAAAAGAATATTTTTAAAAGGGAGTTTTTTACCTTGAGCTTGAATCATCACATACATTCTTTATCATCCTGAATAATAAATATATATTAATTAATAATTTTTTAAGAAACATTTTCATGTTTATTATTCCTTTCATATCACTTATTATCTTGTTATATACCATTACATAATCATTTAATCTCACATTGGACGTTTTGAGGATATTCTTTACATAAGCCCAAAATGGTTTTGGTTGGTTGACTATACTATAAAAGGCCAACATTACAAAATATCTAGAATAATATTCATGACATAATTATCATTTTTATATATCAATTATACTTCTAAATATACCAACTAAATATAATTAAGAAAAATTAACTATGTTACAATCAAGGAGATGGTATGTCATACAAACGCATGAGTAACATCGCCATTTTTTAGTGATCATTAAGGGAAAAGGTAAATAAATTGTTATATTTTTATAATGTTAATAATATCGTATATGTCATATTATCTCTTTAAATTTACTTTTATATATCATCTATGTGATGTGGTGATGAAAAACAAATCACATCATTTTGTGGAGGTGTTAGTTCACACGTACGCATGAACGTCGTTATCATTTTCTAGGAATGTAATGTTTAGAATGTAAATGATATATTATATCATCATATTGAAAAATATATTTTTAATATCATATATAAACATTAATTCCATAATTATAAATAGTCTTTAGTGATGGTGTCAGAAAATGAATTACATCGGTTCGTGTGGTGGTAGTCCATCATACATATGAACGATGAATTATTTTACCATTTTATTGAAATGAATTTGTATATCTGTCATTATATAAACATAATAACAAATAATTATATTTAGGATACTTTAGATACTATTTTATCATGGGTGAATATGGTTGGATGGATGTTGATGAATAAAAAAATAGATTCTCTCGATTAAAAATTATACATCTTCTTTGGGAAATCTCTATTGATAAACACCTTAAAACCACTATGGTTAGTTTTATTACAAAAAAATACCTTTATAATTAGGTTTATGATCATATTATGGTATTTGGGTATTTAGTTTATAAAAAAACTTGATTTTACGTGTTAATAAATTAGAGGAAGACGTTAACTTTTATATGAGAGGGGAGAGGCACTCTAGGAGTTTCTTAAAATATTAAATCAATATATAATTTTTTTCAATTAAAAATGTCTCAAAAGTATTTTATTACAAATATAAGATGATTTTGGATTTATATACCCTCATAAAACTAAAATTATATAATTGTTATTATATTTATACTCTTATCTTTTGGGTTTAACCCCTATTTAACCCATTTAACTCTTACCATGGCAACATGGATTTTTACTCTTTGGGGGTCATTATATTTACTATAAATTAAAAAAGCTCAATAAATGGACATTTTTATGTATTTTATAACTTATTATACTATTTGGGACAAATTTAGTATTTTTATGAATTTTATATTAATTATTAAAATATTGTTTTCTATAAAATATCCATAATGTCAATTTTAAGAACAATTCATTGGTTTGATTTTAATAATGTCAAATTAACACGTAGAATTAGAAAAAAATATTTTATAACATCCCAAATATATTAAAGTCATATATAAATTTTTTTTCAAATTTTTTAATGCAAATTATATTTATTTTAATCATTTTAATATCATTTATTTTATTTTTCTATTATCGAATTATTTTCTGTATCAGCATTGTGAAAGCTTTTAAGATAACTATTTCTTCACAAAAAAAATATAAATAAATTAATATAATGAAAATAAATATTTTAAATTTACAAATAAAACTTATATTTGAACATATCCTCTAGATAAAACTATATTAAAAATGTTACACATATTAAAACAAGAGTGTGACATGTATGGTATTTCTTTAAAAAAATACTATAAAGGTCATAATATCATCAAAGAATCTCCAATAGGCCATAAGTAAATTTATATCATAAAAATAAGTTTTTTATGATTAAAATATAAATTTATATTAAATAAATATTTATTATAAATCACATTAATTTTATGATAAAACATTTAACATGTTATTTAGACTATGTTGGCCTTGTGCAAGCATTACAAATTAATTTTGTAATGTACCGTGATATATAACTCCAAAATTAATTTATAACAATAAAAATCATAAATAATACATAATATTTAATAGAAAAGTTTATCGTGGACTTATCACTTCCAAATTAATATTTTTATGATACCAAATTTGATATTTCCAAAGTTGTGATGGCTCTGAGTCAGCACTGAAAATGATTTTTATATTTATTATTGAATAAATTATAATCTCTAAGTAACGAATTATTTTTGAATGGTAATTATATAATTATATTATAATATATTATTTCCATAAGTTTTATAAATTATTATATTATTTCTATTTCATGGTGATATCCTAAAAGATAATGTATTTTATAAAAAAGAGTATTTCTTACTATTCTTAAAAAAATTTACTTTTGTAGAGAAACGTAAAAATACTCATCATAGGATTAATTTTTATTTCTTAATCAAAAAATAAATTCCACTTCATTAATTTAAATTCCTATAAGTTATATAAATTAATATTAAAATTAGTGTGAAGAAAATGATGAAAATAACCTTTTTTTTAAAACAACGGTTTTCTAAAAAAACCTATCTATGCTTAAAAATGATTTTATTGAAAATTATTTTATAAAATTTATTCAAATTAATAAAATTTAATTCTTTATTTTATAATACAACTTAATATTCTATGAAACCATTTTAAAATAAAATTTAACTTCTCCATTGGTTGCAAAAAAAATATAGCTTCCAATAAAAATCTCCAATTTTCAACATTCTTTAGAAAACTAATATTTTCAAAAAAAATTGAAAATCTAAACCTAAAATATATTTTTTTAATATTTATGAAATTTTAATATTTTAATAAAATAAAATTTATAGATGTTTTAAAAATTTATTACAATATTCACTCATAAAAAGTAAGAAATTTCATTTTAGAAGAAAATATATTTCTAAAACATAAAATGACTAAATATTATGTACCATTTTCAAAAGAATTAATTAATGAATTTGTATTAGGTAGGTTTTAAATATATATATCAAAATTGTGTTAATAATATTCATATTCTCTAATTTGACGGATATTTTATAATGCTAATATTTAAATAATAATATTTCTTTGTTCATTTAATCTCATTATAGATTATCTTAAATGTTATGGAACATAGTGTTTCCTTTTAAAAATATTGATATATAACCTTCTCCCCCTTTATGAAATTTTTTCATCTAAATTTGAACTAGGGAATGAAAACTATGGGTTTTAATTTTAAATATATCTTTTTTAAAATCCCACATCGTAAAAATATTAATAAATCTACCACTTTATAAGACAGAAAATTGAAGTATGAATATCATCAAGGGAAACAAATACTATGTTTCAAAGAATAATAACAAAATTGGGCAGTGGAAAAATAGATATATAAGAGAAAACTAACACCCAATGATAGATATTTAGTGACAAAAAACATGGTCTTCAGAATGTTGACTATCCCAAAACCGTAAATATATGATGGTTTAAAAGGCCATTGATTTATTGGAAAGAAACATTATGAAATAAAAAAATTGAAGATCCTTTTCATATAGTTGAGTAATTCTATTACAATTTATAGTAAGAACATAAGGAAACTGGGTGGAGGCAATTTTGCTGGTACTGTAGCAGTACTGTAGCAGTTACTGTTTGGTACTGTAGCAGCCAGACTATTCACCCGATTTGGGCCGTTGGGCCACCGGTTTAGGCCTACGGGTCTCCAGGGCCTTCAGGTCATCAAAGGCCTTCAGGACATAGGTCCTCTGGGTAACGTAGTCCATGGAGTATCCCAGTTCACATAGAACAGGCCCCAGAAGAGGACTAGAGCTACATGAGTAGCAACCACCAGATGTAGAGCTAACCGGATTGGAAGAATGAGAAGGTATGGTAGCTGCCATCACGACCAGGAACCATAAATCTTTTTACGGGGCAATTCTAGATGATCAAGAATAACAGGTAAGGTCCTAGAAGATCAATGACGTAGGAAGCTGGGGAGGGGTAGTTCTAGTGAGCTGGGCCAACGTGTCATGCATTGGGCATGGTATGCCTCTTGGCCTTCGGGTCACGTATTGCGGGTTTGTCGGGCCTTGTGCTTTGGGCCTATCGGTCATGTATGGGTTCCCCTTCAACCCTTAAAAGGGAGATCATCCATAATAAAATAAAAAAGAAGGCATTTGGGAAATTCAGGTAGGAAACACACATACATGAAAAATAGAATTCCATCCTTAAATTAATTTCCACATCAAACTCTTCTTTTTCTCCTAATGATAATTATGAACGTTTCATGCTTGAAGAACTAGAATCAAATTATAATGAATCACATAATAAAAAAACTATATATTCCTCTTGTATTTAGGAATTAACCAAAAAAATGGTTAGGATAAGATATAAACATTTCCCCAAAATTATTAAAACTTCATATTAGGATAAAACTGAATCAATCTCCAACATTAATCAATAATACCCAAATTTCAACATAGATTATTCGAAAAATAAATATCCTTAAAATTATTCAAAAATATTATAGACTAATATTGAACCCAAAAAGTAGATGGATTTGATCACATAATCTTCTGAAATAAATTTAACATTTATCTCTCAAAAATTCATAAATCACTCTTAAAATCTCATAAGAAAATATAATTTCACTAATGACATAATATTCAAGATATGCTAACCATTTCAATAAATAACATTAATCACAATAATGAAAATTTTTTATCATATATTCATAGAAAAGATAATTCATCCTTTATTTATCAAATAGAATATTATAGTATTCTATTTACCTTAACCTTGTAATGATCCCCAAAATTTTAATGATGTTCTTATGAAATAAAATTAGTCACCAAATCAATTTCAAATCAGATGATTATCTATTAGATAAAACATAGGTTCCAAAAATAAGCGTATACATTATCCATAAAATCATTTGATGAAAAATAAAATTTCATACTAATTAAGACTTAATTTAGGCTAGTGGTGGGCGATGCACCTTTCTCAGCCATTGGTTGTGGGTTCAATCCCCATGGCCTTGCCGAACATTATGGGTTGTAACCCATCCCATTGGTTGTCCTTTTTAATAAATTTTATTAACATAGTCCTTATAAAATTAATGAAACATAAGAACCATCCTCAAAATTAATATATTAAACATTAAAGTATTTTTTAAACCTAAAATTTTATCTCATACCTTTATTTTTTTATCCAAAAAATGTAATAACCCATAATTTCTATGAAATAAAATATCCTCAAAACCATAAAGGTTATCCATACCATTAAAATTATTCCCACAAAATATAAATGTATTATTCCTCAAATAATACTTCACACAAAACCTAAGGGTTGCATATACCTAAACCCAATAATCTTTCTCCAAAAATGTCATTAATCACATCAAAATAAAATTAATTAAATCCTAAAAAGATATTTTATAAGTAATTGAACATATAATAAACCATAAACTTGTAAACCCATGATTAAATCAATAACTCTTATGAAACACACAAGAAAACATCATAGTATCCAATGATGTCTAAAAACTCTTCAAATGTTATCTTTGAGAACCCATCTATAAGTATTATATATTCTTTTGTTTTTTAACTAGAATTATCTTTTTCAAAATTTCAATGTTCATTTATGTTTATATTTTCGTAAAATTATGGGAAAATCTAACATAGTGAATCTATGCATTATAAGTGGATACTTATACTCTGAATCCATTTTTCTAACCAAACAAAACTTTTTAAAATAAAATACAGTATATTTTCATGATAAATCTTGTCAAATTAGAACTTGACCCCATCCTTGTCCCGAATCATAATTAAATACCTTTGAAAAACACATTAAAATGTTTAATGAGAATAAAAATCATAGTTAGTTATATAAAAGAATTAATCCCGCAGTTTCGTGAAAAACATTAAAATCCATTAAAAACATTTCTTTAAAGGCATTCTTTTTCCTCAAAAAAGAATATAATTTTTTCTCAAGAAAATATTAAATTAGCTTTTTAAATCATATAATTTCCAGGATCATTAATTAGACAACTTAAAAAATATTAGTAGGAAACATGGGACGTCATTTTTCATGTCACTCTTAAAAATGTAATATCCAATATGGGCAACTTCCGTCTCTGAAGTACAGAGTGCATTGGAAGTTATAACAATACCACCCGTCCTTGGTTAATAACGTAACAAACTTTCCTTGGATAATAACATAACAACAAATCCTTGGACAATAATTTAGCCACACATAATCATATGAAATTACCATGAACAATATCATAAAAATAAACCATGAAATATTTCATCATAAAAACATTCTTAAGGAAAATAATCCTTTTCATTTTGAAATTAATTATTTTTTTAGAAATACTATGAACATAAAAAGAAAATAATTTTCTTTTAAAAGATGCATTTAAATGTTTAAATAATTCTTCAAATAATTAAGGATTCATGATGGAGGTAAAAGTATCACATGCCATATAAATTAAAAAATCTTTCTTTTTTACTTTTATAAAAAAAATTAAATAGGAACTCTAAAAGAGGAATTTTAAAATAAATTCCCTCACCTTGATCCTGACTCAACACAATTGTTCTATATCTTCTATAATAATAAACGTAGGATGATTTATACTTCAATAAGAAACATTTTCAATTTTATTATTCCTTTTATATCACATATTATCTTGTTATATAATATCACTTAATCATTAAATTTCAGGTCGAATGTTTTAATGATATTAAATAAATAAGTCCAAAATGATCTTAGTCGTTTGACTATGGTCAAAGAGGTTAGAATGACATCATCTCTAGATTAATATTAATGAAATAATTATAATTTTTAAATATCAATTATACTTTCAAATCCTACCATTAAATATTTTTATGAAAAATAAACTAGGATACAATCATGGATACGATTGGTTATACGTACGTATGAGTAATGTTTCCATTTTTAATGATTATCATATAAAGAAGGAAAATATTATTTTATATTTAAAAAAATTAAAAATATAATATATATTATATTATTTATTTATATATACTTATATATATCATCTATGTTATGTGGTGATAAAAAACGATTCACATCGATTCGTGGAGGTGGTAGTCAACACGTACACAAGAACGACTCTATCTTTATTTTTTGCAAGGGAATCTAAGAATGTAAATGTTCCATAATATTTTTTGTAATTATAAATATTTCTTTAATATGATATATAAATATTAATTTCATCATTAAAACCTTTCTTGAGAGATGGTGATGAAAAACTAATTACATTTTTTCGCGAGGCGGTTGTCTGCTGTATACACGAACGATGAATTGTTTTCCTATTTAATGGAAGTAGAAATGGATATAGGTTATTAAAATAAGATAATAACATCTTATTATATTTATTATACAATATTTATTATTTTATTATGGGTTAATATGGTTTTAGGGATGTGGAAGAATAAATAAAACTGAAATGGTCTATTAAAACAGATACCAATTCATCAAGCAATATCCTTTTCTTAACACCATAAGAACACTATGTTTGGTGTTATTATTAATAAATATTCACTATAATGAGATTATATATTCAATTAAGTTATTTTGGAAGGTATCGGTAGAAAAAAAAAATTATGTGTGAATAAATGAGAAGAAGATGATTCCTTTTATACAATATGGGACGACCCTCTTGGAATTTCATAAAATATTAAATTAATATAAATAAATCTTCAATTCACAATGGATTAATTTTGAGTTATTTTAAATATAATATTAGAATGTATCTAAATACCCTCATATAATAAAAATTATATTATTTTTTACTATACTTATACAATTATCTTTTGGTTTTAACCCCTATTAAACTCTTTAACTCTTACCGTAAAAACATGGATTTTTACTCGTTAAGGGTCAGTATAGTTACTATAAAATGAAAAAAGACCCATAAATGCAATATGGTTGGTATTATAAAACTTATCATAATCACTTTGATTAATTTATATTTTTTGGAATTCTATATCTTTTAATAAAATATTTTTTTACTATAAAAATCCATAATGTCAATTTTAATAATTATTCCTAACGTTGAATTTATTAATATCAACATAATAGTTAAATTTAAAAAACAATTATTGCATACCAAACATGTCAAGGTAGTATATAAATATCTTTTATCATGTTATTTATCTTAAATTATATATATTTTAATGTATTTGATATCATTTATTTTATTTTTACATTAATTAATGATTTATTGCATCAGCATTGGGAAAGCATTTAAGGTAATTATTTAATTACTAAAATTTAAAAATAAATTACCAAGATGAAAATAAATACTTTATATTTCTAAATATTATTTGTATTCGAATATATATTCTGGATAAAAAAATATTATAAATGTTACACTTATTAAAACAAGACTCTGACATGTCTGATATTTCATAAAAAAAATACTATAAACTTCATAATCTCATCCAAGTGGATCCAAAAAATCATATATTAATTTATATCATAAAAATAACTTTATTATTATCAAGATTTATATTTATATTCGTCATATAAATATTTTAACTGACATATATATACCACAAAAAACACATTTAATGTGTTATTTTGACTTTAGTGGCCCTGCGCAAGCATTGCATAGGAATTTGGATATGAAACATGTTATATAACTGTAAAATTAATTTATAAATTAAAAATAATAAATTATATATAATAATTTGTATCCAATTATATAAAATACTTATACCATCCTAATTATTAATCTTAAGATACAAAATTTTACTTTTTGAGTGCTGTGTAGGCCCTACGGTAGCAATGAAAATGATTTTCATATTAATTATGACATAAATTCTAATCTCTACGTTTTAAATTATTTTTATATGATATTTATATTATTTTATAACACATAATCATTAAATATGTCTTTTATGTTTTTATATTATTTAAATGTCTTTGTGTTAGCATAAAAGATAATGTACTTCATAAAATTAGTATTTTTTTACTATTTAATAAAAATTTAATTTCTTCATAAAAATGTAAAAAAAACATAGACATTGAAAATTTTGTATTGATAAATCCAAAAACAAACTAAATATCATGAAATTAAATTTTTATAAGTTATAAAATGTAATTTTAAAAAAAGTGTACAAAACATGATGAGAACTTTTTCTTAGAAAAAAATAATGTTTTTGTTAAAAATGCTTATTTATGTTTCAAAAATTATGAAAAATAAAATTATGAAATTGATTTGAATTAACATAATTAAATTATTAATTAAATAATATTACTAATTTTTATTTAAAGCATTATAAAATAAAATGAAACTTCACAAATGGTTGAAACAAGAATACAGTTTTCAATAAAAATTGATAATTTTCACTATTCCCTTGAAAATCAAACTGTTCATAAAAATTTTAAAATCACATCAACAGATAATTTGGGTGTTATTATTTAAAAAATGATATTATTTTTTATAAAATTAAATTTCTATAACTTTCCAAAAATTATGATAATATCCACTCATAAAAATAATGAAAACCCATTTTTGAAGAAAATGTATTTCTGAAGCATAAAATAACAAAGAATTGAGTACATATTTCATAGTAATTAATCATTAAATTTTTATTGAGTAAGTAATATATATATATATATATATCATAATTCATGTAATACTATTCATACCTGTCAATTTAATGGATAAGTTGTAGTAGTCATATTTAAATAAAAATATTTTATTGTTTGTTTAATCTCAGTGTGTCTTATCTTATATGTTATCAGAAATAATATTTTTATTTTAAGAATCATGGGTGTTATAATATTAAAACTTATTTATTTTTCATCCTATATATATTTTTGGGGTTTACGTGTCTATTTACTTTTTCTTCTCCATTGGGTTCACAATTCTACCAAAATGACATTTTTAAGTAGATTCGAACTTATCTATTTTTTTAGTTAGGAAATTTTATCTTTGTTTCCATATTATTTTTTTATATATTTAATAATATTTATTATGTAATATAATAAGGTATTTTTCAATGTAATTAACTTTATTTTCAAAAGGAAACCTCTTTCAATGATTTAAGTATGTTCATTTTTGTAATTTTATAAACGTTTTTAATAATGAATATATGTTTTCAATGTTTTCATAGTTCTAAAATTATTGTATGTTCTTATAGATTTTTTAATTTTTATTTTAAAAAAAAGTATTATCAAAATAAAATTATATTTCTTCATTTTTTTAATGAAACTTTATAATTCTCTTATAAAAGGGTTTTTCATTTATATAAACATCTTTCAAAGATTATTATGATTCACTAAGGATATGTTCTAATAATATCATCAACCTTTTTTTTCTCTAAAAGGTTATTTTTTATTTAATATTAATATTTCCATGATACTGATTTCTTTCACATTTTTTAAATAAAATATGATGAAATTTGGAATTTTTGTTTATGTTCATGATCCATGAATATTTATGGGCATTCATTATATTATATGTGGGTTTAAGATTAAATATCAATAAAATGAATTGGGAAAATCATTATCCCTTGATATGATTGGGGAGATAATGAACTTAAAACTTTAAGGGACTCTATCCACTATGTGGAAGATGGGTCTAAAATTATACATCTCCCCAATGCATGGGGAAACGTATTATATCTCATGAATTTCCATTTCAAGGAGTTGGGAGTATACACAATACATTAAAGGAATCTTTACACTATGTGATGATGGTAATGGAAGAGAGCCTTGACAGAAGGAATGGTTTTTGGTTCTTATATATATGCCAAATTTTTATTCCCATGTTATGTTTTCAGGTGACATGATTATTGACCCATGATTCTATACTCTTATTTATCATGTATTATGTTATGATTGAATCATTTTTAAATAAAACATGAAATGTGATCTGTGATTTATTAAGTGTGATTGTCTTATTTTATTCTTATACACCTATATTATGTTCTCATACCCCCGTTTTTATCTTAAGCTCACTTATAATCTTCAATTGATATCTCTTGTGTCTACCCATTCTTAAAATATGAGCATACACTTTTTTATGTTTCTATTTCCCATGATATGAATAAGAGTATTGTGTATCATGATTATAAAAGTGGATTATATGAGTAGACAATTTTTGTGAGATGATAAAAATATTGTAAAATAAGTTTCTTATGTTTTTAATCTCTAAAGACACTTAACATTTAAATTTAAATGGGTGATTTATTGTGATAAATAAAGAATATTTTTTAAAAAATATGTAGTATGTATATTTGTTGTTCTTGGGATACCTCATGATCACTTATTACAAGAGATTCATTCAATACATCACCTATGTGGTAGTAATGATAATAAGACTCACCCATAATAGTGTGATGTTTATTAGTTAAATGCATATGAGATCACCATTTAAAAGCAAAAAGGTAGGTTTATGATAGTTCCAATATTGACCTTACCTAATCCAAGTAAGAATTGTACCTTTTATTGTGATGCATAAGAAGTTTGACTTGGATCTTTTTTGATGCAAGACAACCATGAATTCTCTTATTGGTATAGACGGTGAGGATACATGAGTAGAACTACTTGAATCTTGATCTAGAGATAGTAGTGTTGGTGAGTGACATGGGATGTTAGTAAAATTTTCTTTTGAGAGATGTGATTATGGTATATACCAACAAAAAATTCTATGTTATATTCTCCCATAGAAAAACCTAATCCTTCAACATCAACAGCGGGTTGAGTATTTACATTATATTGATTTTATGCTGGAATATAACCCTATAAAGGGTAACATCATTACTGATGTAATCAAAAGAATGATATAGACACAAATAGTGTTGTATTCAAATAGTTAGTGGGAGATGATGGCCCACTTTACTGAGTTACTTCTCAATGTCTAGGAGTATGAGGGTTGAGTTACCCGTATGACCTTATCAATCACTTCTTCACTCCTTATTAGGTTGAAGACGAGTTAGTTATCATTTTTAAAATGTCTGGTCTTGAGATACAACACATATAGTGAATATCCACCATCAGACTTGTCACTTGATGTTATGATATTCATTATTAATGAGTTCATGTTATGGTCCCTATGAGAATGCATGAGGGGCTGATGAGGGACTCACACACCTCAAGAAAAGATATAAATTTTATTATGAAAAAGATATACCATGATATATATATATATATGAAGTATTAATTTCCTAGGATAAATAGGGGTGTTAAAGGTCTTATCACACGGTTCTTCACCAATCACCAAGTAATGGAAAAGAACCAACGACCTACTAGTCATATTTAACAATTACATATTCCTATGTGGAAGTGGGATTATGTGGCTATAGACATCATGATGGGGTTTTTGAGGACACCCTTGGGAAATGATGCAATAAGGTAGTCATGGATTAGCATAATACAGTGTCTTATTTTCTATTGATCTAAATGACCTTCGCCATTTATGATCTGGGTTAGTTCGATATCCAAAAGGTAGTTTGCTTTGATGGGGTACCATAGAGTATTTTCTCTGATAAAGATCCCCAATTGGCACCATTCTTCAGGAAATGATTACATAAGGATCAAAATATATAGGTGAACCTAATTACTACTCACCACTCATAGATAGATTGGTATTCCTAGAATAATATTTAGAAATTAAAGGACATTATATGATTGTGAGTCCAAGATTTTAGAGATTAATGGGATAATAACAATTCACTAGCAGAGTTTTCCACAAAAAATATATTTACCAGGAATCAATTTAAATGGATCATTTTAAAAAAAATATGGTATGCCTAGTACTTCATTATTGTGTTTGCTAAAATACATGGAGTTAATGATTATTGGGTTGAGTATCATATATGATACCATGAAGGACATTTGGTTAATTTGGAAGTGGTTAATGATGACTCAGAACTAGAAGAGACCATATATAACTCGGTGATTACATCCACTGAATTTTGTGTGAGAGAATGAGTAATATTATGGGTTTCACTAACATTTGGACATTACAATGTTCAAAGGAAGAGAAATTTGGCATCCAAATATGTTGGATTATTCAAAATCTTAAAAATAGGTATAGTGGTATACCGATTAAATATACATCTTCTTTTTATATCTATGAATTACGTAATCAACATATAACATCTTCATTGGTATTATTAGACCTTTCTAATTTTATAAATAATTATGATGTCAATCTAATGTTTAACACGTCATTTGAGGAGCATAATGTTTAGATAGTGAATTTTATTGAGAAGACTCCACATGAGAAGATGGTTCCTTTATTAAGACAATAGTGGATGTATGAGTGTATCTAGGAGGAAATATTGGAGATGGAGTCTAATATGGGGGATCAATGGATAGATTTTTTCACTAATATAATATGGCGATTTTTGACATAAATCATAGGGATGATCTATTGTTCGATGTGAATTTTATAAAACCCCAAAAAATATTTATGTATCAACCCATTATATTTTTTTCTAAACCACATTTATTTATCTTGTTTTTAATGTTTAAGGGGTTTGTGATATTTTCATGAGTTTTTTCTGGGGTTTAGTTAGGGTAGGGATCTATATTAGCAGCAAGTGGATAAAAACAACTACAAAGGGACCATCACACCATGATGAGGGTAATAGATGCTTTACAACAACCAAAAGAAAAATTTAATGACTCTTTTGAGGGGACTCTTCTATGATGTGTAATTGTCCTGGCCTTTAGGTTTTGAAATTAAAAAAAATTGATGGGGAATGATGGTCACATCACACGGCCACACAACAAAGGGTTTATTTTCATCGTAGTGTTGAGAACCTCATTATGATGTATGTCCATATAATATAGGGCTTGTATTGTATAGGGGTGTATTTCTATGACCAATGTATATTTTTTTCATAAACACTAGAAAGTCAGAGTGCCATAGTGGGGGTTTCATGCTAAAATTGTAAATCTGGAAAGTGTTTTATGCAACAGAGGGGGAGGTCATGCAATTGTTGAACAATACCTTGGTTTTATTGGTTTTATCTCAATGGTTCATCACTCAATGACTAGCACATTAATTACATGATTCTTCATCTAGGATGTTTTTAAATTAATAATTATAAAAAATAGATTTAAGTGATAATGAAAAAAATATGGATTTCCTCCCCAATCATGAATGATATCCCTTCACCCTACCACTCAAAACCTTCTACTCTATAGTTATATCTTCTTGGTTTCCTAATTGATTCTCATTCCATTCAATCTAATAGATGGATAAGGGTATGCATAACAGTAATCTTCAGTCCGTTCTTGGTTTTCTCACATTTTTTAGTGGTCTTGCACTAGTTGCAAAAGTTTTTTTCATATTGTAGGATTTTTTCTATTCATTGATTATCGAAATTTTAGATCGAATTAGTGTCTAATATTTGAGTTTGTTTACCTTTAATACTAATGTAGTTGTTCCCTATGTTATCCTTAAGTATTTTCCTGTTTTTATTGTGTGTATGTTGTGTGACCACCCTAACCCAATGTTTCCCAGACAAAAAATAAATTAAATTGTATAAAATATTATTAAATGATTGGATAATATTATTCAGACTATGAAATACTTATTATAAAGTAAAGTTCAAAACCATTGACTTCCTAGAGTGGTGTTCCCTACACTAATAATGTGGTAATATTTGGTAGGCAGCTTGAAGGGTGACTAAATCAAAGAGGAATCCTTCTAGAAAGAGATATGAGGTTTTAAAAATTGGAAATTTATTTTAATTCAATGTAAATTAATTTTTTAAGGTACACAATTTGGTAAACATAGAATAATTAAAGAAAAGTTTATGGAGTGGGATGTGGTCCATAGGGTTATATTATTATGGTTCTAGTATAGAAATTGGTTCCCCTCGGTGATATTGTCATGGTTTTAGGGAAATATATAGTTTCACCTACTTATATTTTCATGATTATTAGGATTGATTTGGTTTACCTTCTGTGATATTCTCATAGTTTAAGGGTATGAAATGGTTCCCCTTGGGTGAAATTTTAAGGGTTATGGGGTTGTATGGGGTTCCCCCTAGGTGGTTGTGTAATAGGTTCAAAGACATCCAAAACTAATTGAAGTGGTTAAAGTTGATTTTGGGTGTCACCTTAAAACTTGAAAATCAATGATGATTTGTTCATGGTGAATTAATTTATTTACCATGACACTTCAACCTGAATTTTATTTCAAATTGGATATATTTATGGGTTCTATTGGTGGTTAAAAACTGAGTTGTAATCACACACTTCTCGGGTCTCCATGGGTATCTAAATAGAATTAATATTTGTAGGTAAATTTAATGTATAGTGACCCATGATCGATAGTTGGTTAGGATGGATGATGTTGAGAATAGAAGATGGGATACAGACCTATTTTGGGGTTTCTATAGTTTTAGTTACATTTAGGCTTTTTTTCATACATAATATTCTTATGGAAGATTATATTTTGTTAAATATGACGTGTATGCCTTGTATCGTATTCATTGATATAACTTGGGTTGTGTATGTTTTTCATTGGATGTTTTCATAATGAATGTACCCATTATTGTCTAGATATATTTCATTGTAGTTATTTTCCCTATTATTTATTATAATGTTATGGGGCTATAGTCTCCTTGTATCATGTCATACCCATACTACTAATCAATAAACACTACCATATAAGGACTCACGCCTAAGGTCATCTATTGACTTGTAATGGTTATAGAGTGACCCATTATAGGGATGGTAAATGGGGAATCAAAAAGGTCTCCATTATAATAAATGATAAGAAATTATAGAGGACTTGAGAATTCTTTTAAAAAACAATCCTCTTCCTCAAATAATATAATAATTAATTTTCTTCCACTTTTAAATTAAATAAATTTTCATTTTTTTCAATAATATTGGTTTACATAATCCTTAGATATATGATTTTGTATGATTTTTAATTTATAATTAAATTATAAAAATTAAACTAATTAACAATCACAATATATCTAAAAAATCCACATATATGACTATAAATTTGTTTCAAATCAACCATATACATGTCCACATCACATGGAATCCTTCAAATACCCCATATAGAAAAATTGTCTTATTGATTATATTTTAAATTAACATGTTATACTATTTAAAATTTATGAAATTTGAAAAAAATATTCAAACAATTATATTTATTCACTATGTGTAATAAGATGAAAATATCCATAAAAAACAAACTATATAACTCATCAAACCCACCTAAAATCTATGTCAACAGAACAATTCAATGATCTGAATCATTCAGTATATTGAGATGTTAATCATAATTAATTATAATCGTAATATAATATAGAGTAGTAAATGTGATGAAGAGTGATTTAATCCCACAAACCTACCCTCACCATACCTGGTAATAATAAATAATAATATCATAAATATCAACAAAAAGAACCTCATAACATACTAATAGATCCAACATCCAAAAAAATCTATCGAGTACAGAAATTACAAGTATACAAAATATTGTAGTACCAACCTAGAAGGTACGTGGGTTGAACAAATCATTGGAATCACATCATCCTCATCAACACCCTACTACAGAAATCTAAAATTATATAAACTATAGGATCAAGGGAGCCTGTATGAAAAATAAAAATATTTCTTTTAAATTTCTAAGCACCCATTTATACCTCACTACCACCAATAACCCTTGATAAAAATTAACCAATATTTAGTAAAAAATACTTCCAAATAGAATATAAAATATCAAAAATACAAAATCCTTTCTAAATCAAATATATTCAGGATTCAAATACATTGGAAGAAAAATTATAATCATTGGTCCAATAAATAATTGTTTGTGATAAGATAAAGCTCTAAAACCCATTGGGATAATAAGAACTAGACACCCAAACTAAAATATCCAAATTTTCATAAAACACTACCCTATGACAATTACTCCCATAAGGGACATTAATGAAAGATACCCTGAGAGTGTGGGTGAATTAGGATATAAAATAAAATTCCATCCTAAATTTTTTTTCTTATACTCTATCCACCCTAAATAATATTGAACTCATAGTTTATAGTGCCACACATCAGTTTTTTTCAATAATTATCCAACTATTATGTTACTTTTTCATTACCCTTAATTATATTGATTTATGGTCAATTAACCAACAAATTACAATTTATTTCTCCCAGAATATAATTAAAGAGTACAAATAAGACACAATACTTTTACATGGTTCACCCTCATTGGGAAAATTAAATTATAATGAAACAAAAATGTATGAATTTACAAGAATCCACTAAACACGCTATTTTTTGTGAGTTTAGGATAAATAATTACAAGCCTGGGATCACTCCCCTTACAAGGTGTGGGGATGGTTTGCTACCTTCTAATGGTGATCCCCTTTACTCCTCTCTGCAATTAACTATAGAGTAAATGATTAAAAAATTGGCATGAAATATATTATAAAACAACATAACTATTCTTATTGATACATAAAATGTATATATTTTCTCGTTAATATCCAATTCTTGTTCCATGAAAGATTGGTTTAGAAAAATACCATCATATAAACATCACTTTCCATGAAATATCATGGAAGCTCAACCTTCCTTATTTGGAAAAATATTAAAAGAGTACTAATAATTTCTTTTATAATATTTTTCTTCTTCTACTTATTACAGAATACCTCGCTCACATTTCCAAATATTTCAAATCTTCTCTATTTATTCTTTTCCAATAGTTTATACACTAGAAAAATCCATTATTCATAAATATAGATATCTACTTAATTATCTTTTTAATAATTTTATTTTTATATTCAATGAGAAGTTACCCATTTCCCCCAACTAATGATCATCAATTATTCCAGATTATAATAGAACAATTTATTCAATGATACCCTTAAAATATGAGTCAAATCCATCCATTGAGTTCCCATATTTCCCATCAAAATATATTAGATATTTGAAATATGGAAAACAACTGACTTGTTGTCTTCATGAGGTGTATACTATGACTAGGACATGTATCTCATCACCTAATTCCAAGATACTTCAAACTCATGTATATTTAAAGCATGAAATATATAATTACAACACTGTATTCAATTTCCTCGTCCAAATCATAACATGATATCCTTTTTCAGGGAATTATTCTTCATCAAAAAACAAATCCATGATATCCACACCATGCCTTTTATTTAACTCCTTAAAATATTGTATTATTAACCACCAATATCTTCTTGATATTAAACCCTATCATAGCCAGACCATATTCTATGACATTAGAATCTCAAAACAGAAAGACCCAATAAAATATACTTATGCCTCATAATGGTGTGTCTAATACTTTCAACGATGTTAATAACTCTTATATATCACATTTTCACTACTTTAGTAATGGGAATTATCATACATATGAGCTTTATTATGTGTAAAATCATACCATAGTGTGATACACAATATTAGGGATATTAATTTTCATCTAAAAATTTCATATAATTCCTTGGAGTCTTTCCATTTACACATTTCAAAACTTCAAAGGATATTTCTAATCATCTCAAAGCATCTTTCATATGTAGGGATACCTCTAAGAACATTAAAACTCTTCCTCATCATAGAATGTATTATATATCAAAATAAAAGATCGTAGGTATAAATGGATCTATTTTTATTTTTAAATTTTTTTATAAACTTCACTCAATGTATGGTTTTTGTTCTTATGTTATGGTTTCTTTCAATAGCTACACTTCTGAACCATCTTCAGCTCCTATTTTATACTATCTTTTGGATCATCTTCTGCTTCTCTTTCAGATTAGTGTTCATGCCACCATCATATCCACATTTAGAATAAATTATTAAACATAAAATTAGAGAATAAAATTTATAATTTCAAATTACTTTCATAACATCTTGCTTCTATGCTAAAAACCCAACACTAAAGATCATAATTTTATTACATTAGTTTCTATGTAACTTATTTACATTGGTTTCCAATAGGCTCCAACACCAACAAAAACATGTGTTGAAAACAATACCATCACAAACAATAAACAATGGTTGATAACATATATGACACCAACATGTGTTAACGATAAATCTAGAACCAAAAAACTACTTGTGTTTGCAATAAATTTCACAAAAACACAAACTCTCAATTGGATGCCAAAAATATCCCCTTTAGAATTTATTAGAAACACAATCATGAATCTAATTTCAACCAATAATAATAATGCCTATAATATACCTTCTAAGATATATGAATATTTCTTCCCACCTTAGTTATATCTATTTATATTCTGGATGTTTCCACTTTTATTCAGGATTCTATAATCTCCCTTTTTGACATAAAATCCAAAGAAAATATTCTACCAAAAGTAACAAATTTAGATTATTTGGAAAAGCTTTACCTTGAAAGATAATGGACTTGTAAGTCATCTTCAATGTTATCCCCCATGTCTTCTTAATGTCAATTAAAATAAGATACAATCCTTTGATACAATTTTTAAGGATACTAAAAACTTATTAGGATGTTAAATCCAACATCTATAATTACATTTAATTCAACTATTTGCATGGAAGTTTTCACCTTTACTTATAATGGGAATAGTAAAATCATCAATAGATATTTTCTCAGTTTATAAATATAGTTCTTGTATTTTATTTAGATCTAGTATAGTCCCCATTTTACAATATACTTAAAAACACATACAATTTCAATCTCAATCATCACTTTTTTAACCCAATACTATATTTATATTTCAAGATCAAGAAAATAATTCAACTATAGATTCATTCTTAATATATTTTCAAGGAGTGATATTTATGATAAATTATCAATGAAAAAAATATAAGCTGGATGAGTTGGGAATCAATATATAAAATAATTTGTTGAGTTAATGATAAAATTTATGTCAATTGCACTCACCTAATCCCATAAGTTTCAAGCAGCCATAACATTAAGCTCATTCCAAGGAACTCCCCATGTGATATCAATCATCACTTTACATAACCATTAGTGAATAAAACATGATTCCAAAAATGAGTGAGACCAGATAAATTATATAACACTCAAAAATTTTATGATATATTTATCTAAATTTAAATTATATGATATCTTGATTTTGACAAAATATCATGTTTAAACGAATCATGATGTACTATCAAATTATTATTATTTAATCTGACTATTTTCACCTAGACATAGGATTGGGGGTATGAAGAGTAAATAAAAAAAAATTATTTTTTTCACATGTATAAATTTAATTCTTGGTTATAAATTGGGTAGAAAATAAATTAAAATCATTTCAATGTTAAAAGATATATTTTTTTGAAAACTATTTTTATACATGAAATGTGACTTTGTCTTGAAAATTTAATTAATAACTATTAATTAATTATTTTAAATAAATTTTTAGATAAAATTTTCATTCAAATATATTAACATTTATTTAATTATGGTTATTATGCAAGGAAATAGAATAAAGTCATTTTATACATAAAAATATATTTTCTCAAAATTGTTTTTATTTGATTTTATATGTGAATATTATATATAATGTATAAAAATATTATAAATGATATTAGAAAAATCATGTATCATCTTTTAAATCATCATTTAACAGTTGTATTATAATAAATTTTTTATAATGTTCTTTAAAAAAAATTGAGTGAATATTGAAAATACCAATTTTTTGAATACAATCACTTGTATGAAATTATTATGACATAAAAATGAATTTATGAATTTTAAAACTTTTTTATCACCAAATTATATTTTTATAGAGTAATATAAGTCTTTTAAAACATCATTTCGAATTTGGGAATTCATGATTGACATTAGTGAACTTAAGTTATATTTTATTCAAGTTAAATATTATTTTTTGGTCTTTGCATTTAATGGTATGGTTGGAAGGTGAAATTCGGTTTTGGATTGAGCCAATAGTATAAAAGACTTGTTTTTTTTATAAAATAAATCATGGAAAACATTGTTTTTTAATTTATTTCAATATTAATTTTTTTTACGTTAAAATAAGATATTCTCTTAAAAACTATTTTTCAAGTGTTTTTTGATCTAATATTAAATGTAAATTCCTCATCCTATAGGAATTAAATATGGTTAAATAGATTAAAAATTTTGAATAAAATTTTAAAAATTGTAATATAATTTGCCTTATATTTTTGGTCATGTAATTAAGTTTATCATGATAAAAAGTTAATTTATTAGGGTAGAGGTTAAAACAGGTTTAATGTTTTTTTACTTGGAGATGAGGCTAAAAATATTTCCAAAACATGTATAAATGTGACTATTTGAGGTTATTTTGGATCTATATAATCTTATATTAAGATTTTGGGTTCCTTGGTTCCACTTAACATGATTATGATATATATTATATTGACTTCATTTAAGTAATTCCAAGTGTGGTATTTCCCTCACCTATAAAAGGGAACCTACACTTTTCCTTTATAAACAAAGTTTCATAACCTGTATTAAAAAATACCTACCCTAATACCTTCTTATATTCATTAAATCCATTCGATATCTTCTCTTATTCCCCTAATACCATCCTAATAAAGCATAAAGTGTAATCCAAATAATGTCTCTCAAAAAAAGGTAATTGTCTTACATGGATATTTTAAAGATTATTTCTTCCTAAAATCCTTCTAAATATAATGTATTTGTCCTAAAATAATGAATATAGTATCATATATATTATTATATATTATTATCTTTATGATAATACCATTTTCTACCTTCATTCAGTCAAATGGAAATGGAATGTATCACTCATTCTTACGTGTAGACTACCACCTCAACGGCATGATGAAATTCATTTTTCATTTGTGTTTTACATGGATGGTAATAAAATAAAATAAATTAATATATATGATATTTATGATATAATTATAATTTTGTAAAGGTGAATTATTTTATACATTTATTTCATTTTATCCATCAAAAATTGAAGACATCACTTATGCATATGTATGGACTACCATCTCCACAAACTAATATAATTTGTTTTTCCTCACCATTTTACATAAATTGTTATAAAACTATATTTAATGAATAAATATTTTACTTATGTAATTATTAATAATATTTAAATTTTAATAAAATGTCCAAGGTGAAAATACAAAAACCATCAAATTGAAATAACCTTGGAAAACGAATTAATTTTCACGTGAATGTTTATTTTAATGAGAAAATTGTTAATAAAAAGATAGTTATAAATTATAAAGTAATGATACATATTAATTTATTTATGATGATTTTTATATAATAAATATATACAATAATTATATTCATTATAAATTATTTTTTAATGATTATGAATCTAGATGATACTAGATATAAGGATTTTATGTTTCAATCACATTTCTTTTCAGGATTTTTTATCCAAAATTTACCATGAGGGAAATTATATAGATATAATCCTTTATACCATGCTTTTTTCTTCTCCTATATTTATTTTTAGAAATTTTATTTATTGGTACTATTTTTCTCTCTTTGATGCTTAAAATTATCGAGAGAATGTTTTTCAAGAAAATCCAATCGAATTCCCTCTTTGGTCGATGGACTTTTTATTCCATGGTTATGCTCTTTGAAATTGTTTTATAGAAACTTTCCCAAATAATTCAAATGTTTTTAAAAGTTATTTTTTGTTGAATTTTAATTTATTTACAAATTTTTAAAAATAATCTTTTTAAATAAACATTTTCTAAACAAGTCATTTTTTTCTTTTTAAACATGTGAAAAAAAGTTCAATTTGAATGTATACAATATGAATGGATTTAACTACCATAAAGACTATTCATTACTTTAATTGATATTTTAAATTTTTCCATGGTTATTTTAAAAGAAAATAGTTTTCTCAATATCTTGGAAATTTTTAGTTAAAATTTCATCAAAAGAAATGGGTATTTTTATAATATTTTCAAATAAAATGATTGAATTGAATCTTAGTGGTATTTTCCATCTGTAACAAAATAATTTAAGGGTTTTAATTCTTCAGAGGGGATATGATCTTTTTATATAATCCAGGTTCATTTGTTTTATATAATATGATGATTTAAGGATGATTCTATGAATCTTGTTTCTTTCTCACGGGTTAATTATGTTATGATGAAATATTTAGGAAACTAATTTATTTCCTATGAGTTATTCTATGATGAAATGATAGAATGTTTATGAAATATATTTCTTTTACATGAGTTATAAAATGATGAAATGTTGGGATTTTTACAAAACACTCTACATTTCCATGGGTCATGTTATGATGAATTGAGGAATGTTTTATGATCTTATGGAACACATATACATAATTTTAATTATGTGATGGGTGGGCCTGAAATTATCTATCCCTCCATTGCATTGGGTAAGGAATTATATCTCATGATATAATATAGACTACAATAGTAATTAAACCCATTTTAGTAAGAGGCTATAACCAACATGATGGTCTTGGGAGTGAAACATGACTAATGAAATAATGGAATATGGAGAGAACAAAATCCACTATGATAGTCTTAACTGTGAGACTTAAATAGAGAAAATATTTTCTATGGTTATGTGTATTCTACAACCCTATATACTCTAACTATGATATATTATCATTTATCATGATTGATTATTTGTTATTCCTTCCTTTTATTACATTTTAATTTTGTTATGATAAAGGTTTATGCCATGATTCATTATGGAATATCATTGACCGGTTGAAAATTACTTTATTAATTGATGATTATATTAGCATACCCTTATATGTATATTATTTTCATTTATTATTATTGATTATTATCTCATATTCTTACTCTTACTGAGTATCTTATCTCACTTGTTCTTATGTTTCCTTTCCCTAAGTTATAAAAAGGTATTAAGTAAGGTATTCCTAAGAAGTATACTATATGAGATGAAATTTTTGGAATACATTTAATATAATTAATTAAATAGTAAAAATATGTACCTATTCTCTAAATACATTGATCCTTTATAGTCCTTTTGAATGTATTATTGTGAAAATTATGGATTATTCATCTAAAATAATGTAATATTTATTTATAAAATTCTTAGGTCTCCTCAATTAGAATAAAAGAAAGGTTTAGTTTTTCTAGAGATTTTGATTAGAGAAATTTATTGATAACCCTTAGGGTAAGAATAAGTATTTGAGAATATACTATGTTATGGTAAATAAGTGATTGTCATTTTCTAATAAAATTTATCCTTGTCAAGATATTGTAACTAAATGTGATTATGGTACATATTCACCTTGTGGTAACAACTTTATAAGGAGTGGATTAGGTATTAACTCAATTTACACCAGTTCATGATGAGTGGTCCTAATACCACACACTTTTCTAGACACTCTTGTGGGATATTCTTGGTTTAATTAACATTTTTTGTATAAACCATTATGATGAATTATATGGTATAGGCTATGCAAAAATATGATAAGTCATAGTGATATGTTATTAACATAATGTGGATTGGGCTTAAAGAATATTTCATAGTTTTTGACATAATAAGAATAATTTTCATAATCATATGATGTTTTACTCTGTTTAATAATATTTGATACTCACACTAACTGTTTTTTTAATCAATGGTTGGAACTAAGAGGAATCATGCAAACAATTAATGTGACATTTAATGATATGACTTACCTCACAAGAAACCAAATAAAATGGGATCTATGATATGAAATATTGTAGTTAAAGACACCCAACTCTCTCAATATATGAATAGTAACATGAATCATGCTGAACATCCAAGAGGAAAAAGGAGAGAATAACACATTATTGAGTCTTTTATAATGAATCATCCACTTTCCTTTAGTGGTTCCTTTAATCCACTTATTATTGAGTAGTGGATCAAGGTTATAGAAAATATATTCTCTGTTTTCCGATGATCATACCCAGAGAAGTTTATTTTAGTTGTGTATCCTTTGGAAGGTAATGCTAATCAATGGTGGAAACTTATCAAGAAAACAAGTGAATAGGATAAATTCTCTCCATTACATGGTAGGAGTTCGAGTTTGAATTTTTCAATAAGTATTTTCTCTAAACTCCTTGAAGAAAATATAAATGTACTTTCTTTATGTAAAATAAAATAATAGTGAATCCATTAGTACCTATGAGGATAATTTCACCATACTTGAAACATATGCTACAAATTTTCTAATAGATCATAAAAAAAGTTGATCATTTCTTTAGTGGCATAAAACAAATTCATTGGGAGGAATTTTCTATAAGATAATTTAATAGATATTAAGAAATAATGTAATATTTATGTATGAAGTGCTTACTTCAGAACATGTTTCTTCTTTAAAATCATCAACAGACATTAATCTAATACCAATTACTAAAAAATATTTCTTCTTTCATCCAATAGGTGTATTTCCTTGGTTAAAGGGGATAACACCATTTGGATATTTATAAAAAAACATTCCTTATATTTATCATCCTTATCATCAAATATTGAATTAATATTCATAATGATATTAATCAATCTATAATGGATTTTTTATATTCTGAAAAAAAATCAGATGATATCACATGATAGATAAAAACATGATACCCACACTTCAATTGGATTCTCTTTTTATTGTTTATTCTCCATAAATGTTGCATCTTACATCTTCATGGTATGATACCAATTGAGTAATATATACACTTGAAACTAATAATTCAAGTGGAACATGATTCCTGTTATGATATCAATTTTTTTCTACACTGATGCATCTTGTTGCACTCATGTTCATGCATTCCAAAATTCAAAATAATACCAACATGGACTACTCCAACATTAATTAGAACAATGAAACATGCCTCAATTCCAAATGAATTTTTAATTCCATTTACCATTGTATCATGGCACCCCTGAAACCTATAACACTTCAACAATAGTAATATATTTAAAATACATGGGGAGATGGGGACCTTAAAATTTACTCATGTTTGGGAAGATAGTGAGTCACTATGAACCACCATTTTCCCTTTCTCCCTTAGTTTGGGATCAATCTTGATATTTAAAAGAATTTAAATTACCTTAATTTTACTTAGTATTGTTCTTTTTTATATTTCTGAAAACACAATCTCTTATTCCTAGTATACTCTTTTCAAAAAGGACCTCTTTTCATGATATTAATTATACTTTTCTCTTATAAATATTATTTATTCCTTGTATATTCCTTTAATAATTATTTGGTTTTTCAACATGTACCTTTCCTTTAGATACTTATTTATTATGATATTTATGAAATTTATAAGCATGTAGACTTATTTATATTTTTAAAATCTTCATATTTTATTTAAAAGGAAATTTTTGTTCACTAATAGATTTGGAACTTCTCTTGAAACCTCCTTATGCATGGTGATATTATTTAACAAAACTA
Organism: Viscum album; assembly: GCA_963277665.1. Lineage (NCBI taxonomy): Eukaryota > Viridiplantae > Streptophyta > Magnoliopsida > Santalales > Viscaceae > Viscum > Viscum album. The sequence continues at coordinate 1,679,452,236 of OY728133.1, forward strand.
TGAAATTTATTTCTCACAAGTATATATTTATCACTGAATACACACTGGTTTTCTTCTTTTTCTCTAAATTATCATCTCATGTGATTTCCACTACATACATGATTATATTGCTTGGAATTATTAGAATAGAATACACACCTTAATTTTTGTGGTTGCTAACACTATTTTGTGAAACCTCCATCAACTTTATTGAAATAAATATATTCCAATACTTCATAGAAAATGTTATAGATATTTCCATGAATTCTATAGTAAAATAATAAATATCCATACATTATATTATAACTCATCATATTGTCTTTATGTCTTTTAGGGACCTTCTAGAGTGTGCTTTCATTACATATATTCTATTCCCTTTTATGAGGAATACCCAGAGTCCTCTTTTACTCTTTATTTTGAGGGGTTCCATTATGAATAGTTATGGTTTTTCCCATAAAACACAACCTATATGACATAATGATTTTTTCATTATTATTCTCATATATATAATAATTTCACTTCATCTTGGTATCTCTTAGTGAATATTAATCAACTAAAAAATAAACATCACGTTTTTTAGTAGGATTATCCTTAGAATGTGATTGTTCCACTTGCTTATTAACTAAGATCAACTCTTATTCAATTTTTTGGACATTTTTTTTACTATCTACTTGAGAATTAAATTCTTTATTAGTATTATTATCTTTAAAAATTTCATCCTATAATACATGTGAAATATATCCATCATGTCACCTTGTTCGTTTATTGTGATATTCATTTGAGGAATGGAATCCTTAAAGTTTATGTTATCTTATTTCAGCCGTTATTTCTCTTGAACAGTACTTACATGTGTTAATCAAGTTCATCATTTTTAGACATCATGTTTTAAAAGTATAGTCAAACAAGCCCCTTCTTTTTGGAACTTTCTTTATGATTCCACCCTAATGAAGATATCTTTTCTAATTATTTGGTCAGGGAATCATTTTCTCCTGTTGTTGTTTCCTGGTTTCGCCCTGGTCAGGCACTTCTTCTTCTCCCTTGGTCAGCTATTCATGACGGAGGCTCCCTTTGTTCGTTCCTCTCGGCGATTCACTTTATTTTTCCATCCTTTTTCTCGACTCACCTCTTTGGTAGGGTTTCACGGTGGCATAGGTGCTCAGTGACTGAGTCCCATATTACGCGGGTTGAGGGAGTTGTTTCGTACTTGGATGTAGGAAATAGGTTGTTGGGTGTGGCATATGTGGGTTGTCTGGTTGGTGGCTATGGGATTTAGAACTAGATCTAGTTTTTGGCTTGGTCCTTTTTAGGTTTATGGTAACAGTTTGTCATCTTTCTTCATTCCTGCTTCTGGATTCTATTTTGGTGGCTTTGGGATGCTATTTTGTGGTTGAATCTAGCGGTTCTGAACTGGTGTTGATGCTCCAGTGGAGGCAGGGATGAGCTCTCCAATGTTTCATTTTATTATTTGGTTTTGTGTAGGGTTTCTTGTTGTTTGATTGAGGTCTGGGATTAAGATTAATGGTTGGTTCTAGGAATTGGGGTTGGTTGTTTTCAGCTTCTCTAATTTCATTTTGGTGTTTCAATCGGCCTACTCGGGTGTCATCATCGACCTTGGAAGTCCCAAAGGGATGGCTGTTATGAAGATGGATGCCGACGGTGAAGGTGATGATGGACACCGGTGAAGAACTCTGGTGGTCTTATTAAAGCGGTTAATTATGATATCGGTTGATGTGTCTATCGAGGTAAACCATGGATCAAGGCGGCATTGGTCGAGGGTGATGTGGTTCAAAGCTCTAGGTGTGATGCGTGGTTCACAACTCGAGGCCTGGATGGTAGTGTTTCTTGAATTTTTTAAGGTGTTAACAATGTTGTTGTTTTATATGTGTTGTATGGGTACCAAAAACCCTTAAACCGGATATTAGAAAATGATAAAAAATAGGTTTTAGCTAATATAGTTTCTTCAATAAGTGTAAAGTTTCAACCATTTGACTTTTTGATATCTCAACATCATTAGAATATCCAAATTTATTTAGAAAATCATGATATTTAGTAATAACTATAACACCATTCAAATAATTAATAGATTCACAATTAGAATCAGTCATGCAACTCTTTCCAAAAGATACTATAAATCTCCATATTAATTACACTTTTCTCAAAAAATATTGAAATAAATTTAATTCTATAAGAGCCCAACTTATTAGTCAGATTTTTTTCATTTACATGGAGGTGAAAAGATTGTAAGGAAAGAATAAAACATAATTATAGGAAATAATTAGATCAATTTAAAGAAAAATATCAATTAATTTTTTAATTTTTTCCCTTATGTTGATTGATTAATGTTTACTTGATACACACTCACTAATTTATGTTTGATGGAATATAATTAAAACATACATACAAGACATAAGAATTTTACATGGTTTACCCACACTGAGATAATCCTAGGAGTATACAATAATAATGTGATGATGTACCAAAGTATATTGAACCCTCTATTTAGTTGTGTGTTTAGACTAGGGAACTCCAATCCTGGTTTCACTCCCATTAAAAGGTTTTGGGATGATTCAATAATTCTTGAGGGCCACTCCCTTCACTCCAATCTTTTATTCACCACTCCAGAAAGGATTATAAATTAGGCATGAAATTCAATACAAATTAATGTCACTATTATTATTGAATCAATAGTTATTGGTAGGTCTCCATTGATATCTACTTATTCTCCATTAAAAACAAGATATGAACATCACCATCACAATAGAATCACTATCCATGATATCTCATAGAAACTCCACCTTCTTTATTTTGTAATATCGTCAAAGAGATTCAATTAATTATTCAATCTTTATTCTCTTTTTCTTCTTAAATAACACTGTCATAGTACCAGACATGTTGATTCTTCTCTCTTTTTTCTTTTCATCAATTTTTCACACTGTAAAACACTATTATTTATGAATATCAATATCTCAATAATTCTCTCTTCCAAAATTTCCATTTATTTATTCCAAGAGAAATTATCCATGTATACCTCACTAAAGATATTAAATTCATCATGAGTGTGATAAGAAAATATATCCAACAGCCTTTACAAATATGATTCATACCAATCCATTCAATTTATATATTTCTCGCTTTATATTAATAGTATTCTAAGTATAGAAAACTACTATCTAATCTTCTTCACGATATGTCTACTATCAGCACAATTGGAAGCCCATATCCAAATTCTAAGCTTCTACCAACTCATGTATATTCAAGATATGATTTCCCCCATTATAGAGTATTCTACAACTTCCCCAGCTCGATCACAGCATGATAACCTTTTTCATGGGTCGATGCTTCATCCATAACCAAATCCTTGAAATTTTCAAAATATTTTATATTAAAATTATTTAATTATTGGGGTGTGATCCTCTAATATTTTTTTAAATATTCAAACCTCTTGTAGTGTGACCATATTTCATTACATGAGAATCTTCAAATAGGTTGGACTTTTAAAATTTACCAAATCTGTTTAATTATATGGTTAATAACTCCCATGACATGAATAACTCTTATGTGTCATGGTTTCACTTCTATTATAAAGGAAATTTTCATATGTATTCCCTTCACAATGTGTCAAACCATCTCCTGAAATGATCTACACTCTTAGGGACATTACAAATCAACTTAAAATTTATTATGTAATCCCGAGAGTGTTCTTATTGCCTCATTTCAACACTCTTAAGGATATAACATATCAACTCAAAGGATATCATGTGGGATACCTCAATGAATTTTCTAATTCTATCTCTTACCCAAATATATTATGTATTATGTATATAGGGAGTGATTAGATTTGTTTATTTTTTATGAACTTCCCTCAAGGTGTGGTGTTTATGCTCGTGACATGGTTTCTTCTTTAAACTCAACTTTCCATCTGTCTTCAACTCCTCTTCTAAAATAACATTCTAATTATCCCCAGCTTCTCTTCAAGACCAAATTGCAAGCCATCTTAGGCCACTCATTTTGGAAAAATTATAGAAGATCCACATATAAAAAAACATTATAAATTCCAATTCACATTTGGAAAATTAGGATTATCTTCTCAACAAAAAATGCAATACCATACAACACAACTATATTATTTTGTTTTTTTTCATAGAACTTCTTTAATTTTTTTTGAAATAAACTCCACCACCAAAAATAGTATGTGTTGAAAAAAAACTATCCCCAATAGTTAACATGGTTTAAAAAAAATCCAACACCAACATTTCTAATAACTCTTTCACCATAAAACACATAGTTTTAAAAACAAATCCAAAAAACACCAACTCTTAAATAAATACCAACAATCTCTATCAAATAATAAATTTAATTTTTTAAAAAAATTATATATATACATAATTGAAAATAATGAAACCAACTAAAATTGGGAATATATATATATATATATAATAAATAAAAATGGTGTGTTATACTTTTGTATAACATATATACGGTTTCAAAGTTAACAAAACCAAATGAATCTTTCTATTGACAATCTATACTAATATTCTTCTTAGAAATGTGTCTGGAGACCTTACACAAAACTGAAATCTAAAAATGTTTATGTCACAAATATTATGTCACAATAGAAATTATTTGATCAAAAATACCCAATGAAAACTTGAAATAAAACGACTGAAGAGACCTATAAAAATATAACAATGAACAATTGTGATGAGTTTATAATTGTAAGGGATTGGAACCCTGTGTGCTCTACTGCTTGTTTGGTTTCTCCTTTCAAATACATAAGAGTTTATATATTACCATATCAACCCATTAAATCCAACAACATCATAAGATAGTCATAATGATACCATTTAGTCTCCCAAAATACAAGCATCCTGAGTGAATCTGTCAAAAATATGAGCCATAAGAGTGAAATTCAAACAACCCAACAATATTTCAACAGTAGTGGTAACAATGGGAAACAACAATTTTAACTTATCAAAAATATCTCTCCATACGTCTCTTGGTGGTGATAAGTACAATAATAAATAATCAATGTAGTCCTCATTAAATTTTCCCAAAATACGCATAGATTACATGGATAAACCAATCCTTTTCAAGTAAAAATTAGTACATCATTTTATATAAGAATCTTCTCATAATAGAGTTGAGTAAGAAAGAAGTATATATGACTTAAATAAGGGGATAATCCAATCCATTGATTAATTATTTCTTCTATTAACGTGTAGTTAGTGAACATTACAAGTGAGAGTACCTCAAAAATCCAATTTAGAAAATGGAATGTTCATGTGAAAAAATTTATAATTATCAATTATAACTCTAATGTATATTGGAAAATCATAGTAAACCTAATGTTTTGTAAAAAATAAAGATATTAGGGTATACAATGTTAACCTCATCCTATACCCATTAAAAAGGGGGACCATTCATCAAATTTCCCATTCAAAACATGCGATCAGAAATAGGAGAATCCAACTATCTAGAGTTGATCATAATAGAAGAGATGGAATCCCAATTTTGAGGCAAAATATATGTATCTAATTGAGAAACATTCCCTTCAGGAAGTGAAGGTATAACATTTCACAAAGAATCCTCCATGTGAAAACATTCAAAATGGTATCACTAAAAAGATTTGGAGTTTCAAAACTTATACCACTAGACTTTCTACTCGAAGAGAACACGCTCTAATGTACTATAAAAATATTCTTCATAAAAATATAGCCATTCAAAAAAAATTATTAATGTTACCATTAATCATTTTGATCAAATCCTTGTGCTAATAATACATTGTAAAATAGTGAACAATATTATAAGTAATACCCACATTAATAATGTATAACCTTCCAACCATTGGGTGAGACTTACCATTCCATAATGTCAAATGAATGAGAATTTGACTAAGAGATCTATCAAACTATGTAGACTGATTGTTTTCCCAAAAAATAACAAATTCGATATAAGTATATGTAAGGAAACCCTATCAAATATCCAAATTTGAAAGAAGTTCATATTTCTTATCATGAATGAATGCATTACCAAAATAAAGAAATAACTTATTCACGCTAAAAATTTAACTTATGACTAGTTCATAGTATTGGAATAATACATTGATATTTTTTATCCCATTTTTTTATCCTTGGAATAAGTGGATGATATCATCTATGTAAAAGAGATGTGAGAGCACAACCAAGCCCTTTTGAGACTGTAAAGGCTTAAACTAACAAGATTAAACTATTCTATATATTTAGAAGCTAATATTTTCTTCAAATATTTTGAATAAAATAATAGAGACTAGATCACCATGTCTGAAAATGAAAGAACCTGAATGAAAACCTGCAGGCCCACCAACGATAAAAACAAGTTCTTATAAAACTACATGGGTTCTTCTAATCATATCCCCATTTACTAGTGGAACTTTCCAAAAACATTATATCTATAGAATTTCACTTATTTTTCATCAATATTCATAGTAGGAAAAGTGTCTTGTATTGTAAGGGTCCCCATGTACATGTGGGTCCCATGTTCCCCAGGTCACGAGTTGTTACATAGTTGTGGTGTCATGAGATCATTCACTTGATCCTCTATTGCATCTGTCATTGAGGAAGGTGAAACAAACAAAATAGTCAACATAGAATGTAGCTATTAATACTCCTCCTTTTCCACAATTCTTGATTTATATGAGATTGATTAATTTATTGACACTTTATACCATGCATCACCATGTAGTGGGTAGGGAGAAAGTAACTTACTCTACTCATTTCCACCACTAGATTCCATAAAACCGTTACCTCATCCCTATTCCAGACAGGTAATAACTATGTCTCCATGATACAAAACCCCTAAATGCACCTATTATTGTGTGGTCATTAGAGAAAGTGGATGCAGCTCTTACAAATGCATATTCATCACTAGAATTCCCACTTCTTCGTTACCATGTGAAGGCAAGACTGATTCCTCCATGTCTCTTATGATAGATATCTTTCATGATACGAATGTGAGAAAATATGGTCGATCATATTGGAATTGTGCACTATTCTCCGAATTCCACATAGTTCTGGTGAATTTTATTAAAAAAATTACACTCCTATAATTCTAGCTCTCTGGGTTGTTGAAGCTTTATGAAAGATTCCACCACTAATCAGATGGTTTTTACCGATGATTTGAGAACAACCATCATAGATTCCACCTAACACATTCCTCCCTCCACTCTATAAGGCCTGTATAATGGTGTGTTTCCATTTATAGAACTTTGTCAATTCTTGTATAAAAACCCCATTATCCTTCCCAATGATAGAAGAAGACTATGATCTAAGTGGAAAGTCAGGCCAAATGATAAAATCTTTGAACCAAAAAGACTTCTATATATGAATAATAGCAATCCAAACTAGATTTATAGGACGAAGAATAATAATATATTAGGATTAAGTATAAAATTGTAGTAGAATAGACATACCCTTGAAAGATACCCAGTAACTCATTCCCAAGACACAAGGTAGAATGTCAATAATATTCATTGTTACCCCTCTATCTCTATCTCCCTATTAATAGATTTTTCTTACCCCTAAAATGGCCTCCAAAAAAATTCCTCCAGTTGTGCTCTCCCCCCAGTAAAGACTCTTTTTCCCACTTCTAGAGGAAGCCTTCCAGGTTGTGCTATACCACCCCAACTAAATAGGTATTTATCATAATTCTATATAATAAAATAATATTCACAAAAGTGGTTTGAAAATATTATAAAAAACAAATACATCATCCATGCAATGAAATATTAGATAATATAGAACAATATCAAATTATATCTCCATCACATCTCATGTTCTAATTATTTCTACTAAATGATCTAGGAAAACATTCAATTATTTCATCCATTAATGATCAAAATATTTTCAACACTGACTATGATATATAGAGTAACATATAATTACTTCTAAATAATATCCTTCAATTAATTTATATATATTATTAAATAATACTTAATCACTTAGAATAATAAATCTGTAACAAAAACACCATGCACAAAAATAAAACAATGAAATAAAAAAACATGGAAAATATGACCTCCACAACCAAAAACACCACACACAATAAATAAATAATAAAATAATAAAATTCATAGAAAAATAATACCCTTTAGACACAACTCATTCAAAATTGTTTACAATTATTACATGTTAATTAGTTTAAAAAATCTATGGTATTAGTTCAGTTTCTATAAAAATAATCTTTTATTTTTTTTAATTGAACAACTTAAATATATTGTTATATAGGTGTTGTCAGCAATTTCGGTGTGTTATCAAACAATAAAATCTACAATGATAAATATTATAACCAGCTATTCGATAATAAAATTAAATTTCTTAAGAAATTAGATTTTATATGTTCTTAATATATCAGTACTCAAATAAATATCAAATAGTTTTTTCAAACAAATACTTCTAGAATCATAACCATTATAAGTAATTTATAATACAATTAAATGAATTTATTAATAAACCTCATTTAATATTATATCAGCTCTATAAGTAATTTCAAAGTGTGTTGTCAAAAAAACCTCAGTAATGATAGTTTTTTAAACTAGTTTTCTATATTTAAAATGGGTACAATAAGAATTGTTTAAAAAATATTGTTTTTTGATAAATATTGTTTTTTGATAAATATTATTTTTTAAACACATGTTGTTAAAATTATAGAACATGATTTAAGATAAATACTATTATAACTTTTATTCAACTGCACCGACAAAGAATTAAATTTAAAGAGTTATTAATGGTATTTATGTTTATAATCAAGGAATTCTGTAACAAAATACTAAGTAATAACAAAAAATAATCCAATAATACACCTTCAAATTGAAATATTTAATCACCAGTTATTATACACCAACATTAACAAAATTGAATGTTTTAAATAAAAAACACCTAAATAAAATTATGGAATATTTTTCATGAGTTTATAGATATATTGATTAGAAGGAACAACACTCTTAACCTATAAAAGAACACTATAATGTTGGAATTTATTGTAAGGAAAATAATTGATTCATCGTGAGAATAAAAATAATCTGACTATACAAAATTAAGTCATTCTTTGGTTAAAGGAAACAAAATTAATAATCACCATTTTCTATATCCAATGTAGCATGGAATCAAAAATAATTAATGATATTTTATAAATTATTTCCTTATAAAATAGTGTAGATTTAATTCCTATTGGAATCAGAAAATATATATTTCAAAAATAATCCTTCAATGTATTATTATTCTTTAAAAAAACTATAAGATATGACCTGAAAATGATTATTTTTACATTTGGATTTTATAATTTTCCATAAAATTTTCAAAAATAGAACCATGAAATCTATTGAATAAAATCACATACTTATAATAATAGGCCATCATTGGTCATTATTTAATTATATATATATATATATATATTGAAAAAAATTATAAGAGGGATAAACAAAATTAATAATATGAATCAAATATTAATGTTGGGAAATAAATCATGTGGGATTAATAAAAAATAACTTTTATATTTATTAAGAAAATAATTCACCAATGATTGCATTATAGTACCATTTTGACCTATATTATACCATGATTCAAAAATCATGTAAAATTAAGGTACATTGTGACACCCCAGATCCACACTCCAAGATCTATAAAAATATTTACATACATTCATTATATAACATGAAACTTTTTAAATAAAAATGACTCTTAGAAAAATTTAAGTTTAGTTGTTTTTAGAATTGAGACATAATACATAACAATACATCATAAATTGTTTAAAATGCCTACATATTTCAAAGGATCTTTTGTTTCTCCATCATCTATAATATTCCTAAATTCATTGGGGTTTGTAAGAACACAATAACATGGTTTTATGAGATGTTCTGTAGGGGAAACAATAATAATGACAGCTTTTTCAGGAATATACATCCATAAAGCATAGAATAATAATAATAAATATAATTATACATAAATAAATCATGGTACATAAGTAATTTACATTAACTGGACCATCATAAACATGTTCTCTAAGATCCCCTAGGATATGCTTGCCCAATAATTTCAAAGGAACATGATGGCCCATATGAAAAAGATACCCACCAAGTCATGATAAAATAATCATGAAACTTACATTGTATATTACAAGATAAAACATTACCCAATATAATAGAGGGATATATATTTACTCCCACCTATTTGAAAAAAAAGTTCCAGTATCAAAACCTAACATGAATGGCATACATGAGAGCAGAAACATGAATCTTTCATAGAGAATGGTCATGTTTAACCAATGAGTAAGTGATATGGGTTCCAATATTGTAAATACATATTTAGTTTAATATAAATATATGATAATACTCATCAACAACAATATGTATGTATATAGTATTTACAGTATAGAGTATATGCTAAAGGTATCCCCTATATCAAAGTGTTCAAAGGGTTTTATGGGTTTTCAATGAAACATTTAAGTGTATCAATGCATAATAAGATTCATACATTATTAAATTATGGCCTCATAGAAGATTTTATGAGACATTTTATATTTTATATACCAAGACACAGAGGCCAAGTGACCCCTTACTTCCCTAGAATTACTGTTTTAAACAACATACCCATAATATTCCTCTGTATGAAAATGTGAAGATTCTGATGATAAGGATCTTGATTATGATTGTTTTATATAGAAATGTATTAATAGAAACAATTATAATCATGAATGTTTTAGAGAAAAAAAATAAAATGGTAGTGATGGATCAATCCCTTCAAATTCATTTCATGCAAATAGAATCGTAAATTTATAGGAACTTTGTTAATGAAAATTAGATCATTGGACCATTTCAACATATTAACGTCTTATGAGAAGGTAATAATGGGAAAAATGGGAAATATAAAATTTAAAATAGATACAAAGGATGATACAATAACATATATAATATTTCACAATCAAATAAAATATAGATTTATAAGGGTTTAAACAAATGAATCACAATTTAAAATTAAATAGAAATCAATTGAAATATTTTACTTTGACATGATATATATTTTAAAAGGTGTATAAAAAGTTGAATTGGATGATATCTCATGAATAAATGATTAAAATAATTATAATATAATATATTGATAATATTTTTTGAATAATAATGAGTTTAAAATAGTTTTAAACCAGAAACATTTTATTTGAAAAAGGAAAGAGAAGGATAAGCACCCAAACATCGGTATAATGATGACTTAAGAAAATTGGAATGATTAGAGTGAATAAATATTATCACATATCGAATGTAAAAAATTCATGATGATATATTATAAATTAAAGAACGATATCATATGAAATAAAATTTCATAACTGATTACATGAAATGGTTTTTAATTGAAAATGAAGAGGGGCGAATAGGAACTCATACATTGGCATGGTAACGACTTATGAAAAATGTAATATGAGAGGAATTGGAAACTATATCAGATAAAAACGGTTAAAGGGATGATATTATACGAGAAATAAAATTATATCATCAAAATTAAAGGATTTTTATTTGCGAATTTAATAATGTAAGTATAGTCAGGAAAGAAAGGAAAAGGAGTGGGAACCCTTATCTTACTTACACTTCTTTTCATAGAACTATATCATCCAACCACCAAAGATATTCAAGATTAAATTGAAAGATATTGTATATACTTCATGAAAAAACTATTAATAAATTACTTGATCTTTTTATTTTATTAATGATAATATGTTGTGGATATTTATAGTTGTGGGAATAGGAATACCATTGAATTAAGTATTCAATATTGTATAATTCCACTATTTCTAGTGCTCCACTACACCCATAGTTCCTAATTATCACTATTAATGCTTAAATAGAAAATTTTAGTTCAAATATTAGTTTTAGAGATCTAATTTATCAAGATTTGGTCATTCTTTCATATGTATGATATTATATTTAATGTATGCTATCGTATTTCACTAGTCCATATTATAATTTACCATTTTTACAAAATAAAATACCAAAATTTAGACCTTATAAATATTATTAATATGATCTAAATTTTGTTTTTAGTTTTTTCAAAGTCATATTCAAACTATGTAAAATTTATCTTTTAAATCAAGATGTAATATTTAATAAAAATATAGTATCTAATTAAAATATAGTATAATACTAAAAGAATTTATATATTAATTCCACCTTAACTCCAAGATAAATTACCTCTTTATGAAACCAGAATAAGACCCAAGGGTAAGGTTTTAAATGGTTGTTATTCCATGGGGCTGTTTAATTAACATTGATCTAGTGATGGTTTCCACAAACTTAAAGTTATTTCATTTATTATTCCACTCAAACCTCAATTGTTGAAGTTTATCTTGAACTTAGAATAGGGAAAACCCTTTGTGATTCATCTCATTATCAAGATATGATAAATGTGGCTGATATGTGATGTCCCTACTAGTATAATAAATTGATTCACCTTTATAAAAAAATTAACTTACTCCATTACCCTTATAATGTACACAAATTCTAATGGTAATATTTTTTATTGTTATATTACCTAAAGGTCATGATCCCCTACAGTCAAATTGAATTCTTATAATATCATTCCCTTATGGAATAAATTTTATTCTAAAACTTAATTTATCTCATAATTTCAATACTATAGAATGTATAATTTTTTTGTAATTTACTTATAATATTTGAGGTTTTTTTGGGATTACGAGCTAAGAAGAATTTACATTGTACAAGAATTATTCATTTTTTTCAATTGTTTGTCCATTATGTGTCACTAACCAACCCATTGGGTCCTGTATGGTCATCAATAATCCAATTATGAATACCCAAGACCATCCCCAATAGTCTAAGGGTTGAATACCAGTGTCGAGTTGGCATAATACTCATATGGGAGGCATTAGCTTAAGGTACATGTAAAAACACACACACCTCTAAACTCCTAGAATGCGGAAATTTAAAATACAAATGATACCCAATGCAAGTGCAAATCTAAATACCATAAACAAAGTATAAAAAAAGTACTATTAAACAATATGGTCCAAATACAATGCAACAAAAAACTATAAAGATGTAAATCCTGATAGAAAACGTATACTATTGTCAAATGTGACTCCTAGTATGAACCATAGTTTTTTTATCCCAAATTTACGCTTTTTTCTACTCATAATCCACAAGAATCCCTTCAAATGGATAGTCATATGCATAAGACATGAAACATGTGAGTAGATCCTTTATAGGGGTGATTATAACAATACCCAATAAAGCACCCAGAAATCACTAATCATAAAGAATCTAGAATTTTAGAAATCTCATCATAGGTATATGTTAACATCATACATAACAAGAACATCCATATATACTTATTGAAGACACACGATCTCAAGGTAAGGTAATAAAAATACTTCAAGCCAGGAATTCTTGAACAATGGTTTCATATAACACTCATCTGGTAGAACACACTCCATGAGTCAGATAGTACTAATGGTATCCGTCTGAGATGTCATGCTCATTGGGTCCCACCATAAGTAGTATTCATGTGAAGTTTGAAGAGATCGATAAATAAATGGGGGTCACACCCAGGGTCATGGTCTACAACAACAACCCAATCTAGAGTAACCTACTAAGTAGGGGATTGAAGCCCATTTTGGTCAAGAGGATTCAATTAACCCCACCTAAGAAAAATAATGATGATAGAATATCTCACTCTGGGCCTCATAGAGGGATTCTTAAAATTCCCTTTGAGACTAAGGTTCCTCATGGGGAATCACCATCCTATATAGGGGAATCTATTTCATAATAAACTCTCAAGGAAACGATAAATGGAATGCATGCTAATGAAATATTTCTATGCTAAAGGAAATGAAGGATCCAATACATCATTAAAAATAAATGGAATGTACTATAAGTACATGATGTGTATCCTCAACACCAATTATTCCAGTGTATCAAGATACATTCTTGTTCCTGTGTCATCATAAACTTGGTTTTTTCCATATACTTGGTCATGTCCAAGTACGCAGCTCTGCTTGCATGCTCTTGGATTGGTTGTGTGCTTGGTTGTGTGCTCCTAGAGTGCACTCCATGTATCCAGGTGAGGTCACACATCATTCGATACTTATCTCCTCAATTAAAACACTATAAATATGGACATGTCTTTACACAATGTGTATTCAGAGATTACATTCTATTTATATCATGATTTTCCAAAATATGTGAATCTTTTTTCATTTTCCTCGTCTTCTATTTTCCCTCAAAATTCTAGACACCAATCTCACTAAGGATGGTGGATCTGGGTGACTGTGCCTTTCCATAATTTTTTCATCAAAATCTTGCCACTTATTTTCATAGGAAAACATTTCTGTCACATATTCTGTTCACAACACACTAAAACCCATGTGAAGAACTCTGATATGTTCCCAATCCATCATTATAGCTCAATTCCATCAGCAATATGAAACTATATTTGCAGTATCAATTTTATGTTCCAAAAAATGAGTATGGAAGAATTTTTTACCAGAAATTTGTTGAAACACCAGACAAAATGAATGATAGTGACAAAAAAATTCATAATGTGGGAAGAAAAGCATGAAATAAAAAAATGAGGAATGGACCTCATCCAATGTTCATGTTGGCCTCGATTAATTATCCTTAGAACCAAGAATGAAGATATATGAATAATCAATAATATGAATCCTTATTCTTTGAAAATATCTATCTTATACCCATAATACACTCGATCTGTGAATCAAATTGGTAGATGATTTATTCCCATTCTTTATATGAAAAAAGAAACATGAATAAATCCATATAAAAAACATCCTACCTCAAGAAGGATTGATCGTTGATGAAGAACAAATATGAATCATAGTAATTGTAAAATCCTTGATTACCTTTTCCACACCAATTTTCAAAGCTAAATCCTTCAATGTCAATCCAAGGAAGCTCCTCCACTGGCTCTCCTATCAAAATAAAAAGTTATGAGGTCATTCTTGAGATTTGGTTATGAATGGGTTTATATATAAGTCTATTAGGTCAATGAGTCATCGAATAAACAAATATTAATTCATTCATTATTTATGATTGGGATAACATTTTCACAAACATCATATCCCAGTAAAAATTATGAGACCCTTAGGGTAAAACCTGAGATATAAACTTAGCATCATTCTTGGATTTCCAATCTGAGGCCTATTTTTTGAGTTATTACACTTTTTTAGAAAAAATATGGTCCTGTGCAATTAATATTTTTACTATATTTCAAAAATCAATTCTGTGTTCATCAGTCCTCAAAATCACATTCGGTCTCAACTCTTGAAATCGTAAATATTACTAAAAATACTCTAAGACTTTACATGGTAAAAATAAAGATGTTACATCATCCCAACCATAGTTATTTATATCCCAAAAAGAAAAATAAAATGTTAAACAAGCGATGTGGGTATTGAATATGCATTTGGGTCTCTTGATCCCAGGGACTCTCCTGAAGAATCTCATGCTTCCACCAGACACACACTAGATGAAACACTCACCCCTAGAAGATCTTCTCCTTTTAAACTTCAATCACTATCGGGTACTCTAAAAAGGTATTTTCATTCTCAATGTCCATCTCACCCCAATCGATAACATGTAATAGGTCATGAAAATACCTCCTCAGCTGCAACATGTGGAAGATTTTATGTAGCTTATTTGACTTTGGGGAAGAACCAAATGGTATTCAACCTCACTGACTTTATGAATTATCTTAAAATGGGTAATGAATCTTAGAGATAGCTTACCTCCCTGTCCAAATCTTCAAAACCCACTTTGAGGTTAGACCCATATAGACTTATGGTATGCCTACTCGATCTCCAAAAGGCCTTCATAATCAGTACTCATTAGGATTATGAAGACTCTATCAATTCTTCATCCACTCTAGGAAGATATACAGCTTAAACATTAGAACACAAACCAACTCTTTCCCAACAAGTGCTAACTTTCCGAGGTTAGTCCAGCATAGTGTTGTTCTATAGGGTTTCCTATAGAAGGCCTCAAAGGATTTCATACAAATGGTGGAATTATAGATTTTTTTGTACAAAACTCCAATAATGGTAGGTGATCCTCCCAACTATAGACAATGTCAAAAATGAAATCCCACAACAAGTCATCCTGAGCCAGAACGATTTTCTCAATCTGGTCTCATTCTAGGGGTAAAAAGTCATTGTCAATTGAAAATGAGTCCCAAAGGATTCCTAAAATTCCTTCCATAACCAAGATGTAACGCCAACAACATGTCCAGCAACAATCATCTAGGGAACTCCATGAAGTTGTACTATATCCTGCTTGTAAATTCATTCCAAGCTCCCTACTGAACAATGCTCTCCAATAGTTAGGAAGTGGGATGACTTAGTAAGTTGGTTTATGATTACCCAGATGGAATTGTGTCCACTAGACATCTGTGTTAACGCTATCATGGAGTCAACAGATATATCATTCCACATCCACTGTGGAACTTTAATGAGTTGAGTTAAACCCACTTGAACCAGGTGTTCGACCTTTACTTGCTGACAGGGCATCGAAAAATAAACTCTGCAACACCATTCTTCATCCTTGGACACCAAAAGTGAAGTCAGAGGTCCTAGTATATCTTTACACACCTATATATACCTTCAAAAAATACATATGAAACCCCCTTAGAGTCACATCCCACAATATCATTGGCACCATTGTGTGTCCTTTAAATAGAATTACATTCTCCCCACCATCATAAAATCCATTAGGCGCATGTCTAATGGATATATATGTATGTAGGGTCACACATACATTATCTTTGTTCTTTCTTCCTATATCCCACTATAAAAGCTGTGGGGTAACATAAATTGCATGTATGTAAATTTCCACATCCCCATCCACTAAGGATAACTGTAACAAGGCTAACTTATCCAACTCCTTGCTCAATATCTGCGAACAAGATCTCCTACTGGGATAATCTGCTACCATATTTGCCTTCCCAAGAGTGTAGACAATCTCAAATTCATAATCATGGAGGAATTCTATTAATCACTTCTATCTCAATTAAATATCCTTATAAAATAAGATGTACTTAAAACTCTTTTGGTCATAATAGATGATAAATCACTCACCTATAAGGTAGTGTCATCACAAAATTAGTAAGATGTCTAATGCTGCTATCTCAAGATCATGGGTCACATAGTACTACCCATGTGGTCACAAATGATGCCACATGTAGCCAATAACCACATTTCTCTGCATCAGAACACAACCAAGACAAGTCATTGATGCATCGCATAAGACTACTTACTCGACACCCTCATACGGAAATCTCAATATGGGAGTGCTTATCAATCTCTACCTTGACTCTTGGAAATTCTGTTGGAACCTCTTTTTCCACCTCAAAGGATTACCCTTTTAGTTCAAACCTATTAAGGGATATTATATAATTGATAAGTCATGTATGAATATTCGATAGTAGTCTACCAACCCATGAAATCATGGAACCTCATTCACTCTCTTGGGTGTTGCTCGAGATAACATTCCCTAGACAATCACAAGGAAAAATACTACATCATTTTCTAAGATAACATGTCCCAAAAGGTGGAACTCTTGAATCCAAAACTAGCAATTCAAGAGATTCTCATAAATTTGGTTCTCTTGGAGTATGTCTTGGATCATCCTCAAGTGTCTCTTGTGCACCTCCTCAAACACCAAGTACACCATGATATCGTCGATAATGATTACCACAAAAAATTTTAAGAAAGTTATAAAGATATCAATCATGAGTCCCATGAAAACTTATTGGGAATTATTCATGACAAAGTGAATCACCAAGTACTCATATTGACTACAATGGAATTGGAACATCAACTTCAGTATATCCTCATTATGTACTCATAGCTAATGATAGCATGATCTGAGGTGAATCTTTGAGAACCATCATACCCCTTACAGCTGATCGAATAGTTCATCGATACTCGGTAGTGTATACTTGTTTGTTATGGTCACCTAGTAAAGTGATTGTAATCTATATAGAACATTAATCTCTTGTACACCTTCATGATGAATATCATTGGGGATACCCAGGGTGAAACACTGGGCCTAAAAAATCCATTCCAATTCAATTCCTCCAACACCACCCCAAATTCTTGTAGCTTTAGGGGATAAATATGATATTATTGTGTAGATACCGAGGTCATACTAGGGTGTATATCAATTTATAATTCTATTACTCAGTAGAGAAGTAATCTTGTCACATTCATAGAAAAGGCATCCTCATACTCAGCCACCACTTCCAGAAACTGAAATCTTATAGCATCCACTACACAAAGATTCCTGCTAAACAACTACTGTGTAATTGAATACACAATACTATGCATGAGACCATCCTTCAATGTCTTGGTTTCATTTTCCCCCATAAGTAAAAACCTCATCCCATCGTTGTGGAAACACTGCATACTATGCCTATGACAGTAAATTGGGGCATGAACTGTATATAACTACTCCATACCTATGAAAATGTTGTAAGGCCTCATCAAATATATAAAGATAACCCAAAAAACTCTTATATATGAGAGTTATGTTAAACCATTATTAGATGTGTGTGATATCTAATTCAAATCCAATTTGAGTCTTTAAGAAAAAGGGTCAATCCAAGATCTCAACCAAAATCCCTAATTCTCTAAACAGAGTAGTGGAAAGAAAGTGGATTACACCTGTGTCTATATATAATAAATCTAAACTATAGAAGACAAGTATCAAACCTCATATAATACCTATATCCTCTATTCATAAGCCTCAACCACCTTCACGTTTCCTTACACCTTTCCACCAACTCCCTAAGCCTATAGAGGACCGCCTGGAGGTGGTGGTGGTAGTAACAAGTCAAAATTTCTTACTCCTACAACTGCTCCCCCATATCTTCATCCACATCCACCACCTTGCAAACCTACCTTCTCATGTTGCTTCCTCTACCTAGTCATCTTTTTTTCTACCTCTAGATCAATTGTACATCGAGTTGGGAAATCTCATGAAACATATCTCCGACCATCAAAATAGTAATACTGCCTCACTCTTGGCTAACTAGATCTATCCTGTTCACCATGAACCTCTAACCCTCTATACTAAGATCAACTCAATAAACAGCTCACATGTCCAGGTACCTACATCTAACATCGTCTGCCTAGTTCCTAAGTCTCATCTAATGTGTTCCCACATCCAGCACCAACTATATTTGTCTTTTCATCCAAGAAACTCTCGACCACCAAATCACGCTCCAACACTCTAGCATATGTAGGAATGAATAGAGCCATCACACCAGCTCAGATGTATAATTTAAGACCTCACTTAATGGTTTGATCCCAAAATAAATTATCATGATCATATCCATCATGTATTAATAGAGGTTGGTGTACATCGACAAATACTCATCCATAGTCATATTACCCTAATGAAGTTATATAAGCTCCTATATGCTCATAGCCTTCAATGTAGCTTAAGAAAACTCAACTATTAAAATTTTCTTAAGCTCTAACCATAAGTTATTTTCCTTATCATATGACTGGGTCACCAAGCCCCACCATCATCCTATAGGACCATAGAGAAGTCTCAGCATTAGGACCACCATCTAATTTACAGGTGTCCGGATGAGACAAAAGACTTGTATCACCAATTCAATACAGTCCTCAACCACATGGGGGTCTAGATAACCTTGAAACATGACAGGTTTCAATCAATGAAACTGATGATGTGAACTAAGCCTATGTGTAACACCCAACCCTTCCTCATTGGATTGAGAATAAGTGAAGATGTACTGGCCTTAGGTGACTTTCAAAGGACACCAAAGGATATCAATAAATTTGATGGTTATGAGATCACTTTGGGGGATGATTTTTCCAAAATAATAGAGAACAAGTCAAGATATAAGATAAATTAAAGATATAATAAATGATTCCTGATGATAATAAACATAACTCTATAAAAAACCAATACAAGACAACATCAGAATATGGATGAAAGGGAAATAAATTGGTAAGTAAAATAATCAATGTAAAAAGACATCAGAACCAAAGTGGTATTATCCCTAACCAAGATCCAGACACTCCCAAACTCTAAATTATGTAACCACATCTTGACGTCAAGGACCTTCACAAGAGAAGTGTGAAATATGAACCTTCCATGTATCTCAAAAGACAACATCAACAAATAAAAAAAATATCCCAAAGAGGGAGGATTATAACTCTCATTAGGATTTCCACAAATACTTCCCATTACAAGCCACTAATAAAAGAACATGTTATCACATTTAATAAAATTTGGGAAAAGTAGATAAGTAAATCATGCTATGATATAATAGATTTTAAATAATACAACATCCAGATAAAGCCATTAAAACAATTTCTTTTCCTTTTCCATAACCATTAAATTTCATGCCCATAGACACAATGCATAAAACCATGGACCTCACTGTACTAATGGGTGGTGAGTCATCCTATCACCAAGCTGCCACTTCCTAACCAACTTGGAAATGGTACTTCTGACCATGATTTGTCCCAAATTATCATTACTTGATGGTGGTACTTCCGACCATTACCCATCCCAAATTATTTTTATTTTATGGTATTACCTCTGAACATTACTTGTCCCACATAAAAATGAACACACACTACACCTTTATGAAAATCATTCCATGAAAATATTGATTTAACAAAATATAATCTTTCAAAATCCACCCTTTTGAAATTACATAAATAAGGGTTTTATAATAAATTTCAAAAAATATTTTCAACACTTCATAATAATGATTTCAATAATATCAATCCAACATGTTCTATAATGGTAGAGTGTGAGAGTAGTGACCTACTAAGATATTATTATAGTAAAGGATCCAAGGTGATTCTCTAGATTAAACCTTAGCATCTCCTTTCTTTATCAAAATCCAAGTAGATATCATCAACACAAATCCAAACCCATAGATCTGACTATAAAAACACTGATCTATGGTTCTACTCAATCCAACTCAAGGAGATCTGACACAATAAGGGAGAATATACCCAATCTTTTGATTCCAAAAACAACCGTTCAAATATTCTATGTCACCAGTGTCTGATCATTGAAAATCATAGAAATTCATCTATGGTAACCCTGGGAGTTAAGAGGGAGAAGAATAGGGCGTGTGATAATAAAATTCCCATTGTACATATCTAAAATCACTGATCTCAAGAATTACATGCTATTTAAACCACTTTCACATCTTGTATTTATCTATAGACCAGTTATGCTGAAAATTGTGTCAACTCAATTTTTATTTTCTAGAAATATCAATTACACAATGTTAATTGATTACATGAAGTCAATGGTTTTTATTATATGGAATTTATTCACATCATATTACCCTAACACATAAAATCATGTAAATGTTACATGATGTGAATTTTTCCTTTTGAATTTTCTGACATCCGGACTCATTCTTAACACTTACCATTACTTTAAACCAAGAATCCAATAAAAACACATACAATGAAGGAATGACTCCAATTAGAGGTGATACATTATCTCCACCAATAAGATTGTCTTCCTTGAGAAGCTGGAATGAATCAGGTACCACATAAACCTTTCATGTTCCTATGTTTCCTCTTTAACCTGAGCATGCTTCCATAACACTCGCACAAAATAAAAAGATCACCCGTGAATGGTATTTCCATTCCTTTCCAGAACTTGTGCAATTTTGTGGATAAAATTCATGTCTGGATCAAGAATAACATAATCTCATCTGAACACATATTGAGGATCCATGTGATACTTGTTCAGTTGAGAAACATGGATAATATAGGAATAGAATTGAATCAAAATAGCAATTCTCACTGGTATAAAATAGTACCAATCTTTTTTATAACCTCAAATGATCTTACATACAATGGAATAAAATTCCCTTGTTTCCCCAAGTGTTTAGGACCATGTCTTGGAGACACTATCAAGAAAACATGGTCACTTACATCAAAAAAAAAGGTTGATGATGGTTATCTACATATTAATTTTGTCTTATTTGTGTCATTTCCATTCATTTTGGAATCATCTAGATTTTCTATAGAATCTCATGTAGAATACTTGGAATAATCATAGATGGATCTTCTATTTCCACCCAACATGAAGAATATCGATAAGGAATACCATACAAAGCGTCAAATTATAGAATATGTATTATTACATGAGAACTATTATTATAATAGAATTCATCCAAAGGCATATGATTCTATTAGGAACCAAAAAATTCTATAAAATATACTCTAAGAATATATTCCAATGTATCAATATTGAGTTCTAACTATCCACTTATCTATGGATAATATGTTGTGCGTAAATTTAGCTACCTTCCATGAGCAACTTTTAATGATTTCCAAAATCATGAATTGAATTGGGGTCTCTATTAGATAAAACCAAAATTGGAACTCTATGAAACTTGAAGACATCTAAGATATATAATTTTTCCAATTCCACTACCTTGTTAGATTATCTGATAGGTATAATGTTTTCTGACTTAGTAAGTCAATCTATTACTAACCATATAGCATCATATTTGTGTAACATTATCACATGGCCTGTGAAAAAAACCATCACAATCTTATCCCACTTCTATATAGGTATAAGAATAGACTACATCATACTAGATGGCCTTTAATTATCTACCATTACTTATTGGAAAGTTAAGAGTGTTATCACATACTCTATAATCTCTCATTTCATTCCTACCCACCAAAAACGTGCTTTCATTGCCTTGTACATTTTTTGAACACCTAGATTAATATCCCATTTCAAATGGTGATATGTTGAAATAAGTTGTTCTTTTAAAGATGGAGGAACTATGTTTTGTTTCTTGAAAACTAAATAAGGATTTCCCAACCATTTTCCAATTATCTAGAGTACTCTGGCTATTTAGTCTTATCCTAATGGTGATGTAGTCAAAATACGATTTTTGATCTTCATTTAAAAAAATTACAAAGTTTAGAACAATAATTTATGGAAATAAAACTATGTATTAACCCTTTGAAATATGATTTAAATGCATATTAGAAATCATGCTCATCAACTTTCATTAGTCACAAGATTCTCAGCCACTTCTCAATATGATTTATGACTTAATGCATCTACCAAAAAATTACATTTACAGGGTGTGTATATCAAGTCAAAATCAAACATCTGGAGGTACACCATCCATCTTTGTTTCCTCAAGTTAATGTCTCACTGAGAAAATCTATATTTAAAATTTTAATGGTAAGTGAAAACACTAAAATTTTCCACAAATAGGTAATACCTTCATGTTATTAAGACATTGAAAATTTATCTAATTCCAGATCATGTATAGGATAATTATTCTCATTCCTTATCAATTTACTCTAATCATATGCCACAATAAAATCACCCTACATGAGAACAAAAAAAATATTGGATCCTCATACATCATAATACACAACATAGCTATTATCTGGGTTTTGAAATATTAAAATGGATTATAAAGTGATATGAGTCTTAAGTTATAAAAATCATTTCTAAAAATTTTCATTCCATATGAATGGAAGACCTTTCCTTGTCAAAATGGTAATAGGAGAAGCAATCCTATAAAAATACCAAACAAAATGGAGATAGTAGCCTGTTAATCCCAAAAAACTATGTACCTCAAAAATATTATTTATTGTCTTCCAAGAAACTACTACTTCTATCATTATAGGTCCAATAGATATTCCAGCTTCAAAAATGACATGCCAGAGGAAATGAACTTCTTGTTACTAGAAGTCACACTTATAAAAAATTTGCATACAAATGATGTTATCACAACATACTTAGTACAATCTCAACATTCTGTTCATTTTCATTCATACTTTAGAAATATTCCTAAATATCATCAAAAAACACTAAAACAAAATAATATAGGTGTCTTTGGAAAATATGGTTCATTAAATCCATTAAGACCATTGGTTCATTTTTAGAATAAAAAGCATGATGACATATTAATAATGGACACAATGACTCTGAAATTATTTTTTTAGAATATATTCTTTTCTGACTCCAATTTGATGATATCCTAAATTAAGGTCAAATTTAGATAACCATTTGGTTCTCTTCAATTGGACAAATAGGTCATCAATATGAGGAATGGGAAAGAAATTTTTAATCATAGATTCCTCCAATTCATGATAATCAACACATAATTTGATATTATAATATTCCTTCATTACAAAAAAACAGTTGCAGCCCAACCTGATGTACTAGGTCTAATAAATCATTTACTTCCAACTCTTCAAGATGGTCCTTTAACTCTCGCAACTCTACCGAAGAAAATCTGTAATATGGTAAAAAATAAAAGTTATTCCCATGAGTAGGACGATAGTAATTTTTTTCCATTCATGTATTAACCCAAATAAATTTTATAGGAAAAATTTTTGGCGTCGATCCACTATAATAGGAAGATTCTAATTTTCTATTTCATCAGCAACTTATGAGGTCATTGTCTTTAACTGGCCTGAGATGCCTCTATCTACTATCACTAGAGGTCCCTATTTACTATAATTTATACCCCAATCTTATTTGGAAACAATCATAAATACATTTTGAGATGTATACATCATGTAATGATAAAAGTTGTTTATATAGGATTTAAACACTACCATCAAGTCCATACCAAATATTAAATCAAATACATCCATCTCAAGGATTGTAAACTCTCAACGAAACTGCATTTTTTCAATGGTAAAGAATTATTTTGAGCATTTAAATTCTATGAAATCTCGTTGTCCAAGGCGTTTTTTAATATTCATGACAAGAGATGTCATTTCTAGGGGTAATCCCAGTTTTTTAGCTATATAAGAGTTAATGAAATATAGTGATATTCCCCTATCAAACAAGACATGCATAAGAGTGGAGTTTATAAGAATGGTACCTTGCATCATAGAGGGATCTGGTAGGTCTCTCATAGTTGTATGTTCTACTCTATAATGTTTTCACTCAGATGCCACAGGATAGGTCATGCTTCACTGATGAGGTTTCAACATGACTACTGATGTGTTCCATGAAACTTCTCAATTTACTTTTGTCTGCGAATGTGAAGTAGTCTGATGGGACTATTTCTTCTGAGAATACAAATTATGTGGTTGTGTAAATCAATTCTACTTAATGATATCATAAATTTATGAAAATACTTATTGATATGGCCTCTCTTTCTATAGTGGTGTAAATTCCTTGGTAATGTAGTACATTCCTTCCTTCAGTGCGTCAACTTCCTTCTCTAAAAATAGCCTAGTTTGATATCAGATCTTGGAGGAAAGTTAATTGATTTTTTGGTTTATGTCTATAGTTCACTACCTTTATGATAATATAAATACCTTGTTCTCTTACTTCCAACACTATAGTTGAAACCATTCCCCATGGGAACAAACAGACCACCTCCCATATAATTCCCAACATGATCTCTTCCATCCACTATTGATATGTTAAAAATATTTATATAATCTATAATATATAGAATGGATATCATTTATCGAATCTATGGTCATATACCTGACTCAAATATTTGAACCTTTGAGGACAAACTAGAATCTTCCACGAGGTAAAAATGAACCAAGTTCATAAAATTTTCACCATATTCTATCATAGAGAGGTATTTTTGCTTTAAGCTAAATAAATCAATGGTTCTTACTATTTGGAACATGTGGGGATATAATTTTTTATTGATTAATTCCACAAAATTATCCTATATAATTCTCTATTCAGATTTATCTTGGATATCTAAATCCCACTATTGGCGTGCACGATCTTCCAGCATATAGGTTTCTAACTTAGCTTTGAACTCATCTAGTGTACCAAGAAATCAAAAATTCTTGTTATTTGGTTTGTCTATACATCATATTTTTCATGTTATGAATTCTCTAAAAACCCTGGTGGATTATTATTTTAACATGTAATAAATAATACAATCTCCTTGGTTCATCATTATTATTACCACTATAAATATCTTGAAAAGGTTTTATAATACTCTACACAAATTTCTGATTCACTTTTGATTCATGTGAAACCAAATTTGCATCATCTTCTTCCTACTAGTTTCAAAACCATCTAACATATTCCATTTTTTATAAGTTAATCAATACACCATTTAGACTATTTATCTCTAGAAATTAAAAATCTTTAATAAAAAACATCATAAATAGTCATCACTACCATAAAAATAACAATTATAACCATAATTTCATAATTAACCATTTTCTTCATTTATTAAAAATCATTTGAAGAGTAGATGAACGATACAGTACTAATGGGAATTATTTCCCTAATGAATGGTATGAAATCCCATTTGGCTAAACCCATGTCGATGAGATTAAAGGACTCCTAGAAGTGTGTTATAACACTTTAGTACCCAAACAAACATAGTAACTTTACGTTTTGAATAAAATGATGGCTAAACCTTTTTATAATACACTTCTCAATTAATGATAGTAACATATTCATGCTACCAACTCTACATCAGAACCAAAAAAATTAATACAAAATTTAACACAAGTACTGAACAAACTGATACCATTGGTATCACACTGCCCCTCCTCAATAACTTGAGAAGAGATGAAGTGGTACTGACCTTAGGGAACATCCCAATGATGAAAAAGGCTGGAAATAAATGTCAATGACATGAAAAGAAGTTAGAGGATGATTTTCCCTAATGAAAATTTAACCTATCAAGATATAAACAATATCTAATATATTCTCAATTATGTATGAGAATAAACCACATAATAAAATGAAATACCAATAGAGACAAACATCAAAGTATGAAATAAAAGGAAATAAAAGAGAAATGATAAGCATCGAAGTAAAAAAGACATCATCAAAAAAGTGGCATCACCCCAGACCAAGATGAAGACACTACCAAGTGCCAGCTTCAGTAACAAAACCATTACATCATGGACCACCACTAGAGAAATACAAAACCTGCCCATTCCATATACCTCAGTAGGTGACATCAAAAAAATTGAGGAAAAGTCCCAAAGCAAGGGGTGAGTATAACACTCAGAAGGATTTCTATGAATAATTACCATAACACACCACTATAGAAAGATCAAGTTATAACATTTAAAAAAATAATGGAGCAGCAGAAAATTATATCATTCTGAGATATAACATATTTCATATAATAAAGCATTAAGATAAATCCTTTAAAACCATTTCTTTTTCAATAGTATAACAATCATATTTTACACCCATTCACACAAATAATTCATGTAACCATGGACCTCCATATACTTGAGAGTGTTGAGTCATCCTATCACCATGTCATCACTTAGTGACCAACTGGACAGTGGCACTTTCGACCGTGATCTATCCCAAATTATCATTATTTTATGGTGGTACCTCAAACTATCACTTATCCAAATTTATTATTATTTTATGGTGATACTTTTAAATATTACCCATCCCATATAAACATGAACATGCACTACACCTTTATTACAAAATTTCATTGAAAATATTTACTTAACAAAATCACATATTTCAAAACCCGACCTTTGGAAATCACAACCACAAGGGATTTCCAATCAATTTAAAAAAGATTTTCAACAAAACATAACCAAAGATTAGAAAATATGAAGCTAATAAGTTCTATAATGGTAGATTAGACCTACCTCAATACGATTACTATAAACAATCCATAATAATTTCAAATATTAAACCTTTTCATCCTATTCCTTTACCAAAATCCAAGGAGATATCATCAACACAAATCCAAACCCATATATTTGGGTATAATAAAACTTATTTATGGCTCCAATCAAGCCAACATAAGGACATCCAACATGAAAAGTGAGAATGGAACCATAACCTTTAATTCCAAAAATAACCTCTCTAATAATTTATGCCACTGGAGTTATGATGCTCAAAATAGATGGAATTTTACTATGGGAATATTGGGAGTCTATAGGGATGATAATAGGGTGTGTGAGAATTAAATACCTACTATTCATATTGAAACTCACTGGACTTGATATTTACATGGTGTGAAAACAATGTTCTAGTCCTGTATTTATTGAGATACCACTTTTGATGAAAATTTTGTTACATCAATTTTAATATTCTAGAAATATAGATTACATGACATGCATTTATTACATGACATGAATGGTTTTTATGCTATAGTATTTATTCACATCATCTTTCATGGACACTTTCACGACGTGTAAATGTTGCAAGACATGAATTTATCCTACAACATTTTATAGATTTTAGACACAATATTATCACTTCCAATTAATTTAAACCAAGACTCCATGAATAAAATAAAACACATACAAAAATAGCATAACTCTAATCAGGGTTGCTAAAATACGCGCCTCCTCTTCTACTACTACTCGTAAGATCTGTTGTTCAATTGGTGGTGGTAACACTGGTGCACCACCTAGAGGTAACATCTCTTGAATAGGTCCCTGTATCGAAAACCTCATCACTAAGGGGATCATCCTTCTAATCCTACTATAGCTGAAAAATGTCTTTTAGGAATCATGAAGTAGGCAAGATGTACCATGGTCAATGAGTATATCTAGAGATCATACTCAAGAAGAATATGGAAACCCAAAAATCATTCCTATATGATGCATGTGCCAAATTTTTCCCCTACCACTTCTAAATAAATGTACCAAGTCTACAAGTAGGGAGTCATAGTGCTAGTGAATGGATACATCAGGCACTGCACCAATACTAGAGTCCCTTTCCTGAGATATGAACTCGAAACACTTTACACAATTTCCCTAACACCCAAAACAATATAACCACTAGACAATGATCTAGAACATGTGTTATATGATGGAACCACTTCTTATACCACACTTTCGCGACCCGACCCACTAGGACCTGCCTACTTGTGATAATTTGAGTGTGACTACACTAATATAGCCTCTAATAGGGGATGGAAACCCACACTGACTGACAATAACACTCACATGGGAGGTCTTATCCTAATGTACCTAGACAAACATACACATCTCCAAGATCATACAATAAGGAAATGTAATATACAATTGATAATTAATACATTAAAATATCTAAATACCACAATCAGAGTATAAAAAAATACTGGAAAATAATAGAGGACAAATATAATCCCACAAAAAACTATAAAGAAGTCAAACCTGATAGAAAGATGGGATTATAGTAAAATGTGACTCCTAGTACGAACTAAGGTTTGTCTAACCCAAATCTAATAACCTCCAACTCCTAATCCACCAAGAACCCCATAAAACGGGTGATAGTCTACATAAGACATGGAACATGTAGGAAAAACCCATGCAGGGGTGAGTATAATAATACCTAGTAGGAAACCCAAAAATCAATAATCATAAAGAACCATGAATGATAGTAAACTAAATACGGGGATATGTCCTCAACATACAAAATAGTAACATATAGATATAATCATAATTGATAAAAAAAAGTATCAAGGTAAGGTCACGATCGTCTTTTCATCCTAGTATTCCTTTTTAAATGTTCCACAAAACATTCTTCTGGGAGGACAAACTCCACGAGTTTGATAGCACTAAAGGAATCCATCTGAGGTGTTGTACTCATCAGGTCTCAATATAAGAAGTATGCAGTGAATGTATGAAGAGATCGATAGATGGATGGGTATCACACCTAGGGCCATGGGGTATTTGAACAACCCAATCTATATTAACCCTAAAATTATAAGATCGATGCCCATGTAGTGTTGGTCACAAATATTCCAAAAACCCCAACTATGGGAAATAATGATGATAGAGGATCTCACTCAGGACCTCAAAAATGGATTCTTATAACTCCATCCAAGACTGAATTTCCTCATAAGGGTTCATCATACTATACATAAGATGCAATTAAATACGAAACCTTAAGAGAATGGATAAATGGAAGGTAGTGGAATAAAACTTTTATATGCAGAAGGGGACAAGGTCAGCAAGACATCTTTAAAAAAGTACACCATGTGTGATATAATTAAACGACATGTATCTTTGGTACAAGATCTACCCATGTATCAAGGATCATTCCTATGGATGTTTCCATGTATATATTCCCATGCATGTGTACTTAGTAGTGTCCAAGTACATGGCTCTACTCGTGTACTCCTGGACTCACCATGTTCTTCGGTATGGTCAATTCCAGGTTCTCCCAGAGTACACAATGAGTTTCCATGTTGGGTCATATGTTATATGACACATGTCACACATCATGTGATACTTATATCCTCTATGGAAACCCTAGAACTGCATCTAGGTCCTCACATGACTTGTATTCTCATATTACTCACTATGTATATGTGGATTTTCCAAAACCCATAGATATTCATGTAATTTCCCCCACCACCATTTATATAAATGATTCCCACAACTTATCTCATAGAGGATGCTAAATCTGAGAGACCGAGTCTTTCCACTACTTTCTCTCTAGAATTCGGAAATAGAATCGCATTGTAAAACCCTTTTGTCACATATCCCAGTAATTTCACTCCAAAAACCGCTGGAATAACTTCGCTCCGGACTCGGTCTATTATCATAGCTCAATTAAATCATCAATATGAACCCATGGGGTACGAATATATTGTACCATGAAATGGGTGTGTAAAAATTGATTACCAAGTATTATTAAACAACTAGCCAAAATAAACTCTAGTGATGAACAAATAAAGAAAGGGGGAAGAAATACATGAAAAAAAAATCATCGGCCAATGATTGTGTTGGCTTTAATTCATTTCCATTGAAATCATGAACTAAGATATATAAATAATAGACAACAGAAATCCTCAATCTCGAATAATATCTAACCAATACCTACAATATGCTTGATATGTTAATCAATTCATTAATTTATTTATTCGCATTCATCAATGAAAAAAATCAAATAGAGATAAATCCACATAAAAAATAACCCACCCTAAAATGCATCAATAATTGATTAAAAACAAATTTTCATCAAAGTTGTTGCTGGGATACTCAATTTCTGTTGGATCTCCGATCATCAAAGCTTGGTCCTTTTATGTTCATCAATAAAAATTCCTCCACCATATCCCCTAATAAACTTCAAGTTCATAATCGCAACCCTCAAATTTGGTTATAAATAGGTTTATATAGTATTTTATTAGGTCTTTTAATCATCAAATAAAAATAAAATAAATTCATTCGTTCATTCTTTATTTACACCTACGATGAATTTTTCACAAAATTTTGATGCTGGTAAATATTATGTCTCAGGTAGGGTAAAAATTACAATTTACATTGAATTTTGACCTCGGATTTATAATCTTAATCATCATTTGGGAGGTATTTCCCCTTTTAGTAATATTATGCACATATTCAAATAGTATATTTAATATATTTCAATCATCAATTCCATGTTCACTGGGCCTCAAAATCAAGCACTATCTTAGTGTTCATTCTTCAAAATATTAATTGAAATATTTTAAGAATTTACATGGAAAATAGATATGTTGTATAATGGGATAAATATACCTTGGGAATAGTTTTTACATTTCATTCAAATCTCATGATACATTTGAAGAGAAATATATTTAAGATTATTTGATTTCCAAATAAAAACTCCAAATATCAACATTAGTTGTTAGCGTCATCATTTTTCTTATATAAGGATACTTTTATATTTTGTTGAATGATATTAAATTTACGTATAATCATTTGAATGAACTCTAGAAATTAAAACTTCCAAACTCCACCTTCATCCCAATTGGATGTATTCTTACATTTCTTGCCATATAAATATTATTATGGTTCTATGTTAATTCTAAAATGGTAGCTATTATTATCTGATAAATCCACCAATGGAAGATATTGATACCCACATTTATAGAAATTATGTGAACATAAACATAACATGTCTTCAAAATTCTAGGTAGTCCACTAAGATTATCCATCTTCCTAATAGTGGCAGGCAGTGCTAAGATATACCTTTGTACTTACTGCTCATTGAATACTCTTCCAAAATTTCTTAGCGAACCTTGGATAATTATCTGAAACAATAGGGAGAGGTGCAATAATATGCCTTACCATTTTATTTATATAAATATTAGCATGTTGATCAAGGGAATTGTATTATCTTATTGATATGAGATGTGTTGTATTTTTTATTATATCAACCAAAAACCAAATAGAATTACCTTTTACTTTCTTGGAATACTAGTGACAAAAACCATTTTTATATTTTTACACTTCTATATTAATGTTGTAAATTGTTTTATCATGCCTTATTTTAACACCCATTCAACTTTAACTTATTGTCGCACAATACATTTTAATGTAAAGTCAATAATTTCATGCTTCATGATTTCTAACCAATAATTCATCCAAATATCCTTTTACATCTTTGAACTCATATGATATATAAATAAATAAGAGTTCTATGTGTTATCTACTAATTCCATCTTCAATATAGGAATTTATGGAACACATAACATTTTCCTAAATCTTAGGACTCCCTCTTTATCAATGTTAAACTTTGGGAACTTTTCATTTTGTTCAGATTAAATTCTTATTTTAATCCCACCATTATCTCATTAGGTTCTCTTGATATTCTCTAGTGATAATGTTTGAGATACCAATAGGAATTATTTGAGGTTATTTCTACCATTATGATTCTCATAACCAGTTCCTCTATATCATAGTTCAAGGAAGTTTTTTCTAACTGTAGAGCTATGAATGTTCCATAATCCTTTTAACTCAAGGCATCAACTACATTGTTCACCTTTCTATAGTGATGATGGATAGTAAAATCATAATCCTTAAATTACTCAAACCATATCCTCTTTCTCATGATTAACTTATTTTTTGTGAATATAAATTTAATATGTTTATGCTCTGTATATATATCACACCTTTCTCTGTAGGGATAATGAGGCTAAATATTAAATTTAAATATTACTACCTACAATTCCAAATCATGTGTAGGATAATTCAACTCAAT
This sequence comes from Viscum album, assembly GCA_963277665.1. Taxonomy (NCBI): domain Eukaryota; kingdom Viridiplantae; phylum Streptophyta; class Magnoliopsida; order Santalales; family Viscaceae; genus Viscum; species Viscum album. The sequence goes on from OY728133.1 coordinate 1,679,485,195, forward strand.
AATTTTCAAATTTCTATATTTAATCTTTAAAACTTCTCATTTTGTATCAATACTGAACCAAGACCCTTCTTTGAATCATCATTTTAGTTGACAAATCCTTCACCTCTATAAGGTAAGGTTAGTAAAGGAATAGTAGCAAACCTTATATTGAGCACTTTGAAGCTTTATTCACATTTGACAACCAATTCCAATGGATCTCTATCACAAAAAAGGCATGGACAATTATTTTATGACTTTAATGTTTTAATTTTCAACAAAAATATCTTCATTAGTGAACACATACCCCAAAAATGACATTTTTAGAAACCAAAATTCACGATTAATAAATATGGATTATAACTTCTTCTGACTAAATGTTTTAAAAAATCATTAAAATATTTTAGTTATCCACGCAACATCTAGAATAAAAAATAATATCATCAGTAAATATTACTAAAACTGGTGAAGGTAATCCTTAGATACTCTACTCATTAAATCAATAAACACAGTTGTAGCATTTGTTAAACAGAAAAGAATTACAAAAAAATCATATAGAACAGTCTGATTTTAAAATGGACTATTCATAATATCTTTCATTCATACCATTGAGCTATTAATAATTAATAAAAAATCTCAAAGATTCAAATTTCTTATTTAGAAATAATATAGGAGACCTCCAATGACGGACACTAGAATGGAAAAAACCCTTTTTCCAATAAATCTTTCAGTTTCTTCCTCAACTCCATTAGCTCAATTGAAGGAGGAATTTGATATGAATGTATTAATATAATAAGATATCGAGGGATAATATCAACAATAAACACTACATAACATTTAGAGGGGTTCTAAAAAATTCTACTAGGAATGAATTTTCAAATACTTTTATGATGAGTATATTTTCCATCTTTATTCCCTCCTTCTGATCCATTAGTTGAGAAAGACCTTCACACTCATCCCTTTCAATTATTTTTTCCATGTCACAATAAGATGCTAAATCCTAAGTTCCATTACACATATTATAGTAAAATACTAATATCGGTTGGTTCAAGAGATTAAAGATAATAACTTCATCTCAAGATTTTATATTGTCCATATAAGTTGAGATTCAGTCCATTCCAAAAATAGTATCAAATCCAACTAAGGGAGGATGTACTCAATTCATAGTTATTACTTCCATAAAAATAATAATATCTCATAATAACCACATTTATTTAATAGAGATGAATGAATAACTGTTGTCATAACATAGAATTAAAAACATTAAACCATGATAATTTAAAATTAATTTCATGATGTAAAAAAATACTCAAATATAATTGATAAAAAAATCATGGAAACTAAAACATAAATTCAAATAAAATGTTTTAAAAAGATTATTTCAAGATAAATACATACCTATTAATAGGATAAGATATGGATGAAACAAAAGAGAGTCTTGTTAATGAAGCAATGATGATTCAATAAGATTAAAAGCTACAAATATAAGTACATATTAACATCAAATACACTATTGAAAACATAAGATATACCAATGTTTTTAAACTATTGGTATAGGTAGGAAAACCATTGGTATAACCTATACCAATGGATTTCCATAGTTTTGTATATTGAGATGTGAGGATAGCCCAATACCAAGGTATCTACATTAACTATTGGCATAAGAATCTGTAAATTACATTATCTCAATTGTTTGAGGTAACTATTGGGATAGATGTTTACCAACAGTTTTATACTGTTAGTTTATATCTCTCATTAAATCCACACCAGTGGTTTATAAAACATTTGTATAGAGTTTTACTAACGGTTTTATAAGAATCATTGGTATATGTTTGTTTTTCATATCTATAACAGTGGTTTAGAATTCGTTGGTATATAGTTCTACATTTCTAGATAGTAGTGTACATCAGTTTTTCCTCAACAATTACCTGCAATAGCAATTACATTGCAGAAAATATAATGTACATAATTCAAAATAACACTAACGAAGACAATATAAAAAATAACACACTGTAAAGCACAACACCTAAAAATACTCAACAAACAATTATAGTCACCAAATGATGTGATACTTGAGTTTGTTTCCCAACCCATTCCCCTCAATAAATTATTAAAGATAAATTAATGATACAGCACATGAACAGGGTGCAATGATCATGGACCATCAATAAATTTAGATAGATTATGAAAATAAATGACATTAAAGCACATATTAATGAAAAATAATTCTAACCATTTTATCTAAGAATTGAAACTACTCCCTATCAAAATAATAATCATCTGGTATTGCGGTTTATTTAATCCAGTCCATATGTGATGCCACTATAGATCATGAAGAGCATTCCACTGAATAGCTTCCTTTAATGTTATTCATATTCAGGTGTCTCTCAGTCCAACATGAAAATGAGAGTAAAGCATATCATCATTTAAGTTATGTTCATCACATACAAGTAATGATGTTTTTTCCAAGCTAGTCTTTTATGGATTCATATAGGCATGAGAATTTGATGAAGTGTAACACTTACAAGTTCAGCTTTAGTCTACCCCAAAAAATCAAAATCATTCAACTGTGTTGAAATCCAAAAGGAAATCACTCATCATATATTGAAACTATTTAGAATCCATCGTTACATTATTGTTTTCATTAAACAAATTTATCATCCTAACATCAATGTGCAGTATTCCAAAACAAAAAAAAATATTCATGCCACCAGAATTCCAAAAAAATCATGTAGAATGGCTCCCATTGTTGTGTCTAATTAGAAAAAGAAATTAGACACTTCTCAAGGGATTAAAAAATCAACTTCTATCTAAATTCAAGTTTCAAAAACATTTGGTAGCTAAATATCTATTCTCAATGAGGCTTGATTCAAAGAGAAAATCCAAATGTTCTATAAACATCTATATAAACAAAAAAAATAATGATGAATACAACACCTGAAAATAAAACTAATACACACCTTAAAAAATACCACATTATAAAAAACACAACACCATAAATACACCTTAAAATACTGACAATATACAACATAATGATAGGGAAAAATACAACATTGGAATGCACAACATTACACTTGAATACATCTAAAAAGAAGGATTGTATCCAGACCAAAATAAGGGTGATATCCATTCCAAAGTGAACACTAGGGAGAAATAAAATTGGATAGATTGTGAAATTGAAATCCATCTGTGTTGTGTTTCTAGTATTGAGTGATGAGTTTAGTATTTAAAACTCTTGAATTATGTTTTATAATAGTTTTTTGATGGTTGGTATTCATTATAATAGACATATTTAAATGAAGGGTTGTAATAAAATTGATTAGAATTATTACTTATATATACATTAATGAAAAAATCCATCGATTTATAGATAAAGGTTTCCATCATTATAACCCTCGTTGTGAGAGACCAATCAACTTGGGAATGTGGGAATGAGACTACATCAAAATGGTCTCCCATAATGTAAGAATCAAAAGAAAATGAATCATAGGAAGATGACTAAGAAGTGGTATAATGAAAATAAATAATCTCAAGTTCTTCATCGAATAGTTTTTGTGTATGTTTTGGTGGACCTTTTGACTCATTGAAGGCTACCTGGGTAGTGTAAAGAGCCATTGGTAATCCATTGAGAGTCTAATAGATGTCAATTTTTTGGAACGTTTTTCCAAAATTTTGTAAAATGATGTGTTTGTGGCCACTTCCACAAGAAAGTCCTTGAGTAGTGGAATAGTGCACGCCACCTTGTCCTTGAAAAGATGTCATGGAACTATAATCTACCATGGAGAAAATAAAAAAGGATCTAAAATAATATTGAACTCAAAAGGAAGATTATAGAAATGGGAGATATTGATTAGCGTTGGAAATTATAGAATATCTACCACATTGGTGGCATAATTGGAAGTTAGACCATGAAGAAGATATAATAGTCCTATCTATCTACATTTGTTTATGTACTTTATTGGTGTCTATGGAATAGTTCATATTCAAGGAGCATATATTGATATGATTTAAATAATTTCTATCACATGAGGATGGATTTATGTTTCATATGAATAAGTAAAATATTTTGAATAGTGTATAAAACACAATTCATATTTTTTTGTTAGGGTACATGAAAGTTACTATACTTGTTTTATGGGTAACCTAATTAACCAACTTTTATATGGAAATTAAAAATAGGGAAAATATTTTAATATCATCCAGTTTCCATGACTTATAAATGGGATAGAATTAAGAGGAAGTATTTACCACTAAATGATAATCAAGTTTCATACCCTCAAGATATATAGTTACTATCTTTCTCTAGACAGAAAAAATTGCATTAGTTAAATGATCATCTATAATACATATGGAGGCTTTGATGAGTTGTATAGGACTAGAAGAATCCTCCATATAACTGAAGGATACTAAAATCATTGTAAAATTAATTTTTAATGAATAATAAATGTTGGTATGGAATAACAGGAAGCACAAAAAAATTGTTCAAGTAACGTCAGAATGAGTGTTTTAAAAAATGTTGTTAGTTACACACAATATTGTTAGAGGGAGATACATCAAGAGGGTGGGAATGTAAGTGAACACAGTTGGAGGGGAGAGGGTGGTTGGGAGATAACATAGAAGGGGGTACTATGAGGGGCCATGTACCTGAGTGCTTTTGGTAGGTTGGGTAGTGTGTTGGAGAGGGTTTCATGGATAAGGATGGGTAGGGTTGTAAAATTTCATTGATAGTATGTAAAAAGAGAATTTATATAATCCATACCTCCATGTCCGGTCATGTATTATTATTTATAGATAAATAAATAAATATACAAGTAAGAACACTAAATAATCAATCCATTGAATGTTCGATCATATATTAAATATACAAATACCCAAATTTGAACTACATTGTATGACACTCTGATTAAAACTATATAGTATTTAGGCTACCCGAGTCAGGGGTAATGTGACCTTCCTAATCAAACATATATTCAGTCACAATAATTCATCAAACATCAATTTTCGGTAATATCCATCAAAAATGTGACAGATAAATCCATCCCTCATCACCATCAAAATCATCACTGTCAGTATTAGACTTGTCCTCATCCTCATCCATGCCCCTATCATCATCCCCAAACTCATACTCAGCCTCATCCTCACCCACATTTTCCATCTCAGCCTCATCCTCTCCCCCATCCTCCACCTCGGCCTTCTCCTCATTACTCATCATCAGCCTCGGTCTTGGTATCATCATTGTCCTCATCACTTCTAAAAATGACATCATCTCAAAGACCACTAGGACTTCCACCTATTTCAATATATAATGAATTCCTTGATGATATATATTCATCACAAGATGTGCTGGTCTCTGGTGGAAGTGATGGACATGAAACATTCACCAGTTTCATAAATTCTTCATTTTCCCTTTCAACTCATTCTTTCACTAGTGTGACCCTTTTTTCAAAATAATCTACCTAAGTCGTAAAATTTTAAAACTTGGTGGTACTATAACTGGTACCTAAAAAGGCCCAATACCTTGTTGGAACTATATTCTTCCCAGGTCGGAAGCGTACTTTGCCAGGGTTCTCATCTCCCAACACCCTTAATGTAAGTGATAATTTGGCCCAAATTGTTAGGTTATTGGGCATCAAGGGCCTCCAAAAAAACCTATTACAAATATAAAGATATTATTAAGTTACAAATATATATTAAAATATGAAATTTACAAAGTAAAACTTAAAATATACTATTGTGTTGGTTCGTTAAGCGCACATCCATATTTTTTCTTTTCTACATGAGAAAAATAGTTTTTCTCGAGGCACACATCCTCCCATATTCAATACCTACCTCTATAATGACATTGAATGTAGGAAACCGTAATTAAAAATAGGTCAACAATAATGAATTTATTAACTAAAATTATGTCAAACATTATAAATCTAATAAATTATAGAAGAAAAATAGAATGTGAAAGTCCTAACGAAAATTAATAAACAATTGGCATACCCACTTCCTCCCATGATCTTCCATCATTATATGCCACAATGTGTGGAGTTATTTTTTAGCATCTATGTTTTTATATTCCTTTTGGATGATTCCTAAATAAAATTCAATAATATAAAAGATATTATTAATGAAAAGAATGAAAAATTTCATTTAAAAACCTCAAATGTGACTAATACCTTAATCTTTGTAGTCATCCAATGAGTAATCATTTGTTGATACAATTCCATCATACAATCATCCATGATAGGAACCTCATCTAACTCTGTGCTAACTCTAGAATGCCATCCAATATACAACTTGTCTTATATATTTACAAAACTAACTTATTTATTTTAGACTTGATGTATGTGCATGCTCACCATCAAGAAAATTAAAACGAATATCACACCAAAATATTTATTCATATAAATACAAGAAAAATTATTTCATTAAATCCAACAGATTTTTTCCCTGTATCTGCGCCCAAGCATTATCCTTGACTTTGTTTTTCAACTATCTCTATGAGAGTGGGGTTACAGGAATGATGTCGGATTATTTGGAAAGCATCACCAAAAAACACTAACATTGTTTCCCTGTTTTGATATAATTTTAATGTCTTCATTATATTCCACCATCAACTGTGTGTAGCGATTCCACACTGCATGCATGCATGTGTTCCCCCATCTCCTATCAGTAGATGTATTTGTTATGAAAGAAAAATAAATATTATATCAATCCATGCTATATTGAAAATATATTATTGTCAAAAACATTTTTAGGGTTATAAAATATAAATATGGAACTCTAATCAATGGGCTCCACTGGATCCGCAAGCAGTAAAAAAACAACCCCTTTTATAGGTGGAGTGGGTCCCAGTGTGTCCTCCATTGTCACAAACTATGTCAGAGTAGGAGTTGAAGAAGGAATGTAGAATCTTAAAGAGAAATAAGTAGAGGGTAAATAATATGGCATGTATGGATGGCCAAATTCATGATATGGATGAGTGGGAATCATTATCAGATATGGTAAATATGGGTGAGGAGGTCAGATGTAAAGGATGTTGAAAACATGGGAGGCCCAAATATCTGGTGTGTCCCTAATGACATAGTGGGATTAGAATGTGTGGAACATGGTATGTCATTGGGAGAGGTAGGATCTAATCAGGTACAAAAACATGAGCCCCTAGCTCTTATACCACCCCCTCGTACAACCAACCTGAGTACTAGGACGACTACTAGGCTGCTCATCGAATAACTAGCATCTCAGTGGTGGATCATGCATAAAATATTAAAAAGAAAATAATCACATGAAATTATATTTTACTGATATATATATATTTGAAATAAAGTACTCAAATCGGGTACTAATGGAGGAATCCCCATCTCAGTCATTTGGTGATTGTTGTTTTTTATCCTTTTTCTTCATTGATCCTCAATAGGTTTCATTTCCTTCATTTGAAACATGGTGGATGTGATGGAAAATCATTGAATAAAGAATTATATCTTTAGGATAATTGTAATAAAACAATTGGAATTAAGTCTAAATTTATAGAGATCATTGTCTTCCAAAATTAATGATCTATTTTTAATCAATGGTATCATTGTAATATTGGGGGTCAATGATATTTTTTATACGGTGTGTATTTTAAAAGGTATCCATCATGGTTTAATGAACTAGAAACATGTAGGTTCTCAATGAAAATGATATAAATCTAGAAATATGAGTTATTGAATGGTTTACATACTTCATGGTATAAAAAATGAGATATATTTACCTTACTCTAATACATGCCAATATTTTCAAGGGATTCACCACATTAAGATAAGAACTTCATTTTAAATTTCCTTCCATATAATATTAATTTTTCTCCCTTAGGATAAAAAAATGGTACTTATTAAAATGTTTCACAAAGTTCAGAAGTGTATGGTCATATAATAAGAAATACCATGGTAAAAAATATACAATATCTCATAGATGCATGCATCAACTTCTTCATATAAAATATAAACATTTTTCTAAGACATTAGAAGGATGGATGTAGGCCTAAAATTTGTTATTAGTACCAATGTATTTATTTTAATGTATCATTGTGATAAGAATATAATGGGTCAATGTTGGGATAATTTCATATCAAGTGGTTTGTGTATACTTGGACATGAATTTAGAAAATTCATTAATTATTACTAAGTGCCTCGCATAGGTCACTTATCCCAAGTGCATCCCACAGGTCACTTCACCAACAAGCCTCACACAGGTCACTTAGCCCATGTGACTCCCACATATCACTTCAACCAAATACCTTTAGGAACTCACTTCCAATTATTTAATAATTCATTTGAATTTATATAAAATGGATTCATTTATCACTTATGATAACAATGGATTTACTTCACCCAAAATAGTGCAACTATAGGTGGGAACCATCAGGTAGACATCACAATTTATAAACATTCTAGTTACCCATGTGTCAAACAAACATGGATAAACATCAAAATAAAAAAGTGAAAAATACATATAAGAGAAGTAATATTGGAAATTTGAAACCAAATCCAGGTCACTAATGACTTTGTAAATGTGTGGTTGCAAATGAAAAATTAAATTAGAAATGTGTGTCAAGGAAGTCCCAAAAGGGTAGGTGGTATTAATACATTAATAATTATTTTTCTTTAAGAACATTTTAGAATATTGTATGTCATTCATGTCTAATTATATAGGAATAAAGAAAATTGTATGGGTAAAAGATGTAATTTCCATTAATCTAGTAAAAAACCATTATATAAACACTTCAGTAAGTAATTATTTGAACTCCCTTTTCGAATAAAGAAATTAGTTTACAAGGTATAATACATCAAAATATGAATATGAACATGACCAATGGTATAAAAAAAATAGTTCTCTTAAATCATTAATATTTTTTAACATGCATAGAAAAATTATAGATGGTGGTAGTGGTTCAGGAAGGGACATTCATTCTCAGTGTGTAGGCTGAAGTATTTGGAACATGCCAATTTCACATTCAGGAATAGTAAATTGAAAACCCTACATAATATAGATTTTAGGAAGATGTGGCAAAAAATAAATGTGGTATATAAATATCCAAAATAAATTTATGTTGAAGATATAACTCAAACTAACCAATTTTAAGTGGAAGAAAATGAATGATTTAAACTATGATGGATCACATGTGAGGAGAAGGATTCGTTGGCTAGCAAGAGAGGAGAGATGTTGTAGGAAAAAACTCATTTGCATCTAGAATGGGAAGGGGGATCACTGATGTATTTGGGGGATACCTATCCAAATTGTTTTTAAAAATCATTGATATATATGTTATATACCGCCAGTTCTTAAAAAATATTTGCATAGACTGATTTTAATAATCATATTCCAACAGTTAATTGAAACCATTAGAATTGGACCAGTCTATCCCAACGGTTTTCAAAAAACATTGGGAAAACTAAATGTTTACATCCCTATAACAATTATTTTGAAAATTGTTAAAAAATATAGTATACAATAACCTTTTCCAAAGGTTTAAAGAAAATCATTGGGATAGGGGCATTGGTATAGATCAGCATTCTAATAGTGATAGTAATGACTAGAAATAAGGTATATGATAGGTGATAGGGTACATTGGGCCCTTTGATTAAATACATCTACCAATGAAAGAGAGTATTATATCATTATACATGTAATATCATGAGAGATGCACCATTGTACTAATAGATCAATGTTCCTTCCTTCACACCAAATTTGGTATTTTTTTCATCACTCACCAACCCTTCTCAAACATCAATTGATCTTAAAATCACCACCCCAAAAAATCCAAGATAATATATATTAAAATTAAAAGAAAACTCAAACTTAAATGTATATATGATAAAAACTACATAAAATCATGAAAACCAAAGTTTAATCTTCTAAAACAGTTAGGGTATAGTGACAAGAACCTATTATGTTTTTATTTATAGAAAAATAAACTATGAAATTTGAAGAATATTAACCTAAATTGATCCATAGAAATGAAACCCAAAAATATATAGTATACTAAAATCCCAAAAATCATGATTCTAATATATAATATCAAGAACATATCTAGGTTATGATAACCATTTAAAAATTATTCTATTATTTGAAATATAACATATCTTATAACATAAAAACTTATTGTCAGTCCAAGGGTATGACTTCACCACTATCACTGTATTTTTTGGATTTCAACCAAAAGAAGTTTCTTGTGACTCTACACATTAATTTTATTAATATCATCACCACATCTACTGATGTAACTTCTTTTATAATTTCAACTTGAATTCCAATATTTATGAAAGGTGAGACTGGAACTTCATTGATCATGCAGGTAATCGTAGCTATGAATAGGGCAATTAAATGAAACATGGATATGATAAAAAATGGTGGGCTAACAACAAGGAGCCATGGGGATATAAAGGGATATTTTATTTAAGTGTGGTAGAATGGAGAATAAGTTGTATTTAAACAATGTAGCCCTAAACAAGAAAATTTAACCTTTAAGTAGAACCCAAACTATTTATACCCCCCTATAAGCCTCCCAAGAATTAATGAGCACACTACACAAGTCTCCCTAGAATTAACAACTACTTTCATAGGATTTGTGCTAGATGAATGGTAAACCCAGTCATTATAACATCTGTAGAAAATCAATTTCATAATTTGGATTCATTGGTTTCACAAAGTAACATGATAATTAATGTAGGAAAGGTAATCACACTGACATCCAAAAACTCATATATCTATATATGGCAGAGATTCCATGTTCCTCCTATTGCATGTTGATCTCATGGTTTTATTCTTTTGGTCAAAAAAATTCTAGTATAAAATGATGAGGTGCTATTAGAGATATTTAAATTGGATAGGTGATCGATGGAGGTATTGACATTATAGATATCCTGATGGATAATGATGTTGGTATTATGGGTGACCTTACTAGTCTTCATCTCGATCTACTAGATGGAATCCAACTTTCCAAAAGGTACATACATCTCGAGGGATGGTTTAGATATTCACTTATAGAATGATCTTAATTTGGGATAAACATGTTAGGAATGATAAGGACAATACTAAGCACATAAATCATGATTATATTTAACCATCTAGGATAGATAAAAAATGTGGCAGGAGAGCCTTTGTTGAGTGCGTTTGTGGGCTTCTGATGTATGGAGAGCCTTTTGGGAAAATGACCTACATTTTAGGTATTTATGTTTATTTGTATTTATATAGACTAGTTATAAATGTGTCCTAGATTTATCAGGGTTCTTCCCAAGTTTGGATAAAGTTCGAAGTGGGCTATTTGAGTTTTTCAGTCCAAACATTCAATTTCTACAGTCTATTTGGTATTTACACATCGTTTAAGGGGTTATACAATGTGTATTTGTCACCTAATAGAATTTTTGAAGTGATATTGTGTATTAAAGGTTTACAGATCATCTAACAATGTTTATGATGTGTAATAATAAAAAATGGGGTTTTTAATAAAATGGTTATGGGTTTTTCGGCATACTTGATCTTCATGGATTACATAACATGTAATGGGATTACACATCATTTAATCATCATGGGTTTATATTTTAGAGTGTTTCATGATTTATTTCTTATTTAATTAATCTTCATTCTTCTATTCTATCGACCTTGAGTATCTCATGGGTTATTTTTTAGATTCCCTCCCTTCTGGATCTCATCATTTATTGATTGATCACCATTTCAGTTGGGTTTGTTCTCTTAATGTGTGTAATCTTTGTAGTTCTTCTTTACTTTGTTAATGGTAATTGAATTGTCTATGGTTATGTTTTTGATGGGTGATCATATAGTTTTTTCTATTGATCATCTATAGTTCCTTGTAGATCCTTGTCTTTTGAAGACTGATCTCTTGGTTTTCAAATAGTATTTTCAATGAAGAATAGCTTTATACCATTTTGACGTTGGTGTTTCTATATAATGGGTTAATGAAATGAATTGATTATCATTCATGGTAAATTATATTGGTTTATTCAATAAATTCAATTGATATGTATTTTTAAGGGACTGATTGTAAATACAAATTTTTTTAATGATGCTTTTCTTGGAAAATAGATTTTCAGGATTTCAAAGTGGGTTTTGAAACATCTAAGTGGATTGAATTGGATTTGAGAATATTTTATAAAATATTGAGCATGTTTTTGAAATGTGTTTAGATATTTGGAACATTTGGAAACATTGGTATGTTGGGAAAGAGACATGGGTATCCTTAGTGTGTGTGGAACCACTATGAGGTAATTATTTTTTGGATTTTTATGGATAGTGGAAAGAATATATATAGTATTGTACCAACGTTATGCATATTTAGACTCTGGAGTGTCTACTATGCAATATCCCACAGTCTAACACCCAATACGAGTAGCGTTTTCATTTATGGTTATTTATAACATAATTGTATTTATCATGGTTTGTTTCTCACTGATTTTTTATATGGGGTTGTATGATATAGCTTCACATGATATGTTATTTCATGGATATTTGTTTACTTTATTACCTCTTTATGCATAGATGTGCTTTCTTTTTTATATCACTTCTACTTTTCATATTCCTAGTTTTATAATATGAAATACTTTATGAAATTAAAAGGGAAACTGATTTACAATTGAATTTTATTTTATGAATATGTTTCATAAAAATGTATTTGTTTTAATGTTTAAAACTATTGAATTCATTATATTGGAACTTATTGGGAATCTATAGTGTTATCATACTTTTCTTTATTACCGCACCCTACATTTTCCTGTGGGTGGTTGTAGATGTTGTATTGAAGGATATGTTAAGGGAAGGACATCTTGTAGCATGTAAACTTCTCCTTTGGTCTTTTCCTTTGTAGTGGGGTGGTTTATAGGTGATTGTGAAGACATGAAGACTAGTTGGTTTTATTTTATTAATAAATTTTGGTTTAGCTAGTTTGGCTTCAATTGTATGGATTTGAATGTAGCTTTTTCTTCCACATAGTACTTTAGTGGTTTGTTCTGTTTTATATAAACTTTACTTATTTTGTTCTATTTCTTCACCTTTTCTTATGGTGGCTGACTCGAGTGAATGGTTTGGTTGACTCGGGTTGGTCTGATACACCCCCCCACACCAAAGCGGCACTACTACAGATCTATCTTTTATTAGTGTGAAAAAAAACTTTTATCTATGTTATAAAATGATGATATTATAAACACAATTAAGAATACCTTGTTACCCAACAACACATTTGATCTACAATTGGAGATGGCGATCGGCGAAGGACTCGGGCAATGGAGATAGGCGCCGGCCGCTAGCGAAAACCCCTAATATGGTTGCGGATGAGTTTGCCCCCCTTTTTGGAGGAGTTAGAGGGGAGGATCTCCATCGACCTCCGATTCCACAAGTGGATTTTGTTCCCTTTTCTAACCCTAGTTATCGTCCTGACTTTCAGTCGATTTCCTTAAGTCTGAAGGTTCTAGATCTGCACCTCTGGATTCCTTGTCATTACCCATCCCTCAGGGCCCGTGTTGTAACTAACCCCAAGCCCGCCTCCCATAGGCCAGAGGCTGGCGATTATCACCAAAGGTGCAAAACCTGTTAAATAGGAAGGCATTGCCTTTATCTAAGAACAAACCACAGAGTAAGCAAGCAGAAGTAAAAACTAAGCAAACTGAGAGTACAAGTAAGTGAGGAAAGTAAAATGGGCCAGTATACAAACCCAAACTGAAAGCAAGTACAACTGGAGGGAAAGTACAGCAACAAAAAAGTAAGTAGCTAGTACGAGCCGTCCTCTGGGAATCCCACTTGAAGGGTAGGTACAGATATCCTCCTCTGCTCCTCGGCTCCATCCGTCCACTCCGAGTACATCTTGTCCAGTGATCTACTTCCAGGTACCGTCCTGCTCCACGGCTCCTACCTCGGTCAACGTTGTCCGTCGTCTGCATCCAACACAATGAAGTGCGGGCATAGCCCGTGCAGGGGTGAGTATACACTACTCAGTAGGGACCTCGAGACTCCCAAGGGTCTCCCAGGATCCAAAAAGGATAACCACAGAGTAAAGATAACAATCACGAAGTAATAACCAACACTTCATAGGTATATGCCCATACATATACCTAAGTCATCATTTCTAGCTCTACTCACGCGCTCAAGTATAACCCAGTCCACACAGAACAGAACAAAAAATCCACACAGGATATCAAGTCAACTCATTGAAGATAAGGACAGAAAGTCAAGACTCAGCTCGCATAGGTATTCCAGAAAGAAGATAGCGGTTAGATGATCAGTTGTAGCCACTGGATCATCTAAGCTGTTGGACCCGCACAGGATCGATAGGTACTAACCCCTGGAATAAGCCACACAGAGTCGGTAAGCGCTGGTCCACATAGAACCGTAGGTCCAAACAGAATCGGTATGTGCTGAACCACACAGAGTCACTGAGTGCTGGTCCACACAGAACCACTAGTCCACACATAACCGGTAGTCATCATCGTCGTCGAACCAAGGGAGGATTCCAGTACAGAAGTCGATGCAGTCGCAGCCAGCTCTAGGGTTCCCGCACACAGCACGCTCGTTCCGGGAGGATCCGATCCACAAGCCAAGGGGTCGATACATCAACTGTCACGTAGATCAGAGTTGATGTATCGCAAAGTTCCATCATGTCAAAAAAAAACTCAACGCGACTGACGACGCGTCAAACGGACGCCCGGTCTAAGAGTTATTGGATTTTTCATCCCAGGGGCCCGGTTGGTTTTTAAGTCATAAACAACCCGAACATACTCCAAATTCATCCAAACCTTGAGCGGATTAATCCAAAAGGTCGGTCTCACCATTAGGAAACCAACAAAGTCGACGGCACGTCAATCGGACGTCCGGAGCTTAAGATTTAAGCGTTTCCGCTCCGAAGGCCCGGTTGGTTTCGTGTTCGAACCAAACCGGCCGAACCCAAAGTTCTAATAAACCCTGAGTATAGTATACCGAAACGACTATCTCGATCCAAGGATCACATCACAACTGACGGTTCGTCAATCGGAGTTCTGTAGCCCAAGATATGGGTGTTTGAACAAGTTTGTCCGAAAACGGGGGGTCTAGGCCCGATCCGACCCGGCCTCGTACCCCCTGGGCCGGCCCGAACCCGGTCGACCCGGCCTAGGTGGAGACCCGGCCCGGTGGCTCGGGCCGGCACAGCGGCATGGCGGCGCAGCGGCATGGCCAGCGCGGCAGCGTGGACAGCGCGGCGGCACGGACAGCGCGGCCAGCGTGCTCGCACGCTGCGCGTGCTACCAAGGAAAGGGGGGTGTTACCCCCTTCTTTTGTGAAAAGGAAGCCCCATTATGGGGCCACGCCATGGTGAAACCGTCGGGGGGTTTCACACCCTGGATCCTCTCTGTAACAGCCGGCCAGTAGGGCCGGCTGGGTTCTCACCGTGGGACCCCGCGGTTCCGTGCCTTCCGGCGCTAGAGGCCGGAGTTCCGGCCGCCTCCTTCGAGCTCTCCAGAAACCAGTTTTTCCGGCCGCCACTTCCAAATTTTCCACGGAATCTGTTCACCACGGCGTGATGATGTCACTCCCTTCTACCGCGGCCCGACTCCAGTCGCAGCCTCGTTTTCAATCAACGGCGCGGTGCGACGGCGCCGCGCTTCTTCATCGCGGCCCGCTCCGGCCGCGTTTCTTTTGTTCCCGCGCGGTGTGACGGCACCACGCCACCTTTTCTAATCAACACAATCATTAAAAAGGGGAGGATAATCGGCCCTGTTCATGAGGTCTGGTCTTCTCCCGTTATAATGATAGCAGTCGGCCAATCGTAAAAACACAATGATGAACTTTCACAATTTTAATTTAATAAAATTGGAAACAACACCCTACCTTGAGTATACGTCGATCAGAAGAAGGCGTCATCATTCGAGGATCATCGCAGTACAGTGTTACGAGGATGATGACGAAGAAGGGGGTCTTCGGCGTTCGTCTTCCTCGAGGGAAGGCGATACTGTCGTCGCTCTCCACATGATTCCTCTTCCAAGCTTGTTCGTCGGTCCGTTGACGATGAAGGTGAAGGAGAAGATCCGTTGAAGAGTCTCGCGTCAGAAGGGGAAGATTCCAAGAAAGAAGTGTCGAGCGTTCTTCATCAGAGTTGGCACGTTCTTCGCATTCTTCGTGTTCTTCGCGTTCTTCGCGTTCTTCGCGTTCTTCGCGTTCTTCGGTGAAGGAGGAGGAGGAGAAAAAGCTCTAGCGCAACGCTTCCCAAACAAAAATAAAATAAGGCTTAGGCATTATTTTATTGTTTTTACCAATGATTTCAAAATTAAAATTTCAAAATAAACCCCAACCTACACAATTAATTTCATGCATGTTGTTAAAATTAATTGGTAGGTTATGTTTTAGTAATTAAAAGGGAGAGTGGAGTTATGAAAATAATGGAGGGGTTTTTGAAAGTTTGAAAGGGGTGGGGCTCGTGCAGGCCCCACCTAGTTAATACTCCTGAGGGAGGTTATGCGGGGGTGGTCCCTACCACCATAACCTCTCATGAGAGTTTATGGTGTGGTGGCCCCCACCTCAAACCACCTTTTGGTGGTTTTAACCACCTCCAAATAAAATAAAATTGGCTTCAAAATTTTATTTATTCCACAATTTTTAACTTCTCCACTCGTACAAACGCAACCGCGGTGAAGGCTCCCTTAAGCAATTATCGGCGTTGCAGTTTCATCAGTGCCCTCGGATTTCGATTCTGAGCACCAGTTCAAAATATATAAAAACCCACTCGTTCGTTCACTGAACGTACCCGAGGTAAACTTCAGAAATTGATTTTGGGCACACCGGGCCTCAGAATCAAGTGCCGTCAAGAAACTGCGGACTCGTAAAAACCCATAGTATTTATGAAAAAAAAATTCCTCAAAATTTTTGGGTCTTTACATTACTCACACCTCAGGGCTTTACGTCCCTGTAAAGATACATCATAAACTAGGGAAACAAATGGGGGTACTCAGCACAAATCTGAGCCTCCCGCTCCCAAGTGCACTCCTGGAGGTTCCCGTGCTACCACCTAATGCACACAAGAGGAATCGACTGCCCACATAGGACCCGCTCCTATCGATCCTCGATCTCCACAGGGACCTATGCAAAAGTCACCCCATCGTCAACGTCTAGCTCTCATGGTCGATGATATGCGTCGGGTCATGCACGTATCTCCTCAGCTGAGATACGTGGAAGTCAGCGTGCACCTTATGCAACTGAGGTGGTAAATCCATGTGGTAAGCCACCTCGCCTATCCTACTGAGAATCTGAAAAGGTCCAATGATGCACGGAGATAGCTTGCCACCCTGGCCAAATCTCCGTAATCCACGTCGTGGTGAGACCCGTAAGAAAACATGGTCACCATCCTCGAACTCTAGCGGTCTCCGCCTCCTGTCAGTATAAGACTTATGACGGCTCTGGGCTATCCTTATCCGCTCCTATATGACCTGGACCTTCTCTGTCACGGCTCGGACCATCTCTGGTCTCACAAGTGCTGACTCCCCGGGGTCTGTCCGGCACAAAGGTGATCGGCAGGGTCGGTCGTACAATGCCTCGTATGGTGCCATCCCGATAGTGGAGTGGTAGCTATTGTTGTACGCAAACTCCACCAAGAGTAGGTGGTCCTCCCAGCAGCAACCAAAGTCGAGGACATAAGAATGGAGCATGTCCTCCAGAGTCTGAATAGTTCTCTCTGTCTGACCATCTGTCTGAGGGTGAAAGGCGGTGCTCAGACGTAGCCGCGTCTCGAAAGCCTCCTGCAGCCCTTTCCGAAGCCGAGAAGTAAAATTAGCATCTCGATCAGAGACGATAGATGATGGAACACCAGGAAGCTTTATGATCTCCTGAACGTAGAGACGTCCCAAGCTCTCCACTGAGCCCTGCTCTCTAATGGGTAAGAAGTGAGCCGACTTTGTGAGTCGGTCAACAATCACCCAAATGGAATCGTGTCATATGGAAGTACGTGGATGTCCAGTCACGAAATCCATAGATATCCCATCCCACTACCACTCCAGGACCTCCAAGGGCTATACCAAGCCTACTAGTACCTGGTTCTCTGTCTTCACCTGCTGACAGGTGAGGCATCGAGAAACGAACTCTGCCACATCCTTCTTCATACCTGGCCACCAGTGTTGTCGTCTGAAATCCTGATACAACTTCGCTACCACTGGATGTTCCGCCAAAGGTGAAGTATGGAGCTCCCTCATCACGTCCTCCTGTAGTGTAGCTGGTACCATGGTACGTCCTCTGAAAAGGATGACGTGCTCTCCTCCTACAGAAAATCCATCAGGTTCTTGTCCAGTGGAAATCTGTGCACGCCGCGTCTCACGGTCAACATCCCCATGATGCACCTCCCTGATCCACTGAAGTAGTGGAGGAGTGACTGTGAATGACTTAGGAGAGGATGTTCCATCTCTATCCACGAAGGATATCTGTAAAGTGGCTAGCTACTCTGTCGCCTCCTCAAGTAGCTGGATGCCCGTCCTCCTGCTGAGAGCATCGGCTACTACGTTCCCCTTCCCAAGAGTATAGACTATCTCAAAGTCATAATCCTGGAGGAACTCAAGCCATCGCTGCTGTCTCAGGTTCAGGTCCTTCTGCGAGAAGATGTACCTGAGACTCTGGTGGTCTGAAAAGACTGTAAAGGGCTCGCCCATCAGATAGTGACGCCACGTCTTCAGAGTGAAGACCACTACTGCTAACTCCAGGTCGTGGGTAGCATAATTCTGCTCGTGCGACCTCAACTTTTGTGATCCATAAGCGATCACAGCCCGCTCATGCATCAGGACACATCTGAGTCTGGTCCCTGATGTGTCGCAGTAGACAACGTACCCAACTCCCTCCTTCGGTAGCCTCAAGATAGGTGCGCTGGTCAATCTCGGCCTTAGCTTTTGAAAGCTCTGCTGACATCTATCAGACCACACGAAGGGTTTCCCCTACATTGTCAAAGCTGAAAGGGGTGCCTCTACACTGGAGATGTCTGGCACGAATCTCCGATAATACCCAGCCAGTCCAAGGAAACTACACACCTCCATCACACTCTTCGGTGGCTCCCAAGCCAGCACTGCCTCGATCTTCGCAGGATCCACTGCAACTCCCACCTCAGAAAAGACGTGCCCCAAGAAGTGGACCTCACGTAACCAAAACTGACACTTCGAGAGCTTACCATAAAGCCGGTGCTCTCATAGTGTGTCCAGTACAACCAGCAAGTGGTAGGTGTGCTCCTCCTCAGTAGTCGAGTAGATCAATATGTCGTCGATGAAGATTACGACAAACCGATTGAGGTAAGGCTGGAAGATCATGTTCATGAGGCTCATGAAAACTTTAGGAGTATTGGTTATGCCGAAAGGCATAACCAATAACTCATAGTGGCCATACTGACATCTGAAGGTTGTCTTCTACACATCCTCGTCTCAAACTCTGAGCTGATGATAGCCTGACCTGAGGTCTATCTTCGAGAACCACCGTGCTCCCCTGAGAATATCAAAGAGGTCGTCAATCCTCGGAAGCAGATACTTGTTCCTCACGGTCACCTAGTTCAGGCGATGATAATCGACACACATTCGCAAGCTCCTGTCCACCTTCTTGGCAAACAAAATCGGTGAAGCCCAGGGTGAAACACTATGTCGAATGAACCCCTTGCCCTGCAAGTCCTCTAACTGTACCCGTAGCTCACGAAGCTCCTCAGGAGCCATCCAATATGCGAGTGTAGATATCAGGGTTGTCCCCGAGTACAGGTTGATGTAGATGTCTACCTCTCTGCGAGGAGGTAGTCCTGGAACGTCGTCAAGAAAAACGTATTCATACTGATCCACCACAACAGGAAAGCTAAGACTCTGCACGTCAACTCCTCCTAGGATGAGGCTAGCGAACTGATGAGTGATTGGTTGTCCTCTCCTCTGCGTGAGTACATCCTATGCTTCAAAGGCTCTCCTCTCGCTGGTGAAGGTGAACCTGCTCCCATCGGTGTGAACACATCATACCTTGCTCCTAATATAGTCAATATGAGCATGAATTGTGGATAACCAATCCATGCCCAAGATGATGTCATAAGTCCTCAACTCCGCTACAAGAATATCCCAGCCGAAGCTATCGCCTCCTAGAGTAAGCTCACACTGTCGGCACCAGTGTGTAATCATCGAGTCTGCTCCCGTATGAGTCTCTAGCTGTAAGGATCGAGCCAACGGCTCCGTCGGAATCTTCGAGCTCCGAACAAGGGCAGTGGCAGTGAAAGAATGACTCGCTCATGTGTCTATAAGTACTGCAACAAGGGTGGAGTAGACACAGATAGTACCTCGAATCATATTTGGTGCGCCATGGTCGTAGGCCTATTCTACCTGAAGCTGAGCCTGCCTCTGTCCTCCAGCTCCCTGTGGTCAGGGCGGACCTCCCGGTGGTAGTGGTGGTAGAGCCTCAAAGCATCGCCCACCACCTGCTGCTCAGCCAGCTCCTCTGCCTCGTCTGCCTGCTCCCTGTAGACTGCCACGGTCTAACCTCTGCCTCTGCCAGGGTGGTCCCTCAACCATCTTCTGCTCCACTACACGGTGGGTTAGCCAGTCACAAGCCATGTGGCCCTACCCACCGTAGGCACAGCACTGTCTGATCCCCGTATGACTGGCTCTGCGCCGTGTGCCCTGCACCTCTGAGCCGGTGTCCTGAGGTCTTCTGCCTGAAGGTCAGGTCTGCCTAGGCCCATGAGTCATCCGTCGACTGCCAGCTGCAGAAGACTCAGTTGCACGTTGCCCTGGGGTAGGTCTCGCTGATGGTGTAGGCTTAGTAAGAAATCTTTCTACAAGAAGGGCTAGCTCCAGTACTCCCGCCTGCGTCGGTATGCTGAGGGAGATTACTCCAACTCTGATCTCATGCCTCAGTTCCTGCTCGAAGGTTTGGGCCTGGAAGAATGGGTCCCGCACCATGTCTGTAGAGTAGTGCGAGAGATCTGTAAACCTCGCTGAGTACTGGGCTACCGACATGCTGCCCTACCGCAGCTTTAGTAGCTCCTGGATGCGCACCGCACGGAGGGTGGCTGGAACGAACTCCGAGCGGAAGAGGCTCTTGAAGTCTATCCAAATAAGGGGAACCTCATCGTGTAACTGGAGCATGAGTCTCTACCATCTACCTGCTACCGCGTGCAGGAGACTGGCTGCAAAGATCACCATGAGGTCAGTTGGTGTCCCTACTAGCCTGAAAACTCGAACCACAGCATCCAGCCAGTCCTCGGCTGCCTGAGGGTTTGTCTCCCCACGGAACCTGGGCGGTCTCTGGTACTGAAACTCGTGAAGTGCACCAAGGCTTCGTGAACTTTCATCGGATGGGGCTGGTATCATCGGTGGCTCGGCGGGTAGAGGTATCGCTGGTGCCCCCACTGGAAAAGGGCCCTGCACCGAGGCCCCGTTGCTCAGTGGGCTGTCATCATGCACAAAGGTCGGAACCCTAGCTGACTGTCGTCGTGGGGTCATCCTGAAAAGAAAAAGGTGCTCCACGGTCAATATAGTATACCTGGTGAGCTAACACAAAGTAATCACAAAGAAAACTTTGAAACACACATGCAATCAATGTTTTCATGCATTGAGTCAGAAATCAGAAGTCAGGATCCTGGTGAATGGATACATTGGTCGCCGCACCAACAATGGACTCCCTGAACTGATAACCACACTCAAATGCCTTTAACACTGTTGCTTCACATAGAGAACGATCGAAGTCTTGAGTTCTATGGTAGAACCGAACTCCTCTGATACTAATTTGTCACGACCCGTCCCTTGGGGCCTGTGTCTTAACTAAACCCAAGCCCGCCTCCCATAGGCCAGGGGCTGGAAACTAGCACCAAAGGCGTAAAACCTAGTAAATGGGAAGGCATTGCCTTTAAGTAAGAACAAACCATAGAGTAAGAAAGTAGAAGTAAAAAACTAAGAAAACTGAGAGTACAAGTAAGTGCGGAAAGTAAAATGGGCCAGTATACAAACCCAAACTGAAAGCAAGTGCAACTGGAGGGAAAGTACAGCAACAGAAAAGTAAACAGCTAGTATGAGCCGTCCTCTGGGAATCCCACCTAAAGGGTGGGTATAGATATCCTCCTCTACTCCTCAGCTCCATCCATCCGCTCCGAGTACGTCTTGTCCAATGATCTACCTCCAGGTACCGTCCTGCTCCACGGCTCCTACCTCGGTCAACGCTCTATGTCGTCTACATCCAACACAACGAAGTGTGGGCATATCCCTTGCAGGGGTGAGTATACGCTACTCAGTAAGGACCCCAAGACTCCCAAGGGTCTCGTAGGATCCACAAAGGATAACCACAAAGGAATGATAACAATCACGAAGTAACAACCAACACTTCTTAGATATATGCCCATACAATTACCTAAGTCATCATTTCCAGCTCTGCTCATGAGCTCAAGTACAACCCAGTCCACACAGAACAGTACAAAAAAATCCACATAGGATATCAAGTCAACTCATCAAAGATAAGGACCGAAAGTCAAGACTCGGCTCACACAGGTATGCCACAAAGAAGATAGCAGTTAGATGATTAGTTATAGCCACTGGATCATCTAAGCTATTGGACTCACACAAGATCGATAGGTACTAACCCTCAGAATGACCCACATAGAGTCGGTAAGCACTGGTCCACACAGAACCGCTGGTCCACACAGAATTGGTATGCGCTTACCCACATAGAGTCACTGAGTGCTAGTCCACATAGAACTTCTGGTCTACACAGAACCGGTAGTCGTCGTCGTCGTCGTCGAACCCACGGAGGATTCCAGTACAGAAGTCGATGCAGTCGCAGCCAGCTCTAGTGTTCTCGCACATAGCACGCTTGTTCCGGAAAGATCCGCTCCATGAGCCAAGGGGTCGATACATCAACTGTCACGTAGATCAGAGTTTATGTATCGCAAAGTTCCATCACGTCAAAAGAAACTCAACATGACTAACAGTGAGTCAAACGGACGCCCGGTCTGAGAGTTATTGGATTTTTCGTCCCAGGGGCCCGGTTGGTTTTTAAGTCATAACCAACCCGACCGTACTCCAAATACATCCAAACCTTTAGCAAAGTAAGCCAAAAAGTCCGTCTCACCAAGATGAAACCAACAAAGTTGATGGCACGTCAATCGGACGTCCGGAGCATAAGATATAAGCATTTCCGCTCCGAAGGCCCGGTTGGTTTCGTGTTCGAACCAACCCGGACAAACACAAAGTTCTCCAAAACCTTGAGTATAGTATACCAAAATGACCGTTTCGATCAAAGGATCACATCGCAATAGAAGGTTCATCAATCAGAGTTCTTTAGACCACGATATGGGCATTTGAACAAGTCTGTCCGAAAAAT
The DNA here is from genome assembly GCA_963277665.1 of Viscum album. NCBI lineage: Eukaryota > Viridiplantae > Streptophyta > Magnoliopsida > Santalales > Viscaceae > Viscum > Viscum album. The sequence goes on from OY728133.1 coordinate 1,679,508,484, forward strand.
GGGGGTCTGGGCCCAATCCGACCCGGCCCAGTACCCCCGGGGCCAGCCCGAACCTGGTCAACCCGACCCAGGTGGAAACTGGACCCGGTGGCTTGGCCTGGCCCGGTGGCTCGGCCCGGCCCGGCGGCTCGGCCCCGCCCAGCGGCTCGGCCCGGCGCGGCGGTGCGGCCAGTGCGCTCGCGCGCTGCGCATGCTGCCAAGGAAGTGGGGGCATTTCCCCCCTCTTTTGTGAAACAGCACCCCCATTATGGGGCCACGCCATGGTGAAACTGCATGGGGGTTTCACCCATAGCTCCTCCCTATAACGGCCAGCCAGCAAGGCCGGTCGGGTTCTCACCACCGGACCCCGTGGTCCCGCGTCGGCGGCCGGAGTTCCGGCCGCCTCCTTCGAGCTCTCTGGCGGCCGGTATTTCCGGCCGCCACTTCGAAATTCGCCGTGGAATCCGTCCGGCTCGGTGTGACAACGCTGCGCCCTTCCTCCACGGCCCGACTCCGACCACGGCCTCGTTTGCAATCAACGGCGCGGCGCGGCGCGACGGCGCCGCGCTTCTTCATCGCGGCCCGCTCCAGCCGCGTTTCTTTTGTTCCCGTGCGTTGCAACGGCACCGCACCACCTTCGCTAATCAACATGAAGATTAAAAATGGGAGGAGAATCGACCATGTTCGTGCGGTATGGTCTTCTTCCGTTATAACGATAGCAGTCGGCCAATCATAAAAACACAACGATGAACATTCACAATTTTAATTTAATAAAATTGGAAACATCACCCTACCTTGAGTATACGTCAATCGGAAGAAGGCGTCGTCATTCGAGGATCGTCGCGGTACGGCGTCGTGAGGAGGATGATGACGAAGGGGGATGTCGGGGTTTTTCCTCCTTGAGTGAAGGCGATGTTGCTGTCTCTCTCCACATGATTCCACTTCCGAGCTTGTTCGTCAGTCTGTTGACGACAAAGGGGAAGGAGAAGATCCATTGAAGATTCTCGCATCAGAAGGAGAAGATTCCGAGAAAGAAGTTTCAAGCGTTCTTCGTCGGAGTTGGCGCGTTCTTCACGTTCTTTGCATTCTTTGGCGAAGGAGGAGGAGGAGAAAAAACTCTAGCGCATTGCTTCCCAAACAAAAATAAAATAAGTCTTAGGCCTTATTTAATTGTTTTTGCCAACGATTTCAAAATTCAAAATTCAAAATAAACCCTAACCTACAAAATTAATTTCATGCGTGTTGTTACAATTAATTGGTAGGTTAAGTTTTAGTAATTAAAAGGGAGAGTGGAGTTATGAAAATAATGGTGGGGTTTTTGAATGATTGAAAGGGGTGGGGCTCGTGCAGGCCCCACCTAGTTAATCCTCCTGAGGGAGGTTATGCGGGGGTGGGCCCCACCACCATAACCTCTCATGAGAGGTTATGGTGTGGTGGCCCCCACCTCAAACCACCTTTTGGTGGTTTTAACCACCTCCAAATAAAATAAAATTGGCTTCAAAATTTTATTTATTCCACAATTTTTAACTTCTCCACTCGTGCAAATGCAACCGTGGTGAAGGTTCCCTTATGCAATTATCGGCGTTGCGGTTTCATCGGTGCCCTCATATTTCGATTGCAAGCACCGGTTCAAAAGATAAAAATACCCGCTCATTCGTTCACTGAACGTACCCAAGCTAAACTTCAGAAATTGATTTTGGGAACACCCGGTCTTGGAATCAGGTGCCGTCAGAAACTGCAGACAATAAAAACCCATAGTATTTATGAAAAAAAAATTCCTTGAAATTTGCGGGTCTTTAAATTCCTCAGATTTTGATCTCGGATTTGGAGTTCACTGAGGCTTCGAATCTCTTGAACATGACCCTGGTGGCTTGATTCAATCGCCAAAGGCCTTCGGTTGATGAGTTCGAGAGATTCTTCTTCAGCAAATGGGATTTGCAGGATCGCGCAGTGGTGGGATTGATCGATAATCTCCATATGATGGTATGCTTTTTAACATAAGAAGAAATAATCTGTGCTTGGGATAGGGCTTCTAGGCGCTGTGGTGGTTGCCGATTCTTCCTCTTCCGATGGTCTTTTGATTTCTACATTAATCGGGACTCGCGCTTTGTCACCAACTGGGTTCGTTTTTCTCATCTTCCATTACCCTTTCAGAACCATGTGATTATCCATATGTTAGGAAATATGGTGGGGCGATTTTTGTGTTCTGATGATCGCACATCATCACTGAGTCATCCTGTCAACCCGCGGCTATGTGTTGAGGTGGATGCTTCGAAGGCGCCAGTTGATTGGGTCTGAATCAAGGTTGGGTAAGAGTTTTGATGGATGCAGGTGGTGATTTTCGAATCCTGGGTTCATTACTGCTCGAAATGCAGTCATCTGGGTCACCGTGATGAGAAATTTAACAATAGAAGCAATTCACTTCTAGTGAAGCGCAACAGGGGAAATACTGGTCAGGGGCATTTGACTGTTTTTGTTGAAAAGTTGGAAATGGAGTGGATGGTTTGGACTTGAGAAACCCATCGGTATCTATGGTGATTGGGAGGCTGAAGCAGAATATCAAGGTGGGTGTGAGTCATGTGGATACTGATTCTTCTGGAGGTGGCACGGATATAGCAGTGGAAGGTCCTGAGGGAGGGAGTGCTACTAATGCTCGGCAGAGGACCGGCGGGCTTGAGCAGGGGGCTGATGGTGCTGGGCATAGTTCTACTAGTCTGAAGGGGGGGAGGATGAATTTGAACTCGGATGGCTGCGGGCATGCATTGGATGCCATTCCATGTCTACAATCTCAATATGAGGCACTAGAAAGCACTATTGAAATGGGTAATCAGTTCTATGTATTAGCGGCGGGTGAAGCTTGTCAAGTGGAAATGGGTGAGTTAATTCAGGGGTGGCAATGATTTGTAGTGTGTTCCAGCTGATGCAGGGAAGGGAATGGAGCTTAGTTTGGAGACTAAGGGGCAATGTGAAGATCAGGTGGAGGTGGTCACTTCAAGGAATAAGTTGCAGCTTGTCTTGAGTGATGCTCCAGTGAGGATGGATGATGGACAGGTGCCCAGATCACAGCCGCCATGTTTGGTAATGCTTGACTGTAACAGGTGTAATGTTCAGGACGAAGGGGTGGGTGATGGCTTCCAGGATGATCAGTTTAATGGAAAGTGGGGGAATGTCTCAGACAACGACAAGGAAAATGTGACGGTGATACCTTCCTATTGTGAGGTCCTCAAGGATGAGATGAGGGAACTTGGAAAGTAGGTGGCCAACCGAAAGATGAGGAAGGACTATTCTGAGTTGCTGTAACCGCTATCCACTAGATCTTCTATCAAACAATCACCGCAGAAGCAGATCTCATTGAAGAAATTAAACCTTAGGAGGAAGTATGCCAAGATTCTACAACACTATGAAAGCACGAAATCGGAGACGACCACTGCAGAAGGAGGCTCGAATATGGGTTGTGATGGGTATGATATGTAGGATATGTAATCGACTTCTGAATTGTGGCTTGTGCAACACTTTAATTTTTGTTTTATTTAATAAATAGTCAGGAGCCTACCTCTGATGGACTTTCCTGGTTAAAAGTATATCATTTTTATCACCTCTAGAAAAAAAATACTCTCTTAAACACTCCCTTTATTTGTGCTAAAAACAATGATAATGTGAGGCTTTATTAGAAATACTTTTTTGACCACATTTAAGTTCTGATAAACACCCCTTTATCTGCACTAAAAACTGATAAAACATGCGTTTTTCATCATTGATATTTTTTTCAACGCTTCCTACCCACCCGTAACCATTATCAATGCTCACCCCCAGCACCCACCACCCCCCAACCCTGCCTATCCCTAGATTTACAAATGCCCCCCCCCACCCTTCTCCCATAACCCTTTATCAATGGTACCCCACCCTGACACTTGCAAGCACCTAACTGGATTTGAATGTATGGCCTTCACCTTCATGCCCCATGTTCCCTTACACTCCTCTTTGTTATTTTTTTATATGTTTTATAATATATCTATTTATTTTTATATATTTAGATACATATTTTTTATCCATATATTTATTCATATACTTAAATATAATCATATAGTTATTTTTAAATACATTTATAAAATATTTTTGTCTATGTATTAGTGTGTGTGTATTTACATTCATTTACATACGGAATATATTAATATTTATTTATATATAAATTATAATACACACATAGATATATATTTGTTTCTTAATATAGACACATGCATTCATATTTATATATAAACATTATATATACATTTTTATAGTTATATATACTCTCATACATTTAATGTTTAAATAAAATTAATAATTATTATTTATTTTCATATTTTTAATATTTTAAAAAATAGTTTATTTGTAAATATGTTTAAATATTTTTTATTCAATTAAATTTATATATATTAATATATACAAATATGGGTATATATATATATATATATTTAAATAAAATGCAAAAAAACAATAAAATTTGAACATCAGAAGTTATAGTCGTCCAAAGTTCAAGTCGTGTTTTCAACTTATCATAACATATTAAATAATTTTTATGTTTTTCATATCTCCAAATTGTTATTAAATGTTCATTACTCAATACTAATTATAAAACAATTAATTAATATTAATTTTTAATTATATTTTTATTAATTTTTTCATTCAATATATTATATATTAACTGTAACTACGTATTCAAAATTATATAAATAATATTTATGAAAATGTTATATATATATATATATGTATCTATATATTTATATAAATATATTTATATTCATATATTAAAATATGGTTTTTAATAAAATAATTTTTTTAATATGGACACCTTTTATCAACACTAAAAAACATTCATAAAGTCCCCCTAAATTAGCACGGGTTAAGGCCCCTTTTATGTACACTAAAAATAGTGATGATAAATGGGGTTCTTTATTCATCATTTTTTAGCACTCATAAATAGTTTAATTATCAAAACATTTCTAGCATTGATAAATCTTCTTATGTGTAAGTGTGATTTTGTATTAGTGGGGGTATCGAATCTTGGGTCTTGAATTTACACTATTGAGAGTGGAAAATTGTTCTTACCACCCTACCATGGATAGTCAAACAATTAAATTTCGTGATTGTGAAATTATGATTGGAAGTCACAACTAATAAGGCTCAATCCCCTAATAAGAGGAACCAAGTGAAAGACCCTAACCACTAGGTTACCTTAATGGGGACAAAAATATTAATATAATGGATAAAAACATCTATGTTCATGATTATATATTTATATAAAACAACATGCATATAATTCATGTTGTTAATTCATTTCAAAGAGATTAAATGACAACATGTAATAAATTCATGTTGTTAAATATAAATTTTAACAACATAAATAATTTTTCATGTTTTTATATATGATTTTTAATAACATATCTTAAAGGGTTCTGTTAATGGTGTGTGGTTAAAATCTTGTTTTCCTATAATGGGACTTCATCCATTTTTCTCCAACTTTTCACATTAATGAATCCACATAGGCTTGTCATTTTGAGGATGTATTGAAGTTAAATCTTTATTCTTAGGTTAGACTCTTTTGTTTACCCACATTTACAAAATTGGAAAACAAATCCCTAATATCTTAAAAATATTTGGAGGAATAAAGAAGGAATATAGTGGTTATTAGTAGACTAGGAAGAAATAATAAGAGTAAAGATTATGATTATCACTGAGGTATTAAATGACTAGAGAATTGAGTAAGTAAATTTTATTCTCTTTTCTCTATAGTATAGTCATCATTATAGTTTTATTAGTGTGATTGGAATGAAAATTCCCAATCTCAATGGACTATTGATTCAAAATCACATCATTATTATGGAAAAACATGATATTATCAACTGTTTTGTTAGTTAGGGTCTCATAAATATAAGGGTAGATGTTTTTATTCAAATAAAACATGTTGTTTATGAGTTATCATACCTTATTATAGTATCAATAATATTTTTCCTGAAATTTCAAGTCACATAAGTCAAAAAGATTCTTTGGGTAGGCTCATAGTAGAGATGCTTCTTAAGGGAGTTAGGAGACTCATGGTTAAGATTATAACATAGGTAAGAGTTAATTATTTAATACATTGTAGATATTGAGCGATCTTTGGATATTAGTGGTACAAATTTGGTCACTTATACTTTTAGAGTTTTGTTCTTTACTGATGCATCACATTTGTTTATTTCTTATTTTTTAGTGTTTGAATTGGAAATGGATATTTAATTGTTTTTGGGTGTAATGATTGTGGATACTCCATTGGGAAAGTCTGAGGAGACCATTTTGAGGTGTTTATATTGTGTTAATTTTATTAATAGATTTAGACATTTTGAGGATTATTTATTTTGATGGTTAATGGTTTTTATTTGATAATATTACTGGATTGTTCAACACCTTTTTTGGCTCACATTGACTGTTATTGAAGATGAATGAAAGTTTATCCCTCTTGATATGAGTATTTTTTGACATAGTCATATTATCATGCAAGTAGGGATGACTTTGAGTAATGTAAGATTATGAAGATTTCTACTTATATTGTTGGGATGGTCCATGGATCATCTAAGAACAATATCAGTGTTTTTTTACTCACATAGTGGATCAATATCAGTATGTGTTTCCTTGCAATTTTCTAAGAATGTTCCCAAAGATAGAAGTGGAGTTTTGATAGACTTGTTATTGAGAAATGAGCATGTCTTTATCAATATTTATCGTATATCTCCAGTTTATCTTAGAGAAATGATGTTTTCATTACATGTTCATGAATCAAAAGTTTCACACACTTTTATTTTTGAGGTGTATTTTGTAGAAATTATAACATTCCATGTGTTTATAAATGGTTTCATTATGTTTTAGTTATTATCATAGGGAAAGGGTCATGATTTTAAGAGTTTGTGGTGGTTTAGGGCTAAAGTTTTATTAAAATAAAGCCATTATGTCACAAATATGGGGTTTGGTTTGGTCATGGTCTTACCTAATGCTCAATTTATAGTGCATAATATCACAAAAATTGTGGTTGTGCCATGATTCATATTATTACTCTATAATGCGTTAGGTTATGTTACAATGAGTTTCCGCAAGGTATGGAGACCTCTGTAAAAAATGGTATGTTTCACAATGGAGTGGTGGGACCTACCACAATATAACCCTAGACAAGTGCATTACACCATAACTGTCAAGGTCAAACCACCGTCAACCTTTTGGTTATTTTTTCTATAATTTTAATTTAATTGATTATGTAGGGTAAAACTTAAAATACCCCAACTTATTTCTCTCACCCACGCATAAAATACCCCCCCCCCCTATTGACCCTCTTTTTTAGTTCTCCATGATCTTTCCCCCACACCCCTTTTCTATTTGAAGTATCATTCATTACAATCATTTTTTTGGGTAAGTTTAACACCATATAAACCCTAGACATATATTTAATTCAATGTTTCTCTTCCTCTATATACAATCCATGATTTTGGGGTGGTTTTGAAGGTTCTTGAGTTCTAGTTGATTTGGATTGTATTTTACACTATCCCATGGTGGTTTTTCTCCTAGTAGGTTGAGGTAGGAATTCCGTAACATTTTTCAACATTTTATGTTTTTAGAAAAGTGTTAATCCATGAAAGTGCATTCATTGCATGATAATTCTTCTTACATAAATATAAAAGTAAATTGGTGGGTCTAAATATATGGAATTGGCCATCTGTTGAATTAATATGGGAATACTATTGTTAGTGTGGAATAATCGTAACATTTTTAGTGAAATGAAATAGGGATAAACTTCTTGTTTATATAGGAACAAGGTGAGATTTCCAAGGTTTTTTGTGGTACTTTAAGGTATATATCATTGTTTTATATTATATGTGCCTAATTCATTTAATTTGGAAGGCATTGAGGATGCTAAGGGCTAGTATAAAAGAGTTGAGATAACTATTGTAGGAGTATCCAATGGGTCAAATCATTGTGATTTTGTTAATTAAATGATGTATTATTTGGAGAGGTTTTATCTCAGTGGTCATGGGTGTTGGTTTTAATAGCTCTGCTACCTGTTTTATGTTTTTATGGTTGTACTCCTGAGACCTCACCTTGAGTGATAGGGTTCTAGTATGAGGTATAATTAGGATGTATCAACATATGTGATTGGGTGTGGGTATCATACATAATTATTGTTGGGTTAAAGACCACTTTCTTATCCTTTATTTTAAAAATCAAAATACACATAATATATGTTTAATCAAACTTGTACTATTTTTTATATTTTTTAAGTGCAAGTTTAGTGAATGTTATTTTTAATGACTAATGAAATTATCAGATCTATATATATTTTGATATATTGAGGTGTTAGGATAAATTATTTTTAGTGAATATTAGTATAGTTTTATGGAATGCAGAGTTAAGAAAATAAGATTATAGAGTTTAAAGCTATATTCATCAGATAGTAAAAGGGAATTTATTATGTTGTTATAACTAAACCTAAATAACTCAGAATCTGGCCATTGGAGTTTGTTATAGAAGACTTTTATTAATTGAAATTCAGGATTTTTGAAAGGTAAATATATTAATATAGTATCATCATGGAACTTATATGAGATCCTTTGATAATTTTGAAGTCTATAATAACTTATTTTATATAGTGCTGCTAATTATTGTTTTTATTTTAATGAGTTTTTCTGAAAATATTTTTTTGGTGAGAATTTTATTGTAAATATATTAGTATTTTTCGTTGTATTGATTCTTTTTCTAGTCCTTCATGATAAGGAGAATATAGGGCTAGAAGATATATTATCTGATTAGTGTGATCGAGGTCTTTTAGGGATATGAATACAGTGCCCTATTGTAAGATCCCATATTTTTTAGGGTATGTCTCTCTCTATGTTTTTTTACAAATTTTTATTTCATGTGAGTTTTCCCCCATCTTTAATCCTTTGTGGTCACGATTCATCAGGGAAACCTATCATTTGAATAAACACACTCATTGGTTGTGAGGAAACTTGATAAGAACAAGAGGGGATCCATGTGGAAAGCCTTATTTTGGAAAATGACATAATGTCCAGAGATGTATGGTTTTCGGAATTAATGGATTCTTAGTATAAATTGGTCAGGTGTTACCATGGGTTCCTAGTATGTTGAGAAAAATTAAAAGGGGTTTCAATTGTTTATAAAAAAAATTGGCTGAAACCCCATATTCAAAACATTTAAACACTGTGTAAATAGATTACACATCATGAAATGTTTAGGTGTTTTTTTAATATTCATCTAAGGGGAAGGGTTTTTCAGAATATCCCACTAAAAAATTACATGATATGTAACTAAATTACATTTTATGTAATTCCCCAAACTATTATTTTAATGTATTCTATTGGGATAATTTTTTCATACACCCAAATGCACTTATTCTCCCATATATGTAGGGTAACCCTCTATGTGATTTTGGAGTGCCAACCTCCATTACGGACGTCCTAACAACCCTATGATTCCCTCACAAGTGGTTTTGTTCCATTTTTTATTTATATCCCTTATTTCTCCAAATGTTTCAGTATAATATATTGACCACATGCATTTTCGGTTTTGATCTTGATCAATTTTTATATAGGATCCCTTTTCGATCATCTACACCTTCTTCCTCAAGAGTGTTTGTCATTGGAAGCATTGTGTTCATCATTATTTAAGGTAGGGGTCTAAATCATAACCCTATGCTTTTATATTTTCCATGTATATTCAATAATTTGATTTCTCAAACGTAATTTTATCTTAAATTATTAAATAATGAATGGGATTATTCCATAGAGTTTGTTGGTTCCAATTGGGTTTTCACTCAGATTCAAGATACCCATTGTGAGAGAAAACCTTGAATATAATTGAATTGGCTAATGGATTAAATTTGGTATAACATGAAAAGAGGCCTTAGGTGATTTCTTGATATAAAATCCATACTTTAGGGATTACTACTTATTGATTTCAGTGTTGATCAATTTTGATATAAATGAAAGAGGTAGCAGAAGGACAAATGGTGATTCTCATAATTAATCATTCAGGCTTATGATGTGATATAGCGATATCCATTCTATTATGACATGTCTTTTAATCCTTGCTAAAATTATTATATATCAGGCATGGCCCTGGCACATGCACACTTATATGTTATAATATGTATATTAAGAGAGATTGGCCCAGTCCCATGTTGTAATGCTTATAGGTCTTTGATTCTGATGTTGTAATGCTTATAGGGATTTCACCCAGATATGGTAATGTTTTTATTTAGTTATATTGGCCCAATCCAATGGTCTAATGATTACATGAATTTTACCCAGATGATGGAATGATTATAGGTCTTGAACCCAAATTATTGTGTTACTTTACCATGGTTATATGGTTGTGGTTTTCATGGTTGTCAGACATTCTCAAAGATATTCTGACACGACATAAAATTAGGTTATGTTACAATAGTAATATGCTTCTAGTTGGAATGGTTGTGAGAAATGCTCATAGGTATTCTGTCATGAAACTAAAGTAGATTTTTTTGTATTTTATTAATTATTGAATTAATTAATACACACGTTTATCACTTTATTTCATACACATATTATCAGACTTTTTTTTCTAGATATCATGGTAAAAAACTACAAAGCTATATTCACACACTATTTGGGTCTATGTTTGGTGCTAAAGTAGACTACGTGGATGTAGGTTTGTACAAGGGAGAAGGACCTTGTAATTGATTGTTTCTTGCTAGATGGGATGGAGTTTTAGTGGGAGGACTAACATGGGGTTTGGGATTTGGGACTTTTTAGTCATTATTTGTGCCTCAAAGTCTTTAATTTTTATTGTTTATAGCATGAAATTTGGTTACATTTCATTACATAAATACTTTATTCATATTATTATTTATTGGTTTATTCAGTTGTCCTTTATTGTTGGTTTCAACTATGTTTCTACTCTAATTTATTATGTTTATATAGCTTATTTGTACTACTATGAGACATCATACCATGGGGTATAGTCTCCCCCATTATAAATTTGACACCACCACTACTATTCGATGGCCTTTGGCATGTGAGGAGGTGCAGTTAAGGTCTCGTAACAAACAATTTTTGTCCATGTGTGTGAGTTTCAGATCAAGGGATGTTACAAAGTGCTATCAAAGGAGTATGTTTTCCTTCATTCTATATTTATTTTCTAGTTTGGATGGTAGAAAGGAGACTAGGATGTTTTGGGACTTGGTAAGGATCTGTTTCAAGGGAGTAGTTTACCTATGTATATGGGGAAATCTGAGTGCTGAGGGATGGGATTGCAATTTGTACTATGTGATTGTTATAATTGATGTTATTTCACCTTGGGTGATTCACATGTTGTGGGAGGTTATTATTCTATGATGTTTTTTATTCTTCAGATTTTTACTCATGGACTAGTATGGCATGAGATGAGTATGCATGCATCATAATATACAAATATAGATATATATTGATATACATTACTCATGATAGGGAAATTCTTATTGACTTGTGATATATATTTTCCTATTAAAATGTGATATGATATATCTGTTATACCTAATAAACAAAATTAATTTAAATTTCATGCTAAAGAACTTGTAATCTATGCTTAGAGGGACCTATAGTCAATGGTTCTCAGATGAAGTCACCTGTTGAGGTTGTCCTAGTTTTTCCCAATGTTCAATGGTGTGAATTTGTCTTGCAAAAAATTCTTCTTCACCATATTTGACTTGATCATCTGGATAGTGGAAATTAGTATGCTCATAACAGAACTGAACAAGATCTTCCTATAGTTCATGTGGATAAAATAGATTTTTAGATTCACAATGACTTCCTAATTGTCTTGTGATCTATAGAAAGAGGGATTGTTCATATTGTGCCTTTTATGTGTGAGCTTAGAATAGATTTTTAGTAGGAGCATCGGTATATGTTTAATGGGGAAGGAGAACTCCAGGTAGCCAAGTTTTAGATCAAGTATATCTAGATGATCTTTAATAATATCAAGAAACCCATGGATCTGACATATGAGGAATGAAACATTGAGGAATGAAAAATCTCATGAGTTCATGCATCTAACATATGATGGAATGTTAGTGATGGACTATGTTTGATGTTTCACTGACATGTAGATATTTACGCCATATTTGGAAGCTGATGATATCTTCGGGGTGAGATATGTTCAGTATGGTATTCATGATGAGATCTGATCATATGTGAACATTTTCTTTTTGAGCAGTTTTAATGATGTGAAGAACCAACAACTCATCATTAAAGGGCATATGATAGAATCCCTGAGTAGAAGCTAGGCTATTTCAGTATGAAAAACTGGGAGATCTTATTCTAGTAGAAAAAAGTGACGCTATAATAGTTTTTACCATATTAGTAGTGGAAATAGTATTCAGGGAAGTGGACATCAATCTCAAGAACATGTTTCATTGTAGTTATATCAATATGGACGGTTTGTCCACAAGCACCCACAGTGTCCTTAACTGGTATTTTAATGTCATAATTATGGTAGATTGGTCTATCTTCAAGTGTTTTTTATAAACATTTCATAGTATACCAGTGGCAGTGGATTAGGATAAGTACCTCGTCCAGGAAGTGGAGCAGCTAGCCCTCAGCAGGCTGGTATCTAGATTCCCACTGGTCGTTCAAGCCTTGGTAAGGAATGTGGTACCCTAGTGTGGGATAATTAGTAACAAGTAGGAGAAATGGATCAGGGTAGTCAGTCTAGAGACAAGGGAAGAGAGACAATTTAACTTCATGTTATGAAGACTGCACTGGCTATCATGGATGCAGGGCTTTCTACCATCAGAGGTGCGATTCTTATATCACCTACCTTATCTTTTATTTTGTTTTATATATGAGAATCCCATTTTTCATTTATTTTCTCTTTTTGAAAACATTTTGGGCTTGGTTTTGGAGAGTTTGGATGCTTCCTTGACCATCGACACGCTTTTAGTAGTGAAATTAGATAATATCAAATGTTTCAAGCCAATTTCTCTGGATATTGATGGTTATCATTTTGTTTGGGAACCATTTGTGCTTGAAATGATAGGATTAAACTTGATTATTATTATGGATTGGTTAGTTATATACCAGACTTATATTGACAGTTGTAGGAGGATAGTTACCTTCCTATCCCCAAAAAAAGAATTTATTTTCACTAGGGAGAGTGGGATCTTCATGTTAGTCATATAGGACCATTTCAATGTAGATTTGATTTTATCGTGTCTCAAATAGTCGGTCATTCTCTTAATGATGGTGTAATGTAGAATGATTATTTTATTCTGGTGGTAGACCATTTTTAAGATGTTTTTTTACTATTTCTTTGACTTACCACCCGAGTGAGAGATATATTTCATGATCGAGTTGGGGACAGATGTAATGTAAGTTTCTCTCTCACCTTACAGAATGGAACTAATAGAGCTTAGGGAGTTGAATGTCCAATGGGATGATCTAGAATCTAAAGGCTTCAGGTGAACTAGTACATATCCTTGGTGTTCTCTAATTCTCATCTCTAAGAAGGATGATGGGTCTTTTTACTTAATTATAGATTATCAGAGGTTGAACCAGATGAAGGTCAAGAACCAGCATCCTATTCCATGAATTGATATTATTTTCAACCTATTAAAAGGTTATAAGATATTCTTAAAGATTAATTTTAGATCATGTTACCATAAGTGATGATATCGATGAACATACCTTAGAATTCTTTTAGAAGTAGTAATGGCTTTTGTGAATTTTTGTTGATGTAGTTCGGGTTGACTAATGCACTAGTGATATTCATGGCCTTGATGAATATGAACTTTAATTATTTTTTGGACTAGTTTGGGGTGTTTTTTCAATGATATCTAAGTTTAATCCCAATTATAAGATGATAATTCCATCATATTGACATTATTCAGAGTACATTTAGTAATCATTTTCATTACACCAAGTTAATAAAATGTAGTTTCTCGATTAATAAAGTGAACTTATTAGGTCATTTCATCTTAGAGGTATAATTTTTGGTCGAACCTGAGAAATTCATAGTAGTGTTATCTTGGAAAAATTTCAATAATTTATTCGATATTCAATTATTTTTGTTTTTAGTAGGTTATTATCGTTGATTTATCCTAGATTTCTCCCGTTTGGCAGCACCGATCGCTGTGATGACTAAGAAAGAGGTTTAGTTTATTTGGTATAATTATTTTTAGAGATAATTTTAGGAGTTGAAAGGTAGGTTTACATCAACACCTATTCCCATTTTACTTATGATGGAAAAATAATATATCGTGTACTGTGATGCATTCGCAGTTAGACTCAAATCATTTTTTATTTTGGAAGATCGAGTGGTTTCTTATGCCTTCAGGCAGCTGAGACATCATGAGGGGAATTACTGACCTCATGATATGGAGTTAGTAGTAGTGGTACATGCCCTGATATGTTAGAAACACTATGACATGGGTGAGAGGTTTTTGGTATACATGGACTACAAGAGCCATAGGTACATGTTTTCATAGCAAGACATGATCCATCATCAATGGAGCAGGGTTGAGTATCTACAGTCTTTCGACTTCGAGTTGGCTTATACATAGAGAGAGGGAAAAGTCATTGTGGATGTGTTGAGAAAAAATACACAAGAATTAGTTGTATGATAGTCTTGTAAGAAATAGATGATAATTGTTCGCTATCTAGACATGCATCTAGATTACCAAGAGTCTTGGGGATAAGTAGCTATAGATTTGCAATCTACTATACCCTTTATTTTGTACCAGAATAATACTGAGTAGTATTCTAATCCATAGGAATAAATTATGAGAGACAAGTTATATAGTGGGGATACACCATAAAGATAGTATCTTAGAAGTAGAAATTATCTTCTCTCTCATGGCCGAGTATGGGTTTCTATAGGCTTACATGAGAATCTGATGGGTGTGTTTCGCGCTTCTAGACTGGTGATGGATTGTAGTTTGAAAAGGATATTTTATGATCTATGTAGATAGTACTGTTGGTATAGAATGGAGAAGGAGGTAGTAGTCTTTTTAGAAAGATGTTTCACTTTTCAATAGGTTAAAGTTGAGAATCAAAGGAAATTAGTCATTGTTGTTATGTGTTTGACTTGAATGATGTGGTTTGGTTGCACAGTATTCCCAGGATTATAATTATTGATAGAGATCCTCATTTCATGTTGTGTTTCTAGAAGGATCTTCTGAAGGATCTAGGATCAAGGTTTCTTTAGAGAACAGCATTTCATCCTCAGACTAAAGGTCAATATGTGTGGATTATTCTGGTTCTAGAGGATATGTTATGAGCCTGTGTTTTGGATTTTAGTGGTTCATGGGAGAAACAAATCGAAATCATGGACTTTTAATATAATAATAGAATCTAGGAATAGATCTAGATGGAATCTTTCGAGGGATTGTATGGAAGGTTTTTTTGTTATCCTGTTTTTTGTATGGAGGAAGGTGAGTCTGCAATTATTGGGCCTATTCTCATGTAAGGGACATCAGAGCAGATTCAATTTATCAGACAGTGGATGGTGACCACATAGAGAAGGTAGAAATTTTATGTTAACCATCTAAGACAACCTATGTAATTTGAGGTTTGTCGTTATTTTTTCCTTTAAGAGTCACCTATATTGGGAAAATGTGGTATAAGGAAAGAGGGATAGCTAACACCCAGTTTTGTAGGGCCGTTTGAGATAGTGGATAAGATCAATCCAATGGCATAACATTTATCCCTTCCACATCACTATAGTTCCAGGCATGATGTATTTCACGGGTCACAACTTCAAATATATCATCCAGGATATTCCCATATGATAGATATAGAATCCATCGAGCATTGTGATGATGTGTACTTTGAGGATCTTTATATACATGTTTTGTATCATAATGAGAAATATCATTTGGGTGGGACAATAACATTTGTTTGAGTGTAGTGGAAGAAAGGGTGAGTTCATGTTGATACCTAGGAGATGGATTCTGATATGTAAAAATACATCCTAGACTTATTCACTAAGAACTCAGAGTGATACTTGGAGCATATTGGGGATGAGTTGTTATATTGTAGGGAGGTTGTAAGATTATCTATTTTTTCATGTACATCTCCCTATTCTTTTTTCAATAATTTTTCTTTTGGTTGATTTTTCCCCATATTTAAACCTTTGTGTTCATATTTCATCAGGGATACCTATCATTTTAATAAAATAGTCATGGATTGTGAGGAAAGTTGAGAACAACAAGAGATGTTCCACGTAGAGAACCTTGTGAGAGAAAATGAATTAAATTCCAAATATGTTTGAATGTTTCAATCAATTTATTCTGGGTATAAATGGGTCGAGTGTTATCATGATTTCTTGGTAAGTTTATAAGATTTAAATAGGGTTTGACTTTTTATAAATAAAATGGGTTTAAACACATATAAATAACATTTACCTTCCATGTAAATGCATTTCACAATAGTTCAGGTGTTTTTTTTAATATTTAGCTGAGGTGATGGGTTTTTTTACAGAACCCACTAAAAATAATTACACCGAATGTTAATAAATTACATGCCATGTAATTCATTGAAATTTGATTTTATGGTAGGTTGTGGGGTTGATTTTTTTCATTCAACTACATTCATGCCTTCTCCTCCCAAACTTGGGAAACCCTCCAAATAAGTTTTGAGTCCCAATGTCCCTTCGAGACATCCTGATAATTCATTCAATCTCTAGTAAGTTTTTTTTCTCCAGTTTTCCTTTCTCTTCTTTATTTCTCCAAATGTTATGGTGTGATATCTTTATTGTGTGTTGTTGGTTTTGATATTCATTAGCTTTGATCTAGGATTGATTTTTAGATCATCCACACCTTCTTTGTTATGAGTGTTTGTCATTGGAGTCATTGTGTTTGTTTTCATTTAAGGTAGGGGTTTATAAATATTAACCCTACTGTTTTATATTTTCCATGTATATGAAATATTGTGATTATTACAATGTAATGTGTGCCTAAATTAATTAAATAAAAAATGGGATTATTCATTGTAGTCTTTTTGTTCTAATTGGGGTCTAAACTATCATTGGGATACCCACTGGGTGAGAGAACCTTAAATATAATTGAATTAGATAATGTGTTACGGGGTGTTTAGCAGGAAATTATGTCTTGAGTGATTTCTTGAAATATAATACCTATGTTATGGATTATTACTTATTCATTTCACTATTGATCAATTTTGATATAAATGAAAGAGGTAATTGAAGGACAAATGTTAATTCACATACTTAACCATTGAGGGTTGTGATGTGATACTCTCATATCAATGTTGTTATGAAATGTCTTCTAATCCTTTTGAAAATGCTTATATATCAGGTATGGCCTCCGAACATGCACACTTATATATTGTAATGATAATATTGACCGGGATTGGCTCAGCTCCATGTTTTCATGCTTATAGGGATATTACCCAAATATTGTAATGATTATAGGGATTTGAACTAGATGTTGTAATTCTTATATTGAGTAGTATCAGCCTAGTCCCATGTAATAATTCTTATAGGTATTTCAATCATATTCTATAATGATTATAGGGATTTTAACTGGAATATTATGTTACTTTTCCATGGTTATATGGTTGTGCTTGACGTGGGTTTGAGAAATGATCAATGTTATTCTATCATGACATCATATAAGGTTATGTTACCATGGTTATATGGTTGTGATTGGCATGGTTGTGAGACATGCTTAGAGATATTCCATCATGGAGCCTACGCATGTTGTTATTATATTTTATTAATTTTTAAATTAATTAACACAGATGTTTATCATTTTATTAAATACACTTCTTATCAGACTGGTTTGTTTAGACATGTTGATGTCAACTTACTATGTTATACTCACACCCTATTTAGGAAAATGTTTAGAGCCCAAGAAAATAAAGTGGATGCAGGTTTAAACAAGTACACCTTGTTCTTAATTTTTTCTTGCTGGATGGACTAGATTTTGGAGGCAGGATTGAAATGGGGTTTTGGACCAGGGACTTTTTATTAATTATTAGACTCTACTAGTCTTTTATTGTATTTTTTCTAGCTTTACATTTAGTTATATTTCATCAAGTCATTACATTAGTCATATTATTATTTATTAGATTATACAATTTGATTTTATTGTTTTTTCACTATGTTGAAACTCTGATTTATTTCATTTATATGGATTATTCCCACCACTATAAAATTTTATACCAAGGGGTTTATTCCCCCCCCCCCCCACTATATAATTCACACCCCCACTCCAACTTAGCATCCTATAGAATACATAGATGCACACTTTAGGTCCCATAACAAACCATTTGTTTCCATGTGAGGGAGTGTCAGATCAGTAGATATTACACATTTTGATAAGAATATTAGTGATGAATCTCAAAGTGCTTGGGATTTCCTATTTTTGTTAAGTTTAATCCAGGTATTCTGGTGATAGGAAGAAAGATATCATCTTATGGGTTTTTCATTTGAGGAAATTCCATGTGAGAAACTGGAATACTTAGGATCGGGTTTAGAGATCATGTTGCTACGTTGCATAAAAGTGATGGATTTATATATATTGTAAGAATATTAGTAATAATATCCTTCTTTGTTATTGGATTTTTTACTCAAAACATTTATCATTGTTTATAAATTTCTTTATTTTCATTTTAATTTCCATTATACTTACTGTTTTATTGGATAATGTTTACTACCCAATAGAATTAATTATAAAATATTTATATTATATAATCTTATATATTATATATTTATTAAAAATTGTGTTATGAAATATACTTAACATTTGAATGGGATGAATAATTTTAGTTGGATTGGGACTAAAATCCCCCCCCCCCTTATTGTACTTTACCTGCCTTATTTTATAATACACTAAGAGAAACACATGGTATAATAGCCTAACTCCACTTGGATATTTATCTATTTTTGTGTTATAAAAATATTTGGTATTAGATGAAGTCTCTATGATTGAGCATGTATCATTGATTTTAATAGAACTTATACATTGTATCTTTGATTACATGAATTTATAATATTTTCCTTATACTAATGTGTAGTATAAGAAATATATATTTTTAGATATCATAGGTATTATTCATGATGGAATCAAAGATAATTTAAAGCTAAATAAACCACCAATTTTTATGGTGGTGACTATGATTTTTGGATAGAATTCATTGAGACTTCTGTGATCAATATTATTTTATAAAATTGTGCAATATTCATAGGAAATTAAAAAATTATAGAGAATAAAGTATTTGCATTCATTTGAAATGAAATAGTAGAATTTCAACTAAACTTATATGAGAGTAATACTCTTCAATGGGATATTTAAAGGAACATGTTTATTTAATTATATTGTTTTCATATTGCTAATGATATTTGAAATAATCTATAATTCATCCATTTAATAACTTCAAAAGTTATTAACACAAAAAACATATCCCTAGAACTAATCATTAATATTTTGATTTATTAACTTGTAAAAATATTTCTCAAATGTACCAATGGTATGATGATTAAAATATCCTTCAATCACATGGATAAAATGAAATAATGAATGATTAGCTTGTAAAATTAATATTGATATCATATTTAAAGAGTGGGAATCAAAGTAGACAATGAAGAATGATATGAATAATATTTTTAAGTTAATTCTTGATGATCTGATTAGTAATTTTATGCTATATAAAAGTATTATAAAAATATATAGAGAGAAATAGTAAGAAAAAATCAAGTATCATTCACATATATTTCAAGAGTTATTAATTTCTGAGCTCAAAAGTTTATAATCTGAACCATTAAAGTTCACTATTATTCATAATCTAAAAAAAGTAAATTGTTCAATTGTCTAGGTGTATTAATATTTTTATGGGAAAAATGAATTTCTTCATATATAACATGAAGTAAAAAAACATAAAAAATTAATGGTTTAATAGAAACTATCTATTATCAATGTAAGATACCATGACATATCATACCTTATTATCCAATATTGATAAAGATAAATAATGTTGGAAAATTTTTAATGATTAAATAGAGAAAATTATTCATATATTCTAATGTTACATAGAGTTCTAATGAAGAAATATCCTTTTATGATGATTTAATTGATTCATGGAGTGATAAAAATAGAAAGAATTTTTGTTTTTATGTTATAGCTTCATATAATGATTTATTTTTTAAGGGAAAGGTTAAACCTAGTTTCATTTCACAATTATTTCTTAATAAAATAAATTCACCTATACTAAAAGATAAATCAAATGATAAGGATGATTCTTCATCACTATAATAAATGGATAAATATGTGTCAATCATGGATAAGTTAAGTGAAAAAAAATTGAAGAAATTATTTAATCAAGCTAAGTAATATCTTTCTGAGGTAAAGAAATCTTATCAAAAAATTTACGAAAAACATAAAAGTTAAAAATGAAGTTTTTAATAAGAAATGTGAAATTTATACATCAATATATGTGTTTTTTATGGTAAGGAATGATAAATTCAAACTTGTAAATGAGTCTAAAAAATCCAAGAAAACAGTTATAAAGTTAACTTCCATGAATATGTGAATGTCGGTATCTTTTTTGAAAAATAAGATTTAACTGGAAAAACCTAAATTAGAATTTGAAATAGTTAAGAAATTGATGAATAAGTTTGTATATATAAGAAAATACTTTGAAATTTTTTATAAGAAGTTGAGAACAAAAAGGACCACTTCTAAACCCAGATGCAAATCCATTTGAAGTGAACATTACAATACTAACTACATTCAGCCAACTAGTGCTAATTTTTGTTTAAAATTCCAAAAATACATACATTGAATGATATTGTGTTCTTTGAAAAAAATCAATCATTTATAAAACATCAATGATATATTTCAATGGAAAATAAATCTATTGAACATTAGAGGACTAGAAATATTTGGGTTCCAATGGAACTCTTCATAAATATATCAAGAACTAAGAAATTATGGATACATTAGACTTAAATTCAATATCATGAAGTTATAACATACTGTTGGATGAAATATTATATCCATTACCTATTTACTTTTTGTTTTTATCATATTTTTTATTTTTTTTCTTATGATCTATTATTTATGGGTTTTTGGTGTAATGGGTATCAAAATAAAGGGATTAAGTTTCTTTGAAGATGTGCATTTTTGTTGAGGATTTTAAAACTCGATATCTACTATGAAGTCATGGTTCAACACTCCCTTACAATTTAGTATAATGAGGTTGTTCTTAAGGAGGTTTTTGGATGTGTTGATTTGAGCAGTTGACATTTTCTATGTGGTTTGATCGATGTAGAAACTACTTTACTAGGTCCTAGTAGGAGTTATATATTTAAATTTATTTAGAGGAGTTGTTTTTCTTGAAATTGTGATTTGATGGAATGAACTATTGGTTTTTTAAATGGTGGAGGTGTTTTTTATTTCAGATCTGATGAATTTTAAAAATCTCATTTGGGTTTCTTAGTGGCATCATTAGTGAGTTTCTAAAGGGTTTTCATGAGGGAGGTGTTGAGTCAATGAGGTGTAAGAGAATGTGTCTCAAGCAATACATATCAGATTGTGTGATATGAGGTTGGTGGAACTAAGATTGATGTACAGTTCTATTAAATTTAAAACTTTAATTTTCATTTGAGATTGGTTTTGTTATGATGATGGCTTGAATCCAAAAGTTTTGGGGATTGTGAAAGAGGATGGAGGGTTAGAATATGTGTTTCATGGGTTTTTTTTGAATTTAGATTTATAGAATAATTTTTTTCTTGTGGATTTTCGATTGGGATTTATCTAGTTTGGTTGGTATGGTGACGGTTCACACTTAACCTAATTTCTTCTAAATGCAGAAAAATATTGGTTTAAAGTAAATTTTTTCTTCAAAATTCATTTCTTTTATCAAGTGGTAGTTTGATAATGTTTAGCTAAGTGTAATGTAGTGTTAATTTTTGATATACCATTACATTCAATAAAATAGAGGAATATTGGTTTTGAATATCTTTTGGAACTAACTTCTTTTAAAGAAGATCGTGGCATAGTGACAAAAGATAACTCCGAGGAGTTTTAAATTCATTAATCTAATCTTACAGAATTTTTAAATAGTATTTTATCTTACTTTTCATAATTTAATATATTCCAATACTCTTAGAATTTACATTAATAAATTAAATTTATAAAATGGTAAATTTCATTATTTTCAAAATTAGAAGAAAAAAAATTTAAATTTTTTTGTTGTCATCTCTTTTGGTATGATGTTTTGTGCACCATTTGATGACATTAAATCAATGATTGTTGGGAATGATTATATATAAGGGTGTATGCCCTTTGTTGGTTTTTTACATTCATTCTGAATATATTCCTATTTTAAATTTTATTTTTTAGTGTTTCAATTTTATTTTTAGATTCGTAATTATATTATCGAGAGATATTGATGGGATTTGAATACAACAATAGTTCACCAGATACAAGAGAGTAAACATTAGAGAGCTCAACAATTAATTTGTCTTTGAGTCTCACGTATTAATGTCAAACTCTAAAATGGATATTATGGTGATCTAAAAAGAGTATTATTTGATGAAAGTGTGTACAAGCGATGGTCAGAACAAAAGGTGAATGAAAGTTACTAGAAACTATAGATTGGAAGGTTCACTGAGATAATCGATCAAGTTTCAGAAGGAAATTAAGGATTAGAAATCACCATTATAAATAGAGGAACCACTAAAAATGTAGGAGTTCGATGTAAATTTGATTACCATCTTTAGAATTTTATAAAAGGAACTCCAAACCAATGTGCACAATAATCCAAAAAATTAAAAGAATTTTAGAATCATAATCGTTGTGATTAATCTTTGATAAATATAATTGATAATTAATTTGTAAATCCTTAATAATTTCAATTATAATGAAATCATCAGTGTTTCTCCCATGGATATATGACACCTCATCTAAATCAATTAATTTTTGGTGTCCTCTTCTTTATATTTTTTCTTGAATGTTTCTGAGTTAGTCGGTTTTCTTGATTTGTGTGTGATGACTGAATTTGTGCAGTGAGTAGTTTGTGAGGCTTTCTATATTATAACACACTCAATCAGGGGAGTTTATCTTGAAAACCTGAAAATTTGTATTTTGAGTTTCACCTAATGTATTAATGTTTTTTGTAATTTCTTTCAGAATCCAAATGTTGATTTTTATGCTCTCCCTAACAAGTGTTATAATAGAATAGCTTTTGTTTCAATCTGGTGGTTCAATGCTCTCACAACAACACACTTAGCTGAATCTCATGTTTTTTCACTCACTTTGTCCTTTTTCATTATTTAATTTTCAATGGTTTTTTATGGTCAATGAAATGTATACTATCAAATGAAGTTAAGATCCCTGTCAATAAGTTTGATGGAATAAATTTTAGATTTTGTATAATGAAGTTGGAGGATCATTTATTTTAAAAGGACATTCTTGTTTCACTAAATATAGCTTTTTCATAGAAACCCTAAAAGGTATATTGGGGATGAGTAGATATAAAGAACTTATATTAAAATGAATTTCAATAGATAAAAATGTATCCTTCAATATTTGTGAAGTGAATACTGTGATGGACCTCATGAAATCCTTGGAAAATTTATATGAGAAACCTAAAGTACTTCATAAAGTGTTGATGATGTAGAGGTTATTTAGAATGAGGATATTAGAAAGAATACCAACATAAAATCGCATGCATAAACTCAATATGATCCAAGGGTATATTGAATATATGAAGGTAAAATTCAAAAATGATGTATGGGAACTTACATTACTATCATTACTATCAGATTCATTAGTTCATAATTTATGTGGGAAAACTTATCTAAATTTGGAGGATATACATCACTTAATCCTCAATAAACAACTCTAGATATGGAAAGTACCTGAATTATCAAATAATTTTACTAATGCTGGTGGATGAGTACTATCACCCCAAAAAGGTGAAATCAAAAATAAAAATCTGATGAAAAATATAACGGGGGAATTTTTCATATACAAATGTCACTTCTAAGTAATAATATTCATTTTTTCTGAAAAATATTTCATTTTAACTTTTCTCAGGTTACTCGTGGTGTTTTCATCAATTTTAGAAGTTTTTTAGTCATGTGAAAAGTCAGGATATTCTTATTCCAAACCATGAAGCATTCATAGAAAATAATATGACATATGATAGTTTGGGATAGTGGTGTTCAAATGAATAGAACTAGACAAATGGTTGGTGAATGGTTTTCCTAACCATGTGTCAAGAATTAATTAATCTAAAAACTCGTTTTTTGAATCTCAAACTCCTCACATTAACCTTGTTTTTTCTCATATAACTTTGGATCCCAACCCAAGGTATTACTATAAGAGATTTTGGATATCCCAACTTGTCCAAAGCGCGATTTTGACAAATATCAAGGTGTTAGATTTATTAAACTCATGGTAAGATCCCGTTATACATCCTTTCTCTAGATCTTCTTTCATTCACTTAAAAGGAACCATAAATTATGAATTTTATGGAAATATTTCTCATTTTTTCATGATATAATGGATTTTCTTATATATCCATTATGATAGAGGAAGGTAGAGACTAGATCTATGAAGATCTTGGTGTGATTCTTCGAGAATTTCTTTGGTAAGTGGTTTCTCTTGGATCTGTTGATTCTGGGATTATTTAATCAGATATTATTATTATGGGATTTATGGTTTATGGTCTTATGTTATTATATAAGATCCCTACTTCTTTTTTTTCTTGTGGATCCCACTCATTTTTTATAAATACAAAGTGTTTTAGGTAGGTGGTTTCATGAAATGCATTTTTTCAGATGAACCATGCTTATTTACTCATTTTAAATTCATTTCAGAAACTTTTTAATGGAATGATCATTGATTCTTGAAATGTAATGTCTTGGTATTATTTCTTAAAAAGGATTTACCCTTTTTAAAATATAATGAAAATGGATTTGAAATCAAGTTTTGATGTGAATTAGGGTAGTGTAATTATTAAGGTAGGATATGCCCTGAAATTATTTTAACAGTAAAATCTGAATCCATAATGTATGGATTGTTTGAGCAATTGAAATCCTAAAAGTGTAGGCCGTTTTGGAAATTTAATGTATCTAAATGTGGGATATAGAAAATGATAACTTTGGTTACATAGGTGGAGAATATATTGGGATATGCATGCTCCAATTTTTTATGTTTAACTAGCATGGATTTATGCTACAACTTTAACTAAATTGTGCTTTGATAGGGGATTCACTTGTTGGGGTGTCCTTACATCCCTAGGACTATATTCTAAGGATTACATAGGCTTGGTGACTTGATATTTGAGGTGTGGCGATCCTAGAAAACCTGAACCTGCGCTACTCTAGGACTGGATCCATTAGTGATTTTTGGGAATGGTTTATTTTTCAATGCTTTGGAAATTGGTTTATTCATAAATTCATTGAAAGTGGTTTGTTTATGGGTGGTTTATAAAATTTTCTAGAAATTGTGGGTTTCCATGTTCTATAAAAAACTGTGTAAATCTATATTTCATGCCTTTATTTTCATTAAATGGGATTAATTGATTTATTTATTAAATATTTCTTAGGAAACACTTGGTGAAATCATACTATACTTTTTTATCAGACCATGCACATACCTTTAGGTGTGTGTATATCTTGTTTTATCTAACACAGATAAAGGAAAGACATTTTATAGAGGAAGTGGGTATCCATGTTATCAGGTTATCAGAGTTTGACGGTGACATGGTGGGATGTTGGACCCCATATCACATGGATATGGATTTTTGTTGATATAGACTACTTATTTTTACCTTTTATAGATTGAAACCTACTTTACCTTATACTCTTTAACTTTCACTATCTAACTTTATTCCATTATGTTGTTTTATTTTATATATGACATTGGTTGGTTATTTGGTTTATTATGGGAAACATAATTTCCAAAGGTAGTTCTTGAAGGAGAGGAACTTTTAACTAGCCCATGAAGATAGAGAATGTCCTTCAGGCCTTTCCAGGGGATATCTCATGTGTCTCATTCTTGGATGAACTAGGTTAGTTCATGAAGAATAGGTATCATATGATGATTTTTTGTCCATGAACCTAATTTCTTGGGATGTTCTGATTAAAAATAGATATGGTTTTGGGACATAAGTGGTATGTTACAATTGATTTTATAGCCATCACTCATCATTACATACCTTAAGTTACCACCATATGTTAGGAAGTGTGTCTCTTATATTGAGTTTTGATATAATAGTAGTTATTTTCTTATGTTATATTTTTTCAAACTGAGATTTGTCAATGATTTAATAGTCACTAATCTTTCTTTGATATAGTACCATGCCCCTAGAAGGTTTCTTATAGTTCCTCATGAGGGTGGTACAGATGATTTCCCATGAGGAAACCCTCTAGCTGATCAAAATATTGTTGAAGCAATAGTGCAAGTTGTCTGTTCCATGGACGAGGGTGTTGTCCCCACCCTAGCTCTAGATAGAGAAGTTGATCTAGGGACTGTAGGAGATAAACAACGATCCCAAGAGTTTATTCTCTATAATGAACCATCCTTACAAGGAAAAAATGATCCTCAATAAGTTTTGGGATAAATGGGGAAGATCAAATATATTTTCAGCTTTAATGAAACTCTATATCTCACTAAGGTGAAATTTTATAGTTTTAAACTCGAACTCCCTAGTATAATATTGTGGGATATAGTGGTACAAAGAAAAAAACATGAAGGTTTGGAGTGGATAGACTTCAAGACCATATTTTTCTATTAGTTTTTCCTGAATCATTAGAGATAGCTAAATCAATGGAGTTTATTACTATTTAAAAAGTGTATCGAATTGTGGGAACATATGACAAATTAAATTTATGTTGAATATTTAACTCAAACTCACCAATTTTAAGTTTAAGAAACCGAATGATTTAAACTATTATGGATCGCCTGTGAGGAGGTGGATTCAGTGGCTAGGAAGAGAGGAGTGATGTTGTAGGGAAAAACTCAATTGAATCTAGAATGGGGAGGGGCTCACTGCTGTATTTGGGGGAAACATATCCCAATGGTTTTTAAAAATCATTGGTATATATGTTATATACCAACAGTTGTTAAAAACATTGGCATAGACTGATTTTAATAATCATATTCCAACTTTTTATTGAAACCATTAGCATTGGACCAGCCTATCCCTAGAGTTTTCAAAAAACCTTGAGATAAATAAATGTTTACATCCTTATCCCAATTATTTTTAAAATTGTTGGGAAACATAGTATACAAAACCATTTTCCAACGTTTTTCAGAAAATCATTGGGATACGAGCATTGGTATAGATCAACATTCCAATAGTGATAAGTAATGACTAGAAATAGGGTATATGATAGGTTATAGGGTACAGTGGGCCCTTTGATTAAATCCATCTACCAATGAAAGAGAGACTTATATAATTCTATATGTACTATCATGAGAGATTCAACACTGGAATAATAGATCAATGTTCCTTCCTTCACGCCAAATTTTGTATTTTTTCATCACTCACCAACCCTTCTCAAAATTCAGTTGATCTTAAAATCACAACCCTTGAAAATATAAGATATAATAAATTAAAATCAAAAAAACTAAAAATTAAATGAAAATATGATAAAAACTACATAAAATCATGAAAAACAAAGTCTAATAATCTAAAAAAAGTTAGGTTATAGTGACAAGAACCTATTAATTTTTTATTTACTGAAAGATGAACTATGAAATTTGAATATTATGAACCTGAATTGATCTATAGAAATGAAACCCAAAAATATATAGTATACTAAAATCCCTAAAATCAAGATTCTAATATATTATTTCAAGAATGTATCTAGTGTAAGATAACCATTCATAAAATTATTCTGTTATTTAAAATATAACATATCTTTTAACATGAAAACTTATACTCGGTCTAAGGGTATGACTTCACAACTATCACTGCATTGTTGGATTTCAATCAAAAGATGTTTCTCGTGACTCTGCACATTAATTGTATTAATATCATCACCCCATCTAAAGGTGTAACTTCTTCCATAGTTTCATATAGAATTCAAAACCTTATGAGATGTGAGACTGTAACTTCATCAATCGTTGAGGTAATTGTAGTGATAAATAGGGCGATTAAAAGAAACATGGAAATGATAAAACACTACCACAAAACTGGGCAAGGCAGGCGCCTGCCTTTATCAGCGCTAACAGAAAAGCGCTGATAAAGGGGTAGGTCTTTATTTGCGCTAAAAAAAGCGCTGATAAATGCAACATTTATCAGTGATTTAAATATAACATTATCAGCGCTTTTCTTAGCGCTGATAAAGGATACATTTATCAGTGCTTTTCTTAGCGTTGATAATATTTATTGTATGCATTAAATAAAAAACAAATGTTATAAATTATTAAATTTATACATTTATTAGCGCTGATAAAGTATGTTTTTATCATCGCTACATAAGAACTAATAAAAAGGGTCTTTATCAGCACTAAAATGAAAAGCGCTGAGAAAGTCACCCATTATCAAGGATAAAAAAGAACTGATAAAGTCCATCCTTTATTAGCGCTTTTTACTAGAGATGATAAAGGTCCACACGGGATTAATAAAATCCATCTGCTCCTCCTCCTCCTCCCCGCACCCAGTCAAGCTTTCACGGAATCCCAACCTTGCACCACTGCCTCCTCTCTGCCGCTACCTCCTCTCCGCCGTGGCCACTGCCTCCTTCACCTCCTCCTCTGCCGCGGCCGCCGCCTCCTCCTCCTCCTACAGCACCTACATCTCTCCTGCATCCCTTTCCACAGCTCCTCCCCCTCCTCCTGATCCACCACGACTCCTCCTCAACTGCGACTCCTCCTCCTCCTCCACCACCACCACAGCCTCCTCCTCCTCCTCCTCCATGGGCGCCTCCTCCTCCTCCTCCTCCTCCTCCATCTACTCTGGTGCCTCTGCTGCCTCTGCTTCCTCTGTTTCCTCTACTGTTGATGCCTCATCCCCATCCACCACTGGGTCCTCCTCTTTAAGGTGAGTAAAATTGAATTTTTATGAATTAATTATGTTTTCATTTATTTTCAATGTTGATATTAATTATTATTTGGCATGATTCTGGTGTGTGATTCTTGTGGGTGTGATAGTTCATCTGGATGTGGGGTGTAAACCATATGACTATTACCTTTATAGAATCCTGAATGAGTAGTGTAATTAGATTCCTTGGATAGAACAAATGTGAGGAAATATTTATGGAATCTTATAGAGGATGATATACTATGTGGTATAATGTTTTTAATGTATCATGTCATTACAAGTTGTTGTCGTTGGTATGTTTTTAATGATTCATAACCTTGGAGTAAGGGGTGTATTTATATTTTATAAATGGATTTGATTACTAGAACCGAAAATAACATATCTATGTGTTTTTACAGTATCATAGAAGTAATATTAATAATTTTAAGTGACCAATTAGAAAATGTACCTGGTGGTAATTTGAATTTTGAAAAATATATATACCCCCATGTACCTAGTGGTGGATTATTGGGTTCCAAGGGTGTTGGTAGAGTTCTTAAATCCCATGTTGTGCAGCATATGGCTAACATAAAATGATTAAGATGCTAGTGGACCACTGGGTACTTTGTGGATTATGAGATTATAATTTTTGAACATGATTTGATAGACTCAAATATAACATGAATATATATTTTTGTCTATATTTTTTACTTTTATTATCCTATGGTGAATATTTCATCAAGGGTTGTGGGAAATAAATAGGTGTTTCAAAACTCAAATTGGTACTTATTCCTGGAAAAAATTATGATTATCCAAAGATTTATTCTATTTAGAAATTATAAGGTATCTCAAATGATTATTAAATTCAATAATTGATGATATGTTTGATTTTTTCTTGCATTTTATTTAGAAAAAAAATTAAATGAAGATTGGAAGGTTTCATATTACGTCGTGTGATGTATTTTCTCCATATCATATTATAAAGCCTACAAGACGTCCACTTGAGTGATTTGGTTGGTTAATGATATAAGATAGTTCTGCCTCATGGGTTTTATTAATGGATGGGTAATAGTATATGGTTCAAGAGATAGAGGATCCATTTAGAAGTACATCATATGATCTAAAAGAGATAGGACTTAAGTGAATGACTTATATTGGTCAGTTGAGGGTCCATTGGGATATTTTAGTGCCCTTGATGGTTTGGGGTAATTAATGAGTTTTGTGGTTTAAATAATCCCCTCAAAAAGTGAATTGAAAAGGGTGATATAAAATTTGATCTGAGTAAAGTCATGATCATAGTAGAATTTTTATTACACTAAGAGTAGGATTATTCCCACCAACCATTCTACAATTTGGTATGGTGAGTAGATGGAGTAAAAATTGGAAATATATTATTACTAGCTTCAAAACGAAATTTATTCATGAGTTTTAGATGTATTTTACCAATATATTTATTGAAAACATTATCATATATGAGTTAGCAGATCATTAAAGAGAGAAAATATGAAAAATTTATGTTTTTTGTGGATAACAAGTGTCCCAGAACAAGGAGGACATGATTAATCTTTTATGGGAGTGTTCTAAATGACGATGATCACTCTAGTGTAAGATATCACACCATAGTAGGGCTGGTGTAACTATGAAGGGTTTGAGATGTAGGAGAGACATATTGTAATATGGAACATTTAACTATAATGGATGTCTCTAAGGGAATATGAAGAGATAATTTCATTGGGAAACCTAGATCATGAAAATAAATGTTGCACTAGTTTGGGGGTCCAATGGTATCATTATGTAATGAAAAGTCTCATGCTATAATAGTGTTATTTCATACTATAGTATATTGTTCCTTAGTAATTGGTTTATCATTGTTTAAATGGATGCACACATAATCCAAATTCTATAGGCACTTGTGGTTGACGAAGGGGAAATCCATGTTAGTTATTTCATTGAATTACTATCTTCATTTTACCATCACTATCAAGATCCTTCTTTTACTAATCAGTATTCAAAAATGTTTTTAGATTATGAGTTTCTCGTAACCATTGACTCACCCCAACCTTTAAGTAGTTTTCTACTCTCACCTAGTTTTTTCACTTGTATGCATGGGTAACTATCCTTCTTAGTTGTAGTTGGGTGGTTGTAATTATGATGTGTTCTCCATTATGACTTGTTCATGATTTTTTTGTGAAATGGTCCTATGATATAATGGGCATAATAAAAGTGATAGTATTTATAAGGGGGAATTCGAATTGTTGTATTGAGAGAAAATCAGGTAAAGCTTATGGGATTTGAGATTATAAAATAGATGATGGATATGGGTGGACATCCACAAGTAAAAACCCAATATATTTTCTAGGGAAGAATGTAGAATTCATTCCCATTAATGTGATGAGATTTCTAACCATTTCAATTTAACTAGTTTGTTTGTTTATTTTATAGTGGAGATGGAATATATGAGATGCATAGTTCCCATGGTTTGAGTATGTTTGGGTTTTATAAAATATCTTTGATGTATGTGGTATGGTTTTATTAGAAGATAAGATTGTTTTTGGGAACCCATGGTGTAATGTATTGATTCTCACTGAATATAGTTTTATTTGTTTTTTGTTTTATTAGTTTCCATAGAACAATCTTACTTTATTTATTTTATAATGTGTGTTGTTTATTTATTTTCATTCATATAGATAAACCAAGTATATTATGATTTATATTAGGTTCTCTATTTTTGGTGTCCTACTAATATTTTATCATTCAAACTATACAAGATCATTAGTGTATTTATGGACATTATATAAGATTAATGATTCTTACCACATATTATAAGTGATCATGCAAGAGTAGATTGATGGTATTTTGTATAAAATGCATGGGTGGGCCTTGGATACCCTATGCTAAGTCATCCAGACTATTACCATGACCCTCACTTATATCATATCTCCCCTTGGAGATCTCTTAATCCAATTATAAAGAGGTAATCCTTTATGTCACACTTCACCAATCCCTATTTGGAATATCCTACTCATCACACACACCATGACTCTTATATATCCATAATAGGTTGTTCCTCGTCATACGTGATATATAAAACTATATTATCCATCTTCTATAGTCCTAAGACTCTAATACCTACTCAAATGGCCTTAGAAAACCAAATTAAGCTATACAAATCTCATACCAAACCTGATCCTCTCATAAACACAACTATAAACCTCACCTCCATGGAGACATAATCTCTGGATGATCACAAAATCACAAACATTTAATAGAACCCCCACTCTATCTCTTGGTGGATCAAAAACACCCCATTTATTTACCTAGGTTGCTCTTGATTTCTATCCCTTTCACGGGAACACACATACTCATGCATGAATTCAAAATCATGCATAAATTAGAACATGGTTTTTTATTATAGGGTCCACCTACCACAAAAAATGGAGTAACCCCCTCACCAAGATCAACTCATCCTCAACCAAGACTATACATGTGTTATCTAATATTGTACCAATGATTGAGACCCAATATCAAAGCACAATTCCCAAATAATTAATTATAGAAAATTATAATTAATTATTCACCTTAATATAATTAGGAATAATCTATTAAAAACTCACTGGGAAACACAACACCACCTAAACCACACAAAACATGGTGCATTCATTAATGAGCAGACCCCCCACCATTTTTGAAGTATCTAGTTTTTTATATAAATTATACTCATATTCCTTCTCCCCTAACCTATATACCCATCCTTTGGATTTCAAATAGGATGAATAAAATAAAAAAGGAATAAATGCTAATCGGTTGACAAAAGAGTATGAAGAAGGCGTGAAAGATTTTATCAAGTTTTTTAAAGATCATGCACCTTCTCAAATCATTTGTTTGTGTTTACACTATTGTTATTCAAAACAATTAGTCCATAGGAGTTGTAAAAACACTTGATCTATCACAAAATAGATCAGATTTATACATGTTGGATTAAACACAGGGAAATAATGAATTTAGGAAGTGACTGGGATAACACTTCGTTTTATGGATCATCTAATATGATTACAACTCGTACATAGGATGTGATTACAAATGTGAATGATGATGAAGATTGTATTGAGGAAATGACATGGACCATCGAAGATGAACTTCATGATTGCCCAAAATTGTTTGAGAAGTTAAAAAGTTGTGCAAAGACACCATTGTGTGCTAGTTGAACTAAATATATAGCACAGTCAGCCGTACTGAAGCTATATAATCTGAAAGCAGACAACAGGTGGAGTGATGCCAGTTTTAAAGAACTACTTGCTCTCCTGAATGACAAGCTCTCAGAAGATAATGATCTTATGAACCAAACATATGATGCCAAATGAATGATGTGCTCGATGGGTATGATCTCTGAAAGAATACAGGTCTTCTCGAATGACTGTATACTGTTTCTTAAGGACCAAAAATCACTTATTGAATTCCCAAAGCATGGTGCTTCTCAATACAAGAATGATGAATCCAGTCCTACTAAATTTGTATGGTACTTTCCAATCATTCCAAGGTTTAGGCTCCTATATGGATGTGAGGAGACTGCAAGACAATTGACATGGCATACAAATACAAGAATTAATGATGGGATACTACGTCACCTGGAAGAATCATCTCAGTGGAAAGGAATTGATCATGAGTATCCTGAATTTGGAAACGAGTCGAGAAACCTTTATCTTGCATTATCTACAAATGGATTTAATCCTTTTTGGTTTTCGAAGCAACTATCATATTACATGGCTGGTAATGTTGGTAAATTATTACTTACCACCATGGTTATGACTAAAACGAAAATACATCATGTTATGTATGCTTATATCAGGACCAAAACAACTGGGTAATGATATTGATGTTCATTTAGCTCCATTTATTGATGATTTGAAATTATTGTCAGATTCAGGTGTTACATTGTATGTTGCTTACAAAAAGGAAGATTTCACTTTGAGAGCCATGTTGTACAAGACGATAAATGACTTCCCTACTTATGGAAATTTTTCATGATATAGCCTTAATGGAACTAAAGGGTTTCCCGTTTGCAAACAAGGTACACAATCAATTAGGTTGAAACATTCATCGAAAAATGTGTTTCTAGGACATCACAGATTTCTACCCCGACGACATAATTACCGATCTTAGACGACATAATGTTTTGGAAGTTTAGTAGAACGTACAACACCGTCTTCACTAATAGGCAATCAATTGTTTGATAAAGTTAAAAATGTGTACACTACTTTTGGTAAACCAGCTTCGAAAAACTATATGAAAATCAGTTGGAAAAAGAGATCAGTTTTTTTTTGAATTACCATACTAGAAATGTATATATGTCATACATTTTCTTGATGTTATGCATATAGAAAAAATTATATTTGATAGTGTCATCGGCAGGTTGTTAAATACACTTGGGAAAACAAATGATGGAATTAAGGCTAGGTTAGACATGGTTGATATGAGAATACAAGAAGAGTTGGCACCAGTGAAGGGTGAAAAATGAACATTTCTTCTTCCTGCTACTTACACTCTTTCCAGGCAGGAGAGATATCAGATTTTGAACTTCTTGAATGATGTAAAGATTCCAGAGGGGTATTCGTCAAATATAAGGAAGCTCGTGTCAATGAGTGATTTGAAGTTAAAAGGTATGAAATCACATGACTGCCATGTTTTTATGCAAGATCTCATTTCTATTGCTTTACATTGAATTTTTTCCAATAATGTCTGCCATATATTAACAAAACTCTGTTTCTTTTTCAAAGCTATATGCAGCAAATTTATATATTCGGAAAAATTTCCAACTATGGAATGATAAATTTCCGTCATAATATGTGAATTAGAAATGTTCTTCCCGCTTTTATTTTTTGATATGATGTTTCATTTGATGGTCCACTTGGTGGGAGATATTAAAATATGTGGTCATGTACATTACAGATGGATGTACCCCATTGAATGGTATATGAAGATTTTGAAAGGGTATGTCAAAAATCAAAGTCAGCCAGAGAGTTGTATTGTGGAGCGATTTATTGTTGAGGAAGTCGTTGAATTATGTACCGAATACCTGTCTTGTGTGGAAGGCATTGTCCTACTAAAATGTCGTCACACTGGGCAGCTTGAGGGTGAAGGAATTTCTGGAAGACATGTTTTCACAATCAATATTACAGATCCGGAGCAGGCCCACCACTATGTTTTTCGTAACAGTTTCGACATTGACCCATATGTTGAAACCCAAAAAAAAATTCTTAGGC
This sequence comes from Viscum album, assembly GCA_963277665.1. NCBI lineage: Eukaryota > Viridiplantae > Streptophyta > Magnoliopsida > Santalales > Viscaceae > Viscum > Viscum album. Next base: position 1,679,543,753 of record OY728133.1, read on the forward strand.
ATTTGAATCCATATAGGGATGAAAAATGGATATCAGATGCACATAATCGGTAGTTTTTAGGATGGTTTCAGGACCATGTTTTTAAGAAGTTAGATGAAACTACAGAGTCAATTTCAGACCGACTTTGATGGCTAGCTGGAAGACCAAGTGTGTATGTATTATCTTACAATGCTTATGTAGTTAACAGTTACACATTTTATACTAATGAACATGATGAAGACAGTACCATGCAGAATAGTGGGGTTACACTTGTGGCTGAATCGATGCATGTTTCCAGTACTAAGGATAGAAATCAAATTTATTCAAATATGTCATACTTTGGCATCATCAAACAAATATGGGAGTTGGATTATACGGAATTCCATGTTCTGATTTTTCAATGCAAGTGGGATGATAACAGGAATGTTGTTAAAATAGTTGAATTGAGATTCGTGAAAGTTGATTTCAGTAAGGAAGGGGAGAAATAAAAACCATTTATAATGGAATCACGGGCAGTGCAAGTATTTTATGTTCCAGATCCCGCAAACCGAAACTGGTCAATTGTTCTGTTATCGATCAAAACAACTGAAGGGTTAGATGAAAATTCAACAGAGGATGACCCTTTCATTGGGAATTCGCAATCATTTCGTAGTGGTCCCAATGTAGACAATGTTTTGTATGTCATAAAAGACCACAATGAAAGGATATGGATAGTCGATAGAGGGGTAAAATCTTTTTAGCCTTTAAAAAAAGAGTTCAATAATCATGTTAATTTTTATTGTAAAATAGATTGTGTTTCATTATTTTATTATCTGTTCATTGCATCTTTTATGTGATCTAAATTAAATGTTAAACTACTTCTGCTGATAATGACTTCTGCACCTGTTGATGAACCCAATCCCATGACACAACATTTTTCTCAACCTGTTGTAGTTGGTCCCACTGCTAAGGTACAACAGGTCTCTCAACTTGTTGCAGCTGGTGCAACTGCTGAAAACATTAATGTGGGAAGAGAACATAGTAACATTATGATATCATTTATTTAATTTATTGAAATAAAATAAAATAAAATACTGAAATATTAACTAAGTTTACATCAGTTCTTGCAGAGTGCATTTATTGTAGATGTCTCGCACAAAGAATATGTATTAAGATTGGAAAGAATGGTTCATAGAGGCTTTCACACCATTTTTACTAAATATCTTCTGAAGGATGCTAAAGGGAAAATCAAGCCACACCCACCTCCTCTTTATGCACACTTGATATCCCAAAAAGTGTGGGATGCGTTTTGCAACCGTCGTGCGCAGCCGACTTTTCAGGTACATTTTGTTTGGTAACAAATTGTTTAACATTGCTTTTATTCATCACATTGATTGACAGTTTTTTATTTATGAAATAGAAATTAAGTACAAAAAATAAATAACGGGCAGCAAAACCAGTGTACCCCAATCGTAAAGCAATGTTGGGGTATGCTTCAATTGAAAAACAATTGGTACATATTTTAAAAGTACTGTAATACTTTTATGTGACATAAATCAACACTGTAATCATGTTTATCTGTTTATATGAAAGTTGATGAATCTAAATCCCAAGACACTTCCATCCCAAGCCATGTGCTATGGAAGGAGGCTCGTGTTAATAAAGAGGGGAAACCGGTTGATGAAAATGCACAAAAAGTGTGGGAAACATGTGTAAGTATGACATAATATAAATTTGTTTTTCATTAAATCACTATTACATCACGATGATTACTTAATTTTTCATATTTTCTACTTGGCATAGTCACAAGAATCAATAACACCCGCCCCAGATGTAGACATACTTTCAGCGGCCTTGAAACAGCTAGAAGAGTATGGCCACATCAGAGGTGTGGGTTTTGGTGTGACACCCCGGACATATTTTCAGAAAAAAAACAACAGTAGGAACAAACTAATGAAATGAAAATGATGAGAGATAGACTAACTACCCTTGATGAAAAATTCCAAAGTTAGGGAGAGTTTCTAAAAACATTGATGGGAGAGAGGTGAAGAGAAGAAACAACTCAAGAACAACCCGCCCCACCCCCCACCAGCTTTGAGGCGAGCCATTCCCCTAAAAGACCTGACTTAACCAAGGTAATCAATGTTCTAATATTTTTTTTCTATGAAATGTGAATCACATAGACACTGAGATCTTTCTTATAATGATATTATTCAGGGTGAAAATGACTATGATTTATATCTGTCAACTCCCACCCATTGCCTTGTAGCGAGGGCTATGGTGTTCAATATACAGAATGACATGCTACACTCCAGACCACTTCCAACCGGTCATGTCAAAGTGTCGATTAACATAGCTCCTGAGCCGAGCACCATGCTACCCTTGCCAAATGATGATTACAACATTCATACGGTGGAAAAAGATGTTGGAACATTCATTTCATGGCTGTTTAATCTTGTAAAAAAACATGTTGACCAGGAGGTATTCATTTCCAATTCATTTTTCAAGTAGAACCTTTAACATTTATTTAGGAAAGGGATAAACTAATGAATGTTATTACAGAAAGAAAAAAGGAATGAGCTAAAACAAAATAACAGCTCCAAAGGATCAACCAACTGATCAAACCGATCTATTGAGGGCACCTTCACCCCACCCATTCTATATCCAAATTTAATATCATTGCAAGCTCATGTGGATACAAAAATGAAGGTTGGAAATAATCACACAATTGTTTGTGAAAAAGATATGTATGTAGAGGAAACATTATATTTCATTAGTGTTGATGTTTTAGCTGAAATTATCACATACGACTGGCTAGGAACCTCAGTTATAAATGTATACATGAGGTATGTTTTCATGATTTGATTTTAAAGAAGCTGATATAATATGATAATTATGGAAAAATACATTTCATATTTTTTGTAGGCGTATATATGAAAAAAAATTGAAGGTATTTTCCCATGAATACAAATTTGGACTCGTTAGTCCTCACATCATGTCTACACAACAAAAAGAAATAGATTCCCCTTTTCAGGATGAATTAATGTTAAACCTACTCAGAACGTTTCAATGCAAACTTAAAACAGACAGGCACTTTTTAATACCAACGTTGCTGGGGTAAAACTCTACATTTTAATGATATCAATTATCTTTTCATTTCTATAATTACTTATTCATTTTTGTGTTTTTAGGTAGCATTGGATGCTCAATGCAGTCAATTTGGAAACTCTAAAGATTTATTTTATGTATTCACTACATGGATATCCAACAAACCAACCACACATGATAGCAATTGTCAATTTCTAATACACTAGATCCAACATTTTAGAACTAAATATCTAGTTATAAAATCTATATTATCTTTTAATGGGAACTCTTTTATGATAGGGCGGTGTATGAATGTCGTCTAATGGCTGGAATGAATACAGAGACTAAGGACGGCAAGGCGCACGAGATCTAAAAATGGAAAATTATCAGGGTATATATAATTATACTTCTCTATCCAAATACATATAAAAAAATTACTCATTTTTTCTCAATGTTTCTACAATTTCCAAAGCAAACAAATGGAAAGGACTTCGGTTATTATGTTGGAAAATTTATGAAAGAGATCATATTTCATGAACAAACTAGCATCCCTGAAGATGTATTTTTGAAAATAATTACTAGTTAATTTAAAATATTTATTAATACTTTGTGTATTTATATTTTTCAGTACTACTATGACTGTCACAAAAACACCTATTCACAAGATGATATAGATGTGTTTAGAAACGAATGGGAAGCGTACCTGATGGAAGAATGTAAACAAATAGGACAATAAAGGTGAATTCCTACTACTTATGTTATCTTTATATGATCATTGATATCTCTCTTGTTTACACATATTGAGAATTTATTATCACCCTTTATTATGTTTTATATCTTTAGATTATGAAAAATGGTTTTAGAAATGATTTGAGTTTCTAGTAAAGAATTACAAAATGAGAGACTCTTATGAACTAATGACATACGGAATACTGAGAAAACTTGTTCATATTGCTTTAATACTTTAGGACAACAATATATGAGTCATTTGTGAGGTGTACGAATCGACCGTATCTCAATCTGATGCACGGTGTGACCAGTATGAATAAAAGTGTCAGATATCAGTTTTAAATTAACATTAACATTAGAAAACAACAATACTGACATACGGAATACCAAGCACACATGTTCGGTTTGCTTTGATACTTTAGGAAAAAGATCCATGAGTCATTTTGGAGTTGTACGAATCAATCTCACCTCAATCCGATGCACGGTTTGTCTGGTATGGCTAAAAGTGTCTGATATCAGTTTTAAATTGACATTAACTTTAGAAAACAACACTACTAACATATAGAATACTGAGTAAACACGTTTAGATTGATTTTATACTTTAGTAAAATGATCCATGTGTCATTTTTGAGTTGTATGAATCGACCACATCTCAATCTGATGCACGGTGTGACCGGTATGGCTAAAAGTGTCTGATATCAGTTTCAAATTGAAAAAAACTTTAGAAAACAACACTACTGGCATATGGAAAATTGAGCAAACACGTTCAGATTGTTTTAATACATTAGGACAACGATCCGTAAGTCATTTGGGAGGTGTAAAAATCATCTTCATCTCAATCAGACGCATGGTGTGACCGGTTTGGCTAAAAGTGTCTGATATCAGTTTGAAATTGACATTAACTTTAGAAAACAACACTACTGACATATGGAAAACCAAGAAAATGCATTTGGTTTGCTTTGATACTTTAGAACAATGATCCCTGAGTCATTTGTGATGTGTAACAATTTACCACACCTCAATATGACGCACGGTGTGACCGGTTTGGATAAAAATGTCTGATATCAATTTCAAATTGGCATTAACTTTAGAAAACAACACTACTAACATACATAATACCAAAAAAATGCGTTCAGATTGCTTTGATACTTTAGGAAAACGATCCATGAGTCATTTCTGAGGTGTAAGAATTGACCTCACCTCAATCAGATGCATGGTGTGATCGGTATGGCTAAAAGTGTTTGATATCAGTTTCAAATTAACATAAACTTTTGAAAACAACACTACTGACATACAGAAAACTAATCAAACGCATTCAGATTACTTTGATACTTTAGAAAAAAGATCCATAAGCCATTTGTGATGTATAAGTTTTGACTGCACCTCAATCCTATACACGGTGTGACCAGTAATGCTAAATGTGTTTGATATCAGTTTGAAATTGACATTAACTTTAGAAAACAACACTACTGACATACAGAATACCAGAAAAATTTGTTCATATTCTTTTGATATTTTGGGAAAATGATTCATGGGTCATTTTTGAGGTGTACGAATCAACTGCACCTCAATCTGACACACGGTGTGACCGGTATGGCTAAAAGTGTCTGATATTAGTTTCAAATTGACATAAACTTTAGAAAACAACACTACTGAGATACGAAAAACCGAGAAAATGCATTTTTATTGTTTTGATACTTTAGGAAAACGATTCATGAGTCATTTTTGAGCTGTAAGAATCAACCTCACCTCAATCCGATGCACGGTGTGATCGGTATAGCTAAAAGTGTATGATATCAGTTTCAAATTGACATAAAAATTAGAAAACAACACTAATGACATACAAAAAACCAAGAAAATGCATTCGGATTCCTTTTATACTTCAGGACAATGATCCATGTTTCATTTTTGAGGTGTACGAATCGACCTCACCTCAATCTGATGCACAGTGTGACTGGTATGACTAATAGTGTTTGATATCAATTTGAAATTGACATTAAATTTAGAAAACAAAAATACTGACATATGGAATACCAAGCAAATGAGTTTGGATTTCTTTGATAATTTTGTAAAACGATCCATGAGTCATGTGTGAGGTGTACGAATTGTTCTCACCTCTATACGACGCACGGTGTGACCGATATGGATAAAAGTGTCTGATATCAGTTTCAAATTGACATTAAATTTAGAAAACAACACTAATGAAATATGGAAAAACAAGAAAATGCATTTGGATTGTTTTGATACTTTAGGAAAACAATCCATGAGTCATTTTTGAGGTGTACGAATTGACCACACCTCAATCCGACACATGGTGTGACTTGTATTGCTAAAAGTGTCTGATATCAGTTTCAAATTGACATTAAATTCAGAAAACAACACTACTGACATATGTAATACCAAGAAAATGCATTTGTATTACTTTGATACATTAGGAAAATGATCCATGAGACATTTTTGAGGTGTAATAATCAACCGCACCTCAATATGACACACAGTGTGACCGGTAAGGCTAAAAGTGTCTAATATCAGTTTCAAATTGACATAAAATTTAGAAAAAAACACTACTGACATATGGAAAGCTGAGAAAATGCATTCATATTACTTTGATACTTTAGGAAAACGATCCATGAGTCTTTTTCGAGGTGTACGAATCGACCTCACCTCAATCCAATGCACTGGGTGACCGGTATGGCTAAAACTGTCTGATATCAGTTTGAAATTGACATTAACTTAAGAAAACAACACTACTAACATATGGAATACCAAGAAAACATGTTCGTATTTCTTTGATACTTTTGTAAAATGATCCAAGAGTTCTTTGTGAGGTGTATGAATTGATTGCACCTCAATCCGACGCACGGTGTGACCGGTATGGCTAAAAGTGTCTGATATCAGTTTCATATTGACATAAACTTTAGAAAACAACACTACTGACATACAGAAAACCGAGAAAACGCATTAGGATTGTTTTGATACTTTATTATAATGATCCGAGAGTCATTTTTGAGATGAAATAATCTACCGTACCTCAATCTGATGCACTTTGTGACCAGTATGGCTAAAAATGTCTTATATCATTTTGACATTGACTTTAACTTTAGAAAACAACACTACAGACATATGGAAAACAGAGAAAATGCATTCATATTGTTTTGATAATTTGGGACAATGATCCATGAGTCATTTTTGAGGTTTATGAATCAACCTCACCTCAATCTGGACCACGGTGTTACCAGTATAGCTAAAAGTGTCTGATGTCATTTTCAAATTGACATAAACATTAGAAAACAACACTACTGACATATGGAAAACTGAGAAAAAACGTTCGGATTGTTTTGATAAATTAGGAAAATGATCCATGAGTCATATATGAGGTGTGAAAATAGAACTCAGATCAATCCGACGCATGGTGTGACTGATATGTCTAAAAGTATTTGATATCAGTTTGAAATTGACATTAACTTTGGAAAACAACACTACTGACATACGAAAAACCGAGAAAACAAGTTCAGATTGTTTTGATAATTTAGGAAAACGATTCATGATTCATGTTTGAGCTGCATGAATCGACTGCACCTCAATCCGATGCATGGTGTGATCGGTATGGAAAAAAGTGTCTGATATCAGTTTGAAATTGACATTAACTTTAGAAAACAACACTACTGACATACAGAATACTGAGAAAATGTGTTCGTATTGTTTTGATACTTTAGTAAAACGATCCATGAGTCATTTTTGAGGTGTACAAATCATCCTCACCTCAATCCAATGCACGGTGTGACCGGTATGGCTAAAAGTGTCTGATATCAGTTTGAAATTGACATTAACTTTAGAAAACAACACTACTGACATACGAAATACCAAGAAAATGCATTTGGATTTTTTTTGATAATTTATGAAAACTATCCATGAGTCATTTTTTAGGTGTACAAATTGACTGCACCTCAATCCGAAAAATGGTGTGACCAGTAAATATTTTCATTAGATAAAGATCAGTATTTATTAAATGAGATAAATCATCCAGAAACATATTGATTTTACGTTATTCCCTTTCATTGTTCTCAGAATGAAAACATTTGAGTTTATCATTTACATATTTTAGATTCAAATTTCTATATTAATGTATTCTTTCATATTAATGCTTTAATTTATTTCATTATTGTATTACTAAATTAATATTTTTTTTCTTATATAGGTTAATTTTTTCCATGAGTTCGAATGCTTTGTTCGGAAACAAATACCGTGGACGACAATTTTTGAGAGAGGATCACGGATATCAAAGGATGAAACATTAATGTGTATAACTATTGTTGGATAATTTTAATTGTAACCATTTAAAACATTGTTTAAAATGTATATACCAATGTGTTTTTTGTATTCATGATGTTAAGTAAATGTATATAGCATTGTTTTTCAAAATATTTTGTACGTGTGCTATTTTGTGCTGGTGTGCAGGTGCTATTTTGTGAAGGTTTACTATTTTGTGCAGGTGTGTAGGTGTGAATGTGCTGGTTGTGCAGGTGCAAGGGAAGGTGCCTTTATCAGCACTCTTTTGAGTGATGATAAAAGAAGACTTTAAAAGCGCTAAAAGAGAACTGTTAAAGAGATCCATTATTAGCGCTCAAGGTAGTGCTGATAAAGGGTTTCCTTTATCAGTGCTAGAAAAGTTCTGATAATGTCAGCATAGATAAAGGTCCCTTTATCTACGTCGGCATTATCAGCACTTTTCTAGCACCATTAATGTCATTTTTTAGCGCTGATAAAACTTCAAGTTGTAGTAGTGAATATTGGTGGGCTACCAACAAGGAGCCATGGGGATATAAAGGGATATTTTATTCTAGTGGGGTAGAATGGAGAATAAGATTTATTTAAAAAATGTATCCCTAAATAAGAACATTTTTCCTTTAAGTGGAATCCAAACTATTGAAACCCCCCTTACAAGCCTCCTATAAATTAATGAGCACACTACACAAGTATCCCAAGAATTAACAACTACATTCATAGGATTCATGCTAGATTAATGGTAAACCCAGTCATTACAATGTCTCTATAAAATAAATTTCAAAATTTGGATTCATTTATTTTAAAAAGTGCCTTGATAATTAAGGCAGGAAAGGAAATCACACTGACATCCAAAAAACTCATATATATATATATATATATATATATATTTGATAGAGATTTCATGTTCCTCCTATAGCTTGTTGATCTCATGATTTTATTCTTTTGGTCAAAAAATTTCTATTATAAAATGATGAGGTGATATTGGAGATATTTAAACTGGATAGGTGATCGATGGAGGTATTTTCATTATAGATATCCTCATTAATGATGAAGGTGGTATTATGGGTTCCCTTACTGGTCTCGATCTGGATCTAGTAGATAGAATCCTAATTTCTAAAAGGTTCATACATCTCGTTGATCATTTTATTAGAGGGATGGTTTAGATATTCACTTCTAAAATGATCTTAGTTTGGGATAAACATGTTAAGGATGATAAGGACAATACTAAGCACATAAATCATGATTATATTTAATCATCTGGTATAGATAAAAAAATGTGACAGGACAGCCTTTGCTGACTGCGTTTGTAGGCTTCTCAGGTATGGAGAGCCTTTTTGGGAAAATGACTTAAATTTTATGAATTTATGTCTATTTTAATTAATATAGTCTATTTATAAATCTGTCTAATACTTATCAGAGTTCTTACCATGTTTGGATAATGTTCGAAGTAGTCTATTTGAGTTTCTCATTCCAAAACATGCAATTTCTACAGTCTATAGGTTATTTACACATCGTTTAAGGGGGTTATAGAATGTGTATTTGTTACCTGATAGATTTTTTGAACTGATATTGGTTATAAAAGGTTTACACATCGTCTCACAAGGTTCACGATGTGTAATGATCAAAAATGAGGTTTTTAATAAAATGGTGATGGGTTTTTCAGCATACCTGAACTTCATGGATTACATAACATGTAATGGGATGACACATCATGTAATCATCATTAGTTTATATTTTAGGGTGGTTCATGATTTATTTCTTATTTAATTAATCTGTATTCTTCCTTTCTATAAACCTTGAGTCTCTCATGGGTTATTTTTTAGATTCCCTCCCTTCTTGATATCTTCGTTTAGTGATTGATCTCCATTACAGTTTGGATTATTCTCTTCAAGTGTTTAATCCTTCTAGTTATTCTTTACTTAGTTCAGGGTAATTTAATTTTCTATGGTTAGGTTTCTGATTGGTGATCATATAGTTTTTTATATTGATCATCTACAGTTCCTTATCGTGCCTTGTTTTTTGAAGACTGATCTCTTAGTTTCTAAGTAGTATTGTCAATGAAGGATTGTTTTATACCATTTTGAGGTTGTTGTTTCTGAATAATGGGTTAATGCAATGAATTGTTTATCATTCATCATAAATTATTTTGGTTTATTCATTAATTTCAATTTATATGTCCTTTTAAGGGATTGATTGGAAATACAAATGTTTTTAATGATGTTTTTATTTGAAAATGGATTTTCATGATTTCAAAGTGGGTTTTAATACATAGAAGTGGATTGAATTGGATTTGAGAATATTTTATAAAATTTTGAGCATGTTTTTCAAATGTATTTATATAATTGGAACATTTGGAAACTTAGGTATGTCAGCAAATAGACATGGGTATCCTTAGTGTGTGTGGAACCACTATGAAGTAATATTTTTTGGATATTTATGGATAGTGGAAGTAATAGATATAGTTTTGTACCAACTTTATGCATATTTAGACTCAAGAGTGTCTAGTATGTAATATCCCATAGTCTAATGCCCAATACGAGGTGCTTTTTAATTTATGGTTATTTATCACATAATTGTTTTTATCATGGATTGTTGCTCACTGATTTTTTATATGGGTTTGTATGATTGAACTTCACTTGATATGTTATTTCATGGATATTTGTTTAATTTATTACCTCTTGATGCATAGATGTGATTTACTTTTTATATCACATCTACTTTTCATATTCCTACTTTTATAATATTAAATGAATTATGAAAATAAAAGGAAAACTGATTTACAAATGAATTGTATTTATAAATCTGTTTCATAAAAATGTATTTGTTTTAATGTTTAAAACTATTGAATTCTTTATATTAGAACTTATGTGGAATCTATAGTGTTATCATACTTGTATTTGTTATCGCACCCTACTTTTTCTTGTGGGTGGTTGTAGATGTTGTATTGAAGGATATGTTAAGGGAAGGACATCTTGTAGCATGTAAATTTCTCCTTTAGTCTTTTCCTTTATAGTGGGGTGGTTTGGAGGTGATTGTCAAGACATAAAGACAAGTTGGTTTTATTTTATTAATAAATTTGGGTTTAGATAGTTTGGCTTCGATTGAATGGATCTAATTATAGATTTTTCTTATACATAGAACTTTGGTGGTTTGTCCTGATTCTTTATATACTATAATTTTTTTCTCTCTTTCTTTACCTTCCCTTGTGATGGCTAACTCAAGTGAATGGTTTTGTTGAATCTGGTTGGTCTGTTACACCCCCCTAACCAAAGCGGCACTACTATAGATCTATCTTTTATTAGTGTGAAAAAAACTTTTATCAATGTTTTAAAAGTGATGATATTATAAACACTATTAAAAGTATATCATTTTTATCACCTCTAGAAAAAAACTCTCTAAAACACTCCCTTTATCTGAGCTGAAAAACAATGATAAAGTGAGGCTTTATTAGCAATACTTTTATCGTCACTTTTATGTTATGATAAACACCCCTTTATTAGCACTAAAAAACTAATAAAACGTGGGTTTTTCATCATTAATATGTTTAATTCAATGCTTCCCACCCACCCATAAACCATTATCAATGCTCACCCCAAGAACCCACCATCCCCCAGCCCTACTGATCCCTAGATTTACAAATGCCCCCCACCCCACCCACCCTTCTCCCATAACCCTTTATCAATGCTCCCCCACCCAGACACTTGCAAGCACCTACCTATATTTGAATGTATGACCTTCACCTCCATGCCATTTGTTCCCTTACACTCCTCTATGTTATTTTTTTATATGTTTTATAATATATCTATTTATTTTTATATATTTAGATACATATTTTTATCCTTATATTTATTCATATACATATATATAATCATATAATAATTTTTAAATGTATTTATAAAATATTTTTTGTGTATGTATTGGTGTGTAGGTATTTACATTCATTTACATATAGTATATATTAATATTTATTTATATATATATTATAATACGCACCTAGATATATATTTGTCTCTTAATATATACACATTCATTCATATTTTTATATAAACATTATATATATATTTTTATAGTTATATACATATTCATACACTTTATGTTTAAATAAAATTGATAACTATTTTTTATTTTCATATTTTTAAATATTTAAAAAAATATTTTATATGTAAATATGTTTAAATACTTTTTATTCAATTAATTTTTTATATATAAATATATAAAAATATGGATATATATATATATAAATAAAATATGAAAAACAATAAAATTTGAACATCATATGTTATAGTCGTCCAAAGTTCAAGTCATTATTTTAACTTATCTTAAGATATTAGATAATTTTTATGTTTTTCATATCACCAAATTGTTATTAAATGCTTATTACTCAATACAAATTATTAAACTTTTTATTAATATTAATTTTTAATTATATTTTAATCCATTTTTCATTAAATATATTATATATTAACCGTAACTACATATTCAATATTATATAAATCATATTTATGAAAATATTCTATATATATATATATATATTTATATTTATATATTAAAATATGGTTTTAATAAAATAAATTTTTTTATTAAGGACACCTTTTATCAACACTAAAAAACATTCATAAATCCCCCCTAAATCAGCACTGATTAAGGCCCCCTTTATGATCACTAAAAATAGTGATGATAAATAGGGTTCTTTAATAATCATCTTTTAACACTCATAAATGGTTTCTTTGTCAAATTTTTTTTATAATTGATAAATCTTCTTATATATAAGTGTGATTTTGTATTATTTGGGGTATCCGATCTTGGGACTTGAATTTACACTGCTAAGAACTATGGAAAATTCTTCTTACCACCCTACCATGGATAGTCAAACAATTAAATTTTGTGATTGTGAAATTATGATAGAAATTCACGAATAATAAGACTCAATCCCCTAATCAGAGATTCCAAGCGAATGAACCTAACCACTAGGTTACATTAATAAGGACTAAAATATTAATATAATGGATAAAAACATCCATGTTCATGATGTTATATTTATATAAAACAACATGAATATAATTCATGTTGTTAATTAATTTCAAAGTGTTTAAATGACAATATGTAAGAAATTCATGTTGTCAAATTTAAATTTTAACAACATGAATAATTTTTCATGTTTTTATATATGATTTTTAATAAAATATCTTAAAGAGTTCTGTTAATGGTGTGCGGTTAAAAGAATATTTTCTTATAATGGGAATTCGTCCATTTTTCTCCAACTTTTCACATTAATGAATCCACTAAGGCTTTTCAATTTGAGGATGTATTGAAGTTAAAGATTCATTCTCATGTCAGACTCTTTTTTTACCCACATTTACAAAATTAGAAAACAAATCCCTAATATCTTAAAAATATTTAGAAGAATAAAGGAGGAATATAGTGGTTGTTAGTAGACTGGGAAGAAATAATAAGTGGATGGTTTATGATTTTCACTGTGGTATTAAATGACTAGAGAATTGATTAAGTACATTTTATTCTCTTTTCTATATAAGAGATTCATCGTTATAGTGTTATTAGTGTGATAAGAATGGAAATTCCCAATCTCAATGGACTATTCATTCAAAATCATGTCATTATTATAGGAATACATGATATTATCAAATGTTTTATTAGTTAGGGTCTTAAAAATATAGAGGTAGATGTTTTTATTCAAATAAAACATGTTGTCCATGAGTTATCATACGTTAGTAGAGTGTCAATCATATTTTTACTGAAATTTCAAGTCACAGAAGTCTGAAAGATTCTTTGGGATAGGATCATAGTATAGATGCTTCTTAGGGGAGTAAGGAGACCCATGGTTATGGTTATAACACAGGTAAGAGTTAATTATTTAATACAATGTATATATTGAGGTATCTTTGGCTATTAGAGGTACAAATTTGGTCACTTATACTTTTAGTGTTTTGTTCATTACTGATTCATCACATTTGTTTATTTCTTCTTTTTTAGTGTTTCAATTGGAATTGGATATTTAATTGTTTCAGGGTATAATGATTGTGGATACTCTATTTGGAAAGAGTGAGGATACAATTTTGATATTTTTAGATTGTGGTATTTTTATTAGTGGATTTGGACATTTTGAGACTTATTTATTTTGGTGGTGAATGGATTTTATTTGATAAAATTAATTGATTTTTCAACACATTTTTTGGTTCACATTGACTTTTATTAGAGATGAATGAAATTTTCTCCCTCTTACGATGAGTATTCTATTTTTTTTGGCATATTCTAATTATCATTGAAGCAGGGATGACTTTAATTAAGGTCCGTTTAGGGGGATTTTTGCTTATGTTGTTGGGATGGTCCATGGATCAGATAAGAACATTATCAGTGTTGTTTTTCTCACATAGTGGATCAATATCAGGATGTTTTTCCTTGGAAGTTTCTAGGATTGTTCCCAAAGAGAGAAGTGGAGTTTCGATAGACTTGGTATTGAGAAATGAGCATGTCTTTACCAATATTTACTGTATATATCCAACTTATCTTAGAGAAATGATGTTTTCGTTATATGATCATGAATCCAAAGTTTGACGCACCATTATTTTTTAGGTTTATTTTGTTGAAATTATATCCTTCTATGTGTTTATAAAGGGTTTCATTTTATTTTAGTTATTATCATAGGCCAAGGGTCAAGAGATTAAGAGTTTGTGGTGGTTTAAGGATAAAATTTTATTAAAATAAATCCATTATGAAACAAATATGGGGTTTGGGTGGGGCATGGTCTTACTTAACGCTCAATTTATAGGGCATCATATCACAAAAATTGTGTTTGTGCCATGATTCATATTATTGCGGTGTAATGCATTAGGTTATGTCACAATGAGTATCTGCAAGTTATGGAGACCTATTTAAAAAGGGTATATTTCTCCATGGAGTGGTGGTATGTACCACAACATGACCCTAGACATGTTCATTACACCAGAACCGTCATGTTCAAACCACCGTCAACCTTTTGGTTATTTTTTCTATAATTTTAATTTAATTGATTTAGTAGGGTAAAATATAAAATACCCTAATTTATTTCTCTCACCCATGCATAAAATACACCCCCCCCCCTTGACCCACTTTTTTAGTTCTCCAAGTTCTTTCCTCCACGCCCCTTTTCTGTTAGAAGTATCATTCATTACAATCATGGTTTTTTGGTAAGTCTAACACCATATAATCCCTAGGAATAGATTTAATTCAATGTTTATCTTCCTATATGTAAAATAAATGATTTTGGGGTGGTTTCGAAGGTTCTTGAGTTTATGTTGATTTGGATTGAATTCTACACTATCCCGTGGTGGTTTTTCTCCTAGTAGGTTGAGGTAGGAATTCTGTAACATTTTTCAACATTTTATGTGATTAAACAAGTTTTAATGCATGAAAGTGCATTCATTGCATGATAATTCTTCTTAATTAAATATAAAATTGACTTGGTGGGTATAAATAGATGGAATTGGCCATGTTTTGAATTTATATGGGAATACTATTGTAAGTGTAGCATAATCGTAACATTTATGGTGAAATTAAATGGGTATAAACTCCTTGTTTAACTAGGCACAAGGTGAGTTTCCCAAGGTTTTTTGTGGTACCTGATGGTATATATCATTGGTTGAGATTATTTCTGTCTAATTCATTTAACTGGGAAGGTGTTGAGGATGGTAAGGGCTAGTATAAAGGGGTTGAGATAACTATTGGAGGAGTATCCAATGGGTAAAATCATTGTGATTTTTTAATGAAATGATGTATTAGTTTGAGTAGTTTTATCATAGTGGTCTTGGGTGTTGGTTTTAATATCTCTACTACTTGTTTCATTTTTTATGGTTGTAGTCCTGAGACAACACTTTGAGTGATAGGGTTTTAGTATGAGTTATAATTATGAGGTATCACCCTATGTGATATGGTGTAGGTATCATACATAGTTGTTTTTGGGTTAAAGACCACTTTAATATACTTTGTTTTGAAAATTAAAATACACAAAATATAAGTTTATTTAAAATTGTACAATTTTGTTTATATTTTTTATGTGCTAGTTTAGTGATGGTTATTTTTAATGACCTGTGAAATTATCAGATCTATATATATTTTGATATATTGAGGTGTTAGGCTAAAGTATTTTTAATGAATATTATTATAGTGTGATGGAATGTAGAGTTAATAAAATAATATGATAGAGTTTAAAGCTACATTCATCAGATGGTAGAAGGGAATGTATTATGTTGTTATAACTAAACCTAAATTACTCAGAATCTGTCCATTGGAGTTTGTTGTAGAGGACTTTTATTAATTGATCTTCAAGATTTTTGGAAGTTAAATATATGAATATAGTATGATCATGGAAATTCTATGAGATCTTTTTATCATATTGAAGTCTATAAGAAAATGTTTTTTATAGTGCTGCTAATTATTGTTTTTATTTTAATGAGTTTTTCTAAAAAGGTTTTTCTGGTGAGGATTTTATTGTAAAGATCGTAGTATTTTTTATTGTATTGATTATTTGTCTAGTCCTTCATGATAATGAGAATATAGGTCAATAAGTTATATTATCTGATTAGTGTGATCGATGTCTTCAAGGGATATGAAGATAGTGCTTTATTGTAAGATCACATCTTTTTTAGGGTATGTCTCTCTCTATGTTTTTTTTAATTTTTATTTCATGTGAGTTTTCCCCCATCTTTAATCCTTGGTGGTCATGTTTCATCATGGATAGCTATCATTTGAATAAACACAGTCATTGGTTATGAGGAAACTTGAGAAGAACAAGAGGGGATCCATGTGGAGAGCCTTGTTTTGGAAAATGACATAAATTCCAGAGATGTATGTTTTCCTAAATTAATAGAGTCTGAGTATAAATAGGTTAGGTGTAACCATGGTTTCATGGCATGTTGAGAAAATTTAAATGGTGTTTAGGTTGTTTATAAAGAAAATTGTCTGAAACCCCATCTTCAAAACATTTAAGCATTGTGTAAATAGATTACACATCATGAAATGTTAGGTGTTTTTTTAATATTCATCAGAGGTGATGGGTTTTTTGGAATATACCACTAAAAATATTACAGGATATGTAACTAAATTACATTTCATGTAATTCCCCAAACTGTTATTTTAAAGTATTCTATGGGGATAATTTTGTCAATCACACACAACCATCTATTCTCCTCTCTATGTAGGGTAACACAACATGTGATTTTGGACTGCCAACCCCCATTCTAAACATCCCGACAACCCTATGATTCCCTCATAAGTGGTTTTGTTCCATTTTTCATTTATATCCCTTATTTCTCCAAGTGTTTCCGTTTAATATATTGACAACATGAATTGTTGGTTTTGATCTTGATCATTTTTTATCTAGGATCAGTTTTAGATCATCTTCACCTTCTTCCTCAAGAGTGTTTGTCATTGGAAGCATTATGCCCGTCGTTAGTTAAGGTAGGGGATCTAAATCGGAACCCTATTCTTTGATATTTTTCAAGTATATTCAATAATTTTATTTCACTAACGTAATTTTACCCTAAATTAATTAAATAATTAATGGGATTATTCCATAGATTTTTTTGGTTCCAACTGGGTTTTCACTCTGATTTGAGATACCCAATGTGAGAGAAAACATTGAATATAATTGAATTGGCTAATGGATTAAATTTGGTATAACATGAAAATAGGCCTTAGATGATTTCTAGATATAAGATCTCGAATTCATGGATTACTGCTTTTTGATTTTAGTGTAGATCAATTTTGATATAAATGAAAAAGGTAACTGAAGGAAAAATGGTGATTCTCATAATTAATCATTCAGACTTATGATGTGATATTGTGATATCCATTCTATTATGACATGTCTTGTGATCCTTTCTAAAATTATTCTATATCAGGCATGGCCCTGGAACATGCATACTTATATGTTATAATACGTATGTTAAGAGAGATTAGCCCAGCCCCATGTTGTAATGCTTATAAGGATTTGATTCTGATATTGTAATGCTTATAGGGATTTCACCCAGATATTGTAATGTTTATATTGAGTTAGATTGGCCTAATCCAATGGTCTAATGATTATATGTATTTTACCTAGATGACGTAATGCTTATAGGTCTTGGACCGAGATTTTTATGTTACTTTACTAGGGTTATATGGTTTCGGTTTTCATGGTTTTGAGACATTCTCAAAGATATTCTGACATGACATAGAATCAGGTTACTTTACCATGGTAATATGGTTTTGGTTGGAATGGTTGTGAGAAAGGATCATAGGTATTCTGTCATGAAACTGAAGTAGGTTTTTGTTGTATTTTATTAATTATTGAATTAATTAATACACGTGTTTATCACTTTATTTCATACACTTATTATCCGACTTGTTTTTCTAAACATCATGGTAAAAAACTACAAATTTATATTCACACCCTGTTTGGGTCTCTATTTGGTACCAAAGTAGTCTACGTGGATGCAGGTATGTACAAGGGAAAAGGACCTTGTCATTTATTGTTTATTTCTATATGGGATGGCATTTTCGTGGGAGGACCTACATGGGGTTTGGGATTGGGGACTTTTGAGTCTTTATTTGAGTCTGGTAGTCTTTTATTTGTATTGTTTATAGCATGACATTTAGTAACATTTCATTACATCATTAAATTATTCCTATTATTAATTACTGGTTTATTCTATGGGCTTTTATTGTTGGTTTCAACTATGTTAATACTCTGATTTATTTTGTTTATATATCTTATTTGTACAGCTATGAGACATCATACCAGGGGGTATAGTCTCCCTCGATATAAATTTGACACACCCACTGCTATAATGTGTGCTTTGGCGTGTGAGGAGGTGTGGTTGAGGTCTCATAACCAACAATTTTTGTCAATGTGTGTGAGTTTCAAATCAAGGGATGTTCCAAAGTGCTATCAAAGGAGTATGTTTTCATTCCTTTTATATTTATTTTCTAGTTTGAAAGTTAGAAAGTAGACTAGGATGTGTTGGTACTTGGTAAGTAGTTGTTTCATGGGAGTAGTTAACCACTGTATAGGGAGAAATCTGAGTGATGAGGGATGGGATTGCTATTTGTACTGTGAGATTGTTAGAATTTATGTTATTTCACCGTGGGTGATTTACATGTTTTGGGAGGTTATTATTCGATGATGTTGTTTAAACTTCAGATTTGTACTCATGGACTAGTATGGAATGAGATGAGTACGCATGCATCATAATAGACATATATAGATATATATTGATATTCATTATTCATGATAGGGACATTTTTATTGACATGTGATATATATTTTCCTATTGAAATATGATATGATATATCTGTTATACCTAATAAACAAAATTAATTGAAGTTTTATGCTAAAAAGATTGTAATCCATGTTTAGAGAGACCTCGGGTCAGTGGTTCTATGATGAAGTCACCTGTTGAGGTTGTCCTAGTTGTTCCCAATATTCAAAGGTGTGAATTTGTCTTGCAAAAAAATCTTCTTCACTATATTTGACTTGATCATCATGATAGTGGAAATTAATATGCTCATAACACAAATAAACATGATCTTCTTATAGTTCATGTAGATCAAATAGATTTTTAGATTCACAATAACTTTCTAATGTTCTTGTGATCTATATAAAGGGGGATTGTTTATATTGTGCTTTTTATATATGAGCTAAGAATAGATTTTTAGTAGAAGCATCAACATATGTTTAATGGGGAAGGAGAACCCCAGGTAGCCGAGTTCTAGATCAAGTATATCCATATGATCTTTAATAATATCATGACACCCATGGATATGAGGGTGGATCTTGCTGTATATATGATTTTTAGACCTAGCAAGCGTTGCCGAGATATTCTAAAGGAAAATTATAAGCAGGATGATCTATCTTTGAAGGAATTTAAGAAGATGTTTCAAATCCATTTTTGTCCTGAAACATTGAGGGTTGAAAAATATCATGACTTCATGCATCTGACATAGGATGGAATTTAAGTGATGGACTATGTTTGACGTTTCAATGACCTGTAGAGCTTTACGCCATAATTGGAAGCGGATGATATCTTCAGGGTGAGATATGTTCAGTATGGTACTCAGGATGAGATCTGATCATAGGTGAACATTTTCCTTTTGAGATGTTTTAAGGATGTGATGAACCAACAACTCATTATTGAAGGGAATATGATAGAATCCTTAGGAAAATACTTGGCTATTTAAGTAGGACATATTGGGATATCTTCTTCGAGTAGAAAAATGTGATGTTATAATAGTTATTACCAAGTTAGTATTGGGAATAGTATTCGGGGAAGCGACAGCCATCTCAGGAACATGTTTCATTTTAGTTCTATCAGTATGGAAGGTTTGTCCACAAGCACCCACAGTGTCCTTAACTCGTAGTTGAATGTCGTAATTATGGTATATTGTTCCATCTTCAGCTGTTTTTTATGAATATTCCATAGTATAATAGTGGTAGCGGATTAGAATGGGTACCTGGTCCATGAAGTGGTGCAGCTATCCCTCAGCGGGATGGTATCTAGAGTCCCACTGGTCATTCATTCCATAGTAGAGAAATTGTTACCCTAGTGTTGGATAAGTAGTAATAAGTAGGGGAAATGGCTCATGTTAGTCAGACTAGAGACTAGGGCAGAAAGACAAGTCAACTTCTTGTTATGAAGACTACACTGGCTATCATAAATGCAGGAGTGTCTATTGTCAGTGGTGCGATTTCTATATCATCTACCTTAGCTATTGTTTTGTTTGATATATGAGCATCACATCCTTCTTTTATCTTCACTTTTTGAAAAAAACAAATTGGGCTTGATTTTGGACAGTTTGGATGGTTCCATGACCATCAACACACAGTTAGTAGTGAAAAAAGATAATATCAAATGTTTCAAGGCAATTTCTCTAGATATTGATTATTATCATTTTTTTGGGTACCGTTCATGCATGAAATGATAGGATTCAACATGATTATTATTATGGATTGGTTATTTATATACTAGACTAATGTTGATAGTCATGGGAGGATAGTTACCATCTTATCCCCAAAAGGAGAAGTTATTTTCACCA
Organism: Viscum album; assembly: GCA_963277665.1. NCBI lineage: Eukaryota > Viridiplantae > Streptophyta > Magnoliopsida > Santalales > Viscaceae > Viscum > Viscum album. The sequence continues at coordinate 1,679,564,882 of OY728133.1, forward strand.
CAGAGAGTGGGATCTTCATGTTATTCATGCAGAACTAATTCAATGCATATTGGATTGCCTCATGGATAAAATATTCTGTCATTCTCTAGATGATGGTGTAATGTAGCAAGATTCTTTAATTCTGGTGGTTGGCCATTTTTAGGATGTTTTCCTTGATGAGTTCTTTGACTTACCGACCGAGTGAGAGATCTGTTTCATGATCGAGTTGGGGCCAGGTGTAAAGTAAGTTTCTATGTCACCTGACAGAATAGAACTAATAAAGCTTAGGGAGTTGAATGTCCAATGGGAAGATCTAGAATCTAAAGGCTTCATGTGAACTAGTAAAACTCCTTGGTGTTCTCTAATTCTCATCTCCAAAAAGGATGATGGGTCTTTTCACTTATTTATAGATTATCAGAGGTTGAACCAGATGATGGTCAAGAACCGACATCCTACTCCGTGCATTGATATTATTTTCAATCCATTAAATGGTTCTAAGATATTTTTAAAGTTTAATTTGAGATCATGTTACCATAAGTGATGATACCAATGAACAAATCTTATACTTCTTTTAGAAGTAGGTATAGCTTTTGTGAATTTTTGGTAATGACGTTTGGGTTGACTAATGCACTAGTGATATTCATGGCCTTGATGAATATGATATTTAATTATTTTTTGGACTAGTTTGGGATGTTTTTTAAATTATATCTAAGTGTAATCCCAGTTATAAGATGATCATTCCATCATATGAAAATCATTTGGAGTACATTTTGAGATCATTGTATTTACACCAAGTTAATCAAATACAGTTTCTCAATTAATAAAGTGAACTTATTAGGTTGTTTCATCCTAGAGGTATAAGTTTTGGTGACCGTGAGAAATTCCTAGTAGTGTTATCTTGGAAAATTTTCCATAATTTCTTCAAGATTCAATTATTTTTGTTTTTAGTAGGTTATTATATGTGATTTATCTAGGATTTATCCCATTTGGCTTCACCGATCTCTGTGATGAGTAAGAAAGAGGTGTATCTTGTATGGTATAATTATTTTTAGAGATATTTTTAGGAGTAGAAAGGTGGGTTGAAATCAACACATATTCCCATTTTACATATGACGAAAAAATCATATATCATGCACTTTGATGCATCTGTAGTTAGACTCAAATCATTTTTTATTTAGGATGATCGAGTGATTTCTTATGCCTTCAGGCAGCTGAGACATCATGAGGGGAATTACTGACCTCATGATATGGAGTTAGTAGTAGTGGTACATTCCCTGATATGTTAGAAACACTATGACATGGGTGAGAGGTTTTTGGTATACATGGACTACAAGAGCCACAGGTACATGTTTTCAAAGCGAGACATGATCCATCATCAATGGAGCAGGGTTGAGTATCTACAGTCTTTCAACTTCGAGTTGGCTTATACATAGAGAAAGGGAAAAGTCATTGTGGATGTGTTGAGAAAAAATACACAAGAATTAGTAGTATGATATTCTTGTAAGAAATAGATGATAATTGTTCGCTATCTAGACATGCATCTAGATTACCAAGAGTCTTGGGGATAAGTAGCTATAGATTTGATATCTACTATACCCTTTATTTTGGACTGGTATAACACTAAGTAGTTTTCTAATCCACGGGAATAAATTATGAGAGTCAATTTATATTTTGGGGATACACTATGAGGAAAGTATCTTGGAAGTATAAATTCTATTCTCTCTCATGGCCGAGTACGGGTTTCTACAGGCTTACATGATAAGCTGATGGGGGTGTTTCGTGCTTCTAGATTGAAGATGCATCATAGTTTGAAAAATATATATTATGATCTATTTAGATAGTACTAGTGGTATGGAATAAATAAAGAGGTAGTAGTCTTTTTGGATAGATGTTTCACCCAATAGGTAAAAGTCGATCATCAAAGGAAAGTAGTCATTGTGGCTATGTTTTTGACTTGGATGATGTGGTTTGGTTGCACAGTATTCCAAGGAGTATAATTTTAGATAGAGATGCTCATTTCATGTTGTGTTTCTGGTAGGTTCTTCTAAAAGATCTAGTATCAGGGTTTCCATAGATAACAGCCTGTCATCCTCAGATTGACGGTCAATACATGTGGATTATTAAAGTTCTAGAGGATATGTTATGAGCCTGTGTTTTGCATTTTAGTGGTTCATGGGAGAGGTATATAGAAATAATGAAGTTTTAATATAATAATAGATTCTAGGGAAAGATCTAGATGGAACCTTTCGAGGGTTTTTATGGAAGTTTTTTGTGTTATCCTCTTTTTCATATGGACGAAGGTGAGTCTGCAATTGATGGGCCTAGTCTCATGTAAGAGACATCTGAGTAGGTTCAGTTTATCAGACAGTGGTTGGTGACCACATAGAAAAGGTAGAAATCGTATGTTAACCATCTGAGACAACCTATGTAATTTGATGTTGGTCATTATTGTTTTCATTAAGAGTCACCTGGATTGGGAAAATGCGGTATAAGAAAAGGAAAAGCGCTAATACCCAGTTTTGTAGGGCTGTTTGAGATAGTGGATAAGGTCAGTCCAATGGCATACCATATTTCCCTTCCACATCACTACAGTGTTGGAGTTGGTGGTCTAGAACCAACTACTTTGTACTTTACTCATTAATAAAAGCCTTATCACATTTTGATTGTTCTTCTGCATGAAAATGCATGTGATAATGTCCTAAGTATAGCTGTTGCATTAATGGGTCATGGCGGATCCCTGCTATGATGAGAACTCGGAAGTGCCATAACATTGTTCTTGAATTAATGTTCTATGGACGGATGATATTATTTGAGGGACACAAATAATACATGTCATTAGGGGTGAGGACTCATAAAACTTTGAAGCACCTTCTCATGGTGTGCACCCATAGAAATATCCAGGAAGATATTATGAGAACGAGACCCGCCAGTAGGAAATCCACATTTTATAGTGTCATTGGATGTTCCAATCTGTGGATGTGTGTATTGATCCTTAGACTTTAAGATTATTATTAATGGGTATTACAACTCACGCACTTAGATGTATTGATGAAAACTGTGACGACACACTATTCACAGCGAGGTAGGATACGTTTGGTGCATCACGAGTAGTACTGCATTAATAGATAATGCGAGAAAGGATGTGTCCCTTCTGTTCCATAATGGAAGTAGATCTCTTAGGCCCTTTGATGGAATTGATATATCCTAAATAAATCCATGGCCATGGTAAGATATGGACGAGTTAAATTACGGGAAGTCAAAGAAAGAATAATCGAGCACAGGGGTTGATGGCACTAGTATACAACCCGCTTGATTGGAGATATCGAGACAAAGGGATTATATTACACGGTAGGCGTCCGTAGGAGGTGACACGTCATTGCAGAATTAACTTCTTTCTCTACGGGTGCCTTGGCGTGTTTCTAGATGCTAACCTTGGACTTTAGGCAGGCTCCGCCTAATGCCACTGAGAAAGAGGCCTAGAGGGTCACACACTAAGTGTGTCCATGTATCTCAGTTAAATATTAATTTAACAAGTTAAATAAATATTATTCCCGACTGTGGTTTAATAATTATTTAAGGATGCTTGATCGCATTTATTTCGACAATAGTTATTCGAGAGAGTATATTGTGGGTGAAATAATATATTTATTAGCGAGTAATGCAGTTACATTGAATTAAGAAATAAACAGTCATTACTCAAGGTCAAATAAATGTAGTGGAGAAAAATGGAAAATAAAAAAAGTACACGCCGTGTATATTAAATGTACACGCCGTGTAGTTTTACACGTCGTGTATTAATTATTACATGCCGTGTGGTTTTCCAGTCGGGGTTTTGAGGATATAATATTGTTTTATTAAATTATATTAATTATAATCAATGTGGGCGCATGTCAAGGAATTAATAATTCGACATGGGGTTGCAATTAGAGTTAATGAAATAAATAAAATGCGTAACGCATTTATTTATTTTCATAACTCTATTAACCTCAAACCCGATTATAAATATCCTCACAACCCCAACACCTTGGAGAGCAATTTTTGTGCACAACGGTTTTGGAAAGACTCTAGAGAATTACTTTCCACCAAGAACGCTTTCAAGTTACGAGAGCGAGATCCTCCACCAGATCAAGGGGGTCGAAGGCGGACATCGCAAGCGAAGGTTCTTCCGCGCTAGCACCCGGAGATCCCTTCGGTGATGTCTGGAGATACGTGGCACGCGTGTGGATCACCGCTAGAGGAATCCTATACTTGAATTCTACGATGCAACGACGGATCACAGGATCATGACCGGAGATTCCAACAAAGAAAGAATTCCATCGAGGTAATTCTTATGAATTAATTAAATTAATTATAACCAACATATGATGATCATATCTCAAGGGTTCCTGGACTCTTCTTTTCTTTTTTGTTCTTCATTCTATTCTGAAGATCCAGCGTTTTATATCGTGATGGATCTCGGATTGAACATCGTTTAACGCTAAAATTAAAGTTGGTCAAACCCACCAACGTGCTTCCGCTATGCCCAGAACCTAAAAGTGGTATCATAGCGGGTCATATCATTGATTATAATTTTTTAGTTTTTCGTTGGTGATTTATGCATTTAATAATTTAGTTATTTCAATTCATGTTTAATCATTCTGGAAATCTGAATCTCGAGATATGTTCCTCCTCCCTCATTTCTCGTTCACCTCACAGAAACAAATTTTTTCTTTTAATTTTGATTAAAATAAAATAGAGCAACTCATCCGGAGGAGCCAAACGTTTCTGGCCGTACAACACCAGAATACACGGCGTGTATTTGGAAGTACATGCTGTGTAGTCTAGGTTCAATGCATTGACTGATCCGCCAAATTAGGCCGTGTATTGGATTCTTTCTAAGAATTTAAGACATCGTGTGTTGACCAGAAATAGGTGGCACACGGTTACCGGATTACACTCCGTGTGGTCCAATGAACATGACGTGTAGTCCCTTCCAGTTAGGGTTGGGCCGTGTACCCCGTACACGTCTCGCCCAGCTGGAAACTGTGTAATGTAGAAACTACAGGGCGTGTGTCCCACAGAACACGCCGTGTACTCTGAAAATTTTCGAAGTACATTTACATGCCCTTTCCCCGGGCGTGTACTTCGGATAGACGGTGAAGAAAAGTACACGCCGTGTAGTCGGAACTACACGCCGTGTACTCACCCAAATTACGTAGATTTATTAAAATTTATTATTATATTATACAAACCCTTGAGACGTGTACCATAGTGTAGGCGTAAAGCTGAGGCACAACACGTGATCGGTTTTTTATATATATGTGTTTAATTTAACATCTACATAATGAACGGGAATTCACCGGGTTGCCTCCAAGGTACATGTTACGTATAAGAATAATTTTAAATGAATTTATTTGTTTAAAATTATGATGCATGAGAATCTCAAGGAAGTTTAGAAAAGGTTTTAAGATAAAAGGATTGATTAATTAAAGATAATTAATTAATTTGAGTGTGATTTATCTTAAACAAGAACGATTAAAGAATTGAATGCTAGTTTTATTTATGCGTAAATATATTTCCATGTATGGATGATCATGAGCTAGACCGAGAACTTTCTATGTGAATGGTTTCTTTTAATTTATTTATTTAAATTAATTTGTTGGCCTGCGATCCATATCCTCATTAATATGTAGGGCCTATGTGCCCAAGAATTCTTTTATGTAACAACCCATTCTTAACCCTCACCTACGTGTGAGATAAATGCATATGTAATGGATGGAGATCCCAAACTAGTGGAGGCGGCTCAAGTCAGGAGCCAAGGTGAAACCAATCGAAGGAGATACAAAGGTGGACAGGTGGAAAGCTGTAAACACGAACCCGAAAGGTTCAAGGTGTTTTTCCCCTAGGGTCTTGGGTTAGTTTATCAACCGGTAGATAAATCTACAAATAGAAAAAGCTAATGATCATACCATTTATTTTATTTCTGTCAGTTTCATGGTTTATTTATTGTGGGTGTGTTGTCACGATCACACAATTAATGAATTAAACGAGCATGCAAGATGGAATTAAAATAAAACCGGATTATACGTAAATATTATCTTAAGACATGGTTAATCACTTAAGTATATCCCACTTAATATTAACAAGCATGTAATCATAGATAATAAAATAGAAATTTACATATAAAGAATAAAATCTCTCAAAAGATATATTAAGTCGGTATAGCCTTCCATAATCTAGGTAAGAATCGAACCATAGTTCAAAGTGCTTAACCAACCCTAGTTGGGGTGCATTCAATTATCAGGGAATTCTAATTCAAGGTTTTGGGTTGAATTAACTTGGTTCGCATCAAGGGTTGACTACCACAGCAAGACTTGGTGTGGCCAAGATGCAAAGGTTGAGGAAATCCAAAAAAAATCAGGATTGGGGAGTCCACTCAGCGGATCAAGGAGCTGCGAGTTAATGCAGTTGGCATTTGGAATGTCTACCTAAAACCCTTCAAGTTGCTTGACCAACCCTAGTTGGGGTAATGCGAAGGGAAATATGGATCCTTGCCACTAGAATATTCAGGCAATAGAATATTCCGAAATCAATGTTGAGGGCTATTGGATTTCGATAAAATAGTGGGAGACTAATAAGTATTAATTTATTTATGTGTCTCAATTTTTGTAATAAAGTACTAAACCTTTTCTCATCTTAATTTGTAGAAACGGAAAGAAAATTACTTCAAACATATCATTGCGCACCATACTTGAGAAGGAAAACCTTCTCACCGGCACCAATTTCTAAGAGTGGCAGAGGCGTTTACGCGTCGTCCTTCTCCAAAAAAAGAAATTATATGTGCTGGAAGAGCCTATTCCAGTTGCGCCTAGGAAAGAGGCCAGTGATGAGGAAATATCTCTCTACGTGAAACACATGGATGATGCCCCAGATGTCCAGTGTTTCATGCTATCGGCCATGTCTAATGAGCTCTTGAAGCAACATGAAAACATGGACGTGTATAGCATGATATCTCACCTTAAAGATCTCTACCAAGAGAAGGCGAGATAGGAGAGGTATGAGATCTTCAATGCCTTGTTTACCATAATGCTTGGAGAGTCTGAGCCAGCTGGGCCTCATGTAGTCAAACTTATTGGCTACATTGAAAGCCTTGACATCTTAGGGATTAAATTCTCGGATGAGTTGCATACAGATATCATCCTATCATCACTGCCTAAGACCTTCTCTAGCTTCATTGTCAACTATAACATGAGCGGCAATGAGAAGAGTCTGTCGGAGCTTCTGACCTTGATTCGCCAGGTAGACAAGGATATGGGGCGTGACAAACCCGCAGTCCTTATGGTTAACAAGAAAAGGAAGGACAAGGCAAAGGGGCTAAATACTTATAAACAGTCTGAAGCCCCTGAGCACCGTCCTTCCAAGAAGGGAAAGATCCAGAGGCAGGGCAAGGAACGGGAGGCGATGTGTTTTTCATGTGGCAAGCAGGGCCACTGGAAGAGGAACTGCACCCAGAAGCGTGGGGATGCTAAAGGTGTGTTCGTTATCGAGTGAAATCTTTCTATTTCTACACATTGGGTATTAGATATAGCTTTTGGGGATCACATCTATATTCAAATGCAGGAACCAAATAGATTTAGAAAGATCTCCATAGGAGAGGTGGATCTCCGAGCTGCTAATGGCGCAAGGCTGGCAGCGTTGGCTATTGGCGACTACCACCTCTCATTGCCAACTGGGAAGATTTTGGTTTTACATAACTGTTATTTTGTGCCTAGTGTTACCAAGAACATAATTTATGTATCTTGTTTGGATATGGATGGATTTGTTTTCATGTATGGAAATAAGGGTTGTCTCTTTTATAAGAACAATGTATGTTATGGTATGGCACATTTGAATAATGGTTTTTATGTATTAAATTACGAAAACCAAGTGTTGGAAATCGATAACGAAACAAACTCACATGACTCATACATCACCCAGTTGTGGCATCACCACCTTGGTCATGTAAACGAGAAGCGCTTGACAAAGCCCTGTCAAGATGGATATTTAGACTCTACTGAGCTAAAACCACTTGATAGATGTCATGCTTGTTTGCAAGGTAAAATGACCAAGCCGCCTTTTGGTGGACAAGGTGAAAGAGCCACAAAGCTTCTAGGATTGGTATACACGGATGTGTGTGGACCATTTCTAGTAGAAGCTAGAGGTGGATATTCTTACTTCATTACTTTTACTGATGATTTGAGTAGATATGGCTATGTCTACTTAATGAGGTATAATTCAGAAGCCCTAGAGAAATTTATGGAATTCAAGAATGAAGTAGAGAATCAGCTTGGTAAGAAGATAAAGAAACTTCGATCGGATCGAGGTGGAGAATATCTGAACCAAGAGTTCATCGATCTTCTACGGGAGTCTAGGATTCTATCTCAGCTCACTCCTCCTTATACACCACAGTGGAATGGTGTTAGTGAAAGGAGGAACCGCACCTTGTTGGACATGGGGAGGTCAATGATGAGTCATGTGGATCTTCCATTATCCTTTTGGGGATATGCATTATAAACTGCAGCATACACATTAAACCGAGTACCAACTAAGGTGGAAAATGGGATTCCCTCCGAGTTATGGAATGGAAAAAACCCCACTTTGTCGCATACACATGTATGTGGATGTGAGGAATTTGTTAAGGACTTCTCAGGAAACAAACTGGAACCCTAAAGCATGAAGTGTATCTTTATAGGATATCCTAAGGAAATGAAAGGATATTACCTATATAACCCTCAAGACAAGAAAGTGATTGTCGCCAGACAAGCTATATTTCTTGAGAGGGATCACATCTACAAAAGGGATAGTGGGAGAAACTTTGACTTCGACGAAGTTGATGCTCAAGATACACTGGAGTTGGTGCAGGAACAAGTTCCACAGGTCCCCGTGGAAGAGGTTCCAGAAACACAAGTACTGCGTAGGATCTCAAGAGAGATAAGGGAACCAGAGAGATTTGGTTTCCTAGTCACTGAGGATGGTGAATCATTATTGTTGGACAATGATGAACCTCTCTCCTACAAGAAAGTAGTAGAAAGCTCAGAAGCTGCAAGATGGCTAGAAGCTATGAATTCTGATATAGATTCCATGTATCAGAACCAAGTCTGGGTTCTGGCCGATGAGCCAGTTGATGTAAAGCCTATTGGATGCAAATGGGTATTCAAGAGAAAACTGGACATGGAAGGTCATGTTAGCACCTATAAAGCAAGGCTAGTGGCTAAAGGATTCAGACAGCGTCAAGGAATTGACGATGATGAAACTTTCTCGCCAGTTTCAATTTTTAAATCCATAAGAATCATACTTTCCATAGCAGCTTACCATGACTACGAGATTTGGAAAATGGATGTCAAAACAGCATTCCTTAACGGGAGCCTTCAGGAAGATGTCCATATGACACAACCAGAAGGGATTGTGAGACCAGGTGAAGCCAAACAGGTTTTCAAGTTGCAGAAATCCATTTATGGATTGAAGCAAGCATCCAGGTCATAGAACATTTGATTTGATGAAGCCATAACAAAATTTGGTTTCATTAAGAATGAATGTGAGCCATGTGTTTATAAGTGGTTTAATGGGAATGTGATCATTATCCTAGTAGTATATGTTGATGACATATTACTTATTGGAAACGATGTACCGGTCTTACAGTAAATTAAAGACTGGTTGAACAAGTGTTTCTCCATGAAGGACTTGGGAGAAGCAGCCTACATTCTAGGGATCAAGATCCTTTGTGATAGATCCAAGAGCCTACTTGGACTAAGTCAGGGTACATACATTGACCAGATACCAAAGAGATTTAGTATGGAACAATCCAAGAGGGGATTGGTTCCAGTGTCACATGGCCTACATCTTTCTAAGAAAATGTGTCCTCAGACACAACAAGAGAAAGATAGAATGAGTAAGATCCCATACGCTTCGGCTATAGGATCCATCATGTATGCCATGTTATGTACCAGGCTTGATGTTGCCTATGCACTGAGCATGGTAGGCAGATATCAAGCAGATCCAGGAGAACAGCATTGGACTGTGGTTAAGACTATCCTTAAGTATCTGAGAAGAACTGAGGATATGTTCCTGGTGAATGAAGGAGAAGAGGAGCTTGTCATCAGAGGGTATGTTGATGCTGGTTTTCAGACAGATCAGAATGATCTGAAGTCGCAATCTGGATATGTTTTCTGTCTCAATAGAGGAGCTGTGAGCTGGAAGAGTTCAATGCAGCCAGTTTTCGCCGATTCTATAGCAGAGTCTGAATATATAGCGGCTTCTGATGCAGCCAAGGAAGCCATCTGGATTTGGAACTTTGTCCAAGATCTTGATGTGGTGCCTAGCAGTAAAGATCCCATTATATTGTATTGTGATAATACTGCAGCGGTGGCTCTTGCAAAAGAACCAAGGTCACATCAACAGACAAAGAACATACTCCGGAAGTATCACCTCTTGAGGGATTTCTATCAGAGGGGTGAAGTTTCTGTGAGAAGAGTGTCCACAGAAGAAAATGTGGCATACCAAATGGCTAAAGGCATATCTCAGCAGAAGCATGAATATCATATGAGAGCTAGTGGGTTAAAGGTTGTTAACAGTTGTCTCTAGTCCAAGTGGGAGTCTGTTGGAGTTGGTGGTCTAGAACCAACAACTTTTTACTTTATTCATTAATATAAGCCTTATCACATCTTTATTGTTCTTCTGCATGACAATGCATGTGATAATGTCCTAAGGGCAGCTGTTGCATTAAAGGGTCAAGGTGGATCCCTGCTATGATGAGAACTCGGAAGTCCCATAACCCTGTTCTTGAATTAATGTTCTATGGCCGGATGATATTATTTGAGGGACACAAATAATACAGGTCATTAGGGGTGAGGGCTCATAAAACTTTGAGGCACCTTCTCATGGTGTGCGCCCTTAGTAATATCCCAGAGGATATTATGAGAACGAGACCCGCCCGTAGAAAATCCACATTTTATAGTGTCATTGGATGTTCTTATCTGCAGGCATGTGTATTGATCCATAGACTTTAAGATTATTATTAATGGGTATTACAACTCGTGCACTTAGATGTATTGATGAAAACTGTGACGACACACTCTTCGCAGCGAGGTAGGATACGTTGGGTGCGTCACGAGTAATACTGCATTAATAGATAATGCGAGAAAGGATTTGTCCCTTCTGTTCTATAACGGAAGTAGATATCTCAGGCCCTTTGATGGAATTGATATAGCCTAAATAAATCCATGGCCATGGTAAGATATGGGCGAGTTCAATTCCGGGAAGTCAAAGAAAGAATAATCGAGCACATGGGTTGATGGCACTAGCATGCAACCCGCTTGATTGGAGATACCGAGACAAAGGGATTATATTACATGGTAAGCGTTCATAACATGTGACACATCATTGCGGCGTTAACTTCTTTCTCTATGGGTGCATTGGCGTGTTGCTAGACGCTAACCTTGGACTTTAGGCAGGCTCCGTCTAATGCCACTGAGAAAGAGGCCTAGAGGGTCACACACTAAGTGTGTCTATGTATCTCAGTTAAATATTAATTTAACAAGTTAAATAAATATTATTCCCGACTGTGGTTTAATAATTAATTAAGGATGCCTGATCGCATTTTTTCGACACTAGTTATTCGAGAGAGTATATTGTGGGTGAAATAATATATTTATTAACGAGTAATGCAGTTACATTTATTTAAAAAATAAATAGTCACTACTCAAGGTCTAATAAATATGGTGGAGAAAAATGGAAAATAAAAAAAGTACATGCCGTGTATATTAAATGTACACGCCGTGTAGTTTTACATGCCGTGTATTAATTATTACACGCCGTGTCGTTTTCCAGTCGGGGTTTTGAGGATATAATATTTTTTTGTAAAATGATATTAATTATAATTAGCATGGGCGCATGTCAAGGAATTAATAATTTGACATGGGGTTGCAATTATAGTTAATGAAATAAATAAAACGTGTAACGCGTTTATTTATTGTCATAACTCTATTAACCTCAAACCCGATTATAAATATCCTCACAAACACAACACCTTGGAGAGCAATTTTTGTGCATGACGGTTTTGGAAAGACTCTCAAGCTAAGAGAGAATTCCTTTCCACCAAGAATGCTTTCAAGTTACAAGAGTGAGATCCTCCACCGGATCAAGGCGGTCGAAGGCGGACATCGCAAGCGAAGGTTCTTCCGCGCTAGCACCCGGAGATCCCTTCGGCGACGTCCGGAGATACGTGGCATGCGTGTAGATCACTGCTAGAGGAATCCTATACTTGAATTCTACGACGCAACGGCGGATCACAGGATCGTGACTGGAGATTCTAATGCGGAATGAATTCCATCGACGTAATTCTTATGAATTAATTAAATTAATTATAACCAACATATGATGATCATATCTCAAGGGTTTCGGGACTCTTCTTTTCTTTTTCGTTCTTAGTTCTATTCCAAAGATCTGGCATTTTATATCATGATGGATCTCAGATTGAACGTCGTTTAACGCTAAAATTAATGTTTGGAAAACCCACCAACGCGCTTCCGCTGCGCCCGGAACCTACATACAGTACCATGCACGATGTATTTCAAGGTTCACGACTTCAAATATATCATCCAGTATATTTCCATATGATAGATATAGCATCCATCGAGCATTGATATGATGTTTCCGTTGAGAATATTTTGATACATTTTTTGTATCATAGTGTGAAATATCATTTGGGTCGGACAATAACATTTGTTTGAGTGTAGTGGAAGTAAGGGTGAGTTCAAGTTGAGACCTAGGAGAGGGACTTTTATATGTGAAAATAGTTCCTAGACTTATAAACTAAGACCTCATAGTGATAATTAGAGCATATTGGTGATGAGTTGTTATATGGTAGGGAGGTTGTAAGATTCCCTATTTTTTAAGGTATGTCTCTCTATGAGTTTTTCAATAATTTTTCTTTTGGGTGATTTTTTCCCCATCTTTAAACCTATGTGGTCATATTTCATCATGGATACCTATTATTTGAATAAATATAGTCTTGGATTATGAGGAAAGTTGATAACAACTGGAGTGGTTCCATGTAGAGAGCCCTATGAGGGAAAATGAATTAAATTTCAAATATGTGTGTATGTTTCAATCAATGTAGTTTAGGTATAAATGGGTCGAGTGTTATCATGAGTTCTTTGTAAGTTGATAAGGTTTAAATGGGGTTTGAGTTTTTATAAGAAAAAAGGGTTAAAAACCAAATAAATAAAATTTAAACGCCATGTAAATGCATTACACATCGATTCAAGTGTTTTTTAATATTTAGCAGAGGTGATGGGTATTTATACACAACCCACTAAAAATAATTACCTGGAATGTTAATAAATTACATGCCATGTAATTCCTTGAAATTCTATTTTATGGTAGGTTGTTAGGTATATTTTTTTCATTCAACTTCATTCATATATTCTCCTCCCAACCTTGGGAACCTCTCCAAAAACAATTGGTGTGCCAATGTCCCTTCTAGACATCCTGATAATTCATTCGATCTATAGTAAGTGGTTTTCCTTTAGTTTTCCTTTTGCTCACTTTTTTCTCCAAATGTTTGGATGTAATATCTTAACTTTATGTTGTTGGTTTTGATATTGATTAGTTTTGAACTAGGATGGACTTTTTGATCATTCACACCTTCTTCCTCTAGAGTTTTTGTAATAGGAATCATTGTGTCCATTGTAAATTAATATGGGTGTTCTAAATCGTAACCCTATAGTTTTATATTTTCCATGTATATGAAATATTCTAATTATTCCAATGTAATGTGTGACTAAATTAATTAAATAAAAAATGGGATTATTCCTTGTAGTCTTTTTGTTCTAATTGGGGTTTGTCCTGTCATTGGGATACCCACTGGGGAGAGAACCTTAAATATAATTGAATTGGATAATGTATTAATGTGTGTTTATCATGACATTATATCTAGAGTGATTTCCTGATATATAATCCCTATGTTATGGATTATTACTTATTTATTTCACTATTGATCAATTTTGATATAAATGAAAGATGTAATTGAAGGACAAAAGGTAATTCACATACTTAACCATTGAGGATTGTGATCTGATATTGTGATATCAATGTTGTTATGACAGGTCTTCTAATCCTTTATAAAATGCTTATATATCAAGCATGGCCTCCGAACATGTACACTTATATGTTGTAAGGATTATTTTGAGCGGGACTGGCTCATCCCCATGTTTTTATGCTTATAGGGATTTTACCCCAAATATTGTAATCATTATAGGGATTTTAACAAGATGTTGTAATTCTTATATTGAGTTGGATTGACCTAGCCCTATGTAATAATTCATATAGGGATTTGAATCATATTCTATAGTGATTATAGGGATTTTAACTGGATTATTATGTTACTTTTCCATGGTTATATGGTTGTTCTTGACATGGGTTTGAGACATGATCAAAGTTATTCTATCATGACATCATAGAAGTTTATGTTACCATGGTTATATGGTTGTGATTGGTATGGTTGTGAGACATGCTTAGAGATATTCCATCATTGAGCCTAAGCATGTTGTTATTGTATTTTATTAATTTTTGAATTAATTAATACACATGTTTATCATTTTATTAAATACACTTCTTATCAGATTGGTTTATTTAGACATGTTGAGGTCAACATACTAAGTTATACTCACACCCTATTCTGGAAACTATTTAGAACCCATGCAGATAATGTTGATGTAGGTTTACATAATCAAAAATTACACCTTGTTGTTGATTATTGCTTAGTGGATGGACTAGATTTTGGAGGTAGGATTGAAATGGGGTTTAATACCAAGGACTTTTGATTCTTTATTTGAATCTACTAGTCTTTTTATTGTATTTTTTATAAAATGACATTTAGTTTCATTCCATCACGTCATTACATTAGTCCTATTATTATTTATTAGATTATACAATTTGATTTTATTGTTGTTTTTCACTATGTTGAAACTCTGATTTATTTCATTTATATGGCTTATTTCAACTATTATGACACTTTATACCAAAGGGTTTATTCTCCCCACAATACACATCACACCCCCACTCTTACTTATCATCCTGTATCATACATAGAAGCACACTTGAGGTCCCATAACAGACCCTTTTTGTCCATGTTAGGGAGTGTCGAATCAAGAGATATTACACATTTTCATAAGAATATCGATGATGAATCTCAAAGGGCTTGAGATTTACTATTTTTTGATAATTGTAACCAAGGGATTATAGGGATATGAGGAAATATATCATCTTATGGGTTTTTTAATTGAGGAACTTCCATGTGAGAAAGTGGAATACTTAGGATCTGGTTTAGAGATCCTACTGCTACGTTTCATAAAAGTGACAGATTTATATAGATAGTAAGAATATTAGTAATAATATCCTTTTGTGTTATTGGATTTGTTACTCAAAACATTGATCATTGTTTATACATTTCTTCATTTTCATTTTAATTACCATTGTACTTACTGTTTTATTGGATAATGTTTATTACCCAATGGAATTAATTATACAATATTTATATTATATACTCTTATATATTATCAAAAAATTTGTTATGCAATAAACTTATCATTTAAATTGGGTGAATAATTTTAGTTGGATTGTGACTAAAATCCTCCCCCACCCTCTTATTGTACTTCACCTGCCTTATTTTATACTACAGCAAGAGAAACACTTGGTATAATAACCTAAATCCACTTGGATATTGATCTATTTTTGTTGTATAAAAACACTTGGTATTAGAGAAAGTCTCTACGATTGAGCATGTATCATTTATTTTAGTAGAACTTATACATTGTATCTTTGATTACATGAATTTATAATATTTTATTTATACTAATGTGTAGTATAGGAAATATATTTTTTTAGATATCATAGGTATTATTTATGTTGGAATTAAAGATAATTTATATCAAAATAGAAAACAAATTTTTATGGTGGTGACTGTGATTATTGGAGAGAGTTCATTGAGACAAATGTGATCAATATTAGTGTATAAAATTGTTTAATATTCATAAGAAATTACAAAATTATAGAGAATAAAGATTTTGGATTCATTTGAAATGAATGAGTAGAATTTCAGCTAATCTCATATGAGAGGAATACTCATTAATAAGATATTTAAAGGAACAATTTTATTTAATTATCTTGTTTTCATTATGCTAACAATATTTGGAATAATGTATAATTCATTCATTTTTGAACTTCAAAAGTTATTGACACAAAAAACATATCCTTAGAACTAATTATCAATGATTTTATTTATTAACTAGTGAAACTATTTCTCAAATGTACCAATGGTATGATTATTAAGAATATCCTTCAGTCCCATGGAGAAAATGAAATAATGAATGATTATCTTGTAAAATGATTATTGATATCATATTGAAAGAGTGGGAATCCCATCAGAAAATGAAGAATGATATGAATAATATTTTGTAGTTATTTCTAGATAATTTGATTAGTAATTTTATGCAATATAAAAGTATTAGAAAAATATATGGAGAGAAATAGTAATAGAAAATCAAGTATCATTTACATATATTTCTGGAGCTATAAATTTTAGAGCTCAAAAGTCTATAATATGTACCCTTAAAGGTCACTATTGTTCATTATTTTAAAAAAGTAAACTGTTCAATTTTCAAGGTGTATGAATAGTTTTATGGGAAAAATGATTTTCTTGATAGATAATATGAAGTAAAAAAACATAAAAAATGAATGATTCAATAGAAACTATTTTTTATCAATGAAAGATACCATGACATATCATACATTATTATCCAATATTGATGAAGAGAAATAATGATGGAAAATTTTTAAATATAAAAAAGAGAAAATTATTCATATATTCTAATGATACATAGAGTGATAAATAAGAAATATCCTCATATGATGACTAAATTGAATCAGGGAGTGATAAAAACTGAAAGAATATTGGTTTTTATGTTATAACTCCATATAATGACTTATTTTTTATGGGAAAGGTTAAACCTAGTTTCATTTCAAAATTATTTCTTAATAAAATAAATTCACCTCTACTGAAAGATAAATCAAATGATAAGGATGATTCACCATCACATTAATAAATGGATAAATATTTGTCAATCATGGAGAAGTTAATTGAAAAAAATTAATGAAATTATTTAGTCAAGCCAAGTCATATCTTTCAGAGGTAAAGAAATATTATCAAAAACAAATTACATAAAATTTAAAAATGAATTTTTTAAGAAGAAATATGTAATTTCTACGTCAATATGTGTGTTTTCCATTGTAAGAAATGATAAAGTCAAACTTTTACAATAGACTGAAAAATCCAAGAAAGTAGTTATAAAGTTTTCTTCTGAGAATATGTGAATGTCGGTATCTTTTGTAAAAATAAGATTTAAGTGGAGAAACATAAATTAAAATTTGAAATATTTAATAAATTAATGACTAAGTTTATATATATAATAAAATACTTTGAAATTTTCTATATGCGGTTGAGAACCAAAAGGACCACTTCTAAACCTATATGCAAATCCATTTGAAGTGAACATTACCATACTAACTACATTGTGACAACTAGTGCTCATTTTTGTTTAAAATTACAAAACTAAATACATTGGAAGATTTTGTGTTCTTTGAAAAAAACCAATCATTTATAAAACATCAATCATATATTTCAATGGAACTTAAATCTATTTAACATTAGGGAAATAGAAATATTTTGGTACTAATGGAACTCTTCATAAGTACTTCAAGAAATAAGAAATTATGGATACATTAGACTTTAATTTTATATCATGAAGTTATAACATAACGGTGGATGAAATATTATATCCATTACCAAGTTACTTTTAGTTTTATCATAATTTTTATTTTTTTCTTATAATCTATTATTTATGGGTTTTTGGTGGTATGGGTATCAAAATAAAGTGATTATGTTCTAATGAAGATTTGCATTGTTGTTGAGGATTTGAAAACTCGATATCTACTATGAAATCATCATTCAACACTCCCTTCCTATTTAGTATAATGAGGTAGTTCCTAATGAGGATTTTGGATGTGTTGATTTGAGTGGTTAACATTTTCTATGAGGTGTGATCGATATAGGAACCACCTCTACTGGGTCCTAGTAGGCGTTCCTTGTTTAAATTTATTTAGAGCTGTTGGTTTTCTTGAAATTGTGATTTGATGGAATAACCTATTGGATTTTTAAATGGTGGGGGTGTTTTTTATTTCAGATATGATGAATTTATAAAAATCTCATTTGGGTTTCTTAGTGGCATAAGGAGTCAATTTCTAAAGGGTTATCACAAGGGCGGTGTTAAGTCGATGACGTGTGTGAGAATGTGTCTCAAGGAATACATATCAGATTGTGTGATCTGAGGTTGGTGGAACTATGCTTGATGTATGGGTCTATTAAATTTAAAACATGAATTTTCATTTGGGATTGGTTTTGTTGTGATTATGACTTGAATTCAAAAGTAATGGGGATTGTGAAATAGCATGGAGGGTTAAAATATGTGTTTCATGGATTTTTTTTGAATTTAGATTTGTAGCATAAATTTTGTTATGTGGATTTTCTATTGGGATTTATCTAGTTTGATTGGTATTGTGAGGGTTCACATTTATCACAATTTTTTATAAATTCCAAAAAAAATTGTTTTAGAGTAAATTTTTTCTTCAAAATTCAATTCCTTTATGAAGTGGTAGTTCGATCATGTTTAGATAAGTGTTATGTAGTGTTAATTTTGGATCTACCACTACAATCAATAAAATATAGGAATATTGATTTTGAATATATTTTTTAACTAACTTCTATTAAAGAAGATTGTGGCATAGTGACTAAAGATAACTCCAAGGAGGTTTAAATTCATTAATCTTATCCTACAGAATTTTTAAACTGTTTTTTATCTTACTTTTTATAATTTAAAAAATTCCAATACTCTTATATTTTATATTAATAAATTAAATTTATAAAAAGGTAAATTGAATAATTTTTAAAATTAGAAAAATGTTTTTTAAATTTTTTTGTCATCCCTTTTGGTATGATGTTTTGTGGACCATCAGATGAGATAAAAGCAATGATAGTTGGGAATGCTTATTTATAAGGTTGCATTCCCTTTGTTGGTCTTTTACATTCATTGTGAATCTATAACTATTTTGGATTCTATTTTTTAGTGTTTAAATTTTATTTTTAGATTCATAATTATATTATCCAGAGATATTGTTGGGATTTGAATACAACATCAGTTCATGAGATGCAAGAGAGTAAACATTAGAGAGATCAACAATTAATTTGTCTTTGAGTCTAAAGTATTAATGTCAAATTATAAAATGGATGGTATAGTTATCTAATAAGTGTATTATTTGATGAAAGTGTGCCCAAGCTATGGTCAGAACAAAAGGTGAATGAAGGTTACTAGAAACTATAGCTTGGATGGTTCACGGAGATTAGAGATCAAGTTTCAGAAGGCAATTAGAGATCAGAAATCACCATTATAAATAGAGGAAACACTAAAAAGGTAGGATTTTGACGTAACTTCGATTACCGTCTAGGGAATTTTATAAAAGGAACTCAGAACCTATCTGCACAATAATCCAAAAAATAAATGGAATTAAAGAATCATAATCTTTGTAATTAATCCTTTCTAACTATATTTGATAATTAATTTGTAAATCCTTAATAATTTCAATTATAATGAAATCATCAGTGTTTCTCCCATGGATATATTACACCTCATCTAAAACAAATAATTTTTGGTGTCCTCTTGTTTATTTTTTTTCTTCAATGTTTTTGAGTTAGTTAGTTTTCTTGAGTTGTGTGTGAGGTCTAAATTCGTGTGATGAGTAAGTTGTGAAGCTTTCTATATTATGACAAATTCAATCCGGAGAGTCTTTCTAGAAAATAATGGAATTTCTATTTTGAGTTTCACCTAATGGATTTATGTTTTTGTAATTTTCTTTAGGAATCCAATGTGAATTTGTATGTTCTCCCTAACAAGTGCTTTCATAGAAATGCTTTTGTTTCAATCTGGTGGTTCAATGCTCTCACAACAACACACTTAGTGGAATCTCACATTTTTTCATTCATTGTGTCCTTTGTCATTATTTAATTTTCAATGGTATTTTATGGTCAATGAAAGGTATGGAATTAGATGAAGTTAAGATCCATGTCAATAAGTTTGATGGAATAAATTTTAGATTTTGGATAATGAAGATGGAGGATCGTCTATTTTAAAAGGACTTTCTTATTTCACTTAATATAGTTTTTTCATAGATAACGTAAAAGGTGGATTGTGGATTAGTAGATATAAAGAACTTATATTAAATGGAATTTCACATGATAAAAATGTATCCTTCAATATCTGTGAAGTGAATACTGTGATAGAGATCCTGAAATCCTTGGAATATTCATACGAGAAACCTAAAGTAATTAATGAAGTCTTGATGATGTAGATGTTTTTTAGAATGATGATATCAGAAGGAATACCAACATAAAATCACATACATAAACTCAATATGATCCAAGGGTATCTTGAATCTATGAAGGTTAAATTCACAAACGATGTTTGGGAACTTACATTATTATCATTACTATTAGATTCATGGGATGAAATAGTAACATGAGTTCATAATTTATGTGGGAAAACATATCTAAAATTTGAGGATATACAGAACTTAATCCTCAATAAATTACTCTAGATATGGAAAGTATTTTACCTATACAATAATTTTACTAATTGACGTGGATGAGGACTGTCACCCCAAAAAGGTGAAATTAAAAAAAATAATCAGATGAAAAATATAAAGAGGGGATTTTTCATATACAAATGTCACTTCCAAGTAATAATATTCATTTTTTTCTGACCAAATTTTCATTTAAGCTTTTCTCAGGTTACTTTGGGAGTTTTCAAGAAATTTTGATGTTTTTTGGGCATGTCTAAGGTCGAGGTATGGTTATTCCAAACCATGAAGCATTACCAGAAAATCATAAGACTTATGATAGTTTGGGATAGTGGTGTTCAAATGAATATAACTTGACGAATGGTTGGTGCGTGGTTTTCCTAACCATGTGTCAAGAATTAAATAATATAAAAATATTTTTTGAATCTCAAATACCTCCCATTGACCTCATTTTTTCTCCTATAACATTGGATACCAACCCAAGGTATTACTCTAAGAGATTTTCGAGATCCCATCTCGTCCAAAGCGCGATTTTCACAAATATCAAGGTGATAGATTTATTAAACACAAAATAAGATCCTGTTATTCACCCTTTCTCTAGATCTTCTCTCTTTCTCTTAAAAGGAACAATAAATTAGGGATTTTATGGAAAAAAATATGGTTTTGTCATGATATAACAAATTTCATTATATATTCATTATGATAGAGGAAGGTAGAGACTAGATCTATTAAGATCTTGGTGTGATTTTTCGATATTCCTTGGTAGGTGGTTTCCCTTGGATCTGTTGATTCTGGGATTATTTAACCAGATATTATTATTATGGGGTTTATGGTTTATGGTCTTCTCTTATAATATAATATCCCTTTTTCTTTTTTCCTTGTTGATCCCACTCATTTTTTATAAATACAAAATGTTGGAAGTAGGTGGTTTCATGAAAAGCCTTTGTTCTGATGAACCATGCTTACTTAATCATTTTAAATTCATTTTAGAAATAGTTTAATGGAATGATCATTGATTATTGAAATGTGATGCCTTAGTATTATTTTCTAAAAAGTATTTAACCTTTTTAAATTATAATGAAAATGGATTTGAAATCATGTTTTAATGTGAATTTGGGTGGTGTAATTATTGAGGTAGGATATGATCTGAAATGATTTTAACAGTAAAATCAGAAGCCATAATGTATCGATTGTTTGAGAA
The DNA here is from genome assembly GCA_963277665.1 of Viscum album. NCBI lineage: Eukaryota > Viridiplantae > Streptophyta > Magnoliopsida > Santalales > Viscaceae > Viscum > Viscum album. Next base: position 1,679,586,765 of record OY728133.1, read on the forward strand.
ATTGAAAGCCTAAAGTGTGGTCCATTTTTGAAGTTTAATTTCTCTAAATGTGGGATATGGAAAATGAGAACATGGGTTACTTAGGTGGAGATTATATTGGGATAAGCATGCTCAAATGTTTTCTGTCTAGCTAGCATGGATATATGCTACAACTCTAACTAAATTGTGTTATGATAGGGGATTCACTTGTTGGTGTGTCCTTATATCCCTAGGACTATATTCTATGGATTATATATTCTTGGTGGCTTGATCATTGAGGTGTGTCGATCCTAGCTAACCTGAACCTATATTTCCATAGGATAAGATCCATTAGTAATTTGTTGGAATGGTTTATTTTTCAATGCATTGGAAATTGGTTTATTCATAAATTCATTGAAAATGGTTTTTTTATGGGTGGTTTATAAAATATTTTAGAAATTGTGGATTATCATGTTCTATTAAAAACTGTGTAAATCCATATGTATTGCCTTTATTTTCTTTAAATGGGAATAATTGGTTTAATTATTAAGTATTTCTTAGGAAACACTTGGTGAAATCCTACTATACTTTTTCATATGACCCTGCACATACCTTTAGGTGTGTGTTTCTATTGTTTTATCTAACATAGACAAAGTAAAGACATCTCATAAAGGAAGTGGGTATCCATGTTAGCAGGTTATTATAATTTGACGATGACATGGTGGGATGTTGGACCCTATATTACATGGATATGGGTTTTTGTTGATCTCAACTACTAGTTTTTACGTTTTATAGATTGGAACCTACTTTACCTTCTAATCATTCACTTTCACTGTCTAAATTTATTTTGTTATGTTGTTTTCTTTTATATATGGAATTGGTTGGTTGTTTGATTTATTATGGGAAAAATAATTTCTAATGGTAGTTCTTGAAGGAGATGAACTTTTAACTAGCCCATGAGGATAGAGAATGTCCTTGAGGCAATTCTGTGGGTTATCCCAGGTGTCCGATTCTGGGATGAAATAGGTTGTTTAATGATGAATTGGTATCATATGATGATTTTTTGTCAATGACCCTAATGTATTGGGATGCTCTGATAGAAAATAGATAAGATTTTTGGGACATAAGTGGTATGTTACGAGTGATTTTATATCCATATCTCATCATTACATGCCTTAAGTTCCATAATATGTTAGGATGTTTGTCTCTTGTGTTGAGTTTTGATCTAATTCTTGTTATTTTCTTATGTTCTCTTTTTTTAAACTGAGATTCCTCACCGATTTAATAGTCACTCATCTTTATTTGACATAGTACAATTCTCCCAAAAGGTTTCTTATAGTTACTCATGAGGGTGGTACAAATTATTTTTCACGAGTAAACCCTCCAGCTGATCAAAATCTTATTGAAGTAATAGTGCAAGCTGTCTTTTTCATGGACTAGGGTGTTATCCCTACGCTGTCTCTAGATAGAGAAGTTGATCTAGGGACTGTAGGAGATAAACATCGATACCAAGAGTTTATTCTCAATAATGAACCATCCTTACAAGGAACAAATGATCCTTGATAAGTTGAGGGATAAATGGGGAAGATCAAATTTACTTTCAGCTTTATTGAAACTCTAGATCCCACTAAGGTGAAAATTTTCTAGTTCTAAGCTTGAAGTCCCTAGTAGAATATGGTGGGATATAGTGGTACAAAGAAAAAAAATGAAGAATTGGAGTGGATAAATTTCAAGACCATATTTTTCGAGAAGTTTTTCCCTGAATCATTAGAGATAGCTAAATCCATGGAGTTTATTATTGTTCAAAAAGTTGTTTGAACTGTGGGAACATTTGAAAACAATTTTATTGATTTGTTCTATTTTATCCTTATGTGTTATTAAATGATAAGATCAATTCATAGAGGTTTCATATTTTTTTGTGGCCATATATTCATTCTTAGGTTTTCATTGAAAATATTACCTTTTCTGCTTAAGTAGTTAACAGAACCCCTATAGCAGAAATTGGTCAGGAATGAAAGTTAAGGTTGGTTAGAATTCCTCTTCCACATAGTGGTGGTTTCAATAGCTCTTATGGAGAGATGAGAAAGTGGAACGAGATTTTATATGGTGGTGGAAGTGTATCACAACAATTAATTATACCACAACTTTATAAATAGCAAAAAATAGTCTTTTGATTGCTATAAGTGTGGCAAGATAGGTTACACAAGATATATTTTCCCCACACCTCCTACAATCTTCACTTGTGTGGATACTAAGGTCACCCTTAAAAAAATTTAAAAACTCTCTCTTCTCCATATTATGAAATGGGTTTCTTATCCCCAAAAGGATCTATGGTGAAGCTTGATTCTTCAAGGACCACATGGTTCTAGACTCAGGCTACAAGAATGATGCACTTGCATGTAGTGGAAGAATATTTGGTAGAAGTTAACAGGGACCCTGTAACTATGAGATGTATTATCTTTATTGCTTTATCATTAACAACCAATTTATTTGATATCATTTACTCTCATTCTTTTATATCCATTTTTTTTTAATCTTTTAAAAAATTCAATGGAACTTGTGTTGTTTGTTATGGAGTTGACAACACCACTCAAAATGAAGAAGGAAAAGGTTCTCTGATGTCCCTCATGTTTCTTCTCTATATCTGGAGATGAGCTAGTATGGAAGTTGTGGTTCTCGACTTGGATCTTTTTAATACTATTATTAGGATGAACTAGTTAGTTTCCCATAAAGTGTAGATAAATTTATATCATCATTGGGTGTCCTTTACTACCTTCTATGGGATCTAATAGGTGTTTTAGGTAGAATGGGAACTATTACAAAAACCTGGGGTGTTGATATATTCTTTTGAAGTTATACTTGAAGATGAAACCTCAGGTGGTGAGTTGAAACTAGTGGTTAGATAATTACATGAAGTGTTTCTAATTGATTTATTAGGTCTTCCTCTATATAGGAAAGTTTAATTTTCAATTGATTTGGAGTCAATAACTTAGCTAAGATCTATTACTTAAAATCATAAGTCACCAACTAAATTAAATGTGATAAATATTTAGTTTGGTGATTTGAAAGAAAAAGGAGTCATTCACCTAAGTGTGTCACCTTAAGAAACCCTTATGATTTTCACTAAAAAACCTAATAAGACTATCTATTTGTGTGTTGATTATCAAATGATTAATAAGTTGTAGATTAATAGTAATTACCATATCCACTTCATTGATGACTAGTTTGATCAATTATGGAGAGAGAAGCGGTTCTAAAAAATTGAACTTTGGTTGGGATATCATCAACTTAAAGTTAAAGAGTTATATGTTCCAAATACCTCCTCTAGGAGTAGGTATAACCACATTAAATGTATTGTGATGTATTTTGTCCCGAGTAACACTCCATATATTTTCTTAGCCTAAGTGAATTAGATTTTCCAACAGTACCTTGATTCTTTTGTTTTGGTATTCATGGATATTACTATGGTTTACTCAGAAACTGAACAACTGTATGAGATTCACTTGAAGTCCATTTTAGAAATACATATGGATCACCACCTTTATGATTATTTATCAAAATAACATTTCTATATTTGAGAAATTAAGATGTTAGGACGTGTAGTTTTAGAACATAACATCTCAATTGATCCTGAGAAGGTGAAACTGTCTTTCCATGAAAGGAACCACTAAATATCTTTGAGATTCAATGATTTTTGGGTTTAGCGGGATATTATCAGTGGTTTGATAATTACTTGTTGAATCTTTCACCTCCATTGAATTATATTACTAGGAAAGAGGAAAAATTCATATTGTATCCTAAGTTATATAATTACATAAATGAATAGAAGTGATTTCTAACCCCAACACCTATTTAGATTTTACCATAAATAGGAAGGGGGTATGTGATATTTTATGATTCATTAATTGTAGGTTTGCATTGTGTTCTTATTAAAAAAATCATGTAGTGGCATAAAAATCATTTTATCTTCATCTACATGTTATGAATTACCCAAACCATGATTTAAAACAGTCACCAGTTATGCATTCCCTAAATAGTTGGAAACATTACCTCTTTGTGGAAAGTATCAATATTTTTTTTGACCATAAACTTTTGAGTTATATATTTTCATATAAATACCCAAACCATAGAAAGTGGGGATAGGTATAGTATCTTCAGTCACTTGAATTCAAAATTTTCTATACCCCATGAAAGGGGAACATTGTTTTCTGATGCTCTGAGTAGAAAATCACCTTATCAAGCCATGATGGAATCGAAATATGAATGGAATATCATTTGGTGATTTACTCAGATGCAAATATATGTGTTGAAGGAAGATAATTTTATTATTTCGGATAGTTATTAGTTTGAATCCTCTCTTCTTAAGTTAATTTTTTAGGAGAAACAGTAGTATGAAGAGGTAAAGAGTATCAAAAACTATTTAAATATGGGGGATACGCATTCCCTAAAAGTATTTCCTTATTTCATGATCCATTATTTTCTTCCTTCATATATGAGGATTGGTGTGGTGGAAAGTTATCATTATTATTAGTGGGATGCTCATCCTAGTATAATGAAGATATACTATGAAATGAAGTATCTATTTTGGTGTCTAGGTTTGAAACATGACATCACTAATTCTGTGTCATGTTTCTATACTTATCTGAAGATTAAAGCCAAACAGTAAATGGCTTCTAGATTGATTTCGCCACTAAAAATTTGTTTTTGTAAATGGTATGAGGTGTCTATGGATTTCTTCATTGGGTTACCATTGACTCTATATGGTAATAATGACTTATGGGTGGTAATTGATCATTTAACTAAGTCATATCATTTCATATCAATTAGAGCCACCAATAAGGATTATGATTTGGGAATGTTGTACATTTAGTATATTGTGATATTGCACAGGGCATCATCTGCTATTATTTTGGATAGGGACCCCTTATTTTCCTCTCACTTTTGGAAAGGCCTCCTAGAGGTAATTGGATCCCAAGTTATGTTGAGAACTACTTACCATTATTAGATAGATATCCAGAAAAATTGATCAATTCATATTCCCAAGGATATAACATGATCTTTAATCATGGAATTTGGAGGCTCCTAGGATATCTCTTTGGGTATATTTAAGTTATCTTATAATAATAGATATTATTAATCCATTAAAATAGATCATTTTGATGATTTATACGGTAAACCATGTAAATCACCTCTTTGTTGGTCAATGGTGGGTGATATTTCTCTTATGAGACTAAACGTTATTTAGGATATGCCGACAGGAATTTATATTATATATCAATGATTGAAAATGAATCAAAGTCCACATAAATCATATGCCGTTTGTCATCTTTTTTCCTCTAGAGTTTGTTTAGTTGATTAAGTAATCTTTAAATATTCACCTTGGTTGGGATGCCATCGTCTTGGAAAAGCAAGGGAAATTTACCTTGAGTTACATGGGACCTTCTAAGATCACTGAGTAGATTGGAAATGTGGTTTATTGGATAGATTTTTCATCTTAGGTGACTTCTATCGATGCTGTTTTCCATGTGTATCAGCTAAATATGTATCACTTTGATCTATATCATGTTCTAAACTCGGAATATATTACTTTGGAATCAGATATGTTGGTAGTCAAATAATCATTTCATGTTATTTATTCTTAAGAAAATATTCAACATGGGAAATCTATTTTGTTTGTTTGAGTGTTGTGGCATCATGGAACATATTATCAAGAGATATGGGAATATTAATCTATGATAAAGGGTAAATGGACTCTTCTTTTATTTGATCAGTCGTCTTTTACTTGAATTTATGGGTAAAGAATTGATATGATGAGGATACATTCACATCCTCATGTAACTTTTTATTATTATATTAAATTTTTTATCATTTTTTATTTGAACCATTCTTGGGTTGGTTTGGGTGATTTTTGGGAAATTTTAAAGTTTTATAAGCATGTTCAAGGTTGGTGTATGATTAGGAAAAACCATGTGACATTCCCTGGAAATAGTGAAACTTTTGATGGTTTTGGATAACAATGTTTGTATGGTCGGAATATGTTTAGTCAACCCATATGGATTTCCCAAGTGGATAGAAATAGGTTCAAGGTTGGTGAATGGTTTTCTAAACCATGTGATAGAAATTAATTAAAACAAAAAATACTTTTCGAACTCTAAATTCCTCCTATTGACCTCATTCTTCCTCTTACAAAAATGGCTCTAAACCTTAGGGATTTGACTAGAGATTTTGGTGGTCGCAACCCTTTTGGAGAGTGATTTTGATGGATCTTGAGGTGTTGGATCTAGGAACATGAGGTAAGATCATGTTCTTATTTGTTCTTAATAATTTCCATATATATTCTCTTTTTCTCTTGAAAGGAACCATGGATCATGGATTTAATACCTAGATCTATTGGTTGTGTCATGTTTCAATGGGTTTTCATATAGATCAATTATGAGAGATTAAGGTAGATGTCATATCTACTTAGATCTTTGTGTGTTTATTCATAAAATGCCATTGTAAGTGTTTTATCTTGGATATACTAATATTGGGATTGTTTAATATTGGTTTCTTAATATGGGTTTTATGGTTTAGGTTCTTTTATTAGTACCTAAGAGTTCTCTTTCTCTTTAGAATGAGTTTTATGTTTAGTTCTTGGAAATTCCAAGTGTTTGAAGTTTATGGTTTTATAAAAAAAGACTTTGTTTTATGAACCATGATTACTTACTCATTTCAAATAGGTTTTCTACATTATTTAATGACATGATATGTGATTCTTGAAATGTTATATTTTGGGATTGTTCTATAAAATGGAATTCCCCTTTGGTAATAATGGTAAAAATGGATTTCAAATCAGGTTTTAATGTGAATTTGGGTACTGGGATTATTGATGTGAGATATTCTTTGAAATTATTTGAACAATGAAAATGGAAGCCTAAAGTTATGGGGTGTTTGAAAAACTAAAAGCCTCAAAGTCTGTACCTTTTTTGAAATTTAAAGCCTCCATGTGTGGGATATGACACATGGTAACCTAGGGTACTTAGGAGGGTGTATATTGGGGTAATCATGTTAGGATGGTTAGTAGATACCTAGCATGGATTTATGTTACATCTTTAACTAGAAAATGTTATGATAGTGAATTCACTTGTTGGGATATTATACTATTATATAACCCCAATATTTCTAAAATGTATTTTTAAATGTAGTTTTATTATAATACAAATGAAAATTCAAAATAAATCTCTTTATACATAAACTCATCATTGATACACATATTTTTAACCTAAGTATTTTTCATTGAATACTTGTCTTCAAAAAATATTTTCTATAATTTTATTTTATTTATAAAAATTTATATTTATATCTAAAAAGGTTAGACTATAGTTCTGGTGATAACCAGTCGCATATGATAAGGCCACGGGTCTCAAACCCATGACTGATGGGCAATAAGGGCCCAACACCTATCTCTAGCCAACATGTTTCCCTGATTCTATCTTCCATCCTTTGGATAAATATAAATTTCATATTATAAAGGATATCAGGTAATAAAATTATATACCAATTTTATATTTAAAGTTATTATGTTTACTTCATGTCATAAAATATGTTCTATTTAAAGGTTAAATACATTCCCTTGACACGATTTGTATTTTGATCTTTTTAATGAATTATATTATTATTGGATATTTTATGAGTGTAAATTTATGTTACTTTTATAGATCTGTACTTATATAACATTTCATAATTAATTTTTTCTATATATAAATCAAGATTATGGTTTCAAATTAAAAAATTAAATAGTTATTAATTTAACAAATATTTATCATATATTATACAGTTTTATTTATAATATTTTTTTCAAATTTTAGAATTTTAATTTTAAAAAATGAAATTAATTATTAATATTATAATTTCAAAATTATTTTACAATGTTTGTTAGGATTTCTCTAAAAAAGTTTACTTTTCAGTGAATACTAAAAAATACTGATTTTTTTGTAAAACTTTTTTTTCTTTTCATTAAAAAGTCTCATTATATATTGAATTTGATCCCAAAGTATAATATGTATTGTTCAATTAAATACAATATAATTAATTATATTTGAATCATCATTATACCTAATTTTAGTATAGGTTCATTTTTCATCTTAAAAGTGTTTTTTCTAAAAACTATTTGTTGTTGCATTTTAAGAATTTATATTATAATTGATTCAATTCAATTTAAGTAATTAAATATTGAAAAATGGATTCAATGTTTGTAATAAAGAGGTCTATATTTTGTAAATAATTCTGTAACAACCTGATATTTTTTAAATAGAAACATCATGTTTGAGAGTGTGTATGACACACAAAACTAAGATTTGAAAAGAATATAACATCTTATGACTTAATGAGACATTTATTTTTAAATAAATTCAATCGATTTTATATCTTTCAACTCATGAAATACTAGATTTAAATGAAACTTGATACTCTTTTAAAATATTATTAATTGAACATAATTGTTACAACCAAGTTATTAAGTTAGAATATATGAATAGTAAAAACTAAATTATGAAACTTTTAGGGATTAAACTTGTATAAAATAAAATTAATGTCTATATATTGATTAGAAATAAAGTAGGAATCATTTAAAAGTAAAATAAATGTTTTTATAAAAATTGTATTTTTATAAAATGTGGTTTAGTCACGCTTTGCGCACATGACTTGTACCTAATACTAACCAACTGTAGAAAACGTATTTGAAAAAATACAATTAATTTTTTAAATAATCATCCCAAAATTATTTTAGGGTGAATTTTTTTTATTGTTTTATTTTTTTGAAATGTATCATTTTTTGATGAAGAGTGAAAAATAATAATTTTTACTAAAAACTATTTTTTCATTTAAATTATTTATAAAGTTAAATTATATTTTAAAATTATTTTAAAATATAATTAGTTCAATAATATTATAATTTATCTGATTTATGTCATTTAAATAAATTTTATAATGATTTTTTATATTAAAATGTTCTAAACTTTCGAAGATTTTCTCTTTGAAAACTCACATTTTCATCGCACCCATGGGCATAATTTTAAATTGAATTCTACCAATTATATAAATTGAATGTGAAAAAATGGATTTAATATTTATAATCATACTAATTTATAATATATAATAATTTAAACTTAATATTTGGCCAAAATGAATAGTTAAAATAGAAAAATTTTAATTACTACGGTCAAGGTAAAAATGGGTTTATCGTGGAGTTAAACTGAGAAGATGAGGGTTAAAATTACCTTACTTTTCAAGATCTAAATTTATAGCCATATTCCTACTTTATAATATCCTAAATTCAAACCAAAATCTATTTTGAATCATTTTTTGCATGAATGACTTTATCATTTAGAATTCTTTTTGGAAATTTCTAAGTAATTTCCAAGAGGGTTCCATTTCCCCACTTATAAAAGGGCACTCCCTCCTCTCACTTATTCAAGCCACTTAGTACCTTTTTCATGACAAAAACCTGAAAAACAAATCCCAAAAATCCTTATACACATATTATATCAATTTTTCATCCAAAAACACCATCTATATTCTTCTTAAGAGGAGATCCAAGGGTGGTTTCTTTTAGAGAAGGTAGTTATATTAAAAAATATCCTTCAATGTCTGTTATTTTTTCACCTAAAACTATGTATTAACACATTAAATATAATAACACCATTATATAATATATAATAATATTTTATAATGTTTATGCAATAATATTTATCCATATCTACTTCCACCAAATGGGAAACTAAATCATTAATCGTGTGTACGGTAGACTACCACCACGTGAACCGATGTAGTTTGTTTTCCATCACCCCCTTCTAAGGATAGATATAATGATGTAATTACCAAATTTATATAATATTTAAGATATTATTATACCTATTTAATTTTAATATAACATATAACTTTCTATGTTCTATTCTGTTTCGAATATAATAATGTCTTTCGTGTGTACAATGGACAACTGCCTCGCGAAGCGATGTAATTTGTTATTCACATAATATTTATACGGAATGTAATAAGGATTAAATTAATGAATATATGTGATATATATTATATTATATTGATTTTATAAAATTAATATATAACCCGCTTGTTTCCCCTTGCACTCATTAATAGAACTATATCATCTCTTGTTTGTACGTATGACCAACCATCTCCACAAAGTGATGTGATTAATTTTCCATGAATAACATTCATAAATGGTTATAAAAATGTATATAATGAGTCAATATGATATTTATAATATTATTATAATTATTTATATGATATATATATATATATCCTATGAACAAGAACCATAACATTCATGTCAAAACACGCATGAGAAAACAAGGCAATTAACACTCAAAAACAATGAAGACAATCAAATATTATTCAAAAATGGGTGTTAATATGTTATAATAGGATAATATATGATATTATAAATGTTATTATGGTTCTATTATAAATTAATAACATGATTAAAACTATTATACAGGAGTTAAAAACACATGTGAATGAAATCAAACCAAAGGTAAGGGTTTCCCATATCACTTTTACTTCTGTGATACAAATGTCTTATTCACCAATTATTTCCATTGTTTAGTGTATATAATTATACTTTGATATGTTATATAATGAATCTATTTATCTTAATGGTATTTAAGTTTTCATTAGTTGTTATTTATTTTATGGGTTTTATGATTCAGAAGTTACCAAATTTGTTAGTGTTTATTTCAAAATCTCATCATTATTCATGATTCTTTATGTCTATGCATCCCTTAGAAGAATTATTTGATATTTATATCTTAAAATAAATATATTTTCCTCACTTTTGGTTATTCTTCAAACTTTTCAAGTAATAGTACCATTTTTACACTATATGGTACTTGAAATGAATGAGAAAATATTTTAAATAAATCTAACTTTATTTCTCACTTCGATCAGAAATCCATTATCATCAAAACCCAAGATTTCAAAAAAAAATTAAAAATATTTATAACCCTTTTAAAATTATTTATTAAATACATTTTTACACTTTTTTAATTTTTAAAAACCATTTTAAAAAGAATCTTCATGTCATTTTAAAAATAATGATAGTTTTTATTTACCAAAATGTGAATGGAATCTTTATTTTAACGTGTATGAAATGAATATAATTTTCCTCCATCATGAATAATAAATTTGTTAATTCTTATTTTAAAAATTTTAAAACGTTATTTTAAATTCAAATAATTTTCAAAAAAAATTGTTCTTTTTTTAAAGCCTATTTTCAAATTTCAAAGGTTATATCTCAAGAAAAAAAATTAATGAAAATTTCAAGGTATTTCTATTCATATACGAAATTAATCATATAGTTTACTTATGATCCAATGAGGAAATATTTTATTGATACCATAATTTTTATTTTATTAAAATTCACCATTTTCTCTTGATGGTTTATGATTATGTTTATTGATTAGGGTAAGTATTAACATTCTATATGTTAGTTTTTCAATATGATTTTTTTATGTTAATTATGTTACACCCCCTTAATATGAGTAAATAATTGGACTTATTAAGTTAAGGGAGGGGTCCTATATATCCTCTCAATGTATATATATGTATCATTAGATAAACTAGATCAGGTTTTGGCCAATGCCTTATCCATTTATTTAAATGTCTTGGAACAAGGCCCTAATGGTATGTTTTAGATGTCTAGCATAACGTATTCCAACATTATGAATTTGGTTATTGATTTTCTATGTGATTATTATATTAGTTAGAATATCCATGGTTATGTTTTAAATATCTTGTTATTATTTATTTTTCACTATTTGATCATCATTTATTATTTTTATATTATGGTCAATTTATTGAATAAATGGCATATGCTTTTGTTATTTACCATTACATATTAAATATACCTTATTTATTCATAGATTATATTGTAAATTTACCCTTACTAATTAAATGATAATACCCCTTTCCAATGTTTTATATTCTTTGGATACCAAGAAGTGTTTTTTGATTGATATGCAGGGATACACTATGTGGAATAATGGAATTTTCAAAGAAAATACTTTTTGTATTTTATGTTTTCAATTATAATAATAATTTAAATTATGTATCTAGATTAAGAAAAATATTAAACTATTCAGTCCACTAGGATTTGATTTTATATATCTTATGTCAATGTAATAATGTAGACATTGGCTTTGGGATACTAGGTTCGGGGTCGCTACAATTTGTACTAGAGTTTTTTTAGTAGAAACATTTGGAACTCGTTTTTGGAAAACATATATTAGGGAATATAACTCTATAATAGAATTTAAGGAATGTTATAAAATCGAAACCTAAATTTTTGGTTAGGAAAATATTATATGGTTTTTTCTATAAAATGAATCCATGTTTGGATATTAAAGTAAATGTGGTTCTAGAACAGATGTACCTAGGGATAATAACTTCAAAAAGGGAACAATGGGATTAACCATATCATCCCCTGGTGCATGAAAATAGGACTTATTTTGAACCTTTTTTGACCCTTATGAAGCATATAGTGTGCATAAATCACATTTTATTTAAAAAATTATGAAGAAGTTGAAAATAATGACATCCACAAATAAACCATGTTAATGATTATGAGATTATCTATGCACAAAATTTTCAATTTATGTTATGTTTTCCAGTAGTTTTTTTATCATACATTATGTTTCATAATGTTATGATCTGATCCATTATATTACATTATTTATAAATGGTTCCTAACATAAGGAATGAGAACTGTATCAATGCACGTACCCCATATCGGTATTACACCGTAGGTAAGATAATGAAGATAGAGATAGATCTAAAGCTGTAACTAATCAAATTATAACCATATTAGGTTATAAACTAAAGTTATGAGTAATAACCTTTTCTATATGGAAAATCATATTGATCCACCATGTATTGTAATGATGTTAGATAGCATCATGCATCAATAAACTCCATCATTTAGTGGACCTACAAATCCATTTATAGCTGAGAAATGGATAAGTTCCTTATATAATATATTCCTTTCTCTATGAAGTAGTGGAAGTGAAAAAGTTCTCATTGTGGTTTATCATCTCTCAGGGGATACAGATTATTGGTGGTCATTAATTCAAAACACTAAGGATTATCAATAAATAGACAGTATGGAGTGGAATAATTTCAAGGTACACTAATTAGAAAAATGTTTTCCTCATGAGAAATGAATGTATATGGAAAGACATTTATTTCTTATAAGATAGAAAAAAGTTTAAAATGCTTTTATGTATGAAGAAAACTTTACAAGGTTAACAAGGTATGTTGCAAACAACATATGTAATCCAAAGTGAAAGATTAAAAATTTATTAGATGGGTTTAATCAAATCCTTTTAAGGAAACTAATATCAAAAATTTTATCATCATACATGGATATAGTATCATGTTCTATCAATATAGGGAAATAATTCTCCAAGTTGTATGACTTCAAAGGGAAGTAAGAGAATAATTGGATGTAAGATCAAAATATGTATAAAGGGAAGATGATAAAGAATGATTTTCCGATATGTGAGACTTGTGGAAGGAAACGAATTTTTATATGCCTAAAAGGGAAATGATTTTTGTTTAATTGTGGATAAAAATGACCCCATTATTGTGATAACAAGGGAAATAAAGGATCTTCCAATGTATAATTATTACAATATAAGGATATGTGGCACTTCACAAATAAATTCTCTAAGTGTAAAGGTAATATACCTCAAAATAAGCTAAGGGGTTAAGTCAGGCTTGTGTTATTAATAAATATGAGGTGTAATAATCAATGATATTTTGGTTATAATAATTACAAAATGTATAAGGTTTGTACTACAACATTATTTTTTTAAGAATTTGAAATCATGCATTGAATGGTATCAAGAAAAGTGATTCAGTGGAAAATTGAACTTCTTAAAAAACACATGATTGTGGAAGTATAGCACTAAATATATTTCTAATGTTTATATAAAAATGATAAAGTGTGTTTTATTAAGTTATTTGTAAACTTTAAGGTTTATCTAATATTTCATGTTGAGGTACTTATAGGCTATTACATTTTGGTAATATTATAAGAATTATATTAATATTGTTTTAGAAAAAAGGACAACCTAGATGTTGGGTGACAACCCATCACATCTCGCAAGGCCTTGGGGCTTGAACCCCAAACCAAAAGATGATAAGGGTATAGCCCCTGCCACTGACCTATGTTATGTCCTGGTAAATATTTAATTTTTTTAGTTAAATGATTTAACGAATAAATTTTAATGTTTAACCAGCGGTGCTACTATTGAGGATTAGAGATTATTGTTTTTTATTGGAAAACATATGATAAACATATTGGTTTTAAAAAATATTTATAAATATATGGAAATACTAGTCACTCTTTTTTGGATCTTATGATCCATTAAAAGTTTATTTTATTTATTTAGGTATAAAAATCATCTTCGATATTCATTTATTATAAAATGAAATGAAGTGTAAAGGGATCGAATCGCAACCAAATGATAAAATAGTGCCTATGAGATAGAAATATATAAAGTATATTTTCATATATTCTCATTATATATGGTAAAGGAGTTCCTTAACTCTATTAAAAGGATATTAAAATAAAATTTCCTCCTAATACCTTCCTTCATGTGTGTTAAACTAATAGAATTTTAAATGATCACAGATTTATGGTTTTGATGTCCTTAAATTTCTAATGGACATTCAATTTCTTGTGATCAATTACCTCTATCACTCCCTATAATTATTTGTTCTTTTCATCCATGTCCATATCTTCACATTCCTCTAATGTTCTCCTCTTTAGAGATATAATTATGTATTATTTAATATGACATTTATACTTCCTTTTATCCTTTGTTGAGATGATGTTTTGTTAACACTTTTTGTGATGTGGGTTTTTAGTAAATTTATTTTCAAATTTATAACCCTTGATTTTAGATATCAAGATTAAATTATGACATAATTTATTTAGTGGGCAAGGGAGAATGTAACATCCTTATATTTTAAAAATAGAAAAATCATGTTCGATAGCATGTATAACACAGAACACTAATTTTAGAAGAGAATAGAACATCTTCAGACATTATAAAATAAATTTATTTTTAAATAAACACAATCTATTTGATAGCTTGTGATCCATGAAATGTCGGGTTTAATAAAAACATGATACTCTATTAAAATGTTATTATTTAAACATGACCATTACAACTCAACCGTTAAGTTTGCGAGTATGAATATTTATAAGTAAATTATAAAAATTTTATTTTTAAAACATGTATAAAATAAATTAAATGGTAATCTATTTATTATAAATAAATTAATAATCATTTGAGCGTAAAAGAAATGTTTTCTAAAAAAATATTTTTATAAAAGGCAGTTTTGTCGCGCTTTGTGCAAATAATTTATAAATAATTTTTACAAATTTTATAAAATTTATCAAAAAAAATAAAATTATTTTTCTAAATGTTAATATCAAAATTATATTAACGTTATTTTATTTTATTTTTATAAAATCTTTCATTTATCAATGAATAGTTAAAAATAATGATTTTTACTAAAAATTGTATTTTCTTTTAAATAATTTTTAAAGTTAAATTATATTTTAAATTGGTTTTAAAGTAAAATTAGTTAAATTATATTAAAATTTAAATAATATATTTTATTGTAATAAATTTCTTATTTAATTTTGATATTAAAACCTTCTATACATATAATAATTTTGAAAACCCACTTTTTCTTTGCATCTTCAGGTATAATTTTAAATTGTATTCTACCAATTATATTAATAAAATTTGGAAAAACCAATTAAATATTTTGAATCATAATAATTTATATTATATAATATATTTTTTCCTATTTTTTGAATAAAATTAATAGTGAAAACAGTAAGAATTAATTATTGCGGTCTAGGTAAAAATGGATTTACCGTGAGGTTAAACTAAGAAGATAAGGGTTAAAATGACCTACCAACTAGTAAACATCTTACTGGATGACCATATTTCCAAATTATATCAACACTAATTTGAAACTAATCTTATTTGGAAGATTTTTTCATGTGAATTACTTTAACATTTTGGATTATTTTGGGAAATTTCCAAGTAATTTCTTAAAAGATTCTCATTCCCCACTTATAAAAGGGAACTCGCACCCCTCACTTCTTCACACACCTAAAGCACATTATCATTACAAAGACCTAAAAAAATCTCCCCAATATCTTTATACA
Source organism: Viscum album (assembly GCA_963277665.1). Taxonomy (NCBI): domain Eukaryota; kingdom Viridiplantae; phylum Streptophyta; class Magnoliopsida; order Santalales; family Viscaceae; genus Viscum; species Viscum album. The sequence continues at coordinate 1,679,602,966 of OY728133.1, forward strand.
TATTCTATAGGTTATGAAATCCCAAAATATCTCTCTTAGGGTCCTTAAGTAGAGATCCAATGGAGGTTTCCCTTAGAGAAGATAATTATCTTAACAAAGCTCTTTCATTTTATTTCTTCTTTTTCCACCTTAAACTATGTATTAACACAAAAAATATAATAAAACCATTATATAAAATGTAATTATTTTTTATTATGTTTATTTAATTATATTTATCCATCTACACTTCCATCAAATAGAAAACGAAATCAATGATCGTGTGTTCGGGACACTACCGCCTCATGAAATGTTGTAGTTAATTTTCAATCACTGCCATTCAAGTATGGATATAATGACAGATTAAAAAAATTTATATGATAAAATGATGTTATTATACTTTTTAAATATTAAAATCACAAATTCCTTTTAACTTTCCATTCTATTTTAAATACGATACAGTTGCTCGTGTGCACGGAGTACTACTACCTCACGACGTGATGTGACTTGTTTTTCACTGACATTTTACATGGAATGTAATAAGGATAAAATTAAGGAATATATGTCATATATATGAGATCATTTTGATTCTTTAAAATTAATATATCATCCAATTCTTTACCCTTTCACTCATTAAATGAATGATATTGTCACTCGTTCGTACGTATAGCCTATCATCTCCACAAAGCGATGTGATTCATTTCCCATGTCCTACATTCATAAATAGTTATATAAATGTATATAATGAGTAAATATTATATTTATAACATTAATATTTATTGAAATTATATATATACATAAAAAATTAATAATAACCAAAACAATCATGAAAAAACACGTATGAGAAAACAAGGCAATCAACACTTGAAATAATGAAAATAATAGAATATTATTGACAAATATGTGGTAAAATGTAATAATAGGATCATTTATGATATTATAAATATAATTATAGTTATTTTATAAACTAATAACATGTTTAAAATCATTATACAGTAGGTGCATACTTGTACGAAGGAAATCAGACGCTGGGTAAGAGTTTCTCATCTGACATTCACTTTCGTGAGACGTATACCATATTCAAAACTTATTTCCATTGTGTGTTGTATATAATGAATTTTTGATATATTATATCATTAATCTATTTATATTAATTGTATTAAAATTTTAATTTTATGTAATTTATTTTATGGGGCTTATGATTCAAAAGTTACATTGTGGTAATGGTTTATTTCATAATCTCATTATTATTTGGAATTGTTTATGTTAAAGTCTCCATTAGTGAAATTACTTAATATTTATGTATTAAAATCAATCTATTTTCTTAAACAATGGTTATTCATGAACTTTTCAATTTATAGTACCATTTTTAACTCTTTTTTACTTAAAATAATTGAGAATTTTTTTTAAGAAAATATGATTTATTTCTCTCTTTATTCAGAAAACATTTTTTATCAAAGGCCATGTTTTTCTTAAAAAATTAAAAAAAAATTACATTTTAAAAATAATTTATTAAATATAATTTTCCAAGTTTTACACTTTACAAAAAAATTAAAGGAATATTTGTACTATTTTCAAAACAATGGCCTTTCTGATTTTACGGAAAATGTGAAAGCAGTATTAATTTTATCTTGTACGACATGAAAACAAATTCCACCATAATGACCAATAAATGTTTTAGTGATTGTTTTAAATGGTTTAAAATTTTATTTTCAATGAAAAGTGTTTACAAAATTTGTTGTAAATTTTTTGTTTTAAAAGTTTATTTAAAAAATATATAGGTTATTTTTCTGAAAAACGTTTTGAAGGATCTTTTAATGGAATTTATATTCATTAATTACATAAACCCTATATTTTAATTATTATCCATTAAGGATATGATTTATTTACATAATCCTTATTATTTATCCTAATATTTTATGATAAATGTAACTAGGGATGTATAATTTTATTACCATTCACCATATTACTCATAATAATTTATGATTATGTTTATTGATTGGGTTAGTATTAACATTTTGTATCTTATTTTTGTAATATTGATGTTTATTTTTATTATGTTTCACCCCTTTTATATGAGAAATGAATTAGACTCATTAAGTGAAGGTCACGTCCCACTATAGCCCCTATATGCATTAGTGGGTATCTTGAGACAAAATAGATTTGTTATTGGCCCAATCCTCACCCATTTATCTAGATGTTTTAGCACAAGTCCTATATGGTATGTTTTAAATATCTAACTTTACACATTCTATCATTATTATTTCATTTATTGATATTCCAAGTGATTTTTCAATTAGGTATAATATACATGGTTATGTTTTCATGATCATGTGATTATTAAAATAGTATTATTTGTATAACGACCCATACTTTACATACATTTTTATTACTTCATAATTGAATCATACTTAGTACAACATATAACAAAAACCACAAAGGACTGTATAGGTATAGTGTCTTTAGAAACTGGGAAACATAAACAACTGGTTCATAAATCTTATATGGTGTCTCCCATTTATTTCATCATATCTAGAGTCCCTTTTAGCATATTCTACTTAATATTCTTCTTCCTGACCTGGGGAAAAGAAAACATAAAAAGGGGTGATCTCAAATGCTCAGTAAGGGTAAATAAGGGTAATATCAATCACATTATAACATTTTTAAAGTCTTAACCTACAAAAGAGGTCATAATAACTTAACATGGGATAAATCATAGAAGTGAAAATGAAAACTCAATAATCATAACATAATACATGAAACCTTGTGGCATGCACACATTATCATGGAAAATCATTTCTTATTAGTCATTACTCATTTCCAAGACTATCTTTGTGGACAAAGTCCATTTCTGAACCGAGTTCACTCCTCGTTTCGGTCCTGTATCACTGAACCGGTTTTAACCAGCCGTTCCAGCCATGTCTATCTCATGAGATATAAATCTTTACCCATTGCATTAGAGGGAGATATAGGTCTCACACATCTCATAATGAATCCTTTATTATGTGTCCCACATAATCATAAATCATACATCATCGCATAACACATGTAATAAAAATGGGATTCTTAAAACATCATGACATCATAAAACAATTAATATAAGGTGAAGGACTTCATAAAAATAATTCCATCACAACATAATCAAATTAATTTAATAATGAGGATAAAAATATAACCCTATATTATCTTATATGGAAAATAATTTTGATAAAACATTTGAACTTCATTCATGAGGAAAATATCCTTTCTACTTCAAAAACATTTTCCTTTCTTAACATGTCATATAATTTTAAACTAAAAGACATTAATTAAAAATAAACTTGAAAACATTTAAAGGAAGCTGCATTGAAATATTGTTCTAAGAATCCATTCATGTCGTATAAGTTAAAAAAGGACATTCTTCTCGAACTTCGGCCGGAAAAGTCAAAAAGTACCTCGTATGAAAAATGACAAAAGATTCCTTTCATATCATTTACTAAAAGCATACCGAAGGGTAAAATGGATTTAAAAAATTGTAGGAGGATATTAATAATATTACATTTTGAGGAAACATGGATGTGGATGATAAATTACAACCTAGTAAATACCAAAGTATAAACAATCTCGGATAAAAATGAGATTGTGAGATTTTCTCTTACCTTAGGTTTGATTTGATTCATACATGTTCGAACCTCCTGTATGATGATTTAAATAATGTTATTGACTTATTCCATAATCATCATCATTGATATGATATCATATATGGTCATATTCTTAGCTTTTTATTAGAAATTTTACATTGTTACTTTTTATTTGGGTCTTTATTGCCTTTTGTTCTTATGCGTGTTTTGCCGAATAATTTCTTATTCTTCTTTTTAGGATATAGATACCTCATATCCAGAATATTATTAGTGTAATATATATCAAATTTATTCATTCACTTCATTTATATAATTACTATGTAATTAAGATCATGTAGAATGAATCGCATCACATCGTGTAGACGGAATTCCGTACGTACACACGAGCGATGATATCATTCCCATGAGCATGGAATTGTATTGAAGTGTATTTATACTATTTAAGAATCAATATCACTTTAGAATAATCATATATAGTTACTCATTACACCATTATACCCATCCAAGTACGGTGGTGGTGGAAAATAGATTACACCACGACGTGGAGACGGTATTCTGTACGTACGCACGCGCGATGATTTCATTTTCCGTAGGATGAATAGAAGGTGAATTAGGGTGGTTTCATATTTATAATAACATATCAGTATATAATTAATACTGATGTTATTACATTATCATGAAAAAACTAAAGAAGAAGAAGTTGAAGAAGAAAGAAATTGAAAAAGATTGGTAATGGATATTACCTCTTTTTGACGCGCCATTTCTTAACCTCCTCTTAGGGAACTAAGGATGGTCTTTGAAGAAGACCAGGACCTCTAGGATGATTCTAGGGAAGTGCAGAGGATAATTTTCAGGGTTTGGCCGAGATTGAATGCTCAAATTTGTGTGAGGAGGAGAGGGAGGAGGTGCCCTTTTATAAGGGAGGAGAGGGGCACCTTAGGAAAACTAAACATATTATTTTATAATAAAGTCACATTCTGTTTTTAATAGCTCCAAATTGATTTATTTAGAAGCTAATGTGGGGATGGGTCAAAATCCTACCAACCAATAGGTTTTAGACAAGTTTAGGTTACTATTTTATCCTTATCATTTATATTAAACTCTATGTTAAATAATTTAACTTTTACCGTGTCTTTTTGTTTTCTTACACTATATGGTTAATAAACATACTATAACAAGCAACAAGAAACCCAAGTGGTTAATTATTAATATATATATCCTTATCTAAGTCATTTGGCCGAACCTTATATTTTTAGGAATAAAATAACAATTAATAATATTTTATTTTATTTAAAAACTATTTTATGTCAATTTTGACACTATTTGGTAATTGATTTCTGTGAAAATCATAACAGAATTATAAGTTCAAACCAAGTTAATTAAATCAACACTAAGATAACATATTAACCTAGAAAATTAGTTTAATTCATAAAAAGTCTCAAATTACATTTATTTGGGCATTTATAACATCAATTATGTTAATATTTTCTTAATAAGGTAATTACTGCATCATTGTTGAGTCATAAATAAATTAAATTATTTAAAGTCTAAATATTATAAATAAAATACCATTATGTAAGAAATATTCTTAGATTTATAATGAATATTTATAATCGATTTTATCTTATGTATAACCCTATATAACAAATGTTTTAGTTATTAAACTTTGATTTTAACTATTTTAACTATTCTTTAAATAAAATAATATTAAATGTCCTAATCTAATCCAAGTGGACCTAAATGGTCATATTATATTCATAAGATTGTTTTTGGTCGAAATACACTTGTCCAATAGAATTAGTACATGTGTTAGGGTAATAGTAATATCATTTTTACACTTAATTACCCTATTTACTATTAACCGCGGTAAATAAAAGTAAAAAAGTTACTATTCACCAAATATTATTTTCATCTCATTGAACCACATTTTACTTACTAATATCAATCGTGTCTCTTGGATTTTTGAAATTACATTCACAGAAGGGGTAAAATTATGTTTTATGGAAAATTTAGTTTTTTTAACTACCACTTAGTGGTTTCACTATTCATCAAAAATTGAAGGGTTTCAGAAAAATACCAAAAATTTATCCTAGGATAATTTCAATATTCCGATTCCAAAAATGAATTCCATTTTGAAAGATAAAATTTCAAAATGTGGTTATTACTATTCATAACGGCTAGTTTTAATAATATTTTAATAGCATATCGTTGTTTAGTGAAACTCGGTATTGCGTACAATGCAAGCTATCGAGGAAAGTCGTGATTGTGTGTAAAGAAAGCCAAGCTAGTGTTGTGTGTAGTGAAAGATTCCTTTGATGATGTATATAACATAAAAAAAATATTTCTCATAAAAATCTTGGGTGTTACATTCTACCCCCCTTAAAATGAATTTCGCCCTCAAAACTCGTCACTTTGTAACAAAAAGATGAGGATACCTCTCCCTCATCATATCCTCAAGCTCCCGTGTAGCTTCTTCTAATTGGTGGTTCCTCTATAAAACATTCACCAAGCGAGTGGTCTAGATTCATAGAACTTTTTCTCTACGATCTAGAATCTCTATCGGTTGTTCTTCATAAGAAAGATCTTGCTCCAGCGGTACAACTTCTGAGCTGAGTACATGTGAAGGATCAGGTATGTACTTTCTTAGGAGCGATACATGGAACACATCATGAACTTGAGAGAGATTCGGTGGAAGTGCCAATCGGTAAGAAACCTTCCCAACACGATCCAGTATTTTGAAAGGACCGATATACTTAGGGCTCAGCTTTCCCTTCTTTCCAAATCTCCTTACCCTTTTCCAGGGAGATATTCGTAAGAACACTTTATCACCCACTTCAAACACTAGGTCTTTTCTGCGGTTATCGGCATAACTTTTTTGTCGACTCTTAGCTGCTCTTATGTGTTGTTGAATAGATCGGACCTTTTCTTCTATCTCATCAACAAGATCAGGTCCTTATAGCTTTCTTTCCCCAACTTCATCCCAGCTAGTTGGAGTTCTGCATTTCTTTTTATAGAGAGCTTCATAAGGATCCATCTGAATACTGGATTGAAGGCTATTATTATAAGAAAATTCCACCAAAGGTAGGTGTTGATCCCAACCACCTTTGAAATCCATAGAGCAATCTCTCAACATATCTTCTATAGTTTGAATTGTTCTCTCAGACTGACCGTCTGTCTGAGGATAATAAGCAGTGCTGAAACTCAACTCTGAATCTAGAGTATGCTGAAGACTTCGCCAAAACTTTGAGGTAAACCTCAGATCTCAATCAGATATAATGGAAAGTGGTTCTTCATGCAATCTTACCACTTCCTTTACATATATCCTGGCAAGATGATCAAGAGAGAAATCCGCTCTTATAGCAATGAAGTGTTCCGACTTCGTAAGACGATCAACTATGACCCAGATAGCATTATTGCCTTTGAATGTTTTAGGAAGTCTGGTGACAAAGTCTATAGTGATGTTTTCCCATTTCCTTTCGGGTATGGGTAATGGTTGTAACATCCCCTTAGACTTTTGTCTCTCAACTTTAACTTGTAGACAAACCAAGCATCGAGAGATATATTCAGCAACATCTCTTTTCATGCCATCCCACCAGAAGTACTCTTTTAGGTCTCTATACATCTTCGTACTTCCAGGATGAATAGAGAATGAAGAACTATGAGCCTCATCCAGCAGCTCCTTCTTTAATTCTGGTATGGGAGGTACACAAACCTGATTCCTGAACCATATTATCCCACCACAATCACGGTTGAATTCAGGAACATTTCTCACCTTCTTTTGTAACTCTACATCTTCTTTCTGTGACTCTTTAATCTTCACATGCATATATGGTTGAACATTAATTTGAAAAAGATAAGATTTTTCCCCTTCTATAATGATTCCAAGATCCATCCTTTGTAAATCCATAAATATTGGATCTTTTGAGATCCTCATCATGGATAAGCTAGCATGGTCTTGTGGGCTTTATGCATCTGCCACTTTGTTCTCTTTCCTATGGTGGTAATGAATTGAGCAGTCGTAATTCTTAATCATCTCTAACCATCTTCTTTGTCGCATATTCAGCTCCTTTTGTGTGAAAATATACTTCAAACTTTTATAATCAGTGTAAATATCACACCTTTCACCATAAAGATAATGCCTCCAAATCTTTAATGCAAAGATTATAGTAGCTAACTCCAAATCATGAGTTGGGTAATTTTTCTCATGGATTTTCAACTGTCGTGAGGCATAAGCAATCACCATATCGTTTTGCATAAGAACACACCCCATCCCCTTCTTGGATGCATCACTGTAGATCAAAAAACTCACTACAAGGCAGTGTGAGCACAGGTGTACTGGATAGCCTTCTTTTCAAATCCTTGAAATTCTCTTCACACTCCTCTGTCCACACGAACTTAACTCCTTTTCAAGTCAACCTGGTGAGTGGATTAGATAATAGTGAAAAATATTTCACAAAATGCCGATAATATCCAGCCAGACAAAGAAAACTTTGAATCTCAGTTACTGTTGTTGGTCTCGACCATCTTTCGATAACCTCTGTTTTTGCTGGATCCATAGATATCCCATATTTTGAGATTATGTGACCAAGAAATGAAACTTTTTGAAGCCAAAATTCACACTTGGTAAATTTGGCATAAAGCTTTTCCTTTCTCAGGGTATTCAATACAATTCTGAAGTGATCTTCATGTTCTTCCTTGCTCTTTGAATAGACAAGAATATTGTCTATAAAGACTACCACAAACTGATTGAGATTGTCTCTAAAGACTATTCATCAAATCCATGAAGATAGCAGGTGCATTAGTAAGACCAAATGGCATCACTATAAATTCATAGTGTCCATACCTTGTACGGAAAGCCGTCTTTGGTATATCCTCCCTTTTAACCCTTAATTGATGATAACTTGAACGAAGATCAATCTTGGAAAAGTATTGAGCTCCGCCTAGTTGATCAAATAAGTCATCGATGCACGGGAGAGGATATTTGTTCTTGATAGTGATATTGCTAAGTTCTCGATAATCAATGTAGAGTCGCATTGATCCATCTTTATTCTTAACAAACAGAACAGGTGCTCCCCAAGGTGACGCACTAGGGCATATGAATCCCTTATCAAGATTCTCTTGGAGTTGCTTCTTAAATTCTTTCCACTTAATTGGGGCCATTCTATAAGGTGTCTTTGAAATAGGCATAGCACCCGTTATGAGTTCTATTGAAAACTCAACTTCACGATTTGGTGGAAGACCTGGCAATTCCTCTGTGAAGACATCATCAAACTCTCGTAAAATGGGCATATTCTTAATTGTGAGTTTCTCTCCAACCATTTGATATAAATAACCTTCATTTAGTGGAATCAAGACCCATAAGATGGAAGAAATTTCCACTGGAAGGTTATGTTCATCCTTGCATCGATAGACAATCATAGATTGTTCTGGAATATGAAATGTAACTTCCCTTCTTTGGCAATCGATATGAGCTCTGTAAAAAGAAAGCCAATCCATGCCAAGAATCACATCAAATTCCACTATAGGAAGTATCACAAGATTTGCAAGTAGAACTTTCCCACAAACGTCAATTGGAGAAGAATTATAAACTTTTGATGCAACTATTGTGCCATTAAAAGTTGTCACAGCTAACTCAACATCTAATTATTGAGCTAAAGTGGTGATACCCTTAAAAATTATTCAGAAATAAAAGAGTGGGTGGATCCAGAATCAAATAAAACATTTTCTACTTTAGAGTGGATGGTAAGTGTACCTTTCACCACATCGTTATCGTACTCCACATCGCTGATAGAAATTTCATGAGACTTTCCTTTGTCTTTAGCCTTAAGAGTTTTTCGACATCAATCATCATCAGCAACCCTTGGATTAGGGCATTGATTAGAATAATGCCCCATTTCCATGCACTTGAAACATTGAAGAGTAGGAGTTGCATTATGTGTAGCCTTTTCTTTGTTCGAATCAGTAGACATCTTCTTCCCATTATTGCGGCATTAAAATGCCTGATGACCTTCCTTTCCACATTTGAAACATTTACTTTTCCCTTTAAGACAATTCCCTCCATGTTTTTTTCCACACTTTGAGCATAAGGGAAAACGCATCTTCTTTTCAGTGTGGTCTTTAGATTTCCCATTGAATTCCATTTTCCTCTTCTTATCAAACCCATATGACTGATGGGTTACTCTAATCTCCATCTCAACCTTGAGAGCACATCAAACAATTTCTTCATATCTATTGAAGTCCCTTATGGCTAACGCCCTTTGAAGACTTGGTTTTAAGCCACTAAAGAACCGATCAATCTTACTCTCAGGTTGGATAACAATTCCAGAAGCGTACCTTGCAAGCCTTGTAAAATTTGCTTCGTAGGTACCAATAGATTCATCATCCTTTTGCTTCAGTTCAAGAAACTGCTTCTCCATCTTTGTTCGAAGAATACGAGGGAAGTAATTATTGAAAAATAAGTTTTTGAACTCGTCCCATTCCATGGACTCAATTTCATCTCTTGGACTCGTATTCTTGATAAGATTCCACCATTGATCAGCTTCACCTTCCAAACGATATACCGCTAAGATGACTTTATCATATTCAGAACATTGAAGAACTGAAAATATCTTTTCAGTGGTACTAATCCATTGTTCATCCACTAATGGATCAGTTGAACCGTTGAATGAAGGTGGACGCTGCCTCAGGAAGGATTCAACAGAATGTTGCTCCTTCCTTTGCTCGTTTGGAAGTCCTGCATGATTCATAGCTTGAGAAAGTTGTGTGAGAATGGCTATAATATTTTTCATTCCAGTTCCCATATCGTTTGGTAGCTCAGGCGGACAATCATTGCATTACCCATCGCATTCCGTTTTAACACGGTTCCTTCGGGTTCCAGCCATTGACTAAAACCAAGAAGAATAGTGTGAGCAACACTAATTATAATATGAAAACCACATAATCAAGAAAAAAATTCACACTTAAGGTCTTATCATAGGTTCTTCATGGCCATGTCTAAAACACTAAGATTGTTCTGGGCTTAGATATATCCTTAGGGTTCTTACTAAGGCTTTCACATCCTATTTTCCAAAGGTTGACTATACCTTTCCTTTGATACCAACTATAATGACCCATGCTTTACATAAATTTTTATTACTTCATAATTGAATCATACTTAGTACAACATATAACAAAAACCATAAAGGATCATATAGGTATAGTGTCTTTAGAAACTGGGAAACATAAACAACTAGTTCATAAATCTTCTACTGTGTCTCCCATTTATTTCATCATATCTAGAGTCCCTTTTAGCATATTCTACTTAATATCCTTCTTCTTGACCTGGGGAAAAGAAAACATAAAAATGGGTGAGCTCAAATGCTCAGGTTGGGTAAATAAGGGTAATATCAATCATATTATAACATTTTGAAAATCTTAACCTGCAAAAGTGGTCATAATATCTTAACATGGGATAAATAATAGAAGTGAAAATGAAATCCCAATAATCATAACATAAAACTTGAAACCATGTGGCATGCACACATAATCATGGAAAATCATTTCTTATTAGTCATGACTCATTTCCAAGACTATCTTAGTGGACAAAGTCCATTTCTGAACCGAGTTCACTCCTCGTTTCAGTCTTGTATCACTGAACCAGTTTTAACCTTCCATTCCAACCATGTCTATCTCATGAGATATAAATCTTTACCTAATTCATTAGAGGGATATATAGGTCCCACCCATCTCATAATGAATCCTTTCTTATGTGTGCCACATAATCATAAATCATACATCATCGCATAACACATGTAATAAAAATGTGGATTCTTAAAACATCATGACATCATAAAACAATTCATATAAGGTGAAGGACTTCATAAAAATAATTCCATAACGACATAATCAAATCAATGTAATAATGAGGATAAAAACAGAACCCTATATTATCTTAGATGGAAAATAATTTTGATAAAACATTTGAACTTCATTCTTGAGGAAAATATCCTTTCTTCTTCAAAAACATTTTCCTTTCTTAACATGTCATATAATTTTAAACTAAAAGATGTTAATTAAAAATAAACATGAAAACTTGTAAAGTAAGCTTCATTGAAATATTGTTCTATGAATACATTCATGCCGTATAAGTTAAAAAAATACATTCTTCTCGTACTTTGGCCGGAAAAGTCAAAAAGTACCTCGTACAAAAAATGACAAAAGATTCCATTCATATCATATACTAAAAACATACCGAAGGGTAAAAATGGATTTAAAAATTTGTAGGAGGATATGAATAATATTAAATTTTGAGGAAACATGGATGTGGATGATAAATTACACCCCAGTAAATACCAAAGTATAAACAATCTCGGATAAAAAGGAGATTGTGAGATTTTCCCTTACCTTAGGTTCGATTTGCATCATACATGTCCGAACCTGCTGTATGATGAATTAAATAATGTTATTGACTTATTCCATAATCATACTCATTGATATGATATCATATATTGTAACACCCCAAGCTTCTACGGTACGTTTCCCTTCGAATAATGCGATAGCGTGTGTTGTACGCAACCTCGAGTTCTAACACACACCACAACTAATTAAACTAGCCGTTGTGAATAGTAATAACTACTTTTTGAAATCATATATATTTTATATTTCAAAATGGACTTCATTTTTGAATTCGGAATATCGAAATTAGCCTAGGGTGAAATTTTGGTACTTTTCGGATAACTTTTATATTTTGATGAATAGTGAAAATTACTAAATTTTAATTAAAAACAACTTTTTTAATCAAAATAATTAATATTGATAAATTATGAATTTGAGTGGTCTTAAAGTATATTTAGAATATATTTTTACCATTCAATTTAATGTTTGTCATTGGACATAATTTTACAATTAAACCGAACATAAACAAGTGTCAATCTTTTGATAGTTATTATCTCTTAAAAACACGCTTTTTGTTTTGACAGCGGGAATTAATTTTAAATTAATTTCTGCCACTTCTGTGTTTTGAATTTGGAAAAATGGATTTCATATTTGGGATCAGGATGTCCAAATTATGTAAATAGGTAACTTTCATTTTTACACATTTTGAATAATTACTGCGGTAAATATTTTATTTACCATGGTTAAAGGTAAATCCGGTAAATAAGGGTTAACAAAATAATATTATAATAATACTAAATTACCGTAAAACGTGTCCTAACCCTATTGGTTGATACATGGTCGACCATGGGCATCTTTGGGTCGATTTTGGGACCCCATGGATCCACTTGTAAGTGATAATGACACTTTATTTTAATTAAGTTAAAATGAATACAAAAATGACATAAGCATATATCTTTTAGCAAAACAATTGTTACATAGGGTTATATATGTTGGATTTTAGATTATAAATATTCATTATAAAGATAAAAAGATTTCCTACATAATGATATTTTATTTATAATTTTTAGACATTAAATAATTTATTTTATTTATGACACAATGATGATGCAGTAATTTCTAAAATAGTGACAAATTAAAATAATTGATATTATAAATACCCAAATAAATATAATATGAAACTTTTAATGAATTAAACTAATTTTCTAGGATAATATGATATATTAGGAGTGATTTAATTGACTTTTTTAGAAGTAATCAATCTGTTATGAGTTTCACAAAAATCAACTATTGAATAGTGTCAAAATTGACATAAAAGAGTTCTTAAAACAAATATTATATTATTAATTGATATTAAATTTTTAAAAATCTAAGGTTCGGCCAAGAGACTTATATAATGATAGGATCATCATTAATGGACCACTTGGGGGTCGCTTATATGTATATGGTAAGTCTATTAACCATATAATATAAAAATACAAAGAGACATTGTAAAAGTGAAACTAATTAACTTAGAGTTAATACTTAAAGATAAGGTTAATATAAGTACCCAAACCTGTCTAAATTCTATTGGTTGAGTTGTTTTCGACCTATCCCCACCTTAACCTTTGAATAGTCAATTTTGGAGCCATTAGAAACCGAATATGAATTTATTATAAATTAATATTTCTAGCTTTTCCAAAGGTGCCCCTCACCCCTCTTATAAAAAGGCACTCCTCCTTCTCATTTCTTCACACCTCTAAAGCCTTTTGGTTCGGCCAAACTCTGCCCAAATACTCTACCAACATCCCTCACTACAACCTAGAGGCCTTAGTTTGATCAGAAAGCCAACTTAAGGATCCATTTTGATCAAATCAAAAGGAAGAACCCGAAGAAGAGGTAATGATTTCACCACCCTTCTCCAAGTTCATTTCTTCTTCCACTTCTTCTTCCTTTGTTCTTCCCATTCTAAAATAATAAATCCAGTATCTCACATATACTGTGATGTTATTATAAATATGGTACAATCATATTCAGTATTCTATCCACCCTTTGAATAACATGTCACCATATGTGCGTACGTACGGCTTACCGTCTCCACGTCGTGGTGTAATTGTTATTCAATATAATATTATTTGGATGGGTATAATAATGATGTGTAACTCATGTAAATAATAAATATAACATGTTAATGATTCTGTATATATGATATACCATCCATTTATATATTATTTTAATATCAAAAGAATGATATTGTCGCTCGTGCGTACGTACGGACTACCGTCTCCACGAACGCGATGAGATTCATTCTCCATCGTATCCATTCAAGTATAATTATCATTTGATGATTTAAAAATGATGTTTAAGGACTAGATATCATTCTGGATATGAATAAGATACAACAACCATGTCTTATGTAACAAAACATATAAAAGAAAATGAGTAAGTTAACTCCCGAAACGACGATAATTCTAAGATATTATTAACAAATCAATGTTAAAAGATCATATATGATATCATATTATTATATATGATTCCTGTATAATGTAATAACAACTATTTCACCATTATACAGGAGGTTAACCTACCCCAACCAAGGAAAAGTACAAGGTAAGGGTTATTTCACAATCTCTTCATTATCTGAGGTTGTATTATACGTAATAATCTACTGGGATCTCTTTATCATCCACATCCATGTTTCTTTGAAATGTATTTCAAAACATTTTTACTATTTACAATAATATGGGTTAAAGTCATTTATACCCTTGTTTGACTTTTTATAAGAGGTTTATAAAGGAATCTTTCCGTCGTTTTCAAAACAAGGTCCTTTTTAACCTTTTCGACTGAATTGAGGTAAGAATGTTTTTTTTAACTTATACGGCGGGTGCGGTTATTTTCCGCCGTTATAAAATCATCGAAGCTTTCCATACAAGCTTATAAGAATATTTTCAAAGAAAATGTTTTATTTTATATGGATCTTAAATGATTTCAAAATAAAAGGAGATACTTCTTTAAAAAGAATTTTGATTTCATCTATGTCAACATCCTTTGATGGATTTTAAGATTATTTGAAGTTGATTTATTATGATACAAAACTTCTATATTGTATTGAAGTTTTTGTGATATGTTTGACTGTGGATGTGCTATTTTTATACCATTCAGAGTTTATGGTGAAATTATTGACATTTCGTATGCTAGTTTTAATACGAATGTTTATGTTATGTTTAAACCTTTTCATATGGGAATGCATTGGACTTAATAAGTGACGGGTGGAGCCCGCTATAGCTCCTCGATGCATCGGTAGGTCTCATGAGACAAACTAGTGTCTTGGCACAAGGCCTTGACAAAATCTTATTTGTAGTCTTGGCACGAGGCCTTGGCTATGTGGTTATGATAGTCTGGCATTATGCATTCCAACATTATGAAAGTGGTTATTGATATTGCATGTGATTATTCGATTAGTAGAATATCCATGTGAACAAGTAAATGGAATTATTTCATTTTACTTTTGCCATACCATGTTGAAAGTTAATATTTAAAAGGCTTTTGTTTTAGTAATTCATTGCCTTAAATGTTTATGCTTATTTTGAATGTTCCGCTATATTGTTATCCTTACTGGGCATTTGAGCTCACCCCTTTTCTATGTTTTATTTTTCCTAGGTAGTGAAGAAGTAATTTATGAATGACTTGCAGGGATATTATGAGGGGTTAATAGTGTGGATATGAAGACTTTGTTGTTGTAGTAGTTTTTCACTTTGAAATGTAATGTAAAACTTTATGAATATATCTAGTGTTTCCAAGGCTACTAAACCAATCGGTCTTTCGAGATTTGATCTTTCTTGTGATCATGCCAATGTTATGTAATTAATGCACCGACTCTGGGTAGCTGGGGTCGGGGCGTTACAGTTGGTATCAGAGGAAGTTTAGTACAAACCTTGGAAGCTAGATTTAGATAAACTCTGATTAGAGCACGTAGACCTAAGATGAACTTTGAGGATTAGTATAGAAGAACTTCCTAGAATTTTGGTATTGTAGAGATTTTGTGAGTTTTCCGAACAATACATCCCTGTCTGGATACGAATAGGTAGAGGCGGCTCTGGAACAGATGTACCTAGGGGTAAAACCCGAAAACACCACTTTGAGCTAGACTCGAACGGGAACTGGTGCACGACAACGGGCCTTGCTGCACTCTTGGTTACGACACTCCCGGGGGATATGCTTAGGATAACTCTCATTTTCTTTACAAATCATTATGAAGGGTTTATGAGTATATACTTCCTCAAAGAAAACATTTTTATGATTATGGATTATATCCATAAATAGTTCAATTTATGTTAAGTGTTTTATAAGTATGGGATTATGTATTTTGATTCATAAACTGATCTAGTTTATGCCATTGTTTAGAAATGGCGCCTAGTGGAAGAAATGGAAACCGTATCAATGCACGCACTCCATGTAGGGATTGCCCTCCTGCTCAAGATAATTATAGTGGGGATGGTGATGCAACTGGTGCCGATTAGCTAATCACCATACTGGGACAACTTACTCAGGTTATGAGTAATAACCTTACCCGTATGGAGCACCCTGATCCGCAGCGTGGAGGATCAATGTTAGATCGATTCATGAGGCAACAACCACCAACTTTCAACGGGAATACAAATCCATTAGTAGCTGAGCAATGGATATTTTCCCTAGAGAAAATATTTCAGGCTTTGGGGAGCAGTGAAAGGGAAAAAGTTATCATG
This sequence comes from Viscum album, assembly GCA_963277665.1. NCBI lineage: Eukaryota > Viridiplantae > Streptophyta > Magnoliopsida > Santalales > Viscaceae > Viscum > Viscum album. The sequence continues at coordinate 1,679,619,659 of OY728133.1, forward strand.
GCAGTTTACCGCCTCACTGGAGATGCTGATCAATGGTGGTCATTGATTCAAAACATGAAGGAAGATGATGAAGTATCAAATATGGAATGTAGGGAATTCAAAGATCTGTTTTTAGAAAAATACTTCCCTCGCGACCATCGAGCGGATATGGAAAGACAATTTCTGAGTCTGAGACAAAAGGAGGATGAGAATGTCACAAAGTATGAGGCTAACTTTACAAGGTTAGCGAGGTATTTTGGAGATTATATTCGCAACCCAAGAAGTAAGATTGATCGTTTCTTTGATGGGTTAAAACCATTTCTCCGTCGAGCATTAGTCTCACAATCCTTTTCATCGTACGAAGACATTGTCTCATGTGCTATAAAGACCGAAAAGGAATTCTCTAAGTCTTATGACTTTAAAGAAAAGAAAGAGAAGAAGAGACCTGCTGATCAATCTGGGAATGGAAATAAGGGGAAGAAGGGAAAGGTTGAATATCCATCTTGTGGTAAATGCGGGAAGAAACATCCTGGTACTTGCTTGAAGGGAATGGGAGTCTGTTACAAGTGTGGTGAAAAAGGCCACCAAGCTCATGATTGCAAGGGGAAGAAGGAAGCTACCAACGTTCAGTGCTACAATTGTAGGGTGATGGGGCATTATGCAAATTCTTGTCCTAAGCGTCAGGAGAACTTACCTCAGAAAAGGCCAAGGGATCAAGGCCAGGCATATGCTATCACTACTGCTGAGGTAGAAGCTCCGAAAGACGTGGTGGCAGGTAATTTAATGGTTTCCTCAAGTTTAGCAAATGCATTATTTGATTCTGGATCATCGCATTGTTTCATATCTTCCCAGTTTTCTAAGAAAATTAGATATTTCCAATTTGATTTAATAAGGGAGTTGTCAGTTAAAACTCCTAAGGGAAGTATCATTGCAACAAAGTTTTGTGAATCAGTCCCCATTAGAGCACAGAAATTTTCTTTATCAGCTGATCTCATCGTCATACCTATGATTGAGTTTGATATAATCCTCGGTATGGACTGGCTTTCGGACTATGATGTGAAGATTTATTGTAAGAAGAAAGAGGTTACGATTCTTGATGATAATGATAAGGAACACCTTATCTTTAGAGCAGAATCATCACCACCTAATTCTTATTTAGATCCACCCTCAATAGCTCAACTAAATTCAATTATTGGGGAGGAAGAGAATGAAATAACTGCGGGTGAGGAAAGGAATGTTCAAATAGAGGATGTACCTGTTGTGAAAGAATTTGTAGATGTATTTCCAGAAGATTTACCAGGACATCCTCCAGAACGAGAAGTTGAGTTTTCCATTGATTTGATTCCTGGATCAAGGCCTATATCGAAGACCCCTTATAGAATGGCCACTGTGGAGTTAGTCGAACTAAAGAAACAACTAGAGGAATTGAGTAATAAGGGATTTATTCGCCCTAGTGTTTCTCCATGGGGAGCCCCTGTTCTTTTTGTTAAAAAGAAAGATGGATCTATGAGGTTATGTATCGACTACAGGGAGATCAATGCTATAACGATAAAGAACAAGTATCCCCTACCTCGTATTGATGATTTATTTGACCAACTGCATGGAGCTCAATACTTTTCAAAGATTGACCTTCGATCTGGATACCATCAGTTGTGTGTGAAGAAGGAAGACATTCCGAAGACAGCATTTTGAACCAGGTACGGGCATTACGAGTTTACTGTAATGCCGTTTGGATTGACTAATGCACCCTCTGTATTCATGGATCTGATGAATAGAGATTTCAAGGAGTATCTCGATGAATTTGTGGTGGTATTTATTGATGATATCTTGGTATACTCCAAAACCTACGAAGATCATGAAAATCACTTGCGCATTATCTTGAAGACTCTGAGGAGGCATGAATTATATGGGAAGTTTAGCAAGTGTGAATTCTGGCTTCAGGAGATTTCTTTTCTTGGACATATTGTCTCTAAAGATGGAATCTCTGTTGATCCTTCTAAGACCAAGTCAATCCAAGAATGGCCAGCACCTACGAGTATAACTGAGGTACGTAGTTTTATTGGTTTGGCAGGTTATTATCGACGTTTCGTCCAGAATTTTGCCCGATTGGCTAACCCATTAACGAAGCTCACACGTAAAGGGGTTAAATTTGTTTGGACAAAAGAGTGTGAAGAATGTTTTGAAGAACTGAAGAGAAGATTAGTCAATGCTCCTATATTGACTCTACCATCGGGGAATGAAGGGTTCGTTATTTATAGTGATGCATCGAAGAAAGGACTTGGTTGTGTCCTTATGCAGAATAATAGAGTTATTGCCTATGCATCACGACAATTGAAAATTCATGAACAAAACTATCCTACTCATGATCTTGAGTTAGCAGCTGTAATCTTTGCTTTGAAGATATGGAGGCACTACCTCTATGGTGAAAAATGTGAGATTTATACTGATCACAAGAGTTTGAAGTATATTTTCTCACAAAAAGAACTCAACATGAGGCAAAGGAGATGGCTTGAATTACTCAAGGATTATGATTGTACGATACACTACCACCCAGGGAAGGAAAAAAAGGTGGCAGATGATTTGAGTAGAAAAGACCATGGAGTTTTGAACAATATGAGAATTGAAAAGGATCCAATTTTTATGGATCTAGTGAAGATGGACATGGGAATAACCAGGGAAGGTGAAACATCAATGCTTTTTCAAATGGTTGCCAAACCATCTTTACTAGAAAGGATTAAGAGTTCTCAGACCGATGATGAAGAATTCCAAAAGAAGATTAAAGCTGTGAATGATGGGAGATTGAGAGACTTTGTGTATGAAGATGGAATTTTGAAATTCGGGAAGAGACTTTGTGTTCCCAATATACCTGATCTAAAAAGGGAATTGCTGGATGATGCTCATAGTTCCAATTTCTCTATACACCCTGGGAGCACCAAAATGTATAGAGATTTGAAGGAACATTTTTGGTGGGACAACATGAAGAGGGAGATTGCTGATTTTGTGTCAAGATGTATGGTTTGTCAACAAGTGAAAGCTGGAAGGAAACAGCCTGGAGGAGTCATGCAACCTCTTCCCATACCGGAGTGGAAATGGGACAATGTTACGATGGACTTTGTCATGGGGCTACCAAAGACTCCTAGAAGGAACGATGCAATATGGGTTATTGTTGATCGTCTTACCAAGACAACACATTTTCTTGCTATAAGAGAAGATCTACCCCTGGAACGTCTAGCAAGACTATATATTAATGAAGTTGTGAGACTTCATGGAGTACCCTTATCAATTGTTTCTGATCGTGATCCCCGTTTTACTTCAAGATTCTGGAAAAGTCTTCAGAAATCCCGGGATACTGAACTTTATTTGAGCACTGCTTACCACCCTCAGACAGACGGACAATCAGAACGGACTATTCAAACCTTAGAAGACATGTTGAGATCTTGCTCACTTGACTTTCAAGGTATGTGGGATCAATATTTACCTCTGGTAGAATTATCCTATAACAATAGCTTCCATTCAAGTATTCAGATGGCACCATATGAAGCGTTATACGGAAAGAGATGTCGTACACCAACCTGTTGGGATGACGTTGGTGAAAGAAAACTTGTAGGCCCAGAACTAGTGGTGGAAACGGTGGAAAAGGTGAAGGTAATCCAAAATCACATCAAAGCAGCTCAAAGTAGGCATAAGAGCTATGCCGATAATCGAAGGAAGGATTTGGAATTTCAGGTCGGTGATCATGTTTTCCTAAAGGTATCTCCATGGAAGGGAGTCATACGTTTTGGTAAGAAAGGTAAATTGAGTCCCAGGTACATCGGACCATTCGAAATTCTAGAACGAATTGGGGTTGTAGCTTACCGATTGGCAATGCCGCCAAGTCTCTCCAAAGTTCACGATGTGTTCCACGTATCTCTGTTGAGAAAATACATGCCTGACCCAACGCATGTACTCACCTATGAGGAATTAGAACTGGAACCCGATCTGTCTTATTGTGAAGAGCCCGTCAAGATTCTTGATACAAGAGAACAAGTACTGAGAAACCGGACAACACGTCTGGTAAAAGTTTTGTGGAGAAATCATAAGATGGAAGAGGCAACGTGGGAACCCGAGGAACTTATGATGAAGAACCACCCGAGACTTTTCATGTGATAATTATTCTAGAAATTTTGAGGACGAAATTATTTGAAGGAGGGGATAATGTAACACCCCAAGCTTCTACGGTACGTTTCCCTTCGAATAATGCGATAGCGTGTGTTGTACGCAACCTCGAGTTCTAACACACACCACAACTAATTAAACTAGCCGTTGTGAATAGTAATACCTACTTTTTGAAATCATATATATTTTATATTTCAAAATGGACTTCATTTTTGAATTCGGAATATCGAAATTAGCCTAGGGTGAAATTTTGGTACTTTTCGGATAACTTTTATATTTTGATGAATAGTGAAAATTACTAAATTTTAATTAAAAACAACTTTTTTAATCAAAATAATTAAAATTGATAAATTATGAATTTGAGTGGTCTTAAAGTATATTTAGAATATATTTTTACCATTCAATTTAATGTTTGTCATTGGACATAATTTTACAATTAAACCGAACATAAACAAGTGTCAATCTTTTGATAGTTATTATCTCTTAAAAACACGCTTTTTGTTTTGACAGCGGGAATTAATTTTAAATTAATTTCTGCCACTTCTGTGTTTTGAATTTGGAAAAATGGATTACATATTTGGGATCAGGATTTCCAAATTATGTAAATAGGTAACTTTCATTTTTACACATTTTGAATAATTACTGCGGTAAATATTTTATTTACCATGGTTAAGGGTAAATCCGGTAAATAAGGGTTAAAAAAATAATATTATAATAATACTAAATTACCCTAAAACGTGTCCTAACCCTATTGGTTGATACATGGTCGACCATGGGCATCTTTGGGTCGATTTTGGGACCCCATGGATCCACTTGTAAGTGATAATGACACTTTATTTTAATTAAGTTAAAATGAATACAAAAATGACATAAGCATATATCTTTTAGAAAAACAATTGTTACATAGGGTTATATATGTTGGATTTTAGATTATAAATATTAATTATAAAGATAAAACTATTTCCTACATAATGATATTTTATTTATAATTTTTAGACATTAAATAATTTATTTTATTTATGACACAATGATGATGCAGTAATTTCTAAAATAGTGAAAAATTAAAATAATTGATATTATAAATACCCAAATAAATATAATATGAAACTTTTAATGAATTAAACTAATTTTCTAGGATAATATGATATATTAGGAGTGATTTAATTGACTTTTTTGGAAGTAATCAATCTGTTATGAGTTTCACAAAAATCAACTATTGAATAGTGTCAAAATTGACATAAAAGAGTTCTTAAAACAAATATTATATTATTAATTGATATTAAATTTTTAAAAATCTAAGGTTCGGCCAAGAGACTTATATAATGATAGGATCATCATTAATGGACCACTTTGGGGTCGCTTGTATGTATATGGTAAGTCTATTAACCATATAATATAAAAATACAAAGAGACATTGTAAAAGTGAAACTAATTAACTTAGAGTTAATACTTAAAGATAAGGTTAATATAAGTACCCAAACCTGTCTAAATTCTATTGGTTGAGTTGTTTTCGACCTATCCCCACCTTAACCTTTGAATAGTCAATTTTGGAGCCATTAGAAACCGAATATGAATTTATTATAAATTAATATTTCTAGCTTTTCCAAAGGTGCCCCTCACCCCTCTTATAAAAAGGCACTCCTCCTTCTCATTTCTTCACACCTCTAAAGCCTTTTGGTTAGGCCAAACTCTGCCCAAATACTCTCCCAACATCCCTCACTACAACCTAGAGGCCTTATTTTGATCAGAAAGCTAACTTAAGGAGCCCTTTTGATCAAATCAAAAGGAAGAACCCGAAGAAGAGGTAATGATTTCACCACCCTTCTCCAAGTTCATTTCTTCTTCCACTTATTCTTCCTTTGTTCATACCATTCTAAAATAATAACTCCAGTATCTCACATATACTGTGATGTTATTATAAATATGGTACAATCATATTCAGTATTCTATCCACCCTTTGAATAACATGTCACCATACGTGCGTACGTACGGCTTACCGTCTCCACGTCGTGGTGTAATTGTTATTCAATATAATATTATTTGGATGGGTATAATAATGATGTGTAACTCATGTAAATAATAAATATAACATGTTAATGATTCTGTATATATGATATACCATCCATTTATATATTATTTTAATGTCAAAAGAATGATATTGTCGCTCGTGCGTACGTACGGACTACCGTCTCCACGAACGCGATGAGATTCATTCTCCATCGTATCCATTCAAGTATAATTATCATTTGATGATTTAAAAATGATGTTTAAGGACTAGATATCATTTTGGATATGAATAAGATACAACAACCATGTCTTTTGTAACAAAACATATAAAAGAAAATGAGTAAGTTAACTCCTGAAACGACGATAATTCTAAGATATTATTAACAAATCAATGTTAAAAGATCATATATGATATCATATTATTATATATGATTCTTGTATAATTTAATAACAACTATTTCACCATTATACAGGAGGTTAACCTACCCCAACCAAGGAAAAGTACAAGGTAAGGGTTATTTCACAATCTCTTCATTATCCGAGGTTGTATTATACGTAATAATCTACTGGGATCTCTTTATCATCCGCATCCATGTTTCTTTGAAATGTATTTCAAAACATTTTTACTATTTACAAGAATATGGGTTAAAGTCATTTATACCCTTGTTTGACTTTTTATAAGAGGTTTATAAAGGAATCTTTCCGTCGTTTTCAAAATAAGGTCCTTTTTAACCTTTTCGACTGAATTGAGGTAAGAATGTTTTTTTTAACTTATACGGCGGGTGCGGTTATTTTCCGCCGTTATAAAATCGTCGAAGCTTTCCATACAAGCTTATAAGAATATTTTCAAAGAAAATGTTTTATTTTATATGGATCTTAAATGATTTCAAAATAAAAGGAGATACTTCTTTAAAAAGAATTTTGATTTCATCTATGTCAACATCCTTTGATGGATTTTAAGATTATTTGAAGTTGATTTATTATGATACAAAACTTCTATATTGTATTGAAGTTTTTGTGATATGTTTGACTGTGGATGTGCTATTTTTATACAATTCATAGTTTATGGTGAAATTATTGACATTTCGTATGCTAGTTTTAATACGAATGTTTATGTTATGTTTAAACCTTTTCATATGGGAATGCATTGGACTTAATAAGTGACGGGTGGAGCCCGCTATAGCTCCTCGATGCATCGGTAGGTCTCATGAGAAAAACTAGTGTCTTGGCACAAGGCCTTGACAAAATCTTATTTGTAGTCTTGGCACGAGGCCTTGGCTATGTGGTTATGATAGTCTGGCATTATGCATTCCAACATTATGAAAGTGGTTATTGATATTGCATGTGATTATTCGATTAGTAGAATATCCATGTGAACAAGTAAATGGCATTATTTCATTTTACTTTTGACATACCATGTTGAAAGTTAATATTTAAAAGGCTTTTGTTTTAGTAATTCATTGCCTTAAATGTTTATGCTTATTTTGAATGTTCCGCTATATTGTTATCCTTACTGGGCATTTGAGCTCACCCCTTTTCTATGTTTTATTTTTCCCAGGTAGTGAAGAAGTAATTTATGAATGACTTGCAGGGATATTATGAGGGGTTAATAGTGTGGATATGAAGACTTTGTTGTTGTAGTAGTTTTTCACTTTGAAATGTAATGTAAAACTTTATGAATATATCTAGTGTTTCCAAGGCTACTAAACCAATCGGTCTTTCGAGATTTGATCTTTCTTGTGATCATGCCAATGTTATGTAATTAATGCACCGACTCTGGGTAGCTGGGGTCGGGCGTTACATATATGGTCATATTATTAGCTTCTTATTAGAAATTTTTCATTGTTACTTGTTATTCGGGTAATTATTGCCTTTTGTTCTTATGCGTTTTTTGCCGAATAATTTCTTATTCTTATTTTTAGGTTATAGATACCTCATATTAAGAATGTTATTAGTTTAATATATATCATATTTATTCATTCAATTAATTTATATAATTACTATGTAATGAAGATCATGTAGAACGAATCGCATCACATCATGGAGACGGTATTCCGTACGTACACACGAGCGATGATATCGTTCCCATGATCGTGGAATTGTATTGAAGTGTATTTATACTATTTCAAAATCAATATCACTTTATAATAATCATATATAGTTACTCATTACACCATTACACCCTTCCAAGTACGGTGGTGGTGGGAAATAGATTACACCACGGCGTGGAGACGATATTCTGTACGTACGCACGCGTGGTGATTTCATTTTACGTAGGATGGATAGAAGGTGAATTAGGGTTGTTTCATAATTATAATAACATATCAGTATATAAGTAATACTGATGTTGTTACTTTATCATGAAACAACTAAAGAAGAAGAAGTCGAAGAAGAAAGAAATTGAAAAAGATTGGTAATGGATATTACCTCTTTTTGACGCGCCTTTTCTTAACCTTCTCTTAGGGAACTTAGGATGGTCTTTGAATAAGACCAGGACCTCTAGAATGATTCTTGGGAAGTGGAGAAGATATTTTGGCAGGGTTTGGCTGACCTCGAATTCTCAAATTGGTGTGAGGAGGTGAGGGAGGAGGTGCCCTTTTATAATGGTGGAGAGGGGCACCTTAGGAAAACTAAAAATATTATTTTATAATAAAGTCACATTCAGTTTATAATAGCTCCAAATTGATTTATTTAAAATCTAAGGTGGGGATGGGTCTAAATCCTATCAATCAATACATTTTAGACAAGTTTAGGTTACTATTTTATCCTTATCATTTATATTTAACTCTATGTTAAATAATTTAACTTTTACTGTGTCTTTTTGTTTTCTTACACTATATGGTTAATAAACTTACTCTAACAATACAAACGAACCCCAAGTGGTTCATTATTAATATATATATCTTTATCTAAGTCATTTGACCGATCCTTATATTTTTAAAAATAAAATAACAATTAATAATATAATATTTGATTTAAACACTATTTTATGTCAATTTTGACACTATTTGGTAATTAATTTTTGTAAAAATAATAACAGAATGATAAGTTCAAACCAAGTTAATTAAATCAACACTAACATAAAATATTAACCTAGAAAATTAGTGTAATTTATAAAAAGTCTCAAATTACATTTATTTGGGCATTTATAACATCAATTATGTTAATATTTTCTTAATAAGGTAATTACAGCATCATCGTTGAGTCATAAATAAATTAAATTATTTAAAGTCTAAAAATTATAAATAAAATACAATTATGTACGAAATATTTTTATATTTCTAATGAATATTTATAATCTATTTCATCTTATGTATAACCCTTTATAAAAAATGTTTTAGTTATTAAACTTTGATTTTAACTATTTTAACTATTCTTTAAATAAAATAATATTAAATATCCTAATCTAATCCAAGTGGACCTAAATGGTCATATTATATTCATAAGACTGTTTTTGGTCGAAATAAACTTGTCCAATATAATTAGGACATCTTTTAGGGTAATAGTAATATCATTTTTATCCTTAATTACCCTATTTAATATTAACCGCGGTAAATAAAAGTAAAAAAGTTACTATTCACCAAAAATTATTTTCATCTCATTAAACCACATTTTACTTACTAATATCAACCTTGTGTCTCGGATTTTTGAAATTCCATTCACAGAAGTGGTAAAATTATGTTTTATGAAAAATTCAGTTTTTTTAACTACCACTTAGTGGTTTCACTATTCATCAAAAATTGAATGTTTTCAGAAAAATATCAAAAATTTACCCTAGGCTAATTTCAATATTCCGATTCCAAAAATGAAGTCCATTTTGAAAGATAGAATTTCAAAAGGTGGTTATTAATATTCATAACGGCTAGTTTTAATAATATTTTAATAGCATATCGTTGTTTAGTGAAACTCGGAATTGCGTACAACGCAAGCTATCGAGGAAAGTCGTGATTGCGTGTAAAGCAAGACAAGATAGTGTTGTGTGTAGTGAAAGATTCCTTTGATGATGTATTTAACATAAAAAAAATATTTCTCATAAAAAACTCGGGTGTTACAATTTGATTACAATTTATTTCTACAATATTATGTTGAAGTTATTGATTAAATTGAATGTGTTTTAGTAATTTACCTTGACATATTTATTATGTCTTATTTATTAATAGATTTTATTGTATGCTTAACCTTAGAAACCATCTGAGATCACCCATTTATTATGTTTTATTTTTCCTAAGATGGTATAAAGTCTTTTTTGATTGATATATTGGGATACAAAATCAGGAATACTGGAATTATCAATGAAAATACATTGTGTATTTTATATTTTCAATTATAATAAGAATTTCAAGTATTTATCTAGTTTACTAAGACTACTAAACTATTTGGTCCTTCATGATGTGATTTGTTGTATCTTATGTCAATGTAACAAAGTAAAAACAGGCATTGGGCTTCTAGGATTGGGATCACTACTTTTTCTTTTTCTTTTTTGTCGTAATGAATACTAACAATATAAACTTTTTCTGACCTCATTAAGGATAAACCAGGTAATTATGGTTAAAAATAATGTGTTAAGGCTGGAAAATAACCCTAAAACTTGACTTTAATCTGTTTTATGGGTAGGTTTCAACCATCATCATAAAAAATATGAACTTATGATAATCTTGTTCCATTTTTCTTTAAAGGTGATTTTATATTTTTTTCAAGTAAAGAAAAATAAAAATTATCACTCTCTTTTTATTAAGTTTAGATTACATGTTAAAATAAAGACCAAAATAAGTTTGGAATGAATCATAATTGTTATTTTGAGCGTAATTAAATTATTATTATTATGGTAATATATTTTAAATTCTTATTTATGAAATAATTATTTTAAATTCTTACGTAGTCTGACATAGTGGTTGTGTAAGTAATAAAAAATTAAATTAAATGATTTTTAAAACATCAAAAGTAAACTTTTTGGATAAATTATGGAATAAAACATATTTTATAGTTAATAATATGTATAATTTATGGTTATATGGTTTTTACTTGAATTATATTTCTATCATGTGGTTTTTAAAGAAAAATTATGTAAATAGTTCTTAAAATGACATATATAGTAGAGTATGTTTTTTTAAATCATAAAAATATTGAAAGTTGAAAATTAGTATGAAAAATGGAGGAAAGTTTCATATATTTTATATTTATGATAATATTTTTAACATATAAGTAAATTTATAAAATTTTAATATTGAAATTTTTATTACTGTGATTAAGGTTAAAAGAGACTAACAAAAGGGTTAATAAAAACTAAAAGGATAAAAATGATATATAAACCAGTAAAATTTTAATTTGATGAATGTAATAAAACCATATCCCCATTATATTATAATTCAGGTTATTTCGGAACCATATGACATGATTTAGACATGTATTATATTATCATATTTTGTGTATTTTCTAAAGTTTCCCTCCCCTCACTTATAAAAGGACACCACCTCTACTATCCTCTGAACCCTTAAAGATATATTTGGTTTAGAAAATCCCTACCAAAATATATTAATAACATCCGTCCACATTTTTACAGTCCTTAGTTGGGGATTAATACCAACATTATTGAACTTGAAATGTAAACAAATTGAGGTTGTCTGAAGAATAATTTTAACTTTTAACTTAATGTTAAAGATTTTTTCTTTTTCTACCTACTAAAATATTATTAAAACAAGTTGAAATAATACTAAACGTATCATAAATATAATGATATATTTTTATGTTAATTTAATAACCTTTATCAACATCCTTTCATCAAATGTGAAATTAAACCATCATTTTTGTGTACTGTGGACTATCGCCTCACAAACCTATATAATTACTTTTCCATCACCACCTCTCATGGATGGTTATAAATATCAATTAAATGTTTATATATGATATTAATGATATAATTATCATTAAATAAAAATAAAATACCTCTATTTTCTTACATTTTCATCCATTGAAAATTGATAATGTTATTCATCAATATATGTTGATTATCACCTCCTTGAAGGGATGTGATTCATTTTTTTATCTCTACATCACATGGTTGTTATATATAAATAAAATTTATGATATAATAAAATATTTTTTATATAATAATACTTCCATAAATATAAAATTATACTTAAATTTTTTATATTATGCTCTTTGAAAAATGAAAATGTTACCCATGCGTACGTACGACCTGTCAGCTCTATGATTGTAACATAATTCATTATTCAGAAACATATTTCCTGGTTATGTTTAAAAGATTAATTTATGTATAAAAATTATAACCATTTCATTATTATTATTCTAAAGATTATGGATAAAATATCCCTTTTAAAATAGTCAATATACCAAAGTAATTTTGAAGTTATGAACAAAATATTCTAAAAACACCTGACATTGACTTAAATGATTAAGTAATTAAACATGACATAAAAAATTGAAGTAAATGGTATAACGATAATGGATTAATCCTAAAAAAGGTACTTGATAATTAAAATAATTTATATAATTTTATTATACATGTGTTAAAGGATTTACATAGAAATCATGGACTTGAGGTAAGGGATTTCACCTCAATTTCCCTTCATTGGGGCATGTTATAATGTTATGCACCTAATTTATTTCATATGTTATATAAAATACCTATTTTACATGTTTTATGAGGAATAATTTATACTTCATGATATTTTATGTATCAATTCAAGTTATTTCATCCAAGGGGATTTTCCCCACCGTTGGTGGTGGGTGGTAAGTGTTTGGGTGGGGGAGGGGCAGGTCGCGGGGTCAAGTCCATGGGCCTCTGATTTAATGTATTTGACTTCAAGGTATTTTGTTACATAGTGAAATATGTAATCAACCATTTATTTCATACAATGGGATTTTACTTGAAAGTTACCAAATTAGTAAGAGGTTTTTTAATTCAATTTTATTTCATTGATTTATATCTCTTTTCCTTTGACATTGTTATGCCATAATTATGTTTGAATTAATATATAAATTGTTTTATGCTGAATATACACTTTTTTATATTTATTTAAATATTTTCACATAATCAATCCATGTATTAATTATCAGTTCAAAAGTTATGATATTTGTAAGGGGTCTTATTGTCTAACTCTCATTTACTTGAGACATTTTTCATGTCATGCACCATGATTTATTTGAATGGTGTAATTACTACCTCATGAATGAAATTTAGAATATTAATTCATAAAATTCATGGGATTTTATATCTATATCATACTCTTTCTTAAAATTAATTTTGATTTTAAAAGTTACCAAAGTGATAAATGCTTTATGTTATAAACTTATTTCTTTTCATAATTGTTCATGTTCAAGGTTACATTAGGGGAAATAATGCCATCATATTTTATTAAAACAAATATATTTTATTATACACTGGTTATAAATTTTTTTAAATGTTTAGTCTCTATTACCTCTCTTTTTGTTAAAAACATAAATAAATTTGTTTGTAAGTGATACCACATATCATTTATTTTCTTTTAGATCATGAATATTTATCTTACATATCCACGTTTTTTTAAATGATTTCTAAATATTTATTTTATAAAAATAAATGATTTAATAAATTTATTTTACATGATCTTTAACATTCTTTTAAAAGGTTTTAAAAGGAAATTTATTATCATTTTTTACATTGGTCAATTTTTAATCTCCTTATTAAAATAATTTTTATTTTTAACATTTACAACATTAATGGATTATCCCACCATTATGAACATTAATTTATTTGAACCATAATTTATAAGATTCCCAATTTATTTTCATAAAAAATAATATTTTTCACAATATTTAGTGAATTTTTAGTTTTTTAAAAGTGATTTCTATGTTGAAAAGTTATTTTATTCAATAATGTTTTAATGATTTTTTATGGTATTTCTATTATTCAATGACAATAACCCTTGATTTTACATAAGATCCAATGGGGATAAATTTCAATGATATTATTCTTATGGAGCCCACTTTGTTTCCATAGTTAAAACAAGTTATGAATGAAAAATGGTTATTGTATATTGAAAAATGAAATCTTCCAAGTTCTATGATTATTTTACGACTCTTATACAATGATTATGATGATGGGTGAGTCCGCAATATCAATCTAATGCATTATGAAAAGGGATAGAGTAAATAGATTATAGTTGTATCCTAAGAGATTATTGTAATTTACTAGGTAGTTTATTTCATTTTTAAGAATTTTTCTAATAGTTTTATGAAAATAATGTTCCAAGTTACCAAGATGTTTTATTTATTATTTTATCAAGTTCCAATGGATCATTTACTCAAAGATTGTTTTCACATGGACCATGATTGTTAAATTATAGGATTTTTGTATTATGTTAAAGTTTTATTCACTACTAATGTTTTATGATCTAGTATTTCATGGGTATGTATTCTATTTTTTTAACCTCATGTACTTTGATTATTTTTGACACCCTTATTCGAATCTTATGGTCATTGATGATATTGAATTATTAATGATTATGATAACTCTTAATGAGAATTTTAGTTCACCATTTTTATATTTTTCTTTTCCTTATGTTATGAATAATGATGTTAAATTAATTATGTATATATATATTTCATGTGTAAATAATTTTATGGGAGATGTTTAAAACCTAATGTGGGATAGAAAAATATGGGTGTATTGGGAAAATATTCATTTAAAGACATGGGTATTAATATGTAAGAGTTTTTCATAATTCACTAAAACTATAAACCTAAAAGGTCCTTGGGTGTGAAAGTAATATAATATTTACTTTTTATGTTTTTGGTTTTGGAGGGTTGAAATTGGGTCACATTTATCAGCATCAAATCCATAAATATAAATATTGTGTCTTCAACACTAGATCCACTAGTTTGGATCAAGAGATATTATAGTTGTTATAAGATGGTTGTTTAGTTAACTTTGTATATTATCATGTTTTCATGTGAGTTTAACTTAAGATTTATGGATACCATCATGGGTTTATATATTTAAGGTTGATCGTAAGTTCAAATTTAGAGAAAAAACAATTTGAGGTCTTTAAATAATCGAATTTTCATGCAATTAATGATTTTTTGGGAGATGTTTTATTGGGTAAAGGTATATGTAACCATCAGGTTTACATGTATGCTTGTTTGGGAAGAATAAAATTACATTTTCTATAGTTTAAGTTTAAAGTTATAAGATAGAATTTGAGGTTAAAACTTTCTTTAATGTTGATGTTATTATTGTAATTTGGGATTTATGTTTATTTATGGAATGAAATAAGTGGAACCATTATTGTTATTGAGGGAATTTTAGTGTTAAATGTATTATTTATTCACATAAAGGCTTATAAATTTTCAATATTACCTTAACATGTGATAACCATTTTAGTTTTGGATTATATATAAAGACATGAAAAACAAAGTTTTATAATTTTTTGAATTATTTGATTAATTAGAAGTTAATTTTAGTGCTTCAGACATGAAAATTTAATCATGAATACTCATATTTTGGAGATAAAGATGATATTGTGGTGGAAATTGATTAAGGGATAAAATTATACCATTAAAATAATTATATTTTCTCATGTTTATAGTTTATATGGTAATGTATTTCCTCAAATATAAGGAAAAATATCTTAAAATAAAAATTTTATCCTATTACATTTATTTATGATGAATCAATTTTTTTTCAAACCACATTTATTTATGGTTTTCTGGTCATTGACATTCACATGATCATTAAATTTTTTGTGATCAATTCCATCTATCACACTTCATTAGTATTTGGAAATTAATTTTTACTCCATGTCTATATTTTCACCTCCCAGTAAATTTATCTTATTTAGAAACCTAGTTATGAATTATTCTATATAACCTTTTTATTTCCCTTTACCTATTTTCAAGAATAATTTTTTAACCATTTTTACAATTTGGGATTTCAAAAAAGGTATTTCTAAATTTCTAAACCATGATTACCAAGAATAATTTCAAATTGTGGGGACATAATTTACTAAGGGGGACGTAACATCCCAATATTTTAAATATGTATTTTTCTAAATTGTTTTATGATAATATAAATATAAATTATAAATGAATCAATTTATTTATAAACTAATAACGGGTAAACATAGTTTTCACTTAAATATTTTCATTTGTATCCTTTTATTCAAAAACAATATTTTTTATATTTTTATTTTATTTATTAAAATGATTATTTATATGTAAAAATGGTATATTATTGGTTGGGTGACAACCCTTAATGTCTAACTAGGTCATGAGGTTTGAACACATGACTGAAGGGTGAAAAGGGAATGGTGCCAAACACAAGACTACATGGTTCCCTGGTTCAATCATCCGTCCTTTTTATATATATATATTTCATATAATAAATTATTTAATATAATAAAATTATATGATAATTTTATATTTAAAATTATTGTTTTTACTTCATGTCTTAAAATATGTTCTATTTAAAAGTTAAATATATTCCCTTGAAATGATTTTTATTTTGATATATTTAATGAATTCTGTAATTACTGGATATTTTAAAAAATTAAATTTTTGTTACTTATATATATTTATAATTATATTATGTTTTGTAATTAATTTTATAATATATAACACAAGCGTCTGGTTTTAAATTAAAAAACAAAACAGTTATTATTTTAACTAAATTGCATTTCCATATAGTATATGGTTTTATTTAAAATTATGATTTAAAAATTTTAGATTTTTTATTTTAAAAAATGATCTTTTTTTATATTAATAAGTGTAAATTATATTACACTGTTTTTTAGGAAGTTTTTTTGAAAAAAAATTAGTTTTTCAATGAATAGAGTAGAAAACAAATGTTTGTAAAACACTCTTTTATTGTAGTTAAAAAGTATCATTATTATTTTAATTTAAACTCAATGTAAAATAATTCTTTATTAATTAGATATAATCTTTTTAATTCTATTTGAATCATCATTATACCTGATCTTGGTATAATTTCATTTTTGTGCTTAAAAACACTTTTTTCTAAAAAATGTTTTTAATTGTATTTTACACATTTATATTAAAACTAATTCCTAACACTTATAGTAATTTAAAAATTAAAAATTTATTGAAAATTTGTAATTAGGAGATCCAAATTTGGTAAATAGGCCCCTTTTATTATTTGTCGTTATGAATAGTAACCATGGTCAA
Organism: Viscum album; assembly: GCA_963277665.1. Lineage (NCBI taxonomy): Eukaryota > Viridiplantae > Streptophyta > Magnoliopsida > Santalales > Viscaceae > Viscum > Viscum album. The sequence goes on from OY728133.1 coordinate 1,679,636,981, forward strand.
TATTTATCACCACAGTAAGGATAAATTGGGTAATTATGGTTTATAATAATGTGATAAAGCCTAAAAATAAACATAACACTTTAATTTAGTATATTTTATGAGTGGGTTTCGACCATATGAATCCAATATTTATATTTTTGACAATTTCATGCCATTTGTTTTTGAAAATGACCCATATATTATTTTATGTAAAGAAAAAAACAAAATCTCACTCTCTTCCTTTTAAATTTATCAGATATGTTTACATAGGTATAAAAATAAGTTATAAAAAATATTATTTTTTATTTTGACAATAATTATTTTAATATTATCATGGGAAATTATTTTTAATTTTTGGTGATTAGATAATTGGCTTAAATTCTTATGCAATAGTAACATAATGCCTGGGAAAACAATATAAAATTAAAGTAAATGAATTTAAAAACATAAAAAAGTAACATTTTTTTAATGAATTATGGTATCACACAAATTTTATAATTAATAATAATGTATTAATGGTGGTTAAATGAATTATATTTTAATTCCATTTATTTATTTTTGTTTTCAAAGTCAAATTATGTGAATAGTTCTTAAAATGAAATTAATGGTATTTTATGTTAAATATATTTTATTAAATTATTTCAAAAATAATAAAAGTATTAAAATAAGAAATTAGGGTTATTAATAGTAATAATCTTCATACTTTATACATTTATGAGATAATTTTTAACATATAAGTAAATGTGTGACCCATTAATATTGAAAAAGTAGTTCCCACACTCAATGTTAAAAACAATTAACTGAAGGATTAATCCAAAATATAAGGATTAAAATGATATATGAACCATAAAAAATTATTTTATGAATATTTTATTACAAAATACCCCTTAACTTAAAATAAATTTCATTTTGGAACCATTTTACATGAGTTAGATAAAAATTATATTTTAATATTTCTTGTATTTTCAAAAGTGCCCCTTCCATGACTTATAAAAGGACACCCACTCTCCCCTCCTAAACACACACCATGAGCCATTTTTCCCAAAAAAAACTTACAAAATACCTTCCTAACATCTCTACCCATGTTATAGATGTCTTATTTTTGGTAGAATACTAACCTTATAGGGGTTAAGGTGTATGTCAATGGTGGTTATCTAAAAAAGAGGTATAACTTTTAACCAAATGTTGTAGTACTATTTATTATTCTACCTACTTAAAATATTTTTCAATGATGATAAAATAATATCACAAGTATATTCTATATAATGATGTATTGTTATTTTAATATCATAACTTATATCTACCTCCTCCATCCATCAAATAGGAAATGAAACCATAGTTTTTTTGTTCAGTAGATTATCACCTCATGAATAGGTGTAATTCATTTTTCATCACCACCTATCACGGTTGGTTATAATTTTGGATTTAATGTATGAATATGATATTAATTACATAATTATAATTTTTTTAAGATGGTATATAATATCATGAACTAAGTCGGGATTCCATTCAACCCAACACTCAACCCAGCCCATTTCAAGGTCCAAAGACCATTCTCAATCCACATGGGCTAGAAATTAGTTCTTGTGCATCAAACATCACACTTAGGAATGTTTTATCCCATAATAATAACATAACATCACAAGAAACAACTACAACCAAATTAAATACAACTATCACAAGTTAAAAAATTTACAATTTCAACCAAAATTCAAAACACCTAAAGATGGAGGAGAACAAACTAGAAAACCTAAAACCTCCATGTGGAATGTGGTTCAACACTCCATGACACCACTACCAACACTAAAAGGATAGAAACTAATAGAAACTATATCCACTATCACCACCACAGAACATCTTTTCTTTTTATAGTTCAAACATAAAAAGGTCTATATACACCTGAGGGTGAGTATTGGGTGTGAGCCAATGCCCCATAGAAAAGAACCAAAAGAGATTCCTTTCTATAACATCACAATACAAATAAACATGCTAGTTTTTAATGAAAATAAAGGAAACATTTTTAAAAAAAACATGCTTTAAATTTATAAATGAATGTGAATACCAAAAAAAGTTGCACGATAAGTGTAGCATCACATTATCACCATGTAAAATCCTAAGGTACTAGTGTTAGTGCGGTCCTAGGATCCTTGTATTTTAGTGATATGGATTAAAACCCACAACCCAAAGAATCATCATGCACAAGACACTATAGAGGAATACGTCCGAAGGTCTGGTGGTCTCCAATCATCTTTACATGTTTATTTAGTGTTGTATCATCAATCCAGTTGTGTGAACAGGCCCTCGGTCTTAGCGGACTACCTAGTGTACTAGACCAAGTCTTCTCAAACTAGTTACTAAGGATTCATTTTGTTTCAATTCCATCACCTATGTTATATGAACCACCAATTTCATATACGTGTCCACCAAAAAATGGATACACAAATGAAAACCACCATTTTCCATAGGAAAAACTCTTTTCGAACACAAATGTGCACCAAAATCCTTTAAAAATCATTCCCACCAACCACACAATTCATAAGAATCATGTAAAAATCAAAACAAATAATACTAATATCATAAAAGGAAAAGGTTATATCAAGGAACTACCTATCTTTATATTGGAATTTTTAAAAATTTGATGTAAAACCAAAACTGAACCACAAAGAGACCATAGAAAGAAAAATACAAACCACAACCATCAAGATTCAACCAAGAAAATGAATATTGAACCATAATTAGGTCAACTGATCCACTAAAGAAGATAGAAACTAATAAATATGGAATAATAAACCAATAATAAGGAATAAAAGAATATAGGATTCACTTGCATGAAAAGTTATTAAAGAATATAAACTAGAACACCAAGAAATGGTGGTCTAATAGAGCCAATAGGGTGTAGGAGATTCACCAAGGGATATAAATCTCAAATGGGCAAAATTAGGGGTGAATTAGTCTTAAAAATAGGGAAGGTTAGTTTATAAAAATTCAATATTTTTGATGTTCTAGGTAGGCTGAATGTTTTTTCCACATGGTCTACCAAAATGTGTACCGACCGTGCAGCTCCTCCATCAAAGGAGAAGCAAGGTTGTATGGTTTCTTTAGGGATGGTTCACTCCCATGTGGTCGACCATGATCCTAAAAACCCCACTTTTTTGGGCACATGATTAGTCGTATGCACATTCAATAGGTCATGCAGCCTGGACAGTGCCACTGTTTAGGTCACAAAGTCTCCTCTAGGCTAGCACACTATTTTTACTAATAGTTCACCAACCATGCGCCAACCACGTGTCACCTAATGGAAGGTCAAAAATTATCTATTTTTCATAAAAACTCATAGAAAAAACTATGAAATAAATATATAACCAAAATAAAAGATAAAAATACCATAAAAATTGCATATTTAGTAATTTTCTACACCGTGAGTACTTTTTTCCCTCAGAAATTCATTCCAATGTATGATTAGAGAAAAAAATGTGTACTACCCTGCAACCCAAGATCATATCTCCCATGTCTCTTGCTCATCATTATTATTCTTTCAAAGAACATGAACCAATGGTATGGACTTTCCACAAATCACATTCCCTTGTGAATCCACAATCCACATTGGTCTCTCAACCATAGAAAAGTCTGATTATAGCTTCATTTCTCCCCATTTAAGCACATGTAACGGGTCTATATTGTATTTATTCAACAGCAAGACATAGAACACATCATGAATTGATGTAAACTAAGATGAAAAAGATAACTGGTATGCCACCTTACCCAATATCTTGGTAAACTCAAAAGGTCTTACATACCTTGGAGTCTTCTTCCCTTACTTAGATGATATTGACCCAAGCAAGGGGCCATGTTCGTAAACACCAAATCACTAATTAAGAGTTCCAAGGTTTGATGTAGATGATCAGCATAATATTTATTGTAGCTATGTGGCATCAACAAATGCTTCCTAGTCAAATGATCCTTTTAATACATATTCTTCACAATGATTTGTCTCAAAAATTATGTCTCACCCAACTCTACCCTAACACAAAGGTGATTGAAATGGACAACCATAATGTGTCTCAAAGGGACTCATTATTATAGAGGATTGGTAACTATTATTATACGCAAACTCATACAACCCCAAATGGTTATCCCATGAGCCTCTAAAATCAAACAACTACTCCCAGAGCATATCTTCCATGATTAGATTTTCTTACTCTGTCTGACCATCTATTTGTGGGTGGAATGCCATACTCAACATGATCTATGGACATATTTCATTCTGAAGTACTTCCCAAAACCTATTGTTAAAAAGTGGCTCCCTATCCAAAACGACAGATGAAGACACACCATGCAAACTCATTACCCCCTGAACATGTAACCGATCCAATTAATCCACTTTAGTTGAGCCCTTGCTCAGAATGAAATGGGTTTATTTGGTCAAACATCCAATCACCACCCAAATTTTATTCCTTCCCCAAAGTTTAAATGGTAATATAATAAAGAAATCCACGTATAACTCATCCCACTTCTAGTTTGGTATGGGTAGGGGTTGAAGAAAATCTAAGCATCTCAAATGATCACCTTTAACCTATTAATAGGTATAACACCTTGATACAAATTCATATATATCTCATCTCATACCCAGCCACGAGAACTAATGACACACATTATAGAACATCTTAATCTTCCTAGGAGAAATGTCCCACTTACACTGGTGGCCATCCTACATTTCCACCTTCCACAAAGACAAAAAACCATAAGGAGACCCTTGAAACATAGGACTCTCTTAGAAAAAAGTCCACTCATTGGTTACCTCCCCACCATTTAGAAACTTCTTAGAACACTGGAACAGCTCATCAACTAGCTACTCTTTCTAAATCAACCCCAAAAGGGAGGGATCCACCTGAATACTAGTCAATAATTCACTTCCATTGTGAGTTTTGGCTTCCAAATTCATCTGGGAAAAAGACTCATCCAGTTATACTCATCACTAGAATACATGATACCCTACACCAATAATTTCCTGCTCGAATAATCTACAACCACATTACCCATACCCGAGGTATAGTTGATATCAAAATCAATCCCTTGAAGGTACTCGACCCAATGTCACTACATCATTTTCAAAACCTAATTATAGAAATATATACTCATAATCTAAGTAGACCACAAAATTCTCCCCTAACAGGATATAAAACCATGTTTTTAAGGCATGTGTTACTGATGCTAACTCTAAGTCATGGGTTGGGTACTTATTTTCTTGTGGTTAGAGTTGGAGAGAAACATACACCATGACACAGTTTTCCAACATCAACACACACCCAAGACCCATCAATGAGGCATCAAATTAGACCACATATCCCATTAGGAATTCTGTAAAGAATAAAAATAGGGGATATGTTCCTCAAGAGACTCTAAACACACTAGACTACATTCAAACCTTACCTGTTTCCAAGTAAGTGCAGTCATGGGCGAATCAAGACAAGAGATATCCTTGAAAAACTGCCAATAATAACCTTATAGGCTAAAAATCCTTTGGTCTCAAAGATGTTCCCTGACTGGTCACATGACATCACTACATTGGTCTTCTTGGGGTCAACTAAAACCCTAGATTCTAAGATCATAAGATCCAAAAACAATACCACCCTAATCTAGAAGGTACACTTGGAAATATTAGCATAGAAACGGTGATCTCGAAGATTTCCTTGCACAATCCTCAAGCGCTACTCATTATCTACCTTGATCCCAAAGTTGACTAGGATTTCATCCACAAACACAACAACAAAAGAGTTGAGATACTGATGGAACAACCTATTCATGTGATCCATGAAAAACATTAGAAAATTTGTTAATAAAAATTTCATGACAAAATACTCGAAGTGGTCGTACCTTCTTCAAATCGATGTCTTAGGAACACCCACCTCCCTGAATCTAACTTGTTGATTCCCGAAACCAAATTTGATATTAGAGAACCACCATTCCCTCTTGATCTGATCAAAGAGGTCATTAATACGAAGAAAGGTATATTTTTTCTTTATCATTACTTTATTCAGTTTTTGGTAACAAATACAAAACCAAAGAGATCCATCATCATTCACTAAAAACAACACAAGGGAGACCCAAGGAGACACACTTGGGAGAATGAATCTTTTACATTCTAAATCATCTATTTGTATCATTAAATCCCTCAACTCAATGGAGTCTATACTGTATGAGGGAAGAGATATCTAGTGTGTCCCTAATTCTAAATTGATAGTGAACTCTACATCCTACTATAGAGAAAACATGATTAATTCATCAAAAAACAAATCTAGGATATTATCTACCACTTGAGGTAATCCACCCTCAGAACCTCTATCATCATTGTTTGGCCTGAGAAATGTGATCTAGGAGACAAGACTACCAAATTCAAGAAGTGGAGGTCAAGTATATCCTGAATAAAGATACCACTCATTATAAAAAACATGTGTACTTACATACAGTTCTATAAAACTCAATCTTTGGTAGTAAAAATTGATGTGTTCTTGGAAGCACACCATCAAATCCATGTTATGTATCACATCCAAGTGGTGTATATCTAGAACTAGAAAATCACATTCCAACTCAACCCTTGAAAAAGTGAGTGTGTAAGATGGACACCTAAAACCATTCTCTCTCTTCTTACCAATTGGCATGACTAACTACATCTCATATGACATGATCTCAAATAGAAACTTCAATAAATCCATAAGGCGGGAAGAGATTAAAGACTCAAAATCACCTATATTAAATAGAAAAGAAAATATAGATAATTCATTAATAATCATACCTCAAACCATTGCAGGATCTACATCTAAGTCCACGGGCACATGATCAAAAGCATGAAGATTCTTCACATCTGCTTGATCCTGAGTATGACTGGAGACCTATGATTATTATTTAAGTTGACTTTTCCTAGAAGTAGATCCATACCTACTTCCATGACCACAAAATCATGATCCCATTGTCTAGGACGGTTATGACTAGGCTATTGTTCCCCTAGAGACTGTGCAACCCACACCACCATGATATAGACATGAAACTTTACAAAATGATGAAAATTACCCATTTCTCTACACTTATTACAAGGTCGTGGTGGTTCTAGACATGCTGGCCCCATATGCCCCATACTTCCACATTGATGGCATAGAATTGGTCTAGCATCTGAATTCAAAAACAAAGGAGGTCAAGAAGGATGGCCCAAACTACCATCTCCCTTATTTTCCTACTCATCACACTTTATATTCTTTTCTGGTGAACCAACACATCCCTAACCCACTTTTGAAACCAAAAAAGAAAACCCGACTTACTTGTATGGCCTATTTTCACCATCCAAGATTGATCAACTATATCAGCATAAGTATTAAACATAAATAGGAATACCTAGGATCAAATATCCAGCCACAAACCCTTCTCAAACCACTGATTCTTTATCTATTCATTATTAGTAACCTTGGGTGTGAAACTAACTAACTCAATGAAATAGTTGTCATACATCAAAAAGGTCTGATCCCCATGGTGAATATCAAAAAACTATTGGGTATTATAAAAGTTCAATATCTCATGGAAATACTACTCATTGAAGATAGCCTTGAATTCCTTCCAACCCATCTTCTCATCCTTCATTCCTGAACCACTAAGTCCCACCACCTCCAACTTGGACCTTCCAATAGGAACTAAAAACATTCCACCTTAATTACCTCATGTGTGTCAAGAAATCCAAACATCTTTTTGATATTCTCAATTCAATCCTCTATCGAATGGGGGTCCATGCTACCCTAGAATGAAGGATTCATGTTCGAGAAGAACTAATGATCTTTGTCCTTTTTTGGACCTGGTTTGTCTTCTCCAACATGAGAAGGACCAGATCTCACTCCCAAATTCAATGCCTAGATATCCCTAACCACTACTTTCACTAGTGTCTGATCAACTGGTGAGGGAGAACTCTCTATGACCTCTTCCCATGGTTGTACATGATGTCTCTGGGGAGGTATGATGTTATAACCATCATGAAACCAAAAAACAATAAATACAATATCCAAAAATATATTAGGAACAATAAATTTTAAAACATCTTTATCAATCAGAACCAAACCAATAAAATAAGGAATCATAAGGTAGATTACTTCCCCCTTGTTCAGTGTTCATGCACAGTATGCATCCTATTCATCACACCTAGAGGATAAGACACTATATATACCAAACATCCCATAGTGACCTAAGGTGTTCCATGAGGTGTGTTGGATATACACCCCACTCATAACCAAAACCTCAATCCCCAAAAATCCTAGATATATTCTACCTGTACTCCCCCATATATCATAACCAAATGAAAAGGAAAAAACCTACTATGATACCATTTTTTCATGAACCAATATGGGATTCCATTTAACTCGACACCAAACCAAGCCCTTGGAAAGGAATGAAGGGCCTTCCTAATCACCATAGGCTGGAAACTACTTCCGGAGCATAAAAAATCACACATGGGAACGATTTCTACCAGAATAATAACATCCCATCAAAAGAAACAACAATAACCAAAATAAATACAACTATCACAAGTTAAACATTTTATAATTTCAACTAAAAATTGAAACACTGAAATAGGGATGGGAAACATCTAGAAAACCAAAAACCTTCTTGTGGAATGTCGGTCAACACCCGATGTCACCATCACCAACACCTGCAAAATAGGAAGAACTAGAAACCAAATCCACTGTCACCACCACAAAACATATTTCATTTACATGGCTCAAAAATAACAAAGTCTTCATACACACTAGGTTATATATATAGTGTGATCCAATTCCCCAAAGGATACCATCAAATAAGATGACATGCTATAACATTATAAGACAAATCAACATGATAGTTTTTAAATAAAAGAAAGGAACTTTTTTAATAAACATGCATTGAATTTAGAAAGGGGAGAGAATAGCCAAACAATATGCATGATAAGAATATAATAAAATGGGCACCATGGTCAAATCCTAAGGTACTAGGGTTATTGGGTTCCTAAGATCCTCATAACTTAGTTATATGGCTTAAAAACAACAACCCATAGCATCATCAGGCATGAGACACTAGAGAGGTATGCATCCTAAGGTCTAGTGATCTATCGTCATCATCACATGTTTAGTTAGTGTGGTAGCATCAATCCTACTTAGAGAACATTCCTTATCCCTATTGTACTGACTATAATATTAGACCTAATCTTACCAACTCTATTACCAAGGATTCCCTTTCTGTTAAATTCCTTCTCCAATGTCATATGAACCATCACTTATGCATACCCTCCCACCCAAAAAAGGAAACACACTTGAAATCCACCATTTTACATATGAAAACCCCATTCTGAACCCAAACACCCACAAAAATCCTTTGAAAACATCAATCAAACCACCCACACAATTCATATAACACATATAGAAAGCATAACATGAGTATTAAAATAATCTAACAATGTTTAATCATTGAACCACCTAGGTTTAGCTTATAAATTTCTAGAATCAAGTGGAAAACCACAACATCAACACAAATAGAACCTAGAAATAAAAATTCAAACCAAAAAAATCAAGATTCAACCCAATAAATAATGATTGAACCCTCATTAGTTCAAAACAAATGTTGTAAAAGAATAACAAAAGAAAGAGAGGAGAAGAAACCAATAAGAAGGAAAAAAAATAAACGGGGAGAGGCTTACTTGAATATTTATTGAGTAATCCACACTAAAACACCAAGAAATGTAGGTCTAAGGGATACAACAGGGAGGGGAGACACACCTTGGGCATCAAATCTCGAATGTGTCGAATTAGGGTTGGATTTGGGTTAAAAAGGGGAAGGGTAGTTTAGGATATTAAACATTCTTGATGATTTGGGAATGTCTCATGTTTAAATGAGAGAGGGATCTTGCTCGTTTAGTTGACCATTCACCAAGGATAGACACACTAATCTAGGTGCATGGTCTTCTATGGGCCAATACAAGTTTTCTATTAACTATGTTCCAACTGTGCACCACTTGCTAGTAGGTCCAAAAAATTTCCATTTTCACCAAAACTCTTAGGAAAATCTTTGAAATAAAGATATGAACAAAATAAAATAAAAACATGCCTAAAAATAAGTTACATAAGTGACATATAATATATATTTTTACCTTTCCATCAATTAAAAAATGATAAAGTCGTTTGTGTGTATGTGTGGATTACAACATCCATGAAGCAATGTGATTCATTTTTCATCACTAAATCACATATATGACATATATATATATAAGTTTATTTAAAGAGATAATATTATATTTATTATATAATAATTATTATATAAATATAAAATTATACTTACATTCTGTCCCTCATTCTCCTTGAAAAATGAAAATCTTACTCATGCATACGTACGACCCACCGTCTTTTTGATTGTAACGTAATTATTTTTTCATAACAATTATTTATTGTTTCTTTTAAAAGTAAAATTTATATATGAAAATTTTAATTATATCATTATTATTATTATTATTATAGATTATGGAACAAATATTCCTTTGACCATGAAAAACATATCGAAGTCATTTTGAATTTATGACCAAAACATACTCAAAATACCCAATGTGGACTTAACAAATTAAGTAATTAAAAATGAAAAAAATGAATAAATTAAATGGTTTAAGTATAATGGATTAATCTTATAAAAGTTTAGTTAAAAATAAAATAATTTATATAAGTTCAATATATATTTTTTAAAGGTCATGCATAGAAATTCTGGACTCATGGTAAGAGACCTTGCCTAAATTTCCTTTTATTGAGACGTGTTTTATTGATATACACCTAATTTATATTATATTGTGTATATAATTCCAATTTTAAATTTTATTTCATAAATAGTTCATACTCTTTGGTATTTTATGTTTTAATTCAAATTATTTCATCTAAGGTGTAGTTCTAAAAGATCAAAAAACAACTGAGAGTGTGAGGTTGAATTAGTTCTTCATTATTTATGAGTTTAAAGACTTTTAGAAACTTAACACCAATATCCTATTGAGATTAATTTCCTTATCATATTTTAGTAAATAATCATGCATGAAAAATTATGAAATCAATTAACCCACACAATATTTACAAGGTTCATCCTTAGTGTGAAAACCAACATCCTTAACATAGTCACTCTTGTGGGTCTATGAAAATTCACTATTAAGAAGTGAATATAAATTCTTCCAACACCAATTAGACATATTATATAACATTATAGGAATGAATATAATGACACCCATCAGTTTATAAATTTGATTTAAAAATATTTGATCCAAAACAAAAGAGTAAAGAACTTGTTCAATCTTCTCCACAAAAGTTCCTTGGTCTGATGACTGGCAGTCTGATGGCCTTCAGTCTGACAAAACTAGTCTAATTAGATGAGTGCATTTGAGTCAATACGGTCCTACCTTTATCAGCTTCAGTGTAGAGACCCATGCTTTATGTACATGGACATTACATTTCTTCTGTGGAATACTTAATACATGAAAAAAACAGATTCCCAATGGCCGTATTAGTTTTGTGTATTTTGAAACTCAGAACAAAATCTTCTAATCAAGGTGAAAGATCTTCAATGTATCCCATAAAGATCTTCCCATTTTTTCCTAACTATAACCTTTTTTTATATCATAGGGAAAATAAAACATAAAAATGGTGAGCTCAAATTCTCATTAAATTTAAACATGTAGAACATAAAACAAACTATAAACATTTGAACAAAAAACATGAACATAAATTTTAAACATCAAAAACATGAGTCATGAAATAAATCTTGGTAGTACGTAAGGAATGGAACATAAAGGAACATTAACCATGATAGAATAGCATGGGCATAAAACATGTAATTGTGGAAAACTAATAACCACATAATATGATTTCCATAGTAGTCAAGGCATTACTTCCAGTACCATCATAGTGGAAGAATTACATTTCTAAATCGGGTATACTTGCCATTCCAACCATGTATTACTGAACTAGATTTACTTGTCATTTCAGTCATGTATTACTGAACCGGATTTAATTGCTGTTTCAGTTATGTTTATCTAATGAGATATAAATCTTTATCCAATTCATTGTAAGGATATAAAGGTCCCACCAATCTCATATTGAAATAATTATTACATGTTCCAAAAAAACATAAATCATTCATCATAACATAACTCATGTAATAAAAAGGGATTCTTAAACATCATTTCATCATAACATAATCTATATAAGATAAATGGACTTCATAAAAATAATTCCATCATAAACACAATAAAATCAAATTAATAATAGGGATAAAAACATATCCCTATGTAATTGTAAATGTAAAATAATTTTGACTAAACACTTGAAATTACTTTCGGAGGAATATATCATTTCTTCTTCAAAAACGTTTTCTTTTCACAAAATGCCGAGAAATTTTAAATGAAAAGAATTTAGTTCAAAATACACTTGAAAACATGTATAGAAATCTTCATGTAAATAATGTGTTATGAATATGTAAAAATATGTTCATGTCTTAGAATTCAAAAAAACATTCTCCTCAAACTTTTTCTAGAAAAGTCAAAAAGTACCTCTTGTGGTAAAAAAGGAAAGATTACTTGAATACCATGTAGTAAAAGTAAAAAAGGGGTAAAAATGAATTTAAACATACAAAGAATAATATTAAACATTTTATGAAAATATTTTAATAAAACATGGACATGGATGATAAATATATCCCAGTAAATACTTACGAATAAACAATCTCAGATAAAAATGAGATTAGAAAAGTTATCCTTTTCCTTAGGTCTGATACTCTTCATACGAGTCCAAAACTCATGTATAATATTTTAAAACATATTATTAACTTATATAATAGTAATAATAATATTTATAATATCATATATGATTCTTTTATGACTTTATATTACCTTTTTATAGACAATTTCACGTTAATACAACATTTCGGGTAATATTGCTTTGTTTATCGTACGTGTTTGGAATTTTTATTCTTGATATTATTAGATAGATCATGATTTACTTACTTAATGAATTTAAAACATGATTTATATATCATATATATTCATTATATATTTATAATAGATAGATAAATGAAATGGAATACACTGTTCATGGAGACGGTAGGTCGTACGTATGCATGAACGTTGTTTTCATTTCCATATTGAATTGAATGGAAGTAATTAAATTACACACACAGACACACATATATATATATATATATACGTAAATCTAGTAGCATTATTATGTCATATATTTCATGATTATTTATCATATATACTTTATAATCATTCATTAATGGGTATCATGGAGAATGAATCTCATCGCATCGTGGAGATGGTAAGTTGTACGTACACACAAGCGATGATATTATTGCCATAATTATTGAATGGTATTTAATTGGATGGTGTATAATATATAAGAACTATTATCATGTTATATTATTAATATATAGTTATAATTTCCACCATTATATCTATACAAGTAATTTGGTGTTGAAAAACATATTACACCATGGCGTGGAGACGGTAAGTCGTATCAACGCACACACTGTGATTTTATTTTTTATTGGATAGAGAGAAGGTGAAATAGGGTTTTTTCATATTTATAATAACATATAATTTTATTAGTGATACTTATGTTATTACTTTATAATGAAATAACTATCAAAGAGGAAGTATAAGATGAAAGAAATTTAAAACAATCGGTAGAAGAGATTACCTCTTCCTCGGCGTGCCTCCTTTGAATTCCTCTTAGGGAACTAGATTTTGCCTTTTGATAAGTAGAGAACCTCTATAATGTAACTAGGGATATTGATAAGAGAAATGTTCATTTTTCTTTTGTCTGATATTGAAGACTCAAAATGTAGAGAAGATGAGACGGATGAGGTGCCCTTTTATAAGAGAGGAGAGGGGAACTTTGGGAAACTCTCAAAATATTAATTTATTATAAATTAAATTTAGATTAAAAATGGTCCAAAACATATTAAATATTAAGATACGGTGATGTTGGTTAGAATACCCATCATCCAATAATTTTTAGAAAAAATTTGAATATTTTTTATCCTTATCATTTTTGTTTAACCCTTATTTTACGCTTTTTAATCTTACTATGATATCATGTTATTTACACATTGTGGTTTAATTTAATTAAAATATAACGTCAAAATACCCACAAAAATTTTTTATGACATATTTTGACTTATATTAACCATTTTACCGAATCTTAGATTTTTAGTATTTTAATATAATTTAATAAACTATTTTATGTTTTAAATTATGAATTATATCAATTTTGGACACTATTCATACATGCCTTTTTAAAAAATTAATAACAACATGATTACTTTAAAAAATTAGTACATCATCCCTAATATGTCAATGCCATTGATGAACTTCATGTATGGAATCAAAATGTTCAAATTAAATTTATTTTAATATTTATAAATTCATTTGTTTGAATCTTTCATTAATGAGGTAATCACTACATCATAATTGTGTCATAAATTAATATCTTTATCTAATGTATAAATATTATAAATAGAACACCATGATGTAGGAAATAATTTTATATTCACAATTACTATTTATATACATAGTTATAATTTATATAAACCAATTTTAAAATCGATTTAGTAAAAGATATATGTTTAGGTTATAATTATCTTTACGTTAAATTAATTCTTATAAAATGTCATTTTCACTTCCAATTGAATCCATGAGGACATAAAATCAACCCAAATATTCCCATGGTCGGAAATATCTCATCCAATTGGATTAGGACATGTTTTAGGGTACTTTAATATTATTATAATATTATTTGTTTTACCATTATTTATTATATTTAACATTTAACCATGGTAAATAAAATAATTATTGAAGTTTACTTTTCATAATGTCTAATATTTTTTATACAAGTTTTGAATATTTTTTGTATCCATATCTTTTTTGGTTTAACCCATTTTTACCCTTTTTAATCTTACTGTGATATCATGTTATTTACACATAGTGGGATAATGAAATTATCATATCATATAAAAAGACCCACAAAAAGTTATTTATGACAGATTTTGACTTATATTAACCAATTGGAAGAATATTATATTTTTAGGATTTTAATATCATTTAATAAACTATTTTATATTTTAAGTTATGAATTATGTCAATTTTCGACACTATTCATACTTAACTTTTTTTAAAATTAAAAACAACCCAATTCCTTCAAACCAAAGGCGTTAAATCATCCCTAATATGAAAATCAAATCCATACAAGTATTTTATGGCATCAAAATGTTCATATTAAATTTATTTTAATATTTATAAATTCAATTATTTCCATCTTTCACTAATAAGGTAATCACTACACTATAATTGTGTCATAAATAAATATATTTATCTAATGTCTAAAAATTATAAATAGAATACCATAATGTAAGAAATATTTTTATCTTTGTAATGAATATTTATATACATAGTGAATAATTACATAACCCAATATTAAAATATATTTAGTAAAAGATATATTTTTAGGTTATAATTAGATTTACTTTAAATTAATTCTTATAAAATGTCAATTTTACATCCAAGTGAATCCATGGGGTTACAAAATAGACACAAGGATTCTCATGGTTAGAAATATATCATCAAATAGTATTATGACATGTGTTAGGTTAGTTTAATATTATTATAATATTATTATTTTTACCCTTATTTACCAGATTTACCATTTAACCTTGGTAAATAAAATAATTACTGAAGTTACTATTCATAATGGCCAAAAATAAAAGGGTCCTATTTAAAAAATTTGAACCTTATGATTCCAAATATTAAATCCATTTTTTCAAATTCAAAACACAGAATATTCAGTAATTGAATTAAAATTAATTCTCATTGTTAAAACCAAAATGTGGGTTTTTAAGAAGCAATGACTATCAAAAGATTGACATGTGTTTATATCCAATTTAAAAATGAAATTACTTCCAATGACCAACATTACATAAAATTATAAAAATATAATCCAATTACATTTAAAACCAATTAAAAATATAGTCTATATATATAAATTAATTAGAAAAAATGGTAGTTTTGAATTAAAATGCAGTATTTTTCACTATTAATCAAAATATGAATTTTATCATAATAATTCCAAAAATTTTAAAAAGCTAAATTTTGAAGTCCATTTGACAAATAATATGTTTATCTTCTCAAATATAAAATAAAAAAATTTAAAAAAAACTATATTTAAAAAGGGTTCTTCATCAAAACGCAATAAAACTGCATTTTTTTTTGAAAAATACTTCTTTTATTTGAAAATTTGATTTTGTTCTCATATCATGATCTAGAAAATGTTTAAGATGAATGATAATGTTATATAATATTAAAAATGTGGTTAATAATATTCACAATGTCTAGTTTATATCCCATTAAATAATAATATTTTAATAATATATTGTTTTTTAGTGAAACTCGGTATCACATACAATGTAAGTAATCGAGGAAGACCGCTCTTTTGTGTAACGAAAGATAAGTCAGTGTTGTGTGTAGTGAAATATTCATTTGGTTTTGCGTATAACCTAATCCCAACATATTTCATGTATACATTGAACTAAATCTATAATCAGTGCTACATGAAATGAATTCTATCGAAAGAACATGAAATTGTGTGCAACAGAAGCCAAGAGTAGTGTTTTGTATACTGCAAGCAAATATGGTGTTGTGTATAATAAAATCTAATCTTAGTATATTGTAGAACACAAGACATCAAATAAATTAAAAGTAATCAATATAATAACATCTCTGGGTGCTATATTCTACCCCCCTTAAAATGAATTTTTCCCTCAAATTTCATTGGGGTTATAAATGTTTTTCTATATGAAAGTTTATTTCATGAAACCCACATCATTAAAAGGAAAAAAACTTCATTTTAAAAAGGAAAGATAAAACAAAACGGTTTCCCAAAGTAACTCATCACTTGGTTTTCACATAGGAGGAAGTAGGTGTGAATTGAAAACATGGATATTGAAGACAAATATAACCATCATGTTATGATGGATATTGATAGAGAATAAGGTTTGGAGGAAGTTAACTACCAAAAAGACATAAATAAATTATGATTTAAGGGGCCATCAGATTCATCGGATTAGAATGTACTAGGATAACATTTTTATTTTTCAAGATCATTTCCCTAATGTTTAAGATTTTTTCAAGAGAATAAATACTTACTTGATATTGGTACAATCTCACCATTGGTTGTTCCCTAAACAATTTCCACTTCATCTCTTATTTAAATATATGAAGTTGAATTTCTCATTCTTGAAGTGTTACCTAATCATGCGATATAATGATAGGTCATTCTATCTTTTTCACGCAAAAAAATGGAACATGTTATCAAATGGAAATAAGTCCACCTATAGTGAGATAATACATTAATCTAACAAACATCAATCAGAATATAACTTATACTATACAAAAATAAATAACATTACAATCCTTCCAAAAACTGAAAATATAAAACTTTAGAAAAAGGTGAACTAAATTGACAGAACATTTATCTCCCATATCTCATAAGTTAGTTCTTGGTTGTAACATTCCAAATATGTGAATACCTTAATCATGTATTCTCTTAAGTCGCAGTAGAAACCTAAATTATTAGATATACTTATTGAAAAAAAAATATGTCTCTTTATTCCAAAACATATTGGATATATTCCTTAAGTCCCAAAAAGTTGTATACTTCATCCATGATAGCATAACCCTCTTTTCAACAACTGCATAATTAGTTCCCAATAAACTTGCATCATATAATTTACTTAATCAAATCCAACATATCTTTATCCAAATATCATTATCATAACATACGGGTCATATTAAGGGTTATCTTTCCAGTAATCATGTGTTCTCCAAGTATATCACCTTAACCGTAAATCACTTTTTTAGATCCTTAGAAATATTCAATATATTCATTCTAATCCTTAATGGAAAACTTATACTAAAAATACTGGTATATTTCATGATTCATATAACATAATATCTGAATTTTGAAAAATATACACCTCAATCTTCCAACATTATTCTTAGACCATTATTCTGGATCCATCAACATATTTTTTTCTTAAAATATGAATCTTTTATTAAGGTTTTTCAACCTCAAGATTCTTAGGTTTAATGTAAACAATACTAGAATAACATCACATACCTTTCAGATGTCATTTACAATTTCCTTATCCTTGGCAGTATGACCAATACTTGTACTATCATCATGATTCTCTTCATGATGTTTCCACATAAGAAATATTTCTTTATAATTCCCATAATTTTAAAATATAAAACATTTAATGGTTAGCTATGTTCATTGTTGTTCTAGTTATTGACTAAGACCCGAAGAAAAAGTGTGAGATATACATATCAGTGATTAGAATCACATATGTACGAGAAATTAATTATAATATTTCAATCTATGATATCTTTAGTTTAACCCTGGGTTAGTCATGATTATCACAAAAAATACAAGGATTGTGATCTATACTTGACTTATCCTTAGGACATCCCTAGAAATATCCTTAGAAATATCTCTAGGGATCTCACTAAAGTTTTCACATTCTAGTTTCCAAAGGTTGACTAAACCTTCGCTCTAATACCAACTGTAGAGACCCAAGATTGAAGTATATGGATATTACATTACTTTTGTTGAATACCAAATACATGACAAGAAAAGATTCCCAAAGACTGTATTATTTTAGTTTCTTTGGAAACTCAGAACATAATCTTCTAATCATGGTGAAAGACCTTCAACATCTCTCATAAAGATCTTCACTTTTTGTTTTCCTACCAAAAACCATTCTTTATATCCTAGGGAAAATAAAATTTAAAAAGGGTAATCTTGAATGCTCAGTAAGGGTAAAAATGGAAAAAATAAAATAAATAATAAACATTTGAACGTAAAAACATGAACATAAATTTTAAACATCAAAATCTTGAATCATGAAATAAATCTTGGCAGTACGTAAGGCATGGATCATAAAAGAAAAATAAACATGATTGAATAGAATTGGAATAAAACATTTAAATATGTAAAACTAATAATAACATAATAATATTTCCATAGTAGCCATGGTATCGCTACCAAGACCATCATATTGGAAAATATTCATTACTTAATTGGGTATACTTTTCATTCGATCCATGTATTGTTGAACCGAATTTACTTGTCATTCCAGCCCTATATTACATAACTAGATTTACTTTTCATTCAAGCCATGTTTATATCATTTGATATAAATCTTTACCCAATGAAATAGAAGGATATATAGTTCACAACCATCTCATAGTGAAATCATTCTTACATGTGCAGCAAAAAAACATAAACCATTCATTATTGGAAAACTCATGCAATGAAATGGGATTCTTGGACATCATTTCATTATAATATAATACATATAAAATAAATGGACTTTGTAAAAATAATTACATCATAAACACAATAAAATAAAATTAATAATAGGGATAGAAACATAACCCCATGTCATCTTAAATGGAAAATAATTTTGAAACATCTGAAATTAATTCCTGAGGAAAATATCCATTCTTCTTCAAAAATGTTTTCTTTACTCAAAAAACTGATCAATTTTAAAAGAAAAGAATTTAGTTGAAAATATAATTTAAAACATTTAGATTAATATTTATGTAAATAATGTGTTATAAAGAGGTTAAAATCCATTCATTCCATAAAATTTAAAAAAAAAGTTCTCCTCAAACTTTTTCCATAAAATTCAAGAAGTACCTTGGATGGTAAACAAAAGAAAGACTACTTCCATACCACATAGTAAATGTCAAAACGGGGGGAAATACATTAAATATACATATAATAATATTAAAAATTTATGAAAACATTTTTATAAAACATGGAAATAGATGATAAATATATCCCCAGTAAAAACTTACTAATAAACAATCTCAAATAAAAACAAGATTGGCAATGTTATCCCTTTCTCTTATATCTGAACTTTCCTCATCACATGATTATCCTAGATCTTGGTAAGGATGTTTTGACTAACTATCATTGGAAATATCTAGTTTATCCTCTTCAAAGTTATCAACAACTTTTTTATGGAGTTTTGTTTTTCAATTACTTTTGCATCATATGAGTCCACCAACCTTCCTATATTTTTATTCCAACAATTGTAACATCTTACATTGGGTGAAAAACCCATAAAATTTCCTTCCTTAGCTTTCTCATCAATCTTTCCAAGATCCAGATTTTTTATTTTAAGTAAACATGGACATAAAAAATTTGAGTACTTCAATGATGGTTTTTTATTAGACCATATTTCATAAGAAGACATTTTGTATTCTAGTCTCAACAAAAATCTGTTCTGAATATGTATAGAAATACTAACTACTTATCCCAAGTAGAACTTTGGACGTTTGTATTCTGCTAAAAAACTTCTTCCAATTTACACCAAACTTCCATTCTTTCTTGTTTCTACTCCTTTTTTTTAAAGTGTAGGGAACACTATACTAATAATTTATACCATGATTTCTCATATATGTTTCAAAATATTTACTTATGAATTAGGTAGCATTATATGTTTTCAAATTATTTATATAAGCCCATATTTATTTCTCAACTTCTTTTTTGAAAAACCTGAATATTTCCACATACTTTGATTTGTGTTTCATAAACATCATGGTTGTAAACTTAGTGAAATACTTAATAAATTAACTAATGTATAAATCTCATTTTGTTGATTGATTTATCATCGGCCCACATAAATCATAATGAATAAGTTCAATTGGTCTGGTAGACTAAATCTCAACTCTCTTATGACTTTTTTTAGTAATCTTCTCTTTCTGACAAGTAATAAAAACATATCCATCTCTTCATTTCAATTAATGAAAATAATGGGAAACATCAACTTTATAAATTTTACTCATGTTTCTTTACCCAATATGGCTAAGTCTCTGATGCCATAACTTATTATCATCTTCATCACTTAGATAAAATGAGTTGATAAATTCTCCAAACTGAAATAGATTACAACTCGTTCTTTCAATTTTTTATGTAAATTTTCTATCATTAACACTTTGGATAACACAAGAATATTTTATGAAGATCACTTATTTTTCATCATCACAAAGATGAAACACACTAAGTGAGTTATTTTTTAGACCACCAACAAATACAAATTCATTAGATTTAATCTTTTAAACTTCAACGTCATCTATTCTAATTCATCAAATATTTAGGGAACTGTCAATAACCAAGGTAATTGCTCCTTCATAATGACTTTCAACATGTTTAAAAATTTTTGTATCACGTGTTATATGTAAAGAACAACCACTATAAAGTATCCATGGTTTGTTCATTTTACTTTCTTTCAAAGTTTTCCCAACAACAAAAGTTATTTCCTCAACTTTCTTTATTCGAGGTTATTTTTATTTTCTACCATAAGAAACTTGTTGTAGAAGATGTTTCTGATATATTTCACTATGATGAGCAGCCTGATCATATCTTTCAAAAAAATCTTCTAGACATTCAAATTGATTTGTTGTTGTAAATTTAATAACATCATGAGATTTTTCTTTTCTAACTTCCTATGTGTTAGGAAAGTTACTCATCCTCTTTCCACCATTGCTTCCACATAGTTCAAACCTTCTTCAAGAAAGTGAAAAGTTATGCCACCAATTATAATCCATAGTCCAATAGATTTCATAACACTAATGATATCCATCAAATATTGATTTTCTATTGAATTAAGATCATCATGTGTAGAAAATTTGTTGAGGTTTATGATTTCTTCCTACTTTAACAATCTATGGACCTGAAATATCTTTCCACCAGAGTAATTTTTCATTTGTTGTAGATGAAATAGGTTTATAACTCCCATTTTCAACCTATACTATCCCAATGATTTTTTGGGAACCTAAAATGTTATAAAAATTAGAAGAAAAAGTATTTTTAGTGGGTGAGGATTTCTCCTGATTTTTTATTTGAGTTATCTCAGAAAATTTAGAAGACTTAAATTTTACTTTTGAATATTTATTGATGTTTTAATTTATCATCGTCAACATAATTTTGAACTAAATAATTTTTATTGAAAATTATTAACTTCTTCTTACTTAGCTTCCAAATTCTTATTGAGATCTTAAATCATCTTTCCCTATTCAGCAATTCTATGTTTGTATGTTTAGATCTCGTAAATGTATTCTTTCTCCATCATGATGACATCTTTCTATACATCAAAAACTTCTTTAAAATATTTATTTATTACTATAATTTATTTTTTGATAGTTTTTTTTCTCATGAAATTCCTAAAGTTATATTCTAATTTTATACTATCTATATGATTCTTTAGCACCTTCTTCACTATCTGAGAAATATTTTTTTCTCTACTTTTTTCATGAAGGTTATGAATTTTTCTGAACTTTCTTCGGCCTAAAAATTTTTGTCTACTGATTATGATTCATCTTTATTAATCAGTATACTTATTTAGTCTCCCATGAACTTCTTCTAATATTTTCTTTATGACTTTTCTTATTTAGATCTTTTTTTCACTTCTTCCATTGATGATTTTCATCAAAATCCTCTCAATATTATCCAACATTATTCTTGAAACAATTCATATAATAGTGTTTGATTCTACCACACTCAAAACATATGAGAGGTTGTTTACCTTCATACTTTAATATTCCTCTTTGATAGTTCTTGGATATAAGAGACATAATTTTTTCATTGAACTCGTCATCCTCTTTATCTTATGGGTTATAAGGATCCACATCTTCAGCATCTTGTATTTTCATTTTTATCATTGATTAAAAATATATTTCATCTTTCATCATCTTTTCAAAAAATAGATCATCCCTCATTTCATAATCAATAAGAAATTAATTCAATTCATTAAGAGATGAATCATCCTTACCTTCTAAAAAGGAAATTTTAGAATCAAGCCTTTTAGAAATGTTTCTCATATGTTTTTTCACTATTTTATAATCTTCTAGAACATCATTGAATCCTCTAATGTTTTAAAAAAATCATTTACTATGGTGATGTATTCATAAATAATTTCTTCATATCTCATCCTTAAGTCTTTATACTTACTACACCGGTTTTTTGGCTTTACTTACTTCACTTTAGTATTCCCTTAGAAAACAAATTCCATCTTGTCCCACATACTCTTTTATCTTTTGAGATGCATCACCTTTATATAAAAATTAACTGATAAGGATATAATGATGTAATTTCTATCTTTTTCGTCAACTTTGAAATTTATTCTATCAAAAACATTCACTAGGGAATATTTTTCAATAGGTTGGAACACTATTATAGCATCATAAACAACTCCTAGGCCAAGAGATAGAAGATAAGGAATCATCCTATTTTTATATCCATAAAAAATTCCATAAAATTTAATAATTCATCTACTATTTACAAAATTGAGATTATCTATGATAAGGATTCAACAAAGGAACCTTGCATACGATACCAATTAAAGTCCCAAATGATCAAAAACCAACTATTATGGGGGGTTGAATGAGTTGTTCAATGTTTATGAATTTCAAGACTTTTAGAAACTTAACCCCTACAAACTATTAAGATTTATTTCCCTATCATATTTTAGTAAATACTCATGCATGAAAAAGTAGGAAATAAAGTAAATTATAAAAGATTTATAAGGTCCATCCTCAGTGTGGGAACCTACAATCATTCCATAGCCACTACCATGGGTCTAAAGAAATTCACTATTAAGAAGAAGTGAATAAAACTTATACCAACTCCAATTAGACACCGTCTATCTCTCGATAAGAATTTTTATACCAAATCCCATTAGTTTAAAATTTTTCTTACAAAACTACTGAGCTAAAACAAAAGAGTAAATAATTTTTTCAATCTACTCCACAAAAGATCTTGGGTATGATAATTTTTAGTTTAATGGACTTAATTCTGATGAACCTAGTTGGATTGGATCAATATTATTGAATCAATATGATCTCTTCATTCTTAATATGCACTTCTTAAACTCTTATGAAAAAAATCAGTCCGATCAACTCACTATAATGTTCTCAATTAGATGTTTCTCAGAATAGTTAACAAAATAACAGATGTCCAATCACCTAATGATATCTATATCTAGAATGAACTTTTCTCAAATTCTTTAGTTGTCTACCTTTTGTGTACACATGAAATGTTAAAAATTGTGAATGAATTATGACTCTATTTATATTCAACATTGAAAAGAAAAAGAAAGAAAATAAAAAACTATTCTCAATTACTAAAATTTTAAAACTCCAAAATTAACTCGCATTTTAACTCTAATTTTGACTTCATTAAACTTTACCATTATTTATATTAAATTAGTATTTTAGAACATACAAACTTTTCTTCATTACGATTATATTTCTCATATTCAGTCTGATTATCTTTCTAATCTTTAGTATGGTTATCATATTAACTTTAGTTAAATTATCTTGCTAAGATTTAGTATGATTATATTTCTCAACTTCATTCTGATTATCCTGATCTGTTGTATTCTGATTATCATGGTTAGTTGTAGTCAGATTATCTTTCTTAGCTTCAGTTTGATCTTCCTTTTTAGATTTAGCGCAATTTGTCTTTGTTAGAGTCAGTCTGATCTTTCTTTTCATAGTTAGTTCAATTTTCGTTCTCATAGTTAGTTAAATATTCCTTCTCAGATTTGGTATGATTTTCCTTATCAGAGTTATCCTAATTTTCCTTCTCAGATTCAGTTCAATTTCCCTTCTTAGAGTCAGCATGATATTCTTTCTTAGAGTTAGTGTGATCTTCCCTTTTAGAGCCAGTATGATTTTCCTTCTCAGAGTCAGTCTGATTTTTCTCCACTGATTCATTCAAATCTTCCTTCTTAGAGTTTTGATGATCTTCCTTCTTAGATTAATTTAGATTTTCCTTCTCAAAGTTAATATGGTTTTCCATCTCAGAGTCAAACCGATCTTCCTTCTCAGAGTCAGTCTAATTTTCTTTCTCAGAGTCAGTCTGATTTTCCTTCTCAAAGCCAGTTTGATTTTCCTTCTTTGATTCAGTCGGATTTTCCTTCTCATATTTAGTATGATATTCCTCCTCAAATTCAATATTATTAAACTTCATTATGATATAATTTCTCATTATGATATAAATTATTCAATGGTGACTCCCCTTAGGAACATTCCCCCGTTTTTAAAAAAACATTATTTTACAAAAGAATAATTGTTATCAAATATAACAAAATTTATTAAGATGAAACATAAAAAAGGTACTTCACAAGGGTATTTGACTTGAAAGTTTTCAAAGTGATAAGGGGTTTTTTAGCACAATTTACTTTTATTGGGTTATAAATCTTGTTCATAGACTTTGTCATTTAATGATTATATTTGAATTGATATATATTTTTTAAGATGTATTTACATATTTTTTACTTGTATTTACATAAGTTCACATAATCACTTTATGTATTAATTATCACTTCAAAAGTAATGATCTTTGCAAGGTTTTTCTTTGATTCAATCTCATTTTCTTGAGACATGTTTCATATCATGCACCATGAATTAGTTGAATGGTGTACGTAACAAATCATGAATGATTTTTTGAATATTAATTCATTAAATAAATGTTATTGACTGAAAATTAAATTTTTATTAGAATAAACCCTCTTTTAAGGGAGTGGGTAACCCTACATGCCTTCAACAACTTAAAACATTACAACAAGCCCCTACAATCCAAGATCCCAAGGCAAAGACAACCAAATTCAATATAGTGAGAACTCCTCCCCAGCATCAAACATAATAAGACCAGCTTTCACCATCACTTTGCTGCTCAAAAAACAGTCCCATGCAGGATGCCATGGGCCTGGTACCGATGGAAAATTCCATACCCTCTCGAACTTCCAAATCTAAATAGTAATGGACTACAAAAACACACTTCTCGGAACCTCTTCTGAAGTAGTCATGTAGCTGAACTGGTTGTCATGCCCCAAGAACCATAGACTGTAGTTCCACCTGCACAAAATCCCTCCTTCCACACACAAAAAATAAGCAATGCCAAAATAGCATCAGAGCCAGATCCCACACCCCAGCCGTCCTTCACAAGATCGCACTCATATCAACAACCAAATTCACAAAAAATAGAAGCAATGACAGTAGTAGGCATAATCATCATTCATCCTCTTAAAAATATTTGCTACTCAATTTGGATTCTAGTTCATTAGAGACACCATCACCTTCTCCAAGAGACTCTTCACCTTCAGGATAAAGGTCAATCATCGTCGTTGCATTGAACCATGCAGCATCGCCGGAGAAAACCATCCCAAATAAAATGAATACAGTAGAATCATGATCTCTTCCAAATGCGAGACAACAAGTCCAAAAGAAAAACAAATTACCCACCGCAAACCAAACATATATTTTCTAAAAGTGGTTTTCAAAGTGGAAAGGGTATTTTCTTTAAGAATTTTTTTAATTATATTTTTAGGGTATTTATTTTAATCAATTATAATTCACCCTAATTTTTCTTATGTATAAATGATGATATATTATAATGATACCATAATTATTCTTTATTTGGGTGGATTATTGTAAAGACTGGTAAATTTCAAAGAAATTTTTTTTCTTAATTTTCTTTGGAATTTTACAAGAGAGCAGCTTCAGACAGCACCTGATTCCGAGGCCCGGTGTGCCCAGAATAATTTTCCGAAGTTTGGCTTGGGTATGTTCAGTGAACGGACGAGCGGGTTTTTCTAACTTTTGAACCGGTGCCCGGAATGGAATTTTGAGGCCACCGATGAATTCGCAGCGTCGGTTTTTACTTAGAAACGCCTTTTTTGGAGTTGCGTTTGCTCGGGTGTGGTTTTTAATTTTCGGGCTTGAAGTTGAGAAATAAAATAATTTTACAACAACTTTATTTTATTTTACTTAAGCCACTTGGAAGCCACTTGAAGCCACTTAAAAGAGGCTTAAGCTGAGTTAAAGCGGATAGAGTGTTATCCAGAAATATCCTACCCCCTTGGTAGGATATTTGTGAGGTGGGGCCCGCACGAGCCCCACCATTTCTTTCTGCTAAGTAACGCACCCACGAAAACCCATCATCATGAAAGTCAACTGATGCGTTTTCTTAAATTCTTAACAGACCATTTAATTGGGTGGTTTATTTCATGAATTAAATGGGCTATTTCTTTCGTTGAATTAATTCAACGAATTGATGGGTCGTTACTTACCCGTTTTCGTTTGTTGGTATATTAATAAAATAAGACCAACCTATCTTTTGAAGGATTTCTGGTTGAGAAGAATTATTGAGCCTTCATCCTCCTTCGTGAAGAACGCGAAGAACACGAAGAACGCGAAGAACGCTGACCTCCGACGAAGAACGCCAAACCCATGGAAGTCGACGACGCGACGCCGTGTTCTGCGACGCCAACGTTTCCTCTCCCACGATATTCTTCGACGACATCCTTTAATCCGCAACAAAAGCCTTCGATCATCCGTTGAGTTCGTCGACGTGACCTCCCTTTCTACGACGACGTGACGCCCTACCGCGACGAGCAATTCCGCGAAGAACGATCACGCACGATGACAATGAGGTAGGGATTTTTGTTTTGGAAATTCCCTTTTTCCCGTGAAAGTTTCTTTAAAATTTAAAGAATCGTGAACAATTTTTTATTTTATTAAAATTGTTGTTGCTCATGGGTTGAATAAAATTCTCCAGCTGTTTTTTATCTAACGCGGAGGGTGCGGGCCAAATGAACACGGCCTGACAACCCTCTGCCGTTCTTCGTGTTTTTCGGATTTGGCGGGCGACGGCAAAATATGTTGCAAGGGAAATTTGGTGACCCCGCAGTGAAGAACGAGTCCCGGGAGGAGCAGCGGCGCAGACGGGAAGGAAAACGGGCCACCAGAGCGACTCCGGCGGCCCGCGGAAGTCGGCACCGGCGCGGGTCGCCGGCGCGGCGGCGCCGGCGGCCGGAGGTGGCGGCACCCCGCGGGTGCCGCGGGGTTGTCACGCGGCGCCCCCCGGGCGTCCAGGGCGGCACCCCGCAGGTGTCGCGGGGTTGTCACGCGGCGCCCCCTCAGTTGTCTGGCCGACACCCCGCGGGTGCTGCGGGGGTGTCACGCGGGGCGGCGGCTCGCCCCGCGTCAGCCGCTCGGCCGCTCGGCCGAGCCGAGCCGGACCGGCCCCGTCCAAGCCGGACCGGTCCTGGCCGGGCCGGGTCGGCCTGGACCCGGACCCCCCGTTTCGGACCGTTTTTGGTCAAACGCCCGTAACTTGAGCTACGGGCTTCCGTTTGACGAGCCGTCAGCGGCAACGCGGTCCTTGGATCGAGATGGTCGTTTTGGTATATTACACTCAAGGTTTCGGAGAACTTTGGGTTCGGCCGGGTTGGTTCGTACACGAAACCAATCGGGCCCTCAGAGCGGAAACGCTCATATCTTGATCTACAGACTTCCAATCGACGTGTCGTCGACTCTGGTGGTTTCCTCTTAGTGAGACGGACCTTTTGGCATACTCCGAACGAGCATGTTGTGTGCGGGAACCCTAGTGTTGGCTGTGGCAACGTCTACTGTGTAGAGATTCTCAGTGGACTGCGGCGACGACAGTGTGGAGATCCTCAGTGGACCGCGACGACTGTGCAGAGATTTTCAGTGGACTGCGGCGACGACAGTGCGGAGATCCTTAGTGGACCGCGACGACTGTGCAGAGATCCACAGTGGACTGCGACGACGACTGTGCAGAGATCCTCAGTGGACTACGACGACTACTGCACTCAGCGATCCCACGTGGGTCAGTGCTACAGGTCCTGTGTGGGCACGATCCTGTGTGGGTCCGATCTTGTGTGGGTCAGCGCTCAGCGGTTCTTTGTGAGCCAGCGCCTACAGGTCCTGCGTGGGCCCGATCTTGTGTGGGTCATTGCGGGGGTTAGTACCTATCGATCCTTTGTGGGTCCGACGACTTAGATGGATCAGTGATCATCTTTATCGTCATCCGAAGAAGTATACCTGTGTGAGCTGAATCCTGTTTTACTTTCCTTTGTGGATTGTGTTGAGCTTCCTGTGTGGATTTACTGTTTACCTTCCTTTGTGGATTGTTTTGTGCTATCCTGTGTGGGTTTACTTTTCTTTCCTATGTGGACTGGGTTGTGCTTGGGCTCGGGTGTTGGAGCTGAAAGAGAATTGGTGACTTAGGTATATGTATGGGCATATACCTAAGCAGAGTCGGATGTTACTTTGTGATTGCATCTTCCCTTTTTTGATTATCCTTTGTGGATTTTGGGAGACCTTTGGGGGTCTCGGGGTCCCTACTGAGTATCTTATACTCACCCCTGCACGGGCTATGCCCGCACTACGTTGTGTTGGTTGCAGACGACGGATAGCGCTGATCGTGGTGGAGGTTTGCGGAGTAGGACGGTACCTGGAGGAGGACCACTGGGTGGACGTGCTCGGGGCGGACGGCAGGACCCGAGGAGCAGTGGAGCTATCTGTACCCACCCTTCAGGTGGGATTTCCCAGTGGACGTCTCGGAGTAGCGGCTTTTACTTTTCAGTTGTTGTTTTTCCCTTCAGTTGTACTTTACAGTTGGGCTTGTATTTCCGGCCCCTTTTACTTTCAGCACAGCTTGTTACAGTTTTTACCTAGTGTTTACTTTTCCGCTTGCTTACTCCGTGGTGCTTGTTTACTTTTCAAAGGCAATGCCTTCCCTTTGTGTTGAGATTTACGCCTTGGTGCTAGTCGCCAGCCCCTGGCCTATGGAAGGCGGGCTTGGGGTAGTCACGGCACGGGCCCCGAGGATGGGTCGTGACAAATTGGTATTAGAGGCGGTCGGTTCTACCAAAGACTATGATCTTTCTTCTATGTGAAGCAATAGTGTTTAGTGTATTGAGTGTAGTTATCATTCCAGGGAGTCCAGTGTTGGTGCGGCGGTCGACGTATCCGTACACCAGGACCCTGACTTCTGATTTCTGACTTAATACACGAAAACATTGATTGCATGTGTGTTTCAAGTTTTCTTTGTGATTACTTGTGTCAGCTCACCAGGTATACTGTTCTGACCGTGGTGCACTTGTTCTCCTTTTTAGGATGGCCCCGCGATGGCAGCCAGCTAGGGTTCCAAGATTAGGGCGTGAGGACAGCCCGCCGAGTGATGTGGCCTCGGTACAGGGCCCGTTGACAGCAGAGGAACCGGCGGTACCTTTACCCGTCGAGCCCCCGATGCTTCCAGCACTGGCAGCTGACGATGCTCGTCACCTTGGAGCTCTGCACGAGTTCCAGCACCAGTGACCACCCAGGTTTCGTGGGGAGGCGGACCCCCAGGCAGCCGAGGACTGGCTGGAGGCGGTTGTCCGAGTTTTCCGGCTAGTGAGGACACCAGCAGACCTCATGGTGATCCTCACGTCGAGCCTTCTGTACGCGGCAGTAGGCCGATGGTGGAGCTTGATGCTCCAGGTGCATGACGAGGCATCTCTTCTCTGGACGGACTTCGAGAGCCTCTTCCGCTCAGAGTTCGTCCTGGACACCCTTCGTGCGGTGCGCATTCAGGAGCTTCACCAGCTGCGGTAGGGTAGCTTGACGGTCGCCCTGTACAAGGCAAGGTTTACCGATCTTTCTCGCTACTCGACAGATATGGTACGGGACCCCTTCTTCTGGGCCCGGACCTTTGAGCAGGGTTTGAGACACGAGATCAGGGCATCGCTGATCTCCCTCAGCATCCCGACCCAGGCAGGTGTACTGGAGCGAGCCCTTCTGATCGTGAGCTTTCTGGCTGAGTCCACAGCGAGACCTACCGCGGGGCGGCAGGTAGCGGAGTCTTCGGCAGTAGGTAGCCGACGGATGACTCAGGGGTCCAGGCAGACCAGACCCTCTCGTAGACAGCCTCAGGACACGGGCTTAGCAGTACGGGGCACACAGCGCGGAGCCAGCCTTTCAAGAGGCAGGCAATTCTACGAGTGCGGCGGGCAGGGCCACATGGCTCGTGACTGCCCGACCCGTCGTACCGTGGAGCAGCAGACAGTCGAGGGGCCACCCAGGCAGAGGTAGAGGGTCGACCGTGGCGGTCCGTATGGAGGAGGCGGATGAGGCAGGGGATCTGGCCGAGCAGCAGGTGGTGGGAGACACTTTGAGGCTCTGCCACCACCACCACCAGGAGGGCCACCCCGACCACAGGGAGCTGGCGGGCAGAGACAGGCACAGCTCCAGGCAGCGGAGGCCCACGACCACGGTGCACCAGAGATGATTCGAGGTACGATCTGTGTCTATTCCACCCTTGCTGCAGTACTTATAGACACAGGAGTGAGTCACTCTTTCATAGCCACTGCCCTTGTTCGGAGCTCAGAGATTCCGATGGAGTCGTTGGCTCGATCCTTACGGCTAGAGACTCCTACGGGAGCAGACTCGACGATTATGCACTGGTGCTGGCAGTGTGAGCTTACTCTAGGAGGCGAGAGCTTCAGCTGGAATCTTCTGGTAGCGGCGTCGAGGCCTTACGACGTCATCTTGGGTATGGATTGGTTATCTACAGTCCATGCTTAGATTGACTGTAGTAGGCGTAAGGTGAGATGTGTGCACACCGACGGGAGCAGGTTCACCTTCACCGGTGAGAAGGGAGCCTTTGCAGCACAGGATGGACTTCTGCAGAGGAGAGGGAAGCCCATCACTCATCAGTTGGCTAGTCTCATCCTAGGATCAGTGGACGTGCGGAGTCCTAGTTTACCTGCAGTGGTGGATCAGTATGCAGACGTCTTTCCCGACGACGTTCCAGGGCTACCTCCTCGCAGAGAGGTAGACTTTTATATTGACCTATACCCGGGGACAACCCCGATTTCAACTCCAGCATATCGGATGGCCCCCGCTGAGCTTCGAGAGCTATGGGTACAGTTGGAGGACTTGCAGGGCAAGGGATTTATCCGACCCAGTGTTTCACCCTGGGCTTCCCCGATTTTGTTCACCAAGAAGGCGGATGGGAGCTTGCGACTATGTGTCGACTATCGTCACCTGAACCAGGTGACAGTGAGGAACAAGTATCTGCTACCCAGGATTGATGACCTCTTCGATCAGCTCAAGGGAGCACAGTGGTTCTCGAAGATAGACCTCCGGTCAGGCTATCATCAGCTCAGAGTTCGAGACGAGGACATGCAGAAGACGGCCTTCAGGTGTCGGTATGGCCACTATGAGTTCTTGGTTATGCCATTCGGCGTAACCAATGCTCCAGTAGTGTTCATGAGCCTCATGAATAGGATCTTCCAGCCATACCTCGACCGATTTGTCATGGTCTTCATCGACGACATGTTGGTGTACTCGACCATGGAGGAGAAGCACGCCTACTACTTGCGGGTTGTACTAGACACACTCCGAGAGCACCGGCTTTATGGAAAGCTCTCGAAGTGCCAGTTTTGGTTGCATGAGGTCCACTTCTTGGGGCACGTCGTTTCTGATGAAGGAGTTGCAGTGGATCCCGCAAAGATCGAGGCGGTGCTAGCCTGGGAGCCACCCAGGAGCGTGACGGAGGTGCGGAGCTTCTTGGGTCTAGCCGAATACTATCGGAGATTCGTCCCGGACTTCTCCAGAGTTTTGGCGCCACTCTCAGCCTTAACGAATAAGGGGAAACCCTTCGTGTGGACAGACAGGTGTCAACAGAGCTTTCAGAAGCTGAGACGGAGATTGACCAGTGCACCCATCTTGAGGTTGCCTGAGGTGGGACTTGGATACGTAGTCTACTGTGATGCATCAGGGACCGGACTTGGTTGTGTCCTGATGCAGGATCGGGCCGTGATTGCCTATGGATCACATCAGTTGTGGCCGCATGAGCAGAACTACGCCACTCATGACCTGGAGTTAGCAGCAGTGGTCTTCGCTCTGAAGACTTGGCGGCACTATCTGATGGGCGAGCGCTTTACAGTCTTTTCTGACCACCAGAGTCTCAGGTACATCTTCTCTCAGAAGGACCTGAACCTGAGACAGCGGCGATGGCTCGAGTTCCTCTAGGACTATGACTTTGAGATAGTCTATACTCCTGGGAAGGGGAACGTAGTAGTCGATGCCCTCAGCAGGAGGACGGGCATCCAGCTACTTGAAGAGGCGACAGAGCAGCTCGCCGCCTTGCGGATATCCTTCGTGGATAGATATGGAGCAGCCTTCCTTCAGTCTCTCACAGTCTCTCCTCCACTTTTACAGCAGATCAGAGAGGCACAGCGTGGGGACGCTGACTGTGAGACACGGCGTGAACAGATATCCTCGAGACAGGCACCTGATGGATTCTCCCTTGGAGCAGAGCACGATGTCCTTTTCAGAGGACGTGCCTTGGTACCAGTCCCCATACGGGAGGAGGTACTGAGAGAGTTTCACACTTCTCCTTTGGCGGTACATCCTGGAGTGGCAATGATGTACCAAGACCTCAGGCGACAGCACTGGTGGCCGGGCATGAAGAAGGTTGTGGCAGAGTTCGTTTCCCGGTGCCTCACCTGCCAGCAGGTGAAGGCAGAGCATCAGGTACAAGCAGGATTGGTACAGCCCTTGGAGGTCCCGGAGTGGAAGTGGGATGGCATATCTATGGACCTCTTGACTGGACTTCCACATACTTCCAGAGGTCACGACTCTATTTGGGTGATTGTTGACCGACTCACCAAGTCGGCACACTTCTTACCCATCTGAGAGCAGGGCTCCGTAGAGAGCTTGGGGTGTCTCTACGTCCAGGAGATTGTACGGCTTCACGGTGTGCCATTGACTATCGTCTCCGATCGAGACGCTCGCTTTACTTTCCGACTTTGGAAGGGGTTGCAGGAGGCGTTCGGGATGCGGCTACGTCTGAGCACCGCCTTTCACCCTCAGACGGATGGTCAGACGGAGAGGACCATTCAGACTCTTGAGGACATGCTCCGTGCATGTGTCCTCGACTTTGGTCGCAGCTGGGAGGACCACCTACCCTTGTTGGAGTTCGCGTACAACAACAGCTACCACTCCACCATCGGGATGGCACCGTACGAGGCGTTGTACGGCAGGCCTTGCAGATCTCCTTTGTGCTGTACATACCCTGGGGAGTCAGCACTTGTGGGACCAGAGATAGTCAGAGCCACGACAGAGAAGGTCCAGGTCATCCAGGAGAGGATGAGGACCGCTCAGAGCCGGCAGAAGTCATATGCTGACAAGAGGCGGAGGCTACTAGAGTTTGAGCATGGCGACCACGTCTTCTTGCGTGTTTCACCTCGACATGGGTTATGGAGATTTGGCCGAGGCGGCAAGTTGTCTCCATGATTCATCGGGCCTTTCCAGGTCCTCAGCAGGATAGGAGAGGTGTCTTATCGCCTGGCTCTACCACCCCAGTAGCACCGGGTGCACGACGTCTTCCACGTATCTCAGCTGAGGAGATACGTGCACGACCTGATGCATATCATTGACTATGGGGAGATGGACGTGGATGATGGGGCGACTTTTGCGGAGGTCCCAGTGGAGATTGAGGATCGACAGGAGAGGGTCCTACGTGGATGATCGATTCCTCTAGTGCGCATCAGATGGCAGCACGGGAACCTCCAGGAGAGCACTTGGGAGCGGGAGGCTCAGATGCGTGCTCAGTACCCCCTTTTGTTTCCCTAGTTTATGATGTATCTTTACGGGGACATAAAGTTTTGAGGTGGGAGTAATGTAAAGACCCGTAAATTTCGAAGAAATTTTTTTTCTTAATTTTCTTTTAAATTTTACAAGAGCGCAGCTTCAGACGGCACCTGATTCCGAGACCCGGTGTGCCCGGAATCATTTTTCGAAGCTTGGCTCGGGTACGTTCAGTGAACGGACGAGCGGGTTTTTCTAACTTTTGAACCGGTGCCCGGAATGGAATTATGAGGGCACCGATGAATTCGCAGCGCCGGTTTTTTCTTAGAAACGCTTTTTCCGGAGTTGCGTTTGCTCGGGTGTGGTTTTTAATTTTTGGGCTTGAAGTTGAGAAATAAAATAATTTTACGACAATTTTATTTTATTTCACTTAAGCCACTTGGAAGCCACTTGAATCCACTTAAAAGAGGTTTAAGATGATTTAAAGTGGATAGAGTGTTATCCAGAAATATCCTACCCCCTTGGTAGGATATTTGTGAGTTGGGGCCCACACGAGCCCTGCCGTTTCTTTCCGCTAAGTAACGCACCCGCGAAAACCCGTCATCATGAAAGTCAACTGACGCGTTTTCTTAAATTCTTAACAGACCATTTAATTGGGCGGTTTATTTCGTGAATTAAATGGGTTGTTTCTTTCGTTGAATTAATTCAACGAATTGATGGGTCGTTACTTACCTGTTTTCGTTTGTTGGCATATTAACAAAATAAGACCAACCTATCTTTTGAAGGATTGCTGGTTGAGAGGAATTCTTGAGCCTTCATCCTCCTTCGCGAAGAACGCGAAGAACGCGAAGAATGACGACCTCCGACGAAGAACGCCGAACCCGTGGAAGTCGATGATGCGACGTCGTGTTCCACGACGCCAACGTTTCCTCTCCCGCGACATTCTTCGACGACGTCCTTTAATCCGCAACAAAAGCCTTCGATCATCCATTGAGTTCGTCGACGCGACCTCCCTTTCTACGACGACGTCACGCCCTTCCGCGACGAGCAATTCTGCGAAGAACACTCACGCACGATGACAACGAGGTAGGGATTTTTGTTTTGGAAATGCCCTTTTTCCCATGATAGTTTCTTTAAAATTTAAAGAATCGTGAACAATTTTTTATTTTCTTAAAATTGTTGTTGCTCATGGGTTGAATAAAATTATCCCGCTGTTTTTTATCTAACGTGGAGGGTACGGGACAAACGAACACGGCCCGACAACCCTCCGCCGTTCTTCGTGTTTTTCGGATTTGGTGGGTGACGGCAAAATATGTTGCAAGGGAAATTTGGTGACCCCGCAGTGAAGAACGAGTCCAGGGAGGAGCAGCGGCGCAGACGGGAACAAAAACGGGCCACCGGAGCGACTCCGGCGGCCCGCGGAAGCCGGCACCGGCGCGGCGGCGCCGGCGGCCAGAGGCGGTGGCACCCCGCGGGTGTCGCGGGGTTGTCACGTGGCGCCCCCCCGGCTGTCTGGCCGACACCCCGCTGGTGCCGCGGGGGTGTCACGCGGGGCGGCGGCTCGCCCCGCGTCGGCCGCTCGGTCGAGCTGAGTCAGACTGGCCCCGGCCGAGCCGGACCGGTCCTGGCCGGGCCAGGCCAGGCCCACCGGGTCGGACCAGGGTCGGGTCGACCCAGGGGGGTCGGGCCGGGTCGGCCCGGACCCGGACGCCCCGTTTCGGACCGTTTTCGGTCAAACGCCCGTAACTTGAGCTACGGCCTCCGTTTGACGAGCCATCAGCGGCAACGCGATCCTTGGATCGAGACGGTCATTTTGGTATATTACACTCAAGGTTTCGGAGAACTTTGGGTTCGTCCAGGTTGGTTCGTACACGA
The DNA here is from genome assembly GCA_963277665.1 of Viscum album. NCBI lineage: Eukaryota > Viridiplantae > Streptophyta > Magnoliopsida > Santalales > Viscaceae > Viscum > Viscum album. The sequence goes on from OY728133.1 coordinate 1,679,673,378, forward strand.
AACCAAACGGGCCCTCAGAGCGGAAACGCTCATATCTTGAGCTACGGACGTCCAATCGACGTGCCGTCGACTCTGGTGGTTTCCTCTTAGTGAGATGAACCTTTTGGAATACTCCGCCCGAGGTTTGGGCGCAGGTGGGGTGCGGTCGGGTTGGTTTTGCCTTAAAACCCAACCAGGCCCCTGGGACAAAAATGCCAATAACTCTCAGACCGGGCGTCCGATTGACGCGCCGCCTGCGACGTTGAGTTCCTATTGACGATACGGAACATTTGGATACATCAACTTCGGACTACGTGTCAGTTGATGTATCAGCCTCTCGGCTCGTGGAGCGGACCCTCCGAACGAGCTTGCTGTGTGCGGGAACCCTAGTGCTGGCTGTGGCAACGTCGACTGTGCAGAGATTCTCAGTGGACTGCGGCGACGACAATGCGGAGATCCTCAGTGGACCGCGACTACTGTGTAGAGATTCTCAGTGGACTGCGACGACGACAGTGCGAAGATCCTTAGTGGACCGCGACGACTGTGCAGAGATCCTCAGTGGACTGCGACGACGACTGTGCAGAGATCCTCAGTGGACTGCGACGACTACTGCACTCAGTGATCCTACGTGGGTCAGTGCTACAGGTCCTGTGTGGGCCCGATCCTGTGTGGGTCCGATCCTGTGTGGGTCAGCGCTCAGCGGTTCTTTGTGAGCCAGCGCCTACAGGTCCTGCGTGGGCCCGATCCTATGTGGGTAATTGTGGGGGTTATCCACAGGTCCTGCGTGGGCCCGATCCTATGTGGGTCATTGCGGGGGTTAGTACCTATCGATCCTTTGTGGGTCCGACGACTTAGATGGATCAGTGATCATCTTTATCGTCATCCGAAGAAGTATACCTGTGTGAACTGAATCCTGTTTTACTTTCCTTTGTGGATTGTGTTGAGCTTCCTGTGTGGATTTACTGTTTACCTTCCTTTGTGGATTGTTTTGTGCTATCCTGTGTGGGTTTACTTTTCTTTCCTGTCTGGACTGGGTTGTGCTTGGGCTCAGGTGTTGGAGCTGAACGAGAATTGGTGATTTAGGTATATGTATGGGCATATACCTAAGCAGAGTCGGATGTTACTTCGTGATTGCATCTTCCCTTTGTTAATTATCCTTTCTGGATTTCGGGAGCCCTTCGGGGGTCTTGGGGTCCCTACTGAGTAGCTTATACTCACCCCTGCACGGGCTATGCCTGCACTACGTTGTGTTTGTTGCAGACGACGGACAACGCTGATCGTGGTGGAGGTGTGCGGAGCAGGACGGTACCTGGAGGAGGACCACTGGGTGGACGTGCTCGGGGCGGACGGCAGGACTCGAGGAGCAGTGGAGCTATCTGTACCCACCCTTTAGGTGGGATTTCCCAGTGGACGTCTCAGAGTAGCGGCTTTTACTTTTCAGTAGCTGTTTTTCCCTTCAGTTTTACTTTACAGTTGGGCTTGTATTTATGGCCCCTTTTACTTTCAGCACAGCTTGTTACAGTTTTTACCTAGTGTTTACTTTTCCGCTTGCTTACTCTGTGGTGCTTGTTTACTTTTCAAAGGCAATGCCTTCCCTTTTTGTTGGGATTTACGCCTTGGTGCTAGTCTCCAGCCCCTGGCCTATGGAAGGCGGGCTCGGGGTAGTCACGGCACGGGCCCCGAGGACGGGTCGTGACAATTATGATTGTTTCAAATATATTGTAATGGGAACCATTTATTTTCCATAGGTAAATCAATTTATGAAAGAAAATTGGTTATTATATGTGGAAAAATACAAGATTTTTTGTGTTATAATTATTATATGCTTCTTAAAAAAATTTTATGATGATGAGTTAGCTTGATATAGTTCATGATAATGTTTAATCCTGATATATGTCTTCAATACATTGGGAAATAGGATAGTGTTAAAAAGTTATAGGTTTCTCCAAAGAGATTGTTATAATTTATAGGGTAAGTTATTATTGGTCTCAACTACTTTGGTTTACCTGTTACAGATCAACACATATTTTAACTTTTACTCTTTTTTGTTTTTTTATTATAGTAAAACCATTCCAAAATGTATTTCTTGATTTCAAGGCACTTATCCCGACCCCATGGGGATTAGGAACACTCTTGGGGCCTTATGACGGGTCAGATCGAGTGCCTGATTTATGAATTATCAGGTTCATTTATAACATAAGTTGAGGAAAACTAGATTTTCAAATTCCAAAATGTTGAATTTGTGGGAATAAATGAAACTTAAATAAGGGTTTTAGGATTCCTAAAGAAAAATCTAGAAGTGTATCATCTTCTAAGAGCTAAAATTATCTAAGTAAAATTGAGGGGAACAGTGCACCATTCTTCTGTGTTAATTTTCTAGAGTATTTATGGGTGACTGACTTTAGGGAATAATTTTATTCTATGATAGAAAAAAGATGAATGTTCAATTTTATCACCATAAATTTTAATAAGCTGAATTTATTAAATGATGAATATCTAAATATCATAAAAAAGTATATGATAATGTTCGAATGAATAATATGAGTCTCTTTAAGATGAAAGAAGTTATACATATCTTGGGGATATGACAGAATATAATTTTCATAAGACAACTTGATGAGGATCAATATGTAACTAGATTCACCAATGGATTTGGATGGTTTCCTACGGTTCCATGGTGGTTTAATAAGAAGTAAAGAATTATATGTTATATCTAATTATAAAATTAGATAGAGTTGTATTTGGATGATAAATAATTTCTAATTGTCTAGAGTTATGGAAATATTGACTCTAACCTCTCACCAAGAAGAATTTAAAGGTCCCAATGGATAAAGGAATATAGAAGCTTGATCATACTGACATCATATGTTGTAAAATATTTAGCGTGGGAAAATAGAGAAGTGAGTTTTTCAATTTGAATGAATTGAATCCCAAAGCCTAGATGTTGGAACTGGTTCACTTAGATGTTTTGGGAACTTTTCCCATATGTTCTAATTATGGGTTACTTTACTTTGTGATATTTATTGATGATTCTATAATAAAATATGGGTATAAATTATGAGGAATAATTTTGATATTTTTATGGTTTACATTCAATGGAAATACATGGTAGAAAAGTATTATGGTAAAAATTTTAAATGCATAATGTCATATAGTGTTGGTGAATACAAAATATACTATTTATGAAACTTATATTAGAATAAGGGGATCAATATAGAGAAAACCATAATGTGAACACCATATAAAAATGGTTTAGATTAAATAATATAGAAAACATTTACTGATATGTCTCCAAGAAATTGGTTGCACTCCAAAATGTCTAAGGGGATTTGGGTAGAATAATTGTGCACAACTACACACCTTTTTAATAAAATTCCAACATCTACAGTTGGGTAGGAACTTTCGGATTAACTAAACTTCCATAAATGTATGAACATAAATTATCTCAATACTTTTTTATTATAGCTTATATCCTCATTGATACTCAGTGAGGATGGTGACTCATTATTGGTTGAAAATAATGAACATATCTTCTACAAGAAGGTAGTAGAAAGATAAAAATCTATAATATGGAAAGAAGCGATGAATTGTGAAATATATTCCATGTATAAAAACCATGTTTGGGTTCTAGTCGATCCACAAGTTGATTTAAACAATGTTGGATGAAAGTGGGTATTAAAAAGGAAACTGGACATGGAAGGAAAATGTAAAATCTATAAATCAATTCTAGAGGCTAAAGCATTTAAAAACATCAAGGAATTGACTACCATGAAATATTTTCACCAATTTCTTTGTTTAAATCCATCATAATTATAATTACTATAGCATCTTACCATGACTATGAGATTTGGTATATGGATGTCTAAAATACATTCCATAATGGTAACCTTCAAGAATATGTCTATATAACAAAACCAGAAGGGTCTGTGTCTTCAAGTGATGCCAAAAGAATTTTAAATTTGCACAAATCCATTTATGGATTGATGAAAGCATCTAGGTCATAAAACATTCGATTCAATGAATCCATAGAAGAATTTGGTTTCACTACTAATGAATGTTGGTCATGTGTTTATAAAATTTTTAGTGGGAATATGGTTTTTATCCAAGTAGTATATGTTGATGAAATATTACTTATTTTAAATGACATAAAAGTCTTACAATCTATTAAGGACTAGATAAAAAAGTGATTCTCTATGAAAGACATAGGTAAAGTAGCCTATATTCTAGGGATCAAAATTATTTCTGATAGATCCAATAGGCTTCTTGGAATAAGTTAAAGTACATATGTTGACCAAATAATTAATATATTTAGTATCAGATGATCCAAGAGGGAAATGGTTCCAGTATCACATGGTTAACAACTTTCTAAGAAAATGTGTCCTCAGACACAACATAGGAAAGAGAGAATGAGTAATAAACCATAAGCCTCAGCGGTAGGATCAATCATGTATTTCATCTTATGTACTATACTTGATGTTGCCAATGAACTAAGCATGGTAGGAAGATATTAAGAAAATCCATGAGAACAACATTGGTTTGTTGTTAATTATATCCTTAAATATCTCAGAAGAACTAAGGATATGTCCCTGATGTATTAAAGAGATGAGGAGATGGTTATTGAGGGTTATATTGATTCTTTTATTTAGAGAGACTATAATGATATGAATTCATAGACAGGATATGTTTTTTATCTCAACAGAGAAGCTATGATCTAGAAAAGTTCAAAGTATCAAGTTGTTCTGGATTTTATAATGGAGATTGAGTACACAATGGCTTCTGATGTATCCAAGTAAACCATTTGGATTTGGAACATTTTCTAAGAGCTTGATGTTGTACCTAGAATTAAAGGCCCTATCACATTGTATTTTGATAATACTATAGTGGCGGCTCTTACAAAAGAGTCAAGTTCACACAAATGAAAAAATCACATGCTCTGGAAGTATCACCTCTGGAGTGATTTATAACAAAGGGATGAAGTTGCAATGAGAATAGTACCCATGGAAGAGAATGTGGTGAAACCCTTGACTAAAGGTCTATCTCAGTAGAATCATGATTATCATGTGAGAGCTAGTGAAATAAAGGTTGTTAGAAGTTTTCTCTAGTGCAAGTGGGAGTCTATTAGAGTTGGTGCCCTAGAACCAACTTCTATATACTTTATGATAACATTTATTTATAGTTTTGAATATTAATAAACTACTTATCGCATTATGATTGTTCTTATTTGTAACATATTATGTGATAATTTCCCAAGAGTAGACGTCACACTAAATGGTCATAGCAGTTCCCCGCTATAATGAGAACCCAAAAGTTCTACGATGCTATTCTTAAATATATGTTCTATAGTCAGATGAAATCATTTTAGGGAAAAAGATTACATGCTATCAGGGTTGGGGGCTCATAGTACTTTAAGTCAACTTTTCATGGTTTACACCCTTGGTAATATCCAATAAGATTTTATGAGAATGGGATCCTTCAGTAGAAAACCCACATTTATATGTCTCGTCGGATGTTCGTATCTACGAATGTGTGTATTGGTCCTTAGAATTTAAGAATATTATAACTGGTATTATGAGTCATGTACATTGATGTATTAATGAAAGTCATGATGACAGATGTTTGTAGTGAGGTAGTTTATGTTGGGTGAATCATGAGTAATATTGAATTAATGAATAATATGAGAAAGGATTTATCCCTTCTTTTATTTAATGTAAGTTAATATTTTAAACCCTTTTATGTAAATGATATATTCTAAATAAATCCATGGTCAGGGTGTTCTATAGGAAAGTTATATTTTTGGAAATTCTAAAAAAGACACACTGAGCACATAGAATGATGGCACGGTCATGCAACCTAATAGATTTGAGATATTGTGATAAAGGGATTACATTACACAATAAGCATTTGTATGAGGTATTATGTCATTGTGGCATTAACTTCTCTCTCAATTGATGCATTGGCATGTTTCTAAATGTTAACCTTGGACTTTAGTTTACTTAACCTAATGCCACTGAAAAAGAGGCCTAGAGGGTCACACACTAAGTGTATCGATAATATCAATTAAATAATATATTATTATTTTTTATTTAAAGAGTTGAATAAATATAATTCTCGAATGTGTTTTAATAATTATTCATGTTTTCTTGATCTCATTTATTTTTTCACCAATTATTTGAGATAATATAATGTGAGAAGAATATTTAATAAATATTTATTTTATATTTAGCGAATATAATATTTATTTATTTATTATTGAATAATTTTAATATATTTATTTAATAAATAAATAGAAATTATATAAGGTTCGACAAATATTACAGGGGAATTAAGGACTTTAATTTTAGGTTCGGTGAGAAAATAATAAATAATGAATATTATTTGATTATAAAATATTTAATAATAATTAGAAAGTTAAGAACATGTTTATAAATAATATTATTATTATTTTCTAACATGGTGTTTTCTCTATGATTAAATAAAAAATTAAGGTCGCTTGTACAATTATTTTTTTTTACACTAGAAATATATAAACCTAGTTATGTTATTTTCTCACGAGAAAAATTCATTTGTTTGGGTTGTTCACAAAAAAAATTGAGGAATTCTCTCAAACCCTTGGGATAGTTCTTCTCCAAGATCCCTACCAAGGATGAGGATCAATCATCCTCCACAAGATCAGGGAAAATTATTTGGAATAAATTCTCAGATCAATCAAATTCAGACGATGCAAGCACAATGTTCTATCGTGCTAGCACCTAGAGATACTTTTAGTAATTTCTGGAGATTTCTAAAACACGTGTGGATCACCTTTATAGGGAATCTGCATTTGATTCCTAAAATGCAATGATGGTACATCATAGATCTATTTTCAGATCCATCAAAGAAGAAAGTATTCCATTAAGTTAATTCTTATTTAATTAAAATAATTATAACTAATCTGTGATGATCCCCTAACTCTAGTTTTGGTGTGATTCATGTTTTTTGTCTTCATTGATTCAATTATATTAAACACAGAATTTATCATCATTTAGATCTAGTATTTTTCATTGAACATGGAAAAAAAAGTTAGGAATCACCCATTGCACGCTTCTATTGCTCCTGGAACCTTCAATTATAAATTCAATAAGTTTATGATACATGAAAGACTCAAAGAGTGAATCATAGACCATTGTTTCTTCCAAAATATATGGGATTATGGGACTTACATCATACTTATACTATGCATGGATGATATGTTTCTTGTTTGATCATAAATTTGAAGGGTATGGAATCTAAAACATGAATTGTCTAGAAGGTTCAAGATGAAAGACTTCTGATAGGCCAAGATGGTATTACGAGTAATTATTGAGAGACATAATAGAGCATGAACATTGGTTATATCTCTTAGAGACAATTTGTGGATTCTTATTGGATATTTTCGAATGGATGAATGTAAACCATCCTCGACTCTATTGGGAAAACACTTAAAACTTTATAAGGAGAAGTTACCCAAAATGGAGAATAAAGTCGCATATATAGAAAAGGTTTTCTCAAATCAGTTAAAGGAAGACTTATAAATGTGATGATTTTTATATGATCATACATTTCTTTTAGAGTGGGGTGTAAGTTTATTCATATCATGTTCTAGAAATGAACACTTCATATATGGGAAATTGATCATCCTTTACTTGAAAATAATGAATGATAAAAAACATTTTTTTGAAATGGATGATTCAATAAGTGAATATATTTCTCTTGACCTTTCTATTGATTATGACACAATAAATTGCACAATAAGATTTTTTTTCATATAAAGGAATGATAGTCAATTGGATGTCATAGTTGTAATAGATTTTTACGTTGAGTAAAATGAAAATAGAGTATGTTTTTTAAAATAAGTAGGGTAGGAGATAGTTTTGTTGATGTAATTTCTAAAGGAGTTTGAAAATGTTAAGAAGGTATAGGTTTATTCTATGATAATCATAGTGTGATTCACTTGGTGGGACTCTTATGTTACATTAATGAATGAATCTTATTGATTTGAAAACCCACTTCATCTAGAACATTCTAGAGGATAAGGATTTGGTGGTATAGAATATAGACAGAATCCAAAATCCACTTGACTTGTTCGACAAGGTTTTAGTTTTTTAAATTCTAATTAAACATGGTGCCTCAACTAGACTTGGGTGAACAAAATAATAATGGAGAATAATACTAAATATAGATAGAGGACGAATTTTTTGTTTTTCTAAGTGTTGGAGTGTTTCAAGAAGGTAATGTGAAGTAGTATTCAAGTTATATATTTTTAGGATGTATGCCCATATTTAGTTCACTATGATTAGGTGATAAGACATTAGATATCTCTATGATATAATCTTACTTGAGTCTCAAGCAGCGGTATCAAACTCTTCAAAAGAAGATGGTACTATTCAAAGGAATTGTACACTGGTGATGGTCTAGAAGAAAGAATAATGTAAGTTACTATAAAATATATCTTGTAAATTTCAACAAAAAAAAGGTCAATTTTTCTAAGTCTACTGGAGACAAATGGTCAATATTATAATTAGAGGGACCACTATAAATGTAGGTGTTTTATGCAACATGGATGAAAACAAAAGTGTTTCTCTCATCGATATGGGGAACCTCCTCTAAAACACATAAATTTTAGTGTCTCTTTATTTTTATAACTAGAATGTTTATAAGGTTTTGAATTTACTTGATTTATAAGTGAGGTTCATCATTGTGCAGTGGTTAGGGTGTGAGGCTTCCTATAGTTTAGTACACTCAGTTGATGGAATCTTTCTGGAGAGCCTGGGAATTTTCATTGTGGGTGTGTTCTGATAGATTAATTTTTAGTAAAGTGTATCCAGATATCAAAAAATGTATATAGGGACCTTTCTAATATATATTTCATCACAATAAATTATCATTTAATGATTTATTGAACTAGAATAATATTCAAATCATTAATTATTCTTTTAACAAGCTATCATGTTTGAAGGTTTAGAGTTGATAACCTTACCCTTAGAAGAATAGAAATTATTCTAAATATTACTTATTATATATTTTTATTATTAGTTATCTTTGATGACTCGTATGGTTTTAAGTAGATGAAATTTAAACTAATATAGAATGAATTAGTTATTGTGCTTAAAAACTTTCCTGGTACTATAGAGATTTTACTTAATGGTGAAAGTATGTTTGTATCTCATAAGCTTCTAGAAATTTTTGGAGTGTTCAACAGAAGTAAGGTCACAAATATAATTTTATAGATAAGTGGGAAAATCCATAAAATAAATAATTTAAATTTGGAAATTATGATAATATTCCAGTGGGTTAAATGGTTTCTTGTGCCTAGGAAATGTGATTGAGATTGTAAAAATTCAATATCTTTAAGAGTAATAATTTTTCCTAAGTATAATAATTTATAACTTTGTGAATTTTATATGGGGATAAATTGAAGTGGTTTTCATCAGGATGGTGAAATTAAAATTGTTAACATATTCCCTAATATTAAACCAAATTCCATTGAAATCTGTAGTTAAATAAAGAGTAAATGATTTTATATTTTTAAAAAGATAGAGAGAATCCCCTTAGAATGTTGAGACCATATCATATATGAAGTTGTCTTATCATCCAGATGATAATAAATTTTTTGAAAATGTAATGATGCTTTATCTTTAGTAGATACCCAACCATAGTATTAGAAGAGTGAAAAATATGTTATAGAGAAGAGTATGAATACATAAAACAAGAATAGAAAAACACTCAAAGTTATTACGAATGATAGATGATATATCAATATGAATATGAAAACATCATAAGATGCTCCATCAGAATACTAACAACATGAGAATCATGGGAAGGATTCTTATCAATATTGATCAGATGAAAAGTTTAAACACCCTTATTGAATAGTATAAGTATGTTCAGGAAAATAAATTATAAGAAATTGGGAAGAATAAAGAGAAGAAGGAATATAAAAATCTATATTCTAAATTTGAAATGTAAAAATAAAATAATAGAGAGAAAAAAAATTTAGACTGATAAATCCTCAATAGAAGAATAAGTATTCTTTAAATATAAGGGGTACCAGGTTGTTCTGCCACTGGTAACCACCAGATAATCTATTAGATTAGTCTAACAGTTCCCAAAAAGGAGGTTGAAATTTATAAAAGGTAAACCCTGTAAGGGAAATAGTTTTTTAAGAGAAGTTGTAGAGGACTCGTCTTTTGACATTTACTCACCCCCAATACTTATCAAATATAAATTTACTACTTTAGATGAAGTTAAAGTGATGTTTTTTGGGACACCACCACCAACACCTCTATAAGAAGGATTTTCCTTATTTGTTAAGAGTTCATTGTCATCTTACAGTTCCACTAAGACGTGAACTTTAGTAGAATAAGAGTATAAAAATAATTCTATATTCAATAATGCCTAGAAATATATGGGAACTTCTATGGAAGATACTGCTAGTTATAGAGAATTGGTGGATGATCAGATAGTTGAAAATAATACAACCTAAAAAGGTGCAGTATGAAATGGTATTAATGTTGGAAGATATGAAGAAGGGAAATATTCCGATCATGTACTCATCCTGAAAATTTTTCTTGTAGATAAATACCAACCAAAAAATAAAACTAAATCTTAAAGGGATTATTCATTATCGTAATGGTATTCAATAGACAACACTTCCAAGGATAGTTGAAGAAGTATAATAGTAGATAGGAATCTAGGTAATATAGCTAAACAAATGATAAATATTTTTAAGGATATTTCAATTACACATTATATAGACTCAATTATAATTCATCATTAGGTTTTTTTTATCATCAAGTATGTCCAAAGTTTAAAAAATCATTAATCAACAGACTAATATGAAAGTGAACACGAAACATTTCAACGAGGACAATGAATTTCATTTATCATTGAGAAAATTAAGAAATATGAAAATATTTTGGATAATAAAATTCAAAATCCATTGAAATTAAATTCCATTCTTATAAAGTATCTTAATAAATCCCTTATTAATGTTTATCCCCAGGATAAATAGCTGAAATAATAGGAATGAAAGATGGAGGACCAAGAATATAAACGTAAAGGGATATAGAAGATATTGATGGTACATGATCAAGATCTGGAAAATTTGAGTAATGAATTAAAGGATTAAAATATTTCATTATAAGGGACCAACAATAGGATAATAATTATAGAAAAAGATGATGGATAAAACTCTTATAAAATAATATATTCATAATTTATTTTTCCATTTACTTCAATGACTATATAAATTCAATTTTGAATATTTTGTTTGATAGTTTAATTTTCGACATAGGAATAGTATTTACTATCTTTTTTTGGTACTATTGTTTTCATATTAATATCTATGATGGTATAATAATTATCAAGCACTAATAAATTTTTATGTTATTAAAAATTATTTCTTATAGAAAATCACTAAAAAATAGACATCCTAGTGGGATAAAGTTTAAAATATAAATATCATCAAGATGTTAAACATAGGTGGAGTATACCATGGAGTTAAATGAATTTCTTACATTTCTATTATATATTGTTCTTTATTTTTTTCATTAATATATTTTGGAAAACTACTAAATAGAATTATATAGAATAAAGTGGGAGCACATTTTTTCCCTTATTCTATTTTTACCATGATTTTAATGTTTTTCCATTCTATTATTTTTCTTTTTGAGAATTAAAAAGTGGTTGAGTTTATTGAATGGAAATTTTTCCTTTTTTAAAGGTTAGTTTTTTGTTAATGATAAATTTTTGAGTTGAATCTTAAAATGGATAAATATCATCTCAAAAAAATTATTGGACAACATAACAAGTTTCCAATTAAAAATTTAGTCAAAACTAAATATTTCCTTACATGTCTACTAATTCTTTAAAATGTGGATATTGTTAATTCAAAAAACAATTGTATTTCATTTGTTTTTAAAATCACAATACACTTAACAAAATTCCAACTTAATTTTTTTTATGTTTTTGAAGTATAGATTTATTAAGTTATTTTGATGAATGGTGAATGTCATAGATCTATCTATATCTTAATACATTTCGGATCATCACTAATATATTTTCATAAAAATTAGTAAGATATGATGGCATTTAGAGTTACTCACATCAAATATGGAGTTCGAAGTTGTATCCCTTGTATGATGGAAGGTCATATTCAATGCTTTTTCAAATGAATCTGAAGAACTCAGAATCTAACTACTGGAGTTTATTACAACAAAATTATATAAATTGAAACCAAGGATTTTTGGAATGGAAGAATATAAAAATTTAATGATTAAAAAACTTCTCGGAAAGCTTTTGATTATGTTGAAGTCTACAAAAACTTGCTTCAAAGAGAGATTTTATTTTTATTTTTCTTTTAGTAAATTTTTCTAAAGATATTCATATTGAGATGATTTTATTGTAATGATATTATTATTTCCACTGTATTAATTAATTGTGTGATACTTTTTGATCAAATAGATTATGAGGATAAAAGAGAGATTGTGTGATCGCTGTGATTGAGGGATTCATGGAATTATAGGGATAAGAAAACATAGCCCTTTTAATTGGGTTATAGTCTATGAAGATTAGGGTGCTTGAGCTTTCCCATGCCTGATTAGTGTGATTGAGGGATTTCATGATTAGGGATACAGAAACCATATGATGGGTTTTTTCAATCAAAGAACTTTTAAGTAGAGAAGTGGGTTACATAGGATTAGATTTATAGATACTCCTACCACATTGGATAAAATTGTTAGATTATTGTGGATTGGAATTGGATCGGTAAGAATACGCTTTTGGTGTATCTCAGTTGTTACTGAATAATTTAAGAATAATTTTTATATTAATTTGTTTTCATTTCAATTTTTTATGATTAATGTTTTATCATATGTTTTTTATATTCTGATATAATTAATTCCACTTCATTTATATTATTTACATTGATATATTTAGTATTGATAAAAAAATTATCCAATCAATTTAATATTTGAGTCAGATGAAAATTTTTTGTTTGTTTTTAATATAACTTATTACCTTCTTATAGTGCATAACCTAATTTATTTTGGACTATATTGGGAAAAAAATCTCTAATTCCTTACCCTAAGTGATAGGGTGTTGGTTTGAGATATGGCTTTGAGCCCTAACCTTTAGTGATAGAGACTTGAGATGAGACATGGGGATGATACCTCACCCTGAGTGATAGACTGTTGTTTTGGGACATTATGATAGCCATTCACTAAGTTATTGGGTATCAACTATACATTAAGAAGTATCTATGGTATTATATGAATCTTGATACCTGTATGGAGATGAAATAGTTGTGGTTGGGGTTTATGGCTTCTTGATAATCACACATTTACATGAAATTTATATATAGTTGCTTGATTAATATTTTTCAATGAATTCACTCATATGTGTTATCCAAACCAGTTCTAAGGACCCATTATTGGTGTCTTTCTAGGTTTTATACTCACACCATGCATGGTAACACTAGTGCCTATGGAGATTTTATTTTTAGGGATCCATGTAAGGGGAAGGTTCCTATGTCATTTTATAGAGTGGCTAGAGCTTTTTATGGATGGATAAGAGACTAAGATATACAGTAGGATAATATTTTAGTTATCCTAATTATTATTTTATTCTTTTTATTATTGTCTTTATTGACCAACCGCATGTTGGGATCACTCTTTACTATTAATTTATGAAATACATGGGTTTATTTTAATATTTCTCAGGATGTTATTATATAGATGGTTTAATGTAGTTATTATATATAATATAATTATTTTTTATTACAAATGGTTATTTAATATTGATGGAATAGTATCCTGAAGGTATAATCTCTCACCCCTAATCGGTAACATATTTTATATTGAGATGTGTATATGAGGCCATATGGAACTACAGATCAAACCCAGTGAACTGAGATAAGGCAATGCAACATGGTATCAAAGACTATTTTTATCTTGTTATTTATTTGGGACTAGGTATATTGGAGATAGGAAGGTAATAAATTAACTGGGAAGTTATGAATCTCTTGTGAAAACACATGTATATTAGACACTAGAGTTACTATGGAGGTGGGGATTTCATTTATTTTTTTGAGTTTGTGATTTCATACCTTTCCTTGTGAGATATTATGATATTATAGTTTATTGGTTTTTACTTTTTCTCATGGTGCTGAGAGTAAGTCAATACATGCATCCACTACTATAAAATAACCCTATAACCATGGTTATAAACTAAAATTATATTCTATAAATACATAGTTATATCTTATAGTGATGATTTTTTTACCATTCAAGTAATGTCCAAAAAGATAGGTCTATAGTCACAATTTAAAAAAATAATCTGACTTTAGGGGATATTTATTCATGATTCTTCATAATCATTACTATATATCTCTTTGTTAAACCCAATCGATGTTGAGTTGTATTTGTTATCAATAAAATTGAGTTCAATGATCATGATGTCAAAATGTATTGATGCAGAAAATATTGGAATGAATTTCATATATCCATTCCAGTTGATATGAAGAAGGTTAAAGTTCCAAAACTAGATTCCATCATGTGCTGATTTGAATATGATTGAACAATATCCTGAATCTTGAAGATTTAAATGAACTCCACATTATTTATTATACCAATGAAATTTTGTCAAAAAGTGGGAAGTTTCAAGGTAGATACTACCATTGGAAAATATATTAGAGATACATCCACATGTAAAATAAATTTGGATGAGTTACTCCTAATATTGGATAAAGATTCAACTTTTTTTAATGGTTGTAAAAGATAATTGAAGTGTAAAGGTTCTACTAGATGTTTTAAAGAGAATAATATATTTGATAATATTTGATGAATTTTTCTCATCTAGTGTAAAGAATACTGAATATTTATGTCCTTATAAAGAAGTTAGCTTTGAAATACCATCCTAAGTATTTTTATTTGATGAAGGACGTACTTGGATGATGCCTAAGGAAGAGTAAAATTTAGTTGAGACAATAATAGAATATTGGAATACTCTAAGAATTATTTATATATATATATAAGTAATGGAATATATTTTGGTGATTGTTGAACATTATTTGAAGTTATTCCTATGTGATTTGAAGTCTTTGAGTTGTTTTCAGTTAAATTGAATTTGCATGAGCACCACCATTGGTAGTGGGGTGGTAGGGGTGAGTTGAAAGTTTCAAGGTCAAGTCCCCGAGGTTATGATTTACTCCAATTTTCATCCTTTGGTTGTGTTCCATGGTGGTGGATGTAATTGACCAAGTATAAATTGAAGTTTCATGAGTTAAGAAAATAATATGTTTCTAGATGTAAAATTGTATATGTTTAAAAGATCAAAAGTCGAGTTGATAAACATGGATAATAATTAAAATATTCAGTATCTAGAGGATAGGAAGGATAAATTGGAAAATTCCCTAAGAAGTTCTCACTATGATACTTAAGAATAAGTTTCTGGATACCTAAAGGTTATCATTTACATGTGTGTTGGTACTAAAAGATCTAAGGACTTGACAAAGTAAAGACTTGTTGAAATATATATATGGGTTAAAAGGGATCAAACATAATAGTCTTACTATTGTGGATACTAGAAATATTCAAAAAGGAAAAAATTTATGTCGATGCATAAAGGTATATTAGAATTCAGAGACTGAGAATTGGAAAAGTCGTGGAATGCATTATGGTAAATTCACTTATGTATAAAGGTAGTTTAAACCTTATAGAGTATAAAATTGAAAAATTATTGAGTCACCCTATGATATATAAGGGTTAGATTCTAGATACATAAATGCCCTCACTAAGAAGATTAAAATAATTTAGAAAAGACCTAAGACATACTATGAAACATAAAACCCAAATATATAATATATAAGAGTCATCATAGTTCAAAAACAATACATAAGAGCCTATATGAGTTACAAATTTATAATTTAGAAAATTATGGAGCTACACTATTATATGTAAAGGTAAGGTTATCAATAAAATAAATTCATCACGGGGTCAAACATGATATATAATGGTTATTCCTTTGCAAAAAATCTGAAATTTCCATAATAAAGCTTTATAAAGAATGATAAATTATGATTATATTGATTTTTTATTCAAATAATAATCATCATGATGATTTTAAGTAATATTTGATTCAAGAATTTGTTTTTAGTGATATAGAATGAAGAAAAATTGGTTATGCACCAAGGAGGAGAAGATCACACTCTGAAGCTATCTATGGCTATAAACCAAGTCAAATATGGTTATGGAATTTTCTATACAGTCACACTGTGATGATATAGACATTTCATGGTATGTTATAAAGAGATTATTGTGAAATTCTTTCAAATCATTACAATTCCTCTTCATGTTATTAGGTAGACATGGAGAGAATAATGCAAGTACCATGGAAATAATGATGCAATATTTCTAGATATTTCTGGAGATTAAATACCGAGTATTCATGTATATGAAAAAGAAAATATGTCTCTAAATTAAATGTGTTTAATAACAAGGATCGTTAAAGGTTGAAGTAATAAGATTGAAGTTTTTTATATTCATTTTAAAACAATATCCATGTGAATTGTTGAGAATATAAATAGATGAACATAAAGAAAATAATATATGATTTAGAAAGAAATTATGATGTGATTATTCTAAAAATACTATGTGTTGAATAATAGAGTGAACCAATGTTTTGGTCATCCTAAATATCCTTTGTATAAAAATAATAATATATTAATCCTTGAGTGTAAATAGTACATCTCTATGCTTTGAATTAGAAAAATAAGAGAGTGATATCAACCTTGTTTTCTACTAATTATCATTAAGGTCATAAAAAAGAAAATTGTGAAGGACATATTATGATTAATTAGGTCATAAGAATTGATTGAGAAAAAATGTATGATATTTCAAAAGCTTCTAAGAATCATGATATGGCCCTTGATATTGCTGCATATCTGACGAAAGAGATCATATTCATATTTTCCTTAAGATACATGAGCCTAGGTTGTTGATTATATTTCAAGGAGGAGCCATCCAAAATTATTATCCTATATAGAAAGTTCTAATTTCCACTAGAACTTGAAAATGACAAGTTGTAAATTCCATTATACTTAATTATTGATAAGAATAAAGCTTTAAGGACACACCCTTATGAGAGCCTCATCTTGATAATAAAAAAGAATTTGTGTGTGCATGGGATGACAACCATCATATAATAGAGATATAGTCATCTTCATAAAAGGTGAACCCTGATATCAAATCTTGGTGTTATTTGTTGTGTTTTTGCATATTTACTCTTTCTTACATATTGGATAAGGTCTTAAGGTGACAAAAGAGTGATATATTCATTCATCAAAAAGGTGTGTAGGTAAGAGACGTGAATTATTTTATATTGGTAATAATTAAATTCCACTAATTCAACCCCAGTGTACTACACTGAACCTAGTGTAATGTCAATTAGTATCAGACCTATAGTACCACCTCTAATTAGATTCTCAATAATATATATTTCAAGATATTTATGTTTTGGGCTTCTTTTAAAATTGATTATGATGTGAAGACCTGGTGGATATGTTTCAATAACTGATTTGGATTCTATCTCATAGAGAAATTTTAGGAATATAAATAAGAAATATATAAAAACAATGAATAATTCATCCCTCACATGAAAAGAGGAAAAAAATTAACTTTTAAATGCTATAATCATGAAAAAAATAGATATATCATGGAAGAAGAAGATCTAGTGGGAAAATCCACTATTAGGAAGATGGAAAATAAATAACCTCATTTATTTTACAATCCTTACATGAATAAGAGGTAACTAATATTTCTTATCAATATTATCCTCTAGATAATCCAAGTACATTTAGGTAAGATCATCTTTAAAAATAATTGAATGATGATTTATATTTTTTATTGAGAAAAAAACTTATATAATGTTCCTAAAAAATCATTTCTGTATATTTTCATTCAAAAACCTATAAAATGAGATTACCCACAAATGAGATGAATTTTAAAAGTGATTGATAGAACTATCACAGAAAGTAACTATGATTATATATCTCATAAAACAATGTAGGTATTTTAATGATAGAATAAAGATGCTTAAATAAAAGTGATCCAAAGTTGGAAGAGGTTGAATTTATTCAATCCTAAAGATATAAAAATCTATATAAAGTTTTGAAGAGAAGTTCCATATAATTTCATGGTTTCTAAAACCTTTAAGTTATGTTTTCACTAGGTCTTCAGTTTTCATGGGGGTGTATGGAGTCTTATTTTCTCTTAAATCCTTATGTTTGGTCTTAGTAACATAATAGAATGTTGGTATCACAATAATGGGTTGGATCATGGTACCAGGTGGGATCATAGTATATGGTTTGTCTCAAGGTAGTAGGTTGTTCTCATGATATCAGGTCGGTCTCATGGTAGCAGGTTGGTCCCACAGTTGTAGGATTCCTTATCATTGTAGCAAGATTCCTTCTCATTGTAGTAGGATTCCTTCAGATGGTATCAGGATCCATTCTCATGGTAGAAGGATTAATTCTCAGAATATTAGAATACCTTATCATATTATAAGGTTGGTCTAACAATAACAAGTTTCAATTTTTCAAAATTTCAAAATTTCTTGTTTTTACTAGAATGTTATAAATATGAATTTTTATCATAACTATGGATTTAAAGCCTTAAATAAGGGAAATTAAAGGTTATCTAAAAGAGTATATTTATATCCTTGGTTTTTTAAAGTCTAAATATTTTAAAAAAATTATTCTACATGTAAATTAAATGATAATCAAACCTTGATATTTATTGGGAAAATTGTATCTTGTATCTTAAAGGAATTAAACCTTTGTCATTTGATATCTTCCTTGATTTATTCAAGTTTGTATGAACCAGAACCCTATTAGTGGATCTTGAAGAGAGTTTTATATCTACAGGAACCAAATTATTTGTATTTTTGTATTCCATAGTTGGTTTGGAACTCTGTTTTTTAATAGTATTGAGTATTATTTGAGGTGGCAGAATGTTATCTTTCATTTTCCTCATTCACTATAGAAGTTGAAAGGGTGTTTAATCCCTTGTATTTGAGACATCCATGCATATAAATAATCTTCTCTTCCACTATGTTTTAAATTTAACTTGGTTAGAAACATTCTTTTTATGTATGGGATTCATTGTTTCTTCAATTTTAAGTTCAATCATAAATTTATCACGATTTATCTAATTGGGTAAAAGTGGAATTAACCATAATGAAGATTAAATTGGATTAAAGAGAAGAATTGAATTTTTTGTAAGCAATCACATGTGTTTTATGTCGTGTTAATGGTTTTAAACTTATTTGATAGATAGTGTTGTATCTATGTTTATACTATGGATTGTCATTGTTTTTAAGATTATAAAATTGATAAATAACATTAACTTGGTAATTCTTGTTAAATAAAATGATAAAGAGTCATGTTTGACTATTTAAATCTGGTATAACTTTTTCGATAAATAATACATAGGAATGTTTAAATGAAATCATTTTTCTTTATAATTTTAAGAAATTAGAAGTTCTGTTTCAGTCATATTTAAATAATTTAATAGTTGTTAATAGCCGATGACTTGGGTTTCCTATAGTTTTAACATGTGATAAATGAATTAGTTAATCAAATATGTTAATAAATTTATTGTTTGATAAAAATAATTGTTTAGGGCTGAGTGAGACTATTTTCTTGTAAAGTCTAGAAAACATGGTTTTTAGGGCCTAGATTCCCTACTAACTACTTGTTTTTACCTTTCCACCTTGTGTGAATACTTAATATGTGAGACTTTCTATATGTAATAATGTGAGCCTATGATAGCCGATGGTTGATGAGGATAGGCAGGGAGGCCCAGGATTGTAGAATAAGTTAGCATTTATGATGGACTGATGCATGGTGATATGCATGAAGGTCTCACGTATGTCCCTGATACAGATGTAATAAATTTAAGATGGGATTTCCTATTGTTGATGTGATGAAATATAGAATGTTTTCTGGTCAATATATATTCATAAATATTCAGATGGATGGGTTGAATGTTTTTTCATTCCTTTCCCCACTACTTAACATAGCTAGTTGTACTTATTTTATGTGACTTCTTTTTTGGTAGATTATGAGGAGTCCTATAGTACCTGAAATTATGGAATGATAATGAATATTATATGTTTTAACCCATGGGGTTTGTACTTGGATGTAATGCTAAATGATTATAACTCTTGAAGGACCATGGGATTAGTTTGATTATTCTAAGAGGGTATAGAAATGGCTAGTAACTACTAAAACTGATATATGTTTAAAATAAATAATTAATTGAAAATTATTTTGAAATAATTTTGTGCTTATAGTATATATAGTCCTTAGAAATAGTAGTTGGGTGTCCAAGAGATAGTAGCTGTAGTTTTGATTTAGGCTTGGAGGTATCCCATACTGTGGTTGGGAGATATATGTATATTTCTATGTTATGTGATTTCATAAACTATACCACTCATGTTGGTAAGAAAATCGACACCCGATGGACTCTCGAATAGTGTTTTCCCCAATATCTAGGTTAGTGAGGAACAAATGGATGATTACCCCCCTCTTTCCTTGCATTATTCTCTGAGAAGTATTATTTTTCTAGTATGGATGGTAGTTATATCTCCCATATATGTGTGTATTAGGATATAATTTCTTGTAGTTATTTCACATATATGTATCTTCAAATATAGTATCCAATAGATTATTATAGTTATTTTTTTTATAGGATGTGATGGGTTGAGTAATAATATATGATTTATAGGCTATAGTGGCTCCCATAAACTACTTAGTTACTATCTAGATATATGTATGATCTGATGCACAGGGTGAAACATATTCGGTGGTGATGAGATGATGTGATTCACAAGATTAATTATTTGTTACATTTACCTTGTTTTCTTTAGACATGATTATATTTGAAGATATATGGATTGAGAAGTATGATGTTGGCGCATAGTGGATAACCAGTGGGGAAGTGGTAGAAGGGTATTTTATTTGATATTAAGTTGGATATTATATTATATATTATATGAGATACTTGGTGAGTGATCATTGGTGAGGTTGGGAACTTAACATACCTAATTGGGGATGAGTTAGTTTTACTTGTTGTTCACTGGGATTTAGTATGATTTTATTATCTTTTTCTTGAGAAACATTGGTAAGGATACAATAGAGTATAATTTTTATGCTCACCCTAAAAATATACTAACTATTTTTTAGGATTTCAAGAGATGGTTGGGGATAAAGTTGGACTTTACTTGATCATGGTGTTGTTCATGAGAAGTTTTGGATTTGAGGTCACTGTTGGGGATTTACTTTTGGGTGCTTATAGTTTCTTTTATAGTTGTTTACTTAGTAAGAAAATAAATACATGTATTAAGATATTTTATTTTATATTAAGAAGTATTTTTATGGTGGATTTATATTATCTATTATTACTCATGTTCTCTTAGAGGGTAATGCCTCTCATTTGTGTGTATTATATATCATCTAAGATTATCACCAACCTATGGTCTATTAGAGGTAGTATTCAAGAATCACTATCTCCCTTCTCTCCATTCTGGACTAGGAGGGGTGCCTTTGGGGGAGGGGTCATAGTAGACTAGTATAAAAGGATTAGTTTGAAGGATATGATAGATTTAAGAGGTTTCCACTGCTGTGGAATGTATGGATTTTTATAGAAACAATGTCAGCTGAGTCTAGTAAGAAATATAAACAATGTAGATTGAATAATATAGAGGTATTTTGGCCCGACTATGGTCCAATTCATAAAACATTAAGTTTAATGATCCTACTACGTAAAGTGACAATAGATAAAGAGTATAGATATAATATCCCCAAACTCAAACTCCTAAATCCAGTGCTAAAAAAATAATCTTACATTTCTCACATTAATACCAATAAATGTGGACTCATTTAAACCATCCAAAACATACAACGAAAAATTGAAATATTTAATCACTTAAATACCTAACAATATTTTAGGTATTGAGTTTTAGAGAATTAGGAAAAACTCTTACATAACAGTGCCCATGTCTTAAAAAGAATATTATTCCCACTATACATAGTTTTTCTTATTCCACATTAAGTCTATAACATCTCCCATAAAATTATTCTCACAAAAACCTTTCTAGACATAAGTCATTTAACATCATTGACCATAACCCATGGAAAAGAAACATATTAATGGTGATCTCAACTGATCTGTAAGGGTAATCATAAGTAATAATAATTGAATGTCATCGATGAGCATAAAATAAGCATAAGGGTATGATGACATAAAAAATTAAATGTTAATAAGATAAGAGAGTCCATACCCATAAAATTTGGATCATAAATATTGATACATGGTATAAATATTTAATAATCTAAGGAGTCATAATAATCAATAATCATGAGCCATGTGATATCAATTGTGATCAAAGGAGACATTAAAAATCATATAAATCATAGAAAAAATATATTAGTTTCTTGGAACATTATCTTCATAACCCATGTTCAACCATATTAGAAATAATTAGAGCCCAGTTAAATCCTTAGGATAAACCTCCCTGGCTAACTCTATGCTTCTTTCCTATAAATATAAGGAACATAACCCAAGGTATTGGAGATCTATATTAGGATAACATATAATATAATATGTATCAAACTAACATTCCATATAATTTATAGTAGTATCACCCTTTATATAATATATTTTAGTGCTGACCTTTATCATAAACAATTTTCAAGAACCATAACATAATCATAATAAATGAAATATTGTATTTTTTCAACATAAAAATAACCATTGTTCTTTCTTAGATTGACCTTACTATGGAGAATAAATGGGTTCCATGAAAATATCTCTAAAATAATCATAATCTATACAGATTAATAATAAGGATAGAATCATTAAAATATATACCTAGTATATCATAATTAAAATCAAGTTTTGTTGTCTTCTGTGAATAGAAATACCGTAAAAATATCTTTAAAAATTTTTTGAGGAAAATACCCTTTCCTCTTTGAAAATCACTTTTCAAAAATAAAAATTATAAAAATAGTATGAAAATAATTTTAATTGAAAATAACCTTGGAATAATATGAATTAATATTAAAATAAAATGATGGTCAGGATGGTGGTAAAATCTTTTCATTTCAAAAATGATAAAAATAAACATTATTTTTGTAAAGAGAGTTAAAAGTGTCCCAGGTAGAAAATAATAAAAAATTTCATTTTAAAAAATTTTAAAAGACTTTAAAATATAATGGAAAATATTTTTAGGAAATCATTTTTTTAAAAAAAATAATATTTTTGAAATAATATAAAGAGCATATAGGAAGAGTTCTATTAAATTTATTTAAAAACATTAAAATAATGCTTTTAAAGAAAACCCCTTCACAACCTTCTAACACCAAGAACATCTAAAAAAATATAAGAAGGAACATAAAATACCATGACTATAAAAATATTCCTGATATTATATTTCAAGATTTAGTGTAAACACTTTAAATTAATATAGGTTCATCAATAAAAAATATCTCAAAGAAGAAAGTTTGAGATGAGAAACCCTTGCATCTTGGGAAATAAAAGAATAAAAAATCCATTGAATGAAGTAATATAATATTTAATATATAAAAAACATAAAATTAATGAAATAATTTGTTAAAACTCATTAACAGGGAAATAATTATACCATATAAAATAAATCATAGGGATAACATGAATTATATCTCAAAGAATTGAAATTAATACCATAAAAACCTTTATAAAATTCATAACATTTCAATCAATATCTTATGCAAGAGATAACTTTAATGGAAATTTAAATATCATGATAAAATATTCATTCATGATATAATATCACAATATGTAAAATATATACCTTTTAAAAGAAATTAAGTACATATTACAAGACATGTCTCAAAGAAATATTATTGAGACGAATAATCATTATAAAGATTATATCATTAAAGTTAGAATTAATCAATGAAATGATTATGTTTAAAAATTTTAAAATAATAAAAATAAATTTTAAATACATCATAATAAAATAAAAGGTAAATTCACACATATCATATCATAACAATCTCAAAGAATAATAATTGTTATCTAATGAATTGAAATTGAGTTAAGAAACCCCTTACCACTTAGTAACTTTAAATTCAAATAACCATAGAAGAAATAATTTGAATTGAAACATAAAAGAACATGAATAATGAATTATTCAGGATATAATATGTATAATGGGAATTATATACACCACATAAAATAAAATAGATGCATAACATTAAAACACACCTCAATAAAAAAAATTGAGACAAAATCTCTTACCTCAAGTCCAGACTTGCTATGTATGTCATTTAAAACATGTATAATAAACTTATATCAATTATTTTATTTATTAATAAACTTTTACAAGATTAATAAATTACACTTTAACTATTTATTTCATTAATTTTAATTACATTTTTATTTACTTAATTGGTTTAGTCCATGTTGGGTGTTTTGAGGATGTTCAGTTCATAACTTTAGAATGACTTCGGTATGTTGATCATGGTCAAAGGTATATTTTTTACAAAATATATAAAAAAAATAATCATGAAATTATTATCATTTTTATACATTAATGATACATTGAAAAAATCAATTATTTTTTGTTTTCAAAAATTAATTTTGTTACAATCCTAGAGATGATATATTTTACATACACATGGGTAATGTTTCCATTTTTCCATGAAAATGAGGGAAATAAGAGAAGTATTATTTTATATTTTTATAAATATTATTATATAAAAAATATAAAATTAAACTTTTAAATAATTTATATATGCCATCCATGTTATGTGGTGATAAAAAATAAATCACACCGCTTTATGGAGGTGGTAATCCACACGTACGCATTAACAACATTATAAATTTTCAATTGATGAAATTCTAGAAAATAGATGATATATTATATTTAAAGAATTATATTTATGTAATTAATTACATATGTATAAATTAAATATATCATTATAACCATTTTTGGTTGGTTGTGAGGGAAAAAAATTACATTGGTTCATGAGCCAGTAATCTGTCGTACACATGAACTATGGTTTAATTTCCCATTTCATGGAAGAAGGTGATGGGTTAATGTTAATAAATTTATATAATAATGTCTCATTATATTTTACATACTAATTTTATTAAATTAAAATTCTTATAAGAGTTTTTAATGAGGTTGAATAAGAAATAAAACTAAAACACTCGGTTAAATGAAAAACCTCTTCTTCGAACAAACTCATATTCTTTATAACTTAATCCCTCTAAGGTCAGTATTATACCAAAAATAATATGTCTAGAACATGGGAAGGTATTTAAGGGATGTATTTTGGTAGTGATTTTTTAATATAGAATCTTAAAAATGTTTGAGGAATAGAGGAGAGTAGGTTCCCTTTTATAAGTGAGGGGAGAGGCTCTCTTGGAATTGTTTAATATATTAAATTAATATAATTTAATTTTTAAATTTGAGTGGTTAAAAATAGATATAATTTAAATATAATATTATTATGAGTCTAAATAATTACATCAAATAAATTTTGGATAAGTTCAAGTGATTTTTTCACCCTTATCATTTTTTAAATCTCCTCTTTAACCCTTTTGGCGATTACCGTAACAGCAAAGTGTTTTACTCTTTATGGGTTAATAAAGTTACTAGAAAAGGATAATTGGTTCTTAAATGGAACATGGTTGATATTTTAAACCATATACCATTAAATTGGATGAATATAGGATTTTTATTAACTTTAAAACATTTAAAAAAACATTTTTTATTATAAAATATCATTATTGCCATTTTTAGAACTATTCATTTACACTGAATTTAAAGATCTCAAGACAAAAATTGAATTATAATGTATAATATTTACACACCTATAATTTTTTATATTTATCTATAAAATTTATATAACACTATAAAACATCCAAATAAATACTTTTATAATTTTTAAAATCAATTACATTTTTTTTCTATTACTTGCAAATGCACTATATAG
Organism: Viscum album; assembly: GCA_963277665.1. Taxonomy (NCBI): domain Eukaryota; kingdom Viridiplantae; phylum Streptophyta; class Magnoliopsida; order Santalales; family Viscaceae; genus Viscum; species Viscum album. The sequence continues at coordinate 1,679,699,416 of OY728133.1, forward strand.
AAATTGAATAAGAATTTAATGTACATATTTAATAACTAAAAATTAAAAAAAATCATAAAAAAATTCATTATGATCAAAAAATATTTAAATATTCACTAAATATGTATTTTAATCCCAATGTGAACATAAAAGAGAAACTTAAAAGTAAGATAGAAACATTTTGTATTTTTGTTTACTTAAAATAAAATATTTTTCAAATAAAAATGTAAATAATTTACAAAAACATAGAATATTTAATAATTATTGTTTAAAAGAACTCATAAAATATATTAAATACTAGTATTTTGTTTATTTTTAGTCACTGTCATGTTATTTTTAATCATAACTACCCAAATTACCTTTATCGAGGTGACAAATATTTACCACAGTTACAATTCATAATGACCAAAAATAAAAGGGACCCTTTTTAAAAATTTGTAAATCATAATTATGAATATTTAATCCATTTTTCAATATTCAATTTCAATAATTGGTATAAATTAATTTTTGATAAAAACTCAAAACGCAATGAAAAATAGTTTTTTTATAAAGATGTGCCTTTAATCCTAAAAATGAACTTAAACCAAAATCAGGGATAGCAATGAATCCTATGTAATTAATTATATTATTTATAATTAAATTATACTTATTTTAATTTAGGATAAAATTGGACTTTTAAATTTCTTTATTTAATGAAAAGAAATGATAGTTTTATAAAAATAGGTATTTTCACAATTCACTGAAAAATCAATCATTTCAGAAAAATCCCAAAATTTTACATTAAGATAATTTTGATATGTTGGTTTATAAAATTATATCCCTTTTATAAAATAACATTTCTAAAAGGGTAGAAATTTAATATAATATTTTCTCACAAAATTCAGGAAAAAAACATTTTTGAATAAAACATATTTTTGATGCATAATATAACTTAGAAAATGGAGTTCTTATTTTCAAAGAATTGATCATGAATTTTTACCAAGTAATACCAATTTATATATTTCATAATTTATTTTATCTTATCAATACCCACCAATTTAATAAATATGTTATAATGATCATATTTAAATAATAATATTTTGTTGTTTCTTTAAGATCAATGTTGTGTGTCTGTTATGCTATCGAAAATAGTATTTTTTTTAATGTTAGGGTTGTTATAAGTAACCATGGAAAGGGTCATACATAAGTATCCTTTTAACCTATGCTTTAAAATGAGATACCTTGGGATTATGTTTAACCATAATTAAATAATTAATCTTAAATATTCCATATTCCGAGTTTAGAAGTCCTTAACCATTTGTTCTTTTATTGGTATGGCTCCAGATCGACATCTTCATTAGTTTCATGTCAAAGATGTTCAATGGGATTTGCCAAAGGATCACAATAGAGTATATGTTGATGATGATATCACTTGGATAAGGATACCTAGAGATTTTCAATTCAAGATTCGGAAAAAGTATGAGGGATCTATTTCAAACGTATTGATATAGGACTGGTTGGAGGAGGTAGAGATAGCCTTCAATTAAATATATGCTCAAAAGGGGAAATGGGTGTCATTGGTAGTAAAAGTGATGCATGGAGTATCTAGAATTTGATGGTTCTAGTTCCTCAGGGATCTTTGAGTGTTAGTAGTTTTATGGGACAATTTCTAGGATCCGTTATGAGTAGAGTTTCGTTCTTCAAGCATGAAGAAAACCAGTCGCCATGAGCTTCTTACCCTTTGATAAGGGATTTCCATCATGCAAGAAGGTTGGGATCCATTTTATGACCATTCTATGATATTATTTGACTTTTTTCTATGTAATAAGACTAGGGTAATGAATTTTTAAGAGGATTTATATCTATAGATGCAGTGTCAGGTTACCCCATTTATGTTGTCGATGTTTCTCAAGGTGTTGGTAAGAGTATGGGTCACTTAGAGGATAATTTTCAAGATCAATTCATCATTATAGTGGAGTCATCTATACTCTCCACATAGTAGAGCTATGGTTCTATGTTTTTACCTTTTTAGACATAAGAGTTTTTAGATGGTCAGGGGTAATTCCCAACCCCCTTCATCTCATTTATCTAGAGTAGGATTCACTAAGGACCCTTCCAAGGGACTATGTTCTTATTTTTCATGTGAAGGTTAGGGTTATCAGTATCCAGAGTGACTAACACTTCTGATAATACAACGTGTGGTAGGTTTTCCACTTCTAGTTTCACCATTGTAGCAATTCCAATAAAGGAAAAAATAGCAAGGTATTCCATCCCTTGATCAAAAAATGGAATATGGGGAAAGTTGAGGATTTCCCCATACTACTCCTCGTCCTTAGAGAGTGGATCATGTTCATGGAGGTGATCTTCCTCAAGATAAAATAGTCCATTAAGTAGGTTGGGTCCATTTTCATGATATAAAGTTGTCAGAACCAGGTGATCCAGACATCATTTGAGCTACCCTTCCCTTTTTTTAATTGGATTCATGTTTTTTTATTTAGGATCTCTATAGTCCTTTATATCATCTTTGTTAGTCCATTCTTTGGGACTTCATGTAGATAGGTTCCAAGTTCCCTTGTCATTGAAATATCCAGTTGGAGGTCAATCTCGTTAGTTTAAAATATGAAGGGGAGGAACTCCTCTTAGATAGACTTATTATATTTGTGGATACATCCAAATGACATCATCATTTCCAAGGATTGGTTATATTCAGTGTAAGATATCATGCATTTCTTTTGGAGGTAGATTTTGTTCTATGATTCTTGATGGAAAGTTAACCATGTTTTTTAGAAATCAATACCCATATATAGGTTATAGGTGTGTCTCATATTTTTCTTATTTGATAGTCAAATTGATGCTGAGTTTATTGGAGGTTTATACAACGGTGATTCCCATGGTTGTGAATGAGTACCCTGATGTTTTTCCAATGAGGTTGTGGCATTACCCCCTCAATGGGAGATCATGTTCAGGATAGAGCTATAGTTAGAATCTTCTCATATCTAAATTTATCTGTAAAAGATATCACATTTTGAGTTTCTAGATTTGCGTTTGTAGATTGATGATCTCTTACAGGGGTGTTTTATTTATCCAAGTGTGTTACCTTCAGGTGAATCAATTTTTTTCATAAAGAAGACTGATGATAGTATGAAACTATGTATTAGTTATAATCAATTAAATCAAGTGAAAGTGATGATTCTTTATCCCAATCCATAGATTTTTTACTTATTCAATTAGTTTAATGGAGATATTTGGTTATTAAAGATTGATCTACGGTTAGTATATCATCAGATCTAGGTAAAAGGATGAAGATATTCTAAAGACTACTTCCTGATATAATTATGGGAATTATGGGTACATTGTGATTCTATTAGGTGTGATAAATACTCCAAATGTTTTCATGGGTTTTATTAAAATAGTATTATAAGAGATTTTGGATCAGTTCAGGGTGGTTTTCATCGATGTCATCCTTGGTTACTACACATCTTAGGAGTATCCCATAGAGCACCAACAAGAAATTTTGGGAGTTTTTCATCATCAGAAGATGTTTAGGAAGCTATCAAAATGTGATTTACAGACTCATGAAGTTATTTTATAGGGTTATATCATGTATTATCATATATTATTCATTGATCATTCAAATATTGAGATAGTTTTTTCTAGGGTATCCTCCAAAAATGTCATAGAGGATTATAGTTTCCTAGATCTTTCAATATACTATAAGAGGTTTTCACACAACTTCTCTGGGATTTTTATTTCTTTGAAATCATCGACCATAAAGTATCTGGTATTCTTGTGGATTGAATAGTGTTATATAAAATTTGATTACGTGGAGTAGAATTTGATCAATACCCCTATCCATCAATTTCCTGAAGAAGTTCAGTTTGAGGTTTTATGTGATTCTTCACATATTAGATTGGGAAGTTTCATGATGTAGGAAATAACTAATTTTTTCTTATTGGTCTCAATAGTAACATCCCCATGAGTGTAACTATTCCATTCATGATCTCAAGTTGATAATGGTAGTTTTTTCCTTGAAGTTGTGGTGGCACTACCTCATCAGAGAGTGTTTTTTGGTTTTCACCAATCATAAGAGCCTGAGGTATGTATTCTCCCAGTGTTACATAAACTTAGGAAATAAAAATGGATTTAATTCTTGAAATATTATTACTTCAATATTTCTTATACTAGTGAAAGGGTGTTTTTATAGTTGATGAGTTGATCAAGAAGTCACATAGTGATGTTGTTTCTGAGTTCAAATATTCATAGAGATTAATGGATAATCTCTCTGTGATGCATCTTGATATAGGAGAGGTTGGTGGCATAGGATGTCTTTTTCAGATAACAATACAGTCTTATTTCGTATATAATGTGGAGGAGTCCAAAATGGTAGATTCTAAGGTGGAGGTTTAGTGATACTGAGTTATCTATGGTGATTCCTCTAATAGTTGGTTTGAGGATGATCAGAATAAGGTGTTATTTCATGGGAGGATTGTTTTCTTCTATGTTTCATGTGGTGGTTATTCATGAGTTTCACAAATCAAACTTGGTAGTACATCTTGATATAATAAATATTTTTTTCCTATGGGGGATAAATTTTTTTGGCCTAGTTTGAAACATTTATTTGCAAATTTCATTCATAGATCTTTACTCTACCAGAATGTGAACGCTAAAAACAATGTTCTCAATGTTTTCCTCCAACTATTATATATTCCTCAGTGGAAGTGGGAGGACATCTTTATGGTCTTCCTCACTAGTTTACATTGATCCCAGGTTAGATATGATTCTATATAGGTGATATTAGATCATTTTATGATATCGGATCACTTCTTAATGATCAAGTATTTCATCTCAATAGAGGTTTTATCGAGAGAGTATTTGGAGGATCTGGTGAGGCTCCATAGAGTAATGAGGATGATCATATCTTATTGTGGTCTATTTTTCACCTCTGGGGTGTGTATAGGTCTCTAGGATGATTTTAGTTCTCAGTTTTTCATTAAAACATCTTTTCATCCTCACAAAAATATTCAAACTTAGTGGAACATCCAGAATCTTGAAGATGTATTAAACACTTTTGTCCTAGATTTTGCAGGTTTATGGATGAGAAATCAACCTTTAGTTCAATTTTTTTATAATAATATTTTTCACTCCACTATTGGTATAAACCATTTTAATAATTGTATTACTGACCTTTCCTTTTTTTATTCTACGGAACAGGGTCCAGAGTGTTAGAAATTTTCTAGCTAAAACTAGTAAAGAACATGAAATAGATGGTTTAGGTGATTTATGAGAGGATTAATGTAGAATAAGATCCTCAGAAGTCCTATGATGACCATGGGAGTAGACCTATGCATTTCAACATTGCAGATCATGTGTTATTGAATGTGACTCCTCGTTATGAATATTGAAGGTTTAGACATAGGAGTAAGATTTCTCTCTGGTTTTTTGGTCCATCAGAGGTGTTTTATTATATTTGAGCCATGTAGTATCAGATAAAACTTCCCAAATAAATAATCTGGATTCATAATACCCTTCATGTGTCACATATTAACTTATATATTCAAGATGAATATCGCAAAATCGATTGTCATGAGATAAAAATAGATGATGACTTCACCTTAGAAGAGTGGCTTGTGGAGATTTAGGACCATCAAGATATGGTGTTTTATGGGAATGTTATTCTTTTATTTAATTTTCAGTGGAGACATGATGATATGGAGGATACACTTGAGAACATGATTCGTGGATGCACTCTTGATATAATGAGTTATTAGTTTCTTGATCTTATTTTGTAATTATGTTTTGTTGATGTTGACCTTTTTCTATATTATGATATGGATCTCTCTTTCTAGATTCGTTTTTTTGGATTTACCCTTGTTTGAGAGGTATCTCAACAACGAATATGGTTGCTTATTTTTTGCACCTTGTTTCATTAAGTGGGATGGTTGTTCTCTAGTAATGGTAATATAGCAACCCAAGATTTACATAAATGGATATTACATCATTTTTATGAATATTTAGTACATTACAAAAATACATGCTTGAGGACCGAAATAGTTTAGTTTTTTTGGAAACTTGGAAAAAATCTTTTCTCCTTGTGAAAGACTTCAAAATCTCCTATAAATATTTCCACCTTTAGTACTTCTACCTAAAATCTTTCTTTATAACCTTGGGAAAGGAAATATAATAAAGGGTGAGCTCAGATGGTTAGTAAGGGTAAATAAATGAAATGTGTAATCATAACATGAACAAAAAGGTATGAAACTTGAGTATAACTTTTAAAGTTCATACCCTTCATATTAGAGATCATGATAAAGAATGGAAGCTCATAATACATGAATCATAAGAAAATAAAAAACATAATCCATGAAAGCATAACATATGAATAAAACATGTAATTTTTAAAAACACATAAGCATATAATAAATCTACATCAAGGTGGCCTACCAAGCTCTTTGTAACATGTTAATATTAGGTTAATCACATGTGGAACTGCTTCGGGCTTAATATTCCCTCCTATGTACCCACTTATTTTTGGCTTGGGATGTCCTCATGTGTACCCTATTGTTTCTAGATTAAGATTTCCTCCCATATGCCCTCTTTTTTTGGTATTAGGATTTCCTCTTATGTACTCTCTTATTTCGGGTTAGGTAAGTACTCATATATACCCTCTTATTTCGGTCTTGGGATACCCTCACATGTACCCACTTTTTTTGGGCTTGGGATGTCCTCTTGTATACCCTCTTTTTTTAGGCTTGGGATGTCCTCCTGTATACCCTATTATTTTGGTCTTGGTATGTAATCTTGTATATCTTCTTGTTTCAATCATAGGATTCCCTTCCAGGTACCTTTTGAGCACATAAAACATTTATGATTACCCAATGCATTGGAGGGATATATAGGTCTCACCCGTCACATAAAAAAACTTATATACATGTGCCATAGGAAAATAAAAAATGCATCATATCATGACCCATAAAAAGAGATGGGTTTCATAAAAAAACCATAACCCATTAAATTAAATGGGTATTGTTGACATTTAATCACATCATAACCTATAGAAAATAGATAGGTTTCCTAATCATTTCATTAAAGAAATACATGTGAAAAGAAGAGGTATTAAAAAGAATATAATCCTTGGAAGAGAAATATATTTCATAAATATATAACCTATGAAAGATAAATGGTTTCATAAAAATATAACTCGTGAAAGAGAAATGGGTTTCATAAATACCGTGACATCAATCATAACCCATTTATAGAAACAATATTAAGTGAACCTTTTGACCATTTACTAGAAAAGCATGAGTAACATCAAAAGATGTCATCTTAAATGAAAAATAATTTTGAAATATCTTTCATAAACTTTTCTTTATAAAAAATCATTTCTTCTTTTAAAAGTCTTTTTAATGCATTAAACCATTTGAAAATCATTTTCTTAGAAAATACCCTAAAACATTATAAAGAATACTTGAAATCATTTTGAAAAAAAACTTGAAAAAATATAGAATGTTCTTCAAAACATTTTCAAAAAAATTTAGTTCAAAACACATTGAAAACATTAAAATAAATCTTTAAATCATTTAGAAATCCATTTCATTTAAAACACATTTAAAACTTATAAAGAAATATTAAAAACATTTTGAAAACCTATTTACTTGAAAAATTATTAAATAAACATGAAAACATTTTGAAAATAATTTTCCTTGAAAACTAATTTTAAATTCATTTTATTAAAAATTAACCTTTTAAACTTGTAAAGTAAGCTTCACAGAAATTATGGTAGTTAAATCTGTACATGTCATATGAGGTAAAAATAAGATTCTTATTGTACGGTATAAAGGTAAGACAAATGCCTTATTCTGAAAGAGATAATAAGATTACTATGAAAAAATTAGTAAACTAAAAGAAGGGTAAAATCTTCTTTTAATGATTATATGATAATATTATAATATTCTTTGAAACACTTTTCAAAAAACATGGTCTTGAAGGAATATAGATTTCTGACTGAAGAAAGGGTCAAGTCATTATTTCTTAAAAAACATTATTAGCAATATTATATACCAAAGAGTACAAAAAATGGTACTGATACATGAATATATCAAGAATAACTAGAGTATTAAAAAATAATTAATTTTATTGAGATATGTATTATAATATTTCATCAAAGGAAGCATAAACATAATCAATCTTGAAAATCGATGAGATTGTTTCAATAAAATCTTACCACTTGGTAGATTGGAATCATACTCTCTATGTAAGAAAATGTAAATACATGAAGATTATTATATCATTAAAAGAAGTATATTCATGAAATTTAATAAAAAATGGAAGTATATACACCTCAAAATGAATTTAGGTTCATAACAAAACACGAGTCTCAAAGAAGACAAATTGAGACAAAACTATTTTTCTGATTTGGTAACATTTTAAAGTTAAAACCCATGGAATAAAGGTCACATAATGGATATTTAAATACCCATAAATTTTACTATAATAAACATTGAATAAATCTATGGTCAGTATACACACCACACAAAAGGAATGGATGGTCAGTAAGGCATGTATCTCACAGAAATAAAATGTGAGTTGAAATCCCCTTACTATGTGTCTTTACTCTCGTTGTACTCATTCAAACCTCCTATATAATAAATATAAATTTATTATTCATATTTTTAAGAATAATATTCTTATATATAATACCATTTATTTATTTATTATGACTTTATATTACCTACTTGTTGACAATTTCATGTTAAGGTTACACTTCGGGTAATATTCACTTTATTTTTCACTTGTGACTTAATTTGTTATATCATTGGTCCTTATACTTATATCATGATTTACATAATTTAAAACATGATATAAATATAATTTATATTCATTATATTTTCAATATAATAATCTATATATAATATAATTATGAAATGGAATTCATTATTCATGGAGATGGTATGCCATACGTAGGCATGATCGTTGTTTCCATTTTTTATTATCGTATTAATAAAAACAAAGTAAATGAAATATATTTATATATATGTGAGAATATGGTTCTTATTTTTGAGGTACGGGTTTCTTCCTTTCCCTTTTCAATAAGTGTTTTTGTGAAAGCAAGGAAAATGGGTAAAATCACACTTTTTGGGACTACACGCCATGTACTGTTACACACGCCGTGTACTTTGGCCGTGTGGGATGAGTACACAGGGTGTTTATCCATGTTAGAGATGAAGGGTGTAAAAAACAAATACACGCCATGTAGTAGATATTTACACGCCGTGTAGTCAGTCGACAGGTGAATAGTAAGTAAGTGGAAGCAGCTACCATCCGGGTGATAGTACATGCTGTGTAAATGGGAATACATGTCGTGTACTCTTGTCTATGGATGAATAGTGCGGCAGTGGAAAAATTTAGCCGCCAGAGGAACAGTTAAATGATAAAAATACTTGCTGTATAGTCAATAGTACATGTCATGTTGTTTTATTCACTTAAAATGGGAAGTATCTTCCCCTGTTCACAGGGAAGGCTTAGAACTAGAGGAAGGAGTCGAGAGGGGAGGCCGGACCTTCGAGGATCTCCAGATCGAGCATTGGGAATTCATTTTTTCCTTTGATGGTCTCGTTGGAACCACGCGGGTAATCCCTCTACTCTCTTTAATCCGTTCTTTCCAATTCTTCTTCTAATGGAAGTTATTTGAGTTTAAATGAGGGTTTATTTCACCTCATATCTACCTCATTCTTGGATGATTCGAGGATCTTTGTTTGAGTATAATGATCAGGGGTGTTTAAGGTAGGTGTATTAGTGTTTAATTTCCAACTGTAGTGCATTTGTGTGTTCTTTTTGTGCTACAATCCCATGTTGGGGTGTCGTGTGGCTGAGGCCTTGGCTGTTTGAATACCTAGAATTGTATAGGTAATTAAATGTGATAATAAACTGTTGTTTGGGATTGCTGCTTGGATCCAGGACCACCCCGAGGGTGCGTTCCTCTATTTATCCATTTGGCCAGGATACCTGAGGGTATGCCATGTTTATGTATGCATTAATTTTTCCTTGAGAGTAATTTTATGTAAATTTCATGTTCATATGTTGGGTATGGACCGGATACTATATTAGCCTGAGGGCGTTGTTAATTATCCTGAGGGTGTGGTTCTATTAGCCTGAGGGCAATGCCTGAGGGCAATGTCTGAGGGCAAGATTCTGATTACCTGAGGGTTTCTTTCAAGCTTGGCATGAGGTAGAGATTATATTTCACCTGAGGGAAATTCCTGGTGTGGGATTCTGTATATCCTGAGTGCATGCCTGAGGGCGTGGTTTTACTATATTAGCCTAAGGGTGAGATTCTGATATGCCTGAGGGCTTGGTGTTGTTAAGCACAGAATGTTATTAAATTAAATGGTTAAATGAATAATAAAATGGAAATATAACTGGTAAAGTTAGTTACTTTGAGTACTACTTAGTTTATTTCATTTTACTACTGCACACTGTCATTGTATCTCTTTTACACAGTTGGGCACAGGCCTTTGGTGGGTGCCTACTAAGATTTATTTCTCACACCCTGTTTGGGTCATATCTTCATCCCAAACAGACTATGTTGTTGTAGGTGTGGATAAGGGAAAAGGTCCCTTTACAAGTACATGATTGTTGCTGAGTAGTAAGGGAGCATGGGACTGAGCTTAGGCTCGCGATGTTGCTGGTTATTTTGTCTTGTTCTGTTGTACCTGTACCTTTTGTTGTATCGAATTGTACTATTGTGTAACATGTTCTTGCTTCTTTCTTAGGAATTTAGGAATGTTTCATCATCATTATCATTATCTATATAACCATTGGTTATCTTTTACTATAGTTGTTTATTTTAAATTTTCATGGTTATTGCTTCCACTATTGTTGTATGTTTTATTTAGTATTCTTCTACACTACACTTTGACAAATGAGGGAATAGTTTTTCCACTATCAGACCTGATCCCTCACTGCTAGTCAGCAGCCTCTGGCATTTGGGGAAACACGCTTGAGGTCATGTGACCAACCGGGTTTGGGGCACCCGTTGAGTGGAACCCGGATCCGGGACATTACAAAGTGGTATCAGAGGGTTTCTCTTCTTTGACTTACTATTTAGAGCCTTAGTCAAGTATAGGATAGAAACTTTAGTTGGTAATAAGTTGTGCCCAGGCGTAGCTAACCCGTGTACAAGGAAAACCCAGTATACCTCATATTTTTTCAATTCTTCTTATTTTGAAATTTTACAGTTGATTTGATTTTTACCATTGGGAGATGCACTTGTGATTGAGTTGCTTATATTCTATCCATGGGTTCTATTTAGTTGAAACCCAATGAGATGAGGGTATGACATCTCATGCATCATTTAGGCACATGCTAGAAATCACATGCCATGCATAGTTTTATGCCATGTAGGTGCATTAGAAGTTGCATGTTGTTGTGATAGTTGTTGTGCTAGAAAATCATGTTGTCGTGATAGATGTTTTGATAAATATATGCTATGTGATAGGGTATGTTTTTGTTATTCTTTTGATAGAATGGGCGCCAAACTTTGGTCTTTGGAAAGTATGGTCCCTCACTGACTAGAATTTGGTGGATCATTGACTGTTTATTTTGTTATAACACATATAAGATGCCAAACTTTTATTCATGGGGATTAGGGGCCCTGACAGGTCAGAATTTGGCACTTAGGTGTTGTTTTCAGTGTTTTCTGGGTTCAAGAGTAGTTTCAAAGGCTTACTGTCTGGAAATATAGGATACATGCTGTGTAGTTCCTCGGACACACGCTGTGTGTTCTTCTGTTCGGGAAGAAAGAAAACTTTTTGAGTACACGCCTTGTACCCTCAGTGCACGCTGTGTAGTCCATTCCCGTGACATAGACCGTGTGGGTGGGGACACGAGAAGGGAACATCATGGGACAAACATGACGTGTACCGGATGGACACGACGTGTAGTGTTGACCCGGAATCCGCCCGTGTAACTAACAAACACAGACGGAGAAGACCTTAAGACATACACGCCATGTCCACTGTGGAACACGCCATGTAGTCTGGACTGGGGACCTATCCGTGTAACTAACAGACATGGGCTGGTGTTACCTCTTCTTTAATATGTTGTGTAACTGTGGGACACGTCGTGTAGTCTTGACCGGTGATAGACCATGTGGACTTAGCCCTGTGGCTGGAGAAATGGCATTGTGTGCACGCCGTGTATGGGTTTAACATGATGTGTAGTGTTAGCCGAGTTGTCGGACGTGTCACAAACGACATGGGCAGTTGAAAAATTACACCACACATGCCGTGTAGATTATATTCACGTCGTGTAGTTTTGTTCAACGAGAGTCGTGTGGCTTAGCTGTATAGAAGGACCCGCAAAGGAGAAGAGAAGTTAGGTACACACTATGTAGTCAGTATACATGCCATGTAGTCTTGTTTTTAAAAAATTGAATGCCTCTTTCCTCCTATCTCCCATTTGGTTCCGTCGTTTTTCAAACTATAATAATATTGATCTAAGGTGTGCATTCGACCTTGTAGTTTCATGCCGCCGAGACGACCACACGTTGTTTGGCAGGAGAGCGGCAATTATTATACTCCAATGATGGTGGGCCATAGGCTACCAGTAGATCCTTAAACATAGCCATATGTGGTGCCATCCATTAAACGAGACACAGGCGCAGAGGCATAGTTTCGTGAAGGATTCATGTGGTTCATGCAGACCTTTTAGGGAGCACCGTCGGCTACCACATCTATGGCTGAACTGACTCGTATCTTCCAGCACCAGCATCCGACTATGTTTTCAGGGGATGGTGGACCATAGGTTGTGGAGTTTTGGCTGGATTCTATATAGACTATTTTTAAGCATCTAGAGACGCCTCTAGAGAAGAGGGTCAAGCTCGTGACTTATATGATGTGTGATTCTGCCAAGAGGTGGTGGGATGTTACCACTCAGACAGTGCATCACAGAGACATGAATGAGAAGATTTCTGGATAGCCTTCTATTATTTATTCTTTCCAGAGATGCTGAGGGTAGATAGGGCTCGAGAATTCATGATCCTGTAGCGGGGCGCTATGTCGGTGATGGACTATTCTGCTCGTTTTACCGAGATTTAGCGTTTTTCACCAATTCTGATGGGTGATGAGATGTTGAGGGCCAGACAATTTAAGGATGGTCTTTAATATGACATCCAAAAACTGGTGAATGTTTTCAGGTTACCTACACTACATGGTATTGTGAACCAGGCATTGATTACAGAGAGGAACCTTTGGGAAGCTATTGGTGTAGGCCAGGGTGACTCGACAACAATTTCTGGTACTATTTCTACCGGGAAGAGGAAGTGACAGATGAATTTCTCTCAGGGTGACAGTACTAGCCAGGCAGTTTCTTCAGGTGGCCCAATCAGGTGCTACCAGTGTGGTAGAGAGGTTCATAATAGATCGTAGTGTACTTGTGACCTAGTGGAGTGTCGAGCTTGCAGTAAGGTGGGTCATCTGCAGCACTTTTATAAGGTGTTTTTACCAGTGGCTAGTGAGAGGGGTTCTGTGCAGACTCTGTGTGCAGGAGCAGGACCATTAGCTTCTTACCAGTCGGGAAACTAGAATACATTAGGGCGTGCAGGAAGAGATGGTGGTCATGGTTATGGTAGCCAGACACCAGGATCTCAGAGGCAATAGGGTGGGACAGATTAGGGTAGTCAGGCTGTGTCGTAGGGCTGCAGCACTGGGTAGGCATATGCAGTGCAAAATACCCAATAGGAGAACGATCCCAGACCTTCTAATGTCATAGGTACTATTCTAGTAGCTTTTTTCTTATCTTATATACTTTTTGATGCAGGTGTTACACATAGTTTCATATCTGTTCCCGTTGTGGAGAGCCTTGGGCTCTGCGTTTCTTCTTCTTCTTTTTTTATGACGCTAGACACTCTATTGGGAATGAAAATGACGTGTGTGCATCAGTGCAAGGAGTTCCTCCTTGAGGATGGTGGGTGTCACTTTCTATGGGACCTCTATGTCTTATATATGACAGCTTATGACGGCATTCTTGGGATGGACTGGTTGGTTCCATTTTGAGCCTTTGTAGGTTGCTATCATTGTAGAGTGAGTTTTACGTCACCAGAGGGTGGAGAGTTTCTATACAAGGGTGAATGGGATATTCAGGTGAGTCGAGATGGACCAGAGCATTGTGGGCGAGGTGCAGTCACAGCCCAGATTGTGAGTTTATATCTAGATTATTAGGGGACTTGTTAGATAGATTTACCTCTAGTGGTGGATCGTTTCAGGGATGTCTTCCCGGAAGAATTTTCAGGTCTACCTCCAGAGTGAGAGGTGGATTTCTCTATTGAGCTTATTCCAGGGTCAACACTGGTGTCCATTCCTCCTTATAGGATTGCTACATCTGAGTTACAGGAGCTCAAGAGGTAGTTAGAAGAGTTATAGTCAAAGGGTTTCATTTGACCCAGTACTTCTCCTTGGAGTTCTCCGGTCCTTTTTGTGAAGAAGGCGGACGGTACCCTCATACTATTTGTAGATTATAGGAAGCTAAACCAGCTGACAGTTAAGAACCAATATCCCTTGCAGAGTATTGATGATCTTTTTGATCAACTTTGTGGAGCACGTGTGTTCTAGAAGATTGACTTGAGATCCGGATATCATCAGCTCTGTATGAGACCATCGGATATACCGCTTATAGTTTTTCAGAGCAGATATGGTCTATATGAGTATTTGGTTATGTCGTTCGGACTCACAAATGCGCCAGTAGTTTTCATGGTTGTGATGAATCATGTGTTCCATCCTTATCTGGATTCTTTCGTGGTAGTATTCATGGATGATATCTTGGTGTACTCTCACACTCGACACGATCATGCCAACCATCTTGATATCATATTAAGTATAATGAGAGAGCATCAACTATATGCTAAGCTCTCAAAGTGCCACTTTTGGATGGACCAAATTCACTTCCTAGGTCATATCATCTCAGAGGCAGGAGTTGTCGTAGACCCAGAGATGGTGAGAGTATTAGCTTCTTGAGAGCATCCTAAGAACGTGTTGAGATTCAAATTTTCTTAGGGATGGATGGTTACAAAAGGCACTTTATATAGTACTTCTCCTTCTTAGCAGCGCCATTGATGGGTTTGACTAAGAAGGTTGTGAATTTCGTTTGGTTAGAAGCTTGCGAGGTATCCTTTCAGGACTTGAAAGGAAGGTTGACATCAGCACCAGTCCCGGTACTTCCACAGTAAGGGAAGAGCTATACAGTTTACTGTGTTGCATCAGGTATTGGACTGGGAGCGGTGTTGATGTAGGGCGACCGAGTTGTTGCATACAGTTCTTGGTAGTTGAGGCCACATGAGAGGAATTACCTGACTCATGATCTCGAGTTGGATGCAGTTGTTCATGCGTTACGCTATTGGATACATTATCTCTTTGGAGAGAATTTTGTGGTTTTCACCGACTACAAAAGTCTCAAATACATCTTTACTCAACATGGCTTGAATATGAGGTAGTCAAGGTGAGTCGAATACCTTCAGTACTTCGATTTTGAGCTTGCCTATACACCTGGTAAAGGTAATACAGTAGCTGATGCACTAAGCAGGAGGACTCTGATATAGGGGGTGCAGGAGGCTAGTGGTGAGTGGCAGCTTTTGGCTTTGTTCTTTGAGATTCATTTGGAGGTGCATGACAGTTAGGGGTAGACCTATCTTTCTTTTTTAGCTATGAATTCTACCCTTTTAGACAGAGTGAGTATGAGACAACTATTTGATTCTTAAGGCCACGTTCTATGGGAGTCGGTGGCAAGTAAGGATCCTCCTCCTGGTTGGACGATAGGCGAAGATGAAATTCTGTGTTTTGATGGATGAGTGTGGGTTCCAGGGGATATAAGCGAGGAGCTGACGTAAGAGTTTCATGCTTCATCTTGGGCAGTTCATCCCAGGGTTACCAAAATGTATCGTGACATGAGATGTTGGTACTGGTGGCCGGGTATGAAGAGAGATGTAGCTAGTTTTGTTATAAGGTGTCCCACCTGTCAGCAGGTGAAGGCAGAGCATCAGAGGCTAGTCGGACTGTTACAGAAGTTTCCCATCCCGGAGTGGAAATGAGATGATGTCACGATGGACTTTATGACTGGGTTGGCGAGGTCACCTCGAGGCAATGATGTCATGTGGATTGTTGTGGAAAGACTCACGAAGGTAGCTCACTTTTTTTCGATCAAGGAGACCTATGGAGTTGACGAGCTCGGGAAGTTGTATATACAAGAGATCGTACGTCTTCATGGGGTCCCTCGTTCTACCATTTTGGATAGGGACGCTCATTTTACATCTCATTTCTCACAGAGTTTTTAGAGGGCACTGGGTACACAGGTGCTTCTGAGCACAGCTTACCACCCTCAGACTGATGGCCAGTCAGAGCGTACAATATATGTGCTTGAGGACATGAAGTGTGCATGCATCCTATACTTTGGGGGCTCTTGGGAGAAGCACATACCCCTAGTCGAGTTTTCCAATAATAATAGTTTTTAGGCGACTATTGAGATGGCACGTTATGAGGCTTTATATGGTAGGCCATGTCGATCAATCTTGTGCTTGTTGGAGGTAGGTGAAGCAGCTTTACTGGGACCACATCTCGTGCAGGAGACTTCTGAGCAGGTCTAGTTGATTCAGAAGCGGATGGCTACCACACAATTTTGACAAAAATCTTATGCTAATTGCCATAGACGACCCTTGGAGTTCATGGTCGAGGATCAGGTTTTCTTACATGTTTCGTTGAGGATGGGACACATACGGATAAGGAGACAGGGTAAACTATCACTGAGGTATGTGGGTCCATTTGAGATTCTGGACAGAGTCGGGATGGTAGCCTATCGGTTGTAGTTTCTATAGTGGTAACAGGTCATGCACGACGTCTTCCATGTATCTCAGTTGCACCGCTATCATTCAGACCCATCTCACGTCTTTTAGCCAGAGGAGGTTGAGCTTCGGATCGATGCGTCCTTTGAGAAGCATCTGATTCGTATCATGGATAGGAGCACGAAGGTTCTCTGAGGCCGGTCAGTTCCTATCATACGAGTGCTATGGTAGCATGGCCGAGTATAGGACGAAACCTGGGAGCAAGAGACCGACGTACGTGCTCAGTGGCCAGAGTTGTTCTGAGCATTATCTTCACCACCTTGGAAGGGAAATTCGGGGAAGAATTGCATTAAGGGGGAAGTTTTTAAGAACTATGTTCTTATTTTTGAGGTATGGGTTTCTTCCTTTCTTTTTTCCTTAGGTGTTTTTGAGAAAGCAATGAAAATGGGGAAAATCACACTTTTTGGGACTACACGCCATGTATTATTCCACACGCCATGTACAATGGCCATGTTGGATGAGTACACAGGGTGTGTAGCCATGTCTGCGATGAAGGGTGTAAAAACCAAATACACACTATGTAGTAGGTATTTATATGTTGTGTAGTCAGTCAGCAAGTGAATAGTATGGTGGTGGAAGCAGCTACCATCCAGGCGACAGTACACGCTGTGTACTCATGTTGATGGATGAATAGTGTAGCGGTGGAAAAGGTATCTGCCAGAGGAACCGTTAAATGAGAAAAGTACACGCCGTGTAGTCAATAGTACATGCTATGTAGTTTGTTTTTCTTCACTTAAAATGGGAAGTAGCCTCCTCTGTTCGTAGGGAAATCTTAGAACTGGAGGAAGGAGTCAAGAGGTGAGGTCTGACCTTTGAGGATCTCTAGATCGAGCATCAGGAATCCATCTTCATCTCTAATGGTCTCGTTGGAACCGCACGGGTAAGCCCTCCACTCTCCATAAGTTGTTCTTGTCAATTCTTATTCTAAGGGAAGTTATTTGAGTTTGAACGGGGATTTCTTTCACCTCATATCTACCTTGTTCTTGGACGATTCGAGGATCTTCGTTCGTGTATACTGATCAGGGGCTTTTAAGGTAGGTGGCTTGGTGTTTAATTTTTAACTGTTGTGCATTTGTGTGTTCTTTTTGAGCTACGAACCCATGTTGGGGTGTCGTGTGGCTGAGGCCTTGGCAGTTTAAATACCTATAATTGTATAGGTAATTTAATTTGATAATAAAATACTGTTTGGGATCGCTGCTTGAATCCAAGACCACCCTGGGGGTGTATTCTGTTGTTTGGCCATATGACCAGGATACCCGAGGGTATGCCATGTTTATGTATGCATTACTTTTTCCTTGAGAGGAATTGTATGTAAATTTCATGTTCATATGTTGGGCATGGCCCAGTTACTATATTAGCCTAAGGACGTTGTTGATTAGCCTGAAGGCATGGTTCTATTAGCCTGAGGGCAATACCTGAGGGCAAGATTATGATTACCTGAGCATTTCGTACTAGTTTGGCCTGAGGGTGAGATTCTATTTCACCTGAGGGAAATGCGTGAGGGTGGGATTCTATAAAGGCTGAGAGCAATCCTGAGGGCGTGGTTTTACTATATTAGCCTAAGGGTGAGATTCGGATATTCCTGAGGGTTTGGTGTTGTTTATCACAGAATGTTATTAAATTAAATGGTTAAATGAATAATAAAATGTCAATATAACTGGTAAAGTTAGTTACTTTTAGTACTGCTTAGTTTATTGAATTTTTACTACTGCACATTGTCGTTGTGTATCTTTCACACAGTTGGGAATGGGCCTTTGGTGGGTGCCAACTGGGATTTATTTATCACGCCCAGTTTGGGTCATGTCTTCTACCCAAACAAACTATGTTGTTGTAGGTGTGGATAAGGGAAAATGTCCCTTTACAGGTACATGATTGTTGCTGAGGAGTAGGGTAGCATGGGACCGAGCTTATGCTCGCGATGCTGCCGGCTGTTTTGTCTTGTTCTGTTGTACCTGTACCTTTTGTTGTATTGGATTGTACTATTTTGTAACATGTTATGGTTTATTTCTTAGGTCTTGAGGCATGTTACATCATCATTATCATTATCTATATAACTGTTGGTTATCTTTTACTACAGTTTTTTTTTAAATGTGCATGGTTATTGCTTTCGTTGTTGTTGTATGTTTTATCTGGAATTCCGCTGCTCTACACTTTGACAAATGAGGGCATAGTTTCCCCACTATCAGACCTGGGCCCTTGCTGCTAGTCGGCAGCCTCTGGCATTTGGGGAAACATGCTTGAGGTCATGTGACCAACCGGGTTCGGGGCACCGATGAGTGGCACCCAGATCCGGGATGTTACAATATATATATATATATATAATTATTATAGTAAAATTATTATATCATATATACGATATAATTTCACTAAAACAATCCTTAATACATTCCATGTAGAGTGTGAATGAATCACATCGCTTTGAGGGGGTGGTAGTCCACACTTTCTCAAACAAAATTATTGTATTTACACCAAATAGAAAGTAACCGGATATTTTTTATAAATAAATAAATAAGATTAAAGACATAATAAGTCAAATATATAATAAATATAAACATATTATCTATCATAATGTCCACCATGAGAGGAGGTAGAGGAAAAAATGAACAATCATCGTTTAGTGCGGTTGAAGTTCATCGTACACATAAACAGTATGTTCATTACCCATTAGATGGAATTGTATGTATGTGTAGGTTGAACCCTTAGCATAAAAAAATAATATTACATTTAAGATATATTTTTTATATGCTCATGTAATAGAGTGGATTGGTTGGAGAAAGAAAATAAAAGAAAGGATCTTGAGAGAAGTGGTTGCCTCTTAATCGGGTAATACCTTTTGGTTTGTTCCAAAATCCTTCCTTGGATTGGTTTCTGACCAATGAGAGGTTTATAAGAGGAATTTAGGTAATTTGTAAAGTGTATTGGGTATATATTGGCCTATATTAAGTGATTTGAGAGCTGTAAAGAAGTGGTAGAAGTGGTGTCCTTTTATAGAGAAGGAAAATGAGTCACTTGGAATTTTTTAAAATAAATTAGGTGTACACATGTTCTTACCTAAAAAAAGTCATAAAAAAATAAATACCTTAAGTTTTATTTCCAAAATGTGGTCATAAAAAGGGTGTTTTAAAATTTAATAGGTCATTTTGGCCCTAAAGATTAATTTTTAATCCCTAATTAAGCTTAAGTTGACCTTAATTGTTGTGATTTATTTTAATCACTTTCACTGATATTTTTTCTCAAAATTAACATGATAAAATTGGACTCTAAAAATTATACTGATTACAATGGTGTATGTACATTTTTCAAAATTCAATTCACATAAGTGTAAAAAAAATATCAATACTAATCCTAGTAACGGAAAGAAATAATGGGTTTTTAAAGAAGCAATTTGTTAAAAAGTTTGTTAATTTTTTATATTCAATTCCAAATTGAAATTGATTATAATGACCAAAATTGTATTAATAGATTTATAATTAATATAATGTGACCTTCAAAAAATTTCAATTATAATTTAACGTTAATAATTATTTAAATGAAAAGGAATTTATTAACTAAAATGTAGTATTTTTCACTACTCATTAAAAAATGATGTTTCTCAAAAAATAACAAAAAATAACCATAATCAAATTTTGGAATTATAATTTAAAAAATCAAATATATTTTATCAAATTCAACTTCTACAATTATCTAAATTTTTATTTTTTTTGTTCTTCACTAAAGGACATGAAAAGAAGTTCATTCGAGAAAACAGTATTTTAAAACACATAAATACTTTAAAAAATATTATATCATTAATTATAAAGATGTTTTATTTATATAAAACCATTATAAAATTTTTTGAAAATGATTTGTCACAATTCATATTAATATGTTTTAAAATCCAGGTTATAACTAACTTGTCTGAATAATTATAACAATAAAATGATGTTTTCTAGAAACTCAGTATTGCATGTATCATATGACAAGTCAGTGTTGTGTATAGATAAAGCCAAGTTAGTGTTGTGTGTAGCACAACACAAGTTGGTATCATGTGAAATGAATGTTTGAATTATTTTTTTAGTGTATATATATATAACTATTTCGAGTGTCACATGAAATGAAAAATATCTAAAAGATAAATTAATTCGAAAAATATATTTTATAAAATCTCAGGGTGTTAAATTCTACCCCCTTAATATGAATTTCTCCCTAAAAATTCATTTTTGTTATCAAAGGATTAATACTTTAATGTTAATTTCATAGAAACCCATATCTTGAAAATGAAAACTAAAACTTCTATTGAAAAAAGAGAGTTGGAACCAAAACGCTTACCCAAAGTAACATATAAATAGGTTTAAACATAGTTGAACATAGGTTGGAAGTGAAAACATGGACATGGAATAAAAATATTATCATAAAGTTCTGATGTAGAGTGATATAGAACATGTTCAAGAGAAAGTTAACAACTAAAAGGCCATAAATCTAGGATAACCTAAGGGACTATCTGATTCATAAAAAATGAATGTACTAGGACAAAAAAATTTCCCTAAAATTACTTTTTTCTAAAGTTAAATAATTTTCGTGAATATATATACATTCATGATTTCTAAAAAATGTCACCCCTTGGTATTTTGTTTATCCACTTCACCTATTTCTCTAAAAAGGAAGGTTAATTTTTCATCCTTGAAGTACCAATGGGTCATGAGACCCATGATATGACATCCCATTTTTCATCAGTTATCATAAACACAAAGTGGTTTAAATAGGCTATACAATATGAATAAATCCTTTTATAGAGATATATAAAATTAATATTACTAACTTCAACTAAATATTAACTTAAACTTTCTACAAATGGTTAACCACATAATCCTTATAAAAGATGAAAATCCAAATCTTTAGAAATAATGACACAAAATCATGTTAACATTGATCCCCTATATATCACAATGTTTCTCTTGGTTGTCACATTACAAACATGTGAATACCCTCATCATATATTCTCTTGAAATAAGGTAATAACCTGAATTACTATAAATCCTTTCGGAAAACATGCATTATTCCTTATTCCATTGATTACTGGATAGATTATTTAAATCTGAGATATTGTAAACTTCATCCTGGATAACATTGACCACTTTTTCAACAATTAGTTCCAGTGTAATCCTTACCGCCCAATTTACTTATTCATATCCTGCATATATTTATTCAAACATAATTATCTCAACATCTGGAATTAATTAAGGGTTCACTTCCATTAAACAAAATATCACCTTTCCATCAAATCATTTTTCTATGTTTTCATCAAAATTTAAGATTTTTTTTAATCCTTAATGAAAACTTATACTGGAAATAATTATATATTTCATGATTCATATAACATAATATCTGAATTCTAAAACATAAATACTTTATTCATCCAATATTATTCTAAAACCATTACACAGGCTTAATCAACTTATTCCTTAGTATCTATTTCCTGGAATATGAAATATAAATCACGTCTTAAGGTTTCTCAACCTCAATATAATCATGATTATTATGTTAAATGAAAAAAATACTATAATAACGTCACATACCTTTCACATTTCATTTTTGGTATCTCTAACTTTATATGTATAACCAATATGTGTAACACCATCCAAATTTTTTATATAATATTTGTACTTGGAAAATTGATAATCATAATGCCCATAATTTTCACATCTAAAACATTAAATTTTAACCATCTTTCTTTTAGTTATCTCTATTAACTAAAACCAAAAAGCATAGTTTGAGAAATACGTATCATAATGGAAAACTATGTAATCATTAAAAATAATTACTTATAGGTTGTCTAAATTATAACACCTTCTATAAACTATGAATCATCATATTTATCCAAGGTTATTCATTGAAAGATTCAATTTAAATACTTTATTATGGTTTGTGATTATTTCTTGAATTCCCAAACCATATCCCCCAAGAGTGTCAAACTATGTCTGTATTAAGGCTCATTTTCATGTACCAGATTACCTTGAGTCATGCCTAGAACATCTTATCAGAGTTGTTACCCTTAGGAAAATTTGTGCCAGAGTCACATCCACTTGTAATATCTAAACATGTATGTATTTATAGGAAACCAATCACTCTATCCATTACCAAAATTCTAGAACATATTCCGAAATTTTTAACTCATCATTATACTTATCATTAGAGACATCCCTAAACATGTCCTTAGAAATATACATAGGGATATCACTAATGTTTTCTCATCCAAGTTACCAAATTTTAACTAAATCTTTCCTTCAATACCAATTATAGTAACATAGGATTAAGATACATGTATATTAAATCATTTTAGATTAATATTCAGTACATTATAAGAATACATGCCTGAGAACTATAATAGTTTAGTGTATTTGTAAACTTAGAAAAAAATATTCTATCCTAGTGAAAGATATTTAATATCACCCATAAAGATCTCCACCTTTAGTACTTCTACCTAAAACCTTTCTTCATATCCATGGAAAATGAAACATTAGAAAGGGGAGATCTCAGATGCTTAGTAAGGGTAAATAAAGAAAATTCATAAGTATAACATGAACAAAAGGGTATAGAACTTGATCATACCATTTGAAGATCATAACCTATATAATATAGATCATGATAAAGATTTATGGATTATAATATATGAATCATAAATAAATAAATAACATAATCCAAGAAATAATAACATAGGAATAAAACATGGAACTATAGAAAACACATAATCATATAATAACACTATGTCTAGGCATCCTACCAAGGACTTTATAACATTTTAGGAATAGATTAAACAATTATGTACCTACTTCGGGCTTGGGATGACTTCCTGAGTACCCTCTTATTTTGGGCTTGGGATGTCCTCTTATGTACAATCTTGTTTCAGGCTTGGTATGTCCTAATATATACCCTCTTACCTCAATATTGGGATGTCATCCCATGTACACTCTTGTTTTGGTCTTGGAATATACTCCAATATACCCTATTGTTTCAGGCTTGGGATTCCCTCATGTGTACCCTCTTGTTTTGGGCTTGGGATATCTTCTTGTATACCCTCTTTTTTTGGTCATGGTATGTCCTCCTATGTACCCTCTTATTTCGATCTTCGTATGTAATCCCATATACCCTGTTGTTTCGGGCTTGGTATGCCCTCTTGTTTACCCTTTGATCTCACAAAACATTTATCATTAACTAATGCATTAGAGGGAGATATAGGTCCCACCCATCATATAAAAAAATCATTCATACATGTGCTATAGGAAAATAAAACTTTAGTCATATCATGACCAATAAAAAGAGATTGTTTTCACAAAAAATAATCATAACCCCTGAAATGAAATGGGTGTCATTAACATTTCATCACATCATAAACTATGGAAAATATATAGGTTTCCTAATAATTTAATTAAATAATAACCTTCGAAAATAAGAAGGATTAAAAAGAATATAACCCATGGAAGAGAAATATATTTCATAAAAATATAACCCATGAAAGAAAAATATTTTTCATAAATATATAACCTTTTAAAGAGAAATGGTTTTAATAAGACCATAACATCAAGCATAACCCATTCAGAGAAATAATATTAATGCAACCTTTAGATCATTTCCTATAAAAGCATGAATAACATAAACATATGTCATTTTATATGGAAAATAATTTTCAAATATCTTTCAGAAAATTTTCTTAAGAAAAATATCTTTTTTTCTTTGAAAAGGGATTTTTAACGCATAAAACCATTTGAAAATCGTTTTCTTAGAAAATAATTTAAAAAGTTATAAGGAAGACTTGAAATCATTTTGAAAAAAAATTCCCTTGAAAACTAATAAAATAATATTCAAAACATTTTAAAAATATTTTTCTTTTAAAAATTTAAAATAAATCTTGAAAACATTTTGAAAACCATTTCATTTTAAATACTTTGAAAACTTATAATAAAATCTAGAAAAAATTTTGAAAAAAAATGTTAAAAACATCTGAAAGAATCCTAAAAAAAATTTGAAAACAATTTTCCATGAAAATTTATTTTAAAAACATTTTCTTAAATATTAACCTTTTAAATTTGGAAATTAAGTTTCACAGAAATCATGGTGGGTAAATCCATACATGTTGTATGAAGTAAAAATAATATTCCTTTTAAATGGAATAAAGGTAAGAAAAATTACTTGTTCAGAAAGTTTCAAGAAGAATCCTTTGAAAACATTGGTAACATAAAATAAGGGTAAAATTTTATTTTAATGATTATATTATAATATTATAATATTCTTAGAAACCCTTTTTAGAAAACATCGTTTTAAAGGAACATAGATTTCCGACTGAAGAGAGGGTAAAGTCAGGATTTCTTAAAAACACTTTAATAACTATATTATGTAGAAAAGTATATAAAAAATGATACTAATAAATTAATATATCATTAATAACCATAGGATATGAAAATACATGAATTTTCTATAGTATGGGTTATAATATTTCATCAAAGGAAGCATAAACATAAACAATCTTGAAAAGCGATGATATTGTTTAAATAAACTTGTATCACTTGGTAAATTGGGATCATACACTCCATGTAAGAAAATAAAATTAAATGAAGCTTATAATATTTTCAAAATAAATATATTCATGATATATCATGTAAAATTAAATTATATACACCTCAAAATGAATTTAGCCGCATAAAAAACATGAGTCTCAAAGAAAGAAAATTGAGAAAAAAAACTATTTTACCAATTCGGTAACTTTTGAAACTGAAACTCCAGAAAATAAAGGTCATATAATGGATATTTAAATACCCATAACTTTAAATATAATAAACATGTATTACATTTATTTGAATTATACACACCACCCGAAATGATTGGGTGGTGAATAAAGCATGTATCTCGCGGAAATAAAAAGTGAGATGAAATCCTCTTACCTTGTGTCTTTACTCTCATCATACTCATTAAAAACTCATATATAATAAATATAAATTTATTATAAATATTTTAAAGAAGAAAATTATTATATATAATACCATATATATATTTATTATAACTTTACATTACATACTTGTTCGAAATTTCATGTTAAGGTTACGCTTCGGATAATATTCGCTTTTTTTTCACCTATGACTTAATTTATTATATCATTTGTATTTATACTTATATCATTATATAAATAATTTAATCAATGATATAAATATAATTTATATTAATTATATTTTTATTATAATAATCTATAGAATATTAAATTATGAAAAGTTATACATCGTTCATGGATACGGTAAGTCGTACCTATGCCTGAATATTGTTTCTATTTTTTATTGTCGTATTGAAAGAAAAAAAGTTCATGAAATATATTTATATATATATATATTTATTCTAGTAAAATTATTATATCATATATTTTGACTATACTTATCCTTAATACATTTCACATAGAGTGTGAATGAATCGCATCACTTTGAGGGGGCGGTAGTCCACACTTCCTCAAATAGAATTGTTGTATTTACACCAAATGGAAAGTAAAAAAAGACATGTGTTGTAAAATAAATATAGAAGCTTAAATAAATAATAAATATAATATTATACATATATAAATTTATTTTCTATCATAATATCCACCATGAGAGGCAGTAAAGGAAAAATGAACAATCATCATTTACCGAGGTGGTAGTTCACTGTATACATAAATCAAATATGTTTGTTACCCATTTGATAGATGTGAGTGTAAGTATAGTTTAACCCCTTAGAATAAAAAAATAATAGTATATTTTAGATAATTTTTTTATAAAATCATGGAACTAATAGAGTGGAGGGGTGGATAATGAAAATAAAATAAATAAGACTGAGAGAAGAGGTTACCTCTTAATCAGGTAACTCCTTTTGGTTTGTGCCAAAAGCATTACTTGGATTTATTTATTCTAATAGAGAGGATTATAAATGGAAGGGAGGTATTTTTTGAGGTTTATTCAAAATATATTGGATGAACCAAAGTGTTTTGATAGGTGTGAAGAAGTTTGAGATGTTGTGGCCTTTTTTAGGGAAAGAAAAGTACTCACTTGGAATTTTCAAAAAGAAGTTAGGTGTACACATGTTCTTACCTAAAAAAAGTCATAAAAAACCAACAAAAATCAATAATAGAAGGTTTATGGCCGAAACATGGACATAAAATTGGTGTTTTACAACTGCATAGGCCATTTTTCCCCCTAATATTAAGGTTTAGTCCCTAATTAAGCTTAATTTGACATTAATCATTGTGATTAATTTTAATCACTTTTACTACTATTTTTGGTCAAAAATTAGCATGATATTATCAGTATATAAATATTATACTGATTATAATGTTTTATGTAAATTTTTATAAATTTAATTCACATAATTGAAAAATAATAATATTAATGCTAATCCAACAGAAGGGACGAAATAACGGGTTTATAAAGTAAAAAATTGTTCAAAAGTTTGTTAAGATTTTATATTCAATTTAAAAGTGAAATTGATTATAATGACATAAATTGTATTAATATATTTATAATTGATCTAATTTTACCTTAAAAAATATATGTATAATTTAACATTAATAATTATTTAAATGAAAAGACAGTTATTAAATAAAATGCATATTTTTTATGATTTATCAAAAAATGGAGTTTCTCAGAAAAATACCAAACATTAACCTAAGATAATTTAGGAATTCTAAATTCAAAAATTAAAGTTTATTTTATCATATTAAACTTCTATATGTGTTTAAGATTGTTTTTTTTTTGTCTTCACAAAAGGAAATGAAAATCAGTTCATTTGAGAAAATAATATTTATAAACATATAAATTCTTTACAAAAAAATATATTTTTCAGTATAAATGTGTTTTATTTATATAAAAACATTATAAAAATATTATAAATGTAGTTATAACTATTCATATTACTATGTTTTAAAATCCATGTTATAACTAACATGTTTAAATAAATACAATAATAAAATGACATTTCGTTGAAACATGATATTGTGTATAATGTAGGCCATGTTGATGTTGTGTGTTACGCAAGTCAAGTCATTATTGTGTGTAGAAAAATCCAAGTTATTGTCATGTTATAGGAATGTTTTATTTAGTGTTTTATTATATATATATCTGTGTGTGTGTGTCTACATAACAATTTCTAGTGTCACGTGAAATAAAAAATATCAAAAATATAAATTAATTTGAAAAAAAATATGTCACAAAATATCATGGTATTATATGTAGGATAAACTATTTATATCATTTGATGATGTACCATGGTTTTTTGTTTTTTCCCTTAGATGAGTGGTGGTGTTCTTAATGTAGTAAGATCCCTAAGAGGTATCTCATGGGTGATTTTTTGGGCCTCCTTTCACTTTTTCTTTTAGGTTTTATTTTAATTATCAAGGATAAGAATTATTTGAGAGGAATATATTGAAATTAACTTATTCCTAAAACCATTAATTTTTTGTATCCTTGGGTTTGGATGTGTTAAGGGAATGTATGTGGTCTTATTTTCTCTAAAATTATAATGTTTTTTCTTGGACTCATGGTATAAATTTGATCATATGATAGTAGGTTGGCTCACTGTCATGACCCGTCCCCTGGGGCCCATGTCGTGTCTACCTCAAGCCCGCCTTCCATAGGCCAAGGTCTGGTGACCATCACCAAAAAGCATATTCCCCAAAACGAGAAGGTGTTGCCTTTATAAACTGTAAACTCACACAAACCAAGCACATAGCCAGATACAAGCACAAAGTAAACTATATAGTAAACAGGGTGCGCAAAAAAATGTAAAGGGGCCCGAATACCCACCCAACTAGAAAGTACAAGAAAAACTGAAAAGTACAATTAAAACTGATTACAGCTCCTATGAACACCCACCAAGGATCCAACCTGAAGGGCAGGCACAGCTCTCAAACAATCGTCCCTGTGGATCACCTTGTCAAAGGTGCACCTCTGAGCAGTCTATAGTCCAGGTACCCTCGTCCTCAATCAGTGTTGTTCGTCGTCTCCACCAGACACAAGAAGGTTCTAGTGTAGCCCGTATAGGGGTGAGTATAACAATACTCAATAGGGATCCTGAGACCCTTGAAGGTCTCTCAAATCCACAAAGGATAAACCACAAAACATAGAAACAATAGTCATCCCCACTTAGGTATATTCCCATATATATACCTAAGTAATAAGAATATGTCCACCTCACACAGGAGAGAAGAATACAACACAGGTAATACCATGAGGGTTGGAGTACCACACAGGTATCACAATGAAGATAAAGAACCACATAGGTACACCATGAAGATATAAGACTCATCTCAAACTAGGTATACAACTCTGAGAAACAGGATTATGATGTTGACTCACACAAAATTGGTATGAAAGCTGATAGCCAGCCACAGGATTCTCTAGGGATAATAACAAGTAACATCCCTAGTCACAACATCGAACACCTCAGATGCTGGAACACTCCACCTATATAGAAGAAATTGGGCATGCCGTATCACACAGAGGTGCTTCCCACTAGCCTTGGACTGCTAAGGTACCCCTCTTGTTGAGTATTGTGGGTCTTCTACGTCACACAGAGGTGCTCCCCAACATGGGTCTATCGTGTCACACAGAGGCACTCCTCCTCGTAGCCTAATGAGGTACTCCTCCTGTCAAGTACCATGGGTTTACCACATCACACAAAGGTGCTCCCCACCATGGTTCTTCCCTGTCACACAGAGGAGCTCTCCACTGGGCATGTTGAGTCACTCCGAGTCGAAACGGTTAGTAGTTGTCAAGTTTCACCCTGTCACAGGTTTCCCTACGTTGTGCACTTGGGAGAAATGCTCACCAAGCCCTCAGTAATACCTCAACCTCTTCTAAGTTCCATGAAGAAGTATCCCAAAGGTCTGTCATGTCATAAGGGACCCAACGCAACAGATGGAGCGTCAATCGGATGCACGGTTTGTAAGTTATTAGTGTTTCCACTCCGAGGGCCTGGTTGGATTTGGGGTTTGATCCAACCCGGTCGTACTCCAACTTTATCCAAAACACAATTACAGTATATCAATAGGACCATATCAATAAAAGGATTCTGGTTCTATAGACGGTTCGTCAAACAGATGCTCATTTCACAAGTTATGTCCACAAAGGTGTAACTGGGTTCAGATGGGCCTGAGTCTAGTCTGACCCAACCCAACCAGGCCTGGGAAGACAGGAACTGGTTTGGGTCAACCTGACTCGATTGGGGTCTGGCCCGGTTGGCCTGGGTTGCAGAGGGCCTGGCCCATTGGGTCGTCGTTCAGCCCGGCCCGCGAAGGGGGCGGCCTAGCCCGGCCCGCGACGGGGGCGGCCTAGCCTGGCCCGCTGGGCA
Source organism: Viscum album (assembly GCA_963277665.1). Lineage (NCBI taxonomy): Eukaryota > Viridiplantae > Streptophyta > Magnoliopsida > Santalales > Viscaceae > Viscum > Viscum album. Next base: position 1,679,729,597 of record OY728133.1, read on the forward strand.
TGGCCCAGCCCGTGATGGGCGTGGTCCGCCCAAGCTGGCACTGAAGGGGGAGCATCCCTCTTCCTTTCGAAATGAAAATTGGTAGTGACTTTAGGCACTTCCAAGTCACCGCGGGATCCGAGCGGGTCCCCTCAAACTGCAATGGCTGGCCGGTGTTCTGGACGGTCCTCCTCCTAGCGGTGTGGTTGTGTGCTGCCGCTTCACCATGGCCAACATGGCCGGCCGCTCTTCAGCCTCCGTCATGGCCTCCTGCTCCTCTGGTGGAGCGAACGCGTGCCGCCCCTCCGCAATGCGGCCGACCAGATGTCGGCCACCACCAAGACCCACCGCGGTCGACGGGTCGTAGCTTCCTCATCATCTAGCAGTGTGGACACGTGCCACCCTTCCTTCCTCGCGATCGGCCGAGTGTCGGTCACTACCTCCTTTCACGAGCCATTGCAGCTTCGTTCCATGACCAAAAAATAAAACGATCTGATATTCGCAATCCTTGGGTCAAGGGCACTGTGTTCATATGTCATGCTCAACAATATATTGTGTTTCTAGCATTATTAAATATTTTGCGTTGAAGAACGCACGAAGAATGCACGGAGAATCAAAATATAAGAGGCAATGTATATGCGTGGGACACTGGTCATGTTAGTTTGGCCATCTTCATTGTGAAACCAGAATATGAAGAATCAATAAATAAATTCAATCATATATAAATAAATCCCCTACCTAGATTTTCTGATGGAGGTTGCGCGAGGAAGAAGATGAAGTCTTTGAAGATTGATGTCGGTGTTCGTCAACCCTACAAGACGCTCCAAGGTTGGTTCCTCGTTCTTTGATTCTAGAAGTCGTTCTTTGTTGGAGGATCTACTTTGTTGGAGAAAGATCATTCCAAATCTCCAAATCTTTCCCCTCCTTTTCTAAACCCCTTTTCTCGCGAGAGGTGAGGTTCCAAATTTTATAATATTAAGCAATAATTTAATTAAAGCTTTTACATTAATTAAATTAAGTTGGCACAATTAATTTGGAGAAATCCAAGAGTTTAATGTTGATTCATTAATTCCGAATTAATGAATCTTATTAACTAAGGTGGAATGTGGATACACATTTTGTGTAACCAGGTATATAATGCCCAATATTAAATGCTCGACCACCCTCGTGTGGTCCCCACCTTTATGTTTCAAATGGGAGGTTTAAATTTAAAAAATAAAATAAAGCATGTTTATTTTATTTTCTCCCACAAAAATTATGAAAACTAATTTCCACCCTCAACCTACTATGGTCGAGTTGAAGGTCTCCTTAAGAAAATATTGGTGTTGTGAGTTCAACAATGCCCTCGGATTTCAATTCTGAACACCAGTTCGAAAGTTACAAAAAATTGCTCGCACGTTTACTGAACATACCTGAAAAAAAGTTCTGAAGTTCATTCCGGGCACACCGGGCCTTGGAATCATGCACCGTCAATTTTCACAGACTTGTAATATTCCCATATAATTAAAAAAAAATACATGGAAAAATTCGAGTCTTTATATTCTCCCCACCTCAGGACTTTGCATCCCAGCAAGCCACAACAAAAACTAGAAAAACAAGTGGGGGCACTGAGCACAAATCTGAGCCTCCCGCTTCCATTTGCTTTCCTAGAGTTTCTCATGCTTCCAACGAATGCTCACTAGAGGTATCAACCACCCACGAAGGACCCGCTCCTATTGATCCTTAATCTTCACTAGAACCTCCGAAAAAGTCACCCTGTTGTCGATGTCCAGCTTTCCCCAGTCAATGATGTGCGAAGGATCATATACATATCTCATTATCTGGAATATGTGGAAAACTTCGTACACCTGGTGCAACTAAGGTGGAAAATCTAAGCGATAAGCCACCTCGCCAACTCTGATGAGGACCTGAAAGGGTCCGATGAACCATGGATATGACTTGTCACCCCAGACAAACCTCCGCAAACCTCATCAAGGTGAGACCCATAGAAATACATGGTCACTATCCTAGAACTCAATAGGTCTCCATCTCCTATCAGCATAAGACTTCTGCCTGCTATGTGCAGTCTTCATCTTCTCCTGGATGATCTACACCTTCTCCATGGTAGCCCACACCATCTATGGTTCCACGAGTGCTGACTCACCTGGGGTAGTCCAGCACAGTGGTGATCTGCAAGTTCTCCTATACAATGCATCGAATGGTGCCATACTGATATTGGGGTGATAGCTGTTGTTGTATGTGAACTTCACCAAAGGCAAGTAATCCTCCCAACTTCAACCAAAATCAAGGACACAAGCATGTAGCATGTCCTCAAGGGTCTGAATGGTCTGCTCTGTCTGGCCATCCGTTTGAGGATGGAAGGCAGTGCTCAACGGAAGCTGTGTCCTGAATGCCTCCTGCAACCCCTTCCATATCCAGGAAGTAAAACTTGCATCATTATCAGAGACAATCATTGATGGCACTCTATGAAGTCGTACAATCTCTTGTATGTAGATGCGTCCCAAGATCTCTACTGATCCCTACGCTCTGATGGGTTGGAAGTGGGCTGACATGTTAAGTCGATCAATGATCACCCAGATAGAATCATGACTCCTAGATGTGTGTGGAATTTGTAGAGACCCGTAGCTTATCGTACATGGACATTACATTACATTTGCGGAATACTTAGTACATAACAAAAACACACACACAAGGACCGTAATAGTTTAGTGTCTTTGGAAACTCGGAATATAATCTTCTAATCGTGGTGAAAGATCTTCAACATCTCCCATAAAGATCTTCTTTTTTTTATACCTAAAACCTTTCTTTATATCCTGGGGAAAAGAAAACATAAAAGGGTGAGCTCAAATGCTCAGTAAGGGTAAACAAAAGAAATATCAATCACATCATATACATAAGCACATAACTTTTGGAAATCTTAACCTGCAAAAGAGATCATAATTTCATAACATGGGGTAAATCATGGCAGTGAAATGTAATCACAATAATCATAACATAAAACATGAAACTTTGTGGCATTCACACATAATCATAGAGAATCATTTCTTGTTAGTCAAGACTCATTGCCAAGACTATCTTTGTGGACAAAGTCCCTTTCTGAATCGAGTAACCCTCGTTTTAGTCCTGTTTCACTGAACCGGTATAACCTACCATTCCAGCGATGTCTATCTCATGAGATATAAAATCATTACCCAATGCATTGGAGGGAGATATAGGTCCCACCCATCTCATAATGATACCATTCTTATGTGTTCCACAAAATCATAAACCATACATCATAGCATAACCCATGTAATAAAAATGGGATTCTTAAACAACATGACATCATAAAACCATTCATATAAGATAAAGGAATTAATAAACATAATTCCATCACAACATAGTCAAATCAATGTAAGAATATGGATATAAACATAACCCTTTATTATCTTAGATGGAAAATAATTTTGATAAAACACTTGAAATGAATTCTTGAGGAAAATATCCTTTCTTCTTCAAAATCAATTCCTTTTCACAAAACATCATGCAATTTTAAAAGAAAGAGATTTTATTGAAAATAGTCATGAAATATTTTGGAGTAAGGTTCATGAAAATAAGGCTTTATAAAACCGTAAAAATCCGTTCGTGCCGTATATGTTAAAAAAAAACATTCCTCTCGTACTTTTGTCGGAAAAGTCAAAAATTACCTCGTATGAAAAACGACAAAAGATTCCTTTCATATCTTTTACTAAAAACTCACTGAAGGGTAAAATTGGATTTAAACAATTTTAGGTGGATGTAAATAACATTACATATTGAGGAAACATGGATGTGGATGATAAAATATACCCCAGTAAATTTCAAAGTACAAACAATCTCGGATAAGAATGAGATTGTGATATTTCCCTTACCTTAGGTCCGACTTGCTTTGTAAGTGTCCAAACCTCCTGTATAATGGTTTAAATAATGTTATTGACTTATTCCAGAATCATACATATTGATATGATATCATATATGGTCATATTATTAGATTCTTGTTAGTAATATTTCATTGTTACTTGTTACTCGGGTCTTTATAACTTTTTGTTCTTATGCGTGTTTTGTCGAATAAATTCTTATTCTTATCTTTAGGTTATAGATAATTCATTTCCAGAATGGTATTAGTGTAGTATATACCATATTCATTCATTCAATTCATTTATATAATCATTATGAAATGAAGATCATGTAGAACGAGTCGCATCACATCGTGGAGACGGTATTCCGTACGTACGCACGAGTGATGATATCGTTCTTATGATCGTGGAAGTGTATTGGAGTATATATATATTATTTCAGTATCAATATTACTTCATAATAATCATATATAGTTACTCATTACACCATTATACCCATCCTTGTAAGGTGATGGTGGAAAATAGATTACACCACGGCGTGGAGACGGTATTCCGTACGTACGCACGCGCGGTGATTTCATTTTTCCGTAGGATGGATAGAAGGTGAATTAGGGTTGTGTGATATTTATAATAACATATCAGTATGTAATTAATACTTATTTTATTACTTTATCATGAAACAACTAAAGAAGAAGAAGTTGAAGAAGAAAGAAATTGAAAAGATCGGTAATGGATATTACATATTCTTTGGAACGCCTCTTTGAATCCTCCACTTAAGGAACTAAGATTGGTCTTTGGAGAATACCAGGACCTCTAGGATTATTCTAGGGAAGTGGATAGGAGAAAATGGCAGGGGTTGGCCGAGCTTGAGTGCTCAATTTGGTGTGAGGAGGAGGGGGAGGAGGTGTCCTTTTATAAGGGAGGAGAGGGGCACCTTAGGAATATCTCAAAATATTATTTTATATTAAAGTCAAAATCGGTTTATAATGGTTCCAAAGGGTCTTATTTCGAAGATAAGGTGGGGAGGGGTCGAAATCCTATCAACCAATAGAATTTAGACAATTTTAGGATATTATTTTAACCTTATCAATTAAATTTAACTCTAAGTTAAATAATTTAACTTTTACCATGTCTTTTTGTTTTCTTTCACTATATGGTTAATAAACTTACTATAACATGCCAAAAGAACCCCAAATTGTTTATTATTAATATATATATCCTTATCTAAGTCATTTGGCCGAACCTTAGATTTTTAGGAATACAATAACAATTAATAATATAATATTTGATTTAAAAACTATTTTGTGTCAATTTTGACACTATTTGATATATGATTTTTGTGAAAGTCATAACAGAATTAAATGTTCGAAAAAAGTTGATTAAATCAACATTAATATATCATAGTAACCTAAAAAATTAGTGGAATTCATAAAAAATCTCAAATTACATTTATTTTGGTGTTTATAACATCAATTATGTCAATATTTCATTAATAAGATAATTACTGCATCATCGTTGTGTCATAAACAAATTAAATTATTTGATTTCTAAAAATTACAAATAAAATACCATCATGTAGAAAATCTTTTTAGATTTCTAATGAATATTTACAATAGAATTTATCTTATGTATAACCCCATATTAAAAATTATTTACTTATTAAACTTTGATTTTAACTATTTTAACCCTTCTTTAAATAAATTAATAATAAATGACCTAATCTAATCCAAGTGGGCCTAAATGGTCATATTTTATTCCTAAGTTTGTTTTTGGTCGAATTACATTTGTCCAATAGAATTAGGACATGTGTTAGGGTAATATTAATATCATATTTACCCTTAGTTACCCTATTTACTATTAACCGCGGTAAAAAAGTAAAAAGTTACTATTCACCAAAAAATTATTTTCATCTCATTGAACCAAATTTTAGTCCTTGATATTAACCGTGTTTCTCGGATTTTCTAAATTCCATTCACAGAAGCGGCAAAATTAAATTTTATGAAAAATTCAGTTTTTTTAACTACCACTTAGTAGTTTCACTATTCATCAAAAATTGATGTTTTTCAGAACAATGCCAAAATTTCATCCTAAGCTATATTTCATATTCCGAATTCAAAAATGAAATCTATTTTACCAAATTCATAACATAGAAGTTTCATTAATTAATTTTATAATTAAATCCCGCTGTTAAAATAAATAGCGTGTTTTTAGGAAACAATATATATCAAAAGATTGACACTTGATTATGTCTGGTTTAAATGTGAAATTACAACCAATGACCAACATTGTATTAAATTGTAAAAATATATTCTAAATATACTTTAAAACCACTCAAATTAATAATTTATCACTATTAATTATTTCGATTAAAAAAGTTGTTTTTAATTATAATTTAGTAATTTTTCACTATTCATCAGAATATGAAAGTTATCCGAAAAGTACCAAAATTTCACCTTAGGCTAAATTCGATACTCCGAATCCAAGAATGAAGTTCATTTTGAAAAATAAGATTTACAGAATTTTAAAAAGTGGTTATTACTATTCATAACGGCTAGTTTTAATAATATTTTAATAGCACATCGTTGTTTAGTGAAACTCGGTATTGTGTATTACACACGCTATCGAGGAAGGTCGCGATTGCGTGTAATGCAAGGCAAGACAAGGATGCGTGTTGTGCAAGCTCCTTTTGGTGTAGCGTACAACACAAGACATTAATAAAATTAAAAAGAATATTTCTTTATAAAATCTTGGGCTGTTACATTCTACCCCCCTTAAAATGAATTTTGCCCTCGAAATTCGTCGGGGTTATAAATGGTTTACTATTCGAAAGTTTCTTTAATAGAAACCCACATCGTAAAAAGGAATATCAAAACCAATCTTTAAAAACAAAAGTATGAAACGTAACGGTTACCCAAATAAACTAATCACTGGTTTTCCACATAGGTGAAAATATGGATATGGAAGAGAAATCTGACCATCATGTTCTGATGGAGAGTGGTAGAGAACATGGCTATGGAAAAGCCAGTAATCACAAATCCATAAATTTGTGACGATCTAAGGTACCATCTGATTCATCAGGTATAAGAGAACTAGGACAACATTTTTGGTTTTCAAGATCATTTCCCTAAAGTTAAAGAATTTGAATTAGAATAAATACTTACTTTATTTTGGTACAATCTCACTGTTGTTCGTGCCTTTAACAATTTCCACTTCATCTCTTAAGCAGATCATGTGATAGAATGACGGGTCATTCCATCTGTCTCAAACAAAAGGTTAGAAAAAATTATATACATAAGTCGATCTATAGTGAGATTAATCACATATGGTTCCTAAAATGGGCTTATACTTCATATATTATACTGCTTAATATAATAAAACTAGTTTCTACTAAACAGGGACTTCCTGTAGGCTAGTGGTAGGCGATAAAGGCCAGTCGCACTTCGGTTGTGGGTTCGATTCCTACAGCCTTGTCCGAAGCGATGGGCTGTCGCCCGTCCTGCAGGTTGTCCTTTTTCTAAAACTACGTTACTATAACATCCCATCAATAATATCGAAAATCTTCTATCCTTAAACAATACTAACTTATGTCCAACATAATCCAGTCTAATCTTTAGGCTTATACATAATACTGCAGTCCACTCTCATAACATAGTGAAAACGATTACCATAGATTTAACACCATCGTCGATCCCCATATATCATAAGATATGTTTTGTTGGTCACATTCCAAACATTCAAAGTCCTTAATAATGTATTCTCTTGAATACCCATTGAACCTTAGTGAAAACTTGAATGCGGTTAAAAGTTAACACTTTACACATACCAAAATCCTCAAAATTATTTATACTCAAACCATGATATCACTTAGTCCTTATATCAATCATGAGCTCATGAATACTGTTAAACATTTCATTTTCTCGTTTTCCCTTCATTATGCGCATAATATCTCAATCACTTTGAATACCACATTAGACCAATACATAAATATTCCAATATTCCAAGATACAACATTATTTTGGAATCCATTACATAAACACTTAATCATTCCACCACATCGTTGTCATATTCAACATTGCCAATAGTGATCGCATGTGACTTCCCTTTGTCCTTTGCCTTAAGCGGTTGCTCATTTCGATCATCACTAACCCTTGGATTAGGGCATTTATTAGCATAATGCCCCATTTCCTTGCACTTGAAGCATTGAAGTGTTGGTTGTACGTTCTCTGCAGTGTTTGCTTTATCCACTTCATTAGAATCCCATTTTCCATTACTTCGACACTTAGCTGCTCGATGACCTTCTTTTCCACACTTAAAACATTTTCTAGTCCCTTTAAGACAATCTCCACCATGCTTATTTCCACACTTTGTGCATAAGGAAACATTCATCTTCTTTTCACCATTATTCTGAGTTTTCTCCTTGAACTCCATCTTTCGTTTCTTGTCAAACCCATGAGATGGATATGTAACACCAACTTCCATTTCTACCTTGATAGCACAACGCACAATTTCTTCATAGCTACTGAAGTCTCTTATAGCTAATGCCCTTCGAAGACTTGGTTTTAAGCCACTGAAAAATCGATCAACTTTACTTTCAGGTTGGATGATAATACCAGAAGCGTACCTTGCAAGTCTTGTAAAATTCGCTTCATAGGTACCAACAGATTCATCATCCCTTTGCTTCAGTTCAAGAAACTCTTTCTCCATCTTTGTTCGGAGAATACGAGGGAAGTACTTATTGAAAAATAAGTTTTTGAACTCATCCCATTCCATAGACTCAATTTCATCCCTTTGCCTCGTATTCTTAATAAGATTCCACCATTGATCAGCATCTCCTTCCAAACGATACACTGCTAGGATGACTTTATCATGTTCAGAACATTGAAGAACTGAAAATATCTTTTCAGTAGTACTAATCCATTGTTCAGCAACTAATGGATCAGTAGACCCACTGAAAGAAGGTGGACGCTGCCTCATGAAGGATTCAACAGAATGTTGCTCCTTCCTTTGCTCGTTTGGAAGTCCTGCATGATTCATAGCTTGAGAAAGTTGTGTGAGCATGGCTACAAGATTTTTGATTCTGTCTCCCATATCGTTTGGTTTCTCAGGGGGACAATCATTGCATTTCCCATCACATTCCGCATTAACACGGTTCCTTCGGGTTCCAGCCATCGTCTAAAACCCCAAAAGAATAGTATGAGAGGAAAAAATCATGCTAGGGAAAACAACATAATAAAGGGGTAGTACCCTCAATATCTAACATCTTAGGTTAAATTCGAAGATCGTTAGCGCAATTCTAGGACTATAACCTATATGTATACTTAACCTTAGAGACATCCCTAGACATACCTTAGAAATATCTCTAGGGATCTCACTAACGTTTTCGCATCCTAGTTTCCAAAGGTAGACTAAACCTTTCCTCTGATACCAACTGTAGAGACCCGTAGCTTATCGTACATAGACATTACATTACATTTGCGGAATACTTAGTACATAACAAAAACACACACACAAGGACCGTAATAGTTTAGTGTCTTTGGAAACTCGGAATATAATCTTCTAATCGTGGTGAAAGATCTTCAACATCTCCCATAAAGATCTTCTTTTTTTTATACCTAAAACCTTTCTTTATATCCTGGGGAAAAGAAAACATAAAAGGGTAAGCTCAAATGCTCAGTAAGGGTAAACAAAAGAAATATCAATCACATCATATACATAAGCACATAACTTTTGGAAATCTTAACCTGCAAAAGAGATCATAATTTCATAACATGGGGTAAATCATGGCAGTGAAATGTAATCACAATAATCATAACATAAAACATGAAACTTTGTGGAATTCACACATAATCATAGAGAATCATTTCTTGTTAGTCAAGACTCATTGCCAAGACTATCTTTGTGGACAAAGTCCCTTTCTGAATCGAGTAACCCTCGTTTCAGTCCTGTTTCACTGAACCGGTATAACCTACCATTCCAGCCATGTCTATCTCATGAGATATAAAATCATTACCCAATGCATTGGAGGGAGATATAGGTCCCACCAATCTCATAATGATACCATTCTTATGTGTGCCACAAAATCATAAACCATACATCATAGCATAACCCATGTAATAAAAATGGGATTCTTAAACAACATGACATCATAAAACCATTCATATAAGATAAAGGAATTCATAAACATAATTCCATCACAACATAGTCAAATCAATGTAAGAATATGGATAGAAACATAACCCTTTATTATCTTAGATGGAAAATAATTTTGATAAAACACTTGAAATGAATTCTTGAGGAAAATATCCTTTCTTCTTCAAAATCAATTCCTTTTCACAAAACATCATGCAATTTTAAAAGAAAGAGATTTTATTGAAAATAGTCATGAAATATTTTGGAGGAAGGTTCATGAAAATAAGGCTTTATAAAACCGTAAAAATCCGTTCGTGCCGTATAAGTTAAAAAAAACATTCCTCTCGTACTTTTGTCGGAAAAGTCAAAAATTACCTCGTATGAAAAACGACAAAAGATTCCTTTCATATATTTTACTAAAAACTCACTGAAGGGTAAAATTGGATTTAAACAATTTTAGGTGGATGTAAATAACATTACATATTTAGGAAACATGGATGTGGATGATAAAATATACCCCAGTAAATTTCAAAGTACAAACAATCTCGGATAAGAATGAGATTGTGATATTTCCCTTACCTTAGGTCCGACTTGATTTGTAAGTGTCCAAACCTCCTGTATAATGGTTTAAATAATGTTATTGACTTATTCCAGAATCATACATATTGATATGATATCATATATGGTCATATTATTAGATTCTTGTTAGTAATATTTCATTGTTACTTGTTACTCGGGTCTTTATAACTTTTTGTTCTTATGCGTGTTTTGTCGAATAAATTCTTATTCTTATCTTTAGGTTATAGATAATTCATTTCCAGAATGGTATTAGTGTAGTATATACCATATTCATTCATTCAATTCATTTATATAATCATTATGAAATGAAGATCATGTAGAACGAGTCGCATCACATCGTGGAGACGGTATTCCGTACGTACGCACGAGTGATGATATCGTTCTTATGATCGTGGAATTGTATTGAAGTATATATATATTATTTCAGTATCAATATTACTTCATAATAGTCATATATAGTTACTTATTACACCATTATACCCATCCTTGTAAGGTGATGGTGGAAAATAGATTACACCACAGCGTGGAGACGGTATTCCGTACGTACGCACGCGCGGTGATTTCATTTTTCCGTAGGATGGATAGAAGGTGAATTAGGGTTGTTTAATATTTATAATAACATATCAGTATGTAAGTAATACTGATGTTATTACTTTATCATGAAACAACTAAAGAAGAAGAAGTTGAAGAAGAAAGAAATTGAAAAGATCGGTAATGGATATTACCTCTTCTTTGGAACGCCTCTTTGAATCCTCCACTTAAGGAACTAAGATTTGTCTTTGGAGAAGACCAGGACCTCTAGGATTATTCTAGGGAAGTGGAGAGGAGAAAATGGCAGGGTTTGGCCGAGCTTGAGTGCTCAATTTGGTGTGAGGAGGAGGGGGAGGAGGTGTCCTTTTATAAGGGAGGAGAGGGGCACCTTAGGAATATCTCAAAATATTATTTTATATTAAAGTCAAAATCGGTTTATAATGGTTCCAAAGGGTCTTATTTCGAAGATAAGGTGGGTAGGGGTCGAAATCATATCAACCAATAGAATTTAGACAAGTTTAGGATATTATTTTAACCTTATCAATTAAATTTAACTCTAAGTTAAATAATTTAACTTTTACCATGTCTTTTTGTTTTCTTTCACTATATGGTTAATAAACATACTATAACATGCCAAACGAACCCCAAATTGTTTATTATTAATATATATATCCTTAGCTAAGTCATTTGGCCGAACCTTAGATTTTTAGGAATACAATAACAATTAATAATATAATATTTGATTTAAAAACTATTTTGTGTCAATTTTGACACTATTTGATATATGATTTTTGTGAAAGTCATAACAGAATTAAATGTTCGAACCAAGTTGATTAAATCAACATTAATATATCATAGTAACCTAGAAAATTAGTGGAATTCATAAAAAATCTCAAATTACATTTATTTTGGTGTTTATAACATCAATTATGTCAATATTTCATTAATAAGATAATTACTGCATCATCGTTGTGTCATAAACCAATTAAATTATTTGATTTCTAAAAATTACAAATAAAATACCATCATGTAGGAAATCTTTTTAGCTTTCTAATTAATATTTACAATCGAATTTATCTTATGTATAACCCCATATTAAAAATTATTTACTTATTAAACTTTGATTTTAACTATTTTAACCCTTCTTTAAATAAATTAATAATAAATGTCCTAATCTAATCCAAGTGGTCCTAAATGGTCATATTTTATTCCTAAGTTTGTTTTTGGTCGAATTACATTTTTCCAATAGAATTAGGACATGTGTTAGGGTAATATTAATATCATATTTACCCTTAGTTACCCTATTTACTATTAACCGCGGTAAAAAAGTAAAAAGTTACTATTCACCAAAAAATTATTTTCATCTCATTGAACCACATTTTAGTCCTTGATATTAACCGTGTCTCTCGGATTTTCGAAATTCCATTCACAGAAGCGGCAAAATTAAATTTTATGAAAAATTCAGTTTTTTTAACTACCACTTAGTAGTTTCATTATTCATCAAAAATTGATGTTTTTCAGAACAATGCCAAAATTTCATCCTAAGCTATATTTCATATTCCGAATTCAAAAATGAAATCTATTTTACCAAATTCATAACATAGAAGTTTCATTAATTAATTTTATAATTAAATCCCGCTGTTAAAATAAATAGCGTGTTTTTAGGAAACAATATATATCAAAAGATTGACACTTGATTATGTCTGGTTTAAATGTGAAATTACAACCAATGACCAACATTGTATTAAATTGTAAAAATATATTCTAAATATACTTTAAAACCACTCAAATTAATAATTTATCACTATTAATTATTTCGATTAAAAAAGTTGTTTTTAATTATAATTTAGTAATTTTTCACTATTCATCAGAATATGAAAGTTATCCGAAAAGTACCAAAATTTCACCTTAGGCTAAATTCGATACTCCGAATCCAAGAATGAAGTTCATTTTGAAAAATAAGATTTACAGAATTTTAAAAAGTGGTTATTACTATTCATAACGGCTAGTTTTAATAATATTTTAATAGCACATCGTTGTTTAGTGAAACTCAGTATTGCGTATTACACACGCTATCGAGGAAGGTTGCGATTGCGTGTAATGCAAGGCAAGACAAGGATGCGTGTTGTGCAAGCTCCTTTTGGTGTAGCGTACAACACAAGACATTAACCAAATTAAAAAGAATATTTCTTTATAAAATCTTGGGCTGTTACAGAATTCCTGTCACTAAGTATATGGAAATTCCATCCCACTTCCACTCTGGCATCTATAGTGGATGAACTAAGCCTACTGGAACCTGATTCTCTGCCCTCACTTGCTAACAAGTGAGGCACCGAGAGACAAACTCTGCTATATCTTCCTTCATTCTTGTCCATTAGTGCTGACGTCGAAGGTCCTGGTACATCTTCTTCACTCTTGGATGTACCGCTTGAGGGGATATATGGAACTCCCTCAACTCTTCCTCTCATAGTTCCATCGGTACCATAGTACGCCCTCTAAAGAGGCTGATGTTCTACACACCTTTATAAAATCCATCAAGTGCTTGTCTTATGGATATCTGAGAAAGTTAAGCCTCGTATTCAGCCTCTCCAAGCTGCACCTCCCTAACTCGCTAAAGGATTGGGGGAGTGACTGTCAGAGACTGAAGATAAGCTTCTCTATCTCAGTCTACATAGGATATCTACAAAGTGGCTAGCTGCTTCATCGCCTCACTCGGCAACTGTATACCAGATCTACTGCTGATTGAATCTGCTACTATGTTCCCCATCCCAAGAGTATAGACTATCTTGAAGTCATAATCCTGGAGGAACTCAAAACAACGTCATTGTCTCAGGTTCAGGTCCTTCTGAGAGAAGATATACCTAAGACACTTGTGATCAGAGTATACTATAAAATGTTCGCTCATCATTTAATGTCACCACATCTTCAAAGAAAAGACCAATGCTTTTAGCTTCAGTTCATGGGTAGCATAGTTCTTCTCATTCTGTCTCAGCTGTCGAGAACCATACGTGATCGTTGCTCACTCTTATATCAAGACACATCCAAGCCCGACCCCTGATGCGTCGCAGTAGACTACATACCCAATGCCCTCCTCTGGTAGCCTTAAGATGGGGGAACTCATCAATCTCTGCCTCAGCTCCTGGAAACTCCTATGGCATCTCTCAGACCACATGAAGGGTTTCCCCTCCTTCATCAACGTTGATAATGGTGCCACAACTCTAGAAAAGTCAGGCACAAACCTCCGATAGTAACCGGCCAGACCCAAAAAAACTTTGCACCTCTGTCACACTCTTGGGTGGCTTCCAAGCAAGCACAACCTCAATCTTCACTGGATACACCACAACACAATCCTCTGATATAACATGTCCCAGAAAGTGGACCTCTTGTATCCAGAACTAGCACTTCGAGGGCATACCATAAATCTGGTTCTCTCAAAGTTTGTCTAGAACTATCTGCAGATGATTGGCATGCTCCTCCTCCATCGCTGATTACATCAGGATGACTTCAATGAAGACTACCATAAAGTGATCAAGGTATGGGTGGAAGATCCTATTAATGAGTCCCATAAATACTAATGGGGCGTTAGTCATGCCGAATGGCATAACCAAGAACTCATAGTGGTCATATCGACATCTGTAGGTCGTCTTCTGCACATCCTCATCTCATACCCTGAGCTGGTGATAGCCTGATTTTAGGTATATCTTTGAAAACCATCATTCTCCCTTTAGCTAATCAAAGAGATTGACAATCCTCAGTAGTGGGTACTTGTTCTTCATGGTCACCTGGTTCAAGATCCGATAGTCCACATAGAGTCTCAAAGTCCCATCCGCCTTCTTGGTGAACAAAATCGGGGCTACCCAAGGGGAAACACTGGGCTTAATGATCCCCTTTCTCTGTAAGTCCACTAACAATACCTGCATCTCCCGAAGCTCCGCAGGAGCCATTCGATATGCTGGTGTCGATATCGGTGTTTTCTCAGGGTGCAATTTGATGTAAAAGTCCACCTCCCTATAAGGAGGTAGACCAAGAACATCATCAAAAAAAATATCAGTGTACTGGTCTACCACTATAGGATAGCTCAGACTCTCAACATCAACCGCTCTAAGGGTAAGGCTATTCAACTGATGTGTGATCGGTTGCACCCTCTTCTGGGTAAGTCCATCCTACACTGCAAAGGTTCCCTTATCGCCCATGAAGGAAAACCTGGTCCCATCCATGGGGATACACTGCACCTTGCACCAAATAAAGTCAATCTAAGCATGGATTGTGGATAACCAGTCCATACCCAAGATGATGTCTTAAGGCCTCAACGCCACTACTAGAAGATCCCAGCCGAAGCTCTCGCCTCCTAGAGTAAGCTCACACTACCAGCACCAGTGCTTAATCATTGAATCTTCTCACATAAGAGTCTCTATCCATAAGGATATAGCCAAAGATCCATCGGAATCTCCAAGCTCCAAACGAGGGTCATGGAAACAAAATAGTGACTAGAACCTATGTCTATAAGTACTGCATCTAGGGTGGAGTAGACACCGATTGTACCTCGTATCATCTCTGGAGTGCCATGGTCGTAGACCTCAGCTACTTGGAGTTGAGCTCATCTCATTCCACCTAATCACTGTGGTTGGGGTGGACCTACTGGTGGTGGTGGCAGTAGAACCTCAAATCACCGCCCACAGCCTATTACATGGTATACTCCTCTACCACGTCCGCCTCCTGCCTGCAGACCTCCTCGATCGAATCTTCACCTCTGACCAGGTGGTCGTTCGACCATCTATTGGTCGTCTGTATGGCGAGTTCGGCAGTTGGGAGCCATGTGACCATGCCCACCGCACGAGTAACACTGCATGATACTCGCCTATCCTACTCTGCCTCGAGAGCTCCACACCACCGACCATATATCCTATGATCCTCCACCTATAGGTATGGTCCTCTTGAACTTATGCCTCATCTGTCTACTGTCAGCTGCTGATGACTCTGCTACATGTTTTTTGGTGGTGGGTCTCAATGTTGGTGACTACTCAGTAAGGAAACCCTCCACTAAGAGTGCTCGCTTAAACACCCCTTCTTATGTCGAGACGCTAAGAGAAACCATTGAATCTCTAATCTCCCATCTAAGAAACTGCTCGAAGGTCTGGGCCCTGAAGAAAGTGTCTCACACCATATTAGTGGAGTATAATGAGAGGTCGGTGAACCTTGTTTAATACTGAGCCACAGACATGCTACCCTACTGTGAGTGGAGAATATCTTATATACACACTGAGCATAAGGTCGTTGCGATGAACTCTGCCCTAAAAAGGCTCTCAAAGTCCACCCATATGAGAGTCACCTCATCATAAACCTGGAGCATCAAGCTCCACTATCTGCATGTTGCTACCTGAAGAAGACTGGCAGCAAGGATTACCATGAGATCAACTAGTGTTCCTACCTGTCAGAAAACTCTAACCATGGCCTCCAGCCAATCATCATCCACCCATGGATCTATCTCTCCCCAGAACCTCGATGGCCTATGGGGATAGAACTCGTGCAACACGCTCAAGTGGCATTCACCCTCTGCTGTTGGGGCTGGTGGCATTGGCTACCCAACGGGTAGTGGTGCTGCCGGTACACCACCCTACGGTACAATTGTTTTAAGGGGGCCCTGCACCAAAGCCTCGTCGCTCGGTGGGCTGTCATCACGTACTCTAACTGGAATCCTGGTAGGTTGTCTGTGTGGAGGCATCTTGAAAAGAAACAGGTGTTCCACAGTCATTAAGCTTATACCTGGTGAGCTGACTCAAAGAGATCACAAAGAAAACTATTCAAAAACACATACATAATTAGTGTCTTCATGAAATGAGTCAGAAATCAGAAGTCAGAGTCCTGTTGTATGGATATTTTAGTTGTTACACCAACAATGGACACCCTGAATTGAAAACCACACTCTTAACACTTAACACTATTACTTCACAGAAAAGGTTAGAGTCCTAGTTCTTCGGTAGAACTAAAATCTGCTGATACCAATTTGTTATGACCCATCCTCAGGGGCCCGTTCCATGACAACCCAAAGCCCACCTTCCATAGGCCAGGGCCTGGCGACAAGTACCAAAAGGCATATTCCCCAAAACGGGAAGGTGTTGCCTTTATAAAAAGTAAAATCACACAAACCAAGTACACAACCAGATACAAGAACAAAGTAAACTATATAGTAAACAGGGTGTGTACAGAAATAAAAGGGTCCAGAATATTGGCCCAACTAGAAAGTACAAGAAATACTAGAATGTAGAAGTAAAATTGAGTACTGCTCCTGTGAACACCCACCAAGGATTCAAATTGAAGGGTAGGTACATCCCTCGAACGATCATCTCTGCATATCACCTCGTCAAAGGTCCGCCTCTGAGCAGTCTCTAGTCTAGGTACCCTTGTCCTCAGTCAGCACTGTCCATCATCTGAACCAGACACAACAAGGTGCGGGTGTAGCCCGTGCAGGGGTGAGTATATCAATAATTCATAGGCAACCCGAGACCCCCGAAGGTCTCTCAAATTTACAAAGTATAAACCACAAACATAGAAACAAAAATCATCCCAACTTCGGCATACGCCCATAAATATACCTAAGTTATCAGAATATACCCACCTCCCACAAGAGGGAAGTATACCACACAGGTAATACCACGAGGGTAGGAGTACCACACATGTATCACCACGAAGATAAAGTAATAGATAGGTACACCAGGAAGATATAAGACTCATCTCAAACCAGTTATACAACTCTAAGAAATAGGATTATGATTTTGAACCACATAGGATCGCTATGAAAGTTGATAGCCATCCACAAGATTCTCTAGGGAAAATAATAAGTAACATCCCTTATCACAACATCGAACACCTCGACTGCTAGAGAACTCCTCCACTATGGAGTACAGTGGGCCTTCCGCGTCACGTAGAGGCACTTCCCATTAACCTTGGACTGCTAAGGTACCCCTCCTATTGAGTATCGTGGGTCTGTCGCATCACATAGAGGTGCTCCCCACCGTGGGTCTGTCGCTTCACACAGAGAGGCTCCCCACTGTGGGTCTACCGCGTCACACAGAGGCGCTACCCCTCGTGGCCTGCTGAGGTACTCCTCCTATCAGGTACCATTGGTCGGTCATGTCACATAGAGTCTCTCCCCACCATGGGTCTACCGCATCACATAGAGGCACTCCACACTGGGCCTTTCGAGTCACTCTGAGTCGAAATGGTCAAGAGTCGTCAAGTCTCATACATTCAAGGGGTTCCGTACATAGCGCGCTTGGGAGAACCACACCCCAAGCCATCAGGCATACCTCAACTACCCCTTAGTTCCATTACGAATTATCCCAAAGGTTTGTCGCGTCAAAAGGGAACCAGCGAAATAGACATCGTGTCAATCGGACGCCCGGTTTGTAAGTTATTAGCATTTCCGCTCCATGGGCCCGGTTGGATTCGGGGTTCGATCCAACCTGGCCATACTCCAACATTACCCAAAACTCAAGTAGAGTATACCAATAGGACCATCATAATTCAAGTATTCTGGTTCCATAGATGATTTGTCAAATAGACACCTGGTTCACAAGTTGTGGCCACAAAGGAGTAACTGGGTCCAGATAGACCCAGGTCTGGTCCGACCCAAACCGAACCGGCCTGGTCCAACACGAACTGGTTTGGATCGACCCATCTCGATTTGTGTCCAACCTGATGGGCCTGGGCTGTGGTGGGCCTGGACCACTAGGTTGTGGTCCGGCCCGGCACGCACTGGGCATGGCCCGATGGCACGGCTCGGTGGCGCGGCACGGTGGCATGGTCTGCCCGAGCTGGTACTGAAAGTGAAGCATCCCCCTTCCATTCTAAATGGCAATGGGCAGTGCCTTTATGCACTTCTAAGTCACCGTGGGACCCGATCACGTCCCGCCGAATCTCAATCACTGGTTGGTCCTCTTTCCAGGGGCGTAATCATGCGCCACTGCTCTACTATGGCTGGCACAGCCGGCCACTCTTTGGCCTCTTTCATAGACAAGCAGCCGCGGCCTCCTGCTCCTCCGATGGCGCAGACACGTTCCACCACTCTGCAATGCATCCAACCGGATGTGGGCCACCACCCTACCCCATCGTGGATGACATGTCGTGGCTTCCTCATCATCCAATGGTGAAAACACGTGCGGCCCTTCTTTCCTCGCTGTCGGTCGGGTGTCGGTCGCCACCTCCTTCCACGAGCCATTGTGGCTTCATTCTAAGCTCAAAAAATATAACAATCACATATTCACGATCCTTGGGTCAAGGGCTCCTCTTACATATGTCATTATCAATAAAATATTGTGTTTCCAGCATCATTAAATATTAGGTGTTGAAGAACAGATGAAGAACGCGCGGAGAATCAAAAGATAAGATCAAGGTATATGCAGGGGACGATGGTCATGTTAGTTTGTTCATCTTCATTGTGAAACCAGAATATGATGAATCGATAAATAAATTCAATCAAATATAAATAAATCAATTACCTCTATTTTCTGATGGAGGTGGCATGAGGAAGAAGAAGAAGTCTTTGAAGATTGACATCGGTGTTCCTCACCCCCGCAATATGCTCCATGGTCGGTTCCTCGTTCTTCAATTCCGAAAGTCATTCTTCATTGGAGGATCTCCTTTGTTAGAGAAAGATCTTTCCAAATCTCCAAAGCTCTCCCATTTTTTCCAAACCCCTTTTCCCGTGAGAGGTGAGGTGCTAAATTATATATGCTTAAGAAATAATTTAATTAAATTTTGTACCTTAATTAAATTAAGTTGGCACATTTTATTTGGATAAATCCAAGAGTTTAATGGTGATTCATTAATTTTGAATTAATGAATCCTATTAATTAAGGTGGAATGTGGTTACACATTTTGTGTAACTGGGCTTTTAATGCCCATCATTAAATGTCCGACCACCCTCATGTGGTCCCAACCTTCTTGTTTCAAATGGGAGGTTTAAATTTTAAAAATAAAATAAAGAATTTTTATTTTATTTTCTCCCAAGAAAATTATGAAATCTAATTTCCAACCTTGACCAACTACAGTCAAGGTGAAGGTCTCCTTAAGTAAATATCGGCGCTGCAAGTTCAACTGTGCCCTCAGATTTCTATTCCAAGATACATTTCAAAAGTTACAAAAAACACGCTCTCACGTTTACAAAACGTACCCGAAAAAAAGTTCAGAAATTCATTCCGGGAACCCTGCGCCTCATAATCACGCACAGTCAATTTTCCTGGACTTGTAATATTCCCATATAATTAAAAAAATAACATGGAAAAATCTAGGTCATTACACTCATGGTAGTATGTGATCTCATGGTAGAAGGTCGGTATCAAGGTATAAGGTCGGTATCATGGTAGTAGGTTAGTCTCATAGTAGAAGTTTGGTCTCACAATCATTGGATTCCTTCTCACGATAGCTGGATTCATTTTCATGATAGCAGTATTACTTATCAAGGTAGAAAAATCCATTCTCATGGTAGCAATATTCCTTCTAAAGATAGTAGAATGTCTTCTCATGGAATTATTTTGGTCTAATGGTTGTGGGTTGGCCTCATAATAGTAGATTTTTCTCATCATATCAGGTTTCCATTTTTCAAAATTTAGAATTTTTCCCATAATATAGTAAATATTATTTTTTATGTAAATATAGTTTTAATGATTTAAATAAGTTAAATTAATTTCCATTTCAAAGATGATATTTTTACCCTTGGTTTCTTAAAAGTAAAAAACATTTAATAAGTTCATTCAATATGTAAATTACATTAAAATTAAACCATTTTAATTATTGAGAAAACTTCATCCTATATCTTAAAGGAAAGTGATCTTATCCATTAGAGATATTCCATGATTTCTTCAAGTATGGATGAACCAGTACCCTCTTAGTGAACCTCGAATAGTCTTATGCCTCCATGAGAACCACCTTGTTCATGTTTCTCAATAAGTTCCACAGTTTCATTGGCACTTTTTTTTTCTACTGCATTGAGTTTCATTTGAGGTAGAAGTATGTTATATTTAGTTTTCCTTCTTCTCTATAAAAGTTGAAAGGTTGGTTAAAGCCTTATCTTCAAGACATCTTGAAGGAAATATCATCTTATTTTCCACTCAATTTTTGGTGGATACTGATTTGAAAATTTCTTTCAAAGTACTGCAATCATTTTTTCTCATGTTTTAAGCGAAATTGTAAAATTATCAGGATTTATATCATTTAGTAATGGTATAATTAACCTTATTGAACATTAAACAAGATTAAAGAAAAATAATTGTCTTTGATTGTAAGCGATCACATATTTGTTATACCAGGCTTATGGTCTACATATTTTTTGTAATATATTATGGTATCTATGTTTACTCAATGGTTTAGAATGTTTGTTAGGATTATAAATTTGATAAAGAATATAAATATGGTAATGTTTGTTGAAAAAATAATGAATAGCTATGTTTAACAATTTAAAGCTGGAAATTATTGTTGGATAAATAATAAAGTTGCATATTTAAATGAAATTATTCTTCCTTATAGATTGAATAAACAAGATATTATGCCTCAAGACTATTTAAATAATTTAATATTTTTTGATATCAGATACCTTTGGTTTCTTATAGTTGTAACATATGATAAAATAATTGGTTAATCCAAGATGGAAATAAACATGTTTATTGATAAAGATAATTTTTTGGGGCTCAGAGAGCCTATTTTTTTGTAATGTTTGGATGTGTAGTTTTTTAGATCTTATATGGACTATTTATTGTTTATTATTTCTTGGAATCCTTATGTGAATAATAGGGATTATTAGGATTTTTATGTGACATAATGTGAGCCTTAGATGGATGATGGGAATGGGTGGCGAAGCTTGGTTTTTTGGAAACATTTCATGCCTGTGATAGAGGGTTGAATAATGGTGTTCTAGATGAAACTAGGACTAATGTAATCAGTTGAATTTGGGATTTCATATTCCTAATGTGTAGAATTCTGCGATTCTTTCTTATTAATGAATTACATTAAGGGGTCGGATGGTATGTTTGTGTATTTCTGTATTGCCTTTCTTGCTTCATGACGTAACAGGTTGTGCTTGGTTTATATATGTTCTTTTATGGTATATTAAGACAAGTCCTAGAGTACATGGATTTAATTAATGGTGATGACTAATAAAATTGTTAACCATTTATTTTGGTTCTTGGATGGAATGCTAAAAGATGATAAATCTTGAGTAATTGTGGGATAAGTTGGATTATTCATAATGGGAATGGAAATGGATGGTAATTAATGTAACTAAGTGATGTCTAAATGAATTAAGTTATTCAAAGGTATTTAGAAATTATCTTGTTCTTATAGGATATCTAGTCCTTAGTAGTGGTAGCAGGGTGTTTAAGAGATGATGGCTATCATTTTGGTTGAGCCTAGGTGGTTCAAATAGTGTGGTTGTAAGTTATATATATTTTCCTATATTATTTTTTGTCACATGATACCCTACCCTTGTTATTAGGGAAACCAAAACCCAGTGTACTTTGAGTTTTTATTTTACAGAACATCTAGTTTGGTGGGGAACAAATGGATAACTATCCCTTCTTTCCCTGTTATCCTCTCCAAATAGTATTATTATTATAGTATATTTTGTGGTTGTATTTACCACATATATGTGTCAATGGAAATAATTTATTGTGATTATTTAACACACATGTATATCCATATATAGTATCCAATCGATTATTCTAGTTATTTTGTGTATGTGATGTGATAGATTGAGGTATAATACATGATTTATGGGTTATAATGGCTCCAAAAAACTACATTGTTGCTATCTAGATTTGTGGATGATGTGATTCATGGGTTTCATGATATATGGTGTTGATGAGATTATGTGATTAATAAGATGAATGATGTGTTAAAGTTTCCCATGTTTCATTGGTCAGGCTTATATTTAGAGAGAGATGAAGAAAGATGTGCGATGTTGGGGAAGAAAAGAAAACAAGTGAGGATGTGTTAAAGTGGTGCCATTATTTTATATTAGGTTGGATATTATATTATATCTTGTATGTGATACTTGGTGAGTGATTCTTTTTTAGGTTGGGGAAATATATTACCTGATTAGGTGATCTGATAGTTTCACTTTTTATTCTATGGGCTCTGGTATATTTTCTTCATCTTTTACACAATATTATTTAGGGAGTATCTTATTAATTATAAGTTTTATTCTCACCCTATGTATATATACATTTTTTTAGGACCACGAAAGTTATTTGGTGATTGGGATATACTATACTGGATTGTGGTGTTGTTTAGGAGCCACATGGGTTTCGAGGCTGCTGTTGAAGATTTAACTATGGTACTTATAGTTTCTTTTTCAATAGTTCAGTTTGTATGAAATTACAAGACTATTTTGTGAATGTTTGTTTTTCTTAAATAGGATTTATATGGTGGTTTTATTTTAGGTATCATTCCTCATGTTCTCTTGGAGGTTAATTCCTCCCATTTTTGTGTATGATATACACTCGAAGATTATCACCGTCTTGTAGCCTATTAGAGATGGTTTTTAGATATAATTATCTCTCTCCTCTCATTAATATCCTAGGAGTGGTACCTTTGGAGGAGGGGCTCATGAAATTCCATGCATTGGAGTAAATGAAAAATGACATCATTTTGGTTAATAATGCTTAATTGGAGATCAAAGTAAATAAGATTAAGGATCTTAAGACTTTTTTTAATGATAATATTTTGATTTATGAAGATTCTAGTTAGAAAAAAATAAAAATTTGTGAATAAAAATTGATGTTTTGGGGGATGAGATAAATATACTCAATATGAAGTGTCTTGAATTATATATTAATCTTTTAAATATTAAAGTGGCACAAACTGAGTCTTTAAAACAAGTTGAGAGAAGAGATACTTGTATAAATAATTCCAAGGAGGATCTTTTCATTAAAAATCTATATTCTATGAAAATAAGATCTTGAGATCATCAAGAGAATTACTCTCTACTATCTTAAATATGATGGTACCATGTATTCCAAAAAATGATGTTTTCACTAATGTTATTTTCAAAATATTTAAATGTAACAAAACAAATTATGGATAACCATTGCCCAAAAAAATCGTGAGAAAGTTGTTGCTACATATTTGGTAGATATCAACACATATTAAGAGGTTTCCCCTTAAAATAATCACAGGTAATGGAGAAAAATCATATAAAATACAATTTATAAAATTTACATAGAATAATGATCAATGAAGAAAACAAATGTCGATTGGATATGATTGGTGTTGTGAAACATTTAGGCATAAGGTAATTTACTATTGGAATGATATATAAACTAACATATATCAAATAAAACCTATATAAATGGGGATTAATTTTGGGTTGGTGAAAATAACTCATGAAAAATATAAAATAAAATTTATTTCTGGTGGCTTTAGAAGCTTGTATAATCTCTGTGGAAAGTGAAATCTAAGTGGTCATAGTGGTCATAGTGAAGAGTCATGCTGGCCCAAATCAACCAAAAATGTACCTAAAGTAGTTATATGAAGAAGAACACAATGGGTGAGAAAAAAGATATTGATTTACCCTTAGTAAATAAAAAAAGAATAATATTTTTCAATTAAAACCCAACAAGTAAAAAATATTACCACACCAAAGAGAAGTAGATACTTCTATTATAAAATAATATAACCCACCAAGTATTTTTTTTAACCCAAGACTGTTAATATAGATGGAGGAAATTTAATGAAAAGGACAAAATCAATCCAAGTAATAAACAAGATGAATATTTTTATTAAATTAAATTTATGATAAACCATGTGAATGTTCCAATCAGGCTAACCATGGTTCTAAAAGTTCATGATCATGTTGATAACCCAATTAGAGATAGTCATAAAGAAACATTAAGTATAAGAAAAATTAGGTTTTATAGTGAAGAAAGAAAGTCCACCTGAATAATAATAATAATTTGATAAGAGGATATCGAAATAAGATAACTCAAGAGTTATTGAGGAGCTACTTGGAGGATGCAAGCAAGCTAGACACATTATTAAATATTTCTTGATTATATTACCATCTCAAGACAAAATACTAAATAAGATGAATCAAAAAACAATAATTTCATGTTCTTTGATTTCTAAAATTAAGGAAGGAATTCTAGAAAATATGGTTCTTTAAAAAATAAAGGAATCCAATCTTTCTAATATTTTTACATCAAAAATAAATAATTGAAATAAAGAAGATTTATCTTAAAGATAGTGCTTAAAATAAAAGATTTCCTTGATTGAGAAGAAATTGTTAACCTTTTTTACTCATAAAGGATAAAATAAATTCCACATTATTCCCATATATATTTTGTTTTTTATAGGAAATTTAAGGTGATTCATGATGACTGGGGAGAACTATAAAATCAAGAAATCATAATAACTATTCTGAACTTGATAGATGACACCATTTGGGAGAAATATCAATAGTTGATATCATAAATATTATTTGATAAATAGGTTTACATTGATGAAGTGAATATAGATCTCATCCCTTGAGGTTGAGGAGTTTGAAAAACATACAAAACTACCATTTCATGCAAATAGGGAATTCTAGAGAGTTCTTGAAATATATCATGTAAAAGTTCTTTTTCATCATTATCTCATTCTTCTTTTGTAAGAATTAATTCTAAAGTTAACGTGGGGATTTTGAATTCATCAATTAAATGAAAAATGAAGATACTTTTAGAAGTTAAATATATGATTTCTAAACTTAACATGCTATATATTTGGAATGTTTGAGTGTTGAGATGAGTTTATAAATTTAGGTTGTAATTTTCATGAGGATATATGTAAAAATTAATTTCAGCCTGAAAATATTTGACCAGTCACTTATAAAATCTTATATGTTGATATCATATTAATATTTTATTATGGATAAATTTTCCCTAAATTATACCCTCTTATTTTCTACACTGGTCATTGTTTATGTAAACTAGGAGTGGAATAATTGATGGAACATATATTTAAGTGAATTAAAAACACCCTCTCTTAAGTTTTTTTATATTTAATGTTAAAAAGGTACATAATAGAAAAAATGGAAGAAAAGATATATATATATATGTGTGTGTGTGTGAATTTTATATATTGGTATTGACAACAAATAAAAATAGGGGATTTTTTAACACCATTTGTGTTGAGTTGTATTTTTTGTCAATATGCATATATTTAATAAGCATAATGTAAATATAAATTGAATAAAAACATATTGGAAGGATTTGGGGGTATCTAAGAATTTTTATGTGAATAAATTTTATGTTCCCAAGATAGATTTAATCATGTAATAATTTGAATAATATTGAAAAACATCTTGAAGCTTAAAAATTGGAATTCACTCCTCATGATTGATTTCACTAAAGGGAGTTTTTCAATAAGGTGGGACTTTAAAGTGAGATACATATATTTTAAATACTCTTTTAGATCCATTCACATGGAAAGGGTGATTGGATGTGTTTCTACCAACATTTCATAAAGATTATACTTTGGTTAAATGTTGGAAAATATCATTAATGTGTGAAGCTGTAGCTTGAAGTTTAGTGAGAAGAATAGATTTGAGAATATATGAGGAAGTTATTCCACATAGTGTAAATAATGATGATTATTTATATATCTATAAATAAGTTATGTGTGAAGTTCTATTATAATTATTATTATTTGTAGGATAATGTTCTTGGATGATTATAATTAAAGATATGAGTTTTGTTGATAAAGGGTAGGAACATTGGAATACTCTATGGAGTATTTATAAAAATAATAATCTTTAAAATATATTGTAGTATTGATTGATATTATATTGAAGTTATTCCAATGTTATTTGAAGTGTTAGATATGTTTTGAGATAAGTTGAAGTAACACAAGTTAATCCTGGAAGATGTCTCAATATGTTAAATTTTCTATGTCTAGAAGATTAGAAATTGAGTTGAGAACCCTAGAGATAAATTATGGAAGTTAGTATCTAGTAGTAAGAAAGGATAAAACATTTCCAAATACCCTATTAAGTACACCCTATAATGTGTAAGAGTGAGTTTCCTGATACATAAATGTTATCATAGGGATATGTAAAGGTACTCAAAGGGCCAAGGATTTGAAAAAGGATAAAATTTTTGACAATATACATGGTTTAATAGGGAGTATACAAAAAAAGTATTTTTATTTTGTATGTTGGAAATACATAAAATTTAAAACATTACATTGATACGTAAAGGTAATTCAGAAAATGGAGACTGGAAATTTGAAAGGGTATGGAATACATAAAGGTAAATTACCATATATGTAAATGTAGTCCAGGCCTTGAAAAGTGGCAAATTGACAAATTCTTTATCCACAATATGATATATATGAGTCATATTCCAGATACAAAATGGTTATAAATGAGTAGGAAAAAATAATTTGGAAAAGTCGTAAGATATACTATGATAGATAAAAGTAAAATTTATGATGCATAAGAGTCATCACTGTTCACAAGAAATAAAAATGGCTCTATCTAAGATAAAAATTATGAAAATGAAAAATTATAGAGAAACCCTATGATATATAAAGGTATGGTTCTCAATACGTAATGTTTATCAAAGGGTGATAGGTTATATGTAAATGTTATTCCTTTGTAAAAAAATGTGAAATTTATAAAATGAATCATTCTAAATAAGGATCAATTGTGAATATTATGTGATATTCTTAAAATCTTAAACAATGTGATGATTTTATAAGTCGCAATTCAAGAAAAATGTTTCATTAATGAAGTATGAATATAAATTGGCTATGCATCGTGGAGATGAAGATAACATTTTGAATCTATATATGGATGTAAAAAAGTTAAGGCTAGTTCTAGAATTTGCAAGATATCCATTACACGAGGATATTGCCACACTATAGTATTCTATAAAGGGAGTGTTATGGTAGTCCTTCACATTGTGATATTTCCACAACATTTTATCATACAGGAATGTAGAGAACCATACAGGAATCATAGAAATAAAATAATGTGATATTTTTGGATATCATGTGGAAATTAAACACTAAGTCTTTTGGAGGATTAAAAGAGAAAATATGTGACTGGTTTAAATGGTTTTAAATACCGAGGATCATGGAGGGTTTTCATATTTATATAAAAAAAATATCCATGTGAGATGACAAGAATATAAATAGAATACAAAGGATAAGAACAATATATGATTGTAGAGAGAACTAGCATTGTGATTATCTTAAAGATTTTTTTTATTGAATAATAGAGTGAACTAGCATTGTGATCATACAAAATATACTTTTTTCAAAGACAATAAGAGATACAACACTAAGTGTTAAGAGATAATCTCCTTGAATTTATGTATAAAATGTATCGAGTGATTATCCTTTTTTTCTAATGTTGATCATCCATGTCAAAGAAGAATAATAATGATAATTCCATATTATAATTACTTATATCATAGGTTCTGATTAAGAAGGCCCGCATATGATATCCTTATATCATAATTTCTGAAGAATCAAGATGAATCCATTGATATTTATATATATCTATGGAAGAAGATCATATTTATACTATCAAGGAGAGGCATGAGCCTATAATTACTTTCATACTTCAAGGTGGGTCCATCCAAAATTGGTATCTTTGATTGGAATTCTTTTTTCCATAGCCGAAAAATAGAAAGTTAGTGATTGCATTTTACTTGGTTGGTTTCAAGAGTACATTTTCAAGGTCATAACCTTTCCTGATAATCATCTTCATAATAAATGAGAAGTTTAGAGGGGTAACAACCATTCTAAGCTTGGGATGTGGTCATCCACATTAGAGGCAAACTCCATTATCCAATCCCAGTGTGACTTATTGTGTTTCCTTCCTATTTATTACTGTATATATGATTTCTGAGGTTTAAAGGTGACATAATATTGAGAGATCCATTCACTGACTAAGTGAATATGTGTGGGAGGGTAATGGTTTTAATTTGTTAATAATTCACTCACACTAATTCACCCCCCCCCCCGGTTTGGTTCACCAATCCTAGTTGAACATCACTATTGATTTATAATATGGTCATGGTTTTGAAAATCCTGACTCTATATAATATATAGTTATAATTTATTAAAACCATGATTCTTTCTTAAATATAGTCACAATTTCTAAAACCATGACTATATCCTAATAATATTTTTTTAAAAAATAATAACAACTAAACATTCCCTAAAACATTTTAACAAAAAAATAAGAAATTACTAATATAAATTAGATCATCTAATAATACAATATAAAATAAACAACCATTTTAAAATAAGTCTTAATAATCATAAAAATAAAACAAATAGTCAGGTATTATATTTTAAACATTTTTTACTTGGAAAACGCAATACTATATAAACAAAAAAACATTAATCAATGAACATGTAATAATTTTTAATGTCATTTTAGAACATATTAATTATCCAAAGTCATTATAAGATAGACCTTCATATATCCATTTGAATTTTTACTAAAAAAAACTCAAAAATATATTTAATTCAACTCAATTAAATAAAAATGCTTGAAATAGATTATAAATATCACCAATGTACCAAATTATTAGATTTTAACATGGGTAAATGATGTACTTTTGAGAAAATTGTCTAACATGTTCTTTATCTACAAACAATATCAAAGAATGAAATTACTCAATTCATTAATTGAATTGCAAGTCCATTATTCAATTATACTGCAATCATTTTACTTAATCATAAATAAATATATTATCATTAAAAATTAAATCATCAAAAAATTTACATTCAAAACTACTTTTAAAATCATTCCACTAAATCATAAAATATTACCTCGCATATATATTTAAGTATAAATATAAGTTACACTTGACGTATATACACTAAATAAAAAACTCAGAAACATAAAAACCTCATTCCAATTCATCTGTAAATATAATTCATCATATAAATTCTTATAAAAATATAAGATACACTAAATATATACACACTAAATTAACAATTAAACAACATAATAAAATCATTCAAAATCATACTTATATAAAATTGCTCAAATATATAAAAAATTAAATACATACTAAAATAATTAATAAGAAGAAGAATAATAATTTTTGTTACATCTAAAAATACATGCTATAGTGACAAATAATTAGTATAAAAATTGATCTAATGAATTTTAAAATTGGAAAATGATTATTTTTATAAGTTAATTATCTGCCATGTTTTTCACATAAAACATTAAGAAAAATGAATCAATATAATAATTGAATTTTGAATATTTAAAAGTATAATATATTCATTTAACTTGAAACATAAATATACCAAAAAAATTTGTGTCATTAATATGTCGCATACTCCTTGGGGTCCCTAGCATAACCAAAGAAAAATTTTATCATGTATTTAAGTCAAAATTTTATAAATAAATATTAAATATTAGTTAATTTATTGTCAATAAATATAAAATAAATTCTAAAACTATTAACATTGATCTTAATTTTATAAAAATATTTTAGGTTCACAATATTCCTTAATAATATATGTTTTTTGACCATTAAATATAAGAATAATATTATCACTTACTAGAATATTATTTAGGGAAATATAATTTGTATCATTATAAAAAATATTTGATGGTCATGCTCTAACAACAAAACCATAATGAGGATTTAATGTCTCTTTTACCAAGAAAATTTTTCTTTCATAAGACATAAATATGTAAGTTTCAATAGATTGAAGATAATATTCCATGTCCACCACCATGAAATCATTTTTTTAACATGTATTCCTTATCAATTAAAAGTATCAAACAACTTAAATTTTAACATAACAACTTTTAATTGAGATTAATAATCTAGTATAGTTATTTTCCCCACCACACCACAATATGATACATCATTTAAATGTCATTTTGTTTACATTTTGTATCAAAAAATATATTTCAATGATTAACATAACACCATTGTTTTGATTTTTCATGTTTACCAAACAATAGATAATAATGAACTTGTATCCATTGATGATTATTTATTTACACTCACATACCAAAATATTATAATCAAATGATAGTGCTCTAATCTTATGAGATTTTTCACTACTCAGGAAACTCTCAACCTTCCCTATATAAAGGTTTCAATAATATTAGTAACCAATTGTGTAACATACAAAAATAAAATATTCCAGGACTTAAATGTGATTTAATCTATGAAGTAAAATTTTGGCTATGTAAAGTATCGCTCCTTCTAACTGTTAAAGAAATATGTTTTCTATTTACAATTTCTTTAAGATGCCAATAATATTGTTGAATAATAAATTAGTGTTTGAACTTTATCACAAATTAATTTAATATAAACACTAATTTATAATACTTACTTGATGTATTCATCCATGAAATCAAAATTAAACAATATAGTATGATGTTCCAAATTCCTCTTATAAATGTGCATGAAATTATAACTCCCCTATGTTGTAGAAGTGATGCAAATATTAGATCAATTAGATCATAATTCTCATCTTCATTTATAAATGGTCAATTATACATTATATTGATATTATTCTAATAAAAAGAATAAAAATCCATGATCTTCCATGCCCAATTACCATTAATAATGCATATATTTGGATATTTTATATTTATGACATAATACTTAATGTTTTGTATCATTTTTTCAGTGGGATACATACAATTATAATAAACGAGTCTTCCAAAAATAACTTTTTCGAAAGGTGTATAGTAAGATTCAACATGAATTTAAAGATAAATGGTGGAAATAATATTTCTAATTCATAAATAATGATTGGAGTTTATTGTTTAACATTATTTATATCATATTTGGTTAATAATTTTGATCATATATCTCTATATAATCTTTAAAAATAAATAATAGTGATACTTATATTTTCTATTAGCATGTGTTGAATGATTATTGGTAGTAGTTCATATAACATGTAATGATAGCCATGTGATTTTAGTGATGTTAACTTCACCACTCAAGTATTCACTTATTTTTATTTTTTAGTTGAATAACTATATAAAACCTTGATATTCTATAACACATGAATAAAGTGTTTTCTCTCTTTAGTTTCCATCACATAACATGCATGAGGAATCAGTGGCTTATTTATACCAATTATTTTGACATAAATTTGTTTCTTAATAAACTACTCTTGAAAGTCTCGGAATTATATAAATTCATACATCATCTTAATCTTGATGTTCAAAATTTTTTTAATTTTATATTCAAATATATTTTTTTCAACGTTCATCACATCTAAACAATGTTTCAATAGATTTAGGGACCAATAAATAAATTCAAAGAATATAATTTTTTCTTCCAATTTAAGTAGGTATATTTCTATTTTTCATGTATCATTATTATTTTAAGATTACACTTACCTGAGAAAAAAATTATTCCTTCTTGGACTTATAATAATTCACTACTCAACATTAACAAAGGTGGTTTATATTTCTTAGTAGTACCATCAAATTGGAATTGGTTATATCTTTTTAAATGTCTCATCAGTAGAAAATGATTATGTCACATGGAGATAAAACATTATTAATATGTGGTTATTATTGATCATGTATTTTTTCATAAATTAGATAATTTAGTTTCCCCTTTTTGCTCTAATTGGATATATTTCCATAGGCAGGTTAATAATTTATAGTAAAATAAGAGCATCGCACATTTAAAATGATTCCTTCATTGAAGCATCATACATAAGAATACCAAGGATCCACAAATGATTCAAATCTTCAATACTTAGTCACAAATACACATCAATATAATTACAAAGATCATCCATCCAAGAAATAAATATGTTCATGAAAGTATATGCCTTCTTCATACAAATATAACATGGAATATTATATATATGAATGAATATAGGCCAGGTTTTGTGCATTGTATAAGTTTTTCCAAATGGATTAAACCCATCACATCATAAACCTAAACTGAAATTACATATCTCATAAGTAAAATCAAGCAGTAATTTCATGAACACCTTCCATGTTAATCTATAAAGTAGGTGCACCAAATTCTCACTTTTTTCTTTTTTATCTACATTAAATTTTAATTAATCTACCATTTCAATGAAATATACATTCATTGTAGCCCCTGTACCAAAGAAAAGTTTCACATAACCTTCTTCAAAACTAAAGATAGTATTCCATCATTATCTAGGCACCATATACATGTATGACACAAGTTACATTGATTTAATGATATATTTTCATTACAATACAGTTTACACTCATTAGGATTATTAGAAGGAAATCCCAACTACTTAATTAACTATAAATTTCATATTAATTTTTTTTAATTTTTCACCAATGGGAAAAAATTCCTTCATAAATTCAAACATATGGTCAATCACACTATGACCAAATCCATACAAATTTTTTCCAGAAAATAAGTGCATCATGAATTCAAGTTTTTTCATCTTGACATAGCCAAGATTTACCAATGTCTTATCATTTTCCATCAAATTCTTAAATTTATCAATGTCATTATCCTAGCTATGTGTGAATGAACTTTAAATTGAATTTATAGTCATTACCTCCAATTCTATCATGGGTTCATTCTCATGTTGGGAAATAAAAGGGAACTGATCAAATATATTATCTTCCACACTACACTTCTCAAGAATTTCAATATTTTCTTATTAATTAAATCTTTCTTCAAGATGGTTCCATGCCACATATTTAGTTTGAAATCAAAATTTAGTGATATAATAACTTACTTCTTCATGAATTGACCATAGAATGCTAACACAACTATAAAAAGAGTATCAAATAAGCTCCCCCTATAATTCATTGTTGAATGTGGAATGTAAAAAAGATTTCATGCTAATTATGAAACACATTCAACACTTGATTAATACAATATAACCAACTTATATACATAATAATTTCAAGAATATAACACCACATGGAGTAATTGAAGTGGGACTGAATAGAGTGGAAGGAATATGTAAAGAAACGTTAAATACACATAATTAAACATAATATAAATAAGATTAATCTCACAAAAAAATTTAATACCACATAAGTAATGAAGTAGAATGTTAACCCAAAGAATGGAAATCAGGTTATAAATTTCATTACCTCAGGTTTTTTTTACTTTAAACTCATTTAAACCTCCTATATAATAGTTAAAATAGAGTTATTAATATCTTAAATAAATATATTCATGTTTATAATACCTCATATAATCATTTCATAGCATCATTTCACCCTTTAATTATTTGTATTTTGTTCCTTCCATTGTTTTGGGTGCCTTCTTTACATGATTTCCATGGCAAGATTGTATTTGATTTTCTTATTTTATGGAAATGAAATTCCAGAAGTGGA
This sequence comes from Viscum album, assembly GCA_963277665.1. NCBI lineage: Eukaryota > Viridiplantae > Streptophyta > Magnoliopsida > Santalales > Viscaceae > Viscum > Viscum album. The sequence goes on from OY728133.1 coordinate 1,679,764,022, forward strand.
ATGAAATGGTATTAAAATGTTTCTAGAATATATTATGATACCATAAAACATTTTTTTGTCATATATGATGATGGATCATTAGATAAAACATTAATGATGTTTTTTAGATCATTTTTTACGGTTCCTCGATAATCATGAACTTGTTTCATTATATAATTTAATGTCACACATAGAAGTTCCTTGAAAAACATAAAAGAGGTTAAAAAATAAATTTTACATTCTATTTCAACCATTAAAAGGGTTTTGTGATCATATTGGAAGGATGTAATGTAAATTGGAAACACATCGTCCATGATTTTGGTAAATCGGCACATCGTGGACTGTGTTTTTATTTTGGAACAAGAGGGAGAGGAAAGGAAGGAAGATGGTTAATCTTTTATATGGACATGTTAACATAAATAATGTATAAAATTATAGAGATTATATACCTCATGGATAAGTGGAGGGAAATATAGTATAAAAAAATAAAGTAATTGGAAAGAAAACACATGAAAAAGGAAGATGATTATTACTAATTGATCTCTTCTCATTGAGATCTCCCTTAAGGCCTTTCGTTTTGACCTTTTTGTGAGACTTGCATCTCTAGGATGTGGGGAACATCCTTGTGGAAGGAATTTTTCAGAACATATACAATTTTCAATGGTTGAGAGGTGTGAGAGGATGAAGGGAATGAGGGTGGTATTTATAGTGGAGGAAAAGAGGGATTTTACATTATTTTAATATTTTTTTTATCAAGACTATTAATAGTCTTAATTCATGTGAAAAAAATTAAAAATTGCATGTGAGTTCGAAATAAGTGGTCTTACATCAGCCTTGCATCACCTATCATGTAGAAAAACAAGCATTTAGTATTTATTGAATTTTATCTTATTTTACTATTCATCAAAAATTCAAGAATTTCAAAAAAATCTACCCTAACCATTTTTTATGTGTAGAATTCAAAAATGAACTCCATTTTTAAAAAATAAATTTCTTAAATATTATTATTTTAATTTTTAAATAAAATCATAATTTATTCAAAAATAACAATTTAAATCTATAACTCATTTATTAACACCTTGAAAAATTATTCACGTTCTCATTATCTAAAATCCTTAAAAATGTAAAATAATAATAAAATTTACTATTCATTAGAATCATATTACTATTTATAAGGGTATGTTACTATTCAATAAAAATCTAGTGGGTTCTATTAGACTCCAAATAACTTACTGATCACAATTGTATATGACCATTATTCGAAATTCAAAAAATAGAAGCAGCAAAATAAAGTTTAATTGTAGTTATAACTATCAAATTAAAACTAATATCCATGCATTTCAATTCATTTTTTAAACCTTAGGGTGTTATATTATCCCCATCATCTGGATATTACATCCTTGGAATTTTATTTACTTATTAAACAAATAAGGGCCCTCATAGCATTTTCAGACTCCCATATTGCTTCTTCAACCTTTTGGTTTCTCCAAAAAAACTTTACCAAGTCGATTACCTTATTCGACAATACATGTTCCCTTTGATCAAGAATATGAACCGGTTTCTCTTCACAAGAAAGGTTATCTTCCTGTTGAACTACTTCTCAGCTCAAGACATGAGATGAATTCAGTGATTACTTTCTCAGCATCAAAGCATGAAAAAAATTATGTAACTGAGATAAAATCGAAGGCAAAGCTACTCGGTAGGTGATTGTTCCAACCTTATCCAAGATTTTATAAGGTCTATTGAACCATAGACTTAGCTTTCCTTTCTTACCAAAATGCATAACACTCTTCCATGGTGAGATTCTAAGAAAAACATGATCACCTACCTTGAAGTAAATGTATTTTCTCCTAATGTTTGCATAAATTTTTTGTCTTCAATGAGCTTTTCTAATGTATTGCTATATCATCTTCACTTTTTCATTCGCTTCCACTACTAATTATGGTTCCATTAACTTTCTTTCTCTAAATTCATCTGAAAAATCTGGTGTTACACACTGCTTCCCATACAATGCCTCAAAAGGTTCCATCTATATACTGTAATGAAAACCGTTATTAAAAGAAAACTCAAAAAAATAAAGATGATGATCCCAACATCCAAGGTATACCATTGAAAAAACTCAAAGCAAATCCTCTAAAGTCTGAATGATTCATTCTGACTACCCGTTTGATTGAGGATTAAAAGTTGTACTGAAATTTAATTTTGTTCCTAACTAGTTATAAATTCTCTTCAAAAATTTATAAGTGAACCTGGTATCCCAATCAGATACAATGGAAATAAAAACTCTATTTAACTTGATAATCTCTTTGAGGTATAGTTGAGAAAGATAATCCAAAAACATTGTATCTCAAATAGAAATAAAATGTGCATATTTTGTCATCCGATCAACAAAAACCCAAATCACATTGTTACCTCTATAAGTATTAGGTAGTCCCACCATAAAGTCCATGGATACATTATCCTATTTCCACTATGGAACTTTAAAAGGATGAAGCATTACATTTGGTAACTATCACTCTTCTTTAACTCATTTACATGTCAAACATTTCATAGTAAAATCAGGAATATCCCTTTTCATTCCATCCCACTAGTAATTCTCCTAAAGGTCTCTATACATCTTGGTAATTCCAGGATGAACTGAAAATTAAGAAATATGAGCTTCACATAAAAAATCATTCTTAAACTAGGAATCACAAGGCACACACAACCTTTTAACAAATCTTAAAACACAATATTTATCAAGGTTAAATTCTAAATACTTACCCATTTTAACTGATTCTACCTGTTTCTGTAGCTCATAGTCTTCCTTCTATGCTTTCTTAATTCTGTCTGATGATGATGACTGCACTAAAACTTGAAAAAAAATAGAGGTATTTCCTACACCAATAACTTCTAATCCAAAGTTCATCAAATCATTAATCAAGTAATCATGATCCAAATATGACATGGATAATGATTCATGATATTTTTGACTCAAAGCATCTTCCACTTTGTTTGATTTTACTATATGTTAATTGATCATGCAATAATAATACTTTATTAGTTCAATCCATCTTCTCTGCCTCATGTTTAATTCCTTCTGAGTGAATATATACTTCATACTTTTATGGTCAATATATATTTTACATTTGGCTTTGTATAAATGAGGTCTCTAAATTTTCATATAAAAAACGAAATCTCTCAATTAAAATCATGTGTGGGATAATTTAACTCATGTGGTTTTAGTTGTCTTGAAGAATAAGAAATTACCTGATCATTCTACAGTAGAACATAACCAATTCCCTTCAATGAAGCATTACTATAGATGAAAAACTCACCATTTCTAGAAGGCAAGGACAAAACTGGAGAATTCATCAATCACTTCTTCAGTTCCTAAAAATAAACATCACATTCTTCTATCCAAATAAATTTAATCCCTTTTTTGCATTAACTTAGTTAATGGGATAGATTACTGTGAATTTTTTTAAACAAATCTCCATTAATAACATGATAATCCCGAAAAACTATGAATCTCTGTAACATTTTTAGGTATTGACCATTCATCAACCACTTTTATTTTGGTAGCATCAACTATTTTTCCATCCTTATTTACAATGTTCCCAAGAAAATAAATCTATTACAACCAAAAATCACACTTTCTGAATATTCCATAAAGTTTATTTCATTTAGGGTTTTAAAAAAAACCCATATATGTTTTTTAGGCTTATCTATACTCTTAGAAAATAACAAAATGTCATCAATAAACACAACCACAAATTTATCTATGAATTCATGAAATATTCTATTCAAAATATTCATTAATATAGCATGTGAATTAACCCAAACAACATAACAAAAAAACTCATAATTCCCATATCTAGTACAAAAAAGTTGTTTTTGGGATGTCATCCTCCTTCACCTTTAGCTGATGGTATCTGGATCTCAAGTCAATCATGGAAAAATACTAAGGTCCATGAAACTGATCAAACAAGTCATCGGTAAGAAGAAAGAGATACTTTTTTTAATGGTGATGTTATTAAAAGCTCTATAATCAATTAAAATTCCCATGGAACCATCTTTATTTGTAACAAAAAAAACCAGATCACCCCATGGTGAAGTTCTAGGATAAATGAATATTTTATCAAGAAAATCCTATAACTGATTTTTCAATTCAAGAAGTTCCATTTGAGCCATTTGATATGGTGGTTTGGAAATTGGATTAGCATCAGGAACTAAGTCAATTGTGATTTCAACTTCCCGATAAGGTATGACACTGGGTAACTCATGAGGAAAAACATAAGGGTACTCACTTACCACTCACAAATCATTAATCTGAACAGTTCCCTTGTTTTCAACAATATGAGAAAGATAACTTTCATTTCCATCTTCCAATAGTTTCTCATCATCCTGATATATTATCAATTGTATGGTTTTGTTCTTGTATACAAACTAGAACACTTTCTGAAAAACATCTTATTTACCTCTACATTCAATCATAGCATGATAAACAGAAAGACAATCAATTCCTAGAATGACATCAAACTCTAATAAGGTAAAAACAACAAGGTTGTCAGGTAAATTCTTTCCAAAAAACATAATAAAAAGATTATTATAATTCCTATTTTCTATAATATTTTCCCATTGTGTTTTAACAATAAGTTTCAGTGTCATTTTTTGAGGTGATTTTTCCAATTTACCAGAAAATTACTCAGAAATAAAGGAATGTGTAGACCCTATATCAAACAAAACTTTAGAAAAATCTGATTAAATAAACAAGATACCTGATACAACTTAATTAGATGGCCTGATTTCTACTGACATAGTCAAAAAGGATCTTGTTACACTATTATTCTTATATTCTGGATTATTTGCATCATTCGGATCTCTCTTTGGGGTGGCATTTGCATAATGTTCTATCTCTCCACATTTAAGACACTTTACAGTTTTCTTATTAGAATTTGTCTTAGGATTATTTTCATTACAATATTGGTCCATATGTTCAAACATACCACATTGAAGACACTTCCTAGTTTTGGTAAGGCATTTCCTCGGGTTCTTTTTGCCAAACTTTTGACAAACTGGAAACATGAATTTCTTACCATCAGATCTCTTTGGTTGATTCTTACCCATCACTTTCTATCCGGACCTCTTCTTCTCCTTATTGTCAAAGTGTACATAATCATCACCAAACTCCATCTCTACCCACTCAACTCATCATACCATAATCTCATAACATTTGAATTTATAGGAGGCCAATTCCATTTGATACCTTGTCTTTAATCCAAAGAAAAAAATTGTTGATTTTTCTATCAAGATCTAGAATAAGATTTAGAGCATACCACACCAGTCGGGTGAAGTTTTCTTCATACTTGGCCACTAAATATACCTCATTTTTCTTGAATTCAAGTAATTCCTTCTCCATCCTAAGTTTCACCACATTAGGAAAATATTTCTCATAGAAATGACTTTTAAATTCATCCCACTCTAAGGCATCAATCTCTTCTCTATCCCTAATATTTTTTACTATTGACCACCAATGATTAGCTTCACCATCAAAACAATAAATGGTACAACTTACCTTTTGATTATCTGAATATCCCATAACATCAAATGTCTTTTCAAGGGCCTTAATCCATCATTCATCCACTACTAGGTCAGAAGATTCATTGAAAGCAGGAGGGTGTTGTCCCATAAAATGTTCCACTATCATCATGTTCCATTGTGGTACCTCTTATTGTTCTATTTCATGGATTCCACCACCATTTATTGCATTCTTAAGCTGATCCATTACTATCACAAACTTCTCAGTTCCAATCCCTATAATTCTTGTTGCAAATTTATATGGATATCATTTTATCAGTGCCTCCTTTCTTTATCTTCCCAATTTCTTCTACGGAAAACCGTTCTAAACAAACATATCTTATTCAAAGAAAAATGAAAATCTTTAAATTCTATATATTTTATAATTAAAAATAAAGTTAAAAATCATTTATGGAATTCTACTAACATCATCCTAACCCCTCAATTTATTTAAACCGTCTTCTAATACCAACCATATAGACCTAGCCTTATTACATTACAAAAGCTTGAATTTTAGTCAATAACTCGCCGAATTTAACATTGAGCACCTTTTAAAGTTTATAGTTTTAGGGGATATAGATATAATAAATAAATATCATTTCACAATCATATAGAATAGATTCCACAAAAATAGTATCCATTTCTTCTAAAATATTAAAAAAATCAAATAAAACATGATTTCTTTGACAAATCTTCATAACATTTAACTTAAATTCCTTCTTTGTCTTACACATCCTTATAAATTATTGAAATCGTTTAAAATATTGGGATGAGCACAAAAAATCTCTATAAGGAATATAAAAATAAGGAAAAAAACACTATCCCATTAAGACTTGTAACATATAAAATCATTTTCAAAAAAACACAATTGTTACCTATATAAACATACTTTTTGAAAATTCATATTTCCATGAGATTTACACAGAACATATAGAACATAAATATAACCATAAATTAATATTGGGTAATTACTTACATAATCTTGAAACCATCTCGGATACCTTATAATTTATAACCCCCATGGCTACCTTACATTGTAACCCTCATGGCTACCTTATTGTGTAACCATCGCAGTTATACTTGGAGTAACCATATATCCTACCTCCAAATTACAGATAAATAATAAATTATAGGTAAATATAGGTCCCACCCTTCATTATAATCAATTCCCAATAATCATAACACTATCAAACAACATGAATAATTGCCTAAAACATTGCTTTTGAATATCATAAAATAGAATTTTAAAGGAGGTTTTCAGAAGAAAAGTCCCTTATAATTGTCATGTAATTGAATTGATACTTAATAGAGTGGATGTAATATGTAAAGACATTGTAAATAAACATAATTAAACATAATATAAATAATTTTCATCTCACTAACAATTTTAATACCACATAATTAATTAAGTATAATGTTAACCCAAAGAATGAAAATCAGGTTATGAATTCACCTGCCATGGGTTTTTCATACTTAAAACTCCTTTAAACCTCCAGTATAATGGTTAAAAGAGTGTTATTAATATCTTACAAAAACATATTCATGTTTATAACACCTTATATGATAATTTAATAACATCATTTCACCCATTAATTATTAGTATTTTTTCCTTCCATTGTTTTTGGTGCGCTCTTTACATGATTTCAATGAATGGTTTGTATTTGATTTTCTAGTCGTATGGAAATGAAATTCCATAAGTAAAATGGAATGGTATTAATATATTTCCATAATATATAATGATACCATAAATCAATTTTTTATCATATATTATGATGGATCATTAGATAAAACATTAATGATGTTTGTTTAAATCATTTTTGGTGGTTCCCCGATAATCATGAACTTGTTTCATTATATAATTTAATGTCATTAATATAAGATTCTTATAGAAAATAAAATAGTTTAAAAAATACACTTTACATTCTTTTACAACCATTAAAATAGTTTTATGATCATATTTTAAGGATGTGATTTATATTGCAAACACATCATCCATGATTTTGGTAAATCAGCACATCGTGGATAGTATTTTAATTTTATAACAAGAGGGAGAGGAGAGGAAGGAAGATGATTAATCATTTACATTAAATTGGTAACATACATAATATATAAGATTTTAGAGATTTAATACATCCTGGATAAGTGTAGGGAATGAGATTATAAGAAAATAAAGGAGTTGGAAAGAAAACACATGAAAAAGAAAGAGGTTTTTTACTTATTGATCTCTTCTCCTTGAGATCCTTCTTAAGGCCTTTGGTTTTGGACTTTTGGTGAGACCAGATGCTCTAAGACATGGGGAAGAGCCTTGGGGAGGGAATATTTTGGAACATAGACAATGATGAAGGCTTAAGAGGTGTGAGGGGAAGAGGAAAAGAAGGGTGGTATTTATAGTGGAGGAGAGGAGGGATTCAACATTATTTTATTCATTATTTTAATATTTTAGCTCAAAAAAATGAATAGTCTTGATTCATGTGACCCAAAATAGTAAATATTTCATGTTATTTTAAAACAAGTGGGATTAAATCATCCTTTCATCACCTATGATGCAGTAAATCAAGTATTTTTCATTTATCGTATTTTATCGCATTTTACTATTCAACAAAAATTCAAAATTTTCAAAAAAAATCCCAAAAATTTACCTTAACGATTTTTCAACATGTAGAATTTAAAAATAAACCCCATTTTTTTGAAAATAATTTTCTAAATATTATTATTCAAATTTTTAAATAAAATCATAATTTATTCAAAAATAAGAATTTAAATCTATATCTCATTTTTTAATACCTTGAAAAAATAATCAAGTTTTCATTATCTTAAATCCTTAAGAACATAAAATAATTATAAAATTTACTATTCATTAGGGTCATGTTACTATTCATAAAGGTATGATGCTATTTATAAAAAATGATGTTAGTTCCATTAGACTCCAAATAACTTACTGATCACAATTTTAGATAACGGTTATTTGAAATTCAAAATATAGAAGCGGAAAAATTAAGTTTAAAGGATAGTTATAACAATCTAATTAAAATAAAGCTTCATAGATTTCAATTCATTTTTAAAACCTTGGGGTGTTACAGTACATTTATAAAATCTTAGAAATTTATATTAATTAGCATTTATGAATTTATAAAAGTGATTATTGATATTACTAAATCTAATACAAAGCCTAATTAACGTCATAAAATGAACCCATTGTTATAAATAATGAATTTTTAAGTAATAAATAAAAAAATATTACAAACAAACTTCCAAACTCTAATTAATACCTGAGATACTAGAAATAAATTTGAAAATGTTTAAATGAATAAATAATCATATAGCTTTTGTCTAAGAGTTAACGGGGAAGTTGGATGTTAGTTTAATAATGTGTATTTTTTTAAGAGAGAGACAATGGTCAAACTATCGGATGATGTCCATAATGATACTCTATAGTGTAGAAATAGTAGGTTGAGGTTGTGAGAATAGATTAAATGAAGATGTTTTAGGAGTATATAGGAGGGTTTGAGGTTATGGGAGGTGTCAAATTTCACGGGAACCATTGGGAGGAAGAAACAATTGAGTAGGGGTGGGGATGAATTGGTGAGGAGGGATAGGGTTTTGGATTTTTTTTAAATCTAATGCGATATTTAAAAAAAACAAAATAATAATCATTTATTGTTATTTTTTTTTAAACTATAACAATATTATTTGATAGAGATCCTATAATTATGGTTAATGCAACCTATAAAATAGATAATTAATATCGTGGTTTGTAAAATCATGACAATAGATCTAAGAAAATAGCCCAAAAAACAAGTAGTGATCATGATTCAGCACGTAGGTTCTCATGACATGAACTTTCTTATATGTAATTTCTAAGGGTTTAAATTAATTAAATGTAAATAATAACATATTCATCACTTTCCTCAATACATTTTCAATGGAATATAATTAATTTAACATGTGTTTTTATGATTATTTTTATACATGACCTTCACTAATGTGCAGGTGTAGATGATATGTGCTTAAGATTTAGGTAGGTAGTGGGTTTTGATGTCTAGTGTCTTGTTGTTAGACCCTTAGATCATGTATCCTACAGTGTTTGTATGTGATCAAGCCTATTAATTCTTAAACTATTTAAATAATTAAGCTATTAAAGTTGTTCCTAAATTTATATTTTTGTATTTCATAAAAATTCAGCCTCAATGTATCTTATGGTTCTATCCAGTGATAGGATTGAGGATTTCCCCTCTTGATTATAATTCTCCTATTATACCTCTAGATGACTTAGGAAGTAGTGATTAACATGCTCTTAATGATGCTTCTGAGGTTTTGGTTGTTGATCCCCTTCATCAAGGGGTGTTTTGAATAGTGTCGGCCAAAGGAAGAGGCCCACATCATGGGGGAACTACTATGGTAGAATTAAACCAAGTCTACTTGACAAAACATCCTCTTGATTTCTAGGTCATAGAATGTTATTAGGATATTGAGTATTGAATTGTTATCTTAGAAGGTATCTTTGTGATATTTAAGACAACTAATGAGTGAGATGTGGGGCTAGAAGCCTTTATACTTCAGGGACTTGCTAATATATAATAGAGTGGTACAATTTATTCTTGGAGGCACGAAGGCATATTATCAAGCCATACTTTTTAAATTTTTTATATTATGATTTTATATAATTTTTATCCTTATTTTCCCTTTATTTTTAACAAAAGGATTTTTTCTTAGATTTGCATTGATTTTGGAATTTGTTGTAAAAAGTTCTAGATTTTTTAATTTGATTGAATTTATTAATTTCTAAAATAAAATGAATGGATATGTTTTATTAAAAAAATTATTTATTTATTTAAAGTGGATAATAACTTGGATGAAATAGATGAGGAGGTAAATTTGACAAATTCTAAGTGTAGTATTCATTAAATTATTAAAGATAATATGTATTGAATTAACTTTTATATGTGAGAAAAAATTCTTTATTACTGAATAAATATCAGATAGAATTGGAAAAGTATTGGGATACATGATATATAATGGTAATACATAATAATTTCAAAGAAATATGTAAGATTTTCCAAATCATACGTAATAAATATTCCTTGGTATATAAATAATTTTCCTTCTTCATTGAAAGGAGATCCAAGTTCCTTGAGATACATAGGATTTTTAAGCACAAAAATAAGATATATTTATTGACATGTAAGGGAATTTTTAGATTTAATTTTTATATGTAAGATATTTTAGAAATTATGTTATATATTTTGGATATCACGTAAGGTTTTTACCATTGTGGAATCAAGTTATGATCTTGAATGGAACATCACATAAGGTTTGGTTATTGGAAGAGAACAAGATCCACTGTATATAGAGAAATACCAGAAATTGCGGCAGTGTATACCATCTCTAGTACACGTGGAGTGCATACAAGGCTTGAGGGAACTAAGAGAATATTCCATTCTCAATTATTGGCTATATTAGTAAAATGCTGTAATTGAATCACAAACCGTGTATGATTAAAGATAAAAAAGGATTATATTATCATCAAGGGAACAAATCATTCACTCAAATATATGAAGTAAGTCCATACTATCAACATGGATCTATTCAAACTTATGTATAGACTATCCTAGCACTGAAAAGTGTTCTTGAACATTCATAATATCCTTATAAAAGTGAATTATAATCACTGTAGCCAGGGTTGGTTTTTTTGTATAACTCTTAGTATGTCATTAAATGTCCCTTATAGTTAATCCAATGAGACACCCCCTCCCACTTACTATTGAATTATAATATGTTATTGTTTATATCTCTATTTCTCAATTATAATAGATTTTTTTTATTTCTTTATACAGTAGGATATTTCTTTAGTTTACTATGTTTCAATTTATTTTTTTATTTTTATTTTTTATTAGGTTTGCACACAACACCCTTTATCCCCACATACATTATATGGTGGATAGTTTTGAGGTGGATTAAGGAGTGACAAGGAATCCTTTGCCTCTATGGAAAGGTGAATATATAGTATGTAGTAATAATGGAATATTTCTATTGAAGTCAAACACACCAAGGGAGGGATGTCAGTTGAGGTTTTAGACAATTAATGAGATAATTAGTGAGCTTCTTTTATGATTTAATTATTATATAGTATGTTGTGTGTGGGAATATCTAGGGTGAGGCATTTATTCTCTCATAGGTTTTATTACACTACTTTTCTTTTAATCAAATACACGCATACTTAGTTCTCTATTTTTCACAACCACACAAATCCATACACACATAAAGGAAACATTGAGGATTAATTCCAATTTATGAGAAATCATGAGTTACACCACTATAATATATTATTCTTGTGTTCAAATATGTATTTTCAGTTTAAACCATGATAGTTGCATTAAGAAATTAACACAGTTTCAAGAGAGTCAATCCATATTCACTATTTTATTTCATTTTAATACGTGAGATGTTTCCATGTAATGAATACATATAGTTCCAATCATCGATTTGGATTTGATCTAGAGGTTAAGAGAACTTTTTAGTAAAGAGATATAAATTTGAGGATCATTGAAAATTTGGATGGAGAGTTTGTCACTATTTTATTAGCAGACTCTTAATCCTTATTCGATTCCTCTAGATCATTAGTAATTAGTGATAATATGGAGAATAATGAAAAATAACTTAACATTCAACTTATATATTTTTGTGCACAAAATCTAAACTATCATAATAATTAGCTGGTGTTACTAAATAATCAAGTACATTTCAAATTAAAACATAGATTAATTGAACGCTTTCCTAAATTACATGGTTTACTAGGTGATGACCCAAACAATAATTGGATGTAGTTTAGTATTTTTTTATATCACCTTAAATCCCAAAGGAGTTCCAAAATTTATAATATAGTAAAAGTAATTCTCATTCTCTCAAAATTTATCAACTAAGGAAAGGATGTATAATCTAAAACTGAGGAATGTTACAAGCTAGAATGATCTCTATAGATCCTTTATTCATAAATTCTTCACTACCACAAATGAATTATACTGATAAGGAATTTTATCTATGGAATATATAAATCTAGTTGAGAGAACCATTATGAGTATTGGGAGAGGTTTAAGAAGTTGACTTCTAGCTATCGAAATCAACCCATAAAAGATCACCATTTCTTGGTTTTCTTCTACTAAGGCCATATGGATAGTTATATAAACCTGTTTTATGATTATTTATGAGGATATAAGATGGAAAATCGCTATATGATTCTAAGTATATGATAGGTATGATCACCCAAAACTCTCAACTATTTAGTGCAAGGACCACAACTTGTTGTGTATCTAAGGTAAAATTTTCCAACTCACCTTTACAAGAATCTAGAACTTAATATAAAACCTATATTATGAAATAATTATCACTAAAAAAAGTAAATTAATCACCAACTATACCCCCACAATTATTCCAAGTGTGAAATTCATTAAAGAGTTCAATAGACTATTTCACACAAGTGTAACACACAGAAAGATGTGATATTATATACCAAAGATAGTTTCAACCACCAGTTAACAACCAAGATTTAAAAAAGTTTTCAATAGTTTAATATGGATTTAGAATCCTATATTCACAAAGATCACCATTATAGCAGTTATACCAACTACCCCATTCTAAAATAATAGCTTATGACCACCAATAAGATATGAATTTTATGGAAAGAATCAATATCCATCCATGAAATAATTTCTAGGATAGTGGATAGAGTACTGAGGCAATCAACACTTTACTTTGGGAACCCATGGTTTTGAGTTTAATTAAGTAAATAATTAGTATGAATCTATTCTTACAACTTTAAATACATTAGTAAATCAAGTTTCATTTAAACATCCAAATTAATCAATTCCTAACCCAAAGAGAAAAATAAGTGTTCTTTCATTGAGAACGTGAAAGGAATTGTAAGGTAGTGAGGAGTTTACACTTAATGGAAAATTTGAGTCTGAAAACCCAAATAATAAGAATAGGACCCCATATAATCCAAATGAAAGGCTCAAGACACAACCAGTGAAGGGGTATAAGGAAAATGAAAAAATAGAGGAGCAGCCTCAAATATTTCCACCATTCAATTTAAGAAATATTCTACAAAATAAATATAAATAAAAGACATTATAAAAAGAGGTGTTTGATATATTCAATAAGTTTGATATAAATATTCCTTTTTTGGAATCAACCAACCATATTATTAGGTCTAAAAAATTCCTCAAAAAGTTGTATACTAAGAATAGAATGTTAAATGTAGATGAAAGGGTAAGTTTAAGTATGGACATTGTCTACCTTAATTACACCATAGTTTTCTAGAAAATGTAATGATAAAGGTAGCTTAACAATTACCTATACTATTGTGAAGTTAAAAATCACTAATTCATTATTTTATTTAGGAGCATAAATTAATTTCATGCCTCACTTGATATATTATTCATTATATGTGGTAGAAATCAAGCCATCCTGAGTGATGGTATAGTTATCCAATCATTATACTGCCTATCATGTGGGAGTCATAGAATATTTACGTTGTAAGGATGAAAGTTTTATTATTCCATTATTATTTATATTTCATTAACATGGGGGATGAAATAAGTATTGCTCATTACCCTATAATACTATAGAGGTTATTCCTAAAAAATATGAGAAACATTATTAATGTACATGAAAAACCCCAATCTATTAAAATTGATAAAGTCACTATGAACATAAATATCCTAGACTCCATGAAATTTCCCAAAGAGGATCAATTTATTTTTACTCTTTATCACTTTGAAAATAAATTTGGATCAAGTGAGAACACTTGTATTTTAGATGAAATAATGATTTTGGTAGAACCTTCAATGTCACCAAAAACATTGGATAACACTATTTTTTCAAAATAAATTAAAACTTGGGCCAAATATGTAAAATAAATAGATTGAATGTGATTTATATGAAGTCTTTTTAATGAACTATATTTTTTTATTAAATCTATCATTAAACTATATTCTCAACACAAGCAGTTTATAAAAATGAGTGAAATTGAGTTTATTTTGTCACTAGAATAACCACCTAAATTGGAATTTATATTACCTCCATAAAATATAAAAAAGTCCCATATTTTAAAATATAATAATATACATGTGATAGATTCAAGTAAATTCACACCTAATCAAGAAAAAAATGGTTAACCAATTTAAAACAATTTGTTATAGTCATTGGTTGGGCACTGGTAGGCACTCCTAGAATTAATCCCACAAATTTCATGTAATGGATCCTACTTGAGAGTGATTCAAAACCAGTGAGGTTGAATCAAATAATTATAAACCCAAAAATAATGGATTATATTAAAAAAGAGGTTTAAAAAATTAGAAGTTGGAATTATTTCCCCAATTTCATACTTCTAGTGGGTGAGACACATCTAAATTCTTTCAAAAAACTGAATAACCATTTAAAAGAATAAAAATAATGAGTCGGATCCCACCTAGATTCAAAAACAATATAGGGTGTATATTTATTATATAAAATTAAACCATTTTACTATATAATAGAACTTATCCATTACCTTTATAGAACAAATTCTCAAAATACCATCTAGGAAGGGTCACTATTATTTTCTGGATATTTTATATGGTTATATTTATGTCTTTATTATACCAAAATATTTATAAAAACCCATGTTCACTTTAACCTATGGTAAATTTTCATACCAAAATATTCCTTTTGTTTTATGGAACAACCTATTTACATTCCAACATGTCATGGTAAGAATATTTTAATCTCTTATTGAAAGTTTAATAGAGGTATTTTTAAATAACTTCATAGTTTATGGTGAGGGATTTGAAAGTTGTATTGAAAATATAAAAAGGGTTTTGAAAATTTTTATTGAAAGGATTTTTTTAATTTTGAGAAATGTAAATTTGTATTAAATATAGGTATTTTTAAAGCTATATAATTTATAAGGAGAGAATTGAAGTGGAAAATACAAGGTTGATTTTATCTCTTCACTATCATACCCCACCACTATAAAAAAATTATATCATTTTCAAGATATATAGGTTTCAATAATAGGCTTATTAGATACTTTATAAAAACTAAATTACCTCTAACAAATATTTTTAAAAGGATACTAACTTTTCATTTAATGATTCTAGAATAAAATCTGTTGATATAAACAAAGAGGGCCAAACCACAACCCATATCATTAGACCATCGTCTTTGGATATACCTTTTGAAGTGTTTTGTGATGTTTCAAAACAAGAAGTAGGAGTAGTTTTGTACTATAATATTTATGTACACCCACATGTGTTATACAATGATTTATAATCATTGGGCTCAACTTATATAAACTACACAAATATAGAGAATGAGTTTTTTCTGTAGTTTTTCCACTTGGAAAATTTTGTTCATGTTTTTTAGGATGTAAAATAATAGTTTTCTATGACCACAAAAATCTCATGTGCTTGGTGAATAAATATAGATCAAACCTTAGTGTAGTGTAGTGAATGACTCTTCTCTAAAAATTCAACATGGAAATTAAGGAATATAACTGCTTTGAGAACCTAGTTTCAGATAATATGAGTAAACTTTACCATGATATTCAAGTTAAAATATCTCTAGAGACACCTATAAATGATGTACTTCATAGTAATAATATCTATGAGATAAATATTAAGGTTTCATGGTTCATGAAGATGGTATATTACTTATTCACCTCAATGTAACCTTCCTTATATTCTTCTAAACAACAATTCCTAAAACTAAAGACTTTTTTTAGGTTATATGTATGTTACGATCCATACTTGTGCAACATACGTAGTGATCTGATGATAAATATGTGTATAACAGTTGATGAGGTATGTTTTATTCTTAAATTTTGTTACATACCTGTATGTGGAGGCCCTTTTAGACCTTAGTTCACAACTAAGAAAGTGTTAGAGGCTAAACTATTTAGACTATAATTTTTAAAGATATTTATAATTATTTAAATCATGTATAAATTACTAATTTACTGAAGGGATAACCAAAAGATAAGAAATTACTCAATAAAATTTGGATTTTTTTAGAATTATTTGATTTTTAAGAATTTGAATTTATGGGACTATTTATTATTTCTTCTGGATTTACCCGTATTCTATTAGTAGTGCCATATTTCTTTAAAAAAAATTAAGGCCTAAATATACTAGAACTTATAACTCTCCAGTTGAATACTTTCTCAGATCACACAATTTTAATATGTTTGGAATACCCTAAGAAATCATCAGTGATTTGGAAACACATTTCTATAATTAGGGTATGGAAGAATTAATGAAAAGTATGGATTACAAAAAAGTACTTCTATAACATACCATCCACAAAAAATGGGAAGTTTTAGGTCTCAAACTTAGAAGTGAAATAAATTCTTTAAAATAAAATTCAGCCTAATCATAGATATTAGATAAGGTAGTCTATAGATGCATTATGGGCATACATAAAACCCCTCTCAGTATGTTTCCATATATAATTTCTTATGTTAAGTGTTTTCAGATACCTCTTGAGTTATAGAAAAAAAATAGTGGGTTATAAATCATGTGAATAGAGAATTTAACAAAGCTAGGAAATATATGAAATTTTAAATAATGGATCTTGAATATCTAAGGATAGAAACTTTTGAAAATTAATTGGTGTAATAGGTTAGATCAATATCTACCTATAAAAAAACTAATTCAGAAAAAGGACTTCCATGTTGAATATAAAGTGTTACTATTCTCATCCCAATTGAAACTCATACAATGTAATATTTAAAGAAAATGGACCAACCATTCACTTTGACTAATGTATTTTCATATAATTCAGATGAAATAAAGGATCAAAATAATAAAATCATTTAAAGGTGAATAGGTAGAAACTAAAAAGGTTTAACAATTAATTTGGGAAAGAACCCTTGGAGAAATATACTCTTCTCTCTAATGTATATGAATAAATGGTACCAGATTATCTCTTTTCATTACACTTTATTTTGATACTTCTATATTTCATAAAATTTACACTTAAAAATGAATTATTAAGTTCATTGGGGGTTGTTTCAAGGATATGTGTGGGGCAGTGGATAAGTTATCTTAGTCTGTAAATATTTTTCTCCAATTTTATTAGTTTTTAATATTTTTTGTCATTAAATTGAAATTAAAATTTTATTTTATCAAAGTTTCATTCCCCCCGCATAAAAATAAACAAGTAATAAAGTAAATATGGAAACGTTTTTCTAGAACCAGAGAGAGGATTGTTAATGGAAGAGACTTTAGTGGAACCAAAACTAAAACATGTGGAAATTGGATTTTTGAACTTAAACTTAGGTTACTCATCCACTATGAATAATCCTTAGGGGGATCTCTAAATGAAATTTTTATAGATTATATAAAATAGAGTAAAAAAATATGTTAAGTAATATTTAAATATTACCAAGTCAAAAAAAATCCTATGTGTGTGCGATTAATCCATTAAATAAGAGTTTTAGAGGCTTTAGAGATAGATGTCTAAGGGTTTCTACCATGAATTTCCTATTAAACGTATTCTTGGGGTATGATTTTAACTTTAGGATGTTTTAGTTATAGGTTTAGTTTAAATCACCTAATAAGTTATATGAAAAAACATGGATGGGAAAATCCAATACGTGCTAGTTAGAAATGGAGATTAAAAAATTTGGGGAATTTTAAATTTAGATTAATAAGAGGAAATGATATATCAAAATGTTGTATATGAAGCATTAAAAAAGTGATATAAAATTAGTTGAACATATATATTTAGGGATAAGTGTTGATAACTTTTCCACTTGATATGGTTTTAATTCAATTAAATTACATTCATTAAAAAGTCATAAAACCAGAAGTTTGACATGAAAAATGTGGGACCTTTGTAGACTTGAAGAGAATTTCTTATTCAAGTATAGAAGAGTAATAAATCCATAATTTTTAAATTTTTATTTTAGAATTTTATATAGTTTTTGTATTTATTTTACATTACTTTTAAATAAATTTCTTTATTATTGGATTTTCATTGTTTTTTGGAATTTTATTCTAAAAGTGAAAAAATTGTGAATTAGATTATTCTTATTAGTTTATAGAATAAAATTAATGGAAATTTTTTTGATAATCGTTTGTTTTCTTAATATGAAGGAGAATAAGAACTTTTATAAAATAGATAAAGAGGGAAATAGGGTAATTCCCATACGTAATATTCTATGAAGTCTTGAAGAGAATATAAAAGGAATTTGCTATACTAGAAGAGAAAAATTACTTTTCCAATGAAGAGAAATTAAAATAATTTGAAAGGTACTAGGATATGTGATATATATTAGGTGATATGTTTGGTTTTAAAAACTATATTTAAGATTTTCTCAAATAAGAATTATTCCTTGGTATATAATAAGTTTTTCATTTCATTAGAAATAGAGTTGGTTTTACTAAGATATTTAAGACTTTTATGCTCAAACATCATATATATTTTGTGATATTTAAGGTTTTTTAGAGATAAATTATTAATATATAAGATATTTTCGAAGTTAAAAAATATATTTTGGAACACATGTCTGGTTTTTACCTTTCTGAAATCAATTTGTTCCCATGAATGTAATATCAGGTAAAGTTTTTCTATTTGAATAAAACTGGATTAGTTGCATATGAAGAAATCATATGAAATATGACTATAAAGATCATATATAGTTCACATGGATCAAATTTGAGTCACCATGGTAACTTGAGAATATTTAACTCTCAATGCTTATCTAAATCATTCAAAGGAAATAAATAACTCACAAATATTACATGGTCATAGAGAAGAAGATAGATTTTGTTGGAATTAATGGAATTTATTATACACCAATCATATGAAGGAAGTACATACCATCCACATAGAGCAGATAAACATTTTTATTGATACATGGAGACAATCAAAACTTTATAAATTGTTCTTAAACATTCATCATGTTGTTGTAAAAGGGAACTATACTCATTATAGTAATGGATAGTTGTTCTTTATTTTGTTTCAATCCTACTTACTATATAACTCCAATGATGGAATTATAATTCCTCTATATTTTGGTAGATTAGAATCTCCCCACCCCAATTATTGAATTATAGTATATTAGTATTCATATCTATACTTCTTGATTCCATTGGAATGTATTTGATTTCTTTAAGAAGTAGGATATTTCCTTAGTCTACTATATATCATTTCATTTTTTATTTTTCTTATTTTATTTTGAACATACCCCCATGATCACACACATCTCTCATATGGTGGATATTGGTGACGTAGATTATGGAGTAATTATGGATCCTTTATTTCTATGGTAAAGCAAAGATGTAGTTTTTAGTGATCATTACATAATTCTACTAAACTCTAACACACTAAAGGAGGGAAGTTGTTTTAGATATCAGTCAATTGGTAAGAGATAAATAGAGTCTATTTATTGAGTTAATTGTGATATAATAGGTTATTTGAGTTAATTTAAAAGGTGATTCAATTTTTATATCATCAATTTTATAAATCTAATTTTCTTTTTCTCAAACACGAACACTTAGTTCCCTATTTTCCACTACAACCCAAACCCACACACACATAAAGGAAACATTTTGGATTACCTCCTCTTCATGAGACAACCTGAGTTACACCACTATACTATATTTTTCTCAAGTAAAAATATTTATTTCATGATTAATTCAAGAAAATAGCATCATACTATCAATGGATTCCTTAAAAGAAACTTTTCTTATGAGTTATTCCCCAAGTTGATGAAGTTATACCAAGAGTGAGAGTTTACAAAGATGTATTAAGGGAGATTATTAGTAATAGATTATTACACACATTTTTTGGATCTATTTTGATAGCTTATTTTATATATAAGATTAAGTATTATAAGTCTTAGAGTTTTGAAATTATATTTCATCCCAATTTGAGGTTCCAGGTGGGGTGTTCACACCTACTTCTTACTCTAATATCATTCACAAGGACTTTACTACAAAGAAGATAATTGTGGAGGATAGTGTATTGGGTTCCATTCCTATATTTAGTGGTCAATGTGGTCATAATATTTGTGAGGATAGTGTATATTCTTCTTATAATAATAATAATACGATTGATGAGATGTTTCAGGGAAGAAAGAGGCAGTTTGGGTGGGGAATAGGTGCACAGTTTCCTTCCTTACGAATAGGTCCCCTTATGACTTATTAGCTTGGTTTTTTAGGGAATTATCATATCAAATGTCCTAGAATAATAATGTAGTTCTATTGATGTGGTGATATTGGAAACATATGGAATTTTAATGAGAGGATTCTTCAGAAAGGATCTGGTAAAGTCTTACGGAAGATGAAAGTTTCATGAGCATTATAGGGGGACTTGCAAGCCTAATATTTAGTCTTCATCTAATAGTTTAACATATGGTGATGTTTTAGGATATTATGGGTAGAAGTATTAGTCTCCCCAAGAAATAGTTTTTCAAGAGAGTCAATGATCATTGGGTTAGGGCCATAGATCTGGGGCATACATTTCCTATGCTCTGAACTGGATTCCAACTAATGGGGTAGAGGGGTCTTCTATTATAAGAGGTATAGTTCTTTTTTATAAAATTCTTATTGATTTTTTGATATAGGATCGTCCAAAACATTTATATTTCCTCATATAGTATTTTATTTGGGAATATTTTTGGGGTTATTTATTAGTTTTTGGCTCTTTATATACCACTAGGGAAGAGGTTAGATCATATTTAGTGATCATTTGGTGTTTCATAGTGGTTTGAGACTATGAGCACTGGTGGGGTTTATTTATCTTACATATGGTAAGTTTTGATGTCATCATGGGGATACATTGGTTTAGGCATTTCTATGATCACATATACTTCTACCAAACATAAGTTTAAGTATCATCCCTTAATGAGAAGTAATATACATTTTTGGTTAAAAAGTATTTTAGGGATGGTATAGTTTGACCCGAACTCTGTTAGTTGGGATCCATTACACTTTGGATGGTCGAGATAGTTCAAGTAGAATATTAAGTAAAAATTTCATCTACTTTCCCTCGAGTATTATATCATTTTCAAGATGTATTACCTCTTGATTTTTAGGTGTTTCCTATTAATAGGGAGATCAAGTTCATATTCAATCTCATGATGGGTACAAATCCCACATCAATACCTTCTTATAATATGACACTAGCTGAGTTTAGGGAGATAAAGGTACATATCAAGGATCTTAAGGAGAATATTCCTATCCATATTAGTACCTCTACCTAGGGTACTTCTATTTTTTTCAGCAATAAAGGTGATTGAAAATTAAGATTGTGCATAGATTACAATAAGTTTAAACTAGTCATGGGGAAAATATGAATCTATTTCTAAGGATAGATTATCTCTTTGATCAATTAAGGGGATCCTGATGGTTCTCTAAGATTGAACTATGATCAATCTACCAATAGTTATGGGTCAAGGGGGAGGACATACTGAATATGGGTATTCAAATCAAGTATAGGATATGTGAGTATATTATGATGCCATTTAATTTTATGAATGCATTGATGGTGTTCATGGATCTCATGAACTATAATTTTTATCCCTATATAGAATACTTTATTTTGGTGTTCATGGATGATATTTTGATATATTATCAAACTATATAACTGTATATTGAGAACCTAGAGGTAATATGAAGTATTCTTATTGAACATCAATTCTATACTCAGTACTCTAATCGTTATTTATAGATACAGGAGGTGTTCTTCCTCGAGCATGTTGATTCTGATGTGGAAATTTTTATTAATCCGAATAAATTAGTTGAATTGACATCTTGTAATAGGCCTTTGAATGTGTTTTTCAATAGTTTTTTCCTTGGTTTAACATGGTATTATATATGATTCATTCAGGTTTTATCTTTCTTAGATGTGACTATCTTGGAAATAAATAATAATGGGGTGAAATTCGAGTGGACATGCTGGTGTGAAGCCGTATTTCAGGATTTAAATATGAGGTTCATATATACTCTAATTTTGATTCTTCCAAACCCATGGAAGATTTTAATTGTGAAATTTTATGCCATTATGTTTTTTCATGGAGTGGTCTTGATGTTGAAGTATATGGTGGTTTCTTATCGGTCTCGTTAGCTATGACCTCAAAATTTGAACTACCCTACCCTTGATCTGGAGATAGTATTTGTGGTCCCGGCCCTTAATTATTAGTGTAATTATATATTTGGTGATATTTTTTTCATCTAAAAAAACATAATATATTTTATACATATTCTCCCAATAATACTTGAACCTATCGTAGAAACAATGGGTTGATTATCTCAAGATATTCAACTTTGAGTTGGAATATTCCCCGAGAAAGGGGAATGCTATGCAATATTCTATAAGAAAGAAGTATCAGGAGCATGTGGTTCAAGAATCTGGATATTATTAAAAGTTGATGTTTTTTTCATGTAATGTTTATTTGTTATGATAGAGGGGTAGAAGGTAGTAGCATTTTTTTCTCCTTACCATTACCACTCCACTAGTGGATTGGGTAAAAGATAATCAAGAGTCTAATTCTAATTTCTTCGTGATGGCACAGTTACATTATGGTATTGGGATGTATATGTGGAGATATATATCCATATAAGGGTGGTGGTTCCTAATTATATTAGAGAGAAGTTTATAATGGAATCTCATACCTCTTGATGGGTCATACACCTGAGGTCGACTATGATGTACTATGACATTTGGGATTTATTCTAATGGATTGGTATGAGCAAGGATAACATAGATTTTATAGCTCATTGTATGACTTTATAAAAGATAAAGGTAGGACATCAGTGGTATAGAGGGTATATTTAGCCACTTCTAGTGCCTATATAAAAATGGTATGGGGTGACTATGCACTTTTTCACTACCTATTGAGGATCCTGAGAGGTTTAGATTAGATATGGGTTATAGTGGACCAAATAATGAAGGTAACACATTTACAAACTATATGAGAGACCCAATTAGCATATGATCTATGATATCTATACATGTAATAGATTATGTGGATTCATGGTGTTATTTATAGTATTTTTTTGAATATGTATCATCTTTTCACATCGATATTCTTGAAAATATGATACAAGGTTATAATATCTCAAATAAAGTTGTGTATATCCTATCACCCATAGATAAATGGTTAGTCTGAGTGGATGATTCAAATACTCAATGATATTATTAGAGAATGTGTTCTAATTTTTAGTGAAATATGTGTTGACCATCTATCCTTAGTAGAGTTTAACTACAATAACAGTTATCAAGACTCAATTCATATGGATCCTTTTGAGGCCTTATATGGTTGGTACTTTCACTTGCCTTTGTACTGGTTAGAGGTAGGCAAGTCAATGATCATTAGGTGGATCTTAGTTAAGGATACCCTCTAGTGGTTATAGTTTATCAAAAATAAGTTGGTTACTACTAAATGATGGAAGAAATTGTATGTTGGTAAGAGGAATTGATCCATGGAGTTCTCAATGGGGGATTGAGGGTTCTTAAAAGCATCGCCTCAATTATGGAATCTATGATCGAGGAAATTGGAGAATCTCACACTATGATTTGTTAATTTTTTCATGATCATGGAGTGGTTTGGTATTGTAGCTTACCAGTTAACTCTACTTATAAAAATCAAGGCATGAAATATTTGATTCATATGATGTAGCTCCATAAGTATGATGTAGTTTCATTTCACATGATTAACACTAAGGATATTGAGTTGGCGGTTGATGTTTACTTCATGTAGAGAATGGTACACATTATGGACCAGAGAGAGAAGGTTCTATGATTGAATATATTACTACTTTTTCAGGTGCCATGGTAGTAAACGCATATCTAGGAGGATACATTGGACTGATATTCCTAGGTGTGAGACTAGTGGCCAATGTTGTTTATAAAGGATCTCTATAGGCACTTCTCAAGGATGAGAATCCCTTAGGGGGGTAGTTTGTAACACTAATCAAATTTCAAGGTGTTTTTTTTAAGTTCTATCAAACCATGTGTGTTTTAATGGGTTTTAGCTATTAGAGGTATTGATAGAGGTAGGGGTCAGGAATTGTGGGTTGATCATGGTTTGGGGTTTGAATAATATTGTAGTTAGGGAATCTTGATGTAGATATGGTGGTTTCATTATGTCATGGTCCTTCTTAATATTAAATTTTTAGAGTTGGGGTACATCAAATTTCAATGTTTGTGGTTGTGTTTTGATACATATCATTGAATTATGAATAATTATATCACGCTATAATGAATTTCCTCAAGGTTTTATGTCCAAAATAATAAATGGGGTTGTTTCACTAAAGAGGGGAGGGTAATGCCATAATGTAAACCTAGAAAATGAAATTTCACAATAACCATCATGGTTATGCCTCAATCTACCTTCTAGTTAGTTTTTTATAATTTTTTTGAATTTGATTAAATATGGGAGAACAAAAAATACCCATATATTATTTCTCCGACCTAGGCATGAACTATGTCCACATTTATCCCTCCTTGCTTCTAAAATCTATTCACTCATTATCTCTTTCTTGTTTGATGTACATTCATTGTGATCACTCTCCTTGTGTAAATATAATTCCATGGGGGGCTTCAACCATGATTTATATCATTTTTTCTCTTCCCCATGTTGAATCTATAATTTTTGGGGGTTTTATAAGTTTCTTGAGTTCTGATTGATTCATATAAAATTGAAAAATATTTATTCATGAGTTGGATCGTAGTATCTTGAGGTAATAAGTACTTAGCATGTTTCAATAATTAAATCTGAATGCATGTGATTTTATGTATATTAGAATATGTGTTTCTTGATAATTATTGTACTGGGAGTCATTCGGCTTGGGTTATAGGTACATGTATTGACCTACTTTAATTGGGAAGTGATTGAGGATAGGAATGGTTAATATTTAAGGTTTGAGATGAATTGTGTTAGAGGAGTAATAAATGGATCTACTCCTTGTGTTTTTTAGTGAGATGTTTTAGTATTGTAAGTGTTTCATCCATAGTAATTTTTTATGTTGGTTTTAACAACCCTTCTACTTATTTAAATTTTTGATGAATGTACTCATTAAACCTCACCCTAGTGATAAGGTGTTGGTATAAGGTGTAGTTATGGAGCCTCACCCTGTGTGTTAAGGTGTTATTATAAGACATAGTTGTGATACCTTTCCCTCATTGATAGGGTGTTGGTGTGAGATATGGTTGTGTGTCCTCACCCTAACTGATAGGGTGTTGTCATGAGATGTGGTGGTGAGACTTTACCCTAAGTTATAGGGTGTTAGTTTTGGAATTGATGGTAGTTCTACCATGAGTGATATGGTATCATCCATAATTAGGGATGTGTCGGTGGTATGAGATGACTCTTCCTACCAGTATAGGGATGAATAAGGTGTGGTCTGGCTTCATGGTGGTGTGGTTATCACACAATAAATCAACATGGGTTTATTATTTTATGATTATTTTTTTTTAGTGTATCTACTCACTTATGTTTGTCACACTTATTATAAGGAATCCTTTGCGATTTCTTAATGGTTTTTATAATTAAAATTTACATAATATCCTTAGTATGTATGTGGATTTTGTTTTTAGGGATCCTAGTAAGGGGAAGAACCCTATATCAGAATATTGAGTGGTTATATATGGATATTAATGTTGGATATACTAAGGAATACACTGGGATAATTTTGTAGCTTTTCCTTTGTATTCTTTTATTCTTTCAATTATTGTGTATATTGATCCACTGATATAACCCAACAATAACATACATTCATATTATATAATTTTAGATGAATATTTATTACATATCATAAAAAATAACACCCCAAAACCTATAGATTTAGAATATTTGGATATTTTATACATAACCAACTTATTTTATAACATCTTAAACATTTCCCACATTTATTTTACACACATGATTTCTAGAAATATCATACATACTAATATTCTTCATAACCTTGGGAATAGAAACATAGGAAATGGTGATCTCAAATGCTCAGCAAGGGTAAACACAAGATATAACAATAAAATTTCATATGTGATCATAATATTAACACATGGGTCTAAGAAAATAATCAAGGTACATGAAAAAACACATAAGAAAACTATAAATATTAATACATGGATCATAAACCCGGATTCATGACATAAGGATTTCATAAAAACATAAAACAAGAATCATAAGTGTGTGGAAACATGAGACAATAATAAAGATACATGAAAACATAACCTAGGAATAAGAATGTTGCATATATATGAGAAAAAAAGTCATTAATTATGTCAATGATTATTACCATGACCATCATCACATAGTAGACAGTGTCTCATAGTAGAATGGGTTTACTCCCCATTCCTATAAACATAGAGGATAGAGTGCCATATTGGGTTGGGTTTTCCCCTTAGTCCCTTATAAAACATCTCATAAGATATAAATATTTACCTAATAAATTATAGGGTTAAATAATTCCAAGAACAACTGTCACATAATGAAAAACAATACATATGTGTGCCGCAAAAAAATGAGAACATTTACAATTCCATTATAGCTTAATTAACACATGTAAGAGAAACATGTTTCATGAAAACATCCAAAAACCTTATAATAATCCATACAAAGTAATAATGTGGATGGTATCATTACATAGTATCAATAGTTAAATATAAAAAACATTAAACTATGTTGGAATAGATGAAAAATACTTTATAAAAGCATTATAAAATTACTTTAAAAAATTAAATAAATACCCTTTGTGTGTTTAATATCTTTTATTTCAAAGGAGATATTTTATAAATATATAGATTTAGAAATTACTTTGGGAAACCATGAAAACATAAAAATTAATCTTCTTAATATAACCTAAAGAATATGTTTGTAAAAGTTTTACATATAGAAATCATTAAAAAGGTATATTTTTTCACACTTTTGTAAAGAGAGTCAAAGTTAAAAGAAAATGACTATTGGGGAAATTGTTTAAAATTAAATTTAAAACATATATAAATGAATTCAAAGACATTATAAAATTACATTAATAAATCATTTAATTATATATAATAATACTTATAAAATAATATAAAGAATGTGGACATAGAGGAGAAACATTCCTGACAAAAAAATAAGTTGTGAAGTCGGTTCCATGTACAAGAATACTTTTAGTTTATTTATGAAATTAAGGGAAGTTAAATGGTAAGAATACATATTAACACTATAATATAACCATAGAATAATAAAACAAATGGTATTTTAGATATAAATAAAAAATAATTTCCTTTAATATAAATTTAACATAAACCGCATCGATCTCAAAGTGGGATTGGAAAATAAACCCTTACCTTAGACTTCTTCTTGATCGAATGTGCTCTAAATCCCTATATAATAAATTTAGGTTTATTATTAATATTAATAATAACATTATTCATATTTATATTACTTAATACCACTAATTTGTAATTTATTTCTACCCATATATTAATTGTTTATAGTTAAAATTAATATTCAGGATTTAGTTGTTCAATTTTTCCATGCATGTTTCGGTTTGGAGATCCACCTCCATTATTCTATATCAAGGATTCATAACCTTTATAATTTTATTAAATATTTAGAATGATGTTTTGATAAATTTATATATTTCCAAGTTTATTTATGAAACTAGTGGTGATGGCTCACATGGATTACTTAAAAATATCATTTTTGTGAATATCTATTCAATAAAAAGAATTTATTTTAGTAATAAATATAATTAAATGTATTACCATCCCATTATTATGAAAAAATTTCAAATTAATAATTATTTCATAGTATTATAAATATTTATGATTCTTTATTCATTAATGATGTATATGTTATAAAAGTGTTCTTGTAGGAGGTAAAACTGACCAAAACAAGAACACATTATAACGACTAAATGAGTAAGAACAAGTTATTGTATAAAAATAAAACCAATTATATAGAAGATTAATGAGTTTAAAAAAATATTATTAAAGTTTTAAATAAAATACAAGAATATTTTTATAAAAAATATATATAATAATGATTAAGGAGAATATAACACTTATGTTCAAGACTTAAATGTCCTCTTAGATAACCTCTTCGGAATATGAGGTTTGGGACTTATTCTTGTGACCCGGGATTCCAAAACATATTATAGGATTTTTAAGGAGAGAATTTATGCATGGATTAAAGATGAATTTAAAGTAAATGTGTTGTTTTATATGCGCGTATGAGGGTTCCTTTCATAGGTGATCTTGAGTGGTATTTTCACAAATACTCATGCAACATCCCCAGCCCAGTACACTCTAACAGTGAGAAGACCAGAGAGTTACTGGACATCAGATTTGCCTTCCCAAATGACAAAAGATTCAAACTAGTAATGAGGGTCTACAGAGTGATAGTGGTGAGTCTATACCCTCTAGTGATAATCATAATAATAATAACACTGTGGAAGTAATAAATCAAACATAGTGGAATAAATTTAAAACAACAACAATAACGAGCCCAAAGTATGCCTATTAGGTATGTGAAAAAATATCTATCTATCATTTTAGTCATACAAAAGGTAAATAGGTTCTTTCATGGGTTGATAATATATGTACATTATAAAATAACCTAAAAATCACCAACTCATTGCTAAGAAACCACCTGATCTGTCTTTAAAAAACCATGCCATCAATCTTATGCACCCACTACACATCCCTGCTCACAAAGATCTAGACCACAAGCTTGGTCCCTTTCTTGTACTCAAGACCACAAAGTCTATATGCATCCCAAAGGGCCCATGTAGGGTGTGATTATAAACTCAATAGGCTAACACTAATGGTGTCACTATCTTATATCAATACATATACCAATGTATGAAAAAACAAAAATAAAAGGAAATCAACACACATCACATAACTCACTCCACTTTTTCTTAGTATCCACAAGAGAATATTTATATGCCTCAGCCAATGATGGCGACAAAGGATGTATCCACAGTCTATTATACCAGAAGAACCCTTGGTCTTCCACCCATTCTCATACCATCAATACTAAAAAACATCCCTTTAACAGCTCTGGTATTTATAAATACTAGCAAACAGTGCTGATAAATGTCATCTTTATAAACAATGATAAATTTAACCTTTTATCAGTTGTTTTTTTAGAACTAAAAACGACCCTTTATCAGTGCTTTATTTTCAGTGCTGATAAAGGGTACCCTTTATCAACACATTATTATTTTTAGCACTCATAAATGAATATTTTATCATCGATTTTTTTGCACTGATAAATTTATGAATAAATAAAATAAAATAATTTAAAAAATGAGTTTATTAAAAAAAATATTTCAAATTTTAAAAATTAAATAGTTATGGATAAAAATGAATAAATTGATTATACTATAAATAAATTGTAAATACTAATAAATAGTATATATTAAATATATAGATATATTCAAAATGATAATTAAACAAATAAAAATTAAAAATAAGTAAATAGAGAAATATATTAAACATTTTATTAATTAGATAATTATTTATAATGTTAATAAATAGTATATATTAAATATAATGATATATATTAATGTATAAATATGATTTATATATTAAAAAATATTTATTCCCTTTACATTAAATAGTCATATATTTAGTTAATAATGGTTTAAAATTAAAAATTATTATGAATTAAAAATACTCACAAATTGCATACAGTAATGGTCATATAATTGAATGTTGTTTGATTTTTCAATTTAACATAGATCAAATGTGTGTTTTAATGATTTCACATATACATAACTAATGCAAATTTATATACAATTCACACACACAAAACTTATCCATTTATTCAATATTTTTAAAGTGTACTTATTTTTAATTTTTTCAATTTCGCTCATTTTTAACATGCATGCACTTAAAATTAGATATTCATTAATAATGTTAAAAATATATTTACAAAGAAATATTTATAAATAAATATATTTTTAAATGTATATTTACTATATTTATAAAATTATATATTTATAATTATAAATAAATAAATATTTTTTAAAAGAATTTATGTAATTATAAATAAATAATTATATATATTTAAATAATTATTAAATTTATAATAAATTTACTTAAATAATGAATATATTTACTATATTTATATTTATATTTATATATATTTATTATATATATATAATTATATAAATATATATAATGATATAAATATTATTTTTTAACAATATTTATATAATTATAAATAAATAATTATAAAAATATAATAAATTTATTTAAATAATTATAAAATTGTAATAAAAAAATTTAATAAGGAATATATTTACTATATTTATATTTTTATATATTTATTAAGTATATATATAGTTTAAATAAATTATAATATAATTAAAAATATTTTATCAGCACTTAAGTAATAAGTACTAATAAAAGACATCTTTATCAGCACCTTTTTAGCACGGATAAAGATGAGGCGTTATCAGTGCTAAAAAACACTTATAAAATGAATATTTATTAGTGCTAAAATTTATCACTAATAAAGATGGATTTTAAATGTGCTAATAAAGCACTGATAAATATTCCTTTTACAGCACTTATTACTTAAGTGCTCATAAAAGGAATCATTATCTGATCTTTTTTTGAAGTGTCGATAAAAGTGTCATGATCTATTTAAAAAGCCCTAACCAGTTGTGAACACATCATGATATCAAAAGCTTTATTCAGAATCCAACCTCTATTGGTGATCTTTCTTGGTTAATCGAAGCTTGAATCACACAAACCCACTAGAATACCCCCAATTTCATGAACATTGTCTTACATTTGGTGTTTGGTTGCAGTTAGGGTTTCTGAAGAAAACATTGAGATCTGGATCTAAGGGTCTTATATTTTCTTCAACCTAGTAAGGTAGGAATGTATTTTTCTTTGTGGTTTCTGATTTTCTTTCTGTATTTGTCTTTTTTTTTATTTCTTATTCAATAATGTCATTATTTATTTTTGGACTAATCCTTGTATATTGTATTTCTTTTAGATTAAGAAAATAACTCTTTGTTTGAGATTTGTTATTTTATTGACTACTAATTTGGATATCATGTTCTGTACTTTTTAAATTTTTATTTTGAATAAATTTTATTTGATGCCTACATTTTTACCCTAGCTTGAACCACAAACTTAATCTTGTAGTTATTTTGAAATCTTATAGAATCACATATAGACTGTAGATAAACCAATTGTTGGACCTTCTATGATATAGTAGTTGTCATAATAACAAATAATGACAATATACAGATTCTACTCTTTCATGACATTTTAATATCTCTAAGTAAATCAATTATTTCATAAAGAAAAATATACTTATATAAGTCAATAACTTATATTGAAGAATAAATATGTTTACAGGAGTATTTATACATGTATTTTTGGATAACAATTAGTCTTGTAATGTTATGTGTAAGACAGACACTTCATAACCTTTTTTGATTCACACCGATGTTCGACACAACGATGTTTGACACACCGATGTTCGACACACCGATGTTCAACACACTGAAGTTTGACATGCTAAAGTTGAAAGAATGAAGTGGACACACCGAAGTTGACAGACCAAATTCGACACACCAAAGTTGACAGACCCAAGTCGACACACCGAAGTTGGCATACCAATGTCGACACACTGAATTTGACAGAACGAAGTTGACTCACCGAAGTTGACACACCATAGTTGACAAACCAAAGTCAACACACCAAAGTTGACAGACTGAATTTTTTACACTGAAGTTGACAGACTGAAGTCAACACACCAAAGTTGACACACCGAAGTTGACAGACCGAAGTCGACACACCGAAGATGATAGACTGATAACTATCCATGGACATTATGATGTACATTCACGTGCGGAGAGCTCCATTTCTAGTGGACCTTGAAGTATAAAAGGACTACAACCTCAACTCAAAAATGTGTGTGAAGAACATGCTAAAATACAGATTGTGTGAATATGAAAATAGAGAAACTCAAATCTTGAGATCACATGAAGTTTCAAACAAGCAAAATTTTGGTGAAGCTCACTGTTTATCGAGATATTAAAGAGTAAAACCTTTTCACACTTGGAAGCTGGATTATAGAAACTGTGACAATCTATTCTGAAGCAAACATCATAAGAGGACTCGAATTCCATTTTCTCTACATCCATTGAGTCTAAAGGTTTACTGCAAAACACATAGAGTTTCTTAAACCCAATTCTTTTTTAATATCTTTGTTGTGTTATTCTGTAACTATTTGAACAGTGTGTATATCTTCTGTATCACACACATTGTCTCCTGAGCATAACTGGAGGATAAAAAAATATCCTCTCTCTCTAAATCCTTTCTTACATTTTTATCCCACGTAGAACTGTGGAAGAGATCCTATGTGATCTGTTTGTTAGTTTTTCCCTTTCATAACTGTGGTAGAGGTCAAGTGTGACCTGGACAGCTTGTGTGTTGTTGTGAACACTGATCCAGGGTGTGGATCAAAATTTTATTAATATAAACTGCTTGGTGGCATGTGATCACCGAGTGGAGAGGACTAAGTCTCTACTTGAGACTGAACCTCTTGTTTTATCCATTGTTCTGTTTATCTTATATTTTTATCTATTATGTATTTCTGGCATTAAGAAAAACTAAACTTTGCTAGTTTCATTAGAAAGTTTTTACATCTATTGAATTAGTAGGTTTGTTTCAAAAAATTTACTAATCTTTAGATTGGTAAATCTGAGAACAAATCAATCTTCTGAGAACCAAATTGAACCTTCAAGACTTTTATAAAATCACTACAAACTGACTCTGTGTTTATTTTCATAAGGGGATATTATTTTGTAAAGAACCCTTTTTAACAGAAATTTTTATAGATACTCAATTCACCCCCTCTTGAGTCATCTACTCCGACCAACATTTGGTATCAAAGGAATTTAAAAGTTATTGTTAGTTTTTTAGATCGAGTCAACTGTGATTGTAGTTGTGTTTCAAAGATCTTAAAATTTCTGTTATTTCTAAATTTTTATCTCTTTCAATTTATTTTATAACCTTTGTCATGTAAAATAGATTAGAAGGGGCTTCTACCAATAGACCATCTTTCTTTAATGGAACTTACTATGCTCAGTGGAAGCTTAAAATGAAAATACATCTAGAAAGTATGGGATTTAAAATATAGACTTCTATTGAAAGTAAATATTCTATTCCTGAATATACTAGAAACACTTGGGATGAACCTAGAAAGATTTCCTATAACAATAATTATAAAGCAATGAATGCTCTGTACTGTGCCCTGGGAGATGAAGAATTTAACCGTATCTCTTCTTGTAAAACTACACATGAAATTTGGGATACTCTAACTGTTCCCCATGAAGGAGCATATAATGTTAAAGAAATGTGATTAAATACTTATACTATTAAATATGACAATTTTAGAATGAAGCCTGATGAGTCAATTTCTGATAAGTATCTCAGGTTCAATGAAATTGTGAATACCATGATTTATTTAGGAAGATAAGTAACTGCCAAAGAACAGATCATGCGGATTCTGTGATGCCTACCAGAAAGATGGTGTGGAACATCTGTATCTATTAGATAATCATGTGATATTGATAAAATGTCAGTGGAAAATTGATTGTAAAATTAATGATTTACGAAGAATAATTAAAGCTAAATGAATAGGAGGATGAACCAAAATGAAAATATATAGCTTTCAAGACAACTGCATCCAAAAGTAAAGACAAAGAGATAGTTCAAGCTACAATCAAAAGTTCAAGTAGTGATGAAGTCACTTCAGATAGTAATAATAAAATGGCCCAATTGGCTTGACGATTCAAGAAATTCTATAGGGAAAAAGAAGCTTTTCAAAAGTCCCAGTTACAAAGGGAATCATGATAAGGGCAATTGGAAAAAGAATTGGAATAGTAATGATAAATCAGAAGAGATAGTTTGTTATGAATGTAAAAGGAAAGGACATCTCAAGGTTGACTGTCCAAAGATGAAATACAAGAAAAAGTAAGAAAA
Source organism: Viscum album (assembly GCA_963277665.1). Taxonomy (NCBI): domain Eukaryota; kingdom Viridiplantae; phylum Streptophyta; class Magnoliopsida; order Santalales; family Viscaceae; genus Viscum; species Viscum album. The sequence goes on from OY728133.1 coordinate 1,679,798,555, forward strand.
TTGGGATAGAAGGTATAAGAAATCAATGAAGGCCACCTAGAGTGCCTCCAAGGATAGCTCAAGTGAATATAGCTCTTCTCAAAATGAGAAAAATGATATGGATAATAAGTGTTTCATGACAAACACAACTGAGGTAACCACAGACTCTCTTACACATAATTCTTATTATTCTAAAAGTGAGTTTGAAAATATGACAAATAATGAACTATTAAATCATTGCAACATGTTAGAGGAAACATGTAATGAGTTGAAAGATAAGTAAAAATCTTTGAAGAAATAGCATGCTCTTACTGTGACTGCTAAATCTAAACTTATAACTGAAAAAGAGAAAAATGCTCAACGGCTCAAACAGAACAATTAGTTAAAAATGTATAATGAACAATTGAAGAAAGACTTGGAAAAGTTTACTAATGAAAAAGATACTCTTACTCAAATACATGGTAAAAAATAGCTCCTAAGTATACTTTTGGGATAGGATATCAACCAGGTCAAAGTAATTTATCCCAATCACATTTTGTACCCAAATCTGGAAAATCTGCTACCTTTTTTGAAAACCAAAATTGTACTGCAAGTTCTAGTTCCACAAAATCTTTTACTGTATCCAATTCTTTAGGACCAAACAGAGTTTATTTTTCAAATACTCTATATTCTTTATATAAGAAACCCATAAGACATTTGTGGATTCCTAAATATTATATTACTAATGTATGTGGACCTAGACAAATATGGGTACCAAAGTCGTTTCTTGGTTAAACTGTTTTGTAGGTTAACAGCCTAAAGAGATCCTGTAAAAAGTTGTGGTACTTGGACAATGGATGTTCAAGACATATTACAAGGGACTTTTCAATCTTTAAAAGTCTTATCAAGTTTGATGGAGTACATGTCACATTTGGTTACAATGGTAAAGGAAAAATCGTCGACCTGGGCCAGATTGGTAACCCTAACTCTATTTCAATTTCTAAAGTACTATATGTTGATGGCCTAAAGTATAGCCTGCTCAACATATCTCAACTGTGTGATGATGGATTCAATGTAAAATTCAAAAATGATTCATTCCATGTTTTTTATGCCAATAATAATTTAGTATTTACTACTTTTAGAAATGATAATGTATATGCTATAAAATTAGTCACACTAGCCTCACAGAATGTATCTTGTCTAAATGCCTTTCACAAAGAGTCTTGGCTCTGGCATAAAAGACTAGGAAATTGTAATATAAATTTTCTTAGGAATTTAACTAGAAAAGGATTAGTTTGAGACTTAGCCAAATTAAAGTTTCCAAACAAAAAAGTATGTAATCCTTGTGAAAAAGGAAAGCAACATAAAATCTCTTTCAAACCAAAGAAAGAAGTAACTACTTCTCAACCTCTCAAGTTGGTTCACATGGAATTGTTTGGACCATCTAGAGTTTCCACTCTTAATGGGAAGCACTATGTTTATATTCTAGTAGATGACTTATCAAGGTACACAAGGACCTTTTTTCTGGATCATAAAACGAAAGCATGCTCACACTTTACCAAGTATGATGGGACTATAGAAAATCTCGTTGGATTTAAGATTAAATACATAAGAAGTGATCATGTCCGTGAGTTTGAGAATCAATATTTTGAAGCTTTTTTCTTAAAGAATGGTTATAATCATAACTTCTCTGCACCTAGGACACCTTAACAGAATGGTGTGGTAGAAAGAACAAATATAACCTTATAAGAAATTACTCAGACTATGGTTAATGAATATGATTTACCCATTTATTTTTGGGCTGAAGTTGTTAATACAGCTTTCTACATAATAAACATAGTCTTAATTAGACCCATTCTTAAGAAAATTCCTTACGAGATATGGAATAACAGGAAACCCAAAGTAGTTTATTTTAAAGTTGTTGGATATAAAGTTTATATTCTGAACACTAAATATAATTTAGATAAATTTTCCTCTAAAAGTGATGAAGGAATATTTCATGGATATTCTACATCAAGTAAAGACTATAGAGTCTTTAATAATAAAACCAAATGTGTGGAAGAATTTGTACACATAAAGTTTGATGAAGTAGATCCACATGATCCCAATACCTCACTAGAAAATGTTGAAGAGGATATGTCCAATCTGGACATTAATGATAAAACCTCAAATACTCATGTGAAGGAATCTATGAAAACTCCCATTTCTGAGAATTCTCCACATCCTAACAATAGTGAACTAGATCAACCTGACCAACCTAAAATATCAAGTCCTACTTTCTCTAGACCAACTAAGACCCTTAAGAATCAATCCTTAGATGTTGTTGTTGTAGATTTAGATAGAGGAACACAAACCAAAGCATCCTTGAGAAACCAGGTTGAACATCAAGACTTATTGTCACAACATTAACCTAAAAATATCAATGATGTAATCAATGATGAATTTTGGGTAATGGTCGTACAAGAACTCAATCAGTTTGAAAGAAATAATGTTTGGAAACATGTAGATAGACCTGAGGATACTTTGACCATAGGAACCAAATGGGTGTTTATAAATAAGGTAGATGAAGTTGGAAATATAGTTATAAATAAATCAAGAAGATGGAATTGATTATGAAGATACCTTTGCACCAGTATCTAGACTTGAGTCAATTAGGATCTTACTTGCCTATACAGCACACTGGGATTTTAAAATTTATCAAATGGATGTCAAAAGTGCATTTTTAAATGGTTATATAATTGAGGTTATTTTTTTTGAACAACCCCCCAGTTTTACAAATCCACATTTTCCAAATCATGCGTTCAAATTATCAAAATCTTTATATGGTTTGAAACAAGCTTCAAGAGCTTGGTATGAAATGTTGAGTAATTTTATTATTTCTAAAGGTTTTACAAAAGTACTCGCCAATTCTACTTTATTTATAAAAAGAGTTTCGAAAGATGTTTTAATAGCCCAAATATATGTAGATCATATTATCTTTGGATATTCTAAAAAATTTTTATGTAATGATTTTTGAAACATAATGCAAAGTGAGTTTGAAATGAGTTTAATGTGTGAACATAAATATTTTCTTGGATTTCAAATATTTCAAAGTAAAGAAGGCATCATCTTAAATCAAAGTACAAAAAAGATCTTTTGAAAAGATATGGATTTGATAGCATTAAGAGTAATGAAACTCCTATGATTTCTATATGTAATTTAGATCTTAATGAAAGTGGAAAATCAGTTGATCAAACTGCTTACAAAGGAATGATAGGGAGTTTGTTGTACTTAACTGCTAGTAGGTCAGATATTATGTTCAGTGTGTGTATGTGTGTGAGATTTCAAGAAAACCCAAAAGAGTCTCATTTAAATAGTGTTAAAACAATTTTCAAATACCTCAAATATACAACTAAATTAGGAATGTTCTATCTAAAAGGACAACCTTTTCATTTAGTTAGCTATTCAGATGCTGAATTTGGTGGATGTAAGTTAGACAGAAATAGTACCTCTAGAACCTGTCACTTTTTGGGAAAGACACTAATATCATGGTGTAGTAAAAAAGAAAAATTCAGTTGCATTATCAACTACTTAAGTAGAGTACATTGTTGCTGGTAGTTTTTGTGCACAAATTTTGTGGGTGAAACACACCTTATTAGACTATGGATTTCAATTAAGACATATCCCCATAAACTATGACAATACAAGTGCTATTAATATTTCTAAGAATACAATTTCTCATTCTAAGACAAATGATATTTATGTAAGACATCACTTTTTGAGAGATCATTATCAAAAAGGAGATAAAACTCATGAGTTTATTGGGACTGAACATCATCTTGCTGATATATTCACTAAACCCTTAAATTATGAGAGAATAAATTACATCAGACATGAATTAGGAATGATAAATTAGCAGGATCTCCCGGAAACCGATCTCTTGAAACTGATCTCTTGCAACTGATATCTTGAAACTAATCTCATGAAACTGATCTCATTGAAACTGATCTCTTTGAAACTGATCTCCTTGAAACTGATCTCTTTTCAACAAGTCTCTTTGAAACTGATCTCTTGAAACTGATCTCATGAAACCGATCTCCTTGAAACCAAAACTGATTCTTGAAACTAATCTCATGAAACAGATCTCTTTGAAACTGATATCCTTGAAACTGATATCCATGAAACTGATCTTCTTGAAATTGATATCTTTGTAACAGATATCCTTGAAACTGACCTATTTGAAAACGAGCTCAGGAAACTGATCCCTGAAACCGATTCATTGACACCAATGTATTTAAAGATTGTTTTGTAATTTTGTCTGTTTTAAATAAAACGACGTTGTTTTACATTCTTCATTTTTCCAAATTTAAATTTTTCGATTTAAAATCCCAAAATGATATATTAAGTTCAATCCATCCCAACCATTCATCTTCTCCTCTACCATAAAGCCTTTTACTTTTTGTCACTCTCCCTCTCGACTCTCGACCTCTCAACGCTTTTGGAATTTAAAGCCTCATAATGGAATGGACCAAGCGTGATTTGGAAGTGACAAGAAAATCTCCTTCTTCTAAGAATCATAATGGTGAGTCTATAGGGACTGCGAAACCAAGCTTAGAATGCTGAGTGGTTACGGGTGAAAAAGAAGTGTCTACCGAGTGGCTTCTATCGAGAAAGTCTTTTTTATTGAAAGTGATGGAAGCTCAAGGGTGGCTCAGTTGGTTTGCCAACAATGGAAGACCTTATTATCCCCAGTTATTGCATGAGTTCTATCAGCATTTGAAGATAACCCTAGATGAAGATGAGGAAGAAAAATATGAAGTATGTAGTAAAGGGAAAGAATATGGCTTTTTCATCTAAGGAATGGACTGAATTCTTATAAATGCCTCACGAAGGTGTCTATGATGATTATCTGGGTAATATTCCACCTTCCTAGGGTTTTTTCTCTTATGAAGATGCTTTGAAGGATTTGACTGTAAATGGAGAATCTAGGAGGACTATTTCAAGTGAGTTTGAGGGAGAAGTAAGATTTTTGTTTAATTTCATATAACATTAAATCTGGCCAAGGAAGGGAAATTTCTATACTATGAAATATCAAGATGTTTTCTTGATTTATTTGTTGAAACGTGGGATAAAAGTGAACCTATATAGGTATCTAATAGTGCATATCTCTGATTTGATTAATCCATCCAAGAAGGAAACCTGTTTATACAATCTGAGGATGATTTCTTCCATGTTGAAAAGGGTAAATTTTTTGGAAGATGAAGATGAAGTGATAAGTGACTGTAGTGGTTTTTCTCTTCAAAAATTCATTTGTAAAAGGATGAAAATATTCTGGAACCCATGGAAGACATGTTGGGTAGGATATGAGTAAAGGATATATGAGGATTTCAATCTAGTTGACCACCATACTAGACCAAAGTATCAAGTTGATCTAGGTCTCAAACCAAGAGATGTTTTAGTTTATTCTGATGAGGAAGCTAAGCCTGAAGTGCCAAGGAAAGAAGGATCTCCTTTTGATGATAAGAGTGATCTTGATATTGCTGAAAGTCCCAAAAATATGTCCTATGGACCTGCTAGTCCACCCTTAAACTTACCCTCAAAAGAACCTCTACTAGATGATGAAGATGAGGAATAAACTGAAGTTACTGGAGATGAAGGCTATGTTAGTAAATTAGATGAGGAGTGTGATGATGATAATGATAATGATGAAGGAGGAGAAAATGATGAGCATGTAAGTGATTCTTTAAAAGTGGGACAAAAAGTGGTGGACAGATCCAGTGAGGAATCTGTTCATGGGTCTGGTGATGGTATTGAGCCTGCTGAGCAATAGGCTATTGACTATGAAGATAGTAATCATGAGGATAGATCACCCAATCCTATTGCTTAAAATCAAGACGTCATTCAAAAATTGAATGAACTTATAAATGGTGACCATGAGTAAGAAGTTGTGGTTTCGGTGCCTCAAATTAAGGAAGTGTCTGGTGAAGTTGAAGTGGATGGAGCACATGAAGAACTGAAAGTTCAGTTGGATTATGTTCCCAGACAATTATGATCAGAGACCAGGTTGAAGAAGTTGAAGAAGTTAAAGAAGTTGATGTTGTTCTTAATCCTCAGGGAAGAAGGGTCATAATTGATACTGTTGAGCCAAGAGACTGGACCTTTACTAGAGAATTGAATAATGATCCATGATATATTATTTTTGGTTTAGAGTATGTCTCTAATGAAGAGATGGTGCTTTAACCTCCTGATCCACAAGTCCAAGCTAAACCAGAATCTGTTGCACCTGTTCCACTAGTTGCACCTCTAGCAGTATGACTAGTTGCTCCCTTAGTGCCCAGTGATTATGTCACTAAATCTAATTTGGAGAAATTCAAAAATGATATATGTGAATCTATGATGGCATCAGTTGGATCCATAAGTGAAGCCTCCACCTCCTTAGGTATCTCATATGTTGATGCATTAAATATTGCAAGTATAGTGATCCAGGAGATTCAACTGAATCTCATTACAACAGTAGAAACCATTATTAGGCATAATACATTGCTGATAGAAGATGTAAGAAAGATGAGCAATGAGTTAAATTCCTTAACATCTAACTTTAATACCTCCTTTAGTAGCGTTCTGGAAGTTATTAGGAACCTGGTAACTCATCTACTCAGTGTGGACCTAAAGAAGTTGAAAGAAGAGCTTGGGAAAATGTTGATTGTCCCATCCAGTTCTAGGAGTGGGAAAAGAGCTATTGCTGATTTGGTGTCTCTCAAGGTTGTGATGAGAGAGGAACTCCAAAAACTTCAGAGTGTTTCAGACAAAGAAAATCTAGAAAATTTAAATCGAAATGTAGATCTTGTGTACAATATGGTCAGGCAGTGTACAAATGAAGCCTCTGCAGCTCAGAGAGATATTCGAGAAAAGGTGGATATGTACTTTACTAAGATATATACCAAGCATGATCTCATTAATTGCTTCAAGTTTGTAGCTGATAATCTCAGAATACCTCCTGTCATAGAATCTTTCAAGAATAAATTTTCTCAATTGAAGTATTTTACCCATTTTATGAACAAATTTATGGAAAATAAGGATGACTTAGAGAAGGCGATGCAATATAGTGGTGAAATCATCAACGATTTCATCAATATCCTTAAGCCTTATATCTATGTTCAGGATAAAGCAATTTTAATCCTTCCTACTACGTCCATTGGTGCTGCCTCTCAGCCTCCTACTCAAATGACTATCTCTCAAGCCCTATCTCAGATTTGACCGGTCATCACAGAGAAAACTCCAAGTCGTGTGTTATCAGAAAGACGGACTAGCCTTGTAGAAAACGTCCCTACCGGTGTTGCCTTTCCTAGAGTTGTCTTCAGAACTCCTCTACCCTCTGCTACTCCTAAACCTTCTCCTCCTCTCTCAAATCCTTCACAGAAAGGCAAAGCTCCTCAGCCTCCAAACCCTTAGTGATAGATTGTATTTTTTGATAGGGGTTTGATCTTTTTTTTCTTGTACTTTTATACCTCTCAATAGAAATCTTTATAGTGTCTTTCTTTTATGTTATTTCTTCTTTCTACTTTTCTTTTTTCTAATCCCAAAAGGGGGAGAAAATAAGGCATAAATTCTTTATCTAAGGGGGAGATTTTCTGGTTTAGGACACACAGCTTGTACTCAACATAATCCATCTATTGAGGGGGAGATTTTTTAAAAAAAATCAAGCAAGGAAAGACTTTAGTTATATTAGATAATTACATTCAGTGCAGTATGCTATGTAAAGCTACCATTATTCTATATATTTTCATATATTCCATAATTTGTGATTATCCAAAAGGGGGAGATTGTTGGACCCTCTATGATATTGTAGTTTTCATAATCACAAATAATGACAATATACAGATTCTACTATTTCAGGCCATTTTAATATCTCTAAGTAAATCAATTATGTCATGCAGAAAAATATACTTAAATAAGACAATAATTTATATTCATGAATAAATATATTTATAGGTGTATTTATACATGTATTTTTGGATAATAGTTAGTATTGTAATGTTATGTGTAAGAAATACATATCATAACCTTTTTAGATTCACACCGATGTTCGACACAACAATTTTCAACACACCAATGTTCGACACACTGATGTTTGACACACCGATGTTCGACACACTGAAGTTCAACACACTAAAGTTCACAGAACGAAGTTGACACACTAAAGTTGACAGACCGAAGTCGACACACCAAAGTTGACAGACTGAAGTCGACACACCGAAGTTGAGAGACCAAAGTCGACAAACCGAAGTTGACAGACTTAAGTTGGCACACAGAAGTTGACAGACCGAAGTCGACACACTGAATTTGACAGACTGAAGTCGACACACCGAAGTTGATAGGTCGAAGTTGACACACTGAAGTTGACAAACCAAAGTCAACACACTAAATTTGACACATCGAATTCGACACACTAAAGTTGATAGACCAAAGTCGACACATTGAAGTTGACAGACCGAAGTGGACCCACCAATGTTGACAGAACGAAGTCAACACACCGAAGTTGACACACCAAAGTTGACCGACCGAATTCGACACACTTAAGATGACAGACCGATGACTATCCATATATAGTACGACGTACATGCATGTGCGGAGATCTTCATGTCTAGTGTACCATGAAGTATAAAAGTACTACAACCTCAACTCAAAAATGTATACAAAGAACACACTGAAATACAGATTGTGCGAATACAAAAATAGAGGAACTCAAATCTTGAGACCACATGAAGTTTCAAACAAGCAACATTTTTTTGAATCTCACAGTTTATCGAGACATTAAAGAGCAGAACCTTTTCACACTTGGAAGCTAGGTTATAGAAACTATGACACTCTGTTCTAAAGAAAAATTCAAAAGAGGACTCGAATTCCATTTTCTCTACATCCATTGAGTCCATATCTTTATTTCACAACACACAGAGTTTCCTAAACATTATTCTTTTTAATAGCTCTATTGTGTTCTTCTATTAATGTTTGAGCAGTGTGTATATTTGTTTATATCACAAACTGTCTCTTGAGAATAAATGGAGGATAACAAAATATCCTCTCTCTCTCAATTCTTTCTTACATTTGTATCCCAAGTAGAACTATGGAAGTGATCTTGTGTGATCTGTTTGTTAGTTTTTCCCACGAATAACTATGGTAGAGTTCAAGTGTGACCTGGACAGCTTGTGTGGTTTTGTGAACCCTGATCCAGGGTGTGGATCAAAATTTTATTAATATACACTGCTTGGTGGTAGGTGATCACCAAGTGGAGAGGAATAAGTCTCTTCTTGAGAATGAACCTCTTGTTTTATCTAATGTGTTGTTTATATTATATTTTTATATATTATGTATTTCTGGCATTAATATAAACTAAACTTTGATAGTTAGTTTAGTAAGTGTTTACATTTGATTTAAATCAGTAGGTTTGTTTCGAAAGTTTTTCTAATCTTTAGAATGGTAAATCTGAGAACTAATCAATATTTTGAGAATCAAATTGAACCTTAAAAACTTTTATAAATTCACTACAAACTAAATTTGTGTTTATTTTCATAGGGGGATAATATTTTGTAAATAACACTTTTTAACAGAAATTTTTATAGATACTCAATTCACCCCCTCTTGAGTCATTTACTCCGACCAACACCAATTAAATAAATATTTATTCCACTGTATAAAAAGTGTAAATTTTGGATAAAAGGACATAAACGAATGAGAAAATTGATTTAGAAAACCAATTCTCAGTCTAGTGATGGTGTGAAACAAAAATAGAAGTTGATTTTATGAAATTCATGTAAGGGAATTTATTTATTTAAATTCTATTTAAATTTTTTAGTGTAGGGAATTTTCAATTAAAATTTATTTTCATAGAATTTTGTTTCTTTATTTTAAGAGAAACCTTAGTAATAACGAAACCATATTTATTGATCTTCAATGGATCTCTATTTTCAAAATTAGTATGGGGTTGTATTTATTTTATAATATTTGTGATTTTCTTCTATAAGGGTTACATATATTTTTATCAATTTAAGTTTATTTTAAATATATATATATATATATATACATATATATATATATATTTCTATCTATTTAAAAAACATTTATGAACTTATAATGTAAGGGTGATTTTATAATTATTTATTCACAAATTATAGTTCTCGATTTCCAAATAAGTAATAGATTGTATTTATTTTCATTGAAAATTATGTTTAAATGTGACTTTTTTCAGTTATATATATTATAAATTCCATGTTGTGTGTGTGTGTTTAAATGTGTATAGGATAGATGTTGAAAGGGTTGGTGTATTTTTATCCCTTTTTGTGGTATATCTTGTTGATGTGTGTTATTACTTTATGCCAAATTCCTTATGTACCTCTCTAGAATCTCAAGGATAGGTAAATCTGGATTAGATGGCCTCTCTAGAATTCTTTTGATATATATATCTGATGTGACGACCTCCCTAGAATCCTTGGGATAGGTCAGTGTGGTGATATTACATCCTCAGAGTCTTAAGATGTTTTCAAATATATTATACATCAATATTAATTTTTAATGTAATAATTCTTTAGGTTACTACATCACTTGTCCCAAAAAATATAATGGTAGTTATCAAATTATATATATTATAAATTTTTTTGGGGTATTCATCATTTTAAGTCTTTATGTATTGGTTCCACCCCTAGGAATCTCTTATTTCTATCCAAGTATATGAAATAACTCTTTATTTATTAAAAAAATTTATTAATGCATTTTTATATCATCTATTTGATTGAATGATATTTTATTATTCTTGTTTATCATATTTGGGTTTCTTATCACTCCATAATTTCCTATATTATATTTTAATTCGTTTAGGGGATTTAATAAAAACTTTATGTGTTTTAAACAACAATTATTATTGGAATTTGTTTCTTGATACTCATTCCCCATCCCTTTTATAGATAATTTTCATCCTCGTCAACTTCATCTCATGAACAGTAATTATTGTAATTTGTTGCTTGAAACTCATCACCCATCTCTTTCCTATTTCTTATACTAATATGGTCAATATTCATTCCATGGATCACTACTGCTTAGAGTATTTCAATCAACATAGGTCCACATCCTCGAGAGATGAATGATGTTTCAAACAACCTAATGCAATGATAAATGTCTGATAGATGAGTTTATGATGATGAAATTTGTCTATAACTTTAACCTTTGAATGAATTCATTGAATAACACCTTCCATAGTGGAGTAATTCTTTTCTTATATTAAATTACCCATTATCTTCAACATATTGAAATTATTTGAAATAATCAAATGTTGAGTTTCCATTATGAGAATTGTCTATAACTTTCATCTTTGATAATGAATATCTTATGTGTATTTATTTATTTATTATAAAAAAATTAATCTTTTATGAACCCAATAGGATGGATATGAATTGAAACTAGATTCACACTAATTTTTTGAAAAAATATTATGAAGTTGTAGTTAAATAGTTCATTAAGTTTTCAAGAGATCATGTATACGGCCCTTCTAAAATCCTCTATCCATGTTTTTGTTTTTGTTATTCAAGAAAAATTAGTCCAAAATAGTTATAAGAACATTTTATTTGTCCTAGAATATATCAAATCAATAAATTTCAGAATAAACCGGGGGAAAAACTAAATGTGGACATTTATTGGGATGATACTATGGTTTAGGGGTCATTTGAGATGAATACCTGTGCAAATGATGATAAATATTTCATGTAAGAAATGAAAATGACAGCTGAAGATGACCTTCATGATTGTAAAATTTGTTTAAGAAGTTAAATACATGTGCCAAGAAACCATTGTATACCATTTTCACAAAATAAAAAACATTTTAAGGTGTATTGAGGTTATATAATTTTAAATATGGTTGCGGATGGAGTGACATCATCTTTATAGAACTACTTGGTCTCTTATAAGATATGCTACCAGAAGAAAATGAACTACCATGACAAATATATGATGCTAAAATAATGTTACGTTCATTGGGTATGATCTCTAAAAAATACATGTTTTCCAAATTATTTCATATTATTTCACAACGACCGTGGATCACTCATAAAATTCCCTAAGTGTGGCGCAGATTGAAAAAAGAAAAATGAATCAAGACCTTTAAAATTTTTATAGTAATTTCCTATATTTCCATAGTTTATAATACTATATGGATGTCAAGAAACCATCATAAAATTAACATGGCATATAGATATAAGAATTATAGATAGGAACCTGGGTCATTCAATTGATTCTTCTCAGTGGAAGAAATTTTATTACGAGTATCCTAAATTTAAAAAACAAATCCAAAAAACTTTCTTCTTGCATTATTTATAGATGTAATAAATCCTTTTGGTGTATAGAGTAGTACGTATAGTACATGGACTATCATGTTGATAAATTATAACTTTCCTCTATGGTTATGCATGAAGCACAAATACATTATGTTTTCTCTACTTATATCTAGACTAAAGAAACCCAGTAATGATATTGATGTCTATTTGGCTCCATTGATTGAATATATGAAATTGATATGGGATAGAAGTCTTACAATGTATGATGCTCAAAGAAGTGAAGAATTCACATTGAGGTCCATGTTGTATATAATTATAAATGACTTCTCCACTTATGGAAATTTATCAGGCTATATCATTAAAGGAATGTTGGGGTGTCCCATTTGTGAAAAATGCACATACTCGATTTGGTTGAAACATTTCATAAAGACGATGTTTTTAAGAAATCAAAACATTTACCTCGATGACATAAATACCGATATTGGAAGATAACATTCAATGGGAATATCAGACAAGGTACAACACCATCTCCAGTAATAGGCGATCAACTGTACAGTAAAGTAAAATATATTGACACTATTTTCAATAAAACATTTTTGAAAACCCTTAAAAACAATTGGGGAAATGAGATCAATTTTATTTGAATTAATGTATTAGAATTGTTTGTATGTTAGAAAATGTCTTAATGTAATACATCTAGAAAATATATATTTGATAGTGTTATTGGAACATTAATAAATGTTCTTGGAAAAATGAAATATGGAATCAAGGCTAGGTTACACTTGATTGATATTGGGTTAAGGGAAGAGTCAGCACCGGTGAAGGGTAAAAGGTGTACTTTTCTTACCCCAATAGATTACGTACTATCTAGATAGAAAAAATTGAAATTTTTCCTTTTCCTTGATAGTGTAAAAGAACTATAAGGTTATTCATAAAATATCAATTATATCATGACAATGAGTAATTTAAAGTTACAAGGACCAAAATCAAACAACTGTCATGTTTTGATGAAAGATTTAATTACTTTTTTTTCCTTTGCATTCTGTCTCAAAATGTACGACATGCATTAACTAGACTCTTCTTCTTTTTCAAACCCATATACAATAAAGTTATAGACCCGGTGAATTTTTCCATCATGAATAAGGAGGTTGTTGTCATATGATGTGAATTATATATATTCTTCCCACCATCCTTATATGATATAATGGTCCATATGATGGTTCACTTGATTATAGAGGTTTAACAAAGTGGTCTTGTCAATTACAGATGGATGTACCCCATTGAATGATATTTAAAGATTTTAAAAAGGTATATCAAGAATCAAATTCGGTAGAAATGTTGTATTGTAGAATGATATATTTTTGAAGAAGTTATTGAATGATATACTAATCGCCTGTCAAATGTTTACATCATTGATCTCTTAAAGTATCATCATAGATAATTCCTTATGGGCAAAGGTATTTCTAGAAGTGATGTTGTCACAATTACCTTGATAGAGTTAGAGCAAGAACACCATTAAATTTTATATAATAGTGAAGATTTTGGTCTATACACTGAATCCCAAAAATAAATTTTAGATATTTTAATCCATCAAGGGATGATGTATGGATAACAAATAAACATAATCAATAGTTTATAGGATGGATCTGAGATCAAATTTATAAGGAGTTATCTAAAAATCCAAATTCAATTGCAGAACAACTTCAATGGATAGCCCTGGAAAAAATAAAAATATTATATCATACAATGGTTTTTTAATGAATTGTTATGTTTTCTATACAAAAGAACACAATGACTTTAGTACTATGAAAAACTATGGTGTTATGCACATATATGGTTCCAATTATAGAAATCTAATTTATGAAAATATGTTATATTATTTTCATTATCAAACAGATATATGAGTTGTATTAAACAACATTTCAAGTGTTTATTTTCTATTTCAAATGGGTTGACAATATCAGTGTAGTGAAAGTTGGTGAAATGGGATTCGTGGGGTGAATTTCATTAAGGAAGGTAAAAATATGAGTTATTCATAATGGAATCATAAGCAGTGAAATTATTTTATATCTCTGATCCAATAGACAAAAATTGGTTGATTATCATACCGGTTACTAAAACAAATGTTGGGCCATATGGAAATTCAATCGAGGATAACCCTTTCACTAGGACATCAAAATTACTTCATGTTAGTCCAAATTTAGACAATGTATTTTATATTATAGAGGACCAAAAAGAGGGGATTCAGATTCTCAATAAAGGAACCAAATCCTTGTATCCCTAAAATAAATAAATATAGTTCAATGAGAAGGTAAAAAAAAAATTTAATATACTATGTTTTTCTTCATAATATTATATGTTCTCTACTACATTAACAAAATCTAAATTAAATTTTTGACTACTCTTACTGACAATATCTTCTACACATGTTGATGTTAGCAATCCCTTGAAAGGAAAAAATATAATGAATGAATCCCATTAGAAAGATATAAAGGCAATGTTATGATATACTTTCAATATTTTAGAGAAAAATATATAATGGAACATTGATTTAATTTTCATTATTCCTTAAATAGTTCTCTTATTTTAGAATATTTTTGTCCATCTGTAATGTCTTTTCATAAAGAGAAATGACGTTGTCTCTACTCAATCACAGAGGTAATCTTGATGTTTTCATGTTAAAACCATTGTCCATAGAATTAATTTATTATTTCGTATTTATGTTTAATTTATTTATTTTTATTATTACTCATATAATAATTAATTTCTTATATAGGTGGATTCTTTTTTTCGAGTTGGGGTGGTTTGCCCATCTTTCATGACTTTCTGCACCAAAACTTCCACATAATTCTTCTCCCTCAAAACATTTTCACCCCTTTAGTGTTTCATTTATCACTTTTCTTCAAGTTATCTCCACTATCTTTGTAGGAAGAGAAACGATACTACCTCTACTCAATACCAAAGTTAACCTTGTTACTTTCACAAAAAAATCATTTTTCATAGAATTAATGTATTTTTTCATATTTATGATTAATACAATTTTTTTAGTATTACTTACAAAAAAAATTATTATACAGGTGGATTATTTTGTTCAAATTGCGGTGGTATATCCATCTCTCATGACTTTCTTCACCAAAAAATTCACAAACTTCTTCTCCCTCAAAACCATTTCACCCCTATAGTGTTTCATTTATCAATTTCCTTCAAATTCTCTCCACTACCGTTTCAAAAATATAAATGACTCTACCTCTGCTCGATCATAGATGTAATCTTGATGTTATCATAGTAAAATAATTGTCTGTAGAATTAATGTACTATTTAATATTTATGTTTATTTATTTCTTTTTTGTATTACTCAAATAATAATTTTTTACTTATACAAGTTGATTCTTTTTTTGATTTAAGGTGATCTATCCATATTTCATGCCTTTCTGTAATAAAAATTCTACATACTTCTTCTCCCTCAAAACATTTCACCCTTATAGTGTTGAAATTTATCACTTTCCTTCAGGTTCCCTCCACTACTCTATCATAGAGGTAGTCTTAATGTTTCCAAAGTAAAATCATTTTCCATATAATTAATACATTATTTCCTATTTTTGTTTAATTAATTTATTTTTAGTATTACTCATATAATAATTTTTTTCTTATACATGTGGATTTTTTTTTAATTTAAGGTGGTTTTTTCAATGTGCTCATACAGTTTTAGAAGTTCGATAAAGAAAGTCAATAAAAAATTTGGTAACATTGAGAGTTAGAATTTTTTTCAATGTATTAAATAATTTTTATTTATTTAATTGTTTAAAATAATGTTATAAATGTCTATAATATATTATTTTTTATTTTATTTATGTCGAAATTTTCATTTAATTTAAATTATATATTATGACTTGTTTTTACTAATATCTGGTATGTTTTTGGTGTTGCAATGTGTTGTTACAGGACATTGCAGTGGTGTTTTAGTGTGTTTTTGAAGCACACTATAGTATGGCCCTTTATAAGTACTGATAAATGATGCCTTTAGTGGTGCTAAATAAAAGCAATGATAAATGATTATTTTATCAATGATTTTAAAATACCTGCTAAATTTACCATTTATCAGTGCTTTTTTTAGTAATGATAAAGTACCCCTTTATCTGTGCTTTTTTAGTGATGATAAAAGACCAGGGGTTTTAATCTCACTCAGGAAATCAGTGCTTTTCTAGCACTGATAAATTCTATTTCTAGTACATCTAAAGACCTATTTTTTAGTAGTGTATACAGTGTCACATGCTAGCCATCACCTCATACCATGTGACATCATTTTTCGTCATTTCCGAATGACCATATCAAGCCTACACGGCTCCACAAAAGAATGTACACAATGTGTATCACATGTTCCTCATAATTCCACTTAGTTGACCAATGTCATCATAAAAACCCAACATCCCAAGGCATGGAGATACTAATAGTTCCATAGTCTTGTCCCATAATTCCTAATATAGCGGACTTTCTTGGCCCCCATATGATAGTATCGCACACCATCAACCCAAGCCTTTTATGGTGAACACCTCTTCCATACTGATGTTCAAAACCATACCATGTTCTCTTGATTTATGGATTTCTCCACCCATAATGAGTGGTCAACACCACCTATCTATTTCTTATCATGTGTGTACTTAACCCCGAAAGCACCATCATCCAACCACGGTGAGAATCAATCACTACAAACCATTGATACACCTCCCGAGAACATATATCATCACTTGTAAACCACATCACCTAACTACATCATTGGTTATCACCATATTCCATATCCTAAAGAACCAAGTCACCTCACTTATGGTGATCAACATCACCCATAGTCACACAAGTAATTCCCAACATGTTTCTATGGAACCAACCCATCCATAACACCACTTTTATAAATTTCCATAACTTGTAACATCATGAAAAACAAATCATGGAACCCCATTCTTCACCTTCCATGTCATAACAAGATCAACCCTTTCATGCATGAGACTATCCTATGGGGTCTCCCAAAAATAATAGAAACTCAAAACAGTACACAACTAGTATCACCAGACCAACCCACTCACACCCATTTACCATGCATTACATATCACACATATAAATTAAGAGAAATAATGGAACCACATACCTTATGATTATAAATGGATACTAATTTAATATCATCCTTTGATTCAAACTCAAAAAACGAGAATAATAAATTAGATTAAAAAATAAAAATAGGTATGACAGATATAAAAGTTCAACACCTCAAATTAGCAAGTTAAAATAAAGAAGAATTGGCACAGAGTGTTAGCCTTACCCTAGGTTACCTATTGTGATGAATGACGCCAAAATCAGACATGAAATAAGATAGATCCCTCAATTGAAACCCAAAAGTGAAGGAAGGGGGTGTTTCAATTGCACCTGGATGAAATAGCCTCACCTCTTACCTTTTTAAATTTTTAAAACAAAAAAAAAATCATTTCCAGTGGGCTATGCCATGGTGTGGCCTAAAGGTACACACCATGACCTTTTTTGGTAGTGGATCCTCCCCTTATCTAGAAATTTCACACTATAACACATAGTTTCATGGCATGAATAACTACAGTCTACAACCATTTTAGCCACAGACCATCCTGATTCACTAAAAAAGCTCTATGTGTCACTTATAAACCTCAAAACACTTAAAACTATTTAAAATACGTGGGTTTCAACAACCTTTAACTATATACTCACCTCTGATGAATTCCAAGGTTTTAAAAACTCCCCGCCATATAATATCTCATCCTCATGATATTTTCTCACAAACTAACTAGAAATATCACCCATCTCAATGGTCCCACTCTCCATTTTCCCAAATGTTTATACAATATAGAATTCATATGTATCATTCCCAACATCCTGGACAACCTAGACTGCTAAATCAATTTTATGCTTCCTTCCTTGGTACTCCCCACCATAGGAAGCACCTACTCAGTTGTATCTTGACCTATTTTCTAACATCTTGATGGTTCTACAATAACCATCATCCTAGAATATACATATTCCAACATAAAACATCGTCAATCTCATATCCCATCAGATGTGCATCTCATAAACACATCACACATGATGGCCATAAATTTCTACATCATTCTCAATGATAAAAACCCGATATCATAACCAACACCCATAAAAGTCTCACATCGCACCTAATTCCCACAAAATTCTCGCACTACACCTGATTCCCACAAAATTTCCTTGATTCCAATGAATCCCCAATCTGTTATATACTTCTCCCAATGCTCACATAGATATTAAATCAAATCCAATTCCCACATATTAACCAAACTAGGTTAATTCAATCATCACATACACAATTCATCCACCATTATCTTTTATAGGAAACAAAAATCAAGGCCACATACATAGTGTACCTTGAACTCTTGTCAACTCTCTTACCTATTCTGAATATTTTAACATGACCACATAAAGCTATCCTAAATATGAACTAACTGATTCCTATCCTTTCTATGGATATATACTCATTATTTGACACTTTTCCCACTGCTGGTTATCTCTCTCCCATCCATGTCCTAGATTTGTGGTCATATCATATCTACCAGCTCCTAGCACCACTCTCAGTCATACCTTAGATCCCTAAGTTAAACCTGGACCCTAAATCCTAGCTGTCAAAGTATTTTATAACAAAACATATTTATGTTACATATCTAAACACATTCTCGTAACTTCTTCATATGATGATCACAGTAATCCCAGATGTGTCTTGTCTACCCATACTGAAAAAATACAATTTATGATCCACTCCTTAGTGGAATCCTATAGTCTTTAATCTAACTACCCTACTAGGTCACCTCATCACCACACTTATAGTTATACATAAATCCATTGCTTATCTCTCCTGACATTGATTTATAGCTAGGTATAGTATCATTATTCATGTTTTCATCATCTATCAACTCCTGATTCACCACCTTTGATAATGTGGACAATATGAATATGTTTACCTATACAATAATTGAATTTCATAAACAATCCTCAAATCAACACACCATTATAATTTTTTCTACTTCCATAGTCGATGAGAAATAATACAGAACTGTGAACTTTCTGGTATAATCCATGACTGAGTTCTCTCCCTACTTCAAGTGTATAAACTCACGGGCTCAATCTACCCTCAATGGATTAGGTAAGAACATAGACTCAAATTCCTTCCACATTAGTCCCTCAATTTTACCTTCATATACCTATTCATCCCACCAACACTTTACTAGTCCCCTCATCATTTATCTATAGAACTTCATGCTCATCCTTAGAGGTGTTTTGATATGTTCGAAAATAGCATGCATACACTCTATCTAAAACTATACCACATGTGGTATATCCTCTCTCTAGAACAAATGAGGGTGTTGTGACTGAAACTTACATGTCAAGTAAGCCGTGGATGGACATGATCCCTAAACTCTTCAATCATTCTCTAAATGAACAAAACCAATTTCACTCTGAGATTATCATCTATCCATATCCCAAAATCCACTACCCATTATGTCAAAAACTCTTCTACTTGATGTGGATGCCTTATATTTATCAGTGCCTCCACCTGTTGACATGATTACCCCTCCCTCAGGGGTCTCATCCCAGGAACATCCAAACAACACTATATCTCATCCCTCTTTATGCTACAATGGATTTTGTCTTGATGGAATCATTTTGAAAACCAAATATTATGAACATCAAAAATATAAAAGTCCATATATCATAAATAATGAATTCTATAACATGTAGTCCATATCACTACCCTTAAACTTTCCTAACAAATATATATCTCATATCATATGTCCATATCCCCCCCACCTTCTTACCCATATCATATTTAGGCACTACATACACCATATAAATGTAGTATAACATGCTTATCACATCAAAAATCACATACCAGGTGTAGTGACCCTAACCCCAATTGCTCGGAGCCAGTGCCTGCTACCATTACATTGGCATAAGATACAACAAACTGAATATGGAAGGATTGGATAATCTAGTAGTATTAGTAAACTATATATATAGACTTGAGTCATAAATTACATTTGAATACACAAATTACAACATAATTTTTTTTCTTTTGAGAATATCATTATTCCTTCTGGCATATTCTTACATAAATTTCATATTACACTTCTTAGATTCCTAGGAAAGTAAAAAAAATAAGGGTGTGATCAAATTATCTCTAAGGGTTAAGTATAGTATAATGTATCATGAATCAATAAGAATAATCAACATGGAGACGTAAATAAATGAACACATGTGTCATTTAAGTAACTCGATAATGTATAATCAATATGAAAAGTTCAATAACTGAGGACACATTCTATTTAAATAAATGGATAAGGCATAATCAATATGAAAAGGTAAATAATTTATAAAACATTCCATTTAAATGATTATTTAAGTCATAATCAATAAGGAAAGGTAAATAACTTAAAATACATTCCATTTAATCAATGATATGAAAAAGAAATGCATCCAAACATAATATCATAGTGAAAATATATCAGATAATAATTAATAAACTCTTAACAAAGGAAATGCCTAATTATCGAATGTCATTTTTCCTAGGAACATAATATGTTTACCATAAAGACCTTTCACAAGATAGGTTAAAACATACTACTATAAAGACCATTCATAGGATATTTTAAAACATACTGCTTACAAATGCATATGGTTTCTCCAACTGATTTTGTCTCATGAGACAATCAATGCATCCAAGGGATTTCTATAAATAGTTCCCAATGAGTTACATATCTGTCCAAATCATTCATCATATTTCTAATAATCTATTTAATTCATAAAAAATGCACCTTATCATAAATTATCCTTATTTAGAAAAGGATATATATTTATCAATATTTTCTCAAATATCAAATAACATTTAATGGAGTATATAGTATGTAGAAATTATATACAGTTTGATAAATAAACATATCCATGATAAATAATATGGATATATAGTTTAAATTTAAAGTCCATTGAACATAGGAAAGTAAACATTTCAAGGTAAAGTTATTGATTTCAAAAATGAATCAAATAAGGGAATGACAATACTTTCATCAGTCAAAATGATCATAAACCATTCATAGAAATATTTAGGATGGTATCAATACAAATTATACCAATTTGAGTAATAATAAAGGATTATTTTCATTGATGAATAAAATAAACATAAAAATATCTTTAAAACATTCTTGAGAAAAATATACATTTAATTTTGAAAAATTATTTTGAAAATAGATTTTTAAAACTGAAATTTCAAAAATACTTTTGAAAATACTTTTCTTTGAAAATAACCATTGAAAATTATAAAATAATCTTTAAAAAAATGAGTGGTCATGAAGGATGAATATTCCATTCATGTCGTACACATTAAAGAAAAATTTTATTTTAATTCTTCTATAAAATTGAAACATGAAATATTTTGAAAATGACATAAAATTCCTTTGAGAACATTTTTTAAATACTTAAAATAGATGAAACTTTTTTTAATAAATCACTTCTATAAAGGTTCAAAAACTTTTTTGAAAACCTTTTTAGAAAACATGGTTTTAGAAAAAAAAATAGATTTCTAACCGAAGAGGGAAATGAAGTATAATTTTCTTAAAAAAAATTTATCAATTAATTTAAGTTTAAAAGAGTGGTAAAATGGAACTATTACTTTAAAATATCATGAATAAATATAGTATAAGAAAATAAAATGTTTTTATTATGAAATCTTCAAATAATTTCCTTCGATTTAAATTCAAGAGTAAACAATCTCGATTAGAATGAGAAGCAAAATAAACCATTAAAATGATAATAACATTGAGCTGATAATTAATCAATGAATAAATTTCATGTATCAAAATCCACAAAAAACAAATGGAAATAAAATATAAGATAATAAAAATTCATTACACACTTAATCTTATCATGACATAATCAACTAAGTAGAAGTTTAACCCAATGGATGGAAATTGAGTTAAGAAATCACTTACCACTTTGTAAATATTATATCAAATACCATTTTATAAAATAATTCAAATTAAAACATAAAATACCTTGAATAATAAATTATTCATGAGATTACATGTCAAATTGGTTGTATATACACCATATAAACTAAATTAGGTGCATGAAATTATAATATACCTCAATGAAATGAAATTGAGACGAAATCCATTACCTCGCACTTCCTTTTGGTTCAAATTATCTTATTCTCTTAAATAGTGGTTTTAAAAATGTTATTAAATTATTCCATAATCATATTAATATTTATAATATCATATATGATCCATTAATAACATATTATTACCTATTTATTAATAGTATTTAATTGTTTCGTTGTTTTGTGTGTTAATTGCCTTATTTTCTCATGTGTGTTTTGTTATGAATGTTCTAGTTATTGAACATATTATATAGTTATATCATATATAGAATAAAAATAATGAAATTTTTATCATATTCTTATATCAATTATACTTTTAAAACCAATCATGAATGATGGTTATGAAAAATGAAGTATGTTATGATCATGGAGATGGTAGGTCGTACATACATACGGGCAACATTTCCATTATTCAGTGATCATTATGGAAAAGAGGTAAGTAATATATTACATAAAAAATGGTCATGATATAATATATACCATGTTATATACTTATATATTTCATCAGTGTGATATGGTGATGAAAAGATAGACACATCACTTCATGAAGGCGGTAATCCACACATACAAGAACGATGTGATCATCTTTACCTGAGTGAAAATGAAAGAAATAAAATGATATATATTATATTTTCAGAATGATAAAAATTTCATGAATATCATAATTATTTAATTTATATCAAATTTAATCACTAACATTATCTTTATTATCCTCTATGTGAAGCGTTAGTGAAAGACGAATCACATCGCTTTACGAGGCGGTAGTCCACCGTACACACGAGCGACGTTATCGTGTCTCCTATAGAATGAAAGATAATAATATGTATATAATATAATAACACTAGATATATTAATATTTTATGAATATAATATATTTATAGACTTTATATCCTTCATCATACCCAACCTTGATAGTTGAAAATGGGAAAACAACATTGGTTTGCAAGGCGGTAGTTTTCTGTACACATGAATGATGAATTTGTAACTCATTTGATGTAAGGGGAGATGAATTTAGGTAATTCCCTTTATGTAAAAGTATACAAGAATAAATAATATACTTATTTTATTATATAATCATGTTTTATAAAAAAATAAAGTAGGTGGAGAAAGAAGTAAAATAAAGATGCTGGTTGAAGAACATCACCTCTTCTTCGAGTATCCTCCATAGGTTTGCACTAAATCATTAAAAGGGTGATTTTATGAACAAAATAAGGCTTATAAGATGATTTTAAGGAAGGGTGAAGTGATTTTTTCAGGGTTTTGAGGACCCAAATGTCTTTATAGGTGTGAGGAAGTAAGGGGAGTTAGTGCCCTATTATAGGTGAGGAGTGGAATTCTTGTAAATACTAAAAAGTATTCACTATTGGGAGGTCAATATTGCCAAAACTAGATACGAAATTGATAAATAAAGCTTTTTATAGATTCTATGGTCGATAAAAACCTACACCACATAATGAAAAACGAGTTTTAAATATTCTTTTCTTTAACTTAAGTTTTCTTATTTTTACAGTTTTGGGCTTTCACTG
The DNA here is from genome assembly GCA_963277665.1 of Viscum album. Classification (NCBI taxonomy): domain Eukaryota; kingdom Viridiplantae; phylum Streptophyta; class Magnoliopsida; order Santalales; family Viscaceae; genus Viscum; species Viscum album. The sequence goes on from OY728133.1 coordinate 1,679,822,527, forward strand.
TGGTAACCAGTTTTCTAAACTTGGTAATTTATCCACTAAGACTAAATTAAAGTGAGGCTTATTAAAAAATTTATACTCATGGATTCTAAAAATGAAATAAAATTTCTCAAATGAAAACCGTATATTTGTTGAAATTTTTTTTAACACAAGCGCTTGTAACGTTTAAAAATATTGTTTTAACCTTAACTTCTCTAATGGAGTTTTTACTATTTTGGGGCCATTATAGTAATTATAAATTAATAATTGTTATATTAATGGACTATAATTGATATTTATTTTAATATAAAATTCACTTGAAAAAATATAGTAGTTTAAGTAATTTTAAATCCTTTAATAGAATATAATTTATCATAAAATAAATTTAATATCAATTATGATATTATTAATTTAAATTGAATTTAGAAATATCAATACACTAATATAATTCAAATATATTATGGTCAAACCTTTTTAAAAGATATATTTATCTAAAAAATAATTTAACATAATAATTTATTCAATTTACTTCACTTTTAATATTGTTAGTATCATTTATTTCATTTAATTGCTAACTAGATAATTAATGTGTTGGCATTTTATAAACATTTTAATTAAATATTTCATCTCTAAAAATTAAAGATAAAATAATATGATAAAAATAAAAATTTACCTTTCAAAAAAATATCATAACTGAACCTGTGTTGTTTTTGGCTCTATCCCAAAGCTTTATAGAAATTAAAAAGGAAAAAAGAATATTTTTTGTCTTTTTATTTATTTAACATATTATATGGGCCATATTAAAATAAAATTTTAAATAAATGACTATATTTCAGATAATTTGATGTAAAAGGTCTAAATAAACTCATTAAATAAAATTAACACAATATTTTATGTCATTTTCTCTCTTATCATTCTAGTTTAACCCCTGGTAAATCTAAATTTACCTAAATGTGGTAAATAAATTTTTATTGTATTCACTATTAATTTTGGTCAAAAATTAAGTTTACCTTATTAAACATTATAAATTATTATTAATACAAATATTGAATCCATTTTTCTAAATTCAATTCATATAAGTTGAAAATTTTCGTTTAAAATTAATCATGCATATGTGATAAGAAAGCAGGTTTTTAAAGTGAAAATATTCAAAAGTTTACAAAGTTTTTAAAATGAAAATGTAGTTTTCAATTTAAATTCAGTCTTTTTTCACTATTCATCAAAAAAAATGAAACTTTTCAAAAAAAATACCAAAAAATAACCCTAAAATAATTTAGATATTACAATTTTAAAAAGAAGTTCATTTTTTCATATATATTTTTTAAAATTTGTAAAAATTAATTTTTAATTATGTGGGTAAAGCGCTACTAATCCGTCTTTTAGAAAAAAATAAATTTTTTCAGAATACATTTCTTTTTCTTGTAAATGATACTTATTTTATTATTAACCAATAAATAATTAATAAGCATGTTTAAAATATGTATTTTCATAATTCAGTTAATCTTATTTATTCCCTCGATTCTAAAGTATAGGCAATAAGTATCATATTAAATAATAATATTAATAGTGTGTTGTTGTTCGTTAAAACTAGATCTTTCATTTAATGAAATCTATTGATGAAATTAATTATTTTGTGTAATTAAAGCTAAATAATTATTTAATGTAACATACGCTATCCAATAAAATATAATTCTTTTAGAATTTTTAGTGTGTTATATTCTCCCCACCTTAATCAAATTTTATCTTCACATTTTAAACTTAATCACAGTAATCAAGGGTTTGAAATTTGGAAATACCATTATGAAAACACCACATCATAAATGGTTTAATAAAATATTCTCTTAATTAGAGAGAAAATGAAGTGCAAAGGTCATCTAGAATAACACATAACTAAGTATCCGGGTAGAGAACCACGGTGGAATGTGAAGATATGGATATGGAGAGAAAGAATAAATAATTATTGAGAGTGATTGAGGTCATTGATCACAAGAAAGAGAGTGATCAATAAAAATTTAAGAGCCTAAAAGCCATAAATTTTTTATTATTTAAAATACCATCTAATTCATCAGCTATGAATATAATAGGGTAACATTTTTTATTGAAGATCATTTTACTAATGTTGATGAATTGATTTACTATCTAAGAATATAAGTAAATATACCAACATGATAAATTTATTTTTCATAAGAACAATTTAATACTTTGGTTTTTCTTTAATTTATTTCTAATTAATCACTTAAACCAAGAAATAAATATCCAAAAATATTTTTTTTATGCATGAAGTACTAAAATTCACTTTTGACGGATCATAATTTCCATAAAAGAGTGACAAGTTATTCCATCTATCTCTAAATGTTTTCAAAACTAGTATGGTTAGTATAAGTTAACTAATATAATAAATAATCTCTAAACTTTAAAAGTAACACCACTGGTTTATCATTGATTTTTATATTTCAAATATTTCAACTAATAAAAATGACATATTAGTTAGAACATCGTGTAGGTCACCAGTAGGTGTTAAACCCTTATCATCCTTCAATCGTGGGCTTAGGTCCTGTGGCCTTACTAGACATGATGGGTTGTCACTTGATATATAGGTTGTCCTTTTCCTAAACTATATTAATATAATTCCTATATTGTTCCCAAAACAAATATGATGAACATCCTTGAGATAAAATTAATCATGAAATAACATTTTACTATGGTTTTTAATACAACTTATTTTTAAAAAAAAATATAATATTATTTTACTATTATTACAATTTAATTTGTAAAACCTAAAGGTTATAAATACCTTTAAACTTATGTCTATAAAATATAAAGGCATTATTACTCAAATAACTCATCCACTAAAACATGTACTAAACTAATAGGTTTTATTTCCATAAATTTATTCTAAAATATCCTTGGTATTGTGACATTCCTACCACACAAATTTTTAAAAGGGGTGTTTAAGACTTTGAACTTATGATCAACCTTATACTCATAAACCAATGATAATATCCATTACTTTTATGTTAATGAATACTCATGTGATTATAAAATTTAACATAATTCTAAGATGTTCCATAATTCTTATAACCGAAACATTGTTGGTAAAATACTTCAACAATTTAACTCTTGAATCCCAATACATAAGTAATTTATCCATTTAATTTCCACATAGCTCCATACTTGGTCTAGGGTTTGTCCTAAGTCATTCATTTTCATTATGTATTGTAAAAATCCATAATGATTTGTAAAGAAAATGTAAATTATCATAAGCATATCCCCTATGAGTGTCAAATAAGGTGTGTAGTTAGGCTTGTTTTCATGCACTAGGTAATGTTCAAGTCAAACCTGATGTTTCTTTTTTGGATTTATTATCCATGGGTACATCTATGCCAGAACCATGTCCCCTAGATAGGGATTTATTTTCAATAAAAACCACATAATCTATGCCTTACCAAAACATTAGGAAATTCTTCTATACTTATTCTTAAAGCTTTATCATAGGGTTATAATATATAGTCTATTTTTTCCTAAATCTAGTTTCTAAGGTTTCTATTAAACTTCCTTTGATAATAATTGTAGATACCATGACCCCGATATCCCAGATCTGGTTCCTGCTACCATTACATTGTCATAAGATATAATGAATCACATCTTGAAGGACTGAATAGTTTATTATTATTGGTAAAATAGATTCATACTTGAGTTTTACATTATATTTGAATACACAAATTACAACATTATTTTTTTATTTTTAGAATATCATTATTCCCTCAAGAAAATTATTGAATATCTTTCATAGTACATTTATTGGATTTCTAGGAAAGGTAACAAAATAAGGGTGATCTCAAATTCTTAGTAAGGGTTAAGTATAGTGGAAGCTATCATGAATCAATAAGCATAAACAACATGGAAAGCTAAATAACTTAACACACATTCATTTTAAATAATTAGATAAGGTATAATCAATATGGAAATGTAAATAACTTATCACACATTACATTTAAAAAAATAGATAAGGAATAATCAATATGGAAAGGAAAATAACTTAGCACACATTTCTTTTAAATAATTCGATAAGGCATAATCAATATGACAAGGTAAATAACTGAAAACACATTCCATTTAATCAATTAATTGAAAATGAAATGCCTCCAGAGATAATATCATAGTGAAAATATCTTGGATAATAATATTTAAATTCTTAATGAATTCAATGATTAATTATCGGATGGAATTATTCTCAAGAACATGATACCTTTACCTTAAATACCTTTTAGAAGATAGTTTAAAACATACTGTTATCAAGACAATTCACAATACAGTTTAAAACATACTGCTTACAAATGCATAGGAATTTTACAACTAATTTTTTCTCATGAGACCACCGATGCATTGAGGGGATTTCTATAAAATGGTCCCCAACATAAGTCATACCTATCTAAAGAATTCCTCATATATAAAAAAATAAATTTAATTCATAAATAATGTACCTTATCATAAAGTATCTGTATTGAGTAAAGGGTACAGGTTTATCAATATTTCCCCATATATCAAATAACATTCAATTTCATACATCATTTATAAAAATGATATATTATTTAATAAATAAACATATAAATGATAAATAATTTGGATATTTTGGGAAAATTTAATTTCCAATGATCAAAGGAAAGGGAACATTTCATGGAAAAGTTATGGACAACAAAAATGAATCGAGGAAGTAAATGTTAATACTTTCCTTAGTCAAAATGATCATAAAACATCAATATAAATAATTATAATGGTATCAAAACAATTCATACCCATTTAAGTAAGAATAAAGAGTTTTTTATTGATAAATAGAATTACCAAAAAATATATTTAAAACATTCTTAATGAAAATATCCTTTTCATTTTTAAAATATTTTTGAAAATCAATTTTTAAAAATAAAATTTCATAAATCATTTTGAAAATAATTTTCTTTGAAAATAAACATTAAAACTTATAAAATAATCTTTATAACATTTGATTGGTCTTGATGGTTGGAATTTCTGTTCATGCCATGCATGTTGAAACAAAGTTTTCTGTCACATTTTTCGTAAACTCCCAATGGTCATTATTTTGAAAATTACATAACATTTATTTTAATAGAATTTATAAATATTAAAAATGTATGAAAGAATCATTAATAAATAAATTTTAAAATTGTTAAAAAAAATGAAATCGTTTTTAGAAAACATTGTTTCAGAAGAAAATAGATTTATGACTAAAAAGATAAATGAAGTTTGAGATTCTTAAAAACATTTTCTCAATTAATTAAAGGACTAAGGAGTAGAAAAATGGAACTATTAATTAAAAACATAATGAATAACCATAATAGGAGAAAATGAATTTTTTTTATTATTAAATGTACAAATAATTTTCTTCGATTGAAATTCAAGGGTAAATATTATCAATTAGAAAGATATTACAAAATAAACCTTTAAAATGATCATAACATTGATTTAAAAATTAATCAATGAATTGATTGCATGTATTACTATAAATACACATAAAACAAGTCAAAATAAAATATAATATAATTAAAATTCTTTACACACATAATCTTAGCATGACATAATGAACTATTTATAGGTTTAACACAATGAGTGGAATTGAGTTAAGAAACCCATTACCACTTGGTAACTTTTAAGAAAAATACCCTTAGATGAATTAATTCAACATAAAACTTAAAATACCATGAATAATAAATTATTCATTATATTACATGTAAAATTTGGATTATATACACCATATAAAATAAATTAGGTGCATAACATTACAATATTCCTCAATGAAATGAATTTGAAACCAAATACTTTACCTCAAGATTTCTTTTGGTTGATCTTGCCTCAACCTCCAATATAGTAGTTTTAGACATGTAATTAACTTATTCCAAAATCATATTAATATTTATAACATCATATATTATCGTTTAATAACATCTCATTACCTATTTTTAATAATATCTCTTTATTTTCATTATTTTTGGTGTTAACTATCTTGTTTTCTCATCCATGTTTTTTATGAAAGTTTTGATTCTTTCACATAATATATAGTTAATTCATATATAGAATAATAATCATGAAATAATTTTAATATTTTTACATAAATTTTACTTTTAAACCCAATCATGAATGATGATTATGATAAAATATGTACGTTACAATCATGGAAATGGTAGGTCGTATGTACGCATGTGTAACATTTCCATTTTTCATCTATCATTATGGAAAAGAGATAAAAAAATATATTACCTTAAAAATTATAATGATTTCATATATACCATATTATATACTTTTATATATCATCCATGTGGTTCGGTGATGAGAAGAGAGTCACATCGCTTTGTGAAGGTGGTAGTCCACATGTACACGAACGATGTTACCGTCTTTACATGAGTGAAAAGGAAAGAAAGAAAATGATATATATTATCTTTATATAATTATAAATATGTAAGTGATATTATAATTATTTCATTTATATCACATATAATCATTAACTTTATTTTTATCATCTTCCATGTGAAGCATTAGGGAAAGAAAAATCACATCGTGTAGTGAGGCAATAGTCTGTCATAAACCCGAGCGACGTTATCATGTATCCTAAAAAATAGAAGATAGTATATATATATATATACATATGATATAATTAATCCATAGGTATAAATATTTTATTAATATCATATATATACTTTATTTTCATCATCATACCCAACCTTGAGAGGCAGAAATGGAAATATGAACGACATTAGTTTGTGAGGTGGTTGTATGTCGTACACATGAATGATGATTTCATAACCCATTTGATGGAAGTGGAGTTGGTTTTAGGTCATTACCTTATAATAGAAATATCCAAGTATATGGAATATAATTTTTTTATTATATCATCTTGTTTTAAAAAAAATTAAGGAGGTGGAGAAAGAAGTAAAATAAAGACGCTCATTGAAGAACATTACCATATATTCGGGTATCCTCCTTACGTTTTCACTAAATCCATGAAAGGATTGTTTTTTCTCACAATAATGATTATATAATGAGTATAAGGAAGTGTATAATTGATTTTTTTTGGTTTTTGATGATCTAAATGGCTTTATATTTTGGAATAAGTGAGAGGTGTGAGCTCCATTTTATAGTTGAGGAGGAGTGACATTCTTATAAATACTCAAAAGTATTCACTATTATGAGGTTAATATTACCTAAAGTGGATATAAAATTGATAATTAAATTTTTTTTGGGATGATATGGTCAACACACACCTCAATCACACAATTAAACACATTTCTAAAACATTTTATTCCTTAACTTTTAATTTTCCTTCTTTTACCATTTTGGGTTTCTACTACAGTAACAAGTTTTCTAACCTAGGTAATTTATCCTTTAAGACTAAATTAAATTGGAAATTATTATAAAATTTATACCCTATGATTTTAAATATTAAATTGAATTTATGAAATTAAAATATTATGTGTATTTAAAATTAGTTTTAACACAAGCATATGTAATGTGCAAAAATATTGTTTTAATCTTAACTGTGCTAATAGAGTTTTTTCTATTTAGGGGTCATTATAGTCATTATAAATAAAAAAATTGGTACATAAATGTAACATAGTTTATATTTATTATCAGTTAAAAATTACATTGAATAATATTGGATTTTTAGTAATTCTAAATCATTTAATAAAATATATTTTAACATATAAAAACATTAATGTTAGTTTTTGAATTATCCATTTAAATTGAATTTAAAAATATCAATACAATTATGGAATAATAATATATTATTAAAACACCCATTTTATATTATATATTCATCTAAAAAAATTAATGTGACATAATAATTCACCCAATTTATTTCCCTTTTAATATTTTTAGTGTTATTTATTTCATTTGATTATTAACAGAATAATTACTGTATTGACATTTCTTAAGAATTTTATGTAATTATTTAATCTATATAAATTAATGATAAATTATTATAGTAAAAAACAAATTTTTATTTATAAATAATATCTATAACTGAACCTATTTTTTCCCTATCCCAAAGCATTATAAAAATTAAATTGAAGAAAAGTATCTTTTTTGTCTTTTTCTTTACTTAATTTATTATATAGGTCATATTCAAAGGAAATTGAAAATTAATTATCATATTTCAGATAAATTTACTTCTAAGGTCGAAATAAACTTATTAAACAAAATGAAGATAATATTTTAGGTCATTTCCACTATTATCATTCTAGTTTAACCCCCAGTAAACCAATTTTTACCTTAGCTGAAGTAATTAATTTTTTATTGCATTAACAATTAATTTTTCTCAAAAATTAAGTTTAAATGATTATACATTATAAATTATGATGATTACAAATATTGACTCCATTTTTTCGAATTTAATTCATATAAGTGGAAAATTTTAGTTTAAAATTAATCTCGCAGAGGTGATGAGAAAGTGGGGTTTTAAAGTAAAAATTTTCAAAATTTTACAATGTTTTTATATCTAAATGATATATAAAAAAGATTATAATGACATAAATAGGATTAATTTATATATAATTTAAATAATATTTCTTTAAAACCAATTCAAACTATAATTAATCATTACAAATTATTTAAAGGTAAAGATAATTTTCGATTAAAATTCAGTATTTTTCATTATTCAACGAAAAATGAGTCTTTTCCAAAAAAATATCAAAAATTCACCATAATCTAATTTAAATATAAAAATTTTTAAAATTAAGTTTACTTTTTCATATATATTATCTAAAATTAGTAAAAATAAATTTTAAATAATGTGTGTAAAGAGTTATTAATCCATCTTTTAGAAAAAATATGGTTTTTCATAACACATTTTTTTTATTTTAAATGATACTTATTTTGTTACTAATTAGTATATAATTAATAAAAATTTGTAAACTATATATTTTTATAATTTAGTTATTCCTATTCATTTATGTCATTTCAATGTCTAGGTGATAACTATCATATTAAATAATAATATTAATAGTGTATGGTTATTCGGTAAAACTTGGTCTTACATGTATCATAAGCTATCTAAGAAATTCATTGTTTCATGTATTAAAAGCTTACTCAGTATTTAATTTAACATATTCTATACCATAAAATGTAATTCTTTTATAATTTTCTAGGTGTTACACCAGTGTTGGATGAGTAGAATGCCACCAAGAAATGATGTAAAAAATGTTATTTAGTCTATTATTGACACTTTAAACAGCCCAAACTCTTTTATTTTCCTTCAAGGTTTCATGAAATAATCACATGAACACAAAAATTTCATGTGATTCCTAAATTTCTATCAATATTCATAAGTCCCCCTCTTACCTCTGAGGACAAGAGTCCAAACAAAAATCAGCAACATCAAATACAATTTAATCTGAATCAAATATATAACAACCCTTCAATTTATTAAAAATTAATAAATGATTTAATTACATATAATTAAACTTAATAAAACAATAAATATTGGTAAATATGATGTATTTTTGAATTATTTATATTTCATTACAACTTTAAACATTAATTACAACATCTTTATTGAAATTTTTTTAACATGATTGAGCTTAAAATTGCATTGGATAAGCTGGAGAAATGCATAAGATTGTGGTGAGCCATAAAGCCTAGTAAGAGAATAAACATGGAATAACATGGATATAATAATACATTTTATACATGGAATATCAATGAGGCATAAAGGAACATTAATAATAAGGCATGATGTATCAGGATATTCATAACATGGGAAATGTGGAAACAACTTAAAACACTACATCATAAACATAGGTCAAGGAAAAACCTCCAATACTTCATAGTGAACAAAGTACCATAAAGGAATTAGGTAAACTCATATCCTAACATAACATATCATGATACTAAACATTACCCAATGCATTAGAGCGCTATATAATTTTGGGAGCACCTGTCACTTTAATTTTATTCTCACACTTAAGTGTTCCACATAGATCATAAAACATGGATTCATTCATTGTAATAATTTATTCCAAGATTAATTTGTTTTGAATAAATAAATTTAAGTACTATATAAAAATGTGTATGTGTATAAAAGTGAACACCCTTGATAAGAAATGGGTATGGCATTAACTGTACAATTGGTTTGGCATGGAAAATTGTGGTGAAAATTATGCAACATAACAGCACCACTTAAAAATTCATAAAATGGGTTTATCATATAGAATTGGTTATCTCATCATTTTTACATGTAAAGAAATGTCTTCACATTTATAATTATTTAATGAAGTCATATGATAATAAATAAGCTTGAATAAAAAGATAAAGGAAATGATGCTTACGAAATTTTTGCATAGTAATGGGTGTACATGGGAGGGATTAATGAGAAAAAAGGGGCCTATCATCATTTAGACATAATAAAGTAAGTATAGAGAGGTTATAAAACATACCCCATCATTAGTAATTGAAAATAAAATGGCATAACAAGATAATGAATCTTTGATAAATATAATAACGGAAAGAACCCATACTTGATTGTGTGGCTCCAAAAGCTTTAAAATAGGGATTACTGATAGTTTGGGACGCTTTTGGAGGATTCTAGAGAGGGTATGGAAGTGTAAGGAAATGTTAAAATTATTTTTATTTAATATAAATGCGATCTTGGATGGTTTTATATAGGAAAAGAGATGGAATTATTTAATATTTAGGTTTTGGACTCTACAATATAAAATATTCAAAACTACAGTCCTTACAATGGTTTTTGCCAATGATTTTTTCCAAAGGGAAGTTTTTTTATTATTTTAATAGGAATTGGGACTAAATTATTAAATTATTACCCATGATTAGGTGGAGGGGATTCACACTTTTAAAGAAATGAATTTAAAATCATAAAATATAATATATGTTTTGGAGGATTCATAAAGGATTTATTAAATTAATCAAATAAACTTAAAATAAAATTATTTTAAGTGTAAAACACATATTTATATGAGGATACCCATTATAGTATTTATTACACCATTTTTTATCATTATTATGTCATAAAAAACACTGTATATTTATACGGTATTTAATTTTTACCCAAAAATCCAGTTGTCTATGAAAATTATGAAAAACTCACCATTGGATAAGTTCAACGTTCTGATTTAAAAAATAATATTTATTTATCTAAATAATTTTATAAATATTTTTATTTTCACGTTTAAAAGAAGAATCTACATTTATTGAAAAATGATGAGTCTTTTACAATAACAATTTTTGAACCCTTATAAAAAGTATATTTCACTTCATAAAAAATATATGAAAATTTATAATTAATAAACCATATTTAATGATAATATATTATTAAAATAAAATTTATTCAAAAATACATTAATTCATTAAAATAAATACCTTAATTTAATTTTATTATTACTTGAAAGTACAATTTATGTTTAATTGAAAAAAAATCAAAAACATTTAAAAAGTAACAATAAAATTGAAAATAGATTCATTATTATATAAAATATACATATTAATATTACTAAGGTCATGATACATATCCCTTTATTACACTGGTGTATGCCCTAAGAGTAAGTTGCGTGATGGTGAGACATTCATGGGACCTTTCGGAGAATATGGTTTGGGTCGTGATCTTTATGATCTTAAACTTCTCCCATAAATGGTTTCACTCATGCTTAAGTTGTCATATCTCAGCTTGGGATTCAACAAGGTAAAATCTAAAAGATGCTAACTCTCTCAAAATCTCAAATAAATTGGCTTCATAGGGCATGATTCTATTAGTTGAGGCTATCGCTTCCTTTTTTTGAGTCAATTGTATTTGTTAAAATTCCTATTTTTATACTAATCATGTGATCACTACTCAATAGATATATTAACAACAGTAATATTCTTAATGGCATTTTAAATCTAAATATATAACCTACTAAGTGCTTGTATTTTCTATAAACATATTATATAATAAGATATTTAATTAAATAAAAAATTGAAACTTTATTTATAATAGTTTGGGTCATTACAAAATAAATCAACTCTAACCATGAAAACTAGAACAACAGTCCCATTTTTATAGGTAACTTAGACTTTAGTTCTTGTAGGTGATGTCCTGCCATTCAAAATAACCTCCATCCTAAGTTATGATATATTCCTAGGATCTATTATACCATAACCCAAATAACAATCCACTTTTAGTAATCCACATTTAATAAAACTTTGCAACCAATTGTATGTTGTTACCACTTTATATCCAAGATTCTTTAATACTACCTTGTTATTTACAAGTTATTTGATGCTATCTCATAACACCAATAATACTTTGATACCAATTTTTGACATCCTTACCCTAGTCCACTCTAATAGTGGTTGGATGGGAGATTTACTGGACCTTCGGTATGCCTCACCATAAGACAAAGGCTACCAACTACCAGTGAGGGTTTGTGGGGTGATAGTGGGGAGATTATACCCACATAGTAGAAGAAATAAATCAATTGTAGTAACAAGCTGAAATTACAACTGTTATGTATAATAGATAATATCTATATGTCTTGTAAGCCATACAAAAGGAAAATCGGATCACTCATGGTCTGATCATATATGTACAAAAACAAAATAACCCAAATATCACCATCTTGATGGTGGGGAACCACCTGGCTTATCTTCTAAAAACCATGTCATCATTCTCATGTACCCTCTGCATATCCCTACTCACTACGATCTATACCTTAATCTTGATCAATTTCATATACTCAAGGAAATGAAGTCTACACGAATCCCAAAGGTCCCATGTAGGGTGTGAGTATGAACTCAGTAGGCCACCACCAATGGTGTCCCTAGCTAACATCACTAAGGGAAAAATAATTATTTGTGATGGGTAATTTGTGATGGGTCCATTTTACATCGCAAATAGTCTCGTTGGATGGACTATTGGTGATGATAAAGATGGTAAGGGTTTCCTGTCACAAATAATTTTAAATAAACAAGTATTTTCTATGGGAAACATTTCTCATCTCAAAAACCATTCACGTGTAAGAACGCCATATGATGGAAACCATTATTTACAATGGGAATTTTCTCCTATTGCAAATACTAGTCGACCTTAGGGTTATTTTCAATGGAAATTTATAACCCATCACAAAATAGTGTGTCAGTAGAAGAGTATTTTTTATGGATTCTATCACAAATAACTTTTTTATCACTGAACCCATTATTTATTGTGGGTACTATTTGCAATAGGAGTCCCATCATAGATAGTCCTGTCATAACTAAGCTAACCTATATATATGACCCCAGGACTATTTTCCCCCTTACTCTCATCAACTCAACTCTTCTCACCTCTCATCTCTTCTCCTTTACCCTTTTTCATTTATTCCATTAATTTTTTTAATTTTTATAGGAAGGAATACTTTAAACTCCACATGTAATAAAACATCAATTTTGAGTTATTTGTTTAATTTTTTAAAATTTTAATTTATTTATTTTATTTTATATTATAAATTAGTATTATTAATTAGTAGTAAATAGTTTTAGTTAATAATAATTAGTTTTAAGCATTAGTAATTATTTTTAATTATAAATACAACGTTTTAATTAGCATTAATTAGTACAAATAAGATGTAATTAGTTTTAATTAGTAGTAACTATTTATAATTGATAGATAGATAGTATTAATTAACATATCTTAGTAATAATTAATATATCTTAGTAATAAGTAAAAATAATTCATAGTATTTTCCAATAATTAATAGAAATTATTAGTAATTAAGGATGTTGAGGAAGCCTCTACTAGGAATAATGACGGGACACTAAATCAGTGTGTTGGGCATTCTGATAGTGCACAGATATGTCCAACTGACAAAGTACCACTTACTGAACAAAACATCAAGACACAAAGTCTGTCTAGATAGAATTATGATGATATTGGGGTGTAATGAAAGTTTTCACATCTCTCCTCCTCCAAGGCTTCCAGGAGGAGGATAAGCACTAAAAAACCATGATCCCATGAATTTAAGTAACAAATTCACCCCATTGAGTGAGGTTTTATAGTCTTATGAAACCTATGATACTCATATTAATGATAAAATTGAGAATTATTTCAATATGGAAGATAATGAATACTTTCATGAAAATTATGATTAGTGAATTGTTGGGATAGTTGTAGTGGAACAAGCAACAATTGATAAAGCTCTGAAAAGGGGAAAGAAAAGAGGGAGAGAAAGGTATGGAAAAACCCATGAGAATGTGACACAATAAGGAGGTCATATAATAATGGTAAAATCCCTAAAATAATGAAGATCCTATTCTATAATTGTTAAGATATCGGAAATTTTATAAAGAAAAAATCTATTAGATTTTATATCATGTCCGATAAACGCATGCCTATTAGAATTATTGAACCAAAAATATTGTTTGAGAATTGGAAATCTTTTAAGTGGGACTATCTTGGATATAGCTTTGTCTATCAATATTTACATGACTCCAATATGGACCATCTATGGATTCTAAAGCATGAAAGCATTCACATCATCACATATAGAAAATATGCTCATAACATATCAGTATTTTTCAATACCTCATGTGGTAATATCTTTATTTCTTTTGTATATTCATTTACATTATACATCAGAATAAGGGTGTTATGGAAGGAACCTAGGGTTTTCTCTGAAAATATGGAACATAAATGGGTGATAATGAGGGTCTTCAATACTATTTTGAAGCCTGAAAAAAGAATAGTATCTATCTTTAATAAAATATCTACCTTGGAGCTCTCTTCTTATATTGACCAATGTAGTCGTTCAAAAGTCCCAAATTTTGGAGATAAGTTTACATGGAATGGGTACACATTAAATGGAAGATAATAAAGTAGGCTTTAAATATGCTTTATATAGATGGATGGTGGGAGTGATACAAGGGGGATAATATGATACACCCTCCCAAAGAACCATTTAAATTATAAACCCATCATTGTAGAGATCTCAACATAGATTACAAGGTCAGTAAATCTACCTTTTCATTTCAATAATGGATTGATTGTCACATATTGATGCATGGAGGTTATTTTAGAGTCTTGAAAAATTAAACCTATTAGATTACCACTTTAAATATTTTCTAGAAAATTTAAACTCGCCAAGGGAATACTAAGGGAATATAGTCAGAAAGACTTCTCTAAACATGATCATGAGATCAAGGATGATGAAAAAAAACTTACACAATACCAAATCTGGAACAAACACCAAATTTATACTTATAGAGAGGAAATGAAAGCCCACTCCAAGTTGTATTTCATTTTAACTATTAAGGAAATTTTGGACCATAATCTTCAGAATGTAAAATGGATGGAGGGAGATAGGAATTCAAAATTCTTCCATAGATTGCATAAAGTCAAGAGGATAAAAATAGGGAATAATGCCATGAGAATTGATGGATGCATTCGCACATTTGATTATATAATCTCCAAGTAAGTTGTGGAATATTTATAGTGATTGTATTCTTATGATAGAATGTAAAACACACCTAAAATGTTTGATAACATAACCCCTTTCATTGAATAACACCAAAACCAAGACCTCGTCCTAGCTCCCTCAAAGGAAAAAAGTCAAAGTGGTTATTTTATCTCTTAATATAGATAGTGAAACTAGTTCAGATAGTTTCACAAATAAATTCTTTATGTTTTACTAAGAAATTGTGCAAGATGATATGACCAATATATTGATAGACTTCTTCATTCATGATTTTATGCCTTATGGAATCAACTCATACTTCGTTGCATTTATTCCAAGGAAAGAAAGTGTAACGGTTTCAAAGACTTCAGGCCAGTTTCACATTGTAATACAGTACCTAAAATTAGTAGTAAGATTATAATGGTTAGGTTGGGAGGAATTATTAAATATCATTGTAAACTAATTTGGGTTTGTACCTAGAAGAAGCAATCAAGGCTATTTATTCATAGCCAATAAAAGTGTTAATCTGATGAATAAGAAAATAAAGGAGGAAAACTTTGCACTCAAAATTGACATCTCCAAGGCATTTGACACTCTAAAGTGGAGCTTCATAGTTGTTGTCCTCAGGAAATATGGGTTCTCATAAGATTTTATTAAAATTTTAAAAACCATTATAACCTATGAAATATTGTCCATACTCATAAATGGATCACCCATGGGATTGTTTCAATGCATTATAGGAGTTAGATAAAGAGACCCACTATCAAGGATTTTATATCTTATTGTTTAATATTATATGAACATATGTATTAATGCTATTTCACATATTTTAACTTACAAGAGAATATAATTTGGTAGAGGTTTCTTCACTCCATCACATATACTATACACTGATGATATTCTCCTCTTTGGTTAAGCCTCAAAAGTAACCATATCTATGATCAAATCCATTTTTACACATTATGAGGAAGTGGTGGGACAATCCATCAGTTGTAATAAATCATTTGTTGTATTTTGTGGAGGAATAACTATTAGATGGAAAAATATGATCACTATAAGTCTTGTAGTGAAGGTATCCCTTACATTTAATTATCTTAGTGTCCCATTATTTTATAGAAAGTTTAAGAGTCAATATCTATAACAGACAAACCTAGGATAACCTGACCAGTCACCCAAGTCAGCCCATTATAGGTTGGGGTATAAAAAGGATAATAAAACAAGTATTTAATATCATAAAAACAATACATACAACCAGAGTACAAAGTAGAAACAAAGGGAGATACAACTGAGTCAAACATGATAAACCAAAAGGTGTGACAAGTCTTGAAAAATAAGTATCCATGTGACCAACTGTCACCTCCAAATAATCCTCAAATTGAAAAAATGATGTAATTAGAAAACAACATGATACATAATCCCATTACCTTTACATGTATACTATAAATCAATGTCTACATATTCCCAAATGAATAATTGGGATGTGAGCAACAAATCCCAGTCGGTAACCACCAAAGAATCTATACAAGTTCTAAAATTAAAAAAAACTATTTTATAAGAAAATTTATAATAAAACATTTTCCAAACATTTCTCAAACATTCATTAGGTTTTCCACAAATTTAATATAATGTTTTACAAGTCCAGAAACATTACATTAATATAAAAAATCAGGTAAATATGCCAAAATATAAATCTCATGTGAGCTAACATTCATGATATAATCCAACATGTAGTAAACAATCAAAAACAACAATGCACCATCAAGTTTGGCTCTATCCTACGATACAATATGTACTAGACACTCACAATCCTAAAAAGGCATAAGGATGGATCCAACTAATATCAAGTCCTTCTATAGTCCATCAATATGTAAGAGGTTACCTCAAAGTGGTGTCACACAGACTAAGGCTACCTATGTCTCTTTCCCAACATACCCAAGGTTCCTGATGTGTAATGTTTGTCAATTTTATTTTTAAAACCCATGGTCACATTTTTTATAAAACCATTTCAAATCCAATACAATATGCTTCAGGTTTTGAAAATCCATTCTTTTCCAAATCAAGTAAATTTTGTTTTCAAAGGAAAACTGCTTTAAAAGATGAACTGATACCCTTTTCAATTTTAATACATGAAATTTCATTTAAAATCTCAAGTAATTACTAATAAAAATAATTAATTAATGAAATTACAATGCCTGGCTACATCCACCTACCTCAAGGATGTAGAAAACCTATCATCATATAACAATAGGGATTAGAAACCACAAGAACTGCCTTCAAATGATAAGGTGTGACTAGAGACTAAAAAGTGTTGATAGAGAACACAATATGATTAACAATACCTACCAAAAACGATGTTGCAACAACAAAAAAGAGTAATCAATAATAAGGCTTGCCTGAGGAGAAAAAGTGTCTAAAGATTCTGATCAATCGATGAATAGAGAAATTCAGATTGAAAGGAGTGACCCAAAACGCCAAGGGTAAGATCTCTGGATGAGAGGGGAAGGTTGAAAATGATAATAAATCCTCAATAGCTTGAATGGTACCTTAAAATATTAAACTCAAGTAATTAAATGGTGTGTAATACCTTATCCATTATGAATTTCTCCCATTTTAAGTTACACCAAAAAACATATCCGTTTTTTAATTAAAAACCAATTTTTCAAATGACACAACATGAAAAACATAAAAAGAAATTTAAAATTCTAATGTTTTGTATTCAATTCATGGAATCCTTATAGTGTCCATTACATGCCGTTTTAGTGGGGCTCACCCAATGAAAAAGGAAACCAAAATCAAAGATTTGAACATACCTGACAGAAAGGTAATAGGGTGTTACAATATCCCCACTATAAAATATTTTTATCCCCAGAAAGTGCTCAAGATCTTCGATATGTAAAAAGAGTAGGCCACTACAGCCTCATCAAGGACTCATTATCCCATGTATCATGGAGATATTATCTACACTACCATAGTACCCAAACCAAGGGGATTTTTTTACCACACAGTACCTTATCATGGTGATCCATAATCTGAACAGGCTGCTCAACCAAAGTGGTATTAATGTTCAAGATCAACATCATCACATATAATCACATGGAAATGATCTATTATATACCAGTTCAATTGGAATACATTAAACACATCATGGATATAAGTCAAACCATGTGGAAATTCTAACCGGTAGGCCACCCTCCCCGATCACTCAATGATCTCAAACGGGCCCAAAAACCTTGGTTCTAACTTACATAGATTACCCAACTGAATATGTCCCAAATAGGATGAAACTTCAAGAAAAACTCAATCACCAGCAACAAACTCTGGCAGATGAAAATGATGGTTTCATAAGATCTCTAATGACTCTTTTTTGTGATCAAAAATTTTTGGATCAACTACACAATCTATATCATATCCTAAAGAAAAATCAGCCCAGTAAAGGACCTCTCTTCCAACTCTTCTCAAAATAAGTAAGATCGACATAAATGACCATAAAAATCCTCAAAGGGTGCCATATTGATCGATGTATGATAACTATTGTTATAGGAAAACTTGAAAAAAGTTAAATTCTTGTCTCAATATCCACTAAAATCAAGTACATAAGCCTAGATCATATCACCAATATCCAAGATAGACCTATCTATTTTTTAATCCATCTGTTGATGATATATGATTAGTTTCAACTGGGAACCCATTTCCTATTTAAAATCTTTCTAGAACCAAGATTTCAATCTCAAGTCCCTATTAGAAACAATTGTAGAGTTAACTTCATAAATTCTCACAATATCTCAGATATAAAAGTCCCCAAGTTGTTCCACTTTCATCATTTTCTTTATTGGCATGAAATGCATTAATTTAGTGAGTATGTCAATAATCACCCAAATAGAATCCTTCCCACTTTCATTACATACTATGAAATTCATAGAAATTTCATCCCACTTACATACCAGAATGCGTGAAGGATTTAAAAAACCTGCAGGTCGTTGGTGCTCTGCCTTAACTCTTTGAAAAATGAGACACTTTGATACAAAATCCACAATTGACCACCTCATCCTCATCCACCAATAAGGACTTACAAAATTATTCATACATATTTGTATCCCCATGGTGTATAGACCAACATGACCAGTTTACACTATCTAACAACTTATATCTCAAGGAAAAAGGAACATATAGTGTTCTATAAAAGCACAAGCTCCACTGGGAGACATAGAACACTTGTTCAAGGTCTCCCCGCCATTTAGGATTTATCCTCAGCGTCGGAACTCTATTTCAATCATCTTCTCAAGTATAATTCTATCATAAAAATATGATTCAATATGTACCAAAGCTAAGAACACAAGTCCACCAACCTCCTTCACTCTCAAGCTTATCTCAGTAAACAAACTCATTGAATACCACTACTCAAATGATTCCTTCATGACTTATGTCAGTAATTTTCTACTCAATGCATCAGAAAATACATTCCCCTTCCTATGGGTATACATGATATCAGAATCCAAGGAATGATGATACTCAACCCTAGAATCTTGGTCAAAAGTTTAGATCCCTCTAAGTGAAAATATAATTCAAGATATTTTTATCATAATACACTGAAAACTTCTCTCCAAAAAGATAGTGACTCCATTCCTTGAGCACGTTCATAACTTCTACCAACTCAAGATAATGTTTAGGGTAGTTATTTTCTTAACTGCACAATTGGTGTGATCCATAATCCACAACCTATTTCCCCTACATCAAGACACATCCCAAACCCTTACCAGAAGCATTACAAAAAACATCATAACCCAAACCTAGTTCTATAAGAAGTAACATTAGTTCTGAAATCAGCCTCACTTTTATCTCCTTAAAAGATCTATAACATTTTTCATCCTGCTCAAAATTTACACCCTTATTTTTCAAAGCTTTCATTGGATATGTAATCTTAGAGAAGTCCTGAACAAATTTTCTATAATAACCATCCAACCCCAAAAAGTTATGGATCTCAAACACATTTCTAGGATTTTATTAGAACATAATTGCTCACACCTTTTCATGATCAACTGAATCACCCCTCTCAGATATCATATTCCCTAAAAACTTTATCTCTTGGATCAAAAACTAATAGCTGGAAATTTTACTATGAAGATGATGTTCTTTAAAAGTTTTATGAATGAAATCTAAATGGTTCACATGTTCCTCTTATGACATGGAATACACAAGGATATCTTCTTAGAATACATCAACAAAATATTATAAGAACCAATTAAATATATGGTTCATCAAATCCATAAATACTATAGGATTGTTATTTAGTTTGAATTCCATAACAAAAAACATGAAATGCCCATATCGACTCTAAAATGCTATATTATGAATGTCCTCCTATAAAACACTCAACTTATGGTACCCTAAACATAGGTCAATTTTAGAGAACCAATAATCTCATCTAAACTAATCAAATATATCATCAATTCTGGGTAAATGATATTTGTTCATAACAGTCACCGGATTCAACTTTTTATAGTCAATACAAACCCTGAGACTTATGTCTACTTTATTATGAAAGAGTACATGTGAATCCCATGGTGATATGATAGGATGAATAAATAATTATGCTTTTAGGTCCTATATATGGTCTTTAAGTTCCACCAACTTAGAAAGTTTTGTTCGATAGGGTGGCATAGAAATTGGAACCATTCCAGGGAGAAGGTCAATATTGAACTGGACCTCTCTCTATGGTATTAAAATAGAAAATCATCCAGAAAAACCTCAGGTTACTTATAAACAAAATTAGTTTTTTGGATACCCAAGAAAGGGTCAATTATGTCAAGAAACGTTTTTGAAAACTTTCTTGATATTATACCATCCTAAGGAACAACAGACCTCACCTTTCCCAATCTAGAGTCCCACTCAACCTGGAAAACATGAGTAACCCCATCAGCAGATAAGAACTGAACCTAATGAAGATAATAGTCTATTTGGGAATTCATGCTAATTATATAATCTATATTAATAATCAATTTGAAGATGTCAATATTAGGAACAAATAATTCCAAACTACCTCAAACTCAACTATCATCACCTGACACGTAGGGCACATAAAACCTTGTTCGAACCTCTTTCCCAGAGTAATTAAAATATCCAAAAAGAACAGATTAAGTATTGAATGAACACCAAACACATCAACAAAATTTGATGATATAAAAGAATTTTTAGCACCTGTATCAAACAAATATATTACCATAGAAGATGAAATAAACATCATACCTCTAGGAGTAGTTGGCACTGCTTCAGATTCCTCTACTGCACACCTTTCCATATAAAGTCATCTGGAATTAACCACCTAAACCTCCCCCTTGGCCTAATAATGAGACCTACCACCCTTGGGAGCATCAATTTGAACCTTTTATCCCTTGGTGAAATTGTATCCCACCTTACTGACTTGGGTCATATTATCACAAAATCATTTCAGATGGCCTGATCACCCACAAAGATGAAAATTCCTCAAAGATTCCATACAATGAGGCCTAGAAAAACCATGCCCCCCACACTGGTAGAATATAACTTATTTCTAACCTGAAGAAGCCATATAAAATGGCCCTATAGAAAAATAACCACTCTTATGTTTCCTTTTTTGACAGAAGAGTCACCCGGGCTAACCGTTGTACCCACTAAAGCTTCTCCCAAAACTATCCTTCTAGTTATTTCTACCTTATCTAAATGTGATTTATCTACTATCTCCACAAAGTTAAAAAGGAAAACAATAACTATAGTTTAATTAATATCATCCATCAACCCCATCTTGAACCACAGAGCCATCAGTTAATCATTAGTGACCAGTTCTAGGGCCAAATGTACCAACTCATCAAAACAGGCAGAGTACTCTAGAATAATATGGTCCCGTTGATCCAAGGTCAGAAACTCCTAGGTATTTTCTAGAAAGAAACCTAGGTAAGACCTTAATGAAATGTATCTTTAACTATATAATCCCAACATCCTCTTCCTGTTCCCTTGATAGTATACATGGAAAAACCCACCTGAGAATCTTCAGGAGTGTTCAAAAGGTTGAAGATCCTCTTAAAATGTTCAAGCCACTCCTTTAACTCTTTTGGTTCAATTTCAGTATGGAAGACAGGTGGATGATACTTGGAAAATTTGGAGTCATGATCCACTACCCATCCTGAGTTCACTATGCTCACTGACCCTAGAGTTTGAATGGTATGGATCATCGATTCAACCAAAGAAGGATCCACTGGATAATCTGTCAACGGAACCTACCTCGTAGCTTCGCCTCTCGTATATAGAAGAGATCTTCTATATGAATTGTATGTTAAACACATGAAAATAACCAATCGGGTATGAGTAACTCCAAAACCATTGAACCAATATCTAAAATCCCGAACAAATCTTTAGAACAATAAAAATTTAAAGAAGTTATGAATTATTCAAAAAAAAAGAAACACCTTTTGAAAGGAATAGGTTCATCTAAATAAACTACCCACTTAATTTATTAAAATGAACTCACACATACCAAGTCTAAAAACATTTTAGATATTTTTATTTAAACAAATTATCATTACAACTTGTTCAAATGAACCTAAATACTAGGTTTTGGACTTAGAAAATATTTTATGAACACCCACAAAAACTCAAATTTATCCATGGGAGTGAGCTAGCTAGGCCCCTTTTCCACACTTAATATCCAAACTCCAATGAATCTATTATTATCTGCCCAAGACATAGAACCAACTTAAGAAGTGATAACAGACTTCAGGCTGAGTAAACCCATCTGATACGAAATTTTAATAAATCAAACGAGGCCAACCAAACCAAACACCCAAGTCGGCCTATTATGGGGTGGGGTGTAACAAAAATAACAAAACAAGTATTGAATATCAGTAAAACAAGACATATAACAAGAGTAAAAAATGTAAAAAAGAAAGATAAAACTGACCAAAATAGGATAACCTAAAAAATACGACAATTCTAGATAAAATAGTCTCTATGTGACCAATTATCACCACCAAACCATCCCCAAACTAAAACAGTGATGTAAAGAGAAGCAATCATGCTACATAATGCCCTTCCCTTAACCTATATCATTTTAAAAAAGGTATAAATCTTCCCAAAGAAAGAGTTTGGGTTTGATAAACAGATCCCATTAGCTAACCACCAATGAATCTATTCAAGTTATACTATAAAAAATTCACAAGTTCTATCTTTCAAACAAAATAATTTTATAAGCATTTTTATAGTAAAAAAATTTAAAAACATTTCTTAAACATTCCTTGGGTTTTAAAAAAATTTAATATCTTCTTTTATAAATTCAAAAACATTCCATTCATATAAAAAAGTAGATAAATATATCAAAATATAAATACACATGTGAGCCAACATCCATAAAATAATATATCTTGCAATAAACAACAAGAAACAACAATTCACATTCCAGTCAAGCTCTAACCTATGGAACAATATGTACTAGAAACTTGTGCACCTAAAAAGTAATAAGGTTAGATCCAACTAATATCTAATCTTACCATAGTCCATTGATATGAAATAGGTTATCTCTAAGTGGTGACACACACACTAAGGCTACATGTATCTCTTTCCCAATGTACCCAAGGTTCCCATTGTGCAATTTTTTTCAATTTTCATTTTAAAAACCGTGATAAATTTTTATAAAACCATTTAAAATCCAATATAATCTGCATCACAGTTTGAAATTCCATTCTTTTGTAAATAAAGTCAATTTTGTTTTTAAATAAAAAACTCCCTTAAAACATGAATCCATTCCCCTTTAAATTTCAACACATGAAATTCCATTTAAAATATCAAGAAATTTAAAATAACAATAATAAATTTAGGAAATTATTACACTTTGATATATCCACATGCCTCAAAGACATAGAAAACTTATCCTTCCTTTAATAATGGGGATTGGAAAAAACAAGATCATTCTCTAGAAGACAAAGAATGACTAGAAGTGGAAAATGATTGATAGAAAATATGATTTCATTAAAAATCCAAAGAAAAAATGGTTTCTCAACCACAAAAGATAGAGAAACTGAGATGAAGGCTTACCTAAAGATATGAAGTGCCTCACTCTGCTCATTCATTATTGAATGGATCAATTTAGAGGGAAATGAGTCTCCCAAAAATGCCTAGGTTAAGATTTATGTCCAAGAGGAGAAGTATTTAAAAGAGAATGAAGCCTCAAAAACCTAGAGGACACCATAAAAGTTGCAACTTGTGGAATTACATGGTGTGTAATACCTTAAATGTTTTCAATTTCCCTCATTTTAAGTTACACCAAAAAATGTGTCACCTTTTTAATTAAAAACTGATTTTTCACATTACATGACATAAAACCCTTACACAATATATAAAATTTTCATGTTGTGCTTTCAGTTCACAGGATCTGTCTAGAATCCAATACATGTTGTGGCATCCTATTACACATCATGTAACTTTCCAACAAGTAGTAAAAACTATATGTTTGTGCTGAAAATTCCAAAAATCTATTTATTAACCATTAAAGGTATCCTCACAATTCATGGTCGGAAATACTCACCTAATTAAAAAAGGAAACCAAAATAAAATATATCAAAATACCTGATAGAAAGGTAATATAGTGTTATAATATCTTGGGAATATATTCTCTTGAATCTTCAATAAAGTGGTTAGATGTAAATGAAAATTCATGTCTCAAGTGGAAAGGGTCGACCTTGTCAATTCAGTTATCACATCTAAATTTTTTTACTCCTTATTTCTTTATAGGTATCTAATAATCCTTATAAATTAGCTTTAAGGTATGATTAAGAATTTAATATAGATTGGTTTAGTGGATGAGAGGAATCTGATAACTATCGCATGGAAAGAATGAATCAATCCTATTGAAAATGGAGGCCTTAGAATTCAACATCTAAGGATCTTAAATGTTGGTATTACTAGTAAATTCACATGGAACCTCATGAATTCTAATGACACTACTTGAAAATTCCTCTCAAATAGGTTTAAAATATGGCTGCTGGCTAGATACCCACATCACCTTACACCTTCTCTTTAGACCTCAATTAGGCATTCCTTCAATGATATCATACAAAATACACTTTGGTTGGTGAGAATTTTCTCCAACATCAACTATTTGAGAAATTTTTGGCTAAACATCCCACTAAAAGATGCCATTAATGTTCCATTATATAGAGCTTCAATGTTTATTGTTGACCTTATGATGCATAGCAATAGATATGATTTTATTTTCCCTCTTCAAACTAAAATGGAGATTCAGAAATACAATTTTGTAGATGTGGACACCCTAATCTAGAGACCCAAAGGAAATGGAAAATTCAATGCTAAGGAGTTCTAAAAGATTGAGTGTGGAGGTTTTACTCTTTCACTAACATGGTTGTTAAAGTTCAAGGTACATTTTATTCAACCCTTAAGATTTTTACTTCTTTAGAGGATATGGAAAAACAGTTTTCTAACACATGATCAATTAAGGAGGGATAGATAGGACCATATCTCAGCATGTCATTTTTTCTTAAAGGTAGAATAAAATACACAACACCTCTTCATAGATTGTGGGTTTGAAAAGGACCTCTGGAGGTATGTTGGTAATCTATTTAAAATACACTCATGCATGGATCTACATAAGGAACAATTCGTGCTAGCAATTTGATCAACTAGATAGAGTGACTAAATTAGCTACTTGTTATTGGTAGTCATAGCCTGAATTATTGTAGTTGTGTGGAAAGAAAGAAATGAAAGGGATTTTGACAATCAACCACCCTCAATGCAGACTTTTATAATTTCAATTCACAGGAAAATTTATGCTGCTTCAAAGGTGCAGACTTGAGTTATGCACAATAGCATTGAAGATCTAAATATCCTTAGAAAATTGTGTGTTATGGGTAGATATATGAAACCTCATTTACTCATATATATATATATGATGGATTCCTTATATCAATTATTGGATAAAATCCAGTGTTGATGCTGCAGCATCTAGTATGCCAGGTCCCTCAGGTTGTGGAGGTGTCTTATACACCTATTGCGATTTGGTTCAGGGCTTCTTTCATCATTATATTGGCATTGGAATTACATACAAATCTGAATTATGGGATATGATATATACTATTAAGCATGTTGTACAATATAATTGTAATTTTTTATGGGTATAATATTATTTTGAAATTGCAGTTAGTGCTTTAAAATAAAGAACCAGGGATGTTCCCTAGAGGACATTGCCTCATTGGATCAACTGCATAAACCAAACAAAGCACCTAAACATGAGTATTTCGCATGTCTACAGTGAATTTAATCAAGTTTGGGATGCACAATGATAGTAATCATAGAAATGAACATGATACGGTCTTTCAAAACTCTAGAAAATTATGCACTAATGGAGGCGACCGATATATGGGGAGTGATTCACTCTCACTTTGTAAAACCCTCTATAACGCTTGATCTTAATTTTATTTTATTTAATAAATTTGTGGGATCATCTTTTCCTAGATACTAGACCTTTTTGGTCGTATAAATTAGATTTAATTATTATAAATTAGTGGTAATTAGTAAAAATTTGTGCTAATTTGTAGAAATTAGTGGTAATTTGTAGAAATTGGCGATAATTAGTAGAAATTAATGATAATTAGTATAAATTACAGATAATTAGTATAAATTAGTGGAAATTGGAAGTATTTAGAACAAATTAGCAATAATTAGCGTAAATTGGAGGTAATTAGTGTAAATTAGCAGAAATTAGCGAAAATTAGCTGAAAGTAGCCGAAAATAATGGAAATTAGAAAAAATTAGCTAATATTTATGGTAATTAGTGGTGATTAGAAAAAACAAATAGGGGTAATTAGTAGTTATTAGTTGAAATTAGACAAAATTAGAGAAAATTGACAAAAAATAGAAAAAAAAATGGTTGAAATTAGTAGAAATTAGTAGAAATTGGTGATAATTAGTGGTAATTAGTGGAAACTAGTGAAGAATAGTAGAAACTAGAAGTAACTAGATGTAATTAGTGGTAAATAGTGGTAAATAGAAGTAAAAAGAGGAAAATAGCAGTAACTAGGGGTAATTGTGGGTAACTAGGGGTAACTAGTGGTAACTATGGGTAACTAGCGGTAACTAGGGGTAACTAGTAGTAACTAGTGGTAACTAGTAGTAACTAGTGGTAACTACCGGTAACTAGTGGTAAATAGTTGTAACTAGTAGTAACTACTAGTAATTAGTGGTAATTAGTGGTAATTAGAAAAAAAAAATTAGTGGAAATTAATGGAAATTAGTGAAAACTGGTGGAAATTTGATGAAATTAGCAAAAATTAGTGTAAATTATCAATTATTATCAGAAATTAGTGGAAAATAGAAAGCACTATAATTAACTAGTGATAAGTAGTAGTGAATAGCAGAAACTAGAGGAAAATGACTAAAACTAGTGATAACTAGTGGTAACTAGAAGTAACTAGTGGTAATAAGTGGTAACTAGTGCTAACAAGTAGAAACTAGTGGAAACTAGTAGTAACTAGTGGAAACTAGTAGTAACTAGTGGAAACTAGTAGTAAATAGTTGAAACTAGTTGTAATTAGAATAAATTATCAATTACTATAAAGAATTAGTATTAATTAGTAAGAATTAGTATAAATTAGTAATAATTAGTGGAAATTAAAAAAAATAGTGGAAATTATCAATAATTAGAAAACAAATTGCGGAAATCGGCGGAAATTGGCTATAGATAGCATAAATTAATGACAATTACCATAAATTATCACTAATTACCATAAATTAGCAAAAAATATAGAAAATTAGATACAATTCGTGGAAATTAGTAGTAATTCATGATAATTTGTAACAATTAGAGGTAATTAGTTATAATTAGTAAAAATGGTAAAAATTAACCATAATTAACCAAAATTAACCAAAATTAACAACAATTAACTATAAATAAGCATAATTAACAACAAATAACCACAACTAATAATTAAAGGTTGACCAAAGGGTGTGAAGGAAATATGGAGCGGAGGGGATGAAGGTAACGACATAGTGAAAGAATTCGGCTTCCTTTGAGTTCAGACTGTTTGGAGGAGAGATAATCATTGGTAAGACTATAAGTGATGGAATAGGAAACTGATGGGAGAGATAATAATGACATGCTTATTAAGTTTTTCCCATTTTTTTTAATCTATATTCATGAGAAAATAATTTTTTACTGATAATCATAATGTAAATGCATGATTATCATTAAAAAGGTATTTTATAATGAAGATACATTTAACCAAAAAAATGGGAATAATCACATAATAGTTTCACTATTATCTCTCATATTTTCTTCCTATTACATCACCTATAGGTTTATCCATCAATGTCTCTTCACTAATTTTTCTGAACCCAAGGGTGAAATTATTATTTTTTTCACCTATATCCCCTTTATTCCTTGCTTCCCTCAAGGGAAGCATGGAGTGGAGGGGATGTAGTAGAAGTTGTAGTGAATGAATTACAGTGCCCCTTCATTTAGAATATTTAAAGGAGAGACAATCATGGGTAAACCTACAAGTTTACCCATGTCTTCCTCTCTTCCAAATGATCTGAATATAGGGTCGCTGGAATTATTTCACTCTATTTTCACCTTCATCCCCTCTACTCTATGCTTACCTCATAGCTCTTATCCTACCTTTAATTTCCCTTAATGTTGATTAATGGAAATTAGAAAAACAAAATAGTGGTAATTATAAAAAAGTAAAGATAATTAACAGAATTAGAAAATTTTAGCAGTAATTTGATAAAATTGATAATATTTACAAGTAATTTGTAAATTTTTTGTTTTATGATTTTTTTTTTGGATAGTATCTTTCTTATATCATATTAATCATAATCAATAGTTTTATTTTCTATTTTTTAGAAACATGTAGAACAAGGAAGTAGGTAGAAGTATTTATTACAAGATTGTGACTTGAAAAATCATCACATTAATCCAAATGGTTCTGGTATAAATTCTGTATATATTGAGGGTGTGGAAGATTTTTTATCATTTCAATCATTTAAAATATAATTTATTTTATAAGGGACAATTAATTTTCCATGTAAGAAATGTGATCTAAGGATATTTTAAACATTTGACAACATTTGGGGTCATCTATTGAGTTTCAGTTTTGGAAAATATGATATTTTTTAGTATCAAAATTTTGAACGTAATTATAAAAAAGATACTTATAATTTGGATCTAGATCCATCATGGTTTCAAAATTTCACACATACGGTTTCTATTCCATCTTTTCAATAACCAAAAACTGATAATGATATTGATTTAACTCATGAGTTATAACCATCTTGATTTTATGAGCTATTGAACTCTAATAAGGATGCCTTATATCTTGGTTAAAAGATAAGAAAATTTTAAGTGGTTATAAAATTTATGGATATTAAATCACATAATGGAATGTAAAAAATCTATTTTTATGAGATATTATCTTTGGTTAAGTCACTATGACCTAAAGGAAATGAGTTTCATTCCAGTTTCTATGAGAGTAAGAGGCTAGTTCATAATTTGAGTCTTGGTTATCAAAATATTCCTACATGTTCAAATGATTTAATCTTTAATTATGGTGTAAATGAGTTATTATTTAGTTGTCTAAGATGTGGAAAATTTAGTTACAAAGAGTCTCAACAAGGTATGTCTAGATTAGTTTGAGGTATTTCCCACTTACACCAAGATTACAGTTTTTATTTTTGTCTCATAACACAATGTCATTAATGAAATCACAAAAATACAATATTTTAAATATTAAAATCTTAAATCATCCTTGTTATTGTGATTCATGAAAAAAAATTACCAATACAACTTTTTTTCAGAAGCCTGTAACATGTTGTTCAGTTTTTTTATTGATGGATTTTTCCATTTGGTTCTTATAGCAGTCAATATTCTTGTTGTCCCATCTTTATAACTCTATAAAACTTACTTCCTTGGATGTCGATGAAGGATCCATATGTATTTTTAAAATTATTAATTGTAGGATATCCAAAAAAGAATATTGATGTTTATTTTAATTCAATAGTTGGTGAGTTAAATTTAATTTCTTGTAATGGTGTCAATACATATGATGTGGTTGCAAAATGAAATTTTATAATGAAATTTATATTAATGTGGACAATTAGTGACTTCCCAACATATGTAATGTCATCTGGATAAAGTAAACATGGTCTAAAATCATGTTCATATTGTATGAGTGATAAGAAATTATTTAGGCTAGTTGATAAAAGAAACCCTTGTTTTTTCTACTAGAATCGTAGATTTATTCCTATTGATCATCCTTTATAAAGGAATAAAATTAATTTCAGAAAATGTCCAATTAAAGAAGATGGACCTCCAATGATGATCTCAGGTATTAATTTGAAATCCATTTTCTCTTCATGACCTCCAATTATCTTTAGATCGTCTATAAGAAATAGATGGCTTTGGGAAAGATCACAATTGAATTAAATGAAGTATTTTTTAGGATCTCCCATATTGGTCTAATTTTTTGGTTCGAAAATGTTGTATATCATGCATATTGAGAAAAAATAGTTGATAGTATATTTTATATAGTTTTGGACACACCTAGTAAGACCAAAGATAATGTAAAGGAATCATTAAATCTTGCTTAAATTTATAGGATAACAGAACTTGAGTTGTTTAAAAATGATATATCATAGAATTTAATGAATCCAAAATCAGATTATACACTTTCCAAATAAAATCATTTATTATTTTTATATTGGATTCCGGATTTGAGATTACCAGATTGTTATGTTTCCAATTTGGCTATATATATCTGAAACCATCATATTATCAGATTAAAAACCCATGCTTTTCATGTTATAATAGAAATACTTATATCGATTAGATTTAGAGGTTTGTTGAATTATTCAATTTGGGATGTGCTAATAGAAATACCATATTATTTCTAAGACATTTGTATGGTGAAAATAGACTATGATGCACTTAGTATACAGAAAGAAGATGTGGTTTTTATTTTATATAAATTGTAAAAAAACATTACCTTTCTTTAATTAAATATAACATTTGAAATTGTGTTTTCCGTGTGAAGAAAAAAATGTAGAGGGACAATATAGTTATGCTAGATCTACCCATATGAGAGAAGCATGTAGAAATTTAAGAAAAAGATATGTAACAAAACATTATTTAAAGGGTCAATTTTATAATATTATTTCCTTTAGAAAATTTATTTTTTTTCTTTTCACATTACTTCTAGCCTAAATATACATCAAAACATAACCAAATGGGCCAAAATGATGGAAATTTTGACAATGCAATGAACATTCAATTATCATATTTTAATCAACCTGAACTTGGATTTATTAGAGTTCATGAATGAAAAATTTCAGATGATGAACATCACATGGCTCATACATAAGTTCTACTCAACTATGAAGAGGTGACATGATTTATACAATAAGTTCTATTATCACCTATTCTTTATTTTTTACAAAATTAAATTCACATTATTTTATTTGTAGATTATACGATGATCAAATCAAGAAATAGTTTCCACAAATTTACCATGTCTCCATTGAATAATATCAAAAACATAATTTTTTCTACTGGTTTCAAAGACTGATAAAGTAAATTTTTTATATTTTAACATATATAATCAATTTATTATTTGTTTATTTGCTAATTATTTTACAATTTTTCAGGTATCACAACATGATGATAACATTTATAATTGATTATCTGTATTGAGCAACCCACCATCCAAAATGGCTAAATATTATATTTCATATGTGGTGAATGGTTTTCAATTTCATACATGTGCTTATGGTGAATAAAAAACAATGAATAGTGGTGTTTTCTTGAGCATATATCATCATAGAGAAATTAAATTTTACTTTTATAGCATAGTGGATGAAATAATTAAACTATGTTATCTGAGAGAGAATTATGTAAGGATGTTTAAATGTCATTCATTTTATACTGATAGAGGCTTTCATGTTCATTCGCACGATGGGATCATCAACATTAAATATAAAATCCATATTTCAATAAATGATCCATTTTTATTGTCTCATCAAGCACATAAAATTCATTATAGAAATTGTTATTCTACTTTAATAATGTTAGTTAATTGGTGGAGAATTATAAGAATAAAATCCCATGAAAACAAATTTATGAAATTTGAATGCTACTTTGTTGAAGTTTAAGGAATAGTAATTTTTCAAGATAAAACTCCAAATACATATTTTCAATAAAGATACATGAATATTGATGATTACACGCCACAGTATGGGTAGATGGTGAATATGATTTTTATGATGTAACAAATGAAATTTGAAATAATAAGAGATCATAAAGCTGAAACTCCAATATAAATTGATGATATTGAGGAGGGGGTAATGATATTTACATCATCGTATATGAAGATGAGGATGAATATGAATAATAACACAATTATATATTGGTTATAGTTATAATTAGTATAAATATAATACTCATTTTAAATTATTTTCTGATAAAATTATTTTCATGTTTCGGATGGATGAAGATAATTTTGATGAGACATTCCATATCCTTGAAGAGGCCACACTTCATAGTGATAATCTTGATTCTTCTTCATCCGAACCTCAGGTTTCTGGCATTTTATCATCGAATTGGAGTGGTCGTGATCTTGTGAGATTGATGATTCCCAACCTTATTCCTGAGTGACATTAAAATCATGATTTTTATCCACACATACAGAGGTATTTTCAGTTGTTTAATTTAGATAATTTTCATTATCAATAATTTTCATTAATTTATTTCTATACTAATTGTTTTATTTTTTCTTATTTTATCCCATAGTTTTTTCATATAGATTTTAGATAAGGCAGAGTTTTTATATGGAATTGTTTTTTTAAAGTATTGGTGATGTGGGATCATATTCCCATTTATGTTCGGTAACGCATGTTTGATCATTGAGTGGTATGTAAATAAATAATAGTTATTTTGGAATTTATTTAAATATTAAATTTCAATTATTAATTATTTAAAGGGTTTATATTATCCCATCAATGATAAAATTAGGACCTCTATCTAGGAGGCATG
Organism: Viscum album; assembly: GCA_963277665.1. Classification (NCBI taxonomy): domain Eukaryota; kingdom Viridiplantae; phylum Streptophyta; class Magnoliopsida; order Santalales; family Viscaceae; genus Viscum; species Viscum album. The sequence continues at coordinate 1,679,855,992 of OY728133.1, forward strand.
GAAGACTCCTGTATGTGTGAGCATTGTCATTAGTTTTTGCACAATCTAAAGAAGAGAGCCACAAATAGAGCTAGAGTCATGGTCTGTTATCAGTCTTGTTGTAGTCATTGACCCAATTACATCTCCTCTTAGGTTTGGGATAGATTGTTCTCATAATAGATGGTAGATAGTTTTTAGAGGATCTAATCATTAGGTTGGTAATAACTGAGGGAGGAAGGTGGTCACACATAGAGTAGGTAGTCATAAGTTCAGTACTCATCAACGACGTATGGTAAGAACTTTTATTTGATAATTTATATAATTGTAAATGTAAACTATTTATTTTATTATTCATATAGGTATTTGATCATCCCTATATTATATATTTTTATGTTTATAAGTGGATGTACACTAATCCTATCACTCGGTATATTATTAGTGGTTGATAACATTATATTGTGGCCAGTACAATTTTTTTGAGTTTTAACATTAACTAAAAATAATATTTTAGCTATTTTAATTTCAAAATTAATTTTAAGGAGTCATATGAGGTCATAAATTATCACACACGTGATGAGAGTCAGGATCAGACTAAGTTTCATCCCACTAGTGCATCAAGATTTGATGATGCGTCATGGATGTAGGCAACTCAGTATGCTTTCGAGAAAGGCTCAGTTGTTGGTATCAATTCTCTATTAATTCCCAAAAGTTGCTATGGTATTATTTTGTGGTCATCATCCAGCTCAAGGGTATCTCATGGAGATTCTTCATCATAAACTATTGAGTATGAAGAGATTTTGTGAGCTCAAAATAAGGTTATAGATACCCTACATAGGGAGTAGGAAGAGCTACGTCAACAGCAGCATCAACAGTAGGAGGAGAAGCACCGATCACAAAATAGTAGCAAGAGAAGATGATGGAGTATATGTGATGTCTAGCATAGGGTATAAAAAAAATTTCCCACCACCACCACCTCTATATGACCCTCCCCCTCCTTAGATATTTATGTATTTTTTAACACATTTATTATGAAAAAAATTAGAATGAACATATTTTTTATAATATTTTTATTAATTTAGATATTTATAGTTTTATAAAAAAACTATACTACTTTTATGTTTTTTAATTTTAATTTTTTTAATTTTTTATTTTTTTTATTTTTTAAATTTTTATGTTTTAGAAATTATTTGTGACAAGATTGTTCACCTACCGCAAATAATTATTTCTATTGGGTGAAGAATCCAACAAAAAATTATAATTTATATATAACTGGAAAAGGGTTTTTTGATGATAGAATCCTCCATTTCAAAATATATATTTTTTTATGGCATGTTTCAAAAAAATAGATTTTTTTATACATTTTACAACTATATGGAATTTTCAATGGGATCCCATCATAAATAATTCATATCCTATTAGTGCATCCATAAATATACCTTTGTATGAAAAAATGTAAATAAATAGGAATCAACACACTTCACATAAAATTCTCCACTTATACTGAGAATCTATAAGAGAGCCTTTACCAAACAGGACTATTACCAAAGTGGACGGATGAATCCATGATCAATCATACTAGAATAACCCTTAGTCTTCCATCCACTCACAAACCATGTGATGTCACAAGCCAACCATCACCTCATACCACATGACATAATTTGTTGTCATTGACAAATAACCACTCCAAGTCAACCTGAATCCCTAAAGACACATCCAAAATGCATTTCACAAGTTCCTTATACTTCCACTTATTCAACCACTATTGGATCAACAGCCTGAATCCCTAAGGTATGGTGATAACTTCCCTTCCATAGTCTTACCCCATCAGCCCCAATATATCGATGAACCTTAACCCTCATCTGATGGTATCACAAACCATTACATGTAGCCTTTTATGGTGATCACCTCCCTCATACTAATTTTTAACACCATCCCCTATTCCTCTTTATCTATAGATGCCTCCACTCACAACGATTGGTGAACACCACCTCACAAGGCCTTTTATTGTGTGTACACAGCCTCAATGGAACCATCATCTAACCACAATCATCAAAAATTACCAACAAAACTTAGTCACGCCTCTGAATAACCATTATCATCACATATGAACCACATCACCCAACTATGGCATTTTTCATCACTATCTACCTCATCCTGAAAAACCAAACTACTTTCTAGTGATCAACATCACTGATAGTCACACAAGTCATGCCCAATGTGTTTCCACATAACCAACTTAGCCCTAACCACACTTTAATAAATTTATATAACTGGAACCATCATGATAAACCAAATGTAGAACCCCATTCTACAACTTCCATTTCATAATGGACACCAAGTGTTAGACTTACCCTTGGACGCCTCTTATGATGAACAACACCAAAATCAGATAATAAATGAGGTAGAACCCTCAATTGGAATCCAAATGCAGATGAGAAGGGGTGTGTCCACTGCTCCTTGATGAAATGGCCTCCCACCTTTCCACTTTTAGTTTTTAAAATAAACAAAAATATTTTTTCCACTTGATTGTTTCATGATGTGATTCAAAGGTTCATATTCTGACCTTTCAAGGTAGGGGATTTTCCCCCTATCTACATCTTTCATACCATGAAACATAGTGTTATGACATGAATGGTTGAAGTTCGCAATTGTTTCAGATAAAAACCATCCCGATTCACCCAAAACCCTCTCTAGGTCACTCAAGACTCAAGTATCATGTAAACCCATTTAAAATACAAGGGTTTCAGCAAACTTTAAATTGATCCTCACATCTGATGAGTTCTAAGGTTTTACAACCCATTACTCAATGAATAAGGTTTTTATTTTAAAATTATAAGTGGAAATAATTGAACAAAATAATAGTTAGGGTATGATGAGAGGTCTGTAATAACCTCATTCATCAATTTAAAGATAATTATTTGTGATATTTTAGGTATGTACCCCTTATTTAAACCTATTTACCTTATTTTAGTCTTTACTATGGTGACTTGCTTTTACTTTACTGACTTATTTTTATGCAGAAAAATTAAATTGACCCTATTACCTAATTTGGATATTATAATTTCAAATATTAATTCCATTTTACTAGATAAAATTTCTAAAAGTGATAAAAATTAATTTTAAATCAATAATTGTATAACACATAAAAATAGTTCTTAGAAAAATATATTTTTCAGCCCGAAAATAGATTTATTCTTATCCGTTATAAAAAAATAAACATTAGATCAATGGTAATTTATGTGATTATATATATAACCATTATACTTAATTATAATCATTCTTCAATAGTTATCAATTTTATTTATTAATACAAAAATACCCAAAATAACGAAAAGAAAATTGTTTAAAAATTATCTCTTTATAACTGAATTTAATAATCACATCCAATTATTATCTTCTATCCATTCAATTTTATCAATCCATTAGTATTATAATATTTTTTTGAATGCATCAAATAATTCTTTAATCATGATATGTAGCATATAAAAATAAAAATTTTATAATAAAATATTATTATATTTTTTATTTTTCTCTAGAATTATTTATTATATGTGAATTTTATTATTTTAAAATTTGTTACCAATAATTATACAACTTAAATTCAGATAACGGATACAAGAATATATAATGAAAGTATATCTAATAGTTATATATATATCCCAAGACCATATTTACAATGACCATATGTATAACATCATATTTATAATAGTTGTATTACATTCTTATATGTATCATTACATACATATCAAGGATCTTTTATCCTATTTACTTCATTCTCAAAATGTCTATTATATTTCTAATTTTTTGTTTTCTTTACAAATTTATAATCAGAGCTGTGATCATCAATGCAAACCATGAGGATAATTATTTCATGTTCATAGTATTTTTATTTTCTTGTTTTTTATTTATCTTATAGTTTTCTTAATGATGTTTCATATTACATTTTCATAATGTATAAATTTTTATGTTTCATCATAATATTTTATCCAAATAAAATATATCAGGGTCTATTTTATTTTGTTGTTTCATGTATTACTTGTTATCAAACACACTAGATTTATTTAAAGATAAATACATACTAAAATCATGTGGTGATACATTTTACCTCTATAATATAATTTATCCCTCGAATTTTCATTACTATAATGAAAAATATGAGGGTACTTCTTCCTCACTACCTCCTCAGGTTCCCATATTTCTTACTCTAACTTATGATTCCTCTAGATAAATTTCATTAGGTGAGTGGTCTTGTTTCATACTACTTTATCTCTTAGATCCAATATTTTTATCAATTTTTACTCATAAGAGATATCATGCTCCATCTATATGAACTCTAAGTTCAGTTTATGTAATGAATCAGGTATAAACTTCCTCAAAAATTATACATGGAATACATCATGCACTTAGAAGTGGTTTGTTGAAAGTGAAAGATTATAAACTAGTATTCCCACATGATCGAGGAATTAAAAGGGGAAGATATATCTATGTATTAACTTTCCTTTATTCCCAAATATCATAACACTATTCCATGGTGATAATCAAAGGAATAATTTTTATTTGGCTTCAAACTTCAAATATAATCAATGATTATCAATATAGATCTTCAGTGGACTTTGTGCAGTTTTAATGTGTCATTGAATGGTTTGAATAATCACAAAAAATTATTGAGAAAGATTTGCTCCCAGAAACATATTCTCTCCAAATTTTTCCCAATATGTTGGAGTTATACACTTATTCTCATACAAAGCCTCATAGGGTTTTATCTGAATGATATAATGGAAATTATTTTTATATTAGAACTCTACCAAGGGAAGGAATTGGTCCCAACCTCTTTTAAAATCCATTGAACATGATATCAAAATATCTTCCAGAGTATGACTAGTCCTTTTAAATTAACCATCAGTCTAAGGATGATAAGTAGTACTGAAGCTTGGATTTATATCCAATTCCTATTAAAAATTATCCAAAACTTTGAGTTAAACCTTGGATCTCTATTAGAAATAATTGAGATTGGTACTACATGAAAACTTACCAATTCCTTTATGTATATCTTATAAAGATGATCAAGTGATAAATATTCTCAAATATAAATGAAAACCATTAAAGTTTTAAAGTTTCCAACTATAACCCAAAGGGTATTATAGCCTTTAAAAGTCTTGGGAAGATATACAAAAAAATACATGGTGATGTTCTCACGTTTTTATACAAGTATTGGTAATGGTTTCTTCATTATCTTAGACTTATATCATTCCTTATATCATTTTACCTTAACTTACTAAAACACCAAGCACCAAGATAGAAATTCTAAAATCTCCCTCTTCATGTTGTCCCACCAGAAATGATTCTTGATATCTCTATACATATTTTTTCTTCTAGAATGGATAGATAATGATGAGATATGTTAATATTTTAACAACTACTTCAATTATAGTTTTGATTGAACATATATTTTTTTCCTTAATATTTTCATTCCAAAATTTTAAGTTTGAAATTTGGAATATTTAGTACCTTCTTTTGTAGCTCTATATCCTCAATCTACACCTCCTTGACCTTCATAGGGATGGATGGTTGAGAAATAACTTAAGAAATATGAGATTTATCCCATTCTCTTATGATTTCAAAATCCATCCTTTGTAGATCCATGAGTATTTAGTCTCTTTAAATCCACATCATGGATAAGGTAGAATGATCATTTCAACTCAAAGTAGTATCGACCTTGCTCTACCTTTGATGGTGGTAATGCATTTATAAGTCATAGTCCTTGATCATCTCCAACAATCTGCTTTGGAACATTTTCAACTCCTTCAGTGAGAATATATAATTTATGTTCTTATGATTAGTGTCTATATATATATATATCACAATTTCCACCATATAGATAATGCCTCCATATATTTAATTCAAATATCTCCAATTCTAGCTACAAATCATGTATTGGGTAATTTTTCTTATGAACTTTTAGTTGATATAAAGCATATGCTACCACAATTTCATTTTTCATGAGGATACATCATGATCCCTTATTTGAAGCATTGATGTATATAAAAAACCCTTCCCTATTATAAGGTAGTGTGAGTATAGTATCACTAACCAAAATTATCTTAAATTCATTGAATTTTTCTTCACATTCATATGTCCAAAGGAAATTGACTCCCTTCCAAGTTAATCTGGTGAGTGTATTCAAAAATCACAAGAAATTTATCACAAAACATCGATAGTATCCAACCAATCCTAGAAAACTAAGGATCTCAGTTATAGTGGTTGGTCTAGGCCATTTTCAATTACCTATATATTTTAAGGATTCATAGATATTCCCTTTCTTATTATTACATGACCTAATAATGATACTTTCTATAACCAAAATCCACACTTGTTAAATTTAACATATATTTTATCCTTACTTAAAGTCATCAGCACAATCTTCCAATGATCTTCATAATATTTATTTATCTTAGAATATATGAGAATATAATTTATAAAAACTACCTCAAATTGATCAATGTAATCTCTAAAAACTTTATTCATTAGATCCATGAAAATAACAGGGGCATTTGAAAGTTTGAATGCTGTCACTCTGAATTCATAGTGTCCTTATCTTATATAAAAGCTCATCTTGGATGCATCCTCCTTTTTCACCCTTAATTGTGATATCAAAATAAAAATTCAATCTCTGAGAAGTATTTATCTACTCTCAATTGATCAAATAAGTCATCAATATGAGGTAGTGGATACTTATTCTTGATAGTTATCTTGTTAAGTTCATGATAATCAATGTAGTGATAAATTAATCCATCTTTATTTTTCACAAAGTGGAATGGTGCACCCCATAGTGAAAAAATTGGGCATATAAAACCCTTATCTAGATTCTCTTGGATTTTATTATTAAATTATTGAAAATAAATAGAGACAATTCTATAAAAAGTCTTTGATATAGTTATAGAACCAAGTATGAGTTATAAAGAAAACTCAACCTCTCAATCTAGTGAAAGAACTAGAAACTCTTCTAGAAATACATAAATGTATTACTAAATAATATATATATCTTAGATATTAATCTTTTTCCCAAACCATTAGAGTTTTATATTTATCATTTATAGGTATCAAGACCCATACAAGAGAAGTAACTTCCATAGGGTGTTCAGAGTCAATATTTCATCAATATACAGTTATGCCTTGATTTGGAATATAAAATGTTATCTCATTAACCTAGTAATTAATATAGTATTTATGTAGAGAGATCTAACCCATACCCAAAAATACATCAAATTCAACTAAAGTAATAATATCAATATTAAGAGAAATTATATTCACACTAACTTAAATTAGATAATAGTTGTATACTTGGGATAAAATCATCACATAGCTAATGATTTTTTAACAATAATTTAATATCTATAGGTTGGGGTTGTGATTTGGTGATCTTATTAAACTTTTTAGACATAATGGAATGGGTAAAACTTGAATAAAATAAGAAAGTTCAATTTATTGAGTGGAAAATGAGTGTACCTTTCATTGCTTTGTTTGTGTGACCCACTTTCATAGTTTTGATTTCATAAGCTTTCTCTTTATCCCCTGGCATAGGTGGTTGCTAAAATCAACTTCCATCATTAAACCTTGGATTAGTGCATTGTTTTGGGTAATCATGCAGTTTAATGTCATGCGACCAGTATATTGACTGTGTATTTTAATATCTTATAGTGAGGATGTTTTTGTACCGTTTAACCTCTTGTGACTAGAATGTTATGATATTATATTTAATTTCATGTATCAAGAAAATAAGGAGGATATAATTTAAGGTATTTATCTTTGACTAAAAGGTTAATAATTCTACCCTTTCATAGTAATTTTTTCAGGGAACATGCTATCATATTCAGGTATGAGGGGTAAATATTGTAAGCTATAATCTAGGTGTCTCTAGATCCAATGAGTGATATGGAGCAAATGGATTATGGTGATAGAGTAAGTCTCTCATAAGAATGAAATTTCCTATGGTTGACAATCCCTTTTTGTGGGATAATTTATAAGAATCCAACTGGGGCATGTTACTGCATAGCCAAACAGTGTCATCCTCTAGCTGACATGACCATTCTATGGGTCACTTATGAAAAGCCAACTAGGGTGTGTTATAGAATAGTTAGGAAAATGATTTATTAGAAATTATTACATTCTATTACCAATGGTCAAATGAAGTTTATAGAGATTCAGATTTCCCTAGACACAAAGTTTGGTTTTTGTTTGGAAAGTAACTCAATATGGGAGTAGAATTACAAGTAAAAATTGCTCAATAATGGGGGAAAATGTTTCCTACATATGTCTATCCCTTATCTATGAAATATGGTGCATGTAGTTTTAGGTCAAACAACTATGACCATAGAATTATGGAAATGATAGACAATATATGGCCTACCATACCAAACTCATTCTGGCATAATTTGGAAATAAGGGAGGAAATTGTTAACCATGATCTTGGGGGCTCCCAGATCAGGATAAATGATATGAGAAAAGTATATGGCGGGTGAATATAGGAAAAATTAAATATCTGGTCCCAACATAATGTCGTCAAATATTACTAAGTTAGAAGTGTATTTTCCCAAGGGAGAATTTTCCACAGGTTTAAAAAACCCATTTTGTGTGTGATTTTATACAAAGAAAATTGGGGTGTGTTACTTCATATTCAAGAAGTGGAATCCTTCAACCGACATACCCTTTATTTGGGTGACTTATGCATAGACAACTGGGATTTGTTATAACATATTCAAAAAGAGGAGTCCTTAGGTATCATACATTCTATTTTTGATTATTGGAGAATGATTATAAAGAACCAAAAGTGTCCAAGATCATGAGTATGAAGTGTGGAAGTGATATGTTAGGGCACAAAGGAATCATTTTTATTGATATTATCCATTAAGTATAGATTCAATTTCATAAATGAGGGGGTATCTTTGTTTCCTTGGTCACCCCCTAAATGAATGAACCCAAATTAAGATCTCCTGTATAGATATTTGTATGTAGGATAGAGGGAATTTTTATTTACCTCATGGTTGGGACTAGGACATGAATCCCGGGTATCACTACTTATCTCACTAGAATGAGAATCAAACCATACATAGTTTCTAAGGTACCAATCAATTTAAATTTATGCATCAAATACATTTAGTGTTCCTTTTAAGGTCTTATATCTAGGACCATGATAGCCTCAATGAAAATTGATATGCCTTACTTATGCATACAATTTCTTTACCAAAACCCCTAATTCCATGTGATCTATTCTCAGTGTGAGAAAAAATTATTGGAAAAGGCTTATTCCACAACACAAAGTCAATACAAGTCAAGGATGGGTGAATTTTTGTTTTGTAATGGTCAAGCTAGGAGGTATGATCCAAGAATTTTTATGTATCTTGTTAGAATGAGAATAAATCCATATTTAGTTCTTGAAATATTCTATGTAAAGGTTATACCCATACACAGGGAAGGGGTGTTTTTTGTATTTTGTTGTAGTTGGTCCTAGGATGAGATATTCGGGCATCATTACGTATCTCATTGTAATGGGAATAAATCCACACATAGTTTTTGAGGATATCATGAAATTTATTATCATTCGATGAGGATTTTATTCATGTAGTTTAATATCTTGAAAAAAGACATGGGTCATCCAAAATGGAAGGTAATTAGTATTATAGTTGGGCCCGATATTAGGGGTCTGGGCATCGCTATGTATCCTCTGATTGCTAGAATCAATCCACACATAGTTCTTAAAAATAGTTCCCCACATCAATCAGGTTTTCATGCAGGGAAAATGTGGATTTGATATTTTTCATAATGATGTTTGGTCCCAAAACATAAGGTTTGGGCATCACTACATATCTCATTTGGAATGAGAATCAAGCCACACATAGTTATGGAAGGATTCTTGTGCAGATCTGATTCGTAAATATGAAAAGGGTGATTTTTTTATCCCAGTTGGACCCAGGATAGGAGGTATGGGCATCACTACGTGTCACATTGGAATCAGAATCAATCCATGTTTAGTTTTTGAATTAAGGTTTTTTGGGGTACCAAAATCGAATATTGTGATCTTCTCAAACACAAATTAAAATGTTACACTATTTTACATCTTGCAATGAGGATATGTAATGTACTATTTAACATCATACGGTTGAGTCAATATACTATGCAGATTAGATTCTTACATCTTGGACCATATATAGTGCTATATAGTTTAACATCCTATAGATAAGATGATATGTCATGCCTTTTAAGGTCATGTGACAAAGACCAGCTATGTAGTTTAACATCGTGAATTTGAGACATGAACCATGTAGTTTAAAATCATATAGTTAGGATAATATGCTATAAAGTTTAGAGTATTATAGATTAGACCATATATAGCACTATTTAGTTTAACATCCTACAGCTAGGATGATATTTCATTACTTTTAAGCTCATCTGAAAAAGACTAACTGCGTAGTTTAACATTATGTAGTTGATACAAGAATCGTGTGATTACATGAAATATTTCTTTAGGAACCTTTCATTGGTTGGGGTTGTAAGGAGCTCTCCATCCATTGAGATAAAGGAATAAAATTTGTTAGATTGGACCTTATGTATGGAGTAAGTTAACTCCCACTTTGGCTCAAGTTTTATATTATTTTTTTATTATAATCAGATTCCTTAGGAATAATACCAATTCTTCATGGAGGAATGAATGGAGGCAGACCTTCTTGTTAAAAATTAAACTCTATGATTTTGATGTACCTCTAAGTGATAGGGGGTATGAAATCTTTTCTCATACTATCTCTCCAATCCATATAGTCATATATGGGATTTCTCTTTCATGGATAGTCAGTCACATATAGAAATATGGGGCAATGTAAATTGAACCTCACTGGACAGGACTGCTTCTATTATTTATACTAGTGAATACAGGGTCACCTGTGTGGTAGTACAAGTTGTATTCTGGTAATCCCATATGAAATCCAAGAGCTTTTTAGGACAATACTTTTTATCTTTATCCACCATCTTATGGATTACATTTTATATGGTCTTTTTGGAGGCCTCTATATGTTCATTAGTTATTTTGTGATAGTGGGATAAATGGTTGGATTTGATTTTGTATTCTTGAAGTAGATTTTCCACATCAAAAGAATAAAAAATGATGCCATTGTCCATCAGTATTGTATGAGGGACACAAAATATGGTAATGATGTTGGATTTCATGAAGCTAATAATTCTTTTGACCCAATATGCTTTTAGGGGTATTGCCTCAACCTGTTTGCGAAAGAAATTGGTAACAGTTAAGATTTATTTGAACTAGTTGTTTGTATCTAGAAGGTATGACCCCACAGTATACATTACCTATATAGAAAATGGATAGGAATATTTGGATATATGTAGAAACTCCAAGGTTTTATGTATGAATTTAGAATGCACTTGGAAGGATTGAAATTTCTTGGTTAATTCTTTTCAATTCTGGGTCATAGTGGGACTGTAGTACCCAAACCTTCGAATTTGGTTAGAAATCCAATATCTTGAATGGTTAGCACCACAATCCTCTACATATACTTCTTTCATGATAGAATTTTTCTCTTATCCATAGATACATCTAAGAAGGGTTCCATCATATCATTATTTATAGAGTACTTTTTGGTGATTTTGTTCATCATAAAGAGTGAAGTTGGTTTCTCTCCACCAAATTTTCTCTTTCTCAGATTTGTCTTATGGGAGTACTTTGTTCTAATGGAAGTACGTGATTGGAATCATCTACCTAGTGATAGGACCATATGGTTTATGGATAGGAAAAACTTCATTAATATCTTCCTCTCTGACTTGAATTAAAGGTAAAATCCTTCGGTGATGTGTAATGTCGATGACAGTTTTATCCTAGTTTAGATCTTCCAAAGTCATAGATGCATTTTCCAATGCATTTATCTAGGAATTTAGTGATCATGGTACATGATTCAATTTTGGATCTAAGGGGAATTGTTCCATTAATCCTGAATCATAATTAAGAAGGAAGATTATATCTTATTTTCTAATAGAATAATATTTGTTAATCTAATTAATTACAAACACTGAATCTTCTTTCACCTCTAGGTGGTCCAATGGTATTTTCAGTTCTATTTCAAGGCCTGAAATGAGGTTCTGGTATTCTACCTCGTTATTTTTCATAGCCTTATGATAGTAAGAAGGAGTAATGTAAAACTACCTTAACTGGGGAAATGAGAAAATTCCCTAACCCAAATTTGTTGAGCTTAGGGTCTTCTATTCTCTTCCTCATTGGGATCCTAGATGATCGGTAAAAATAGATTTCTCACATTTGGGGGTTGTATTTAATAGAAAATATCTCTTCATCAGGTAGTTTAGTATTCAACGATGTTGTTTCTGCAGATAGGTATTCTGTAATAAAATATTCCAAAGCTTATCATTTTAACCACCTTTGAAGGTGAAAACTTTATATCAAACTAATATAGGATAACTGACCACCGTTCCAAACATCCTATCAATATAGCATGACTGAGGATATATTTGAGTGGGTTATTGCAAGAAACCAAATAGAACTTATGGTGTTGTGAGTAGTGTTTTAGTTTTTGAACCACATTTATTAACATAAGGCATCTCTTCTGGATATTCAAATAATGAGTCTCAGCATCGATGAAGGTTCTAATAAGATAATAGAGGTCGTTTTTATTCCCAGCATCATTCTTTTGTGTGAGGAATGCACCTAGTGATCGCTCCAGGACTTTCATATATATAATTAGTGGATTTCCCTCAATGGGTGGCATTAATACTTCTTAGATCAAAAGATATTTACTGATATTTTCACATGCTTCTTAACAGTCTTCATTCCACTAATATGCAACCCCTTTCTTTATAAATTTAGTGAAGGGAAAACACTTTCTTGTGGGGTTGGCTGTAAAGTACAAGATTTTGGCGAGGTTTCATTAAATTCCTCTCAACTCTAAGATTTCAAGGAGGAAACATACTAAGGATATCCTTTTTAATCTCAAGGACAACTTTAATGTCATTATAGCATATGACGAAGCCAAAAAACATTCCTGAGGTTACCCCAAAAGCACATTTTAATGTGTTCATTTTCAGGATATTCTACACTAGCTTATGGAATATAGTATCAAGAACAACTAGGTGGTAAAAATATTATTAGGAATTAACAACTATATCATCAATATATAATTCTAAAAACTTCCTCAGTAAGAGTTTGAAGATGCGATGCATGGTGTGTTGGTATGTGGCATTGGAATTCTTCAAGACAAAGGGAATTAAACAATAGAAGAATACTCTCTAATGGGTCTTAAGGTAGTGGTTTCTTTATATTCATATCCCATATAAATTTGTTTGTACCCTAAATATCTATCTATGAAGGAAAAGGCTTGATAACCAGTTATTGCATCAATCAGTAGTTTTGTGATTGGAACTGGGAATTTATCTTTTGGATAGTTCCGATTGAGATATCTAAAGTTTATGAAGACCCTATTTCTCCCATTTTTATTATTTATTAGGATGATATTGGCTAGCCATTTTAGATACTAAACTTCCCTAATGAATTCATCCTTGATGAGTTTATCCAATTCAGCCTCAATTTTGAAGGCGTGAGTTGGTTGTGTCCTTATGGCTGCCTTTTTATATCCCTGATAGCCTTATGGAAATCCCAAGTGGTGGGTGGCCACCTAAGGATCAAGTTATGGAATCTATGTGGAATTTTAAGTGAAAACATCCATGTGTTGCTTCATGAGGAAGGTATATTCCTCTTGTTCTTTGGAAGTCATGGTTTTACTAATCAAAGTGGGTCATAGATCTTATTCAATGCCTAGATGTATTTTCTTAACCTCATAAACTATGGTGGAGACACCTTATTCAAATAATGGAGGGGCATCCCTTAGGTCTTACTCTTCTTCCTCTCCATCATTATTTACCTATTCTACCTCTACTTGGGAAGTAGGTGATGAAGAAACTTTCTCATTTTTAGGGTATAAGTTGATATTTGGGAACTCCGAAGATAAAGTAACTACTTCCAACTCGATTAATGGTGTGGGGCCTTTTGGAGCTATAAAGGGGGTATGAGGGACTGAGAACAGAAAACTTCATTTTCTCCCATTATCATGAAAACTTATTCTATACTAGCTGACAGAAAATAGATTTATTGAATCTCATGGGATGGAATGAATATATTTTCATCCAGTCTTTCATTACTGCTCAGAGAGTTGACAACTTCTCATGTGGTTTTAGATTCAATTGTCATGAATGACATCACAAAATTAATTGGATGTGTGCTTGAATTCAGATCCATATCTTGAATTTGGTCAATGGGAATCACATTCTTTACACTGAGTTTCTTGAAAGTATTATCCAAAAACATCTATAAACCATTTAGGGAATTGATTTGAGTGACATTTTTAGTCACAGATAGTTTCTCTTCCCACTAATAGAATCATGCATCAATGTACTATGGTTCATAAGATTTAAATGGGGATTTTTCACCAAGAAATTGCCTAATTTTATCATTGATACAATATTTAAGGTATTGGTGGTATGATGATGGGATGGCCTCATGCTGTTGTATTCAAGGTCTTCTCAAAAAATTGTTGAAGTTCATATCCTACCAAAAAACCATAAATTATGACTCATACATGAGATATCTGAACCGAGTCTAAGTTTGATTTTTCCAAGAGGCTTTTTCTCATTATTTTTATAACTTTGTAGAATTAAATTGTAGGGGAATAAGTTAGATTCATTGAAACCCATTTGATTAATTTTTTAGATCAGAATGAGGTTGACTACTGACCCATTGTCAATAACGGATCACTGGATATCAATTCCATTTATCATTCCAGATATATACAAGTGTCTAGCATGTCCTTTTATAATGGAATCCTTTTCCTGGTCTGTGAAAGAGTTTATTATGTGAAATTCCTTGGGATTATTCTCTACACAATATACTTCAGTAGTAGAAACATTGAATTAAAATTATTGGGGGATTTACAAGGCCTTTACAAGTGCTTCTCGAAGGACTTTTGATAGGCTCAAGGCATCCAAGATTGACAAATTGGTTGGTACAAGGACTAATTGCTTCAAAATATCATACTTATATTCCAAAGATCTATGCTTCCCAATATGGGGATTCTCTTTTTCAAGTGATTTAGGAATTTAAGTACTTTATGTGGATGGATTAGTAATTGGAACATGAGATGAAAAAACTTCTCCTCTCAATGGATTAGTTCGAATAGGTTTATTTACATGTCGAGGCATATTAGATAATGATGGATCCTCTAGCCGGTATTCTAGGATGATCATATCAGGTCAGGACCTATAATGTGTGGAGGAACTTCCTTGCTCCTGTTGATCTCACTAGAGATCTCTCTAATGAGTTTCATCTCCATAGATGGTTTGACTAGGGACGCAGTTAGAGTAGTGACCTCTAGAACAACTGTGTCTTCCCCTTCATCCTAGAATCTGATGACCTCTTCCCCCATTACCCCAATAAATCATAGGTAAATTGTACTTATAATTACACTCATCATCTGATAAGGGATCCATTAATTGAATAGAATTAATGGAACCGAACATCAACTCCTCATCTGATAGATATTCTACCAAGTGGGTTGAATTTTTTTGTATCATTTGATGGGGCAGTGACCATTCTTCTAGGACTATATGCATGAAGTCCTATAAATTCAAATACAACTTGGGAAATTTCATAGGCTTATATTCATGTGTTTTCTTCTCTCTCTTCCAGTCATGTTGTTTTTTAGAAGACTGGATTTTATAGGGTTGAGATGCCAATGAAGTTTTTTGTGTGGTTGCGGAAGCATTTGAGGGAATAATCATCTCTTAAAACTATTATCAAAGGATATAATGATTCTAGTTGACCATTTTTATTACCATCTAGTCATTGAAATTATATGTACCCTTATTGTTAACTTTCCTCCATTCATTTTCCTCTTCTATATCAATGGAAGAAACAAATGCCACTTGCGTAGGTAGCTTTCCCATCTTCACTTTCCCATAGTCCAACATATTCTATAAGATGTCTTTGAAAATGAAAAATTCCTGGATGTTGTGACCTAATGCTTAATGGAAGGGGAAATAGTTCAGGAGATCTTCTTCACCATCATGGATGGTCTTCTTGGGATTTGGAAACTTGATCAAGTTGTTCTCCAATTCCAACATAAAGTATCCAGGTACTTGGTCATTTCAAATAGAATAAACCTTGTTCTTCATCTACTCAAACTATTTTCACCTCTTATCTATTTGATTATCCTAAATAGGTGGGAATTTTTTCCGACACTCAGGAGGAATAACCCCATGATATGGTGTAGGATTTGGATTGGGAGCGGGTATAGGGGTCTACTTAAATGTAATAGTGGTGGCCTCCAATTTCCACATTCTCTTTCCTTGAGCTTATAGAATTACTCAGGACTTATATTTGGTTTGTGCAATAGAGTCTTCTACTCTTTGAGAAATCATGGAAAGGTACTAAAACACCCTATATATTTCATAGGGATTAGTGGCATTTACAACTCATAGAAAATATTCTTTATATCAATGGGAAACAAGTCTTATTAAGGAAGTGGTAGTTTTAAGGATTATGTCAATTATTTCCACTGAGAAATGAAATATGAGAACCTTTCATTCTCCCACTATTTGTAGTTTAAGAGGTCGATAACTATTGTCTTTTGTAGCATTGAGAAAAACTAGAACAGAAACATCTGATGGAGGTATTCCCACCTTGTAATTGACTGAGTTGGAAAACGGGTGAACTATAAAAAGGTCTGTCATTATAGTGATTGCATGAAGCACCTAAGTTTCACTACCTCCTATTATTCTGGGGTCCCCAATGTGGGATCACAGTGAGAGATTAAGTGCATAAAATTCTACTCTAGGTCTCCCAATCTATTAAAAATTAGGAATATAGGGTTCCCAAAGTTCATCAGGGGAAGATTCATATCTACTCATTCGGGGGTAAGGCTTCTTTTCTAGTTTTACCGGTGTGCATCAATCCTTTATGGTTTCCAATTGAGTCGTTAATGGATCAATAGTGTTCATAATCCCTAAAGGAATTTCTAGATGAGTATGATCTTGAAGGCCATTTGTGGAAACACTGATGGTATCTGTCATGGGTAGCCTATAGGAGCAGACATGTAAGGATGCACCTGGCCTTTTTCTAGTTGTGAACCCAATAGAGGGAACTCCCAATCAGCTAATGTGAAATCCAAGTATATTGGTGTTTTGGTCCCCACATTGAGAAGATGTTCCAAATCCACTTCATCCATTGCAGAAAACCCTCTTTACTGAGGTACTCCAGTTGCGAGTGCGAGTTAAAGATCTTATTGTAGAACATATACTGCAGGAAGGCTACCTCGAAGTAGTTTTATATTTATTCTCCTCAATTATTTCATCTCTTCATCTAGTTGATCAAATATTTTATCAATTGTGAGGTTTCAAACCTTTTCAAGGAGTAGGTGAGGTGAAAACTTACCTTTTCCCATTTCATTGTTGGGTTCTCTTTGCGGAGGTAGTGGATGAGTGGTTGAGGGAACACAAAGATTTAGGGTGAGTCTCTGGTTCCGGGTATGCACACCTCTTTCAATTGTTTCAGTGTGTGCCACATTATGAACCAAAAATTCCTCCTCTAGACCCTCCTTTGAATTAGACTCATGTCCTGTAGGGTCTTCAGGGGTGGTGTTAATGACATTCACTGATGCATAGTGCATTATAGACACCTTATCAATGTATTGGTGAGACTGCCTTTTTATATGCCCTCCATGAGGCCTTGTTCTCTCTTTCCTTGATTCTCTAGGATCTTTTTGAAAAACGGTGATCTGAAGGTAATCTCTAGATAGATCAATCATGTGCATTCCTAATGAGGATATCGGATCATGGAATGGGAAAAATTGGGAGGATTCATTATGCAGCATTCTTTCTAATCGGTAGAAAAGTGAATTTCACTAAGTGGTTATTATGGTGGAAAAACCCCCAGTCTTGAGGTCTAGGGTTATTCTTGTTTCACTTTCACTACTCTTTGGGCATATTTTACTGACCTTTATGGTTGTGTTAAAAAATCCACTAGCTCTGTAGGCTAGGGTTTCTCCTAAACTATTATGGCTACTACTACCACAACTACCCTTCTAATTTTACAAAGTTTTGTTCAAACATGGGTTGGGTGCATCATTTTTATGAAGATGAATCACCCTCTTTCAAATATCATTGCACTGTTTCCAAAATTTATGCTATCTAAAAACTTAATTCCCATAAGTGGGAGGCTACCCTTATATTTTATAATGTCTAATGAAAAAGTATTTCAATAGCCTTCTCTCTTCTAGACCAACATTAGTGAGAGTTGGTTGTTTTGGGACCAAGTTGGATGGAGAAGGTAGTTTGAAGAGTTAACATTTGCAGAGTGTTGTCTTTTTTTGTCAAAGAAGATAAATCAATTCACTTAGTAAAGGACTTGAAAATAGACGATGCTTTGCTGATATGTATTTCACAAATATCATGAGTTAGGAGAACTTTTGATGCATGCCTTATGAAAGAAAGGGGAGAAACGATGCTTCATGTCATATTTAGTTTTGATTGGAAGGAAAGATTCTAGTAGAAGGCAGGGAAAGTTATAGTACTTTCCATGGAAACTCTGATGATGTTAAATATGGTCTATCAAAGGATATATATCACGATAGTGGAATTCATGATGAAAGTTGAAGAATGGTTATGGGATGCAGTGAAGATAGAAATGACAAAGGAACATACAATCTGGAGGCGGCACAAAAGAACAATTTAAGGTGGCACTGTTTTCCAGTGTTGGCCAAATTTTTGGGCTTGAAAATCAGAAAATGAAGAGATGTGTTTTTAGAAAAGGGAGGTGCGTGAAAAAGGAAAGAGGTGCATGAAATATTTGTGTGGTATGCAAAAAAGGAAAGTGGTGCTTGAAATATTTGCATGGTGTGCGAAAAAATAAAGGTTGCACGAAATATTAGTGTGGTGCGTGAAATAGAGGAATAAAGTTTTTCACGCAAGAGGTGTTTCGAGATCAGAAGCTCAAAAATTAGAAAATGTATGAGGTGCACAAAAAATTAAAGCATTTCATGAAATATGATGTTGCGTGAAAGTGTTTTTACCCGTATGAAGAGGGTTTTATGCACGGATTAGTGTTTTTCACATAGGGTTAAAAAGGCCTATAAATACAAGGTGAACCCCTCTCATTTGTTAAGGCTCGACACTTATAGAAAATCCTGATCTCTGAAGTGTGAAAAATTATATGCTAAGTGAGTTGCGCAAAAAGAAAGAAGATTGTGTGAAAAGAGGACAGCTACACGAAAAAGTGAGAAGTTTCTTGAAAAGTGAGAAGTTGTGTGAAAAGTGAAAAGTTGTGTGAAATATGGAAGTTGCGCGAAAATGTTTTTTCGCGTCAAAAAGGAATTTTTACATGCAAGTCATTTGAATTATATTCAAGGTACCCTAAATTTTGTGTGAAAATGTTTTCATATTCGCACGTATTCAGTTGTGTGTAAGATAGTTCTTACCGGCTTCTAGGTAAGAAAGTGAAGATTTGCACTTCAAAGGATACATATGTTCAATTGTAAAGAAGCACTAAAATACTTTAATTACCTATTTGTGCTAATAGGGTGAAAAGACACTTGAGGATTGTTTTACAAGTGCTACATGAGTGTAAGTGTATATCCTACTCATTTTATTCCACATCAAAGTATTGTTTTTTAATGGATTGTGTGGTACTGGATTGTTTACATACCATACTAAGGACATAGTTGCTCTTGTTGAGTAGTGAACCTTGTAAATATTGTGTTCATGTGGTTGTGTGTGTTTAGTAGGGAAGAAAATCATTAACATGAGTCAAAGGTTGTTTCAAAAATAAGGAAACATAAAAAGAAAAAGATATCACTGATTCACCCCCTCCCCCTCTCTGTAATACTTACTTCCTGACTGGGAACTTCAGGTTGAGGCCTATTTTTTATTAATATATCATCATTTGTGAAAAGAATTCATTATTTGAATTTGGACTGAAGTTATGACATTTCATGATACCACATTCGGCAAGATTTTCCATTTCGGGAGCATGGTGAAATGCAACATTCCATGTTTACCCCATCCTATGATATGAACACCGGATGGGGCATCTGTGATCACCAGTCGTAATCTTTTTAATGTGCTGAGTCATGCATGTTTAAGGGGATATTTTTGTTTCTCAAACTTTAGATATCATTTATCCAGAAGATACACCAAGTTAATTTGGCCTTGCATCCCTTTTATTACCTTAACATGACTTCAATACTCATCATAGGGTAATACATTTGTTCTCAAGTGGTGAAGAGTGTTCCATATATTGATGTGGATGTAGCGCGCACAATATTCCAACAACACCTCTAGAATTCTGTATTGAGGGGTGAATAAAGGCTAGAAGAATATTAGAATATCATATTTAGCTATATTTTTCCTCATGCTAAGCCTGTCATCTTCATCTTTTTCTAGATGCTCCTCAACCCAATCTAACCAGAGCGGACTCTTTCCTACCACTTTATCATAAGTAGTGAGATTGGTGGGGACTTCCTCTATTATGTTGGAAGACAAGAAATCCAAGGGTGGTTTGAATAGTGACTATTACATTGGGTTATCATCCAACTGAGAACTAATTTCACTTGTAAATGAAAAGGCATCATACATGACTAGCCTAATTTTCCCAAGTGTCTCACGGTTGGAGGGTTTTCTCATCACTACATTTCCAAGGGGATGACTCTTATGATGAATTGAAATGGTGCTATGGATAGAACATTCACAATGAATTTTATCATAGGGAGGAATACTATGCTAGATTATAGAAAAGAGAAGATCCTCTTTCTATTTGATCTTCTAGACACACCAAGGGCTATCATGAATCTCATCAGGAGATGGGTTCGAAAAATCAATCAAACTATGGAGATAAAGCAATCCTTCATGATGAAATGTCTGGGGAGGACCTTAAGAATTACTAATACTATTCTCATAATTTTGTAACAGGGGAGTATGATCTTGATCTATGAAAGATAAACGTATGAGGTCTTCGAGAACTCTTGAATTGAGTAGAGAGGTATTGTATATTAGCTCTTTATTTTCCAACTATCCATGGTGAGGCTTCTTTTGGATTCCCTATTTAGATTGACTGGAGCCATTTTTTGGGGAAAGTAGTTTTCAAGAATGGAAGCTTGCTTGACTAGCTCTTATGTTGCTGCCAAAATTTTCTAACAAGTTTTCGGAAATTTGGTAGGGGTTTATGCCTACCTTGGAGTGGCTATTATAATAGGCCGATTACATCCTTTGGGAATGGATGTATATTCCCGATCAAGTTGTATGTATATCATGAGGGATTTTTTCTCAGAAACCTCCTAGGTGGGAGTAGAGGTATATGTCTACTCCGAGGTGACATGTTTATGAGACTCCACATTTGTGGGGATAGATTTGTGTGTTTCTCCCTCTTTCACTATATTTATTTTTTTTATGATGTCCTGGGAAGTTTGTAGGATGTGGGTATGGATTTTAATCTACTCTTTCACCATTTTTCAGGATATTCTTGATGAATTCAGCGACTAGAATTGGGATATATTCCCATTACATATTAGGTGTAGGGGTAAGTTCTTTCTCCTGTCCCCAATTTCCTACCAATGGATACTGAAAGTACTTGGGTGTGGAGAAAAAGAGTTGGGTCTACCCCTTATTCATCACTGGGACTTTCTGATTGACTTCTCTAGGTACTGCCAGATGAGGATTCTAGTAGGCTTAATAAATGTAGGTTGTTGTGTGTGTCTGCTCATAGTTTTGTCACAAAATTTGGCCAATGGGATTCTCCATACGTTGCTAAACAAATTGGCTAGTAGGTTTGGTTGGTGAAATTACATGTGTGTTCATGCTCGATATATGCCACTAGATATGAATGGTGGGATTCCATGTATGCTTCCAAGCAAATCTGCAAGATTTCTAAATTAGAGTGGGTGGGTGTATGTATAGCATCCCAGCCTTTTCTTAAATTACTATTAAATAATTTTAAAGATAAACAACATAATAATATTACACAGAGAGGATCCAAAGGTTTAGTGTCTTGGGAAAACTAGGACCGTACATAACAATTACAACATCAAGCATAAACATTTATTTAATTTCTTATTCTCTAGATTCTTATTGGCACGTGTCCTATTCTTAGTACATGTAGCCACCTGAAGATATACATAAAAAGGGGTGATCTAAAAGCCTAGTAAGAGGATAGATAAAAAGTATATATCACGGGGTGAGCATAATCATGACATAGGCAAAAGATCTTGGACATGAGAGGAGCATAAATAAAAGACTTGAAATGTGGCAATGCATAAAAATGAAACATCATGTCTTAGTGGTTAACTACCACACATACTTTTGAACCAAGATAGCATATTTTTCACACATAATTTCACATTTACTCATGAGATTCATCACTTTACTCAATGCATTGGAGCACTGTATAATTTCAGGTGCACCCGTCACATTCAAACATTCATATTGCGCTATATAATTCTGGGTGCACCCGTCATCTCATAATATTATCATTATCATGCATTCCACATAGAACATATATCAATAATGAACATAACTAAACCATGGTAAGGAATGGGTTTCATATCAAAATAATACATTCATAAGCTTTGGGTTCCCAAAATAAAGAGGGAACAACATACTCGATACAAGAACCATCAACCATGAATGAGAGGTAATAGTTGAGTTCTTAAAAGAAGAGTTCCTTTGAAAAATATTTGGATTGACATAAACTTCATTAGAAAACATTTATATCTTAGAAAATGTAATATAATTCTGAAAAATTTATTTTTAAGAAGTGACCATACCAAATTGGAGTGAAAGAGGGAGAACCCGAAGAAAGAAAATTGGGTTCGAGATTTTCCACTTACCTTGTATCTGAATGCTTCCTCCTCTTTAATGTCCTCTATAATGAAAATATATTCATTAATTAGAAATAAAGAACCTTTTTTAAATTAATATGGTTCATTATGGTTTCATTAAGTGATTTTATGTGCCTTTGGATGAGTTATAGAGTTTAAAAACATTATTCGAGAATGTTTGTTTTTATGGTTTTCTTGAGTGGTTCACTTGTATTCTTAAATTGATGTTTGGATAGAACATGGGTAAACATCCATGAACTGATATTACATGTTATTAATGATATTATAGGATACTTTATTGTTGGACTCCTCATGTATTAATCGTGTTTTAATGATCACAAATCTCAATAATAATCACAAATCTTATTAATGATCACAAATCTTATCCATCATGTGTATTTATGTTTCTAGTTATCTCGTACTTGATAATGGATAAGATCAATTCATTTTATGCATATTACTATTTAAGTCTGAATATAATTATTTGCCTAAGTACAAGACATAGACACCGTGAACAAGAACACTGTGATGAAGCAGACACCGTGAATTCTAAGTCTCAGACACTATGATCATGAGACACTGTGACCACGAGACACCGTGACCATGAGACATTGTGACCACAAGACACCATGACCACAAGACACTGCGACACAGTAAGCCTGACACTGTGAAGCAAGATACTAAGAACATACACCGTAAGCCAGACACCTTATTTTCCTAAGTGCCAGACACAGTTATCAAGGCACAGTCATCAAGGCACCGTGAATCCAGAAACTATGAGCAAGGCACCGGAAGCCAAAAACCGTAAGAAAGCCACCGTGAAGGAGACACTGTGAAGGAGACACCGTGAAGGAGACACTGTGAAAGAGACACCGTGAAGGAGACGCAGTGAAGACACAGTGAAGAAGACACCGTGAAGAAGATACCGTGAAGGAGACACCGTGAAAGAGACACCGTGAAAGAGACACCGTGAAGGAGATACTGTGAAGGAGACGCCATTTGCATAACTACTATGACACCGTTTCCTAACCTATTTTGTCATTTTTCTATTTAACTTTTTAATGGTCATATTTGATGCCTTTAATGCACTGACATATTTAATGTTTATTTGTAGCCATAGTATGAGGTACGAGGTACAAAATACATGGAACCTGTCGGCTAACACTCATGCATTCGAAGATAAGGAGAAGTGTGCCCAAGAGGAAGAAGACACACGCGACTACTCAAGAAATGTGATTGCACTGTACTAAACAGAAAAACAAGCAGACAAGCATGACCACAAAGAAGAGATTGCAAGATCTTCAAAGAAATAATTGTCTCAGGCATGAAATCCCAATCTACTGAAGAACACATGAAGAACACTGGAATTCAGAGAACATCTTTACTCGTGAAGAACTAAAGCTGAATCGCGACACTCTGTTTTTCAACACAAAAACCAGAAAAGGACTCAGAATCATTTTTGCTGAATCGAAGGAGTCTAGATCTGCACTACTAATCACTAGAGCATTCTTAAATCATATCTACTCTCTCTCATTGATTTCTTTATTTTACTTTTGAGAACTGTGTGTACTCCATATATTTTACACACAGACTGACTCCTGCACTGAACTGGAGGATTTCAAAATCCTCACACCAAATTCTTTACCCTTGTTTACCCACGACAACTATGGAAGGGGTCCCTATGTGTCCTGGTCATTATTTTACCCACAACAACTGTGGACGAGGTCCCTGTGTGGCCTGGTAAATATTTTTTTTACCCACAAAAACTGTGGATGAGGTCCCTACGTGGCCTGGACAGTCCATGTACTATTGTTAACCCTGATCCAGGGTGTCAATCAGAGTTTATTTATATAAACTGCTTGGTGTCAGGTGATCACCAAGTGGAGTGGATTAGGTCTCGGCTTGAGACTGAACCACTTGTTTTATATCCATTGTGTTAGTTTAATTTAGTATTCTCTATTTTACTACTTACTGCATAATCCATAAAAACACTAATTTCACTTTGATAGTTAGTCTTGGAAAGAAGTTATATCTGATTTTTCTTAGTATGATAACTTTAAAAGTAATTTTAATAATACCAATTAAGATTACTGAGAATTAATAAATCTTCTAAGAAGTTTCTTAAACAGTAAAACTCTTAAAACAGTATAACCTTGATTAACTGGTCTATCTCTATTTTTTGGGAAATCATTATTTGTTAAACTATTATTCTTTTAAACAGAAATTTTTATAGTTACTCAATTCACCCCTCCCCTCTTGAGTAACTACTCTGACCAACATTTGGTATCAGAGGATTCTTTGTTAGGAATCTGTGTAATTTTATTCAACTGTGATTGTAGTTGTACTTTAAATATCGGTAAATTTCTGTTAATTCTAAATTTCTAACTCTTTTAAAGTAATTTGTTAGTATGGAAAATAGACTGGAAGGTGATATTACCAACAGGTCGCCCTTCTTTAACGGCACAAATTATTCCCAGTGGAAACTTAAGATGAAAATTCACTTAGAGAGTATGGGATTTGACATCTGCACTACTATAGAGACTCAATATAAGATTCCAGAAACTGAAAGAACAACTTGGGATGAACCTACTAAAATAGCTTACAATAATAATTTTAAAGCTATGAATGCTCTGTATTGTCCATTAGAAGATGAATAATTTAATCACATATCTTCTTGCAAAACTACATATGAAATTTGGGATACCTTGGGGGTTTCTCATGAAGAAACAATCAATGTTAAAGAAATGACATTGAACACTTATACTATTAAATATGATAATTTTAAAATGAAGCCTGATGAGCCTATCTCTAACATGTATCTCGGGTTCTATGAAATTTTCAACACTATGAGGTCCCTTTGAAATGTTGTTCTAGCAAAGGAACAAATCATGAGATTACTGAGATGCCTGCCAGACCGATGGAGAGGCACATCTGTCTCGATTAGAAAATCTTGCTATATTGGTACTTTACCTGTTAAGGAATTAATTGGTAAGTTAATGATGTATGAAGAAGAACTCAAGGTAAACAAGGAAGAGGATGATGAACCAAAGAGGAAGTCTGTGGTATTTAAGTCTACTGCCTCAAAGAGCAAGGACAGGGAGAAATTTCACATACCTACTGAAAGCTCGAGTAGTGATGAGACTGCATCAGACAGTGATGCAGAGATGGCTCAGATAGCCAGGAGATTTAAGAAGTTCTATAGGAAGAATAAATTCTTCAGAAAATCAAACTACAAAGGTAAATATGACAACAAAGGACACTGGAAGAAAGATTGGAAGAAAGCTGATAAGAGTGATGAAGTTGTCTGCTATGAATGCAAAAGAAAATGTCACATAAAAGCTGACTGTCCAAAATTGAAGTTCAAGAAGAAAAATGACTACAAGGATAATAAGTACAAGAAGGCAATGAAAGCAACTTAGACTGCTTCAGAAGACACTTCAAGTGATTTTTTTTCTACTAAGGATGAATACTCTCATAAATCTAACATGTGTTTTATGAAAAACACATCAGAGGTAACAATGGACACTCCTGTTTTGAATTCATATTATTCTAAAATTGATTCTAATTCTGAATCCGAAAACATGTCTAGTGAGGAGCTATTTGAATACTGTAACATGCTGGAAGAAACCTGTAATGAGCTTAAGGACCAATAAAAGACCTTGAAGAAACATCATACTTTGACCAGTTCTGTTAAATCTTCCCTTGATGTAGAAAAAGAAAAGAATGCTCAATTACTTAAGGAAAATACTGAACTGAAAATGTCTAACGAGAAACTGATAAAGGACTTATAAAATTTCACAAATGGAAAAGACACACTAACTCAAATGTTAGGTAAACAAGTGGCACCAAAATATACCAATGGAATAGGTTATCATCCTGGAAAGAGACAGATCACTAAAACTAAATTTGTTCCTAAATCTGGATAGAATACTGCTAGTTTTAGTTCTATAAATTCATATGCTTCAACCAGTTATTTACATTGTTATAGACCAAATAATGTCTATCTTTCAAAATCCATTGATTCTGTGAATTATATGAGACCCATAAGAAAAATCTGGGTACCTAAAGCTTTGATTTCTAACCTGTTTGGACCCAATAGAATTTGGGTACCAAAATCATTTTCCATCCAAACCTGTTTTGTAAGAGACCTGCTTAAAAAGTTCCTGTAGGAAGACATAGTACTTTGACTGTGGATGTTCAAGACACATGATAGGATACTTCTCATATTTTAAAAGTTTAATCAAAGTTGATGGAGGCTATGTCACCATTGGTGATAATTCTAAAGGAAAGATCATTAGCCTAGGCTAACTTGGTAACACTAGATCAGTTTTAATTTCTAAAGTTTTATTTGTTGATGGATTAAAATACAACTTGTTATGTATTTCTTAGTTATGTGATGATGGCTTTAATGTTAAATTTGAAAATGATTCTTGTAATGTTTTTAATTCTAGAAATTCTCTAGTATTTTCTGCCTTGAGAAATGAAAATGTTTATGCATTTGATTTGAATTCTTTATCCGAACAAAATGTTACTTGTTTAAATGCTTTTCATAAAGAGTATTGGCTTTGTCATAGAAGATTAGGACACCGCAATATACATTCACTTAGAAAACTGACTAGGAAGAACTTAGTTAGAGACTTACCCAAACTTGAGTTTCCAAATGACAAAGTTTGTAATCCCTTTCAAAAGGGAAAACCACACAAAATCTCTTTCAAACCAAAAAAGAAGTTTCTACTTCTCAACCTCTCGAATTGGTTCACATGGATTTGTTTGGACCATCTAGATTTTCTAGCTTAAATAGGAAGCACTATGTTTATGTTCTAGTAGATGATTTCTCTAGATATACCTGGACCTTCTTCATGGCTCACAAAATTAAATCCTTCTCTTACTTTACTATGTATTCCAAGTCTGTAGAAAATCATAGTGGCCTTAAAATTAAATCTTTACGAAGTGATCATGGCTGTGAGTTTGAAAATCAAGAGTTTGAATCCTTTTTCTCACAAAATGGTTATAATCACAATTTCTCTACCCCTAGAACCCCTCTATATAA
This sequence comes from Viscum album, assembly GCA_963277665.1. Classification (NCBI taxonomy): domain Eukaryota; kingdom Viridiplantae; phylum Streptophyta; class Magnoliopsida; order Santalales; family Viscaceae; genus Viscum; species Viscum album. The sequence continues at coordinate 1,679,883,949 of OY728133.1, forward strand.
TAGTGTTGTATAAAGAAGAAATAGAACCCTGCAAGAAATTTCTAGAACAATGCTCAGTGAATATGACTTACCTATTTACTTTTGGGTTGAAGCTGTTAATACAGCATGCTAAATAATCAATAGAGTATTGATTAGACCAATTCTCAAAAAAACCCCATATGAACTCTAGAATAATAGGAAGCCTAAGGTTAATTACTTTAGAGTTTTTGGATGCAAAGTCTTTATTCTAAGCACTAAGGATAATCTTGACAAATTTTCATCCAAAAGTGATGAAGGAATTTTCCTAGGCTACTCAATATCAAGTAAAGATTATAGAGTATTCAATAAGAGAACTAAAAGTGTGGAAGAATCTATCCATATCAAGTTTGATGAAACAGATCCACTTGAGCCTAGAACCATCCTAGAAAATTGGAGGATGATGTATCTAATCTGAACATCAACTCAAAATCCTCAAATACCTCTGTGTAAGAATCTGTGAAAACTTCCAATTCTAGAAATTCTATGCAATCGATCCAAAATGAACCTAAATCTATTGATGAACCTGAATTAAATATTCCCTCTTTTTATAGAAAGGTTAGAATCCTTAGAAACCATCCCTTAGATGTTGTTGTAGGAGAATTAGAGAAAGGAACACAAACTAGAGCTTCTCTTAGAAATCAGGTTGAACATCAAGCCTTCTTGTCACAGCTTGAATCTAAAAACATTGATGATGCCATCAAAGATTAATTTTTGGGTAATTTATATGTAAGAAGAACACAATCTGTTTGAAAGAAATAATGTTTGGAAACTTGTTGAAAGACCCAAGGACACTTTTGTCATAGGCACTAAATGGGTGTTTCGAAATAAGGTAGATGAAGTTGGAAATATAGTAAGGAACAAGACTATATTAGTTGCACAAGGCTATAGTAAAGAAGAAGGAATTGACTATGAGGAGACCTTTGCTCTAGTAGCCAGACTTGAGGCCATCAGAATTCTACTTGCCTATGTTGCACATCTGAATTTTAAATTATTTCAAATGGATGTTAAGGGTGCATTCTTAAATGGGTATATAACTGAGGATGTTTTTGTTGAAAAACCCCTTTGATTTATAAACCCTCATTTTCCAAATCATATTTTTAAACTATCAAAAGCTTTATATGGTTTAAAACAAGCTCCAAGAGCTTGGTATGACCGATTAAGTACTTTTCTTATTTCCAAAGGTTTTGCAAAAGGAATAACTGATCCTACCCTCTTTATAAAACGAATTTCTAATGATGTTTTAGTTGTTCAAATTTATGTAGATGATATTATTTTTGGATATTCAAAAACTTCATTATGTATTGATTTTTCTAAAATGATGCAAAACGAATTTGAAATGAGTTTAATGGGAGAATTAAAATTCTTTCTTGGATTTAAAATCTTTTAAAATAATGATGGAATTGTTTTGACTCAAAATAAATACACTAGAGATGTTCTAAAACGTTTTAGATTGGATAGCACTAAAAGTAGTGACACTCCCATGAGTACCACCTGTAAGTTGGATCTTGATGAAGATGGAAAATCTGTTGATCAAACCACTTATAGAGGAATGATTGGAAGTCTACTCTACTTAACTGTTAGTTGTACTGATATTATGTTTAGTGTGTGTATGTGTGCTCATTTTCAAGAAAATCCTAAAGAATCTCATTTAAATGTTGTAAAGAGAATTTTTAAATACCTCAAGCATACACCCAATTTAGGACTGTTATATCCTAAAGGACAATCCTTTAAACTACTTAGTTATTCTGATGCTGACTTCGGTGGCTCTAAGTTAGATAGAAAGAGCACATCTAGAACATGTCACTTTTTAGGCAAGTCGCTAGTATCATGGTGTAGTAAGAAGAAAAATTCTGTTGCATTATCTACTGCAGAAGCTGAATACATAGCTGCTATCAGTTGTTGTGCACAAACTTTGTGGATGAAACACACATTACTAGACTATGGATATCAATTCAGACATGTACTAATAAATTGTGACAACACAATTGCTATTAACATCTCAAAAAATACTGTTTCACATTCTAGGACAAAACATATTGATGTAAGACATCACTTTTTGAGGGATCGTTATCAAAAACATGATATCACCTTGGAATTAATTGGTACTGAATATAAAATTGCTGATATATTCACTAAACCATTAAATTATGAGAGATTATATTACATCATACATGATCTTGGCATGATCAATCACAAATAGATATCTTACTGGTCTTACTATTTAATATTATACTATATTTTACTTTACTGTTTCATGTTCACGGTTTATTGGTTACTATCTCACCATAACGCGCACTCACTGTCTCACCGTAACGTGCAGTGGCTTTCACTTACTGTCTCACCATGATGATCGTTGACTGTCTCACCATGATAACTGCTCACTATCACACCGTAATGACTACTGACGGTCAAACTCTGAAAATTATTTTTTTGATTTTCTTTAAACCTATATCGCGGTAATTATTATTTCAACACTTTTTACTTTCCCGCCTTTTTTTGTGACGTTTGACATTCCAAAATGATAAAACAAAAGTGTTTCACTCGGTTCTTCACTCGGACCTCCTCTTGAACCCTCTCAACCTTGAAACCTTTCTCTTTCTCTCTTTCTCAAACCTTCAGTGGATGCCAAGGATGAAGCATCCGTCTTCATCTACTCTTAAGAATTTTAGCTCAAAGAAGAAGAAAATAGAACCAAAGATGGCACCGGAAGGACCCCTAAATCCAAAACTGGTAAACCGTAGTGTTGTACCTGAAAATGAAATTTTCCCTCAGTGGTTGTTGTCTAGAAAATCACTAGTTTTAAAAGTTTTAAGAGAAAAGGGTTGGATTGAATGGTTCTCTAAGAAGAATAGACCTATTTATCCAAGGTTGGTAGCTCAGTTTTATCAGTATGCATAGTTTTCTTTTGATGCTAGTGAAAGCTTTGTTGTGAGGAGTTGGATCAATGGACAAAGATGCTTGTTCTCATCAAGGTTATGGGTTGCATGCCATAGAATTCCTCATGAATGAATCTGTGATGACTATCAGAGAGATCCCCCACCTACAACTGATTTCTTTGACCTTGAGGATGCTTTAAAAAGCCTAACCGGAAATGGAACCAAGAGAAGGGCCATAACTGCTAAACTTGATGGAGAAACAAGACTGTTGTTTAAGTTTGTTCAAAATATGGTTAGCCCGAGGAAAGGTGAATTTGTTGTGCTAAAGTATCAAGATGTGCTCCTGGTTCATCTTATGAAGAATTGACATAAAATCAATTTGTGCAAATACATCATTCAACACATGTGTGAATTGATCAAGGTCACATCCAAATCCACATCTCTGTTCTACTCTCAACTGATTTTAGCAATGCTTGTTGCAAAAGGAGTGGTTGGACCCAATGAATAAATTCTTATGGATTGTGAGTACTTTCTATCTAAACCCATCATTAAGAGGATGAAAATAAACTAGAACCCCTGGAAGAAGGAATGGGTTGAAGATAATGATAAGCTCTATGAGAAGTATAATCATGTAGATTATCCAACAAGGCCAAAGGAAATTTCTGATCCTGGTTTGGAACGAGATAAAGTTGTTGATTATTCAGAAGATGAAGAGGAATAGGAAGAGGCAGCTGGAGTACCATATAGAGAAGAGTCTGATATATCTCATAGGGAAGAAGTTATTATTGAGGAAGAAAGGTCTATTATTCCTTCTGTTTTTCTTGAAGAAGAACCTCCTGCCCCTAGAGCTGTTGTTAATCTGGAAATCCAATCTGAGGCTGCAAGAGAATTAGTTGTCCTAGAATCTGAACAGAAATCCATGGAAGAAGTTGTAGTAGGAGAACTCCCTACTGTGCAAGAAGCAACTCAAAAAGAACTCTCTATTATCCAAGAAGCTAATCTGGAAGACCTTCCTATGGAACAATCTATTCGAGAGATAATACCCTCTACTAAAGAGAGGATGGAGATATCCTTTAGGTTGTCTTGGCAAGAAATGGCTGAGGAAATTAGAGATGAATCAGTGGATTTAGAACAAATACCTGAGCCTCAAGGTCCTGAAAAGGAAGCACTTATTGATGGGTAGGAACCTCAAAATCTTGAGACTGGTGAAGCTGAATCTATTGAAGCATCTCAATCAACTGAGTCATATCCTATGGACACTCAGTTTAAGTTCCCTAACTTCTATGATGTAAGTGAATCTCAACAGGTTACTGCCACTGGGATTGATCCTTCTTCTTTTTTTCAACCAAAATATATCACATACATTGCACTTGAACCTAAACCTAAACCTGAACCTGAACCTCAACCTGAACCTCAACCATACCTTGCACCTGTACAACTTCTTGAACCTGCACCTTTAACTGAACAGCAATATTTTGTCACTAAAGATGATTTTAAAGCCTTTGGAGACACTATCTTAGCTGGAGTTGAGAAGCTTATATCCTCTCAACCTCTTCTTGTGACCTAACTAAGTCTGGAAGATGACTCACTGCTTTTAGAAAATATTATCTAGCAAATTCAACCCAAGATGATTCATGAAATTCAAGAAGTAAGAGTTGGAAACAAGTTGCTCAGTAATGAAGTTGGAACTCTAAAATGCATGGTTGAATACCTATAGAGAGAATTGCATTCAAGATCAGAACCTTCTCTTGCTCCTCCTTATCTTGAACCCTTTGTTTCAAACATCTCTCAAGATATTGTGTCTCATATTCATCCATACCTGCTATCTTTTGATGAAAATATTGCAGAAAGGCACAAACAGTTGTTGAAAGAAATGCAAGAGCTTGTGGTGCACCTCAATAAGCTTACTACCGAGTACACTAGCTGCCTTCAAAAGGTGTTGAATTAGCTTAAGTCTCTAGCCACAGCTATCAAAGCTTCTCATCCCTCTAGTGAATCCTCTACACCTGCCTTGGATAGTTCTCTTCTCAGATCAACAGTCCAGGAAGAGATTCAGAATGCCTTCAGTGGCATTGATATGGATCCTTTATCTAAAGTTGTTAAGAACAGTGATAGAGTGCTTGACCTGGTGCAAATCCATTCCAATATTGCCAATGATGCCGAGAAAGAGATCTCTAAGAAATTGGACTTCTATTTCAATCGGATTTTCTTAAAGACTGATATGACAAATCCCTTCAAATACCTTGTAGAGAATATGAGAATACTTCCTATGACTCAGGCCTTCAAAGCTCAAGTTCAGAAGCTCACTTAGTTTACCAGATTGTTAGACAAGTTCATAGAAAATAAAGATGATTTTGAGAAGTCCATGCAGTATGGAGGAGAGATTATTACGGACTTCATTAAACTTATGATATCGTATCTTTATGTTCAAAGTATAGTAATTGTTTCTCCAGCGGCTACTGCTCTCAGACCTAGATTACCTACTTTCACTTATGCATTATCTTCAACATCCATGTATGTTGGCTAGGCTCTTAGTCAAATCAGGCTTGTCATCCTTGATCAGAAATTACCAAGAACTTCTACATCTCCTACTTTGGTTCCCTCAATCTTTGAAGGTCTCCCTTTACCTTCTCTATCTACCACTTCTATGCCTTCTTCTACATCAGCAACTGCCCCTATGGATTCCTCTTCTGCTATTGATAAAGGCAAAGAGAAGGTCAATCCTTTAAGAAGACCAGTGTTTACTACTTTTGATGGAGATGTCATTGTTTTTGTATTTATACTTTATGTTGTATTACACTCTGATTATTTTTAATGGAATGTAAACTATTTTCCCTCTCTTATTTTAACTTTTTGATAATCCCAAAAGGGGGAGAAAAGTTATATGTGTTGTTTGTTTTTCTCTATATAGCTGCATTCAATTTACCCTTTACCTGTGCTTGATTTTTAATCATCAAAAAGGGGGATATTTTTAGACTCCTCATGTATTATTCATGTTTTAATGATAACAAATCTCAATAATAATCAAAAATATTATTAATGATCACAAATCTCACAAATCTTACCAGTCATGTGTATTTATGTTTCCAGTTACCTCATACTTGATAATGGCTAAGCTCAATTCATTTTATGCATATTACTATTGAAGTATGAATACAATTATTTTCCTAAGTACAAGAAACAAACACCGTGAACAAGAACACTATGATTAAGCAGACACCATGAAGCCTAAGTCTCAGACATCGTGACCATGAGACACCATGACCACGAGACACCATGACAACGAGACACAGTGACCACAAGACATTGTGACACAGTAAGCCTGACACCGTGAAGCAAGACACTAAGAACAGCCATCATAAGCCAGAAACTCTATTTGCCTTAGTTCCAGACACAGTTATCAAGACACAATCATCAAGGCACCGTGAATCTAGAAACTATGAGCAAGGCACCGGAAGACAGAAACCGTAATCAAGACACAGTGAAGGAGACACCGTCAAGGAGACACCGTGAAGGAGACATCGTGAAGGAGAGACAGTGAAGACACAGTGAAGGAGACACTGTGAAGGAGATACCATGAAGGAGATAACATGAAGGAGACACCGTGAAGGAGATACCGTGAAGGCGACACCATTTGAATAACTACTATGACACCGTTTCCTAAACTATTTTGTTGTTTTTCTATTTAAATTTTTAACGGTCATATTTAACGCCTTTAATGAACTGACATATTTAATGTTTATTTTTATACATAGTATGAGGTATGAGGTACGAAATACATGGAACCTGTTGGCTAACACTCATGCATTTGAAGATAAAGAGAAGTGTTCCCAAGAGGAAGAAGACACACGCGACAACTCAAGAAATGCGAGTGCACTATACTAAATAGAAAAACAAGCTGACAAGCACGACCATGAAAAAGAGATTGAAAGATATTTAAATAAAGAATTGTCTCATGCATGCAATATGACTCTACTGAAGAACACAAGAAGAAAATTGGAATTTAGAGAACATCTTTACTCATGAAGAACAAAAGGTGAATTGCGACACTCTATTTTTCAACACAAAAAACCAAAAAAGGACTCATAAGAATTTCTGCTGAATCGAAGGAGTCCAGAGCTCCACTGCTAATAACTAGAGCATTCTGAACTCATATCTACTCCCTCTCACTCTCAGTTATTTCTTTATTTTACTGTTGATAAGTGTGTGTACTCTATATATTTTACACACACACTGACTCGTGCGCTGAACTGGAGGATTTCAAAATCCTCACACCAAATTCTTTACCCTTGTTTACCCACGACAACTGTAGAATAGGTCCCTGTGTGGCCTGGTCATTATTTTACCCACAAAAACTATGGAAGAGGTCCCTGTGTGGCCTGGTCATTATTTTGTTTACCCACAAAAACTGTGGAAGAGGTCCATGTGTGGCCTGGAAAATCCATCTACTGTTGTTAACCCCGATCTAGGGTGTGGATCGGAGTTTATTTATATAAACTACTTGGTGGCAGGTGATTACCAAGTGGAGTGGATTAGGTCTTGTCTTAAGAATGAACCACTTGTTTTATATCTACTATGTTATTTTAATTTAGTCTTCATTGTTTTACTGCTTACTGCATAATCCAGAAAAAACACTAATTTCACTCTGATAGTTAGTCTTGGAAAGAAGTTATATCTGATTTGTCTTAGTAGGATAACTTCAAAAGTAATTTTAATAATACCAATTAAGATTACTAATAATTAATCAATCTTCTAAGAAGTTGTTTAAACAGTAAAACTCTTATAACAGTATAACCTTGATTAACTGGGTTGTCTCTATTTTTGGGGATCTGATTATTTGTAAAACTAATATTCTTTTAAACAGAAATTTTTATAGTTACTCAATTAACCCATCCCCTCTTGAGTTAACTACTCCGACCAACATTTATGATATTAAAATTAATCATATTACATCCATGTGGATGAATCATTAGATAAGAATTAAATGATGATTATTTGGGTTAATTTGGGCGGTTTTTCAATCACAATGAACTTATTTTAATTTATCACTTAGTAATATGGCCATAAGTTATTTCTAGAACTTTAAATAGGAAATAATACATATAATAAATTTTGTTTCAACCATAAAAATGGTTTTATAACCATATCTTAAGGTATAAATGGAAGAATAAAGCATGTCGTTCTTGAAGGTGATAAATTAACACCTCACGAACAACGTTCTCTTTAATAAAATAAAAGGAAGATGGAAAGGGTGTTGGATGATATAATATCCCATTAGCATCATAAAATTACATTATATGTATAATAATGGAGTTAAAATACCATTTGGATGAAGATAGGTGGGGAGATATCAAGAAATGAACTTGAACTTGAAAGGAAATTAAAGGAGAAGAAGGAGAGAGATTACCTCTTAAATCCTCCTCTTGAGATTCTCCTTACGGAAGCTAGGTTTGGTCTTCTGATGAGACCAGAAGCTCTTGAACATGGGAGAGGGGCTAGGAAAGATGTTTGGTCAGAGTTTAGAGAAGGCTTGGAGCTTGATATGTGTAAGGAAATGAGGGTGTGAAGGGTGGTTTTTATAGTGGAGGGGAGAGGGGTTTCCTTAATATAAAATTCATTAGTTTATTAATTTCCCCTAAGACAAGAAATATTGAGTCTTGAATGATCAAGAATAGTAATTTTATCATGTGATCCCGAACCAGGTGTCCTTACATCAACATAACATCACACATGACTCTATAATTAGCTTATTTAGCTTATTTTTTGTAAATTACAATATTTCACTATTCATAAAAAATTCAAGTATTTCAGAAAAATCTCAAAAATTTACCCCAAACATTTTTTGACATGTAGAATCCAAAAATGAGGTTCAATTTTCAAAAATTATTTTCTAAATATGATTAATTTAATATTTAATTAAAATCATGGATTATTACTAAAAACAGTTTTAAAATATTCATTTACTTATTCTAAAATATAGGTGCATCATACTTTCACTTGAATATTATTTTTATACTATCATAGGTAAGGTTACTGTTAATTAGGGTATAAAACTATTCATAAGGGTATGTTACTATTCATACGGGTAAGTTACTATTCACCAAAGATTATTTTTTTTATTAGACTCCAAAAATCATCTTGAACACAACCATGTATGTCAAAATTTCAAAAATTCCAAACACAGAAGTGACAAACTTATGTTTAAAGGTCACATATCACTTAGTAGTTCATTATGTTGTGTTTTCATGTTATTTTATGACATAATTATAAGAATTTAATTTCCATTGAAAAACTTTGGGTTGTTACATTCTTCCCCACTTAAGAAATTTCGCCCCCAAAATTTCACTTTACACAAATAGGTGAGGGTGTTTCTCCTTCATTGACTCTTCTGGTTCCCAATTTGCTTCCTCAAACTTATGGTTCCTCCACAACACTTTGAAAATATGGGTTGTCTTGTTGCATAGAACCTTATCTCTCCGATCTAGAATCTTTACTGGTTGCTCCCCATAGGAGAGATCATCTTCCAGCTGCACCACCTCTAAGTTTAGTACATGTGAGGGATCAGGTATGTACTTTATCAAGAGTGATATGTGAAAAACATCATTAACTCAAGCTATATTCGATGGAAGTGCAAGCCTATAGGCCACAACTCTTATGCGGTCAAGGATCTCAAAGGGGGAAACATACCTTGGGCTTAGCTTCCCTTTCTTCTTGAATTTCATGACTCTCTTCCATGGAGATATTCAAAGGAAGACTTTATCTCCAATGTCGAACTCCAAGTCCCTTCTACGGTTTTCAGCATAGCTCTTTTTCCAACTTTGAGCAACTTTGATGTGTTTCTGGATGACTTGAACCTTCTCTGTCATCTCTTGAACAAGATCGGGTCCATGTAGCTTTCTTTCTCCAACTTCATCCCAACAGGTTGGAGTTCTACATCACTTTCCATAAAAAGCTTCATTTGGAGTCATCTGAATACTCAAGTGAAAGCTATTTTTGTATGAGAACTCAACCAATGGGAGAGGCTGATCCCTTCCACCTTTGAATTCTAGAGAGTAGGATTTGATCATATATTTAAGAATATGAATAGTTCTTTCAGACTAGCCATCAGTTTGGGGGTGATAGGTCTTGCTGAAATTTAATTCAGTACTCAAAGAATGTTGAAGGCTCCTGTAGAATTTAGATGTGAACCATGGATCACGGTCAGAAACAATTGAGAGTGGAACACCATGCAGTCTCACCACTTCCTTCGCATATATCTTTTCAAGTTGTTCAAGTGAGAGATCTTCCCGAATAGTGATAAAATGGGCAGTCTTGGTGAGTCGGTCAACCACAACCCATATCGCATTATTTCTCTTCGACGTCTTTGGGAGACTCGTGACAAAGTACATAGAAACATTTTCCCATTTCCACATGGGTATAGGAAATGGCTGCATCCTACCTTTGGACTCTTGTCGATCAGCTATAATTTGCTGACATACCAAGCACCTTGATATCTATTCTGCAATCTCCTTCTTCATGTTATCCCACGAGAAGTGTTCTCGGAGATCACAGTACATTTTGGTACTCCCAGGATGGATAGAGAATATTGATCTATGTGCATTATCTAATAGCTCCTTCTTTATCCCAGGTGATGAAGCCACACAAAGTTTCATTCCAAACAGAATCACACCACCATCATTGATATGGAACTCTTGTATCTTCCCTTCCTTTACTGCATTCACCCTTTTTTGTATCTCCACATCATCCCTTTGTGCTTCCTTAATCTTCTCCCGGATGAATGGTTGCGTAATCATTTGGGCAAGGTTGGATGGATCCTCTGCCCTTATGATTTCCAAATCCATTCTTTTCATATCTAAGAAGATAGGGTCTTTCTCAATCCATAACATGGATAGATTAGCGGGTTCTTTTCTTCTTAGAGCATCATCTACCTTGTTTTCCTTTCTAGGATGGTAGTAAATAGAGAAATCATAATCCTTTATTAGCTCTAACCATCTCCTTTGACGCATGTTGAGCTCCTTTTGTGTGAATATATACTTTAGGATCTTGTGTTCAGTGTATATGTCACACTTCTCACCATAATGGTAGTGTCGCCATATTTTCATGGCAAAAATCACGGCTACCAGCTCTAGATCATGTGTCAGGTAGTTCTTCTCATGGATCTTCAACTATCGTGAGGCGTAGGCTATCACATTATCATTTTTCATGAGTATGCAACCCAAGCTTTTCTTTAAAGCATCACTATATAACACAAAACTTTCTCCACTTTTCGATAGTGTGAGTACAGGTGCCGTGATCAGACTTCTCTTTAGCTCCTTGAAGCTTCCCTCACATTCTTCTATCCAGACATAATTTACCCCTTTCCTTATTAACTTAGTTAGTGGGATTGACAATCGTGAGAAGTTTCTCACAAAATTTCAATAGTACCCAGCTAATTCAAGAAAACTACGGATTTCTATGACATTAGATGGCCTGGTCCATTCCTCAATCGCCTTTGTTTTTGAAGGACCCACATAAATTCCCTCACATATGATCACATGTCCCAAGAACGTGACTTGTTTCATCGAAAATTCACACTTGCTGAACTTGGCGTACAACTTCTCCTTTGTCAAAGTCACCAACACAAGTCTTAGATGTTCTCCATGTTCCTCCTTTATCTTGGAGTAGATGATAATATCATCAATAAACACAACCATAAATTTTTTGACGTAATGTCTAAAGACTCTATTCATCAAATCCATGGAGATTTCAGGGGAATTAGTAAGTATAAAGGGCATCACCAAAAACTCATAGTGCCCATACCTTGTATGGAAGGTAGTCTTCTGAATATCTTCTTTCTTCACCTTTACCTGATGATATCCAGAACGAATATCCACATTTGAGAAGTATTGAGATCCTCTTAACTGGTCGAACAATTCATCAATCCTTGGGAGAGGATAATTTTTCTTTATGGTGATCTTGTTGAGTTCCCGATAATCAATACACAGTCGCATTGTTCCATCCTTCTTCTTCACAAAGAGCACTAGTTCACCCCAAGGTGATGCACTAGGGTGTATGAAACCTTTGTAGAGATTCTCTTTTAGCTGATTCTTTAACTCCTCCAGGTCAATAGGCATCATCTTATAGGGACACTTCGATATAGGAGTAGCTATGGGTATGAGTTCAATTGAGAACTCTACCTCACGATCTAGGGGAATTCCGGGTAACTCTTCGAGAAATATATCATCGAATTCCCTCACGGTGGTCATTTCCTCAAGGTTGGAACTTTCCTTAAACTCAACCATTTGGGTGAGGTATGCTTTTTCATAGGGAATCAACACCCACACCATTGAAGGATTTTTAGAAGGAGATTCATGATCTTCCTTGAATTTGTAGAGGAGCATGGGATGGTTCGGAATATGAAAAGATATTTCCTTTTCCTATCGAATTCCACCAAGGGAAGTATTACAAGATTTTTCAGAAGAATCTTCCCACATATGCCAACAAGAGAAGAGTCAAACACTTGGGTTGCAATGATTTCACCACTTGGTGTTTTTACAGATATCTCTACTTCAAGGTTTCAGGGCTTCGATTATATAGTTCTAGAAAAATTTCAAGATATAAATGAATGCATAGAACTAGAATCAAATAAGACTTTTGGAATTCTTGAGTGAATAGGAAGTGTACCTTTTACAACTTCATTATCATGATCCACCTTTGTAGTAGTGATGGCATAAGCCTTCCCTTGTTCCTTTGGCTTTTGTGCTTGTTGATGTTGATTACCCTCGAGAACACGAGGTTTAGTGCACTGACTTGCATAGTGCTCTATCTCCCTATAGTTGTAGAATTGAACCATAAGTGGTTATCTCCATTCTTCTACCACATTCTCCTTCCTTTTCATGTCTTTTCGACACTCTTGAGAATTATGTCCTTCTTTTCCACACTTAAAGAACTTCCCCATCCCCTTGAGGCAGTTCCCATAGTGCAACTTCCCACATTTTTGTCATGTGGGTTTTTGAGTTTTCTTCCCACTTTTGTCATTAGATCATCAAGCTTGAAACTCCATATTTTGTTTCTTATCCCCATAGCCATGAGACCATTCCCCAAACTCCATCTCCACTTTGAGGGCACATCGAACAAATTATTCATAACTCCCAAAGTCTCTAATTGCAAAAGCCTTTTGAAGGTGTGGTTTTAATCTACTAAAGAATCTATAAATTTTTCTATCATTTTTTATAACAAAACCTGAAGCGTACCTTGAAATCCTTTTGAAATTCGCTTCAAAGGTTGTGACAGATTCTCCTTCTTTTTGCATGAGCTCTATTAATTCTTTCTCCATCTTCGTACGAAGAGTTCATGGGAAATAATAATTAAGAAACATTATCTTAAAGTCTTCCCATTCCATCTCTTCAATTTCCTCCCTTGGCTTGGTGTTCTTAATCAAATCCCACCATTGATCGACCTCTCCATCTAGACGATAAATAGCTAGAGTCACCTTCTCCATCTCAAAACAGTGAAGCATAGAAAATATCTTCTCCATGGAGTTGTCCCACTGTTCCACAACTAGTGGATCGGAAGATCCACTAAACATCAGTGGTCGTTGCCGCATAAAACATTCGATAGCCATTTGCTCCATCTTTGGTGTAGGAGGATGTTCCCCATTATTATGTTTATTGTTCATAAACTGATATAATTGGGTGAAAATCTCCATGAAGTTTTGAACTCCACCTCCCAAATCATGGGGGATGTCATTCGGTCAATCGTTGCATTGGCCCTCACACGAGTTGTTCTCCTGATTTCTCCTGGTTCCCACCATTTTCTAAAATAGAAAAGGTTAGAACAAAACATAAGTAAACAAGTCATGAATAACTTATTCATTTAAACAATTTATACCAAAAACATAACATATTGGATCCATATGTAAATATTCTTGTGTGCATATTTGTACTTAGTCTCATGCTATATATTTTCTCTAGGGTTCACTAATCCAAATTCCCAAATTAACTAAACCTTTCCTCAGATACCAACTATAGCATCCCGGCCCTTTCTTACATTAATATTACATAATTTTAAAGATAAACAACATAATAGTATTACACATAGAGGATCAACAGTTTTAGTGTCTTGGGAAAACTAGGACCGTACATAACAATTACAACATCAATCATAAACATTTATTTAATTTCTTCTTCTCTAGCTTCTTATTGGCACTTGTCCTATCCTTAGTAGATGTAGCCACCTTAAGATATACATAAAAATGTGTGATCTAAAATCCCATTAAGAGGATATATAAGAAGAATATATCATGGGGTGAGCATAATCATGACATAGGTAAAAGATCATGAACATGAGAGGAGCATAAATAAAAGACTTGAAATGTGGCAATGCATAAAAATGAAACACCATGTCTTAGTGGTTAACTATCACACATACTTGTGAACCAAGATATAATCTTGTTTACACATCATTTCACATTTAATCATGAGATTCATCACTTTACCCAATGCATTGGAGCGCTGTATAATTCCGGGTGCACCCGTCACATTCAAACATTCATATTGCGCTATATAATTCCGGGCGCACCCGTCACCTCATAATATTATAATTATCATGCATGACACATAGAACGTATATCAATAATGAACATAACTAACCCATGGTAAGGAATGGGTTTCATCTCATAATAATACATTCATAATCTTTGGGTTCCCAAAAGAAAGAGGGAACAACATACTTGATACAAGAACTACCAACCATGAATGAGAGGTAAAAGTTGAGTTCTTAAAAGAATAGTTCATTTAGAAAACATTTGAATTGACATAAACTTCATTAGAAAACATGTATATCCCATAAAAGGTAAGATAATGATGAACAAATTATTTTTAAGAAGTGAGCATACCAAATTTGAGTGAAAGAGGGAGAACCCAAAGAAAGAAAATTGGGTTCGAGATTTTCCGCTTACCTTGTATCTGAATGCTTCCTCCTCTTTAATATTCTGTATAATGACATTATATTAATTAATTAGAAACCCAGAACCTTGTGTATATTAATATGGTCCATTATGGTTTCATTAAGTGATTTTATGTGCCTTTGGATGAGTTTTAGAGTTTAAAAACCTTATTCTGGAATGTTTGTTTTTATGGTTTTCTTGAGTGGTTCACTTGTATTCTTAAATTGAAGTTTGGGTAGAACATGGGTAAACATCCATAACTGATATTACATGTTATTAATGATATTATAGGATATTGAATGATCTTATAATGAATCATATTATATCCATGTGGATGAATCATTAGATAAGAATTAAATGATTATTATTTGGGTTAATTTGGGCGGTTTTTCGATCACAACGAACTTGTTTTAATTTATCACTTAGTAATATGGACATAAGTTATTTACAGAACTTTAAATAGGAAATAATACATATAAAAAATTCTGTTTCAACCATAAATATGGTTACATGACCAGATCTGAAGGTATAAATGGAATAAGAAAGCATGTCGTTCTTGAAGGTGATAAATTAACACCTCACGAACAACGTTCTCTTTAATAAAATAAAAGGAAGAGGGAAAGGGGGTTTGATGATATAATATCCCATTATCATCATAAAATTACATTATATGTATAATAATAGAGTTAAAATACCATTTGTATGAATATTGGTGGGGAGAGATCAATAAATGAACTTGAACTTGAAAGGAAATTAAAGGAGAAGAGGGAGATAAATTACCACTTAAATCCTCCTCTTGAGATTCTCCTTAAGGAAGCTAGGCTTGGTCTTTTGATGAGACCAGAAGCTATTGAACGTGGGAGAGGGTCTAGGGAAGATGTTTGGATAGAGTTTAGAGAAGTCTTGGAGCTTGAGAGGTGTGAGTAAATGAGGGTGTGAAGGGTGGTTTTCATAGAGGTGGGCATAGGGGTTTCCTTAATATAAAATTAATTAATTCATTAATTTCTTCTAAGACAACGAATAGTGAGTCTTGAATGACCAGGAATAGTAATTTTATCATGTGATCCAAAACCAAGTGGTCTTACATCAGCAGAACATCACACATGACTCTATAATTAGCTTATTTAGCTTATTTTTGTAAATTATGGTATTTCACTATTCATCAAAAATTCAAGTATTTCAGAAAAATCCCAAAAAATTTCCCCAAGCATTTTTCAATGTGTAGAATCAAAAAATGGAGTCCATTTTTCAAAAATAATTTCCTAAATATGATTAATTTAATATTTAATTAAAATCATGGTTTATTACTAAAAAGAGTTTTAAAACATTCATTTACTTATTCTAAAATATAGGTACATCATACTTTCACTTGGATATTATTTTTATACTATCATAGGTAAGGTTACTATTAATTAGGGTATATCACTATTCATAAGGGTATGTTACTCTTCATAAGGGTAGGTTACTATTCATCAAAAAATTATTTTTGTTTTATTAGACTCCAAAAATCATCTTGAACACAACCGTGTATGTCATATTTTCAAAATTCCAAACACGGAAGTGACAAAATTATGTTTAAAGATCACTTATCACTTAGTAGTTCATTATGTTGTGTCTTCATGTTATTTTATGACATAATTATAAGAAAGTAATTTCCATTGAAAAACTTTGGGTCGTTACAGTATGTTCATGCTCACAGTTTTCCACCAAATTTGATTGGTGGGATTCTTCAGAGGGGAAAGAGGTGTGGCCCTACTCTCTATTGAACAGTTGTTTCCCCCAATGGGCTATCTTGGATGCTCGAGTATAGATGACCTAGACCGGGCTACTGTGGATAGTACCCTCATCATGTTGAGGGTTCACTACAGCATGGTGTTGATAGTGGTGACTTCTAGTAGGATCCCTTTGTAATGACCCCTGTGCCTTCTAGACAATGTCATATATGGAATCTTGATCTACCTCCCTAAAATAAGGGAGGTACTATTTGTTTTTTTTTTGGGATAAGATCCCTGGAGGGCATTTTGGGCAGCCTCCAAGGTTGGGATGGTACCATTCTGACAATACACTCATACCAGTGCATTTCAGACCCAACATTGAAGATGTTGGGTCTATGATGATGTACTCTACTTAGATGAGGACTCAGCATGAATGGTAGTTAGGGAATACATATATGATAATTGTTATAACACTATTTGGATTGAAGGGATATTATATTGGAAGGTCCTGAAATATAGGCAACAAACATAAACAAGACAACCCCATCAAAGCAGCAGCTCATTAAACGAACATATGTATGATTGATTGTCTTGATTTTCCCTCTTAATTTTGAGAGTGAAAGGGGTCGAACAGGTAGGTGAGACAATCATCTTGGTTAAGGATTCATATTGGGCACACCATTTTTTTCATCCTTTAATTCCATGTCTGCTTAGAATGGAATTTTTGGTATTTGTGGAACAACCTTCACATAAAACACCTAAATGAACGTACCTTTTGGGTGGTTTCTAATGAGGTTTATTTATGGAACCAGAAACACCCAATGGTTCTATATCCATGAGAGACCTTCTTTCTAAAGGCAGGTTCTCATTGGGATATTTGTCCAGTGATACTTGAGAACTCACATTGGTCGAGGGGATGGGAGGTCGGGCTCATCACACCCTTTCTGGGGGAATTGTTTCCTACTTGAGGAATCTCTTATAGATTAAAGAAATATTTGGGAATCATTCATTAATTCAAAAATATGACATGGGTTACCCTTGAATTAACAATTAATTATTATCATATATGGTATTTAGAATCATCTGTATGTATCTTAGGTTCTTTGTCAATGAATATATCTATATGTATCTGAGGTTATCTATCAATGGTACACTCTTTTTCACTGATTGTAGATTATCTTACCATCTTATTGTGATTTAGGTTTTGAGCCACATAGTAAGACCTCTATAGTGAATCATCTTCTAGGGAGTTGGGAGTTATTTTGATGTTGGTTTCATACCCATAAAATGGGATTTTCACATATCCTTGTGAAAGGAATCAAAAATCACATAGTTTGGATCCACTTAATGAGGAACATCATACCTTTTAAGTTTGTATAATAAGGACCAAACCATGTAGTTTAACATTATATGAAAAGTATATCTAGGTGAAAAGTTCCTAGTCAAATTTTGATTTGGGACTTAAACTGAAGCGGCACACAGAACCTGGAAGTTATGTAGGCTTCAAGTTAGATAAGATTCTACTGAGAATGTGGCCCATAGAGAATTAGGGTTGATTTAGGGTGTTAGGTTTTTACCTCAGGGAGGCTTCCTATATATCCAATTTGTATGAGAATCAAATCCTAGTTAGTTATTTTGTGAGGACCCATTCCTAAGGAGCCCTCTAAAGGTTTGTATCATGGGGGAGTAGGTCCCTTTGATAGGATTAAGTGGGGGATTATTCCTATGGGTAATTCCCTAGTTCAGTTGGGGAATACACTTGGAATGATGCCCAAAAGATTTTGGATATCATGGATATCATGATCACCACCAACCTCTAAGCCAACGTGATTCATGCTCGGTTTGGGAAACAAGAGGAGGTGGTACATCCAATAAACCACACAATCTTATTTTCCCTAAGGTTAGATACATGTACTTGAGGACCCATGCCTATGGAGGCTCTCTAAAAAAGGTGAGAGGAAGATCTATAAAAGGATTCTCTTAAAAAAAACATGCATCAAACTGTGTGGATTTTATTGTTATAGATAACCTCTAATCCCACATGAGTCATGCTTAAATGTAAAAAAGAGGAAGTGGAAGATCTGGTAAACCATGCGATTCCACTTTCATTGGGGGAAGAGGTCGGGGAGACGGGAGAAGAATAAGGGTCTTTGATGTGATTATTCCCTCCCATCGTTATATCTAGGATATTCATATAAGACTACCCATATGGATACATCCCATTAGCTTGGAGAATGAGGAAGGAGTGAAGTAGGAGAGTGCCTATAATAAAGGATAGGGGCTTAATCATAGAGGGATTCCCAAAAACAATTCTTGAAGAAGAGAATAGGATATCATTCCCTATCAAAGGTAAAGGACTGGTGTGATCCTCACCCTCCCCACTTGGAAAGGCCCCATGTCATAGAGATAAAAAGAGAAGGAAATGTTCATAACCCTTTTATCTGAGACTAAGAGTTCCTTGACACTACCTCTAGGGTTAGGGTCCTCATGATCAAAGGGATGCATACTCACATGTACCCTGATGACCCCACTCATTAGGTGGGACAAGTTTGGGACATCTGTGACTGAAGGAATGCATACTTAAATGGGAGACACACTGATGTACCTCCTACCATGGTCTTGAAAATTGAGAGGCTTCAGTGGAGGTTTTAATTTGGTTCCCCTTAGATGATGAATCCAAATGATGATGAGCCCTTCCATTGGTGGCATGGGAGAGGGCTCAAAAAATGGGGTCTCACACAACATCTGTATTAGAGATAAAAGTTTCTTTAAGTAGGGCATAGGAGGAGTTGGACGTGATTCACATAGGCGATCTAGGCCTGTGTGATAGAGATTATTTGGTAAATGGACCACTTTGGATACAACACTTTAGTGAGGCTTTATACTAGGAACCATGGGTCTACTTAGGTGTCCCTGGATGGGTCTAATGTTTGTCCCTTATTAGGGAAGGGGCCTTCCATAATTGGTTTTACATTATGGGGAAATAGGGTACTCACATAGGTTTCTTGTATTTCAGACCTTGTAGAGAATTTGAACCCAATATCCCCCTTAATTCCCCTTTTCCCTGGGTTGTAAAGGAATACCTGAGGGATTTAGGAGTAATTGGGAGAAGGGGTTGCACAACTAGAGCTTCAAGGATTCTTTTAATTTTTTAGGCATAAAAATGAGGATCCCTATTTTCCTATATATAGGAAAATAGGGAACCCTGGTTGAAGGAGTTACCCCGCACAGGTCCATTTCGTAGGTACTCAGCGCAGGTACTTTGCATAGGGGTGGTCAGTTCATCAGTGTTACATAGGGGGTTTGTGTGAGCCTTCTGATGTGTAGGGGTGTGCATGAATTTCAACTTGGTAAAGTTCCTATAATTCTTATTTGGTTTCATCATCTCACTAACGTTCTTGAGTTACCCTTCATAAATTTTTATCCCACTTGAAAAGATAGATTTTAAAACACGAGCTCCAAAAATCCATTCAAGCTTCTAAATATGCATAGGAAAACATAAGGAATACATAAAATAAGTAGTGAGCTAAAAATATCAGTAAGGGAATAAATATGATAAGGAGACATAATATTTGAGTCAAAGGTATAACATGATATCATAAAAGATAAGTAACATGAGTCATCACATGGAATAATAATATAAATAACATGGTATCATAAGATCATGTAATCATAGGTAATGTGGAAGCAACAAAAAAAATGACATAAACATAAGTCAATACTAAATTCCTATAAAATATCACATGGTGAAAAATGTCTCATAATAGATTGGGTTTAATTCCTAATCCCATACATGGCGACTCATGAGGCTATAACATTACCTAATGAATTGAAACGTTATCTGGGATCACCCATCATAACATGTTCAAAATATATGTGTTCAATATAAATCAAATCGATTATAATAAATAAAATAATAATTACCCATAGAAATAAAAAGGGTTGTATAATCATTCTTCATATCATGATCAAAGGAAATTTTATAATGAATGCATTTTAGAAATAATCATAAGACATGTATTTCCCCATAAAATAAAGGGATAATAAACTATGTATATATATGAGAGACATATATACATAATTTAGAAGCAATACATAACATAAAAGGTTATTATCAATGATGAAGATACTTTAAAAACATTCTTGAGAAAAATAAACTTTTCATTTTGATTAACATTAAAGGATGTCATCTTAGATGAAAAATGAATTTCAAAGATCACATTGAACATTTCTTGAGGTAAATACCCATTCCATTTTAATAAAAAACTTATTTAAAATCTAAAAATTTCTCAAAAAATAAATAAAATATTTTTTAAAATAAACCTTTAAACATAAAAAGTAAGCTTCAAAACATTGAGTGGTCATGATGGTGGAAGAGTTTTGTTCATGCTGAATACGTTTAAAAAAACTATTTCTTTCACATTTTTGTAAGAAAAGTAAAAAAATGTCTTGTTTAAAAAATAAAAGGAATATTCCCTTTAAAACATTTTTAAAAATACAATTAAGAATAAAAATTATTTTAAACAATCATAGTAAAAAATTGAAAATATTTTTAGAAAACATGAATTTGGAATAAGAAGGATTTTTATCAAAGGGAGAAATAAAGTTGAATTTTGTTAAAAAAATTATCAATAATTTTAAGTACCAAAGAGATGAAAATGGTACTCTTACTTGAAAACTTCTTAAATAACTATAGTAGAATAAAACTAAGAGGTTTTATTATATAATTATCAAATAATTTCCTTCAATGGAAATTAAA
This sequence comes from Viscum album, assembly GCA_963277665.1. Taxonomy (NCBI): domain Eukaryota; kingdom Viridiplantae; phylum Streptophyta; class Magnoliopsida; order Santalales; family Viscaceae; genus Viscum; species Viscum album. Next base: position 1,679,905,243 of record OY728133.1, read on the forward strand.
TCATAAGTAATCCCAATTAAAATAAGATTGAAACATAAACTCTTACCATTTTGGTGACTTTTGAATCATAACCTCCCATGAATGAAGTAAATAAATTATAACATAAAATTTAACAATATAGGAAGGATTAATTACATAGTATTTAAATAGGTAGTATGTAAACCATTCAAATGAAATTTGGTGCATAAAAGAACATGTGTCACAAAGAAGTAAGTTTGAGATGAAACCCTTACAAAGTTAATATCATTAAGGTGAGAGTTAATAAATGGGGTGATTGTGTATAAAAAATTTAAATATAAAAAAATAAAAGATTAAAAATAACATAGACATATCAAAATTAATTTCACATATAATTTTTATATAATATATTCCATAAAATAGTCGTACAACCCAATGAATGGAAATTGAGTTAATAAACCCCTTACCTCGCACTTCCCTTTAGTTAAGCACGCTTTAACCTCACGTATAGCAGTTTAAAAAATTAACTTATATTATTATTTATAATATCATATATGATTCTTTTATAACATCTTATTACCTATTCATTAATAATTTTTCATTTTCACTATTGTTTCGGGTGTTAATTTCCTTTTTTTCTCTTTCATGTTTCATCGTGAAATTTGTGAATCTTGAAAATATATTATAGATCCATAATATATAGAATTATATTAATGTTATAAATATAATTTTTTTCATTAGATAAATCTTTATAATCATTATTTAATTTCAAACATGGATAATGAATCGCATCGCTTCTTGGAGACTCTAAGTCGTACATATCTACGAGCAGCATTATGATTTCTTTAATGGGTGAACGAGTAAGGAAGTGGAGAGTGTATTAATTTTATATAATAAATATAATGTCATATATATCATTTATATACATCAAATTATTCTTTTTTAACCTTTCATGTAAATTTTTTCTAAAAAATGAATCACATCACTTCACAAGGCGGTAGTCCACTGTACACGCGAACGATGTTATCATTTATTCAATGGATGATAAGGTAAGAAATTATATGATAAAATTATTTTATATAATTATTAATATTTCATAAATATCATATATAAACATAAAATTAATTTTTATTACCTTTCATGTAAAGCATAAGTGAAAAACAAATCACTTCACTTCGCAAGGTGGTAGTCCATCGTACACACGAATGACATTATCACATTCTCTATGGAATGGAAAGTAAGAAGTTATATATGATATTATAATTAAATATAAATAATTATATCATAAATATCATATATAATCATTACATATATCATTATTTTAATCCGTAATAAGAAGTGATGTAAAATGAATAACGTCGGTTCACGAGGCGGTAATCCGCTATACACAGGATCAACGGTTTCGTTTCCCATTTGAGGGAGGAGGAGGTTGTAGGTCATTAAAATAAAATAATAACATATCATTATATTTAATATAATTATGTTATTTTATCATAATTTTTTAATATTATTTAAATGAGTTGGAAAAATAAATAAAACAAAATACTCGATTAATGATGTTACCTATTATTCAGACAACTTCTTTTGATTTGCACCAAAAGCCTTCCTTGGTTGAATTTTTACCAAAAAAAATAATATATGATTATCGGAAAGAATTTATTAATCTATTTGGGTATTTATTATCTAAAATAACTAGTTTTGTAAGTGTGTGAAGGAGATGAGAGGTGGTGGCCTTTTATAAGTGGAGAAAGGACACACATAGAAATTTTGAAAAGAAAGAATTCCACCCACGTTTTTCTCTTGAAAAAAGAATAAACAATAGACCATTTTAAAACCTTATAATATATAAGGTATAAATATTAACATAAAATTGTAATTATACAACTTTTGGGTTATTTTTTACCCTTATATATTTAGTTTAACCCCTAGTAAACCCGTTTTTACCTTAACCATGGTAAATAATTTTTAATATTTTCACAATTAATTATGGTAAAACATTAATTTAAACTTATTATATAATATAAATTATAAGGATTAAAAATATGGAATCCATTTTTTCAAATTCAACACACTTATGTGGAAGAATTTAATCTAAAATTAAACTTGCATACATGTCAAAAATATGGTTTTTCCAAAGAAATTTTTTCAAAGGTTTAATAGTTTTTATATCATAATTTAATCTGAAATTTATTTAAATGGCCTAAATTAGAAAAATTATAAAATAATTGAACTAATTTTACTTTAATACCGATTTAAAATATAATTATCCCTTTTAAATAATTTAAATGAAAATGAATATTTTAAAAAAAATCGTATTTTTCACTATTAATCAAAAAATAAACCTTTTTATAAAATTATCAAAAATTTACCCAAAGATAATTTTAATATGTATATTTAAAAAATTTATTTTATCTTATAAATTAAATTTTCTAAAAATTTTAAAAATTAATTTCAAATTAGGTGCGCAAAGCGTGATTAGTCTGTCTTTCAGAAAAATAATGTTTTTCTGAAAAAATTTATTTCTCTTTAAAATGGTTCTTATTTTATTTATTATCAATATATAAACATTTATTTGTTTATACATGTGTAAAACATAAGTTTCATAATTTTTTTATTCATATTTATACCCACCAATTAAATATTTAGATTATAATGGTCATGTTTAAATAATAATATTTTAATAAAGTATCATGTTTCATTTAGAGCTTGTGTTGTGTGCATCGAAAGATATTGAAGATATTGATTTTATAAAATATCTATATATATATATATATATATCTTAAATTATAAGGGTGTTACATTATCTTATAATCATGGTGTTTCATTTCTTATATGTTATCCAACATAATGTTCATCTTTTAAAATATGGGTGTGTTACAGGTTCATTTTTTTAAAGTGTTAACAACAACTTATGTTGAATTTTCTCATATAAATTGTTAGTGTAATTTTACTCAAATGATTCATATATGGTTTCTTCTAATGGTAGGTCATGTGGATCCTGGTTTAGGAGGTTTTTTGGTGATGGAAATATATTCCCTTAGTCAAGGGATACATAGGAACCCTTAGTGGTTCAGCGTAGGAATTGGATGTATGAGGAATGGTATGTGGGTAGGAAATTATTTCCTTGAGGATATAGGACCCTGGTGGGTTGTAAATGGATTCAATTATTTAAATTTTCAATAAAAAACTATATGGTTCTTTCCCATATATCTTCTTATTGTCACTCTACTTATCTATAACAAGTGCTTTTGTAGAAGCCCTGGGGGGTTGGAGGTTCAACTATAAGATCTATTAGATTTATATCCAAAAAAATTCATGATTCACTTCATGTATCATAGTGGAAGCATTGGTCAATTCTTATATTAATTGATATGACATGTGTGTGGTGCATGGTTGTGCATTTATCCTTGTCATGGGTGAGATACCTTATATTGTTCGTTGTGACTGACATGTGTCTGGGCATGGTTAGTGGGTTAGGCTCATGATATTGGGTTATATGAGATGTGAATCATTAGATAATGGGTCAAGGTGTGAAAATTAGTTTTACAGGAGTGTGTATCCATTGGGTTTGGGTGAGACCGAGTAGGATTGTGGGTGAGAATCTAAGAGTAGTTCTTGGTGTATCACTTTTCTTTTAGAGGAGTAGAATGGGTATTGGAGAGAATTTTAGTAAAATTATAGTTGTACAATATATAGTTCACACTTGGTTAATTTTGTGATCATTTAGGTTGTGAATCAGTGAAAAGGCCTTGTGTGGGTCCATTGATTATTTCCCAGGTTGTGGATGAACCCAAGAGGTGTGTCATTGATGGTGGTTTCAGTTTAGGGAGACTCTCAGAGTTGGGTGATCATTTCATTTGGTGATATGTTCAAGGATATGGTGACCTAAAGTTATGTTCATTGAAGGATGTCTCTAAATGGTGATAGACAACATCAGTGTTAGATCGGGGTACCAAGGTATGAACAATGGAGTCAGTCCCTGTCAAGGATTGAAAAAATGGTTGAGAGTGGGGTTGATGAGGCCCATTTTGGGTCATCCATTGAGGAGTGATGTAAGGGAATCTATATGGTGGGTTGTATACCATTTTCTATTGGAAAACATTTAACACAAAGAAAATATTTTATTAAACATCATTAATGATGCTCTGGTGATCTAGGAGTGAGTTCTAGTGTTGATGTTTGGCACTGGAACTCTGGTATAAGTGGGGAGTACATGTCTAGTCAATGTTCTTGATAATGTATAGAGTGTGGGCCACATAGAATGGGTGCTTGGGTTATTTTGAGATGATAATTATACTCTTATGGTATGGATAATCATTTCAATCATGGGTGAATTGACCTTATGTCAAATGGGTTGTGTTTGTAGTGAGACTAGTCATGGGACATAGAGGTGACATCAGGGTACTAGTGTGAGGTAAGATCCAGTAAAATCTAGTTCCATGGGTAATACCAGATTGGAAACTCAGATCAATATTTGGTTGGAGATGGTGCATTGGGATCATACATGAGCTGGTTTTGGGATAATCTGAGTTCAATTCAAATTGGTGATCTAATCATGGAAGTAAATTTCGATTTGGGATTAGAATTTGGTATTAGTTTCTATATAATGTTACGATGACTCCAAGTGTTAAGTAATCATGATTATTCATAGATGTAGTGCATTGGTGAGTGAGGCTAAACATTTTTTAATGTTGTGTATAGGAGGTTCAACATATATTTTGCAGTGATTTTGTATGTGGTGAGGTGGAAACCACATCGGGATAGTCATTCAAAGTGCGGTTGATAGATCAGTGCACCAATAGAGGTGCATTTTCAGTAGTCTATTCCAATATTGGGAAGAATTACCATTTGGAATAGACCTTGAAAAGGGTATTTTTATAGTGGGGAGCACCATAAACATCAATACAAAATCGATAAAGACATCATGGTATTTTGGGAGAGACAGGAATAGTGAGTGTCATATTGGTGTTCATGTTGGTGGTAAGTGGGTTGCTTGGCTTCTGACGCATTATATGTTTTGGGTTTTGAGTTGTGAATTGGAATCATGGTTGAGTGATTTTAAATAAAAAAAATTTATTTCTCATTATTTAATGACCAAGGAAAGTTAGGGGACATGGTCTGAGGATTTCCCCGACTTCTCAAGGATGATAAGTGTTAAAGTGGGGAGTTTGTAATGACCCATATATTTCGAATTGTTATGTTTTGAGAGGAAATTTGAATTTTTTTTATTTATTTTATGGTTCAATTTAAGAACTAGGATTTATAATATGATTTTTATATTTTGAACATTCTAAAATGATGTTTCTAGGTGAGATTCAAAGTTTGGGAGGTAGCCTGAGGGTTTGAGGAAGGACCAGAGGAACAATGGTAGGCCATGTGATACTGAAATTTTTTAGTATCCATAGGCTAGATGATCGGATAAACTATATCCTAGAGCCTCTTCTAGAATCATCGATCGACTAGTGGATAGACTAGCTAGACGATGACTAGCAGATAGCTGCTAAGGCCTAGTTTGTTTTTTTAAGAAGATTCATTTTGGTCATTTTCAATATGGGGACTTAGGGTTTAAGGGGTTTCGGGGTGTATAATAGGCCATTCTTGGATTATTTTCCCCCAAATTATCTCCTTTACCCCCCCCCCCCTCTATATTGGTGGTTTCTAGTTCATTCCAATAACAATCCAAAGTTATTTTTCCAGTTTCTTCCATTTTTTGTATTATCTCTTCATTTCCCTCTTATTATTCTCTATTTTATTTAAGGATGTGGTGTCTATTATACTAAATAATGGTGTGATAAATTGATATTCAAGGGGATTTCATGCATCCAAACTAGAGGGTGTCTCCATATATCATCATCATGCCTCTCTTTTCCATTTTGGTGGGGTATATCACTGTGATTAATTTTTTAAGCTCTTTGGCATAAATTTAATTAATTAGGTTAATGATAAAGTAATGATGGTTAGGGATTTTGGATAATTGTGTGTTATGGTTGTGTTCCATACACTCCAGGTGTGGTTGGTTTAACCTCTAATGAAATGATGGTACTTAGTGAGTTTTTTGGTGATTATTCAATGTTGGTATAATTTATATGATTTTTTATATTTTTTTATAATTAATTATTTATTATGTGTTATCTGATTTGGGATCTTGAGTGGTGGAAAAAGCTTGGATGAGGCATGGGAGGGATTTTCTAAGGTGTTTTGGAGCTTGGTTTAGGTGTAAACTCTTTAACAAAGTTAGGTGGTCATTTTAATATAAATCCATATGTGTGTTTATGCATGATTTCTTTTCTACATGCTTGTGCAAGGGACTGGTTTGAGTGGATAGGGATTTAGGATACTTTGGGAAGAATAAGTAAGGTGGTTTTCATCCTCCTTTACATAATACATGTGATTTTAAGCACTTTGAGTGTTATGGATGGTCTGGTGACTCTATCTCCAAGGGGAGGGAGAGATATTTAGGCTGACAAGAGACCATGGGTAGTCTTGAGATGTAATATGTGAAATAGGTATCATATTTTGTTTTTCGTAGGGATATTGGTTAGGATATATAGGTTTTGTTCCATGTACTGATGAATGAGATGGTTGAATGTATCATGTGGGATATGAACATCATCTAGAGGGTGATATAGGCTCTTGGTGAACCTTGTGACCAAGAAGAGTCCTCTAGGAATAGATGAGGTATAGCAGGTGGTGTTTTATCCAGGTGATGGGTTGAGATATCTCCCTTAAGAGATTTAAGATAGGACCCAATTGTGGGTTGGGGGGGTTTTTTGGGACTAGGAATCAAGATGCTGAAGGGCTTGGAGCATGGTGATTTAGGATGGACCTTGGGGAGTGAGACTATGAGTGTTGAGGGATATTTATAGGGGTGTGGAGTGAACCTTTAAGTTTGGGAATGGATGATCCTTCATGTTGTGTTTTCACCTATGGGTGATGGGTATGAGATGGTATCGACAAGATGAGACTAGGATAGGTTTAAGGGACCCAGTGTATGTATAGATATGTGAAGTGGAATGTGATTCAATATGGGGATAAGTCCCAACTGACTAGTACCTTAAGATCATCTAGTGAGATGTGTGATGGGAAGTGACCCTTTATGCTTGTGTTTGTGGGACCATGTCCTGAGGAGGCTTGAGTTTTCATGCTTGAGGTGACATCCCTAGAGTTCGCAGGGATGGTTCAATGTGATGAAAATACCCTAACACTTTGAGTATTGGGTTTAAGACCTTAACAAACATGGATTGGATTGATGTTTATGTGGTTAGTCCATACCTTGATTGATAGGGTAGTGTTTATGGAATGGTCCTTGTCCTTGAGCGAGAAGGCCTAGTTGACCACATCCTAAGTGAGATGGAATGGTTTGACATTTGATAGTGGACCTTTTCTGAGAATATTAGGTTGGGTACCACCTTAGGTTTGGTTCATGGAATAACGTAATGACACTAATGGATCCTACATATATTGATTAGGAAATGGATCGAGACATGGATGCATGATTATACCCAATGTCTATAGGTAGTTGGTTGTGGTTTGGATGCCACCCTTCCCCAATTATTTGGGTATGGGTTGTTAATTTATGAAATTTAATGAGAATATGAGGTTTATTTTGGGATATAATTGAAGTGGGTGTGATCAGGTGTCATGGTAGCCTAGTTATCATATGATGACCTGATTCTCAGGGAGTCATGGTGGCATGGTTAGGACATGATGTGCAAGGATCTTGTGTGGCATGTTTGTTTTATTCCTTGTGTATACATGTATATGATGTAATATACTAATGGAACTTGGTTAGACCCTACCAAGATATATTTCTCAAACCCTTCATAGGAACCTCAGTGTGCATGCAGACCTTATGTCTACTTTCAGGTTGAACACACAATGTTTAGTGGATCAATAAGGTATTTATTTAGTGTATGTGGATATTTAGTTTAATAAGGCTTGAGGATGGAAGTTGTCTTATTGTGTGTGTAGTGTATTTTTGGTTTATTTTGAATTTAGGATCATCCTAGTGGGTGATCGTTGTATGTATACTTGTATGTAAGCATTTAATTTGACATGACACTATGTTTATTAGATTATGTTTTCAATAATTATTTGATAGATGTTTTGGTTATTTTTTCCATTATTGTGTAACTCTGATTTGAGGTAATAATCTTCCCACTATATAGATTATGCCCTCACAACAAGTCAAAAGTCTCTGGAATACAAGGATGTGCGCTGGAGGACCTATATCATCTCTGGTCTAGTCATTGATGAGCGGTCTGGGTCTAGGGAGTTACAGTACCTATTGGATACAAATATATCCAAAAACCATATAACTAATGGATATATATATCCAACAACCACATGTATTACAGTTGTATATATATTTTCCATATTACATTCCTATATATAGCCTTACATACATATCTAGAATCATTCATCTTATTTACTTCATTCTCAAATTTCCTATTGTATTTCTAATATTTGTCCTTCTTTCTATAGTTATAATATGAGGTATGGTCTTCAATGAAAACCAAGAGGATAAGGATTTCATAATCAATGTATTTTTATTTAATTTTGATTTTCTTCTTCATGTAGTCTTCTTAATGATTTTTTATATTGCTTTATCATAATTTATTAATTTTTATCTTTCATTGTAACAATTTGTCCCAATAAAAAATATCATGGTCTATTTTAGTTCAGTGTTGCATGTACTATAATATATCAAACAAACCAGATTTATTTAATGAGAAATGCATAATAAATTAATGGTTTGTATGATCCATATCCTATGGGGATCACTCCTGAGTTCTAATAAATGAAAAAATGGTTTATTTTGATATTACAATGGGTGTTTTTAAATGGTTGTATTATCACTATGATTCCATACTATTTATTCATTATTTATAACTTATTTTTCTATTTATATTATTTATAGTTATCATAAAATAATGGAATAATCTACCTAAGGTAATGTATAGGACTTCACTATTAGTTGACAACCTCTTGCATATGGGAATGCATACATGAGGCCATGTTGAGTTCTCACTCAGACCTAGTGAACCCGGATTGGGTATTACACAAGGGATTCATTAGCCATGGTGTATCTCTATGGGGAAATCCAATGCTTTTTTATGTTTTTATGGGATTTTTTTGTTATATTTTGATTAATAAAGGTTAAAAATAGAATCAAGAATTAGAATTTATTACCAAGGATTGATGATTTTTGACCAATTGAGAGGGTACCTATGGTTTTCAAAAAACAATAATGTGGGATATCACCAACTTAGGGTATGAGATCAGGATTTTCCAAAGATTAATTTCCATACTAAATATGGTCATATTGACTTTTTAGTGATTTATTTAGAGTTAATGAATGCTCCAATTGTTTTTAGGGCCTTGATGAACCAAATTTTCAACCTACCTTATTATCTAGAATTATTTTTATCATGTTTATTAATAAAATATTGATATATTAATGATCATATAATGAACACAAGGATTATTTGGATATTATATTAGAGACTTTAAGTGATTAAAAAATTTAGTTAAAAATTTCTACATTCCATTTCCTAGATATGGGAGGTGAAATTTTTTGTGAATGTAGTCTCCAAGTTTAGAATATTTATAGTTCCAAAAAAAGAAATGATAGTGATTTCTTGGGAAATACCAAATAATATTTTTAAAATTTAAATTTTCTTGGAACTTACTGGTTACTACCAAAAAATTATTCAACACTTCTCCCATTTTGTTTCACCAATTATAACATTGACTAAAAAAGTCATGAATTTTTTTAAGGGTATCAAATACAAACCTTCATTTTATGAGATAAAGAGTATGTTTACCTTTAAACCTATTATTATCTTACCTGAACTATGTAAGAATTGTGATACTTATTATAATTCATATAGAATGGGTTTCTGTTGTTTTTTAATGGAGGAAGGTCAATTTGTAGAAAACGTTTCTCGATATCTTAGTCTACATGAGAGAAAATACCCTACCAATGATCTTGAATTAGCATTAGTGGAAAATACACTGAAGATTTGGTGACATTATTTGTTTGGAAAAAAGTGTACTATTTACACTAATAATAAAATTATGAAATATATTTTCTCTCATCATGATTTGAATCTTTGATAGAGAAAGTGGGTAAAATATTTCAATAAGTTTTCTTTAAGATGATATATACTCCTAGAAAATGGATTTTCATTACTGATTCTTTGAACAAAATATCTCAGGTTGATATAGAACCTAAATTGAAGGATGAGTGAAAAATCATGTCACTTTTTATAGAGTTTCATTTACATGTATCTAAGGAGGATGGGCATGTATTATGGTCACCATTGTCTATCACTTTATCTTTTATGGAGAGAGTGAAGTGGGATCAGAGTAATAATTTTGAGTGTCGAGATTTTTGTGACATAATTTATAGTGGGGTGAAAATACTAATCCTTTTATATTTCTCTATATAAAATTCATTTCATATTGACCAAGATGTTCTATAATGTTTTGTGTCACTTTTAGTGTGAAATGATAAAGTAGGCTATGGATTGATTTGTTTTGAGGTTCCTTACATATCAAAATGTAAATGTAGAACATAATAGGGAAATGGGTATGGTTCAATAATTACCTAATATGAAATCAAAATGGGGTAAGTATACCATGGATTTTGTGACTGGATTTTTGAAGTTATCAAAAGTTAAGGATACAGTTCAGGTGGTCTTTTATTGATTGACTAAAATCACTCATTTTTTACCAATCAAGGAATTTAATGTGGTTAAAAATTTAGTAATGTTTTATGTTCATTAGGTTATAAGACTTAATGGGTTACCTAATAGCATTGTATTTGATTGAGATACAAGATTCACATCTAAATTTTGGTGATCTTACAGAATAATTTGGTTACTCTGGTAAAGTTGAATATGTATTTTCATCCTCAAGTTATTGGATAGTGTGAGTGAACTATACATATTATTAAGGATGTTGTACATTCATATTTAATTGATTTTGGTGGTGCATGTGAGTATCATATATATTTGGTGGAGATTATGTATAAAAATAGATACTACGATTCCATTCAGATAGTTCCATTTAAGGCCAACAAGGCATCATTATTTGGGCCTAACATGGTGCAAGAAACATCTAATCAGGTTCAACTGATTAAGAAGAGACTAGATATGAATCAAAGAAAATAAAAATAATATGTTTTTAGAAGAAATTTATCTCTTGAGTTTGTTATTTAATATCATGCTTTTCTTTATGTCTCACCTCACTTGGGATATAGACATTTAGGTAAGAAAATGATGTTGGCTCCATATATTTACATGACTGTTTGTGATCACATAAAGGATCAAGGAAGTTTATTTCCATTTAGAATTACCTCTAAATTATAGTGAAATTAAAGGTCTATTTAATGTGTCATAGTTGATAAAATATGAACTAAATTCATATTATATACTCCACTATAATGATATAAAAGTGGATACATATTCTTCTTTAATCGACCATCCAATTCATATCTTTGATTTAATTGAAAAGACCATATGAGGAAAGGTCATTTTTTGTGTGTGTATGTGTTGTGTCGTCATAGTCAAGTGAAATAGGATACTTGGGATTAATAAGATGATATGAGGTATCAATAGCCTAATTTGTTTACTAAATAAGCTTAGCGATGATTCTTAGGGATGAGAATCCCTATGGTTGGGATATTGTAATAACTCAAGGTTTACAAATATGTAAATATTTTTTATTTTAATTTAATTTATTTTTAAATTTTATATTTGGACTTAAATTCTAGAGTTTGGGTCAAAAGGAGGAAACATGGATGGAAGGAGTTGAAATTTTTTCTAGAGTGTAGAAAAGGTCACCATTGGGTACCTAGAGGTAGGGTAACTAGAACCCATTAATTGAAGCAAAGGATTAAATCCATATATCAAATCATTGGGTGTTCATTTCCTAGGACCCAAGTGTTTATTAACCATGGGGAGTCAAGTAGTTATCCACTAGGTACCTAATGAATTTATCAACCATTTTTTAAATGAGGATATTTTGATGAATTTTTTAGTATGTTAATTGAATTGAATCCAATATTTTTTTATTTTAGAAATATTTATCTCAATATTTCATATATCTAAATTATTTCTTTATATCCTTAGATTAGGTGATTTCTACACTAATTCTTGATGTAATTTCAGTCTGTCAAAGGTGTTGAAATCATGGAGGTAAGAGATACATTCACCCTATATTTTTGTTATAATATATCAAGGTTTTTAAATATTATCTTCAAATATACCTTAATTATTCTAGTTTTATGGAATTTTAGTTTCTTAGAGGTTTTGGATGAATTATACATACATTATTTATGAGGATTATTTATTAAATAAAAGTTTGGTGACCTATCTCATTTTCCTAGTGTTTAATTAAATGTTTGTATGTGATTTTTGAATTACTATCAATTATTTTAGAAATGTAATGCCTAAATTAGTTATATATTGAATTCAATTTAATGATAAGAAAATTAAATGAATTAGTAAGAGTTATTTGTCTGTTTTTATTTCATTTTATTGTTGTAATTATATTTCAACATTAGAATAATCTTGAATGTTTGGAAATTTACGTAATGAAAAATAATAAGAAAATGTTATTAGTATTATAGGTAGTAATAACAAGGATTTTCTTGTGGAAAATTTTAGTCTTGAGGATAAATTATTTTGTAAATTATTTTTTGATGGTTTGAATTCACATTGGTGTTATATGAATTTATGTGATTTATTAGAAATGAAATGTTAGAAAAATACATATTATGGATTATTAGTATGTGTCGTATCACACCCCAAACTAGTAAATTTCCATTTTTTTTATTTAACTAATTATTTAATTCCATCCTAGATTTCCAAGATAGCCTATTTTTTAAAAAATAATAAATTTTCTGTACAAGCGCACGGTTGGTGCATGATTGGGGGAAATTGTGCATTGATTGTGAAAAGGATTTTATAACAAAGTACTGATTAAATTCATGGTTATAAAATGATTTTTCTAATCATGTGACCTTACTATGTGGTGTTCCCCAAGCCTTTTAATAGGGGGAGAACATTTGGTGCATGGTTTGGAAAAATGTGCATCCAAACCGTGTGAGGTTCCTAGTCTTTTAAAAAAAAAATTTCTTCCCCCACTTTTACATTAGGTTGTTCCCATACCCATCCCCCTTCCTCATGTTCATCACGCACCCCCTAGGGAGGCCGAACTACACATCCCCTTCTCCTATTATTCCTCTCATCATGATCTCATCAGGTTTGTTTGTTATTTTTGGTCTTATTCTTCAGGGTAAGGCTCTCTCTTCCTTCCCTTTTCTCCCATTTATATCTTATCCTTCAGTACTCATGTACCATGGATGAACCCTAACCAGATTTGGGGTTTATTTTTAGTCAGTTCTTGATTTATAGGGTTTGTGATCCATGATTGAGTTATGTTCTAGCCACAGCTATGGAAAGCGATGAGTTCTCCATCATTTTTAGGTAGGGTTTCTTCCATTATTTTTATTTGGTCCTATCTTATTTAGGTATTTTTTTTATTTTTGGGTTTCTCATTATTTTATAGAGAATTTGAGACCCCATTTATGTATAATAGTTCAACCGTTTTTAAAGACCGTGAGTTCTTGGTAGGTTACCCCTTGTTTTAGGATCCTTAATTGGTTGTGGTTTTAATCTATTTTTCGATATAAATTTAAAATATTAAATATATCTAAATATTTTTTGAAAGTAAAATTATTATTTATATTATTGTTTTTCCATTTATTATATTTTCCTCTAATTTCTAGTTTTCTTAAAATTCTTTTTAGATAAGTTTCTCTTTGTTAGTTTTGAATAAATCCTAAATAGACCTTGAAAATGTCTTATATTTTTTTCCTAAAATTTTCTTGGATATTTAAATTGATATTTAAATCAACATTTTAATTTTAATTGTAATTTCAAGTATTTATTGAAATTCTAAGAATCAAAAAGTTATTTCAAAAATGGTTTTAAATTAAAATTGTGAGACTTGAAAATATCTTTCTATTTTTTGGATAGTTATACCCATATACACGGGTATGTATATATATACATGTGTATGTACAATTTCATATATAAGTATATAAATTTGTGAAATGTATAACATATATATATATATAATCTTATATGAATATAATGGTGAAAGTAGAACTTTGGGGATTTAAATGTGAAACTCAAACTTGATTTCAAATCAGTATTTATGTGGATTTTATTTTCCAAAATAAAATACTAAGTCCTGGTTGGTACCTTTAAATGATTTTTTATGGTGAATACCTCTATAAAATACCTCTAGTTTAGGGAGGGTCTCTTCAGGGATGGTTTCAAGAGGTGGGATTAATATTTATATTGGCTTATGTTCATCCGTGATTAAAATGTTTCATGTGTACTATCTACCTCACCTACACTTTATTATTATCATGGGATCCTAGGTGTTTTAGTGAGGTTTGAGTGATGATTATTATTTATTCCCAATTATACTAACTAGATCCTCCATGGTAGGGAAAGTATATGGTGGGTTGTTCAATCAGTGAGGCTAGCTAAGAGTATCTGGGTTGATTATAGTTATAGGAACCTATCCATAGGTCGGTATATGGTTCAAAATCTAGTACATTTAGGCGTTCCTCACATGATGTTTTGGATTTTCCCGTTATTACATACTCTATATTTTTTTATACTTGATGGTGTGTGTTTTCATTGATCATGTATTAATTTTTATACCATATTTTCATTTTATAAAATGTTTTCCTTAAATTGTATTGAAAAACATGTTTTTAAAGAATGCTTAAATAGTTAGTTTTTAATTATTTATTTAAATTAAAAGGGGTGTTTGCCTAAAAACATTTTCTTATTGATTATTTTCATTTAAATAAAATAAAATGGAAAGTTTATAAAATATTAATGATGTGTGACTTTCCTTGAGTAAATTAAAACATATTTTGATTATTTTATTTTAAACTAGAAAAATAATGATCCCCTATTTAAATTATTTTACTTGGGGAGTGGTTACCTTGAATTATTACTAAGCTTATTGATCATTTCTATCTTTATCATTTTTAGTTACATATTTTAGCTTATCTATTCTTTCCCATGGGGGATTTTTGTTCTATTAGTTGAATGTGACTTTCCTATTCATAAGGATGTTTTTTTGTAATTTAGTTTTATTTAGTTTCTTTTATCACATTATTCACTTGGCCCTTTTACTTATTTATATGAATGGAGGGTAATTATAACTGCATGTAATAGAATAAAAGGCATCTGGCAGTGGATTTTTTGGGAAACTTCTTCTTATAAGGGAGAGAGAATGGGGGTTATGGGGAGTTTTTTTACTTTTTCTATTTATTGTTTTTATATTATGTTTATTTTTTATTATTTCCTATATTTTTATTTTTTGTGTGGGAATTTGATATACGGATATGCCATTTCTAAATTTTATTTAATTTTCACTGATCATTTTCTTACCTATTTTTTGGGATAAATCATTCCCAAGTGTTTATTCCTTGATGGATAAGAACTTATTTCATACCGGGGGGATTAAGAACACACTATGGGCCTTGTCTCAAACCTAGTCAGGTGTCTGATGGAGGGGAAACTTGGTCTAGTTCATGAAAAAATGGTATCATAGCCTAGGTTCCCAAAAGTTCATAGGTTTCATAATTCCCTTTATTATTTGGTATTTAATGTTAGATGATGATAATACTGATGGACTATGGTGGTACGCATGGGATTAGTCTATCTAGTTTTATGTTTTCAGCCTCAAGTTTCCATGGGATGTTGAGTTTTGAGTCTTATGTGTTTTGAATTTTTTAACTGTTGGGTGATTTGGGGGATGACAATGGGAAGTGAACTGGTGGTACTTAGAGATATCACAGTGACTATAAATACATATAGATCCTAGATACATGTTTCATGATGACTCCTTGTGTTATTTGTTCAATTAACACATAGTCCACTAAGACATTCTACTGAGATAAAAACTAACACTAGTCCCCTCCTAAAATTATGCATTCGAATTTTTTTATTTTTTTTATTATGGTATATTGTGTTTTTTCTTGGAAATTTGTAACTCTTAATTATTAAAAGTTTGATTTTAAAATTGTGATTTCTTGTTTCTAAAGGTAATAAATGAGTTTTCTTAAAATAATTTAAATAAAAACTCAGTTGTTGGATTTTAGGTAAAAGGTTTCCATTAAATAAACGATGATTTAATTTTTAATGTGTGCAATTTGATTTAAATATAATTAAGTGGAGTTTGGGTAATGATTTGATGTGTCTTTATGGATATATTTGGGTGTTTAAAATGTAAAAATGGTTTTAAGAGTAAAAATAATTTTTTAAAACTAGAAAGTGGATTTTTAAAATATTTTATAATGAGGTAGTGTTTTTGATTTTGATAGAAATTTTGATAAAGGATTTATAGAATGTTAAACTAATTTTAAAATGGGGATTTTAGGCTAATGTTTGGTTTTAAAAATTAGAAGGGTTTTAGAATTTTAAAAATTGTAGAGTTTAGTTTTCTGGTTTAAAACCTGGGTGTGTAATTTTAAATTGATTTAAAGGGGGAAATGGTGGTTTTTTCAAGTGTTTTGATTTAAAAAGTTCTATTTTGGGCCTATGTTTTGTGTTGTTTTTCTTTGAACCCCTATAAGGGTATGGATGAAAGGGTGAGTATGTTTCCCTCTAGTATTCCTTCTTCTGATTGTTTTGATGTAACCTTGTTCTATATTGGTGAAATTTATCTCTTTTAGATACTTGTATTTATCGAGCCTATATAAAAAGGAGTTTTTTAGTAGTTCTTGGCTATCATAGTGTTTGTGTGACCCTTGATTGGTTTTTTCTTTTTTTTATATCCTTTAATTCCCTCAATATGATGATGATTTACTTAAAGATATGTGGGTATCAATGATTTGTTGTGTATCGAGGTTTTTATAGGTCTCTATCCTAGCCATTTGATCTTATTTTGAGGGGTTTGAAAGTGTAATTTTTGGGTATAGTCATGGATTAATGGGACATGTGTTACCCCCTACATAGGTTTTACCCTGAATGGTGCTTTGATTATTTGGATGGTTTCATTGGAGTACGGTGTTCTGGGTGTGATTCCCCAAGTTACTTCCTCATCCACTTTTTTTATATATCTATCATAATCTATTCTTGTTTGGTAATATTTTGTTTGATGTAATTTTAGACCCACCCTATCCTCACCTATTTGGTTTCCCTTGGTTTTCTTTATTCTAGGAAATTTTGATTCTACATTTTTGGAGACTTGAATGTTTGGATTGATGGAAATTTTGGTTGTTTCCTCGATTGAGTTTCTCTATTAAGTTCTTTTGATTTAGTGCTTCTATCATATGAAGTTTTTTCACTTTGGGTGTCCTTTCATTCTTTGGTATTTTTTTTAATGTAACCCTTGTATTGGGGAGAACTTTTATGAGTCTCAATCTTCTATATTTTACCCCTAAGGGTTTTGGCTCTTGTGTTTGGGTTTTAAGTGTAATCCAAAACATCTGGGTGTTCGTGCCATTGGATATTTGTTATCAGAGTGATTGTTGAGCCATGGGTATATCCAATAGTGTTTTATATAATTTCTAATATGGTGAGGAGACCACCATATTTAGTTTGATCTCATTTCATTTGATGATTCGGTTTAAGGTCCCTCGTGGATTCTCATTTGGGTGAGATGGTGTTTGAGTATTGATTTTAGTGGTTCTTAAGGAGATGAGTTGTGTTTGGGAATTCATAATATTTAGTTTTAGTTAGTTTCATAGGTCTTGTCTTGGAGTGGTTGTGTTGTTCCATGGTTTTTTAGAATTAGGTTTTCATTGAGAAGGTTTGATCTGGCTTGTTCATTTGGTCTTCTAAATTAGTTGAGGATTTCTGGGGGCAGAAAACATTATGGAGGGTAGAATTTTCACACTCTAACCTAGTTAATTTCCATTTTATTTTATTTAATTAATTATTTAATTTCATCATCAATATCTGAGCTAACACATTTTAAAAAATATTTTTTTTTGAAGTTTCTATACAGGCGCACGGTTAAGGGAAATTGTGTGCCAATAGTACAAAATATTTTGTAACTGGGAAGAGAATAAATTCATGGTTATAACATGGTATATATTTCCATGAACCTTTACCATGTGGTGTGCCTCAATCCTTCTAGTAGGGGGAGCACAGTTGTCACATAGTTTGGAAAACTGTGCAGCCAAACTGTGCGATATGTCCAGTCTAAAAAATATATATATATTTTTATTTTTCTCCCCCCTATTTTCCCTAACATCATTCCCAAGACCCCCAACCTTACTTCTTCATATCACGTACACCCCAAGTTAGTCTGAGTCGCACATCCCCATCTCCTCATCTTCATCCCATTACAATACCATGGGGTTTCATCATGAATTTTAGTCTGATTCTTCATGGTAAGGCACCATCTCCCTTCTTCCTTCCCCTTCCTCCTATTTCTATCTTCTCCTTCACTAATAAAATTACATGGTTACACTATAACCTTTTTTTGGGGTTCTTTTTTGGTCATTTCTTGATGTTTAGGGCTTAAGATCCCTAATTGAGGCATGTTCTAGTCGCAATTGTGGATGGAAATGAGTTCTCCATCATTTTCAGGTTGGGTTTCTATTTTCATTGGTAGTGAGTTCTAGGTAGGTTAACCCTTATTTTAGGACTTTAAATTTAAGAACCTTAATTTCAAATATTTTTAATCACTTTTTGATATAAATTAACAATATTAAAAATATTAAAATATTTTTAACATAAAATCATGATTTTCATGATTTTCATTTCTATTTAGAATATTTTACCCTAATTGATAGTTTTTTAAAAATCTATTTTAGATAAGTTTCTCCTGGTTAGTTTTGACATAAATCCTGAATGGACCTTGCAAATGTCTTAAGTTTTTTTTCTAAAATATTCTTGTATCGTTAAATTTGGATTTAAATAAAACTTTTTATTTTACATGTAATTTCAAGTAATTCTTAAAATGGAAAGTATCAACAAATTGTTTCAAGGATGGTTTTAAATTAAAAGTGTGAGGCATAAAAATATATTTTGACTTGTTGGGTGGAAATACCCATATACACGGGTATGTATATATATACATGTGTATGTAAATATTCATATGTGAGTATATGAATTTTTTTAATGGATGACATATGTATATATATAAGTTTATATAATTCCAAATGTGAAAGTATAAATTTGGGGATTTAAAATGGGAAACTCAAACTTGATTTCAAATTAGTATTTAAGTGGATTTTCTTTTTCAAAATAAAATTATAAGGATCGATTGATACCTTTAAATGTTTTCATAAGGTGAATGCCTCTATAGAAATACTCTATTTTAGGGAGGGTCTCTACATGGATGGTTTTGGTAGCTGGGATTAGCATGTATACTATATTATGTTGATTTGTGATTGAGCTATTTTATGTGTACTAGCTACCTCACCCCCCCCCCACTATTATAATGAGTTTTAGTGAGGGTGGAGTGATAGTTACTTTTTAGTCTAGATTAGACAGACAAGATCCCCCATGGTAGGGAAATTCCATAGAGGGTTGTGCCACTAGTGAAGCTAGTTGAGACCAGCCAGGTTACTTATAGACATAGGAACACATCTGTCATGACCCTCCTTCATCAAGATGAGGGAAGGGATAAAAAAGTGTCATAACCTTTCTAATTAAATATGAAAAATAGATAACAACCCCGGATTCCCGCCTCTAGTAGGCCCTGGGGTGGTGACCAGCACCAAGGGTATAAAAATCTCACAAATGGGAGGCATTACTATTTTTATAGTAACCAAGATCAAGAGATAAGATGTATCAACCTCAAAAAAATCCTAGACATATATATATATATAATAATTCAAATACACCCAACATGCATGTTTAAAGGAAACTACTATAAATACAATAAAAATATCCAAAGTAAATACCAAAGCAACAAGCTAACAAACCACACATCAACTATCCCAACGCTCAAGCTATTAAGGTTCAGTATGGTCTGTGTAATCCCCCTAGAAACCTAAAAATAGTTTTATAAACATAGGGTGAGAATACAAGTATACTCAGTATGAAAAGACGAATTCAATCACGCATAAGTGGGAGAAGCATACTAATACCACTATGAGAAAACAGAAAAACTCAAAATCACCTAACAAGGTATACTATCCACCC
This sequence comes from Viscum album, assembly GCA_963277665.1. Classification (NCBI taxonomy): domain Eukaryota; kingdom Viridiplantae; phylum Streptophyta; class Magnoliopsida; order Santalales; family Viscaceae; genus Viscum; species Viscum album. The sequence goes on from OY728133.1 coordinate 1,679,925,402, forward strand.
CAACCTCACCAAGGCATGCTCACCAAATAATGTAAGTCAAGTAAATTAAATAGTAAGCACATCGATATTTGGGTACCCCGCACCACTTCCCACTAGTTAAATACTCATCCATAACGATGAATATCCTGCCACCACCACTCTTCCACAAGCCCCACTATCACATTATACCTACACACACTTGGGCCATAAACCACATCCCATCTTACCTACAGACACCTGGGACACAACCACCACACGTCTTTCCTGAAAACACATGGGCCTCATCCTGAAGAATCTTGAGAAACGAACCCCCTCTCACACAACCAGTACCATAAATCTGGTAATATACCTCAAGCCATTATAGCCTACCTGAAGGGTCTTGGGTGATAAATCCCTAGAAGAGAGAGAAAGGGAGCCCATAACCATCCATTCATCCTTCCACTGGGATTTTATAAAAGAAACCCTCCCCCTTAACAATGGGGGTGTTCATCATGTAGTGCTCAATAATGGTGATGTGCATATAGAAATCACAGGGAAAATACAAGTTTATACATATAGTTTAACAAACACAAAACTCAACCTATGGGTTTCCAAACAAACAACTAGCCCACACAAAATTCTCTTGATGCTACCCCCTACTTACACAGCCACACAAACAACCACATCTAAAACAAAAACCCACCCTTTTCATTTAATATTTTGTCATTCTTTATTAAGAAGATCACTTATTTCATTCCAACACTACCCACGAAACTACCAACCATATTCATACCAAATACATTCAGAAACAAAACCAAATTATAGTCCCACTATAGAACACTTTTCAACAACTATAACAAAAATTAGATACAGTCCCACTGCTCTACAAGTTCATCCATTCCACAATCAATTAATCACTTAACCTGAGATTCCATCACACCTCTTGCACCACTATGTACAAAAAGACCATATCAACCACCACCAAAACTACAACCCCACTACACACACATACCCCACCCTACTCACAGATCCAAACCCTCTTTCCATCCCTATACCCACAACCATACTACCAACAGTAGTACCATACAACCCACACAAGTCAAAAAAACCCAACAAAACCCACACAGCATACAACCACACTAACAAGCCAAGTGTATTCAGATTTATCCAACAAGTTTTCTTTAATTCCACTTTGAATAATAGGGGTGATAACAAAAAAAGTTTGATCCTGGGGTATCCTTTCCATTTAACCAGGTATACATGATTAATCGTATTGATATTTACAGCAATTGTTCAAAAGATATTGAGGGTTCCCAAACAAGAACCACTAAAATCCATGATTTTCAGAAGGAATTCAGCTAGAAAAAACCATAACAGGAAATCAAGGATAACATATAAAATAAACGATCAAAATCATCACCTTTTTTGTCCCCATTTATGACAAAGGTAACAAGAAGATTATATCATAACACCCTTAATAATTGGTTTCAATGGTGATCAAGAGGCAACATGATTATAACAACCCTTTATGATACACAAACAAAAGAGAGATGAAGGAAAATCCCTACTTGGAATAATAGGAAACCAACGATTCTTCCTTGCACCAAAACAGAGGGCTACATGAGCAGTAGGAAGGAATCCAAGGGAAAAATGAATAGGTTGCTACAGCACAGGCACATGACTCCTTGGGGAAGAAAGGTTATAGGTGCACCTAGAGGGAATGGAAGGTTTCATGAAAGAGAGGATCTCAGCTTAAGAAAAGTCTATATCCTAAAATCTGGGATACAATTTCAATGTACATAAAATTTTGATCGTAGTTTGACCATGTGGCTTAGCTGTTTCGAGGTTTGAAGGGGAGTTAGGATATTAAAGATATAATAATTATCCTCGAAGACAGTGAAAATGGATTTAGAAATTCCTAAACATGATAGGTAACTCATTTAACGTCAGAGAGGGATTGAAATGGAAAACTGAAAATTACTCACCGATGGGTGAGTCACCGTCATGAGATACCAGTGACAAGTCACCAATCAGTCGTTCACCATTCAGTGGGTCACTGTTCGATGGGTCACCGTTCAATTGGTCACTATTTGGTGGGTCACCATTTGTGGGTCACCATTTGGTGGGGAATTGTTTGGTGGGGCATCGTTTGGTGGGATACTGCTTAGTGGGTCACCATTCAGTGATCTATTCTTAGAAAACTGAAAACTAGAAAACCCTTGGAACAAGACACGATGACCTCCAAGAAAACTAAAAACACTCTATTTTCACAAAAGAATGGACCAGAGAGGTTTAGTCCATTACATCAGATACCTCTCAATCTATTCTCACACCCAAGAGTTTAAAACCAAACCCAGATGAAACAGGGGTCCGAACAACCACCCCATAAGATACCTCTCAAGGATAAACCACCTTGTGTTGTTCAAAAGATGAAGTAAAACCTTGTCATCCAAGGACACCTATCCCAATATCTACTACCCCAAACAACCACATAAACATCAAATGTTACACTGTCTGGACACATGGATCAAGGAATTCATTCCACCATATCAAGATAATATCCACTTTGGGCAGCACTAACTCATCCACACAGGTTCAATTGCATCCACATTAATTCATCTTAATTAGAGATGAGGTCCTCCCCTTCCCACATGTCAGGAATTTTTCACACATTAGAGAATACAGAAAGAACTCATCTCATAGCAAACAAGGTTCAAGCATTACATCATAAAGTAAATCAAAAAAAGAAAAACTCAAAATAGCTTCAAGTAATGGGCACACATCTATTCCTCTCGCTCATAAGTACTCTCCTTAAGGCCAACATGCCTCCAAACACATGAACCAAGGGAATGGTCTATCCATGAAGCACCTTCTCCTGATGATCCTAGATCTCTATTGGTTATTCCATGAATGTTTCATCATTCTTGATATCTAACTCTCCCCAGTCAATGACGTGGGAGTCATCGTGTAGATACTGATGAAGCTGGGGAGATGTGGAAGACGTCATGGATCCTCCCCAACTATGGTGGAAATGCCAACAATTATGCCACCTCTCTAACTCACCCCAATACCTCAAAAGGTCTGATGAACGTGGGAGAAATCCCCCCCCCCCCCTCTACTGAACCACTACTACCCACGTCAAGGGGAAACCTTAAAGAACACATGGTTCCTGACCTTAAACTCCAAGGGCCTTCTCCTATGATCATCATACGACTTATGTCGATCTTGTGCTACCTTAATCCTCTCATAGACAAGATGCACCTTCATTATCGTACTCTACACCATGTCTGGACCAAGAATAGCCGCCTCCCCAACTTTTTCCAGTACAAGGGTGAATGACATGGTCTTCCATACAAATATTTGAATGGATCCATACCAATGGAAGATTGATATCGATTATTGTAAGAAAAACTACCAAGGGAAATTTTCACACCCAAGATGCATGCTCGTAGCATGTCCTCCAAAGTCTAGATGGTCCTCTCTATCTATTCATCTATTTGAGGGTGGAAAGTAGTGTTGAGGCGTAATTGAGTGCCAAAATCATATAGCAATCCCCTCCAAACTTTCGAGGTAAAATGCATATCCCAATATGTGATGATGGATCTTGGAACCAAATGTATCCACACCACCACATCCACATACCTCTACGCTAAGGCAAGCATTGCGCTCGATTCCTTGATTGCAAAAAAGTGAGCTGATTTCATCAGTCGATCCACTACTACCTAGATTGCATTGCATCCCCCATGATCCCTGTGTAATCCTATGAAAAAAAATACATTGATATGTCATTCCACTTCCACTATGTGATATCTAAGGGCTTAAAAAACCACCAGGAACATGGTGCTCAGCCTTCACCTACTAGCACACTGGACATTTTTTCACAAACTCTTCCACTGCTCACTTCATCCCAGGCCACCAGAACTGTTCCCTAAAGCCACAGTACATCTTGGAAACTTCTGGGTGTACTATTATGGGTGATCTATGAAACTCATGTAGAACTCCCTCATTCATCGCCACTTAAAAAACAACTTCTCATGAAATAGCATCTAATTCTGGCCATCTTTTGGCCATCCCTCCAGAGCATCACCTTGGTCAATGCGATAACACATTACCTCTACCTCTAAGTCTCCCCACTGAGAATCCTCTACCTACTGCCTCAGAGATGATTGCATCATCATTTGAAACAAATATCCTATTCCACTATCCATTCTTGCATCTAAGTGCAAGGTATCCAACTCCTCTATTGCCTTCCAAGAGTCTACATATTCTCGAACTACTTCCCTCTATGACTTCTTGGTCAAGACATTCGCCACAATAGTCCCCTTTCCTGAGGTGTAAGAGATCTCAAAGCCATATTCTTGGAGAATCTACATCCACCTTTTCTACTTTAATTTCAGGTTCCACTGGGAGAATATATAACCCAAGCTCTTATGATCTTTGAAAATCACAAAGTGCTCCCCAATGAGGTAGTGTCGCCACAAATTCAATTCAAACACGACTATTGAAAGCTCTAGATCATGGGTGGAATAGTTGCATTCATGGGGATGAAACTACCTATACACATTATAGATCACTCCTTGATGTTGCATCAGCACATATCCTAATCCTAGACTAGAAGCCTCACATAACACCTTGAACAACACCCCTTCCTCCGTCAACCTTAGTACTGGATCACCGACCAACTTCCCCTTGAGATAGCTGAAATATTTCCCACACTTCTCACTCCACACAAATGTATGGTCTTTCCTAGTTAAATCCTCCAATAGAGCTACAACTCAGGAGAATTTGGGTATGAATCTCTGGTAATAGCCTTCTAGACCAAGAAAGTTATGAACCTCTACCACATTCTCTTGTTCTACCCAAGAAACAAACACCTCGGCCTTTAACAGTTCCACTACTACACCCCGCTCAAAAATCACATTCCCTAGGAAGTGGACCACCTATGTCCAAAACTTTCACTTGGATAGATCTTTGTAGAGTTGGTGGTGTCGAAGGGCCTCCAAAACAGTTCTGAGATACTCGGTATGCTCCTCCTATGACTTCGAGTAGATAAGGATGTCATCAATGAATACAATGATGAACCATTCTAGGAACTCATGAAAAATAGAGTTCATAAGCCTCATAAACATAGTTGGTACATTCATAACATTGAACTACATAACAATGAACATGAAGTGGCCATACCTGCACATAAAAGTAGTCTTTAGGATATCATCCTCCTTTATCATCAACTGGTGATATCCAAACTGTAGATTGATTTTATATAATCAACTTACTCCACTTAGCTTGTCCAAAAGATCATATATCCTTGTGAGAGGGTAACAGTTCTTGACTATTACCTGATCCAGTCTCTGGTAGTCTATGAACAGCCTTAGACCACCATCTTCTTTTTTCGAAAATAAGACCGGAGCACCCCATGGTGACACACTGGGTCAGATAAAGTCTTTCTTTATCAGATCATCAATCTAAATCTATAGATCTTGTAACTCATAAGGCACCATCTAATAATGAGTCATCGAAATCATACAATCATCAGGTTGTAGGTCTATCCCGAACTCAATGTCACATCGAGGGGGTAGAGTCACAACCTCCTTAGGGAAAAAATTTAGGAACTCTTTGATGACTCCCGGAACCTCCACCATCTCAGTATTCATCGATCTCACTCACATCTTAGCTAACAAATAAAGAAAGGGATCTTCACACCAGCTGGCCACTTAATAACTCCCCTCGCCAATGAAAGCTACATGTTGTCCTCCTTCATCTTAAAACATGACTCCTTCTGGAACCAGTCAATGACAGCACATAATGAAATCAACTAGTCAATAATAAGGATGACATTGTATGGTTGTATCTATAGAAGAAAGTGGTCCCCACTAGATTGATGTGGCCCCAACATTAGTCTAAATCTCCAAAAAACATCAAATAAGCTGTTCTGACCTTTGACTAGCATACTCAACACCAGGGGCATGGAAAGTCTCTCTATGTCTATTTCCAAAGCTTGGGTCATACTAGGTGCAACTAAGGAGCTATTATCTCCCAAATCAAACAAAGCACAAGAAAGATTACTAAACAAACTGATCATACGTTGGATTATCTCTGGCCCTACTGAAATTACTACCTCCATGGAATATAACTGACTACGCCCAACTTCTTTTCCCCTTGGCTGACAGCTGCCTCCCCGATCATGCCCTGGTCGAGGTACCTAAGGAGCACCCTAAGGTCTGCCCCACCTATACCATCTTCCCTTGGTGGAGTAAGAGCCTGTTATCCCTACTGCTAGAATTAACTATCTAGAGGCTGCTGCCAAGGTGGGAACTGAACCTTCCCACCTTCACCATACTGAGCTCGAACTCAGTACTAACTCTGAAGGTACTTGTGGCCTCCAAAAGAGAAACACCTTGGTCCCAAGCCTATGGGAAAAGGACGAGGACCATAAGGTCAGAACTAAAACTACTGGGGTTGTCTCCTCGTTGGCCAAAACCTGGAAGGCCCAGATCTCAGAGACCTATTGTTGATATCCTTCCCCTTTTAAGATCTCAAATTACTCCCCTATCATGGTAAACCTCCTCATGAGTGCATCGTTTCCACTACCTCAGCCTTCTTCTGAACGTCTAAGTATGTCGGTAGAATGAAGGGAGTAACTTTTTACTGAAGAGAAGGATAGAGGGACCCCTCTAAGCATCTCACCTAATAATCCTCATCCAGAAAGAGATTCATATCAAATCAAAGTGGATCCTTGAACTTGATCTCAAGATCCCTCACCGACATACTCCCTTGTTAGAGGGAGAGTATCTTCTGCCTCTTCTCAGCCTTCATCGTCAAAGAAAGGAATTCCACCTGGAACTCCTTCTCAAAGTCATCCCATGAAACATCAGTCACCTTCTCTCTAAGGTAAATCTTCCACCACTGATGTGCTTCTCCCCTCAACTGGATCACTAACATAAGAACTGAGTACTTCATCGGAGCCTGTATCAAGCTAAAAGTGATCACCAACTCCTCAAGCCAACTCTTTGACTCTATATCTAAAATGATGCCTTAGTACTTTCCCATATTCTACTGCTGGAAAGCAAAAAGTGTCTTCTTCCATTGTTTTTACTTCTCCTCTGGATAAACCCCCCATTGATCAGTTAGATCGGCCTTTTAAGCCTCCACTTCTCATACCACAGGTGGATGACGACCGGGTTCCATATTTGAAATGTAAATAGGGAACTCCTAATCCCGAGTAGTATGGAATTTCATGTAGGATTATTTTTTAACTCTATTTATTTTAAATTCCTGAAAATTCCCAAACAAACAATATCACAAGTCATTATGATGCATGTACCTTTCCTAGGGTCTCTACCCTATAATTAGTGTAACCTCACTTAGTCATTCAGTAGGCTCATATTCCTTGCATCGGATCATGGGGGGCCTAAAATCTTGTGTCCTAGCCAGTCTTTCCTGGCCTATTTCATGCACCAAGATCCTCTAACATTGTTTCCCTACCATCCCATGCAGTCCTCACTATGCCTAAATCTAAACTCCATCCTATCTCTCAACCATCACCTCTGATACCATTCTATCATGACCCTCCTTCATCAAGATGGGGTAAGGGGTTGAAAAGTGTTGCGACCTTCCTTCCTCAAGATGAAAAGGTGATAATGACACCTGAGTCCCACCTCTAGTAGGACCTAGGATGGTGAACAGCACCAAGGGTATACAAATCTAACAAAATGGGAGGTATTAACCTTTTATAGTAACCAAGATTGAGTGATAATATGTATCAACCTAAAAACAACTCCAAGACATATATATATATATACATATATATATATAAGAAACCAAAATCCACCCCACATACATGTTTAAATAAAATAGCAATAAATACAACAAAAATCTCCAAAGTAAATACCAAAAGAACAAGCTAAGCGGCGACACAACAACTATCCTGACACCCGAGCTAGTGTGGTCTAGCATGGTCCGCCTAATCCCCCCAGAAACCTAAAAATAGTGTTATATATGTAGGGTGAGTATACAAGTATAGTTAGTTGGAAAATCTGAAGTCAGCTGTGTATAAGTGGGAGAATCATACTAATACCCCTATGATAAAACAATAGAAACTCAAAAGAACCTAGCAGAGTATACTATCCACCCCAACCTCACCAAGGCATGCTCACCAAATAATGCAAGTCAAGTAAATTAGTAGTAAGCACATCAATATTTGGGTACCCCGTGCCACTTCCCACTGGTTAACTACTCATCCCTAATGGTGAATGTTCTAGCTTCACCACTCTTCCACAAGTCCCACTATCACATCATTTCCATACACACCTGGTCCACAAACCACATCCCATCCTGACCGCAGACACCTGGTCCACAACCACCACACGTCTAACCCAAAAACACATGGACCTCATCCTAAAGACACCTGGGAAACAAACCACCTCTCGCACAATGATTACTATAAATATGTTAATAGACCACAAGTCATTACAGCCTTCTTGAAGGGACTTGGGTGATAAATTCCTAGAAGTGGGAGTAGGGGAGCCAATAACTAGCCATCCATCCTCCCACCAAGATGTTGGGAAAGATGCGCTTCCCCGTAACAATGGGGGTGTTCGACACGTAGTTCTAAACACAGGTGAGGTGCATGTAGAAATCACAATTAAATACAATTTTATTCATATAGGTAAACAAACACTCAACCCAACCTATGGGTTTCAAAACAAACAACCAGTCCACAAAAACTGCCCTTGTCGATACCCCCTACATGCACATCCACACAAACAGCCATATCCAAAACATAAACCCACCCCTATCATTTAACATTCTATCAATTTTTATTAATTAGTTAACTTATTTCATTCCAACACTACTTGGGAAACTACCAACCACATTCATACCCAACATATTCAGCAACACAACCAGATTGCAGTCCCACTACAGAACACTATTCAAAAACCATAACACAACCCAGATACAGTCCCACTACTCTATAATTTCATCCATTCCACAATCAATCAATCCCTCAAACTGATATTCCATCACACCTCATTCACCACTTCATACACAAATACCACAACAACAACCACCAAAACTATATCCCTGCTGCACACACATACCCCACCCTACTCATAGATTCAACCCCTCTATCCACCCCTATACCCACAACCATTCTACCAATAGTAGCACCATAAAACCCACACAAGAAACAAAACCCAAAAAACCCACACAGAACACATCAACACCAATAATCCAAGTTTATTGATATTTATCCAACAAGGGTTCTTTAATTCCACTTTTAATAACAGGGGTGATCATAAAAAAAAATTGATCTCCGGGTATCCTTTTCATTTAACTGGGTATACGTGATTAGTCAGATTGATATTTGCATCAATTATTCACAAGCTATTGAGGGTGTTCAAACAAAGACCACCAAAAACCATGATTTTCATAAGCCATATATCTAGAAAAAACCATAACAGGAAATCAATGATGACACATAAAACAAATGATCAACATCATTATCTTCTCTGCCCCCATTAATGACTAAGGTAACAAGAATAATATATCATAACACCCTTAATAATTTGTTTCAATAGTGATCAAGAGGTTACACAATTATACCCACCCCACATGATACACAAACAAAAAGAGACTAAGGAAAATCCCTACTTAGAACAACAGGTAAACAATGATTCTTCCTTGCACCAAAACATAGGGTCGCATGAGAAGTAGGAAGGACTCTAAGGGAAAACTGAACAAATTTCCATAGAATAAGCGTGAAACTATTTGGGGAATAAAGGTTGTAGTAACACCAAGAGGGAATGGAAGGTTTCAAGGAAGAGAGGATCTCAACTTAAGAAAAGGCCAGATCCTAAAATCAGAGAGGCGATTTCAATGTACTTAAAATTTGGATCATGGTTTAACTACACATCTTGGCCATTTCGAGATCTAGGGGCATTAGGATATTAAAGATATAATAATTCTTCTCAAATATGGTGTAAATGGCTTTAGAAAAACTTAAAAATGATAGGTAACTCCTTTAACATCAAAGAGGGGCGGAACTGGAAAACTAGAAATTACTCACAATTTGGTGAGTCATAAACACAAGATACCAGGGACGATTAATCATTCAGTGGGCCACCATTCAGTGGTTCATCATTCCATGTGTCTTCATTATATTCACTATCATTCTGTGTTCCATCATTTCATGCACCGCTATTTTGTGTGTTATCATTCTGTGCAACATTTTTCTGTGCTCCATCATTCCATGAGCCACTATTCTGTGAACTACCATTGGAAAAATAAAAACTGGAAAACACTTGGAACATGCCTCGGTGACCTACAAGAACACTAAAAATTCTATATTTTTAAAAAGGAATGGACTAGAGAGGTTTGGGCCATTAAAACATCAATAGGCTGATAGATGGTTCTAAACTAAGTATGTGCAGGATATCCTCACTTTATGTTCAGTATTTTCTCATGATTGCATACTCTGTATTTTCTTATACTTTATGGTGTGTGTTTTTATTAATCATTCCTTCATTTTTATAACATATTTTATTTCTTAAAAAATGGTTACCATAAATTTTATTGAAAATAATATTTTTAAAGAATGTTTATAGGTTTAGTTTTTAATTGGTTATTTTTATTAAAAATGGAATTCGCCTAAAAATATTTTCTTAGTGGTTGTTTTCATTTAAAGAAAATAAAAGGGGAAGTTTATAAAAGAAAAATGACAAGTAATTTTCCTTAACAAAATGAAACCAATTTTGATTATTTTATTTCAAACAAGAATAATAAGGATCTGGTTGTGCCCAAATTTACCCTACAGGTATGCGGTCGTTGTAGTACAGGTAGGGTTCGAATCCACAGGGACCGAAAAATAAACCTAAAGACACTCTGATTTTAGAAGGATTTGGCTATGAAGTGGCCATCTATTCAGATTGAATTGATTTGAATAAAAAGTGATTTAATTTAAAGAAAATAAATTAAAACATACAATTAATGGAGATGAGTTGATCCTAAGTTTTTACTAGGGTTAGATTGGATGTATTTATTTTCTTATATTGTTCGTTTCACTAATTCAAGACATATCCACAAAATGATATAATTCATAAACATCATTCACCAATTTAATCCCTACAAAATTCCAAGTCTAATCACCAATGCACTTAGAGGATTAATTTAATGATCACTCTAAGGAATTGGATCATACTAGCACTCGAAATGTGTCATTGTTAAAGTTAGTGAAGATGAAGAAGAAAATAATCATCAAATGGAAATCTTAAATTAATGAAATGATTACAGAATTTTAGATCATAAAATAACATCCAATCTGTCCCGTGAAAATCCCTAGGACCAACCCATAAGGTTTTAGCCCTCCATTGATTCTATGATCACAAAGGAAGCGGAAAGCAGACTCATAGGGGCGGAATTGAAGAAGAAAAAATAAAACAATGAAACGATCACTCCACCGTTGTGTGAATAAATTCACAGGTTCTGGTGTAAACAAGTTCACAACTTTAGGAAATGGTATCAAGGTGATATTAAGAATAATATAATAAGATAATAAGAAGAACTTTTATTGAAAACTAAGGTGATTCGAACAACTTACATGAGAAGGAAGAACATTACAAAGACAAATTGGCATAATAAAATTACAATGAAAACAAAGCTCCAAGATCCTTCAAATAATCCACAACTAATGCCTTAAATAGGAATTTTTGAAGTCTTTGGATGATCCCACATCATCCCATGTGCCTTTAATTAATTTTTGTGGGGAAAGGTGGGTGGACAATTAATGGAGATGTGACTTTTCAATTCTTGCCCCGAAGTGGCATCCAGCTTGCACCCACCAGAATGATGTGCCGAAGGGAAATTCTAGAAGGCCGAATTTGAGTGGTCCATATAAGGATTAAATGAATCCTCGGATGTCCCCTAATAGCTTGTAAAATTTCAGCCCAAAATAATAAACCTTTTGCGAGATATGATATAAATAGTGGGATGTTTTTCTGGGAGGCAGAATCTGGCCCAGAATTGAATCTTTAACTTGGGCCACATTAATCACCACCATTTAGAACGAATTAGCACTGGATACAGAAAGAATTATTTATTATTCTATATGTATTCTAGACTCCCATGAAATTTGGGATTAATTGGGCCTGTATTGTGGGCCCCACATTCTCATCAGTGGGATGATATCCAATATTCCTTCTCCAGAATTGTTTCCTTTCATCGTCAAATATCCTCATCATCCTTTATGAATCCTCCATTGATCCCTGAATAAAAATATGTTTATATTTAAGTTTATATCCATTTCCCAAAATATCAAATTATAATATGGATAATTACATTCTTTAAAATCAGATGAAACATTGGGCCTAAATTGGTGAATATTAGGCATGAAGTGCACAAATGATGAGAATGGATGTTCAAAATTAAAATCCACTAACTCAGGACCATAAGATCAAAAATAAAAATTTAATACCATTAAAATTTAATCGAAATATGTGTTTTTATTAGCTAATTAGGATCCCTTATCTAAATTATTTTACTTGGGGAGTGGTTACCCGGCATGCCTACTGAGCCTACTTCTCACACCTACCTTTATCATTTTATGTTTCAGGATTAAGCTTATATATTCTCACTCATGGGGAGTTGAGGTTCTATTAGCTAGATGGTGAATTTCCTACTCACAAAAATGTATGTTTGTAGATTAGTTTTATTTTATTTTCTTTTATAACATTGTATACTTAATCCTATTACTACTTTCTATAGATGGAGGGTAACTATAACTACTGGTGGAAAAAGAAAAAGAATGTGGTGGTGGATTTTTGGGTATTTTTTCCTTATAGGGGAGGGAGAACGGGGGTGAGGGAGAGTTTTTTTTTACTTCTTCTATTTACTTATTTTATATTTTCTTGTTTGTTTTTTGTTTCCTATATTTTTATTTTTGGATTGGATGTCCAATGTATGGAATAGTCATGATGAAATTTTATTTAATTTACAGTACTAGTTTTCTTAATTATTTATAGGTTAAAATCATTCCCAATTGGTGATTATTTGATACTCAGACACATTTACTAGCTCGTGGGGATCAAGAATGCCCTTTGGGACTTATTGTGAACTTGGTTTGGCATTTTAGGGAATGACCTCTTGGGATGGTTTATGACATGTTGGAAAAGTATATTTTCTACTAGAAAATATAGGTTTTTGAAATAATCTCATGGGACTAAGTTAAATAAATTAGTGTTGGTATATAAATTAAAAAATTATGATTTATCATCTTTGATGTAAATTTTATAGTGGGAAATCACTTTCTAAAATTTGAGTTTAAAGTGAAAAATGTGTGTTTGGAAAATTTATTAATTACATGGGAAATTTCAAGTGGAAAGAAGAGTTTTTAGGTAAATAAAAGAGAAGAAAGAATAAATATTTATATGATTAAAATTAATTATAGTGTTTGAATATAACTTGATATGAAATTAATCGATAAAATAATTATTGGGCTATGTTTAATGTGCTGAAATTCAAATTTCTCATCTAGAATTGTGATATATCCATTTTTTGTGAAAATTCCATGTGATTTTATAATTTTTTGGAAACCCTTGGGTTAGGATATAATATAATGAGAGTCATGGGTTTGGCTAGGCTTTATGGTGGTCTATGATACATATCATATCATGAGTTTGGAATGGTCACTATTTATGTTATTTATTTATCAAGGAGACTATATACGCCTTTTTTGGGTATTTTACTAATCCATGTGTTTGGATTTAACATACTTTGACATAAATTCATAGAATTAATTGGTATTAGCTGAAGTGGGTATGTTTGAAGTTTCTAGGAAAATGGAATCTATTCAATCTTATTCCCAATTATGGTTTTATGTTGAATACAATGGATAAATCAAAATAATTTGATGAAAAATGACACATCTTGTGATTATATATGAATAACCATAACAGAAGAATCCCGTAACTATAGAGTGGATATTTTCATGTCACATTTATTATTAATTTAATAATAATAAATTACCTTAGTCTTGAGTTATTTCGTCGATGTAGATGTTGATCATTCAAACATCTATTCAGATGTACTTTCATTTTATTGAGAGGATCCAAAGTAAAATCCCTCTTATAGTGATCTTTGATCTTGAATCACCATTGATTATACTTTGGGTTCTAGCATGGTGGTACTGATTATCTTTTTCTACTCACCTTTGATTACAACACAATATTTCATGTTTTATGGATAGATCCTTGTTCTATTATTCTTGGGAGGTAGGAGGGTGGTGGAAGAGATTCTCTCAATCCTGAGAGAAAACCCTATAGAATTTTTTCATGAGGATAATTCTCTAGGGAAAAAATCATTATGCACAAAAAAAATGATTCCCACACGTCCACATAAATGATTTAATTGGGTATATATAGATATGGGGTTAGAGGATTGGTAATTTTACCAAGTCCCTTATCCCATTTATTAATTCTTAGAGAACCCCACATAAATTTTTTCCATTTGATAAATAAATAAATATAATAAAATATTCATGCTCTTGTAAATAAATATATATTTTAATATTGAACTCATATAAAATAATGTTTTAATATATGTGATCAAGAAATCTTGAATAAATATTATTCCTTGATATGTGGAATAATATTTATTTCAATAATTAAATTTAAATAGAATTTATTTGAGATCAATGGAAACACTAAGTGTGTAACCCTTTGGGCCTCTTCCTCAGTAACATTAGGTTGGTTTACCTAATGTCTAATATCAGCATCTTGAAACATGTAAAGGCACCCATAGAGGAAAAAGTTAACGTCCCAATGAAGACAACCACATGCGAATGCTCGCAATATAATATAATACAATTTCTATGATATCTCATCTAGTAGGTTCCATACTCATGTTATGAACCTATATGTTTGATACATCTTTATTTGAATTACTAAAATGAATATATCTATACACCATGGTCATAGAATTTAGTTATAAGGTTCTATTTCAATCAAAGGGATAAGATATTAATTTTTGTAAATATAGAAGATAAAAAAATTCTCAACTTTTTTAAAAATAACATAACATTTCTAATGCACCCAACGTACACAACTTTTTAATGAATATATGCCATTGTGGTTTAAGATAATATATCTAAGTACATGACTCATTATATGTATTAATAGTATTATTAAATTCTAAGGATCATTACACACATTGGGAGACATAAATTTCCAAAGATACAAAATCATAAAAAAAATTACTGGAAGGTCTATCCTTATAACCTCCCATCTTGGAGATTACCAAGTGAGAACTACATGAGGTAAAATATCATCCACTTATGAGAACTCACACCTGAAAATTTTCATCATCAGTTTCCCATAATATGGATTCATATGAATTTAATATGTATTGTTTAAGAATATCATTATATCCCTTCAATATTCTCATCATAGTGGAGAATTATTATAACTTTTTCGATAAAATAAATAATCAAAGAAATTATCATATTAAAGTTTCACCAAAATAATAACCAATATGTGATAAGGTATTCAACTAATATTAAGATCTTAGAATATACATGTAATCAAAATTATATGGTAATTAGTTCTAGGGAACCAAGTCCAACAGACTCTCACTTTCATTAGATCCAAATGTTAACCAAATTATTATTTCTCACATGTCAAAAATGTTTTTACTTATAATGGATATAATTTATGGGCCTGCTACATTATTATATGGATATGGTTGGTCTTAATACATTTATTTGTGTCAAGTATTTTTATAGATACCTTACTAACTAGAGAAAATCCCTCAAGTGGTGATATCTCTAAGTATCCACCCTTTTTTCCCCTTGTCAAAAACCTAACATCTTGTCTAATACCATAGACAAATATTATCGTAATAATGATAATACTCTAACTATTTTTATAACCCAGAATTGGAATAGGTCATTTCAAAACTACTTCTTAAGATACATTAGAAGGCAAAACATACTTGATTATTATAGATATGGTAACCATGGGTTGTAATAAGTTTATCTTGGAAATTACCTTATCTTTAATGTGGTCCTAGATCAAATTGATCTAAAGGAATTCTATTTTTATATCCCCTTGATCTCTAGTATTATCATTTCTCCATTAACCAATAACTCATCTTTTTCTAATTTTTCAAGTATTGTTAGATAGATCTAATTGTAAGTCTATGCAATTATTTTGGTTCTATTTAATTTTTTCCTATTACGATTATGTATAAACAATATCAAACACATGTACATTTCATAGAATATGAGATAAATTCCTATCACTTAAAATTATGAAGTTATATATATAATTATCTCCTATTATGCCAATGAACATGATCCTAAAGAGATACCATACCATGTAACATGGGAAAAAAATTCGTTAGGAATTTTTCTATATT
Organism: Viscum album; assembly: GCA_963277665.1. Classification (NCBI taxonomy): domain Eukaryota; kingdom Viridiplantae; phylum Streptophyta; class Magnoliopsida; order Santalales; family Viscaceae; genus Viscum; species Viscum album. Next base: position 1,679,941,770 of record OY728133.1, read on the forward strand.
TTATTTATTCAATAACATGTTAATATATACTCTATGTATGGATTAACAAACCCATATGTCTATATCAATTGATCTTGTTCTCTAGAAATTTGGTTACTACTTTGAGTCATACATGAAGAAATGAATTCCTTTATCTTAGAAATATGTAAGACTAAGTAATTATTTTCTATATGTTATCAATATACTTTTCTTGGAAAACTATAGTACCCCCACTAACCTATTTTAGAGACAGGTCCCTTCTTCATTCCAAATAGATATTCTATGATCACTATTCTTGTTATTATCAATAAATAGATTTATGAAATTTTTATATATTTATTAACATTCATTGTTTTCACCAAACCTTTTGGTTGTGCCATATAAGCATTCTACATATGGTCTTCATTAAAGAATATGGCATTTACATACAATTTCCTAGTATAATAATCATAAAAAATCTATGAAAAGTAGAATTCAAATGAATTTAGCATGATGATTATAAAAGTTTTTCCCATATATCATATCTAGACATGATTTAAATATTTTAATAATCAATCATGATTTATTGGTATAGTCTTGACCATCCTTGTATTATGTTCTGGTTGAATACCCACTAGCACTATCAAATCAAGTGAAACACCAAAATACAAATCCCCAGAATTTTTTTCCAAGGAATCCACTATTGAATTGAAATCAAACTTTTTCATTTAAAATTATATCCAATTAATTACTCTTAAGAATAATATATCGTCTTCCTTAGTGAATACAAGAAACACATTTTGGTTTTAAATTTTCTTGCATGTTATGTGTCTCTAGAACAACTCCTCCTACTAAGCTTAGTGTATTATAGTGTTCATATTACAACTCTTGTGTATCTTGAGCCTCAGCTTATTCAAAGTTTATATTGTTTCCACAATATCCTTTGTATATGTTCTCCCTCTAAAAAATAGGGTAATATATTAACCACGATTATTTTATTTGAGGTTTCGTATAGGTAATACCCTTTAGTTTGAATAGGGTATCCTATAAAGACAAACTTAGTGGCATGTGGTGGATATTTGTTTCCAATGTTTCAATAAAAATAACTACCCTAAAATTGTATATATATGAAAAAACAAACTTATTTTTAAATAACATTTCATACAAAAAAACTATTTTCCTATTTATTTTTCATCTTGGTCAGATGTTGCACTATTATTTTTAAAAACATGTCTTGGAAGAAATAATGGAATATTTTCAATATATATAATATTTTTCATTGATCCTTTTTACTACCATAAATACTTGTATGTATAAGGTAATGTGAGTTTGATAATACCTTTACTCCACATATAAATGATCAATGGATACTTGGTTAAGTTATACTTCTATAATCCCACCTAGAAGAAACTATATCTTTTACAAAGTGCATTCATTAATAAATTAAGAATTTATAAAATCCCTTAAAGGGGTCTCATTAAATATATTAATTTACCTATAGATTCACATTTTAATAGTTTACATCGTATTTTTGAAGTAACTTGAGAAGATTTTTGGCATACCTTTATTTCTAAAGGTTTCTTTTTCTAATACATGATAATGTAGTTTGATAATATACCTAGTTTCTTAAAGAAAAATTGACTAAAACACCCTTATAGATATAATATTTTCAATTACTATAAGTTTAATTTGAAAAATAATTATCTTACTATAATAAGGTACTTTTATTCTTATTTATATTCATCAATAATTACTAAATTTGGATATATGTGATTCAATATTTACTAAACTATTACTTAAGTTTGAAATACCATAACAAAATTCATTCCAAAGTAAATAATATCTAATTTTGTATAAATGAATATTGAGATAAATGTTTTAGTAATTATAAATGTAAAAAAAATATTTTAACTTGAATTTGTATTCAATGATGAAGTCGTGCACTTCTCCATACTGATCTAGGAATCACCCTCATTCAACTCTCTAGAGAACACACCTTAATTATTGTAATATTTTTTTTCTTACCTAGTTCTCGTATTTTGAATACAAATATATGAAAATGTATACTCAATAAATATATCAATAACATTATATATAATGGCTAATATACCTAAAGTGTAAACTTTAGAGTGTTTCTATTTTAATTCATTATAATTATTTTTCCAATCCCTTTCTTTCCATATGAAAAGTAAATAGCCTCATGATCATTTCTCTCCCCTTGAATCCTTTGTCACATTGAATGATGTTGTAAAGACGCCACTGGATTTAAATTATCAATTGGATTTTCAACTTGGTCTTTCATTCTATTAAATTAAAGGACTATAAAACCCTATTCCCACCAATCCTTATCTATTTGGTGAAGTGTAGATAAATATTCATGAGTGGATCACACATATTGTTTCATCTGATCTTGAATAAATAAGGATAAACTCAGTGGTTAGGATGATAAGATGAGATTAATGGATAATTTATTATCCAAAAAGAATCCCAACTTTACTAAATAATCAATTTACTTTATCACTTTGAAGGCATGATCACTATCTAAGAACCCCTATTCAAGTTTATACTAATAAGAGCAATGAAAATATCATTTATCTTGTGTATTTCCTTATCATTTTAAATTGATAAGAGATAAGATAGCATGGTGTAAACATGTAAGTACTTAATTTTCTCCTTTAGATCTCTAGACATGGCTATTAGTACAATACAATTGATATAGTAAGTGTCCATTAATCTCATATAGACATCCTTATCACCATTATATTCTATCTAATGTAAATGATCAATAATAGGGATTCCAACTAATAAAAAAATTCTTGTAGTAATGTAGTTTATAAACAATTATACCACTCTTGGAAGTATGTGATGGTGAGGACATGGTCTATGTCGAGGAATGATTGCAATGATATCATGTTCAAAAAACATTCCATTTTTTATAATAATTAAAGTTTATTAATATTAATTTATTTTTATTACCAAAATATGTGATATGTAATAAATTTTATTACTGTTTTAGTCTCCTGTAATTTTATCAAGTCTCAATATCCCTCACTATTGGATTTAAAAATGTTCAGTCACATAGACATTCTAGTGAAAATAATCCATATTTTCCTTCTCATAACTCAAAAAATGTCCATGAAAATTAAAAATATATATATTTAGGTAGGTGGTCTTGTTAAATTCTAGCTTGAATCTTCTTGATTTATTGAGTGGACTCCCCAATCCTGAAATCCTGACTTGAATTTCCTCAACACCTACCTTTAAATTTTTATTAAATAGAAAAAATCCATTAAATCCAAAAAAAATTTGCTTAAGTCAACCCACCATATTTGTTTAGATTTCTCAATAATTTAAAGCTCCCCTTAAAAGGGATTAAATGGACACTTTAACTATGGGACCATCATAGCTTGGATAATGGAGGGATATTGAATTAATTTTAACGCAATGGATTTTTTTATTATGTATAAACATTCTAATTTTTTCCTTTTTACATTAATTATTAATATTATATGGATTTTACATAATTAATTAACCATATTTCAATGAAACATTTACATATAATCCATTTATTTTAATTCAATATTTCATGATTATTAATTTATTTATTTACATGATCATGATAAATCATCCATAAAAATTAACCAGGCATCATACAAAAATAAAATAAATTGATCATGAGATTTATATTTTTTGATTTATTGAGTGGATAATAAATTAACCTATGAACTCGGTGGAACAAAATCTTTGATATGGTCTTGGATTTAGTTGCAACATTCAACCTTAAACCTTTGTATCTTCTAGGTTGATTTTACCTCATCTCAAGTCTTGAACAGACTCCCCTCATTAGATATTCATCCTTTAAATATGTTTACTCACACACAAATGAGGGAAAACATTATAATGGTTGCTAGGTTTACATAAAAGAAACTATAGATACACGATAATAAAGGGTAAGGGATGACAAGAAAAAAACACCACAAAAACTTAGGGATCTAAACGAGTCAAGTATCATCCCTATCCACAAGGAATGAAAATAACCCATTGAACCTATTTTATTATAATACATATCCAAAAGTCCTAGTGGCCTGAAGGTCTATACATGGCCTAAACGCCTCGAGTGAGTAGCTTGCTTCAGTTCATATCACCAGTCTTATGTCATCCCCCCCCCCCCATCAGTAGTAATCACATGATTATCCCATTATGAATATTTTTCCACCCTTTACATGAAATGTTACATCATGTTGGTCTGAAACACTGTGGTAGGGAACCCCTCCAACTATAGTGTGTGAGGAGAGTATGATGATATGTTCCAGCACACTCATCTCTCTTTCAAGTCGCATGCCTAGTGATTCATGTGTGGTGACTTTCTTGCATCACTTACTTATTTCTCTGCATCATCAAACAGGTACCATAGTGAATATATTCATGTGGAAGGGCACCCCTCCATCCCACATTGGTATTCCTTGGGTACGGAACACTATATGATAATTGTCAATGCAAAAATCCCTCATTTTGAGGTTTCCCACCTGACAGTGCCTATGTGGATACATGTTGCACTGTATTCCTATTACACCAAGTCATTATCTTGGTTCTTATCATGTTTTTTATTTCCCAATAGTTATTACATTAATACCATGTGTCTCAAAGGCCTTGCACTAATGATGGCTTGGAGGTTTTATGGCCTAAAGGCCATTGATGGCTCGAAGTCCTTGTGACCTGTAGGCCAAATTTTGTGGCTTGAAATCCAATTTTGGGTGAATACTTCCACTACTACAGTAACACTATAACACATTCTATAGTATGACTATATTGAATACTATAGTAACTTGGAAAATACCCCCCCCCCCACTATAGGTTTTGAATCTGGTCACTTGATGCAGGATCATGGGGGTTTACCACTCAGTGACACCCCCAACTGAAATTATTAGTCTTATTAATTAATTAATTATCTTAATCAATGATCAAAATATTCATGGAGATATATGTTATTCCATCCCCTAAAATTTTAAATAATTTAAATTAACTAATTTTATTTAAAATTAATTAAGTATATTATGTTTACTTAGAGGCAACATTGTGTGTACCTATTCGAACTACCCAGCATATGGCCATCATTATGTAACATGCACTCACACAAAATTTATCACACATGATGTGACAGGTAATTACATAGTGTATAATATCAATTAATGACACTCATACATGTATTAATTACATGGAATTTACCACTTATAATGCATATGAAGTATATGGTGTATCGTGATGATCATACTCAGAATATAATCCTAAATTTTAATATAGAAATTAATTAAGAATTTCATATTTTTAAACCTTTTTACATAGTGTGTACTATTAATTTTTGAAACATGAAACAGGTGTTAATTTATTTTAATAGAGAAATTAATTTTCTTTCCACATAAATTAATTTACACGGTGTACAACCCAACTTGGAGTGTATTATGTGTAAACGCATTTGAAACCTCATATATATTAACTATACACCATTAGTATATTAATTACACAACATGTGTGTATTAATTAATTATACACCTCGTGTGTATTAATTATACACCATGTGTGTATTAATTATGCACCATGTGTGTATTAATTAATTACACATCACATTTTTATTACTTATACACCTCATGTGTATTAATTAATTATACATTGTGTGTGTGTTAATTAATTACACACTCCATGAGTACTAATTACACACCACATGTTTCTTAATTAATTATATGTCATGTGTGTATTAATTAATTACACACTATTCCTAATAACCACACAACCACCGCATTGTAGAATCTAGTTGAGCCTATACCCAATAATTTTTTTTGTTGAATACAACAGATAAATCATAATTACATGATTAAAAATAACATTTCTCGTGATTTTATCCATATAACCATGATGAAATAATCATGGAACTCTATAGATGAACTTTTCATGTTAAATTTATAATTAATATAATAATAATAAATTACATCAATCTTGAGTTCTTTCTTCAGTGTAGGTGTTGATCATTCGAACCTCTATTTATTTGTAGCATTTTTTCATCGAGAAGATCCAAATTAGAATCCCTGTAATGTTGATCCATAAGTACTCCTTTGATCTTTAAGTGTCACCAATGGTACTTCAAGTGCTAGTATGGTGGTACCGATCATCCAACATCACTATACTTTGATCACAACACAATCATTAAGATTTGAAGGATTGATTCTTATTCTCTCATTCTAGAGAGGAAGGAAAGAGATGGAATAGTTTCTCTCATTCTTGAGAGGAAACCCTAGAGAAGTTATTCATGGAAAAAATTGTCTAAAAATAATAATTTCCACACATCCTCATAAATGATATAATCTAGTATATAGAGAGATAGGGTTAAAGTATTGGTAATTACAAAAATTACCTTATCCAATATCTTAATCCTTAGTGAACCTATTGGTCCATCAATAGGGGATTAGCATGTGATTAACATGAGAGGGTGAATCAAGGTATACAAAGAGATTATACAATTAATACACTTTTTCCTTTAATGTCTCACTTTCCCTATATGGATCCTGAACTCTCAACCTTTAGGGTCACTTATTATTCTCTTTTACATATATACTTTCGGTTGATAGATCTTTATTGGTTTTCGGGTATGAATTAAATTAGGAAATAGGAATTTACTTGGTTCACAATCATTAGGCTATATCCAAGTAGCCTTTATTAGTGATGTTCCACGAACCAAATCACTATAAAAATCATAACTCTTCATAAGGGACACTCCCCTTACAATGGGTTTGTGTTAGGTAAGTCAATTCAAAGAATTATTACATTACAAATTTTATGTACAAATCACTACTTCTCAAGGGTCACTCTCTCAAAAGTTCCTTTTGATGCTCACTATCAGTGGAAAGGATCACCTTTGCATAGTTTATGGACTTTTCAATCCCTTCACCAATATCATTTTATTGGATTGCATCCTCGGGTATGAATGGATGCTTTGATGATGTCTTTTTGGGAAACTCCTTAACAATATGTAAATATATCCTCACAACACCTTCTACTTATTTCTGTGTGAATCTGGAATTCCTCTTCTCTTTAATATTTTCATAACAACCTCTTATTCTTCCTTGGATGAGTATTTAATGTATGTTGGATCCTTCTTCATTCTAAACCCTAGCCTGGAGCTCCTCTATTTCTCTAAGAATCATATATAAAATATGTTCTTGGGTTTGTCCCCTATCACATTTTTTTCACTTCTTCCAGTAAATATCCCCTTCTTCAAATAGGTAGATCATGTTCCCAACAAATGGACACTTGTTATCATCATAATAGGTTATAAAAACTAACCATAACTCCCATGAATTTCATAACTACAATCTACTATAACTACTTCATGGTTAACATTCTCTAACCTTGGTAGTGTGAATCAAATATCTATTTAATTCACTTGTGTAATGCTGAAAACTCCTTCATAACAAGTTTAAATTATGGTCTAAATCTTAGACACGTGATTATGGAAGTATTCAAGAATATTTTTTCATCACCATAATTATTTCTCCTGAAATATGTGTGTCACCCATGAACATGACCTTCACCATGACATAGTGAAAAACCTTTGTCCATTTTTCAAACAATACATTGGGCACTACAGCATGGTCACATGATTTTGGTCATTTTGTATTGTAGCTCCACCTATCAACCATGAACGCCACCACCACACTTGTAATGGGATTCCCTATGTTTCACAGAGAACCTTCTAAGACACCACATCCAACTCTATGGAATGGATCATCTTGTGTTGGACCTTTTAAACTACAGGTATTAAAAAAACACTTTTCATCAACCACAAACTTTCCCATGAGAATATTGGCCTTAACAATTTTGCATGAGTGCTTTGGAACTCTACCACAGGGACTACTAAGTCATAATCCCTTTCCAGTTCCCATGTTGGGATTTATCCTCTTCAACACACTCTATGTTATGGGTGTACCCACACCTAGTTAATTAAACACCTTCACTTGAACACCTTGATATTTTATAAATTATTTTTTAAATATATTTAATTTATTTGATATCTTATTCTACACACAACATGGAGTTTTAAAAAACTGCAATATACTATTAAATTATTATTTATACTCGAAGGTTATAACCTAGTCGTTAAACTTGGTGTTATGAATATGAATAACCAAAATTTTAAAAATAATTATAATTTTTTTTATATAAATAAAACATATTGATAAAAATTAGTTAATTTTTAGTAAAGTATTTATATTCATCGAAAATATTTTTTCTAAAAAAATGTTTTTATTTATTTTTGTGAAAAAATGATAAAAGTAATTTTTACCAATTTCAAAAAAAAAAATTAATAATTCCATTTTTGAAATAAACATTTCAAATTTATCTTAGGGTGAATTTTTGAGAATTTTTTGAAAATATTAATTTTTTAGTGAATAGTAAAAAATAATGACTTTTATTGAAAACTGCCTTTTCTTTTAAATCATTTAAAAAGTTATATATTGTTTTAAAATGGTTTTAGAGTAAAATTTGTTAAATAATATTAGTATTAATCCAATTAATATCATTGGAATAAAATTCATGTTGGATTTTGATATAAAAACTTTTTATGATTATGAAAACTTTTCTTTGGAAAACTGTTTTTTCGTCACATTTGTAGGTAAAGTTTTAAATTAAATTATGTCAATATTGTGAATTTAATTTGGTAAAATGGATTAAATATTTTTAATAATCATAACTAATATTATATAATAATTATGACTTAATTTTTTTCATAATGAATAGTAAAAACAATAAAAATAATTTTAGTGGTTAAGGTTAAAACAGGTTTACCAAGGTTTAAGCCAAAAGATAAGGGTAAGTATTCTGATAAAAATTATATAAAACCTATTATATAGACATATTTAAACATTATAATATCAAAAATTATAATATATGGTTATTTGGAATCATTTTTCTTGGGAATTACTTTATAATTTTAGATTCTTTTGGGAAATTTTCAAGTTGTTTCCAAGTGGGTTCCTTCCCCACTTATATAAAGACATCTCCTATCCTATCCTCACCACACTCCAATATCCATTTGTTTTAGAAAATACCTACCCAAATACATTCAATAATTCCCTTCCAATATCCTAGAGTCTTTATTTTTATTAGGTTATCCTCCAAAGAAGGATTTTGGTGCTAAACTATAGAGGTTGTCCTAAGAAGAGGTATAGTTCTTAACTGGGTATTTTTATTTTATTTATTATTCTGTATAATTAAAATTTCATTAAACTATGATTATATAATAAAATAATTATCTCATATATAATAATATTTTATTATGTTATTTTCATGTCCTACGTCGATCTCCTCTTCCATTAAATGGGAATCGAAAGCATCGATCATGTGTACGGCGGACTACAACATCGCAAACAGATGTAATTTATCTTCCATCACCAACTCTAATGGATGAATATAAGGATAAATTTAATGTTTATATATGATATTTATGACACATTTTTAATCTTATATTTATAATATCATATCAACATTCTTATATTCCAATCTATTGGAAAATGATAATGTCACTCATGTGTATGTGTGGACTATCACTTTCGAGAAGTGATGTGATTAATTTTTTATTTTATTTTGAAATGGATGGCAATAAAAATATATTTAATTAATATATATTATAACTATGACATAAATATGATTATTTAATGTTTATATATTATTTACCTTTCTTTCATTCCATCCATTGATAAAATGGAAATAACTTTCATGTGTACATATGACCTACCGTCGCCATGAATGGTGTAATTAATTTTATATCTCTAAATTTTATGGATTACTATAAATAAGTATATAATTAATATATATGATATTTATATAATTTTTAAAATTTTGGATATGATGGAACCATGATCAGTGTAAAAGGACTAAGAATACCAAACCAAAACCTACATGAAAAATGAAGTAATTATTCCCTAAAACATGATTTTAACAAGGAAATTATTAATAAATAGGTAATAAAAGGTCGTAAGTAAATCATGTATGGTATGATATATATTATTATATTAATATAATATTTTTATAATAAACCTATATTTATTATACAGGATTTTTTAACTCGTACTAAGAAATTAAAGACTTGAGGTAAGAGATTTCTAGTCTCACTTTTATTTCTCAGAGATGTACATCATATTCACCACTCATTTATTTTATCTAGTGTATATAATAACCATTTGAAATTTTTTATCATTAATATCCTTATTTTAATGTTATTTAATGTTTTATTTTATGTTATTATTTAATGGGTCTTACGATTCAAAATTTTCTAAATTGGTAAGAGATTTTTGTCTCACTTTTATTTTCATGGGACACATGCCATATTCAACATATATTTATTTTTTTTTTGTGTATATACTAAACATCAATGTATTTTATGGTTATTATAATGAAAATTATGTGTATTTACATATCCATATAATGTTATTTCTTTAATTGGTTTTTGTGATTCAAAAGTTACCAATGTGGTAAAGGTTTTATATTGCAATCTCATTGTTTATCAGGATTATTTGTAATTATGTTTCTGATGATGAAATATTATGATATATCTCTCAGGAAAGTCATGATTGTTATTATCCTATGGTTATTTCTATATAATAAATTCTTCCCTTTCATATTTCTCTCTTTAAGTACTCAAGATGCCAATAGAATGTTTTTATGAAAAATTAAATTTATTTCTCTCTTTGGTTGAAAATCCTTTTACTCCATGACCTTGTTTTCTAAAAAAGTTTTTAAAGAAATTTTTTACTCCAATTATTGTTTAAATACAATTTTACCCATGTTTTACTTTTTTTAAAATAGTTTAAAATGAATATTCTTATCGATCTAAAGGCTCGACTATGTTTTTGATGAATTTCACTACCTCGATTGATTTTGTGAACTCTTCATTTTCTTTGTGTAAAGCTTCGAGATCCAGCGCATCGCTTACTAACTCATCCCATTCTTCAATCGTATCCAAGAAATGACAGTTTTCTATAGTTGGTTTTTTCATAGCCTTTAAGACATCAAATGTTATGTTCTCATCCCCAATTCTAAAAATTAACTTTCCCTCTTGGACATTAACCAGCGCTCTGCATATTTCTAAGAAGGGTCTCCCAAGAATGAGTGGGACGTCCTTGTCTTATTTCATATCGAGGACAATGAAATCAGCAGGGAAGTGATATTTATCAACCTTGACAAGTACGTCCTCTAGAATCCCCCAAGGATGCTTCACTGATTGGTCATCCATTTTCAAGGCGACCCTCATCAGCTTGAATTATGTGATGCCCATATATTCAAGGATTCCAGAAGGCATGAGATTTACACTAGCTCTGAGGTCGCACAAAGCTCTTCTGAATTGACATCCTCCAATATTGAAAGGAATAGTGAAACTCCCAGGGTCTCTTAGTTTTGGAGGTATGGATCTGGGTATGACCGCTGAACATTCCTCATGCATTATGATTATTCCCACATCATCTAATTTTCTTCTTTTTGACAGAAGTTCCATGAGAAATTTAGCATAGTGAGGCATATGTGTGATGGATTTTGCAAAAGGAATATTTATTTGAATCTTTTTGAACATCTCCATGAATTTTAAAAATTTAACATCAAACTTTCTTTGCTTCAGTCTTTGTAGAAATGGAGGAGGTGGTATGTGGGCTTTCACTCTTTCACTGAGTGACTCGTTTTCCTTTTCCTTCCTTGCCTTTTCATTTTTTACAAGTTTGTTTTGATCTTCCTCCTCTTTGGCATCAAGTTGGATTGATTTGTTTGTTGAGTCCCCATTATCAGTGGTAGGTATAGGTGTCTCATCTGTTGGTTGAACATCAGGCATTTGGTGCTCTGGTAACTGTGTGCCACTTCGCAATGTGATTGCTTTTGCTTCTTCTCTTGGGTTAACTCTTGTGCTTCCCAGTAGAGTTCCTTGTTGTCAGTTCTGCATTTGTGTGGATATCTGGCCGACTTGATTTTCAATGTTACTCATGGAATCCTCTAAGTTTTGAGTTGTTGTTTTCAAATTTTGAGTTTTTGTCTGCAAATTTTGAGTTTTCATCTCCTATAACTCAAACCTTGATTGATTGGACATCATTATTTTAGCTATAGTTTCTCCCCAATCTTGTTGAGCTTGCATTGTAGAAGGGGCCAAGTCTATTGTTTTCTTTTTCTCCTTGTATTGTTGTTGTTAATGAAATGGGGGGGTCAGTATTTCAGTTGAGATCCTTACTCTTGCGATTGCATGGTGGGTCAAAAGGAAGATTGAGTAGGAAATCCAGGTGGACCCATGTTCTGGTTCATTGGTTTAGTAGTCGATGACTCCTTAAAACCTTGATTTTGGTTATTTCCTTGCCAGTTCCTGTTGTAGTTGTATTCATAATTCCATTTGTTATAGTTAACAAAGTTATATTTGGTCATCTTTGTCTCAGATGTGTTATATAGACACATGGGATAATCATGAGAAACACCACAGTGTGGATAGTGTTCAGTTTGAACAACATGGACTGGCTTAGGCGGATTTACTGACAAGTTGTCAATCCTCAAGTTGAGAACTTCAAATTGTGAAGCCATGAATGTCTGGGTATCAACTTGATGCACTCCTTTTTTTCTTCTTGAAAAATCTTATGGACACTAAAAACTGTGTTCGGGCATGTTTTTAGTTAATATGTAAAGATCCTCAGGATCCATTTCCATGAACTCATTTCTAGTAGCTGTGTTGATTTCAGACTTACTAATGGGTTGAATTCCATAGTAAAAATATTTCAACTGGTTTGCCAACTTCATCCCATGATGAGAACAACGTCTCAACATGGACTTGAATCTTTCCCAAGCTTCTCCTAATGATTCGTATTTACTTTTACAAAAGGAGTCGAGGTCTCTCTTGTTTTTCAAAGATTAAGATGTTGTGTAATATCGATCAAGAAATTTTCTTCTCAACACTTCCCAAGTGAAAACTATTTCTGGGTCAAGACTTTCCAACCAGTCCTTTGTTTTCTCTTGCAATGAGAATGGAAACAGTTGCAGGATCAACGCATCATCTGTTACTCCATTATATTTAAATGTGTCACAGACTTCAAGAAATCTGTTCACATGCATATAAGGGTCTTCGCTGCTCAATCTATGAAATTGTGCATGTTGTTGGAGCAAGTTGATTGTGGATGGCTTCAATTCAAAGTGTGTTGCTTGAATTCTCGGTCTTGTTATGCCTGAGCTAACTCCAACTATGCTGGGTCACAACTCCTGTCTCATAGTAGTTCGAGGCCTTTGATTATCGAGGTGATTTTGGAAAAGTGGGTGGACTTGTCCACTAGGAAGTGTTGGAATTTGAGTTTCAACACTTTCCTCTGGTGGATACATTGCATTTGTGGCTGAGGTATCGATTTTTTCTTTTCCCTTTCTTTGATGTTCAAGTTGTGGATCAAAGGAGGGGACGTTATTTGACAGATCAGAATTATGAGTGTTCACCATTTAGGAAAACAGTGCCTAAAGCAAGGTCTACTTAAAATATTCTTAATGCTAGAGGTGCGCATGCTCCCCGGCAATGGCACCAGAAATCTAGCACATGCGTCGTAGCACGCCCAATTTGAAAATTTTTATAAGCAAATGGATACTTTAAAAGTGGTGAGCAGGGTCAAACCAAAGAGAGTAAGGAATCTAGTTGACTAAAAATATTTCATTGGACAATGTTTAGACAGACAAAAGTTGAGGGAATTCCTATTTTGAGTTTTCTTTTTTTCTTAATTAAACTAAAAGGTGAGAAGAAAAAATAAATACAGTAAACTATAATTAAAAATAATGATGGACTCTATATCAACAAAGTGTTTTGCGGATGCTGATGTCGCAATTAAATTGTTACACGACCATGCAAAGTATTCTTTTATGTGATTAAATATTTATTCTGCTTAATTATCACTAGTTCTGAAAATATAAGCATTTTTTAGATGCTCAATTTAAATTTCTTAATTTATTTAAGGTCTTGTTCTCTAGTGTCATAAATAAATTAGAAAACTGGCTCAAGTACCGAACTATACGGCGAAATGACACAACTTGTTTTTCACAAAGTTGTGTCACCAATTTTCACTTACCATTGGTCAATGCGGTTTACCTTCTTGGACCGCCACATCAACTTATTATTAAAATGGCCAATTTTAATTTCAACAGTTAATTTAGTGCAAAAATAATTTAGACAGATAAACATTCAATTAAAGTAAATTTAATTGACAATTAACCACCAAATAATATCATTACATGGCATGCACAATAACTTTAATTACTTGACCAACATCCCGGCACTAAGAAAATCACACCGACATCATAACCAAAAGAATAAACGTGGTAATAAAATGATATATCATGTGAAATAACACCGCGTTACCGAAGAAATGATCATGTCAATCTTTATTTTTTCCACGCACAGCAACCCTTGGCATGTGATGAAGTCACGCACCAACGGCGTTCCCACTGGAATGGAAGATGTTGGCAATGTAGTGGTGGCTAGTCAGCTCCTGGTCTAGTGTGACGTAGAGGCTGCTTGAGCAAGGTGATGGGGACTTGCGGCGGCTACTCGGATGATGATGATCGGTGCGCTACAAACCAGAAACAGGATGAGAGGGGGCCAGCAAGGGTGTCCGGGTCTGCGGGTGTGTGACATGAACAGGGAAGCGGGATGGCTGGGTAGAGAAGGAGGTGGGTCTGGGGGTGAGAGATAGGGAAGGGGGTGCGACGGGGTGCGGGATACGGGTAGTGAAGGAGGGGCGGGGGAAGGGGAAGCCGGGCGACGGGCTGGCGGGGTGGCGAGTGGGGTGGCGGGATGGAGAGGGGTGGCGGTAGGGGAGAGAATCGGGGGTAGCGGGTAGGTGGGATAGAGAGGGGAGGTGTGCGGTGGGTCCAGAGGTTCATGGGTAAGTGGGATGGAGAGGGGAGGCACACAGCGGGTCCAGAGGGTTTGGAAGGGGAGGATTCAGACGACGAGATTTATGGGGCGGTAGGTAGATAGAGGAGGGGATTGGAGAGAGAGTGTGGGGTGTGGAGGGGTGATGTGGAGGTTGGGGGGATTGGAGATAGAAAGGGAGGAATGGGTCAAAGGGGGGAGTTGAGGGCATGGGAATAGGGAGGGGAGGGGAGCGGGTGAGGGGATTAGGGGGGAAAGTAAAAAAAATAAAATGTTTAAATTCAAATTAAAAAAACTAATTATATAATTAAGTTTAATAATAATAATATTAATAATAATAGTAGTAATACTAATAATAAGTATAATTATTATATTTATAAGTTAAATTAATAAAATATTAATATTAATAATATTAATATTAATTAAACTAAAATAAAAATAAAATATGAAACGTTAATAAAGTACAAATTAATAAAATTCTAAAAAATAAAAATAAATAACTAATATTAATATAATACAAACTAAAATATATAAAAACAACTAAAATATTTAAAATACTACAACAAGAACCTAAAAACACAATAAGCGGTTAGCAAATTAATTAAAACTAAATAAAACTATATAAAAATGTTAGTAACATTTATGCACATCAAATCCCCCACACTTAAACTTTTGCACTCCTGGGAAAAACAATCAGAAATAAAACACAAGTGGACCCATAGACAAATCAAAACATCAAAGTTACAAGTTTAAAAATTTTCAATCTCTTTTTCCCATAAAATATCATGCTTCATTTAAAACTTCAATTTTTAAAAACAATTTTTCTTTCACTTGCATTCTTTTCAAAATAAGTACATGCACTCATTTATCATGTGACCTACCTTGCCATTACTCTCATCACTCAAAATATTTGATCAACATTTTTCTCATTTCTCATACACATGCATGCTTACCATAGTCTTGCCATGAATTTTACATATTTACTATTGGGAATCAAAAGAATGAACCAATCTTAAGAACTTTACATGAGGTTCAAATTTCTCTGAGGTTGCGGGACGATGGGTAAAAAAATTAACATCTTTTTGGTAAAAAGGAGGGTTGAATCTTAAAATAAATGCATGATATATGTAAATCCAAATGTCTCCCTCAAATATCTCCCTCAAACTCTCGCTCCCCCACACTTAAAACTTTGCTTGTCCCCAAGCATATGATAATCCAATATTTTTCTCTTTTTTCTCTTTTTTTTAAGACACAACTCACTCAAATAATATGGACAGGAAAAACGGGTGAGTATCAACTCAAAAACCCCATGAAATAAATGTCAGACAATATTCCCAAAGAATGGTACCCTAGTATTTTATAAACTGTAACATCTCAATAAAGGTAGCTCATATAGAAAACTCTATAGTTCCTAGAGTAATGGATCATCACTTTTATAGGTATCCCTAAAAGGTTGGGTTACTGCATAATGATCACCAATGTACTCATTGTTGGAACCAAAAGGATTTTATATCCCTATATCAAAATATATGTAATGAATGTGGCTACTATGAAAAATAACTCATATGGTCAGGATGGGATAATGTCAATCCATGTACATCAAATGACTCACTACCCCCTCGAAGAACCCTCTCCATGAGTAAATCTCTCCCCCACACTTAGATTCAAAATTATCATGCAAAAATTCAAGAAATTGGTAGGGAAGGGTATCGGCTTGGGATCATCCTAAAAGGATCATTCATGGCTTCTAAGGGCTATATGATGGAGAAAATTTATGGGTGGCTCAGTGGGTCAATGGGGCTAAAAATCAAATAGATGCCTTGATCATTTTAGTACAACTTTCAAAAATTCCAATCACTTTGATGGAAAAACATGGAAAGTTATAAAAGAAAAAACATGGTTGAGATTCCCTAAAGAAAAATTGAAATAAGAGATGATTTTAAAATGGCTCAGTGTCCTCATGGGTATGGAAATATAATGTTGGATAGCATAGATGAGCATGAGTGCAAATAAGTGTCGAAAAAAAATACAAGTTTTGGAAAAAAAAATTTGAAGCATGAAATAATATCAGCAATCATCTAAGTCATGAGATCAAGGATCAAAGAATTATAAATAAGAATCAAGTGTTCAAACTGGCTAGGGACACAAGTGGTATGTTTCCGACTGTGTTGCGACAAAAATAAAACAGCTTTTATGTGGGTTCATCAATCACAATAATGTTAGTTTTTTTTCAAATTTTTTTTTAGTTTACATGGTGTTGTTGGAAGCATAAAATATGAAAAAAATAAAACACTTCCCTGTGTAAATGTAAATAGATGCGGAGAGGCTGTTTGTATCCGATGAAGCTCTAGAAATGATATGCCTTTAAAATATACACATGGACAACACTTACCCACATAATATCATAAAGATAACACCAAGGATAATATAAATGGAATTAGAAATGCAGAAGAGTGACACGTGCACACAAATATCAAGAGTAGCTAAAAAAATTTCACACATGCCACGTTTTATTTCCTCAAACAAACTAGAACAGTTAAAATAAGAAAGGTAAAAAAATGAAACTGGAACATGGGTTGCCTCCCAGGAAGCGCTAAGTTTTACGTCTTCAGCCATACAGATGGACAATGTTCAATCATCTTCATCCATCAGCTCAAAACTCCTCTGCATCTTGCGAGAACTAGTGGTTGTGTCATCGATCTCACGGGGACTCTTAGTGGAATTAACCACCTCTGGAGCATAGTGAGGGTGAATTTGGTGAGTAAGGAATGGAATATGTGCTCTTTGTGGTGGTTCCAGCTGCTGAGCACGAATCTATAATGAAAGTTCCTCAAGCCAGCGCTCAATATCAACCAGATGCTAAGTCATCTGTCATACTAAGTCAGAGGGAGACGGAACAAGAGCATCAATGACCTTGGAAGAATCATAAAAGATAGACATTTTTTAGCTGCATCCAAAAAAGAGAAATACAGATATATATAGATTAAGAAAACAAAGACAAAAGAATGAAGAAGTGTTTGGGTTGCCTCCCGATCTGCGCTAAGTTAAACGTCTTTAGCCAAACGGATAACTTCTCATTGTAGTTGTAGTTCTTCAATGATGCCTATCATATCTGAAGTGTGGTAAAGTTTAAGGAGTTGACCATTAACTTTGAATGGAGGCATCTTCCCATCATAAATTTCGACATCACCATGTGGATAAACAATTGTGACAGTGTAAGGACCCGGCCACTTAGACTTGAATTTTCCAACCCTGATTTGAAGTCATGAGTTGAAGAGGAGAACTTTGTCGCCTGATGAAAAATTTCTTTGTTGGATCCATTTGTCATGCCAGGCTCAATTTTTCTCTTTGTAAATCAAAGCATTGTCATATTCTTCTTGCCTCATCTCGTCTAGTTCATACATCTTTAGAAAATGCTTCTCTTGGGCAGTTTTGAAATCAAAATTCAGTTTCTTCAAAGCCCAATAAGATTTATATTCCAATTCTATAGGTAAGTGGCGGGTTTTTTCAAAGACCAACCAATATGGGGACATTCCAATAGGTGTCTTGTAGGTAGTTCTGTAGGCCCAAAGTGTATCATCAAGTTTGGTGACCCAATCTTTTCTAGATGTATCTATAGTTTTCTCCAAAATACTCTTAATTTCTCGTTTTGAAACCTCAGCTTGGCCATTGTTCTGTGGATGGTATGGGGTGCTCATGTAGTGGTGACATCCATGGTGAGTCATTAGCTTCTGAAACAGTGCATTACTGAAGTGGGTACCATGGTCACTGATGATGAGCCTTGGAATTCCAAACCGAGTAAAAATGTGTTACTTTAAAATTTTGATGAGAACTCGAGCAGTATTTTCCAAAAATGCTTCAGCTTCCACCCATTTTGACACATAGTCCACACAAATAAGGATATATGATTTCCCAAAATATTTAGGAAAAGTACTCATGAAGTCTATTCCCCATATGTCCAAAATTTCAATACCCATGATTTAGTGTTGTGGCATTTCGCGCTTCCAGTTTATACCCCCAGTACTTTGGCATTTATCACAATTCATGAAGAATTCACGAATATCATGATTCATGGTCGACCAGTACAACCCACATTGTAACACTTTTCTGATTGTTCGATGAATCACACGGTGTCCCCCAGCTTCTCTAGTGTGGCACAAGTTCAAAACACTATCAACTTCTTCTTCAGGGATGCCTCTTATTATCATTCCATCAGCACAGTCTTTGAAAAGTAAAGGATCATCCCAGTAGTAATGGTGTGCTTCATTCAAAAAACTTTTCCACTTCTCCTTTAATAAATCTGGATGTATCACACCTGAAGCTAAGAAGTTCACGAATTCAACATACCAGGGTGTGATTGTTTCAATGGCATAGAGTTGTTCATCAGGAAATGTTTCATTGATTAGTTCGACATTTATTTCACTTGTGTCATGGTCGAGATGTGATAAATGATTAGCAATGACATTCTTTGTTCCCTTTTTGTCCTTGACTTTAATTTCAAATTCCTAAAGTAGCAGTATCCATCCAATGAGTCTGGGTTTTTCATCTTTCTTGGTCATCAGATACCAAAGTGCAAAGTGATCCGTATAGACAGTGACTTTTGAGAACAACAGATGGGATCAAATTTTATCGAAATCAAAGACAACTGCTAGCAGCTCTTTTTTAGTTATTGTGTAATTATGTTGAGCCTCGTTAAAAGTGTGTCTATCATAGTATATTGTCCTAAAGATCCTTTCCTTTCTTTGTCCCAAGGTAGCTCCCACTTCCCAGTCACTGGCATCACACATTAACTCGAATGGCTGCTCCCAGTCAAGTGAAATCATTATCGGGGCTTCAACCAAATTTTTCCTTAATAATTAAAATGCTTCCTGACATTTAGGGCCGAAGTGGAACGTGACATATTTACCCAATAGGTTCATAAGGGGTCGGGCAATAATAGAGAAATCCTTAATGAAGTGTCTATAGAATCCAATGTGCCCAAGAAAACCTTGAATGGAATGAACTAAAGAAGGCATGGGTAACTCAAATATTGTACTAATATTTGCGGTGTCAACTTCAATTCCTTTATTTGAAATTTGATGACCTAAAAATATTCCACTTTGTACCATGAAGTGTGACTTTTCCCAATTAAGCACCAGATTTTTTTCTTCGCATCTTTACAAAACCTTATCCAAATGTTCCAAACAGTCATCAAAAGAATCCACATACACAGATAAGTCATCTGTAAATATTTCCAAGAACTCTTCAATCATGTCATGGAACATTTCCATCTTGCATCGTTGAAATGTGGCTGGAGCATTGCACATTCCAAAAGGCATTTGCTGATAAGAAAATGTACCATATAGACAAGTGAACGTGATTTTCTCTTGATCCTCTGGTGTCTCTGCTATTTTATTATAGCCTGAGTATCCATCTAGAAAACAATAGTAATCTCATCCTGCCAATCGTTCAAAGATTTGATCAATAAAGGGTAATGGAAAGTTATACTTTTTGGTGGCATCATTCAATTTTCAATAGTTGACCCACACTCCCCATCCAGTAACTGTTCTTATGGTTATCAATTCTCCTTTATCATTCTAAACTACTTTAGTTCCACCCTTTTTAGGTACTACTTGCATTGTGCTAACCCACTGACTATCAGAGATTGGAAATATTAAACCAACATCAAGAAGTTTGAAGACTTTTTTCTTGAATACTTCTTTCATGGGAGGTGTTAAGTATCGTTCTAGTTGCCTATAAGGTTTTGAATTATCTTCTATATGTATTCTATGAGTACATATGGCAGGAAATATACCTTTTAGATCAGCAATCGTCCATCCTATTGATGGCTTCCTTTGTGATAGGACATTGAGAAATTTACTTTCTTATTCACTCGAAAGATTGGAATTAATGATGACTGGTAAGGTGTTTAAATCTCCCAAGTAACTGTATCTCAGGTTTGATAGAAGGGGTTTAACCTCAAGTGTTGGAGGCTTTTCAAGTGATGGAGTGAGTGAAGTGAAGTCATGTCTATCTAAAGGCTCGACTATGTTTCTGATGAATTCCACTACCTCAATTAATTTAGTGAACTCTTCATTTTCTTTTTGTAAAGCTTCGAGATCCAGTGCATCACTTGATAACTCATCTCATTCTTCAATCGTATCTAAGAAATGACAGTCTGCTACAGATGGCTTTTCCATAGCCTTTAGGACATCAAATGTTATGTTCTCATCCACAATTCTAAAAATTAACTTTCCCTCTTGGATATCAACCAGCGCTCTGCATGTTGCTAAGAAGGGTCTCCCGAGAATGAGTGGGACATCGATCCTTGTCTTCTTCCATATCAAGGACAATGAAATCAGCAGCGAAGTAATATTTATCAACCTTGACAAGTACATCCTCTAGAATCCCTCGAGGATGCTTCACTGATCAGTCAGCCATTTGCAAGGCGACCCTCGTTGGCTTTAATTCTTTGATGCCCAGTTCTTTAAGTATTCCAGAAAGCATGAAATTTACACTAACTTTGAGGTCACACAAAGCTCTTCCGAATTGACATCCTCCAATATTGCAAGGAATAGTGAAACTCCCAGGGTCTCTTAGTTTTGGAGGTATGGATCTTGGTATGACCATTGAACATTCCTCGTGCATTATGATTGTTCTCACATCATCTAATTTTCTTCTTTTTGATAGAAGTTCCTTGAGAAATTTATCATAGTGAGGAATTTGTGCGATGGCTTCCGCAAAAGGAATATTTATTTGAATCTTTTTGAACATCTCCATGAATTTTGAAAATTGAACATCCAACTTCCTTTTCTTCAGTCTTTGTGGAAATGGAGGAGGTGGTATGGGGATTTCACTCTTTCATTGAGTGCCTCGTTTTCCTTTTCCTTCCTTGCCTTTTCATTTTTTACAAGTTTGTTTTGATCTTCCTCCTCTTTGGCTTCAAGTTGGATTTCTTTGTTTGTTGAGTCGTCATTCTCTATGGCAGGTATAGGTGTCTCATCTATTGGTTGAACATCAGGCATTTGGTGCTCTAGTAACTATGTGCCACTTCTCAATGTGATGGCTTTTGCTTCTTCTCTTAGGTTAACTCTTGTGCTTCCCAGTAGAGTTCCTTATTGTCGGTTCTGCATTTGTGCGGCTATCTGACCGACTTGATTTTCAATGTTATGCATGAAATCATATATGTTTTGAGTTTTTGTTTGCAAATTTTGAGTTTTTGCCTACAAATTTTGAGTTTCCATCTCTTGTAACTCGACCCTTGATTGATTGGACATCATTAGTTTAGCTATAGTTTCTCCCCAATCTTTTTGAGATTGCATTGTAGGACGGGCCAAGTTTGTTGTTTGATTTTTCTTCTTATATTGTTATTCTTGATGAAATGGGGGTCGGTATTTCAGTTGAGATCCTTTCTCTTGCGATTTCATGGTGGGTCTAAAGGAATATTGAACAGAAAATCCAGGTGGACCCATGTTCTAGTTCATTGGTTTAGTAGTTGATGGCTCCTTCCAACCTTGATTTTGGTTATTTCCTTTCCAGTTTGTGTTTTAGTTGTCTCTATAATTCCATTTGTTGTAGCTGATAAAGTTAGCTTCAGATATCTTGGTCTCAGATGTGTTATATGGACACATGGGATAATCATGAGGACCGCCACAGTTTGAACAACATGGACTGTCTTAGGTGGATTTACTGACAATTTGTCAATCCACTTGTTGAGAGCTTCAAATTGTGCATCCATGAATGTCTGGGCTTCAACTTGATACACTTGAAAGAGCACTGTCGTGGGTGCCCTCAAATGATTAGTGTGATTTTTGGGTACTTAGGTGCAGCAGAGTGGCTGACCAAGATCGTCTCTCAAAGAAGAAAGTGAATTAAAACATCTTTTTAGAGGTATTATAAAAATAAAATAAAAGAGAATAAAAACACTACTTGAAATTATGGGGGTTGGTTATAGTTTATAAATCTAGAAGAAGTTTTCTGGAAGAAGATTGTATTTTTTTTTTTTTTTGAAATGAAGTTTGATTAAAAAGACACAGCAAGAAGATGTTTTTTTTTTGAAAATATTTTAAAAGAAGTAATTGATCTAACTCTACCTCTTCATTTTCTTATTAATAATTATCATTTAAATCAATATTCACTTAATTATGATACCCTAATTTGTTAACCCCTGAACCCTATAAGAGTTAGCTTAACCACAAGGATGAAATTACTTAAACCCTAGGCTAGCTTCGGAACACGCAATCGCAGCACCCTGTGTTGATTGTTGTTCTAAGGTTAGCTTATGGTCAGTGGTTAATTAGAGCACATATCAATTCTTGAAATGAGAATGAATTGTGTTTAGAGATTATATTTTAACTCTACAAATTTATCATGTGTGGTCTTGCATTACCGATTAAGATCACGCTCTCACAATTTACACAAAATCTCGACCTCGCGTGTTTTTGTGTTAATTATTCAATTGCTTTCTTAGTTTCTTAAAATGTAAAAACACAATTCATGGATCATATTAAGTTAATTACAGTAGCTCAATTATTCAAAATAATTAAATGAAGAGGGTAGAAGATAGATCGATCACTAAAAACTACTCTTCCATGGGTGGCGTAATCATCGTAGAAGCGTTTTGCATGTGCAAAGGTTTATAATGGGTATAACCCAATAAGGATTCTACTCAAGAATTCCAGCCCAAAGAGGAAGATTAAGAGAAAAATAAATTTAAACAAAACAGAATAAAATAGAAGAAATAAAAGAAGAACAATAAAGTTTATTACACCAACAAAAGCATTACAACACGAAGGAGAAGAAGAAGGCTTCGTCGAAGGGATCCTTGCTTCAAGAGCTACCCTTATTGAAATGCTTGGAGAATTGGAGTAGATCCACTGATCCTCTACCCTCAACTTTCCAATTCAAGAACCAACCCCTCCAAATGAGAAAAACACTAATTTATAGAGAGGAGGGGAGGCTAGGTTTAAAGAGGTTTCAAGTGTGAATGAGAAATCTCGGTCAAATATTTTAATGCAACCTGAACCGCCCATTTGACCTCAAAAACGCGGGAATTGGCCGGACTTATAGAAGAATGATTTGTTCCAAATAATGTCCCCGAGCTTTCCTCAAAATTTGGGCTCAATCCAATCCCGTACGAAAAAGATATGGCCCAAATACAAAACCCATATCCATTCTGCCGAGTCCAGCCCAACTTTGACTTCATAGCCCATGTTCAACAACCAAATGCACTCTTTAGCTCTAGTGGCCTGAATAAAATTTGTATACAATTAAGTTATAAACACTTTTACAAAATTTAAAATTCAAATAATAAATATAAAAATATTTATCTTCGAAATACTACAGTGCACTATAAAGGGTAAAACTGGGATTTTCACCAAATTTTCAAATG
Organism: Viscum album; assembly: GCA_963277665.1. Taxonomy (NCBI): domain Eukaryota; kingdom Viridiplantae; phylum Streptophyta; class Magnoliopsida; order Santalales; family Viscaceae; genus Viscum; species Viscum album. The sequence goes on from OY728133.1 coordinate 1,679,966,018, forward strand.
AATGATCAAATCCCAAATATTTTATAAATAAACATATTTAACACAATGTGAGGAAATTATATCATTTATTATCAATAAAATATTCAACAAAATAGTGTTTTATCAACTCCCCCACACTTACCCTTTTTCACTCCTGGGCAAAACCTCATGTCAAGTAAACATCAATATCAAATCAAAACCAATTTTAAAACACATATCCTTGAGATCAAACAATTACACACCAAGAAACAAAAGATATCATGCCGCATAAAAAAATATTATTTCAAGTTCTCCATTTATATCATTCAATATATTTCCACTTCATTTATCCCCCCATGCACAAAACACTTAACTCGCTTGAATTTTCTCTTATCACACAAATATTAATTTTTTTTGTAATGTCTTTCTCATCCAAACTCATACAAGGGTCACCATAGGCTTGATAAATTCCTACATCTCTACCCGATGTGAGTCAAAGACATATGTTTATCATAAGGACTTTTCAGGGTTGTTTTGTCACTTTTGGTTGGTAGGATAAAGGTGTGAAAAATTTTGAGGCTGAATGAGGAGGGCTTTACTCTTTTTGAAGCAAAATTGCATTAATCTAATTTTCACTTAAATATGGTCTTCTCCTAAATCCCCATAGTATCAATTCAGCTCCAACATCATAAAAATTCATGGAAAGTTTACACAATTCATCATTTCAGCATCAAAAATGTCAATCTTCTCAAACATGATTTTCTTGAAAGCTCCAGATAGGCACAGCTTTCCACCTCAATTAGAAGCTCCAGGAAAGGCACAGCTTCACTTGTCATGAAAGCTCCAGAAAGGCACAGCTTTCAATATCATGATTTTTCTTCAGCAGCAAACACATCTCTTCAGAATTTAATTTTCCACCTGAAGTAACACAGAATGTTGTAGCACAACACAATATTACTTCCCCTGCACTTAAGTTAAACTAGATCATGCAATTTCACTTCAAGAGTTGGTTGGATAGGTAAAATTGGCTTGTAATGTGGCTAACCTAACAAGCTATGCATGGCTTCTAAGGGATACAAGGATTAAATGTTCAAGGTAGGCCATTATAAAAAAAATTATTCTTTGAAATAGGGGCTTTAATACCAAACAAATGCCTCAATCATTTAAACATAAGTACCTCAAACCCTCAAGTTTTGACAGAAATAGATCAAATTCTGGTTAAATCAAGCATGGTTCGGTACTCTCAATAAGTGAGGTGAATGTAAAGAATATGAAAATAATGGTTCAGAAGCCTCACAAGAAAGTGATTTCAAATATAAAGACAGTGAGATGTGGCATGGGATTCAAAATTTAGTGTACTTTTCCTGAAATTACTAAATATTTGAACTTGAAACAAAGTCATTTTCAGCATTAATTTAAGCTTAGTTTCATGGGATAAATTGGTTCACTCATTGATATGCATTTAAAAATGGTGATGAGAATCATTTCAGCTCAAAAGTTTCAAAAAAATGAAAAATAAACACACAAAATTTGAAAAAAAAACACACAAATTTTTTTTTGTTTTTTTCTTTTAAATAGGAAAACAATTGAAATTACTAAACTAAAAGGTTCCCTCCCCCACACTTAAAATATTGCATTGTGCTCAATGTGAACCCATGAGATGATATATGCACATGAAATGCAGAATTTTTAAATAGGACAAATAATATAAAAGTGAAAGGGTTAGGAACAGCCTGATGTGCTCAAGTGATAACGGGATCATGCAGTGTGATAAAATCCACTACATCAGTAGGAATTCCCTCAATGTATCTCTTCAAATGTTGCCCATTGACTGTAAAGCTCCTTCCTGTGTCCTCTTGTGTTATCTCCACTGCACCATAAGGAAAAACATTAGTCACAACATAAGGGCCTAACCTTCTGGAACGCAACTTACCAGGCATCAACTTCAGTCGTGAACTGTAGAGATGGATTTTCTCTCCAACATGAAACTCCCTTTGTTGGATCATTCTATCATGAGCTGCTTTTGATTTTTCCTTATAGAGCCTTGAGTTATCATATGAAGACAATCGAATCTCCTCAAGCTCTTGAATTTGAAGCTTCCTTTGGATTCCAGCTTGGGCCAAAACCATGTTGCATTTCTTTATAGCCCAATATGCCCGATGCTCGACTTCCACTGGGAGATGACATACTTTCCCAAAAACAATTTGAAATGGGGACATACCAATGGGTGTCTTTTATGCTTTCCTATAAGCCCATAATGCATCATCTAAGCGCTTGCTCCAATCCTTCCTATTTAGATGCATGGTTTTCTCCAAAATTTGTTTCAATTCCCTATTTAAAACCTCAGCCTGACCATTTGTTTGGGGGTGGTATGGTGTTGATGTTTTGTGTGTCACCTCATACTTTCGAAGGAGGGAAGAAAAATTCTGATTGTAGAAGTGTGTCCCTTGTTCACTGATGATGGCCTTTGGTACTCCAAACCTGCAGAAAATTTGAGCCTTGAAAAAATCCACTACAACATGAGAATCATCAGTTCTGGTGGCCTTGGCCTCCACCCATTTACTCACATAATCGACAGCAACAAGGATATACAAGAAACCAAATGGACTAGGAAAAGGTCCCATAAAATCAATTCCCCAAACATCAAAAATCTCACAGAATAAAATAGGTTGTTGGGGCATCTCGTGTCTTCTTAAAATGTTTCCAGTGTTTTGGAAATGAGAGCATGACTTACAAAATACATGGGAATCATGGAATAAGATAATCCAATATAATCCCGAGTCTAAGACTTTTCTAGCAGTACGTTGGGATCCAAAGTGTCCACCACAAGCAAGTGTATGACAGAAATGCAAAACAGACTCAAACTCATGATTGGGAACACACCTCCTAATGACTTAGTCACTACACATGCACCAGAGGTAAGGATCATCCCACACATAAAACCAAGAATCACTTTTTAATTTTTGGACTTGATGTTTCTTTAAATTTGCAGGGATTTTAGAGGCAAAAAGGTAATTAACTAAATCTGCATACCAAGGATGCATACCTGAGATGGAATAAAGATGCTCATCGGGAAAAGTGTCCCGAAGTGGTACCTGGTCCAAGGTGTCATCCTCTAGTGTGTGAGTAAGCCTACTCATGTGGTCCGCCACCAAGTTTTCTGACACCTTTTTGTCCTTTATCTCAATATCAAATTCTTGAAGAAGGAGCATCCATCGGATCGGCATGGGCTTTGTATCTGGATTCTTAAAGAGGTACCTCAGAGCTGCATGGTTAGAAAAAACAACAACTTTAGAGCCCAATAAATACGAATGGAATTTATCTAAAGAAAATATGACAGCAAGAAACTCCTTTTCCGTGGTTGTGTAGTTTTATTGGGATGAATCCATTGTCCTAGATGCATAGGCGATCACATGTGAATGTCCCTCCACCCTCTGAGATAAGACAGCTCCAACCGTGAAGTTGGAGGTGTCACACATAAGCTCAAAAGGAATCTCCCACCGTGGGGGCTGTATGATCGGTGGAGTGGTCAGACACTTCTTTAGCTCATCAAATGATACCCTGCATGAATCATCAAAATTGAAGTCAATATCTTTTTAAAGCAATTGAGATAAGGGTAGAGCGATCTTACTAAAATCTCTGATGAAGCATCGATAAAATTCAGCATGTCCAAGGAATGATCGAACATCACGCACACATGAAGGGTAGGGTAAGGATGAAATAATGTCTACCTTAGATCTATCAACATCTATCTCATGTTTTGACACTACATGACCTAAGACAATGCCATGCTCTACCATGAAATGACACTTTTCAAAGTTCAGAACCAGATTCTTATCAATACAATGATTCAACACATTTACCAAACTACTTAGACATTCATCAAATGAAGACCCATACACTATAAAGTCATCCATAAATACCTCCATGTAGGTCTCAATAAAATCAGAAAAAATACTCACCATGCATCTCTCGAAGGTACCTGGGGCGTTGCAAAGTCTAAATGGCATCCTCCGGTAGGCAAATGTGCCAAAGGGACGGGTGAATGTAGTCTTCTCTTGATCCTCTGGAGCTATAGAAACCTGAAAATATCCATAAAATCCATCCAAGAAACAATAGTGTGTCTTCCCAGCTAGTCTCTCAAGCATTTGATCAATAAATGGGAGGAGGAAATGGTCTTTGCGAGTGGAATGATTTAGTTTCCTATAATCAATACACACACGCCAACTGTTTTTTACCCTCATTAGAACTAACTCATCTTTCTCATTTTTAAAAACAGTAACACCACTTTTCTTAGGCACAACCTGAATAGAACTTACCCACTGAGAATCTGAAATGGGATAGATTATACCTACCTTGAGCAATTTTTCATCCTCTTTTTTAACAACCTTCGGAATGGTTGGATTGAGTCTCTTTTGTGGTTGCCTCACCAGTTTAGCCACATCCTCCAACAGAATCCTATGCATGCAAATGGATGGGCTAATACCTGATATGTCTTCCAATGTCCAACCAATTTCCCTAATGTTATCTCTCAAAAGATTCAAAAGTTTTTCTTCATTTTCAAAAGAGATATTATTAGCAATGATAACAGGTAATCTATCACCACTCAGAAGGTATGCATATTTAAGATTTGGGGGCAATGTCTTGAGTTCCAATGTAGGGGGGGTGATGTATGGATGGAGAAATTGATGAAATAGACATATCTTCACAATGAACATCAGTATCAGAATATAAATCATCAAAATTTGAAAATAATGCATCGAATCCATCAACATACTCAACATCCATGTCATAATTAGAGTTCACATGATCAAAATCAGAATATGATTCCATTTCAAAATCAAATCTTAGAGAGTCTTGTTCCTTAGAAATGGGTGTGGAAGTACTCTTAGACATCAAACTGGAACCAATACTCATAATCTCCCTAAGCATAGGACAATCCAATTCCATGGTGTTTTTACTTGGTGGTTCAAAATGGGAGATAAAAAATGCAGAATGATCCTCTGAGGGGTACTTCATGGAATCCATAACATTAAATATCACAACTTCATCCCCAAATTCCATGGAAAGTGTACCCTCATTGACATTTATAATAGTTTTTGTAGTTTTGAGGAAGGGTCTACCTAAGATAATTGGGGCATGAGAACTTACCTGATCATCCTCCATGTTAAGAACGTAGAAATTCTGATAGAAAGATCATGTCTCTTACCCGGACAAGTACATCCTCAAGGACTCCCGCTGGATATGCCGTAGCTCTATTTTCCAACTGCACCACTACTCTTATCAGCTTCAACTCACCAACCTTTAAAGAAGAGAATATAGAGTGAGGCATCACATTTATTGAAGCTCCTAAATCACAAAGAGCATTAGAGAAGTGCAACTCCCCTATGGTACATGGGATGGTGAATGTCCCAGGATCCTTTCACTTTGTTGGAATTGCTAGAGTTGGTGTAATGAGTGCTGAGACAATCCTTCCAAGGTTGATCCTCTCATTTCCATTGAGCCCTCTTCGATTGGTAAAAAGTTCTTTTAAGAATTTCGCATACCTTGGAATTTTCTTAATGGCTTCAAGTAGAGGAATGTTGATCTCCACACGCTTGAATGTGTCCAAAACCTCCTTTTGAATTGCTTCTTCAGCCATCTTTTTGGTTTGAACAACCCTATTTGGAAAAGGAAGGGGTTTAGGATGAATATCATCAATCTTTTCCTTACCTTTATCTTTCTCCTTGGATTTCTCATCAGTTGGTATGGAATGCGGCTTCTCTGGAGTTAAGGTGAATCCCGGTGGAATGTTAGGTACAGATGTATCATTCATTTTCTTCCCACTTCTCAATGTTATGGCACTAACATTCCCCTTTGGATTTGGAGTGGGTTGGGAAGTTAGATTTCCAGAATTCTTACTTACAAGTTCATGGAGGGCAGTGGCAATCTGGCTCATTTGAGTCTTCAACTCCCTCAGCTCTGAACCTTGACTTTTCGGCTCATTCTGTTGATTAAGAAAAATTTTCTTCAAAAGGTCATTAGTGTTAGAGTCTACCTTGTGTTGGATATTCCCTTGTTGCTGACTTGTTGATGTTTGAGCTTCGAATCTCCTTGGGGGTTATTGGAAACCCTGTTGGTAAGGTGGAGGTTTCTGGAAGTTTTATTGAAAGGGGGGCCTTTGTTGTTTTCCATGTCCATACCTCATGTCTGGTTGATCTTTCCACCCTTGGTTGTATGTTGGATAAAACTTCTTTTGGGGATATGGTTGTTGTTGTTGCTGATATGGTCTCCCAGGGAACATTGTTGCACAATCTTCTGTTTCTTGGAGTTGTGGGCAATAGTCAGTTGGGTGGCTTGTCTCAGTGCAAATACCACAAGTCCTTAAAAGAGGGGGTATGGATGTATTTTATGCCAAAGCAATCTACCTCACCATAGTTGTCAATTCTTTTAAATTGGTATCAATCAAATGAATCTCAAGAGAAGAAGGACTTACCTGATGTACTCCCCAAACATGTAGTGTACCTCTATCGCCAAATTGTTGAGAGTTTTGGGCCATATTGTCGATCAATGCATGTGCAGATATTGGTGTCTTGTCCACCAATGCCCCTCCAGCTGCGGAATCCACCATGCTTCTCTCCATAGGTGTGAGACCTTCATAGAAGTACTGGATGAGTAATTGCTCACTAATTTGGTGATGTGGGCAGCTTGCACACAACTTCTTGAATCGCTCCCAATACTTATACATTGACTCCCTTTGTGCTTGTTTGATCTCCGAGATCTCCTTATGAATGGAAGTGGTCCTCGATGCTGGGAAAATCTCTGTAAGAAACGACATTTCAAATCGTTCCAACAAGTTACATCTTCGGGTTGTAAATAATACATCCAATCTTTCGCAGCTTCATCAAGTGAGAATGGGAATGCTCTTAGTTTGATTTGATCTTCAGAGACATTTTTAGGTTTTAGGGTTGAGAAAACCACATTAGATTCTTTCAAATGTTTATTGGGATCCTCACCAAAGAGACCATAAAACTTTGGAAGTAAGTGAATTAAACCAGATTTTAGTTCAAAGTCTGATTTGAGATTTGGATATGCAATGCAATTTGGATGATAGTTAATATCAGGTGAAGACAATTCTCGAATGGTTCTATTAAGTTCATTATTTTCAGCCATTGGTTCTTGTTTTATGGTTGAATTTGAATTGCTTCTAATTTCAATGTTTTCAGAAGAGAGGAATTCACCAATTGGTTGAATATTGAAACTTCCCGTAGACTGAGAATGTCTGATTCGTTCCCTAAGGCTACATTCAATCTCAGGGTCAAGATCTAAGAGATATTCAGGATTAGTTTGTGTCATAAATCAATGAAAGAGGAAAAGAAGGGAAGTGGACCATAGTAAAATAAAAATTAGAAGTTTGATTTGATGGTCCAAAAATAAGTAGAAGAAAATAAAAGAAGAAGAAAAAAATCAGATTGGGTAAAGAAGGAAGAAAGAAGAGATGAAGGGAATAAAATGTAAAATAAAATAAATAAATCTAATTGATTGAAATAATTACTTGCCTCCTTGGCAATGGCACTATTTTGAAAGAGCATTGCCGTGGGTTCCCTCAAATGACTAGTGTGATTTTGGGATACTTAGATGCAGTAGAGTGGCTGACTAAGGTCGTCTCTCAAAGGAGGAAGTGAATTAAAACATCTTTTTAGAGGTATTCTAAAAATAAAATAAAATAGAATAAAAACACTACTTGAAAGGATGGGGTTTGGTTATAGTTTATGAATCTAGAAGAAGTTTTCTGGAAGAAGATTGCATTTTTTTTTTGTAATTTTGAAATGAAGTTTGATTAAAAAGACACAACAAGAAGATGTTTTTTTTAGAAAATATTTTAAAAGCCGTAATTGATCTAACTATACCTCTTCATTTACTTATTAATAATTATAATTTAAATCAATATTAACTTAATTATGATCCCCTAATTTGTTAACCCTTGAACCCTACAAGATTTAGCTTAACCACAAGGATGAAATTACTTAAACCCTAGGCTAGCTTCAGAACACGCAATCGCAGCACCCTGCTTTGATTGTTGTTCTAAGGTTAGCTTATGGTCAGTGGTTAATTAGAGCACATATCAATTCTAGAAATGAGGATGAATTGTGTTTAGAGATTATATTTGAACTCTGCAAATTTATCCCATGTGGTCTTGCATTACCGATTAAGATCGCGCTCTCACAATTTACACAATATCTCGACCTCGCGTGTTTTTGTGTTAATTATTCAATTGCTTTATTAGTTTCTTACAATTTAAAAACATAATTCATGGATCATATTAAGTGAATTACAGTATCTCAATGATTCAAAATAATTAAATGAAAAGGGTAGAAGATAGATCGATCACTAAAAACTACTCTTCTATGGGTGGCGTAATCATCATAGAAGCGTTTTGCATGTGCAAAGGTTTATAATGGGTATAACCCAATAACGCTTCTACTCAAGAATTCCAGCCCAAAGAGTAAGATTAAGAGAAGAATAAATTTAAACAAAACATAAGAAAAGATAATAAATAAAAGAAGAACAATGAAGTTTATTACACGAACAAAAGCATTACAACACGAAGGAGAAGAAGAAGGCTTCGTCAAAGGGATCCTTGCTTCAAGAGCTACCCTTATTGAAATGGTTGGATAATTGGAGTGGATCCACTTCTCCTCTTCCCTAAACTTCCCAATACATGAACAAACCCCTAAAAATGAGAAAAACACTAATTTATAGAGTGGAGGGGAGGCTAGGTTTAAAGAGGTTTCAAGTGTGAATGAGAAATCTCGACCAAATATTTTAATGCAACTTGTACCTCCCATTTGACCTCCACAAAGCGCGAATTGTCCGGCCTTATATAATAATTATTTGTTCCAAATAATGTCCCCGAGATTTCCTAAAAATTTGGGCTCAATCCAATCCCGTATGGAAAAGATATGGCCCAAATACAGAACTCATGTCCATTCTGCCGAGTCCAACCCAACTTTGACTTCATCGCCCATTTTCAACAACCAAATGCACTCTTTAGCTCTAGTGACCTGAATAAAAGTTCTATAAAATTAAGTTAGTAACACGATTACAAAATTTAAAATTCAAATAATAAATATAAAAATATTTATTGTCGAAATACTACAGTGCACTATAAAGGGTAAAACTGGAATTTTCACCAAATTTTAAAATGAATGATAAAATCCCAAATATTTTATAAATAAACATATTTAACACAATGTGAGGAAATTATATCATTTATTATCAATAAAATATTCAACAAAATAGTGTTTTATCAACACTCCTGCCTTTCTTCTTGAAAAATATTCTGGCCACTGGAAACTGTGTTCGGCCATGTTCTGAATTAATATATACAGATACTCAGGATCCATTTCCAGGAACACATTGCCAATAGCTGTGTTGATTAAAGACTTATTCTTGAGTTGAAGTCCATAGTAGAAATCTTTCAACTTGTTTTCCAACATCATCTCGTGATGAGGACAATGTCTTAACATGTACTTGAATCTTTCCCAAGCTTCTCCTAATGATTCTTATTCACTTTGACAAAAGGAGTAGTGGTCTCTCCTGTTTTTCAAATATTGAGTTGTTGTGTAATATCTATCAAGAAATTTTCTTCTAAACACTTCCCAAGTGAAAACTGTTTCTCGATCGAGACTTTCCAACTAGTCATTTTCTTTCCCTTGCAATGAGAATGGAAATGGTTGCAGGATCAACACATCATCCATTACTCCGTTATATTTAAATGTGTCACAGACTTCATGAAATCTATTGACATGCATATACGGGTCTTTGCTACTCAATCCATGAAATTGTTCATGTTGTTGGAGAAAGTTGATCGTGGACGGCTTCAATTCAAAGTGTGTTGCTTGAATTCTCGGTCTTGTTATGCATGAGCTAACTCCGACTGTGTTGGGTCACAACTCATGTCTCATAGTAGTTCAAGGCCTTTGATTATCGAGACAATTTTGGAAAAGTGGGTGTACTTGTCTACTAGGAAGCGTTGGAATGTGAGTTTCAATGCTTTCCTCTAGTGGATGCATTGCATTTGTGGCTGAGGTACCAATTTGTTTTTTTCCCTTTCTTTGATGTTTAAGTTGTGGATCAAGGGATGGGTCATTCTTTGACGGATCAGAATTATCAGTGTTCACCATTTAGGCGAATAGTGCCTAAAGAAAGCTCTACTTAAAATTTTCTTAATGCTAAACATGCACGTGCTCCCCGGAAATAGTGCCAGAAATTTGGCACGTGCATCGCAGCGTGTCCAATTTGAAAATTTTTATAACCAACTGGCTTCTATAAAAGTGGTGTGCAAGGTCGAAAAATAGAGAGTACGGAATCTAGTTCATTAAAAATATTTGGTTGGACAATGTTTAAACGGAAAAAAGTTGAGTGAATTCCTATTTTGAGTTTTCTTTTTTTTATTTTAATTAAACTAAAAGGTGAGAAGACAAAAGAAATACAGTAAACTGTGATTAAAATGATGATGGACTCTAAATCAACAAAATGTGTCGAAGATGCTGATGTCGCAATTAAATTGCTACGCAGCCATGCAAAGTATTCTTTTAAGTGATTAAATATTTATTCTACTTAATTATCACTAGTTCTGAAAATATAATCATTTTTTGATGCTCAATTTAAAATTATTAATTTATTTAAGGTCCCGTTCTCTGGTGTCATAAATAAATTAGAAAACTCGTTCAAGTAGCGAACTATACGGTGAAATGACACAACCTGTTTCTCACAAAGTTGTGTCACCACTTTGCACTTACCATCGGTCAACATAGTTTACTTTCTCGGACCACCACGTCAACTTATTATTAAAATGGCCAGTTTTAATTTCAGCAGTTAATTTAGTGCAAAAATAATTTAAACAAATAAACATTCATTTAAAATAAATTTAATTGACAATTAACCACCAAATAATATCATTACATGGCATGCGCAATAACTTTAATTACTTGACCAACATCCCAACACAAAGAAAATCACCCCGACATCATGACTAAAAGAATAAACATGGTAATAAAATGATATATCATGTGAAATAACACTGCGTTACTGAAGAAATGATCATGTCAGCCTTTATTTTCGCCGCGCACAGTAACCCTCAACACATGATGATGTCGCGCACCAACGGCATTCCCATCAGAATGGAAGATGTTGAAGATGTAGTAGAGGCTGGTCGGCTCCTGGTGTGGCGTAACATAGAGCCAGCTTGAGTGAGGTGATGGGGACTTATGGCGGCAGCTTGAATGGAAATGACCAGTGCGCTGCAAACCAGAAACAGGATGAAAGGGGGACAGTAAGGGTGTTCGGGTCTGTAGGTGTGTGACGTGAACTGGGGAGCGGGATGGTTGGGTAGAGAGGGAGGTGGGTCTGGGGGTGAGAGATAGGTAAGGGGGTGCGGCGGGGTGTCGGATGCGGGTAGGGGAGGAGAGGCGGGGAAAGGGGAAGCAGGGCGATGGGTTAGCAGGGTGGCGAGTGGGGCGGCGGGATGGAGAGAGGAGGCAGCAAGGGAGAGGAGTGGGGGTAGCGGGTAGGTGGGATGGAGAGGGGAGGCGCACGGTGGGTCCAAAGGTTCACGAGTAGGTGGGATGAAGAGGGGTGGCACACGGCGGGTCCAGAGGGTTTCAAAGGGGAGGATCCAGGCGGCGGGATATATGGGGCAGAAGGTAGATAGAGGAGGGGATTAGAGAGAGTGTTGGGTGGGGAGGGGTGACATGGAGGTTGGGGTGATTGGAGAGAGAAAGGGAGGAATGGGTAAAAGGGGGAGTTGGGGGCGTGGGAATAGGGAGGGGAGGGGAGCGGGTGAGGGGATTAAGGGGGAAAGTAAAAAAAATAAAAAGTTTAAATTCAAATTAAAAAAAACTAATTATATAATTAAGTTTTAAAATATCAGTAGTAATAAGAATAGTAGTAATACTAATGATAAGTAGAATTATTATATTTACAAGTTAAATTAATAAAATATTAATTTTAAAAATAACTAATATTAATTAAACTAAAATAAAATTAAAATATGAAACTTTAATAAAGTAAAAATTAATAAAATTCTAAAAAAGGAAAATAAATAAGTAATATTAATATAATACTAAATAAAAACTATAAAAACAACTAAAATATTTAAAATACTATTAAAAGAACCTAAAAACACATGAAGTTGTTAGCAAATTAATTAAAACTAAATAAAAATAAAAAAAATGTTAGTAACATCCATGTACATCAGATCCCCCACACTTAAACTTTTTCACTCCTGGGAAAAACAATCAGAAATAAAATACAAGTTAACTCGTAGACAAATCAAAACATCAAAGTTACGAGTTCAAAAAATTTCAATCTCTTTTTCCCATAAAATATCATACTTTATTTAAAACTTATATTTTCAAAAACAATTTTTCTTTCACTTGCATTCTTTTCAAATTAAGTATGTGCACTCATTTATCTTGCGACCTACCTTGTCATTACTCTCATCGCTCAAAATATCTGATCAACGTTTTTCTCATTTCTCATACACATGCATGCTTACCATAGGCTTTCCATGAATTTCACATCTCTACTATTAGAAATCAAAATAATTCACCAATCTCAAGGACTTTACATGAGGTTCAAATGTCTCTGAGGTTGCGGGATAGTGGGTAAAAAAATTGACATCTTTTTGGTAAAAAGGAGGATTGAATCTTGAAATAAATTCCTGATATATGTCAATCCAAATGTCTCCCTAAAATATATCCCTCAAAATATCGCTCCCCCGCACTTAAAACATTTCTTGTCCCCAAGAATATTATAATCCAATGTTTTGACCTTTTTTCTCTTTTTTTTAAGACACAACTCACTCAAATAATATGGTCAGGAAAAATGGGTGAGTATCAACTCAAAAAAACCCATGAAATAAATGTCAGAAAATAATCCCAAATAATGGTACCCAAGTAGCGTATACGCTGTAACGTCTCAATGAAGTTAGGTCATATAGAAAACTCTCTAGTTCCTGTAGTAATGGATCATCACTTTTATAGGTATCCCTAAAAGGGAGGGTTACTGCGTAATGATCACCAATGTACTCATTGTTGGAACCAAAAGGATTATATATCCCTATATTAAAATATATGTAATGAATGTGGCTTTTGTGAAAAATAACTCATATGGTCAGGATGGGATAATGGAAATCCATGTACATCAAATGACTCACTACCCCTCAAATAACCATCTCCATGATTAAATCTCTCCCCCACACTTAGATTGAAAATTATCATGCAAAAATTCAAGAAATTGGTAGAGAAGGGTATCAGCTTGGGATCATCTTAAAAGGCTTCTTCATGGAATTTAAGGGCTATACAATGGAGAAAATGTATGGGTGGATCAATGGGTCAACGGGGCTGAAAATCAAACAGATTCCTTGATCATTTTAGTGCAACTTTCAAAAATTTCTATCGCTTTGATGAAAAAACATGGCAAGTTCTAAAAGAAAAAACATGGTTGAGATTCCCTCAAGAAAAAGAGAAATAAGAGATGATTTTAAAATGGCTCGGTGTCCTCACAGGTATAGAAATATAATTTTGGACAACACAGATGAGCATGAGTGCAAATAAGTGTCTCAAACAAAATACAAGTTTTTGAAAAACATTTTTAAAGAATGAAATAATATCAGCAATCATCTAAGTCATGAGATCAAGGATCAAATAATTCCAAACAAGAATCAGGTGTTCAAACTTCCTAGGGACATAAGTGGTATGTTTTCTACTGTATTGTGACAAAAATACAACTTTTATGTGGGTTCATCAATGAAAAGAATGTTTGTTTGTTTTTCAATTTTTTTTTGTTTTTTTTAGTTTACATGGTGTTTTTTGAAGCATAAAATAAGACAAAAATAAAACACTTCCCTGTATAAGTGAAGATAGACATGGAGAGGCTGTTTGTATTCGATGAAGCTCCAAAAATGATATACCTGTAAAATCTACACATGGACAACACATACCCACATTATATCATAAAGATAACACCAAGGATCATATAAATGGAAGTAAAAATGCAGAAGAGTGATAGGTGCACACAAATATTAGGAGTAGCTTAAAAATTTTCACACATGAAATGTTTTATTTCCTCAAACAAACTAGAACAGTTAAAAGAATAAAAGGAAAAAAAATAAAACTAGAACATGGGTTGCCTTCCAAGAAGCGCTATGTTTTACATCTTCAGCCAGACGGATGGACAATGTTCAATCATCTTGGTCCATCATCTCAGAACTCCTCTTCCTCTTGTGAGAACTAGTGGTTGTGTCATCGATCTCACATCGATGCTTAGTGGGATTAACAATCTCATGAGAATAGTGAGCGTGAATCTGGTGAGGAAGGAACAGAATCTATGCTCTTTGTGGTGGTGTTAGCTGCTGAGAACGAACCTCTAATGAAAGTTCCTCAAGCTTGTGCTCAATATCATCCAGATGCTGATTCATTTTTCGTACTAAGTCAGAGGGAGACGTAACAAGCGCATCGATGACCATGGAAGAATCAGAAGAGCTAGACATTTTTTAGCTACATCCACAAAAGAGAAAGATAGATAGATATAGAGTAAGAAAACAAAGACCAAAGAATGAAAAAGTAGTCGGGTTGCCTCCTGATCAGCGCTAAGTTTAACATCTTCATCTAGATGGATAACTTCTCATTGTAATTGTAGTTCTTCAATGATGCCTATCATATCCGAAGTGTGGTAAAGTTTAAGGCATTGACCATTAACTTTGAATGGAGGCATCTTCCCATCAGAAATTTTGACAGCACCATGTGGATAAACAATTGTGAATGTGTAAGGACCTGACCACTTCAACTTGAGTTTTCCAGCCATGATTCGAAGTCGTGAGTAGAAGAGGAGAACTTTTTTGCTTGCTGAAAAATTTCGTTGTTGGATCCATTTGTCATGCCAGGCTTGATTTTTCTATTTGTAAATCACAGCATTGTCATATTCTTTTTGCCTCATCTCGTCTAGTTCATTCATATGTAGAAAACACTTTTCTTGGGCAGTTTTGAAATCAAAATTCTATTTCTTCACAGCCCAATAAGCATTTTGTTCCATTTCTACAGGTAAGTGGAAATATTTTCCAAAGACCAACCGATATGGGAATATTAAAATAGGTGTCTTGTAGGCAGTTCTATAGGCCCAAAGTGATTCATCAAGTTTGGTGACCTAATCTTTCCTAGGTGTATTTACAGTTTTATCCAAAATACCCTTAATTTCTCACTTTGAAACCTCAACTTGGCCATTGGTTTGTGGATGGTATGGGGTGATCATGTAGTGGTGACATCCATGGAGAGTCATTAGCTTATGAAACAGTGCATTATTGAAGTGGGTACCATGGTCACTGATGATGAGCCTTGGAATTCCGAACCAGGTAAAGATGTGTTGCTTTAAAAATTTGATGACAACTCGAGCAGTATTTTTCGAAAATGCTTCAGCTTCCACCCATTTTGACACATAGTTCACACAGACAAGGATATATGATATCCCAAAAGATTTAAGAAAAAGGACCCATGAAGTCTATTCCCAATATGTCAAAAATTTCAATGCCCGTGATTGAGTGTTGTGGCATTTCTCACTTCCAGCTTATACCCCCAGTTCTTTGGCATTTATCACAATTCATGACGAATTCATGAATATCATGATTCATGGTCGGCCAGTACAAACCACATTGCAACACTTTGCTAATTGTTCGATGAATCCCATGGTGTCCCCCAGCTTCTCTAGTGTGGCACAAGTTCAAAAAAACTATCAACTTATTCTTCAAGGATGCATCTTCTTATCATTCCATCAACACATTCTTTAGAAAGTAAAGGATCATCCCAGTAGTAATGGTGTGCTTCATTCAAAAATCATTTCCTCTGCTCCTTTGATAAATCTGGATGTATCACACCTGAAGTTAAGTAGTTTACGAAATCAGCATACCAGGGTGTGATTGTTTTAATGGCATAGAGTTTTTCATCAGGAAATGTTTCATTGATTATTTTTACATTGATTTCACTTGTGTCATGGTTGAGACGTGATAAATGATCAGCAATGACATTGTTTCTTCCCTTTTTGTCCTTGAATTCAATGTCAAATTCCTGAAGTAATAGTATCCATCGAATGAGTCTGGGTTTTTCATATTTCTTGGTCATCAAATACCGAAGTGCAGAGTGATCCGTATAGACAGTGACTTTTGAGAACAACATATGGGATCGAAATTTATTGAAAGTAAAGACAACTACTATCATCTCTTTTTTAGTTGTTGTGTAATTATGTTGAGCCTCATTAAAAGTGCGGATAGCATAGTAGATTGGCCTAATGTTCCTTTGTTTTATTTCTCCCAAGGCAGCTCCAACAACCCAGTCACTGGAATCACACATTAACTCAAATGGTTACTCCCAGTCAGGTGAAATCATTATCTAGGATTTAACCAAACGTTGCCTTAATAATTTAAATGCTTCCTAACATTCAGGTCTGAAGTAAAATGTGAAATATTTTCCTAATAGGTTCGTAAGGGTTCGGGAAATAATTGATAAATCCTTGATGAAGCGTCTATAGAATCCAACGTGCCCAAGAAAACCTCAAATGGAACAAACTGAAGAAGGTATGGGTAACTCAGAGATTGTACTAATCTTTACCGCATCAACTTCAATTCCTTTATTTGAAATTTGATGACCTAAAACTATTCCACTTTGTACCATGAAGTGTGAATTTTCCAAATTAAGCACCAGATTCTTTTCTTCGCATCTTGCCAAAACCTTATCCAAATGTTCCAAATAGTCATCAAAAGAATCCCCATACACAGCGAAGTCATCCATGAATATTTCCAAGAACTCTTCAATTAGTTCATGGAACATTTCCATCATGCATCATTGAAATTTGGCTAGAGCATTACATATTCCAAAAGGCATTCTCCGATGAGAAAATGTAAATATGGACAAGTGAACATTCTTTTCTCTTGATCCTCTAGTGTCACTGCTATTTGATTATAGCCTGAGTATCCATCCAGAAAACAATAGTAATCTTGTCCTGCCAATCGTTCAATGATTTGATCAATAAAGGGTAATGGAAAGTTATCCTTTCTGGTGGCATCATTCAATTTCTGATAGTCGACGCACACTCTCCATCCAGTCACTGTTCTTGTGGTTATGAATTCCCCTTTATCATTCTCAACTACTGTAGTTCCACTCTTTTTAGGTACTACTTAATGGGATAACCCACTGACTATCAGAAATTGGAAATATTAAACCAACATCAAGAAGTTTAATGACTTCTTTCTTGACTACTTCTTTCATGGGAGGTGTTAAGCATTATTGTGGTTGCCTGCAAGGTTTTGAATTATCTTCCATATGTATTATGTGAGTATAGATGGCAGGAATTATACCTTTTAGATCAGCAATCGTCCATCCTATTGCTGGCTTCCTTTGTGACAGGACATTGAGCAATTTTCTTTCTTATTCACTTGAAAGATTGACATTGATGATGACTGGTAAGGTGTTTAAATCTCCCAAGTAACTATATCTTAGGTTTGATGGAAGGGGTTTAAGCTCAAGTGTTGGAGGATTTTCAAGTGATGGAGTGAGTGAAGTGAAGTCATGTCTATCTAAAGGCTCGACTATGTTTCTGATGAATTCCACTACCTCTATTGATTTAGTGAACTATTCATTTTCTTTGTGTAAAGCTTCAAGATCCATTGCATCGCTTGCTAACTCATCCCATTCTTCAATCGTATCCAAGAAATGATAGTCTTCTATTGATGGTTTTTCCATATCCTTTAGGACATCAAATGTTATGTTCTCATCCCCAATCCTAAAAATTAACTTTCCCTCTTGGACATCAACCAGCGCTCTGCATGTTGCAAAGAAGGGTCTCCTGAGAATGAGTGGGACATCCTTGTCTTCTTCCATATCGAGGACATTGAAATTAGTAGGGAAGTAATATTTATCAACCTTGACAAGTACGTCCTCTAGAATCCCTCAAGGATGCTTCACTGATCGGTCATCTATTTGCAAGGCGACCCTCATTGGCTTTAATTCTGTGATGCCCAGTTCTTTAAGGATTCCAGAAGGCATGAGATTTACCCTAGCTTCGAGGTCACACAAAGCTTTTCCAAATTGACATCCTCCAATATTGCAAGGAATAGTGAAACTCCTAGGGTCTTAGTTTTGGAGGTATAGATCTGGGTATGACCGCTGAACATTCTTGGTGCATTATGACTATTCCCACATCATCTAATTTTCTTCTTTTTGCCAGAAGTTCCTTGAGAAATTTAGCATAGTGTGGCATTTGTGTGATGGATTCTGCAAAATAAATATTTATTTGAATATTTTTGAATATCTCCATGAATTTTGAAAATTGAACATCCAACTTCCTTTGCTTCAATCTTTATGGAAATGGAGGAGGTGGTATGTAGGATTTCACTCTTTCATTGAGTGCCTCGTTTTCCTTTTCCTTCCTTGCCTTTTCATTTTTTACAAGATTTTTTTGATCTTACTCCTCTTTGGCTTCAAGTTGGATTGCTTTGTTTTTTGAGTCGCCATTCTCAGTGGCAGGTATAGGTGTCTCATCTGTTGGTTGAACATCAGGAATTTCGTGCTCTGGTAACTATGCACCACTTTGCGATGTGATGGCTTTCGCTTCTTCTCTTGGGTTAACTCTTGTGCTTCTCGGTAGAGTTTCTTGTTGTCAGTTCTGCATTTTTGCAGCTATCTGACTGACTTGATTTTCAATGTTATGCATGGAAGCCTATATGTTTTGAGTTGTTGTTTGAAAATTTTGAGTTGTTGTCTACAAATTTTGAATTTCCATCTCTTGTAACTCAAACCTTGATTGATGGTACATCATTAGTTTATCTATAGTTGCTCCCTAATCTTATTGTCCTTGCATTGCATGAGGGTCCAAGTCTATTGTTTGATTTTTCTCCTTCTATTGTTGTTGATGATGAAATGGGGTTTGGTATTTCAGTTGAGATCCTTGATCTTGCGATTACATGGTGGGTCTAAAGGAAGATTGAGCAGGAAATCCAGGTGGACCCATGTTCTAGTTCATTGGTTTAGTAGTTGATGGCTCCTTCCAACCTTGATTTTTATTATTTCCTTTACAGTTTGTGTTGTAGTTGTTTCCATAATTCCCTTTGTTGTAGATGAAAAAGTTAGCTTAAGACATATTAGTCTCAGATGTGTTATATGGACACAGGGGATAATCATGAGGACCACCACAGTGTGGATAGTGTTCAGTTTGAACAACATGGACTGGATTAGGCGTATTTACTGACAATTTGTCAATTCTCTTATTGAGAGCTTCAAATTGTGTAGCCATGAATGTTTGGGCATCAACTTGATGCACTCCAACCTTTCTTCTTGAAAAATCTTATGGCCACTAGAAACTGTGTTCGGCCATGTTTTGAATTAATATGTACAGATCCTCGGGATCCATTTCCATGAATGCATTGCCAGTAGCTTTGTTGATTGCAGACTTACTCTTGGGTTGAAGTCCATAGTAAAAAGCTTGCAACTAGTTTTCCAACTTCATCTCATGATGAGGACAAAATATTAACATGGACTTGAATCTTTACCAAGCTTATCTTAATGATTCATTTTCACTTTGAAAAAAGGAGTTGAGGTCTCTCTTGTTTTTGAAAGATTGAGATATTGTGTAATATCGATCAAGAAATTTTCTTCTCAACACTTCCCAAGTGAAAACTGTTTATGTGTCGAGACTTTCCAACCTGTCCTTTGCTTTTCCTTGCAATGAGAATGGAAACAGTCATAGGATCAATGCATCATCCATTACTTTGTTATATTAAATGTGTCACAGACTTCAAGAAATCTGTTCACATGGATATAAGGGTCTTCACTGCTCAATCCATGAAATTGTGCATGTTGTTGGAGCAGGTTGATCGTGGATGGCTTCAATTCAAAGTATGTTGCTTGAATTCTCAGTCTTGTTATGCTTGAGATAACTCTGACTGTGTTGGGTTGCGACACCTATCTCATAGTAGTTCGAGGCCTTTGATTATCGGGATGGTTTTGGAAAAGTGGGTGGAATTTTCCACTAGTAAGTGTCGGAATGTGAGTTTCAATGCTTTCCTCTGGTGGATGCATTGCATTTGCGGCTGAGTTACCGATTTGTTCTTTTCCCTTTCTTTGATGTTCAAGTTGTGGATCAAGTGATGGGTCATTCTTTGACGGATTTGAATTATGAGTGTTCACCATTTAGGTGAACAGTGCCTAAAGCAAAGTCTATTTGAAATTTTTTTTAATGCTAGACGTGCGCGTGCTCCCTGGAAACGGTGCCATAAATTTGGCACGTGCGTCATAGCACGTCCAATTTGTAAATTTTTATAACCAATTGGCTACTATAAAAGTGGTGAGCAGGGTCAAACCACAGAGAGTACAGAATCTAGTTCACTAAAAATATTTCGTTGGACAATGTTTAGATGGACAAAAGTTGAAGGAATTACTATTTTGAGTTTTCTTTTTTTATTTTAATTAAACTAAAAAGTGAGAAGAAAAAAGAAATACAGTAAACTGTAATTAAAAATGATGATGGACTCTAAATAGATAAAATGTGTTGGGGATGCTTATATCGCAATTAAATTGCTATGTAGCCATGAAATGTATTCTTTTCTGTGATTAAATATTTATTCTGCTTAATTATCGCCAGTTCCAAAAATATAATCATTTTTTAGATGCTCAATTTAAATTTCTTAATTTATTTAAGGTCTCATTCTCTAGTGTCATAAATTAATTATAAAACTCGTTCAAGTACCGAACTATACGGTGAAATGAAACAACCTATTTCTCACAAAGTTTTGTCACCAATTTTCACTTACCATCGGTCAACGCAGTTTACCTTCTCGGAACGCCACGTCAAATTATTATTAAAATGGACAGTTTTAATTTCAGCAGTTAATTTAGTGCAAAAATAATTTAAATAGATAAACATTCAATTAAAATAAATTTAATTGACAATTAACCACCAAATAATATTATTACATGGAATGCACAATAACTTTAATTACTTGACCAACATCCCAACACTAAGAAAATCATCCCGACATCATGACTGAAAGAATAAACTTGGTAATAAAATGATATATCATGTTAAATAACACCGTGTTACTGAAGAAATGATCATGTCAGTCTTTATTTTCACCGCGTGCAGCAACCCTCGGCACGTGATGACGTCGCACACCAACGGCGTGCCCACCGGAATGGAAGATGTTGGCGATGTAGTGGAGGCTGGTCGGCTCCTGGTGTGGTGTGACGTAGAGGCTGCTTGAGCGAGGTGATGGGGACTTGCGGCGGCTGCTCAGATGGCAATGACTGGTGTGCTGCAAACCAGAAACAGGATGAGAGGGGGCGGACAATGGTGTCTGGGTCTGTGGGTGTGTGACGTGAATAGGGGAGTAGGATGGCTAGGTAGAGAGGGAGGTGGTTCTGGGGGTGAGAGATAGGGAAGGGGTGCGACAGGGTGTGGGATGTGGGTAGTGGAGGAGAGGCGGGGGAAGGGGAAGCAGGGCGACGGGCTGGCAAGGTGGCGAGTGGGGCGGCGGGATGGAGAGGGGAGAGGAGCAGGGGTAGCGGGTAGGCGGGATAGAGAGGGGAGGCGCACGTTGGGTCCAGAGGGTCACAGGTAGGCGGGATGGAGACGGGAGGCGCGCAGCGGGTCTAGAGGGTTTTGAAGGGGAGGATCCAGTCGGCAGGATATATGGGGCGGCGGGTAGATAGAGGAGGGGATTGGAGATAGAGAGAGAGTAGGTTGGGGAGGGGTGACGTGGAGGTTGGGGTGATTGGAGAGAGAAAGGGATGAATGGGTCAAAGGGGGGAGTTTGGGGGCATGAGAATAGGGAGGGGAGGGGAGCGGGTGAAATGATTAGGTGGGAAAGTAAAAAAATAAAAAATTCAAATTCAAATTAAAAAAACTAATTATATAATTAAGTTTAATAATAATAGTAGTAATAAGAATAGTTTTAATACTAATAATAAGTAGAATTATTATATTTACAAGTTAAATTAATAAAATATTAATATTAATAATAACTAATTAGAATTAAACTAAAATAAAAATAAAATATGAAACTTTAATAAAGTAAAAATTAATAAAATTCTAAAAAATGAAAATAAATAACTAATATTAATATAATACTAACTAAAAACTATAAAAACAACTAAAATAATTAAAATACTTCAAAAAGAACCTAAAAACACAAGAAGTGATTAGAAAATTAATTAAAACTAAATAAAAATAAAAAAAATGTTAGTAACATCCATGTACATCAAATATCTATGTATGAAAAGTGTGTATCACTATAGTTAGTATCATAGAAATTTTTAGTTTATCTTTAGAACTAGGATGAAAAAAATTTAATGAGAACTCTAGGGATAAGTCTAAGGATAAGTTGAAGTATAAAAAAATATCCTAGAAGTTAGGTGAAGGTTATAGTGAGTGGTTTCTAAGAAATTAAATCTCTGCCTAGATACTACAGGTGGATGTGGATCTGGAACGTTTGTAACTAGTGGTAATAACTCTAAAAAGGATACATTGGGCTTTGAATTGATCATCACTTGGTGCATGATAATAGGACTTTCTGCACACCTGGTTTGACACTCTTGGGGGATATGCTTTGTAAATTCACAAACTCTTTACAAACCATCATAAAGTATTTGAATATATTATGACAATGAATAACCTAAGTTAAACCTATGGTTTCATATATTGAAAATAGTTTGTCATAATTTAGGCATCCTACGGATTATTTTTCATGATTAATCACTCTGATTAACGATGCTTGATGGACATGCTAACTATTTTAGTTTTAACAAAGGATTAAAGATGGAATTTTGAAGTTGAGGTGGTGGTAATAGGTATGAAAAAATATTGAAGGTCCCTATTTGAGCTTAGTTATATAAATTCATGTATATCATGAAATGTATCAAGGAATTTTAATTGTTATCCTTGGTGATTAGATGTTGAATTATCAGTGAAACCCCTAATGGTATGATGATCACATTTCAAGTCTATGATTCTTCTCTAGTTGAATTTTGTTGGAATGTGTTCCCTAAAAAACTTTTTATTCTCCCTATGTTTGAATTAGATGTTATATTAGGCATAGATTAGATTTATCTACATAAATCCCACATCAATTTCCAAGGAAGGGAAGTCACTTTTGATATTTCGAACCAAACTATGATTATCTACTAGTGAAATGATAAATATGAACTTCCAATGGAAATTAAACCCATTGTATAAATCTTAATTGTCATTAAAAAGAAGTTTTTTATCATATATTTTGGGATAAAATCAACATAAATGATATTCCTATTATGCGGGAGTTTTTTTATGTATTTCTAAAATAGTTTCCTAGTCTCCACCAAAATGTGAATTTGAGTTCTCAATAGAACACATACCTGATTCTATGACTATTTCAAAGACTCTATATATAATAACCCTGATTGAGTTGTAGGAATTGAAGAAGAAACTCCAGAAGAATCTTGAAAAGGGGTTTATTTAGTCAAGTGTGCTACATTGGGGTGCACCCATTCTTTTTTGTCAAGAATATGGATGGATCAATGCAACTTTGCATTGATTGTCAAGAGAGGGAATATCAGTGGATCCATCAAAGATGGAGGCTATTAAACATTGGCCCAAACTAAACACTATGACTGAGATCTGAAGTTTTCTTGGTTTGGATGTATATTATTGACAATTTTTGGATAATTTCTCATAATTGTATAATCCACTCACCAAGTTAACTTGGAAGGGATCCAAGTTTGGATATATGAATGTGAGAAGAGATTCAAGGAACTGAATAGAAGTTTCTTCAGTGCAACTGTGCTTACATTACCCTATATTGAAGAAGAATTTTTAATCTATATTAATGTGTAAAAGAAGGTATTGGTATGAATTATCATGCATAATGACATGGTTATAGCTTAAACCTCATGAAAATTGAAGGTTTGTGATCAAAATTACCTAACTCGTGGTTTGAAGTTAGCTATGGTATTTTTTCATTAAATATATAGATACATTATATTTATAGAGAAATGTGTGAAATATATATTGATCATAAGATTTTAAAGTATATATTCATGCATAAAAAGTTGAACATGTGTCAGAGAATATGATTGGAGCAGTTTAAAGATTATGACTACTCAATCCATTACCACCCTGGGAAAGCGAACAAGGTGTCTGATGCTTTGAGTCAAAAGAATAATGATATCTTATCTACGATGAGGAACATAAAATATCCAATATTTATTGATTTTCAAAGGATGGATATTAAAATATTAAAGGAAGCGAGAAAATATTATCTTTCTCATATGATTTTTCAACAATCTATCCAAGTGAAGATTAAAGAGGCACAGAAGGAAGATGTAGAGCTATAGAACAAAGTTAGAAATGTTTTTGAGTTAAACCATGATTATTATATAAGGATATGGTTCAATAAATTTGTATGTGTTCCATCCATACCTGATTTGAAGAAGAATCTATTAGAGGAATCCCATAGTTCTTTATTCTCTATTCATCCTAAATGTATAAAGATATATATATATTTGAAAGAGTATTTATGGTGGGATTGAATGAAGTGAGATATTTTAGATTTTATATCTTAGTGTTGGTATATCAACAAGTTAAGGATGAGGTACAAAATTACAAGGGTATGTTACAAACATTACTAATACAAGAATGGAAATGGGAAAAAATAACCATAGATTTTTTCATTAGACTCACCAAAACATCTAAAGGTAATAATGTTATATAGTTTTTAGTTGATTACCTCACAAAGTCAACACACTTCATCATTATCATAGAATATTTCTATTTGGATCATCTTTTCAATATATACATTAAGTGGTAAGGCTTCATGGAGTATCACATTTTATTATATCTGATCGGGATCCAAAGTTTACCTTTGAGTTATGGTGAAATATTCAGCAGGCTCTGGATACGGAGTTGAGTTTCAACACTGCATATATCATCCTCAGAAAGATGGTTAGTCTGAGAGAACAATTCAAACCCTGGAGGATATGATGATATCTTGTTCTATAAATTTCAAAAATGGTTGGGATCATCACCTTCCTCTAGTTTAGTTTTATTTTAATAATAGCTTTTACTTAATAATTCAGATAGATCCTTATAAATCCCTCTATGGAAAGAATTGTATAAATCTAAAACGTTATGATGAATTTGGAGAAAGAAATATATTCATACCTAATCTAGATGAGGAAATAGTAGAGAAAGTTAGATTCATTCAACGCACATTATGGAAGCTCATATTTGACAGGAAATATATATTTACAATCATCAACGTGATCTAGAGTTTGAAGTTAGTGAGAATATTTTCCTGTTAATTTATTCATGGAATAAGGTGATGTGATTTGAGAATAAAGTAAATATGATCCCTAGTTATATTATCCCTTTTGATATTCTTTATCAAGTATGGACATATGCTTATAACCTAGTGCTTCCACCGAACCTCTCTCAAGTCTATGATTTTTTCCATGTATCTCTCATGAGGAAGTACATACTGTTGGTCGGAGTGGACACTCAAGAGGGGGGTGAATTGAGTTCCAATTAAAATTTCTGCTAAAAACAATTTTTATTAAAATCCCCCAATTTCAAAAACAGATTAAACTGTAGTGAATTTATACAGATTATAAAGGTTCAATTAGTTTCTCAAAGATTGATTAGTTCTCAGTTAACTTAATCTGATGATTAAATTAACTTTTGAAACTAACTTACTGATTTATAATAAATATAAACACTTGCGAGTTTAACCATCAAAGTAGCTTTGAAGATAAACTATATTTCAAAGTAATAGCAGGGGAATATGAAATATATATGTATTGTAGGGATATAAACTTTAACTAAAAACACAGAGGAGTTAACCAAGAGGTTCAGTCTCAAGCCGAGACTTAGTCCTCTCAAAAGCTTATATAAAGATGATCCACACCCTGAATCGGGGTTCAACAGTTTACAACTGTCCAGGTCCAAGACCTCTACCACTGTTATCCGTGGGAAACAAAACAACAACAACCAGCTGTCCAGGTCACACACGACCTCTGCCACTATCCACAGTGGGAAAAGGAAGGAAAAGATAATGAGTGAGGATTTACAAATCCTCCAGTTAAGGTTCAGGAGACAGTGTGTGTGTAAAATACAATAGATAACACACACTGCTCGTAATGTAAAAAGTAAATCACAGAGATAAAGATTTAGAGATTAGAAATGTCTCTAGTGATCTTCGTGCAGCTCTTGACTTCTTTTGTTGATTAGAATTCCTTCTGAGTCTTCTTCTGGTTTTTGTCTGGAAAACAGAGTACCATCTGCTTCCTTGACTTCGAGGTTCAGCTTGCTTAGCGGCTCAAAGAATGATGAGTTTTGTGTGGTTATCCTTTAGCATAGATTGCTCTATGTATGCTCTATGTTATGGAGGCTGGTAGTAGTAGTCTATGTTCTGGAGGCTGGTATTAGTAGTCTCGTGAGTGCAAGTTCTCCAGTTGATCTTGGCACATTTTGAGCTTGATCGACAGTATGTTCTGTGTGCTTGATTTCTTCAAGTTCTACTTTATACCATCCTCTTTTATACATACATGATGTCCTCTTTATACCCTTTTTGTTTTTATGATAATAATGATTATACTTTTCGATCGTACTTGGTACGGTTTCCTGAAATGGCAACATAAATCTTTTAATAACATTAAATGCATCAAAAGTAACAAATGTAACCGTTAGTATAATAAACAAATAGTGTCGAGGATATAGGATTTGACTCCACAGTTCATTATAGGTAGCCGTTTGTTTGTAGACCTGTATAGTTGACTCGGTCGGGATCTTCCATCGGTAGCTCTGTGTGCATCGGTAGCTCTGTGTGCATCGGTAGCTCCGTGTGCATCGGTATCTCTGTGTGCATCGGTAGATCTGTGTGCATCGGTAGCTCTGTGTGCATCGGTAGCTCTGTGTGCATCGGTAGCTCTGTGTGTATCGGTAGCTCTGGCTATCGGTAGCTCTGGCTATCGGTAGCTCTGGCTATTGGTAGCTCTGGCTATCGGTAGCTCTGGCTATCGGTAGCTCTGGCTATCGGTAGCTCTGGCTATCGGTAGCTCTGGCTATCGGTAGCTCTGGATATCGGTAGCTCTGGCTATCGGTAGCTCTGGCTATCGGTAGCTCTTATCCAAACCACATCTAATTGACTTAGAATTGTTTGAAAGCTAAACAGGGATAATCGAGATTAACATAAATCAGAGATTATTTAAACATTATTATTAACTTGATCAACGATTTAAAAGAATTAAAATGTAGATCATCAGTAATTGGGAGTAGCATAATATATGAACACATAATTGGGATTATCAAAACATATAAATGCACTATTGGGATTATCAAACCAGGTGAGGTCAACAATCTCCCCCTTTTTGATAATCACAACTTATGATATGACATAAAACAAAATGAGAATATAGTATAAGAGAATATAGCATTTATATTCGAATTTATCAAAGAAAGCAGTATCAGAGAAAATAGAGGAAATAGTAATAGATCAAATATTATCATAATTAGTATGAAATACAATAGTATCAGAGATGAGATTTGAAAGAATTGGTACCAAGGAAGGAAATATAAGAAATAGTATCAAAATCTCAAATATCTCCCCCTCTTTATATGTTCTCCCCCTTTATATGTATTTTTCTCCCCCTTTGTATGTATTTTTCTCCCCCTTTGTGATAATCAAAAAGTGGGAAAGCAGACATAGAAAACTGATAATCAGAGATAGTGTAAAGAAAAGTAGTTGTATTAGATCAGACAAAAATTACATGAACAGAATGACAGAAAAGAATGATTCCTATCAAACAGCCTGGCCACTTCAGCAATCCAGATCTTCAACATGAGATTTGCCCTTTGGATCAGAAGAGGAGGTAGGTGGTGAGGATGTGAGTGAGGTCTTTGGAATTCCAGAAATGATCACAGGAGGCTGAGCCACTGATACAGTGCCTAGCCTGTATTGGGAGGTTTGTTGAGTGATCATAGGTGTGAGGCTTCGAATGGCCTGAGCAGGAGTCATATGGAGTGAAGACTCAGTAGAGGCAGAGGCAGGCAAGGCAGGAGGGACAATAACAGGTCTGGCATCAACATGCAAGAAGGGCAGCAACATATTTCTGAAATCCATAATGATTCCTCCTCCTCGTTCCATAGCAGATATAAAATCATCTTTGTTCTCCATAAATTTTTCTAAGGCAGGAGTCAGCTCTCTTAGCTTGCTCACTTGTTCTCGGAAGGCTTGAGTTACAGGGGGTAACTTCATGTTTTCCAACATCAGCTTGAAATGATGTGTGAGTTGTTGCTTGGTAAAAATCCTTTGGAAATAATAATCCACCTTGTTCTTGATTTCCTCCTGAGAGGCAGAGGCCTCTTTCATAGTGTCGGAGACGATTTTCATTATTTCCCTTACTGAATCTCTTGTAGAGAGCACTACCCGGCTGAGATCTGATGAGTCCACAGAGCCACTGGTTGAAATAGAACCAAGCTCCTCCTTCATCATAGCTCAAAATTGATTCAGATCAAATGCAGGTTTTGAAGCTAGAGGACCAACCGAAAAGGATACAGTTTCTTTGAAACTTTTGGTCAAGCCACTAATCAGAGTTTGCAGTTGAGAGTCCTGATTTTTAACATGATCCTTTATAGAAGATTTGAAATCTTCAAATACTAAGACCATTTGGCTTACAACACTTTTCACATAGGCTAAATCCTTATCAGCTTGAGGCTTTGAGCTCATGTAAGAATCTAAAGCAGTAACAGACTTCTGTAAGGCTTCAAGATCTGCTTCTATTCAAGAAGATTGGGTCTGGCACTCTTTAATTGCTTCCATCAGCTCACCCATAAAAGTTGACAGATTGAAACCAAGAGAAAGCTCAAAAGATTGTTCTAATAACTTCATTTCTTCACGAAAACAGTGCTTCATCTCAGTAACTGAGGCAGTGAAGGATTCTTTCAGCTCATGCTTCATCGATTCAAGATCAGACTTTGTAACAAAATCAGTAGGTGCAACTGTAGTAGATACTCGTGCAGAAGCTAAGCTGACTACTGAGTCATTCATGACTGATTGAATCGAGGAAACTAAAAAAGATTCCATTGTCTTTACTTCCTCTACAAAACTGACTTTGAGATTTTCTTTCAGCACATCTAAATCATGTACTCGGACCACATCATCAGGCAATAACTCAGAATTGATGTCATAGCTGATCTTTGGTCTATTCAAGGATACTTCATTATCCGAATCAGGATAATCCAAACCACAGACTATGAAACCTGGGTCTTCTACCCAGTCTTCAATCTCAACAGCCACTGTAACATTTCCAAGATTGGAATGATGCTCCCCCTCAATGGGTGCATTCCTATGTACAACAACTACATTTTCTGTTGGTCTTTCTTCATCAGAGTCTTCCACAACAGATTCTATCTCAGCAGCAGTAAAAAGATTTTCTGAAACAGGTACAGCTTCTTCTCTTTCTTTTTCTACTTCATCATTAGGCACAACTGAGTTTTCAATCAATGGACTCAGACTCAACCTAGCAGAATCAGATGATTCAGATACATTCTCTTTTCCTCCTTCTTGCTGAGGAACTGGCTGGTCTTCCTCATGAGAAGATAACACTTCCTCTACCTTTCCTTTTCTTGAGTATACAAACTCAGTAACAGGACTTGGGGGAAAGTCTGGATCTCCTCCAATATCCATAGGAGTTTCTTCCTATTCTTCTTCTTCTTCTTCTTCTTCTAACTCATCACTATACTCGGGTTCCTCTTCATCAGATCCTAAACCTGGATCTCTTTTATCCTTTGGCCTTGAAGGATAATCCACAGGATTAAACTTATCATACACCCTCTGGTCATCACTGGCCCATTCTCCTTTCCATGGGTTCCAATTGATTTTCATGTACTTACAAACTGTAGTAGTGATACAGAAGTTATTCTTAACTACAACTGTCTCATCCTGAGACTCAGCTATCCCTTTAACTTTTATCATCATAGAGATCATTTTGGCAAAGAATAAAGCATTAGTCTTTGATTTTGGCCTAATCATATCTTCCATTTGATTCAACAGCAGTCTGCATAGATTAACTTTCACACCATGTCTTAACAGATGTAGAAGATAAATATCTTGATATCTCATATTAGAAAAGTCTCCTCTCCTCGGTATCAAAACATGTTGAACAAATTTGAAAAGCAGTCTGTTCTCTCCATCCAATTCAGTAGCAACCACTTGCCTTTGACTTCCATTACCCGTTAGCTCTTTTAAAGCGGTCTCATAGTCAAAGATGTTACTGGTAGGTGGAATTGCTCTTGAGACATACCCGGATACACCTTCATGTGGGACTTTGAGACATTCTTCCCACTCTACTGAAGAAAACGACATTTCTTTTCCATTTAAAAAAGAACTTACCCGATTCTCATTTTCAGACTTCTCGAAGCTTACGAATTCGTAGAACTGTTTCACTAACTTCGGGTAGTAGGGACCATTGTTATTTGAAAAACAATCTACCCATCTCTGGTCTTCCAGAATTGCAAGCACCAACAACTTGCTTGGTAGCAACCAATCTACGCATAGTTCCTTTTCAATCACAATATCTCTATTCTGCAAATGAGGGTTTACTGGTCGCTTTCCCGACCTAGTTCTGACATTACTTCCACGAGCTTCTTGGTGCACTTTCTGCTTCTTTGTTTTAGGCTCTACACTGTCATCTCTGCTGGTAGGAATCTTGGTTTTTGCCATCGCGGATTTAGGGTTCTCAGTCGATTAGGGAGCTAGGATTCAAAGGTGAAAGGTTTTGGGTCCGGTGGAGTGAGAAGCAGTTCAGGCTTAGTTTTATCATGTAGGAATCATAAATAAACGAATAAAGTAAAATAACAAAAAAAAATAAAACAATTCATATTCTTGGCGTCAGACAGAAGTTTTAAAAAAAATGGTGAGAATTTCATATCGGTGAGAATTGATCATCGGTGAGAATTTCAACATCGGTGAGAATTTTACATCGGTGAGAATTTCAGCATCGGTGAGAATTTCAACATCGGTGAGAATTGATCATCGGTGAGAATTTCAACATCGGTGAGAATTTTACATCGGTGAGAATTTTACATCGGTGAGAATTGATCATCGGTGAGAATTCCACATCGGTGAGAATTTTAACATCGGTAAGAATTTCACATCGGTGAGAATTTATCATCGGTGAGAATTTATCATCCCCAGCTCGTGCCTAATGTAACTTAACCTATCAGAACTTAAAGGTTTAGTGAAAATATCGGCCAATTGATGTTCAGTGCCAATAAATTCAAGAGTAATATCTCCTTTTTGATAATGATCTCTCAGAAAATGATGTCTTACATCTATGTGTTTGGTTCTAGAGTGAGATACAGGGTTCTTAGATATGTTTATTGCACTAGTGTTGTCACAGTTAATTGAAACATGTTTAAACTCAAATCCATAGTCCAATAAAGTGTGTTTCATCCACAGAATTTGTGCACAGCAACTACCAGCAGCTATATACTCTGCTTCGGCAGTAGACAATGCAACTGAGTTCTGTTTCTTACTACACCATGACACTAGGGATTTACCAAGTAAATGACATGTTCCAGATGTGCTCTTCATTTCTAACTTACATCCAGCAAAGTCAGCATCTGAATAGCTAGTTAGGTCAAATGATTGTCCTTTTGGATAAAATAAACCTAAGTTTACAGTATGCTTAAGATATTTAAAAATCCTTTTAACATCCAGTAAGTGTGATTCTTTAGGATTAGCTTGAAATCTAGCACACATACATACACTGAACATAATGTCTGGTCGACTAGCAGTAAGATAAAGTAAACTACCAATCATACCTCTGTAATTGGTTTGATCCACCGGTTTCCCAGTTTCATCTGTATCCAATTTACAGATTGTACTCATAGGAGTTTCACTTTCCTTAATACTGTCCAAACCAAAACGTTTTAAAAGATATTTGGTATATTTACTTTGATTTAAAATAATTCCATCTCTAGTTTGAAAAATTTGAAAACCAAGAAAATACTTAAGCTCTCCCATTAAGCTCATTTCAAATTCATTTTGCATACTTTTTGAAAAATCAGTACATAGAGAGTGTTTAGAAGATCCAAATATAATATCATCAACATAGATTTGTACAACTAAAACATCTTTAGAAATTCTTTTAATAAAAAGAGTTGGATCAGCGATCCCTTTAGTAAAACCTTTTGAAATAAGAAAATTGCTGAGTCTATCATACCAAGCTCTTGGAGCTTGTTTTAAACCATATAAAGCTTTAGAAAGTTTAAAAACTTGATTTGGAAAATGAGGGTTTGTAAATCCAGGTGGTTGTTCCACAAAAACATCTTCAATTATAAAACCATTTAGAAATTCACTTTTGACATCCATTTGATATAACTTGAAATTCAGATGTGATGCATATGCAAGTAAGATCCTAATAGCTTCTAGTCGAGCTACAGGTGCAAAAGTTTCTCCATAGTCTATACCCTCTTCTTGACTATATCCCTGTGCAACTAGTCTAGCTTTGTTTCTAACTATGTTTCCTGATTCATCAACTTTATTTCTAAAAACCCATTTTGTGCCTATTGTCAAGGTGTCCTTGGGTCTGTCAACTAATTCCCAGACTTTGTTTCTTTCAAATTGATTCAACTCTTCTTGCATGGCTATTACCCAGAATTCATCATTGATAGCATCATTGATATTTTTGGGTTCTAGCTGTGACAGAAAAGCTTGATGTTCAACCTGGTTCCTTAGAGAAGCTCTAGTTTGTGTTCCTCTATCAAAATTACCAACAACAGCATCTAAAGAATGATTCTTTAGAATCTTAGTCGATTTGGTAAAGGTTGGACTAGAAACTCCAGGTTCATCTATAGGTTCGGGTTCAACAGAAGCAGATTCTGGAGAAAGTCCAGAACTGGATGTTTTTATAACAGGTTCTTTAGATTTATCATTAAAGTCCAGAATAGAAAAATCTTCTTCAAGATTCTCAAGAGAGGTTTTAGGCTCATGTGGATCAGTTTCATCGAATTTGATGTGAACAGATTCTTCCACACATTTGGTTCTCTTATTGAAAACTCTATAAGCTTTACTTGAAATAGAATAGCCCAGAAAAATTCCTTCATCGCTTTTGGGAGCAAACTTATCCAGATTATCTTTAGTATTAAGTATAAAGACTTTGCAACCAAAAACTCTGAAGTACTTAACCTTAGGCTTTCTATTTTTCCATAATTCATATGGGGTTTTCTTAAGAACAGGTCTGATCAAGACTCTATTAATAACATAGCAAGCTGTATTAACAGCTTCAGCCCAAAAGTAAATAGGCAGTTCATATTCATTGAGCATAGTTCTAGCTATTTCTTGAAGGGTTCGGTTTCTCCTTTCTACTACACCATTTTGTTGGGGTGTCCTAGGGGCAGAGAAATTGTGACTATAGCCATTGTGTGAGCAATAAGATTCAAACTCATGATTTTCAAACTCAAGACCATGATCACTTCTCAGGGTCTTAATCTTAAGTCCACTAAGGTTCTCTACAGACTTGGAATATTTAATAAAGTAAGAACAAGCTTCACTTTTGTGAGTTAGAAAGTATACCCAAGTATATCTAGAAAAGTCATCTACAAGAACATAGACATAATGCTTCCCATTTAAACTAGAAACTCTTGATGGTCCAAACAGATCCATGTGAACCAACTCAAGTGGTTGAGAAGTTGAGACTTCTTTCTTTGATTTAAAAGAAACTTTGTGTTGTTTTCCCTTTTGACAGGGATTACACACTTTGTCATTTGGGAATTCTAACTTTGGTAAGTCTCTAACTAAGTTCTTCCTAGCCAGTTTTCTAAGTGAGTGAATGTTGCAGTGTCCTAGTCTTCTGTGCCATAGCCAAGACTCTTTATGAAAAGCATTTAAACAAGAAATATTTTGTTTAGCTAAAGAGTTTAAATCAACAGCATAAACATTTTCATTCCTTAGAGCAGAAAATACTAAAGAATTTTTAGAGTTAAAAACATCACACGAGTCATTTTCAAACTTGACATTGAAACCATCGTCACATAATTGAGATATACTAATCAAGTTATATTTAAGTCCATCAACAAATAAAACTTTAGAAATCAATACTGAGTCAGTGTTACCAATCTGGCCTAGGCCGATGATTTTTCCTTTAGAGTTGTCACCAAAAGTGACATGACCTCCATCAACCTTTATTAAGCTCTTGAAGCAAGAATAATCTCCATTCATGTGTCTTGAGCACCCACTGTCTAAATACCATATCTTCTTGTGACATCTCTTCAAGCAGGTCTCCTATAAAACAGATTTAAACAGGAAATGACTTTGGTACCCAGATTTTCTTGGGTCCATATAGGTTAGCAATCAGGGCCTTAGGTACCCAAATTTGTTTTATGGGTCCCATACAATTAACAGAAACAACAGATTTTGAAAGATAAACTTTATTTGGTCTATAACCATGTGAACAACCTATTGAGGCATATGAATTTCCAAAATTGGAACTAGCAGAATTTTTTCCAGACTTAGGAATAAATCGGGTTCTAGTGAACTGTCTCTGTCCAGGTTGGTATCCCAAACCAGTAGCATATCTAGGTGCAACTTTCTTTCCTACCATTTGAGTTAACGCATCCTTTCCATTTGTGAATTTTTCTAAGTCCTTTCTAAGTTGGTCATTTGACAGTTTCAGTTCTGTATTTTCCTTTAGTAGTTGAGCATTCTTTTCCTTTTCTATATCAAGATCATATTTATGCTTAACACTTAAACCATACTGTTTCTTTGGAACTTTGTATTTGTCTTTAAGCTCATTATAGGTTTCTTCCAACATATCACAGTACTCAAATAGTTCAGATTTTGACATGTTTTCTGAATCAGAATCATCTCCAGAATAATATGAATTTAAAACAGGAGTGTTAGATGTTACCTCAGAAGTATTTGTCATGAAACACATGTTGGCTCGATTCCTTTCAGAGTCCGAAGATTCTGCTTCACTAGTGTTGTCTTCTAAATCACTCCAGGTAGCCTTCATGGCTTTCTTGTACTTCTTGTCTTTGTAATCATATTTCTTTTTGAATTTTAACTTTGGACAGTCTTCTTTGATATGTCCTTTTCGCTTACATTCATAGCAGACAACTTCATCAGTCCTGTCAGCCTTCTTCTAATCCTTTTTCCATTTGCCTTGTTGATCATACTTTCCCTTGTAATTTGGTTTCCTAAAGAATTTCTTTTTCCTATAAAACTTTTTGAATCTCCTGGCTATTTGAGCCATCTCGGCATCACTGTCAGATTCTGAAGTTTCACTCATTGAACTCTCAGTCTCCATTTGTAGTTTATCCTTGTCTTTACTCTTAAAGGCAGTAGTTTTAAACGCTACAGATTTTCTTTTGGGTTCCTCATCTTCTTCTTTATTTACTTTAAGATCTTCTTCATACATCATCAGCATACCAATTAACTCCTTGACTGGCAGTGTTCCAATGTCACAGGATTCTCTAATTGAAACGGATGTACCTCTCCATCTATCTGGTAAACATCTCAGTATTCTCATAATTTGTTCTTTTGCAGGAACAATATTTCCAAGTGAGCTCATTGTGTTCACTATCTCATTGAACCTGAGATACATGTCAGAAATAGGTTCATCAGCCTTCATTTTGAAATTATCATATTTAATAGTATGAGTGTTTAATCTCATTTCTTTAACATTGGTTGTTCCTTCGTGAGAAACAGCCAAGGTATCCCAAATTTCAAAAGCAGTTTTACATGCAGAAATTCTATTAAATTCTTCATCTCCTAGAGCACAGTACAGATCATTCATAGCTTTATAATTATTATTGTAAGCAGTCTTTGTAGGTTCATCCCAAGTAGATCTATCAGTAGTGGGAACTTTATATTCAGATTCAATAGCAGTCCAAATATCAAAACTCATGCTTTCTAGATGAATTTTCATTTTAAGTTTCCACTGAGCATAGTTATTTCCATTAAAGAAAGGTGGTCGGTTAGTAGCAGCACCCTCAAGTCTATTATCCATTATAAACAAAATTTAAAGAGATAAAAATTTATAAATAACAGAAATTTTAAGAACTTTAAAATACAACTAAAATCACAGTTGAAAACAGAGTAATTAGAAGGTATTAATAAACCCTCTGATACCAAATGTTGGTCGGAGTGGACACTCAAGAGGGGGGTGAATTGAGTTCCAATTAAAATTTCTGCTAAAAACAATTTTTATTAAAATCCCCCAATTTCAAAAACATATTAAACTGTAGTGAATTTATACAGATTATAAAGGTTAAATTAGTTTCTCAAAGATTGATTAGTTCTCAGTTAACTTAATCTGATGATTAAATTAACTTTTGAAACTAACTTACTGATTTATAATAAATATAAACACTTGCGAGTTTAACCATCAAAGTAGCTTTGAATATAAACTATATTTAAAAGTAATAGTAGCAGAATATGAAATATATATGTATAGTACGGATATAAACTTTAACTAAAAACACAGAGGAGTTAACCAAGAGGTTCAGTCTCAAGCTGAGACTTAGTCCTCTCAAAATCTTATATAAAGATGATCCACACCCTGAATCGGGGTTCAACAGTTTACAACTGTCCAGGTCCAAGACCTCTACCACTGTTATCCGTGGGAAACAAAACAACAGCAACCAGCTGTCCAGCTCACACACAACCTCTACCACTATCCACAGTGGGAAAAGGAATGAAAAGATAATGAGTGAGGATTTACAAATCCTCCAGTTAAGGTTCAGGAGACAGTGTGTGTGTAAAATACAACAGATAACACACACTGCTCGTAATGTAAAAAGTAAATCATAGAGATAAAGATTTAGAGATTAGAAATGTCTCTAGTGATCTTCGTGCAGCTCTTGACTTCTTTTGTTGATTAGAATTCCTTCTGAGTATTCTTCTGGTTTTTTTCTGGAAAACAGAGTACCATCTGCTTCCTTGACTTCGAGGTTCAGCTTGCTTAGCGGCTCAAAGAATGATGAGTTTTGTGTGGTTCTCCTTTAGCATAGATTGCTCGATGTATGCTCTATGTTCTGGAGGCTGGTAGTAGTAGTCTATGTTCTGGAGGCTGGTAGTAGTAGTCTCGTGAGTGCAAGTTCTCCAGTTGATCTTGGAACGTTTTGAGCTTGATCGACAGTATGTTCTGTGTGCTTGATTTCTTCGAGTTCTACTTTATACCATCCTCTTTTATACATACACGATGTCCTCTTTATACCCTTTTTGTTTTTATGATAAGAATGATTATACTTTTCGATCGTACTTGGTACGGTTTCCTGAAATGGAAACATAAATCTTTTAATAACATTAAATGCATCAAAAGTAACAAATGTAACCGTTAGTATAATAAACAAATAGTGTCGAGGATATAGGATTTGACTCCACAGTTCATTATAGGTAGCCGTTTGTTTGTAGACGTGTACAGTTGACTCGGTCGGGATCTTCCATCGGTAGCTCTGTGTGCATCGGTAGCTCTGTGTGCATCGGTAGCTCTGTGTGCATCGGTAGCTCTGTGTGCATCGGTAGCTCTGTGTGCATCGGTAGCTCTGGCTATCGGTAGCTCTGGCTATCGGTAGCTCTGGCTATCGGTAGCTCTGGCTATCGGTAGCTCTGGCTATCGGTAGCTCTGGCTATCGGTAGCTCTGGCTATCGGTAGCTCTGGATATCGGTAGCTCTGGCTATCAGTAGCTCTGGCTATCGGTAGCTCTTATGCAAACCACATCTAATTGACTTAGAATTGTTTCAAAGCTAAACAGGCATAATCGAGATTAACATAAATCAGAGATTATTTAAACATTATTATTAACTTGATCAACGATTTAAAAGAATTAAAATGTAGATCATCAGTAATTGGGAGTAGCATAATATATGAACACATAATTGGGATTATCAAAACATATAAATGCACTACTGGGATTATCAAACCAGGTGAGGTCAACACATACCAAATCCTTCATATATACTGAACTCAGAATTTGTACCATCGGATCATGATATTTACTATGAAGAACAAACTATGGAGATTTGGGATCATATAGAGATAGTGCTATGAAAAAATACCACTCACCTGGTTAAAGTTTTATAGTGAAACCACCAACTTAAGGAAGCTATGTGGGAACCAGAGGATATGATGAGGAAGAAGTATTATCAGTTGTTTATATCAAAGGGATAGAATTTTGGGAGAGAAATTAATTTTATAGAGGGTATAATTTAACACCCTTATATTTTTTGAAAACATTTTTTCAAATAGATTAAATTTCTTTGATAGCTTGTCTTACACATAACACAGAGTTTTATTGAACCAAAATATACTATTAATATTATTATTTAAACATGATCATTATAACATAGACATTAAACTTGGTGGTATGAATAGTAATAACCACATTTTAAAAATTAAATATAATGGTTTTATATAAAGAAAGCATATTGATAAAAAGTACTTAATTTTTATTGAAGTCTTTATATGCTTCAAAAATACTTATTCTAAGGAAAATGTTTTGATTGCTTTTTGTGAATAAATAATAAAAGAAATTTTTAACAATTTTAGAAAGTTTATTTTAAAAAATGAATTTAATTTTTAAAATTAATATTTCAAAGTTATCTTGGTGTGAATTATTTTGAATTATCTGAAAATTAAAATTTTTTATGAATAGTGAAAAATAATGATTTTTACTGAAAAATACATTTTCGTTTATAGAATTTAAAAAGTTAAGTTTTGTTTTAAAATTGTTTAAAACTAAAATTAGTTAAATTATATTAGTATTAATGTAATTTATATCATTGGAATCAAATTTATGTTTAATTTTAATATAAAAACATTTTATACTCCTGAAGACTTTTCTTTGGAAAGCTGCTTTTTCATCGTGTATGCAGGTTTAATTTTAAATTAAATTCCACTACTTATGTGAATTTAATATGGTAAAATATATTAAATATTTTTAATTAGTATTATTTATATTTTATAATAATTCAAACTTATTTTTTGGTCATAATTAATATTAAAAATAGTAAAAATTAATTATCGTGGTTTAGGTTAAAACGAGTTTACCGGGTGTTAAACCAAAAGATAAGGGTATGTTTTTCCAATAAAACTTGTATAAATGATATTGTATAGAAATTTTTCAACCTTATAATGTCCCAAGTTTTAATATGTATTCATTTGGAAGAAATTTTCTTGGGAATGACTTTCTCATTTTGGATTCTTTTGGGAAATTTTTAAGTAGTTTCCAAGTGGGTTCATTTCCCCACTTATATAAAGACATATCTTATCCTATCATATCCACACTAAAATATCCTTTTGTTTTAGAAAATAAATGAACAAATATATTATTTACCTCCCTTACCACATCCTATATTCCATAGTTTTATTAGGAAACCCTCCTATGAAGGCTTTTGGTGCTTACCTAAGGAGGTTGTCGGAAGAAGATGTATCGTTCTTAACTGAGTGTTTTTATTTTATTTCTTCTTCCACCTTTTTAAAATATATTTAAAATATGATGATAATAATATAATTATCTTCCATATATTAAGTTTTATTTATGTTAGTGTAATAACCTACACCCATATCATCTTCTATCAAATGAGAAATGAAACCTTCAATCGCGTGTACAACGAACCACTGCCTCATGAATCGATATAGTTCGTTTTTCATCATCGCCTATCATAGATGGATATAATGATAGATTTAATGTTTATATATGATATTTATGATATATTTAAACCCTTATAATTATAATATCACATCTACCTTCTTACCTTTCAATCCAATAGAAAATGATAATGTCATTTGTGTGTACGTATGGACTACCGCCTCCACGAAGTGATGTGATTAATTTTTCATTTTATTCTGAAATAGATGGTAATAAGGATATATTTAATATATATATATATATGATATATATGATATAAAAAATATTCTATAAATTTGACATATTATTTACCTTTCTTTTGTTCTATCCGTGGAGAAAATGGAAACGACATTCATGCATACATACGGTCTACCATCTCCATGAATGGTCTAATTCATTTTATATACATAAAATTTTATAAATTATTCTAAATACATATATAATTAATATATATTACTTTTATATCATGTATAAATTCCTGGATATTATAGAAACATGATCAATGCAAATTGACCAAAAATACCAAACGAAAACATACATGAAATACGAAGTAGTTATTACCCAAAATGTAACTTTAATAAGAAAATTGTCAATAAATAGGTAATAAAAGGTAATAAGTAAATAATATATAGAATTATATATATTATTATACTTATGGAGTATTTTTATAATAAACCTATATTTATTATACATGATTTTTTAATATGTACAAATAAATTCAATACTTGAGGTAAGGGATTTTTAGTCTCTCTTTTATTTTTGGGAGACATATGTCATATCACCATTCATTTATTTTATGTGGTGTATATAATGACCATTCTATATGTTATATCATGAATATAATTATTTTTATGATATTTAAAATTTAATTTGTTGTTATTCTTTAATGGGGCTTATGATTCAAAAGCTTCCAAAGTGGTAAGGGATTTTTGTCTCACATTTATTTCTATGTGACACATGTCATATTCACCACTTATTTATTTTTTGTGGTGTATTTACTACCCAAGAATTAATTTTATAATTCTTATAATTAAATTTATAAGGATTTAAATATCCATATAAGGTTATTTATTTCATGGGACATTTTATTCAAAATTTACCAATGGGGTAAAAGTTTTATGTTACAATCTTATTGTTTATCATGATTTTTTACGATTAAGTTTATAATGATAAAATATTATGATATATATCTCAAAAAACTCATAAATTTTATTATACTTTAGTTATTTCTATATAATACATTCTTCCCTTTCATTTCTTCTCTTTATGTACTAAATGGAACGAAATAATGTTTTTAAGAAAAATTGAATTTATTTCTCTCTTTGATCAAAAATTATTATTCTTCCATGTACACATTTTATAAAAAAATTTAAAGAAAGTTTTTAATCCAATGATCATTTAAATAAATTTTTAACCTTATTTTACTTTTTAAAAAATGGTTTAAAAGGAATATTCTTGTTTTTTTCCAAACAGATCTCTTTTAAATTTTTACTTAAAATGTGAAAGGAATATTCATTTTAATGTTGAAGAATGAACAATATTTAACACCATTATAAACAATCAATGATTTAAAGATTACTTAATAATTTTTCAAGGTTATTTGAAAAGAAAATTTATTATTTAATATTTTGTAATGTTTTATATTTTAAATAAGTGTTTTCAAATTATAAAGGTTATTTTACTCAATAAATGTTCCAAGTTATCTTTTAAAATAATTTTTTGTCTAAGATGGAATCCATTGATGTTACTTAAGATTTACTAGGATATGATCCAATAATACCTTCCTTATTATTTCTCTTGATGTTTTATGATTCTATCGATAGGATGTTTATGAAACCCATTTTTTCCATGGGTTATGATATGATGATTTGATGAAATTCTTATGAAACCCATTTATTTTCATAAGTTGTAATAAGATTTATGTTTTATGATCCTATGAAACACATATGTATAATTTTCATTATGGGCCAGGTAGGCTTGGAATTATATAGCACTCAATTACATAGGGTAATGATTAATGTTCTATAAGATCAAAGGACACATGAGAGGTTTTACCAAACCCAGAAAGGGTACACAGTAGGTTATACCAAGCCCAAAAGAGTGTACATGAGAGGTTATCCCAATCCTGAAGTAGGTACATGGGTGGTTAGCCCAAACCTAACTTTTTATTAATGTCTTAGTGGATATCCTTGACATAAGATTTTATGTTCTTATGTGTATGCCACAAATATATATCATATGACAATGTTATGTTCACATAGATTGTGTTATTTGATTATATTATGATTCATGTTTTATGAAATTCCAATATTTATGTCATGACTTGAGTTTATAATCTATGACATGCCGGTGATGGTTTTTAAATGTTATTTTCATGTTCTCATACCATTATGCTCATGTTATATTGATATCTCCCTTGTTTATCCTTACTATGAATATGAACTCACTCGTTCATATGTTTCCTTTCCCCAGATTATTAAGAAAGGTATTCTATATGATATGTCTAAGAAGGGTGCTAGTTATAAAGAACTTAGTGGTAGACGATGCAGTTCACTTATTAACCAGTTTTCTATGTGTCCAAGTTTCCAAAGGCACTAGACCTATATGATTTTAGAATGGATCATTATGGTATGTAATGAATATTCATATATTAAAATATAATATCTATGTATGAAAAGTTTGG
The DNA here is from genome assembly GCA_963277665.1 of Viscum album. Lineage (NCBI taxonomy): Eukaryota > Viridiplantae > Streptophyta > Magnoliopsida > Santalales > Viscaceae > Viscum > Viscum album. The sequence goes on from OY728133.1 coordinate 1,680,008,349, forward strand.
GTCATTATATTCATTGTTCCCACTAACCTAGATGTGGGATTTCCCATGTTGTGAAACTTCAACACACCATGACTTATGTTAAGGCATGATCCACCTCTTATTTATCCAAGATACTTTTGGTCCATATCTTGACCATGTAGGATCCTTGAAGAATACCTTAATACTTTCATATTTCCATTAGAATTTCTTTCCTTCATTTTTGTGTAAAATGTATCCAACATAACAACCTTCAAGATCCCTTGTAAACAAATCCAATCATCAAGCGATTAAACTCATTGTTAATAATCCTCCTAGCATCACCTCTTCTTTTCAACAATATTATTATTATAAACAAACTTATTATCAAAAAAATACAATATAATCCTTTGGTATTCCTAAAATATCCTCAAATAAAATAATAATAAAAATAATTTTTCTTTAACATACACATGTTTCACGAATAATATAAATATCAATAAATAAATTAATATTTATTTAAATTCCATTTAGTATATAATTTCTATTACTAGCACCTCACTCAGCTCGTCCATCTTCCACAACATTTACCAAACCTTGAATAATGAATAGTATTCATTAAATATATATATATATATAATATTTATGGTCTTGTGAATAAATATTTATTTTAATATTAAACTCATGTAAAATAGTGAATGAATATATGCGATCAAGAAATCTTAAATAAATACTATCCCTAGGTCTAGAGAGTAAAATTTATTCCAATAATTAAATTCAAATATAATTTAATTGAGATCAATGTAAATACTAAGTTTGTTACCCTCTAGGATTATTCCTCTATGGTATTGGGTGGTTTTTCCTAAAATACAATATCAGCATCTAGAAACACATAAAGGTACCCATATAGGAACAAGTTTATTTCTTAATGAAGACAACCATGTGCACATGTTTAATGTGTAATATAATATCTTATCCATGATATCGAATTAATAATGTTTCACACTCATGTCATAATCCAATATATTTGATATATCTTTCTTTAACTTTCTAAAATGAACCCGTCTATACACTATGGTCGTGGAATTTAGTTCAAAATTTCTATTTCAATCAAAGGGTTGATATATCAATCTCTATAAGGATAGAATAGATAAATACTTCATCAAATTATTCATCAATAACATATTATTTATGGAACACCCAATATAACCAACTTCATTGTGAACATATTTCATCAAGATTTATAGCAATGCATCTAAGTATGCAACTCATTATTTGTATTAATAATGATGTTAAAGTCTAAGGATGATTTCATATGTCCATATACAATAATACACATTGATATGAAATCATTTGGATTTCTTACTCGTATTTTTTTTATTATATCCTCTCATCTTAGATATTACCAAGTGCAAACATCATGAGATAAAGTCTAATCTTCTTATAAGTACTCATAGCTGATAGTCTACATCATCTATGTTCCATCATATGACATCGTATGACCATAGGTATACAATTTAATAATATCATCATATAATTTCTTGTTTTTCATTATAGAATCTCTAGAACATTATCTCAATAAATTTGCATAGATGAATAATCAATATGTGATAAGGTATTCAATTAATATTTGGGTCTAAGAATATACATGTAATCAAAAGTACAATGTAGTTGGTTATAGGACACAAACTATAGAAATATTTATATAGTATTTGGGTGTCTTGGTAATCACCTAACATTTTTAACATATATTGTTTATTTTTTTAAATCATTTAATGGATTTCTTCCACTCAAATAAGGTTATGTTGAACTTCATGTTATGTTTGGGGTTACAATGGATTATTTTGAGAATATTAATCACACCTTATGCATCCACAACTCATTTACATACATGTTTTATGTGTGGTGATGTAGAGAAAGAAAAGTAACCTTTTTAGATGGGATTTAATGTTAGGTGACATCTTGAAGATGATTTTCTTATGATTATAGAGTCTTGTAGTGGGGTTGTTTAATATTATTTCCATGTTATTTTAGTTTCATTTTATTTAACTTATGAACTTGGAATGTATTTTCATTTTTATTGGATAAAAGATACAACATATGATATTATTATTGTATTCCACTACTTATGATTTTTTAGGTTTTTTATTATTAATGTTTATAGACATAAACTATTTGAGGGTAAATCACTCCTCAATAGATACTCATAAACATTCAGTATTAGTCTCAATCCTATAGTAATTGAGGAACACACTTGAGTCCATGTAGTGTTTCACTTAGGCGGTATAATCATGTTGTACTGGAATATTATAAACTTCCCCAATAACATGAAAAAAAATTCAATGATCTTTAAATAAATATATTGGTACAATTAGTGATTATTACTTAAGAGTAGAGGTAAATAGTGGTATGTCAATTAAAATTATCCCCTTCAATGATCTTGTTACATGGTTAATGGGAATTCATATCTCTTCCTAACTGAGTATGAAAACATTAAAAGAACATGATAGAATAATTTTTACCTAGTTCACCTACACTGGGGTACATCCATGAAGCATACACCAATGATGTGTTGGTATGCAAAAAATCCACTAATCACACTCCTTCTAAGTTTATAGTGTAATCATTTTCCCTCTTGGTTTAAAACCACTCACACATTTAATGTTCATTTTACTCTTTCATAAGTTTAGAAACACTATCATATGAGTTAAATATTTGATCTCTACAAATCAAAATTAGAAATATTATACCTTTATTGGTGTTATAATAAACTCAATATTCATCATGTTGATAAATTTAATCTTCTTCTTTCTTACTTTATAAAATTTGATCAATGAGTGCTAAAAAATCTTCTCCTTTCACCAATTTATCCATCAAGTTTTTTCCAATTTTTAGATTTATGAACCTTATCTATGTGCTATCCTCTTTTCCAGTTATCCCTATATCTTTTTATTTTCTCAATGAGATACTATCAATGGATGGGATCATTTATAGTTGTTTTTAGCCTCCTTCATCATGACACTTATCATTAACACTTAATGGGTAACTAAATCTATCTCATATAGTCAAATAATATCTCTCTATCTCATCATAAATTCATTAATTTCAATGAATTTCATATTCTAAAAAAATACATATAAGACAAAACAACGACTTATTTTTTAATCCATTACAATGAAATTTATTCAAATTTAAGATCATCTAAAAAATAACACCATGTTTGAGATTTTTATCTCATATTTTACACCGTTTTCATATTTAGAAGATAAATTTAAAGAACCCATTATGGTATGTTGAATGTTGTGACAACATAATTTCATCCTCCCTTTAGAACTATGACTTTCAGTTATGACGTAATGGCCTTTGGTGTGTTGATCATCCCAAAACCCAGTCATTAGGAAAAAAAACTTCATCAATAAACCATGATATCCCATTATGGTCTAATCCATATCCCATGTTATATATAGTTGCATACCTCCTTTAAAAAACTTTAATTTCACTATTGTGTGAAAAACTCCTTCAAACATTACCAAAACTTCATCAACTTCTTCCAAAAAATTATTATTCCATTCTCAACCTCATATGAAATATTTCGTAGGTTTTAAAAATCTTTCATTAACATTCATATTTTCCACCATCATTGGCATATTCGTTATCCTTCATGCTTTTCACAATCAGATAACATATTTTATCTTTAGTAGTTTTCATATACCAATGGTTGAAAAATAGTGGTGATTGAAAAATAATAATTTTGATCTTATATCTCCTTGTAATTTCACGTCTATTCCCGAAACTCCTTGACTCATGGTATCATTTACCATAAACATCTCTTTATGATTCTTCACCAATTCTTGTCAATAATTGACAAATATTTGACTCGTGGTCTCTTTCGCCAGATTTTGGATGCCACCAAAATACTTAATCACCAAGTTAAAACATACCAAGGTTAAACAGATAAGAGGGCACAAGGCCACAGTGCCTAATGCCTCTCTTTCTAGAAAAAACTGTATATATCACCATTTGTTATGAAATATTAATATTTCAATGTCATAATGATAATAATGATGATGAATCCTCAGTTCCCAAAAAAACTCTTCATATTCCCAAACCTTGGGTTTCTCTAACCTTTGTAATTCCAGTCATTTGATTAGATATTATAGGGATTAATCTTAATTGTTGGATCATATCATATGTGCTCTATATATATATATATATCTATGTGTTAATGAAATGGGTGAACTTTTGGGCTCTATATTGTGATCCATATATTTCATGTTTTTCTCTTATATTTTTATTTCCATTTCTCATCATCATAATCATACAAATATTTGATGCATGTTTCATCAATGATATAGATCACCTTTGATTGATCATTTATTCTCAGTTTCAAAATTCCTTATGGTTTCAATAGGTATTCGATCAATTTCAAAAAAAAATTATCAGCATGATCTTCTTCTCTACATTGTGCATTGTGATGATGTTTTAATCAATGTAAGATAATTTTTAAATGAAAAAGGCATGTCACGTGTTTCTCTTAACATTCATCTTTTGACATACTATTTCTCATTCACATCAACTCCACTCATTTAAATATTTACATCAAAAAGTGAGTCTTATTTTATATGTAAAATAAGACGGCCACTCCCTAGCAATATAACTGGAACAGGTTTGAGTCCTTCCATGGTCAAATTTAGCTGGGTGCGTGTGGCACACAGGTGGTGGGTTGGGTCTACAATAATCATGGTGTGGTGCCCATATATACCTCATTACCTATATAACACATGTGTCAATTGGGTTTGGATTAGTGGTACCGTGTAAGGCGGACACTCCTTGGAAACAGAACTGAATCATGTTCAAGTCCTTCCACACTTGAATTTAGCTAGGGGTGTGTGGCATGAAGGTGGTAGGTTGGGCCCAAAATAAGTGTGGTGTGGTGCCCACCTATGCCTCGTTACCCATATAACACGTTTATGACCACAGGAGATGGGTGAGTTGGAAGCAAGTGTGGATTTTATCACCGAGGTTGTGGGTTCAAGTCCTCGCTAAGGAAATGCTTGTGATCCCTGAAAGATATCACTCAATACCCCTCTACCCCATGTGGAAATGTACTTAAATCCCATGTGCCTTTACACTTGGTTACAATCCACCTATACCATGTAACCCCTAGTCCTAAAAACTTGGTGTCGGGGCATGGGTGAGTTGGTAGCGGGTGTAGATTCTGTCACTGAGGATCCAGGTTCGATTCCTCCCTATGGAAATGCCTGATATCCCTAAAATATATCACTCGAGACCCCTATACCTCGTGTGGAACTGTATTGAAAGTCTAGGTATTTTTAAACATAGGTCTGCAGCTGGGGAAGTTCATAAAGGCGCTCAGTAGTGGGTGATAGCCCACCTATATTGTGTAACCCCCTGGGCCTAAAAACCTAGTGTACTTTTTCCCATGGGGCATGGGTTATTTGGTTAATAGAGGTGGTGTCCTAACCCCAAGGTTCCGAGTTTGAGTCCCTCATAAGGCAACGTGAACTATATTCCATTATAACTGCTCATGGTCCCCTCTACCCAATTGGGAACTAGCCTAAGCCCAAGGTTGGACACCTTGGTCCTCGCTGGGGATGTGTGGCACACAGATGGTGAGATCTCACCTATACCTTGTTACCCAAATACACATTTTCCTGCAAGGAATGGGTGAGTTGTTAGAGGGTGTGGATTCTATCACCGGGGTTCCAGGTTTGAGTCCTCACAATAGCAATACTTGAGATCCCTGAAAGATACCACTCGAGACCCCTATAACCCATGTGGAACTAGCCTGAAAACCCAAGTGTCCTTACACTTGGGCATGCGGCTAGGGGAGTACATAAAGGTGATCGGTGGTGGGTGATGGCCCACCTATACTGTGTAACTTCCAAGGCCTAAAATCCCAGTGTACTTTTATCTCCCATGGTGCATGGGTGAGTTGGTAGTGTGTGTGGAGTCTATCACTAAGGTTCTGGGTTCGAGTCATCTCTATGACAATGCCTGAGATCCCTAAAAGATATCACTCAAGACCCCTATACCCCATGTGGAACAGACCTGAAATCCTAGGTGTTGTTACACTTGGGCCTAGTGTAGGGGAAGTACATAAAGGTTCTTGTTGGTGGGTGATGTCCCACCTATACCGTATAACCCTCTGAGCCTAAAAATCCTGTATACGTTTTTCCTATGAGGCATGGGTGAGTTGGTAGTGGGTGTGGAGTCTGTCACTAAGGCTCCGGGTTCGAGTCCTCACTATAGCAATGCCTGAGATCCCTGAAAGATATCACTCTAGACCCCTCTACCCCATGTGGAATTGGCATGAAATCCCATGTGTCAGTACACTTGGCCATGTGGCTAGGAAAGTGTATAAAGGTGCTCGGTGTTTGGTGGTGGCCCACCTATACCATGTAACCCCTTGGGCCTAAAAACCTAGTGTACTTTTTACCCACAGGGCATGGGTGAGTTGGTTACTAGCAGTGGTGTCCTGACCCCAAGGTTCTGGGTTTGAGTCCCTCATAAGGAAATGTTCACTGTATGCCATTATAACCACGTATGAGCCCCTCTACCCCATTGGGAACTAGCCTAAGCCCAATATTGGCCACCTTGGGCCTCACTGGGGATGTTTGGAATGTATTTGGTGAGGCCGAACCTATACCTCATTACCCAAAATGCACATTTTCCAACCAGGGTTGTCTTAGTGGTACCGTGTAAGGCGGCCACTCCCTGGAAACAAAACTAGCTCAGGTTCAAGTCTTATCACACTCGAATTTAGCTGGGGGTGTGTGGCATGCAAGTGGTGGGTTGGTCCTAGAATAAGCATGGGGTGGTACCCACCTATACCTTGTTACCCATATAACATGTTTGGCCCATAGGGCATGGGTTATTTAGTTACTGGCAGTGGCGTCCTGACCCCGAGGTTCTGGGTTCGAGTCCCTCGCAAGGCAACGCACACTATATGCCATTATAACCGCTCATGGGCCCCTCTACCCCATTGGGAACTAGCCTAAGCCCAAGGATAGCCACCTTGGGCCTCACTGGGGATGTGTGGCACATAAGTGGTGAGGTCTCACCTACACCTCGTTACTCAAATACACGTTTTTTCACTTCAGCAGTGACGTAGTGGTGTAGGGTCGAGGGCCATATCAATGGTGTTCGATGAGGTCTGGGTTTCAATTCATGGGATCCCTCTCTTAGAGGAATTTCCACATCCCATGTACCACTCATCTTGTCGGGTCACCTGGTGTCTCGCCGGGTGGGAAGAATGGGCGCACTTCACCTGGATGATGGATTGTTGTGTTGAACCATCGTTGATCATGGTGTTACCCTATGGGATGATCTGTCATCTCAACTACCAACAACTCCTTCACAGCTGAGGTAGTACAACCTCTTCGTGTGGAGGGGGGTTACGTGGAGTGGACGGTTCGAAAAGACCACTCCTAGGGGATTCCTTTTTTAAAGAAAAAAATTATTGTTACATCTATCTTCCCCTCTTAATAAAAATGGAAAATTTATGAATTATTTTCTTAATATTTTCAATGCAAGAAAAATAATGAGCTATTAAAGAGCTATAATGAATCAAAAATGCTAAAATTTCATTTCATTCCCTAAAGTGGATGTGATTGTTTAATAATTGATGTAGTCGATATTGATACAAACATAATTCATCAAATAAAAGAATGAAACAATGCCACTTGAAGTGGTTGAATGATGGATATCACGTAATTATCGTATGCCAAAGTGCTAAAGTAAATTTTACTAATCGTGTCATGAAAATAATAGAAACATAATAAAATTTAATATCTCCTGACTCATTGTACACCCTGAAGGTGTCAAACTTGATTATGATTATTAAATAATCATAATGGAGATAATATTTATTTTATTAATTCATATCCCCTAAAGTTTGCTGAAAATGATGAATTTAATATTCATGTTATTGTCTTGAAGATACTATAAAACTCAAACAAATTATAAAGTATATATAGTCACACCCACTTACCATGTGATCCATTAAAATATTATATGAAAGATGTATATACTAAATGGTCACATGTGTTATTAGATACTTGGGAGTATACATTGAATGCTATGTATTTTGATTAAAATAAATATTGAGTGTCACATACTATATAAAAAATGGTCATGCAAAACCATTGACAATATGCTCACAAAACTTATAGAAATGTAAAGTGTTAAAAATATATAGTCTAATTATACACATCAGAAGTGTGGTTAGAATGTGTAGGTTTTGGGTGTAGTGGAACCACGGTTGGGCTGGATCCCAACTTTGATTTTTCCATAATCAATGATAATTCTGGGATTAATACGATGATAAACACCAGTATCCATGGAATTAAATCAAATATTTAGGCAAGGAATAATTGACCTCGGAACCCAAAGAGAGGATCGATATATTTTACTTATAATTAATTTAATTAAATTAAAGAAATACCTCCAATGTTTTTCTTTCATTATTGATGTTTTTGACCACAGATTTGTGGTGCGCCTTCATTGCATTGTAGAGATCAAGAGTATATCTCCTTTAGAGGTGATCTACACATGCTTCATGAATCTCTGAACTTCATCGAAGGAGTCTCTAAGTGCTAGCACAGAATATTCTTGCGCTTGTTTCATCTACCTTAGATCACCTTGAAAGCCGCTTCCAAATAATTCTCTAATTCGATAGAGGATGATCAATCTCGTTCTTGAGAACGTTCTTGGAGAAAAGAGAGATCCCAAGGCTTGAGAGATTTATCCAAAATGTTGTGCACAACCTCTATGAATCATATTCTCTTTCCTCAATTTAAATGATAAAATAATAACATAACTGGTAATATAATTCAATGGTTAAAAATAAATAATTGGCATAAGTTTCGTTACTTATTTTATTATTCTATGTGAAACCCTCATGTCAAATAATAATGGCAATATCATTATTTCCATGACATGTTCTTAACTTGAAAGTTATATTTAAATAGTATTTAATCAAATAATATTTAATATTATTTCTCATTAGACCCTTAAACTCATTCTACCTATACTCCTTAATATTTATCGAGCCTTGAATAATGACTATTTATTTATTAAATAAATAGAACTGCATTATTTGTCGATAAATAAATATTTCGTCCACAATATATTCTCTTGAATAACTAGAGACTAAATAAATGTGATCAGGCATACATGAATAATTATTACTCCACAACTAGGATTAATATTTATTCATCTTGTTAAATAATAAATTTTTTAACTAAGATTTTAGATACAGTTAGTGTGTGACCCTCTAAGACTCTTTCTCAGTGGAATTAGGAGAAACTACAAAAATTCCAAGGTTAACATCTAGAAACATGTCAAGGTACCCATAGAGAAAGAAGTTAATGCTGCAACGATATATCACCTCATATGAATGCTTACTGTGTGATATAATCCCTTTGTCTTGATATCTCTAATCAAGTGGTTTGCATGCAAGTGCCATCAACCCATGTTCTTGATTTCTCATTCTTTGACTTCCCAAAAATTGAACTTGCCTATAGAACACCATGGACATGGATTTATTTAGGCTATATCATTTACATCAAAGGACATGAGTTATCAACTTCTATTGTGGAATAGAAGGAACAAATCCTTTATTGAATTATTCATTAATACAATATTACTCGTGATGCACCCAACATATACTACCTCACCGTGAACATATGTCATCACAGTTTTTGCCAATACATATAAATGCACGATCCATAATACCCATTAATAATAATATCAAATTCTAAGGACCAATACACATGTCCACAGATAGGAACATCCAATGACACTTATAAATGTGGATTTCCTACTGGCGGGTCTTGTTCTCATTATATTCTCCTAGACATTACCAAGGGTGTATACCATGAGAAGGTGCCTCAAAGTCCTATGAGTCTCCACCCCTAATAACTTGTATCATTTATAACCTTTCAAATGATATCATATGTCTACAGAACATATGTTCAAGAATAGTGTCATGGAACTTCCAAGTTCTCATCATAGTAGGGATCCACTATGACCTTTTAGTGTGACAGCTACTCTTAGGACATTATCACATACAATGTCATATAGAAGAACAATCATGATGTGATAAGCAGTTTATTAATATCCATCTAATGAATATATGTTTATCTTAAAGTACAAAAGAATTTGGTTCTAGGTCACCAAATTCAACAGAATCCCACTTGAACTAGATCCAACTGCTAATAACCTTCAGTCTACTAACTCTCACATTATACTCATGCTTCTACTGAGATAGACCTTTAGTCAAGGGGTCCGCCATGTTCTCTTTTTTGGATACTCTACTCACTGAAACTTCACCCCTTTGATAAAAATACCTCAAGAGGTGATACTTCTGAAGTATTTTCTTTGTCCGTTGATGTGACCCTGGCTCTTTTGTAATAGCCATTATTGTAGTATTATCACAATACTATGTGATAGAGTCTTTACTGCTAGGTACCACATCAAGTTCCTGGACAAAGTTCTGAATCTAGACGGCTTCCTTGGCTATATCATAAGCCTCTATATATTCAGACTCCAATGTAGAATTAGAAAAAATTGGATTCTTTGAACTCTTCAAGATCACAACTCCTCCATTGAGATAGAAAACATATCATGATTGCAACTTCAGATCATTCTAATCTATCTGAAAACCAACATCATCATACCCTCTGATAAAAATATTCTTGTCTCCTTCATATATTAGTAACATATCCTTATTTATTATTAGATACTTAAGGATATTCTTAACAGCAGTCTAATGATGTTCTCCTGAATCTGCTTGATATCTTTCTACTATGCTCAGTGCATAGGCAACATCAAGTCTAGTACATAACATGACAAACATCAAGTTTTGTACTTCTACACAGTAATTGTGTTTTAGGAACTACTTCTTCCATACGGACCTATGGAAATTGTTCTTTACCAACTCTTATGTATCTTGAGCATCAACTTCATTGAAGTCAATCTTGATCCCACTATCCTTTTTGAGGATGTTCTCCCTCTCAAGAAAGACAACATGTCTAGAAATAATCACTTTCTTGTCTAATGGGTTATATAGGTAGTATCCCTTTGTTTCCTTATGATATTATATAAATATACACTTCATGCCTCAGGGTGCTAGTTTTTTTTCTGAAGAAGCCTTTAAAAATTCCTCTTAACCCCATACATGAGTGTGCGATAAAAAGAGTTTTATTCCAATCTATAGCTTGAATGGGATTCTGTTTTCCTCTTTAGTTGGTACTTAGTTTAATGTGTATGTCATAGTTTATAATGAATATCCCCAAAAGGATAATGGAAGATATAAATGACTCATCATTGACCTTACCATGTTCAACAAGGTACGGTTCCTCCTTTCACTAACATCATTTCACTATGGTGTTTAAGGTGGAGTGAGTTAATATAGAATCCCAAACTACCACAGAAAGTCAATGAACTGTTGGTTTAGATATTATCCACCTAGATACAATCAAATATTCTTTATCTTCTTACCAAGATGATTCTCTACTTAATTCTTGAATTCCTTTAATTTATCAAAGGACTCAGACTTATACCTCATCAAGTAAATATATCCATATCTACTCTCAAGTCATCAGTAAAAGTTATGAAGTAATAATATCCACCTTTATATTCTACTGTAAATGGTCCACACACATCAATTTTTACTAATCCTATAATCTTTGTAGCCCTTTCACCATAACCACCAAATGATGGTTTGGTAATTTTCCTTTGTAAACAAGCATATTATTTATCAAGTGGTTTTAGCTCGAAAGAGTCTAAATAACCATCTTAATAGAGCTTTTTCAGGCACTTCTTGTTTACATGACCAAGGTGGTGATGCCACAACTGGGTGTTATATGATTCATGTGAACCTGATTTGTTATCGATTTACAACACTTGGTTTTCATAATTTAACACATAAATACCATTATTTAAATGTGTCATACCATAACATATGTCATCCTTATAAAAGAAACAACTTTTATTTCTGAATTTTAAAAAAAACATTTTTATCTAAACTTGATACAGAAATTATGTTCTTGGTAACACTTGGTACATAATAACAATCATGTAAAACCAAAATCATCCTGGTCGGAAACAAAATGTGGAAGTCACCAATGGAAAGAGCATCCAGCCTTGAACTATTAGCAACTCGTAGATCCACCTCTCCTCTAGAAATTTTTCAAAATATTCTTGGTTTCTGAATTTGAATATATATGTGAGCCCCACAAGTTGTATCTAATACCCAATATGTAGAAATTGAAATATGTCACTCAATAATGAATGCACCTTTGGATTCTACTTGCCTCTAGGTATAGTTACTCTTCCAGTGGTCTGACTTTCCACATGAAAAACACATTGCCTCCTTTTCCTTACCCTGCCTCTGGATCTTCTTCTTCATGGTTGAATGGTGGTTGGAGGCTTTAGAGTGCTTATAAATCTCAGTCCCCTTTTCCTTGTCCTTACTCTTCCTATTAACCATAAAGACTATAGGTTTTTCAAACCCCATGTCCTTTTTGACTTGGAGAATTAGGGTTAGAAGTTCTGATAGGTTATTCTCATTATTTATCATATTATAATTCATAATAAAACTAGATAAGGCCTTTGGAAGTGATGATAGTATGAGATCTGTACACAAATCATCTGGGAATTTAATCCCTAAGATGTCTAGATGCATAATGTACTTGATAAGCTTGACTACATGAGGCCCAGCTGGCACAGACCCCCAAACTTAGTGATGAACAAAGCGTTGGAGATCTCATACCTCTCTTGTCTCACCTTATCTTGATAGAGATCTCAAATGTGGTACATAATTTTATAAGCATCCATTTCCTCACGTTTATTTAAGAGCTCATTGGTCATGGATGATGGCATGAGGAACTGAACATCTGTAGCATCATTCAGATGTTTCTCGTACATAGAGAGCTCCTCATCACTCACCTCATTTCCAGGTGCAACTGGTAAAGTTTCTTCCAGCACATATAGTTTTCTTTCATGGAAAAGGATAACTCGAAGGCATCTTTGCCACTCCTATAAATTAGTGTCAGTGAGAAGGTTTTCTTTCTCGAGTATGGATCATAATGATATGTTTGATGTAATTTTTAATAACATTTCTACAAATAATATGAATATAGTTTTAGTAATTTATTTGATAAAATTAAGAAAAATAAATAAATAAATATTCATAAGTCTTTCACTATTTTTTCAAAACCCAATAGCCCTCACCATTGGCTTCAGAATATCCTATTTCTTTGATATTCTAGTTGAAAGGATCCATATTCCATTCTCATCACCCCAAATTTGGTTGGTCTAGAAACTTGAATGGTTTTAGGTAGGCATTTCAAATTTCAATTACATTAACTCATAGCTCCTTGATCTGTTGAGAAAACTCCCCAATCCTGATATCATTATTTTAGATTTCCTCTACCATTGTCTCTCAATTACATCAATTCTTTCTTTCACAGTCAATCCTTGATGTAAATCAAGTTAAGTAAACTCAAAACCTCAAATTATAATTCACTGATAATTTAAATCACCACATCTTTGGATGGTCAAGCACTTTTAACTATTGGTTCGATTCTAACCGAAGTAATGGAAGGATATACCAACTTAATATTTTATTGAGGGATTTTATCCTTTATGCGTAAATTTCCTCTTATTATCTTTTCACATGCTTGTTAATATTAATTGGGATATACTTAAGTAATTAATTGTGTCTTGATAATATTTATGCATAGTTCATTTTATTTTTAGCTTCATCTTGCATTCTTGTTAATTAATTAATTATGTGATCGTGACAATACATCCATAATGAATAACCATGAAGCTGAAAGAAATAAAATAAATGTTATGATCATGAGTTTTTCTAATGGTTAGTTTATCTGGCAGTTGATAAACTAACCCTGACCTAGGGGAGAAACACCTTGAACCTTTTAAGGTTCATGTTTACAGCTTTCCACTTGTCCACCTTTGTATCTCCTTGGATTGGTTTCACCTCGGCTCCTAACTTGAACTGTCTCCACTAGATCAGGATATCCATCTATTACATATGTTTTTAACTCACACGTAGGTGATGGGTAAAATGGGATTTACATAAAAGAAACCATGGGCACGTAGGCCCTACATATTAATGAGGAGAAGGTACGCAGGCCAACAATTTTAATTTAACAAATAAATTAAAAGAAAATAAATCACATACAAAGGTCTGATCTAGGTCATGATAATCCACAAACATGCAATGAATTATGCATTTAATAAGAATAGCATTCAATTATTTAATTATTCTTATTAAGATAAATCATGCTCGAATCGATTAATTATTATCTTATTTAATCAATCATTTTATCTTAATCTGTTTTCTGAATTTCCTTGAGATTCTAATCCATTATAATTTTAATCAAATTAATAAATTCATTTAAAATTAATTGTGTACATAACTTTTACCTTGGAGGCAACCTGGTGAATACTCATCCAAAACTACCCAACATGTATTATACTTGTATACACTTTATTCTTTGTGGCATGTATCATGCATGCAGAATTATGATTGTAATACAACTCATACATGATTTGCAGATCTTTGAACATTATAAAGATGTTAATTAAACATATATATATATATATCAAACACTTATCATGTGTTGTTTCCCATATTTACACCCACACAAAGATACATGTCTCAAGGGTTACACAACATAATAATAAATTTTAAATTTGTGTAATCTGGAAAAAGTACATTGTGTGTAGATCTGACTACACGGAATGTACCCTCCTCACTGTCCATCTAAAGTACACACCTAGGAAAATAGCTTCTGAGATGTACTTCTGAAATCTTTGGAGTACACGGCGTGTCTAGCGGGCCACACGTTGAGTAGACTCTGTGTTACATGATCACCAGCCGGGAAATCTGTGTATGGGATACACGACTCAACCCTGACCCGAATGGACTACATGCCATGTCTAGTGCGCCACATGGCATATAGTCTGGCTGACAATACACCAGTTTATCCTATTCAACACGCTGTGTAAGAATTAACTACACCATGTTTCATTAATGAATACGATTTGAGTAATTTATGAATTACTCTCGATGCGTTGAACACAACTACATGGTGTGTGATCTAGATTACACATCATGTATCGTAGATTACACGATGTGTAACACCGAATACATGATATGTACTATTGTGTTACCTAGACAGAATCGTTGGTGCCGCCTGATGAGATCCTAAATTTAATTTTAATCATAAAACTATTCATTTCTGTTAGATCTATGAGAAATGATAGAGTAACAGATCATGAAATTTAGATTACAAAAAATTTTAAAATTGAATTGAAAAACTAAATTACTAAAGCGTATAACATTAACAAATTATTTAAATAATTTTAAACAAAAATATACTCACTCTGATACCACTTGTAGGTTTCAGTCACAGTGGAAGCGTAGTTAGGTCAGCGCCCAACTTTGATTTTGTCGTAATCAATGATTATTTTGGGATAAATATGACAATAAACACCAGTATCCATGAAATTAAATCAAATATTTAGACAAGGAATAATTGCCCCTGAAACCTAGAGAAAAGATAGAAATATTTTTTTTATAATTAATTAAATTAAATTAAAGAAATACCTCCAAGTTTTTTGTAAGAACCTAAATCTTCATTTCAGTTATGGATCTTGATTTCGGTTTGTTTTTTAGGAAAAATGAATAAATTGATTTTTTTTCTAAGTATGCGTCGTGTACTTCTGAGTACATGTCGTGTACCTAGCTTTCTATGTACTGGCCATGTAACAGCTGAGTACATGGTCGTGTGATGACCTGGATGACCCGATTAAGTCATTATAACACCCCAAGGTTTTAAAAATAAATTGAAATGAATAAAACTTTGTTTTAATTAGATATTTCTAACTAGCCTTTAAACATAAATTTTTTACTTCTATGTTTTTAATTTCAAAAAATGGTTATCTACAATTGTGTTCAGTAAGTTATTTGGAGTCTGATGGAATCAACATAATTTTTTGGTGAATAGTAACTTACCCTTATGAATAGTAATATGAACCTAATTAATATTAAATTGCATTATTATTTTATTTTCTTAATTATTTAGGATAATGAAATCTTGGTTAATTTTTCAATGTTATATAAAAGCAGTTATAGAATTAAAATTGGTAATTTTTGAATTAAGTATGATTTTATTTAAAAATTAAATTAATAATATTTAGAAAATTATTTTCAAAAAAAGGAGTTCATTTTTCAATTCTACACATCGAAAAATGGTTAGGGTGAATTTTTGGGAATTTTCTAAAATTCTAGAATTTTTAATGTATAGTAAAATACGATAAAATACAATAAATGATAAATACTTGATTTACTGCAACATAGGTGATTCAAGGATGATTTAAGACTACTTGGTTCTAACTACCGTTCCATTATTACTATTTGGGGTCACATCAATTAATTCTATTCATAGTCTTGGGTAAAAATATTATAATAATGATTAAAATAATGTAAAATACCTCCTCTCCTCCACTATAAATATTACCCTCATTCCTCTCTTCCTCCCACACCTCTCAATCCTTGATACTTACCTAATTTCTACACAATACTTCTCCCAAGTCTCTTCCCCAAGTTCTATAGATTTTGGTCTCACCAAAAGGCCAAAATCAAAGGCCTTAAGAAGGATCTCAAGGAGAGGAGATCAAGAGGTAAACATCCTCTTTTGTTTTCTTTCTTTTCTTTTCATTTTCTTTTCTATTCTTATTCATTCCTCACCCCCACCCATTATCCAAGAGGCATGTATGATCTCATATCTTACATATTCTGTATTTAATCATGTTTATGGAAGACTCACCATTATACTTATTTTCCTCTCCCACTTATTCAAGAAATTAAAACATCGTCTGTGATGTGTCGATTTACCGACATCGTGGACGATGTGATTTCAATTTCATTTAATTTCTTCAAGACTGGTCATGAAACCAATTTTATGGTTGAACCAGAATATAATTTATGTATTATATCTTATATAAGGTTCTGTAATAATTTTTTACACATGTTATTAATTTATAAAACAAAATGAGTTCTTTGCGATCGAAGAATCGCCAAAATGACCTAAATAAATATCAATAATGTTCTAACTTATGAATCATCATCATGTCAGAATTAAAAATGATAAATGGTATAAATTATGGTATTGGAAATATTAAAATACCATTCCATTCCAATTCTGGATTTTCACTTCCAATCGATAAGAATATCCATCATGAACCGATCATAGAAATCATGTAAATAATGCACCCAAAAACAATACAAGGAACAAAATACTAATAATTAAAGGGTAAAATGATATAATGAAATGATCATATAAGGTATTATAAATATGGATATGTTTCTTTAATATATTAATAACACTATTTTAACCATTATACATAAGTTTTAAACAAGTTTTAAGTAAGACAAACCTGAGGTAAGGGAATTCTTAACCAAATTTCCATTCATTAGGTTAACCTTCTACTTCATTATTTATGTGGTATTAAAATTGTTTGTGTGATGGGTTTTGTTTATATTATTATTAATTATGTTTATTTACAGTTTATATACATATTCCATCCACTCTATTAAGTCTCACTTCAATTATATGATATTTATAAGGGACTTTTCTTTTAAAAATCTCTTTTAAAATTCAGTTTTAAAAAATTCAAAAACAATGTTTTTATGAAATTATTAATATTGTATGATTATGTTATGGTTCTTGGGAATTTTTTATGATGAATTTTTTGACCTATATCTCCCTCCAATTCATTGGGTATGTGTAAGTTGGAGGTCGTCTGTATGGTTACTCCAAGTGTAATTGTGATGGTTACAAAAATTGTAATGTAGCCGTGAGGGTTACAAATTATAAGGTAGCCGAGAGGGTTACAATATTATGTAAGTAATTACCTAAGATACTTTTATGGTTATATTTATGTTCTTATGTTTTGTGTGGACCTTGTAGAAATCTCATGTTTCACAAAGTAAGTATATATGGGGGACAAGTATGTCTTTTGAAAATGATTTCATATGTTACAAGTGTTCGTGAACTATTGTGTTCTTTCCTTATTTTTATATCCCTTAATGAGATTTTTGTTCTCATACCATGTTTTTAAATGTTTTTCACAGGTTATAAGGATTCTTAATACAAATAAGTAATCCAAGTTAAATGTTTGAAGAATTTTCAAAGATATCATGTTTTATTTTAAAAGTTTTATATTTTGGAAGAAATGAATACTATTTTTATGGTATACACTATGTATTAATGTTTAATTTTATGAATGTATTATGTACCAAATATCTAAATCTATAAACATGAAAATATCCTCAATGTGAAAGGAAGTGATTTCTTGACTAAATTCAAGATTATTTAATGTAATACGGTTGGGTCCTTATAGTCGAGGGTGGTTGAGGCTAATACACAACATGTACATTTAATGAACATGTCATGTACTTTTCTTTTTATTTGATAAACTAGAGTGGGGTCACGTATCATATTCGAAAATACTTTCTTCTCCTCTTGGTTCATACAGGAGAGCGATGGAATGACTGAAGAACTCCGAACCCCTCCTGATTCTTTATCCGAGCTCTGATTGATACATTTTTAGGTGCGTTGGAATCCCACCGATGTTTCCTCAAAACCCCTAGAGCCTTTCTTCTTAATTCATCCTATCTTATGGGTTATTCAAGGTTGGTTGTTTTCACTCTTTTATATATCTACGTTGATCTAGGCCCATTCAAGGGCTGACATTCAAGTATATTGACCATGAGACATCAAGGTAGGTGTTTTGTGCCTTTTGTTGTTCGTATTTGGATTATATATGCTAAAAGTGCCTCATACCCACGATTGGGGTATATCTTGATTTAGAATTTAACCTTGTTAATTACCTATTATGGTTTAATTTATTGATAATGGGTTTTTTCTTTGGCATAAGGTTAAATACCTTGTTTACAGGATACCCCATGGGTGATTTTTCCTTGATCATTTGTTTATGGTTGTTTGGTCTAGAATGCATTTTAGGAATACTTTGTTTTTCATGCCTTGAATTGCTTAGGATGGAGTTTTATTGATTATATAGAATTCATGTGATATTCTTGTGAATTTTATCCATGTGGTAGTTATAGATAACATGAGATTCTTTGATATGTTATGCACACTATGTTTCCAATGGACCATGTGAACCCTGGACCTGGAAAACTGTGGGGGTTTTCATGTTTATTTTTCCAATGGACCGTGAGATCCTTGGACCAGGAAAACTATGGGGGTTTACATATTATTTACACAAGACTATGAGAGCCTTGGTTTAGATGTTTACCCGGGGGTATTGACCATGAGAGCTACCTAGGAGGTCGTTTATAATTTATTGATACAATGTTGACTCAGGGGTATTGACCATTAGAGTTGCCCAGGTGGTCATTTTTAATTGATTAGTAATATGTTAGACCAAAGGGTTTAGACCATGAGAGCTTCCCAAAGGGTCGTTACTTAATTTTTTGGTGTTGTGTTGAAATAAATGGGTTAAACAATGAGAGATTTCCCATAGGGTTGTTTATGAATGATTGAATGATTATGATGAGTCTTCCGAGCCAAAGCACAAGCTTGGACTCGGACTTAATTTTTGTTTATATGGTGTTATGAGACATCTGTTTTGTCACAATCACATGAGGGGATATAGAACATAGGCTAAATCTTGAGATTACATGATTCAAAGGATGAATAATAAATGGAAATGAATGTAATTAAAAATTGTAGGATTGTTTACTTTTGAGTAATTCCTAGTATATTACTTTATTTCTGCATATTGACTGCTATATATATTCATTGACAATTAGGCACAAATCTTTTGGTGGTTGCCTACTGAGATTTGTCTCACATACTGTTTGGATCATGCTTTTAGACCCAAACAAATTATATAGTTTTTGGTATAGATAAGGTAAAGCGCCCTTCTTCATCGGGTACTTGATTGCAGTAGGATCTGCAGAGCATGGGACCAAGCTGAGGCTTGTGATGCTGCTAGAGTTTACTTCTTTCTTTTGTACCTTGGTTTCTGTATTGTTTTCCAGCATTGTGACTTGTCTGAATGATTTTTTAGATACATATTCCATGCATCATATATATATATATATATAGTGGCCTCAGTTAGATTTACTTTCAGTCTTCTTTTGTTTACTTATTTTGTTGGTATTACTACTTCTGCTATTATTTACAATATGTTTCTACTATGTATACTTTACCAATGAGGGAATAGTTTTCCCATTATCAAACCTTTTGTTTGGAGAAATGTTCTTGAGGTCATGTGACCAACTGGGTTTGGGGCACATTTGGGTGGAACTTAGATCCGAGATGTTACACCGTGGTATCAGAGCCAGTTTTTATTTTCTGCTTTACCTTACTATTTGGAGCCTATATAATGGGATAGAAAGAAATAGGTAGTTGGTAATCAATTGTTCCTGAAATTATCTAACCAGTGTATAGGGAAAATCCAAGTTACCTAGAATATTGAAATTGTCTGGTTTTACAATTGTTACAATTGATTTCATTTCACCATTGGGTGACACACTTGTTTTGTGTTGTTATTATTAATTTCATTGTGGTTCTATTTCTGTTGCAACCTAATGATATGAGGGTATTCCATCTCATGCGTCATATAGGCACATTCTAGAGATCACATGTCATGCATTATTGTCATGCCATTTAGGGTGCATTAACTAATTGCATGTTTTTGTGATAGATGTTGTTCTAGATATGCATGTTTTTATGATAGATGTTGTGATATAAATACCTACTATTTTGATAGGGTATTGGTATATGTAAAGTTTCATTTGAATGGACTCCAATCTTTGGTCCCTGAGGTGTTATGGGGCCTCTTGGATCAAAATTTGGCGGATCATGTTGAACTTTAATTAAATTCTATTAAGTTATGATATGAATAAGGATGAAAAACTTTTATTTGAGAGAAGTATGGGATATTACGGATCAGAACTTGGCATACCTTTGAAAAAATTTAAGTTTTTAAGGGTTTCATAGAAATTTCAGAGGATTACTGTCCGAAAACCTAGACAATATGGTGTGTGATGTTATAAACACACACCATGTGTTCTTCTGTCCTGGAAGAACTAACTTTTCTTAAGTACACACCATGTACCATATGTACACGTCGTGTAGTTGTTGACTGTGTGACTAACTGTGTGAGCAGAGACACGGGGTTCGTAAACTTTTGGTAGAGCACGTCATGTACTGGGAGTACACACCGGGCTGTTTTCAGCTATGTATCTGGATATGTGACTAACGATACGGGTGGATGAAACATAGGTTGTACATGTCGTATCTAGATTATACACACCATGTAGTGATCGACTGTGTATCCGGCCATGTGACTAATGACACGGGTGGATGGAAATTATGTGGTACATGCTGTGTGTAAAGTGTGCATACCATGTAGTGTTGCACCAAGAGAGAACTGTGTAGTTCTATCCATGTAAAAGAATTTGGGTAGGAGGAAATTTTCAAATACATGTCATGTCTCATGAGAAATTCATTGTCTGCATTGGGTGTTACACGACCAGGATAGTAGAGGTACACACCCATGTTAAAAACTTATAGGAACACATCGTGTGGTAGTTATACATGTCGTGTAACCCTATTTTTTAAAACTTGAATATTTTCCTTCTCCTTTTCCATTCTTGCACTTTTAAGTTGTTGTCCTTGATAACCTTGAACTGAGGTGTGTGCTTGACCTTGTAAAGTCATGCCTCCAAGATGTCCTCTGGTTGTACGCTAGGTACAGGGCGATGATCAGACACTGGAAATGGTAGATCAGGGACTACTAGAAGATCCTCATGTCATGCCCATCTTGGCACCAGCTATTATACCAGACACGGTTGTTGATTCATAGTTCCATGAAGGCTTTATAAGGATGATGCAGACTTTTCAAGTAGAATTATATCTTGGCTCGACTATGGCAGAGTTGATGAGGGTATTCTAGCAGCATAATCAAACTTTCTTAGGGGATGGAGGACCATAGGTTGTAGAGTCATGGTTAGAGTCCATACTTTCTATCTTCGGACAACTGAAGATGTATCTGGAGAGGAGGGTGAATCTCTCGACGTACATGCTACGTGATTCCGCCAATATATGGTGGGATGTTATCTCACAGGTGGGATGTCATCGAGATATGTCTTGGGAAGATTTTCATAGTACCTTTTATACCCCAAGACTTTAAGGGGTGACCGAACCTGGGATTTCTTGCATTTAGAGCAGGGATCTTTTTCAGTGATGGATTACTCTTCTCACTTTACATAGCTTCTGCACTTTTCACCTGTTCAGGGGGGTGATGAGTTATCACTAGGTAGACATTTTGAGTATAGTCTTAGGTATAATATATGATCACAGCTAAATGTTTTTAGGCTAAATTTGGTGATTGATATAGTAAAATAGGCACTGATTACTAAGCGCAATCTGAGGGAGTTGGGAGCTATGAGCCAGGACGGTTTAGCATCCAGGTATGGTACTCCTTCGTTTGATAGTAAGAAGCACCATAGGGAGCCTTCACATGGTAATTCCATTAGCAGGGATGTATCTTCAGGTAGCCAGGTGAGGTGCTACTAGTACGGGAAGAGTGGGAACATGAGACCTCAGTGCCTGAGAGACCTAGTTGAGTGTCGATCTTGTGTCAAGATGGGTTATCTTTAACATTTTTTCTGTTTTTTCTCACCATCAGCTGGTGAGAGGGGATCCGTTATGACTCCACATATAAGAGCGGGGCCACCGGTTCCTCATCAGTCAGGGAACTAGAGTTCGTCAGGTCGTTCAGGCTGAGGAGATGGTCGTGGCCACAGTAGTCAGACGACAGTTTTTTAGTGACAGTAGGGTGGATTAGCTCAGGGTATCCAGGCAGGGTCACAGGGTCGCAATACAGGTCAGACTTTTGCGATGTAATATACCCAGCAAGAGTAGGATCCCTAACCCTCTACAGTTAGAGTTACGATTCTAGTTGCCTCAGTTTTAGCTACTACTCATTTTAATATAGGGTCTTCTCATAGTTTCATATCTATTGTCGTTGTGGAGATCCTTGGGCTCTGCATCTTTACTTATGATTATTTTATGACTTTAGACACTTAATTGGGGATTAGGAAGGCTAGTGTGCGTTAGTTCAAGGAGTTCTCTCTTGAGTTTGGTGGGTGTCACTTCTTGTGGGAAATCTATGTCTTAGATACACTACTAGAAAAAAGATATATAGCCATGGATAAATATCCATAGTTTAATTTGTCTGTGGTTATAGGTAAGATAAATCCACAGGTAGATTGTCCCTCATGGCAACAACTCCCTCTAATTTTCCTCTACTACCCTTACGCTCAGGTTTCCTCTCCCACCCTCCCACTCAGGATTTCCTATCCCAAAACCCTTATCCTCAGAAGATATTTACCCAATCGATTCTCCCTCGTTAGATCCTCACTAGATTCTCCTTTTTGGTTCCCCCATCCCTCATTGGCTTCTCCATTCTTGGTTCCTCCCTTCCTCGCACATTCCTTCCCTCCTCCATACCCTTCTTTGGGCGTTCCTCCTACTTTCGATGCATTGATCGGTGCTTCCCCTCTTCTCAATCGATCTCCCCATCCTCCACATGATCAAACTGCCCATCTTTAAGATTGATCTCCCCTATTATATCCATAGTTCATCGTTTCACTTGAGGTATGTTTCCTTATGGAATTTTTAGTTTTTCTATAAATTTTGGGTAAAATTGGAGGTCTATTTTAGTTCATTGGTTTGGGTTTATTTATGAATAGATGATTGGGAAGTTATGAGTGGTCAGATTTTACATTTTTTGTTATTGGAGATGTTTTGGTTCTGTTTCTCTATCTATTTTAATTTTGGATTTTTGTATCGGCCTTTTTTATCCTATTATATTTATGTATCTTCTTTCACATTGTTTTATTTCAGTCGAATCTATATCCTTTTATGGATATTTTCTTATACTATGTTTGTAAGTTTTTTTAATTATTTTTTCCATTGTTTATTTTTACATTAATATTCATGAGAGAAATCATTCCCAAAAGGGTTTTCTCAATACCCATGTACTAGTTTCTAGCTTGGGGGTATCAGGAACCCCCTTTGGGCTAGTGGTGGGTTAGGTTATATGTCTATTAATATAGTATCTCTGTGACAGTTCATTGTAAATGATATTAGATCACAGAATTCATAGGATTTAGTTGGTATTGTCATCAGGACTTCGGTGGTTGGTCATGAGTGGGTTATTAGTCACCACCCTTCATAATGACACATGAGTTTCCATGGTTAGTATGGTTTGAGTTATGAATTTGTAATTTCACTTGATTTTTTGTGATGATGTAAAAATCCCCATTTGTATTTTGTGAGTTACCTTAGGTCTTAGATTAAATTTTGTGATGGGAAAAAAATTTGTTTGATGGCATTATGTTAGTTCACGCGGTCGAATAAATGGACCATGAATGGCCCATAACCTATCTAACTGCATGGCTCAATAAAGAATGGCTCTCTATCCCATTTCCCTAGATGTTTAGACTACACTTTAGAATTTAATGCACAATTAGTTAAATCAAGGTGAATATTATTATATGTTGATGATGTAAATTGGTTTTTACATGGATTTGTTTTGTTACCCCATTTTCATGTGGTTGTTCAACCCATTTTTAGTAGAATGCGAGTTTTTTATTGAAAGTTATTTCGGTTTGAAATGACGAATTTAAGATTGTCTACAAAATGGTTTTGAATTTCATGAAAGATTTTTGGTTTGGGGGTTACTCCATTTTTATTATTTATAAAATGGAATTTATTTTCCTAGTTTTTTTTTATTGGTTGATTTGGTTGTGGAATATGGAAAATTTTGTAGTTATAAAAAACACTGGTTATACAATTTGATGATAATTTTAGATCCCTTGGGTCGTGTTCCAAGAAATATTTTTTGTTTTAATTGGATGATGATGATACAGTTCATATTTAAAAAAAAATTATACGTGAATTTTTTGGAAAATTGTTTGAAGAATGGTATTTGAGTATTCGATTTGATTCTTTATTTTGTCAGGTAATTGGTGGTTTTTAAAATTGGGATAAAATTTTTTGGAACTCCCTACTAAAATTTGAATTTTAAAAGAAATAAAAAAAATTCCAAATGGTTTTGTGCTTCTAAAAACATTAGAGTTATTAGAAAATGGATTTTTATTTTATTTGGGAATGTAGTGTTTTAAAAATAAATGTGATTTTTTTAATATGTATTTTCTTGTTTTCTTGTGATTTATGGGTTTTGTCCCATCCTTCAAGTTGAGACCATTTGATGTTATTTTAGAAACATGAAAAGTGTGGTATATGTTTTTATTTAGTTAAAGAATTCCTACTAGAAAGGTATTGGGTTAAAGGGGAGTGTTTATCTTCAAGGGTATTCATTTCCTTAATCATGAATCTTGATAATTTTTAGAGCGGGGAGTAAATTGTTCACTATTTTTAGATGATTGAAGGTAAAATTTGTGAACTATTCTAGTGAGGACCAATCTTCTTATGTTTGCAGGTGTTAGTCAGTTTTGGGTATTAGTGCATGATTTTAGATCCTTGTGTCCTTAAGTTAGATTCCAATTGGTATGACCCTTTGGTTGTTCATTAGGTTTCACTTAATTTGGTTTAGATGTTCTAAGATACTCACTCCATAATGTTCATATTGCTATGTATGGATTCCTAGGATATGTGGGGATTGTGGTGAGAACCATGGATTTTTTTTGTCTCATCTTTTGTATATGGATTGAACTTGTAGTGTGTGCTTCAATTGATTAGGGCTATCATTGAAATATTTTAGATTATCTACTAGTGGGTGTTGATTTTTATTTGGTTTAGTTTATCATGAGAGGGTAACCTGACTAAATGGTTCTAATTCTCCCTTTCCTTTGGTATGTGATCCTAGTTTAGAGTCTATATAATTTCATAACTGAGGAATGTATTTTTTCACTGCATTATTTTGAACTTTTTGAGGCATGTTAGTTTTAGGTAACCTAGAATCATGACATCTGGTTGTTTTATATGTAATGCTTCTAGAATTTTTTTTACTCGATCCTGCGATCATGAATGTTATTTGTCTTTAGGTTCCTACAAGTATTCCTTGGGTCATGATTTCTTTATGGAGATGATATTATTTATGGATGTTCATTATTAAGTGATTTTAAATTTTTTTTATCTAAAACATTCACTTATATTTCTATGGTTGTTTTAAAATGTATTAAATCGGTAGAACGCCTCTAATAGAAAATGCGTCTTAGAAAAATAAAGACTAAGAAAAAATTCATGTGGTCAACTATGTTAGCCTCAAACCCCCCCCCCCCAGACACTTAATATTAAAATAGTTTCCCCCTTATTGGAGGTGAATATGGAAGGTTTATAATGCAAAAGAATTTGTTCATAGAAAAATAAACAAGAAAAATAGAAGAAAAACCCCTTGAAAAATGAAGTGTTGAATAGAAAATTAATGTGGTGTAGTTGGAAACCTTTTTTTAGTTATAATCAAGGGGATGTGAGTCCACAATCATAAAATTCCTTTACTTTAAAGTGGTGATGTCAACAAAGATAAATAGTGGTACATACAAAGAAGAAGTGGTTAAAAAATTAGCCTATATGTTCATTAAAGGAAAATAAAATAGACAAACAATAAACACAAGTATAAAGAAATACATATCCAAATAATTAAATAAATATCCATGTAATTTCATAAAAATTAAATAACTCCATGTTTTAGTACAAAGAAATAGCTTAAAAGAGGATAATAATTCCTCCAACATACACTAGTCACCAATTCATGAGCAAGTAAGGTCCATTCTGTTCTCCAACACAATCCAATAAGTATAAAAAATTGTATATATAGTAGGAGTTGGAATTCTTGTATACTTAGTAGGTTCCTCCCCAAAAGATATTATTTTAATATAGAAAAATGATAATAGAGGTTCAGAGAATATATTATGATATACACCTGTTCCCCACATTGTTTATCTAAAAAACCTTCTCACTATAAGATCACTCTCTAAATTCATTACATTATAATTAAAATAAATCAAGAGATATAGTGAAGTAGGTACATATCACAAGTTTCTCCACTCACAACTAGAAATTTAAGATATAGCCGCAGATCTATAGCCACGGTTTTATAGATCTATGGCTATAGCATGTTTATATCCACGGTTTAATTAACAAAATATGGAAACTCTTTTTTTTCATAGGTGTCGGGCTCCTCCTCCCCTGATATGTGACCCCTCCTCCCTTAACCTCTCTACACCCTTTTCCTCCCTCAATCTCTCTACGACCTCCTCCCCACCGAACATCGTTGCTCCTCCTCCGATCTGCAACCCTCTTCCTCCCTCTACCTCTTCGCGCCCTCCTCCTCCCTCGACCCCTTTGCGCCCTCCTCCTCGTTGAACACCACCGCTACTCCCTCGATATGTGACCCTTCGAACCCTCGACCTCTCTCACGGTGACGCAACTCATCTCCCACCTGGAAACCCTTATCCCTCGTCATTGAACGATCGATTCTCTCTCATTCGATCCTCACCAGATTCTTCATTCGGTCCCACCCCATTCATCGTGTGATCCCCCCACCCCCTTTATCGTGCATTCATCTCCTCCTCCACCCCCTTCATCTCTCGTTCCTCCTCCAATCGATGTTTCAGCTGAACCATGACCTTCCATGAGTAGGATCCATGTGATTTTACCCCTACACTTTTTGTAAAGATCGTTGTGGTTAATCCATCACAACAGCTGCTCTCCTAAGAAATTCATACCTATATCTAGTGATCATTCATCCATACCTCTGCAATCTATGATTATTTTCAAGATTCTCCCCTACTAAAAATGTGTCAATTTCAAAAAAATATTACTCTTGAAAAATTCAGTTGGAAGTGTTATGCGGTTGTGTCAATTTAGTTAAAAAAATGTTTTCTTATAATAATGTTTACATTTAGATTGCTCTGAAGTATTTGATAATTTGTTATTGCAGTTGGTGTTATGGTATATTCTTGATAATTTGTTATTTCATTTGTTTGATGTTAAGGTCTATTCTAATTTGTTGTCATTCCTGATTTTGTTGACTGGTTTGATAACTATTATTTTGTAAGATAATTGTATAATCATGTGATCTAACTTTCTCCATAAGCTTAAAATATTAGGATTTCTAGACAGTAATGAATTTTTCAGATTACATATACTATAGGGAACTTTAAAAAGTATTCCTTTTTATGTTTTCAAGACATCATGATTATAGAATCAGTTTTTCAAGTGCCACTTTATTTGCTTCCTAAATAGATATTGAACCACACATCGTTCAGTTGTCCATCTACTAGAAAGTATCGATGCTCAATAATTCATTATAATTCTTACACTATTAATTCTACACATATTTCCATCAAATATAAAGAGAGCTTGAAATGGGGATTATTGTTAATATTTAAAATAAATCATGCATGATAAATATTCAAATTGTAAAAAACAATATGTACTTGGGGAATTAGTTACTAAAAAATTGAATGAGTTGTTCCTTGGTTGTATTATTTTATGTTAATCTCTCATTTCACCCATACATTTTCATGACACTGTGTTGACTTCAACAAGATATTGTTTTCCCGATGTCTTAATCTTGCTGATGATGCTGCATGTTGAAGTTGTTATCATTATCACATGTTCTATTATTGCCTTTCTCACTAATCATGTTCCTCCCACTTCAATTTTTAGGTTCAATTAATGATGATTCATCAAATTATTGGCATTTTTTTTAAGTCTTCTAGGACTGTTCATGTGTGTTGCGGAAACCAGAGCCAAAGGCGACTCACCGCATAAGCATATGTAAGCATATATATAATAAGTTCTCTCATTATATGTATATCCGCCCATGGAAGAAGGATTACATATATGGGGATAGGTTTGATTATATATATATATATGGAAAATTCATACGTGTGTGGGTGATAACAGGCTTATACATGTGAGCATATATATAAGGATCCTCTTATGTGTGTTCAAGTTCATGCAAACATGTACATAGGGGTTAGGGAATCCTTATGTATATGCAAAGGTGAATATGCCCAAAGTATGGATGAAGCAGCTTAGAGTTATCACTAATAAAAGTGTCAAGTTCCAAGTGTGGCTTGGCTCATTTGAGGTAGGGTCCCTCTCCTAGCCTATTTAATTCAAGAATGTTTTAAATTTCATTTAGTTGCCTTCTTAATTCTTCTTGTTTATATTAAATTGTAATTCTTGAATTAGTGTTAGTTAAGATAATTGTTTTGTTTGATAAACAAGTCATGTTTTTGTAATAAAACCCCTCTAACAGAGGTGTGCTATATGCGAAAACTCATAGTGGTATACCTTGCTTGAAATTATTGCATTGATGTTTTACTTATACTTGATGTCATTGTTAGTCGTAAAGCACACATCATACTTGACCCTTTTTATATCCCTGTAGGGGGTTGCCCTTTTTTATTAAAACGGTTGTTTGAACCAAAACACCCTTTAAGTATCATTAGACTTTTAAGATGGAATTTACCAAGTAGGCAAGTGTTGTAATGACCAAGTCACCACTAAGTGACCCCCCTTTGAACTTATAAATGGAATTGCCATGTTTTAATGAATTGAATGAGTTAAATGGAACCGAACATGGTTAACTTGGCACATGAGTGGTAATGCCTCATGTAGTGAATTATGTAATGGTTATGCCTCCTTTATAAAGTTTAATTGAATGTAATGAAATAAATAGAGTGGCTTATTCATGGTGACTTTCACTCCACTTTTGAAATTTCTAAAGGGAAAGTGGTAAATATCCAATTATAACCAAACACCTCTTGAGTGTTTGACTTGATTTGTATAAGGGATTACCCAAGTATGTAATTTCCCTTTTAACTGTTGCACATTCTAAGTGTTTTCTTGCCACTTTAAATCCAATCACCTTGTTTTGATAAAGTAAATAGCATGATTTGGATGGAATGGATTATCATTGTGGAAATCCTTTCTGTGAGTGTTTAAATTGAGAAGACCTTGTTAGAATAAAATGAATAGTTATGCTTACTTGAATTAAATGACATATATCTTAGTGTTTTGTTATTCTTTGCCTTGAATTAAGTGGTTGAAGTGTAATAAAATGTGGAGGGTGTCATGGGGGGGCATGGGGTGGGTAGAGGGGTGTGGGGTGGGCAGGGGGTGGGAAGGGGGTGTGCATGAGAGGGGGAAAGGGGTATAGGTGTGTTGGGGGCAGAGGGAGGGGGTGTGTAGGGGGTGTATGGGGTGGGAAGGGGAAGAGGTGTGCATGGGGTAGAAAGGGGTAGGTGTGTGTTGGGGCAGGGGGAGGGGGTGTGCAGGGGGTGCATGGGGTGGGCAGGGGGTGTGTAGGGGGTAGGGGAGGGGGTGTGCAGGGGGTGTATGGGGCGGGGGTGTGCAAGGGGTGTGCAGGGGGTGTGCAGGGGATGCATGGGGTGGGCAGGGGGTGTGAAGGGGGTGGGTAGGGGGTATGCAGGGGAGGGGTAGGGTGCATGGGGTGTGTTGGGTGTAGGGGGAGGGAGAGAGGGTGTGTTGGGTTATGTTGCAAGGGGCGGGGGCAGGGTGTAAGGGGTGTGAAGGGGGTGTGTAGGGGTGTATGGTGTGTGTATGGGGTAGTATTAATCCCACCTATGAGACTATATTGTCATATCTTCCTTGATCACATAGTCAAAAAACATCATATTTTAGATATTTGAATACTTTTAGGAAAGGCTTATGCACAACATTTTCATATGAAATTATAATTCATACGATCAAAAATGATGTACAACATAACCACAATTTCCATATCATTTCGAGTGCTTCTCAGAAATTCAATCCCAATGAAATACCCTTATTATTGACATAGTAGCATTAAGTAGTTAATCATCAGGCAAAATAACCATATCCATGGCCACATCACTATTTAGTCATCAACCTCCTAAACATATATTCTCATATTTCACGACTTTAATATACCCACCAAAACTCCCATAGAGGGCTTCTAGTTTCTCAAAATTTTGGTACAATGTTTTCTTCTAATTTTTGAGGGTGTTTATATGAATATCATATCCAAAAGACTTGGTATCATTTCATATTTATTTGAATAAAACCTATGATTCATATGTGAAAGTGGTAGATTATTGTAAATATGCACCAAAGTGTACAGAATGATGTAGTAAAAGTCACCATGTCGTGGTTTGTGTTATCTGGTGATTCATGATACCACTCTATGGTGTATGTATTGGATTGCATTGGATCTAAATTCAATATGAATCTAAAATAAAATAATAAGGCATGAATGCACACCTAGTCCACTATGACTCCCTACACTTGAGGTCTCCATGTGTTAACCAAGATACCATGACACCCAATAATTCCTACTTTAGTGTCATTCCAAAATTCCACCTGCAAGGGGTGTACGGGGGGTGTGAAAGGGGGGTTTCAGGGGGTTGTGCATGGTTCAGGGGTGGTACAGGGGTGGTGTGTGGGGGGTGTAGGTGAAATGTGCAGGGGGTGCAGTGGGGGTGTGTAGGGGGGTGTGCAAGGGGGTGTGCAAGAGGACATTGGGGTGAAAGGGGTGTGTAAGGGGGTTGTGTAGGGGGGTTGTGCAGGGGGGTCTAAGGAGGGTTGTGTAAGGGGGGCATAAGGGGGCATGGGTGTGCGGGGGGTGTAAGGGGGCATGGGTGTTCAAGGGGGTGTCCAAGAGGGAGGGGTGTCCAGGAGGGTCTGTAGGGGGGGAGTGGGGAGTCTAGGAGGGTCTGTAGGGGGGTGTCCAGGAGGGGGGATGGAGAAGGGAGGGGTGTCTAGGAGGTTCTTCAAGGGTTGTCTAGGAGGAAGGGGAAGGGGGTCCAGGAGGTTCTACTAGGGGAGAGTGGGGTGTCTCATGGGTCTAAAGGGGGGTGTCCAGGAGGGAGGGGTGTCCAGGAGGGATTGGGGGTGTCCAGGAGGGAGTGGGGGTGTCTAGGAGGGTCTTATTTTTAACATGTTCCATTAAATCACATACATCACTTACTGCATTCTTCATTGTTCTCAATATTTCATCTTGGGTTGGTGAAATTTTCAAGAAACTCTTTGAGTTTTTACTATCCTGCTTGAACCTCCCACACAACATTTCATGAGTTCTAGGATTGTTACCTTTTGATAATCCCTTATGAGGGTTGTATTTCCATCTTCATATGGAATAGAATATTTTCCTTTATCACTTTCTTTATCTTATTCTTCTTTCATTTTTTTCCATTTCCAAATCAGTAGGTGATATAAGTACATAATCAATAGGGATATTGATAGATTCTTTGGATTATTCATATGGATTCTTGAGATTGATTTTTTTTAGGTTGGGTCTATCCAGGGGGGTCCAGGGGGGTCTGTCTAGGGGGTGTGTATGGGGGGGATGTTGTTGTCCCGAGGGAGGGGGTGGAGTCTGTCCAGGGGAGGGGGTCTGTCTAAGAGGGAGGGGGGTCTGTCCAGGGGGGTGTCCAGGAGGGGGTCTGTTAGGGGGGGTTGTCCATGATGGCGGGGGTGTTGTCCACGAGGGGTCCAAGAGGGAATGGGTCTATCCAGGGGGGGTCTGTCCAGGAAGGGGGGATGTCCACGGGGGGTCCAGGAGGGAGGGGGATGGAGGGGGTCTGTCTAGGGGGTTGTCTCGGGTGGGTTTAAGAGAGAGGGGTCTATCTGGGGGGGTCTATCCAGGTGGGGGTTGGGGTCTTTCTGGGGGGTGCTATCCAAGGGGTGTCCGGGGGGGAGGGGTGTCCGGGGGGGCTGTCCAAGGGGGATTTGTAGGGGGGTTGTCCGGGGGGTATTCAAGGAGGGGGCTTATCTAGGGGGGAGTGGAGGGGAGATTTTTAGGGGGAAGGGGGTTGCAGGGGGAGTGTGATGGGGCTTTGTAGGGGGTGCATGGGGGTGTAAGGTGGAGGGGAGGGTGGAGGTGGGGTGGGAGATTTTCAGGGGTGCATGGGGTGTAAGGTGTAGGGGGAGGGTGTAGGTGGGGTGCAATGGGGAGGGTGGGGGATTTGTAGGGGTGGTGGGGAGGATAAAAGGGGCCATCACCGGCTAAACATTGTTGGTTTTTTTAGGGAATGTGAAGGCCTATAGCCACAGTTCAAAATCGTGGCTATAGACCATGAGTGATTTTAGCCTATGCCACAGTTTTCAAATCATGGATATAAGGTTATTTCCACAGTTTGAACTATGGATATAGGGATATAGTCATGGTTTTAAACTATGACTATAGGCTTTACCCTATATCCACACCAATACCAGACACGATTGAATGAACCATGGTTATAGTCTTATTTTTTTGTATTGATATGATAGACTTTGATGTCATTCTCATAATGGACTGGTTGGTCTCCTTTTAGGCCTCTGTTGACTACTATCTCTGTAGGGTAAGTTTCACGTCACCAGAGGGCGGGTATTTTCTACACAATGGAGAATGGGATGTCCATGTGAGTATAGAAGGATTCGGGCATCATGGGTTGGGAGGAATTATATCCTAGATTTCTAGTTTATATCTAGATGACTAGGGGACTTTAAATATTGACTTTACTCCAGTGGTGGATCATTTCAGATATGTCTTTCCATACAACTTTTCAAGTTT
The DNA here is from genome assembly GCA_963277665.1 of Viscum album. NCBI lineage: Eukaryota > Viridiplantae > Streptophyta > Magnoliopsida > Santalales > Viscaceae > Viscum > Viscum album. The sequence continues at coordinate 1,680,041,979 of OY728133.1, forward strand.
ACCTCTGGATAGAGAGGTAGATTTATCTTTTGAGATTGTTCTAGAAGAGGCACTGGTGTCCATTCTACCTTATAGGATGGCTACACCCGAGTTATAGGATCTCAAGTATTAGTTAGAGGAATTGCAGGCAAAGGGTTTCATCAGACCCATTACTTCTCCTTAGGGTTCGCTTATCTTTTTTGCGAAGAAGGCATACAGTACCCTCAGACTTGGTGTGGATTATCGAAATCTGAACCATTTGACAGTCAAGAACCGATATCTCTTGCCAAGTATTGATGATCTATTTGATCATCTTCGAGAAGCATGGGTGTTATCGAAGATTTAATTGAGATTCAGTTATCATTAGTAGTGTGTTAGACCATCATATATACCTCTTACATCCTTTCAGAGCAGGTATGGTCTTTACGAGTATTTGGTTATGTCTTTCGGTCTCACAAACGCACCAGTAGTTTTCATGGAACTGGTGAACTGAGGGTTCCATCCTTACTTGTATTCTTTTGTAGTAGTCTTTGTGGATGATATCTTGGTGTACTCTCACACTCGACATGACCATTCCATCCATCTTGAGATCGTATTGAGTACACTAAGAGAGCATCATTTATATGCTAAGCTCTCAAAATTCCACTTTTGGATGGACCATATTCACTTATTGGGTCATGTCATCTCAGAGACAGGAGTATCAGTAGACCCAGAAAAAGTGAGATCAGTAGTTTCCTAGGAGCATCCGAAGAATGTCTTTGAGGTACAGAGTTTTTTGGGGATGGCTAGTTACTACAGGCGCATTATTCAGTACTTTTCATGCTAAGCAGTGCCACTGACAGGCCTGACTAGGAATGGTGCAAAGTACTTGTGGAAAGATTCCTGCGATTCAGCCTTTCAAAAGCTAAAAGGGAGATTGACTTCAGCACCGATACTGATTTTACCAGATTCAAGAAATAGTTACATCATTTATTATGATTCCTTAGGTATTGGGCTGGAAGTAGTGCTTATATAGGGGGAAGGATTCATTATGTATGGTCTTGGCAGTTGAGGCCACATGAGAGGAACTACCTGATGCATGATCTCGAGTTAGCTGCAGTTGTGCATGCTTTATGCTGTTAGATACATTATCTTTTGGGAGAGAATTTTGTGGTATACAATAAACACAAAATCCTCAAGTATATCTTTACTCAGCATGATCTGAATTTGTGATAGCAAAGGTGGGTTGAGTACCTTCAGTATTTTGACTTTGATCTTGCCTACATGCTTGGGAAAGGCAACGCAGTGGCTGATGCGTTGAGTAGGAGAACTCAGATACAGGTATTTCAGAAGGAAAATAGTGAGTGGTAACTTATGGCTCTATTCTCTGAGATGCATTTGGAGGTGCACAATGAATAAGGGCAGATATTTCTTTCTTCTATAGTTGTTACCTCTACTCTATTGGATCATGTGCGAATGAGGCAGTTATCAGATTTTGAAGGCCTAGTCATAAGGGAGAGTGTATCAGGTGAGGACCCTACTCCTCGTTGAACTGTAGGTGAGGATAAGGTTTTTCATTTTCATGGGCACATATGGGTGTCAGCATACATACATGAGGAGCTATTACGAGATTTTCATTCCTCAGTATGATCAGTTTATCCTTGTGTTACCAAGATGTATCAAGATCTACATCATCGGTATTAGTGACCAGACATGAAGAGGGATGTTGCTGGTTTTGTTATGAGATGTTCCACATGTTAGCAGGTGAAGGCAGAGCATCAATGACTGGAAGGGATATTATAGCAGTTACCCATTCCTGAGTGGAAGTGGAATGATGTCGTGATGGATTTCATGATGGGTTTACCAAGGTTGCCTAGAGGAAATGATTCAGTATGGGTTGTTGTTGACAGAATCACAAAGGTTGCACATTTCTTACCAATCAAGGAAACCTTCAGTGTTGATGAGATTGGAAAATTGTACATATAATATATTGTACATTTTCATGGGGTTCGTACTCTATCATTTCATACAGGGATGCTCGGTTTACTTCTCATGTCTGGTAGGGACTATAGAGGGATTTGGGTACACGGGTAATTCTGAGTATAACTTACTATCCCCAGAAATATGGCTAGTCTGAGAATGTGATTTAGGTTTTAGAGGACATGCTTTGAGCATGCGTCCTGAATTTTAGGGGCTCTTGGGAGAGACACATACCCCCAGTAGAGTTTTCCTACAATAACAAGTTTAGGAAACAATTCAGATGACACCTTATGAGGATTTTTATGGTAGTCCATGTCGATCACCCCTATTTTGGCTAGAGGCAGGAGAGGCATCTATGTTGGAACTTCATCTTGTCTAGGAGACCATGGAGAATGTGGAGTTGATTCAGAAGAGGGTAGCTATTGCACAATATCAATATAAATCTTATGTTGATCGATGGAGATGACCTCTGTAGTTCGAGGTTGGAGATCATGTTTTCTTACATGTCACACCGAGGTTGAGACATAGAAGTATTAAGAGACAGGGTAAGCTTTCACTGTGATACGTCAGGCCGTTTGAGGTTTTGGAGAGAGTCAGAATGATTTCCTATCAGTTGTGGTTGCCTCAGATGTACTAGGATATGCACGATGTCTATCATGTTTCTCAGGAACAACATTACTTTTCAGACTCGTCTCATGTTTTTCAACCTAAGGGGGTTGAGTTGGAGGGGGATGTATATTTCTAGGATCACCCTATTTGGATTGTGGATTGGAGCATGAAGGTTCTATGTGTCTGGTTTGTTCCTCTAGTATGGGTGTTACGGCAGTACGGGTGAGTACATGACAAGACTTGGGAGAGAGAGGTTGATGTATGATCACAGTGGCCGGAATTGTTCATAGATTCTTCTTCACCACCCTTGGAAGGGAAATTCGGGGATGAATTTCTTTAAGGATGGAAGTTTGAAAGAACCTGGATCTTCATTTTAGGTATGGATCTTGATTTTCGTGTTTTTTTGAGGAAAAAGAAATGGGGTTTTTCTAAGTACAGGTCGTGTACTTCTGAGTACACAACGTGTACCTAGCTTGCCATGTACTGGCCATGTAATGGCCGAGTAAATGGTTGTGTGATGACCTGACTGACCCACTTATGTTAGGGACTAGTTGAGGATAATACACAACATGCACATTTAATTAACATGTTTTTTAATTTTCTTTTTATTTGATAAATCAAAGTGGGGTCACGTCTCATCTTCAGAAATATCTTCTTCTCCCCTTGGTTCATATAGGAGAGCAACGGAATGGCTGAAGAACTCTAAACCCCTCCTGATTCTTCATCCAAGCTCCGGTTGAGACACCTTCAGGTGAATTGGAATCCCCCGGTGAGTCCTCAAAACCCCTAGATCTTTTCTTCCTGATTCATCCTCTCTTATGAGTTATTCAAGGTTGGGAGTTTTTCACCCTTTTGTAGATCTACATCGATCTAGACTGATTCAAGGGCCGACGTTCAAGTATATCGATCTTGAGACATCAAGGTAGGTGGTTTTTGTCTTTTATTGTTCATCTTTGGATTGTATATACTAAAATTTTCACATACCCGCGATTGGGGTATTGATTGATTTGGAATTTGACACTGTTAATTATCTGGTATGGTTTAATTTATTGATAAGGGATTGTTTCTTAGGCGTAAGGTTAAATACCTTGTTTACGGGATACCCCATGGGTGTGTTTTCCCTTGATTGTTTGTTTATGGTCATTTAGTCTAGAATTCCTATTAGGCGTACCTTGTTTTTCATGCCTTGAATTGCTTAGGATGGAGCCTGATTGATTATATGGAATGCATGTGATATGCTTGTGAATGTTAGCCATGTGGTAGTTATAGATTACTTGAGTTTATTTTATATGTTATGCGCGTTATGTTTCCAATGGACCATGAGAGCCTTGGACCTGGAAAACTATGGAGGTTTCCATATTTATTTTTCCAATGGACTTTGAGAGCCTTAGACCGGGAAAAATATGGGAGTTTCCGTATTATTTACATACGATCATGAGAGCCTTGGTGTATATGTTGACCTAGGGGTATTGACCATGAGATCTACCCAGGAGGTCGTTTATAATTTATTGATACCATGTTGACCTAGGGGTATTGACCGTGATAGCTTCCCAGGTGGTCATTTGTAATTGATTGGTACTATGTTAGACCAAAGGGATTAGACCAAGAGAGCTTCCGAGAGGGTTGTTAATTAATGTTTTGGTACTGTGTTGAACCAAAAAGGTTAGACTATGAGAGCTTTCATATAGGGTTTTTTATGAATGATTGAATGATTGTGATGAGTCTTTCAAGCCAAAGAACAAACTTGGACTCTGTCTTACTTATTTGTTTATATGGTCTTCTAAGACATTTGTTTTGTCACTATCACACAAGGGGATATAGAGCTTAGTCTAGATCCCAAGATTACATGATTCAAAGAATGAATAATAAATGGAAATGAATGTAATTGAAAACTGTATGATTGTTTACTTTTGAGTACTTCCTAGTTTATTACTTCATTTTTGCATATTGCCTGCTATATATATTCACAAACAGTTAGGCACAGATCTTTTGGTGGTTGCCTTCTGGGATTCGTCTCACATCCTATTTAGGTCATTATTTGGACCCAAACAGATTAAATAGTTGCAGGTATAGATAAGGGAAAGCTCCCTTCTTCATCAGGTACTTGATTGCAGTAGGAGATGGAGATCATAGTACTAAGCTGAGGCTTGCAATGCTACTGGTGTTTACTTTTTTCTTTTGTACCTTGTTTTCTATATTTTTTTTTAACATTGTGACTTGTCTGGATGCTTTCTTAGATACATATATCATGAATCATATATATATATATATATATATATATATTGTAGTCTCTGTTTGATTTACTTTTAGTCTTCCATTGTTTACTTCTTTTGTTGGTATTACTTCTTCTGCTATTGTTTATTATCTGTTTCTGCTGTGTAAATGCTGCCAATGAGGGCATAGTTTCCCCATTATAACACTTTGTCCCTAGCTGCTAGTCAATAGCCTCTAGTTTTTGGGGAAATGTGCTTGAGGTCATGTGACCAATCGGGTTCGAGGCATATTTGGGTGGCACCCAAATCTATGATGTTGCAGTTTTTCTTTCTTTTTTGATGTGTTTGACCATAGATCTATGGTGTACCTTCATTGCATTATAGAGGTCAAGAGTAGATCTCATCTAGCAGTGATACACACATGCATTGCGAATCTCTGGACATCGCTGAAGGAGTTGTTGGGTTCTATCACATAAGATCCTTGTGCTTGCGTTGTCCACCTTCGATCACCTTAAGAGACACTTCCAAAGCGTTCTCTGGTCCGGTGAAGGATGGACGCTCTCATTCTTGAGAACATTTTTAGAGAAAAGAGAGATCTCAAGGATTAAGAGATTTCTCTAAAATGTTGTGCACAACCATTGTGGTTCACATTCTCTTTCCACAGGTTAAATGATAAAATAATAACATAACTGAGAATTTAATTCACTAGGTAATAATAATTAATTAACACAAGTGTCGTCACTTATTTTATTATTCTATGTGAAATCCTCATGTCAAATAATAACGACAATACCATTATTTCCATTACATGTGCTCAACATGAAAGTTATAATTAAATATTATTTAATCAAATAATATTTAATATTATTTCTCACTGGATCCTTAAACTCAGTCTGCCTATCCTCAATATTTATCGATCCTTGAATAATAACTATTTATTTATTAAATAAATATAACTGCATTATTCACCGATAAATAAATATTTCATCCGTAATATATTCTCTAGAATAACTAGAGATGAAATAAATGTGATCAGGCATACATGAATAATTATTACACCACAACCGGGATTAATATTTATTCATATTGTTAAATAATAAAAATTTTATCTGAGATTCCGGATACACTTAGTGTGTGACCCTCTATGCCTCTTTCTCAGTGGCATTAGGCAAACCTTCCTAAAGTCCAAGGTTAGCATATAGCAACACCCCAAGGCATCCATAGAGAAAAAAGTTAATGTCATAATGACATGTCACCTCATATGAATGCTTACCGTGTAATATAATCCATTTGTCTTGATATCTTCAATCAAGCGGGTTTCATGTAAGTTTCATCAACCCATGCGCTCAATTTATCATTCTTTGACTTCACAAGAATTGAACTTGTTTATAGAACATCATGGTCATGGATTTATTTAGGCTATATCATTTCCATCAAAGGGCCTAAGATATAAACTTCTGTTATGGAACAGAAGGGACAAATCTTTTCTAAAATTATTCATTAATGCAGTATTACTCATGACACGCCCAATATATCTTATATCGCCGTGAACATATGTCGTCACAATTTTCTCCAATACATCTAAGTACGCGATTCATAATACTGATTAATAATATTCTTAAAGTCTAAGGACCAATACACACGTATGAGGATAGGAACATCCAATGGTACTTATAAATGTAGATTTCCTACAAACGGGTCTCATTTTTATGATATCATCCTGAACATTACCAAGGGCGTACACCATGAGAAGGTGCCTCAAAGTCCTATAAGTCTCCACCCCTGATAGCCAGTATCATTTGTGTCCCTTAAAATGATATCATCCGGCTACAGAACAATGTTTCAAGAATAGTGTCATGACACTTTCAGATTCTCATCATAGCAGGGATCCACTATGACCTTTTAGTACGACATCTACTCTTAAGACATTATCACATACAATGTCGTACAGAAGAACAATCATGATGTGATAGGGAGTTTATTAATATTCATCCAATGAATATATATTTATCATAAAGTACAAAAGAAGTTGGTTCTAGGGTACCAACTCCAACAGACTGTTTATATAAAATCATTGTTCATCATGAGTAGAAAGCAATAAATATATTCTCCCTTGAAGAGGAAAATGAATATACCAATAACATTATATCTTTTTAGATATTTTCCCTAAAGTAACACTAATACCAGAAAAAATATGAGATCTTATTCAACATTGATGATAATATATTTGAATTTTTATATGCTTTCAAAACTCACTGATGATAATGAATTTTTTATATATTTTGACATCATAATAATTGGTCAAAAGTATTAAAGGAACTTATGATATGTTTAACATATAAAGTTTTGGATTGATTATCCAAACTACCATGACTATTGAATACTGATGATCTTATTATAAGAAATATTTTTCCTTATAAATTTGGATATTTGGATTATGTATGACTAATGTTTCCATTGTTTATCTATATGATAAATATGAATCCTTGAAGGGTTCAAGATGCTTGAAGAAAATTTCATGTATCAATCTTAAGATATATCCATATAAAGAAGAATGTACAATTGAATTTATCATCACATGGTTTGTATGAATCATTATATTCATCATATTATTAAGATGTTTTGAAAAACATCAAAACTCTTGCAGATTTTTCTGAAAGTAATGAATTATTTGATTATAAAATTAAAAAGAATACCCATTTATTTTCAATTAATCATTCAGAAAATGAAATCATAAATTTTAGGATGATTTTACATATTCATGAAAATATCATTTAAACATTAAATCTCTTACTTCCAAGAGTGATATATTTAATACACAAAGGGTTGACGGAGAACTTATTATCGCAAAAGGGTTAAATATAAATGCAAATTTTATTGATCCCTGAAGGATATACATGCATGTGTGCATATGTACCATGAAAACAACAATAAATCATATTACGGTGCATGACAATGTTCTTCCCTATTCATTGAAAATTAAAGGGTATAAATTATTATTATTCCAAAATTCAGAACCAAATTTTTTGGTTATGAATTAATCATGGGTGTTCTATGAGTTAAATGATGTAATGATGACCATTACGAGTGAGATATAGTAGTTGTACTCTTTTCCCCCAGTCAAGTTTTTTCTATTGAGTTTTCTTAGTAAGGTTTTTAACAAAGCGACAATATGAGAACTTAAGTTATTGTACTCTTTTCTCTGATCAAGGGTTTTTCTCCTGAATGGTTTTTCCTTGATAGGGTTTTTCCTTGATGAGGTTTTTAATGAGACAATCATACATCACAAAGGATATCCAAGGGAGTTGTAAATTATTATGACAAGTCTTTTAATAAGGAACCATGACATGAAATTCAATTACTTTGTCTTCATTTATTTTTCATATAAGGTTTTTTTTAATGGAAGATTATGTAAGATTCTATAAAATTTATTAAATATTAATATGTGGATATCATAATGATAATAATGATGACCCAACAAAACTCTTCATACACTACCACAAAATAGGGCAAGAGAAGCGCTTCCCTTTATCAGTGCTAAACAAAAAGCACTGATAAAGGGGTGGGCCTTTATTAGCGCTAGTTAAAAGCACTGATAAATCAAACCATTATTAGTACTAAAATAAGCGCTGATAAAGGTGTGCCCTTTATCAGTTCTTTTTTTAGCGCTGATAAAAGGTAACATTTATCATCGCTTATTTTAGCGCTGATAAACGTTTTTATTCTTAATTTATATAAAATTATAATATTTATAATTAAAAATAATATTTTTTCTATAGATTAACAATTATATACCAATATTTATAAATATATACTCTTTATTGTTATAATTATTAATAAATAGATGTATATTTATCTTATATGTCATTTTAAATAAATATATAAGAATATAAATACATTATTAAATAAAAAATATTGAACCTTTATAAGTGCTCATTAAAAGTGCTGATAAAGGTATGTTTTTATCAGCGCTAAAATAAAATCACTGATAAAACATACCTTTATCAGCACTTTTTTAGCGCTGATAAAGAGATACCTTTATCAGCGCCTGTTTAGTGCTGATAAAGGTATAGCTTTATCAACGCTAAAAAAGCGGTGATAAAGGTATGTTTTATTAGCGCTTTTATTTTAGCGCTGATAAAACATACCTTTATCAGTGCTTTTAATGAGCACTGATAAAGGTTCTAGCAATTTTTATTTAATAACCCTAACAGGCCCCTCCTCTCTCGCACGCGGTCAAGCTTTAGCAGAAGCTGAACCAGGCCCCTCTTCCACCACGGCCACTCCTCCTCCTCCTCCTCCTCCGCTGCTGCCTCCGCCACTGCTGCCTCCGCCTCCACTACCTCCAGCACCGCCGCCTCCTCCATGGCTGCCTACATCGTAGCTTCTTCATCTCCAAGGTCTATCTTGATTTGATTTTACCCCATGTACATGTCCATGATAGAAAAGGCTTAGAAACTATTAGTTGCATCAATCAAGATTTCTTTGATCAGTAATGAGAAATCATCCTTTAGAAATGTCAATTAAGGTCTCTAAAGTTAATGTGGACCCTATTATACCTATTATTTTTCTTAATGGGGACAATTTTGGTGATCCATCTTGGGTATTTCACTTCTTGGACAAAGTTAATTTTGGTGATACATCTTGCCGCTGCCTCCGGTGTATGAAACCTTGGTCAGGGTCCTAGTTTTAGCAATAGGAATAAAATATCTAAAGTTTAATTGTTTCAACCTTGTTTCCATTGTATGTTCATGTTTTATATTTTAAAAGTCGGTTGAACTCATTCTATCGAAGGTGGGTTCTATAATTTCTTGTTATCTTAAGGTGTGTTTAACCATGGTGTGGATTGATTTAGATTTTAGTGGGTTTTTGGGGTTTGTGGGATGTGGTAAATGGTGTAATTGGTTTTAGATTATTTTATTCTCATGGGTTTCCCCTGTTTTATGTTTTCTTTTCTGTTAGAAATCTCATCTATTGTGCGCCTCTCCTCTGCCACGAACGCATCTCTACCGTGTGTTGAACGACACCTTAGCAGTGAGTTTTCTCCTATTACTCATTGGTTTATTCTTGTTCACATGTTATTACTATTTGATATTGATGGTTATAATGTGAAATGTATGAGCTAAACACCCCGCTAAAAATCGTGGCTGTTGGTGGTCCTTGTTTGCGCACTAAATGAATTGCATGTTGGTTGGTTCCTATTGAACATTTGAATATAAAAATTGGTAATTTATGTATACTTGAATAATGAATGAATTCCCCACGATGATAAAACTTTTGTGATAACCACTGAATTAACAAACAAAATTAAATAAGGGATGATTTTTAAATTCTGAAATTGTGACTTTTTTGGTTTGTATGGTGTTGCGATTGTGAGCACGATTGTGTTTTTGTATGGTGTTGTGATTGTTGGAATGATTGATATTCCAATTTTTTTCATGTTGTAGTTATTCCACCATTGAATATCAATCCAAACTTTACCCATTTCAATGGAATCACCACATTGTTACTAGTGTAATTCCACTGAATCCTAGAAAACCACTTCTAGAGGACTCTATGAGATGCTTTATGGTGTGAAGATGATGTTTTTCAGATTCTATATATTTTTAAAATACATGGTATGTAGTCTTGTTAAATGGAACATGCTTCACCATACATGGATTTCAAATATATTTTAATGCCACACAACATTTATCTCCAAAATTTACACCACATGACTCATCTTCTGACTCAAACTTGGAATAAGTTTCATTTTAAATGTTACATGTCATGTGAGCCTAGGTCACACACAATGTATCTCCAAGACATATACTTCAACATGAAACCATGTACATGACATGAAATAATGGTAGAACCACATGATATGTGTTTTACTTCACTCACACCATGTATAGATACCATAGAAACTTGATGTGTATAGACTATACAAACCTAGTGGTCATGTAAGGACTACACACCATGTATTCCACAAAAATTTGATGCATAGACAGTGAGGTGACTCAGTATGTATCTAAAGTACATGCCTTTAGCTCAAGTTGTTCTATATGTCATGTATTTTTAAAGGCATCATGCAGTCTTTGTAAGAATAACTTGGAATTAATTTGATATATGTCAGATTAAATTAGGTAAATCTTATCCATACATGATGTTCACCCTACTGGACACACCATGTATATGGATTTCACATGAGTTTAGAAATGGTAGTATACAACCAACCTTGACTGAGAATCCTACACATTGTGTATCTATTGAACAAATTGTGTGCTATGTTATTTTCATTATTATTATTTATTTTTCACTTAGATGATAGTATTTCATGTATGAGTAGCCCATTATAAATATCTTCTCATGTAGATCACATTAGTATGATCCCCTCAATCATTGGAAATTTCACACAATGTGGTTTGGATATTTTAATTATCTTCACTCTGCTTGAGAGTTAACAAGTGACAAGTGAGATGTTTAGAGAAAATATGGAGTATGGTACTCCCCCATGTTTCGGTGAAGAGTCCTTCATGTATAGGTTTTAGGTACTCTATGGAGATATACAAAAGACAGGGCACAGTCCCCCGTATATAGATAGAGTTCAAGTACTTTCACATGTTTTGGGGTAGGTTCCTCTATTTCATGTATGAGTACCCCATTATATCCTTAAAATTTTTTTGAGGGCATCCTACTGGTTATATTTACAATCACACCTATGTTGTACCCCACACTCTTTGATTTTCATGATCACAATCACTTTCATATGTGTCTAACATTGTTTTAAGTGTTTTTGTTTTATAGGCAAAAGATTGCCAAGGAAATGGGCCATGAAGCACATCAAATGGACTGAATTTCAGTCCACCGGCCAACCGGTGTGATTGCACCGGCCAGCCGGTGGACCTGGCAAAGGCATTGCCCACTGCCAGGCTCCATCGGTCAGCCGGTGGCTTGACCACCGGCCAGCCGGTGGCATCCAGTCAATAGTGGGAGCTACTGTCTCCCCACCGGCAAGCCGGTGGCTCCTCCACCGGTCAGCCGGTGGAGCCTGGACCATTTTTCTTCTCCTCTGCCAAGGCACCGGCCAGCCGGTGGATCTGTACCGGCCAGCCGGTAGCCCAGTCAAACTAGCCGTTGGGTTTGACCAGTCAACTCTCTTTTGGCCTCCAACGGCTCCGAGGCCTTTTCCAACGGCTCCAAAGCCCTCCAACGGATACTTGAAGGTTTCTAGCCTATAAATAAAGGCCTAGGAAGCCCCGGAACTTCACCCAAGCCACTGGACACATTGTTGATCATTTTGGCGAACCTCCGGCGGATTTCCTCAAGGAACCCCAAGTGCTCCAATCCAATTCCACATCCAAGAGCACCTTCAAAGAAGCTTGGAAGCGGCCTTCAACATCTCCAATCAATCAAAGGCGCCCAAGACTTCCTCAAATACGGTTTTTCATTGTTTTATTTATTTTGAGCTTAAATTTGGGTTTGTGCCTACAAACCCCAAACCTTTTCTCATCTCCTCTTTCTTTTGGGTTTCACATCACCATTAAGGTGTGAAAAGGTTATCAAGCTTTCCTTTAAATAGCTTGAGACAAAGGTGAGCTATCCTTCACCTGTAAGAAGGATAGTGGGTTCTTGCTCAACCATCAAAAGCAAGTGGGTTCTTGCTAAACCACCAAAAGCAAGCTGTAATAGGTCCTAGTGCTACCTCAAAGCCTAGTGGGTTTCTTGCTAAAACCATTGAAAAGCAAGCGGTAGGAATCTCTCAACGGTTGAGTTGGGAGTGGAGACGTAGGCCGGGTTTTTGGCCGAACTCCGTTATCAAGTTTTTGTGTCTTGCCTCTTTTATTTTCCGCTGCATTTCAACTTTGATTTTAAATTGTTAATCTTTTTTTAAAAGGCAATTCACCCCCCCTCTTGCCATCTTTTCCCCGTTTTCTCCGACCCAACAATTGGTATCAGAGGAAAAATTTGAGTAATACCCTAACCGGTTTCAAATTAAAGATCCTATTTTTTGATGGCTTCTACCGCTTCTTCCTCTCAATCCCCCGAAGGACATTCTTTGGATCGTGCTCCATTGTTTGATGGAGCCGATTATACTTTTTGGAAAACCCGCATGTCAACTTTTCTTAAAAGTATTGGCTATCCTATTTTTAGAATTGTTATGCATGGTTTTACGCTCTCTTCTCCCGATGAGTCTAAATGGACCCCCGCCGACATTGCAAATTTCGAGCTTGATGGCAAAGCCATGAATGCTCTACATTGTGGGCTAGACCGAAATGTATTTAATAGTATTTCTTCTTGCACTACTTCTTACGATCTTTGGAAATTTTTAGAACTAACCTATGAAGGTACTAGCGAGGCTCCAAAGCAAGAATCCGATCAAAAGCAAGAACCCGACGAAAAGATCAAGCCCGTTTGCCCACCTCACAAGAAAAGGGCCAAGAAGAAGAAGAAGGCTTCAAAGGCATCTTGGAGTGATATCTCCTCCTTCTCCTCCTTCTCCTCAAGCGACCAAGGTACCAAATGCCTAATGGCAAAACATGAGGTATCATCATCCTCTTCCTCTTCTTCATCCTCTAGTTCTTCTTGTAATTCTTTCAATCATTTGTCATACGAAGAACTCCAACATGCTAGAGACCAATTAGAAAATGGTTTTCATGAGCTTTCTTGAAAATTCGTTGCTTTAAAAAAGAATTTCAAAAAACTCTCCTCCGAAAAAGAACAACTTCTCAAAGAGAAGGAGGAGATGTCCCTCAAAATCCAAAATTTCCCAAATGTTGATTCCATGGAATCAACCATCAAAGACCTAAGGGAGACCCTAGCTAAGTTCACCCAAGGGGAACAAAATTTGAACAATCTCCTAGGTTCCCAACGAATTTCTAGGACCACTCAAGGACTTGGCTATACCAACCAAGCCTCCTCCTCCCATGCACCCACTGTTTTTGTAAGGGGGAGCTCTAGTTATAAATTTTGTAATTATTGCAAAAAACCCGGGCACATGATATATGAATGTAATTGCAAAAACGCCCGGTACGGTCAACCCAAATCTTTTTACTTTTCGGACGAATTTTATAGGAGAAGACCCGCCATGAAACAAATTTGGATTGAAAAATCCCTTTTGGCGAGTCTCTCCGGGCCAAAAGTCGTTTCGTTTCCCCGATGATCTTTTGTTTTATTTAGGGGGAGAAATTTTCTTAAATTCAAAAATCTCTTTCGATTCTTTTTTCAATTTAAATTTTCAATTCAAAATTTTCGATTCCAACTTTCAATTTCAACACTTGGTTTCAAAATTTTCAAGTAAAACTTTTCATTTCAATTTTCTTTTCAAAACTTTCAATTCAAACTGTTATTCAAATTTTCATTTCATTTTCAAAAATCTCAATTGATATTTCAATTCTCATATCTTGTTTTTCAAAGTTTTTCCCTCAATCAAGTTTTATGCCCCATTCTATTTTGATAATCACAAAGGGGGAGAAATTTCTTGATTGATTGGGGGAGAATCTTTTCTCTCATGCTTAGTATTTATTTTCAATTTATCATTTAAAGCATGCCTTTCATTTAAGTTTTTACATTGCTTAGATAAGTGATTGTGATCATCAAAATAGGGGGAGATTGTTGTACCCCACACTCTTTGATTTTCATGATCACAATCACTTTCATATGTGTCTAACATTGTTTTAAGTGTTTTTGTTTTATAGGCAAAAGATTGCCAAGGAAATGGGCCATGAAGCACATCAAATGGACTGAATTTCAGTCCACCGGCCAACCGGTGTGATTGCACCGGCCAGCCGGTGGACCTGGCAGAGGCATTGCCCACTGCCAGGCTCCACCGGTTAGCCGGTGGCTTGACCACCGGCCAGCCGGTGGCATCCAGTCAATAGTGGGAGCTACTGTCTCCCCACCGGCCAGCCGGTGGCTCCTCCACCGGTCAGCCGGTGGAGCCTGGACCATTTTTCTTCTCCTCTGCCAAGGCACCGGCCAGCCGGTGGATCTGTACCGGCCAGCCGGTAGCCCAGTCAAACTAGCTGTTGGGTTTGACCATTCAACTCTCTTTTGGCCTCCAACGGCTCCGAGGCCTTTTCCAACGGCTCCAAAGCCCTCCAACGGATACTTGAAGGTTTTTAGCCTATAAATAAAGGCCTAGGAAGCCCCGGAACTTCACCCAAGCCACCGGACACATTGTTGATCATTTTGGCGAACCTCCGGCGGATTTCCTCAAGGAACCCCAAGTGCTCCAATCCAATTCCACATCCAAGAGCACCTTCAAAGAAGCTTGGAAGCGGCCTTCAACATCTCCAATCAATCAAAGGCGCCCAAGACTTCCTCAAATATGGTTTTTCATTGTTTTATTTATTTTGAGCTTAAATTTGGGTTTGTGCCTACAAACCCCAAACCTTTTCTCATCTCCTCTTTCTTTTGGGTTTCACATCACCATTAAGGTGTGAAAAGGTTGTCAAGCTTTCCTTTAAATAGCTTGAGACAAAGGTGAGCTATCCTTCACCTGTAAGAAGGATAGTGGGTTCTTGCTCAACCATCAAAAGCAAGTGGGTTCTTGCTAAACCACCAAAAGCAAGCTGTAATAGGTCCTAGTGCTACCTCAAAGCCTAGTGGGTTTCTTGCTAAAACCATTGAAAAGCAAGCGGTAGGAATCTCTCAACGGTTGAGTTGGGAGCGGAGACGTAGGCCGGGTTTTTGGCCGAACTCCGTTATCAAGTTTTTGTGTCTTGCCTCTTTTATTTTCCACTGCATTTCAACTTTGATTTTAAATTGTTAATCTTTTTTTAAAAGGCAATTCACCCCCCCTCTTGCCATCTTTTCCCCGTTTTCTCCGACCCAACAACCTGTATGTCCTTTATAACCACATGTGATGTGTATTTTTATATTTTATAGTTTGGAGATGAAATTTGTGGACATAGATTTAGTGAGGTTAGAGTAATAGTTAAATTGTATCCAATGATGGTTCATTATAGAGACATTTGTACCGTGATTTTTTTTATAAAACCCAAACAATTCTACTTGATTAATTAAAACATAATATTAGGCAAGTTCAAGATCGAACCCATAAAGATGATGAATATGAATAAAGAATGGATGAATGCCAATCAGTTGACAAAAGAGTATGAAGATGGCGTGAAAGAGTTTATCAAGTTTGCAGAAGATCATGCATGTGAACCTTCTCAAATCCTTTGTCTATGTTTATGCTATTTTTATTCAAGACAAATTAGTCCAGAGGAGTTTAAAGAACACCTGATCTATCACGGAATAGATCGAAGTTATACGTGTTGGAATAAACACAGGGAAAAATGAATGTAGGTAGTGGCTCAGATGACACGGAATTTTATGGATCATCTGATATAATTACAAGCGTGAATAGTGAAGATGGTCGTATGGAGGATGTGATTACAGATGTGAATGATGATGGAGATCTTATTGAGGAAATGACAAGGACAGTTGAAGATGAACTTTGTGATTGTCCAAAATTGTTTGAGAAGTTAAAGAGTTGTGCAAAAATGCCATTGTATGTTGGTTGCACTAAATATACAGCATTGTCATTCGTACTGAAGTTGTATAATTTGAAAGCAGGCAATGGGTGGAGTGACGCCAGTTTTACAGAACTACTTGCTCTCCTAAATGACATGCTCCCAGAAGATAATGAACTCCCAAGCCGAACATACGATGCCAAATGAATGCTACGATCGATGGGTATGATCTCTAAAAGAATACACACCTACCCAAATGACTGTATATTGTTTCGCAAGGACCAAAAATCACTTAAAGAATGCCCAAAGTGTGGTGCTTATCAATACGAGAAATATGATTCTAGTCCTAAAAAATTTGTATGGTACCTTCCAATCATTCCAAGGTTTAGGCACCTATATAGAAGTGAGGAGACTGTACAACAATTGACATGGCATGCAGATACAATAATTAAAGATGGGAAACTGCATTACCCGGCAGACTCTCCTCAGTGGAAGAGAATTGATCATGAGTATCCTGAATTTGGAAATGAGCCGAGAAACCTTCGTCTGGCATTATCTACAGATGCAGTGAATCCCTTTGGTTTTCAAAGCAGCAGTCCCAATACATGGCTGGTTATGTTGGTAAATTATAACTTACCACTGTGGTTATGCATGAAACGAAAATACATCATGTTATATATGCTTATATCAGGACCAAAACAACCAGGTAATGATATTGATGTTTATTTGGCTCCATTGATTGAGGATTTGAAAATATTGTGGGATTCAGGTGTTACGTTGTATGATGCTTACAAAAATGAAGATTTCACTTTGAAATCCATGTTGTACGGGACGATAAATGACTTTCCTGCTTATGGAAATTTGTCAGGATATAGCATTAAAGGAACTCAAGGGTGTCCCATTTGCGAACAATGTACACATTCAATTAGGTTGAAACATTCATCGAAAACCGTGTTTCTATGACATCGCAGATTTCTACCCCGACGGCATAAGTACCGATATTGGATGACATTATTCGACGGAAGTTCAGAAGAACGTACAACACCGTCTCTACTAACAGGTGATAAATTGTTTGAGAAAGTAAAATATTTGGACAATACTTTTGGTAAACCATTTTTGAAAAACCTTACGAAAACTGGTTGGAAAAAGAGATCAGTTTTTTTTTTGAATTACCATACTGGAATTGTCTGTATGTTAGAAATTTTCTTGATGTTATGCATGTTGAAAAAAATGTATGTGATAGTGTCATCAGCACATTTCTAAATGAACCCAGAAAAACAAAGGATGGGATTAAGGCTAGATTGGATATGGTTGAGATGGGAATATGAGAAGAGTTGGCACTAGTGAAGGGTGAAAATGAACATATCTTTCTCCTGCTGCTTACACTCTTTCCAGGAAAGGGAGATATCAGTTTTGCAACTTCTTGAATGATGTAAAGGTTCCAGAGGGGTATTCATTAAATATCAAGAACATCGTTTCAATGAGCGATTTAAAATTAAAGGGTTTGAAATCACATGACTTCCATGTTTTGATGCAAGATATAATTCCTATAGCTTTACGTTGAATTTTGCCCAAGAATGTCTGTTATACATTAATGAAGCTCTGTTTCTTCTTCAAAGCTATATGCAGCAAAGTTATAGACCTGGTAAAATTTCCAACTATGGAAAGAGAAATTGCCATCATATTATGTGAATTGGAAATGTTCTTCCTGTTGATATTTTTTGATATGATGGTTCATTTGATGGTTCATTTGGTGAGAGATATTCGACTATGTGGTTCTATAAATTATAGATGGATGTACCCCATTGAACGGTATATGAAGATTTTGAAAGGGTATGTCAAAAATCGAAGTCATCTAGAGGGTTGTATTGTAGAGAAATATATTGTTGAGGAAGTCATTGAATTCTATACTGAATACCTGTCTGGTGTGGAAAATGTTGGCCTACCAAAATTTCGTCACACTGAACGGCTTGAGGGTGAAGAAATTTCTGGAAGAGAGATTGTCACAATCAATATTACAGATCGGGAGTAGGCTCACCTTTATGTTTTTCATAACAGTTTCGACATTGACCCATATGTTCATACCCACAAAGAAATTCTTAGGCATTTGAATCCTTCTAGGGATGAAAAATGGATATAAGATACACATAATTTATAGTTTATAGGATGGTTTTGGGACCATATTTTTAAGCAGTTAGATGAAAATCCAGACTCAATTTTAAAACAACTTCGATGGCTAGCTGGAGGAGAAAGTGTGTATGTATTATCTTACAATGCTTATGCAGTTAATGGTTATACATTCTATACTAATGAACATGATGAAGATAGTACCATGCAGAATAGTGGGGTTACAATTTTGGCTGAGGCAATGTATGTTTCCAGTGCTAAGGATAGAAATCCAATTTATGTGAATATGTCATACTTTGGCATCATCAAACGAATATGGGAGTTGGATTATATGAAATTCAGAGTGCCAATTTTTCAATGCAAGTGGGTTGATAACTGGAGTGTTGTTAAAATAGATGAATTAGGATTCGTGAAAGTTGATTTTAGTAAGGAAGGGGAGAAATACGAACCATTTATAATGGCATCACAGGTAGTATAAGTATTTTATGTTCCAAACCCTACAAACCAAAATTGGTCAATTATTCTGTTATCGACCAAAACAACTGAAGGGTTGGATGAAAGTTCAATGGAGGATGAACCTTTTATAGGGACTTCACAATCATTTCACAGTGGTCCCAATGTAGACGGCATTTTGTTTGTCAGAAGAGACCACAATGAAGGGATTTACATAGTCAATAGAGGAGTCAAATCTCTTCAGCCTTTATAAAAAGAGAGTACAATAATCAGGTTATTTGTTTATTGTAATATACATTGTGTTACGTTATGTTATTATCTATTTGCTACTATTTTTATGTAATCTAAACTAAATGTTAAACCACTTCTGTAGATAATGACTTTTTCACCTACTGATGCGCCCAATCCCGAGGCACAAAAGGTATCTCAACCAGCTGCTAGTGGTCCTAGTGCAGAGCAACAATAGGTTTCTCAACCAGCTGCTGGTGGTCCCAGTATAGAGCAACAACAGGTTTCTCAACCTGTTGTTGTTGGTCCCAGTGCTGAGGTACAATAGGTTTTCCAACCTGTTGCTGCTGGTCCTAGTGCTGAGGTACAACAGGTTTCTCAACATGTTGCTGCTGGTCCCAGTGCCGATGCTAGCGCTCCGGAGGAACATATTGATGATACTTCTGAGAAAATGGTAAGAAATGAAACCCTGAAAGTTAAAAAACAACAAGAGCGCCATAGTTTGACAGTGTTAGCCAAAATCCTCAAGGAAAAAGCAAAAGGCATCAAATTTGAGGTGGGATGGAATAATTGAGGACAACATGTTAACCCCAACAGAGTCATCTTTAGTAGCTACATTAGAATCTTCACTCGGCAACACATGCTGATTGATGTACAGTCGTGGCACCATGTCGTCATCAGGCTTAAGACACTAATGAGGTAAGAGATTACAGTAGCATTATGATATAATTTTTTTAATTTATTAAAATAAAATAAAATACGAAAACATTGACTTACTCTTCATCATCCATTGCAGAGTGCATTTATAGTAGATGGCTCGCACAAGGAATATGTATTAAGAGTTGCAGGAAGGATTCATAGAGGTTTCCGCACAATTTTAATGAAATATCATCTTAAAGACGCTGAAGGGAAAATCAAGTCACACCCACCTCCTCTTTATGCACACTTGATATCCCAAGGAGCATGGGATGTGTTTAGAAACTGTCATGGGGAGAAGACTTTTCAGGTACATTATGTGGGGTAATAAGTT
Source organism: Viscum album (assembly GCA_963277665.1). Lineage (NCBI taxonomy): Eukaryota > Viridiplantae > Streptophyta > Magnoliopsida > Santalales > Viscaceae > Viscum > Viscum album. The sequence continues at coordinate 1,680,062,036 of OY728133.1, forward strand.
GTTTGACGTTGCTTGTATTCATCACTTTGATTGACAATTTTTTATTTATGAAACAACAACTGAGTTCTGAAAATAAAAAACGTGCAACAGAACCAGCGTACCCTTACCATAAAGAAAGGATGGGGTACGCTTCACTTGATAAAAAATTGGTACGTCTTTTAAATCTACCGTACTAGTTGTATGTGTTAAAAAACAACACCATAACCATGTTTCTCTATTTATATGCAGATTGATGAATTGAAATCGAAAGACATATCCATCCCATGCCATAAGCTATGGAAGGAGGCTCGTGTAAATAAAGAGGGGATATTGATAGATGAAAACACACAAAAAGTGTGGGAAACATGTGTAAGTATGACATAATATAAATTTGATTTTCTTTAAATCGATATTACATTACAATGACTACTTATTTTTCTATATTTTCTATCTGACATAGTCACAGGAATCAACAACACCCGCACCAGATGCAGACATACTTTCAGCAGCCTTGAAGCAGCCAGAATAGTATGGTCGCGCTAGAGGCGCGGGTTTTGGGGTGACAACCCAAACATATTTTCAAAAATAAAAAACAAGCGGAGGATCAAAATGAAAAAATAAAAATCTGCAAGAAAAATTAGCTATTTTTTAAGAATAATTACAATACCAGGGAGAGATAATAGCAAGTTTGATGGGGGAGAGGCAAAGAGAAGAAACAACTCAACAACAACCTGTGTGTGACGATCCCGCCCCACCCCCCACCAGCTTTGAGGTGAGCCATTCCCCTAAAAAACCTGACTTAGCTGAGGTAATCAATGTTTTAATAATTGTTTCTATGAAATGTGAATCACATAGACACTGATACCTTTCCTATACTAATATTCTATAGGGTGAAAATGACTGTGATTTATATCTATCAACTCTCACCTATCACCTTGTAGCGAGGGATATGGTGTTCAATACGCAGAACGACATGCTACACAACAGACAACTTCCAATAGATCATTTTAGAGTGTCAATTAACGTAGTTATTGAGCCGAGTGTTGAGCTACCTGTTCCAAATGATGATGACAACATTCATATAGTTGAACATGTTGTTGGAACATTCATTGCATGGCTGGCAATTCTTGTAAAAAACATGTCGACAAGGAGGTATCCATTTCCAATTTATTTTTAAAGATGGAACTTTAACATTTAATGGAAAAAGGTCTGAACCGATGAATGTTATTACAGAATGACAAATAGAAGGGGGTGAAATGAAATATCAGCTCAAAACTATCTCAAGGATCAACCAACTGATTGAAACAGTCTACTGAGATCACCTTTACCCCGCTCGTTCTATATCCACAGTTAATATCATTGCAGGCTCATGTGGATACAAAGTTGATAGATGGCAATGCTCACAAAGTTGATTTTGAAAAAAATATGTACGGAGAGGAAGCATCAGATTTCATTAGTGCAGAAAATGTAAATGAAATCCTCAAGTATGAATGGTTAGGCGCCTCAGTTATAAATGTATACATGAGGTATGTTTTCATAATTTGATTTTACAAAAGCCGATATACTCTGATAATTATGACTAAATACATTTTATATTTTTTGCAGGCATATATATGATAAACAATTGAATGGATTTCCCCATGAACAAAAAATTGGACTCGTTAGTCCTCACATCACCTCTTCAAAAGACGAAATAGATTATGATAAAGTGGCTTCAATAATGTCATCCCTGCTCAAATCGTTTGAAAACAAAATTATAGATGACAAACACTTTTTAATACGAACGATGTAGGGGTAAAACTCTACAATTTAACCATATCAACTATATTTTTATTTCTTTCTTTACTTATTCCTTTTTGTATTTTTAGGCAGCATTGGATGCTGATTGCAGTCAATTTGGATACTCCAAAGATTTATTTTCTGGATTCAATGCATGAATATCCAACAAACCGACCACGCATGATGGTGTTTGTTAATTTGTAATACACTAGATCCAACATTTTAAAACTAAACATCTAGTTATATAATTTATGTTATCTTTTAATGAGGATTCTGTTATGATAGGGCAGTGCATCAATATCGTCTACTGCATGGAATGAATCCATGGCCTAAGGATAAGAACGCCTACAAGATCTACAACTGGAAAAGTATCCTGGTATATATAATAACATTGCACTATCCAAAAACATATCAAAATAAATTACTTATTTTTGTTGATATTTATGCAGTGTCCAAAACAAACAAATGGAAAGGACTGTGGTTATTATGTTTGTAAATTTATGAAAGAGATTGTATTTAATCAACAAACTAGCATCTCTAACGAGGTATTTTCGAAAATAATTACGAGTGCATTTAAAATATTTATTAATCCTTTGTGTATTTATATTTTTTTCAGTACTACCATGATTGTCGCAAAAACTCATATTCATAAGATGATATAGATATGTTTAGAAACGAATGGGCAGCATACCTGATGGAAGATTGTGCACAAATAGGTTGAAGGTGAATTCCTACTAATGTTATCCATATATGATCATTGATATCTCCCTTGTTTACACTTATTGAGCATATATGATCACCCTTTATTATGTTTTATATCCTTAGGTTATGAAGAATGGTTTTAGAAATGATTTGTCTTTCTAGTAAATCATAACTCATTGGACTACACTGGTCGATAGTGTGGAAGTCGGCCAATGCATAGTCATTCAGTCCACTCACGAGCATCTTAAAAGCTTGATGGGAACCAATATCTTGGATTTTCAATTTTCTAATTTTAGTTTCCCTTATATGTGGGTGGGGTGTCTAGGAGGGAGGGGGTGTCCATGAGTGGGGGGGTGTCCAGGAGGGGGGTGTCCAGGAGGGAGGGGGTGTCCAGGTGTGAGGGTGGGTGGGGGGTGTCCAGGGGTTGTCCAAGAGTGGGGGGTGTCCAAAAGGGAGGGGGTGTCCATGAGTGGGGTGTCCAGGAGGGGAGGGAGGGGTGTGTCCAGAAGGGAGGGGGTGTCCAGAGAAAGATCCATTCAATACTAATAATATACAATGGGTAGATCACTTATAGAGGAGCCTGAAGTGGGTCTGTAGTGAGGCATCAAAAGTTCCAACCAACCAAATCAATTCCAAGCCCATGTAAAGGCCCAAGAATTATATTCCAGATCAATTTGAGGCCCAATATATCTTATTTAATGTCATAAAGACCCAAAATATGCATCATTTACCTTTTTCACATTAGAATTATGTGAAATTTCATTCTTATTCCTCCAATATATTTTTTGTTTGGTGTTTTTCCTTGATTTGTTGAACTGTATCTCTTCAAAATATATATGATTTTATAATTCATATTATTGAATGATGGTGTATGAATAATATTTATTCTATTATCAAATAGATGATGAAAATATAGTTGGATAAAGAAGGTTATTAATGGGTATACACTAAAGAACTAGGATGGAGGGGGTGTCCAGGAGGGAGGGGGTGTCCAGGTGGGAGGATGGGCGGGGGGTGTCCGGGAGGGGAGGGGGTGTCCAGGAGGGGAGGGGGCTGTCCAGGGGGTGGGAAGGGGGCTGTCCAGGGAAAGGGAGGGGGGCTGCAGGTGGAGTGGCGGGAGGGGGGTGTCCAGGGGGGGCTGTCTCGGGGAGGGGAGGGAGGGGGTTGTCCAGGAAGGAGGGGGTGTCCAGGAGGGGAGGGGGCTATCCAGGGGGTGGGAAGGGGGTTGTCCAGGGAAAGGGAGGGGTGCAAGGGAAGGGAGGGGGTGTTGTCCAGGGGTAGGGAGGGGGGCATTGATGTTAACCGGAGTGTCGAGGTAGATTAGAAAACATGATAAAAGACTATTTTGAATCTTTAACAAGATCACCATGTTGCCTTTAAATAGACTTTAATATCTTCATTTAGTCCATCAAAGACATGACTAAAAGCCTAAAAGATAAGACTGAAATTCACTCAAATGTAGGCTATAGAAGCCATGCATTCTGTGCCAGGTTTTTTCCAAAAGTTTCACCCAGGTGCTTAAAATAAGATGTTACAGTTCACTGTCTCAAGAGTGATGGTGTGGTTCCATCAATGGGGTTTTTGCCTCCGAACAAGAATGTCAGACAGTACCACTGGATTAAACAGCACTGATTCATAATTAGTTATGGTCTGAATGGCAGTGCAAACATCTTTTATGGCTAAGTTCTCGCATGTTTCCAGGAGGTGGGAAGGGGGATGTCCAGGAGGTGGGAAGGGGGATGTCCAGGGAAAGGGAGGGGGCTGCAAGGGGAGGGAGGGGGTGTCCATGAGAGAAGGGGGAGGCTGTCCAAGAGGTGGGAAGGGTGTCTAGGGAGGGGGTTGCAAGGGGAGGGAGGGGGTGTCCAGGAGGAGGGAGGGGGCTGCAGGTGGAGTGGTGGGAGGGGGTTGTCCAGGGGTAGGGAGGGGGCTGCAGGAGGGGTTGTCCAGGAGGAGGGACAAGGGTTGTTGGTGGAGTGGTGGGAGGGGGGCTCTCCAGAGGTAGGGAGGGGGTTGTCCAGGGGGCTGTCTCGGGGAGGGGAGGGAGGTGGGGTTTGGGTAATCACACTAAAGAACTAGGAGATCAAAAGAAAAATGAACTGATATGATCATGGCCTATCTAATTGTGTAGGTTCTCATCAGGCCCTCTCTAAAACTGAGAAATACAAAACAATATTTATAAGTCAATGAATCATGTTGAGCATCTTCTAAAATATTAATTCAATCCAAGGAAATATGGACATGTAAAGGTTGTAACAGGTAACAATTGACATTTTATTAATGTATTCTTTCATATTAATGTTAATTTATTTCATTATTGTATTACTAACATAATATTTGTTTTCTTATATAGGTGAAATCTTTTTCCTGAGTTCGAATGCTTTGTTCGACAACTAGTACCATGAACGACAATTTTTTAGAGCGAATCATGGATGCAAAAAGGATGAAACATTAATGTTTTTTAACTGTTTGTTGGATAATTGTAATTGTAACCAAATTAAATGTTGTTTGAAATGTATATAGCAGTGTGTTGTTTTGTATTCATGATTTCAAGTAAATGTATATAGCATTTTTGTTCTTTTGTACTTTGTGTGTAGGTGTTGTTTGTACTGTGTGCAAGTGTTGTCTCATGTGTGTAGGTATTGTGCAGGTTCTGAGTTTGCACAGGCAATTTGGCCTATATCAATGCTAATTAAGCGCTGATAAATGGATAATATATCAGAGCTCAAAATAGCGCTGATAAATAAAAATAGCGCTGATATATTACCCATTTATCAGTGCTAAAAATAGCGCTGATAAATACTACCTTTATCAGCGCTACGTTTAGTGATGATATAGGAGACCCCTTTATATTCGTTGAGATTAACGGCGCTTTTTTAGTGGTGTTAAAGGTCGTTTTTAGCGCTATTAGAAGCTCTATTTGTAGTAGTGATATGTCCAAATCTTTGGTTTCTTTGGACTTTGAAATTTAATTCGTTGAATCATATGTTGTATGGCTTAATCTTAACTACAGAATCATATCACATGTACTCTATATATATAAGTATGTGTTACTGGAATGAGTGAAATCGTCGTACGAATATCCCACCCACGTTTCGTCAACGATACATATCGTGGTTATCACATCTAGTGTTATCCTGCCTGCTGTGGTCATTTGGTGACATTTGGACCCAGTGAGCGGAAGAATTAAGACCCGTATGGAGGACACCAATCCCTTGACATTAGCTCTACTTAATTTAGATCGAATCATCTTACCACATTCGTGGTTATCAGGACAGACGAAGAAATGCCCGGAAAAGGATAAGTCGAACAGAGACGAAAGATTGTTTGGCCCTGCATCGGAGATTTGGCCGCCGGTGGCCCCGATCGCCTCTTCACCGTCCCGAAAGAAAGGCCGCATGTGTGAAGGCTGGGTCGGTTTCAGCGCTTCTACGGTAATTGAAAGCCAGCCCCCACGAGTCAACCGACGAAGCACTCCCCCGGGCATCGACATCGACCTGAAACGAACAGTGGATACTCATACCGATCTCGCCGGAAAATGCCGGAATATGATGGGAAGGAGACGCACCTCGGATCCAGCGCTCGTCCCGTCTCTGTGACGCCGCTTCACCGGGAATCTCGCCGTCGACCGTTCCAACTCGTCGCCGTTGGCCTCGCTCGAGGAATCCTCGCCGCTCGATGAGCCCGCCGGGGATAGGTCAGGGGTCTTGCCGAACCACGGCACGTCCTGATTCTCCGCATCGTCACGGATGCCGCCGAACCGTTCATCCGCGTAGATTTCGGGATCGAGATCATCGCTCCTCCGTCTCCGGCGGCCTCCGACCCCAATCGCGCCTCTCCCGCGACGGCAGCCGCGGGCGACGCAACGCAGGCAGAGGGATACCGCCGATCCGAGCATCGGGCCGGAGGCCTTCCACGGCGTGGGGGCGTGGCAGGAGCGGCAGAGGAGGCTCCTCCGGTGCCGCGCCACCAGGAAGTTGGCGCCGTGAACCCTCCCGTCGCAGCCCCGACACAGGCTCGCCTGGTCCGACTCGCAGTGCACCCTCGCCGGTGAGCCGCACAGCTCACAACTCTTCATTTCCAGCCTCGTTTTGTCGCTGCACATCAGTGACGGGGAAGCTGTGTAGAACGGAGAAGACGATGCGGGGAGCGCACGAAAACGCCCGGCCGGGGCCGTCTAATTATCCGTACGAAAATACCCTCAGTACGTTCGTCGAAACCGTGGGCGACCGCGAAGTTAACGGGACTGGAGGGGTATGACTGTAAATTAGGACAAAAAAAGGTACGGCTGCTGAATAATTTTCAGTTTGCGGTTCTGTTTATGATGCCGCCACGCGTGACGCGTCTCTGGTGGGTTTTTTCGTGGGGCGTGGCTTGGCAGCTTTTGCTCCTTTCTTATTAAAAAATAATTAATCTGTGTTCAAAATATAATGCCAGTCGTTGTATGATTGAGTGGCTCTGAAGCGATAAAAATCATTTTTTATTCATAATTTTTAATTAAATCAATACAAAATAGATCGAATATTTTGGTTTTACCCTATTGTTTTAATTTTATTATTCGGGGGTGGGATGAGTAATGACAGGGCAAACCACGTGGCCGGAGTGAATACAAAGTGATTTGGATTCTATAACGTGGCACGATCCGGTCCACTTGTTTCGGAAGGGGCGGGAACGCGTGACGGTGTGTTGAGTAGGTTTTTTTTTTTTTTTTTTTTACTTTTTTTGATTTTTTTTAAACGTAGTAAGTTAATTTTTTATTAAATACCGCTCGTCAAATGCCACCTTTGCACTAAAACAATATTTTTTTTTCTATTTTAATTATGTTTATATATATAAATAAAACTTAATGTTTCAACATAATTTATCTTTTATTCAAATACGTGACTTTGTTGTCCTATATAATATAAACTCTAAGACCGATATTAATGAAATTTTAAACATTACTTAAACATATAACTAATAGTTCAAAATAAAAATAATTTCTTAAAAAATCTCTGTGAAATTTTTTTTATAAGTTTTTTAATCCATCTACTTGAAACTTAAAAATGTTTCAAGTACGTAACATTGCCGACCTATATAATATAAAATATAAAACCGATATGAATGAAATTTTAAACATTGCTTAAACATATAACTAGTAGTCCAAAAGAAAAATAATTTCTTAAAAAATTTATGTGAAAATTTATTTATAAGGTTTCTAATCCACCTACTTGAAACTTAAAAAAGTTTCAAGTACGTGACTTTGTTGGACTATATAATATAAACTATAAGACCGATATGAATAAAATTTTAAGCATTGTTTAAACATATAACTAATAGTTCAAAATAAAAACAATTTCTTAAAAAATCTCTGTAAAAAATTATTTATAAGATTTTTAATCCACCTACTTGAAACTTAAAAATGTTTCAAGTACGTGACTTTGCTTACCTATATAATATAAACTATAAGACTGATATGATTGATACTATTATTTCATTATAGAATAGTTTATTAAAATATCACACAAAATTTAACCAAAAACCATGGCAAATGGAAGATGTTTTTGGGTTGGGGTTTAGGTTTGAGGGTTTAGGGTTTCGAATTTTGATATTAAGGTTTAAGAAACATGTTTATGGGTTAAGCGTTATGATTTTGGGTTTTGGAGTTTAGAAAACCGAGAAAAAAAGAAGAGATAACAACATTTACTTTACAATACGGGTTAAGTGTTCTACTTCTAAATTCATGAAATAAATTCTATTATCTAAGATTTTATTTAAGGAATAAGGAGAAAGCTATTTCTTTAAAGCAGTGATGTTTTTATGAAATAATTTTTATTATCTAAAATATTGGGTCTTGATTTTGGTTAAGACATATTTTGGAGGAGCTTTATGATTAACTAATTATGGATTGGATTAAGATAAACCATGTCGATTACTAATGATGTTTTAGGAATTTATCTAATTATCTGTATTGAATAACTTATGCTAATCATTATGATATTATTATTTCGTTATAGAATAGTTTATCAAAATATCACACAAAATTTAACCAAAAACCATGGCAAAGGGGAGATGCTTTTGGGTTGGGGTTTAGGTTTGGGGGTTTAAGGTTTCGAATTTTGATATTAAGGTTTAGGAAACATGTTTATGGGTTAAGTGTTATGATTTTGGGTTTTGGGGTTTGGAAAATTGAGGGGAAAAAAAGAGATAACAACATTTACTTTACAATATGGGTTAAGTGTTCTGATTCTGAATTCATGAAATAAATTCTATTATCTAAGATTTTATTTAAGGAATAAGGAGAAAGTTATTTCTTGAAAGCAAAGATGTTTTTATGATATAAGTTATATTATTTAAAATATTGGGTCTTGATTTTGGTTAAGACATATTTTGGAGGAGCTTTATGATTAACTAATATGAGAATGTCACAATGAAAACCGAGAAAAAAAGAAGAGATAACAACATTTACTTTACAATATGAGAATGTCACAATGAAGACAATACATCATTCTGGATGAGACTGTGAACTCGACCCAACAACGTTAGGGCACCGTTTCTGGTTATGACTTTTTTTATGACATATCGTGTATCGCAAACTCTGCCCTTGTTCTTGAGGTCAGTCCATCTCATTACTCATCCTACTGGCCTTCGGTCTCTCACGAGGACGTAACCGATTCATTTCAGGTAATTCTATCGGCTGACCTTCGGGCATTGAGAAATAACGATACTCCCCAATAGGTGTCCATGGTGCAGCACAACAGTTAGCAATGGTATCTATCCAGTACACTGGATCAACATATGCTTCCCATGATATGTTCACAGAGGCACATGTTGTGATGGCGTGTGTGCATGGAAACCGTAAAGTCTAAAAGTTTCCACATTGACATTGCCTTGTTTCCAGTAATACCACCATTTTTCACCGATGCGATTTGTGATGGGGTTTGAACGCTCTTGAACTTCAAATCGGGAGTCTTCTCGTCGAAAAGGCAGACATGATAATTAGAAGATTCTTCAATATTCTTTTCAATTTCTCGTTGAAAGTGTCTTCTGTATCTTAGACCCTGCTGTATTCTGTCCGATGCTAGTTTTTGTCTATCAACAAAGTACTTCACGCATCGATATAATGTCTCTTAGACTAGGGCGGTTATAGGTAGCCTGTGAAGCCCTTTGAAGACATCATTGATGCACTCCACAATGTTTGTCGTCATGTGTTCGTACCTCTTCCCCCCGTCATATGCCAATATCCATTTCTCTTTTGGAATTCGCATCATATAATCATAAATTTCTTGATTAGCCTGACAGATTTGTTCAAAATGTTCTTCAAACCGCCGTTGGTCCGACTCATATGCTACACAGAATAGATGATATTTCACATAAATTGATTTTATCTTTATGTTGAAATAGTAAAAAATAACGAATACAATACGTACCAAGCCTCGTGATTGCCTTCTTCATCGGTTCGTTGTGGAATTTTTTATGCACATTTTTAGTAATGTGTCTAATAAAGAACCGATGATGTGCATTTCGGTATCTCCATGTATCAGGATCCGCATTGATTGCCTCATTAATTGCCCGGTGGTGATCAGATATCAAACAAACACCTCGAATGTTGGTGAAATGGTTGCTGATACATGTCAGAAACCAACTCCATGATTCATAGTTTTCTTTCTCTACAATGGTAATGGCAAGCGGAAGAGGTGAACGGTTTCCATCTTGGGTTGCCACAATCAACAATACGCCCTTGTATTTTCCATACATAAACGTTCCATCGATCTGAATAAACTGTTTGTTGAAACGAAATGCAGAGATACAGGGAAAGAATGCCCAGAACAACTGATGAAATAGAACTCGAGATGGATCAACTCAGTTATCGTGAGACACATGTTCGTTTGTATCAAGATGGAAGACAACTTGGTTATGATGCCTCGGTATGGCTAGCAATTGAAGCAACACCCGATATGAGTCATCCTAGTCACCATAGACCTTCATAATTGCCTTCTGTTTCGCCATCCATACCTTATTATAGGAAATCTTATAACCGAATGTCTGTTGAATCCTCTCTTGCACAAGGGCTATTGAAACATTTTGACATGTCCTAATCATCTCAACAACAATAGATGACACAAATTTTGCATCAAATGAGGTATGATCTTGTGTGAGGCTTGGCTGAATGCAAGTATGAGCCACCTCAATCCTTGAGATTCTCCAACCTCCAAATGTAATGTCTGAAATCTCCCTCAAGTGAAATCTACAATCATCCTCATACTTCTCACACCGTATGACATATTTACTACAACATGATTCGTGAACTATATAGCTACAATGCCTCTCAATATGAAATCTCTTTAGTGTGCTTTTTAATGCATCTTTACTTGGAAAATTCCTTCCAATATATAAGGTTTTGTCCAGCTCACTAAACCTATTTGGTACAACTCTAGGGAACTCAGTTGCTGGTGTGAGAACATTATTGTCGAATTCAGGCACACGTGTCATTGCTTCTGACCAAGATGAAATGAGTGGTGGATGATTTATTGTAGGTCGAGATTGATGTACAGCTAATGCATTTCTCAAAACCTCCTTCCTAACTTCAGCTGATCCCTCCTCATCAGTATTGTTGTCACCATCTGATCTATCATTACAAAACTTCTCATCGGAAGTCAGATTGACATGTATATCTAGGAGATCATCTAGGTTGTCCTCTTATGCCGCATCATTTGAAATAGGCTCAATTTTATGGGGTGGATTGTCTTTAACCACTCTTGTAATTCTACGTCTTCGTACAACTGGACGTTATTGTTATACAGTAGCAACATCAAATGTATAACTCCATCATGGTACCATCTGACCGTTGAGAAAATAAATTAATTGCTTGGACCCACTGCGCATCAGCAACCAACGGACAAGCTAGATGCCACAGTGTTGCCAAAAATTGCAAATGTCTATAACTCATAGACTTGATCTCTTGATCGGGTCCCAAATTTAAGGAATCACGTATCCTCTCTTGAAGGTCACTTATGGTTACACCATCAGCTACACTAACCACCGTTATTGGTTGTGTACTATAAGAAGCTCATTGCTCAGTTTGAATAACCTCCCCATAGCAATACACATAGGCAAACATGACTCACTATGTCAAAAATGTTTATTTTGTCAGAATTATGATATTGTAACAAATATTAATAGTTAATTATAATTAACTAATCATATGTATTCATTTTTAATCCTAAGTTATCATTAATTAGTCTATAACTAGTCATTACTAATAGTAAGTATTATTTCTAAACTATATATAACTAATTAAACTACTTAAACAGATTTATTTACTAATAATAACTTTCAGTCATTAATGATTTTGTCCTTATTTCATTCTATATCATCATAATTATCATTTTATCATTGATAAATATACTAATTCAATTTATTTTTTCTTAGATATTTTAGTAGTTTATAAAGAAAATATGAATCATCTTAAGCATATCCCTCAGGAGTGTCAAACCAGGAGTGCAGTAAGGCCCGTTGTCGTGTATCAAGATACCCTGGGTCAAGCCCAAAACTCCTTGTCATAGTTTTCACTCCTAGGTACATCTGTGCCCAAGCCACATCTACTTGTTTGTATCCAGACAAGGATTTGATTGCTTAGATAACCACATAATCTTTAAGCTACCAAAATTTCACAATACTTAATCCTAAGTTAATCCTAAGTTAAGCCTAAGTTAATCCCAAGTTAATCATAAGTTAATCCTAAGTTAAGCCTAAGTTAATCCTAAGTTAATTTTAAGTTAATCCTAAGTTAATATATACTACTAACAATAATTATTTCAAACTATATATAACTAATTACAAAACCCAATAAACAAAATTTTAAGAACTACTTAAACTACTTAAAAAATGAAATATTTAAAACTAAAAATAATTCAATTAAATAAATAAAAAACATTAAATTAAATAAATAAAAATACCTCTAAATGATGCTTCACAAAAACCGGCATAGAAAATGGATTTTTAAGAGAGAGACAGAGAGAATTTAGGAGAGATGGAGGCAAGAATTGAGTGAGGAGAAGGTGGGGGGGGGGGGCTGCCCTTTTATAGGGAGTTGAGGCCAAGGCAACATCGCCGATGCTGCCTTTCGCCTCTCGGTAAGGTCAAAGGCGGCATCATCAGTGCTGCCTTTGGCCTTACCCAGAGGCGAAAGGCGACACCCCCCCCGTCGCCTGTCATCGATCTGGGACAAAGGTGGCACGAGAGAGAAAAGGCGGCATCGGAGATGCCACCTTTGTAGCATAATTTGAAAAAAATTTAACCTATGAAGTTTTAATTTTTTTTTCAGAAAACATATAAAAAAACTCGTGTGTTGAGTGCTGGGGGGTTTTGGGGTTCCACGCTGGCGCAGCGAACCATCCATTTGTTAATTGGTGGGTCAGTTCATGGGTGTAAAAATTCTCTCTCTATTGATATTTTGATTCCAAACTAGATTTTTTTTAATAAAAAAATATTCATAAATTGATTTATCAAAATACACTCTTTTTAGGTACAGGGCAACACCCACTTTTTTATTAAGGAAATAAAGTTACATTTTTCAATTGGATTGAGAAGTAACCTTTTATATGACATAAGTGTTTTAAAGGACCCATTACAATTTTTGATGTCTCAAAGGCGCAAAGGCCTGAAAGGTTATACATGCCCCTTTAAGGTTCTAAGTGACCCGTATACATCATGTCATGTCTTCATTCATAGGGCACTCCCTCCCTTTGCCAATAATCATCGTACGCATATATAAATATATTTAAAAATTATTGATTACACATATCAAAAGATATATATATATATATATATATATATATTGTATTTTTACATATGTACGTCCAAACATTGTAAATCTACTGTACATAATGGCACCCCAAATTGTGCGGTAAAAATTTACAGTATATTTTATGTATACACTACATGTATCAATTAATTTTTCTATATTGGCATATAGATAAAGATATGTAAAAATTAACAACTATACAAACATTTTAAAACTATATAAACACATATATAAAAATATAAAAAATAATGAGTGTTTACATGTAGACATATATGTATGTCTTACTATATACATAAATACATACGTATATACGAATATGTACGTTCATACGTGAAGTTCCAAAGGATCGTAAAACAAATTAGAGGGAGATTGAATCAGTTGTTACCTTTTTACAAATTTCAATTTAAGTAAATTTAGCCCAAACAACTTGTTAGAGTTGTTTTCTTATAATCTTTTAACAAACTCACATGTATACAGAAATAGGAAAGTAAACAGAGCACACACGATTTACATGGTTCGACCTCAATGCGAGAACCTACATTATTGTTATATCCACTCTTGTGGGTCAATGAAAATTCAATATTATCAAGAAATGAATACAACTAGTGTCAACTCTTGTTATACACCACCTATCTTATGATAGAAATGATTATACTAGCTCTCGTCAGTTTATAAAATTTTTCTTACAACAATTTGAGCCAAAAAAAAATATGTAACTTGTTCAATATGCTTCACAAGGATTCCTCTAGAAACTCTGTCTAGTGTAGCTAAGCTCGACGACCCTCAGTCTGATACACCACTTTTGAATTTTCACCTAAATCAAACAACTTCTCAAGAGTTTTTTCAAATACCCAATCCAGTAAACTGGACTTGCCTCAGTTCGATCTTCTAATCAAAATACAATGTCCAGAAAAACTCTTCTTCAATTCGAAACAACTTCAGTTGTCAAAATCATTTATGACACTAATTCTGTAGAGCTTCATCTCTTTTCACGGGTGAACAATATTGAAGTACAATATACATTCCCCTCTATTTATAAGTGCTCCAAAATTGGTAAAGGCAGAAAGCCAATTTAGTTTTCCCACTAACTCAAATTCTAAAAACTTCAAATTTCATGTTCATTTGAGCTTCATGTTTGACTGTTTCAACTCTTCTCAACTCTTCTGGTGACTTCTTGAAAATTCTTGAATCTTCACAACTTTTCTTGAATTACAAACCCTCAGTTTTAAAATGATGATTCAGGGAACTATTCATCAGTCTAGTCCTCTTGAATCAATTGAAACAAAATAACTTGAACTATTAGAAATAATAATAATATTTTTTTAGTGAAATTTTTCAGCAAACAACCTTTCTGCATCAAACAAATTTTCTTCATCAAACTACTTTTCTTTCGCAAAAAAGTTTTATTCACTAAAATTTTTTTTCTCACCAAATAATTTTTTCATACCAAACAACTTTTTCTCAGGAAACAACTTTTTCTTAGCAATTTTTCTCAGCAAACAACTTTTTTATAACAAACAACTTTTTCACAACAAACAAAATCTTCTCGTTAAACAAGTTTTTTGTAGCATGCAACTTTTTCACAAAAAACAACCTTTTCTCAACAAACAACTTATTTTCAGCAAACAACCTTTTCTTAGCTAATGACTTTTTTGCAGTAAAAAACTTTTTCTAAGCAAACAACCTTTTCCCAGAAAACAATGTTTTCTCAGAAAACACCTTTACTTTACCAAAGCAAACAACTTTTTATTCCCTCAAACTTTAAAAGATTCATACTTCCTGTCTTCTGATAACTTTTTCATCTGGTGCTTCTTGGTTTGATGATCTACGTTCAAAGAACTTGTGACCAGAGAACTACAACTTCTCCCTTTCTTCAACAGCTTATATCATGAGAGTTTTCATCATGTTGAGAACTTTAAGATTAGAAAAACATCGCCCGACTTATTTTGAAAAGTTTTACAACTTCCCATCAATAACTTTTAAGCTTACTTCTTTTCAAAAACCTCAAACTCAACAACTTCTTCATCCGATGAACTGAGTCTGATGGATCATTTGATCGAAAAAACTTTGTAAAAACACTTTCTATTTCTAAATTCTCAGAAACTTCTCCCCAAGAAAGTTATAAACTTCCAGTAACACATCTTTGACCTGATTTAGAAAAATATTCTTTTACAAAAAAATTAATTGTTAACAAATACAAAACTTTGTAAAAGAAAAACAACACAAAAGATCTTCAATATCACATTTTTTATTTGTTGAAAAATCTTGTTAATTTTTTTAACTCACCTTTTTCAAACATTCAGACTTTTTCACGACTCATTTTTGTAAACAACTCAAGTTTTTTACTTTTTTCCAAAACACTGGCTTTCTCAAAAAGATAGTGTCCTGACACCACACTACTGGATAAAGTAATGTTTTTGAAGGAATTTCATCCCTCGATGACAAGAAAATTTATGGGCATGTTATGATAAACTTTCCATCACTTTTATCTTGTCCTCTTACTTTGTTTTCTCTCCTATATTTTATAATAACCAGGATTTCATATTAATTTAAGTAGGAAAAGTACTTCACTCTCCCTTGTAGGATAAAGTTGTAAAAATTATCTCCCTTTTTCAACACAATCCAAACCATAGTGGGGGTGGGGGATTTCCTTAATATGTTTAAGAAGTCTTTGGTGGAGGCTGAACATGAAGTTTCAGCCTCAATTTCACAAATCTCTCCTTTGGCATTACTTTTATAAAGATAGCAACAATTTGATATTTTGTAGAAATGTATTCTGACAAAACTTTTCCACTAGTAAATTTTTCTTTTATGAAGTGATGCTTGATATCAATATGTTTTGATCTTGAGTGTTCGACGGAATTTTTAGAATGATAAATTGCACTCTGATTATCGCAAAGTATCTTCAATGGTTTGGAAACTTCAACTTTCAAATCTTCCAAGTGAACTTTCATCCACAAAATTTGAGTACACGCCTATGTAACAATAACATATTCTGATTTTTTTGCACTCAAAGTTACTGAACTATGTTTCTTACTATGTCAACTCACACAACATTCTCCTAGGAAAAATGTTCCTCCTAAAGTTTATTTTCCGTCATTATAATCTCCATCCCAATCAACATCAGTATAACCATGAAAGCTCATATCACAAATTCTTTTGTACAATAGCCCATGTGAAGTTGTTTCTTTAACATATCTCAATATTCTCTTTGCTTCCAAAATATGAGATTCTTTTAGATCACTTTGATATCTGGCACACAAAGTCACAACATAAGAAATGTTAGGTCTTGAGGATGTGAGATACAGAAAACTTCCTATCAGCTTCTAAAAATATTTTCGATTCACACTTTTTTCAGTTTCATCTTTACTCAACTATGTGCTCACTGAAATAGGAGTTGAAACTTTATTAGATTATTCTATACCAAACTTATTTAACAATTTCCAAACATACTTTTCTTGAGATAGGAAAATGTATTTTTTCTTTTGTTAAACTTGTAAACCAATGAAGAATGTCAATTATCCCAACATTGATATCTCAAAATTCTTCTTCATTTCCTCTACAAATTCTTTACAAACTATTTCATTATCCCCAACAAAAAATATATCATCTATATGTTGGTTATGGGTGCAACGAAAGCATTGAACTAGAGGGAGATATATTAAAATTTCTTTTAATAATTATTATTTTAAACCAAGAGCAAGGATCTTGCACGTCAAGTTTATAATTAATTTATTTAATATCTAAAGAAATAAATACCTGGGGTTTGGAACTTTCTTCATTGATGATTGTTGATCATTCAAAAAGCCTTTCCAGATTGACTTCATTGCGCTTGTGAGGATCCAAGGGTAGAATCCATCTAGCGGTGGTCCACATGTGCTCCAATAGTCTCTAAGAAACACCACTCGTTCTTCAGGTGGTAACACGGTGAATCAAATGTCTTGCATTGTTTGTTTTTGATCGCTTGTTCTTCAGTTTTAAAGAAATTATCTCTTGGGTTTCTCATTCTTGAGAGGAAGAGAGTGTTGGATCTGAATCTACAGATTATACACAAGAGGGGGGGGGGGGTGAATTGTGTCTTTTCAAATTATCACGATCTCTTCGACTAAACAAGTTCTGTCCACTATGCTTTAACAGAATTAAATATGCAGCGGAAAAAGTAAAAGCATGAACAAAAGGATGTATAGTGGTTCGGGGAACAGAAGGCCCCTAGTCCACTCCACCAACGCTCAAATCCACGAGCTTGGCGATTTTCACTATCTGGTCCTCTTTTCCACAGACCTGTCTACAACTGAGTACAGGCAGTTGACACCTTTACAAACTTCAGGCTAACACATCCCTCTGGTTCAAACACGAACATACACATCTTAAAACGAGAAGCTGGTTACTCAGAATAAAAGAGTTTCAATAAAGAAAACTTTTCCAGTTGATCTCCACAATCGCAACAGAAAGCGATTGACAGTAGATAGATCGTCGTCTTCAGAAATATTGATCTGTAAGCCAAAACAGTTATGAGTCGATCCAGTTGTAATAGATATAAAGATAAAGTTCACAACTTCAGCATCAGTAGATTCACAACAGATAGTCGATGTAGAATACGTGAATCTTTTAACAAGATATTTCTTCTTCTTAAATAAAAGTTTGACGCTTCTCCTTAATTAGCAGAATTGAACGCCTTCACACAGTCTCTGTTTTTCATCTGTTGATGGAAAGATAGATTTTTTTTGTATCACGCACTTGACTGTATATATATATATGTATTCTGGTGTTTTCTAGAGAAAACATATATAGAACAATCTCAAAAAATCTCCAGCACATTTAGTTCCATAAAAATCGCCTTTTGATTCGCGATATTCAAAAATTTGAATTATCAGAGCAGTTGTAACTCCCCTGAAGAATCGGCATAAAAATCTCCATTTAAATCGATTTTTAAACTGCTGATAAAACGTCTTTGAATCAGTCAAAGTCGTACTTTAAATATAACTTTAGAATCGGATTGAAATCCGCCTATCAATCCGCTTGTTGACCGTTGTAAAAGAAATATCATCTGTCAAAAATATCCCGACGCCAAACGTAAGGATGAGACGTGGCCTCAAACGTAAGGTTCATTTCATGATCTCAAACGTAAGGTTCAGAACGTAGGGTTCATTTCAAACGTAGGGTTGATTTCAAACGTAGGGTTGATCATCCATACTTTCTTTTCAACATTCAAACGTATGATAAAAGATCCATACTTTTTCTTGATCCAACCTTTCTAAAAATGTATGGTTGTTTACAAAAGTAAGGTTGATGATACATACTTTTGAGAAACAAACGCAACGCTGAAAACTAACGTATGGTTCTCTTTCCATACTTTTCCAAACACACAAACGTAGGGTTCCTTCCTAACGTAAGGTTCTTCTTCCATACTTTTCTGAAAACACAAACGTAGGGTTCCTTCCAAACTTTTTCAACAACGCAAACGTAGGGTTCTTCTTCCATACTTTTTCAACAACGTAAGGTTCATTAACCATACGTTTCAAATAACGTAAGGTTCATTAACCATACGTTTCAAATAACGTAAGGTTCATTAACCATACGTTTCTTTTAACTCAAAAAGTAAGCTTTTCATCCATACGTTACGTTTGTCAATGTTGGGTATGAACAGTGTTTCCAGCACGCGCTAAAAATGATTCCGTGCCACAGTGATTCCAGCACGCGCTAAAACTGATTTCGCGCACTACAGTGTTTCCAGAATGTGCTAAAACTGATTTCGCGCACTACAGTGTTTCCAGAATGCGCTAAAATTGATTTCCGAATAAATGAAGTATGAATTCCCATTATATCAATAATAAAATAAATAAATAAATTCCTGCAAAATACTAAACGAAATAATTAGAAGATAATTAAGGGTATTTGTGAGCATCAAAATTATCATAAAGAGACAGAGTATTATTCCAAATAATCTCCCCCTTTAAATAACATTATTTCGTATTGTTGAAAACAGTACATTGCTCAACAATCTCCCCCTTTATGATGATCACAAAACCCATAAAATAATAGAACTAAGTTAATTGCAATTTTCATTGAAAAATTAGTTACATAAAATTTTAGAATTTTGAGAGGATAAAACAATATTTAATTACTTGTAAAATGACTTGTAAAATAAAATTTCTCCCCCATAAAATAAATGTTTAGCAGTATGTTTATCCAAAACCTCTATATATCCAAATCTCCCCAAGGGAAAAAAACTTAGATAAATGTAAATGTTATATGTAAATGTTGTGTTTATCCAAATTCTCCCCCTTTTTGTGATATCAAAAAGAATGAAAAATCATGTAATTTAACACATTTAGTATTGCACTGAACTAACAAGTAAATGCTATAATTAACTGTTTTAAGAATAAGTGACTCTGATATACTGGCATATTGCAATCATAAAACAGTAAGTAACAAAACGAGAAAGAATTAGGAAAATAATTTTCATTCACAAACAGTAATGTATATATGACAGTGATATACATATGAATCAAGGTTTTTGGACAAGGCAGGGAAAAGGTGACTATCTCCTCTGAATTGCAGTCTTGATCTCTGTAAATTGTTCTCTGAGTCTCTTCATCATCCCATCTCCCAGCTTGATGATGAGATCTCTGTTCTCTTGAGTCATATGAATATCTTCAATTAGATTAACTCTGAAAAACTCATGCATTCTTTCCTCTTTTTCAACAAAAACTGTCAGCTTCTCTGATAACTGATTCAAAAGAATCCTGATCAGTTGCTCTCCAGATGTCAATTGATCCACTAAGAACTTCTGATTATCCAGCAATACTGACAAAGGAGCACTATTACATTAAAGATCGTGTAATATTTCACTCATGTTTCTCATTGCTGCTGTAATTGCTTGAAATCATCGGATTAAATCAGGTGAAGTACCTGATCCACTAACAGTACTATTTGCAACAGATGCAAATTGATTCTCCATGAAAAGCTTTAAGTCAGACAAATCAGTTTTCTTTACCATCTCCGATTTTAACTTATCAACTGCATTCAGCATATCATCTTTAAACATATCAACTTCTTGTCTCAAAACTGTACACTCCTTCAGCTTCTGAAATTTAAACTTTTCTAAGGTCAAGACATTCTTGAGATTGACATTCTCAGATTCTAACTGAGATATTTTTATGTACAGCTCTGCAACTTCATCTTTTCTTGAATCAGAGGCACCCTGTGCTTGATTCACATGTCTAGATTCGGGTTGATGCAGCAGTGCAAGCGGTAATGAATCTGCATCTGATTGTTCTTTTTCCTTATCCTGACAAGGTTGATCCACTGAACTATCTTTTGAAGCTTGAAACTCTTCTACTGAAAAATCTTCCTGAAGTACCTCTGTATGAGCTTCAGAAGCATGCTCATCGCGAACGCCTGCATCCCTTACTTCCATTGGATTTTTAAGAACAATTTCTTCAGGTAATTCTTAAGGACGGGCCACTTCTTCACCAGACACTGCCTCCTTAATTTGTTCTTGTTGAAGTACAACTTCAACAGCCGCAGCAACAGATTGAGTTTCCCTGTGAGTTTCTTCTTGAGCTGCTGATTCCTCTATTGGTGCTGTGTGTTCAACAACAGCCTCTCTTACAAAAGCATAAGAAAATGTGAGCTCAGTTGATTTCATAGCAGGGGAAACAATCTCTTCATCAATAGACCTTTTTCTTTGTGATTTAAGTCCTTCTTGACTTCTCTCTTCCTCAACTTCTTCCATGTCAAAGCGAATTCTTCTTGCAACATTACTCACTCTGGATTCTGCTTGTCCCTCCTTGGACTTAGCCGGTTGAGCCTGTGCACTCTCTGAGTCTTCCTCAGCTCCTACAGGTAAAAGTTTTCCTTTAATGGTGCTCTAGAAGTATCCAATTTTTCTTAGGATTCCAGCATTGAAAACATTGCTGTGATGACATTTCACCCCAGCATCCACCAGTCTTATCATTCCTCTCTTGAACAATAATAGCGAGATAAATCTTCCATAAGGGAAAAAGGTCATCCTAGCTTCACTCTGACAGCAATAATTTAAATATCTTATCATGAATCGTGGGAAATTAAACTTAATGTCACACATTAGAAGGTACATTACATACATGTCAGGGTATAAGATTTTATCCATCTCAGCCATCCTTGGTGCTATTCCAGTTTGAACAAACTTGACCAAAATCTTTTGATCTGGCTCCAAATCCTTGATAAACATTTTCTTTATAACTTTGATTCCAAACAGAAAAGACATGATATCCTCAGATTTGTGCACAGAATCCCCAATATTCCATAAATCAAAATGAAAAACTCCTTCATGAGGGCAGTTAAGAATCTGGCCGATCTCTACAAACGAGATTGAAAAGTCTCTGTCTTCTATTTGAGCCAATAAACTATCCTCTGTATCTCCAAGACTGAACTGAACAGTTCTAAAGAAATGTCACATTTCTGCCTCATATAAAAACTCAGAACTTTCACTACTGAAAGTCTGTTCGAGATTCTGAAAAGATAACGCTTGCTTCAACAATAAATTTGTTTCAAACAGCCATTCTAAATCAATAACTTTACCTTGCAAGATTTTTCGACCAACCATCTTAGGTTTCTTTGCAGCACTGCTCTCGGCTTCATCTGCACGCTTAGTCTTTTCCATTTCTAAGATGATTTCTGAAGGTTCGTAAGACTTAGGGTTTGAAGATTCAGAAAAAGGGTTTCGAAGTAGAAGAGCGGTTTTTAGGTTTTCGAAAGGGTTTCTGTTAAGGTTAAGCGGGATAGAAGTCGAAACGGCTCTGAAAACCTTGATTCCCATGTAATCACTAATCATTACTTTTATTTAAAATAAATAAAATTACATACAGCGGGAAAGAAAAATATTAAATAGAATTAAAAAACAGAATAAGATTTTATAAAAATAGAAACTATTTAAAAATGAATAAACCTAACTCCCCCTTAATAAATTCAAACCTTGCAGTGGGAAGTGGTTTAGTAAAAATATCTGCTAATTGATTTTCTGTATTTATAAATTCTAAGAATATATCCTTTTTAAACACATGATCTCTTAAAAAATGATGTCTTATATCAATGTGCTTAGTTCTAGAATGACTAATGGGATTTTTTGAAATATTAATTGCACTAGTATTATCACATAAAATAGGTGTATTACTGAAATTCAATCCAAAGTCCATAAGAGTGTTTTTCATCCACAACACTTGTGCACAACAACTACCAGCAGACACATATTCTGCCTCGGTTATTGACAGGGCAACTGAGTGTTGTTTCTTACTAGACCATGACACTAAAGACTTTCCTAAAAAGTGACATGTTCCTGATGTACTCTTCCTATCTAATCTACAACTTCCAAAGTCAGCATCTGAGTATGAAATCAAATTAAAATCAGAGGTTTTTGGATAAAGAAGAGATTGATAAATAGTTCCTTTTAACTATCTAAAAATTCTTTTGATAGCAGTTAAATGGGATTCTTTGGGATTTTATTGAAATCTAGCACAAAGACATACTGAATACATTATATCTGGTCTACTAGCAGTAAGATATAACAAACTACCAATCATACCTCTATATAACTTGTTGTCCACTGATTTCCCAGTTTCATCCAAATCAAGTTTTATATTAGTACACATAGGAGTTGTAAATGGATTGCTGTTTTCAATTCCAAATTTCTTAAGTAAATCAGTAATGTATTTGCATTGATTTAAAACATTTCCAAAATCTTTTTGAAATATTTAAAGACCCAAAAAGAAATTTAATTCTCCCATCATACTCATTTCAAATTCTTCTTGCATTAATTCTGAAAATTCATAACAAATAATTTTATTAGTTGATCCAAAAATTACATCATCAACATAAATTTGAACCAACAAAACATTATTTTTCATAGTTTTCTTAAAGAGTGTTGGATTTTCCAATCCAATAGTGAAATCATTTTTCAAAAGAAAAGAACTTAATCTTTCGTACCAAGCTCTAGGTGCTTGTTTAAGGACATAAAGAGCTTTAGTATGTTTGAAAACAGAATCTGGTTTTTGAGAATTTTCAAAACCTGTAGGTTGCTCAACATAAACTTCCTCCATTAAATAACCATTTAAAAAGGCAGATTTAACATCCATCTGAAATAATTTAAAATTCATATAAGATGCATAGGCTAAAAGAATTCTAATGACTTCTAACCTAGCTACAGGTGCAAAAGTCTCATCATAATCTATTTCTTCTTCTTGATTATATCCTTTAGCTACTAATCTTGCTTTATTTCTAGTTATTATGCCTTGATCATCTTGTTTATTCCTAAAGACCCATTTGGTTCCTATTACTGGATAATCCTGTGGTCTTTCAACTAACTCCCAAACCTTATTTCTTTTGAACTGGTTCAATTCATCTTACATTGCTATTACCCATCTTTCATCATCTAAGACTTATTCTATAGTCTTAGGTTCTTGTTGGGACAGGAAGGCAGAGAATTCCACTAGATTTCCAAGGTTTCTTCTAGTTTGAATACCAGTCTCTAAGTCACCTATCACAGATTCTAAAGGGTGATTCTTTAAGGTTCTAGACTGTCTAGTTAAAACATTCAAAGGTTCTTCAGTATCATGTTCTTCTGAACTGGACTGAATTTCTTTTATATCTTTTTCAAAATCATCCTTTAAATTCTCAAGTCTCATATTATCATTAGAATCAGGTACATCTATTTGATCTATTCTTTTCTCAAAGGTATCAGATTCATCAAATTTCACATGAACTGATTCTTCAACAATCCTTGACTTTTTATTATAGACTCTATAAGCTTTGGAGGTAGCAGAATATCCTAAGAAAATACCTTCATCAGATTTTGGATCAAATTTATCAAGATTATCTTTGGTATTCAAGATGTAAACTTTGCATCCAAAAACTTTAAAGTAATTTACTTTAGGTTTTCTGTTATTCCATAGTTCATAGGGTGTCTTTTTCAAAATAGGTCTTATTAAAACTCTATTAATTATATAATAAGCTGTATTTACAGCTTCTGCCCAGAAATATATAGAGAGACTATATTTATTCAACATAGTTCTAGACATTTCTTGAATTGTTCTATTTCTTCTTTCTACAATCCCATTCTGTTGAGGTGTTCTTGGTGCAGAGAAAGTATGTTTAATACCCATGTTTGAGCAAAGTGAATTGAATTCCTGATTCTCAAATTCTCCACCATGATCACTTCTTAATGAGATTATATTAAAACCTTTTCCATTTTGAATAGTTTTGCAGAAACTTTCAAATAAATTAAAAGCTTCACTTTTAAATTTCAAAAAGAAAATGCAAGTAAATCTAGAATAATCATCAACTAACACATAAACATATAATTTACCAGCTAAACTTTCTACTCTTGAAGGTCCAAAAAAATCCATATGAATAAGTTCTAGAGGTTTAGTTGTAGCAACTTTATTAACAGATTTGAATGATGACTTGTGTTGCTTGCCAAGTTGACATGCATCACAAAATCTGTCATTTTCAAATTTGAGACTAGGCAAATCAGAAACTAGATGTTTCTTAGATAATTTATGTAAAGCATATATATTACAATGACCAAGTCTCCTATGCTAGATCCAGGATTCACTTAATTTTGCAGTTAAGCAGTTTACTTGTTGTTTACACAAGGAATATAAATACAAAGTATAAACATTATCAGTTCTCGGTGCTCTAAATGTAAACAGTTTATCTTTAGAAACAGTACAACTATTGTTAGTAAAATCAACAATGTATCCATCATCACAGAGTTGAGATATACTTATCAGATTGTGTTTTAACCCTTGTACATAAAGTACTTTGTTGATTGAGACTGCCTTTGGATCTCCAACTGTTCCAATGCCAATAATCTTTCCTTTGGCATTGTCACCAAAGGTGACAAATCCTCCTTCCTTTCGAGTAAGTGAAGAAAAATTAGCTGAATTTCCACTCATGTGTCTTGAGCAGCCACTGTCCATGTACCATATTTCTTTTCTACTTTGGTGACCTTCTTCCTGCAAAGACATTCAAACAAATTGCTTTGGTACCCATATTTTGTTGGGTCCAGGAGTGTTAGCTAGCAGTGATCTAGGTATCCAAATTTGCTTTATTTTCTTAAAATTGGTTGAATCATATAGATCACTTGAAATGTAAGATTTCTTAATACCACATATTTGAGGTTGTCTTAGAAAACAATTTTTAGCTATATGTCCCTTTGTTCCACAGAAGTTACAGATAACCTTTTTAGTGCTAGGAACAAAATAGTTTTTATATAACTTAGGTTTTTCTCCTTTACTGCCAATTCCAAATCTTTCCTTTTTAATTACAGTTTTTCAAAGTATTTCATTTAAGTTGTTTTCTACTTTTGTAAAAACTAATTCAGCCTTTTTGTAAGATTCTACTTCATCATGCAGTGTTTTTATTTTTGATTCAAAATTAATTTTATTAGTGTTAACAGAATTGTATTTATCAGTTAATTCCCTATGTTGTTTTAGCAATGTATTTCTTTCATCTGAAACAACTTTATGCATGTTCTTTATGGATTTATATTTTTTAAATAATGAGTCATATCTTTCTTCAAGCATATTGCAGTAAGCTGCAAGTTTTCTATTTGAGTAGCTTGATTCAGAATTTGATTCATTATTTGAGTTAGAGGAGTAATATGAGTGTACCTCATTAGTTTCAGCCATGAAACACATATTTGCTTTTAGATTGACTTCCTCTTTCTCTGAGCTTGATTCAGAATAGCTACTAGAGTCTTCAGAAACACTCCAAGTAGCTTTCATAGCTTTTTTTTCTTTCCGCCCATAGTCATTTATTTTGAAGAATTTCTTCTTCTTTGCATCTTTCAATTTTGGACAATCTGGTCTGATATGTCCCATATTTTTGCATTCATAACATCTCACTTCCTTACTATCTTTCTTAAAGGATTTCTTGAAGTCTTTCTTCTTACTGTAGAACTTTCTGAATTTTCTGGCTAGCTGGGCCAGTTCTTCATCTGAATTTGATGAATCAGAACTTTCTGATTTAGCACTGACTTCTTTGTTCTTCATCTTTATATTCTTTTGTTGGGAAGTTACTTTCAAAGCAGTATCTTCCTTTTTGATGTAGACTTTATGTTCATTTGCCTCATCTTGCATTTCAGCTTCGTACATCATCAATGTACCAATCATCTCTCTCATAGTTAGATCCTTGACAGAAGTTGATTGTCTGATTGCTGCAGAAATTCCATTCCATCGAGTAGGAAGTACTCTTAATACTTTTAATGCTTGATCAGCCTGCTTGATAGGTTCCCCTAGAGCTGTTATATTATTGACAATTTCTGTCAATATCCCATTCATCTGAGTTATGCTTTCTCCTTCAATCATTCTGAAAGTATCAAATTTTAACTTAGCAGTTGCATATCTCATTTGTCTCACATTATCTGTTCCTTCGTATGCCACAACTATTGTTTGCCACATTTCATATGCAGTCGGGCATTGAGACACTCTATTAAATTCATCTAGTCCTAGACCACAGATGATTGCATTCATAGCTTTTGAATTCATATCATACTCAGCCTCTGTAGCAGCACTCCATGTATCAGGATTTTCAGGAATTTCATAAGGAGTCAGAATCTTTGAATAGAATTTATATCCAAGATTTTTCAGATATATAATCATGCGTGATTTCCAGCAACCATATTTATCTCTATTAAAATATGGTGCTCTGACCATTGACATTCCCTCTCTTGTATCAACCATGATACTTTTTTGTATAATCTTTAAATACTTCTAGCTTGATAAGGATTTAGCAAAAAGAAGCTCCTCCTATGATACCAATTGTTGGATCTGAATCTAAAGATTATACACAAGAGGGGGGTGAATTGTGTCTTTTCAAATTATCACGATCTCTTCGACTAAACAAGTTCTATCCAATATGCTTTAACAGAATTAAATATGCAGCGGAAAAAGAAAAAGCATGAACAAAAGGATGTATAGTGGTTCGGGGAACAGAAGGCCCCTAGTCCACTCCACCAACGCTCAAATCCAAGAGCTTGGCGATTTTCACTATCTGGACCTCTTTTCCACAGACCTGTCTACAACTGAGTATAGGCAGTTGACACCTTTACAAACTTCAGGCTAACACAGCCCTCTGGTTCAAACACGAACCTACACAGCTTAAAACGAGAAGCTGGTTACTCAGAATAAAAGAGTTTCAATAAAGAAAACTTTTCCAGTTGATCTCCACAATCGCAACAGAAAGTGATTGACAGTAGAATTGATCGCCTTCACACAGTCTCTGTTTTTCATCTGTTGATGGAAAGATAGATTTTTTTTTCGTATCACGCACTTGAATGTATATATATATGTATTCTGGTGTTTTCTAGAGAAAACATATATAGAACAATCTCACAAAATCTCCAACACATTTAGTTCCATAAAAATCGCCTTCTGATTCGCGATATTAAAAAATTTGAATTATCAGAGCAGTTGTAACTCCCCTGAAGAATCGGCATAAAAAGCTCCATTTAAATCGATTTTTAAACTGCTGATAAAACGTCTTTGAATTAGTCAAAGTCGTACTTTAAATATAACTTTAGAATCGGCTTGAAATCCGACTATCAATCCGCTTGTTGACCATTGTAAAAGAAATATCATCTGTCAAAAATATCCCGACGCCAAACGTAAGGTTGAGACGTGGCCTCAAACGTAAGGTTCATTTCATGATCTCAAACGTATGGTTTAGAACGTAGGGTTCATTTCAAACGTAGGGTTGATTTCAAACGTAGGGTTGATCATCCATACTTTCTTTTCAACATTCAAACGTATGATAAAAGATCCATACTTTTTCTTGATCCAACCTTTCTAAAAATGTATGGTTGTTTACAAAAGTAAGGTTGATGATCCATACTTTTGAGAAACAAACGCAGCGCTGAAAACTAACGTACAGTTCTCTTTCCATACTTTTCCAAACACACAAATGTAGGGTTCCTTCCTAACGTAAGGTTCTTCTTCCATACTTTTCTGAAAACACAAACGTAGGGTTCCTTCCAAACTTTTTCAACAATGCAAACGTAGGGTTCTTCTTCCATATCTTTTCAACAACGTAAGGTTCATTAACCATACGTTTCAAATAACGTAAGGTTCATTAACCATACGTTTCAAATAATGTAAGGTTCATTAACCATACGTTTCCTTTAACTCAAAAAGTAAGCTTTTCATCCACACGTTACGTTTGTCAACGTAGGGTATGAACAGTGTTTCCAGCACGTGCTAAAACTGATTCCATGCCACAGTGATTCCAGCACGCGCTAAAACTGATTTCGCGCACTACAGTGTTTCCAGAATGCGCTAAAACTGATTTCGCGCACTACAGTGTTTCCAGAATGCGCTAAAACTGATTTCCGAATAAATGAAGTATGAATTCCCGTTATATCAATAATAAAATAAATAAATAAATTCCTGCAAAATACTAAATGAAATAATTAGAAGATAATTAAGGGTATTTGTGAGCATCAAAATTATCATAAAGAGACAGAGTATTATTCCAAATAATCTCCCCCTTTAAATAACATTATTTCGTATTGTTGAAAACAGTACATTGCTCAACAGAGAGAAAGAGAAGTCAAGAGAGAATTCATTGTGAACAATAATTATTTATTCCCAAACATGGAATTGGTTTCAAATTGATTTAAAATGCTTTAGACAATAGACATAACCGTTTATTTATAGAGCTGAGATTTCAGTTACAAAATTTAATTGCATAACAACCATTAAATATAATTATAACCATTAATGAAATCTCATTCAACATAATAATAATAATAATAATAATAATAATAATAATAATAATATTTTCTAGTGCACCAACTTGCGCAAAATGGATAAATAATATTTACCAGCTCGTAATTAATTATTTTATCACCGAACACGGTCTTGGTCCATTGGAACTCCTCTTGAATTTATTGAACACCCAAATAAATATTTTTTTCACTTAAATATATATTTTATTCACAAATTAGTAAATAAATATTTATTAAATATTTAATAAAATAAATAAATATATTTTATTCAAAATGCGGTGAAGAAATATTTATTTAATTTATGCGATCAATATAACTTGAATAAAATTATTTCTTAGTCTTAAGAATAATATTTATTACATTAATTAAATTCAAATAGAATTTAATTGAGACCAATAGAAACACTTAGTGTGTGACCCTATAGGATTCTTTCTCATTGGTATTAGGCAGGCTTGCCTAAAGTCCAAGATTACTATCTAGCAACAGGTCAAGGCACCGAAGAAAAATAATTTGAAGTAGCAACAACGACAACCAAATATGAATGCTTATTGTGTAATATAATCCTTTTTTACAATATCTCATCAATCAGGTTGCATGACAGTGTCATCAATCTATATGCTTGATACATCATTTTTTGACTATCTGAAATAGACTCATCATTACACCATGGCCATGAAATTCAGGGTGACGGTTTTATTTCAATCAAAGGGTCGATATATCAACTTCCATAAGGATAAAAGAGGCAAATCCTTCCTTGACTTATTTATTAATAACATGTCATTCATGATGCATCCAATGTACCCTACTTCCCGCCAACATATGGCATGGTGGTTTTCATCAAAAAATATAAGTGCACGAGTCATGGCATGTATTAATGATAATCTTAAAGTCTAAGGACCACTACACATGCTCGTAGATAGAAATATCTAATGGCACCAAAACATGTAGAATTTCTACTAGCAGGTCTGTTCTTATAATTTCCCATCTTAATGATTACCAAGTGCGAACTTCATGAGAAGAAGTCTCATATGCTTATGAGTACTTGCACCTGACAGTCTATATAATATGTTTCCCATCATATTATGTTATCCAATCATAGAACTATATTAAGAATATTTTCATAACAATTCATGGTTCTCATCATATCAGGGAACTGTTGTGACTTTATCAATGCATCAAATACTCTAGGACACCATTACATTAAATTCATGAAGAACAATGAACACTATGTAATAAGATGTTTAATTTAATATTTAATA
The DNA here is from genome assembly GCA_963277665.1 of Viscum album. Lineage (NCBI taxonomy): Eukaryota > Viridiplantae > Streptophyta > Magnoliopsida > Santalales > Viscaceae > Viscum > Viscum album. Next base: position 1,680,092,304 of record OY728133.1, read on the forward strand.
CATAAAATATTCATGTAATAAACATAGAAATAGTTGGTTCTAGGAAACCAACTCTAAAAAACTCCCACTTGGACTAGATCCAACTGTCTACAACTTTTAGTCTGCTAGACCTCACATGATAATCATGTTTCTATAGAGTCAAGGATTTAGTTAATGGGTCCGCCAAATTGTATTCCATGGAAATATTTCTCACTTTGAACTCACATTTATGAGAAAAATCCCTCAAGATATGATACTTCCAAAGTATGTGTTTCCTCCACTGATGTGACATTATCTATTTTGCGAGAGTCATCGCTGTAGTATTATCACAATAGAGTGTGATGAGATCTTTAATGTTAGGCACCACATCAAACTCCTGGAAAAAATTTCTCATCAAAACTACTTCTTTAGTTGCCTCAGAAGCCACAATATACTTGGAATCTACTATAGAATCTTCAACCACAGCCTGCTTTGAGCTCTTCCAACTCACAACATCTCCATTCAAAGTAAAGATGTGTAACGACCCAAACTTTCATTAATGAAAATTCTTCTTGATCTAATTAAATGTATTATTATGTAAAATGGATATATAAAACTTATTCACTTCCTTGGTTTTATGTTTTTGGATTTTGAAATACCGTTAAGAATTGTTACCGTTGCTAATATAGTCATTGAACAATGATAACAAGATTAGTATAAATATAGGTCTTTAACAAATCCAATTTACTCAGACAAAGAAAGCAATGACCCCATCCAGTATAATTGCTCCATACGAAGCCCATTTGTCAGAGCTTAGAAACGAGGTGGCATCACTGGGCTTCTCTCTTGACTAAGCCCAAGATGAGCTTCAACACATTAAGCTTGAGTGGAACTGCCTATGGGAGAAGTGGAAGTTGATAGAGATTACCACCCGAGTGATGTTATCCGAGCCTCCCCAAGAGTCTGTCACCATCACACACCTTACCCTTAGGTTTTATGCGGGTGTTAAAAGGGGTTATATAACAAGATCCTAGCACTATGATTATGTGCATTATTTTTTGTATAGAATAAATAATATACATTCATTTTATTATTGTTACTTTGTAAATAGTTTTTAAATAATAAATAGTATTTTTAGTTAATATTCAATTAAAAAAATATATTTGGATAAATTAATGGATTTTTAAATTAAATAATATTTTAATAAAATATTATTACTAAATTAATTTTTATTAAATATAAATTATTGTATAATTTTTATGAATACAATTGTAATTTCTATTAAGGTTTTAAAGTTGTTTTTATCAAAACCCATGAATTTTTTATAAATGTTGGTTTTTATTTAAAAAAAAAACTTACATATTTAGAAAATTATTTAGATAAAATTAATATTATTTTTGGATTCAGGATGTCGAAATTATCTAATGGTGAATTTTTCATAATTTTATGAGACAATCGAATTTTTGGGTAAAAATTAAATACCATTTAATTATATAATATGTTTTATGACATCATAATGACCTAGTAGTGATGTAATAAAATACTATAAATGGTATTTTTGGCAAATATATGGTTTACCATTAAAATAATTTGATTTTAGGTTTGTTTGATTTATTTTACAAAGCTTTAGTGGACCCTCCAAGGCTTATTAAATATTTTAACCTTTTAAAATGTTTTCCTTGAGAGTGTGACTCATCTACACATAATCAAACCTAATATTTTAAGAAGTTCAGAAATTGGCCTTATAAAATAATTTTTTCCACTCCCATTTGGCAAAAATCATGAACAAAAACCATGGGATGGTTTGTGGTTTTTATTAGTTTAATGTGTGGTGTCTAAAACCTAAATAATAAAGAATTTCCCCCTTTTCTTATATAAACCCACCCAAGATCCCACTTATCTTTACTCAAAGACTTTGTAACTTGACCAAACTCTGCCCTTATCTCTCTAGAATCCTCACAAGGTGCCCTAAGCTCCCAAGAAGCATCTCTCAAGCCCCTTCCAAGCCTTTGGGATCACACTTCCAAGTAAGAGATTTCTTCCTTTCTCATTTTGTCCAAATTTATTTATATTGTTATACCCATTTATTTTCAATTACAAATGTTGGGGGTATGATTTCACACCTTCCCCATACTTCCATACTTATGTTTGAATAATTAGATACCCCTTTCTCTCTCATTAATGCCTCCCATGTCCACCTGTTACCATGCTGAAATTCCATAAGGAATTTCTCTCTTCTCATTTACATTCAAGCAATTATTTTTTATTATGAATCTAAATTCCATTAAATATTTTGGGACATGTATCTATATGACCCCCTTATGGTCCATTTTATATACATATGATGATATAACCCTTTCTCTCTCATCAACCATTTTTATGAATTCTTATGTCATGCTGTTATGCTGCCGAAATTGCCCCGTGATTCTCCAAGACAAAGTCATTGTGTAGTGAATACCATGCCCATTTCTCTATCAAGAGTATTCACATTTATGCACATTTAATTATTGATTATATATTTTCATGTATGTATTCTTCATTCCTTTATCATGGAATAAATGATGATGTTGAATGATTCCATGTTGTATGATCCATATTGCACACTTATGCATGAAATGAAATAATTAAGAAGGGTGCACCTGGATAGCACTCCAATGCATTGGGTAAAGAGAAGTATCATGATACGTAAAGTGAAATGAGGGTTTACTCATGATAATTCAAGTGCGATGAGGGTTTACTCATGCTCTATGTGCAATGAGGCTTGACTCATGCTAATATCATGTTAAATGTTGTTGCCACATTTCCAAGTTATGATAATCATGCTATATCATGCCTTTACGTTCATGTTTCTCTTATTCTCTATTTATATTCTTATTGCCTAACATGTATTGTATTTTTCATGTTATTCCTATTTTACTCCATTATTGGACTTTATAGATCACCCCTTTCTTATGCATATCCTCAGGTTATCCCATGTAATGCTAAGTACAGAGGAATGTGTGTGGTCATGTAAAAGAAGTTTTCAATAAAGATGTGTATTTAATGTTTTAAGTTGTTATGTAATGTTCCTAATCCCTAAAGACACTATAAATATCAATCTTCTATGTTGTATCAAGTGAAGGTTTTGTGTAATAAAATATTTTTAAGTGTTAAATAAAGAGCAAAGTTGTTATAGTTGGTATCAGAGCATAGGTTTATTTATTTTTGGGATTAGGATTAGAAAACCACAGTGAAAGCCTTAGGGATAAGACTAAGTATAATAAAAAACATCCCTAAATTTTGGTGAGTATTGAGTAGGTGGTTTATCAAGAAAATACATCCCTGTCTAGATACGAGTAGGTAGAGGCGTCTCTGGCACAAATGTATCTAGGGATGAAACCCAAAAACACCACTTTGAGCTAAAATCGAATGAGAATTGGTGCATGACAAAAAGCCTTACTACAATCTTGGTTACAACACTCTTTGGGGATATGATTTGGTAAATTCATAGGCTTAGTATAAACCATTGTTAAGGGAATTAAAAAAAAACCCCTAATAATATTTGTTGGGAAGTATATCATGGATAACATAGATTGAAGCCTATAAATTCATAAGTTAAGGAAATAAAAGTAATTTATAAGTTATCCCTTTTTGTATTTGTATTCTTATTTATGTGTTACCCCTAACATTCCTTTTATTCCAACCAATGGCCAGTAATAGAAGGACTTGGGCTAACAACCGATGCAAAGATCAATGTGATGACTGTTCTAATGAGATGCTCAATCCGATGGGAGAGGGAATTGTGAAATTTATCATGATAATCTCTCAATTAACTCATGTTTTGAATAGAAACATGGGTCAAGATGAATGTTCAACCCCCCCACCCCCTAAGAAATAACAAGTCTCTATCAAGAGCTTCATGAGACAAATACCTCCTACTTTTAATAAATCACATAATCCCTCAATTGCTGAGAAATGGATGAACTCCATTGAAAAGATCTTCTTCATCCTTCAATGTTCTGAACAAGAGAAGGTTCTTCTGGATACTTATCGTATGTAGGGTAAAGACGATCAATGGTGGACATTGATAAAAAATATGAAGCCAGAGGAGGAGATCGAGGCATTGGAATAGAATTATTTCCAGAAATTGTTTTCGATAAATATTTTCCCCACACCCTCCGACTTAAGATGGAAAGGGACTTCCTTGCCCTCAAGAAAAAAGGTGACGAATCCATCAGAGCATATGAGGAAAACTTCACAAGGCTTACACGATAAACCTCTAGTTTTTTCATTACCCCCAAATGCAAGGTTGACCGCTTCTTTGGTGGGATAAAACCTACCCTATAGAAAGCCCTGAAAATCCGTAACTTCGAGAGCTATGAGGAAAATGTCTGATGTGCCCTCAAGGTCAAAATGGAGATCAGAGAATCTCAAGGGTATCATGGGGATAAAAAGAATAAGGTAGACTTTAATTCTGGTATTCTGATGGATAAATCCAACAGTGCTAAGAAAACCCAGCACCCCACTTGACAAAGGTTTAGAAAGAAGCACCCCAAAAATTTTCTAGAGGGGATGAGGAAATGATTTTGGTGTGGAAGAGAAGAGAACCTGTCCATTAACCGTTGACAAGAAAAACCAATGGCTGTGATAGAGGATAGGAATGCTACCTTCAACCCTCAATGTGTTGTTCATTGCTTCAACTGAAAATAACCAATGCACTTTTCAAACCAGTGCCCTATGCCAAGGGTTTTCGGAGGAAACCAACAACCTCCAAGGTAAAAAGGGCGAGCTTTTTCCATCACTACCGCTGAAGTGAACCCCGACAATGAAGTGGTGACAGGTATTCTAGTTATTCATTTAAGAATAGTGAGCACACTTTTTGATTCTGGTTCTACGCATTCTTTTATATCCTGAAAGTTTAGTAGAACAATCCCAACACCACCACAAATCATGGAAGTAAAGATGTCAGTGAGAACTAAAAATGGGGCAATCATTTCATACCATGAATATAAATCCTCCCCTATCACAATATGTGGATTGAACTTTCCCGTAAACCTCTTCATACTCCCTCAGGTAGAATTTGATGCAATTATTAGCACAAATTGGATTTTCCTATATTGAGCTAACATAAATTGTCGTGATAGGTAAATCACTCTCTATATGGAGAATCAACCCCTTATTCTGTACAAGTGAATGGAGGAGGATGAATCTTCTTTAACACCATCATCTCAAGTGTTGATATTACTACCCTATGAGCACATGTATCTTATTAAGATGATTGAGTCTAAGGAAGAAACTATCCTTGAAGACATGCCTATTGTGAGGGAATTCGTTGAAGTGTTTCTCGAAGAATTGTTTGGTCTTCCTCATAGAAGAGATGTTAAATTCTCAATTGATCTTATACCTGGGGCATTGCCAATATCCAAGACTCTATATAGAATGGCTGTTATGGAGCTTGATGAGCTGAAAAAACAACTACATGAGAATCTGGATAAAGAGTTTATACGCCCAAGTGCTTCTCCATGAGGTGCACTAGTCCTCTTCATCAAGAAGAAGGATGAGTCAATGAGACTTTACATTGATTATTGTGAGCTCAATAAAATCATGATAAAGAAAAAATATCCTCTGCCATGAATTGATGACTTGTTCGATCAACTACATGAAGTATAATACTTCTCCAAGGTGGATCTGCGGTCGGAATATTATTAAGTAAGGGTGAAGAAGGAAGATATCCCCAAGACTTCTTTTCATACATGGTACGGGAACTATGAATTAATAGTAATGCCTTTCAGACTCCCTAATGCTCTAGAAATATTCATGGACTTGATGAATAGAGTCTTTAGAGATTACCTCGACAAATTTGTGGTAGTCTTTATAGACAATATTATAATATACTCTAAAACCAAGGAGGAGTATGAGGAGCATCTAAGCACTATACTAGAGATCTTGTAAAAGGAGAATCTCTATGAAAACTACAATAAGTATGATTTCTAGTTGAAGGAGGTCTCATTCTTGGGTCATATCATCACAAGCAATGAGATATCTATGGATCCCTCCAAGATAGCTACAATTGAGGGATGTCCTGGGCCAACATCGGTGACAAATATCCATAGCTTCTTGGGGTTAGTTGGATATTATCACCGGTTTGTGAGAAATTTCTCACGATTGTACAACCCTCTTACCAAGCTAAATCGGAAGGGAGTAAAGTTTTCTTGGAGTGATGAATGCGAAGAGAGCTTCAAGGAGTTGAAAAGGAGGCTTATCACAACACCAATACTCACACTAACCACAAGTGGAGAACTTTTTGTGGTATTCAGTGATGCTACAAAGAAGGGACTAGGCTATGTGTAGATGAAAAATGAAAAATTCATTGCCTATGCTTCAAGGAAATTAAAAGTTCATGAGAAAAACTATCCAACACATGATCTGGAGTTGGATGCAATAATCTTCTCTTTGAAAATTTGGCGGCATTACCTCTTTGGGGAGAAGTGTGAAATATATACGGATCACAAAATCCTCAAGTATATATTCACATAGAAAGAGTTAAACATGTTCCAACGAAGATGGTTAGAGCTGATCAAAGACTATGACTACTCAATCCATTACTACCCTGGGAAAATGAACAAGGTGGCAGATGATCTAAGTAGAAAGGACCCAATGATTCTATCATTGATGAGAATTTAAAAGGATCAAATCTTCTTAGATTTGATGAATATGGATATGGGAATCATAAATAAGGGAACATCATCAATCCTTTCACAAATTATTGCTCAACCATCTCTTTTGGAAAGGTTAAAGGATGCTCAAAAAGATGATGTGGGAATTCATAAGAAAGTGGAAACTATCAAAAAAGGGAAATCCTTGGAGTTTAATGTTAATGAACAAGGAATTTTGAGTTTTGGGACAAGACTATGTGTTCTATCAAATCTGGAGTTAAAGAATGAATTTTTGGATGATGCACATAGTTTGAATTTCTCCATTCACCTAGGAAACACAAAGATATATTGAGATCTCCAAGAGAATTATTGGTGGGATAACACGAAGAAGGAGATCACTGAATATACATCAAAGTGCCTGGTATGTCAGCAAATAAAGGCTGAGAGGAAGAAGTCTAAGGGGATGATGCAACCATTACCCAAACCAGCATAGAAATGGGAGAACATCACCATGGACTTTGTCACTGGACTTCTGAAGGCATCCAAAAAAACAATGCTATCTAGGTTATTGTGGATTGTATTATAAAGACTAAACACTTCATTTCAATTTGTGAGGATTTCTCATTGGATCAAATGGCACAGATAAACATCATAGAAGTGGTAAGGATTCATGGAGTACCACTATCTATTGTATCCGATCAAGATCCAATATTCACCTATAAGTTTTGGAAGAGTCTTCAACATGCTCTGAATACTGAACTAAACTTCAGTATAGCTTATCACCCTCAAACTGATGGCCAATCTGAGCAAAATATCCAAACACATGAGGAAATGTTGGGAGCATGATCAATGAACTTCAAAGGAAGATGTGATCAACATCTTCCTCTGGTTGAGTTATCATATAATAATAATTTCTACTCAAGCATCCAAATGGATCCTTATGAAGCCCTTTATAGGAAGAGGTGCAGAACACTGACATGTTGGGATGAAGTTAGGGAGCGAAAACTCCTAGGTCCATAAATGGTCGAAGTGATTGTGGAAAAGGTTAAGACCATCCAGCAGTACATTAAAGCTACTCAGAGTCGACAAAAGAGCTATGATGATAATCATCTATGAGACCCAGAGTTTTATGTTAGAGACATGGTATTACTCCACATATCACCATGGAAGAGGGTTATGAGATTTGGGAAGAAAGGAAAGCTTAATCCAAGGTACATTGGCCCTTTTGAGATCCTTGATCGCATTGGCATAGTGTCCTATTGACTAGTACTCCCATCAAACCTATATCAAGTACATGATGTATTCCATGTATCACTCTTGAGAAAGTACATACCTGAACCATCTCATGTGCTCAATCCAGAGGTGGTACCATTGGAGAATGACCTCTCCTATGAAGAGAATTCAGTGAAGATCTTAGATTATAGAGAAAAAGTGCTACAAAATATGACAATGCCCCTCATCAAGGTATTGTGGTGAAACCACAAGTTTGAATAAGCAACATGGGAATCAAAGTAAGTGATGAAGCAGAGCTACCCACACCTATTTTAGTGTGGGAGAAAGAAATTTTTAGTGTGAAATTTCTTAAGGGGGGAAGATTGTAACGACCCAAAATATCATTAATGAAAATTCCTCTTGATCTAATTAAATGTCTTATTATGTAAAATGGATATATAAAACTTATGCAATTCCTTGGTTTTATGTTTTTGGATTTTGAAATACCATTAAGAATTGTTACCTTTTCTAATATATCCATTGAACAATGATCATAATATTAGTATAAATATAGGTATTTAACAAATCCAATTTACTCAAACAAAGGAAGTGATGACCTCATCCAGTAGAATTGCTCCATATGATGCCCATTTTTTAGAGCTCGTAAAGAAGGTTGCATCACTAGGATTCACTCTTGACCAAGACCAAGCCGAGATTCAACACTTTAAGCTTGAGAGGAACCGCCTATGGGAGAAGTTGAAGTTGATAGAGATTACCACCTGAGAGATGTTATCCGAGCCTCCCCAAGAGTCTCTCACCATCGCACACCTTACCCTTAGGTATTATACAGGTGTTATAAGAGGTTATATAATAAGACCCTATCACTATGATTATGTGCATTAGTTTTTATAGAATAAAGAATATACATTCATTTTATTATTGTTACTTTGTAAATAGTTATTAAAGAAAAAAATAGTATTTTTAGTTAATATTCAATTAAGAAATATATTTTGATGAATTAATAGATTTTTGAATTAAATAATATTTTAATAAAATATTATTATTAAATTAATTTTTATTAAATATAAATTATTTTATAATTTTTATGAATACAATTGTAATTTCTATTAAGGTTTGAAAGCTGTTTTTGTCAAAACCCATGAATTTTCGATAAATGTCAGTTTTTATTTTAAAATAAAAAGTTCATATATTTAGAAAATTGTTTAGATAAAATGAATATTGTTTTTGGATTCAGGACATCAAAATTATCTAATGGTTAATTTTTCATAATTTTATGAGACAGTCAAATTTTTGGGTAAAAATTAAATACCGTTTAATTATATAATGTGTTTTATTACATCATAATGACCCAATAGTGATGTAATAAAATAATATAAATGGTATTTACATCCAATATATGATTTAACATTAAAATAATGTGATTTTAGGTTTGTTTTATTTATTTTACAAAGCTTTAGTGGACCCTCCATGGCTCATTAAATCTTTTAACCTTTTAAAATATTTTCCTTGAGAGTGTGACTCACCTCCACATAATCAAGCCTAATATTTTAAAATTTTTGGCCATTGGACTTATAAAATATTGTTTTCTAATCCTCTTTGGCAAAAAACATGGGCAAAAACCATGGGAAGATTTGTAGTTTTGATTATTTTAATGTGTGGTGTCCAAAACCTAAATAATAAAAAATTTCCTCCCTTTTCTATATAAACCCACCCAAGCTCCTACTTCTCTTCACTAAAAGACTTTGTATATCGACCAAAATCTTCCCTCCTCTCTCTATAATCCTCCCAATGTTCCCCAAGCTCCCATGAATCCTCTCTCAATCCCCTCCCAAGCCTTTGGGATCACATTTCAAAGTAAGGGATTTCTTCCTTTCTCATTTTTGTCCAAATTTATTTATATTGTTATACCCTTTTATTTTCAATTAAAAATGTTGGTTTATGATTTCAAACCTCCCCCATAATTCCATACTTATGTTTTAATGATGATATACTCATTTATCTCTCATTAATTCCTCCCATTTCCACCCGTTACCATGCCGAAATTCCGTAAGGAATTTCCCTATTCTCATTTACATGCAAGCAATTATTTTTTATCATGAATATAAATTCCATTACATATGTTGGGACATGTATCTATATGACACCTTTAATTTCCATTTCATTTAAATATTATGAGATACCCCTTTCTCTCTCATCAATATTTTTTATGTCACGTCGTTATGTTGTTGAAATTGCCCCGTGATTCTCCAAGTCAAAGTCATTGTGTAGTGAATACCATGCCCATTTATCTATCAAGAGCCTTCAAATATATGCACGTTTACTTATTTATTATATATTTTCATGTATGTATTCCACATTCCTTTATTTTGGAATAATTTATGATGTTGAATGATTCCATGTTGTATGATCCATGTGGCACACTTATGCATGAAATGAAATGATTAAGAAGGGTGTACCCTGATAGCACTCCAATGCATTAAGTAAAGAGAAGTATCATGATACATCAAGTGAAATGAGGGTTTAATCATTCTAATTCAATTTCAATGAGGTTTTACTCATGATCCATGTGCAATGAGCCTTAGATCATGCTAATATCATGTTAAATGTTGTTGCCATATTTCCAAGTTATGATAATCATGCTATATCATGCCTTTATGTTCATGTTTCTCTTATGCTCCATTAATATTCTTATTGCCTAACATGTATTGTATTATTCATGTTATTCCTAGTTTACTCCCTTACTGGGCTTTATATATCACCCTTTTCTTATGCATGTCTTTAAGTTATCCCATGCAATGCTAAGTATGAAAGAATGTATGTGGTCATGTAAAATAAGTTTTCAATAAAGATGTGTATTTCATGTTTTAAGTTGTTATGTAATGTTCCTAAGCCCTGAAGGCACTAGACATCTCGATCTTCTATGTTGTATCAAGTGAAGGTTTTATGTAATAAAATATGATTAAATGTGAAATAAAGAGCAGGTTTGTTACAAGATGTATCATGTTTGTGACTTCATGTCATCTTGATCAGTTTGGAAACTAAAATATACATATCTTTTGATGACTAGATCCTCATATCCTCCACAAACCAAGAACATATCCTTAATACACCTCAGATACATAAGGATATTCTTGACTTCTATCCAATGGCGGTCACCTAAATCAGCTTGATATCGGCCTACCACACTTAATGCGTTGGTGACATATAGCATAATACATAGAATATCATACATTAATGACCCTATCATTGATGCGTATGTAATACTTGCTATTCTATTTTATTCTTCATGGGTCTAAGGACACATTTTCTTGGAAATATGAATTCCATGTGACGCTAGCAACAATCCCCTCTTGGATTGTTCCATACTGAATCTCTTTAGTATCTTGTCAATGTATGTACTTTGACTTAGGTCGAGAAACCTCTTGGATCTATCATGATGGATCTTGATCCCAATAATATATGCTAACTCACCCAAGTCTTTCATGGAAAATCATTTATTCAACCATGCCTTAACAGACTATAAGAATGGTATTTCATTTTCAGTAAGTAATATGTCATCAACATATAATATTAAGAAAACAACTACACTCCCACTAAACCATTTGTACAATGCTCACATTCATTCTTTATAAAACAAATTTCTATTATGGATTCATCAAAATAAATATTCCATGACTTGGATTCTTTCTTTAATCCATAAATGGATTTTTGAAACTTGCATATCTCATTGGAATCCTTTGGAGTCACAAACCCTTCAGGTTGTGTCATGTAGACATCTTTATGAAGGTTCACATTAAGGAATGATGATTTGATATCCATTTACCAAATCTCATAGTCATGGTAAGCCATAATGGAAAGTAGAATTCTGATAGATTTTAGCATTAAAACTAGTGAAAAGGTTTCGTCATAGTCAATGCCTTGATTCTATTTAAACCCCTTTACAACCAGTCATGCCTTATAGGTATTGAATTGTCCTTCCATGTTCAGTTTCTTCTTGAATACCCATTTTCAACCAATGGAGTTTACATCCACTAGAGGATTTACTAAAATCCAGACTTGGTACATGGAATCCATTTCATAATTCATGGATTCTTGTCACTTGGAAACATCTATTCCACTTATTGCTTCCTTATAGGTTAGAGGATCATTATTATCAACTAATAATGAGTAACCATCCTCGGTAACTAGAAAACGATACCATTCTGGTTCTCTAATATCTCTTGTACTCCTACATAGTACTTGTGTATTTGTAATAGTTTCTTATTCCATGAGGCTTTGTGGAATCTGATCCTATACCAAATCTTGTGTGCCTTGAGCCTAGACTTCATCAAAGTTTATCTCGCTCCCACTATCTCTTCTGGAGATGTGCTCCCTCTCAAGGAATATGGTGTGTCTTGGCACTATAACCTTTCTTCCCGAGGGGTCATATAGGTAATATCCCATTGTTTTATTGGAGTATGCTATAAAGGTATACTTTGTTCCTCAGGGTGATAGTTTGTTAACAGAAAAGGCCTTAACAAACACTACTCTTCCCTACACATGTAAATTTAGTAACATGGTTTTTCTTTCACTCCAAATTTTGTATAGAATACCATTTATTGATTTAGTTGGTACTTGGTTTAGTATGTGTTCCACTTTTTATAACACATATCCCCAAAAGGATAATGGAAGACTCACATGACTCATCATTGATCTCACCATGTCCAACAAGGTGTGGTTCCTCCTTTTCACTTACACCATTCCACTAAGGCGTGTAAGGAGGATTTAGTTGGGATAAGATACCAAACTCTTATAAGTAATCAATGAAGTCTTGATTAAGATATTCTCTACCATGGTCTGAGTAGAGTTTCTTAATCTTTCTACCAAGCTGGTTCTCAACTTCATTCTTGTATTCCTTGAATTTATCAAAATAATCTAACTTATACCTCATTAAGTAAATATATCCATATCTACAAAAATCATTATTAGAAGTTATGAAGTATAAGTACCCACCCCTTGCTTCAATATGAAATAGTCCATACACATCAGTATTAAATAATTAAAGAACTATTTATCCCTCTCAACTTTTCCTCTAAATGGGGATTTGGTCATTTTTCCTTGTAAACATGCATGACATACACCGAGTGGTTTTAGTTTGAAAGAATATAAATATCCATCTTGATGTAATTTTGTCAAGCATTTTTCATTTACATGACCTAGCTAGTGATTCCAATGTTGGGTGTGGTATGAGTCATGTGAAGTAACTTCGTTATCAATTTTCATTACTTGTTTCATGTAATCCAAAACTTAAAAGACCGTTATGTAAATGTGTATTACCATAACAAATGCTATCTTTATAAAAGAAGCAACATTTATTTCCAAATTTAAAAATGAATCCATCTGTATCTAGTCTAGATACAGAAATAATATTTTTGGTAACTGAAGGAACATAATAACAACCCTTTAAAACCAAGATCATTCTGGTCAATAATGCGAGGTGGTAGTCCCCAAAAGCTACAACACCAAGTTTAGCTCCAATAGATACTCATAGATCTACCTCCCCATGGTCTATTTTTTTTAATCTACTTGGTTTCTACATTTGAATACATATGTGAGCACTAAAATCTGTATCTAATACGCAATTTGTAGAAATAGATAAATTTCACTCAATAACAAACACACCTAAAGCTTCCCCTTTCTTCTTTATTTGGGTGTAATTTTTCTTCTAGTGGCCCTTCTTGCCACATGAAAAACAAACAACATCTCGTTCCCTTGCTTCCCCTTTGATCTTCTTTTTCTTAGAAGGGTGTGAAGAATCTTTGGGCTTAAAAATCTTTTCTTTCCCTTTCTATTTGTTCACTATAAGAATAAAATTCTTTTCACTATTCATATCTTTATATACTTGGTGAAGGAGGATAAGAAGATCTAGAAGTGACTTCTCAATGTTTTTCATATTAAAATTCACAACAAAACTAGAGAAGCTCCGAGGAAGTGATGCCAGAATGAGATTGGTGCCCAGTTCTTTAGGGAGGTTAAATCCTAAAAACTTTAGGTTCTCAATGTAGCCAATGAGAATGACTATGTAAGGCCCAGCTGGGGCACCCTATCCGAGAATACTCTAAAAGAGCACCCTGGAAATCTCAAACAGTTTATGTCTATCTCTCTACTGGTAAAGACCATGAAAGTTCTCAAGCATGCTATATGCATCCATGTTTTTGTGAGACTTCATGAGTTCACTAGAAATAGATGAAAACATAAAACATTTAACGTAAATCATGTTGTTAATATGATTTTTTTAGACTAATAACTCTTCATCATTTGCCTCTTGAGCAGGAGGATCAGACATTGAGGATTCTAGCATGTAAGATTCTCGTTCATAGCGTAGAATAACCCGAAGGCATCTAAACCACTCATGGAAGTTACTGCAAGTGATGAGATTGTCTTTATCCAATATTGATTGTAGGGATAGTGTGGATGATGATCTTTTAATTTTATACTACAATTAAAAGATCATATTATTAGTACTTTTCTTGATTACAATTTTTTTGAGAAATAATAAATTAATTCATTTTATTAAATATCCCACTATTTTATCAAGTCCCAATATCCCTCACCATTGAACATGGAATTTCTAGTTTCTAGGATATTCTAGTGGTAGGAATCCATATTCCCCATCACATAACCTCAACAAGGGTTGGTCAAGCTATTTTGAAGGTTTTTAGGCAGGCATGTCTTTGCCAATTGTGGGCTTGCGGCTCCTTGATCTGTTGAGTGGACTCCCCAATCTAGAAATCCTGACATGTATTTTCCCAACACTTGCCTCCAAATTACACCAAGTATAGAAAGGGATACTCCTCTTGATGTAAAATGGTTAATTCAACCTAAAAACTTCATAATAAATCCCCTTATAAAAGTAAGTATCCCAACAAGGGTCAGTCAAACACATAATTCTATTGAGTTTTGTTCATAATCAAGTGGCAGAAGGCTTAGTTTAACTTAATATTAGATTGAAGGATTTTATTTTATTATACATAAATTTTTATCTTGTTTTATCTTTTTCATGTCTTGTTAATATTTAAGTGGATGTTTACTTAATTAATTATCCATGTTTGGATAAAAAATTTACGTATAATCAATTTTATTTAAATTCCATATTTTTATATTAATTCATTCATTTATGTGATCGCGGTCTTGTATCAATAAATATAATTGTAATGCACTAGACAGAAAATAAATAATTAATTAAATGACCCAATCATGATATTATCTAATGGTTTATTTAACGAGAGGATATTAAATCAACCTATGACCTAGGGGACTTGCCTGTGCTTGCACGAGGATGCCTAGACAGACGGTCATGCAAAGGTGGGGAGCTACTATCAAGATGCAGATGCTTGGGAGGGGCAGTTCTGGTTGATTCTCTTAAGACCTTCGGGTCATGCAATCCCTCTAAGGCCTACGGGCCATGTAATGCTTTCGCCTTCGGGCCTTGTAAGGGTTCCACCTCACCCCTTGAAAGGTGGATTATCAAAATCAATAAAAAAATGAAGGCCTTTGGGCCATTGGAGGACCTATGACCTAGGGGAAATAACTCCTTAGGCTAGACTTGGCATGAGCTACAACATTCCACATGTCCATCTATGTATCACCAAGTTGGTGTCATTATGGTTTTGTCTTGAACCGTCTCCATGTGCCTTGAGATGCTCCATTAATTAAAAATATTTTTTACTCAAACATAGGTGAGTAGAACCAAAGTATTTGTTAAATGGGATTACATAAATATCCTTGGACATGTAGGTCTTACATAATAATGGAGGGAGGGATGAGTCGCAAGACATATTTTAATTTAATATTAAATAATTGCAAAACCATGCAGTAAATTTAATTAAATAAATTCTAATACATACAAAGGTCTTGGTCAAGCATCATGATCGGTAGTACATGCAATGAATATGAAAAAAGTAACTGGCTAGAATTTATCTCTTTATTCGTTCTTTATTATTAAGATGAACATGCTTGTATTAACTATTTAATAAATTAATTAATTCTCTTTCATCTTAACGATAATATGAACTTAATTAGAGATACACATCAATTCTTCATTCATGATAAATAAACAAAAGAACCATTAATGACATATTTATTACAGTAAAATAATTGAGCATTTAAAATTATTTAAAACCATTATTAAATTTTCAAACACCCAACAATGTGCCAATCAATAAAATAAGGTTTTAATGCTGAAATTTTTCAAATTTGATGTAATTTTAATTTTTTACATTAATGAGAGACTGCATAGTGTGTACATCCAACTACACGCCATGTACCTCGATTGTTGTTTATCCAAGTCACATGCTTGGGGCTTCGATATGTTAACTTGGATAGACTACACGATGTGTACATGCCAGCTACACATCTTGTATCCACTTTCTGCATGCCAGGTTGGCTCAGTCAACACATGGTGTGCAATAAAATAACTACGTGTTTTTAATTTCTTGGCGCATCTAGATATGTAATGTCTCGGTTCCGGGTGCCGCCCAAAGGTTCCCCGTACCCGGTTGGTCACATGGCCTCAAGCACATTTCCAAAAACGCCAGAGGCTGTTAACTAGAAGAGAGGGCCTTATGTGTGATACTGGGGAAACTATTCCCTCATTAGCAGAGTATGCATGTCAGAATAACAAATAATAAACAGTAGTGAAAACAATAATACCATACAACAAGTAAACAACAGAAGATTGAAAGTAAATAAAAAAATAGAGCACATATATAAATGATGCATGTCACATAAGTCCAGGAAAATAGCCAAACAAGTCATAATGCTGGAAATACAGTACTAAACCAAAGTACAAAATAAAATAAATAAACTCCAGCAGCATCGCAAGCCTCATCTTGGTCCCATGCTTTGCGACTCCACAGTAATCAAGTACCAGATGATGAAGGGTGCTTCCCTTATCTATACCTACAACCATATAATCTGTTTGGATCCAAAAGCATGACCCAAAAATGGTGTGAGATGAATCCCAATAGAAAACCATTACAAGATTTATGCCTAACTGTTAGTGAGTATATATATAGCAAGTAATAATATAAATACAACAAAGAAACTATGAGTACACAAAAGTAACCAAATCATACAGTTTCCATTTACATTCATTAGAATTTAATGTTCATCATTTAATAAAGTATCACAAACATGTATCTCAGAAGACTACCTAACAGGACCGAATCCAAGCTTGTGCTTTGGCTTGAAAAATGCATCACAACATTCAATATTTTCATTAAAACTCTGGGTAGCTCACGCAGTCTAACCCCTATGGATAAATAATGCAATAAAAAGGAAAAGACATTCTGAGGAATCACTCACCGTCAATTCCCCCTATTATCTTTATATAATAACTATAGACTCTCTAGGGAAGCACTCAACATCAATTCCACCTCACGTAACATAAACTATAGACACTCTGAGTGAGCACTCACCGTTAATCCACCCTGTGGTCTTGCGGTGTGAAATATAACAGACACTCTGAAGAAGCACTCAACATCAATTCCCCTGTGGTCTAACTACACCAGGTTCTCACAGCCCTGTTCCATTCAATTGTGCATGAACGATACCAAATAGCCCAAAGTAATATCAACTAATACATGGCTAAACAATTCCAATGCATATCACAAGAATTTAACAAGCAGAAAAAGTCAACAGTTCCATCCTATCAAGTAAGGTACGGAAAACAAGGACTGCCTCATAGAAAACCTGAACCAAATGGACCTAAACATTCAAACAAGGAAACACACCCATAGGGTATTCCTTAAACATGCAATTTCATATAATATCACATCAACAAACCCTTAATCTAATAATCAATCTAAGGTAGATAAAATAGGGTTCAATTTCCTTAACTTGAAATACCCGAAACATGGGTAATCAATACTTTGACATATAAAACTCAAAGAAAAACAAAGAAAGGAAACAAACCACCTACCTTGATGCTGTTTGATTGATATAATCTATCCTTGGACCTTAAATCATCCTAGAACGATGTAGATCTACAAAAAGGTAAAAATTGTTCAACCTTGGATAACTCAATATAAAAGAATAGTAAGGGGGAGAGGCTCTAGAAGAAGGGAGAAATCACTTAGATTATTTCAACGCAACTGACCGTGTTTTATTCGGAGAACGAATGACAGATCAGTGTCTCGGAGAATAATAGGTGATTCCATATGCCCCTTCACGAGTCACAGCCAGAAGAGGACAGATATGAGGGTTAGACGCGACCCCAGTAAAATAAATCAATTAAAAAGAAAAATACATGGAGTGTATTATTATTGAACATGCCATTTATTTTCCTCAACTGGCCCCCAACATTAGCGGTCTGCCATGTCACCCCACACGACCATATCTTGGCCATTATACGACCAATACACGACTACCCGTGACAACTTGGTACACTACCTGTACTTCTAAGTACACGACGTGTACTTATAAAATTTCAAAAAAACTCCCCTTAGTCTCAAAAATACCCAAAAATCAAGATCCATACCTAAAAAGAAGATCAATATTCTTACAAACTTCCCCCCTTAAAGAAATTCATCCTCGAATTTCCCTAACAAGGTGGTGAAGAAGAATCCTCGAACAGCTTAGGCCATTGCGATTGCACATCGGTCTCCCTCTCCCAAGTCTCGTCTTATACTCACCCGTGCTGCCATAACACCCATAGAAAAGAAACAGAATGACCACAGAGAACCTTTGTGCTTCTATTAATAATATGGATAGGATGCTCCTCGAACGATGTGTCCACCTCTAACTCAACCTCCTCGTGTTGAAAAACATGAGATGAGTCTGATAAGTAACTTCGTAGCTAAAAAATGTGGAAGACATCGTGCATAGTCTAGTACCTATGAGGTAACTACAACTGATAGGAAACCAGAATGACTCTCTCCAAAACCTCAAATAGTCTGAGGTACCTTGGTGAAAGCTTCCCCTGTCTCCTAATACTCTTGTTTCCCAACCTCGGTGTGACACATAATAAAATGTAATCTCTAACCCCAAACTCCAGAGGTCATCTCCATCAATCAACATAAGACTTTAGCTGAGACTGTGAAGTATCCATCCTCTTTCGAATCAACTCCACCTGCTTAGTGGTCTCTTGGACAATATGAGGTCCCAGCATAGCTACCTCTCCTACCTCTATCCAACAAAGGGGTAATCGGCATGGCCTACCGTACAAAGCCTCATAAGGTGACATCTGAATCATCTCCTGAAAACTGTTATTGTAGGAAAAATCTACTATAGGTATGTGATTATCTGAAGAACATCCAAAATCTAGGATGCATGATCGAAGCATGTACTACAGCACATGAATTGTGTGCTCAGACTGACCATCTGTCTAAGGATGGTAAGCTGTACTTAGAAGTACCTTTGTACCCAAATCCCTATGCAGTCCTTATCAGATACAAGAAGTAAAATGGGAATCTCTGTCTGAAATGAAAGAGAATGGAACCCCATGCAAATGTATAATCTCTCAAATGTACTACCTTCTAAGATCATCAACACTGAAGGTCTCCTTTATCGTTAAGAAGTGTGAAACCTTCATGAGCCTATCAATGATAACCCAAACTCTATCATTCCCTCGAGGTGACCTCAACAACCCTATCACGAAATCCATCATGACATCATTCCACTTCCACTCAGGAATGGGTAATTGCTATAAAAGACCTTCCGGTTTTTGATGCTCCACCTTCACCTACTGATAGGTGGAACATCTCATAAAAAAACCAGCAACATCCCTCTTCATACATGGACACCAATACTGATGGTGTAAATCTTGATACATCTTGGTGACACTAGGATGAACTGCCAAAATTAAGGAATGAAAATCCCACATTAGCTTCTCGCATATGTCTTCTAACACCTATACGCGTCCATGACAGTGCAAGATCTCATCCTTTCCTATAGTCCACCCAGGAGTAGGGTCCTCTCCTAACAAACTCTCCCATAGGACTAGGAATTTGGAGTCCAATAGATACCACATTCACACTCGATCCAGAAGAGTAAAAGTAATAGCTACAGAAAAAAGAAAGGTCTACCCCTGTCCGTCGTGCACCTCCAAATGCATCTCAAAGAACAAATCCATAAGCTGCCACTCACTATTGGACTCTTGAACTACCTGTATCTGAGTCCTCCTACTCAAATCATCAGCCACTACGTTTCCTTTCCTAGGCATGTAGGCAAGCTCAAAGTCAAAGGACTGACGGTACTCAACCCACCTTCGCTGTCTCAAATTCAGATCACATTGAGTAAATATATACTTGAGACTTTTGTGGTCAGTGAACACCACAAAATGATCTCCCAAAAGGAAATGTCTCCAACATTGTAAAGCATGAACAACAACAGCTAATTTGAGAGCATGCGTTAGGTAATTCCTCTCATATGGACTCAACTACTGAGACCTGTACGCAACGACTCCTTCCCCTTTCATAAGCACTGCTCCCAGCCCAATACCTAATGCATCATAGTAAATAGTGTAACTCTTTCTCGGATCTAGAAAAATAAGTATCGATGCTGAAGTCAACCTTCCCTTTATCTCTTGAAAGGCTGAATCACAAGAATCTGACCACGAGTACTTCGCACGCTTCTTAGTCAGGCTTGTCAGCGGTGCTGCTAAGTGTGAAGAGTCCTGTATAAATTGCTTGTAGTAACCATCCAACCCTAGAAAACTTTGTACCGTAAATACGTTCTTCGACTTCTCTCAGGAAACTACTACTCTCACTTTCTTTGGGTCTACTAATACTCTTGTCTCTGAGATGACATGACCAAAGAAGTGGATCTGATCCATCCAAAAGTGGAATTTTGAGAGATTAGCATATAAATGATGCTCTCTTAGTGTACTAAAAATAATCTCAATATGGGTGGCATGGTCGTGTTAAGTGTGAGAGTACACCAAGATATCATCCATGAAGACTACCAAAAAAGAGTCCAAGTATGGATGGAACACTCGGTTCATCAGCACCATGAAAACTGCCGACGCATTTGTGAGACTGAATGACATAACCACATACTTTAATAGACCATACCTAATCCAAAAGGATATAAGAGGTATATCTAATGGTCTAATGTGCAACTGATGATAAACATATCTCAATTCGATCTTCAAGAACACCCGAGCTCCTTGAAGTTGATCAAAGAGATCATCAATCCTAGGCATAGGATATCGGTTCTTAACCATCAACTGGTTCAAATTAAAATAATCTGTACAAAGTCTGAGGGTACCGTCTTCCTTCTTCACAAACAGGACAGATGAACCCCAAGGATAAGTACTGAGTCGGATGAATCCCTTTTCCTGTAACTCCTTTAACTGATTTTTGAGCTCCTGTAACTCTGGTGTAGCCATCCTATAAGGAGGAATAGACACCGGTGCCACCCCTAGAACAATATCAATTGAGAAATCTACCTCTCGCTCTAAATGTAAACCTAAAAATTCATCTAAAAATATATCCCTGAAACGATCGACCACTAGAGGAAAGTCCATCTGTGAATTCCCCCAGTTATCTAGATATAGACTCGCAATCTGGGCTGTAACAGCTCTCAACCCATGATGCTTGGGTCCAGATCTACTTGCCTGGACATCACATTTTCCCTTATATAGAAACAAAATACCCTATGGTGATGTGAAACTCACCCTATGGTGATAGAAATCGTCAACTTATAGGAAGTGAACTAACCACTACATTCCAAGAATGACTTCATATCCCATCATTTCTAAGATAAAAAGGTACTATAAGAAGTGACACCCACCAACCTCAAGAGGACACTCCTTGCATTGATGTACACTAGCCTTTCTAATCCCCAACAGAGTGTCTAGCATCATGATATTAGCAAATGTAATGATACAGAGCCCAAGGATTTTCATAATAGGCACAAATATAAATCTATGGGAAGCCCCAATATCGAAAAGAAAAGAATCTAAAACTTAGGTAAACAAAATCGTTCCTCTGACCGTAGAGGGTCTGAGATCCTTCTCCTGCTGGATCTGCTTCAATAAAAAAGACTGACCTACGTCGCGGCCCTGTGAAGATGTATGTGATCCCTGAGCTGATCCGCCCTACGGCTATTGAAAACCCTGTGTCTGACCACTGTGGACACAACCACTAACTCAGCCTAAACGGCCTGAATAACTCCATCCCCCAATCTAATGTGGAACTGGTGTTCCTGTTATGGTATGAAGAGTCAAACAGATCCTCCCCCACTAGTTTTTAGAAGGAGGGCTTTGCAGAAATGATAAAGGTGTCCCATATTGCAGTAATATCGGCATTCAACTAGGTCTATCGGGCACTGAGGTTTCTTATGTCCACCCTTCCTACACTGATAGCACACCACCTGGATACCTAAAGGAAAATCCTGCCTACTCGGATCTCCACACGTAAACTCCCTGCGGTGCTTCCTGCTATTAGTTGGAAAAGTACCAACTCTGGATGCTGAACCTCTCTAGCACACAACTCCAGAATCTCTCAGGTTTCACTTAGTGATTAGCGCCTGGCTGACTATAGAGGATATGAAATTCAGCCTAAAGATATTCACTTGATATCAGATGTCATGCCTGAGACCATCCTCAAACTTCTTTGCCAGAAATAACTCATCACCCCCAGAATGGGTGTGAAGCACTGCAGCTCTATGAAGCGAGAAGAATACTCTAAGGCTGAGAGTGTACCCTACTCCAAACTCATGAAATATTGGGCTCGATCAACCCTCAAGGTCTCCGGGTAGAAGTAGTCATATAAGGTATGCTGGAACTCATCCCAAGCCATAACCCACTGGCATCCCGCCTGTGATATCACATCCCACTATCTCTTGGAGAAATCTAGATGCATGTAGGTTATGAGCTTCACCCTCCTCTCAAGAGGTGTCTTGAGATGCTCAAATATAGACAACATGGCTTCCAACCATGACTCTGTAGCCTGAGGTCCTTCATCCCCTAGGAAGGTGGGATGCTGCTGCTGCTGAAAAACCCACATCAATTCTTCCATAGACAGGGTAGGATGTGGTGCTCCTTGGAAGGTCTGCATCATCCTCATGAAGCCTTATCGAAACTATGCATCAGTACCTATGTATGGTATAACCACTAGTGCCAAGACGGGCACAACAGGAGGATCATATGGTAGTCCCAGATCTATCATTTTCAGTGTCTGATTGTTTTTCTATATCTGGTGTACAACCGAAAGACGTATCACTGGCATGGCTCGGCAAGTTCAAGCACACACCTTAGTTCAATATTATCAAGGAATGAAACTTAGAAGTGCAAGAAAAGAGTAGGAGAAGAAAACAATCAAGTTTTACAAAAAAGGGGAACACAACATGTATAACCCATACACGGTGTGTTCCCTTAGGATTTTAACATGGTGTGTACTTATAAAAAACATGGACGTGTAACTTTCATACACACAACATGTTCTCCTTGAAACACGACATGTACTTGAATCATTTCCCCCTGCCCGAGTTCCTCTACACGGCTACTCACACAGTTCTCTCCTGGGTAACACTACATGTCATTTTCACCTTAGACACTGCATTTACCCCTTAAGTTATTACCACCCATGTCTTTAGTCACATGGTTGGTGACACAGTCGACTCTACACGACATGCAAGAATGGAACATGATGTGTACAACCTAAGTTTCATCCACCCATGTCGTTGGTCACACAGTTGGATACACGGCTCTTACAACATGACATGTACTCCAAGTACATGGTGTGTGTCACCCAAAATTTCCCAACCCTATGTCTATTATCACACAATCAGTCACATGGATAAGGAATACACGACATGTACATACAACACATGGCATGTACTTAAGAAAAAAAATTTCTTCCTGAACATAAGGATACATGGCATGTATTTATCATCACACATCATGTATTTTGGGTTTTTTCTAGACAGTAAGCCTCATAAAATACTCTAGAACCCCATAAAAATACTAAAACAAGCATTAAAGTGAAAATTCTGATCCGTGGGGGCCCATACTCCTTGAGAATCAAAGATTAGAATCATATTCATGTCATATCATAACAGAATTCAGTTAAAGTTCAATATGATCCACCAAATTCTGACCCAAGAGGTCCCATAACACCTCAGGGACCAAAGTTTGGTGTCCATTTAAATGAAACTTTAAATTTTCCAATACTCTATCAAAATAGAAAGCATTCTACCAAGGCATCTATCATAACATCATGCATATCTTGAACAACATCTATCACAATAACATGCAATCAGAAATTCACCCTAAATGGCATGATGAGAATGCATGACATGTGATCCCTATCATGTGCCTATATGATGCATGAGATGGAATATCCTCATTTCATTGGGTTGAAATAGAAATAGAACCTCAATAATATCAATGATAATAGAACAAAACATGTTAATCACCCAACGATGAAATCAAATCAACTGTAATAATTGAAAAACTAGAAAAATTGCAATATTGGAGGTATATTGGCTTTCCCTTGTACACGAGTTAGCTACTCCTGGGTACAACTTATCACCAACTATCTATTCCTTCCTATCCATGTCTATAAGCTCCAAATAGTAAGACAAAAAAAAAGAAAATAACCCCCTATGATACCACATTGTAACATCCCAGTTTCGGATACCGCCTAAAGGTGCCTTGTACCTGGTTGGTCACATGGCCTCAAGTGAATTTCCCCGAATGCCAAAGGATGCCGACTAGTAGTGAGGGACTTAGGTGTGAAACTGGGAAAATTATGCCCTCATTGGCAGAGTATGCACAGTGTAATTACAAATAATAAATAGTATTAGAAGCAATAATACCATACAACAAGTAAATAGTGGAAGATTGAATGTAAATAAATAACTGGAGCACATATATAAATGATGCATGTCACATAAGTCTATAAAAATATCCAAACAAGTCACAATGATAGAAATACAATAATAAAACAAAGTACAAATGAAAACAAATAAACTCCAGTAGCATCATAAGCCTCATCTTGGTATCATTATTTCCGGATCCACAACAATCAAGTACCTGGTGACAAAGGGTGCTTGCCCTTATCTATACCTGAAACCATATAATTTGTTTGGGTCCAAAATAATGACCCAAACGGGGTGTGAGACGAATATCAGTAGGTAAACACCACGATATCTGTGCCTAACTATCAATGAGTGTATATATAGCAGGTAATAAAAGAAATGCATCAAAAAAACTAGGAGTACACAAAAGTAACCAAATCCTACAGTTTCCATTTTCATCCATTAGCATTTAATGTTCACCATTTAATCAAGTATCACAAATAGGTATCTCAGAAGACTACCTAATAGGACTGAATCTAAGCTTGTGCTTTAGCTTGGAAGACCATCACAACATTCAATATTTTCATTAACCCTATGGTTAGCTCACACAGTATAACCCTTATGGCCAAATAATGCAATAAAAAGTCAAAGACACTATGAAGAAGCACTCACTGTCAATTCTCTATATGGCCATTCCATAATAACTACAAAATATCTAGGGAATCACTCAATGTCAATTCTCCCTGTGGTCTCGTAACATAAACTATAGACACTATGAGGGAGCACTCATCATAAATCCCCCCTGTAGTCTCACAACATGAAATATAATAGACACATTGAGGAAGCACTCAATGTCAATTCCCCCTGTGGTCTAACTACACCAGGTTCTCACGGACCCGTGCAATTCAATTGTTCATGAAAAATACCAAATAGACCAAATTAATCTCAAATACTACATGTCTAAACAATTCTAATGCATATCAAAAGCATTTAACAAGTAGCAAAAGTCAACAGTTCCGTCCTATCAAGCAAGGCAAGGAAAACAAGGTCTACCTCATTAGTAACCTGGACAAAACAACCTTAAACATTCAAACAAGGAAACTCTCCCATGGGGTGTTCCTTAAACATGAAATTTCACATAGCATAACATCAACAAACCCTTAATCTAACAATCAATCTTTTACAGATAAAATAGGGTTTAATTTTCTTAACTCGAAATACCTGAAACATGGGTAATTAGTACTTTGGCATATAAAAATCAAAGACAAACAACGAGAGTCAACAAACCACCTACCTCGACATTTTATGATCAATATAATATGGTGTCCTCCCTTGAATCAGCCTAGAATGATGTAGATCTAAAAAAGTTCAAAATTCTTCAACCTTGGATAATTCAAGAGGGAATAGGAATCAGGATGAGAGGCTCTAGAAGAAGGTAGAACTCATTGAGACGATTCCAATGCAACTGACAGTGTTTGATTTGAAGCACGAATGACATATCGGTGGCTTAGAGAAGAATCGGCGATTCCGTATGCCCCTTTGCGAGTCACGGCCAGAAGAAGACATATATGAGGGTTAGATGTGACCCCAGTCTGATAAATCAATTTAAATAGAAGTACACAATGTGTACTATTAATTATCATAATGTGTATTTTCTTTAACTGGCCCCCAATATTAGCGGTCTGCTACATCATCCCACATGACCATGTGTTGACGATTACACATCCAGTACACGGCTACCTGTGACAACCTGGTACATGGAGTGTACTCCTAAGTACACAACTTGTACTCCTAAGTACACGACGTGTACTTCTAAAATTTCCAAAAAAACTCCCTTTTTTCTCAAAAACACCTGAAATCAAGATCTATACCTAAAAAGAAGATCTGGGTTCTTACAAGATACAATGTACATGAGTATACGACATGTGCTCTAGCCACACACTGTGTAACCCAACTTTACCGGCCAAAGATTTGGAACTTCCCAATGGCATCTTCAGTCATTATTCATTTGTTCTTAAATATCTAAGAAAATCAAACACTGAACAAACATGATTAATATGTCGATAACATGTTAATTCAAATCGTATTAAAGAATGAATAACATGAAATGAAAATATAACCATGATTTCACATAGATCAACAATAATATAAATAATTATAAATTTAAATGTGATCCCTTTGATACCAATTGTTGGTTCTAGGTGCATTATAAGCGTTGTAGTAAAGGGTGATATATTAAAATTTCTTTTAATAATCATTGCCCGAAACCAAGAGTGAGGATCTTGCACATCAAATTTATAATTAATTTATTTAATATATAAAGAAATAAATAACTGGGCATTGGAACTTTCTTCGTTGATGATTGTTGATCATCCAAAATGGCCCTTCTGGATTGCCTTCATTGTTCTTTTGAGGATCCAAGGGTATAATCCCTCTAGTGGTGATCCACATGTGCTCCAATGGTCTTCGAACAATTCCACTCATTCTTCGGGTTCTAGCACGATGAATCAAATGTCTTGCATTCTTCGTTCTTGATCACCCGTTCTTCGGTCTTAAAGAAATTATTTCTTGGTTTTCTCATTCTTGAGAGGAAGAGAGGAGGAGGAGTCGATAGAGATTTTTTTGTGTGCAACTATTATTTATTCCCAAACTTGGAATTGGTTTCAAATTGATTTTGATTTATTTACACAATAGACATATCCGTCTATTTATAGAGCTGGGATTTTGGTTACAAAATTTAATTGAATAAGAGCCATTAAATATAATTATAACCATTAATGAAATCCCATGCCACATAATAATAATAATTATATTATTATTTTGTGGTAATTCAAATTGTGAAAAATGGATAAATAATATTTATTAACTCGTAAATAATTATTTTATCACTAGACACCGTCTTGATCCATTCAAACTTCTCTTGCATTTATTGAACACCCGAATAAATATTTTATTCTCTTAAATAAATATTTTATTCACAAACTATTAAATAAATATTTATTAAATATTCAATAAAATAAATAAATATATTTTATTCACAATCTGGTGAATAAATATTTATTTAATTTATGCGATCAATATAACTTGAATAAAATTATTCCTCAGTATTGAGAATAGTATTTGTTGCATTAATTAAATTCAGAAAGAAATTAATCAAGACCAATGAAAACACTTAGTGTATGAACCTCAAGGATTATTTTTCATTGCCATTAGGAGGGCTTTCCTAAAGTTCAATATTACTGTCTAGCAACAGGTCAAGGCACCCAAGAGAAAGAACTTAAAGTCACAATGATGAAAACCACATACAAACACTCACTGGGTAATATAATCCCTTTGCCATAATATCTCATCAATAAGGTTGCATGATGGTGTCATCAACCTATATTCTCGATACATTATTCTTTGACTATCTGAAACAAACTCATCTTTATACCATGACCATGGAATTTAGGGTGACAGTTCTATTTCAATCAAAGGGATGAGACATAAACTTCCATAAAGATGGAAGGGAAAAATCCTTCATCAACTTATCCATTAATAACATGTCATTCATAATGTACCCAACATACCCTACTTCCCACCAATATATGGCGTGATAGTTTTCATCAACAAATACAAATGCGTGAGTTGTGACATGCATTAATGATAATCTTAAAGTCTAAGGATCATTACACACACTCACATATAGGAATATCTAATGAAGCCAAAACATATGGAATTCATATTGATGGGTCTGTTCTCATAATCTCCTATATTGGAGATTACCAAGTGAAAACTTCTTGAGAAGACGTATCATCTTCTTACGAGTAATCGCACCTAACGGTCTATATACTATGTGTTTGATCATAGTATGTTATCCAACCATAGAACTATATCAAGAATATTTTCATAGCACTTCAAGGTTCTCATCATAACGGGAAACTACTATGTCCTTATCAATGTGACAAATACTCTAGGACACTATTGCATTAAAGTCATGCAGAAAAATGAAATATATGTAATAAGATGTTTAATTTAATATTTAATACATCAAATATTCATGTAATCAAAGTACAAATAGTTGGTTCTAGGGAACCAACTCTAACATCATATAAAAAATTACAGATAGGGTGTTGGAGTAAACTTATTTGACATACAAGTTGATACCAACCTTTTAGAAAAATTAATCATTTTCAAACAATTTTCAAGTTTTGAATACCAAGAACTTGGATATTATTTCAACCCATACAATATTTTCTTCAATTTACAAACCTTCCTTTCATCATTATAAAGTAAAAACCCACAAGGTTTATCTGTAACGACCCAAAGTTTTTCAATGGAAATTCCCTTCTTAAATTTATGTCATAAAATCACATGAAAACACAACATAATGAACTAATAAGTGATAAGTGACCTTTAAACATAAGTTTGTCACTTCTGTGTTTGGAATTTCAAAAATCCAGCATACACGGTTGTAATCAGTAAGTTTTTTGGAGTCGGATAAGGAAAACTTAATTTTTGGTGAATAGTAACCTACCCAAATGAATAGTAACATACCCTTATGAATAGTGATATAACCTAATTAATAGTAACCTCACCTATGGTGGTATAAAAATAATATTCAAGTTGGAAGTACGATATACCTATATTTTATAATAAGTTAATGAATGTTTTAAAACTGGTTTTGATAATAAATTACTATTTTAATTAAATATTAAAATAATCATATTTAGAAAGTTTTTTTTTGAAAAATGGACTTCTTTTCTGGATTCTACACATCGAAAAATGTTTAGAGTGAATTTTTGAGATTTTTCTGAAATACTTGAATTTTTGATGAATAGTAGAATCCAATAATTCACAATAAATGCTAACTAATGGATTAATTGAGTCATCGATGATGTTCTACTGATGTAAGACCACTTGGTTTGGGATCACATGATTAAAAACTATTCTTGGTCATGGAATACTTACTATTCCTTGTCTTGGGAAGAAATAATAAATTAATGATTATAATATTATGAAATCTCTCCTCTCCTCCACTATAACCCCCCCTTCACCCCCTCTTCTCTTCAAACCTCTCAAGCCTTGTGCATTGCCATTATTCTGCCCAAATATCTCCCCAAGGTCCTCCCCCACTTCCAAAATCTCTCATCCTCCTCAAAATACCAAAACCTCTCCCCTTAAGAGGTTCTCAAAGGAGGGAGTCTCAAGAGGTAAATTCCTCTTCCCAATTTCTTCTTTTCTTTTAAGTTCTTTTCTTTTTTATTTATTTCCTCACCTCCCTTCAACAAAATAGTATGATAAATCCAGTAACATACATGTAATGGAATTTCTTCATGATATTGGTATATTTTATTATCTTCTCTCCTTTCCCCCACCCTTTTATTTGAAAGAAATGAAAGCATCGTTTGAGATATGCTAATTTAGCACATTCAAGGACAACATTTTATCAATTTCTATTATTATCTTTAATTATGGTCATGAAACTATTTCTGTTATGGTTAAACCAGATTATTATATATCCTATTTTAGGTTCAGTAATCCTTTTGTACAAATGGAATTAAGTTATAAAGCAAAACACATTCTTTGTAATCAGATCCACCGATTAACAAAAACTGTTATCAATAAGGTTATATATATATATATAATAATTCGACTTCACTATAAGTAACCTAATTAAAATTAAAACCATGTAATCTCCTAGATATGAACTAAAGAATATAACTTCAATTCTGGAAAACCACTTTTATCTTGCATATAATCCAAACTTGAATATAAGTGAACCGATCTTTTAAAGCCAAGTAAACAAACGAGCTCGAACAATGAAATTGAACCATATAACTAATCAAAAAGGATTTGAATGTACTAAAAAAGGGTTATAATAAATAAATTACATATAGAAGAGGTTATGGACTTATGAATTAATAATACTAATTTGTTTATTCAGGTCATTAATAACAAGTGGAGAACACCACCGGATTTAAGGTAAGGGATCCTCCCCTTTTCACTCTTAATCAAGATTGTTCTCTATGATATGCCTTTTTTGTATAGTACCAAGTGATGGGGTATGTTTATAAACCTTCCCCATACTGCCCTAATATTTTATAAGTGATGATAAACCCCTTATCTATCTCATCAATCCCTCTTAGTTCCACACGATACCATGCCGATAAACCATAATGGATTCTACCCGAACTTCCTTTATTCCTTCGAGTTGCTCTATCTTTCCTTTTACCAAAATGTAGTTGTCTTTTATTTTTATGTAGAACTTAAAAATTATGTTTATATTCTCCAAACTCATGTTCCATGATCCATCTCTCATTCTCTTTCAGGGATATACATTCTTTTAAGTGAATCTCTCCTCGATACTTTCCAATAAGCACACTCGTTTTAAAGGAACTTCCCGAACTTTTACCCAATTTCAAGTGCACTCTATCTTCTGTTTTAAGACACCATTGTGTTTTTAAATTCAGTATTTTTATTCTGAAAACCTTCATGGTTTAATTCTTGTTTTATATAAAATAATGTATTCTTTACTATTTTAAAAGCTCTATAGTGTTTTCCTTAAAACCGCACAAAAAAGTTTTAATGTTAATGTCTCTCAAATACAGTTATTATGTGATGTCACTTCTATTTGTTACCATCTACCATGTTACATGCCTATAATACATTATGAACATCCATGTATGTTCTAATCTTTTTCTTTCATGGACACTTTCATGAGACGCCCATTGGTTATGATTTATGTCATGATTGTGGTACCCAATTCTTTCCATGGGTACCCTTATGTTTATGTATGGTTGATTATGTATGATTGTATATGTGGTAAGAATATTTATGTGGCAAGAATATTCATGAAAATGTTGATATGGGTGTGCCCAGATAGTGCTCCAATGCATTGGGTAAGGATAAGTATCATGAGATGCGATGTGAAATGGGATTGGCGGTTAGCCTTGACCCGTACTGAAATGGGAAACAGGATTAGCAGTTAGTCTTGACCCGTACTAAAGAAATGTTTTATGATTCTACCACATTTATATGATTCCATTTTTATATGATCCCCATGCTTATATTAAATGATTTCATAAGTTTCATGCTTTGGATATCATTATGTCATGCCTCCTAACTCATGTGCTTGAGATGTATCCTTATGTTCATTCCCTTACTAGGCTTTTTAGCTCATCTATTTGTTCATGTGTTCCCCAGGGTACCCTATGCAGATGTAAGGGCTCAAGAAAGTTAGAATCTCTTTATGGAGATTAAATAAAGAAGTTTTTTAGCCCTATGTTTTATGTTTTATGTATCTAGTCTTCCAAGACACTAGACTTAATGATCCTTGGCTTGTACTCTGATGATTAATTATACTTAGAATCATGAAATGTTTTATGTAAAAGGCTCAGGTTTCTATAGTTGGTATCAGAGGATGAACTAGTTATTTTTGGAGATTAGGAGCACCTTAGTTAGAACCTTAAGCATGAGACTAAGTATAAGAAAATAGTCCTAAATTTTGGTGAGTACAGAGTAAGTGGTTTATCAAGAAAATACATCCCTGTCTGGATACGAGTAGGTAGAGGCAGCTCTGGCACAGATGTATCTAGGGGTAAAACCTGAAAACACCGCTTTTATCTAGACTTTAATGGGAACTGGTGCACGACAATGGGCCTTGCTACACTCTTTGTTATGACACTCCTAGGGGATATGCTTTGGTAGATTCACGAGCTTAGTACAAACCATTATTAAGGGACAAAAAGAAGCCCATAAGAATATAAGTTAAGAAATAGATTAAGGATAATCTAGATATAAACCTAAGGAATCACAAGTCAAGATATACTTATTCTTTATAAGTTCATAATTTTATGTTCAAAGTTTATTTTTATTCTCAATAGCTAAGTATTAAAGACCTCTAATTATACGTTCTTTTTCTTAGTTAATAGTGGGAAATAGAAGAACACGTTCCAACAACCAATGTGATAGGCAATGTGATGATTGCCCTAATGACATGTCTGATGTGATGGAATCAGGTGCTCAAAACTTCATGGCAGTACTTGCTCAGTTGGCTCGAGTTTGGAATAATAACTTGAATCAGGTGGAACGTCCCCCTCCTCCAAGGAAAGAGCAAGTTGCCATATAATCCTTCATGCGACAAAGGCCTCCCATGTTTAGCGGGTCTTCTGATCCCCTCCTCACAGAACAATGGATTAACTCCATTGAAAAAAATTTCTTTGTCCTCTAGTGCTCGAAAGAAGAGAAATTTGTACTGATAGTCTAGCATTTTGATGGGGAAGCTGATCAGTGGTGGACATTGATCAAGAATACAAAGTCCCAAGAGAAAATTGATTCAATATATTGGGAGGAATTCAAGAGGATGTTTTTCAACAAATATTTTCCTCGAACCATCCATCTCAAGATGGAAAGAGAGTTCCTTGGACTCAAGTAGAAGGAAGATGAGTCCATCAAGGAGTATGAAGTGAAATTTACAGGGCTTGCAAGGTATGCCTCTGGCTTTGTCATGAACACCGAAAGCAAGGTGGATCGCTTCTTTAGCGGACTAAAGCCGAGTCTATGAAAAGTGTTGGCAATTCGAGACTTTGACAGCTATGAGAAGATTGTTTGTTGTTCCCTCAAGGTTGAAATGGAGATTGGAGACTCTCAGTGGTCTCATGGGCCTAGTGAAAAGAAGCAGAAAATGGAGAACAACATGGGTGGTTCATCAAACAAATCCCATGATGTAAAGAAGCCTCACTTTCCCCTTTGCAAAAATTGTGGGAAGAAGCATCTTGGTGACTATCTCAAGAGAACCAAGAATTGCTTAAAATGCAGAAAGTTTGGTCATCTGGCCAAGAACTACCAAAGGGATATGAAAAGTTCCATTAATTTTGAAGAAGAAAGGAAGGTTCAGATCAACACTCAGCCTGCAATGTAGTGTTATAACTACAAGGAGCTTGGGCATTATGCGAAAAATTTCCCTAAGCTGAGGGTTATCAAAGGCAATCAGCAACAACTTCCAAGGAAACAAGGAAGGGCTTATGCTACCACTACTGCTGAGGTGGAGCTGGAAAATGATGTGGTGACAGGTATGCTTGTTATTCATTTAAGAATAGCGAATGTACTATTTGATTCTGGTTCTATGCATTCTTTCATATCTTCTAAGTTTAGTAGAACTATTCAAACACCACCTCAAAATTTGGAGGAAAAGTTATCCGTGAGAACAGAAAATGGGGAAATTATTGAATCCATGGTTTATAACTCCTCCCTAGTTAATGTTTTTGGACTGAACCTCCCAAAAAATCTTGTCATACTTCCTTTAGTGGAGTTAGACACTATCTTGGGCATGGATTGGCTATCTTTGTACAAGGCCAACATCAATTTTTGGGAAAGGGAGATCACTTTTCACATCCCGAATCATCCTACGATTCTTTACAAGTGTAAGGAGGAAGATGAGTCTCCTTTAGAATCTTCGTCTCAAGTTTGGATATTGATTCCTTATGAGAAAGCATATCTAGATCAAATGATTGGGACAAAGGATAGAATAATTCTTGAAGACATGCCCATTGCGAGGGATTACACTAATGTATTCCCAGAAGAGTTTCTCGGTCTTCCTCCTAACTGATAGGTTTAGTTCTCAATTGAACTTATCCCTGGATCTCTACCAATCCAAAGACACCTTACAGAATGGCCACCATAGAGCTAGAAGAGCTGAAGAAGCAGTTACAAGAGAATATGAAGAAGGGTTTTATATGCCCGAGTGCTTCACCGTGGGGTGCTCCAGTCCTCTTTGTCAAGAAGAAGGATGGATCAATGAACCTCTACATTGATTATCGTGAGCTCAATAAAATCACTATAAAGAACAAGTATCCCCTTCCACGGATAGATGACTTGTTCAATCATCTTTGTGAGGCCAGTTATTTCTCTAATGTGGACCTTCAGTCGGGATATCACCAACTAAAGGTGAGAAAGAAAGATATTCCCAAGACTGCCTTTCGAACAAGGTATGGACACTATGAGTTCATAGTGATGCCCTTCGGACTCACTAATTCTCTATCAATTTCATAGATTTAATGAATAGAGTCTTTAGATATTACCTCGACAAATTTGCGGTGGTCTTTATTGATGATATTCTGATATACTCCAAGAGAAAGGAGGAACATGAGGAGCATTTGGAAACCATGTTAAAAAATTTTCAAAGGGAGAAGTTGTATGAAAAGTACAGTAGATGTGAGTTCTGGATGGAGGAAGTATCATTATTGGGGCATGTTATCACCAGTAAAGGGATATCTATGGACCCTTCCAAGATGAAGGCAGTTGAAGAGTGGTTGAGGCCAACTTTTGTAATGGAGATCTGCGGCTTTTTCGGTCTAGATGGGTATTATCGATGATTTGTGAAGAACTTTTCATGATTGTCAAACCCAATGACCAAGATGGCATGGAAGGGAGAAAAGTTCTTCTAGACAGAAGAATGTGAAGACTGTTCTACGGAGTTGAAAAAGAGGCTTACCACTGTGCTGGTACTCACACTCCCTTCAAGTGGAGAACTCTTTGTGGTGTATAGTGATGGTTCTAAGAAAGGATTAGGCTATGTGCTAATAAAAAAAGATAAAGTGTGTAAGAACCCGAGTTTTTGGAACGGGTCAAAATCCCGACCCTGTTTAGATTTTTGACTGGTTACCGAGAAGTCTAGAAAATCTGGGCAGAATCTGGAAATTTCCAGACTACACACCGTGTACTTTTAGTACACGCAGTGTATGTGTGGCCGAGTGGCCCAGCCGTGTAATCGCCAAGTACATGTTGTGCGGTGACCGTGTAGTGAAACCTTACTACACGGCGTGTAGTTTTGAAACACGCCGTGTGTACCCCGACCGTGTGAGGCCATACCTGGCGTGTAGGCCGTTGGCCGAGTAGAACCAGAGACACGTCGTGTTCCCTTTGGACACGCCGTGTAGTCTATCCATGTGTAAGGGAAACACGAGGCGTGTGGGTATGTCCGTGAGGAGAGAAATAGGAACCAAGTACACGTCGTGTACCCCTAGGTACACGCCATGTACTCGTGTCGGCAGGATCGGAGAGTAAGTCGGCTGAGTCAGCCGACTTATGAATAGTTAAATGACCCATACACGGCATGTAGTCCAAATGTACACACCGTGTACTTTCTTTTTTTCGCTCAAAATGGGCAGTAGCCTCGCATTGAGGCAAAACTCAATTCCTCAGCCCGGATTCGGCCGGGATTTCAATCGCCTCCCGTTTCTCCATCCGAAGTCCGATCCGACTTCCGATTAATGCGTTGGAACCCCCTCGGTAAGGCCTTGATTCCTCTTGGTCCGTTTTGTTTAATTCTCTTCCTAGAACAAGTTATAGGCGCATAAGCGGTATTGACTCTTTTGTAGATCTACCGCATTCTAGACCGAATTTGTGGGTGTTACCGGAGGAGTAGCATCGTGCAAGTCTCCGGTAGGTGGTGCATATCTCTTTTCGTGTTTTCGCGGTTGTTTTGGTAACGCGGCCTTCGGTGCGTTTTTGGGGTATTTTGAGCGGGACCTATTTTATCTATTTTCTTCATACAATATTGTTTATGGGACCCCTGGGAGGGATGCCTTTGGGTATACCCGGTTTCCAGTTTGTGTGAGCGGGGCCGGGCGAGAGGCCGTTGCTTGTCGGGGAATTTTGGTCGGGGAGCGCTAAAATGGTTTCTTTTGAATATTGAAGTATTAAACTATTTAGTTTAATTTAAGTTGTTATGTTGTGAATTGAAAAGGCTTGTGCATTCTGAAAATCATGGTCGTTTGGGGCCTTTGCTTGCACAATTAGATATTGCCCTGTTTCTCTAAGCTTTTTTGTGAAAGAGTTAGGTGCTGGTGTTGATTAATACAAGTTAATGCATTGTGACTGTTTAGTATTTTCCTGTTTGACGTTATGCTTCGTATGTGAATATGAAATGTGTGATATTGCTGTTTTGAGCTGTTTACTGTGTTAGGGCGTGGCCCGGATATATATTGTTAAGTGATGAAGATCACAGGTTGGGGCTTCGGCTCGGGTTACTTTGGGTGGTTGCTACCACAGGATTGGGCGTCATGGACGTCGGCTTGAGGCAGTTGGACTGTCTGGTTGGGCTTGGCCCGAGTTACTAGGATGGCGATGCCATCGGACTTGAGCGACATGGTCGCAGGGACACGAGGTGTCAGACAGGGTTGTGGCTTAGGACTTATTGAGGTGATTACCGCTCACCGGGTACTTTTGGGTAGTGTGCACACAGAGATACTCCGTGATGAGGTGGTTTTGACCACTCATGTGGGTAGAGGCCCCCGTAGTTGCGGTTAGGTATTTGAGGTTTGGGGTGCTTACTGTAGGAAGCCACGTGGGAGGTGAGGAGCCTTCAGAGAATTTGGCATGCCTTCGGGACATCGGGACTTGAGACACTAGGTGTCGGGAGGTACATGGTGCCGGGCTACTATATTGGGCGTGCCTTTGGGACGTCGGGACTTGAGATACTAGGTGTCAGGAAGCACATGGTGCCGGGCTACTATTCTTGGGCGTGCCTTCGGGATGTCGGTACTTGAGACATGAGGTGTCAGGAGGCACTTGGTGCCGGGTTACACGACAGAGATTCTGGCATTGGCCGAAGCAGGTGATACTTCATGGTGGCTATTGTGCACCAGTGGAGTTTGTATTTATTTGTGCATTGTACTGTTTACTACTTTCCTTGTAAATGAATAACTGCTTGAACACTTATATTGGGTATGCACCGTTGGGTGATAACCTACTGAGATTTGTCTCACACCTTGCACGGGCCCTTCGGGACGCATGTAGACTTTATGAAATTGCGTGCAGGTAAAGGATCAGCCTCAGGAGCTGGACTTTAGTGCTGTTGTCTTAGAGACTGGTATGGACCATGAGGTCATGACTAGTTGGGTTTCATGTTTAGTTTTTTCTGTATCAGCATGCTTACTTTGTAGCTACTATTGGTTAGCCATTGGCGCCTTTTTTTTATTCAGTTGTATGTGGCCTGCCTTGTCTGCATGTTTACTGTTTGGTGGTAGTTACTTGTGATCAGCATGCTGTTGTGTTTACTTTCTGCTGCAGTTGTTTTCCTTTATGCTTCTGTTGTTTTTTAAAATTTGTTATGCTTCCGCTATACGGGTCTGGTTCGAGTCTACTGAGTCCTTCTTCCGCTGTATCTCTACTATTATGCTTGGACGAGTACCCTTTCTATGATCCTCCTAGAGGGTATAGCCTCCCCACTATACCTATTTAGACCCTCGCTGCTAGTCAGCATCCTTTGGCGTTCAGGGGAGGTGCGCCTAAGGTAGTGACACCCGACCCGTTTGGCACTGTTCGGGTGGCCAGCTGGGTTCGGGTCATTACAAAGTGGTATCAGAGGAGTTCTTGGCAAGTATTTAGTAGCATCTTGCTGACTACTAATGAGTTTAAGACTTCTCATTTTTTTTCTGCCGGTTTTACTATTTGGGATATGGTAGACTGGAGATAGGTTGTTGATGGAACTTGATTTCTGAACTTGTGCTTGGGTGCCTGCAGCCCCATGTACGGGGGATGGATTGAGTTGCCGTGGGTGGGAATTGATGTTTGATTTTGCTCGGATTACGGTTTATATGATTTCCACCTCAGTGGCTCACTTGTTGTGTGATGTTCCTGATTGTGATGTGAAGACCTTGGCCAGTATGTCAAGGCTTGTTTGTATGGATTTTGATAGGCACATCTTAGGGTATTTCAATTTCATAATTGCACGTATGCTCTGTGAAGTGATAATACCATGTGAATAAAAACAAAAATCAAATGCCATGATTTATATGTTTTGAAATGTAAATTGGTGAAATTCCTGATAGAACTGCAAGTTGTGAAATGTGTATACCATGCTTAGTATTTTTTTGTAGAATTGCATGTTACAGGTTTTGGGTCTGGCTCTATGAGAGCAGACAGGTACTATTGTGGAGGCAGTGTAACTGTCATGATTGGGCGACTCGGTCGTCGGTTTGAGGCAACGTGAGTTGTCGGGACAGGCATAGCCCGAGGTACTTGTGATACTTGGCTCTGTTGAGGGCGGGTAAGGAGGCCATGAGGCTGGGATGCCGTGGGACATGGGTTTCGGTAAGGGGGAGTAAGGGTAGTTGCTGTGCACTCCCTTTTACTGCTTTCCTTATCTGTGTAGAATATATTGTGTATATATATATATATGGGCTGTCTGACCATTTATGGTATTCAGCGGGTTACTTTTCCACGGCTCGATGGAGCGTCAGACAGGAGATGATGCAGTGCCGCAGGATCAGATTCAGATTCCAGTACAGGCAGAGCACGAGCCGCAGGTGCGGGCTCAGGGGCAGGATCAGGTTCAGGATCCAGTGCAGGCAGGGCAGCAGCCGGGTTTGGCAGCGTTCGGACCGTGGCTCGATGAGCAGCTCTGAGTGATCCTGACACGTGTCTTGCAGGGGATTGACAGAGGCGCACAGGGCATAGAGCCTTCTATGGCGTATCTGACCCGGGAGTTTCAGTCACAGCACCCGCCGCTTTTTCAGGGTGAGGGTGGTCCACAGGCGGCAGAGAACTGGATCGAGAGCATGCATATGATCTTCGAGCAGCTGGAGACACCTCCAGGGCGGAGGGTCAAGTTGGCGACATACATGCTGAGAGGACCGGCGAAGAGTTGGTGGGACGTACAGGTACAGGCTCGTCGGTACGAGGGACTGGTGTGGAAGGACTTCGAGGACAGGTTCTTCGAGCACTTCTATCCGGAGACGCTCAGGGCAGAGAGAGCACGAGAGTTCTTGAGTCTCCAGCAGGGAGGCATGTCCGTCATGGACTATGTAGCCACCTTCACAGAGTTATCTCGCTTTGCACCTAGCATGGTGAGCGATGACACAGCTAGGGTGAGGCGCTTCGAAGACGGCTTGCGACACGCCATCCGGGTTCAGTTGAACATCTTTAGACCGAGCTCTTTCTCCGAGGCAGTGAACCAGACACTTATAGCTGAGGGAAATGAGAGAGAGAAATCTCGCTTGGGCGGGATGACAGCTCTAGGTGACGGTCTGGACAGCAGGAAGCGAGTGAGAGATGAGTTCCAGCAGGGCAGTTAGGCCAGGGATTTAGCTAGACCACCTCGTGGGAGTTCTTCGGTGATCTTTTTTCAGTGCGGATAGTCGGGGCACGTTCGGGCGCAGTGTGAGAGGCCTCTGAAGGAGTGCCGGATGTGCGGACAGGTCGGGCATCTGGAGAGGTTTTGCAGGCAGCCTTCTCAGACAGCCGGCAGGCAGGGACCAGGACAGACTGTGGCATCAGGTGCTGGTTCAGGTTCGGTACCAGGAGAGGGTAGCCGAGGTACAGCTGCACACAGAGGATGTGAAAGAGTTAGTGGGACCCAGCTGAGGGGTCAGTGGTCGGTGACTGGAGCAGCACTGTAAGGAGGTCAGGCATCAGGCAACTATGTTTCAGGCCAGGTGCACGCTGTGGAGCTACCAGAGTTTGAGCAGGATGGGGAGCCGACGATGGTGGCAGGTACATCGCCGTTGTGGCCGTGAGATTTTGTTTTCTTTTGGCATGGCCTCTCGAGGCATGTCTGTTTTGAGTGCACGTGGTGCACAGGTTACTTGTGGACTGACTAGATGCTAGTTAGTGGGATTGACATCATATCGGATGCGTTTTATATTTCATTTGCATTTGAGATGCGTGGCATCAGGGCATCATGGATGCAGGTTACTTGAGGTGCCGTACGGCATCGGGGCATCGAGGATGCGGGTTACTTGAGGTGTCGTGGCCATCGGGGCATCGAGGATGCGGGTTACTTGAGGTGCTAGGCACCGAGACCTCGTGGAGGCGGACACCGATGCGGTGTGGGTTACGTTGGGTGTCAGAAGCGACACGGGAGCGCCGGTGGGGTGCAGGGTTGACGATGCGTCACATGAGGACTATGCGTCCAGGAACAGGTTAATAAATCCTGTTTGCTTTACTTTTGTTGGGATGAGACCGGTAAGGCGATTCCTAAGGTGGGGAGCCCCTTGAGGAGTTTAGCCAGAACCATGAGACCGGGGTAGTTCGGGTTGTTAACCGGGATGGGCGTATTCGGTGCCATCTACTGGTTTCGTTTGGTAGCTCGGGGATGAGCTACGTTAAGGTGGGGAGTTTGTAAGAACCTGAGTTTTTGGAACGGGTCAAAATCCCGACCCTGTTTAAATTTTTGACTGGTTACCGAGAAGTCTGGAAAATCTGGGCAGATTCTGGAAATTTCCAGACTACACACCGTGTACTTTTAGTACACGCCATGTATGTGTGGCCGAGTGGCCCGGCCGTGTACTCGCCAAGTACATGTCGTGCGGTGACCGTGTAGTGAAACCTTACTACACGGCGTGTAGTTTTGAAACACACTATGTGTACCCCGACCGTTTGAGGCCATACCTGGCATGTAGGCCGTTGGCCGGGTAGAACCAGGGACACACCATGTTCCCTTTGGACACGCCGTATAGTCTAGCCGTGTGTAAGGGAAACACGGGGCATGTGGGTATGTCCGTGAGGAGAGCAAGAGGAACCAAGTACACGTCGTGTACCCCTAGGTACACGCTGTGTACTCGTGTTGGTAGGATCGGAGAGTAAGTCAGCTGAGTTAGCCAACTTATGAACAGTTAAATGAACCATACAAGGCGTGTAGTCCAAAAGTACACACCGTGTACTTTCTTTTTTTTTTCACTCAAAACGGACAGTAGCCTCGCATTGAGGCAGAACTCAATTCCTCCACCCGGATTCGGCCGGGATTTCAATCGCCTCTCGTTTCTCCATCCGAAGTCCGATCCGACTTACGTTTAATGCGTTGGAACCCCCTCGGTAAGGCCTTGATTCCTCTTGGGCCGTTTTGTTTAATTCTCTTCCTAGAACAAGTTATAGGTGCCTAAGAGGTATTGACTCTTTTGTAGATCTACCGCACTCTAGACCGAATTGGTGGGTGTTACCGGAGGAGTAGCATCGTGTAAGTCTCAGGTAGGTGGTGCATATCTCTTTTCGTGTTTTCGCGGTTGTTTTGGTAACGCGGCCTTCTGCGCGTTTTGGGGTATTTTTAGCGGGACCTATTTTATCTGTTTTCTTTATACAATATTGTTTATGGGACCCCTGGGATGCCTTTGGGTATACCCGGTTGCCATTTTGTGTGAGCGGGGCCGGGCGAGAGGCCGTTGCTCGTCGGGGCATTTTGGTCGGGGAACGCCAAAATGGTTTCTTTTGAATATTGAAGTATTAAAATATTTAGTTTAATTTAAGTTGTTATGTTGTGAATTGAAAAGACTTGTGCCTTCTGAAAATTACAGTCGTTGGGGGCCTTTGCTTGCGCAATTAGATGTTTCCCTGTTTCTCCAAGCTGCTTTGTGAAAGAGTTAGGTGCTGGTGTTTATTAGCACAAGTTAATGCGTTGTGACTGTTTAGTATTTTCCTGTTTGACGTTATGCTTAGTATGTGAATATTCAATGTGTGATATTGCTGTATTGAGCTTTTTACTATGTCGGGGCGTGGCCCAGATATATATTGTTGAGTGATGAAGATCACAGGTTGGGGCTTCGGCTCGGGTTACTTTGGGTGGTTGCTACCACGGGATTGGGCGTCATGGACGTCGGCTTGAGGCAGTTGGACTGTCTGGTTGGGCTTGGCCCGGGAGTTGAGCGACATGGTCGCAGGGACACGAGGTGTCAGATAGGGTTGTGGCTTAGGACTTATCGAGGTGATTACCGCTCACCGGGTACTTTTGGGTAGTGTGCACACAGAGATACTCCGTGATGAGGTGGTTTTGACCACTCGTGTGGGTAGAGGTCCCCGCAGTTGCAGTTAGGTATTTGAGGTTAGGGGTGCTTTCCGTAGGAAGCCACGTGGGAGGTGAGGATCCTTCAGAGAATTGGGCATG
This sequence comes from Viscum album, assembly GCA_963277665.1. Lineage (NCBI taxonomy): Eukaryota > Viridiplantae > Streptophyta > Magnoliopsida > Santalales > Viscaceae > Viscum > Viscum album. The sequence goes on from OY728133.1 coordinate 1,680,134,775, forward strand.
CCTTCGGGACGTCGGGACTTGAGACACTAGGTGTTAGGAGGTACATGGTGCCGGGCTACTATATTGGGCGTGCCTTCGGGATGTCGGGACTTGAGACACTAGGTGTCAGGATGCACAGGGTGCCGGGCTACTATTCTTGGGCATGCCTTCGGGACGTCGGTACTTGAGACACGAGGTGTCAGGAGGAACTTGGTGCTGGGTTAAACGACATAGATTCCGAAGTTGGCCGAAGCAGGTGATACTTCATGGTGGCTGTTGAGCACCAGTGGAGTTTGTGTTTATTTGTGCACTGTACTATTTACTTCTTTCCTTGTAAATGAATAACTGCTTGAACACTTATATTGGGTATGCACCGTTTGGTGATAACCTACTGAGATTTGTCTCACACCCTACACAGGCCCTTCGGGACACGTGTAGACTTTATGAAATTGCGTCCAGGTAAAATATCAGCCTCAGAAGTTGGACTTTAGTGCTGTTGGCTTGGAGACTGGTATAGACCTTGAGGTCATGCCTAGCTGGGTTTCTTGTTTAGTTTTTCCTGTATCAGCATGCTTACTTTGTAGCTACTGTTGGTTAGCCATTGGCGCCCTTTTTTTTATTCAGTTGTATGTGGCATGCCTTGTCTGCATGTTTACTATTTGGTGGTAGTTACTTGTGATCAACATGCTGTTGTGTTTACTTTCTACTGCAGTTGTTTTCCTTTCTTCTTCCGTTGTTTATTGAAAATTGTTATGCTTCTGCTATGAGGGTCTGGTTCGAGTTTGCTGAGTCCTTCTTCCGCTGTATCTCTACTGTTATGCTTGGACCAGTACCCTTTCCATGATCCTCCTAGAGGGTATATCCTCCCCACTATACCTATTCAGACCCTCGCTGCTAGTCGGCATCCTTTGGTGTTCAGGGGAGGTGCGCCTAAGGTAGTGACACCCGACCCGTTTTGCACTGTTCGGGTGTCCAGTTGGGTCCGGGTCGTTACAAAGTGATAGCCTATGACTCAAGGCAGCTGAAAATCTATGAGCAAAACTATCCCACACATGACATGGAGTTGGAAACTGTGATCTTTGTGTTGAAAATCTGGTGGCATTATCTCTATGGGGAAAATGTGAGATATATACTGACCATAAGAGTCTCAAATATATATATTCACACAGAAAGAGCTTAATATGCACCGGTAAAGATGGATAGAGCTCATCAAGGATTATTACTGCTCAATCCACTACCATCCCGATAAGGCAAACAAGGTGGCAGATGCTCTAAGTAGAAAGAATCCTGCATCTTTATCAATGATGAGAATTGAAAAGGACCTGATCTTCTTAGATTTGCAAAGGATAGAAATGGGAATAATTAAGGGAGGAACATCATCAATCCTTTCTCAAATGATTTCTCAACCATCCCTCTTGGAGAAAATAAATGTTGCTCAAAGAAAGGATGTGGAAATTTAGAAAAGGGTAGAAGTTGTTAAAAATGGGAAATCCTCTGATTTCAAAATTAACGAGGAAGAAGTTGTGAGATTTGGGACTCGATTATGTGTACTATATGATCCAGAGATAAAGAAGGAGCTATTGAATTATGCACATATCTCGACCTTCGCTATCCATCCTGGGAGTACCAAAATGTACCATGATCTTCGAGAAAACTTCTGGTGGGATAACATGAAGAAGGAGATTGTAGAATATATATCAAGGTTCTTGGTATGTCAGCAAGTTAAATATGAGTGAAAAAGTCCAAAGTATGATGCATCCATTGCCTATACCCATGTGGAAATGGGAAAATGTTACTATAGACTTCACGGGTCTCCCGAAGACGTCGAAGGGAAATAATGCAATATGGGTTGTGGTTGACCGACTCACCAAGACATCCCATTTCATAGCTATTCGGGAAGATCTCTCGCTTGAATAACTTGCAAAGATATATGTGAAGGAAGTGGTGAGACTACACGGTGTTCCACTCTCAATTGTCTCTGACCATGATCCAAGGTTCACATCTAAATTCTGGAAGATCCTTCAACATTCTTTGAGTACTGAATTAAATTTCAACACGACCTATCACCCCCAAACTGATGGGCAGTCTGAAAGAACTATTCAGATGTTTGAAGATATGCATAGAGCCTGCTCTCTAGAATTCAAAGGTGGATGGGATCAGCATCTCCCATTGGTTGAGTTCTCATATAACAATAGCTTCCACTCAAGTATTCAGATGAATCTATATGAATCTCTGTATGGAAAGCGATGTAGAACTCCAACCTATTGGGATGAAGTTGGAGAAACAAAGTTACTTGGACCTGATCTTGTACAAGAGATGACAGAGAAGTTTCAAGTCATTCAGAAACACATCAAAGCTTCTCAAAGTCAGAAAAAGAGCTATTATGACAACCATCGAAGGGACTTGGAGTTTGACATTGGAGATAAAGTCTTCCTTCGAATATCTCCATGGAAGAGAGTCATGCGATTCGGGAAGAAAGGGAAGATAAGCCCAAGGTATATTGGCCCCTTTAAGATCCTTGACCGTATAGGAGTCGTGGCCTATCAGCTTTCACTTCCACCGAATATGGATTGAGTTCATGATGTTTTTCACATATCACTCTCGAGGAAGTACATACCTAATCCCTCACATGTACTAAACTCAGAGGTGGTGCAATTGGAAGATGATCTCTCCTATGAGGAGCATCCAGTAAAGATTCTAGATTGGAGAGATAAGGTTCTACGCAACAAGAAAACCCATCTTGTCAAAGTGTTTTGGAGGAACCATAAGTTTGAGGAAGCAACTTGGGAACTAGAAGAGTCAATGAAGGATAAACACCCTCACCTGTTTGTGTAAAGTAAAATTTCGGGGGCAAAATTTCTTAAGGGGGGAAGAATGTAACAACCCAAAGTTTTTCAATGGAAATTCCCTTCTTATATTTATGTCATAAAATCACATGAAAACACAACATAATGAACTACTAAGTGATAATTGACCTTTAAACATAAGTTTGTCACTTCTATGTTTGGAATTTTGAAAATCCAGCATACACGGTTGTAATCAGTAAGTTTTTTGGAGTCCGATTAGGAAAACTTAATTTTTGGTGAATAGTAACCTATACTAATGAATAGTAACATACCCTTATAAATAGTGATATACCCTAAGGAATAGTAACATCACCTACTGTGGTATAAAAATAATATTCAAGTTGGAAGTACGATATACCTATATTTTAGAATAAGTTAATGAATGTTTTAAAACTAGTTTTAAAATAATTTATTATTTTAATTAAATATTAAAATAATCATAATTAGAAAGTTATTTTTGAAAAATGGCTTCATTTTTGGATTCTACATTTTGAAAAATGGTTAGGGGGAATTTTTGGGATTTTTCTGAAATACTTGAATTTTTGATAAATAGTAGAATCCGATAATTCACAATAAATGCTAAATAATGGATCAATTGAGTCATCGATGATGTTCTGCTGATGTAATCCCACTTGGTTCTAGATCACATGATAAAATTACTATTCTTGGTCATAGACTACTTACTATTCCTTGTCTTGGGAAGAAATAATAAATTAATGATTATAATATTATGAAATTCCTCCTCTCCTCCACTATAGAACCCTCCTTCACTCTCTCTTCTCTCCACTCCCGTCAAGCCTTGTGCCTTACCATTATTCTGCTAAAATCTCTCACCAAGGTCCTCCACCATTTCCAAAAGCTCCCAGACTCCTCAAAATACCAAAACCTCTCCCCTTAAGAGGTTCTCAAATGAGGAAGTCTCAAGAGGTAAATCCCTCATCCCAATTTCATCTTTTCTTTTAAGTTCTTTTCTTTTTTATTTATTTCCCCACCTTCACCGTAATAGTATGATAAATCCAATAACATACATATACTGTAATGCCTTCATGCTAGTGGTATATTTCATTATCTTCTCTCCTTTCCCCCACACTTTTATTTGAAAGAAATGAAAGCACCGTTTGAGATATGCTAATTTAGAACATTCAAGGACAACAATTTATCAATTTCTATTATTATCTTTAATTCTGGTCATGAAACCATTTGTGTTATGGTTGAAATAGATTTTTATATATCCTATTTTTTGTTCTATAACCCTTTAGTACAAATTGAATTAAGTTATAAAGCAAAACACATTCTTTGTAATCAGATCCACCGATTAACAAAAACTGTTATCAATAAGGTTATATATATATATATAATAATTCGACTTCACTATAAGTAACCTAATTAAAATTAAAACCATGTAATCTCCTAGATATGAACTAAAGAATATAACTTCAATTCTGGAAAACCACTTTCATCTTTCATATAATCCAAACTTGAATATAAGTGAACCGATCTTTTAAAGCCAAGTAAACAAACGAGCTCGAACAATGAAATTGAACCATATAACTAATCAAAAAGGATTTGAATTTACTAAAAAAGGGTTATAATAAATAAATTACATATAGAAGAGGTTATGGAATTATGAATTAATAATACTAATTTGTTTATTCATGTCATTAATAACAAGTGGAGAACACCACCAGATTTAAGGTAAGAGATTCTCCCCTTTTCACTTTTATCAAGATTGTTCTCTATGCTATGGCTTTTTTGTGTAATAAAAAGTGGTGGGGTATGTTTATATACCTTCCCCATACTTCCCTAATATTTTATAATTGATTAGAAACCCCTTATCTCTCTCATCAATCCCTCTTAGTTACACCCGATACCATGCCGATAAACCATAATGGATTCTACCTGAACTTCATTTTTTTCCTTCGGGTTGCTCTATCTTTCTTTGTACCAAAAAGTAGTTGTCTTTTATTTTTATGTAGAACTAAAAAATTATGTTTAGATTCTCTAAAATCATGTTCCATGATCCATATCTCATTATCTTTCTGGGATATACATGCTTTTAAGTGAATCTCTCCTCGATACTTCCCAATAAGCACACTAGTTTTAAGAACTTCCCAAACTTTTACCCAATTTCAAGTGCACTATATCTTCTATTTTAAGACACCATTGCCTTTGTAAATTCAGTATTTTTATTCTGAAATCCTTCATTGTTCAATTCTGGTTTTATATAAAATAATGTATTCTTTACTATTTTAAAAGCTCTATAGTGTTTTCCTTAAAACCGCACAAAAAAGTTTTAATGTTAATGTCTCTAAAATTCATTTCTTATGTGATGTCACTTATATTTGTTACCACCTATCATGTTACATGCCTGTAATACCTTATGAACTTCCATTTATGTTCTAATCCTTTTCTTTCATGGACACTTTCATGATACACCCATTGGTTATGATTTATGTCATGATTGTGGTACCCAATTCTTTCCATGGGTACCCTTATGTTTATGTATGGTTGATTATGTATGATTGTATATGTGGTAAGAATATTTATGTGGCAAGAATATTCATGAAAATATTGAGGTGGGTGCACCCAGATAACACTCCAATAAATTGGGTAAGGATAAGTCTCATGAGATGCGATGTGAAACGAGATTGGCGGTTAGCCTTGACCCGTATTGAAATGTGAAACAGGATTGGCGGTTATCCTTGACCCATACTAAAGAAATGTTTTATGATTCTGCCACATTTATATGATTCCATATTTATATGATCCCATGCTTATATTAAATTATTTAATAAGTTTCATGCTTTTGATATCATTATGTCATGCCTCCTAACTCATATGCTTGAGATGTATGCTTATGTTCATTCCCTTACTGGGCTTTTTAGCTCATCCATTTGTTCATGTGTTCCCCCGAGTACCCTATGCAGATGTAAGAGCTCAAGGAAGTTAGAAGCTATTTATGGAGATTAAATAAATAAGTTTTTTTAGCCCTATATTTTATGTTATATGTATCTAGTCTTCCAAGACATCAGACTTAACGATCCTTGGCTTGTACTCTGATGATTAATTATGCTTAAAATCATGAAATGTTTTATGTAAAAGGCTTGGGTCGCTATATTATCAATATAAACTTCTTCTTCAATTTCACCATTTATAGAAGATGACTTTACATCCATCTGATAAACTTTTAAATTATGATATGAAACCACTACTAGAAACATTCTAAAGTTTATAATCTTGTAACTAGGGATTTTGTTTTCAAAATATACACCCTCCACCTTTACATAGTCTTTTTCAAACAAGTATTTCTTTGTTTCTTCAAAATTCTCCACGTTCATTCAACTTGTTTTTGTACACCCATTTTTTTCCCAATACCATTTTTATTTTCTAGATGTGGAACAAGTTCCCAAGTGTTTTTTTCTCAATATGATCCAACTATTCATTAATCATATCAACCCATTCTTTATATTCAACTTCTTCTAAAACTGATTCTGGTTCATTTTGTGAAATGAGCGATGTCTGATTTTCTAATCTCAACCTTCTTCTTTACTAAACTAGAGATTTATTATTCCTAAGAATATTCTCAATTTCAACATATTTATATAATTATGAAATTTTAAAGTTTTTATTTCAACTTCATTTTCCACATCCCATGATTCTTCTGAATCTTGAATTGTCTATTTTGAGTCACTTTCACTTTCATTGGAAATATTCACTCCATCTTCCTCAACGTTTTCAAAATTATTTGTTAAATAATTCAGATTTTTAATAACTTTCACATCATATGAGTCCACCATATTTTTTAAACACATATTCCAATATTTTTAACTTCTTATGCTGGATGAATATCCCATTAAAACTCATTCTTTTGCTTTCTCATCAAATTTTCCAATATTCGGATTTTTTTATTAAACACGGACTTACAAAAACTTTGAAGTATTTAAATGAAGTTTTTTTTATTATATAACATTTCATAGGAAGTCATATTGGATTCCGGCCTCAACAAACATATGTTTTGTATATGTATAATGGTACTAACAACTTCTCTCTAGTAGAACATTTAAAGTTTGTATTCTTGTAACATGCTTCTTCCCATTTCCACCAAACTTATATTATTACTTGATGATACTCCATTTTATTGTGGGGTTTATGGAGCACTATAATGATGTTTGATTCCATGTTTTCTCAGATAATATTCAAAGGAATTGCATGTGAATTTTGTTCTATTATCCGTTCTCAAATTTTTTACATAAACCCCCATTTCTCTCTTAACTTCTCTTTTGAAAACTTTGAGCATTTATACTATCTTTGACTTTTTCTTCATAAAAATGATGTTGGTCATTTGAGTGAAATCATAAATGAAAGTGATAAAATAAAAATTATATTTTGTTAATTGATGTCTCATCGACCCACATAAATTAGAATGAATATGTTCAAGAGGTCTGGTAGACTGAATCTCAACTTTATTATGACTTTTATTAGTCATTCCCGTTTTGAAAAGTTATGAAAATATCTTCATCTCATCTTTTCAATTCTAGGAAATTTCTAATAGCATCAAATTTAGAAATTTTGTTCATATTTTTCTATACAATATTCCCAAGCCTTCAGTTCCACAACTTGTTTTAATCTTTAGTAATCTAGTAGTAGAAGTTATAAATTTCTCATATTTGAAAGATATTTCCACTAGTTATTTCTCCAATGGTTACAAATTTACCATATTCTATACTTCTGAAGATACATGATTTTTTTTTGAATATCACTTATTTTCCATAATCAAAAATATGAATCATACTATGTATGTTATTCTTGATCCCATCAACAAATATAACTTCCCTAGACTTTAGTTTTTAAGTTTCTATTTCAGTAGTCCTTATTCCTCTAATTTTCAAGGAACTATCATTTCCAAAAGTAACTAATCATCCATCATTATTTTTAACATTTTTGAATATTTTTTATATCTCCCTTCATGTGTGAGGAACAACCACTATTAATAACCCCTGATTTGTTGTTTTTTATAGCTTTAAAAGTTGTCTCAACAACAAAAGATCATTCTTCAACCTTCTTCTTTCCAGCTTCATTTTATCTTTTGTTATAAGAAACTTATTCCAAAAGGATTTTCATACATTTTTCAGAAAAGTGACCCAATTAGTCACATCTCTCATATACTTCCTCCAAACAATCAAAGTAATTTTTTGTTGGAAAGTTTCTAACATCTTGAGATATTACTTTTCTTACTTCCTATGTGTTAGGAAAGTTACTCATTCTACTCCCACCATTTATTCCACTATGTTCAAACCTATTTCCTAGTAGAAACATGTTATGACAATAGTGGTATGATCTATGCCCATAAATTTCACAACACCAATAGAAACCATAAAATCATGGTTTTCTATAGAATAATGATCTTTTTATAGTGACCTTGATTTTTTTACATTACTTTTACATCATTTTAAAGATAAAAAACATAAAAAAATTATACCATGAGGATCTAAAGGTTCAGTGTCTTGGAAAAACTAGGACCATACACAACTTTTACAACACAAAAACATTTATTTAATTCCTTCTTTTCTAGCTTCTTATTGGCTCTTGACTTCTCCATAGTACAAGTAGTCACCTGAGGATATACTTCAAAAAGGGATGAGATAAAGCCCAGTAAGAGGATAAATAAGAACATGAAACAATATAACATGGGTTAATCATAATAATTATCATCATAACATAGGTATAGGATTATAATCATGAGAGGAAGCATTAAGGGAAGACTTTGAATGTGACAATGCATAAGAATGAAACATCATGTCTTAGTGGTCTAATACCACACATAGTTATGAACAAAGATAACATCATGTTCATGCATACTTAAATTTACTCATGAGGTTATTCACATTAACCAATTTATTGGAGCGCTATATAATTCCGGGTGCACCCATCACATCATAACATTTTCACTGGGCTATATAATTCCGGGTGCACCCATCACATCATAACATTTACATTATCATGCATGACACTTAGAACATATATCAATATTGAACATAAAAAAACTCATGTAAAGGAATTGGTTTAACTTCATAAATCATACATTCATAAACTTTGGGTTTCCAAATGAAATAGGGAATAACATACCTGATACAAGGACCATCAACCTTGAGTGAGAAGTAAAAGGTGTGTTTTTGAAGGAAGAGTTCTTATGGAAAACATTATGTTTGAAAAAAACTCAAGTGTAAAACATGTATATACCATAAAAGGTAATATAATTATGAATAAATTATTTTTAAGGAAAAACCATACTAAAAATGGAGTGAAAGAGGGAAAACCTGAAGAAAGAAAGTTGGGTTCGAGAATTCTCTTTACCTTGTATCCGAATGCTTTCTTCACTTTAATGTCCAGTATAATGACATTAGATTCATTAATTAGAAATTAAAGAACCTTTTATATATGAATATGGATTATTATGGTTTCATTTAGTTCTTTTATGGTTCTTTGGATGAGTTATAGGGTTTAAATTCATTTTTTGAGAGTGTTCTTTTTCTTAGTTTTCATGATCGGTTCACTTGTACACATGAATGGAAGTTCATGTAGAACATGTATAAACATAAAGAATTGATATTACATGTTATTAATGATCTTACAGGATTTTAAATGATCTTATAATTAATTTGGTTATATACCATGAGGATGAATCACTATATAAAATTAAAGGATGATTGTTTTAGGTTAATTTGGGCGGTTTTTGGATCACAACGAACATGTTTTATTTTATCATTTAGTATTATTCATAAAAGTTGTTTCCAAAACATAAGAATGGTTAAAAAATAAATATTAAAATATTTTTAAACCATTTAATGGTTTTATTGACATCCTCGAAGAAATTGCAGGAAAATGAAGGTGTATCACCCACGATGATGGTAAATTGACACATCACGGGCAATGATTACATTTAAAAAAAAAGAGAGATGAAAGATTTTAATGAATAATATTCTATTACCATGATATAATACTAGTATATCAATCATAATTGAGTTATCATGACATTTTTATAAGAGAAGTTTAGGATAAGAGAAGAAAAGAAATGAAATTTGATAGGAAATTGAAAGAAAAGAGAGAGGGGAATTACCTCTTGAGGTCCTCCTCAAGGATCCTAGACTTGGTCTTTTGGTGAGACCAAGAGCTAATGGAAGTGGGGGAGGGGATAATGAAGAGTTTTGGGCATAATTTGGACAAGTCTTGAGGCTTGAGAGGTGTGAGGAAATGAGGTTGCGTGGGGTAGTATTTATAGTGGCGGGGAGGGGTGTTTTTTCAATATTTAATTCATTAGTTTATTAATTTCCCTCAAGACAAGAAATAGTGATTATTACATGACTAAATACAGTAAATTGGGCATGTGAGTTCTAACCAATATCCATTTAAAACATCCATGACTCATGCATGATTCATAAATTCATTTATTTATCATACTTTTAAAATTATCGAATTTCACTATTCACCAAAAATTAATGTATTTTAGAAAAATCCCAAAAATTCACCCTAACCATTTTTCAATGTGTAGAATCCAAAAAATTAACTCTATTTTATGAAAATAATTTTTTAAATATGATTAATTTAATTTTTAAATAAATTCTTGGAAAATACAGATTTTAAAATTAAAACTGATTTTGTAACACTTTGGAAAATTACTTAAGGTCTCCTATAATAATAAGGCATAAAAATACTAGTTTATGGATTCATTTTATGAAAATAAATTTTCTTTTAAATTATTAAATTAATCATTAAATATTCATGACTTACAAAAATACCAACACTATAATATAATTATATCATATTGTCACTTATAGAATGGATAAATTTTATTTATACTATCATTGGTAAGATTCCTATTCACTTGGCCAATTTACTATTCATAAGGGTCATATTACTATTCATAAGGGTAAAATCACTATTAATAAGTGTAAGTTACTATTCACCAATAATTATATTTTTCCTATCAGACTCCAAATATATTATTGATCACAACTTTTTATGTCAAATTTTTAAAATTCAAATCACAGAAGTGGCAAAATTATATTTAAAGGTCACATAGAATTTAGTATTTTATTTAAGAATGATGTGGAATTGTGTTTCCTAATGAGATTTTATGTGACATAATTATAATAAGGGAATTACATTGATAAAACTTTGGGTTATTATATTCTTCCCCCATTTTGAAAATTCACCCTTGAAATTTCATTTTACATAAACAGGTGAAGGTACATATCCTTCATCGCATCTTTCGGTTACCAAGTTACTTATTCATACTTATGGTTACTCCAAAACACTTTGACAAGGTGGGTTTTCTTATTGCGTAGAACCTTATCTCTACGATCCAGAATCTTTACTGGTTGGTCCTCATAAGAGAGATCATTTTCTAGCTATACTACCTCTGAGTTCAGTATATGTGAGGGATCTGGTATATACTTTCTTAGGAGTGATATGTGAAACACATCATGAACTTTATCCATATTTAGTGAAAGTGAAATATGATAGACCATGACTCCTATGCATTCAAGGATCTCAAAGGGGCCAATGTACCATGGGATTAGCTTCCCTTTCATTCCAAACTACATGGATCTCTTCCATTATGATATTCGAAGGAAGACTTTGTCTCCAATGTCAAAATAAAAGTACCTTTGACGTTTTTCAATATAGCTCTTTTACCAACTCTGAGTAGCTTTGATGTGTTGTTGGATGAATTGAACATTCTCTATCATCTCTTCCACAAGATCAGGTCCCAGTAGATTTCATTTTCCAACTTCATACCAACAGGTTGGAGTTCTACATAGCTTTCCATAAAGTGCTTCATATGGATCCATCTGAATACTCAAGTGGAAGCTATTGTTATATGAGAACTCAACAAATGGGAGATGATTATCCCATCAAACTTTGAATTATAAAGATTAGGATCTTAGTATATCTTCAAGTGTCTAAATAGTTCTTTCAGATTGGCTATCAGTTTAGGGGTGATAAGTTATGCTGAAATTTAATTTAGTACTCAAGGAATATTGGAGACTCCACTAGAATTTAGATGTGAACCTTGGATCATGATCAGAGACAATCGAGAGTGGAACCCCATGCGGTCTCACCACTTCCTTCACATATATCTTTTCAAGTTGTTCAAGTGAGAGATATTTCCGAATAGCAATAAAGTGGGAAGTATTGGTGAGTCGATCCACCACAACCCATATCGCATTATTTCCTTTGGATGTCTTTGCGAGACTTGTGACAAAGTATTGAGTGAAATTATCCCATTTCCACATGGGTATAGGCAATGGTTTCATCATCCCTTTGGAGTTTTGTTTCTCTGCTTTAACATACTGACATATCAAGCACCTTGAGATATATTCTACAATCTTCTTCTTCATGTTATCCCACCAGATGTGTTCTCTGAGATCTCAGTACATCTTGGTGCTACCAAGATGGATAGAGAAAGTTGAGCTATGTGCATTTTCCAATAGATTTTTCTTTATCCTGGGCGATGAAGGCACACAAATCATTATTCCAAACCAAATCACACCATCATCATCAATATGGAACTCTTATAGCTTCCCTTCCTTTACTGCATTCACCATATCTTGCAACTTCGGATCATCCCTTTGTGTCTCCTTAATCTTCTCTTGGATAGAAGGTTGAGAAATAATTTGGGAAAGTTAGGATTTATTCCCCACCATTATGATTTCCAAATAAATACTTTTCATATCTATGAAGATAAGTTCTTTCTCAATCTGGAACATGGATAGAGTAGTAGGTTATTTTCTTCTAATAGCATCAACTACCATATTCGCCTTGCTAGGATGATAGTGAATATAGAAATCGTAGTCTTTAATTAACTCTAACCATCTCCTTTGAAACATGTTGAGCTCCTTTTGTGTGAATGTATGCTTTAAGATCTTGTGATCAGTATATATGTTACACTTCTCACCTAGAGTTAGTGCCTCTAAATTTTCAAGGAAAAAATCATAGCTTCTAGCTCTAGAACATGCGTAGGGTTGTTCTACTCAAGGATATTCAAATTTCATGTGGCGTAGGCTATTACATTATCATTTTTCATGAGTACACAACCCAATACCTTCTTTGAATCATCACTGTATATCAAAAAACTTTCTCCACCTTCCGGTAATGTGAGTAAAAGTACAGTGATCATCCTTATTTTTAGATCCTTGAAGCTTTCCTCAAATTCTTCATTCCAGACATACTTTACCCCTTTCCTTGTTAACTTAGTTAGTAAGCTTGACAATCATGATAAATTTATCACAAAACGTTGATACTACCCATCTAATCCAAGAAAACTACGAATTTTTATGACATTAGAGGGTCTGGGTCATTCCTGAATCACCTTTGTTTTTGAAGGGTCCACAAAAATTTCCTCCCTTGTGATCACATATCCCAAGAACATGACTTGCTTCATCCAAAAGTCACCCTTTATGAACTTAGTGTAAAAATTATCCTTTCTCAATGTCTCCAACACAAGTCTTATATGTTATTCATGTTCCTCCTTTCTCTTAGATTATATGGGAATATCATTCATAAAAACTACCACAAATTTGTCGAGGTAATGTCTAAATACTCTATTCATCAAATCCATAAAGATTGTTGGGGAATTAGTAAGTCTGAAGGGAATCACCAGAAAATCATAGTTCCCATACCTTGTATGGAAGGAAGTCTTCTGAATATCTTCCTTCTTCACCTTAAGATGATGATATCTAAAACGAAGATCCACCTTTGATAAGTATTGAGATTCTTGTAGCTGATCAAAAAATTTGTCAATCCTTGGGATAGGATACTTGTTCTTTATAGATATATTGTTGAGTTCTCAATAATCAATACACAGTTGCATTGATCCATCCTTCTTCTTCACAAAGAGAACATGCACTCCCCAAGGTGATGCACTAGGTCATATGAACCCTTTATCCAAATGCTCTTGAATATGGTTCGTTAACTCCTCCAGTTCAATAGATACATACTATAGGGACACTTTGAGATAGGAGTATCTCCTTGTATAAGTTATATTGAGAACTATACCTCATTATCCAGTTGAATTTTGGGTAACTCTTTAAGAAATAAATCATTGTATTCCCTCACGATGGGTATTTTACCTAGGTGGATAACTTCCTTTGACTAAACCATTTAAGCGAGGTATGATTATTCACAGGGAACCAACACCCACACCATTGTAGGATTTTTCAAAGGAGATTCATGATCTTCCTTGAATTTGTAGAGGAGAATGGGATGGTTTAGAATATGAAAAGATATTTCCTTTTCCTGACAGCTGATATGTGCTCTATATAATGAGAGATAATCCATTCTCATTATAGCATTAAATTCCACCAAGGGAAGTATTGAGAGATTTGATGGAAGAATCTTCCCATATAAGCCAATAGGAGAAGAGTCCAACACTTGGGTTACAATGATTGTACCACTTGGTTTTTTTACAAATATCTTTACTTCAAGGTTTTAGGGCTTCAATTCTATATTTCTAGAAAACTTGCATGGTATAAAGGAATGCATAGAAATATAATAAAATAATAATTTTTCCATTCTTGAGTGAATTGGAAGTGTACCTTGTACGAATTAATTTTCTTGATCAACTTCCGCAGTAGTGATGGTATAAGCCTTCCCTTATTCCTTTGGATTTAGTGGCTGATGATTCTTATTACCCTTGAGGACTCGAGGTTTAGTTCACTATCATTCATAGTGCCCTCGATCCCTATAATTGTAGAATTGGACCATGGGTGGTGCTCTCCTATCCTCCACCACATTATCCTATCTATTCATCTCTTTTCAACACTATTGATCTTGGTGGCCTTCTCTCCCACACTTGAATCATTTCCCTGTCCCTTTAAGACAATTCCCATGATGCTTCTTCCCCCATTTTGACATGTGGGTTGTTGAGTTTTCTTTCCACCTTTCTCATTAGATCCTTCAGCATGAAACTCAATCTTTCTTTTCTTATCACCATATCCATGGGAACATTCTCCAAACTCCATATACACTTTAAGAGCACATCAAATGACTTCTTCATAACTCCCAAAGTCTTGAATTTCAATATCCTTTCGAAGGTGTGGTTTTAATTCACTAAAGAATCTATCAATTTTGCTATCATTGTTGATAAAGAAACCCAAATCATACTTTTAAAGCCTTGTAAAATTTGATTTGTAGGCCATGAAAGATTCTCCATCATTTTGATTTAGCTCTATGAATTCTCTCCCCATCTTCGTAGGAAGATTTTGTGGGAAATAATTGTTGAGAAACATTATCATAAAGTCTTCCCACTCCATCTCTTCAATTTCATCTCTCAGCTTGGTGTTCTTAATCAAATCCCACCATTGTTCGACCTCTCCATCGAGTTGATAAATGGCTAGATTCAGCTTCTCTATCTTATAATAGTTAAGAATAGAAAATGCATTCTTCATTTAGTTGACCCACTTTTCCAAAACAAGTGGATTGTAAGATCCACTAAACGTCGGTGGTCATTGCCGCATAAAACACTCGATAGCCAGTTGCTCCCTCTTAGGTGAAGGAGGATGTTCCACATTATTTAAGTTATTATTCATAACCTGAGACAACTGGGTAATCATTTCCATGAAGTTTTGAACTCCACCTACCAAAACATTGGGTATGTCGTTTAGGAAATTGCTGCATTGTCCTTCGCAAAAGTTATTGGCCTAGTTTCTCAAGGTTAGAACAAAATATAAGTCAACAAGTCATGAATAAATAATTTATTCCTTTGTGAAATTAACAGTAAAATCATATCTTATAGAATCCCTATGTTTATCAAATATTCTTGTGTGCTTACATATGCTTAGTATCATACTAGGTCATTTCACTTAGGATCTCTAATCCTAATTCCCAAATTAAGTAAATCGTCCTTTGATACCAACTATAACGACCCTAATTTTCTTACATTACTTTTACATCATTTTAAAGATAAAAAACATAGAAACATTACACCATAAGGATCCAAAGGTTTAGTGTCTTGGAAAAACTAGGACCATACATAACTTTTACAACACAAAACATTTATTTAATTCCTTCTTCTCTAGCTTCTTATTGGATCTTGACTTCTCCTTTGTATAACTAGTCACATGAGGATATAAATCAAAAAGGGGCGAGTTAAATCCAAGTAAGAGGATAGATAATAACATGAAACAATATAACATAGGGTACACATAATCATTATCACCATAACATAGGCATAGGATCATAATCATGATAGTAAGCATAAAGAGAAGACTTGGAATGTAGAAATGCATAAGAATGAAACATCATGTCTTAGTTGTCCATTACCACACATAGTTGTGAAAAAATATAGCATCATGTTCACACATAATTCAATTTACTCATGAGGTTCTTCACATTACCCAATTCATTAGAGTGCTATATAATTCTGGGCGCACTCGTTACATCATAACATTTTCATTACACTATATAATTTCGGGCGCACCCATCACATCATAACAGTTACATTATCATGCATGCCCCATAGAAAATATATCAATATTAAACATAAAACAACCCATGGAATGGAATGGGTTTCACTTCATAAATAATACATTCATAAAATTTGGGTTCCCAAATGAAATAGGGAATAACATACTTGATACAAGAACCATTGACCTTGAGTGAGAAGTAAAGGGTGTATTTTTGAAAGAAGAGTTATTTTGGAAAAAATTATGTTTGACAAAAACTCTAGTGGAAAACATGTATATCCCAGAAAAGGTAAGATAATTATGGATAAATTATTTGTAAGGAAAAACCATACTGAAAATGGAGTGAAAGAGGGAAAACTTGAAGAAAGAAAGTTGGGTTTGAGAATTCCCCTTACCTTGTATCCGAACAATTTTTTTACTTTAATGTACTATATAACGACATTAGATTAATTAATTAGAAATTACCAAACATTTTATATATTAATATGGTTAATTATGGTTTCATTAAGTTTTTTGATGATCCTTTGGATGAGTTATACAATTTAAATTCATTGTTCGAGAGTGTTCTTTTTCTAAGATATCATGATCGATTCACATGTACACATGAATGAAAGTTCATGTAGAACATGGATAAACACAAATATTTACTATTACATGTTATTAATGATATTATAGGACTTTAAATGATCTTATAATTAATTTTTTTATATACCATGAGGATGAACCATTAGATAAAATTTAATAATGATCGTTTTAGGTTAATTTGGGCGATTTTTGGATCACAACGAACATGTTTTGTTTTATCATTAAGTATTATATATAAAAGTTGTTTATAGAACACAAAATGGTTAAAAAATACATATTAAAATATTTTTTCAACCATTTAATGGTTTTATTGACATCTTTGAAGACTTTGAAGGAAAATGAAGGTGCATCTCCCACAATGATGGTAAATTGACACATCACGAGCAATGATTTCATTTAAAAAAAGAGAGAGGGAGGAGTTTAATAAATAATATTCCATTAAAATTATTGAATACCTGTATATAAATCATACTGGAGTTATCATGACATTTGGATAAGAGAAGTTGGGGATAAGAGAAGAGAATAAATGAAATTTGAAAGGAAATTGAAAGAAAAGAGAGAGAGGAATTATCTCTTGAATTCTCCTCTTGAGGTCCTCCTCAAGGCACCTAGGCTTGGCATTTTTGTGAGACCAAGAGCTCATGGACGTGGGAGAGGGGATAGGGAAGAAGTTTGGGCAGAACTTGGACAAGTCTTGAGGCTTGAGAGGTGCGAGGAAATGAGGTTGTGAGGGGTGATATTTATAGTGTAGGGGAGGGGTGTTTTATCAATATTTAATTCATTAGTTAATTAATTTCCCTCAAGATAAGAAATAGTGATGATTCCATGACTAAATACAATAAAGAGGGAATGTGAGTTTGAACCAATAGAAATTTACATCAGCCATGAGTCATACATGATGCAAAAATTCATTTAATTAGCATACTTAGTAAATTATTGAATTTCACTATTCACAAAATTAAAGTATTTTAGAAAAATACCAAAAATTCACCCTAACCATTTTTCAGCACATAGAATCCAAAAATGAAATATATTTTATGAAAATAATTTTCTAAATATGATTAATTTAATTTTTAAATAAAATATTGTAAAATACAAATTTTAAAATTAAAATTGATTTTGTAACACTTTGGAAAATTACTCAAGGTATCCTATAATCACAAGACATCAAAATACTAGTTTATGAATACATTTTATGAAGATAAAATTTCTTTTAAATTATTAAATTAATCATTAAATATTCACGACTTACAAAAATACCAACACTATAATATAATTATATCATATTGTCACTTATATAATGGATAAATTTTATTTATAATATCATTAGTATAGTTCATATTCACTTGGACGATTTACTATTAATAAGGGTCATATTACTATTCCTAAGGGTAAAATTACTATGCATAAGGGTAACTTACTATTCACTAACAATTATGTTTGTCCTATCAGACTCCAAATATCTTACTGATCACAACTGTGTAAGTCAGATTTTTGAAATTCAAATCACAGAAGTGGAAAAATTATGTTTAAAGGTCATATAGAATTTAGTGGTTCATTTAAGCATGATGCAGCATTGTATTTCCTAATGTGATTTTATGTGACATAATTATAAGAAGGGAGTTACATTGATAAAACTTTGGGTCGTTACACTTTCCTTGTAATAAGATTGTCAAGGTTCATAACATCTTTCAACTTTAGTTACCTCTGGGTGTGTGACAACTTTCCTATGAGAGTAATTTTCACCCTTTATAGACATGATAGGTTTTTCACATCCCTTTTCAACCCAATATTTCCCAACACATTTCTTCACACCTAAAATGTCATAAAAATCAGATGAAAATTTTATTTTAATGAGTATAGATTTCACCCAATTCTTAGAGTGAGGTTTTTCTATAGATTTAGATGATTCAAATACTGTTTTCAGAGCATTTATGAAGTTTTCATTCATATTTTTAAAATTAATTTCGGCCTCAATAAGTTTTGATTGAAATTTTTTAACTTTATCTTCCATATATTCAAACTTATTACCGTGGTCTTTAATTATCTTTCCCTGTTAGAGAATTCTCAGTTTGTAAATTAAGATCTCCTGAATGTATTCTTCTTCTTGATTGAAAATATCTTTTTCACCTTAAAAAACATTTACACTATATTTCTTTATCATTATGATTTCTTTATTGATTGATATGTTTTTATCAAGACATAAAATGAATTCTGATCTGAGTAGATACTCTCAGTAATATTATTCACCTCTTTCTTCTTCTACACTATCTAATGAATCTTTTGTTTTCTCAACTTTATCAATGAATGTTATGAAATTTTATGAACATTTAACTTCTGAATAATTATTGTCAGTTGATTCTGATTTAGATTTATTACTTAGCATACTTATTTTGTTTCCAGTAAAATTCTTTTTCCCCACTAAAGTACTTTTTTTTATTTCTTGTAAGTTTTATCAAAAAATTTCCACCATGGTTTTTCTTCAGAACGGTCTTCAAATTTACCAATTTTCCTTTTAGGACAATTCATAGAAAAGTTCTCAATTCCCCCACACTCAAAACACTTGAGAGGAAGTTTTCCTTCATAATTTCCTCTTCCTATCTGATAGTTCTTTGAGATAAGTGACATGATTTTCTAATTCAACTCATCAACCTCCTTATATTTGGAATCACAAGGATCAACATATTCAACATCTTCAATTTTCATTTTTCACATATCATAAAAATCCATTTTATATTTCATCTTCTTATTAAACACTAGAGATTTTCTCATTTTATACTCAATAAGAAAGTTATGAAGTTCATCAAGAGATAAATCATCTTTATATTCTAAAGAAGAAATTTTAGAATCAAACCTATTTGGAAATTTTCTCATGAGTTTTGTCACAATTTTGGAATCTTCTATTACATATCCAAAACCTCTTATGTTTCAAAAAACTTCATTTACTCTAGTGAAATACTCATAAATAGTTTATTCATCTCTCATTCTCATGTCTTCAAACTTTTTATGTTAGATTTTTATCTTTTCTTTCTTCAATTTAGTATGCCCTTCAAAGAAAATTCTAAGATTGTCCCATATACTCTTTTCAATTTTAAGACCCATCACCTTCAAATAAACATTTTCTGACAGAGACCTAAGAATAGTATATCAAGCTTTTCCATCAACTTCAATATTTCTTTTGTCTGTAAAGGTCATAGGAGTATCTTTCTCAATAGGTGGAAAACCAATTGTAGCAGCATCAACAACTTCCAAGCCAAGAGATAGGAGATGTTGAATCATCTTGTTTTTCCAACCATAATAATTTTTCCATAAAATATTGAAATTCCTCTACTATTGATAGTTTTGAGATTATCCATGATAAGCATTCAATAAAGGAATCTTTTCTCTGATACCAATTGAATTTCCAAGGGATCATAGAATAATTAGGAGGGGGAGGGATGAATCAGCTGTTACCTTTTTAAAAATTTCATCTTATATAAATATAACCCCTGCAACTTATTAGAGTTGTTTCCTTGTCATCTTTTAACAAAATCACATGTATTAAAAAATAGGAAAGTAAATAGAGCACATGATGTGGCTTTATATTCACATAAGTTGCCACATCTCATTATTTGTTTTTTATTCATTTAATTAATCAATTGTGCACTTTTGTTAAATATTTTCACTTTTAAATTTTTATAATTAAATTTAATATTTAATCAGTTTTTTTTATAATTAGTTTTGTATTTATATCCTTTTAATTAATTAATTTATCTTATTTAGTGTTTAGGCACTTTATTTTTTCTAGTTAATATTTATAAGTTATTAATCTACCTTGCTTAATATTTTTAGGTCGAGTTATGGTTATTAATTAATTAATAAATTATTTTTCATCATTTAATTAGCTCAAATTTTAATTTAATCTTTTAATATTGAATTATTTTGATAATCAATTTATTTAAATAATTTTATCTCAATAATTAATTTAGATTTTTTTTTTATTTTTAAGGTTTCAATTCAATTTATTAATTTAAAATCAATTTATAATTTTTCTATGCTTTTTGGTTGTTGAATTGAATTATTTTAATTTCTTATTTTATGTTTCATTCATATTTAATTAAGTAATTTAGTTTTTAAATTTTAATTTCATTAATTTATTTTTGTGTTAATTTGATCTTTATTAAATTTTACTTTAAGTTTTATCTATTAGATTAATATAATTAAGTTTTTAATTTTTAAATTCTTAATTTCATTATTTTAATTATTTTTGTTTTTCAGTTTGAACCGCCGGTCCAACAGTGACTCAACGAGTCACTACCACCACCCACCCTTCCTCTATTTTAGAGGTGACTCAACGAGTCACCATCACCGCTACTCCTCTCCATCATCTCAATTATCACCATTGTTCCAATCATATTTCTAACTTACCATTGCATCTGTAATGGTGACTCAACCTCACTGATAGCTCATCACTCGCCAACTGTAGAGATCTGCACGACGACTCATAAACATCGTTTATACCACCAGCTTCATGACATACCGTCACCGCTGGGTTGAATCCACAACTCACCGATCCTCATGATCTACCGACACCACAAAATAAACATACACCCATCAAATTCTATATCAAATAGATATTCTTCCACTAAAGATGCATCAGTCCAGATCTAGAAATATTTGAACGAATAAAACCACAACTGCTCGATCTTCCCAGTGGAAGACTTCTGAAGCCGAATCATCACCATAACTCACTGTTTTAAGCCGTGTTGAATTCACCGAGGAGCTGTGAGAACCTACCCCCAGACCACCCACCGCCTGAGCTTGAGACCCCTACCACCGTCAAGTCAAAAGGAGCCGAGGAGGTGTCACTTGAAGTTGAAACCCACTATCCCGAGCCGGATCTGCACGCCGTGAATCACGGATCTAGAGAACTGAAGGCCATCACAACTACTGTTTGCAAGGAGGAACCATTGTAAAGGGGCTGTGCACCATGGTTGAAGGGGAATCCTCTGCCGTGTTGGGGCATCGGAGCTTCGTGGCGAATAAAAACACACAAAATAGAAAGAAAACGGATCCAACGTAGAGATTTACGTGGTTCGGCAGTGATGCCTACGTCCACGAGAGAAGAGGGGGGGCATTCTATTTCTCTCCGGATGAATTCGTCGGAGGATACACATCCATTATTCAATTCATGGGACTGAATCCCATTTTAAAGAAACTTAAAAACAAAGATGTCAAGGGTTGGTTCATCAACCCTTGACGTTTGTCCCTCTACCGCCTACATTCAAAGAAGGCTGCTTCAACGAATGTTGCGCGTTTGGTTGCTGCCGACTTTGCTGAAGGATGACTATTCATCTGCTTACTTCTCCCCTTGATTGGGAGTGGCCCCCAAAAATCTCCCCCTCACGACCAATTTGGGGTAGAAGCTAGACCCGCGGTCTCCTTGCAGGCATCCAACTTCTCTTTTGGTAGAACCTTTGTCATCATGTCTGCCCCATTATCATTGGTGTGGATTTTCTCAACTTTCAACAATCTTTCTTCCCGCACATTTCGAATCCAATGATATCGCACGTCGATGTGTTTAGACCTGGAATGAAATGTTGGGTTCTTGCTGAGATGAATAGCACTCTGACTATTGCAATAGAGAATATAATTCTCCTGACTTTGTCCCAGCTCCTGTAAAAACTTCTTCATCCACAGCATCTCCTTGCAGCCCTCAATGACCGCGATATATTCTACTTCTGTGGTGGATAAGGCAACACACTTCTGAAGTCGTGATTGCTATGAGACTTCTCCCCCTGCAAATGATATCAGGTATCTGGATATGGATTTCCTCGTGTCCACATCTCCAGCCATATCTGCATTTGTGTATCCTTCCAAAACAGGTTTATCACTTCCAAAACATAAACAATGACTAGATGTACCTCAAAGATACCTCAATATCCATTTGACCGCTGTCCAGTGCTCCTTTCCTGGATCTGATAAGAACCTTCTCACAACGCCAACAACGTGATCAATATCTGGTCTGGTGCACACCATGGCATACATAAGACTCCCAATTGCTGACTGATAAGGAACTTTTTCCATATCTTCTTTCTCCTCTTCAGTTGATGGACTCTGACTTGTTGTGAGTATGAAATGACTTGCAAGTGGAGTGCTAACTGGTTTTTCCTTGCTCATGTTGAATCTTTCAAGAACCTTTCCAATGTATCGATCCTGAGATAGCCAAATCTTGTGATTCCTCCTGTCACGAGTAATCGTCATACCAAGAATCTGAGTAGCATCTCCCAAGTCCTTCATTTCAAAAGACTTGTTCAACTCCTTCTTCAACCTATCAATCTTGGTGATATCTCTGCCAATAATCAGCATATCATCAACATAAAGCAATAAGATAATAAAATCACCATCAGAAAACTATTTGATGAAAACACAATGATCAGCAGTTGTCCTCCTGTACTCATTTTTCTCCATGAATGAGTTGAATTTTCTGTACCACTGTCTCGGTGCCTGTTTCAGACCATATAAACTTTTCTTAAGCTTGCATACCAGGTTTTATTTTCCTTTCACCTGAAATCCCTCTGGCTGCTCCATGTATATCTCCTCATCAAGATCACCATGTAAGAACGCTATCTTTACATCCAGTTGTTGAACCTCCAGGTTCAAACTAGCCGCCAATCCAAGAATAACTCTGATAGAAGACATTTTAACCACAAGAGAAAAAATTTCATCAAAGTCAATACCTTTCTTTTGACCGAATCCCTTCACAACCATTCTGGCTCTGTAGCACGGTTGTGAGCTACCATCTTCTCGTTTAATTCTGTACACCCACTTGTTCTTGAGTGCCTTCTTTCCGTGTGGTAATTCTACCAAATCAAATGTAGGGTTCTTGTGCAAGGATCTCATCTCCTCTTGTATGGCCTTATTACATTCCATCTTCTGTTGACTCCTGATCACATCATCATAACTGTCTGGCTCTCCCCCATCAGTGAGCATCACATACTCATTTGGTGAGTATCTTCGACTCAGTTGTCGTTCTCTGGTGGATCTTCTCAACTGTGCTTTGGGAGGAATCTGTTCTGGAATATCATATGATGAAGACATATCAGCAGATGGAGACATATTACCTGGTAGTGACGTATCATCGGTGTCGCGTATCTCTCTCGTGCTAGCTGGCACTGATGGTGGTGGGACTGGTTCCAGACTGACTGGAATTTCCTCAGACTGCGATTTCTCTGCATTTTCTGGCTTCTCAAAATCATCAATCGTCTGATCCTCAAGAAACACCCCATCTCTGCTTATGACGATCCTCTTGCTGATAATATCCCAGAGTCGGTATCCAAACTCTTCATGACCGTATCCCAAGAAGATACATTGCTTTCCTTTTCCATCCAGCTTTGCCCACTCATCTTTCGGGATGTGGACAAATGCCCTGCAGCCAAATACTCTCAAGTGTTTATATGAAACATCTTTACCTGTCCAAACAATTTCTGAAACGTCGTAGTTCAGTAGAAATGATAGAGAAAGGTTGATAAGATCAACTGCGGTCAACATTGCCTCCCCCCAAAAGGTGTTTGGCAACTTTGCATTTGAGAGCATACATCTTACTCTCTCGCAAATTGTTCTATTCATCCTCTCAGCAAGACCGTTATGCTGAGGCGTCTTTGGTACTATTTTTTCTAGCCTGATGCCAAAACTCTTGCAGTACTCTTCAAAAGGACCATGATATTCTCCTCCATTGTCTGCTCGCACACACTTTAACCGTCTGCCTATTTGTCTTTCCACCTTCACATGAAACTGCTTGAAAACATCCTACACTTGATCTTTAGTTTTCAACGCAAAAGCCCAGACTTTTCTAGAATGATCATCTATAAAGGTAACAAAATAAATAGCACCTCCCATCATCTTATTACTCATCATGCAAACATCAGTGTTAATCAAATCTAAAACATTTTCTTTTCTGGACGGTATATAACCATGAAATGATACCCTGTGTTGTTTTCCCATGATGCAATCAACACAAGTATCCAAATGTGTACCTCTTATTCCTGGCAAGAGATCCTTCCTGGAGAGAATTCTGATTCCCCTCTTGCTCAAATGACCAATCCGCCTGTGCCAAACTTCTGCAGGAACATCTTTTTTGGCTGCATTTACTTCTCCTCTACACGGTCTTGCATCTTTGAGATAAAAAGAAGTATCTTTCTTTCCTTTAGAAATTACTAGGTTACCTTTGGTAAGCTTCCATTTCCCATCACCAAAGGAACTGACATATCCATTATCATCAAGCATCCCAGTGGATATCAGATTGAGGCGAATATCAGGAACGTGCCTCACATCCTTCAACAGTAACCTGTATCCAACATTAGTTTCCAGAAAAATATTACCAATACCAATAATTCTGGATACACCATCATTTCCCATATTCACATGTCCGAAACTCCCTGAACGGTAAGATGAGAAGAAATCTCTTCTGGCGGTGACATGGTAGGAGGCACCGGAATCAATCACCCATGTTGAATCTTGGCTTGCAAGACCGACTTGATTGCCTTCTTGAACAATAACGATTTCGTCATTGACAACTGCAACATCGTTATTTTGGGCCTTACCTTCCTGATGTCTCTCCTCTGCCTTTAACCTTCTACACTCCCGGATGAAGTGTCTGGGCTTTCCACAGTGGTGACACTTCATATCATATCTTGATCGAGATTTCGATCACTTCCTCCTTTGAAGACTTTGGTCATGAGGTTCTCTTCCTCTGTTTCTTCCCTGCCATTTCTGCTTCCCTTTTCTTTCAGTGACAAGAGCCTCTGACTCAGGTGTATGCCCCTCGTCTTTTCTTATGGACTCTTCATTCAGCATTCTGTCTTTCACCATCTCCACAGTGAGAGTTCCATCTGGAGTATAAATGCTGACTGACACAACTAATGTGTCCCACTTCTTTAGTAAAGAACTCAACATCAACAATTCCTGCAACTCATCATCAATCATCATTTTCATAGAATTTAGCTGATCAACAATACCTTGGAACTCGCTCATGTGCTCTGATACGTTGGTACCGTCTTTGTATTTCAAGTTGACAAGACGACGTATTAGGTTTTCTTTGTTCTGTGTAGTTGTCCTTGCATACATCTTTTCCAATTTTTTCCAAAGAACAGAAGCATCATGTTTGTTGGCAAAATTTTGGAAGATGCTCTTGTCGATCCACTGTCTGATTTGGGCAGCACACTTCCTGTTGAGTACGACCCACTCCGCATCAACGGGTGGGGTACCGGTTGTCGTCTTCTCATCGGGTTTACCGCTTGTTGAAGATTCCTCCGCTTGCGCTGCAATAGGCTTAGAGGTTTCCACTATAGGCTTCCAAAAATCTTTAATATACAAAAGATCCTCCATTTTCGGTTTCCAGATGGCATAATTAAACACAGTAAGTTTAATCATATTACCGATATTTTTGTCCATTGATGGAGTGCAGATTTCAAAAATCTAACCGTACTGATGTGTCCAGAACGGTCAAAATACCTGGAATCGACTCCTGGATTGCTGAAAACGGGCTTCGATTGGCTGAGTTATAGCCAAAACAGATTCAACGGTCTAGATTGACCGCTAATGTGGCGCTGACGTGGCGTGCCGGAGCAGTGGCCAGAATGTCACCGGAAAGTCGCCGACGGCGTGAATAGTGACGGCTTCCCCGGTACGGGGGTACTGTAACACCCACGGGTTTGACCAAAGTTTGACCGAGCCTATCTCCTTCGTTTCTGCTCCGTTTTTGACGGCGCTTACACCGTTGGAACCGGCTCGCTGTGCTCTTCACAGATCTGGGCTCGAAGATTTTTCCCGATCAACTTCAATTTTCCGGTCGCCAGAAAATTTTGCTGTCGCGTCGCCATTTCACTTCCGAACCCTCTGATACCACTTTGTTAGGGAAGCGGAGCTTCGTGGCGAAGAAAAACACACAAAACAGAAAGAAAATGGATCCAACGCAGAGATTTACGTGGTTCGACAGTGATGCCTACATCCACGGGAGAAGAGGGGGGCCGTTCTATTTCTCTCCAGATTAATTCGTCAGAGGATACACATTTATTATACAATTCATGGGACTGAATCCCGTTTTAAAGAAACTTAAAAACAACGATGTCAAGGGTTGGTTCATCAACCCTTGACGTTTCTCCCGCTGCCGCCTACATTCAAAGAAGGCTGCTTCAACGAATGCTGCCCATTTGGTTGCTGCCGACTTTGCTGAAGGATGACTATTCATCCGCTTACTTCTCCCCTTGATTGGGAGTGGCCGCCACATGCCGCGATTTGTAGTCGCACCGCTAGAGGAGAACTAGAGCCACCGTCGGACCACTGTGGAGGGGTACTGCACCTGGTCGAGCCACAAATGGCTTCTCAAGGAAGGCAATGATCTCCCCTCCCCTACACCAGATAAAGATTATTGGGGGGATATAAAAATAAAAAAAAATTAAAAAAATATAATAACATAATTAATTATAAAATAAAATATAAACTAATTAAAATAATAAAATATAAACTAATTAAAATAATAAAACTATAATAATAATAATAGTAATTCAAAATAAAGCTAAAATAAAATAAAAAATTAATTAAATATACAATAATAACTTTGATAAATTAATTCTTATATAAAGATAATTAATAATAATAATAAATTATTTTAATAACCTTGAAACTAATATTTAATTAAATGAATAAACAACAACATAAAATAATCTAAAAAAATAAAAAAATGATTTTTATATAAAAGTTTTAAATAAAATAAATAATTTATTAAAATAATTATTAATAAAATTCAATAATAAAATAGTTATAAATTAATCAACATAATAAATTGTTATAATAATTAATTAATTAGGTTTTTGATTTTAGTAATGTCTAATTTATTTTTTATGAATTTTTGTAGATTCATTCTAGAGATGAAGTGACATCCAGATACATCCCAACTACTTGGTTGTTGTTCGTTACAAGGGTTAAACTATAGTGACATGGGCTGCAGTAAAAAATGCACGTTTGTGGTGATGCAGTGAAGGATAACCAATGTCGGTGGAGATTCTGGGTGACCTATGGGATTTGATAGAGCAATTAATACAGAGCAGTAGTAAAAGAGATTTTATGGGATGATCATATAATTCCTTGGATATTCCGAGGAGCAGAAGAGAGAGACCCGAAGACTGGAGGTGAGTAGTAGAGCAGAGCTTCATACAGATTCATCAATTCTTGAGGGAAATTTATTCTCTCCTATTTTTTTTCTTTTCATCAATCTATATTCCATTTGTAAATTCTTGAATTGAATATGATATTGGGTTAAATAATGTTAGTTTTGGGGATTTAATTTCTGCTGGTTATTGTTTAAATTTTCTTTTTTGCTTGTTACTTCAAACAAAGAATTCAACTGGTGAAGTTGAATCTACTTTTTTAAAAATAAATTGTATTTTCACCTTTGACATTTAATTTCTCAATTCCACGATCCTTCGGTGAGATTGATCATGAAAGCAATTAATCAATCTTTAAATTATGAATCTTCAGTAACAATCAGCGAGATGGTTCCTATTGACATTCCTTAAAAGTTCTTTGTAGTTTGATTGTCTCTTGAAGTGCTGAACTTCAAGATTCATTTTATTGTGTGCTTAATCTATTGGTGAGGGAGGTTAATTCTATCAATTTATAAGATTGCAAAGTCAATAGACATTTCAAGTGAAGAATATTTTCATTCAACCAGTAGAGTTTAATTCTCCCAAGCACCATCCTTGTATTGTTGTTCTCAATCATTTATGAACTATTATTATGACTAATTTATCTTTTCCCTTTTATTAGTTAGTATATTTTGTTGGCATTATTCAAAATAAATGGAGTTAAAAAAAGAAAAGTTTACCCACTACTGACAATAGTGGGGATTGTTTGTTTTTAACCCTTAAACATTCACCTGTATTCCCTATGGTTCAACCCTTCACTACTATACTAGTGTAGGTTATTAAATTTAATTTTTAGGGTTGTCATGACCTTCAGTCCCTTTAAAAATCTGTCACCGTTTCCAGGTAAGGCTTGAGTTGAGTGACCTAGGGTTTAAAAATTAAAAAGAAAACCTAAAAAAAATTAGTTTTAGAAATCAAAAATAAAAATATTTGAATTGGCTGCTTGTGTTTTTGGTTAACATTATGCTTCATCGATAAATTTGTTTGTACAATTTGTTAAAAAATGGAATATTATGAAGGCCCAAATTATCAACCTAAATATTTTTGTGTTTTTTGTGACTACTATGGAAACACTGCCTGGCAGTGTGTCTATAACCAACCATAGTAGACTTGTTACCCTGATGGTCATGAACAAAATTTTGAGCCCCAATCTGACCTCCCAGCTAAGTTTCAAAAAGTTGTATAAAAAAAAGAATCTAGGCTGGATCAAAATGAAGAAACTTTCATCGAAATTGAAAAAATGAACTTTCAAGATAAAAAAAAACTTCAACAATCAGAAAACATTCTTTTAGAATTACAAATCAAGTTTAAAGAATAAGAAGAAAGAGAAATGAATGAAGAAGAATATTTTGTAGAATAATCTAAGAGAGTAAGTGAAGAAGAAAATTATTTGAGGGCTTCTGCTAATGATAAAATAATAAGAAGTGAGGTTAAAATTAAGCAAAAACCCTTCTATTTTGAAGAATCTGATTCTGATGAGAAAAAAATGAAGAAATAACTAACTCTATGAATGATGATCCCATAAGGAACCTAAATGGATTTGAGTTATAAAATTTTCAAAAAGAACTAAAATAGATTGAATAGGGTTACCCAATTCTGTTCACGATCCCTATCTTTGATAAAGTTCATTATTTTAGGGATTATGAAAAAATCATTTATCGGTTTTAGGAGAATCTCAATAAAGAGAACTTAAATGTTTAAAACTCTTCACCCATCTTTTTTGAATTTTTTAATAAAGAACCTTAACTTGAAATTGGGTATACTTTAGAAGAGAACATTAAGCTGGAAATCATAGAATCTAAAATTTTTGAACCTGAACTGAAAACCACTCCTCCCTATTTAGAAGCTTTTAACCCAAACAATATTTTAGATGATATATAATGTAGAGGATGAGCTAATCTCATTTTAATAAATATTAACTGATGATCTTTAAAATCTATATTCTAAGATTGATCATTTTTATGAAATTTTGTATATTGAAATGGAAAATTGTGTTGCTATACCTGGGGAAAATTGTTTAAATTTGAATAATCTATATTATGAATTTCTTGAAGATGAATTGAACAATCCTTCCCCTATTACTAAATTGAAACTCTTAACTGATTTTGTTTTCGAAAATGAACTTTTTTTCTTTTGAACTTGAATGATAGATTGAAAACACACATGATGATTTAGGTAGAATAAATTTGTTAGAAGTAGTGGATATTGAGTGCTTATTAACTGACGGGGATCTTTTAGAAGAAATTTATTATTTTTTAAAACCTGAATCTATGAATATTAAAATAAATTATCTTCCATATTGTTCACTTCCATCCCCAACTGATTCAGTTTCATATTATCTTCTATATGATGAGAGTATCTTAGAGGGGGAATTTCACTTGAGTTTCAGTGTTACTAATTCTTTTCATCACACTACTGCTTCCCCTCATGAACCTTTTATTTTGTTTTAATTATTTTGAAATGGGTGCTTCTAAAGGTGTAGTGTTATCCTCATGGCTATCTCTATCAAATTAAACATTAATAAACTTCAATAATAAAATAATTATAAATAATTATATATTAGTCAATATAATAAATTAAAATAACAATTAATTAATTTGGTTTTTGTTTTTAGTAATTTCTAATTAATTTTTTATTAGTTTTTTAGATTCATTCTATAGCCAAAGTGATGTCTAAATACATCCCAACTAATTGGTTGGAGTTCGTTACAAGGGTTAAACTATAGTGACATGGGCTGCAATAAAAAACACATGTGGGCGGTTATGCAGTGAAGAACAACCAATTTCGGTGGAGGTTGTGGGTGACCTATGGGATTTGACATAGAACTTAATACAGAGCAGCAATAAAAGAGATCTTATGGGATGATCATATAATTCCTTGGACATTCTGAGGAGTAGAATAGAGAGATCCAGAGACTGAAGATGAGTAGTAGAGAAGAGCTTCATACAGTTTCATCTATTATTGAGGGAGATTTTTTCTCTCCAGTTTTTTTCTTTTCATTAATATGTATTCCATTTTTCAATTCTTGAATTGAATATGATGTTGGGTTAAATAATGTTAGTTTTGGGGATTTAATTTAGGAGGGTTATTGTTTAAATCTACTTCTTCACTTATTACTTCAAACAAAGAAGCAGATTCAACTGGTGAAGTTGAATCTACTTTCTTAAAAATAAATTTTCTTTGCACCATTTACATTAAATTTCTTAATTACATGATCCTTCAGTGAGATTGATCATGAAAGAAATTAATCAATCTTTAAATTTTGAATCTTCAATAACTATCAGTGAGATGGTTCCTATTTCATTCCTTAAAATTTCTTTACAGTTTGATTAGCTCCTGAAGTGGAACACTTCAAGATTCATTTTACTGTGTGCTTAATCTATTGGTGAGGGAGGTTATGTCTATCAATTTTTAAGATTGAAAAGTCCATATACATTTCAAGTGAAGAATATTTTCATTCAACCAGTAGAGTTTAATTCTCCCAAAGTATAATCCTTGTATTTTTGTTCTCAATCATTCATGAAATGTTATTACTACCACTTTATCTTTTATCCTTTATCAGTTAGTCTATTTTATTTACATTCTTCAAAATAAAAAAGAGAGTAAAAAAAAGAAATGTTTACCCACTGCTGACAACAGTGGGGTTTGTTTGTTTTTAACCCTTAAACATTCACCTGTATTCCCTGTGGTTTGACCCTTCACCAATATACTAGTGTAGGTTATTAAACTTAATTTTTAGGGTTGTGATAACCTATATTCCCTTTAAAAATTTGGAACAATTTCCAAGGAAGGAATGCACAGGGTGACTTATGGTTTAAAATTTTAAAGAAAAAACATAAAAAAACTAGTTTCAAAAATAAAAAAAATCTTTCAATTGGCTGCTTGTATTTTTGTTTAACATCTGCTTCATCTATAAATTTGTGTGTAAAATCTATTAAAAAATGGAAGAATATAAGGGCCCAAATTATCAACATGAATCTTTTTGTGTTTTCTATGGTTACTATGAACAAATTTCCTAGAAGTGTGTCTATAACTAACTGCAGCAGACTTGTTTCCCTAATGAGCATGAACAAAATATTGATCCCCAATCTGACCTCCTAGAAAAGTTTCAAAAAGTTGTATTAAAACTAGAATCTAGGCTAGATTAAAATGAAGAAACTTTCTTTGAAATTGGAAAAATAATCTTTCAAGATCAAAATCAATAACTTCAACAATTAGAAAATATGCTCTTAGTATTACAAATGAAGTTTAAAGAACAAGAAGAAAGTGAAATGAATGAATAAGAATCTTTTGTAGGATAATATAAGAGAGGAAGTGAAGAAAAAAATGATTTGAGATCTTTTTATAATGATATAATAATAAAAAGTGAGGTTAAAATTAAGTAACAACCCTTCTATTATGAAGAATCTAATTCTGATGAAGAATAGAATGAAGAAATAACTAAATCTATGAAAGATGAATCTAATTATCATGATCCCATAAGGAACCTAAATGGATTTGAGGTTGAAAATTTTCAAAAATAACTAAAGGAGATTGAAGATGGTTACCCAATTCTGTTCATGATCCATATCTTTGATAAATTTCATTGTTTTAGGAATTATGAAAAAATAATTTCTTGGGTTGAGGAGAATATTAATAAATTGAAGTTAAATGTTTAAAAATCTTCACCCATCTTTTCTGAATTTTTGAATAAATAACCTGAACTTGAAATTGGGTATATTTTAAAAGAGAACATTAAGTTGGAAATTATTGAATTTGAAATTTTTGAACCTGAATTAAAAACCACTCTTCCCTATTTAGAAGCTTTTAACCCAACAATATTTAAGATAATGTATAACGTAGAGGATGAGGAAATCTCATTTGAATAAAGATTAAACGATGATATTTTATTTCAATATTCTAAGATTGATCATTTTTCTGAAACTTTGTATATTGAAATGGAAAACTGTGTTGTCATGCTTGGGGACAATTGTTTAAATTTGAACAATCTAGATTATAAATTTCTTGAAGTTGAATTGAAAAATCCTTCCCCTATTACTGAATTTCAACACTCAACTGATTCTGTTTTATAAAATGAACTTTTTTCTTTTGAACATAAATGAGAGGTTGAAGACACACATGATGATTCAGGCATAATAAATTTGTTAGAAGCAGTAGATGTTGAGTGCTTATTAATTGACATTGATATTTTGGAAGAAATTTATAATTTTGTAAAACATAAATCTATGAATATTAAAATAAATTATCTTCCATGTTGTTCACTTCCATCCTCGACCGATTTGGTTGCATATTATATTCTATATGATGAGAGTAGCTTAGCGGGGGAATTTCACTTGAGTTCTAGTGTTTCTAATTCTTTTCATCACTTTATTATTTCCCCTCTTAAACCTATTAGTCAGAACTCGACCACAAGAACCATTTTTTTATATTCTTAGTGTTGAATTTTAGATATATATCTGTGAGGATAACACTTCACCTTTAGAAGCACCCATTTCAATGTTGTCCCTTTATGAAAATTTAAATTTTGACAAATCTGAATTTATACAAGAAGTGTATAACACTATTATCAAGAATGAATTTGATGTATCTAAGCTTAAATGATTCTTGGAAGAGCTTGAGGGAGTTTCTACTTTTACACCTGAACTTAATTTCCTTAAAATTACTAAAAAAGGAAATTCGGGTGTTGAATATTCTGCTCTACTTGATGACTCCTTTGAGTAGTTCCTTGACATTAAAGGGTGTTTCTTAGGGTTTTTTATAGGTCATGGGTTTTTATTTTCTGTTTTCTTAAGTATTGGTGACAAAAATTCTCATTTCTTTATTAAAAATATTTGGGGTGTCAATATGTGGTGGTTTATGGACAAGAAACCATACCCACCTAGTGATTATGGTTAGTTTCTAGGGGAGTGTGGGTGGAGACACTGGTGGAAATCCCACCTATACCAACAGTTCTTTTCAAACGTTTTGAAAAAACCATTGGAATAAAGAACCTATACCAACGGTTCTGTGAAACTGTTGGTATAGTTTAATATAAGTTGGTTTTACCAACGGTTTTAGTGAACCATTGGAAAAAAGCACCTCAATACCCAAAATTTCATAAGAACCGTTGGGATATACCTACTAAAATGCCTCTTCTCATGACCCTCCTCCCATCCCAACTTCTCCTCACATCGCACCCCCCTTCTCCATCGCTACAACACCACTACTCTCCATCCTGAATCCCCCTCGCTGCCGCTCCCATCCCGACTCCCCCTCGCTGTCGCTCTCATCCCCATCACTCTCCCCCTCCCATTCCCACTACCCCTCACTACTCGCCACTCGCTTCTACCTACTCCTCGCTCACCGTCACTCACACATCCCCCTCCTTGTCCTCCTCTAGTTGAACATCCTCTCTGAGGTTGCACATCCCCCCTAGGTCGAGATTTCCCTCACCCGACACGAATCCCCCTAGGTTGAGCTTTCCCTCACCTGATGTGAATCCCCCCTAGGTCGAGCAACGTGAATCCCCCCTAGGTCGAGAAGGTTGAGCATCCCATCTGGTCGGGAATCCCACCTAGGTTGAGGATCCACTCTAGTCGAGCATCCCCTTTTACATTTTTATTATTTGGGTATTCTTTGGCAGTGAGTCCCAAATATTCTTCTAGTATGGTTAATTTATTCATACTTTAGTTTGAGTTTTGTTGATTCAATTTGTATCATTTCATATTGTTTCATTTATGTGTGATATATGATTGATTTTTTTTCTCAAAACATAAAAATAGTTATCATTATAGTGTTTTTAGATATAAATCATTGGATGTTCACATAGAAGATACCACGAGAACATTATTTCATTGTAATTTAGGGGAACAATATATGATGTGTTTCTAGTTTCATAAAGAATATCATATTCTATATCAAATAATTTGGAGCTCATAAAAATGTTGAGAATATTTTATTTATAGAATTATTCATACCATTGATGCTTTGTGGATGCAGTTTTCATGTGAATGGAGTGTTATAATTTTCAAATGAAAATGTTATCTAATGCATACTGTTTTAATATGTTCATGATGCATGTGAAGGAAAATTGGTTTATTGACAAATGTGTTGTTCTTTTTGGATTCACATACATTTGAATGGGTAAGCATATTTAATTAAATTATAAAGTTTTATCTAGATGAAAGGTTCCCTATAAACATGGAATTAACTCATGAGAAATGTGTTGAAACTTTTTTAGATATGTGATTCTCAAGAATGTATTTTCATATTTTCTCCATGTTGATTTTTCAATGGAATAACAACACTATATGAAGGATTCATTTTTCAAAATTATTTTCCTTAAAAAAAATATACATGTGAAGTGCATGTTATGTGAAATTTCCATTTGAGTGTTGTTTTATAAGTATGGTAATAAGGTGGGTTTATCAACTTCTAAGTTATAACACTGACTGAGCCTTTTTTCTACTGGAGCATTTTTCTTTGCAGCTCAAAAGTGTTTGATTTTCTTTGTACATTCTTATTTCTCACATTCTAAACATGTTTATATTGAGTAAACATGGTTTTCTATTCTTTCACATTTTTATTATTGTTTGAAAATTGTACATTCACTTGAGAAATTAGAGAACTGCCAATGTTTTCCATTTTTTTGGTTTATCTTTTTATAACTCATCAAACTATTTGATAAAAAATTATTTCTTATCATGTTTAACCTTATTCATAGGTGTGGATCCATTTATAGAAACTGATTTAGAACATGATAACATTGGATCTTTTCCCTTACCAATAATCAAATTCTTTTGACTAGGAATCAAAGTCATACATATGATAGCTCCATGACCAACATAATTACACCTTCAAAAAAATTCTTCAACTATTTTTATTTTCCTTAGGAAATCTCTTAGGATCTTCTTATGAAATGTCAACTACTAATCCAATTATACTATCTCTTTCTTGGATTGTTTCTATTTTTATTTCAAACTTTCTATCATAAACTTTATAGATCTTTATTTCTATTTTTAAATATTTTATCCACAATCCATTTTTTATTTTATTGAAAATCCACTTTAAGGGTAAGTGGAAACAAACAAAAACATCCTTTAGCATCAAGGCACATGCTCAAATTTTTTTAAATAGTCTATGACGCTTCTTTTTTATATTATAATAGAAGCATATTCTCCATACTAAAACCCCATGATGATCATCTCTCTATAATGACCACTTGGGAGTGTCTTTCTACTTTTTTCTTTAGTTTACACCTCAAGGTAGACTTTTTTCCTTTTTTTATACTTATTCAATCATGGAATCCTCTTTTCCTTAACATATGCCTCATTTTTATTTTATACATACCAAAATTCCTCATAACATTTTCCATATACATTGAAATATTCACAAAAATTATTATGGCTTTCAAATATGTTTCTAAGAGATAAATTTCTCTTCATATGTGAAAACTAATTTTACACAATAGTTTTGTTCTTAGTTTTAACTATGATATCATTTTCTTATTCTCTTATACCACCTGTATGAGTATATATATTATACCAACAATCAATGTCCATGTGCCCAAACTTCCAGCAACACCAATATTTTACAAAAAATATTGTTTCTTTCTCCATTGAGGTTGTTTTTCTATATTTATTTCATTGATGTCTTTGGATATATTCAACATAATTTTGGGATTTTTTTGGGGAAATACTCTTCATACATATTCTCACATCCACCATTAATGTATTGGTGAGTTTAATTATATTTTATATCACTAGGTTTTGTATAAAATTTGATTTTTTTACAACACTTATAGATAAAAAAGACTTAGAAATTATAAATTTATTAAGGAAGTGGGATACATTATTCTCTAAGGATGAATTGGAGGACTCTACAAATTTTCTAAAGATTTATTTTTTTACTAGTATGAATCTTTTTTAGTATAAAATCTTTAATGTGATTTGAGTGATAACAATTTTTTTCTCAGTTCTTTGGGGAGGTTCATCTTGGGTTGTTTCTAGATTCTTTGAGTTTTGGTCCAAGCTCTAAGAACTTCATAATGTGGGAATATTTCTCAACCTCAAATAATTTTAATCTCTCTTAATATTATGATTTTTTTCTCTATGAATCTTGTTAATCTCTTGTAGTAAACTAGAAAGATATTTCACCCTTTTAGTTTTCACATGTAGTAAAAAATCCTTGATCTTACCAATGACTTTATACTAATCTTCTAAGATTCTATAATTGCCACTTATCTAACTTTAATCCTCGTTTCTAGGGCATATCATGGTTCTTTGAGGTCCACCTTAGACCTGATTTAGCATTCGCTGTCAAAGGCAATGTAGTTTGGATCATCTTGGTTCATCTGCCACCATTTTCCACTATTTGAGGTTGGTTTATTCTACCCTCTTTTTTTGACCCAATTTAATTTGGGGCTTCTGGCGATTTATGTGCCCATGAAAAATCTATATTAGGTATGAATTGCATGAATAAGGCTACTTTACATCCTTCCCCTCTTATGATTTTCCTTATATGATATCGTTCATTTCTATGTAGTTTTTACTCCAGATATGAAACCAATGGATATAATTATTAATATGGATCGACTGATTATTATTAATTTAATGATCAATTAGAACCCAAATGAATAAAATTTTCCAAGATAATATAAACAAAAATAAGTCAAAATAAATCTAATGGAAATGTACCAAACAAAATTGTATCGAACAAAATCAAACTAAGCTGAAACTCGAGCCAAACTGATTATATACCATTAATAGGAAGAGTAATTGTTAATTAATTGGAATGTACTATTTGATAGTATCATTTTGAAACATGGATATGTTTCCCCCTTACTTGCAGGAACATGATTTGACCCATAGGGAATTGTGGTTCTTATATGTTGGGCGGTGATGTGTATAGTCACAGGAGACATGTATGTTTTATTTTAGTTTTTATTTTATTTTCTTTATTGCATTGGCCACTTAGGTCTTTTACTACTTTCTATGGAAAGAGGGTATTTATATTCTGCGAAGGGGGCTAGAAGGGGTTCAGATTGATTCAGTCTGCTGACATTGATCCGAGCTAAGATTCTATGGTTACTACTTGTCTCGCACCTCATGTATTTGGGTATTTCGGTGTTTTTGACTCCATATTATGTTTTTGGTAGGGCATTGAATCATTTCATGTTGGTTTGGTTGGATTTGGTTCTCTGCTGCCAATCTAGGTAAGGATTTAATGCCATTGGTTGGTTTCACACAGGTTATATAGCATCCTCTACTTGTTTTAAGGTTCCTAATATCCTTTTTATAGTGCATTGATCCATGCTCGTTGGTTTCGAGTTGCCAAGTCAAGGGAGACTTTCCTGTGTGTGCATAGGTATGTAAGTATATGTATGTGAGTTCTCCCGTTACGTGTATAGTCACCCATGACAGTGATTATGCACGTATGGGGCTAGGTGTTCCCATGTATATATATACAAATGCATACACAGGTGAGTGGAGACTGGTATATGCATATAAGAATATGTGCAAGGATCCCCTTGCACATCCTCATGGCCATACGAGTGTGTGCATAGGGTCTAGGTGTCCTTACTTTTGTGTGAAGGTGCGTATACCCAGTGGGGGAGCAGTAGCTTTTAGTTAGAAACATCCAAGAGCCGAAGTGGACGGCTTGGTTCCACCTTGAGGCAGGGTCCCTCTCCTAGCCTCTTTAATTCAATGACGCTTTAAATTAAATTTAGATTCTTTCTTAATTCTGCTTAATTATATTGAATTGCATATCTTGAATAAATGTTCTTTAATATAATTGTTTCATCTGATAAATAAAGTCATGTTTTTATAATAAAACCCCTCCAATGGAGGTGCACTGTCTGTGAAAACTCACAGTGATAGTTATGTTTGTCTAGTTTCTTAACTTATTGCATTTGATTTATGTTGAATGAGTTTTAGAATAAATGTTAAATATAATTAAATGAATTGTGTGATAATGAAATTCCATGATTTTATAATAAAACCCCTCCAACTGAGGTGCGCTGTCTTTTAAACCAAAGAATAGTGATGGTTATTTGTATCATGTTTAGGGGAGATACCTACACAACATTGCAATGTCTAGTTCTTCTATATTGATATAGAAGCCTCATGTGATCCACACCTAATATCATCACCTTCAATCCATGTTTATCTACTCCATCCCAATCCAGTACATAATATTTTCTTAATGTGTAGGATAGAGTCATGTATCCATGCCCTAGACTAATACTTATCACTCAATATAGGTCATCACTCAACTCCCAACATCTACCATACTAATAAAGGTAGTGTCTCATACCACTATATATCACATACCAACCTTCTCATTCAATAAAAATCCATGTTAATACATTATGATCAATGTAAATCCATTTTATAATATAATACCATATTAACCATGGTAGGTCTAATATCAGATTCCAAACGCTCCATTATCACTCATGGTTGGGTTCATCTAGAACCTTATCATTCAAGGTGAGTTCATTATCTTGACCACTACCTTACCGGTCATGGTAGGGTTAGATATCATGCTATAATATGATAACTTCATTATCACTCAAGTAAGGGTCCTTCCAACACCTTATCACTCAAGGTGTTGTTATTCCTTAAGATATATCAATATACTTGTTAGAATTTGTCACCCAACATGTGTATGAAATATGAATAAAGAAATTTGGTCCATATCATAGCTCACCAGATAGGTACAAGGTTCTAGTCACTTGGGACCTATGCCCATCTCAAAAATGTCTCACTATCCAAGTGCAAAATGTCAGTCCTGTTGGTACTCATATATCTTACAACAGGGAATCCAATAGAGTCCTTGAGACTCAAATAAATCTCATACCCAAAAAAGAAATGTTTACAAGTCCTCACCACCACACTACTCTATCCTCTCAGTCACATAGTCTAGACCCATCTCTAGAAGATTATCCCATGCCTCGATGCACATCTCATCATCCAACTAGGAAAAGAGGATTATTCACCTCATGATTGTTCTAGTCACAAAATCACACCATGTCAAACCCATCTACATTCTTATCTCATCCACACGAGAATCCTCTAGGGTCCTTTAGACCCATCCTAGTCGCTACTCATTGACTATAATCCTCATCCCACACACTATAGTCTTCTCTTGACATGTTGAACATTAATTAATTATATTCTCAATAATCCGGTCAAGAACCTCATCAAAATCATGTATTATAACCCAGTCCCACTAAACAGGTTCCATCCTAAGCAAAATCACACCAAGCCTCTTGGCATTATAATTCCAATCTGTCCGACAATACCCAATACCCACATTAGCATCTCATCCTTCATCTCCTTAGTATAACTCTTGAATCATTAAATGGATTAAAACATTTCATAATAAATTTTATAGACTCATAGGGACCATCCCACTCTAAGAACCCACCAATATTCCAATCCATCCTCATAAGTATTTCATCATCAAATGCTAGACGTACAATTGCCACACCTATCACTATAAGGCCCAATCCTTTTAGAAATATTTTACTTGATCTAAACCCTCATATAGTCCATACACATATCATCCCAATACATCCTCATTGGTTGGTTTCTCACTAGTTATGTAGCGTCCTTCATGTGTTTTAAGGTTCCTAATATCATTTGTGTAGTACGTTGATCCCTACTCATTGGTTTCAAGTCGCCAAGTCAAGGGAGACTCGCCTGCGTGTGCATAGGTAAGTAAGTATATGTATGTGGGTTCTCCCTTTATGTGTATAATCAACCATGGTTGTGATTATGCATTTATGGGGCTAGGTGTGCCAATGTATATATATATAAATGCATA
Organism: Viscum album; assembly: GCA_963277665.1. Lineage (NCBI taxonomy): Eukaryota > Viridiplantae > Streptophyta > Magnoliopsida > Santalales > Viscaceae > Viscum > Viscum album. The sequence continues at coordinate 1,680,175,641 of OY728133.1, forward strand.
CGCAGGTGAGTGGAGACCGGTATATGCATATAAGCATATGTTCAAGGATCCCCTTGCACATGTTCATGGCCATGCAGGTGTGTTCATAGGGGATAGGTGTCCTTGAATGTGTGTGAAGGTTTGTATACCTAGTGGGGGAGCAATAACTTTTAGTTAGAAAGCTCCAAGATCTGAAGTGGACGGATTGGTTCCACCTTGAGGTAAGGTCCCTCTCCTAGCCTCTTTAATTCAAGAATGCTTTAAATTGAATTTAGCTTCTTTCTTAATTATTCTTAATTAAATTTAATTGCATATCTTGAATAATTTTTCTTTAATATAATTGTTTCATTTGATAAAAAAAGTTATGTTTTTATAATAAAACCCCTTCAATGGAGGTGCGCTGTCTGCGAAAACTCATAGTGACAGTTATGTTGATCTTATTGCTTAACTTATTTCATTTGATTTATGCTGAATGAGTTTTAGAATAAATGTTAAATATAATTAAATTAATTGTGTGATAAAGCAATTCCATGATTTTATAAAAAAACCCCTCCAATAGAGGTGCGCTATCATCTAAACCAAAGAGTACTGATATTTATTTGTATCATATTTAGATTTGGTTTGAGTTTTACATATGTCTCTTGTTGGTTTTTTTGTGGATAATTAGTTTATGTTTTCTTTGAATAATATAAATTGGCTTATCATACCTGTTTAGCTCAAATGACATTGCCCGAGTAGGCATATTCCTTGACCATGACACTTTCTTTTTCACCCTTTGAATATTATAAATGAAATTTCCATGTTTAGGTGAAGTGAATGAATTTGTAAATGGTTTGTGTAGGGTGTATGATTATTTTTTGTTGTTTCTTTTACCTTTAGACATTGCGTCATTGTGCCGCTCACTACAACCTTCTGACGATCCCATGTTATATCATATTAAATAGTTGATTTGTTCTATCATGTCCGTTGTGACATTATTTTATGGAGAAACCTATTTGGGGTGTTTTCTTGGCCTCTTGGACACCCCTTTGGGTGTTTACCTGAGCCCATATATCTAAAAACACCGATGGTGTCATTGTTTAACATTTTTCAGGCTTATGGTTCTCCCCACTATAAGCTTTATCTTACCACCACCAATTCATATGATTTAGTGCCTCCTCCTTTGAATATTCATATTGAAACATTTCTCCTTATTCTAATGAGAAGAATTATAGTGGGGACACTCACTAAAGTCATTCTTCTCACTATGGTGGACCTATGTATAGCGAAGTATAGAAATATGCTAGAGATATCCATATGTCATTTCCCAGAGCATTTTTGGAAAGATGGGTGTTTTGGTGTATCCTAATTGTGTAGTGGAGAAAAATGGCCAGTGGTCATGGTGTCCGACATTTTGAAGGGAATATTTCACAAAGAAGTTTTGTTTCATGATTTGGTGTGAAGGTAAAAGACATTTTGTTTGGAAACACAATTCAAAAATGAGTTTCTATGACATGAGGTTCAAGATTTTAAAAGGAAAGTTTGAATGGTTTTTTATGCCACAGATATTCAGTTGGAGGTTTAAAAGCTTTCCAAAGTTATGGGCAATGTGTAGAATTAAAATGGAGGTATTCTCATAAGATATTCAGATATTTTAAGCGGTGGATTTAAAAGGAGATATCTAAAGACTATGTGGATGGATAGTTAATAGTTTTCAATGGATGATGATTTAAAACATGAACAAGTTAATGGAAAACTACAGTGAATGTGACGAAATATCTTGGTGGTGGAATGTCTGGTTGTATCATGATCCTGGTGATGCCATGTCTGGCAGTGGCATGAACCTGGAAGTGGTACATTCAGTGATGGTTAATCCCAGTGGTATCATATTCTGGTGGTATCATGCTCTGGTGGAAGCACACTCTAGTAGTAACACACACTAGTGGTAGGTAATCCCGACAATGGAACAAAGATAGTGGTAGAAAATTCCTGACTGTGGAAATATCTAGAAGTGGCACAATTTAAACTAACAGTGGATCTTTTTAATACTCACCTTAATATTCTTTATAAAATGACATACTATCATAAAACACTAGGTTCATTAGAAGCATAGGAAACTTGATTTTTGAGAATTAAAATAAGTAGCTTCCAACAATCTTCCCCTTTTTGATAATAACTATTAAGAGAATTTTATAAACCATGTGTAAAACACAATTAGAAATAATTTGAAAAGTTTTAAGAGTAACAGTCTGCTCAAAATTACAAAAATATAATTTGATATTTATAAAACATAATTAGGAATAAAACAAAAGTTTTTTAAATTGATCCGGTATCAAAGGTATAGTATCAAATCGAAAAAAATACTTAAATTTCATCTAAATAAGTACAATATCAAAGGATACAATCCATATAAAGAAGTTTGTATCAAATAATAACATACAAATAATTATGGGATAAAAGATAACATATTATAGGTTAAGGTTGGTGTCATAGGTAAATTCCATTACTGTTCTTCACATTTTAGGATTATAAAAAAACTAGAAATAGTAAATACAAAAAGTTAAGAGATTATTAATAAGAGAGAAATTCCATTAAGGAAAAAAGTCATATATACAAAAAAATCCCTATAAAATACTAGCTAATTCAAATCACTCTCATCCTGGGTGGTGTGATCAGTAGGGTGCTTTCCCTTTCCAGAATCAGGAGGCACTAAAGTAGAGGTTGAAGGTATAGATGTATAAGTAGGAAGTTTTCAGATCATAGTAGGTTGGATATTCCAGATAGCTTCAACCGAAGACATACTGAAAGGCTAGAATTAAGAAGGTAGAGGTTCAAAAGAAGAATCAGAGGTGAAGGATGTCATGGGAATCACCTCTGGATAAGCCACTAGAGTATTGGATACATATAGGAAAGGCTTAATAATATTGAAAAAGTCTATAATAATGTTTCCTCCTCTCTCCATACTACTAAATAAATCTTTTTTCTCCTCCATGAATAGCTCGAGTAGAGTTGTCATCACTTTCAACTGGTCAACCTATTCCTTGAAAACCTATCCTATAGAATCTTTCTCAATTAATCCCAATGAGATGAATGTACATCACTTATAACAACATGGAGATACTCTTTGACTATAGACTAGATCGAATCAACCTCAACTAAAGATGAGGGTGGTGGAGCACTAGATGTAGATGCAACAATAGGAACATTCTCTAATATCTTCCATATGGAATCCTTATTGGAAAAAAAGGAGGTCCTCATTTCCTCCATAACAGATCAAATGGTTTTTATCTCACTGTCCAACCTTAGATTTTAAATCTTAACTTCCTGAATATGTTCCTGATAACTCAAAATTCTACTGAAATCTAAAATAAGTCTTTCTATGAAATATTATAAATATACTATGGATACAAAATTTGAAGGAACTGGGGAAACAACTATCTCAACAATATGTAAAGCAGCCTCTATAGGTTATGATTTGGTAGGTACATCTAAGGGAAAAGCCTGAAGATCACCTGCTTGGTCAATTTGCTTAACTAAGGATCCCTTAGGATATGTCCCAACTCCAAATGAGATAGTAGGTTCACCATGCTCTGGTAGAATACTATGGTCATCATCATCACTATCTCCATATGAGTCTGGATATGATAGTCCAGGCAATTTGGAACCAGAGGAGGGATCCCCCTTACATGATACCTCATCCTCTACCAAGGTAAAACCACCCTGATCACCTGCTCTCTAGCAACTTCTTTAACATTTTTAGACTCTGAATAGTCTAAAACAAGATGGAAAAAACCTAGTGACTTTTCCCACGCATCATGCGAAGCTACTTCCATATGAGGTGCATGATGGTGCAGGTTTACAGGTGCTTTAGAAGACTATTAGTGGTGCAGGTTTATAGTTACAGGTGTAAAGTGTGCTTTGAAAGACTGTTAAAGGTGCAAGTTTATAGGTTTAGAGGTGCATTTTTTACAAATTTAGAGGTGCAGGTTTACTGCTCGAAGTGGGTTTACAGGTTTGGTTTATGTCTTATTCCCATCTTTGATGTTTTTTGGGGAGTAGAGGATATAAAAATGGTTCACAGAACTATTGGTATTCAATATCCTGAAAAACATATGCCAATGGTTCATAGAACCATTGGTATTCAAATGCTTTACAACATATGCCAACGGTTCACAGAACCGTTGGTTTTCAGTATGGACAACATATATCTCAATGGTTTCATTGAAACTGTTGGGATAGAATACATACTGCATATATAACAACGGTTCAAAAACTGTTGGTATATATATATTCCAATGGTTTCTATATATTGGATGGTATGTATACCAATGCTTCTTGAACCGTTGGTACACATATATACCAACCGTTTTACTTAAACCATTGGTACATATTAATTTCAGACCACTTATACCAACAGTCTTCTAGAAACCATTTGTATGAAGCTACTACAATGACCAGCATACCAACGGTTCCTAAAACTATTGGGATAGCCTATCCCAATAGTTTCAGGGGCTATCCCAACAGTTTTAATTTGTTGGGATAGGAGAAATTTTCAGTAGTGTGACTTAAAATCTAGCACTGCATGGGAGACAACCCATGATTTTACTACTTTCAATAAATGTGTTTTAGTTTTGTTTAGTTTTTAAAATTTCAATAAAGTCTAACTGAATACTTAAAACTTAGTGCTTTATGGGAGTCAACCCGTTGTTCATGCTTTCTTCTTACTTTTTTTCTAAATAAAGTGTTTCTTACTGTTGTCTTTGCACTCTATTTCTATTGGATATGTGTTCTAAGTCATGATTGTTATTTTTCTCAGATTAAAAAGTTTGCTACTTTTGGTGTCATAAAAGAGTGGAATTCCCATAATGGATCATGTTTGGAGAAAATTAATTTAGGGAAGTACATACTCTTTATTTCTGCTCATTTTTTTGTTTCCCATATACTTTAAAAAATACACTGTTAAGTCACTAGAAAATGGTATGTATTTGAGTTACCATTGAATTTGAGTCACCATTACACTGTTGTAAGTGATTCATATCAATTATGACTCACTGATAAGTTACTAAGGGTGAGTCAATGATCTTATATTGTTGTTGTAAATTTTTCTGCTTATGCCTCAGCTGGAAAAATCCAGCTGGGTATCATGTTGGCTGGAAATTCTATTTCTTATGCTTACTTGCTGAAAATTGAAGTGCATTGATATTAAAACCACTCACAATGTGAACTTAAGTGTGGGGGATCATACCCACAATTCTAGATGTTTTTGTTCTTTTTATTGAATTTTCTATAATTTGTTGGGTGTTTTAGCATGGATTTTTCTATTCAACTGAAAATATAATTGAATCAATTTTTCAATCTTGCTACACCCAATTCATTGTATACTTCAATATTTCACATGCTACTGATTGAAATTAATTGAAAAACTTTTTCACTACCTTAAATGATAATGAATTTAAACCTATTGTAAAGTAATTTTTGTGGAAAACATTCTTTTGAGTTTCAATGTGACCTTGATACATGTCATCAATCTACCATTTTGAAAATCTACTTTGAGATTTAATTTTAAAACTGTTCTTCTCTACATTTGAATTCAACTTTGGGGAAAAAGTTGGGTTTTAAGTGTGGGGAAGGGGGTCAACTCACTTTGCACTTAATTGTGCTTTATTATAAAACCATCAAATTCCTCAAATCTTAAATTTTTTGAAAAAAATGGTCACTTTTTTTCAAAATACTTTCATAATTTGAATCTCTTTATGATTTGTGTTGTATTTCAAATGAGACTTTCCAAAGAACAATTACTTTAATGGTAGTTAATAGTTTCCTTGAATCTGAAACTTTTGAGGATGAATGATTACTGAGTGATTATGATTAGTGACTTTATAAATGTTCTATTTAAGAACTATGTTTGAGAGTGATATAGGATACTTTTTGTGGATTTATGATAATAAATTTAGAAACTAGAAGATTGAACTTGATCTTAGGGGACTCACTTTATTTTAATTATTAAGAGTAATCACCTTAGTGAGCCAATGTAAATGGTATTTATATAAATCTTTTCAAACTAGAGTAAAATGCGCATTTGGGAACCCATAGTGAATCTCTGAGACTCTAGGAACTGGGTGCATTTCTATTAACTAAATCCCATAGTACGATATTGAATAAGTGCATATGCACAGTGCTCAACACAAGATATATGGCTTGAGAAGAAATAAAATAAAGTGTCTAGGGTTAAAAATGAGCTCATTAAGGTGAGAGGAAGAATGAACACCAGATGGAGATGGGGATAATTGATTTGTATGGAACCATTTAAATTGTATTAATAAGGTGATTCAAAAAAATTAATTTAATTCTTTCTTTTTGGAACCTAGGAGAAAGTCAAAGTACAAAGTACATTTGGTTAAGTTATTAATTCCACCAACTTTTAACCTTTTATCACTCTTGAACTTAGAACTTAGATTTGAATTGTACCAAGTCATTATGTAGTTTAATATATGAGGCATGAAACCCTCAAAAGTAGATGTTTCTTTGCTCTCTTTATCACCCAGTAAGTATTTGAAGTTCAACAAGATTTCATTTGAACATTTTATTTCAAAATCCTATTTCACAATTTGAGGTCCTCTTTTTTGATACCACTGTACATGCTTCAATATGAGTTACTAAATAAAAACTTTTCTCCCATTTTCAAAAGATAATAAAGCATGTAATTGATTGAGGACAATCAATAATTAAGTGTGGAGAAATTTTATGTGGTTTTAATTTCACATAATTTGCCACATCTTTTTTTATTCATTTAATTAATTAATTGTTCACTTTTTGTTAAATATTTTCACTTTTGAATTCTTATAATTAAATTTATTATTTAATCATTTTTTATAATTAGTTTTGTATTTATAGACTTTTAATTAATTAATTAATCTTATTTAGTGTTTAGGTGCTTTAATTTTTCTAGTAAATCTTCATAAGTTATTAATATACCTTGATTACTAATTTTAGGTCTAGTTATGGTTATTAATTAATTAATTAATCAATCAATTTTCATCATTTAATTAAATCAAATTTTAATATAGTCTTTCAAAGTTGAATTATTTTGATAATAAAACTATTTAATTAATTTTATTATGAAAATTAATTTAGAACATTTATTTTTAAGTCTTTAATTCAATTTATTAATTTAAAATCAATTTATAATATTTATCTGCATTTTGGTTGTTGAATTAAATTATGTTAATTTCTTATTTTAAGTTTTATTCATATTTAATTAAGTAATTACTTTTTAAACTTTAATTTCATTAATTTATTTCTGTGTCAATTTGATCTTTATTAAATTTTAATTTATGTTTTATCTATTAAATTTATATAATTAATTTTTTAATTTTTAATTTTTTAATTTTGTTATTTTAATTATTTTTGTTTTACAGTTTTCACCACCAATCCAATGGTGACTCAATGAGTCACTGCCACTACTCCTCCTTCCTCTATTTCAACAGTGACTCAATGAGTCACCATCACCGCTACTCCAAGTTTTTTTTATGCATTTAAATTTTTTTTTTACAGAAAACCGTTATGGTGAATTTTTTTGTCAAAATACCCCTGAAAGGCAGCACCGCGGTGCCGCCTTTCCACTGGGGTTGAAAGGCGGCACCCGTGATGCCACCTTTCCCCTAACAAAAAAAAATTAATTTTTTTTATGTTTTGTTTGATTTATATATTTATTTATATATATAATTCATATAAAATGTTTAGGAGGATGCCGCCTTTCACCAAACAAAAAAATTATTAGTTTTTAAAATTTTGTTTCAAGTACGTGACTTTGAAATACTATAAAATATAAACCATAAGACATATATAAATAAAACATTAAACATTCGTTAATCATGTAAACAATTGTTGAAATCACAAATCATTTCGTAAAAAATGTTCATGAAATTTTTTTTATAAGCTTTCAAAATCGCCAACTTGATACTTAGAAATGTTTCAAGTACGTGACTTTGAAATACTATAAAATATAAACCATAAGACAAATATAAATGAAACTTTAAACAATCGTTAATCATATAAACAATTGTTGAAAACATAAATCATTTCATAACAAATTGTTCATGAAAAATAATTTATAAGCTTTCAAAACCGCCTACTTGAAACTTAGAAATGTTTCAAGTATGTGACTTTGAAATACTATAAAATATAAACCATAGAACTAAAATAAATGAAACTTTAAACAATTGTTAATCCTATAAAAAATTGTTGAAAACACAAATCATTTATTAAAAATTGTTCATGAAAAATAATTTATAAGCTTTCAAAACCACCAACTTGAAACTTAGAAATGTTTCAAGTGCGTGACTTTGAAATACTATAAAATATAAACCATAAGACTAATATAAATGAAACTTTAAACATTCGTTAATCATATAACCAATTGTTGAAAACACAAATCATTTCATAAAAATTGTTCATGAAAAATAATTTATAAGCTTTCAAAACCACCTACTTGAAACTTAGAAATGTTTCAAGTATGTGACTTTGAAATACTATAAAATATAAACAATAAGACCAAAATAAACGAAACTTTAAACAATCATTAATCATATAGTAGGCAACCCCGCATCAATAGGATGCACTGTGTCGCTAGTATCACATACATATATAATATTTGATGGATGAAAACATGTTATATCTCCCTTCATGGGATAATGAAATCCATTATTTCACCCGCCATGTCCATATCCATATCAACATCCGGCCGCATAAGGGTATGCTGAAAGATATGTCACATGAAATTCTCATATGTTCCCATTCCTGCAAATATCAACCCCTTCAACACCACCATTCATCCAACAATTATAATTTCTTCTACAATTGTCACCCCATTTCCCCATGCCCAGTTGATCAGATGAAAACACCAACAATTCCACATAGCCCATCGAACTCTTCATCAACAAATCTTTATCCTTTATCATCTTCAAAAGGCCACTGTAGGACCCCCTTGATCTATCCATTTCAAACACTCACATACAAGTATACTATAAACATAAAAACCAACAAATTTTCAGGTTTTTATATTTATAGTATACTTTTATGTGAGTGTTTGGAATGGATAGATCAAGGAGGTCCTACAGCGGCCTTTTTAAGATGATAAAGGATAAAGATTTGGTGATGAAGAGTTCGATGGGCTATGTGGAATCGTTGGTGTTTTCATCTGATCAACTGAGCATAGGGAAATGAGGTGACAATTGTAAAAGAAATTATAATTGTTGGATGAATGGTGGTACTAAAGGGGTTGATATTTATTGGAATGGGAACTTATGAGAATTTCATGTGATATATCTTTCAGCATACCCTTATGCGGCTGGATGTTGATATGGATATGGACATGGCGGGTGAAAGAGTGGATTTCATTGTCCCATGAAGGGAGATATAACATGTTTTCATCCATCAAATATTATAGATGTATGTGATACTAGCGAAACCGTGCATCCTATTGATGTGGGGTTGCCTACTATATGATTAATGATTGTTTAAATTTTCGTTTATATTGATCTTATGGTTTATATTTTATAGTATTTCAAAGTCACGTACTTGAAACATTTCTAAGTTTCAAGTAGGCAATTTTGAAAGCTTATAAATTATTTTTCATGAACAATTTTTATGAAATGATTTATGTTTTAAACAATTGCTTATATGATTAACCAATGTTTAAAGTTTCGTTTATATTGGTCTTATGGTTTATGTTTTATAGTATTTCAAAGTCACGCACTTGAAACATTTCTAAGTTTCAAGTTTACGGTTTTGAAAGCTTATAAATTATTTTTCATGAACAATTTTTAAAAAATGATTTGTGTTTTCAACAATTGTTTATATGATTAACAATTGTTTAAAGTTTCGTTTATTTTGGTCTTATGGTTTATATTTTATAGTATTTTAAAGTCACATACTTGAAACATTTCTAAGTTTGAAGTAGGCGGTTTTGAAAGCTTATAAATTATTTTTCATGAACAATTTTTATGAAATGATTTGTGTTTTCAACAATTGTTTTATGATTAATGATTTTTTAAAGTTTCATTTATATTAGTCTTATGGTTTATATTTTATAGTATTTCAAGGTCACGTACTTGAAACATTTCTAAGTTTCAAGTTGGCGGTTTTGAAAGCTTATAATTTTTTTTCATAAATTATATTCCATTTCCATATAAATTAAACATATAAATGAACATAAACAATGAATGTCTATGTCTACAGTGAGGAGATCCTGTCCCACATGGTGGTCTAACACAAATCATTTCACAAAAAATAATTTTTCATTTCCATAGACATAAAACATATAAATGAGAATAAACAATCAATGTCTATGTCTACGATGAGGAGATCCTGTCCCACATGGTGGTCTAATAATAGGACATCCGTGGCGAGATCTATGGGGTGTCTGATGACCTGGAGAGGTCTGGTACTTGGGAGCTGGAATGTCGACTATCATATCTTGCACCTCTGTGCCAGTGGGAGAAAATGTCAACTCCACCTCGTACGACCCTCCTGATCCTTCTCCCACCTCGATGGTAAAAGAACTCAGCATCATCGCAGTGGGGAACAAATCATATGCTGGTGCTATACCCCAACTCTATGATGGGTCTGGACCCCAAGGATGCGATGACTCTGGATCCAAAGGCTGCGCTCCATATGGACCCCACGATGGAGAAAACTGAGGATATACTGTCAAAAAGGATGGATCCCATGACGCCTAAGGCACATCTTGTATCGGCTCAAACTGGACTACTAGAGGGCCAACCTCTGCCTGTGGAACTAGTGAGGCCTGACGTGCAGGACGACGCTATCTACGTCGCCGTGGTCATGGCTCCTTAGCACCAGCAGCTACAACAGGATCTTCCTCTGTGGCAGGAACCTGCTGTCTCTGTGCCGGACGCTCGAAGAGGGTCTCGGTAAATGCACAGAAAGATGACCTCAGCTCCAACGCCTGAGCATGAACAGCTTCTCGGCTGAAGACACTATCCTATGTGTCATCACTTATATGAATGAGTCTGTCTATGCAACTCTCCTGTAAATAGATTAAAAATGAGTTAGAAAATAACTCAATAAATATAGTGATATAATTTAATTGACTTACAATCATATGCATCTCTCTGCCGACTCGGGTAAGATACAGTATAGACTTTAGTCTATACCATGGCTCATACTCATGCTGCGCTGAAAGAGAGAACTGCATCGTAGGAACTCCCTGGATACAAAACTCTGTGCGTCTATACCAAAAGTCGAGAAATACAACTTGTAATCGATGCCAGTCGTCATCCTGCCTCCCTGTCAGCTTCATCCCATAAAGCTGATCTGTCTGCCTCGGCGGTAATGGAATCCGCTGAGTGAAGAGAAACTGGTGCATGACTCTGTCAGGCTGGTGCCACTCAAAAATATGAAAGTGAATGAGTGGCACTACAGCCATAACATCCTCAAGACCAATCGTACAGTATGAAGGAAACTGGTCCATAATAGACCAGTATGGAACCCATAAAATATAAAATCACACATTACCCTTGTTAGAAAAACTGTTAACTAAAAAAAAGATATTATTAAATTTGTTAGATAGTTATAGATTGTATATACATACCTGATGGGGTAAGAGGAAGTCCAAATCGAGCCGATATATGGCCAAATCGTGTCTCGGAACCGCATTGAAATTGTGTCACTGACACCACCTATAAAATACAACATCAATAGTGATAAATAATGAGAAATTAAAGTCAATAACTTGTACTAGCATCAGAAACTGATAGAAATGAGTGATCATACTAGCGTCCACGCGGAGAGTCATGCAACACCACCATCTCGACCGGCAGACCAGCAAGATCAGGGCAGAATGCGGGGAAGTGCTCCCACGCCCACATCTGAATAAGGATGACGCATCCCCCGAGACCTGTGCGCCACCTGTCGGATATCCTGCATAATGCTCTATATGTGTATGCCAAGAAGGTGGATCCCCAATTGTACGTCCCTGCCCAATCAAAATCCTCTAGCAGGGGTAGATACATCATGTGCACGTGCATCCTTGAATGATCCGTACACATGGTCCCTCCGATAAGTCGTAAAATATATTCACGCGCATAACACATCATCGTTTGCTCGTCAACATCATCAGCTAAATGTGGAATCTATGACTCCAGCCAAGGCATGGATATCGATGCTCCATTAGTAGCACTACAATCAGACAAAATATCAATGCCTAACAAGCGTTGAGCAAGGTCGGGCCAAGCTGCCCGAGTGGATCCAATAATAGGTGTCCCCTGGATAGGAAGACCAAGAAGCACAACCACATCCTGGAGAGTGATGATCATCTCTCCATCAGGCAGATGGAATGTGTGTGTCTCTAGTCTCCTCCTCTCCATGAGTGCAACTAACAGATGATGGTCTACAAATGTAAAATCTGATAATGCAATACCATAAAATCCATAACGACGCAAGTATGGTATAATGGTAGGAGAAGGCTCTGTGTGATGAAAATGATGCGCTCGACGCACCCTGATCAATCGATCTGGACCACCCTCTATCACAACCTGTGAACTATGGATAGCCTGATGACTCAGTAGTATAGTGCCAGTCATCTACATATAAACAAATAAAGTTTTATCAGGGATTCACATCATGGATCATTCAAAACCTATAAGTGGTTCTGTCTCTAATCTATGTTGGATGAACCACGATTTCACTTTGTTTTATAAATTTTTTTATAAAATAATTGGCATGATTTATTTATTTTCTGAAACTGGTTTTTGAAAAAATATGGTTTCCGCTAATTTAGGTAAATAAAAGGGTGTTTTTAAAGAATTGTGAAATGAAGTGTGAACTATTTTTCAAAGAATGTTTTTATATCAAGAAATGGTTTTTTGCTATTTTTGAATGTTATAATGCCCATTCAAAATGATTTTATGTATATCTCACATGTATCCTTGGGTATACCGGTGGAAGGTGTAGTACTAGGGCTCATATTTTTATATTGTAATGGAGTTCACTTTTTGAGGTGTTATTCTATATACAAAAGATATTTGTGAATTTACTGTTATTATTTTCAGTTTTGAGGGGTAGAAAACCGAAATAAAAGGAAGAGATAACAACATAGAATTTATAATATGAGAATTTCTCAATAACGACAATACATCATTATGGCTTAGAGTGTGAACTCGACCCAAAAATGTTAGGGCATCATTTCTGATTATGACCAGTTTGATGAAATATAGTGCATCTCAAATTCTGTCCTTGTTCTTGAGGCTAGTCCATCTCATTTCGCATCCTGTTGGCCTTCGGTCTCCCACGAGGATGCAAACTATTCATATCAGGTACCACTATCAGTTGTCCTTCAAGCATCAGGAAATAATGAAACTCCCCAATAGGTGTCCATGGTGCAACATAACAGTTAGCAATGGTGTTCATCCGGTACACTGGATCAACATATGCTTCCCATGATATGTTAACAGAGGCACATGCTGTGATGGCGTGTGAGCATGGAAACTGTAAGGCCTGAAAATTTCCACATTGATATTGCCTCGTTTATAATAATACCACCATTTTTCACCAATTCTATTTGTGATGGAGTTCGTCTTCTCCTGAACTTCAAATCGAGAGTCTTCTCGTCGAAATAGGCAGACATGATAACCAGAAGCTTCTTTAATATTCTTTTCAATCACTCATTGAAAATTTCTTCCGTACGTTAGCCCATGATTTATTCCATCTGATGCTAGTTTTTGTCTATCAACAAAGTACTTCACACGAAGATATAATGTCTCCTGAACTAGGGCAGTTATAAGTAGCTTTCGAATCCCTTTGAAGACACCATTGATGCACTCTACAATGTTGGTGGTCATGTGTCCATACCTCTTCCCCCCATCATATGCCAATGTCCATTTTTCTTTTGAAATTCACATCATATAATCGTAAGCTTCTTCATTAACCTGACGGATTTGTTCGAAACGTTCTTCAAACCGTCATTGATCAGACTCATATACTACACAGAATAGATGATATTTCTCATATTTTGAATTTAACTTTACATTGATATACAAAAAAATAACAAATACAATACGTACCAAGTCTGGTGATTGCCTTCTTCATCAGTTCGTTGTGAAATTTTTTATACAAATTGCTAGCAATGTGTCTAATGCAAAACCGATGATGTGCTTTTGGGTAACTCCATGTATCAGGATCCACATTGATTTCCTCATTAATTTCCCAATGCCGATCAGATATCAGAGAAACACCCCGAAGGTTGTGGAAATGGGTGTTGATACATGCCAAAAACCAACTCTATGATTCATAATTTTCTTTCTCTACAATGGAAAAGGCAAGCAGAATAGGTGAAAGGTTTCCATCTTGGGTTGCCGCAATCAACAATACACCTTTGTATTTTCCATACAAAAATGTTCTATCAATCTGAATAAACTATTTGCAGAAACGAAAGGCAGAGATACAGGGAAGGAATGCCCAGAATAACCGATGAAATTGAACACGAGATGGATCAAGTCGGTTATCATGAGACACATGTTCGTTTGTATCCATATGGAAGACAACTTGGTTATGATGCCTCAGTATGACTATCAATTGCGGCAACACCCGATATGAGTCATCCCAATAACCATAGACCTTCACAATTGCCTTCTGTTTCGCCTTCCATGCCTTATTATAGGATATCTTATAACCAAATGTTTGTTGCATCTTCTCTTGCACAAGGGCTATTAGAACATCTTGAAAAGTCCTAATCCTCTCAACAACAATGGATAAAACAAATTCTGCATCCAATGATGTATGATCTTGTGTCAGGCTTGGCTGAACGCAAGTATGAGCTGCCTCAATCCTCGAGATTCTCCAACCTCCAAATGCAATGTCTGAAATCGCCCTCAATTGAAATCGACAATCATCCCCATACTTCTCACACCGTATGACATATTTTTTACGATCTGATTCATAAAATACATAGCTACAGTGCCTCTCAATGTGAAATATCTTTAGCGTACTTTTTAATCCATCTTTACTTGGAAAATTCCTTCCAATATATAAAGTTTTATCTATCTCACTAAACCTATCTCGTATAACTCCAGGAAACTCAGTTGCCGGTGTGAGAACATTATCTTCAAATTCAGGCACACGTTTCATTACTTCTGACCAAGATGCAAAGAGTGGTGGATGATTTATTGTAGGTCGATCATGTTGTACAACTAATGCATCTTTCGAAACTTCCATTGTTCCTTCCTCATCAGCACTAATATCATCATCTGTTTCGTTATTACGAAACTCCTCATCTGATGTTGGGTTGGCATGTATATCTGGGAGATCAAGTAGGTTGTCATCTTCTGCATCATTTGGAATAGTCTCATCTTCTTGGGGCAGACTATCTTCAACGACTCTTGTAATTCTACGTCTTCGAACAATTGGATGTTGCTGTTGTACATTAGAAACATCAACATATAACTCCATCATGGTACCATCAGATCGTTGAGAAAACAAACCAACTGTTTGGATCCATTGCGCATCATCAACCAATGGACAAGCTAGATGCCACAATGTTGACGGGAACTGTAAATGTATATAACTCATTGACTTGATCTTTTGATTGGGTCCTAGATTTAATGAGCCATGAATTCTGTTTTGAAGGTCACTTAGGGTTACACAATCAGTTGTATTAACCACTGTTATCGGTTGTGTATTATAAGAAGCTCCTTGCTCAGTTTGAATAACCTCCCCATAGCAGTACACACAGGTAAACATTATGCTCTACGTAAAAAAAGGTTCATGATCAAGATTTAGATAATGTAAGTGAAATTTAGAATGATGGTTACCAATATAAGTTGGATTTTATACTTTAATGAAGTAATTAAACTACCTATTAAAAATAAGTTGGATTTTACCTCACGTTCAAATAATAACTATTACTTCTAAACTATACAATCTTTATAATACTTAAATTTTAAAAGATCTTATATCCCAAACTATGGTATTTCTTATGATACTTACTAAATTATTAATTAGTTATTCAATAACATAGTAGAGTTAAAATATAAATTCCATATACATAAAAAAATAACAACAAGTTTCGAACTACTAGCCTTTCTTGCAGTGAATTGGATATCAAAATTTCAAAAAACCCGTTGTCACACGGGATTTCTGAAATTTTGATATTCAATTCACTGCAAGAAAGGCTAGAAGCTCGAAATATGATTTCATTTATATTATTTTAACTCTATGTTATTTATATTATGTTATTTATATTACTTTTAACTCTATGTTATTTATATTACTCTTAACTCTATGTTATTTATATTATTTTAACTCTGTTATTTATATTATTTTAACTCTATGTTATTTATATTACTTCAACTCTATGTTATTTATATTACTTCAACTCTATGTTATTTATATTAATAACTCTATGTTATTTATATTATTTTAACTATATGTTATTTATATAATTTTAACTCTATGTTATTGTATTTTTAACTCTATGTTATTTGTTAATTAATCATTACTAATAATAAGTATCAACATCATTACTAAATTATCAATTTATCATTTCTATACTTAGATATTTTAGTAATTTATAAAGAAATTTTCATATCTTAAGCATATCCTCCAGGAGTGTCAAACCAGAATGAAACAAGACCCGTTGTCGTGCACTAGTTCCCGTTTGAGTCTAGCTCAAATCGGTGTTTTTGGGTTTTACCCCTAAATACATCTGTGCCAGAGCCACATTCACTTGTTTGTATCCAGACAAGGATTTGATTGCTTAGATAACATAGTCTTTATGCTACTAAAATTTCATTAAAACAATCATATTCTTAAATATATATAACTAATTAAACAATCTAATTAAACAATCTAATAAATGAAAAAAATTTAAAACTAAACTACTATAGACAATTCAACTAAATAAAAAACATTACATTCATAAAAATATTAAACTAATTTTTTTTTGCAAAATAAACTAAAAACTATTCTACAAAATAAAAAATATTAAATTAAACATCATATCTCTAAAAGCTTTCGAAAAATTTCAAACTGGAAAACTCCGCCACAGTAGAGAAAAATTGAAAGGTAATGGAGCTTGGGAATTGAGGAAATGGGGAGGGGGGTGCTGCCGTTTTATAGGGTGCGGAAGGAAAGGCGGCACCGTGGGTGCCGCCTTTGTCACGTCACCGATCCGCGCCGACAGTGGAAAGGCGGCACTGCGGGTGTCGCCTTTCACCCGAAATTGAAAGGTGGCATCCGCGATGCCGCCTTTCATGGGTATTTTGATGAAAATTTTTGCCCTAACGGTTTTCTGTAATTTTTTTTATAAAAAAAATGCATAAAAAAAACTCCCCCCGCTGCTCTAATTCAACTTAGTTACCGCCATCGTTTCCTCTCATATCCCTAACTCACTGGTGCATCTGCAATGGTGACTCAACCTCACTGGTAGGTCATCACCCACCAACCTCAGAGATCTGCATGGTGACTCATACACACCGTTCATACTGTCACCTTTGCAACATATTGTCACCCCTGGCTTGACTCCGAGACTCACCGATCCTCTTGATCTATCGACACTTCTAGAGAAACATGAACCCACCAAAGCCTATATCAAACAGATCTACTTCCACCGAAGATGCATCACTTCATATCCAGAAATATTTAAACAAATAAAACCATCACCGCCCAATTTTCATAGTGGAAGACTTATGAAGATGAATCATCATTGGACTTCACTGTTCTAAGCCATGCTGAAGTCACAGAGGTGCTGTGAGAACCTACCCCCATACCACCCACTGCCTGAGCTTGAGATCCCTACCACCGTTGAGTCGAAGGGAGCTAAGGGGGCGCCGCTTGAAGTTGAAACCCACTCTCCCGAGCTGGATATTCAAGTCAAGAGTCACAGATCTAGAGAAATCAAGACCATCATAGCTACTGTTTGCAAGGAGAAACCGTCGTGAAGGGGTTGTACATCGTGGTTGAAGGGGAAGCCACCACCACAATTTGACGTCACGCCGCTGGAGGAGAAATGGACCCACCATCAGACCACTTTGGAGGGGCACTTCACCTAGCCGATCCACGAATGGCTTCTCAAGGAAGCTGACGATCTCCCCTCCCCTATGTTAGATAATGATAAGTGGGGGCAAAATATAAAAATAAAAATAAATTAAAAACATTTAATAACTTAGTTAGTTATAAAATAAAATATAAACTAATTAAAATAATAAAACTATAATAATAATAATTCTAAATAAAACTAAAACAAAATAAAAAATTAATTAAATATAAATTACTGAATTTGATAAATTAATTATTATATAAAGATAATTAACAATAATAAATTATTTTAATAACCTTGAAACAAATATTTAGTTAAATGAATAAACATTGGCATTAAATAATCTAAAAAATAAAATAATTATTTTTAAATAAAAGTTTTAAATAAAATAAAAAATTTATTAAAATAATTATTAATGAACTTCAATAATAAAATAATTATAAATAATTATAAATTAATCAACATAATTAATTGTGATAATAATTAATTAATTAGGTTTTTGGTTTTAGTAATATCTAATTAATTTTTTATCTGTTTTTGTAGATTCATTCCAAAGCTGAAGTGACGTCCAGATACATCCCAACTACTTGGTTACAGTTCATTACAAGGGTTAAACTATAGTGACACAAGCTGCAGTAAAAAACACACATTAACGGTGATGCAGTGAAAGACAACCAATGTCCATGGAGGTTGTGGCTGACCTATGGGATTTGACAGAGCACATAACACATAGCAACAATAGAAGAGATCTTATGGGATGATCATATCATTTCTTGGACATTTTGAGGAGTAGAAGAGAGAAACCCAGAGACTGGAGATGTGTAATAGAATAAAGATTCATATAGATTCATCTATTCTTGAGGGATATTTCTTCTATCCTATTTTTTTTGTCAATCTATATTCTATTTTTCAATTCTTTAATTCAATATGATCTTGGGTTAAATACTGTTAGTTTGGGGGATTTAATTTTTGTTGGTTATTGTTTAAATCTGTTTCTTTGCTTGTTACTTCAAACAAAGAAGCAGATTCAAATGGTGAAGTTGAATCTACTTTCTTAAAAATAAATTTTCTTTTCTCCTTTGACATTCAATTTCTTAATTCCCTAATACTTTGGTGAGATTGATCATGAAAGTAATTAATCAAACTTTAAATTCAAAATTGTCAGTAACTATCTATGAGATTGTTCATGTTAATATTCCTTAAAAGTTATTTACAATTTGAATAACTCTTGAAGCGGTGAACTTCAAGATTCATTTTACTGTGTGCTTAATCTATTGGTGAGGGAGGTTAAGTCTATCAATTTACAAGATTGTAAAGTCAATAGACATTTCAAGTGAATAATATTTTCATTCAACTAGTAGAGTTTAATTCTCCCTAGCACCATCCTTGTATTGTTGTTCTCAATTATTCATGAAATGCTACTCCTGCCATTTTTCTTTTCCCCTTTATCACTTAGTCTATTTTACCGACATTCTTCAAAATAAAAAAAAAGAGTAAAAAAAGAAAAGTTTACCCACTACTAACAATAATGAGGTTTGTTTTTTAACCCTTAAACATTTACATGTCTTCCCTATGGTTCGACCCTTCACTACTATACTAGTGTAGGTTGACAAATTTAATTTTTAGGTTTGTGAATACCTCCAGTCCCTTTCAGTACACATGATTTAAAAGGTTCAGCCTCATTGTGAGAACCTAAATCCTTGTCATAGCCACTCATATGATTCTATTGAAATTAACTATTATCAAGAAGTGAGTAAAACTTGTGTCAACTTATGTTAGACACCTTCTATCTCTTGATAAGAGTGATTATACTGACTCCCATTAGTTTACAAATTTTTTCTTACAAATATTTGAGTCACAAAAAAATATGTAACTTATTAAAACTTATCCCTAAGGATTCATCTAGAAACTCTGTTTGATGTAGCTGAGTCCATTAACCCTCAATCCAATACACCAATTTTGAATCTGTTCTTGAATAAAACAAATTCTTAAGAGTCTTCTCAAATACCAATTCCGATCTTTCTCAGTCCAGTAAACTGATCTTGCCTCAGTCTGGTCTTCTGATCAAAATACTTTGTTTAAAAAAACTATTCTTTAATTAAAAAAAACTTCATTTGAAAAACTAACTTCTGACACCAATTATTTAGATATTTAACTTTTTTCATGGGTGAATAGTGTTGAAGTATGATGATCATTTTCCTCTATTTATATGTTCTCCTGAATCAGTAAAGGTAGGAAATCAATTTAGTTTTCTTTCTCACTAAAATTCCAAAAACTTTGAATTTCACATTCATTTTAGATTCATGTTTGACCATTTAAACTCTTCTAAACTCTTCTGAAAACTTCTCAAAACTTCTTGAATCTTCACAACTCTTCTCAAATTACAAACCCTCAGTCCGAAAATAATGATCCAAAAAAATCCATCAATTTGACCCTTTTCACTTAATTGAAATAAAAAAACTTGAAATACTAAAAAAAATACCTTTTTTTTCCAGAAAATAACTTTTTTAGCAAACAAATTTTCATCAAAAAACTTTTCTGCAGTAAATAAATTTTCTACAGCAAACAAATTTTCAACAAAAAACAAATTTTCTTTAGTAAACTAATTTTCTTTTGTAAACAATTTGTTTTTAGAAAATAACTTTTTCTCAGTAAACAAGTTTTTCTTAGAAAATAACCTTTTCTCACTAATTTTTTTCTCATTAAACAACTTTTTATCAACATACAAGTTTTTCATAGAAAACAACTTTTTAACAACTTTTTTTTTTCTCAATAAGTTTTTCAAAGCATACGTCTTTTTCTTAGATTTTTTTTCTTAGAAAACAACTTTTTCTCAATGAACAAATTTTTTTCAGAAAACATTTTTTTTCAGGAAATTTTTTTTCTCAACAAACAAATTTTATTCAACAAAGATTTTTTTTAATTTCATCAAACTTTAGACGATTCATACTTCTTATATTTTGAAAAATTATGTGTTTTGTGCTTCTTGGTCCAATGATCTGCGCCTGGAGAACTTGTGACTGGAGGACTACAACTTCTCCCTTTCTTCAAAGGATTATATCATGAGAATTTTCATGATGTTGAGAACTTTAATATCAAAAAATCATTGTATGATTTTTTTGGAAAGTTCTAAAACTTCCAATAAATAACTTTCAATCTTACTTGTTTTCTACAACTTTCGACTCAACAACTTCTTTGTCTAATAATCTGAGTTTGATGGATCGTTTAATCAAGAAAGTTTGCAAAAACAATTTTTGTTTCTGGATTCTCAGTAACTTCTCACCAAGAAAGTAATAAACTTCCATTAACACTTATTTCACCCGATTTAAAAAAAATTCTTTTACAAAAAGATTAGTTGTCAAAAAATACAAAAAATTGTAAAGAAAATCATAAAGGATCTTCAATACCATCCCAACCCAACCCACTGAGGCCCTGCCTGGACTAGTAGTAAGCCAAGAGTGGTTCCCCAAACTCTCCTCCAATAGTCTAAAGGATGACTAGAACTGAGTAATCATATCACACACATGGGTGACCTTATCCTTATAGTACCTATACACAGACACCACCAAACTTCATGAAACAAAGTAGAGTAATAATACCGATTCAACTAGTACAGTATGAAAACGTGTGCAATAGCCTCCAGGGATACATCAGAGTAAAAAAATCACAACTAGAAGGATAAAAAGGGAAAAATACATGCTTAACCATAAAAGGGCCCAAACTAACAACTTATAAAAAGGGGAAAAAAAGAGACAATCTCATTCATGATCTCCAGTAACTGGCCACCGAACACAGTCATTGCCACTAAGTACTGTAAAGATTCGCTAACATCAAGTCTACCAAAACCATCATTTATTATCTTTTCATCTGCATAATACATGAAATTTTTGTGGAGAAACCATGTAGATGTGGGTATATAAATACCCATCATGACTCAAAAAAACATAAAGAAGTGATGAAACAAAATTCAGTTCATCCCAAAATATATAAGGGGAAAAAACAACTCAAGAGACTTATATTCTCAATAGAAATCCAATCATAGATAGATAAGGGATCTCTATCTTCATAACTAATGTCAAATTCAAGTATTACTACAAGTCCTTACGCCTATGCTACCCTACTAGAAGTAACTCAACATAATACTAACTAGATCCTTGGGAGAACCACACCTCACCGATGACACATAATGACTAATGGGGTGTTGAGCCTAAATGGGTGGAGGACCCATGCCTCATATAATGCTCAATGATGAGAGTGTTTCACACCATAAATAAAAGACTCATGCTTTGGGGTGAATATGAAAGGGTTTTCTATCCTATTTGTACCAGGAACATGGGGGGACCCATGCCCTTACCTCTACATGCCGTTAGGGGGGGGGGGGGGGTTTCCAACCTCAATGTCACTCCATAGATTGCACTCAAGTCTCGATGTTAGCTACTCGAGATGAAAGAAGAAAAAAACTCGTTACACCTTGTGATGTATTTCTTCTATCAAAATAAATGACACCATTGCATCATAAGTGTAATTTTTCTCAGAATAGACTACTTGAAGGTTCAATTCTGAGTCTCAAAGAAGGAGATAAGAGGGGCAGAATATTCTGGGTAAAGTACATGATGTTCCCTCTAAAGGTACACAATGTGTAGTCCGAGGCCATAATCTATCAATGTATCAGCTCTCCACATGGAATGTGGAGACTAAACTACATGGGGTGTGGAACATCATAAATGGTGTGTAGGTCCATCATGGGTACTTAGTGTGTACTGTATACCCATGTTGTGTTCAATAAGTTAACACAGTTTGTGCATTATGCAAATTCCGTGTGGAGGTACTTGGGGTCCTAGGGTGTGTGCCCCATGTAAATACTGACTCATTCTACAAGGGGTGATACAGGGCATGTGCACATATGCACATGATGTCTCATCCTTAACTATTTTTGAAACCCTATCCACTATAGGGGATTATGATACATGATGTGTGTCACGAACTATCCCTCGAGGCCCATGCCGTGACTACCCCAAGCCCGCATTCCATTGGCCAGGGGCTCATGATTAGCACCAGAAAGGCATATCCCTAAAACTAGAAAGGCATTGCCTTTTTAACCTGTAAAATCACTCAATACAAGCACACAACAAGATACAAGAATAAGGTAAACTATATAGTAAACAAAATGAGCATAGTAAGTAAAGGGGCCAAAATACAAGCCCAACTGGAAAGTACAAGTAAAACTAAAAACAGATCCAGTGAACACCTGCCAAGAATACTACCTGAAGGGTAGGTACAGTTCTTGAACGGTCGTCTTTGTAGTATTCCTCTTCTAAGGTCCACCTCCATGTAGCCTCCAGTCCTGGTACCCTCAACTTTGATCAGCACTGTTCGTTGTCTGCACAAGACACAACAAGGTGCAGGTGTAGCCCGTGCAAAGGTGAGTATAAAGATACTCAGTAGGGACCCCGAGACCCCCTAAGGTCTCTCAGAATCTACAGAGGATAATCCACAAAGAAAGAATACGAATACAAGCATGGAGAAACAACCAACTCTACTTAGGTATATGCCCATACATATACCTAAGTTACCAAGTATACTCAACACGTTCATGAGGAAATACACGACCCAACTCTTTAGCCAAAAGCACAACTATTTCATGAAGAAAAGAATACCATGAAGGTAACAACACAAAGGTAAGTACCAGAAAGGTAGATCCACATAGAAGAATACCTCATAGGTATCACCATGAAGGTAAATAGCACAAAGGTAATGCCACAAAGAAGATTACCACAAAGGTATCACCACAAAGAAGAATAACACAAAGGTAAAGAATCAACTCACACTAGGTATAAGTTAGGTATGGAAGTATAGATGATTAGCTGTATTGATAGATCATATTACTTCATCGAGAAACTCTGTTGTTGATCCACAAAAGATCAAAGATGACCCACATAGGATCTGAAGATGACCCACACAGGATCTGGAGATGACCCACACATGATCTGAATATGACCACCACAGGATTTGTAGATGCTAACCCACACAAGATTCGAAGATGACCCACACAATATCTGATGACTCCTCAAGTACAACTAGCCACAGGGTTCCCACACTAAGCGAGCTTGATTCCCGGAGGTTCCTCTCCTCAATCCATCGGTTGATACTTCAACTGCCACGAAGTCCCATGAAGAAGTATCACGAAGGTCCATCACATCATAAGGCACCCAACGCGATAGATGACACATCAATAAAACACCCAGTCTGTAAGTTATTAGTGATTCCGTTGTGAGGGCCCGGTTGGATTCGGGTTCGATCCAACCCAGCCGTACATTAACTTTATCCCAAACTCAAGTGGAGTATACCAAAAGGACAGTCTCCATCCAAGGACTCTGGCACCCAGACAGTTTATCAATCTGACAGATGGTTCTCATGATATGGCAAAAAGGTATATTTGGGTCCAGATGGGCCTAGGTCCGGTCTGACTCGACTCGACCTAGTCTGGGCAGCGGTCCAGCCCGACCCATGAAGGGGGCAGCCTGGCTCGCGAAGGGGGTTTCTCGACTAGCTAGGGGCGACCCGATGGGGGCGGACCATTCGGTGTAGCTCGCTCGGCACGACCTGCTGGGGCCTGACCCTCTCGTATGGGTGCGGTCCACCGTGGTGGGGCCCTCCCTAGCCGCTACTCGGGTGGTAGGCGCCCCCCGAATTTCCAAATGGTCCAGTTGGACCGTTCGACTTTTGGAAACCCGGAAACGCCATGTGGCGCCACCTGCTGGCATGTGGGACCCACCAGAGCAGGTCCTTCTCAAAGTGACGCGACAGACCGAGTTTCCAGTCAGTTCTCCTCCCAGTGGCACGATGACACCACTTCTCTACCGTAGCCGACCGGGTGCCGACCGCCCTCCAGATGCGCCGCCGCGGCTAAGCAGCTGTGACCTCCTCCTCTACCGGGGGCACAGATGCGTGCCACCCTGCCTCCACGTGGCTGGCTGGTGTGCCGACCGCCACCCTCCTTCACCATGGACGACAGGCCATAGCCTCCTCTGATGGCACGGTTGTGCCGCCACCACCATTGTGGCTGACTGGTGTGCCGGCCTCCACCTTGTACACTGCCGACGTCGGTCGCCGACGATGTGGTCGAGTTCTGCTCTACCCGTCGATCTGCCCGCGAAGAACATGTTAACAATGAAGTAGCAGAGGGGTCATGCCATGTTTATTTGCCCCACACTATCCACGTTAAATTGGTAGTAGGTGGTTCATAGATTAGAAACAACGTAAAACCATGAAGAACAATCATAAACAAACCTCTACCTCATTTGATCGTTGGAGGTGGCATGAGGAAGAAGACGAAGATGATGAAGATGCCAACGTTCGTTGCTCCCGCAACATGCTTTCGAACCATGCTCCAATGTTGGTTCAATGTTCTTGATATAGAGAGTTGTTCATTCTTCGTTGGAGCTTTTGAGTTTCTTCCACCAGGAGTTCTCCTGCAAAAGATTTTGCCAACGATCCCCAACCACAAGAGGTGAGGTGCCAACTTAATTAAGTTTAATATTGGTTCATTAATTGGGAGAAAAACCTAGAGTTATCTCACATTAAGAGAGGAATTCAAGGTCGACTGGTCCCCATAAACAAGATTCAAATGAGAGTTTTCAAGAAATAAAATAAAAGTTATTTATTTTATTTTTCAACTCTCCCACCACCCTTGACCTACTACAGTCAAGGTGATGGCTCTCTTAAGCGAATATCAGCACTGTGAGTTTAATGGTGTTCTCAGATTTCAATTTCGAGCACCAGTTCAAAAGTTACAAAACGCCACTCACGCGTTTATTGAACCTACCTAAAAAAAGTTCCAGTATTTATTCCGAGCACACCGGGCCTCGGAATCATGCATCGTCAATTTTCAAAAACTCATAATATTTACATATAATTAAAAACAATTTACATGAAAAAATAAGAGTCTTTATATTCTCCCCACCTCATGGATTTTCATCCCCGAAATCCACAACATAAACTAGGGAAACAAGTGGGGGTAGTGAGAATGGATCTGAGCCTCCCGCTCCAATGTGCTCTCCTGGAGGTTCCTGTGCTTCCAGTGTATGCGCACTATATGTATCGATCACCCACGGAGGAATCTCTCTTATTGATCCTCAATCTCTACTGGAACCTCTGAAAATGTCTCTCCATTGTCAATGTACAAATCACCCTATTCAATGATGTGAGAGGGATCATGTACGTATCTCCTCAGCTCGGATACGTGGAAAACATCGTGCACCCGGTGTAATTGAGGGGGAAGAGCTAAGCGGTATGCCACCTCACCAACTCTGCTGAGGACTTGAAAGGGTCCGATGAACCTCAGAGATAACTTGATGCCCCAGCCAAATCTCCACAAACCTCATTGAGGTAAGATCCGTAGAAAGACATGGTCACCATCCTCAAACTCCAGAGGTCTCCGTCTTCTGTCAGCATATGACTTCTACCTACTCTGTGCAGTCTTCATCCACTCCAGGATGATCTGCACCTTCTCCATGGAATCTCGCACCATCTTCGGTCCCACGAGTGCTGACTCCCCAGGGTTAGACCAACACAGAGGTGATCTACAAGGCTGACCATACAAAACCTCGAATGGTGCCATGCTGATAGTGGAGTGATAACTGTTGTTGTATGAGAACTCCACCAAGGGAAAGTGATCCTCCCAGCTGTAGCCATCAAGGATGCAAGAATGCAACATGTCCTCAAGGGTCTGAATGGTCTGCTCTGTCTGAACATCCGTCTGAGGATGAAATGTGGTGCTCAATTGAAGTTGAGTCCCAAACACCTCCTGCAACCCCTTCCATAGCCGGGAAGTAAAACATTCATCACGATCGAAGTCAATCGTAGAAGGCACTCCATGAAGTAGTACAATATCCTATACATAGAGGCATCCTAAGCACTCTACTGATCCCTGCTCTTTGATAGGTAGGAAGTGGGCCGACTTGGTGCGTCGATCCACAATCACCCAGATGGAATCATGACCCCTAGACATGCATGGAAGTCCTGTCATGAAGTCCATGGAAATTTCATCCCACTTCCACTCTGGCATCTCTAGTGGCTGAACTAAGCCTGCTGGAACCTAATGCTCTGCCTTCACTTGCTGACAAATGAGGCATTGAGAGACAAACTCTGATACTGCTTTCTTCATTCTCGGACACCAGTACTAACGCCGAAGGTCCTGGTACATCTTCGCAAGTCCTGGATGTACTGCTAGAGGGGACGTATGGAACTTCCTCAACACTTCCTCCCATAGAGCCACTAGTACTATAGTATATCCTTTGAAGAGGATGACGTGCTCCCCACCTTCAGAAAATCCATTAGGTTCCTATCCTATGGATATCTGAGCACGTTGATCCTCACAGTCAATGTATTTAAGATGTGCCTCTCTGACTCGCTGAAAGAGTTGGGGAGTGACTATCAGATACTGAAGATAAGATGATCCATCTCGATCCACGTAGGATATCTGCAAAGTGGATAGCTTCTCTATTTCCTCACTCAGTAACTGTATACCGGATCTCATGCTGAGTGAATCTGCTACTACGTTACCCTTTATAGGAGTATAGACTATCTTGAAGTCATAGTCCGGGAGAAACTCAATCCAACGTCACTGTCTCAGGTTCAGGTCCTTCTGAGAGAAGATATACCTAAGACTCTTTTGATCAGAGTAGACTGTAAAACATTAGCCTATAAAGTAATGTTGCCATATCTTTAAGGTGAAGACCACTACTACTAATTCTATATCATGGGTAGCATAGTTCTGCTCATGCTTTTTCAGCTGTCGAGAACCATATGCGATCACTACTCGCTCCTACATCAGGACACATCTGAGCCTAGTCCCTGAGGCGTCGCAGTAGACTATGTACCCAACACCCTCATCTGATAACCTCAATATGGGGGCACTCTTCAGTCTCTGCCTCAGTTCCGAGAAACTCCATTGGTATTTCTCTAACCACACGAAGGGTTTCCCCTTCTTCATCAATGCTGATAAGGGAGTCAAAACTCAAGAAAATTCATGCGCAGATCTCCGATAGTAACCAGAGAAACCCAAGAAACTCCACACCTCCTTCACACTCTTGTGTGGCTCCCAAGAAAGCACAACCTCAATATTTTCTAGATTCACCGCAACTTCATCCTTCGAGATGACGTGTCCTAGGAAGTGAACCTCTCGGATCCAGAACTGGCACTTCGAGAGCTTACCAAAAAGAAGGTTCTCTTAGAGTGTGTCTAGAACTATCTACAGATGATAGGCATTCTCTTCTTCTGTAGCTGAGTATATCTGAATGTCGTTGATGAAGACTACCAAAAAGTGATCGAGGTATGGCTGGAAGATCCTGTTCATGAGTCCCATGAACACTGCTGTGGTGTTGGTCACACCAAATGGCATAACCAAGAACTCATAATGGCCATACCGAAATTTGAAGGCTGTCTTCTACACATCCTCATCTCATAACCTGAGCTGGTGATAGCCTGATCTGAGGTATATCTTCGAAAACCATCATTCTCCCTTCAGTTGATCAAAGAGATCTTCAATCCCCAGTAGTGGGTACTTGTTCTTTACGGTCAGCTGGTTCAGGCACTAGTAGTCCACACAGAGTCTCAAAATCCCATATGCCTTCTTGGAAAACAAAATCAGGGCTGCCCAAGGAGAAACACTGGGCCTAATAAACCCCTTCCTCTGAAAGTCCTCCAGCCATCCTTGTAACTCTTGAAGCTCTGTGGGAGCCATCCGATATACTGGTGTATATATCATTACCATCCTGGGATATAAGTCAATATAAAATTCCACCTCTCTATGAGGTGGTAGACCCATAACATCATCAGGTAAACATCAGCGTACTGGTCCACCCCTATAGGATAGCCCAGACTCTCAACATCAACTAATCCGAGGGTAAGTCTAGCCAACTGATGTGTGATCGACTGCACCCTTCTTCGGGTAAGTTCATCATGTTCTGCAAAGGCTCCCTTCTCGCCAGTGATGGAAAAATTGGTCCAATTCTTGCAGACATACTGCACTTTTCCCCTAATACAGTCGATCTGAGCATGGACTGTGGATAACTAGTCCATACCCAAGACGACTTCTTACGGCCTCAATGCCACTACTAGAAGATCCTAGCTGAAGCTCTCGCCTCCTAGAGTAATCTCACACTGACAGCACCAGTGTGTAATCATCGAATCCTCTTCCATAGGAGTATCTATCCATAAGGATCAAGCTAATGGATCCATCAAAATCTCCGAGCTCTAAACAAAGGTTGTGGCAATAAAAGAGTGACTGGAACCTGTGTCTATAAGTACTACAACTAAGTTAGAGTAGATATAGATCACACCTAAAATAATCTCCAGAGCGCCGTGGTCATAGGCCTCAGCTTCCTAGAGCTAAGATTGTCCCTATCCACCTGCTCCTTGTGGTCGGGGTGAACCACCTAGAGGTGGTGGCAGTAGAACCTCGAATTTCCCCCCACCGCCTACTACACAACCAGCTCCTTTGCCACGTTTGCCTGATGCCTGCGGACCTCCTCAATCGAATCTTCACCTCTACCCAAACAGTCCTTTGACTGTCTGCTGGTCTTTCATACGGTGGGTTGGGCAGTCGCGAGCCATGTGACCCTACCCGCCGCACGAGTAACACTGCCTGCTCCTTGCCTGTCTTGCTATGTCTCGAGAGCATTGCACAAACGACCTTGTATCTTGAAGTCATCGACCTGTAAGTTTGGTCCTCTTAGACCTCTATGTCATCTTTCTACTTCCAGCTGCAGATGTCTCTGCTACGTGATGTCCGGTGGTGGGTCTCACTGCTGGTGACTGCTCAGCAAGGAAGCTCTCCACTAAGATTGCTCGCTCTAACACCCTCTCCTACATCAGGATACTAAGATAAATCATCAAGGATCTAATCTTTTGTCTGTTCCCCTTCTCGAAGGTCCGAGCCCTGAAGAAAGGGTCCTGCACCATGTCAGTGGAGTATTGCAAGAGTTCAGTGAACCTCGCTAAATACCGAGCCACTGTCATGATGCCCTACTGCAATTAGAGAAGCCCCTGTATACACACTGAGCGTAAGGTCACTGGGATGAACTCTGCCCTAAAAAGGATCTCGAAGTCCACCCAGACAAGGGTCACCTCATCGTGAACTTGGAGCATCAAGCTCCACCATCTCCCTGCTGCTGCCTGAAGAAGACTGGAAGCAAGGATCACTATGAGATCAGCTGGTGTCCCTACCAGTTGAAAAACTCTAACCACGACCTCCAACCAGTCCTCATCCGCCTATGGATCTATCTCTCCCTAGAACCTTAGTGGCCTATGGTGGTAGAACTCATGCAACATGCTCAATCAGCGTGCACCCTCTACTGCTAGGGCTGGTGGTATCAGTTGCCCAACGGGTAGTGGTGCTGCTGGTACACCAACCGATAGTACAATTGCCATAAGGGGGCCCTGCACCGAAGCCTTGTCACTTGGTGGGCTATCATCACGTACTCTACCTAGAACACTGGATGACTATCTGCATGGAGGAATCCTGAAAGAAACTGGTGCATCATGATCAATAAGTTATACTTAGTGAGTTGATTCAAAGAGATCACAAAGAAAAATTTTCAAAAACACACACACAATCATTGTTTTCATGCACTGGGTCAGAAATCAGATGTTAGGGTCTTGGTGTATGGATACATCAGCCACCGCACCAACACTAGATTACCCAAACTGAAAACCACACTCATAACACTTAACACTATTACTGAATCAAAAGATTAGAGTCCAAGTTATTTGGTAAAATCGACTCCTTTGAAACCAATTTTTCACGACCCGTCCCCCGGGGCCCGTGCTGTGACTACCCCAAGCCCGCCTTCCATAGGCTAGGGGTTGGAAACTAGCACCAGAAAGACATATCCCTAAAATTGGGAATGCATTTCATTTTTAACCTACAAACTCACTCAATCCAAGAACACAACAAGATACAAGCATAAGCTAAACTATACAGTAAACAGAGTGAGTACAGTAAGTAAAGGGGCCAAAATACAAACCCAACTAGAAAATAAAAGAAAAAATGAAAAAATCTCCTACGAACACCCACCAGGGATCCTACCTGAAGGGTAGGTACAACTCTCGAACAATCATCTCTGTGGTACACCTCATCTAAGGTCCACCTCCGTGCAACCTCTAGTTCTGGTACACTCAACTTTGATCTGTGTTGTCCGTTGTCTGCACAAGAAACAGTAGGGTGTGTGCATATCCCATGTAGTAGTGAGTATAACGATACTCAGTAGGGACCCTGAGACCCCCTAAGGTCTCTCAAAATCCATAGAGGATAAACCACAAAGAAAAACTAAAAATACAAGCATGAAGCAACAATCAGATCTACTTAGGTATATGCCCATACATATACCTAAGTTACCAAGTATAACCAACTCATTCATGAGGAAACACAAGGCCCAAATCTTTAGCCAAAATCACAACTGTTCTACAAAGGAAAGAATACCACAAAGGTAACACTACAAAGGTAAGTACCACAAAGGTAACACCACACAGAATAATACCTCAGATGTATCACCACGAAGGTAAGTACCACAAAATTAACACCACACAAAAGATTACCACGAAGGTATCACCACACATAAGAATACCACAAAGTTAAAGACTCATCTCACACTATGTATAACTTAAGTACAAAAGTATAGATGATTGGCAGTTTTGATAGATCATCTTACTTTATCGAGAAGCTCTGCCGTTGACCCACACAGGATCGAAGATGACCTACACAGGATCTGAAGATGACCCACAAAGGATATGGAGATGACCCACATAGGATCTGAAGATGACCCACACAGGATCCATAGATGCTGACCCACACAGGATTCAAAGATGACCCTTACATGATCTAAAGACTCCTCAACTACAGCTACCCACAGGGTTCCCGCACGAAGCGTGCTTGATTCTGGGAGGTTCTACTCCTCAAGCCATTGGTCGATACTTCAACTACCAAGAAGTCCCACAAAGAAGTATCACGAAAATCCATTAAGTCATAAGGGACACAACGAGACAGAAAATGCGTCAATTGGACACCCGATCTGTAAGTTATTAGCATTTCCCTTCCAAGGGCCCAGTTGGATTCAGGTTCGACCCAACCCGAATATACTCCAACTTTATCCAAAACTCAAGTGAAGTATAATAAAAGGACCGTCTCAATCTAAGGACTCTAATACCATAGAAGGTTCGTCAATCAGACTCCCGGTTCTCAAGATATGGCCAAAAGGTGTATCTGGGTCTAGATAGGCTTGGGTCTAGTCTGACCCGGTCGGGTCAACCCAACCCGGTCCGGGTCTGGCCTAGCCTGCTGGGTGTGGACTACTCGGTGAGACCCGATGGGTGCAGCCCGTTAGGCATGGCCCATTCGGTGCGGCCCGCTCGGCGCGCCCCCCTCAGGAACAACTCGCTTGACTAGGTGTGGTCCGCCATGGTGGGTCCCACTTTAACTACTACCTGGGGGGGAGGCACCCCCCGGGTTTTCGAATGGTCCAGTTTGACCGTTCGGCTTCAGCCAACCTGGTGGCACCTTGTGGCACTACCTGAGGGCATGTAGGACCCATCGGAGTAGGTCCTGCTTGGCGTGACGTGATCGACCAGGTTTCCAGCCGATTCTCCTCCCAGCGGCCCGACGACGCCGCTGATCTATCGTAGCCGGCCGGGTGCCGGATGCCCTCTGGGTGTACCGCCACGGCTAAGAAGCTGTGAACTCCTCCTCTACCGGTGGCGCGGATGCATGCCGCTCTACCTCCACGTAGCTGGACGGTGTGCCGGCCGCCACCCTCCTTCGCTGCGGCCGATGGGCTGCAGCCTCCTCTGGCGGTGCGGTTGCGCCGCCACTGCCATTACGGCTGGCCGGTGTGCCGACCGCCGCCTTTTACCCTGCCAACGTCAATCACCGGCGACGTGGTCTGGTTTCGATCAACCCGTCGATTCGCCCATGAAGAATACATCATCAATGAAATATCAGAGGGGTTGGGTCATGTTCATTTGGCCCGCACCCTCCCTGTTAAATGGGCAGTAGGCGGTTCATAGATTATAAACAATGTAAAACCAGGAAGAACAATCATAAACAAACCCCTACCTCGTTTAATCATTGGAGGTGGCGTGAGAAAGAATACGAAGATGATAAAGACACCGACATTTGTCGCTCCCGCAACACACTTCCGAACCATGCTCTAATGTCAGTTCAATGTTCTTGATCCAGAGAGTTTTTCATTTTTCATAGGAGATTCCAAGTTTCTTCCACCAAGAGTTCTTCTGCAAAAGATTTTTCCAATGATCCCCAACCACAAGAGGGGAAGAGGAAACTTAATTAAGTTTAATGAAGGCTCATTAATTGGGGAAAAACCAAGATTTATCTCACATTAAGAGATAAATTCAAGGTCAGGTGGTCCCCACCACCACGATACAAATGAGAGGTTTCAAGAAACAAAATAAAAGTTATTTATTTTATTTTTCAATTCTCCCATGAAAAACCAAAAAACCAACTTCCACCCTCAACCTACTGTAGTTGAGGTGAATGATCCCTTAAGTGAATATCAGCGCTGCGAGTTCAAAGGTCTCCTTAGATTTAAATTCCGAGCATCAGTTCAAAAGTTATGAAATTCCGCTCGTGCGTTTACTGAACATACCTAAAAAAAAGTTCAGAAATTCATTCCGGGAAAACTGGGCCTCAGAATCACATGCCGTCAATTTTCACAGACTCGTAATATTTCCATATATTTTAAAAAAAATTACATGGAAAAATCCAGGTCTTTACATTGTGTGTTCCTTATGAATACACAACATGTACTTAAGATTTTTATAGAATCTTTATATTCTTCTCGAAGTTTCACTACATCCGCCGATCCTACCGCGAATCCCACCTAAAGCTCTAACTAAGGCCTGATCTCAAAGGGAAACTCCATCTATCATTGACTTCTGGTCTCTAATGTCCATAAATCAGGGTTTTTATTGATCCACATATGGCCTATAGTACCACCATCACAAATCGGGGTCCCCATACTCGAGAGCATTATTTTTGATTTATGTGATCCTATATATTCCTTAAGTCATTGAATCCATCATCATTTACATAACCAATGTGAATCTAGAGGTTTAATCATGCTAGAACTTGTCTAAAAATGCGAATCATCGATCGCAAGGGATAATGATAAATAATGTGAAGAACGGGGGAGGGAAAAAATAACAAAGTAAGATCATCACTGGACTTTGTGAACCCAACCATTGATTGTAATCATAGAAACCCAAAAGAAGATAAATAGATTAGAGAAAAAACTTAATCAGGTTCAAAGAAGGCTACTTAAATTTTTAGGCCATGTGAATAATGGGGTTCAAAGAACCAATAAGATATTTAAACCATGCTCTAAAATCAAGAACAATAGGGTGGAAATCTGCAAAATAGTGAGCCCCACCTTGATGTTCAGATCATTCACTGATGAAGAATAATTTTGCATTATTTTCATTGGTGAGATCCAAGAACTTCATCATCAATGGTGTAAGAACATTCCCCTTCACCAAGGTATAGACCATTTTAAAAAATTTGTAACCTTGTGAAATTACCCTTGATCAGTGTGTCTTTAGGTGTAGAGGTAATAACAAGAGTATTCTGGGGGTTTTGGATGTGGATATGGGGCTGCAACATGATGATGCAACACCATCAGCTAGTCGGTGGCCTCACGGAGAGAAATTTAATTAGGGAAAACCCTATAATTTCATCGAGTCTACCCCCATATCCTTCCCACTTGATATTTCCTCCCCTTATTGGTCTAGTAGCACCCTATAAACGCCTCCCTTTCTCCCTAATTCCCCTTAAAGGACATCCCTTAATCCTTAGCCATTGGAGTTGTCATTCAGTTTAGTAAAGAGCCTATAGTAAGTACAAAAATACTCCTGACTCTAATATTTATTTCTTTCACTATCTAGTTATCTCTCGCTAGTTTAGTTTAATATGCCCAACTTCCATGACATTTGTATGGTTTATCATTTTCTTCTGATTTAGGTGTAACTGGAAGCTGATATTGCCTATGTAGACTCTTTTACGTATGAGGTAGGTGGGCCCTCAATTTAACCCATAGTCTTGCTTAAGTTTTGGGTGCATGTGTTGTGCGGTCTTCCTGGTTTTTCATGTGATGTTTTTGGATTTAATTAAATGTTTTAAATTTGGTTTTACTTGAGTTATATTTACCTTATTATGGTTAATTGGCCTTATTTTACCCAGACATTATTAAATGGTTAATCCATGTTTCAATTGTTCTAACATGGGGTTATGTTTTGGAATCGATGATTATGAAATGGAATTTCACAATCATCAGTTAAATAAAATGGAATCAACTCTTGAATCGAGCCTACTGAAATGGTAATGTGGTTTGAAAAACAGTGACTTTTGGTTGTCTTGACATAATTGAAATGGAATGATGTTTTCCCAATTTATGATTTTTTAAGCTACTAAAATGGTGTTTTGTGTTATGAAAATAAAATGGTTTCTTCAAGAGAAATGGTGTGTCTTGGTAAAATTTTATGAAACAAAAATGTGTATTTTGATGGGTTTTGGTTATGTATTTTAGTAAGACTTGTTTTATTAAAAGGTTATAAACATCATGAAATGGTTTAATTGGAAAGTAAAGTGGTTGGAAATGAGTTTTGAAAATGTAATTTTGGTTGTGTATTGGAATGGAATTCGGGTTTCTTGTTTTGATAAAAATGATGTTTGTTTTTGAAATGCTTTAAAGGAAATGAAATCACCCCTTGGAGGTGGTATTGGTTTAAAGGATGATGAAAACTCCCTTTTTGGGAAGTATTATTTAAAAGTAATGAAAACACTCCTTGGGGTGGTTTTTTTTGAAGGAAAGGAAAAATCCCATCAGGGTGGTCTTGTTTTTAAGTAAAAGAAAACACCCATTAGGGTGGTTGTTGATTTATATGGAAAACACCCTTTATGGGTGGTAGTGTTATTTGGCCGAGAAAACTCCCATAGGGGAGGTCATGATACATATTTTCTTATGACACAATCCAAGAAAACTTCCATAGGGGAGGTACGTGTTACTTATTAGCTTATGCCACAAGCTGAGAAAACTCCCATAGGGGAGGTTTGTGTTACTTATTGGCCTATTCCATTGGCTGAGAAAACTCCCATAGGGGAGGTATATATTACTTTATCATGTATACCATGGAAACCTAGGTCTATTATATTGGGAAGCATGGTCATCATGACATGCTCAGAGACACCTTGACACTAGAAAAAGAAGGTATGATCGATCAACAATAATATAACCATCCTTAGGTTTCACTGCGAACTTGGGGTATTAGTGGCTATTCACTACTATATTTTTTTAAAACTATTTTTTATTGTTTACTTTGATCACATTTGCAAGAACTTGTATATCTGGTTTGTTATTTTAGGGATGCTATTGGTGGTGTCCTACTGAGTTGTACTCACACCTTGCTCGGGCCACCATGAAACTTGGGTACCCGAACATACATCACTATTTGTTCATGCATTACAGGTTTAGAGAAAATGCTCATTGCATGAGGTTATTCTTGGAATGATAGAGTGGGGTATGGATAATGGTACCAGGCCGAAATCAGGACCAGTTGGGTCTATGAAATAGTTCCAGTTTTTTTTGGATATTTTATTATCCTTGTATATGATCCACCTATGGGGGATCCATTGAGATATTAATGGAATAATCCATTTTTTATATCATTATGGTGTTGGTTTATTTTATAATCTCTTTACCTATAATTTTTTGTGATGGTTATTTGTTTTGGTTATGTGAATGGGATTATTTCTATTATTATTGCCACTCTTTTTAGAGGGTACATTCTCCCCACACCCTCATAGACCCTCACCACTAGTCATCAACCTCTGACATATGGGGATGCATGCATGAGGTGATATGGTGAACACTAGTCCAAGAACCCATTAGTGGTCCGAGGCAGCGAGTTGTTACAAATAATGAATTCCATGAAATATGATCATCGATCCATTGATTCCTCATTTTTTTTCTGAAGAATATCCCTACGGTGGATCTGCTCATCCGTTGGTGATATATTAGGGTTATGTAGCTAACCTTGAGAATATATTATAATAAGGATTAAATATAGTTCCTTCCTAGGTTAAACATTCATTAGATAATAAATTAATTATTTAACAATTTTTTTATTTAATCCACTATACACCCATGACGGCGCATCATCATGAATCCCAATGTGTTCGAAGCTTATATAGTACTTAGGGTAAACCTCAATTTCTAGATTCAACTACGGTCTCAGATTTTCCATATGAGGATCTGATCATTGGGAATTCCATTTATTTTGAATATTTGTGTGCACACAATATAATAATATTTAATATTTATATTACATCGATATCAGGGTCCTAAAACACTTAAATCTCTAAAAAAACTTTGAAATAAATTCTATGAAAACTCATAGAAATTTTCATAGGGTCCATACATGAAAACTGGTTCCGCTACCCTCTCCCCAATTTTAAGGGTTTTCACTTGGAAAATAAAAAATATACTAAAAAAGGTGAGGGTACTATAACCAAATCAGACTCTCACATCCCCATGATCTCTTATGGATATTCCCATTTTTCCAAAGAACTCAAACTAGTGGAATGGATCAC
Organism: Viscum album; assembly: GCA_963277665.1. Lineage (NCBI taxonomy): Eukaryota > Viridiplantae > Streptophyta > Magnoliopsida > Santalales > Viscaceae > Viscum > Viscum album. The sequence continues at coordinate 1,680,213,314 of OY728133.1, forward strand.
CCATGAAGGATCCTCTCCTACCAATCCTTGATCACCACTGAGTACTCTGAAAAGGTGGATTTATCCTTGATGTCCATGTCACCCCAGTCAACAACATGATATGGTTCATTCGTGTATCTACTCATCTACGACACATGGAATACATCATGACCTTGATCCAACTATGTGGGTAAACCTAGGTGGTAAGTAACCTCACCAAACTTGTGTAAGATCTAGAATGACCTGATGAACCTTGGGGATAACTTACTAACCCGACCAAACCTCTGAAAACATCATCTCTATGAGACCTTAAAGAACACATGGTATCCCTACTTAAATTCGAAGGGACTGTGATGTCAGTCTGATTATGATTTCTGCCAACTCTGAGTAGTATTCATTTTCTACCAGATCACCTGAACATTCTCTTGCATGAACTGCATTAGGTCCATCCCCATGAATGACGACTCACCTATCTCTTCCCAACTAGGGGTGATCTATAAGGTCACTCATATTGGTACTTTAATGGAATCATACTGATAGTTTTTGTTATAAGGAACTCCACTAGGGTAAGGCAATCCTCCCAACTTCGATCAAAGTCCAACACATAGTCTCTTAACATATCCTCTAAAACCTGAATTGTTCACTCAGTCTAGTCATATGTTTGTGGGTGTAACATTTTTCTCATCAGTAACTAGGTCTCAAAAAATATTATAAACACCTCCACAACTGGGATGTAAAATGAGCATCATAGTAATAAACAATCATCAAGAGTACCCCATGCTCCAGTATGTACAAGAATCCCAAACCCTCTAACAAACTCCACTCTATGATGAAAAGGAAGTGTGATGACATGGAGAGTCATTCAAAAATCACCCAGATAGCATTTTGGCCTCTTGATATCCATGGAATCCATATCATAAAGTCCATCAATATGATATCCCACTTTCATTCTAGGACCTCAAGAGTTTGAGTCAATCATGTCAGAACCTGATTCTCTTTCTTCACCCATTGATAGGTAAGATATTGAGGAAAGAACTCGAATACACTCAATTTCATGTTTGTCTACAAAAACTACCACCCAAGGTCATCATGTACCTTTTCTATGATGGTATGTACCACCAAAAGGGAGGTATGAAACTCCCTCAACACCCCCTCATAGTGTAATTGGAACAACTATTTGTCCTCAAAAGATGATGACGTGCTACTCAACTTTAAAGAACCCATTTAGTGCATATCCATTGGATATCTAGTCATATAGAACTTCAAAATAGATATATCCTAACTTAGTGTCTCTCAAACATAAAATAAATGGTGGATTCATGACTATAGACTGAAGGTAAGTTGTTCCTCTCTCATCTACCAAGGATATCTGCAATGTGTCTATCTACTCCATCACCTCATCTACTAAATATAATTGCTTTTCTAATAATGGAATCTACCACTAAAATTTTCTTCATGGGACTACATACTATTTTAAAGTCATAGTATTGAAATAATTCTAACCAACATATCTATCTTTGGTTAATATCACTTTGTGAAAAGATGTACCTGAGACTCTGGAGGATTGAATAGACTATCAACTGATTTTCTAAAAGATAATGCCTCCATATATTTAGGGATAATACCATTACTTCTAGATCCAAGTCATGGGTTTAATTTTTATACTTGTGGGGTCTCAAATACCTTGACCCATATGCTATCACCATCTGCCTATGCATTAACACACACCCAATCCCAACTCTATAGGCATCACAGAACACCATGAACTTGACACCCTCCTATGGAAATCTCAACACAGGGGCATTGGTAAACCTGTACCTTATCTCTTCAAAATATTTCTAACATTACCCAGTCAAAAAAAATTATTCCCTTGTGATTTAGTGTACTTAAAGGGTCTGATATACAAGAGAACTCGTTCATAAAACTTTGATATTACCCAACCAATCCAAGAAAACTCTTCACCTAGATCATGCTCTTAGGTGTTTCCCAAGTTAGCACCACCACTATCTTTGTGGAATCCACAATTACTCCAACCTCTAAAATCAAATTCCCAAAAAATTGTACTTCTTTATTATACAACTAGAACTTTAAGAACTTACTTTATAACTGGTGCTCCTAGAGTAAGTGTAGAACCATTCTCAAGTGATTTTCATACTCCTCCTTTGAAATAGAGTAGATGGGAATGTCATTGATAAAGACTACCACAAACTGATCCAAGAAAGGATGGAAGCTTTAATTCATGAGTCCCATAAATATGATGAGGTCATTCATCACACCAAAGAGCATCATTGGGAACTCATAATTACCATAATGATATCGGAATGCATCTTTAGGATATCATCATCATGAACCCATAACCGGTGATAGTCAGGCTTGAGGTCAATCTTTGAGAACCATATTGCACCTTTTAGTTGATTGAATATGTCATCGATCCTTGGAAATGGATACTTATTCTCGATCTTCACTTGATTTAGGCATAAAAAGTCAACACATAGCCTCAATATCCCATATTCCTTCTTGGTGAACAACACCAGATTTGACCTGGGGGACATGCTGGATTTGATGAATCCTTACTCCAAAATGTCCTCCAAACACATCCTCATCTCTCAGAGCTTGGAAGGGTCCATTCAATATACTATAGAGGATATCAATTTGGGCCCTGGGAGAAATACAACATAGAAGTTGATCCCCCTCTATATTGGTAGTCCTAGAACTTCTCCATGAAATATATCCTTATATTCCTCCACTACTACTAGAAACTAGGTTCCTAAAGATCCCACCTCACCAAGGACCAAGATTTTCAACTGATAAGATATGGGTTTTAGTTTATTACACAAGATACATGGTAATTCTTCCAAATAGTAATTATCAACAGTGAAGGATAATCTCATACCATACATCTGTAGGTACCTCACTCTCCTCCAGTGACAATATATATGGGTGTAGACTATGGATAGCCAGTCTATACTAAGGATGATTTTACATGGCTTGATTATAGAAACAAAGAGATCCCAAGGAAAAAATTCTATATTAAGTGAAAGATCATACTTCTAGATGTTGTGTGAGATGGTGTAATATCCTCTAGTGGGATTCTATAGCTGTATAGGTTAGGCTAAATGCTATAATGGAATCTGAAGATCACACACTAGGAATAAGGAGATGAAGGAATAAAGCATGTATATTTCTATTAGTACTAGGTATAAATTAGAAAATATATACCTTGAATCATATCTAAAACCTCTTGATCATAATCCACCATTTCTCGAAGATCATTTCCTTCTTTCCACTATCTCTTTGTTCCTGGCGTGGTTATCCCAGTGGCAGTGGTGGAAGAAAATAATAATATCACCCTACACCAGATGCTTCTCCTCTTGGGGTTCCACTGACCCCTATAATAGCTCTACCTCCCCAAGGCCCACCCTTATCACAACTAGGAGGCCCCTGGTTGTAGTGCTTCCACTACCATAGTGGCCCATCTACCATGTTTCCACCCTTAGAATCACACTGGATTGGGAAATCATCTTACCTATGGCCTCACCCATAATAAGTATAACATTAATAATCTCTTGGATGACTGGATACCAGATGGGATCCCTATACTATTGATCCCTAATACTGAGTTCACTTCTAAGAAGTTATCCTGCACCAGGTACCTTATATAAAGCATCTACCAGATGCATCTGAATACTCAGCTCTGTGGTGACTAATGCTTGATCCAACTTCCAGACATCCCTCTTATAAGAAGATATCCATAATCAAGGTCTATTATAATACCCAAGTGTAAGTGGGAAGTCATAGAGAAACCACTCTTGCCTAAATGTCTATGTGGAGGCCTTTTTTGAACTTCTTTTCTTGGAAGTATCCATTTCACACCATTTTGATAGAGTACCATGTGATATCATTAAACCTCAACATGTACTCTAAAAAAATCATATAACCTTAATGAAACTCCAAGAGATCCTAAATATAAACTAATAACAAGGTTGAAGGGTGGTAACCTTTACAAAACAAGTGCTTTAACTCTATCCAAGTGAGAATCACCATATCATGGGCTTGGGTAACTAGAATCCACGAATTCTTGACTAACCAAAACATGAGACTGGCTATAAGTACCACCATATGATTTATTAGGGTCACCAGTTGAAAGATATGAATGATTGACTCTATATAATTCTATTCTACCTAAAGATATGGATAATCATGAAAAAATGTCCTATGATGTTAGAAATCTCACGAAGTGGCTAGATTGTGCACATCATCATCATAACCTATAAAAATAATCAACTGCTTAATAGGTAGGATATTTTTTGACTGAGATACTATAACTGGGTCTAACTACTTGATGGATGGGGGCACTGTTTGTAGATTGCCTAGAGGGTGTGCCTCAAGGACTATCCCCTGAACAGAACCCTCATCACTGAGCTAGTAATCCTCACAAATCTGTCATGGAACTTTGATTGGTTATCATCTTGGTGACATTCTGAAATTTTAGAAGATTATTCATGATAAGATGAGCATATATATAGAGTTGACTCAAGAAGGACATAGAATTCAAAGACTCATTCTTATATGATTCATATACCATTGATTCCTTATAATATATGTCTTTGTATTCCAAGTTGGAAAGAAGGTTATCAAAGTCTTAGTGTATGGATGTGTCGGTCATCACACCATCACTAGTATCTCTAGCCTGAAACCTAAACTTGATACATGTTAACACCATTTTTCTAGGTTTCCAAACCAATCCTCATAGATAGTTTATCTTCAAACTCTGGTCCTAGGATAACCTATGCTTTGATACTACATTTTCATAACCTGACCCACCAGGGCCCTACATGGACTGGTGGTAAGCTGAGAGTGACACCCCAAACATGCCTCCAATAATTCAGGGGATGAATAATAGTTTCAAGTAGGCATATCACACATATTAGAGGCCTTATCTTTATAGTACCTGTATGCACACACACACTACCAACTCTATACAACAAAGAAGAGTAATAATATTGAATCAAATAGTGAGTATGCAAATGCATGCAATGAACTATAGGGATACATCAGAGTAAAACAATCAAGTCCAGTAGAATAATAAGGGTAAAAATACATGCACAACCATGAAAAGGGTCCCAACCAATTTTTTTTTGAAAAGGGGAAAGTTAGAGAGATCCCTACTCATGATATCTAGTAGACGACCACTAAACGCGGTCAATGGAATCAAGTATTTTTAAGTTCCACCAACATTGATACCACCAAATCCACCATCTATCATCTTATCATCTATGCAAGACATGATATGCACAGGAAAATCCCATGCAGGGGTGAGTATATATAGACATAGTAGGACACCCCGAACAATAAAAGTAAGTGACACAAAATTAATCTCAACCCAAGATACATAAGGGGGAAAATAACTCAAGTGACATATATGCTCAAAAGAATCCTATTATAATAGAGATAAGGGATCAACATCTTCACAGCTAGTGTTGAAGTTAAGTTTTTTCCCCAAAACTCCATGAATCTGTGATGTCATGCTTCCAAAATCCCAATGTAATCCTCACTAGATTCTTGGGGGAGGCACGACTAACCGATGGAACGTCAAAACCAAGGGGGTGATGATCCCAAAATACTGGAAGACCCACTCCTTGTATAAAACTCAAGGATGAGGGGGTTCCACTCTATAGATAGAAGAACCATACTCCAAGGTGAGTATGGAGGGGTTGAAAATCCTATCTATACTAGGAAATTAGGGGACCCATGTCCTGAACTCTATGTTCCGTCAAGGGGGGGGGGGGGGTGTTGCCAACCTAAGTGTTTCTTTAGAGATCACACTAGAATCTCAATGCTAGTTATTTGAGTTAAAATAAGAGAAATTATCTCTTCAATTCACACCATATCACTACAATTGCAACAAAGGACACCGTAACATTTTACATGAATTTTTTCTTAGAATGGACTACTCACAGGTCCAATTCTAAGTCCTACAGAAGGAGATATGGGAGGTAGAAAATTCTAGGTAAAGTACATGGTGTTCTCTTTGGGGGAACATAGTGCATTTCTCGAGGTCACCATTTGGCCATGTACTACCTCTCCATAGGGCGTGTGGAAGATAAAATAAATGGTATGTGGAACATCACACACAATATATAGGTACATAAGTGGTACTCGATGTGTACTGGATTCCCGTGTTGTGTTCTCTGAGAGAACATAGTGTGTGCCTTATGCACATTGTGTGTAGAGGTACTTAGGGCCCTAGGGAGTGTACCCCTTGTACATGACAACCCGACCTACTAGGGAGAGATACATGGAATCTGCACATGTTCACATGTACACATGACATGCCATCCTTAATTATTCTTTAAACCATAGTCCCCACAAGGTACCATGATACACAATATGTGTTCCTCTAGAAGACACGACGTGTAGATGGGAATTTCACAAAATCTTCAACTTCTTCAGGAAGCTTCACCACATCCACCGATCCTTTTAAAAATCATTTCTTGAAGCTCTACTTAAGGCCCAATATCAAAAGAAAAATCTAACTACCATTGATTTAGTGTCTGTAATGGACAAAAATTAGTGTTTCCATTGATCTAAACATGGTATGGAATGCCTATATCACTGTTTAAAGTCCTCATACCTTGGACCATCATTCATGATCTTGCCATCACTCCTCGGTATTTTTACAAGTCATAAAATCCATCATTGTTCATATAAACAATGTGAATCTAGAGGTTCAATCATACTCAAAATGGCCCATTAATTTTGAATCATCGATAACAAAATCCAATGGTAAAGAATGAAAATAATAGAGGAGAGAAAGACATAATAACAAATTAAGATCACCATTGGCCATTGTGAACCCTAAAAACAATCATAATCAAAGAAAAAAATTTGAGAGATAAATTAGTGCAATGGAAATTAATCAGGTTCAAAGAACGCTACTTAAATTTATAGTTTCTTGTGAAGAACGACGTTCAAGGATTCAAGCAGATATCTAAACCATGCTAAAAAATAAAGAATGGGGTGGAAATCCACAAAATAATGAGCCTTACCTCGATGTTCATATTGATTGCTAATGAATAATGATTCTTTATTGTTATAATTAGTGAGGTTTAATAAATCCATCATTAATGGTGAATTCCACAAAATATGATCATCTATCCATCGATTCTTCATTTGTTTGTCAAATAATCTCCCATGGAGTGGATCTCCTCCTCTATTGGAAGTCTCTCAGGGTGATGTGGCTAACCCTAAGAATTTATTGTTACAAGGATTAAATACATTCCCTTCATAGTTTAAACCTATATTAGCTAATAACTTAATTATTTAATAATTAATTTATTTCATCTAATATTCGCCTGCGACGATGCATCATCTTGAATCCCAATGCATATGAAACTTATGTCACACCTAGGGTAAACCCCATGTTCATGATTCAACCACAGTCTCAGATTTTCCATATGTAGATACAATCAATGAGAATTCCATTTATTTCAAAAATTTACGTGTGCACGATATAATAATATTTAATATTTTTATTACATCAATACCAGGGTCCCATGAGACCCGAAACTTCACACCAACTTTGAAATAAATTCTAGGACAACTCATAGAAATTTTCAAAGGGTCCAAACATGAAAATCGAAGTTGTTACACAAACATAAAAAATAATAATTATACACATATACATACACACACATATACATAAGTATACATACACATGTATACATTAATATATCTCTATATAAACACAAATATATAAACATGTATATGCGAATATGTGTTAATAAACACACACAAACATACATAAACATATAGTAAAATAAGTATACACATACATACAAACATACAAACATATTAATATATTTATACACTTGCATACATACAAACATATATATATATTAATATAAGTATTTACATAATATATGTATACATGTACATACATACGTACATATGCATTAATACTAAGTACATACATACATAATATATGCATGCACATACATACATAAGTACAAATATATTAATATAAGTACATGCATACATATTAATATAATTATTTACAAATATAAATATATAAAAGCATATAAAAATACATGTATGTACATGCATGCATGCATATATATTTATAAGTATTTAAAAATATAACTATTTGAAAGTATATAATAATATAACTACATACATACATAAAGACACACACACACACACACACGCACACAATAAAAAAGCAGCAGATTAGCGGCAGTTGTTTAGAGGGGGATATGCACAATCCCCTCCCCACAAATTATATTTCCATACAAATTAGCAGTGGTTATAGGAGAACCCTTGCTAAGATGTACATGATTAATTAAAAAAATAGAGGGGATTATTAACCGCTATTAATCAAAGCTATTAGAGGGGGTTCATAATCTCATCTTATTGTATATATTAGCATCAGTTAAGAACCCACTCTATTTTTTTTTATATTTTTTATAATAAATCAAGTATATTTTAGCGGTGCTTCTTCCGAAACTATTGCTTAATACCAATTTAGAAATGGTTATGGGAGCACCACTAAAATATACATGATTTTTTAGGGAAAAAAAATAAAAAAAATTAGAGATGATTATTGTAACACCCCGACCCCAGCTACCCAGAGTCGGTGCATTACTTCGGAACATTGGCATGATCACAAAAGATCAAGTCTCGAAAGACCGATTAGTTTAGTAGCCTTGGAAACACTAGATACATTCATAAGTCTTTCATTACATCAAAAAATAAACAAACTACAATAACATGGTCTCCATAGTCCACAATCATATCCCTTTCTGACTACCCCTGCAGGTCACTCATAAATTACTTCTTCACATCCTGGAAAAATATTAAAACATTGAAAGGGGTGAGCTCAGATGCTCAGTAAGGTTAACAATATAGCGGAAGCTTTCATAAATAAACATTAACATTTAAGACAATGTATAACTAAAACAAAAGCCTTTTAAACTTGAACTTCAACATAATATGGCAAAAGTAAAATGAGATAATGCCATTTACTTCTTCACATGGATATTCTACTAGTCGAATAATCACATACAATATCAATAACCACTTTCATAATGAGGGAATGTATAATGCCAGACATTCTGAAACATTTTGTCAAGGCCTCGGCCAAGACGTCTAAAATGATTAAGGCCTCGACCAAAACCATAAATCAAATTGGGAAAGGGCCTCGGCCAATTCCACGTCTAGTTGTCTCATGAGACCTACCTATGCATCGAGGAGCTATAGCGGGCTCCACCCGTCACTTATTATGTCCAATACATTCCTCATATGAATAGGTTTAAACATATCATAAACCATAACATAATCGTATCACATAAAACATGCATAAAGGAAACATAACATTTCCATATTTCAATCACAAGATGTCAATACAACACATTGATATAATAAAAACGCTTTCAAAACCATTTTCAATACCAAAATAAAAGCAAGTTAAAACTTTGTATTTATTTTTCATTAAAAAAAAAGTGATGGCTTGTAGAGGAAGCCGAAACTCAAATAATGGTCACGGCGGTGGAGAAGTCGTTGTCGCCGCATAAGTACGGAAAGGAAAACATTCCCTTTTTTCGTTTAGTAAACGCTTCGTATAAAAAAGATTCCTTTTGAATAAACGTAAAAGTCAAAGGGGTTTATACACCGTATAAAATAAAGTTGTGTATAAAACAAAATATGCCTCAATGAAAGAAGATTGAGACAAAGTCCTTAAAAAGATTATTTTTAAAATAAAATAGATCTATTATGTGTATTCACAATAGGTACACATAAAGAAAGTAAAAATACAGAATAAGACATAATAATATCATGACATAATTTGAAAGTAGGAGATTAACCCAAAGAATGGAAATTGGGTTAAGAAGTTCCCTTACCTTGTGTCCGACTTGACTCAACCGTTCTTTAACCTCCTGAATAATAAAATAGAGTTAATATCTACCTTATTAAGAACCATTTTCAATTTCATTATCCTTTTTATATCACTTATTACAATGTTATGAACATTATGTAATTATTTAAGTTAATAACGGTCGTTTTGTCGATCTCTGGTACTTGAGTCAACAATAAACTTCTTATAATTATAAGTTGTTCATGTGGTGAAATATCCATTATATCCAGAATTATATTAATGATTTAGATATCATATATATCATATATATACAGTATATACATTCATTTATAATATTACGTAACATTTAGAGGTAAGAAATGAAATGCACCGTTCATGGAGACGGTAAGCCGTACGTACGCATGAACGCTACTTTCATTTCAATTTCATATTTAATGGAATAAAATCATAATGATATAAATGTATAATATAATTCCAGTATAATATAGTGTATAATACCATTTACTCCATCCTTTATACATCCCACATATGGCATTAACGATTCAAATCACTTTGAGGGGGCGGTAGTCCGCACTTCCTAAAATGAAATTATCGCGTTTTACCCATAATGGAAATCATAAAGTATGCCATAAATGAGAAATACAGAAGCATAAGTAAAACATAAACATATTATATATCATATATAAAAATAGTGACATCTTAATGGCCACCTTTGAAGGTGTTATATGAGTGTTGAACAATCATCATTTCGTGAGGCAGAAATTCGCCATCCACAGAAACCGTATGTTCTTTAACCATTAGATGTAGGTGTGTGTAAGTGTAGCTCGAATCCTTCTTATAAAAACATACTAGTATATTTAGGATACTGGTGTTGTTACAAAATAAATGAATAAAAAGAGTTTAGGGGGTTGGAGAAGAAAAATAAACCAAAACAACATTAGAAAAGACATTACCTCAAAATCGGGTAACTATTTTTTATTTGAGCCAAATGCTTCCTTGGGAGGAGTTCTGCCCAAAGTAAGGCTTCTAGGAGTAAGAGGGGGAAGTTGGGAGAGTATTTGGGCAGAGTTTGGCCGAGCCAAATGGCTTGAAAGTGTAAATGAGGTGGGAGAGGTGGGGGCCTTTTATAAGTGGAGAGGAGGGGCACTTTTGGAAAGATTGAAATGTTACATTATTACACAATGATTTTCGGATTCCAAAGGTCCCACACTCATATAATTCGTGTATAAGGTGATAAGGGTTCTAAATATACCCATACAATAGTCTTTGGACAAGTGTAAGCCTTGGATTTTACATTATCTTTTCATTTTATTAAAATCGTTAAATAATGAGGTCATCGCCACATCATAATGATGTCATAAATAATTTAATTTATTTAATGTCTAAAAATTATAAAACAAATACTATGATGTAGGAAATCTTTTTATCTTTCTAATGAATATTTATAATCAAAATTTGGACTTGTGTAACCCCACGTAAAAATTGTTTTAGTAAAACATTTTATGTTTGTGTCATTTTTTACTTTAACATTAAATAAAAGGTATTTATGTCATTTTATAACTAAAGTGGCTCCATGGGGTCCCCAAGTTGACCCATGGGTTGTATTGGTCGGCCATGACTCATCCAATAGGAGTAGTACAAGTTTCATTCTCATCTCATATTATTATAACATTATTTGTACCTTAAACTACACTAATTACCTCTAATCGCGATTAAGAACTTAAAAGTTACTATTCACCAAAAAAATATTTTAATCTCATTGAACCACATTTTACTTCTTAATGACAACCATGTATGTCGGATTTTTGAAAATCAAATCATAGAAGTGGTAATATTTCATTTAAACGAAAAATCAGTTATTTAACTACCACTTAGTGGTTTCACTATTCATCAAAAATTGAAGTTTTTCAGAACAAGGCCAAAATTTCACCCTAAGCTATAATTGATATTCTGAATTCAAAAATGATGTCTATTTTAAAAAATTCCAAACATATAAGTTGCATTAATTAATTTTATAATTAATTCCCGCTGTTACGACAAATAGCGTGTTTTTAAGAAACAATTTATATCAAAAGATTGGCAATTGTTTATGTCCAATTTCAATGCTAAATTAATTCTAATGACCACCATTGGATAAAATGGTAAAAATATATTTTAATTATACCTTAAAACCACTAAATAGTATAACTTATCAATATAAATTATTTTGATTAAAAAAGTTGTTTTAAGTATTTTTCACTATTCATAAAAATTTGGAAGTTCTCGGAAAATTACAAAAAATTCAACATAGGCTAATTTCAATATTAGGAATACAAAAATGAAGTCCATTTTGAAATATAAAATTTCTATAAATTTAAAAGGTGGTTATTACTATTCATAACGGCTACTTTGATTAGTTGCGGTGTGTTAGAACTCGAACTTGCGTACAATGCAAGCTATTGCATTTTTGAAAGAGAGGCGTATCATGGAAGCTCGGGGTGTTACATTATCCCCTCCTTCAATAAATTGCGTCCTCGCAATTTGAAATTTTTCTTTGAAAATAAAAGGTTGAAAAGAGAAAATACCTTTGAGGAAAACCCACATCGGAAATAATATTAATAAAATTTAGCCTTAATAAGAGGGAAAGGGAAATGAACAAGTCACCACCCAATTATGATCTCGATTAGGAGAACATTAGTGGCAATTAGAGACATATAATTAGAGGAAATACGTAAATATTTTTAGGGAGCGATTGGGGTCATCAATCACAATCAACTGTCAAATTGAGGGCCTCAAAGCCTTCAATCTATGTTGATTTAAAATATCATCAGTTCAACAAGACATAAGGTATTAGGATAACATATTTTTTTGTTTTAATATCCCTTTACTAAAGTTTAAGAATTAATTTATTCATTGAATAAGAGATAGGTATATATATGTTTATGCTTGACAATTAGAGTTTCAACCTTCAACTCATCTTTCACTCAAAAAGATAATAGAACACAAAAATATTATACTTATCCTAATTGTATAATGTTCCAAATGTTAACACATACCATTTAGATTAGTAAAATTATTTTGTAATAACCAGGGACTTCCTGTAGGCTAGTGGTAGGAAATAAAGGCCTGTCGCACTATGATTGTGGGTTCGATTCCTGCAGCTTTGTCCGACGCAACGGGTTATGCCCCACCCTGCAGGTTGTCCTTTTCCTAAAACTATAGTATTATAATATTCAAAAATAATCTTCATAAATTTTTAACCTTAAACAATACTATCCAAAGATCAACTTAATCCACTCCAACCTTTATAGTTATCCAAAATACCTCTGTCCAGACATTCTCTAAAAGGTCTCTTAATTCCAAAATCAATTTATCAGATTCCCCAAACAAAGAAAAGTTTCTCTTATTGTCACATACTAAAAATATGATTACCTTAATCATAATAAAACCTTACTGAAATCAACAAGTACTGCAGTACAATCCTTATATATATATCACATTATTCTAATAACCAGAATATAATCCATGAGTCCAAATGCACCAATACATTAGTTATTCTGCTTCAACTGTAGTAACAACATAAGATTGTCCTTGATCCCTTGGCCTTTTCTGAGCTAAGTTTCCCTGACGCTTAGGACATTCATTTGCATAATGACCCATTTCTCTACAATTGTAGCATTCAACTTTGATAGCCTCTTTCTTTCCCTTGCAATCACGAGCCTGGTGACCCTTTTCTCCACATTTATAACAAACTCCCATTCCTTTTAGGCACGTACCAGGGTGATTCTTCCCACAATTATCACATAATGGAAAATCCTTCTTTCCCTTTTTCCCTTTATCTGTCTCTTGTTCCACCGTTCTCTTCTTCTCTTGCTTTACTTTGTTGTCATAAGACTTAGAGAATTCCTTTTCTATCTTGATAGCACACGAGACAATATCTTCGTATGATGAGAAGGATTGTGATACTAAATCTTGACGGAGAAATGGTTTTAACCCATCAAAGAAATGATCAATCTTACTTCTTGGGTTACGTATATAATCGGCAGCATGCCTCGCTAACCTTGTAAAGTTAGCCTCATACTTTGCGACATTCTCATCCTCCTTCTGCCTGAGACTCAGAAATTGCCTTTCCATATCTGCTTGATGGTCACGAGGAAAGTATTTTTCTAAGAAAAGCTCTTTAAACTCCCTCCATTCCATATTCGATACGTCATCATCTTCCTTTGTGTTTTGAATCAGCGACCACCACTGATCGGCATCTCCAGCGAGGCGGTAAACTGCCATGACAACCTTCTCCCTTTCACTACTCCCCAAGGCATGAAATATTTTCTCTAAGGAATTTATCCATTGCTCAGCTACTATAGGATTTGTACTCCCATTGAAGGTTGGTGGTTGTTGCCTCATGAAATGGTCTAGCATTGATCCTCCACGCTGTGGATCAGGGTGCTCCATACGGGTAAGGTTATTATTAATAACCTGAGTAAGTTGTCCCAGTATGGTATTAAGTTGATCAGCACCAGTTGTATCTCCAGATCCACAATAATTATCTTGGGCAGGAGGGCAATCCCTACACGGAGTTCGTGCATTGATACGGTTTCCATTCCTTCCACTAGGCGCCATTTCTAAACAATGGCATAAACTAGATTAGTTTATGAATCAAAATACATAATTCCGTATTTGTAAAATACTTTACATAAATTGAACTATTTATGGATATAATCCATAATCATAAAAAGAAATGTTTCCTTTGAGGAAGTATATACTCATAACCCTTCATAGTGGTTTGTAAAGAAAATGAGAGTTATCCTAAGCATATCCCCCGGGAGTGTCATAACCAAGAGTGCAGCAAGGCCCGTTGTCGTGCACCAGTTCCCGTTCGAGTCTAGCTCAAAGCGGTGTTTTCGGGTTTTACCCCTAGGTACATCTGTGCCAGAGCCGCCTCTACCTGCTCGTATCCAGACAGAGATGTATTGCTCAGAAAACTCACAAAATCTCTACAATAACAAAATTCTAGGAAGTTCTTCTATACTAATCCTCAAAGTCTATCTTTGGGCTATGTGCTCTAATCAGAGTTTATCTAAATATAGCTTCCAAGGTTAGTACTAAACTGCCTATGATACCAACTGTAACACCCCGACCCCAGCTACCCAGAGTCGGTGCATTACTTCAGAACATTGGCATGATCACAAAAGATCAAGTCTCGAAAGACCGATTAGTTTAGTAGCCTTGGAAACACTAGATACATTCATAAGTCTTTCATTACATCAAAAAGTAAACAAACTACAATAACATGGTCTCCATAGTCCACAATCATATCCCTTTCTGACTACCCCTGCAGGTCACTCATAAATTACTTCTTCACATCCTAGAAAAATATTAAAACATTGAAAGGGGTGAGCTCAGATGCTCAGTAAGGTTAACAATATAGTGGAAGCTTTCATAAATAAACATTAACATTTAAGGCAATGTATAACTAAAACAAAAGCCTTTTAAACTTGAACTTCAACATAATATGGAAAAAGTAAAATGAGATAATGCCATTTACTTCTTCACATGGATATTCTACTAGTCGAATAATCACATACAATATCAATAACCACTTTCATAATGAGGGAATGTATAATGCCAGACATTCTGAAACATTTTGTCAAGGCCTCGGCCAAGACGTCTAAAATGATTAAGGCCTCAGCCAAAACCATAAATCAAATTGGGAAAGGGCCTCGGCCAATTCCACGTCTAGTTGTCTCATGAGACCTACCGATGCATCGAGGAGTTATAGCGGGCTCCACCCGTCACTTATTATGTCCAATACATTCCTCATATGAATAGGTTTAAACATATCATAAACCATAACATAATCGTATCACATAAAACATGCATAAAGGAAACATAAAATTTCCATATTTCAATCACAAGATGTCAATACAACACATTGATATAATAAAAACGCTTTCAAAACCATTTTCAATACCAAAATAAAAGCAAGTTAAAACTTTGTATTTATTTTTCATTAAAAAAAAGTGATGGCTTGTAGAGGAAGCCGAAACTCAAATAATGGTCACGGCGGCGGAGAAGTCGTTGTCGCCGCATAAGTACGGAAAGGAAAACATTCCCTTTTTTCGTTTAGTAAACGCTTCGTATAAAAAAGATTCCTTTTGAATAAATGTAAAAGTCAAAGGGGTTTATACACCGTATAAAATAAAGTTGTGTATAAAACAAAATATGCCTCAATGAAAGGAGATTGAGACGAAGTCCTTAAAAAGATTATTTTTAAAATAAAATAGATCTATTATGTGTATTCACAATAGGTACAAATAAAGAAAGTAAAAATACAGAATAAGACATAATAATATCATGACATAATTTGAAAGTAGGAGATTAACCCAAAGAATGGAAATTGGGTTAAGAAGTTCCCTTACCTTGTGTCCGACTTGACTCAACCGTTCTTTAACCTCCTGAATAATAAACTAGAGTTAATATCTACCTTATTAAGAACCATTTTCAATTTCATTATCCTTTTTATATCACTTATTACAATGTTATGAACATTATGTAATTATTTAAGTTAATAACGGTCGTTTTGTCGATCTTTGGTACTTGAGTCAACAATAAACTTCTTATAATTATAAGTTGTTCATGTGGTGAAATATCCATTATATCCAGAATTATATTAATTATTTAGATATCATATATATCATATATATACAGTATATACATTCATTTATAATATTACGTAACATTTAGAGGTAAGAAATGAAATGCACCGTTCATGGAGACGGTAAGCCGTACGTACGCATGAACGCTACTTTCATTTCAATTTCATATTTAATGGAATGAAATCATAATGATATAAATGTATAATATAATTCCAGTATAATATAGTGTATAATACCATTTACTCCATCCTTTATACATCCCACATATGGCATTAACGATTCAAATCACTTTGAGGGGGCGGTAGTTCGCACCTCCTAAAATGAAATTATCGCGTTTTACCCATAATGGAAATCATAAAGTATGCCATAAATGAGAAATACATAAGCATAAGTAAAACATAAACATATTATATATCATATATAAAAATAGTGACATCTTAATGGCCACCTTTGAAGGTGTTATATGAGTGTTGAACAATCATCGTTTCGTGAGGCAGAAATTCACCATCCACAGAAACCGTATGTTCTTTAACCATTAGATGTAGGTGTGTGTAAGTGTATCTCGAATACTTCTTATAACAACATACTAGTATATTGAGGATACTGGTGTTTTTACAAAATAAATGAATAAAAAGAGTTTAGGGGGTTGGAGAAGAAAAATAAACCAAAACAACATTAGAAAAGAAATTACCTCAAAATCGGGTAACTCTTTTTGATTTGAGCCAAATGCTTCCTTGGGAAGAGTTCTGCCCTAAGTAAGGCTTCTAGGAGTAAGAGGGGAAGTTGGGAGAGTATTTGGGCAGAGTTTGGCCGAGCCAAATGGCTTTAAAGTGTAAATGAGGTGGGAGAGGTGGGGGCCTTTTATAAGTGGAGAGGAGGGGAACTTTTGGAAAGATTGAAATGTTACATTATTACACAATGATTTTCGGATTCCAAAGGTCCCAAACTCATATAATTCTTTTCTAAGGTGATAAGGGTTCGAAATATACCCATACAATAGTCTTTGGACAAGTGTAAGCCTTGGATTTTACATTATCTTTTCATTTTATTAAAATCGTTAAATAATGAGGTCATCGCCACATCATAATGATGTCATAAATAATTTAATTTATTTAATGTCTAAAAATTATAAAACAAATACTATGATGTAGGAAATCTTTTTATCTTTCTAATGAATATTTATAATCAAAATTTGGACTTGTGTAACCCCACGTAAAAATTGTTTTAGTAAAACATTTTATGTTTGTGTCATTTTTTACTTTAACATTAAATAAAAGGTATTTATGTCATTTTCTAACTAAAGTGGCTCCATGGGGTCCCCCAGTTTACCCATGGGTTGTCTTGGTCGGCCATGACTCATCCAATAGGAGTAGTACAAGTTTCATGCTCATCTCATATTATTATAACATTATTTGTACCTTAAACTGCACTAATTACCTCTAATCGCGATTAAGAACTTAAAAGTTACTATTCACCAAAAAATTATTTTAATCTCATTGAACCACATTTTACTTATTAATGACAACCATGTATGTCGGATTTTTGAAAATCAAATCCCAGAAGTGGTAATATTTCATTTAAACGAAAAATCAGTTATTTAACTACCACTTAGTGGTTTCACTATTCATCAAAAATTGAAGTTTTTCAGAACAAGACCAAAATTTCACCATAAGCTATAATTGATATTCTGAATTCAAAAATGATGTCTATTTTACAAAATTCCAAACATATAAGTTGCATTAATTAATTTTATAATTAATTCCCGCTGTTACGACAAATAGCGTGTTTTTAAGAAACAATTTATATCAAAAGATTGGCAATTGTTTATGTCCAATTTCAATGTTAAATTAATTCTAATGACCACCATTGGATAAAATGGTAAAAATATATTCTAATTATACCTTAAAACCACTAAATAGTATAACTTATCACTATAAATTATTTTGATTAAAAAAGCTGTTTTAAGTATTTTTCACTATTCATAAAAATTTGGAAGTTCTCGGAAAATTACAAAAAATTCAACATAGGCTAATTTCAATATTAGGAATAAAAAAATGAAGTCCATTTTGAAATATAAAATTTCTATAAATTTAAAAGGTGGTTATTACTATTCATAACGGCTACTTTGATTAGTTGCGGTGTGTTAGAACTCGAACTTGCGTACAATGAAAGCTATTGCATTTTTGAAAGAGAGGCGTATCGTGGAAGCTCGGGGTGTTACAATTATTAACCGTTGTTAATCTAAGATATTAGAGGGGGTTATGCACCCCTCTATTTTTTTCAACAAAAAATTTTATAATATGTATAAATATATATTATAGGAAGATTATATAAATGTATTTAATTACAGTATACAAATATCTTATTATATAGATATATCTATCAAGGCATTATATAAATACATTAAAAAATTAAATATGTATATATACACACACATGTATTTAAATATATAAATAATTTACATAAATACTTTTATAAATATGTAAATATGTGCATCAATATTATATATATATATATATATAATTATAACACTACTATATATTCGACAATTATCAATGCTATAAATTACTATTATTAGCACTAAAAAAGCACTAACATTGAAGTATCATTTAAAAGACAGATGATTTTATCAGTGCTGATAAAACCTCCCTTCATTATTGCTAAAAAATTCTGATAAAGGGGTCATTTATTAGTGCCTTTTTTATTGCTAATGAAGGGTTCTATTATCAATGCTGATAAAATATAATTTTATCAGTGCTACATTTAGTACTGATAAAAGCTCAGAGTTATAGTAGCATGCTGCTTCATTTACAAGACACTGCATTAACCCATTTAAAATAAAAATAAAATTTAATTTCAAATAATTTTACATAATAATAAATTAACATTATAAAAAAATTTACATTATTGACATTTCAATAAATTTTATAATTTATTACAAACAATATATTTTCCAACAAATTCAAAAATGCAATGGGTGTTCCTGTATTTTGCTGTCTTTGAGACCACCTTTAAAAAGAGTCTAATCCCACTACCATCTTCTAAACACACAACCCCATATCAAACAAAAGAAGAGTTTAATTTTAATAAAAACAATGCTTATGTTAGTAATACTATAAAGAAATAGATGAAACAAAAATATGATAAAATGCATTAATAAAATATTACTTTTAAATTAAAAATATGCACTTTGAATCTTACCAGGAACACTGTGTGACACCTAGACCCGAACCACATGGCCAGAGATGGAGAGCCTAAGACCTTATGCATGCCTCCTCATAATCAAGAGGTTGCTGACTAGTAATGCGGGTCCGAATTCTATTAGTGGAGAGATTATACTATAACGCCCCGACCCCAATTACCTAGAGTCGGTGCATTATTACATAACATTGGCATGATCATAAAAGATCAAGTCTCGAAAGACCGATTAGTTTAGTAGCCTTGGAAACAAGATTCATACATAAGTTCAACTTTACAGCTTGAAGAGAAATACAACACAAATATATTTCATTAGAAACATCCAAGCCTCCTAGATTATGATTGCAGGTCACTCATAACTAACTTCTTCATATCTTGGGAAAATAAAATATAAGAAATGGGTGAGCTCAAATGCTTAGTAAGGGTAAGTAATACAATGGAAAATTACATAAATATTAAGTATGGTGAATAATTGAAACCACATGCCTTTACTAATAATAAACATGAATAATTTTATGCAAATAATATGACATGAGTAAATAATTCCATAATAAAACATAATCATGGGTATTCTACTAGTCGAATGACCACATGAACCATAAATATTATTTCCATAATGAGGGAATGTATAATTCTGAACATTCTGAAACATTTTGTCAAGGCCTCGGCCAAGACGTCTAAAAATGATTAAGGCCTCAGCCAAAACCATATATCAAATTGGGAAAGGGCCCCAGCCAATTCCACATCTAGTTGTCTCATGAGACCTACCGATGCATTGAGGAGCTATATTGGGATCCACCCCTCACTTATTATGTCCAATACATTTCTCATATGAAAAGTTTGAAACATAACATAAACATTCGTATTAGAACTAGCATATGAAATGTCAATACTTTAACCATCAACCATGAATGGTATAAAAATAGCACATCCACAGTCAAACATATCACAAAACCATCAATACAATATGGAAGTTTTGTATCAAAATAAATCAAATTCAAATAAACATAAAATCCATCAAAGGATGTTGACATTGATGAAATCAAAACTCTTTTTAGAGAAATATCGCTTTCTATTTTGAAATTATTTAAGAGTAAAATAATTATAAAGAAAAAATTTATTTTAAAAATATTCTTATAAGCATGTAAGGGAAGATTCGACGATTTTATAATGGCGGAAAATAGCCGCACACGCCGTATAAGTTAAAAAAAATATTCTTAGCTTAATTCTATCGAAAAGGTTAAAAAGGACCTTGTTTGGAAAATGGCAGAAAGATTCCTTTATAAACTTCTTATAAAAAGTCAAAAAAGGGTATAAATGACTTTAACCCATAGTTTGTAAAATAGTAAGAATGATTTGAAATACATTTTTATGAAACATGGATGTTGATGATAAAGAGGTCCCAATAGATAATTACGTATAAAAAACCTCGGATAATGAAGAGATTGTGAAATAAACCATTACCTCGTACTTTACTGTGTTCGAGGGTAGATTAACCTCTTGTATAATGGTGAAATAATTTTTATTAAATTATATAAGAATCACATACATTAATATTATATCATATATGATCTTTTAACATTGCTTTTTTAATAATATCTTAGTATTATCGTCGTTTCAGGTGTTAACTTACCCATTTTCTTTTATATGTTTTGTTACATAAGCCGTGTTTGTTATGAATAGGTTTTATCTTATTCATATCTAGAATGATATCAAGTACTTAAACATTATTTTTAATCATCAAATTAGAATTATACTTGAATGGATATGATGGGGAATGAATTTCATCGCGTTCGTGGAGACGGTAGTCCTTATGTACGCACGAGCAACAATATCATTCTTTTGATATTAAAATAATATATAATTGGATGGTATATCATATAAAAATAATCATTGTCATGTTATATTTATTATTTATATCAATTACACTTCATTATCATTTCCATCCAAATAATAATTTTTTGAATAACAATTACACCACGACGTGGAGACGGAAGCCATACATACGCACATATGGTAGCATGTCATTCAAAGGATGGATAGAATAATGAATATGGATATACCATATTTATAATAACATCACAATATATATAATATACTAGAGTTATTATTTTTGAATGGAAATAACAAAGAAATAATAAGTGGAAGAAGAAAATAACTTGAAAGAGGGTGGTGAAAACATTACCTCTTCTTCGGGTTCTTCCTTTTGATTTGATCAAAAGGGCTCCTTAAGTCGGTTTTATGATCAAAATAAGGCCTCTAGGTTGAAGTGAGGGAATTTGGAAGGATATTTGGTCAGATTTTGGCCAAGCCAAAGGCTTTTAAGGTGTGAATTAGTGAGAAGGGGGAGTGCCCTTTTATAAGAGGGGTGAGGGGCACCTTAGGAAAAGATAGAAATATTATTTTATAATAAATTCATATTCGGTTTCTAATGGCTCAAAAGTAAATTATTTAATGGTTAAGGTAGGTATAGGTCTAAAACCACTCAAACAATAGGTTTTAGACAGGTTTGGGTCACTTTATTAACCTTATCTTTTAGTTTTAACCCTTAGTTAATTATTTTGACATTTACCATGTCTCTTTGTATTTTTATATTATATGGTTAATAAACTTACTATAAACTTCCAAGAGACCCCAAGTGGTCCATTAATGATAAAAATATTATTATATAATTCCTTTGGCCGAACCTTATATTTTTAGAAATAGAATATCAATTAATAATATAATATTCGTTTTAAAAACTCTTTTATGTCAATTTTGACACTATTGGGTATTTTGTTTTTAATAAATTAATAACAACATTATTACTTCGAAAAAAATTCATATAATCAATCCTAATATGTCATATTAACCTAGAAAATTATTTTAATTCAAAAAAAGTCTCAAATTTTATTTATTTGGATATTTATATTATCAATTATTTTAATATTTCATAAATTAGGTAATTACTGCATCACCAATGTGTCATAAATAAATTAAATTATTTAATTTATACAAATTATAAATAAAATACAATTATTTAGGAAATATTTTTATCTTTATAATGAATATTTATAATCGAATTTATATTATGTGTAACCCTATATTAAAAATGTTTTAGTAATTAAACTTTGATTTTAACTCTTTTAACTCTTCTTTGAATTAAATAATAATAAATTTCCTAATCTAAACCAAGTGGACCTAAATGATAATATTTTATTCCTAAGGTTATTTTTCGTTGAGATACATTTTTACAATAGAATTAGGACATGTTCTAGGGTAATATTAATATCATTTTTACCCTCAATTACCCTATTTACTTTTAGCCGTGGTAAATAAAAGTAAAAAGTTACTATTCACCAAAAATTATTTTCATCTCATTGAACCAAATTTTACTTACTGATATCAACCATGTCTCTCGGATTTTTTAAATTCCTTTCAAAAAAGTGGTAAAATTAAGTTTTATGTGAATTTACAAATTCTCCTGGGAGATGGGTAAAAGATAGTGAAAAGTTCTAATAAATTTTTATATATCTAAAATTATTATAAATTGACTCCAATGAATTAAATTGAACTTATATAGTTATTATGTGTCTATTTTGACCTAAAATAAATTTAAATAAAATAAGTAATTATTTAAATAAAAATTTGATTTTAAACTATAACTTAGTGTTTTTCACTATTCATTAAAAATTGAAAGTTTTCAGAAAAATACCAAAAATTTATTGAAACTAAATTCTTATGTCCCGATTCTAAATAAGAAGTTTATTTTTTCAAATTGAATATATAAAAATTTCAAATATTGGATTTAAAAAGGGTTCACCATTAAAAGTTTGTAAAAGTTCATTTTTTGAAAAATACTTCTTTTATCTGAAAAAAATAAATTTGTTCTTAAATTATGTCTAAGAAACTCATAATATGAATTCTAAAATTATAAGGATTATATAAAGTCCAAAATTCAGTTAATAATATTCATAACAACTTTTGAACTACTAGTTTGGTAAGTCGTGGTGCGCTTGAACTCGGTGTTGCGTGTAGTGCAAGTTATTTAATTATTTTGAAGAAATAACGCACTATGAAATCTTGGGGTGTTAAATTTTTATCTCCTTCAATAAATTGCGTCCTCGCAATTTGAAATTGTTCTTCGAAAATAAATGTTGAAAATAGAAAATATCTTTGTGGGAAAACCCACATCAGAAATTGGGTTAATTAAATTTAGTCTTAATAAGAGGAAAAGAGAAATGAAATGGTCACCACCAAATTATTATCTCGATTAGGAGAACATTGGTGGAAATTAGAGACATATAATTGGAGGAAAAACATAAATATTTATAGGTAGTGATTGAGGTCATCAATCACAAACAAGTGTAAAATTGTGGTCCTTAAATTCATCAATCTATGATGATTTGAAATACCATCGGTTCAACAAAACATAAGGTATTAGGATAACACATTTTTGGTTTTAAGATCCCCTCCCTAAATTTTAAGAATTAATTTACCCATAGAATAAGAGGGAAAAATTATATATATATATATATACTTGACAAGTTGAGTTTCATCCTTCAACTAGTTCCTACCACAAACTCATCTTTCACTCCAAAAGATTTCAAAAAAAATATTCTATTTATCCTAATCGTATAGGATTCAAAAAAATAATGAATTTATAAATCACCTATCAGGACCTTTAAAAAAACTACATTATTCAATCTAGGACATCACGTGGGCCAGTGGTAGGTGATACACCCTTGTCACCCTTCGGTTGCAGGTTCAAGTCTCGCGGCCTTGACCGACGTGACAGGTTGTCGCCCAACCCCCAAGTTGTCCTTTTATGGAAATCAAAAAATAATCCCAAACTAGAATTATCCAAAATACTTCTGTACAAAATCAGAGTCCAAAATTTATAAGGAAGGTAAACACAATGAAGATCCTTTTTTCTGCATAATAACATGTGAACACCTTCATCAGATATTATTTTAAAACACTCCAACATCTTGAATTATCATAAAACCTTATTTATTACATTTATGATCCATTATTCCTTATAGAATACCGGATATACTCCTTCTATCCAAAAATGTTGTAAACTCCAACAATGATGGAATATACAAATCATTAATCAGTTTCAAGGTAGTCAAGAATATCCAATATAATTTATCCAAATCAGTCATGTATTATTCCAAAATAACTATCTCAGTTTCAGAACCATATTATGGTTTATCTTTCTCCCAACCATATATTTTCCAAAAATTTAACCTGCTATTGAGTCAATTTTCTTGGTTTCACACAATCTCAAGTCCTTAATGAAATAGTACTGCAGTAAAATCCTTATATACTCCATAATTATTATAACCTGTACATCGTTGATACTACACTCAAATGGCATAATTCTTTAATAACAACATAAGAACTCTAATCATTTTTCCTCATCGATGGTAGTATCATAACTTTATTATTATCCAATAACATCATTTGGGGCATACTCTGATGATTTGGACACTGGTTTGCGTAGTGTCCCAACTCCTTGAAGATAAAACATTGTACATTTGAAACCTTTTTCTTACCCTTGCAGTCACGTACTTGGTGTCATTTTTCTCCACACATATAACAAACTCACATTCCCTTCAGGCAAGTTCCTGGGTGTTTCTTCCCACAGTTATCACATATGAGAAAATTATTCTTTTCCATCTTCCCTTTATCTATCTTTCTCTCTTCCATCCTTTTCTTCTCTTGATTCCCTTCAAAGCCATTAGACTCAAGGAATTCTTTAATTATCTTATTAACACATGATACTATTTATTCATATATTGAGAATACATGGGAGACTATTTCCCTTCTAAATGTTGGCTTAATACCCTGAATGATATGATCCTTCTTACTCTTTGGATCATACGTATTCCTGGAGTTCACATTCCTTCTACTGGGAACCATTTCTATACAATGGCATACACTAGGTTAGTTTATGAATTGCAATGAATAATTCCAAACTTGTAAAATACCTAACTTAGATTAAATAGTTTATGGATATAATCCATAATCATAAAAAATGTTATCGTTGAGGAATTATATACTCATAAACCCTTCATAATGGTTTTTAAAGAAAATGAGAATTATCCTATGCATATCCCCCAGGAGTGTAGAAACCAAGAGTGCAGCAAGGCCCGTTGTCGTGCACCAGTTCCCGTTCGAGTCTAGCTCAAAGAGGTGTTTTTAGGTTTTACCCCTAGGTACATTTGTGCCAGAGCCGCCTCTACCTGCTCATATCCAGACATGGATGTATTTCTCAGAAAACTCACACAAATCTCTACAATAACAAAATTCTAGGAATTTCTTCTATACTAATCCTCAAAGTCCATGTTAGGTCTATGTGCTCTAATCAGAGTTTATCTAATTCTAGCTTCCAAGGTTTTTACTAAACTTTCTCTTATACCAACTGTAACGCCTAGACCCCAGTTACCCAGATTCAGTGCATTATTACATAACATTGTCATGATCATAAAAGATCAAGTCTCGAAAGACCGATTAGTTTAGTATCCTTTGAAACAAGATTCATACATAAGTTCAACTTTACTACTTGAAGAGAAATAAAACACAAATATATTTCATTAGAAACATCCAAGCCTATTAGATTTTTCCTGCAAGTCACTCATAACTAAATTCTTCATATCTTTGGAAAATGAAACATAAGAAAGGGGTGAGCTCAAACAATCAGTAAGGGTAAGTAATACAGTAGAAAATGACATAAATATTAAGTATGGTGAATAATTGAAACCACATGCCTTTACCAATAATAAACATGAATACTTTTATGGAAAGAATATGAGCTGAGTAAATAATTCCATAATAAAACATAATCATGGGTATTCTACTAGTCGAATGACCACATGAACCATCAATATTATTTCCATAATGAGGGAATGTATACGGTCAAACATTCTGAAACATTTTGTCAAGGCCTCGGCCAAGACGTCTAAAAATGATTAAGGCCTCGGCCAAAACCATATATCAAATTGAGAAAGGGCCTCATCCAATTCCACATCTAGTTGTCTCATTATACCTACCGATGCATCAAGGAGCAATAGAGGGCTCCACCCATCACTTACTCTATCCAATACATTCCTCATATGAAAAGGTTGAAACATAACATAAACATTCATATTAGAACTAGCATATGAAATGTCAATACTTTAACTATCAACCATTAATGGTATAAAATAGCACATCCACAGCCAAACATATCACAAAACCTTCAATACAATATGGAAGTTTTGTATCATAATAAATCAACTTCAAATAAACTTAAAATCCATCAAAGGATGTTGACATAGATGAAATCAAAACCCTTTTTAGAGAAATATCGCTTTCTATTTTGAAATTATTTAAGATTCAGATAATTATAAAGAAAAAATTTATTTTGAAAATATTCTTATAATCTTGTAAGGGAAACTTCAATAATTTTATAATGGCGGAAAATAGCTGCACACGTCGTATAAGTTAAAAAAACATTCTTACCTTAATTCTGTCGAAAAGGTTAAAAAGGAACTTGTTTGGAAAATGACAGAAAGATTCCTTTATAAGATTCTTATAAAAATTAAAAAAATGGTATAAATGACTTTAAACCATAGTCTGTAAAATATTAAGAATGATTTGAAATACATTTTTAAGAAACATGGATGTGAATGATAAAGAGGTCCCAGTAGATAATTACGTATAAACAACCTTGGATAATGAAGAGATTGTGAAATAAACCCTTACCTTGTACTTTTCCTTGTTCGATGGTAGATTAACCTCCTGTATAATGGTGAAATAATTGTTATTAAATTATAAAAGAATCATATACATTAATATGATATCATATATGATCTTTTAACATTACTTTGTTAGTAATATCTTAGTATTATCGTCATTTGGGGTGTTAACTTACTCGTTTTCTTATATATGTTATGTTACATAAGCTATGTTTATTATGGATAGGTTGTATCTTAATCATATCCAGAATGATATAAA
This sequence comes from Viscum album, assembly GCA_963277665.1. Classification (NCBI taxonomy): domain Eukaryota; kingdom Viridiplantae; phylum Streptophyta; class Magnoliopsida; order Santalales; family Viscaceae; genus Viscum; species Viscum album. The sequence goes on from OY728133.1 coordinate 1,680,240,983, forward strand.
GTCCTTAAACATTATTTTTAATCATCAAATGAGAATTATACTTGAATGGATACGATGGGAAATGGATCTCATCGCGTTCGTGGAGACGGTAGTCCGTACGTATGCACGAGCGACAATATCATTATTTTGATATTAAAATAATATATAATTGGATGGTATATCATATATAAAGAATCATTATCATGTTATATTTATTATTTATATCAATTACACATCATTATCATGCCCATCCAAATAAAAATGTTTTGAATAACAATTACACCACAACGTGGAGACGGTAAGCCGTACATACGCATGTATGGTGACATGTCATTCAAAGGATGGATAGAATAATGAATATGGTTGTAACATATTTATAATAACATCACAGTATATAGAAGATACTGGATTTATTATTTATGAATGGAAATATCAAAGAAAGAAGAAGTGAAAGAAGAAAGGAACATGAAAGAGGGTGGTGAAAACATTCACCTCTTCTTCGGGTTCTTCCTTTTGATTTGATCAAAAGGGCTCCTTAGATTGGATTTATAATCAAACTAAGGCCTCTAGTTTGAAGTGATGGAAGTTGGTAGGATATTTGGGTAGAGTTTGGTCGAGCCAAAAGGCTTTTGAGGTGTGAATTAGTGAGAAGTGGGAGTGCCCTTTTATAAGAGGGGTGAGGGGCACCTTAGAAAAAGATAGAAATATTAATTTATAATAAATTAATATTCGGTTTCTAATGGCTCAAAAGTGGATTATTTAAAGGTTAATGTGGGTATAAGTCGAAAACCACTCAACCAATAAGTTTTAGATAGGTTTGGGTCACTTTATTAACCTTATATTTTAGTTTTAACCCTTAGTTTATTAGTTTGACATTTACCATGTCTCTTTGTATTTTTATATTATATGGTTAATAAACTTACTATAAACTTCTAAGAGACACCCAAGTGGTCCATTAATGATAAAAATATCATTATGTAAGTCCTTTGGCCGAACTTTAGATTTTTAGGAATATAATATCAATTAATAATATTATATTTTTTTAAAAACTCTTTTATGTCAATTTTGACACTATTGGGTATTTTGTTTTTGATAAATTCATAACAGCATTATTACTTCAAAAAAAATTAATATAATAAATTCTAATATGTCATATTAACCTAGGAAATTAGTGGAATTCATAAATATTCTCAAATTACATTTATTTTTATATTTATATTATCAATTATTTTAATATTTCATTAATTAGGCAATTACTGCATCACCATTGTGTCATTAATAAATTAAATTATTTAATGTCTAAAAATTATAAATAAAATGCCATTATGCAAGAAATATTTTTAGATTTCTAATGAATATTTATAATCTAATTTATTTTACGTATAACCCTATATTAAAAATGTTTTAGTAATTAAACTTTGATTTTAACTCTTTTAACTCTTCTTTGAATTAAATAATAATAAATGTCCTAATCTAAACCGAGTGGACCTAAATGATAATATTTTATTACTAAGGTTTTTTTTGGTCGAGATAAACTTGTCCAATAGAATTATGACATGTGTTAGGGTAATATTAATATCATTTTTACCCTTAATTACCTTATTTACTTTTAACTGTGGTAAATAAAAGTAAAAAGTTACTATTCACAAAAAAATTATTTTCTTCTCATTGAACCACATTTTACTTATTGATATCAACCATGTCTCTCTAATTTTTGAAATTCCATTCACAGAAGCGGTAAAATTAAGTTTTATGTGTATTTGTAAATTCTCCTGGGAGATGGGTAAAAGACGGTGAAAAGTTCTACGAAATTTTTAGATATCTAAAATTATTATAAATTGACTCCAATGAATTACATTGAACTTATATAGGTTTTATGTGTCTATTTTGACCTAAAATAAAATAAAATAAAATAAATAATTATCTAAATAAAAATTCCGTTTTAAACTATAACTTAGTGTTTTCACTATTCATTAAAAAATGAAAGTTTTTAGAAAAATACAAAAAATTTATTGAAACTAAATTCTTATGTCCCGATTCTAAAGAATAAGTTTATTTTGTCAAAATAAATATATGAAAGTTTCAAATATTGGATTTAAAAAGGGTTAACGATTAAAATTTGGTAAAAGTGCATTTTTTGAAAAATACTTCTTTTATCTGAAAAAAATGAATTTGTTCTTACATTATGTCTAAGAAACTAATAATATGTATTCTAAAATTATAATGATTATATAAAGTTCAAAATTCAGTTAATACTATTCATAACCGCTTTTGAACGGCTAGTTTGGTAAGTCGTGGTGCGCTTGAACTCAGTGTTGCGTGTAGTACAAGTTATTTAATTATTTTGAAGAAATAACGCACTATGAAATATTGGGGTGTTACATATTCCCTCAGTATCATTTCAATACAAAATAATATGAATAAAATATAAATATAATAATCAGAGTATCATGTGTAATACAAAGTATCAAATTTAATAATGGATGGTACACAATCCATGAAAATGAATACCAAAATCATGCTTCTAGTATGGAAAACCAGACTAGAGTAATAAGTGTGAAAGTAAATGTAATGTCCTGGAATTTCCATGTATTTTTTTAAATTATATGAAATTATTTTAAGACCATACATTCTGACGGTACCAGATTCCTAGGCCTAGTGAGACCAGAATATAATTTTGAACTTTTTTTATGTTCATTTAAGTAAACGTGCGAGAGGATTTTTATAACTTCTAAACCGGTGCTAGGATCAAAAATCCGAGGGAACCATTGAACTCATAATGACAGGATTCACCTAGAATGGACTTAACTTCAGCCGAAAAGGGTAGACCAGAAAAGATAGTTTTTGGAATTTTTAAAAAATAATAAAATAAATTGAAAAGTTATTTTATTTTATTTTCTCACCATTGAGAGGTGGCATGCCAGCACTGTAGTGTGGCGATGAGGTGGGGAAAAGTCCCTTTAATGAGACTCTTTAACGGAAGTAAAACAGACATGTTGTTTCATTAATGAAACAACATAACGACGTGGCGACGCAGCGTAACAGAAACACTATGATGTGTTTCTTTATTAATGAGATCAAATATTGGGGAATAAATAGAGAATTCCTATGATGAACCTATGATTAAAAACCTCTCCAACGATGAATGATTAACACCAGATAATTACTAGTGACATCAACACACCTCAAAGAATAAGACCAGAGGGAAACGAATGCCGATGACTACAAACGGAACTTGAATCCTCATAGGCGGATCGCTTCAACGATGAACACCTTTGAAGTAGGGGTTTGTTTTGTTGTATTTTTTCCTGTTCTTCATTCTAAAATGACGAACGCGGATCAATCCACAAATAGGTTGATCCGCAAATTGCTCGTTCTTGCAGGAGGGTGTTTTTTTGGGTTTTCTTTTCTGGGATTAATTATTTTTTGACAGGACATCAAATCATTATCCCATATTTTCTAAACCTCTAACGCAGAGGGTGTGGGTTGACACAAACAAGGCCCGAGCCCCTCCACCTTGTGTGTTTTGTGCGTTCTTCGTGACTGTGTCTTCGAATTGGTGGCAAGGGGGATTCAAGGCCATCATAGGAAAGATGGCATCCTCAGGAGGTCGTAGGCGCAAGTGGCGTGAAGAACAGAACACTGAAGCGAACCCATGCTGGCGTGTCACAATGACATGATAAGAGATGCACTGTGGCCAGCTCGGGCCGCGGCAGTGTAGCAGGAGCCGCCGACCTTTATGCCAGTGGCTGGAGGTGGGAGAACACAGCCACCAGGCCACATCGGTGCACCGTGGAGGTGGAACCATGCCACATTGCACTTGGAAAAGGATGCAGTCAATTGACCATGGCATAGGAGGTGGCCCCGCGGATGACCCGTGGGGCAGGGGTTGCTGAACACGACATCCAGCCGCGTCTCAGCGATGTAGAACCAGTTTTCCCCAGCAGGCCACACCAGACCCGCGACCCAACATCCCGGACCTAGGATGGGCCGGGTCTGGGTTGGGTCAGTCTGATCGGGTCAGACCATACCTAAACCCTACTGACCCCTTTTTGAAAAAATGCCAATAACTTTTAAATCAGATTTCTGATTGACAAGCCGTTTACGGCATTGGAACCCTCGCGATGAGGCAGATATTTTGGAGTACTCTATGTAGGCTTTAATGGAATTAAAATATAATGAATGTCTTGAAGAGTGGTTCTCCTAGAATCAAGTGCACTATGTATGTAAACCCTATGGTTGGATGAAACCTGAAGACTGCTGACAAGTGACCCTATGTGGATCAGGTACGATGACCCAGTGGGAAGAGGATTTGTGTGACTCGGAAAACCCATGGTGGGGAGTGGCTTTGTGTGACCCGACAGACCCATGATACTCGGTAGGAGGAGTACCTTAGTATGGCCAAGGTGGGAAGAAGCTTTTGTGTGACCCGACATGCCCACAATGGTGAGCAGCTTTTGTGTGACCTAGCATACCCACGGTACTCATCAGGGATGAGTACCACAACAGTCCAAGATTAGTGGCAAGTGGATTTTGTGTGACCCGACAGGCCCACTGTACTCATTGAGGAGGATTTCTCTAGAATTCCATGGTGTTCGATGATATGACTAATGGTCCTACTTTCCATACTCAAGATTATACCTGGTGCGATATGCCTTAATTCATGACCCTGTTTTATGATCATACTTCATGGTTTATTTTTGGATTTCTTTGTGATATTTCCTTGTTGGTTTGGGGTCCCTACTTAGTATTTTGTTACTCTCCCCTGCCCGAGCTTCACCTGCACGTGTTGTGTTTGGTGTAGATGACCGCTGCCTTGACGGAGGACTTAGTGGCCCAGGACCCGGTGGTTCCTAGTGAGACCAGGACAATGAGGCATACTTCCACAGCTTCCATCAGCTAATTTACACTTACCCATCAGGTGGGGTTCCCAGAAGATGACTTTTAGAGTTTTCCTTGTACTTTCCTGTTTTCAGCTCATCTTTTGTTGGGTTTTTATTCTGGCCCATTTGACCTATATTTTTTACTTTTATTCAGTGGTTTTTTATTGTCATGCATGTTTACCTTTCCATCTTTGGGACATGGTTTTGTATGCATGCGTACTAGTACTCAGGAACATGAATCCCACTTATAGGTTTATGCCTTTGGCACTAGAATCCAACCCCTGTTCTTTGGGAGGTGGGCTTGGGGCATGTCATGACATGGGAATTAGGGGATAGGTTCCTGACAAAGTGGTATCAGAGGAGGTCAGTTTTACCTAAAAGATCGGGAGTCTGCTGTTTTGTGTTTGGGAAATAGTGTTAAATGTTTCGAGTTCAACTTCTAGATTTGGGGAGTCCAGTGTTGGTGTGAAAATTGATGTATCCATACACTAGGACCTTGAATTTCCCATTTTGGATCTATATATAAAAACACTGGTTGCATGAATCATATAGGAATTGAGTGTTTTCTTATGTTCTTGAATAAGAGTCCGCTCACCAGGTATAATCTATTGACCGTGGTACATCTTGATCTGTATCAGGATGCCTCCATACAGATATCTATCTAGAATTTTAATGCATGACCGTGAGGACAACCTGCCTAGCGACAAGGCGCCATTTCAGTGACCAGTGCTAGAGATGGCCCTACTGGGTGGTGCACTAGCATTACAACCACCTGTTGATCGACAGTTACTACCGGTGTTACCGATAGAGGACACATGTCGTCTATGTGCCTTGCACGAGTTCCAAATACAGATACCTCATAGGTTTAGGGGAAAGACAACTCCTTAGGCCACTAAGGTCTAGATGGAGGTGGTGACATGGGTCTTCTGCTTAGTGAGGATTCCACTCGACCAGATAATGATCTTTGCTGTGAGACTTCTTTAATGATCGATAGGGAGATGGTGGAGCCTGACGATTCAGACTCATGATGAGGTGACCCTCTCTTGGGATAACTTCTAGGGGCTTTTCCAGGAGGATTTCTCCCCCACGACCTTGCACTCGGTGCGTATACATGAGTTTCTTCACTTGCAGTAGGGTATCATGTTAGTGGCTGAGTACTCTGCAAGGTTTACAGACCTCTCATGATACACCACATACATTGTGCATGACCCATTCTTTAGGTCCCAAACCATTGAGCAGGGACTCATATGGGATATCAGGGCATCCATGGTGTCTCTCAGCATCCCCACTTAGGCTGGAGTGCCAGTACAAGCCCTTCTTGTGGAGAGCTTCCTAGAAAAGCAGACATCGAAAACCGAAGCCACCAGTAGACATCAGGTGATAGAGTCCTTAGTAGTGAATAGTAAGCAGTAGATGTGGTGACCCAAGTGGATTAGATTCTTTAGGGGATGACCCTAGGACTCAGGGTTGGTAGTGAAGGGATCCCAGAGCAGAGGGAGTTAGCAGGGAAGAAGGCTATGATTCTCATGCAGTGGGCAGGGACACGTGGCTCATGACTGCCCGACCTGCCATGCAGACAATCAATAGACGGTCAAGGGACCATAAAGGTAGAGCCAGATGTTTGAGCGAGGAGGTCTATAGGGAAGCAAACGTGGTCGGGGTACAGGCTGAGTTGAAGGCGGGGGGCGGTGGTTCAAGGTTCCACCACCACCATCCCCAGGTGCTCTACCATGTGCTTAGAGAGCTGGAGAACAAGTGAGAGCTTAGATTCAAGAAGTGGAGGCCTATGAACATAGTGCTCCATAGATTATTATAGGTACAATCTATGTCTTCTATAACTTAGCTGTAGTTCTTATAAACACAAGTTCTAGTCACTCTTTACTTGCCACAGACCTCATTCAAGGCTTAGAGATTCTGGTGGAGCCGTTGGCTTAATCCTTACGATTAGAGACTCCTATGGGAGGAGACTCAATGATTACACAGTGGTTCTGGTAGCGTGATCTTACTCTAGGAGTCGATAGATTCAACTGGGATCTCCTAGTAGTAGTATCGAGGCCTTACGATGTCATCTTGGTTATGGGCTGGTTATCTACAGTCTATGCTCAGATCGACTGTATTAGAAAAAAAGTGCGGTGTGTCAGTGAGGATAGGACCGGGTTTTCCTTCACTAGTGAGAAGAGAACTTTTACAGTACATTACAGACTTTCTTAGAGGAGGGTTCAAATGATCACTCACCAGTTGGTGAGCCTCACCCTTGGTGCAGTAGATGATAGGAGTCCGAGATTTCCTACAATGGTAGACGACTATAAGGATATCTTTCCTGAGGATGTTCCAAGACTACATCCTCACAGTGATGTAGACTTCAACATCAACCTATACCCCGAGATGACACTGATATCCACACCGGAATATGAGATGGCTCCTACAGAGCTTCGTGAGTTGAGGGTACTATTGTTGGACTTGCAGGAGAAGGGATTCTTTAGGCCAAGAGTTTTTCCATGGGAACCCCTAGTATTATCTTCAAAGAAGGAAGATGGAAGCTTGAGAGTATGCATGGAATTTCGACGCCTAAACTAGGTGACCATGAAGAAAAATTATCCACTGCTGAGGATTAAGGACCTCTTCAACCTGCTGAAGGAACCAAGGTGGTTCTCAATGATTGACCTCTTATTAGGCTATCATCAGCTTTGGGTATGGGATGAGGATGTACCGAAGACAACCTTTAGATGCCGGTATGGCCACTATAGGTTTTTGGTGATGCCTTTCGGCATGACCAATGCCTCAGTAGTGTTCATGAGACTCATGAATAGGATTTTCTAGCCTTACCTTGATCATTTCATAGTGGTATTCATTGATGAAATCTTGGTGTACTCGACATAGGAGGAGGATGATGCTACACACCTGTGGATAGTCCTGGATACACTTCAAGAGAACCAACTTTATGGTAATATCTCAAAAATCTAGTTCTAGATTCTGGAGGTGCACTTCTTGGGACACGTCATCTTAGAGGCTAGAGTTTCAGTGGATCCAGAGAAGATAGAGGCGTTGCTTTCTTGGGATCCACCTAGGAGCGTGACTGAGGTGCAGAGTTTCTTGGGTTTGGATGGATACTATTGGAGGTCCGTGTATGACTTTTCAGGTTAGAAGCACCTTTATAGACTTTAACATGGAAGAAAAAATGCTTCATGTGGATAGAGAAGTGCTAGCTTAGTTTCCAGGAGTTGAGGAAAATACTGAAAAGTTCCCCCATCTTGAGACTACCATAAGAGGGAATTGGGTATGTAGTATTTTTTGATGCATCAAGAACTAGTCTGGGTTGTTTCCTGATGTAGGAGTGAGTAGTGATGACCTACAACTCATAAAAGTTGAGGCAGCATGAGTAGAACTATGCGAACCATGACCTGGAGTTAGCAGTAGTGGTCTTTAACTTGAAGATGTGGTACCACTTCTTGATGGGTGAACAGTTTATCATCTACTCCGACCACAAGATTCTTAGGTATATTTTCTCATAGAATGAACTGAACTTGAGATAGCGGCGATGGATAGATTTCTTCTAGGAGTATTACTTAGAGATAGTCTATACTCTTGGGAAGGGGAATATGGTGGCAGACACAATTAGTAGGAGGTCTAGTTTATAGCTACAGAGTGAGGCGATAGAGCAATTAGTTGCAATGCATATATCCTTTTTGGATGATGATGTAGCAACTTACCTTCAGTCGGTGACTGTCACTCCTCTACTCTTACAGCGAGTTAGGGAGGCACAACTTGTGGATGTTAACTGTGAAGCCCGACATGCTTAGTTATCCTCAAGACATACACCTGATGGATTATATATAGGTGGGGAGAATGTCATCCTTTTCCAAGGATACACCGTAGTACCAGTGAAATTATAGGAGGAAGTGTTGAGGTATTTCCATACATCCTCTTTGGTGGTACATCCTAGTTTGATGAAGATGTACCAGGACCTCCAACGTTAGTACTGGTGGACATGTATGAATAAAGCGGCGGTAGAGTTCGTTTCATGATGCCTCAATTTTCTACAAGTGAAGGCTGAGCATCAAGTTACAATAGGCTTGGCCAACCACTCGAGGTACCAGAGTAGAAATGAGATGATATCTCAATGGAATATGTAATGGGGTTACCACACACATCCATGGGCCATGATTCTATCTGGGTGATCATTGACCGACTCACCAAGTCGGCTCACTTCCTACCCATACGGGAGCAAGGGTCGGTAGAGGGCTTAGGATGATTCTATATCCAAGAGATAGTGCAGATACATGGGGTTCCTTCGATGATTGTCTCAGACTGTGATGCATGATTGATATCCCAGTTGTGAAAGGTATTGTAGGAGGCATTCAGGAATCTGCTGCACTTGAGAAAAACCTTTAACCCTCAGATAGATGGTCAGATGGAGTGGACCATACATACCTTGGAGTGAATTCTTCGTGCTTGTGTCCAAGATTTTGGTCGTAGTTGGGAGGACCAACTTCCACAGGTAAAGTTTGCATACAACAACAACTATCACTCCACCATTGGCATGACAGCATTTGAGGCCTTATACGGGCAGCCATACAGACCACCTCTATGTTGAACAGACCCAGGAGAGTCAGCACTCATGGATCTAGAGTTGGTACGAGCTACCATTAAGAAGGTGTAGATCATCTAGGAGCAGACGAGGACAACATAGAGCAGGTAGAAATTTTATGCTAATAGGAGATGTATACCCTTGGAGTTCTAGGAGGGAGGCCATGTTTTTCTTCAGATCTCACCCTGATAGGGATTGCAGAGATTTGGTCGGGGTGACAAGTTGCCTCTAAGGTTTATTAGACCTTTCTAGATTCTAATTAGTGTAGGAAAGGTGGCGTACAACCTAGCTCTTCCCCCACAGATACACCAGGTGCACAATGTTTTTCACATGTCACAACTGAGGAGGTATGTGGATGACCCATCTCACATCATCAACTGAGGCGAGCTAGACATTGACGATGGGGTGACATTTTCGAAGTTCCTAGTGGAGATATAGGATCGACAAGAGTGGGTAATTTGTGGATGGTCGATTCCTATAGTGTGCGTTTGTTGTCCACACAGGAATCTCCAAGAGAGCACATGGGATTGGGAGGCTCATATTCATGCTCAGTACCCCCATATGTTTGTTTAGCCTTATTTTGGATTATGAGGACATGAAACATAAAAAGAGGGGGGGGGGAGAGTAATGTAATTTCCCAAAATTTCCATGTATTTTTTTTAAATTATATGAAATTATTTTGAGACCAGACATATTGAAGGCACCTGATTCTAGGGCTCGATTAGCCTAGAATAGAATTTTAAACCTTTTTAAGTTCATTTAAGTAAACATGCGAGAAAGTTTTTCTAACTTCTAAACTGGTGCTCAGATCAAAAATACAAGGGAACCTTTGAACTCAGAACAGTAGGATTCACCTTGAATGGACTTAACTTTGGCCGGTGAGGTTCGACCGGAAAAGATAGTTTTTGGAATTTTCAAAAAATAATAAAATAACATAAAAATTTATTTTATTTTCTTTTCTCACTATTGAGTGGTGGAACACCAACACTGTAGTGTAGCGATGAGGCGGCAACAATCCCATTTAATGAGACTACTTAACGAAAGTGAAACAGACATGTTGTTTCATTAATGAAACAACATAACGATGTGGTGACATAGCGTAATAGAAACACTATGACGTGTTTTTATATTAACAAGATAACATGTTGGGGAATAAAATGAGGAATTACTCTAATGAAACTACCATGAAAATCCTCTCCAACAATGAATGACGAACACCAGAAAATCGTTAACGACATCAACACACATTGAAGAATGGGGCCAGAGGGCGACAAAAACCTACAACTTCGGACAGAACTTGAATCATCATGGGAGGATCACTTCAGCAACGGATACCTTTGAGGTATGGGTTTGTTTTGTTTTAAGTTTCCCCATTCTTCATTCTAAAACAACAAACATAGATCAACCCACAAAAAGGTTGATCTGCGGATCGTTCATTCTTGTTGGGGGGGGGGGTGTTTTTCTTGGGTTTTCTTTACCAAGATTAATTATTTTTGTGATAGGACATCAAATCAACATCCCATATTTTCTAAACCTCTAATGTGGAGGGTGTGGGCTGACACGAACAAGGCCCGAGCCCTTCCATTTTGTGTTTTTTTTGCATTCTTCATGACCATGTATTCGAAGTGGTGATAATGGGGGATTTGAGGCCATCGAAGGAAAGAGGGAATTTATAGGAGTTTGTAGGCACAAGAGGTGTGAAGAATGGACCACTGGAGCAGACTCAGCGGTCCATGGAAGAACCCAATGGTGGTGACCCTTGGCAGCGGCCGCGGGTGGGTGGTGAAACGCCATGATGGAGCGCCAGAAGATGCGCTATGGCTGGTTCGGGTTGCGGCAATGCGGTAAGAGTCACCGGCCTCCATGCAGCGGTTGGGGGTGGGCGGACGTGGCCACCTGGTCACGTCGGTGCACCGTGCCACATTAGATGTGGCAAAGGCTGCGGTTGATTAACCGCAGAGGAGTAGGCGACCCTGCAGATGACCCATGGGGCAATGGGAGCCGAACGAAGCTTCCAGCCGCATCTTGTCCAGGCGAAACCGGTCTACCCCTGTGGGCGGGACCCACCCCATCATGCCAGACCCAGGCTGTGCCCGGTCTGGGTCAGGTTGGTGGACCCAGGTTGGGTTGGGTTGGTCCAACTAGGTCGAATTGGACTTGGACCCAACCAACCCCTTTTTGAAAAAAAAGTCAATATCTTTCAAACCGTACATCTGATTAGCAAGACGTTTGCGGCATTGGAACCCTTGAGACGAGGAAGATCTTTTGGCATACTCTATGGATTCTTTAATGGATGTTAAAATATGAATAATGGTTTGAGGAGTGGTTCTTCCTAAATCAAGTGCATTACATACGGAAACCCTATAGTTAGATGAGAGCTGAAGACTGTTGACAAGAGACCCTATGTGGATCAACTATAATGGCCCAGTGGGAAACAAATCTGAGTGACCCGACATACCCATAGTGGGGAGTGGCTCTGTGTGACCTGAAAAACCTACGATACTCGACAGGAGGAGTACCTCAGTATAGCCAAGGTGGGAAGAGGCTTCTGTGTGACCCGACATGCCCACAGTGGGGAGCGACTTCTGTGTGACCTAGCATACCCAAGGTACTAATCAAGGATGAGTACCACAGTAGTCCAAGGTTAGTGGGAAGTGACTTCTATGTGACCCATCAGACCCACTGTAATCATTTATGAGGAGTTCTCCAACAACCCAAGGTGTTCGATGATATGGATGATGTCCATACTTTACATACTCTAGATTATACCAAGTGTGAGCTATCTTGCTTCATGATCATGTTTTGTGATCATACTTCGTGGTTTGTTTGTGGATTGCTTTGTGGTATTTAATTGTTGTTTTAGGGTCCCTACTGAGTATTTTGTTACTCACCCCTGCACGGGCTTCGAACGCATGTGTTGTGACTGGTACAGATGACTGCCACCTTGATGAAGGACATGGTGGCCCGGTACCCGGCGGTGCCCAGTGAAATGAGGAAAGAAGGGTGTACTTATACAGCTTCTAGAAGCTACTCCACAATTACCTATCAGGTGGGGTTTCTAGTGGGTGACTTTTAGATTTTTCATTGTACTTTTCTATTTTTAGTTCATATTTTGTTGGGTTTGTATTCTAGACCATTTGACCTACAATTTGTACTTTGACTCAGTGGTTGTTTAGTGGCATGCATGTTTACCTTTCCAGCTATGGGACATGGTTGTGTGTGCATGTGTACAGGTACTCAGGAAAATTCCTCCCACTTGTAGGTTGATTCCTTCAGCACTAGTCATCAACCTCTGGCATTCGGGAGGCGGGCTTGGGGTATGTCACAACATGAGCACCAGGAGATAGTTCGTGACAGTAAATAAATGAATAAAGCTATAGAATCCTCTAGATTTTATCCCAATACCACTCCAAGCTCCACCCTCCTTAACATAACTATCCACCACAGGCCCCTTTCCCTTGATCAGATCCTTATACATGAATTTAACACTCACATTGAGATGCCCATGTTGGGTGTGAGTAATAAAACCTAGAAGAACACCACCAATGCATCCTTAGCAAGAGTGAATAGGTATAACAGGTGTATTCCATGATAATAATAAATGTGAAAGCAAGAATAAACAATCAAATGCCGAGCAACTATGTGCTAACTAAGACACCATGAGCCCCAACCGTACCAGCTTTAGATCCATGCTAGAAGGATAATCATAAGATATCAAAAGTGACCAATAACTAGACATAAGTCTAGTTATCATGTTTCTTGATAGTATCAAGGCATTGTGTTAGATCAGGCCTCCAGGCCATCGTATCCCACTCCATCATAGGTCAAGCCTCTAAACCATCATTGCCTGGATCCATCACAGGTTAGGCCTCCATGATAAAGTATTTCATCTATGCCTGATGTCAGGATCCTGGCCATCATGCCCCTAATGTTACTACCTCTGGTCAGACCTCTAGGTTGTCATGACCCTACCCTATGTTCAAGTCTATCATCACTATCATTGAAATTCGTGCACACTCCCCATATAAATGGTAACCATATTACTACAAATTGCCTTTTTTTGAGTACCAAGAACAAAACCTCCAAAATAATGATAACACAAATAATAGGGTAGAGCATACATGTCATGACAAGGAATATCGTCATTATAACTATAGTATCATCATACAATACATTTTATCAACATAAAACATGGTTAAATAAACTATAAGAATACTCATAGCAATCAAGAATCATAAATAGGTCTCACAGGCTATGCACACACCCACATGCGACCTCTATCAAGAATGGTGAAAAAACTCTACCAAAACAAGAATTATTCCAAAGAAACAAATGTATAAAAGAGACCCAAACAGTAATGAACTTTCTACTTCTTCTGTGTGTCTATAATTTCATCAGAAAAACAAGGTACCATCAAAGAGGATGAACATATCGATCAATAAAGGAAAAGAATCAATTTAAAATTCATTGAATACCCCTATTAATGTCCAAAAAAATTTTCCCCTTTGATGCATTAAATATCCAAGAAGAACGCCAGCCATTTCATCCATTTAGAAAATGAAGCATGACAATCACCACGCCCAAAATCAAAAATTAGCCTTGGACATGGTGTCCTTGAACACACAACCCAAAATGACTTCCCCAATGACATATACCTAAGAAGCAACCCATTCCCCCACTCACCATAACCTCAAAAATGGGTGTGGTGGGGTCACTTAGCCCATGTCTGATAACAGTCCCTCTCACACAACATGGCTTGGCCATAGCTTGGCTAAGCCATTTCCCCCTTGACTATTTTGTATCGAGGCATAAACTAGGGCCACCATGACTTGAACCAGGATATAGTATTTACCATTTTATAAAAAAAAATCACTAAAAATAAATTTAAAACCTCTTCAAGCTACTAAAATATCTCATGAATTTACCCAATCATGGATACACTTAAAAACTTAAAGGATAAAAGAGGAAATAAGGTTTTTACTATTTAAAAAAAAGATCTGATATTTTACACACCTTGTGTTGGATTAATATGTGGATAATTATTGAATGCAACAATTGATTTATGAATAATTTTATTAAGGTTTGAAGATTATTTGAGTGAATTTGTTAAATTTTTAGTGATTGGAACATGTTTTAGCTAAAATGTCATTTCTAAACTGAAAACATGCACTTTGAGTCATGTGATGCATGTTTTGAACTAAAATGTCTATTTTAAATAAAAACAAGAACTTTCAATCATACCGGGCACACCATGTTTTAAATTAACATGTGGTTAATTCCAACACATCAAAAATTACTTATGAATTATTTATATAAAGTTTAAACACAATTCAAGAATGTTTTATTAGTTTTTAGTGATTGAAACATGTTTTTAACAAAAATATCACTTTTAAATTGAAAACATACACTTTGGGTCATATCGGGAACACAATGTATCATATTGATATGTAGTTGATTCCTATTTATCACAAATTATTTAGGGATAATTTAACAAAATTATCAAGATAATATGATATTTCTTTATTAGTTTGGAGCTTTTGATAAATGTTTTGAACTAAAATATCAATTTTAAATAAAAACACACACTTTTAATAATACCAGACGCATTATGTGATAGATTCAAATGCGGTTAATTCATAAACATAAAAATTTAATTATGGGTATTTTTATTAAGTTATAAATATAATATAAGTGAATTTTATCAATTTTTAGTGAGTGATGCATGTTTTGAACTAAAATATCACTTTTAAACTCAAAACATGAAATTTGAGTCAAATAGGGCCCAATGTGTGTTAGATTGATGTGTGGTTGATTATTATATGTCAAAAATTATTTATGGATCATTGTACAAAAATTTCAATATAATTAAATCTTTGTTTATCATTTTTGAGTACGTGACATGTGTCTTGAACTAAAATGTCACTTTTAAACCGAAAAGAAATACTTTGAGTCATAATGGGCACACTATGTGTCAGATTGATGTGAGGCTAATTACTACATGTAACTAATGACTCATGGATATTTTTCATAAATTATAAAGACAATATGAGGGTTTTTTATTAGTTTTCAGTGAGTGAAACATTTTTTGAACTAAAATGTCACTTTTCAACTAAAAACAAGCACTTTGAGTCATATTGGGAACACTATGTATTATATTTATGTATGGTTGAATCCTATATGTCAAAAATGATTTATGGATCATTTTTCTAAAGTATCAAGATAATTTGACTATTTCTTTTTTAAGTTTTAAGTTTGTGACATGATTTTTGAACTATAATTTCAATTTTAGCTTCCAGTCATATCAGGCACACTGTGCATTGGATTGATGAGTGGTTAATTCTTCATGAAAAAAATACTTATGTGTCGTTTTCTCAATGTTTCAAGACAATATGAGTGTGTTTTCTTGGTTTTTAGTGAGTGATGCATGTTTTGAATTAAAATGTCACTTTTTAACTAAAAACACACACTTCGTGTCATACAGGGTGCACCGTGTGTCAGAGTAGTGCATGGTTGATTCCTGTACATAAAAAATGAATATATATAATTTTCTTAAAATATCAAGATAATACAGTCACATTTTATCAATTTTGATTATGTGACGTATGTTTTAAACTAAAATGTCAACCTCAATGAAAAACACACACTTTTATTTATATTAGGAACACAATGTGTTTGATTGAAATGTAATTAATTCATATATATTAAAAGTTAATAATGGATAATTTTAATTAAGTATCAAGAAAATATGATTTTTTTATTTTTTTTAGTGAGTGATGCACATTTGGAACTAAAATGACACTTTTAAACTGAAAATACACACTTTGAGTTACACCAGGCACACCATGTTTCAGATTAATGTGTGTTTGATACCTACGCATAAAATACATTATTTAGATCATTTTAATAAATTATTAAGACAATACAATCCAGTTTTATGGGTTTTAAGTATGTAATATTTGTTTTAAACTAAAATATCAATTTTAAATAAAAACATGATTTTTAGTCATATCGAGCACATCATTTGTTGGATTTATGTGCGGTTAATTCCTACACATCAAGAATGACTTATGGATTATTTTCCTAGAGTATCAAGACAATACTAGTGTGTTTAATCCTTTTTTAGTGAGTGACAAATGTTTTGAACTAAAATGTCACTTTAAAACTAAAAATAACCACGTTGAGTTATACCGAGAACACTATGTGTAATATTGATGTGAAGTCGATTCCTACACATAAAAAATTATTTAGGGATCATTTTCATAAAGTGAGAAGACAATTTGATCTTTTTTCTTGGTTTTTAGAATGTGATTCAAGCTTTGAACTAAAATGACAACTTTAAACTGAAAACGTACACTTTGAGTCATATTGGGAACACCTTGTGTCAGATTGATGTGTAGATAATTCTTACAAACAAAAAATAACTTATGGAGATTTTTAGAAAAGTATAAATACAGTATAAATGTGTTTGATCAATTTTTAGTGAGTGACATATGTTTTGAACTAAAATGTCACTTTTAAACTGAAAACACTCACTTTGAGTCGTATCTGAAACACCATGTGTCAGATTGATGTATAATTGATTTCTATATATAAAAAATGATTTATAGGTCATTTTACTAAATTATAAAGACAATATGAGTGTATTTGATTAATTTTGAGCGTACAAATCCTATTTTGAACTAAAATATCAATTTTAAATAAAAACACACACTTTTAGTCATACTAACCACATCATGTGTCAGATTGATGTTTGGTTTATCACTACATGTTAAAAATTAATTACAAATCATTTAATTAAATTATGAATACAATATGAGTGTTTTTAAAATATTTTCAAAGAGTGATGCATGTTTTGAACTAAAATGTCACTTTTAAACTAAAATTAGACACTTTGAGTCATACCATACACAAAATTTTTCAGATTGATCTGTGGTTGATTCCTACATATTAAAATTGATTTATAAATCATTTTCCTAAAATATCAAAACAATACAAGAATGTTTTATCATATTTGTGTATGTGATGTGTGTTTTCAAAATATATGTCAATTTTAAATAAAAACATTCACTTTCAGCCATACTAGTGACACTATGTATCAGATTGACATGTTGATGATTCCTACACAATACAAATGACTTATGGATCATTTTTATGAAGTATAAGACAATTCAAACATGTTTTATCAGTTTTGAGTATGTGATTCATGTTTTAAAGAAAAATATCAACTTTAAACAAAAATATACACTTTCATCACAATATTAAAAAATATCGGACCTAATTCAGCTATTGTGGTAAATTTAATAATATGTTTTCTATAAATAAAACACAAAATTTTCACAATGGTATGTTATTAAATGGGATTGGACCCAAAATGGAATGAATTACATCACTACTGATCATAAAAAAATCAAATAGAGAACAAATAAATCTATGGATAGAACATAAAAAATACCTGAGTGCATAATTCTTGTTGATTCTTTTCACCAAGAATTATAGAACCCTAATTTTTAGGTACTTTTCCCTTTATTTTTTTTAAGTATGTATAATGATTGGGTCAAGTTAAGGGAAGTTTGGAGAAGTTTTGGGATGTTTTTTGGGATTTTTTTATAGGTTTACAATTTGATAATGGTTAGTAGAAACAATGAAACACCTCTAGGAGACCATGTCAGAGAAACAAAGGGTACTAGGAAAGTGCACAATTAGGCGAATGGTTTGGCCAAACCATTTTGATTCCTAGTAGAAATCGTGAAATGGTGGACAATGGGGTATAACATGGTTGGTGTATGGTTTAACTAACCATGTTATCCAACCATGTTTGTTGTGTTTTGAGGTAGTGGCTCGTTATTGACTAGCACACAATTTACCAAACCGTGCACTCTAATCACACACCATGAAATTTTAGATCTGAAAACCATGAATCTAATTCAATTTACCTCATAAAAAACTTGTTTTTTACTTAATCATCCCATAACACGAATTCATTTCCTTCCCAAGTATTGATAGACAATTATTTTGGATCCGAAAGTGATTTATATGTGAATTGAAGTGTGTTGGAGGTTTGAATTCATCGGTAAGTGATCATTATTCATCATTTTCATTAGATATATTCTTCTCCCCTCTATTAAAATCTTGGATATAGTACCTTGGGGATAGATCCATATTTTCTAATATAAATATTTATCAGTTAAAATTGTTTTTAATTAAGGGAACAAGATATAAGTTCTAATCTAGAAGATCTAAGCTTGGGTTTTTAAGTTATTGTATTGTTCTTTTTTTTCACCAAAGTTTTAGATGTAGGTGGATTTTCTCTTGACTCCTCTTGATTATAACTTGTATACTTGGTTTCAAATTTATTAAATTTCTTAAAATTTTTGTAAAACCCTTGTGTGATTTTATGGAATCCTATTTAGTGATTTTTTCTTGGAAATTATAGAAATTGGTTGGATTTGTGGAAGGTGATTTTGGTTCATGATTTTAAAATAGTGATTTTAAAATAATGTTTTTGTTTTGATTCATGGAAAAGGGTTTGTTGAAATTTTTTCAATAAAAGGAATGTTTTATTGAAATGGCTAGTCATGTTTTTTTTGGAATGGTATTTGACATAAATTGTGGTGTGGGTTCATTTACATTAGACATGACATTGTGAAAGGGGCATGTGCCATTGGGGCACATTGTATTGGTTACCATATGATGACTTGTTAGATCAATGAGATAAATCTCATGAGTATGGAATTATCACCTTTTCATGTATGTGTGGATGTGGGGATGTGTGGAATGGTTATGAAAAATGGGTTTTGTGAAATGATTTTGAAGGATTGATTTATTGTTTGATTGTTTTCCTTGGAAACTTTTTTTTGTTGGGAAATTGTTTGGATTTGATATAAACTACTTTAAAATGTTTTAAATTGTTTTATATAATTATGATAACATGTTCTCTCCTAGTGTCATGAGTTTGGAATTCATTGGAGAAATCCAACCATGTTTTATACTCACCCCTTATGGGAAACTATGGTGCATTTATATATGTTATTTATCGAGACACAGGTAAAGAAAAGGTATCCCAGTTATTTAGTGATTCTTCTGGAGACCTTGGGCTAGGAATGTATATTTGGAGCTTGTATAATATTGTGAGTTACTAGTTGGTGTCTGATGTCTTTGGGTTTTTTTATCTTGTGTTTATTTTGGATATGTCACTTGATTCTGCTAATACTATAATGTTATCTTTTGGTTTGGTTTTTTGTTGGATTTTATTTTTTTGTACTCATGAATCATATGGAGGTTTGATTATTATGGTTATCATGGATCGGTCATTTTATCATAAAATTTTAAATCATCCTCCAATTTTTTTTGAATCCCTTTCCATTTATTTCCATCTTTTGGTGTATTGAGGATGTAACCTAAGTCCTAGTAACACCACCCATCAATTCTCAAGCAAATGAGGAGGGGGGGGGGGTTGTTAAAAATGGTATCATCTTTTTTGGTCCCTCAGTTACAAAGGGTATAATTTGTTCAATCCTTGTGTTGGGTTGGTATCAAGGAGTAGGATTGTCAGACCATGAAATTTAGATCATAAAAAGGCATAACTAACCTGTTTTTACTGAACTTCATGTTATTAGAGAGTTGTGTAGATGAGTGTTTTGAGACACTTCTGGGATTTGTAACCTCTTCATCATGGGTTTATCTGATGAGAATATAATGACATGAATTTATAGTAATGAATTCCCACTAAGATTTTATAATTCATTTTGAGTAATTATTTTTTTATTTGGTGAAAAATTGTTGAATTTTCAAAATAGTCGAAAATGGTTTGATTTTCAAAAACCAGTTGAATTTTCTAAAATGGTTTGAAATAGAAAATTATTGATTTTTGGAAATACTTTTTGTGATATATGTGACATGGTGAATTTCAAATTACTAAGCCTTCAGTTTATAGAGAGTAATAATAAATGGAATTTTCTTTTGGTTATAGATAATGACATTGGGAAGATACCATGGAAACCAACGGGAAGTGGCTATTGAGATTGTGGTTACACTTGAGCCACAAGTGAACCAAAAGTTTATTCAGATCATTGTCTATTTTTTTAGGCCTTTAATAGAGGGAATAAAAGGTATAATCCATGGAATTTGGATTACCCAGTTCAATTTTAAAAGTAAAATCCACCCATATTTTAGGGTGATTCTGAACTAGAAAAGGCAGAAGTGTGGCTAAATAGGATGAATCAAATCTTTGATTTCCTATGCACACCATCTGAGTTTAAAGTGAAGTTGTCAATACATATATTAGATAATATAGAATGAAAATGTTGGTATTTATCAGGTCATACTAAATTGAAGTAAGGAATTTCATGAGAGGAATTTAAATAATTGTTCAATAAACAATTATATCCTCACATATTATGATTTTCTAGAATGACATATTTATTCAGTTTTAAGTTGGAGGATCTCTTGATAATAGAGTATGCAGTTAAATTTATGAATTTATTATGATTTGCATTGGAAGTTTCTATAAGTTCATCCTTGATGGCACACATTTTTGAATCAGGGTTAAAACTAGAAATTTTCTCAAAGATTTTTGTACTTTATATAACAGATTATACAGAGATGGTCAATAGATAGATGGTGGAAGAAAGAGACATCTCAGGCAATACATTCAGAGGAAGCATGTTTATTACTATAGGAACTGGTGGGAACTCCAATTCTGGGAATAAGTGAAGGAGGGGAACTTACTCTCAAGTGGGTGGTATATCTTATAATCAGAATATGGTATCAATAAAATTAACTCCTTGACTAAAGAGTAAGTTGGGATATATTCAGTGTGGTTCTTTTGAGCAAATGAAACAGGATTTCACAACACCATCTAGGGCATGTCACAATTGAATCCAGATAGGACACATTTAGTTCTATTATCACAAAGCTCTAAGGTTGAGTTCAAGGGACACATCTCATGCTTCCTAGGCATCATATGAATTTATGGGATGATAATGAGAGAATATCTCTTGTTAACAGAATTGAGAAATCCATATTGATTCTAAGAACACTATGACTCCTCAACCAGTGCAATCTTAATAGGGTAATAAAGAGTAAAGTATAGTGAGTAATCAATTATATGGAGACGAGGAAGTGATCATGGATGATCAATTAGGAACTTTGATTATGAGAGGTATGATTCTTTTTAATTATAGACTTATGAAATATTTGTTTGATATGGGTTCTTCCCATTCATTTATTTCTTTTCATGTTTTTAATATTCTAGGTTTACATGTTGAGATGATGAATTCTATTTTGAAACTTCAAACACCGTTGGGACAATGATAGTTTCAAGCATTGAAATGTAAAGTGTTTTTAATAACAATCGATAAGGTTGATTTGGTATGGAATTTATCTATGAGATAAATAGATTTCTATAACTTGATTATAGGAATGGATTGGATGATGAACTTTGTAGACCATATCAATTGTTATGCATGGTAGGTGACTTTAAAATCATCTAAAGGTATTAGACATTTCTTTAAAGGGGATTGGGAAATGGGTGAAAATAGATCACGACCCTTGGTACTGGTGGTTATAATTGTCTCTTACCAGTTGACAGCAGTTGCTTTGGCAACAGTAGGTGAGATCAGGAATAGAGATGTTCCAACTATAGTATAACGGTTCCTTGATGTTTTCCTCAAAAATTTCTCTGGGTTTCCACCCAAATGATAATTGAAGTTTATGATTAATCTCCTTCCAATAAACAGTCCTATCTCAACTACATCATATCGGATGATACCAATGAAATTAATGTAATTGAAGGATTAGTTGGAAGTAAAGGGTTCATCTAACCAAGTATGTATCTATGGGAAAAACTATTTATTTTTGTTAATAAGGTGTTTAGAACTCTTAGTATTTGATTAGATTATCATAATATTAACCAATTCATGATAAAGAATCAAAGTCTTATTCCATGCATTGATGAATTATTTGATCAATTGAGGGGATCCTAATAGTTCTACAAAATTAACTTGCATTTGAGATATCACCAATTGTGGGTTCAAAAGGAGGAAATTCTGAAGACATCATTTAGAAGAAGATATGCCCATTATGAGTTCTTTGTAATGCATTTTGGTCTTATGAGTGCACTAGCCATATTTATGGAATTGATGAATCATATATTTCATAGGAATCTAAATTCTTTTATGGTGGTGTTTTTGGATGATATAATGGTGTATTGAAGGACAAAGGCAGATCATGAGAAACACTTAGTGATAGTGTTATGTATTTTGTGGGAGCATCATCTGTATGAAAAGTTATCAAAAAGTGATTTTTGGATAGAAGAGATATTATTCCTTGCCCATGTCATTTCTGAAAAATTCATTTATATAGACTCAGAAAAGATATAAGATGTTTTATTTTGTAAACAACCATGTAATGAATTTTTGATACATAGTTTCCTTTGCTTAGTAGGATACTATATAAATTTTATACATGAATTTTCATGTTTGGAATCACCAATGAAATCTTTGATAATGAAAGGAATTCTATTACATTGGAATGAGAAATGTTATAAATCCTTTCAAGAGTTTATGGTTAGTCTTACATCAGCACCTATTCTTAAATTTCTAGATTCTGGACAGGGCCATGTATTATATTGTGATGCATGGGAATTGAGTTTGGGATTTTTCCTCATGTTGGGATATCATGTTGTTGTGTGGCTCATGACAATTATAGTTTCATGAGAAGAACTACCCAAAACACATTTTTGAATTAGATGTTGTAGTATATGATTTTAATAATTGGTGCCATTATATTTTTGTTGAGAAATCCATGGTTTTTACAAATCATAAGAGCTTGAAATTTTTTTTCTCACAAAGATATTTGAATCTGAGATAAAGAATATGGATGAAGTACCTTCAAATGTTCGACTTCGACTTGTTATATACACCGGGTAAAGGAAATTTGGTGGTGGATTCATTAATTAGGAATTCATATAATCTGTTAGATAAAGAAGATTCATATCAATGGTAGCTGATTCCCATTATAACAAAGATGCACCTGGATTGTTCTGACCAGGGTGATGTTACATTTTTCTTCCCAATTTTGTTTGTTCCTGATTTTCTTCAACATGTGAAAGAGGCTTATATTATCTGATTTTGAATGTGTTACTGTGAGGTCAAAACATAATGGTGAAGATACCATTGCGAGCTGAAATAAGGATGATAGTTCAGTTTTGAGGTTTATATTTTAGATCATGGAACCTTAAGTTCAAAAAAAAATTCTGAATTCTCTTTACCATTAAAAATGGGTTATTCATCTTGGTATTCAAAAGATGTATAAAGTGATGAAATAAAATTTTTGGTGGATTGGAATGAAAAGGGTAGTGGTGGATTATGTTTAGAGATGCCTCACTTATTAGTAGGTTAAGGCAGAACATCAATGACCAATAGGCATGTTGTAGTAATTTCCAATTCCTATGTGGAAGTGGGAGCAGATAACTATAGATTTTAGGAAATGTTTACCAAGAATGATTATGAAACACAATTCCATACAGGTAATTATGGATTGACTCATGAATTTAGATAATTTTACCCCTGTTCATGAATTCCATACAGTGGGGGGCTTATTGAAAATCTATATACGAGAAGTTGTAAAGTGACATGACATTCCAATATTGATTGTATCAGAATGATACCCCTAATTTACATTTCATTTTTTAAAGTCCTTATAGAAATCCCTTGGGACTAAGTTGATTATTATTATAGTGCATCATCCTCAAATGGTTGAGAAATCTAAGAGGATAATCCAAAAATTTTGGGGACATGCTTTGGGATTTTGTAATGAATCTTGGTGGATTGTGGGAGGATCATATACCATTAGTGGATTTATCATACCAAAAAACTTATCAAGAATTGATACATATAGATATTTTTGAAGCATTTTATGTGTGCACTTATCAATCCTTACTTTTTGGGGTGGAAACAAGTGAGAATTCACTGGTTGGATTAAGCCTTGTGCAATAGAAATAAAGAATATTTAGTTGATCAAGAAGAGAATAGAGATGACATAGATTTTATATAAATTGTATTAGGATCATCGTTGATGACCATTGTCATTCGATATGAGGGGTCATGTGTTCTTGAGAATCTCCATGGATTGGGAATCACTATTTTATGAATATTGTAAAGTTATATCCTCAATACACAGGCCTTTTTGAGATTCTTGAATGTGTGGGTGTGGTGGAATATTGGTTGGTCTTGCCACTAAGGTTTAGTTCAGTGCACAATGTGTTTCATTTATCTTAGTTGAGCAATTATCAACTTGATCCTGACCATGTTATTATATGTGATCAAATTTATCTAAATCTAGATGCTACATTGGTTCATGTGCCAGTATGGATTGTGGATAGGCAAGATAAAGTCTTTCATGTGAAAAGCATTGATCTAGTGCGAGTTTTATAGAAACATGGTTGGATTCAGGAAGAAACTAGGGAGCATGAAAACGAAATGATGAAGCAATGGCTAGAGATATTCAAGGATAACTCTTATTTTCAACTTTATAGGGATGGAAAGAGCAATGGTGTGGAGAATGTAGCACAATCATTTTAGGCACTTGACCCTTTATTTATGTATTTTAAGTATGTATGATGATTGGGTTATGTTTTTAGGGTTTGAAGGTGTTTTTTCATGTTTTTGGGGATTTTATGGAGGTGCACGGTTTGATAAAAGTTAGTAAAGACCATGCAACATCTCTAGGAAACCATGTAAGAGAAATATAGGGCATTGGGTTTGTGTATAGTTCGGTACATGGTTTTTCCGAACCCTGCGGATGCCCAATAAAAACCCTGAAATGCTGGATAGTTGTGTATAACATGGTTGATGAATAGTTTTTCTAACCATGTGAGCCAATCTTGTGAGTTGTGTTTTGAGTTAGTGAATCTTGCCCAATTAGTGTACGATTTGATTAACAATGCACCCTAACCATGCACCATGAAATTTTAGATCAAAAAATCATGCATCTAATCCATTTAACCTCTTTAACCACTCATTTTCCCCTAATCAGTCCATAACATGAATTCCTTTCCATCACAAGGTTTGGTAGCTGATTCCTTTTGATCCAATATTGATTCCTAGGCGAATTAAATTATGTTGGAGGCCCAGATTTGTCAGTAAGTGACCATTTTTCATCATTTTACTTAGATCTCTCCTTCTTCCCTCTCTTGGAATCATGGATCTTGTTTATTGGGGATAGATAAATGATTTTTTATGTTAATATTTATTACATACAATTTTTTTTATTTAAGGGAACAATATTTAAGTTCGAATATAGAATATCTAAGCTAGGTTTTTGAAGTTGTTGTTCCATTCTTTACTTTCACCAAAGTTTGAGTGGTAGGTGGGTTCTCTCTCAAATAATCTTGATTAGAACTTTAAGGATTGGTTTAAAATTGATTAAATCTCTTGAAATTGTTGTGAAACCCTTGTGTGATTTTATGGAAACCTATTTAGTGATGTTTTCTTTGAAATTTTGGAAATTGGTCAGTTTTGTAGAAAGTACTTTTGGTTCATTAATTTAAAGTGGTGATTTTAAAATAGTGATTTTGTTTTGATTTGGGGAAAAGGGTTTATAGAAATGTTTTCAATAAAAGTTATGTTTTATTAAAATGTATTAGCATGTTTGGTTTGGAATGGTATTCGGCATACATTGTGGTTTGAGTTTATTTGTATTAGATTTAAACCTGTGAAAAGGACGTGCACCATTAGGGAACCTAGTATTGGTAATCTTGTGATGAATTGGTATATTTATGAGAAATCAATCATTAATATGGAACTATTAACTAGGCATGAATATGTGGATGAGGGGGAGTTTGAAATGGTTTTTCAAATGGGTTTTGAGAAATGGTTTTAAAGTACTATTTTATTTTTTGACTGCTTTTCTTTGATTTTTCTGGTTTGGAAACTATTTGAATTTGATATAAACTGATTTAAATTGTTTTAAATTATTTTATATAATTGTGCTGACATATTTTGTCCTGATGGCATGAGTTGGGAATTTATTGTAGAAATCCCACTGAGTTTTATATTAACCCCCACCTTGGGCACTATGGTGTGTTTGAAAATGTTATTTATTGAGAAATAGGTAAAGGTAATGTGTCCCAGTTCTTTAGTGATGCTTCTTGATACTATGGGTTGGGAATTTGGATTTAGAGCTTAGAGTATATTGAGAGTTTCTAGTAGATGTATTCAACGTCTTTTTGTTTTCTCATCCCATGGTTCCTTTGGTTATTTCACTTGATTCTGATTATACTGTAATGTTATATTTTGGTTTTGTTTTATATTGGACTGTATTTTTTGTACTCATGTATCATATAAAGGTTTGATCATTATGGTTATCATGTTTTGTATTTTTTTATCTTCAAAGGTAAAATCATCTCCCAATTGTTTATGAAGCCCTTGGAATTTTTTTCCAACCTTTGGTGTCTTATGGATTTCACTTAAGAAGAGTATGTTTTCTTTAAGTTCCTTTTCAAATGCCGCATCTAGTTACTCCACTCTTATTGAAATTTTATTTTCTTCCAATGATTTTTTTATATAAGTGATGTGAGGACTAATGAGTCCAATTTTTTGTTGACAGGGATTTCCCTTCACATAGTATGGATATATATTCCAGTAAAAAACTGAATATAATTTTATAGTAATTAACATAATATATTAATTATTATATAATCATATTATAAAAATTTATCTCGTGTGTACATTCAAACTGAGGCTTCCATGCATTTATGCTTGAGAATTTAATTTCACTCTCAAGACTAATCATGTATGGAATCACCTCCCCATATATTTGTTCTTCGAATTCAATATAGGTCGTATTATTATCTTATAAAGTTATAGCTATATGAACTTATATTGTTAGTAAATGTGAAAATTGAATTAGTAGGGTAAATGTATTCTTGGAAGTTTTTTTATTTATTGGTTTATCCTGTAAATTGTTTTGATTCAACCTTCCATTTCCCATTCCTTTTCTCCATCTATAACAACATTACTTTATTCAAACATTTTTCATTAATTTTTAAATGTTTTATATAAAATTTTTTAAAGGTCATACCTCAATTTTTTCATATATCTTTTCAAGATTAAGAAACAATGCTAAAAATGTTCCAATATCAAGCTAAAACGTATGATCATCGAGATCATCAAGGGGAACATGTAGCTCAAAACTCAAATTGTGATCGATGTGGATCCATACTCTCACATGGAATTTAAGAAGTTATTTTTTCTATATAATTTCGACTTTGATATTTTATATTATACCCCAAACAAAATGGTTATGGGTGGGTGTTGATATATATAAATCAGAATCAATTTCACGATACAAAAGTTTATTACAATATAGGTATCAATGGTCGTTTGATTAAAATTTTGAAATTTTTTTTATGAAAAAATTAATTACCTTGGGTAAGGTAGGCCTTTGTGGGGAATGGTTAACCTCAATGATGGGAAGAGTAGATCTTCAATTATTGGTTTTTAAGATATTGTTTCTTCTTCTTGATGCCTTTGAATTTATTATCCTATAAAATCACACAACCAACTAACTTTTTATTTTAGATATTCTATCCATGCCTCTATATTTTTAATTATATCATTAGAATCCCCATGTGACTTTGTTTTATCAAAATATGTTCAAGGAAACAATATAAATACCAAACATCTAATGTGACCATATTATTCAGGTCACTTCAAGTCCACTTAATGTATTCATTCATCAGGTATAGATGATGATGATTCTTATGTATACACTATATAAAAAATATAGGAAATTAAGAAGTCATTATTATGAAATATTGATTTAAATCATATTTTTTATTATTTTATACTTACACATGATTCCTATACTCTTTATGTATTTTCATATATTAGTTTTTCCTATTTATTTACATAAATATCCTTCTATAGAACATGAAGTGGGATAAAAATGGATTTGGATTCTAATTCATTAATATATATATAAACATAAGAACATAATTATGTTGTTGTTTTATATCACATAAAATTATTACTATAGAATTAAACTACATACCTTTTTTTCAAGTGAAGTGTACCCATCCTTGATTTACAGTAGGGGTACATTGGTTTAATGTACGTAAATTATTTTAAGCACTAAATTATATTTTTTAATAAAAAATTATTAATCAATGTGATTAATAAACATAATGTCAAGTAAAATTTTACTAATTTCATTGTACCGGAAATGACACCTCCTACCAATGTCCAATGAATGAATTCCATGTTTCTCAGCGTATCATGTTTTCATCTATATGTGGTTGGTGGGGATTTAATTTCCCTTTATAATTCCTGATGTGATGTTTTTTTATAATTTTTTTAAAGTATCTATTATCCTTTTTACGGACTATTAATACAAATTTCATTTGATAGTCATCTAATATAAATATACTCTACAAGGTATAATGTAGTGTAAATCAATGTCTCATTATTTTATATATTAGTAAAATAGAGAAATAATATCATAATGTTACCCTAATATCTTCTCAAATTAGTGTTTTAATCACAAGAACAATATTATTCCATGAATTGATATTAATGAACTTGTGAATTTGAGTGGTGACCCCAATGTAACTAATGAAAATAGAATTTTTGTAATCAACAGGTTGGTCATGTGCATTATATACACCATAAAATTTTATGACATTGCTTGGAAACTTAATAAATTTTTCTAAGAACATCATTTTATGATACTCTAGGTTTTTTAGCCATATGTTTCTCACCTTCTTATATATCATCATTTTCAACATTATCAATATATTCTTCCACGATATTAGAAATGTCAGTGTGTGTGTGTGGGGGGGTGTTATCTATAAAAGTAGTCAAAAATTTAATTTATATTATGAAAATGTAGTATTAAAATCATAATATTATGATGGAAAATATTATATATTAAAAAATAGTTTTTTCATTGAGATCTCTCTTTTTTTCTTTAATGATTAAAGAGATTTTCCCCTCTATATAGTATCAAAATCCACTAATTATGTTATCCTTTTACATATAATATTATTTATACATTGGGAATATTATAAAATTATTATGAATTCCCAATGAAAGGGATATCCTCAACTGAATTTTCATTTAACCTTGTATCATATTTGGTCGATAAGAGAATAATTGGGCACTTTTTGTTTATAGGATCTGGGATATAAAATACCTGCACTGCATATGATTCCATTATGAATGGTTTTTCCTTGCACCCTTACTTACTGAAAATTAATTTCATGAATCCCAATTCATAAATTTTAACTAAAATTTAGAAATTAAGCCATTTTCATTGAAAAAGTAGTACTTGGAATATTGTATAACCCAACTCCCATATCTGTTTGATAATGCTAAAGTATGATGTGTTCACATAAATTGCATTTCTATCTTTGTTACTAGATACTTTCACCACTTATGTAATAGGATTAAACCCCCTATTTATCAGGTTATTTCATTAATCATGTTCTTTGTTATATAACATATAACCATTATAAGACAATACATTCACTCTTGGTCACCTGGATAGCCGTCAAATACATTTTGAAATTGAATTTGTATTTGCAGATGACTACTTAAAAATATGGTCTTGAAACTATCCAATAAACCATTTATTGTGTGTATTTCATATCCATATTTTATCCATTGATCGATTTAAATAACTAATAATTAATTTTTCGGCTTCAATATAAGGTGAAACATCTAAACTATGCCGATTCACATCATCACAGGTTGTGAAAATCAGGGGAAATTTGGACCTTTTTGTTCACGAGAGTGTTCAAGGGAAAATCGTAATTTCTCCTATAATATGGTCTCATATAATATTTTTAATCATTATGTTGGTTCTAGAATAGGGTGTTTATATAAGGACAAGAGTTTGGTGGAAATATGATCATTTTTATAGAATATTTAATAATTAATTAATTAAATATTAATTAATCTGCGTATGATGATCTGGTCATATATTTTAAATGTATAATTTAAATGATATTATTTCTATAGTTAAGTCCATAATAGGAGGGTTTTTACTAGGTGATGCATAAAATCATCGTGGGTGCTAGGTCCGGGCCTGAGCCCCTTTTCATTTATTTTTCTCTTTCTTTTTCTCTTCCTTTTTTTTCACCCTTTCACTATTGGCTTCCTGTGTATATCCTTTGGGTATCCCCTAATACAGTTGAGAGAGGGAGAGAGGGAGAATAGGGAGAGGTAAAGGTAGGAGTCACTTTTAGGTGTTCATCTGAGGCCCAGATTGGAGTGCATCTATTATGGGTGGAAGATTCAGTGTGAAGTGTCAATAGTTTCCACACAAAAGTAGGACCATTTTATATTTTTTATCAAAAATCCCCATAGTTTATCCTTTTTATTTTTTTAAATCCTTTTGGGTTTTTAAGGACCCCTTGTGGTCCAATCAGTGGTTTTTGGGGAGAAATCGGGTGTTTTAGGCTGTTTTTTGGGGTTTTCCATTCAGAAAAACCCATGTACACAACATGAAGTTTAAAGAAAACATGCTATGCGTTCTTCTTGTTCAGTGAATATGTGTTTTTGGGACTACACACCATCCAATTGGGAGTACATACCATGTAGTGATAACCTGATGTGCGTCAAGATAACATGGTCATGTAGGTACACTGATAGACCATATGTGGGATGCACGCCATGTAAGAATACATGGTAAGGTGGAGCACATGGCCAGACCATGTGTGGAACATGGCCCATGTACCCAATGTGAGAGTACATGCTATGTACTCGACAGGGTTACATGTCAAGTGGGAGATGGGGTTCACAAGAAGGTACTTATATGGGGCTACATGCCATGTACAGGGCATACACACTATGTACTTTGGAAAAGTATATGTTGAGTGGCCAGATGAACATGGCTAGGGTAGACCTTTGGGGTTACACACCATGTAACCTTTTATTACATGCCATATACTTTTCTTTCCACAGTCAATTTTCCTCTTTTTCACCCTGGAGTAATAATTAGACTTGTGAGAAGTGCATTATGATCATTTTTCTATGTAGATCATAACAACGAAATCCTTTTAGCATTTAGAGTTCATCTAGATAGTGTTTTGGATGGATAATAAATTTTAGGAGGATTTATTCAAGGTTAGGTTTTAGATACCTCTTTGGGGATAGGTTTTGAGAAGTGAGTCCTGGGTGGGGGTTGTGAGCACGATGATCAGCCTTGCTCGAGTGCACTATGATGATCTTCTTAAGGTTTATTTAGAGAGATTCCATAAGATAGGATTGAGATTTTTCTTTTAGGAGATCTCAGTTTTTACCTACATGTCGGGACTAGTTTATTGAGGTTAGAGTTATAGAGGTTTGGTTTCAAGGTTTTAAGATCAGGGATGTTAGAGCCTTTGGGCTGGGTTGATTCCATGGGATGGCGGTTATGGTCAGGTGTTGTTGAGCTATTGAGATGAGTCTATGGGACTCTTGAGGATGCCCTTGTGGTTTGGTTAATGAACAAGGGATTAGTGAATACCAAAGTTGGAAGTTTAGGATTCTTATGTGGTATAATTATTCTTGGGATGTTTTTGTGAGAGAATTGTTACCTGAGAATGGGTTGTTTTCCAAGAAGGCCAATAAAGGTTTTCTTGTGTGGAATTTGTTGAAATGACTTGAACATTTATAAATAAAACTCCCTTTATGATTGAATTAAATTCTCTATTATGGTTATAGAAAACACATTCACTTATTTAGTTTTATTATATCCTATCTATTTAAAAAATTGTTATTCATCATAATGGTTTCTAATATATCCTTTGAATAATGATCATATTGTTAGTATAAATATGGGGTTTTGATAAATCCAATTGACACATACATAAGAAGTGATGGTATCGACCAGTAAGATCATACCTTATGAATCCCATTTATTGGACCTTCCAAGGGAGATAACATAACTGGTATTTTCTCTTGACCAATCCTAAGTCGATATTCAATAACTAAAGCATGATCGAAACCATTTGCGAGAGAAGTTCAAGATGATCAAAATCACGGCCCAAACCATGTATGCCGAACCACCCCATGAAAATCTCACCATCACACACCTTACCCTTAGGGTGTTTAATGGTGTAATAAATTTCTATGTATCAAGACCTCAATAACATGAATATGTATATTTTATTTTCAATAGAATAATGGTTATATTTACTTCTTATTTTTTTTACTTTATATATGATTTTTACATTGATATGATAAAACCCAAATTATATTTTTGGGTAATATTCAATTTCACTTAAGAAATTACTTTTGAGGAATTAATATATTTTTGAAATAAAATATGTTTTAATAATATATTATTATTAAATAGTTTTTATTAAATATAAATTATAATATAAATTTTATGAAGTCAAATGTATTTTTTATACGGGTTCAAAAATGCTATTTTCAAAAACACAACATTTCTCAAAAAATGATGATTCTTATTTTAAAAGAAAAAATTCAAATATTTATAAAATTATTTTGTTAAAATAAATATTATTTTTGGAATCAACACATAAAAATTATCCAACGTTTATTTTTTCATAATTTTATGAGATAAATGATTTTTTTTGTGCAAACATTAAATACGATATAAATATATGGTGCATATTATGACATCATAATAACCCAAAAGTAATGTAATAAATTCTATAAATGGTATCCACGACCAAATATATGTTTTACCTATAAAATAATGTGTTTTTAGGTTATTTTATTAATTTTATAAATCCATTATGAATCCTCCAAAACCTATATTACATTTTAATGTTTTAAAATAATTTCTTTATGAACATGATTCACTTACACATCACCAAGGGTTATATTATAATGAGTTCAGACCATGGAATTATATAATAATGAAAACTAATCCTATTTTTTGAAAACCATGGGAAGATTTGTTTTTTTATTATTTTATTGTACAGAGTCTAAAACCTATGTTTGGGAAATAATAAAGAACTCCCCTATCTTTTCCTAGATAAACGCACACTCCCATTCCTCTTCACTAAAAAACCTTAGATTTCATCCTTAATCTTCATTAACCTCTTTAAATTACTCCATAGGTTCCCCATACTCTCAATAAGTTCCTTTTATGCTTTTGGAATCACCCTCTCAAGGTAAGGGACCTCTCTCTCTTCTTTTCAATTCAAGCATCTTGTTTGTATCTAGCCTTATAAATATAATTTCGTTATATTTTAATGTACTTATAAATATAACTATAATATAAAATTTATGTCTTATTAATTAGATACCATATATCCTCTCTCATTATATCATTTACCTAAGTCATTATTACACTACAATTTAGTAAGAGACCCTCTCCTTCTCCTCTTTATTCAACCATATTTTTCTTTTTATACCTTTTATTTTCAATTAATAATGTTAGTGTGTGTTCTTAAAAATATATATTACTACAAATTTTATGAAAAAATTATGATAGAACCATTTCACTCTCATTAAAACATTTTATTCCCCTTTATATACTGTCGTTATGTTGTAGAAATATCACTATAATTTTTCCATGAAAAACCTTTGGGTTGTGAATTACATTTCTATTTCCACAAAAGGGAATTAAACTAGGAATAAATATACTTATTTTATTTATTATTTTTATGTATTTATTCTAAAATCCTTGATAATTCAATTAAATTTTATGAAACATGTTCTTTTGTTATATGATCTATGTGGCACATGATATGATTATGATGGGTGAACCCAGATATCACTCCAATGCATTGGGTAATGTTTTAGTCTCATGAGATGACATGTGAGGTTCACAAGAGGTTATCATAATAACATTATTTTATGATGTATTTTTGGTTAACCTTGACTTACGCTTACAATTTCATGTTTAAATTTTTTTCCGCATTCCCATGTCTTCATTATGCTATCATGCTGTATCATGCTTTGTTGTTCAAGATTATGATTATATACCCACCTATGTTAACTTTATATGCCTATTAGATATCATGTACTAATTTATCATCATGATATTCTTTGTTTATTCCATTACTGGGCTTTATAGATCACTCCTTTCTACGCACGCACCCCGGTTATCTTATGCAGTTTTAGAGGATCAATGATTTCTAAGAGCATTTTAAGGAAGTTTTAAATAATGTTGTTGTATCCCATGTTCAATATGTTATGACATGTACCTAATTCACAAATATACTATAATTCTTGATATTTTGGATTTTATTATGTGTAATATTATATAATATATCAAGAATTAATGTGTAATATAGAGAAGGGTAGTCATAGTTGGTGTCAAAGGAAAGTTTAGTTATTTTTTGGATTAGGGTTAAATAACTCTAGAAAACTAATATGGATAAGAATAAACATAAGAAAGCATACCTATGTTTTGGTAAAGTATAGAGTATAAATTTTCAAAGAAAATACATACCAGTCTGGATACTATAAGTGAATGTTACTTTGGCACAGATTTACCTAGGTCTAACACCCAAAAAACACTACAGTAAGCTTGACTCCATCAGGAACTGGTGCATGAAAATGGGCCTTACTACATACTTCCTTTGACACTCCCAGGGGATATGAATTGGTAAATTTAAAAGCTCATTATGAAACATTATTAAGGGAACAAAAATTCCCATAATAATTTATGTTAAAAAATTGATCATGGATAGATTTAATCCAAGAAATTCATAAGTTAACAAATATATGTCATTTATAAGTTATATTTTTAATGTTAATGGATTACCATTTATGTGTTTAATAGTTTAAAAAAACTACCATCCCTACTTCTATTTTGGATATTGTATATGAGTATAACTAGAATCAAATAGTGAAATGTAGGGTTATTGTATATAGTTCTATGCATTTATTCATATCACACATGTTTATTAGAACTATTAAAACACCACAAAAAACATGGAAGTAGAGCTATTGGTGAAAATGTTAAATGGGGAAATTATTTCATTCCTTGTATATAACTCCTCCACTATCAAAATTTTTGGGATGCAAATTCTTGAAAACCTGTGATAATCCCATTAGTGTAATTTGATGCAATTTTGGGCATGTATTGACTTTCATTATATAGAGACAACATAAATTTTTGTGAGAAAGAAATCACTCTCCGTATCATGAATCATACTCCCATTATATACAAGTTAATATAGGAGGATGGATCTTATTTAGCACCAACATCTCAATCATGTATAATAGTTAATTATAAGAATGTTTATCTAGATCAAATGAATTATTCTAAGGAAAATACCATCCTTTAAACATGCCCATTGTGAGGGAAAACAAAAACGTGTTTACTGAGTAATTTTCTAGTCTTACTCCTAGCCAAGAGGTTGAATTTTTAATCAATATTATACCTTGGTCTTTTTCAATACCCAAGACTCCATATAGAATGGCTATTGTGGAACTTGAGGATATAAAGAAGGAACTACAAGAGAATCTGGATAAAGGGTTCATATAACCAAGTGCTTCACTATGGGGTGCTTTAGTCCTCTTCATTAAGAATAAAGATGGGTTTATGTAAATTTTCGTTAATTATCTTAATCTCAACAAGATCATGATAAAGAAAAATCATCCTCTACCATGGATTGACGACTTGTTTAATGAACTACATGAAGCCCAATACTTCTCCAAGTAGATCTTCAGTCGGGGTATTATCAAGTAATGGTGAAGAAAAAGGATATCCCTAAGTATACTCTCTATACAAGGTACATGCACTATGAGTTCATAATAATTCCATTCAAACTCACTAATTCTCTAGAAATCTTCATGGAATTGATGAATAGAGTCTTTAGAGATTACCTCGACAAATTTGTGGTAGTCTTTATAGATGATATTATAATATAGTCTAAAATTAAGGAGGAGTATGAGGAGAATCTAAGAGCTATTATAAACACCTTATAAAAGGAAACACTTTTTGAAAATATAGAAAATGTAAATTTTGGTTGATAGAAGTCTCATTCTTAGGGAATGTTTTCGCAATAAATGAGATTTTTTTGGATCCTTGAAAGATAAAAGTAATTGAAGGATGTCCCAAACCAAACACTGTGACATAAATATATAGTTTCCTTGGATTAGATGGGTACTACCATCAATTTTTTATAATTGTTTCATGATTTTAAAACCCTCTAACCAATATAACTCGAAAGGGAGCCAAGTTTTTTTGGAATAATTTATGTGAAGAAATATTCAAGGATTTGAAAAAGAGGATTATCACTGCACCTATACTTATTCTAACTACAAGTATGGAAAATTTCATGGTATAAAACTATGCTTTGATGAAGTGCTTGGGATTTGTAGTAATTTGTAATTAAAAAGTGATAGCCTATGCCCCAAGTCAATTGAAAGTTCTTGAGTATAACTACCCAATATATGATCTGGAGTTGGATTTAGTAATCTTCGCATTGGAAATCTAGAGGCATTATATCATTGGGTAATAGTGTGAAATATATATAGATCATAAGAAACTTAATTATATATTCACACAGAAAGAGCTGAATATGTGACAACAATGATGGTTAAATTTGATTAAGGACTATGAACACTCAATCAACAATCATCCTAGGAAAGAAAATAAAGTGCTAGACATTCAAAGTATAAGAGATCCAATAATTTTATCATTGATGATAATTGAGAAGGATTTGTTCTAATTAGACTTGAAAAGGATGAACATGGGAATCATAAAGGAAGAAATATCACCAATCCTTTCACAAATTATTACTCATACATCCCTAATGGAGAAGACAAAGGATGATCAAAGAGACGATGTGGAAATTCCGAATAAGGTGGAAACTATAACAAAAGGAAAATCCTCAAAGTTTCAAATTAATGAAGGAGTTGTAATATTTGTGTCACGACTATGTATAACATAAAATCCAAAGTTAAAGAAAGAGATGTTGGATGATTCACATAGCTCAAACTTCTCCATCCATCTTAGGAGCACACAGATGTATTGATATCTTCAATAGCACTATTTGTGGGACAATATGAAGAGGGAGATAATGGGATATACATCAATTTGTATTGTATGTCATTAAGTGAAGGTTAAAAGAAAAAAATCCAAGGGTATTATTTACATTACCCATACCTACATGAAAATGAGAAAACATAACCATGAAATTTGTTACTAGTCTTATAAAGAAATCATGAAGATATAATTCTATATGGGTCATGGTGGATCATCTAATAAAGACCACTCACTTAATTTTAATTCGATAGGACTTATCACTTGGTAAACTTGATAGGATACACATTAGAGAAGTGGTGAGGTTTCATGGAACACCACTATTTCTTTTATTTAATTGAGACCCAAGATTTAACTCTAATTTCTGGAAGAGTCTCTAACATGATCTAAATATTGAGTCAAACTTAATCATTGCTTATCACCCTCAAACTAATGACCAATCTAAGCATATTATACAGACACTCAAGTATATATTTAGATCATGCTCAATTGACTTAAATGGAGAATACGATCAACATATTCCTCTCATTGAGTTCTCATAAAATAATAGTTTCCGTTCAAGAATCCAAATGTCTCCTTATGAATTACCTTATGGGAAGAGATGCATAATGCCTTTATGCTAGGATGAATTTGGTGAATGAAAACTACTGGGTATTAAAATGGATGATGAAATGGTGGAAAAGGTCAAGACCATTCATCAACACATTAGGGATACTTAGAGTTGACATAATAGTTATGATAACAATCATTTATGAGACCTAGAGTTTGAGGTTGGAGATAATATATTCTTCCACATATCTCCATGGAATAAATCCATGAGGTTTTGGAATAAGGGAAATCTTAGTCCAAGTTACATCAGTGCCTTTGAGATCCTTGATCACATCAGAGTGGTGGACTATTGACTAGTTCTCCAACCAAACCTATCTCAAGTACATGATGTATTCCATGTATCACTCTTGATGAAGTACATAGCAGAACCCTCATATGTTTTTAATCCAAAGGTTGTACCATTGGATAATGATCTTTCATATGAGGAGTAGCCGGTGAGGATCTTAGATCATAAATACAAAGTTATATGAAATAAGAAAATTCACCTGGTCAAAGTGCTATGGAGAAACAAAAAGTTTAGAGAAGTGATGTGGGAACTAGTGGAGGTGATGAAATAGAATTACCCTAATATATTTTTGTGTGTGAAATAAAAATTTCAAGGGTGAAATTTTTGAAGGGGGGAATATTATAACAACCTGAACTTTATAAATAAAACTAACTTTGTGATTTAATTAAATTTCTTATTATAGTAATAGAAAACACATGAAATTATTTGGTTTTATTATATCCTATAAAATTTTAAATAACATTAAGAGTCACAACTCTTGATAATATATCTATTGAATAGTGTTAATATAATTAGTATAAATACAGGGTACTGATAAATCTAATTGATACAGACAAAGGAAATGATGGCCTCGACTAGCATGATCATACCCTATAAAGCCCATTAATCAGAGATTTTGAGGAAGATATCATCACTGGGGTTTTCCCTTGACGAATCCTAATATGATATCAAAAATCTAAATCATTAGTAAAACTATTTATGGGAGAAGTTCAAGCTCATCGATATCACCACCCAAACCATGTACACCGAACACCCCCTGAATATATCACCATTTCACACCTTACCCTTAGGGAGTTTTCTAGAGAAATAAAGGGATATGAAACAAGACCCTAATAATATGGATATTTATATTGTGTTTTCAATAGAATAATGGTTATATTTTCTTCTTATTGTTGTTATTTTAAAAATGATTTTGATATTGATATGATACAACACAAATTGTATTTTAGGGTAATATGAAATTTCAATTATGGTATTTCTTTTGATGAACTAATAGATTTTTGAAATAAATTATATTTTAATAAAATATTTCTATTAAATAATTTTTATTAAATATAAATGATAATATAATTTTTATGAAGTTAAATATAATTTTTATAAGGGTTTAAAAAATTTTATTGTAAAAAAACCCTATCATATCTCAATAAATGTTGATTCTTGTTTTAAAAGTAAAAATGTACATATTTATAAAATTATTTTGATAAAATAAATATTATTTTTGGAATCATTAAAACAAAATTATCTAATGGTGATTTTTTTATAATTTTCTAAGATAGTTGGATTTTCAGGTAAAAATTAAATTTGGTATAAATATGTGATGTGTATTATGACATCATAATGACAAAAAGTGATTTAATAAATTATATAAAGGGTATACGTGACCAAATATATGTTTCCCCTTTAAAATAATGTGTTTTTATTTTTATTTTATTACTTTTATAAATCAATTATGAAACTTCCAAAACCTATATTATATTTTAAGATTTTAAAATCATTTCTTTATGAACATGACTCACTTTCACATCACCAAGGGTAATATTTTAATGAGTTAGGATATTTTAATTATAAAATAATTATAAACACTTCACTTTGGTTGAAACCATTGGAAAAAACTAAGGTAAGGTTTTTTGTTTTTTTATTATTTTATTTTATAGAGTCCAAAACCCAATTTGGGAAATAATAAAGAACTCCCCTCCCTTTTCCTATATGAACCTACCCAAGATAAATTTCCTCTTCACTAAAAAACCTTTGATAACATCCTTAATCTTCAATACCTTTTATACAGTCCTAAAAATGTTCTCAAAATATTTCAATAATCTCCTTCCAAGATTTTGGAATCACCCTCTCAAGGTAAGGGACCTCTTTATCTTCTTTTTAATTTAAGCACCTTGTTTGTATTTAGCCTTTTAAGTCTCATTTTGAAAGGTTTTCTTGTCCTTATAAATATCCCTATACTATTAAATTGATTTTCTATTTATGATAGATCATTTATCCTCTCTCATTATAGCATTTACCTATGCTGTTACTGTCTTGAAATTTAGTAAGGGATCCTCTCCTTATCCTCTCTATTCAAGCATGTTATTCTTTTTATTCTTTTTTATTTTCAATTTATAATGTTGAGATATGTTATAAAACATCCCTATTACTATAAATTTTATGTAAAAATGATGATATAACACTTTTAACCTCATTAAACCATTTTATTAACCTTTATTTATTGCCGTTATGCTGCCAAACTTTTACTGTGATTTTCAATGTCAAACCTCTGTATTGTGAATACCATCTCTATTTTGACCAAAGGGTATTCAACTAGACATAACTATACTTAATTTATTGGGAAATTAAATGTATTTATTCCACATTCCTATATAATTTAATTAAATGTTACTAAATATGTTCTTATGTTATATGATTTATTTGGAAAACTTATGAATGTACATGACATGATTATGTTGGGTGAGCCCATATAATGCTTCAATAAATTGTGTAATGTTTTAGTATCATGATATGCCATATATAGTGGATTAGAGGTTATCCTAATAACATTATGTTATGATTTCTTGGTGGTTAATCATGACTTGGGCTTACGATGTCATGTTTAATATTGTTTCCACATTCCAATGTTGCTCTTATGCTATCATGTTGTATTCATGATTTATTATTCAAGATTATGATTTTATCCTCTCTTATGTTTCCATGATATTCCTATTGAATCAAATTTAGTAATTTATCATTATGAAACATTTTTTATTCCCTTATTGGGATTTATATCTTACCCATTTCTTATGTACGTCCCGAGGTTATCCCGTGCAGTTTTAGAGGACCGATGATTTCTAAGAGCATGTTTGTCATGAACCATATTGGGACCCTGGTAACCTAATAACCAAATTGAAACTGACATATCCATAAGGGTTTTCTTGATTCCCATGGTTTAGAGACTATAACTTGGATTCATACAAAATGAAAGTGGGAATGAATTTTTCCACAAGCATTGCAGAAGTAAAGACAAACATGTCAATATGCATACAAAAGAAAATCCACAGGAAGAAGTGTACTAGAAGTGAAACATGTATAAATAACCCTAAGTACTATATAAAAGTGCTATAAAATAGGGAAAACTTCCCAATTCCCAATGGATGCAACTCACCAAGTCCACAAATCAACAACTAGAACCACCTCCAAGTAGTGCCTTACCCTTTATCAAACCTGGATGGAGATAATCTATGAACACACGAAGACAAAATTTGGGTGTGAGATAAAATACTAGTAGGGTCTCAATAATTATTCCATAATATTTTTAAACATTTAATTAACCAAATAAAGATATTTAAATTTTAAATAAACAGGTTTATAATTTCAAAACCATATTTAAACAAATCATGCTTTACATTTCAAATGATGGAACCACTTTAAAAAAATGTTTTAAAAAATAATTTTATATAAAATAATTTATATAAATTCAGAATCCAT
The DNA here is from genome assembly GCA_963277665.1 of Viscum album. Lineage (NCBI taxonomy): Eukaryota > Viridiplantae > Streptophyta > Magnoliopsida > Santalales > Viscaceae > Viscum > Viscum album. The sequence continues at coordinate 1,680,282,756 of OY728133.1, forward strand.
GCAAAACAACTTACAAATATTGGTATAATAGTACATATTAAATATAAATAAATGAGAAACATGGTCATCTTCCAAGAGGTGAGATAGTTCCAGGTTGTGGGATCCTCACATACTTGTATAATGATAATGATAATGTGTTCACACATCCCTTGAAACTGGTCAAAGAAGACTAATATACTTCCTACTAAGGAATAAAATGTTCCAAATAGTTTATTTTAGAGTTTTAAAGCGTCAATCTGATTGTAGGGCATTCCCATCCTAGTGTGTTTGTCCCTAATAACTCACTAACTACCTAGTCTCACATGTTCTCTAGTAAAAATCAATTATTGAAAATTTATTTTAAGAAACATTGAAATACAATTAAATCCAATTCCCCATTTCAAAAATGAAAAATTTCCATTTAAAAACGAAAATGGGTTTTTAATCAAAACATGCATTTTTCCAATATAACATCTAAATGTTTCTATCAAAACCATTTTAAGACATTTTACACAAATACCAATTTGAAATCAATTTCACCAAATCAATTTTCCAAATAAAATCCCACAATTAAATTAAACAATTTAATTTAAACAATTTCCATCAATTTCACAATTTACATTCAACAATTTAAATCTCCATAATTTTCCATCAATTTCACAATCACACCCCATTTAAATGGAATTGGTGGTTTTCTAAATTTTAGGCCCATAATTGAATTTCCAAAAACCCCAATTCAATGGAATTGGGTTGTAATCAATCAATTTAAAGAAATTTCATTTATAAAAATAATTGAATTTAAATCAGCAATTGAATTTAAATCAAGCAATTTAAGGTTAATTAAAATTGGGCATCAAAATGGAACCACCTACATCAGGACCATAGGATCTCAAAACTCCAAACCCTAATCGGTATTTTACATTGAAGAACAAACACAATGGGATTATGGGATCACACCAAGTTCTAAGATCCAAAATAAAGGGGATTAGATCCTCTAACCAACAAGTATATCTTCAAAACCCTAGGGAGGAAAAGAGAGATAGCTGGATATAGATAATTAGAAGAGGAAAATAATTGGGAGGGGATAAAACATCATTTTACTAGCTTCAATATGATTCAATGAGGGTATCAAGGGCCAAAAAATTATCTTTGGATCTCCCAAGGAAATATAAATCAATTATCGTTCATACTGCTTCGTCAGGGACCTAAAATAGATGTTTTAGAATTTTAAAAATTAAGTTCAGATTAAAAAACCCCCATACACATGGTTAGTTGGGTAGGGCTGTATGGTTAAACCAAACCATGAGCCCTGGTCATGCACCTATTTTAAATGGACTATACAGTATCTCCTAAGTGGGTGCATGGTTTGAAAAACTATGCAACAACCATGAAAAACTCCACTACCTGGGTTTTCAGGGTTTTCCTTAAGAGCATGCATGATTTTAGAAAAACGTGCACCAACCATACACTTGACCATAAAATTTTGAATCATTTAAAATTTATCTCAAAACAACCCCAAAAGAAACTCAACCAAGGAATAGTTAAAAGAGGGGGCTAAAAATAACTGAAAATTGTAACCAGATGTTACAATATTAAAGAATCTTTCAATAATGTTTTTTGTAACCCATGTTAAATATGTTACGATATGTAGCTAATTCCCAAAGACACTAGGCTAATAAATATTTTGGATTATGTTATGTGTAATCTTATGTAATTAATCAAGAATTATTGTGTAATAAAGAAAATGGTTTTCATATTTTCCTAGAGATTTAATTATAATGAAGAGCCCTTATGAAAGTTTATGCTTTTTAGTTGGCCACAACGACCATTGAGTATTCCCGTATTGGAAGGATTATTTATTTGGATGCCCCTTTGGGAACCTGGTTGATCGAGGATCAATTGGAGGCCCCTGAGGTCTATTTGGGATGTTTCTGCACTGGGCATGTCCTATGATTTTGGATGAGCTAGAGGAACCCCTTATAGGATTTCATGCTCTTACAGTGACCTTTGGTCCATTTGAAGATGTTTCTGCGGGTGTGCCCTGAGATCTTGGGTGTAGAAGGGGGTCCCTAGTATGATGTCACCTTTATGCTATGACCCTAGGGACTTTGGGTGCCCCAGGTTTGGTTTGACCCTAAGATGGGTCATTGAGAACCCATGTATAGAAACACAAAATTAACATACATGGATATTACATCATTTTATATGAATATTTATCACATTAAAAAATATATGCTCGAGGACCATAATAGTTTAGTGTTATTGTAAACCTGGAAAAAAATATTCTATCCTGGTGAAATATCTTTAAAATCTCCCATAAATAACTTCACCATTATTATCCCTACTTAAAATATTTCTTCATAACTCTAGGAAAGGAAACATAAGAAGGGGGGATCATAGATGCTCAGTAATGGAAAACAAAGGAGATATGTAAGCATAAAATGTGCATAATGGTATAAGAAGATGATCATAAAAATAGAATATCATAACCTACATATCAAAGATCATAAAAATGAATCATGTCATACATATTAGTAGTTCATAAGACATGAATCATAAAGTAATCAAGAGGAATGAGACATATAATTTGTGGCATACACATAATAATATAAAATTATTTCTATAATAGTGAAGGCATAACTGATAAGACCATATTAGGAGACAAAGTACTTTATTGAACTGAGTCCAATCCCCATTATAACCATGTATATCTCATGAGATATAAATATTTACCCAATAAATTTGAGTGAGATATAGGTTCCACCCACATCATATTGAAATCATACAAACATGTTTCACAAGGTCATAATAAATCACACCATAACCCATGAAATGGAATGGGAATCATAAACATATAATCATATCATAACTAGTGGAAAAAAGACAAGTTTCATAATCATTTCATCAAATCATAACCTGTAAAAAAAGTGGGTTGCATAAACATATATCCCATCAAAGGGAAATGAGTTTTATAGACATATAACCTATGAAAGATAAATGGGTTCCATAAAAATCATTCCATGAAAACATAAACCATTCATATAATAATATGAATGGAACCATTGTATCATTTCCCAAAAAGGAATGAGTAAAATAAATGGATATCATATTAGATGGAAAATAATTTTAAAATATATTTTAAAAACATTTCTTGAGGAAAATATCCTTTATTATTTGAAAAATAATTTTAAAATATAAAACCTTTTGAAAAACATTTTCTTTGAAAATACTTTGAAAATTTATAAATATTGATTGAAATAATTTTGAAAAACATTTTCCTTTGAAACTTATAAAAGAAGAGAGAAACTATTTTAAAAACCATTTTCCTTGAAAACTTATAAATGAATCTTGTAAAAATTTAGAAAACCATTTTCCTTGAAAACATGAAAACATTTTGAAAACCTTTTTACCTAAAAACTTAAAAAATAAGCATGAAAACATTTTGAAAACCATTTTCCTTGAAAATTTATAAAAGACACTTGAAAACATTTTGAAAAACATTTTTCTTGAAAAATTATAAAATAATCTTGAAAATGTTGTAAAAACCATTTTCCTTGAAAAATTATAAAATAATCTTGATTTTTTTTGAAAATTATCTCTTTAAAAATACTTTTATAACTTATAAATAAACCTTGAAATCATTTTAAAAACCATTTTCCTTAAAAAATAATAAAAGAAGGTTGAAAAAATATTGAAAAAATTTTCCTTTCAAAATTGTTTGAAAACTTATAAATAATCCTTGAAATAATTTTTAAAACCTTTTACTTTGAAAATAAATTTAAAACTTATGAATAATTTTTGAAATCATTTTTTAGAAGAAATGGTTTTGAAAGAACTGAGATTTCCAGTTGAAGAGAGAGGTAAAGTCAGACTTTCTTAAACAAATCATTAATTATATTAAGTAAAAAAGAGTAGGAAAATGGTAATAATACCTGAATACATCATGAATAAAAGGGATATGTAAATACCCATAAATTCAAGTATACTAATAATATAATACATCCATGGAATGTAAACACACCAAATATAAGAAATAGGTGGTGAACATGGCTTGTGTCTCATAGAAAATAAAAGTGAGATGAGAAAACCCTTACTACTTGATTAAAATATGAATCTTGAGATATATAAAAGAATGAAATAATTTTAAAATATTCATATAATAAATTAAATTCATGATATAACATATCATAGGGCAGTATATACACCACATAAAAGAAGTGAGTGGTGAATATGGAATGTATCTCATGAAAATAAAAAAGTGAGATGAAATTTCCTCACCTTAAGTATTGAATTTATTTTATGTGGTGTATATACTGCCCTATGATATGTTATATCATGAATTTAATTTATTAAATGATATTAATAGTTTAAATCTTTTTCATTCTTTTATATATCTCAAGATTCATATTTTAATCAAGTATTAAGGGTTTTCTCATCTCAAGTAGTAAGGGTTTTATAATACCATACATTATTTTTTATGACTTTATATTACCTGTTTATTAAAAAATCCATGTCAATGTTGCGTTTTGTGTAATATCCACTTTGATTTTTTGAATATGTTTTGATTTGTTATTATTGATCCACTTTGATCATGATTTAATTATATAAATAATGCAAAACATGATAGAAATATAATAAATATGCATTATATATGTATTTATAATAATCTATAAAATATAGAAATGTGAAATGGAATACACCATTCATGGAGACGGTAGGCCATATGTACAAATTAATCTTGTTTCCATTTTATTGTCTTATTGAAAGAAAGAAAGAAAAATAAATATATGTATATATATAATATTATTAAAGTATCATTATTATGTCATATATATCATATAATTTCACTAATACCATCCTTAATATATTCCATGTAAAGTGTAAATGAATCACATCGCTTTGAGAAGATGATAGTCCACATGTCCCAAACGAAGTTATCATATTTACACAAAGTGGAAATCATGAATCTATGTGTTATATTATAATTAAAAAATATTTAATAAATCATAAATATCATATATATAATTTAAAAACATAGTCTACATCATAATTTCTAACCATGATATGTAGTAAAGGAAAAACGAACAACATCGTTTCGTGAAGTGGTAGTTCGCCGTACACAGTAGCGGTAAGTTCATTACCCGTTTGATAGAAGTGTGTATAGGTGTAGGTAGAAAAATTATCATAAAACATATCAGTATATTTATAATACTAAGGCTATTATTTATTCATGTAATAATAATAATTAAGGTGGTGTAGAAATCAAATAATACAAAGGAGCTTGAGGAAGGATGTTCCTCTTCTTTGGGTAACTCCCTTTGGTTTACAACAAAGGGATTTTTTGGTAGGATTTATTACCAAACAGAGGATTCAATGAGTAATTTAGGGGTTTTGGGAAGTTAATTTGGTATATATTTTCCAAACATAATTGTTTTGAGAGTTGTGAATAAGGGGGAGAGGTGGTGGCCTTTATAAGGGAGGGAGGGGTTACACTTGGCATTTTTGAAAACAAGTTAGGTGTATCCAAATTGTTACCTAAAAAAGTAATAAATACACACTAAAATAAATAATATAATGTTTATGTACGAAATTTATCCATCCAATTAGTTTTTTATAAGTTTATAGGTCATTTTGGATCTTAAGTTTAAGGTTTAGTCCCTTATTAAACATAATTTTACCTTAATCACTATAATTAATTTTATTCACTTTCACAAATATTTTTGGTAAAAACCTAAGTTGATCTTATTAGAATATAAATATTATTGTGATTAAAATAATTTATATCCATTTTTCAAAACTCAATTCATTGAATTGACAAAATTAAGTTTAATGAAAATCCCGCAGACGTGGTGAGAAAACGGGTTTTTAAAGTTGAATGTTCAAAACTTCATTAATCATTTAAATCTAAATTCAATATAGAAATTATTAAAATGACATAAATTATATTATTATATGTATATGTTATCTATTTATACTTTACAACCAACTTTAAATTATAATTTATCCATATAAATATATTAGACAAAAAAATAGTTTTTGAATTAAAATTAAGTATTTTCACTATGCACCCAAAAATAAAGTTTCTCATAAAAATCCCAAAAATTACTCTAAGATAATTTTGACCTTATGAATTCAAAAATTAAGTTTATTTTATCAAATTAATGTTATTATAGTGTCTAAAATTAATTTTATTATTATTTATAGAAGGACATAAAAATAAGTTCATTTGAGAAAATACTATTTTCAAACATAAAAAGTGTTTACAAAAAATTATATTAATATTATATATATATATATAAAAATTATAAATAAAATTTAAAAATTATTTTTTGATATTAATATTATTAAGTTTAATTTCTAGGTTATAACTATCTTTTTTAAATAATTATAATAATAACATGATGTTTCATAGAGACTTAGTGTTGTGTGCAATGCAAGCGAAGTCAGTGTAGCATGTAGCGCAAGCTTATATTGGTGTAGCACACAAATAAAGAATAATTTCATGATTTCATATAACACAAACTATATTTAGTGTTTCATGAAATTAAAATCATCCAAAAGTTTAAATTAATTCAAATTTTTTTTCACAAAATTTCAGGTTGTTACATTCTACCCCATTAAAATGAACTTCACCCTAGAAATTCATCTGGGTTATCAAAGGCTCCATACTTGAAATTTCCTTTCATTTAAACCCATGTTAGAAAAACAAACAATAAAACATCCTTTAAAAAAGGAAATTTTAAACCATAATGCTTACATAAGGTTACTCACTAATATGTTTCATCATAGGAGAATCTAGGTTGGAAGTGAAGATTGGACATGAAGGAAAAGAGTAAATAATTGTAGAGAGTGATAAAGATAATTGATAAACATAAATTGAATGATAAATAGAAATCTAATAGAATCAAAAACATAAATATATGATGATTTATAAGAACATTGGTTCAATATAAAATAAGGTATGAGGATAAATATTTTGGAATATCCTTTTCCTAGAGTGGGTAATTCCTTTACCATCTAAGAATATAAGGAAATATAATTACTTGATTTCATTTCTTTTCATATGCACAATATCACCTGTTGTTTGTGGTTGATAAATTCCCACTTCATCTCTTACTCTAGGGAATGAAGTTTTATTTGTCATTCCTAAAGAACTAACAGATCTTGAGATCCATAAATATAATGTTAAGTCATTCCATCTGTATTTAATTAACATTATAAAAAAATGGTCAGAATACATTATTCAACATGCATCAATCCTCACAAGGGGAGACAATACATTAATCTCACAAACTTTATTTTAAGTTTAACTTAAAAATTCCATAAATGGTTAACCTTATAACCCTTTTGAAAGCTGAAAATCTAAAATATTATAAGTAAGGTCACTAAATTAGCTTATCATTGATCCCATATATATCATAAATTATCTCTTATTTGTCACATACTAAACTTATAAATTCCTTCATCATGTATTATATTGAACATGGTAATAACTTGAATTACCATAAATCCTTATTGAAAACATTCAGGTTTCCTTATTCCAAAGTTTATTGGATATATTACTCAAATCCAAACGATTGTAAAATTCATCCATGACAACATAAGATAATTTTCAAAAAAAAAACCCTTTATAAATTATGAGTTTATAAATACTATCAAATTTAATTTATCCAAATCAGTCTTCTCTTTATCAAATCTAAACACAATTTTTTCAAAATCTTGAGCATATTAAGCATTACATTTCCTTAATTCAAAATATAACCTTTACATGAATTCACTTTTATAAGTATTCATCACCATTCAAAAAATCATTTTAAATCCTTAATGAAAAACTTATACTAAAAATACTTATACGTTTCATGATTCATATGACATAATCTTTGAATCCCAAAACATATACACTTCAATCATCTAACTTTATTCTTAAAACATTACTCTGGATTCATAATCTTATTCTTTAATAACCATTGTCCTAGAATATGAAATATTAATCATTCATTAAGGTTCCTAAACCTTAATATAATCATGATTCTTATTTTTAATGTAAGCTATACTATTAGAATATCCCATACCCTTCACATGACGTTTGTGGTCTATTTATCTTTATAAGTATAACCAATAATTGTACCACCTTTATGATTCTCTTCATGGGATATCAAATTAGGAAATTGATTTGTATAATGCCCATAATTTCCACATATAAAACATTCAATATTAATCCAATTCCCTATAGTTCCTTCTATTGACTAATACTATAAAGCATAGAGTGATAAACACTTATCATAACATAAAACCACATAATCATGAAAATTTACTTATAGGATGTCTAAATAATGACACCTAATTCTTTAATCAGGGACACATTAGGTTTATCCTAGGTTATTCATAGTCATATTCTATTTAAATCCTTCATGATAGTTCATAAATAGTTTGTGAATTCCCAAAGCATATCCCCCAGGAGTTTCAAAACAGGTGTGCGGCAAGGCCCATTGTTGTGCACCAGTTCCTGACCAAGTTTAGATAAATATGGTGTTTTCGAGGTTGTTACCCATATGTATATCTATGCCATATCTACATTCACTTATTATATACAAAAGAGATATACTTATAGGAAACCACTCACTCCATCCTTTACCAAAAGTCCCAAACATTTTCCTATACTTTAACTCATCGTAAGACTTATCATTAGAGACATACCTAGACATATCCTTAGAAATATTCATAGGGATATCTCTAAAGTTTTATTATCCTAGTTTCCAAAGGTTGACTAAATATTTCCTTTGATACTAACTATTGCGACCAAGACTTAACATACATGGATATTACATCATTTTAGATGAATTTTCAGCACATTACAAAAATACATGCCCGAGGACCATAATAGTTTAGTGTCTTTGGAAACATGGAAAAAAATATTCTAACCTGGTAAAAGATATTTAAAATATCCGTTAAATATATTCCCCATTAGTACCCCTAAATAAAAAATTTCTTCATAACCTGGGGGAAGGAAACATAAGAAAGGGGTGAGGTCAGATGCCCAGTAAGGGTAAACAAGGGAGATATGTAAGAATAACATGAGAATAAGTGTATGGGAATATGATAATAAAAATAGAATATCATATGATGTATGTAAAATATCATAAATACAAATCATGGCATAAATATTAGTAGTTCATGGTACATAAATCATAAGGGAATCAAGAGTATAATCTATGAAATCATAACACAAGAATAAGACATAGAATATATGGTTGAAAAATAAGCATATACCTTAGTAGTCAAAGAATCGCTTCAAAGTCCATATTAGTAGTATGAGTTTACTCCCTATACAATCTTGGTAGTCATGGTTCACTCCCATGACCATCTTAGTAATCAAGGTTCACTCCCAAGACTATCTTAGCGAAAAAAGTCCTTTACTAAACCGAGTTCACTCCTCATTACAACCATGTATATCTCATGAGATATAAATTTTTAACCAATAAATATGAGGGAGATATAGGTCCTACCCATCTCAAAATGAATTAATACATACATGTTCTATAAGATCATAAGAAATCACATCATAACCCATGAAATGAAATGGGTATCATAAACATGTTATCATATCATAACCAATAGAAAATAGACAGGTTTCATAATCATTTCATAATTAAATCATAACCCATGAAAATAAGTGGGTTTCATGAACATATAACCCATGATAGGGAAATGAGTTTCATAAAAATATAACCCATGAAAAAGAAACTAGTTTCATAAATATCATTCCATCAAAACATAAACCATTAAGAGAATAATATGAATAGAACATTTGGATCATTTCTCAGAAAGGAATTATTAACATCAAAGGACATCATATTAGATGGAAAATGATTTAGAAATATCTTTTAAAAACATATTTTGAGGAAAATATCCTTTCTTATTTGAAAAAGTATTTTAAAGAATAAAACCTTTTGAAAACCATTTTCTTTGAAAATATTTTAAAAAATTATAAATAAGGATTGAAATAATTATTAAATTCTTTTTCCTTGAAAACTTATAAAAGAATCTTGAAAATATTTTGAAAACCATTTTGTAACACCCCAAGATTTCATAGTGTGTTATTTCATCAAAATAATTCAATAACTTGCACTACACGCAACACCGAGTTCAATCACACCATGAATTACAAAAAAAGCCATTCAAAAGAGGTTATGAATAGTATTATCTAAATTTTAAACTTTATATAATCCTTATAATTTTAGAATCCATATTATGAGTTTCTTAGATATAATGCAAGAACAAATTCATTTTCAGTATTGCACTTTTATCAACTTTTAATAGTGAACCCTTTTTAAATACAATATTTTAAACTTTTTGACTAAATGGGGACATCAAAAATTTAAAATGAAACATCCCAAGCTTCCACGGTACACATTCTTTGAATAATGTAATAGCGTGTGTTGTACGCAACACCGAGTTCTAACACACCATAACTAATCAAACTAGCCGTTATGAATAGTAATACCTAATTTTTGAAATTATATATATTTTATATTTCAAAATGGACTTCATTTTTGGATTTGGAATATTGAAATTAGCCTAGGGTGAAATTTTGGTACTTTTCGGATAACTTTTATATTTTGATGAATAGTGAAAATTACTAAATTTTAATTAAAAACAACTTTTTTAATCAAAATAATTAATAGTGATAAATTGTGAATTTGAGTGGTTTTAAAGTATATTTAGAATATATTTTTACCATTTAATATAATGTTGGTCATTGGACATAATTTTACAATTAAACCGAACATAAACAAGTGTCAATCTTTTTATAGTTATTATCTCTTAAAAACACGCTTTTTGTTTGGACAGCGGGAATTAATTTTAAATTAATTTCTGCCACTTCTGTGTTTTGAATTTAGGAAAATGGATTCCATATTTGGAATCAGGATGTTCAAATTGTGTAAATAGGTAACTTTTATTTTTAGACATTTTGAATAGTTACTGTGGTAAATATTTTATTTACCATGGTTAAAGGGTAAATCCGGTAAATAAGGGTTAAAAAATAATATTATAATAATACAAAATTACCCTAAAACGTGTCCTAACCTTATTGGTGGACACATACCCGACCATGGGAATCCTTGGGTCAATTTGGGGACCCCTTGGAGCCACTTTTATGTGGTAGGGACACATTATATTAATAAAGTTAAAATAAAAATAAAAATGGCATAAGCTTACATCTTTTAGAAGAACAATTTTTACATAGGGTTATACATGTTGGATTTTCGATTATAAATATTCATTAGAAAGATAAAAAGATTTCCTACATGATAATATTTTATTTATAATTTTTAGACATCAAATAAGTTAAATTATTAATGACACAATAATGATGCAATGTTTACCTCATTAATAAATCATTGAAATAAATAATATTATAATGATTAAAATATTATCTAAAACCTGTCCAATTCTTATTGTTTGATGTTATTTAGAATATGAGTCATCTTATCGTTGACCTCAATGATTTTTGGACCATTATAAACCGAATATAATTATATTATAAAGTAATACTTTCACTCTTTCCTAAAGAGCCCCTCCTCTCCCTTATAAAAGGAGACCACTTCTACTCATTCCTCACACCTCTCAAGCCACTTGGCTAGTCCAAACTCTGCCCAACTAAGCTCCCCACATCCCTCTCCTCCTCCTTGAAGCTTCCCCTTAGGCAGAAAGCATTTCAACAAGTCCTTTGGTTCTAACCAAAGTGAGTTACCTAAATTAAAGGTAACGTTTTCTCTTAAATTATTTTCATTTATTTTGCTTCTCCAACCCCCAAACTCTTTTTATTTCCTTTCTTTTGTAACAACACCAGTATCCTCAATATACTATGATGTTGTTATAATATGGATTCAAACTACACATACACACAACTCCATCTAATGGATGATGAACATAATGTTTCTGTGGATGACAAACTAACGCCTCACGAAACGATGATTGTTCAAATACATCTTACCGCCTCTCATGGTGGCCATTATGATGGCACTGTAATTAAATATGATATTAATGATATATATTTTATATATAAGCTTCTGTAATTCCATTTTATTTCATACCATTATTCGTTTCATGTTGTATATACATACGATAATTTCATTTGAGGAAGTGCGGACTACCGCCCCCTTAAAATGATATGACTCGTTCATACCACACATGGAACGTATAAAGGATGGTGTTAATGAACTTAAGTAACATGTATAAAATATTATATTATACTGGAATAGTAATATACCTATGTATCATTGGTATTCGATTCTTTTAAAATAAAAATTAAATGGAAGTAGCGTTCGTGCGTACGTACGGACTACCGTCTCCACGAACGCGATGAGATTCATTTTCCATCGTATCCATTCAAGTATAATTATCATTTGATGATTTAAAAATGATGTTTAAAGACTTGATACCATTCCGGATTTGAATAATATACAACTTATCCTTTACAAACATGGCTTATGTAACAAAACATATAAAAGAAAATGAGTAAGTTAACACCCGAAACGACGATAATTTTAAGATATTATTATCAAATCAGTATTAAAAGATCATATATGATATCATATTAATGTATATGATTCTTGTATAATTTAGTAACAATTATTTCACTATTATACAGGAGGTTAACCTACCCCAACAAAGGAAAAGTACAAGGTAAGGGTTATTTCACAACCTCTTCATTATCCAAGGTTGTTTATACGTAATAATCTACTGGGATCTCTTTATCATCCACATCCATGTTTCTTAAAAATGTATTTCAAAACATTTTTACTATTTACTAGAATATGAGTTAAAGTCATTTATACCCTTTTTGACTTTTATAAGTGGTTTATAAAGGAATCTTTCGGTCGTTTTCAAAACAAGGTCCTTTTTAACCTTTTCGACAAAATTAAGGTAAGAATGTTTTTTTTACTTATACGGCGGGTGCGGCTATTTTCCGCCGTTATAAAATCTTCAAAGCTTCCCTTACAAGATTATAAGATTATTTTCAAAGAAAATGTTTTATTTTATATAGATCTTAAATGATTTCAAAATAAAATGAGATATTTCTTTAAAAAGAATTTTGATTTCATCTACGTCAACATCCTTTGATGGATTTTAAGATTATTTGAAGTTGATTTATTATGATACAAAACTTCTATATTGTATTGAAGTTTTTGTGATATGTTTGACTATGGATGTGCTATTTTTATACCGTTCATTGTTTATGGTGAAATTATTGACATTTCGTATGCTAGATTTAATACGAATGTTTATGTTATGTTTAAACCTTTTCATATGGGAATGCATTGGACTTAATAAGTGACGGGTGGAGCCCGCTATAGCTCCTCGATGCATCGGTAGGTCTCATGAGACAAACTAGTGTCTTGGCACAAGGCCTTGACAAAATCTTATTTGTAGTCTTGGCACAAGGCCTTGGCTATGTGGTTATGATAGTCTGGCATTATGCATTTCAACATTATGAAAGTGGTTATTGATTTTTGCATGTGATTATTCGATTAGTAGAATATCCATGTGAGTAACTAAATGGAATTATTTCATTTTTACCTTTTCCATTTTATATTGAAGTTCAAGTTTAAAAGGCTTTTGTTTTAGTAATGCATTGCCTTAAATGTTTATTCTTATTTATGAAAGTTTCCGCTATATTGTTATCCTTACTGGGCATTTGATCTCACCCCTTTTCTATGTTTTATTTTTCCCAGGATGTGAAGAAGTAAGTTATGAATGACCTGCAGGGATTTTATGAGGGGTTAATAGTGTGGATTGTGGAGACATTATGTTGTTGTATTAGTTTTTCATTTTATGATGTAATGTAAAACTTATGAATATATCTAGTGTTTCCAAGGCTACTAAACCAATCGGTCTTTCGAGATTTGATCTTTCTTGTGATCATGCCAATGTTATGTAATAATGCACCGACTCTGGGTAACTGGTGTCGGGGCGTTACAGTTGGTATCAGAGGAAGTTTAGTACAAACCTTGGAAGCTAGATTTAGATAAACTCTGATTAGAGCACGTAGACCTAAGATGAACTTTGAGGATTAGTATAGAAGAACTTCCTAGAATTTTGGTATTGTAGAGATTTTGTGAGTTTTCCAAGCAATACATCTCTGTCTGGATACGAGCAGGTAGAGGCGGCTCTGGCACAGTTGTACCTAGGGGTAAAACCCGAAAACACCGCTTTGAGCTAGACTCGAACGGGAACTGGTGCACGACAACGGGCCTTGCTGCACTCTTGGTTACGACACTCCCGGGGGATATGCTTAGGATAACTCTCATTTTCTTTACAAATCATTATGAAGGGTTTATGAGTATACACTTCCTCAAAGAAAACATTTTTATGATTATGGATTATATCCATAAATAGTTCAATTTATGTTAAGTGTTTTATAAGTATGGGATTATGTATTTTGATTCATAAACTGATCTAGTGTATGCCATTGTTTAGAAATGGCGCCCAGTAGAAGGAATGAGAACTCCAGAAATGCACATGATCCAAAGAGAAGGAAGGATCATATCTTTCATGGTCTTAAGCTATAATTTATAAGAGAAATAGTCTCCCATGTATTATCATCATATGAAGAAATAATATCACGTGTTGATAAGATAAGTAAAGAGTTTACTGAGTCCTATGGCTTTGAAGGGAAGCAAGAGAAGAAAAGGATGGAAGAGAGAAAGATGGATAAAGGGAAGAGGGAAAAGAAGAATTTTCCCATATGTGGTAACTGTGGAAAGAAACACCCTGGAACTTGCCTGAAAGGAATGGGAGTTTGTTATAAGTGTGGAGGAAAAGGGCACAAAGTACGTGACTGCAAGGGTAAGAAAATGGTTTCAAATGTACAATGCTTCATTTGCAAGGAGTTTGGACACTACAAGAACCTATGTCCCAGTCATCAGACTATGCCACAAATGATGTTATTGGATAATAATCAAGTTATGATACTACCACAGATGAAGAGGAATGATTAGAGTTCTTATGTTGATTATGTCAATTGAGTGTTGTATCAACAATGTACTTGTTATAATAATTATGGAGTATAGAAGGATTGTACTGCAGTACTATTTCATTAAGGACTTGAGATTGTGTGGAACAAAGAAAAGTGACTCAATAGCAGGATAAATTTTTGAGAGAATGATAAACCATAATATAGTTCTGATACCGAGGTAGTGATTTTCGAATAATACATGATTATTTTGGAAAAATTATATTGGATATTCATGACTACCTTGGAACTGATTAATGATTTGTATATTCCATCATTGTTGGGGTTTAAAACATTTTTGGATTGATGAAGTATATCCAGCATTCTATATGGAATAAGGGAGCATAAAATGTAATCAATAAGGAATATGGTAATTTAGGATGTTTCAGTGTATTAAAAGAATACATGATGAAGGTATTCATATGCTATTACGGGGTAAAAAGGATCTACATTGTGTTTACCTTCCTTATAAATGTTGGAATGTGAATTTGGACAGAAGTATTTTGGATAGTTCTAGTTTGGATTATTTTGGATTGCCATAAAAGGACAACCCGGAGGTCGGGCGGCAACCTGTCACGTCCGGCAAGGCTGCGAGACTTGAACCCGTAACTGAAGGGAGACAAGGGTGTATCACCTACCACTGACCCACGGGATGTACTGGATTAAATAATGTAGTTTTTATTAAAAGATCTTGTAGATGAATTATAAATTCGTTTATTTTGGAAACCTATACGAAGAGTGTAAATAGAATTTTTTTACATTCTATTATCTTTTAGAGTGGAAGATGAGTTTGTGGTAGAAATTTATTAATGGATAAAACTCAAATTATAAAGTAAGTATATCTCTTTATGATCTTAGCCAATCTCATAAATAAATTCCTCAATATTAAGAAAAGCAACTTAGAACAAAAATGTTTTCCTAGATGGTACCTTAAATCATCACTAATTTATGGCTTTGGGATTGTTGGCCTTTTCATAGCCATGTTCTCTACCACTCTCCATCAGATAATTGATGGTTAGATTTTTCTTCCATATCCATATTTTCCTACATGGAACCCTAGTATGTGTTATTTTCGGTAATCTTCATACGTTCGACTCTTTATTTTAAATAGAGGCCTCATTAATTCATTTTTCGATGTGGGATTTCAACTAAGATATTTTGAAACGTCAAAAATGTGTTATCCTAATACCCTATGTTTTGTTGAACCGATGGTATTTCAAATCATCATAGATTGATGAATTTAAGGACCTCAATTTTATACTTGTTTGTGATTGATGACCTCAATCACTACCTATAAATATTTACGTTTTTCCTCCAATTATATGTCTCTAATTTCCACCAATGTTCTCCTAATCGAGATCATAATTTGGTGGTGACCCTTTCATTTCTCTTTTCCTCATATTAAGACTAAATTTTAGTAACCCAATTTCCGATGTGGGTTTTCCCACAAATATATTTTCTATTTTCAACCTTTTATTTTCGAAGAACAATTTCAAATTGCGAGGACGCAATTTATTGAAGGAGGGGAGAATGTAACACCCCAAGATTTCATAGTGTGTTATTTCATCAAAATAATTCAATAACTTGCACTACACGCAACACCGAGTTCAATCACACCATGACTTACAAAAAAAGCCATTCAAAAGAGGTTATGAATAGTATTATCTAAATTTTAAACTTTATATAATCCTTATAATTTTAGAATCCATATTATGAGTTTCTTAGATATAATGCAAGAACAAATTCATTTTCAGTATTGCACTTTTATCAACTTTTAATAGTGAACCCTTTTTAAATACAATATTTTAAACTTTTTGACTAAATGGGGACATCAAAAATTTAAAATGAAACATCCCAAGCTTCCACGGTACACTTTCTTTGAATAATGTAATAGCGTGTGTTGTACGCAACACCGAGTTCTAACACACCATAACTAATCAAACTAGCCGTTATGAATAGTAATACCTACTTTTTGAAATTATATATATTTTATATTTCAAAATGGACTTCATTTTTGGATTCGGAATATTGAAATTAGCCTAGGGTGAAATTTTGGTACTTTTCGGATAACTTTTATATTTTGATGAATAGTGAAAATTACTAAATTTTAATTAAAAACAACTTTTTTAATCAAAATAATTAATAGTGATAAATTGTGAATTTGAGTGGTTTTAAAGTATATTTAGAATATATTTTTACCATTTAATATAATGTTGGTCATTGGACATAATTTTACAATTAAACCGAACATAAACAAGTGTCAATCTTTTTATAGTTATTATCTCTTAAAAACACGCTTTTTGTTTTGACAGCGGGAATTAATTTTAAATTAATTTCTGCCACTTATGTGTTTTGAATTTAGGAAAATGGATTCCATATTTGGAATCAGTATGTTCAAATTGTGTAAATTGGTAACTTTTATTTTTAGACATTTTGAATAGTTACTGTGGTAAATATTTTATTTACCATGGTTAAAGGGTAAATCCGGTAAATAAGGGTTAAAAAATAATATTATAATAATACCAAATTACCCTAAAACGTGTCCTAACCTTATTGGTGGACACATACCCGACCATGGGCATCCTTGGGTCAATTTGGGGACCCCTTGGAGCCACTTGTATGTGGTAGGGACACATTATATTAATAAAGTTAAAATAAAAATAAAAATGGCATAAGCTTACATCTTTTAGAAGAACAATTTTTACATAGGGTTATACATGTTGGATTTTCGATTATAAATATTAATTAGAAATCTAAAAAGATTTCCTAGATGATAATATTTTATTTATAATTTTTAGACATCAAATAAGTTAAATTATTAATGACACAATAATGATGCAATGTTTACCTCATTAATAAATCATTGAAATAAATAATATTATAATGATTAAAATATTATCTAAAACCTGTCCAATTCTTATTGGTTGATGTTATTTAGAATATGAGTAATCTTATCTTCGACCTCAATGATTTTTGGACCATTATAAACCGAATATAATTATATTATAAAGTAATACTTTCACTCTTTCCTAAAGAGCCCCTCCTCTCCCTTATAAAAGAAGACCACTTCTACTCATTCCTCACACCTCTCAAGCCACTTGGCTAGTCCAAACTCTGCCCAACTAAGCTCCCCACATCCCTCTCCTCCTCCTTTAAGCTTCCCCTTAGGCAGAAAGCATTTCAACAAGTCCTTTGGTTCTAACCAAAGTGAGTTACCTAAATTAAAGGTAACGTTTTCTCTTAAATTATTTTCATTTATTTTGCTTCTCCAACCCCCGAACTCTTTTTATTTCCTTTCTTTTGTAACAACACCAGTATCCTCAATATACTAGGATGTTGTTATAATATGTATTAAAACTACACATACACACAACTCCATCTAATGGATGATGAACATAATGTTTCTGTGGATGGCAAACTAACGCCTCACGAAACGATGATTGTTCAAATACATCTTACCGCCTCTCATGGTGGCCATTATGATGGCACTGTAATTAAATATGATATTAATGATATATATTTTATATATAAGCTTCTTTAATTCCATTTTATTTCATACCATTATTCGTTTCATGTTGTATATACATACGATAATTTCATTTGAGGAAGTGCGGACTACCGCCCCCTTAAAATGATATGACTCGTTCATACCACACATGGAACGTATAAAGGATGGTGTTAATGAACTTAAGTAACATGTATAAAATATTATATTATACTGGAATAGTAATATACCTATGTATCATTGGTATTCGATTCTTTTAAAATAAAAATTAAATGGAAGTAGCGTTCGTGCGTACGTACGGACTACCGTCTCCACGAACGCGATGAGATTCATTTTCCATCGTATCCATTCAAGTATAATTATCATTTGATGATTTAAAAATGATGTTTAAAGACTTGATACCATTATGGATTTGAATAATATACAACTTATCCTTTACAAACATGGCTTATGTAACAAAACATATAAAAGAAAATGAGTAAGTTAACACCCGAAACGATGATAATTTTAAGATATTATTATCAAATCAGTATTAAAAGATCATATATGATATCATATTAATGTATATGATTCTTGTATAATTTAGTAACAATTATTTCACTATTATACAGGAGGTTAACCTACCCCAACAAAGGAAAAGTACAAGGTAAGGGTTATTTCACAACCTCTTCATTATCCAAGGTTGTTTATACGTAATAATCTACTGGGATCTCTTTATCATCCACATCCATGTTTCTTAAAAATGTATTTCAAAACATTTTTACTATTTACTAGAATATGAGTTAAAGTCATTTATACCCTTTTTGACTTTTATAAGTGGTTTATAAAGGAATCTTTCGGTCGTTTTCAAAACAAGGTCCTTTTTAACCTTTTCAACAAAATTAAGGTAAGAATGTTTTTTTACTTATACGGCGGGTGCGGCTATTTTCCGCCGTTATAAAATCTTTAAAGATTCCCTTACAAGCTTATAAGATTATTTTCAAAGAAAATGTTTTATTTTATATGGATCTTAAATGATTTCAAAATAAAATGAGATATTTCTTTAAAAAGAATTTTGATTTCATCTACGTCAACATCCTTTGATGGATTTTACGATTATTTGAAGTTGATTTATTATGATACAAAACTTCTATATTGTATTGAAGTTTTTGTGATATTTTTCACTATGGATGTGCTATTTTTATACCGTTCATTTTTTATGGTGAAATTATTGACATTTCGTATGCTAGATTTAATACGAATGTTTATGTTATGATTAAACCTTTTCATATGGGAATGCATTGGACTTAATAAGTGACGGGTGGAGCCCGCTATAGCTCCTCGATGCATCGGTAGGTCTCATGAGACAAACTAGTGTCTTGGCACAAGGCCTTGACAAAATCTTATTTGTAGTCTTGGCACGAGGCCTTGGCTATGTGGTTATGATAGTCTGGCATTATGCATTCCAACATTATGAAAGTGGTTATTGATTTTTGCATGTGATTATTCGATTAGTAGAATATCCATGTGAGTAACTAAATGGCATTATTTCATTTTTACCTTTGCCATTTTATGTTGAAGTTCAAGTTTAAAAGGCTTTTGTTTTAGTAATGCATTGCCTTAAATGTTTATTCTTATTTATGAAAGTTTCCGCTATATTGTTATCCTTACTGGGCATTTGAGCTCACCCCTTTTCTATGTTTTATTTTTCCCAGGATGTGAAGAAGTAAGTTATGAATGACCTGCAGGGATTTTATGAGGGGTTAATAGTGTGGATTGTGGAGACATTATGTTGTAGTATTAGTTTTTCATTTTATGATGTAATGTAAAACTTATGAATATATCTAGTGTTTCCAAGGCTACTAAACCAATCGGTCTTTCGAGATTTGATCTTTCTTGTGATCATGCCAATGTTATGTAATAATGCACCGACTCTGGGTAACTGGGGTCGGGGCGTTACACATTTTCCTTGAAAACATGAATTTTTTTGAAAATATTTTTCCTTGAAAACTTATAAAAGAATATTGAAAACAATTTAAAAACGATTTTCCTTGAAAACTTATAAAATAATCTTGATAATATTTTGGAAAAAAATTTTCTTAAAAATTTATAAAATAATCTTGAAATTTTTTTGAAAATAATTTTCTTTGAAAACATATAAAATAATATTTTTTTGAAAACCATTTCTTTGAAAATACTTTGAAAACTTATAAAGAAATCCTGAAAACATTTTGAAAACATTTTTCCTTGAAAACTTATAAAAGAAGCTTGAATTTTTTTTAAAAACATTTTCATATGAAAATACATTGAAAAATTATGAATAATGATTGAAAATATTTTTTTATAAAACATGGTTTTGAAAGAACCTCAATTTCCTACCGAAGAGAGAGGTAAAGTTGGAGTTTCTTAAAAACATTTTCTTAATTATTTTAAGTAAAAAAGAGTATAAAAATGGTAATAATAAATTCATACAACATGAATAATCATAGGATAATAAAATTCATGATTATTATTGAAATATGGATCATATTATTTTATCAATGGAAGCATAATCATAAATAATCTTGATAAATGTTGAGATTGTTTCAATTAACTCTTAACAATTTGTAACTTTGAATTATAATCTCCATATAGGAAAATGAAATTTATTGAATCTCAAAATATAATTAAAATAATTAGGTTCATTATATAAGAATTTAAATGGCATTATATAAACCTTATAAAAGAATATAAGTGCATAACATGACATGTGTCTCAAAGAATGAAAATTGAGACAAAATTACTTTACTGATTTAGTAATTTTTGAAACATAAACCCCATGAAAGAAATATCATAAAATAGATTAGTAAATACTGAGAAATTTAATTTTAATAATCATATAATACATACATCAGAAGTAAACAAACCATATATAAGAAATATGTGGTGAACATTGCTCGTGTCTCACGAAAAATAAAAGTGAGATGACAAAACCCTTATTACTTGAGTAACATAGGAAACATGAGATCTATGAAAAAATGGAATAAATTTAAACTCTTAATATTATGTTATATCTTAATTTCATGATATAAAATGTCATAGGGAAGTATATACAACACAAAAAAGAAGTGAGTGGTGAATATGACATGTATCTCATGGAAATAAAAAGGTTAGATGAAATTCCCTTACATTAAGTATTGGCTTTATATATATATATGTACAAACCTATTGTGTAATAAATATAAGTTTATTATAAATCTATCAAAAAAAAATATTATTATATCTAATACCATATATAATTTTTTTATGACTTTATATTATCTTTTTATTAATAACTCTGCGTTAATGTTATATTTCGGTTAATATCAACTTTATTTTTTTTGTATATGTTTTGAATTGTTAATATCAATCCTATTAATTTGATAATGATTTAATTATTTATATAATGTAAAAAATGATATAAATATCACATATACTCCGTATATATGTATTTATAATAATCTATAAAATATATAAATATGAAATGGAATACACCATTTATGGAGATGGTAGGCCGTACATACATATGAATGACGTTTCCGTTTTATTATCGTTTTGAAAGAAATAAAGTAAAATACATATATGTATATATATAATATGATTACATTAGAATTATTATTTCATATATATCATACAATTTCACTAAACCCTTTCTTAATACATTCTACATACAATGTGGACGAATAGCATCGTTTTGAGGAGGAAGTAGTCCACACGTCCACAAAAGAAGTTATCACATTCACACAAAATGGAAATCAAGAAGGTATGTGTTATATTATAATGAATGAAGATTAAATAAATCATAAATATAATATATATTATATAAATATAGAGTTTACATCATAATTCACAACCATGAGAGGTGGTAAAATAAAAATTAACAACATCATTTCACGTGGCGATAGTTGACTGTACATAAGAACAACAAGTTCGTTACACATTTGATAGATTTTGTGTAGGTGTAGGTTTAAACCTTTTAATAAAATCATATCATTATATTTAGGATAATTAGGATATTATTTATTCATGTAATAAGAATAATTGAGGTCGTGGAGAAAGAAAATTAAACAAACGAGCTTGAGGAAGGATGTTACCTCTTCTTTGGGTAACTTCTTTTGGTTTGCACAAAAGGGAATCATTGGTTGGATTTATAACCAAAGGAAGGATTCAACGAGGATGGTAGGGGTTTTGGGAATTGAATTGGGTATAAATTGGCCGAAATTAAGTGGTTTTAGAGGTGTGAATATTGGGGAGATGTGGTGGCCTTTTATAAGAGAGTGATGGTACACACTTGGCATTTTGGAAAACAAGTTTGGTGTACCCAAATTTTTACCTAACAAAATTCTTAAAAAAACCAAAATAATTAATATAAGGTTTATAAATGAAATATTTCCATAAAATGTGTGTTTTAAAAGTTTCTAGGTTATTTTTTCCCTTAAGTTTATGGTTTAGACCCTTGCCAAGCTTAATTTTACCTTAATAACTATAATTAATTTTAATTACTTTCACTAAAATTTTTGTTCAAAAACAAAGTTTATATTATTAGACTCTAAATATTATAATTATTAAAACTATTTTTTATAAATTCAATTCACATAAGTTGAAAAATTATGTTTAATGCTAATCCTCTAGATGTGCTGAGAAAGTCAATTTTTAAAGTGATAATGTTCAAAAGTTTATTAATATTTTATATATAAATTCAACATAAAAATGATTAAAATTACCTAAATTGGATTAATAAATTTATAATTGATATATTTTTACTTTAAAACAAACCTTAAATATAATTTATCAATATAAATAAATTATATAAAAAGAAGTTCTGAATTAAAATTCAGTATTTTCACTATTCACCCAAAAAAATGAAGTTTGTCTAAAAAATCCCAAAATTGTCTCTAAGATAATTTTCACATTATGAACTACAAAATTATGTTTATTTTATCAAATTAATTTTCTAAGAGTGTCTAAAATTATTTTTATTTTTGTTCACAGAAGGACATAAAAACAGTTCATTGGAGAAATTAGTATTTTCAAACATAAAAGGACTTTACCAAAAATTATATTAATATGTTTTATTTATATAAATAAATTGTATATAATATATAAAAATAGTTATTACTATTCATTTGACTAATTTTAACGACTAGGTTATAACTATCTTGTTTAATTAATTATAATAATAAAATAATGTTCCATAGATACTCAGTGTTGTGTGTAATGCAAGCCAAGTCAGTGTTGTGTGTATTGAAAGCTTATCTTGGTGTAGCGTATAAAGAAATAATAACTTGGTGAATTTATTTTACAAAAAATATATTCAGTGTTTACTAAAATGCCAAATATAAATTTTTTTAAATTAATTCAAAAAAAATCACAAAAATCTTGACGTGTTACACCATAGTGAATATTTTATTAGATGCTGAGATCCAGGGTACTGAGAGAGGCCTCATGATTTTTGGCCAAGAGTGGATTGATAATTCTAGTTTAATTGTTTATATGGTGTTGAATATAAATCGTACCATGTTCAGGTTTGTTGTTGGCCATGAGTTTTGAAGTAGTTTTTACTCAGGACCATGGTTTGAGGAGGAGACCCTTGGGATATATTGGATTGGGAATTCGACATGAGTATTGATTTGGTTCTCTACATTATTGGTAGGATACAGTTAGAAAATATTAGGGAGATAATGGGTGATCTATATAAGTTCAACCTCCCTCTTGTTGAGTATTTTTCCTGGCTAGAGTGGCTTCGAGATCATGAGGTGCTGAGGCACACACAAACTGAGTTTTATGTGATGTGGATTCTTTCATGATACCGACACCATGGATGCTCTGTGCTTCTAGTTATGGTATAGAGCTCACATATTTTTCGAGTCTACACTAGGTTCTTAATTCATTCTACATGACTTTTGGGACTAACAATTTCTCTAGTTTTGTCAACCAAGATGTCCCCATCGCTAGTTCAGATCATGATATTAGAGTCCTAGAGCCCAGTATATGCTCTATTTTACATGTAATCCTATGGTTATGATTTGGGGTTAGACATTTGTGCCTATTGCGTTTAGTCATATTGGATCTCCTTTGTAGATTTGGCAGACGTGGCGGTTTCTATGTGGATGGGCGACCTATATGGTGTAAGTCATATGGCGGGGGCTAGAGTGGGGGTATATTTACCTTAGGTGTTAGACTAGAACCTATGACTGAATGTTTTCTCAACCCATATTTTATATAGTTTTTATTTTATTATAGCTATTATTATTTTTCGACTAGGCAGAAAATATCACATATGCATGCACTAGTTATGATAAAATATTATAAGTTCACTATCAAGGGTGAACAATTGAGATTTATTTCTCACGCCTCTACAAGCACCTTGGTGTGATTATAAATTGATGTATACTTTTAGGTTTGAGCATAGGTTTCATGATGGATGGTGTTGAGGCCTAGTGTTTCTTGATTGAGGGAAGATTCTAATGTGGTGTCTCAGGATCAGGCTGCTATTTCTCAATCATCATAGACATTAGGTATGTGGTTTGGATCAGAGTTGGTATTAGAGCCTGATGTATTTATTTTCAATTTTTTTTATTTTTTATGTGTGGTCATACCAGTGAGAAATCATCTGTTGTATGTTTTCATGCTTGTGATTTTTTATGTATGTATACCAAATTTCATTTATTATGACATGATTCTATTTCAATTTATTTATTATATGTAATATGATATTCATCCCTGTGTATGATTTTGGGTTTTTTTCACTTTTATTTCACTTTGATCAGAGGTTATAGTCTCCCCACTGTATCTCTTAGACCCTCACCATTGGTCGCAAACCTATGAAATTTGGGGAGGCATGCATGAGGTCTTATGGTGAGAAGATTGGGTGAAATATCATGTCAACCTGGGATAGTTCATTACAAAATGGTATCAGATCTAATACCTAGCCGGAAGTGTAGATGCACTACCTGCGTTTGAGGTTTGGGGTCCATAATTAGGGCATTTTTATTTAAAGGGGTGGAGAGTGTAACACCCCTAGAAAAATTAGATATAAAAGGATAATTTTTACTAATTATGTCAACAAGGTGAACATTTTTTTAGGTTCCTACCTAATTATAACTCCATAGTTAAGCATACATGGACTAGATTAGTGTTAAGTTGGGTGACCTCTTAGAAAATTTTACAGGGTGTGTGTGAGTGAGTAAAAATCACACTAAAAGAACATGTGTTTCCCTTTGAGGAAAATCATTAGTATGACAAGTGACTTGGGTAATATCGTATAGTTTGCTAAGAAAAAAACTAGGGAATTACAAGAGACCCATGTGGTTAGATTACCAGGTTCATGGCTCAGGGAGGTCAGGTCGTTACAACTCTATGGATCACTTAGTTAGAGAGATCCATCTATGTGGTCCTAGAAATTATAGATAGATGTACCCTATTAAATGGTATACGAATAGTTTGAAAGGGTATGTCAAAAATTCCTTCACCCATAAGGCACTTATTATGATGAGAGTTTGGGATACCAATATTACTACATTGGACATATAGTTAATATATAATTTAATGGATTCCTTAATAATATATTTATATTCTATACAACATTCTCGACAACTTTTATTTTTGACATACCCTTTCAAAATCCGTATATACCATTCAATGGAGAATATCTATCTATAATGTATAGGACCACATAGTTGGATCTCTCTAACTAAGTGAGATATAAATTGAAATATTATTTCAAAAAATGACTGTGGGAAGAACATGTCAAATTCACTTAATATAAAATAAATTTCCTTTTCTATAGCTAGAAAGATTTCTAGGATTATAACTTTATAATATATAGCTTTGAAAAATAAAAAAAGCTTGTTTAATGCATGCTATAATTTTTTAATAATAATGAAATATAAATATACAAGTATTAAACCTCACATCATAGGTTGACATTCATGTTATTTTAGGCCTTTTAACTTTAAATTATCCATTGACATGATATTTTTGATATTTGATGAATACCCCCTATGGATCCTTTACATTATTCAGGAATGTTTCAAAGCTGATATCTTTCTTTCTTGGAAGGAGTGTAGATAGTAAGAGGAAGAAAAGTTTTCCTTTCACCCTTCACTGGTGACAACTCTTTCCTTACCCCCATGTCAATCATGTCCAACATAGCCTTAATATCATCATTTGTTTCTAGGTTAATTAAGTAACATTTAAATGAAATCATAAAATAAATGTTTTATATGTGCATGAAATCAAAAAAATTTATAATGTATAAAAAATTCTAGTATGGTAATTTTAAAAAAAATTGATCACTTTTTCCAGCTGGTTTTCATAAGGTTTAAAAAAAAGGTTTACCAAAAATGAAAATAACATCCTTTACTTTTTCAAAATTTTGATCACCTATGAGTAGAGATGGTGTTTTACCTAATTTTGAATTCCCATCGAATGATGTTTTCCAAGATCAGTATTTATGTCACTGAGGTAAAAATTTGTGTTATCCTAGAAACAAAGTCTTATAGGAATGTTTTAACCAAATCAAGTGTGTACCTTCTTCAAAAATGGGATACCCTAGTATTCCATTAATGATATATCCTGAAAAATTTCCATCAGAAGGAAAGTAATTTATCATACTATAAAACATGTATCTCAATGTGAAATATTCATTTCTATAAGAATCATACAACATAACACCTTAATCAAACATTAATTTCAGATCTTTGATCAATAGATCCAAATAAACATCAATATCATTACATGGTTATTTTGGTCCAAATATAAATAGAGACAACATAATGTATTTGTGCTTCATGGATAACCATAGTGGAAAGTTATAATTTAACAAAATAATTAGTTATATTCTATGAGTGTTACTTTTTACAACAAATGGATTCATTCTATCTATAAATAGTGCAAGGCAAAGGCTTCTTAGATAAATTCCATATTCTGGATACTCGTGATCAATTTTCTTCTACCTGGAAGAGTTGTTTGGGTGAAAAAGTTTCCTATCTTGAATTATTGTATTTTCATGTCACATCAATTAATTTAAAGCCTCTTAAATTACATATAGGTACCTAAACCAAGGAATTATTAAAATGTAACATATAACTCTTGAAGGACTTGATTTATCTTTCTTGTATCAAGATACACCACACTTAGGAAACTTTTTATGTGATTCATGTTCCTTTTGAAATATTATAAAATAATTTGGATAGACATGTATTCTTTTAGATATCATACCCATTAACAACTAGAAGATTCACATATGACCATGGTTTTGGAAATATCTTATTTCCACAGTTTCTTTAAATCATGGATGCTAAAGCCATATCAGTAGTTTTTAGAAATTTCCATGATTTTAACTCTCATAGTAGTCTATGTATATCCATAGTTTAATTCATGTCATTAACTCTATATATCTATAGTTTAACCATGAAAATTATCCCCTAATACTATGGTTAATATTTTAGAAATTAATGGCTTTAGCCACAGTTTTAACCAGGGAATTTTTTGCTACAACAATGGTTTAACTTTGGTAATGGGCCTTAATACCATGGTTAAAATTGTGTCAATTGGAAGCTATAGCCTTGGTTAAAACCATGGATCTATCATCCAGATTCTAGAAAACAATTCATATTTCCATTGTTTAAACCATGTCTATATCCTCTAGATGCCATTAAAAAGGCTTACCCTACAATCTATAGCTACTAGAAATTATATCATCTATCTTCTACAACTTATAGTAAGAACATGGAAGATTTCATAGTATAAAAAAACTATATTTGAACATGAGAATTAAAAAATCCAGTATATAAATAGCTTTCAAGAAGAACAAGAAAAATTTCATATTATAAACAACTTTGTTTTATCTTGAAAAGATTTTTTTCTAGTACAAAAAAAATCCAACAGAGAGATTATATTTCAACAACTTTCCTTAAAAATAAATTCAAAATTTGATAAAAGGAGAAAAAGAAACTCCCTTAATGATGAATATTTTAAAACATTACCAAGATCTAGGTCTGAAATAAATTACATGGAAAAGATCACCCAATTTGATTGAACCCCATAGAGTCCAAATTAGGTGGAGTGGGTTAAAAGAATCATGGAAGTAAAAAATAAATATTGGAAGCACTTTTTTTAGTTTTGACCATCTAGGTTATCCCTATTCATTTTTTATAAGTTAATATATTGAAAAAAATTTATCATGATATTTTATAAAAATAAAACCCAATTGCAAGTTGATAAGTGCTTCTACTAATAGTAATTCCAAGGGTCCTCCACTAAGCACAGTGAGATAATAAAAGATAAAAGTGTGATAATTTTAGGTAAAAATACAAAATTAATATGTACACTATCAATAAAAGATCTATTTTATTTTCATTAAATTTATAATAAAAAAACATGTCAAAGTAACATCTTTATACATTAGAAACTTGACATTAAAATAGATATAGTAAATTAAACTAGTAAAGAAGTAGTTTTTTAAAAACAAACATATAAATAACCCATACAAGTAAAAAAAACATGAATGGAATTGAGCATTTAATCCTAAGATAAAATCAGGGAAAATTTGAAAAATTGAAATGATGGATGCTAAAGGATTTTCAAGAAGTAGCATTATTCAAAGACATCTCTTGAAAATATAAGAAAAAATAAGCAGTATGTAAACTACAATATTTAAATCATTTTAAATGATCTAAACATTTAAGGTAATTTTTAGCATCTGTTAAATTAATATATAATAGTGTACATGTATGTTTTCATTGAAAATTCATATTAATTTTTATGTAAGCACA
The DNA here is from genome assembly GCA_963277665.1 of Viscum album. NCBI lineage: Eukaryota > Viridiplantae > Streptophyta > Magnoliopsida > Santalales > Viscaceae > Viscum > Viscum album. The sequence continues at coordinate 1,680,312,034 of OY728133.1, forward strand.
AAAATGAGCATGTAAATCACTTATTACAGTATGTAGAACAATTTGAACTAGCAATAAAGTACTTATTTATTTAGGGAAATCAAATGAATTTTCAAATTTTTTAGATCAAAATGATTTTAAAAAACATGAACAAAATAATAATAATTTGAAATGCCTACAAAAATGTAAAATAATGTAAAATTAGAAGAAAAATCTCTTGATAATCATCGCTGTCCTCTGAATTTAGACATATAATTTATCCCTTCCAACATAAAAAAAATAATCTGATTCCACCATGAATTTCTTTCAAAAAAAGTAGTTGTAATTTTAAGAACAATAATTAAATTCAATTTAAAATGAAATCAAAACTTAAATTAAAAAAGGTAAGTGGTGAGGTCCCAAAATTAGTCACGTGAAATGTTTGAGTGAGAAGAAGGCATGCTGAATCCATTTATGCACATCCTACTAAAATTATTTCAATGATAAGGATCTAAAATGTATCATATAGGTTTCCATACAATTGTACATCTATAAACTATAACCAAATCATGAAAAACTAATTAGTTTCAAAAAATAAACTTATGTAAAACCCTTTTAAAGCATTGAAACATATAGATCTATTCTAAAAAATAATCAATTTAGATATATAGAAAATAAGTTCATGTTATTAGTGAAATTTAATAATTATTTCCAACAAAAAAAAAGAATTCATCATGCTCATAAATACCATTGTATACCAATAACTTTCATAACCAGTAGTCTTTTAGTTTATTTATTATAGTTTGAGCTCAATAAAATTGATATCAGTTCAAACATAGATAAAAAAATTCATATTACTAATTATTATTATTTATAAAAACAACTTAAAATTAATATAAGAACTCCCCTATGATAATAATGTTTTATCATTTGAATTTATATATAAAAATTTCACCTTTATTCTTGAAAAATCAACCCGATTTATTCCATAAAAGATCCTTAACATCAATCAAAATTTAGCATTAAACACTATCAATTTAAATTTAATGAATGTACAACGAATGTTTAACTAGGGGAATGTGAAAAAAATATAAGCTCCCAAGCCAACTATAGTGATTTCTTAGGATTCCCCTAGTATATGGGGGGGGGGGGTAATCATAGGAGTGTACATTAATTCTCAAATATGTGAATATCAACCTTGTGAAACAAATTTAATAGATTTTTCAAATATTTAATATACATCCTACAATGGCCCAAAGGCCTTCATTATTTATTTATTTTTGTTAATCCACCTTTCAAGGGGTGAGGTGGAACCCTTACAAGTCCCGTAGGTGAAAGTATTACATGGCCTGAAGGCCATAGAGGAATTCATTGCCCGTAGGCTTCAAACATTACATGCAACCTAGACTAACTACTTGGAACTGCTCCTCCCTAGCATCTTCATTGTGAAATCAGCTCTCTATCTTCACATGGATGATTGGCTAGGCTTTCCCATGCATGCATAGTCTTATCCTGATGGCATGTTCTATACCCTCTCATTCTTAAAATCTGTTTAGCGTTTCTCTGGTGTAATCTCCTTGCTCGTCCTCCTTCTGAAGCTTGTTCCTTGTAGGTTGTCTGGTTTGCATCTTCACTAAAGGTGGCCCGAAGGCCTTGAGGTGGCCCGAAGGCCATACTGGCCCAAAGGCCAAGGTGGCCCAAAGGCCTTAATGGACTTTGGGACCAAGTTGGTGGCCCAAAGGCCCAAACGGGAGAATATTCCTAGCTGCTACAATTCCAAACAGTGCATTCTACAGTTCCCACTACAGTTCCTGCTACAGTCTGCGTAGTTCCTGCTACAGTGCCTGGTACAATGACTGCTATAGTACCCGGAAATTAGCCTCCGCCTGGATTTAATCCCAGGTCTCTTGGATGCACTTAAGGATTCCTCACCAACTGGGCTAAGGCTAATGTGCCAAATATTTAATATAGTAATAAAAAAAATAATCACAGACAATTTATAAAGCTCAAGCCCATCAACAACCAAGAAATGAATCCAAGGAGGGATATAATTTAATTTTCTAATTACAACTCATGATTATATTAAAGAACTACAATTTAACATGAAATAATCTCTCTTTAGTATACAACCCTCATTAAATCAACATGAAAGAGTACTCTAAAAGTATATAGGGTATTTTACATTTTACAATAATGTAAGAAATTAATATTTAGACCTACTTACAATAAAAAAAATTATACAATAAACATGTCATAGTAATACCAGCATTGATTTAAACTCAACACTCGATATTTCTTAAAATAGAAAATCAAATTTTCAATAACCAGAATAAACTAATTTACCACAATTGGAATAAACCAATATATAATTTAATAGATTAAACCTAAGTGAGAATCATGATCAAACAAAAATAAAACATGTAAAAAAGGTTTTTTTACAAGAACCAATATGTAAGTAAAATTCTAGATAACATGATCCAATTTTTTTTAATTTTATTACACAATAACATGTGTAAACAAAATATATTTTTATAATTCAAACCTCTGTTAGTGAAACAATTACACCAATAAATAATACTGGAAAACTAAAACCATAGAAGAGGTTTATTATGTAATTTTATTACATAATAACATGTGTAAACGGAATCAATTTTTATTATTCAGACCTCTATTAAAATTAAAAATAAAACTGATTTTGACACAAAGGAAGAGAAATGTATGTATGTTTTTACAATATTAATAAATTGACAATGAATTGTAAATTTAAATATACATAGTATACCGAATAAAGGTTATACATCATTATCATACAAAAAAATTATAAAATTTGAATAACGGATAAATTGAAATTTAATTAAACTGAAAAATCATTGCTGTAAGAGAACTGTACTAGTATAGAAACTTAAAGTGCCTTAATTTTAATATGCATTATGCATTTATATAATCTTAGTATACCATTTTTCATTTCAAAGATGGTTTAATGAACATTCATTGTACTACCTATGAGATCCCATCTTAACTGAAAATTCAAACATAAAAAAATAACAAGGGATATTGTAAGATCCTATATTTTACTTGGTATGAATCTTTTTAAATTTTTCATTAAGGTGGGTTGTTTTTAATTTAATTCATGGCTTAAATTAATTTACAACCTTGAAAATTTACATGCCACAAAAAATAGTTTTTGTCACGTGTTGACATGTCAGAAATGTAGATTACACCCCCTGTAACTGCCTTTTACCACATTTATACATGTCATGAAATTGGATTACACCTTGTGAAATTAGATTACACCATGCATAATTATATTACACATTGTGTAATCTTTATTTTGAAATGGTTTGATGTGATTTCAATCGAAAAAATGGGAAAAACATTATGATTTTTACACGATGTGAAATGAGAATTCCTGTTATGTAATTTTGATAACCAGAAAATTTAAAACACATATCCATCATAGTGTGAACCATTTCACACTAATTTTATTTTCCACAGATGCTTTACGGACCAAAATATTCAACCCAAGACATCCCGCGCACCTCCTCCTTAGACTGAAACTCCCATGTGCACCATAATCTTCTACTGAAGACCCTTTGCACACCTCCCTCTTAGATGTGAGTCTTCTTCCATTGATTTCCTAGTGTCCTTTTTGATCTATAAGTGGTCTACATTAGATCTGAGATATCCACACCTAGATTTTTAATGTATGGCTTCCGATTATTAATCTTTTTCTAAATCCATTTCTAACAAATTACCTATTCTTTGTAAAGAGTTATCTATAAGTGAATTACAATCACAGACATAGGGTTTTGTAATTGCTTCCTCCACTTTTAAGGATTCATATCTAAATCCCATTTTTTGACACATTCATGATTGATTATGATCAATTTGGGGATATTTTTTTGAAATTGTTCTTCATCACCAATCTTGAGGTAGGTGGTTTATGATTCAAATCTCATGATTGTGAATTTTTTTATGAATATAAAATTGTAGATTTGATGGGGGTTTTTGGAAATTGGGGTTCCTAAGTTGAATAAATTAATGTGATCAATTAATAAATTAGGAAATTGGAGGATTTGATTGAATGAAGAATTCTCAGATTTGGGGATAATTAATTAGGAAATTGATTATGATATTTCAGATTTTGAATGTGATAATTAATTATGTAATTAATTATGTAACATTTAATTTTAGATTGAGATAATTAATTGATGATTTAATTATGAAATGTCGAGTTTGGGAATTGAGATAATTAATTGATGAATTAATTATGAGTAAGTATTATTACACATGGGACAAGTAGTTTGTATCAGTAAACATGATAAAATCTTGGCATGAGGTTTCAATGAGGGGAGGATTAATGTTGAGGAGTATTATCACTAATGGGACAAGCTGGAAAGCCACTTTCAAGATCTACTCCAAGAGGACCCGAATAAGAAGGTGCATACTCTTTTTTGGAAGCTCTACAAGGTAAGTGACTCTAATAATTTCAGCCCTGTTTTTAATGATTTTTTAATTTCTTATGACGTTTAACTTACTTTGTAGATATGTTTGGGTTTTTTACATTTCTAGAAAAGTGTTTTTTGGAATAAAAATTTAAACTTAGTAGCATTATGTGATGATGTTCTATATGTGATCATGTGGTTAATGTTGATTAACCTTTATAAATGAGATACATGTGATATGTGTGAAATGGTGAATGGTAACATGCTTATTTAACCAACTATTATGAATGGTAACATGATCATTCAAATTTATATTATTAAATGGTGAATGGTAATATGCTCATTCATCCAAGTATTAATATTGGTAACTTGGTCATTCAAATTGTGTGATTAAATGAATTGTAAGATAGTCATTAATTTGTGAAATAAGAATTATAACTTGGTCATTCAAATTGCGTGATTAAATGAATGGTAACATGGTATTTTATTTTTTAAATAAGAATGGTAACATGGTCATTAATTTGTGAAATAAGAATGGTAACATGGAGATTCAAACACATGGTAAACTTTTGGGAAAGATCAGATTATGGCATAGGCCGAAGCAGGTATTGAGGTACAAGAATCTACAAGAACTTTTGGTTTTTATGTGATTAAATGTAGAATATTTAATAATGTGATTAACTTTTTATTTTTAAATTATACTTATTCTTATTACAATTTAAAAAACTGTTGTAGATTGGATTTTTTTAGACACTATTGGTGGTGGCCTTCTGAGTCTTACTCACACTATATTCAGGATGCTTGATTGGTACCCAAATAGAATTTATTATCACATGAAAAATTAAGAGAAAAGGCCATAGGTTAGATTGCTAATTGGTATGGAGATTGGTTGTGGGAACTGGATGTGGTTTAAGACCCAATTGGGAGTCATTAGTATCTTTTATTTTAGTTTCATTTTTAGACACTTGACACTTAAATTAGTATCACATGTTTCCATTTTGGTTGAGTACTGTATTTCCTATCTTGGTTATTCCTGTAAAATTTATACTATTATGATTATATATGCTTATGCAGTTGTTTATTTATGTTCCTATGGTGTATTGTACTGATAAAATAGGTTATAGTCTCACCACAACCGACTTACCAGACCCTCACTACTAGTTGGAATCCTCTAGCATACCAGGAGGCACACTTGAGGTCATGTGGACCACCAAATTAGGGTACCATTGTGTGGAATTTAGGTCAGAATGTCACATATATTTTAATAATGTCAGTTGTAGATAAATGAATAAAATTCAAGAAGAATAATATGATATAAAAAATAAAAGGTATACATAATTTTAATTATGTTAACCATATCCTCCAGCTTCTACAGTTTATGGTAGCACTCATATCCTCAAACTTCCATAAAAAACATTTATCATTTAAATGATTCACATTACCATTAAAAATATATTCAATGAATCATCAAATAATGTTTAACTATTTTATGATAACTTGAAGTGGATGAAATGAAATTATTCTATACAATATCAGTTATTCTAAGTCATTCTAGAAATCACGATGCACCCGTATGACTAGTCATGTTATAGGAATTATGTAACAATAAATTTACATATAACTCTGGTTGTTTTTATGAGATTTATTGCCTAATTCCATCAGTCACTCACTTTCACTTAATAATTCTAGAGATAATATACTAACAAACCCATAAATGTGAATTAGTCAAACTAAACTCAAAGGTAATTTATACATACGAATATATAAGAAATATAATTAAAATAGATAATATAAGAAATCATGGACAACACACTCCTTAGAAATCTATAATATTTAATACTAAGCTTAAAATTATCACTAGAAATCATCATTCAGATTTAAAGGATACTTTCCATTACCTAAAACATCATTCATTAAATTTGTATACACACAAGGTGTTATGTATAGTGAGTGAAAACACAGTCCTTAAAAAAACCACAAAACCTCTATTAACTCAAGGAGTTAATGTGTGAATATATAGATAATATAATAATGCTAAATAGGGTCAATTATATTTAGGGCCAATTATGCCATACCATGGAACTTTATAACTCAACCCACCATAAGCAACCTGTAAGTGACCGTTACCATAGTTCAAACATAACACAACATGGTTAGTGATAAAGATGTCATACATCACTAAAAATAAAACATATTACATAATTTATTTCCCATGAAAACTCTTGTTGTCATTTTATCCCCCCTGCATAGAATGTGAAATCAACATAGAAATACAAATCCATTATCTATATTAAATATCATAATTTATGAAACCCAATGCACCTAAAGAACCTCTAACAAGGTCTCAATATCCCATATTTCATTTCAGGGTTAATTGTCCAATCATTACCCAATTATTCTTCCTATATAACCATTTAAGGATTTATTTCCAACTTTATTACATATAAATTAAACATGTAAAAAACATCTTAACAAACCCTATTAAGGAACATCATCACACATTCTGGTTTAAAATACATTGGACATGCTTTACCCCTTAAAATTAATACCATATTCCTCTTAAACATTTTCCTAGCATTAATAAAACCATTTAAAGCATACCAATCTCACAATTTGGTAAAACAACGTCTCTATATCCCATTTTTCATGTCAAAGTTAATTACCCAATTATTATTCCTATGTAACCATTTAAGGATTCATTTCTAGCCTCATTATATATAAATCTAGTATGTAACTCACACCTAAACAATCCCAACTAATGAACATCACACATTCTTGTTTAATATACATTGGACATGATTTAACCTTTAAAATCAATACCATATTCCTCTTAAAATGTTTTCCTAGCATTTATAAAACCATTTAAATCACTAATACTTCACTTTTGAAAATGCACGAGACTATTCTTATATGTGTTTAACATAAGGTAGGGGTTTATTATTGAAGCTTGTGATTTTGAAAATTACTTCATAAATAATGTCACAGAATGATAATTCCTATGAAAATCAAACAAAACATAAATTGTTGGGGTGATTATTAAATTGAGACCTTGATCAATATATAAAATAGAATAATCAGAGGGAATTATGCATAACTTAGTGAGATAATATTCAAGAACATACATTAAAAACTTGTACATGATTAGAAAATTTCAAATTACTTTCATATTGCGTGTTGCAAGTAGACATAGTTGTTAATATTGCTTACATATTTAGTAAAGGTGACTACATGTATCTGCAAACATAATATGAATATTAAGTAAATGAAATTTCATGAATATTGAATATAAACTACACATTAGATATATGATAATTCATAAATAAGGAAATAAATCTCAATACAAAAAATCCATAGTTATATTAATATTAACTAAAATATATACTACTATGTAAACAAAAAAGTAATTGTAATGTCAGTATATGATAATGCAATTTAAATTTCACTATAAAAATTTATTTAGACAATGATATAAATAGAAACGTAAAATAAAATTTCAGTATAATATAAAATGTAATATAAATTACAATATAAACTATGATATAAATGAAAATATAAATAGCAGATTCAGATCATGATAAAGCATGAAAAATGAAATTATGTTCTGCACCATGAAAAAACATGTATGTTAATATAATTTGTAATATAGATAACATGTACATGATGTAGTTAATGATAATGTCATGCAGAAATTGGTTTCATACACAGAAAATGAGACTTCATGCATATTAAATAAATCAAACTATAATAATAATCAATATAAACTCTTATTCTAGTGCATGGTACTTTATACAGAAATAAACTATTTTGTAGATATGTTAATGAAATTGTTTCATGAATAAACTATAATTCTATCTAAAAAATTATTCTGAATGCATTTGGATAAACTGTATATATATTCAAGAAATAAAATTGAAAGAATATAAAAAAAAATTCATTTTCATGGCATAATACTAAAGACAAATTCACAAGATGGAATGTTTCAAGTTGCAACCATATTTAGTCCATTAATTGAATAATATTAAGTACATTGTTATATTCATGTTTAATTCATTTAAAATTTTATGCATAATCAATTATAAGTGTTATATCCATATAAATTACAATTAACAACATATTTGTTATGATTTATATTACTATAATAATATTGAATACCAATTGTCATGTTCATGCATGAATGATATTCCTTATTGAAAATAAATGAAATATATTCATTATCGACATTTTTGCAGGTCGTTAAATGCCTTTTCAAGAAGAAATTATAAATAATTTTTATAGTGAAAACATTTAGGAGTATTTTTTCACATAATAATAGAAATATTAGAAATAGGAAAAAAATTAAATAACAATGTTCCTGAATGGAATTGATTAAACATCATAAATGTTTGTGTCTTAAAAAATTTATCTGGGAAAGTAATTAAATTATGGTATAAATTTGTGGCCTCAAAAACCATGGATGTGACCATTTGATATTACATACATAGAAACTAAAAGTGCATTAATCTGAAAGTTCATTATACATGTATAGAATTTAAAGTGAATTTAATTGAAATTACCTTGTATATTTATAGAAACATAATATACTGTAAGAAAGGTGTGATTTGCAATATGAAATATGAAGATACAAAACATTAAGTTAGATGTAAATAATGACAAATTAGTATATTAATTTACAAAATTATTAATCTTAAAGTTCATTATATATGTATTGAAACAAATTATAGTGAGTAAACAGATACAATATCGTAATGAAGATGAAAAAAATATTAAATAAGAATTTCATTTTTCAATAAAATGAAATTTTATTGAAATAAACAAGTAATAAACCAAAATTTTGTTACACATGTATATAAATTGAAAGTGAATTACACTAAAATTTTATTATACATGTATAAACTAAAATTCCATTACCAGTGTTTAAAAATTCAAAGTGCATTACTATGAAAGTGTATATTACATGTATAAACTAAAAGTGAATTAAACTAAAAGTGAAATATACATGCATGAAAAAAATGGTCTCCCTTCTTGTGAGAATATGAAAACAAAAAAATGTTCTCCCTTATAAATTTATAGAAAGTCAAATATCTAGAAGAAAAAACCTTATACAAAAAGAAATAATATTAAATTCATCACGACTACTATATTAGTGTATGCAATGAAACCATTTGATCACGTCTTTATAAATTTACAAATAACTAACTACTCAAATAAAATGGGGAGGAAAACACAATTAGAAAAACCAACATGAAAAATAATTTTTATAAAAAAGTGGTAAGTGCGGAGTAATAAAAATATTGAACAATATTTTATTTTCACATTTTGATGAATTATTGTTTCATCTGCATGATTCAAGAGCTTGTCAAATAATTAAAAATAAGAATTGCACTATCCAAATATTAATAATTGAAGATAAAAATAAAAAAAACAGACCCATAGTTTTGAAAATTATTATTTTTTCTTTTATTCACAATAGAAAATAATAATTTAAACCAAGGTATGGTGATTAAATTTCATAGGTAAAAATAGTTCCCTTTTAAATCCTGGCTAATCTTCTACAATAACATTATTATTTTGAAGAAAATTGTTATTAAGAATTTTTATATCATGTATTTGTAATATATTCATAAGGATCACAATATAATGAAAGTATGTAACAATATTTGAAAGGGTAACCATATTAGAAATTATATTTATATAATGAATATGGAAATGAATTATATAAAAAAACCAAGAGTTTTTTGTGATGTAGATACACCTTCTATTAAAGAGGCAATACAAACCTATCAGAATTGTGATTGAGGGGAGGCAAAGGTTTAGGGGAGGTTGGGTGGACGTGTCAGATCTGCATCAAGCCACATCAGAGGAATAAGATCATGGGGATGTGGGGATTCTATGTCTATGTCACTATAACACCCCGAGATTTCATAAAAAGTATTCCTTTTAATTTCATTAATGTCTTGTGTTATACGATACACCAAAAGTAGCTTGCACAACAGGCATCCTTGACTTGCCTTATATTACATGCAATCGCGACCTTCCTCGATAGCGTGTGTTCTGCGCAATATCGGGTTTTACTAAACAACGATATATTATTATAATATTGTTATGAACTAGCCGTTATGAATATTATTAACTAAATTTTGAATTTCATAACATTATTATTCATCTTACACATTCTCTAGAACACGATATAAGAACAAAATAAATATTTCGGGTAAAATAAGTATTTTTCAAAAAATGCAGTTTTGCCGCCTTTTGATGGCGCACCCACTTTAAATTTAGTTTTTGACAAGTTTATAAGTTCAATTTGAAAAAATTTAATTGTTCTTTAGAATCATGATATAATGATTTACTTTGGATAAATTTTTCATATTATTCTGATAACTTTCATATTTTAATGAATAGTAAAAACACGCTATATTTTAATTAAAAACAACTTTTTTCATCACAATACTTTATATGGTTAAATTAGAATATTTAATGTTTTTAAAGTGTAAATAGAATATATTTTTACCATTTAATCCAATGGTAGTCAATGTAATTAATATCACTTTGATATTGAACATAAACGAGTATCAATCTTTTGATATATATTGTTTCTTAAAAATATGCTATTTGTTTTAACAGCGGGATTTAATTATAAAATTAATTAATGAAACTTCTATGTTATGAATTTGGTAAAATAGACTTCATTTTTGAATTCGGAATATTAAATATAGCTTAGGGCGAAATTTTGGCATTGTTCTGAAAAACTTCAATTTTTGATGAATAGTGAAACTACTAAGTGGTAGTTAAAAAAACTGATTTTTTCATAAAACTTAATTTTACCGCTTCTGTGAATGGAATTTCGAAAATCCGAGAGACACGGTTGATGTTAGTAAGTAAAATGTGGTTCAATGAGATGAAAATAATTTTTAGTGAATAGTAACTTTTTACTTTTATTTACCACGGTTAAAAGTAAATTGGGTAATTAAGGGTAAAAATGATATTAATATTACCCTAACACATGTCCTCATTCTATTGGACAAGTGTATCTCAACCAAAAACAACCTTAGGTGTAAAATATTATCATTTAGTCCCACTTGGATTAGATTAGGACATTTATTATTATTTAATTCAAAGAAGAGTTAAAAGAGTTAAAATCAAAGTTTATTTACTAAAACATTTTTAATATAGGGTTATACAAAATATAATTTCGATTGTAAATATTCATTAGAAATATACAAAGATTTCCTACATAATTATATTTTATTTATAATTTTTAGACAATAAATAAATTATATTATTTATGATACAATGATGATGCAGTAATTACCATAATAGTGAACAATTAAAATAATTGATATTATAAATACCCAAATAAATATTATTTGAGACTTTTTATGACTTACACTAATTTTATAGGTTAATATGACATGTTATTGTTGATTTAAGTAACTTGTTTTGAACTTATCATTCTGTTATAAATTTCATAAAAATCATGTACCAAATAGTGTCAAAATTGACATAAATTAGTTTTTAAAACAAATATTATATTATTAATTGTTATTTAATTCCTAAAAATATAAGGTTCGTCAAAATGACTTATATAAGGATATATATATTAATAATAAACAACTTGGGGTTCGTTTGGCTTGTTATGATAAGTTTATTAACCTTATAGTATAAGAACACAAAAGACACGGTAAAAGTAAAATTATTTAAATCAATGTTAAATCTAAATGATAAGGTTAAAATAGGAACCTAAACTTGTCTAAATTCTACTGGATGAGATTATTTCGACAAATCCCCACCTTAGCTTCGAAATAAATCAATTTGGAGCTATTTAAAACCTAATTGTACTTTATAATAAAATAATAGTTTTAGTTATTCCAAAGGGGCCCCTCTCCTCCCTTATAAAAGGGCACCTCCTCCCTCTCTTCCTCACACCTCTCAAGCCATTTGGCTCGTCCAAACTCTGCCCAATTAGGCTCCCTACATCCATCTACTCCTCCTAAAAGCCTTACTTTAGGCAGAAGGAACTTCAAGGAGTCCTTTTGGTTCAAACCAAAGGAAGTTACCAAATTAAAGGTAACATTTTCCCTAAAATTGTTTTCTTTTATTTTACTTCTCCAACCTCTAAAATATTTTTATTTCCTTTCTTTTGTAACAACACCAGTATCCTCAATATACTAGGATGTTGTTATGAGAAGGATTTGAACTACACTTACACACACCTCCATCTAATGGATGAAGAACATAATGTTTCTGTGATGACAAACTAACGCCTCACGAAACGATGATTGTTCGATTTTCTCCTACCACCTCTCATGGTGGCCATTATGATGGCACTGTATTTATATATAATATATATATTATGATTTCCTTATGATTATTTACTTCCCAATTATAATATGCCTTTATGGTTTCCATAGTCGGTAAATACGATAATCTCATTTGAGGAAGTGCGGACTACCGCCCCCTCAAAGTGATGTGATTCGTTAATACCTTATGTGGGATGTATAAATGATGTGGTTAGTAATATTATATATGATATTATACTGTAATTATAATATACCTATGTATCATTATGTTTTAATTCCATTAAAATAGGAAATATAAATGAAAGTAGCGTTCATGCGTACGGCTTACCATCTCCATGAACGGTGCGTTTCATTTCTTACCTCCATATATTATGTACTATTATAAATGTTTGTATATGATGGATATATAATGAATATATATGATATATAATGAATATATATGATATATAAATCATTATTTACATTTTTTAAGTAAGTAAATCATGATATAAGTAATAATAACATCAAGAACAACAAGTTCAAACACGTACGATAAATAAGGCGATTTTACCCAAAACATTGCTTTAACATGAGATTTACAAAAGAACGGGTAATATAAAGTCATAAGTGAACCATATATGATATAATAACAATGAATATGATTCTTTAATAAGTCAATGACATTATTTAAATCATTATACAGGAGGTTCGGATCCATACGAAGCATATCGGACCTAAGGTAAGGGATAATTATTCCAATCTCATTCTTATCCGAGATTGTTTATTTGTAAGTATTTACTGGGGGTTATGTTTATTATCCATGTCCATATGTTCTCAAAATGTTTTCATAAGATGTTTACTTTCCTTCCATGTATGTTTAAAGATATTTTTACCCTTTTCTTACTTTTACCACATCGTATGGAAGGAATCTTTCTTTTGTTTACCATACGAGGTAATTTTTGACTTTTTCGACAAAAGTACAAGAAGATTGTTATTTTTAACTTATACGGCACGAACGGATTTTTACGGTTTTATAAAGCCTTATTTTCATAAAGCTTCCTCAAAAATATTTCATGAATGTATACAACAAAATCTCTTTCTTTTAAAATTTCATGACATTTTGTAAAAAGAAAATGATTTTAAAGAAGAAAGGATATTTTCCTCAAGAATTCATTTCAAGTGTTTTATCAAAACCATTTTCTATCTAAGATGAAAATATTTGATAAGTGTATGTTTCACGTATAATGCCTTTATGATTTACATGGTTTCACTTTTCTTATTATGAAATGATATCCATTTCTTTTATATGGATTATGTGATGATGTGATGATGTTTATGAAACCCATTTTATTTATTGGGTCATTATGAATGATGTATGTTTATGTTGTGGCACAAGTAAGAATGATTTAATTATGAGATGGGTGGGACCTATATCTCCCTCCAATGCATTGGGTAAAGATTTATATATCTCATGAGATAGACATGACTGGAATGGTAGGTTATACCGGTTCAGTGAAATAGGACTGAAACGAGGGTGACTCGGTTCAGAAAGGGACTTTGTCCACTAAGATGGTCTTGGAAGCAATGTCTTGGCTACTATAGAAATCATATCAAGTGCTTAATGTTTTGCCACAATTACAAGATTTCTTCCCATGCTATTTTATCAGGATTAATGTTTCTTTATGATGTATGCCTTACGTACTTCCAAGATTTATGTCTTTGTTCTGATTTTGATGTTTAGATTTTATGTTCAAGTTATTGCATTCAAATGTTTATGGATTGTTTTATGTTCTCTATGCTTACTCTTACTAAGCATTTGAGCTCACCCTTTTATATGTTTTCTTTTCCCCAGGATATAAAGAAAGGTTTTAGGTAAGAAAAAAAGGGGAAGATCTTTAAGGGAGATGTCGAAGATCTTTCACCACGATTAGAAGATTATGTTCCAAGTTTCCAAAGACACTAAACTATTAAGGTCCTTGTGTGTCTGTTTTTGTTATGTAATAAGTATTCAGCAAGAGTAATGTAATGTTCATGTACGTCAAGCTTCGGGTCTCTACAGTTGGTGTCAGAGGAAAGGTTTAGTCAACCTTTGGAAACTAGGATGCAAGAACTTATGTGAGATCGCGAGAACTTTAGTGAGATCCCAAGAGATATTTCAAAGGTATGTCTAGGGATGTCCCTAAGGTTTAGTAATGTCCCTAAGGATAAGTATACGTATAGGATATAGTTCTAGAACTAAGGTAACGATCTTTGAATTTAACCTAAGATGTTAGATATTGAAGGTACTCCCCCGTTATTATGTTGTTTTGCCTATTATGATTTTGGTATCTCACACTATTTTTTTTATGGGTTTTAGAAAATGGCTGGAAACAGGAAGATTCATGATAACAGAGAATATGATGGACAATGAAATGATATTATTCATGATCGAGCAAATGAAATGGGATTTGGAAGGCAAAACATCATTATTATGCTGAATCAGCAATCTCATAATATGATCAATAAAGTAAAATTTGGTAAGTTTCCTGACTCGGCTAATAAGAGAAATATGGAGTTTCATGATGATCATAGAGGAAAGAAAGTTCAATTTCCCCTATGTAAATCATGTGGGAAGAGGCATCAAGGAGAATGTTTCAAAGGAACTGGAATATGCTTTGAGTGTGGACAAGAAGGACACAAAGCCAGTAAGTGAAAAAGAAAAGGTTTAGTTAACAGCATGGACAAGGATAATGGTATTGCTATGACATCAACAATGATTAGATGTTTTAAATGTGGAATGTACGGGCATTATGCAAACCAATGCCCTAAGGGAAAGTCTAATGAAGAGAATCAGTATGGTCATATGGGTAGTATTTATATTGATGATGATGAAGAAACTACAAATGATATGTGAGATGAAATAATTGTTGAAGCTCGGTCAATGATTTAAGAATGTAGTGGAATTATTACATGTTTATCAAGTGTAATGTTATATAAGTAATCTCATGGCACTATGGAATAAAGAGACATCTAAGGATTGTTACACTGTTGTCTTTCCTTATGTTTTGAAAGTGTATGATTAATGGTACCAGTAACCATGAAAGGTTATTCAGATACTTTTGGAAATTAGATGATATGCACATAATGAAGGGATAATAAGATAATGAGATATTTGACTGTATTCATGAGCTCATGATTGATATAAGGACTAAGTGATATCATGGTTTGAGTATATAGAATTTTGAGGATTTTGGTATGTGGAATGTGTTAACTTTTAGCTGCATTCACTAAGGTTTAATGGGTATTCATTTTTCAAGAGAATACATGATTAAGGTATTCACATGATTGGAATGTGACCAACAAGATATATGGGGGATAAATTATGGTATTCACATGCTTGGTTGATGAAATTTCAATTAATCGTTTTCTTTATACTATGAGATTGGACCGAAGTATTTTAGATAAGCCTAAGGATTGGAATGGATTATGTTGGACATAAGTTAGTATTAAGGATAGAACTTTTTTTTCGATATTATTGATGGGATGTTATAGTAATGTAGTTTTAGAAAAAAGGACAACCTGCAGGACGGGCGGCAGCCCATCACGTCGGACAAGGCTATGGGAATCGAACCCACAACTAAAGTGCGACAGGCCTTTCTCACATACCACTGGCCTACAGGAAGTCCCTGGTTAGTAGAAACTAGTTTTATTTTATTAAGTGACGTGATAGATGAAGTATAAGTTCATTTTTTCGTATACGATTAACCTCACCATGAATGAACTTATGTATATTTGATAACTTTTGCTAACCTTTTGTTTGAAAAAGATGGAATGACCCATCATTCTATCACATGATCTGCTAACACTTTACGAAAGGAAAATTCAACTTCATTTCTTTAAGGGACGAAGTGGAAATTGTTCAAGGCACGAACAATAGTGAAATTTCACCAAAATTATGTAAGTATTTCTTTTAATTCATCAACTATAGGGAAATGATATTGAAAACCAAAAATGTTGTCCTAGTGCTCTTATATCTGATGAATCAGATGGTACCCTAGATCATCACAAATTTATGGCTTTGTGATTGTTGGATTTTTCATATCCATGTCCTCTACCACTCTCCATCAGAACATGATGGTTAGATTTCTCTTCCATGTCCATATTTTCACCTATGTTATCCTATGTGGATACCCAGTGATTAGTTAACTTGGGTAACCATTATGTTTCATACTTTAGTTTTTAAAGATAAGTTTTGGTATTCCTTTTTACGATGTGGGTTTCTATCAAAGAAACTTTCAAATAGTAAACCATTTATAACCCCGACGAATTTCGAGGGGGAAATTCATTTTAAGGGGGGTAGAATGTAACACCCCGAGATTTTATAAAAAGTATTCTTTTTAATTTCATTAATGTCTTGTGTTGTACGATACACGAAAAGGATCTTTCAAAACAGGCATCCTTGACTTGCCTTGTATTACACGCAATCGCGACCTTCCTCGATAGCGTGTGTTATACGCAATACCGGGTTTTACTAAACAACGATATATTATTATAATATTGTTATGAACTGGCCGTTATGAATAGTATTAACGAAATTTTGAATTTGATAACATTATTATTCATCTTACACATTCTCTAGAACATGGTATAAGAACAAAATAAATTTTTCGGGTAAAATAAGTATTTTTCAAAAAATGCAGTTTTGCCGCCTTTTGATGGCGCACCCACATTAAATTTAGTTTTTGACAAGTTTATAAGTTCAATTTGAAAAAATTTAATTGTTCTTTAGAATCATGATATAAAGATTTACTTTGGATAAATTTTTCATATTATTCTGATAACTTTCATATTTTAATGAATAGTAAAAACACGCTATATTTTAATTAAAAACAACTTTTTTCATCACAATACTTTATATGGTTAAATTAGAATATTTAATGTTTTTAAAGTGTAAATAGAATATATTTTTACCATTTAATCCAATGGTAGTAAATGTAATTAATATCACTTTGAGATTGAACATAAACGAGTATCAATCTTTTGATATATATTGTTTCTTAAAAACACGCTATTTGTTTTAACAGCGGGATTTAATTATAAAATTAATTAATGCAACTTCTATGTTATGAATTTGGTAAAATAGACTTCATTTTTGAATTCGGAATATTAAATATATCTTAGGGCGGAATTTTGGCATTGTTCTGAAAAACTTCAATTTTTGATGAATAGTGAAACTACTAAGTGGTAGTTCAAAAAACTGAATTTTTCATAAAAATTAATTTTACCGCTTCTGTGAATGGAATTTCGAAAATCCAAGAGACACAGTTGATGTTAGTAAGTAAAATGTGGTTCAATGAGATGAAAATAATTTTTGGTGAATAGTAACTTTTTACTTTTATTTACCACGGTTAAAAGTAAATAGGGTAATTAAGGGTAAAAATGATATTAATATTACCCTAACACATGTCCTCATTCTATTGGACAAGTGTATCTCGACCAAAAACAACCCTAGGTGTAAAATATTATCATTTAGGCCCACTTGGATTAGATTAGGACATTTATTATTATTTAATTCAAAGAAGAGTTAAAAGAGTTAAAATCAAAGTTTATTTACTAAAACATTTTAAATATAGGGTTATACATAATATAATTTCGATTGTAAATATTCATTAGAAAGATAAACATATTTTCTACATAATGATATTTTATTTATAATTTTTAGACAATAAATAAATTAATTTATTTATGACACAAAGATGATGCAGTAATTACCATAATAGTGAAAAATTAAAATAATTGATATTATAAATACCCAAATAAATATTATTTGAGACTTTTTATGACTTAGACTAATTTTCTAGGTTAATATGACATGTTAGTGTTGATTTAAGTAACTTGGTTTGAACTTATCATTATGTTATGAATTTCATAAAAATCATGTACCAAATAGTGTCAAAATTGACATAAATTAGTTTTTAAAACAAATATTATATAATTAATTGTTATTTAATTCCTAAAAATCTAAGGTTCGGCCAAATGACTTAAATAAGGATATATATATTAATAATAAACAACTTGGGGTTCTTTTGGCTTGTTATGGTAAGTTTATTAACCTTATAGTATAAGAACACAAGAAGACACAGTAAAAGTAAAATTATTTAACTCAATGTTAAATCTAAATGATAAGGTTAAAATAGGAACCTAAACTTGTCTAAATTCTATTGGATGAGAGGATTTAGACCCATCCCCACCTTAGCTTCGAAATAAATCTATTTTGATCTATTTAAAACCGAATTGGACTTTATAATAAAATAATAGTTTTAGTTATTCCAAAGGTGCCCCTCTCCTCCCTTATAAAAGGGAACCTCCTCCCTCTCTTCCTCACACCTCTCAATCCATTTGTATTGTCCAACCTCTGCCCAATTAGGCTCACTAAATCCATCTCCTCCTCCTAAAAGCCTTAATTTAGGCAGAAGGAACTTCAAGGAGTCCTTTTGGTTCAAACCAAAGGAAGTTACCAAATTAAAGGTAACATTTTCCCTAAAATTGTTTTCTTTTATTTTACTTCTCCAACCTATAAAATATTTTTATTTCCTTTATTTTATAACAACACCAGTATCCTCAATATACTATGATGTTGTTATGAGAAGGATTCGAACTAAACTTACACACACCTCCATCTAAAGGTTGAAGAACATAATGTTTCTGTGATGGCAAACTAACGCCTCACGAAACGATGATTGTTCGATTTTCTCCTACCACCTCTCATGGTGGTAATTATGATGGCACTGTATTTATATATAATATATATATTATTATTTCCTTATGCTTCTTTACTTCCCAATTATAATATGCCTTTATGGTTTCCATAGTCGGTAAATACGATAATCTCATTTGAGGAAGTGCGGACTACCGCCCCCTCAAAGTGATGTGATTCGTTAATACCTTATGTGGGATGTATAAAGGATGTGGTTAGTAATATTATATATGATATTATACTGTAATTATAATATACCTATGTATCATTATGTTTTAATTCCATTAAAATAGGAAATAGAAATGAAAGTAGCGTTCATACGTACGTACGGCTTACCGTCTCCATGAACGGTGCGTTTCATTTCTTACCTCCATATATTATGTACTATTATAAATGTTTGTATATGCTGGATATATAATGAATATATATGATATATAAATCATTATTTACATTTTTTAAGTAAGTAAATCATGATATAAGTAATAATAACATCAAGAACAACGAATCCAAACACGTACGATAAATAAGACGATTTTACCCAAAACATTGCTTTAACATGAGATTTACAAAAGAATGGGTAATATAAAGTCATAAGTGAACCATATATGATATAATAACAATGAATATGATTCTGTAATAAGTCAATGACATTATTTAAATCATTATACAGGAGGTTCGGATCCATACGAAGCATATCGGACCAAAGGTAAGGGATAATTATTCCAATCTCATTCTTATCCGAGATGTTTTATTCGTAAGTATTTACTGGGGGTTATGTTTATTATCCATGTCCATATGTTCTCAAAATGTTTTCATAAGATGTTTACTTTCCTTCCATGTATGTTTAAAGATATTTTTACCCTTTTCTTACTTTTACCACATCGTATAGAAGGAATCTTTCTTTTGTTTACCATACGAGGTACTTTTTGACTTTTTTGACAAAAGTACGAGAAGATTGTTATTTTTAACTTATACTGCACGAACGGATTTTTACGGTTTTATAAAGCCTTATTTTAATAAAGATTCATCAAAAATATTTCATGACTGTTTACAACAAAATCTCTTTCTTTTAAAATTTCATGACATTTTGTAAAAAGAAAATGATTTTAAAGAAGAAAGGATATTTTCCTCAAGAATTCATTTCAAGTGTTTTATCAAAACCATTTTCTATCTAATATGAAAATATTTCATAAGTGTATGTTTCAATTATAATGAATTTATTATTTACATGGTTTCACTTTTCTTATTATGAAATGATATCCATTTCTTTTATATGGATTATGTGATGATGTGATGATGTTTATGAAACCCATTTTATTTATTGGGTCATTATGAATGATGTATGTTTATGTTGTGGAAAAAGTAAGAATGATTTCATTATTAGATGGGTGGGACCTATATCTCCATCCATTGCATTGGGTAAAGATTTATATATCTCCTGAGATAGACAGGACTGAAATGGTAGGTTATACCAGTTCAGTGAAACAGGACTGAAACGAGGGTGACTCAGTTCAGAAAGGGACTTTGTCCACTAAGATGGTCTTGTCAGCAATGCCTTGGCTACTATGGAAATGACATCAAGTACTTAATGTTTTGCCACAATTACAAGATTTCTTCCCATGCTATTTTATCAGGATTAATGTTTCTTTATGATGTATTCCTTACTTACTTCCATGATTTATGTCTTTGTTCTGATTTTGATGTTTAGATTTTATGTTCAAGTTATTGCATTCAAATGTTTATGGATTGTTTTATGTTCTCCATGCTTACTCTTACTGAGCATTTGAGCTCACCCTTTTATATGTTTTCTTTTCCCCAGGATATAAAGAAAGGTTTTAGGTAAGAAGAAAAAGGGGAAGATCTTTAAGGGATATGTCGAAGATCTTTCACCACGATTAGAAGATTATGTTCCAAGTTTCCAAAGACACTAAACTATTACGGTCCTTGTGTGTCTGTTTTTGTTATGTAATAAGTATTCTGCAAAAGTAATGTAATGTTCATGTACGTCAAGCTTCGGGTCTCTACGGTCACGTTGGTAGGGAGGTGGGGAGGATTTGTCAAATACACAGTAATGAGGATGTGGGATGGTTATGTTAGAGTTGCGTTTGATGAAGAGGATTATTTGGTGAAGATATACTGAGGTTGGGTCACGATCGAGAATAAGAGAATTTGGCTGGGATAATCTGCAGAGGTGGGCTTGATCATATAGAGGAGATAAGGTGGTAGGGGTGGGATGTATTTTCAAAGTTTCAAATAAACCACGAAATCAGATAACCTATTGCCATGATTTTAATAAACCATGACAATAGGGAGTTTTTCTAGCTGTGATTGAACATAGAATTCGTTTTGCGTTATATGATCACAAATGAAGCTCATTGTCTTCTAGTAGAATATAATTTAATGGTGTAAGTAGTTCTTTAAAGTTGGTGTCATTACATCTATTTCTATATTTCAAATTATATATGTTCAATAGGATGATGATTCTGTATATTTAGTATAATCAATATATAATGTCATCTTTTCAAATCTCTTTATCTTCTCAAATAGATTTGGATAATTTCAAATTTTATCTTCAACTTTCATTGTCATTTCATAACTATGATTTTCATAATCATTTATACTTGATATCATATCATTGATATGATCTATATCATTATTCACACTTATAATCACATGATATAATCTATAAAATGTAGTTTTATCCAAGTTATTAGCTATATTATGTTATTCCCCATGTTTATTCCAACATTTATAACTTTGTTCTATTCCATGATGGATATTGTGTTCTTACAAATCCTATGGACCAATTCATCTAGAAAAATAATAACATAAACATAAAAAAATTATTTTAGAAGGGTTATATGCACACTCTTTTATAAACTTTGTAAACTATTTAACACTATCCTTTTAGTCCTTTTTCATAGGATTGGCATCCATACATTTTTTTCTATATCCATCTTATTTGGTTTAAATATTCATATTTAAAATATAAAAATAAATACATAGAACGAATGATCTTATAATCCTAACATGATTTTATTTATATATACATACATACAATCATCATATTTGATATAAATTTTAATTTCATTAACATCTTGGTAGAACATATAGAGACAAATAATTATATTAATTCAAAGTATAATTATTATCATTTTTTTATTTCCAGAAGTCACATATCTAAATAATTATATTTTTTGGAATGGATTAATCAAGGGAGATATTTCACTCACTGTTACTATCAATGTGCATAAGAAACCTATTGAATTTTACAATTGGATAAGTATTAGGGTATATATAATAATATTTCATTCTCAAAACATATATCAAAACAAATTTATTATATTTCTCAATGTTTCTATAGTTTCCAAAAAAATATAATCATATCGATTATGGTTATTGAATTTGAAAATTTATGAAGACCCAAATAAATAATGTATTATAAAAAATATTTTTTAGAAGTGTGGAATTTAACTATCTCAATATAACTGGAGACCCAACAAAACACAAGAACAGATTGAATGAATTCTCTATAAACAATCCTAAAGACACCAAGAACCTTCCATTCTAGACTAATAGGGAGTCTATCATGGTATATTTGGAAGAAAGGGAAGTTATGGACACAATCCATAGATGCAGAAGAGAAAAATAACCACTAAGAAACCCAGAATAGTTCACAAAAAACATGAGAAGTATCCACTACCTACCACTACCATCGCAAACCCAATACACCGAAAATACCATAACATAAAACCAAATATGGAATATTCTATAATTTTTAATTATAAATTGATGAATAATTGGTAAATTTGTGGCACTTTAAACCAATAAGAAAACTCATAATGAAACTCTAAGTCATAAAGGATAGGAAATCCTAAAAATTAAAAATTCTAAATTAGATGAGAAGAAAAATAACAAAATGATAAAAACTATCAAATATTGATTACAAAAATCAATAATTTACAAACATACCTTCAATCAAGGGTTGATTTGTACAATAAATTCATCAAGGAATTAGAGTTTTTCTTCTATGATAGATTCAACAATATGAGGCTACCTATATCTATTAGGGATTTTAGAAAGAATAGAAAGTGTTTTGTTAGTGCGAGTAAAAAATAATTGATAAAATATACCTTTATTATCATTAAAATAATTTTCTTATCATTTAGGGTTCTAGATATAGTGTAAGTTCCTATTTGGGTCATGAAAATCTCATATTTTGTTAGATACAATGTATAAACCACAATGTATATGAAAAAATGCCATGAACAAAGAATTAATACAATTAAACTTGACAAAGAATGTCAGAATTGATGAGAGGAAAATTCACATTATATTTAAAATTAATATAATATAATAAAAATAAATGCATTAGTCTTGAGTTCTTTCTTCATTGAAGGTATTGATTATTTGAACCTTTCCCATCTAGTAATTTCATTCTAAAACCTTTTTGAGTTATAACATCATTGTTCCAATGAGGACTAAAAGTAGACCCCCTCTAGAAATGATTCACATATGATTCTTTAATCACAGAATCTCATCGATTATACTCTAGGTGATACCATTTTGGTATATATCATCATGGATTGTTCCCTTGATCACTACGAAGATCCCCTCAGTATTGAAGGATTTTTTATTGGTCTCTTTAGCTTGATAGGGTGGAGTAGAATCTCTCAGACTTGAGAGAAGAAACTCTAGAGAATTCTTTATTCTTGAGAGAGATCTTTAGGGTTTAATGATGTTGTGTGAAATTGTATCTCTCCTATAAAATGATATAATGGGGTGTAAATAGAACACATTCTTAGGTTTAATATTTATTAATTATATAATGGCACCCGAATTATATATTAATCTTATATAATACCTTATTCTATGTAAAACAATAATAATATTACTATTTCATGAAACATGTTAACCTGTGCATTATTAAATATCATTTTTTCGAAAAAAATATTATTTATTTAATGATATTTAACCATCATATGATTCTCATCATCAAACCTGTCTTGGCTCTTTAATTCTCCTCTCATTTATTGAACAATAAATAATAAATATTATTCAATCGATAAGTAAATAAATATTTTATTCATAGTATGGTGAATAAATATTTATTTTAACAATCACAAAAATAATTAATTTAATAAATAAATTAAAAAATATTTATTACCTTTCAAAAACAATAGATAAATAAATATTAAATAATCAAAAAAATTAAATAATTACCTTAAAAATAAACATTTATTTAATATTTGATACTAATAAATCCCAAATAAAAATTACTTCTACATATATAGAATAATATTTAATTCAACTACTAAATTTAAATAATATTTAACTGAGATCAATGGAAACACTTAGTGTGTGACCCTCTAGGCTTCTTTATCATTAGAATTAGACGAGATTAGTTAAAGTCCAAGATTACTTTCTTACAATAGGTTAAGACACCCAAAGAGAAAAATGGTAATTTCATAATATCACAAACCACTTATGAATACTCACTATATAATATAACCCCTTTTTATAGATATCTATAATCAATAAGGTATAAAACTTTGTGTCATCAGCCCATGTGCTTGATTAATATTTCTTTGACTCTATGGAATGTACTCATCAAACACCCTAGAAATAGAATTTATTATATAGTTATATCCCAATAAAAGGGACCAAGATATAAAATTCTATAATGATAGAAGACACAAACCTTTCCTTGAATTATTCATTAATGAAAAATCATTCATGACACACCCAACATACCCAACATCCGATGAATATATGGAATCATTTTTTTCATCAGTATATCTAGGTACATGAGACATGATATACATTAATATTAATTTTAATGTCTAAATACCATTTCACATGCTCACAAATAATAATATTTGATGACATATAAACATCCACAATTCTTATAGGTAGGTATGTCCTTATAACTTAATCTCTTGGATATTACCAAGTGCAGACTTCATGAGGTGAAGTCTCATCCAATAAGAAGTATTGTCACCTAAAAATCAACACACTATCTATACCTTTATTATATTTCATCATAACCATTGGACTTATGTTTAAGAGATATCATTATAGCACCTCAAGGTCCTTATCATAGTTAGGAACAAGTATAACCTTTATTGATGTGATGGATACTCTATGAAATTAACACATTAATTTTATGAATAAGTATAATCAACATGTGATAATACTTTAATAATATTCAACTCATTGAATAAACATGTAATCAAAAGAAAAAAATTTATTAATATCGAATTCTTTGAATACACATGTAATCAAAAGTACAAGGAAATTAGGACCAGGGAACAAAATCCATCATATTTATACATTTACTGAGGCCAACTACTAATCTTATTATTAGTTATTACTTGTTATATACATGATTCTACTAAGTGTAGATATAGTTGTTGAGACTATGATATTTTTTTGTGGTTAGGGTTGTCCTTTCCATATGATGTTTTATTGAATCTACTAGATGCGACCTTACCCTCCTGGAAAAATCCCTCAAGTGGTGATATCCCCAAGAATTTACATTTTATCTTTTTTATAAACATGAAAAATGGATACTACCATAGGAAAATTTTGAACTTTTACTATTTTGGTATATCCTAATAAGCCTTTGTTAAACCACATATTAAGCTACATCAGAAGCTAAAACATACCCATACCATATAGATATGGAATCCACAAGCTATAATAAGAAAGTCTTTCATATTACCTCTACATCACTGAGATTCTAGATCAAATTGATTTGATGAAACACTAGTTTTATATCCTATAATAACTAGTATTACAATTTCCCCATATATGAGGAACTCACCTCGTTATTCTTTCTCAAGTACCATCAAATAGTTTTAACTACAAGTCTATGGAGTTCTCTCAGATCTATTTGATATTTAAATATTATGTTCCATGAGAAAGTGATATAAAATTCTCATACATATCATGGTATATAAGATAGATACCTATCATTTAATCATATGAAATTATATCTATAATAATATCCTTTTATACCCACAAATGTTTTCCGGGAGATATTTCATACCGTGTGACTTAAGAAACAATTCGATCTTGAATTGTTCTATTATTTATTTTTCAATACATGTTCTGCATATATACTATGAATAAATTTATTATCCCATAGATTAATGTTTATAAATATTATTCCATAGAACTATGGTTTATATTTTATTTCATTCTTGGAGAAATTCATTCCTTATTCTTAGTAAGATGGTAAGATTGAACATCAATTTTTTAATATGATATTAACATATTTTTATTGGAAAATTATAGTTCTCCCACTAACCACTTATAGACACATGACACCACTTTATTCCAAATTAATATTCAATTATCACTATGCATGTTTTTATATATAAATTTATTTTTGAAACTTTCAATATTATTGGAATTTATTAACATCCCTTTCCATTTTGGTTATGTCATATATAATTCTTTAAGAGGGTTTTCTTAAGGAAACTAGCTTTTACTTATAATCTCCCAATATAATGATCATAGAAATTTTATATCATAAGTTAAATTCAATATGTATATTTCATGATGATAGGTGAGAAGGTATTTCCATAGACTATGTTTATATACTAACAGCCTTTTGATAACCGTCTATGCTTTATCAGTTCAGGCTTAACCATCCATGTATTATTTCTCTCAAATACTCACCAGCACTATCAAGGAACCCCCAAAATATCGAGCACTAAGATTTTGGTGCATGAAATACATTAATTAATTATCAAATAGACTTGTTAATCTTACCATGTTACTATTTTACAGTTTCCTTAGAATATTCCTCATTCTCAATGAATGAAATATCACTCACATGGTGAATCTAAAACCGCCTCTTAGTTTTAAACATCATACAAAACTTGTGTCTCTGAAAAAAGTCCCCATAATACCCTAATGAATTCTAATGTTCTTATTTAAAATCTTGTGAATATGAAGTATAGACCTCATCAAAGTTTATCCTACTCCCACTATCTCAAAAGAGATATGATACCCTCTTATAGAAATATAGTTGGTTAAAACCTTTTTATTTGTGACTGTTAATATCCTCAGTAGCTATAGAGTAATTAATTGAGATGCACCTTGTGTTTTCCTTGATGTATGTTTAAAAATAATAATAACTTCACAAATGGATCCATTAAACACTTGAGGCATTTCCATAATGGATTGATGTCATATAATTATGATATCTATTATTAAATATAGTCTGAATATGGTTAGTTGTTATTTATAAATCATTTATTATAATTAATTATGTAAGAGATGGTATATATATGACTCTTCATAGATCCACCATGTACCACCATCCAATATAAGGTAATGCGAGTTTAGGAATAAATCCACTATACATTTGAATGATCAAATAATATTGGGTTTAAATACACTATGAAAAACTAACCTAGAGGATCCTATATCTTATACCAAGTATATAAATTATTCATTAAGTATCCCTAAAATCACTTAAATGGATTTCATAAAGTACATACATTCATTTATATCTTCTGCTTGATTATTTCACAAACAATTTTGAACTCATTATATAAGCCCGTTGGCATATGTTTAATTCTAAAGGTTCTTTTTTCTAAAACTTAATAAGTATATTGTTACTATACAAGTGTTTTAGATCATTTAAGACTAGAAAATTTTTAGGATATAAACTTGTCGAGTACTTTTAGTTTTATCTGATAAAGAATTATCTTTCCAAAATTTGGTAGACTTTTATTTTATATCCATCATTCATTGCATGTTTCTATAAAGGATTCAAGTATTACTAAACTATCAATTAAGTATGAAGTACCATAACAAAATTTATTCCATATATGAAATAATATCTCATTATATATAAATATATATTGGGATATTTTTTTGGTAGCACTCAATATAAACTTTAATTAATCCAATTTTGTAATTAGAAGTTGTGTCCTCCTCTTATTTAACCTAGGAATCACGTTTCCTCAATTACTTAGAGAGTTCACCTTACTCCTTATAATGTTAATGTACTTTTTTAGTCCTTGTATAATTATATATATATGTATATACATGTATAAAACATATTTAATACTAAGAAGTACATTTAATGATGAATATTCCTGATGTAGAAGTTTATATGACTTATTATTTAACTCATTGAAATTATTCTTCCATTTTTTTCTTTCCACATGAGAAGAAAATAACCACTTATTCATTATTACTCTTTATATATTTTTTCTCTCCAAAGGATGTTTCAAAATACTCCTTTGGCCTTTGATTAAATATAGTATTTTCAACCTTTTCTTTTATTCTTTTCACCATAAGGGGCAAGTATGCTAGTTCCCACGTGTCCTTATCTTCTTCGTGAAGTATAGTCAAAAGATGTCTGAGTGAATTTTCTATATTATTTATCTGGTATTGAATAAATAAGTATAAACTTGGTGGTAAGAATGAAAAATTGATATCTACAGAAAATTTCTTGTCCAAATGGAAGCCCAACCAAGATAACTGATCAATGTTCTCTAATCTTTTTAAAGCATTATTTATAGATAAGTTCACCTCATTTAGTTTACACTATCATAGTGTAGTGATAATCTCATTTATCTTAATTCTCTCACTTTAATTCTCTAGTGATAGGGTATAGGTAATCATGGTGCAATAATTTATTCTTTATATTTCATCATTATCTTACCATACACAATTTTTTACATGATGAAACAAATATAAGAATCATTTACCATGCACCTCTGTTAGGCATTCTTTTTACTATTACTTGATCACTAAAGTGGATAAAGTGGAATAAGGGATTCCAACAAATAGAAAAAATTCTTCTATAGTAGTGTAGTGTAGAATATCTATTCTTACTGAATGAGATTGGTTCCTATGAAAACATACCCTAAGTTAATGAATAAACACAATGTTTTTGTGATTTCTCATAACTTTTTCTATAATAAATGAAAGAATATCTTAAGTACTTTATATGATTCTCATGTGTTAAATAGTAACTTTATTTTATTAGTATCATACTATTTTATCAAATCCCAATAGACCTCACTATTGCATTTAGAATAACTAATCACATGGACATTATAGTTTTAAGGATCCATATATCCCTTATCATAACACAAGAGAGGTCCTAATCAATTACTCAAAGATATTTAGGTAGGTGGTATTGACAAATACAGGATTGCAACTCCTTGATTCGTTAAGTGGGCCCCCAATCTTGAAATCATAATTCATATTTCCTTAATACCTGAATCTAAATAACAAAAAGTCATTCAAGGGATACTTTTCTTGATGTATATTTGGTTAATATGGATCAAAACCTTCAAAATTAACTCCCCGATAAATTTAAGTGTCCCAATGAAAGTCTTAAAAACACTTAGTTCTATGGTTTCATTCTGAATCAATTAATGGAAGGTTTAGTATGACTTAATATTTGATTAAGGGATTTTGTTTTATTATGAGTAAATTTATTTAAACCCTATCATATAGCCTGTACACTTGTTATACACTATATTTTTTAGTTTAATGTTTCACTTAATTTTATCTTCACATGTCTTGTAAATATTAAGTAAATTTTACATAAGTGATTAACCATGCCTAATAAAATATTTTTACATAATAAATTTATTTTAATTTAATATTTTATGTTAATTCATTAATTTATGTGATAACAATAAAGAATCCATAAAGAAAAATTAAATGTGCATCAAATAGAAATAAAATAAATAAATGAATGATCTGACCCACCTGGACCTTCCTCTATAAGATAAGGGCTGGTGAAAAGTGTTGATAATACATAACTAAGTAGGAGGCCACTAACTAAAGTACCTGTATGCACACACACAACCATCTCTATACCTAAGTGTAGAGAAATTATAATAAAATATGGTAACATCTAGATTAAAGGCCATTCATGTAATAACTTCTATGGAATACAAAAGAGTGCAATAGTGAAATCTTAAATGTAATGGGAAAAATACAAACCCACTTGGAAAAGATATACCAAACTGACAACAACTAGAATAGTAAATAGTTGAGAGTCTGTATCATGATCTCCAAGCCCCAACCACC
Source organism: Viscum album (assembly GCA_963277665.1). Classification (NCBI taxonomy): domain Eukaryota; kingdom Viridiplantae; phylum Streptophyta; class Magnoliopsida; order Santalales; family Viscaceae; genus Viscum; species Viscum album. The sequence continues at coordinate 1,680,342,525 of OY728133.1, forward strand.
GTACATGTTCAATACACCAGAGTATCCCTATGATCATCTAAAATAACTACCATTCTATCCATTATCTGGATAATACATTTCACATACAAGTAAATCTCATGCAAGGGGTATTATAACCCAGCAGAATTTCCCAAAAAACTGAAGAGAGAGGAATAGAATACATGATAGAAGTAGTAAAATCAACCCAAAACAAGAGGGAAATGAAACCAAACAACATAGATATATTTATATACTTATATGCTCATATAAGAAACCCAAAAAATAGAAAAGGGGATATCCATATCATAGCCCAACCCAGGATAATGAGTTTTCTTGTAGTTGTAAAGGTCAATATCATTGATACCCAACATCTCATGTGTCTATTTAAATAATTCATAAGGGACCACACCTCACCACTTCTCCACATCCCAAAAGATTCACAAATCCAAAGGTCCATAATCGATGTCCAACATCATCCAAAACCACATAAGAAACCTTGGGAAGGAGCCCACACCCCGCCACTGCCACATGACATTGTTGAGGGAGCCACAACTCAGAATCATGCATCTCATGTAACCGTATCCAGAAAAGAGTTGAGGGACCCACACCATGCAACTATGCTCCATAGCTGCGGAAGACAAGACTCCCACAGAGGACACCCACACTTCTAGAGCTCAAAGATGGAAGAGTCATGCTCCATAGGAAGAGAAACCACACCCCTATAGCAGTAAGTAGAGTACTAACCCTACCTGTTTGAAGAATATGGAGTACCTGCACCCTAGAGAGATAGAGGATTACTAACCCCATGGATAGAGGACCTACACCCTGGTGTGACTGGGGAGTACTACCTCTACTTGTAAGAAGAGTATGGAGAACCCGAACCCTGGTACAACAGAGCAGTACCATCTCTATGGATAGAGGACCATCACCCTAATGTGAAAGGGGAGTACCTCTTTTGCCTATAAGTAGAGTATAGAGGAACCACACCCTGGAGAAATAGTGGAGTACCATATATATGGATAGAGGTACAAAACCCTAATAAAATAGGGAAGTACCATCTCTATCTGAATAGATAGTGTGAAGGACTCATTCCCTGGTGTGATAGGGGAGTACCATCTCCTTTTGAACTCTTTGACGATCACACCCAATCAATTCCATCATCGAGTGTCACCTAAAGAATAATAACACTTATAACATCTTTAATTATATCTAATAATATAATATGAAGTCCACTATAGTTTTCTACATAGAAAAACACTTAGGATAGGCTACTCATGGGCCAATATCCGAGTTTAAACTAAGGAGATGAAAGAGGTATAAGTTCCTCAAATAAAAGGGGGTAAACGACATGTATGGGTTCTACACAGTAGGTGGTCCTGCTCCAATACCAGGAAATGTTCCTTATAGACATAGCTCAGTGGCCATATAGTACTATACAATGTGCAAGGGAACTACATGTTGTGCCTCACCCTCTTGGGTTGACCCATGTGCTGCTGGCCGCACCTGTGTCCTTCTGGCCATGTTCGTGTACCTGGAAATATACATAGGCTTGTATAGGGATATGTCTCAGCCTAGGTATCTAGCCATGTCTAATCCCATGTACTGGGTTTTTTCCATGTGTCTATCCATTTTTTTGCCCGTGTACTCTTTGAGTACACACTGGGTAGCCAACATCATGTCACATGGTGTGTGGGGGTCCCACACATCGTGTGATACTTATCTCCACCTATAAATCCTAGACACTATATCCATTATAAATTATGTGTGTTATTCTATATTAAATTCTATGTAGTTTGTTTTTTTTTCACAGAAAGATACGTTCTTCACTATGGATCCATGATCCACCATTTTTTTTTGTTATTTTTGGCTGTTGAACTCTCAAAATCCATCAAAATCAAGGGTAACGATGCTATTAATCAATTTCTTGGCTTATAGTGGATGGAAATAAGAATCCAACCACATGAACAAAGACAACAGTTCTACTTAAAGAATCTATCATTACCAATAATCTACATCCTAAATTCTAGATCTATGGAAAACATACCATGCATCCTGCATCGCATAATTAATCATGATCTATCTACAAATTGCCTCACTGATCGCACAACCCCATGAATCTAGGGGATTGATCGTTCTCAAACTCTCCCCGAAAAAGTCTAATCATGACCCATTAGGTGAATGATAAAAAATGTGGATAATGATGAGAGAAAAGCACCATAATAAGGGTGATAATAGTCATTGGACAATCTTTCTTGGCCAAAAAATTCAAAGTGGAGAATCCAGGGTGAGATCATGGCACAAAATAATTAAAATGAATTAAAGTAATTTAACTCATCCATGATCTCATTTGAAGAACATGCAATCACAAAATCAAAAGAAGATAATAAAATATCCATGATCAAATGCTTAATCCTGGGAGGAAATTGAAATTGATGGTCCCTTCCTTGGTTATGGATCATTCATTTGTGAATACCATGTTCACCAATGATATAGAAGATCCGCTGTGTTCTTTTTCTCTCGATCCACCTCGATCAGGTTGTCATTCGTCGTTCGACGATGATCCACCAATGAATAAATCTCTCCTCCTCCTCTAAGATCTATAAAGGGTTATATAGATAACCCCTGTCAAAGCATCACAAGAGGGTATTTATATAGGAATTAATTTTTCTGATTTAGTAAATCTAATAAATAATTTATTTATTTATTTTGATTAAACACACCCACCAATAGTTGCCTCTACTGGATTTCCAGAGACGATTAACCTTAGGTCACTCCTAGGATAGACCCCACACTCTCATTTCAATAGTTTTATTAGATTTTGATTCCAGAACCTATTCTACAAATATTCCACTATTTCTAAATGATTGAATGTGTGTGGTATAATTATATTTAATATTTTTATAATATCAACTATAGACTCATCGGGCCTCAAAATATCATGTCGTCTTAGTGCTTGGGTATGATAATATTTATTAATATATTTTAAATTATTACAAGGAAAAAATAGAGTCTCTATATTTTTTCATCCTTCAAAACTTTTCATCCCTGAAAAGAACAAACTAAAAAAAAGGTCAGGATATCGAGCCTGCATCTGGATCTCCCGCTCCTAGGAGCTCGCTAGCATGCTCCCATGTTTCCACAACACATGAACCAATGGAATAGTCTATCCACATATGACCCTCTCCCACCGATCCTTGATCACCACTAGTTACTCTGCAAAGGTGGATCCATCCTCGATGTCCATCTTGCCACATTCAATAACGTGTATAGGATCATGTAAATATCTCATTAGCTACGATACATGGAATACTTCATGTACTCGCTCCAACTTTGGGGGTAATTCTAGGTGGTAATAAACCTTACAAACCCTATATAGGATACCAAATAGACCAATAAACCTAAAGGATAGCTTACCTCCCTTATCGGATCTCTACAATCCTCATCATGGGGTGGCTCTCAGGAAAACATGGTCTCCTTTCTCAAACTCCAATGGCCAACAATATTGAACTGTATGAAGTTTCTTCCTTCTATGGCCTATTCTCATCCACTCAAGGATCACCTAAACCTTCTCTATCATCACCTACACCATTTCCATCCCAACAAGAGATGCCTCACCAATCCTAGTCCATTATAAGGGTGACCTATGGGGTCTCTCGTATAGATCCTCAAAATTTTTTATGATTATAATAGAGTGGTAACTATCATTATAAGAAACATCTACCAAAGTAAAGTGATCCTCCCAACTCCAAAAAAGTCAAACATGTAAAGCCTCAACATACCCTCCAACACCTGGATAGTATGATTGGTCTTTTCATCCTTCTAGGGGTGAAAAGATACACTCATCCTCAACTAGGTCTCGAATTCCACCTATAGGCCCCTCCATAACCATGAAATGAATTACAAATTACAGTTGGAGATAATCATCAAAGTCACCTCATGAATGTTGATGATCTCTCACACGTACAACCACCAAAAACTCCCCACTTAAATTTACTCCCTGATAGAAAGGAAATGAATTGACTTGAAAATCTAGTCAACTATCACTCAGATGGAATCATGAACCCCCTCATTGTCCACAAAACCCCTATCAAAAAGTAAATGGATATGCCATCCCATTTCCACTATAGGATCTCATGAGGTTACAAAAAACCTATTGGAACCTAGTGCTCAGCCTTCACCTGCTGACATGTGAGACACAGAGGGATGAAATTGGAAACAGTATACCTCATTCCATCCCACCAAAACTAACACTAAAGGTCACTACACATCTTACCTACACTAGAATAGGATGACGTGATTCCCTCCTTTAGAGAATCCATATAGGGAATCTCATGAGGATATCTAGTTATATAGGACCTCATATTCGATGCCTCTAAACTAAGAGGAGTCAATACCATCAACTAAAGGTAATATGAACCCCTCTCCTCTAATAGAGTCATCTATAAAGAATCCAACTTGTCAAACGCCTCCTCTACCAGACGAGAATGATATTTCTTTCCAGGGTCATATTCCACCATGTTGCACTTCCCAAGATTATAGACTATCTCAATGTCATACTCTGGCAGGGAGTCCAACCAACACCTCTATATCAAGTTTATATCTCTACACATGAAGACATACCTAAGAATATGATGGTCTAAGTAAAAAAATAACTCTCCCATATGATAGTGTCTCCTTATTCTCAGAGAGAAGACTACCACTACCAACTCTAATTTGTGAGTCACATAGTTCTCTCATGGGGTATCAACTACCACAACTCATATGAAATCACTTCCTACCTCTACATCAACACGGAACTGAATCTTGTTCTAGAGGAATCTCAATATACTACGTACTCCACACACTCTTTTGGTAGTATCAAAAGATAAGAACTAGTCACCCTTAAACTAAACTCCTCAAAGGATCTCTAACACTTTTCTTTCTAGGTAAACAGATTCCCTTTACATAATAGAATCTTCAAAGGGGTTTCAATCCTAGAGAAGTATTCCATAAACATCATGTAATACCCCACCAAGATAATAAAACTCTACACCTCTGACATTATCTTGAGTGGATCCCAAGAAATCACCAAATAAATCTTCACTTGTTCTAAAACTAATCTTTTTTCAGAAATGACATTCCTCAAAAAGTGAACCTCATAGATTCAGAATTGGAACTTTGAGATTTTACCATAAAGACAGTGCTCTCGAAGCAAATCTAGGACCATCCTCTAGTTCTCTGCATGCTCCTCCAATGATGCATAGTAAATGAGTATGTCGTCAATGAAGACAACCAAAAATAAGTCTAAGTATGTATAGAAGATACAGTTTATCAGATCCATAAACACAGTAGGGAAATTCATCACACCTAAAGGTATAGAAACTAATAGTTTCTGTATCAACATTAGAATGCCAAATTTAGAATGTCAGCCTCAAGAACCCTCAACTGGTGGTAGTTGGACCTAAGATCAATCATTGATAACTATATCATGTCTCACAAATGATCAAATATGCCATCAATCCTAAAAAATGGATACTTTTTCTTTAAAATTTATTGGTTCATGTGACAATAATTAACACAAATCTACAAGATCTCATCCTCCTTTTCCATGAACAGAACCAAATCTTCCCAGGGGGTTGCACTGGGTCAGATGGAACCCTTCTCTAAAAGGTCCCCTAACTAAACCCTTAGATACCAGACTTTAGTATGTGACATCCAATATTCCACAGAAAATATCAGATCATTCCCAAGGTGCATGTTAGTGAAAAACTCTATCTCCCTCTTCATAGGTAGTCTTAAAACATCCTCAGAAAGAGTATCCATATAATCCTACAATATTGAAGGAACCGAGATGCCTGAAGCGAACAATATTCCATGGGATAAAATCTTTAACTGATGGGTGATGGGGAGCATCTTCTTGCTCTCAAGACCCACTCAATCCACCATGATTCTATTTCTTCTAAAAAGGAGAATCTCATCCCATAAATCTGAAGACATCTAACTCATCTGTGGTGATAGTCAATTTGGTCTCGGGTTATGAAAAAATAGTCCATACCCAATATTATTCCATAAGGTATCATATTGATGACCAGAAGGTCACATGAGAAACTCTCTCCACCAAGAGATAGCTCACACTAATGGTAGACAAGTGATATCGATGAAGCATTCCCTCTAGGAACCTCGAGCCAAAGCTATTGGGCTTAAGACTTAACTGGGAGATCCAACGATCACACTAAGAATATGGAGATTAAGGAATGAATTGAAATTATGTATACTATTAATGAATCAAAATTATAATAAAAATATATCAAAAAACTAATAATCTCATGAGTTATTAGGTTATAATCCTCTAAAGCCTGCAACTTCTTGTGGCCCTAACCACCAGCTCCTTTAGCCAGGCATAGATCACCTGGTGGTGGTGGTGGAAGTAGTTCATAATGTCATACACCACCACCAGATCCTCCTCTTAGAGGTCCACCTTCTACTATGCTAGCTCCTCCTCCCGGAGGTCCACACTGACCATGCCTGGGAGAACCCTAATCATGGTCCTACCTCTGCTCGGGTGGTCCATCCCTTTCTACCTGGCCTCCTCATCATGTCAGGTCAAGAAATAAAGTTCCATGTGACCTCACCCATCACATGCCTAACATATCCCCTCTCTGAGATGCATTGGTCCTCTACGTGATCCCTGATCTGAATGACCACTTTCCCGAGTCAAGGAATGGGTATGCCTCCTATGCCTCAACACTTATCTTCTTCAAGCCACTATAGACGAACTAGACTTGGGATGAATATGGACAACCCTAGTCACATGGTGTTCCACCTATAGGGATCTCTTCATCACTAGTGAATTATCTAGAACTCTAGAATATGTGGTAATGTATAGGTGTACCAAACTAGCACAAGTGTCTCTATGGAGACCCTGCTCAAACTTCAATGCCTAGAAGTAACAATCCCGAATCATGCTGAAGGAGTACCGTGTAAGGTCAGTGAACCACCCGACATACTCAACCATAGTAATTCCTTTTTATTGTAGCTCCAAAAGCTCTTGAATCATAACTGAGTACAAGCATGTGGGGTTATACTCTTCACAAAATAGTTACAGCAATTTAGACCATGATAGTGACAACTCATCATGAATCTATATGACTGGACTCTAAAAGGTCTCAAAACATTGATCACCGACTCAAGAAAATCCTCCAATGCTTAGGGATATGGATCATCATGAAAACTTAGGGGCCTCTAACACTAGAAATCATGGGGTGTTCTAATCTTGTGCACATCCTCAGTCTACTATGTTGGCATAATATGCTACTCGATAGGTGGGTGTGTTTCTACCTGCCCGCCTAGAGGAAATATCTCACCAGTTGTCCCCAGAACTGAGGCCTCATCATTCATCAAATCTTCATAATGATCCCCAATCAGTAACCTATCTAGCTTCCTTCACAGAGGAATCTTGAATGTAATCAAGATATACCATGGTTAGATGGGCATATATATTAGGGGATCTAACTCAAGAAGGATAATCAAAGGAATCAATCATATATGATGCATATACCAATGTTCCATGAAACCAATGTCTTGATATACCAAGTCAAAAAGAAGGTAGTCAGAGTCCTAGTTTGTGGATAATCCAATCTCCACACCAACACTAGATTCCCTAGCTTAAAAGTTGTACTCAAGACACTTTGACATCATTTCACTAAATTTACAACCAAACCTCATAAGGGGGAAAACACCAAAAACTATCACAAAGTCAAACCACCTATAATACCACTATGTAATGACCTAACCCATTGGGGCTCACCTAGATGATGGTAGGTCGGGAAAACACATACCTAAGCCCACCTCTATAGGCTAGGTGATGGGTAAAAGCATCGATAAGGCACAACTAAAATGGGAGGTCTATGCCTAAAGTACCTATATGCACACACACAACCATATCCATGTAGAAATGTGAAGGAATAATAATAAAATATATCTAAATCTATAGTAAATACCATGCATGTAATAACTTATAGGTAATACAAAAGAGTGTGATAATGCAATCTGAAATGTAAAGGAAAAAATACATGCCTCCTAATAAAATATGTCCCAACCTAACAAAAAATAGAATAGTAAATAGATGAGATTGTCTGGCTCATGATCTCCAATCCTCAACCACCATATGTAGTAAATGCACCCAAGTATCCCCATTATTCTCAAAAATCACCATCGATTTGTCCGTCATAAACATAAGACATGACATGTGCAGAAAAATCCCTTATAGGGGTATGTTTAAACACACCCAATAGGACGCCCTGAAAAACTGAAGGGGGAGAAATAGAAGACATGATAGAAATAGTCTTATTAACCCAATGAAATAGGGGAAAAACCCAAAAAAATTGATATATATATATATATATATATATTCTCATATAAGAAAACCTGATGAGAGAAAAGGGGATGTCCATCTCACAAACCATCCTAGGATGATGAGTTTGCCTACAACTCCAAAGTTCCATCATCGATGCCCCATATCTTGTGTGTATATACAAAGAATTTATGGGAAGGGACCTCACCTCACCTATGTTCCACAACACGGGAGAGTCACAACTCTAGAAATCCATCATTGATGCCTAGAATCATGGAAAACCACATAAGAAACCCTTGGGAAGTGATCAAATCCCACCACTGTTGATAACCAAAGCCAAGGGAGCCACATCTATGAACTATGAATCTCATGTATACACACTAGGAAAAGAGTGGAGGGTCCCAAACCCTTTAACCACACTCCATAGTCAAGGGATCCATTAGTCCCATAGTGGTCCCACACACCTCTGGATCTTGAAGATGGGGGATTTCCACTCGGTAGGTAGAGAACAAATTCCCTATAGTAGTAAAGGGATTATTGACCCTAATTTTGTGAAGAATATGAGGAAACCATGACCTCGTATAATAGGGGATCATTGACCCCATGAATAGATGACCCACACCCTGGTAGGATAAGTGAGTATTGCCTCTACTTATAAGAAGAGTATGGAGGACCCACACCCTGGTGCGACAGGGGAGTACCATCTCCATAGATAAAGGAACCATGACCTGATGCGATAAGGGAGTAATGACTATTCCTATAAGAATTTTATGAAGGACCCACACCCTTATGTGAAAGGGGATTGTCATATCCATGAATAGAGGACTCACACCCTTGTGCGATAGGGGAACACCATATCTATCTGAACAACGAGGGTGGATGACCCACACTCTAGTATGGCCGAGGAGTATCATCTCCATTTGAACTCTCCAATGACCACACCTGGTCATTTTTATCATCGAGCATCACCTAAAGAATCATCACACTTGGAAAATATCACATCATATCTCAAAAGTCCATGATGAAGACCACTATCACATTCTACATGAAAAAAATATGATAGGCTACTCACGGGCCAAAATATAAGTCAAAATAAAGGATATATGAGAGGTATAAGTTCCTGATAGAAGGGGGGGTCATGACATGTATAGGGTACACACAGTGTGTGGTCCACTCCACTTCAGAGCCATATTCTCCTCTGAACATGAATTTGTGACTATGTAGTACTAATTTACGTGTAAGCATACCACATGATGTGTCTCGGCCTCTTGGGGTCAACCTGTGTGCTTCTAGTCTCACCCATGTCCTTCAGGCCATGCCAGTGTACCTGGCAGTGTACCTAGTCTTGTACAGGATCGTGTCCCAGCCTAGGTACCTGGCCATGTCCAAACCCATGTACCTGGCCATGTCTATGAGTCTAGTTGTGTCCGTGCCCTTATACTCCCAATGTACATGTTAGGCCTCCAGCACCGGGTCACATGGTGTGTGGGGATCCCACACAGTGTGTGATACTTATCACTATCCATAAACCCTATCTATCATATCCATGGTACTACATATCATGTTTTCTTATAGAATACATGTAGTGTAGTTGGGTTTTATTTTAGATAGATAAGTTCTTCACCACAGATCCCATATCTTCTACTTCCATGGTAATTTCTAGTTGTTGACCACTATAAATTTATCAAAATAAAGGGTAATGATGTTGTCCATTGATTTCTTAGTCTTTAGTGGCTAGAAATCAGAATTCAACCACTAGAATAAAGACCATATAGTTTCTCAAATCATCTCTCATTTCTTATAATCGCTGTCCTAGATCCCAAATCTACAAGAAACATCACCCTTACCCCGCATCATGTAATGAATCTCAATCCATCTACAAATTTCCTCCCTGATCTCACAACTACTAGGATTTTGGGGGTTCAATTGCTCTTAAACCCATCCAAAAAAAGTCAAACTATGACCCTATTGTCCAATGATGAAGAATGGGAAGAACAATAGGGGAAATCCCCACAATAAGGGTAATAAAGATCAATGTACAAGATTTATCATCCAATGAATGTAAATAAGGGAATCTATGGTGATATCATCGAACAAAATAATTAAAATGAATTAAAATAATTTAACTCATCTACCTGATCATGTAAAGAACATGCAGTCATAGATTCAAAAGTCAATAATCAAATATCCATGATAAAATGTTCAATCAAGGGAAGGAACCACAATTTAAGAGCCCTAACTTGATTATAGATTGATAATTGGTGAGAAATTCATTCTAGAGTGAAAGGGAAGATGTACTGCATTTGCTATCTCTTAATAAACCTCAATCCAGTCACAGTTCTTTGTTTGATGATGATCTACCAATGAAGACCGCCCTCCCCCTATACTTATATCTTGCAATGGTTATGCAGATAAACTTGGGAAAATCATCATAAGAGGGTATTTATATTGAATTTAATTAGTTTATTTAATAAAAATAATAAATAATTTGTTTATTTATTTTAATTAAACTTACCCGCTAATGGATGCCTCAACTAGACATCTGATATCAACACCTTGGTTAAACCTTTAAGTGTTCAAGGATTGTGTAGTCACACTCAGGGGGGGGGGGGGGGGAGAGGCAAATCAGGTGTGCCCAATTTTACTATTTTTTTAGATTTTAACTCAAACCTCTATCACCTATTAAAATGTGTGGATCATTCATGATATGAAAAATGTAAATGAGACACAACACAAAATATTTTTTGCACGGTTCGATACTAATACCTACATACTTTCCATGTTGGTGAGACCCCCCATCATGGATTATCCACTATAATATTTTTATCAATTACAATTGTTCAGGAAGAAACTAGTTATACACCCCAGTAACTGATGTTCTAGTTGATTTTGGTTATAACCCCCAGCAATCTAACTCTTCCGCCTCAGTTCGTTAGACCCCCAAACTGTTCGACTGGTTAGACCCCCTAGTCTCTAGATTCTCCTCAACAATGGGTTAGACCCACTAGTCACATGATCCTTCTTCTTATTAAAAATAATCCCCAAATAGGATGATTAATTAAAGATCCTCCTCCATGATGTTTCTGGATCAAACTATATCATGTACAATTCAGGTACCTTTTCTCTAACGCGGGTCTTGCTTAGATAATTCTGATCACTGAATATAATCAGCTGTCTCACTAAAAAACTGCTGAAGAAAGAATTATTTATTCTACTAAATATCTGACCTCACTTACAACTAAAAAATAAAGCACACAATTTTTTTTGAATTACTGATAGAAAAAATTTCCCAACTTTAGTCTCAGAACTCTGCATACTGATTAAGAAACAAATGTTTCATGTGAACTTCTTCAAACTTCATGCATGTATATATAACACTACATGGCCTTCTATTTTTATATTTCATGCATACATGTGAATATGATTTAATGCATGTAAGATTTTTTCATATGTATCTTTAATCACACATACTATCCATTTTATTCACTCACAATTCACACACACTTTATCTCCTTGTGCAGACACCTTTTACTCACTCTGAATCATTGCATAATTTTTTCACACTCATTATCCAAACTATTTTTTTCTCAAAATGTGTACATTCAAAAATGTATAGGAATGAATGTATACATGCAAGTGGTGTTTTTCTTATGAATTCTGAACACACTTTCCACTCCTTTTAATACATGCACTGTCTGCCACAAATCTTTCTCACAACAAATAAGTACTCACTCTTACACACACTAACCGCTTGAATAATTCACATGAATATACAATATTCATGAAACCTATCTCTCTAATAAAGTGTGCTTCCTTCACTTGGGGTGTGTTCTCATTTTATCTTATTACATGTAAACAGAAATGGATTTATGCTTGATGCACGAAAGTGCTTCATGACATGCAATGTATGCTTACATTGTTGCATGGTTCATCAAAAATGTTCTCCGCACAAAAAAATGTTATGTAGAACTCAATTAATCCTGAGGATATCTGAGTATGAAAATATCATATCTCATTTCCGTGTATCCTTAAAAAAATAAAATGCTTTTCGAAACCTTCTCCTCACGAAATACTCAACTCACGGTTCTCTGTTTCTCTCTCAAGAAATACAATCAACTCTCAGATGTAATATAAATGACAACAAAAAATGAACCCATACTAGGGTATTTATATGTGACACTCACCAACTTAAAATATTTGAGAATCATGAAAATCCATTCATATTAGAAACTTCAACAATCATGGAGGAGTTGTTGCCTTCAAGTTACATACTGTGAAAATTCACCATATCCAAATCAATCATATTTTCTGTAGCCTTCAAAACATTAGTTCAATATTTATTAAAACATGTAGATGATTCCTTAGGTGATTTCAATAATCATGGAGTTTTTAGAATACCAAAACTATGAACAGAAGGCAGAGTTCGATCTCTACACAATGTAGAAATGGATCTCCCATTGTAGTGGATTCCCAGATAAAGATTTCTAGAGAAGATGAGGTGTGAAAGAGAATGAATGGACCAAATGAATCAACTTAGCCTATCACATGATTAGGGAGCATAGTGATATGATTAATGGACACGATATTTCATAGAATTATCCAACATATATGATGCATTATGTGTTAAAAAAGTGAATCCCACATCAAAACACCCAAAGATCTATTGCCTCCTTATTACACAAGATGCGACGACCATGGTCCGGAATGGATACCGGTCTTGAATCCCCTCATCTACTTGGAACTTCCCCATTCCAAGTGCTCCTCCACTGCCATGAAACCCCACACAGTAGAGCCCTATCATTATTCTGCCTCACATAGGCATGCCCATACACCACCTCAGTTGCAACCGCATGATGGCTAGATTAGGATTAATCTCAACCACCCTTGTAGTAATGCTCACCTTAGTAGGATGTCATGGCTATTTTTTTACTAATTAAAATATAAAAATTTCACCAAATTTATCATAGAAAATAACCAACTCAAATTATTCAATAAAACCAAATCCACCTTTTTCAAAATCATGACTCAATCAAAATTAAAAAAATCTTCATGAAAACTTAATCATTTTTTCCTGGAATCTTTACTTTCTTATTTAAATTATTTTTATAAATAAATTTTCAGCACAATTATACCAATGACACGTGTCATTTTAACTTAAAGACCAGCTCTAAAATTCTCACATTAAGGAATTCATTGAATTTTATTTTTCTTAATTGATTGAAAAAAATTTCAATCCCAACAAATAAATTGACCACTTCAATCCATCACTTTAGATTTGTTTTCAATACCCGATTCATATTAAAATTTAATGATGTCTTCACCCCCTTTTTTGAAATAAAACCAAAGTTAAAAATAAGGGAAGGAATTCACATTTCCAAAATTCAATTTCTGATAATATGTTCTTCTCTCTAGAAAATTATTGTATAATTTACTTATAAGATGGATGGAATCACTACTAGATTTAAAAAGATCTAAAATTAGTCTTCTCCAAGTCTATGTGAAAAATGCTCTACGTAGAAAATAAGAGTGATAAAATTTAACATCAATACTATCAATAAACATCCAACACATGATGCCAATCACTGAATCCAATTATCAAGGGTTGTTCAGAAATGATTTTCAACAAATATTCTAAATACATATCAACAAACAAATTAGAAATATTCAATTGAAATAAAAAATAGATTCCCCTTTAAAATTCAGATTAAACATATGAGAGTGGTCATCATTTTGATAGGATTATGAAAAATTGATAGCTTCAAATAATCAATGCTCCCCCTCAAGGGATGCACCCATATCCTTCAATTCCCTTCATCTTAGTACAAAAGTATTTATAAAGGGGAATAATGATAAACATGTTTGTTCCTTGTAAATAACACACAAGTTGAGAGATTCCTATCAACCTTGTTTTTCCCTTCTTCCATTTAAATTATGATTTGGTAGAGTTCTCCTTCATCTCTTGGGATGTTAGTAGTGTCATATAATGTTTTGAGTCACGACCAATTTTTCCAATCCTTTCACACTTTAGAATTTCAAGGTCATCATTTGTAGATTATTTTTCATTATCATTAGATTCTTTATATGTTACAACTTTCTATTCTTTTTCTCTGATATTCTTTTTATCTTGTTCAAATTGTTTTAGCTTCTCAAAAAATTCATTGCTGACTATATCATTCTTCACTATCTAACTTTTCATCCCATATTCATTATAAGAAATCACACTTGATAAAAAAACTCTGCATTTCTCAGCTTTGTGATCTTCTTGACCACATATGCCACAAACTACATTCAAAAATTAATTTAAGTTCTATATTGACAGTTTAGAGGAAGTCTTGATCACATGATTATTTTTCTAATAATCTAATCTTATCTTCTTAGTATTTCCCCCCCTTGATTCATTCCTCATCCATGGTAGTGAAATATTACACAAGCACAACTAAGATTTATGAACAAACACTCCACTACACCAATAGTATCTTATGGACCTTGTTCTTGTAGTCTCATAGAAATTCATCTTTGAAGATTAAAATTATTGCCTTTTCATATAATACAGATGTATCTAATTAGGAGGAAATCTTCTGACTTAATTAGTATATCGTTTCTTTGTGGGAATTATTTTCTCTTTTTTTATCTCTTGAGCCAGTTAGATTCAGTTTTTTTCTTTCAGACATGCATCAATAGAAACACCAAATGTAAATTGATATTCAATTGATTTGAAATCATCCCTTTTCTCTAAACCCTTCTTCTCAATAACATTAGAAAATTCACCCTTAATCTCAGTAGATTTTTTGAAGTCTTATTTTATATTCTTCAACTCACTTTGAGCTACAAGATAGATAATCTATGTCTTGGATAATTCATCCTCTTTCTCAATAATTCTATCTTCAAAATCATTTACCATATTTTTAAATTTGGCTAATTTCAAATGGTTTTGTTTATTCTCTTCAACAAATGATAATTCTTCCTTGTAAAAATCTTCCTTTCGAGTAGTTTTCAGCTTTTTTTCTAACTCTACTATCCTCTTCTTATTTTCTCTTATCTCATTAATATTAATCTCCTCTTTTTTGACACATTCTTTATTCTCATAATAGATATTTTCAATTTATTTCTTCAATTTTTTTGTTTTCTTTCTTGAGTTTCATATTGTCAACAAGAGTAGCTTATAGATTTTATTTTGACATACATTACAAATCAGTTATTTCATCACCATCATCACCTTCAAATGAGTCCCTAGATTTCTTAGATTTACCCATAAATTAAATTTAATTCTTATAATATCTTCTATATTCTAACTCAGAACTTGATGATGTAAATTCTCTTACATCTCTGTTCATCATATTTTTATTTTTGGAAGTAAACTTATTCGTATGTTTCTTCCAATTCCTTTTTTTGATTTATCTTATCCTCTATATCTTGAGACTCTGATTCATCCCATTTCATTAGACAATTTATGAAAAAATGTCTGATGCCATTACATATGAATCACTTGAGTAGTTTCTTGCCTTTTCCTTCCCATTTCCCCTTTCTTGAAACATCTTTAAATAAGAGAAAAAATTTCACTGTGATACTCATAAACTTCATCATTATCAGAATCACTTGATTCCTCAACTTATACTTCTTTGAACATTCCATTTCATATGGCCTCAAATTCCATTTGTTCTCTTGCCTTTTTCTTGAATACTGACACTTTTCTCATTTTATAAGATATGTGAGTATTATGAAGTTCATACAATGATAGATATTCTCTCTACTATAGTGATGAAATATTTGAGTTAAATCTATTTAGGGAATTTCTCATAAGATTTTTCACAATAGTAGAATCATACAATTTATCTCTAAAACCTTTGATATTTCTAACTATTTCATTCACTCTTGTAAAATAGTTTTTAATACTTCATCATTAGAAATTTTGATATCTTTAAACATGATTCTATAGATTTAAAACTTGGCTTCTCTAACATTAATATTTACTTCATAACTTCTTCTCAGTTTATCCCATATCTTCTTGGCAGTTTGGAGACCCCTTAATTTAGTGAAAAAATTTCTGATAAATCCATCAAGATTGTATTCTAAGCCTTCTCATCAACTTCCAGATTTCTTTTGTTAGCTTGATTCATAGAAAAATCTTCATTAATAATAGGTAAACCCACTTTTGATGTGTGTCTCACTTCCAGGCTAAGGGATGGAAGGTAAGGAAGCATCATATTCCTCCATCTATGATAATTCTCGTCATCAAAAAGTCAAAATTCATCAACTATTCACTAAATTCAAATTATCCATTTCTTAGAAATTATTCTAGATCTACAGAGGGTACCTTGTGCTCTGATACTAATTGAAGTGTCCAAGGGTCATGTATTCACACTGAGAGGGGGGTGAATTATGTTGAGAAATTTTATTGAACACTTTTTTACCTTTTAAATCAATCCCCTTTCACCTATTAAGATTAGTGTATCATGCATGCAATAAAGAATGTAAATGAAACACAAAACATAGTACGTTTACAAGGTTTGGTACTAAGACCCACATCCTTTCCATGTTGGTTAGATCCCCCAACATAGATTATCCACTATAATATTTTTATAAATTTTAATGCTTCAAGAAGTAACTGGTTATACACTATATTAATTGATCTTCTAGTTGATTCTAGTTATACACCCAGCAATCCAACTATTTTTCCTCAGTTTGTTAGAACCCCCCAACCGTTCGACTGGATAGACCCCCCGATCTCTAGAGCCTCTTCAGCTACTAGTTAGAAACTCCATTCACAAGATCCTTATTCTTCTTAAAAATGATCCACATATAGGATGATCAAGTGAAGGTCCTCCTCCATGATCATGCTAGATCAAACCGACTCGTTCAAAATTCAAGTAACTTTTCACTATTTCTAGTCTTTATTATATAATTATAATCACTAAATATAGTTAGCTGTCTCAGTATAAAAATTATCAAGAAATTATTATTTATTCTATTGAAGACCTGTCCTCACTCAACACTAAAAAATCGAACACACAATTTCTTCTGAATCACTTATAGAAAAATTGTCCCATCTTCAGTCAAAAAACTCTGCATACTGATTAAGCTACAAATGTTTCACATGAACTTCTTAAAACTTCATGCATGTATATATAACACCGCATGACCTTCCCTTTTTATTTCTCATGAATGAATGTGAATATGATTTAATGCATGTAAGTGTTTTTCATATGTATGTTTAATCACACACATTTTCCATTTTAGTCACTAACAATTTGACACACACATTATCTTCTGATGCACATACCTTTTACTCACACTAAATACTTGCACAATTTTTTCACACTCATCTTACGAACTATTTGTTTCTCATAGTGTGTATATTCACACATGCATAGGAATTCATGGATACATGCAAGTGGTGTTTGTATTATAGAATCCGAACACAATGTACACTCCATTTAATACATGCACTATCTACCTCAAATATTTCTCACAAAAAATAAGTACTCACACTTTCAAAAACTGACCACTTGAATAATTCACAAGAATATACAGTATTTAGGACTCCACTCTCTTCATTCAAGAGTGATGCCTTCACTTGGGGTGTCTTTTCATTATTTATTCTTACAGGTAAACTTAGATGGATATTGTCTTGATGTGCCCAAGTTCTTCACGATATGTAGTGTATGTTTACACAATTGTGTGGTCAATAAAAAATGGTCTTCACACAAAAAAATACTATGTGGAACTCAATTCATCATGAGGCCATCCGAGTGTGAAAATCACATATCACATTCCTGCAGTCTCCTTCAAAAAATAAAATTCTTCACATAACCTTCTCCTCACAAAATACTCAAATCACAGTTCTCTATTTCTCTCTCAAGAAATACAATCAGCTCTCAAATGTGAGATAAACACCAACAACAAAAGAACCCATTCTTGGGTATTTATAAACAAAGATCATAAAATTATAATATTCAAGAATTATGATGACCCATTCATCTTTTAATCTTCTAGAATCACAGATGATTTGTTGCCTTCAAGTTACATATTGTGAAAAATCACCATCAATGAATAAAAGATATTTTTTCTAGGATTTAAAACATTAGTTCAATATTCCATAAATCATTAGATTATTCCTTAGAGGATTTTTATCATCTTATATTTTTTTAGAATTCAAAAATGATGAACATAAGGTTGATTTAGATCTCTATGAAATGTGGCAGTGGAGCTCCCAATGTACTATACTCCTGGAAGAATCTTTCTAGAGAAGACGAGGTATAAAAGAGAAAGAACAACCTAGATGAATCAACTTAGCTTATCTATTGATCAATGAGCACAACAAGATGATCAATGGCTAGGATATTTCATTGAATAGATCCAAGAGATATGATGCATTCTGCACTATAAAAGTGAATCCCACATCAAAACTCCCCAAGGTTCGCCACCTCTTTATAATACAAGACATGACAACCTCATATTCGGTATCCAGAATGGAT
This sequence comes from Viscum album, assembly GCA_963277665.1. Lineage (NCBI taxonomy): Eukaryota > Viridiplantae > Streptophyta > Magnoliopsida > Santalales > Viscaceae > Viscum > Viscum album. The sequence continues at coordinate 1,680,361,311 of OY728133.1, forward strand.
ACCAATCCCAAATACCCTCATATTCTTAGCACCACCTTGTGCTAGGTTCTTCTTTTCTATCACTCCTTCCCGCACAGTGGTTCCCCACCGCTGCTTTGCCTCATTTAGGCATGCCCATGCACCACCTCAGCAACGACCACATGATGGATGACTTAGGGTTGAGCATAGCTACCCTTGTGGTGCTACTCCCCATAGTTTTCCAGCATGGATAATTTTTTAATTAAGAACAATATAAAAATTTCACCAAATTTATCATATAAAATAGTGAACTTAAATTATTCAATAAAACCAAAGCCACCTTCCTCAAAATCATACCACAATCAAAATTAAAAACCTATTCATGCAAAATAAATATTGTTTTCATGGAATTTTTAATTTATTCTTCAAATAATTATTATAAAAAATGTGTCAACACAATTAGACCAATGAAACATGTATTTTGAACTTAAAGACCCTCTCTAAAATCTTCACATTAAGGAATTCATTGAATTTTATTTTTCTTAAATGATTAACAACAATTTCAATCTCAAAAAATCAGTTGACCACTTCAAACCTCACACTCCTGATTCAATTGTGGTATCATATTTTCAATTCAAGACTCTATTCAAGAGATATTACACTATTCATAAAAAACTATCTCTGTGCGGTATAAATATATTTAATATTTTTATAATATAAATTTCAGGCTCACCGGGACTCGAAAGCTCACACTATCTCAGCACTTCGCACCAAAAATATTTCTTAATATATTTCAAAGTATTACAAGGAAAAAATAGAGTCTCTACATGATCATGATCTTATATAATGGTTAATTTATTTATAGGATGATAAATCAACCTATAACCCTTGGGGAATAACTCCTTGAGCTAGTCTAGGATTGAGTTGCTGCATTACACCAATCCTCTTGGGTTGGTTTCACTCAAATCCATCTTAAACCCCCACCGTGTTCTTTAATACTTCTTATATTACATATGTTTTATACTCACACATGGGTGAGGGAAGATAGAGGATTGGTTTAGGTAAATTTACATAAGACAACCTTACACACACATTACCTACATATTGAAGGAGGTATGGATGGCACATAAACCATAAAATTTTAATTTAATAATACAAAATTACACCAACCATGTAATTAATATTAAATTAAAAGAAACTCAAAACATACATAGTTTACTCTAAGCTCTTGATCAATAACATATTTGAAAAAAATAAACATTTTAAAATAACTGTCTTGCATTCATTTCATTTCATTCTTAATTAAGATAAAACATGCTCAACTTAATCCAATTAATCCATTTTGTATTTTATCCATAAAAACTATGTTAAAGATACCCATCCACTACAATTTTAAAGAAATTAAATTAATTAATTTTATTTACAATTTATTAAGTACATGACTTGTACTTAGAGAAAATATAGTATGTACCTATCTATATTACATGATGAATGACATGGTCCTTGTCGTGTACTATGAACTCACACACCATGTAAGAATTGTAACGCCCCGACCCCAGTTACCCAGAGTCGGTGCATTATTACATAACATTGGCATGATCACAAGAAAGATCAAATCTCGAAAGACCGATTGGTTTAGTAGCCTTAGAAACACTAGATATATTCATAAGTTTTACATTACATCATAAAATGAAAACTACTACAACAACATAATGTTTCCACAGTCCACACTATAATCCCCTCATAATATCCCTGTAGGTCATTCATAACTTACATCTTCACATCCTGGGAAAAATAAAACATAGAAAAGGGGTGAGCTCAAATGCCCAGTAAGGATAACAATATAGCGGAACATTCAAAAATAAGCATAAACATTTAAGGCAATGAATTACTAAAACAAAAGCCTTTTAAACTTGAACTTAAACATAGTATGGCAAAAGTAAAATAAAATAATTCCATTTACTTGTTCACATGGATATTCTACTAATCGAATAATCACATGCAATATCAATAACCACTTTCATAATGTTGGAATGCATAATGCCAGACTATCATAACCACATAGCCAAGGCCTCGTGCCAAGACTATAAATAAAATTTTGCCAAGGCCTTGTGCCAAGACACTAGTTTGTCTCATGAGACCTACCGATGCATCGAGGAGCTATAGCGGGCTCCACCCGTCACATATTAAGTCCAATGCATTCCCATATGAAAAGGTTTAAACATAACATAAACATTCGTATTAAAACTAGCATACAAAATGTCAATAATTTCACCATAAACTATGAATGGTATAAAAATAGCACATCCACAGTCAAACATATCACAAAACCTTCAATACAATATAGAAGTTTTGTATCATAATAAATCAACTTCAAATAAGCGTAAAATCCGTCAAAGGATGTTGACATAGATGAAATCAAAACACTTTTTAGAGAAATATCTCTTTCTATTTTTGAAATCATTTAAGAGCCATATAAAATAAAACATTTTCTTGAAAATGTTCTTATAAGCTTGTAAGGGAAGCTTTTACGATTTTATAACGGCAGAAAATAACCGCACCCGCCGTATAAGTTAAAAAAAACATTCTTATCTTAATTCTGTCGAAAAGGTTAAAAAGCACCTTGTTTGGAAAACGACGGAAATATTCCCTTATAAACCTCTTATAAAAAGTAAAACAAGGGTATAAATGACTTTAACCCATATTCTTTTAAATATTAAAAATGTTTTGAAATACATTTTGAAGAAACATGGACGTGGATGATAATGAGGTCCCAGTAGATAATTATGTATAAACAACCTCGGATGATGAAGAGATTGTGAAATAAATCCTTACCTCGTACTTTTCCTTGGTTGGGGTAGGTTAACCTCCTGTATAATGGTGAAATAATTATTATTAAATTATACAAGAATCATATACATTAATATGATATCATATATGATCTTTTAACATTGCTTTATTAATAATATCTTAGTATTATCGTCGTTTCGGGTGATAATCGATTCGTTCTTCTTAAATGTTTGGTTGCGTAAGACATGTTTGTAATGGATAGATTATATCTTATTCATAATAAGAATGATATTAACATTATTTTTAACCCTAAAATGAGAATAATACTTGAATGGATACGATGAAGAATGAATCTCATCGCGTTCGTGGAGACGGTAGTCCGTACGTACGCACGAACGCTACTTCCATTTAATTTTTATTTTAAAAGAATCGAATCCAAATGATACATAGGTATATTACTATTACAGTATAATATAATATTTTATATATTTTACTTAAGTTCATTAACACCATCCTTCATACGTTCCATGTGTGGTATGAACGAGTCATATCATTTTAAGGGGGCGGTAGTCCGCACTTCCTCAAATGAAATTATCGCATGTATATACAACATGACACGAATAATGGTATGAAATAAAATGGAATTACAGAAGCTTATACATAAAATATATATCATTAATATCATATTTAATTACAGTGCCATCATAATGGCCACCATGAGAGGCGGTAAGATGTATTTGAACAATCATCGTTTCGTGAGGCGTTAGTTTTCCATCCACAGAAACATTATGTTCATCATCCATTAGATGGAGTTGTGTGTATGTGTAGTTTGAATCCTTCTTATAAAAACATACTAGTATATTGTGGATACTGGTGTTGTTACAAAAGAAAGGAAATAAAAAGAGTTTGGGGGTTGGAGAAGCAAAATAAATGAAAATAATTTAAGAGAAATCGTTACCTTTAATTTAGGTAACTCACTTTGGTTGGAACCAAAGGACTTCTTGAAATTCTTTCTGCCTAAGGGGAAGCTTCAAGAAGGAGGAGAGGGATGTGGGGAGCTTATTTGGGCAGGGTTTGGACGAGCCAAGTGGCTTGAGAGGTGTGAGGAACGAGTAGAAGTGGTCTCCTTTTATAAGGGAGAGGAGGGGCTCTTTAGGAAAGAGTGAAAGTATTACTTTATAATATAATTATATTCGGTTTATAATGGTCCAAAAATCATTGAGGTCGAAGATAAGATGACTCATATTCTAAATAACATCAACCAATAAGAATTGGACAGGTTTTAGATAATATTTTAATCATTATAATCTTATTTATTTAAATGATTTATTAATGAGGTAAACATTGCATCATTATTGTGTCATTAATAATTTAAATTATTTGATGTATAAAAATTATAAATAAAATATCATTATGTAGGAAATCGTTTTAGATTTCTAATGAATATTTATAATCTAAAATCCAACATGTATAACCCTATGTAAAAATTGTTCTTCTAAAAGATGTAAGCTTATGCCATTTTTATTTTTATTTTAACTTTATTAATATAATGTGTCCCTACCACATACAAGTGGCTCCAAGGGGTCCCCAAATCGACCCAAGGATGCCCATGGTTGGGTATGTGTCCACCAATAAGGTTAGGACACGTTTTAGGGTAATTTTGTATTATTATAATATTATTTTTTAACCCTTATTTACCGGATTTACCCTTTAACCATGGTAAATAAAATATTTACCGCAGTAATTATTCAAAATGTGTAAAAATAAAAGTTACCTATTTGCATAATTTGGACATCCTGATTCCAAATATGTAATCCATTTTTCCAAATTCAAAACACAGAAGTGGCAGAAATTAATTTAAAATTAATTCTCGTTGTTAAAATAAAAAAGCGTGTTTTTAAGAGATAATAACTATCAAAAGATTGACACTTGTTTATGTCTGATTTAATTGTGAAATTATGTCCAATGACAAACATTAAATTAAATGGTAAAAATATATTCTAAATATACTTTAAAACCACTCAAATTCATAATTTATCAATATTAATTATTTTGATTAAAAAAGTTGTTTTTAATTAAAATTTAGTAATTTTCACTATTCATCAAAATATAAAAGTTATCCGAAAAGTACCAAAATTTCACCCTAGACTAATTTCAATATTCCGAATCCAAAAATGAAGTCCATTTTGAAATATAAAATATATATGATTTCAAAACGTAGGTATTACTATTCACAACAGCTAGTTTAATTAGTTGTGGTGTGTGTTAGAACTCGAGGTTGCGTACAACACACGCTATCGCATTATTCGAAGGGAAACGTACCGTGGAAGCTTGGGGTGTTACATTCTCCCCTCCTTCAAATAATTGTGTCCTCGCAATTTCTAGGGTATTACTGCATAAAAAGACTCGGGTGGTTCTTCATCATAAGTTCCTCGGGTTCCCACGTTGCCTCTTCCATATTATGATTTCTCCACAAAACTTTTACCAGACGCGTCGTCCGGTTTCTCAGCACTTGTTCTCTCGTATCAAGAATCTTGACGGGCTCTTCGCAATAAGACAGATTGGGTTCCAGTTCTAATTCTTCATAGGTGAGTACATGCGTTGGGTCAGACATGTATTTCCTCAACAGAGATACGTGGAACACATTGTGAACTTTGGAGAGACTTGGCGGCATTGCCAATTGGTAAGCTACAGCCCCAATTCGTTCTAGAATTTCGAAAGGTCCGATGTACCTGGGACTCAATTTACCTTTCTTACCAAAACGTATGACTCCCTTCCATGGAGACACCTTCAGGAAAACATGATCACCGACTTGAAATTCCAAATCCTTCCTTCGATTATCGGCATAGCTCTTCTGCCTACTTTGAGCTGCTTTGATGTGATTTTTGATTACTTTCACCTTTTCCACCGTTTCCTCCACCAGTTCTGGGCCTACAAGTTTTCTTTCACCAACGTCATCCCAACAGGTTGGTGTACGACATCTCTTTCCGTATAACGCTTCATATGGTGCCATCTGAATACTCGAATGGAAGCTATTGTTATAGGAAAATTCTACCAGTGGTAAATATTGATCCCACATACCCTGAAAGTCAAGTGAGCAAGATCTCAACATGTATTCTAAGGTTTGAATAGTCCATTCTGATTGTCCGTCTGTCTGAGGGTGGTAAGCAGTGCTCAAATGAAGTTCAGTATCCAGGGATTTCTGAAGACTTTTCCAAAATCTTGAAGTAAAACGGGGATCAAGATCAGAAACAATTGATAAGGGTACTCCATGAAGTCTCACAACTTCATTAATATATAGTCTTGCTAGAAATTCCAGGGGTATATCTTCTCTTATAGCAAGAAAATGTGCTGACTTGGTAAGACGATCAACAATAACCCATATTGCATCATTCCTTCTAGGAGTCTTTGGTAGCCCCATGACAAAGTCCATCGTAATATTGTCCCATTTCCACTCCGGTATGGGAAGAGGTTGCATGACTCCTCCAGGCTGTTGCCTTCCAGCTTTCACTTGTTGACAAACCATACATCTTGACACAAAATCAGCAATCTCCCTCTTCATGTTGTCCCACCAAAAATGTTCCTTCAAATCCCTATACATTTTGGTGCTCCCAGGGTGTATAGAGAAATTGGAACTATGAGCATCATCCAGCAATTCCCTTTTTAGATCAGGTAAATCGGGAACACAAAGTCTCTTCCTGAATTTCAAAATCCCATCTTCATACACAAAGTCTCTCAATCTCCCATCATTCACAGCTTTAATCTTCTTCTGAAATTATTCATCATCGGTCTGAGAACTCTTAATCCTTTCTAGTAAAGATGGTTTGGAAACCATTTGAAAAAGCATTGATGTTTCACATTCCCTGGTTATTCCCATGTCCATATTCACCAGATCCATGAAAATTGGATCCCTTTCAATTCTCATCATGTTCAAAACTCCATGGTCTTTTCTGCTCAAAGCATCTGACACCTTGTTTTCTTTCCCCGGGTGGTAGTGTATCGTGCAATCATAATCCTTGAGTAATTCAAGCCATCTCCTTTGCCTCATGTTGAGTTCTTTTTGTGAGAAAATATACTTCAAACTCTTGTGATCAGTATAAATCTCACATTTTTCACCATAGAGGTAGTGTCTCCATATCTTCAAAGCAAAGATCACAGCTGCTAACTCAAGATCATGAGTAGGATAGTTTTGTTCATGAATTTTCAACTGTCGTGATGCATAGGCAATAACTCTATCATTCTACATAAGGACACAGCCAAGTCCTTTCTTTGATGCATCACTATAAATAACAAACCCATCATTCCCCAATGGTAGAGTCAATATAGGAGCATTGACTAATCTTCTCTTCAGTTCTTCGAAACATTCTTCACACTCTTTTGTCCAAACAAATTTAACCCCTTTACGTGTGAGCTTCGTTAATGGGTTAGCCAATCGGGCAAAATTCTGGACGAAATGTCGATAATAACCTGCCAAACCAATAAAACTACGTACCTCAGTTATACTCGTAGGTGCTGGCCATTCTTGGATTGCCTTGGTCTTAGAAGGATCAACAGAGATTCCATCTTTAGAGACAATATGGCCAAGAAAAGAAATCTCCTGAAGCCAGAATTCACACTTGCTATACTTCCCATATAATTCATGCCTCCTCAGAGTCTTCAAGATAATGCGCAAGTGATTTTCATGATCTTCGTAGGTTTTGGAGTATACCAAGATATCATCAATAAATACCACCACAAATTCATCAAGATACTCCTTGAAAACTCTATTCATCAGATCCATGAATACAGAGGGTGCATTAGTCAATCCAAATGGCATTACGGTAAACTCGTAATGCCCGTACCTGGTTCGAAATGCTGTCTTCGGAATGTCTTCCTTCTTCACACACAACTGATGGTATCCAGATCGAAGGTCAATCTTTGAAAAGTATTGATCTCCATGCAGTTGGTCAAATAAATCATCAATACGAGGTAGGGGATACTTGTTCTTTATCGTTATAGCATTGATCTCCCTGTAGTCGATACATAACCTCATAGATCCATCTTTCTTTTTAACAAAAAGAACAAGGGCTCCCCATGGAGAAACACTAGGGCGAATAAATCCCTTATTACTCAATTCCTCTAGTTGTTTCTTTAGTTCGACTAATTCTACAGTGTCCATTCTGTAAGGGGTCTTCGATATAGGCCTTGATCCAGGAATCAAATCAATGGAAAACTCAACTTCTCGTTCTGGAGGATGTCCAGGTAAATCTTCCGGAAATACATCTACAAATTCTTTCACAACAGGTACATCCTCTATTTGAACATTCCTTTCCTCACCGACAGTTATTTCATTCTCTTCCTCATCAATAATTGAATTAAGTTGAGCTACTGGGGGTGGATCTAAATAAGAATTAGGTGGTGACGATTCTTCTCTAAAAATAAGGTGTTCCTTATCATTATCATCAAGAATCGTAACCTCTTTCTTCTTACAATAAATCTTTGCATCATAGTCCGAAAGCCAGTCCATATCGAGGATTATATCAAACTCAATCATAGGTATGACGATGAGATCAGCAGATAAAGAAAATTTATGTGCTCTAATGGGGACTGATTCACAAAACTTTGTTGCAATGATACTTCCCTTAGGAGTTTTAACTGACAACTCCCTTATTAAATCAAATTGGAAATATCTAATTTTATTAGCAAACTGGGAAGATATGAAACAATGCGACGATCCAGAGTCAAATAATGCATTTTCTAAACTTGAGGAAACCATTAAATTACCTGCCACCACGTCTTTCGGAGCTTCTACCTCAGCAGTAGTGATAGCATAAGCCTGGCCTTGATCCCTTGGCCTTTTCTGAGGTAAGTTCTCCTGACGCTTAGGAAATTCATTCGCATAATGTCCCATCTCCCTGCAATTGTAGCACTGAACGTTGGTGGCTTCCTTCTTCCCTTTGTAATCACGAGCTTGGTGGCCTTTTTCACCACACTTGTAATAGACTCCCATTCCCTTCAAGCAAGCACTGGGGTGTTTCTTCCCACATTTACCATAGGATGGATATTCAACCTTTCCTTTCTTCCCCTTATTTCCATTCCCAGATTGATCAGCAGGTCTCTTCTTCTCTTGCTTTTCTTTAAAGTCATAAGACTTAGAGAATTCCTTTTTAGTCTTGATAGCACATGAGACAATGTCTTCGTACGATGAAAAGGATTGTGAGACTAATGCTCGACGGAGAAATGGTTTTAACCCATCAAAGAAACGATCAATCTTACTTCTTGGGTTGCGTATATAATCACCAGCGTACCTTGCTAACTTTGTAAAGTTAGCCTCATACTTTGAGACATTCTCATCCTCCTTCTGTCTCAGACTTAGAAATTGCCTTTCCATATCTGCTCGATGGTCACGAGGAAAGTACTTTTCTAAAAACAGATCTTTGAACTCCCTCCACTCCATATTTGATACATCATCATCTTCCTTCATGTTTTGAATCAATGACCACCATTGATCAGCATCTCCAGTGAGGCGGTAAACTTCCATGATAACTTTTTCCCTTTCACTGCTCCCCAAAGCCTGAAATATTTTCTCTAGGGAAAATATCCATTGCTCAGCTACTAAGGGATTTGTATTCCCATTGAACATTGGTGGTTGTTGCCTCATGAATCGATCTAACATTGATCCTCCACGCTGCGGATCAGGGTGCTCCATACGGGTAAGGTTATTATTCATAACCTGAGTAAGTTGTCCCAGTATGGTGATTAGCTGATCGGCACCAGTTGCATCACCAGCCCCACTATAATTATCTTGAGCAGGAGGGAAATCTCTACATGGAGTGCGTGCATTGATACAGTTTCCATTTCTTCCACTAGGCGCCATTTCTAAACAATGGCATAAACTAGATCAGTTTATGAATCAAAATACATAATCCCATACTTATAAAACACTTAACATAAATTGAACTATTTATGGATATAATCCATAATCATAAAAATGTTTTCTTTGAGGAAGTATATACTCATAAACCCTTCATAATGATTTGTAAAGAAAATGAGAGTTATCCTAAGCATATCCCCCGGGAGTGTCATAACCAAGAGTGCAGCAAGGCCCGTTGTCGTGCACAAGTTCCCGTTCGAGTCTAGATCAAAGTGGTGTTTTCGGGTTTTACCCCTTGGTACATCTGTACCAGAGCCGCCTCTACCTGCTCGTATCCAGACAGGGATGTATTGCTTGGAAAACTCACAAAATCTCTACAATACCAAAATTCTAGGAAGTTCTTCTATACTAATCCTCAAAGTTCATCTTAGGTTTACATGCTCTAATCAGAGTTTATCTAAATCTAGCTTCCAAGGTTTGTACTAAACTTCCTCTGATACCAACTGTAATGCCCCGACCCCAGTTACCCAGAGTCGGTGCATTATTACATAACATTGGCATGATCGCAAGAAAGATCAAATCTCGAAAGACCGATTGGTTTAGTAGCCTTGGAAACACTAGATATATTCATAAGTTTTACATTACATCATAAAATGAAAACTACTACAACAACATAATGTTTCCACAGTCCACACTATAATCCCCTCATAATATCCCTGCAGGTCATTCATAACTTACATCTTCACATCCTGGGAAAAATAAAACATAGAAAAGGGGTGATCTCAAATGCCCAGTAAGGATAACAATATAGCGGAACATTCAAAAATAAGCATAAACATTTAAGGCAATGAATTACTAAAACAAAAGCCTTTTAAACTTGAACTTCAACATAGTATGGCAAAAGTAAAATGAAATAATGCCATTTACTTGTTCACATGGATATTCTACTAATCGAATAATCACATGCAATATCAATAACCACTTTCATAATGTTGGAATGCATAATGCCAGACTATCATAACCACATAGCCAAGGCCTCGTGCCAAGACTACAAATAAAATTTTGCCAAGGCCTTGTGCCAAGACACTAGTTTGTCTCATGAGACCTACCGATGCATCGAGGAGCTATAGCGGGCTCCACCCGTCACATATTAAGTCCAATGCATTCCCATATGAAAAGGTTTAAACATAACATAAACATTCGTATTAAAACTAGCATACGAAATGTCAATAATTTCACCATAAACTATGAATGGTATAAAAATAGCACATCCACAGTCAAACATATCACAAAACCTTCAATACAATATAGAAGTTTTGTATCATAATAAATCAACTTCAAATAAGCGTAAAATCCGTCAAAGGATGTTGACATAGATGAAATCAAAACACTTTTTAGAGAAATATCTCTTTCTATTTTTGAAATCATTTAAGAGCCATATAAAATAAAACATTTTCTTGAAAATGTTCTTATAAGCTTGTAAGGGAAGCTTTGAAGATTTTATAACGGCGGAAAATAACCGCACCCGCCGTATAAGTTAAAAAACAACATTCTTATCTTAATTCTGTCGAAAAGGTTAAAAAGCACCTTGTTTGGAAAACGACGGAAAGATTCCCTTATAAACCTCTTATAAAAAGTCAAACAAGGGTATAAATGACTTTAACCCATATTCTTTTAAATATTAAAAATGTTTTGAAATACATTTTGAAGAAACATGGACGTGGATGATAACGAGGTCCCAGTAGATAATTATGTATAAACAATCTCGGATAATGAAGAGATTGCGAAATAAATCCTTACCTTGTACTTTTCCTTGGTTGGGGTAGGTTAACCTCCTGTATAATGGTGAAATAATTATTATTAAATTATACAAGAATCATATACATTAATATGATATCATATATGATCTTTTAACATTGCTTTATTAATAATATCTTAGTATTATCGTCGTTTCGGGTGATAATCGATTCGTTCTTCTTAAATGTTTGGTTGCGTAAGAAATGTTTGTAATGGATAGATTATATCTTATTCATAATCAGAATGATATTAACATTATTTTTAACCCTAAAATGAGAATAAGACTTGAATGGATACGATGGAGAATGAATCTCATCGCGTTCGTGGAGACGGTAGTCCGTACGTACGCACGAACGCTACTTCCATTTAATTTTTATTTTAAAAGAATCGAATCCAAATGATACATAGGTATATTACCATTAAAGTATAATATAATATTTTATATATGTTACTTAAGTTCATTAACACCATCCTTTATACGTTCCATGTGTTGTATAAACGAGTCATATCATTTCAAGGGGGCGGTAGTCCGCACTTCCTCAAATGAAATTATCGTATGTATATACAACATGAAACGAATAATGGTATGAAATAAAATGGAATTACCGAAGCTTATATATAAAATATATATCATTAATATCATATTTAATTACAGTTCCATCATAATGGCCACCATGAGAGGCGGTAAGATGTATTTGAACAATCATCGTTTCGTGAGGCGTCAGTTTTCCATCCACAGAAACATTATGTTCATCATCCATTAGATGGAGTTGTGTGTATGTGTAGTTTGAATACTTCTTATAACAACATCCTAGTATATTTTGGATACTGGTGTTGTTACAAAAGAAAGGAAATAAAAAGAGTTTGGGGGTTGGAGAAGCAAAATAAATGAAAATAATTTAAGAGAAATCGTTACCTTTAATTTAGGTAACTCACTTTGGTTGGAACCAAAGGACTTCTTGAAATGCTTTCTACCTAAGGGGAAGCTTCAAGGAGTGGGAGAGGGATGTGGGGAGCTTATTTGGGCAGGTTTTGGACGATCCAAGTGGCTTGAGAGGTGTGAGGAATGAGTAGAAGTGGTCTCCTTTTATAAGGGAGAGGAGGGGCTCTTTAGGAAAGAGTGAAAGTATTACTTTATAATATAATTATATTAGGGTTATAATGGTCCAAAAATCATTGAGGTCGAAGATAAGATGACTCATATTCTAAATAACATCAACCAATAATAATTGGATAGGTTTTAGATAATATTTTAATCATTATAATCTTATTTATTTAAATGATTTATTAATGAGGTAAACATTGCATCATTATTGTGTCATTAATAATTTAAATTATTTGATGTCTAAAAATTATAAATAAAATATCATTATGTAGGAAATCGTTTTATCTTTCTAATGAATATTTATAATCGAAAATCCAACATGTATAACCCTATGTAAAAATTGTTCTTCTAAAAGATGTAAGCTTATGCCATTTTTATTTTTATTTTAACTTTATTAATATAATGTGTCCCTACCACATACAAGTGGCTCCAAGGGGTCCCCAAATCGACCCAAGGATGCCCATGGTCGGGTATGTGTCCACCAATAAGGTTAGGACACGTTTTAGGGTAATTTTGTATTATTATAATATTATTTTTTAACCATTATTTACCGGATTTACCCTTTAACCATGGTAAATAAAATATTTACCGCATTAATTATTCAAAATGTGTAAAAATAAAAGTTACCTATTTACATAATTTTGACATCCTGATTCCAAATATGTAATCCATTTTTCCAAATTCAAAACACAGAAGTGGCAGAAATTAATTTAAAATTAATTCCCATTGTTAAAATAAAAAAGCGTGTTTTTAAGAGATAATAACTATCAAAAGATTGACACTTGTTTATGTTTGATTTAATTGTGAAATTATGTCCAATGACAAAAATTAAATTAAATGGTAAAAATATATTATAAATATACTTTAAAACCACTCAAATTCATAATTTATCAATATTAATTATTTTGATTAAAAAAGTTGTTTTTAATTAAAATTTAGTAATTTTCACTATTCATCAAAATATAAAAGTTATCCGAAAAGTACCAAAATTTCACCCTAGGCTAATTTCAATATTCCGAATCCAAAAATGAAGTCCATTTTGAAATATAAAATATATATGATTTCAAAAAGTAGGTATTACTATTCACAACGGATAGTTTAATTAGTTGTGGTGTGTGTTAGAACTCGAGGTTGCGTACAACACACGCTATCGCATTATTCGAAGGGAAACATACCGTGGAAGCTTGGGGTGTTACAAGAATACATGGGATGTAATGTAACTACATGACATATACAATTATTAAATGAAACACAAAAACATGACAATTATACAATGTTTTATATTTTTAATTCATATGGAGTACACAACATGTGACAACTATACATGATGTGTACTTCCAAATTTGATGCATAAATTAATTAAGAATTTAATAAATTTAAAACCTATCACACTTCATGTATTATCGATAAAAGATACCCAAGCACATGTTAATTATGTTTAATGTTGTAATTAATTTTATTTCCATGTAAATTAATTTACATGCTGTATAGCTTGGCTTGTCATGTATTCCATGTAAAGGGGAATGAATTAATTTTACCATGTAGATATAATTACACAACTTGAGAATTAATTACATTTAATGTGAATTAATTACACCTCATGTCTATTAATCACACTATATGTTTCACAACCCCCCTCCAATGGCACACCTCCTAGGATAGTAATGAATAAAGGGAGATAATAAACCCCAAAAGACCTCCTCCAATAGGCTATGGGTTGGAAACAAGCACCAAGGGTATATAACCACACACATGTGATGAATTTACCACAATATAGATTTAAGGAAAAAGAGATAATTAGAGAAACCAGAAATAGACACCATGCATAATTAAAAAAAAGCAATCCCAAAACATGTAGTGTGATTTCATACATAACTGAATACATATAAAAGAGAACTACAACCAATGTATTCATCGATAGTGATCTTGAATCCCACACAGCTCTTTAAAAACTCATCAAGGGTGTAACACCAAGATTGATCACTAACCTATGCCTAGTAACATGAAAAATGGTTTATATATAGGTCAGGAGAGTATAACATTTATAGTAGATAGGATACTCCCAGAAATATATCGTGAAAATGTGAAATAACCATACTAAATCCTAGTGAGTAAATAAATGAAACCAACTAATCCCTTAAAAATGTGTTACTATTTCTCTATCCTCACCATGGATCACTCACTAAGTAATGCTCTGAAATATATACTGCAATATCAAAATCATATGTATAGATGAAAGTACCCTCTTACCAATTCCCCACAAGTTTTTTCCTCTCATGCCCCAACCTGACAAGTCATGTGCTCATCTATTTCATATGTCAAGTATTCAATAATGTGATTCAGGCCTCAAAACTACCAACCTTAGCCCTACGCATGACCCAACATCTTGTGTTGAAATCAATTTGTATATACATCTCATTATCTCAATAGATTATAGGTAATAGTTCGGAAGACACCTTGTCATATGCATAATGCACTAAACCTCAAGCCATCACAACATGTGCATGATACATATATAATAACCTTTAGATACTATAACCAATATTAATGCATGGTATACAACCTCAAGTCATCATAATCCACACATACATGTTTGGGAAAATAGCCCATGTATATTACTGCACATAATACTACAACCGAAGAAGAGAGAGGGGGAGAGGGAGTAGTTAGCCATCCATTCCCTCACAAACCTGGATGTTACGAAAAACCCCCAGTACTTTTTGGTATTGTATTTACTACTGAATTTATGTGGGGTGTCATATGAAATCACAAAACATACAATATATTACACATAATACACACCATGGGAAATTGTATAACCTTAGACTCATCTACTACTATCATCACAGAGGACCCCAGATTCCACTACTAAGGACTAGATATAAAACATGTATTCAAGCATGAAGTTCATCAATAATTAATTAATCTTCCACAATTAATTGAATTCACTACCAAACTTAACTTTTTAATATTTTAATTTGATAGCCTTTAATGTCATTTCCCTTTCATATATTCTCAAGTATGTAATCATATTTTGAGAACTTGAAGAACTATACATGTTCTTATTATTTCATTTATGTTTTATAATTAATCCTGGTACTATAGGACTCAGCCTGAGCTACCATGAAAAAGATATATATATATATATGTCATTCATAGAGTTCAACTTCACCTTAAATTTGGACATAAAATAATAAATGAAGCACCTAACCATCTATCCATCATGAAAGAATTAAGAAATATTAAATAATATTATCGATGAGTAAGCCCTACCTTGAACTCATCCCGACTTTCTTGGTGTCCCATACCATTACACATAGAATCATCAGTCTCACCATCACTGACATTGAACATCACTACAACCTAGGATCCCAACCCATTGCTCATTAAGGATTCCAAACATAGCAATATCGCTCATCAATTAATCCGTATTAAGATATCAACCAAGGAAATAAATGATCTATTTCCATGTAGCACATATACATATTAAATTATTTATTCTCACATAGGTGAGGAATTAAGACCATGGAATTGAGACATTTAAGACTCCCACAACATTAAATGGGATCATTCATACCCAAACATTTATATTCAGTAGAAAACTATTTTTATTCCATCTTAAATTAACTCATTCATTAAACATATGTTTTCCATAAAAAAGAAACCTAAGGAAATAGTTAATAATCACTATAAATAATAATTATTATGAATAAAAGTATAGTTCTATTGTTTAATAAAATCCAATATGAGAAAAAATCATCTGCATGCACCTATTCCATTAATACAATTATAATAGAAAATTTACACAGTTTAACAGTTTATAATAATTAACCATACTAAGAAAATATCAATAAATACTACCAAACATATAGATATCACACTGGCTAGCAAAAGATAAGAGTCCACATTAATGAAATCATAAATCACAAGAGATAATGACCTAACCATTTATTTAAACAATATATCATGAAATATTAATTATTTTTAAAAAATCATGAACAAATAATATCACAATAATTGATTATTATTCTTCTATTTTCTATATAATCCCATAAATTATATAAAATATTAAAGCCTTAAGCTATAACATGCAATTATTTTAATCCCCAAATAATGAATTGGTATGATTAATTATACTTCTTGATAAATTAATTAAATTTAATTGAGAAAAGAAGTATGCATACACTCTTATATATCAAATCATGAAAAAAATAAAAAATAAATCATTAAATATATTAAACTATAATCCAAACCATAATATTCTATTTTTGTATAAAATTTTATATTTTTATCAGTTTATAGCCGACAATTCTATTTACCTGATGAAATATAAAGCCTAATAATTCCACATGTTTCACAAGAAATAAGAGATTTAAGCAGATCCCCTACTTGGAAATAAATAAGCTTTATGCACTTCATCTCAAGATTAGGAGAGAGAATATGATGCACACATACTGAGAACTCACAAAAATAGGCTCAAACAATCATAGATGGATATATAAAACTCCATGAACAGGGTTTGGTTTGTAAAGACACGAGATGAGATCAATGAAATTGAAGTATGGATGGGATAATCCCTATTTTCATAAAATATAGAGACCCGATGAATATATACAATAAACTCATATAAACATCCTAATTTGATTTACATCCAAAACGTTTTCCATTAATTACTCCCATGGACTCGTTTATATATCATATCTTTAATTTGAGTCCAAATATATCATTTACAAATCTTAAAATATTTAAAATCTATTATTTACACTTTAAATTTATTATTTTACATTAAATAGGTGCTGAAAACCATTTCGGGGAAGAAATCAAAAATTCTTATGCATAAAATAATACCCTTATGTGAAACACATGTGTTGCATAAGGGTAACATTGTTTTACCCTTATTAGAGAGGTTACCCTTAAGTGGATTAATAAAATCTTGTTAAACCCTTAAATCATAGAATGCACGTGGAATGACACATACACAAGCCTTAGAATATTTTTTTAACCCTTATATGAGCTTTAGGATTCATGGATTAACAATATATGGGATTATGGAATTCGAACTGGCCTTTATGAACACTAAATAAACCACATATTACCTATACATGAGCTATGTAAAAACCAATATGACCCTAATTTAGGGTTAATAAACCTTCCACTACCCTTACATGAGAATGAAAAAGCTTACCTACATTCAACAAATAACATCTACTTGAGGGTTAAAGGGATTACTTACATACAATAGGGATGATTGTGTAAGGGTTAATAAAATTTAAAAAATTACATAAATTTTAATGATTAAACTTATAAATTAGTAAGGAAAAAGGGTTCAACCATTCTATAATTACCTTTAAGCTTCATAAATACATTAACGGTTTTTGGAATCCTGGGCCTTACATCAGATACCTCAAATAATTATTATCCTTGAGAATTTAAAATTAACCTGGATAAAATGGATGGGTCCAAACAACCACCCTATGAGATACCTCTCAAGGATAGAACTAAAAAAAGAACACCATCGCACTAGAGGAAAGTAGTGAAATAACCCAAAATAAACAACCAAACTCAAAAACACCCTCCCATGGGATTTACCTCTCAAACAAGATTAAGGAAATAAATAATACATCAATGGAGATGACCAATCTCATAGAATAACATAAGTTCAAACACAAAATCTCAAAAAATATAAAATGAATCATGAAAAAACTTTTGGATATTGAGATTGTATATTTGATTCATGTTCCCAAGTGCTCTCCTCCAAGCCACCATGTCTCTATAGGATATAAACCACTGTACACCCACAAAACAATTTCTCCTAATGGTCTTGAGTTTCGATGAGATATTCCTCAAAAGTCACACCTTACTTGAAATTTATCTCCACCCAATCAATGATGTGAGAATCATCATGGAGATATAGATGAATCTTTGACACATGGAATATGTAGTGAATCTGGATGAGCTTTGGGGGTAGTACTAACCAATATGCCACAACTCCAACATGGTCTAACACCTAAAAAGGTTCAATAGACATAGTAGAAAGCTTACTATCATGACTAAATATTTTCTACCCATGATGAGGAGAAACCTTCAAGAACACATGATCCCAAATTTTGAACATTAGGGTCATCCTCCTATGATCATTATAGGACTTATGATGATCATGTGTCACCTTCACTCACTCATTGATCAACTTTACCATCTCTATCATAATCTGCACCAATTCCAGTCCAAAACAATTTGACTCTTAAACCTCAATCCAACAAAATATAGATCATAGAGGTCTATAATGACTCAAATACAGCCATACCAATAGTACAATGGTAAATTTTACTGTATGAAAACTCCACCAAGGGTAGATGCCTCACCCGCAAACCTTTAAAATCCATGACGTACACATGCAACATGTCTTCTAAAGTCTGGATGTTTCACTCTATCTGAGCATTCTTATGTGGATGAAAAGTGTTTCTAAGGCATAAATTAAAGACAAAAGTATATTGAAAATGTATCCACACCCTGGAGGTGAAATAGAGATCATGATTAGTGATAATCATATTTGTAACCCCATATGGCCTCACTATCTTCCCTAGAAATCACCTCAATAAAACCTTTACTAATTTTAACTCTTTAATTACTAAGAAGTAACCCAAATTCATTAAATATTCCACTATAACTGATATAACATCATAAAAAAATTATATCTTGGTATGAATGTGACAAATCCTAGTTAGACATCCTTCTACTTGAACTGGGGAACATTAAGTGGTTGAAGTAAACCATTGGGAACAAAATACTCAGCCTTCACCCACTAGAAAACTACACAACAAGAGACAAACTCTGTAACTGATCAATTTATAACAAAACACCAAAACAGACTCCTCAGAGCATGAAACATTTTTTCCACACCCAAATTATCTCTCGGGGTGAATCATTGAACTGAAGGAGTACCATATCACACATCACCAAAGGGACAAAAAAAATTTCTCAAAACAACACTCAATGTTGAATATCTTCTGACCATTCATTAGGAGGATCATAGTAAACAACTAGACCATGTTAAACCTATTCCTTGTGACCCATCATCTAGGAATCCTCTACTTGTTTCACTAATGTGGACTTCCCCAACATCTGTTGAAGGCAACCTATTCCACCAACTACTTCTATATCAAGTTTCATCTTAACAAACTCTTCCATCACTCTCCAAGAGTATCCATACTCATTCACAACACTACTATGTGAATTCCTACTCAAGTAATCCAATGAAATATTCCATTTACTATGTGTAATAGAAAGAATAAAATCATAATCCTACAAGAAATCTATTTACTACTGCTATTGTAAATTCAAGTCGTGTTGGAAGGATATATACATAAGACTAGTGTAGTTGATGAAAACCCAAAATAATTCACCAATAAAATAGTCTCACCACAACATTAAAGTGAACACTACTATAATAAGATCAAGATTAAGGGTGGTAATAGTTTCATTAATGTGTTTTTAAACATAAATACCCATAATAGAAAACTAACCTATGTTACATTGAAACAAAACCCAATCCAATATGTGAGTGTCACAATAAACATTGAATGTAATGTGCTACTCCAACAGATGAATAACCAGATAACTGAATAGTTTCTTCTTCAAATACTATAAATCTACCTGACACTGGTTAGTCCACATGAATGACTAATCCTTTTTGGTTAAATCTTTCAATGGATTCACAATTTGAAAGAAGTTGGGAATGAACCATATATAATATCCAGTGATACCAAGAAAACTATACACTTTTGAAACATTCTAAGGGACTAACAAAGAAAACACCACCTCAAGCTTTGAAGGAACCATGATGAATCCATAAAAATACACTACATGCCCTAATAAGTGGTCCTCATGGGCCTTGAAATAATATTTCAACGGTTTCCCAAATAGATGATGGAGTTGAAGAACTCCAAACACAACCCACAGATACTGTGTGTGATACTCCTTTAACTCAGAGTACATAAGGATGTTGTTAATAAATACCCCATGGACTTGAATAAAAACTCATGAAATATTATGTTCATGAACCATATAAACACCACTAGATAATTTGAAACCTAGAATGACATAATCGTTAACTCGTAATGCTTATACCAACATCTGAATGTAGTCTTTGGGATGTATCATCCTTCACTCACATATAATTGTATCCAGATTACAGGTAGATCTTAAAGAATCATATATATCCCTTTAACTGATCAAAATGATCCCTAATTCATGGGAGAGAGTATAGGTTCTCCACTCTCTCCTGATTCAAATAATGATAATCAACACAACTATAGGCTACTATTTGAATTCTTTGCAAACAAAATTGGAGATCCCTAAAGAAATAAACTATATTGGACAAATCCTCTATGTAATATATCATCAATATAAATTCATACACCTCAAAACTTATAAGGGGTTATTCTATAAGGTGGCATCAATATAGGATAAACACATGTTTTGAAATCTATCCTAGACTTGATCTCTTATTTATGGGGTAGCGTCACATCCTATTTAGGGAGGACATTAGGGTACTCTTTTACCACCTCGGTAAACACCATTGATTGATCCTCCATGGAACTCAATGTCAGTTTGGCCAACATGAAAGATAGAGACTCATTACACCCCAGACACATCTAGGGGTCTCTCTCTCAGATGAATATTTACTGGTCTCTATTAGCATCATATAATAGAATATGAATGATGAATAAATCTATGATAGACTACCAAAAATATATCAAATCCATGTTGAGGATGATATCTTATGGTTTTATCCATAATCATAAGAAGTCTCCCTAAGATCAGTGTTACTCTAGAACTAATTCATAGTAACTAAACACATCATAAAAACTAGATAGACCTCCAACCAACATCTTTAATTCCAAGGGAACTTGACATATCTCCTTTATGATTCCCAATTCATGGAATAGATCAGGTGAAATAAAGTAGTTCATAGCTCCTGGATCAAATGAGGCATAAAACCAAGTAAAAAATAGGCTGATAATACCTCACATGATGTATGGATGATCTGGAGCTAGTAAAGCTATGACATGTATATGACGACAACCAGATCCATAACCTCTTTGGCACTAATGTAAACCATCTCCATGGTTGATACCATCCCACTGTACCAAAGGATGAGAAATTTACAGAGGTTATCCTCTTCTTACCTCATCATCTATCTACTGATTATAAGCTAGAGTTCTGTACATCAACTACCATATCACACTACTATAAATTTAGTCTATAGCCACAGATCTATAGCCATGGTTTTATAGACCTGTGGCTATAGCTTATTTATAGCCATGATTTAGTTATAATACCATGGATAAAAATTTACCATGTCTTTTATGTCAAATCACGTTGAGATCCTCCTTTATCCTCCGCCAATCACGTCCCTTCGAACCCTCCTAGACATGTCTCACACTGGTGCCCTCCTCCCCGATAACCTCTGTACACGACCCTCCTTCCCTGACCCACCGTGAACTCTCCTCTCCCAGATCCTCCTCCACTGATGGTTTCCCTCGTGAACCTTCGAAATCTCGACATCTCTCATGGAAGCGCCCTCCTCCCCAATACCCTCTATGAGCGACCCTCTTTCCCTAACCCATCACGACCTCTCCTCTCCCTGATCCTACTCCACCGACCGTGCCCCTCGTGATAGTCCCCCTCGCTGACACCAAACAAGGAAACACCATAGTGAGCCGCTACCACCGAATGCGGGACACCTCACCTCCCCCACTGATGCTGCTCCTATGTGGACTCCCCACCTCTTCCGGCGTTCTTATAATGTGGAAAACCCCTCCAGGTGATCCTCATCCTATTTTTATGAACAATTATGTGTTCATTATTTTGTTATCAGTATGTATTGAAGTAAACTGGAATAGTTTCACATGTTTGAGTGTGGTAAAGAGGTTTTTGAATTAGATATATTATTCTAATTATAATTGATATGCGTAGAGTGAGAGACAAGTGGTTTTTAGTGAAGTGCTAATTAGTCTATATTGGGAATATTCATGGTGGAGTTGTGGACAGTTGGAATCGATAAAAAGTGATGGTATCAAATTTTGATGGTTAAATTGGGAATCAAGGGATCATGTCGGACACTTATCAAGGATTTTAATTCTTATGGTTGGGAGTTTTTAATGACCCACACAATTACAAGGTCGGTAATTTCAGAAGAAATTTGAATTTTTTTTCTTGAAGTAGGGAGATTTTTGAGAATTGGTGTATGAATTGAAATTTCAAGAGTTAGTACATCTCTGGGATGTGTTTTCATGTGATGATAATGGTTATTTAGGGGGTTGGTTTCCAAATCATTGGGTGATGGCTAACTATAAAAAACTGCAGTAGTCATTGGGTATTCAATTGGGAGGCACTAAGTGCCTCTTAATGGGTTTGTAAAAAACTATATACTTTATAAGGTACCCAATGGATGGGTACTAGGTACTCGATAGGCTGGAAAGTGTAGTGGAACTTTTATAAGGGCCACCAGGTACACAATGAAGGTGGATTGGTTACCCAATAGGGACGAGTGTTGTTTTTTAAGGATAAAAAAATAGTTATTTTGGATTCCACCTTTAAAAATTCCTTATAGGGTTCTTCTAATTTAAATGGATAGAGGTAAATATTCCTCTTCTACCTCCATTATTCTTTCTTATTCATGTCTTTTAATATTTAGTTTTTTAGGGTATGGTTTATGTCATATTTCACCAAGACGTGGTGAAATTAGACTATCATTATGGGGATTCTATAGTGGTGGCATAAGTTTGATTTTTTTAACATCCTCCCCTAGAACACAGCAAATAAGTATTTCATAGATCATAGGATTAGTCACTATGACCTCATATGGTCCTTCCCGTATGCCTAAGGTTGTCCACCACCAAATAGGGTGATGTTTCCAAGATTTATTTATCCAATGAGGTGTTAGAAATATTGTGGCACATGGAAACATTGTTTTATTTTTCTCATTATGTTAGATACTCCAATTATTTCTTATTTATTAAAGTTATCCTTAATGAAATCATTACATTCTCACCATCCCCTCATAGAATGTGGTGTAATAGCATTAATCTTCCACATTCTCATATTTATCCAAGATTTCATGTGATCTTATTCTTTCTTATCCTTTGATATCTTTTCCCAAAAAACTTACAAATTGATAAAGTATATGTTTACTAGCATGATTATTATTTATCATGGTTGATTCGCTACATAAAAATTCCCACAACAACTTTTTTTATAGATTATATGTTAATACTATTCTAATATTTCTTGGATTCAGGTAAGAGAAAATATGACCAAGATGTATCATGATCAGATTTTAGTGTTATATTTAAAAATATAGATGTTTCGGAATAATCCCCAAGATTTCATGTGATCTTATTATTTCTTATCTTTTGATATATTTACCAAAAAAACTTATGAATTGATATGGTATATGTTTAAAAGCATGATTATTATTTATCATAGTTGATTCCCTGCATAAATATTCCCTAACAATGTTTCTTATAGATTATATGTTAATACTATTCTAATATTTCTTGGATTCAGGTATGAGAAAACATGAAAAAGAAGTATCCTGATCAAATTTTGATGTTATATTTAAAAATATAGATTTTACAAAATCATCCCCAAGCTAAATGTGAGCTCATGAAATTTTAGTGTGTTTATTTTTCTATAAATTTGTTAAACAATATAAGTATGGAAATTTTAATGAATTTATGGAATAAAGATCCATGTAATATGATATTTTCTCTTCCTTATTTATCATATAATACTAAATTCATATTAAACACAAGTTTAAGTTATTTAAAATCTATTAATAGATGATAAGTTATATGTTACCTATTTTTGAAAATTTTTGCATAATAAATTTTATAATTCAATAATGGAATTAAAATATTTTCCTACAAGATATAAATAAATTGGGGGGGGGGATCAATCCCATTATTATTATGGAAGGCTTGAATAACATTATTTTATGACCTTAATTCATTTTCAAATGGGCATAAAATACTTTTTGGTGGATCTATGCTCTAGGAACTCTTAGTTCCATTTCCTCTTTGTTTGATAATCATGTGTGGTAGGCTGATGTTGATGATGGGTTTGTAGCTAGGTTATAGTGAAATTCCATGTTGTATCCTAGTGGTTCATCTAAAACACAAAACACATTTTCTTCTCATTAATGAAACATTGTATTTACATATGACCCCTAACACATGTTAATCTTCATATTTTTTTTGCAACAAAGAAATCTTCATGATTACTTTTAATTAGTGGAACCCCAATTTTATATTTAGATGATATATTTGTTATTTCATTCCATAAACTATACACCATAGAAGCATAAATAATAAAAATAAATATAGTTTTTATATAACATGGTACATTTTATAGATTCAAATGATTCTTTATAAATTTAGAAATCAATAAGGATATAAGAATGAAGAGTTTTATGTTGGGGGTAGTGGGGGTGCAGGTGGGAGGGGGG
Organism: Viscum album; assembly: GCA_963277665.1. Lineage (NCBI taxonomy): Eukaryota > Viridiplantae > Streptophyta > Magnoliopsida > Santalales > Viscaceae > Viscum > Viscum album. Next base: position 1,680,386,325 of record OY728133.1, read on the forward strand.
CAGTGGGAGTGATGGGGGAAGGGGGCAGTTGAAGTGAAGGTTGGGGGCTAGTGGGGTGAAGGGTGGGGGGCAGGGGGGCAGTGGGGGTGAAGGGGGCTAGGGTGGAAGTTTGTACGGGGCAGTGCGGGTGAAGGGGGCTGGGGGGGGGCAGTGTGCAGGTGGCAGGGGGGGTAGAGGGTGTGTGTGGGGGGGGGGGGTCAAATGAGTTGGGGTGAAGGGTGGGGGGTAGTGGGTGTGCAGGTAGGGGTGCATGGAAAGTGGGGGGGGGGGGGTAGGGGCAGTGGGTGGATAATAAATTTTAGTAATAAGATAAATGTTATATAGATTAAGATTAATTAGTTTTATGGAAGGACTATGACATCTGGTGGATGAAAATAGAATTATGTCACATTTAAAAATACCCAGATTTTTTACTAAATGGATTCACTCGAAAAATGATATAGAATTTTTATTGTGATTATCTCAATTTTAAGTCATATTGATTAGTGATTAGTTCATTGTAATGGAATGATTTATTCAATATTAGTTAGAAAAAATAAAAAAAATTGGTTTCCCCGACAAACATGTATGGAAAACATAAATAATTAAACAAGGTTTTTATGATATATAAGTTGTTCAATTTGAGACTAATTAAAGTAAGTCCAGCTATAATACATGTTAAAAACAAAAATATAATTAGGATTAGGATAAATTCAATCAAAGTCACTTTCATGGTTTATGTTTGGAAGTTAATTTTTCTTTCATTAACATCACATATATATAAGAAGTCGTTATATCTCATTTATATTCCCACTATTTTCTTATAGGTGGTTTCTTATGATGAGGACGGTTCTATCCACCACCATTGAATATAGTGAGATCAACATCAGATTTGGGTAAGGTTTTATCCATTTTTATTTTTTGGAAGAATTTTAATTATAGATTTTTTTGATTTTTGGGTTCCTTATATTTTTGTAGTGTGTTTTGGATTTTGTTGAGGCGGATTAGAGTCACCGTTGATGATGGATTACAAGTGTATGCATAGGTATACATATAATTATATATTCCCCCCCTTTATATATATTCACTCATGGCAGTATGAATATATATATTAGGTCTAGGTGTGCTTATTTATAGATATAAAAAATGCATACATGTGTAAGTGTAAAGGGGTATATGCAAGTATAAAAATATATCTAAGACCAATTGTAAATATTTTGACATGAAAATATGTACATAGGGGCTAGGTTTCCTTATATATATATATATATATATATATATATATATATATATATATCTGTGAAGTTTCATATGCATGAAAGCGGAAAAAAGGAAGATTCGAGTTGTATTCATCAAAAGCAACGCGCCTTGAGGTTGAGGTAGGTTGCCTCCTTATAAACCATTAATTTTAATTCTATAATTTCCTGATTGTTTTAAAAACATGTTTCCATGATTTCTTTATTGTTTTAAAAAATTGTTTTCTAATAACCACTAGCTTTGTTAATGAAGAATATGAATATAGACCTTGAACTTATTTATAGACCTTGTACAAAGAGGTTAAAAAATGCTAGTAGTTTCTAGATACTATAAAAAGAGAACTAAAAACCATACATTGATCATCCTTAGAGACATTCATGATCTCATTCAACTTCCCATTAAATTCATCATAAAAGACCACTACTTAATTTAAGGATCTATTAGTTATAATTCCAAGCTTCCTGACATCTTCTCTGGTATCATGGAACTCACTCATAATATTCCTCGTGAAATATTACATGAGGAATAGTGTGAACATATCACACTATAGGGACTGAATCTGTAAGGATACATAATTCAACTTTGAGACACTCCTTCCCAACTAACTATCATCAAGGAATTTGAGTTGGTATCCTAGAAGTACCCAATGGTCTTAAAAATAATTGAAGATAAGTTATTAATCTTATGGAATCTCACTACCTCTCCCTCATTCAAATCAACTTCCATCCTCTTTAAAACTAGTGAGATTATCCTAACATAAGGATAATAATTCAGATTAGATTTCCCTTTACAGCAGTGATCCATGAAAAAATCATTTACCTTGGGAGATTGAACTTTATATTATTAATCAAAATATATAACACATACATATCCTAAAAAAGGACTTTATCCATCTCTGATACTCTTTTGGCTATCCTAGTTTGAAAAAACTTACAGAGAACCTTCCACTTGGGTTCTATGTCTTTCATTGGTGTGCTGGGTTCTATTGAAAGGATAGGGGGAGAGTTTATGGGGTGTAAAGGGGGTGTCAGGGGTGAATGGGGTGTGCAGGGATGAATGGGGTGTGTAGGGGGGTGTTCATGGGTTGAAGGTGGTGGGTGCATGGGGTGAAGGTGGGGGTGCATTGGGTGAAAGGGGTGGGGGTATGGAGGGGGTTCATGGGGTGTGTAGGGGAGGGGGGCAGGGGGGTGTGCAGGGGAGAGGGTAGGGTGGTGTGTTATATTCATTTGTAAGGGGTAGGGGGAGGGTGCTGGGGGGTGTGCATGGTGTGTGTGTGAGGGGGGGGGGTGTAGTGGGGTGCATGGGGTGGATAGGTGGAGGGGTTGTGCAGGTTGGGGGTAGGGGGTAGAAGGTGTGCTAGGGTAGGGAGTGTTCTGGGGGAAGGGGGTGTGATCTTGGCAGGGGGAGGGGGGGCGCAGGAGGGGGGGGGGGGGCAGGGTGTGTGTAGGGGGTAGGGGGTGTGAATGTATACATTGGCCATCAAACCATTACTGGGACCTCTAGTATGAAAACCAACAATTAACCCCTTAACACCATTGCCTATAGTTTCCCAAACCAATACTAATATAAACATAAACTCTAAATTACATAACTTGGACTCAGAGTACATTAAAATCATTCTAACATGAACCAAACCACTGAGACCCAACTTGTGCAGGTGAGGAGTTGGGTGTTTTACCCTGAGACTTCCTCTCGTTTCTGCATGAAATTTTTTTATGGAAGAAGAATATTTGAATATGTTGGCGACCTGTTTTTTTATGAATTGTATAGGCTATTGTAAGAGGATGTCCAGGAGGGAGGGTGGGGTGGGGGGTGTCCAGGAGGATTTGAATATGCAGACGACCTTTTTTTTTCTGAAATGCATAGGCTGTAGTAGGAGGGTGTCCAAGAGGGGGGTGTCCCGGAGGGAGGGTGGGGTGGGAGGTGTCAGGGAGAGAGGGGGTAGGGTGAGGGGGCTGGAGGTGTAGATTGGGGAGGGGGTAGGGGTGCAAGGGGGTGTGCATGGGTGGGGGGGTGAAGGGTAAGTGCAGGTGGGGTACAAGGGGGGGGGGGGTAGGTGCGGTGTAAGGGGGAGGGGGTGTCTAGGAGGTGGTGGTGTCCAAGAGGGTGAGGGTAGGGTGAGGGGGCCAAGGGTGTAAAGTGGGGAGAGTGTAGGGGTGAGGGGGGGGGGGGTACAGGGGAAGTGCAGGTTTGGTGCAAGGGGGGAGGGTGCAAGTGGGGTGCAAAGAGGAGGGGGTGTCCAGGAGGTGGGGGGTGTCCATGAGTGTGGGGGTGTCTAGGGGGGAGGGGGAGTCCAGGGGGTGGGGGTGTCTAGGGGGTGTCCTGGAGGGTGTGGGTGTCCAGGGGGGTGGGGATTTCCAGGAGGGAGGTGGGTGGGGTGTCCCAGAGTGGGGGTGTCTAGGAGGGAGGGGGATTGGTTTCCAGTAGGGGGGGGTGTCTAGGCAGGGTGTCTAGTAGGGGGTGGTGAAGGGGGGACTACAGGGGGTGTGGGGGGGGGGGGGGTCTGTCTAGGAAGGGGGTTTAGGGGGAAAGGGGGGGGGGGGTGTAGGGGGAGTGGGGTGAAGCCAAGGGAGTGGGGGTGTCTAGGAGGGAGGGTGGGGGTGTCCAGGAGGGAGGGGGGTGTCCAGGAGGGGGGAGGGGTGTCCAAGAGGGAGGGGGTGAAAGGTGCTTTTTAGGGGGGTCTGTCTAGGAAGGGGAGTGGGGGGGGGGGGTGTCCAAGAAGGGGAGTGGTGGTATATTACAAGGGGGTGGGGGGATGATGCAAGGGGTTTGTGTGTGTGTGTGTGGGTGTGGGGGGGGGGGGGTGTCCATGAATGGGAGTGGTGGGATACTGCAAAGGGGGGTGGGGGATGCTGCAAGGGGTGTGGGGGGGGGGGGTGTCCAGGAAGGGGAGTGGTGGGCTGCTGCAAGGGGGTGGGGGGGGGGCTGCAAGGGGAGTGGGGGGGATGTCTATAAAGGGGAGGGATGGGATGTTTCCAGGGGGTGAGAGTTACTGCAGGGGGGGGGGGGGGTGGGGGATACTATAAGGGGTGTGTGTGTGGGGGGGGGGATATCCAGGAAAGTGATTAGTGGGATACTACAAGGGGGTGGGGGGCTGCTGCAAGGGGTGGGGGCTTCTGCAAGGGGGTGGGGGGCTGCAACAAGGGGAGTGGGAGTGGGGGATGTCTAGGAGGGGGAGTGGTGGGCTACTACAAGGGGTTGAGTGGATTATACAAGGGGGTGGGGTGTGTAGGGGATAGGGTGTTTTTTTTTATGAAATGGGAAGGAATTTATCTCTGGTTTCAAATCATGGCTAAATCCCTATAGCCATAGTTTGAACCTTTCCTAAATTCCTATAGCCATAGTTCCAAACCATGGCTATAAGAAATATGTGGATTGAGCTTCTTCCATAGTTTAAAACTGTGTATAAAGGGATTTAGCCATAGTTTCAAACCACAGTTATAGGCCTTGGCCTATAGCCACGCCAATACCTTCCACAGTTGATTAAATCGTGGCTATAGCCTAAATATTTAGTAGTGTCAACTAATATTATTGTAATGGATGGGACTAAAATAGGACATTGACCTTATGTTGATTATTGAGGAAGGTCGGAAACACTCACCTTTGATGGCCCAGACCTACACAAGAGAATCAAACCATTAAAAACCCTCTGAATAGGGCTTTAGAACTACTAGCTTTGATGAAATTGGTTGAGGAAGGCACAGACCTACTCCTTGGTGGCTATAACTTCCTTATTTTTAGTAACTAGAAAACTAAGAAATACCTATCATAGCTCCACTCTATATAAAATATTGGCAATCCCCATCTCATTTAAATATAATCCTAGCCAATATCCTCTCAACGACCTCATTCCTTGTTAGCACCTTGAGATATGACATAAATGTAAATAGAGTGACTTGGAGCTTTATCTATGGGTAAAAATAATTCCCTAAATGAATCACCCTATCCTTCTCATTTAGTAGAAGGTATAAATAATTACATAGGAGGTTCTTGAATTAAATAACAAATTCACACTCACTGTAAATCCTCCATCGAAGGGTAAGGATCTACTACAGATAGGATACCTTAGAATTCAAGATAGAAACTCATCTTGGAAAAGATCCTTCAACTTCTCCCATGAAGAAACCGACTCCTCACGATCACCTAGAAACTAAATCCACCACTTTTGAACTACCCCTTGAAACATCATCACATCTAAAGAAACCTTGTTCTCTTTCCAAGCATGAATCAAACTAAATACTATCTTTAACTCCTCTAGATAATAATTTATATCCTTATATGAATTAAATCCTCCATAATTATATAGATTGCGACATTAAAAATCTCAAAGTGTCTTCCTCTAAGTGTCATCATCATCGACCTTTACTCTATGACAATCTATTAGCACATCCTACTAAACATATTCGACATGAATCTAACAAGGACATTAATTTGGTTTCTTATATACAAAATATAAAATGTTAGGAATTATTAAACCAAAAGCATAAATCATTTTACCATAAATTCATTTTAACCTTATTCCTATTTTCTACACAATTCAAACACATGCACAAACAATCATGATGCATGATCCTTACCAAGGAATTTACCCTGTGAAAATATCACTTCGCATAGAATTTTCAGTAAACTTGAGGGTCCTTGTGTTGGATCTTAGGGGTGCCTAAAATTCTAACTCCAAGATAGTATCCCTTATTTACAATACATACTAAACCCGTTTGACACTATTTCCTTACCAACCCATTCATCCACCCCAATTCCTAACTCTAAACTCCATAGAATTTCTAAAACTTGTTTCTTAGATTGCACTATATCATGGGTCCCTACCTGCAATGGAACCACTCATAGGATGATAATGAATAAAGGAAGATAATAGACCTTGAATCTTACCTCAAATTGTCTATTGGTTAGCAACAAGCATCAAGGGTCACACACATGGGTGGCATTTCCCTCAATATATATTTAAGTAATAAGTGATAAGATGAGAAACCAACAATCGACAACACACATAAATAAATAGAATAAATCCAAAAACATGTAGTGTAATTAAATACATAACTGAATAGAAATTAACGAGAACTATAAGTATAAAAGTAATCATCTCTAGTGATCTTAAAGCCCAAACATCGTCTGAATGACTCCTCAAGCTAGTAACACCATTCTCGATCACTAACCAACTCATGAAAAACCAAAAAAATGTTTATCTCTATGTAGGGTCAGCATAAAATGTATACCCTATAGGATACTCCTAAAAACATGTCATAAAAAATTTGAAATAAGCATTATGAATCCCCATGAGAAAATAAACAAAACTATCTCGTCACCAAAATAGGTGTTCTTATTTTCCCATCCTCACCATGGCTTGCTCACCAAGAAACACAAAAAAGTATATACTATAATATCGAAAGCATATGTATAGATAAAGGTACCCCTCTACCACTTCCACACTAGTTTTTCACTCTCATTCTCCAACAACACATGTCTTATGATTATCTCTTCTATATGTTAATTCATCTCTGTTGTGCGTCAGGCCTTAGACCAACATACCATAGTCCAACGTAGGGCTCAATATCTCATGTTGGAATCCGTTTGTATATTTTTCTCATTATCTCAATAGTAACTAGGTAATATTTTGGAATCCAACATAACCTTCTCATCATGTACTACACCTCAATCCATTATATCCCTTGCAAGAAACATCTATAATAACCTTTTGCTATAATAGTTGATATACATGTGTGGTCTAAAATTTCAATCCATCATAGCTTGCAATACATGTATGGGAAAATAAACACTGTGCATACCTAGATGTAATACTATAGCTAAAGAAGAGAGTATGGGGGAGGGACTATTCATCCACCCATTCCCTTTCCAACCTTGGGGAAAAAACCTGAACAACCTCTGGGTATCGACTTCACTACAAACTTTGGGAAGGGTAGCATATGAAATCATAAAACATACAATATATCTTACATAATCTACACTATGGGAATCTACCAAACCTTAGAATCATCTGACACTATTATCATATAAGACTGTGAATTCCACTACTAACCAGTATATCTAAAACATACATACAAGCATCAGGTTCTTCAATAATTAATCGATCTTCTATAATTAATTGAATTCATTTCCAAGATTAACTTTTTTATATTCTAAGATGATAAATATAAGTGTCATTTATCTTGATTATATACTCAAGTTTGTCATCATCTTCTAAGAACTTCAAGAACCACCCTCATTCTTATTATTTCATTTACATTCATAATGAATTTGGGTAATCTAGGACTCAGTATAAGATACCATGTAAAAGATGCACATGTAATGAATAAAGTAAATCCACCTCTTATAGTCAGAAATGAAATCATATATTAATAAACTCACTATCTATCCATCATGAAATAATTAGGAAATATTATATAATCATATCAATGATCAAGACCCACTCTAAACACATCATAATCACCTTAGTGCCCCACACTATTGTACATAGAATCATCGATCCCACCATCACCATCATTGACCATCACTACAACCCATGCTTCCAACCCATTGAATATCAAGGTTCCCAAACTTATAAATACCTCTTGGTAATCAATACATATCAACATACTAATAAATCACCTCAAAGTTCTATTTTTCTGGGGAACATATACATATTAAATGATTTATTCTCACATAGGAAAAGGCATTAAGGCCATGGCATCGAGGCATTTAAGCCTCTTGCATCAAGAAATGAGATCATTCAACCCCAAAAATTTATATTTAGTAAAAAACCAATTTAATTCCATATTTAATTAACCAGTATGTTAACCATAGGTTTACACATCAAGGAAACCTAAAGTATTATCCAATAATATTTATAAGAAATTTTAAACATGCTCAAAAAAATAGTTCTCATGTTTATTCAATTCCATGATGAGTAGAAATCATCTTCTCATGACTCTTCCATTAATCAAATAATCATACTAGCTTTACATAATTTAATTGTTTCTAGTAATTAACCATTCTAAACAAACAATAATGAATACAACCAAACATATAGATATCACATTATGTATCAAATAATAATTGGAACCATTAATAAAATAAAAAAGCACATGTAATCATGAACCATTGATATATTTAAACAACATATCCTGAAATATTAATTATCATTAAAAAAATATACATCAAATAATATCACAAAAATTGATTCTTCTTCTTCTCACTCCAAGATAATCCTAGAAATTATATAAAAGATTAAACCCTTAAGATACCACATGAAACTCTTTAAATTTAAAAATAATGAATTAATATGACTTATTATACTATCAAATAAATTACTTAAATTTAATTAAGAAAATTTGCATACAGATTCTATTATATATAAACTTTTTCACGAAAATCAATAATAAATCATTAACCATATTAAACAACAAGTGAAACTACAATCTTCTCCTTCAGTATAAAATTCCAAATTTTTATTTATTTATGGTCGACAATATCTATTTACTTAAGGAAATCTGAAGCATGAAAATTCCATAGATTTCCCATGAAATAAAAGAGTTAAGTAGATCCCCTACCTTGAAATCAAAAAGATTCACACACTAAAACTGAAGAATATAAGAGTGGGGATGATGCATGTAGACTAAAAACTCATAAGAACTGAATTGAATAATCGTTATGGATTTAAAAAACTCCAAGAGAAAGGTCTAGTTTATCCAGACTCAAGAAAGATTAATGAAAGTGAATGAGATAAGGGAGAATATTTGACTTTAGAAAATATAGAGACCTCATAGATATCTATAAAAAACCTACTCAAACTTCATAATTTAATTGACATTCAAAAATATTCCAATTAATTCCCATCACAAACTCATTTAAATATTATAACTTTAATTCAATTCAAAATATATCATTCAAAACTCTTAACAGATTTAGAAACCCATGATTTACACTTCAAATTTACCATTTGACATTAAATAGGAACTTATGAATTTTTATTCTTAAAATAATTCCTTTATATAAAACACTTATGTTGCATAAGTGTAAAATTATTTTACTCTTATGAGGGCGGTTACCCTCATATATCTTAAGAAAACCTTGGGCTACCCTCATTCCCCAAAACTAAACATATAATGACCCAAATGAAAGCTTTATAATCTATGTATGACCCTTACATGTGCTTTAGGATTCACAATTTACCTGTACAGTGGCTTATAGAGTTCTAATAGATCCTTATGTACACCAAATAAATCATATCTTACAAATATGTGATCTATAAAAAAATGAACTACTACCCTGACACGATCGAGGAATAACCTACATACCCATGACACATAGATTCTGTGTAAGGGGAAAATGGATTACCTAGATGTAAAAGGGTGTTCTTATTTAATGGTAAATTAAATTTTAAAAATTACTTAAATCTCAATAATTAAACTTATAAATTAATAATAAAAAGGGTTCAAGCATTATCTCATCACCTCTAAGCCAGAAAAAAAGTAATGGGTTTTTGGGGATCTAGGACCTTACATTATGTGTTTCACTTATCCCACATGTTAATTAATTATGCATTATGTAAATTAATTACACCATGTGTGAATTAATTACTCTACATATGAATTAATTTTATGGATTTTGAATGAATTACACGATGTGTAAATTAAATACATCACCTGTATATTAATAGCACCATGTGTGTATTAATTTCACTATTTTAAAATTAATTATACAACATGTGATTAAATTAACAACTTTGTGTCTGTTGACTACACAACCATTGCATTGTGTGGGGGTTATAAGGAATTTTAGTGAGTTACATACCATGTACCTCTCAAAATTTTAAACGACCACTAGATGGTTCTTCAATGGTTCTTTTTTATATTATTAACCTTGATATTTGGTTATATATGAAAGAATGTAGAAGTTGAAGAAGATTTTTTTACACTCATATTTAATGAAATAAATTTAGGAAATTATAAATCTAACATAAAATGTATACCCAAATAAACAAATAATAAATAACTATAAATTTAAACATGACTACTCTAATACCTCTTGAAGGTTTCACACACAACAGAATATCCTATTTGGGTTAGGATAAACTTAGATTTTGTCAGACCGAATGAATAATTTGTAATGTACATGAAAATAATGTCATGACTAATTGATTAATCTGATGAAAATTGACAATGAACATCATAATCAATGGGAGGATTGTTAACTTTTATTTTATAATTAATTTAATATAGAAAGAAGAAATACATCGGTCTTGAGTTATTTATTTGTTGTTAATGTTTATTGTACAAATATTATTTTTCTAGTACCATCCTTTTGAAACCTTTTTGAGTTGTAGCATCATTTTTTTCATGAGTACCCAAAGTACATTCCCTCTAGCGGTGATCCAAGCATGATATTTGATCTAAGAATTTCTTCAATGATACTTTAGGTTTAAGATCCGAGATTTACCTAAGATAATGTAATACTTATTTATTATTGTTCTAATGAAATACATAAAAATGTTTGATAAAAATATAATTATTAATTATAAATTATTTAAAATTTATATTAATATAATTACATACATATGTCTCAAAATAAAATTAGATTTTCTAGAAGAATAATTTTGAATTTTAGGTGCTAAATGCATATTTTTAAAATACACATGTATTTTTATTTAATAATTAAATTCAACATAGATAGAGAATTATTTTCATCCAAAGGGATTTAAATTTTGAATCAAAACATTCAAATTAGTTAATAATATCATACCAAAGTAAAATGATATTTTTTCAAAGAATTATTTTTTTACTGAAAATTTGGTATTTTTATAAAAAAAAATTAAATTGATCTCATTTAAAAGATGAATATTGTATAATTTTTCAAGGAATAAATAAATATATTAACACTTATTTTATTGGAAGTTGATATGAAATATGATTAGGAAAACCTAATATTTAAAAATATTTTTTTTCTACCAAACATTTTTTCAATATATTATATGTTTTCATTTTAAAGTTAATTTTCTTATATTTAGAAATTGATTTACATTAGATTAATTCTTAATTTTGAATCAACACATTGAAGTGTTTTAGGATGTTTTATCTTTTATTTTTATTAAAAAATACAATTACTATGGTTAATGTTTAATAAATATTAAAGGGGTAAAATGGATAAAATTATGAGGCTTGAATTTTAATAAATATATTTGATAAAAAACCTTCTAGAAAACATTTTAGGTAAAACAACTATACCCACATGTCTCACCAACCTTACCTTACCTAACTCTCCTTACAGCCTTTTGATTCCACCTTTTCCCCTCACTTAGCTTAAGTTTACAAGGAAATGTACATAATTTTCACTTATAAAAGGACCTCTAAACCATCCCTTACAAACCACTCAAACCATTATATTATCTCTTTAATTCTTTCATATTTCCCCTCTCCCAAATATTCTGTATACATTTTATGACTTTTGGTTCCAAGTAGGAAGTCTAAATCCTTCATTCCAAAGGAACCCATGTCTAGAATGAGTGAATTCATCAAGTAAGGGTTTCTAATCCTCATATTTCATTTTTAATCGAAATTAATTTTTATAATTTTTTTTCATATATTTACTTAATTTTAATTTTGTGATATTTTCTTCCTTTTTATATTTTGTTAATTATAGATCAATTATCCTTGTAGGTTAATGTTGGGTGAAATAGACAGAGGGGGGGGGGGTGAATTTCCATAAAAACATCAATTAAATATTAAAGACAATTACCATTTGATAAGATTAAAATGATTTAAGGAAAAATTAAAATATTTTATAAATTTTAACTAAAATAAAAATACAAGTAAATTAAAATTAAATGAATAAGCATGTTAGAATATCTATATAAGTTTACAAAGATGGAAGCAATAGAGACATAAGTATCATTTATAAAAAGAATAATATAATTAATGAATTAAAGTATGAATGAAAGGGTATTTTAAAGTAAAGTAATAAAAATTATCTAGTGGTTGATGTGTATCATATGATAAATATTCAAGAATAGTTGAAATTAATAGATTAAGAGAGTAAAGAATACAATAAATAGAGAACAACATTTGATAATGGAGTTTGACTAAAGATCATGATCGAGAACCTATGCCACCAAACCAAATTTCATGAGTGTTTATTGCATTAGTCACTTGAATTTAATGGTATCCAAGATACTAAAGAATGTCTCTTTCTTTTTAATTGGTTAAAGAAATAAATCTCTCTAAAATCAATTCAAAATTTTTAATGGCTGTATGTAGAAACCCGACAGAATGAAATACTTTTCCTTTTTATTTTGTTAGGGAAAGAAACCCAAGTTATATCACTTTAATGGTTGTGATAACCAATGTTAGAAGAATAAAGAAAGTGGAAAGGTTTTTTAAAACACAAACCTTTTTAATTTTGGTCATAAATATATCAAAAAGATAAGAAATAACTGTAGGAGAGGTTGATTATGATGTAGAAGTGAGAAGTATTTTATAATATGATCAAATTTTTTAATTTAATTTAAGATTACTTTCAATAATGGAATAAATTAGAGAATAATAGTGATGATCATTGAGAATTTTTGTGAATATATGTTCCTAAGCTGCCCAAGGGGTCTATTTACAACCCCCAAATGCCCAAGGAATTTTCTGGAATTCATCCATTTTTATTGATGTTATGGAAGAACGATTGAATGTATTTTGACTATAATGAATATATCTATTGACTAATTTCTCAACTACCTTTAGGTATCCAGAGAGCTCCACCAGATGGATTGTGGGATGCTTCCCCCCTTCCAGTCCTGTATAGAAACCACTAGTTATTCGATGGTCCTCACTATTTATCCGGTGAGCCTTGTGAAAGGGTATTTAAAATATAATAGCCCAAAATAAGTTTAGAATCCCTCTACCTATTGAATGGTTTACTCCTACTATATTTACACTAAGATTTCATGAAATTAGGGGTTCTGTCCGCTACCATCGGTTGGTCGTACTATACCACCAAGTAGTTGGTGGTACTAGTCAATTTAGAATTATGTATTGAATTTTACATTGATCTTGAAGTTTTCATTTTATTTAATAAAATTCATTAAAATTTATTCAACCTAAATAAATTAAATTATAAAACACCCAAAAAATTTATAATACTTTTCTTCATAGCTTTCTTAACACGCAACTCCGAGCATTAAGTGAACTATGATATATGATGAAAATATTATCATTTAATGTAATAATTATAGCATAGTCTTTGTCATGGAGAGAATGAATAGGGATAACCAAATTATGAAAAATATTTATAAATATTTTATATAATGTATTAATTGATAATAAATAAGTACTCAATTTTTAGTAAAATCATTTTATACTTCAAAAAATATATTCTCTTCAAAAATGTTTTCTATTGCATTTTTTAAGAAAAAATTATAATTAATTTCTGCCAATTTTGAAAAGTGTATTTTATAAAATGAAAATTATTTTTAAAATCATAAGATCAAAATTATCTTAGGGTTAAATTTTAGCGTTTTTTTGAGATGATTTATTTTTCAGTAAACTGTGAAAAATACCAATTTTTCAAATATTTTCATTTATTCTCATTAAATCAAGTAATTTAAAAGGATCTTTATAGTTTCAATTTTTTATATGATCCATTTGATCTATAATAAAATTATTAATTCAATTTTAATAATCAATTTTGATCTAAACTAATATTTATGTTTAAAACACATTTCTCTAAAATTTTATTTAATTGTGTTTTATACATTTATATTAAAATTGATTTATACTAATTCTAAAAATTGAATTTTAAAAAATAAATACCATATTTTGAATCATGAGGTTCAAGTTTTTTCAATATGTTCCTTTTATTTTCGGTCATTATAAATAGTAATCGTAGTAAAATTTTGTCACTACGTTAAAGGTAAAATAGGTAAAACATGGTTATAACTTTGGGACAATGCTTTGAAATTTCTATAAAACATGACTTAATCATATTTATGAGTGTATTTATTACTTTTACTTAAAATTATTGAATATACATTCACTTGGTTGTATATTTCTTTGATTATTACCTTCATATTAATTTAGAAAAAAAATAAATACAAAATCCCACTCTCTTGACTTTAATAACTCTAAACTTTTATTACAAAGAATTAAAAACTAATGTTAAGATATAAATGGTTATTTAAAATATAAATTATTTTTTTATCATGATAATTTATTTTTAATTTTTGGTGATGACACAATTTCTTTAAATGCTTATGCAACACCGACACAATGCTTCTACAAGCTATATAAAAATCATTTAAATTATTCTAAAAACTATAAAATCAATTTTTTGACTGATTTATAGTGTCAAAAAAATTTATATATAAATATAACATAATATTGATTTTTTAAATATTTAAATTTGAATTCTGTTTCTTTCATGTTTTTAAAGTCAAATGAAATGAATTTTTACAAAATATGACGTTAATGATATTTTATAGGAAAAAATATTTTATTAAATTGTTTAAAATTTATAAAATATTATATTTAGAAAAATTAATGGTATATGGATTAAAAAATAAACTATGGTAAATTTTTGGGTTTTTTTCTTTTTATGTTATTATTCTTGACCCTTATAGGATATAAAACTTAAATATTATGGTAATGGTCAAAAGTGTTAATGGGGGTTAAAACTAAAATATAAGAGTGGATACATAACTAAAACATGTAAAAAATTAATTTATTAGACGATTTAGAATCATACTCATATTATATTATAATTATATCAATTTGATACCATTGGGACCTGAAAAACAATTTATATGAATTTAAAACTTTAAGAAATTCCAAGAATGCCCCTCCTTTCACTTATAAATGGATACCACTTTTATATTTTCTGTTCACCACTTTTATATTTTATTTTCACCACTTTGATCCAAATATCTTGACCAAAATCTGACCATTTCTGTTATAAAAATCAATATACAATTAATCTTGGTTCTTTCCTTCCTAAAACACCAACCCTAGGACCCTTAAGAGAAGATATTGAAGGAAGACACTAAGGAAGAGGTAATCATTTGTACTGAATCTTTCAAATTTATTTCTTATTATACTTCATATGAATAAAATTTGACTATGAAAAAATAATAAATATAGCATAATAAATTTATTTATATTTTATTATTAATAATTTAAAACTATTTTCTAACTTTTTTTATCCTATAGAAAATGAAAACATCACTTGTGCGTACGTACAACTTACCATCTTCACATAGAGATGTATTCATTTTTCATCACCACTTTAATTGGATAGTTTTTATGATGGAAATAATGAATATATATTATATATATGATATAATTATGCTTCTGGAATCATAATATCTTATCTATATTCATACTTTCTACTTAATTATAAAATGATAATGCCGCTCGTGCGTACATGTGGACTACCACCCCCATGAAGAGATAAATGAGTTTTTCATTTATGATTTATATTGATGGTAATAAGGATATATTTAATGAAAATATATGATATATATGATATAATAAATATTTTTTAATGGTTAATTATTATTTACCTTTCTTTTATGGCATCCATCGAAAAGTGAAAACAACGTTCATGAATACGTACAACCTACAATCTACCTGAACAATGTAATTATTTTATCTATATCTATCTTTTATAGATTAATATATATATATATATATTTAATATATATGTTTTTTATAACATTACTTACAATTTCTGATGATGGAACCATGAGAAATATGAAATGAATCAAAACTATCGAATGAAAATATACATTTAAATTGAAGGAATTAACATGTGAAATAACGATTTTAATATACGATTACTAAAAAATGGGTAATGAGATGTTATAAATTGATCATATATGATATTATAGAAATTTATATGATTCTTTTACATAATTATAATAAATATAAATTTATTATATAGGTGGTTAAAATTACTTAGGAGGCAAGTCAAACTTGAGGTAAGGGGTTTCTTAACTAAACATTCATTCATTGGGTTATAGTTCTAATTAATTAACTATGTCATTCCCTTATTATGTTTTAAATTACCTTTTATTGTATTATGTTATATTTTCACTCATTTTTTTGATTTACATTTGTTACATATAATCACTTCATTGATTAATTGTTAATTCAATGAGATAATCTTTGTAAGGGATTTCGTCTCAATTTTCACTCTATTAAGACATATTTGGTATTTTGTTCCTATTTAAATTTATGTGGATTACATAATACCCCTTAAAATTATTTAATATTAATATATATTTATTCATTATGATTAATGATTTAATTCAAGATACTCTTTAAGGGACATTTAAAAGAAAAGCCGATATTATTTCTCTTTTTGATATGTTAAAATTTTCTTCCGTGTCCATATTTTTCAAATCGTTTCATGAAATAACTTTTTATTACTCAAATTATTTATTAAGAAAATTTTAAGTTATCCTTGAAAATTTACAAGGTTTTAAAGGAATATTTATAATATTTTACAAAAGTTTCATTTTTAGCTTTCTTTACAAAAAATCAAAAGTATTGTTTTTAATATATAAAATGATAATGGATTTTCCCACCACAATAACCATTTTAAACTCTATATATTCATCTAAAAGTTTTTAATGGTTTTATAAATAAATATATTTAATGAAATATTATTTAAATACATCACTTCCATTTTATTTATTACACAAAAGTGATTTATTTTAGTATGAAACCTATATTTCTGATGAATTGATGGTCATATTTTATCTCTTATTAATTTTGTGGTCATTAAATTTCTATTAAAACATTAACTTTATTTTAATAATTGGACATTAAATTTCTCTTAGATATCCATATTCTTTGTATCATGGATATTATTATTTCTTATGATGTATATAATTTCCACATATAGTGTTTTATATGAAATTTATTTGATTGAGTGGGGAAATGTTGATATTATATATTCTTTACTTAATAAAAACATTTTCTAATATGACATGTTGTTTATGAATTAAATTGATCATTCAATATATGAGGAATTCATTGGATATGCAGTGATGGGTGGGGCCCAAAATAATATTTCCCCTCAATGCATCAAAAGGTCTCATGAGACAAACTAGTTAGATAACATTACTAAATGTGTGTTTGGAGTATGCATACACATAGTTTAAAATATCTTGGCACAAGGTATTAGTGACAAAAATATCATGATGTCTAATATCCCGACGTCTAACATTATGAATTTCCTTCATTTATAATTTAGTTATTATTATCCATTATATTACTTTATTGATATTATGCATGGATTTATTTCATGTTCAACTTATTGATTTAATAAAATTTTCTTTTAGCTATTTTCCTTTCCAGGTTGATTATGCCTTATTTACTCATGCTATATTTTACTACACATAACCCTTATTGACTGTTTGATCTCACCCTTTTATTTTTTCATTCCCCAAGATGTTAATAAGGATATTTTGAATAATATAAAGGATTCTAGAATGTATCCTATGCTATGTATTTTATATTTCCAATGTAATATGAGAATCATGTATATATCTAATTCTATAAGACTACAAAACTGATTGGTCCTTCGGGATGAGATCCCTTTCATTATATGGCAATGAAATAAAGTAAACACTGGCATTGGGTTTATAGAGTTTGGCTCTCTAAAAATTCACTAAAAATAGATGATTAGAATAAAATGAGGTATTTGGCATCATTAAAACTTCAATGAGTGTAAAGCACAACAATTTCCCCCTTTTTATGATAAAAAACACTTAAATAGAAATAAATAGAACAATTAAAGAAAGATAAAAAAAATTCACCCCTTTATCAAAAACATAAATTATACCGACCTTTGTAAAAAGATTTCTCAAATTTTTATTCCCCTTATTTTAAAAACATTAAGACAAAACCATAAATTTAAAAAAACACTAATTAAAGATTGAAAAATCTTTCCAACATAATCACTG
This sequence comes from Viscum album, assembly GCA_963277665.1. NCBI lineage: Eukaryota > Viridiplantae > Streptophyta > Magnoliopsida > Santalales > Viscaceae > Viscum > Viscum album. The sequence continues at coordinate 1,680,404,521 of OY728133.1, forward strand.
AAACCATAAAAATAACCCCCTTTGTAATTTTTTTCAATGAATATACAAAGTTATACATTGAAGTCATAATTTTTTTGCTAAAATCATACCTTTACCAGTAATTTATTCACCTTTGTGATTATCATAGATATATCATTATAATAGTTAGATAAATAAATATTTATAAAAACATAAGAAAATTTATTTCTAATAAATAAAAATATAAACTACTTTTCACATCATTAATGATCCTTTGAGGGGGGAAAATTATGTTTTTTAAAAATAAAAATATTCTTGAACTAAAAAGATTTTAATTTTTTAAATAGAATTTAAAATCTACCTTTGAAAATTTGAAAACAAATAAAGTACTTTTAAAAAGAGAATATATTTATCATAAGTTTAAAAATTGATAAAATTGTCCCTTAAAAGTAAATAAAGAAAATTCAAGATTAAAATAAAACTAAATCATTTTTAGATAATCTTACGATTGGAAAAAACTTTAAATAATAAAATAATTTAAAAAAAAATTCAATATTTATAAAATGTTTTTCTTTTGGGAACATTTTATAATTAACAATATATGCTCTAACTAAATTGATGTTTTAAAAAATTTAGAAGGATCCATAAAATAATGAAATTTGTAGATAAATAAATGTTTTAAAAAATATATACTATTTTTTAGAAATTTTTTTAACATAATAAATAAATTTTAAAATAAATAATTGAAAAGAAAAATTCAAATTAAAATTTTACTTTAAAAAATTTAATTTATTATTATGGTATATACATATTATTTTAATTCCAAAGAAAATTTATAGGGAGTGTCAAATTGGGTGTGTAGTAAAGACCCGCTTCTCGTTCCTAGGGTTAGGATCAGATTAAGAATCCAATGATCCCATTTCTAGGTAATAACCTCTAGGTTCATTTGAACCACAACCATATTCGCTTATTTATATACAGATTGGGATATTTTTCTTAGAATATCACACTTTCTTTACTTTACCAAAATTAATGGAATGTTTTAAAACATTTTATATTTTAAAAACTATTAAAAATTATTTTATAGAGTTTTTAAGCCATTTAAAACAAGTTGAAAAAATATCAAGATTTCCATTAGTTTTAGAATAAGTGACATAAGATAAACATACCTAACTTACCCTTGATAAAGTCAAATCATTCCAGAGATAGTTGTTTGGTGAATTTATCGACTAATTAAATGTTGGTAGAAACAAATTCAATCATGATATTAGATTTTTTGATGTGATCTATAAGAAAGTGATTTTTTAGATAAATATTCTTAGTGTGATAATGTAGGATATAATTTCTAGAGATACTAATCACACTAGTGTATTCACAGTTTAAGGGGACACAATCAAATATAAGCCCATAGTATAAGATAGTATATTTCATCAATATGATTGGGGGAAACAACTTCCTAGGGTAATGTATTCTACTTTGGCTTTAGAAATAACAATATAGTTTTGATTTTTACTGCTCCATGAGATAAGGGATTTTCTAAGTAGATGATAAGTTCCCCTTATACTCTTTCTATCTAGTCAAAATCCTTTAAAATTACTGTTAAAAAACAACTAGGTTCCAAAGAAGAATGTATGGGATAAAATAATTCATGTTTTTTAGTTTATTTCAAATATTAAAAAATTAATTTTAGGTATTTGAAATAAGATTCCTTTAGATTTAATTAAAAATGATCATAAAGTCATACACTAAACATGATGTTTGATATAATTGCAGTATGATAAAGTATACTTCTAATCATACTTCTATAAATCTTATTGTCAATCAGTGTTTTAACTTTATTCAATGGTAGATTATAAGTAGTACTCATGAGTGTACTTATTTATTTATCATGATCCATTATAATATGATTTAATAGACCATTAGTTTTTTTACTTTGGTTTAAAAAATTTACATCAAAATTTTGGGAAATTTGAAATATAAGGGAAAATTATATTTCTTCCTAAAACTCATTTCAAATTTTTTACAAATTAAATTTAAAACATAATTAGAAATATATTATCATTTAAGATGAAAATAACATCTTCAACATAAATTTTAAAAATTAATAAATAATTTGAAAAATATTTTAAAAAAAATAATTCTGATTTCCTGAATTTAAAATCATTTCTAAAAGGAATTTTGTTGAACTTTTATAATAAGCATGAGGAGATTATTTTTAACCATATAGAGATTTTTTTAACTTAAAAAAATGATATAGAAAATTATTATTTATAAAATTGGGTTATTATTCCACAAAAAATATTTTAGAAATAAAATCATTGAAAAAATAACCATTGAAATCCATTTGAAAAAGTTTGAAATAGAAGAGGTGAATACCAACAATATTATTATGGATTTAAGACTAAATATAGTTGAAATTTTTCACCATAATCAACACATTCCTCTTTATTATAACCTTTTTCAATAATTATAGCCTTTTATGGGTAATATGCACTTGATCAACTAGTTTATTCCTAAATACCCACTTAGTGATAATAATTAGGTGATCATCGGGTCTTCCCATGAAAATTCAAAAGTCATTCTTTTGAAATTGGTTCACCTACACAATCATGGAAGTAATCTATTTCTCATATTTAATTATGTCATCTATATTTTTAGGTTCTATGTGAGAGGAAAAGGCATGATGTCCAATCTTATTTAAGACTGACCATATAGTATGAGTAATGACTTTTAAATCACCAATAACATCATGTAATGGGTGGTCTTTAAATTCAACCCATGATTTGTGTAAAAGACTACATTTGGGTTCTTAATCACATTTAATTTTTTTAAAAGGTTTCAGTTTGGGTAAGGTCAAACTATCTTGGTTAACATCATCCACTACTTGAGGATAAGGTTTTAGAAGATTCTCATCCAACGTGAAGTTAATTGACTCTTTTAAGTTCAAGGTCCTTTTATTAAAGACTCAGTAAGATTTAATTGAGTTCAGTACCTAAGGAAGATACCATCATTAGAATTAGGTTTCAACTTTCATAGGTTTTCTTTGGTGTTAAGGATAAATAAGGTTCAACTAAACACTTTAAAGTATCCAACTTTAAGAAGTTTACCTTACCAAAATTTATAGGGGTTTTTTCTAAGGGTGGGTCTAATGAGAACATAGTTATGGATTTAACATGTGATATTGACCACTATGTCCTAAAAGTATTTTGGAAGTTTAAAATCACTTAATAAATGTAACATCCCAGGTAAATAAAGAATAAGACATATTCATATTTATTAATATTTTTGAATTAAATATTAATTCTATTTTTGAAGGGGTTTCTATGTTCGATAGCGTACCCGATACGCAACAATGAGTTTCTTTGAAATCTTACATTACACGCTAATAATATAATAATATTATTTCAAGTGGTAGTTAACACGTAGCCGTTGTACTAGTGGGAATGAATAGAAATAACTAAAATACGAATATATATGTTTGTTAAATGTTTCTACATTTATCTAATAAAAGATAAAGGCTTAAAATAAGAAAAGAATTCAATTTTAAGCATAAATACTTTAATATTCACTAAAAGGTTGATTTATCGCCTTTTGTTGGTGAACCCTCTTTTAATATATTTTTGGTCACTCTTATACATTCTTTTGGACCGAATAAAGTCCTTCTTTTGAAATGGGACATCAAATTTTACTTTGTGTAAATTTTTGTTATTTTTCCGATAAAGTTCATTTTTTACGAAAAAGTGAAAAATGTTGTATTTTAATTCAAAAACCTCTTTTAATATAATTTATTTATATGATTAGATTATCTTTTCTATTGTTTTTAAAGTGAAACTATAATATATTTTTACCATTTGATTCAATGGTGGACTTTGGAATTTATTTCACTTTGAAATTTGACATAAACAAATATCAATCTTTTGATATATATTGTTTTTTTAAAAAACACGCTATTTGTTTTGACAGTGGGAGTTAATTATTAAATTAATTAATTCTACTTATATTCTTTTAATTAGGTAATATAAACATCATTTTTGAATTCGGAATATCGAATATAGCTTAGAGTGAATTTTTGGTAATTTTCTGAAAAACTCCAATTTTTGATGAATAGTGAAACCACTAAGTGGTAATCAAGCAAACTGATTTTTCAGTTAAATGAAAGTTTACCACTAATGTGTATTGAATTTTGAAAATCAGACATACATGGTTGTCATTATTATGTAAAATGTGGTTCAATGGGATGAAAATAATTTTTTGGTGAATAGTAACTTTTTTTCATTAATCGCGATTAGAGGTGATTAGTGTATTTTAAGGTAAAAATGATATTATAAAAATATGAAAACACCATGACACATGTCCTACCCCTATTGGGTGAGTCATGGACGACCATTAAAAACCATGGGTCGATTTAGGGGACCCCATGGAGCCACTTGGTTGAGAAAGTGACATTAAAGCCTTTTATTTAAAGTAAAAGTAAAAATGACACTAACATAAATTGTTTTACTAAAACAATTTTTATAAGCGGTTATACTAATAATATTTTTGACTATAAATATTCATTAGAAAGATAAAAAGATTTCCTACATCATAGTATTTTTTTATAATTTTTATACATTAAATAAATTAATTTATTTATGACATCATGATAATGCAACAATTACCTCATTAATGAACGATTAAAATAAAATGAAAAGATAATGTAAAATCTAAGCCATACACATGTCTAAAACCCATTGGAGGAGTATATTTCGAACCCTTATCACCTTATTCTCTAAATATATCTTTTTGGGACCTCAAAAATCCGAAAAGTCATTTCATAATAATATAACTTTCTTTACTTTCCAAAAGTGCCCCTCCTCTCCTCTTATAAAAGGCCCCCACCTCTACCTCATTTCCCACACTCCTCAAGCCTTTGGATCGGCCAACCCCTGCCCATTTACTCTCTCCACATCCCTCTACTCATCCTATAGGATTCCTTTTGGGCATAATCCTTTCAAAGGAAGCCCTTAGGCTCAAATGAAAAGGAGTTACACTTTTAAAGGTAATTCTTTCTCTCATGTTCATTTGTTTTATTTTGCTTATCCAACCCCCTAATCTCTTTTTATTTACTTCTTTTGTAACAAAACCAGTATATTAAATATACTAGGATGTTGTTATAAGATTTATTTGAGCTACACTCTCACACAACTACATCAAATGGTTAAAGAACATACGGTTTCCGTGGATGGCGAAATTCTGCCTCCCGAAACGATGATTGTTCAATACTCATTTAACACCTTAAAAGGTGGCCATTATGATGTCACTATTTTTATATATGATATATAATATGTTTATTCTTTTATTAATCCTCTATATTTTTTCATTTATGGCATACCATTATTGTTTCCATTATGGGTAATCACGATATCTTCATTTTAGGAAGTGCGGACTATCGCCCCCTGAAAGTGATTTGATTCGTTAATACCATATGTGGGATGTGTAAAGGATAAAGTTAATGATATTATATATGTTATTATACTGGAATTATAATATACTCTTATATCATTATGATTCCATTGCAGAAAATACAAAATAGAAATGGAAGTAGCGTTCATGCGTACGTACGGCTTACCGTCTCCATGAACGGTGCATTTCATTTCTTACCACTAAATGTGATGTAATATTATAAATACATGTATATGATGAATATATATGATATATATGTTATCCAAATCATTAATATCATTCTGGATATAATGAACCTTTGACCAAATTAACAACATTTAAGTGTAAGAAGTCTATTTTTGACTTAAGAACCAAATACCGACAAAATGAACATTATTAACTTAAATGATTACATGATGTTCATAACATGGTATAAAAGGAATAATGAACTTGAAAAAAAGGTTCTTAAGCAAGTAGAGATTTACTAAAGTTTATTATTCAGGAGATTAAAGAACGATCGGGTCAAGTCGGATACGAGGTAAGGGACTTCGTCTCAATCTCCTTTCCTTGAGGCATATTTTATTTTATACACAACCTTCTTTTATACGGTGTATAAACCCCTTTGACTTTTACACTTATTCAAAAGTAATCTTTTTTTTACGAAGCGTTTTACTAAACGACAAAAGGGAATGTTTTTCTTACCGTACGTATGCGGCGACAACGACTTATCCGCCGCCGTGACCATTATTTGAGTTTCAGCTTCCTCTACAAGCCATTCCCTTTTTTTTGAAAATAAATACCATGTTTTTCTTTGGTATTGAAAATGGTTTTCATAATGTTTTTATTATATCAATGTTTTGTATTGATATCTCGTGATTGAAATGTGGAAATGTTATGTTTCCTTTATGCATGTTTTATGTTATATGAATTATGTTATGGTTCTTGGGCATATTTATGAAGATGGGTGGTTCCGTGATAAACTAAGGGAGGGTGAGCCCGTTATAGCTCTCCAATGAATTGGGTAACGCGAATGAGTGAAACGTTAAGGTTTCTCCGAAGAGATTTAGGGAATATACTGTGATGGGTATTCCAAACATAACCAAGAGGGTTACTCCCTACGTAAGAATGTTATGAATGCCTCAAGTTACCTTTATGTTTTATGATTTCTATGATTTATTCATGATTTTATGAGGTAAGTTAAAGTGCCTATGTTTTATAGGTAATGTATGATTTCATTCTTATGTATATATGAACTCATGATTCCCTTCCTTGTTTTTTTAACCCATACTGAGCTTTTAATACTCATCCCAAGTTTTTGAAATGTTTTTCATAGGTCACAGGAAAGGTACATGATAAGATGATAGTGTCAAGGATGTTTCAAGAAAGAATCCATGTTTTATTTTCATTATCTTTCCGTTGATGGGTTAAAGAATACTATATTTTATTATAACCACTTTGTTTAAATGTGGAATGTAATGCAAGCTTTATGATCTAATTCTCTAAAACTCTAAACCTGAAAAGATCCTCAACGTGTAATCTTGCAATAACACAAGATTAAGTAAGGTTTAAGGCTGGGGCCTTATAGTTGGTATCAAAGGTCGGTTTAGACATCTTTAGGAGTTAGAAAAGTGTAAAATTATAAGCTAATTTATGGTATGATTGAAATGATATAGCATTTTAAGATTACCAAGTTGCTTCACCTAAGATATTTCTATGTTCAGAATGGTTTTCCGCAGAGGAAACAAAGCAGCTATGTTGGGACGACATCAAGAGGAAGACAACCTTCCAAATCAACAACCTGAGATGGTCAGAATCGGAACTGAACAGTTTGTTGCAGTAATGGCGCAGTTGACTCAAGCGATAAATGGTGGTGGTATACATGCACGAGATCAACCAGATCAACCGCAAAGGAACATGTTAGTGGTGGAACATTTCATGAGGCAACATCCCCCATCATTCAGAGGATCATCTGACCCTGTGCTAGCTGAAGTGTGGATTAAAGCATTGGAGAAGATTTTTGATGTCATGAGGTTTTCAGACAATCAAAAGGTTAGTCTTGCTATTTACCGTTTAGAGGGTGAAGCAGATCAGTGGTGGTCGATGGTTAAAAATATCAGGGACGCTGATGAGATTGATTCTCTCGACTGGGATGAATTCAAAGGTATGTTTCTTGAGAAGTATTTTCCTAAGGCTGTTCGACTAAGGATGGAAAAACAATTCCTGGAATTGAGGCAAGAGGAAGACTCAGTGGCTACCTATGAAGAAAGGTTCACTCAATTGTCAAGGTATGCTCCAAATTTTATCCGAAACCATGATAGTAAAATCAATCGTTTTTACTTAGGATTAAAGCCAAAATATCGAAGGGCTTTAGATTCTCGTGAGTTCAAAAGTTATGAAAATCTTGTTCGATGTGCTGAGAAGGTGGAAATGGAGTTTGCCGATGATCAAGTGTTCTACAACAACCAGAAAAAGAAGAGACCGAGGTGGCAGGAGAAAGGAAAGAATTCTTCAAAAAAGTCTGATGGTAAGAAAACTAAGTTTCCAGTTTGTGATAATTGTGGTAAAAGGCATGATGAGGAGTGTCTTCTGAATTCTGGAAAGTGCTACCTATGTGGTAAGATGGGACATAAGGCTCGTTATTGCACTGGAAAAGATCAGGGCGATGGTAAGACCAAATTTGATTTACAGTTAGTAAAATGTTTTAAGTGCAATGAGATGGGTCACTATGAAAATGAGTGTCCGACAAAGAGCTTGAGTGATGGGAATCAGTTAGACTACAAGCAGAAAGGGGTGGTGAAATCCTTTGCAATAACTTTAGCAGATGTCGGGCCATCAAATGAAGTTTTATCAGGTACTTTGTTTATTTTTTCAGATTATTCCAGTGTGTTGTTTGATTCGGGGTCTACACATTCTTTCATCTCTGAAAACTTTTCTAGTAAAATGGGAATACCATCTCAAGAAATGACTCCTGAACTTGTGGTAAAAACACCTGGGGGAAATGTTGAGGCAAAAAGGATTTATAAGAATCTTCCTATCCTTATCTGTGGAAATAACATACTTGAAAACCTTATTGTTTTACCTCTAGTAGAGTTTGATGTTATCCTGGGTATGGATTGGCTCTCAATTTACCATGCTAAGATTGATTGTAGAGCTAAAGAAGTTTCTTTTTAGAAAGACTTTCAGTTTGTGTACAAGAATGAACCCTTACTTTTGATAACATATCAAGATGCCGAGAAACTTGTAAAATATGGAAATGAATGTTACCTTGCACACATTGTTGAAAACAAGAGAACTGTTCAGATTAATGATGTGCCAGTGGTAAATGAGTATCCTGATGTTTTTCCTGATGAGTTGGCTAGAATAATACCAGATCGGGAAGTTGAATTTACGGTTGACTTAGTTCCTGATGCTAAACCAATTTCAAAACCCCCTTATCGAATGGCTCAAATTGAACTTTTAGAGTTGAAGGAGCAATTGCAAGATTTATTAGATAAAGGTTTCATTCGACCTAGCACATCACCATGGGGTGCTCCTATTTTATTTGTTAAAAAGAAAGATGGTTCTATGAGACTTTGCATTGATTATAGAGCCTTGAATAAAATCACTGTTAAGAACAAATATCCTTTACCTCATATCGATGATTCATTTGATCAGCTCCAGGGAGATCAGTATTTTTCCAAGATTGATCTGAGATCGGGGTACCATCAGCTGAAGGTAAAGGAAGCAGATGTTCCAAAGACTGCGTTTCGTACAAGATATGGCCATTATGAATTTTTAGTAATGCCTTTTGGGCTAACCAATGCACCTTCTGTATTCATGGACTTAATGAATAGAATTTTCCACGAGTTCTTGGATAAGTTTTTGGTGGTTTTCATTGATGATATTTTGGTGTTTTCTAAAAGTAAAGAGGAGCATGAAAGACATTTAAGGGTTATCTTGCAAATCTTAAAAGAAAAAAAACTATATGGAAAATTTAGCAAGTGTGAGTTTTGGTTGCAGCAAATTTCTTTCCTTGGTCACATTGTTTCTAAAGATGGGATAACCATTGATCCTGCAAAAACAAAGGTTGTTGATGAATGGCCAAGACCCACAAATGTAACAGAGATTCGTAGTTTCCTTGGTTTGGCGGGCTATTACCGAAGGTTTGTTAGAAATTTTTCACGGTTATCTAGTCCAATGACTAAGCTAACTCGGAAGGGTGTTTAGTTTATCTGGACAAAAGAATGTGATGATTGTTTTCAGGAACTGAAAAGAAGACTGGTGAATGCTCCAGTTTTGGAACTACCTTCCAGAAATGGTGAGTTTGTTATCTACAGTGATGCTTCATTGAAAGGACTTGGTTGCGTCCTAATGCAGAATGATCAGGTAATTGCTTATGCATCACGACAGTTGAAAACTCATGAGGTAAATTATCCTACACACGATTTGGAATTAGCCGCTGCTGTTTTTGCTTTAAAAATTTGGAGGCATCATTTGTATGGAGTAAAGTGTGAAATATATACTGATCACAAAAGTCTAAAGTATATATTCAATCACAAAGATTTGAACATGACATAGAGGAGATGGCTATAATTAATGAAGGATTATGATTGTACAATTCATTACCATTCAGGAAAAGCAAATAAAGTGGCTGATGCTTTGAGTCGAAAAAGTAATGCTTCATTAACCATGTTGCGTCTGGAATGTGATCCTTTGGTTAAGGATTTGATGAATTTTGGCATAGAAGTTGTTGGTGCAGGGAATTCTTCAGTTTTGTTTCAGGTGTCAGTGAGATCATCTCTATCAGACAGAATAAAGCAAGCACAGAAAGAAGACAGTGAGTTGCAGAAAAAGGTAGAGCTGGTTCAGAAGGGTAAGTTGCTTGAATTCAACATTGATAGTGATTGTGTTTTGAGATTTGGGAAGAGATTGTGTGTGCCTTGTGACTCACAATTGAAGAGGGAGTTGTTATGTGAAGCTCGTAGTTCTCCGTTTTCTGTTCATCCTGGCTTTACTAAGATGTACAGAGATCTGCGGGAGTATTACTGGTGGGATGGAATGAAAAGAGATATTGCTGATTTTACTATAAAGTGTTTGACTTGTCAGCAGGTTAAAGCAGAGCGGCAGTTACCGAAAGGGATGCTTCAGCCTTTACCAGTGCCAGAGTGGAAATGGGAGAATATATCCATGGACTTTGTTGTGGGATTAACGAAGACATCTCTAGGTAATAATGCAATCTGGGTTATTGTTGATCGCTTGACTAAATCTGCTCATTTCCTTGCTATACGAGATACTTTTTCCCTAGATCAACTTTCTCGTTTGTATCTTAAAGAGATAGTCCGGTTACATGGAGTTCCCCTGTCCATTGTATCTGATCATTATCCCAGGTTCACTTCTTACTTTTGGAAAGGCCTTCAGAAGTCGTTGGGTACTGAATTAAATTTTAGTACAGCATTTCATCCTCAATCAGATGGGCAGTCAGAACGAACAATTCAGACCTTGGAGGATATGCTACGAGCTTGTTCGATGGATTATCAGGGAAGTTGGGACCAACATCTTTCTTTGGTTGAGTTTTCATATAATAACAGTTTTCATTCCAGTATACAGATGGAACCATTTGAGGCGTTATATGGGAAGCGGTATCGAACTCCAGCTTTCTGGGATGAAGTGGGTGAAAGGAAGTTGATGGGACCAGAATTGGTAGAAGAGATGGCAAAAAAAGTTCATCTGATTCAGAAACACATGAGAATAGCTCAGAGCAGGAAGAAGAGTTATGCAGACAATAGGAGGAAGGATCTCTCTTTTGAGGTAGGTGATCATGTTTTTCTCAAGGTTTCTCCTTGGAAAAGTGTGATGAGATTTGGTAAGAAAGGAAAGCTGAGTCCAAGGTTCATTGGACCATATGAAATTCTGGAGAGAGTTGGATCAGTTGCATACCGGGTGGCTTTACCTTCGAGTTTATCTCAGGTACACAATGTTTTTCATGTTTTGATGTTGAGAAAGTATATTCCAGATGCATCTCATGTTTTGAGTCCAGAGGTAGTACAGCTGGAAGAGAATCTATGTTACGAGGAACAACCGGTCCAGATTCTTGACCACAGGGAGCAGGTATTGCGGAATAAGGTGATTCATCAGGTAAAGGTTTTATAGAAAAACCATATGGTTGAAGAGGCAACATGGGAATCTGAAAATGCAATGAGGGATAAATACCCCCACTTATTTTGATAAGTAAATAAAATTGCGAGGACGCAATTCCCAAAAGGGGGGAAGGATGTAACATCCCGGGTAAATAAAGAATAAGACATATTCATATTTATTAATATTTTTGAATTAAATATTAATTCTATTTTTTAAGGGGTTTCTATGTTCGATAGCGTACCCGATACGCAACAATGAGTTTCTTTGAAATCTTACATTACATGCTAATAATATAATAATATTATTTCAAATGGTAGTTAACACGTAGCCATTGTACTGGTGAGAATGAATAGAAATAACTAAAATACGAATATATATGTTTTTTAAATGTTTCTACATTTATCTAATAAAAGATAAAGGCTTAAAATAAGAAAAGAAATCAATTTTAAGCACAAATGCTTTAATATTCACTAAAAGGTTGATTTATCACCTTTTAATGGAGAACCCTCTTTTAATATATTTTTGGTCACTCTTATACATTCTTTTGGACCAAATAAATTCCTTCTTTTGAAATGGGACATCAAATTTTACTTTGTGTAAATTGTTGTTATTTTTCCGGTAAAGTTCATTTTTTATGAAAAAGTGAAAAATGTTGTATTTTAATTCAAAAACCTCTTTTAATCTAATTTATTTATATGATTAGATTATCTTTTGTATTGTTTTAAAAGTGAAACTATAATATATTTTTACCATTTTATTCAATGGTGGACTTTGTAATTTATTTCACTTTGAAATTTGACATAAACAAATATCAATCTTTTGATATATATTGTTTTTTTAAAAAACATGCTATTTATTTTGACAGTGGGAGTTAATTATTAAATTAATTAATTATACTTATATTCTTTGAATTAGGTAATATAAACATCATTTTTGAATTCAGAATATCGAATATAGCTTAGAGTGAATTTTTGGTAATTTTCTGAAAAACTCCAATTTTTGATGAATAGTGAAACCACTAAGTGGTAATCAAGCAAACTGATTTTTCAGTTAAATGAAAGTTTACCACTAATGTGTATTGAATTTCTAAAATCTGACATACATGGTTGTCATTAGTATGTAAAATGTGGTTCAATGGGATGAAAATAATTTTTTGGTGAATAGTAACTTTTTTTCATTAATCGCGATTAGAGGTGATTAGTGTAATTTAAGGTAAAAATGATATTATAAAAATATGAAAACACCATGACACATGTCCTACCCCTATTGGATGAGTCATGGCCGACCATTACAAACCATGGGTCGATTTATGGGACCCCATGGAGCCACTTGGTTGAGAAAGTGACATTAAAGCCTTTTATTTAATGTAAAAGTAAAAATGACACTAACATAAATTGTTTTACTAAAACAATTTTTAGAAGGGGTTATACTAATCATATTTTTCACTATAAATATTCATTAGAAAGATAAAAAGATTTCCTACATCATAGTATTTTTTTTATAATTTTTATACATTAAATAATTTAATTTATTTATGACATCATGATGATGGAACAATTACCTCATTAATGAACGATTAAAATAAAATGAAAAGATAATGTAAAATCTAAGCCATACACATGTCTAAAACCCATTTTAGGAGTATATTTAGAAACCTTATCACCTTATCCTCTAAATATATCTTTTTGCGACCTCAAAAATCCGAAAAGTCATTTCATAATAATATAACTTTCTTTACTTTCCAAAAGTTCCCCTCCTCTCCTCTTATAAAAGGCCCCCACCTCTACCTAATTTCCCACACTCCTCAAGCCTTTGGCTTGGCCAAACCCTGCCCATTTAATCTCTACACATTCCTCTCCTCATCCTAGAGGATTCCCTTTGGGCATAATCCTTTCAAAGGAAGCCCTAAGCCTCAAATCAAAAGGAGTTACACTTTTAAAGGTAATTCTTTCTCTCATGTTCATTTGTTTTATTTTGCTTCTCCAACCCCCTAATCTCTTTTTATTTACTTATTTTGTAACAACACCAGTATCTTCAATATAATAGGATGTTGTTATAAGATTTATTCGAGCTACACTCTCACACAACTACATTAAATGGTTAAAGAACATACGGTTTCCGTGGATGGCGAAATTCTGCCTCCCGAAACGATGATTGTTCAATACTCATTTAACACCTTAAAAGGTGTCCATTATGATGTCACTATTTTTATATATGATATATAATATGTTTATTCTTTTCTTAAGCCTCTGTATTTTTTCATTTATGGCATACCATTATTGTTTCCATTATGGGTAAACACGATATCTTCATTTTAGGAAGTGCGGACTACCGCCCCCTGAAAGTGATTTGATTCGTTAATACCATATGTGGGATGTGTAAAGGATAAAGTTAATGATATTATATATGTTATTATACTGGAATTATAATATACTCTTATATCATTATGATTCCATTGCAGAAAATACAAAATAGAAATGGAAGTAGCGTTCATGCGTACGTACGGCTTACCGTCTCCATGAACGGTGCAATTCATTTCTTACCACTAAATGTGATGTAATATTATAAATAAATGTATATGATGAATATATATGATATATATGTTATACAAATCATGAATATCATTCTGGATATAACGAACCTTTGACCAAATTAACAACATGTAAGTGTAAGAAGTCAATTTTTGACTTAAGAACCAAATACCGACAAAATGAACATTATTAACTTAAATGATTACATGATGTTAATAACATGGTATAAAAGGAATAATGAACTTGAAAAAAAGGTTATTAAGCAATTAGAGATTAACTCAAGTTTATTATTCGGGAGATTAAAGAACGGTCGGGTCAAGTCGGATACGAGGTAAGGGACTTCGTCTCAATCTCCTTTCATTGAGGAATATTTTATTTTATACAAAACCTTCTTTTATATGGTGTATAAACCCCTTTGACTTTTACACTTATTCAAAGGGAATCTTTTTTATACGAAACGTTTTACTAAACGACAAAAGGGAATGTTTTTCTTACCGTACGTATGCGGCGACAACGACTTATCCGCCGCCGTGACCATTATTTGAGTTTCGGCTTCCTCTACAATCCATTCCCTTTTTTTTGAAAAATAAATACCATGTTTTTCTTTGGTATTGAAAATGGTTTTCATAATGTTTTTATTATATCAATGTGTTGTATTGATATCTCGTGATTGAAATGTGGAAATGTTATGTTTCCTTTATGCATGTTTTATGTGATATGAATTATGTTATGGTTCTTGGGAATATTTATGAAGACAGGTGGTTCCGTGATAAACTAAGGGCGGGTGAGCCCGTTATAGCTCTCCAATGAATTGGGTAACGCGAAGGAGTGAAACGTTAAGGTTTCTCCGAAGAGATTTAGGGAATATACTGTGATGGGTATTCCAAACGTAACCAAGAGGGTTACTCCCTACGTAATAATGTTATGAATGCCTCAAGTTACCTTTTTGTTTTATGATTTCTATGATTTATTCATGATTTTATGAGGTAAGTTAAAGTGCCTATGTTTTATAGGCAATGTATGATTTCATTCTTATGTATATATGAACTCATGATTCCCTTCCTTGTTTTTTTAACCCATACTGAGCTTTTTATGCTCATCCCAAGTTTTTGAAATGTTTTTCACAGGTCACAGGAAAGGTACATGATAAGATGATAGTGTCAATGAAGTTTCAAGAAAGAATCCATGTTTTATTTTCATTATGTTTCTGTTGATGGGATAAAGAATACTATCTTTTATTGTAACCACTTTGTTTAAATGTGGAATGTATTGAAAGATTTATGATCTAATTCTCTAAAACTCTAAACCTGAAAAGATCCTCAACGTGTAATCTTGCAATAACACAAGATTAAGTAAGGTTTAAGGCTGGGGCCTTATAATAAATTTCTATATGTTTCTTATAGGGGCTTATTTTGTTTTTCGACAACCCCATTTTGTTGAGGTGGCCTAGGAGTGAAAAAGGAATGATCTTAACCTTGAGAGGACCAAAATTCATCGAAGTAATTATTATAAAATTCTCCACTATGGTCACTCATAAGGGATGAGATATTGTATCCTTTTCCATTTTCAACATTATTATAAAATTTAATAAACATTAAAATCCTTGTTTTTATGAGATAATAAGAAAACCCATGTATATCAAGTATACTCATCAATAATAACAAAGGTATAAGTTTTACATTCTATACAAGTAACTTGATTTGGTCCAAAGAGATCAAGATGTAAAAGTTTAATGGATTTAGAGGTAAAAATTTCATTTTCATATTTAACGGAATATCTGTATTTTTTTTCAAGTTGGAAAGTTTCAAAAACTATGTTATCTTTGAAAAGAATCTTTTGTAAATATTATACAAGTCAGTTATGGTTAATTTTGCTATAGTGACCAATGATTATATGAAAAATCCACTAATAATTATCTTGGGAAAGTAAAAACTTATTGTTTTTGGATAAAAAGATATTTTAAATTTGTAATATAAACATTTTTAAAATGGTAAGTGGTAAATAAAACATTACATTTTGAATTAAAAACATTACAAAAATTATTTTAAAAGAAATTCAAAAACCACTATTACATAATATACTTATACTAAGTAAATTATGGTTTATTAAATTAACAAATAAAATATATTTAGTCAAGGTAGATTTAAAGAAAATAGTCATATTTATTCCATTAAGTTTACTTGTGGAATCATCTTTAAATATGAAATGTCTTCTAATTAATTTTTTGATATGATTAAATTTTTTTGGATCACTACACACGTGCCTTGAAAACCTACTATCCATAAAACAATTATCTTCATGATTTTTTATCTTGAGAAACTTGTCCAAAAAAATTAAAAGAGAGTAAATATTTTGGTACCCAAATTTCAGATCAAAAAATGATAACTAATAATGGTTTGGTTACCCATACTTGTTTAGTGTGATGCTTTCTAAAAGAAATTTGGGATGAAAGATAAATTGATGTAGGTATCCTATATCTATCATTTTTATAACTGAATTTATTAATAATATTTTTATATGTTATATAATAATTAAAAACTTTCTTTAGGAACATACCTTTACAATTTTTTTTAGAATTTATAGAAAAATTAGATTGTTTTGAAAAACCAATTTGAAATTAATTTTGAAATAATTTTGAGATTCCAAAATCAAATTTAAATATTTATATCCATGGGTGAATTTTGAAAGAGTATTTTTAATCACTTTGATTTTTTAATCTAAATTCTCAACATTAGGTTGTTAATTTAAATTCAAAACCAAGTCATCTTTTTTCTAATAAAATTTTATCTTTTAAAAAGACATTATTGTACTTTTTATTGGGTTCATTATATTTTGAATTAAGTTCACAAAATACATTTTTTAGTTTATCTCAAGAAAAATGCATATCCTAATTTCTTAGAGAAGTGGTTTAATAAGTAGTAGTATTAGAATAAGAAGTTTATCTTTTTGGAATTTACTTTATCACATACCTCATTGTAGGCCATGATTCACTTTTCAGTTTGATTTCTTGAGTTGGATGATGAGATATAATCATCTATTACACTCCAAGTTATAAATTTTGGATATTTATTACTTTGATTCTTATCTTCCACCTTCTTCTTGTTCAAGGGTAAATCTGGATTTATATATACCTTTTTATGAAAGCAAAGCATGTGACTTTAGGTTCTTGAGTCACCCTTTTGGAATGATTGAATTTTGTTTTATGTTTAAAAAACTTGGTCATTTTCTTAGAAAGATGATCTATTCTAGTATATCTTCTAGATGTTTCGTTATTGATTGCCTTTTGATTTCCTTTTTGACATTATTCACATCTTTTTAAGCTATTCCTTTCATTATGATCTCATATGTCTTGAGAGATATGATTAGTTCATAGACTGCAATATTATTTATATTCTTATATTCTTGGATCTCCATAACTTTGGGTGCCTAGTTTCTTAGTAAAACATAAATAATTTTCTATAAAAGTGTATTTGTAGAAAGAGTATCACTAATATATTTCCTACCATTTCATATGTTCGTATTTATAAACATATAAGTTTTAGACTAATTAAGATTCATCCTACAACTTTTAAAGTATTGTCTATACATATTTAATCTAGTATCTTTAAATTTGTTTGTTTCTTCATGAGATAATTCTATAAAAAATCTATATATCTTGAGCATTTTTTCATTTTAAAATATGATTAAACTCATTTTTATCTAAGTTGAAATGGAGAATGTTCATTGCTTTACCATCTAATTCAAAACTATAAATATCATTAGAGTTCTATTTTTCTTATTTTTCTTAAGTATCGGTATAACCATGAAAAACTATTTTCCATACATGGTAACCTATGATCCTTATAGAGGTAGAAATTTGTGTCTTCTAATAATTACAGTTACTAATACCATCCAAAAAGGTATCACAGCCCAAAGAGTATCCTCTAGGAGCAGCTTGGATGATAGAATTTCATTCAATTTTAAAAATAAATCTTCTTAAAAATATAGTTAAAGATTTTGAAAACAAGTTAATATTTAAACTAATTCTTAAAAATAAGATAAGGAAAACAATGAAAAAATAATAGTTTCTATTCAAGATATACTTTTATATTGAGTGTAGGTATGAGTAGGAAAAAATGGAAAGAGGGGGTTTAATTTCCTTTTACAAAATGTGAATTAAATATTAAAGATAATTACCCTTTATAACATTAAAAAAATAGAAGGAAAAATTATAAACCTTTTAAAGTTTTAACTAAAAAAAATGATACAAGTAAATTAAAATTAAAATATAGATCTTGTTATAATATCTATATAAGTTTATTAAGGTATAAAAATAGGTACATGAGTATATTTTTAAAAAATTATAAGAAAATTGATGATTTAAAGTATAAATACAATGAAAATTTAAAGTAAAGGCGTAATGATTTTTTAAAAATCTATGAGTATTTTATTACAATCATTCAAGTGTAGAAAAAATTAAAAGATTAACTGGGTAAAGCCTAAAATAAATAAAGTACATTATTTGATAAAGGAGTTTAGTTAGAGCCCTTGATTGAGCCCCTATTTTTCCTACCCTAATTTCTTGAGATTCTATTATATTAGACCCTTGGATTTAGTGGTATTCGAGATACCAAAGGAAGCCCCTTTATTTTTAATTGGTTTAATTAAGAAACCAAGTTAAAATTGACTCTTTATATTTAATGGTTTTATTTTGAAACACAAAATAATTAAATCCCTTACCTTTTATTTGGTTATGTAAAGAAACCCAATTCCTCTCATTTTAATGGTTGTGGGCCCCAAGGTAAGAAGAAGAAAGAAAGTGGAAAGGGTTGTTTAACACAAACCCATTTTGGATTGGTCTCAAATATCTCAAATAGATAAGAAATAACTATAGGATAGATTGAGTATGATGTTGAAGTGATAAGTATTTTACAATATGATCACAATTTTGACTTGAATTTGAGATCAATTTGAAGAATATGTGAAATTTTAGAATCATAGTGATGATCGTTGAGAATTGTTTTAAAGGTAAGTTGTAACATCCCAACTCAAACCATTAGGTATGATCTAGATGTTACATGATATCTTTCGCACCTCCCTATATATAAGAGTATGTTGACTAGAAGGGAGGGTCCTAGTCCATTAGTGGGGATACTGTACCCTCAGTAACATGTCATGTCCTAAATAAATAATAAATAACAGAATAAATAAATAATCAAATAATAATTATATTAACATGAGGAACACAAAATAAATTTCATATGAATAAAAAAATCTTAATTTAGGAAGTATATCTAGAGTAATAAAATTAGATATATAAATAGAGGAAAACTCTGGGTTCTTCGGAATCCATCCTCATCCCCTGCCAACTCCATGCTCCTCTACTCAACCATCCACTATAGGGCCCTTTCCCTTTAATGAGTCTCTCATGAAATCTATAAGTGCACTAAAATAACCATGTAGGATATGAGTACAATACTCATTAAGAAACCACTAATGCATGCTTAACCTATTATGCTCAAGTATAACAGGTGCATGCCAATAATAATAATAATAATTTCATAAAGAGTATAAACATAAAATCTAAATGGAGTTATTATGTATTGAAAAAGTTTCTTAAAACTCTTGGTCATACCTACTTCTGATCCATGCTGAAAGATAGTAGAATTAATTTGTAGTAACCAAATATCCTTTGAATGATGACCTCATAGTGTCGTGTGAACATGAAACCCATGTCATCAATTAATCAAGAGAACAATGTTATCCAACGTCCTCTAGTTGAGAATATCTGGTACTCACATCCACTAGAATACCTCATAGTGCATGGAATTTGGAAAGTAAAGGATACCTTAAGTGCCTTATCTATATGGAATCATGGAAACCTTTTACCTCTACCCTATACTCAGGTCCCTCGTTTCCATCATCTTATATCAGCACACTCCCCCTCTAGGGATAAACATGTCATGAAAATCCACTAGTCTCAGGTACCACTAATAACAACCAAGGCATGGATACACACATACAAGGTGAAAACACAAGTAGGAACAATATATCATCATAAGTATATAGACACATACATAATATAATGTGGAAAAATTGGACATGGAAAAGGCTACACAAACATCACTCCTGGAATCACAATGGTTCGCACGGGCTACACACACCCACATGAAACCACAATCAAGAATAGTTATAAAAATTTCAACACATATAATTAGTATGGAAATAAGGGTAAAAACATTCCCAATAAGGAAAATAACTTCCTACCTCGTGGTTGTCAATGTCAACATCACGGTTTTTCAGAGGTGCCATCACTGTACCACACCCGCAACAATCGGGACATGCTCACACACCATAGACTCCTAGAACCGGTTCCAAATCTTTAAATCATGAGTTCTAGAGTAAGATGAGTAATACAAAGGGTAGAATAAATTATTACTCTGGGTAGGCTACTAGAGAAACACTTATTCTTATCAAGTGGATTTTATAAGAGAGGCCCCATGGTGAAAGGCGGGGGACGCAACATAGAGGTGTACTAGAAGGCGACCAAAACAACATAGGGGAAGACCTTTATGGAACAAAGGAGTGCTATAGAAACTCACTAATGTGTAGTAAATCTGGTTGTAGTGTAGGAGGTGTGTTGGAAGCATACACCATGGTGCTAGGGACAACACTTCGATATAGGAGTATGCTGGAGGTCATTATCCACAGTGCATCGGGAGTCCTCCATTACAAAAAAGGGAGGTGTTTTATTGTAGAAGTAGGTTAGGGTGCACACCACTATAGTGTAAAGAGGAGGAGCATAGTATTTTATTGGGGTTATAAGATTATTTGAATGAGGAGATTAAAATGGGGTATATGCGGCCTTTAGTGAATGTTCTCAAAATGAATTTTTTCCCCTCATAAAGCCTCCATTACATCTCCTTGAATAAAGACCCTAATAACACTTTTAATGATGTAAATCCCTTAAAGACCGAAGACCAGTCCTCCTTTTGAAACAGAAATGAAGTCAGCTATGTGTCATGGTCTTATGAACTATGGTGTAGCATCAAAATATCCATACCTACACAACCTAGGTTATGGTGAAATCTCACCCGGACAACCCCCACTACATCATAGTCCTATCTATAACATGTCCTTAAATCCACAAAACCCCTGCTGTGTAGTCTTTCCACTATGGTGTAGGATACCACTTCGTAGAGTAGTCTTATGCCCTATGGCATAATGAACCCTATTTTGGTTGTAAACCTTCTCAATATAGTCAATAATATACACTTTTTATTCCTCAATAGATGAATTAGGATCTAAATCAACATCCTCATAGTCAATAATATACATAGGATCATCCATGTATCTCCAGATATGCGACACATGAAACACGTCATGAATAAATTGGTAGTGAGAAGGAAGATCCATATGGTATTCCACTTCCCCTATCTTCTCGATGATATCATAGGGTCCCACAAAATGTGTTTCTAGTTTTCCTTACTTCCTCAGATGTCAATTACAAAACCAAGGTTTCACTCTCAAGAAAACCTTACCACAAACAACTAACTCCAAAGGTATCCTCCTATGGATGACATATGATATCTGTATGTTCTGATTGGTAATAAACTTATTCCAAATTAGCTAAAACTCTCATAGAGTTATATTGAACCATACTAGGGCCCATAACTGTTGCCTCACCTACCTCATGCCAACAAAGAAGTGAATGACATGACCTTCCATAATAATCCATGTATGGTTTCATCCAAATCAAAGCCTAGTGAATATTGTTTTATGAAAAATAAATCAAGTCTAGGTGATCATATCATAATCCACTAAATTATAGGATTGAAGCTCGAATAATATCCTTTAATATGCATATATTTCACTGGGACTGTCTATCTGTTAGAGGATGATACGACATACTCAATCTCATCTATGTCCCTAGGGATTTCTCTAATACATTCCAAAACTATGTTATCAAATGTGTATCTCTTTATGATACAATTATCAAGGTAAAATTCATGTAGATTTATGATATCTTGGACATAGATATTTCCCATCTCCTTTACTGAGTGTGTCTCTTAGATCTGTAAAAAGTGGAAAACTTTATCCAACCAATAGATAACCACCAAAACAGTATCAAGACTCCATGGGGTCCTTGGTAACACTAAAAAAATGACACTATGACTTATTTACATTTCCACATGGGTACTGAAAGTGGTTTAAGAAAACCACTAGGTCAATATCACTTTACCTTCACTCTCTGACAAGTAAGGCATCTGGAGAAGAAACTAGCAATGTCACTCTTTATCCCCGACCACTAGAACATGCATATGAAGTGCTGATACATCTTGGTTTCACCAGGATATATGACCCATATAGAGATATGGTAATATCTCACAAGTTACTCTCTGATGGAAATATGGAATGTCACTTTCCCATGAACCAATATCACATCATCGTTATCCATCAACCATCTGGGCATCAGTTCACCACTAGAAAACTATTCTTGAATCACAACATAGTCTGGGTCAAACTCATGCTAGTATTCCCTTAGTCTACAAGTGAGGATGTGATCACCAAGGAAGTGAAATTCACAAATCCCTAGTCCTTAGAAGTATCCATTCTCCAATCATCCTACATGCTCATCAAGCCTCACTACTCCTCATAGTGTCACTCACCAAGATCCTCCTCAACCTATTTATTACAATTGAGAGCTTATGAAAAGACATTACCCTTACTAGATTAATATTCCATATCAAATTCAAACATCTTTTGGTGTTTGACCTAGATCCTCTGTCTCAGGTTCATTTCCCTATGTGGAAGATTTAACAAAGGCTTTTGTGGTCCTTATAGATAATAAATATCTCAATGAAGAAATAGTGTCACCAAAATTTTAGAGTGTAGACCATAGATTCCAGCTCCCATTAATGTGTAGGGTAGTTACTATGTTAGGGTCATAGATAGAATTAACCATAGGCTACTACCTACTCCCTATGTATCAACACCACTCCCAAAAGAACACTCGATGCTTTATAGTAAATTGCATGACCAACCCCAGGCTCAAGGAGTGTCAGTATTGAAGTTGTATTTAACTTTATCTTAAAATACATAAAATATTATTCACACTAATTTCACTACTATAACTTTACTCTTTTGTTTGTTAATGATGTTATGGATACTGATAGTCTAGATAAGTCTTGGATAAACTGTCAACAATATCATAATAAAACTAGAAATCTCCTGATCTCAAACATGTTTTCGAAAAGTGTCAAGGACATGACTACCTCAACTTTATTTGGGTCTACATATATACCAGTATTGGAAACCATATGTAATAGAAAATTCATTCCATTAATCTATAAGTCAAACATTGACAACTTAATGTAAAGATGAGGTGCTCAAAGTAAACTCAGGACTGTCTCTAGATGCTTAACATGACACTCCGACATAGGTAAGTAGATGAGGATATAATTGGTGAACACTATGATGAATGAGTCCATGTATGGGTGGAAGATATTTTTCCAGAGGGTTATTAATAGTTCCATCATGTTTGTTAGTCCAAAAAATATCATCAAGTACTAATACAACCAATACCATCTCCAAAACACCATTTTCAAAATATCCATCTCTCTTACTCACAACTGGAGATCACACAGTAAAAGATCAATATTGGAGAACCACTATGCTCCACATAATTAATTGAAAATATCATAAATATTGGGAAAAGGATATCCATTCTTCACAATCACTTAGTTCATCTTCTTATAATTGATGCATAGTCAAAAAATACGATCCACCTTATTTGTGAATAACATAAGATCTCCCCATGGTAAAGTACTCAGCCTGATGAAGCCTTTATGCTCTAAGTCATCTAGTTATACATTTATATCCTTCATCTCGGTTGAATCCATATGATATGAGGTATCAAAATGGGTTGTTCACCTGATATGAGCTCTATGTAAAATTCACCCCCTCTAAGAGGAGGGATTCCTGAGAAGTCATCTAGAAAGACATCCTGATAGAGATCCATGACTAGAGGAATGGGTGTAGGAGTTTTCATTGATCCTGTTGAAAGATCCAAGCCTACCATATATGTTGTATTAATTTTGATTTGACTAAAGTCTGATCCAACTTTACCTACTCCAAGTTCCCACTCTCTATCTTTTATGAAGATCTCTCTCTTTGGTGAAGTCAACAGCACATGTCTCCAATTGCAGTATATGTGAACTTAGGATCTGGTCAACTGAACCATGTTGAGTATCACAAATAAAGTCACCATATTTATAATCATGAAATACCATAGATATCCATAGTTAGTGACAATTATAGGAAACTTTTGGAATCATTTTAGATTATTGAATTTCATAACCATTGGTGTGTCAAGGGAGACTAACTGAGAGGAAAACTTGACTTGTAGGTTGATTCTAAAAACTACTTGTGTATCTATAAAGAAATATAAATCACATGTAATAAAAAAATATTAAAAAAAGGTTTATGGTATCAAGACTGTACATGGAACTATAGATAGACCCTCCCTAATATCTGTTGGAGTCTAATTCACAGCATAGACGTAACTTGCCTCAGCCCTATGACCCTATCATTGTGGTGAATGTCTAGTCCAGGGATAATTCTGAGAAACCTGGCTCGACCACTGGTTCCATATTAATGGCTGTCTCCACCTACTATCTAAAAATATGTCATAAAACTACTGGTAATTTTCTGCCCTACCACACTATTGGCATTGACTCTAGTGTGATGGGAATACCCAACTGTATTGTCTGAAATTTCCATAGTTGAAGCATTGTGGGTCACCACCAAATAGAACCAAAGAGACTGAAATATAATACACATGAATTCCACTGGTCTTCTTAATTTACCTAGTGTTCCTCTTCCTTGCATCTCATGAGGTACTCACAACAGTAGTAGGAGGTCCACACGTTTGAGTAGTGAAGGGTTAGAAAAGACCTGATTCTCATCCTTCCTCAAAAAGATTCTTAATGGTCAAGGATTTCCTTTGAACCTATAGGTATGAAGCTAGGTTGAAGCTCCAAACCTACTATCTAAGTTTGATTTGAAGTATGATTTCAAACTTCTTCTCATTCTAATCCTCATTACTGGTTAGAATAAGAGAGAAATAGAGAATCTCAATAAAGAGAGGAGAGTATGTTGATGCTGTCATAGTTCCCTACTGTAGTTCCATGAACTCATATTCTTAGTCTATCTATAGCCTTTCGGGGAAGTACTCTCCAAAAAACAAGTCCTTATAGACCTCCCAGGTGAGACCGTCACATCATCTATCCCGACTCATAACTCCCCAACAATGCTTATCGGGTCCCTGTAACATGAACTCTCCATGATTAACCTTCCTATAAAATGGTGTCTCAACAAGTTTAAAGATTCTATAAATGGTTTACATCTAATAATCAATATTATAAGGTCTACCAATGGCCTGAAATGTTAGGGTATGTTGGAGCTAAAAATTCATAAAATAGTCTTCCATGGATTTTAGAGGTGGTTGGAATGGAACCATTGCCTGCACCACTAGAGTATGTGTGAGAACAAGCTCTGGACTAGTTTACTCAACTGGCGGTCCCACTAAACTTTTGGGAGGTAGAATATTCTAAAAAATAATGAATATTAAGAACATAAACATTTTCTAACAATTCTATGGGATCACACAGGGTTTCTCTAAGAGTCTACCATCAAGAAAAGGTATAACCCTCCTAGAACTAACTCTGGTTTTAATCCCTGGATGTTTGTCACTTTCATCACATATATACTAACATAATATTATGGTTAGTTAGACTAATTAATTACTCTAAATATATATCACACAACATAGAAAAACAATATATTATATACGAGAAACTATCTTGAAAATATATCACAAATCAATGAATTCAATTAATGAACTACTATGCAACACAACAATATGTGTATATATATATATAATTGGAACCTACATTCCTAGTCATGATGCATGAACATACTTGAAATCTCATATATCATATATCAACATCATGTGTATCACCCAAGGTGAATTTAATCAATGGTAATAACAAAACCATAATTTCCCCAATTTAAGGAATATTAGTGGTCCACTATGCTATGTTGGCCAACCACTGTCATGGTTCCCCTACCTGAGGACCAAATATCTTAAATCCTGTATATCCTATCCCAAATCAATGCAATATAAAAGAAAAGTTATTAAATCCTAGTGTTCAAATACCACTTTGTAACATCTTGACCCGAACCACTGGGTCCGAGTTAAGTGTTACATGACCTCATATATGCCTCCCTATATGTAAGAGTTTATTGACTAACAACGATGTTTTTAGTCTATCGGTTGAGATATTATTCACTCAGTATCATGTCATAAAAAAATGAAAAATAAAAAATAGAATAAATAAATAATCAAATAATAATTAGCGTAACATGCATAAAAATAAATATGGAATACATGTCATAAGAATAAATGAATCCAAATGTGGTAAGCCTGTACAGAGTAACAAAAGTAAAAAAATAAATAAAAGAGAAAATGTTTTTCACAAGAATCCATTCCCATCCATAGCCATCGTAGTGCTCCTTTTCTTAACCATCCACCATAGGGCTCTTTCCCTTCACAATATCTCTAATAAAATCTACAAGAGTACCAAAATTATCATGTAGGTTGTTATTATGAGACTCAATAGGACACCACCAATGTGTCCTTGGCCAAATTTTTTCAAGTATAATAAGTTCATTCCAATAATAGTAATAATGAATGTGTAAAGGTAATGAAAATACAATCCAAAATTGAGTAGTCGTGCACTAACCAAGCCGCCACAAACCTTTGGTCATACCTATTTCAGCTCCATGTAGGATTATAATGGAAAAAATTTGTAGCAAACAACTAGCCCCTATACAGATTCCTCACGATGTCATGTGAACATGAAAACCAAAGTAATATATCCATCAAGAGAACTATGTCACATAGAATCCTCTAGTCAAGAATATATGGTACTCATAGCGATAAGGATACCTCTTAGTGTATGAAACATGGAAAATAAAGGATAACTCAAAAGTATCCTCTACACAGTACCATGGGTACCTCATACCTTCAACCTATGGTTAGGTCCCTCACTTCCATCGTCGCATGTCAACACCCTCTCCCTCTAAGGGATAAATATGTCACGACTGTCTACCTATCTCCAGTACCACTAACAACCACCATGTCATAGTAACACACATATAGGGTGATCAAAAAATTAGACATATAATATCATCTTGAGTATATAGTTGCATACATAACAATAGGTGATCAAATCAAACATGGAAAATGATACACTAATATCACTCATAGATTCACAATAGATCTCACGGTCCACACATTGACACACGCACATGTAATCACAATCAATCATGGTCATAAAAATGAAAAAAATATCATAATAATAGAAACAAGTCTAAATGCACCCCAAGAAGGTAATGAACTTGCTACCTCATAGTTTTCCATGTCAACATCAAGGTTTGTTAGAGGTTCCATCACCGTACCACATCCACTCACAACTAAAACATGATCGCACACTAATGATTCCTAGAACTGGTTCCAAATAATAGATTCATGGGTTTTAGAGTAAGGTGATTAATAAAAGGGGTATAATGAATTCTTAACTTGGGTAAGCCACTGGAGAAACACCAACTCTTTTTAAAGGACTTCTGGAAGAGAGGATCCATAATGCATGGTGGGAGTTGCGGTGTCAAGGTTACTCGAAGGAAAAAACCATGACATGGGGGATGAACACTACAACAAAAATGTGTGATAGAGAAACTCACTAAACTATAGGACAACCAGTTGCAACATATGAGTTGTGTTGGAAGAAGAAACCATGGTGTTGGAGTGCACCGGAGTTCATCCTCCATAGTGCATTGGGAGACCTCCATAATAATAAAGGGAGGTGCTGTAGTGTAGAAGCAATTTGGGTTATGAACTAATATAGTGTAAATTAGAGGACCATGGACATGGATTTTGGTTATTATATGATTTGAATAAGGAGAGAAAAATAGGGTATATGTAGCCTTTTGGTAATTCATTCCACATGAGTAAATTCCCCTCATAAAACCTCCATGATGTCCCTATGAATGAGAATATTAATAACAATTTTAAAGTTCTAACTCCACCAAATAATGAAGACTAGGATATCTGTTTGTAACTAACATGGATTCAAATATGTAGGTTGGTATTAGGTTCTATGTCGTAGCCTCTAATGATACATCCCTCTACGACCTATGTAATGGTGAAATCTCACTAGGGAAACCCCCACTACGTATAATTCCATCCAACTGTGGAATAACCTTAAATCCACAGCACCCCTGTGGTGTAGCTGTATCCACTATAATGTAAGAGACCCCTATGTGGCATGGTCCTATGTGTTACAGTGAAATGACCCCTATTTTGGTAGTAAGCTTTCCAAAACACTTTTTTAAGTATTAAAGATCTTCTCAAAGCCATAATCATTTACCCAAATTGGGATAAACTCAAACATAAAAGGTTGATGAAGAAAACATGGTTTTTTATAAAGGAACAAATGTATCAAGGCATTACATAAGTTGATAAGCCTTCTAAGGGGTCTATTTGTAGCCCCCAAATTCCCAATGGATCTCTTGAAATTCATCCAAGTTTATTAATGTTGTGTAATACCATTTAAATTTATTTTGACTATAATGAATGTAGTATTTGAATGTATTCTCTACCACCACCAAGCAGCCTCGATCCTCAATTAGATGGATGGTGGGATGGTGCTCCCTATACCAATTCTTTCTAAAACCACTGATTGGTTGATGTTACCCAGTGGTTATATGATGAGCCTTGTGTAAGGGTAATTAAAACCTAGTAGATCTATGTATGGGTAATATCCTTATACCAGCTGGCTAGTGTACTTCTACCGACTGGCCACTATAATTTCAAGCCATTAAGGGTTCTGTCCACTACCACAGGTGAGGTGATTCTATACCACTAGGTTTTTGGTGCTTTCAGTAAGTGTAGAATCATTTTTTGGATTTTACATTGATCTTGAAGTATTTTTTTAATCCAATAAACTTCATTAAACATTGTTCAACATTAATAACATAAATTCATAAAACATCCATGGTTAAAATAAAATGATGTGTTTATGATCATTAAAATATTAATGATTGATAAGCACAATAATCCTCTCACATTATAAGCCATTTCCCAAGCCCTTATTATACTAATGTAAGGATTCTTAATCTCTTATTATCCTTATTCATGTAATATTTTCCAATTAATTTCATTTGAAATGTTTTTATGCTTCATTTTTATAAATTTCCTATCATATTTTTAGAGAGAGATCGCCAAACCCTCTCATTATATTACCGTCATAATCAATTATGATGTTCAAACATTCATGAAGTCTTGGTAAAGTAAATATTATGTGGTTTATTATAAATGAAATACTTTTCTGGATACAAAAAAGTGGATAGAGTCTCAAAAATAGATATATACAGAGGTAATAACCCTTAAAAGGTTGGTTGGATATTAACTGGACTTTTACTCAGTGCATGATGAGGGGGACTTACAATACACCTGATTTGACAATCTCAGAGGATATTCTTTGGTTATTTCACTAACTTCTTTATGAACCATAATAAATTTTTTAAGTATGTTGACCTTTAAATCATGTTCTACATCACTCTTCATCCCTCCCATGACATTATTTTTCCTCCTTAATTCAGATTATTGAATTTATTGTATATCAATTACTCAATAAAATCTGAAAACTATACCATTTTAGGGTGTTTACCAAGAAAGTCACTTTGTTTATTAACTGAGGAATTATGAATAAATCATATACATGTTAGTTCAATATGGATAATTATTGATTACTAAAAAAGTTAATTATGTATTTGTTTCATATATTTCATATAAGTAGTGCATTGGACTTATTAATAGATGGGTGAGGATCTGAATTATATTTCCCCCTTGATTCATCGATAGGTCTCATGAGACAAACTAGTTTGGGTAATTAGGTGTATTCCTTACCCACATAATTAAGCGGGCAAAGACTTGCGGGTAAGATCATGATGTATTGGAATGAGGACTTGATAGTAAGATCATGGTGTCTAGTCTATAGGATTATGATGTCCGATATTATGCATTCCAATATTGTGAAATCAGTTATTTATACCCATATGTTTATTTATTTTTATGTAATCTATTGATTTTTTTCATGCTCATATGATAACTTGTATGAAATTATTTTATTATCATTTCTTATAACCATATTATTTATTCCATTCTTATGCTATGATAACTTCCACTATATGATACCCCTTATTGAGCATTAAAGATCACCCCTTTATAGTTCTTTACATTTCCCTAGGAAACCAAAAATATCACTATATGTGACATATGGATTTACAAGGTTAAATAATAATAATTTTTTCATGTTTTCCATTGAAGTAACTTAAGTTTTCAATGTAATGTGATGTTTAATTATGTATCAAATTCCCAATACTACTACAGTAATGGATCCTTGACATTATGATATATATATTTTGTACCACTATAACAATAATAAAGGTTTAAGACACAATTGAAGAACCTATTAGGCCTCAGATCAACTCATATTTTTCTAGATCCAATGAATATTTCACAATGTACATGATCAATTTTCATGACCGATACTTTTTTCAAATGGATTTAGAAAATGAATTTCATAACAAAGAGATGATATTTTCATGTTATATTTATAATCAATTTAATAAGGTAAGAATAAATAACCCAGTCTTGTGATCTTTTTTCATTGAAGGTGTTGATCATTAGAACCTCATTCAGTGCAACATCATTACACTAGTGAGGACCCAAAGTAGACCCCTTTTAGCGGTGATCCACACATGATATTTTGATCTCAAAGTATCATTGATGTAACTTTGGCTGCTTGCATGATATTACTAATCATCTTACATCACTTCCCTTGATTTCTACCATGATCCCCTCAGTATTAAAGGACTATCTCTTTGTCTCTATGTATTGATAGAGAATATTAGGAATAATTCCAATTCTATTAATCTTGATAGAAACCCTAGAGTCATTTTTATGGAGAGAGTTCCAAATATGGAGGATAGGTTTTGTTTATAATGTCTAAACATCACTCAAATGACATAGTAGTCTATTTATAGACTTAGGTCTAGGATTAAATATTAACTAATTTAATAAATTCCCTTAATAATATATTAAACCAATAATATACCCCATTTATGTAAAATTATAATATTATTATTTTAGTCTCATGGCATGCACTAACATGTGCAATAATAAATTTTATTTAGTCCAGTAAATAAATATCTATAACTTGAACCAAACTTTAGCCTATTCATCCTCCTCTTTATTTATTTAATTTATTGAGTAAATATTTCAATAATTATTATTCATTAATTCAATAAATAAATATACTATTCATAGTCTAGTGAAGAAATATTCATCTAATATGTATACAACTAAATAAATAAATAAAATTTATTTCCTTGTAAATAATCCATGAAATGAATAAATATTTTATTCTATGTTATGAAAAATAATTTTTTATTCTAATATTCATGTAAAACATTATTAATTTAATAAATAAATAATTATTTATTTACTTTTGAATGACCAAGAGATAAATCAATAGTTATATATCTACATAATTAAATAATTACCATGTCAATAAATATTTATTTAATATTTAGAATCCATAAATTCTAAAAAAATATTACTTCTATATATAAACAATAATATTTATTCCAACCATTAAATATAAATAATATTTAACTAAGATCAGTAGAAACACTTAGTTTGTGGCCCTATGGTCTTTTTTCTCATTGACATTAAGCAGAATTTCTTAAAGTCCAAAATTATTGTCTAGTAGTAGGTCAACACACCCATAGAGAAAAAAGTTAATATCATAAAGGTGACAAACATATACAAAAAATAACTGTGTAACATAATCCCTTTGTCTTGATATTTAAAATCAAATAGGTTTTATACTTCATGTCATCAACTCATGTGGTCGATTTATCTTTATTTTACTCTCTTGAGTGAACTTATAGAACACCATGATCATGTAATTTATCATAAAATTAAATCCCAATCAAAGGGTATGAGTTATATAATTATATGAATATATAAGGGACTAATACTTCCTTGAATTATTCATGAAAAACCCAATGTACCCAACTTAACCACAAACTATCTCATCACAATATATGACAATACATCAAAGTGTGTGATTGATGATATGTATTAATAATAATTATAATGTATAAGAATCATTAGGAATTAAAATGACATGAAAACATTTAGAATTCCTACAAGAAGATATGTCCTCATGATCATCTTATATTTGTAACTACCAAGTGAGAAAATTATAAGAAAAAGTATCATCCACTTATAACAAATTTCACATGACAGTAAATATACTCTGTTCCCCATCATAGAACATCATCCTGACCATAGGAAAAAAATTCAAGAGATATCATCATATAACCTCAAGTTACTCATCATAGAGGGGATATTTTAGGACCTATATTGACATTAAAGATTCTCTAAGAAATTATAAAATTAAATTCACATAAAAGAACAAACAATATGCGATATGATATGAATTTATATTCACTTATTTGTATATTATGAGTATTGTAAAGTACAATGTAATTGGTTCTAGGTACCAACTCCAATAGAATTACACTTAAAATAGAGATAAACACTAACTATATATTTATTAACCACATGTTATCCATAGTTCTACTCAGTATGAATATAGTTATTAGGCCTACCATGTTTCACATGGTACCTGTCAGCCAGGCCACAATCCTTTGTCGCTATTATACTTACTATGATTTTGAAACTATGATAAAATCCATCAAGAGATGATACTTCTAAATTATATACCTCATAAATTTATGTGACATTGGTTCCTTGATAAGAACAACCTCTATAGCAGTATCACAATACTATGTGATAAGATGTCCACTGCTAGGTCCAACACCAAAACAATTGGAAAAAGCTAACATATAGTACCTTCTTTTTAAGCTACATCAAAACCCAAAATATACTTGGTCTTAGTAGACATGTAAAACATTGAATATAATAAATTTTATTTTCATATCAAATTCTCAAAAAATTTATATTAGATTATATGATCTATATAATAATGGTATTAAAATACTCTAATTACTGGTTTTTCATTTTCTCTATCTACCAGAAACTTATCCAAATCCACTTTATTAAATACTATCAGATAGTTATAAATACAGGTCTATATAGTCATCCCAATTTCATTTGATATTTAATCACTATTATCCATGCATATATAATATCAAAATTTATTACATATTATGGTATATATAATATAGATTCCTATCACTTGAGCACATGGAATTCTATTTATTATAATCTTCTTTCACAGACACACATGATATTTTAGAGAGATTTTATACCATGTGATTTGGGATAAAATTTAGTCTATAATTATTATATTTTATAATTTTTAATACATGGTCAATATATGTATTATTAATAAATTTACTAACCCATGTTTCTATGTTTATAGTTTTATTCCCTTGAACTATGGTTTATATTTTTAGTCATCTTGGGAAAAATTCAATCCTTTAGTCTTAGCAAGTTGGAAAGAACGATCATATATTTTCCATATGATACAAATATATTTATCTTGAAATAAATATCACTCCCACTAACCTCTTGTAGAAACTTGTAAATCATTTATTCTAAATTAATATTTGAAGAACACTTTTCTTATTTCTATCCATAGATGGATTTATGAAATTTTAATATCTTATTGGTTTGATGTCAGTAACCCCTCCATTTATGTCATATAGGCATCACTCAAAGGGTTTCCTATAATTATTATACGCTTGATATCTAAAATATTAATATAATGATCATGAAATTCTGATTGAAATATAGAATTAAAATTATAATTTTATTATGATTGGTGAGAAGGTATTTCTATAGACTATGTCTCTATACTGTAAGCATTTTATTAATTATTCATGAATTATTGGTATTGGCCTGACCATACAATTTTTGTTGCTATTAAACACTCCCCACAGTATCAACATACCACCAAAATATCAAGTTTTATATTTTAGTGCATGGAATCCATTATAAAGTGAATTGACTGACTTTTTAATCATAAAATCCTTCTATTTACTATTTTATCATTAGAATTATTATTATTAACAAATAATACATCACCCACTATGGTGAATATTAAACCGACTCTTGGTTTTAATAATCCTATGTAGTATGTGTATTTGGAATAATTCCTCCCACTAAACCTAGTTGTGTCTATTTTTTCTATTCCATCTCATGTATATCTAGAACATAAACCTCATGAAATTTTATCCCACTTAATTATTTCAGAATATATTTTTTTCCTTATTATAGTTGGTTTTAATTAAAACATTTCTATTAGAGACTCTTAATATCCTAAATAATTGTAGGAAAATTAACCAATATGTAGAATGTGTTTCCTTGATATATGGTTAAATATAATTTCAACTAAATGAATGGTTCCCATTAAACACTCAAGTATTTGACATAATGGTTTCCATCAAATACTAATCATATCCACTTGTCAATACATTTATCATATATTTGTTTCTATTTGAAAATTACATCTTGGAAGAAATATTAGAAGATATGAAATATATATAATATTCCTAGTCAATATACTTTGTACCACCATAAAGTATAATGTAATGTGATATTTTTGACAAATCTACTCTATATATAAATGATCGATGAATAATTTGTTTATGATATACTTCGACAAGACAACTGGAAGAATCTGTTATCTTTCACTAAATATATTCATTTCTCTACTAATTACCCATAAAATGAGATCTCATGAAGTATATGATCTTACCTTTAACTTCTCCTTGAATAGTTAACAGGGATTTCCATACTCATTCTAGAAGATTTTATAGAGTAACTATAATCATAAAAATTTCTTTGCCTAAAACATAGTAAATTTTTTAGTATACCAAGTGCTTTATCTTGTAAAATAATAAATATTTTTTAGAGTATAAACGAGTCAAATACTTTTAGATTAATCTAATAAATAACTATCTCACCACAAATAGGTAAGAGTTTTATATTTTATATTCATCATTTATTGAAATGGATATTTGTGATTATGTTTAACCTTTTTAGAGTACATTTTATTTATTGATAATAACTATTTAAGTGTGAAGATTTTTTTGTATTAATCTTCATGAAGATAGAACATGTGATGGAACTGAGGAATCACTTTCTAATAATAGATTGAAAAGTGTTATTTGTGTAGATAGAATCAAAAACTTTGAGAGTTTTTGGTTTTATTATTTAAAGATATATGTGTTGAAGATTTGGAGTATCCAAGTATTTTTCTAAAGTGTTTTAGAAGCTCTAGATTTTATTTCAGCAAACTAAGAGTTGATTAGAATAAATTATGGAATTGTTGTACTGATTCTAGAGAAATAAAAAAGTCATTTATCTTTTAGTGAGGCTCAGGTATGATATTTTTCAAGTAGAAAAATGTAAAAAAAAATTATCTTATGGTGACACAGGTAAATGAATTCATTTATTCTATAATACATTTATTTTTCATGTACCAAGAGTAAGAGTTCAATTTTCAGAACGCCATTTATCTTACACACGTAAGACAATTTATCTTACACATAGAAAAAATATGTAATGGATGCTAATTTGTTTTACATGCTTGTTATGTTTCCTAAATTTATATATTCTAAAAAATGTGTTTTAAATAACATGATGCATGTGTGATGTTCTTCATGGATCAAACATCACGATTGAACACATGATCATGATTCTTTTTAAAATGAAAAGAATTCCAACTGGAAGAAAATACTATAATGATAAGATGAGTTCCACATTTTATAATAATATGCCACTTCACCATTCCCACATGGAAATATTTAGTGATTTTCTTGTACATTTTTTGTGAAATTTTTATTGGAGAATAAGTGCATGATATTTCAAATATAATAAGAAGGAAATAAGATAATTCTTCAAATAGAATTTTAGGAAGATTTTGAATGAAGCTTTGATGGGGAGATTCTACGAATTAAAGAACCAAATTTTATGTGAGTTTGAATGTGAAAAAAAATCTTATGCTATTTTAACTATTCCATATATTTATATATATGTCGATGAAGATTAGTAGTGTGAATTTTGAGAAGATTCTATGTGAGATAACTGATACACTACTGTATTAAAGGAAAATACACTAAGAATAGCCTTAAAATTTTATTATTTAAGGAAGAGGAAGGGGAAGAAGATAATCAACTGGAGTCCTTGTGGATGCTCATATTCTCAATAGTGGTCATTCATCATTAAAGGTTGTAATTTTTTGATATGAAAGTGTAACTGGTTGGTTCCAATAGACTGTATGAGTTCAATTCCATACCCTTTATTGAGTTTCTTTCAATAATAAAAAGGGGAATATCTATGTGGGACAATAACCATAACACACTAGGGATATTGTCACCCATAAGAAGAAAAACATCATTAACAATTTTGTTGTGTAATTCATTACAACATCAGTGAGAATATTCAAGATAAGTGATGAAGAACCATGAGAGCGTAAGTGATTTTAATTTTGGTATACACAATCATTCTCCCCCATCTCAGTGTGTTTCACCCTTCGCATGATCCAAAAATAAGTATTAGTGTGTAAGTTTACTCTTTTTAAATCAAGTACTAGATATGGATCAACTCAATTATATTAATAGTAAAGACTCCCAAAGTTTGATGGAAAATGTTTGTACTCTTGAAATGATAGAATGATTCCTAATATTATTTCACTTGGGCTAGATGTTCTTTATTCTATTAAATATGGATTCAATTTTTCAAATGAAAACTCAATGTGGTATCTGTTCGATAGAAGGAACATTGAAAATGATAAGAAATCTAGAAATGACCATTTATCTTAATTATACTAAAATATTCTAAAAAGTTCATGGGATATAGAAATTTTAATTCTATTTGGAGGAAGCTTCATATAATCTTTGAAGGAAATAAAAAAGTGAAATAAGAAAAGTTATATATTAGTTGAAAATAGTTTCAAGAAGTCAAAACGCACAAGGATGAAAATGTTGATGAATTATTTACCTGGGTAAATTTTATTTTGAGAACTATTAGAGGTTTTTGAGAAAGTATTCAAGATTCTAATGTAGTATAAAAGTTTACATGAATCCTTCCAGATTAATTTAATTCCAAGATCTCACTGCTTGAAGATAGGGATCTTGATGACTTTACCATTGATGAACTTCACAAAACTCTAATCAATTATTAAATGATAAGAGGATATTATCTTAATAAAAAATATATGAAGGAAGAATAAATTTCCTTTAAAGACTTTAAATGTGTGAAGATTAAAGAGAAGTAGGAATAATCAAATAAAGGACTAAACATGGATGACTATACTAGGACTGTTTCTCTCATGTTAATAAACTTTACAAGAGGATGAAGTGGTAAGTATAGAGGAAATATTCTTTTTAAAAAATTTAACTATGGAAAGATTGGTCACTTTTCAGCTAATTGTCCCATGGGATTTGAAGTTGAAAATGATAACGGGGAAGCTACCTGGAAAAAATTTCTTAAGAATGTTCATTGGTTTAATCAAAATGGAAGAAGTAGTTTTTGGAGTTCCTTCAGAAGGAATTGTTTTACGATTAAATAAGGCGAGTCTAATAGTGAAGAAAGTGGTGATAAGGAATCTAATAGAGATGTATCTCAAAGAGTGCTCATAGCACAAGAGAATAAAGAGGTAAAAAAATATGAAGATGAATCTCAATATAATAGAGAGTATATAATTTAAGAAAGAGATACTACCGAATAATACGTAATGAAAATGGGGATCATGATGTGTCTAAAAGAAATTAATAGACTAAAATAAGATAATACTCAATAAAAAAATAATAGAAAATAAAAGGAAACTTATGGGAGAAAAAGGGAATATTGTGAAAGAAATAGTCATTATAAAAATTGATGATTCTAGGAAGGCTATAACCATTGAATATATGACCTCCACTATCACCCTATGAGATATTTAAATTGATAAACTTATGGGAAATAATGATAAAACCAAGAATTATAATGTAAAAAATTAAATGTGACAAAAACATGGGTGTTCATGAAATAATAGAATGTTCTAAAAAGTTTATAGTAAATAGTTTTTCATATAAATATATAAAATATGAAAAAGTAGTGTTTAAATTTTTTCTAGTACAAAAATATATTAATACTATTGAAGAATTTAATTATAGAATAAATTGTATAATGGATGAATTAACTAGAAAAAACTCAAATATTCTAAGATCTATAAAGAAATAAATTAATAAAAAGGGTTATCTTCATTCATAAATGTTCAAGGAGGAACTCTACAAAAAGATTTTGTGAAATTTAATCATTTAAAGGAAGAAAATATATAAATATATAAACCAATTAAACAATAATTTTTTTAACATAGGAGAATATTTTACGGGTAATATTTTTGTTGTCAGATATTTGGACATAGAGATTATAACTTTTGGTACAATTTTTCTCATCCTAAACTAAGAAGATAGTAGGAATTAAGTGGGAGATAAAAATCATAGGTGGTAACTCAACAATGACATCAATAGTTTGAAAATAAAGTTGAAGTAATAAATGGTTTTGAATACTTATAATAACTATGCGGAATATTTGATAAAGAAGAAAATTCTTCATAAGTGTGTGTTAATTTTATTCCTACTCTATAGAATTTTTATCAATGGTTTCATAACAATCAGAATCAAAACCAAATTAAACAATAGGAAATGTTTTTTGAAGGTGATTTTAAAGCTTAAAAAACTAAATAAAACCAGTGATTGTGGATAGTAGATGTTTATATCACATGATATGTGATCTAAATGATTTTAAAAATTTAAAAAAATATTATGTAAGAGTTGTGGAATTTGGAAATGAAATTTATATTAAGATCAAAGTTATTGGAATGAAAATCATTGGAAAAAATAAAATCAATCCATATAGTGTATTGTTTGTGCATTACCTAAAACATAACTTTTTGAGTGTATCACAATTGTGTGATAATAAAAATGAGGGCATCTTCAATGAAAATGGATGAATGGTCAAAAATATAAAAGATTTTATTATGGTTACAAGGGGGTCATATAGATACCCTATCCCTTTACACATAGTATTGCATGATTTTAAGCATAATTAAACATCAGAGTACAAGCCAAGGATTGTGAAGTCAAGTGTCATTGAAGACTAGGTACATAAAACATAAAACATGGGACTAAAAAACATTTATTTATTTAATCTTAATAAAGAGATCCTAACTTCATTTGAGCCCTTACATCTATATAGGGTTCTCTAGGGATCACATGAACAAAGTGATGAGTTAAAAGCCTAGTAAGGGAAAATCAGAAGAACAAAGAATTAGAAAATGGGATAGAAGGCATAACATGATGATATAAAAAGGCATGTGAAATATGGAATCATAAAACATAAACATGTAATCATATAAACATGGAGTTACAATAATGTGGAAGGAATATAAAACATGACTTTAGCATGAGTCAAAGCTAACTTCCAAGACCATTGCACATGGTAACACAAGCCAAGGCTAACCGCCAAAACTGTCACACATAACGTCTCATGAGACTAAAATTTTCCCAATGCATTGGAGAGATATCTAGGATAAACTATATTAAATTTTAATGAATATTTTTTCCACATAATGAATCATACATAATCAATCTTAAATAAACATAAGGGTTACCCATGAAAAGAATTGGGTACCACAATCATGCCATAAAGCATAACAAATGGGAGTATCATAACAGTGTCCATGAATGAAAGAAACTATAATATAAATGGAAATTAATAAGGTAAATTATTTATGTATCATGGTAAGTTATGTCATGTATATGTGACAACATGTAAGAAAATTATTTAAGAAATGTTGGCATTAAAACATTTTTGTGCGGTTTTAAGATAAATACTATAGAGCCATTAAAATAGAATAGAGAAAAATATTCTATATAAAACCATAAGTCAACCAATAATTTTTTCATAATAAAAAATACTTATTTTATAAAGACAATTGTGGATTAAAATAGAGGATATAATTCACTTTAAATTGGGTAAGAATTTGGGAATTTCCCATAAAAAAAGTTTTCTTATCAAGAAATATTGAGGAGGGAATCACATAAAAACATGTATATCCCCAAAAGAGAACGAGCGATGGTTCTTGAAACATGATTTTGGAGAATATAAACAGTATGTAGAATTTTTACACAATATGAAAAGAAAACTTCATTTGGATAAAAATAAAGATAGAGCAACCTGAAGAAATATAAGAGGTTTGGGTAGAATCCCTTACGGAATATCAACATGGTATCAGGTGTACTTATGAGGGATTAATGTGAGAGAAATGGGTTTATCATATTTTATTCATAATTAGGGATGTTTGGGGGAGATGATAAATCATACACCATCATTAGGAATTACACATTAAAGGGTATAAAATAGAGGATATTCTTGAATAAATGTGACATAGAGAGGATCTCTTACCATAAGTCTGACGACATTCTCCACTTTATATTAATGACATGAATAATAAAATTAGGTTCATTAATTAATAATTACAGAATTTATTTTACATGTAAATGATTTATTATATCATTTTTTGAGTTCATTCATAACCTTTTTGATTGGTTATGAGGTTCAATTTCATTGTTCGGGTTTGTTTGTTTCCTTGGCTTTAATTATTGGTTCACTTATATTCATGTTCAAACGCACATGTATGATGACGATGGTTGTCCATAATTGAATTTATATAACATTATTAATCCTATAGAATATTACATGGTTATAAAATTGATTTTTTTATTTGGAGTGATGGTAAATCATTATATAAAACATTAATGTTAAACGCTTGGATTAACTTGGTGATTTTGTTCATAATTAACTTGTTTTCTATTATTATTTACATAAAGTGTGTAAAAGAATTCCAGAACAACACATAAGATAAAATAAATATTTAATAGTCTGGTTCAACCATAAAAATGGTTTCATGACCAGAATGGAAGATGGTAATAGAAATTGATAAACTGTCATCCTTGAATGTGATAAATTAACACATCTAAGGCAATGTATTCATTTCTTTCATATAAAAGAAGGGGAAAGGAGAGATGATAATGAATTATAACATTATTATAATGAAATTAAAAAATATCTCAGTAACTAGATTTATCATACCATTTGGGTGATGGTATTTGAGGAAAGAAAAAAGAAAAGAAAAGAACTTAAAAGAAAATAAAAGTATGAGAAAGAGGAATTTACCTCTTGAGTTTATCTCCTTTGAGAACCTCTGAAGGGAAGAGGATTTGATCTTTTGAGGAGACCAAGGGCTGGTGGACGTGGGGGAGTATCTTGGGGATATATTTGGACATAATTTAGGGAATTCACAAGGATTTAGAAGAGTCAATATAATAGGGGTGTGTGGGTGGTTTTTATAGTGGAGGGGAGAAGGGTTTTCTAAATATTTTAACCATTAGTTTATTATTTTTTCATAAGACTTGCAATAATAATGATTCTTGTGAACAACTATAGTAATACATGCATGTGAGTTTACACCAAAGTCCATTTACATCATCAATGAATCAAGAATGGTGTATAAATTCAGGTTTTAGCTTTTATTGTTAATTATCATATTTTACTATTCGTCAAGATATCAAGTATTTTAGAAAAATCCCAAAAATTATCCCTAACCATTTTTCAACATGTAGAATCAAAAAATGAAATCTATTTTTCAAAAATAATTTTCTATATATGATTAATTTAATTTTTAATTAAAATTATAATTTACTTGAAAAATTTAGATTTTAATACTATAACAGATTTTATAATGATTTCAAAAATTACCTAAGGTCTTATAAACTTATCTTAAAACTAGAAGAGATTGAATTTTTAATTTATGAACACCTTTTTGGAAAATATATTTTATTTTAAATTAGTTAATTAATTTTAATTAATTATTT
This sequence comes from Viscum album, assembly GCA_963277665.1. NCBI lineage: Eukaryota > Viridiplantae > Streptophyta > Magnoliopsida > Santalales > Viscaceae > Viscum > Viscum album. The sequence continues at coordinate 1,680,446,613 of OY728133.1, forward strand.
ATGACTTACAAAAATAAAAACACTTTTACTATGTTCATATTATCACTTATAAGATGTCAAGAGTTTATTTATACAACCAAGGGTGAGTTTACTATTCTTTTAGATGGTGTAATATTCATAAGGTTCATATTACAATTCATAAGTATCGGTTAATATTCACAAGGGTAGGTTATTATTCACCCAAAAAATGTTTGTCTTATCAGACTCCAAACATCTTATTGATCACAACTGTGTATGTCATATTTTCGAAATTAAAAAAAAAGTTTCAAAATTAGGTTTAAAGGTCAGATAATACTTAGTAGTTCATTTTTTTGTGATTTCATGTGGTTATACGATATATTTATAAGAAATTAATTTCCATTGATAAAATATTAGGTCATTACATTTTCCCCCTTATGAAATTTCACCCTCAAAATTTTGTTTTAAATTCTAATCCATAAGTAGGTGCGGGTAATTTTCCTCCATTGCCTCCTATAGTTCCCATGTTTCCTATTTGTACTTATGGTTCCACCATAGTACTTTGACCAGTTGAGTAGTCTTGTTATGTAGAACTTTATCTCTATGATCGAAGATCTTCACTGGATGCTCCTCGTAAGAAAGATCATTCTCCAACTGTACCACCTATGAGGAGAGTTCATGTGAAGGGTCTCTTATGTACTTAATAAGAGGGATACATAGAAGACATCATGTACCTTGGACATGGTATATAGAGGTGCTAGTCGATAGGCCACAACTCCAACATGATCAAGAATCTTGAAGGGGATGATGCACTTGGTACTTGTCTTTTTTTCTTTCCAAACCTCATGACCTTCTTCTATGAATATATGCGTAGAAATACCATGTCTCCAACTTTGAACTCAAGGTATCATAGAGAATTGTTTTCATAACACTTCTGTCAAATTTGGGCTTCCTTGATGTGCTACTGAATGGTTTTCACCTTCTCCACCATTCCTTCGACCATTTCAGGTCCTAGTAGCTTACGCTCATCGACATCATCCCAAAATTCCAGTGTTATGCACCTTTTCCCATAAAGTGCTTTATATAGTGCTATTCAGATGCTCGAGTGGAAACTATTATTATAGGAGAATTCAACCAATGGAAAATGTTGGTCCCATCTTCCATTTAATTACATATAACATGATCTCAACATATCTTCCAGTGTTTGAATAGTCTGCTTTGATTGTATATCAATTTGAGGATGATAGGCCATACTGAAGTTTAGTTCAGTTCTTAGAGCATGTTGGAGACTTTTCTAGAACTTTGATGTGAATATCATATATCTATAAGATATAACAGATAGTTTTACTCCATGCAGACTTACGACTTCTTTGATATATCTCCATGAAAGTTGATCCAATGTGAATTCCTCTAGAATCATGATAAAGTGAGCTACCTTTGTAAGAAGATACATAATTAACCATATAGCATTATTTCCTCTGGATGTCGTTGGAAGTCTAATTACAAAGTCCATGGTTATTTTCTCCCACTTCCATGTTGGTATGGGTAGTATTTGTATCATCCCCTTATACTTATGTCTTTCAGCCTTCACTTTTTGACATACCAAGCACTTTGATGTATACTCAATAGTCTCCTTCTTAATATTGTCCCACAAAAATTTCTCTTAGAGATCTCAGTACATCTTTTTTCTCCCTGGGTGGATAGAGAAGGTCGAGCTATGTGTGTTATTAAGAATCTCCTTGTTTATCTCTGGATCAGATGCTACACATTATCGTGACCCAAATCTTATAACCCCTTCTTCATCAATCTTTAACTATGAGGATTTCCCAATTTTAATGGCTTCCATCCTTTTCTGAATTTCGACATCTTTTCTTTGAGAATCCTTTATTTTCTCCATGAGGGATGGTTGAGCGATCATTTGAGAAAGGATTAATGATGTTACTCCCTTAACGTTCCCCATGTCCATCCTCTCCAAATCTAAGAAGATTGGATCATTTTTAATTCTCATCATTGATAAAGATATATGATTCTTTCTACTTAGATCATCCACCACCTTGTTTTCCTTACCAGTATAGTAGTGGATTGAGTAGTCATAATCCTTGATGAGCATTATACATCTTCGTTGGTGCATATTAAGCTTTTTTTGGGTGAAAATATATTTGAGACACTTCTGATGAGTATATATCTCATACTTCTTCCCATAGAGATAATGCCGCCAAATTTTTAATGCAAAGATCACAATCACAAACTCTCAATCATGCATATGATAGTTTTTCTCATGTATTTTCAGCTGCATTGAGGCGTAGGCTATCACTTTATCATTTTTCATCATCAGAAAACCTAAGACCTTCTTTGAATCATCATTGTAAACCACAAAGATTTCTCCACTTAATGTGAGTGTGATTACATGCGTAATGATTAGCCTCTTTTTTGACTTCTTAAAGTAGTCTTCATATTCTGAGTCCAGACAAACATCACTCCCTTCTATGTCAGCTTGGTCATTGGGTTTGAAAATTGTGAAATCAAATTCACAAATCATTGGTAACACCTGACTAAACCCAGAAAGCTGAGGATCTCCATTATAGATGTTGGCATGGGACACTCTTCAATTGAATTTTTCTTGGAAGGGTCCATAGATATCCCTTTTTAGTGATAACATGCCCAAATAATGATACTTCCTCCATCCATATTTCACATTTATTGTACTTTGCATACATCTTCTCCCTTCAAAAAATCTTTAACACAGTATTCAAATTCTCCCTATGTTCCTCCTTTCTCTTGGAGTATATTATAATATCATCAATAAAGACAACCAAAAATTTGTTGAGGTAATTTCTATAGAATAAATTCATTAAATCTTGGAAAATTGCTGGAATATTAGCGAGTCTGAAGGGAATCACTATGAACTCATAGTTTCCATACCTCATTCGAAAGCCAGTCTTGGAAATATATTCCTTACTCACCTTTAATTGGTGATATCCCAAACATAGGTCCACCTCAGAGAAATAACAGGCCCCACAAAGGTGACCGAACAAGTTATTTATCTATGGTTGGAGTACTTGTTCTTTATCGCGATTTTATTGAGCTCAATATAATCAATGTAGAGGTGCATTGATCCATCATTTTTCTTGACGAAGAGGACCGGTGCACCCCATGATGAAGCACTTGGGTGTATAAAGCCTTTCTTTAGATTCTCTTATAACATCTTCTTCAGCTCTTCCATCTCTACGGTGGTCATCCTATAACCTGTCTTTGATATAAGAAGAGATACAAGAATAAGTTCAATTGAGAACTCAACCTCTCGATTAAGAGGAAGACCAGAAAACTCTTCATGGAATACATTTGTGAAATCCCTCATGATGGGCATGTATTCAAGAATGATTCTATACTTTGTCTCAATCATTTTAGCTATAAATGCTTCCTCAAAAGGAGTTAATATCCACACATGAGACACTGATTTTAAAAGATATTCATCTTCCTCCTTCCACTTTTAAAGAATTAGAGGAAGCTTGGGGATGTGAAGAGTGATATCCCTTTATCAACAGTTGATGTTGGATTTGTAATATGATAACCGATCCATTCCCATGATAGTGTTGAAATCCACTAAAGGAAGTATGGAGATTTTATAGGAGGTTCACTCCATAAACATTAACTAGTGAGGATTTATAAACTATAGATTCAATAATTTCACCATTCATTATTCTCAAAGATAACTTACCCTACAAATTTTGAGGTGGTTCTTGAATAGTTCTACTAAACTTGCAAGATATGAAAGAATGAATAGGACTAGAATCAAATAGCACATTTTCTATTCTTGAAATAATATCTATAATACCTATCACCACATTGTTGTCACGATCCATATTAGTAGTAGTGAAAACATAATCCCTTCCTTGTTTACTTGGAGGTTGTTGTTGATTTCCTTCGACAACCCTAGACTTAAGAAAATTGTTCGCCTAATGACCATGCTTCTTGAAGTTGTAACACTGCACTACAGGTTGAGTGTTGATCTAAACCTTCCTTTATTCTTCCATATTAGCAGGATTCTTCATATCCCATCCGTAGTTTTTAGCTATATGTCCCAACTTTCCACATTTGAAGCAATTCATGGTTCCTTTTAGACAATTCCTAAGATTCTTCTTCCCACAATTTTTACATATGGGATGGTCTAGATTCTTCCCATCATGGAATTTATTTGAGAAACCACCCACATTAGATTCCATTTTCCTCTTCTTCTCACCGAGCCCACGATACCACTAAGAGTCTCCGATATCCATTTCAACCTTGAGGGAACATCATACAATATCCTCATTACTGTCAAAGTCTTGAATCACCAACTCTTATCATAGAATTGGATTTAGTCCACTAAAGAAGTAATCCACCTTGCTTTTGGTGTTCATGAAAAATCCAAAGGCATACCTTGAAAGCCATGCAATGTTTTCTTCATATGCCTCGATGGAATCATCTTCCTTCTTCTTGAGTATGAAGAACTCTTTTTCTATCTTAAGATGGACGGTTCATGGAAAATATTTATTGAAAAACATTATCTTGATTTACTCCCATTCCATGGAATCAATTTCCTCATGGGGCTTCGTATTATTGATCAGTGTCCACCACTGATCAACTTCCCCATAAAAATGATAGACCTCCTATAAGGCCCCAGCCTTAAACCTTACTTAATCTTGAGTTATTACAAGATTTCACATTGAGGATCTTTTTGGGTTTAGAGTTTTAGAGAATTAGATCATAAAACTTGCATTACATTCCACATATAAACAAAGTGGTTACATAAAGATAGTATTCTTCATTCCCATCAATGGAAACACATTTAAAATAAAACATGGATTATTTCTTGACACATCCTTGACTCTATCATCTTATCATGTACCTTTCCCTTGACCTGTGAAAAACATTTCAAAAACTTGGGATGAGCATAAAAACTCAGTATGGGTTATAAAAAAAACATGGAAAGGAAACATGAGTTCATATATACATAAGAATGAAATCATACTTTACCCATAAAACATAGGCACTTTAACATACCTCATAAAATCATGAATAAATCATAGAAATCATAAGACATAAAGGTAACTTGAGGCATTCATAACATTCTTACGTAGGGAGTAACCCTCTTGGTTATGTTTGGAATACCCATCACAGTATATTCCCTAAAATCTCTTCGGAGAAACCTTAACGTTTCACTCCTTCGCGTTACCCAATGCATTGGAGAGCTATAACGGGCTCACCCGCCCTTAGTTTATCACGGAACCACCTGTCTTCATAATAATGCCCAAGAACCATAACATAATCATATCACATAAAACATGCATAAAGGAAATATAACATTTCCACATTTCAATCACAAGATATCAATACAACACAAAAACATTGTGAAAACAATTTTCAATACCAAAATAAAACATGGTATTTATTTTTCTTTAAAAAAAAGAAGGTATGGCTTATAGAGGAAGCCGAAACTCAAATAACGGTTACGACGGCGGAGAAGTCGTTGTCGACGAATACGTACGACAAAAACATTCCCTTTTTTCATTTAGTAAACGCTTCGTATAAAAAAGATTCCTTTTGAATAAACGTAAAAGTCAAAGGGGTTTATACACCGTATAAAAGAAGGTTGTGTATAAAATAAAATATGCCTCAATGAAAGGAGATTGAGACGAAGTCCCATACCTCGTATCCGACATGACCCGACCGTTCTTTAATCTCCTGAATAATAAACTTGAGTTAATCTATACTTGCTTATGAATCTTTTTCAAGTTCATTATTCCTTTTATACCATGTTATGAACATCATGTAATCAATTAAGTTAATAATGTTCATTTTGTCGGTATTTGGTTCTTAAGTCAAAAATAGACTTCTTACACTTACATGTTGCTAATTTGGTCAAAGGTGCATTATATCCAGAATGAAATTCCTGATTTGGATATCATATATATCATATATATCCAGCATGTACATGTATTTATAATATTACATAATCATTTAGAGGTAAGAAATGAAATGCACCGTTCATGGAGACGGTAAGCCGTACGTACGCATGAACGCTACTTTCATTTCTTTGTCATATTAGTGGAATTAAAACTAAATGAGAGGTATGTATATTTTAATTCCAGGATTATATTCATCATTTAGATATATCATTAATTATATATATACATTATATACATGTAATTTTAATAGTACATTACATTTGGGGATAAGAAATGAAATGCACCGTTCATGGAGACTGTAAGCCGTACGTACGCATGAACGCTACTTTCATTTCTATCTCATACTTTAATGGAAAGAAATAATAATGATATAGAGGTATATTATAATTCCAGTATAACATCATATATAATAACTTTAAATCCATCCTTTACACGTCCCACATATGGCATTAACGAATCACATCACTTTTAGGGGGCGGTAGTCCGCACTTCCTTAAATGAAGATATCGTGTTTACCCATAATGGAAACCATAAAGGTATGCCAAAAATGAAAAATACAGAAGCTTAAAGAAAACATAAACATATTATATATCATATATAAAAATAGTGACATCATAATGGCCACCCTTGAAGGTGTTAAATGAGTATTGAACAATCATCATTTCGGGAGGCAGAATTTCGCCATCCACGGAAACCGTATGTTCTTTAACCATTTGATGTAGCTGTGTGAGAGTGTAGCTCAAATAAATATTATAACAACATCCTAGTATATTGAAGATACTGGTGTTGTTACAAAAGAAGTAAATAAAAATAGTTTAGAGGGTTGGAGAAGCAAAATAAAACAAATGAACAAGAGAGAATGATTTACCTTTAAAAGTGTAACTCCCTTTTGATTTGAGCCTAAAGGCTTCCTTTGAAATGATTATGCCCAAAGGGAATCCTCTAGGATGAGGAGAGTGATGTAGAGAGAGTAATTGGGCAGGGGTTGGCCGAGCCAAAGGCTTGAGAAGTGTGTTAAATGGGGTAGAGGTGGGGGCCTTTTATAAGAGGAGAGGAGGGGCACTTTTGGAAAGTAAAGAAATATTACTTTATTTGAAAATGTGTTTCGGTTTTAAAAGGTCCCACATTGATATAATTCGTGGATAAGGTGATAAGGGTTCGAAATCCACTCATCCAATTGGTTTTGGACATGTGTAGTTCATAGATTTTACATTATCTTTCCATTTTATTTAAATCGTCAAATAATGATGTCATCGCTCCATCATTATTATGTCATATATAATTTAATTTATTTAATGTCTAAAAATTATAAAAAAAATACTATGATGTTGTAAATATTTTTACCTTTCCAATGACTATTTATAATCAAAATTTTGACTTGTATAAACCCACTCAAAAATTATTTTAGTAAAACCATTTATGTTAGTGTCATTTTCACTTTAACATTAAATAAAAATATATTAATGTCATTTTCCAACTAAAGTGGCTCCATGGGGTCCCCAAGTTGGCCCATGGCTTGTCTTGGTCGGCCATGACTCACCCAATAGGTGTAGGACAAGTGTCATGGTGTTTTTACATTCTTATAATATCATTTTTACCTTAAACTACACTAATTACCTCTAATCGCGATTAATGAAAAAAGTTACTATTCACCAAAAAAATATTTTAATCTCATTGAACCACATTTTACTTCTTAATGAAAACCATGTATGTCGGATTTTCAAAATTCAATACACATTAGTGGTAAACTTTCATTTAACTGAAAAATCAGTTTGCTTGATTACCACTTAGTGGTTTCACTATTCATCAAAAATTGAAGTTTTTCAGAAAATTACCAAAAATTCACCCTAAGCTATATTTGATATTCCGAATTCAAAAATGAAGTCCATTTTACAAAATTCAAAACATATAAGTCAAATTAATTAATTTATTAATTAATTCCCACTGTCATCACAAATAGCGTGTTTTTGTGAAACAATAAGTATCAAAAGATTGACACCAGTTTAAGTCCAATTTCAAAGTGAAATTGATTCCAATGACCACCATTGGATTAACCGGTAAAAATATATTCTAATTTCACTTCAAAACCAATTAAAATAATAATATAATCATATAAATAAATTAGATTAAAAAGAGGTTTTGAATTAAAATACAACATTTTACACTATTCATAAAAAAATGAACTTTTTCAGAAAGGTACCAAAAATTTACAAAAAGTAAATTTTGATGTCCCGATTCTAACGAAGAGTTATATTTGGTCCAAAATAAAGTATAATAGTGATCAAAACTATATTTAATGACGGTTCACCATTAAAAGGTGATAAGTGAACCTTTAGTGAAAATTAGAGTATATATGCCCTAAAATTGAACTCTTTCCGTATTTTAAGCCTTTATCTTTTATTGGGTAAATGTATAAACATTTAAAAACATATCTAATCATATTTTAGTTATTTCTATCCATTCCCGGTAGTACAACGGCTACTTGTTAACTAACATTTAAAATAATATTATTTTATTACTAGTGTGCTACATAAGTTTCAAAGAAACTCATCGTTGCGTATCGGGTACGCTATCGAACATAGCAACCCCTTTAAAATAAAATTAATATTTAATTCTTAAATATTAATAAATATTAAAATTCTTTATTCTTTATTTACCTGGGATGTTACACCTCCGGTACAACTTTCTCTTCTTTTGAGCACTCGAGGACAAATAATATCTTTTCGATGAAGTTAGTCCACAATTCCATGAGGAGGGGATCAGAAGATCCACTAAACATGAGAGGTCTTTGTCACATGAAGGATTCAATGACAACTTGTGCTTTCCTCGGATGAAGAGGGTGCTTCACATGATTCAAGTTATTATTCCTAACTTGATCTAACTAAGCAAGTAATATCATAAAGTTTTGAGCACCCATTCCCATAATATTAGACATATCATTTGGGGAAATACTCACATTCTCTATCACATTGATTTTTTGAACGTCTTCTTATATTTCCCTCCATTAACTATGTAAAATAATGTACAATTATAGGGATTTAATACTTAGCTATTTAGAATAATAAGTAAACTTTGAACATAAGTTGATAAACTAGTAAAGGAGAAGTATATCATAACTTGTGATTCTCTATGTTTAAATATAGTTTATCCTGGATCTATTTCTTAACTTATATTCTTATGATTTTTTTAATTCCCTTAATAATGGCTTGTACTAAGATTATGGATTTACCAAATTATATCCCTGAGAGTGTCAAACCAAGAGTGCATCAAGGCCCTTTATCGTGCACCAGTTCTCGTTCGAGTCTAGTTAAAAGATATATTTTTGGGTTTTACCCGTAGATAAATCTATGCTAGAGCCACTTCTAATTTTTTTATATATACAGGGATATGTTTTCTTAATAAACCACTTTCTCTATACTTACCAAAATTTAGGTGTGTTTTCTTATACTTAGTCTCATCCATAAGGTTCTTATTAAAGTTCTGTATTCCTAATCCCTAAAAATAACTAGACCATCCTACGATACCAACTATAGTGACCCTATCATTTTACACATGGAATTACATGATTTTAATAACAATTTAACATCAGAGTACAAGACAAGTATCATGAAGTCTAGTGTCTTTGGAGACTAGATACATAAAACATAAAACATAGGACTAAAAAACACTTCTTTATTTAATCTTTATAAAGAGATACTAAATTATTTTTATCCCTTACATCTGCATAGGGTACCCTAGGGATCACATGAACAAAGGTATGAGCTAAAATCACAGTAATGAAAAAATCCTAAGAACAAATCATTAGCACATGGAATAGAATGCATTACATGATGATATAAAAAGGCATGTGACATATGGAATCATAACATATAAACATGGAATAATATAAAAATGGAGTCATAATAACAAGAAAGGCTCAGTCAGAGACAAAGTCTCTGACCATTTATTAAAATAAAATAAAAGTTCAGCAAGCAAACATTAAAAAACAAGAGCGTACAAAAACAGTTTAAAAACCGTACCCATCATCAGCTCCATAACCATGTGCCTCATCTGCAGTTGCCGACTCCCATTCTGAACTTTCATACTACTTCAACAGCTTCACATATTTGCGTCTGAGATTTAACTTCTCCAACTGTAGAAATTCATCCGAAGCATTCATCCCTTTACCCTTGCCCGAATAGGATCTTGTAGGTAACGGCCTCGGCATATTAGAGTAATCTTTTCGCTGCCTTCTTTTTGGGGGGGGGTGGTCACATTGTAGCACAAGCCAAGGCTAACTTCCAAGACCATCACATATGGTAGCACACGCCAAGGCTAACAACCAAGACCGTCGCACATAACGTCTCATGAGACTCAACTTTACCCAATGCATTAGAGCTCTATCTAGGTTCACCTATATTAACTTTTCATGAATATGTATTCCACATAAAGAATCATACATATGTTGAGTTAATAAGGTTTCCCTTATGACTTTTCCATTCCTTCTTGTTTTGAAAATCACAAAAACCTTATACTTAAGCATATCTATATTTTATTTCTATAAAGAAAATTTCCTTCCTTAAGGAAATTTACACTTTCCTAGATTTCCTTATTCATATCATAAATTTTTATAAGTATAAAATTCAGATTGAAGTCCAAAACCTCGGAATCATATAATACTTAGATATAAGGTATTCTGTTTTCCACTCCGAATTCTGGATACGAACTCTCATAAAGTTCCACTCCGAATTCCGGATATGAACTCTCATAAATTTTCACTATGAATTCTAGATACGAACTATCATGTAGTTCAACTCTAAATTTTGATGATGAATTCTGATGATGAATTCTTATTCTGAATTCTGATGATGAATTCTAATTACGAATTCTCATTCTGAAATCTGATGATTAATTCTGATTACGAATTCTCATTCTGAATTCTGATGATGAATTCTGATTACAAATTCTCATTCCTAATTCTGATGATGAATTCTTATTATGAATTCTAATTATGAATTCTAGTGGATAATTCTGATTACGAATTCTCATTAAGAATTCTAGTGAATAATTCTGATTACGAATTCGGATTACGAATTCTAGTGATGAATTGTCATTACAAATTCTCATTATAAATTTTGATAAAGAATTTTGATTACGAATTCTCATTATGAATTCTGATAAAGAATTCTGATTACAAATTCCTTAGGGTAACAGAATCTGAATATCTTAGAACTCTAGACTCCAAATTCATTTTCTAAGTAGACTTCGAACATTATCTTTTCTTACATTCTGAAATTTTATTTACTTTCGTTTGGAACTTCAGTTTTACTTATGCTTACACTTGTTTCATTATAAAATGATGTCGTTCCTTCAGTTATTAACTTACCTTTGTTTGAGTGACATGTGTACAGGTCCCTCTAAAATTCAAGTAAGAATATGACCGTTGGAGGAGGGAAATGACCGTTGGAGATTCACATATAAATAGGAGCTTATTTGAAATTCTTCGAGACTTTTGGAATCTTGGTGCTCAGAACTTCCTGAAGTGATTTCTAGAGAGAGAGAGAGGCTCTTATCAACTCTCAAATCTTTGTGCAGAAACTTTGAACAGCTTGTTCAAACTTTTCCTTGTGCAGACTTGCTTTGTGAGACTCCGATTGTTGTTGATTACAATCAATGTCTTTCAGGGATAGAAATACAGAGGTTCCAACACCTTGAAGTTGAGGGCTTCCTTACTGAGGAAGACAAAGGTGCCTACTACCTGATAGTTCAGGGCTTGCAGGGATAGAAAGATAAGCTCCGATCTTCATATCGAGGGCTTACCCTGGTGTGCATAAGACAGACTTTCTCAAAAGTATAAATCAAGGGACCTCTTATCCAGGGTTTTTCGATACCCTTATATTTTTTACTACATTGTTTTCCGCTGCATTTTGTATTGTTAAGGAAAGTATAACTTTCTTATACTTCTTTAATTGTACTTTGTTTTAGTTAAATTCTATATGCTTTAAGGTATAATCTTAGTTGGTGTAATCTTTTTTTAAGTTTTATTTCTGGAATCACTTTTCTCAAATCAATAAAGTCTTTAGAACTTTGAGGTGTTGTAAATATTGGTTATGCAAAATTTCCTTAGGGAATTTTTTAAAGTACAATTCACCCCCTCTTGTATCTAAGAATCTCATTCTTAATTAAATCTTACATTTGGTATAGTATAGTATATCATACTCAGTCTCATACCATCCTAACAACATAATCAATCTTAACTAAACATAAGGGTTTCCCATGGAAATAATTGGTACCACAATCATGTCATAAAGCATAAAAAATGGGCATATCATAAAAGTTCCCATGAAATAAAGGAACTAAAATATACATAGAAATCTATAAGGGAAAATAGGCATGTATCATGGTAAGTTATTTCATGTATAAGTGACAACATATAAGAAAAGTATTTAAGAAATTTTAGCATTAAAATATTTTTGTGCGGTTTTAAGGAAAATACTATAGAACCTTTAAAATAGAAAAGGGAAAAATATTCTATATAAAGACATAAAGGATTCAAGAAGTTTTTAATAATAAAAATACTAATTTAATAAATACAATTGTGTATTAAAATGGAGGATAGAGTTCACTTGAAATTGGGTAATAATTCAGGAAGTTCCCTTAAAAAAAGTTTTCTTATCGAGAAGTATTGAAGAGGGAATCACTTAAAACCATGTATATCCCCAAAAGATTATGAGGTATGGATATTGAAACATGATTTTGGAGCATATAAATATTATTTAGATGTTTACACAAAAGTAGAAGACAACTTTATTTGGATAAAAAAAAGATAGAGCAACCCAAAGGAATATAGGAGGTTTGGGTAGAATCCCATACTGAATATCGGCATGGTATCAGGTCTACTTTGGATGGATTAATGTGTGATAAAGGGGTTTATCATATTTTATAAATCATGAGGGAATTATGGGGTAGGTGAATAATCATACCCCGTCATTAGGAATTACACATTAAAATTCATAATATAGATGAGATACTTGAATAATAGTGAAATAGAGAGGATTGCTTACCTTAAGTCTGATAGTGTTCTTCACTTGATATTAATAAACTGAATAATAAAATTAGATTAATTAATTAATAATTTTTTACATGTAAATGATTTATTATAACCTTTTTGAGTTCATTCACAACCTTTTTGATTGGTTATGAGGTTCAATTTCATTGTTTAGGTTCATTTGTTTCCTTGGTTTTAAGGATCGGTTCACTTATATTCATGTTTGGAAACACATGTATGATGATGGTGGTTGTACATAATTGAAGTTATATAAAATTATTGATCATAAATAAGATTAAATGGTTATAAAATTCATTTGGTTATTTGGAGTGAAGGTAAATTGATATATAAACCCTTAATGTTAAACACTTAGATTAACATGGCGATTTTGATCATAATTAACTTGTTTTGTATTATTATTTTACATAAAGTGTCAAAAAGGATTCTATAAAAACAAATAAGATAAAATAAATATTTAATAGTCTGGTTCAACAATAAATATGTTTTCATGACCAGAATATAATATGATAATAGAAATTGATAAACCGTCGTCCTTGAATGTGATAAATTAACAGATCTCAGATGGTGTATTCATTTCTTTCCTATAAAAGATGGGGAAAGGAGAGATGATAATTAATTATCCAATTAGCATAAAACATTCCATCAAATGTATGTTACTGGATTTATCATACAATTTAGGTGAATGGCTGTGAGGAATGAAAAAATAAAAGAAAAGAACTTAAAAGAAAATAAAATAATTGGAAAGAAGAATTTACCTCTTGAGTTTATCTCTTTTGAGAACCTCTTAAGGGTAGATGATTTGGTATTTTGAGGATACCAAGGGATGTTTGAAGTGGGTGAGGGGATTTGGGATATATTTTTGGCATAATTTAGGGAAGTAAAAAGGCTTAATAGGAGTGAAGATAAGAAGGGATTGAGGGTGGTTTTTATAGTGGAGGGGAGGAGGGTTTTCTTAATATTTTAATCATTAGTTTATTATTTTTACATAATACAAGGAATATTAATAATTAGTGTGACCGAAAATAGTAATATTTTCATTTGAGTTCAAATAAAAGTCCATTTACATCATCAATGACTTAATCATGATGCAAAAAATTCAGGTTTTAGCTTTTATTTTAAATTATTGTATTTCACTATTCATCAAAATTTCAAGTATTTTAGAAAAATCCCAAAAATTTACCCTAACCATTTTTTGACATGTAGAATAAAAAATGAATTCTATTATTAAAAAACAACTTTTTAAATTTTATTAATTTATTTTTTTAATTAAAGTCACAATTTACTTAAAAAATATATATTTTAATACTATAAGTGATTTTATAATGCTTTCAAAAATTTCATAATGTATTTTAAACTTAACTTAAAACTAGAAGACATAAAATTTTTAATCTATGAACACATTTTAGGAAAACATATTTTCTTTTAAATTAAATAATTAATTATTTCAGACTTAAAAAAATACGAATACTTTTACTATGATCATATTATCACTTATAAGATGCCTAAATTTTATTTATACAATCAAGGGTGAGGTTAATATTATTTTAGATAATGTAAACTTTAGAAGGGTCATATTACTATTCATAAGGGTAGGTTACTATTCATAAGGGTATGCTACTATTCACTAAAAAAAGTTTGTTTTATCAGACTCCAAACATCTTACTGATTGCAACCATATATTTTAGATTTTAGAAATTCAAAATAGAGAAGTGTCAAAATTGTGTTTAAAGGTCACATAGTACTTAGTAGTTCATTGTGTTGTGATTTCATGTGGTTATATGATATATTTTAAAGAATGAAATTTCCATTGATAAAACATTTGGTCATTATAGTTCGAAACCCCAAGAAATTTATTTCAAATTAGGGAAGAAAAAGAAGGTTATTACTTGAGTAAATAGGAATAAAATGAGTTATGGAACATATGGTTAGGTCAACATGGCCCAAAAATATGAAAATAATAATTCATGAAGAAGCTGTGGAAAATTTATCCCTTCTAAAATAAGACACTAGAACTATTTTTAAAACTTTATAAAAGGGGGAAATAGTGAATAAAACACGTAAGGGGATTGAAATTTAAACCTCAAGGCCTTTTGAATTGATTCATTCTAATGTCTGTAGACCTTTGAAAAAGATTTAAAAAAGTTTAGAGAAGTATTTTATCTCATTTATAAATGAATATACAAGTATTTATATCATTATGTTCATGTATCAAAAATTAAAGGCCCTAGATAGATTCAATAGATTCAAAAGGCTTACAGAAAAGAAAAAAACCTTGTATATAAAGTAGTTAGGGTCATATAATAGAACTGCATATGCTAATAAATTGTTCACTGAATATCATAACAAACATGGAATCATACATGGATTCAGTGCTCCATATACTCCCCAAAAAAATATATTGATGGTAGGAAGAATATATTCCAAGTTTACATGGCTAGAACTATGCTGGCAGAGTATGAAACATCAAAGGATCATTAGATTTATGCTATCAAAATTGTTGGAATAATTTGGAATAGGTGTGTCTTAAGTCCAAACTAAGAAATGAATCCATATGGGATGTGTTCTAAAATAAATACAAATTTTAAACATATTAGGGTATTTGTAGGTAAATTTTTGATCAACAAAAATAGAAAAGGTGGTACAAATTTTAATGATAAGGTTGAATATGAATTTTTTTGAGTACACAAGAAATTTAAAATCTTATAGGTGTCACAACAGGTGATCTGAAAGGATTATTGAAAATTATAATTTCATAGTCTTTTAAAATGAGAAATGGATTGGACTCACTGTCTTTGTGGATGATGATGAGATGTTTTCATTTCATAACCTATTAAATAAAATACAAGAAATATTCAGAATCAGAATGATGATTCAGATTCTAATTTTTCTAGTAATAAATTTGGAAAAGTTAATCCTAAAGAGATAAATACTGTACTTGGAAAACATGTTGATACTGGAAACAATATTTTCGACCAGAATCAAGGTGTACATACAATAATAAAGATCATATAAACTACCCATACCGGTCTTTTATCAACAGTTGAAACACTAATAGTTAAGGAAGCCTTCAAAAATAAGGATTGGGTTTAGTACATGAATTAATAACTAGTCCATATTGAAAAGAATGAAACTTGGGAAATTGTTAGAAGAACCTCATAAAAGAATGTTATTAGAGACAAATGGGTTTTTAGAAACAAGATTTATGAGAATAGTGAAGTGACTAGAAACAAAGCTATTCTAGTCTACATAAGATACTCACAGATTGAAGGGGTTGTATTTTATGAAACATTTGATCTAGTGGCCGAAATTGAATCCATCATAACATTACTTTCCAAGAAGTTCATATAAACTTAAATATATTCTACATTGATGTTAAATTAACCATTTCAAAATGGTAAACTTGATGTGGAATTATAAATGGAACAACCTGAGGGTCTTGTGCTAGATTCATATAGGAGAATGGTATGCATATTGAATAAAGAAATATATAGCCTAAAGAACTCTCTAGGGTCTTGTCATTTTAAGATTTATGAGTATCTAAATGGCACAAAATTTCAAAAAATGTGGAAAAAAATTGGTACATGAAGAAGAGTAATAACCCATCACTCTTTATGATTATGTATGTCCATGATATAATATTTTCCAATAATGTAGAACTTTTATGAGAGGAATTCTCTCGGTATAAGAAAGAAAGGTTTGAAATGTAAATTCTAGGATAATTGAGATTTTTCTTGGGGATGACAATTATAAAAAAAATGGTACATCATTTTATTGAAAAAAATAGATCTACTAGGGAGGTTTTATACACAAGAGGATATAGGAGTTCACACACTAATTCAGGTTGGCATGAAGCTAAGGAAGGATGATGAGGGAAATTTGTTAATGATAAATAAATCAGAATTTTTATTAGAAGTCTTATGTATTTTATAGGTTCAGGACTTGAAATTGTTTATGTCTTCACCCTTTATTCTTGATATCAATTCAATCAAAACGAAATAGTTATTTTAGTGAAAAATATGATACAAATATACATATCAAACACACACAATTATGAGATAATGTATAAGAAGACTCACACATTTGAATTAAAAGTTTTTACCAATACAAACTGGGTAGGAGTTGTTGATGACTAGAAAGCCACATTTGGTGGATTATTTTTGAATAGAATAAGTTGTGTGTCTTGGCATTCAAAAAAGTAAAAATAAGTGGCATTAATCTCTATTGAGGTAGAATCTATATCTACATCATAAGAAGATATTCAAATGATATGGATAAATACAAAACTGAAAGACCTTAGTGTTCAGGAAACTTATCCTTTGATTATAGGCTATGACTACCAGAGTGCCATAAACCTATCAAAAAAAATACAATGAAGCACTCTATGTCAAATACCATCAAGATTAAATACCATTTTATGAATTATAAAATTAAAGAGGGAATCATGAGACTATAATTTTTCCTATAAGGAACAAGTTATAAATATTATGAACAAACCCCCACAAACAAAAAAATTTAGAATATAAGGCTGGAAATGAGAGAGCATCTCATTCCATCCCATTGAGGTATAACATAATTTAAGCTTTTCACCTCTTTCCTTTATATTTAAAAAGTCTTGGTGAGATTTTTTTATAGGTGGAGAAATTTATCCTCCCTATTTTCAAGCTGTTTTGATGTGTGTTTTGATTTGTGTAGGAAATAGTTTTTTAGCCCAAGGAATTAGTGGTTTGGTAATACAATATTGATGACTGATTCAATCACTCCAGTTTTCTGTATTGAGCTAGATCATGTAGACTTATAGATGATTTCCTCTTGATTCATTTTCTTAAAAAACATCATGTTTATCCCCAACAATTATCCAATTTTTTTATTGTCAATAAAGGAGATGAAAATGAGTGGTATTTCCAATAAATCCATAGGGGGAAATTTTTGAACCTTGGGTGATGATTTTGTATTTATTGGAAATTCCTATTTGAAGTATGATGATTATTTATACTAATATTCATGAAGATATGACATGTATTGTAACTGAGGAAGAACTACCTATAAAAAATTAGAAAGAGTTTATTGTTTAGCTACTATAAACAACTTTGAGAGGTGTTGGTTTTATTATTGAAAGATAGAAGAGATATAGATTTAGAGTATCTATGGAATGTTCTCAAGTGTTTGAGAAGGATTGATGTCACTTTCAAGAAACTCATAGTTTATTAGAAAAAATTGTGGAAGTGTCATGTCAATTCGAGAGAAATGAAAAAGTCGTTTATCTTATGATGAGGCTCACATATGATGTTTTGAAAGTATAAAAAATGGAAAATAAATTTATCTTACGGTGACCCATGTAAGTATATTCATTTACATAATAAGATAATTGTTTTACGTGTACCTGGAGTAGGAGTTCAGTTTTTGAAAAAGTAATTTGTCTTACACACATTATATAATTTATCTTATGCGAAGAAAAACTATGATACATAAGATGATTTGTTTTATGATCATTTTATATTTCCAAAATTCGTATATTTAGAATAATGAGTTTTATAGATGACTGTGTGATGTTTTTCATCGATAAAATATCATTATCAACCACATGACAAGATTCTTACTGAAATTAAAATAACAAAAAATAGGCAAAAAATCTAGAGTATTTAGATGAGTTCCACACTACAGAAAACAATGCCACATCACCATGCCTAAGTGAAAATATCTAGTGATTTTTTCACAATTTTTATGAAATCTGAATAGAGAATAATAACATGATATTTTAAATATCACAAAAAGAAAATAATTTGAGTCTCTGGATAGAATTTTAGGATGATTTTAATGAGGATTTGATATAAATATTCTGTGAATTAAAAGGCCAAATTTTATAGGAGTTCAAATTTTAAATAAGTTATGATCTTACTACAACTATTATATACATTATTAAATAGGTCTAACAATATTGGTGTTGTGAATTCTGAGAATACTATGTGTGATAAAACCAATATGTTGTCATGTCAAAGTAAAATACTCTTATGACATCCTTAGAAGACTAATATTCAATGAAAAGGAAGGGGAAAACATAATTTTCTAGAGTCTGTGAGAAGTATTATGCTCTCAATAATGATTGTTCCACATTAAAGGTAGTATTTTATTGATATGAAAGCGTAAATTGTTGGTACTTGCAGATTGTATGATTTTAATACCATACCTTTGCTTGAGTTCATTCTGATAATAAAAAGGGGACTGTTTGTATGGGATAATAACCACAACACATAGGGGATGTACTTATCTGCGAGGATAAAAACCTCATAAACAATTATAGCATGACTTTATTTACTGCATCAGTGAGAATCTTGAAGAGAAGTGTTGAAGAAGTGTTAGAGTGGAAGGAATTTCTATTTTTTATACACATTGATTCTCCCCTCTAAGTGTGTTTCAACCATCATGTGATCCAATATATTCAATAGTTACTCAACCATTATTTTAGTATGAAGTACCATAACAACATTTAACCCAAATATTAAATAATTCCACCTTTTGTATTGTTGTACACTAAGGTAAATGTTCTGGTAATACTCATTAAAATATTGAATCAATCCATTATGAAAATTTCTAAATTATTTATTTCTCATTACTAACACAAGAATCACCATTTCTCATCCTGTGGGATAATTCACCCAACATCTTATAATATTTATAAACATTCTTAATTATCAGATGATAATATACATACATGTAAACCATATTTTATTTAATACATAAAAATTCTGATGGAACTATTATATTCAATGATGAATATTCCTAAAATTTATAACCACTTTTACTTTAATTTATTGCAATTCTTCCAATAACAATATATTTCCACAAGAGAATTAAATAGCCATATTCATTACTCTCCGTCTGAATCCTCTTTCTATTTGAAAGACATTGTAAGGACACCATTGGATTCAAAAGTACATGGGATTTTAAACCTTGTATTTTATTCTTTTAATTATAAGGAGCAAGAAAATAAGTATCCACCAAACCTTATTTTTAAGGTAAAGTAAAGTCAAAAGAATTTATAAGTGTTTTATCTATACTATTCATAACATCTTGGATGAATAAGGATATACTTAGTGATAAGGATGATAACATGAGATTCATGAATAATTTATTATCCAAATAGAATCACAACTTACAATAATTGATCAATGTATTTCAAAATATTGAAGACATGATTACTATCCAAGAACCCCTCTTTCAGTATACACTAATATAGTATATGAACACTCCTATTTTTCTTTAGTACTATATTAAGTCTTCTAGATAGATAAAATATGATATATAGGGGTGAAATAACCCTCTATATATATATATATATTGTATACATCCTATCACCTCACTTGGTGGGAAGCTGATGAGGTTTATGGAATTCCACCACAAAGGTCAATTTATCTTATAGTAGTTAGTGTAAAAATACTTATACCTACATCAAGAGATTTGTTCCTATAAAGAAAACCCCTGAGTCCTAGAAAGATTATATTGATAATGTTGAGGTTAAATTATTTTTCTATTTCAACAACAATTTAAAAACAAATTATTATTACATCATTGGATTATTGAAATATGTTTTACTAATAATATTTTAATTATTTTCTTATCTTCCTACTATGTTTTCAAGTCCCAATAGACCTCACCATTGGACTTAGAATGTCACATCACATAAAAATTCCAATGGAAATAGTCCATATATCATTTTTTATAATCTATTCGAAGGCTACAAAAATTATAATAAAATATATAGGTTGACAACCTTTCCAACTAAAAACAAACAGCTCTTGGATATATTGAATAGACTCCCCAATCATGAAATCATCACTCATATTTCCTCAATACTGGCCTCTGAATTCATATTGAATAGACTAAGGTCGCTAAGTCCAATAAAATTTTGTCTATATTGACCTAATATCTTTTTTAATACTTCTTGATAAATAAAAGTGCCTCCTATGGTGATCAAATTGACACTTTAACTAGAGGAGTATCTTAACTCAGATGATAAAAGGCATTGTTTGACTTAATATTTTGTTCATGGATTTTATTTTTTTATGCATAAATATTTAGGTGTTATCCTTTACATATCTTGTCAATATTAAGTGGATTTTACTTAAATTATTATCTAGGTATAATAAAAAATTCACACATAATACTTTTATTTTAATTTCATCTTTGAATGTTAGTCAATCTATTTATATGATCACAAGCTAACATCCACAAAAAATCATGCACAAGAAAGAAATGAAATAAATAAATAAATGACTTTATGATGAGCTTATATAATGGTTTATTTATTGAGAGAAAAATAATTCAACCTATAACCATATGAAAAAAACTCATTGTGTTAGTCTGGGTACAATTTGTAGTATTCTACCCATCCTATTATATATCTCTTGTGTTAATTTCACCTTAGTACCTCAAATCTAAAATGATTTGACTTTTTAAACCTTGGATACTCTTTCCATTACATATTTTTTACACTCACACACAGGTGAGGGGATCCGATGATTAGTTAAGTGGAATTTACATAAAATAACCTTTGAAACATAGGTCTTACAAAATGAAGAGGGTAAAGATGACAGACAAACCATTATTTTAATTTAAAATAACAATTTTCAAAATCCATGCAATAAATTAAGTTAAAATAAACCCAACACATACATAAGTTAATCTAATCTCATGATCAATCACATGCATATAGTGAATACTTATTTAAAATCACCAGATAACATTCATTTCATTTTTTTGTTTATTTAAGAGAAACCATGCATGCATTGGTAAATTTATTATTTGATTAATTTAATTAATTAATTTATCTTATTTTACATTCAAACTTTCCCTGAAATTTCCATCCTTTGTAATTTTAAAAAAATTAAACAAATTATTTTCATTTAAAATTAACTAAGTACCCAAATTATACTTGGAGGCAACATAGTGTGTAATCATCTGACCTACCTACCATAGACCTTGTTGTATACATTGCAATCACATGGCATATCATATGCAAGAAATGTGATCTAATTTCAGGGTATGCACTATCAATAAATGACACAAGTTATACATAAAAAATTACACTGTATGTACCAATTTAATAAACCTAGAGTATATAGTATGTAAAGAGAATACACAACTTATAGTTCAAAATTTTATGCAGAAATTATTTAAGCACTTAATATCATATAAAAACTATCATATTAAATTCTTTGTCAATAAAAGAAATGAAAAAAATATTAATTAAGTTTAATGGAAAAATTAATTAGTTTACTTTCCATTTAATTTAATTTACATAGTGTACAACCTAGCTTGGCATTTATTCTGCGTAAATGGGTATGAATTAATTATGTCACATTGATTTAATTACTCTATGTGTAAATTAATTATGTGAAATATGAATTAATTACATATTGTTTTAATTAATTAATACACATTTTAATTAATGACACCACATGTATATTAATTACATTCCATGTAAATAAACTATAATTCATATGATTTAATTAATTACTCTACATCTTTTGACCACATGAAGACCATGACTTTTTGAGTTATATGACATTTTGGTGAGTTATGTGCCATATAACCCTAAAAACCATGCACCGCCTATGGATAGTTCTTCGTATATTCTCTGTTTATTTTTTAACTGGTTCTGAGTTATATGAAAAAAAAACAAAGAGAAGTAGAGATCTATACATTTTTATTTAAATACTGAATTTAATAAAAATTTAATGTAAATATAAACAGATATAATAATAAACAAATAATGAATAATTATAAATTTGAGTGTGTATTCTCTAATAGAACTTGAAGGTTCTATACGTAGAAGATGTGTTTATTGGGGCCTAGATCAACTCGATTTTTTTGGATCCAATGAATATTTCACAATGTGAAGGACTGATTATCATAACCAATGAATTTTTTGAATGGATTTATACAAGGAATGTTATAACCAAGAGAGGATATTTTCATACTAAATTTATAATCAGTTTAATTATTTTAGAAGAAATACTTCAGTTTAGAGATCGTTATTTGTTGAAGCTTTTGATTGTTCAGATATTGTTTGGTGTATTGTTGTTACGCTGATGAGGAACCAAATAAAATCCATTCTAGTGGTGATCTATATGTTCTCCTTTGATATCAAAGCACTGTCGATAGTACTTAGGGTCCTAGCACCAGTGGTACCAATCATCTTTCGTAACTTACCTTGATCACTGCTACAATCCCTTCAGTCTTGAAGGATTGTCTCTTCATCTACACATATTGAGAGGGAGGATGGGTACAAATGTCACTTCTCTCAATCTTAATAAAAAACCCTAGGGGCATTCTTGGTGGACAGAATTCTCAATAGGGGGAGAGGGGTTGTGCACAACATCTAACCATCTCTCAAATGACATAATAGTCTATTTGTAGACCTAGGGAAAGGGTTCAATAATAATTAAAGGCACAAAAGCCCTTAATAATATATTAAACCCATAATATAACCCAATCTAGGTAAAAAATAATAATATTATTTTAATGTCATGGAGTTCATTAACTCGTATAATGATAAATTTTATTTACAGTCTGGTAAATACATATTTATCACTAAACCTGAAATTATTTCTGCCCATACTCTTTATTATTTTTTAAATTATGGAATAGATAATTAAATAAATATTATTAATTCATTAAATAAATAATTATTATATTCATTGTCTGGTGGGAAAATATTTCTTAAATATTTACCCAACTATATAAATAAATAATGTTTATTACCTTACGTATAAACCAAAAAATAAATAAATATTTTATTTTATGGTGTAGTGAATAAATATTTATTTTAATATTGACATACTAAATGATATATTTAATAAATAAATAATTATTTATTAACTTGGGAATAACTAGGATATAAATAAATATTTATATTTCCTGATAATTAAACAATTACCATGTGAATATATTTTTTTAAATATTTTAGATCAATAAATCCTGAATAAATATTAGTTATTTTTTATAGACTAATATTTATTTAAACCATTAAATATATATAATATATAACTAATATCAATAGAAACAATTAGAGTGTGGTCCTCTAGGCTTCTTTATCATTGGAATTAGGTGAGCTTTCTAAAAGTCCAAGAATGCTCTCAAACAATGGGTCAAAGCACCCAAAATAAATGAAGTTAATGCTACAAAATTAATAACCATATAAAAATAGTCCCTATGTAATATAATCCCTTAATCTAAATATTTCCAATCAAATAGGTTTCATATTTCATTTTATCAACCCATGTGCTTGATTTCTCTTGTTTTGACTCTCTAGAACGAATTTGTTGATCACCATGGCCATGAAATTTATCAGAAATTTACATCCAAAATAAAGGGCCAGAGATATAAGATTTTATAAAGATGGAAATGATATAACCTTCCTAAAATTATTCATTAATGCTATATCATTCATGAAATACAAAATATATCCAAATTTTCGATGAATCATCTATTAATGTTTTATGGTAATACATCAATGTACAAGATTCATGATATGTATTGATAGTAATTTTAAAGTATATGTATCATGACACACACACTCATAGATAGGAATTCCAATGACACACAAATATATGAAATTTATACTAGAGAGTATTTCCTCATGTTCCTCATATCTTAAAGATCACCAAGTTATAACTTCATGAGAAGATGTGTCAATCACTTGTGAGTACTCACACTTGGTAGTCAAAAAAACTATGTGCCCCTCTATATATTTTCATACTAGCCATAGGAAAAATATTTAAGATATATTAGCATTACACCTCAAGGTCCTCATCATACAGGGGAACTGTTATGATTGATATTGATGTGACTGAAATTCTAGGATATCATCTCTTTGAAGTTATATAGAAGAATGAAAAATATGTGATAATATATTAAATTAAAATTTACTTATTTAAATATTATAGTTAATAGAAAGTAAAAATTATTTTGTTGTATAAAACCAACTTCAACAAATACAACCACCGACTATGGGTTATTGGAGTTAAGGTTTAACAATTAATATTATATAAATTTTATTAGGAATCTTAGGAACTATATTTAGAAGAAAATTGTTAGAGATCATTTCACTATGATAAACCCTTAAGATATTTTAAAAATATTTCTAGGTTACATGACATGAATTTATGATAAATGCATCAGAATTATAAACTATAATTCATGGCGTTATTCATAGACTAATTATATATGTTCCATTTTTTAGAAATGGTTTATAATGGAAGGAATAAAAACTATGAAAATACCCATAATATGTGTAGATATTTCTTTCTTAATAAAGTCAATGATGGTGGTGTTAGAGCTGAGAAAATTATTAATATGTTAGGTTGGTTACCTCAGGTTATAAAAAATTACCCTACCTATAGAGAACAACCTATTACACTTCATCATGGTTTAATAACCTTAGATTTATTCATGTAATAGAAACTTCCGACTTTCAATGGGGACACAAACCCATTAGTGAAAGAGTAATTGATCAATTGTTTAGAGAAGATATTCCTTGATTTGAGATATGATGAACTATATAAGGTTATCATGGTTGTATATCATCTAATGGGAGATGATGATCAATGGTAGTCGTTAATTAAAAACACCAAAAATAGTCAACATATATAAAGCATGGAGTGGAATGACTTTAAATTAATATTCTTGGATATATATTTTTCCTCGTGATTAGAGAGATGACGTGGAAAGATAATTTTAAATTTAAAAAAAGGAGGTGGAAGTGATGGCTGAGTATGACGCTATATTTATAGGGTTAACGAGACATGTTACAAATTATATACAAAATCCGAAGAGTAATATTGATCTCTTTTTTGATAGATTAAAGACTAATATTTTAATGTCATTTGGTATCTCAATAATTTTCATCTTATGAGGATATTATAACAAGAGACAT
This sequence comes from Viscum album, assembly GCA_963277665.1. Classification (NCBI taxonomy): domain Eukaryota; kingdom Viridiplantae; phylum Streptophyta; class Magnoliopsida; order Santalales; family Viscaceae; genus Viscum; species Viscum album. Next base: position 1,680,472,501 of record OY728133.1, read on the forward strand.
CAAAACCAAGAAGGATTTATACAAGTTGTTTAAATTAAAAAGGAATTAAGAGACAAAACGATTATAAGGGAACCATGATGAAACGAATTTGAAGAAGGATATGAATAGAAGGGAAAAGTTGCCATGATGAAATAACTATGGGAAGAAGCACCCCTAGGATTTATTAAAGGGAAATGGATTTTTAAAGGTTTATAGATAGGGATTGTTAAGATCATCAGTTTAAGGGAAATAATGAATCTGTAAATTTCAAATTCATCAATTACAAAGAGATGAGGTACTATTCAAATAAATTCTCCAAGTGTTAAGAAAATATACCATTGAAGAGGTCGAGGGATAAAGGCTGAGCTTATGCCATCACCATAGTAGAAGTGGTGGTCCCAAATGATGTCATAGTATGTACTTTGATCATGAACTCAAAGTTAACTAATACATTTTAAATATACACACTATTTTATGTATTTATAGTTTTCTAAGAACATTTAATCACCCACTCATGGATTAAGGAATAATTTTTTAGTTGAGAATATTAGTGGAAATATTACATAAATGAAATTATTCAACTCCATCCCTATTAAAAACATGTATGTTCTTTAATTACAAATCTGGTTATCATACCAATCGTTGACTTTGACATAATACTTGGTATGGATTAGCTCTCAAATTATAATGTAAGAAGTTATTTTTTTGAGATTAATATTATAATATCTTAGGTGAGAATAGAAAAACTTATTTTTAAAGGAGAGACTTCATTACTTGAGTCTTGTTTGTAACCACCACCAAAGGAACACCTTAAAGAAATATTGGGAGAATATGAATTAATGAATGAAAATAATATCCTTATAAGAGATGATATATTTATTATGAGGGATTATATTAATGTATTTACCAAATAAGAACTTAGATATCAAACTTTTCATGAGGATTAATTCTTTATTGATTTCATCCCAAATACAAATACCATATCTTAGCCTTTATATAAAATGGGTTTGGTGAAATTAGATGAATTAAAGAGAAAAATATAGGATTTTTATGATAAGGGATTCATACAAACTAGTGTTTCATGCTGAGGATAACCTATCCAATTTATGAAAAATTAGGTTGGATATATGATGTTGTGAACAGTTTATAGAGAAATAAATATCATTACTATCAATAATAGGTATTTTTCACCCACATTGATGATCTATTTGATCAACTACAATGGGATCAATACTTATCAAAGATCGATCTTTGTTCTAGTCATCATTAATTAAATATCAATTAGGATGAAATAAAAAAGATCAATTTTTTCACAAGGTATGAGAATTATGAGTTCCTATTAATTCCCTTTGGATTAACAAATTGACCCAAAAGTGTTCATTATTATAATGAATGGTGTATTTGAGGATTATCTTGATTAATTTATATGGTTTTTATTGATGATATATTACTATAATATAAGATCTATGAAGAGTATGAATACCATTTATGAGTCATACTTAACACTCTGAGGGAGAATAGGCTATATGGTAAATTCAATAAGTGTAAATTTTAACATCAGCAAGTATCTTATCATTGGCACATTGTCTCAAATTATGACATATATATTGACACCCAAATACAAAGGTTTTCAAAGAACACCACACACTAATGAATATAATTGAGATATATAGTTTCATTAGTTTAGTAGGCTACTATTTGGGATTCATTGAAATATTTTCCTGATTAAATAATTTTTTAACCAAGTTGACTTGTAGAGGCTTCAAATTCTCATGGTCAAAGGAATGTGAATAAATATTTGAGTAACTTAAGAAGAGACTAATCAATTCACCAATATTAACCTTTTAGTCGAGAAAGGAATGTTTTTTTATATACAGTGATTCATCAAAGAAAATAATGGGGTGTGTCCTTATATAGTATGATATATTTGTTTCTTATAAATCAAGGAAGTTCAAGGACCATGAGAAAAAATATACAACTCATGATATTAAGCTTGTAGCTGTAATATTTTCTTTTAATATTTTAGGACGCTTCCATTAATGTAAAAGATGTAACATATATATATATCCAAAAAAATTAAAGTATATATTAAAAGGGAAAGAGCGCAGCATGATACAAACATGGTGAATGGAACTACTCAAGGAATATTACTATGTAATAAACTACCACTCTAGGAAAGAAAAAAAGGTAAAAGATATATTGAGTAGAATGGATCATGGAGTCCTAATTCTGATAAGGATGGGAAAAGAACTAATATTTAGAGATTTACTAAATATGGGTATCGAAATTATTAATTAAGGAGACATATCATTCCTTTTATAGGTAATTTCTTAACTATAATTACTAGATAATATAGAAAAGTCACAAAAACATGACAAGGGTTTATAAAAAAAAGATTAATGTCATAGATTATAGAAGATTCGAAGACGTTTTTATAAAGATAGTGTGTTGATGTTTAGAATGAGGCTATATGTACCATTTATACCTAAGATGAAAAAGGAACTCAGGGATGAAACAAAAATCTCATATTTCTCTATACCCCCTGGTAGAACTAGGATGTATAGTGGTCTAAGGGAACACTTATAGTGAAAAAACATGAATTTTGAAATTACGGACTATGAATTAAGATCCTTGGTATTACAAAAAGTAAAACTTGAGAGGAAACATCTTAAAGGTGTTATGAAACCATTCACTATACTGATGTGGAAATGAAAAAAAATGAAATTTTTTACTGTATTACCTATGTCATCTAGGAAGAATTACCTTCATTTGATCATGTATTGATGTACACTTTAAATTTCAATGATGTTAAAATTTAGGTGGGTCAGAAAGTAGGACCTGATATTCAACTAAGAAAATGTAGAAATTATATATTCATATACTAAGGAAATATAAAATAAAATTTAGATAATAATATAATTGTTAATTTTTAATTATTAAAAATGTACATTAATATAATTACACACATATGTGTTATAAAAAAATTACATTTACTAGAAGAAAGGTTTTGAATTTTAGACACCAAATGCGTAGTTTTTGAAATACATAAGTATTTTTATTTAATAATTAAATTTCACATAGATAAATAATTATTTTATTATAAATTAATTTAAATTTTAAATCAATATATTAAAATTAGGAAATAATATCATACCATGGTAAAATGTTTATTTTTCAAAGATTTTTTTTAAACATTGTGTATTTTTATGTTAATAAATCAAAATGATAACATTTAAAATATGAATATAGTACATTATTTCAATGTATAAACCAATATATTAACACTTATTTGGTTGTTAATTGATATGAAATAAGATTAAAAACACATAATATTTAAAAACTTATTTTTTCTACAAAAAGAGTTTTTAATTATATTACATGTTTTCATTTAAAAGTTAATTTTATTTTATTTAGAAATTGATTTAGATTAAATTAAATACTAATTAAGAATTATCATATCAAAATTAGGCAAGAGGGATTATATTATATTTTTAGTGAAAAAAATAATTATTATGGTTAAGTTTTAATCAAGAATAAAGGGGTAAAAGGGGTAAAATAAAGTGGACTGAATTTTATAAAATAACCTTAAGAAAAAACCTTAAAGAAGAATTATTTTAGCTATTAGATTCTTAAAAACATGTATCACCAAAATTATCTTACCTAACGTACCTAAAAATCTCTTGATTCCACATTTACCCCCACCTAACTTAAGTTTAAATGGAAACATTTGTAATTTTAACCTATAAAAGTATCTCTCAAACACCCCTTAAAAACCACTGAAACCATTAATATATCTCTCTAATTACTTCTTTTTTTACCTCTCAAAATGCCTACTTATATTTTTGGAAACTTTTGGTTCCAAGAAGGAAGTGTAAATCCTTTATTCCAAAGGAACTCATGTCGAGGAGTGAATTCATCAAGTAAGGGTTTTGAATCCCCCACTTTTCTTTTTAATTGAAATTATTACTTTTATAATACCATTTTTATATAAATCCTTAATTATAAAATTGTGCTATTATATTCCATTAGATATGTTTTTAATGAGAGTTCACTTATCCTCTCTAATTATAAGCCTTTTTTGAGTCGTTACTATGTCAAAGTAAGGATCCATAAACCCTTATTATTCTTATTTGTGTAATCCTTTCCAATTAATTTCTTGTGAAACTTTTTTTTTATTTGTGAGTATAAATTACCTACCATATTTTTAATGAGATATAGTTATTAAATATCATTTTACTACCTTCATAAGTTTTTATGATGCTAAAAAATTCATCTAGCCTTGGTGAAGTAAATATTATACAGTTTCTTAGCAACGATATCTCTATCTCGATAGAAATGGGTGGATAAAAGTCATAAAATAGATGTACCTTAGGGTAAAAACCCTAAAAAATCTTAGTTGGTTATTAACTCTACCTTAATTTAGTTCATGATAAGTGGGCCTAAATACACACCTCATTTGACACTCTCGATGGATATTCTTTGGATATTTTATACACTTCTTTACAGACCATAGTGATTAATTACACTGACATTGAAATCATGTTTACTATCACTCTTCATCCCTCCCTTGATAAAATTTTTCCTCCGTTGTTTCAATTATTGAATTAACCATATATCCATTACTCTATACAATGTTAACACCATAAAATTGAAGAGTGTTTATCTAGAATGTAAATTCATTTATTGATTGGGGAATTATTGAAAATACATATACTTTTTAATTTCAATATGGATAATTATTCATTACTAAGGAAAGATAATTAAATATATTTTATTCATCACTTTCATATAAGAAATGCATTGGAATTATTAAGTGATGGATTGACCCCCAAATTATATAGCCCCTAAATGCATTGGTAAGTCTCATTAGACAAACTATTTTGGCTAATTGGATTCATGCCTTACTCATTTAATTAAGTTCACCATAACTTTATAGTTTGACCATGATGTATTTTCATGAGTATATGATGGTAAGATTATGATGTCTAGGATTGAGGACTAATATGTCTAAAATTATGCATTCCACTACTATGAAATTAGCTATTGATACCCATGTGTTATTGTTATTTTATTTATCTATTTATTTTAAGATTATGTGATCAGTTATATGGAATTGTTTGACTATCATTTATTTTTTACATACTATTTTCTCATTCCCATGCTATGATTGGTTCCATTGTAAGCTAACCCTTACTGAGCATCAAAGATCATCCCTATATATTTCTTTTAATTTTCCTAAGAAACCAAGAATATTACTACATGTGGAATATGGAATTGCAAGGATAAATAATAAAAAAGAATGTTTTCATTTGTTGTAACATAAGTTTTAAATTTAATGTAGTGTTCAATTATGTATAACGTTTCTTGATACCACTAAACTAATGGATCCTTGGAATTATGATATATGTATATTATACCATTGTAATTATACATTCACTGGCTTTGGGTTATTGGAGTTGAGGTGTTACACCGGGTGCTAACATGGTTATATTGATTATCTTACATTGTTCTCTTAATTGCTACCACGATCCCTTTGAACTTGAAGGATTGTATCTTAGTCTGTCTGACTTGAGAGGGAGAAGGAGAATCTCTTACTATTGAGATAAAAAATCCTAGAGAAATCTTTATTCTTGATAGAGAGCTCTAGCGTTGAGATATGTTGATCAAAATAATCTTCATCCTTTAAAATGATATTACTATGTATAAATAGAAATCACACTATGGTTTAATATTAATTAATCGTACAATGGCCCATTAATCATATATTAACCACTTAGAATACACCTTGCGATGTAAACTAATAATATTGCTATTATTTTACGGAAATTCTAGTTCATGCATAGTTAGATATCATTTTATCAAATAAATAAATTAATATTTATTTAATGACATTTAACTAACATATCATTCTCTCCAATGAACAATACTTAGATCATTAAATCTCATAATGTTTTTTGAACCCTGAATAATAAATATTATTCAATAAATAAATAAATAAATATTATATTCACAGTACAAAGAATGAATATTTACTTTAACATTCATGTAAATTAATTATTTATTCATAGTGTAGAGAATAAATATTTATTTATTACCTTGAGAATACAATTTAAAAATAAATATTATACATCTACATAATTAAAAAATTATCTTAAAAATAAATATTTATTTAATATTTGTGATTAATAAATCCCCAAAAAATAATAATTCTTGGTATAGAGAAGAATATTTATTCCATCAGTTAAACGTAAATAATATTTAACTCAGATCAATGGAATCACTTAGTGTGTGACCCTCTAGGCTTCCTTGTCATTGGCATTAGGTGGGCCTACCTAACGTCCAAGATTATTATCTACCAATGGGTCATGGTATCCAAATAGAAATAAGTTAATGTTGTAATGTTTATAACCACATATGAATGCTCATTGTTTAAACTTATTCCATTTTCTCAATATCCTCAATCAAGAATGTTGAAAAAAAAATTCCATCAACCTTTGTTCTCAATTACTCTATTTAACTATCTGTAATGCACTCATCAAAAAATATTATAATGGGATTTATGATACGGTTACATCCCAATCAAAGAGCCCGATATATCAACTTCCACAAAGAAGGAAGTGACAAATCATTCCATGAGCTATTCATTAATAATATATCATTCGTCACATACCCAACATACCCTACTTCTCATGAACATATGGCATCCTGAACTTTCTCAGTATATCAATGTATGTGGGTCATGATATGTATTAATAATAATCTTGAAGTTTATGGACAATTACACATGCTCATGTATAGGAATAATTGACGATACATAAACCTGAAAAATTCCTACAGGTGGGTCTGTCCTCATAACCTCCTCTCTTAAAGATTACTAATTGCAAACTTAATGAAGTAGAGTCTCATTCACTTACGAGTACTCACATCTTCCAGTCAACATATTATGTGTCCCTTCATAGAATGTCATCCTAACCACTGGACTTATGTTTAAGAGATATCGTCATAGCATCTCAAGGTCCTCATCATAACAGGGAACTATAATGACCTTTATTGATTTAATGGACACTCTAGAACATTATCACATTAATGTTATGCAAAAAAGTACAATCAATATGTGATAAGAATTTAGTAATACTAACTTCATTAAAAACACACATAATCAAAAGTACAAGGCATTTAGTACTAGGGAACCAACTCCAACAATAAACACAAATTTATAGATTTATGTGTGCTCTCTTGAATCCTGATAAGGACGATGCTTTGTCAATGCTAACATCAGCAATGATAAAGTATGTGTTTATCGACGCAGTTAAATACTCATGAAAAATATGATTTTAAAATAAAATTTAAAAATTATAATAAATTATTAGTTATATAAACATGAAGAATAAAAAAATTGAAATTACTTTGTTATAAAAAATAATAAATACTAAAAAATAATAAATTAAAAAATATTAAAAATGAATATGTAACATTAAATGAATGAATAATATTAATTATGAAAATATTAAAAATTATTAAGTTACATTAATTATATAAATTGAAAAAATATTAAAAAATATTAAAAAATATAAATAATATATATTATAAAAAATATTATAAATAAATAAATATTAAAATAAAAGTGAATAAATACAAAAAAACCGAGGCATCGACCCCAACTAAAAAGAGGCTTCGACCCTAACTTAAAAAAATAGTGAATGAATTAATGAAATATTACAAATGAAAGTATTAGAATAAAAATATATATTAAAATTTACATTTTAAAAAAATATTTATAACAAATTACTAATTAACAATGAATAAAAAATTATTATATAATTATTTAAATTTAAATATATTAAAATAAAATGATGAAATATTAATTTTAAAAATTAAAAACATATTAAGAAACTAATTATTAATGTTTAAAAACGTATAAATAACTATAAAAAATAAATAAATTAACAAAATATTAAATGAATAAGTATTAAAAATGAAAAAATATTAAAAATGAATAAATTAAAGAAAATATTAAAAATGGATAAATATTAAAAAGTAATAAATAATATTAAATAAATAAGTAATATTAATTTTATTAGTTATAAAATTATTAAAAATGAATAAATGTTAAAAGAAGAAAGAAATAATATTAAAAATTATATTTAAATACAAAATGCTTAAAATGAATTACTAATTAATTATGAATAAATAATAATTGAATAATTATTTAAATAAAAAAGTATTTAAATGAAAACGAATAAATAATAATTATATAAATTACAAATATATTAAAAATATAAAAAATAATAAATAAAAATGTATAAATAAATATTAAAAAATCAATAAATTATAAAAAATATTATATATATATATAATTGCATTAATTACATTTGAAAAAACAAGTGAATTTTACTATTATTGTATTTATATATATAGGTATATATAAATATATAAATATAAATTAACACACACACACTACAAATAAATGACTTTTCCACTTATATAATGATATATTCATATACATACACAAACAAACACATTTCGCACAAATGGACACACACACCCATCCATATATATACACATACACAAACACATACATACATATACATTTACATAAACCTACATATGCATAAGTACTCATACATCCACATACATACACATGCATACACACACACACACACACACACACACACACACATATGCATACATAATACACATATGCACTCATGCACATACACATACATACACAGCCATACTGATATATATATACGCATACACATACACACATACATATATGTATATACACATACATACGTATGCATGCATACACATACTATCTGAACATACACATACAAACAGGCACATACAAACATACACAAAAATTCACATACATAAACATGCACACACACATACTCTTACACACACATACATAGACATAGTCATAAACATACACATGCACATACACATACACATACATACAAATACATACATACCCATACACACACATACATAAACGTACATACACATTCATGCACATACACACACACCCACACACACACATATACATACACATAAACATACACAACGCATACATCCATATACATACACATACACATACACATACAAATACACAACACAAAAATACAAATACAACACATAAGTACACATTTACACACACACACACAAATATATATATATGCATACATAGACATATATAAAAATACCTATATATACATACACAAACATATACATACCTATACACACACACTCACACACAGATAGACATAAACATAGTAATACTGACCAAATATATATTTTACATTTTCATGATATAACACTTTATTGGGTTGAGTAGGAACCCGGACAAACTAGCAGTAATAATTAAGCATCAAAGGAAAACCCCAAACCATTCCAAGAAAATTTAAAAATATTGGAACCATTTACCTTTTGTAAACTCCAATCAATAGAGAAATCCATGATCTATAGCTCAAAGATGAGTGTGAAATCACTAAGAAAAGGGGTAGCCTTTTCTATGGATTCGACAACAAAATACCTACCTAGAAAAGAGGTTTCAGCCCCTAGGATGAAAAAAGATACATCCAAAAAAGAGGATTCTAATAAGTCTGATATTGAATCCGTATTACAAGATCCTAAGTGAAGTAATGAGTAGTTCCCTCTGATTCAAGATTTGATGTACCTAGTGTAACTCTAGGCATAAAACTACAAGAAAGATTAGGAAAAAGAAGAGAGGAGGAAGATGAAGAAAAATTTTCACCTACCTTGAACATGATTTTATACTCTAATGAGAAGATAGGGGAAGGGGTCTGAATATCCAAGGATCACCAGAGAATGTTAATTGAATGTATGAAATAGAACTTCAAGTCAGCGCTAATAAGAAACAATCAACATTGATAGTTCATGTCACTATATTTTAACACACATGCACACATGTGTGCGTGTCGTTATAAATATATGTATAACTATAAATAAGTATAAAAGAACAAACAAAAGTATAAATATTTTTTTTATATAAATTATATTTAAGAATATATAAATGTGTATATATAGATAATATATATATAATTATTTAAATAAAATTTTAATATTTTATATTTATGTATTCATTTTTAATGCATTTATATATATTATTAAATATTTTTATTAATTAATATAATTTGATTATTTTTTATATATAAATATTGAAAATAAGATTGATAATGTATTTTTTATTATAATATAGTTGTACAAATCAAATTTATATCCTATGTTATATATTTTGTAATATATATATTGTATTCATATGAATATGTATATTTATTGACATAAAAATTATATTTAAAAGTATATAAATATGTATATATAAATTAAATTATACATGGTGCACTTTATCAGAATTTATTTAATGTTGCTAAAGACCATCCTTTATCAGTGGTAACTTAAGAACTGATAAAAATTTCCCACTTCTTTGTATTTTTTTATCACTAATAAAGGATAACACTAAATAAACATGAATTTATAACAATGCAAATATATATTATATGGAAGTATTTACTTTTGTGTATATTATATATATTTTTATATATAATATATAATATAGATGTATTTAAATATATATATAAACAACATATACATATATATGAATTTATTATAAATGTTATTATTATTATTATTATTATTCAAGGTGAATTACTATGGTACCGTAGAAATGTGGATACTTTTGCAGTGATACTATTCACAACAGATGAGCTTTTGGGCCATCAGCCCACATGGCCTCCATGACATCAAATTTGGGTGCGTGTGTGGATATCAATGGGAATGAATCATAACCTTTGGTAGATGTATAAAGTGAACTCGGTGGGCATTTGGCACTGCATGTCTGAGACAATGGAAAAATGAAGTGAACATGACATGATGTCATTGGTGCATTATAGTGGTAATTTTTGGAAGGTGAAAAAAGTATTGACTAGAGTGTGGTTATTTTCAAGGTCACCAAGGGCCTTTGAACAATGCTCATAGGGCTTTCAGGTCATTAGGGCATTCGGGTCACAATCAAAAGGCTTTTGTTTACCAATCATGGGCCTTTAAACCATAGAAAATGTAATAAAATAGGTATAATGGTTTCTTGTTATTCCTTGTAGAGAGCGATAAGATTTTACCCTTAGCGATGCATGGGTGTGTGAGTTATTTGTGGTTTGTAATCCCCTTAACTATATTAAAAATAATTATTATTATACAAAACATGTTTCAAAGATGTATTTATGGTTTTAGTATATAAATAAATGGATGAATAATAATATATTAAATATATAAATACCTTATGAAAATAAATTTAAATACATTATATAAAATTATCATATAAATATTCTTGTAATAAATAAATTTTATAAAATTATAGTAGTAGTAATAATAATTTGTATTTAACACATTATTCAATGTATGAATATATTATACATATATATTATATATATATTACATAAATAAATTATATAAATGTATTTAGTTTTTTCTATATTATATATATTTTTATATGTAATATATAATACATATTTTTCATGTATATAGTTAATATAAATGTTTTCAATATAACATATATATAAATAATATAAATTATAATAAAAATATATGCATAAAACTTGGGTTCAAATTTGATGGAGGGAGAATTTAGGTAGTATTGTAGTAGTATTTTTGGAGTGTAAGTACATTATCAGGAGGTTACTAGAGGGTAATTTAGCGGGGGGGGGGGGGTTACTATTGTAGTGACACTATTCACTAAAAATGGGCTTTCATCCCATGTTATTTGGGCTTTCGGCCACCAATGTGACAAGGTGAATGGTGCGACACAACAGGGGTGACAATGTGACATGACAACACATAGGTTCTTCAGGATGGGTGGCTCTAAAGAGCGATGTGTGCATTAGTGCTTATCATTTGGCCCTCTACAAACATGAATTTTTTATGAAGGAAGAGGGGTACTCTACTATAGTTCAAAGGTTACTAGAAAGGGGGAACATGGCGTACTGATTGGTGACACTACTATTTGTACCATATAGGTGGATGAATGGTGCGACTGGAAGGTGACATAAAATGATGACAAATAGGTGTCACTGAGTGGGTGAATTAAAAGAGAAATGGGTGTGGGATCCTATAAATTAGTCTTCTACCCACACAGATTTCTTATGTGGGATAAAATTGTGACCTACCACAATGTTTCAGAGCAACACAACATGATGGTACAAGTAAGAGGGGTGATTCAATGTAAAGACAAGTGACATGACATAATACATACCTAATCATATAGGCCTTCATGTTATCTCCTTCAGTGGAAGTTGGGCCACATTCATCAAGGCCTTCAGTGATGGTTATGTGGTGAAATGGAATCATGTTAGATGATGCCCAAAATGGGAATTTTTCAGTTTCCTCAAGTTTATCCTCAAAATTGGAAAAATTTGAACCCCTGAATCCCTGAGATATGGTCATCACATATAATTGATAATTTGTTTATATTAGGATTTAGAATTACCTTGACTTGTAATTCAATCTTCATTGTCGATTTTTGTTCAAACCACTTTATTTATTATTTTTGATTCATAGGGTTTAATGGTTGAACTCTGCTAGTAGGGATCTATATGTGCTCCATGATCCTCCGAACATCTCTATAGGAATATTTGGTTACTAGCACAGATGGTCCAAACATCTTGCATCATTTTCCATTGATTGCAAAAAATCAATTAAAGTATGGAAGGATTCTCCATGTTCTCTCTAGATTGGATAAAGTGGAGAAGGATCATCATTACACGTCATTCTTTTTGTTCTTAAGAAATCCTCTATGTTTTTGTGAGAATTCTCCAGACTGCGTTGTACAAAACATAAAGTATCTCTTTTGCTATTAGTTTTAAATAAATGAAATAATTGATTATAAATAGAGCTAGGGTAGAGAATATAATTTCACAAAGGACCTTAATGATTCTCTTAATTCCCCCAAAACCCCATGTCTAAATATTATTATTATTATTATTTACTTGACATGTGCATGACTCGAAGATGAATAAATATTATTTACTTGAAGAATTAAATTAAATATTATTTCAAATAATATTTAATGTTATATTTGACTAAAACCCAAATACTTAGTCCATCATTCCTTCTCAATATTTTTTAGCCTGGAATAATGACTATTTTATTTAATAAAACAATATAATCACTTTAATCACTGGTAAATAAATAAATAAATATTATTTTCAATAAACTTGTGAATAATAATTATAATATATTCTCATAAATAAATAAATAAATATTTTTCCCTTAGGAAAATACCTAAGATAAATAAATATTATATATTCACATAATTAAAAATTACCGTGTGAATAATATTAATTTAATATTCAAATCACATATATTCTTTTGAATAAATGGTGACTGAATATTTTCAATATTCCAATAACCAAAATAAATATTATTCCTCATAAATTGTGAATAATAATATAATCTATTATGAAATTCATATATAATTTAATCGAGCTTTTGGAAACACTTAGTTTTTGAACATCTAGAACCCTTTCTCAATGGAATTAGGTAGAACTGGCCTAAAGATAATGGTTTGAATTTAGTAATACACCAAGAAACCCATATAAAAAAATTAATTCTACAGTTACATTACAACCTCATACAAATGTTTACCATGTAATATAATCTCATTGTCATGATATCTTATTCGATTAGGATTCATGACTTATGTTATCAACATATATGATCAAAATCTATTTCCTTAACGTTCTAGAAATGAACCTACCAATATAAACCTCCATGGACATGGACTTATTAGGCTATTCAAACTCTATCAATGGGTTTTAGATATTGACATCCTATAAATTGGTAAGGGAGAAATCCTTTATCGCATTATTCATTAATAACATATTAATCATGTCGCACCTAACATACCCTACTTGGCATCGAGCATATGTAATCACAGGTGTCATAAATACATCAAAGTTCATAAAAAATAATATGTATTAATAATAATCTTAAAGTCAAAGAACCATAATACATTTTTTTATATAGGAATATTCAGTGACATATGAAACATGTATAATTCATATTTGTGGTATATTCTCATAACCTTTTATCTTAGATATTATCAAGGGAGAACATAATGATAAGGTGTCTCAATGCCTTATTAGCCTCTTACCCCTGATGGAATGTATCATACATGCCCTGTAAAAAAATTTATCCAACCATAGAACATATGTTTGAGGTATATTATCATAGTATCTCAGGTATCTCATCCTAACGGTGAGCTACTATGTACTTTTGTTATGAAAAGTATCCTTGGTTATTATCACATTCATTCTCTTAAATGTAGTTGGTTATAGGAAACCAAATCTAGTAGACTCCCACTAGTACTAAGAAAATTTCTAACACTCCACAAGTCATCATCACATGATAAACACGAATCAACTGAGATATGGATATAGATTTTAATCCCACCATTTTACTTGTGGAAGATCTTCTTACTACGACCACATCTCTTTGAGAATATCCTTTAAGAGATAATGTCACTAAGTATAAAACTTGTTTCTTATATCAATTTTGACATCTTGGATTTTACCATGGTCTATTATACATTGGAATAAATCCAAAACCTAGAATAAATAACTACTAATCCCACTTATTAAGCTATATTAAAATCCACAACAAACTCATCTAATGTAGATCTGGATATTGAAAGTTGTAATAAACCTTTTTGAATGGATAATACTATCAGCATGATTCTCGATCAAATTCATCATGAATAAGGTTACTTTTACATTTCCTTAAAACCAGTATTCTTATTTTTCTAATTTATATTTAATCACATAGTTTTTCTTTCTTAAGCACTTTCCTATAGTCTTGACCGCCAACTTCTATAGTTCTCTTAATATTTTATATTACTTACTCTCAATGCATTATGTAAAAGTAACATCAAAACTCATATGACTCATAGAATGTGATATAGTTTTCCAAAACACTCCTAGGCATATACAGTATATACATCACAATAATTCCACATGGCCCTAGAACCAATTCAGGTGAATTTATCTGTACTTTATTTTTTCAATACCACATTGATTGTGTACTATGACTTGGAATAAGTAACCCCATGTATATATGCTAATATATAACATTCTATAAAACTAATTTATAGATTTAATCAATTATTAGTTAAATTACCATTAGTACTAATAAATTATAATACTAATCATCTCTGTTCCATTTATTGTAAAATAGATATTTCTAGGGAAAAAATAATTCTCCCATTAACCGTTTGTAGAAACCTAAAAATAATTCGTTCCAAAAAAATATTCTATGATCATTATACTCATTTTGATTGATAAATTGATATGGAAAACTTTCACTCCTTAGTATTCTTTTTTTCACCTATCTGTTTGGCTATGTCAAATAGACACCATCAACAAGGTTTCCTCCAAATAAAGTTTCATTGATATCTAATTCCTAGTAAAATGATCATGTTGATATAAGAAGTATAATTCTAAGGGATTTACTCATGTAAAATTGGTTTAAACAATCAAGTATTATTGGTACCTCTCTTATACCATCTACATATAGTTTATATTGAATACCTACCATTTTATTTACATCAATTACCAAAATATATAATGAATTTTGGTTCATGGAATTAATCATTGAATTAAAATCAACTTTTCAATCATATATTATCACAACTTACTTCTCCCAACAAGATTGATTATTCATACCAAATAATATATCACCACATGGTGAACATAAAATGGTTCCTTCATTTTAGTCTTCCTATGAATTATGTTTCCTTCAATCCCAAAGGACTTTATTTATATATTTCATAAAATCCCTTTATGGTAGAAAGAGAACCCTACATGACATATAGGACCAGAGGCATAAGGAATAGAAATTATATAAGGTCCCATAGACCAGATACATAACACACAACCCATCCGCTTGCTCCTGTGTATTTAAAATACTAATCTCCCACCCAACATAGCTACTCAGACATAATCACCACATGAGAAGCTGTATGGTTCCTATAATGATGGTAAAATTCATACCCTCTCATCCTTCCAAATCTAGTTATCCTTATTGGAGGTTACCTCATTCTTTGAATGCCTATTTTGGGGTCTGTAACTATGGATCAGTCTCAATTGTTACTCCATGTCATTGAAACCCTGATACCTAACCTACCACCATTGTCAGCATGGTCTTCCACCTTCACTGATCCCATGGTCCACATCACCTTACTATGTGATGTCATCAAGGGATCCCTCATCACCAAGAAACCCATGACCATCATTGCATTCATATAGCTTGACGTTGATCAAGCCGCTTCTGTCTATTGACTCCCACCATCACCCCTGACCCATGTCACTCCACCGCCTAGTGCTGTTGATGACCCCACTATCACCAAAGATACCCCACCTACTATTTGTCACACCTCCACTGAACTACTTCCCCATTAAGGTGACATGTGGCCTTCTTCTACCCCCCAAAATACATGTTATATAAGATTTGAACTTGGGATTTTTTGATTGGGGATGTCTCTAGCACTAGTATATAGCCCCAGCTACCATATACAGTATGTGTTTGTGTAACAATTCATCACACTAAAAATTTTCAAATTTTTAATGTTCTTATGACAATTTATGAATCTAAATACAATATTTAACTAACATCTTCTTTGATCCCACTATCTCAAATTAGATGTACTTACCTCATATAAATATAGTTGGTATGTGTCACATCCGTGATTCTACTTTGATGTATTCCATTTTCTATTCTTGGTATTGTATTTATCCCTTGGTTTTTATGGGAGTTTTGGAGAAAAATGGAGTTTTTTGAGCTCAACACCAGGTGGCACACGATTATTGAATGGTTAGGGGAAACCGTATGGAAACCTAGAGTAAATTTTTCACCTAGGATAATGGCACTATCCAAGTTTCATGGATAGATTCGTGAGTGTGCACCCTTCACTAAGAAACTATGACACCTCCTTCTTCTTGGATAGATAGGGATGCAAGGTTGCTGCATGGTTTGGAAAACCTTGCACGCTAATCATGAGACCTGTCCAAGTCATTGAAAATGTGAAAATTACTCTTTTATCCCTTAAATTTTAACCTTAAATCACCCCTAATTTGATCCATATGGGGTTTTTAGTCCTAAGAGCTTCTTCCACTACCTCTTGGACCCCTTGAACTCCAATATTTGGCTGTTTTGGGCCTTAATTATTGAAGAAATTATAAATTATGTTTATTTTCTCTTGATTTATTCCTTCTTATAAGGTTCCTCTTCCTCCCACATTGAGTTCTTCTTTTCCAATTTGTTGGTTGACTTAATGAGGCTTCAATATTCAATTTTTAGGTGAAATAATGATGTGTGTGGTTTGATCTTACTTTTATAATGTCTTTTGGTGGAGAAATTGTGGTTTTCCTCAGGATTATATAAGTTTTCAAGTGTGAGGTAGGTGGTTTCATGATTTTACATGATTATATGAATTTGGTGGGCTTTATTTGTTTCATAAATGTTTTCAATGAATTATGTTTATGTTGAAAATGTTTTTTTAATGTTATTTGAAGTGAATATGTCTTGGAAGTTGGTTTTCTAAAGGATATGGGTTTTTGTTGCACATGAGTTTCTTTTCATGTTTCATAAATGTGTGATACGGATTGTACAAGTGATTTGAAGCACATTTTAAATGTATTTGGTGTGAATATAGATTTTAAAGGGGCTTTGCCTATGGAAATGGTTAGATTTCATGTGTTCTCTTCTTATTGTATTTCCAAATGGGTTTTAAAATTGTGAATGTGGTGTGAAATGTATTTCCAAATGTATTTGGAATGCATGTGAATTTGTAAATGGTTTTGGTTATAAAAAATGGTGGTATCCATGTGAGTATAGATTGTTAGATGAGCGTTCTAGTGAAATAAATGGATTTTCATGCATGTTCATGATGCTTGGCATGTGTATGTGAAAGTGATGATTTATGTGACATGTGAAATTGAAACTGATCACAAAGTAAATCTTGGGTATCTAGGTGGGAGAATGAGAACTAGTATGCTAGTTGATTCAACGAGGCCGAGGCCTGGTTTCATCTATCATGATTGATCCTACAACACTAACTAAACATGTACTATGATCAACTACAATTATAATTTGTGATTTTTTACCATTTAGTGGATCATTATCAAGTATTTTGTGGGTTTGGGATTATGTTTGGAGACCACTAGACCTTGGGATGCATTCCCTTCTAGTGTATTGTGCATGAATACACTATGGGTTTTGCTTAGAGAAACATGTCACTAAGGTACGATTTTTCTAGGTTCCCACTAGTGGACCCTATGTACATTGTAATTTCAAAGTATGTTTCTTTTGAGAAAGGTTTCCATTGAAAGTGTTTTCATAAAAGTGTTTTATTAAAAATGTTTCAAATTCCCTTATGAAAATGTTCATGTTGGTTTGTCACATAATGTTATGGCATGAAATATTACTTTGGGTATCATCCTACTGGGCTTTGTCTCACACCCTACATATACCATCAAATATATGTAGACTTTTTTATGTATAGCACAGGTAAAGGAAATATGTTCCGTGGTGGGGATAATGGATTTATTTCCTAGTGTTCCACTTCTTACAAGTGTTGGTGGTGGTGACTTGAGAGTGATTTACCTCTCATTTCATGGAGGTTTTTCCATTTTTCTTTAGTTTTTCCCTTCCCATTGTGTTATTTTAGTTTTTGGTTAAAGTTATAAATTATTGAATCTAAAAAATTTTGTATTTTTTTTTGTTTATGGTTGTCTGTTATGTGCCGATGTTTAATTATTATTGGTTGTTTGTTGTTAAATGCATAAATTAAATAATTTATAAAGGTGTATTGCCGATATCCAAGAACTAGTTTCTAGCTCTTGGGAATCATGAATGACTTTCAATCCATGTCTCAGGCCTGGTCAGGTGTCGGGTTTGATGGAACCCAAAATTAGTTCGTGAAAAAAAAGGTATCAGAGTAGGTTTTTGGTTTTTCTTTGGGTCATGTTATTCGGGATGAGTATGATAGACTAAATCTAGGATTTTTATGGATTGAGGTTTTGGTTTTGATTGGGGTGTTTGGCCAACATACTTTATGACTAGTCTTTAGTCTCCATTGGATGTGGGGATTTGGTTTTACTTCTCCTCCCGATGAGATGTACAGGTTGTAGACTGTATAAGGACACCTGGTAGGGGTGAAGTGGTTTAGATTGTTATTGTGATGGATATGGTCTTGTTTTTATTTATAGAAATGTTGGGTATTTTCTAGTGTTGCTAAATTTTTTTAGAACATTTCATTGATGGTTTTTTTCTCATGGTTGTTGCTTTATGTAGCGTGATGCCTCCCCAAAGACCTCATTTGTAGCAATATGGAGATTCTTTAGAGAGTTCTACCTCACCAATTGATCAGAGAATATTGGAAGCAGTGGTAGAGGCTATCCAGGGAGTGGAATTTGGTGTTGCTAATGTTGGGGAAGCTGAACTAGGTCCTAGAAAGGACAAATCTCAAGAGTTCCTCAAGAATAGGTCTCCTTCCTTATCGAGTAGCATGGATCCCTAGGAAGTTGAGGATTGGCTCGAGAAAATAGATAGGATGTTTAAGTTTTTTGTTACTCATGAGGTAGTCATGGTAATGTGTGATTTGTTTATATTATAAGGCCCCAGTCAGAAGTGGTGGGACTCAGTGGTTTATGATGGAAATCTTTAGCAGATTGGTTGGAAGTATTTCAAGGTCATGTTCAAAAATCAGTATTTAACTCAGACCTTGGCCTTCACTAAGTGTCAAGAGTTTTTAGATATTCACCCAGGAGATCTAACCATAATGGAGTATTCTAACAACTTTTCATAGTTGGTTTGATTCACACCCAAGGTTGTTTCCAATGAGCAGCTGAAGGATCAAAAGTTTGGAATGGGGGTGTGGCATGAAATCTGATCCTAGGATTTCTTATTCACATTCTAAACATATGCTGAGGTGGTTTATCATGGTTTAATAGTTGAGATCGATCACAGTGGAATTTTTGGTTTCTATGGATCAATGTCAGTAGTAGCCAAGGGTCGTGGTACCTTATCTAAGAAGAAGAGAAAGAGGGATGGGTAAGAGAATAAGGGGTGGTAGTTCAGGCCATCCTTCCAAGCTATCTTCATCTTTGGTTTTTGATGCGTGATTTGTTGCATGCCCATAGTTTGGGAAGGTGGGGAACATGAAATCGATATGTTCATCTCCACTCAGACCTTTCCATAGGTTTAGAACTATGGGGATATTGCAATGGGTTTTCAAGGTGGAACACCCATATCAGGGTGGTTCAAGATCTATATATTTCAAAGAGATTTCAACCCAGTCAGAACCATCAAGGATTACGGTTTCTCAGTTTGGAGATCATGGTGGTAGGGATGGATCATCTTCTGGGAAGAGTTAGTTTAGGGAAGAGACAATGGTCAGTGGTCATTATTAGGCTTAGGTAGAGATGAGGCATTTTCATGCTATAAATAGAGTGCCAGTAAAATCAAATGCAGGGCTTGTGATAGTTCAAGGTACCATTATTATTGCATTTTCATTTTTTGTTTCCTTGTTTGGTATTGGTGCCTCTATTTCTATTATTTATTACCATCTTGTGGATGTATTGAAATTCCAAAATGGGCTTATTTATTTTATGATGGATTTAGTAGCTCTTCTTGGTAAGAAGCGAGTGCAGGGTTTCAAGTGTCAGACTCTTGCACTCACCGTGTTAGGGTTTGATATGGAATGAGATTTATTGGTTTTTGAGATGGACCAATTTTACATGATGCTAAGTGTGGATTGGAAGGTGAATTTTCTGGTGCACATCGATTTTTATCATCGATGAGTAAGTTTTGTGAAACCTGATGGTGGTACCCATGTTTTTCAAAGTGAATGAGATTCTCGGTTGGGATGTTCTAGACTCCACTTCTGGAATTTGGTATTCTCTCTTTCCAAATCTCATCCCTCATATTAGAGGATGGTGGTATTGTCCCTAAGGGTGGATTACTTCATGTGGTGGATGATTTCATAGAGGTATTTCCCTATGACTTTTCTGGATTTCCCCCAGAGCGGGATGCGAATTTCACAATTGATTTTTCTATGAGAACAAAACCAATATCTCTTACCTCATACCATATAGAACCCATCGAGTTTATGGAATCAATGCTATTTTTGGAATATTTGGAATCCAAATGATTCATTTTTCTAACCATCACACCTTGGGCTACCCCAGTTCTATTTGCATAGAAGGCCAATTGATCTCTCTGGTTATGTATCAATTATCGAAAACTTAATATGGTAATGATAAAAAAAAATTCCAGTTTCCCTGCATTGGGGACATTTTTTATCAACTTAAGAGAGAAAGGTGGTTCTTTAAGATAGACTAGTGTTTTGGGTATCACCAAGTGAGATTTAGAGTGGTAGATGTTCCAAAAATAGATTTCCAAATAATTTATGATCACTTTGAGTATTTAGTCATTCTACTTGGATTGATGAATGATCCACTGGACATTATGGTTCTTATGAATAATTTTTTCCAGTAGTATCTCAGCTCATTTATCATGGTATTTTTGGATTACATCCTGGTCTATTCTGAGATTGATGAGAAGTATGGGATGTATCTGAAGATTGTGTTGATCACTCTTCGAGATCATAGTTTCTATGCAATGTTTTTCAAGTGAACCTTCTATACTAGGGATGTGAAGTTTCCAGGTCATGTGATTTCAGAATGAGGGGTTTTGGTGGACCATGAGAAAATAAATGAAATGATGACATGGGAATATAAAAAAAGAACATTTTTGAGATCAAGAGATTTTTGGCCTGGTGTGGTATTTCAAGCAATTTTTCTAGGATTTCTCTCAAATTGCTTCATCCATAATCACACTTACCTAGAAAGGGATGATGTTTAAATGAAGCATGGAGTGTTAAGCATCATTTGAGTATCTTAAGTGATGGTTGAACACAACCCCTATTTTAGTCCTACAGAATCAGAAAAGGGATATGTGTTCTACTTTGTTGCTTCTGGTATGGGTCTTGGGTGTGTGCTGATGCAGGATGACCATGTGGTGGCATATGGTTCACAAAAAATCTGATCACATGAAAATAATTATCCAAAACCTGACCCAGAGTTAGAAAAGGTTAAGCATGCCTTAAATATGTGACGTAATTATCTTTTTGGGGAGAAGTTTGTTGTCTATTCTGATCATAATTTCTTGGCCTACATTTTCACCCATAAAGACTTGAATTTGAGACTCCTTCATTGGGTTAAGTACCTTCATGGGTTTGAATAAGATATTATCCATACCCCATGCAAAGGTAATGTAGTTGTAGATGCCTTGAGATAGAAAGTTCCAGAACAAGTGCTGAACGAGTTCAGTGATGAGTGGACTTTGATGGGTTTGTTTTCCCAAATGCATCTCAAAACCCAAAAGAATAGTAGATATGCACTCTTTCAGAGTGTCCATCCAAAACTATCTTTTATGGAGTTGATTCATCAAGAGTAGGTGAGTGTTGGATTGTGAGAATATTCTATATAGTTCCTAAATTATGGGAATGTTCTTTCTGAATAGTCTTTGTGTCCTGGAAGAGATTTGTGTTTCATGGGTCACTTTGTGGTGTCATTATCATTGTGAATGGTGGTGATGTAGGATAGCCACCAGTCTCAGTGGTCCGTTCACCTTAGTACCACCAAGATGTTTTCTAATGTGAGTCAGTAGATCTTATGGCCAAGTATGAGACAAGACATAGCTAACGTTTTATCATAGTGTTATATGTGTGAGAAGGTTAAAGTAAAGAACCAAAGGCATGTTTTTCTTCAGTAGATACCCATTATTACCTAGAGGTGGGATGATATTTCCATATATTTTATTATTGGATTACATTTCACACCTGAGTGGAAGAAATAAAACTTGGGAAGTGATTGATAATTTTACCAAATAATCCAATTTCATTCCAATCAAGGATTCAGCCAAGGTGGATAAGCTAGGTTGGTTGTATGCTCAATAGATAGTGAGACTTCATGGTGTTACATCATTAATTTTTTCAATCAGAAACCCTTGTTTTATCTAACCATTTAGGAAAGGGCTTCAAAATGCAATGGGTTCATAGGTTAAGTTGAGCACAACATACAACCCTCAAAGAGATGGTCATATGGAGAGGGTGGATCCGATCATGGAATATATGCCTCGGGCATTTATTTTTGATTTTGGAGGCTCAAGGGATAGTTTTTTGGGGTTGTATGAGTATCCATATAATAACAATTACTGATCATTTATTTGGATGGATCCCTTTGAGGTTCTTTATGGTCAACCGTGTCAGTCTACTTTGTGTTGGGCTTTGGTGGGTGTGACCTCGTTGTTGGGACCAAACCTTGTGAAGGAAATATATGATAAATTTTTGTTAATTAGGAAACATCTGTTTATAGAAAAAATATTCCATAAGTATTATTCTAATCGTAGGCATTTATCCTTGCAATTCTCCATGGATGACCGTGTGTTTTTAGAAGCAGTAACTTGCTTCGTTCATCATTTTCTTAGTAAGAAAGGGAATCTAATGTTGTGGTGTGTTTGACCTTTTAAGATCACCAAGAGGGCTGGTAAGTTGGAATACCATTTGTAATTTACCTCCCATTTGAATTCAATTCACGATGTGTTCCATGTCTCCCTGCTGAAAAAGTTCAATCCAGATCCGTCCCTTGTGTTTAATTGGGAGTAGTTAGATTTAGAGCTTGATCTATCTATGTTCAAGATGCCAATGTGGATTTTAAATTATTAGGAGAAAATGAATCATTGAAATTCCATACCATTGGTCCAAATACTTCGGAAGCATGGTGGTGATTAGAACAAGACATGGGATCGAAAGTCTTAGGTTGATGATGAGTACTCATTTTTGTTCTCTGATCACACCTTAGAGTGACTTTCTGAGGGTGGAGAGTTTTCAGGGTGAGAAGAATTATAACATTTTTTAATCTTATTTTGAGGTATTATATTTTCTATTTTTGGTATTGTATTTATCCTTTGGGTTCTCTTGGAGTTTTGGAGACAAAATGGAGTTTTTGGAGCTCGAAAGTAGGTAGCGCACGATTAGGGAACAATTAGGGGAAACCGTACACTAGCCTAAAGGAAATTGTGTGCCTCAAATAGTGACACTATCTAGGTTTCATGGTGAGATTCACGTGCATGAATCCATCCCCATGAAACTATGTGACCTCATACTTATTGGATAGAGAGGAATGCACAATTTCTACATGGTTTGAAAAACTATGTGGGTTAATCCTGAGACCTATCCAGGTCATTGAAATTGTAGAAATTACTCTTTTTACCTATTTATGATTTACCCTAAATCACCAATAATTTGAGAAATATGGTATTATCATCCCTAGGATCTTCCTCCACTCTCTCTTGGACCCCTCGAACTCCAATATTTGGATTTTCTGGCCTTGATACTTTAAGAAATCATTAAGTAAGTTTATTTTATCTTTATATCTTCCTTCTTCTAGGGTTCCTCTTACTTCCTCTTTGAGTTCATATTTTCCAACAGGTTGGTTGACCTAATAATGGTTAAATATTGAGTTTTTTTGTGAAATAATAATGTTTTTTTGTTCAATCTTTCCTTTAAATAGTCTCTTGGTTGTGAATTTGTGGTTTTCTATCAGATTTCAGATGTTTTCAACTATGAGGTAGGCGGTTCCATCATTTTACATAATTGGATGAATTTGGTGTGCTTTCTTAGTTTCATAAATGTGTTCTATGAATTATGCATGTTGTGAGAAATGTTTTTTCAAAGATATTTGAAGTACATATGTGTTGGAAGTTGGTTTTATAATGGAAATGGGTTTCTGCTGCACATTAGCTTCTTATTATGTTTCTTAAATGTGTTCTATGAATTGCGTACTCTTCTTGTGATGTTTCATTTGTGATCTTCTTGTTTTGTTTTCATATTGGTTTTATAAGTTGTGAAAGTTCTATGAAATGTGTTTCTAAATGGATTTGTCTTGTGTCTAATTTTTTAAATGGTTTTGGTTTTGGAAAATGGTGGTTTCCATTTGATTTTTGATTGTTGGATGAGTATACTTGTAAAAGAAATGGATTTTAATGTGTGTTCCTGATTCTTGGCATGTTTATGTGAAAGTTATGATTTATATGACATGTGAAATGGAAATTGAGTACAAAGGAAATCTTGGGTGTCTAGATGGGTGAACTAGAACTAGTACAATAGTTGATTCGGCAGGGCCGAGGGCCAGTTTCTTCTTTCAGGATTGATGCTTAACACTAACTAAACATGTTCTATGATCGGAGACCACGATACCTTGGGGTTAATTCCACTCTAGTGGATCATTCATGGGGACACTATAAGATTTGTATTGTGTTCGGATACCACTAGACCTTGGGATACATTCCAGTCTAGTGGCTCGTGCATGAGGATGCTGTGGTTTTTGGTTGGAGGACCTTATCACTAAGGTACGAGGTTCCTAGGGTCCCACTAGTGATAATTATGTATTTGGATTTCCTAAGGAGATCTCTTGTGACATCTTTATTTATCATGTGGTGCACACCATCAATATGAGGTGGAACTTTTGTACATTTTTATTTCAAAGTATGTTTCTTTTGAGAAAGGTTTCCCTTAAAATAATTTTACTAAAAATGTTTTCTTAAAAATGATTAAAATTTTCTTATGAAAATGTTGATTTGTATTTTAATGTTATGTAATAAAATATTTCTTTGGCCGAAATCCTATTGGGCTTTGTCTCACACCCTACATACACCCTAGGTTTTATTTAGACTTTGTTATGTATGACCCATGTAAAGATAAGATGTTCGGTGGTGGTGGTGGTGGATATAGTTTATATTATTCCACTTCTTATAGGTTTTGGTGTTAGTGTCTTGAGAGTTATGTACCACTCATTTCATGGTGTTTTTTGAGTTGTGGTTTAGTTTTTTCCCTTCCCATTATGTTATTTTGGTTTTTGGTTAGAGTTATAAACTATTAAATCAGAAAATTGTTGTATATATTTTTGGTTATTGTTGTTAGTTATGTGATGATGTCTTATTCTTGTTGGTTTTTTATTATTAAAGGAATTTGTAAATTTTTTCCCAATAGCACATTGTTGATTACCAGGCACTAGTTGTCCGCTCATAGGAATTCGGAATTCCCTTTGCGCCATGTCTCATGCTGGTTCGGGTTGGATGGAACCCTCTCTTGGTTCATGATAGTATGATTAATACCTTCCTATATAGGGGTTTTTTATATTCTAAGTGGCTATAGGATAATTAAATAAGATTAAAATTGTGTTTCCATTAATGTATATTTGAATCTTACAATAATTTGAGTGGTTCCCATCAAACACTAGAGGCTATGAAATAATGGACCCCATCTTATGGTAACTTATATGATATCCATTAGTCAATTTTTTGGGAAAATGGTTAGTTTTTACACTACTATTTGAAAAAAATATCTAGAAAGGTATCACATAAGACTAAACTGCATATATCAGACTCCTTATCAATCCACCTTGTATTAACACCTTCTATATGATGTTTATAAAGTAATGTATTTCTAGTAAATCCTTTAATCTATATATAAATTATCAATTAATAATTGGTTAATATATTCTCTATCAAACCAGCCCGAAAGATCCTATATCATTTACTAATTTCATTCATTACTTTCTATTAGAATTCCAAAATCTCTTTAATGAATATTGTGAAGTATATAAACATACCACTAGCTTCTCTCTTGAATAGTTCACGAGGTCTAGCTAAACTATTCAAAAAATTCTTATAACATAAATTTATTAATAAATTTATCTTTATCTAAATCTTTATAATTAGTTTTTTCAATATACATATTGTTTTAGTTCAAATAGGTTAAACACTTTTTTGGACGTAAACTAGTCA
This sequence comes from Viscum album, assembly GCA_963277665.1. NCBI lineage: Eukaryota > Viridiplantae > Streptophyta > Magnoliopsida > Santalales > Viscaceae > Viscum > Viscum album. Next base: position 1,680,499,399 of record OY728133.1, read on the forward strand.
AATACTTTCAATTTACATAGAAAAGAATTGTACCCTCACAAATAGATATAAATATTATATTTTTATATTCATAATAAATTTTTGATTGGATATATGTGATTCATGATTTAATAAACTATTGGTTATGTATAAAATACCATAAAACATTTATTCCATGAGTGAAATAATGTCTCATTTTTTCAAACTGGACATTGAGATAAATGTTTTAGTAAAAATTATTATCAACCAATAGTTAAACTTGAATAAATAAACTAAGAAATAAAAATTACTAATATTCTCACTCATGACAGGGTAATCACCCTTATTCAGCTTTTGGGAGAATTCACTTTACTTCTTGAAGTTAGGTGTTTCTCATGACTGATATAGGAATCATCATTCATCAGCACCTAAGAGAAAATAACTTACTTTTTTTTAATGATTGTTTCTTGATTTTTGTATTAAAATAAAAAAATTTATTTAATAACCAAGTGAAAAATTTCATACTATGATGAAAATACCCAAAGTAGATTAAACTAACAACTTCTTATCCAATTAATTATAGTTCCTTTTAGAATAACTTTTAGTCTGTATGAGAAGAAAATAGCCTCTTGTTCACCGCACTGTCTCAGAATATTTTGTTTCCCTTAATTTAATTATAAAATAACAATTGAATTTGAAACATTAATGGTATTTATAACATTTCTTTTAAAAAATCACTAAAAGGGTTGTGAAACCTAGTTCCCTATAATCCTTATTTCTCAAGTGAATCTTAGTCAAAATATTCTTGAGTTATTCCTCTTAACCATTCATCTCATAAAATTTGATGAATTAGGAGAACCTATAATGTTAGGATGATAAAATGAGGTTAATGAATAATTTATAATTTAGGTGTAATTTTATCTTCTCTAATTGATAACTAAGTATCCTTCTTCTAATTTACAATAGTATAGTGTAGTGAAAATATTATTTATATAAAGCCACTCTTTCTCCTTATAAAGGGAAATGAGATGAGATTTCATGGTATAAGAATTCATTTCCTTGTGTTATATTATCATTTTTCTAGACATATGTTCTATCTTAATGAAATAAATAGTTATAGAATCCCATATACCTTATGTAGGTATCCTTCTATCCTTTTCTTGCTTGGTGATTTTGTTGAAAAAGTATAGGGAACTCCATCACATTATATAAATTTATAAAAGTAATTAAATGTATAAAACAACTACACTACCCTTATAAATATATGTTCCATCTAGAGAATTATCTTGGTCCTTAAATAATCACAGTTTTATGATAGTTTCACTTTTTATATTCTACATTTATTAAAAGTGGATATTTAATTTTTATCTTGATTACCAAAACATGTGACATTATAAATTTTATTTATTTTTCTCCCACTAATTATCAAAATCTAATATATCACACCACTGGTTTTGTAAAATTCTGTCTTGTGGATTTTCAAGTGTAGATGATCCATATCTCCCTTTTCATAACCTAAACAAGGGTCTGAAAACTATTTGAAGGTATTTAGTTGGGTGTAGCTTTCCAAATATAGATTGGTAGATCCTTTATCCATTGAGTTTACTCCCTAATCCAAAAATCATGAACCCATATTTTTTTTCACTTGCCAACTAGTTTCACTAAGTCTCTTAGAGGTGATGAACCCTTAATGAAAACTAGGTTAATGAAGGTTCTAGAGTACAATGGATGTTTTCAGTCCTATCCCCAACAATGGAAATTTATAATTATCTATAGATTTCTCATAATAGATAGATGAGTTAGAAACCCATAATATAAGATATAGTATTGTACAATTTAATTTATAAATAATTTAAATAGATTTAGAATTACCTCATCTTGGTGATTTTCCTTCTTTGTCGATTTTGGTTGACCCCTCTGGTAAATTATCATTATAGTGGAGGATACAAGGGAAAAATCCATCTATTAGAGATCCACAAAAACACCATGAACATATGAACATCATCATAGGGATCTACATGTTCTTGTATGGATGTCTCTATATCTTGCTTCATTAATTTTTTACAGTGTTTATAATCCCAATGAGGCTGGTTAGATTCCTTGGTTCTGTCTAGGATATAATGGGTGAATGAGGATCACCAATTCTCACTATTCTTGGTAGTATTCCTGAAAATTACTCTCTGAGCTTCATAGAATACCCTGGATAGTTTTAAATTTTTCACAACAATAACTCTTGTATTTAGGTTTATAAAGGACATAATCATGTTCATATAGAGATAGGGTAAAATAAATAATAATTTCACCCAATCCCTTATCATTTTCCAAATCCCCAGAAAACCCCATTTATAAATAATCATAATGTTGTTATTTACATTAAATCATCTAAAGTCATGTATAAAATAAATATTATTTTTCCTGAATAAATAAATTAATATCTATTCAAATATTTTTTAATATGTTGTTTTTTATCGGCCTATTAAACATTATTACATCCTCCTCATTATTTATCAGATGAGGAATAATAAAAATTTATTTAGTTAAATAAATTACAATACTTTATTCATCGATACATAAATATTTAACTCATATATATTCTCTCAAATGATTGGTGATTTAATATTCTGAAATTAACCATTAGACCTGAAAAAATACCATTCCTCCACCTTGAGAGTAATATTCTATTATAATATTAGATTCATTTAAAATTTAATCATTATTATGGATAGATTCATTATGTGACCCTCTAGGACCCTTTCTTGATTTCATTAGTTTTATGTGCCTAAAGTTTAAAGTTGTTATCCAGCAATATGAAAAATAACTCATAGAGAAAATATTTAACGTCACAATGACATTCACCCTCCTACAAATTCTTACCATGCAATAGAATCCATTTATATTGATATCTATATTCAAGAAGGTTGCATACTTTGTATCTTAAAATTGTGTTATCAGCTATCTATTTTAGAATTTATGAAAGAAAATAGGTCTTGATATGTTCACTTATGTTAAATAATAGAAGGGAAAAATCCTTCCTCTCAATATTCATTGATGTCATGTCACTTGTGATGTACCAAACATATCCAACTTCACCCTAAAAATGTATCATAATGTTTTATGAAATACATCAAAAAAACATGATTCATGAAATACATCAATAGTAATCTTAAATTTAATGGACCATTGCTCATGCTCATATATAGAAACATCCAATAACACACAAATCACATGGATTTTCTACTTGTGAGTTTTTCTCATGATCTTCTATCTTGGAAATTACTATGGGTGTACTCCATAAGAAGTAGTTTCAATGTATTATGAGCCTAATACCCTTAATAGCCTATATCATTTGTGTCCTATCATAAAATATCATCCAATCATAGAACATAGGTATATGATATACTATCATAATATTACAAGTATCTCGTCATAGTGGGGAAATGTTTTGTACTTTTGGAATGACAAGTATCCTATGGTATTATCACATTTATGGTCACATAGAAGAATGATCCATATGTGATAAGATATATTATATTCAAACACTAAGAATATACAGTGTAATTGAAAATAAAAGTCTAGTTTGTTTCAGGTCACCAATTCCAATAAACTCCCTTTTATACAAAAACCAATTGCTAATAACTCAAATCTTGATATCTCTCACATGATACTCTTACTTCCATTAATATAGAACATTAGTCAAGGTGTATATCATGTTTTGTTTCATAGAAATTATTCCCACTATGAATTCACCCCATTGAAAAAAATCCCCCAAAACATGAAACTTATGGAGTATGTATTTCATTCTATGTTGTGACCTTAGATCCTTTGTAAAAGCCACTGTAGTTGTATTATCATAGTATATTGTTATAGAGTCTATAATTTTTGGAACCACATCAATATCTTGGATGAATTTTTGAATTCATAACACTTCATTAGCAATAAAAAAGTAATAATATACTTAAAATACACTCTAAAATCAACCAAAACTGCCTACTTTAAGCACTTCCAACTTACACCTCCTTTTTTTATTATAAAGACATTTCCCAATTGTGATCTCATCCCATACTGATCCATTTGGAAACTAGAATATGTGAATCCCTTGATTAATAGATCATCATGTCCAAAATATACTAGGATCATATTCTTAATATTCCTCATATACTTAAGGATATCCTTAATAGTGGTCCAATGTTGTTCTCCTGGATATAATTTATCTTAGTTTTCCATGCTCAAATGATAAGAAATAACGATCATGATACATAACATGACATACATAATGTATCCTATCATATATGCATAAGGGATCTTACTCATCCTTTATATCACATATTTTTTTACAAGACACATTTTCATGGAGAGATAAATTCCATGTGAAATTGGAACCAATCCTTATTGGATTATTCTATAATATATCTCATCAGTATTTGGTCAATGTATGTACCTTGACTAAGCAAAACTAGATTCCTGGATCTATCACCAACGATCTTGATCCTAATGATGTAGTCTGCAACACCTAAGTCTTTCATAGATCAAAACTTGATCAACTAGACCTTAACTAACATTAAGGCCATTAACTTATTTCTAATAAATAATATTTCATCAAAATATACTACTTTGAAAATGACTATACTCCCACTAAACCATTTTTAGACACATGGATCACATTTATTCTTTATGAAACCAAATCCCTATATGAATTCATTGAACTAAATGTTCCATGATAGGTATTCTTACTTCAATATATTAATGTATATACCCAACTTGCATACCATATTGGCATTACCTAGAGTCACGAACCATTCTAGTTGTGTCATATAGACATCATATTGAAGGTTTTTGTTAAGGAAAATGATTTTGACTTCCATATATCAAATATTAGAGTCATGAAAAGCTACTATGAAAAGTATAACTCTGATTAATTTAGACATGTAAATTATAGAAATGGTTCCATCATAGTTTATCCCTGGATTCTATTTAAAACCTTTAGCTATATTCCTTACTTTATTGGAATTGAATTTACCTTCTATGTCCATCTTTGTCTTGAATACCCATTTACACCAAATGGGATTTTCATTAAATGATATATCTACCAAAAACCATACTTAGTAATGATACATGAATATATCTTAGAATTCATGTATTTATTCCATCATGTAGTTTATGATATCACTACATAGTTCCCACTGGATCGAGGATCATTATGGTCAATGAATAATTGGCCACCATCCTTAGTGAAAAGAAACCCATAGAAAACTAGTTCTCTAACCTCTTGGGTTCTCCTATGTAGTGCTGGTGTCTCTAGAACATCTTATTCCATATGGAGTATTGGAATTTTTTCCATGCCAGCATCTCTGTATCATGGGAATAAACTTCATAAAATTAAATCTTTCTCCGACTATCCTTCTTGAGGTTATTATCCCTCTTAATTAATAAAACTTTTTAGTACACTATTAACTTTTTATTTATGGGGTCGTATAGGTAATATCCCCTCATTTTATTTTTATTTTCTATAAAGAAACACTTTAGGTCCCGATGTGATAGTTTTTTTCCTGAAGGTAACTTTACAAATACCTGACAACCATATACATGAAAGTTTGAAAACAAGAAATTCTTTATATACATGAACTTTCATGGTATTCCATCTGCTTCCTTAGTTGGGACCTGGTTTTGTACCCACGTTATATTTTGTAATACATATCACCAAAAGGATATTAAAATATTATTGCGAATCATCATTGACCTCACCTTATCTAACAAGGTGTGGTTCCTTTTTTCACTTACACAAATCCTCTATGGTGAATTATGAGGAGAGTATTGTGATATGACCCCCCATTTCCATACAACGTCATAGAATTCTTGGATAAGATATTTTCTACTTAAATCTGAACAAATCTTCTTTATATTTCTTCTAATATGATTCTCTACTTCAATTTTGAGATCCTAAAATTTATCTAAGGATTTTGATTTATAACTCATCAATTAAACATAAACATATATGCTTGAGTCATCGATAAACATAATAAAGTATGAGAATGCAATTTCAGATTCCACTAGAGATTGTCTATATACATTAGTGTGTACCAATTCTAGAAGCTATGTGAACCTTTCACCTACACAAAAAAGTGGTTTGGTCATCTTTCCTTATAGATAAGAGAGACATATTTCAAGTGACTTTAGATAAAAGGATTCTAAGTACCCATCATGATATAGATTTTCAAGTGATTTTAGTTTACATAACAAAAGTTATGATTCCATAACTTGGTGTAAAATGAGTCACGTGACATGTTTTTTTATCGACCGAAAATATTTGGTTTTCATAATTTAATATATAAAAACTATTATTTAATCCTTTAATTCCATAATAAATGTTATATTTTTAAAAGAAACAACATTTATTTAAAAAATCTAACATAAATATGTCTATATCAAGGTAAGAAATTGATATGATGTTTTTAGTAACACCAAGAACATAATAACATTTCATTAAACCCTAGATGAGTATCATTGACAATGTGAAGGGGTAATATCCAATTGCCATGACAACCATATAAGCTCAATTAGTACAAAAAATATCCACCTCCCCTCTATGAACCTTCCTGGATCTTCTTGGTTCTTATTTTTGGATACATATATGAGAACCACAAGCAATATCAAATACCCAACTTATTGATAAAGAAAGGTTACACTTGATAATGAACACAACTAAAGTTTACCCTTTGTTCCTATGGGTACACTTCTTCTTATAGAGTCCAATCATGAAAAATTTAAATAGGTTTTCTTCATTTTCCTTCCTTTTCTATTGGATCTTTCTCTTCTTAAAATAACTCTGCTCAGGTTCATTAGACTTCAAGGGAGTCTTGGGACCCATTTCCTTAATCTTTCTTTTATTCAACATAAGGAATACCGGTATTTCACAACCTTGTCCTTTCTGAATTGGAAAATTAGTATGAGTATTTTCATGAGAGGCTTCTCATTATTGTTCATATTATAATTAATAAAGAAACTAGATAAACTCTATGATAGTGAGGCTAAAATAAGTTATCTGCGCAAATCATCCTGTAGATTAAATCCCAAGATGTCTGTGTGATCCATGCAACCAATCATATTTCTTACATGAGATCTGGATATCATCAAATATCTAATATTCCATGAGGAAAAATATTTGGAGATCTCATATCTGTCATGTCTAACCATTACATGATATAAATCATATATATGAGATGACATGATATACAAATACATTTTTTTATGAAACTTTTGGATCACACTTATCATGGAGGATAACCTAAGACACTAGATATCAGACGTATCATCAATGTTTCTTAAACCTATATTATCTTCCCATACACTAACATCCCAGGAAAGGCCCTCAGGTTCAAGGGATTATAGCACATATAGATTCCTCTCTTGGAATAGTACAATAAAAAATTGTCTATATGAATCCAAGACATTCAGGTCATTGAGAAGGCAATCCTTCTCTATAATAGATCACATGGATAGTATTGATGATAATGAGTGATTTTCCATTTGTATAATTTAGATAATATATTAGTACTTTCCTTGATTACAAAAATATATGATTAATAACTTTTAATTTATTAGTGTCCCACTATTTTATCAAGTCATGATGCCCCTCACTATCAGGTTTGGAATACCTTATCTTGTGGATATTCTGGTGGAAATGATCCTCATATCCATTTTCTTTACCCCAAAGAGGGTTGGTTAAGCATTAAAATGAATATAGGTAGGCATGTTTTTTCCAACTATAGACTAGAAGTTCTCTTGATCCATTAAGTGTACTCCCCTATCTTGAAATTCGGGACTCATATTACCTCAACACTTGCCTCTAAATTAAGGGTATTTTAACTTATTCATAGATATTTCCATTTTTTTTCATTTTACTTACCTTATTAATATAATATAGATTTTACATTAACAATCAATGATGACTGGATAAAACCATTTTCACAAAAATACATTTAATTAACTCCATCTTACATGCTTGTTAATTCATTTATTTAATGTGAGTGTTATACATTCAAATAAATAACTAACCATGACACTGATATAAATAAATAAATAAAGTATCATGATCAAGAGATTAATCTAATAGTTGATTTATCTAGTAGATGATAAAATAACTCTGACACTTGGGTTATAAATCATTGAACCTATACTAGTTAAAGCTACAAAATTCTAGTTGTACTTTTATGTATCTCTGAGAAATGGTTTCACCCCAGATCCATGATTGAACTGTTGAATATTCTCTACAATAATTAATGGAATATTGAATTAAAGTGAATTTATCTACTAAATGGTTTCACTAATAGTAGGGAATTATGAATGTATTAAATGGATTCAATATACAATAGCCCATACTTTACATATAGATATTAATTCAACATTGAATAATATTTATTACATAATACAACAAAAAACATTCCAGGACCATATAGGTTTAGTGTCTCTAGAAACTAGGAAACATAAACAACTGGTTCATAAAACATCCACATTGTCTCCAACTTATTTCTTCATAACTTGACTCATTTTTTACATATCTTACTTAATACCATTATTCATGACCTAGAGAAAAGAGATGTATGAAATGGTGAGCTCAAATTCTTAGTAAGGGAAAACAAGGGAAATATCAACCATATCATATGTATAAGAATTTAACCTTTGAAAATCTTACCCTATGTATAAAATATCATAATATCATGTCATTGGATAAATCATAAAAGTGAAATGTAATCCCAATAATCATAACATAAGAAATGAAATTTCATGGAATACACACATAATCATATAAAATCATTTCATATTAGTCAAGGATCATTTCTGATACCATCATAGCAGATAAAGTCTATTACTTAACTGATATCACTCCTCATTCATGCCCTGTATTACTGAACCTAATTTACTTGACATTATAGTCATGTCTATATAATGGGATACAAATATTTACCCAATTCATTATATGGAGATATAGGTCCAACCATCTCATAATGACACCATTTCTATTTGTGCCAGAAAAAAATAAAAACATTCACCATAGCATAACCCATGAAATAAAATGGGTTTCTTAAACATCATTCTATCATAATTGATATAAAACAAATGGATTTCCTATATAAAACACAATATAATAATAGTAATAACAGGGTTATAAATATTACCCTATTTAAGGACTGTCATCTTATATGGAAAATAATTTTGAGAAAACACTTGAAATTAATTAATGGGGAAAATATCATTTCTTCTTCAAAAATGTTTTCCTTCCTCAAAATGCCTCACAATTTTAGAAAAAATAATTTTATATGAAAATAACATTGTAACCTTGTGGGGGAATATTCAAGGAAATAAGGAATTATTAAATCATAAAAATCCATTCTTGTTCTACAAGTAAAAAACATTATTCTCATACTTTTTTTATAAAAGTCAAAAAGTACCTCGTACTGAAAATGACAAAATATTCCATTCATACCGTTTAGTAAAAATTTACCAATAGGTAAAATTGACTTTAAAAAATTATAGAAGGATATAAATAATATTTTTAAATAAATATTTAAGAAACATGGATATAGATTATCAATATCCCTTGTAAATACTTATGAATAAATAATCATGGATAAAAATTAGATTTGCAAAGCTATCCCTTACCCTAGGTCTGATATCCTTTATATGTATCTGAACCTCCTGTATAATTATTTAAATAACATTATTGGATTATTATAGAATCATAATAATTTTATTGATATCATATATGATTATATTATCATCCGTCTGTTAGTAACATTTCATTGTCAGTCATTATTCATATTTTGGATGCTTTATGTTCTTATGCATTATTTGTCAGATAAGTTCATGTTCCAATTCTTAGGTTATAGTTTTATAATTTACATTATTATATTATTATAATATATATCATATTTATTCAATCAATTCAGTCATATAATCATTGTTTAATTAAGATCATATAAAATGAATTACATCGCATCATGGATACGGTAGGTCATACGTACGCACGAGCAATGATATCATTCCCAAAATTATTGAATGGTATTGAAGTGGATGGTGTATGATATTTTATAATTAGTATCATATTATAATAACCATATATATTTATTATTTCCATAATTATACCCATCCAAGTAAGGTGGTGGTAAAAAATAGATAACTCCAGGGCGTGGTGACGGTAAGTTGTATGTACGCACGCACGATGATTTCATTTTTCATAGGATGGATAGAAGTTAAAATATGGTTGTTTCATATTCATAATAAAATATAAGTATATTAGTGATACATATGTTATTACTTTATAATGAAACAACTAATTAAGAGAAATTGGAAGAAGAAAGAACTTTGAAAGAATCTGTAGAAGAGATTACCTCTTCTTCGACGTGCTTCCTCTAAAGCTTTTCGTATAACACTAGTGTTGGTCTTTGAAGATGAAAGGAACATATATAATGAAAATAAGGAAGTTTAGAAGGATAAATGTCAGGTTATTACTAGTCATTAAGTCTCAAAATTAAGTGAATAGGTGAGGGAGGAGGTTCCCTTTTATAATTGAGTTGAGGGGCACTTTTGGAAACTCCATAAATAATAATTTATTATAAAATCAAACCCTACTGAAAAACAACCAAAATGTCCCAATTTTAAAGATAAGATGAGATAGGGTTGTAATATCAAAATACAATAAATTTTGGACCAGTTATTTTTCCAATTTAAACCATATATTTTTAATTGACACTTAGTTATTCTATTTAGTTTCAATTGTGGTAATAAAATTCTAAATATTTAATGGTTATAAATATTTACTTATATGGTGTTAATTGATCACAAATGGATATGTTATGAAATTTTAGACCATATTATTATCACTTTGAAAATTATAATTTTTTTTTATGATTTTTAAATAATTTAATAAAATTTTATTTTTATAAAATATCAATAGTGTAAATTTTAACACTATTCATTCATTTGACTTTAAAAAAAATACACACAGAAGATAAATTCAAAAAAAAATTCAATACACACCTTACATATTATAGTAACCTATAAAATCATTGTATCACATTAATTAGTTCATATGTTCTTTCTTATTATATTTTTAAAACCATTTATTTGATATTTCTATTAATAAAATAATTTATACATCAATATTGTGTCATCATTAATGGTAATTATTTAATATATAAAAATTATAAATATATTACTATGATGTAGGTAATGCATTTTTATTTTTAGGTACTATCTATAGTATATATCATTTCCTTGTTATCCATATATTAAAATTAATATACTTATATAAAATGAGATTGTGACATTTTGTCACATTCATTAGTTTTTAATATATTCATGTCATAATCATAGGTAAGTGTCCAAAAAGTTATTCTATTTATAAGACTATATGATAAGGGTTTAATATATTCATACAATAGGAGTTTTACAGGTGTTAAGGTAATTTTATATTATTATTTTTACCTTTAATTACCTGATTTACCTTTAACCATGGTAATAAATAAAATTACCAAAGTTACTATTCATTATACCCCAAAATAAAAGTAGTATATTAATATAATTTGGACCTTCTGATTCCAAATATATAATATACATTTAAAAATTCAAAACACATAAGTTAAAGTAATTAATTTAAAATCAATCCTATTGTCGGAATGAGAGAACGGGGTTTTTTTTAAGTTAAAACATGGCAAAAGATTAAAATATTTTTACTTATGAATTGAATATAAAATTAATTATAATGACATTAATTATATTGAATGATAATAATATATTATATTTATACTTTAAAACCATTAAATATAATAATTCAACCGTATAAATTTTCTCGATGAAAAAGTAGTTCTCACTTAAAATTTTGTGTTCTAGTACTATTCATCAAAACATGAATGTTATCTGAAAATTTCATAAATTCAACCAAAGTAAATTTTTATATAACAATTTAAAATAACATGATTATGTTGTCATATAAAAATTTATTAATGTGTTATAATATTAATTTAAAAGGGTTTCTATATTCAAAGGTGTAAGATTACACATTTTTAAAAAGAAGTAGGTTTTATACGAAAAATAGGGTTTATTCACACCCTATGATTAAAATATCCATTGGATGAAAAAAATATTTTATTAAAAATATAACATACTTATCTCATTAAATTCATTACAAATAGTAATTTACTCAAAAATAAAAATATCTAATTTTTATTTTTCATAAATAATTGATAGTCAAATAATTCACAATGCAATTTCATAAGTTAGTTATAATTATTCTTGTTAACCTAACGGATAGGCTATAAAGATAATTTTATACTAAGGTAATCTCATGGTTATTTTAAACTCACAATTTCTTGAAACATAATATACTTAAGAATAAAAAATTATTTAAAGTAAATTTTTGATAATAGACATCCAGATGTTACATTCTACCCCCCTTAAACTGAATTTTACCCTTGAAATTCGTCACTTGGAAACAGACAGATGATGATACATTTACCTCATGATATCCTGAAGTTCCCATGAAGATTATTGAAAATGGTGGTTCCTCTATAAAACTTTAACCAATAAAGTGGTATTGTTTATTAGATCCTTTTCACTACGATCCAGAATATCTATCTATTGTTTTTATAAGAAAGATCTTGCTCCAACAGTATGACTTATAAGCTTAGTACATGTGAAGGATTGAGTATGTAATTTCTCAAGAGAGATACATGGAACACATCATGAACTTGAGAGAGATATAGTGGAAGTTCCAATCGGTAAGCTACCTTCACAACATGATCCAAATTTCAAAAAGGTCGATATACCGAGGGCTCAGCTTCCCCTTCTTTATAAATCTCATTACTCTCTTCTATGGAGATATTCATAGAAACACCTTATCACCCACTTAAAACTCTAGTTCTTTTCTTCAGTGGTCAACATAACTTTTCGATCGAATCTGAGTTTCTCTTAAGTTTTGTTGAATAGATATGACCTTTTCTGCCATTTCATCAACAAGATCAGGTTATAATAGCTTTATTTCCCCAACTTCATCCCAACAAGTTGGAGTTCTGCACTTCTTTTCATAGAGGGATTCACAAGAATCCATCTAAATACTAGAGTGAAGGCTATTATTGTATGAAAATTCAACCAGTGGTTGGTTTCAATCCCAACCACATTTAAAATTCAAATAGAAAACTCTCAACATTCCTTCAAGAGCTCAAATTTTCTTCTCCTATAGACCATTTGTCTGAGGATGATAAGAAGTTATGAAACATAACACTGTATCCCGAGCATGCTGAATACTTAACCAGAACATCAAGGTAAATCTTGGATCTCGATTACATATAATGTAAAGAGGTGCTTCATGAAATATTACCTCTTATTATACATATATCCTAGAAATTTGATTAAGACAGAAATACCCTCTAATAACAATGAAGTGTGCTGACTTCATATCACGATCAACTATAACCCATATAGCATTATGGCCTTTAGATGTTTTGGGATTTTTGACAATAAAGTCCATAGTGATGTTTTCACATTTCCATTCTTGTATGGGTAACGGTTATAACACCCACTTAGACTTCTATCTCTTAGTCTTAACTTGCTGACAATCCAAACACCAAGAGACATATTTAGAAATAGCTATTTTCATTCCATCCCACCAGAAATACTCTTTCAGGTACTTGTATATCTTTGTGCTTCCAGTATGAATAGAGAACTAGGAACTATAAGCCTCATCCAACATATACTTATTTAATTTTAGTATGGGAGGAATACAAATATGGTTCTTATAACTTATTATTCCATCATAATCTAGGTTGAATTCGGGAACATTTCTCACCTTCTTTTGTAGCTACACATCTTCCTTATATGCCTCCTTAATCTTCACTTGTATAGATGGATGAAAATTCATTTGAGAATGATGTGATTCATCCTCATCCATTAAAATTTCAAGATACATCATTTGAAAATTGATAAATATTGGATCTTTCTTGATCCTCATCATGGATAAGATAGCATGGTCTTTTCAACTCAAAGCATCAGACATCTTGTTCACTTTCCCACAGTGGTAATGTATTGAGCAGTCATAATCTTTAATAAACTCCAACCAACTTATTTGGCACATATTCATATACTTTTATGTGAAAATTTGCTTTAAACTTTTATGATCAGTATAAATATTACACCTTTCACCATACAGACAATTCCTCCATGTTTTTAGTGAAAATATTACCGTTGCTAACTCCAAATCATGAGTTGCGTAATTTTTCTCACGAATTTTCAACGGTAGTGTGGTATAAGCTATCACCATAACATTTTTCATGAGAACATATCCAATCCCCTTCTTGGACGCATCACTATAGATCACAAACCATTCTCCACTACAAGGTAGTGTGAGAACCGATTCACTAGATAACCTTCTTTTTAGCACTTTGAAATTCTCTTCACATTCCTCCTTCCAAACGAAGTTAACAGCTTTCCAAGTCAACTTGGTGAGTAGATTAAATAATCATGAAAAATATTTCACAAAAAGTTGATAATATCCAATGAATCCAAGAAAATTTTGGATCTTAGTTACCGTTGTTGGTCTCAACCATCTTTCAATAACCTCTGTTTTGTCGATATCCACAAATATCCCCTCTCTTGAGGTTATGTGACCCAAAAATGAATCTTTCTGAAGCCAAAATTTTCACTTGGAAAATTTTGAATAATGATTCTCCTTTATCTAGGTCTTTAGAACAATTATCAAGTAACCTTAATGTTCTTCCTTTCCCTTTGAATAGACAAGAATATAATCTATAAATACTACCAAAAACCAATCAAGATAGTCTCTAAAGACTCTATTCATTAGATCCATGAAGATGGTGGGGGAATTAGTAAGACCAAAAGAAATCACTATAAATTCAGTGTCCATACCTTGCACAGAATGCCAGCTTTGGTATATCCTCCTTTTGACCCTTTATTGGTGACATCCTGAATGAAGATCAATCATTGAAAAGTATTGAGGTCCGCATAGTTGGTCAAATAAGTCATCAGTGTGGGGAAGAGGATATTTTTTCTTGATATTTATCTTTTCAAGTTCTCAATAATCAATGAAGAGTCTCATTGATCCATCTTTCTTCTTAACAAACAACACATGTGCTCCCCAAGGTGACACACTAGGGAATATGAATCCCTTATCAAGATTCTCTTATAGAATCTTCTTCAATTCATGAAATTCAATTCGGGCCATTCTATAAGGTGTCCTTGAAAAAGGAATAGCACCTGGTATGAGTTCTATTAAAAACTAAACTTCATGATTTGGTGGAAGACCTGAAAATTCCTCCAGAAAGAAATCATCAAACTCTCATACAATGCATTTATTCTGAATCATTTGTTTCTCCCCAACCATTTGAGATAAATAACCTTAATTTATAAGAATCAAGACCCATAAGTTGGAAGAAATTTATACTGGATGGTTAGATTAATCCTTGCATCAATAGATGATCATAGATTGATCTAGAATATGAAATGTGACTTCACTTTCTTGGAAATTGATATGATACCCTTATAGAGAAATATAATCCATGAAACGAATCACATAAAATTTCACTATAGGAAGGATCAAAAGATATAAAAGAATTACTTTCCTACAAACTTCAACTGAAGAAGAATTATAAAATTTTTATGTGACCATTGTGCCATTGGGAGTTGTCAAAGATAACTTAATATCTAATTTTTGAGGTAATATGGTGATACCATTAGAAAATTATTAAAAATAAAATAGTTGGTAGATGTAGAATCAAATAAAACATTTTCTAATTTAGAGTGGATTGTAAGTGCACCTTTCACCAATTCATTATCATACTCTATGTTGTCGATAGTGATTGCATGTGAATTTACTTTTCCTTTATCCTTAAGAGTTTATTGAAATCGATCATCATCAATAACCCTTGGATTAGGTCATTGATTGGAATAATTCTCCATTTCAATGAACTTGTAACATTGAAGTGTAGGAGGTTAATTTTGTGTAGCCTTTTCTTTGTTTGAATCATTAGACATATTTTTACCATCACTTTGAAATTAAACTATCTGATGACCTTATTTTACAAAACTAAAACATTTAATAGACCCTTTAAGACAATTCCACCAATGTTTCTTTCCACACTTTGAGAATACGGGAAAAATCGTCTTATTTTCAATGTAGTCTTTTTATTTTCCTTTGAATTCCATTTTTATATTCTTATCAAATCCATATGACTGATGGTTTACTCCAATATCTATCTCAACTTTGAGATCACATTAAACAATTTTCTCATAACTATTGAAGTCCTTTATGGCTAATTCCCTTTAGAGACTTGGTTTTAAGCCACTAAATAATCGATCAATTTTAATCTCAGGTTGGATAATAATTCATGAATAAAACCTTGAAAGTCTTGTAATATTTTCTTTGTAGGTACCAGTAGATTCATCATACTTTTGCTTAAATTCAAAGAACTCATTATACATATTTATTCGTAGAATACGAGGAAAGTACTTATTGAAAAATAAGTTAATGAACTCGTCCCATTCCATGGACTCAATTTTAACTCTTTGCCTCATATTCTTGATAAGATATTACCATGGAACAGATTCACCTTCCAAATGATATACTGCTAAGATGAATTTATCATTTTCGGAACATTTTAGAACATAAAATATCTTTTCATGGGTACTGATCCATTATTCATCCACTAAAGTATCAAAATACCCACAAAATGAAGGTGGATGCTGCCTCATAAAAGATTAAATAGAATGTTTCTCCCTATTTTTCTCATTTGGAAGTCCATCATGATTCATAGCTTGATAAAGTGGTGTGATCATGGCTACAAGATTTTTCATTCCATCTCCCATAACATTTTCTTTCTTAGTGGGATAGTCCTTTCATTGCCCGTCGCATTCAGCAATAGGCGGTTCCTTCAGGTTCCAAACATTGACTAAAATAAAGAAGCATAGTGTGATCAACACTAATCATAATGGGAAACCACATAATTCCAGAATAAAATTTAAATTTAGGAAACTTTAGGTTTTATCATAGGTTATTCATGAACATCTCTAAAAAAATATGATAGGACTGTAACCTATACTTAGACATATAGTTAGGGTTCTTACTAAGGTTCTCTCATCCTAATTTTCAAAGGTTAACTATAACTTTTCTCTGATGCCGACTATAATGGATGATACATTGTATATAGATATTACTACAACATTGAAGAATATTTATTACATAACATAACAAAAACCACACCAAGACCTTATAGGTTTAGTATCTCTAGAAACTGGGAAACAAAAACAACAGGTTTATAAAATATCCACATTGTCTTCTTCTTATTTATTCATAACTAGACTCCTTTTTGACATATCTTACCTAATAACCTTCTTCATGACCTGGGGAAAAGAAACATATGAAAGGGTGAGATCAAATTCTCAGTAAGGGTAAACAAGAGAAATATCAATCATATTAAGATCATAAGAACATAACATTTGAAAATCTTATCCTGCGTATAAATGATCATAATATCATGTCATTAGATAAATCATAAAGGTGAAATGTAATCCCAATAGTCATAACATAAGACCTGAAATTTCGTGGCATACACACATAATTATATAAAATCATTTCATATTAGTCAAGGCTCATTACTGAGACCATCATAGTAGAAAAAGTCTATTAATGAACCGAGTTCACTCCTCATTCCAGCCCTGTATTGTTGAACTCGATTTACTTTCCATTCTAGTCATGTATATCTCATGAGATATAAATCCTTACCCAATTCATTGGAGGGAGATATTGGTCCCACCCATCTCATAGTGAAACCATTTTGACGTGTTCCACAAAAATATAAAAACATTCACAATAGCATAACACAAGAAATAAAATGGGTTTCTTAAACATCATTCCATCAAAATTGATATAAAAAAATGTATTTTCTAAATAAAAACAATAAAATCATAGTAATAATAAGATTATAAATATAACCCTATTTAAAGAGTGTCATCTTAGATGGAAAATAATTTTGTGAAAACACTTGAAATTAATTCTTGAGGAAAATATCATTTCTTCTTTAAAAATGTTTTCCTTCTTCAAAATGCCACAAAATTTTAGAAGAAATATTTTTATGTAAAAATAAACTTGTAATATTTTATGGGAAGCTTCAAGGAAATAATTTATTCTGAAATCATAAAAATTATTTCATGTCTTACAAGTTAATAAAAACATTCTTCTCGTACTTTTTTTGGAAAAGTCAAAATGTACCTCTTACTGAAAACGACAAAAGATTCCATTCATACTGTTTAGTAAAAATTTACCAACAGGTAAAATTGACATTAAAAAATTATAGAAGGATATAAAAAATATTTTTAAATACATATTTAGGAAACATGGACATGGATGATCAATATACCCTAGTAAATACTTATTAATAAACAATCTTTGATAAAAACAAGATTTGAATATTATCCCTTACCTTAGGTCGGATATCCTTCGTATGTATCCGAACCTCCTGTATAATGATTTAAATAATTTTATTAAATTATTATAGAATAATAATAATTTTTATTATATCATATATGATTATATAATCATCCTTTTGTTAGTAATATTTCATTGTCACACATTATTCAAATATTGACTGTTTTATGTTCTTGTGCAAGATTAGTCGAATAAGTTCATGTTCCACTTCTTATGTTATAGTTAAATAATTTACATAATCATATTAGTATAATATATATCATATTTTTTCATTAAATTAATGCATATAATTATGGTTTAATTAATATCATGTAGAATGAATCGCATTGCATTGTGGAGACGATAGGCCATACGTACTCACGTGCGATGATATCATTCCTAGAATTATTGAATGGTATTGTAGTGAATGGTGTATAATTTTTCATAACTAGTAAAATGTTATAATAATCATATTTAGTTATTATTTCAATCATTATACCCATCCAAGTAATGTGGCAGTGAAAAATAGATTACACCACTGCGTGGAAATGGTAAGTCATACATACAAACGCGCGATGATTTCATTTTTCGTAGGATGGATAGAAGTTGAAATATGGTTGTTTAATATTTATAATAACATATAATTATATTAGTGACATTTTTTTATTTCTTTATACTGATAAAAATACTGAATAAGAAGTAGAAGAAGAAATAAGTTCGAAGGAATCGGTAGAAGAGATTACCTCTTCCTCAACGCACTTCCTCTAAATCTATTCATAGAAAACTAGAGTTAGTCTTTGAAGATGACCAGAAACTCTATAATAAAAATAAGAATGTTGAGAAGTAAAAAGGTAAAGGTATGGAAAAGAATTAAGTCTCAGAATTAAGTGAATATACGAGGGAGGAGGTTCCCTTTTATAATTGAAATGAGGGGCACTTTTGGAAACTTCATAAATAATAATTTATAATTAAATAAAACCCAACCCAAAAACCCAAAAATGGACCCATTTATAAGATGAGATGAGATAGGTTTTAATAACATAAACCAATAAATTTTGGACAAGTTGATTTGTCAATTTAAACCATATCTTTTTAATTGACACTTTGTTATTCTATTTAATTTTATTCATGGTGATAAAATTCTAAATATTTAATGGTTATAAATATTTACTTATATGGTGTTAATTGAACAAAAATAGATATTTTATTACATTTTAGATCTTATAATAATAATTTGGTAATTTGGAAATATTTTTTTGATTTTTAAATAATTTAATAAAATTTTATTTTTATAATATATCAATAGTGTCAATTTTGACACTGTTCATTTATTTGACTTTAAAAAAAATACACACAGTAGATAAAGTCGAACCAAAATATTAAATACACTCTTAACATGTCATAGTAACCTATAAAATTTTTGGATCACATTAATTAGTTCATATTTTATTTATTGTAATATTTTTAAAACCATTTATTTGATATTTCTATTAATAAAATAATTTCCACATCACAATTATTTCATCATTAATAGTAATTATTTAATCTCTAAAAATTATAAATAAATTTATATGATGTAGGTAACTCCTTTATATTTCAAGAGAATATCTATAGTCTATATTATCTCATAGGTATTTATATCTTAAAATTAATATACTTATTTAAAATGAGATTGTGATATTTTATCACATTGATTAGTTTTTTTTATATTCATGTCATATTCATAGGTAAGTGGTTGTCAAGTGATTCCATTTCAAAAAATAGATGATAAGGGTAGAATGTTGTCATCCAATACAATTTTTACCGGTGTTAAGATAATTTAATATTATTATTTTTACCTTTAATTATGTGATTCACTTTTAACCATGGTAATAAAAATAATTACCAAAGTTACTACTCATAATGCCCAAAAATAAAAGTAGCCTATTAAAATAATTTAAACCCAATGATTCCATATATGGATTCCATTTTTAAAAATTCAAAACACATAAGTTTCATTAATTAATTTATAATTAATATTATAATATAACATTATAAATTATCTCAATGAAAAATGCTTTTTTCACTTAAAATTTAGTGTGTTTTTACTATTTATCAAAACATGAATGTTATCAAAAAATATCAAAAATTAAACCAAATTAAATTTATATATCTCACTTTAAAAGAAGATGTTTATCTTTTCAAATAAAAATTATTAATGTGTTATAATCTTAATTTTAAAGGGATTCTCCATTAAAAGGCGTATGATTACCTTTTAAAAAAACTAGGTTTTTATATGACAAATAGGGTTTATTCACACCCTATGATTAAAATATTCATTGGATTAATAAAAATATTTTATTAAATATATAACATATATATCTCATTAATTTAATTACCAAGATAAATTCACTCAAAAATAAAAATTTATATTTTATATTTTTCATAAATAATTGATAGCCAAAGAATTCACAATGCATTTTCATAAGTTAGTTATAATTATTCCTGCTAACCTAACAGATAGGATATAACAGTAATTTTATACTAAGAGAGTATTACAATTCATTTAAACACATGATTGTGTACAATGCAAGTTGCTGAAGAATAAAAAATTATTTAAAGAAATTTTTTCATAAAAAACATTCGGGTGTTACATTATACCCCCCTTAAACTGGGTTTCACCCACGGAATTTGTCACTTAGAAACAAACAAATGAGGATGCCTCTCCCTCATTATATTCTCAAGTTCCCATGTAGATTATTCAAATTGGTGTTTCCTCCATAAAACTTTAACTTAGTGAGTAGTCTTGTTTTGTCGAACTTTTTCACTACGATCCAGAATCTCAATCGGTTGTTCTTCATAAGAAAGATCTCACTCCAGAAGTTTGAATTTAGAGATTAGTACATCTGAAGGATCGGTATGTACTTTCTCAGGAGAGATACGTGGAACACATCATGAAGTTGAGAGTTATTCGGTGGAAGCACCAATCGGTAAGCTACCTTCCCAACACAATCCGGATTTTAAAAGGACCGATATACTGAGGGCTCAACTTGCCCTTATTTCCAAATATCATTACTATATTGTAAGGAGATATTCGTAGAAACACCTTATCACCCACTTTAAACTCCTGGTATTTCTTCAGTTTTCAGTATAACTTTTCTTTCAACTAAGAGCTGCTCTAATGTTTTGTTAAAAAGATCTGACCTTTTCTGCCATTTCATCAACAAGATCAGGTCCTAATAGCTTTCTTTCCCCAATTTTATCCCAGAAAGTTGAAGTTCTTAACTTCTTTCCATAGAGGGCTTTATAAGGAGCCATCTGAATACTAGATAGAAAGCTATCATTGTAAGAAAATTTCACCAATGGTAGGTTTCGATCCCAAACACCATTGAAATCCAAAGAGAAAGATCTCAACATGTATTTCAGAGTTTGAATTGTCCTCTTAGAATGATTGTCATTCTAAGGATGATAAGCAATGATGAAACTTTTCACTGTATCCAGATAATGCTGCAAACTTCGCCAGAACTTTGAGGTAAACCAAGGATCCTGATCAGATATAATGGAAAGTGGTACTCCATGCAATCTTACCACTTCCTTTACATATATCATATCAAATTGATCAATAGAGAAATCTTCTCTAATAACAATGAAGTGTGCCTACTTTGTAAGGTGATAAACTAAAACCCATATATAATTATGGCCTTTAGATGTTTTGGGAAGTCCAATAACAAATTCCATAGTGATGTTTTCCCATTTCCATTCTGGTATAGGTAATGGTTGTAACATCCACTTAGAATTCTATATCTCAACCTTAACTTACTGAAAACCAAGCACCGAGAGACATATTCAGCAATATATCTTTTCATGCCATCCCACCCGATATACTCTTTCATATCCCTATACATATTTGTGCTTCTAGGATGAATAGAAAATGAAGAACTATGAGCCTCATCCAACATATTTTTCATTAATTATTGTTTTAGAGGAATAAAAATGGGGTTCCTAAACATTATTATTTCGTCACAATCCAGGTTGAATTCGGGAACATTTCTCACCTTATTTTGTAGCTCTTCATATTCCTTTTACGCCACCTTAATTTTCACTTATATAGATTGATGAACATTCATTAGAGAAAGATAATATTTCTCCCCTTCCATTAAACTTTCATGATCCATCCTTTTCAACTCAATAAATATTTGATCTTTCATGATCCTCATCATGGTTAAGCTAGCATGGTGTTTTCAACTCAAAGCATCTGCCACCTTGTTCACTTTCCTTGGGTGGTAATGTATTGACCAGTCGTAATCTTTAATCCACTCTAACCATCCTCTTTGGCATATATTCATCTTCTTTTGTCTGAAAATATACTTTAAACTTTTATGACCAGTATAAATATCACACCTTTCACAATAAAGATAATTCCTACATATCTTTAATGCAAAGATTACCGCAACTAACTCTAACTCATGAGTTGAGTAATTTTGCTCATGAATTTTTTACTACCGTGAGGCATAAATTATCACCATATCATTTTTCATGAGAACACATCACATGCCCTTCTTGGATGCATCACTATATATCAAAAACCTCTATCCACTAAAAGGTAGTGTGAGCACATAACCTTATTCTTAGATCATTGAAATTCTCTTGAAATTCCTCCGTCTAAATGAACTTAACTCCTTTCCGAGTCAACTTGGTGAGTGGATTAGATAGTTGTGAAAAGTATTTCACAAAAAATTGATAATATCCAGCCAAACCAAGAAAACTTTGGATCTCAATAACTATTTTTGGCATAAAGTTTCTCCTTTATTAGGGTGTTAAATACAATTCTCAAGTGATATTCATGTTTTTTATTACTCTTTCAATAAACAATAATATTTTCTATAAAGACTACCACAAACTGATCAAGATAGTCTCTAAAGACTCTATTAATTAGATCTATGAATATAGTGGAGGCATTAGTAAGACCAAAAGGCATCACTATAAATTCATAGTGTCCATACCTTGTACAGAATGTCGTATTGGTATATCCTCATTTTTGACCCTTAATAGATGATATCTTGAATGAAGATGAATCTTGGAAAAGTATTGCGCTCTGAATAGTTGGTCAAATAAGTCATCAATACTAGAAATATGATATTTTTTATTGATTGTGATCTTGTTAAGTTCTCAATAATCAATACAGAGTCTCATTGATACATATTTCTTATTAACAAATAGAATAGGTTCTCTCCAAGGTGACACACTAGGGAATATAAATCCCTTATCAAGATTCTATTGGAGTTGCTTCTTTAATTCATGAAACTCAATTTGGGACACTATATAATGTTTCTTTGAAATAGGCATAGCATCCGGTATGAGTTGTATTAAAAACTCAACTTTTGGAATTAGTGGAAGACCTAGAAATTCCTCTAGAAAGACATCATCAAACTCTTGTATAATGGGTGTATTCATAATCATGAGTTTATCCCCAACCATTTGAGATAAATAACCTTCATTTATAGTGATCAAGACCCCTATGATGGAATAAATTTCTATTGGAAGGTTCTATTCATTATTGCATCGACATATGATCATAGATTAATCTGGAATATGAAATGTGACTTCCCTTCCTTGGAAATTGATATGAGATCCATATAGAGAAAGCCAATCAATGCCAAGAATCACATCAAATTCCACTATAGGAAGGATTAAAATAATTTTAGGAAGTACTTTCCCACAAACTTCAATCAGAGAAGAATTAAAAACATTTGATTTGACCGTTGTGCCGTTAGGAGTTTTGACACCTAACTCAACATTTAATTGTTGAGGTAATATGATGATACCATTACAAAATTCTTCAGAAATAAATGATTGGTTAGATAAAGAATCAAAAAAAACATTTTCTACTTTAGAGTGAATAGTAAGTGTACCTTTCACAACTTCATTATCGTACTCCACTTTGACGATAGTGATTTCATGTGACTTTCCTTTGTCTTTGGACATAAGAGTTTGTTGATGTCGATCATCAGCAATAACCATTTAATTAGGGAATTGATTGTCATAATACCTCATTTCCTTGCACTTGTTACAATAAAGTGTGGGGGGTTTATTCTGTGTAGCCTTTTCTTTGTTCTCATTAATATATATATTTTTCCTATTACTTCAGCATTCAACTACCTGATGACCATCTTTTCTAGAATTAAAACATTTACTATTCCCATTAAGACAATTCCCTCCCTGTTTATTTCCACATATTGAGCATAATGGAAAACTTGTCTTCTTTTTAGTGCGGTCTTTATATTTTCCTTTGAATTCCATTTTTATCTTCTCATCAAACCTATATGACTGATGGGTTACTCTAATATCTATCTCATCCTTAATAGCACATCGAACAATTTCCACATAACTTTTGAAGTCCCTTTTGGATAATGCCCTTCTGATACTTCAATTTAAGCTACTAAAGAATCGATCAATTTTACTCTGAAGTTGGATAATAATTCCAGAAGCATACCTTGAAAGTCTTGTAAAATTTTCTTCATATGTACCAATAGTTTCATCATCCTTTTGCTCATGTTAAAGGCACTAATTCCCCATCTTTATTCAAAGAATACTAGGAAAGTACTTATTGAAAAATAATTTCTTGAACTTTTCCCATTCCATGGACTCAATTTCATCTCTTTGCCTTGTATTATTAATAATATTCTACTATGGATCAGCTTCACCTTCCAAATGATATACTGCTAAGATGAATTTATCATGTTTAGAAAATTATAGAACTGAAAATATCTTTCTAGTGGTATTGATCCATTTTCATCCATTAAAGGATCAGAAGACCTGCTGAATGAAGGTGGACACTGTCTCATGAATGATTCAAAATAATTTTTCTCCGTCCTTTGCTTGTTTGGAAGCCCTGCATGATTCGTAGATTTAGAAATTTGTGTGATCATGGATTCAAGATTTTTCATTCTAGTTCATATAACATTTGGTTGCTCAGGGAAAAAATCATTACATTTCCCGTTGCATTCAGCATTTAAACGGTTCCTTCGGGTTCCATCCATTGACTAAAACCAAGAAGCATAGTGTGAGAAACACTAATCATAATGAGAAAACCACATAATTCAAGAATAAAATTTCAATTTAGGAAACTTTTGGTTTTATCCTAGGTTATTCATCAGGAACTCTAAATCACTAGGATATGAATGTAACCTGTACTTAGACATATCCTTAGGGTTCTTTCTAAGGTTCTCTGATCCTAATTTCCAAAGGTTAACTATAACTTTTCTTTGAGACCAAATATAATGTTTGATACATTTTATATATATATATTACATCAGCATTTAAGAATATTTATTACATAACATAACAAAAACCACACCAAGAGCTTATAGGTTTAGTATCTCTGGAAACAGGGAAACAAGGACAATTAGTTCATAAAACATCGACATTGTCTCCCACTTACTTCTTCATAACTAGAATTTTTTTACATATCTTACTAAATAAAATTAACAATGAACTAGTTAAAATAAACATATGAAATCGTGAGCTCAAACTCTCAATAAGGTTAAACAAGGAAAATATCAATCATATCATAATCATAAGAACATAACATTTGAAAATCTTATCCTTCATATAAAAGATCATAATATCTTGTTATTAGATAAATCATAAAAGTGGAATGTAATCCCAATAGTCATAGCATAAGACATCAAATTTTGTGTCATACACACATAATCATAGAAAATCGTTTCATATTAGTCAAGTCTTATGGCCTAGACCATCATAACAGACAAAGTCCATTACTTAACCGAGTTCACTCCACGTTCCATCCCTGTATTACTAAAATGAATTTACTTTTTGTTCCAATCTTATCCATATCATGAGATATAAATCTTTACCCAATTAATTGTTGGTAGATATAGGGTCACCCATCTCATAATGAAACCATTCTTATGTGTTCCAAAAAAACATAAAAACATTCACCATAGCATAACCCATGAAATAAAATAGGTTTCTTAAACATAATTCCATCATAATTGATATAAAAAATGGATTTTATAAAAATCACACAATAAAATAATAGTAATAATAGGGTTATAAATATAACCCTATTTAAATAGTGTCATCATAGATGGAAATTAATTTTGAGAAAACACTTGAAATTAATTCCTTAGGAAAATATCCTTTCTTCTTCAAAAACGTTTTCCTTCCTCAAAATGCCCAAAAAATTTAGAAGAAATCATTTTATGTGAAAATAACCTTGTATGTTTTTAGGTGAATCTTCAAAGAAACAATACATTAATAAATCATAAAAATTAATTCATGTAGTGCAAGTTAAAGAAACATTCTTCTCATACCTTTACCAGAAAAGTCAAAAAGTACCTCGTACCAAAAATGGCTAAAGATTACATTTATATTGTTTAGTAAAAAATTTATAAAATGTAAAATTGAATTTAAGCAATTATAGAAGGATATAAAGAATATTTTTAAATAAATATTTAGGAAACATGGATGTGTATGGTCAATACACCCCAGTAAATACTTTTGAATAAACAATCTCAGACAAAAATGAGATTTGAAAAGTTCACCCTCACCTTAGGTCTGATATCCTTCATATGTATCTGAATCTCCTATATAATGATTTAAATAATGTTATTGACTTATTCTAGAATCATAATACATTTTATGATATCATATATGATTATATTATCATGTTTTTGTTAGTAACATTTCATTGTCACTCGTTATTCAAATATTGACTGCTTTATGTTATTATGCAAGATTTGTCGGATATGTTCATGTTACACTTCTTATGTTATAGTTAAATCATTTACTGAATGATACTAGTATAATATATGTCATATTTATTCATTGAATTTATTCACATAATAATTGTTTAATGAATATCATGTATAGTGAATCACATCGCATCATGGATACCGTAGGTCGTACGCACGCACGAGCGATGATATCATTCCAAAACTTATTGAATGGTATTGAAGTGAATGGTGTATGAAATTTTAAAATTATTATAATGTTATAATAATTATTTATAGTTATTATTTCAATCATTATATCTATCCAAGTAAGGTGGTGTTGAAAAACAGGTTACACCATGGCATGGAGATGGTAAGCCGAACGTACGCACAGACAGTGATTTCATTTTGTGTAGGATAGATATAAGGTTAAATATGGTTTTTTCATATTTATAGTAAAATATCAGTATATGATTGATACTGATTTTATTAATTTATAATGAAACAACTAATAAAGATGATGTATAAAAAGAAATAAGTTTGAAAGAATCTGTAGAAGAGATCACCTCTTCCTCGACGTACTTCCTCTAAATCTCTTCTTAGAGCACTAGAGTTGGACTTTGAAGATGACCAAGACCTCTAGAATGAAAATAGGGAAGTTCCTAAGGATAAAGGGTAAGATATGGACGAGATTGAAGTCTCAAAATGAATTTAATAGGTGAGGGAGGAAGTTCCCTTTTATAATTGAGGTGAGGGGCACTTTTAGAAACTCCATAAATAATAATTTATGATAAATAAAAACCTTACCCAAAGACCTCAAAAATGTCTCAATTTAGAATATGAGATGGGATAGGGTTGTAATATCATAAACCCAAAAAAAAATTACAAGTTATTTTGTCAATTTATACCATATCTTTTTAATTGATACTTAGTTATTCTATTTAATTTTAATTGTGGTAATAACATTGTAAATATTTAATGGTTATAAATATTTACATATATGGTGTTAATTGACCACAAATGGATATTTTATGACATTTTTTTATCTTATAATTCTCAATTTTTAATTTTTAAATATTTTTATGTTTTTTAAATAATTTAATAAAATGTTATTTTTGTAAAATATCAATAGTGTCAATTTTGACACTATTCATTTATTTGACTTTTAAAAAAAATACACACAGAAGTTAAATTAGAACCAAAATATTAAATACACTCCTAACATATCATAGTAACCTAGAAAATTCATGGATCACATTAATTACTTCATATGATATTTATTTTAACATTTAAAAAAATATTTTATGTTTTTTACTAATAAAATAATTTCTACATCACAATTGTGTCATAATTAATGGTAAATATTTAATCACTAAAAATTATAAATAAATTTCAATGATGTATGTAATTATTTTATATTTCTATATACTATCTATAATAGATATTATCTCATATTTATCCATATATTAAAATTAATATACTTATATAAAATAATATTGTGATATTTTGTCACATTCATTAGTGTTTATTTTATTCATGTCATATTCATAAATAAGTGGACATAAAGTGATTCAATTTCGAAAAAATAGATTATAAGGATTGAATTTAGTCAAACAATAGTATTTTTTACAGGTGTTAAGGTAATTTTATAATATTATTTTTTCTTTTAATCACCTGATTTACCTTTAACCATGGTAATAAAAATAGTTACCAAAGTTACTATTCATACTGACCAAAAATAAAACTATCCTATTAAAATAATTTGGACCTAATGATTATAAATATGGATTCCATTTAAAAAAAATTTAAAATACATAATTTTCAGTAATAAATTTAAAATTAATCCCGTTGTCGGAATCAGAGAACATGTTTCTTTAAAAGTTACAACATTGCAAAAGATTGAAATGTTTTAACATATGAAATCAATGTAAAATTAATTCTAATTACATACATTATATTTATTCATAAAAATATATTCTATTTATACTTTAAAACCCTTCAATATTATAATTTTACCATATAAATTATCTCTATGAAAATGAATGTTTTCACTTAAAATTTAGTGTCTTTTTACTATTCAACAAAACTTGAATATTATCATAAAATATCATAAATTCAACCAAACTAAATTTTTATAACCCAATTTAAATGTACATGTTTATGTTGTCATATAAAAATTATTAATGTGTTAGAATATTAATTTAAAATAGGTTCACCATTCAAAGGCGTAAGATTACCCTTTTTTAAAAAAGTAGGTTTTCATACAATAAGTAGGGTTTATTAACACCCTATGATTAAAATATCCATTGGATGAATAAAAATTATTTATTAATTATATAACATATATATCTAAATTATTTCATTACCAATAGTAATTCACTAAAAAATACAAATATATAATTTATATTTTCATAAATAATTTATAGCCAAAGAATTCATAGTGCATTATCATAAGTTATAATTATTCACGCTAACCTAATAGATAGACTATAACAGTAATTTTATTATAAGGGAATCTCACAGTTCATTTAAACTCGTGATTGAATGCAACATAAGCTACAAAATAATAACAAATTATTTAAAGAAAATTTTTCATAATTAACATTTGGTTGTTACATTATACAACCCATTAAACTAATTTTTTCCCTCGAAATTCATCACTTGGAAATAAATAGATGAGGATACCTCTCGCTCATCATATTCTCAGGTTCCCATATAACTTCTTCATATTTATGGTTACTCCATAAAACTTTAACCAAGAGAGTTGTCTTGTTTTGTAGATCTTTTTTTCTATGATCCATAATCTCCATCGGTTGTCATTTATAAGAAAGATCTTACTCTAGTAGTACGGCTTTTGAGATTAGTATATGTGAAAGATCGAGTATGTACTTTCTCAATAGTGATATTTGGAACACATCATGAACTTGACAGAGATTTAGTGGAAGCGCCAATCAGTAATCTATCTTCCCAACATGTTCATGAATTTCAAAAGGACCGATATACCTAGGGATCAGATTTCCCTTATTTCCAAATCTCATTACTCCCTTCCAAGGAGAAATTTGTAGAAACACCTTATCACCAACTTCAAACTATAGGCCTTTTTTATTTTGATCATAACTTTTTTTGACTCTGAGCTTCTCTTATATGTTGATGAATATATCTGACCTTTTCTACCATCTCATCAACAATATCAGGTTCTAATAGCTTTATTTCCCCAACTTCATCCTAGCAAGTTAGTGTTATTAAATTCTTTCCATAGAGGGCTTCATAAAAAGCCATCTGAATATTGGAGAGAAAGCTATTATTGTAAGAAAATTCCACCAATGGTAGGTGTGGATCCCAACCACCTTTTAAATCCAATGAAAAAGATCTCAACTTTTCTTCTAGATTTTGAATTGCCCTCTTCCACTGACAGTCTATCTGATAATGATAAGTAGTGCTGAAACTTAAATCTATATCCAAAGCATGCTGAAGACTTCACTAAAATTTGAGGTAAACCTTGGATCCTGATCAGATCTAAAGAAAAGTGGTACTCCATGAAATATTACCACTTCTTTTACATATATCCTAGTAAGCTGATCAAGAGAGAAATCATATCTAATAAGAATGAAGTGTGCTGAATTCGTAAGGTTGTCAACTATAACCCATATATCATTGTGGAATTTAGATGTTTTTGGAAGTCCAAAAACAAAGTCCATAGTGATGTTTTCCCATTTCCATTCTGGTATGGGTAATGATTGTAACATCAACTTAGACTTCTATCTCTCAACATTAATTTTCTAAAAAACCAAGCACCGAGAGACAAATTTAGCTGCATCTCTTTTCATTCCATCCCACAAAAAAACTCTTTCAAGTTCTTGTACATCTTTGTGATTCCAGGATTAATAGAGAATGAAGAACTATGAGCCTCATCCAAAATATCCTTTTTTAATTCTTGTATGGGAGGAATAAAAATGTGGTTCTTGAACATTATTATTCCATCACAATCTAAGTTGAATTTAGAAACATTTCTCACCTTCTTTTGTAGATCTACATCTTCCCTCTGCACCTCTTTAATATTCACTTGTATAGATTGATGAAAATTCATTTGAGAAAGATAAGATTTCTCAATTACATTAAAATTTCAAGATCTGTCTTTTACAAATAGATAAATATTGGATATCTCATGATCCTCATCTTTGATAAGCTAGCATGGCCTTTTTTACTCAAATCATCTTCCACCTTGTTCGCTTTCCTAGGGTGGTAATTTATTGAGAAGTCATATTCTTTAATCAACTCGAACCAAATTTTTTGGTTCATATTCCGCTTCTTTTGTGTGAAAATATATTTTCAGCTTTTATGATCATTATAAATATCACACCTTTCACCATAAATATAATGACTCCATATATTTAATGAAAATATTAACACAGCTAACTCCAAATCATGAGTTGGGTAATTTTGATCATGAATTTTCAAATGTCCTGATTCATAAGATATCACCATATCATTTTTCATGAGAACACATCCCATCCTCTTCTTGGATGCATCACTGTAGATCACAAACCATTCTCCACTACAAGGAAGTGTGAGCACAGTTGCACTAGATGACCTTCTTTTTATCCCTTTGAAATTCTCTTAACATTCCTACATCCAAACAAACATAACTCCTTTCCGAGTCAACTTGGTGGGTGTATTAGATAATCATGAAAAATCTTTCACAAAACATCAATAATATCTAGCCAAACAATGAGAACCTTGGATCTCAGTTACCGTTATTGGTATCAACCATCATTCAATAAACTTTATTTTTTCAAGATTAATAGATATCCCCTCTATTGAGGTTATGTGACCCAGAAATGAAACTTTCTAAATCCAAAATTCACACTTGGTAAATTTGGAGAAAATATTATCCTTTCTCAGGGTCTTCATTACAATTCTCAAGTGATCCTTATGTTTTTACTTTCTCTTTGAAGAGACAAGAATATCTTCTATAAAGACTACCACAAACTGATCAAGATAGTCTCTAAAGACTCTATTCATTAGATAAATGAAGATAGATGAGGAATCAGTAAGATAAAAAGGAATAACTATAAATTTATAGTGTCTATACCTTGTACAAAATGTCAGCCTTGGTATATCCTCATTTTTGACCCTTAATTGATGACATCATGAATGAAGATCAATCTTGTAAAATTATTGAGTGCTGCATATTTTTTCAAATAAGTCATCAATGGGGGGAAGAGTATATTTTTTATTAATAGAGATATTGTTATGTTTTGAACAATAAATATAGATTCTCATTGATATATCTTTATTCTTAACAAATTGAACAGGTTCTCCCAAAGGTGACACACTAGGGTATATGAATCCCTTATCAAGATTCTCTTGGAGTTGCTTCTTCAATTACTAAAACTCAATTAAAGCCATTCTATATGGTGTCTTTCAAATAGGCATAGAAACCATTAAGAGTTCTATTAAAACTGAAACTTTTCAATTTGGTATAAGACATAGAAATTCCTCTAGAAAGACATCATCAAACTCCCGTACAATGGGTGTATTATTAATCTTGAGTTTCTATAAAGTCTCATAATTTTCTATTTATTATTTTTAAATATTATATGGAATTATTTTGAGACTGGGCGTGAAGACGGCACATCATTCCGAGTTCCGGCGAGCCCGGAATGGTCGTTTGAACTTTTTTTAGTTAAGTGAGTTGGCACTTGTGCTCGGTTGTGACAATTTCTAAACGGATTCCCAGATTAAAAATCTGAGGGGCCCATTGCATCAAGGATGAGGACTTTACCTATGAATGAGCCTAACCTCGACCAGTGCGGGTCGAGGGAAAAAGTTAATTTTTCAGACATTTTTAGGAAAATAAAAATAAAATAAATTGTTAAATGTTTATTTTGTTTTTATGAAAACGTTCGCCACAGCGCAACGATGGGACATCTGTTTCCTAAATTATTGAGGTGTCATTAATGACTCAAAAATGGCAAGTTGACATCATTTTTATTGCTGTGTAATTAAATGCCAACATGTTTCCCTTTTTAAAGGGTTGAACAATTGTTAATCGTTGGCGACATTTGAGTGGAACCTCTGCCGAATCCGCGGCGCGTGGGAGCAAACTCTCAATAATGAATGAAGACGAATTGAAGTCGAGAATCACTATGCCAATAGTGTTGAAGGATCTCGATGACAACATCAGCATGGTGCCTTCGTCAATGATCGATCCTTTCGAAAGGTAGGGGTTGTTATTTCAATTTCTTTTCCCCGTATTTGAGTTTAAACGAGGAACGTGAATCAACCACGATCAAGTTGATCCGCGGATTCGTACATTCTTGCGGGAGGGATTTTCTTTGGGAAGATTATGGAGAATTGATTCATGATTTATGTTGTTGTTGATTCTTACTCTATTTAAGCCTGTTAATGGGAGCGGATCAACGCCGTGACGAACGGCGGCGAAGGTTCGTTCCTCAATTTGTTTATTTGGATTTCTTCCACCTTCTTTCCTCGCACGTTCTTCACGTTCTTCATGGGGTGACGCACAACAGATCGTTGCGTATCCGTTTTATGATGGAACGATCCCAAAACGAAGGTTCGACATCACAACGACCTTGTGGAGGTGTGGCGACGATGGCGGAAGATGAATCGGACCGGATCAGAAAGAGCGTTCTTCGAGCGTTCTTCATATGGGAAGATCAGAACACATTTTTGAAGCCTACCAGAGGTCTAAAAACACTGGAAGTGGCTTCATGGTGATGGGGTGACAAAAACCTGAGAGTTTTATGGTGATCAGATGACCGGATAGATGTTTGGGGCACCACGGGAGGCGCGACGGCAGAGGTCCGTGTTTCTTTAAATTTCCAGAATACACGGCGTGTACTTCTGAAGAACACGCCTTGCAGTACTGGTAGTGGATAGGGTTTTGGGGGCTAGAGAGAAATCACACAGCATGTGACCTCAGTCACACAGTTTGTGGGACTTTTCTCGAAGCTCGGCATGTACTTTGGGTAGTACACGGACATGGGATGATCAACACGGCTTCAGGCGGCACGACGTGTACAGCTTGGCAGAGGCGGCGACGCGGAGCTCGGTGTCTATCCTGGGGATACACGGACACGGGAAGGAGTACATGACCGTGTACTCCATCACACGGCCAGGCAAGGCCAGTTACACGGGTCACCCCGTGTGCCGATTACACGGGTTGGAGTACACAGGTTGATGACAGTGTACGGGCACATAGCCAGAGTACATAGAGCCTACCCCAGTTACCCAGACACAGCGTGTACAACGTACTACATGCCGTGTACTTATTTTTTCCAAAACGACCAGCCTCCCGACATGGGACGTTGTACACGGGCTATACCCAGGGTTAGAAAACACGGTGTGTATCCTTTCTACACACTGTGTACTTTTTGGAAAACAACATGGTCCTCTTATTCTCTGTATCCTAGACATATTTCTTTTGGGTTAGTGCCCCTTCTTCTTATTCCCCTAAAGGTCAGGCATCATTCCCTCATGCAGGATTATGATCCCTTCAGTCAGACTTTTGGTGATAGAGTCGGCATCCCTCCGAGAGGCACGAAGTGAGATCCTCTATCCATTCCAGACCCTAGGCAGAGTCAGGCATCAACATGACCAACTCTACAGGGTGTTGATCCTCTACCTAGCAGTTGAATTCCGGATGAGTCGCGGTATCCTCCATGGCCCTGGCAGTGATCCTCATCTATGTATCGAGATCTTTCCCACTCAGGAGTGTGTCTCTCGTAATGAGTGTAGCTACCTCTCTTGAAGGTTCCTGACAAACATCACTTCTCGGATGGACGTCATCAGAGCTATAAGACTCGTGGAGTATGTTCTCCCAAAATGAGTGCATCACAGAATCTTTGAACAGAATCCCTTACAGGGGTATGCAGTTGTGTGACTTGTCTCTAGACCATGGGTCTGGGTTTTGAGTATATCTGGTTTGTTCTATATGTTCTATAGACATATACTATGCATAGCTTACTGTACCTTTACTTTGTGTACTGCTTTGTGTTTTTTTGGGTCATCTACTGAGTATTGTTAGACTCACCCCTACACAATCTTTGCCTACACGTATGGTGTCTTGTGCAGACAAGAAACCTTTTGACATAGTCCAGGGAGGACCAGGACAGGACTGAGCTTTCTGAGTTCCCTACAGGCCGAGGTGTTCCTACAGCTACGAGCGGCAGTCCCAGTACCTTTTTGTGCTTACAGGTTGGACTTTTCAGTTTTCAGACTCTTGTTTTTGGTGGGCTTGTATTCTGGCTCAGTCTACTTTTACAGTACTCTACCTTTCGTCGTACTCTATTGGTTGGGATTAGTTGTATGCATGCATTCTTTTGCCCCTTAGTGTTTTACATTTCAGAATTTATGGGCTTGAGTATGTGTGTGTGTGTACAGGTACTTAGGCAATGCCTCCCATGTTAGTGATATTCATACTCAGTGCTAGTCACCAGCCCCTATCCTATCGGAGGCGGGCTTGGGGAGTCATGGAGCGGGCCCCACTGGGATGGGTCATGACAGTTTCTCCCCAACCATTTGAGATAAATAACCTTCATTTATATGATTCAAGACCTATAAGATGGATGAAATATTTACAGGAAAGTTATATTCATGATTGCATTCATAGTTGATCATATATTGATCTGAAATATGAACTGTGACTTCCCTTACTTGGAAATTGATATAAGATCCATATAGAGAAAGCTAATCCAATCCAAGAATCACAAAAAATTCCACTATAGGAAAGATAACAAGATTTGCAGGAATTACTTTCCCAAAAACTAAAATCGGAGAAGAATTATAAACTTTTGATGTGAGCATTGTGTCATTAAGAGTTTTCACAGCTAACTTAGCATCTAATTGTTGAGATAATACTGTGATACCCTTAGAAAATGCTTTAGAAATAAAAGAGTGGGTGGATCCAGAATCAAATAAAACATTTTCTACATTATAGTGGATGGTAAGTGTACCTTTCACCACTTCATTGTCATACTCCACATTTTCGATAGTGATTTCATGTGGCTTTACATTATCTTTGGACTTAAGTGTTTATTGATGTTGATAATCATCAATAACCCTTGTACTAGGGAATTGATTTTCATAATGCCCCATTTCCTTGAAATTGAAACATTGAAGTGTATGAGGTGAATTTTGTGTATCCTTTTCTTTGTTTGCATTTTCAGACATATTTTTCTCATCACTTTGGTATTAAAATGCTTGATAACCTTCTTTTCCACACTTAAACATTTAATAGTCCCTTTATTACAATTCTCTCTATGTTTCTTTCCACACATTGAGAATAAGGGAAAACTCATATTATTTTAGTGTGGTCTTTAGATTTTCCTTTTAATTCCATTTTCTCTTCTTATCAAACCCATATGACTGAGCGGTTTCTCCAATATCCATATCAACCTTGATAGAAAATTAAAAATTTCTTTGTAGCTTTTGAAGTCCCTTATGGATAATGCCCTTCAGAGACTTGGTTTTAAGCCACTAAATAATTGACCAATTTTACTCTCAGGTTTGATAATAATTCAAGAAGCGTACCTCGGAAGTCTTGTAAAATTTTCTTCTTAGGTACCAAAAAAATCATCATCCTTTTTCTTATATTCAAGGAACTTCTTATCCATATTTATTAAAATAATACGAGGAAATTACTTATTGAAATATAAGTTCTTGAACTCATCCCATTCCATGGAATCAATTTCATCTCTTTGCCTCATATTATTTATAAGATTACACTATGGATCAGCTTCACCTTCTAAATGGTATACTGCTAACATGAATTTATCATGTTCAAAACATTGTAGAATTGAAAATATCTTTTCAGAGTTACTGATCCATTGTTCATCCACTAAAGGATCATAAGACCCGTTGAATGAAGGTGGACGCTGCCTCGTGAAGTATTCAATAGAATGTTGATCATTCCTTTTCTCATTTGGAAGTATTTTATGATTCATAGATTGAGAAATTCGTGTTATCATGGAAACATGATTTCTCATTCCATCCCCCATAACATTTTGTTTCCTAGAGGTATAATCTTTTCATTGATCGTTTCATTCAACATTAACATGGTTCCTTCGGGTTCCATCCATTGATTAAAACAAAGAAGCATAGTGCGGGCAACACTAATCATAATGGGAAAACCACAAAATTCAGTAATAGAATTTCAATTTAGGTCACTTAAGGTTTTATCCTAGGTTATTCATGAACATATCTAAAACACTATGATAGGATTGTAACCTATACTTAGACATATCCTCGGGGTTCTTTCTAAGGTTATATCCTCCTAGTTTCCAAATGTAAACTATACCTTTTCTATGATACCAACTATAATGACCCATAATTTACATATAGATATTACTTCAGCATTGAAGAATATTTATTACATAACATAACAAAAACCATTTCAAGACTATATAGGTTTAGTGTCTCTAGAGACTGGGACACATAAACAACTGGTTCATAAAACATCCACATTGTCTCCCACTTATTTTTTCATAACTAGAATATTTGTTGACATATCTTACTTAATAACCTTCTTCAGGACCTGGGGAAAATAAACATATGAAAGGGTGTGCTCAAATTCTTAGAAAGGGTAAACAAGGGAAATATCAATCATATCATAATCATAAGAACATAACATTTGAAAATCGTTTTCTGTGGATAAAAGATCATAATATCATGTCGTTGGATAAATCATAAAAGTGAAATATAATCCGAATAGTCATAACATAAGACATTAAATTTCAAGGAATACACACATAAGCATAGAAAATCATTTCATATTTTTCAATGCTCATTGTTGAGACCATCATAGTGGACAAATTCCATTACTGAACCGAGTTCACACCTCCTTCTAGCCCTGTATTACCTATCCAGATTCACTTGTCATTCCAGTAATGTCTATCCCATTAGATATAAATATTTATCCAATTAATTGGAGGAATATATAGGTCCCATCCATCTCATAATGAAACCATTATTATGTGTTCCACAAAAACATAAAAACATTCACTATTGCATAACCCATGAAATAAAATTGGTTTCTTAAACATCATTCCATCATAATTGATATAAAACAAATGGATTTTATAAATAACACACAATAAAATCATATTAATAACAGGGTTAGAAATATAACACAATTTAAAGATTGTCAACTTATATGGAAAACAATTTTGAGAAAAAAACATGGAATTAATTCCTTTGGAAAATATCCTTTCTTCTTCGGAAACATTTTCCTTCTTTAAAATGCCACAAAATTATAGAAGAAATCATTTTATGTCAAAATAAACTTGTATTATTGTAGTGGAAGATTTAAGAAAATAATTCATTATTAAAGAATAAAAATCTTTTTATGTCGTATAGGTTAAAAAAACATTCTTCTCATACTTTTGCCGGAAAAGTCAAAAAGCACCTCGTACTGAAAATGACAAAGGATTCCATTCATACTGTTTAGTAAAAATTTAATAATAGGTAAAATTGACTTTAAACAATTTTATAAGAGTATAAATAATATTTTTAAATAAATATTTAGGAAACATGGATATGGATGATCAATATACCCCAGTAAATACTTATGAATAAATAATCTCATATAATAATGAGATTTTCTGAGTTATCCCATACCTTAGGTTTAATATCCTTCATATGTATCTTAACTTCCTATATAGTGATTTAAATAATTTTATTGACTTATTCCATAATCATATTTATTTTTATGATATCATATATGATTATATTATCATCTGTTTGTTAGTAATATTTCATTGTCACTCGTTATTCAAAGATTGATTGCTTTATGTTCTTATGCACGATTTGTTCAATAAGTTCATGTTCCACTTTTTATGTTATAGTTAAATAATTTATAGAATAATTATTATAATATATATCATATTTTTTTATCAAATTCATGCATATAATCATGGGTTAATGAAGATCATATAGAATGAATCACATCGCATCGTGGAGATGGTAGGCCGTATGTACGCATGAGCGATGATATCATTCCCAAAATTATTGAATTTTATTGAATTGGATGGTGTATGATATTTCATAATTAGAATAATGTTACAATAATAATATATTGTTATTATTTCCATCATTATACCCATCCAAGTAAGGTGGTGGTGAAAAACATATTACACCACGGCGTGGAGATGGTATGTCGTACGTACGCAGGTGCAGTGATTTCATTTTTTTGGGATGGATAGAAGGTAAAATATGGTTGTTTAATATTTATAATAACATATAATTATATGAGTGATACTAATTTTATTACTTTATAATGAAACAAATAATTAAGAGGAAGTAGATTAAGAAAGAAGATTGAAGGAATCGGTAGAAGAGATTACATATTCCTCGGCGTGCTTCCTCTAAACCTCTTCTTAGAGCAATAGAGTTGGTCTTTGAAGATGACCAAAACCTATAGAATGAAAATGGGAAAGTTGATAAGAAAATATTTCATGGGATGGCCGAGCTTGAAGTCTCAAAATAAAGTGAAGAGGTGAGGGAGGAGGTCCTTTTTTATGATTGTGGTGTGGAGCACTTTTGGAAACACCATAAATAATAATTTATAATAAAATACAACCCTACCGAAAAACTACCAATATGTCCCAATTTAAAATATGGGATTATATAGGGTTATAATATCATCAACAAATAAATTTTTTAAAAGTTATTTTGTCAATTTAAACCATATCTTTTTAATTTACACTTAGTTATTCTATTTAATTTTAATTGTGGTAATAACATTCTAAATATTTAATGGTTATAAAAATTTACTTATATGGTATTAATTGACAAAAAATGTATATATTATGACATTTTAGATA
Source organism: Viscum album (assembly GCA_963277665.1). NCBI lineage: Eukaryota > Viridiplantae > Streptophyta > Magnoliopsida > Santalales > Viscaceae > Viscum > Viscum album. The sequence goes on from OY728133.1 coordinate 1,680,539,385, forward strand.
TTATAATTATAAATTTATAATTTTTAAATGTTTTTATGATTTTTAAAAAGTTTAATAATATGTTATTTTTATAAAATATCAATAGTGTCAATTTGGAAACTATTCATTTATTTGACTTTAAAAAATCCAAAAAGAAGATAAATTCGAACAAAAATATTAAATACACTCCTAAAATGTCATAGTCACCTAGAAATCTGTGTAGCACATTAATTAGTTCATATGATATTAGTTTAATATTTTAAAAACCATTTATTTGATATTTCTATTAATAAAATAATTTCTACATCACCATTGTGTCATCATTAATGGTAATTATTTAATCTATAAAAATTATAAATACATTTATATGATGTATTTAATTATTTTATATTTCCAGAGACTATCTATAGTCGATATTACCTCCTAGTTATCCTTATATTAAAATTAATATACTTATATAAAATGAGATTGTGACATTTTGTCACATTCATCAGTGTTTATTATATTCATGTCATATTCATAGGTAAGTGGTAATCAAGTGATTCCATTTAGAAAAATATATGATATGGTTTTAATTTAGTCACCCCATAAGATTTTTATAGGTTTTAAGGTAATTTGAAAATATTATTTTTATATTTAATTACCCGATTTACCTTTAACCGTGGTAATAAAAAATAATTATCAAAGTTACTATTCATAATGCCAAAAAATAAAAGTAGTATATTAACATAATTTGGACCAACTAATTCCAAATATGGAGTCCAATTTTAAAAATTCAATATAAAGAAGTTTTAGTAATTAATTTAAAATGAATTCTATTTTCGGAATGAGAGAACGATTTCTTTTAAGTTAAAACATTGCAAAATATTGAAATATTTTTACATATAAATTCATTTTAAAATTAATTATAATGAAATAAATTATATTTAATGATAAAAAATATTCTATTTATACTTTAAAACCATTAAATTTTGTAATTTAACCATAAAAATTATCTTGATAAAAATAGTTGTTTTCACTTAAAATTTAGTGTGTTTTTACTATTCATCAAAACTTGAATGTTATCAGAAAATATCATAAATTCAACAAAAGTAAATTTTTATATCCCACTTTAAAAGAATATGTTTTTATATAAAAATACTAATGTTTCAGAATCTTAATTTAAAATGGGTTCTCCATTCAAAGGCATAAGATTACAATTTTTTATAAAAAAAGTAGGTTTTTATACGAAAATACGGTTTATTCACACCATATGATTAAAATATCCATTGGATGAATAAAAATATTTTATTAATTATATAACATACATATCACATTAATTTCATTACCAATAGTAATTCACTACAATATAAAAATATCTAATTTATATATTTCATAAATAATTGATAGCCAAAGAATTCACAATACATTTTCATAAGTTAGTTATAATTATTCTAGATAACATAATGGATATAATATAAAAGTAGTTTTATAATAAGGGCATCTCATGCTTCATTTAAACTCACAATTTCATGCAATGCAAGTTATTGAAGAATAAAAAATATTTAAAGAAAACTTTTCCTAAAAATATATCCAGGTGTTATAGAATATTCATTGAATGGGATTCAATGGATTAATGAAAAAGGGAATACATGGATATGGATACATTGAATACGACTTAAATGTTTCATTAAATAAAATACATCATGGATATAAAGGGATGAGATCACTCCTGTTAGAAACAACTAATTTTTGGGAAATCCACTCAAAGATCTCTTCTTTTTCATAGCTCGTTCATCACCCCTGGGGAAGACACAATCAACAATTTAAGTATACGGGAGTCCTCCAATTGAGACCAAGATCCATCAGCCAGTGTATTCCCATGGAGGATGGAAGCATTTGTTTCTTCTCTAGTGGTTTTATCAAAAACAATCTTTGGATATTACTGCATTGTCTATCCAAATATTTACATTTATGTTCTTGATTTATTACACATTGATTTCATAAAAGTTAAATCATATATATTTGGTTTTTTCCCACTTTCATTTCCATGTGATGGAAAAAGAAAATCCAAAAGTGGTATTAGAGAAAATGATAAAGGGTTAGCTGATTCTTAGGAACTATCATGCATGAACATGTGAGGAAGTGAGGCTCTCATCCCAAGAGATCCATTATTGATGCAAAGAGTTTCATAGACCAAGTGTTAGTGTAGCGGATTACTTTCATAGGTTCATATAGTTGTCACACTGGACGTGTCCATATATGGAATATAGATATTTCCACCCAAGAGGTGTATCAAAGAATATGATTCATGGATGAATCAACGTGTTCATTTTATTATTTTGTGAAGAACATATTTTATAAACTATGATATGGGATAATTCAAGCCAAAAAATAAATATGACCTATCATATTTATATTTATAAATTAAATAAAATATTTATTTAATTATTTATATAATTCATGTTTATAAAACATATTATAAAATGGAAATAACATTAATAATATAGGTTTAATAAAATAATTATTAGCCTTTTCAAATATGGAATATATATTTTGAAATATTTATAAAAAATTATAAAATTATTTTATAAATTAATTAACTATAAAAAGTTTACAATTAATTAATAAATATTTCTAAATATTTATGGTTTATAAAATGTTTATAAATCATATAAAACTGTATTTTGGGAATATTTCAATTTATAAAAGTTTTATAAATCAATTAATTACAAATTTTAAAAAATTAATCATACAGATGTTTTTGAAACATTTATCAATAAATATATTCAAAATATTAAATGTTAATATTTAAAATATCTTTTATGAAATTATTTGGTATGCTTTATGATCTAGAAATAAACTTTTTATTTATAAATCATAAAGGGTGACTTGAGTAAGGAAAAATATAAAGAAGTTTATATTAGAAATTATAAATCATTCATATATAATTAATTTGAAGTTATTTAAATTAAAGGGGACTTATTTTGATTAATTATAAAATATTTTCTGGTAAATAAATAAATTATTTATTTATAAAAAAAATTCAATTAATAATTAAATTATATTATTTATATGTTTTTTTTATAAATACTGATACAGATTTAAAGGATGTTAATAGAATTTATAAAAGGGTGTTTTATAAATTAATTAATTATAAAATAGTTATATTTAATTGATTTAATGTTTTGGAAAAATTTATCACAAATATTCCTTTAATATTAAAGAGTTAATATTAAAAATATCCTTTTCACAATAATATGATTTATAATTGTTATAAATCATAAATGGTATTAAAACCTTTTTATCTAAAATTATGTGGAATCTTTGTAATCATTAAATAAAGATTTTATTTAATGATTATAAAAATGATTTATAAAAGAGTTTCTAAATCTCATAAATTTGGTCAAAATGTAAAAGGTGTTTACAATAATCATTTTTAATTTTTCATAATTAATTAACTTGAAACTATTCAAATTAAAATGGCGCCTTATTTAAATATATTACTTACAGATATTATTAAACTACGTTAAAAAGGTTTTGATTGTTGATTTGTTCATAGGTTTAAGTAATAAATTTAAATTCCATATAATAAATAACATGAAGGATTTCATATTAAATGAGTATAAAAAAGTTTATATTCAAAATTATGGAATGTCTATAGTGTAAGCTAGTTTATAAAAGGGTTTATAATTAGCTTTTATATACGAATTGTTTATAAATGGAAATATCATGTGTAAAATTTTAAATTATTCATTTATTTAATTTTTATTTCCTTCTTCATTCATAGTTATAAATTTTTTATTTTATTAATGTGTATGATTTTGTTTAATTATTAAAATATATCCAGGATATAGAGCCTTACTTTACATGCTACGTATGACTTCATTAAATTTACTTTTCAGCTACCTTGACCTCAATTTTTAAAAGAAGTTATTAGTTTGAATTTAGTTTTTTTGCATATTTTTTTCATAATAGTTGTTAGATATATCTTGAATTTAATTCTCTCTTCAGTAAAGTCTCACTAGGTTGAGGAACTTAGGGCCAGACTACCCACCGGCCTAGAGGCTTATAACTTAACTAGAAAAGTGAATGGATTTGGCTATCTATCGATCCAATCTTACTCATGTGGATATTATCAATCTCATATAAATATTTACCTTTATATAAAGAGTTCATGTACGTTATGTATATGATGCATCTAGATATGTATGGACATGTTTATCTGCTATTTTTGGGTGAATAACAAAAACTTGTTGGTTTTATAAAGTGTTACACATTAATGTGGTGTGAAGACATTAATTTTTTGGTTGGAATAGGGATTCCAAAACTAAATCATTAGAATCATGAATGAAAAAAAGTAAATAAAGAATGAGAATATAATAATTAAATAATTTATATTACTCATAAATTTAATACACATATAATGTATATTAAATTTATGAGATTAAAAAAACCATTAATGTCAACTGTGATATTCCATCCAAAGCGATAGTTGTCAAGAAATCAATCATCCATTCAGGTAGGTCATTTCATATTTGGGTTCCCATGGATTATCTTGTATAAGGAAAATAAGAAATAGTTGACACTAGAACATCCTTGGGTAGGTTATTCTATAGTTCTGTGCCCTTGGATTGACCTTTGTTAACCTATTTTTAGAATTTTATTTGGGTTACACTTTCCAGAGGACCCTAATTAGATTAGGTTAGAAGAGTAATAGAGTTTAGTGAATCAATATGATGGATTTGGATAAATGTTTATTCGCTCGACTATCCAAGAGTCACGATTGTGGTGATTGTTATGATTCCTTACCTGAATTACTAAGTGGTGATAGAAACACCATTACAGACTCGTTGATTATTGAAACATATATATTGGATCAATAAATGGATATTATGTATGAGGTTATCATTTTTAGTGGGAACACTATCATGAAAATTACCTAATGAATATATATAAGAAATTATATTCATTTGATAAAAAATTATGTTGTTGATAAATACTTCATCGCCATCAAACTAAAATTTTAAATTAATCATTGAAATAAAAATATTATAGTAATAAACTCTTAAGCCTGGTAGATTAAGAAAATTTCATGACCAATATAAATATTATATGTGATAGAATATTTCTTTCCTAAGTAATAATGTGTAGAAGTTTTTCAATAAAAAATTATGATTTTTATGAAATTATGAAAGGATATATTTAAGGTTTAAAAGGAACTAGATGCTAACAACTTAAAGAATTCAAGTATCATATACTCAATATGATTGGGTATGCCAATAATATTTAATATGATTCAATATTATTGGAGAGATTGCATAGTTTCTATAAGGAATATTCTCTTTAAGAAATTCATCATACTGTCATTGATGGAAATATTTTGACAATGTGAATGAGTTCAAAATAAAATACCTGATGTTCTTAAAATGTTGAGAATAAATGAACTAGTCATATGATGTCTATGTTATTGTAATGTATATATGGTACAAGGTGGTAAAAGTTCAAAACTAGATGTGGAAAAGTTAGAAATTCCAATAATATTTATTTAAGAAGATAATTAAGGTCATTTGAAACCTAGGGGTATTTTTAGGAAGGAGTAATGATTCCATGTGATGGTATTATCTAGAATACTCTAAGTGTTTTATGAACTTCATGGAATATCCCTACCATTTATTAATGTTATAGAAATTGATTCTTTGTTTTTTATAGGTATTTGATACTGAATGTATGTTTTGAAAGTGTTGTAAATATATATGTGTTTAAAATCATAGGAAGAATTGAATGAGATTATAGTTTTCATTCATGTTATGGAGTAAACATTTTCTATAAAAAAATCAAATATAATGATATTCATCAAGCTTCGAAGAATCTAAGAAAGGGATGTTTATATTCATCTCACTTATCTTATCTGATAAGAGGTATTAAAAAAGAGTTATTATAAAAAAAACTTGAGATAATTAATTGTATACACCATATTTATGATTCATTGCATTCTATAACATGTTCTAAGAAAAAGATATGGATAAAATTGTTTTATCTAGGATAATATTTTTATCCAACTATTTTTTAAAATATGATGGAATTTGATTACCACCCAATTGTGGTGTATTTTAATAAATAAAATTTTAACTCTAAAAAAATACTCTAAACACATAGAATTACATATGAGATATGGAAATAATAGTCTATTTTTTCATATATTCTAATTAAAAGGAAATAAGTGTTATTTATTAAAACACAACATAGTTTTTGTTATGTCTTAGAAATATATTATGAAGAGAATATATCATCTAAGAGGCTAGTGGTATGATTGAACTTAGAGTAGGAAAAGTTAAAAAAATAAAGGATCATTCCAGTTTAATTTTATGTGATTATTCACTTAATATACCAAAGAGTTAGGTTATGTGATAGTAAATAAAAATGTAGATATTTACATGTAGTTACTATGAGAAAGTTAATATAACTATTAATTAAAGGATTGTACCAATATAAGATTAAAATTGATTCTTCAGTTAATGTCCTAATATTTTTAGGATATGTGATGATAAATAAACACGTAGTGTTATATTTATTTTTCATGAGAAATTGAATTAAAATTGGTATAATAAAAGATATTTTAGTATATGATAGTAAAAAAAATACAAATAGTTAAATTTAGTTATTGTAATAAAGTGAATAGTGTAACGTCTCGGTTTCGGGTGCCACTAAATGGGTGCCCCGAACCCGGTTCGCCACATGAACACAAGCGCATTTTCCCAAACGCTAGAGGCTGCCAATTAGCAGCGAGGGCCCAGGTCTGATAGTGGGGAAACTATGCCCTCATTTGTCAAAGTGTAGCGTAGCTGAATATGAGATAAAACATACAACAGACAACGGAAGCAGTAACAACATATATAACTGAAGTGGATAACTGATAAAAAATGAAATTAAAAGTCATACATATATGAAGATGCAAATGTCACTATTTTATAAAGCAGCCAGAACATGTTACATAGCAGTGTAATACAATACAAAGTAAAGAAATAGAAAAACAAAACAGCTAACAGCATCACGAGCCTAAGCCCGGTCCCATGCTCCCCTACTCCTCAGCAGCAATCATGTACCTATATAGGGACTCTTGCCCCTATCTATACCTGCAGCAATGTAATCTGTTTGGGCCGAAAAGCATGACCCAAATAGCGTGTGAAAAATACTTCTCAGTAGTCACCCACTAAAGGCTCGTGCACAACTGTGTGAAAGCATGCAATAACAGTGTGCAGTAGTAAGATGCAATAAAGTAAGCAGTACTAAAAAGTAACTAACTAAACCAATTATATTTCCATTTTAACATCCATTTAATCATTTAATTTAAAATATCACCATAGTAAATATTCATAGCAAACAGATAATGTCCTCGGACATGTAAACCCATACCCTCAGGTAAAGTGTATCCAACACAAGAATCTGCCCTCAAGCATAATAGATTTTTCCCTCAGGCGTAGGTAGTGTCGCCCTCAAGCACAGAGTCTATTGCCCCCAGGCACAGAAGAAGTTTCCCTCAATCTGAAATAACTACTGCCCTCAGGATAAATAGTACAGTTCCCTCAGGCTAATCACAACATTTCCCACGTGCTAAACAAGTAACCGGGCCATGCCCAACATGTAAATATGCAGTAAATAAGAAATTCCTCTCAAGGCAACTCTACAATTAATATTTTAAAGGCATACCCTTGGGTATCCTGGACAAACGGCTAAATAGAAGAACACACCCCCAGGGTGGTCCTGGATCTAAGCAACGATCCCACACAGTAGTTTTACAATCTTATTTAATTATCTATACAGCTATAGGTAGTTAAAATAGCCATGGCCTCAGCCATATGACACCCCAACATGGGTTCGTGGCACAAAACCACACAAAACCCATGATAGTTGGAAAAGTAAACACCAAGCCACCTACCTTATAGACCAAAGAACGTTATACCTGAACGTCGATTCCCGAAACGTCCAAGAACGATGTAGATATGACAAAGAAGGAAACCTTATTAAACCCAAATAACGTCCGTTAGGGGTAGAATTGGTAAGAACGACTTAAGGAGAGTGAAGAGCTTACCAGTGTGGTTCCAACGAGATCATCCGAATCAGAAACGGATTCCAGACGTGCGCCCGGCAGATCTCCGAAGGTTCGGCCTTCCTCTCTCGCTCTCCCCATCCAGTTCTAAGCCTTCCCTGTGAACAAGGGAGGCTACTTCCCAATTTAATCGAAAAAAATTACACGATGTGTACTTCCAAGTACAAGGCATGTACTTCCCATTTTTTAACTATTCACCTAGCGGCTTCCCACCAACGTGGCACTGTTCATCTACCGACATGACTACACGGCGTGTCTTCAAAAGTACACGGCGTGTGTTGTCGAACAGCTGGCCACCACTTTACTATTCTCTTGCTGACAGACTACACGGCGTGTAAAGGACCACTACACGGCGTGTAGTCGGTTCCTACACCCTTCATCGCCGACATGGACAAACGCCCTGTGTATGCATCCCCACACGGCCAAAAGTACACGACGTGTGGAAAAAGTACACGGCATGTAGTTCCAAAATTTAGGATTTTTCCCCAATTTCCTTATTTTCTCAGAAAGACTTAAGGAAAATAGAAAAAGGGAAACTCGTACCTCAAAGATAAGAACCAGGTTCTTAAAAACTTCCCCCTTAATGAAATTCGTCCCCAAATTACCCTTCCAAGGGTGGTGAGGAAAAAGCTATGAACAACTCTGGCCACTGAGCATGTACGTCAGTCTCCCACTCCCAGGTTTCATCCTATACTCGGCCATGCTACCATAGCACCCGTATAAGAGGAACTGACCACCCTCAGAGAACCTCCATGCTCCTGTCAACTTTCGGATCGGATGCTTCTGAAAGGACGCATCTTCCTCCAGCTCAACCTCATCTGGCTGAAAGGTGTGAGATGGGTCTGAATGATAGTGACACAACTGAGACACATGGAAGACGTCGTGCATGGCTCGATACCGGTGCGGTAACTGAAACTGGTAGGCAAGCAACCCGACTCTCTCCAGAATCTCAAATGGCCCCACATACCTCGGTGAAAGTTTAACCAGTCTCCTAATCCGCTTGTGTCCCATCCTCGACGAAACACGCAAGAAAACATGATCCCCGACCATGAACTCCAAAGGTATTATGTGGCTATCAGCATAATATTTCTGACGAGATTCTATGGTAGCCATCCTATTCATCAACTGGACCTACTCAAAAGTCTTCTGAATGAGTTGTGGTCCTAGTAAATCTACCTCACCTACCTCTAACCAGCACAAAGGTGATCGGCATGGCCTACCATATAAAGCATTGTATGGTTCCATCTCAATAGTATCCTAAAAACTATTATTATATGAAAACTCGACCAAAGGTATATACTTCTCTAATGAGCCCCAAAATTCTAGGATGCATGCACACAACATGTCCTCAAGCACCTGTATCGTACGCTCTGACTGGCCATCAGTCTGAGGGTGGTAAGTTGTGCTCAGAAGCACCTGTGTACCCAGTGCCCTCTGAAAACTCTGCCAGAAACGAGACGTAAAATGGACATCCCTATCTGAAATGATAGAATGAGGAACCCCATGAAGACGTATGATCTCTCAGATATACATCTTTCCGATCTTGTCAACTCCGAAAGTCTCCTTGATCGGAAAAAAGTGATCTACCTTTGTGAGTCTGTCCACAACAACCCACACGACATCATTGCCTCTAGGTGACCTCGGAAACCCAGTCACAAAATCCATCACAACATCATCCCATTTCAACTCCGGGATGGGTAACTGTTGTAACAGCCCAGCTGGTCTCTGATGCTCTTCCTTCACCTGCTGACAGGTAGAACACCTTGAAACAAAACTAGCTATCTCTCACTTCATACCCGGCCACCAGTACTGATGTCTCAAGTCACGGTACATCTTGGTAACCCCGGGGTGAACTGCCCAAGCTGAAGCATGAAACTCCCGCATCAGCTCTTCACGTATATCCCCTGGACATACTCGTCCATGGAAACGCAGAACCTCATCATCGCCTATCGTCCAACTAGGAGGAGGGTCCTCACTTGCCACTGACTACCGTAGAACTAGGCCTTCTAAATTAGATATCTATATCATCCTCACTCTATCCAGGATGGTAGAATTCATAGCTAAAGAAGAAATATAAGTCTACCCCTGACTGTCGTGCACCTCCAAATGCATCTCACAGAGAAAAACCATGAGCTGCCACTCACCACTGGACTCCTACACCACCTGTATCTATGTCCTCCTACTCAGTGCATCTGCTAATGCATTACCTTTACTAGGTGTATAGGAAAGCTTAAAATCAAAGGATTGTAGGTATTCGACCCACATACGATGCCTCAGATTCAAGTCACACTTAGTATAGATATACATGAGGATTTTTTGGTCGGTGAAAACCAAAAAAAATTTCTCCCAAGAGATAATGTCTCCAACAGTGCAACGCATGAACAACTGTAGGAAACTCGAGATCATGCGTCGGGTAATTCCTCTCATATGGCCTCAACTGCTGGGATCCGTACGCAACAACTCGATCGCCCTACATCAAAACTTCTCCCAGCCCAATATCGGATGCATCATAATAAACTATATAGATCTTCCCCTGCTCTGGGAGGATCAGGATCGGTGCTGATGTCAACTTTCCCTTCACGTCCTGAAAGGCTATCTCGCAAGCTTCTGACCAAACGAACTTCACACCCTTCTTAGTCAAACCCATCAAAAGCGCTGCTAAGTGGTAGAATTCTTGTATTAAGTGTCTGTAGTAACCATCCATCCCTAAGAAACTCTGTATCTCAATCATGTTCTTAGGCTGCTCCCAGGAAACTACTGCTCTCACCTTCTCTGGGTCTACTACAACTCCTGCCTCTGAGATGATATGACCCAGGAAGTGTATTTGGCCCATCCAAAAGTGGCACTTGGAGAGCTTAGCATATATTCGATGCTATCTCAGTGTACTCAATACGATCTCAAGATGGATGGTATGGTTGTGTCGAGTGTGAGAGTACACCAAGATATCGTCCACGAATACTACCACAAAAGAATCAAGAAAAGGATAGAACACATGATTCATCAGATCCATGAAAACTGTTGGCGCGTTTGTGAGTCCCAACGACATAACCAAGTATTCGTACATACCATATCTGCTCTGAAAGGTTGTAAGAGGTATATCCGATGGTCTCACACGTAGCTGATGATATCCTGATCTCAAGTCAATCTTCGAGAACACTCATGCTCCATGAAGTTGATCAAAAATATCATCAATCCTCAGTAGAGGATATCGGTTCTTAACCGTCAACTGGTTCAGCTTCCGATAATTCACACAGAGTCTGAGGGTACCATCCGCCTTCTTCGCAAAAAGGACCAGAGAACTTCTAGGATAAGTACTAGGTCAGATAAAACGCTTTCCCTGTAACACCTCTAACTACCTCTTGATCTCCTGCAACTCAGGTGTAGACATCCTATAGTGAGGAATAGACACTGGTGCTACCCCTGACACAAGTTCGATAGAGAAATCCACCTCTCTCTCCGGAGGTAGACCTGAAAAGTCATCTGGGAAGACATCCCTGAAATGATCAACCATTGGAGAGAAATCCATCTGACAAGTTCCCTGATCATCCAGATATAAACTCGCAATCTGGGCTGTGACTCCACCTCACCCATAATGCTCTGGTCCAGCTCAACTTGCCTGAACATCACATTCTCCCTTGTATAGAAACTCTTCGCCCTCTGGTGACGTGAAACTCACCCTACGATGATAGCAGTCTACAAAGGCTCAAAAGGGAGCCAACCAGTCCATCCCGAGAATGACATCATAAGCTATAATCTCTAAGATATAGAGGTCCCAAAGGTAGTGACACTCAACAAAATCTAGAGGGAACTCTTTGCACTAACGCACACCAGCCGTTCTAGTCCATAACAGAGTTTCTAGTGTCATGACATCAGTAGAAGAAGAAACACAGAACCCAAGGCTCTCCACAACAGGTATAGATATAAAAATATGTGTAGTGCCCACATCAAAAAGTATTGAAGATAAGATAGAAGCTACTATAATAGTACCTCTGACTGTAGAAGGTTTGGGATCCTGCTCCTGCTGGGTATGTTGCACTACATATGCCTGCCCAGTGCCGTGGCCCTGTGACACAGCCTGGATACCTTGAGCTGTCCCACCCTGCAGCCTCTAAGATCCTAGTGTTTGGCTACCACGGCCATGACCACCATCTCTGACTGCATGCCCTGACATATTCCAGTTCCCTGACTAGTAAGAAGCCACTGGTCCTGCTCCCACATGTAGAGTCTGCAAAGAACCCCTCTCACTAGCCACTGGTAGAGATGACCCATCTTGTCGCAAGCTCAGAATTCCACTGGATCTCGTGGACACTATGTTCTCTTGTGCCCCTCTCTACTACACTGGTAGCACATGACCGACCCACCTGAAGAAATTGCCTGACTAGTACTGCTACCATGAGAGAAACTCATTTGTCGCTTCCTCTTCCAGATAGAAATAGTACCAGAAACAGGTGCTGAACTCCCTGGCCCACACCACTTGCTTCCCGCAGGTTCCTATTAGTAATCAGTGCCTAATTCACAATATCATGTACAATAGGCAACCTGAAAACATTCACCAGCGCCCAAATGTCATACCAAATACCATCCTCAAAATGTCTGGCTCTCAACGTCTCATCGCCTAACAGCACAGGTGCAAAGCACTGAAGCTCGGTAAAGTGAGAAGAATAGTCCATCACTGACATAGCGCCCTGCTGCAGATTCATGAACTCTCGAGCTCTATCTGCCCTCAGCGTCTCTGGGAAAGAGAAGTTAGAGAAGACTACCTGGAAATCTTCCCACGCCATGTCTCTGTGAGGCTCTGACTAGGTGGTAACATCCCACCACCTCTTGGCGGAATCACGTAGCATGTAAGTCGCGAGCATGACCCTCCGCCCTGGAGGCGTCTCAAGATGCTCGAAAATAGTCTGTATCAATCCTAGACAAGACTCTACAGCCTGAGGTCCACCATCCCTTGAGAACGTAGGTGGATGTTGCTGCTAGAAGATACGAGTCAGCTCATCCCTAAATGTGCTAGCCTACGGTGCTCCCTGAAAGGTCTGCATGAACTGCATAAAGCCTTCATGGAACTGTACCTCCGTGCATGTGTTCGGTATTGCAGGTGGCGCCACATCTGGCTCTGCTGGAGGATCAACTGGTAGCCCATGGCCCAACATCTGTGGAGTATACTCGTTGCCACTCTCCTGGTGAACAATGTGCGGTCGTCTAGGTGGCATGACACTACAAGGTCAAATGCACACCTTAGAACAAGATTATCCAAAACCAGAAATGAAGAAACCCAAAAGGGAATAGAAGAAAAGAAGGAATTTAAAATTCTGCAAAACAGGACTACACGGCGTGTACACTTACTACACGACGTGTACTTGAATTCCCTTCCCCTACCCAGGTCCTTCCACATGGGTAAGCCACCCGGCTCCCGTTAATCAAAAACTACATGATGTGTATATCTACTAAACGACATGTATGGTGTTATTTCCAACTGCCCGTGCCATTTGTCACACAGCCGACTACTCAGCTAAAGCTATACGACATGTTACACCCGCACACGGCGTGTACATCACCCCGTCTCCCACCCCCATGGCTAAGTCCACACAGTTTTTCCTCGGACAAGACTACACGGCATGCCACATAGGTATACGGTGTGTTCAAGGAATGGTGACACCGACCCGGGTTGTTAGTTACACGGCCGAGTCCCCTGGTCACACTACACGGCGTGTTCTTCATTGACACAGCATGTTCTGGAAAAGAGTTCACCAACCGGTGTTGTTAGTTACATGGCCGGACTCTGGGTCAACACTACACAGTGTGTACAAAAGGTACACAATGTGTTTTACCCAAGAATTTCTCTTCCCTGTATCGCCACCCACACGGTTTGTGACACGGAAAGAGACTAAACGGCGTGTACTCGGAGTACACAGTGTGTACTCAAAATGTTCATTTTTCTTCCCGAACAGAAGAACATACACAGCGTGTTTAATATACTACACGGCATGTATACTGGGTTTCCGGACAATATGCCTTAGAAACTTTCCCGAAACCCAAAAAAAGCTGAAAACAACACCTAATTGTCAAATTCTAATCCGTGAGGGCCCATACTCCCCATGAATCAAAGTTTGACATCTTATCTATGTTATAACAAAAGTAAACAGTCAATGATCCACCAAATTCCGGTCAATGGGGGCCCATACTCCCCAAAAACCAAAGTTTGGCATCCATTCTATAAACATCTCACACAAAAGTTACCCTATCACAGAGCAGGTATTTTATCAATCAGTTATCATAACAACATGCTTTTCTAGCACAACAACTATCATAACAACATGCAATTTCTAATGCACCTACATGGCATGGAACTATGCATGGCTTGTGATTTCTAGCATGTGCCTATATGATGCATGAGATGGCATACCCTCATCTCATCGGGTTGCAACTAAATAGAACCCAGAGATAAAATATAAACGGTACAATACAAGTGCATCACCCAATGGTGAAAATCAAATCAACTGTAAATTTCAAAATTAGTAAAATTGCAATATGAGGTAGACTGGATTTTCCTTGTACACGGGTTAGCTACGCCCGGGCACAACTTATTACCGACTACTATTTCATTCTATCCCTGACTAAGGCTCCAAATAGTAAGTCAATGAAAAAAACTCCTTTGATACCACTTTGTAACGTCCCGGTTTTGGGTGCCACTCAACGGGTGCCCTGAACCTGGTTCGCCACATGACCTCAAGTGCATTTCCCCAAATGACAGAGGCTGCCGACTAGTAGCGAGGGCCCAAGTCTGATAGTGGGAAACTATGCCCTCATTTGTCAAAGTGTAGAACAACGGAATATGAGATAAAACATACAACAGACAGCGGAAGTAGTAACAGCATATATAACTAAAGTGGATAACTGATAAAAAAGGAAACCAACAGTCATACATATATGAATATGCAACATGTCACTATTCTATAAAGCAGCCAGAACATGTTACATAGTAGTGCAATACAATACATAGTAAAGCAAGACAAAAAAAATAGCCAGCAGCATCGCGAGCCTAAGCCCGATCCCATGCTCCCCTAATCCTCCACAGTAATCGTGTACCTGTATAGGGACTCTTTCCCCTTTCTACACCTATAGGAATGTAATCTGTTTGGGCCAAAAAGCATGACCCAAACAGTGTGTGAGAAATACATCTCAATAGGCAACCACCAAAGGCTCGTGCCCAACTGTGTGAAAGCATGCAACAACAGTGTGCAGTATTAAAATGCAATAAAGTAAGCAGTAATAAAAAGCAACTAACTTAACCAATTATATTTCCATTTTAATATCCATTTAATCCTTTAATTTAAAATTTCACCATAGTGAATATTCTAAGCAAACAGCTAATGTCCTCGGACATGAAAACCCCTACCCTTAGGTAAAGAGTATCCAACACAAGAATCTACCCTCAGGCATAACAGATTTTTCCCTCAGGAGTAGGTAGTGTCACCCTCATGCATAGAGACTATTTCCCTCAGGCACGGAAGAAGTTTCCCTCAGGCCGAAATAACTACTGCCCTCAGGCTAAATAGTACAGTGCCCTCAGGCTAATCACAACATTGCCATCAGGCTAAACAGGTAACCAGTCCATGCCCAACATGTAAATATGTTGTAAATAAGCAATTCCTCTCGAGGAAATTCTATAATTACTAATTTAAAGGCATACCCTCGTGTATCCTAGCCAAACAGTTAAACAGAGGAACACACCCCCGGTGTGGTCCTGGATCCAAGCAACGATCCCACACAGCAATTTTACAATTTTATTTAATTACCTATACAGTTCTAGGTAGTTAAAATAGCCACGACCTCAATCAAACGACACCCCAACATGGGTTCGTGGCACAAAAACGCACAAAACACACGACAGTTGGAAAAGTAAACACCAAGCCACCTACCTTATAGAGCAAAGAATGTTATACCCGAACGTCGATTCCCGAAACGTCCAAGAACGACTTAGATCTGACAAAAAAGGAAACCTGCTTAAACCCAAATAACTTCTGTTAGGGGAAGAATTGGTAAGAATGACTTAAGAAGATCGAAGGGCTTACCAATGTGGTTCCAAAGAGATCGTCCGAAGCAAAAACGAATTCCTGACATGCGCCTGGTGGATCTACAAAGGTTCGGCCATCCTCTCCCTCTCTCCCTGTATGGTTATAAGCCTTCCCTATGAACAGGAGAGGCTACTGCCCATTTTATGTGAAAAAACAAAGTACACAGCGTGTACATCACATTTTTTTAATTGTTCACCTGGCAGCTTCCCGCTAGCGTGGCACTGTTCATCTAAACATGTCTACATGGCGAGTCTTGAAAAGTACACAGTGTGTGTTATTGAATAGCTGGCCACCGCCTTAATATTCACCTACTGACAGACTAAATGGCGTGTAAAGGACCACTACACGGTGTGTAGTCGGTTCCTACACCCTTCATCACTGACATGGCCACACGCCCTGTGTACTCATCCCCACACGGCCAAAAGTACATGGCGTATGGAAAAAGTACACGGCGTGTAATTCCAAAATTTAGGATTTTTCTCCATTTTCCTTATTTTCTCAAAAACACTTAAGGAAAAAAGAAAAATAGAAACCCATACCTCAAAGATAAGAACCGGGTTCTTACAAATATCACTATTATGCCAACTTATTTACAAAGTGAAATTAACATGGTTTCTTATAATGTTTAGGAAATAGTGGTAAATGTAAATGTAAATGGTTATATGTGTTTACTATATTTAATTGAATTTCACTTTATCCTAAAATATTTTAGGATATAATCGATAAAAATGTAAATAGTTGTGTTGACCTCAAGGAGAAAGCTTGATGGAATTATTTCATAATTGGTGATGATGTTAAGCTTATAATTAGTTTTATATACACACTAGAATATAAAATTATAATATTTTATGTTTTTAATTAATGGTGTTTGTATATAGGTTCATAGAGTTAAAATTATTGTACATGATTCGTAAGTCAAACACTTTTCCAACTCGACTTCTCTGTGAATGTTACTCAATAAGAAGTTAGTGGGAGTATTTTATCAGATGGTCGTATAGGGATTTGATAGGAATTAAATTGAGATATGATGTTCAAAAACCATTACTTTAAAAGCAACATTAGAGTCGTGTTAAATATTTTTGTATTAAAAACTTAATAGATTGGTTGTAATGGTTGTAAATATATCATTTAATTATGATAGAGGCATTATCCATTTATCATTCATTTATGTTTACTTAAATTTACTTTACATAAATAGTCAAATGATTAAAATTCCACCAAATTTCAAACTTTGAGTGGTCCCTAATCAATTATCATCATGGAGTATTATGGGTTATGATGATATGTTAATATTATCTTGTATAGATTCTTGTACTCATTGAAAAAGGTTGTACGTGAGATAAAAAAGAATGGATTTATGATATTGTAAGTAGAGAATTATTACTTGAACTGGCTCGATAAAGTATATCTTATGGAATTTCATACAGTTATAGGTATACTTACTGGTGTATTCATATTATCAATCCTTCTTATATGAGGCTGGATATATACCTAGAATGAGAACTTTCATAATTTGATACCATACTTACACACGAGTAAAAATATGAACTTAGCTAATCATGTGGTGGTTGGGTATGTTCTTGATCATTTCATTTGTTAGAGTGCAACCAATATAGTATTTGTCCATTTATATGACAAGAAAATTCATTTTTACCTTGGTGGAATAAGAATGAGGAAATTCATGGACATTCTTAGTTGAAAGTCACATATGATATGTTCAACTACTTTGATGAAGATTATGTGATTCACTCAATTGTTAGATTAATTACATGGTTTGTATTCATAAACTTGGTCAATAATTTTCAAAGAATGAAGAAAATATGATATTACTATACTAGATTGACATGTTCTATGTCTAGTGATGAGTCGATGACATGAAAAAAGGATTTTATAGGTATATATATATATGATTTATATGACACACACACACACACAGACACAAAGATATATATATATATATATATATATTTGATTTATATGATACATCTAGTAGTGGACATATTCATATAGAGATATTATTATGTTTGATGGAGACCACACTGAACCCCTTAGTAACTTGGGTAGCACTAATACTTTTCTAGAGGCCACTCTTTTCTTATGTATATGAAATATAGATTTCATATTTGTTTTCAATGCTGATAAAACCCTTAGGGCCACCTTGTTAGGCCTCTAAATATGGATTAAGTTTTGGAAAAAAAAAATTCTTCCAAAATTAATTGAGTATGATGAAACCATATCCAAGAAGATCTTTATATGGATTCACAAAGAGTTATAATTTTTTTCAAAGAGACTTTGTGGATTTTTTTGCAAGTGTGATATTATTACATATTCACTAATATAATTAATAGAATATTTAATTTAGGCGCATTTATCTTCCATGTAGTTTCATTGATAGTAACCCACTATGAATAGATTAAATGGATTGAATATTCATTGAAGAGTATTCAATGAATTCATGATATTGGTAATAAATATATCCATATAAATATTGAAAATGGTTGATGTGTTTCATTAAATAAATTTTTTCATTGATATATGTATAAGTGGATGATATCCCTCCTATTATAAATTTTTTTTTTAGAAAGTATCTTAAGGATATCTTCCTTCCTGTAGCTTATTCGTCATCCTAAGTGAATAGGCCAGCACCTCTTCAAGTGTATGGGAATCCTTTGATTGAGATCAGGATCTATAGGCCAGTGTAATCCATTTGAGATCGGAATCATTTGGTTACTACTCAAATGATCTTCATAAAAAAAATCATTATAGATTATTGTATTATCTATACCTGAATTCACATTTATGTTCTTTATTTGTTATATATTGATTCTGTCAAAGATATATCATATATATTTAGGTGTTTCTTCCATTTCCATGTCCTTATGATTAACAATAAAAACACAACATGAACTTCCTCCACTCGCCTGAGAGCTCTATCCATTACATAAGCAACACTCACATGTTGGTAAAGGGAACCAAAAGAGTGGTTGGGGGTTACATAAATGAAACAATGGGAATGAAGGCCCTTACCTTATACAGGAGGGAATGACACACATGTCATCATTTTAATTTAATAATAAATAATCACAAACCCATTCAATTAAATTTCATTAAAAGAAACCATAAATACATAGGTTGGTCTAAGCTCATGATAATCCATATATATGAAATAAACATACATTTGGACATTAGCTAAAATTCATTTCAATTTATTCTTTTATTAATATAAATCATGATCTAATTGATTCAATTATTCTAATTAATTAATTAAATATGTTTTCTTGATTTCCATATGAATCTTCCTAAAGTTACCATCATCCATAATTTTAATTAAATTAAATTAATTTAAAAATAATGTAGAACAATAAGTGTATTAAGTGGAAACTTGGTAAGTACCTATCTGTAATTTCTATCATGATACTTACAACCTATTGTGTATTCATGCAATATATACCATACACCACAATCTTTTTAATTCCATTACATGTATGTTCAATAAAATAACACATAGAATTCATTTAAATTACAATTTTTATCATTTTATACACATAGTATACATGGTTTGAAAGGATCAATCCTCGAAATTAATTTATGTTTAAATTAATTAATCATTTAATACATAATAGAACCTATCACACATCGTTTAGTATCAATAAATTGAGACATAGACACGTGAAGGTGAGTTTTAATGAAATAATTAATTAATACAAAATAGTGCGACATAAATAGGTGGCATACACAATGTGTACTAACAAGATACACATTGTGTAAATTGCTTTCCATGTGTTCCTGGTATATGCGTAGGGAATTTGGTCTATACACCTTTCAAAAAATAATGTGGTACATGATGTATAGGAGGGTTAAATGATGTGTGGAATATCTATTTCCTAGATTTTATTCGATGCATTGTGTAATAAATACACAACACGTCTTGACTGTGTTTTTTTCAAAAATACATGGACTATATGATATGTAAGTAGATTACAAGGCATGTAGTTCAAAAATCATGTGCCAAGATCGCCCATTAAATACACAACATTAAATTAATACACCTCGTGTATCATTACTACATGAAAATATGGAATGTACATATCTTTTCCTAGTGAAATTCACATTGGTAAATTAAATATTTAGGCTACACACCATGTATCCATACTATCTATCTATAATACTTGAAATGTCCCAATAGAATATCTTATCATTATTTATCTATTATTCAATTATTTTAATTGGATTTTTTTAAATGTGAAATAAATGAAGAGGTGGATAAGTGATCTCAATTAATCAGATTAATAATTATTGGGGTTAGTGCCCTCAAAACTAACTAACATGTACTTTAGATTACCTATATTTATTCAAAGATGTGAAATCAATAAACATCATATCACATATATTTCATTCTTCTATATGAGTTTAATATGATAATTTCCTATAGTATAAATCACATCAATAAAGGTAATGTCGATTCACCTCTCTGATGGTGACCTTAAAATTATATAATGATATCTCTAGTATATTTATCGTGTAATCAAAATGAAATTCTACTATGGGACACATGGTATGTTAACTATCAAGTGTGAGTACTCATAGATGGATGTGACTTCACAACAAGAACTTCTCACTTTGTGATATCTAAGATGAGTAGATCATGAGTATATAACTACTTATAGGAATTCCATATGTTTTTGTTCCATTCAAATTCTTGTATGCGAGTGTGTGTGATGGTCCTTATACTTTAATATTATCATTAATTCATGTCATGACTCACACACTTTGATGTATTTTCATAAACTATGATGATACAATTCATAGATAAGTAGGGTACTTTGGGAGTGTCATGAATGATATGTCATTAATGAATAAGTTGAGGAAGAATTTAACCCATATATCTTTATGAAAGTTGATATCTCAGGCCCTTTTATTGGAATGTAATTATCTAATAAATTATGTGCCCAAAGTGTTTGATGAGTTCATTCCAAAGTGTTTGAAACAAAAATTGAGCACATGGGTTGATGAAATGTGATAAGAAAAATTGTTTATTGAAGATATCATGAAAAAGATATAATATTACACAATACATGCTTGTATAATGTTTTCAATGTTACAAAATTAACTTCTTTCTCTTTCAGTTCCTTGACCAGTTGGTAGAAAGTAATCATGGACTTTAGGCAGGCCAGCCTAATCTTGGTGAGAAAGAACCCTAAAGGGTCACACACTAATTGTATCCATTGATCTCCATTAAATATTATTTATATTTAAATATTATCGCATATATTTTTGACGTAATTATTTAATTACATGAATATATTTATCTCTTGATATTAACAAGATAATAAATAAAAAATAATAATTTATTTATTTATTTTGTTGTGTTAATATTATAATAAATATTAATTCAATATACTATGAATAATATATTTATTTATTTATATATTGAATGAATAATATCTATTCAAGGATTCAATAAATATTTAAGATGATGAGTTGACCAAGTTTTAAGTTTGATGATAAATATTAATTTTCCAGACAACAAATTTATACTTATCATTATGTGGGTTCACACATGGAATAAAATAATAATAATGTTATCATTATTTATGTATAATGAGGTTCTTTAAGGATTAATATAATATTAAGGTCCTTTGTTTGATTAATTTGAATTAAACCAAAACCCTATGTCCATATATAGATGGCTACACCATTTTGTGGGAAGTTAGACCATTGTGTGCAATGATTCATATTTAAATAATTCTCCCAATGAATCAATTCAATTGATCTTCTCTCAAGTTGAGAGAGTTACTCCTCCTCATACCTTTCTCTCAAGAATGAGAAGAACAAGATACATTCCTTCAATAATGAAATAGCATGAAGTGATAAACGTTAATGACACCAGACAATCGATCGGCCACGCTAGCACTAGTCTTTCCATCAACAATGATTTATAGATTCAAGGAATAAGTGTGGATTTCCATTAGAGGGTATATTCATTATAACCTCATAATGCAACACTGGTATACCGAAAAGATATTAAGATGATCAAAACCTACGATTAATAAAGGGCTCAAGAATGAGTTAATTCTTCCTTCTTGAAAATTACATTAATTATAAATTAACATAAAAAGACACCCTCTTATTATATCTTTTATTTGTATATTTCCAATTGAAAAAAAAAATTCATGGCACTTAGTCACATGTATTGTGAAATATTCATTGGATTTGACAAAATTGAAGTTGGTTCGAGCCCAAATATGTGCTTTCGTAGGGCCCAAAACATTCAAGTGGTATCGTAGAAAGGTTATATTTAATTTATAATTATTTATAGATTGTTGATCTTCATACACATTTAAATTTATTTTTTAATTTCTAGTTTAATTTATTCTAATTATATATTTATCAATACCTTTTATTCCTCCCTTTTTCTCACAAATACAACCCAGATCGATTAATATTAAAATGTATAATATTTGAAGAACCCACTAATTGGTTTCAATGATTTTGGATGGACAAAATAAGCCTACATAGTCTGTACTCTTGAGTCACATGTCATGTATTCATGTAAACTGTACTATGATGCTCACGTAGATTCTGGTTTATTATGTAGTGACAACATGTTGTGTTTATTAAATTCACAACACATGTAGACTAGAAAGTGTGGCACATAGTTTTGGAATACCACATGTTGTGTAGTCTATTTGATTTCATGGCAGAATACAGGGGGTCCAAGCACATCATGAAATAAATACACCGCCTATATTAAATTCATGACATGTGTAGAATAGACACTATGAAAATTGAGGTAACACATTTTGTGAATATTGTACACACAATGTACCACATAAATTTTCATAGGAAGAACACACTAAGTCCCTATGTGTGTATTGTGGACATTCAGTTAAGCTATCTACACACTATGTGGGAAGCCTGTACATGCTGTGTATTTTACCTGTTAATTTGGAAATATTAAATTTAATTAATTAATCTATAAACCTCATTGAATCGGGTTATATAAGTGATTCATTGATAATACACACTGATATGTAGGTTTTGTATGATACTAAATGCTTAATTTATTCCGTGTAATATTTGAAACTGCAATTCATGTGTGTTCATTGCATATTAAAGATTTCATATGCATTAAATTGGTACAGAAAACATAATTATCATGTTTTTAGTGTTTCATTTATTGATAGTACACATTATAAAATTATGACATGTGACATTCATGATATATGTCATGGAATACAATATATTCAAGAAAGACTATACTGATTAATTCATACAAGTACTTACCGAGATTCTTTCAAGTACAATGTTGTATAATTATTTTATTGAATTTTAAATAAAAAGAAATTATTTATTTTATTTAAAAACCTAGTGTATGGGAATATCTAGGGTATTTTGGATAGATATTATGATAAAAAGGATTAAATTATTAATAAGATAATTAATCAGATTAATTTTAACAAAATTTTATGTACCATAGAAGATCTGGTCCTAGAGAAAATTGATTAAAAATAATGGGACAATAATATGAGATATGTTTATATAGGTGAGTGTACAAGTCACCCTTACTATCCAAATCCACATAAGGTGAAAAATAAAAAGTATTCATAATGAAACACCTTGAATATACCTCATGAACCACATTTTTTAAAGTATATTAGTAACCTGATTCACCTCCCTAAATATGTGTGTAACATTCCATTTCATGTGGTTAAGTTCCTTTAAGAAATTAATCAACTCTAGAAGAATCCTCCATAGAACATTTCTTGACAATCACTTTAATGCCTCCACTGTAAGGATATAATCTTATTCAATATACATTTAAATACATCCAAATTTCTTGGCATACCTAATAGAGTATATCATATCCCACAATTCAGCCTCATATTCAGTTCCAAATCCAAGATATCTATTGAATAATTCCACTAAAAAGCCTTATCATTTTTGGAATATCCCACCACATCCTGAAAAATATAGAGCACTAAGGGACACCCCATCCAAATTCACTTTTATCCAATTATGGATTTGGGGAATACATATAATTGACTTTATGGTGAGCGATTTCTTAAACATTCCTGTAATTCCAATAACATAAAGAGTACTCAATCAAAATAAATAATAATTCATAGTACCTCTTTGAATCATGTCAGTTATTTGTATAGCCTTGTGTATCAATAAAATACTAGTATGAAGCGATGTCATTTTTTCTTCTAAGATAGCATCATTACTCATTTTTCTGATTGGGCGAACACAGCTCTAGCAGTAGCAATTAGTGGGTTATAAATTTTATCGTTTCATTTATTTTTAGTGATAAAATACAACATATATTCTATCCTAGAATCATGGCACAATATATTTTTGAAAACCTCAGGGATATATATTCAATGCATCTTTACAAAATAAAAATTTACAAATAAACTCATATGGGTTTCATAATCAATATGGTAATGAACACATGTAGATGGAAAGGAGAAACCAGGCTTATAATATTGATCATTGGCAGGGAGGGGATTTTTCCACACCTTACATAATAACAGTGTTGTGAAACATGGAATGAAAGACCTCCTAAAATTCACCAACTATTTTGAGACATTAACATTATTGATACACTTGGTTATGTAGCATTCCTTGGCGGTGAAAGACCAACAAGGTTAGGCAGCCAGTTATTGAAATGAATGCTAGTTAGTTATTTTACATTTGTAATCATTTAATGTATGTGATAGATCATGAGATTATACCGACCTATGTATGTCTTGGATTTCCTTTAATTTAATTATTTCAAGGGTTTCTCAAATTTATTTTAAATTGAAATGATAGTTTACAAGTAATTATACCCTCTTTTATTAGTAGGACCTGTGTGTCCATGGTTATTTTATGTAAATTCTCCTTAGCCAATATGCTGGTTTCCCTCACCTATATGTGATTATAAAGCATATATAATGGAATAAGTATCCATGTCACATGGATTCAGATCAAGACGAATTTGTGGTAGTGAGGTGAGACCAACCTAGATGATACATATGATGATTGGTGGAATGCTACAGATTATGCCCCGGCCAAAATAAAGGGTTTTTTTCCCTTGGGTCATAGGTTGATTTATTATTCACTCAATATATAAACCATTATATAATCTCATGATCAAGTCATTTATTTAGTTTATTTCTCTCTATGCATGATTTATTTTATAGATGTTATACTATAATCACATAAATAAATGGAACAACATGAAAAGATGAAATTAAAATAAATATATTGTATGTAATGTTTCATCATGACATGGATAAAAATTAAGTAAAATATAATTAATTTTAAAAAGAAATGTTAAAGTATAAAACCATAAAATCTACACATAATAAACTAAAATCCCTCAATAAATATTAATTCAAATTATGTCATCGATCATCTGAGTTAATATATCTCCCTAGTTAAAGTGTCAGTTTGGCCTCTGTCAAGGGAACATTTTATAATTTGGAAATATTATAAAATATAATGGGTAAACTTAACCAAACTAGTATTTAATTTAATATCCTTAATATGTTCAATACAAATTTAGAGGTTGGTGTTGATGAAATTTGAGTGAGAATTTTAGGATTAGGGAGTTCTCTCAACAGATGAAGGAGCTACTTGTTTTTTTAGGAAAGACTGCAAACCTAAATACTCTTATGTAATTTTGATTCCACTTTATATATTATAAGAAAGGAAATATGGATCCTTAACACTATAATTTATATGTAATGTGATATTCCAAGTCAAATGGTGAGGGTTATAGGGACTTGAAAAAATAGTGGCAGGCTAATAAAATAAATTAAATATTTTGAGTCACACATTTTGCTAATAAAATAAAGTGCTAACAATACATAATTACTTTATTTTAGAATTGATAGTTCATAAACCTCATTAACCCTATGATCAATATTAGAGAAATACAATCTCATAACTAATTATAACTTACAGGAATGGTATAATAGATTAAGTACCATCCTATAATAGGAATTTAAACTTTACATATTTGAATCCCTAGTTCCTAATCCACCCTCTATTGAGGTAGGTGAGGAAGATTTTCTTATATATATAAAACAATTAGATAGTGAACTAGAATTACAATGTTTAATTCTATCATTCTTGTTAATTGAACTTCAAAAGTCACATGAAACCATGGATGTATATGCTATAATCATCCATATTTATGATATCTATTAAGAGAGAGCTTAAAAATAATATTATGATACCTCCAATGCACTCTTCTCATGTATGCTTGGTGAAGTCACACCATCTAGACTTCACATAGTCAAAAATTATTGGGTACATTGAGCATCTATAAATTATAAGGCTTAAACTAACTAAGGAATAATTCATTGATCTCATTATCACTCAACTCATGCAAATATTCCCTATATTTGTTATGAATCACATTATTAATAACATTGATGAGTCTCTCCTAGATTTTATTACTCTACTTATCTATGTAGATGAGGATATAAAGTGAGAAAAGCCATTAGTTTTCATGGGGGTAAAGTGGGAGAGAAAGGGTGAGGGCCCTAAGACTATCACCAAGTATAAGGAACATACAAAGAATCTAACCAAGATAATAATAAAGAATGGGTATGAAAGGGATCATGATGAAGTATACTTTTCATGTGGTAAGAAAAGACACTAGAAGGAGAACTGCTCCCATGTTAATAAATAAGAGGAAGCTTTAGGTGAACTAATTATCAAGTGAAATATATTCATTTATACTCATTGGGTCTTATATACATCATTCAAAGTTGAAATGTGTATTCAAATATAGGAACCAAGTATATTATAAAATATTTTATCTAGAGAGGTGGACTTACAAGTAGCTGACAGAGCCAGACTTTCTATTGTGGTTGTCATAGATTACCACCTTACAACTGCAACCAGATTGATATTGTTTTTAAATGATTTTCATTATGTGCCTTTAGTCCCCAAAAACAATGTATATGTATCCAGAATTGAATTAGATGTATTTATTTTCATATTTCGAAATAAATGATTATTTTTTTATTAACTTAAAAAAATGTATGGTAAGGAACATTTAAATAATGTTCTTTATGTGTTGTACTGAAAAAAGTAGGCAATGTTAATCAATAAAAAAATACTTCACTTAACTTATACCACACCCTAATTTGGGATCACCAACTTGGTCATGTAATCAAAGACCATTTGATTTGTTTACACCAATATGGATATTTAGATTTGTTTTAAGTTACAACCACTTGGAATATGTCCTGATTGATTGTAAGGTAAAATTATCAAGCCTCCACTTAGTTAATTAGGTGATAGGGACCCATGTCTTTGGGAAATGGTTGACAAAAATGTGTGAGGGCATTTTCTAGTTGAAGTGAGGGTTGGGTACTCTTATAACATAAATTTTACTAATGATTTAAGTAGATATGGATATTTATACTTAATGAGGTATAAGTTATATCATTTTGAAAAATTAAAAATAATTAAAGAATGATTTTGAGAACCAACTAGGTAAGAAGATTAAGAAACTATACACAAATCATGGTGGAAAATATCTTAACTATAACTTTATAGATTATCTACGGGAGTATGAGATTATATCCCAACTCACTCCTCCTTACACTCCCCCCCCCCCATGTAATGGTGTGAGTGGAAGGAGGAAGCACACCCTGTTGGACATGGTAAGGTCAATAATGAGTCATGGTAGCCTTCCATTATCCTTTTGGGGATATACATTAGATACAATTTCACACATTCTAAATTGAGTTCCAACTAAAATTTTAAATGCTATTCTATATAAACTATGATATCGAAGTGAACCCATTTTATCACATCTATGAATATGGGGATGTGAGGCATTTATTAAGGCTACTTTGGGAATAAATTTTCACCATGAGTAACTAAGTGTATCTTTATTTGATATCCTAAAGAAACAAAAGGATACTTCACTAGTACAAAAACCTTTTTTACGTCGATTATTTTTACTTTTTAATGTCAGTTTTTAGGCAAAGTTATTGTGAGTGACGTTAAAAATTTGATTTTTTTACATCTATTATTTAATAAACAACATTAAAAATGGGGTTTTATGGTTTTTAAAGTTGGTTTTTAAAAAACCGACATGAAATACATTCTAGAAATGGCGTTAAGAATCCATTTTTTACGTTGGTTATTGAATAACCGAAGTTAAAAGTTATTTTTAACGTAGTTTATTAAATAAAAGACGTAAAAAATGTTTACCATATTGTAGAAAATTTTCTAAGCTTTCATTTGACAGGTCATAGAGCTCAAACGGAGTTACGGATCCAAAGTTATGACCATTAGAAGTTTGATATTTTTTTTCGAGGAAAGATTGAATGAGGCAACCGTAGCTTCATATTAGAAAGCATTTTTGAATCCGTAGGGGGATTTTTAGTTTTAGAATGATATAAAGAATCATCCATCATTATAATAATTTAATAATTGTTAAATGGTATATCAATTAAGAAAATTACTCATAGAAAATATAAATAATGGGAAAATAATTTCAAATACCATGATGAGGTCGTGGAAATAACAAATCGTTGATTCAAGTGGAAGATCAAACAAGTTGATTCGGTGGAATGATGTTGGTTGAATGAAATGGTCGTAAAATGGTATATTAATTAAGAAAACAATCATAAAAACCCTAAATCATGGATATATGATTAAATATACCTTGACGAGATCGCGGAAAGAAGAAATAATTGATTCATGTTGAAGATCAAAAGAGTCGATTTGGGGGAACGATAATGGTTGAAATAAATGATCATTAAATTATGATATGTTTATAATGGAAACATATAATTTTGATGCTAAGAGAAAAAGTGGTATTAAAATTTTAGGTGGCAATTCAAAATTTCGATGCCGCGATGTAAAAAAAATTGAAATTTCGTGTTTGCGGGATACTAAAATTATATTTCACGTCGGTTTTATAATAACTGACTTGAAAAGATATTAAGATTTTAACTTATTTTTCATGTCGGTTATTATAAAACCGACATGAAAAATCAATCTTCATCACCTTTTCACATTGATTATTATAAAACCGACGTGAAAAAGCAATTTTCATGACGTTTTCACATCGGTTATTTAATAACCGACGTTAAAAGGTATTTTTCACGTATGTTATGTAATAACTAATGTAAAAAAGTTTACAAAAATGTATTTCATTTCCCAAGATTTAATTTGACAGCTCACGGAGCTCAAACAGAGTTAATGATTAAAAGTTATGGCCTTCAGAAGTTGATTATCTCTAAATGATGTCTTAAGGAAGGCCAACATCTGAAGGCTATAACTTTTAATCTGTAACTTTTTTTGAGCTCTGTGACCTGTCAAAATAAATCTTGGAAAATGAAATACATTTTTTAAAACTTTTTTCACATCGATTATTTAATAACCGACGTTAAACGGTATTTTTAACGTCGTTTATTTAATAAACGATGTGAAAAAAGTTTACAACAATGTAGTTCATTTCCCAAGCTTTAATTTGACAGCTCACGGAGCTCAAACGGAGTTACGAATTATAAGTTATGACCTTTAGAAGTTGATCATCTCTAAATGGTGTCGTAAGAAAGCCCAACTTCTGAAGGCCATAACATTTAATCCGTAAATCTATTTGAGCTTCGTGACTTGTAAAATTAAAGCTTGGGAAATGAACTAACTGACGTGAAAAATACCATTTAACGTCGGTTATTAAATAACCGACATGAAAAAATCTTGAAAATCCTTTTTTCACATCGGTTTTATAATAACTGCCATTAAAAATAAGCGAAAATTTCAATTTATTTTCATAGAAATTGATTTTTCACATCGGTTATTAAATATCCAATGTGGAAAAGTGATGTAGATTGATTTTACAAATCGGTTATTATATAACCGACCTGAAAAATCAGATAAAATGGATTTTTCACGTTGATTCTTATATAACCGACGTGAAAAAATAGAAAAAAATGTATTTTTACGTCGGTTGTATAATACCCAGCGTGAAAAATCGATTTTTCGATATTTTCACATTGGTTCTAAAGAACTGTCGTGAAAAAGGGCGACGTAAAAAAAGGTTTTTGTACAAGTGCTACCTATGTGATCCCTCAGGTAAGAAGGTTACAGTTTACAAACATACCATATTCCTTGAAATAGACCATTTATCAAAAAGATATATTAGTAGTGAGTTAGAATTTGATGAATTCGCAGCTCAAGATACATAAGATTTAGTATATGAACATATTCGGCCAGGCCCTATGGAAGTTGTTCTAGAGAAAAAAGTACTATGTAAGAGTAAAAGAGAGGTAAGATAACATGAATGATGTGGTTTTAAAATCATTGAGGATGGTGACTCATTACTTGTAGATAATATTGATCTTGAAACCAAAAAGGAAGTAATAAGTTTCACATATGCTACAAAATGATAATAACTGGTGACTTTTGAAATGAATTCCATACACCAAAATGAAGTCTATATTTTTATAAGATACTCTAGTGGATGTAAATACCATTGGTGTAAGTACTTATAAGGTATCATTGATTATAAAAGGGTATAAACAACATCATGTAATTTATTATGATGAAACCTTTTGACCAGTCTCTATGCTATAATCCATTAGAATTCTATATTCCATAACAGCATACCATGACTGTGATATTTGGAAGATGGATGTAAAAACAACCTTCATTAATGAGAACCTTTTTAAGGATATATAAATGACACAACCATAAGGGTTTTATAATACAAGTAATGCTAATAAAATATTAATGTTTCAAAGATCCAATTATTTATTAAAGTAATCATCTAGGTTATGAAATATTCATTTTAATAAATCCATAGTGGCATTTGGTTTTATAAGAAAAAATTTGAACCTCATTCCTATAATTGGTTTAGTGGGAGTGCATTAATTTTCTTGATAGTATATTTCAATTACATATTAATTATAAAATATGAGATACCGGTCTTATATTCGGTTAAAACTTGGTTTAGTACATTCTTCTTTATGAAGGGCACAGGTGAAGCAGTATATATTTAAGGAATAAATATCCTTCATGATTGATCCATGAGGAGGCTAAGACTAAATAAAGGAACATACATCGAAAGTATATTAAAGGGATTACGTATAGAGAAATATAATAGGGTATTTTTACCAATGTAATACAGTGTACAAATCTCTAGGAAAATGTGTCCTCGGACACATGAAGAGAGAAAAAGAATGAACAGGACTCCATATGATTCTATGATAGGGACGGTCATTTATATTATGTTTTTTACGACAATTGATGTTTTCTACACCTTAAGTATGGTTTGAAGATATCATAAAGATCCAAGAAATTACCATTAGATAGTAATCAATATTATCAAGAAGTATATGGGGTATACTGAGGATATTTTCCTGGTGTATAGAGGAGACGAGGAGCTAGTCATCAGGGGATATATGGATGCTAGTTTCTAGATAGATCAGTATGATCTAAAGTCACATTAAATAGATATATTCACCATTAATAGAGGTGTATTGAGATTGAGAAGCTTAAATAATGATATGGTTTCTGATTCTATAGTGGTTTCAGAGTATATTGTGGATTCTGATACAACTAAAGAAGTAGTATGGATATATATTTTTATCCAAGATATGGATGCACTAAAAAGTAGTAAAGACCCTATCATATTATACTATGATAATATTGTTGTGGTAGATCTTTCCAAGGAGATGAGTTCACATCAGTTTCCAAATCACATACTTTAAAATTTTCATCTCTTGAGTGATTTTTCTTAGAGAGGTGAATTCATTGTGAGCATAGTATCTATGGAATATGACATAGAAGAAACCATGAATAAACCACTAACTCAGTAGAATAAAAAACATCATGTGACTAATAGGAGACCTAGAGTTTTTAGTAGTTGAGTCTAGTGTAATTGAGAGTCTATTAGAGTTAGTTCCCTCCAAAATAACTAACATATATTTTAGATTACTTTTAAATATTCAAAGAGGTGAGTTTCAATAAATATCTTATCACATGCTATTCATTCTTCAATATAAATTTCATGTGATAATTCTTTAGATTATATATCACATCAATAAATGTTATATCAGTAATTTTCTATAATGAAGACCTTGAGATGTTATGAATATGTCTCACAAATATTTTTCCTATAGTTAGAATGAAATTTTATGATCGGGTACAAAGTATGTTGAATATCAGGTGTGACTACTCTTAATTGGATGAGACTTTGCCACTTGAATATTTCACTTGATGATCTCTAAGGTGAGAATATCATTAGGATAGACTCACCCATAGGAATCCCGCATGTTTTTGTGTCATTGGAATTCCTATCTCTCAGTATGTGTAATAGTCCTTATCTTTAAGATTATGATTAAGGCATGACATGACCCACACACCATGATGTATTGTCGTAAAACATGATAATAAATTTCATGGAAAAGTTGGATATGTTGGGTATTTCATGAATGATATTTAATTAATAAATGATTCAATGAAGGATTTTACCCTTCCATATGTATAGAAGTTGATATGTTATGACCATTTATTGGGATGTAATTGTAGGATAAATTCCATGCCCTTGGTGTTCAATAACTTCATTCTAGATATTCAAAAAATAGAAATAGATCACATGAGTTGTTGACATGAAGTATGCAATATGCTTGATTAGAGATATTGTGACAAAGGGATTATATTACATAGTGTGCACTCATATGTGGTTTTTGAAATTTCCACATGAATTTATTTCTCTTTGGGTTCCTAAAACCATTACTAGACAACAATCTTGGAGTTTATTCAAGACTTTATATTTCCCATAAGAAAGAATCCTAGAGGGTCGTATACTAAGTGTATCCTTTGATTTCAGTAAAATATTATTTATATTTAATGATTATAAAATTTATTATTCTCTAGGTTGATAAGTAATATTTATTCAATAATTCATTGATCACATATAATTTCTAAGTTATTATTTAATTATGAAAATATATTTACCTCTAGTTATTCATAAGGTAAAAAATCAATAAATAAATATTTATTTATTTAGTTTCTTGAATATTAAAATAAATATTTATTTTCTAGACTGTGAATAATATATACATTTATTTATTGAGTAATATTTATTTTAATATGTATTAAAGGATTCAATAAATATTGAGGTGGATGAGAAGACTGAGTTTCGAGTCCGGTTATAATTATTAATTTTCTAGATTGTAAAATAATGCTTATCATTTTGTGGGTTTGTGCATGCTGTAAAATAATAATGTTACTACTATTATTATTTACATAGTATTGGATTATTTAGGAATTAATATACTATTAATTTCCATTGTGAAATTAATTATAATTAAATCCTAACCCTATGTGTAGTTATAGATGGTCATTCTATTTAGTGGGAAGTTAACCCTTTTTAACAATGATTCCTCTCTAGAGAAATATCCCAATGAATAAATTCTATAGATATTATTTCAAGAAAAAGAGAGTCATTTAACCTCCTACATTCCTCTCAATAATGAGAAAAATGAGAGGTATTCCTTCAAGAGCAAAGGATCATGAAGCGATCAAGGTGAATAATGCAAGAAGATCTATCAACCGGATTAGCACCCAACATTCCATCGATGTCAATTTGGAGATCAAAGGAGAAAGTGTGAATCACTACTAGTGGGGATATAAATAAGGCCTTCAAAATTAAATGATGATATACTAAAAGGGGATTCAGACAATCAACCTCTATGATGGAGAAATATCTCAAGAATTAGGTAATTCTTCCTTCTTGAAAATTAAATTAATTATTAATTAATGAGAAAAGACCCCCTCTGGTATAAAAATTTATTTTTATCGTTCCAATTGAAAAATTAATTAGAAATTACTCTTGGTCATGTACATTGTGAAATATTCATTACATCTAACAAAATCCAAGCCGGGTCGATCTCTGATAGGCACTTACTCTACACCTGAAACATTCAAGAACTAATAACTATAAATGAATCTAGAAAAAATTCCCTCAATAATCAATAATTAATTATAAATAATTATACCTTAATATGTTCCCACTCTAATACCACTTGATGGTTTTTGGGCACATCAGAACCACATCATTCCTATGACCAATAATTTAAGATTTTCAATATCTCCAGAAATCTACTCAGAACTAGATGAATTGTAACCTTTAAATCCATGAGATATGGTCATAATATTTTATTTATATTTAATTTATATGAATTTAAAATTATATCATCTTGGTAATCATTATTCATTGTTGATTCTGGTTGATCCTTCTTGTCGAACCATCACTATGGCTGAGGATTCGAGGGAATAATCCCTTTTTGCGGTGATCCACACATGCTCCAAGAAACTTTGAATGTCATTTTAGGGTTCTCTAAGTGCAGAATGGATTTCCCTATGAATTTATTTTTTTTATTGATCACTTCTATAATCTGAATGATGATAGTTGGATTCCTTGGTTCTCTCTAGGTTAGGGAGGCTGGATGAGGATTTAAAATGCTCACCATTCTTTGGAGCAGTCTTCATAATTCCTCTCTTGGATTGAAAGAATTTTCTATAGTCTCATGTTGTACACCACAATCACTCTTGTGATTAGGTTTAAAAATTACATAATCAGGGTTACATAGAGATAGGGTTAGAAAAATAATAATTTCACCCAAGCCCTTATTATTTTCTAAATCCTTGATGAGCCCCATGTCTAAATAATAATAACAATAATAATAATAATAATAATAATAATAATATTATTATTATTATTATTATTATTATTATTATTATTATTTACTTGATATATGCTAAACTCACAAGTAAAATTAATATTGTTTTTATTGAATTAATAAATTGATATTTATTCAAATAATTTTTAATATGTAAATTTTTTCTCATCTCTTAACTCATCCAATGTTCTCCTCAATATTTATTATATCTGGAATAAGAAATATGTATTTAATTAGATAAATACCAACACTTTATTTCCCAATAAATAAATATTAAACTCACATATATTATCTCAAATAACTAGTGATATAATATTTTGAAATTAACCATAAACCCCAAATTATTTTTATTCCTTGGTCTTGATAATAATATCTTATTCTAATATTATATTCATATAAAATTTAATCGAGGGTCTGGATACACTTAGTGTGTGGTCCTTTAGGCCCATTTCTAAGTAGAATAAGGTTGTCATACCTAAATTATAAGGTTATCATCTAGAAATATGTCAAGAAACCTATAGAGAAAAGAGTAAATGATACAACAAAATTCAACCTTCTATAAATTCTTACCATTTAATATAATCCTTTTGTCACAATATCACACATTAAATAGGTTGTATGTCTAGTTCCATCTACCTATATATTCAACTCCCATTCTTTGACTTTTCGAAAACAAATCTTCCAATATATATAACCATGTCCATAAAATTATAAGGTTAATCCAACTCTATCAATGAGACTAATACATTCACTTATATTAAATAACTAAAGGGTAGAATCATTCCTTGCATTATTAATTAATTCCATGTCACTTGTGGCATACCCAAAATATCCAACTTATTCCATCATGGATAAAAATATAGACTAAATCACATGATTCATGAAATAAATTAATAATAATCTTAAATTCAAAGTACCATTACACACACTCATAGTTAGGAACATCTAATGAAACCTGATTTATATGGAATTCCTAATAGCTGGATGATTCTTATAATCTCCCATCTTGGAGATTACCTATGTAAGACACCATGATAAGGTTTATCAATGTATTAAGAGCCTCTTAACCATGATATATTTGTTCATGTTTGTATTTTAAGATAATAGCATTCAATCATATGTTTAAGTTATACTTTCATAGAATCTCAAGTATCTCATCTTTGTGAGAAACTACAATGTACTTTCAATGTGATAAGAATCTTAGGGAATTATCACATATACTGCCACATGGAAGAATGATCAAGATGTGATAATATATAATATATTTAGACACAATGAATATATAATGCAATCAAAAGTAAATGGGTGGCTGGTTTTAAGGAACAAACATAACAGGCTCCATGTTCAAAATGCAACTGCTTACAACTCTAATCCTACTAACTCTCAAATGATTCTCATGCTAATAATAAGATAATCCATTAGTCAATAAATTTAGTATGTTTACTTATATGTACACTCTTGACATTTTGAATTTGATCTGTTGAGAAAAACCCCTCAAGGGGTGAAACTTATATAGTATGTTTTTCATCCTATGATATGACATTTCCCCATTTATAGATCCATTATTGCAGTATTATCATTATATAGTATGATAGGGTCTATACCATTAGGCACCACATCAATATCTTGGAATAATCTTTAAAAAAAAGTAATCCATAGGTATAATAGAATCCATAATATACTCAAATTCCACTATAGAATCAACCATAACTAGCTTCTTTGAGCTATTCCATCTCACATATCCTTTATTAAGTGTAAATAAATATCAGGATTGTGATCTCATATCATCCTAATTAATCTGGAAACTATTATCTATGTCTCCCATGATGTGACATCCTAACCCAAGTTCCACTAAATGGTTCCCCAAGCAGGTTGTCCATAATCCCTCAAGCGTGCATCCTTGTACATCAAAGGGTGATGAATAGCAGCGAGGGTCTGGTAAATTAGTATTAGGGAGACTATACACTCTTTTATCAGAATCAAAACACCAATGGAAGAAAATAACAATAACCAAGTATGGAAGTGTATAAATAAGAACAACAATACCAATTCATATGATATCCGAAACATAAAATACAATGCTCAACTGAATGGTAAAACATGATATGACAATATAAGTTTCAAGTGTCTATAATGCTACTAAAAGTAAATACACAACGACTCCGAAGTGGGTTCTGAAACACGTATAGTTCCCTCTCCCATTCTCCAATCCCAAATGTCAACCTATCTTAGAGCCTTTCCCTTATCCTGCCCTATAACAACAAAGTCTACTCGGGTACCGATTAGGTGGCCCAAATAGTGTATAAGTACAACGCAGTAGGCTACCACCAACGGTTTCTAAAACAAGTACATTAAAAAGATTGTGTATTCTGTTTTATGAAGATATAAATAAAATGCATAATTAAATAGTTATCACACTTTCATTTAATCTTTAATCATCACATTAGGTATAGTTTCAATTCATGTTTCCCATTTGAATCGCTATTCATCATTATCATTCATTTAGTGTAGGTCGTCATGCCTAATGCCCTAAAATCTTATGGAGTATAGGTCATCATGCCTAGAACTCGTTTTCTTATTCAGTGTAGGTCGTCATGCCTAGCACCCCATAATCTCAAGCCTATATAACTATTGGGGAGGAACGCCGTGTCCAAGTCCCAACTTCTAATCGGTAAATAAAGCCTTGTCTAGCACCACAAAAATCTCATCCATTTAATAATTCAATAATTCACAAGAATTTTACACATAATTCCATTACTAATCCAACAATAAGTTAAACATTTCAAAGGCCATTATTTAACATCATAATTACCTAAGTACATAACTCATTAATTAATTCATCAATTAATAAATCAATGAACACAATTCTCATTCCATAATTAATTCTTCACAATTAATTATCCATATAGAATCTCAACTTGTCATAATTATTTCTCATAATTAATTATCATTGATCAACATCATGGCATATAATTAATTATCACAATTAATTATCTTACATATTTAAAAATCATTTCATAATTAATTTCCCCTAATTAATTATCTTATCACAATCAATTCAATATCTCAATTACAATATCTCAACCCATAAACAATCCTCAAATAAAATATATATATGGGAAACCCCTATTCGTTTGTTCTATGATTTAATTATCAATTTATCACCAAGAAAAACATAAGTCAATTCTTCATTCCTAATTACTTCAATTTAAGCAAAATTAATTATCAAGGGAAGCTAGAAAATCCATAAAATCACATGCACATATCAAATAATGACTATGGGAGTTTGATTTAGACCACCTACCTGGGTTTATTGATGGAAGTTAGCCCAACAAAAATCCCCAAAATCCAAGCAGTACAACATCGTTAATCAAGCTCAGAATCTAAATCCCTAAATCAGAATTAAGATCAAAGGAATAAAGATCACAAAAAACTATATCTAGATCCAAAATCCTAGATCTAAATCTCAACTCATAGGTTTAGATCCCTGAAAATGGTGAAGATATTCCATGAAAGGGTCAAGGAAAGATAAAGGAAAGAACAAGAGAAGCAACAGGATGAAATCCACTTATCAGGAAGGGAGTTGATCTTCAATATGGGCTTATGATCTCGAATAATAGTGTTCAAATAACCTTATAATCCCTCCAGAAGGCTCTGAGATCACCTATAATTTGTCAAGCCTGAGCCAAGTTTGAAATATGGGAGTCTCAGGGGGGTTTAAAATGGATTTTTGGATATTAAATTCTATGCACACAGTTTCCTAAGAAGAGGCGCATGATTAGGGAAAAATGTGCACCAACCGTATGGACCTCTCTGTCCAGGTTTTCATGGTTGGAATAGTTTGGTCGCATAGTTTTTCAAACTGTGTGAAAACCATATAGACCTCTCTGTCCAGTTTTGCACACTTTGCACGGTTTGGTCACACAGTTTTTCAAACTATGCGCAAACTGTGTACAACCCACTATCCTTTAGTTTTCATTAAAAGTTAACC
This sequence comes from Viscum album, assembly GCA_963277665.1. Taxonomy (NCBI): domain Eukaryota; kingdom Viridiplantae; phylum Streptophyta; class Magnoliopsida; order Santalales; family Viscaceae; genus Viscum; species Viscum album. Next base: position 1,680,578,229 of record OY728133.1, read on the forward strand.
CAAACGAACCCCAACCCACTACTCCAAAACTAAGGTACTTAAAAACATCAAAAAGTACCTAAAAAAGCACTCGAGATGACTCTAGAAAAGGTCGGGATCTTACAATCTCCCCACCTTATAATAGCTCATCCTCAAGATATACTCTCAAACATCTCTCTGATTCTAGGCAAAAAATATTGGGACATTGAGCCCTCATGTCTTCTTCCCATTCCCAAGTTTCCTCTTGAACACTTCTGTGTTTCCATAACACATGAACTAATGGCACAGTCTTTCCCCTTAACACTTTCTCATTGTGACCTAGCACACATATTGGATGCTCCTCAAAGGATGCATCTATCTCGAGATCAACCTATTCTACATCAATCACATGAGAAGGGTCAGGGTGATACCACCATAGTTGTGACACATGGAAAAAATCATGCATAGTGATGAATTTATGTGCAAGTGCTAATCGGTATGTCACCAGCCCTATTCTCTCCAGCACTTCAAACAGTTCTACAAACCTAGGCGCTAACATGCCATACCTATGTATCTTATGGTGACCCAATCTAGGCAACACCCAAAGGAATAAACGATCACCCTCTGCAAACTCTACGGGTCATCACTAACTATCATCATACGACTTCTTCCTACTCTAAGCTATATTGATACATTTCTGAATCAAATGTACCTGCTTTGATGTCTCCTAAATGAGACTCGGTCCCAACAACTCTGACTCACCTACTTATAACCAACAATGTAGGGATCTACAAGGTCTACCATAAAGTGCCTCATATAGTTCCATCTGTATAGTTGTCTGATAACTGTTGTTATAAGAGAACTCCAATAAATCCAACTACTCCTCCCAATAACCACCAAAGTCAAGCACACATGCTCGCAGCATATCTTCTAACACATGTATGGTACTCCTTGACCACCCTTATATCTATAGGTGGAAGGTCATTCTTAACAAAACATGTGTACCACGTGCCTTCTATAAGCCTATCTAGAAGTGTGAAGTAAAGAATGAATCATGATCTAAAACTATCTTCTGCAGCAGCCCATCTAAACAAACCATCTATTGTACATACAGATCTCCCAACTATTTGACTATAAAGGTTTCCTTAATAGTCAATAAATGTGATACCTTCGTTAGTCAATCCACAATGACCCAAATAGAATCATTCATCCTAAGAGTCTTTGGAAGTTCTACCACAAAATCCATAGTCACTTCATTCCACTTCCATTCTGGAATAGGTAATGACTACAATAGGCCTCCAGGTCATTGATTCTCAACCTTCACCTACTGAAAGGTAAAACATCCTTTTAGAAACCTTGTTATCTCCTTTTTCATGCCTAGCCACCAAAACTGTCATCATAGGTCATGGTACATTTTTTTCACCCCAGGATGTACCTCCCACCTTGAATCATGAAATTATCTAATGAGTTCCTCTAGCATACTCATAGGCACAATAACCATATTTTTCACATAGATGATCTCATCCTCATATATTATCCAGTTTGAAGGTGTCTCCCCACCTTTAATGATTTCCCTTAAGGATAAATAATCTAGATCCTCATACTTTATATCCCTGATCCATCTCAAGAGTGTAAACTCCACAGCTACAGAAACCATACTCATGTACAAACTGAGTCTGAGTTTTCCTACTCTAGGAATTCACCACTCTATTCCTATTTCTTGGTGTTTATACTAGTTCAAAATTAAAGGAATGAATATACTCTACCCATCTTCACTACTGAAGATTCAAGTCATGCTGTGAAAAGATATACTTCATGCTTTTGTGATCTATAAAAACTGTAAACTTTCCACCGAAAATATAGTGCCTCCAACACCACTTCTTCCAACTTAAAGTCATGCATATGTTAATTGGGTTCATGTGGCCTCAACTGCCAAGACCCGTAAGCAATAGCTCGATCCCCTTGCATTAACATAGCTCCGAGTCTGATCCTAGAAGCATCACAATACACTATGTACTCCTCACCCAACTTAGGTAAGATTAAAATTAGTGTTAATGTCAAGCACTTCTTCAACTCCTAGAAATAATTCTCATATTCTTCTATCCAGTCAAACTTTATCTCTTTCTTTTTCAAACCTAAAAGTGGCACTTACAGTTGAGAAAAGTGTTGGATGAACCCCCTGTAATAACCAACTAATCCCAAAAAGATTCAGATATCAAAAGCATTCTTGAGATATTCCCAAGAAATCATTGCCTTTTCTTTTTCTGGGTCCACCACCACACCTTCTTCCGAGATGATGTTCCCTAAAAAGTTTACCCTATCAATCCTAAACTGACATTTAGATAGCTTGGAGTACAGATGATTCTCTCTCAGTGCACTCAAAACGATGTCAAGATGTTGGGAACGATTGTCATGAGTCTTAGAGTACATTAAGATGTTGTCCACAAACACCACCAAAAATTGATTTAAGTACGGATGAAATATTCTATTCATTAAGGCCATAAATACTGTTGTGGAATTTGTCAATCCAAATGGCATTAAATAAAACTCATAAAGGCCATACCTACTCCTAAAAGAAATTCTTGGTATATTAGAGGTCCAAACTCTCACCTAATGATACCCTAATCTCAGATAAATCATTGATTACACACATTCCCCCTTCAGCTGATCAAACTGATCATCGATATACAGAAGAGGATATCGGTTCTTCATGGTCATTTTATTCAACTTCTGGTAGTCGATGCACAAGCATAAACTCTCATGAGCCTTCTTTCAAAACAAAATAGGTGATCCCTAAGGTGATGTACTTGGAAGGATAAACCCTTTATCCTCCAAATCCTTCAACTATGTTTTGAGATCTTGAAGCTCAGTCGGTTCCATTTTGTAAGGTGGAATAGATACCAGCTCAGCTCTTGGCATGAGATCAATAGTGAATTCCACATTTCTCTCAAGTGAAAACCCTAAAAAAATTTCAGAAAAGACATCTTGAAAAGGTTCTAATACTGGTGGAAGGATGTCTTGACTACCACTCCCATCATCCAGAAAAAGTCTAGCAACATGGGCTGTGAGCTCTCCGAGTTGCTGAGTAATTGGCCCAACTTAGCCTACATTGATATCCCATTCTCCATGGTGAACATACCAGTCACCCTTAAGACATAGAAAGGTCACACTCCTTTTGCAAAAATATATGTGGGATCAGTATGCGATTATCCAGTCCATACCCATAATCAGGTCGAAGCCCGTTATATTGAGGACATAGATATCCCAAATAAAATTATACTTTCTGATCTTTAGCGAACATCCCTTGCATAAAAGAATATCCCCAAACTGTCTTCCCAATGGTGTATTGATATTCCACACCTCGTTTATAGACTCCACCTCTAGGATCAATACATTAACAAGATTTTCAGATATAAAGGAATGAGAGGCACCAGTATCAAAAAATGCACTAACTAAAGTAGAATAAACTAGAATAGTACCTCTCACTATTGATGGACCGGCCTCTCTCTCCAAAAGTGTTGGTTTCAATGCAAGTAACTTTCCTTCTCTTCTTACAATTGGTGTCATCTGGCTCCCTTGAGTATCACCATTCTACTGATACAGGTGCACATAATTTAAAGCACCACATCCACTACCTCTACCACCTCTTTTAGTAGAACTCTAGCTGCTAGACCTATATGGCATAGAAGACCCCCTTCCCACACTCTAACTCTGATAAGCTTCTCCCTCAGCACTAGTTTGTCACTTCTTCCCGCAGAACTTCTATAAGTGTCCCATCTTGCAATAAAACTAGCACTCCACTGGTGGTCAAAGAAAAGGTGTACAATAGTGTCCCTTCCTACCGCACTGGTGGGAAAGCACATGAGTAGGATCCAGTAAAACTATTCCTCTTGACTTCCCAACTTGACTTCCACTTTACTGACTAATATTTTTGTAACAAAACTTCCTACTCTCGGAAGGCACGCTCTTTGATCATCCAGTAACAGCTTCATGTCCAGTAATGGAAGCCTCTTTCAGGTTCTCCTCTGAAATGAGAGCATGATTATCCACATATGATAATTTATTCAGCCTATATATATTCACCTTGGACTTCATTTCACACCTAAGTCCATCCTAAAATCATTTTTCTAAAGAAACCTTATCTTTTTCCAAAGTTGGAGAAAAACATTGTAAATTTTTTTGAAATGTTCAGCATATTACATTATGGACATGCTTCCTTGGGTCAGATGCATAAAATATGAATCCAACTCTTGTCTTAGTGTGTTTGGATAGAATTTCTATAAGAAATTCTTCAGAAATTCCTTCCATAACATATCATTAGTTTGTCCAGATCGCACCTGAATGTCCCACTAGCGCTTCACTAAACCCCTTAGCATATAAGTAGCTATCTTAACCCTTCTCCCAGCTAGAGTCTCTAATTGGTAAAGTATCATCTCTATGGATTCAATCCATAATTCATCTCCCTTAGGTCCACCCTCTCCAGTAAAAGTAGAAGGGTGTTGTAGTTGAAACTCACATGCTAACTCTAACATGTTATTCTAAACCTGCCATGGGTCAATCTTCATGAACTGCATGAAATGAGAAAATTTCTTTTGAAACTTTTCTCCGTCCTCCTCATCTTGCACCAATTGTGCCTCAAGTTCCCTATTTAAAAGTTCATTCTAGGTCATACCCCTTGGTATCTCCCTCAATATGCATCATGGAGGTATATCTCTACAAATCCAAACACACGTCTTAGGTCTCATAACGCAACATTATAACAATTATGTAAGAATAGAAACTAAGGTAACAAGTTTCAACATGTCCTTTTCCCCTTTTTCTTACCACATTGTCAACATTGAGGCCTTATCACTACCCTTAACCATTATACTCCTAAGTCTTGGTTAACAAGGGCACAAACATTCTCATTGATTAATTCAACCCTTAATTAATATCATTATCTCAAATTAATTTATTCATCAATTAATTAATTAATCATACTCATTTCATCAATCAAGGTTCTCACTAGACACCCATTTATTCTCATTTTTCATCATTATTTCAATCTCACAACAGGGGAAAATAGTTCAAGTTTAATAACTTACCCATAACCCGCTTTCCTATGAGTATCTATAATGATGCATGCCACAACAACCATAGGTGCCTAGAATGAAGCTTGCAGACTAAAGTATTATGCCTCTTTAGGCCACGAATCAAAATTGAATAACTGTCAAAACAAATATCACATCACACCATAAGTGTGTCACTCAAGGTGAAATAATATCCAACTGTAACCACAAACAATAATCACAATAATACCACCCTGAGTACTCAGATTTTCCCCCATACATGGGTTTGAAACTCCCATGTAGGAGCTCATTACCAAGCCTCGACTCTTCATAGTCTCATGTATACCTTTCCACGAATAGTAAGAAAAAAGAAGAAGAAAGAAAAGAAAACTCCTCTAATACCACTTTGTGACGTCCCAGCCAAGGTTCCACTAAATGACACCCTAAGCCAGTTCGCCACATGCCCTTAAGCACGCATCCCTATAAGCCAGAGGGTGCTGACTAGAGAAGAGGGTCCAATAAATTAGTCTTGGGGAGACTATACCCTCTTTTATCAGAATCAAAACACCAACAGAAGAAAACAACAATAACCAAGTACGGAATTGGATAAATAACTAGAACAATACCAAGTCATATGATATCCAAAACAGAAAATACAATCCTCAACTGAAAGGTAAAACATGCTATGATAATGAAAGTGCCAAGTGTCTACAATTAAACTAAAAGTAAAGACACAACAACTCCCAATTGGGTTCCAAACCATGTATGTTTCCCTCTCCCATGCTCTAATCCCAAACAGCAACCTATCCCATGTCCTTTCCCTTATCATTTCCTCCAACAAAAAAGTCTACTCGGGAGCCGATCGGGAAACCTGAATAGGGTGTGAGTACGACTCTGTAGGCCGCCACTAATGGTATCTAAAACAAGTTCAGTCAAAAGATAGTGTATGCAATTTTATGAAGCAATAAATACAATGAATAATTAAATAGTTATCACATTTTCATTTAATATTTAATCATTAAATTAGACACAGTTTCAATTCATGTTTTCCATTTGAATCATCAGTCATTATTATCATTCATTTGGAGTAGGTCACCATGCCTAACACCCTAAAATCTTGTTGAGTGTAGTTTATCATGTCTGTCATTCATTTTCTCATTAGGTGTAGGTTGTAATTCCTAACACCCCATAATCTCAATGTTGAATTACTATTGGGGAGGAGTGCCATGTCCAAGTCACAACTTCTAATTGGTCTAGAATTCCATGTCTAGTACCACAAAAATCTCAGCCATTTAATCATTCATTAATTCACAAGAATTTTACACATCATTCCATTACTAATCCAATGATTAGTTAAACATTTCAAAGGCTATTAGTTAACTCAAAAATTAACTAAGTACATAACTCATTAATTAATTAATCAATAAAAAAAATTCACATTCCATAATTAATTCTTCACAATTAATTATCCATATCAAATCTCAACTTGTCATAATTAATTATCACAATTAATTATCTTGGATTAACATAATGGCATATAATTAATTCTTACAATTAATTATCTTACATATTCAAACATTATTTCATAATGAATTTTCCCCAATTAATTATCTTATCACAATAAATTCAGTATCTCAATTACAATATCGCAACCCATAACCAATCTCCAAAATAAATATCTATATGGGAAACCCCATTTCATCTGTTTTTTGATTTAATTATAAATTAATCACCAAGGAAAACACAAGTCAATTCCTCTTTCCTAATTACTCCAATTTAGGAAAATTAATTATCAAGGGAAGCTATCAAATCTATAAACTCGCATACACATATCAAATCATAAATATGGGAGTTCGATTTAGAACACTTACCATGGTCTATTGATAGAAGTTATCCCAATGGAAATCCCTAAAATCTGAGTGGCACGAAGTCATCGATCAAGATCAAGATCTAAATACCTAAACTAGAACTAAGATCAAAGGCATCCAAATCTTTGAAAACTAGATCTAGATCCATAATCTTTGATGTAGATCTCAACTCATAGGTTTAGATCCATTAAAATTGTGGATATATTCCATGAAAATATCAAGGAAAGATGGAGGAAAGAATGGGAGAAGCAATGGGATGAAATCCACTTACTAGAAAGAGAGCAGATCTTCAAACTGGGCTTCTGATCTCGAAAAATGGTGTTTGAATTGCCTTGGAATCCTTCTAGAAGGCTCTGGGATCACCTAGAAATTTTCAATCCTGATCCAAGTTTGAAATATGGAAGTGTCAGGTGGTTTGGGTGGTTTTAAAAAGTATTTTCAAATATTAAATTCTACATGCATGGTTTCCTGGGAAGAGGTACATGGTTAGGCGAAACTGTGTGTCAACCGTGCGGACCACTCTGTCCAGGTTTGCATGGTCATAACAGTTTGGTCTCACAGTTTGAAAAACCATGTGAAAAATGTGTAGACCTCTCTGTCTAGTTTTACACACTTGGCATAGTTTGGTCTCATGGTTTTTCAAACCTTTCACAAACCATTCACATCCCATTGTCCTTTAGTTTTCCTTAAAAGTTCACCCAAACACAGCCTAATTTACTACTTCAAAACAAAGGTACTTAAAAACTTCAAAAAGTATGTGAAAATGCATCTGAGATGACTCCAGAAAAGGCTGGGATCTTACACTTGATGACTAGATCCTCTTCTCCTCCATATACTAGGAACATATCCTCAGTACACCTTAGATACTTAAGGATAGTCGTAACCACAACCCAATATTGTTTCACAAGATCTACTTGATATCTTCTTTCCATGTTCAAAGTATAAACAACATAAAGTATAGTACATAACATAGTATATATAATAGATCCTACAAAAACGAGAAAGGGATTCTACACATCAATTTTATCACCTGTTGTGTCTCATAACACAATTTATTAGAGAGATGAATTTCATGTGATGCTATAACCAATAACCTCGTGGATTTTTCTATACTGAATCAATTTAGTATCTAGTATATAATGACCCAGAATATTATAAATATAACTTCTATTCTTATATTTATTTAATGTAGTATAAAGCACATAAATCAAATAGAGAACCCAATAAAAACAATATTCTCATAAATGAAGAATGATGCTTTATTCATGGAATAAACTAATAAGAATTATAAATATTACATCGAGGCAATAAATAGAAAATATGATAATAAGAATAAGATAGTTTGGATCTGCTTGATCCACTAGAACGATCGTACTCATGAATAATTTTGTAGAAATAAAACATAATGTTAATAATAAAATATTCATTTAAAAGATGAAAAATATATATCTTTGGGAGAAAATATAAGTGAATGATGAATGGAATAAGTGGTATTTATAGTAATTAGTAGACCCTATTGACCATTAGAAATTTGACCATTAGAATAGTAACATCACTGTTAGAATAGTAATTTGACCTTTAGGAATTGTAATTTGGCCATTAAAATATTATCCTCACCTATTAAAGTATAAATAAAATTTAGTTATCTTATAAATGAAAATATTATATATGTATATCATAGAATAAGTAAATAAATGTTTTAAAAATGATAAATTAAGTGTTTGAAATTTTATGAAACGTAAATGTTTATTTACAATTTTATAACTAATATATTGATTTAAACAAAAAATTTATTTTCCTAAAATAGATTCATAAATTATTATATTTTTTCATATAATTATAAGATAATTTTTTACACTTTAATTAATTTTTCAAAGTTTCATAAAATCAGTAACAGTATTAAAATCGGTATTTTTAGAAAGAATGATGATTTTAACTAAAAATTAAATTTCTCATATTTTAAAAATTAACTTTATAAAATGGAGTAAAATTTTGAAATCTAAACATTTAAAAATATTTAGGGTGAATTTTTTGGATTTTTTTAAAATAGTTTAATTTTTGTTGAATAGTGAAATATGATAATTTTTTATATTTAACAAATGCATGAATTATTGAGTCATGGGTGATGTATAGATGATATAAGAACCATTATCTAGAACTCCACTTAATTATTTAATTTATTTAGTGATAAGGAATATCAATATTGAATGTCTTGATCCAAAATAATAAACTAATGAATAAAATAATAAAAAACACCCATATCATCCCCTATAAATAACATCCCTCACAACCCCTTCTCCTCAAACCTTCTCTCCCTTGAAGCATGTATAAATTATGACCACTTACCTTCCCAATCCTCTTCCCTACATCCAGATACTTCTTTTATAAACAAAATACCAAACCCATGTTCCTTAAGGAGGTTCTCAAGGAGGGATATTCAAGAGGTAAAATCATTCCCCTACCTCTATCAATTTATTTATTTATTCTACCTCATCCATTCCCCGACTATAAAAAGTGAAATGATAACTCTATTATCATACATATACTATAATTTTATTTTGTTAAAGCAATATCCATCATCAAATCTCATTTCTTCTCCTTTTATTCTAAAAATGAAAACATTATCCATGAGGTGTTGATTCACCAACTTCATAGACGATGAATTTTTATTTTACATTACCACCTTAAAAGATGCCCATAAAATAATTATTATGGGTAAATAATATTAAAATATGTATATTATATCTTTTTCATATTTAGGAACTAATATATATATAATATGAAATATTAAAAAAAAACTAGTTCGTGATGATCAGAAAACTACCAATATAAATTAAACAATTTTCATTAATGTTTTATCTAATAAATAATTCCCATATCTAGAAAAAATGATATATAGGACAATTTAAAACACTATAAGTGTATTAATACCATCTCATTTCACATGTGTAATTTTTCTTCCATTTTACAAAAACTCCCATAATTATAATCAAGCGAACTGATCAAAAAATCATGTAACAAACACTCTCAAAACAATAAAATTAAACATTATAACTCATAAAAATAACTATAAATAAAATTAATAAATTATGATAAATCCAATACATATATAAGAGGTTATAAATTAATTAATTAATGGATATAATTTGATTATATTGGATAATAAGAGTGATTTCAGAACACATGCAGACATAAGGTAAGGGATCTCTCTGAACCTCTTACCTTTTAGTTAAGCTTTCTCTTTCTTTACACCATTGTATATATTAATTATTATAATGTAATTATTCTATATTCAATTAATAAGTTCTAAAATTATGTATACAGATCAACTTATCCTTCTTTTATGGGTAAATAAATGTTTTAAAAGGTTCCCTTCTCAATTCTTTCTGATAAACAACCTCGATTAAAGGGAACTTCTAATTTCTTACCCATTTTCAAGTGCACTCCATAATATCTCTTAAGCCACAATTATTTTTCTAAAATCACGTATTTTACCATTAAAAACTATCTTAGTTCATTTTTGATTTTATACAAACAATTATTCCCTTTTCCTCTTTAAAGAATCTTTAATATTTTCCCTTAAACAACACTAATGTTGCTAATTTCTAGAGTTTCTTAAACACTCTTTATAAATGTTTTCTCTTTAGCTAGACATAATTTATCATGATATATGCCTATTTTCCATTATTAATGTACATGAATGAAATAAATACATTCTTTATTGTACACCATCATGATGCACCCTTTGGTTATTCCTTTTGACATGATTACAAGATCCATTTATTTCTATGGGTAACACTTATGTTTATTCCCTATGTTTTATTCTTTATGTGGAACACATATGCATGAAAAAGTTATGATGGGTGAAAATAGATAGATCTTCAATGTATTGGGTATTGTTTAGTCTCTTGAGAAGTCATATTTTGTATTAGGTAGTTTACCTAATCCATTATGGGACTTTTTCTATCTTGTTATATAGTCTTAGTAGTTACCCTTGACTCATGTTTATGTCATGTTTTATGTTGTAACCATGTTCTTATGTTTCCATGATCATATAATTCCATGTTCTATGTACTATGCTTCCATATGATTATTTGGATGCCATTCCTTTCATGTTATCATGTTATGCCTTCTAACTGATGTGTCATGCCATATTCCCTTGTTTATTCCCTTACTAGGTTTTTTAGATCATCCTTTTTTTCTATAAATTCCATAGGTTATCCCATGCGGTTGTAGGATCTCAAATGGAGTTAATATCTCATTATGGAAAAGATGTTATATTTTGGTTTCATGTTTTCTATATATGTACCTAATGTTCCAAATATACTATACTTTACTATCCTTTATTTTTATTTGTCGTATAATTGTTCTTAAAACCAGGTAATAATATGAATAAAATGATAGGGATATTTTTGGTATCAGAGAACATGCTAGTTATTTTTGGATGTTAGGACTATAAAAAATTAGTAACAACCCTTGGGATAATACTATAACCATGGATAACCTAGATTGAATATTAGGGAATCACATGTTGAGATATAATTTTAATTTATAAGTTTATCCTTATATGTTCAATGTTTCTTTTTTATATAATTATTAAAAAATTATTAAATCCCTCTAATTGTATTTATTTTTCTTATCTAATCGTAGGAAATAGAATGACCCATTCCAAAAATCAATGTGGTAGACAATGTGATGATTTTTCTAATGAAATACCAAATATGATGGGAATGGGAGAAAAAAAATCATGATAGTATTCTCACAATTGGATCCAATTAGTAATAATAACTTGAATTGTGTAGAACACCCTACATATCTAAAGAAATATAAAGTCGCATTTGAATCCTTTATGTGACAAAGGCCAGCTATATTTAGTATATATTCTGATCCCCTTATTGCAAAACAATGGATTAACTACTTTTAGAAGTTATTATTTATCCTTCAAATCTCAAAATAAGAGAAAGTCATATTGGAGATTTATTATTTTAATGGGGAAGCTGATCAGTGGTGTGAACTAATCAAAAATACAAATTCTAAAGAGGATATTGATTCCATAGATTGGTAAGGATTCAAGAAAATATTTTTTAATAAATATATTCCTTGATATCTTCATCATAATATGGAGTGGTAGTTCATCAGACTAAAGAAGAAAGAAGATGATTTCATCGAGGTGTATGAGGAAAACTTTACAAGGCATTCATGATATGGCTCTGGCATTTTCATGAACACTAAAAGAAAGTTGGATCACTTCTTCAGTGGATTAAAGCTAAATGTATGAAAATACTTAGAAATTCAAGACTTTGATATCTATGAGGATATTTTTTAATGTACCCTTAAGGTTGAAATGGAGATCAGAGACTCTCAATGGTCTCAAAAACTCAGAGATACAAATCAGAAAATGGAGTTTAATATGGGAGGATCGATAGATAAAATGCATGAAAGAAATAAAACCCAACATCCCAAATTTCAAAAGTGTAGGGAGAAGTATCCTGGAAACTACCTAAGGGGAACTAAAAGATGCTTCAAATGTGGAATAGAGGGACATAAGGTTAATTTTTTTCCAAGGTATTTGAAGAATATCACTAATGTGGAAGAATAAATGACAGTTTATATCAATACTCAGCCTGTAGTGCACTGTTTCAACTATAAGGAACCTGGTAATAATATAATAAAATTCCCCATTCCAAGGTTTGTTGAATGAAATGAAGAAAAAAACCACCAAGGAAGCATAGAAGAGAATATGTTATCATTGTTACTGAAATAGAGCTTGATGATGATGTGGTGATAGGTACGCTTGCTATTCATTAAAGAATAGAAAATGTAATTTTTTCTTATGGATCTACACATTCTTTTATATCTTACAAGTTTAGAATATCTATTTAAAAACCACCTCAAAATATGAAGGTTAAGTTATCAGTGATAATAGTATATGGGGAAATTATAGCATAAAAGTGTATAACTCCTCCCTGATTAATGTTTCTGGACTGAACCTTCTAGGAAATATTTTCTTACTTCCTTTGGTGGATTTTGATGCTATATTGTGTATGTATTGGCTATCTTTATACAAATCCAACATAAAATATGGGGAAGTGGAGATCACTCTTCACATCCAAAGGCATCCCTGAATTTTATATGAGTATAAGGAGGATGATGGATTTAATTTATAATAACCATCTCAATTATGGATATTATTGCCTAATGAGAAAGAATATATAGCTAAAATGATTAAAAAATTAAGAGGATTATACTTAAAGACATGCTCATTGTGAGGGACTACGCTGATGTGTTCCCTGAAGAATTTCTTGATGTTCCTCATGCCTGAGAGGTTGATATATGAATTAATATTATACCTAGATCATTTCCCATATAAAAGAAACCTTATAGAATAGCCACCATTGAGTTACAGGAACAGAAGAAGTAGTTACAAGAGAATCTTAATAAGCATTTTATATGCATGATTGATTTACTATAGGGTGTTTCACTCCCCTTTTTCAAGTAGAAGTATATATCAATGAGCCTCTACATTGATTATTGTGACCTCAAAAAAGCATGATAATGAAAAAGTATCCCTACCATAGATAGATGACTTGTTTGATCAGCTACATTGGTCCAAGTATTTATCTAAGGTGGACCTTTGGTTAGGATATCACCAATTAAAGGTGAGGAAGGAAGATATTCTAAGGACTGCCTTCTGAATGAGTTATGGAAAGTATGAGTTCATAACGATTCCCTTTGGACTCACTAATGCTTCAATAATATTCATGTATTTAATGAATAGAGCCTTTAGAGATTACCTTGACTAATTTATGGTAGTATTTATCAATAAATTATGATATACTTCAAGAATAAGGAGGAACACAAGGAGAATTTGAATATTGTGATAAAGAATTTTTGAAGGGAGATGCTTTATGAAATGTATAGTAAATATGAGAATTATATGGATGGAGTATCATTCTTGAGTTGTGTTATCGCTAGAAAGGGATTATCTGTGGATCCTTCCAAGAGAAATGAAATTGAAGAGAGGCCTAGGAAAACATATCTAATGGAGATTCATAGTTTCCTTGGTCTATCTAGGTATCACTAATAGTTTTTGAAGAACCTCTAAAGAGTTTAAAATCCACTAACCATGATGACATGGAAAAGCGTAAAGTTTTTCTAGACCAGAGAATGTGAAGACTGTTACAAAGAGTTGAAAAAGAGGTTTATCGTTCAGCGGATCTCACACTACCAATAAGTGGGGAACTCTTCGTGGTATACAAAAATGATTCAAAGAAGAAATTAGGTTGTGTACTGATGAAAAATGATAAAGTTATAGCCTATGATTCAAGGAAGCTTAAGAATAATGAGAAAAAGTATCCCATGCATGATCTAGAGTTAGATACTATGATTTTTGCATTGAAAACTAGAATAATTATCACTATGGGTAAAAGTGTGAGATATATACCGATCACAAGAGCATCAAATATATATTCACATAGAAGAATATTAATATGCTCCAGTGAATATGGTTAGTGCTCATCAAGGATTATTACTACTCAATTCACTACAGTCTTGGTAAAGAAAATAAAGTGGAAGATGCTCTAAGTGTAATGGATCCTACAACTTTATCAATGATGAGAATTAAGAAGTATTCAATCTTCTAAGACTTACAAAGGATGAACATGGGAATTATTATGGAAGAAAAATCATCAATCCTTTCTCAAATTATTACTCCACCATCCCTTTTAAATAAGATAAAGGATGCTTAAAGAGATGATGTGGAAATTTAGAAGAAGGTGGAAGCTATTAGAAAAGAGTAACCCTAAGAGTTAAAAATTAATGAAGAATGATTCATAATATTTATGTCACAGTTATCTATACCATAAAATCCATAGATAAAGAAATATCTTCTAAAGGATGTATATCGTTAAACCATCTATATTCACCCATAGTTCAAAAAGATGTATCGAGATATTCAAGAGCACTATTGGGGTGACAATATGAAGAAAGAGTTCGCTGAATATACATCAAATTTCTTGTTATGTCAAAAAATGAAGGACGAAAGACAAAAATTCTAAGGGTATGATGCAACCATTACCCATACCAACATAGAAATAGAAAAACATCACCATGAAATTTTTCATCAGACTACAGAATACATCTAGAGGAAATAATGCTATATGGATTGTAGTAGATCATCTTACAAAGACAACACACTTTATTTCAATTAAAGAGTATTTCTCACTTGACTAATTTTCAAGTATATACATCAGAGAAGTGGTGAGGCTACATGGGGTACCATTCTCGATTATATCTGAACGTGATTCTAGATTTACCTCCATGTTATGGAAAAGTCTCCAACATGCTCTAAATACTAAGTTGAAATTCATTATGGCTTATCATCCTCAAACTAATGATCAATATGAGTTGACTAATTAGACACTAGAAGACATGTTGAGAGAATGTTCTATGGACTTCAAAAGAGGATAGGATCAACATCTTCCACTTGTCAAGTTATATTACAAAAATAGTTTCCACTCAAGCATCCAAATGGATCCATATGAAGAACATTATGGGAAAACATGTTGAAAACCGACATGATGGGATGAAGCTGATGAACGTAAGCTATAGGGACATGGAATAGTTGAACAAATGGTAGAAAAGGTGATAACCATTCAGCGGTACTTCAAGACATCCCAAAGTAGACAGAATAGTTATCAATATAATCATTGAAGAGACTTAGATTTTGTGGTCGGTGACAAGGTATTCCTCCACATATCTCTATGAAATAGATTCATGAGATTTGGGAAGAAATGAAAGCTAAGTCCCAGGTGCATTGAACCCTTCATGATTCTTGATTGTTTAAGAGCTGTGACCAATTGAATAGCACTTCCACCAACCATTTCTCAAGTACATGATGTGTTCCACATATCCCTCTTGAAGAAGTACATACCATATCCATCCCATGTACTAAACTTATAGGTGGTACAGCTGGAAAATGATCTATCTTATGAGGAGTAGCTAGCGAAGATCTTGGACTGTATAGATAAAATTATACGCAAGAAGACAACTCATCTAGTCAAAGTACTATGGAGGAAACATGAATACAAAAAGATAAAATGAGAATTGGCAGAAGCGATGAAGGAGAAATACCCTCACCTATTTTCACCTTATTAAGTAAAATGAAATTTTGAGGGTGACATTTCATAAGGGGGAATAATTTAATGACCGAGAATTTTATCAATGGAATCCCCCTTCTTAAAATTATGTAATGTAGTATAAAGCACATACACCACATAGTGAACCCAATAAAAACATTATTCTCATAAATAAATATTGATACATTAGTTAATGAATAAACCAATAAGAATTCCATATATTACTGTGGGGAAAACAAAAAATAAGATAATATGAATAGGATAATTTGGATATGCTCGATCCACTAAAATGACCACACTCAAAAACAAAGCTATAGAAATAAAACATAATCTTAATAAAAAATATTAATTTAAAATATAAAAAAATATACAGCCTTGGTAGAAAATAGAAGTGACTGATGAATGGAATAAGAATAATTTATAGAAAGTATTAAACCCTTATGAGTGTTAGAAATCTGATTGTTGGAATAGTAATTTGATCGTTAAGAATAGTAATCTATCCTTTATAATTGTAACCTAACCTATTAAAGTATAAATCAAATTTAGGTGTATTATAAATGAAAATATGATAAATTTATATAACAGAATAAGTAAACAAATGTTTTGAAAATGATATAATTAAGTGTTGGTAATTTTATGAAACGTAAATTTTTATTTACAATTTTATAATTAATATTATGATTTAAAAGAAATTTTATTTTCACCAAATAGATTCATAAATAAATATTTTTTTCTAATAATTATAAAAAAAATTCAGATCTTAAAAAAAATTAAAAGTTCCCAAAAATCGTTTATAATATTAAAATCAGAATTTTTTGAATAAATGATGATTTTAATTAAAAATTAAATTCCTAATATTTAGAAAATTATTTTTATAAAATGGAGTTCATTTTTTTGAATTTTAAACATCAAAAAATGAATTGGATGAATTTTTTGGATTTTTTTAAAGTAGTTAAATTTTTTGTAAATTGTAAAATACGATAATTTACGATACTTAACAAATACATGAATTATTAAGTTGTGGATGATGAATGGATAATATAGGAACCATTATCTATAACTATAATTCATTATTTAATTTATTCAGTGATAAAGAGAACCACTATTGATAGTCTTGATCCAAAATAATAAACAAATGATTAAAATAATCAAAAACTCCCCTCTCCTCCCCATATAAATAACACACCTCACCACCACCTCTCCTCACACATTATAAGACCTGAAAGATAACTAAATTCTACCCAATTACCTTTCCAATACTTTTCCCTACATCTAATATCTTATGTTCTCAACAAAATACCAAACACCGGTGCCTTAAAGAGGTTCTCAAGGAGACGATATTCACACTACTACAAATCGGGCCTTTAAAAGCACTAGTTAAAGGTCATTATCAGTTCTATAGAAGTGTTTATAATGGAAGTGATGTTAAAGGGTTAGCATTTGTTGTTATCTTAAAAATAGTTGATAAAATCATGCTTTAACACTCCTAAAAAATCACTAATAAAGGGGGCTTTTATCATCTTTTTTTAGCATTGATAAAGGGGGCCTTTAGTGGCACTTTTTTAGAACTATTAAATGCCACCTTTAATAGCACTAAATAAAGTGATGATAATGGACCCACTGATAAGGGGTATATTTTTTTCACGCCCCACCCCCCCTTTATCAGCGCTCCCCCACCACCACCCCTTTTATCAACACTTCCCCCACCCCTTTATTAGTGCTTCCCCTACCCCTTTACCAACAATTTAGATAATCACACCCATTGCACGTTCTCTACCTCTTGTGAGTTTTGAACCTGAGACCTCTAGCTTATACACCAGCGCATTTTCCAATCCACTATACTATTTTGTTTTAAATTTTATGATATATATATATATATATTAATATATATATATTTTGTTAAATTTTATTACCCATATATTTATATATTTATATATGTTTATATATATAGTTATATTTTTATTAAATACACATTTATATATATATATATATTAAAATTGATATTAACTCTAAAAACACTTAAATCACATAAAAACTCTAAAAAACCTAAAACACATGAAACCCATGATATGACCCTAAATTCTGATCTTGAAGTCTTTTTAAACTCCACAACCAAAACAATTGAAGATAATGAAACCATATTCAATATGATATGTGTTATAGGATAAACAAACACCCGGTTCAGAAGTTATAGTAGTTAGAATTTCAAGAAACTGGGGCCAGTGACAAAAAACTCAATTTTAGAGGCCTTCTGGGTCTTTAATGGATTGAAAAACATAAAATATATATTTTACATTAGTCAAAGAACTTCTATGTTATAGATCTCATCATTGGGTTTGATTTGATATGTGTTAGAGGCCAAACAAACACCTGAATCAAAAGTTATGGCAAATTGAAGTTAGAGTTTGATTTCTAACTTTTTTAACCTATAATATATTTTATTCCTTTGATTATTACATGATTTAAATCTTATGTAGTTTTAGATAATTTTTTAAATTTTTATTTGACTAGTTTTGGAGTTTTAATGGACTCTCGGATTAAAATTTATTATCTTTTCAGAGTTTTAGGGGTTTTAAATATTTTTCACATTAAACGACTTTTCAAACGGCCATAACTTCTAAATCGGGTGTCCTTTTTGCCTATAACACATATCAAATTGAATAATGAAACAATATCTACACCTTGATGATGAATTGGAACCATTGATCACCTATATTGTGGACAAAAGGTCCAGAAGTCTTTCAAATGGTCATAACTTCTCCTACGGGTGACCATTAATGAAATATAATTTTTTTTCTTTGAAATATACCCTTTATTAATGCTAGTAAAAAAGTGATGATAAAGGGGGTGGATTTATCAGTTATTCTAAAATAACTCTGATAAATACCACCCTTTTATTTTTATTTTTTTTAAGTGCTAATAAAGACCCCCTTTATTAGTGATTTTTTAGAAGTGCTGATAAATACCCATTTTATCATCACTTATTTACTAGCACTGATAAGGGGGGCTTTATCAGAACTTTTTTACAAGAACCGATAAATGAAGACCTTTAATAGAAATTTTTTTAGGATTTTTAAACCCCCCCCCCTTAATAGATCTTTTAGAAAGAGATGTTAAAACCCTAGTGCTGGATAAACCTGGTTTTGTAGTAGTGTGAAGATGTAAAATACTCAACCTTTCTCTTTTAAATTATTTATTTCTTCTACCTCATCCTTTCCCCCACTATCCAAAGTGACTATATAACTCTATTATAATACATATACTTGAATTTTATTATGTTATTGGAATATAAATCATCAAATTCTTCTCTAATACATTAATTCTAAACATGAAAACATCTTCCGTGAGGTGTCAATTCACCACCTTCATGGATGATGAGTTTTCATTTTCCATTACCACCATCAAGGATGGTCATAAAACCATTATTATGGTTAAATAATATTTAAATATTTATATTATATCCTATATCATGCAATGTAACTAATATATATATATATACATAATATTAAATAATAAAACAAAAATAGTTCGTGATGATAAAAAAAATTCCAAAATAAACTAAAAAAACTTCATTAATTTTTTATCTAATGAATCATTATAATATCTCAAAAAATGATGTATGGAAACATTTAAAATTATATAATTATATTAATACTATCTCATAAAACTTAGGGTGTTTTTCTTCCATTTTACTAGAACTTCAATAATTATACTCAAGGGAAACAATCATAAAATCATAAAACGAATGCTCTTGAAATAATGAAATTATACATTATAATTCATAAAAATGGCCATAAATGAACATAATAAAATTATAATAATTCAAATAAAGATATAATAGGTTCTTAATTGATTAATTAATTAATCTAATTTGATTATCTAGGATATTTAGTGCAATTGCAAAGCACATTTGAACATAGGATAAGGATTCTCTCTGAACCTTCAAATTACCTTTGGGTTACGCTTTCTCTTTCTTTACACAAATGTATTTCTTCATTATTCTTAAGTAATTATTATTATATAATTATTCAAAATTCTATGTACATATTCCAAAAATATGTATCCATATCAATTAATCTTTCTTTGATGAGGGAATACATGTTTTAATAGTTTCTCATCTCAATTCTCCCTGATAATATTGTGTTTTTCTATTTAGGCTGATGAGCCCGTAAGGTGTGCTCCACGGCTAGTGTTTCCCCATCGCCGCCATCCTCCCTTCTATCTTGGGTTGGCTCAACCCTCCTCGGTGCTTGATCAGTGAGCTCATGGTGGAGTCCTCCTTCTGTGGTGGCGTCGTGTGACCTCGTGGGATCAACCGATGTAGCGTTTCTCACCAGCGATGGTCTTCTTCTTGCCTCACTCCACCTCTGATGGATAGGGCATCCAAAGGCATCGTGGTGATCATCCAGTGGATGAAACCCAGTTACCACATTGTAGGATTTCTTCCTCATCTCCCATGAATGCGTTGGGTGGTCTGGGTCTCCTAGGCACTTTGGATGGAAGTGATGGGATTTGGGAGATGCATTCCGGTAGGGTTCGGGGCACCATAGTCTGGGTGGACGTCGACAAGGTGATGGTTACTTTTTCTTTGATTTTTTCCTTATTTTTTGGATTTGAACGAATCTGATGTTCCCTTTTTGGTCTTTGATTTTTTTGGTTGAATCTACATTATGACGTTGGGTTCTGTCAACGGCTCCAGTGACCAGTGATGGCTTATCAGTGTATGGGTTATTGGTTGGGGGCGATTGGTGGTGAATGATGCTGCTTAATGATCATTCATTTTGAGTCTATGCTCTTCCGAACTGAATTTGGAACAGTTGAGTTGAATGTGAACTTTTGGATGATTTTAGGGATTTGATTTCTCCCTTTGATTCAGATTTGATGTTGGATTGTTTTTTACACCAAGTGATCGTCTTATCACCTGCATGATGTCGTTTATACACAATTGTGCTTCTTCAGTGTTTTGGATTAATTTAAGAGCTTGTAGAGAATTTTTGTGTTGATTGACTGTTGGTTTTGAGACTCTCTTTGTGGATGTTTCTAATTGATTTTTCTGTTAAGTTTTGAGGTGTTCGAACCAGATTTATACATGATTCTGCTTCCTATAAAGTTCAGAGCAAGAAGTTTTCACCTGTGCATGCCATTTGGATTGGAAGCTTGAGAGGGTATGGCTCTACCATCGATACCGTGCACGTGCTTCCACACAGGACTACTATCTGAACAATCATGCGATGGTGAAGGCTTGGCACCAAGGTGTAATCACTGGGGAGGGGCAGATCCTGTAGTCTTGATCTGGGTTATCCTTCTGTATGGTTTTATTGGATTGTAATGTTGGATCATGTGGTTTCTCACTTTATCCTCAAAAGTGTTGATAATAAAAAAGTTAATTTTCAGTCAGTCAGTCTTCCCGATAAGCAACCTCGATTAAAGGGAACTTCCAGATTTCTTACCGATTTTATGTATACTCCTTAAAATATTCTATGTAACGCCCCAACCCCAGAAGCCTAGAACTAGTGCATTATTACATAACATTGGCATGATTACAAGGAATCAATTCCCAAAGGACCAATCAGTTTAGTGGTCTTAAAAAATAGATTACATACATTAACTTTACATATCAATTTATAACATAAAATATAGAATAGCTAATCCTTTTATAATTCCATCATTTCCATATCTTAACCCTTTATATCAATCATAATACACTTCTTGGAATCCGGGGAAAATAAAACATAAGAAAGGGGTGAACTCAGATGCTCAGTAAGGGTAAATAATTTTGAAGAAGCTATAAACTTTTAAGGAAAAATGTATAATAAATACAACAGACTTGTAAACATAAAACTTGAACATAATATGGTAAAAATAAGTCAAACATTACCATATAAACAAGCACATGGATATTCTACTAGTCAAATAATCACATGTAATAACTAATTTCATAATGAGGGAATGCATAATGCTGTAAATAATAAAAACTATGTCAAGGCCTTGTGCCAAGACCATTAACAAATATTCTATTGAGGCCTTATACCAAGACACTAGTTTGTCTCATGAGACCTACTGATGCATCAAGGGGATATAGAGGTCCCATCCCGTCACTTAATAAGTCCAATTCATTCCTCATATGAAAAGGGTGAAACATAACATAATCTAGCATACAAAATCTCAATACATTAACCATAAACCATGATTGGTATAAAAATAACACATCTATAGTCAAACATATCATAACTCACTCAATACAATATGGAAGATTTTATTATAATAAATCAACCTCAATCAAGAATAATATCCAGTAAAGAATGTTGACATAGTTGAAACTGATCAGTAAAACCCTTTGAGAGAAATATCCCTTTTTCATGAAATCGTTTAAAAGTCACACAATTTATAAAGAAAGTAAATTAAAAGATATTTTTGAATCAAATTTTCCCATACCACTTTGAAACTATTGAAAGGAATTAACATTTTAAAACAATCATGTCTATATAAATAAATTCTTAAAATCATTTTAAAAACATGGATATTAATTAAATAGATTTAAAAAAGTAATTCTTTAAAACATTTAAAACGATGATCTAGTTAAATATTACCATCCATAAAACCTTAAAAAATGAATTTTGAAAAAAAAATTATGAAACATGTACATGGATGATAAATATGTCCCAGTAGATACTTGCACATCAATATCCTCGAATAATAATGAGATTGTGAGAATAACCATTACCTTAGGTCTCATACACTCTATACGTGTTTGAAACTCTTATATAATGTGTTTAAACATATTATTAAATTATATCAGAATCATAATAATATTTATGATATCATATATGATTATTTTATGACTTTATATTACCTGTTTATTAACAATTCCAAGTTAATGTCACATTTCATGTAATAATAGCTTTATTTATCGTACGTGTTTTGGATTTTTATTCTTGATCATATTACTTATATCATGATTTACTTACTTCAAAAATTTATAATATGATTTATAGATCATAAATATAAATATATATAACAAATATATATATGAAATAGAATACACCATTCATGGAGATGGTAGGTCGTACGTATGCATGAACGTTGTTTCTATTTTCGTATCATGTGGAAGTGAATGAAATATGTATTTATATATCATCCCATAAGCAATATTATGTCATATATTTTATAATTATTAGTAATATTTATTCTTATAATCATTCTTGGATGGTGAACATGGAAGATGAGTCTCATCGCGTGGTGGAGACGGTAAGCCGTACGTACGCACAAGTGACAGTATCATTTCATTAATGGTAAAATGGAATAGAATTTGATAGAATATTAATTTTAAAGAAACAATATCATGTTATATTTATTATTTAAATCCATTATATTCATCTTTATACCCATAAAAATAATTTGTACATGAAAAAAATTTACACCATGTCATGGAGCCAGTAAGCTGTACGTACACACGCATAGTGGTATTGTTTTTTATAGGATGGGAAAAAAGAGGAATATGGTTGTCCCATAATAATAAAAAACATCTCATCATATATAATATTCTGAAGTTATTATTTTATTATGGTAACAACTTAGTAAGAGAAATTAGAAGAAGAAATGAGCTTTGAAAGAAGGGATAAAACAATTACCTCTTCTTCAGATGTCTCTTTTTGATTTGCAAAAAAAGGACTCCTTAAGTTGGATTTATGCCCAAAGTTTTTCCACTAAGATGAATTCAGGGAAGTTAGTAGGAGATTTAGGTAGGATTTTTACAATCCAAATGGCTTTGTATGTGTTAATTAAAGAGAAAGGGAGGTGCCCTTTTTTATAAGAGAAGTGAGGGGCACTTTAGGAAAATCTTGAAATATTAATTGATTATAAAATTATTTTCAGATTCTAATAGCTCAAAATTGATTTATTTCGAGAATAATATGATTATGGGTCTAAACCCTCTCAACTAATAGGTTTTAGACATATTTAGGCCAAACAATTAACCTTATCTTTTGGATTTAACCCTTTTTAAAATAAGTTAACTCTTACCATGTCCTCTTGTAATTTTATACTACATGGTAAATATATTTACTATAAAACACCAAGAGAAACTGATGTGGATAATTTATGAAATTTTTATCACTATAGAAGTTATTTGGTCAAACTATAGACGTTTAGTATTTTTATATCATTCAATAAAATATTGTTTGTTTTAAAATCTCATTTATGTCAATTTTGACACTATTTGGTAATTGATTTTTTTTAAGTCATAATAACTTGATTAATTCAAACCAAAGGAATTAAATCATACCTAATATGTCAATTTAATCTATAAAATTCGTGGATGTCATCAAAACTTTCAAATTATATTTCTTTTAATATTTATAATATCATTTATTTGATTCTTTCATTAATAAAGAAAATACTGCATCATTATTGTGTCATTAATAAATTTAATTATTTAATGTATACAATTACAAATAAAATACCATAATGTAGGAAATATTTTTAGATTTATAATGAATATTTATTGTAGAATTTATCATATGTATAACCCTATATTAAAAATGTTTTATTTATTAAAATTTGAATTTAACACTTTTAACTCTTCTTTAAATAAAATATAATAAATGTCCTAATCTAACCCAAGTGGATCAAAATGGATCATATTTTTGTTATAAGGTTTATTTTGGTCGAAAAACACTTATCCAATAGAATTTGGATATGTTTTGGGGTAATTTTATATTATTATAATATTATTTTGAGTTTTAATTAACCAATTTACTTTTAACCGTGGTAAATAAAAATTCAAAAGTTATTATTCACCAAAAAATATTTTGATCCTATTGAACCAAATTTTATATACTGATGACAACTATGTGTATTGGATTTTTGAAATTCAATCCATAGAAGCGGTAAAATTATGTTTTATGCAAATTTGCAAATATGCCTAGAAGGTAGGTAAAAGACGTTAAAATTTCAATAAAATTTTATATATCTAATATTATTATAAAATGACTTCAATTAATTACATTGGACTAATATAGGTATTATATATCTTTTTTTACTTTAAAATAAATTTAAATTAAAAATAATTATTTAAATAAAAAGTCGTTTTTAAACAATAACGCAGTGTTTTCACTATTCATCAAAAAATGAATGTTTTCATAAAAATACCAAAAATTCACCCTAAGCTAATTTTGATATTATGAATTCAAAAATGAGGTCTATTTTAGAAAATTTAATTTTTAGGAGTGTCTAAAATTAATTTTATTATTGTTTAAAAAAGGCCATAAAAAGTAGTTCTTTTACGAAAATAGTTTTTCAAAATATATATCTTTTTTAACAAAAATTATACATTTCATTATAAATATGTTTTATTTCTGTGAAAACATTATAAATAACATTTAAAATTTATTTTTTACTTTTCATATTACAATATTTAATTGATAAATAAATATATTGTTTAAATAATTATAATACTAATGTGTTGTTTCGCAGAAACGTGATCTTTCATATAATGTAAGCCAAGTTGGTGTTGCATGCAATATAAGCTATTAAATTAATTTAAACAGAAAATGTACTCTAAAATCATGGGGTGTTACATTCTCCCCTCCTTCAATAAATTGCATCCTATCAATTTGAAAGTGGACATTGCAAATTAAATGTTGATACTAAAAAAATATTTGTGGAAAACCCACATCGATATAGAGTTCAAAAAAGGTCTAATATGTAATAAAGAAATAGAAGTATAAAAGTTACCAGAGATAACACATATAAGGGTTCCATGTAGAAAAACCTAAACAAGGAAGAAAAATCCAACTGTTATGCTCTGATAAATAACATGATTAGGAGAAAGTGAACAATCACAAGGCTAGAAGTCAGTGATGATCTAATTGACCATTTGATTCATCAGAAAACGTACTAGGATAACATTTTTAGTTTTAAGATCATTTACCTTAGAGTTTAATAATTAATTTCACTTTATAGAATAAGAATATAAGGAGGCATACTTACTTGCCTAATTCCAACCACAAGCTCATATAAAACTCAAAAATATTCTATTTATCCTAATCATATAGGGTTTCAAAACAAAACAATTTATACTTCATATGTCATACTTTTAAAATAAAAAATTACATTATACAAACTAGGTCATC
Organism: Viscum album; assembly: GCA_963277665.1. Taxonomy (NCBI): domain Eukaryota; kingdom Viridiplantae; phylum Streptophyta; class Magnoliopsida; order Santalales; family Viscaceae; genus Viscum; species Viscum album. The sequence goes on from OY728133.1 coordinate 1,680,604,373, forward strand.
TCATAGGCCAGTGGTAGGTGATACACCCTTCTCTCCCTTCGGTTGTGGGTTCAAGTCTCGTGACCTTGTCGAACACGACAGGTTGTCGCCCGACCTACGGGTTGTCCATTTCACAAAATTATCACTTTCTAAAAATAATCTTAAGAAATGTTTTATCCTTAAAAAATAGTATCCAATGTCTAACTTAATCCATTCCAACCTTTAGGATTATCCAAAATACTTCTGTCTAAACTCACATCCCAAAAATGTATAAGGAAGGTCACATAATGAAGATCCCTTTTCCCCACATATTAACATGTGAATACCTTCATCACGTATTCTCTTAAAACATGGTAACACCCTGAATTACCATAAAACCTTATTGAATACATTCATTCTCCCTTATTCCTTATATATTACTAGATATTCTCATTAAATACAAAAATGTTGTAAACTCCCACAATTATGGAAAAAAACAATTAATTAGTTATAAAGTAGTCAAGAATGTCCAATATAATTTATACAAATCAATAATCTCTTATTCCAAAATCACTACTTCAGTATCAGGACCATATTAAGTATTATCATTCCCTCACCCATGTATTTTCCAAAAAAATTAACTTGCTATTGAGTCACTTTTCTTAGTAACATACAATCTCAAATCCAAAATGAAATAGTATTTTAGTACAATCCGTATTTATTTCTATAATTCATATAACCAGTACATCATTGATACAACACTCAAATGATATAATTCTTCAATCCAGAAACAAAAATACATTAATTATTCTACATTGACTATAGTAACAGCTTATTCTTGACCTTGATCCCTTTAATTCTTATAAGATATATTTCCTTGACACTTAGGACATTTCTTTGTGTAATTCCCCATTTCACTACAGTTGAATCACTAAATATTAGTCTTTTCTTTCTTCTCTTTTCATTCTTTTTACTAATGACCCATTTCTCCACACTTATAGAAAACACCCAGTCATTTCAAGAACTTCCTAGGGTGATTATTTCCATAGTTATCACATGTGGGAAAATCCTTCTTTACCTTATTCCCTTTATCTATATTTTTATCTTCCATCCTCTTCTTCTCTGGCATCCCTTCAAATCCATAGGACTTAGTAAATTTTTTACTTATCTTATCAACACATGATACTATTTCATAACATGATGAGAATACATGGGAGATTATTTACCTTTAAAATATTGGATTAAGATCCTTAAATACATGATCTTTATTACTCTTTGAATCATGTGCATTGGTTGGGTTCTCATTCTTTCTACTATGTTTCATTTCTAAATAATGTCATACTCTACATTAGGTTATGAATCAAAATTCATAATTCTAAACTAGAGAAATACTTAACATAAATTGAAAATTTATGCATATAGAATCTTATAATCATAAATATGGTTCCTTTGGGGACATAGTTAATCATAAATACTTCATAATGGGTTGTAAATAAAATGTGAATTATCCTAACAATATCCCCCAGGAGTGTCAAACTAGGTGCACAGTAAGGCCATTTTTCATGTATCAGGTTACCCTGAGTGAGGCTTAAAACACCTTGTCAGAGTTATTACTCCTAGGTACATATGTTCCAAAACCATGTCCACATGTAGTATCTCAAAAAAGATGAACAGCTTGGAATATCCACATAATCCTTACTTTACCAAAATTCAAGGTGGTTCTTCAATACTTATCCTCAGAGTCTATCTTAGGGTTATGGTCCCTAAAATAAATTTTCTAAATCTATTTCCAAGGTTGTTTCTAAAATTCTTCAGATACCAACTATTACTCCCTAACCCCAAAAACTTGGAGCCGGTGCATTATTACATAACGTTAGCATGATTAAAGGAATAAAGTCTCAAATGACTGATCAGTTTAGTAGTGTTTGAAAATATATTACATACATGAACATTACATTATAATTTCTAACATAAAATATTACATAGATAATCCTTTGAGAATTCAATTATTCCCCTATCTTAACCCTTCATATCAATAATAATACACTTCTTGGAATCCTAGGAAAATAAAACATAAGAAAGGGGCGAGCTAAGATGCTCAATAAGGGTAAATAATTCAGAGGAAGCTGTAAACATTTAAGGAAAGATGTATAATAAAAACAGAATCCTTGTAAACATAAAACTTTAACATAATATGGTAAAAATAAGTCAAACATTAAAATATAAACAAGCACATGTATATTCTACTAGTCGAATAATCCCAAGTAATAACTAATTTCATAACGAGGGAATTCATAATGTCGGACATAATAACTACTATGTCAAGGCCTTGTTTAAAGACCATTAACAAATATTCTATCGAGGCCTTGTGCCAAGACACAAGTTTGACTCATGAGACCTACCAATGCATCGAGGTACTATAGAGGGCCCTACCCATCACATACTATGTCCATTGCATTCCTTATATGAAAAGGGTGAAACATAACATAATAATTTGTATTGAAACTAGCATATGAAATGTCAATACTTTAACCATAAACCATGAATGGTATAAAAATAGCACATCCATAGTCAAACATATCATAACTCACTCAATACAATATGGAATATTATATTATAATAAATCAACCTCAATCAAGAATAATATCTAGTAAAGGATGTTGACATAGTTGAAAATGATTAGTAAAACCCTTTGAGAGAAATATCCCTTTTTCATGAAATCATTTAAAAGTCACATAATTTATAAAGGAAGTCATTTAAAAGAGATTTTTGAATCAATGTTTCTCATAACACTTGGAAAATTTTGAAAGGAATTAACATTTTAAAACAATATTGTTCATATAAATAAATCCTTAAAATCATTTTGAAAGAATGGACATTAATTAAATAGATTTAGAAAAATAAATCATTAAAACATTTAAAATGATGATATATTTAAAGAGTAACTTCTATAAAACCTTAAAAGATTCCTTTTGAAAACATTTTTATGAATCATGGACATGGATGAAAAATATATCCCAATAGATACTTAGACATCAATAACCTCTAATAATAATGAGATTCAGAGATTAACCCTTAACTTAGGTCTGATACTCTTCATACATGTCTGAAACTTCTGTATAATGTGTTTAAACAAATTATTAACTTATATCATAATAATAATAATATTTATTATATCATAAATGATTATTTTATGACTTTATATTACCTATTTATTAGCAATTCTGAGTTAATGTAACATTTAGGGTAATAATCACTTTGTTTATCGCATGTGTTTTGACTTTTTATTCTTGATAATATTACTTGGATCATGATTTACTTACTTTTAGAATGTATAATATGATTTATATATAATAAATATAAATATATATAATAAATATATATATGAAATGGAATACACCGTTCATGGAGATGGTAGGTTGTATATACGCATGGACGTTGCTTCCATTTTTGTATCGTATGGAAGTAAGTGAATGACATATATGTGTGTGTGTATATATATATTATCCAAGTATAATTATTATGTACTATATTTTATAATTTTTAATAATTTTTACTCTTATAATTATTCTTGGATGGTGAACATGGAATATGAGTCTCATCGCATCGTGAAGATGGTAAGTTGTACGTACGCACGAGCGACAGTATCATTTCATTAATTGTTAAATGGTATGAAATTGGATGGAATGTGAATTTTAAATAAACAATATAATGTTATATTAATTATTTAAATCTATTATATTAATTTTTATACACATAGAAATAAATTGAACAAGAAAAACAATTTACACCATGTCGTGGATACGGTAAGCCGTACATACGCACGCTTGGTGGTATTGTTTTTCATAAGATGGGTAAAAAGAGGAATATGGTTGTCCCATGACATTAACAAAATCTAAGCATATATAATATTATGTATTTATTATTTTAGTATAGTAACAACTTAGTAAGAGGAATTAGAAGAAGAAATGAACTTTAAAGGAAGGGATAAAATGATTACCTCTTCTTCGGGTGTCTCATTTTTATTTACACAAAAGGACTCCTTAAGTTGGATTTCTGCCCAAAGTTTTGCCTCTAAGATTAAGTGATGGAAGTTGTGAGGAGATTTGGGTAGGGTTTTTCTGATTCAAATGGATTTGTAGGTATTAATTAAATAGAAAGGGAGGTTCCTTTTTTATAAGAGAGGTGAAGGGCACTTTAGAAAAAACTTGAAATATTAATTTATTATAAAATTATTTTCGTATTATAATAGCTCCAAATTGATTTATTTCAAGGAAAATATTTGGATGGGTATAAATACTCTCAACCAATAGATTTTATACGTGCTTATGTCATAAAATTATCCTTATCTTTTACATTTAACCCTTTGTAAAATAAGTTAACTCTTACCATGTCCTCTTGTATTTTTATACTACATGGTTAATATATTTACTATAAAGTTCCAAGAGAAAATAAATTGGATAATTTATTACATTTGTATCACTATCATATTTATTTGTCCAAATTATATTTTTATGATTTTTATATCATTTAATAAAATAGTATTTGTTTTAAAAACTCGTTTATGTCAATTTTGACACTATTTGGTAATTTATTTTTGTTAAAGTCATAACAACTTGATTCCTTCAAAAAAAGGTATTTACTCATACCTAATATTTCAATGTTGTACATAAAATTCATGTATGACATCAAAAGTTTTAAATTATATTTATTTTAATATTTATAATATCATTTAATTGATTCTTTATTTAATAAGGAAACTACTGCATCATTATTGTGTCATAAATAAATTTAATTATTCAATGTCTAAAATTTCAAATAAAATACCATGATATAGAAAATATTTTTATATTTATAATTAATATTTATAGTAGAATTTATATTATGTATAACCCTATATTAAAATTTATTTAGTTATTAAAATTTGAATTTAACACTTTTAACTCTTATTTAAATAAAATATAATAAATATCCTAATCTTACCCAAGTGGATAAAAAAGGATCATATTTTTGTCCTGAGGTTGATTTTGGTCAGAAAAAAAACTTATCCAATAAAATTATTACATGTGTTTGGGTAATTTTATATTATTATAATATTATTTTTACCTTTAATTATCCTATTTACTTTGAACTGTGGTAAATAAAAATTCAAAAGTTATTATTCACCAAAAATTATTTTCATATTATTGAACCACATTTTACTTAATGATGACAACTGTTTCTATTGGATTTTTGACATTCAATTCATAGAAGCTATAAAATTACGTTTTATGCAAATTTGTAAATGTGCCTAGAAGGTGGGTAAAAATGTTAAAAATTTCAATAAAATTATATATATAATCTTATTATAAAATGACTCCAATTAATTAAATTAGACTAATATAGGTATTATATATCTATTTTTACTTTAAAATAAATTTAAATGAAAAATAATTATTTAAATAAAATGTTGATTTTAAACAATAACGCGGTGTTTTTCACTATTCATCAAAAATGAATGTTTTCAAAAAAATACCAAAAATTCACCCTAAGATAATTTTGATATTCCTAATTCAAAAATTAGGTCTATTTTACCAAATTAAATTTTAAAGTGTTTCTAAAATTAATTTTATTATTGTTCACAAAAGGACATAAAAAGTTATTTTAAGAAAATAGTTTTTTAAAATATATAACTTTTTTAACAAAACATATACATTTCATTATAATTATGTTTTATTTATGTTAAAATATTATAAATAACATTTAAAATTTATTTTTTTACTATTCATATTACAATAATTAATCGATAAATAAATATATCATTTAAATAATTATAATATTAATGTGTTGTCTCACAGAAACTCAATATTGCATATAATGCAAGCCAAGTCAGTGTTGCATGAAATATAAGATGTTACATTATTTTAGAGAGATAATGTACTATGAAATATTGGGGTGTTACATTTTAATCCACCATTATTTTTCTAAAATCAATCATTCTACCATGAAAAAAATTCTTATTTAATTTCTAGTTTTATGAAAACGAATTTTCTTTTTTCCTCTCTATGGACTCTTTAATATTTTCCATTAAACTACACAAAAATGGTATATTTCTAAAGTTTCTTAAAAACTCTTTTTACTTGTTTACTATTCATTTGTAAATAAGTTATCATGATTTATGACTATTTTCCATTATTAATTTTCAATAATTATTTAAATCCATTCTTTCTTGTACACCATCATTATACACCCTTTGGTTATACCATATGACAAGATTACGATACCCATTTCTTTCTATGGGTAACCATTATGTTTATTCACTGTGTTTGATTCTTTATGTGGAACACATATGCATGAACATGTTATGATGGGTGCACCAAGATTACACTCTAACGCATTGGGTAATGCTTAGTCTCATGAGACATCATATATGGGATTAGTGAGTAAAGCTAATCTATTATGGTATTTTATCTTCCATGAGATATAGTCTTGGTGGTTATCCATGAATCATGTCTATATATTTCTATATGTTGCTACCAAATTCCAATTTTTTCATGACTATATGATTCCATGTTCTATGTTCTATAATTCCATATGATTATTCAGATGCCATTCCTTTTATGTTATCATGTTATGCCTTCTAACACATGTGTTATGCTATATTCCCATGTTTATTCCCTTAATGAGTTGTTTAGCTTATCCTTTTTGTTTATATATTCCCCATGTTATCCAATGTAGTTTTAAAAGATAAAATTGAGTTAGGATCTCATTATGGAAAAGATTTTATATTTTGGTTCCATTTTTTCTAATTGTGTACCTAATATTCCAAAGACACGAGACTTTATGATCCTTAGTTTGTATTTGTTGGATAATTACACACAAAATCGTGTAATAATCTATGTACAAGGTTAGGGTTTCTATAAGGTCAATGTATGTACTCAGACTAAGTGTAAGTTGCCTCCTAAATCTATCATGAATGATCTTGATCCTAAGGATATAGGCTACCTGACCTATGTCTTTCATGGAGAAACATTTTCCAACTAGAACTTAAATGACTCTAAGGTCGATACCTTGTTTCCAATATGTAATGTGTCATTGAATTATACTTATAGTAAAATTAACTCACTTCCACTAAACCTTATGTATACACATGGTTCACATTCATTATTTTTGAAATTGAATTCATGTATTGTCTTATCAAACTAAGTATTCCATGATTGAGATTCTTGCTTCAATACATTAATAGATCTCTATAACTTTCATACCTTATTGGCATTACCAGGACTCACAAACCCTTCTGGTTGTGTAATATAGACATCCTAATAAAGGTTCCTATTAAGTAAATTTGTTTTGACATCCATCTATCAAATCTCATAATCATATAAATTTGTTATAAAAAGTATAATTCTAATGGATTTAATCTTGGAAACTAAAGAAAATGTTTATTTATAGTATATTACCTAAATTTTTTTGACACCATTAAATACAAGCCTTTCTTTATTAGTATTGAATTTACCTTCCATGTATAAATTTCTCTTGAGTACCCATTTACACCCAATAGTATTTACATTTATTAGAGGATCAAATATAAACTAGTCTTGGCTTTGATACATTGAATCCATCATAGAATTCAGGGATTTCTTCCATATTGAAACTTATGATCTCTCTACTACCACTTTATATAACGACCCTTACTTTACATACATTGTTATTACTTCATAATTCAAGCATACTTATTACAAAATATAACAAAACCATGAAGACACCGTATAGGTATAGTGTCTTTAGAAACTGGGAAACATAAACAACTGGTTCAAAAAGAATCTACATTGCCTCCCATTTATTTCATCATATCTAGAGTCCCTTTTAGCATATCCTACTTAATATCCTTCTTCCTGGCCCGGGGAAAAGAAAACATACCAAAGGGTGAGAACAAATGCTCAGTAAGAGTAAATAAAGAAAATATCAATCATATCATATTCATAAGAACATAACATTTTGAAAATCTTATCCTGCAAAAGAGATCATTATATCATAACATGGGATAAATCATAGAAGTGAAAATGCAATCCCAATAATCATAACATAAAACATGAAACTTTGTGGTAAACACACATAATCATAGATAATCAATTCTTATTAGTCAAGACTCATTGCCAAGACTATCTTAGTGGACAAAGTCCATTTCTGAACTGAGTTCACTCCTCTTTCTAGTCCTGTATCACTGAACCAGTTTAACTTGTCATTCCAGCCATGTCTATCTCATGAGATATAAATCTTCACCCAATGCATTGGAGGGAGATATAGGTCCCAACCATCTCATAATTAAACCTTTCTTATGTGTGCCATAAAATCATAAATCATACATCATCGCATAACCCGTGTAATAAAAATGGGATTCTTAAACATCATGAAATCATAAAACAATTCATATAAGATAAAGGAATTAATAAAAAATAATTCCATCATAACATAATCAAATCAATGTAATAATAGGGATAGAAACAGAACCCTATATTGTCTTAGATGGAAAATAATTTTGATAAAACACTTGAACTCCATTCCTGAGTAAAATATCTTTTCTACTTCAAAAACATTTTTCCTTTCTTAAAATGTCATAAAATTTTAAACTAAAAGAAATTAATTAAAAATAAAATTGAAAACTTGTAAAGGAATCTTCATGGAAATAATACTCTATGGAATCATAAAAATACATTCATGCCGTATAAGTTAAAAAACATTCTTCTCGTACTTTGGCCGGAAAAGTCAAAAAGTAACTCGTACTGAAAAACGACAAAAGATTCCTTTCATATATTTTACTAAAAATTCACCAATAGGTAAAATCATATTTAAACAATTGTAGGAGGATAGAAATAATATTACATATTGAGTAAACATGGATGTGGATGATAAATACGCCCTAGTAAATTCTAAAGTATAAACAATCTCGATAAAAATGAGATTGTGAGATTTTCCCTTACCTTAGGTCCGATAATCTTTGTACGTGTCCGAACCTCCTGTATAATTATTTAAATAATGTTATTGACTTATTCTAGAATCATAAAAATTGTTATGATATCATATATGGTCATATTCATAGCTTCTTATTAATAATATTTCATTGCTACTTATTATTCGGGTGTTCATCGCTTTATGTTCTTATGCTTGTTTTGTCGAATAAATTCTTATTCCTATTTTTATGTTATATATTCCGCTTTTACAGAATGTTATTATTGTCATATATATCATGTTTATTCATTAAATTCACTTATATAATCATTATTCAATGAAGATCATGTAGAACGAGTCGCATCACATCATGGAGACGGTAGTCCGTACGTACGCACGAGCGATGATATCGTTCCCATAATTTTTGAATGGTATTGGAGTGGATGATGGAATGTCTCAGAATTAGTATCATTTTATAATAATCATATATAGTTATTATCTACACCATTATATCCATCCATGTAAGGTGGTGGTGGAAAACAGATTACACCACGGCGTGGAGACGGTATTTCGTACGTACACACACGCGGTGATTTCATTTTTCGTAGGATGGATAGAAGGTGAGATTGGGTTTTTTCATATTTATAATAAAATATCAGTATATTAGTGATACTTATGTTATTAATTTATAATTAAACAACTAAATAAGAAAAAGTTGAAGAATAATGAAATTGGAAAGGATCGGTAATGGATATTACCTCTTCTTTGACGCGCCTCTTCTTAACCTCCTCTTAGGGTACTAGAGTTGGTCTTTTGAGGAGTCCAAAACCTTTATACTGTTTCTAGGGAAGTTTATAAGGTAAATGATCAGGGTTTGGCTGAGATTGAAGGCTCAAAATTGTATAAAGAGAAGAGAGAGGAGGTGCCCTTTTATAAGGGGGAGAGGGGCACCTTAGGAAAGACTAAAAATATTATTTTATAATAAAGTCATATTCGGTTTATAATTGATCCAAATTAATTTATTTATAAGATAAAGTGGTTATGGATCAAAATACTCTCAACCAATATGTTTTAGATATGTTTAGGTTACTATTTTAACCTTATCATTTAGATTTAACTCTAAGTTAAATAAATTTATCTTTACCGTGTCTTCTTGTTTTCTTAAACTATATGGTTAATAAGCTTACTATAACAAGACAAACAAACTCCAAGTGGTCTATTATTAATATATACATCCTTATATAATTCATTTGGCCGAACCTTAGATTTTTAAGAATAGAATATCAATTAATAATATAATATTTGTTTTAAAAACTATTTTATGTCAATTTTGACACTATTTGGTAACTGATTTTTTAAAAATCATAATAGCATGATTAGTTCTAAAAGAGTTAATTTAATCAATACTAACATGTCATATTAACCTATAAAATTAGTGTAATTCATAAAAAGTCTCAAATTACATTTATTTTGGTATTTATAACACCAATTATGTTAATATTTCATTAATAAGGTAATTATTGCATCATCATTGTGTCATAAATAAAGTAAATTATTTAATTTTTAAAAATTATATATAAAATTCCATTATGTATGAAATATTTTTATCTTTATAATGAATATTTATAGTCTAATTTATCTTATTTATAGAGATATATTAAAAATGTTTTACTTATTAAACTTTGATTTTCCCTCTTTTAACTCCTCTTTGAATTAAATAATAATAAATGTCACAATCTAATCCAAGTGGACCTAAATGGTCATAGTATATACCTAAGGTTGTTTTTGGTCGAATTAAACTTATCCAATAGAATTAGGACATGTGTTAATGTAATAATAATATCATTTTTACCCTTAATTACCCTATTTACTTTTAACCGTGGTAAAAAAAAGTAAAAAGTTACTATTTACCAAAAATTATTTTCATCTCATTGAACCACATTTTACTTACTGACATCAACCGTGTCTCTCAGATTTTTTAAATTCCACTCACAAAAGTGGTAAAATTACGTTTTATGGAAATTTGCAAACTCTCTTAGGAGGTGGGTAAAAATGGTAAAAAGTTCAATTAAATTTTTATATATCTAAATTATTATAAAATGACTCCAATGAATTACATTGAAATTATATAGGTATTATGTATCTATTTTGACCTAAAATAAATTTATATAAAATAAATTATTATTTAAATAAAAATTCGGTTTTTAACCAATAACTCAATGTTTTCACTATTCATCAAATATTGAATGTTTTCAGAAAAATACCAAAAATTCACCCTAGGCTAATTTTGATATTATGAATCCAAAAATGAATTCCATTTTGAAATATAAAATTTATAAAATCTCAAAAAGTGGGTATTACTATTCATAACATCTAGTTTATATAATATTATAATAACATATCGTTGTTTAGTGGAACTCGGTATTGCGTACAATGCAAGATATCAAGGAAGGTTGCTCTAACGTGTAACGCAAGACAAGACTGTGTTGTGTGTAGTAAAAGATTCCTTTGCATATAACATAATTCATAAAAACAAAATATTTCTCCTAAAATCTTCGGGTGTTACACTTTATAGGATATTGGATAATTATTGTAAAAAAATAAGGATTCTCAATACTTGGTGACTAGAAAACCAAATAAAACTACTTATTTAACCTCTCAAGTGATCCTAAATAGTATTTTTGTCTTAAGAACATATTCTTACATAGGCATTGTTGGATGTTTTTCATGTAAAAACTCTTTTGTATCTTGAGCATCAAATTCATCAATGTTATTCGTTCTCCCACTGTCCTTCTTGAGGATTTACTCCCTTTCTTGGAATACATCTTTTTAGGCCATTATGGTTTATTTATCTGATGGGCCTTATGTTGAGTCAATAAGGTTTTTCTTATAACTTTTCCATTCCTTCTTGTTTTGAAAATCACATACACCCTATGCTTAAGCAAATCTATATTTTACTTCTATAAGGAAAATTTCATTCCTTAAGGAAATATACTCTTACTTAGATTTCCTTATTAATATCATAAATTTGTCTAAGTATAAAATTTGAATTGAAGTCCAAAACTTTGGAATCATATAATACTAAGATATAAGGTATTCTGTTTTCCACTCCAAATTCTGGATACGAACTCTCATGTAGTTCGACTCAGAATTCTGATGAAGAATTATGATTAAAAATTATCATTACAAATTCTAGTGAAGAATTCTGATTACGAATTCTCATTATGAATTCCAGTGAAGAATTCTTATTACTAATTCTCATTAAAAATTCTAGTGAAGAATTATGATTAAGAATTCTCATTATTAATTCCCGTGAATAATTCTGATTACGAATTCTCATTAAGAATTCTGGTGAAGAAGTCTGATTACGAACTCTCATTATGAATTCCTTAGGGAAACCAAATCCGAATATCTTAGTACTCTAGACTCCGAATTCATTTTCTGAGTGGACTCCGAACTTTCAACCTTTGCTTACATTACGAACTTTTATTTTCTTACATTTCAAACTTCAGTTTTACTTATTCTTACTCTTGTTTCATTATAAAACTATGTCATTCTTTCAATTATTAACTTACCGTTGTTTGAGTGACATGTGTACAGGTCCCTCTGAAAGTCAAGGAAAAATAGGACCGTTGGTGGAGGGAGCCGACCATTGGAGCTTCACCTATAAATAGGATCTCATTTGAAAACAAGCGACAACTTCAACACAACTTTGACATTGGTGCTTACATGCTATAGAAGTGATTTCTAGAGAGAGAGAGGCTCTTATCAACTCTCAAGCTTCGTGCAGAAAGTTTGAATAGCTTGTTAAAACTTTACCTTGTGCAGACTTGCTTCATGCAACTCTGACTGTTTCTGATTACAATCAAGGGCTTCTGGGGATAGGAAGATAGAGGTTCCAACACCTTGAAGTTGAGGGCTTCCTTGCTGAGTAAGATAGAGGTGCCAACTACCTGATAGTTGAGGGCTTGCAGGGATATCAAGACAGACTCTAATCTTCATATTGAGGACTTAACCTAGTGTGGGTAAGATAGACTTTCTTGAAAGTATAAATCAAGGGACCTCTTATCCAGGGTTGTTGGATACCCTTCTCTTTGGGTTAAAAGTTCTATTTTTTGTTACTAGTAGTTTTTACTACTTTTTTTTCCACTGTATTTTGCATTGTTAAGGAGAGTATAATTTTCTTATACTTCCTTGTACTCTGATTTAGTTAGATTCAATATTCTTTAAGGTAGAATCTTATATTGTGTAAACATTTTTTAAGTTTCATTTCTGGAATCACCTTTCTGGAATCAAGAAAATCTTTAGAACTTAGAGGTGTAGTGAATTTTGGTTATCCAAAATTTCCTTAGGGAATTTTTTAAAAGGTAGAATCCCCCCCCCCTCTTGTATCTGAGAATATCATTACTATTTCAATCCTAAGTTTGGTATAGTAGATTATATCATACTCAAAATCATACCATCCTAAAAATTGGTATCATAGGTTGGAATCCTCAAATCCTGCACCAATTCAACAATTGGTATCAGAGTCTTGGTTCAATCTGAATTAGTCTCATGATTATATTTAGAAGGAAATTCTCAGATTCACATTTTCCAGATTCATAGTTTTCTGAATCTATTTTCCATATTCATATTTCTAGATTCTTATTTTTCGGAATCATATTTCGGATTCACTTTTTTCTTAGATATACAATTCTTCTTGCTTAGAATATTTTCTCTTGTTTTCAAACTCGTTCTACTAACTAGTTTGAGTGCCAAAGATTTTCTTAAGGATGGAAAAGTTAAATTTTGGTTCTATTGACAACTTAAATCCTACAAGACAGCTAATTTTTTATGGGAATGACTATGAATATTGGAGAGATCATATGAAGACTTTTGTTATCAATAATGATGTAGATAACTTTGTTATTCTTACTAGTGACTATAAAATTCCTGACAAGAAAGTCAGAACTTTTACCAACTAGGAGAAGCAAGAATATCAATTGAACTATAAGGTATGAAATACTTTACTTTGTTCAATGACAAGGAATATATATAGCCAAATTTCTTCTTATGAAACAGCTAACTGTATTTTGAAGAAACTTGAGGTTACACATTTTGGTACATCTAAAGTGATTGAGACTAAAAGAGCCATGCTTAGAGCTGAGTATCATGGTTTTAATTTTCCTTATGGAGAACCAATTTGTAAAGTACAATGGAGATTCATGACTATCGTGAATAGATTACAATCTATGGGAGAGAAAGGTCTGGATGATGATGTCCATGTTGAAAAGATCATAGATATAATGCTGAATGAGTGGGAATCAAAGAGAACTGCTAATGATGAAAATAGAAAGGTTACTCAAATTTCTCTTGAGGAACTATTTGGAACTCTTCTTCAACATGAGATAAGAATGAAGAGAGATGCTGAAAACATAAAGAAGAATGATGGGAATGGTAGTTTTGCTTTTACTACAACTTCAAATCACATGAAAGATAAGACTCCTAAAAGAGTTACTAGATCCAAGTCTAAGAAAGTTATTATCCAATCTGAATCTAGTGAAAGTGAACTCTCAGAAAACGAGTTTCCTAATCTTGCTCGAAGGATGAAAAAGATAGCTGGGCAGAGAAATTTCTAATCCAAGAATAAGAATAAGGAAAGGAATGATAAGAAAGATTCATAAGTCACATGCTATGAATTCAAGAGAGCAGGACACATCAGACTGAATTGTCCCTTGCACAAAAATAATGAAAGAAAAGAGAGGCATTCTGAAAGGAACAGAAAGAAGTTTTACAACTCTAAAGCTAAGAAAGTTCTGAAAGCTAATGATATCTGGAGTGCTAGTGGCAGTGACTCTTCAGAAGAATCATCATATTATGAATCTTCAGGACAAAATAATTTTGGTCTTATAGCCAGGCTATCCATTGATAATCATTGTTTTATGGATAAGGTACACAATGTGGAATCCATGACCAATGTTTCTCTAAATGATAATAATAGTAAATATTATAACTCTTCGTATGAAGAATCTTCTTCTGAGGAAGAAAATATTTTACCTACCTATGAAGAAGTTTCTAGGTTTTCTGAACTTCTTGAGATTGAGAACTCAAAACTCAAAAAAATCTTGATAAAGAAAATTCTAGAAATGATATTCTTACTAAGGAAATATCATATCTTTCTAAATACCTTGATAAGAAAAATGATGATTTTTAAAGTATTTCAAAAAATCTTGAAGAAGTAAATTCTGAGAAGAATAAACTTTCTAAAGAACTTGAAAATTAATTTCTAAGAAAAATGTTTTCGAGCCAAGATCTAGCTCAAATTCAGATGTTTTTGAAGATAAGAACTTAGTTATCAAACTCAAATCTGAAATATTTTCCTTGAGGAAGTGTTTGTAAAACTTTACCCTTGGTAAGGAAAATTTTGATAAAATGTATTCACAAATCCACCATGAAGGAATACTTCTGGATTAGGTTACACTAGTTCTAAACCGATTTTTAGTAACAACTACTTTGTTCCTCAAACTGCCCCATTTTTCACAAAGTGTCGATGTGGTAATCACTGGGCAAAGAATTGTTCCTTAAAAAAAACCCAATCTTTAGGATTTCATAAATCTTATTTTTCTAAGAAGATGTGGGTACCCAAAATTTTGTTATCTAACATTTCCGAATACAAGCTAGTCTGGATTCTGAAAACCTAACTTTGTCTATTTTCAGGAAAATAGGGAAAGTATCAACAACAATACATGGTACATGGATAGTGGATGTGCCCGGCATATGACTGGTAACAAAGACTATTTTGAAAAGATTATCAAAACAAAAGGAGGAAAAGTAACTTTCAGAGATAATTCTTAGGGAGAAATTATTGGTATAGGTAACATTTTTCTTCTTGAAAAAACTTTGATTTCAAATGTTTTATTTGTTAAGGGTCTTAAGCACAACCTCATCAGTATAAGACAATTATGTGATGAAGGCTACCTTGTGAATTTTAGGAATGATAAGTACATAGTACACAATTCCAAGGAAGAATTTATTCTTTCTGCCAATAGGTAAGAGAATGTTTACACACTAAACATAAAAGACCTTAGACGCCAAGACTTACCTTGCCTTATTGCAATGGAAGATCACACTTGGTTATGGCATAGAATTTTAGGACACTGTAACCTTATGAACATATGAAAACTCTCTAAGAAAGGTTTAGTTAAGGATCTATCAGCGCATAGATTTGATTCTTAAAAATTCTGTGACCCTTGTCAATATGGCAAGCAACATAAATCATGTTCTAAATCCATTGGTGAAGTCACAACTACTCATTCATTACAGCTAGTGTATATGGATATTTTTGTTCTAACACAAACTGGAAGCATTGGGGGCAAGTACTATGTATTTGTTTTCGTTGATGACTACACTAGATTTATGTGGGTCTATTTTCTAGTAAATAAATCTGATGCTTTTTCTTGTTTAAAAAGTTTTAGAGCCCAAGTTAAAAATGAGAAAAACCTTCCATTGAAAACTATTCATAGTGATCATGGAGGAGAATTTCAAAATACTGATTTTGAAACTTTTTGAGTAGAAAAGGTATTACCCACAACTTTTCAGCACCCATAACACCTCAACAAATGGTTTTGTTGAAAGAATACATAGAATTATTCAAGGGATAACTAGAACCATGTTGAGTGAGTAATCTGTAGCCAAACATTTTTGGGATGAAACTGTAAGTGCTGCTTGTTATACTATAAATCGAGTTTCGATTAGACCTTTTCTTAATAAAACTTCTTATGAGTTATGGAATGGTAGAAAACCTAGACTTTCCTACATTAAGGTTTTTGGATGCAAGGTATTCATCCAGAATACTAAAGATAATTTTCACAAATTCGCACCAAAATATGATGAAGGAATTTTCTTAGGCTACTCCACAACTTCTAAGGCTTATAGAGTTTTCAATAAAAACACTATTACTATTGAACAAACAGTACATGTCAAATTTGATGAAACTGATCCTTTTGTTTTCTAACAAACTCAACCTACATCTTCGGATGTGTTTTCAAAAACCGATTATCAACCTTTGATAGAAAATCCTTTTGATAAGGAAAATGTTCAAGAAGTTGCTTATGAA
This sequence comes from Viscum album, assembly GCA_963277665.1. Taxonomy (NCBI): domain Eukaryota; kingdom Viridiplantae; phylum Streptophyta; class Magnoliopsida; order Santalales; family Viscaceae; genus Viscum; species Viscum album. Next base: position 1,680,621,354 of record OY728133.1, read on the forward strand.
ACATTTACCCCAGAATATTTCCTACCCTATGTTGATGAACAAGTTTTAAAAAACCCAAATTAGTCATTTCTAAAGAATCATCCCAGTGATAGTATCATTGGTGATGTTAATCAACCTGTGAGGACTAGAAGTTCCTTAAGAAATGAAATAGAAAATCTAGCATTCCTTTCCCAATTGGAACCAAAAATCACTAATGATGCTTTAGGTGATGATGATTGGATAAAATCCATGAAAGATAAACTAAATGAATTTGAAAGGAATAAAGTTTGGACCTTGGTTGAAAGACCTAAGGAAACTTCTGTTATTGAAGTAAAATGGGTCTTCAGAAATAAGTGTGATGAAAATGGAGTCATAGTTAGAAATAATACTAGATTAATTGCTAAAGGCTATAATCAACAAGAAGGAATAGACTATGAAGAAACCTATGCTCCAGTAGCTAGACTTGAATCTATTCATATTTTACTTGCCTTTGAAGAATTCTTCAATTTTAAACTTTTTCAAACAGATGTGAAATGTGCTTTCCTTAATGGTTATGTTCAAGAGGAAGTTTTTGTTGAACAACCTGCTGGCTTTGAAGACACAAAACATCCTGATCATGTTTTTAGACTTACCAAAGCTTTGTATGGCATTAAACAAGCCCCTCGATCTTGGTATGATAGACTTATAGGATCTTTGCTTCAAAATAAATATGTTAAGGGAAATGAAAATCCAACCCTTTTTATAAAGAAAGATAAGAAAATTGTTTTGATTGTTCAAATTTATATTGATGACATTATATTTGGTTCAACTCAGCAATCCCTAACTGGTTCCTTTGTGGATCTAATGAAATCTGAGTTTGAAATGAGTATGATGGGTGAGTTAACATTTTTCCTTGGTTTTCAAATTTCTCAAAAACCATAAGAAATCTATATATCTCAACATAAGTATATTAAAGATCTTCTTAAAAAGTATGGATATGACAACACTAAGAGTATAAGTACTCCTATTCATACCTCAAACACACTTGATCTTGATGAAGCAAGGAAACCAGTAGATCAAACATCTTTTGGATGTATGATAGGAAGTCTACTTTACTTGACAGCTAGTCGAACAGACTTAATGTTTTCAGTATGTTTATGTGCAAATATCAATCCAATCTTAAGGAATCTCATTGAAAGGCAGTGAAAATAATTTTTCGCTACTTGAAGGGAACCATGGATTTAGGACTATTTTATACTTCTGGAAATGATTTTGTTTTAAAAAGTTTTTCGGATACTGACTTTGGAGGGTTTATAATGGATAGAAAAAGTACATCTAGAACTTGTCATTTTTTAGGAGATTCATTAGTTTCTTGGACTTGTAAGAAGCAACACCTAGTAGCACTATCCACTACTGAAGATGAATATATAGCGGCTGGAAGTTGTTGTGCTCAAGTGTTGTGGATGCAACACACACTCACAGACTATGGCGTCAGTTTTACTAAGACTCAAATTATGTGTGATAACACAAGTGCCATTTCCCTTAGTAAAAACTCTTCGCATTACTCTCATGAAAAGCACATAGATATTAGTCATCACTTTCTTAGGGATCACACACTTAAAGGAGATATCATTATACAATTTATCAGAACACAAGATCAACTTGCTGATATTTTCACAAAATCTTTACCCTCCAATAGATTTGAATACATTAAACAGAAGTTAATAATGATAACCGTGAGGTAATCTTCCTTCATTAATTTCTTGTTGAACAATTATCCTTACATTAATAAACTTCTTTTCATAGGGGAGTACATTTGATTGTAAGCATAATCAAAAAATTTTGTAGTTAACTTCAAACTTTCGTAATCAAAAATTTCTCATAGTTAGTCTTTCAAATTTTCGTAATGAAGTTTTTGTAATGGATGTTTTGGAACTGATGTTTTTGTAAAGGAATTCTTCAGACCTTAAATTTTCTAAATGGAAGTTTTCTGTACTCAGAATTTTCTTAATGGAAATTTTCCATACTCAGAATTTTCATAATGAAAATTTTCCATCCTCAAAATTATCTTAATTGAAATTTCCATACTCATAATTTTTATACTCATAATTTTTGTACTCATAATTTTCGTACTCATATATTTCGCACTCATAATTTTTGTACTCATACTTTTTGTACTAGAGTTTTGGTACTCAATGTTTTTGCAATTAACTTTTCAACCTCAAATTTTTTATACTGTGTTTTTCATAGTAAGTTTTTTTGTAGTCATATTTTCTTCAAGAAGAATATCACATATTACAAATAAACTTCCTAGACAATCTGAAAGGTATGACTTCCTTACCTAAGTTTTTGTAATCACTTTTGATTGCTGGTAGTTTTTTTTCTTTTAAAATTTTCGTACTAAAGTTTCCTTAAATTTGAATGTTTTTTCTAAAACCTCAAAAGATCGAATTCAAGATTTCCTTGCGGATATGTTTTAAACTGTCAGATCAGATTAGAGAATTTCCAACCGTTAGATTGGTTTTAGAAGCTCAAAGGTCATCTCCATCGCCTATATAAAGGGCACACTCTGTTTTGTCCCACATCGATTTCAAAGCTCTCGCGTGTCGAAGCTCTGCCTCAATTCTTAAATCCCATTATGAATCTTTCAGTGCTCCTATATTCTGAAAGTCTATAGAAGCCACTTCTCAAGAAATTTCTTCTATCAAACAAATCTCAGCTTGGTTAGTCTATAGAGAAAGGTTGGTTCATCCGAATTTTCTCAATAAGTACGATTCTCTTATTTCCAAGAATATCAAACTCAATGTTTGGGAAGATTTTTGCGTATCGAAGATAGGGGATCAAGATGTTTTTTATACAGATTTGCTTATATAATTTTATGAGTCTGTTTTCTTCTATGAAGAATATGGCAGAGAAAAATTCTCTTTTAAGCCTTATGGAAAGACTTACAAGCTTTATTACTCGAAGGATGTGAGCTTGGTTGGCCTATCATATGATGGAGAAGCTAAATTTTTTCACATAAGCTGTCGGATGTTTAGGGTAGTTTCATCAAAGTGAAGGAAATGGAATTCCTTGGCCTTAAAGATGATAAAACAGTGAATATTTCTCATCTCTCCAACAACAATAAGATTCTGCAGTTGTGGGTTCAGGGGTTTTTCATACCGAGAAAAGGTGATAAGGAAAATCTTAAGAAAAGTGATATTTACATCTTGTATTTCTTGGTAAATCTAAGAAAGATCAACCTAATGAGGCACATTATTATTACAATTCATAATATCAAGAATGGAACTCTGAAATCCCAAATTATTATGTATTCTGCTCCGTTATCCAAGCTTATTATTCGGTGTTTTGATTCTTTCAAAGTTGCTTGAACTTCAAATATCAGGAATTGTAAGGTGATGTTGATTAATGATGAAACCTTAAAGAGAATGAAATTCGGTTTCTCAAAACAATCAGGTGAGTTCTATGATCTGCCACAGGAGGAGGCAGAAACCGTTATGGAAAATGTAGAGAAGGCTGAACCAATGAAGAAAGTTAGTAAGAAGAGGAAGTTGAAAGAGTTGGTAGCTGAAGATAAGAATCCCAAAGCAAAGGAAACCCAATACACACCTCCCAAGCCAAAGAAACAAAAAGAAAATCTAGATGAAGTGATTTCTAAGTAGAGGGAAGATAAGCAGAAGAGAAAGGAAGGGGAACCTCAGTTCGGATTGGACCATGCTAAAGCTAAATCCTTAAGGGATAAAACTGTTGAATATCTTAAGAAGGAAGCTAAAGAAAAGAAGATGAAGAACAAGAAATAAGAGGAAGAGATTGTTCAATCTCTCTTGAGAACCACATAAATAGCAATTGAAAATATTCCTGTTTTGGAAACTTTTCTTGCTGAGCCATTACCAGAGACCCCTGAAAAAAATTACTACACTCCGAAAGAGTCCAAAGGGAAAGATGTTGTTGAGGGGGTAAAGAAAGAAGATGTAGAAAGAGTAGAAGAAGAATAGAAAGAAGAGGCAGTAGAAGAAGAATAAGAAGAAGTGGAAGAAGGAAGTGTTAATCTAGATGACTTGATCAAACAAGTTGAAGAGTATCAAGAGAAAGAAAACCCATCAGAAAAACTACCACTATGAACTTCTGAGGCCGAGTCCTCAAAGTTTTTCACTCTGGAAAAGGGACCTAAGAAAGAAGGGAAGAAAGATGATGATAAGGAGGAAGAGAAAGAGAATGAAATTTATGAGGAAGAGATCTATGAGAAGAATTTTCTTGAAGGAGGATCAGAGAAGGAAAAACCAGATGAAGATAAATTTGATCAACTTTCTGAGAGTGAGGAAGAATCCTCGGATGAAGAACCCATTCTGAAAGCTGATAAGGGTAAGAAAGTACTTATGGATACTCAAACAAGGGATATCATAAGGAAGAAAGATGTTGGTGGTTCTTCTTGAAGAAGGTTGGTTGAAATTGAAGAAGAACAAACCCCAAGTAAGGTGTCTGATTTGGAATCATCTGCACTGGGTCATGATTTTGTGGTTGAGTCTTTAAAGAAATTGGTGAACATCATTCTGATCTTTCCCACTATAGGCTCCAGGTTCCAGATGTTTCAGCATAGTCTAAAACAAAAATCAGAATCATTATCCATGGTGATGGATAAGTGTGTGAAGATTGAGGTTGACTAGAGAAATTTCCTTATCAATTATGATGTACATAGAAATTCATGCAGCAAGGTGACTTTGTGGTCTAAGAAGGTTGATGAAGATTTTGTAGAGCTTGAGATATTTTAGAATAATGTCAAAGAATCTTTTGACACCGAGGATAAAAAAGATGAAGAATCTTCAGGATAAGCTAACCAATGAAAAAAATTCTCGGAATCAACAAGTGAAAGATCAGAATGGGAAGCTCAATTCGGTTTCTCAAAGTTAGAAAGGAGAAAGAAATCTTCAGATGGAAATTGAAGAAAATCTTGTGAAGTAGGATGAAATTCTTAAGGTATAGTCTAAGGCTCTGAAGGCCCAAGATGAAAGGATTAAATCTATAGAAATGCAAGCCAAGGAGGATCAGAATGAATTAAAGAAGCTCAAAACCCTCTTGAAGAAGTTAATCCCAAAGGAGAAGGAATACAAATGAACTTAATCCAATCTTTTGTTGATTTTTTTCCCTTGAAAAAATTCTTCCAAGTATAATAGAATTGTGGTTGTTTGTTTCCTTGCATGTCTTTAATAATATTTTAGTTACCATATTTCTTTTCCATTCCCTTAAATTCTTTTTGAAAATCACAAAGGGGGAGAAAGAAAAAGAACTCAAAAGGGAGAAGGAAAAATCTATAAGGAAGAAGAAAAATTCCTAAGAAGAACTATCCCTAAGTTAGGGGGAGTTTATCTAAGGGGGAGTTTCTCATTAAAAAGTTCTTTATTCTCATGATAATGAAATTTTCATTCCAAGAATCTAGAATACAATCCTTAGAGTTCCAAAGCCTAAGGTGGAGTTAGTTGTATTCACCATCATCTATAATCAAAGGGAGATAAGTTTTAATTTCAAAGGATAAAGAAAATTTTCTAAGTCCTTCTATTCTTTTTTGAAAGGTTGTTTGTGCTTTCCAAAATGGGGGAGATTGTTGAGTCAATAAGGTTTTCCTTATGACTTTTCCATTCCTTCTTATTTTGAAAATCACAAACACCTTATGCTTAAGCAAATCTGTATTTTAGTTCTATAAGAAAAATTTAATTCCTTAAAGAAATTTACTCTTACTTAGAATTCCTTATTCATATCATAAATTTTTCTAAGTATAAAATTTGGATTGAAGTCCAAAACATCGGAATCATATAATACTTAGATATAAGGTATTGCATTTTCCACTCCTAATTCTGGATACGAACTCTCATGGAGTTCGAATTAGAATTCTGATGAATAATTCTGATTACGAATTCTCATTATGAATTCTAGTGAAGAATTCTGATTATGAATTCTCATTACGAATTCCAGTGAAGAATTCTGATTACGAATTCTCATTACGAATTCTAGTGAAGATTCTAATTTCTAATTCTCATTACGAATTCCATTGAATAATTCTGATTACAAATTCTCATTACGAATTCTAGTGAAGAAGTCTGATTACAAACTCTCATTATGAATTCTTTAGGAAAACCAAGTCCGAATATCTTAGTACTCTAGACTCCGAATTCATTTTCTGAGTAGACTCCGAACTTTCATACTTTTTTTATATTATGAACTTTTATTTACTTACATTCCAAACTTCAGTTTTACTTATGCTTACAATTGTTTCATTATAAAACGTTGTCGTGCTTTCAGTTATTAACTTACCGTTGTTTGAGTGACACATGTACAGGTCCATCCGAAATTCAACAAAAAATATGACTGATGGAGGATGGAGTCGACCGTTGGAGCTTCACCTATAAATAGGAGATCATTTGAAAAGAAGAGAAAACTTCAACCCAACTTTGACATTAGTGCTTACATGTTGTAGAAGTGATTTCTAGAGAGCGAGAGGATCTTATCAACTCTCAAGCTTCATGCAAAAAGTTTGAACAGCTTGTTCAAACTTTGCCTTGTGCAGACTTGCTTTGTGCGACTCTGATTGTTGCTGATTACAATCGAGGGCTTCCAGAGATAGGAAGAGAGAGGTTCCAACACCTTGAAGTTGAGGGCTTCCTTGGTGAGGAAGACAGAGGTGCCAACTACCAGATAGTTGAGGGCTTGTAGGGATAGCAAGACAGACTCCGATCTTTGTATTGAGGGCTTACCCTGGTGTGGGTAAGATAGACTTTCTTGAAAGTATAAATCAAGGGACTTCTTATCCAGGGTTGTTGGATACCCTTCTCTTTGGGTTAAAAGCGCTATTTTTTTCAACTAGTAGTTTTTTCTACTTTGTTTTTCCGCTTCATTTTGCATTGTTAAGGAAATTATAACTTTCTTATACTTCCTTACTTGTACTCTAATTTAGTTAGATTCTATATGCTTTAAGGTAGAATCTTAGATTGTGTAAACTTTTGTTAAGTTTCATTTCCGGAATCACTTTTTCCAGAATCAAGCAAATCTTTAGAACTTAGAGGTGTTGTAAATTTTGGTTATCCAAAATTTCCTTAGGAATTTTTTAAAAGGTACAATTCCCCCCCCCCTCTTGTATCTGAGAATATCATTATTATTTCGATCCTAAGTTTGGTATAGTAGAGTATATCATACTCAAAATCATACCATCCTAACACCTTATAGTAAATATTCCTTTTTCCTTGGGATATCCTATAAAGATACACTTAATGCCTCAAGGTGCATGTTTATCTCTTAAAAAAACCTTAATAATGTCCTCCAGACATGTATGTTCAACCGCGCAAAATGTTTATCGTACATTAACTCGTATGGTATGATATATTCTACCTTATTTGGAACCTTGAATAGTGAGTGCACTATAGTCTATAATAAATAACCCCCAAACAATAATGGAAGGTTAGTATGAATCATCATGGATGTTTCCATGTCCAATAAGTTGTGGTTCCTCATTTCACATACACTATTCCACTGTTGTGTATAATGGAGAGTGAGTTTTGATACGATCCCACACTCCCATATAAGGTATATAAATTCTTAGATAAGATATTATTAACCTTGATCTGATCAACTATTATTTATCTCCATACCAAGTTAATTCTCAATATCCCTATTGAACTCCTTCAATTTCATCATGGATTCTTACTTATACCTCATGAAGTAGACATAGTCATATATACTCAAGTCACTAGTAAAAGTAATGAAGTATGAGAATATACCTCTAGATTAAACTAGAAATGGTCCACAAACATCAGTGTGTACTAATTCTATAAGAACATTGGAGCTTTCTCCTACACCACCAAAAGGTAGTTTGGTCATTTTTTCATGAAAATAAGTGAAAAAAATCATTTGTATTGAATCAAAATAGTCTAAGTACCCATATTTATATATATTTTTCAAGCCATTTGGGTTATATGACCAAGGCATTTATTCCACAATTTGTGGTGAAATGACTCATGCGAACATGTTTCTCTATTGAAATCAAACTCTTGGAATTCATAATTTAATATAAACAGTCCATTATTTAACCATGTCATACCATAACAAATTCTATCTTTATAAGTGTAGTAACCTTTTTATAAAAATTAAAATAAATCCATCTCTATCAAGGAAATAAAATGATATGATGTATCTAGTAACACTAATCATGAAATAAAAGTTCTTAAAAACTATGATGAGTCTCATTGATAGTGTGAGGTACTAATTTCTAATATCCATGGTAGGCGGTCATTCTCCATTAGCACCGTGAAGATCCACCCCTGGAAACCCTCCTGAATCTACTTGATTCTTATATTTGGATACATGTGTGAGCACGATAAGAAGTATCTAATAACCAACTTATGGATAAGTAAAGGTTACACTCAATAAAAAATGCACCTGAAGCTTCATGGGACACCCCAAGATTTTAAAAGACCATTATGTTCAATATAATATATAATATGCAATATCGAGCTTAAGTGGACCATGAAATACTATTATTTAAATATGTCCATTGTAACTGAGTAATTAAATTGGAAGATATTAATATTATTAACTACTTTATGTAATATACATAAAGTTTGTAGTAAATATATATTTATTCATTAATTTCCAAGAAATAAGCACTCAACTTTCAGTACAGATATTTTATTCTATAAAAAATATGTTTCTTCCAGAATTTTTTTTATTACTTTTTGTGAGAAAATATTATTATTGATTTATGAAACATTTAGAAATATTACTTATTAAAATTAACATCATTTTTTAAATCATCATATCAAAATTAACATGGGGTGAAAGTTTTTTATTTTTCTGAAATGTTTGATTTTCCGATGACGAGTAGTTAAAATTACTGATTTTTCAAAATACTATCATTTATTTTTATTAAATCAATTAATTTAAAAGTTCCAATATATTTTTCATTTAGCCTTAAAGTGAAATATGAAACATATAATTTAAAATAATAAAATTAATCTCATTTGAATAATTAAATTTTGTGATTTTTTTATATTAATTCAAATTCATATAATAATTATTTCTAGTCATAGATTTAATATAAGATCATCTATTGCTTGAAAAATGTTTTTCTTGATAAATTTTTTTCATAAAATTATGTGGGTTTGATTTTAAATTAAATTATTACACTTATATGATTTTAATTTAATAAAATGGATTCCATATTTTTAATCATAATAATTAATATTAGGTAATAAGTTCAACTTAATTTTGGTCATGATGAATAGTAAAAATAGTAAAAACACTAGTTACCATTGTGAAAAACTAAAATTATAAAAGTGATTATCCTTAAATGTAACTGGAATAAAATGTTTAAAATATGTTTATTTTTGAATTATAGAGTTTTTTATCAACCATATCACCCCTAAAATCAATTTTTTTCCAATTTTGGTGGGAATTTTATTAAGAGTGACATCCCATTACTGAATAATTTTGGATATTTACAAAATTTCCACCCCTCCTCAATTATAAAACGACACCCCTCCCCTAACTTATTCACACCTATCAAACAACTTTGATTGACCAAACCTAGAAAAAATATCTCTTATACATCCTTATCCACATTTTATAGATTATTTTATTCCCAATAGAACAACCTTAGGGTCCTTAATAAGATATACATAGGAGGTTCTTCTAAGAGAAGGTAATCTTATTCACCATGCTCTTTATCTTTACTTCTTATTTTCAAAATTTAATTATGTGTTAAAAATTATAATATAATATCACCATTATATCCTATGTATTGAGATTTTATTATGTTTATGGCATAATATTTATCCATATTCTCTTCAATAAAATAAGAAACAAAACCATCGTTTGTGTGTACAACGGACTACGAACTCGTGAACTAATATAATTCATTTTCCATCATCTCCTCTCATGGATGTTAATGATGATGTATTTAATGTTTAGATATTATATTAATAAAATATTAATAATTTTGGAAAATTAATAAATCATATACCTTGTTACCTTACCATCCATTGAAAAATGATAACATCGTTTGTTTGTACGAAAGACTACCACCTCGTGAAGTGATGTGATTTGTTTTTAATTATCAGGTCGCATAGATGGTATATGTAAGTGTGTTTAAAGAAATAATATTATATTTATTATATAATTATAATTATATAAAGTTGAAATAAAACTTGTATTATTTTCATCATGATTATTGAAAAATGGAAACATTACTCATGATTATATATGGTCTACCATCTCTATGATTGCAACGTAGTTCATTTTTTATAATAATATTTCATGGTTGGTTTTAAAAATATAATTTATGTATAAAAATTATAATTATTTAATTATTATTATTATGTATATTATTGAAAAAATAATTCTTTTTCCATAGTCAACCCACCGAAGTCATTTTAGACACATAGACTGAATTCCATCAAAACACTCGTTGTGGACATAACTGAATAGGTAATTGAATATGTAATTAAACAAAATAAATTAAATAGTTTAAGTATAAATTATTAAACCTATAAATAGAAAATAATAAAACAAATAATTGATATAATTTTATTATATATGAGATAAAGGGAATACACGACAAGCCTGGGCTTGAGGTAAGAGATTTCTCATCTCACTTGTACCTTTATGAGTCATATTCCATATTCACCACTTATTTATTTTTTGTGGTGTATATAATTACATTTTTAATGTTATATCATGAATATATTTATATTTTTTGTATTTAAAGTTTCATTTTAATTTTATTCTTTCATGGGGGGTGTGATTAAAAAGTTACCAAAGGGGTAAGGGTTTATTTCACAATCTTCTCTTTATTCGAAATTGATTATGTTTAAGTATCCCATGGAGGAATTATTTGATATTTATATCTTAAACACAATATATTTTCTTCCCCTATGGTTATTCATGAAATTTTCAAGTAATATTACCATTTTCCACTCTTTGGTACTTAAAATGATTGAGAATTTTTTTTTATGAAAAGATCACTTTATTTCTCTCTTTGGCCTAAAATACTTTTTCTCACATATCCATATTTTACTAAAAATATGTTACATTTTTTAAAAAAAATTATCCAAATAATTTAATAAATTAATTTTTACCCATGTATGGATTTTTAAAAAATGGTTTGAAATGAATCTTATTATCATTTTCTAAATGTGGAACTTTTTAAATTTTTTACAAGAGTGTGAAAGGAATATTTTTTAACTTATACGACATGTGTGAAGTTAACTACCTTCATAACCATTAAATTATTTGAAGCTTAATTTATATGTTTCCATGGTAATTTTTAAAGAAAATTATTCCTATAATATTTTGGAAATTTTTAGATTTTGAAGAAATAATTTCAAATTGGAAAGGGTGTTTTTATCAAGAAATATTCCATATAATATTTTAAAGACATTTTCATCAACAATGACAACCTTTGAGGTTATGGATTGCTTTTAAATTATGAATATATGTATATCACATATATAAATAGCTTATTATAACTTATTTTTGTGAGTTAATACATTCCTTATGTTCATATCTCAAATGTATTCATTATAATGTTGGCTTTGATTATGATATGAGACAAGATTACACAACCCATTTTCTATACAAGGGTAATTATTATGTTTATTCCTTATTATTTATTTTATCTTTGTGGTTAACATAAATTATAAACAGGTTACGATGGGTGTTCCCAAATAATTCTATAATGCATTGGTTAAATCATTAGTCTCACTAGGTGTCATCTATGAGAATAGGGAGTAAACCTAATCCATTATAGGACTTTGTCCACCATGTGATATTATTTAAGAAGCTAGCCTTCACTCATATTTGTGTAATGTTATATGTTTCTATAATATTTCTTATGATGTAATGATCTTAATAAACCATGTTATTTATGTTATTATTCTATGTGATTACTCTTTATCCTTCTCTTTTATAATATCATTTTATACCTTTAACTAACAATGTATGTTTCCTTATCATGTTAATTCCCTTACTGGGCTTTTTATCACAACCATTTTGTCTATGTATTTCCAAGGTTAGCCCATATATATTTAGGAGATGAAAATGATTTCATATATCATTATAGAGAATAAAATAAAAAAGTTTTTCTTTAGTCTCACTTTGATGTATTATGAACCTTATCATCCAAAGTCACTAGGCCTTACGATCTTTGGATTGTAATTATTAGATGTTTACATTAAAAATAATGGACTAATATGTGTAAATGTATTGGGTTGATATATTTGGTATCAGATCAAGGTCTAGTTATTTTGGGGATTATTACTAGAATAATATAGTGAGAACCCTAGGAACAAGTATAAGGATAATTATAAGTATAAGTATAAGAAAATATCTTGGAATTTTGGTGAAGTTTAGAGAGAGTGGTTTCAAAGAATTAACATCCTCATATAGATACTACAAGTGGATGTGGATTTGGCACAATTATACCAAGGGGTAATAAATTTGAAATGGATGCATGGGGATTTGACTCGATCATTACCTGGTTCATGACAATGGCCCTCATTGTACACCTATTTTAACACTCTTGGGGGTATGTTTTGGAAATTCATGGACATTTTATGAACCACCATGAAGGACTTGAATAGATGATAATCATATATGACCTAGGATAAACCTAAAGTGTATTGGGTTGATAATTATAAGGTTTATCATAAGTTTAAATTCATAAATACCTCTTTTAGGTTTTAAGTTATGGAATTCTAAGATGATTAAAAGTATTTTGGGAGGTATTTATGGTAATATAACCCTTGGGTTTAGTATGAGTTTTAGTAAAACAAATTTATTTAAGTAATAATGTATTTATATTTTATGGACATAATTTTAAAGGTATTGTTAACCTTTAGAGTTTATCCTATTTTTTATACTGGGGTAATAATCTTCAATTAATATTATTTAATTTTTTGGGGGAAATAAGATGTTTTGAAAACCATAATGGTTACAAAATAATTTGATAATTAATATTATTTTGAGGATGTTAATCATATTTTTGTAACTTTAGAGGAATTATATTAATATAGTTTTAGAAAAAGTACATCCCACATGTTGGGTGACAACTCATCGCATCTAGAAAGGTCATGGGGCTTGAACCCACAACCGAAGGGTGATGAGGGTGAAATGCATACTTTGGGCATACATGATACACTGGTTAGTATGTCATTACATTTACTTAAATTATTTGATAGATGAATATTAATTTGATTTTGGGAAAGATATTTTAGGTTCAAATCTTTTTATATTTTTAAGGACTTCGATGTGATTAATGATATTTTGGGGAATGATTATTTGGGATAAGGTATATGTAACCCTTAGGTATAACATGTTATTTAACATGAAAGATTGATTAGTAAGAACACATAGTATTGGAAAACCACTCTACACCCCTGGTTTTAGGAACTGTGGATGATGAAGGTGTGAGTATAGATCGATACCCATGGTTTCTATACAAACCGTGGGTATGGGCCCTAGAGATTCTATCATACCCATAGTTTAACAAAAACCATGGGAATATAATTATACCCACATTTTGGAGAACCGTGGGTATAGCTTATCCAATTAAAGAACCTATACCCACAGTTCTCTAAACAATAGGTATAGGTATTTGTCCCCATTTCGCAGTAGAAGCACCAATACCTCTTCCACCAACTCTTAAACCTGTAAATCAAATAAAACCCATAGAATTCATTCAATGTGGTAAAAATATTGAATATTCGTCATTCAAACAACTAATTTTAATAATTTTTAAACCATTCACAGTACTAGAACATATATATACATTTATACAACAAATCAATTCAAGACATTAACAAAGTTCCATAAGTCTCATTATTGCTAAGTAAAAAATAGAGGGGAACAATATATCACCCATCACCAAAATGATCATCCTCATCACCATCAATAACATCCTCATCACTAATATCATCAGCTAGAGTAGCAACACCATCGTCATCAATAGCATCATCATCAACAACTCCATCAACATCATTTTTACCACCACCATCTGCCCAACCACCACTAGGACCCCTAATGGAATCACTCGGGGCAACATTAAAAGAGCACATTGATTCCATATATGAATCGATTCTAATATAATCCTATAATGAAATTGATTGACCTATAACTAATATCACTTTCAAGAACTTTTTGGTAATCATCTTACTTCATTCATGCTCCCTTTTACTTCTTTCACACTCCTGTAAATCTATTTTTTTACTCAAATGCTTCTATATGAGAGATTTACATATCAGGGGTCTACGAGGTATGAAAGGAGCTTGATGAGGTGTAAAGATATAGAAATTCCATATAATTTTTTAATTATATCAAATTATTACAAGACCTCTAAAATCTATGGCATGTGATTCCGAGGCCCAGACAGCCCGAAATGGAATTTTGAACTTTTTTTAAGGTACATTCAGTAAACGTGTGAGTGGGTGTTTCTATCTTTTGAACTGGTGCTCGGATTGAAAATATGAGGTAACCATTGAATTCGTAGCACTAGGGTTCACATAGGAAATGCTCAACTTTTCTTGGCAAGGGTGAAATAGAAAAGTTAAATTTTGGACTTTTCGAAGAAGAAAAAACTCTTAAGTAATTTTATTCTTTTTCCAACTGTTGAGAGATATTTGGTGGGACCACTGTGTAATGACGATCATTAAATGAGGGTCATTTAATGACCAATTAAATTTTTGTGTAACCACAACACTGTGTATTTAATAGGTTCATTAATTAAATTCATTAATGAGCCATAATAATAAGCACCATGTTGGGATTATTTCTTTTATTAAACAAACTATTGGCAAGGTAATTCATAACCCATGGGAGGAAACTCTAATGAAATTCCGATGACGTCACCACTCCAATGATGAATGGTGATCGACCGATGACCGTTAGAGAACTAAAACCAAACATCAACGAACAACTTAAAGCATGGAATTATTTTCTACGTCCGTAGTGGATTCCATCGAATCCAAGTAGGGGGTTTAATTGTTTTATGTGTTTAAAAGGCTTCTCTTTTTCCATTCATAAAAAATATGAAGAACGCGGATCAACCGACCAACAGATTGGTCTAAAAATCATTCTTAATTGTAGGAGGTTGTTGTAGGGTTACTCTATGGAGTTTTTCTTAATCTTATAATGATTATTACTTCACCCCCATGTTAAACTCTAACGTGGAGGGTGCGGGCCAATCTGAATAAGGCCCAAACCCTCTACTGCTCTTGAGTTTTGTGTGTTCTTTCTGCATGAATGGGAAACGTGGTGCCAAGATGATTATAAGAGACTCGTAGTGAAGGAGGAAACCCAAGAGGCCCGTAGGAATAGATGGGAAGGAGAACGGACCACTGAAGCATCTCTAGTGGCCCACGGAAGCAGCTGCCGATGCCGACGACCTATGGCAGCGGTCGGCCTAAGCCGACTGCATGGAGAAGCAGTGCCCACAGGCACCGCATTGGTGAGAGATTTGGCCAGCTGGGCTATAGTGGGTGGAATGGTGAGATGCCAACATGCCATGTGCGTGCGCTCAGGGTGGGGGGTGAGCGGTCTGCTCATGCCACTCGGCTGGAGCATAATGGCCGACTCCAGCCGGCCCCTTCAAAAAAAAGGGCAATGGGCCGAGTTTTCCTAGTGGGCCAGACCCACAGGCTGGGCTGGACCCACATGCCGGGTCGGATCCGGAAGCCAGGCCGGACTCACCAACCGGGCCGGATCCGTCGGCTGGGCCAGACCCACAAATCGAGCTGGACCTGCCAACTGGGCCGAACCCCTACATGACCTGGACCCGACCAGCCCCATTTCACTAAATCTAATGTAACTTGCAAACTGAGAGTCTGATCAACACACTGTTTGCAGTGTTTGGACACTTTTGATGAGTTGGTCCTTTTGAGACACTCTACATGGGTTTTGGAAGAAGTTGGGGTATGGCCGAGTTGGATCGGACTCAAATCCAACTAGGACCTATTTACCTTTTTGCTTATAACTTACAGAACGGGCGTCTAAATGACGCACTATCTATCATGTTGGAACTCTTACAAAGAGATAGTCCTTTGGGTTACTTCTAAGTGGGACTTTGTGGAGATTTAGGTATGACCGATATCTTGAGGGGAAGAATCTATAGAACTCAAGCGAACTAAGTACGAGAATCCAATGGCTGGCTGTTAAGTGAAGAGCGACCCTCAGTGGATCGGCATGAGAGTGACCCTCTGTGGATTGACAGTAGTGCGACAGTCTATGGATTATAAATAGAGAGACCCTCCATGGATCAGTAGTAGTGTGACCCTCTGTGGATTGATAGTAGTGTGACCATATGTGAATCGATAGTAGAGCAACCCTTTGTGGATCCGTAGTACAATGACCCTTCGTGGATTAGCGGTAGAACTTCTCAACAGAATAAAATGATCTAGCTCAAGACTAATCATCTTTATTATTGCCCAATAATTATTATACCTGGTGTGATCTGTCTTTTACTTTTTGTCTTGTTTTGAGATGATGATTTCTGGTTATTTCTTGTGGAATTTTGTGAGACCTTCAAGAGTCTCGACATCCCTCTTGGGTATTGTTATACTTACCCTTGCACGAGCTTCACCCTCACCATGTTGTATCTTGTTCAGATGAAGGACATCTTGACTGAGACTTGGGGAGCCAGGACTAGATGGTGGTCAGAGGTGATTAATAGACGAGGTGAGCGGTAGTGATGATAGACGATGATCTATACCTACCCTATATGTAGGATCTTTGTGGAAGACCTCCAAAGCATGTTTTACCCTTTTGTTGTACTTTCTTTTTAGTTGGGTTTGTATACTGGACCTTTTTACTTTTAGATCACACTTTTACTATCAGCAGTTTTACTTTGTGATTTTCTTTTTTTGTATACCTAGTCCATGTGTGTACAGTTTTAAAGGCAATGCATTCCCTTTTTGGGATATGCATTTTCGGTGCCAGTCGCCAACCCATGGCCTATGGAAGGCGGACTTGGGGTAGTCATGGAAAGGGCCCCGGGGGACGGGTCGTGACCTGAGGACCAATAACTAGAGGGGATGATGTTTTTTCTTAGTCAACATTGGACTCTTCCTTGGTGATCCTCACTTAATATATTACTCAAATGGTCATTTGAGTGGAAATTTTCATCTTCTTTATCATCAAGGGCTTTTGAGGAAGATTTTTTAAAATATAAACAAGATATTTAATTATAAATTTCATATAAATATTGAAAATATAAATAAATATACTTACAATTTTTCTTATGTTTGTGCATTTACTGCACTTCCATTATTTTTCTTCCTACTCGAGAAAAATAATTTTTCTCAAGGCAGATGACCTTCAATGCCCAATACCACTTGCTACAAATGAAATTGATTAGTATACACATGTTTATAATATAAACATGTTATATTATTAAATAATAATAATAGGGAATAAGTTTTAAATGAAATAACAATTCATAAATTTAAATATGTGATAAAATTTGAAGAAAAATTAATGAATAAAAGCTAATCATAAACACTGTATAATTTTAGAAACTCATTATAAACATTCATTAAATATCATCTATTATTTAGTGCTAAAAATGTAAATAATATCCATGTGAACACTATAAACATTCATTGAAAGTTAATATTGTCGTATTAGAACAAATTTGGAATAGGGTTATAGTCTCTTGTTTGGTAAACTGCTAAATTAATATTTCAATAAATTGTTGGATTCCCCAAATCCAAATTAGTAGACTCAATGAGAGATTGAAGTTGAAAAGGATGACTAAATTTCATACATTCCTAGTCCATCAATTGTATTTTAAATAATTTAAAAATATATTTCTAGATAGATAAAATGAAACAAAAATACATGGAATCACACACCATGATAACACATCCATAAGAACTCCAATAAGAGAAAGAATAGATTTTTGATTAATGAGATATTCATTACATATCACAACTGTAAAATGGAAGACAAATACCTATCTATGATATAGAAACTATATCACAATATGTAACTCATAGAGTTGAATACAAATATTGGAACCAATGATTTTGAGAAAGGTTATAATAATTAATGTTAAAATTTTAATTAGATGAAGGAAGGTGTCTTCTAATTCATCTTAGATATGGATGCTATATCACATTTTCAAGGGGATTGTTTCATGTTAAATCATCATTATATATCATGTTTAAAAAAATTATATTATTCTTCAGTTCTTGATAAAAATATACATTGTATCGTGTTTAAAATGAACATTTTTATGGTATATCATAATTATTTGATATCATAATATAACATAAGTTGGATATTTCAAATATAAAAAATTAATTATGAATACAAAAAAAATATACATGAAAATATACATATCTAACTAAGTAATAATATAAATCTATATATTATTTATATTCATATTAAATTTCTTAGCACTTCTCATGCTTGGTCATTATAGTGCACCCCAATGTGTACATATACATAATTGAATCTTTGTTATATTTTCCACCAAAACATGCTACAAAAATAAAGACAAATAATAAGAATTAAATTTTATATACAAACCATTAAATATTGGGAATAACTTAAACACTTTAGTCTTCCAATATACGATCATTTTTTTTTTGATATTGTGTTTTTTGACAATTGGGGAATATGGATACACCCTCTAAATCGGAGCCAAATCTTCTCCTCCAACCAATATACAACTCATTCTTATATTATCTCTATAACTCCCAAAGATCAATCATCCTTACAAAGTTAGCAGCTTCATCATCATGAAAGTTAAAATGAATCTACAACGAACATGTTAATTCATATTTATACAAAAATAATATAGATATAAAATTATAAAATTTTATTACCCATGTATAAACCTAGGATTTTTTCCTTTATGTCATTAATGAGATGTCTCTATGAGATAGTTTCTACTAGAATGATATCATGGTAATTTGCTAAAGTGGTCATGAAACTTCTATACTACCTTGCATTTTTACCTATCACATAATTTTCTTCATTTTAATCCACCATTATCTATGTTTGGTGATTCCAAGATTCTTATATATGGGTTCACCCACATCACCCACTAGAATATCCCACTGAATAAAATAATAGAAAAAAGGAGAATTATTAATTCACAGTACAATAGGAAAAAAATTAAGTGATATAATTTTACATAGTTATAATAATAAAAACATGATGATTGCTACTCAATTGGCTCTAATGGATCTATGGGTTATCCTGGATCAGTATCCTTGGAAGGATGTATCTATTATAATTAATGCTCTAGGTTATCTTAATGCACTAAAGTGGAAGTTTAAGGAATAGACTCATCATATCTGAGATGGATAGTAGGAAATGGTGGAAACACAAACATGGAAGAATATGGGTATTAGTTTTGGGGATACATCAAAGGATATTGATATGGTAAAGGTGGGAACATCCATAGAGGTGGCGTAGACATGGTATGGGAAGAAGAGGATAAATGAGATGATGATGAAGGCGTGAGTGGGAACAATTTTGGAGGAGACGTAGATATGGTATGGGAAGGTGGACAGGGTGGGAATATGTATGTTGGGTGTTCCGTCTAGGTATAGGAGCATCCCCAATCAGACACATGCTAGTAGGATGAGGAGGATTCAACTATAGTGGAATTGAATGTCTATAAAAAAAATTTAAAGAATATAAACATGACATTATATGTAATGTAGAAGAAAAATATTACAATTATTATACTCACTAATGGAAAAAAAGGAGGCAACCCATGCATGCGCATCTATTGATCAACATTAAATAATCGCTTCATTTGAACTATTATAGTATTTTTCATAATTTTCATAAGAATTAAATGTACATTTTTTAGAAATAGTTTTTAAAAATATTTCATACAATTGAGAAGTAAAAGAATTCATAAGAAATTTCATAACATGTTTACATAACAATAATTTAAAATCAAGTTATATATTTTTTTAAACCCATTTTAAACATGGTTTTCTAAATTGAAATAAATATAATTAAATTCATCGAAACCAAACAATACTACAACAAAAATATTATTCCAAACTATATCTAAATTAATGTAATTATAGTAATACCAACCTAAGAAACTCATGTCAAGGTAAAATGAATGAATTGTGAACATATGTGGTTGCTTCAATATATTACCCACCACAACATTAGGGTCAACATAAACTCACATAATCAGATAATTTGAGTCATAAAATACAATATTTTGGTCAAAACCATTGGGAGAATCAATGGTGTAAATTTTTTCCCCAACATCATGAAAATATGTATTGGGGTTATTTCATTAATGACTCCATAATAATGTCTCGAATGATCTTTCATATAAATCAATTGTTTTTTCCTTAATGCCAAAATGTATGGTTCATCGGTAGCCAGGAATCGACTCATGTTAATAACTTTGAATCCATAATCATCAATAAATGTACTATATTGCATCATTAAATCAAACCATTTACATTTCATCATAGTGACTCGACCTTGAGAGTAGTAATCTAATAATAATATTTTCTCAACAAGTCCATAATAATAAACATATTCATATTGGGAATGACTATTTGATGCATTGGAATAATAGTCCATTGTAGTAGTAAACATAACTCTATCGTGTTGTGTTCTCATTTTCACTGCTCGATTAGTTGTAACAAATTTATACCCATTTATTATTAAAGATTTTCATTCATGAACTAAAGAATTGGGACCAAAATCCAATGCTCTTAAATCTTGATAAACATAGTTAATATGTAAACTCAATACTTAAAATACATATATATTTTATAATTAAATGGATATCAATATTATTCTAATAATTTTCCAACTAGGTATCATTACATAATCAGGGAAATCATTTATACTCCATAGAAGGGAAGCACACATCTGAATTTTTTTTAAGAAGCACTTAATGTGCACACAGCCATATCTCAAAGCTGCTTCAAATATATTATTAAAGGTTTCAAGTAGACACCTATATAATTGTAGGGATTATAAATTCTAGATATCAGTATAATCAAGAAAGTGAATGGATTTTTCATACACATTCATGGAGGAATATTATAAATGTGAATAAAAACAGGCCACATGTTGTGAGTAGTAAGCATCTAACAAAATTGATTAAAACTATCACAAGATAGACCCATCATGACATTAAACACCTCAGATAAAAATTCAGGATGTTGTACATCAAATTACCTCCATGCTAATCCATCTCCTGGATGAACCAACTTATCATTACCTTTAATTCTCTCTACCTCATGCCATCTCATATTGGATGATATTTCTACATACATGAATAGATTTTGAAGCCTGGGAATCAATGGAAAGTGCCAAATGACATTCTTTAGCACACAAGATGGTGTTCCATATTCATTTTAATTCCATAAAGATGTACCACATTCTTTACAGTCATTAAGGTCATCTGTTTCCTCCCAAAATAAACTACAATCTTTTGGACAAGCATGAAGTTTATTAATAGAAAATCTAAGCTGCTTAATTAACTTCAATGCCTTATAATGATTTGAGGGAATATATACACCATCATGAAAAAATTCATTAAAAATGTAATAATATGATCAATGGTAGTATTATAAATTCAATACATATTTTTTCTATAATATAACCACATTAAAATTTCCAACTTGGTGATTTTAGTATATTCCTGGTATAATAGAGTTCTCGCATCATCCATTAAAATTTTCACTCTCTCAACATCATTATCTTCAACATTTACCTAATTGGTATTGGTATCATTTCCTTCTTATACTAGCATATTATCTCTCTCATGATGATTCACAAATGGAAACCGATCAAATATTATATTCTCCATACAACTTCTTTCTTTTCGTTCAGGAACAGTAAAAGATTGTATCGTCTCTCCATGGTGATACCAAACATAATAGTTTGTTTGAAATCCAACTTTCGTTATATGGTAGCTAACTTCTTCCTATATCAACCATGTTATTCTAACACATTTATATCATAGACACTATATACAACCTCTATTTGAAGCATTGTTGTTGGAACTGGAAAACACATCCCCAAAGAATTTCCAAATGCTTCTATACACAAACCAATATCATAGTCCATTTCGCAAGCTTTGATTTGGTAGGTTGTATGGCCCAAACGGAGCTATGGATTAGGAGTTATGGACATTTAAAGTTGGGTTGAAAACTAGTTCGCAAAGCCCATTCGCGAAGCCCCCTCTGTGATCGTGGAGCGCCGCCGCGAAGTAATGATGTGGGAAGCTCCGCAAACCCTTTTGACATTTGCGATGCGCCGCGAAGACCCGCCGCGAAGCCCAGGAGGCGGTAACGCTACGTGAACGCATTTGACATTCACGATCCACCGCGAAGCCTAGGAGGCAGTAACCCTCCATGACTGTATTTGACAATCGCGAACCTGCCGCGAAGCAAAGGAGGTGGTACCCCTCCGCGAACCCGGTTGACGTTCGCGACCTGTCGCGAAGCAACCGCACCCTCCTTCGTGCCGTGTGAGCTCTGCTTTGCGGCACCTCTTGCCTATAAATACCCAACTCCCCCCCCCTTCTCCGGACGACCACTTAGCCCCTTGGAGGGCCACTTCGCCCCTTGGGCGGCCGATCTCCCGGTTTGCAGAGCTCCGCTTTCCTTTGCGAAGGGGCTCCGCGAGGCCATGCTCCGCAGCCAACTTCCTTTACGTTGTTGCTCCACGATGATGCTTCACGAGCAGCTTCCTTCGTGTTGCTACTTCATGATATGATGCTCCGAGAGCCTATGCTCTGTGAGCCTATGCTCTGCGAGCTGATGCTCCGTGAGCCCATGCTCCGCAAGTCCATGCTCCGCGATGCTGCTCCGCGAGGCCATGCTCCGTGAGACCATGCTCCGCAAGACCCCGTGCTCCCCAAGCCCCTTTGCTCTGCGAAGTTACTTCGCGAAGACCTATCCTTTACGAGGCTCCTACCTTCATGCCCAGCGGTCCATACCGCGAGGGGCTATGCCCCCGCACCCCCGTTTGGGGTCAGTGTCGGGTTGCGGTCCCGGCCCTTCAGGACAGTCCCTTCGCTACTGTCACAGGCTCCCATGAAAAAAATGGAGAGTCACACCGCGAACTTCTCGGGCCGGGATGTTGGGATTTTCCATTGTGCCCCTATGCGCACCCACCTTCCACCTATAGAACACCTTGATTTGAGATACTCCTCCACACACCATGAAACACCTTGAGTCAACATATTCCTCTTGGTTTCATTCTCATGTCGTGAGTTGAGATTCTCATCACTAATTCCTTGAGTACCATGAGATGAACCTTTCCTCAGGAAACTCCTCCAAACCCAATCTCTTGGCTCTTATGCCAGGTCGAACCGGAAAGGGCCGCCCTTGCGTAATACCCAACACCAACCATTTCTTGGCACCTTATGCCAATAGTCCTATCTACATGACTATAAACTATAGTTCTCCCTATGTTCCAATCCTAGGATGCCTCTTGATCCAATCAAGAGATGCCTTATGCTCCAAGCATGAGATCCTAGCAGTCCTATCTACATGACTATAAACTTTAGTTCTCCCTATGTTTCAATCATAGGATGCCTCTTTCTCCAATCAAGAGATTTCTTATGCTCCAAGCATGAGATGCCAGTAGTTCTATCTACATGACTATAAATTGTAGTTCTCCCTATGTTCCAAACATAGGATTCCTCTTGCCCAATATGAGAGATGCCTTATGCTCCCAGCATGAGATGCCAGTAGTCCTTCCTACATGACTATAAATTGTAGTTCTCCCTATGTTCCAAACATAGGATGCCTCTTGACCAATACGAGAGATGCCTTATGCTCTAAGCATGAGATGCCAATAGTCCTATCTATATGACTATAAATTGTAGTTCTCCCTATGTTCCAAATATAGGATGCCTCTTGCCCAATACGAGAGATGCCTTATGCTTCTAGCATGAGATGCCAGTAGTCCTATCTACATGACTCTAAACTGTAGCACTCCCTATTATTCCATAATAGGATACCCCTTGTTCCAAATAAAATATTCCTTATGCTCCAAGCATGAGACACCTAATGGCATGATTACAGGGGTGTAATTTCAAGAGCGTTGGAATTCGTTCAAACATTTCATCACTCCACTGAACGCTTTTCATGTCCTTCATTCAGATCCTCATCCACTTCCATGTCTGGAGGGACCCCCTAATGGCCTGGTCCCATGCCGCATTGGCTCACCTACCATTCTGGGCCAATGCCCCGGAAGACTTCGGACGACATTTGCGACAAGGTCTCGTGTTTCGAACATGGTCAACGGTCAACCCTCATTCATCTATCCTCATTCCAGGATAACACAATATGAATGCTGCGTTTCTGCCACGGTCAACAGTTGTCCTCTATCGCCACACCATCCTCATTGCATTACGAATATCGGGCATTTAATTCGTACTTTTCTTCTCCCTTTATTCGGACATATTCCAACTCCACTTGGCGTTATCCCGCTTGTGCACTAGCGCATAGGTGAAGGCCTCAATTAACCAGTGAGTTGGGATGCCCTCATGGCCAGACATGAGGAAGACATTACGGGCAGCTTCCTAGTGTAAGCCCCATTCACCAATGCCACTCCATAGTGGCACCCGAGCAGCATCCTTGCGTAAGCCCCATTCACCAGTGTCGCTCCATAGCGGCACTCGGGCAGCATCCTTGCGTAAGCCCCATTTACCAGTGCTTCTCATTAGCGGCACCCAGGCATCTTCTTAGCATAAGCCCCATTCACCATTGTCGCTCCATAGCAGCACCCGTGCAACATCCTTGTGTAAGCCCCATTCACGAGAGCCGCTCCTTAGAGGCACCCGGGCAGCTTCCTAGCGTAAGCCCCATTCACCAGCGCCGCTCCGTAGCGGCTCTTGGGAAGCTTCCTAGCATAAGCCCCATTCATTAGTGTCACTCCATAGCGGCACCCAGGCAACTTCCAAGTGTAATCCCCATTCACCAGTGCAGCTCCGTAGCGGCACCCGGGCAACTTCCTAGCGTAAGCCCCATTCACCAGTGCCGCTCATTAGTGGCACCCGGGCAGCTTCTTAGCGTAAACCCCATTCACCATTGCCGCTCCATAGCGGCACCCGAGCAGCATTCTTGTGTAAGCCCCATTTACCAGTGCCACTTCATAGCGGCACCCAGGCAGCATCCTTGTGTAAGCCCCATTCACCAGAGCCGCTCCATAGCGGCACCCGGGCAGCTTCCTAGCGTAAGCCCCATTCACCAGTTCCACTCCATAGAGGCACCCGGGAAGCTTCCATGCGTAAGACACATTCACCAGTGCCGATCCATAGCGGTACCCTGGTAGCTTCCTTGCATAAGCCCCATTCACTGTTTCCACCTCTTTTAGTGGTAAGCCATTGCGACCCAATCCAGCGGTAAGCCGTCATCTATCAAACTACAGGGACTTTGATCCATGTCAAGCCATGGTATATAAGAAGCCTCTACGAGGTTCAAGCCCACCACCTGGTCATTCCGACTCCTTCATGTCAGTTCACCAACACCTTGAGCCGCCTCAGAGTGTAAGCCTCAAATGCCCTCATCCAACATGACATTAAATTGTATGCCTTGTCCAGCATAACGTTAAACTGTATTCCTCGTCCAGCATGACGTTAAACTGTATGCCTCGTCCAGCATGATGTTAAACTGTATGCCCTCGTCCAGCATGACGTTAAACTGTAAACCCAAACTGTGAGGTCTTTGATCTGTGCTAAGGCATGGTACATAGGAAACCTCCATGAGGTTCAAGCCCCACCACCATTGGACCCCCTAGGTTCACCTTCACTTCAGTTCACTGAAGAAACCATCATGGGCCATCTCAGAGCATAAGCCCCATTCAGCCTGAACTATAGAGACTTTGATCTGTGCTAATGTATGGTATGTAGGAAACCTCCATGAGGTTCAATCCCCACCATCATGGGACATCTCAGAGCGTAATCCCCACACCTCACTACCCGAACTGCGGGGACTTTGATTCGTGCTAATGCATGGTACGTAGGAAACCTCCATGAGCTTCAATCCCCACCATCATGGGCTGTCTCAGAGCGTAAGCCCCACACCTCACTACCCGAACTATGGGGACTTTGATCCGTGCTAATGCATGGTAAGTAAGAAACCTCCATGAGGTTCAAGCCCCACCATCATGGGCCATCTCAGAGCGTAATCCCCACACCTCACTACCCGAACTATGGGGACTTTGATCTGTGCTAATGCATGGTACGTAGGAAACCTCCACGAGGTTCAAGCCCCACCGTCATGGGATTTCTCAAAGCATAAGCCCCATCCATTCTAAACTACGGGGACTTTGATCCGTGCTAAGGCATGGTATGGGGGAAACCTCCACAAGGTTCAAGCCCACCTGGACCCCCAGTCCCTTCACGTCATTTCACCAACCCCATATCCCTAGGCTACCTCAGAGTGTATACCACATTCCATACCGAACTATGCAGACCTCTATTCCCTTCCACGGGGATACGTTGGAAGCCTCCCTGAGGCTCAAGCTCATCACTCATATCTCATCTGAATCTCTCCCTCGAGCCTATGTGTCTTGGGAAGGTCATGCCACAACTCGTAGGTTCCACTTCCTCTGGTTCCCATCCATGCGTCCATTCTCACGGGCCACCTCCTCAGGTGTCCCACTGTATCATCGAACTACGCGGACTTTGATACCATGCCACGGGGATACATAGGAAGTCTTTATGAGGCTCAAGACCAACACTACCATCACCTTCACGACGGTCCCATTTCATTCCTCTCCACTCCATGAAATCCTCCATCATCCATCCTGATTCCTACCCGGGCCACCACATCCCGGTGGGATCATGTCCTCCACCTTCCTCGCTGCTCCTAGCAGTACTTAGGCCGCTATCCACGCTAAGCCATAGCATGTATCTGGGTCATTTTCTTCTATGTCCACCCTGATTCATCAACACTTCAAACTACGTGGGTTTTGATCCCTGTTGTCTACACAGGGTGCATAGGAAACCTCCATGAGGTTCAATCCCAACCAATGGTAAACCATGGTGTCCCCCATCCTGGGGTGCACACTCATTGATCCTCCCTCAGTGGTCTTCAGATCAGCCATTACGGTTTCCCCCATACTGGGGTGCACACTCCCTGATCCGCCCTCAGTGGTGTTCAGATAAACAATTGTGGTGTGACAACTCCCCTCCTTGGGGCGCACCACCTCATATCCGTCCTCATAGGGCGTTCTGATCCATCCATCTTCCAGGAGTTCCCTCCTTGGGATATACCAATCTAATCCATCTTTATGGGACGTTCTGATCACCCTCATTCTGTTTCCGCAAGATGTTAAACTCACAGACTACCTCATGATAATCATGAGATGCCTAAGGAAAACCTCGGAAGACATGCCTTTGGTGTAACCATCTTCGCGAGACGTTAAACATGCTGTATACCCTGTGTTAAACATGGGAAGCTGAGGAATGCCTCAGATACATGTTGATGGCATATGATTCTCCAAATTCGACGTGGGATGCCTCGGGTTCCACACCCTTGAGATGCCCTCTTATGAGGAAGAATACAGGTTCCCCAATGTCCACGCACCCAGAGATGCCCTGACATGCCTGATGTTGTCATCTACTCCGACCGAAGGTTGCTACCATGCCAAGACCCCATGGAATGTCTTGAAGGAAGTGGTGTAATTAACCAGCATCCCTGAAGATATGGCACTGGGAATGAGATTCACAAACCACGACTTAAATCTATGAGGAAGACCCAGACTAGGTGATGAGTTAGGAGGAGGAATCCTCAGAAGGAACAACCGACATCCCATCATTCTGTATCAATCATGAAGAAAACTTCCATGAACAAGGAACGGATTCTGCCCGCCTTTAGAAAGTAGGAATTCAGGGCAACAGCTGCACACCCTCCATGGACAGACATGCGCGCCCTGAAAAAAGCGTCGGAAACAATTTTTAAATGTAAAATCTAAAAAAATCAAAATTCTTTTGAAACACGGTTGAAATCTAATCAGTATGATATATCCATATTTTATCCATTATATTGTAGTAAAAAAATTATATTCCAATCAAAAATGTAAACCATAATTAAAAAAATTATTACAACCAATTTTAATATGAAAGTCATCAAATCATACTAGTTTCTAGAATAACAAAGAATAAGAGAAACATAATATGCTATAAGCGATGAATACAAATAATGAACGAAGGTGGGTATACCTGGAATTTAAGAATTCACTATCAAGGTGGATAAATTGAATAACTTTGGGACACAATAATCTATATTATTCCTTCTACTCACTTATGTTTTAATAAACTAACCTTATATATCTATCCCTATACTCGATCTGGTCCATTATAAGGTTTAAATTTCATTCCTTTTCAATAGGGGCTAGCAACAAGTTCCAAGGAAATCAACTTTCACAATGGAAATGATTTCACCTGAATAAAAATAAAACTAAAAAAATAATTCACCCATGGAACCTAGGATGAAAACATCATATAATTTTCATTAATACATATGAAATAATGTTTTTTCAAATAAATAATATTCAAACATAGAATAATTACATAATGAAATATTAAATGTATTATAAAACATAAATACATCATATATAAACAAAATCTCAATCTTTTAAATATACCCAACTATCATGTTAAACAACCAAAATAATAGAAAAAGGGGATTTGTGGACCATGAGACTAGAAACCTAAAAATGCTATAAACTATGAACTAGAATAGAAAAAAAAAACTATGTCTACCCATATCCATGTGTCAGGTATGCATATCTCATATATTACCTCATCCAATCATCAAAAATACTTTGAATACCCATTATCTAAAGGAAGTTATTTTTCATTACATTCATTAAATGAGAACAATTCTATGTACACACAAATTGTGTATAAAATTTATCAGAATTGATTCCCTTTAGAAATCCACAAAATTCTCTATGCACAACCTTTAGGAAAAAAAGATTATGTTCTTTTTTAAAATTCATATAATAAAAACAACCATTTAATTATATAAAATAAAAGTGACAAAATAAAATCACATATAAATCATGTTTACTCAAAATTTAAATTCACATAAATACATTTATAAATAAAACAATTATATTACATAATTTATTCCCAAACATCATCAGATATTAACCAAATTCCAAATTAATTTATTTCCATGATCCTTTTATTCATTTCATAAACTAAATATAGTCATATAACCAAAATATAATCCTAAACTAGAGGTGAAGTAAATATATAGTGCATAATCTAAACTAGTGAGGGTATCCAGATAGGAATTATCCCAAGCATAATCCTAAACTAGTTTATCCTAGCATGGTTGTAATTATAACTATCAAAAATATAGGTAATGTGTAACCTAACATAGAATGTGTACTTATTTCTAGAACCCTCTTGAGTATATAAGTCTCTTACATGATGATTTCTAAATAGATTCATCGTTAAATACAATAAAAACATTTAAAACCACTCAACTAGAGGTGAAGTAAATATATAGTTCATAATCTAAACTAGTGAGGGTATCCTGGTAGGAATTATCCAAAGCATAATCCTAAACTAGTTTATCCTAGCATGGTTATAATTAGAACTATCAAAAATATAGGTAATGTGTAACCTAACATAGAAAGTGTACTTATTTCTAGAGGTGAAGTAAATATATAGTGCATAATCTAAACTAGTGAGGGTATCCTAATATGAATTATCCAAAGCATAATCCTAAACTAGTTTATCCTAGCATGGTTGTAATTAGAACTATAAAAAATATAGGTAATGTGTAACCTAACATAGAAAGTTTACTTATTTATAGAACCCTTTTGAGTATATAAGTCTCTTACATGATGATTTATAAATAGATTCATCGTTAAATACAATAAAAACATTTAAAACCACTCAACTCATCTCTAAAACCCTTTAATTAAATATACCATTTTCATATTTAAACCCAATAATAGTTCATTTGTATAATAATATTTTGTAGCATGATAAATCATATCATAAAAGGGGGGAAAATAAAATGGAATTGAATCAAGTAATTAAAACTCTCTTGAAACAAGAAAAAAAGCCACATATAATTGGAAAACATTTATTAAACAATTGTATTAAATTTTTATAATTATTATTAAATCGTTCCATAAATACAATATTAATTATTTGATGATAACCCAATATTAACATTTCATCAAACCATATTAGTTTACATTTAGTAAAAATAGAATTTATAATAAACCATATCTCTTAAACATATTTTTAAATTATTCTTAAGATAAATATATATAAGAAACACTAAAAAAATATAGAGGTATACTGTATTTAGGAAATTAGGAATGTAACATATCACTTTTTGGGGTTTAGTTGTAACTCACATGGAAATAAATACACAATAACTTCGAACCGAACTCTAAAATAAATCCAAAATTTTACAAGAAACATACCTATACTCAAACAGCCCCACACACTACGACTATAAGGTACAATTCTAAAAAACATCTAAAATTATATAAAAAAGTAGGGAAACCAAAAAAACTCTCTAAACCAAAAATAACATCAAACCACATCCAGAAATATTTAAAGAGTTGGAATGGTTTACTTATTAGCATGAATAAAAACTCATAAAGTCTAGAATTTAAAAACATGAACAAAAAATCAATAAATATATATTTAAAAAGTATACAAACAAATATATTCTTAGATATATCACATGATAACAAAGATAAAAATGAAAACAATACTAAGTAGAAGATTAGAAGGATTTGGAACTCACATATGTGATGTTGAAGAATATTAGAATAAAAAAATGATTGAAATAGAGTAGATTTCCAGAGGATATGGTAGGTTGTTTCTTGCTTGGGTGGCTGCTCACTCTATTGAGAGGGAAATTAGGGAAGGTGGGGTTGTGATTGGGGGTGTTGAAGATCAACTGAGGATGGGAGGAGATGACTTCTACAATTTCCAGAGGAGGGTAGGTGGGACACTGAGTCTTGCCAAAGGTGGGGAGGGAGAGGAGAGCTAGGGTTAAAATTATGAAGGGGGGAGGCACCTGAGTGAGGTTGCCTAACTATTTATCTATACCCATGGTTTTTAAAAAATTCTTAGTATATCTCAACCTATACCAATGGTTTTTTTAAACCACAGGTATATATTTGGGAACATAGTCTATACCCATGGTGTTTCTAGACCATGGGTATAGAGTGATTTTACAGTATCCATAGTTAAATTTTTGAATATTGAATTTATTTAGGATGTAAGACTATTTATTTATGGAATGATTTATGTTAAACATTGAATTTGGAGATTAATATGAAATTTTATACATTTTGGTTGTTATCTTACCTTATGGTAACCATTTAGGTTTTGGTTAATGTCTAAAGATAGGTTGAATTTCTTGTTATCCTTTTTTGAATTATGTGATCTATCT
The DNA here is from genome assembly GCA_963277665.1 of Viscum album. Lineage (NCBI taxonomy): Eukaryota > Viridiplantae > Streptophyta > Magnoliopsida > Santalales > Viscaceae > Viscum > Viscum album. The sequence goes on from OY728133.1 coordinate 1,680,652,745, forward strand.
GAAGTTAATTTTAGTTCTTTATTCATGAAAATTTCCTCTTGAATACTCATAGTTTGGAGAAAAATATGATATTTTTGTGGAAATTGATTAAATTATGAAATTTTACTTTTCAAGTAAGTATATTTCCTTGTGTTCTTGATCTCTATGGTAAAGGAATTTCTTAACTCTAGGAAAAATATCTTAAAATAAAAAAATATATCTTAGTACCTTTATTTATGTTGTACCAATAGTCTTTTCACATCTCTTGGGTTTAAAATTTTGTGTTCATTAAGTTTCTTATGATCATTCACTTTCTTGTGATTAATGTCCTTTATCAATCTCTATTATTCCTTAAGCATTCTTTTTCCACTATATTTTCATATATTCATTTTCCATTAATTTTCTAATATTTAGAGACATCTTTTTTTATTATTCTAGATGACCATCATATTTCCCTTTTCCTCTTTTTAAGAGGAAGTTTTATTAACCCTTTTACAATGTTGGTTTTTTCATAAAGGTATTTTCAAATGCCAAAAACTTCATTACCGAGTTCAAGTTCAAATATCAAAGATGTAGTTTATTAAATAGAGGATAATGTAACTCCCTGATATTTTAAAATAATAGTATGTTTGATATTGTATGCAACTTGCAACTTTGAGCTTAAAAGAACCATGAAATATTATTATTTAAATATGATTTTTATAACCTAGTCATTAAATTGGAAGGTATGAATAGTATTAAATAATTTATGAAATATATATAAAGGACCTACTCAATATAGTCTTATTTATAAATGATTAATAAATAATAACTCATCCTTTAATAAATATATTTTATTCTATAGAAAATATAATTCCTGCAAAAATGATTTTTATAACTTTTTGAGATAAAATATTACAATTAATTCATGGAAATTTTAGAAATGTTATTTTATAAAATTAAAAAAAAATTAAATCATCATATCAAAATTAAATTAGGTTTAATCTTTGGTATTTTTTTGAAATATTTGATTTTTCAATGAATAATGAAAATTACTGATTTTTTAAAATACTGTCATTTCTTTTCATTAAATCACGTAATTTAAAAGTTCCATTATATTTTGGATTTGGTATTAAATTAAATTATGAACCATTTTATTTATAATAATATAATTAATTTCATTTTAATCATTAATTTTAATTATTTCTGTTTTTGTTTATTTTTATGCTTAAAAATCTAATTTTTTGAAAACTCTTTTTAAGTGCATAAAGTTTATCCATTTTAATTAATTAAAATAACCCATATTAAAGAAATATTTAAATAAAATTAATATATTAAACATATATTTATATTAATTTAAATTCATAAAATGATTATTTCTATTCATAGAGTTAATATAAGATCATTTATTTCTTGAAAAATACATTTCTTGGAAAACTATTTTTCATCACATTTTGCAGGATTAATTTTAAATTTAATTATACCAATTATTTTATTTAATTTTTATAAAATTTATTAAATATTTTTAATTATCATAATTAATATTATTTAATAAGTTTAATTTAATTTTCTTCATTATAAATAGTAAAAATAGTACAAAAACTAGTTATTGTGGTGAAAACTAAAGTTTTAAAAGTGAGTAACCTTCAAGGTAAATAGAATAAAATGATTTTTTATTAGTGGATGTTTTTATGAACTACATTACCCCTAAAATAAATTATTTATCAATTTTCCACGAACTTTTATTGAGAGTAACTTCCCATTATTGAATAGTTTTGGGTATTAACAAAAATAAAACTCCTCAATTATAAAAGGGTACCCCATCCCTTCACTTCTTCACACCTCTCAAGCCATTTTTTTCAACCACACCCTATAAAAATATCTCCAAAACGTACTTATACATATTATAGGTATTATTTTTTTCTAAAAATATCAACCTTTGGGTCTTTAATAATAGATCCAAAAGTGGTTCTTCTAAGAGAAGGTAATCATCTTCACCGAGAACCTCCTTTTTTACTTCTTCTTTTTACACCTTCAGTTATTTATTATCAATTAAAATATAATAAAAACTTATCTATTATATCCTTACATTTTATAATGTTTATTTCATAATATTTATCCATCTCAACTTCCATAAAATGGGAAATGTAACCATCATTCATGTGTACGGAAGACTACCGCCTTGAGAACCAATTTAATTCATTTTTCATCATCGCATCTCACAGATATTCGTGATGATGGATTTAATGTTTATATATAACATTCATGAAAAATTAAAAAAAATTAAAATTAATCTATCATATACCTTCTTACCTTACCATCCATTGAAAAATGATAACGTCATTCGTGTGTACGGCGGACTAGTGCCTCACGAAGTGACGTGATTCATTTTTTATTAATGCATCACATGGAAGGTATAAAAAAGTGTGTTTAAATAAATAATATTATATTTATGATATAATGACAATTTTATAAATATAAAATAAAACATACCTTCTTTATATCATGATCTTTGAAAAATGGAAAATCACAAATGCATACATACGGCCTACCATCTCTAGTATTATAACATGGTACATTTTTCATAACCATATTTCATGTTTAGTTCTAAAAATATAATTTATGCATAAAATTGATAATTATTTCATGGTTTTTATTAAATATATGATTTAATAATGACTTATTTTACCATATTCTACCTATCGAAGTCATTTTAGGCACATGACCTGAAAACCATCAAAACACCCAATGTGAACATAATTAAATAAGTAATTAAATAAGTAATTAAATATGTAATTAAAATAATTTAATTAAATGGATTAAGTATTAGGTATTAAACCTAAAAAATGTTATTAAGAAAAAAAATTATATAATTTTATGATAGAGTATATAAAGGACATACACAACATGTTCGGACTTGAGGTAAGGGCTTTCTCATACCACTTTTACTTCGACGAGACATATGTCATATTCACTACTTTTTTATTTCATGTGGTGTATATAATTCCACTTTGAATGTTATATCATGAATATATTTATTTTCTTGGTATTTAAATTTTCATTTTATGTCACTTCATTCATTGGGGTTATGATTCAAAATTTACTAAAGTGGTAAGAGTTTATTTCAAAATCTCCTCTTTATTTTGGATAGTTTATGTTTAAGTACCCTCTGGAAAAATTTATTTATATTTCTATCATAAACCCAATATATATTCTTCTTCTATGGTTATTAATTAAATTTTTAGCTAATATTACCATTTTCCTCTATTTTTTACTTAAAATTATTGAGAAAATATTTTTTTAAGAAAAACTGAATTTATTTCTCTCTTCGGTCGAAAATTATTTTTCTTTCCTATCAAAATATTCTAAAAATATTTTCAAGAATGATTTCAAAATTCTCAAAATTATTTATTAGATAATTTTTTACCCATGATTAAATTTTTTTAAAAAAATTAAATGAATCTTCTTGTCATTTTCCAAATGAGGTACTTTTTAACATTTTTATAATAGTGTTAAAGGAATGTTTTTTTAACTTAGATGACATTTATGGGATTACCAACCATTGTGACCACTCACTTCATTGATGATTCTTTTATATACTTCAATGGTTTTTTTAAAGAATTTTTTTTATAATTTTTTTGAAATTTTAAGATTTTGAAGAAGGGATTTGAAAGTGAAAAGTGTATTTTTCTCAATAAATATTCCATGTAATTTTTAAATACATTTTCATAGATGATGTAAACATTTTATGTTGTGGATTAATTCTAAATTATGTATATATGTCTATAACATATATACTTAGATTATTCTCCTTTAGTTTTATGGGTTAATACATTCATTATGTTTGTCTCTCAAATTCCTTCATTATGAAATTTCTTTTGATTATGAAATGATATAAGATTATAAAACCCATTTTCTCTCCATGGTTAATTCTTATGTTTATGTATTATAATTGATATAATTTTTGTGGCACACATAAATCATAAACTTGTTATGATGGGTGTTCCCAAATAGTTCTCCACTTCATTGGGTAAGTATTTAATCTCATGAGGTTCCATGTATAAGAATAAGGAGTAATATTAATCCATTATGGGACTTTTTACACAATGTGAAATTATCTAGGTGGTTAACCTTGACTCATGTTTATGTTAGGTTATATATTTCGTACATATTTCCTATGATTCCATGATATTATGATATCATGTTCTTTATGTTATTCTCTCATGTGATTACTCATAAGCCTTCTCTTTTATGATATCAAATTATACTTTTGACTCACAGGTTATGCTTTCATATGATGTTAATTCCCTTACTATAATTTTTATCTAAACTATTTTGTCTTTACATTCCATAGGTTATCCCATGCGGCTTTAGGATCTCAAAAGGGTCTAGAATCTCATTATTGAGAATAAAATAATGAAGCTTTATTTTAGTCTCACTTTGATGTATTATGAACCTATTCATCCATAGACACTAGTTCTTATGATTTTAGGTTATAATTATTGGATGTTTATGTTAGAAATAAGGGAATAACTTGTGTAAAAGGATTGGGTAACTATAATTACCCTTACTTCCTCTGGGTAAAATTCTTCCTCTAGTGGCCAATAATTCCACATGAACAATCAGTTGTAGCTTATTCCCTCCTTTTTCATTGGATCTTCCCCTTCTTAGAAGAATACTACTCAGGTGCCTTAGACTTAGAGTGGATCTCTGGACTCTTTTCCTTATAATTTCTTTTATCCACCATAAGTATTATTGGTTTTCATACCCCATATCCTTATTGAATTGGTGAATGAGCATGATAGGTTTTGTGAGAGGCTCTTCAGCATTTTCCTATTATAATTAATGATGAAATCAGAGAATATATAAGGTATTAAGGATAAAATGAGATTTGTGCACAACTCATATAGTTTCTTAAATCTTATGATGTATAAGTGCTTAATGTAGCCAATTATCTTAACTATATGAGTACCAATATCCACCTAATCTCTAAGTATACACAAGTATAGTTCCATGGAGACCTCATATCTCTCCTATATCACCTTTTTTTATATAAATCATAGAGATATTATAGCATGTTATATGCATCCATGTTTTCATGGTGCTTCAAGATATCACTGGTTAATGAGGATAACATGAGACACTAGACATCTAGAACATCATTCATATGTCTTAAATAGATATTGACTACCTCCTTCCTATCCTCTAAGGCAAGGACCTCATAAATAAGGGATTATCGTATGTATAAATAATAATCTTGGTGTAATAAAATATTCAAGTGTTTGTACTACTCCTAGAATTTTTTTCCATTGATAAGGTTATCCTTCTCTAAAATAGATCATGTGGATAATATTGATAATGATGAGTGGTTTTCCATTTTTAAAATAAATATCTGATTTTAATACTTTTCTTAATTAAAAAATATATAACAAATAAATTTTAATTTATTAGTCTCCCACTATTTTATCTTGTATCGATATCCCTTAACATCAGACTTGGAATATCCTATCATTTGGACATTATAGTGGAAAGGTGTAAGATCCGGTCTTTTCTAGGTACGTCCCTCTTGAGTTTTGGTCGAACCTCTTTGAGTTGGGTTTTATTTTATTCTTTAAACCTTATTGGTTGTGTTTCATTTGGGGATAGATAGATTTTATTAGGGTAAAATGATATAAATCTTAATGATTTTTTTATCAATTAATGTAGTATGGGTATTAATGTGTCAAATGATTATGAGGGTTCTCTATGGGTTTGGAAAATGTCACAAGTGGTTTTTTATTTTTTATATCGAATCTAGGTTGTGATCTATCCATAGTAAACTTTCACATTGTGAATGGGTTATATGATGTGAACATGATTCTAGAGATATTCCATAAACTGGTTTAGAGTGTGAAGCATTTACACATTATAAAATTGGTTCACATCATAAAATGGTCGATCAAGGTTATTTTAACCCAAGGAAACAAGATTTTTCAGCATATCTTATAAATCGTGAAATTTACATCATTAAAGGGGTTCATGTCATGAATATATCAGGACTAGAAGTTTTAACCCATGATACTTGTATGATTTTATTTTTAATTCATTATGAAACCTCCTCTCTCAAACCCTAAGGAGACTTGAGTAGATTTTGGGGAGATTCCTTCCTTTATGAATGTCTCGGTCTAGTGTTTGATATCCATTTTTCCTTATGATATCCTTAACATTCATTATTCATTGGTGCTCCCTTGGTAGAGTTTCTTTTATTTCAAATTTAAGGTGGGTGGTCTAAAACTTATCCCTTTTGTCTTGTTTAATTATCAATAGTATGTGCAATATGTGTGATTTCACCGGTATGTCGCACATGTGACCTAATTAATTGGAAAAATCCTATTAAATAATTATCCTTTTTGCACCATCCATTGGTGTCCATTGGGTTCATAGGGATAGAGGCTGAGACCTACAACCACTCAATAGGTGTTCCACCCTTGGACCTTATTGAGACTTGGTAATCATGACATTAGAACATTGAGATATATTGGAATAAATTGATTGAGTGTTAGATTATCCATATGAATTGGCATAACATATAAATTGTGCAATTTCTTAAGGTGGAAGAACCTCATCTAAATTTGGTTAATAGATATTTCAATGACCATAGGTTTAATTGATAAATTAAATAGGTTTGATGTATTTATGAGGATAATTGGAAACCTAGTTTTATGAAACATAACCAACAAGAAAAATGATAATTTGATGAATTGATCATTATGCCTTGTGGTGATATATCTTGTCTATTTTATTTTTTCATTGAAAATTGCTTAATTTTCTTTTTAGCTAATGTTACATCAATATGTTTGATTCTTTGGGGTGGGACGCTTAGTGGCATGTTGAGTTTGTATGGATATGACTCATGATTTATATTGATGCATGTAGGCTTGGTGCATGATTTTTGTACATCCTAATAGATAGGTTCAAATGTATTGGATTCTTAATGATGGATTGTTTTATTATATCATATTTTAGAGGACTAGATACATAGTCTATGGACTCTCAGGGGGTAAGATTTTTGATATCCTTCAGGCAGAAAGCATTTGTTAATTTGATGTTTGTGTGATTCATCGTCAGTAGAAAAATCCTCCATCAGTTGGGTGATCCATCCTAATAAATGGGGATACACCCTTAGTCAGAGATACCTAGTAGGGCACTGAAGTATGTCTAGCTGGTATTAGGATTTAACCAAAAACTTTAGGGTCAACGGTTATATATCATGTGTAGTATTAATATATTAAATTAATACCTTTTTACTAAATTTATTTCATAAACTACATTTCTCATACCAAATTTGTTTATAAATGGTGGTTTCGACCAATTGAGTTGTACTCATACCCTGGATGGGACGTATTTTGGTACCTAGAAATATTTTGTGGATGCAGGTTTCGAAAAGGGTAAGGGACCCATAATTTATTTTCAGTTTGTTGGATGGATTGAGCTTAGAGAGGATACCAACATGGGGTTTGGGACCAGGGTCTTTGGGGTCTTTATTTGAGTATTTTATTTCATTTATCTTTATGACTTTCAGTATTTCATTTAGTTACATTGATCTTATCATTACATTATTTTATTATTATTTGGATTTATTCAAGTGTCCCTTCTTAGATTGGTTGCTTGTCAATTTATTCATATTATTTCTTTTATTTTCACTACTCTACTATTATTTATGCTTTAATTAAAACGCTTTACTAGAGGTTATAGTATCTACACAATATTCCTTACACCCTTACTATTACTCAGAAGCCTCTTTTATACAGTGGGGAACTCTTATGGTCACATAACAAACCAAATCGGTTACTTGAGGGAGCACCGAGTCGGGGATGTTACAAAGTGCTATCAGAGGCTCAAGTTTATTTTTTATTAATTTATTATTTGGAAAAAGGTAAAAAGGATAATAGGGTGTGCCAAGACTTAGTAATGATCTTTTTCATGGGGGTAGATAATCCATGTACGGGGTGGGGGATATTAGTGCTATGGGATGGGATTTTTTTTTATGATGTTTTCTTGTTACAGTTGATATTATTTCACCTTGGATGATTCACATGTTGTGTGATTTTATAATTTCATGAGTCTTTTACTCGTGGAACAATATGGTGTGATATGAGTATGCATGCATAATGATATGTGCATAGGGATATATATTGACATACATTTTTCATGATAGTGACATATTTATTACATGTGATATATATTCTTGTATGAACTATGAAAACTAATACCTGCTATATCTGGTGAAAAATAGAATAAATGAACTATTTTTTCATTCTAATTCACTTGTTAAGACATGTTTATATAGACCATGATCTGGTGTTTCTATATTTTTATCACCTTTTGAGGTTTACCTTGATGTTATCTAGTGTTCAAAAGAGTGAATTTTTTTGAAGAGAAAATTCATCCTCATCCTCTATAAATTAAGAATCGGGAGAAAATAAATTGACATGTTCCTAACGCAGCTAAACTAGAGCTTCCTATGGATCATGAGAATCATATGGTTGGCCATCTCTATGGTAGCATTCTTAGGGTCATGTGATCCATGGAGTGGGAGACTTTTCTAATTATGCCTTTGATGTTTGAGTTGATTAGAGAGTTTTAGCTGCAACATATTCCAATGTTCAATGGGGAGAGATTCCCTTAAGAAGTTGAGTTATAGATCATGTCAGTTGATAAAATCTTCAAACAACACAAGACACATTTATATATGAGGGTAAATCTTGTTAATTAAATTCTTCATAGAACATCCAAGAATTGGTGGGACACTTAGAAAGCTGGGAATATGGAGGGGTTATCCTAGAAGGACTTCAAGACAAAGTTCCATATCCACTTCTATCTAGTGATGTTGAAGGGTGAGAAGGATCATGAGTTAATACACCTGAAAAATTATAGATTTTTAGTGAAGGAATATGATGTATGTTTCATCAACTTTCAACACTTTATTCCATCTTTGGAAACTGATGAGATTACTGGGGTGAGGAACTTTTAGGATAGATTTCATTATGAGATCAGGTCACAAGGGAATGTCTTTTACTTGAGAAGACTTTCAGACGTGATGAATCAGACTCCCATCATAAAAGGGAAACTAAGAGAGTCCCTAAGTGGTTTCCATATAGTTTTGAAAGGGCGATCCGGGAACTCTTCTTCTAGTGACATGAAGCGCCACTATGAAAATTATCACTAGGGAAGTAGTGGAAAGGGTAGAAAAAGGATTGGACTTCCACCTCAGTACGGTAGTTCACTATATTGATTTCAGTGTGGAGGGTTGGGCCAAATTATCCCATAGTGTTCTTACCCCATAGTGTAGTTTCTTGTATGTGGTAGTTTGGGTCATATTTAGAAGGTTTATAAGAACTTTACATAGTAGAGTTGTAGCAGGGGATTAGGACAGGCACTTGAGTCTGGAAAAGAATCAACTGCCACTCAACAGACTAGTAGTTGGAATTCCATTGGCCATTAAGGCTATGGCAGGCTATGAGGTACCCCAATAAAATAGAATTAGTACCATTTAGAGGGATTAGTACAGGGGAGTTAGACTGGAACCTAGGGTAAAGGGGAATGTCAACTGCACGCTATGAAGTATACTCCAACTAGTCTGGATATAGGACCTTCTACCATCAGAGGTACGATTCTTGTATCATCTACCCATTCTTGTGTTCTTTTGATATAGAAGTGTCACGTTACTTTATATATGTTACTTTTTCAAATATTATGGGCGTGTTTATAGAAATCTTGGATGGTGTCTTAACTATTGATACACCATTGGGAGTGCGTTCAGAGAATATCAAGCATTACAATGAATGTTCTCTAGAATTTGGTGGTTAACATTTCTTTTGGGAACCATTTTTTCTAGAAATTATTAATTTTGATTTGATTATAGGTATGAATTGGTTACTACTATACTAATCTCACATCAAATATTACCAGAGTGGAGTTACCCTTCTATCTCCAGAAGTAGGCAGCTATTTTAACAAGGGTGGGAAGTATTTTCAAGATGGTATTATAAGACCAATTCAGTGAATATTGGATTTTATCAAAGCTCATATATTAAGTATTTATCTAGATAATGGTAGAATGTATCATGATACTTTTCTTCTAGTGGTAGACAATTTTCATGATTTTTTTCCTTAAGATTTATACAACTTTCCACCTGAGCGGGAGATTGAGTTCGTGATGAAGTAAGTTCTGGGAGCAGCGCCAATTTATGTCCCACCTTATAGGATGCCACCAGCAGAGCTTTGTGAGTTGAAATTTTAGCTAGAATATATGGAATCCAAGGGATTCATACAGTCTTTTACATCTCTTTGGGGTTCTCCTGTGCTTTTCCCAATGAAGGCTAATGCGACTTTGTGCTTGTGTGCGGATTATTAGAGATTGAACTAGGTGATAGTCAAGAACTTGTATCCCCTCACATGTATCAAAGATCTATTCAAATAGCTAATAGGTTCCAAGATATTCTCTAGGATTGATTTGAGATTAGGATACCACCGCTTTAGGGTGAGTCCAGTAGACATAACTCATATTTTTTAGGATCAAGTATGCATTCTATAAGTTCATAGTGATGTCATTTGATCTAACGAATGCACCAATAGTTTTCATGACCTTGATAAATTGGGTATTTAATCATTTCTTGGATCATTTTTCGTGTGATTTTCATCAAATACATATCATTGTACTCCCAGTCTATAGATGATCACTCCCAATATCCTAACTTCATCCTAATTACACTAAGAGAGCATCATCTTTACACCAAGCTATACAAATATAGTTTTTGGATTGATAGAGTGAACTTGTTGGGCCATGTTATCTCATAGGATGGAGTGTTATTATATGTATATAAGGTTATATATTTGGTATCTTGGGAGTGACCCAATTCAATATTTCATGTTTTCTGAGTTTATCTAGTTATTTTTGGTGCTTCATCCCAGACTTCTATCATCTGACACCATCGATGTCCAAACTAATCAAGAAAGGGGTGATTTTTTTGTTATAATCCTATGAAATATTGTTTAGGATGTAGAGATAAAGTAAACCTCATCACTAATCTTCACCTTAGCAGTTCTGGGCAAGACATATTCCATGTATTGTGACACATCTGAAATTGGACTCCAGATTGTTCTAATCCATGATGAAGGAGAGGTTTTTTATGGCTCCATATAGATAATATTTCATGCAAAGAATTATCTAAATCACAATATGGAGTTAAATGTGGTGGTAAATTCCATAATATTTTAGAGACACTATATTTTTAGTGATAGTTTTGTGGTGAACATGAACCACAATAGCTTTAGGTAAATCTTTTCTCAGTGGAACCTAAACTATTCGAAGAAGAGGTGGGTCAAGTATAGTATTTTAACTTCAACTAATATTATAAACCAGGAAAGTTAAACATTTTTATTTATTACTTGAGATGGAAGATTCATATGAAGGTAATTTGGGAATATTTTGATAAGTGGAGGATCATGGAACTCTTTGAAAACATGTATCTAGATGTTCAGGAGTCATAGGGATGAGTAGATATCACATCAACATTTGTTATACCGTTTCTTATTGACCTATAAAGATAGATAAGTTATCTAATATGGAGGGCCTAGGACTAAGGGACAGTTCATTTAGTGGGGATCCACCACCAAGATAGTCTCTTGTAAGTGGTGATGTTGTTCTTATCCATGGCTAATTATGGGTTCCTATGGGATTGTGTGAGGTGATAATGAGAGAGTTTCATGCTTCTAGATGGGCGGTACAACTAGGTGTGACAAAGATGTATCATGGAATCCATATAAAGTACTAATGATTAGGAATGAAGAAGGAGGTAGCGGGATTCATGGAGAGATGTTTCACCTATCAGCAGGTGAAGGTAAATAATCATAGGCTTGTTGGGCTATTACAGATTCTACCTATTCTAGAGTGGAAGTTGGAAGATAACACTATGTAATTTTTTATATGATTACCTTGGAAAACTCACTATAATGATTCATTGTGGGTGAATATAAGTCAACTGATGATGGTGGCCCACTTCTATCCCTATCAAGGAGACCTTCATTGTTGATGATCTGGGTAGTCTTTATGTGTGCGAGATAGTTCAGTTTCATAGTGTTCTATGGAGAATTATTTCTAATTGAGATATGCATTTCACTTCTTGGTTTTGGAAGGGGATTTATAAGACCTTCATATCACATGTTTATTGATTATAACCTATCATCTATAGAATGAAGGCTAAAATAAATGGACTACTCAGATTCTGGAGGTTATGTTATGAACCTTTGTTATTGATTTCAGTGGTACATTTGCATAACATTTATCACTGGTGGAGTTCAATAATAATAATAACTTCCAAGAATCGATCCAAATGTAACCTTTATAGGATTTTTTTAGAAGATCTTTCCATTCTCTTCTTTGTTATTTGGATATAGTTCAATCATCACTTGTCAGACATAGTCTCATGTAGGAGAAATCTGAGTAGGTTCAGTTGATCAGGAGGTGGTTGGTGACCGCACAGAGTAGGAAGAAATCTTATGGCGAACGGTGGATAAAACCTCTAGAGTTTGAGATGGGTCATCATGTTTTCCTTTGGGTGTATCCTAGGTTGGGGAATCATTGTATTAGGAAACAGGGGAAGCTGGCGCCCAGGTTTGTCGGGTTGTTTGAGATAGTGGCTAGGGTCAGTCTAGTGGCATACTGATTGGACCTTTCATAGTGCTATAGTACCATGCATGACATGTTTCATGTATTATATATTAATATATATCATCTAGACCCATACCATGTGGTAGATGTTGATGATATTGAGTTTGGTATAGATGAATCATTTGAGGAGTATCCAATATGGATTGAGGTCTGTACTAAGAAATACATCCAGGGAAAGACTATACTTCTAGTACGAGTGTAGTGGGATCATAGGAATGTTCCAGAAGAGACTTGGGAAAGGGAATTTGATATGTGAGCACAATATCCAAACTTTTTTGTTGAGACCCCACAATTATTCTTGGAAAATCTCGGGGATGAGCTGTTATATGGTGGAGAGGTTATTAGAACCCATTTTTTCTAGGTATATCTCTCCAGAGTTTTTCTTGAACCTATTTTAGTTGGGTTTTCTTATCTTCTTTAAACCTTGGTGGTTGAGTTTATTTTGGGGATGGAGATATTTTTTAAGAGGGGGAAGAATTAATTTTTAGGGATTTATGTTTGTTTGAATTAATAGAGTCTGGGTATAAATGTGTCAAAGGCTTATGAGGGTTCTCTATGGGTTTGGAAAGCTTCGAAGGTGTTTTATGTTTTTTCTGTAGAATATGGGATGTAATCTATTTGTAGGAAAATTTCCTATTGTGAATGGGTTACATGACATGAACTTGTTTCTTGGCACATTACATGAACTAGTTCAGAGTGTGAAACATTTACACGCTGTGAAACTGGTTCAAAATATGAAATGGTCGATTGGGGTTATTTTATCCTGAGGCAGTGCATTTTTTGACATATCTTATAAATGAATAAATTTAAACCATTAAAGGGGTTCAAATAGTGAATATCTTAGGATTATCCGTTTTAATCCATGATACATGTGTGATTTTATTTTTCATTCATTTCTCAACCTCCTCTCTCTAACCCTAAGCAAACTTTTGGAAATTTTGGGGATATTCCTTCCTTTTTAAAAGCCTCAACATTGCATTTGATCTCTAGTTTTCCTTGTGGCTTCCTTCATATTCATTCTTCATTAGTGTTCCTTTGAGACTATTTAGTTGGTCATCGATTTAAGGTGGTTGGTCTAAAACTTATCCCTTTTGTCTGATTTAATTTTGGATAGTATTTTCAATATGTGTGATCGAATCAACATGTCATGCATGTGACCTAATTAATTGGATAAAACATGTTAAATAATAATCCTTTTTTAAACCATCCGTTGGATTCCATTGGGTACATAGACATAGAGATTGATACCTATGTTCAATTGATAGGTGTGATGCCCTTGTACCTTATTGAGACTTGGTCAACTTGACATTAGAACCTTGAGATATATTGAAAAAAAATGATTGATTGTTGGCTTAGTCTTATGATCTGGAATAACAAATAAATTGTTTCATTTATTAAGGTGAAATCACTTTATCTAAATTTGGTTAATGGATACATTACTAAACATAGGGTTAAATGATAAATGAAATAGGTTTGATATATTTATGAGCATAATTGAAAACATGGTTTTATGAAACATAACTGGAAATACAAATGATAATTTGATGAATTAACCATTGTTCCTTATGGTGATATATCATGTATGTTTTATTTTGGCCTTGAAAACTATCTTCATAAATTTTAATATTATGTGACATCAATGTGATTGATTCTTGGGGATGGGATTCTTAATAGCATGTTGAGTTTGTCTGGATACGACTCATGATTTATGTTGATGCTTATGGGCTTGGTGCATGATTTTTGTACCACCTGAGGGCTAGAAGCATAGGTACTGGATGATTGAGGGTGGAGTATATAATTATATCAAATGTCTAAGGACTAGATACATAGTCTATGGATTCCTGAGGGTGAGATTATGGATATCTTGTAGGCATATTCCATTTTTTAATTTTATTTTTGTGTGATTACTCCATGGTGAGAGAATCTACCATCGGTTGGGAGATCCATTCGTATGTAGGAAGATCCAACCTTATGAAAAATACCTAGAAGAGATCCAAAGTAGGTTTGGATGGCCTCTAGTGTTAAAGTATTAATTGAGGGTCAGTAGGTTTATTTCAAGTGTTGTATTAATCTATTAAATTAATACCTTATTAATCACTTTATTACTTGAACTACATTTCTTAGATAGAATTTTTTATACATGGTGGTGTCAACCAACTATGTTATACTCATACCCTTGACGGGCCATCGTTTGGTACCCATACCAATTTTATGGATGCAAATTTGGACAAGGGTAAGGGACCCTATTGTTGATTTGTGGTCTTCAAGATGGGTTGGATCTTGAAGACAGGACTGACATGGGGTTCATGATTGGGTTATTTGGAGTTTTTATTTGAGTATGTTCTGTATTTTATCTGTATGAATTATAGCAAGTCATTTAGTTTCATTCACATTGTCATTACATTATCCTATTATTATTTGGATCTATTCAGTTTGTCCCTTCTAAGATTGGTTTCCTGTCTATTTATTCATATTGTTTATTTTATTTCCACTACTCTGCTATTATTTCTTATTTCATTACAACTCCTTACTAGAGGATACAACCTCCCCACTATATTACTTACACCCTCTCTACTATTTGGAAACCTCTGGTGTATATTCAGGTGTTCCTAAGGTCAAGTAGCCATCCATCTCAGTCACTTGAGGGAGTACATGGTCAGCGATGTTACAAAAGGATCCTCATATCCCTTCTCATAACCCCAATAAGGGTCATTCATGTTACTAAAAGGAATATAGGTAGGAAATTATTTTGCAACTATAGACTTTCAATTCCTTAATCTGTTGAGTAGACTCCCCAATATTGAAATCCTAGATTCATATTTCCCTAATAATCTTCTCTAAATCTATAAAAATCCTAGAAAGGGTTATTCAACCTCATATAAATATGTTCAAGTCACCCTAAAACTTTATTAAGAACCCCCTATTAGTTGAGATCACCCAAAAGAGGGTTGGTTAATCACTTTAAACTAGTAATTCCATTTTAAATCAAGTAACATAAGGCTATTCTGACTTAATATTTCAATTGAGGGATTTTTATCTTATGCATAATATTATTGTTTTATCGTATCACATTCTTTATTAATATAATATAGATTTTAGATTACTAATTATCAATTACAAGATAAAACTATTTATGCATAAATCTATTTATTTAATTATATCATTCATTCTTATTAAATCATTTATTTAATGTTAGTACCACTAATTTAAATAAATAACTAACCATAAAACTGATAGAAATAAAAAAAATGTTTCATGGTCATGATCATTATTTGATAGTTTTTTATCTATAATATGATAAAATAATTATGATCCTAGGGGAATAACTCCTTGAACCAATACTAGTTTCAACTGCAACATTCCACCTATACTCCTATGAATATCATGGAAATGGTATCTCCTCGGATCCAAGCATGAACAACCTCCACTTTCTTGCGTGATCCATCCATTAAATAAACTATACTCACACATGGGTGAGGGGAACCAACGGGGTGGTTGGAGGGGCTACACAAATGAATTTTTGGGCATGCAGACCTTAACATAATAGAGGGGGTAAGAAATTTAGCTCCTCCTTTTAATTTAATAATAAATAATAAAAAACCAAAGAAATTTAATTTAATTAACAGAAAACATCCATACATAAGTTGGTCTATTCTCAAGATCATCCACATGCATGCAACAAACATAAATTTTCACACTATCTACCATTCATTTAAATAAATTAATTTATTAAGATAAAAAGCGGTCAAATTAATTCATTTAATATAATTATTTAATCAATTGTTTTATCTTAAAATTAATGCAGTATAATGAGTGTACTGAGTTTCAATCTAGAAAGTACCTATCTATAATTTTGGAAATAATCCTTGTAACCTAATGTGTATTTATACATCATATAATATAATGAACCACGATTCTCATACATGGATATTACATCCTTTTAGATGAATATTCATTTCATTACACAAACACATGCCTAAAGACCGTAATAGTTTAGTGCCTTTGGATACTTGGAACACAATATTCTAATCCATGAAAGATCTTCAATGTCTCTTATAAAGATCTTCTTGTTTATTCATCCTACTTAAAACCTTTATTCATAACCTAGGAAAAGTAAACATAATAAAGGGTCAGCTCAAATGCTCAATAAGGGTAAATAAGGGAGATATGTAAGTATAACATGAGCATAAGTGTATGAGAACATGATCATAACATTTTCAAACTAGGACTTGTATATCAAAAATCATTATCTTGAGTCATAGTATAAATATTGGCAGTTTATACAACATGAATCATAAGGTAATAAAAGAAAATTATCTATGAGAGTATAACATTGGATAAGACATAGATTTTTGGCATATACATAAGTATAGAAAATATTATGCCAAGGCTACCCACCAAAAATATCACAACATTTTAGTATTGAGATAACCACTCATGTACCAGCTTTGGGCTTGGTATGAACTCCCATATACCCTATCTTGGTCTTGGGAGAACCTCTAATTTACCCTCTTTTGGGCTTGGTATAACCAATGGTTTTCCATTTGAGCTCATATAACATTAATCCTTACCTAATTCACTGAAGGGAGATATAGGTCCCACCTATCACATAATGAAAATCATTTATATATGTACTGAAATATCATAAAACATTCATTATATCATTACCCATGAAATAAAATGGTTTTCATAAACATTTGATCATATCATAATTTTTGGAAAAGAGATAAGTTTCATAATCATTTCATCATTTCTTCATAGAATAACCCATGGAAAAATTTGATGGTTTCATAAGAACTTTATCATGATATAACCCATGGAAGAGAAACGGGTTTAATGAACATATTTTCATTATAAAACATTCATATGAAGAATAATAATTGTATCCTTAGTTCATATACCCTTTAAATTATAACATGCATCAAAGGATGTCATCTTATATGGAGAATGATTTTGAAAGATCACTTGGAACATTTCTTAAAGAATATAAATTTTCTTTGAAAATCAATTTTTTAAAAAATTAAAACACTTTCAAAATCCTTTCCTTTGAAATTAACCTTTAAAATTTATAAGATAATCTTGAAATCTTTGATTGGTCATGAAAGATATAAATACTATTAATTTCATTCATATTAAAAACAAATGTTCTTTAAACATTTTTGGTAAAAGCCAAACGGACATTTTTTGGAAAACAGTATGAAGATTCCTTTCAAACCATTTTGTAAAAAGTAAAACATGGGTAAAATATAATTTAATAAACTATTTGATGAATTTTAAAAAAAAATTGAAATTTTTTTTAGAAAACATGGTTTTGGAATAAAAAGGTTTTCAACTAAAAATATAAGTTTTCATAAAACCTTTATTTTGTACTCTTGAGTACATAAATAGTAGAAAATGAATGTAAAAATGTATTATTATGACATAAAAA
Source organism: Viscum album (assembly GCA_963277665.1). NCBI lineage: Eukaryota > Viridiplantae > Streptophyta > Magnoliopsida > Santalales > Viscaceae > Viscum > Viscum album. Next base: position 1,680,670,842 of record OY728133.1, read on the forward strand.
TAAAATAGTAAAATTCATGATTTTATTGGGAGATGGATCATAATATTTCATCATCAAAATCATAAATATAAATAATCTTTATAAATAATGATATTATACCATAAAACCATTACCATATTGGTAACATTGAATGATATGGCCCATGAAATAATAACATTAAATGAAACTTCAAATATCAATATAATAAATAAATTCATGATATTAAATTTAAAAGGTTTTTTATATACACCTCATAAAATAATATAGGTGCATAACATAACATTTATCTCAAAGAAGGCCAATTAAGACAAAAGTCTCTAACTACTTTGGTATCTTTTGAATTGTAAAACCCCTAAAAGAGATATCCTAAAATGTATATGTAAATAGCTATAATATTAATTATAATAACCATAAAATACATTCATTGGAATTATATACACCACATAAAAGGAACATGTCATGAATATGGCCTGCGTCTCACAAAAAATAAAAGTGAGATAGAAATCCCTTACCACTTTTACAATATTTTGAATCATGATCCCAAATAAAGAATAAATTTAAATGAAAATTTAAATTTTATTAAAATAAGGATATTCAATATAAAACATTTCAAATTAGAAGTATATATACCACATGAAATAAATTAGTGGTGAATTTTTATATGTCTCACATAAATAAAAGAGAGACTAAAAATCTCTTACCTTAAGTCTCGACTTCCATCGTACACGTCTGAAACTCTTATATAATAAATATAAGTTTATTATAAATATATTAAATATACCAAATAATATAAATATCATATGATATATGATTTAATTATGAACATTCATTTCCATTTTATTAACAATTCCTTGTTAAAATCATTTTTCAGGTAATAACCCCTTTATTTTTCATATATGTTTTGATTTGTTATTTTTGATCCTATTAATTATATAATTGTTATATAATATCAAAAATAATAATCATTAAATAATTTTAATATTTATACATAAATTATACTTTTAATTACAATCATGAAATATGGTTTTGAGAAATGAATTATGTTAGGATCATGGAGATGATAGGTCGTACGTGTACATGGGTAATGATTCTATTTTTCTACAATCCTTATGGAAAGGTGGTAAGTAATGTTTTTTTATTTAAATAATTATAATAATATCAAAAATAACATATTATTTCTTCAAATATACTTATAAATATCATCCATGTGGTGTGGTGATGAAAAGAGATAGCCACATCACTTCGTGAATGTGGGAGTCCGCACATACAAAAAAAATGTTATCATCTTTTAGTGAGTGAAAAGGTAAAAAATAAAATGATATATGATATTTTAATAATGATAAATATTCCATGAATATAATAATTAACTTTATCCTTATTTCCTTCCATGTAAATTGTTAGAGAAAAACGAATTACATTATTTCGTGAGGTGGTAGTCCAACCTACACATGAGCGGCATTACTTATCCCCTGCTGAATGGAAAATAAAGAAGGTATATATTATATAATGACTCAAGTGGTATAATTATGTTATAAATATAATATATATACTTTATATCCTTAATAATACACAACCATTATAGGTGGTAATGGAAAAATGAATGGCATTGGTTCGTGAAGCGGTAGTCTGATGGACACACAAATGATGATTTCATAACCCATTTGATGTAAGTGGAGACAGATGTAAGTAATTACCTTAACATAACAAAATATAATTATACCAGGAAGATCCGCCAGAAGCTAAGCTTCTGACAATTTATTAAATAAAAGAAAAAGGTACAGAAGACACGGGTGGGGTCAAACAAAGGAACAAGCCCTCAGCCGTCAAACACAACATTACAGATCATAATAAGACACGTCATTCCCATAATCAGAGTCACCCGCAGTTTCCCATTCAGAGTTGGACTTACCCTGATTGAAGATCTTTAGAATATCATAATTGAACTTGCCTGCAAAATTATAAGATTGGGTAGAAACAGTCCGAGGTGTTTTGGAATAATCCTTCCTTGGTCGACGCTTCAAAGGGGAAGGAGTGAGGGCTTCATCAACCTTCCCTTTCCCAGAGAGAAGCGCATCCTTGAAAGTGCTAGGACCACCGCAACCCGCCGCTGTCCCTTCTGCCTCAAAGATGTCACCCCACTTCCCAGAAATCCAAGAGCGAAGTTTCTGAATTTTCTGATGACAATCAACATTTTGTGGAGGCTCGGATTCAGGAGCTAGCTCAATAATCTCATCACATGTCAAGCCTGCATCAGGACTACCATGCACACTTATATCTGGAGGGTCAGCGCATGCAGGGGATCCAGCCGCAGAGAAGCTAGGAGAATGGCCAGTCTCAACTAACTCAGCGGGAATAATAACACAACCATCCTTGGATGTAATCTCCTTAGAGCAATATGCTCTAACATTAGAGGGACCACTCATCGGAGACTTGTCAACTATCGGTTTTTTCCCTTTCAAATCATGCACATAAGGAGCAGATTTACCTGAAGTCGTCTCAGCCTGAGAGACATTCTTGAGAAAGTCTCTATCATGATTTGACAAATCCACACGCTTCCTCTCATGTTTCTTTCTACAAAGAGTAGCTGAATGACCCTTCATCCCACATCTCTCAAAATAGATCTTCTTCGAGTAATCTCTTTAAGTTTGAACCAAAATCGTTCCTAGGTTAAATTTATGAAAAAACTAAGTATTCTAGGATAATATTAGGTAATTTGGAAGTTATTTTATCTGGTATTGGATGAAACAAAAGGGTTTTAATGTGTTAATAGGAGAGTATAGGGTTCATACTTTTATAAGTGAGGTGAGTGGTGCACATGTATTTTTTGAAAAGAAAATGGAGTACCCAAATTTTTCACATTACAAAAGGGTATAATATGGATTATTATATAGTATTAGATAGTATAGGGTCTGAATATGTATATAGAATAATTTTTAGACAACTTTTTAGGTCATTTAAACATTCATATTTTTAGTTTAACCCCCCCTCCCCCCATTAAATACATTTTTACCTTATTCGTGGTAAATAATTTTTTATGTTTTTACTATTCATTATGATCAAAAACTAAGTTTACATTATTAGATAATATAAATTATTATGATTGAAAATATGGAATAAATTTCTCTAAATTCAATTCATATAAGTTTAAAATTTTAATTTAAAATTAATCCCACATATGAGATGAGAAATCAGTCTTTTAGAGAGAAAATGTCCAAAAGTTTATAATGTTTTCATATCCAATTTCAATATAAAATTGATTAAAATAAAATAAATTGGATTAATATATTTATTATTGAACAAATTTTACTTTAAAAAAATTAAAATATAATTTAACATTATAAATAATTTAAACTAAAATGCAGTTTTCAATTAAAATTCAGTATTTTTTACTATTCATCAAAAAATGAATCTTTTCAGAAAATTCTAAAACATTCACCCTAATATAATTTTTCAACTATTATTTAAAAAATAAAATTTATTTTTTAAAAAAAATTTCTAAAAGTGTCACAAATTATTTCTAAATTAAGTGTGTAAAGAAGTGGTTAAACTTCTTTTTAGAAAAATATTGTTTTTAAGCATAAAATTGGATTTATTCTTATCTATTGTTATGAAAATACATAAGATGGATGTTGATAATTTTATTGATTATATAATATATATATATATATATATATATATATATTAAAATAATTCACAAAAATTGGTTTGTTTAATTTATTAATGTAGAACATGTTTTTTAATAAAAATAGTTTTTTAGAGAGATGTTTCATTTATTTTTAAATAGTGTTTACTTTCCTTTATAATTAATTTATAACCAAATAATTCATTTTATATACATGGTTAAACCGTACATTTTTATACTTAAGTTAATCTTATTTATATTCTCTATTCCAATGACAAGAAGATTACTGTCATTTTATATAATAAATTTTTAATTGTATGTCACATTTCATTTAAACTCAATGTTGAGTGTAACAAAAGATAAAATCAGTGTTCTGTGTGATTCAAGGTAATCATTCAATTATGTGTAATGAAAAATATAGAAAATATTAAATTTATTTGAAAAATATATTTCACAATATATAAGGTCGTTACATTCCACCCCCTTAAAATGAATTTCACCCTCAAAATTAATTACCATAGTACCAACAACTAATTATATTTCTTCCTCATTACATCCTCAGGTTACTATGTATATTTTTAAAGCTAGTGGTTTTTACACAAAACATTGACCAGGTAAGTATTCTTGTTTTATAGAACTTTTTCTATTTGATCCATAATATTTACATATTTTTTCTCCTAAGAAATATCATGATCTAGTGGTATGACCTATGAGTTTTGTACATTTGATGGATTAGGTATATAATTTCTTAGGATAGATACATGTAACACATCATGAACCTGATATAGGTTCAGGGGAATCGTGAATCGATAGGTTTCTATCCTGATTTGATCAGTAATTTCAATGGGACCAATATACCTAGGTCTTAACTTTCCTTTTCATTGTAATAAAAATTTCATCCTTCGGTTATGCTTCAATCAATTCCAATTTGTCTCTTACTCTAAGAAATGAAGATGATTTTTTTTATTCTTGAAGCACTAATAGATCACAAGATCCATATTATAATGATAATTCTCTTCTTTCATCTCTATTTATAACAAAATGGTTAGAATTTATTATTCAATATGGATAAATATTCATATGGTGAAGTAAAATGTTAATCTCTAAAAACTCAACCAAAGTTAAACTTACCCCATTTCATAAATGGTTAACCTTATGACCATTATAAAATATTAAAATCCCAAACTTTAAAAATAAGGTCAATAATTTTTTCAAAGTCAACTTAAAATTTATCCCCCATATATCATAAAGTATTTCTTGATTGTCACATCCAAAACTTCTGAATACTTTCATCATGTATTTTCTTAAAACATGGTAATGAAATTAATTACCATAAAACCCTAATTAAAACATGCATGATTCCACATACCTTGAATAAAACCATATATTATTGAATATATTCATCCAATAATTTTGTAAACTCCATCATTGATAGAACAAATAACTTTGTCAACAAATCATTTATCAGTTCTGAGGTTATCAATACAATCCAATTTACTTTATACATATCAATCATATATTTATCCAAGATAAACATCATTTTCTCAACATCAAGAACATATTAAGGGTTACCTTCCCATAATCATGAGTTTTATATAAAATATAACATTACCATTATATAGATTTTCTATGTCATTATTACCATTCAACATAATCTTATAAATCCTTAATAAGAAAATTATACTGAACAATCCTTATATATTTCATAATTATTGAATTCCAATGATTAAAAAATTAAATTATTCCACCAATCCTTAATACATTAACTAGGAATCATCATATCTTTCCTTCCATATGTCATTTATAGTATCTTCGTCATCAATAGAAAACCCATTACTCATACAACCTATTTGATTCTCTTCATAATATTTCCCCTTAGGACATTGATTTGTATAATGTCCATATATTCCATATTTAAAACATTCAATAGTGAACGATACCTTAAGGACACCATTATTCACATCTATTGTGTTAACTAAACTTCTCATTTCTTATTTATAATTACTTTCTTTGTGTCCTTATTTTTGACACCCAAAACATATTTTCATTCCCCTGGGACATTCCCTTGAGTCATTATTCTCACATTTTCAATATATAGGAAATAAAATCTTCTTCCCTACATGGTCTCCACTTTCTGAATTATCACCAAACTCTATTGTTCTCTTCTTTGGTGAGGTATATAGTTTATTAAGGTCCATATTGTTAATCATGTTCCATGATAACATATTAGGCATAATTAGAATACCCTTCACCCTGGTCATTATCCCATTTTTGTACTCATCAACAAATTTTCTATCACATTCAATGTTTACCATGTTTCTTCTGGTTCCTTCCATTGACTAAAATAAAAATCATGGTGTTAGCAACACTAATCTTAGCGAAAACACATAATCATGAAAAAATAACTTATAGAATGTCTAAATCATGACACCTTATTTTTAATATATGACACCTTAGGTTTATCCTTGGACATTTATTATCATAATATATTTAAATACTTCTTTATAGTTCATAAAGAGTTTGTGAATTTTCAAAGAATACCCCCTAGGAGTGTCAAACTAGGTGTGTAGAAAAGCATGTTGTCATGCCCAAGGTGATGATCAAGTCCATATCAATTTTACCTTCTCAGAGTTATTAAACCTAGGTACCTCTATGCTAGATCCACATACACTTTTAGTATCCATAAAGGGATGTAATTCCTTTTAAACCACTTGATTTATCCTTTACCAAAATTCTAGGACATTTTCCTATAAATTGACTCTTCCTTAGGCTTATCCTTAGAGGCATCCCTAGACATATCCTTAGAAATATCACTAAGTGTCTCACTAAAGTTTTCTCATCCTAATTTACAAAGGTTTACTAAACCTTTCATCCGATACCAACTACAGTGACCTAGGATTCTCATACATGGATATTACATATTTTTTATATATATTCATTACAATACACAAACAGATTCCTGGGGACTATAATATTTTAGTGCCTTTGGAAACTTGGAACACAGTCTTCTTAATTCATGAAATATCTTAAATTTCTTCCATAAAGATATTCTCCTTTAGTATTCCTTCTTAAAAACATTCTTCATAACCTAGAAAAAGTAAGAATAAGAAAGGGTGAGGTCAAATGACCAGTAATGGTAAAAAAGGGAGATAGGTAAGCATAATATGATAATAAGGGTATGAGAACATGGGCATAACATTTTAAAACCACATCCTACGTATCGAAGTTCATAATCTTGTGTCATAGAATAAATATTGGAATTTCTTAAGACTTGAATCATAAGGGAATAAAATAACATGATCCATGAGAGAATAACATTGTCTTAAGACTTTGATTTTTTGCATGCACATAATAATGTCAAACCTTATGTCAAATCTACCCACCAACACAATCATAACTTGTTATGCTTGGCCTAACTTACCATGTACCTACTTCAGGATTGGAATTAACTTCTATGTACCCTCTTTTAGGCTTGGGATAACCCATGGTGCACCTTCTGAGATCATATAACATTAATCATTATCCAATTAATTGGAGGGAGATATAGGTCTCACCCATCTCATTATTTAAATAATACAAATGTGTACCATAATATTATAAATCATTCATCATATCATAAACCATGAATTGAAATGGGTTTCATAAACACTTCATCATATCATAACTTTTGTAAAAGAGATAAGTTTCCTAATAATTTCATAATTTCATCATAGCATAGCCCATGTCAAAAAGAGGGTTTCATAATAATTTTATCATGGTATAACTCATAGAAGAGAAATGGGTTTCATAAATATATTGTCATTATAAAAAATTTATAGAAAGAATAAGAATGATATCTTTGGTTTATATCCCCAGAAAATTATAAGTTACATAAATTTATGTCATCTTAGATGGATAATTATTTTAAAATATCACATGAAACATTTCTTGAGGAAAATAACTTTTATTTAAAAATCACATTGTTAAAAAATATTTTTTTTTTCAAAATTACTTTCTTTGAAAATAACCTTTTAAAATTATAAGGGGAACTTGAAATATTTTAGTTGTAATTATAGTGATAAATACTTTTCATCTCGTGCACGTTAAAAATAAATATTCTTTGAACATTTTAGGAAAAAGCCAAATGAGAATTATTTAGAAAATGGAATGAATATTCCATTAAAAAACTTTTGTAAAAAATTAAAACATGGGTAAAGATTACTTTAATAAACCATGTGAATAATGTTAAAAATAGTTTTGAAAACATTTTTATAAAATATTGTTTTGGAAGAAAAAAGAGTTTTTGAACGAAAAGATGATTTTTCATAAAAACATTATTTTGAAATATTTAATACATAAAGTGATGAAAAATAAGGGAAAACATTTATTATCATAAAATAACCATATAAGAATAAAATTCATGATTTTTTCTAGAGATGTATCATAATATTTCATTATTGGAAGCATAAACATAAAAAAATCAAGTTAAATAATGAGATTATACCATAAAACCATTACCACTTTGGTAACATTGAATCACAATCCCCATGAAAGAATAAAATTAAATGAAAATTAAAATATCATCTGAATAAATAAATTCACTATGTTACTTTTCAAAGGGGCTATATATACACCTAAGAAAAAAAAATAGGTTTGTAACATAACATATGTCTCAAAGAAAGAAAAATGAGGGAAAAAATCCCTTACCACATTAGTATCTTTTGAATAGTAAACCCCATAAAGGTGATATCCTAAAATAGATATGTAGATCCCCATAATTTTAAGGATAAGAATCATAAAATAAATTAATGATAATTATATACCACATAAAAGAAACATATGTTAAATATGGCTTGTGCCTCAAAAAAATAAAAGTGAGACAGAAATCTCTTACCGCTTTAGAAATCTTTTGAATTTTACTCCATCATAAAGAATAACATCAAATTAAACTTTATATTTCATGAAAATAATTATATTAATTATATGAAATTTCAAAGGGGAAGTATATACACCACACAAAAGAAACGAGTGGTGAATTTTCATATGTCTCCCAAAAATAAAAGAGAGGCTAGAAATCTCGTACCTTAAGTCTCAAATTAATTTGTATACGTTCAACACTCCTATATAATAAATATAAGTTTATTATACACAGATTACATATATATAATCATATATATTTCATACCATATATCATTTACTTATGACTATACATTACTTATTTATTACCAATTCCTTGTTAAAATCACATATTGGGTAATAACCCCTTCATTTTTTGTATATGTTTTGATTTTATATTTTTAGTGGTCCTACATTTATCATGGTTATATCATATCCAAAATAATAACCATGAAATAATTATCATATTTATAGGTTAACTATAATTTTAATACCAATCATTAAATATGGTTTTTAGAAATGAAATACGTTAGGATCATGGAGATGGTAGGACATACGTACGCATGAGTAACATTTATATTTTTAAATAAACATTATGGAAAAGAGTTAAGTAATATTATTTATTTAAATAATGATAATAATATCATAAATAACATATTATTTCTTTAAATATACTTATATATATCATCCATGCAGTGTAATGATGGAAAGTGAGAGTCATATTGCACTATGAAGGTGGTAGTCTACACGTACATAAAATAAATATATACTTTATATCTATAATCATATCCAATATTGAGAGGTGGTAATCAATAAATGAATAACATTGGTTCATGAGGCGGTAGTCCACCATACACATGAGTGATGATTTCGTAGCCCTTTTGATATAATTGGAGATATTTTTTGGTTATTCTATTGACATAAAAACATCTTAGTATATTTAATATACTGGTATTATTATATTATCATGTATTAATAATAGTTAAATGATATTGAAGAAGAAATAAAAAAAAATTATGTTGAAGAATGTTACCAATTTCTCGATTAACCTCCATACGTTTTCACTAAAATCCTTCCAAAGTTGGATTTATAAAAAAATTATAATTATAAGATGATTGAAGGGAATTTTTTATGTGATTTGGGTATGTATTGTCCAAGCCAAAATGTTTTTATGGTGTTAATATGAGAGGATAGGAGTGACCTTTTATAAGTGAGGTGAGTGTCACACTTGTAATTTTTGAAAAGAAAAAGGTGTACCCACATTTTTCACATACCGAAAGGGTCAAAATGGTGTATTGTCAAGAATTAAACACTATAGTTTTGAAATATGGACATAAAATATATTTTATATAAGTTTTATGTCATTTTAACCCTTATCGTTTTAGTTTAACCCCCCGTTAAACCCAATTTTACCTTAACCATGATAACTAATTTTTACTATTTTTAGTATTCATTATGGTCAAAAAGTAAGTTTCCATTATTAAATTAAATAAATTATTATGGTTCCAAATATAGAATCCATTTTTCGAAATTCAATTCACATAATTTTCAAAATTTTATTAAAAATTAACCCCACATATCGATGAGAAAGAAGGTTTTCAAAGAGAAAATGTCTAAAATTTTACAAAGTTTTTATATCCAATTTCCATATAAAATTGATTAAAATGACATTAATTGTATTAATATATATATATATAATTGAATTTATTTTAATTTAAAAAAATTTAAAATATAATTAAACATTCTAAATAATTTAAACAAAAAGGTAGTTTTCAATTAAAATTCAGTATTTTTCACTATTCATCAATAAATTAATCTTTTCATAAAATTATCAAAAATTATCCCAAAAATAATTTTGAAATGATAATTTCAAAACGTAACTTTATTTTATCAAATAAATTTTTTAAATGTTTTAAAAATTATTTTTAAACTAAGTGTGAAAAAAGATAACAGAACCCCTTTTTAGAAAAATATAGTTTTATGTGTAAAGTTGGATTTATTATTATATCTTGTCTATAAAACACATAAAATTAATGTAAAAAATTTGATTTATTTTATAATATATAAATTTAATTAAAATAATTCACTAAAATTGATTTTTTTAATTTATTAAGGTAGAATGTGTTTGTTTCCATTAAAATAGATTTTTAGAAAAAAAATTCTTTATTTTCAAATAGTTTTTATATTGATTTATAAGTAATTGGTCACAAAAGAATTCATTTTATTTACATGGTTAAACTATATATTTTTATAATTTGGTTAATTCTATTCATACCCACCATTTCAATATCTAGAAGATAACAATCATTTTAAATAATAATATTTTAATAGTATTTCACATTTTGTTTAAACTAACTGTTACATGTAACACAAGCTAAAATCAGTGTTGTGTTTGATGCATAATAAACTCAGTGTTTTGTGTAATAAAAAATATCTAAAATATTAAATTTATTTTAAAATATATATATTTCACAAAATATCAGGGTTTTATATATAACATACACCGTAATCATTATAATTACATTGTATGTATATTCAATTAATTGACACATAGAACACATCTAAATTATGAGGTGTGTCTTTTAATGCACATAGAATACATGGTATAAAATGATAAATATTAAAAATTAATTTATCTGAAAAATAATTAATCATTTGATGTATAATAAAACCTAGCTCATTGTGTGTACTATTAATAAACTGACACATATACACATGAATATGAGTTTTAATGAAATAATTAATTAATTTAAAATTAGTTCACGTAAATAGGGGGCATACACAACATGTACTAATTATATACACACGAAGTTAATCTATTACCATGTGTCTATGGTACATTCATAGGGACTTCAGTGTTTACACATTACAGCCATTAATGAAGTACACAACATGTAGGGGAGTTACATGATGCATGGAGACATTGTTGATTGACTATTAGTCTACATGTTGTGTAATAAATACACGATGTGTCTTGACTATGTTTTTTTCAAAAACATCATAAAAACATGGTATGTAAGAAGATTACATATCATGTAGGAAAAAAACAATGTGATAATATAGCCCAGTCAATATGTGGAATGTATTTAATACACCTTGCATATCATTACTATATGATGAGCTGAATACCATTTGACTCATCCTTGTGTATTACACAATGGTAAAAAAACATGTACCATCAAAACACATGCCCTATCTCTATGATATCTAGTTAGAAACCTTAACATGTCTCAATGAAATATCTAATCATTCTTTATCTTTTATTTATTTATTTTTAACAGGATATGGGTTATATGTTCAAAATTTGAAGAGTAGAAAAAGATATCTTGACAAATTGGATTAAGAAAAAATATCCAGAAAAAAATCTAGAAAAAAATGCATTAAATGATTAACTATAATAATTAATATTTATAAAATAATATATGATCGCTCTTTTACCACTTGAAGGTTCTAGGGAATAACAGAAGTGCATCGACTTTGTTCCCGACAATAGAAATTCATCAATATTTTAATATTTTTCCTCAGAACTAGATGAATTGCAACCTTGGAATCCACAAGATAGGATCATCACATTTAATTTATAATTAATTTATATGAATTTTGAATTACCCCATCTTGGTAATATTTCTTCATTATTTATTTTTATTGAACCTTCTTATCAAACCATCATTGTGGTAGAGGATTTATGGGAACAATCCCTCTAGCATTGATCCACACATACATTATGAACCTCTATATTTCACCACAAGGCTCTCCAGGTGCTAGCGATGATGTCTCTATGTCTTTCATCACTCATCATTGATTGAATCTAGAATACCATCAAGGATATTTGGATTTATTGGTTGGCTATAAGTTATAGAGGGTGGAGAAGGATCTCCAATGATCACCATTCTTTGTAACATTCTTGATAATTCCTCACCAAGCTTGAGATAATTCTTTAGAGAGTTTCTCATTATGCACAACAATCTATCTTACGATTAGGTTTAGAAATGACACAATCATGTTTTTATAGAGCTAGGGTTAGATAAATAATAATTTCACCCAAACCCTTACTATTTTCTAAATCCCTAATGAACCCCATGTATAAATAATATTATTATTATTATTTACATAACATGTGAAAAACTCACTGATAAAATAAATATTATTTTTATTAAATAAATAAATTAATATTAATTCAAATAATATTCAATATGTTAATTTTTACCCATCCATTAACTAGGCTCGTATCCTCCTCAATATTTATCAAAACTAGAATAATAAATATTTATTTAACTAAATAAATTTCCACACTTTATTCACATAGAAATAAATTTTCAACTCCTATATTTTCTATTGAATAACTGGAGACTAGATATTTGGTAATCAAACATAAAACCTGAATAAATTTTATTCCTCATTCTAGAGAAAAATATTCTATTCTAATATTAAATTCATATATAATTTAATTGAGGTTCTTGATACATTTTTTTATCCTCTAGGCCCATTTCTCAGTGGAATTATTCAAAATTAAACCTTCTATGAACCCTTACCATGTAATATAATCTCTTTTTCTTGATATCTCTCATCAATTAGGTTTAATATCTTGTGTTATTAACCTATGTGCTCAAATATATTTCTTTTAAATTTTGGAAATGAACCTATCGATAAATACCTCCATTGACATGGACTTTTTAGGCCATTCAAAATCCATAAAATTGCTTGATATATTTACTTCTATTAAATAAATAAATAGAAGAATCCTTACTTTCATTATTCATTAATTCCATGTCACTCATGAAATACCCAACATATCTAACTTTTCTATGAAGATATGTCATCGTGATTTATGAAATACATCAAAGAATGTGAGTCATGACATAAATTAATAATAATATTAAATTCAAAGGAGCATTACACATGCTCACAAATAAGAATATATAATGACACACAAAGTACATGGATTTCCTATAAGCATTTCCATTTAAATAATATGATATCTTGGATATTACCAAGGGATAACACTATGATAAGGTGTCTCAATATCTTATGAGACTTGTTCCCCTGATACCATGTATTGTGTGTGTTCTGTTATACAATATCATTCATCCCTAGAATATAAGTTTAAGGTATACTATCATAGAATCTCAAGTATCTCATCCTATCTTGGAACAACTATGTACTTTTAGCATGGTAAGTATCCTTGGACATTATCACATACACTGTAACATAGCATAATGATCAATATTTGATAAGATATGTTATATTCAAACACTATTAATAAGAAATGTAATAAAATGTACAAGGGAAACTAGTTTTAGGTCACCCACTCCAACATTTAATTAGACCAAAAAACCCAAGACTATGATTCTCTAATAATATAGAAATACCCCAATAGAGTTTGGTTAAGCACTTTCAAATATGGTTCAATCTTAAATTGAGTAATGTAAGGATTTTCAAACTTAATATTTTGACTGAGAGTTTTTTATCATTATAGATAAATTTATAATTTATATATTCATATATATTTTTAATATTAAGAGGATTTTACTTAAGTGACTAACCATGTCAAAATAAAATATTTACACAAAATTTGGATATTTTAATTCCATCTTACAGGCTTTTTAATTCATTTATTAAAGTGATCATGATAAAAGAATCCACAAATAAATTATCCATAAAACATGCAAAAAATAAAATAAAGTGTTCCAATCATGAGATTTACTAATGATTAGTTTATCAAGGTGATGATAAATTATTCCTCAAACTTATGTTAGTAACACTTTTAATAATAACTTGGTTCATATAGCAGCATTCTTTCTGTAACAATCCTGACTCTAGTAATCCAGAGCTAGTGTCTACTTTATTACACTAACACTGGATATAAGGAATCACATTGAGAAGACCTAATATTTTAGTATTATTAGTATAATATATACATAATTTAATTTCATATAAAATTGAAAGCATAAAATACACAAAGTGTTTTCTTTGCTAATGCCAAAATTCCTCTTAGTATATCCTTGCATATCAATCACAAAACACTTCCTGGTATCCTAGGGAAAATAAAACATGAGAAAGGTGTGTCCTAAAATGCTTAGTAAGGGTAAGAATATAATGGAATCTAACATAAATAAATAATAATAATCAATATATAAATTTAAATAATCAAAACGCATTCCATTTATTTAATAAACTGAGTATAATATGGCATAAATAAATAATGATCAAATAAATCTATATAAATAATCACATAATCTTGAAACTTATACATGGATATTCTAACTAGTAGAATAATAAAATGGGAATAATTTAAATCATAATGAGATAATTAGTAATATTTGATAGCTGAAACATACTATCAAGACCATTAACAAGATAATTAAAATATGTGGGTAGAAATCCATCTAATTTTTCATACTGATTTGTCTCATGAGACCTATCGATGCATAGAGGGGATATCTATAAGTATCCCCAACCTTCACTTACTAAGTTTAACTCATTAATCATATAAAATGGGTGAAACATAATCAATATAAACATTCATATTGAAAGACTAACATGGAAAATGTTAATACTTACCCCAATCAAAAAAACATAATTATAAACCATCTAGAGTAA
Organism: Viscum album; assembly: GCA_963277665.1. Lineage (NCBI taxonomy): Eukaryota > Viridiplantae > Streptophyta > Magnoliopsida > Santalales > Viscaceae > Viscum > Viscum album. Next base: position 1,680,685,918 of record OY728133.1, read on the forward strand.
TATGGTAAATGGAAAAAAAATTTATATCCTTAACAAAATGATTATAAACCATCCAAATAAAGAATAAGGATAACATCAATACAACATATCCCTAGTTTATCATAAATAGAATAAATTTTTGATTTCATTGATTAATAAAAATACCATAAAATGCCATTAAAAACATTTTTGAGGAAAATAACTTGTTCATTTTTAAAATATTTTTAAAAATAAAATTTCACAAAATATTTTGAAAATAAATTTATTTGAAAATAAAATTTTAAAAATTGTAAACTAATTTTTAAAACATTTAATGGCTATGATGATGGAAAATTATATTCATGTTGTACATATTAAAATAAATATTCCTTTCACATTTTCAGTAAAATCCAAACGTGCCTTATTTTGAAAACTAAATGAAGATTCCTTTAAAAAAATTCTAAAGAAAGTAAAAATAGGTAATATTTTATTTAATAAACTATTTTTTAAATGTTAAAAAAATTGAAAACTTTTTTAGAAAATATGGGTTTTGAAGAAAAACTATTTTCGACCGAAGAGATAAATAAAGTCAGATTTTTATAAAAACATTTTTTCAAACATTTTAAGTACAAAAGACCAAGAAATTTGTACTATTACTTGAAAAAATAGTTTATAACCATAGGATAAGAAAATATACTCAGTTTAAGATTGAAATATCAAATAATTCCCCCAAGGGAGACTTAAATGAAAATAATCTTGAATAATGATGAGGAACTGAAATAAACCCTTACCACATTAGTAGCATCTGAATCATAAGCCCCATAAAAGAAATAATAATGAAATGAAACCTTAAATAAAATTAATATAGATAAATTCATGATATAAAATATAAAAGTTGTAGTATATGAACCACATAAAGGAATATTTTGTGAATATGGTGTTTATCTCATGGAAGCAAAAGTGTGACGAGAAACCCTTTCCTCGGGTTCGACTTCCCTCCTATGTGTCCAAAACTTTTATATAATAAATATATATTTATTATATATATAAATATATATGAAATTACTATAATCATATATATCATTCCATATATGATTTACTTATAGTATTTTATCACCTTTTTATTAACAATTCTTTGTTAAAATAACTGTTTTGGGTGATAATTGCTTCGTTTTTCATGTATATTTTAGGTCATTAATTTTGATCCTTTTAATTTGATCATGTTTATAGAATATTTATAATTTTAACCATGATATAAAAATAATATATATTCATTATATATGTATTTATAGTAATATATTAAACTTTTATATTGAAAAAGTATTACATAGTTCATGGTGATGGTAGGTCGTATGTACACATGAAGGTTGTTTTCATTTTTCGCGATGAATGGAAAGAAAGGAAAATAAATATAAATTAATATATTTAGATTAATAATTATTTAATATATAAAATTTATATTATTCAAATAAATATTTACAACCATCCATGTGAAAATTAAATGAAAAAAATCACATCGTTATGTGGAGGCGGTCATCCACACGTACGCCCGAGCGACGTTATCATTTTCCAATAGATTGGAAGATAAGAAGTTAGATGTGATATTATATTTACATAATTGTGGTTTGATAATAAATATCACATATATTCATTAAATTTAACCATGCCACATTTCTTGTAAATCGTAAGTGAAAAACGAATCACATCGCTTTGCGAGGCGGTAATCTGTCATACACACGAGTGATGTTATCATATCCTCTATGAAATAAAAAGTAAGAAGGTATATGTGATATATTAATTAAATAAATATAATAATTTCATAAATATCATGTATGTGTGTGTGTTTGTGTGTGTGTTTGTTAAACCCGTCGTTATATCCAACCTTGAAAGGTGGTGATTGAAAATGATTTACATCACTTTGTGAGGCAGTAGTCCACCGTACACATGATCAGCGGTTTCCTTTACCATTTAATGGAATTAGAGATAAAAATGGGTTATTAAATTAACATATTAATATATAATTATATATTATATATTGTGTTTATTATATTATTAGTGTTGAAATTTTTTTAAGTAGGTGGAAGAACAAATAAAACAAATACGCACATTAAATAATTTGATCTCTTCTTTAGAGAGCCTATTTAGGCTTATACCTAAAGCCTTATTAATAGGGGTTAATAAGAAAAATTATGCCTCTAGGATGTGGTTATTTAATTAAGTAAATAATTTGGTCAGTTATTGGATGAACTAAATGGTTTTGGATGTGTGAATAGGGGAGGATAGGGGTGTCCTTTTATAAGTCAGGGAAAGGACACGCATGGAATTTTTTAAAATATAAAGTTATACCCATATTTTTATCGTGAAAAAAGATTTAAAATGGGACATTATAGAGCCTTAGATATTATAGGGTCTAAATATGTCCATCAAATTGGTGTTTTACAATTTTTAGTTTATTTTAACACTTATCTTCTTAGTTTAACCCCAGTAAACTCATCTTTACCATAACCGCGGTAATTAATTTTTATTATTTTCACTATTCATTATTTTATAAAATTAATTTGAACTTATTAGATAATATAAATTATTATGATTCAAAATATTGAATCCATTTTTCTAAATTAAATTCACATAAGTGGTAGAATTAAATTTAAAATTAAAACGCATATGTGACGAGAGAGAGGCTTTCCAAAGAGAAAATTCTCATAATTATCAAAAATGTTTTAATATCAAAATTAAAAACGAAATTGCTTAAAATGAACTAAATTATTTAAATTTTAATATAATTGAACTAATTTTACATTTAAACTAATTTAAAATATAATTTAACTTTATAAATAATTTAAACAAAAAGGTTGTTTTCAATAAAAATCAGTATTTTTTACTATTCATCAAAAAATTAATATTTTTAGAAAAATCCAAAAAAATCACCCAAATATAATTTTTACATGTATATTTATAAAATTAATGTTTTTTTTCAAATACATGTTCCAAAAGTGGTAAATTTTATTTTTAAATTATTTGTGAAAAGTGATAATAAACCCCCTTTTAGAAAAATATAGTTTTTCATAAAATATTTCTTTTTCATTCAAATGATTCTTATTTTATTTATAATAAATAGAAATACATTTAATTTATTTTATACATTTTTAAACCATATAATTTTTATTATTTTTTTATTACTATTCATACCCTTAATCTTAGCGGCTAGGTTATAATGGTCATGTTTAAATAATAAAATTTTATTCGAGTATCGTGTTTCGCTCAAACTCGAAATTGCATGAATTTCAAGATATCTAACATGATGTTACCCTTTTAAAATATCAGGGTGTTACACCACCTATCTTATGAATCTCTTGAAAATGGTTCCACCTCAGCACTATGGTCGAACCACCATCACTCACCTGGGAGCTCAATCGATTACATAATCATTACTAGCATGCAAGTGAGGGGAACTGATGGATTGGGTAAAGGAGTTTACATAAATTAAGTCATGGGAATGCATGACCTATATAATGAAATGAGGGGATGATGCACAAGTTGTTATTTTAATTTAATAAAATTATTACAAAAACTACTCAATAATAGTAAATTAAAATAATCCATTCACATACATAGGTTGTTCTAAGCTCAAGATCATAATGAAATAAATATACACTTGTACACTAGATATAATTTATTTCAATACATTATTTTATTAAGATAAAACCATAATTAAAATAATTAAAATTATTATCTTATTAATTAATTTATTCTTGTATTTTAAAATCTATTCAAATAGTTATAAAAATTACCATTATAATTACTTTTAATGAAATTAAATAAATAAATTTAATTTAAAATTAATGTATTACAGTGGGTGCACTAGGTGGAAACCTAAAAAGTACCTATATGTAATATCAAACATGATTCTTATCACCTTATGTGTATTAGTACAATATTTAATTCATATGAAAAATATATAAATACAAAACATGTACTTTCAATAAATGACACATGGACACATGTAAATTACAAGGGTTCAATGATTAAATGCATATAGAATACATGATCTGGAAGGATCAATCATGGATATTAATTTATATAGAAACTAATTAATAATTTATAATAAAACCAATCTCATGGTATGTAATTATAATAAATTGACACATAGACATGTGTAGATGAGGTTTAATGAATTAATTAATTAATTAATAGCTTTTCCTTGTAAATTTTTTTCATACTCATAATGTACTAATGATTTAAACATCATGTTAACCACTTGTTATTTTTTTGTTGTACGTGAATCAGGACTCGACATTTACACCTTTTGGAGACTTATGAGGTTCACAACATGTAGAATAGTTACACGGAGTTCAAACTTACTATTTCTCAACTATCAGTCCATGTATCATCTCATAAATACACAAAATGTCTTGAATACAGGGTTTTTGAAATATCATAGACCATATGTAGTGTAAGTTGATCACATGAATGGTGATCTAATGGTCATGTGTCAGGCTGTCCTGGCCAACATGTAATGTGTATTTAAAGTACACCATGTATAATTACTACATAACAACCCAAAAACTATATTGTTCATCATGGTGAATTATACATGAGTACATAATGTGCGCTAATGGGTTACACATCATGTATCCATGCTCTCTATTAATAAATATTGGAACATTATAATGGAATGTCTAATCATTATTCATCTTTATTAATGATATAAAGGTGAACTAATGCATTAAATCAACTTTTAGGTTGATAATGAATAAAATGGAAATGAAATACGGAAAAAAAATGTATAAATCATTCATTTATCAAAAAGTAATTAAAAATTGATATTTGACTAGTCTGATACAATATCCAAGATTTTAGGTATAGTGGAACCATGTAGGGTGGTTCCCAACAATGAAATTTCAACAATTTACTCATAATTCTCCTCAGAATTGGAAGAATTGCATCCCTGAAATCTAGGATACATGATCAACACAAATAATTTATAATTAATTTATATCAGGATTTATAATTACCTTGACATGTAATTCTTTCTTTATTATCAATTTCGGTTCATATCTCTTATCACACAGTCATTACATTAGAGGGTTCAAGGGTAAAACCCCTCTATATGTGGTCAGAATAGCCTGAATACCTTCATTTTTTTATTATTTTCAATAATCCACTTTTCAAGGGGTGAGGTGGAACCCATACAAGGACTGAAGTCTTAGAGACAATTACATGACCTTTAGGTATTAAAGGGAATAACCCAGACAATACAACTTGGAACTACTCCTCCCAAGCATATGTCATGATATCAGTACTCCACCTTTGCAGGTCTGGTTGGATAGCTATCCTATGCAAAGCTTCACAGGCCCAGTACTGATGGTAATTCCAAACCCTATCGTTCTTTCAATTCTAGTTATCTCTTCTCTATTGAATGTGTCTACCCTGAATCCTCATCTGAAGCCTTTTCCCATGTAGTATGACCGGTACATCTGCAGAATCATGTGGCCCAAAGGCCTTGGGGTGGACCTAATCCCTTAAGGTGGCTTGAAGGCCTTGAGAGGCAATTGGCCAGAAGGCTATAGGTGGCCCAAAAGCCTTTCAGGACCTGAGAACCAAACTGGTGGCCCAGAGGCCTAGATGGATGAATAGTCCTAGCTACTACAGTACCAAACAGTGTTGCTATATTACCTTCTATAGTACCTCCTACAGTACCTAATACAGTGCCTGCTACAGTACCTATAAATTTTTCTCCACCTGGATTTGATCTCGGGTATCTTGGATGCACTTGTTGAGTCCTCACCAATCGTTCTAAGTCTCATGTGCAAGGTGATCCATACATGCTCTATATAACTCTAAACATCACTGTGGGATTCTCTGGTTTCTAGCGTAGATGGTCCTAACGTCATTCATCATTCACCATTGATCACAAAAAAAAAATCCATTCAATTCTAGAAGTATTATTCAATTTCTATATATATACTAGAGAAGATATAGGAGGATCTTCATCGTACACTATTCTTGGAGTTCTTAGGAATTCCTCTCTAGGGTTTAAATAATTCTATAGTGAGTGTTGTGCATAACATAGAGTCTATCTTTTACGATTAGGATTAGAAAAATGACATAAGTAGGTATAAAATAAGCTAGGGTACAGAATATAATTTCACAAAATGTTTATTGATTCTCTTAATCCCTAGAAAACCCCATGACTAAATAATAATAATGATATTTTTATTTACATTATATGTACACAACTCATAGATAAATAAATTTTATTTCATTGATTAAATAAATAAATATTTATTCAAATATTATTTAATCATTCATTTGACATTAGACTCAAATACTCGGTCTATCATTCCTCCTCAATATTTATCATCTTAAAATAATGACTATTTATTTAATAAATAAACATCACTACATTATTCATCGATAAGTAGAAAAATAAATATTATATTCACCAAAATTTTGAATAAATATATATATATATAATATTCATGTGACTAAATATATAAACATTTGTTACATTATTAATGAACTTGAAATAAATAAATAATATATATTCACATAATTAATAATTAATGGGTGAATAATATTTATTTAATATTCAACTCACATATATTCTTTTAAATAACTAGTGATAGGATTTTTGTGATCAACCAATAACCCAAATAAATATTATCCCTCATAACTTGGGAATAATTTTTTAATCTAATATTGAATTCATATATAATCTAATTGAGGTTCTTGATACACTTAGGTGTGACCCTCTAAGACTATTTCTTAGTGGTAATAAGAAAAACCTATCTAAAGTCTATGGTCAGTATCTTATAACATTCCAAATCACCCATAGTGAAAAGAGTCAATGTCGTAATAGTATTACAACCTCATATAAACACTTATCGTGTAATACAATATATTTTTCAAGATATCTCATTCAATATGATTACCTCACTTGTGTGATCAAACTAATTTTTGAAATATATTTCATTGAATTTTTAAAAAGAAACATATTAATACAAATTTCTCTGGCTATGGACTTATCATGTTGTTAAAACTACATTAAAGGGACCAAGATATCAACTTCTAATAAACTGGGAAGGGAAAAATCCTTTCACTCATTATTCATTAATAATATATTAGTCATGATGCACCCAACATACTCTACCTAACCATTAGTATATGTCATCTTGATTTTCATCAATACACCAAAGTACAAGAAACATAATATATATTAATAATATTATTAAATTTGAAGGACCATTACACATGTTTGTAGATAGAAATATCCAATGAAACATGAGACATGGTAAATTTTAAATGAATTTGATTTCATTGTTTTACTTTTTGGAATATTTTAAATAATATTTTTAGAGTTATTCATAGAGTCGGTATAGAATTCTAAGCCTTGAGGAGCCTCAATTTTGATATATTGAAAATATTAAATATATTATATCTTGAACGCATGATGTTTTATAAATAATGGAATATCTTCTAAATGGACTCTTAGTTGGGAAAAATGAGAATTCCTTTAAATCAAGAACATGGTTTTTACCCTAGGTGTGATATAATGTTTATTTGCCTTGAACATTTTATATAAGTGCAGTCATGGGTAAAATAATAGAAAAATGAATAAATTAAAAAATTTATTCTTTATCAAATTCTAAAAACCTATCCTACCTCTATTTAAACATGGTTATAAAAAATCCCTATGGTTATCCACAAAACCCTAGATTTTAGTGTGGAGAGAAATCACAGTGGATAATTTTATTAGAGGCGAATAGAGAGAAGGAAAAATAATGAGTGATGATGATCGGGTGATGAACACATTAACTCTCATTAATGAGAATATTAAGGGTTTGTTCTTCTCAATATATTGATCCATTATTGTGGAAGGACGTGTTTCTTTTTTTAGTTTTCTATATCGTTCATGATTATTATGTAAAAATGAATCAATTCAATGAATTAACTCATTATTTGATGTTTTCATGCCCTCATTGATTTATCTTTCCAAATACATGATTTTCCCATTATGTTGGTTTACCAGATTTTTTCCATGAACATGATCAATGGTTGGGATTAAAATATACATCACCAATTTCAATTTTAATTATGTGAACTTATCCCCTCCCTCTTCATGTATTCATCATTGGTTTGTGTTAGGCTAACAGTTTGATGGTTGGTCTAGTTTGATGTGTGATCAAAAATAGATGACTGATGTGTGTATTTAAATATTCAGGTACCGAAAGTGGCACAGAGAGGACTTACACAGGTCAACAAAATCCCAATTTTAATCCACCGGAGGATGGAAATTGATGACCGAAAAAGTTGCCTTCAAGATTCAGGGTCATGGGCAGAGTCTGGTTGATTTAGCGGTAGATCCGAATTAGATGAAAAATTTTCAGTAAATATTTGAAATTGTAGAAGAAAATCTAATGACACAACATTTAGTTTGAAGGAACAAACACCATATTTTCCCCCTCTATGGGGTGCTAGGGTCTCGGGCTAAGAAAAAGATCACAAAGTCATGTGTCATCCTCACATGTTTTATGACCCCTATCCATCTAACTCATAATGTACTCTAAATTATATGCATGAGTCCCCAAGTAACCCCAAACCCCATGTGTAAGGTCACACCCCATATGTAGGGTCACACCCTGTATACCTTCAAGGGTACAAAACTCAGTCAGAGGAGGTACACAATGAATGTCTACAAAGACATGGCATGTCATGTGTCCCCTATACACATTGTGTATTTGTGTCTATACATTCCATATGAGATGAAGAGACATAAATAGTGTAGAGACATGGGGTAACACATTATGTGCCCTAGATGGAATGTCTTTTACTACTTGGAAGCTTGAAAAAATAGTGGTTAAGCGCAAATTTTATCCTCTTAATCCCCAAGAAAAGTATGGAATCTCACTAGATGGGATATGGATCCTCCTTAAATTTCACCCATGTAAGTATGAGTAGGGTAGGGATCCTCTACTTGCAATATTTAGATACAGTCATGTATTTTACCCAACACACGGGGGCACAAATCCTCTATCTATATATTAGAATTTCACATGTACATAGAGCTCATATGGGAGAGGGATCCCCGATTATAGTCTAGTATTTCACACATTATAAGGGGAAGGGATCATCCATCATTATCAAAGGGATGGGACTGCATAGAATGATTGACGTTACTAAAATAAATATATGGGATGACAATATTAATGTGGAGGGATGAGACAAACCAAACATTAATACTTGAGTACCTCTGATGAGCATATTTGGGTTTTACTTCTTTGTTATCCTTTTTCTTGTGTTCTGAGCTAACTCTCTTTGATTATTTATGCTTGGGGATTTTGGGGAATCCAACTGGTTATGTATATACTCACCCTTGCAAGGGGATACCTACAAATGTCATGTAAAACCTCATATTTTTTAGGTATGTCTTTATTTAAATTTTAGTAAACCTCTTGAAGTGTGATTATCTTTTATTTTACTCTTAGTAACCAATTATTGAGCTATTTTGGCTAGTTATAAGAAAGTGTTATAGAGGTTCATTAGTAGGAGTTCTAGTTTCAGTCTTCAAGAAGAATCTATGCCATAAATCTCTAATTTATGACATAAATTTCTCATGTAAGCCAACCCTGTAAAACCAATACAGGTCGTAAGTTCATCAGGGAAATTTGTAAATCCAAGATTTATGATGTAAAACATATTTATGACATCAAATTGTTTTCTATTAAATTTTTATGCGAATTCTATTTATTATTCGACATATTTTGGAAATGAGGAATTCATGACTTAAATTTTCTATTTACATCATGAATTAGTTGCACCCAGTGATTAAATCTAGTGTCCTAAGTCATGAATTCTGATAACATGCATCCCTCTCTCAGTTTCATATCATCTGGTGGTGATGTACACGAATACTCTTCGATATAGAATCTTTTTTTCTTTTTATTTGGAATTCCAAACCTAGCAATCTAAGGTGAGACTTGTTTTTCATAATCTTCATCTCGTCTCATCATCTATTCCATACAGAGGGCTCTAGATTAGATTGTCTAAACCAGATCTAGTTTGGATGTTTCTTGTTGGTAGTTTATTGGTTCTATTTAGAAGTAGTAGGAACGTGGATTTACCATGAACATTGAGGGATTACCTAATTCAAATCTTCTTTTGATGTGGGTGGTCTAGAATAATTCCATTTTTTTGTTTTCAATTTATCTTAGTATGTGACATAAGTGTGATCACATTGGCTCACCATGTGTGCAACCTAAATAATTGGACAACACATTGTTTTGATGAAAATATAATTTCTTAGACATCATGTGGATCTCATTGGGTTCATTGGTGTTGAGATCAGTCTTTGTGGACACAAATGATGTGTGAAAACCTTTGACCTTAATCGTTTCTTGGTTAAGTAAACCTTAAGGACTTAATACGAATTGTAAAATTAGTTTAATATTGGATTATCACTATGAATTTTTATAACGTGTGAATTTGGGTGATTTCTTGAAATATAATCACTTGGGATAAAATGTTGAATTTGGATTATTAACGATATTTGGTCTAAAATTATTAATGGAATGAATTTTTTTTATTATAATGGTAATTAGAAGCCTGACTTATTGAAATATAATTGTATATATGAATGTTAATTAGATGAATTAACCATTATGGATTATAATGATACATTTTTTATGCTTGGTGCATGGTCATATGAATTTATTTCTATCATTTTGTTTTTAGATGACTCTGTTACGATAATACATGAGGGTTGGTATTTACATGACCTATTGAGATATTATTTTGGCATGACATGTTCTTTTGTTGGGTATGAAAGGAAACCATATGTGACGCTTGAGGGTAAGATGAATAGTTTGGTATCTTCTGATGGTAAGATTCATGGTATTAGATATTTTCTAAGGGTAATATTTATAGGTAAGAACCACCTGAGGGTAAGTTGCATAATCACTAGATTCTTGAGAGTTAAATTTTTATTATCTTGAGAGTGGGGACCAATTTTTTATAATACATTATATAAAATTCATCATTTGATGGAGAATCTACCATCTATCTGGGTGATTTATCCTAACATAGGAGGATCCAACTCTTGATATATATTTCAACATCAAGCCAAAGTAGGTTTGGTTGACCCGAGGTGTCATCTCAGAGCCTAAGGGTCAATGAGTTTATTTCACGTGAAGTATTAATTTATTAAATGAATGACCCTATTTATCACTTTATTGCATGCATTATATACTAAGACTAGATTTATTTAGACACCATTGTTGGTGGCCTACAGATTTTTACTCACACTCTGATCGGGAAACCATTTAGCACCTAGGAAGGTTTCATTGAGGTAGGTATGGATAAAGGAAAAGAACCCTATTGCTAATTATTTCTACATGGATGGGTTGGAGTTTGGAGATGGGACCAACATGGGGTTTGGGATTAGAGATTTTAGAGCCATTTATCTTTTTAGTTGTGTCTTTTATTTGTATGGATTTTAGAACATATTTTAGTTATATTCAGCCTATCATTACATGATTCTATTATTATTGTGATTTTTTTGTCTTTCCCTTATCTTGTTGTGATAGTATGCATGATTATTTGTTGATTATATTATTTTTTCTACTCTGTTATTATTTATGTTTTTATGGAAACTTTGTATCATGGGTTATAGTCTCCCCACTATATTCTCGACACCCTTACTGCTAGTCAGAATCCTCTAATTTATGGGGAGATTCACCTAAAGTCACCTAGCTTACCCAGTTCCATCATGTAAGGGACTACCAGGTTAGGGATGTTACAAAGTGGTATCAAATCATCAGTTTTAATTTCAATTACTTTATTATTTGGAAAAGGTATATAGAAGAGTAGGATGTCTTGATAATTGGTAATGATCTTATGCTTGGTGGTAGCTAACCCAAGTGGGGGGGGATCGAGTGATAGTGATGGGATTTTTATTCACATTGTTTGAATGTTATGTTTTTAATGTTATTTTACCTTGTCTAATTCACTTGTTGTGTAATGTTACCATTTTATGAGATTTTACTAGTAATCCAATATGGCACCAGATAAGTATGCATGCATCATGATAAGTATGTAAGGATATATATTGACATGCATTGTTCATTATTAGGATATATATATATATATATGATATGATATATTTTTTCGTATAAACTATAAAATATAATCCATTGTTAAACCTAGTAAAAAGAAATGGAAAAAAACTTTTATGTTATTCCAAATCACTTATTAAGATCGATACAGAGGAACCTTAGGATAGTGGTTCTATTTTTCTTTCACATTTTAAGGTTCTTAGTATTGTGTTCTTTTATTATAAATAGTATGTTGTTCTTTGTAGAGAAAATTTTTCATCACCATCTTAGAATTGAGTGTCAAAAGAATATCCATCGGCACACTTCCAATGCAACTAAGTTGGAACCTATTATAACTCCAGGGAATCGTATGGATGAGCATATTCATAGAAGTTTCTTAAGGTTCATGTGATCTATGGAGAGGGAGACTATTAACATCATACCTCCAATTTCTGTGCTGACGAGAACATTCCACCTGTGACATCCACCTACAAATACTAGGAAGGGAAGTCCCTAGGTAGTTGGGGTTTTAATTGTGTTAGTCTAGATGATCTTCAAGCACCTCAATAAATCCATGGCTACAAGAATGGATCTTTATGATTACATGATTCGATGTCCATTCAACCATTGGTGGTATATTATGGATCAAGTTGGGAAATAAGAGGAGTTATCCTAGAAGTATCTTATGGTGAAGTTCCTAAGCCAGTTTTATCTAGAAACATTAATGTATGAGAGAGCTCATGAGTTCATACATCTAACACAGGGGGACATGTCAGTTATGTATATTAATCACATAACATTATAAAACCATACCAAAACCATATGGGTTTATTATCTTTGGAAATTAGGAAACATAAAAAACGGATTCATAAAACATCTACATCATCTCTTGTTTATTCCTTCATAATTAGAATCCTTTTTGACACAACTTACTTAATATCTGTCTTCATATCCTAGTAAGGGTAAATTAAGATAGATAACATAAGCATAAATCCATAAGAACATGAAAATAACTTTTGAAAATTATATCTTGCATATCATAGATCATGATATTGTTTCATGGAATAAATCATAGAAGTTCATAAATAATCAATGAACATATTCCATGAGATAATAACATAATACATGAAATTTTTTCATACACATAAGAATATTAAATTATTTCTGTATTAGTCAAGACTCATTTACAAGACCATCATAGTGGACAAATTCCTTTAATGGATAGGGTTTACTCCCCAATCCATCCCTATATTACTAAATTTAGTTCACTCCTCATTCTAGTCTTGTCTATCTCATGAGATATAACTATTTACCCAACGAATTTGAAGGATATATAGGTCCCAATTGTCACATAATGAAAAACATACATATGTGTACCACAAGAACATAAATCATTCATCATATCAGAACCCATAAAAATAAATGTATTTTATAAATATCAATCTATCATAACCCAAGGAAAATAAATAGGATTTATAAATATCATTCAATAATAAACATAAAACAACTATAGAAATAATAGGGATAGTATCCATAAATAACATCAAATAATCTTGTTGTATATGGAAAATCATTTTGACACATCATTAGAACATAATTCTTTAGAAAAGTATCTTTTCATCATTGAAAAGGTTTTCTTTTATTCAAATGATGCACAATTATAAAAAATTCTTTGAAAATAACATTTTAAGATTGTAATGTAAGAATAAAGTAATTAAGGTGACATGAAAGCATAAAAATATGTTCATGTGGTATAAGTTAAAAAAACATTCCTCTCATACTTTTTCCAAAAAGGTCATAAAGTACTTAATTATGAAAACGGAAAAAGATTCCTTTCAGACTATTTAGTAAAAATTATTAACATGGGAAAAAGTGACTTTAAAAATTGTAGGATAAAAATTAAAATACTTTGGAAAACATTTTTAAGAATCATGGACATGGAAGATAAATATTCCTCAATAAATTCTTACATATAAACAATACTGAATAATAATGAGATTGTGAATTTAACTCTTACCTTTGGTCTGATTTCCTTAAAAAATATCTAAAACTCTTGTATAATGGTTTAAAGAATGTTATTAACCTATTCCAGAAGCATACTCATATTTATTATATTATATAATATCCTTTTATATCATTTTATCACCCATTTGTTAATCATATTTAATTATTACCCTTCTTTTGGGTGTTAACTGTTTCATTTTCCTATGCATGTTTTGTCATATAAGTCTCGGTTATTATACATAAGATATAGTTATACAATTTAAATAATTATATTATAAATTTATATAATCATTCTTGAATGGAGAACATGGAAAATGAATTTCATCGTGTTGTGGAGACGGTAGGTCGTATGTATGTACAAGTGATGGTATCGTCCCCTTAATGGTGAAATGGTAAGGAAGAGGCTGGTATTTTAATTTAAATAATCAATATAATGTTATAATTTTAATATATATAAATTATTTCTATCATTATACCCATCAAAATAAAGTGGTTATAAAAAACAGATTACACCATGGTGTGGAGATGGTAAGTCATATGTACACACGTGTGGTGCTTTTGTTTTTCATATGATGGATAAAAGTTGGAATATTATTGTTTAACAATCATAATAACATCATATAATATTGGTTATACTATATTTATTACTTTATAATGGAAACAACACATGAAGAGGATGTAGAAGAAGAAATAATCTTACAAGAGTCATTAAAGAAGATTACCTCTTCTACGGAAAACATCCATTTGATCTCCTCTTAGAAATTCTAGAGCTAGTATTTTGAGAATACCAAAACCTATCGAATGTGAATAGGGAAGTGTAAAATGTAAATTTATAGGGTATGGACAATATTTATAAATCAATGTGATGTGAATAAGTGAGGGAGTTAGTTCCTTTTGATCTCCTCTTAGGGATGCTAGAGTTGGTCTTTTGAGAATACCAGAACCTATAGAATGTGAATAGGGAAGTATAGAAAGAAAATTTGTAGGGTATGGCCAATATTTATTGCTCAATGTGATGTGAATAAGTAAAGGGATATTTGTAACATTTTTTATAATATTATAATTATTTTTTATTTTTTAAATATGTTTTATGATTTTTAAATAATTTAATAAAAATTATTTTGATAAAATATCATTAGTGTCAATTTTGATAATATTAATTACTTAGACTTTTCAAAATATCAAAATAACAAGTTAACCTCAAAAAATATATTTTATTATATCCTTAAGGGGTCAGGTTCATCGTGAAAACTATTGATCCAGTTAATTATTTTAAATGTTATTTATTTTATTATTTTTAATAACATTTATTTGATATTTACATTAATAAAATAATTACTACATCAAAATTGTATAATTATTTAATATACTTATTTGTTCACTAAAAATTAAAAATAAAATTCCATGATTAAGATAAATATTCCATATTTTAGATGAATATTTATAGTCAAATATATATTTTGGGTAACCTTATATTAAAAATGATATATTATTTAAAACATGAATGTGACATATTGGAATTTTTATTAAATAAGACATTATAAATATCATAATATCATTTAAGTGGCCCAAAAAGTCAAAAATAAATTAAATATCATGAAAATATGTTTATTAAGTTTAAAATTTACATTTAAATTTTTTTCATATCAAACTGTTTTCTCCATGTGGAAACATAAGGGATATTTAAGATAAATAAAGTGATGTTTTGTGTCTTTCTTTAAAATAAATATTACATAAGTCATTTTCATGGAAAAGTTTTCATTAAACAAAATAATTTAAATTCTTATGTGATAAGGGTTAAATTATCTTAATCTATTGAAATTTTGGCATATGCTATAGTCATTTTATATTATTTATCATTTTATTTTTAACCTAAATTACCCAATTTACCCTTTATCATGGTCACAAAATTTACCAAGGTTACTATTCATATTGGAAAAAAAATAAAATGAAACCATTCAATTAATTTAGAACTTGTGAATCCAAATTTTTCATCAATTTTTTAAAATTAAAAACAAAAAATTTTAGAATTTATTTTTAAATTATATTGGTAAACTGCCATAAAACCCTGTTTTTTAGAAAAAATATTTTTTAAAACAC
Organism: Viscum album; assembly: GCA_963277665.1. Lineage (NCBI taxonomy): Eukaryota > Viridiplantae > Streptophyta > Magnoliopsida > Santalales > Viscaceae > Viscum > Viscum album. The sequence goes on from OY728133.1 coordinate 1,680,702,072, forward strand.
AAAATGTTTTTATAATAAATTCATGTATAAAATACTTTTAAAATTACATAATTGTAATATTTTAAATAAAAATAAAGTGATTAAATTTTAAAACAAATCAAAAACATAATTTTACTTTGTAAATACTTTAAAATAAAATACATTTTTCAATAAAAAATAGTATTTACACTATTTCTTAGGAAAAATAAATTTTTTCAGAAAATTATATGAAAATAATTTTAAGATTATTTTTACATTGTGAATTAAAAAATGAAATTAATTTTGTTAAATAAATTTTATCTAACTTTTAAAAATTAAAATTTATTCATAAAAAGAAAATAAATTCATTTTTGTAGAAAACTTATTTTTGAAGAATAAAGTGATTTTACTAAAAATTGTATGATTATTTTCTAAGCACTTACCAATAAATTCATATTGAGTTGGAATTTTATTTTTATTTTATATATTATTTATTCATATTTATTCCCACTAATTTAATATCTAGGTTATAATAGTCATTTTATACTAATAGTGTTTCATGGTTCATTTAAACTCGTGGTTGCATGCAACATAAGCTATTAGAGAATTAAAATTATTTAAAGATAAATATTTCAAAAAAAAATATCTGGTTGTTACATTAAACCTCCCTTAAAATTAATTTCTCCCTCAAAATTCATCACTTGGATATAAAAAAATAAGGATACCTCTACCTCGTAACATCCTCTGGTTCCCACTTAGCTTCCTCAAATTGGTGGTTCTGCCATAGAACTTTAACCAAGCGAGTTGTCTTATTTCATAGAACTTTATCTCTATGATCCAAAATATATGTCAGTTTTTATTTATAAGAAACATCTTTCTCCAATGGTGTGAATTATGAGTTTATTACATGTTAAGGAACAGGTATGTACTTTCTCAGGATAGATACGTAGAATACATCATGAACAAGAGAGAGATTTGGTAGAAATGCTTGTCGATATGCTACCTTCCCAACATGATCCAGAATTTCAAAAAGATCAATATACCTAGATTTTATATTTCCCTTCTTTCCAAATCTCATCACTCTCTTATAGGGATATATTTGTAGAAATACCTTATTTCCCACTTCAAATTCTAGGTGTTTTCATCGATTATCAAATAACTTTTTTGTCGACTCTGAGCTGCTCTGATGTATTGTTGAATAGATATGACCTTCTCTGCCATTTCCTCTACTAGATCAGGTCCCAATAGCTTTCTTTCCCCAACATTATTCTATCATATTAGATTTCATCACTTCTTAGCATAGAGGGCTTCATAAGGATCCATATGAATACTATAGTGAAATCTATTATTGTAATAAAATTCTACCAAAGGTGGGTGTTGATCCCAACCACCTTTGAAATCCATAGAGAAAGATCTCAACATGTCTTATATAGTTTTAATTGTCCTCTCAGAATGACCATCTGTCTCCGGATGATAAGTAGTGCTGAAACTCAACTCTGTATCCAAAGCCTACTGAAGTATTCTCTTAAACTTTGAGGTACAAATTGGATCCCGATCATATATAATGGAAAGTGGTATTCCATGTGATCATACCACTTCTTTAATATATATTCTATTAATATGATTAAGAGATAATTATTCTCTGATATCAATGAAATGTGCCAAATTTTTGAGCTGATCAACTATAACCCATATAGAATTATGTCCTTTAGATGTGTTGTGAAGTTTGGCAACAAATTCCACAATGATGTTTTCCCATTTCCATTATAGTATGGGTAATGTTTATAACATCCCCTTAGAATTTTGTCTCTCAACATTATCTTTTAGAAAACCCAAGCCCCAAGAAACATATTCTACAATATCGCTCTTCATTTTATCCCACCAGAAATACTCTTTCAGGTCTATATACATATTTTTACTTCTAGGATGAATAGAAAATGATGAACAACGAGCCTTATCCAACCTATACTTCTTTAATTATGGTATTTTAGGAATAAAAACATGGTTCTTAAACATTATTATTCCATTATAATCATGTTTGAACTTTGTAATATTTCTCACCTTGTTTTGTAGCTCTACATATTCCTTCTATGAATCCTTAATCTTCACTTTTTTAGATGGTTGAACATTTATTTAAAAAATATAGGATTTTCCCCCTTCCGTTAAAATTTCTAGGTCCATCCATTAAAAATCTATAAATATTGGATCTTTTTTTATCCTCATCATAGATATGATTGCATGGTCTTTTCAACTCAAATCATCTTCCACCGTGTTTTATTTTCCAGGGCTGTAATGTATTTAGAATTCGTAATATTTAATCAACTTTAACCATCTCCTTTGGTACATATTAATCTCCTTTTAAGTGAAAATATACTTTAAATTTTTATGATTTGTATATATATCACACCTTTCTCCATAAAGATAATTCCTCTATATCTTTAATGAAAACATTAACATAGATAACTCTAAATCGTGAGTTGGGTAATTTTTCTCAGGGTTTATTAATTATCATGAGGCATAAGTGATCACCATATCATTTTGAATGAGAAAACATCCTAGACTCTTATTGGGTTCATCACTATAGATCACAAACCTTTCTACATTACTGGGTAGTGTGAGCACAGTTTCACTAGCTGACCTTCTTTTGAACTCCTTGAAATTCTCTTCACATTCCAACATCTATATGAGATTAACTCCATTCTAAGTCAACTTGGTGAGTGGATTTGATAACCATGAGATATCATTCACAAAAGGTAGATAATATCTAGAAAAACCAAGAAATATTTGGATCTCAGTTACCATTATTAGTCTATGACAACATTCAATATCTTTCTTCTTTATTGGATCCATAAATATCACCTCTATTGAGATGATGTAACCCAAAAATGGAACTTTATGAAGCCAAAATTCACACATGGTAAATTTCTCATAAATATTATCTTTCATCAGGGTCTTCAGTACAATCCTCAAGTTATCTTAATATTATTCATTTCTATTTGAATATAAAAGAATATTATCTATAAAGACTACCACAAACCGATTAAGATATTCTCTAAAGAATCTATTAATTAAATCCATGAAGATAGTGGGGGAATTATTAAGGCCAAAATGCATCACTATAAATCCATAGTGTCCATACCTTGTAGGGAATGTATTCTTTGGTACATTCTCATTCTTGACCCTTAATTGATGATATCTATAATGAATATCAATTATAGAAAAGTATTGATATTCGTGTAGTTGATCAAATAAGTCATCAATATGGTTGAGATGATATTTTTTCTTGATATTGACTTTGTTAAGTTAGCGATAATCAATGAAGACTCTCATTGATCCATATTTATTCTTAAAAATAGAATAGGTTCACCCTAAGGTGATGCACTAGGGAATATGAATCCATTATCAATATTTTCTTGGATTTTCTTCTTCAATTCAGGCAACTCAATTGGTTTCTATAATGAGTCTTTGAAATAGGAATAGCACCCAGTATGAGTTCTATTAAGTACTCAACTTTATAATTTGATGGTAGACATAGAAATTCTTCAGGAAATACACCAAAAAATTCCCATAAATTTGGTGTATACTTAATGGTGAGTTTCACCCCAACCATCTTAGATAGATAAACTTAATTTATAAGAAATTAAGACCCATGAGATGGAAGTAGTTTCCAATCGAAATTTAGATTCATCCTTGCATAGATAGATGATCAGAGATTTATTCAGAATATGAAATGTGACTTCCCATCCTCAATAATTGATATGAGATCTATATATAGAAATCTAATCCATTCCAATAATCACATAAAATTTAACTAAAGGAAGGATCACAATATTTTCAGGAAGCACTTTCCCACAAACATCAACTAGAGATGAATTATGAACTTGTGATGAAACCATTATTCCATTATGAGTTTTTACATCTAACTCAAGATATAATTTTTTAGGTAATATGGAAATACCTTTATAAAATTCAATATAAATAAAAGAGTGCGTTGATTCATAATCAAATATAGAAATAGAAACTTTAGATTGGATGGAAAGTATATCTTTCATCACCTCGTTGTCATAGTCCACATCGACAGTAGTGATCGCATGTGATTTTCCTTTGTCTTTGTCCTTAAGAGGTTATTAATGTTGATCATAATTGATAACCATTAGCTTTGGGAATTTATTAGAATAATTCCTACATTCCTCTCACTGCAAGCATTGAAGTGTGGGAGGGGCATCTATGTAGTCTTTTCATAATTAGTTATCTTTTTTCGATCACTTTGGTAGTCAATTACCTAATGACCTTCTTTCCCAAACTTAAAACATTTACTAGTCCCCTTAAGGCAGTTTCCTCCATGTTTCATTCTATACTTTGATCATAAAGGAAACCTCATCTTCTTTTCACTATGGTTTTTAGATTTCCCCTTGAATTCCATTTTTCTCTTCATATTGAACCCATAAGATTGATGGGTAACCCTAATCTCCATCTCAACTTTGAGGTCACATTGAATGATTTCCTCATAGCTATTGAAGTCACTTATGGATATTTCCCTTCAGAGACTGGGTTTTAGGCCACTAAAGAATCGATCAACCTTACTTTTAGGCTCGATGATAATTTGAAAAGTGTTCCTTGAAAGTCATGTAAAAGTTTCATTGTATGTACCAAAAAAATAATCATCCTATTGTTTAATCTCAAGAAGCTTCTTTTGCATCTTCATTCGAAGAATACTAAGAAAGTACTTATTGAAAAATAAGTTCTTGAACTCTTCCTATTCTATGCAGTCAATTTCATCTCATTTCTTAATATTCATTATGGGGTTCCACCATTGATCTACTTAACCTTCCAAATGATAGGAAAACAAAATTAATTTCTCATGTTCTGAACATTAGAGAACCAAAAATGTCTTTTCAGTGGTACTGATCCATTTTCTAGCCATTAATGGATTAGAAGACCCACTAAAAAAGGTGGCTGCTGCTCATGAAGGTCTCAACAAAATGTTTCCCCTACTTTTCTCCTTTTGAAATATTGTATTATTCATAGCCTGAGAGAGTTTTTTGAGCATAGAAACAAGTTTTTTCATTCTAGGTCCCATAAAATTTTGTTTCCTAGGAGGAAAATTGTTGCATTTTCCATCACATTCATCATTACACAGTATTTTCAGGTTCCAACCATTGACTAAAACCAAAAAACATAGTGTGAGAAACACTAATCCTATAATCAAGGTAAATTACTTATAAAATTTCAATTCGGGACACCTTAGATTCTATCCTAGGTAATTTATGATCATCACCAAAACTCGAGGATTTTATCCTACACTTAGACTTATCCTTAGGGTTATTACTAAAGTTTTCTCATCCTAGTTTCCAAAGGTTAACAAAACCTAGATCTGATACCAAATATAATGGCCTATATATTTTATAAATAGATTCTAAATCTAAAATATAATAATATTAATAACATAGCATAATAAAACCATGTTATAACTGTATAGATTTAGTGTCTTTGGAAACGGGGAAACATAAACAACTGATTCGTAAAACATCTACATCGTCTCCCACATATTCTTTCATAACTAGAACACTTTTTTACATATCATACTTAATATTACTCTTTATATACTAGGTAAATTAATCATAAGACAATGGTGATCTCAGATACTCAATAAGGGTAAATCAAGGGAGATAAAATAAGCATAAGGGCATAAGAACATGAAAATAACTTTTGAAAATTATATCTTACATATCAAGGATCATGATATCATTTCATGTAAAAATAATAGAAGATCATAAATAATAAAATAACATATAGCATGAGAGTATAACATAATACATGAAATTGTGGAATACACATAAGCATATAAATTCATATCCATATTAGTCAAGGCTCATTTTCAAGACCATCATAGTGGACAAAGTCCTTTACTAAACTGAGTTTACTCTCCATTGTAGCCCTGTATTGCTGAACTAAGTTCACTCCTCATTCCATTCATGTATATCTCATTAAAAATAAATATTTACCAAATGAATTTAAAGGAGATATAGGTATCAACTATCACATAATAAAAACATACATATGTCTTCCATAAGAACATAAATCATTAATCATATCAGAACCCATAAAAAACAGGTTTCATAAACATCCTTCCATCATAACCCATCGAAAAGAAACATGTTTAATAAATATCATTCCATTATAAACATAAAAAAACCCATGAAGTAATAGGGTTAGTACCCATAAATAACATCAAAGAATGTTATTATAGATGGAAAATAATTTTGATAGATCATTTCAAAATAATTCTTGAGGAAAATATCATTTCTGCCTTGAAAACATTTTTTTTCTTAAAATGCGGCACAATTTAAAGAAATTATTTGAAGATAAACTTGTAATATTTTAAAGAAATATTCAAGGCATTGAAGTATCATGAAAGTGGAAAAATATTTTCATTCTGTATAAGTTAAAAAAATATTTCTCTCATACTTTTACTGAAAAGGTCATAAATTTCCTCGTAAAGAAGATGACAAAAAATCCTTTCATACCATTCAGTAAAAATTAAAACATGGGTAAAAGTGACTTTAAAAAATATATAATAATAATAAAAATAAATTGGAAAACAATTTTAAGAAACATGGACATGGAAGATAAATATTCCCTATAAATACTTAGAAATAATCCTGAATGTTAATGAGATTGTTAATTTAACTCTTACCTTAGGTATGATTTCATTCGAACATATCTAAAACTCATGTATAATGGTTTAAATAATGTTATTAAATTATTAAATAACCATAATAAAATTTATTATATCATATAATATACTCTTATATCATCTTATCACCCATTTTTTAATAATATTTCATTATTACACTTCATTCGGGTGTAAACTGCTTCATTTTCCTATGCAATTTCTATCATATAAGTCTTGGTTTTTATGAATAGGATATAGTTCCATGATATACATAATTATATTAAGGTAATATATAGCATATTTATTCATCATATACATTTATATAATCATTCTTCAATGGTGAACATGGAAAATAAATCACATCATGCCATGGAGACGGTAGGCTATATATACACATGTGATGACATTGTCACACCCTGACATATCTAATTATATTATTTGATTATTTCTTAGGATTTTAAAAAGAATTGTGTTGAGTTTTGGGTTGAATCTCGAACAAAAATTTTTAGTTATGTTAAAAAGTGAAAATTTTTTAGTTAACGTCAATGGGAACACGGGCAGAGCACATTTTGGAAACCCCATGTGGCGTCGCCCAGTAAATTGCATGATCCTCCTATATTTGAAAATTTAAAATGGGTAAATTTTTTAATTTAATGTGTTATTTAAAATTTTTATTGTTGTTAATAATTTTATTATTATTATTAAGATGAAATTAATATTTTTATCATTTTTATTTTTATCATCATGATTATAATAATAATTATTATTATTATTATTATTATTATTATTATTATTATTATTATTATTTTAGGCCAGTGCGCGGGCACCGCATGACTAGAGAAAGACGTGTAGTCAGCCTGAGCACTGGGAAGTTACGGTATTTTAATTGATCAAATAAAATAAATTGAATTATTTGAAAAATTAAAATTGAGTTAAATAAATATTTTACCCTAATAATGATAATACTATTTTATTGTGGATAATAATATTATATCATTATTATTAAGGAAATTTTTATTATTAAGATTATTATTTTTATCATCATTATATTATTGGTGAAGTTTTTTTTTATTATTATGGGTATTACTATTATTAAGAAAATTATTTATTATTTTTATAACTATTTTAATTTTTATTATTTTATTAGGGATTTTCATCTATTTTATTTTATTTTTTATCTTTTTTTCTCTCTTTATTTTGAACCCTAATCCTCTCATGTGGCTTCCACCTTTCTTCTCTCCCTCTCCCCACACATCGCCACCCCTTTCTTCCCTCGTGACTCCCCAGTGCGCCGCACACCTCCTCATTCCCCCATTCAGGCGCAGCACCCTCCAGCCGCCACACACCCGTTGTTCTCATTCTCTACAGCCACCCTGCACCCGCAGTGTGCATGCCCTAGAGCCTCTGACCCGCCTCCTACCAGCGACCACCATCTGTATGCCCTCTGACTGTCAACACCACACCGGCTGCAATTCCCCCAACCCCTTTCTCTGCTCCGACCGACCAGCAGCACCTCCCTACTCCCAACTGTCCGGAACGCCGCCCTAACTCATGGTCAAGCACCTTTTATTTGTCCAGTCTGCGACCTCCGGTGACCTATGGCCTTCCATACTCTGGCTGATCAACACCTTCTTACGATTCTCCCCCTACCCTTTTGTGTTTAATTAGTCTTTTTGAGCATGCGGTTGAGGTGCGAATAATATTGTGCACCGGTATCGGTCGTGCGTTTTCATTCCACCTCGGAGTTGAGGTAGGATCCCTTTGCACATTACCTTTAAATTTATTATTTCACTGAATTCTTTTTTTTCTCACTACCCTTTGATATTAATTAGTGATTTAGTATATTTATCATCGTAATTCTTTGTGATATGTGCTGTTTTGGTTCAGTTTTTTTGATCATTTGGTGTGAACTATCAAATAGTGCACACCCTTTTTATTTAAGAATTTTCTAGTTGGTTTTGCAAGCGATTAGTATTTTTTTGAAGTATGTTTTGGTCTTAAAAATATAAATGAGATTTTTAAATTGGTGCTTTAACTTCCTCGAGTGGATTTCAAAAGTACTCTGGTTTGAAAGCTGCATGTTGCGCTTTTGTGTGAAAACAAATTATTTGAGAAAAATTTTGTAAGGACTGTTTGACACTTTTCAAGATATTTAATTGTGTTATTCATACTAAGTGTTAATTGAAATCCTAGTTTCCCCTTATGAATCTATTCTAAATTCAAAATAGTGGTTATTTTTCCTTAAATGGGTTCCCAAGTGGACTTTTGGATTACAGTTTTTAAATCGGTGTGTGTATGGTTTTAAAATGGTTTTTTATGTGTTGTGTATTTTTATTGAGTTGTGAAATTAGTTTATTCAACTATGAAAGTTGTGTGTTTTTTGTTCTGGTATGATGAGGATCTGCAGTTGATCATAAAATAGGTTTTTAAGGGGCTTTGGGTGTGTAAAGTTGTAGGATACTCTTTGTAATTGTTTTATAAATTTTAAAGTGGTTTATTAAATAGTGTAGATGGTGTGAATTATGTTTTGAAAATATTCCCAGGTTTTTTTTTTGCATCATTTGTTCATTTGTACTATTTTAAGTCAGTGGTTTTGTGTTTTTAGTGGCTGTGCAGTTATTGCAGCGTGTCGGTGAGGAAAACCCATGATACTGCAGTCAGCTTGTTGTGCACACTTATGCGCAAGTGCGGGGTGTGTCAAATGGTTGTGATTGAGGTGCAAGTCAAGTTAGCCCCCCTGCACTTGCCTTTGAATTTAGAATTTATTTATTTCCTTTAATTTCATTGATTTTCATTAAATGTGAAATAATTATTTTTAGAATAGTAATTTGTTGTAAATGAAACTATTTATTTCTTTTCATTACACTAAAAATATTTTCGGGTTGGATTATTGCCCAATGGTGGAAAATGTTCGTTTGGACTTTGAACTTAATTAATGAATTTTTAAGTTTGGTTCTGGTTTGATGTGAAATGTTCTCTTCAGACGTGTGAACAAATGTTTTGGTTTCTCTTGAGGAATAGTTTTTATTTTAAAATTTACATAAGGCTCATTTGGCACTTCAATAAAATAAATTATTTTGAAAAATCTCTTTGGGGTGACATAGGGGTGATCTTTCTATGTGCATTGGTTGTGTGAGTTGTTTTGTGTGATGTTCATACATTGTGATTGGTTACTTGATTGAAATTATTGACTCACCACTCTTTACACTTAGTACTCACCATGGTAACCTAACATAGTAAGTGAATTTTCTATGAACGATTGTTACACTAGTTTAGATTATGCACTGGCTAGTGGCCCATAGTAGGGGGGAACTCTGTTATTATTAGTTCTATGGGATTGGTCCCCTAAACTAGGCCAGGTAGGGTTATGGTGGGGCATTAGAAATTTATAAAGTCATTAAGTAGGGCATGCCTTTAGGATGAGTCACATGTATAGTATGTTCTGGATTGTTCATGAGATCCTAGGTATGACCCATGTTTCCTTTGGTACACATTTTTCTATGGTAGTTTATTGAAGTTCCTAGTTCAGCTACTAGCTCTCATGTGCTACTTTTCCATTACCCTTGTTGTGTATGGTTTTTATCATGTCTAACAATTAAATTTGGTTTTTAAATTGAATGTGAAAATGTTTCAAAAATGTAATGCACCCGCTTTCTCTGAATATTAAACTTTCTTTTAAATTGAAAAGGGCAATGGACTATTACTTGTTTTGAAAATGGAAAGTGTATGTAAAACCCATATTTTATATAATTTAGTTCAAACCTAGAATTAGTAAAAAAATTATTTAAAGGTAGTGATTTGGGAATAGTTTGTTGGTCATGTCTACTGAGTTTTAATACTCATGCCTATAGTGTTTTTCTATTTTTAGTTTCTATATCAGGTTTGACTCAAGCTTGTTTTTCATGGGATAGAGTTGTTTTTGGATTAAAGAGTGACTCTTGGGGTCACTTGGAGTTTTGGTCATGGTCAAGTTAGTGTATTTTTATTGTTTGTTGTTTATTTTCCATGAATTTTATTCAATTTGCGTTGTTTAACTTTTTTTGCTGCTTTATTTATTTTCATTAAGAGAAATCATTCTGATTCATTCTTTGTTGATTCCCTAGAACTTGTCACTAGCCCGAGAGGATATGGAACACCACTTGGGCCTTGCTACAGATCATCTCGGGTGACAGGTACAGGGTCGACCTAGGTTAGTTCATGAAAAAAAGGTACCAGAGCAAGTTGGCTCATAAGTGGACCTTTCTTAATAGAGTTCCCATTGTTATTTGGGGTTTTCATGGTAGAAGGAGTAGAATTGTCGAGACTCAAGGCATGGGAATAGGAAAGATGTCATGAACCCTTGTTCATTCCAAACCTCGGGTTACCATGGGATGTCTGAGTTGTTGGTGTCTTCTTGGTTCCTTTGAATTGTTTTATGTTGGGAAATAAAAAGGGAGTTGGGAATGTAGCCCCGTGAGATCGTAAGGCTTGGCAATCCAAGTGGAGATGAGGAAATTTCCCAAGACTACTCTCTGTGACAGTGGTGTGACTGGTGTATGTCCTCCAACAATATGTCTGATTCACCCATCGACACTAGATTCCCCTTATGGATTGTTTGGGTCTTCTTTAATTATGAAAAAAAATTATAAAGTTTTATTTTGGAAATTGTGAAAAGTTGAATTTAAGATGGAAATGACCATGTTTTGATTAAGTTCATTGTTTACATGTTCCATAGTGTTCTTCCCCATGAATGTTTGATGAATTACCAAGGTGCAGCTTTGGGTGGTGTGCCCTTAGAAAATCTTCCAATTGATCAGGACATAGACTACGTCCTTGCGTTTTGGAAATTGAACCCTCCCATATTTTATGGTCAAGCAGATCCTCTTAAGGCAGAGAAGTGTTTGTGGAAGATTGAGAGAAACTTCTATTTCATCATGGGACTTGAGTCATTGAAGGTGAAATTGGCTACCTTTGTTCTTGAAGGTCCAACCTAGAAATGGTGGAAGTCTGTGTCTCAAAGAAAAACTTGAAGAGATCTCACTTGGGAGTTCTTCAAGTCAACATTCATCCAACAGTATTTATCTAAGGTGAAGAAGTTGAGGAAGAGGATAGAGTTGTGTGATCTTGAGCAAGGTTTTGGATCAATGTTGGAATTCTTTCGTCATTTCCTGGACCTAGATCCATATGAACCAGAGTATGTTAGAAATGATCCATGAAAGATCAGCATTTCGAGATCGGGATTCATCCAGAACTACAGTCAAAAGTGGCAGAGCTCAACCTAACCACCTTCTCGGATGTTGTGGGAAAGCCTTTCTTGATGAAGATGAGTTAGAAGGAGGGCCTAAGGTGGTGAATCCTCCCCCGTCCTTGAGAAGTAGTGCAGATGATGGTGATAAAAATAATGGGAAGTGACCTGATGCTAGTGGATCTAATAGAGAAATCAAGAGGCCTTTAGACCTTCAGTCATCTTCTTCACAGCGCAATGTTGTGATCTGTCACCAGTGTGGTAAGCAGGGTCATAACAAGCTGATGTTTCTGAGTACTTTGAAACCCTACCACACTTGTGGGTGCTTGGGTTACTTACATTGGTTCTACCGAGGAATTTCCAAGAATTGCACTGAATCAAAACCTTCCTCGTCAAAGGTCACCTCATCCTGTCAGTAGAAGTGGGACAATATTTAGGATCGGTTTGGGGTTTTCTCTTTGTAGTGTTCAGTGTGTAAGATTTGGTGTCCTAGAACCCACTAGTTATACTTTGGTTACATGGATATTTAATGTATTTAAATATTAAACATCTTATGGCATGTTTTTCATTGTACTACATGAATATGATGTAATAATTTCCCAAAGTATTTGTTGCATTGATAAGGTCATGGCAGTTCCCCACTATAATGAGAAACTTGAAATGCTATAACATTATACTTAAATATAGTTATGTGGTTGGATGACATATTGTGATGCTACACATAGCATACATACCATTAGGTGTAAGTACTCGTAAGCAGATGAGACTTCCCCTCATAGAGTTCGCACTTGGTAATCTCCAAGATAGGAGATTATGAGAACGGACCCACCAATAGAAATTTTGTACCTTTTGGTGTTATAGGATATTCCTATCTGTGAGCATGTGTAATGATCCTTAGAATTTAAGATTATCATTAACACTACCAGAAAACTGGGTTTCCACAGCGCCACCCTTTAACAGTGATAAAAAAGCACTTATAAAGGGGGTGCCTTTATCAGTGCTAAAAAAAGCCCTGATAAAGGGCACTTTTAACAGTGCTAAAAATGTTCTGTTAAAAGTGACCCTTTATAAGTGTTTTTTTAGCGGTGATAAAGGCACCCCCTTTATCAGTGCTTTTTTTCGCGCTGTTAAAGGGGCCCCCTTTATCAGTGCGTTTTTTAGTAGCACTGATAAAGGGGGGGGATTATCAGCGATTTTTCTTAGCACTCATAAAATGTTATTTCAAAAAACACATACAAAATAATATATTGATATATAAGTATATTTATATTGATATAAATATAAATATAGATTTTTTAAATATGTTTTAGATAAGTATAAATAAACATTTTCACTTAATATGTATGATATGTTGTGAAAATGTCTTAAAAATATCTTAAAAAGTTATTAATTATTGATTTTCTAATTATCATCAACTAATAATCATTTAATAAGAATTTGAAGACACAAAAAATCAAAAAATAATAATAAAAGATCTAAAATAAGTTGAAAACGTAACTCAAATTTCAAATGGACATAACTTTTGATCTGGGTGTCTGTTTGGGCACTACATCATATCAAATTAAAGAATGAGATGAGCTCTATGCGCCAGTGGTTGAAGGAAACCTTCTGTCACATTTTTTGAGGCCAAAAAAGGCCCATAAGGCCTCCAAAACTGAGTTTTTAGTCCGGATACTCAAATTTTTTAACATTCGATGGAATTTCAACCTCATTTATGGTGGTATTTTTGACCTTTTTCACTGGGTAATAAATTTATTTCAATGTATTAAATTCATATTAATATTATGGCTTTTAAATTTTATCATTTTTCATAATGTACTATTATTTATAATCAAATATATAACAATATATACATATTTTTTTATATTCTCACATAAAAATTTAATTTTATAAATAAATAATTAAACATATTTATATATAAAATATAATTCTAAATATATAATCCTTATCTAAATAAAAAACTAATATCCATTTTATTTAAAATAAAAATATATGAATATTTATATATATATATAATGTGTATGTGTATATTTATATATTTTTGTGCATCTGTATTGACAAACTGATATATATTATCTATATATTCTAAAGATATGTATATACATATTAATATATAATATTTATAAATATATATAAATATGTATAATTAAACATACAGATATTCATATAATGTGTGTGTGTGTACTATATATATGTATTTATTTATTTATAAACACACATAAAAAGCATATTTTATAAATTCATTCAAAAATGATCTTATAAATATATATTAATATACAAATAAATATATTAATATATAAATATAAGTATATATATTAATATACAGATGTGTATATATATTAATATAACTATATATATATTAATATAACAATATATATTTTTATTTATTTATTTATCCAGATATATATATATAGAGATTAATATATCTAAATATATATATATTAATATATAAGTAAATGTAACTAAATATATATATATATAAATAGATATATATATTAATAAATAAAGAGCAAAGAAATATGGTGGAGTGGTGATGGTTTAGGAAGCACGGGAAATAGGTCCCGAGTTCGAATCCAGGGAGAGGTAGGTTGTGTGTGTGGGTGGAATATCAGTTAGCACTATTAAAGGGGGTGGTGGGGGCACTGTTAAAGGGTACGGGCAGGGGGGTGGCTGGGACGTGCGGTGTCGGGGTTGGGGAATTGTTAAAGGGGGCTTCAAGCGCTGTTGAAGCCTCCCCGAATTCAAAAAATATTTTTTTTATTTTTTTAATGTTTTTTTAACTTTTATCAGTGCTAAAAAAAGTGTTGATAAAAGACCCTTTTATCAATTCTTTTTTTAGCACCGATAAAGGGGCCTTTATAATCGCTTTTCTGAGCACTGATAAAGGGGAACCCCCCCCCCCCCCCACCCCACCCCCCACACCCTATCTTTGCCACAATTAACAACACTTTTTTAGCACTGTTAATTCCCTTTTCTAGTACTGATAAAATCCATATTTGCAGTCATGTAATACATGTCACGACTCGTGCACTTTGACTTGCTGAAGAAAACCATCATGGAGATAGTTGGTGGGAATTAGGGTATGTTTGGTGCATCACGAGTAGCATGTTATTAATGGATAAGTAGAGAAAGAATTTTTCCCTTACATTTAAGGAAGTTGATATCTTGGCCCTTTGATTTAAATAGATCTGTCACTCAAAATTCCATGGACATGGTGTAACGATGAGTTCATTTTAGGTATTCAAAGAATGAAGTATCAAGCATAAAATTTGATTACACTATCATGAAACCTTTTTTATGATATATTATGAAAAATGGATTATATTACATAGTGAGCGTTAGTATGTGGATGTCATTGTACCGACTTTAAGTTCTCTCTCTTGGGTGCCTTGACCCGTTTCTAGATAGTATTCTTGGACTTTAGGCAAGCCCACCTAATGCCATCGAGAAATAATCCTAGAGGGTCACACACTAAGTGTTTTTGGTGGTCTCGGTTAAATTCTATTTGAATTTAATTAATAAATATTTTTCTCAAGACAGTGGAATAATTTTATTCAAGATTAAAATGATTGCATAAATTAAATAAATATGTATTCACCATATTGTGGGTAAAATTTATTTATTTATTTTATTGAACATTTAATAAATATTTATTTACTAGTTTGAAAATAAAATATTTATTTAAGAAAATAAATTATTTATTTATTTATTTGGGTGTTCAATAAATGGAAGTGGAGTTCGAGTGGACCAAGGATGGTCTAGTAGTAAAATAATTATTTGCAAGACAATAAATAATTATTTAACTAGATGGAAAAAATTAAAATAACACTGATATTATTTTGTGACACATAATTTTATTTATAATTTCATTTTTCACAAGTTGGCGCACCATAAATAATGATGCAGTATTATTATTAATAGCATGGGTTTTCTATAATGCTATCACTACTGGAAAATTGACCTATACCCACGGTTCAAAACTGTGGGTATAGCCCCCAAAACTGTGGGTATAGGCTATACCCATGGTTTTGTGAATCGTGGGCTAGAGAGGCGTCGAGATAGGTCATGAGCCTATACCCACGGTTTTACAAACCATAGGTACAGTTTTTTTTTCATGCTGTAAAATCTTCATAGCCCTTTCCACGCTATCAACAGCTCTACCCATGATTTAAAAACTATGGGTATAAATTATACAAAATTGATAACAGAAGAAGTTGAACCTGTGTCTCCTCGAACTTGCGCCTTACAACCGACATGTTGCACCACTAAACTACAACAATTATGTATATATATATATATCACTATTTTGTTAAATATATTAATTAATTGCATATCAGGTAAAAAAGAATTCAGTGGGTTTCGATCCCCGACCGCTCTCCCAAAATCAGTTGTGACTAACCAACCCACCCATACCGCTTTGTCTTACATAAAGCTAAATTTAGTTTAATATATTAATATATCTAGTTTTATCAGAAAAAATAAACCTCTGTGTGATTCGAACCCTGGACCGTAGGAACAAAGGAAAACCACCTCACCAACTGGCCTATGAATTTTATCTGTTATGATGTTTTTATATCTTTAATATATTAATTTAAACCTTGGGTATAGGTTTACCCACCAAATATTTTTTGTTTCCTGCAGATTTTTTCCCCCGCCAAAGCTATACCCACGGTTTTGTAAAACCATGGGTATAGATCTTTGGAAAAAACCCCTATTCCCACAGTTTTCATAAAACCATTGGTATAGGCCTTGAAAGAAACACTTATATCCACGATTTAGTAAAACCGTGGGTATGGTTCCTCAAAAAAAATCTATACCAACGGTTTTTCCCAAAACCGTGGGTATAGGTCCGTATACTATAACTATACCCACGGTTTTCTAAAACCGTGGTTATAAGGCACACCTATGCCCACAATTTTAATCAACACCGTGGGTATAGGTCTATTTTCCAGTAGTGTATGAATGTATTTAATTGTTGTTATGCAATTAAATATTGTAACCAAATCCCCATGTCAATAAATAGACACATAAGTCTATTGCTCTATATACCGAACCGCACACCCAGTGAATTGAGAATTTTTGAGCTAAACAATTTCTCTCTTGAATCCTCTTCCCACCCCTCTCAAGAACGAGAGACGTTATTCAATGCCTAAGAACAAGTGATCAAGAACCAACGACATAAGGCACTTGCTTCGCCGTGCTAGCACCCAGAGAACGAGTGGTGCTGATCAGAGGTCATCGGAGCACATGTGGATTACTGCTAGAGGGATTCTATTTTGGATCCTTGAAAGCATAACAAGATAATCTAGAAGGGTCATTTTTGAGGATCAATATCATCAACAAAAAAAATACCAAAGATCTAGGTATTCTTTTCTTTATGAAATTAATTAAATTAATTATGAACATGATGTGAAATATTCTCTCTAAAGGCTTCTAGATTCTTCCTTGTTTATATAAATCTTTGATTCTATTCCATGGAGACTGACATTCATCATCATATTGATCCTAAAATAATCATTGATCATGGTAAAAATTATAGATGGGTGTCTTCCCAACTACGCTTCCGCTAGGCTCGGAACCTTCAAGTGGTATCAGAGCGGGTTACGTCGTAGTTTATAATTATTTAAATTTTTCATTGATGATTTATGCATTTAATAATTTATTTGTTTCAATTCAAGTTAATAATTCTGTAAATCTAAATATTGAGATTTGTTCTTCCTCTTTTGTTTCTCGTTCACCTTACAGAAATGAACTTTTTCTATTAATTTTGATTAAAATAAAATAGAGGATCTCATTTGGAGGTTCCAAATGTTCCTGGTCGTACAACACCATAACACACGACATGCATTCGGAAGTACACATTGTGTAGTCAAGGTTCAATGCACTAGGTCTGGTCTACCAAACCAAGTCGTGTCATTGGGGTTTGTCTAGTTCTTATTGACTCCATGTGTTGACCAGGAACAGGTGGAATGCGGTTTCTAGATTACACGTCGTGCGGCCCCATTGGACACGGCGTGTAGTCACTTCAGGTTAGGGTTGGACCATGTACTTCATGAACATCTTGACTAGCTAGAGACCGTGTAATAAGGAACTACATGATGTGTGGCCCACTGGACATTTTGTGTACTCTAAATATTCCCAAAGTACACTCACATGTCGTTTCCCCAGGCGTGTACTTCAGATGGACGGTGAACAATAGTACACAACGTTTAGTTGGAACTGCATGTTGTGTACTCATCCAAATTACACAAATTTATTAAAATTTATTATTATATTATACAAACCCTTGAGATTTGTACCATCATGTGGGTATAAAGTTTCATTCACAACACGTGATAGGTGTTTTATATGTATTTGTTTAATTTAACATATGTGTAATGTTTATTTCTACTCATTGGGTAGCTATGAATTGAAATTCGTCTGGTTTTCTCCATGGTACAAGTTACGTACAAATAAAATTTTAAATAAATTTATTTGTTTAAAATTTTGATGGATGAGAATCTCAAGGAAATTCAGAAAAGGGTTCAATATAAAAGGATCGATTAATTAAAGATTATAATTATTGATTCAATTGTGATTTATCTTAAAAAATAATGATTAAATAATTTAATTATAGTTTTATTTATGTGTAAATATCATTGAATGTATAGATAATCATGAGCTAGACCAAGACCTTTGTATGTGGATGGTTTATTTAAATTAAATTAAATTTGTTGGTCTGCGTGCCTTCTCCTCATTAATATGTAGGGATTGTGTGCCAAGTTTTATTGTATGTAAAACCCCCTTTTTACCCCTCACCTGCATGTGAGTTAAAAAATGCATATGTAGTGGATGGGAATCCCAATCTAGTGGAGGTGGTTCAAGATGGAGATGAGACGAAACCAATCCTAGAAGATACATAGGTGGATAGGTGGAAGTCTGTAAATATGAACTCAAAACGTTCAAGGTGTTTGTCCCCTAGGTTAGGGTTAGTTTATCAACTGATAGATAAAATAACCATTAGAAAGTTTAATGCTCATGCCCTTTACTTTATTTTATTTCTATTATATTCATGGTTTATCATTATGGATGTGTTTTCATGATCACATAATTAATGAATTAAACAAGCATGCAAGATGAAACTAAAATAAACCTAGCTTATACGTGAATATTATCAAGATATGGTTAATCACTTAATTATGTTCCACTTAATATTAACTAGCTTGTGATAATGATAAAAATTAATTCATGCATAAGAGATAAAAATACCTCAAATAAAATATTAAGTCCAGACCAAGCCTTTTGTTACTTGATTAATGGAAAAACTCAATAAAACTATGTGTTTGACCTACCCTTGTTGGGAAACATAATTTTATACAAGAAGCCCTTATGAAAGGTTTTGTATTTAATTAACCATATTACATCAAGAGGAGTATCCCTTTCTATACTTGATGTAATATTAGAGGCAAAAGTTGAGGAAATCAAAAGTCAAGATTTCGGGATTGGGGAGTCCACTCAACAGATCAAGGAGTTGCAAGCCCACAGTTGGCAAAGACATGCCTACCTAAATACCTTCAAATAGCTTGACCAGCCCTTTTTGGGGTTATATGAAGGGGAATACGGATCCTTTCCACTAGAATGTCATAGAAATTGGACATTCCGAGTTCAATGGTGAGGGCCATTTTGGACACTACTGGAAATTCGGGAAATAGCCACGGTTCTAAACCGTGGCTATAGGCCCTCAAACCATGGCTATAGGTAATAGCCCACGGTTTGAGGAACCGTGGCTAAGTTTGGCATGGATATAGGCCTAAACCTATAGCCACGGTTTAAAACCGTGGCTATAGGGTGTGCAAATTCATGAAAAAAATACCCCCCCCAACCCCCTGGACACCCCCCTAGACACCCCCCGGACACCCCCGAACACCCCCCGAACACCCCCCGGACACCCCCCGGACACCCCCCGGACACCCCCTGGACACCCCCCGGACACCCCCTGGATACCCCCCTGGACACCCCCGAGACACCCCCTGGATACCCCCCTGGACACCCTCCCCCCTGCCTGGACACCCCCCTGCTGGACACCCCCCCTGTCGGTCAGCATGGCTACAGTGGTCAACATTGCTACAGTCACCAAAAAAAATGGTCTGGGGGCCTTCGGACCCCCGACCCCAGGAGCAGGGGCGTGTTGCCCCTGCAACCCTCAAGGAGCTCACCGCGGAGCTCGACCCACGACAGTTGAGGGCCACAAGCATTCGGCCCAACCGGATCAGGCAACACCAATCCAACAAAATTATCATCTGTGACAGTTGCAGGCTACAAGAATTCATTAGGGATTAATGGAAGAAATCAACATGAATACAACGACAAATATGTTCCTTTGAGGAACAAATTTTAGGGGCTACATGTAGAAACTCCTATGCTGAGAGTAATGTGAAGAGAAACTCCAAGACTAGTTGTAAAGCACAAACCTACTGGAAAGACAAAAAAAGGGCTTGGAAGCATGAGAAGAACTCACATGATCCTAAAACTAGAAGGATTCATGTGAAAGGGGTGCCCCAAGGCAAGGTATGTACTGAAAATTCTTGCAGGGACGGTCCAAGCAGCAAGGTGATTTGGAGAAAGAAAAATCAACCTATAGTGAAAAGAAAAATCCTTGGTGTGCAAGTCATCTTCTTAGCTACATCATGTTTTGTTTCAACAATGGTATCCCAAAGGGTCTTTTAAATATATAACCACCTGAGCAATGGGGCTACACAGATTCACCTTAGTGAGGAGAAAAGTCGATCCATCTCATCGAGGGAACTAAATGAAGGACTTGGTCAAAATGGATGCACAACCCCCCTCCACCCTCCCCCCTTCCCCTGCCCCCTACCCCCTCCACCCTGCCCCCCTCCACCCAACCCCCTAGCCTGCACACCCCCCTGCACCCTGCACAACCCCCCCTGCCCCCCCTGCACAGCCCCCCCTACACCACCCCTGCCCCCCTGCACAGCCCCCCTGCACCCCCCCCCCCTGCCCCCCTGCACACCCCCCCCCCCCTTCCCCCCCTGTACAGCCCCTTCTGCCCCCCTGCACTGCCCCCCCTGCCCCCTGCACAGCCCCCATGCACCCCCCTGCCCCCCCTGCACTGCCCCCCCCCCCCGCACAGCCCCCCTGCACCCCCCTGCCCCCCTCCACCCTGCCTCCTACCCCCCTCCAACTTGACTGTTCTTATTTCCAGCAATTACAAGAAATATAATAAGATCATTTGAATTAAATTGATATATTTACTGACTATCAAAGTGTATATGGGTCATACCTGAAGCAATTGCTGCAGAAATTCCCTGCTGAGATGTACCTGAAGAATTTTCAGAGGTCGGCTTAGCACTTGAAGGCAGTGCAGAGGTGTGTTCTAGTTCCCATTTTTTGATGTTTCTGGAAAATCCAAATTGGATGGATTACCCTTTTTATAATTTCTTATTTCATTCCATTCATTTTCTAGTGGTTGGACCACTTGTTTCCTAATCACCCTACAATTGGATATGGTATGGCCAATGAGTTTTCAAATATCACAAAAGGGTGGCTTTCTTTTATATTCTATCCAAATTTCTATTTTATAATCTTTGGAATTGAATCTTATTGAGTTGGGAAGGGGGTAGCAAGGTTTACCTCTACTGGACACCCCAGGATAGACCCCCCCCCCACTGGACCCCCTAGACACCCCATGGACAGACTCCCCCTGCCCCCTGCACCCCACCTACACACCCCCCTGCCAGACCCCCCCCCCCCCCCCCAAACCATGGACACCCCCCAGAACCTACCCCCCCCCCCCAAGACAGACCCCCCCCCCAAACCCTGGACACCCCAGGATAGACCCCCCCCCCCCCCCAGGACAGACCCCCTAGGACAGACCCCCCCCCCCCCACTGGACCCCCTAGACACCCCATGGACAACCCCCCCCCCCCCCACTGGACCCCCTAGACCCCCCATGGCCAGACCCCCCCCCCCCAAACCCAGACCCCCCAGGCCAGACCCCCCCCCCCCACCTAGACCCTGGACACCCCAGGACAGACCCACCCTCACTGGACCCCCTAGACACCACATGGACAACCCCCCCCCCCCCCCCCACACAAAATATCATTTTTTTATACAGAGCATAAGCACAAACATATGTTATGTCATACATTTCAGTTCACAGAACCTAAGTTTGCAGACCACTGAGAACAACATAGAACATACATTTCTTGGCACATATTATTTGCGAAATAAGTGGAAGGAATACAAGTTGAATATATATAGAAGGTGTGCTGAAGGATGATATAAACAGAGGACACACATTTTGTTAGGAATAAAATTGAGAGAGGAGAAAAACAAGAAGGTACAATGGTAAATTTCTGTATTGAGGGAAAGCAGTACAGAGAGAGAGAGAGTTACAGTTTGGGGGAGAAGAGGAAGAAGTGGAAGAACCATTCGCCGAGTCCTTGCATAATCTGTTGAAGGACCATTCGCCGAGTCCTTCCATAATCTGTTGACATCCAAAAAAGAATACCAGCAATAGACACCAATGCTGGACGCCCATAGGACCCAGTACCCTACTGTAAAGATCAAGACTCTGGCTTTCCTCCCCGGACATGGTCTTTCTGCACCCTGAAACCACTACTGGAGAAAAGAGTCTGCAGAAGAAATAACACCCAAATGCCCAGCAAACTGACCAAAATAATCCCAGATTACCTTCACCCAAACACTGTTGAAAAATAGATGGAACGTGGACTCACAGCTCGACATCCTGCAACAGAGGCAATGAGAGGAAATACTAATCCCTCTTCTTTGAACACTCTCCTCTGATGGAATTGTTCTGAACACACCACAATAGGAAAAATAAATTCAAAGGGATCTCTTTTTACCAAAAAATCTTGCCCCAAGGATCCTAAACAGAAGGCACCAATTGAGTGGAAATAAAATCTTTAATATTGAAAGTACCTGAAGTGGCTCCAGTAAAAACACATCTGTCCTGGTCATTAGACAGCTCAATGTTGCCAAAAAAACTCTTCTAATTAACATCCAAGGTAGTACTGATGAGGAGGGGATAAGCACAAGCTTCCTGGACACCCCCCTGCACCCCCACTGCCCCCTACCTGCACCCCCATTGCCCCCATCTTGGACACCCCCCTGCACCCTAGTACCACCTGAACCCAGCCCTGAACCCAGCCCCCCCACTACCCCCTACACCCAGGTCCCCCCCCCCACCTACACCCCCACTACCCCCCTCCTGGACACCCCCTTGCACCCCCAGTACCACCTGCACCCATCCCTACACCTAGCCCTCACATCCCCCCTACACCCAGCCCCCCAGCCCCCTCGCTACCCCCTACACCCCCCCCCCCCACTGCCCCCCCCCCCCGACCTACACCCCCACTGCCCCCCTCCTAGACACCCCCCTGTTGGGTCGGAAAAACGGGGAAAAGATGGCAAGAGGGGGGGTGAATTGCCTTTTTAAAAAATTGATTAACAAATTAAAAATCAAAGTTGAAATGCAGCGAAAATAAATAAGGCAAGACACAAAATTGATAACGGAGTTCGGCCAAAACCCGGCCTACGTCTCCGCTCCCAACTCAACCGTTGAGAGATTCCTACCGCTTGCTTTTCAATGGTTTTAGCAAGAAACCCACTAGGCTTTGAGGTAGCACTAGGACCTATTACAGCTTGCTTTTGTGGTTTAGCAAGAACCCACTTGCTTTTAATGGTTTAGAAAGAACCCACTAGCCTTTTTAACGGGTGAAGGCTAGCTCACCGACAACTCAAGCCTTTTACAAGGTAAGGCTTGAAGAAACCTCTTCACACCTTAGTGGTGGTGTGAGAACCCAAAGAAAGAGGGATGAGAAAAGGGTTGGGGTTTGTAGGCACAAACCCAAATTTAAAGCTCAAAATAAATATACAATAAAAACCGTATTTTGAGAAGCCTTGGGCGCCTTTGATTGGATGGAGATGTTGAAGGCCGCTTCCAAGCTTCTTTGGAGGTGCTCTTGGATGTGGAATTGGATTGGAGCACGTTGGGTTCCCTTGAGGAAGTCCGCCGGAGGTACGCCAAATGATCAACAATGTGTCCGGTGGCTTGGGTGAAGTTCCGGGGCTTCCTAGGCCTTTATTTATAGGCTAGGAACCTTCAAGTATCCGTTGGAGGGCTTTGGAGCCGTTGGAAAAGGCTTCGGAGCCGTTGGAGCCCAAAAGAGGGTTGACTGGTCAAAGCCAACGGCTAGTTTGACTGGGCTACCGGCTGGCCGGTACAGCTCCACCGGCTGGCCGGTGTGTGCAAAAAGGCATAGGATTCTTGTCCAGGGGCCACCGGCTGACCGGTACATCTCCACCGGCTGGCCGGTGCCTTGGTAGAGAAGAAGAGTCTTGATCCAGGCTCTACCGGTCGACCGGTGAGGAGCCACCGGCTGGACGGTGGCAAGACAGTAGCAAACACTATTTGGGCTGGGTGCCACAGGTCGACCGGTGACAGAGCCACCGGTCGACCGGTGGAACCTGGCAGTGGGCAATGCCTCTGCCAGTTCCACCGGCTGGCCGGTGCTATCACACCGGTTGGCCGGTGGACTGAATTTCAGTCCATTTTGCCAACTTTCTTGGGCCAAACCTTTGGCAATCTCTTGCCTATCATCCACAACAATTAAAACACAATATTAGATAAATAAGAAGGTGATTGTGATCATGAAAATCAAACAACGAGGGGAACGAGATGTACAACAATCTCCCCCTATTTTGATGATCACAATCACCAAAACAATTAAAGAAAAAAACTGAAATTGAAAGGAAATGATAAGCATGATGAAAAGGATTCTCCCCCAATCAATCAAGAAATTTCTCCCCCTTTGTGATTATCAAAATAGCGTGGGGCATAAAACTTGATTGAGGGAAGAGGTTTGAAAAACTAGATATGAGAATTGAAAAATCAATTGAGATTTTTGAAATTGAAATGAAACTTTTGAATCAAAAATTGAATAACAGTTTGAATTGAAAGTTTTGAATCAAAAATTGAATTTTGAAATGAAAATTTTGATACCAAGTGTTGAAATTGAAAGTTGGAATCGAAAATTTTGAAATCACAAAAAAAACTTAAAAGATCCTAACTCCCCCTAAATAAAAACAAAAAGTCACCGGGGAGAGGGATTTTGAAAAGAGACAATTTTGGGCCCGGAGAGACTCGCTAAGAGGGATTTTTCAATCCACACTTGCCTTGTAGCGGGTCTTCTCCTATAGAATTCATCCGAATAAAAAATCGATTTGGGCCTACCGTACCGGGCGTTTTTGCAATTACATTCATATATCATGTGCCCGGGTTTCTTGCAATAGTTACAAAATTTATAACAAGAGCTCCCCCTTACAAAAACAGTTGGAGCATGGGAGGAGGAAGCTATATTGGTGTAGCCTAGCCCTTGGGTGGTTCGGGAAACGCGTTGGGAACCAAGTAAATTGTTCAAATTTTGTTCCCCTTGGGTGAACTTCGCTAGAGTTTCTCTAAGGTCCTTGATGGTTGATTCCAAAGAATCAACATTGGGAAAATTTTGGATTTTTAGGGAGAGTTCCTCCTTCTCTTTAAGAAGTTGTTCTTTTTCGGAGGAGAGTTTTTTGAAATTCTTTTTCAAAGCGACAAATTTTGATGAAAGCTCATGAAAACCATTTTCTAATTGATCTCTAACGTGTTGGAGTTCTTCATATGACAAATGATTGAAAGAATTTGAAGAACTAGAAGACGAGGAAGAAGAGTCGGAAGATGATACCTCATGATTTGCCATTAGGCATTTTTTACCTTGGTCGCTCGAGGAGAAGGAGGAGAATGAAGAGGTGGAGCTATCACTCCATGTTGCCTTTGAATCCTTCTTCTTTTTCTTCTTGGCCCTTTTCTTGTGAGGTGGGCAAACGGGCTTGATCTTTTCGTCGGGTTCTTGCTTTTGATCGGATTTTTGCTTTGGAGCCTCGCTAGTACCTTCATAGGTTAGTTCTAAAAATTTCCAAAGATCGTAAGAAGTAGAGCAAGTAGAAATGCAATTAAAAACATTACGGTCAAGACCACAATGAAGAGCGTTCATGGATTTGCCATCAAGCTCAAAATAAGCAATGTCATTGGGGGTCCATTTAGACTCATCAGGGGAAGTGAGGGTAAAACCATGCATAACAATTCTAAAAATAGGATAGCCAATACTTTTAAGAAATGTGGTCATGCGGGTTTTCCAAAAACTATAATCGGTTCCATCAAAGAATGGAGCACGATCCAAAGAAAAGCCTTCGGGGGATTGAGAGGAAGAAGCGGTAGAAGCCATCAAAAAAAAAATTAGGATCTTTAATTTGAAACCGGTTAGGGAATTATTCAAATACTCCCTCTGATACCAATTGATAGATCGGATCCCTCGGCCCAGCAATATTGTCCGCTCTGGCCCAGTTGCTATCCCAGGCCTCACGGCTTTAAAACGTGTTGCTGAGGGGAAGGTAGGCACGGGAATTTCAAACACCCACCAATCTCCCTCCACAACCGATGTGGGATTGGTTACCGGGGCACAGGCGCCAACAATCCTGGCGGGGGCCCAACAATCCTGGGCCCAGGACACAACACCCCCGGCACCCCCAGTACCACCTGCACCCAGCCCCCCCATCCCCCCTGCACCCAGCCCCCCTCCGTGCACCAAGCCCCCACCCCCTGTGAAACAATGCAAACCAGAATGCAAAAAAAATGGAACCACAATGCATTATTTTCACCAGTTAAAATATAAGCAAAGCTGGCCAAAGTGTTTAAAGAAGTGAAAAGTTATTATCAGAAAAGTCCTAAATAACTTTTTAATGAAAAATAATCACAACCGTTTATCTCTTATTGAAGCTAAAAAAAGTATGATAGAGGATGGAAAAAATATAGCCTTCCTGCCCCCTGCCACCCCCCTTCTAGTCCCCCCTGCCCCCTGCTAGTCCCCCCTGCCACCACCTGCCAGTCCCCCCCCCACCCCCGCCCCCTGCCCCCTGCTAGTCCCCCCCCCCCCACCACCCCCTACCAGTCCCCCCTGCCCCCTGCCACCCGCCCTGCTAGTCCCCCCCCTGCCAGTCCCCCCCTGCCCCCTGCTAGTCCCCCCCTGCCCCCTGCTAGTCCCCCCGCCTTACCACCCCCCTGCCATTCCCCCCTGCTAGTCCCCCCTGCCCCCTGCTAGTCCCCCCTGCCACCCCCTGCCAGTCCCCCTACTAGTCCCCCTGCCATCCCCCCCTGCCCCCTGCCAGCCCCCTGGCCCCTGCTAGTCCCCCTTCCCCCTACTAGGCCCCCTGTCAGTCCCCTACTAGTCCGATCTGATAACCACAACATCTTCAGCACTGCCAGATTCAGGTTTAACAGGTACCAATTCATCAATTCTAACATGTTTAGCAGCATGAGATAAGACAGGAACAGACTGAACTACATCAGATTTACAGACCATGTTTAGCACCCCTCCCCCCTACTGGACACCCCCCTCCCCCTGCCTGGACACCTCTCCCCCTCCCTGGACAGCACCCCCCCCCCCTCCCTAGACAGCACCCCCCCTCCCTCCCCCCTGGACACTGGACTCCCCCTGCATATTTACCCCTACTGGACACTGGACCCTAGCTGGACACTGGACCCATACTCCCCCCCCCCACCCTCTACCAGCCCCCTTATACCCCTGCTGGACACAGGACTCCCCCCTGGAAACTAGTTCTTGGGATGCCCAAATCATATTTACCCCTACTGGACACTGGACTCCCCCTGGACACTGGACTCCCCCTGCATATTTACCCCTGCTAGACACTGGACCCCTGCTGGACACTGGACCCATACTATAGGTTCTTAGTAGGACCACCCCATACTATAGGTTCTTAGTAAAACTTAGGAAACACTTGAAACAAAATTCAGAAGTAGCTATATATGAGTAATCTAGAAAAACATACATATAATCACTCTGGAAAATAAAACAGAATAAACTATAAAATGTTTATAGAAATAAAATAAAACATATTTGAAATTGGAAAACATTACTAGAAAAACTGTTTATCAACTAAACAAACTGCTTGGTGAAATCATGGTCACACATGCTCATCCTCAGATAAAATCTGCTTACATTTCATGTAGTACTGCATTAAACAAACTGTATATCAACTAAACAAACTGCATTAAACACATGTTCTATTATCTATAAAGAATATCATTGATATAGAAAAATGGAACTATTTTTAAAAAATACAATGATATTGTCAATTGAAAAGACAAACTAAAACTAGAAAGCTTGTTCTGTTTTAATTAATTCAACTGCAATAATCAAAAATCACACCCAATCAAACAAAAAATAACAATGTATGTATAAACAGCGAAAAGAAACCTCTGTGGTAGAATAAAAAATGATCATCATCATCCAATGTACAGAACTCTGGTGGGTACGATCAATCATAGAACATCTCATATGCAATAACTAAATATCAGCATCATCTAGTGAACAATTGTTATTGGAATTCATTTACAAAAACTGTAACAGAAATGGTATACATTATTTTCATACCATCATTCTCTTCAACATTATAATCAATCATCTTCATCGTCATCAAAATCAATATTCTTCAAGAAAACAATCAGATACAGAATCAAAGGTTTTCCCTCAAAGTAGTGCTTGGTGAAATCATGGTCACACATGCTCATCCTCAGATAAAATCTACTTGCATTTCATGTAGTATTGTTTCAAAAAAATCTTCTTGCATTTTCAGATAAAATCTTCCCCCTGCACCCAGGCCCCCAGGCCCCCCACTACCCCTGCACCTAGGTCCCCCCTCCCCCCCCACCTACACCCCCATTGTCCACCCCCCCCCCCCACCTACACCCCCACTGCCCCCCTCCTGGACACCCCCCTGCACCCCCACTGCCCCCTACCTACACCCCCACTGCCCCCCTACCTTTCAACTTCTTGTGAACATTCTTGTCTATATTCAGCACAAGAATTTCCTTGTGCCCTTTTCACCTTCATCTCTTGGCAAGAGTCATTTTGACCAGCATGCTCAGGTTTCTCCATTCCTTTTTTAATTTCTCTTCACTCTAGTCCCCTGCCAGTCCCCCGCCAGTCCCCTTCCAGTCCCCCCTGCCCCTGCTAGCCCCCCCCCCCCCCCCCTTCTAGTCCCCCCTGCCCCCTGCCACCCCCCTGTTAGTCCCCCCTTCCACCCCCCTGCCAGTCCCCCCCCCCCCCGCCCCCTGCCCCCTGCTAGTCCCCCCCTACCACCCCCTGCTTGTCCCCCTACCAGCCCCCCTACCCCCTGCTAGTCCCCCCTGCCACCCCCTGCCAGCCCCCCTTGCCCCCTGCCCCCTGCTAGTCCCCCCCTTCCACCCCCTCTATAGGGTTGACTATGCCTTTGGTAATCACTCTCTTCATGGAAGTTGGAAAACCATCTCTTGTTTCACTCTAGTAAAGCACAATTCTGATCACTATCCAATTATTACAACCTTCATTGCTAAGGGGGACAAGCTAACAATTCCCTATATGTTTAATAATTCTTGGACCATCCAATTATTACAACTTTCAGATGCTTTCCCTGAAATTTGGAATTCACTCAACCACTCCATGATTACCTCCTTAGATATTATCCACCAAGGAAAAGAGTAAAATTAAGGATACACTACAACCACATACTGAAGTGGTTGAACCCCTTACACATGAGGAAGGATTTTCTCAATAGGTAGAAGATTTGAAATAATTGAGAGGAATCAATGAATAACTTCTCTGAGGTAGCGTTCCTGCTGGATATATTCTATAAGCATATCCTCAACTCGTACTCCCAACTTGAGCACCTTATCAAAGAGGGTTCTCTACCACAACTAGAATTAAGATGAAACATCTTATCAACATGGGGTACCAATAACCAACATACATGAATCAAGAAATAGAAAATAGAGAGTTCCCAAAATTTTTTACACAACCAGAACATGTCTAGGAGCATCATTACAGACCTCACCCTATAGGTTACACATGACATATACTAATAGGGCTGCCACATTTTACTCTACCTGCTGTTGCACCTATTCATGCTCCTTCTCAGCTAGACATTCCTCAATGGCTCATAAAAACTATTGATTCTCTAGTCGATTGATTAGAATCCATAGAGGTATAGTGGGAATTGGTACAACTATAAAACAAGCCTTACCCTAAAGGGGGTGATCTGAATTTTCCCCACTAAATTTGGGAAACACTACATTTCCAATTTTCAATGGTTTAGGGGACCCAAAGAATAATTTGACCCATTTTGTGTCCCGTTGTGATTCCATGATGGGGACCCCTAAAAAATAAGAAGTAGTGAAACCCAAGATCTTTATACAGAAATTATAGGGACCTACATTTGTAGGGTACACCGGTTCATTGACTCAATCAATTACAGGGTGGGAAGATCTCTATTGGATGTTTCTGTTCCAATTCAGCTTGATTCTATAGAAGAAAACCATACTAAACCTCTCAAACTAAAAATGGTAGGACAATGAGAGGGTTTTATATTTCATTTCGTGGTGAAAGGAGTTGACATACTCCTTAAGCCAACATTTTCCTCAAGAATATTTTTTGTTCATCTATATAGAGAATCTTCATGATGATTTTAACATACCACTCACCCCTATTAAATATATAGGAGTGTTTTGGGATCTTGCCACAATTTCATAAATAAGGGAAGAATTCATAGCATGAACCAAGTCTAAGTCCTATTTAATTCCCCCTTGTTGGACACCCCTCCCCCCTGCTGGACAGCCCCTCCCTCTACCTGGACACCCCCCGGCTGGACAGCCCCTCCCCCTTCCTGGACACCCCTCCTCCCTGTTGGACACCCCTCCCCCCTGCTGGACAGCCCTCCCCCCGCTACTGGATAGCCCCTCCCCCCCCCCTACTGGATAGCACCTCCCCCTACTGGGCAGCCCCTCCCCCTGCCTGGACACCCCCCCCTGCTGGACACCCCTCCCCCCTGCTGGACAGCCCTCCCCCCTGCTGGACAGCCCTCCCCCCCTACTGGATAGCCCCGCCCCCCTGTTGGACAGCCCTCCCCCCTCCCCCCTTCCCCTGCCCCCTACCCCCTCCACCCTGCCCCCCTCCACCCAACCCCCTAGCCTGCACACCCCCCTGCACCCTTCACAACCCCCCCCTGCCCCCCCCCTGCACAGCCCCCCCCTACACCACCCCTGCCCCCCTGCACAGCCCCCCTGCACCCCCCCGGCCCTGCCCCCCTGCACACCCCCCCCCCCTGCACCCCCCCCCCTTCCCCCCCTGCACAGCCCCTTCTGCCCCCCTGCACTGCCCCCCCTGCCCCCTGCACAGCCCCCCTGCACCCCCCTGCCCCCCCTGCACAGCCCCCCCCACCCCCCCCCCCCCCCCCGCACAGCCCCCCTGCCCCCCTCCACCCTGCCTCCTACCCCCCTCCAACTTGACTGTTCTTATTTCCAGCAATTACAGGCAATATAATAAGATCATTTGACTTAAATTGATATATTTACTGACTATCAAAGTGTATATGGGTCATACCTGAAGCAATTGCTGCAGAAATTCCCTACTGAGATGTACCTGAAGAATTTTCAGAGGTCGGCTTAGCACTTGAAGGCAGTGCAGAGGTGTGTTCTAGTTCCCATTTTTTGATGTTTCTGGAAAATCCAAATTGGATGGATTACCCTTTTTATAATTTCTTATTACATTCCATTCATTTTCTAGTGGTTGGACCACTTGTTTCCTAATCACCCTACAATTGGATATGGTATGGCCAATGAGTTTTCAAATATCACAAAAGGGTGGCTTTCTTTTATATTCTACCCAAATTTCTATTTTATAATCTTTGGAAATGAATCTTATTGAGTTGGGAAGGGGGTAGCAAGGTTTACCTCTACTGGACACCCTAGGATAGACCCCCCCCCCCCCACTGGACCCCCTAGACAGCCCATCGACAGACCCCCCCCCCCCCCCCTGCCCCCTGCCCCCCACCTACACACCCCCCCTGCCAGACCCCCCCCCCCCCCAGACCATGGACACCCCCCAGAACCTGCCCCCCCCCCCCCAAGATAGACCTCCCCCCCCAAACCCTGGACACCCTAGGATAGACCCCCCCCATTAGACCCCCTAAACAATCCATGGACAGACCCCCCCCCCCCCCCCAGGACAGACCCCCTAGGACAGACCCCCCCCCCACTGGACCCCCTAGACACCCCATGGACAACACCCCCCCCCCCACTGGACCCCCTAGACCCCCCATGGACAGACCCCCCCCCCCCCCCAAAACCCAGACCCCCCAGGTCAGACCCCCCCCCCCCAAACCCAGACCCCCCAGGTCAGACCCCCCCCCCCCCCCCCACAAAATATCATTTTTTTTATACAGAGCATAAGGACAAACATATGTTATGTCATACATTTCAGTTCACAGAACCTAAGTTTGCAGACCACTGAGAACAACATAGAACATACATTTCTTGGCACATATTATTTGCGAAATAAGTGGAAGGAATACAAGTTGAAGATATATAGAAGGTGTGCTGAAGGATGATATAAACAGAGGACACGCATTTTGTTAGGAATAAAATTGAGAGAGGAGAAAAACAAGAAGGTACAATGGTAAGTTTCTGTATTGAGGGAAAGCAGTACAGAGAGAGAGAGAGTTACAGTTTGGGGGAGAAGAGGAAGAAGGGGAAGAACCATTCACCGAGTCCTTGCAATATCTATTGAAGGACCATTCGCCGAGTCCTTCCATAATCTGTTGAAGTCCAAAAAAGAATACCAGCAATAGACACCACTGCTGGACGCCCATAGGACCCAGCACCCTACTGTAAAGATCAAGACTCTGGCTTTCCTCCCCGGACATGGTCTTTCTGCACCCTGAAACCACTACTGGAGAAAAGAGTCTGCAGAAGAAATAACACCCAAATGCCCAGAAAACTGACCAAAATAATCCCAGATTACCTTCACCCAAACACTGTTGAAAAATAGATGGAACGTGGACTCCACAGCTCGACATCCTGCAATAGAGGCAATGAGAGGAAAGGACTAATCCCTCTTCCTTTGAACACTCTCCTCTGATGGAATTGTTCTGAACAACACCACAATAGGAAAAATAAATTCAAAGGGATCTCTTTTTACCAAAAAATCTTGCCCCCAAGGATCCTGAACAGAAGGCACCAATTGAGTGGAAATAAAATCTTTAATATTGAAAGTACCTGAAGTGGATCCAGTAAAAACACATCTGTCCTGGTCATTAGGACAGCTCAATGTTTCCAAAAAAAACTCTTCTGATTAACATCCAAGGTAGTATTGATGAGGAGGGGGATAAGCACAAGCTTCCTGGACACCCCCATGCACCCCCACTGCCCCCTACCTGCACCCCCATTTCCCCCATCTTGGGACACCCCCCCTGCACCCTAGTACCACCTGAACCCAGCCTTGAACCCATCCCCCCCCACTACCCCCTACACCCAGGTCCCCCCCCCCCCCACCTACACCCCCACTGCCCCCCTCCTGGACACCCCCTTGCACCCCCAGTACCACCTGCACCCATCCCCTACACCTAGCCCTCACATCCCCCCTACACCCAGCCCCCCCAGCCCCCTCGCTACCCCTACACCCAGCCCCCCCCCCCACTGCCCCCCCCCCACCTGCACCCCCCACTGTC
This sequence comes from Viscum album, assembly GCA_963277665.1. NCBI lineage: Eukaryota > Viridiplantae > Streptophyta > Magnoliopsida > Santalales > Viscaceae > Viscum > Viscum album. The sequence goes on from OY728133.1 coordinate 1,680,735,545, forward strand.
CCACCCCCCCCCCCCCCCCCGACCTACACCCCCACTGCCCCCCTCCTAGACACCCCCCCGGCACCCCCAGTACCACCTGCACCCAGCCCCCCCATCCCCCCTACACCCAGCCCCCCTCCGTGCCACCAAGCCCCCCACCCCCTGTGAAACCCACTGTGAAACAATGCAAACCAGAATGCAAAAAAAAATGGAACCACAATGCATTATTTTCACCAGTTAAAATATAAGCAAAGCTGGCCAAAGTGTTTAAAGAAGTGAAAAGTTATTATCAGAAAAAGTCCCTAAATAACTTTTTAATGAAAAATCATCACAATCGTTTATCTCTTATTGAAGCTAAAAAAAAGTATGATAGATGATGGAAAAAAATATAGCCTTCAATGCCCCCTGCCATCCCCCCTGCTAGTCCCCCCCTGCCCCTGCTAGTCCCCCCTGCCACCCCCCTGCCAGTCCCCCCCCCCCACCCCCGCCCCCTGCCCCCTGCTAGTCCCCCCCCCCCCCACCACCCCCTACCAGTCCCCCCCTGCCCCCTGCCACCCGCCCTGCCAGTCCCCCCCCTGCCCCCCTGCTAGTCCCCCCCTGCCCCCTGCTAGTCCCCCCGCCCTGCCACCCCCCTGCCATTCCCCGCTGCTAGTCCCCCCCTGCCCCCTGCTAGTCCCCCCCTGCCACCCCCTGCCAGTCCCCCCTACTAGTCCCCCTGCCAGCCCCCCCTGCCCCCTGCCAGCCCCCCTGGCCCCTGCTAGTCCCCCTTCCCCCTACTAGGCCCCCTGTCAGTCCCCTGCTAGTCCCCCTACCCCCTGATCTGATAACCGTGTTTATCTGATCTGATAACCACAACATCTTCAGCACTGCCAGATTCAGGTTTAACAGGTACCAATTCATCAATTCTAACATGTTTAGCAGCATGAGATAAGACAGGAATAGACTGAACTACATCAGATTTACAGACCATGTTTAGCACCCCTCCCCCCTACTGGACACCCCCCTCCCCCCTTCCTGGACACCTCTCCCCCCTCCCTGGACAGCACCCCCCCTCCCTAGACAGCACCCCCCCTCCCTCCCCCCTGGACACTGGACTCCCCCTGCATATTTACCCCTACTGGACACTGGACCCTAGCTGGACACTGGACCCATACTCCCCCCCCACCCTCTACCAGCCCCCTTGTACCCCTGCTGGACACAGGACTCCCCCCTGGAAACTAGTTCTTGGGATGCCCAAATCATATTTACCCCTACTGGACACTGGACTCCCCCTGGACACTGGACTCCCCCTACATATTTACCCCTGCTAGACACTGGACCCCTGCTGGACACTGGACCCATACTATAGGTTCTTAGTAGGACCACCCCATACTATAGGTTCTTAGTAGGACTTAGGAAACACTTGAAACAAAATTCAGAAGTAGCTATATATGAGTAATCTAGAAAAACATACATATAATCAGTCTGGAAAATAAAACAGAATAAACTATAAAATGTTTATGAAAATAAAATAAAAAAAATTTGAAACTGGAAAACATTACTAGAAAAACTGTTTATCAACTAAACAAACTGCTTGGTGAAATCATGGTCACACATGCTCATCCTCATATAAAATCTGCTTACATTTCATGTAGTACTGCATTAAACAAACTTTATATCAACTAAACAAACTGCATTAAACACATGTTCTCTTATCTATAAATAATATCATTGATATAGAAAAATGGAACTATTGTTAAAAAATACAATGATATTGTCAATTGAAAAGACAAACTAAAACTAGAAAGCTTGTTCTGTTTTAATTAATTCAACTGCAACAATCAAAAATCACACCCAATCAAACAAAAACTAACAATGTATGTATAAACAGCGAAAAGAAACCTCTGTGGTAGAATAAAAAATGATCATCATCATCCAATGTACAGAACTCTGGTGGGTACGATCAATCATAGAACATCTCATCTGCAATAACTAAAGATCAGCATCATCTAGTGAACAATTGTTATTGGAATTCATTTACAAAAACTGTAACAGAAATGGTATACATTATTTTCATACCATCATTCTCTTAGACATTATAATCAATCATCTTCATCGTCATAAAAATCAATATTCTGTAAGAAAACAATCAGAAACAGAATCAAAGGTTTTCCCTCAAAGCAGTGCTTGGTGAAATCATGGTCACACATGCTCGTCCTCAGATAAAATCTACTTTCATTTCATGTAGTACTGTTTCAAAAAAATCTTCTTGCATTTTCAGATAAAATCTTCCCCCTGCACCCAGGCCCCCAGGCCCCCCACTACCCCTGCACCCAGGTCCCCCTCCCCCCCACCTACACCCCCATTGTCCACCCCCCCCCCCACCTACACCCCCACTGCCCCCCTCCTAGACACCCCCCTGCACCCCCACTGCCCCCCTACCTACACCCCCACTGCCCCCCTACCTTTCAACTTCTTGTGAACATTCTTGTCTATCTTCAGCACAAGAATTTCCTTCTGCCCTTTTCACCTTCATCTCTTGGCAAGAGTCATTTTGACCAGCATGCTCAGGTTTCTCCATTCCTTTTTTTAATTTCTCTTCACTCTAGTCCCCTGCCAGTCCCCCTCCAGTCCCCTGCCAGTCCCCCCTTCCCCTGCTAGCCCCCCCCCCCCTTCTAGTCCCCCCAGCCAGTCCCCCCTACCCCCTGCCACCCCCTGTTAGTCCCCACTTCCACCCCCTGCCAGTCCCCCCCCCCCCCCGCCCCCTGCCCCCTGCTAGTCCCCCCTACCACCCCCCTTCTTTTCCCCCTACCAGCCCCCCCTACCCCCTGCTAGTCCCCCCTACCACCCCCCTGCCAGCCCCCCTTGCCCCCTGCCCCTGCTAGTCCCCCCCTGCCACCCCCTCTATAGGGTTGACTGTGCCTTTGGTAATCACTCTCTTCATGGAAGTTGGAAAACCATCTCTTGTTTCACTCTAGTAAAGCACAATTCTGATCACTATCCAATTCTTACAACCTTCATTCCTAAGGGGGACAAGATAACAATTCCCTATATGTTTAATAATTCTTGGACCATCCAATTATTACAACTTTCAGATGCTTTCCCTGAAATTTGGAATTCACTCAACCACTCCATGATTACCTCCTTAGATATTATCCACCAAGGAAAAAGAGTAAAATTAAGGATACACTACAACCACATACTGAAGTGGTTGAACCCCTTACACATGAGGAAGGATTTTCTCAATAGGTAGAAGATTTGAAATAATTGAGAAGAATCAATGAATAACTTCTCTGAGGTAGCGTTCCTGCTGGATATATTCTATAAGCATATCCTCAACTCGTACTCCCAACTTGAGAACCTTAACAAAGAGGGTTCTCTACCACAACTAGAATTAAGATGAAACATCTTATCAACATGGGGTACCAACAACCAACATACATGAATCAAGAAATAGAAAATAGAGAGTTCCCAAAAAATTTTACACAACCAGAACATGTCTAGGAGCATCATTACAGACCTCACCCTATAGGTTACACATGACATATACTAATAGGGCTGCCACATTTTACTCTACCTGCTGTTGCACCTATTCATGCTCCTTCTCAGCTAGACATTCCTCAATGGCTCATAAAAACTATTGATTCTCTAATGGATTGATTAGAATCCATAGAGGTATAGTGGGAATTGGTACAACTATAAAACAAGCCTTACCCTAAAGGGGGTGATCTGAATTTTCCCCACTAAATTTGGGAAACACTACATTTCCAATTTTCAATGGTTTAGGGGACCCAAAGAATAATTTGACCCATTTTGTGTCCCGTTGTGATTCCATGATGGGGACCCCTAAAAAATAAGAAGTAGTGAAACCCAAGATCTTTATACAGAAATTATAGGGACCTACATTTGTAGGGTACACCGGTTCATCGACTCAATAAATTACAGGGTGGGAAGATCTCTATTGGATGTTTCTATTCCAATTCAGCTTGATTCTATAGAAGAAAACCATACTAAACCTCTCAAACTAAAAATGGTAGGACAATGAGAGGGTTTTATATTTCATTTCGTGGTGAAAGGAGTTGACATACTCCCTAAGCCAACATTTTCCTCCAGAATATTTTTTGTTCATCTATATATAGAATCTTCATGATGATTTTAACATACCACTCACCCCTATTAAATATATAGGAGTGTTTTGGGATCTTGCCACAATTTCATAAATAAGGGAAGAATTCATAGAATGAACCAAGTCTAAGTCCTATTTAATTCCCCCTTGTTGGACACCCCTCCCCCCTGCTGGACAGCCCCTCCCCCTACCTGGACACCCCCCTGCTGGATAGCCCCTCCCCCTTCCTGGACACCCCTCCCCCCTGTTGGACACCCCTCCCCCCTGCTGGACAGCCCTCCCCAGCTGCTGGATAGCCCCTCCCCCCTACTGGATAGCACCTCCCCCCTACTGGGAAGCCCCTCCCCCTGCCTGGACACCCCCCCTACTGGACACCCCTCCCCCCTACTGGACAGCCCTCCCCCCTGCTGGACAGCCCTCCCCCCCCCTACTGGATAGCCCCGCCCCCCTGCTGGACAGCCCTCCCCCCTGATGGACAGCCCCTCCCCCCTGCCGGACACCCCTCCCCCCTGCCGGACACCCCTCCCCCCTGCTGGACAGCCCTCCCCCCCTGTTGGACAGCCTCGCCCCCTACCTAGACACCCCTCCCCCTGCTGGACACCCCCCTGCTGGACAGCCCTCCCCCTGCTGGACAGCCCCCCCCCTGTTGGACAGCCCCTTCCCCCTGCCGGACGCCCCTCCCCCATGCTGGACACCCCTCCCCCCTGCTGGACAGCCCTCCCCCCTGCTGGACAGCCCCTCCCCCTTCCTGGACACCCCTCCCCCCAGCCGGACACCCCTCCCCCCTGCCGGACACCCCTCCCCCCTACCGGACACACCTCCCCCTGCTGGACACCCCTCCCCCTGCCGGACACCCCTCCCCCTGCCTGGACAGCCCCTCCCCCCTGTCGGACACCCCTCCCCCTGCTGGACACCCTTCCCCCTTCCTGGATAGCTCTATTGGTACTCACACAATTTTTGGGAAATTTTTTCAGTAATGGGGAACTCAATTTGGTTGGATATACATACCGATAATCCAAGGTTTGGACACTATGTGATAACCCATGTGAATGTGGACATGTATATAATGATTCTAGAAGAAGTAGTCTTAACTAATTAGATGAATGTATAGACTTTCTGATCCAATACGAAAGGAAACCATAGTTCTACATGAATTATATGTTTTTTCCATCATTCTCCAGAATGTAATAGGGACAAGGAGTGTTCTTTTTACAATATGAAGGGGAATGATGTCTCTAACTATGAAAGTTGGAAGGGTAAGATGAATATTCCAATATATGACTTGGAGAGAAAATAAACTACTGTCCCTTATAATGTGGATAAGATAGGGGTTATATCAGTGTAGAAGGATACTGGGAAAACTACAGACTTAATAACTTCAACATCACCTTAGGATGGTCCTTCTAATGGAAAAACATGGATTATTCTCAGTGTGTTATATTTACTCTAGAGGGCCCACCCCCGGAAAAATCCTTGAATGAGGAAAATGTACCCCTTCCTGATAGAGAGATAAACATTGGATAGAACATCCAGTTCGAGGGGCATGTATTTTGGGGGCACCTTTCCCTGATGTTTTGTACAAATCCAAGGGACTGTAGGTATTTGCAACTTTGTACGAAAGCCTAATGTAAATACTCACGAATGGAAAAATAGTCAGAAAGTCAATGCGGACCTCTATACAAATGTAGCTGGTCTTGAAGAGAGTAATTCAAATGAGGCAACATTTGATGGCATGCCTACATAGAGGTGTTGCTTTTAGGACGCTTTACCTAACCTGATTGCATCTCATGGTTCTCAAGTGGTGAAAAATGGGGAAAAAATCTTGCAGGTTCCTACCTATCATTAATTGATGATGACAAATTCTGAGGGACCCCTCATGCATGTTTCATACAGAGATATCTAGGAACAATCCAGGAAGGAAACCTCACCAGGTTCGCTAAATATGAGTACACCCAAGGATCATCAAAATAAGTTGGAGCAGAACACCTTACCTACTAAAAATAATGATCAGTATGGGGTTTCACGAAAGTACCTGCTGCAATGATTACTAAGAATAAGGCCTCCATAGATTCACACTCTTATCCTAGATAGTATATGAATAAATTTACACACTTAAGTCATGTATTATGGTCTGATGATGATGAGGAAATTTCAATCAGTTATAAGGTTATCATCACCTCCAATATGGTAAATGAAGATGAATATCCAAAATCTAAATACATGTATGATAAAGCCAGGTAAAATTAGTATATATATTCCAAATTTCAATGCCCACCAAACTACTTATATACTTCAAAATTCAGGAAATAAATGTATACAGGTATTGAAAGAGTGGATTGACAAAACAATACTAGGCACATAAAGAAGAATGGGTTATATGTACCAGAGCAGAGCCCTAGAAGTTTACGCCTTCGTATGCTGACCATGGCTAATTCCAATATCCCTAAAGCCATAAGCCAAAGATCAATTTACAAATATTACAAAAAAAATAACAGGAAAAGTAAAAAGATACATAAAATTCAAGATTTCTACAACTGAATGTACCAAAAAAGAGTTTAGTGTTAGTTTAAAAGATTCAGCAGGATAAAAGGTGGTGACTATCCAGTTCTTCCTTTTAGCTTCCATTGGCTATAGTAAAATGAAAATTGAAGCACAACTGCAAGAAATGGACGAAGAAAACATATAAAATTTACTTCCATATCAAGCATCTAAGGCGGCGCTAGTTAATCTGAAAGTTAGTTCCACAAGAAACCAGAATCAACAAAAAATAGTACCGGGACAAAAACAGCTTTCAATTTTAGTCTGATCTCATGGGGATCAAGATACGTTAAAAGAATAGTCAATCGTGCATCCGATCAAATAGCTGCGACCTAAAAACATATCTACAGCTCCAGAGAGATCAGAATAGAGATGGCGAGAACAGAACAAACCGCGATCACGATATTGGGCATAAAAGTGGATAAGAAAACTGGAGAGACCAAACCAGAATGCCAAACCTACTAAAATTGGAATCACAAGATAGAAATGGGCTTCCCATAGCCTCACGTATCAAGAATCGGGAACCATTCTCCATGTGCTATATGCCAATCAACCCCTACCAACCCACCGCCCATGGTGGAGAGCGGCAACGCCGAGAAAAATCCCAAACCGCAACACGCGGGAGCAGCGCGCAGGGGGCGAGAATCAAAGGTCACCCTCACGAACAGAATGCAGAAATAAAGGGGGGAAACATCACCGGGATCGTCAAACATGAACCTAAATGTCAACGTTCATCCCTGGAAAAGGGGGAAGGAGAAAATGAACCCGATGGGAAAGAGAGGCGTCAGGGAGGAGGTGTCGGGGAGGAGGGTGCGGCGAGGAGGAGGGAGCGGTGAGGAGGGTGTGGCGTGGAGGAGGTGTCGGGGAGGAGGGTGCGGCGAGGAGGCGTTGGGAGGAGGAGGGTGCGGCGAGGAGGAGGAATTGCGAGGGGGAGGAGAAGGAGCCCGATGGGTTTGGGAAAAATAAACGGGGCTCATGGATTTAGCCACGGATGAAAAAATTAACCGTGGCAGTATAAAAGATATAGCCACAGACCTATAAAACTGTGGCTATAGGTTTGTGGCTATAGCCCAGATTTGTAGTAGTGGGACTTGATAATATTGTGGGAGACTTAATAAAATTAATTTATTATTTATCATAAAATTTAATCAAGAAATTACTAATGATATGCTCTTTTAATTATAGAATAAAAATGACAATCTCTTCAACCACACTATCCCTACAATCAATTCTGGATAAAGAAAACATCTTCACTGGCAGTAACTTCCAAGAATGGTTTAGATGCTTTTAGGTTATCCTACATCATGAACAGAAGTCTTATGTGTTGGAGTCAGCATTACCTAATCTTTCTTCCAAAGAGGCGAGTGATGAGGATTATCTAGTCTATGATAAACATATGAATGACGCAGTCGATGTTCAATGTTTGATGCTATCATCAATGTCTAGTGTGCTCATGAAATCTCATGAAAACATGGATTCTTATAGCATTCTCGAGCACCTATGTGGTCTTTACCAGGAGAGATCAAGATAGGGAAGGTTTGAGATCTCCAAGGAACTCTTTCAGAGTAAGCTTGGAGAGGGTTCCCCAATCGGGCCTCATGTAGTCAAGCTCATTGGATACATTCAGAACCTGGAGGTTCTAGGGTTTAAACCCCCTAAAAAACTGGGCACCAATCTCATTATCGCATCACTCCCTCAAAGCTTCTCTATATTTTTTGTTAATTTTAACATGATCAACATTGAGAAGTATCTATCTAATCTTCTTATCCTCATTCTCCAAGTGGAAAAAGATATAAAGCGTGAAAAGTCTTCTATCCTTATGGTGAATAAGAGGAAGGGGAAGGCAAATTGATTTAAGGCCAAAACTTCTTCACGCCCTTCCAAGAAAAATAAGATCAAAGGGGAGGCAAGCGAATATGAGTTTTTTGTTTTGCATGTGGCAAGAAGGGTCACTGAAAGAAAAATTGCACCCAGCCTAAGAATCATGGGGAAGCTTCAGGTGCGTTTGTTATCAAATGCAATCTATCTATTTCTAGAAATTTTTTATTAGATATAGCTTTTGGTGCTCACATATATATCCAAATACATGAACCAAGTAGATTCAGGAAGATTGACCAAGGGGAGGTAGATCGATGAGCAGCCAATGGAGCCAAACATGTTGTTGTAGCTCCCAATGACTACCACCTCACATTGCCAACTAGGATGATCTTGGTGTTAAAGGGTTGTTATTATGTGTTGTCTATTACTAAAAATATTATTTCTTTATCTAGATTAGATATAGATGGATTTTGTTTCAATTTTGGAAATGAATGTTTCTTCTTTTTCAAAGATAACATTTGTTTTTGTAGGGAACATTTATACAACAGTCTTTACATGTTAGATTACACAAACCAAGTAATGGAAATCGATAACAAAGATACTTCACATGACTCATACCACACCCAACTTTGGCATCACCAGCTAGATCATGTAAATGAGAAATGCTTGAAGAAGTTACATCAAGATGGATATTTAGATTCTTTCAAACTAAAACCACTTGGAATATTTCATGCATGTTTACAAGGAAAAATGATCAAAGCCCCATTTAGTGGGAAAGGTGAAAGGGCTAAAGAGCTTCTTTAATTGGTTCATACCGATGTGTGTGGGCCATTTCTAGTTGAATAAAGGTGAGGGTACTCATACTTCATAACTTTTACTAATGATTTTAGTAGGTATTAATATATCTATATAATGAGGTATAAGTCAGATTCTTTTGATAAGTTCAAAGAATACAAGAATGAAGTTGAGAATCATCTTTGTAAGAAGATTAAGAAACTTCACTTATACCAAGGTGGATAATATCTTAATCAAGGCTTCATTGATTACTTAGGGGATTTTCGGATCCTATCACAACTCACTCCTCCTTACACGCCCCAGTGGAATGGTGTGAGCGAAAGGAGGAACCACATCTTGTTGGACATGGTGAGATCAATGATGAGTCAACCGAGTCTTCCATTATCCTTTTGGGGATATATGTTACAAACAGTAGCGCACATACTGAACCAAGTACCAACTAAATCGATAAATGGTATTCTATACAAGTTTTGGAGTGAAAAAAAAGCCATGTTATCGAATTTATATGTGTGGGGAAGTGATGTGTTTGTTAAGGACTATTTAGGTAATAAACTTGCACCTCAAGGCACAAAGTGTACCTTTATAGGATACCCCAAGGAAAAACAGAGATATTACATATACAACCCCTCAGACAAAAAGGTTATAGTGGAAAGACACACCATATTCCTTGAGATGGAGCACATCTCTAAATGAGATAGTGGGAGTGACATAGAATTCAATGAAGTCGAGACTCAAGGTACACAAGAGTTGGTACAAGAATAGATTCCACCAAGCCCTATGGAAGAAAGAACTGCTTGAGAGACACAAGAACTGTGTATGAGTACAAGAGAGGTTAGAGAACCAGAACGGTATGATTTTCTAGTTACTGAGGAAGGTGACTCATTATTGTTGATAATAATGATCCTCTAACCTATAAGGAAGCAGTAAGTGGCATAGATGTTACCAAGTGTGAAGAAGCCATGAATTCTGAAATGGATTCCATACACCAAAACCAAGTCTGGATTTTGGTAGATCCTCCATTTGATGTAAATAATGTTGGTTGCAAATGGGTATTCAAGAAGAAACTGGACATGGAAGGAAAAGTCAGTACCTATAAGGCATGATATGTTGCAAAAGGGTTCAAGTAGTGTCAATTAATTGACTACAACAAAACCTTTTCACCAGTTGAAATGCTGGAATCCTACAGAATTCTATTGGCCATTGCTACATACCATGACTATGAGATTTGGAAAATGGATGTAAAAATAGCCTTCCTTAACGAGAACCTTCGGGGAGATGTCAACATGACACAACCTGAAGGGTTTATGACTCCAAAGGATGACAATAAGGTATTAAAGTTGTAGAAATATATTTATGGATTAATGAAAGAATCCAGGTCATGGAACATTTGTTTTGATGAATCCATAATGAAATTTTGTTTTATCAAGAATGAATGTGGTCCTTGTGTCTACAAAAGGTTTAGTGGGAGTGCAGTCATTTTCCTAATATTATATGTTGATGACATATTACTTATTGGAAACGAGATACCAGTCTTACAATCTGTTAAGGTATGGTTGAATAAATGCTTCTCCATGAAGAACTTGGGTGAGGCAACATATATTATTGGGATCAAGATCCATCATGATAGATCCAAGATATTGAAGGGCCTAAGTTAAAGTACATACATTGATAAGATACCGAATAGATTCAGTATGGAACAATACAAAAGGGTATTGTTTCCAGCATCACATGGAATTCATCTTTTCAAGAAAATGTGTCCTCAAACACATGAGGAAAGAAAGATAATGGCAAGGACTCTATGCACATCATTTATTAGGTTAATCATGTATTCCATGCTATGTACTAGGCTAGATGTCGCCTATGCATTGAGTGTGGTAGGCAGATATCAAGTTGACCCAAGTGACCCCCCTTGGATGGCAGTCAAGACTATCCTAAAGTATTTGAGGTGTACAAAGGATATATTACTATTTTATGGAAAATATGAGGAACTAGTCATCATAGGATATTCATATACTAGTTTCTAGAATGATCAAGATGACATGAAGTCACAAAAGGGATACAAATTCACTTTGAATTGAGGTACGGTGAGCTGGAAGATCTCAAAGAAGAGTGTGGTCGCAGATTCTACAGCAGAGTCTGAGTATATCACAACTTCTAAGGCAGTTAAAGAAGTAGTTTAGATGTGAAGCTTTATCCAAGAGCTGGATGTGATACCTAGCAGTAAATATCTCATCATACTATACGATGATAAAACTGTAGGGGTGGCTCTCGCAAAATCTCCAAGGTCACATCAGCATACGAAGCACATACTTTGGAAGTATCATCTCTTGAGGGATTTTTCTCAAAGAGGTGAAGTCTTAGTGATCATTATTTCCATGGAGACAACGTGGCAGACCCCTTAACTAAATCCTTGACTCAGTAGAAACATGATCATCATGTGAGGTCTAGCAGAATGAAAGTTGTAGGTAGTTGGCTCTAGTCCAAGTGGGAGTTTGTAAGAGTTGGTGTCCTAAAACCAACTAGTTGTAATTTGGTTACATGTATATTTCATGTATATAAATATTAAACATCTTATTATATATTTTTCATTTTTCTGTATGACTATGATTTAATAATTTCATAGAGTATTTGTTGTATTGATAAGGTTGTGGAAGTTCCCCACTATGATGAGAAACTTGAAATGATATAAAAATATTCTTAAATATAGTTATGAAGTTGGATGACATATTGTGATGGGACACATGGCATACAGACTTTTAGGTGTGAGTACTCATAAGCAGATGAGACTTCCTCTCATGGAGTTCTCATTTGGTAATCTCCAAGATAGAAGATTATGATAACAGACCCGCTAGTAGGAATTATGCATGTTTTGGTATCATCGGATATTCCTATCAGTAAGTGTGTGTAATGATCCTTTAACTTTAAGATTATCATTAATGTGTTTTATGACTCGTGCACTTTGATTTACTGACAAAAACCATCACGGCGACAGTTGGAAGGAAGTAGGGTACGTTGGGTGCATCACAAGTGGCATGCTATTAATAGATAAGTCAAGGAAGAATTCGTACCTTCCATTTATGGATGTTGATATCTTGTCCCTTTGATTGAAATAGATCTTTCGTGTGAAATTCCATGGCCATGGTGTAACGATGAGTTTATTTCAGGTAGTCAAAGAACCGCCTATCAAACATAAAAGTTGATGACACTATCATGAAACCTGCTTGATGAGATATTGCAACAAAGGGATTATATTACATAGTGAGTGTTCTTATGTTGATGTCGTTGTTGAGACTTTAAGTTATTTCTCTTGGGTTCCTTGACCCATTTCTAGACAGTGCTCTTGGAGTTTAGGCAATCCCACTTAATTCCAATAAGAAAGAATCCTAGAGGGTCACACACTAAGTGTTTCTGGTGGTCTCAGTTAAATTCTATTTGAATTTAATTAATAAATATTATTCTCAATACAGTGGAATAATTTTATTCAAGATTAAAATGATTGCATAAATTAAATAAATATTTATTCACCATATTCTGGGTAAAATATATTTATTTATTTTATTTAACATTTAATAAATATTTATTTACTAGTTTATAAATAAAATATTTATTTAAGATAATAAATTATTTATTTATTTATATGGGTGTTCAATAAATAGAAGTGGAGATCGATCAAACCAAGGCTAGTATGATAGTAAAATAATTATTTTCAAGATTATAAATAATTATTTAACTAGTTGTCACAAATTAAAATAACACTGCTATTATTTTATGACACGGAATTTTATTTATAATTTCATTTTTGCGCAAGTTGGCACACCATAAATAATGATATGGTATTATTATTAATATCATGGGTTTTCTCTAAGGTTGTGAATGTATTTAATTACTATTATGCAATTAAATATTGTAACTGAAGCTCTATGTCAATAAAAAGACACATATGTTTATTATGTCATGTACCGAACCACACACCCAATGAACAGATAATTGTTAAGATAAACAATCACTCTCTTGAATCCTCTTTCCTCCCCTCTCAATAACAAGATATGTTCTTCAAGGCTGAAGAACAAGTGATCAAGAATGATCAACACAAGGCACTCGCTTCACCGTGCGAGCACCCGAAGAATGAGTGGTATCGATCAGAGGCCATAGGAGCACGTGTGGATCATTGCTAGAGGGATTTGAGTTTGGATCCTTGCAAGCACAATAAGATAATCCATAAGGGTCATTGTGGATGTTCAATATCATCAATTAAGAAAATATCAAAGACCCAGGTATTCATTTCTTTATGAAATTAATTAAATTAATTATAAACATGATGTGAAAGATCGTCTCTAAAGGTTTTGGGCCTCTTCCTTATTTATCTAAATCATTGATTCTATTATGTAGAAATTGAAGGTCATCCCCATATTTATCCTAGAATAATCATTGATCATGATAAAATTAAAGATGGGTACCGGCCTAACTACGCTTCCTCTGCACCGGGAACCTTCACCCTGGATGTAGTGGTCTTCCTTTGTATCAAACTGTGGTGTTTCTTTTCCTTCAGTTGTAAGAATGTTTTTGTCGAACCTCTTTGAAACCTTTGTTTTTTTGGAAGTTTTTTTGGTAAAATTATGGTTTGTGTGTTATTTTTTGGGAATTTCTGAATCCTGACTATGTGAAAGGAGATGCTTCAATCATCAGAGCTCCATCCATAGGTTCTGGAGTGAAGTTTTCGCATAGTTAGAAGAACCCTAACGGTGAAAAAGGGACTTTGTTTAATATTTTTTCTTTAGTGTATCATGGTTTGTGTTATTCTGAGGGTGTGATGTTGTTGATATAGTGATGGTGATTTTTGTGATGATCTGTCAGTTGGTTCGTTCCCTCCCCCCCCCCCCCCCCCCTCGTGGTTGGGCTTTTGGTCTGTGTGGGAAGTTTTCATGTTCTATTAATCTCATTAGTTCTTATGGTGGGGAGACCCACAGTTGGTCTCACAGAGTTAAACCTGAAGTAATTTAGTGTTAGCACAATTCTTATGGTGGGGAATCCATTCAGGCCTCCCCGTGTTTGTGTCAGAGTTTTGTTCTGGGTATCGTTTTGGGTGGTGGGTGGTCTCGTACGGAACCTCCCAATTTTAAGTTCTTCCTCTTGAGTAAACGTTGGGATTGGAGTACACCCAACAGTTATGTTGGACTAATATTATGGGAATAAGTGTCTAAGGTGGTTTAAGTTCGTTTGTTCCTTGGTTGAGATGGATGGTCTAGGTTCTATTTGGTAGTGGTTAAGGTGTTTTTGTTTTGAGGATGAGTTGTAACTCATGGGATTTTAGTGTCTAATTGGATCGATGAATTGGAGGCACTTAAACTTTTGGAGGTGGGTGGCACTTAATAAGTTTTATCTTTGGGTCTAGATCTTGTTGTTCCTTTCTGGAAGTGAAAATCATTATGGTGGGGAGAATTTTCACACCTCAACCTATCTAATTATTTTATTTTATTATTTCATTGGATTTTAAAAAAAATTGTGTTGAGGTTTGGGTTGAATCCCGAACAAAACTTTTGATTTATGTCAAAAAGTGCGTGTTTTTTAGTTGAAACCACTAGACGCATGGGCGAAACACATTTTCAAAACCCTGTGTGTCTTCGCCTAGGCAATTGCGCGATCTTTATGTCTTCAAAAAATTAAAATGGGTAAATTTTTTAATTTATTGTGTTGTTTAAAATTTTTATTGTTGTTAATACTTTTATTATTATTATTAAGATGAAATGAATATTTTTATCATTTTTATTTTTATTGTTATGATTATTATTATTCTTGTTATTGTTTTCGTTGTTGTTATTATTGTTGTTATTGTTTTTGTTTTTGTTTTTGTTCTTATTATTATTATTATTATTATTATTATTATTTTAGGTTGGTGCATGGGCACCGCATGGCTAGCGGAAGTCATGCAGTCATCCCGGGTACCATACAGTTATAGTATTTGAATCGATCAAATAAAATAAATTGAATGAGTTGAAAAATTAAAATTGAGTTAAATAAATATTTTCCAGTAATAATGATAAGACTATTTTGTTGTGGATAATAATATTATATTATTATTATTAAATAAATTGTTTTTATTGAGATTATTATTTTTATCATCATTATATTATTGTTAAATTTGTTCTTATTATTATCATGTGTGTTATTATTATTAATAAGAAAATTATTTATTATCATTATAACTATTTTGATTATTATTATTATTTTATTAGGGTTTTTTATCTATTTTATTTTTATTTTTATCTTTTTTCTCTCTTTCATTCTAACCCTAATCTCCTCACATGGCCTCCACCTTTCTTCTCTACCTCTCCCCATACACCACCACCCCATGCTTCCCTTGTGACTCCCTAGCATGTCGCACCCCTCCTCTTTCCCTCGTTCCGGTGTAGCGCCCTCTATCCACCCCACACTCGCAGTCCGCGCTCCCACCCGCCGCCCCACACCCGATGTTTGTGTGCCTTCTGGCCTCTAACACGCCTCCTACCATCGACCATCATTTACGCACCCTATGGCCGCTTGTACCACTTCATTCGTGACACCCCTAGCCCCTTTCCCTACTCTGATCGACCAATGACACCCCCTTCTCTCACTGCCCGGCATGCTGCCCTAAATTGCGGCCGACCACCATTTCTTCGGCTAGTCTGCGGCCTCGGGTAACCCATGGCCTTCTCTCCTATGGCTATACAGCATTTTCCGGCAATGCTCACCCTAACCTTTCAGGTTTAATTAAGCTTCTGTAGCATGCGGTTGAGGTGCGAATGAGATCACACACCGGTCTCAGGCTTGTGTTTTCATTTTTCCTGGGAGTTGAGGTGGGATCCCTTTGCATGTTACCTTTAAAATTAGTATTTCACTAAATTCTTATTTTCTCACTACCCTTAGTTATTAATTAGTGATTTAGTATATTTATCATAGTCATTATTTGTGATATGCGGTGTTTTTCTTCAGTTGCATTGATTATTTGGCATGAATTGTCCAATAGTGCACACCATTTTTATTTAAGAATTCATATGTTGGTTTTGCAAGTGATTGGTATTTTTTTTGAAGCATGTTTTGGTCTTAAAAATATAAACGTGATGTTAAAATTGGTGATTGAACTTCCTTTAATGGATTTTCAAAGTACTCTGGTTTGAAAGTGGCATGTTGCGCTTTTGTGTGAAAATAATGGATTTGAGGAAAATTGTGTAAGGACCGTTTGACACTTTTTAAGATGTTTGATTGTGTTATACATACTAAGTGTTTATTAAAATCCTAGTTGGACCTTATGAATCTATTCTAAATTCAAAATGGTGGTTAGTTTTCCTTAAATGGTTTCCCAAGTGGACTTTTGTATTATGATTTTTAAATCAGTGTGTGTTTGGTTTCAAAATGGATTTTTGACGTGCGGTGTATTTTTATTAAGTTGTGTAATTATTTTATTCGACTATGAAAGTCATGAATTTTCTACTATGGTATGTTGAGGATCTTAGGTTGATCATAAAATATGTTTTTAAGGGGATTGGGGCTTCAGGTTTGTAAAGTCGTGGGATACGGTTTGGAATTGTTTCATAAATTTTAAAGTGGTTTATTAAATAGTGTAGATGGTGAAAATTATGTTTTGAAAACATGTCAAGGTGGTTTTTGCACTTTTCATTCATTTGGATTGTTTTAAGTTTGTTTTTATGTGTTTTTAGTTGTTGTGCAGTTGTTGTAGCATGTTAGTGAGGAAAACCCACGATACCACAGTCAGCCAGTTGTGCATACTTGTGCGCAATTGCGAGGCGTGTCACATGGTCATGATCGAGCTTCAAGTCGAGGTAGGTCCTCCAATGAACATGAATTTGAATTTAGAATTTATTTATTTCTTGTCATTTCATTGATTTTCATTAAATGTGAAATAATATTAAATAATTATTATTAGGATACTGATTTTCTGGAAATGAAACTGTTTATTTCTTTGCATTGCACTGGAAATATTTTCTGGATGGATTTTTTCCCAATGGATGAAAATACCCATTTGGCCTTTGAACTTAATTCATGAAGTTTTAAGTGTGGTTCTGGTTTTATGTGAAATTTTCTCTTCTAAGGTTTGAACAATTTTTTTGGTTTCTCTTGAGGATTAGTGTTTCTTTTAAGTGTTACATAAGGATTGTTTGGCACTTTAATAAAATAAATTATTTTGAAAACTCTCTTTGGGGTAACTCGGGGTGGGATCTTGTTGTGTACGTTGGTTGTGTGAGTTTTTGTGTGTGATTTTCATGTATTGTGATTGGTTACTTGATTGAAATTTTTGACTCACCCCTCTTTCCACTTAGTACTCACTATGGGAACCAAGCATAGTAAGTGAATTTTCTGTGAATGATTATTGCACTAGTTTACATTATGCACTGGCTAGTGGCCCATAGTAGGGGGTACTCTTCTATTATTATTTCTATGGTATTATACCCCTCTACTAGGCTTGGTAGGTCAATTGTCGGGCGTTAGGTCATTATGACATCATTGAGTAGGACATGCCTTCAGGATGAGTCACATGTATAGTACATTCTGGATTGTTCTTGAGCTCTTAGGTATGACCCATGTTTCCTTTGGTGCTCATTTGTTTGTGGTGGATGATTCAGGTGCCTAATTCAGTTACTGGCACTCGTGTTCTACTTTTCTATTTCCCTTGTTATGCATTGTGTGTAGTGTGTGGTTTTTCTCTTGGCTAACAATTAAATTTGGTTATTAAATTGACTGTGAAAATGTTTTAAAAATGTAGTGCACCCTCTTTCTCTGAACATTAAACTTGATTTTAAATTGAAAAGGGCAATGGACTATTACTTGTTTTGTAAATAGAAAGTTTACATGAAACCCATATTTTATATAATGTACTTAAAACCTAGAACTAGTAAATTATTTATTTAAAGGTAGTGTTTTGGGAATAGTTTGTTGGGCATGCCTACTGAGTATTAATACTCATCCCTATAGTGTTTTTCTATTTTTAGTTTATATTGCAGGTTCGACTCGAGCTTTTTTCCATGGGAGAGAGTTGGTTGTGGATTTAAGAGTGACTCTTGGGGTCACGTGGAGTTTTGTTCATGGTAAGGTTAGTGTGTTGTTGTTGGTTGTTCTTTATTTTTCGTGTTGTTTACTCACTTTGTGGTGTTCTACTTTTTCTATTCGTTTATTTATTTTCATTAAGAGAAATAATTACCATTCGTTCTCTATTGATTCCATGGTGTTTTTTCCCAGCCTGGTAGGATTGGAAATGCCTCTCGGGCCTTGCTCTGGATTGGCTCGGGAGACCGGTTCAGGGCTGACCCGAGTTTGTTCGTGATAGATATCATCCTCTTAATGGGGAAATGGTAAGGGAGAGGATAGTATATTGATTTTTAGAATCAATATAATTTTAGTATTATTATATATATATATATATATTATTTCTATCATTATACCCATCAAAATAAAGTTTTGATAGAAAATAAGTTACAGCACGATGTGGGGACGGTAAGCCATATGTACTTACGCGTGGTGCTTTTGTTTTTGGTAGGAAGAATAAAATGTGAAATATGGTTGTTACATAATCATAATAACATCACATAATTAGTTGATACTTTATTTATTACTTTAGAATGTAAAAAAACACATTAAGATAAAGTAGAAGAGGAAATAATCTTAAAAGAGTCGGTAAAGAAGATTACCTCTTCTTCAGAAAACTTCCTTTAGATCTCCTTTAAGGGATGCTAAAGTTGGCATTTTGAGAATACCAAAACTTCTATAATGTGACTAGGTAATTTTATAATGTAAATTAGTATGGAATGGTCAATATTAGAGGCTAAATGTGATGTGAAGAAGTGAGGTAGGAGGTTCCCTTATATAATTGAGGTAAGGGGCACTTTTGAAATTTCAAAAAATATTAATTTATAATAAATTAAATCTCAATCCAAATACCTTAAAAATTATATGTATTGTGATATAATATGATATAAGGTTTTAATATCATCAATCAATACATTTTATAGAAGTTTGTATATTATTTTAAAACTTATCATTTTGATTAACCATTAGTTAACCTATTTTATTTTTAACTAAGGTAACAAAATTTTCAATATTAAAAGGTTCTAATTTTTTTACTTATGTGATGTAAGTTAGACCAAAAATAAAAAATTTATAATATTTTAGATCATATTATAATTATTTTGTATTTTTTAAAAATATTTTATGATTTTAATTAATTTAATAACATATATTTTAATAAAATATAATTAGTGCCAATTTTACACTATTCATTACTTGGACTTCTAAAATATCAAGATGACATGTTAAATTTAATAAAAATGTTTTATTATATCTCTATGGGTTCATGGCCATCTATAAAATTATGTTATCCCATTAATTATCTCAAATTTTATTTATTTTAACATTTTTTACAACATTTATTTGATATTCCCATTAATAAAATAATTAATACATCAACATTGTGTAATTATTTAATATAATTATTTGTTTACTAAAAATTTAAAATAAAATACCATGAGGAAGATAAATATTTTATATTTCATAAGAATATTTGTAGTTGAATATATATTATTGGTAACCCTATATTAAAAATGATATATTATTTAAAACATGAATGTGACATCTTTGATTTTTTTATTAAATAAGATATTATAAATTTCAGAATATCATTTAAGTGTCCCAAAAAGTCAAAAATAAATTTATATCATAAAGATATGTTTATTAAGTTTAAAATTTAAATTTAAATTTCTTTATATCATATATTTGTCCCCATGTGGACAAATAAGAGATATTTAAGATAAAGAAAGTGATATTATGTGTCTTTCTTTGATTTAAATATTATATAAGTCATTTTCATGGAAAAGTGTCCATTAAAAAACTTAATTTATATCCCTAGGTTATAATGGTATAATTATCCTAATGCATTAAAGTTTCGTCATGTTTTAGAGTCATTTTATAAACTTTATCATTTTATTTTTAGCCTAAATTACCCAATTTACCCTTTACCGTGGTAACAAAATTTACCATGGTTACTATTTATATTGGCCAAAAATAAAATAGAACTATTCAATAAATTTGTAAATTATTAATAAAAAAATTTCATCCATTTTTCAAAATTCAAAGCACAAAAGTTATGGAATTTAATTTAAAATATAATTAATAAACTTCCATGAAAAACAGTTTTTCAGAAAAATTCCATTTTAGAATATAAAATGTTTTAAAAATAAATTAATGTATAAAATCATTTTTAAAATACATAATTGGAATATTTTAAATCATAACGAACTAATTAAAATTTAAAACTAATCTAAAATATAATTTTACCTTCTAAAGACTTTAAAACTAAATACAGTTTTCAATAAAAAAAATTGATTTTTACTATTTCTTAAAAAATAAATGTTTTCAGAAAATTATAAGATAGTAATTTTAAGGCAATATTGACATGATGAACTCAAAAATGAAATCCTTTTTTTAAATAAATTTTTTATAACTTTTAAAAATTAATATTCACTCATAAAAATAAAATAAACTCATTTTTAAAGAAAATTTATTTTTAAAGAATAAAGTGATTTTACTAAAAATTATGTGATTATTTTATAATAACATACCAATAAATTAATATTGAGTTGGATTTTTTTATTTCATAAATTAGTCATTCATATTTATTCCTACCAATTTAACGACTAGGTTATAATGTCTACTTTATACTAATAGTGTCTCAGGGTTCATTTAAACTTCTGGTTGCATGAAACAAATGCTATTGGAGAATTAAAATTATTTAAAGAGAAAATTTTCATACAAATATCTGAGTGTTACAAGGACAGTGGTGGGAAGAGAAACGAGGTGGTGGGAAGTCATCTCATAACCATGGTCCATTGCAGTGCTTTCAATGTTGCAAGTTAGGAAAAAGACATCCTCAGGGTTCTTTACATGCAGTGGAGTGCCATGATTGTAGTGGTTTAGTACATTTAGAGAGTTTTTTTAGGAGATTTCCATAGTGTAGAAATGTTAGGGGATTAGGACAAGGGCCTTAGTCTAGAAAGGACTTAAATTCCCCTAAATAGACTGGTAGATCGAGCTCTACTGGGTGTTTAGGCCAAGGTAGGGGACATGGTACCCCAGTGTAGAAGTGGCAGTATCAGAAAGAGGTAATAGAATAGAGGAGTCATATCAAAGCCCAGGTCAGAGGGGTGAGTCAGCTGCACACAATGTAGTCTACTCTGACTAGTTTGGATGCAGTACCTTCTAACATCAGAGGTGTGATTTTTGTATCATCCACCCTTGCTTTCATTTTTTATATAGGAGAATAAAATTCCTTTATATATTATATTTTTTAAAATGGTTTTGTCTTGGTTGTGTATAGATTTGATTGCATTATGACCATAGACACACTATTGGGAGTGTGATCATTGGATATCAAACATTGCAAGGCATGTTCTCTTGAAATTGGTGGCTACCATTTTATTTGTAAGCCTTTTGTATTGGAAATGAAATTATTTTATTTGATCCTTGGTATGGATTGGATAGTTCTATACTAGAATCTTATCGACTTTAATCAGAGGAGAGTTACCTTTCTATCTCCAGAATGAGGTATTTTTTCTCACCAGTTAGTGTGGGATCTCCAGGCTAGTCCTATAGAACCAATTTAGTGTATATTGGATTGTCTCATAGCACATTTATAGATTATTATTCTAAATTATGGTGGAATGCATTAGGATACTTTCCCTCTATTGGTATACTATTTTCATGGAAACTTTCCTGGAGAGTTTTCTAGCTTACCACCCAAGAAATAGATTGAGTTCATGATCAAGTTAGTGCCGAAAGCTGATCCAATTTTTATATCACCTTATGGGATGGAACAAAAAGAGCTTCATTAGTTGAAATTTTAGTTGGAAGATCTAAAATAAAATGGATTCATGTAGCCTAGTACTTCTCCTTGGGGTTCTCCCGTGATTTTTTTCAAGAAGGATGATCAAACTTTGTGCTTATGTGTGGATTATCAGATACTGAACCAGATGGAGGTCAAGAACCGACACCCTCTTCCATGCATCAATGATATATTCAATCATCTGATAGGTTATAAGATCTTATACAAGATTTACTTGAGGTTAGGGTACCATCATTTGAGGGTGGTATCTTATAATATACCACAGAAAACTTTTAGAAGTAGATATGGCCACTATGAGTTGGTGGTGATGCCGTTCAGTCCGATAAATGCAATATCAGTATTCATGGCCTTGATGAATTGGACCTTACATCCTTTTATGGATCATTTTTCAGTAGTTTTCATCAAAAACGTCTTAGTGTAATCCTAGTATATAGATGATCATTCCCAACATCTTGACATTGTCCAAAGTATACTGAGAGAGCATTAGATTTACACCAAGTTATCTAAATGTAATTTATGTATTAAAAAAGTGAACTTACAGGGTTATGTTATCTCTTAGTATAGAGTGTCAGTAGACCCATATAATTTTGTGGTTATGGTATCTTGGGAGCAACTCAATAATGTCTTTGAGATTCAGAGATTTCTGGGTCTAATGGGTTATTACTAGCACTTTATCCTGGAATTATCCAATTTGGAAGCACTAATATCTGGACTGGCCAAGAAAGATGTGAAGTTTGTTTGGTTGGATACATATGAGATATATTTTTAAAAGATAAAGAGTAGGCTAACCTCAATGTCGATCCTCACATTTCCCAGGCCAGCTAAAGTGTATACTGCGTACTGTGATTCATCCAGAGTTAGACTCAAAGCTGTTCTGGTATAAGAGGATTATGCGATTACTTATGGCTCCTGAGACTATATGATATGAATTATTTAACTCATGACATTGAGTTATCTTCAGTGGTACATGACCTGAGATACTGGAGACACTACCAATTGGGTGAGAGTTTCATCTTATAAATTGACCACAAGAGCCTCAAGTGAATATTTTATCAGTGAGACCTAATCCTTTGGTAGTGTAGGTGGGTCGAGTATCTATAGTCATTCAATTCTGATTTGGATTACACACTAGGAAAAGGAAACATCATTGTTGATTCCTTATGTTGTAATGCACAAAAATAGGTAGTAATGGATTCCTGTGATTAGTGGTGGATTATAGAACTCTTTTTAGACGTGCATCTAGATGTTTAGGAGTATTAGGGATGAGTAGATTAGATTTCGACATTTTTTATACCCATGATTCCTGAACAGATTAAGACAGATTAATTATATGATCTGGAAGGATTTTCTCTAAGGGACATATTATATGGGGGGAGCTAGCATCAGGATGGACCCTTGGCAGTGGTGATGTTCTTATTTTTTGTGGTCATGTATGGGTTCTTATGGGTTTTTTAATGAGATGATGAGGGAGTTTCATTCTTCAAGATGGGAAGTACATCATGTTCTAACAAAGATGTATCATGATCTCCATAGATAGTACAAGCGTCCATTGATGAAAAAGGAGATAGTGGGATTTGTAATGATATGTTTCACCTGACAAAAGTTAAAGGCCAAGCACCAGAGACCTTTTGCGTATTACAGCCTCTACCCATTCTAGAATGGAAGTGGGATGATGTCATAAAGGATTTTATGATAATATTAACCAAGTCATCCTATAAGAATGAATTGGTATGTGTTATCATGGATCAACTAATGAAGGTAGCCCACTTCTTTTCTATTAAAGAGACCTTCACCATTGATAATATGGGTAGTTTGTACATGTGAGAGATATTTATACTACACGGTGTTCTGAGGAGATTAATTTTTTATCAAGATCCATGTTTTACATCTCAATTTATGAAGGTCCTTGAGAATGTTTTTGAAACATAGGTTCTTTTGAGTGCATCCAATCATCCTCTGAATGATAAAGAATCTGAAAGGATGATTTAGATTATAAAGGATATGTTACATGTATCATCCCATACTCGGGTGCTAATGATCTATGCTTGAGCCTGGTTAGTCACATGACCTCATGCGCGTCTCCTTGAATGCTAGTGGTTGATAACTAGTAGCGAGGGACTAGGGTGTGTCTGTGGGGATAATATTCCCTCATAGATCTAGTATACACAATAGTAAAAAATATATAAATGAATAACAGAAGCATAACCATAAGAAAACAGCTGTGAGAGTAAATGAATAAACCATGAAATATAAGAAATGGCTGGCAGAATCAAATATCAATAACATATACAATAATAAAGATGGAATGTCATGGATATATAAAAAATGAGAGAATGGGTAATAGGGTTAAAATCATATACAACATGATAACAAAAACTATAAAAAAGACTAAAAACTGCTACACAATATCTCAAACATAGGCTCAGTCCTCTACCCCCAAAGCTTCATCCTAAACAATAAAGAAATCAAGCATCAGAAGTGGCACACTTCCCTTTATCCATACCTATGATTATAGAGACTACTCCAGTACCAAATGGTGCCCAAGTAGGGTGTGAGATATAAATCTCAGTAGGTTAGCACCCACGGTGTCTAGACCTTTCCATTTTATGCAATAAATAGACAAAAGTGTTCTATATAGAATAAAAGTGGAGTGTAAAATAAATAAATTTTTAACAATATGATATAGGTTCCCAAACAGACACTCATCCCATACCACCTACTTCAGCCTATGTTGGATGTCTAAACAAGGTACCTATGAAATTATAATATAGAAATAGGACCAAAATTAAACAAGGAAAACCAAGTAAAGAATACTCCCAATCTTGTGCTTCATCTTGGGGTCTAATTCACATGCCATTGAACAAGTATTCTCACAATAATAATAATGATAATGAGATTCAACTAAAGAAATGGAAACAATACATGTGCGCAATCAAGCTCATAACAATAATTAAGGATGAATCTTATAAGATTAACCATTCAATCAATCTATTAAAACATGAGATGGAATCTTGTGCCCATTCTTGGCAATCTAAAAAAACCCAAGGGTTGCAATGAGAACATCCAATAACCCAATACGACTGAGTCCATACAATTCAACCCATATGGAATCCCTTGTATCACTTGGGGATGGTGACACTGATTTTGTATCAAGTATCTCACACAGGGGACTCGGTCTCACCCAAGGCATGGATTAACCATATTTCCAAGTGGGTCTATCCACGGTTACTCCCCTGGGGAACCGGTGTCACACACGAGTAATAGAATCTACCTTGGAAACCCTCACCTGACAAGCCAAAGCATCACTCTTGTCTCATGTAAAGTAAAACATATTAATAAAGTCATATCAATTCAAGGAAAGCATTTATAATTTTTCGTGTCATTGAGTAAACACCTCATGCCATCATGGGCATGGAAAGATCCCAAGCTACCAAGCTAGACAAAGAAATATAATACAATCCATAAACATGTAATAATTCATAAGGTAAGGAATTAAGAATTAAACCTGAGAAAGTTACAAGTAAGAGTCATAATCTACCAAGAATAAGCTTTAAACAATTTCATGTCATCGCATGCAATTCAATAACACAAGATAACAAGCTTAACAAGACATTACATATAGTTCAAGCCACTAAAAAAGGGAATAAGAATAAAGCAACAAGCCTAATCAAATAAATATAAGGCATTTGGAATCAACATGCCTCCATTTATGTGTCATTAATGACATCCAAATATCCCATTCTAGCAAGTTTAGTAAGAAAGGTCTACCATTTTGGCCAAACCAATTGGCATAAATAACAAGCATTATCAAAGCATAAGTACAAGGATCATGGATTAACATAAGAGAAAGAAAAGTATTATACATGAGGAATAACATTTAAATAACTTACATAAGCATTAAAAATATGTAATAAGGGTTTCATTTCCTTGCATAAGCAATGGGACACAAGACAAGTGTTATTTAAGTTAAAATAAAATCACGTTAAGCTATATGTCATTACATATGGGCTAACCCATTATAATTTAAATTGGAAATTTCCAAGGGGAACCTAATTCATGTTTCATTTCCATTTTAATTCCTTTAATCAATTTGGAGTACTAAAACAAGGTGAAACCCCACATTAAGCATAAGGAAAAAAGGTCTATTTTGGATGGAATGCTCTAAGGGGTGACCTAAGGGTAAGGAAAACAAACTTGGTTGGGTTTTTCCATCATAATTGATCATTACAGGCATGGAAAATCATCCCATTCAATTTAATATGAAAGATCATGACCTCACTAGAAGGTTCTAGCTAGCATCACAACTGCCCAATGCCAAACATGCAATGAAATGATGGGAAAAAGAGTAGATGCCCTACTTCATGGTCATGCTACTACACCCATCTAGAAACATGGATTAATCCAACCTAAAATAGGATAAATAAAGAGATTTAGGGAAAACTCCAAAATAAGGCAAAGTTCCATTGCATGGAGATAATGTGATGAGAAGGGGAGGAATCTTAAAATGGAAGGTTGCATATGGTAGAGCTTATTGAGATGGTTTCATAGTTTCTGACAAAAAAAAGAGATTAGAGTGGATTTGAGGGAGATAGGTAAAAATTCAAATGGAGGATGAGGGGTGAGTTCATACTCCTGGGGTGGGGTGGTAAATCCTGAATAGAAAGAGAAGGGGAGATAAAAGGTGTTTAAATCATTTCATTTTAAAATGAAATTAAAATTTTAAACCCATAGTAGGTGTCACATGGTTTGTACATGGTTATCCAAGTCGTGACCCAACTATGTGGATAGTTCTGCTTCCCTAGGGCACATCACACGGTCTACCACATGGCTTAGCTAACTATGTGTGAACTGTATGGTAGGTCACTACCTAGGTTCTATAGCAGTCACACGGGCATGTAGTCTAGGTCACATGGTTTCAAAAAAATCATGTGGCCCAACCTGTTTTCCTCCTTTTCGGTGCTTCGGGCTTCAAAAAGGTACCAGACACCTCCAAGACTACCACTAACCTCCTATTTATCAATCTAAAATATTTTTTAAGGAATTAAACCAAATAATTTTGGGTCTATACCTTTGGATAAAACCCAAAACATTACAAACTCACCACCTTGGAACTTCTCATCCCCGAGAATCTTCAAGAAAAAAAACAGAGAGCATCACCCAACCTATCCAGGTCATGAATCCTTACCCCTATGGAAATGTTGCATTTCTAATGTACAATTCACCTTCATACCCAAAAATGATCTAACTAGTAGTTCTCCACTAACTACCCACAAAAATAAATAGAGGAATTTATGTTTCACCTTCCTTGGTCAACTATCCTCGAGGCACACAGCTTAGGAGGCTGGTTCATTTTAAAATCTAAAATAGGTTCCCTTATATGAAGACACATTAAAACTTCTTTGATCATTCCTACTGAAGCCTGAACCCACTTCTAGTGGCGTCTCAAGCCAAAACACCCACTTAACCATTATTCCTTAGCAAAAACATGGAGCCACCCACAATCCGACACATTTGGATTGACAAAGTCAAAAAACCTCCTTCAAGCCCGTCTAACAGTCATGGTAACCTCAGAATTGGAAAATAGAATAAAAGGAACCCATCCAAGTAAAAAAATACTTTTAGATTACAAAATAGACTTCAGTTTCAGCTAAAGGCCGTACATCAAGAACATTGTCTGAATTCAAAGCAGAAACTGACTGGATTTTAAGTCAAGAGAAAAATAGATGGTGTCCATGAGTTTGTGCATGGAGTTCCTACTTGGGAGCCCATGTATCACATAGGATCATCCAAACCTCTAAAAACCATGATTCTAGATAATGAATCAGATCAAAACCACCAAAATAAACCCAATGACTTTTAAAACATAAGCATGACGTAAGGCCAAATATCTCCCAATGTACCCATACAATACCAAGATAGGGGACAATGTCTCCTTAACCAAGACTACACTAAGAGTAATTAAATTTAACAATCTCCAAAAAATTATTTGAGTCACTTTATAAGAGGAGATCAAAGTGATAACTACATTCCAAACCAGCCTTTCCAGTGAAAAAAAGGACTATCTGACCATTTGAACGGTCCTCTAGGTTGTTCCCCTTCTACAAGAAGGACACATTTACCCAAAGCTGGCATGATGATCCTCTCCTAATAAGTTTCCTTAACATTATATTAAATGGTTAACATATAACTCAACTAGTTTGATTCACCATTTAATAGGATGATAGGTACCGTGTCTATCGAAGTGTACTATCGGAATATTACATAAAAAAAGAAACATCCTTGATAGTATCCATAGGTTCATCGACCATGTGAATTAAAGTATTTGATGGTACCTACCAATAATTTATCCCAAAATAAGTTCACACACACTAAGGATCATTGGTCTTAAAGGCTACCATTCAGTTTCTGCACAAAATAAGTAAGAGGCCTTCCAAAATACCTGCATTCTGTTATAAGGAAAAAATCATGAAAACACCAAAAGTAATTTAACTGCTCGCAAAGAAGTGGTCAGAAAAAAACACTAATTAAGATGATATGAAACTGAAATAAAGGTTTCCAGAGTAGTTCCTATAACCATAGAAGGCACTAGACACTGCTCACCTAAATTTGTCTGCATTTCATATATATGGCTTAGACCACGGCCCTGAGGTGCCGCCTGACTAGCCTAAGAAAATCAACTCCGATGATGCTAAAGTTATAGGGTCTGACTAAATTAGACATAACAATTTCCACCTTATCCTTATAAAACTGTAGAAGAACAACTCCGAGCTTTATGTGGATTCTCGGATCCCATTACTGACATAGGAGTTGGTGCAGAACCCCTGACAATGGATAATCGAGTATAAGAACAACAAAAACGTTGAATATGACCCATCTTGTTGTAAGATCGACATTTTATTGGGTTCTTCATACACTTATATTTCTTATTTCCTGGTCTTATACATTGGTGACACACTATAGGATCAATACGTGTCACCTAGATGGAATTTCCCCCATATGAACCCTCGAATCCATGCTTCTTACTACCAAAAGAAGCATCATCCAGATGTGGAACAGAACTGGTCTATCTCACACAACCAACCTCTCTATGATTCAATTCTATAATTAGATCCCAGTTCATGATCTCTGTAATGGATTTCAACTGAAAGACATTTACCTACGAGTAGACAACATGCTCAATACCATCCTCAAAATGCCTTATAGTTGTCAATTCATAGCTGGTAAGAGATAGAGCAAAACAATGGAGCTCAGTGAAACGATTAGAATACTCAAGCACTATCATAGATCCCTACTAAAGATGCAAGAACTTCCTGGCCTAATGTGATCTCATGGTCTGTGGAACGAACTGATCATATAAATCCATTCATAAGTCTACTCAAAACATATCTCAGAAACACTCTAATTGAGAAACGACATCCCGCCAATGCTTGGAGAAGTCACACAATATATAGGTATCAAGATTGGCCCTCTACTCTGGAGGCATGTCAAGATAGTCAAATATGGATGTCATGGCTTCTATCTATGACTCGACAGCTTGAGTACCTCCATCCATCAAGAAAGTGAGAGGATTCTGCTGCTGAAAGTCATGTGTAAGCTCTTCCATAATAGGGGTAGGCCCAGGAGCACCCAGAATAGAATGGATAAACCTTAGGAAACTATCCATGAACTGAACATTGGCACCTAGTGGAAGTTAGGAAGGAGGTTCCTCAAGAGGCACTTCAGGAGGTATAACGGGTGGCTCAAGGCCCACCACCTCAGGAGTGCACTCATCGCCACTCTCTTTGCATTCAGTATCAGGATGTCACTATGGAATAACTCTACAATTTCAAATAAAATACCTCAGAAAATATTTCCATAACATTTAAGGAAATAAGATAAAGGTATCAATAAGAAAAGGTAGTTATAATGCCTCCCTAAACATGGAACACCATATATGAAATTGATAAAAGAGGATAGGTACATGTCTTGCCTCTAAGCATAACACACTAAAAGCCTACTCCTAGGGCTATGTCTAAAAATAAAGGACCCCAAAAGTATCACAAGCAACTTGTTATATAACCCATTTCTAAATTAATTTTCAAGTCAAAGTTTCTCGTCCCTATGTATTAAGGCCATTTCACCTTGGTCCATTTATGCATTTAATTCCCTTTCAACCTAGATAAATTAGGTGGATCACAATTCCAATTCATAAGGGCCCATACACCTTATGAATTGATATTAGGGTCCACTTAACCCAAAACACACCATTTTCTTGCAAGTTATAATGGAACACATCATTTTAAAAGGGTGACATTTACTTTAGTTCATTATGAATTTAATCCACTTTAAACAGATTAAATTAGGTGGATCACCATTCCAATTTATAAGGTCCCATAGACCTTATAAATTAAAATTGGATGTACACTTAGTCCAATTTATAACAAGATCTGAAAAATAAATTGGATCATTTCATTTAAAAGGGTGGAATTCACTTTGATTCATTTAATCAATTGAATCCTTCTTAAACAAATTAAATTAAGTGGACCACTATTTAAATTTATAAGGGCCCATACACCATATAAATTGAAATTGAAGGTCCAAATAATTCAATTTATAAAATACTTATAAAATTTAATTTGGAAAAATTCTATAATTATAAGAAAATAGGTAATACAAAATATATCAAATAGGCATAGCAACAATCACATGCAAACAGGTAGATGCATGCTGAAAGTAGACATGGCCTAGAAATATGCATGATATTTCATTTCCAATGGTGACTAGTATGATGAATGTAATGAAACACCCTTATATAATTGGGTTAAAGTAATAGAAATAATCATTTCAATAACACCAATATCAATAACATCACAAGACAAGTGTTTCACCCAACAGCGAAGTCATATCAATATTAAAAACATACTGAATAACACAAATCCCATCCTAGAAAATTTGGGTTTCCCCTGTACATGGGTTAGTTATGTCCAAGAATAAGGTAAGATCAAAATTCCAATGTCCTAGTCTCTTGTATGATCCCCAATAGTAATACAAAATAAAAAAATCACCTATGATACCACTTTGTAATTTCCCAGACCTGGGTGCCACTGATATTTTCTTGGACCCGGCCGGTTGGACACATAACCTCAAGAAAATCTCCCCAAATTTCATATGCTTCTGACTAGAAGCAAGGGCCTAGGGTGTGTCTATGTGGAGACTATTCCCACATAGATCCAATATACGTAGTAGTTAACAATATATAAAGGAATAACATAAGCATAACTATAAGCAGATAGCAGCGTGAGTAAAAGAATAAACCATGAAATTTAAGAAATGGATGGCAGAAGCTGATAACAATAACATATACAATGATAAAGATGAAATGTCATGAATCAATAAAAAATGAGAGTATGGGGAATAGGGGTACAAGAATATACAATGTTCTAACAAAAACTACAAAAAAACCAAAAACTACAACATGGAATCTAGAGCATAGGCTCGGTCCTCAACCCCTAATTCTCTATCTTAAATAGAAAAGAAATCATGCATTGAAAGCAGCACACTTCCCTTTATCCATACCTATGAGAATAAAGTCTACTCATGTATCAAACAATTCCAAAGTAGGGTTTGAGATATAAATCTCCGTAGTCAGGCACCCACAGTGTCTAGACCATTCTATTTCATAAAAAAAAATAAACAGTGTTCCATATAGAATAAAAGAAAAACAGTAAATAAATAAATTTGGAACAACCCAGGCTACGTTCCCAAATGGACACATATCCCATACCACATTCTTCATCCTATTTATAAATTATAAACAAGGTACCTATGAAATAATAATATAGATACAAGGCCAAAAGTATACAAGGAAAACTAAGGAAAGCATGCCCCCAAGCCTGTGCTTCAGCTTGGGTTTTAATGCACATGTCACCAAAAAAGTATTCTCACGATAATAATAATGATAAATATATGAAACTAAGGAAATGGAAATAATACACATACAAAAGAAATATAATAGAAATAATTAAAGATGTATCTCATAAGAACACCAATTCAATCAATCTGTTAAAAAATGAGATGGAGTCCCATGCACATCCATGGAAATCTAAATATGATCCCAAGGGTCGTAATGAGAACATCCAATAACCCAATACCATCGAGTTTATCTATGGTGACCAATACAATATCCCTTATATCACTCAGGGATGGTGAATATGAATCCATACCAAGTATCTCACATAGGGGATTAAGTCTCACCTGAGGCATGGCTTAACCATCTTGCCAAGTAGGTCCATCCTCAGTTACTCCCCTGGGGAACCGATGTCACTCATGAGTAATAGAATCTACTCGGGCTTCCCTCACCTAAAAATACAAAGCATAGCCCCTGGATCATGTCAAGTAAGTCATATTAATCAAGGCGTATCAATTCAAGGCAAGAATTTGTAATTTTTCATGCCATTAACTAGACACCTCATTCCATTAAGGGAAAGTCAAGATCCCAAGTTACTAATCTATCCAAATGAATACAATACAATCTATCAAGTTGAAATAATTCATAAGTTAAGTCATTAATCATTAAACATGAGCAAGGTACAAGTAATATTTATAAGATACCAAAAATAAGCTCTAAAAAATTGTGTGCCATCACATAAAATTCAATAACACAAGATGATAATCTTAAAAATACATTTCATATAGTTCAAGACACTAAACAAGTTCATAATCATAAATAAACTTTCATAATCATAGAAATATAAGTAAGGAATATGGAATCAATATGACTCCATTTATGTGTCATTCATGATATCCCAATTTCCCAAGATAATAGGCTTCTCAAGCAAGGTTTTCTATTTCAGCCAAACCAATTAGCATAAGAAACAAGCATTAGAAAATCATAAGTATAAGGATCATGTATTAACATAAGGGTAAGAAAAGGCATACTCATGGGGCATAACAATTAAACAAATTACATAATCATTAAACATAAGGCATAAGGGTGTCATTTCCTTGCATAAGTAATGGGACACAAGACAAGTGTTATTCAAGTCAAACTTTAAGCATGTCAAGGTGTATGACATTACACATGGTCCAAACCATTATAATTTTACTTGGACATTGTGAAGGAGAACCTAATTCATGATCCATTCCCATTTTAAGTCCATTAATAAATTTAGACTGTTAAACCAAGGTGATACCCCACTTTAAGTATAAGGTAAAAGGTCTATTTAGGATGGCACATCCTAAGGGGTGGCTGAAGGGCAACGAAAACACCCTCGGTTGGGTTTCTCTATAAGCACAGATCACTACGGGAATGGAAAAACATCCTAATCAATTTAATATGAAAGATAAATACCTCACTGAAAGGTACTGACCATCAATACAAGGGTGTAATGCCCAACATGCACTGAAAATATGGGAAAACAGTAGATTATCTACCTCATGGTCACAGTACTACACATGTCTGACAACACAATTTCATTCAACCTAGAATAAGAGAAATCAAGAGATTTTGGAAAAATCACAAAATATGGAAAAGGTATCTCACATGGAGATAGAATAATGATAATGGAATGTGCCTTGGAATTGAATGGTGTGGATGAGAGAGATTACTGAGATGGTTCTGTAGCTTCTGAAAATGAAGAGGTCGAAGGAGATTTGAGGGAGATAGGTCATAACCCTAATGGAGGAGGAGGGGTGAGTTCATGTACCTGGAGTAGGGGTAAATCCTAATTGAAAAGAGGAGGGGGAGAGAAAAGGTATTTAAAACATTTTGTTTTAGAATGAAATTAAAATTTTAACCACACAACAGGTGTTGCACAATTTTTGCATGGTTATCTAAACTGTGTGCCAACCATGCGGTAGGTTCTACTTCACTATAGAACTTTGCATGGTCTAACACATGGTTTGACTAACCATGAAGTAGGTCATTGCCCAGGTTCTATAGCAGTCGCACGGGCGTGTGGCCTGGGTCGCACAGTTATAGATAAAGTGTGCAGATCATCTTGTTTTCCTCCTTTTCAATGCTTCAGGCTTCAAATGAGCCCTTTACACCCTTGAGACCACCACTAACATCCTAGGATTCAATCTAAGGGTCGTTTTAAGGAATTAAACAAAAAAAATTACAATCTATACCTTTTGATACAACCTAAAATGTTGCATTATGATCATGTGTTCTAAACTTCAATGATTCTTAGAAGAATCATCTAGATTTATTATAGTTATCATATGATAACAGATCCCAAGAATTAATCCAAATGACTCTTTTCAAGTATTTTTATAGATGGTCATGTCATTGACCTCTTAACTAGTTATAGGTCGGTGATTCAGTGTTTTTTGGACCAAGTCTCATGTAGGAGACATCTAATAAGGTCTAGTTGATCAAAAAGTGATTGTTGACCACACAAAGCCGGAAAAAATCATACAATGACCATTGGATACAATGTATAGAGTTTTTAGTTCATCATAATTTTTTTCTTCAGGTTTCACCTAAGTTGGGGTAATTCTATATCAAGAAATAGATGGAGCTAGCACCCTGGTTTGTCAGGTTGTTTGAGATTATGGAAAGGGTTGTCCCAATGGTGTGCCATTTGGACCCTCTACATTGCTATAACGCCATACAAAATGTTTCACATGTCACAACTTTGTAGATATCATTCTAGACCTTCTCACATTATATATATTAATGAATTAAATCTTGATATTGATGAATACTTTGTGCATTATTTTATTTGAATCATTTACTATAGTGAGAAGAATAATTGGGGAAGGTCATGCCTCTAGTATGAGTATTGTGGAAGCATGGGAATGTGTGAAAGGACACCTGGGAGAGGTAATCTAATATATGTACACAATGGATAGAATTTTTCATCAATACCCACTAAGATACTTTAGAGAAAAACTCATGGAAGATCTTTTATATGGTGAGTAGATTTTAAGATCCCATATTTTCTAGGTATGACTCTCTTTACATTTTAGTAAACCTATTAAAGTCTTGTTGTCTTTTGTTTGAGCCTTTGTAATCAATTCTTAAGCTTGTTGGGCTAATTCTGGGAAAGTTTTGTGTAGGTGCAGTGGGAGGAGAGTTGGTTTCACAAAGAAAGAAGCATTTATTCCATAAATCCCCAATTTATGACGTAAATTGATTGTGTAGGCTAACCCCGTAAAACTAATTCATGTTGTAAATTCATTGGAGAAATCCGTGAATTTGATATTTATGTCATAAAATGAATTTAAAATGTAAAACTAGTTTTATTCTGTTTTTATGATGAGGTGATGGATTATTTGATGTATATGTGAAATGAATAATTCACAACATAAACTCCCTATTTACACCATGAATTAATCATGCCCGACATTTAAATCCAATAAATTGATTCATGCATTCTGATGAAGTGAATCCTTCTCTTGATTTTAGATCTTCTAGTGGTGATATAAGAGAATCTTCTTTGATCTAGAATATCATTCTCTTTGGATCTTGAAATTCTGGACCTAGTGATAAGAGGTAAGCCTTGCAGTTCATAGTCTTCTTGTTGTATCATCAGTTTTTATATACAGAGAACCCTATATCAAACTTTATAAACCAGATCAAGTTTGGATGTTTCTTGTTGGAAGTTTATTTGTTTTGTTGGGAGGTAGTAGGAACCTAGTTTTACCACAAATGTTGAGGGATTGCCTACGTCTTCTCAGTATTTGAGGTGGGTGGTCTAGAACTATTCCATGTTTTATGTTTTCAATTTATCCTAGAATGTTCAATAAGATTGATCATATTAGATCATTGTGAGCACAACCTAAATAATTTAATAAATCACTATATTGATGGAGATATAATTTCTTAGACCTTCTGTGGATCCCGTTGGTTCCATTAGCATTGAGGTCGGGCTTGTGTCCACCAAAGATGTGTGCCAACCATTGACCCTAATAGGATCTTGGTTAGGTTAACCTTTTATACCTAAGATGAATTGTAAAATTAGTTTAATATTTTTTTATCATTATGAATTTTCATAAAATTTAAATTTTGGCAATTTCTTGAAATAGAATCACTTGGACTAAAATGGATATTTTGGAATGTTAATGATTGTTGGGATAAAATTATGAATGTAATATGATTTTTATAATTATAATGATATTTGGGACCCTAACTTATTTAAATATATGTTCTTAGATGAATGGTAATCTGATGAATTGAAAATTATGGCTTATGATGACATGTTTATTATTCTTTGTGCTTGTTCATGTGAATTTATTACTAGCATTGTTTTAGATGACTCTGTTTTTATTGATGCCTGAGGGATGGTTGTTAAATGAGCTATTCAGATCTTGTTTTAGCATGACATGTGATTATTTTGGGTGTGAAAGGGGAAAATATGCAACATATGAGGGTAAGTTTTATGTTGTGTACCACCTTAGGATAAGAAGTATGGTATTCGATACCACCTAAGGATAAAATTCATAGGTATGATCTGCCTGAGGGTAAGTTGCACAGTCATTAGATACTTGAGGGAAATATTCTTGTTACTTTGAGGGAAAAGACCAATTTTTTATGATACATTATTTATGATTTATCCTTGGTAAGATAATATTCCACTGACTTGGGTGATTAATCTTGACCTAAAAGGATCCACCTCTTAACAGGGATTCCAACATGGAGCCAAAGTAGGTTTGGCATACTTAGGGTTTCACCCCTGAGCCTAAGGGTCAACAGGTTTATTTCATAAATATTATTAATTTATTTAATCAACACCATTGTTATATTTATATTTCATGCACTATATTATCATATTAGATTTGTTTATACACTATTGTTAGTGACCTACTTAGTTTTACTTGCACCCTGTCTGGGCCATCGTTTTGTACTTAGACAGATTTCATGGAAATATCTCTGGATAAGGATAGGGGGCCTGTTATTGATTATTGCTGGCTATATGGGTTTGATTTTGGATATGGGACCAATAGGGGATCAAGGCCAGGTCATTTAGAGTCTTTTAACTTTTCAATTTTGTCTTTTATTTTTTTTTCTTTCAACACATCTTTTAGTTACATTTATTCTATCATTACATGATTCTATTATTATTGGTATTGTTCAGTTTTGGACCTTTTTTTGTAGTCATGTGACTGATTATTTTATTCATTCTGATATTTTTTCTACTCTGTTATCGTTTCCACTATTATTGAAACTCTATACCCAAGGGTATAGTCTCCCCACTATATCCCTTATACCATCGCAACTAGTGGAATTCATCTGACATATGGGGAGGTGCACAAGATGTAACATAGGCAACCCAAATTGGTCATGTGAGGGAGTAATGGGTTGGGGATGTTACATGTCTTATGTAAATGATACGTATTTTGATGGAGTAATGGGTGGACCATGAATAGGTAGATCATAGTTGTGTTTGGTAGCAGAGATAATGGTTGTGTTGAGTTTTTCGTTTGGGGACAGTCTAATTCTTAATAGTAAGTTAGACTACTTTTTAGTTGGTGGCTTGTTTTTAGACTTGTTAATTTTTTTTATTCACCCTTATATTCTATTAATGGATTAGAGTTTTTTCATTCATTATAGTATCAGCTGTTTAATTTTCATCATTATACTAGTTTATAGAGATGAATGTGTGTGTACTGGTATTTTAGGCTAATTACCCACATGTTTGTAATATGCCTACTCAACACTAGTTGTCAGCACCTGGCCTATTGGATGCGGGCTTGGGGTGTCGTTATCAGCTTATTTCCAACCTGGATGGCATCGGTGGTCCAGTTCATGAAAAAGTGGTATCATAGTGTAGGTTGTCATAGGATGGGAATTTGGAGATAGTATAGCCATCAGGATTGGTATAGTACTGGGGAAATGACATTGACGTGTCTTTAGTTTGAATCTCAAGACAAGGAACCCAATGATGGTGTAGCAGCTGACATATCCATACCCTAGGACTCTGATAACCTACTTGTTGACTTTCTTCATAAAGATGTCAGTTATAGAGAACACAATGGAATATAAATCATATAGGAAGGAGTTTTGATTTTCATGTACTTATTGATTCAGCTCCCCGTATATGCTCATCTAACCGTGGTGCATCTTGAATATTATAGGATGCCACCATGATAAAATCCAGTTAGGATTTTACAATGAGGTTACGATGATGACCTGTTAAGGGATGATGCCTCATTGTTATAACCTAATCATGAGATTATCCCTCCAAGTTGATAGAGAATGGTACCTTCACTCATTGAGTAGTATACAAACCCACATTCAATGGTTCATGTGGACACTCCTTCTTAGGTTGAATGGCATTTGGTCCTAGTAGTATTGACATATGACACATTTAGGTTGATCACACTTCATGATTTTTAGAGGTAGAGACCACCTATGTTTCAAGGTGAGTCAGACCCCCTCACATCTGAGGATTGGCTTAAGGAAATAAGGATGGATTTCCACTAGTTAGGGATCCTTAAGATAAAATTGGGGTCTTGTTAGTGAGCCTTATCCATGGGTTGAAAGGGTGATGGTGGATCCTAATTTCCTAGGTGCATGATGAGGTGATTCTTCCATGGATAGAGATTGATGGATCTTTAGAGAGGAGTATTTTCCTACAACTTTGTGGGTAGTGTGTATCCAAGAGATTCTGGAGCTTCAAAAATGTGGATTTTCAGTCACAGGGTACATTTGTAGGTTCAATGGCCTATCATGTTACTATATAGATATGGGTCATTATAAATACTTTAAAGCATAAACCATTGAGGATGGGATTCACCGAGATGTTAGAGTTAGATTGGTACCCCATTTCATTACCTCATATATTGGGGTACTAGATAAATCCCTTAAAGTAGAGAGATTCTTAGATGAGGTTCATTAGGTGGATAGTAGATTCAGTAGCCACCATGAGTTGGAGTTGTCAGCTATAAGAGGATGATGATAAACTTTGGGGTTGCGATACTCGAGGTGTCGACATATTCTAAATCATACACATGGATTACTGGAACAAGGTTAGTGGGGAGGTTCCATCCATCCTAGGGAAAGTCTATGTTACTCATGTGATGGGTGAGGACATCTCATATGGGATTATTTGACTCGTTGGGTGGTAATATAGAGGTAGGTAGTGGATGATCCATCAAGGTAGAGGCAACGAAATGAGTAAGAAGATACTTTGGGAGGCGATCATGGAAAAGTAGCTAGAATAGACATGGGAGATATCCAACATTGCGATCAACTCCCACTACCAACACCTCTAGGTGATCCGTACCAAGCTCAGGGAGTTGGCGGTTAGGGATTAGGACAATTGAAAGTAGTGAAGTCTTATGATCATAATTCTCTTGGCATGGTTTGAGGTATAATATATATCATCACTTATTTATCCTTGATTTTTATAGACATTAGTCTGTTCCATTATTTTCTTATAAAATCCTTTGTTTGAGACTTGTAGATTCTAATAGACCCTCTAACTCAACCCTTATGACTAGGGACTCCTAATGGGGGAGATTTGATGATCACACGTATCTTGTATCAGTGTGACTTGACTCTCATATGAGAAAGATTCATGTGGAATCTCTTAATTACTAAAATGATACCTTATGATTTCATTCTAGGTATGGACTAGCTCTTATTAGTCCATATGTAGTTTAAATTTTACTGGTATAAGAGATGGTATGTCAGAGTAAATGAGATGATATTTTCCATTGTTGGTCAGAAAGAATCAAAAATGGAGTAGGTTGGGCTCATATATAGGAGGATATAGTCAAATTATCATTATTTTGATAGTATAATCCTTAGATAAATAGATTACATGAGATTTTAGTTCCCTTTAGTAGTTAAGGAGTATGAGAACGTCTTCCATGAGGATGTTTTTTCCTTACCTCCCCATCGAATGATCGACTTATACATAGTCCTATATTTAGGGAATTCCCTAATAACTATGTCAGTATATCATATGACCCCTATATAACTTTGAGAGATTAAGGTGTGGTAGGAGGATATGTAGAGGAAGGGCTTCATTAGACCTAGTGTGTTGCCTATGGGAAGCTCCAATGTTGTTTTCCAAGAAGGTGAATGAGATTTTGATGTTATGAATATATTATCACTATCAGAAGCAAGTAAATAAATATAATAAGTATCCACTTACAAGAATTGATGACCTCTTCGGCCATTTTAAAGGGGAAAATTGGTTCTATAAGATTGACCTCAGGCCAAGTTATCACCAAATCCGGGTTCGAGAGGATGATATACTAATGACAAAATTCTAGTGCTATTATTGTCACTATTAATACTTGGTGATGCCCTTTGGTGTGATTAATGAACTAGTAGTGTTCATGAAACTATTGAATCATATTCTTCATCCCTTCTTAGACTATTTCATGTTGGTCTTCATAGATGACATCCTTGCATATTCAGAATTTGAGGAGGAGGAGTAGACCCAACAATGATCAATGTAGTGCTAGCTTAGGGGCCAAACAAAATCGTGATTGAGGCACAGATCGTCCTTGGGTTGGTTTGATATTATCATATATTCATTATTGATTTCTCCAGGGCCATTACACCTATATATACCATGAACTAAAAGAGAAATCCTTTCATGTTGATAGAGAAATTTTAGGTGTCTTTTTAGGAGTTGTGGTAAAGGTTGATGAGCGCCCCCATATCGAGACTTCTAAAGGATGGATTTGAGTATTTAGTGTTTTTTTATTCCTCTAGAGATTTAATTGGATGTGTTTGATGTATGGGTAGGTGGTGATTACTCATGGGTCATGAAAAATTGAGACCTGATGATAAGAATTACACAACCCGTGATTTGGAGCTGGAATCAGTAGTATTTTCCCTGAAGACTTGATGAAACTATCTTATAGAAGATTGATTCATTATATATTCTGATCAAAATATTATCGGGTATATCTTATCTTAGAAATATCTTAACTTGAGGCAGATGTAATGAATAGATTTCCTATGGTACTATGACTTTGGGATAGTCTATACTCTTAGAAAAGGGAATGTGGTGGAATATTCTCTAAGTGGGAAATCCCGTTCATAGTTTTTTAGCATGGTGAAGAATCAGTTGGCCTAATTGTAGTTATTTTTTTTGGGTGAGGGTGTAGCGGCATATTTTCAGTCATGTTTATAACCCCTCTACTTCTCCAATGTGTTAGGGAAGCATAGCTTGGAGATATTGATTTTGAGGTATTAAATGACTATATATTCACAGGGCATGCTTCTGATGGATTTTTTTAGGGTGGAGAGAACATCATCATTTTATAAGGATGTATAATGGTTCTAGTCATGCTATGGGATAAGTTTTAGTGGTATTTTTATACATCCTCCTTAGCAGTGCATTTAATAGTGGTGAAGATGTACTAGGACCTTCAATGTCAATTTTTATGGTAGAGGATAAAGTGGAGTGTAGTTAAATTCAACTCTCAATGCCTCACTTTTTAGTAAGAAATATCATTTTTATTTTTTGAGTGAGGTGATGAATTAGTTGGTATCATTGTAGTTATTATTTGTAGACGAGGGTGGATCAGTATATCTTCAGTCAATGGTTGTGACTCCTATGGTTCTCTAGTTCATTAGGGAAACATAGCTTAAATATATTGACTGTGAGGACTTGTGTGAACACATATTACTGGAAAATATCTTAGTGGATTTTTTGAATTTAGAGAAGATGTCATCATTTTTTTAGAATGGGCGATGTGCCAGTCACACTATAGGAGATGGTGGAGAGGGGGTTTCATACATCCCCCTTAGTGGTGCATCCAGAAGTGGTGAAGATGTACTAAGACCTTTGTTGTTAGTTATGGTGGTCAAGTATAAAGTGGAGTGTAGCTTAATTCATCTCTTGATGCCTCACTTATTAGAAAGTGAAGTCATAGCATCATGTTCTAAGAGGTTTGGACTAAACCCTCATGGTGTCAAAGTGTAAGTGGGATGGTATCTCCATGGATTTTGTGATGGGGTTTCCATGATTAGTGAGAGGTCAAAACATTGTTTGGGTAATGGTATATCAAAGCACACAATCATCAAACTTTATTTCCATTCAAGATCATAGTAAAATGGAGATCTTGGAATGCTTGTACATGTAGGATATAGTACATATTCATGAAGTTACCTTGATGATTGTTTCAGATCATGAGGCTCACTTCACATCTTGATTACGGTGAGGGTTATAGGAAGCTTTAAGGACTCAGTTGTAGATGAGAATGATGTTCCACCCCAGACTAATGGATAGAGAGAGTAGTCTATTTAGGTCCTAGAGGACATGTTGAGAGCTTCTATGTTGGATTTTTTTGGAATATGGGAGGATCCTCTACCCTTGGTAGAGTTTTTTTTACAATAACAGTTTTTATTCCACCGTTGTTATAGCACCATTTTAGTCCATGTATGGGAGACCTTATAGGTAACCCATGTGTTGGTCGAATCCAGGATAATCGGTATTTATGGGTGTATAGTTGGTCTGAGTGATGAAAGAGAAGGTTCAAATCATTCATGAGTGAATGATAACTCACAAGAGCTATAAGAATTCATATACTAAATGTGATGGAGGTCTTTAGAGTTTGATGAGGGAGAAAATATGTTTCCCAAATTCTCACCTCAGTGAGGATTGTAGTGATTTGGATGGGGTGTTAGGTGATATCTAATGTTCATCACCCCTTTCCAAATATAGTGCAGAGTTAGTGAGGTGGAATACCACCTATCCTTACCACCATAGTTAAACTTGGTTCATGACATCTTCAACATGTTGTAGTTTATGAGATACATGCATGACCCATTGCACATTATTGACTAGGGTGATCTGGATATTGAGAATGAAGTTACCTTCACAGAGTATCTGGTGGAAATCTTGGATCGGTGGGAGAATATCCATTGTGGTTGAGTGATTCCCCCAATGCATGTTTATTATTAGCATGATAATCTTTAAGAGAGAACCTGAGAGTGGGATAACTAGATGTGAGCTCAGTACCCTCACATGTTTGAGTATATTTTTTATTTCCATAACCAAAACCCATAAAAGTACGGAGGATGTAATGACCCTAATTTTATTATTTAACCTTTTGAAATATTATAAATAATATTTTTAGAGTTATTCCTTGAGATATTGTTGAATTTAGTTTCTTATAAATCCTCTATTTTGATATATTAAAAATATCATATCATACATGTGTATCATTTTGAAAATAATGGAATATCTCCCAAGTAAAGTCTCAGATGGAAAAATTGAGACCATATTTAAATTTGAAACCTGGGTTTTTCTTTAGGAATGACATATTTGGGAAGGGGGGGTCAGATGTTTCATTTAATTGTAATCAAAGGTGAAATAATAGAAAAATGAATTAATTAACTAATTTATTGTCTATTAAATCCTAAACACATATCCCACCCTTATTTAAAT
Source organism: Viscum album (assembly GCA_963277665.1). Lineage (NCBI taxonomy): Eukaryota > Viridiplantae > Streptophyta > Magnoliopsida > Santalales > Viscaceae > Viscum > Viscum album. Next base: position 1,680,779,007 of record OY728133.1, read on the forward strand.
ACGGTTATAGGCAATCTATAAGGTTAGCCACATAACCTTAGAGTTTGGTGTAGATAGAAACTGTGGTGGAGAATTTTATTGGTGATTAACGTAAAGAAGGAACGAATAAGTATCTATGATGACCGGGTGAAGAATGATTCAACTCTTATCAACAATAACATCAAGGGTTCATTATTTTCTAGTGATCGATCCATTAATGTGATAGGGTTTATTTATTTTTTGGGTTATATTCCCTATTCATTATTACCAAGTAAAAATATAATTCAATTCATTCATTCATTAGTTGGCATTTTCATGGCCCTACTAATTTATCTTTATAAATATGTGATTTTCCCATTGAGTTGGTTTCCACTTTTATTTTTGTTTTCCACAAATGCGATCAATGTATGGGAAGATAGATAACATTTATGATTTCAATTTTCTTCATGTGGATTTCTACCCTCATTCTTCACATATTTAACATCGGCCTACAGTAGGATGATAATTTGATGGTTGGTCCAGTTTGAGGTGCGATTGAACCTAAATTTATGATGTTTTGTGAAATAGATGACAGATTATATGTTTTCCAAAGATGATGCAGATGGAAATGGATTCATGGATGATTGAAGTGAGGATTTAGATCTCTAGGTACCAACAGTGGTGCGATGGGGCTTTTCACAGGATGACGAAATTTCAATTTCTAGCCACTGGAGGCTAGAAATTGATGACCAGATGAATTGTCTTCAAGATTTGGGGACATGGTCAGAGTTTCAGATGAATTTTTCCACATATATAGATGGTGTGGGAAAATTTTAGTAAATTAATGAAACTAGTGAAGAAAAAACTATATGGTTTGTAGATAAAAAAATCAAAAGTCGTGTGGCCCCCACCATAAAATGCTAGGGTTTTAGGCTAAGAAAAAGATCATATAACCAGGTTTCAACACCACAAATCATGTGACCCCTAATCGACTGACTCGGTATGTACTCTGAAGTACAATCCTAGGAACCTAAGTAACCCCACACCTCATTTATAGGGTTACATTATATGTATCATCAAGGGAACACAACTCATGGAAAGGAGGTACACATCAAGTATCTATGAATACATGGCATGTCGTGTGTCCCCTCTACACATCTTATAGTTGGTTTTGGACATGCCATGTGAGATGAGGAGAGACGACCAAAGTAGAGACTTGGGGTGACACACCATATGACCTAGATGGCATATCATGTACTACTTGGAGACATGGAAAAGGAAGTTAGGAACAGATTTTCCCCTCTTAATCCTTAGGTGGATTCAAACATCTCACTCGATGGGACATAGATCATCATTAAGAGTATAATTTTCCCATGTGAGTATGAGAAGGGTAAGGATCTTCTTCATGTGGGATTCAAATTGATTCGGGTATTTCACCCATATTACCAAGGAAAGGATCCTCTATATGCAATGTTGAATTTCACCCATTTATAGAGCTCATATGGAAGAGGGATCCTCCATTATAGTCTAGTATTTCACCCACTATACAGATCACATATCCTCTAGTGTTATGAGAGAGAAGGGAATACATAGAATGCTTGAGACTTCTCATATCAAAATATGAGCTGACAGTATTCATGTAGCTAGCTGAGATGGATCATACTCTGAGACTTGAGTACCTTCTATGAGTGTATTGGGGTTTTACTTATTTGTTATCCTTTATATTTTGTTATGAGATGACTCTATTTGATGCTTTATGCTTGGTGATTTTAGAGAGTCCTACTGGGTATGTATATAATGACCTTTGCATGGTATTTTTCTACATGAGTCGTGTCTTATGTGAATGAAATTCCTTTCAACGAAGTCTTGGGTGGACCAGGAATACGTGGAGTATAGTTTTTCTTGGTAGTAGACATAGTGGGTGCATAGAATTTTACATTTGGAGATAGTCCCTTTCTTGATAGCAGATTGCACTCTTTTTTAGTTTGATGATTGTATTTAGAATTCTTTATTTCTATTTTATTATCCCTTATACTCTATTGGGTTATTATAGGTTGTACATTCATTATAGTAGTATTTGATTACATTTTTAAATTATACTACTGATTGGTGATGCAAGTGTGTGTATAGGTACTTTAGGTTAAGGCATCACATGCGCGTGATATGTTTACTCGGCACTTGTCACCATCCCCTAATCTATTGGAAGTGGTCTTGGGGTGTCAGTCTCAGCTTACTATCAGTCTGGTTGGCCTCGATGGGTTTGGTTATGATAGGATTCCTATTAGTGGGTCTATTCTCACAATACTACAATTTGAGTAATTTACGATGGTCTATTTATGATGGGATCCCATCACAAATGAGCATTTATGACAGGGTCCTGTTGAAAATATCCCATTGTAGAAAACGTAATCACAAATAGTATTTTTTGCGACGGGCCCATTGCAAAAAAATAATATTTTCGACGGAAAATTGTACAATTGCAAGTAAGTCTCAAATTATATACATTATATATACAAAAACTTTTTGCGACGGGCTCATCACAAATACTAGTTGTGATGAGTTTGTTGTCCCATCGCAAATAAGTCTCTGATAATATACATTATATATATATATATATATATATAATTTTTGTGATGGGCCCGTCGCAAAAAGTATTTGTGACGGGACGACAGGCCCGTCATAAATACTTTTTTTAAAATTATATATAAACTATTTGTGATGGGTTTCGGTTACAACAGGTCCCATCGCAAATAGTAAATAAATTAAAATAAAATATATTTAATAAAATTATTATTAATGAAAGAAATAATATTAAAATTATTAAAATAATAAAAAAAATTCTCAATATTCACAAAAAAAATATTAAAAAATCATAACTTTTTTATTATTAGTAGTAAAATAAACAAACAGTAAAAAATATAATACTAATAATAAATAGTAAAATAATAAAATATTAAAAATAAAAAAAATAAATTCTGCAATATTTGCACCAATATAAAAGAAAAAAACTGTAAATAGTTCATATTACAAAAAATCTTGAATTCAAATGTTTTTAACATAACAAAAAAAATTACTGGGGGGGTAGTCTTCTGGAGGAGGTGGAAGAGCTGAAGGAGATGGTGGAGGAAACTCCATCTCTAAACTATGAGTCATACGGTACATATACTCCGTTTTCTCATGTTGTTGTTATTGCCATCGATGCATCTCATCCTCGTGTTGTTGCTGCTGCTATCATCGACACATATCATACTTGTATTGCCACTACCGCTGATGCATCTCTTCCTGCTACTTCTGTAAACTCTCTATAAGCCCTCTCTGATCTCGCAACTACTCCTGATACTGTGAGATAGAAGATGATGCATCTACATGAGCTCCTCTTGAGCTGGACACTGACATTGCAGCAGTACCATAATAAGTCCCATGAGTCAAATGAGAGTTGATGCAAACTACTCATCCCTTCTCAAAGCCATACTGGGTTGCCTGTATCTATGTTGCCTTATTGAAATGGTGGGAACTGGTCTGATTAGTCGTCTCTGCCTGACTCTCTGCCAGTGTCTGAGATGTCATGGCCTCATATGACTTTTTCAATTCCAATTTTAAAATAGAATAGTGAAAATATTATATGCAGTTAATTTTCAAATTGAAAAAAATAATAATACTGACCACAATCTGACACAGGCGATCACCTCTAATCTCTCCAGTGACTGGATCACTGTACATCCTCCGATAAATGTCGTACTCCATAATATCGGGATTCTCGACTACCTATATGAATATAAAATAAACTTTTTATATTTAAAGTTATATAAAATATTTAAAAAAGATATTTACGAAATGCTCTCTATGCGTACTGAATGCATGGCTACCAGCTCGATGCATCACCTCCTCTCTCCCCTAGTTCTGTCGGCCCAATGAAGATCTCTTCTGAAATCCACCACCCAACCAGTGTGAACATAATACATCCCAAACATGAGATAAAATGTACTCCAGTCATTGGGCTCTGCACGACTCATCACATATTGTGACTCCTACTTTCTTCATTGTTGTCCTTCTCAAATTGTTCAAAAACTGACGGAAATGGTCACACATAGACATCTCTCATTCCATGTGGATAGCATCACACATTCTATCATTGATGGGATACCATAAACCCTAAAAATAATTTATAATATAAAGTTATTAATGAAATAAATTTAAAAATAAATATTATTTATTTACATACCATCAAATGATTGAACATGCAGAGTTGTAAATCAATGGGAAACTGTTCCCATATGATCCATGGCTACAAAAAAATAATTGCGCAAGATAGCGCTCCCTAGTCCAATATCTACATGCCCAAAATATTGAAAAAATATTAAATAATCATAAAATTAGTATATAAATAAATTAATGAAAGTTAACTAAAATACACAGGTTACCATACCTCCGTGTGCATGGATCGAAGCCAAGATGTGGACACCACTTGAGGATAGGGTTATGAATCATCAGTCGCACAAGATCACGCCCCCTCCGCATACCCCTTGAACCACCAGTCGGTTGAGGGTCAGATGATCCCAAATCCTCCTCATCCAAAGGTAGCCCATCCTCCTGAAACTCACAAAATAGATCATTATCCATCTGAAAAAAAAATGATTATTGTTATCAAATATTTGAAAATAAATATTATATATAGATATATATTAGTTATGATTATAACCAGCATTTAATTGTGTCAATGTTCACTATCATCATCGTATTCATATCTGATGATGTCAATGTCTTCATATTCATCCTTAACATAATCAATATCCATATGAGTTTCAGTTTCATCATCTCTTTCCATTTCAAATTCATTTGTAACATCATTAACATCATCATCACCATCGACCCTTAATTGTGGGGTGTCATCATCGATATTCATGTCTCTTTGTGAAAAAGATAGATTTTGAGTTGTCTCTTGAAAAATTTTAATTCCTTCCACTTCAGTAGAACCACATTCAGTTTGAGTAAACTAATTTTCCAGAGATTTCATTTTTATTATGCTCCATCAATCACTTAGGTCTCTTGAAGTAGAAAATTACTTTGTGTAATAAATTTTTATGTGCCTGTTGCACCAATAAAAATGGTTCATTTACAGCAAGAAGACTTTTATATTTAATATCGATGATTCCATGAGTCTGATGAACACACAAGCCTCTCTCTGTATCCAACCACCTAAATTTAAACATCATTATATAATTCAGTCCTAGATAACACAGTTCAATAATTTCATCCAGCATGTTGTAAAAGTCAACTTCAGTTTCTCTATGATGCAATCCTCTCAAATTATTAGTATCTTCTCTGGAACTGCATTCACTATGTTGATACCAAAAAACAAAATCTGGTTGAAAACCAAAACTCAAGAGATGTCCCCCAACACTGTCAAATGTTTCAAACGTTCTCAGAGCACATTTTTTATAAGAAAACTTAATTGTGACTTCTGAAAAAAAAATTGGTTTTTATGATACAAATGATAAAAAAGTTTCAACACGATCAATATATATAGGATTTAAACTAGAACTGTTTGGATTCCTGTGCTGATTTATCCAAGTGTGATCATCTAATAATGACTATTGTCAACTTCCTTGTTCCATATTCTTCTAAAAAATATAAAATCATTACTATTTTTTAATAATTTGAAATTGAAAAAAAAACTATCCAAAAAAATAAGATAAATAATTACAACTACTTCTTAAGGGTGACATAATTTCTAGTAGATTGACTGTTGAGTCAATAAGGTTTTCCTTATGACTTTTCTATTCCTTCATGTAAATGGGGGATTGATGAGTCCTTAAGGTTTCCTTACAACTTTTTTATTCTTCTTGTTTTGAAAATCACAAACACCATATTTCAAGGCAAAACTCTTTTTACCCTTTTTTTACTTCTATAAGGAAAATTTCCTTCCCCAAGGAAATTTACCCTTACCTTGTTTTCATTATTCAATCAGATTTTTACTAAGTGTAAAATTTAGATTGTAACCAAAAACCACGGAATCTTATAATCATCTAGATATGAATCATTTTGTTTTAGAATCTGAATTCTCAGAATTCTAGATACGAACTTCATATTTCTAACTCCAAATTCTGAATCAGAATCCTGGTTACGAAATTTCTGAGTTCTGACTCCAAATTCTAAATACGAATTCCAGATACAAACTTCAGAGTTCTGACTCCGAATTCTGAATCAGAATTCTGGTTACGAACTTACTGAGTTCTGACTCCAAATTCTGATTACGAATTCTGGATATGAACATCAGATTTTTGACTCTGAATTCAGAATACGAATTCTGGATACAAACTTCTCAAAGTTCTAACAGCGAGTTCTCTGAATTTAGACTCCGAACTCCTATGAGTTCTGACTATGAATTCTCATGAACTCTGACTCTAAACTTTGTAAGTTTAGAATCCAAATTCTTGTGAAATCTAGATTCCGAATTTCCTTGAAATTCAGACACTATAAATTCTATAGAATTCAGGTTCCGAATTCTTACAAAACAGAATCCAAATATCCTTAAATTATAGAATCCAAATTCATTGTTTGGTTAGACTCCAAAATTTAACTTTTTTCACTCTGAACTTTCATTTTCTTCATTCATAATATCAGTTTTTAGTTATTCATACACTTGTTCTATTATAAAATGATGTCATGCTTTTAGTTATTGACTAACTGTTGTTTGAGTGACACGTGTACAGGTCCCTCTGAAATTCAAGGAAGAATATGACTGTTGGAGGAGGGAGCCAACCGTTGGAGTTGTGCCTATAAATAGAAGATCATTTGAACGTGCTCGATACTTTTTTGAGACATTACTTTTGAAAACTATGCCTACATGTTATTGAAGTGATTTCTAGAGAGAGAGGCTCTTATAAACTCTCAAGCTTCGTTTAGAAATTTTGAACATCTTGTTCAAACTTTTCCTTGTGCAGATTTGCTTCGTGCGACTTTGTTTGTTGTTGTGTACTATCGAGGGATTCCAGGGATAGGAAGACAGAGGTGCTGACTACCTTGAAGTTGAGGGATTCCTTGCTGAGGAAGATAGAGGTGCTAACTACCTAATAGTGTAGGGCTTTCGAGGATAGCAAGACAGACTCCAATCTTCATATTGAGGGCTTACCCTGGTGTGGGTAAGGCAGACTGTCTTGAAAGTATAAATCAAGGGACCTTTATCCAAGGTTATTGGATACTCTTCTATTTGGGTTAAAAGACTTACTACTTCTTACTTGTTTTGTTTCAAGTTTTCCACTACATTTGTATTGTTGAGTAAAGTATAACTATCTTATACTTCCTTAATCTTGTACTCTGATTTAGTTATATTCTATACGCTTTAAGGTAGAATCTTCATCTTTGTAAACATTAGTTAATTTTTATTTCCAGAATTACTTTTCTGGAATTGCTTTCTTGGAATCATATTTCCTGAATCAAGCAAGTGTTTAAAACATAGAGGTTTTGTGAATTATCTTGTTTAACCTTGTTAAACATAACCATATTTAAAAGTTCCAAAGGAATTTTTAAAAGGTACAATTCACCCCCCCCCCTCTTGTATTTGAGAATCTCATTCTTATTTCGATCCTATATTTGGTATTATAGAGTATATCATACTCACATACCATCTCAACAATTAGTATTTGAGGTTTGAAACCTCAAACCCTGCACCAATTCAACAATTGGTATCAGAGCTTTTGGTACAATCTGAATTAATATCATGATTATATTTAGAAGATATGTATCGGAATTGAATTTTTCAGATTCATATTTTTTGGAATCATATTTCTCGGACTCATATTATTCAGATTCATTTTTTCTTAGTGATATTCTTGTTCTATATTTTTTCTTTCTTAGGAATATTTTCCTTGTTTACAAACTTTTTCTATTAACAAGTTTTTGTAGAAAGACTTTTCTTTAAGATGACAAGAATCAATGTTGGTTCCATAGACAATCTCAATCCAACTAGACCATCGATTGTTGATGGTAATGATTATGAATATTGGAGAGATCAAATGAAGACTTTCATTATCAATACTGGTGTTGAAAATTTCGTTATGCTTACTGGTGGATACAAAATTTCTGACAAAGAAGTAAGTGCCTTTACAAATCAAGAAAAGCATGAATATCAACTGAATTATAAGGTATGCAATAATTTTCTTTGCTCAATGACTAAAATATATATAGCCAAATTTAATCTTTTAAAGAAGAAAATTCTATATGGAAGAAACTTGAAGTTACTCTCTTTGGAACTTCCAAAGTAATTGAAACTAGAAGATCCATGCTTAGAGCTAAATATCATGGTTTCTGCTTTCCTTATAGAGAACCCATATGCAATGTGCAATAAAGATTCATGACTATTGTGAATAGTTTACAATCCATGGGTGAAAAGGATTAGATGATGAAGCTCTTGTTGATAAGATCATAGACATCATGCCGATTGAGTGGGAATCTAAAAGGACTGCTATTGATGAGAAGAGAAAGGTTACTCAGATTACCTTAGATGAGTTGTTTGGAACTCTTATCCAGCATGAAACTAGAATGAAGAGAGATATTGAAAATATGAAGAAAAAGAATGGAAATGGAAGTGTTTCTTTTACTACAACTTCTAATCATATGAAATTCAATACTCCTAAGAGAGTGACCAGATTCAAATCTAAGAAAGTTGTTATCCATTCCGAATCTAGTGGAAGTGAATCCTCAAAAAATGAATTAGCGAATCTTTCTCGAAGGATGAACAAGATATATGGACAGAGGAATTTTCAATCCAGATATAAGAAAAAGGAAAGGAAAGATATGAAAGATTCAGAAGTTACATGCTATGAATGTAAGAGAGTTGGACACATATGACTTGACTGTCCTATGCTCAAGAGAAAAGAAAGAAAGGAAAGGCATTCTGAGAGAAACAGAAAGAAGTATTGCAAGGATAAAGCTAAGAAAGTATTGAAAGCTAATGACACCTGGAGTTCCAGTGGTGGAGACTCTTCAAATGAATCTTAGGATTATGAATCTTCTGGACAGAAGAATCTTGGTCTAATAGCCAGACTACCTATTGATAATCATTTCTTGATGGATAAGGTACACAATGCTGAATCAATGACCAATGTTTCTTTGAATGCTAATGATAGTAAATATTATAACTCTTCTGATGAAGAATCTTCTTCTAATGAAGATAATACTTTACCTACCTATGAAGAAGTTTCTAGTTTCTCTAAACATCTTGAGATTGAGAATTCAAAACTCATGAAAAAACTTGATAAGGAAAAATCTTGGAATACTATTCTTACTAAGGAAATATCAGATCTTTCTAAAGATCTTGATAAGAAAAATGTTCATTTTGAAAGTATTTCAAAAAATCTTGAGGAAGTAAATTCTGAGAATAATAAACTTTCTAAAGATCTAGAAAACATAATTTCTAAGAAAAATATTTTTGAGCCAATCTCTAGCTCAAAATAAAATGTTTTTAAAGACAAGAACTTAGTTATCAAACTAAAATCCGAAATATTTTCCTTGAGGAAGTGTTTGTCAAACTTTACCTTAGGTAAGGAAAATTTTGATAAAATGTATTCACAAATCCAACCTCTAATGAATAGTTCTAGTTTTGGTTATACTAGTTCTAAACCGATTTTTAGTAATAATTACTTTGTTCCTCAAAGTGACCCATTCGATATTATATTTCAGTGTGGTGGACACTAGGCAAAGAATTTTTCTTTAAACAAAACTCAGTCTTTAGGATTTCATAAGGCTTATTTTTCTAAGAAGATGTGGGTGCCCAAAATTTTTCTTTCTGAAATTTCCGAATCCAAGCAAGTCTGGATTCTGAAAACCTAACTTTTTCTTATTTTTAGAAAAATAGAGAAAGTACCAATAGCAATACATAGTACATGGATAGTGGATGTTCCCAGCATATGACTGGTAACAAAAACTATTTTGAAAAGATTATCAAGACGAAAGGATATATCATTCTTCAATTTATCGAAATACAAGATCAACTTGCTGATATTTTCACAAAATCTTTACCCTCCGATAGATTTGAATACATTAAACAGAAGTTAGGAATTATAACCATAAGGTAATCCTCCTCAATAACTTCATGTTGAACCAATATCCTTAGAGTAATAAAAAATTTTCATAGGGGGAGTACATCTGTTTTTAAAGTTTTTCATATTTTTCGTAATGATGTTTTTCATATTTTTCGTAATGAAGTTTTTTCATATTTTTCATAATGATGTTTTTCATATTTTTCATAATGATGTTTTTTATATTTTTCATAATAATGTTTTTCATATTTTTCATAATGATGTTTTTCATATTTTTCGTAATGATGTTTTTCATATATTCTGTAATGAAGTTTTTCATATTTTTCATAATGATGTTTTTTATATATTTTTCATAAGGATGTTTTTCATATTTTTCATAATGATGTTTTTATATTTTTCATTGTTGGTTTTTCAAAATCTTTTCTTAATGGAAATTTTTTTAATGAAAATTTTCGGACCTGAAATTTTCGTAATGAAAATTTTCGGACCTGAAATTTTCGTAATGGAAATTTTCATAATTGAAATTTTCGTAATAAAAATTTTCGTACTCAAAATTTTCGTAGTAGATTTTTTCGTAATAATTTTCTCGTAGTCAAATTTTGTTGTTCAAGAAGAATATCACCTATTACAAATAATATTCCTTGTAATCCTAAAGGTATGATTTTCTTATTAAACTTTTCTTAGCCATTATTTCATTGCTGGTATTTTCTTTTGTGTTTTGAATTTCCTCAGATTCTAGTTTTCTCAAATCCGATTTTTTTTTCTAAAAACCTCAAAATATCAGATTCACTCAATTTTTCCTTGTGGCTATTATATCAACCGTTAGATCAGATTAGAAGGATTTGCAACTGTTAGATTGGATTTGGAAGATGAAAGGTCACTTCCGTCGCCTATATAAAGGGGACCCCCGATGGTTGTCCCACATCGGTTTTCAAGCTTGTGTGTGTTGAAGTTATACCTCTCTACAAAAGCCCATTCCAAATCTCTCAGAATTTCTCCAGTCTGAATGTCTGTAGAAGTCCCTTCTGAAGATATGTCTATAGTTAAGCTGATCACGGAATGGAAAATTTACAGGGAGAGGTTGGTTCATCCGAACTTCTTCAATAAGTATAACTCTATTATATCCAAGAATATCAGACTCAATGGATGGAAGAATGTAGCTATTTCAAAGACTTGAGCTTGGGATGTGGTATATCCGGATCTTCTTATAGAGTTTTATGAATCAGATTATTTCTTTAAGAAAGATGGTAGGGAAAAGTTATCCATCAAAAGTTATGGAAAGACATATGCACTATCTTACACCAAGGTGGCTAGCTTGGTAGGGATAACTTATGAAGGAGAAGCTGAATTTTTCTCTCACAAGTTGCCAGAGGTTCAGGGAAGTTTTGTTAAGGCAAAGGCTATGGAGTGTCTAGGTCTTTCTAATGTCAAGACAGCAAAAATTTCCCATCTCACTACTAACAATCGGATCCTACAGTTATGGGTTCAAAGATTCATAGTACCGAGAAAGGGTGATAAGGATACTCTAATGAAAAGTGATATGTATATCTTAGATTTCTTGGTAAATCTAAGGAAAGTGAATCTCATGAAGTACATCCTCATCATGATTGAGAACATCAAAAAAGGGAATCTAAGAGCTCAGATCATCATGTATCATGCCTTGCTTTCTAAGTTGATAGTTCGGTGTCTTGAATCTTTCAAGATCCCATGTAGTTCTAAGCTGAAGAATTGCAAGGTGATGCTTATTAGTGATGATACCCTCAAGAGAATGAATGTTACTTTCTCCAAGGAGTCAAAAGAATTTTATAATCTTCCAGAGGATGAGGCAAAAGCCATTCCTGGAAAAAGTTGAACTATCAATGAAGGCTGGAAAGAAAAGGAAGTTGAAAGAAGTGGAAGTTGAAGATAAAACCCCTAATTCAAAGGAAGTACAATCCGTACCTCCTAAACCAAAGAAGCAGAAGGCCTACCAAGATGAAGTGGTAGAAAAATGGAGGGAGGATAAGAAAAATAGAAAAGCAGGGGAGCCACAATTCGGTTTGGATCCTGCTGAGGCTAAGGCCTTGAAAGAATCAGCTACTGAAGAGCTTGAGAGGCAAGCAAAAGAGAAGAAGCTAAAGAAAAAGATGTCTGGGTCTAAGATTTTCCAATCTATTTTGAAGGCTGTTGAGGTTGCATCCGAACAAGTTCCTATTCTGAAATCTTTCCTTGTGGAACAATTGCTTGAAACTCCAGGAAAGAGGTTCATGTCTCCAGAAAAACTACAAGAGAAGTTTGAGGAAGAGAAGAATATTGAAGAAGAAGTGCAAGAAGTTGAGAGTAGTGGTGGCTCTGATGATGTGATAAAGAAAGTTAAAGACTATCATGAAAAGGATAGTGCTTCCGAGAAATTTTCACTCCAGACTTCTCAAGCCAGATCTTCAAAACTTGCTACACCCACAGATGATGAGAAGGGTGAAGAGGAAGTCAACAAACTATCTGAAGAAGAGAGTCATAATCATGACTTTATTCATCCTGAGGATGTTGTATCTGGAGATGAAAAAGAGAAAGTAGATTAAGATAAGATTGTTCAATTATCCAGAAGTGAGCATGAATCTCCTGATGAAGAGGCTAATCCAAAAATCAACAAGGGAAAACAAGTGGTCGTTGCTGATTCCCCAACCAAAGATATTCTAAGGAAGAAAAAAGTTAGAGGATCTTATAAGAGAAAGTTGGTAGAGTTAGAGGAAAAACCATCTCCTAGTAAAGTGTATGATTCAGAATCATTTACCTTAGGACATGATTTTGTTTTTCAGTCCCTGAAGAAGCTGGTGGATACCATTCTGATCTTTCCAACAATTGACTCGAGATGCCAGATGCTATAGCACAGTATGAACCAGAAGTCAGACTATATATCCATGGTGATAGATAGGTGTGTGAAGATTGAGGCTGATCACAATAATTTTCTTATCAATTATAAATCCCATAGAAAATCTTTCAAGAAAATTACAATTTGGTCTAAGAAAATCAATGAAGATTTGGGAGAGCTTGATCAGTTTCAAGAAGATTTAAAAGATGATTTTGATACCGAAGATGGAAAAATCAAGGATATTTCAAAAATCTTTAAGGAAAATCTAAGTATAGAACAAAATTCTTGGATCCAGTAAGTCGAAGTTATGAATGGGAAGCTAAGCTATGTTATTCAAAGTTTGAAAATAGAGAGAGATCTTCGGACCGAGATAGAAGAAAATCTTGGGAAGCAAGAGGACTTGCTAAAGGCTCATACAGAGGTCCTGAAGGCTCAAGAAGATATAATAACTGCCTTGGAGAAGCAAGTAGAGGAGGACCACAAAGAGATGAAAAATCTGAAGACAATCATCAAGAAGATGATGCACAAGGAAAAAGAAGAAAATATACAAATCCAATATTTTGTTGTTTTTGTTTTTCCTTGTACTAATTCTTTCAATCATAATGGAATTGTGGCTTGTCTATTTTTGTTTGTATGTCTTTACTAATATTTCAGGTACCATATTTTTTTCCATTCCCTCAAACTCTTTTTGAAAATCACAAAGGGGGAGAAGGAAAAATAATTCTAAAGAAGAGAATGGAAAATCTAAAGGGGAGAAGAAAAAAAGATTTCTAAGTATAAGAAGATACATCCCTAAACAAGGAGGAGTCTATATAAGGGGGAGTTTATCATTACGAAGATTTCCTTACCCAAGATAATGAAAATCTCATTCCGTAAATCTAGAATATGATCCTTAGAGTTTCAAATCCTAAGGGGGGTTATTTGTATTCATATTTGCAAATGTGAAAAGGGAGATAAGTTTTATTTTCTAAGTCAATAAATTTTTGCTAATACCTTTTATTATTTTTCGTAAGGATGTTTTTTCTTTCCAAAAAGGGGGAGATTGTTAAGGCAATAAGGTTTTCCTTATAACTTTTCCATTCCTTCATGTAAAGGAGGAGATTGTTGAGTTGTTAAGGTTTCCTTATGACTTTTCTATTCTTATTGTTTTGAAAATCACGAACACATTATTTCAAGGCAAAACTCTTTTTACCCTTGTTTTACTTCTATAAGGAAAATTTCCTTCCCCAAGGAAATTTACCCTTACCTTCTTTTCATAATTCAATCAGATTTTTACTAAGTGTAAAATTCAGATTGTAACTAAAAACCTCAGAATCTTATAATCATATAGATATAAAGCATTCTGTTTTAGAATCCGAATTCTCAGAATTCTAGATACGAAATTCAAAGTTCTAACTCTGAATTCTAAATCAGAATCCTGATTACAAACGTTCTAAGTTCTGACACCGAATTCTGAATACGAATTATGGATATGAACTTCAAAGTTCTGACTCTGAATTCTGAATAAGAATTCTGGTTACGAACTTTCTGAGTTCTGACTCCAAATTCTGATTATGAATTCTGGATAAAAACTTCAGAGTTCTGACTCTGAATTCTGAATATGAATTCTAGATACGAACTTCTCTATGTTCTGACACCGAGTTCTCTGAATTTAGACTCTAAACTCCTATGAGTTCTGACTCCAAATTCTCATGAACTCTGACTCCGAACTTTGTAATTTTAGGATCCGAATTCTTGTAAAATCTAGATTATGAATTTCCTTGAAATTTAGACTCTGTAATTCTATATAATTCAGGTTCCAAATTCCTACAAAACAGAATCTAAATATCCTTAAATTATAGACTCTGAATTTATTGTTTGGTTAGACTCTAGCCTTTAACTTTCTTCACTCTGAAATTTCATTGTCTTCATTCCAAATATCAGTTTTTAGTTATGCTTACACTTGTTCTATTATAAAATGATGTCGTGATTTCAGTTATTAACTAACTATTGTTTGATCGACATGTGTACAAGTCCCTCTAAAATTCAAGGAAGAATATGACCATTGGAGGAGGGAGCCAACCATTGGATCTGTGCCGATAAATAGGAGCTCATTTGAACGTGATCGAGACTTTTTTGAGACATTACTTTTGAAAACTGTGCCTACATGTTGTTGAAGTGATATCTAGAGAGAGAGGCTCTTATAAAATCTCAAGCTTCATGAAGAAAGTTTGAATAGCTTGTTCAAACTTTTTCTTGTGCAGATTTGCTTCGTAGGACTCTGATTGTTGTTTTGTACAATCGAGGGCTTTCAGGGATAGGAAGAAAAAGGTGCGGACTACCTTGAAGTTGATGGCTTCTTTTCTGAGGAAGATAGATGTGTCGACTACCTGATAGTTGAGGGCTTGCGGGGATAGAAAGATAGACTCCAATCTTCATATTGAGGGCTTACCCTGGTGTAGGTATGACTGTCTTTCTTGAAAGTATAAATCAAGGGACCTTTATCCAAGTTTGTTGGATACCCTTCTCTTTGGGTTAAAAGACTTACTACTTGTTACTTGTTTTGTTTCTAGTTTTCCATTGTGTTTGTATTGTTGAGGAAAGTATAACTATCTTATACTTCCTTACTCTTGTACTCTGATTTAGTTAGATTTTATACGCTTTAACGTAGAATCTTTATCTTTGTAAACTTTAGTTAAGTTTCATTTCCGGAATCACTTTTCTGGAATTTCTTTCTCAGAATCATATTTCCTGAATCAAGCAAGTTTTTAGAACTTATAGGTTTTGTGAATTATCTTGTTTAACCTAGTTAAACATAACCATCTCTAAAAGTTTCAAAGGAATTTTTAAAAGGTACAATTCACCCCCTCTTATATTTGAGAATATCATTCTTATTTCGATCCTACATTTGGTATTATAGAGTATATCATACTCACATACCATCTCAACAATTGGTATCAGAGGTTGGAAACCTCAAACCCTGCACCAATTCAACATTGACGTCTACTCTTTTGTCTGACGGCTCATTTACGTGCAAATTTCTCACGCTGAAATCACAATGAAGAATCTTCTCGGAGGCATGCATATCCATTCTCGTGCAAACAAGAATGTATAAGTGTACCTTTGAATAGATTCTTCATTGTGATTTTAGTGTGACAAAGATGCAAGTAAATTAGTCATCGGACAAAAGAGCCCCCTTTTCATCGATGAATCATCTTCTTGCAATTTTCACCGGCTGAAAACATTATGAAAAATGTGGTCCTATGAATGCATATTCAAACTCGTGCATATGATATTGGATATGCACACATATAATCATATTTTTCATAATGTTTTAAGTTTGTGAGAGTTGAAAGGAGAAGAGTCATCAAACAAAAGGAGTGTCTCTAATCCACTGGAAATTATTCCTAATTATTCCTAATCATTCCTAATTATTCCTAATTATTTCTAATTATTCCTAATTATTCCTAATTATCTTAAATTATTTTTAATCATTCCTATTTATTCCTTTTTATTCCTAATTATTTCTAATTATTCCTAATTATTTCTAATTATTCGTAATTATTCTTATTTATTATTATTTAATCCTATTTATTCCTATTTATTCCAATTTATTCCTATTTATTCCCAATTATTCCTAATTATTTCTAATTATTCTTATTTATTCATATTTTTCCTATTTATTCCTATTTATTCCTATTTATTCCTATTTATTAATATTTATTCCTATTTATTTCTTTTTATTCCTATTTATTCCTATTTATTCCTATTTATTCCTATTTATTCCTAATTATTCCTATTTATTCTTATTTATTCCTATTTATTTCTATTTATTCCTAATTATTCCTAATTATTCCTATTTATTCCTATTTATTCCTATTTATTCATATTTATTTCTATTTATTCCTATTTATTCCTATTTATTCCAATTTATTCCTATTTATTCCTATTTATTCCTATTTATTCATATTTATTCATATTTATTTCTATTTATAACTGTTTATTACTGTTTATTACTATTTATTACTATTTATTACTATTTATTAATATTTATTACTAATTATTACTAATTATTACTAATTATTACTAATTATAACTATTTATTACTATTTATTACTATTTATTACTATTTATTACTATTTATTAGTACTAATTATTACTAATTACTACTAGTTATTACTATTTACTACTAGTTTTTACTATTTATTACTATTTATTACTATTTATTACTATTTATTACTATTTATTACTATTTATTACTAATTATTACTATTTAATACTAATTATTACCATTTATTACTATTTATTACTATTTATTACTATTTATTACTATTTATTACTAACTATTACTATTTATTACTAATTATTACTAATTATTACTAATTATTACTAATTATTCCTATTTATTTCTATTTATTCTTATTTATTCCTATTTATTCTTATTTATTACTATTTATTCCTATTTATTCCTATTTATCACTATTTATTACTATTTATTACTATTTATTGCTATTTATTGCTATTTATTACTAATTATTACTAATTATTACTATTTATTACTATTTTTTTCTAATTATTACTATTTTTCCTAATAATTACTATTTTCCCTAATTATTACTATTTACTACTAATTATTACTATTTACCGCTAATTATTACTATTTGCCACTAATTATTACTATTTACCGCTAATTATTACTATTTATTGCTAATTTTTACTAATTACCTCTAATTATTACAAATTAGCGTTAATTACTATTAATAATACAAATTACAACTATTAATTACTAATTACCGCTAATTATTTATATACATTACTAATTATCGTTAATAATTATTAATTACACTAACTACTAAGAATTAGTACTAATAATTTCAATTTATTAATACAAATAAATATTGATGACAAAATAATTTAAATCTAATTTAATTAGAACTAATCAACAATAATTAAAATTAATTTAAAAAATCAAATAAATACTAAATTAAATAAAACATAAATATCTTTAAACTTGATCTCTTATAGGTGTAGACGGTTTTACAACTTCTTCACAAAAAAAACTAACTCGGAAAAACCTTCACTCTAAATTTAGAGTTTAGAGAGGGAGAGGGAGTGAGAATTGAGAGAAAGTGTGGAAAACGGATGGGGGTATATATAGGCTAGATTAGTTACGACGGGACCCATTGCAAATACTTTCGCCAGCATTAATTACTGTCGGTGGTTAAAATGGTATTTGCAATGGGTCTCGTCACAAAAAAGTATTTACCGCCACCAGGTATTTGCAACGAGACTCGTTGCAAATACCCTCCGGCAATGCACTATTTGCGATGGGTGGATTTTCCCAATCGCAAATAGTTTTTACCGCTCCCGTTATTTGTGATGGGGAGGCACACCCCGTCACAAAAACCCTTCCCACGGTTTGGTGCACAAACTGTGCCAAACCGCGCCTAACTATTTGTTACGGGCGCATAGACCCATCGCAAATAACCTCCTAGATGAACTATTTGCGACGGGATTTATTCCCGTCGCAAAAAGATGTTTTTCCCGTAGTGTCATAACCTTCTATCTTGGAGAATACCATGGGCGAACACCATGAGAAGGTGTTTTAATTTTATTATGAGTCTCCTACCCCTAATGGTTTATATCGTTTGTGTCCCATCAGACGATGTCATTGATCCATAGAAAATAGGTTTAAGGTATACTTTCGAAGAATATCAAATATCTTGTCATAATGGGGAACAAGTATGTACTTTCGAAGTGGAAAGTATCCTATGACATTATTACATTCACTATCACACAAAATAATGATCAATATGTGATAAAAAAAAAATTAATTAATATTCAAGACCAGGAATATTCCAATAATTTAAAGTAATTGGTGGGCACCAACTCTAACTTTTAGGACATCAAGTGTTAGGGCCTTTGAGCCATAATTATGTAATAAAATAGGTCAATTGGTGTTTGTCATTTCCTATAGTGGGGATGAGGCTTGACCCACCAAGGTGTCTAGGTGTGTGTGTTGGTTGCAGTTTGTAATCCTCTCTACCTAATATGTATTATTTAATAAACACATTAAATAAATATATTTATTGCTTAGTATATAAATAAATAAATTTAAATTAATATATAAAAATGTATATTAAATACATACATACATTATATATATATATTAGATAAATACATTTTTGGATAGGATATTATATAAATAAATAGATACATTATATATCAAATACATCATTTATATAAATGTATACTAATAATTATATATTTTTTATAGTTACATATTATATAAATAAATCAATAATTTTCATATTATATATTTTCATTCTCACGCATATGAATTTATACATAATTACACACACACACACACATATATATATTCAAAGACACACATATATATTTATATCAATATACATATAAGTATTTAAATTAAAATATTAAATTTATGTTTACATAAATAATATAATTGTATTTATAAATATTCCATGTTAGTTAGAGATTATTACAATAACTAAACACGGACACACGCAGACACCTCAGGGGGTCTGGCCTCATTCCTCCCCACAAGGATTAGTATACACCCATTGGACCTATTTTATTATATATTAATAGCCCTTGAAGGATTAGGAAGTTGATTGTAATAGACCATCCTGGGTCAACTAGTCAAGCCACCCGAGTTGGCCCATCATGGTGAGGTTCAACAAAGAAACAATGTAACACCCGAGATTTTTATGAGTAATATTTTGTTTTTATGTTATATATATCATCAAAGGAATCTTTCACTACACACTAGCTTGGCTTATTTTACATGCAATCACGACCTTCCTCGATAGCTTGCGTTGTACGCAATACCGAGTTTCACTAAACGACGATATGCTATTAAAATATTATTTAAAATAGCCGTTATGAATAGTAATAACCACTTTTTGAAATTTTATAAATTTTATCTTTCAAAATGGACTTCATTTTTGGATTCGGAATACCGAAATTAGCCTAGGGTAAAATTTTGGTATTTTTCTAAAAACATTCAATTTTTGATGAATAGTGAAACCACTAAGTGGTAGGTTAAAAACTGAATTTTGCATAAAACTTAATTTTACCGCTTCTGTGAATGGAATTTCGAAAATATGACAGACACGGTTGATATCAGTAAGTAAAATGTGGTTCAATGAGAAAAAAATAATTTTTTGGTGAATAGTAACTTTTTACTTTTTTTTACTGCTGTTAATAGTAAATAGGGTAACTAAGGGTAAATATGATATTAATATTACCCTTACACATGTCCTAATTCTATTGGACAAATGTATTTCGACCAAAAACAACCTTATGAATATAATATGACCATTTAGGTCCACTTGGATTAGATTATGACATTTAATATTATTTTATTTAATGAATAGTTAAAATAGTTAAAATCAAAGTTTAATAACTAAACAAATTTTAATATGGGGTTATACATAAGATAAATTCGATTATAAATATTCATTAGAAACCTAAAAAGATTTTCTACATAATGATATTTTATTTATAATTTTTAGACTTTAAATATATTAATTTATTTATGACACAACGATGATGCAGTAATTACCCTTTTAAGGAAATATTAACATAATTGATGTTATAAATGCCCAAATAAATGTAATTTGAGAATTTTTATGAATTACACTAATTTTCTAGGTTAATATGATATATTAGTCTTGATTTAATTAACTTGGTTCGAACATATAATTCTGTTATCACTTTCACAAAAATCATATATCAAATAGTGTCAAAATTGACACAAAATAGTTTTTAAAACAAATATTATATTATTAATTGTTATTTTATTCCTAAAAATATAAGGTTCGGCCAAATTACTCAGATAAGGATATATATATTAATAATAAACAACTTGGGGTTCTTTTGGCATGTTATAGTAAGTGTATTAACCATATAGTGTAAGAAAACAAAAAGACACGGTAAAAGTTAAATTATTTATCTTAGAGTTAATTCTAATTGATAAGGTTAAAATAATAACCTAAACTTGTCTAAATCCTATTGGTTGATAGGATTTTGACCCATCCCCACTTTATCTTCTAAATTAGACCCTTTGGAACCATTATAAACCGAATTTGAATTTAATATAAAATAATATTTTGAGATATTCCTAAGGTGCCCCTCTCCTCCCTTATAAAAGGGCACCTCCTCCCCCTCCTCCTCACACCAAATTGAGCACTCAAGCTCGGCCAACCCCTGCCAAAATCCCTCCTCCACTTCCCTAGGATCATCCAAGAGCTCCTGGTCTTATTCAAAGACCATCCATAGTTCCCTAAGAGAAGGTTAAGAGAAGGCGCATCAAAAAGAGGTAATACCCATTACCGATCTTTTTCAATTTCTTTCTTCTTCAACTTCTTCTTATTTTTTTTTTGTTTCATGATAAAGTAATAACATCAGTATTACTTACATACTGTTATGTTATTATAAACATGAAACAACCCTAATTCACCTTCTATCCATCCTATGGAAAAATGAAATCACCGCGCGTGCATACGTACGGAATACCGTCTCCACGCCGTGGTGTAATCTATTTTCCGCCACCACCTTACATGGATGGGTATAATGGTGTAATCAGTAACTATATATGATTATTATAAAGTCATATTGATACTGGAATAATATAAATACACTTCAATACAATTCCATGATCATGGGAATGATATCATCACTCGTGCGTACGTACGGCCTACCGTCTCCACGATGTGATGCGACTCGTTCTATATGATATTCATTACATAGAAATTATATAAATGAATTGAATGAATAAATATGATATATATTACACTAATACCATTCTGTATATGAGGTATCTATAACCTAACAAGAAGAATAGGAAATTATTCGGCAAAACACGCATAAAAACAAAAGGCAATAAAGACCCGAATAACAAGTAACAATGAAAAATTTCTAATAAGAAGCTAAGAATATGACCATATATGATATCATATCAATATGTATGATTCTGGAATAAGTAAATAACATTATTTAAACCATTATACAGGAGCTTCGGACACGTACAAAGCAAATTGGACCAAAGGTAAGGGAAAATCTTGCAATCTCAATTTTTATCCGAGATTGTTTATACTTCAGAATTCACTGGGGAATATTTATAATCCATATCCATGTTTCCTCAATATATAATGTTATTTATGTCCTCCTACAATTTTTTAAACCCTATTTTACCCTTTGGTGAGTTTTTGGTAAAAGATATGAATGGAATCTTTTGTCGTTTTTCGTACGAGGTACTTTTTGACTTTTCTGACAAAAGTACGAGAAGAATGTTTTTTTTAACTTATACAGCATGAATGGATTTTTAAAACATTATTTCCAAGAATCTTCCTTTATAAGTTTTCAAGTTTATTTTTAATCAACTTCTTTTAGTTTATAATTGTATGACATGTTAAGAAAAGAAAAGTGTTTTTCAAGTAGAAAGGATAATTTCCTCAAGAATGGAGTTCAAATGTTTTATCAAAATTATTTTCCATCTAAGATAATATAGGGTTCTGTTTTATCCCTATTATTACATTGATTTGATTATGTTGTGATGGAATTATTTTTATGAGGTCATTTACCTTATATGATTTGTTTTATGATGTCATGATGTTTCAAGAATCCCATTTTTGTTACATGTGTTATGCGATGATGTATGATTTATGATTATGTGGCACACATAAGAAAGGATTCATTATAAGATGGGTGGGACCTATATCTACCTCCAATTCATTGGGTAAAGATTTATATCTCATGAGATAGACATGGCTGGAACGGAAGGTTATTTCGGTTCAGTGATACAGGACTGAAACGAGGAGTGAACTCGGTTCAGAAATGGACTTTTTCCACTAATATAGTCTTGGAAATGAGTCATGACTAACAAGAAATGATTTTCCATGATTATGTGTGCATGCCACAAAGATTCAAGTTTTATGTTATGATTATTGGGATTTCATTTTCACTTCTATGATTTATCCCATGTTAAGATATTATGATCTCTTTTGCAGGTTATGATTTTCAAAAGGATATGATATGATTTTTATTTCCTTTATTTTCCCTTGCTGAGCATTTGAGCTCACCCTTTTTATGTTTCTTTTCCCCAGGTCAAGAAGAAGGATATTAAGTAGAATATGCTAAAAGGGACTCTAAGATATGATGAAATAAATGGGAGACACTGTAGAAGATTTATGAACCAGTTGTTTATGTTTCCCAGTTTCTAAAGACACTATACCTATACGGTCCTTTGTGGTTTTTATCATATGTTGTAATAAGTATACTTCAATTATGAAGTAATAACAATATATGTAAAGTATGGGTCGTTATAGTTGGTATCAGAGAAATGGTATAGTCAACCTTTGGAAACTAGGATGTAAAAGCCTTAGTAAGAACTCTAAGGATATATCTAAGCCTAGAACAATCTTAGTGTTTTAGACATGACCATGAAGTACCTATGATAAGACCTTAAGCGTGAAAATTTTATTCTTTATTATGTAGTTTTCCTATTATAATCAGTGTTGCTCACACTATTCTTCTTGGTTTTAGTCAATGTCTGGAACCCGAAGGAACCATGTTAATGCGGAATGCGATGGGCAATGAAATGATTGTCCCCCTGAGCAACCAAACGATATGGGAGCTGGAATGCAAAATCTTGTAGCCATTCTCACACAACTTTCTCAAGCTATGAATCATACAGGACTTCCAAATGAGCAAAGGAAGGAGCAAAATTCTGTTGAATCCTTCATGAGGCAACGTCCATCTTCATTCAGCGGTTCAACTGATCCATTAGTGGCTGAACAATGGATTAGTACCACTGAAAAGATATTTTCAGTTCTTCAATGTTCTGAACATGATAAAGTCATCTTAGCGGTATATCGTTTGGAAGGAGAAGCTGATCAATGGTGGAATCTTATCAAGAATATGAGGCCAAGGGATGAAATTGAGTCCATGGAATGGGACGAGTTCAAAAACTTATTTTTCAATAAGTATTTCCCTCGTATTCTTCGAACTAAGATGGAGAAGGAGTTTCTTGAATTGAAGCAAAAGGATGATGAATCTGTTGGTACCTACGAAGAAAATTTTACAATACTTGCAAGGTACGCTTCTGGAATTGTTATCCAACCTGAGAGTAAGATCGATCGATTCTTTAGTGGCTTAAAACCAAGTCTTCGAAGGGCATTGGCCATAAGGGACTTCAATAGCTATGAGGAAATTGTTCGATGTGCTCTCAAGGTTGAGATGGAAATTGGAGTAACCCGTCAGTCATATGGGTTTGATAAGAAGAGGAAAATGGAATTCATAGGGAAATCTAAAGACCACATTGAAAAGAAGATGAATTTTCCCTTATGCTCAAAGTGTGGAAAGAAACATGGAGGGAATTGGCTCAAAGGGACAAGTAAATGTTTTAAATGTGGAAAGGAAGGGCATCGGGAATTTGAATGCCGCAATGATGGGAAGAAGATGTCTAGTGATGAGAACAAGGGAAAGGCTACACAGAATGAACCTCCTACTCTTCAATGTTTCAAGTGCATGGAAATAGGACATTATGCTAATCAATGCCCTAATCCAAGGGTTGCTGATGATGATCGACGTCGACAAACTCTTAAGGCTAAAGATAAAGGAAAGTCTCATGCAATTTCTATCAGTGATGTGGAGTACGATAACGATGTGGTGAAAGGTACACTTACCATCCACTCTAAAGTAGAAAATGTTTTATTTGATTCTGGATCCACCCACTCTTTTATTTTTGAAGAATTTTCTAAGGATATCACCACTTTACCTCAATAATTAGATGTTGAGTTAGCTGTGACAACTCCTAATGGCACATCAATCGCATCAAAAGTTTATAATTCTTCTCCAATTGACGTTTGTGGGAAAGTGCTTCCTGCAAATCTTGTGATCCTTCCTTTAGTGGAATTCGATGTGATTCTTGGCATGGATTGGCTTTCTTTATACAGAGCTCATATCGATTGCCAAATAAGGGAAGTCACATTTCATATTCAAGATCAATCTATGATCATATATAGATGCAAGGATGAACATAACCTTCCTGTGGAAATTTCTTCCATCTTATGGGTCATGATTCCACTAAATGAAGGTTATTTATCTCAAATGGTTGGAGAGAAACTCGCTATTAGGAATATGCCCATTGTATGGGAGTTTGATGATGTCTTTCCGGAAGAATTGTATGGTCTTCCACCAAATCGTGAAGTTGAGTTTTCAATAGAACTCTTACCAGGTGCTATGCCTATTTCAAAGACACCTTATATAATGACCCCAATTGAGTTGCAGGAATTGAAGAAGCAACTCCAAGAGAATATTGATAAGGGATTCATACGCCCTAGTGCGTCACCTTGGGGAGCACCTGTTCTGTTTGTTAAGAAGAAAGATGGATCAATGCGACTCTGCATTGATTATCGAGAACTTAACAAGATCACTATCAAGAACAAATATCCTCTCCTGCGCATTGATGACTTATTTGATCAACTACGCGGAGCTCAATACTTTTCCAAGATTGATCTTCGTTCAGGTTATCATCAATTAAGGGTCAAAAGGGAGGATATACCAAAGACAGCTTTTCGTACAAGGTATGGACACTATGAATTTATAGTGATGCCATTTGGTCTTACTAATGCCCCTGCTATCTTCATGGATATGATGAATAGAGTCTTTAGAGACTATCTTGATCTGTTTGTGGTAGTCTTTATAGACGATATTCTTGTCTATTCAAAGAGCAAGGAAGAACATGAAGATCACTTGGGAATTGTTTTGAAGACCCTGAGAAAGGAGAAGCTTTATGCCAAATTTACCAAGTGTGAATTTTGGCTTGAAAAAGTTTCATTTCTGGGTCACATAATCTCAAAAGAGGGGATATCTGTGGATCCAGCAAAAATAGAAGTTATCGAAAGGTGGTCGAGACCAACAACAGTAACTGAGATCCGAAGTTTTCTTGGACTGGCTAGATATTATCGATGTTTTGTGAAAGATTTTTCACGGTTATCTAATCCACTCACCAGGTTGACTCGAAAAGGAGTTAAGTTCCTATGGACAGAGGAGTGTGAAGAGAATTTCAAGGAGTTGAAAAAAATTCTATCCAGTGCACCTGTGCTCACACTACCTTGTAGTGGAGAAAGGTTTGTGATCTACAGTGATGCATCCAAGAAGGGGCTGGGGTGTATTCTTATGCAAAATGATATGGTGATTGCTTATGCCTCACGACAGTTGAAAATCCATGAGCAAAATTACCCAACTCATGATTTGGAGCTAGCTACGGTAATCTTTGCATTAAATATTTGGAGGCATTATCTTTATGGTGAAAGGTGTGATATTTATACTGATCATAAAAGTTTGAAGTATATTTTCACACAAAAAGAACTGAATATGCGCCAAAGAAGATGGTTGGAGCTGATTAAGGATTACGACTGCTCAATTCATTACCACCCTGGGAAAGCAAACAAGGTGGCTGATGCATTAAGTCGACAAGACCATGCTAGCTTATCCATGATGAGGATCTCAAAAGATCCAATATTTATGAATCTACAAAGAATGGATCTTGGAGTCATAATGGAAGGGGAGAAATCTTATCTTTTTCAAATGAATGTTCAGCCATCTATGCATGTTAAGATTAAAAAGGCACAGAAAGAAGATGTAGAGTTACAAAAGAAGGTGAGAAATGTTCCTGAATTCCACATTGATTGTGATGGGATTATAAGGTTCAGGTTTCGTGTTTGTGTTCCTCCCATCCCAGAATTGAAGAAGGAGATACTGGATGAGGCTCATAGTTCTTCATTCTCTATTCATCCAGGAAGCACAAAGATGTATAGGGACCTGAAAGAGTACTTCTGGTGGGATGGCATGAAAAGAGATGTTGCTGAATATGTCTCTCGGTGCTTGGTTTGTCAGCAAGTTAAAGCTGAAAGACAAAAGTCTAAGGGGATGTTACAACCATTACCCATACCTGAATGGAAATGGGAAAACATCACTATGGACTTTGTCACCGGACTTCTGAAAACATCCAAAGGCAATAATGTTATCTGGCTTATAGTTGATCGTCTCACAAAGTCAGCACACTTCATTGCTATAAGAGAGAATTTCTCTCTTGATCAGCTTGCTAGGATATATGTAAAGGAAGTGGTAAGATTGCATGGAGTACCACTTTCCATTATATCTGATCGGGATCCGAGGTTTACCTCGAAGTTCTGGCGAAGTCTTCAGTACACTCTATATACAGAGTTAAGTTTCAGCACTGCTTATCATCCTCAGACAGACGGTCAGTCTGAGAGGAAAATTCAAACTCTAGAAGATATGTTAAGAGCTTGCTCTATGGATTTCAAAGGTGGTTGGGATCAACACCTACCTTTGGTGGAATTTTCTTATAATAATAGCTTTCACTCCAGTATTCAGATGGCTCCTTATGAAGCTCTCTATGGAAAGAAATGCAGGACTCCAACTTGTTGGGATGAAGTTGGGGAAAGAAAGCTATTAGGACCTGATCTTGTTGATGAGATGGCAGAAAAGGTCCGATCTATTCAACAACACATAAGATCAGCTCAGAGTCGACAAAAATGTTATGCCGACAACCGCAGAAAAGACCTAGAGTTTGAAGTGGGCGATAAAGTGTTCTTACAAATATCTCCCTGGAAGAGAGTAATGAGATTTGGAAAGAAGGGAAAGCTGATCCCTAGATTTATCGGTCCTTTCGAAATACTGGATCGTGTTGGGAAGGCAGCTTACCGATTGGCGCTTCCACCGAATCTCTCTCAAGTTCATGATGTGTTCCATGTATCGCTCCTGAGAAAGTACATACCTTATCCGTCACATGTACTCAGCTCAGAAGTTGTACAGTTGGAGCAAGATCTTTCTTATGAAGAACGGCCGATAGAGATTCTGGATCGTAGCAAAAAAGTCTTACGAAACAAGACCACTCGCTTGGTAAAAGTTTTATGGAGGAACCACCAACTTGAAGAAGCTACATGGGAGCTTGAGGATACGATGAGGGAGAAGTATCCTCATCTGTTTGTTACAAAGTGACGAATTTCGAGGGTGAAATTCTTTTCAAGGGGGGTAGAATGTAACACCCGAGATTTTTATAAGTAATATTTTGTTTTTATGTTATATATATCATCAAAGGAATCTTTCACTACACACTAGCTTGGCTTATTTTACACGCAATCGCGACCTTCCTCGATATCTTGCGTTGTACGCAATACCGAGTTTCACTAAATGACGATATGCTATTAAAATATTATTTAAAATAGCCGTTATGAATAGTAATAACCACTTTTTGAAATTTTATAAATTTTATCTTTCAAAATGGACTTCATTTTTGGATTTGGAATACCAAAATTAGCCTAGGGTGAAATTTTGGTATTTTTCTGAAAACTTTCAATTTTTGATGAATAGTGAAACCACTAAGTGGTAGGTTAAAAACTAAATTTTGCATAAAACTTAATTTTACCACTTCTGTGAATGGAATTTCGAAAATCCGACAGACACGGTTGATATCAGTAAGTAAAATGTGGTTCAATGAGATAAAAATAATTTTTTGGTGAATAGTAACTTTTTACTTTTTTTTACCGCGGTTAATAGTAAATAGGGTAACTAAGGGTAAATATGATATTACTATTACCCTTACACATGTCCTAATTCTATTGGACAAGTGTATTTATACCAAAAACAACCTTATGAATATAATATGACCATTTAGGTCCACTTGGATTAGATTATGACATTTAATATTATTTTATTTAATGAATAGTTAAAATAGTCAAAATCAACGTTTAATAACTAAAACATTTTTAATATGGGGTTATACATAAGATAAATTAGATTATAAATATTCATTAGAAATCTAAAAAGATTTCCTACATAATGATATTTTATTTATAATTTTTAGACTTTAAATAAATTAATTTATTTATGACACAACGATGATGCATTAATTACCCTTTTAAGGAAATATTAACATAATTGATGTTATAAATGCCCAAATAAATGTAATTTGAAACTTTTTATGAATTACACTAATTTTCTAGGTTAATATGATATATTATTGTTGATTTAATTAACTTGGTTCGAACATATAATTCTGTTATGACTTTCACAAAAATCATATATCAAATAGTGTCAAAATTGACACAAAATAGTTTTTAAAACA
Source organism: Viscum album (assembly GCA_963277665.1). Taxonomy (NCBI): domain Eukaryota; kingdom Viridiplantae; phylum Streptophyta; class Magnoliopsida; order Santalales; family Viscaceae; genus Viscum; species Viscum album. The sequence continues at coordinate 1,680,808,012 of OY728133.1, forward strand.
AATATTATATTATTAATTGTTATTTTATTCCTAAAAATCTAAGGATCAGCCAAATGACTTAGATAAGGATATATATATTAATAATAAACAACTTGGGGTTCGTTTGGCATGTTATAGTAAGTGTATTAACCATATAGTGTAAGAAAACAAAAAGACACGGTAAAAGTTAAATTATTTATCTTAGAGTTAATTCTAATTGATAAGGTTAAAATAATAACCTAAACTTGTATAAATACTATTGGTTGATAGGATTTCGACCCATCCCCACTTTATCTTCGAAATTAGACCCTTTGGAACCATTATAAACCGAATTTGAATTTAATATAAAATAATATTTTGAGATATTCCTAAGGTGCCCCTCTCCTCCCTTATAAAAGGGCACCTCCTCCCCCTCCTCCTCACACCAAATTGAGAACTCAAGCTCGTACAACCCCTGCCAAAATCCCTCCTCCACTTCCCTAGGATCATCCTAGATCTCCTGGTCTTATTCAAAGACCATCCATAGTTCCCTAAGAGAAGGTTAAGAGAAGGCGCGTCAAAAAGAGGTAATACCCATTACCGATCTTTTTCAATTTCTTTCTTCTTCAACTTCTTCTTATTTTTTTGTTTCATGATAAAGTAATAACATCAGTATTACTTACATACTGGTATGTTATTATAAACATGAAACAACCCTAATTCACCTTCTATCCATCCTATGGAAAAATGAAATCACCGCGCGTGCGTACGTACGGAATATCGTCTCCACGCCGTGGTGTAATCTATTTTCCACCACCACCTTACATGGATGGGTATAATGGTGTAATCAGTAACTATATATGATTATTATAAAGTCATATTGATACTGGAATAATATAAATACACTTCAATACAATTCCATGATCATGGGAATGATATCATCACTCGTGCGTACGTACGGCCTACCGTCTCCACGATGTGATGCGACTCATTCTACATGATCTTAATTACATAGAAATTATATAAATGAATTGAATGAATAAATATGATATATATTACACTAATACCATTCTGGATATGAGGTATCTATAACCTAACAATATGAATAAGAAATTATTTGGCAAAACACGCATAAAAACAAAAGGCAATAAAGACCCGAATAACAAGTAACAATGAAAAATTTCTAATAAGAAGCTAAGAATATGACCATATATGATATCATATCAATATATATGATTCTGGAATAAGTCAATAAAATTATTTAAACCATTATACAGGAGCTTCGGACACGTACAAAGCAAATCGGACCTAAGGTAAGGGAAAATCTCGCAATCTCAATTTTTATCCGAGATTGTTTATACTTCAGAATTCACTGGGGAATATTTATCATCCATATCCATGTTTCCTCAATATATAATGTTATTTATGTCCTCCTACAATTTTTTAAACCCTATTTTACCCTTTGGTGAGTTTTTGGTAAAAGATATTAATGGAATCTTTTGTTGTTTTTCGTATGAGGTACTTTTTGACTTTTCCGACAAAAGTACGAGAAGAATGTTTTTTTTAACTTATACGGCATGAATGGATTTTTAAAACATTATTTCCAAGAATCTTCCTTTATAAGTTTTCAAGTTTATTTTTAATCAAATTCTTTTAGTTTATAATTTTATGACATGTTAAGAAAAGAAAAGTGTTTTTGAAGTAGAAAGGATAATTTCCTCAAGAATGGAGTTCAAATGTTTTATCAAAATTATTTTCCATCTAAGATAATATAGGGTTCTATTTTATCCCTATTATTACATTGATTTGATTATGTTGTGATGGAATTATTTTTATGAGGTCATTTACCTTATATTATTTGTTTTATGATGTCATGATGTTTCAAGAATCCCATTTTTGTTACATGTGTTATGCGATGATGTATGATTTATGATTATGTGGAACACATAAGAAAGGATTCATTATAAGATGGGTGGGTCCTATATCTCCCTCCAATACATTGGGTAAAGATTTATATCTCATGAGATAGACATGGATGGAATGGAAGGTTATTTCGGTTCAGTGATACAGGACTGAAACGAGGAGTGAACTCGGTTCAGAAATGGACTTTGTCTACTAAGATAGTCTTGGCAATGAGTCGTGACTAACAAGAAATGATTTTCCATGATTATGTGTGCATGCCACAAAGATTCAAGTTTTATGTTATGATTATTGGGATTTCATTTTCACTTCTATGATTTATCCCATGTTAAGATATTATGATCTCTTTTGCAGGTTATGATTTTCAAAAGGATATGATATGATTTTTATTTCCTTTATTTTCCCTTGCTGATCATTTGAGCTCACCCTTTTTATGTTTCTTTTCCCCAGGTCAAGAAGAAGGATATTAAGTAGAATATGCTAAAATGGACTCTAAGATATGATGAAATAAATGGGAGACACTGTAGAAGATTTATGAACCAATTGTTTATGTTTCCCAGTTTCTAAAGACACTATACCTATACGGTCCTTTGTGGTTTTTATCATATGTTGTAATAAGTATACTTCAATTATGAAGTAATAACAATGTATGTAAAGTATGGGTCGTTATAAACAAGACATATTGACAGAGTACAAAGTGGAAGAAAATGATACAACCAAATCTATAAAACCCAATCCAATCAGTATAAACTAGAAAATTATAAATCAGACAGGACCAACAAGTCTCCAAGTGATCAACCATCACCTCTAAACCATCATGAACCTAAGGAGGTGACAACAAGTGAAGCCAACATGCTACATGATGCTCTTCTCTTTACCTAGATCCTGAAATACAATATCTACAAACTCCCAAAGGAAATTGTAGGGTGTGAGTACAAAGATCAGTAGGATACCTCCACATCATCTATACAAGGACTAATATCATGAATACAACATTTTTAGCTTTTAAAATGAAATGATTTTACAAAACATTTTCACAAATCCAAACTCATTTGTAAATAAATTTCCTTTGGTTTTCATAAAAGACTTTCGTATTCATAAAGTCAGAAATATGAAAAGTATAAGTGATAAAAAGGAATTAAAACCCATACACCACCAGGTAAGAATGTAACCACATATCCATGAATTAACCTATCATGCGAGCAAAGTTATACAGCCTCATATAAAAACATGTGAGCAAAAATCCATGACAAAATCCATCATGTGATAAATTAACTATAAATGATAAATCACACTATATTGGGACCTAGCCTATGGGAATATGTACTGGACATAAAAGAAATCTCAAACTAGGCCTATGTTGGTACCAACCAATATCGAGTCCCACCACGATCCATTGATATCCCCAAAGTAACCCCTAGTGGTTCCAAACACACTAGAGCTACCTATATCTCTTTCCTGATGCACCCAAGGTTACCAATGTTCCATGTTTGTCAAAATATGTTTCAAAACAATGCTCACATTTTATAAAACATTTTCAAAGTCAATTAAATCCACTTCAATAATTGAAAATTCATTTTAAAATCCAAACCCTTTAAAAACTTTTATCTTTTCAAGAAATCCCTTGAAACCACAAATCACTTCAATTCAATGAACAACCCAAAATAATTTTACATGAATGATAAGAAATTCATAGAATTAACCCATTGTATAGAAACACCTACCTCGAGAATGGTGGAAACATATCTGCCTTTGAAAATGGAGATTGGAAAACCATGGATTGGACTTTGTAATATAAGGTGCGATAAGAAACATGAGAGAAAAACTGCAACCACAATGATGATCAATCATTGGACGAATGATCCAAAAGGATCAAAGATCTCCAAAAGCACAAAAATTACCTAGGGTTTCAAGAGGAATGTATTTCAACTAAATTAAAGGAGGTTTAGGTGAGCTATGTGTTAAAAACCACTAGACTCAAGAATTACACAGTATGAATCCCTTTCACAGCATGTAATTCCATAAATTAAAAAAACATAAAAAAATGTGTCACCTCATATTAAAAATCAAGAATTTGACCATTACATGATGTGAAACCAATACATGGAATGTAAAAATTTCACGCTCTTTATGATACTCATGACAACTTCCCAACAACCACTACACGATGTGTACCCCTTACATGACATGTAAATGTCCTGTAGACAACAGAGATCCCAAATTCAACTGAAACCCTCAAAAATCAACTCTAGTGTTCTCTGAACTTAGGGAGGACCCTAAAAATTCATTAATCCATTTATACCCAAACTCTATTAATTCAAAAAAATATACATCCCTGAACATCAGGCTACTTTTCCTATCAATGGAACTTCTTCCTTGAGAGGCCCACAAATGCACCAAAAAGAAGTTGATAAAACAAAAACTGAGCAAGGGAGTACCTAAAAAGCATAACAGGATGTTAAAATAACCCCACCATACAAGATTTGTGTCCCCAGAAAGTCCTTAAGATCCTAGACTAGCAAAAAGTGAAGGGCACTACTACCTCTTCAATGATTCTCACTGTCACGTCTCATGGTTATCATGTATGTACTGCCACAATACCCAAACCAATGGAATCATTTTACTATGCAGTACCTTCTCCTAAAGATCCATAGTCTAAACTAGCTGCTCAACTATAGTGGTTTTAGGCTCAAGATCAACATCCTCTCATCCAATCACATGGGAAGGATTTGGTATATACCTCCTCGACTAGGAAACATGAAACACATTATGGATAGAAGTCAAAAGAGACAGTAGGTCCAATCGATAGGCCAACTCCCCTAGTCGTCCAATGTTCTCAAAGAAGCCAACAAACCTGAGTGGTAACTTATCTTGATTACCCAACTGACGATGTCCCAAGTAAGGTGAAACTTTGAGAAAAATACAATCACCAACCTCAAACTCTAACGGTTGTCGACAACAGCCCACATAAGATTCCTGATGACTTTATTTCATGATCAACCTCTTCCGGGTCAATTGCACCCTCTCTATCATCTCCTGAACAAGACTCGGCCTAACCAAGGACCACTCACTACTAAAAAAACATGCAATCTACAGTGGTAGCCTTTATCATCACTAGTAAAAAGAAATGATAAAGAGTTTTCTTTATCAAAGCTTCTTTTTAGTACTGATAAATAGTACCCTTTATCAGTGCTAAAAAGGAAAGCACAGATAAAGGGTTCCCTTTATCAGTAGTTTTGTTCTACTGATAAATGTCATGATCGTGCACGGGAGTCCCACATGGAAATAGCACAAGGGAGGTTACTCCTTTATATATCATTCCACAACAAACCAACCTTAAAAGCTTGTTGTGCAGATGGGCTCCCATATACACAACACACACATATATCGGCTCACTCATGGGCCCACACGGGCCTTGGCCCACATGGGCCTTAGCCCACAATGTGCTTCGCAGGAGGCTTGGCCGACCTTCATAAACATACCTGGTCCTACACAACCCGACCCAGCTATCTAAACAAATACATGGCTTGACCCTGTCCATCCCCTAATTTTTTTATACAAACCAATAAAAAATACAAGTATTAAAAATTATAAAAAATTGAAATTATTTAACAAATAAAATTTAAAAAATGAACAAATTAAAAAATATATATATATATATTAATTTTTTAAAATAAATATTTATAATAAATTTAATATATATATATATTATAAATATTAATAAATATTATATATTAAATATAGATATATAAAATGAAAAAAATAAACAAATAAAAATTAAAAATGAGTAAATTTTAAAAAAAATAAATAATTAATTATTAATAAAAATGAATAAATTTATTATACATCTATATATATTATATATATTAATAAATATTATATATAAAATATAGATATATAAAATTAATAAATAGTAATAATTAAACAAAAAATAATAATGAATAAATTTTAATAATTAAACAATATAATTATAAATGAATAAATTACAAAATTATTAAAAAAATTATTAATGAAACAATTTTAAATATAAATGAATAAATTTAATATATATATATATATATATATAAATTAATTATTAATAGTAATAAATAACATATTTTAAATATAAATATAGAAAATATGTAATATATTAAAAACATGTTAATTTCTTATTAATTTTTATTTCTTTTTATACATAATTATTCATTAATACATTTAATAAATATATTCTCATATATATATATATAATATTTCCAAAAATATGATTTATAAAAATACAAAATATTTATGCTTACATTAAATAAGTTATATATTAATGAATAATGGTTTATAATTAAAAATTAATAATAATTAAAAATATTGACTAATTGTATCAAGTAGTGGACATTAATTGAATGTCATTTGATTTTTCAATTTAACATATATCAAATGGGTGATATATTGATCTCACATATACATATACGTAACTAATGCATTTTTATATACAATGCACATTATTACAAAACAGACCTTTAATAGCACCGGTCTTTATCAGCACTTTCTTTTTAGTGTTGATAAAGGATATAGTTTATCAGCACTCTTTTAGCACTGATAAAGGTCTAAAATAAAATAAAATAATTAAATAGATAAAAAATAAAAAATAGTAACTATTTTATTTATTGAATAATTATTTATGAAATGAATTCTCACGAACCAAGCTGGGTCGCCATCCGACCCGGTGCCCGACCCGGTCTCCGACATGGCCCAAAGGGCGTTCCTGATCCCAATAGGCTGGTACAAGTGCCCGGGTATCAAAACATTACATGGGAATGATTTACCCGAAATAAAAGACAGAAATACAACTAACAATATAAACAAACTAAAACTGGAAACAGACAACCAAACATGCCTTTAAACTATAAACAGGTTTAAGGTTTACAATTAAACTAAAACCCAAAGTTAACAACAACAAAGATAGAGAACTAAAACTCCAATACCAACCTCTAAGTGAAGACCATCAGCAACCAGAACCACCATCACTAAGCACGATGCCTCAACCTGGAATACACAGAGAAAAAGTTCTACATACATCCAAAGGTGTATGTAGGGTGTGAGCCAAGAGCCCAGTAGGACGTCACCCAATAAAAAGGTCTCACGCATAATTATTAAATGACAAATACATTTACAATATTAACTAAAGAAAAGAAATAAATGCTTGAACAATTTAAATGAAAACAGAATTAAAGAAAATAGTTTCAAATGGAACAACTTAAATTAAAACACAAACACTCACTTTTTAAAATAACCAATGTGTCACACTAATAAGTGTATAGAAACTAATAAGCACCAAATATGGGAGAGTCCTCCTGGGTGTTAGCTATCATGGCCCCACTAGATCTTCGTGTCTTAGTGAAACGTGGCTTAGAAGGCCACGACCCTTAGAAAATGTGGCTTAGAAGGCCACGACCTTTAGAAAATGTGACTTAGAAGGCCACGACCCTCAGAAAGCATATGTTTAGTTACTGTTGCAATCGTCAGTCCTGCCAGTGATACCGGGTCGAGTCACATCTGGAACACTAGCCCACTAGTCTAGTCCACCCTCCTAGCTACCCAGGCTTCCCGGTTTGTGCTCAAACAAGTTTCAATTTCATGTCACATGTCACACTAATGCATAAAAGCCAAATAGGGTACTTACACACGTAATATCACAATTTTCACACCCAAGCCCACTTTTAAAACCATACGCACACCAAAATCTTTTCAAAACAAAATCTACATAGGTTACATACTTGATTAAACCATCTGTACAATTCAAAAGACACTTATCACTAAACAAACCACCACTTACACAGGTAAACACCATTTTGAAATGAGGCACACACTAAAACATTTTGTAAACACGTTTCACACCATTTTCATAATTAATTAAACCACAAAAAAATTATAGAGCAATAGTAAAAGGGTGTCATGTGGATTTTCACAAACTAAAGTAACCATTTGTAAATTCAAACGCATTCGCACGTCACACACACTCAAATAAAATTTTAAAGTGTGGCCTACACCACACAAATAGTTTGATGGAAAACCTTACACCATATGAAAAAAAATATGCATAAACCACATAATTTATCAATCCAAAAATAAAATCTTATAAAACAATTTAAAATAATCGCTGGGCTTTACCCACTAAACTGAAGAAAAACTTCCTTTACGACCAAACACACCTAACCCCATGTCAAAAATACATTTCGCACCACTTTTACAAATTAACAAGCTAACCACACAAGTTAAAAATCATTAACAAAGTTCTTAGTAGAAAACACACACATAATATAAACAATTCACTAAATAATTTCAATGCAATTCAAACTTAAAAAAAAGGAAAATCAACTTTGCACTACCCGAATTAATTAAATAATATGCTAAACAAATTAAGTTTGCAAATTATTTCATTGAAAAATAATTAAACGTGGAACCACCTACCTCGACGTCCAACTAGGAAAATTGATGTGAAATCATGAAATTCTAGCAAGAAACCTCAATCGCGTGCCGTTTGCACCTTAAGGAACCTAGCGTGAACTCAAAAACATGATTTCAAACCACAAACCTCTAGTTAGAACCCTAGAATCGGACCTCATACCCACTAAAAAAACTAAAACTCAAAGAGGAAAAGGGAAGAGACTTATCTGGAGGGGGTGCGGCAAGTGTGGAAGGAGAGAGACGCACTGGTGGGGGATCCAGAGCCGCTCCGGCTAGTGAGTGGGGGGTGCACCGAACCAGACCACAACCAGCAAGGTGTGACGATGGATGGAAATCGGAGGGGAGGGTCGTTCGATGAAGGCGCTGCACAAGCTGGAGGCGCGACGACAGAGTCCGGGGAAGAGGCCCATCGTGCGACAGCGGTGCTGGTCGGGAGGTCGGCGCGTGATGTGATGGTCCGATGTGGGAGGGGGCAGCGCAATGGGAAGAGAGGAGAAAGGGGGTGTGTCGCGACGGGGAGGAGGGGGAAAGGGGAAAGTGTAGTGCAAACCCTAGGAAAGAATAAAAAATGAAAAACAAATAAAGTAAATGGAAATTAATAATAATTATGATAATAAATTCTTAAAATTGTAATAATAATAATAATAATAAATTCTAGAAATTGTGATAATAATAATAATAATAAGTAAAAAAAGAGTAATAATAATAATAAAAATTAACTTAATTATCATCACTAATATAAATAATAATAATACTCAATAATAATTAATAATATCCTCAAATAATAATATTATCATTATCAGTGAAATATTATTATTTTATTTTATTTTTATTTTACCACTCATTTAATTTTGTTCATTATTAATTCATTTCATTTAATTTGTTGAACATCAGTCAAGCGTGTGGGGAACCGGGCGAGGTCACACGGTGACCCAGGTGAAGTCACGCGACTTCGACCATCCCCTACCCATGCATCAGATGCCACCAAGCCCAAAATATTCATTTATCAGCATAGTGTAAAATTTTAATCGGCTCGGTCCGCACTCTGACCAGCACAATCAAATGAAATAATAAAAATAATGAAATAACAATTATAACAATTATAATAATAACAAGAATAATAATATATTAAAATACTGAAATAATAATATTATTATTATCATTAAAATGATTTATTAATTTTTTTTATCACACATTTAATTTTATTTCTTTATTAATAATTCATTTTATTTAATTAGTTGACCACCGAGTAGGGCATGCGGTGAACTAGGTGAGGCTGCGTGGATTCGACCGCGGTGCGCTAGACGCAGTCGAGGCCAAAAAAAAGACATTTTTAAATAGGAACATGAAATTTTAAAGTCGGGATTCAAGCCGGACTACCCGATGCCACAAAATTTAAGAAAATAAATAGTGTAAAAGAGGTGGGTGTGACAATTCTCCCCACCATAGTGCTTTCTGTCCCCAGAAAGCCACAACTAAGGCTGAACCCCAAAGTAGCAACGAATACCCCCTTAGGGTTCAAAAGGATCCCTATGAAGAGAAAGTGAAAAGAGGAAAATGCACCGTGCTCAGAGAAAGTGAACTAAATGACAATCCCAAGAAAGGAACTCTTGAACCCATAGAAACCAACATCACAAGACGAAATACCACAAGCACCATTGAATGAAAACCACGTCGTTTGACTGGAACAAGTAAACAAGACCAACCACGCCCAAGGAATACTCTTATCACCTACCACCAAGTCATCTCTAGAAACAGAACTAAAAGCCCAATAGGGGAAACCCCAAAGGGGATCCCCACCATTAGAAACTTATCGACACCCTAGAGGAAACTAGAAAATCAACACGTGGAGACCCGGGTGGACTCCCCACCATTATAAAAAAACAAACACTATTTCATTCCAGAGACTTTTGAGCGAGACCCATTGTGGGTATCCACACTATTAGAACTAAAAGAAGACACATAACATTGAAAATTTTCTAACGGTGACCAAATACCCCACCACAAGGAGCGAGGAGGGAGGAGCCCGACTACCAGGGTGTCAAAAGCATGACCAAAGACAACCCAGCATTTCCACATTCCTGGATGAGCACCATTAAACTTTGTGACCAATTCACCCAAAGAGACCCCATAAGGACCACTAAAATCGATTACATATAGTGGGATGCAACCCCCAGGACTTGAAGGTAACAAGACAGTCATGCCTCCACATATTCGTGAAATCCTTATACACCCAAACAGTTCGTTCGGAATGAAATAACCACAAAAAAAACAATTCAAGTTTCCTTTACTTTCAGTACCGAAAACATAAATAAATTTGGGGTCTCATACACTCTCAGGTTCCTGACCATGCACCAGCTTCACTCTGAGTCCTATGGCTGGAGCCCTAATGTTTGAAGCATCTCCTACCTCTCAGTCAGGTATTGAAGACTCCTGAACTTAGCTTCTCTTTTTGGTGTCACACGCAACCACACCATAACTGAGACAACACCAACAAACACAACACACCATGACATACAACTACTCTTTCACGGAACATCCACCAGAACATAGTTTTAGATGATTCACATGCATCACCTCTTCACCTTAACCATGAAACATAAGAAGGAAAGATGCACGACAAACACTCCCCTTTGAACAGAAAAAATTAGAGCTCCCCGAGAGGACACACTCTTATGAAAACAACGATTCCCGAAGGATCCTATGAATTCCACCTTTTCTCTTCAAAGAGAACTCACACCGCAAGACATCACCAAACATGAACCTCATAGCCAATGAATGCACTAGAATCCTTTTAAGACATCAGTTAGCACCAATAATTTTGAACCACCTTCACCCTTCCCCGCTGGAATTCGTTTCACTGTTTCTGGGGGGAAACATTCTGACGCAATAGTGTCAAACTTCATACCCAATGACTCAGACAACTCAAAGAGACCAAAACTGCATTCAACTCCCCTCACATCTTTCATATCGCTACGAGAGGATCAGCTTAGTCATTAAAAGGAGAGGTGGGTTCAATTCTATAATTCAAGAAGATATTCCTCTGATCAACTGAAGGGCCGACCAATGGCGAATTTCCCATGGTCGCACTTCAATCGCATGTTAACGCATTATGGGGGCGTACACTAGTTAAGAAAGGAAACCATGAACCCAGTAAAACTGATCCAATGGCTAAGACATACCACAAGCGAACACTAAACGTGCATGGGAAACTACTGTAAGGTATTCTCGAAGCACTTTTCAAAATAATTCACTAACCACACACTCACACAACAACTTACAGCTAAAAATTCAAACTCATGATATAAATCAGTCAAAAAGGATTCTCGGCTTGAAACGCCTCTCATCCAAGATTTTCAAAATACAAGGACACATCACACAACTACCGGTTATTAGAACCAAAAAATTTTTCTTTAATAAAACTTTTTGAAAATAAACAAATCTGGTGGATTGCACAAATACCAATAGTGTCCCATGGGCCCCACACATGCATGTTCTTGTGCCGCACCGGCACCCACCTCATATCCATCCAGGCACTGATCCACTCATTCCATTAACCATTTCTCTTTCCATATACACCCATGAATGTGTTTTCCCACAATAACACCAAGGATTAAAACCAGACCTTTCCATTTTTTACAAAACCAAAACATTTAACCCACACTTTTCCAACATTACACATCATCTTCTTTTTAAAGTGATTCATTTAAAAACATTTTTTTTCAAGACCAAATAATATTTACTTGAAAACCAAATTTCCATGAATTCAAAACAAAGAGACGAGGAACGACGCATGGGGAGACTAGTGTCGGCGGGTGACTGTGACATATGGTTAGCAGCCATACACCAATCACACCAACACTACAGAGAGCATTCTAAGGCAGTGTCCCCGGCTCCACATGGCTTGCTAGACCCTGAGAGCTCACTGGGACCACTGACCCTACTCCCTTTTCATTTCCCCTAAACAATATTATTCACAATGACCAACGACTCAGACAAACCTCAACCTGCTCTGGTAACTCGAGTCTTGCCACGAGGTGTGCTGGCCAGGCACCTTGCTCGTAGCTAGAACATCAAGTTCCAACACCCTTAACTTTGGTTTACCTGACTCTATCCCAAAGGGACACGATCCAAGAGAGAAAACTTTCTCCTCTGATACCATTTTTTCATGAACCAAGTCGGGTTGCCATCCGACCCAACGCCTGACCCGGTCCACGACATGGCCCAAAGGGTGTTCCCGATCCCCATGGGATGGTACAAGTTCCTAGGTATCAAAACATTACATGGGAATGATTTACCCAAAATAAAATACATAAAGACAACTAACAAGATAAACAAACTGAAACTAGAAATAGACAACCAAACACAGCTTTAAACTATAAACAGGTCTAAATTTTACAATTCAACTAAAACCCAAAGTGAACAACAACAAAGATAGAGAACTAAAACTCCAATGAAAACCTCTAAGTGAAGACCATCAGCAGCCAGAACCGCCATCACTAATCACGATTCCTCAACCTCGAATACACAGAGAACAAGGTCTACATACACCCAAATATGTATGTAGGGTGTGATCTAAGAGCCCAGTAGGACGTCACCCAATAAAAAGGTTCCACACATAATTATTAAATGACAAATACATTTACAATATTAACTAAAGAAAATAAATAAATGCTTGAACAGTTTAAATGAAAATGGAATTAAAGAAAATGGTTTTAAATGGAACAACTTAAAATAAAACACACACACTCACTTTTTAAAATAACCAATGTGTCACACTGACGAGCATAAAGTAACCAATGAGCACCAAATATGGGAGAGGCCTCATGGGTGTTAGCTATCTTGGGCCCCTATATCTTTGTGCCTTGGTGAAACTTGGATTAGAAGGCCACGACCCTTAGAAAACATGGCTTAGAAGGCCACGACCCTTAGAAAGCATATGTTTAGTTAGTGTTGCAATTGTCAGTCCTGCTAGTGAAACTGGGTCGAGTCACCTCTAGAACATTATCCCACTAGTCTAGTCCACCCTCCTAGCTACCCAGGCTTCCCGGTTTTTTCTCAAACAAGTTTCAATTTCATGTCACATGTCACACTAATGCATAAAATCCAAACATGGTACTTACATGTGTAAAATCACAATTTTCACACCCAAACCCACTTTAAAAACCATACACACACCAAAATCTTTTTAAAACATAATCTGTATAGGTTACATACTTGATTAAACCATCTGCACAATTCAAAAGACACTCATTACTAAACGAACCACCACTTAAACAAGTAAACACCATTTTCAAATAAGGCGCACACTAAAACATTTTGCAAACACGTTTCACACCATTTTAATAATTAATTAAACCATAAAAAATTATAGATAAATAGTAAAAGAGTGTCACATGGATTTTCACAAACTAAAGTAACCATTTGTAAATTCAAATGCATTCACACATCACAAGCACTCGAATAAAATTTTAAAGTGTGACCTGCACCACAAAAATAGTTTGATAGAAAACCTTACACCATATGAAAAACAAATATGCATAAACCACATAATTTAACAAGCCAAAAATAAAATCTTGTAAAAAAAATTTAAAATAATCGCTTGGCATTGCCCACTAAACTCAATCAAAAACTTCTTTTATGACCAAACGCACCTGACCCCATGTCAAAAATACAGTTTGTACCACTTGTACAAATTAACAAGCTAACCGAACAAGTTAAAAATCACTAACAATGTTCTCGGCAGAAAACACACACATAATATAAACAATTCACTAAACAATTTCAATGCAATTCATACTTAAAAAAAGGAAAATCAACTTCACACTACCCGAATTAATTAAATAATATGCTAAACAAATTAAGCTTGCAAATTATTTCATCCAATAATAATTAAATGTGGAACCACCTACCTCCACGGCCAACCCCGAAAATTGATGTGAAATCTTCAAATTCTAGCAAGAAACCTCAATCGCGCACCATTTGCGCAACAAGGAACCTAGCGTGAACTCAAACACATGAATTCGAACCATGAACCTCAAGTTAGAACCCTAGAATTGGACCTCGTGCCCGCTGAAAAAAACTAAAACTCAAAGAGGAAAAGGGAAGGGACTTATCTGAAGGGGGTGCAATGTGCATGGAAGGAGAGAGACGCACCAGTGGGGGATCCAAAGCCACTCCGGCTAGTGAGAGTGGGGCGCGCCGAAACAGGCCGTGGCCAGCAGGGTGGGATGACCAATGGAAATCAGAGGGGAGGGTCATTCGATAAAGACGTTGCGCAGGCTAGAGGCGCAACAACAGAGTCCAGGGAAGAGACCCATCATGCGACGGCGGTGCTGGCTGGGAGGTCGGGGCATGATGCGATAGTCCGGCGTGGGAGGGGCAGCGTGATGGGAAGAGGGGAGAAAGGGTGGGTGTGTCGCGATGGGGAGGAAGGGTAAGGGGGAAGGGTAGTGCAAACCCTAGGAAAGAAGAAAAAATAAAAAAAAAATAAAGTAAATGGAAATTAATAATAATGATGATGATAAATTCTTACAATTGTAATAATAATAATAATAATAATAATAATAATAATAAATTCTAATAATTGTGATAATAATAATAATAATAATAAATAAAACAAGAGTAATAATAATAAACAAATTAAATTAATTGGCATCACTAATATTAATAATAATAATACTCAATAATAATTAATAATATCCTCAAATAATAATATTATCATTATCAATGAAATCTTCTTATTTTATTTTATTTTTATTTTACCACTAATTTAATTTTATTCATTATTAATTCATTTCATTTAATTTGCTGAACATCGGGCAGGAGTGCGAGGAACCGGGTGAGGTCACGCAGTGACCCGGGAGAAGTCGCACGGCTTCGACTGTCCCCTACCCATGTGTTGGACGTCGTCAAGCCCAAAATATTCATTTATCAGCATAGTGTAAAATTTTAATTGGATCGGTCCGCACTCTGACCAAGGTTTGCACAAGCAAATGAAATAATAAAAATAATGAAATAACAATTATAACAAATATAATAATAATGATAATAATAATAACAATAACAATAATAACATTCTCAAATAATATTATTATTATTATCATTAAAATAATTTATTAATTTTTTTTATCACACATTTAATTTTATTTCTTTATTAATAATTCATTTTATTTAATTAGTTGACCATCGAGTAGGGCGTGCAGTGAACCAGGCGAGGCTGCGCGGATTCGATCGTGGTATGCTAGACATAGTCAAGGCCAAAAACATACATTTTTAAATAAGAACATGAAATTTTAAAGTTGGGCTTCAAGCCGGACTACCCAATGCCACAAAATTTAAGAAAATAAATAGTGTAAAAGACACGGGTGTGACATGAATAAATTGAATTTATATATATATATAAAAATTATAAACATTAATAAATAGTATATATTAAATATATAGATATGTACAATGAATAAAATGAAATAGATAAACAAATAAAAAATAAACATGAGTAAATTAAGAAAAATATTAAACATTTAATAATTAAATAATTATTAATAAAAATGAATAAATTTAATATACATATATATAGATTATAAATATTAATAAATATTATATATTAAATATAGATATATAAAATGAATAAATTGTAATAATGAAACCAAAAAATTAAAAATGAATAAATTGTGATAATTAATCAAAAAAATTAAAAATGAATAAATTACAAAATTATATAATAATTTACTAATGAGGCAATTATTAATAAAAATGAATAATTTTAATATATATATATATATATTAATTATAAAGAGTAATAAACAGTATATATTAAATATAAATATATAGAAAAATGAATAAAATTTAATAATTAAAAACATATTAATGCCTTATTCATTTTTAATGTTGTTTCATTTTTCAATTTATCATATATCAAACATTTTTCACATTGATTTCACATATAAATATGTAATTAATTAAATTTTATATACAATCCACACACACAAATATTCATGCAATTAATGTAATTTTACATAGAAATGCATACACCTAATATTTATGTAATTTATTAAAAAAATTGTTTATTTTAAATTTTAATTATAACATGATACATTTATTCTATTATGTTTTTAATTGGTCATTTATTATTATTATTATAGTTAGGTATAATTTATTCATTTTTAATATATTTTTGATTTTGTAATTTTTATTTTTTTTTAATTTAATCATTTTATATTATTTATTTATATTTATTTATCTATAATGTTTTAGAGTTTTCAATATGTATTCATCTTTACTACAATATATATCCATGTTTTTTTAATAATTTACCTTTAATTAATAAAACTTATCCATTTTTTTAATATTTTTAAAGTGTACTCATTTTTAATTATTCAATTTCACTCATTTTTAAAATGCATGTATTTAAGATTATATATTCATTAATAATTTTAAAGATAAATATTAAATAAATATTTATAAATAAATATATTTATCAATATATATTTACTATATTTATAAATTTATGTAATTATAATAATTATAAATAAATAAATATTATTTTTTAAAAAATTATTTATATAATTATGAATAAATAATTATATATATTTAGATAATTATAAAATTATAATAATTTTATTTAAATAATTAATAAACTATATTTATATTTATATTTTTATTTATATTTAGATTTATATTATTATTAATATTTATTAATTATATATATATATATAATTATATAAATATATATAATGATATAAATATATAAATATTTTTTTATGTATTCATATATTTATAAATAATTAATTAAATATATTAATAATTATAAAATTATAATAAATATATTTAAATTATGAATATATTTATTATATTGATATTGATATTGATATTTATATATATTTATTATATATATAATTATAAAATTATATATAATTATAAAATTATATTTATAATTATAAAATTATAATAATTATTTTTATAATTATAAAATTATAATAATTATATTTAAATAATGAATATATTTACTATATTTATATGTATATATATTTATTAAATATATATATATAATTATATAAATATATTTATAAATTAATATTTATTATATTTATAAAATTATATTTTTATAATTATAAATAAAAAAATATAATTTAAAAAAAAAGTATTTATGTAATTATAATTAAATAATTATAAAATTAAAATAAATAAATATATAAATATATTTACAATTTTTCTACTTATAATTATAATTATAAATCCTTTATCAGTGCTTATCAATTTAGCGCTGATAAAAGGGATCTTTATGAGTGCTTTTTTATAAGCACTAATAAAAGTGTCCCCAATCTATTTAAAAGAACCCTAACTACAATTGATACAGTTGTGATTATCAGGCTCTTGCGGAACTCCCCTACTATTGGCACTTCTCCTCTACGTTATCTCAGACAAATCAAGGCTAGAATCTCTGGTATGTTATTTTCTCATTTTCTTCTCTTATTGATTGCTTGTTTGGGTTCTACAGTTTGTGTTTTTTGTTGTTCACAACCATAAAATCCCCTACATCTCATCTCTCTCTCTCTCTCACTTACCTTTACCTACACAAAACCACCCCTACTCTGTAAACTCATTCCAGCTTCATACCATACCATTGGGAACTGCATCTCCATCCACTATTGCGACTACAAAAAACTAGGTAGGGGATGGGATCCATGGACCCTCTATATTTTATGTGGGGTGTAGAATTATCATACTTGGGTCTTCACTACATAAATAAAAGTAACCATCTATATAAAGATAATAACCTTGAAATTTAAAGAATGAATGTAAGAAGCGTGATCTCTTGCAACTGATGGTGACTTTCTTGATGTTTCTGTTATTATTTCCTATTACCTTTTAAATAGTATGGATTGTCATTTGTTGGATCTTGTTTCTACAGAATTGAATGCACATGAAGATAAAAAAAATAAGACAATAAGAATAATTATGAATATGTATGTATCTATTGAGAAAATCATCTTTATAAAATTTCATAGAATGATAGGTGTGGATTTTCTCTTAATTAATATTGGATGATTAGTGTTGCATAGGTGATGTAGTTGAATGAAAAAATGAAGTTTTTTCAAATGTCATAAAATGATAGTATTTTATGGTGGTGCCTATATATTTTCTTTCATTTCATTATTTTTTGATATTCATACACAATTTGAATATAAATTTGAATATAATTTCACATGCTGAATATATTATTAAATAATGAGATGATGATATACCATATGGAAGAATTATTAAAGGTGTTAAGTTAAACTTGAGAGAAATATTATAAAATTTAGTGATGGTTAGCACTATTATATTACATTTATTATTGTGGTCATTTTTACCATGAACTAATTGATAAATTCTAGCTGATTAAAAGAAATAGTGTTTGTTGGGATTATCTAACTAAAGTCTGAATGAGTTCTGATCATTTATTTATTTTCATGTCCAATGATTTCATGTTAAATTATTGTTGTTTTATCTCATTGAAATATGTATGATTACCTTACTGACCTTCATGAGAACCTGGTATGGTTGATGCAATGAGGGTGAAAATTGTTTTAGTGTTATATTATGGTTGGTGGTATGTTGTGATGGAAAGTGAATTATATTTTTAAAATATAAAATGTTATAATCCATAATTAAAATTTCCTTTATGTTATTTTTGAATATGAGTGGGTTTAGAGTATACATGGGGTAAAAATATTCTTTTTAAAATAATAAGTTCTATGTTTTATTTTTTTGAAACAAATTTTTCTTTAGTTTTTTTGTTCTTATTAGATGTAAAAAATAGTTTCTCCTTAAATATATAAATTAATTCATAATTTCTTTTAAGGATAAGTTTATCTATATTAATTTCACAATATTTAGATCATGTAGGATATATAAGAGTTTATAATGTAAGTCTTTTAGGGTGTTTTTTTAATAGAGAATTTATTGTTTATTAACCATTTAAATATCTTATTCATGATTTAAATAATTTGATAATAATTAAATAACTCCCTTAATAATGGTTTTAGACTGGTTTTGAACATAATAAATGATAGTGAATGGTTTTAATTATGTTTTATTTGAGAAAAAAATGGGTTATATAGAATATTGATCAATTATTATGTATTACACATACTATAATAGAAATATTTAAGTGACTATCATGTTTTATTATTCAATTAAGGAATCTTATGTTTACAATATCAGATTAGTTATAATTTTTATATATGTATTTGATATTTTATTTTTCATATTAAATGGTTCATAATATATATATATATTGATAGGATAAATATATTCTTCAAATTATTTTACTATAGTCATACACAAATATGGTTTTAATAATCTTTATATTGTAAAATGAACCAATACATATTTATAAATATTTTTTTTCTAGACATTATAATTTTAGTAAATGGAAAAAATTTGTATCTTTTATTTAGTAAGTCTTCATTTTTATCATTTTATGAAAATTTTACTGATTTTTTAACTAATTTTTTCTATTTACTTGTCTAATAGTTTGTTGTCTATAGTATTTTTTTTAAAAAATTATTGTATTAAAAGTAATATGTAAATATATATTTTTTCATATTTTGATAAATCTTGCCTCATAATATTTTCGTTGAATAATCACTTGATATTATTTGAAATTATTTTTAATATACCTCTCAATGTATGATAACAATATTTTTATACAATAAATACATGTGTGGATGTGATACCAAAATTATCATATATTATAATATGATGGGTATTATGTACGGTCTAGGTATGGTATGTTAGAATGTGAGTTACTATAAATGAATAATCACTTAATATCCACTTGATTATCTTGGATGCTAGGGGTCTGAGGTCAAATCTATTGGTATATGTGATGTGGTTATTTCCATAGAGAGATAAATAATTTTTGACCCTCCTATGATTCAAATGTTAACCTCTTATTAGTAAAATGATATTAATGTTATTAAACAAATATGGTATAACCTTATGGTATGATTAGTATAATTCACTAGTATGAAATGAAATCTATAAATTTGATTATCATTGTTTCTTGGTTAGTCCACAATGACTTGAATTACATATTTATTTTGAGTGTTACTACTTTGAACATATACTCAAATATATGCATTTTCTTATATTTTAGGGGCCCTGTTAGTATTTACTTGATTATTTTTACTCTAACACCCTACACATGAACCTTAATGGATATAGAGATATTATATTTGAGATATAGGTGAGGGATAAGGACTAGTAAAATAGATTTGAGTCGGTGAAACTCGGTGGGGATGAGTTGATGTTCTCATGGTAGTGTCAGAGACCTTTTAGCATTTTGAGATGAGATTTGAAATTTCTAATTAAGATATTGTAATTTAAAAGGTTTTAAGGGGAAAACTGTCATCCTCACCAGCTTCATCTCCCAAATAGTTGTTATTGTATTTTTTTGAATGATACTCATCCCCCATATCTTCTATATTTCTTGAACTACTTTGAGTAGTAGTCATCTAAGATGATCATAGGTACCCGGTATGGGATGACTATGGATCAAAGTAGTTCAGGAAACATGGGTGCATGTCTAGAATAGATGGAGGATGATTCTCGAGAAATAATGTTAAAAATATAGAATATATTTTATTGCACACACATAGTTTCTCTTGAAATGTAAATAGCTCCCATTAAGAGTCTCATATTAGATTTCTAAGATCATAGTTGAGTCTGGAATGTCATGTTTACCCTAAATGCGATCTAAGGTCATCTGCGCCAAGATTTTCATTTGGGGGCCTTTTTGGTGATAGGGCGTTATGAGTTGGATAGATTAATTTAAATAAAAAATTAATTAATTTACTAAACCTAATCCCTTACCCCTCATGTTTGGTTCACAAAACCAAAGGAGGATCATTTCCTCCTCCCCTCTCCTCTCCTACCTTTGGCGATGATGTAACCGTCGCTGAATTGAAGTGACGAGGTTCTGCCAATCTCAATTTTTGATGCAGATCGTCAATAGATCAAAGAGAAGCATGATCTAGGCAATTTTCTTCATCCAAAGATTCATCATTTCCCCAAATAGGTAGGTGTATTTGAGTTTTTTTCCTGATCCCTTTCGTTATGCATTTTTTTAAGGTTATAAATCCCATAGACGAATGAAATTGATCCATGCTAGGTAGATCTATGAGTTTTGGGGAAGAAAGGAATGAATTATGGTGTTTTTTAGGAAATTCCTGAGTATAATTTCTATCTTCAAAACATATAGTTCAGTGAAATGTGCCTTGTAGCTCTTCCTATTTAGTTAAGATGAGTTTTTGGGACTACACGTCATGTACTAGGGTTACACGCTGTGTAGTTCTCTAACTGTGTAATCTTAGGACACAGATTGGGTGAGCTATGTAGGAATACATGGAAATGTACTAACACACATCCAAATCACATGGAAATAGGGTCTATTACACCGACATAGGAAACCTACATAGGAAAGTGATTGTTTATCAGAACACACTATATAGTATGGAATACACGACGTGTGAGGGACACGGTCAGCCGATTCGTGTAGAAGGGGAACACAGCCAGGGGTCGGGTGATGAGGAACACATAATTTTACTCCTTTACATGTCATGTACCCCTACATGGGTTGAAACCTGTGTAGACTAGATACATGGGTAGGTGCTTGGGCGGGTTCATACACCGTGTGTGCCGCAGTGCATGTCGTGTACTACTAGGAGATCCTCTGAGGATCTTCCGCATTATGTATCTTTTTTTATGGGACTAGTATTCAGGATTGTGAGTAGTCTATCCTGAGATGTTTTCTACATAGAACGCAATGGTGGCCTCCATTATAGATTACGAGATATGAGGTGGCGTAAATCGAGAAAGATGCTTGTGGAGTGGTACTAAGATGAGGTTGGATAACGGTGTGGTTTGTATAGAGAGATGCTAGGATTGTTACTCCCATGATAGACAAGGGTGTGGGTTTTTCATACCTCTCTTCTTAGTTATATATGGGAGTACCCACATTGTGGTCATGAGTTTGTTACCTTAGGTAGTTTTCTATGGGGTTGTTACTCCTCTGATGGACTAGGGTGTGGGTTTCCCCATGATGTTCATGAAGGTAGAGTAGGTTACTCCCCTGTTGGACTAGGGAGTGGGTGATCTATCCATCGAGACAATACTTCCCTATTGGATAAGGGTGAGGGTCCTCCATATATGACGTATAGATAGATTCTATACTAACCTATCATGTTAGAGTGTGATTCCTCTATTATTGGAGTTAGTAATCCCCTATCGTTTCAGGGTTAGGGTCCTCCATATGTGTTGTTCCAGTAGAGTCAGTACTCCCCTACCGTGTCAGGGAGTGGGTCCTCTAGCATGGGGTCAATACCCCCCTACCGTGCCATGGTGCAGGTCCCCCATATTGAATGAGTTGGAAGGTTTGGTACTCCTCTGTCCTACCAGGGTGCGGGTCCTCTAGCCACTGAGTGGTACTCACATACCATGTTAGGGTGTGGGTCCTTGATTTACGAAGTGGTACTCCCCTGTCTTATTAGGGAGTGGGTCCTTCATGAGTAGTACTCCCATGTTGGATCAAGATGTGGGTCCTCACTTATAGAGTTTTACATCTTCATCTTCGAGTAGCAGAGGGGGGTGGTTCCTCTATTAGAGTTAGAGCTCCCTCAGCTATGGGATACAATTTTGACGAGTGGTCCCCTCCACTTGATGTGAATGATACCTAGATAGGGGTTAGCTCTATCTCGATTAACTTAGGTGTGGGATACTCGTTATAGGAGTGAAATAGGTTTTACAGGTTACTTAGGATAAGTACTCACTCAACTACGAGGTAGTGGAGAGGCATGGGTCCCTCCATTCTCTTTCGTTAGAGAATATACATGTAGTGCACAGCCTGGAGAAGTTCTCCCTCAATTTTGTGTAGTGGTGAGGGGTGGGCCTCTTCACTTGGGTTTCTTTATCTTGCACTAGGCATAAGATAATCATGAGAGTACCTCTAGTGTCAGGTATTAGAGTTGGATCTAGTAAGATGTTCCTAATGGAGCATGTTCTTTCGGACATGCCATTAGGAATAATAGATTTATTCCTAATGTAGTGAATCTCTCAGACGGTCTCTATTTGGGATGATTGATCTTGTTGAGTGTGTTATCCTAGTTTCATGTTATGATTAGATCCAATTAAGAGAATATTGTTACTGGATATTAGGTTAGAACCTCATGAGACTTAGTGTCTGATATGAGTATATCTGGATGATTTTTAGAAGTTCTTGTGGTGTTTTCACACATTGGAGTTGACACCCATTGTAGACTAAGATGACTTTCCATGTACAGCTGAGGATGGTTCGAGATGGATTTTCTCTCTCGATTGGGTTTTCCTCTAGCTAGGTTGAGCGGACCATTTCCTTTCAAATTCTCCTTTTTTCTTTTGGGGTTTTTGTGGTTCCTACTGAGTATTTTTATACTCGCTCCTGCATGGGATTTTCCTACACATGTTTTTTATCTTGTGTAGACCATAGACTTTTTGATGGAGCCCATAGAGGACCTGAGGAAAGTGGTGCTTAGTGAGATAGATAGACTGAGGTGTTTACTAGAGCTGGGTAGAGGAGGTTTCTGACAGTTGCAGTTAAAAGCAATCCCCTCCTTTTGAGTAATTTAGACACTTTTATAGTTTTCTTGGTGGGTGTTGTTTTTCCATTCCTTCACTTTTAGTACTTCTTTTATACTCTGGTTGTGGGATATAGATGTATTCAGGCATTGGTTGCCTTTGGTTTTTATATTTAATAATTTTTTAAGCTTGGATATGTTTGTGTACGTACAGGTACGTAAGTAATTCCTCCCATGTTAGTGATATGCCTTCTAGACACTAGTCGCCAGCCCCTAGCATATTAGAGGCGGGCTTAAGGATTTGGGGCCCAAACCCCGTCGAGTTGGGTCATGACAATGTTCATTAGTTATGTTGGGGTCACAATTAGGATGAATATTCCAATTAATATTGATTCATGGAACCATGTCCAACCTATATTAAAGGAAATCATTTAGAAAGATATAATGGTAATGTTACGATATTTCTTTTCTCTTTTACCAAAAAATTATATAATTAAACATTGATTTAATTTTCATTATTCATTGTATATTTCATTTAATTAGAATATTTACATAACAAATTTACCTTAATAGTTGCTAGAAAATACCATAGATGATTCCAAACTCTTCTTATGAAGTTACAAATTTGGGATTCTAAGGAGAAAGTAAATCCTCACACAACAGTTAGTTATACACAAATTATAATGTAGGAAACATGGACTACTTTAATCAATTTTCATAATGAGAAATCATTTTAGGTGAATTGTAGTTGATAATTTATTATTTGAAATTATTTATTTTATCCAATTTGATTCAAAAAAATTAATTTATGAGACAAAGAAATTCTGATGAAAATAAAGAACATGCATCAAAACCAATGTACCCCTATCACAAAGCAAGGATGGGGTACACTTCACTAGAAAAGAAATTGGTATGTATTTTAAATAAATAATAAAGAATTTATGTGATATAAAACAACACATTTTATTTTGTTTATATACATATTGATGAATCAAAATCTGAATCCACTTTCATCACTTGTGTTTTGGAAGGAGGCTTGAAAAATAAGAAGGGTAAACTAGTTGATGAAAACACAAAAACAATATGGGAAGCATGTGTATGTATGACATAATTATAATTCATTATGATTTATAACAATAGTACATAAAAATATCTATTTATGTTTATATTTTATTATACAGTTTAGACACAAGAATCAGCAGTGACCGTATTAGAAGAAAAACTACTTTTAGTATATTTGAAGCGGCCGAAACAATATGGTTGCGTTAGAGAATTAAGTTTTGGATAGTCTACTCGAAAATATTTCAAGAAAATAAAACCACATGAAGATGAATATAATATGGTGAGATTATTTCAAAAACAAATAAACTCACTAAAAAATATTATTGTTCAGTCTCGTTTGGTAGAACAATGTAAGAGAAAGGATCAAAGCAAACCAGTGGTGGAAAAAAGATCCACACAAGAATTAAATGACCCCACTATCCTTGAGGCTAGTCATTCCTCCAAACCACTTACCTTACCAAAGGTAATTAATTTTTTCATTACTCTTTCTCTTAAATTTGAATCAAAAAAGTTTTGATAACTTTATATTACTAAAATTCTATAGGGTGTGGTTATGTGTGATTTGAATCGGTCAACACCCACGCATCACATTGCTGTGAGGGGTACAATATATAATATCCCAAGAGAAAAGATACAACTAAAAAGAATCCCAAAATATCACATGAGAGTGTGTATTGAGTTATCTCGTGATCCAGCTATTGAGTTTCCTATTCCACTTGATGATTGAGATATTAAAATGATCAATAATGTTATTGGAACATTCATATCATGGTCGTATAATCTTATAAATATACATGAGGTATGTATTTAACAAATTTTCTCATATGAAAAAACCTATAACAGTTGATAAACAAATAATTAAGTGAGTTATTATATTACACATGCATAAAGTGATGAGGAAACAAAAGGTCGGATCAAGACAATCTAGTGAATTGACCAAGAAATCAAAAAGTCCTTCAGTGAGTACCCTCTCCCCTCCAGTTCCAAAGCAATGTTTATTATCATTAAAACTTTATAGAGAGACCACATTTAAATATGAAAAAATGATTTACATTCTATATTAAAATGAAATATATGTAATTTTCATGATAGATGTAATTAGTCTTGATACTGTGAATGAGATTTTCAAGCATCAACGGTTGGGCCTCTTAGTTGTGAAAACATACATATGGTACATTTTCATAATACGACTATCCAAATAGTGATCTAATATATTTATTAAAGTTAATAACTATTCATATTTTCTATAGGTGTTTATATTACTACTATATAAAGGGAAAACCATGTGAAGCCTAATTTGGATTTATTAATCCCTATATCATTTCTACAGAAAAAAAAACTTTGGATAAATGAGAAATTAAGAATAAAATAGATAAGTTACCTAAATAATTTGAGAAAAAATATCAAAAAACCGAATATTTTTAATGCCTACAATGTAGAGGTAAAACACTACAATCTAGTCACATAAAATATGTTTTTAATTTTTTCATTACTTATTTTTTTTAGGTAGTAATAGATGACGATCACAATCAATCTGGATACCCCAAATATTTATTTTTTTGGATCCAATGCATGGATATACAAAAAACTGACCACACATGATGTGTATTGTGAATTTGTAATACACTGCAATCAACATTTTATAGATAAAATTCAAATTATATGTTCTAGTTTTTGTTTTAAAAATAATTTTTTTATGATAGAATGGTTTCTAAATATAGGCTAAATGATGGAATTAAGTCAATGTCTGAACAGATAAAGCCTATGGATTACTACAAATAAAAATAGATTAAGGTATATACATAAATATTTAACTATCAAAACATATTTTGAAAAAAATTATTTATTTTATTCAGTGTTTTTATAGTGTCCAAAGAAAGATAATGACATTTATTGTAGATATTATGTTTGAAAATTTATGAGAGATACCATAAAGCATGAAAAGACCAGCATCCCCTGACAGGTAATTTCAAAAGGTAATTACAATTTCATTAAATATATTTCTTAATCATTTTTTGTATATATTTTATCAGTACTATCAATATTTTCAAAAACATTTGTACTCAAAAGAAGAAGTAAATTTGTTTAGAGATGAGTGGGAAACATACATGTTTTTAGAATGTTTACCAATAACAAATTTAGGGGATTAACTACTATGTTTCTGATCTGGTATGAGATATAACCTTAGAAATATATTTGGGGTGTGGAGAATTAGTTTCAAGATTCTTATATATTATTTTTTATCTATTTCTCAAGGAGAATTATAATGCAGGAAATCAATTTATTTATAAGTGCTTAGATAAAAAAATAAAATTATTGGGCAATGGAAAAGTTAGATGTAGAGACAGAGGCAGAGGTAGAGTCAAAGTTGGAGACCAAGGTGGAGGAGGAGGCAAAGGAAGAGACCAAGGTAGAGGAGGAGATAAAGTCCTAGCATTCAAATGATAAAATTGTTGGGAAATGAAATAGAATTTGGATCATACCAAGGTTGTGTTTGAGAAAATTTATTGAAAAGTTAGAACAACACATGTCACTTAAGATAAAATTCATTATGAAAGTTTTTCAGTGGATTATTGAAATAAAAAATTCATAACTTGTTAATGTGATATTATACAAAAATTTAAGTGGAGTAATTTTTTTAGAAACAAAACAAACACCACTCATTTTTTCCCATACTGATTATTATAGGCTATAATTTTTATTAGCACATTCCAAGTACTATCAAATATTATTGAAGTGTGAAAGAAACCCCTTGCCAAGAAAAAACTGAACAATAACAAAAAATAGATATAGTTTCATACCCATGACTTCTATACTCTACAAAGAAAGGGACTTAGTAGTGGAGCCAATAGTCACCTAAGAGTCATACAACACCAATCTTATCATTAAAAAGGTATATAATCCAACTAAAATGTTTGAATAAATATGTGTGTCATCAACCACTGAATCAAGTAGGTGTATGAGAGAACTATTAGAGGACAACCAGAATTGAGATATCGTGGTCATCAAGGAGGTTTTATGTCAAAGGAAACATGACATCAAATGAAAATAAACTTCTTTATGAAGAAATCCTTAAAAATAAAAAACATGATTCAAATGAAAACATGAAACACCGATATTCCAAATGAACACCCCTTTCAAAAATAAGCTATTAGATTGATCCAAAACCTCTAAAAAATAAAATAAATAAAAATTTCATTGACTGAATCATGAATTTTCAAAAAATAACAATAAAGTGGTTTCACTTTGGTGGGTGTTGGAATTATTTGGACTATTCAATCATCAATTAGATGCATGATATAATATCAAAAATGCTTGTTAAATCTATACAATTAACATTCATTATGCATGTGGACACTAATAATGTAAAATGATCCATGTTCACAAGCTCATTAATAAAAAAAACTCATCATCATTTTCAATGAAAAATACATGAGAATATGGATATTCTAATTTTTATGAACAAATAATTATGATGTTATGTTATAATTTATCATTACGTAGAATATTGAAAAGGATATACTAATATATAGAACAATCTAAGAAAACATAATAGATGCACTAGATTTCAGTGTCATTTGGATGATATAAAGGTCAATACTGATGTTTAATACTATCAAAAAGGATTAAAAAACTTATAATGGAGTTTAGTGTCTTTTGAAAATACATAATGGGTCACATTGAAGTTTTTTCCATTAAATAAGTTAAATGGTTTATCATGGAGTTTGTACTCTCTATGATGGTGAAAGTTTAAGATAGATTTTATTATGCTCTCTAAAAAATCATATGTAAATATTTATTTTTAGTTCAATCAGTGAATGATGATAGGCTTAAAATATTGGTTAATTTTTTCTAGGAATTAATGACTTCATCAATAATGAAAATTCACTCATGTACTATGATCATGCACTCAACAAGGATGATTCACTCATGATGATGCAATTTTATTTTTATTCTCCAATGCATTCAATATTATGACTTATCAAACTATAATATTGTTAGATGTACCGTAGTGTTTAATGCAATTTAGAATTAAAAACATAGTGGAATCAACCATACCTAAAAGCAATACACATTGTACTAGGCATGACTCAAATTGTGTGGTATCAATTTAAAGTTGACATTTATTAATGTATTGTTTCATAATTATGTATAATTTATTTCTTTATTATATTACTAACATAATAATTGTTTTATCATATGGGTGTATTCTTTTTCTTGAGTTGAGGTGGTTTGTTCAAAGCTATTCATGCTTGTGCGAGATTGGACTTTGAGGCTACAAATGAGAAAAAAACAAGGAAATGGGTCAACAATGTATACAACCATCATGAATAGGTGAATTCCTACTAATTATTTTGTTAATTTTTTCACCATTTTAACAACTATTTTTAAGTTAATTTTCTTATCATTTTTATCTATTTTTTTTACAAATCTTTGTGTAAGTCATATTTTTCCTTCAATCATCAGCAACAAGATTGAAAAGAGAGAACATGGTACAAATTGAATGAGGTGTTTCAGGAAGTATGAGGTTTATCCTTCCATTCAAATGGAACATTTATTTCTTTTCAATCTTTCTATAGATATTTGAAGGAAAAACACACATCACATACTCAATCATCCACAACTCAATCTGATTCATAGTGTGATAGATATGACTCGAATGGTATGTTTTTATTTTATAATCTATATTTTAGTTCAAACCACACATCACATACTAAAAACAGGGATAAAAAAATAATATTGTTTTAATAATTTAGAACAAAAATCCATAAGTAATTTTTGATCTATAGAAATAAAGTACACATCAATCTGATATGTGATGTGCTCGGTATGACTCAAAGTGTTCGTTATCAATTTAAAATTGACATTTAAGTTCACAAAATACCACTCACTAAAAATCAAACAAACATGCTTGTATTTTCTTTATAATTTAGGAAAATTATTCATAATTCATTTATGATGTGAAATAATTAGTCTCACATCAAACTGACACACGATGTGGCTGGTATGACTCAAAGTCTGTGTTTCCAATTTAAAATTAAATTTTAGTAAAAACACATGTGACATACTCAAAACCAAGAAAACGATTTTTTATTGTTTTAATACTTTAGTTAAATGATCTATAAGTCCTTTGGGATGTGTATGAATAAAATATACCTCAATCTTATACACAATGTGACTGATATGACTCCAAGTGCATCTTTTTATTTAAAATTGACATCAATTTTATAAAAAAAGAAACTAACATAATCAAAACTAATAAAACACATTTTTATTGTTTTGATAATTTAGGATAATTATATAAAAGTCATTTTTGATGTGTTGGAATCAGCTACACCTCAATCTGATACATGATGTTTCCATTATGACTCAAAGTATCCGTTTTCAGTTTAAAATTGACATTTTAGCTCAAAAAGTCTCACTCACTGAAAATGGAGAAAACAAACTCAGATTGTATTGATAATTTAGGAAAATGTTTCATAATTCATTTATAAATTATTGGAATCAATCTCTTATCAAACCCACACACTATGTGACCGGTATAACCTAAAGTGTGTGTTTCCAGTTTAAAATGACATTTTAGAAAAAAACACATGTGGCATACTCAAAACTAAGAAAACACATTTGTATTGTTTTAATACATTATTTAAAAAATATGTAAGTAATTTGGGACTTGTAGTAATTATACGCACCTCAATCTAACGCAGGGTGTGACCAGTATGATTCAAAGTGCGTCTTTTTATTTATAATTGCCATTAATTTTAGTAAAAAAGACAACTAACATACTCAAAACTAAGCAAATGCATTCATATTATTTTGATAATTTAGAAAAATGATCCATATGTAATTCTTGACATGTAAGAATTATCCTCACCTCAATTTGATACATGATGTTTCTAGTATGACTTGAAGTGTTTGTTATGAGTTTAAAATTGACATTTTGATACAAAAAAGTGTTACTCACTGAAAACCAACCAAAGGTGTTCAAATTGTCTTGATAAATTATAAAATAATTCATAATTCATTTGATAAATGTAGGAATCATTCTCACGTCAAACCCATGCCTGATGTGATAGGTATGACTCAAAGTGCGTGTTTACAGTTTAAAATGGCATTTTCTTAAAAAATACCAGTGTCATACTCAAAACCAAGGAAACACATTTGTATTGTTTTGAAACTTTAGTAAAATGATCCATAAGTCATTTCAGACATTTAGAAATCAACCACATATAAATGTGACACATGGTGTGACCAATATGACTCCAAGTGTATCTTTTTAATTAAAATTGAAATTAATTTTAGTAAAAAATTCAACTAACATACTCAAAACCAAGAAAATACATTTAGATTATTTTTATACTTTAGGAAAAAAATTCGTAAGTCATTTGTGATGTGTAGGAAATAGTCTTACCTCAATCTGATACATGATGTGCCTGGTATAACATTATTTGTCTGTTATCAGTTTAAAATTCACATTTTAATATAAAAAAGTGTCGCTCGCTGAAAATAGAGTATATAGAGCATCCTACCCCAGATTCCGCTCATCGGTGCTCCAAGATTCTTGGCCAAAAGACCTCAATCATGAATCCCTGAATGCCAAAGTCTTCAAAATAATAGTGAGTGCCTAGTGCGCGTCCATGGAGAGATTAAGCCCTCATAGATCATAGTAGATCACAATAGATAATATATATAATA
This sequence comes from Viscum album, assembly GCA_963277665.1. Lineage (NCBI taxonomy): Eukaryota > Viridiplantae > Streptophyta > Magnoliopsida > Santalales > Viscaceae > Viscum > Viscum album. Next base: position 1,680,839,685 of record OY728133.1, read on the forward strand.
AGAAATAGTAGAAACAGATATAAGAAATAAAAATAAGAATAATAATAATAAATAATCATGAAAAATAATAAACAATAATCAGAAGATGAATAATGAAAAGATACAAGTGATTATGATGTTATAAAAATTATCTATGCAAATATGAACATACTAGGGGTAGGGGATACAAGCATATACAACATGCTATAAAAATATAAAAAAGGGGAAAACTAATAAGACTAGAATCTCAAGTATAGTCTTGGTCCTTTGCTCCAAAATTTATCCTAGTAAATAAAGTTAGTCAATCATTGGAATCTTTTTGATTCCCTTTGTCAATACTTACAACCATAAAGTATACTCAGGTACCAAATGTGCCTGAGTAGGGTATGAGATACAATCTTAGTAAGCCGGCACCCATGGTGTCTAGGCTATTCCCTTTCTTTCAATATAAAATAAGTAGAATTCCTTAATAATTTAAATATAGTGAAGAATAAATAAATAATTACATTGGACTGTGTTCCACTTGGAGGACCATCCAATTTACCTACTTCGGTATAAGCCTGTGTGTATAAACTGAGTGATTCTATAATGGTAACATAAGTGGGGTAAATCATGAAAAGATAAACAGTCCCCAATCTTATGATTGGGTTTTAAGGACACATCACTATGTTTTCCAAAACCACAGGATAAATTCTTATTTGAAATCATCATTTACTTTTTAAATTCAATTAAAATTCTTTTTATAAATTATAATGAGTCGCCCTAAGCATATCCTTTGAAATTATAAGATAATTTCTAAGTATCACTCAAGGGACTTGGTTTAGGTCCAATTTCAAGGAGACCATCCAAGGTGACACAAGTATGAATTACCATGTGTCACACTGGAATGGTGTAAAAATATCATGGAATAACCTTTGAGTATGTACCTAGTATCGTATGTAGGGGCCCTAATCTCTCTCGTGGCATGGTACAACCAATCATGCCATCAATCTCATCCAAGGGGTATCCCCTAAGTAACCGATCTCACTCGTATGGAAGTAAAAATAGATAACACTCTACGAGACCATCCCAAACATAACTAGTGTCTCCCCCTACATGTTTACAAAACATTAGCAATTTAAATAGAATGTAACAAGATTATGTCTAAGGGGTCCTTAAGTTGGAACCCCTTGTTTCACCCTCATCACTAAAGTGAATCAGTTTAACAGGAAATGTGTATATATAACATGTCTAGAAAAGTACCATTTCATTTGTTCAAGCATTTAAATGAATATTTTCATGTTGGTCAAGGAATTTCATTGGGCATAACCATTTAAGTCATAAGGCACAAGGCATAACCACTTGGTCAATACAATTTTCTCAACTATTCATGTGTGGCATGGGGTGCAAGGTCTTGTCACTAGGTTCAACTCCTTAAACAAATAAAATCATAGCTCACGGTATTTAACATGAGGCAAAGACCCATATGGATGTTTAACAAACTATGGAAAAAGGGAAATTAAGAATTATGGATGAAGCACACCCAAATGGATGACACAAAACAAGGTGATCAACCCATGGGTTGATTTGCTACTAGAAAGGGCTGCTAAAGGAATGGTAAGACATCCATTTAATTTAATTTTGACAAAAAGGAGGTGATTCCGGAAAATTATGAATCATGTCATCACAAAAAAAATTATACCACACTAAGAAATGATGAAAAAAGGAAATAGACTACCTAACTTAGCCTTGTAGATCTTCCCTCATCCAGTATCAACCTTTTATTTGAGCTATGTTGGAAGAAATCAGAGAAACTGTTAAATGACCAGAAAATGGGGAAAAAGATCTTGCACTGATATAGTATAATAGATGGAGTAATAACCTTGAAATATATTTGATATAATTAAAGATCTTACCTCTAGCTTCCTTTTTCTTCAGATGGAGAGCAAACCAGAGTTTGTATGAAGGAGGGAGATTGAAACCTCAGTGGACAAAAGAGAGTTTTGTGATTGGGATGAGAAGAAAACCACTGGAGAATATGAGAGGAGGAAATAAGGGGTGTTTAAAATCATTTAAGAGGGGAAGAAAAATTAATTTTACCAACATTTATAATTGTGCATGGTTTTTCTTCACGGTTGGCCAAACCATGTGCCAAACGTGCTCCAGTTACTACTTAAAATGGGCACTTCACATGGTTAAGTGCACAATTTATCTAACCATGTAGATTTTCACTATCCCAAAAGTCTGTAGAACCACATATTCGTATGCCCTAGGTTTCATGGCTGTTGAAAAATGGTGTGGCCTCTGTTATTCCACTATCTGCAACTGCATGGTTTAGGGAAACCGTGTGGGCTGGGCTGCATAGTTTCTCCTAACCATGTGTCCTAGTCTTTCCTTCCCATTTTGGGGATTTGGGATCCAAACGAGTCCTGGACTCAACCAAAACATCATTAAAACTTGTATTCATCATATTTAGGGTTGTTTAAAGGAACTTAAATCAAGAATTAATGGTTTTTACCTTTGAAAAAGTCAGGACTTTACAACCACCCCTCATTAAGACAACTCATCCCTAAATTTTTATTATATGGGTGGTAGAATGTCATAAAAAAAGAGTTCCATTCACTTTACACATACATTGGCCTCCTGCTCCCAGGTCTCATCTTGTATGCATCTTTTATGCCATAACACCTAGACCAGAGGAACTGACCTACCTTGGAGAGTCTTCGTGCTCTAATTAACAATATGTATCTGATGGTTTTTGAAGGTTGCATGTGTCTCTAGCTCAATATCATTAGGTTCAAATGAATGAGATGGTTTGGGAAGATATAGTTGAATCTGAGATACATGGAAGATTTCATTCATGGAATGGTACCTATTAGGTAGTTGTAGTTGATAGGTTACCATCCCAACTCTCTCTACTATCTCAAAAGTCCTGACATATCTAGGTGATAGCTTGCCATGTGCCCTGATTTATCTCTGAACCAATTTAGGTGATACATGTAGAAAGACCTAATGTCCCACATTGAACTCCAAAGGTCTACGATGACGATTATTATATGACTTCTACCCAGACTAAGTTTTATTCATATGATTTTGAATCAGTTGGGATTGCTTTGAAGTCTCTTACACGTGATGAGGACCTATTTGAGATTCCTCATTTGTCTCAAACCATCATAGAGAGGTGAACTACACAGTCTACCATAAAAGGGCCGTGTAAAAATCCATATGAATTGTTGCCTAAAATCTATTTTTGTAAGAAAACTCAATCAAAGGAATATTCTTTTCCCATGAGCCACCAAAATCGATACTTCAGGCTTGTAGCATATCCTCTAACACTCATATCATCCTCTCTGATTTCCTGTTGGTCTTAGAGTGATATGTTGTACTCGGGATAACCTATGAACCCAATTATTTTTGAAACCCTTTCCAGAACCATGAATTGAACTATGTGTCTCAATCAAAAATGATAAAACTAGGTACACCATGAAGTCGCATTATATACCTAATGTATAGTATTCTTAACTCATCAATAGGGAATATCTCCTAGATCGGTAAAAAGTGCTAGACCTTGGTTAACCAGTTGATGATCACCCATACCGCATCACTACCTCAAGTATATCTTGGAAATCCTATCATGAAATCCATAGTGATGTTGTTCTATTTCCACTCAAGAATATAGAGAGGCTATAGAAGTCCAGCATGTCACTGGTGCTCTTCCTTCACTTGGTGACAGGTGCAGCATTGAGTGATGAAACTTTCTATCTACCTCTTTATACCAAGCCACCAATACCAACGATGTATATCTCTATACATATGGTTAATCCCCAAATGAACTACCCAAATAGAGGCATGTGATTCCCTTATCATTTCTTCCCATATATCTGAAGGCACCCATACACAGCCATAGAAGAGTAGTGTCTCACTCACATCCACAACCCAACCAGGTGGCAGTTTCTATCATGTGATTCTCTACCTTAGAATGAGGCCTTTATAATCTGATAAATTCCTCATATAAACCTATTCCATAAGATAAGATTTCACTTCTAGATATGATATAACTAGTTTCTCGTGCTTCTTCTGAACCTCGATATGAATCTTAGAAAATAGTGCCATCAACTTCCGCTCAATACTAAACTCTTCGATGGCTTTCATCTAAGTCTTTCAGATCAATGAATCAGCTACAACAATACCCTTTCTGGGTGTATAATAAATCTCAAAATCAAATTATTGCAAGTATTCCTTCCACCTATGTTGTCTGAGATTCAAGTCTCAATGAGAAGAGATGTATTTGAGACTTTTATGATCCTTGTAAACAATGAATCGCTCACCTAATAGAGTGTGCCTATAATAGCACAAATCATGGACCATGTAATCTATCTTGAGGTAATGTGTAGGATAGTTCTTCTCATGTGGTCTTAGCTAGCATGATCCATATGCTACAACCCAATCATTTTATATCATAACTACACCTAGGCCAATTCCTAAAGCATCATAATAAACAGTATAGCTTCTGCTCAGCTCAGGCATAATCAGAATTGGAGCTAAAGTGAGTCTTCTATTTAACTCCTAAAAAATATCTCACAAGCTTCAATCTAGTTAAATTTTACACTCTTCTTGTTCAATCCCATAAGCGGCACTTCTAGGCGTGAAATGTTCTAGATGAAATGCTTGTAATAGCCAGCTAACCCTAAGAAATTGTGTATGTCAAATACAATATTGGGATGCTCCTAGGTAACCACAACACTCACCTTCTAGGTGTAAAGTGATACTCTTACCTCAGATATGATATGTCCTAATAATTGAACCTTAATGATCAAAAAGTTTTGTTTACTGAGATTCATATATAGCTAGTTCTCTCTTAGTATACTTGGTATGATTTCAAGATGATCGGCATGGTCGTGTCTGGTGTGTGAGTACAATAATATGTCATCTAAAAAGACTACTATAAAGAACTAAAGATATAGGTGGAAAACCTGATTCATCATTTCCATGAATATTTCCAGTGCGTTCTTCGGACCAAACAGCTATACTTGATACTCATACAGATCATTCCTTCTTCAAAACATTGTATGTGGTATGTATGATTTCTTCACTCTCACCTAACAGTATCCCAACCTCAAATTGATCTTAGAGAAAATATCATCTCCTCGAATATGGTCTAAGATGTCATAAATGTGGGGAAGTGGATAACTTTTTTTCACCATAAGTTGGTTTAGTCGGTGGTAATCCACAAACAATTAAAGGGTACCACCTGCCTTCTTAGTGAAGAGGATGTTCGAACTATATGGTGATGTTCTAGGTTAGATAAAAACCTTAGCCTCTGAGTATTAAAGATTCTTCTTGAGTTCCTAGAGCTTTGTAGGTTCCATACTATAAGGAGGAATGGACACTAGTGCCACACCTAGCATAAGATCAATAGTGAACTCAATATATCTCTCTAGAGGTAATCCATAGAAATCGTCAGGAAAGAAATCCCTGAAATGATCCACGACTGTAGGAAACTCCACAAGCTGCATTCCTCTAATTGATCATAAAGAGACTGTCCATATGGGTCGTCACACCACCTAGCCTAGTATGCTTGAATCCATCTCAACTTGCCTGAGGGTCCCATTATCCCTTATGAATATATATGTTTTCCCTAGGTGATGTGAATGACACTCAGTGGTGATAACAATCCACCTAGGACCAATAAGGCACAAGATAGTCTATACTAAGAATGAATTTAAACCTGGTCAACTTGAGGGTGAAGAAACTCTATAGAAAATGGTACCCACCTATCCCAAGGGGATACTCCTTTCACTGGTGAATACCCTCTTCTCAAACTCCTAATGGAATTTCAAGGGTCATAACACCATCGAATCATTCTATCACTAAGCCCAGACTTCACATAGTTATATCAAATAAAAAAGAGTATGATACACTTGTATCAAATAAGGCATATGCGAGAGTAAAGGCTACCAAAATAGTACCTCTAACTATAGACATACCTAGACTCTACTCCTCGGAAGTAGGCTGTGCATCATAGATATAGCCTAATACATAGCCCTAAGATGCTACCAAAGTAGCTTGAGTATGTCATCTCTACATATGATGGAACTAAGAAGCTTGACTACCTCATCCACAATCACCTGCTATGCCTAATAATCATGTATAAGACCAACTTCTTTTCTAACAAGTAGTTTCTGATCCTACACTTGAAGGTAGTGCAAGCACAAATCCCTTCTCACTTGGTAATGGTGGAAAATATATTTAGAAATGCGGGAGGTGACCCCTCCTATTGTAAGCCCAGTATTCGATCAGGTTCATTATACACTGAGGCTTTTTGTAACCTACTCTTCTATATTGGTGACACACTACATTGGTGTCAGTGTGTGTCACCTAGCTGGTAATACCTCTACGTGTAGCCTCAAATTTCCACTTCTTACCTCTGGATAAATGACTACACTTCCTAGAAGATAAAATACCCTACTTCGCATCACTTGACTCCCTCAGGTTCCACTAAATGATGAGGTCATTGTTGACTATATCTAAAATGTTGTTTAACCAAAATAAATTCACCTATGGGCAGATGGCATAAGATATCCCATCCACAAAATGCCTTTCAATACTCATCCCATCACTGATCAAGGTCGGTGCGAAGCACTGTAATTCGGTGAAGCGAGGAGAGTATTCCATCACTGACATGTCACCATTCTCAAGGTTCATGAACTCCAAAACATGATAAGTTCTCAAGGTATGAGGGAATAAATATTCAAAGAAGGTTGTCCAAAATTTTACCCAAACCATACCCTAATGTCAATCAGCATGATTCAAAACATCCCATCAACACTTGGAAGAGTCACATAGTAGATAGGTCACAAGCTTGACCCTCCGCTCTGGTGGTGTCTCGATATTTTCAAAGATTAACACCATAGCCTCTAACCAAGGCTCAGCATCCTGAGGCCCCTTATCCCCTAAGAAGGTGGGAGGATATTATTGCTGGAACTCTTAGGTCATCTCTTTCATAGAAGGGGAAGTTTGAGGTGCACTCTGAACCAATTTCATAAAGGTAATGAATCTTTCATGAGACTGGTAATCAGCACCCATTGGAAGGTCAACAAGTGGTGCCTCAGGTGACACTATATGAGATATCACAAGTGGCTAAGATCTCACCACCTCTAGAGTATTCTCATCACTTCTCTCTTAGTATACAACATAAGGGTGTTGCAATGTAATAACACTACAAATTCCAAGAACATGCCTTAAATAGGATTTAACATATAGGGAAAATGATAAGGAAGAACAAGTATGATGCCTACATATAAGCCCTCTACAACCCTTAACCATCTCCATGAGATAGGCCTTGGTATTCAGAATGAGCCATAGAAGAAATATATGAGACATGGATTACTTCCCACTACTAATGTCGATTTAGGTCTCAGTCTCATGTCACATACATAATGGATCATTTCATTATAAGGATCATTCATTTTAATTTATCTATTTATTTAAATTTTTGTTAAGTGGTTTAATTATATGAATCATCATATCCAATTTATAAGGGCCCATAAAACTTATAAATTGGATGGTGGTGTCCATTTAATCTTAACCACAACACATTCCATCCCATGCAACCAATGTTATATGGCTCAACATTCCACAATTGGATGCTTAAGGCATCTTATTTCACCTATTCAGAAAAACACTGTTAGTTTAAGGAATATTATTTAAGAACCAGTTTTTTTTTCTCATCCATTCAATATGAATTTACTTGTTTCTATATAAAACAAAAAAGGCAAAATAATTCATAGCAACCAAGACACAACAATAATCACATGAAAAATAGGAAATGCACAAAAAATAGATATGGAATGGCATAATGCATGACATTTTAAGTTCTATTGTGCCTAATATGATGCATTATTCATTGTTCCCTCATATCATCAGGTTAAAATAATAGATATCCCATCAAAAGAATAATAATGAAAAAAAATTGTGTTTCCCTATGGTAAAATATAGTGAAATGTTAATAAGTGAAAGTAATAACAATATTTACCCAACCCAAGTAATTTGAGCTTCCACTATACATGGAGTAGCTACTCCTAGGTAGAGGCTCATTACCAAATTTTCCTAGTCTTCTATCTAAACCCAAATATTAAGACACAAAGGAAAAACCTTCTCTGATACCACTTTGTAGAGTCCCGCCCCAGATGCCACTCACTGGTGCTCCAAGACGGTTGGCCACAAGACTACGAATGCACCTCACTAAATACTAGAGGCTTCCAAATAGTAGCAAGGATCTAGGGTGTATCTGTGGGGATATTATACCCTCATATATCAGAGTAAAATGCAACAAATAATATACATAAGAAACAGAAAAAACATATATAACTAATACATAACAACAGAATAAGAATAATTAATCATGAAAGAGTAATAAAGAATAAGCATAAGTTGAATAATGAAAAGATGCAAGTGATTATGATTCTATAACATGTAGCTATACAAAAAAAATTCTAGGGGTAGGGGATACAAGCATATACAACATACTGGAAAAATATATAAAAAGTGGAAAAATTACTAAGACTAGAATCTCGAGCATAGGTTTTGTCTTCTGCTCTGAACTCCATCCTAGTAAAGTAATTAAATGAATCATTAGATGTGGTCGATTCCCTTTTTCCATACCTACAACCATAAAGTCTAATCGTGTACCAAAGGTTCTTGAGCAGGGTGTGAGAAACAATCTCAGTAAGTCGACACCCATGGGGTCTAAGCCATTATATTTCATGCAATATAAAATAAGTAATGTGCCTTAATAATTTAAATGCAATGCAGAATAAATAAATAATTACATTGGATTGGATTCCTCTTGGAGGCCCATCTAATTTACCTACTTAGTCCTAAGATGGTGTGTCTGAAATGAGTGATCCTATAATGGTGAAGTAATTGGGGTAAATCATGAGAATATAGACTATCCCCAAGCTTATGATTGGGCTTGTAAGACACGTCCCTATGTTTTCTAAAACCATAGGATCAATTCTTATTTGAAATTTTCATTTCCTTTTGAAATTCAATTAAAATCCTTTATTTAAATTTTAAGGAGTCACCCTTAGCCCATCCTTAGAAATCCTGATAGAATTTTCAAGTATCGCTTGAGGGTCTCAGTTTTGGTCCAATGCCAAGGAGTCCATCCAAGGCGACCCAAGTATGAAGTCCCAAGTGTCACTTCAACATGGTGGAAAAACATCATGAACTGACCTTCGAGTTCACACCAAGTATCGCATGTTGGTTCTCAAGTCACTCTTGTGGAATGGTATAACCAATCGTGCCATCGATCCTATCCAAGGTGTCTCCCCTAGAGAAATGGTGTTGCTTTTCTGGAAGAAAAAATAGATAATGCTTGGTGATCCTATCCTAGGTATAGCTAGTGTCACCCTTGGTATGTTTATAAAGAATTAACAATTTAAATAGTAAGTCATGAGAGTCTGTCTAAGGGGTCCTTAAGTCGGAACCCCTTATTTCACCCTCGGTACTAAAGTCAAGTATCTGAAAAAACAATGCGTATATATAACATGTCTATAAAAGTACTATTTCATTTGTTCAAGAATTTGAATGACCATAAGCTTGTTGGTCAAGGAATTTTATCAGGAATAATGATTTAAGTCATAAGGAACAATGCATAAGCACTTAGCCAATACAATTTGCTAAACTATTCATGAATGGCATGGGGTTCAAGGGATTCTCACTAGGTTCATCACACTAAACAACTCAATGTATAGATCAAGGTATTTAATATCAATAAAATTCTCATATGGGTATTTAAAAATCTAAGCCAAAAGTGAAGTTAAACATTATAGATTAAGCGCACCCAAATCGATGACACTAACAAGGTGATCGACCCACTAGGTTGATTCGCCACTAGATTGGGTCACCAAAGAAATGGTAATACATCCATTTAATTTAATTTTACAAAAAGGAGGAGATGTCAGAAAATTCTGGCACAATGGAACAATTTATACCACACTAAAAAATGAAGGAAAGGGACATAGACCACCTACCTGAGCCTCGTAGATCTTCCCTTGTCCAGTCTCAACCTTTGATTTAAGTTAGGTAAGAAGAAATTAGAGAAACCGTCAAATGCCCTAAAATTGGGTAAAATAAGCTTACACTAAGATAGATAAACAAATGGAGGATAAACATTGAAATATATTGGAGTGGGTTAAAGATATTGCATCTAGCTTTCCGCTGCTTCCGACAGTGATCGAATTAGAGTTCATATGGAGGAGGGATCTTGAAACCTAGATGGAGGAAGGAAGGAGAAATATATGTGTGGGAGGAGAAGAAAACCGCTAGAGAATAGGATAGGAGGAAGGAAAAGGGTGTTTGAAATCATTTAAGAGGGGTATAAAAGTAATTTCATCCACATTTATAACTGTGCATGGTTTTGCTGCATGGTTGTCCAAACCGCACAACAATCATGTGCCTCTTATTGCTTGAAAGGGGAACTCTATGTGGTCATAGTATATCTAATCATTTGAAAACCATGTGAATTAGCACTCTCCCAAAATTCTGCAGCACTACATGGTCATGTGACCTAAGTTTCATGGTTGCAGACAAACTATGCAGCCCCTATTATTTCACTATCTATAACCACATGATTTAGAAACACTGTGCGGTCTGGGTTTCAGGGTTTCTCATAACTATGCAGCCTAGTATCTCTTTCTCATTTTGGGGCTCAGGGCTCCAAATGAGCCCCAGACTCACCTGGAACCTCCTTAAACCTTTTAGGCATCATAATTAGGGTTTTTTAGAGGAACTTAAACCAAGAATTAATGGTCTGTACCTTTTTAAAAGTTGGGACATTACAGAGAAAACATACTCAGATTGTCTTAATAATTTAGGCCAATTATTCATAATTCATTTGTGACGTGTAGGAATCAGTCTCACTTCAAAAGCACACAAGATGTGACCGTTATGACTCAAAGTGTGTGTTTCCAGTTTAAAATGACATTTTAGTAAAAAAACAAGTGACATACACAAAACTAGGGACACACATTCAGATTGTTCTAATACTTCAAGACAATGATCCATAAGTCATTTGGGACGTATAGGAATCAGTTGTGCCTAAATCCAATACATGGTGTGACCGGTATGATTCCAAGTACATCTTTTCAATATATAAGTGTTATTTTAGTTTAAAATGCACATCACATCGCTAAAACTAAGCAAATGATCCTGAATTACTCTCTCATCATCATTTATGCTAGTACTTAATTAATTACCTTATCATTTTTATCTTATACTTATTTAGTTAATTTTTATTGAGATAATGCTTGAAGATGAACAATAATTGGTGTAATGTGCAAGAATCAACTACAACTCAATTTGATACACAGTATTCCTAGTATGAATAAAATTTTAGATTAAAATTAACACTTTCATATTAATTTATGTCATTATATTATTAGTAACATAAGAATTGTTTCCTTATATTGTTGTATTATTTTGATCGAGAAGGGGTGGTTTTTTCTTTTATACAAGTGTGTTCTTTCGATCTATATTAGTGTTTTTTTCTTATATTTGTGTTGTAAATTTTATTTCATTTAAATTATATATTTGTATATGATTTTTCTAATTTATGGGGTTGTTTTTGGTGGTGTAGTGTGCTCGTACAACACACTGCAATATGCCTTGTGTAACACCCTTTTATGAATGTTTTTAAAAGCACTGATAAATTATGCCTTTTTCAGCACATTTAGTAGCACTAATCAAGGATTTCTTTATCAGTGCATTTATTAGTGCTGATAAAGGATTCCTTTATTAATTCTTGTAGAAGTGTTGATAAAGGGTCCCTTTATCAATACTAAATAAAAGTGATGATAAATGATGTCGTTTATCAACACCGATAAAAGCCTAGGTTTTTTAACTATGCTGATTTAATCAGCACTTTTTTAGTGCTGATACAGGATTATTCTAGTGTTTTTAAATGCCTCTTTTGTAATAGTGACACACACACAAATATTTACATAAATAATGAAAACTTATATAGAAACACATACACCCAATATTTATGTAATTTATTCAAATTTTAATATTCATTTTATAATTTCATTTAGTAACATGATATATTTAATATATTATGTTTTTAATCAGTAAATTTTATTCATTTATTTTTAATATTATTAAATTAGGTATTATTTATTCATTTTTAATATTTTTTATTTTTTATTTTTTTGGAATTTAATCATTTTCTAATATTTATTTATATATATATATACTATGTTTTAATATCTTTAATATGTATTCATATTAATTTCAATATATACCCTTATTTTTTTAAAATAGTTTATATTTAACTAATAAAACTTATCTATTTTTTCAATATTTTTAAAGTGTGCTCATTTTTAACATGCATGCATTTAAGATGATATATTCATTAATAATGTTAAAAATATATTTGTAAATAAATATTTATAAATAAATATATTTATAAATGTATATTTAGTATATTTATAAAATTATATATTTATAATTATAAATAAATAAATATTATTTTTTAAAAGTATATATATTATTATAAATAAATAATTTTATATTTAAATAATTATAAAATTATGATAGATATATTTAAATAATGAATATATTTACTAAATTAATATTTATATTTATTTATATATTTATGTATTAAATATATATATAATTATATAAATATATATAAATATAATGATATAAATATATAAATATTATTTTAAAAAAAGTTATTTATAAAATTATAAATAATTAATTATAAAATTATAATGAATATATTTAAATAGTGAATATATTTACTATATTTATATTTATATTTATATTTATATTTATATTTATATTTATATTTATATTTATATTTATATTTATATTTATATTTATATTTATATTTATATTTATATTTATATTTATTTATTTTATATATAATTATATAAATATATAAAATTTTATAAATATATAGAGAAATGTATATTTACTATATTTATAAAATTATATATTTATAATGACAAATAAATAAATATAATTTTTAAAGAAATTATTTATATAATTATAAATAAATATTTATATATTTAAATAATCATAAAATTAAAATAAATATATTTAAATAATGAATATATTTAATATATTTATTATTATTATATATATATATATATAATTATATTAATATATATAATGATATAAATACATTTAAAATTATATAAAAATAATTATAATTATATTTACAAATATATTTATTTATAATTATAATTATAAATCTTTTATCACTGCTAAAACTTTAGTACTGATAAATATGGATTTTATGAGCGCTTTTCTAGAAGTACCGATAAAACCCTCCCCTGTCCTTTTAAAATAACCCTAACTGAACTAATTCGAGTCATGCATATCAAACTCTCATAGAAGTCAAGTGCTATCGTCGCTCCCCCTCTACCTTCTCTCGGATAAATCAAGCCTCGAATCTAAGGTATGTTATTTTTTTCTCCTCCTATCTCATTGCTTTCTTGTTCAGCTTTCATGGTGTGTATTAGTGCGGGGTTTTCTTGTCTTGGTGATCTCATGGGTTCCAACTTTAAGGTATATACTCCTTCTCATTCGAGTCTTATTGATTTCACAAGTCTGGATGATTAAAACCTCATCATTTGAGTTCAATGATCACCCTGTAATTGGTTTGGGTTCTATAGGAATTTTAGGACTATAATCATATCTTCCTCTTCTTTTTCAGTCATTGTGTAGTGAGTCATGGAATCTTCGAATCAAGTAAGGTGATTCAATAATACCCTTTTACTTTGTGTAAATTGTGGGATTATCATGATACTACTTTCATTGGGTAAATAGTATGAATTAACTTAAGCAATGAATAACTGTGATGATTGAATTTAAAAGGGGCAGTGCATCTTATGAATTTATCTATGTTTTCTATATGAATTTATGTAATAAATGGTTGTTATTATTATGTTGCTGATAATTTTCTTACTACTATGAAATATGATTTTTCTACATCGATTAATTTCTAATATTACCTTCCATAAAAGGTTAAATATTTAAATCTAGTAATGAAATGACTATGTAAAAATTTTGACTATAGAAAGGGTGTTTATGGTGCCCCAAAATGTGTTGTACTCAAAGAATGATTTAATACTGATTATTTATCATGTTATGTTGTCAGTTTTTCTATGATTCTCTACCATTGTTATGTTTATATTATTTTGATTTGCATGGGTGTTGGTAATTGTTGTGTTTTTTAATCTAAAAATAACCATCCCAAAGATAATTATAATTATTTAAAAAAACAACCTATAAAATTCTTTGAAAATAAGGAGAATGATGATATCTAGGATTAGAGAAATAACTCGATTAACAATCTAATTTATTTTTAAAAAACAAAAAAAATATTTATTGAATTTTAATTAACATTGAAAAAATAAATCTCCATTCTAACCCATACTTGTGTTCTTTAGTATTTCTTAAGAGGTTACCATATTTTGTATAAGTGTTATAGTTATTATTTTGAAAGGGATCAATTTGTTAAAACCTTTTTTCCTTGGACACTATAGATTCTACTAAAAATGTTTTCCTAAATTATATTTTATAACTTTGAAAACTTATTTGGATGAGTAACATTCATTTTTTTAGAATTTTTAGGTTATCGCTTAATCCCAGAATTTTTCTTTGATTGGCGTGCTACAAGTCTGTTTTAGTTATTACCTATTCCTTTTATTATACTTTTTTGAGATTCTAATCATATACATATATTACATTATATGCTAAAACTTATAAATTTTTTATAACTACTAGTATGATTTGATAAATTTCATAATAAGATTGAACACATCACCGTTCACTTTAGTGATCAAAAACTTCTCCTCCACTTCACGTGAATTTTCGACTTCATATTTTTTTCACTGCATCCTTTATCATCCAAATTTGATAATAAATTTTTATTTTTTAATTTTGATAAATTATTTTATTTTACCTTGAAGGGAAACATATTCTTGTTGAATTTTGAATATTTCTTCATTGAAGAGCTTCTTAATGACTCAACTTCATCATAACTTTCTTATTCTTTAAATTTTTGAAAATTAGCTTCAAAATATCCAATATTTCCACATTTGAAATATTTTAGTGAAACATTTCCTCGATAATTTCTTTTACCATTTTTAAAAATTCTTGAGATGAATGAAACCAATTTGTTAAACTTCATCTTCAAATATTTTTATCTTTAAAATTCTTTTCTTCCTCCTTAACATCTTTTTTACTATTATTCTACTTCACAAATTTAAAGGATATTTCTTTCTCATACTTACTCTTCTTCTTAAGATCTATTCTTTTCCACCTTTTATAACTGATCAATATGTTATATATATTTCCAAAGGAAGTGTTTTAGAATCATGATCCTCAAGTGCTGAAACCTTCACATAAAATTTATTTGGAAAGATATATAGTATATTTTTGGAAAGATATATATTATATTTTTGGAAAAATATAATCTTTAAGAGTCTAGCCAAAACCTATAATGGTATAAAACACTTCATTGACTCATATAAAGTGCTCATCAACATCATCATCCTGAATTTAAATGCCTTCATACTTGAACTGGTAAATTTTTAATTTAGCTTTGTTCACTTTTACATTTCCTTCATAAATATTCTCTATATTATCCCATATGATTTTAGTATCTCAATGCCTTTGAATTTAATGAATTATTTTGATTATAGTAATGAAATTAATACATTTTGAGTCTGACCATTACTCTTTATGATCTATTATGGCCATAAAATACATAAAAAACTCCATTTCATAAAAAAAGGCACAAATCACTTCTAATTAATAAAAAATAATTATTATATGTTGTATACTTAGAATAATACTCAAATACCAAATTTTAAGGATTGTTATATACTAATAGGTATTAATATCATCACAGATTCAGTGGGGGGTTAGTGAATATTTATTTTTATATTCCAGCATTTAAAACCCATTTCCACCTACTAACGTGATCTACTTGATTACTATTTAACCTTTACTACAACATTAAGAGACATAAACACAACAAGAATGAATGAGAGAGGAAACATTTATGCTTGAAGTGGCTACCTATCATTGGTAATATGTCATAATTAAAGAAAATAAGGTTCAAGGGTTGACCAATACTTATCGATGGTTAAATTTCCCGTATGATTTCAATTACTCGTTGCTTTTTTGGATATTTAAATTTATAATACATGACATTTTTACATTAACAAGTGATGATTACCTGAAATTTCTCACTCTCTTAAAGATACACTCTTATTTTCAATGAAAACCCACATGGACCACCACATACCAAGTAATGAAATGAATAAACATAAACTCATCACATGTAATGAACCGACCTGGTTTACCCTCAAAACTGGCATTCGACCCGATCCTCCACATACTCAAAGGCATTACTGATCCCCATAGGATGGTGACAAGCACTTGGGCATCGAACAATGAACCAAAGGGAATGATTTTACCAACCCAGATATCCAAATGGAATATATATATATACATGAATAGAAAGGAACAATATAAGGTGAATGTAATATATGCCATAACTATTAGTAGACAGTGGAAACAAACAACTAGAAAAGTATACAAAACTACAAAAGACAAGTCCAACTGTAAAAGACCACAACCAAATAGCTAATACAAATGATGGAATGGATGAACCTCAAGCATATCACCACCAACTACCCAACTAACTGATACAAAACTCTTTACCTAACTATGGTGCCTTGCCTTTCCCTGCACTAGAAGATAAACATAGGTCTACGCACCAATGAAGAGGTGCACAGGGTGTGAACTAACATGATTAGTATGATCCCACATAAGTGGTACATAACCATCCTCTGTATAAAAACTTTGTATGATCATTTTAAATAAAACATAGCATGATAAGTATTAAAGAAGTTTTATAGAAATGAGGGTAAACATTTCCCTTTTTCATATTTTAAAACAAAAGCAGGTATATCAATTTCATATCACATTTTCCATATCATTTTCTATACAAGAATAAATATGTGTATCAACTCTAAATCAAAAATCCAAGTAATAAAAAACAAAAACACATGTATCACAACACCAAAGAATACTACACGTCCAGGCCATAGACTACTCGTACCACAATAATCAAGTGCACAATTCTAATCCTAGAACACAGGCCTAGGAAGTAGGGAATACCCCATTAGTAAACCCACCAAAATTAAATACTGAATCCCAAGAACAACAGGCCTAGGGAATAGAGGAAAGCCCATAGACAAACCTCCTTGATAATCACAAAACAATATATGATGGCCTCAAGCTAAACCTTCCACATAAGTACCTAAGGTAACCCTTGTGCTATTTTTCACAATTAAATTCAATTATTTGAAAATCATTTCAAAAACATTTCATTAAATTCATTTCAATGCTTATAAAATACCCATTTTCATCTAATTTATCAATAACTATGGAAAAACCATTTTTCATTGAAAACCCATTTTCAAAACACACCAAAACAATAATGAAATTCTCAATGTATAAAACAGTTTACAAATCAGGAACAACAAGATCCATTATCATAGGCTAGAGACATAACCACCTACCTCAAATCTTGGGTTGCACACACCCGCAATGGAATCCAAGAACGATGAAACCCAATGATGTCAAATAAGGCCCTATAACCCAATTTCTATATCTTAGGATTGATCAAATTTTAAAAAAAAGGGGGGGTTTAAAGAAAGAGAAAAAACCACATTCCTCAAGAACAGACATTTTTCACACCATGGTTAACTAACAAATGACCTCTGGAAAAGAGATCACACAACAGATCTATAAGAATACAAGAAGAGAACACAAAAATAGACCACTAGATCCAATAAAATAATGTCAAGGCACTACCATGATCAATTTCAACTATGAAGTGGGAATATCACTTACCTAGAGAGATGGACCTCAACCACAACAGAGATCCAATGCTGAACGGATCGATTTAGAAGGATTTTTGTCTCTAAAAATTACATAGGATGAGCTCTAGGTCAAGATACAAGGGCTTGGAGAAGGAACCAAAACACAATAGTTTTTTGACTGATTTTATAGGTGGTACACAGGATGTTTCACAGCGTGTAACCCAGTTACACATCGTAAAACCATCAGGCTTTGTAACCATAGAAAAAGCATCAAACTTGTAATGATTAAATTGTAACTCTTTTCTAATAAACTTATTATACAACATGTAATCTATTTACATGTTGTAAAATGGGTTAGTTTTGTAACCAAAGAAACTACCATCATTTCAAATTAATAATTGATGGTTAGTCCTAACCTGTAAAGGTTCAAGACATGTAAATGGTCTTCATGATGTGTACCCTTTAACCATATTAACCCCCTTTTCATGGCTTGTTCCCCCATGGAAGTTACATGGTGTGTAACCTAGTTACATAAAGTGTAATCTTCTAGAAGCCTACACAAACACCCTTTTTAAACAAGAAAACCCAACAACCATCATGGGCATCCTCCAAAACATAAAATAGGGGAAAACATAATGAGGCTAAGGAAATACCTAAGAAAAATGGTAATGAGATGTTACAAACTCCCCACCATAATGACTTGTTGTCCCAAAGAAGTCATGTGGAAGATGTAATCTATGGAAAAAGATGAGACTACTTCTCCCTTGTCAACAATTCATGTTCCCAAGTCTCATGAGAATCTTATCCATGTTTCCATAAGACCCTGACGAACATAATCGACTTCCCACACAAGACTTTCACTTGAGAGTCAATGATCTCAACTGGTTTCTCCAAAATTGAAACATCTGGGTAAAACTCAACTTCCTCCCAACTCAGAATGTGAGCTAGATTAGGGTGATACTTCCTGAGTTGAGATATGTGGAAAAAATCATGAATATATTTCAACTGAATCAAAAATTATAACTGATAAGAAACCTACCCAAGCCTCGCAATGATCTCAAATATTCTAACATATCTTGGTGCCAACATTCCTTGTTTTCCAAGCCAACAGTGACCAAAATGAGGAGAAACTTTCAAAAAAACCCATTCACCCATGTAAAACTCCAAAGGTCGACATCGCTGATCCACATACAATTTATATCAACATTGGGCTGTAACTAGACACCAATTCACATCCCAAATCATCGTGGATGTTTCCTGAAACAAACTTGGTCCAACTAAAGATAATTAGACCACCTCATCTCAATAAAGAGGTGATCTACATGGGAGACCATACAGCACCTCAAAAGGAGACATTCTTATCGATGAATGATAACTATTTTTGTAAATAAACTCAACCGGTCCCAGATGGTTATCCCATGATCCACTGAAATCCAAAACATAGGAATGAAGCATATCTTCCAAGATCAGAATTACATGCTCCATCTAACCATCTTTCTTTGGATGGTAAGTTGTGCTTTACTTGACCTGAGTACCCATTTTCTCTTGAATAATCATCCAAAACCTTGAGGTAAATCTAGGATACCTAAATGGAATAACAGAATAAGGACTCCCATGTAACCTCATAATCTTATGCACATATAGCTTGCCCCAATCTTCAACCATAGTTGTATATTTGATCAAAATGAAATGATAAGGCTTTGTCAACCAATCAAAAACTACCCAGATAGAATTCCTCCCTTAGGGAGTCTATGAAAATTCAATAACAAAGTACATGGATACATCATACCATTTCCAAACCGGCACCAGAAGAGGCTGAAGCAAACTAGAGGGCCTTAAGTGCTCTGCATTTACCTATTGGCAGGTGTAATAGCGATACACATACTCTGTGATGTTGCACTTCATACCCGATCACCAGAATCATTATTTCATATCATAATATATCTTTTTAGTTCCTAGATGAATGGCCCACGAAGATATGTGACAATAAAATTAGACTAAACTCCTCATATATGCTGGAATGAAAACCCACTATCCAATTTGGAGCATTCCATCTAAAGAGAGAGACCAACCAGAAATGGTCTCCCCACCATAAAGGATTTTTCAAACATCATCGAACTCATCATCTTGTTGTCGGCCTTACAAGATAAAATCCAAGAGATATGATGATAAATAAACACTGCTCATAACCATACCTGAAACATCCTCCTGAGAATCGAGTTGCAAATGAGTGAAAATCCCCCAAACATTCCACTCTTCATTTGATTACAAAATAACTTGAGAAGGTACTTTCCTTCTAAGAGCATATGTAATGACATTTCCCTTCCCCAAGGTGTAGGAGATATCAAAGTCAAATGTCTAAATGTATTCCACCCATCATACATATCTGATATTTAATCCATTTTGAGAAAAGATATAACTTAAACTCTTATGATTAGAAAAAACTGTGAACTTTTCCCCAAAAAGATAGTGCGACCAACATTTGAGCACATGCATAACTACGGTAAGCTCTAAATCATGAGTGGGGTAATTCTTCTCATGTGGTCAAAGATAAAGAGAGTGGTAAGCTACCACATGATCATATTGTATAATCACGCATCCCAAACCAACACCATAATCATCACAAGACAGCACATGTCCCTTATCGGGCTCAAGTAAGATTATAATAGGATCTGATGTCAGAAGACTATTTATTTCATTAAAAGAATACTAACACATTGTGTCCCATGTGAATTTCACTACTTTCTTGACAAGAATAGTCAAA
Source organism: Viscum album (assembly GCA_963277665.1). Classification (NCBI taxonomy): domain Eukaryota; kingdom Viridiplantae; phylum Streptophyta; class Magnoliopsida; order Santalales; family Viscaceae; genus Viscum; species Viscum album. Next base: position 1,680,860,319 of record OY728133.1, read on the forward strand.
GGTGACACTATATTAGAGAAATCCTTAAAAAATTCAGTAGTATCCAACAAAACCAAGGAAGCTCCATATTTCAAAAATATGCAGATCATTCCAAGACCAAACAAACTTCACCTTCTCAGGATCAACTGATAGGTCATGTTCAGAAATTATGTGCCCCAAGAATTTCACTTCTCAAATCCATAAATTACTTTTTGAAAGTTTTCCATACAAATAGTGTCTTCTTAGGATTTTCAAAACCAAACTCATATGGTGATCATGCTCATGCTCAGATTCCAAATAAACCATAATATCATCCATGAACACTACCGTGAAAGTGTCGATATGTTGATGGAATATCTAATTCATAAAATCTATAAAAACTAATGAAAAATTAATCAAACCAAATGGCATCACAAGATATTCATAATGGCCATACTTTCTCCTAGAAGATGTCTTTGGTATATCATACTCCTGAAATCTGAGCTAATGTTAACTCTGGAAAAGATGAATCTTTGAAAACAATTTCTCCCCCTTTAACTGATCAAATAGATCATCCACACAAGGAAAAGTATATTTATTCTTAACTGTTACCTGGTTCAACTTTCTATAGTAAAAAAATAACTGAAGTGAACCATTTACCTTCTTGGAAAATAGAACTGGGGCTACCCAAGGTGAAATGATATGGATAAAAAAACCTACGGCATGTTTCCTTTTTATTACATAACTTTTCATTTCATTTTACAAACAATGGATCTTCAAACTCTGGTGTATTGGAAAAAAGGTACATAATACATGAAAACATATAAAATTATTTTAATCCTATTAAACGGATTCTTAAAATGTTAATCCTAATTAAAATTACTGTATATCATAACTTGAGGACATATATCAAAGGAAAGGGTGAGAAAAAGGCCCAATATGGGTAAATAAGGGAATCAGTTTACTTGTGAAATCAATAAAAACAAAACGAAATACATAAAGACATGAGAAATGGAAAGAGAGGAATATAATAATAAAAATAACATGAATCATAACTTTAAAATGTGGATAAAACATTTAATTTAGACATTCATAATCATATCACCAGGGTCTATCCCCAAGGTTTCATAAAAAGTACCAAGGGTATTCACCAAGGTATCATAAAACTTGTCATCTCTAGAGATTAATTTCTATACCCAATGCATTGGATTGATTTCAGGTCGCACCCATAATATGTATTTATTTTAATTTTATCCACATAGATCATAATAAAAAATTTCACAAATAACCCAAATAGAATAAAATAAATGGGTTTCATATTAAAATCATGGCTTTTTAAAAGTGCTTAAAAACATGATCATTATGCCATTCATAACCCACAAAAAGGGAATGAGAGTTTTATGTATGTCAATTACAGAATAAAATATATCATTTTTTTGTATTGATTAATACCCTTGGAAATGAAATAGATTTTTTTATTCACATAAATAAAATAAGAGAATTTCTTGAGAAAAAAAGACAAAAATTTTGAGACAAAAATTCTGCAGCATAACAACTATGCAATATGGTTTTAGAAAACATTAAAAAGAGAGGGAAAAATGAACACCCATTAATAAAAGAATAATAATATAGTATAGGGATAGAATAAAATAAAAATAAGAACATGTTATGGAAACTTGAAAAACATACCACATAGAAGAGAACTTGAATGGAAGAAAGAGAAGTTGAGAATTTCCTTATGAAAATTCGGCAGCGTAACGGCGTCGCTTAGAAATTTATAAAATTAGTTGATGAGAGTAGAAAGGTTCTCTCATAATTTGGAAAAAAAATCAGCAATAAGGATACAGAATAACATACCCCAACATAATAAAATGGAAATTAAAAGATATAACATAAAATAAGTCTTGACTAAAAGAGGAGAGTGAAAGGTTCCCTTACCTTGAAAAGTAACTTTTAAAACTTGATGATCGGGATCTTGGAAGATTGAGGCCACCTTTGGAGGACTACTTAGGGGCTAAAAAGAGAAAAACTTAGTTTAGGGGGAATTTGGAATGAATGTAATGAAGGAAAGGTTTGGTATTTATAGCAAAAGTGAGGGAATATTTTATTAATTTCCAAAGGATACCTCATTACTGGTATTTGTAAAACCATGGGATTGCCTATGGTATTTTCCCATGGTTTTGGCCACTTGGGACACCAAATATAATATTTTAATCCATATGATTCGACCATAATTTTAAATTAAATATTACATCATTATGATGTCATAAAACACACCGAAAACTCAAAAACTGTATTTTTACTATTCACTGAAAAACAAAACATTTTATAAAAATATCATAAATTCACCCTAAACTAGTATCGATGTTCTTAATTCAAAAATGAACTCCATTTTATGTAAATAATTTTCTAAATATTATATATTTAATTTTTATGTAAAATCACTATTTACCAAAAAAAATATTAATACTTAACTATTAATTTTCAAAACAGTTATTTACTTATGCTATTGTATCATATTACCATTCAATATGCCTAAATTATATTTATACTTACATAAGTGAGGTTACTATTCCATTGGTCATATTATTATTCATAAGGGTATTATTACTCTTCATAACTTACTATTCATCAAAAATTAAGTTGATCTATCATACTCTAAATTTCTTACTGATCACAACTGTATATGTTCATTTTTTGAAAATCATTTCACGTTATTATTTATTTAAAGTATAAAAAAATTTAAAATACTATTTTATTTAATATTCATCAATAATATGAAACTTATAAAAATTCATCCTATATTTATTTTGACATTTGAAATTAAAAAAATTTACTATAATAAGAAATAAAAAATTTATTTACAAAAAAAGTATTGCAAAAAGTAAATAAGTCCTAATTACATATCTTCTTATAACACCACCATGTTTCCTAAGATTAAGGTGTGAAATAGTGATAGAATCTTAGGGTGGCTTAAAAAAAATTGCCCGAGAGGTTATTTCTATCAGCTTGAACTTCTCCTGAAGGTGATTACGTTCAAGATTTACATGTTGAAGCCCAAATTGGGCATGGTCCAGGGAAAATCCCAGCTTGGGCATGGTCTGGAGCAAAGACTAGTGATTCTACCTCTTTACCAAGCTCTGACAGATGGGATTCGTATAACCGGAGTCTACTGGATGAGTCCATCAACTCTTTTTTCTGTAATAATTATCCATTATTATTTATATTTCAAACAACAATTATAATGTTAAAAAATTATTATTGTTTCCAACGATCATATTGGCCAATGATTATATAATGGTCAAAACCCAATGGTTACATTTCATTTATACTTATATATTTTTTATTGATTATGATATAGTAAGACATATATTTTAATGAAAAAAAATATTTTTCAAAAGTTCAGTTCATTACATTCTTCCCCCCTTAAGAAATTTTTTCCCTGAAATTTCAACTCATACCCTCAGAAGATAAAGATGTGGGTACTTATGCCTCATATAATCCTCTGGTTCCCACATGGATTCTCCATATTTTTTTCCCTCCACAACACTTTAACAAGGTGGGTAGTCTTATTGCGCAGAACATTATCTCTATGATCCAATATCTCAATCAACTGGTCCTCATAAGAGGGGTCATGTTCCAGTTGTACCACCACTAGATTTAGTAGATGTGAAGGGTAGGGTATGTACTTCCTCAAGAGGGATACTTGGAAGGCATCATGAACTCGTGCTATATTTGTAGGAAGTGTAAGCTGATAGGCCACTCCTCCTACGTGATCAAGGATTTTATAGGGGCCAATGAACCTAAGGTTGAGCTTACCTTTCTTCCCAAACCTCATGTATCTCTTCCAAGGTGAAATTTGAGGAAAGAATTTGTCACCAACATCAAACTCAAAGTCCCTTTTATGGTTGTCTTCATAGCACTTTTTCCAACTCTAAGCAGCCTTAATGTGTTATTGGATGGCATGAACCTTTTCTGTCATCTCCTGCACAAGATTAGGCCCAAGAATCTTTCTCTCACTAGATTCATCCCAAAAAGTATGAGTTTTACATTTCTTCCCATATAGAGCTTCATAGGGTTCCATTTGAATGCTCGAATGGAAACTATTATTGTAAGAGAACTCAACTAATGGGATATGCTGATCCCATCCACATTTAAATTTCATTAAGCATGTTCTTAGAATTTCCACAAGTATTTTAATAGTCATTTATGATTGGCCATCAGTTTGACGGTGATAGGCCATACTAAAATTCAATTCATTACACAAATCATGATGAAAAAATATCTAGAATTTTTATGTGAACCATGGATCATGATTAGATGAGATAGAAAGTAGAACTCCATGCAGCCTTACCACTTCCTTCACATAAATCCTGGAAAGTTGATCAAGAGTTAAATATTCCCAAATAGAGATAAAATGGGAAGTCTTGGTGAGAAGGTCCACTATAACACATATCGCATTGTTTCCTTTGGAAGTTCTCAGGAGACCAGTGACAAAGTCCATAGTGATATTGTCCCACTTTCATGCTGGTATGGGTAGTGGTTGTAATACCCCTTTAAGAATTTGTCACTCTGCCTTCACTTTTTGACATACCAGACACCTTTTAGTGTATTCAGCAATCTCCCTTTTCATATTATCCCACCATCATGAAGGTCCCTATACATTTTTGTGATTCCAAGATGTATGGATAAAGTAGATCTATGAGTTTCATCCATTAGGTCCTTCTTTATTTCTGGAATAGATGGAACACATAGTCTTGTATGAAATTTTATTACACCTTATTGATCAATATTGAACTTAGGAAACTTCTCATCCTTCACAACGTCAAAATTATTCTATAAAAAAAGATCTTCTTTCTGTGTTTTCTTGATATTCTCTAGTAATGATGGATGATAAATCATTTGGGTTAGGGTTGATGATGTCCCTTACCTTACAATTCCCATGTCCAGCTTTACTAGGTTATTGATCAAAGGATCACTTTGAATCCTCATCATGGACAGAACAACTGGGTATTTCCTACTTAATGCATCAGTGACTCTGTTTGCTCTTACGGGATGATAATGAATTGAACAATCATGGTCTTTAATAAGTTCCAATCACCTCCTCTGTCTCATGTTCAATTCCTTTTGTGTGAAAATATACTTCAAAACTTGATGGTCTATGTATATATAACACTTCTCCCCATAAATATAGTGCCTCCATATCTTTAGAGCAAAAATGATTGTAGCCAGCTCCAGATCATGCATAGTATAGTTCTTCTCGTGAGTCTTCAACTATCGATATGCATAAGCAATCACCTTGTCATTTTGTATAAGGACATTCCCAAGCCCTTTCAGGGATGAATCGCTAAAAATAATGAATCCTTCTCTACTTGAGGTCATATTTAGAATGGGTGTAGTAACCAATCTATTCTTCAGCTCCTAGAAACTTTCCTCACACTCCTTTATCCAGATGAACTTAACCCATTTTCAAGTTAACTTGGTTAGTGGATTAGAAAGTTTTGAAAAAAATTTCAAAAACCTCTTTTAATATCCTACTAATCCAAGGAAACTATAAATATTAGTTATTTTTGTAGGTTAAGGCCACTCCTCTACAACATTTGTCTTTGTAGGGTCAATTGTGATTCCTTCATTGGTTACAATGTGCCCCAATAAAGCAACTTGTTGTAACAAAAAATCACATTTGTCGAACTTTCCAAAAAGCATATCCTTCTATAGAGTTTGCAAAATAACCCTTAAACGATCCTCATACTCTCGAAACTTTTGGAATATATAAGAATATCATCAATAAAAACTACCACAAAGATATCAAGGTATTCCTTAAATACTCTATTCATCAAATTCATAAAAATGTTTAGAGCATTAGTCAATCCAAAGGGCATAAAAACAAACTCATAATTCTCATATCTTGATCGGAAGTTAGTTTTTGGAATACCTTATTTTTTCAATCTCAATTGATGATAATCGGATCGAAGATCAATCTTAGAGAAGAATTGAGCCCCATGAAGCTGGTCAAATAAGTCATCAATTCTTGGAAGATGGTATTTGTTCTTCACTGTGACCCTGTTCAGTTCTCTATAATCAATGTATAGCCGCATTGATCCATCCTTCTTCTTCATAAAGAGAACAGGTGCTCCCTAAGGAGACACACTCAGTTTGATAAACCCCTTCTCCAAAAGATCTTGGAGTTTTTTCTTTAATTCATATAGCTCCATATTTTCCATCCTATGTGGGGTCTTTGATATCAGATGATATCCTAGTATGAGTTCAATGGAGAACTCTACCTCTCTTTTTGGGGGAGGTTCGGGTAACTCCTCAGAAAAAACGTCAATGTATTCCTGGACAATGGGGACATTTTTTATCATTATAAGCTTATTCCCATCTTCTTCTTCACTAATCAACTACATAAGAAGGCTATAAGAGGTGCTTCTATCCAATGATCAGGTTGAGACATTTCTCCTTGGAATATATTTGTAGGTCGTCTATTCAAGACTACTAAGATTTCCTTGCTTCTGGATTTAATCTCAGAATTATACCTTGATATCTAATCCAACCCAAGTATAATGTAAAATTCCAACATGAGGATGACTAATATATTTGAGATAATATTGATCTCACTAAAGTAAATACAAGAGTTTCTAAATAATGATAATTCTTAGGATTTTTTATAGATAACTCTACTTTTATCAATTTAGGGGTTGATTCTAAATTCTTTACAAACATGAAAGAAATAAATGAATACATAGAACTAGAATCAATCAAAGTAATTGATAGATTTGAGATAACAATAATATTTCCTACTACCACATCATTTTGAGCTTCAACATCAGTTGTCATGATATCAAAAGCATAACCCTGATCCCTTGGCCTTCGTTGAGGCTGATGGTGATTCCCCTCCACTACCCTCAGATTTGGAAAATGATTGGAAAAGTGCTCAAGATTTCAACACTTTACATTGGACTTCAAGTAAGGCCTATACTATCTTCCCTTTATCATTAGTGTTGGTAAGTTGAGGCTTCACCTCACTATGACAATTCTGTGCAATATGGTCATCTCTTCCACACTTATAGCATTTCCTACTCCTGAGAAGGCAGTTCCCAGAATGCTTGTTCCCACATTTATTAGAAATGGGATATTCCACTTGCATGCCTCCTCTTTCCTGATCAAATCTCATCCCTAATCTTGGCTTCAATTATATCTTCTTATCATTGGATTTATGAGACCACTAAGTCTCACCAAACTCCAGTTTGACTTTCATAACACTTCGTACAAACTCCTCATATCTATCATAGTCTCATTTGGATAGATTCTTACACATATGAGGTCTTAGTCTACCAAAGAATCTATCAACCTTCCCATTAGAATCCATGAAATAACATGAGGTGTAAAAGGGAAGTCTTTTGAAGTTCATCTCGTAGCTTCCAATAGATTCATTATCCTTCTTCTTTAGCTCGAGAAACTCCTTCCCTATTTTTTTCTCATCAAATGAAGGAAATACTTATTGAAGAAGACCCCTATGAACTTTTCCCACTCCATATATTCCACCTCCACTATTGGGCTCATGTTTTTAATTAGTTCTCACCACCGGTTAGTTTCTCTCTCTAAGTGGTAAATAGCCAAGGTGACCTTCTCTTTTTTTGAATAGAAGAGCACAGAAAATATCTTTTTAATAGAGCTGGTCTACTTTTAAGTAATCAATGAGTTAGTAGATCCACTAAATGTTGGTGGTAATTTATGCATAAAGAAATCAATAGAAATTTTTTCCCTTCATGGTGAAATTGGTCTCTCAGCTTGATTTAATTTATTTCCCATAACTTGAGTTAGTTGGTCCATAATTCTCATGAAAGTTTCCATTTTGGATTCCATCAGAGGGCTGTCAGTGCATGGTCCATTGCGGTCACCATTTGTACAGTTCCTCTTATTGCCCACCATTTTCTAAAAGAATAAAACCTTAGTTAGAATCTTATTTCATTTACAAATCTTTTAACTTTAAAGGATTTTTATGTCTTAAAACTTTATACTTAAACATATTATTCTTTAAAATAATTATATTTCTCTATAAATCCTTCATAATGATTCATAAAAATCTTATGATTAATCAAACATATCCCCCAAGAGTGTCAAACCAGAAGTGTAGAAAGGCCCGTTGTCATGAACCATTTCCTGTTTGAGTCTAGATCAATGCAGTGTTTTTGGGTTTTATCCCTAGATACATCTATGCTAGAGCCACATCCATTTGTTTGTATCCAAACAAGGATTTATTTGTTCAGAAACCACTTACTTAATATTTCACCAAAATAATAGGAATTTTTCCTATATTAAAACTTTTCTATAGGGTTCTCCCTAAATTTTTCATAGCCTAATTTTCACAAATAAATAAACAACCCTTTGATACCAACTATGGAATCCCGCCTTTTTATTACTTAACTTTTCAATTCATTTTACAAACAGAGGATCTTTAAAGTCTAGTGTCTTGGAAAAAAGGTACATAATACATGAAAACATATAAAATTATTTTAATCCTCTTGAAATTATTCTTGAAATGTTCATCCTAATTAAAATTAATTCATCTCATAACATGAGGACATACATCAAATGAAAGGGTGAAAAAAAGGCCTAGTAAGGGTAAACATGGCAATCAGTAAGGGTGTGAAATCAATAAGAACTTGATGAAATACATAAAGACATCAGTAATGGAAAGAGAGTAATATAATAATAAAAAAACATGAATAATAATAGGAAAATGTGTCTAAAATATTTAATTTAGACCTTAATAATCATATCACAAATTTCCATTCCCAAGGTGTCATAAAAAGTACCAAGATTATTCACCAAGGTATCGTAAAACTTGTCATCTCTAGAGATTAATTTCTTTACCCAATTCATTTGAGTGATATCAGGGGACACCCTTAATATGTATTTATTTTCATGTGATTCAAATATATCATAATAAAACATTTCATAAATAACCCAAAGAGAATAAAATAAATGGATTTCATATTAAAATCACGGTGTTTTAAAAAGTTCTTAAAAACATGATCATTATATCTTTCATAACCCATGAAAAAAGAATGAGGGTCTTATGTATGTCAATTATAGAATAAAATATATCAATTTTATGTATTTATTAATACCCATATAAATGAAATAGGTTTTGGTATTCACATAAATAAAATAATAGAATTTTTTGAGAAAAAAGACAGATATTTTGGGGTGAAAATTCTATAGGATAATGAATATGCAACATGGTTTTAGAAAACATTAAAAAGAGAGTCTAAAGGGGTAACTCATTAATAAAAAAAATAATCTAGTAGAGGGATAGAATAAAATTGAAATAATAACATGGTATGGAGACTTGAAATACAAACCACATAGAAGAGAACTTGAATGGAAAAAAGAGAAGTTGAGAACTTCCTTACAAAAAATCAGCAGCCAAACGACATCGCTTAGAAATTCAGAAAACCAGTTGATGAGATTGGAAAGGGTATCTCATCATTTTTAAATAAAATTTATAGTAATAATGATACAAAATAACATACCCCAACATAAGAAAATGAAAATTAAAAGACATAACATAAAATAATTCTTGACTAAAAGTGGAGGGTGAAAGGTTCCCTTACCTTGAAAAGTAACTTCTAAAAATCGATGATCCAGACCTTGGAGGGTTTAGGGAACCTTGGTAGGACTCATTGGGAGGAAAAAAGACCATATATTCGTTGAGGGTGAATTTGGAATGAAAGTAATGAAGGAAAGGGTTGGTATTTATAGAAAAAGTGAGGGAATATTTTTATTAATTTCCAAGGGACACCTCATTAGTGGTATTTGAAAACCATGGGCTTGACCATGGTATTTACCCATGGTTTTGGACACTTGGGACACCTTATATAATATTTTAATCCAAATGAGTTGACAAGAATTTTAAATTACATATTACATCATTATGAAGTCATAAAACACACCGAAAACTCAAAAATTGTATTTTTACTATTCTCTGAAAAACAAAACATTTTATAAAAATATCATAAATTCACCCTAACCTAATATCGATGTTATGAATTCAAAAATGAACTCCATTTTATGAAAATAATTTTATAAATATTAGATATTTAATTTTTAAGTAAAATCACTATTTTCTCAAAAAAATACTAATACTTAACTAATAATTTCTGAAATAGTTATTTACTTATGCTATTATATCATATTACCATTCAAGATTCCTAAAATATATTTATGCTTACTTAAGTTAGGTTACTATTACATTGGTCATATTACTATTCATAAGGTTAATATTACTATTTATAATTTATTATTCACCAAAAAATAAGTTGGTCTTATCAGACTCTAAATGTTTTACTGATCACAATCGTATATGTCCGTTTTTGAAAATAATTTCACATTATTATTTATTTAAAGTATAAAAAATATTTTAAAATACTATTTTCTTAATATTCATCAATAATATGAAGCTTTTAAAAATTAATCCTATATTTATTTTGACATTTGAAATTCAAAAAAATTACAATAATAAGAAATAAAAATTTTATTTATACAAAAGGATTACACAAAGTAACTAAGGACTCATTACATAGCCCCTTATTACACCTGCATAGGACCTAAGAGTAAGGTGTGAAATGGTGGTAGAATCTTGGGGTGGCTCGGACAACATTTCCTGAGTGGTGATTTCTATTTGCTTGAACTTCTCTCGAAGGTGATTACATTCAAGCTTAACATGTTGAAGCTCAGTTTGGGAATGGTCTAGAGCAAAGCCCAGTTATGCTACCTCCATATCAAGCTCTGATAGATGGGATTCATATGGCCTGAGTCTACTGGATGAGGTCATCAACTCTTCTTTCTGTATTAATTATCCATTATTATTTATATTTAAAACAACAATTATAACGTTAAAAATTATTATTGTTTCCAACGGTTATATTGACCAATGGTCATGTAACGGTTAAAACCCAATAGTCAAATTTCATTTATACTTGTATATTATTTATTGATTATGACATATTAATACATACATTTTCTGTAAACAAAATATTATTCAAAAGTTTAGTTCATTACAAAACCCTTTTCCAATAGGTCATTCAACTGAATCTTGGGCTATTTTAGCTCCGCTGGTTCCATAAAATAATAAGGTATCGATATCGGTTGTGTACCTAGAACCACATCAATTGTAAAACCCACATCTATCTCTAGAGGAAGACCATAGATGTCATCTTGGAAAACATCAGGGAAGTCTCAAATGACAATGGGAAGCTGAAAAATAGAAGAAAATTCATCGGGCACATCCATAAGAGTATACAAAAATCTTCTAAGCTCTAGGAGGGAAGGTCCAACATTACTAGACCCTGGGTCCCACTCTCCCTGAAACACATGAGAGCACCTATCAGTAGCAAGAAAAGAAACACACTGATGATAACAATCCACCTCACCTCGATGAGAGACAAGCCAATCCATACTGATGAAAATGTCAAATAGATCTAGATCAAGAATAAGAAAATCTCATACCAACTCTATATCAGCTATCGTTAACAAACAAAAAGGACACCTTAACCCCTTCTCTTTACATTTACCAAGAGGTGTTGTTAAATTTATTTCAAAGAACATAAGTTCCATTGGAATTTTAAGAATATTAACAAAAAGAACAGATATAAATGAGCGGGAGGAACTAGTATCAAATAAAGAAATTGCTACTGAATATGTAATAAGAATGGTACCTATCACTATTGTCGAACCTGGTTCAACTTCTGCTAGACACTCATCTACTACATGAAAATTATTCACTCTTGAGGCCTGTGGATAGTGCCCAATAGTCTATGAAGCTTTTGACTGCAATGCAGTAGCCTTTGGAGCTGATGAACCCTAGCCATAATGAGGGGAAACCATTTCCTAACAAAAACACTGTAAGTGACCAACACGTCCATAGTGATTGCACGTCTTCGTGAGCATAGAACATGAACATTTGGTGTTCCCAATGTTTCCACACTAATATCAAGTTAGAGGAACACTATTGGCTATAGAATATGGTGTAGAGGAGGATCACTACTGATACCCACCTATATTACTCATGCGATGATCCTACCACTTCCTCTTCTTCCCATGCACGTGACTGAAGCTACCACCCAATGGAGGAGAAGAGGTGGAAAATCCATCCTTGCCTTATATATTCATCTATTACATTAAGTCTCTATATACCTTCTCTACATAGGCAGAAATATTCAACATGAATAACTGTGATCTAATATCCGATAGCAAACCCTGCAGGTACTTCTCATCATTCAGCTGGTCATTATTGACCATGTCCGGAGAAAAACAGACAAGCTCAGCAAACCAATTGGTGTACGTCATAACTGAATGCTCTCTCTATTCCAAATATAGGAATTCCAAATACTTATCTAACATCAGTTACTCTATACAAAAATTATGGAATAACAAGGTTTTGAAACCATTCAAATCCAAGCCCACATGTCCTTCTACATGGACCATGGAATCCCAGCATCGCTTACAGGAACCTTCAATCCTAAACACTGCATACATTACCCTGATACTCTTAGTTTTCTCACAAAAGTTTAAGATTTGATCGATTCTATCGAGTGAGTCCTACGCCTCACGGGTTTTAGTTGTCCCTTTATAGGATGGTGGCTTCTCATGTATGAATTCATGCGATCGATCTCTTTCTCCCCTAGCTCTTGGTTGTACTTCAACAATAGTGTTTTGAACTCAAGGCACATCCTGGTCAATATCACAAACTACTCATATTATAGTCTCAATGAGATTCTGACCTATTGGTGGATTCCCTTAAGGTGCACCAGCTGCACCCTTCTGAGGAACTCTCAGAAGACGTCTCAGAGGCATACTACTGCACACCAAAAAATAAGAGCGGTCAGACAATAGAATAAATATCAGTTCAAACTAGAAACTCCATATGCAAAAACTAAGATTCAAAACAAAACCCAACTCTAGAGACACATATCCCAACATCCCATGGTAACTTGGGTCTCATCACGATGAGTGTTTGCCATACACTTATCATGATATACCTCTTAAGTCCAGAAAATACTATCTCAAGTCTAATAGATGCCACAAAACAAGTATTCTTGAGGAAAAACCATTCTTTGATACCAATTATAATGAACCGACCTAGGTTACCCTCAAAACCAGCACCTGACCCAATCCACCATATATTGAAAGGGTGTTCTAGATCTCCACGGTTTGGAAAAAAATCACCCAGGCATCGAACAACAAACCAGAGGGAATGATTTCTTCCAGCCATGATAAACACATGGTATATATATATACACAAATAGAAAGAAACAGTGGAAGACAAATGTAATACATTTCATAACTGTAAGATAACAACAAAAAACAGACAACTAAAAATGTAGTAAAAATTCTAAAAGACAAGTCCAACCATAAAGGACCACAACCAGACAGCTACTCCAAATGATGGGATGGACAAACTCCCACCATCTCACCATCAGCTACCCAACTAACTGACATGAACTTTTCTTCCTTACTATGTAAGCTCGACTCTTCCTACACTGGAAGACAAATAAAGTTCTACACACTACTGGATAGGTGCATAGTTTGTGAGTTAATAGGCTCAGTAGGATCCCACCTAGGTTTTCCATAACTAGTCTTTGTGTAAAAATACATGTATGCTCATTTTAAATAAAACATGCCATGATAAGTGGTAAAGTGGTTACATAAGAAACATGGTAAACATTTCCCTTTTTCACATTTCTAAAAAAAGCAGGTATACCAATTTCAAATCATATTTTCCACATCATTTTCTATACAAGAATAAACATGCATATCAAGGCTAACTCAAAAATCCAAGTAATACAAAATAGAAGCACAGGTATCAAAACACTAAGGAATACTACAGGTCCAAGCCTTATACTACTCATAACACAATAATCAAGTTCATAATTCTGATCTTAGAACATAGACCTGGGATTCATGGAATACCCCATGAGTAAACCCCCCAAAAGTAAATACTAGTCCACTAGAACAACGGGCCTAGGTAAAAGAGGAAAGCCCCGAGACAAACCTACTTGATAATCACAAAACAATGGAAGATGGCCTCAAGATAAACCTTCCACGTAAGTACCCAAGGTAACCCATGTTCTCTTTTTCACAAACCATTTTAATGATTTAAAAACCATTTCATTAAATTCATTTTAATTCTTTAAAAATACCCCATTTTCATTCCATTTATCAATAACTAGGGAAACACACTTTTCAACACACACAAAAACAATCATTCCAATTTCAATATATAAAATAGTTTACAAATAATGAACAATAAGATCCATTATCATGGGCTAGAGACGGAAATACCTACCTCAAAGCTTAGGTTTCACACACCCGTAACGGAATCCAAAAATGAAAAAACCTAATGACTGAAGGTCCCGGGCACAGCAGAATCTCATGGGTGGATGTGCCCACTTGAATTTTTTTCATTAGTAATGATCAATCTGGGATCAATCTGGGATCAATATGATGATAAATGCCAGACTCCATGGATCGAATCATAGAAATAGACAAAGAAGAAGAATAGTCCTAGAACTATAAAGGAGGATCATCACAGGTTGATTATAATTAATTTAATTAATTAACTAAAAGTACCTTTTATGGTGTTCTTTCTTCGTTGATATTTCTGATCATGTTTCGATGTGATTCATCATTACGTTGCATAATCCAAGTGTAGACTTCCTCTAGTGGTGATCCACACGTGCACCACATATCTCTGGACATCACTAAAGGAATCTCCGGGTGCTAGAGTGGAGAAGCCTTTGCTTGTGTTGTCTGCCTTAGATTGCCTTGATCCGATGGAAGAGGATCTCTCTCGGTCTTGAGAGAATTCTTAGAGGAAGGAGTTATTTTGTCCTTGATAGAATTCTCCAAAATTGTTGTGCACAACGATTAGGGAAAAGTGTTGGGATTGTGAGTATATTTATAATAGGGTTTTATGTTATAGAGTTACGACAATAAATAAACACATTACGCACTTTATTTATTTCATTAACTCTTATTGAAAACCCTCATGTCAAATCATTAATTCCTTGGCATGAGCACACGCTGATTATAATAAATATCATTTAATAAAATGATATTATTTCTTCAAAATCCTGACTGGAAAAACTACATGGAGTGTAATCATTAATACATGGTGTGTACTCGTTTTTCATTTCCATTCCAAAATGAATTCTACATAGTGTGTACATTCAATGTACATGGCGTGTATATCTTGTTATCATTTTATTCTTCCTCCAACATTAAAATGATTTAGGCTTATTTGAATAATTATTAAACCACATACAGAAATAATCTTTATTCTACTTGAGATACTTGGATACACTTAGTGTGTGACCCTCTAGGCCTCTTTCTCGTTGGAATTAAGAGGGCTTGCCTAAATTCTAAGATTATTAATGTCTAGAAATGGGTCAAGGAACCCAAGAGAAAGAAGTTGATGCCACATTGACGTGTCACCTCATACGAACACTTACTGTGTAATTTAATCCCTTTGTATCAATATCTCATCAATCAGGTTTCATGACAGTGTCATAAACCTATATGCTTGATTCGTCATTCTTTGAATTCCAGAAATAAACTTGTCGTGACACCATGGCCACGGAATTTGGGAAACAGTTCTATTTCAATCAAATGGCCCAAGATATCTACTTCCATAAATATTTAAGGGACAAATCCTTCCTCAACTTATCCATTAACAACATGTCATTCCTAATGCACCCAACGTACCCTACTTCCCGCCAACTGTCTTCATGACGGTTTTCGCCAGCAAATCTAAGTGTGCGAGTCATGACATGAGTTAATGATAATGTTATAGTCTAAGAACCATTACACACGCTCATAGATAGAAATGTCTGATGACACCAAGATATGCGGTATTACTATTGGTGGGTATGTTCTCATAATCTCTCATCTTGAAGATTACCAAGTGCGAAATCCATGAGAGAGAGTCTCGTCTTATTATGAGTACTTTCAGATGACGGTTTGTATACTATGTGTCCTATCATAGTTTGTCATCCAATCGTAGAAATTTATTTAAGAATATTGTTATAGAATTTCAAGGTTCTCATCATAGCAGGTATCTACCATGACCTTATTAATGCAACAAATATTCCAGGACATTATTATATTATAGTCATACAGAACAATGAACAATATATAATAAGTGTAAATTAATGTAATCATAGTATAAATAGTTGGTTATTAGGATACCAACTCTAAAAAACTCCCACTTGGACTAGAGCTAACTACCTACGACTTTTAGTCCACTAGACCTCACATGATGATCATGTTTCGGCTGAGTCAAATATTTAGTCAAGGGGTCCACTACATTGTCTTATATAGAAATACTACTCACTGTAACTTCACCTCTCTGAGAAAAAATCCCTCAATAGATGATACTTACAAAGTATGTGCTTTGTCTAATGATGTGACCTTGGATCTTTTTCAAGTGCCACCACTGTAGTATTATCACAATAGAGTGTGATAGGATCTTTACTGCTAGGTACTACATCCAGCTCTTGGATGAAGCTTCACATCCATACTGATTCTTTAGATACCTCAGAAGCTGTGATATACTCGGACTCTATTGTAGAATTTGCGACCACACCTTGCTTTGAGCTCTTCCAGCTCACTACACCTCCATTCAAACTAAAGATGTATCCAGTTTGTGACTTCATGTCATCATGGTTAGTCTGGAAACTAGAATCTACATGTCCTCTGATGACTAGTTCCTCATCTCATCCATAAACCAGGAACATATCCTTAGTACGCCTCAGATACTTAAGGATAGTCTTGACTGCCATCCAATGGCAGTCTCCTGGATCATATTGATGTCTGCCTACTACACTTAATGTGTAAGCAACATCTAGTCTTGTACATAGCATAACATACATGACTGACCCAATCGTAGATGTGTAAGGGATACTTTCCATTTTCTTTCTTTCCTCATGTGTCTGAGGACACATTTTCTTGGAAAGATGAATGCCATGTGATACTGGAAACAATTCCCTCTTGGACTGTTCCATACTGAATCTCTTTAGTATCTTTTCAATGTATATACTTTGACTCAAGCCCAACATTCTCTTGGATCTATCATGATGGATCTTGATCCCAACAATATATGTTGCCTCACCCAAGTCTTTCATAGAGAATCATTTATCCAACCATGCCTTAACTGACTGTAAGATAGGTACTTCGTTTCCAATTAGTAATATTTCATCAACATATACTATTAAGAAAATGAATGCACTTCCTCTAAACCTTTTGTAGACACAAGGCTCACATTCATTCTTAACAAATCCAAATTATGTTAAGACTTCATCAAAATGAATGTTCTATGACCTTGATGCTTTCTTTAATCCATAAATAGATTTATGCAACTTGCATACCTTGTTGGCATCCTTCGGAGTCATAAACCCTTCAGGTTGTGTCATGTAGACATCTTCCTAGAGATTCCCATTAAGGAATGCTGTTTTGACATCCATTTGCCAAATTTCATAGTCATGGTAAGCAAAAATGGCCAATAGGATTCTGATGGATTTCAGCATCACAACCAGTGAAAAAGTTTCATCATAGTAAATTCTTGGATGTTGTCTAAAACCTTTTGCAACTAGTCATTACTTATAGGTGAGGACTTGTCCCTCCATGTCCAGTTTCTTCTTGAATACCCATTTATTAACAACAGGATTTACATCAACTGGAGGATCTACCAAAATCCAGACTTGGTTTTGGTACATGGAATCTATTTCAGAATTCATGTCTTCTTACCACTTGGAAACGTCTGTGCCTTCAACTGCTTCCTTGTAGGTAAGAGGATCATCATTGTCAACCAATAATGAGTCACTATCCTCGGTGACATGAAAACCATATCGTTCTGGTTCTCTCACCTCTCTCATGCTCCTACATAGTTCTTGTGTCTCTAGAACAGATTGTTCTTACACGGGGATTTGTGGAATCTATTCTTGTACAAACTCTTGGGTATCTTTACCCTCGACTTCATCGAATTCTATCTCGCTCCCACTATATCTTTTGGATATGTGCTCCCTCTCAAGGAATATGGTGTTTCTTTCCACTGTAACCTTTTTATCTGAGGGGTTGTGTAGGTAATATCCCCTTGTTTCCTTGGGATATCCTATAAAGGTACACTTTGTGACTCAGGGTGCAAGTTTGTTACCTGAAGAGGCCTTAACAAATTCTTCGCTACCCCACACATGTGAATTTGATAACATGGCTTTGTGTCCACTCCATAACTCGTATTGAATACTATTTATCTATTTATTTGGTACTTGGTTTAGTATGTGTGCTACTGTTTGTAATGCATATCCCCAAAAGGATAATGGAAGAGTCACATGACTCATCATTGATCTCACCATGTCCAATAGGGTGCAGTTCCTCCTTTCACTTACACCATTCCACTGAGGCATGTAAGGAGGAGTGAGTTGAGATAGAATCCCAAAATCTCGTAAGAAATCAATGAATTCCTGATTAATATATTCTTCTTCTCTATCTGAGTAGAGTTTCTTAATCTTCTTACCAAGATGCTTCTCAACTTCATTCTTTTATTCTTTGAACCGATCAAATGAATCTGACTTATACCTCATTAAGTAAATATATCCATATCTACTAAAATCATCAATAAAAGTTCTTAAGTACAAGAACTCACCCCTTGCTTCAACTAGAAATGGTCTACACACATCTTTGTGAACTAATTATAGAATCTCTTTAGCCCTTTCACCTTTCCCACTAAATGGGGATTTGGTCATTTTGCCTTGTAGACACGCATGACATACACCAAGTGGTTTTAGTTTGAAAGAATCTAAATACCTATATTGATGTAATTTTGTCAAACATTTCTCATTGACATGACCTAGTTGGTGGTGCCAAAGTTGGGTGTGGTATGATTCATGTGAATTAACTTTGTCATCAATTTCCATTACTTGGTTTGTGTATTCTAAAACATAAAGGTCATTATATAAATGTGTCCTACCAAAACAAATGCTATCTTTATAAAAGTAGTAACATTCATTTCTAAACTTGAAGATAAATCCATCAGTATCTAATCTAGATACTAAAATAATGTTTTGGTTATAGAGGGTACATAATAACATCCTTCTAATACCAATACCATCCCAGTAGGCAATGTGAGGTGGTAGTCTCCGACAGCTACAGCAGCAATTCTGGCTCCATTGGCAGCTCGCAGATCCACCTCACCTCGATCAATCTTTCTAAATCTACTTGGTTCCTGTATTTGGATATAGATGTTAGCACCACAAGCAGTATCTAATACCCAATTGGTAGAAATAGATAGATTGCATTTGATAACAATTGCACCTAAAGCTTCCCCTTGATTCCTTGGTTGGGTGCTGTTTTTCTTCCAGTGGCCCTTCTTTCCACATGAGAAACAAATATCTTCATGTTCTCTTGCCTCCCCTTTGATCTTACTTTTCTTGGAAGGCCTTGAAAAAGCTTTGGGCTTAAATCTCTTCACCTTCCCTTTCCTTTTATTCACCATAAGGATAGAAATATTTTCATGCTTCATATCATTATTCACTTGGATAATGAGGATAAGAAGATCAGATAGAGACTTCTGAATGTTGTTCATGTTGAAATTCACAACAAATTTAGAGAAGCTCTGGGGGAGTGATGCAACAATAAGATTGGTACCTAGTTCTTCTAGGAGTTTAAACCCTAGAACCTCCAAGTACTCAATGTATCCAATGAGCTTGACTACATGAGGTCCAGCTGGGGCACCCTCTCCAAGCTTGCTCTGAAATAGAGCCTTGGATATCTCAAACCTTTCCTATCTTGTACTCTCCTGGTATAGACCACAGGGGTGCTCGAGCATGCTATAGGCATCCATGTCTTCATGAGACTTCATAAACTCACTAGACATTGATGACAACATCAAACATTGAACGTCGAGTGCATCATTCAAAATTTGATCATAGACCAGGAAATCTTCATCACTCACCCTTGGTAAGGCGAATTAGGAAGCACTACTAGAAATCCTATTTATACCAACGCTTATATCCTAACGGTTTACTAAACCGTTGGGAATGGCCATATATACCAACGGTTATCACAAACCGTTGGTATATAAGATTTTATAAAAGGTTTTACCAATGGTTCATTAGAACTGTTGGTATAGATGCTGTTTAGGTGATTTTTACCAATGGTTCACTGAGAACCATTGGTATATATGTGCTTTCGGTGAGATTATACTAACGGTTCCTTAGAATCGTTGGTATAGGATAGCTTATACCAACGGTTACTTAGAACCGTTGGTATAGGTTTGTCCGGACAAGTATATACCAACGGTTTTTAAAAACCGTTGGTAAAAATTTCCCCCAAATACACAGCAGCCCGACCTCTCCCCCCATTCGCGATACAGAGCCCTAAACCATAGGATTTCGGTGATTTTGGAGCTCTTATGATTCCTCTTCCTCTATCCCATCCAAGGCTCATGTCGAATCTTATCACACTCATCCTAAATTAGGTATTTTCTTAACTTTCAGTTTTTAGTTTTGATTTTGATGTGTATATGTTTTTGTTTCTATTTTGATTTATGCGATGAGCTTGTATAGTCAACCATTCCGCTAACCACTATTATGGATTGGGGTGGGTTAAGTAGTAGTTGTGGGACTAAGCTTGGTATAGGAGACTTCTAAGAGAGTGAAATTTATCTATAATCGGTTTTAGTCACCACTTAGAGAAGGAAATGATTATAGATTGATTTAAGGAGGATACAATTGGACTTTTTTATAGTATTCTTTGTTTTCTTGTTAATGACTCCTTGACTAGGGAATAGTCAACCATGGAAATAAGGAAATCTAGTACTAAGATTCGTTGGTTCATTCAAAATGACCAATCATATTAGGAATGTGGCCTAATATTTAGATATTCCTCCCTAATACTTAGTTTTACTTGATTTGTTTAATGTCACTCTATTTTGGAGTTATATTATCAATCATATGCATGTCATCGACTACGAGGATATTAAGATAGATCCTGATGCATCATTTATAGAGCACCCAGTGGTGAACTTATATTGGAGAGATAATGTGTTGTGAAGGAAGATAGTGTCACTAATAAAAGTACTTTGGCCACATGTATGGATTTAATAGGTGACATTGTATTTTGAGGTTGATTTTGGGGTGTAGTGTCACGAGTTTCTTGATCGAAATCACTAGAGACACTTCTTGGGGAGAGAAGTAATTAGAGGGGAAAAATTATAACATCCTTGACATTCAAGATATGTTTGTTTTTAAATTATAACATATAATATCTTTTTTATCCATTATATGTACTATTTATGGTAAAAGGAGTCATGGATTTCATTTTTTATAGGTTGGAGGCTTTATGGATTGTACGGTGGCTTAAATAAGGCCACTTATTATCCAGTAAAGGGAACCATCTAGCTAGTGGAGCAGGAAGTGGGGTATCCATTTTAGTAGATCCCACTGGCTAGCTAGTGGCACCCAAAAACATGTTTCATTAATGGTTTTTTCTCCATTTTACATAAAATAATTTATCTAAATATTCATCTCCTTAATTAAAAACTATGGTGGTCATATCCACTTATAGAGATCCCTCATAGTGCTCTAGGAAACCACATCCTCTCATATTAGAATATTAAAGTCAAGATCGATCATGGGTTTCATTTAAGGTTAGATCCATACCTTATTGGATAAATAGTCCTTATGTCTCTAAAATTAATCATAGATCTAAGAAATTTTGGCTAGATATATGGACTATCCCCAATAAATAATAGATAATCAATGCTTAATCGATATATTGGCATTGGGTCTAGAATATTAGTGGCCTCTTCTTGACCAATCTTTGATCTACTATTGATGGAAAACCCTTTTGGTACATGAATGTGGATTCCATCTCATATAATCCTAGAACTATAAATTTAGAAACTCGGTGATGAGAAATTCAGTCTTTTATAGTGAATGTTGGTGTGTGGGCATTATCTGAGTATTTTTCATTGATGAATCCTTGGATTTTGGATTCAATGCACTAAAGGTATGAAATACTTTCCATATTGGGCCATTATTTGGAAAAAAAATTCCATGTCTGGTTTGTTTTTATACATAGTTAACAACCCTTTATTGTATGGATTATGTGTTCCTTACTATGTTTTGTATTAATTGAGTACTATTGCATAACCTATGGAATATTTGTGCATATCCAGTAGAATCTCCATTTTAGTTTTCATGTTGGCCAATGGTTTTGATAGATTTTGTCAACTCCTTAGAGGGGGATCTTAGGCAGCATGACTCATTGGGAAAGTCCCTAAATAATATGGTTAGCACCTTATATTGGCATGTTTTTACTATGAGAATTCCATAAACTATTGGAATATTTTCCATATATTTAGGTATGATCTAGAAACCCCCCCCCCCCACCCCCTTGACACCCCCAACCCCACTGGACAGCGCCGCCACCACCGTGGACAGCCCGACCACCCCCCTGTGAACAGCCCGCTCACCCCCTGGATAGCTCGCCCACCCCCTGGACACTCTAGACCCCCTGGACAGCCCCACCACCCCCATGGGCAGCCCGCCCACCCCCTGGACACCCCGTACCCCCCCTCCCGGACAGCCCCACCCACCCCCTGGACACCCCACTCGCCTTCTTGGATAGCCCACCCACCCCCTAGACTCCCCCTACCTCCTTGGACAGCCTGACCACCCCTGCGGACAGCCCGCCCACCTGGACACCCTGATCCCCCTAGACAGCCCCCCACCCCCTGGACACCTCTGACCCCCCGGACAGCCCCACCACCCCCCTAGACACCCCGCACCCCCTTGGACACCCCACACCCCCCTTGGACAGTCCCGCCACTCCCCTGATCCTCATCTTACTCCTCATCCTGATCTCCCTGAAGAAGTTAAAGTATAAAACTCATGTACTCCCAACAAGACCCTTAAGGATTATGTGTTCCTTGATCCACTTCCAATATCTTACTGGTCAATCCTTGAATATAGGCATTAGAATTTCTGTATCTTATTTTCTTATATACACTGTATTTTGTTTTATTTCTTAATATGATTCTCATATAGAGTAATGTGTCAGTTATGCTTTTATATAGAGTAAAAAATTGTCATTTACGTAAATATTTTTTTGATTAAACTTTAATATTATTGAATTGCTTTGAAATGACTTATTTCAATTTTTTTACAGAATGGATAGAAGTTGGATGTACAAAACTGATCGGATTTCAACCGATTTTCAAAATAATTTGAACAGCTTTCTAGATTTTGCATTTGACAAGGCTTCAGATAGTGGTCGCATACATTGCCCATGTTTTAATTGTGTTGGAAGACCTTGGTTGAGTCATGAAGCAGTTAGCTATCATATAACCAAATATTGTTTTCAAACAAACTATTATGTGTGGCATCACAATGGAGAGAAAATAGAATCTCAAAATGTTGATGATCCAAATGATAGGACTGAATTGGAGAGTTTGATATATGATCAGTTTCCATTTATTCGGCATCATGAGAAGGAAAGGATGTCCAGCCAACAAGATTTCAATACAAGCACACATGATGCGTCCAATAAAAATGATGATGTTGATAGGGTGAAAAAATTGAATGATGCTACGACGACTCCAGTATATCGGCAATGTGGTAAAATGAAAAAGTTGGAATTTTTAATCTGATTGTTTCATGGGAAAACTATGTATGGGATTTCAAATACTACAATTGATTACATTCTTACCTTCTTGAAGGACTTGCTTCCAGATGATGCAGATATTCCCTCAAACCACTATATGGCATGGAAGTTAGTTGATGAACTTGGATTCTCAAAAAAAATTCAGGCTTGCCCGAATGATTGCAGCTTATTTTGGGAGGAAACTACTGAAATAAATGATTATATCAAATGCAGAACATCTCAATGGAAGCCAAAAGATGATGGAACACCATCTCGTGTGCCACAAAAAGTAATGTGGCACTTTCCATTGATCCCCAGATTACAGAACCTTTTCATGTATGATGAAATATCCATAAAAATGCGATGGTATGACACCGAGAGAAAAAAAGAATAATAAAGAGTTGGTTCACCCTGCAGATGGATTTGTATGGTAGAGATTTGATGCTCGATATCCTAAATTTGTAGCCAACGTGCGTAATGTGAGACTGGGTCTTTCATGTGACGGTTTTAATCCATTTGGGTAGATTCTTACTTCACACAGCACATGGCCAGTTTTCATACACATTTATAACCTTCCCCCTTGGTTGTGTATGAAAAAGCCTTACACTTTCTTGAGTATACTGATATCTGGCCCTTCTGATCCCGGCAATGATATAGATGTATACATTCAACCTTTAATAAAAGAGTTGAAACTTCTTTGGGATGTGGGTGTTCCACATACGATGCATGTTCGAAAGACATATTTCAGATGCGTGCTGCACTTATGTGGACTATCAATGATTTTCCTACTTATGCAATGATGTCTGGATGGAGCACAAAAGGAAAATTGTTATGTCTTGTTTGTATGAAGAATAATCGATCGAGAAGACTGAAATATCGTCGTAGTTTTAGTTTTATGGGACATCGACGATTCTTGCCAATGAACCATCCATATAGAAACAATCGTCGAAGATTTGACAATACCATGAAGAATGACGATCCACCTCAGTGTATGTCTGGAACTGATGTGCTTAATGAATTGAAAGATTTCAGTTATTCATTTGGGAAGGGTGTAATGAAATCTAGAAAGAAGAAAAATGTTTCCAATGATACCTGTTACAATTGGAAGAAGAAGAGTATATTCTTTGAGTTGTCGTATTGGTCAACCAACTTGTTACGTCATTGCTTAGACGTAATGCACATTGAAAAGAATATATGTGAAATGTTGCTTTCGATTCTTCTAAATGTCATGGGGAAGACAAAAGATGATTTACGATCTCGGCGTGACTTGGTAGATTGGGGGATCAGACCAGAATTGCTTCCTGTCTGTATCAGTGAAAATAAGTGGCAAGTTCCATGTGCTTCTTATGTGATGACACCTGCTGAAAAAAATAAATTTCTGGAAGTACTAGAGACTATTAAAGTTCCTGATGGCTATTCAAACAATATATCAAAACGGGTCAACAGAAAAGAGTTGAAGATGAAATCTTTGAAGACTCATGATTATCACGTCCTTTTGCATGAGTTGATTCCAATAGCAATCTGTCATCTCTTGTCCAATAATGTTAGAGTCTCAGTTATTTGGTTGTGCTATTTTTTATAGATCTTTTTGCTAAAAGGTTGTCTAAATACTTCTTGCAAAAACCGTTGGCAGAGACACCATTAATTTTATGTGAGTTAAAGAAAATATTCCCTCCATCATTTTTACATGCATGTTGCATCTGACTGTCCATCTTCTGACCAAAATACTTCTTGGAGGACCCATTGCTTTCCGTTGGATGTATCCAACTGAAAGAAACATGTGCACATTGAAATCATATGTTTGGAACAAGAATTATCCCGAAGGCTCTATTGTGAACGGTTACTTGGCTCAAGAATGTATGGATTTCTTCTCAATGTATTTGTCTGATCTTACTACGAGAATAAAAAGACCAATGAGAAATGAAGAATAACAGTATGGGAAAATTGAACCCAGTTTTCTATCACTTCCTCAGACAGGAGGAATTCTGGGATCATATACATTGACAACATTAATCCTTGAAGAGCGAGAGATGGCACATTGCACAGTGTTGTTCAATTGTGATTTGTTCGATGAGTATATCAAGTAAGTTAATTGTACATGTATCTCTTATCTTATCTCTTGTAATTTTAAATATTTGTAAAACTATTATTATTTTTATCTATAGGGAAAATAAAGAATTGATATATAGAAAGCATCGTTCTTTATCTTTGAGAAGGAAAGAGACATTGAATAGCAAATGGTTTTCTGCTTGGTTGAAATTGAAGGTAAAAATATTTCTGTAATAACTAAATAAAAATAATATTTAATTAAGTTTACTATTTGTTTATATTTCAGGTATCGAGTTTGCCTGCAGACTCTGTTTCTGAGGAAATAAGAGCTTTGGCTTTTGGTCCTAATACCATGGTTCGTGCTTGTAAATCACTTGTGATCAATGGATACAAATTTATTATCACTGAACGAGCAAGAAACATGAGAACACAGCATAATGGTGTTATGCTAGCTTCCACAACAGACTGTAATGCCAGTTCATTGGACACTAGACCTCATTCTGAAAATGTTGCTTATTATGGTGTTGTGGAGAAAATAATAATTTTGGATTGTTACTCGCATGGTCGAGTCACGATGATGAAATTTCAATGGTTTGATTCAATGACGAGGCAATGCACCTTTATTGATGATTGTGGATTTCAAGTTATTGACATGACTCACACTCTTGCCACCAATGAATCATATGTATTGGCATCAATGGTGAAACAATTTTTTTATGTCAGAGATCATCATCATCCTAAATTCGATGTAATTATTGAAGTAAATCCCAGACATTTTTTTGATGATGGTGATGATGAAGTTGACACTATCCCTACTGCAATTGGAAGCAATCCGTTTATTACTTATGATGACACCAATAGCTCAATTTTCAGAGTTGATTGTGAACCCGCAGTTGTGGTGGGAAATATATAGAATCATACAGTCGTGTTCTAAGCTACATGTTTCACCTACATCATTCAGAGTGTGTATCCTAGTACTTACTTTCAAACCACCATAAATCTTCTGTTTCATTATGTTCTTTTTATCAGAATGGTTTTTCTATATTTTGTTTTTTGGGTTACACATTAGTTATCTATTTTTAATTACTTCCATGTTTGTTTTCATTGCATGAAATGAAACCCATTGAAGAGAGGCGACGGAAAAAGATGACAGATAATAATCGTCGCATGGTACAGATGGGTGTTCCTCCACTCATCTCTATTGTGAGTATTTTATTTCAAATATAAATATTTCAATAACTTATAATATCATGTGTTTACTTTTGTGTCAAACTTTTTTTTCAGGATCCACCCCCTAGACAACAGATATCTGATGTGGAGCCTAATATTGCTCCCAATAGAGAGGCTGGTGGTAGGAGGGGGGGTGGTGTCAGATATAGACGATCATGTAGTAGTCCCGGTACTAAGGCCGGTGGTACAAGGGCTCTTGGGGTGAGAGTTAGATGATCCACTACCACAGATGTATCTTCTACGCCCCATTTTGATCCTGGCGTGTCTTCAGGGACACATGAGATATTTAGACCTCCGATGTTTACACTACCAGTTGGCCAGACATCTATGCCCTCATCTTTTTCTTCTGGTTCATTATCTCTGGGCTATTATATTCCACCTTCTTCGACTCCTGCTGCGACACAGTATGTGGCTGAGGAGCATACACTGAGGGACACTCCACCTGTACAGGATATTCCTTCAGCTTCTGCACCCATTGATCTGACTACCACAGGTATATTTATATAACTCTATCAAATTTTTATACCAAAATTTATTTTTATTATAACTTGTATTGATATTATTTTTCTTTAATAACATATTCATCTACAAATAGGAGGCGGGGGAGGGGGCGTACTCGCTTGCGTGCGGTATGGAACCACCAGACACAGTTTATGGTTGAATAAAATGTTGATGGACAAATGATTGAGAAATTTGGGCAGCAATGTCGGGGTTTTTTGGCGACGCTAGCCAAATACTCCGATATCATTCCGGTCAGCCCTCTCTCTTGGAGACATCTACCACCCGAAGTCAAGGATAATGCATGGGAACAAATATGGGTAAAAAATATATTGAATTTAATGTAGTATTTTTTTTGTATTTAAATGAACTAATCAATTTGGTTTCAGCTTCGGTTTAACTTCCCTGATGGTGAAGGTGCATGACCAGTGCGTTTAAAAGAGCTAGGAGAGCTTTGGAGAGCTTATAAGCATGAGCTATATGTTGGCTGGTGTGATAGAGTGGGCATGGAGTTAGAGACATTACCTATCGTTGATGACTGCCCGATAGAGCAATATCGCCAAATGATTACCCATTGGGTGACTTCCAAATTTAAGGTATTAATCTCATTTGAGGTATTTAAATGAGAGTTTTCATATTTTTCATTAATATAATCTTATTAATTATTAATCATTATTTAGGAATCTTATGAAAAAAACAAAAAAAACATTGATTCAAAGCAATACCTCCACACTTTGGGGCGCACAACTATGTCAGATCATGAGAGGCAGCAGGTACGATATAGTTGTTTATAATTTTTCTTTAGGACTTTCCCTTTTTATTGTATCCTACTTAAATTATGTGATTTATTGAATATTGAATATATGATTATACTTGCACTTTATATTGTTTCAATGTCATTACAGAATCATAAATTGAATATTGAAGGACGTATCCCTCGAGCAAATTTTTTTTTCTCAAGTAGAAGAAAAAAAGATGGAACTGCGGTAAATGAACCGACCCAAGAAAAGATTGTAAGTTTTAATTTGTTTATTTCAAAGTTTAATATCTAATTTGAAATTTAATAATCTATTAATATTTTTTACAGGCTGTTGTAGAGGCTCTTGATTCCCAGGAGCCTGACAATTTTGGGCCACATGATCATTTATATCAGGTTTTGAGAGATGAGTACTCTGGTCGAGTACGCTACCGACCTGGTAAGAATATAGTCCCGACGAGGTATTGGTCCTCTCCAGGTATCCATTCTAGTACCACCGAGTTGGAACAGGTCAAGGAGCATGCAAGACAGTCTGATAAAAGGGTCGCAGAGTTGGAAGTAAAAGTTCAAACGAGGGATAGAGAATTTATGAAACTGATGAAAGCTTTATCTTCATCACTTCCACCAGAGGCTATTGCGGCTTGTCAGACATTTATGTCGTCGATGGGTGCATCATTCAATGCACCAGGCGGCAGCTCTAGTGGCGGTCGAGATGATGACATTCCTGGTGATGACAAGGATACTGAAGAGGAAGAGGGTGAGGATGAGGATGAAGATGAGGGCGAGGATGGGGATGAGGGCGAGGATGGGGCCGAGGGCGAGGATGATGCCGAGGACAAGGATGAGGCCAATGATGAGCATGGGGACAATGACGAGGATGACGATGAGGACAGAGATGGCGGCGAGGATGAGGCTGATGATGACAGTGGTGATGGTGATGGTGATTAGGGGCAGATTGATCCATTACATTTTTGAATTCTGTATAACTCTTTATTTTTTAACCTGGTTTTCCACTCTGGGGTTTTCCTCTGCTTCATAGGGACGTTGTTATCAGATCTGTTTTTTGCACTTGATTCTTATTGTATAATTAGTCTACTATCTATACCTTTAGTATTCCTTGGTACTGTGATACCCATTTTTCTATTTTGTATTACTTAGATTTCTTAGTTAGCCATGTATTTCATGTTTATGCATGTGGAAAATGATATGGAAAATGTGCTTTGAAGTAGAAGGCTTTTTGAGTGAAATTGATATGATATTATCTCTAATGAAATTACAATTCCATGGTTATTTTATTCACACCATGACCAATTTTAATGAGGTAATGAGATATATACTAGAAGTGGTACCCAAAAGCCAAAAATAGAGGATAAGAACATATACCACTCAATAATGAAGGCGTGTTTTGTGGATATTTTTTAAAAATAAAAATTATTTTCATGAATCCTATAATTAAAGGAAAGTAAGGATTTCAAACTATGGTTGAAGGATGATTGAAATGTGATAAATGAACTCAAACCATCTGAGAATTTTTTTTATCCATTTAAAGAGGTTCATGACTATATTCAATAAATAATCAATCATTTGTGACGTGTACGAGTCAACTAAACCTCAATCTGAGGCACGGTGTGGCCGGCACCACTCAAAGTGTCTAACTTTTCTTTGAAATGGACAACAGTTTAAGTAAAAACAACAACTGACATACGGAAAACTAACCAAACACATTCGGATTCTATTGAAACTATAGAACAATGATCCATGGGTCATTTTTGACGTGTGAGAGTCAACCTCGCCTCAATCCGAGGTGCAGTGTGGCCGACACCACTCAAAGTGTCTAACTTTTCTTTGAAATGGACAATAGTTTAAGTAAAAACAACAACTGACATACGGAAAACAGACCAAAGGCATTCAGATACTATTGATACTTTATTACAACAATCTATACATCATATGTAATGTGTACGAGTCAACCCCGCCTCAATCCGAGGGCCGGTGTGGCCGGAACCACTCAAAGTATCTATCTTTTGTTTAAAATGGATGGGATTTTAAGTAAAAAAAACGACATACATAAAACAGACCAAACGCATTCAGATTATATTGAAACTTTAAGAAAAAGATCCATGGGCCATTTGTGACGTGTACGAGTCAACTCCGCCTCAATCCGAGGCGCGGTGTGGCCGGCACCACTCAAAGTGTCTCACTTTTCTTTGAAATAGACAACAGTTTAAGTGAAAACAACAACTAACATACAGAAAACCGACCAAACGCATTCGGATTCTATTGAAACTTTAGGACAACGATCCATGGGTCATTTTTGACGTGTACGAGTCAACCCCGACTCAATCCGAGGTGCGGTGTGGCCGGCACCACTCAAAGCGTCTAACTTTTCTTTGAAATGGACAACAGTTTAAGTAAAAACAACAACTGACATACGGAAAACCAACCAAACGCATTCGGATCCTATTTAAACTTTAGGAAAACAATCCATGCGCCATATGTGATGTGTACGAGTCAACCCTGCATCAATCTGAGGGCCTCTGTGGCCAGCACCACTCAAAGTGTCTCACTTTTCTTTGAAATGGACAACAGTTTAAGTGAAAACAACAACTGACATACGGAAAACGGACCAAAGGCATTCAGATACTATTGATACTTTAGTAAATGTATCCATGCATCATTTTTGACGTGTAAAAGTCAACCCCGCCTCAATCTGAGGGCCGTGTGGCCGGTACCACTCAAAGTGTCTCACTTTTATTTGAAATGGACAGGATTTTAAGTGAAAACAACAACTGGCATACGAAAAACTGACCAAACGCATTCGGATTCTATTGAAACTTTAGGAAAACAATCCATGGGTCATTTGTGACATTTAAGAGTCAACCCTGCCTCAATCCGAGGTGTGGTGTGGCCGGCACCACTCAAAGTGTCTAACTTTTCTTTGAAATGGATGGGATTTTAAGTAAAAAAACGACATACGGAAAACCGACCAAACACATTCAGATTCTATTGAAAATTTAGAAAAACAATCCATGGGTAATTTTTGACGTGTAAGAGTCAACCCCGCCTCAATCCGAGGCACGGTGTGGCCGTCACCACTCAAAGTGTCTAACTTTTCTTTGAAATGGACAACAGTTTAAGTAAAAACAACAACTGACATACGGAAAGCCGACCAAACGCATTCGGATTCTGTTGAAACTTTAGTAAAATGATCCATGCATCATATGTAACGTGTATGAGTCAACCCCACCTCAATCTGAGGGCTAGTGTGGTGGGCACCACTCAAAGTGTGTCACTTTTCTTTGAAATGGACAACAGTTTAAGTTAAAACAAAAACTAACATACGGAAAATAGACCAAAGGCATTCGGATACTATTGATACTTTAGGAAATGTATCCATGGGTCATTTTTGACGTATACGAGTCAACCCTGCCTCAATCTGAGGCACGGTGTGTCCGGTACCACTCAAAGTGTCTCACTTTTATTTGAAATGGACAGAATTTTAAGTGAAAACAAAAACTGGCATACGGAAAACCGACCAAACGCATTCGGATTCTGATGAAACTTTAGGAAAACTATCCATGGGTCATATGTGATGTGTATGAGTCAACATTGCCTCAATTTGAGGTCTGGTGTGTCCGGTACCACTCAAAGTGTCTTTCTTTTGTTTAAAATGGATGTGCTTTTAAGTAAAAAAAATGACATACGGAAAACTGACCAAACGCATTCGGATTTTGTTGATACTTTAGAAAAACAATCCATGGGTCATTTGTGACGTGTATGAGTCAACCCTGCCTCAATCCGAGGCACAGTGTGGCCAGCACCACTCAAAGTGTCTATCTTTTATTTGAAATGGACAGGATTTTAAGTGAAAACAACAACTGGCATACGGAAAACTGACCAAACGCATTCGAATTCTGTTGAAATTTTAGGAAAATGATCCATGGATCATATGTGACATGTACGAGTCAACCCCATTTCAATCTGAGGGCTGGTGTGGCCGGTACCACACAAAGTGTCTTTCTTTTGTTTAAAATGGATGTGCTTTTAAGTAAAAAAATGATATACGGAAAACTGACCAAACGCATTTGGATTGTGTTGATACTTTAGGAAAATGATCCATTGGTCATTTGTGACATGTAAAAGTCAACCCTGCCTCAATCTGAGGCGTGGTGTGGCCGGCACCACTCAAAGTGTCTAACTTTTCTTTGAAATGGACAACAGTTTAAGTAAAAACAACAACTGACATACGGAAAACGGACCAAACACATTCGGATATTGTTGATACTTTAGGACAAGGATCTATGGGTCATTTTTTATGTGTACGAGTCAACCCTGCCTCAATCCGAGGCATGGTGTGGCTGGTACCACTCAAAGTGTCTTTCTTTTATTTAAAATGGATACGCTTTTAAGTAAAAACAACTGGCATACAGGAAACCAACCAAACGCATTCAGATTGTGTTGATACTTTAGGAAAATGATCCATGGGTCATTTGTGACGTGTATGAGTCATCTCCGCCTCAATCCGTGGCATGGTGTGGATAACACCACTCAAAGTATCTCTTTTATTTCAAAAGTAAATCATTTTAAGTGAATACAACTAAAATTTACACTCATCAACAATAGTCGCAAACACTTTTTCATGAGTTGGGTAGTTTCACTCATGGGGTTATAAGTGACGAGACTCCTAAGAAAATACCTTTTCACCATATATTATAAACAATACAAGTTCAATGCAAAATTCATCACAAATCATTACATACCCAAACCTAGGATCACAAAAAAAAATGGGATTTGAGCCAATTTCAAACTCTTATTCAACTCTAATAGATATTTCTCAAACTATTCTGCCTATTAGAATTTGATGGGGAGGTGTGATGGTTGGGGGTTGTGCATGGGTGAGGTGAATTACCACCAGATGATTGTTGTCATATGTGTTTTTTTGGGCTATTTTAGGTGTTTTTTATACTGTTTGAAGTCTGTATGTGGTTTTTGTGATATTTTTTATGAAGGTGTATAGTGGAGGGTATACTGGAGAGCTGTTGTGCACTGTTTTTTTATGCAGGTTTATGGTGGGGATACTGGAGGGGATTCTGGAGGGCTGTTGTGCAGCATTTTTGGAAAAACCCAATACCAACGGTTCTAAACCGTTGGTATAGTCTTTTCCAGAATTCTGGCACACCTATACCAACGGTTTAGAACCGTTGGTATAGCTCTTTCCAGAATTCTGGAAAACCTATACCAACGGTTTAGAACCGTTGGTATAGATTTTTCCAGAATTTTGGAACACCTATACCAACGGTTTAAATGAAACCGTTGGTATAGGGCTTTCCTCACGGCTTACTAGCCAACGATTTGGAAAATCGTTGGTATACCTTATACCAACGGTTTGGAAAACCGTTGGTATACCCTATACCAACGGTTTGGAAAACCGTTGGTATACCCTATACCAACGGTTTTCTAGCCTATACCAACAGTTTAAAACCATTGGTATAACCTACTTTTCTAGTAGTGAAGTGAGGACTCCAGCACGTAAAACTTTCATTCATAGCATAGAATAACCCAAAGTCCCCTAAACCATTCCTAAAAGTTACTGCCAGTGAGGATATTATCTTTATCCAGAATTGATCATAGAGAAAATGTGGTTGACGTGATTGTCATATTGATTCTACAAATTAAAAGATGATATTTATCAGTTCATGAATCATCTAGGAGGAAAGAAGAGAAATGTGTTTCTAAACCCAAAATCCCATTTCAGTTGGAAGCTGGAAAGGGGAAATCATGGGAAGACCTTACTGAGGAACAAGATTATGAATCTATTGAACAGGCCATTAGGAAAGACATTGAAATAGAAATCTGGAGAATCATGCACTCCCACTCTTATTCTGGTACCTCCTGTAACTCTTTAGAAACCTCTGCTCCTCTTCTGAACCTCTCTAAAGAACAGATCCCTCCCCCTTTGAAGCTCTTTGAAGGGGTGAATTCTCACCCATCCCTTTCAAACAAAGTGGACCAGCCTTGCACTGATCACAACCCCCATCTCATTTTTTTTACTCTAGAATTCATTTCCCCTGATGCTCAGATTTCCAACACTGAACCCAAGCTCCCCCCAGATGAACAGAATAATTCTTCTATCCTTTTTGAGCTTAAATCCATCTCGGCCCTCCAGGATAGCATGGGTAATCAATAGGAAAGTGATGTTTTCCATCTTGAAGGTTCTTTGAAGACTATGGAGATAGACAGTATGGCTTTCCACCTTTTATCTCCTACCTATCATACAGTTCTAGGAAAAGACTTTGCTATTAAGCAGGTCTCCAGCGCACCTATCCAAACCGATCCTAATTTAAATCTGGAAAAGCAGCCATGCTTGGATCCTTACCCTCCAGGTGATGTTGATTCTCTTTTAATTGTTAGTATAGGTGCAGGTGCTACAAACACCTTTTTGGCCTCCTCTGCATAGGTGAACCAAGGTAGCACTAAACAAAATCAGCCTTCTCGAATTACAACCAGAGCAATGGAAACTGGTTGCAAAAAGAAAGGGGATAGCCCCATTAAAAACAGGTCCAAATGAATATTCTTTTTCTGTAATTGTCAGGGAATTGCGAACCCTGAAACCTTTAACGTCTTAAAAAAGATTTCTTAGCACTCACCATCCTTTTTTTCCATTGTTGAACCAATAATTAAATATGCTTCTAAATTCCTGCATATATGTCCTTCTGGATATTCCTTTCTAGGAGCCTATAATAATGGTAAGGCTGTTGAAACCCTCTAGATGTTTGCTCGTTCTTCCATGAAAAATGTGAACATTCATACTATCACGAATCAAATATTTACTTGTGATTTCATATTTGAACATTCTCCTATTTTTATTACTTTTGTATATGCTAATAATAGATATCAAGATAGGAGGCCCCTCTGGAATGAGCTCACTCAACTTAGTAGCACTATTCAAAATCCTTGGTTCATATTTGGGGACTTCAATGCCATTTTAGATCCTAGTGAGAAATTGGGCCCTTCTCACTCCATTATTTCCTCTAGAGAATTTAAATTTTTCATTTAAACTAATAATCTCATTGAGGTAAATTTAATTGGTGCCAAATTTACCTGGTATAGACACCATTATAATAGGGTTATGGCCAGTAATATTGATAGGGCTTTTACTAATGATCAATCCCTGGAAAAATGGGACAATATTTCATGCATCACCCTACCGAAAGTTTCCTCTGATCACCACCCTATTTTGATTAATTTTTCCCATAATCTCATCAAACCTAGGCTTCCTTTCAAATATAATAATGCCTAGTACTCTGATCCTAACTGTGTGAACATTATCAAAAACTCCTGGACTAATATGTATGATCATAAAGACCCTTTTGTTTGTCCTTTGAAATTGAAAAATCTCAAGAAAGTCTTAAAGAATTGGTGTAAAAATAAATCTAAAGAAATATAAAATGAAATTACCCTCCTGGAGAATGAACTCATTCAAATTCAAAATACTAATACCTCCTCAAACTTCACCACCAATTCCCAGCATGAAATCAACATTTCTTTTAAGCTGGTCACATTACTTAAATTTAAGGATAACCTCAAAAAACAAATCTTTAAAACCAGATGGCTCAATGATAAAGATAGGAACACTAAGTTCTATAACTCTCTTCATAAAGTTAGAAAGGCTTTTAAGCCTCTGTCCTATCTTAAAAATGAGGGGAATCTTATTGACACTGATAAAGGTATTTCCAACTTTGTGGTCTCCCACTTCTATGATATCTTCAATGGTCCTAGCATTTATAGAGATCTTCTCCAAGATGTCATTCCAACTATTGTGTCTGAAGACGACAACTCTTTACTTAATAGCATCCCTTTGGATCACGAAATAAAATACATTGTCTTTATCCTCAACCTTGACAGTGCTCCTAGACCTTATGGTTTTAATGATGGGTTTTATCAAAATCATTGGGATATTATTCATTACGATGTCTGTCGCTTGGTTAAAACTTTTTTTTTTCTAGAGGCATTCTCCCTCATGGTTTAAACTCCCAATTTCTTACTCTTATTCCTAAAATGGAGAATTCTGATGAAATACATCTCTTCAGACCCATTGATCTCATAAATTCTCTTTTTAAAATTATCACTAAAATTTTTGTTAATAAAATCTCTTCCATCAGTAATAGAATTTTCTCTTGGAACCAATTTGGTTTTATAAAATGAAGATCAATTCAGGACTACATTTTCCTTGCCTCTGAATCCACCAACCATTTAAATAGAAAAAATCATGGTGGGAATGTTTCCATTAAGCTTGAAATTACAAAGTCTTTTGACACCATTGATTGGAACTTTATTTTTAAGGTCCTTACGCATTTTGGTTTTAATGATACCTTTATCAACAGAATTAAAACTCTTTTTAACTTTGCTCATATTTTAATTCTAACAAATGGTTCCCTAAGAGGATATTTCAAATGTTCTAAGGGGGTCAGGCAAGGAGGCCCTCTCTATTCTATTCTCTTCTCAGTCATTGAATACTATTTGAGTAGGTTACTCACTCAGTCTGTGGAGAAAGGAAATATCAAACCGATCAATGCCTCCAGAAACCTGAAATCCCCCTCACATCTTCTTTATGATGATGAAATTATTTTGTTTCTTTATGGGGACAAAAGAAACATTAATAACCTTAAAATTATTCTCAACCACTATGAAGAGGTGTATGGTCAACATGTTAGTTGGCATAAATCTTATATTTATTTTAGAAAAGGATACCCCCTAGTAGAAAATGCGACATTGTTAGTACTTTGGGGATCAAGGAGGGTACTCTACCCTTCACTTATCTTGGAGTCCCTATTTTTTGGGTCAGGCCTAAGGCTATCTATTTTTCTCCCATCATTGGCCAAACCCTTCGACAACTCTCATATTGGAAAGGTAAAAACCTCTCCATGGCAAGAAGAATTTGCCTTTTCAAATCTACCATTGTCTCCAAACTAGTTTACTTCATTATGATCTATAAATGGTCGGCTGGTCTTCTAAAATGCATTAATGTGGCCATTAAAAATTTTGTCTGGATAGGGAGCACTCTTGAGAGAAAACTAGTTATGGTTCCTTGGTCCTCTTGTTGCAAACCAATTGAAAAAGGTTTCATTGGCATAAAAAACCTCAATAATTTTAATGAAGCCCTTCAAGCTAAGTTCACTTGGAACCTCATCTACAACAATTCTCCTTCTGTTGATTTTGTTAGGTCTTTCTTCCTTGATAAATTAGGAATTAAAATTTTCAATTATTTGACCTCCTCTATCTAGCCCTCCATAAAGAATACTTTCATTTCTATTATGACCAACTCCAGATGGATGGCTAGCAAAGATTCTAGCTTAAATTTTTGGCTTGATACTGGACCGGTACTCCCCTCATCTCTTTCATGCATAATACTCTACTTCTAGAAAATATTTATGATACCATCAAGGACATTTTACAAATGAAAAAAACCCTTTCTTACCTGATAATATAAGTCATGTTGTTGATAGTTATCCCTTCACTATTACCTAGGATCTTCTAATGTGGGAACCTGCTTATAATGGTATGCTTGACTCAAAAAGATACTATAACCATTTATTCAACAATGCTGATAATAATTTAAGCTGGTTAAAAAAATTAATAAAGCTTGGTTAAAGCCCTCTATATTCACTATCATTTGGCATATTGCTCATGGTAGGATTCCCATTGATAACTGTTTACAATCTTTTAGGATTAATCTCTGTTCAAAATGTTGTATGTGTAATCAGAATCGTGAGGATATTAATCACCTCTTCCTTTCTTGTGATATATAAACTACCATTTGGCATTACATTTTTGATATTTTTGAGTACAGATTGATGCTTTATAGCTCTATAATATCTCAGTTGCAGCGATGTGTGGACTTACCTAACTCCCCAAAAATCAGGAATTCCTTTATTTTAGCCGCAAAGGAGCTCCTACATGTGATATGGTATGGCAGAAATGATTTTATTTATGCCAATAACTCTTTTAAGGTTAATTCAGGTAAAATGAGAATTCTCATTGCTATTCAGGAGGCTGCTCTGCTTCAGAAGGATCACTACAACAACTCGGTTAGAGATCTTGGGATTCTCAGACACATTGGTGTAGATGGGAGGTAACCTCGACCTAAATAAACCATGGAAATATTTGGTCAATCTCCACCTCTAGGTTGGATTAAAATCAACATTGATGGGGCTTCTAAAGGAAACCCAGGTCTCACAGGATGTGGTGCCATATTCAGAAACCATCTGGACCAGGTTCTAGGCTGTTTCTATGGCTCCTACAGCTTCGCTTCTTCCCTAGAAGCTGAGATGATGAGTGTGATTCACGCTACTTCTTTTTCCAAGCTGCATAACTGGAACAACATCTAGATCGAGAACGGCTCAACTAAAATAGTCCAGGCCATTTGGAATGACGTTTTTCACCTAGCTTGGACTCTCACCCCCTGCTAGATGGACTGTTTTCACTCTTTATTGGATCTCAACTTCATTTCCACCCATACCTACCTGAAAGCAAACAAGCTCGCTGATGGACTTGCCAATATGAGAGTTAATCATGAGGTCTCCTGGAGGGATGACCTTCCTCCTGAGTTACTCCCTCTTTTTGTCAAGGATGTTCAAAAAATTCCTTATTTTAGACTCATGTAATTCTCTCTTATTCTTTCCTTTATAATAAATTTTGTATTTTGGTCTTTGACCAGAACACCACCTTAAAAAAATTAATTCTCCCACTATTTTATCATGTCCCAAAAACCCCCACCATTGAAATTGGAATGCCTAGTTTCTATGACATTATAGTGGAAAGGATCCATATTCCCCTTCTCATAACCCCAACAAGGGATGGTCAAGCTATTTAAAGGTATTTAAGTAGGCAGGTCTTTGTTAATTGTGAGCTTACAGTTCCTTGATCTGTTGAGTGGACTCCCCAATCCTAAAATCCTGACTTGGATTTTCTCAACACTTTCCTCCATTTTACAACAATTCTAGCAAGGGATACTCCTCTTGATGTAAAATGTTTAAGTCAACCCAAAACTTTCATAAGAGCTTCCTTTATAAAAGTAAGTGTCCCAACAAGGGTTGGTCAAACGCATAGTTTTATTGAGTCTTACCCTTAATCAAGTAACAGAAGGCTTGATCTGACTTAATATGGTATTTGAGGGATTTCAATACTTTATGCATAGTTTCACATTATCACATGCTTGTTAATATTATGATATGCTTGCTTAAGTGATTAACCATGTTCTGATAATGTTTACGCATAGTACGGTTTTTATTTTATTCCATCTTTTCATGCTTGTTTATTTCATTAACTATGTGATCATGACAACACATACATAATAAATAAACCATGCAATCAAACAGAAATAAAATAAGATGGCATGATCATGATCTTCTATTGGTTAGATTATCTAGCAGTTTTGATAATCTAACCCTGACCTAGGGAAAAACATCTTGAACTCGATGGTTTATATTTTGCAGCTCCCACCTGTCCACCTTTGTATATTCTTGGGTTGGTTTCACCTCAACTTCAGATTTTGAACCGTCTCCTCTAGATTGGGAGATCCTCAATTATATGAGGTTTAAATTAAAGAAACCATGGGCACGTAGGCCCTGCATTTTATTGGAAGAAGGATCGCAGGCCAACGAATTTAAATTAAATAAATTTAAATGAAACCATAAACACACAAAGGGTCTTTAGTCTATCTCATGATCATCCATAGCATGAAACGACATTTACGCATATTTAGTATTAAAAATATTTTAATTGTTCTTTTATTCAAGATAAGTCGTTCTTGAATTCAATTAATTATGATCTTATAATTAATAAATTCTTTATCTTAAATTCCTTTCTGAAATTCCTTGAGATTATTCTCATCCATATTCCTTGTATGGGATTTTGTACTTTAGAGGAAACCTGGTGAAATTCCATTTCTGGAAAGTACACGGCATGGAGGCTATATTACATGGCATGTATTTGTTTTCACACTTTATCCAAAGTACATGCCAGGGGCTTTGTCATGTTTTCTATACTTTGGAAATTTTGGAGTACACGGCATGTGGATTAATCTAACACGGCATGTACTTCCTTGTTACATGGTTACCGGCCTGGAAATCCTGTGTACGCGGTTACACAGCTTCTCCTTGTACACGATTTCACCTGGGCCAGATCGGACTACACAGAGTGTGGATTCAAAATACACGCCATGTATTCTGGTTTCCACACACCATTCAGTTCTAGTCAACACAGTGTATTAAAAAATAGGTATGCTCAATTCACACAGTGTGGTTTAGCGGACCCGTACTAGTTCGTTGAACCTAAGTATACGGCGTGTAGATTTCACTACACACCGTGTATTTCTGTGTTGTATAGACAGAATGAGAAGCTCCTCCGGATGAGTTCCTCATTTTTATTTTAATAAAAATTAAAATTAAAAGGTCATTTCTGTGATGTGAATCGAGAAATGAAGGAGGAATAATAGATCTCGTTCATTCAGTTTTATAGAATGATTTATCTTGAATTGAATCAAATATAAATGCATAAATTATCAACAAAAATTAAATAACTATAATCAACATTGTGGCCCCTCTGATACCACTTGAATGTCCCGGGCACAGCGGAAGCTTGTGAGTGGATGTGCCCACTTGACTTTTTGTCATTAACAATGATCAATCCGGGATCAATATGATGAAAAATGCCAGACTCCATGGATTGAATCACAAAAATAGAAAAATAAGAAGAATAGTCCTGGAACCACAAAGGAGAATCATCACAGGTGGATTATAATTAATTTAATTAATTAACAAGAAGTACCTTTTATGGCGTTCTTTCTTTGTTGATATTTCTGATCACGTTCCGATGTGATTCGTTGTTGCGTCACAAAATCCAAGTGTAGACTTCCTCTAGTGGTGATCCACACATGAACCACGTATCTCGGGAAATCACCAAAGGAATCTCTGGGTGCTAGCATGGAGAAGCCTTTGCTTGTGTTTTCCGCCTTAGATCACCTTGATCTGATGGAGGAGGATCTCTCTTAGTCTTGAGAGCATTCTTTGAGAAATGAGTTCTTTCAGCCTTGATAGAATTTTCTAGAATTGTTATTCACAACGATTAGGGAAAATTGTTGGGATTGTGAGGATATTTATAATCAGGTTTGAGGTTATAGAGTTATGAAAATAAATAAATGCATTACGCGCTTTATTTGTTTCATTAACTCTTACTGAAAACCCCCATGTCGAATCATTAATTCCTTAACATGAACCCACGCTGATTATAATAAATATTATTTAATAAAATGATATTATTTCCTCAAAATCCTAACTAGAAAAACTACACAGTGTGTAATCATTAATACACAGTGTGTACTCATTTTTCATTTCCTTTCCCAAATAAAAACTACACAGCGTGTACATTAAATGTACACGGCGTGTATATCTTATTTTGATTTTATTCTTCCTCCAACATTAAAATGATTTAGGCTTCCTAGAATAATTATTAAACTAGGTACGGGAATAATCTTTATTCTACTTGAGATACTTGGATACACTTAGTGTGTGACCCTCTAGGACTCTTTCTTGTTGGCATTAGGCGAGCTTGCCTAAAGTCCAAGATTATTGTCTAGAAATGGGTCAAGGCACCCAAGAGAAAGAAGTTGATGCCGCATTGACATGTCACCTCATATGAACACTTACCGTGTAATTTAATCCCTTTGTCTTAATATCTCATCAAGAAGGTTTCATGGCAGTGTTATAAACCTATATGCTTGATCCACCATTCTTTGACTTCCAGAAATAAACTCGTCGTGACACCATGGCCATGAAATTTGGGCGACAGTTCTATTTCAATCAAAGGGCCTGAGATATCTACTTACATAAATATGGAAGGAAAAAATCCTTCCTCAACTTATCCATTAACAACATGTCATTCGTGATGCACCCAATATACCCTACTTCCCGCCAACTGTCTTCGTGGCGGTTTTCATCAGCAAATCTAAGTGCGTGAGTCATGACATGAGTTAATGATAATATTCCAGTCTAAGGAACATTACACACACTCGTATATAGAAATGTTCGATGACACCAAGACATGAAGAATTACTACTGGCGGGTCTTTTCTCATAATCTCCCATCTTGGAGATTACCAAGTGCGAACTCCATGAGAGAGAGTCCCGTCTTCTAACGAGTACTCACACGTGACAGTCAATATACTATGTGTCCTGTCATAGTATGTCATACAACCATATAACTTTATTAAAGAATATTGTTATATCATTTCAAGGTTCTCATCATAGTGGGGATTTTCCATGAATTTATTAATGCAACAAATATTTCAAGTCATTGTTATATTATATTCATGTGGAACAATGAACAATATATAATAAGTGTAAATTAATGTAATCAAAGTATAAACAGTTGGTTATCAGGACACCAACCCTAAAAATGACATCTACGAAGGCACTAGAATACAATCCCTTATCTTAGTATTGATCAAATTTTAGAAAAAAAGGTGGTTAACGGAAAGATAAAATACCACTTACCTTAATAACAGATGTCTTCTGCACCACAATTAACCAAAAAATGGCCTCCAGAAAAGAGATCATGCAATGAAGCTAGAAGAAGACAAGAAAAGAACACCAATTTA
Organism: Viscum album; assembly: GCA_963277665.1. Taxonomy (NCBI): domain Eukaryota; kingdom Viridiplantae; phylum Streptophyta; class Magnoliopsida; order Santalales; family Viscaceae; genus Viscum; species Viscum album. Next base: position 1,680,903,172 of record OY728133.1, read on the forward strand.
GACAATCAGATCTGATAATGAAACACCAAGTAACTACCACAATCACTTTCAATAATGAAGTGGGAATATCACTTACCCAGAGAGATTCACCGCAACCGCAACCAAGATCCAACACCAAACTGATCGGTCTAGGAGGATTTATGTCTCTGAAAATTACATAGGATGAGCTCTAGGTCAAGAGACAAGGTCTTGGAGAAGGAACAAAAACACAACAGCCACATTTCATGGTGTGTAACCCAGTTATACGACATAAAACTATCAGGCTTTGTAACCGTAGAAAACACATCAAACTTATAATGCTTTCAAGTCAACTTATTACATGACATGTAATCCATTTACACATCCTTAAATGGGTTAGTTTCATAACTGGAGAAACTCCCATCATTTCAAATTAAAAACTGACAGTCAAACTTTACCTGTAAAGGTTCACGATGTGTAAAGGGTCTTCAAAATGTGTACCCTTTCACCACGTGAACCCCCTTTTCACAGATTATTCCCAGTGGTATTTATATAGAATTTAACCTAGTTACATGTTGTGTAATATTCTGGAAGCCTACAGAAAGACCATGTTTAAACCATAAAACCCAACAACCATCATAGGCATCCTTCTAAACTTAAAATAAGTGTAAAACACAATGAGGTTAAGGATATTCTTGAGAAAATAGTAATGGGATGTTACATCCCACTTGTTAGACTCCCACCTAGAAAGGTTATAAAAACCATCCTAGAATTTCCACCTTTTTGTCATAGGAAGCTAAGTAGTTATGAAATTCAGTCCTCAGACCAAATTACTTTTTCTTTTCTTGGGGTAGTTGAAGGATTTATTTGAATGTTGAAACTACAATGGTTGCCTCAGCATGAGTGTGTGTTCATTTTGGATTCCAAATGTAATATAATCTCTATTTCTTATATTTTTATAGATAGCTCAAAGAAAAACAAACATCACATACTCAATCATCCTCACCTCAATCTGATACACATTATGCTCGGTATGAATTAAAATGTATGTTATAAGTTTATAATTTACATTTTAGTTCAAAACACATATCACATACTCAAAATTGATAAAACACATTCATATTTTTTTGATACTTTAAGACAATGATCTATTAATCATTTGTGATGTAAACGAATCATTGTCAACACAATATGAGACATAGTATGATCAGTATGACTCCTAGTGTGTCTTTTTATTTAAAAATGACATTAATTTTAATAAAAAGCACAATTAAAATACTCAAAACTAAGAAAACACATTCTGATTATTTTTATACTTTAGAAAAAAATCCATAAGTCATTTTTGATGTGTATGAATTAGTTGATCCTCAATCTGATACATGATGTTCCTGGAATGACTCAAAGTGTCTCTTATTAGTTTAAAATTTATATTTTAGTTAAAAACATATGTCACTCACTGAAAACTAAGAAAACACACTCATATTTTCTTGGTAATTTAGGACAAAAATTCATAAGTAATTTTTTATGTGTAGGAATTAGTTTCATATAAAACTGACACATGATGTGACCGGTATGACTCAAAGTGTATGTTTTCAATTTAAATTAACATTTTAGTAAAAAAACACAAGTTAAATACTCAAAACAGAGAAAATGAATTTATATTTTTTTATACTTTATAAAATGATCCATAATTCATTTTTAATGTATAGGAATCAACCTCACCTCAATCTGATACATGATATTCTTGGTATGACTAAAGTGTTTGTTGTGAGTTTAAAATTGGCATTTTAGTTCAAAATGTGTGTCACTCATTGAAAAATGAGAAAACATGTGTTGATTTTCTTGATAATCTAGGAAAACGATTCATAAGGAATTTTTGATGTGTAAGAAATAGTGTCACATCAAACTGACACACGATGTGATCGATATGAATCAAAGTACATGTTTTCAACTTAAAATGGAATTTTAGTAAAAACACAAGTTACTTACTCAAAATTGAGAAAATGCATTCAGATTGTTTGGATACTTTAGATTAATGATCCAAAAGTTATTTTTTACATGTAGTAATTAGTTGTTCCTCAATCTGATGAACGGTATTACTAGTATGACTCCAATTGTGTCTTTTTATATAAATTTGAAATCATAGTAAAAAATACAAGTGACATACTTCAAACTGATAAAACACATTCATATTATCTCAATACATTAGGAAAACTATCCATAAGTCATTGGTGGTGTGTAGTAATCATCCAAACCTCAATATGATACACGATGTGCCCAATGTGACTCAAAGTATATGTTTTTTATTTAAAATTGAAAGTTTGTGTTTAATTTATTTCTTTATAGTATTACTAACATAAGAATTGTTTTCTTATATAATTTCATTATTTTTCTCAATCTAGGGTGTTTTTTTAAACTAATAGCATGACTGGGGGTTTGAGGCCAAAGATAAAGTAACATTGATGTTTTTGAATTTATGTGATAATTTCTACATACCCATGTAACGTACAAACCAATATTTGAAATGTATATAATATAATGTTGTCTTCTTGAATTTTTGTTGTAAATTTTATTTAAATTATATTATATTTTTTCTCCTATAATTTCTATATATTTCCATTTCTTTTTTGTATTATGATTAGGTTTGATTTTTCAGGGCTACTACATGGATATTGTTGGGATGAAACTATGTAGTGGTAGGAATAGCCTTTATCAGCACTTCATGAAGAACTAATAAAGGTAACCTTTATCATTTCTAGATAAAAAGTGTTGGTCTTTATCAATGCTTCCAAAAATTGCTTATAAAAGAGTCTTTTATCAATTTTTTTTTTTTTGAATCTATAAAGGTTGAGGGATTTTAAAATCACTTAGGTATTAAACTCTTTTAAGTGTTGATAAAGACCATTTTTAGCACTGTTAAAAGTTTTTTTTGTAGTAGTTTCTCTCCTAACTCTGGCCATCACAAGGGATATCTACATGGCCACCCATACAATGATTCAAAGGGCACCATCTTAATCGAGGTCTGATAACTATTGTTATAGGAAAACTTGATTGGAGGAAAATTCATTTCCCAAGATCCATCAAAATCAAGCACCCAAGTCCAAATCATATCCTCAAGAACATTTATATCCCTCTTTGTTTGTCCATTCATCTTTGTATGATAATTTATGCTCAATTTCAACAGGGAACCCATTACCTCCAAAAAAAATTTCAAAAACCTGGATGTAAACCTCGGGTTCCCATAAAAAACAACCATAGAGGGAACCCCATGAAGTCTCACAATCTCTTTGACATACACGTCCCTAAGTTGTTCCCCCTTCATCGTCTCCTTGATGGGTAGTAAATGGGCCAATTTCATTATTTGATCAATGATCACCCAAATCAAATCCTTCCCAATGAGAGTATGTGGTAAAACAATGACAAAATCCACAGAAATCTCATACCATTTACATATCAGAATCTTAAGGGTTGTAAAAAAACCCATGGGTCTCTAGTGCTCCGCCTTAATTCTCTAACAAGTAAGACACTAAGAAACAAAATCCACAATTGACCACCTCATAACTAGCCATCAATACCAACACCTCAAGTCATGATACATCTTGGTAGTCGTAGGGTATACAAACCAACATGACTGGTGAAAAATTTTGATCAACTCCTACATCATGTGAATCGAAACAACCAACCTACTACGAAAGCTCAAATATACATTAGGAGACCATGAACACTCACCAAAGGTCTCCCCACTATAAATAAGTTCACTAAAGTGTCGGCACTTGATGTCTGTCACCTGCTCAATCCAAACTCACTCATCAAAAGATGAGTTAGCTTTGATCAAAGCCAAGAATTCATATCCATAAAGATCCTCCACTCTTAATATCATATCAATAAATAAACTCATCAGATACCACTCCTTAATCGATTTCTTCATGTATTGTATCAAAATGTTTTTTCTCAACACATCGGTAACCACAATATCTTTCCTAGGAGTGTATGCAATGTCAACATCAAATGTATGAAGATACTCTACCCAAATTCATTGTCATAAGTTCATATACTTTTGAGTAAAAATATATTTTAGGCTCTTATGATCAGAATACACAGCAAACCACTTCCAAAAGAGATAGTGTCAGCATGTTTTGAGTGCATGCATAACTATTAACAACTCAAGATCATGGATAGGGTAGTTCTTCCCATGAGGAAATAACTAGTGAGAGACATAGGCCACCAACTATTTCCCCTACATTAAGATACATCCCAAACTCATACCAAAAGCATCGTAGAAAACATCATAACTTGTACTTGATTCCAGAAGAATCAAAATTGGTGTTGAAGTCAACCTTGCCTTCTACTCTTCAAAATATCTCTATCATTTTTCATTACATTAAAACTTTACACGCTTATGGTTTAAAGATATCATTAAGGATGCAATCTTGGATAAATCATAAACAAACCATCTATAATAACCTGTCAATCCCAAGAATCTTCAGATTTCAAACACATTTTTGGGCCACTCCTAGGACATAACTTCTGGTACCTTTTCATGATCCACTAAGATGCCCCTAATAGTTATAACATACCCCATAAATTTCACTTCTCATATGCCAAACTCACATTTCGAAAGCTTACCATATAGATGATATTCTTTCAAGGATTGAAGAATGATATCCAAATGGTCCATGTTCTCCTAGTCTAACTTGGAGTAGACCAAAATATAATCCAAAAACACCACAACGTAAGAGTCTAAAAACTGATGAAATATTTGGTTCATAAAATCCACAGATATCATAAGAGAATTAGTTATTATGAATGGCATAACCATAAACTTGAAATGACCATATCAACTCCTAAACATTGTCTTAGTTAAATCCTCCTCTAGAAGCCTCAACTGGGGGTACCCTGACCATAGGTCAATCTTTGAAAACTAACATTCCTTATCTAAATTGATCAAAGAGATCATCAATCCTAGGATAAGGGTATTTGTTCATAAAAATTACCCAGTTTTATTTTTGATAATATACACAAAGTATGAGACTCCAGTTTACCTTATTTGTAAAGAGGATAGACAAAGCCCATGGTGATGCACTTGGATGAATAGACCCCTTTGCCTCAAGACACAGAACCAAACTCAGGAAGTGTTAACACACTTTAGGATGAGAACTCCTCTGATACCAATTTATAACAAACCAACCTAGGTCAACTAATTAAGCCACCTGAGTTGGAATGTCACGCTGAAGTTCAAAAAAGAAACAAGACATATAACCATAGACCAAAGGGTAATAAAAGGATATAACTTTATCCATACAACCCAATCTAATCAAGATAAACTAGAAAATTATGAATCAGATAAGACCAAAAATACTCCATGTGACCAACTATCACCTCAAAACCATCCCTAACTGAAGGTTATGACAACAAGAGAAGCCATAATGCTAGAATATTCCATTACCTTTACCTAGATACTACAATAAAACATCTAAAACTAACCAAATGAAAACATTAGTTTTGATCATAAAACCCATTATGATACCACTATAGAGTCTATAAAAGGTCTAATATCAAGAATGCAGTAGTTTTAACTTTTAAAACAAAACAGTTTTACAAAAAAATCATAAATCCAAACCCATTTAGAAATTATTTTCCTTTGGTTTTTATAAAAGCCTTTCATTTTTACAAAGCCAGTAATATGACAAGTATAAGTTATAAAATAGGAATTCAAACCCATACACGATAATGTAATCAAGTAAACACATATCCATGAAATGACCTATCTTGCAAGAAATGTGATACAACTTCATATAAAACATGTGAGAAATAGTAAATGACGTAATCCGTCATGTGATAGATAAACCATAAATGAAAAATCACTCTGCATTGGACCTTATCCTATAGGAATACAAACTAGGCATAAAGGAAAGCCTAAACTAGGCCTATGTTGTTACCAACCAATATTGGGTCCTACCATATTCCACCAATATCCCCAAAGTGACCCCTAACAGTTCCACACACACTAGATCTACCGATATTCCTTTCCTGACGCATCCAAGTTTCCCAATGTTCCATGTTTGTTAAATTACATTTCAAATACATGCTCACATTTTATAAAATATTTTCAAATCCAATCTAATCAGCCTCTGTGTTTGAAAACTCTTTTTCAAAGAAAACCTATTTAAGAACATTTATCTTTCCAAGAAATACCTTAAAACCACAAATCACTTCAATTCAATGAACAACCCAAAGTAATTTTACAAGAATAATAATAAATTCATATAATTAACCCATTGTATAGAAACACCTACCTCGAGAATGATGAAAAACTATCCGCCTTCAACAAAAGAGATAAGAAAACCATGGATTGGCCTTTATAAGATAAGGTACGACAAGAAACTAAAGATATAAACTATAACCAAAATAATGATCAATCGTCGAATAAATGATTCAGAAGGAGAAGAGATCTCCAAAATCACCCAAAATCTCCTAGGGGTTCTAGAGGATGGGCTTCAGACCAAATGAAAGGAGATTCAGGAAAGTTATGTATTAAAAACTGTTGGAACCGAGAATCACATGTTGTGATACCCCTTTCATAGTGTGTAATTCCATAAATTAAAAATACACTAAAAACATGTTTCCTTGGATTAAAAATCTAGACATCAACCATTACATGATGTGAAACTAATACACGGTGTGTAAACCTTTCACACCTTGTACAAGACTCATGACTTCTTCTCGGAAACCATTACATAGTGTGTACCCCTTGCACGACATGTAAATGTTCTATAGATAGTAGAGATCCCAAATTTTACTAATAAACCCAAAAACCAACTCTGGTGTTCTCTAAACTCGGGGAGAAGCATAAAAATCTATTGACCCATTTATATCAGGACTTTATTAATTCAAACAAACATACATCCCCAAATTTTAGGTCATTTCCCCTGCAAAGGCTTTTCATCCTCGAGAATCCCACAAACTCACACGAAATAAAAGGATAAAACAAAACATGATCAATGGATTGCTTAAAAAGTGTAACGGGATGTTACATTGATGACCCAAAGGACTTGTAGTATATTGTTTCAAAGTTCTCTTTCTCTTTTTCACACCTCCATGTGCCATAGCTAGGCAAACTGTATTGTGGCCTATTGCCTTGTTCTTAGGCTCCATGGCATAGTGTCCCTATTTGCATCTCCATGCTCACCACCAAGTTGTGGTGCATTGTGATTCCATGTGGGTTGCGCTGTGAATCACTCATGGAGATCCCAAAGGGGTGTCACCATGCCCATGGAAATGTCATGGTGCCCCGCATACTGACTTACTAGTAATATGAAATGAATGGGTTAGGGTGGGTTAGGGTGGGTTGGACCAATCCCACGTGGGTTTGAGATCACAAAACCCTGCGTTTAAATATGTAGATTTATCATGCCTTCCCTGTACCATGGAGAATGAGGGAAAGCTCATGAGAAACCCACATTATGTATTATTATGTATTATTATTGTTATTATTATTAATAATAATAATTTTTAGTATAATTAAAATGTTATAATATATTGATATATATAAATATTTGATAAAAATATAATAAAAAAATGTAATAAGAAGGATGGGGAGAGTCTTGAGGGGGGTGGCAAGCGACAACATTGGTGAGTCTCTTAAGGCGGTGATGATTCGGGAGGGGGAGGCTGAGGTAGGTGATGATGAGTTTAGTGGAGGGGAAATGATAGGTGTGTAGGGGGAAGCCAACGTGGGAAGGTGAGGTCGAGTTCGGAGGGGCGATGATAAGTCTCGAGGGGGGAGGTTGGGGATGAGGGAGGGAGGCTGGGGATGATGTGAGTGGAGGTGACTGGTGGTGCATTAGGTCTAGTGGGAGGGAGTAGGGGATGATAAGGTGTGGAGCTATGTATGGTCTAGGAGGGAGGTGAGCAAGCGACAATGAGTTGGCTTGCTGGAGTTTTAATGGGCATGTTGTGGCATGATAGGAAGCAGTCAAAAATTAATGACAGTAAGTTTATCGAGGGAAGGGGCACTACTACATAATCACAGATATTAAGTGGTGCCTTTTATCAGCACTAACAAAAATCACTGATAAAGGGGTGGTTTTATTAGTGCTAGATAAAATCACTGATAAAAGATATCTTACCTTTATCAGAGTTTTTTCTTAGTACTTATAAAGGTTATATTTGTCAATGCTTTATCTAGTGCCGATAATAGTGACCTCTATCAGCATGTGTTTTAGCACTGATAAAAGGTGATCTTCTTAGAAAAAATTATAAATTATTAAAAATCATATTTAATATAGAAATATATTTTTATTTATTTATTTATTTATATATATATATAATTTTCAAAAATATGATTAATATAATACTAAATATGTATATTCACTTAATATGTCATATATTTAGTGAAAAGTGGTTTATAAGTTAATTAGAAATTAATATTAATTTAAAATATTGACTAATTAATATTAATACAAATTTAATAAAAAAAATTATCAATGTCATTTTTTTCAATGTGACATATATATCAAAAAATAAATATTTAATTATTAATCAAAAATACTGACTAAGTATGTATTTACACTTAATATGTCATACATTAATTTCACACATACATAATTAATTCAATTTTATAAAAATACACATGCACAAATAATAAATTGTTAATATTGTCGTTTTAGATATTTATTTATTAGTATTTAATATTTAATATATATTATGTTTTTAATTATTAAATTTTATTCATTTTTTATATTTTTATTTAATATATATTATTTATTAATTTTTAATATATATATATATATATATATTAATTTATTCATTTTTATTATTACTTATTTCATTAATAAGTTTTTTAAATATTTTTGTAATTTATTCATTTGTAATTTTTTTGTTTAATATTTTTGTAATTTTATTCAATTTTAATATTTATTTATACTTATTTATTGATTAACATTTAATGTTTTTAATATGGATATAATTTACATAATTAATATATGTATTAATTTTCATTTTAAAATATATTCATTTAAAATTTTTATAAAATTTATATAATTAATAACACTTATTCATTTTTTAAATAATTTTTCAATATATTCATTTTTAATGAAATTTCACTCATTTTTAACATTCATTCATTTAATAGTATTTATTCATTAATAATATTAAGAATTTTCTTATTTTTTATAATTTATTCATTTTTAATATTTATTCATTTAATATTGTTTAAAATTTATTCAATTTTAATATTATTTTATACATGATTATTCATTAATATATTTAATATTTATAATATTTAAATATATTCATATTGAGATATATATATATATATCAATATATAATGTTTCCTTAAATATTGTTTATATAATAAAAAATATGCATTCATATTTAATAGGTCGTATATTTAGTAAAAAATGATTTATAATTAAAAATTAAAAATAATTAAAAATATCGACTAATTAGTATTGATTCATGGACGTTTAATGTGCATATTATATATATTTCATTTTTTCAATTTGACATATATCAAACTTGTGTTATATATATACAATAATTTCACATGCACATATACGCAATTAATGCAATTTTATATAGAAACACACACATAATATTTTTGTAATTTATTCAATTTTTAATATTCACTTTATAATTTTATTTATTGACATAATATATTTAATATATTAAGTTTTTAATCGTTAAATTTTATTCATTTTTATATTTTTATTTAATATATATTATTTATTACATTTTAATGTTTGTTATAATTTATTCATTTTTAATATTATTCATTCACTAATAATATTAATTATTTTTTAATTTTTTTGAAATTTATTCATTTCTAATATTTGTTCATTTAATATTTTTTAATTTTATCAATTTTTAATATTTATTTATACATTTTTATTCATTTACATGTAATCTTTTTAATATGGTTTTAATTTATATAATTAATATATATTCAATTTCATTTAACATATATTCATTTTTAATTTTTTTTAATAATCTATATAATTAATAACACTTATTCACTGTTTTAATATTTTTGCAATCTATTGATTTTTTAATTATTAAATTTCACCCTTTTTTAACATTCATTGATTTAATATTATTTGATATTATTTAATATTATTCAATATTATTTATTCACTAATAATGTTAGTTTTTTTAGTGATTTATTCATTTTTATATTTATTCGTTTATTTTTTTGTAATTTGTTCATTTTTAATATTTATTTATACATATTTATTCCTTAAAATTTAATGTTTTTAATATGGTTGTAATGTACATATTTAATATGTTTTCACTTTCATTTTAATATATATTCATTTTCAAAAAAATACTAATTTATATAATTAATAAAACTGTTTCATTTTTTTAATATCTCTAAAGTATGTTCCTTTTTAGTTATTAAATTTCACTCATTTATAACATTAATACATTTAAAATTATTAATTTATTAATAATTTTGATTATTTTTTTTCTTTTTTTTTATAATTTATTCATTTGTAATATATATTTGTTTAATTTTTTTGTAATTTATTTTAAATAGTTTTTATCGGTGCTTAAAAAAACACTGTTAAAATATGGTTTTATTAGTTCTAAAATAAAAAACACTAATAAAATATATCTTTAGGAGCTCTTTTAGCACTGATAATGACATATCTTTATCAGTGATGACTTTTAACGCTGATAATGATAGGTTTTTTCAGTGCTTTTCATTTTAGCACTGATAAAATCTATCTTTACTGCCACTTTTTGGAAAGAACTGATAAAACCACTCCCGATCCTTTAAAATCAACCCTAATAGAACCTCACTCGCTTGCTTTGTTCAATCTCTTGCGGAACACGACCTCGACCACTGCCCCCCCCCCCCCAAACTTATCAGACGAATCGACCCTCTCAAATTTCCTCATGTAAGTACACTTCTGCAATTGACCCTTTAACTGATGCTTTGTTAAGTACTTTCTTCTTTAATTTTTGCATACATCTATCAAACATGTAAATCTATTGGAATCGTACCAGCCCACCACAATTAGATTCATACGATTAATACAATATTAAATGTTCCATTGAGTCAAATAATCCTGATGAAAATATTTTTCTCCCATTTACATAAAATTAAAATGAAATTGTTTAGTAGCATACTCAATGCATCATAATCTGATGTTGTCACACAAAAATCATAGAAGAAATTTGATATTTTGGTTAACATGTCCTAGATTGAAGAATTCAACACCGCTCTAAGACCAACAGGCTACAATCTTTCCATTCTAACATGGCATATATTACTTTTTAACCTGATAATATACCCATTTATGATGCAACAAGATAAATTAGAATCATAACCATCTGGTAACCTCAGATCTTGAATCCATTAATAGAATAATAAATGGATTTCTTTAGAAAGAGTGTCAGCTGCTTTTGGATTCATTAAATTACGTGATCTTTCATCTTCATATAATTCAAGTTTAGGACATCTCCAAATATATACAGGATCTAATGACGCCTTTAATTTATCTTTGGTGTTACCAAGTGTCACCAATGCGGTATAAAAAATGATATCAAAAAAATTCTTCTCGATGTGCATTACATCTAACATGTGAAGAACCAACAAATCAGACCAATATGGAAGGTCCCAAAAATACTTCTCTTTATCCAGTTAGGATCTCTCCCAAAACCATTTATTTTTTGTTTGTTTATGGTTAGTCTAAAAGTAACATGAGTTATTGAATAAATGGTAGATTTTACATGAATACCTAAGGGAATTTCTGGAGGTTCGTCTATTTCAATTCTACCTTTTGTAAAATTATTTATGTTCCTTCAAAAAGGGTGATCTGTAGGAAGAAATCTCCAATGATAGTCAAAATAACTAGTCTTTATCCCATTAAAAAGCATAAAATCTTTGTTCTTAGCCTTGCAGTATGAGCATAATTTTAGACCATGTGTAGTCAATCTAGATAACAGACCGTATTTTGGAAAGTCGTTTATCATCCACATTAATGCAACCTTCAATTTAAAATTCTGATATGAAACTATATCTAATGTAGTTACACCATTGTTCCATAATGAAATTAAATCATCAATTAATGGATTCAAATAATAATCGTTATTCTTATTTGGATATCTTGGAATTAATATCACTAAATATATATGTGGGTCCTTTATCAACATCCAAGGAGGTGAGTTGTACGGATTAACGAAAAAATTACAATAAGAATATTGATTTTCATAAGCACCAAATGGAAAAAAACATCAATAGAAAGACCCAACTATATGTTAAGAGGTTATAAAGAAAAAAAGGATGCATCTTATTAAAGATTTTTCATGAATCATCATCACATGTATTATTTAAGATTTTACTAATTGAAATATCTAATTTCTGACATGTCATCAATGTAATTGTGTTGAGAGACATAAATAAACGATGTAAACAAGGTGTAATTGGAATATACCTCAACTATTTCACAGGAAATATGGACTTTACTTGGTGTGCCTATTTATACCTGAATTATCCACATGTTGGAAAAATAACTAATGATTCATAATCAACATAATATAAGATGCAGTCATTTGAACATTCATGGATCTTCTGATAACTATGACCCAAATTATGGGTTAACCACTTACCTTTATAGAAACTTGCAGGTAATGTATTTCCTTCAGGAAAAAATGATTTAACCAAATATATTATTTGATTTAAGCAACTATTTGACATTACAAAATCAAATTTAACAACTATAAATTTTTCAAAAACTTCAAGTTTTCTCATCTGACATCTTGGATATAAGGCCTCCTCATCAAATTTTGACAAATTGTAAAACTGAGAAGGTTTAGATTCAGGATTTGGAATATCATTATGAGTTTTTGTTTCTTGAATAGAGGGTCCAGCAGCCTCATGTACTAAATTCTAAAATGATGGATCATAAACCAAAAAAAATTATTGTCTACTCAATTATGTTCACCATGTTGATACAAAAAAAATATAATCCTTCGGAAAACCAAAATGAAGTAGATGAAGTCCAACATTGTCAAATGTTTAGAATCTCCTAAGATCACATTTCTTACATGGTCATTTAATTGTTCCTTCAAAAACAAATTCTGAATCTAACTATGCAAATGACATAAATGTTTCAGCACCCTCAATGTAGATAAGATTTATACGACATCCGTTGGGATTTTTTTGAAGATTTATCCAATCATGATCACGTAATAAAAACTGATGTCTACTTTGTGAGTCCACAAATATTTATAAAAAATATAAATAAGATTAATTATTACTCATTAGGACTAGTTACAAATTATTATTATATTTTATTTAAGTCTAATTAGTATTTCATATATATTATTTATACAATTTATTACAAATTATCATAATTAACTAAAATTTACAATTTATAAATGATATTTAGTAATTGATACTAAAATTGATTACTTATTACTAATATTAACTAATTATTTATTAATTATTACATATTATTTAGTGATTAATACTAATTATTTTAATTAATACTACATTTATATGAATTATTGTGAATTTCTGATAGTTGTTATTATTTCTTTATATTTTTTTACAAGGTATGACAAAAGTTTTAATAATGATTACAAATATTTTTTAATTTTTACTAATTGATAAAATTATTTATTAATTAATACTAATTATTTATTAATTATAACTGAATTTTTAATAATTACTAGTATTTCATATTTTTCCCTTTTATAATTTATTACAAGTTATCGTAATTTCCTTAAATTTTAAAATTATTAATAATATTTTATAATTAACAATTATATATACCATTTATTAATAGTATTAACTAATTAATTATTAATTATTATAAATAATTTAATGATTATCACTAATTATTTAAATCATTACTACATTTTTAATAATTATTAATTTTTCATGAGTTTTTATAATTATTAGTATTTTTTATATTTTTTACAATGTATTATGAAATTTTTACTAATTATTATTAGCTAATTTTTTAATAAATATTTACAATTTTTAATTGTCATTTTTCCATGAAAATAATTTTTTAAATGTTTTTTAATAAAAAACTTTCCTTAAATAAGGTTTTGTTAAAAAGTTTATTTAAATTGATTTTCTCTTCATTTTTATAAAACACTCAATTCCTATTTATTTCATACATTATATATATATATATATAACATAATTTCTAAATCAATTTTATTTATGTCAAAATAATTTTAACATTTTTTTAAGAAAATATACAGATGAAATTTTTATACATACATACATATATATATATATATATATCAAAAACCTTACACATTTTTAAAATGTTTATATATTTATATTCACATGTTTATATATATATATTACAAAATTTCTTAATGAAAATTATTTTTACATGATTTTTAAACCAATATACATACCAAATCTATATATATATATACATATATATATATAAACCTTATACATTTTTTTAATGTTTATATATGTATATTCACATATTAATATAGATATATATATATTAAAAACCTTACACGTTTTTTTAAAACATTTATATATGCATATTCAAAGAGTAATATATATATATATATATATATATATATATATATTATGATGATTTCTTAATTAATATAAATATATCAAATATATTTTGACACTTTTTTAAACAAATATACATATCAAATTTATACATACATACAAACATACATACATACATACATATATATATATATATATCAAAAATCTTACACGTTTTTTAAAAAAATTATATATGTATATCCACATGTTAATATATATATATATATATATCTAAATGTTTATAAAACAATATTCACTTGAATTTAAAAAAATGAAAATCAATCATAATATAACAATCAAACATGGTTTAATATCTACACCACCATTAAAGTATTATCTTAATTCATCAAAAATCATATCACCATAAGCATGAAATATAATTAACCAATTAAATAGATTTATATAAACTCTATCAATATCAGATATCCTTAAATAATTTTCATAATGAACATATTTCAATAATAACATAAAATAATAGACTTTTAGTAACCTAAAATACCAAACAGAAAATCTATTAAATCTAAAGATTAAACAATGAAGAAAATACCTCAAGTCAATTGAAATAACTTCTGCGAACCCAATGGACACCCAAATTGGAAATAATAAATTCAATGTAACATTAAATAAAAAATAAACAATAACAATCTGGTAAATTTCTTAATCTAAGGTTTTTACAAACTAATTCATGTAATATTAAATGAACAAATCGCAAAAATAATGAAAGAGGAGATAAGAGGAGTCTATACCAAGATGATTCGAATGCAGATATAAAAAAATGGAGTGCAGCGAAATATTTTAGAGGGGGTTCGACCGTCAGGGGTGCATTGAATAAAGGGGATTGGGATAAGGAGAAGTGGGTAGGGGAAGGAAGAAAGAACATCTGTTTTTAATTTATTATTAATTGTGACGAGTTGTTAGCGACGAAATTTATTCCATTACGAAAGATAATTTTTATCACCTTTCTTTGCAACGGACATTATTACTCATCGCAAAAGGTTCATATGGGATAGATAATAGAAATTAATATAAAAAACATCACTATTAGTCATTACAACTAAGTTTTCTTTGGGATGGGGTGCAGTCACGCTAAATATATTTGTGACGGACCTTATTTTCTGTTGCAAATAATTAGTAGTTGCGACAGAATATTAATTTCATCATAAATACACACTTCTTCAAGACTATTTG
The DNA here is from genome assembly GCA_963277665.1 of Viscum album. Taxonomy (NCBI): domain Eukaryota; kingdom Viridiplantae; phylum Streptophyta; class Magnoliopsida; order Santalales; family Viscaceae; genus Viscum; species Viscum album. The sequence continues at coordinate 1,680,918,857 of OY728133.1, forward strand.
TGATGGGAAAGATATATCACCCCAGGAATTTTCCATATTTTTATTTTAGAATAAATTTAATTTTTTGATAGCTTGTAATGCACACAACACTGAGTTAGTTTTCGTAACATGCATGTCCGAGTTTTACAGACAATAGTATATTATTAAAATATTATTATTTAATAAAATAAAATACAACCTAGCCATTAAATTATCATTTATGAATATTATTAACCACATTTTTAAATTTATATAAATTTCATATAATTTAACATTCATCTTATGTATTTTTTAGATGTGATATAAGAACAAATCCAACTTTTTCGCACAAAAGAAGTATTTTTCAAAAATGGTAATTTTACCACCTTTTAATAGAGAAACCATTTTAAATATAATTTTTGACACTTGTAGAATTTTTATATGAAAAAATAATATTCTTCTTTGAATTCGGAATGTCAAAATTAGGTTATGGTTAATTTTTGGTATTTTTATGAGAAGTTCCATTTTTTTATGAATAGTGAAAAATACTGTGTTGTAGTTAAAAACTTCCTTTTCATTTAAATAATTATTAAAAATTAAATTCATTTTTATGTTCACAATAGATAAATTATACATATATTAATCCAATTTAGTTCATTGGAATCATTTTTATTTTAAAATTCGATATAAAAACTTATTGAACTTGTGAATGTATCCTTTTACCCACCTTCTCGCCACATCTACGGGATTAGTGTTTAAATTAATTTAGCCTCTTATAAGAATTGAATTTGGAAAAACAAACATATATGATTGTAATAAGTATGATATTTATATTATAATATTATCAACTTAATTTTTTTGGATATTATGAACAATAACTTTCGTAAAAAAAATTACCACGGTTAAGGGTAAATCAAGTAATGGAAGCTAAAAATAATATTATAATATTATAAAATTATCCTAAAACTTATATTAATTTCATTGGATAAGTGGGTTTCAACCAAAATCAATATTATCTTGAAATTATAATCTTTTTATTCCATTTTTGTATGAATATGACATTTATAATATTTTATTTAATGATAAGTTAAAAATGTTATACTGATGTTTTTTAATGAGTATTAAATTTTTAATACATGGTTATACAGAAGATAAATTAGAATATAAATATTAATTTGAAATATAATAAATTTATCTTTATCATGATAATTTATTTTTAATTTTTATGGAATAAATAATCCAATTAATGGCTTTCATAATAATGATGGAGTAATTATTTAATTAATGGAAATATCAAATAAATGATATTAAAAATATTAAAATAAATACAATTTTACATAACTAATTACATAAAAGAATTTTATAGAAACCTTATACATGTTAGTGATATATTATAGTTATTTTTTTTAATTTATCATAATGTTAGGATATTTTCAAAAAGACAAATAATGAATAGTATCAAAATTGACATAAATGATACTTTAAAATAAATAATATTGTATTAAATGATATAAAAACATAAAAATATAAAATTGGGCCAAATATAAATAATAATTTTAAATATGTAATAAATTATCCATTTTGGGTTCTTTTAGAATTTTATAGTAACTATATTAACCTTAAAGAGTAAAAATCCATGATGTCGTGGTAAGAGTTAAAGGGTTTAACTAAGGGTTAAATCCAAAAGATAAGGTTAATATTGTGAACTAAACATGTCTAAAAATAATTGTTTGAGATTATTTAGACTCATACTCATATTATCTAAGAAATAATTTACTTTTTAGCTATTTTAAATTAGAATTTAATTTATATTAATTTAATATTTTAAAGGATTTCAAGAGTGTCCCTCCTCTGTCTTATAAAAAGGCACACCCCACCCCCCTCACTTCCACACACCATTTTGAGCCTTCTTGATCAACCAATCCCTACTCATTTAACTTATAAACTTCTCTAGATACATACTAGGGTTTTTTTATTCTCAAAAGACCAAACCTAGTGTCTCTATGAGGATATCCAAATAAGGTTCTCTAAAGAAGAGGTAATCATTTTTACCAACTCCTTCAAAGTAATTTCTTATTCTACATACTATTCACGCATTGTTTCCATTATATAATAATAAATAAAGTATAATATATATTCTAATATGTTATTATTATTATGGTACAACCATATTTCTCCTTTTATACTTCCTACAAAAAACAATATCATCATGTGTGTGTGCATACAACTTACCATCTCCACGTTGTGCTCTAATTTTTTTTCATCACCACTTTATTTGGATGGGTATAATGATGAATATAATGGATATAAATAATAAATATGACATGGTATTTATTCTTTATAACTAATATACCATCCTATTACTTACCACTTTACCATTAAGGGAATAATACCATCACTCGGGCGTACTTATAACCTACCATCTCCACAACATGATGTGACTCTTTCTCCAAGTTAAACATTCAAGAATGATAATAAAAAATTATATGATGAGTGAATATAATATTAATTAACTTAATATCATTCTTTATATGAATAAAATATATCCTACTTATAAGAAACTAGACTTACACGACAAAAAAACATAAGAAAATGAAGTAGTTAACACCCAAAACTATGGTAATAATGAAATATAATTCACAAAATAATATAAGAAGATTGTATATGATATCATAAATATAGATATAGTTATGGTATAATTTGATAACATTATTTAACCATTATAAAGGAGGTTAATGCACCTTCAACTAAATAAAAGTACAATGTAAGGGTTAACTTCACAATATCATTATTATCTAGGATTGCTTATACATAAGTATTTATTGGGACATATTTATCATCCATGTCCATGTTTCTTAAAAATGTATTTCAAAATATTAATAGTATTATTCTGTAATTTTTTAAAGTCATTTTTACCCATATTTTACTTTTTATAAAACATTTTGAAAGGAATATTTTTTTCATTTTCTAAATGAGGTACTTTATGATTTTTTCGACAAAATATGAAAGGAATGTTCTTTTTTTAACTTATACAACATGAGAAAAGATTCCTTTACTATATTATTAGGTTATTTTCAAAGGAAATGTTTTATTCTATAATTTAACAGCTTTTAAATAAATAATTTGAATATAAAAGGGGTATTTCTCTCAAGAAGTTGTTAATTATTTCATTAGAGTATTTTCATCTTTTTCAACATCCTTTGTTGAATTTTATACTTAATTGAGGTTGGATAATTAAGATACCATCTACCATATTTTATTGAAAGGGTTTATTATATGTTTTACTATAGATATTTTATTTTTATACCATTCATGGTTTATAGTTAATGTATTAACATTTCTTATTTTGGTTTTAATATGAATGTTTATGTTGGTTATATTTCACCCTTTTCCTATGAGGAATGCATTGGACATAGTAAGTGAAGGGTGGGGACCACTATAGCCCCTCGATGCATCAGTATGTATCATCAGACAAACTAGTTTGGTTATTGGCTCACATCTTTCCAGTTTATGTATGGTGTCTTGGATGAAGCCTTGACAGTATATTTATGATGTCCGACATTATGCATTCCATTATTATGAGATTTGTTATTGATATTTCATGTGATTGTTAAACTAGTAGAATATCTATGGTTATGTGTATTTCTTATGTGGCTATTTACATCATGTTATTTTATCAGCTTATATCCCTTCCATATTGTGCTCATGATTATGTTTTAATGGAATGTGTTTGTTGTTATTCACCTTGCCTTATTATTTATGTTTATTTATGATAGCTTTCGCTGTATTTATTACCATTATTGAGCATCTGATCTGACCCCTTTCCTATGTTTCATGTTTCCCTAGGATTCAAAGATGTATATTATGACTGACTTGTTGGGATAAGAAAAAGGAATGAGAGTTTTTTTATAGGATTTACTCTATTATTTTTCATTTCAAGATGTAATGTAAAACTTAATTTTCTAATCTAGAATCCAAAACTACTAAATTGATCAGTCCTTTTGGATTTGAATATTGTATCTATGCTAATGTAATAAAGTAAGGAACTAAATCTAGGCTATTGGGGTCAGAGTTGATACAGTTGGTATCAGAGGAAGTTTAGTAGAAACCTTGGAAACTATATTTAGAAAAAAAAAATACCAAGTAACATAACCCCAAGATAGAATTTGTGCATAAGTATAGAAGAACATCCTAGAATTTTTTTAAAGTAGAGATTATGTGGGTATTCCTAGCAATACATCCATGTCTGAATACTATAAGTGGGTGTGGTTTTAGAACATATGTACCTAGGAGTAACAACTCTAACAAGGTGTGTTGGGCCTAACTCAATATAACCTAGTACATGACAACGGGCCTTATTGTGCACTTAGTTTGACACTCCTGAGGGTTATGCTTAGAAAAATTCACATTTTCTTTAAAAACCATTATGAAGAATTTAAAATTAAATATGTCCCCAAAGAAATTATTTTTATGATTGCGAGATTAGCTATTAATAAATTTTCAATTTATTTTAAGTGATAACTAGTTTAAAATTATACATTATGATTCATAACCTAATCTAGTGTATTCCATTATTTAGAAATGGTTCCTAGTGGAAGGAATGTAAACCGTATCAATACACGTAATCCAAGTAGGTATTTTCTTACTATGCAAGATAATGATGTTGGAGCTAGAGCTACAACTGGTGTTGAACAACATATAGCTATACTGGGACAATTGACTCAGGTTATGAACAATAACCTTACCTAAATAGAGCACCTTGATCCACAACATGGAGGAACAATGTTAGACCACTTCATGAGAAAACAACCTCCATTATTAAATGGGACTACAAATCCATTTGTAGCTGAGTGATGGAAAATTTCCTTGGAAAATATATTTCCTTCTTTGGGAAGTAACAAAATGGAGAAGGTTGTCATAGAAATTTATCATATCTCAAGATATGCTGATCAATGGTGGACATTGATTCAAAACACGAAGGAGGATGAAAAAAAAACAAACATGGAATGGTGAGAATTAAAATAAATTTTCATAGAAAAATATTTTCCACATGAACAGTGAGAAGATATGGAGTGGCAATTTCTGAGTCTGAGACAAAAGGAAGTTAAGAATGTTGCAAATTATGAATCTAACTTTACAAGGTTAACAAGGCATGTTTTTAATTAAATATATAATCTAAATAGTAAGATAGATCGATTCTTTGATGGGTTAAAACCATTCCTATAAAGGGAACTAATCGCCCAAAATTTCTCATCATATGAAGATATAGACTCATGTGCTATCAAGAAAGAAAAACAATTCTCTAAGTCTTGTGACTTTAAAGGAAATAAAGAAAAGAATAGGGTTGTTGAACAATCTGAAAAAGGAAATAAGGAAAAGGGGAGGTAGATTATAGTTGACTTTTTATCCTATAATAATTTTGGGAAGAAACACCCTGGTACTTGCCTGAGGGGAATGTGGTTTGTTAAAAGTGTGGAGAAAAGGGCCACCAAGCTCTTAATTGAAAGGGAAATAAATAATCTACCAATTTTAAATGCTATATTTTTAAATAAATGGGACATTATGAAAAATATTTTCATAAGCATCAAGGAAATTTTCCCTAGAAAAGGCCAAGAGAGCAAGGTCAAGCTTATGCAATCATAACTGATGAGGTTGTAGTTCCAAATGATGTGGTGGTACGTACTTTAATCGTCTCCTCAAACTTATCCAATGCTTTATTTTTTTTGTATCATCACATTCTTTTATATATTCCCAATTTTTCAAGAAAATTATACATTTTCTTTTTGGTTTAATAATGTAGTTTTCAGTTAAAACTCCTAAAGGAAGTCTCATTGCAACAAATATGTGATTTTTAGTCACCTTTATAACACATAAACGTGCATTAATTTATAACCTTGTCATTATACATATGGTTGACTTTGAAATAATCATTCATATGGATTGGATTTTAAAATATGATGCAAAAAATTTATTGCAAAAAGAAGGAAATTATGATTTGTGAGGAAGAAGAAGAATCCCTTATCTTTAAAGCAGAAACTTCATCATCTAATTATTATCTAGATCCACCCACAGTATCTATACTAAATGAAATTATTGGGGAGGAATAGAAAAAAACAACTAGGGATAAAGAAGGGAATCTTAGAATTGAGGTTGTACATATTGTGGAGGAATACATTGATGTATTTCCTGAGGAATTACCTGGACATCCCCTATATCATGGAGTTTAATTTTCCATTGATTTAATCTCTGATTCAAGTTCAATATCAAAGACTCTCTATAGAATGGTCCCTATGGAATTGGTGGATTTGAAGAAATAACTAAGGGATTTGGATATTAAGGGATTCATTCGCCCCAATGTTTCACAATGGGGAGCCCATGTTCTCTTCACTAATAAGAAAGATAGATCAATGAGGTTGTACATTGATTATAAAGAAATAAATATTATTACAATAATGAAAAAGTATCTTATATCTTGCATTGATGACTTGTTTGATCAACTTTATAGAGCCCAATATTTATCAAAGATTAATATTCATTCTGGGTATCACTGATTGCGAGTAAAGAAGGAAGAAATTCTAAAGACATCTTTTTGGATGAGGTATGGACATTACGAGTTTACAAAAATGCCATTTGGATTTACTAATGCACCATCTATTTTTATGGACTTACCAAATAGAGTATTTAAGTAATATCTTGATGATTTTGTGGTGGTATTCATTGATGATATTTTGGTTTATTCTAAAATCAATTAAGATCATGATAAATACTTGATAATTATTCTTAAGACTCTTATAAGGGAGAGATATATGGTAAATTTATTAAGTGTGATTTAGGACTTCAAGAAGTTCCTTTTCTTAAACATTTTGTCTTTAATGAAGGAATTTCAGTTTATCCTACAAATACAATGGCGCTTAGGTAATGGAATAAACTAACAAACATAATCGAGGTATGTAGTTTCATTGGTTTGATGGGTTATTATTAATAGTTCATTCAGTATTTTTCCCAATTAGCTAATCTGTTAACTAGGATTACACATAAAGGGGTTAAGTCTATTTGGACAAGGAGATTTTAGGAATGTTTTGATGAACTAAAGATGGGATTATTCAATGCTCTTATTTTGAATCTACCATCTAAAAGTGATGAGTTTGTTTTATATAGTTATGCATCAAAGAGGGGACTTGGTTGTGTCCTAATGAAAAATGAAAATTTTATTACATATGCATCAAATAAATTGAAGAATCTTGAACAAAATAATCCAACCGATGATTCGAGATAGCAGCTACAATATTCACTTTGAAAATATGGATACAATATCTCTATGGTAAAATATGTGAGATATACATGGATCATAAAATCCTGAAATATATCTTCTCATAAAAAGAGCTCAACATGTAATAGAGGTGGTGGACCAACCTACTCAAGGATTATGATTTCTCAATACACTATAACCTAGGGAAGGAAAATAAGGTAGCATATGTGTGGAGTAGGAAGGGTTATAGAGTTATGACCCAAATGAGGATTGTGAGAGATCCAAGGTTCATGGACCTAGTAAATATGGATATGGGAATTTCAAAGGAAGGCGATACATCAATCATCTTTCAAATGATTGAAAAAATATCTTTATTAGAGAAGATAAATAATTATCAATATAACGACGAGGACTTTCAGAAGAAGATTAAAAGTGTGAATGAAGGAAAATTAGCAGACTTTATTTGTGAATATGGTGTTCTAAAATTTAGAAAGAGGTTGTGTGTTCCATCTATACCTGAGATAAAATTAGAATTTTTGGATGATGCACATTGCCCAAATTTCTCTATACATCCTAGTAGCACAACGATGTATAGGGACTTCAAGTAACATTTTTGGTGGGATAACATGAAGCAGGAAATTACTGAGTATGTGTCCAGATGTTTGGTTTGTCAACAAGTGAAAGCTGTGAGGTAGCATCCCAAAAGAGTCCTCTAACCTATTCCTATTTCTATGTAGAAATGGGATGAAATTACTATGGAATTTGTCATGGGACTACCCCAAACTCCTAGAAAGAATGATTAAATATGGGTTATCATTGATCGCCTAACCAAATCTTTACATGTCCTTGCTATAAGATAAGACTTTCCTATTGAGGACCTCACAATACTCTATATAAATGAATTTGTAAGACTTAATGGTGTACCTCTATCAATTGTTTCTGATTGAGATCCCAACTTTACATTGAAATTCTAGAAAAGTATTCAGAAGGCTCTTGACACTGATCTTTATTTGAGCACTACCTACCATCCTCAAATTGATGGACAGTCTGAAAGAACAATTCAAACAATGGAAGACATATTGAGGTCATTCTCACTCATCTTTCAAGTTATGTGGGATCGGTGCTTACCTTTGGTATAGTTTTCCTACAACAATAGTTTTCATTAAAGTATTCAAATGGTGTTGTGTGAAGCATTATATGTAAAGAGATTTCATACTCTAACTTATTGGGATGAATTTGTGAAAGGAAACTTGTAGGCCCAGAACTTGTTGAAGAAAAAACAACAAAGTTAAAGGCTATTCAGGCTCACATTAAAGTAGCTCAAAGTAGGCATAAGAGTTATGTTAATTATCGAAGGAAGTATTTGGAATTTTATACTGGAGATCATGTTTTCTTGAAGGTATCTCTGTAACACCCCAAGATTTCATAGTGTGTTACTTCTTCAAAATAAATCAATAACTTTCACTACACGCAACACCGAGTTCAAGTGCACCATGACATACCAAACAAGTCGTTCAAAAGAAGTTATGAATAGTATTAACTGAATTTTGAACTTTATATAATTATTATAATTTTAGAATCCATATTATGAGTTTCTTAGACATAATGTAAGAATAAATTTATTTTTTTTCAGATAAAAGAAGTATTTTTCAAAAATGCACTTTTACCGACTTTTAATGGTGAACCCTTTTTAAATCCAATATTTTAAACTTTTATATATTCAATTTGACTAAATTAATTAATTCTTTAGAATAGGGACATCAAAAATTGATAATGTAACACCCCAAGCTTCCACGGTACGTTTCCCTTAGAATAATGCAATAGCATGTGTTGTACGCAACCTCTAGTTCTAACACACCACAACTAATTAAACTAGTTGTTATGAACAGTAATAACCACTTTTTAAAATTTTATAAATTTTATTTATCAAAATGGAATTCATTTTTGGATTCGGAGTATCGAATTTAGCCTAAGGTGAAATTTTGGTATTTTTCGGATAACTTTTATATTTTGATGAATAGTGAAAATTACTAAATTTTAATTAAAAACAACTTTTTTAATCAAAATAATTAATTGTGATAAATTATAAAATTGAGTGATTTTAAAGTATATTTAGAATATATTTTTACCATTTAATACAATGTTGGTCATTGGACATAATTTCACAATTAAATTGGACATAAACAAGTGTCAATCTTTTGATAGTTATTATATCTTAAAAACACGTTTTTTGTTTTGACAGCGGGAATTAATTTTAAATTAATTTCTGCCACTTCTGTGTTTTGAATTTGGAAAAATGGATTCCATATTTGGAATCAGGATGTCCAAATTTTTTAAATAGGTAACTTTTATTTTTACACATTTTGAATAATTACTTCAGTAAATATTTTATTTACCATGGTTAATGGGTAAATTCGGTAAATAAGGGTAACAAAATAATATTATAATAATACTAAATTACCCTAAAACGTGTCCTAACCTTATTTGTGGACACATATCCGACCATGGTCATCCTTGGGTCGATTTTGGGACCCCATGGATCCACTTATATGTGATAGTGACATTTTATATTAATTAAGTTAAAGTGAATACAAAAATGACATAAGCTTATATCTTTTAGTAAAACAATTTTTACATAGGGTTATATATGTTGGATTTTCGATTATAAATATTAATTAGAAAGATAAAAATATTTCCTACATTATAGTATTTTTTTTATAATTGTTAGACATCAAATAATTTAAATTATTTATGACGCAATAATGATGCAATGTTTACCTCATTAATAAATCATTTAAATAAATAAGATTATAATGAGTAAAATATTATCTAAAACCTGTCCAATTCCTATTGGTTGATTTTATTTAGAATATTATTCATCTTATATTCTACCACAATGATTTTTGTACCATTATAAACCGAATATAATTATATTATAAAATAATATTTTCACTCTTTCCTAAAGAGCCCCTCCTCTCCCCTATAAAAAGAGACCACTTCTATGCAATTCCTCACACCTCTAAAGCCATTTGGCTCATCCAATCTCTACCCAATTACACTCCCTACATACCTATCCTCCCCCTAAAATCATAAACTTAGGCAGAAGACACTTCAAGAAGTCCTTTGGTTCAAACCAAAGGAAGTTACCCAAATTAAATGTAATGGTTTCTCTTAAGTTGTTTTCTTTTATTTTGCTTCTCCAACCCCTAAACTCTTTTTATTTCCTTTCTTTTTTAACAACACCAGTATCCTCAATATACTAGGATGTTGTTATAAGAAGGGTTTGAACTAAACTTACACACACCTTCATCTAATGGATGAAGAACATAATGTTTCTGTAGATGGCAAACTAACGCCTCACGAAACGATGATTGTTTAATTACATCTTACCGCCTCTCATGGTGGCCATTATGATGGAAATGTATTTATATATGATATATATGATATCTAAATCATGAATACCATTCTGGATATGATGAAATATTGACCACATGGACAACGTGTAATTATAAAAAGTCCATTTTGACTCAAGTACCAAATATCGACAAAATAAACGTTATTAACTTAAATGATTACATAATGTTTATAACATGGTAATAATTGATATAGAAGGAATAATAAAATTTAAAAAGGTTATTAAGTAATTATAAACTAACTTTAGTTTATTATTCAGGATATTAAAGAAGTAACGGGTCAATTTGGACATGAGGTAAGGGATTTTCATCTCATTACTTATTCCTGTGAGATTCATGCCATATTGCCACTATTACCTTTTGTGTGGTGTATGTACTGCCCATAATTGTATTCTTTGTGTAATAAAATTTAATTTATGTGTATTTACATATTCCTTTTATGATACCTCTTTCATGGGTTGTATGTTTCGAAATATACCAAATTGGTAAGGGTTTACTTCACAATCTCTTCCTTATCCGAGGTTGTTTATACGTATTTATCTACTGGAACCTCATTATCATCCACATCCATGTTACTTAAAAATGTCTTTCAAAACATTTTTATTATTTAATAAAAAATGGGTTAAGTCATTTATACCCTTATACGTTTTTGAAAGGAATCTTTCCATCGTTTTCCAAACAAGGTACTTTTTGACCTTTTCGACAAATTTAAGATAAGAATGTTTTTTTTAACTTATACAGTGGGTGTGGCTATTTTCCACCGTTATAACATCGTTGAAGCTTCCCTTACAAGATTATAAGAATATTTTCAAATTTAATGTATTATTTTATAGTTATGTTACTTTTAAAATGATTTCAAAAAAAATGAGATATTTCTCTAAAATAGTTTTGATTTCATCTATGTCAACATCCTTTGATGGATTTTAAGCTTATTTGAAGTTGATTTATTATGATACAAAACTCCCATATTGTATTGAAGGTTTTGTGATATGTTTGACTGTGGATGAGTTATTCTTATGTCACTCATGGTTTATGGTTAAAGTATTAACATTTCATAAGTTATTTTTAATCCGAATGTTTATGTTATATTTCAACCTTTTCTTCAGATGAATGTGTTGGACAAGTATGTTCCGGGTTGGGGACCGGTAAAAGTAAGCCCTCCGGGTTGGGGACCGGTAAAATTAAGCCCTCCGGTTTGGTCTCAGGTTATTAGAGGTACCCAGGTTTGGTCTCCGGTTATTAGAGGTACCCCGGTTTGTTCTCCGGTTATTAGAGGAACTCCGGGTTGGTGTCTGGTTATTAGAGGCACTCCGGGTTGGTGTCTGGTTATTAGAGGCACTCTGAGTTGGGTTCCGGTTACAACTAGCCCCTAGGTCTTGGGACGAGGCCTTGACAAAGAAATTAAAGTTTAGAATTATGCATTCCCTTAATATGGAAGTGGTTATTGATATTGCTTGTGATTATTCGACTAGTAGAATATCCATGTGAGTAAGTAAATGGCATCATTTCATTTAATCATTTCCATATTATGCTGAAATTCAAGTTTAAAAGGATTTTGTTTTAGTTATACATTGCCTTAAATGTTTATATATTTTTTTATGAAAGTTTCCGCTTTACTATTATCCTTACTGAGCATATGAGCTCACCCCTTTCAATGTTTTATTTTTTCCCAGGATCCCAAGAAGTGTATTGTGATTCATATGCAAGGTTAAGCCAAGGGAATAATGGTGTTCTCAAAGCACTATCTATGTTGTATTCTATGATTGAAATTGTAATGTAAAGTTCATGTATGTAATCTATTTTCCAAGACTGTTAAACTGATCGGTACTTTGGGACTTGATTCCTTGTAATCATGCCAATGTATTAAAATAATGCACCAACTCTGGGTAACTGGGGTCGGGGCGTTACAATCTCCATGGGGAAGGGTGTTATAAGGTTAGATGAAAAAGGAAAACTAAGCCCTAGGTACATCAGACCCTTTGGGATTCTTGGAAGGGTTGGATTTGTTGCTTATCATTTGTAAATGTTTCTAAATATCTCAAAAGTACACAATGTGTTTCATATATCTCTGTTAAGGAAGTACATGTCTGACCCAACACATGTACTCACCTCTGATGAATAAGATTTGGATATTGACCTTTCTTACTTTGAAGAACCCATACAAATTCTTGATAATAGAGAGCAAGTATTGAGGAATCAAATGACTCGTCTGGTAAAGGTACTCTCGAGAAATCACAAAATGGAAGAAACAACATGGGAACTAGAGGATTCTATGAAGAAGAACTACCCACATCTTTTAGAGAAGGTAACTCCCCTAAAATTTTGAGGATGGAATTTTTGTTGGAGGGAAGAATGTTCCAAGCCAATACTTTACCATATTTTTCTTTTAGAATAAATTTAATTTTTATGATAGCTTGTAATTCATACAACACTAAGTTAGCTTGCATTACATGCAAGACCGAGTTTTATAAACAACAATATATTATTAAAATATTATTATTTAATATAATAAGAATAACCTGATCATTAAATTAGTGGTTATTAATATTATTAACCAAATTATAAAATTTATATATATTCTATATAATTTTAATAGTCATATTATGTGTTTTCTAAACATGATTAAGAACAAATCCAATTTTTTTTCATAAAAGAAGTATTTTTCAAAAATAGTAATTTTACTACCTTTTAATGAAGAATCCATTTTAAATCTAATTTTTGACACTTTTAGAATTTTTATATGAAAAAATAATATTCTTATTTTAATTTGGAATGTTAAAATTATCTTAGGGTAAAGTTTTGGTATTTTTTTGAAAAGTTTCATTTTTTGATGAATAGTGAATAATATTGCGTTGTAATTAAAAACAACCTTTTCGTTTAAATAATTATTATAATTTAATTTAATTTTTAAGGTTTAAATAGATCAATTATACATATATTAATCCAATGTTGGTCATTATAATCATTTTTATATTAAAATTATATCTAAAAACTTATTGAACTTTTGAACGTTTCCTTTTACCCGCTTTCTCGCCACATTTTCATGATTAGTGTTAATCATAATTTACCCACTTTCATGAATTGAATTTGTAAAAATGGAATTACATGGTTTTAATAAGTATTATATTTAGGTTCTAATAGGATAAAATCAATTTTTTAGATATTGTGAATAGTAACTGTAGTAAATTTTTATTTACCACGATTAAGGGTAAATCAAGTAATTAAAGGGAAAAATAATATTATAATATTATAAAATTACCCTGAAACTTGTAAAAATTTTATTTTATAAGTTTTTTTTTGAACAAAATCAACCTTAGTCCAAAATTATAATCTTTTTAAGCCACGTGTGTATGAATATGACATTTATAATATTTTATTTAAAGATAAGTTAAAAATGTCATACTCAAATTTTTTAATAAGTATTACATTTTTAATACATGGTTATAAAGAATATAAATTCGAATATAAATAGTAATTTTAAATATAATAAATTTATATTCATCATTATAATTTATTTTTAATTTTTATAGAAGGGATAATTTAATTAAAGGCTTTTATAATAATGATGTAGTATTTGTTTAATTAATTGAAATATCAAATAAATGATATTAAAAATATTAAAATAAATATAATTTGACATAATTAATGACATAAAAGAATTTTATAGATAACTTAGACATGTAAGTGATATATTATAAGTTTTTTTTTGAAGTTATCATTTTGTTAGGATATTTTTAAAAATACAAATAATGAATAGTATCAAAATTGATATAAATGATACTTTAAAATAAAAAATATTTTATTAAAGGATTTAAAATTCATAAAATCAAAAAATCAGTAAAATAACTTTAATAAGGTTAAATATGTCATCAATTATCCATTTTGGGTTCGTTTGGTATTTTATAGCAACTATATTAACCCGAAACATTATAAAGACAAGTTGTCATGGTAAGAGTTGAAGGGTTTACCTAAGGGTTAAAGCCAAAAGATAATGTTAATATTGTGACCTAAAAATGTCAAAAAATCATTGATTTAGATGATTTAGATCCATAATCATCTTATATTATAAACAACTCACATTTATCTTTTTAAAATCGAATATTAATTTATATTAATTTAATATTTTAAAAGATTCCAAGAGTGCCCCTCCCCTCTCTTATAAAAAGGCACCTCCTCCCTCGCTTACTAACACCACTTTAAACCTTCTTTATCAACCAAACTTGGACCATTTAAATTATAAAATTTCCTATCCACGTCCTAGAGGTGTTTTTATTCTCAAAATACCAACCCTAGTTCCCCTAAGAGGAGATCCAAAGGAGGTTCGCTAAAGAAGAGGTAGTCATCTTTACCGACTCCTTCAAAATTATTTCTTCTTATACTACCTATTAATGAATTGTTTATATTATAAAATAAAAAATTCATTATAATATATATGATGATATGTTATTATGATTATGGAAAAACTATATTCCACATTTTATCCATCCTACAAAAAACAATATCATCATATGTTCGTACGTGCGACTTACCGTCTCCACAATGTGGTGTAATTTGCTTTTCATCACAAATTTATTTGGATGGGTATAATAAGGAATATAATGGATATAAATAATAAATATGACATGATATTGATGTTTATAATCAATACACCATCCAATTCCTTAACACTTTACCATTAAAGGAATGATATCGTCGCTCGTGCATATGTACGGCCTACCGTCTCCACAACGCGATGAGATTAATTCTCAACATTAACCATTAAAGAATAATTATAAAGACAAATATGGTGAGTGAATATAATATCTATGGATTTAATATCATTGTGTATATTAATAAAATATATCCTATGTATAAGAAATAATAATTACAAGACAAAAAAATAAGAAAATGAAGCAGTTAACACTCGAAACAATGGTAATGATGAAATATTATTAATAAAACAATATAAGAAGATCATATATAATTTCATAAATATGGTATAGTTATGGTATAATTTAATAACATTAGTTAACCATTATACAATATTTTAACACACCCTCAACTAATTAAAGGTACAAGGTAAGGGTTAACTTCACAATCTCATTATTATACATGATTGTTTATACATAAGTATTTATTGGGACATATTTATCATCCATGTAAATTTTTCTTAAAAATGTATTTAAAAGTATTCATATTATTCTTCTACAATTTTTTAAGGTCATTTTTACCCATGTTTGACTTTTTATAAAACTGTTTCAAATGAATCATTTTGTCATTTTCCAAATGAGGTACTTTATAACCATTTCAAAAAAATAAGAAAGGAATGTTATTTTTTTTACTTATATTACATTATAAAAGCTTTCTTTACAAGCTTACTAGGTTATTTTCAAAGGAAATTTTTTATTTTATAATTTAATGGATTTTAAATAAATAATTTCAATATAAAAAGAGATATTTCTCTCACAATGTTTTTAATTATTTCATTAGAATACATTCATCATTATCAATATCCTTTGTTGGATTTTATTCTTAATTTAAGTCGGTATCTTAAGATACCATCTACCATATTTTATTGAAAGAGTTTATGATATGTTTGACTGTGGATGAGCTATTGTGATACCATTCATGGTTTATAGTTACTTTACTAACATTTCATATTCTAGTTTTAATACGAATGTTTATGTTGGTTATGTTTCACCCTTTTCATATGAGGAATGTATTGGAATTACTAAGTGATCGGTGGGGCCTACTATAGCACCTTTATGCATCAGTAGGTCTCATGAGAAAAACTAGTTTGGGTATTGGATAACGTCTTACCTGTTTATGTATGGTGTCTTGGGCGAATCTTTAATGATATGTTTATTAATTCCATCATTATGAATTCCCTCATTATGAGATTAGTTGTTGATATTCCATGTGATTATTTGACTAGTAAAATATCCATGGTTATGTATATTTCTCATGTGGATGTTTATATGATGTTATTTGATCAGCTTATATCCCTTCCATATTATTCTCAAGATTATGTTTTAATGGAATGTGTTTTTATTTATTCACCTTGCCTTATTGTTTATGTTTATTTATGATAGCTTCTGTTATATTATAACCCTTACTAAGCATCTGAGCTCACCCCTTTCCTATGTTTCATTTTCCCCAGGATGCAAATATGTATATTATGACTTAATTGTAGGGATAATAAAGGATAGTAATAGTGTTTTCAATGGATTTAATCTATTGATCTTCATTTATAGATGTAATGTAAAACTTATTTATGCAATATGGCTTCCAAAACTACTAAATTAATCAGTCATTAGGGATTAAAATTTTATATCTATGCTAATGTAATAAAGTAAGGCACCAACTCTGAGCTATTGGGGTTGGGGTCATTATAGAATATACCCATCACATTTAACCCATCAAAAATACCATTTTTTTAATAGTTAATTCTCAAACATGTATGAAAATTAAGTTATAGTAATCTAAAAAATTAAGTCCAGATTTCATAGATTTTAAGTAAATCTAAAAATTTTAGCATTTGAACACACAAAAACTACCCCTAAATTCATGCCATATAAATTTAAATTTAAATCTTAATAATAATAATTTCAAACATAAATTTATCAAACTTATTAAAATATAGGGGCTTAGTAAAGATATCAACAAGTTGATTTTCTATTAAAATAAATTCCAGACTTATATTTCCTTTTTGAACATGATCTCTAAGAAAGTGAAACATAACATCAATATTCTTAGTCCTAGAGTTTTTTAAGGGATTTTTAGAAATATAATAGTAATATTATTTTCACATATAGTATAAATATTATAGAATATAAAACCAAAATTAGAAATTGTTTTCCTAATCGATAAAGATTGAGAACAACATGATGTATCAGTTATATATTCAGATTTGGCAGTTGAAAGAGAAACAAAATTTTGTTAAATTGAATCCCATGAAACTAAATATTTACCAAGTAAATAGAACATAGTTAAAGTGATCTTATTATCAATCTTTCATCTTCCAAAATCAGAATTCAAATAACTTATCAAATCAAAGTTAGTTTATGCAGGGGAAAAAACCAAGATTCAAAGAACCTTTAACATATCTAATAATCCTCTTAACAAATTTAATGTGAATTTCCTTAGGTTCACTTTGATATATAGGACACATGAAAACTAAAAATATTAAATTTTTTCTAGAATCAGTTAAATATAATAAAATTCCAATCATTCCTCTTTAAATTTTAAAATCAACATATTATCCATATTTATCTAAATCTAACTTACATGTAGTAAACATGGGAGTATTTTTACTTTTATAAGAATCTAAACAAAATATATTAACTAATTATATAGAATAGTAGGATTGATTTAGAAAAATGCCATCATTTAATTACGAAATTTGTAAACCAAGAGAGAATTTCAGTTCCCCCATAATACTTAGATCAACTAGAAGTCATCAATTCTGAAAATTCCTTACAAAGATGTTCAAAATCAACATAAATTTGTATAAAAAAATAAATTAGGATCAACCATTCCTTTCTCAAAATTATTTTTCAAAATAAAATTATTTAACTTTTCATACCAATATTGAGGAGATTGTCTCAAACCATATAAATCATTAGATAGTTTAAAAACATGACCCGGATTATTTTTATTTTTAAAACAAGGGGGTTGTCGAAAATATAATTCTTCAAAAATATAACTATTTTGAAAAGAAGTTTTGAAATACATTTTAAGTAATTTGAATGCATGAAAATTATAAAAAACCAATAATATCTTAATTACTTTTAATGTAGTAGAAGGTGAAAAAAATTCTTCAAAATCAGTGCCTTCCTCTTACAAGCATCCCTATGTAACTAATCTAGATTTATTATCAACTATATTTCTAGATTTATCGAGCTTATTTCTAAAGATCCATTTTGATCCAATAATATGAGAATCATTTGGTGGAACAACTAAAGTCCACACACTATTCCTTGTAAACTAATTTAATTCATCTTTCATATAAAATATACAATTAGCATCACCTAAAGCTTCGTTAATATTATTTGAAAAAAATCAGAAATAATAACATGATAAGTAAAAAAATTCATAACAAATTTTATAGTTTAAACTTTTAATTCAACATTACAAATTAAATTATCTTTCAGATGATCTCTATGAGTATTCCAAGATTTTTCATGAATTGGTTCAGATTAAGAAGAAATATTCTCCCCCTCAAAATGTACATATTTATCTTGAGGCACTTCTTCTTCAAAATTAAAGTCTCTAATTTCTTCCTAATGTTGATCAATATCATAATCTTTTTTATTCAATGACTTTTCATTAAACATTACATGGATTTATTCTTAAATAACCATGGTTATTTTATTATACACTCTATATTCCTTACTATTATTTGAATATCATAAGAAAATTCATTCATCATATTTTTTATCAAATTTATCTAAATTATCCTTTGTATTTAGAATAAAAACTTTGCAACCAAACACTCTAAAATAGCCAATATTAGGTTGTATTCCCTTCCAAAGCTCATAAGGTGTTTTTTTCAACAAGGGTCTTAAGATAATTTTATTAGTAACATAACAATAAGTATTCACAGCTTCTTCCAAGAAATATTTAGATAAGCTATACTCATTTAACATCTCCTTTAAATTTTCTAAATTGTTTTATTTTTCCTCTCTACTACACCATTTTGGTGTGGTGTTCTAGGGGATGAAATTTTTTGAAACTACCCATTTTCTTCAAAAAACTGGGTAAATTCTAGATTCTCGAATTCACCACCATGATCAATTGTAATTGAATTAATTAAGTAACCTTTCTAATTTTGAACAAGATTACAAAAACTAATCAACATAGATAAAGTTTCAGATTAAATAGGATGAAAGTAAACCCATGTGTATCTTATAAAGTCATTTATAATAACCAAAAAATATCTTTTACTACCAGGTTTAATAGGACTAAATAAATCTAAATAATTGAGATAAATATGCCTTACAGTTTGTACTTCTTTAACTGACTTAAAACTACTTTTTTATTGATTACCTTTCAAGAAAGAGTCACATAAAAAGGTGTTATCCTCTTTCAATTTTGGTAATTGAAAAATAGTTTAGTTCTTAGAAAAATTGTGAGTTAACCTAAAATTAGCATATCCCAACCTCCTATGCCATAAAATATTATCAGATTGTTAAATAATTAAACATTTGAAATTTTAATTATTTAATTTAGTAAAATTATTTTAATAAATATTAGCTTATCTATTTTCATAGAAAAAACACATTTATCCTTGAAAACAATACATTTATCATTTTTTCAATTTAACAAAAATTCCATAATCACATAGCTGAGAAATGCATATTAAATTATGTTTTAAACCTTCATCAAATAAAACCTTATAAATAATAACATAATTTGAAATTAGAACCTCACCAAAACCTTTTACCTTTCATTTTGAATTATCACCAAATTTAACATTACCTCCATCACATTTATTATATGATAGAAAATTTTAAACATAACCAGTCACATGTCTTGAGAAACCACTACCCATGTACCAAATATTCTTTTTGACGCTCTCAAAACATATTTCCAACAAAAATTGATTTAATAAAGCTTTGGTACCCATACAAATTTGGGTCTTGTGGGATTAATATATGAATTTCTGGGAACCCAAACCGATTTCAAACACTTGTTTATAGGAAATATATAATAAAATTATATAGAAATAAAATCCTTAGAATGTCCAAGAGATTATAAAAATATCAAAGAACACTAATTAGCATAATCACCTTTCATATGATATTCAAAATATGTAGTAGTATATGTGCTTCCATTAGTTCTTTTAACAATGAAATTATTACACGTTTTATGTAAATTATTATCATAACTGTAATAGCCCCAGATTTTATGAGAAATATTATTTTTAATTACTTTTATGTCTTGTGTTGTATGCTACACTAAGATTAGCTTGTACTATACTCAACACCATATTAGCTTGTAGTATACGCAACACTATTCTTGGCTAGTGTTACACACAATTTCTAGTTCGTTTTGTGGAAATTATTGTACACAACATTAAGTATAGATTTTGTTTCATATATAAATGAAATAGGCTTTGATTCTTTTATACGCAACAACAAAGGAGTCGTGCACTACAAGCAACCCGGACTTGGCTTGAATTACACGCAATCGCGACCTTCCTCGATAGCGTGTGTTGTACGCAATACCGAGTTTTACTAAACAACGATATATTATTATAATATTGTTATAAACTAGCCGTTATGAATAGTATTAACTAAATTTTGAATTTTATTACATTATTATTCATCTTACACATTCTCTAGAACATGGTATAAGAACAAAATAAATTTTTCGGGTAAAATAAGTATTTTTCAAAAAATGCAGTTTTGCTGCCTTTTGATGGCGCACCCACTTTAAATTTAGTTTTTGAAAAGTTTATAAGTTCAATTTGACAAAATTTAACTTTTCTTTAGAATCATGATATAAAAATTTACTTTGGATAAATTTTTCATATTATTCTGATAACTTTCATATTTTAATGAATAGTAAAAACACGCTATATTTTAATTAAAAACAACTTTTTTCATCGCAATACATTATATGGTTAAATTAGAATATTTAATGTTTTTAAAGTGTAAATAGAATATATTTTTACCATTTTATCCAATATTAGTCAATGTAATTAATATCACTTTAAGATTGAACATAAACGAGTGTCAATCTTTTGACATATATTGTTTCTTAAAAACACGCTATTTGTTTTGACAGTGGGATTTAATTATAAAATTAATTAATGCAACTTCTATGTTATAAATTTGGTAAAATAGACTTCAATATTTAATTCGGAATATCAAATATAGCTTAGGGTAAAATTTTGGCATTGTTCTGAAAAACATCAATTTTTGATGAATAGTGAAACTACTAAGTGGTAGTTAAAAAACTGAATTTTTCATAAAACTTAATTTTACCGCATCTGTGAATGGAATTTCGAAAATATGAGAGACACGGTTGATATCAGTAAGTAAAATGTGGTTCAATGAGATGAAAATAATTTTTGGTGAATAGTAACTTTTTACTTTTATTTACCGCGGTTAATAGTAAATAGGGTAATTAAATGTAAAAATGATATTACTATTACCCCAACACATGTCCTAATTCTATTGGACAAGTGTAATTCGACCAAAAACAACCTTAGGAATAAAATATGGCCATTTAGGCCCACTTGGATTAGATTAGGACATTTATTATTATTTAATTCAAAGAAGAGTTAAAAGAGTTAAAATCAAAGTTTATTTACTAAAACATTTTTAATATAAGGTTATACATAATATAATTTAGATTGTAAATATTAATTAGAAAGATAAAATGATTTCCTACATAATGATATTTTATTTATAATTTTTAGACAATAAATAATTTAATTAATTTATGACACAATGATGATGCAGTAATTACCATAATAGTGAAAAATTAAAATAATTGATATTATAAATACCCAAATAAATATTATTTGAGACTTTTTATGACTTAAACTAATTTAATAGGTTAATATGACATGTTATTGGTGATTTAAGTAACTTGGTTCGAACTTATCATTCTGTTATAAATTTCATAAAAATCATGTACCAAATAGTGTCAAAATTGACATAAATTAGTTTTTAAAACAAATATTATATTATTAATTGTTATTTAATTCCTAAAAATCTAATGTTCGGACAAATGACTTAGATAAGGATATATATATTAATAATAAACAACTTGGGGTTCGTTTGGCTTGTTATGGTAAGTTTATTAACCTTATAGTATAAGAACACAAGAAGACACAGTAAAAGTAAAATTATTTAACTTAATGTTAAATCTAAATGATAAGGTTAAAATAGGAACCTAACTTGTCTAAATTCTATTGGATGAGATTATTTCGACCCATCCCCACCTTATCTTCTAAATAAATCAATTTGGAGCTATTTAAAACCGAATTGGATTTTATAATAAAATAATAGTTTTAGTTATTCCAAAGGTGCCCCTCTCCTCCCTTATAAAAGGGCACCTCCTCCCTCTCTTCCTCACACCTCTCAAGCCATTTGTCTCGTCCAAACTCTGCCCAATTAGGATCCCTACATCCCTCTCCTCCTACTAAAATCCTTACTTTAGGCATAAGGAACTTCAAGGAGTCCTTTTGGTTCAAACCAAAGGAAGTTACCAAATTAAAGGTAACATTTTCCCTAAAATTGTTTTCTTTTATTTTACTTCTCCAACCTCTAAACTATTTTTATTTACTTTCTTTTGTAACAACACCAGTATCCTCAATATACTATGATGTTGTTATGAGAAGGATTCTAACTACACTTACACACACCTCCATCTAATGGATGAAGAACATAAAGTTTCTGTGATGGCAAACTAACGCCTCACGAAACGATGATTGTTCGATTTTCTCCTACCACCTCTCATGGTGGCCATTATGATAGCACTGTATTTATATATAATATATATATTATGATTTCCTTAAGCTTCTTTACTTCCCAATTATAATATGCCTTTATGGTTTCCATAGTCGGTAAATACGATAATCTCATTTGAGGAAGTGCGGACTACCGCCCCCTCAAAGTGATGTGATTCGTTAATACCTTATGTGGGATGTATAAAGGATGTGGTTAGTAATATTATATATGATATTATACTGTAATTATAATATACCTATGTATAATTATGTTTTAATTCCATTAAAATAATAAATAGAAATGAAAGTAGCGTTCATGCGTACGTACGGCTTACCATCTCCATGAACGGTGCGTTTCATTTCTTACCTCCATATATTATGTACTATTATAAATGTTTGTATATGCTGGATATATAATGAATATATATGATATATAAATCATGATTTACATTTTGTAAGTAAGTAAATCATAATATAATTAATAATAAAATCAAGAACAATGAGTCCAAACACGTACGATAAATAAGACGATTTTACCCAAAACATTGCTTTAACATGAGATTTACAAAAGAACGGGTAATATAAAGTCATAATTGAACCATATATTATATAATAACAATGAATATGATTCTTTAATAAGTCAATGACATTATTTAAATCATTATACAGGAGGTTCGGATCCATACGAAGCATATCAGACCTAAGGTAAGGGATAACTTTTCCAATCTCGTTCTTATCCGAGATTGTTTATTCGTAAGTATTTACTGGGGGTTATGTTTATTATCCATTTCCATATGTTCTCAAAATGTTTTCATAAGATGTTTACTTTCCTTCCATGTATGTTTAAAGTATTTTTACCCTTTTCTTACTTTTACCACATCGTATGGAAGGAATCATTCTTTTGTTTACCATATGAAGTACTTTTTGACTTTTCCGAAAAAAGTACGAGAAGATTGTTATTTTTAACTTATACGGCACGAACGGATTTTTACGGTTTTATAAAGCCTTATTTTTATAAAGCTTCCTCAAAAAGATTTCATGACTTTTTACAACAAAATAAAATTTCATGACATCTTGTAAAAAGAAAATGATTTTAAAGAAGAAAGGATATTTTCCTCAAGAATTCATTTCAAGTGTTTTATCAAAACCATTTTCTATCTAAGATGAAAATATTTAATAAGTGTATGTTTCAAGTATAATGCCTTTATGATTTACATTGTTTCACTTTTCTTATTATGAAATGATATCCATTTCTTTTATATGGATTCTGTGATGATGTGATGATGTTTATGAAACCCATTTTATTTATTGGGTCATTATGAATGATGTATGTTTATGTTGTGGCACAAGTAAGAATGATTTCATTATGAGATTGGTGGGACCTATATCTCCCTCCAATGCATTGGGTAAAGATTTATATCTCATGATATAGACATGGCTGGAACAGAAGGTTATTTTGGTTCAGTAATACAGGACTGGAATGAGTAGTGAACTCGATTCAGAAAGGGACTTTTTCCACTAAGATGGTCTTGGCAGAAATGCCTTGGCTAATATGGAAATCATACCATGTGCTTAATGGTTGCCACAATTTCATGTTTTATTCCCATGCTATTTTATCATGCTTAATGTTTCCTTATGTTCTATGCCTTACGTACTTCCATGTTTTATGTCATTGCTCAAGCTTTTGATGTTTAAACATTATGTTCATGTTTTTAAGTTCAAATGTATATGATTTGTTTTATTTTATCCATGCTTACCCTTAATGAGCATTTGAGATCACCCTTTATATGTTTTCTTTTCCCCAGGATATAAAGAAAGGTTTTAGGTAAGAAAAAAAAAGGGAAGATCTTTATGGGAGATGTTGAAGATCTTTCACCACGATTAGAAGATTATGTTCCAAGTTTCCAAAGACACTAAACTATTACGATCCTTGTGTGTGTGTTTTTGTTATGTACTAAGTATTCCGCAAATGTAATGTAATAACCATGTACGTCAGGCTTCGGGTCTCTACAGTTGGTATCAGAGGAAAGGTTTAGTCAACCTTTGGAAACTAGGATGCGAAAACGTTAGTGAGATCCCTAGAGATATTTCTAAGGTATGTCTAGGGATGTCCCTAAGGATAAGTATACGTATAGGATATAGTCCTAGAACTACGGTAACGATCTTTGAATTTAACCTAAGATGTTAGATATTGAGGGTACTCCCCCTTTACTATGTTGTTTTCCCTAGCATGATTTTTTCCTCTCACACTATTCTTTTTGGGTTTTAGAAAATGGCTGGAAAGAGGAAGATTCATGATAATGGAGGATATGATGGACAATGGAATGATGTTCTTCATGGACAACCAAATGAAATGGGATTCGGAAGTCCAAACATTGTTATTATGCCTAATCAGCAATCTCATAATATGATCAATAATCTCAACTTTGGTAAGTTTCCCGACTCTGATAATAAGAGAAAGATGGAGTTTCATGATGATCATAGAGGGAAGAAAGTTCAATTTCCCTCATGTAAATCATGTGGTAAGAGGAATCAGGGAGACTGTTTCAAAGAAACTGGAAGATGCTTTGGGTGCGGAAAAGAAGGACACAAAGCAAGTAATTGTAAAGGAAAAGGTTCAGTTAACACCAGGGATGAGGATAATGGTATTGCTACGACATCAACAATGGTTAAATGTTTTAAATGTGGAATGTACGGGCATTATTCAAACCAATGCCCTAAGGGAAAGTCTCATGAAGAGAATCAGTATGGTCGTATGGGTAGTATTTATGTTGATGATAATGAAGAGACTACAAATGATATGTGAGATGAAATAATTGTTGAAGCTCGATCAATGGTTTAAGAATGTAGTGGAATGATTACTTATTTATCATGTGTAATGTTGTATAAGTAATCTCATGGTACTATGGAATAAAGAGACATCTAAGGATTGTTACACTATTGTCTTTCCTTGAGTTTTGAAAGTGTATGATTAATGGTACCAGTATCCATGAAAGGTTATTCAGATATTTATGGAATGTAAATGATATGTGCATAATGAAGGGATAAGAAGAAAATTAAATGTTTGATAGTATTCATGAGATCATGACTGATATAAGGAGAAGGTAATATCATGGTTTGAGTCTATAGAATTCTTGGATTTTGCTATGAGGAAAGAGTTAACTTTTGACAGCATTCATGTATTCACTAAGTTTTAATGGGTATTCACTTTTCAAGAGAATACATGATTAAGGTATTCACGTGATTTGAATGTGACCAACAAGATATATGGGGGATAAATGATGGTATTCACATGCTTGGTTGATGACATTTCAATTAATCTTTTTCTTTATACTATGAGCTTGGACCGAAGTATTTTAGATAAGCCTAAAGATTGGAATGGATTATGTTGGACATAAGTTAGGATAGAACTTTTTTCGATATTATTCATGAGATGTTATAGTAATATAGCTTTAGAAAAAGGACAACCTGCAGGACGGGCGACAGCCCATCGCGTCGGACAAGGCTGTGGGAATCGAACCCACAACCGAAGTGCGACTGGCCTTTATCACCTACCACTGGCCTACAGGAAGTCCCTGGTTAGTAGAAACTAGTTTTATGTTATTAAGCGGTATGATATATGAAGTATAAGTTCATTTTTGGAACCATATACAATTAATCTAACCATAAGATGGACTTATAACTTTTGCTAACCTATTGTTTGAAAGAGATGGAATGACCCATCATTCTATCACATGATCTGCTAGCACATCAAGAATAACAAATTCAACTTCATTTCTTTTAGGGACGAAGTGGAAATTGTTCAATTCATGAACAACAGTGAGATTGTACCAAAATCATGTAGTATTTCTTTTAATTCATCAACTTTAGGGAAATGATCTTGAAAACCAAAAATGTTGTCCTAGTTCCCTTATACCCGATGAATCAGATGGTACCTTAGATCATCACAAATTTATGGCTTTGTGATTGCTGGCTTTTCCATAGCCATGTTCTCTACCACTCTCCATCAGAACATGACGGTTATATTTCTCTTCCATATCCATATTTTCACCTATGTTCTTCTATATGGAAACCCAGTGATGAGTTAATTTGGGTAATCGTTACATTTCATACTTTAGTTTTTAAAATTAAGTTGTAGTATTCCTTTTTATGATGTGGGTTTCTATAAATAGTAAACGATTTATAACCCCGATGAATTTCAAGGGCGAAATTCATTTTAAGGGGGGTAGAATGTAACAGCCCGAGATTTTATGAGAAATATTATTTTTAATTACTTTGATGTCTTGTGTTGTATGCTACACTAAGATTAGCTTGTACTATACTCAACACCATATTAGCTTATAGTATACGCAACACTATTCTTGGCTAGTGTTACACACAATTTCTAGTTTGTTTTGTGGAAATTATTGTATGAAACATTAAGTATAGATTTTGTTTAATATATAAATGAAATAGGCTTTGATTCTGTTATACGCAACAACAAAGGAGTCGTGCACTACAAGCAACCCAGACTTGGCTTGCATTACAGGCAATCGCGACCTTCCTCGATAGCGTGTGTTGTACGCAATACCGAGTTTTACTAAACAACGATATATTATTATAATATTGTTATGAACTAGCCGTTATGAATAGTATTAACTAAATTTTTAATTTTATAACATTATTATCATCTTACACATTCTCTAGAACATGGTATAAGAACAAAATAAATTTTTCGGGTAAAATAAGTATTTTTCAAAAAATGCAGTTTTGCCGCCTTTTGATGGCGCACCCAATTTAAATTTAGTTTTTGACAAGTTTATAAGTTCAATTTGACAAAATTTAATTGTTCTTTAGAATCATGATATAAAAATTTACTTTGGATAAATTTTTCATATTATTCTGATAACTTTCATATTTTAATGAATAGTAAAAACACGCTATATTTTAATTAAAAACAACTTTTTTCATCGCAATACATTATATGGTTAAATTAGAATATTTAATGTTTTTAAAGTGTAAATATAATATATTTTTACCATTTTATCCAATAGTAGTCAATGTAATTAATATCACTTTAAGATTGAACATAAACGAGTGTCAATCTTTTGATATATATTGTTTCTTAAAAACACGCTATTTGTTTTGACAGCGGGATTTAATTATAAAATTAATTAATGCAACTTCTATGTTATAAATTTGGTAAAATAGACTTCATTTTTGAATTCGGAATATCAAATATATCTTAGGGTAAAATTTTGGCATTGTTCTGAAAAACTTCAATTTTTTATGAATAGTGAAACTACTAAGTGGTAGTTAAAAAACTGAATTTTTCATAAAACTTAATTTTACCGCTTCTTTGAATGGAATTTCGAAAATCCGAGAGACACGGTTGATATCAGTAAGTAAAATGTGGTTCAATGAGATGAAAATAATTTTTGGTGAATAGTAACTTTTTACTTTTATTTACCGCGGTTAATAGTAAATAGGGTAATTAAAGGTAAAAATGATATTACTATTACCCTAAAACATGTCCTAATTCTATTGGACAAGTGTAATTCGACCAAAAACAACCTTAGGAATAAAATATGGCCATTTAGGCCCACTTGGATTAGATTAGGACATTTATTATTATTTAATTCAAAGAAGAGTTAAAAGAGTTAAAATCAAAGTTTATTTACTAAAACATTTTTAATATAGGGTTATACATAATATAATTTCGATTGTAAATATTAATTAGAAATATAAAAAGATTTCCTACATAATGATATTTTATTTATAATTTTTAGACAATAAATAATTTAATTAATTTATGACACAATGATGATACAGTAATTACCATAATAGTGAAAAATTAAAATAATTGATATTATAAATACCCAAATAAATATTATTTGAGACTTTTTATGACTTACACTAATTTTCTAGGTTAATATGACATGTTATTTGTAATTTCAGTAACTTGGTTAGAACTTATCATTCTGTTATAAATTTCATAAAAATCATGTACCAAATAGTGTCAAAATTGACATAAATTAGTTTTTAAAACAAATATTATATTATTAATTGTTATTTAATTCCTAAAAATCTAAGGTTCGGCCAACTGACTTAGATAAGGATATATATATTAATAATAATAAACTTGGGGTTCGTTTGGCTTGTTATGGTAAGTTTATTAACCTTATAGTATAAGAACACAAGAAGACACGGTAAAAGTAAAATTATTTAACTTAATGTTAAATCTAAATGATAAGGTTAAAATAGGAACCTAAACTTGTCTAAATTCTATTGGATGAGAGGATTTCGACCCATCCCCACCTTATCTTCTAAATAAATCAATTTGTAGCTATTTAAAACCGAATTGGATTTTATAATAAAATAATAGTTTTAGTTATTCCAAAGGTTCCCCTCTCCTCCCTTATAAAAGGGCACCTCCTCCCTCTCTTCCTCACACCTCTCAAGACATTTGGCTCGTCCAACCTCTGCCCAATTAGGCTCCATACATCCCTATACTCCTCCTAAAAGCCTTACTTTAGGCAGAAGGAACTTCAAGGAGTTCTTTTGGTTCAAACCAAAGGAAGTTACCAAATTAAAGATAACATTTTCCCTAAAATTGTTTTCTTTTATTTTACTTCTCCAACCTCTAAACTATTTTTATTTACTTTCTTTTGTAACAACACCAGTATCCTCAATATACTAGGATGTTTTTATGAGAAGGATTCGAACTACACTTACACACACCTCCATCTAATGGATGAAGAACATAAAGTTTCTGTGATGGCAAACTAACGCCTCACGAAACGATGATTGTTCGATTTTCTCCTACCACCTCTCATGGTGGCCATTATGATGGCACTGTATGTATATATAATATATATATTATTATTTCCTTAAGTTTTTTTAATTCCCAATTATAATATGCCTTTATGGTTTCCATAGTCGGTAAATACGATAATCTCATTTGAGGAAGTGCGGACTACCGCCCCCTCAAAGTGATGTGATTCGTTAATACCTTATGTGGGATGTATAAAGGATGTGGTTAGTAATATTATATATGATATTATACTGTAATTATAATATACCTATGTATCATTATGTTTTAATTCCATTAAAATAAGAAATAGAAATGAAAGTAGCGTTCATGCGTACGTACGACTTACCGTCTCCATGAACGGTGCGTTTCATTTCTTACCTCCATATATTATGTACTATTATAAATGTTTGTATATGCTAGATATATAATGAATATATATGATATATAAATCATGATTTACATTTTGGAAGTAATTAAATCATGATATAAGTAATAATAACATCAAGAACAACGAGTCCAAACACGTACGATAAATAAGACGATTTTACCCAAAACATTGCTTTAACATGAGATTTACAAAAGAATGGGTAATATAAAGTCATAAGTGAACCATATATTATATAATAACAATGAATATGATTCTTTAATAAGTCAATGACATTATTTAAATCATTATACAGGAGGTTCGGATCCATTCGAAGCATATCGGACCTAAGGTAAGGGATAACTTTTCCAATCTCGTTCTTATCCGAGATTGTTTATTCGTAAGTATTTACTGGGGGTTATGTTTATTATCCATGTCCATATGTTCTCAAAATGTTTTCATAAGATTTTTACTTTTCTTACATGTATTTTTAAAGATATTTTTACCCTTTTCTTACTTTTACCACATCGTATGGAAGGAATCATTCTTTTGTTTACCATACGAAGTACTTTTTGACTTTTCCGACAAAAGTACGAGAAGATTGTTATTTTTAACTTATACGGCACGAACGGATTTTTACGGTTTTATAAAGCCTTATTTTTATAAAGCTTCCTCAATAATATTTCATGACTGTTTACAACAAAATCTCTTTCTTTTAAAATTTCATGACATCTTGTAAAAAGAAAATGATTTTAAAGAAGAAAGGATATTTTCCTCAAGAATTCATTTCAAGTGTTTTATCGAAACCATTTTCTATCTAAGATGAAAATATTTCATAAGTGTATGTTTCAAGTATAATTCCTTTATGATTTACATTGTTTCACTTTTCTTATTATGAAATGATATCCATTTCTTTTATATGGATTATGTGATGATGTGATGATGTTTATGAAACCCATTTTATTTATTGGGTCATTATGAATGATGTATGTTTATGTTGTGGCACAAGTAAGAATGATTTCATCATGAGATGGGTGGGACCTATATCTCCCTCCAATGCATTGGGTAAATATTTATATCTCATGAGATAGACATGGCTAGAACGGAAGGTTATTTCGGTTCAGTAATACAGGACTGGAACGAGTAGTGAACTCGATTCAGAAAGGGACTTTGTCCACTAAGATGGTCTTGGCAGAAATGCCTTGGATAATATGGAAATCATACCATGTGCTTAATGGTTGCCACAATTTCATGTTTTATTCCCATGCTATTTTATCATGCTTAATGTTTCCTTATGTTCTATGCCTTACGTACTTCCATGTTTTATGTCATTGCTCAAGCTTTTGATGTTTAAACATTATGTTCATGTTTTTAAGTTCAAATGTATATGATTTGTTTTATTTTATCCATGATTACCCTTACTGAGCATTTGAGCTCACCCTTTATATGTTTTCTTTTCCCCAGGATATAAAGAAAGGTTTTAGGTAAGAAAAAAAAAGGGAAGATCTTTATGGGAGATGTTGAAGATCTTTCACCACGATTAGAAGATTATGTTCCAAGTTTGCAAAGACACTAAACTATTACGATCCTTGTGTGTGTGTTTTTGTTATGTACTAAGTATTCCTCAAATGTAATGTAATAACCATGTACGTCAAGCTTCGGGTCTCTACAATAACCAAAACCAGTTATCATTTTGTTTATTTTTTTTAAAACTCATCATTTTATCAAAGTTGTATCTACCTTGAATAAAAATGGAAAAGTTTGATTTTAAACATTGAACTTCATTTTTAATTTGTTCAATCTTCATAAGAATAACATCAAAATTCCTTATTTCAGCTTCATGAAACTTGGACATGAAATAAACCTCTATTTTTATTTTATAATTTTTATCAAGTGAATTTTGATTATTTAATTTTGCAATTTTTAGATCAGAATGAGAAGAATTTTTATCATCTTGGACAAATTTCTTTATATTTTCACTATCCTTAAGAATGTCCTTATGTTGTATCTTAAGGTTCTTATATAAACTAATAGCATTTTCAAATTTATTCTCAATTCTATCAACTCTTTAATAATTCCTCAATAGTGAGTTTTTCAGATTTAGATTTAAAAGATGAATAATAAGTTGAGTCACCTACCTGATTTGAAGAAACCATTAAACATAAGTTTGCAACATATTTTTTATAACCGGATTTTTCTACAGTACTTGAATCCTCTATACAACTCAATAATGTTGTCATTTATTTCTTTTATTTCTTGTATTTCTTCCTTTTATTATTACTCTTCTTTAGTCTTTGTTAATCGGGCTTTATATTCCCCCTTTTTCTGCACTCATAAAAAATTACATTTTGACCATTGTTAAAAATGAATTTACATTTATTATTATCCTTAAATTCATCCTTAGGATAGTCTTTCTGAGATCTCCTTGAGTATCCTTTCTTCCTTCTATATACACTTTTTATAAAATAAGTTGTATCATTCCTATCACTAATCTGTAACTCAGAATCATAAGAGTAAGAAAATACATTTGATTTAAAAGTAGTTCCCTTTTTCTTTGAATTGAATTATTCACCAAGATTTTTAATCTATAACTCATATTGTAATAATGATCCAATAATCTCATCAAGAGTGTATTCCTTGAAATTCTTACTTTCGCCTATAGCTACCTTCTTAGCATGCAGCTTCTTAGGAAGTGCTCTAAGTACTCTTTCAACAAGAACAAGATTATCTATATTCTCTCCTAAAGAACTCATACCGTTTAAAATACTAGTGAATCCATGGAAAATTTTATTTACAATTTCATCTTTACCCATTTTAAATTCTTGATATTCACCTCTTAATAATCCCTACTTAGTTCTAATAAGTTTATTCGAACCAAGATTTGTAACTTACAGAATTTTCTAAATGTCATGATCAGTTTTTCATGCTGAAACATTATTGTACACATTCCTATTTATTTCATAGTATAAAATATTCATCACATTTAAATTCGGAACATAATTTACTACATCATTACTAGCTAATGATTTAGATTCACCTTCAGGCACCTTGCATGGATTTTCCATAATTATCCAATGGTCAATACTAAGTTGCTTTAAGAAAGTGTTCATTTGGGATTGATAATAGACATAATAAATACCATCAAAATGAGGTGGTTTTTGAGGTATCAATCCATCATTTGAGCTTTTCCTTCCCATATTTAGCAAATATTTCCCCCTTGATGTTTAAGTCAGGAAATGGTTAGCACAAATAAAGAATATAGAGAGAGATAAATCTAGGGGTAAACCTCTAATACCGATTGTTAGTTCAGAGTTAAGATGGTAAAAATAGAAAAGAGGGAGGTGAATTAGCCTTTTAAAAATGAAATAATGATATTAAATGATATATCATAGTTATTAAAGTTAATTTAGTAGAAGAAAAAAAGAACACAAGATATTTTTACAGTGGTTTAGATCTAAATGATCATACTCCACTCTTCACCCCTCTCATGAACTGAGAGTAATATAACCCACTATAACCAATATAATGTAATCTTACAATGACTTTTTCCCCCTAGAGTCACAACATAATTATAAATCCTTTTACACATATAGGCACAACTCAATGCCTGAATTTTGTTTGGGAGTCACAACCTAGTTACCTACCTTTTAATGGGTATTATAACCCTTTGTAATTAAGCACACAGAAAAATAATAGAAAGAAGTAAATCCATAGAATCTTATGAAATCTGATATGTTTGAGTGTTAATTCAATAAGAAATTATCCATTATTAAAGGATTAAACTATTTTAGTGTGCTTGGGAGCAGTAATTGATCACTAGAAAAATACAGCACTTGTACAGTTCAATAATATCCTCATCATTTGTATCGTGCACTGGTTCTATCAACTCTATATATAATAGAGCTTCTTTTTTCACAACTTTAAAATATGAAGATCGTTCAAAGAAATAATCACACATGAATCTTCTATAAAAAAATTTAAAGTTTTACATTCCTATTTCCAAGATGATATTCTAAATGTATGTCATTTATAAACAAAAAACAACATTTATGAAAGTTCACCTCAATATTCTATAAAACAAAGAATACTACATAGTGGAACCCATTATAAAATTTAATATAACATTTAATAATAAGCATTAATATCCTAGAAATACTACCTACTGATATAAGAGACTAATTGTTTATATTTATTTTGGTTTGAATTTAAATATCTCAAATTTTAGGATTTTAGTGTGAATATCCATGCATGCTAGGACCCATGATAATCCCATTTAATTCATCAAAAAACGATTCAAAACATGTTCACATAGATTATAAATAATTAATAATTAATTATATAATAAATAAACTCTAATTATATACATAATAAACTTACATAAAATTGAAATGTCAAGCATTATGCAAAACAGAGCATATTTATAGGTTTTAGAATATCCTATATAAAATCATAAAACCACATAAAAAATCCACATTGGGTATTCAAGTTGGTGAATAATATAGGCTATTCATGTATTGGAATCACATAGAAGAATCATGTAGGGGAATCACTTAAGGGAATCACATATTTGATTCAACATGTAAGTGAATTCATCACATATCCAAAAAACGATATAGTCGAATTCTGAAACTTGTGGATGGCATGACTTATAAAATTTCATACTAAAAAAACACTAAAATGATAGAATTTTTGTAGAGACATTTTTTTCCTTGTAAGACTTTGAAAAATATCTAGAAATGTTTCCAGCGCCGGGCACTGAGACGACACGCGATTCTGAGGCCTAGTGCACACTAAAATAATTTAATAAGTATATTAAACATATTTTATATCACATACACATGGATTCTTAAAGAAAATGTTATATTAACTAAATAGAATCTAGGATCAAAAATAGGAGACCACTGTTGAGTTTGTAATGAAATTTTCTCATGACCTAAAATGGGTCGGCGAGGGACGTTCGGATAAAACGGTTGTTGGTAGGTGCGTTCAATGAATTAATTATTTATTTAATTAATTATTTAATTAATTCATTAAACACCTAAAACCTAACTCCCTCTATAAATTTAATGTTATTTAGGATCACTATAGTTGTTTGCATAACCTTAGGGTCATTGAGAGGATAATTCTTCCACCCTTCCATTAGAGAATCAAGATCAGACGACAACAAGCCTCCGGGTCAAGGTGAATTAAGGTGCAGCGAATGAAACCGACCTTCCTCCTTCATTATAAATCACATTATTTATAAATTAATGATCTTAATTGAGTTAGGAATCTTCATTAATTGATTATTCCCTTATGATTAAATTATTGAGCATGATCATATCTCTTTCTTTGATTTTTGTTCAAATTGAGCAATTGCATGAGCCCATGTATCGGTTTAAATTGTTTATTCGATTTATGCTAGGTTTCTCATGCTGAATATCCCAATATATATTCCTTGGACAATAAATCTTGGAAAACAATTTTTTCACATTTTTTTGTTCTTTTCTCCTACTATTCTTTTCGTTCTTCGTCGTAGGCCTATGGGGTCACGGTTCGACATTGCCGAGCGGTGTTGAAGATCAATCAAACCCCCAAATTTGTGTGCGGTGAACAATTTTATAGTCTATGGATGAATGTGGATAAATCATTGTATTTAGGTGATCATTTCATGGATTTAGGATCCTAGAAAATAAAGGCGATGACACGGGAGGTGTGTGAGGTGGTTACAGCATTCAGATAAACCGTCAAAGATATGATTTCCGACCACCAAAGGGCCGAAAACAACGAACAAAGGATTCCCATTTTGATTTTGGATGGTTAAATGGTGTGATTTATAGTAGTTGTCATGGATTTGGAATGAGAAGAGAAAATTTGAATTTCTGTGAAAAAATTGACTACGTGTCGTGTAGTTCAGAAGAAAACACAGTGTATTCCTCAAAAATCCATGGTGCTAGAGTTTCCGTGATATTATAAGAATCACATTCCATGCGGAACCCCCACAAGACATGTGACTTGGTGTTGGTGACCCAGAGTGTACTCTGGGAGTAAATGGGCATGGTCACAACTAGACACATGACCAATGTACATGAACATGACCTGAAGGACATGAAGACAAACTGGTACACGAACATGACTAGGAGGGCACGAGAAAGAACTCGAGTGTCTGTGGCATGAAATGTACTCCCCTTAAATTCCATGTAGGGCTACATGGTCAGAGATCCATATATTGGAGAGGATACAACTAGGATGAAGAGCGGTACCACACACTGTGTGGGTCCCCTACACACCATATCTCTTCCTTTTTTAGGATATTTATACCTCTCTTATCTACTTTGTTTAGACTAGATTTTGGCATGTGAGTATCTTTTATTTAGTTTTTTTCACATAGAATGCGATGGTGGCCTTCATATTGGCTTTCAATATATAATACGAGGTGATTTGAGTGTGATGATTCTTTAAGAGGCACTTGATGACAGTAATGATTGGATGGGATCTCTAGAGTGGAACCCTCCAGCGGAGTCAGGGCATGGGTCCTCTACCACCAGAGTGGAACCCTCCTATGAAGTTAGGGCATGGTTTATCTACCACTAGAGTGGAACCCTCATGGGGAGTCAGGGTATAGGTCCCCTACCACTATAGGGGAACCCTCCTATGGAGTCAGGGCATGGGTCCTCTACCAGCAGAGTGGAACCCTCCTGCAGAGTCAGGGCATGGGTCGTATACCACCAGAGTGGAACCCTCATCTAAAGTTAGGCCATGGGTCATCTACCACTATAGTGGAACCTTTCTATGGAGTTAGAGCATGGGTCCTCTACCACTAATGTAGAACCCTCCTGCAGAGTCAGGGAATGAGTCCTCTACTCATAGTGTGGAACCTTCCTATTGGAGCAAGACATGGGACCTCTATATATCCACTGAGTAGAACCATCTTGTTTTATCAGGGAATGATTCCTATACCTAAAGATTGTGTCCCCTTGAATGTGAACCATGGTGGAAATGTGTTTCCTGATATGGATGTTTCTACGGGAAGACACGAGAGATGTTGGGCATCGTTGATGGACCTCTTAGAACCGATGTCATACTTTTTTCCTAGGATGGGATGTGAGATGGAGATCCCCTTTCTCTCTTGTTTGGACATATTTTATTGTTCATATATATATCAGTATCCATTTTGCTGGATTTTGTTACTCTCTTGTTATAGGTTGAGTTATCTATTCATATTGTGTCTCTTACTTCCACCTTAGCTTTCAAGGCATCCTACTAGGTATGTATATAATCATTCTTGAATGGGATTTTCCTACACATGTTGTGTCTTATACAGATGATAGACATGCCTGTAGTGATTATAGAGGAGCATAAAGATATCAAGTGCATTAGATTGTGTACGGTGGTCGATTTTGGAGATTTTGAACTGGTCTATCTTAGCATTATACTTTTCAGTTTTGTTAGGTTGGGATATCTTTCTAGTCGGATGTGTATTTCCCCCAATTTTTATTTTCAAAATTACATGGTCATACTCTTTTATTCCCTAGAGGTTGTCACATTCATGATTATTAATTTAGATGTTATTGTATTTTCTTTTATTCCTCTTCACTTATGTATGGAGATGGTTGTGTGTGTGCATACAAGTACTTAGGCAAAGTACTCTTATATTAGTTATGTCTTTAGGTACTTATTGCAAGCCCCTAGACTATGGACATGGGATTTGGGTAGTTACGGTTCAAGCCCTGTTGGGTCGGGTCGTGACAGATTGGTATCAAAGTTTGTTCATTCCTTGGCATGGAGTTTAGAGTAGTCTTCTAAAAAGGATTTGGTTGGGACTTATGGAAATAGTGTTAATGTTTTTTGAGTGCAGATCATAGACTAGGGAACCAAGTGTTGGTGTGGTGGCTGACATTTTCATACATTAGGACTCTAAAAACCTACTTGTCAACTCTACATACCGAGACTTTACTTTTAAGGAATTTTGGTACATGAATCATATATGATTGAGTCTTTTGAATGTCCTTCTTGAGTTAGCTCCTCATATATATATATATATATATATATTCTCATATGACCATAGTATGTCTTGATAAAATCTATGGGATGCCTACGCAAAGATAGCTAGATGGGTTACCGATTTCAGATCGTGACGACGATCTGATGAGCCCTGTGGCCATAGTTCAGGGGCCATCTCATGTGGCCCTTCCTCCAGTTGAACAGGTAGTAGCACCCCCATCTATTAAGTAGAAAATAATACCAATATATTAGGCTGACAAAACATGCAGTATTAGAACAATCCATGAGTTTCATCACCAAATACCAATGAGGTTCCATGATGATATAGTCTCTTAGGCAGTAGAGGTTTTACTCGAGGTAGTGATCAGGGTATTCTAGCTTGTACAGACCCTAACTAATCAGATGGTCGCATTGGAGATCAGTATTCTTTGTGAAAAAGATTTAGGCTTTGGAGGTACCAAAATATGGCACACCTATGTTTAGTGCACATTGTGGGTTTTAGATATAGAGATATCCTAATCTTTGTGGTGAGCCAAACCCCCTTATCATGTGGTAGAGGATTGGCTCGAGCTTGTGGTATGATGGTCTCACTTGGATAAGACCCCTCCTGATGGTGGTCCTGGCAGTGATAATTATCCAGGGTGGTGTGGGGTGATATTATAAACCTATTTTGGTGGTTTTCAATGTGGATTCAATCATATAAGAAAGACAAACACTTCCCACACAAAGATGTGTTCTTGAGACATGATTCAAAACTTTGTGGTCGAGTCTGTGTTATCCCAAAGTGAATATTATCGAGGTTTGGGGGATAAATTCCTTTTACATGTGTGTTTGAGGTCCTTTTAATGCTATTGAGTTTCGGATCAGGCACTGGTGATGGAGAGATTCTTGTAATAGGGATTCTATGTAGTTGGAGCTGGCAGTGGGTTTTTAGGTCTGAGTCATCTACAACAGTTAGTAGGAACCATTCAAAAGGATATTGGCACATGAGATCTTTCCATGACTAGACTCAGACATGTGGTCATGCATTACAAGGACAACATAAGGTACCAGAGCATCTCAAAGAGTGGAGTTTCTATCTTCGTGGTGGGAAAGGTCACATGAAATGTGATTTCCTGACCTGACATGCTTAGGAGGGAAAGAATATAGGATATGGACCACTAAGGTAGAGGTATCTTTGTGATGAGCGATCTCCTAGGCGAGGGAATGGTGTCCCCATGGAGGTGGATCTAGTAGTGTAGCATGTAGGGCTCCAAGAAGAGAATTTTTGGGTTGTATATGATGTTATGAGATCATTCCCCAACACCATTAGAAGAACCATGTCAGGCTCACAGAGCTGGCAGTCAGTGTTGTGGGAAGATATAGGCTATGGGGAAGTATGACTCGGTGGAACATGAGATTATTAAAGGTAAAATATGTGTTTATTATACTCTTTATTTGGTGTTAGTAGACATAGGTTTGAGTCATTCTTTTGTATCTTTACTCCTAGTGTAATAGATACAGCTCCCATTTGAGGTTTTAGCCCAAAATATTTTCCTAGAGGTTCTTACAGGGAATACTTCTTCTATATCATTCATATTCTAGTAGGTAGATATATTTCTTAGCAAAGATAGTTTCTCATGGGACCTATTGGTCATCACAATGAGACCTTATAACATCATCTTGGGTATGAACTGGTTTTATATGGTTCGGTCCTAGATTGATTGTCCCCACAAATGATTCAGATGCCTTCACACTAATGGGATTAGGTTCTCTTTTGTGGGAGAGAGATAACTTATGGTTAAGTGAGTGGGTTTTTCAAGTAGGAGGCTCTAAACCATCACCCATTAGTTGAAAATTATATCCCTTGCTGCAGAAAGCTCTTCAAGAATCAAGATTCTTTAATTTGTAGAGGATTTTATATAAGTCTTCCTCAAGGGCATTCTGATACTACCTCTGAGGTGAGAGACTGAGTTTTTCATCGACTTATACCCTGATACCACTCTGATATATTCTATGGATTTTTGTATGGCCCCTACCGAGCTCTAGGAGCTATGGTTGTAGTTGAATGACCTTCGGGAGAAGGTATTTATCATACTCAGTGTGGCACCCTAAGCAGATCTGGTGTTGTTTGGGAAAAAGTTGGATGGGATCTTGTGACTTTTTAAGGATTGTAATTGCCTGAACTAGGCCATGATAAAGAATATGCACTCTTTTCAGAGGATTTAAAACCTTTTTGATTAGTTGTGAGGTGAGAGATGGTTCTCGAATATTGATCTTAGGTCCAAATACTGCTATTTGAGAGTTCACAAGGCTGGTATTATAAAGCTGTAATTTTGATGTCTTTATAGATATTATGAGTTCCTGGTGATGCCTTTCGGCGTGATGAATTCCCCTGCTGAATTTATGGATTTGATGAATTTTATCTTCCAACCATACTTGGACTGATGTGTTGTTTTCTTTATTGATGACATAATCATATACTCTGTATTAGATGAGTATCATGTAGATAACTTGTGTATGGTCTTAGACTTGCTTTAGAAGAACTATCTTTATGGTTGTAGAATCCCTCCCTGGTTTCCACTCAACAGTGCTCCGAGATGGTGGGCCACAAGACCTCAAGTTCTCCTCTTCGAATGCCATAGGCTTTTCAAATAAAAGTGGGGACCTAAGGTGTGTCTATGGGGAGACTATTTTCTCATTTATTAGAGTTTTTATATCAAGAAAATATTATATATTAATTAGAGGAAATGAAGGAAGCAGACACTAATATGATCAGACCAGTAACCCACCGTAATAGAAGTAATAATAAGAAACAACAACACTAGAATAATAATAATTAGTCAAGAAATATAAATAAATAGATGACAGAATCGAAATAAATACTAGATACAAAATGATAATTATTTTCATAATTTTATCCAAAATAAGAGTGCACAGGGAACATGGGATATGGGCATATGCCACATACTAACAAAATATATAAAAAGAAAAACTACTACAACTAGCATCGCGGGCATAGGATCATTCCTCCACCCCCATTATCCATCCTTATTCTACAAATCAAACATCTAAATTTGGTTGCTTCCATTTTTCCGTACATGTGATCATGAATTTTTCTTGGGTACTAAAGGAATCCCAAGAAAGGTGTGAGATACAATCTCAGTAGGCCATCACTAACGCTGTCCAGATCGATCAATTTCAAGGAATAAATAAATTAACTATGTGCCATAATGAAAACTAAATGAAATTCACTAAGTAAAAAATAATTAACACTTTATCCCAGGTTCCTAAATGGATACCTGACCTAATTCGGCCTAAGCCGGGTGTCTAAACCAAGGAAAAAATGTACAAGTAATAAGGTATGTACATAGGGAATTATAATTTATATAACAAGTATGGGATGACCCTAAGCTTGTGATTTAGATTGGTGGACACATCCCTAGAATATCAATCAAACATGATCATCATTTAGAATAAGAGGCATCACATATGAATCAAGTAAGGAAATCTGCCAAATCCAATGCGGCATCCTAAGCCCATCCAAGGTGATTCATATGATATCTCGAGGGTCACTGCAAGAGCCTCCAATATAACCAATACCACCAAGCCCATCCAAGGCAACCCATATCATCATCCCTTGTATCACTCATGGCATAGTGAACTCTAATTCCATACCAGGAATCTCACATAAGGGACCGAGTATCACCCGAGGCATGGCATAAACAACTTTCTAATGAGTCTGTCCATAGTTTCTCCTTTAGAGAACTAGTGTCATCCATGAGTATAATAATCCTCCTAGAGATCATGTCCATGGTAAGCTAAAGGGTCACTCCTTACGCATCAAGTATCATCAATCCAAGCACAAAAAGTCAATCCACGACATCCTTAGATCGAGATCTATGTTCTCTCTCGGTCCACAAAAAGATAAGTCATAGAAACCAAGCCACATATCACAACATAGAATTTTCATGTACAATAAGAGAAGCAAGTTAGCCCAGCATTTCTTTCAATACAACATCTATGTAAACTGATAACAAGCATAGGGCACTATGTAATGAGCACAAACTATAATGTTCATGACATGACATGACATGAGCATAAAGCATAATCACAAGGTTTCAATGCATGATTACAAGGCATAAGGCAAAGGCATCTAAATAACTTTCATAAGAAAAAAACATGGGAAATAGTGTATGAACATAAGAAACAATCTAATAGTGGAAACTCAAGGCCTACCAATTTCTCTTAATTAAAATTATGGATTTAAGGCATTTATTAAAAGTGCAACACACACACACAAACGTACACACCTGATGGTCAACTACTCAAGTCATGGGAAAAAAGGTTGTTCAAGGTGGCACACCCAAGGGGTGGCTCCCAAGTCAAGGATAATGAATTCAGATGGGGTTTCCAACATTCTAGGATCATAATAAGAATGAAGGCCCACTTATATTAATTTATTTAACATTTTAAAATCTCCATCAAAAAGGTCCATCAAGTAGCAAAATGATGCATCATTTTAAAACCGAAAAAACAAGTGGGAAAGACCTGGACCACATACCTTGATGTAATAGCACACTACTCATTCGTTATCTATGCTTGAATCAAGATAGAACAAGATAAAATAATAAATCACCCAAAACGTTCAGAATATAGAAAAATAGGTTAAACTAAATAGCACAGTAGAGGATGTAAGCAAGGA
Organism: Viscum album; assembly: GCA_963277665.1. Classification (NCBI taxonomy): domain Eukaryota; kingdom Viridiplantae; phylum Streptophyta; class Magnoliopsida; order Santalales; family Viscaceae; genus Viscum; species Viscum album. The sequence continues at coordinate 1,680,961,743 of OY728133.1, forward strand.
GAAATAAAAGAAAGAGGATTCTAGAGTTTGCCTTAATCTTTACGATGCTTCCGATAGTGAAGGTTTTGAATGTAGGAGGAGGAAGATATCAAAAACCCTATGAAGAGGATTAGGAGACCGCTCAGGTGACTACTAGAGTAGAAAATGAGAGGGGGAGAAGGAATTAGAGGATTTAAACATTTTAAGGGTAAAATTGTAAAAACACCCACATAGGTAGGGGCACACGATTTGGCTACTCGGTTGGCCAAACCTTGCCTCAATTGTGTACCAATCCACTGCCCAGGAGGACCCTCCCATGATCTAGGTTCATAGTTTAGTTAACTGTGCACAACCTGTGCAAAATGTCACTTTTAAAAACTATAGGTGGCCCACACAGGCTTTCACATGGGGTCGCACGGTTGCAGAAAAACTTTGTGTCCCCCAAAAACCCACTGTCTGAAGCCACATAGTTTATAGAAACTGTGCGGTCCAAGATGTATAGTTTCTACTAACCATGAAGCCTAGTCAGTCTCTTTTAAATTTTGGGGCTTCAGGCTCTGGACAATCTCGAGACACCCCCCAAGACCTTCTTAACTCCCTTAAGCATCATTAAAAAATCCAAATAAAGTAATTACAACAAAAAACTAATGATTTTTATGTTTGAGAAAATTTGGGACATTACAACCTCCCCTACTTAAAAAACTCATCCCTAAGTTACCCTTCCGAGGGTGGTAAAACAACATCAGATAAGAGTTCCAACCACTATACATATACATCGGCCTCCCACTCCTAGGTCTCGTCCTCTACACATCTATGCTTCCATAGAACCAAGACTAAAGGAATTGACCTACCTCAGAGAGCCTTTGTGCTATGATCAATGATACATATCAGATTCTCTTTGAAGGACGCATTCTCCTCCAACTCAATATCCTCAGGTTCAAATGAATGATATGGGTTAGTATGATAGTGACGAAGCTGTGATATATGGAATATGTTGTGCATGGCATGATACCTATGAGGTAACAGCAACTAATAGGCTATCAGCCCAACTCTCTCCATTATCTCCAAAGGCCCAACATATCTAGGTGATAAATTTCCCTATCTACAGATTTGTTTATGACCCAATCTAGATGATACACACAAAAAGGCCTGATGCCCCACTTCAAACTCCAGAGGTCTATAATGATTATCAGTATAAGACTTATGCATGGACTGAGCTGTATCCATATGCTTATAAATCATTAAGACTTGCTCGGAAGTTTCCTGAATGAGACAAGGACCCAATAGAGCAACCTCACCTGCCTCTAGCCATCACCGAGGCTAACGACACGACCTACTATAAAGGGACTCCTATAGATCCATCTGAATTATTTCCTAAAAGTTTTTGTAGGAAAAATCAACCAGAGGGGTATACTTTTCCCATAAACCTCTAAAATCAAGGATACATTCCCTAAGCATATCATCCAACACCCACATCATCCGCTTAGACTTTTTGTTGGAATGAGGGTGATATGATGTACTTAAGATCACTTATGAACCCAGTGACTTCTGAAACCCTTGTTACAACCATGATGTGAAATGAGCATCTCGGTCTGAAATGATAGAATGGGGAGTACCATGAAGTCACACTATCTTCTGGATGTAAATCCTTCCTAGCACATCAATAGAGAAGGTTTTACAGATTTATAGGAAGTGTGAAATCTTAGTCAACCTATCGATAATCACCCATACTACATCACTGCCTCAAGGGGGTATCAACAATCCCATCATAAAATCCATTGTGACACCATTCCATTTACAATTAGGGATGGAGAGAGATTGTATAAGTCTAGTAGGTTTCTAATGATTAGTCTTCACATGTTGATTGGTGGATCACCATGTGATGAAACCTGATATCTATTTCTTCATACTTGGTCACTAATAATAGCAATGAATATCTCGATACATCTTTACAAGACTAGGGTGAACATCTGAAATTGATGCTTTAGATTCTCTCATCAACTCTTCTAATCTATCTGAAGGTACCCAAACATGTTCACAAAATATTAGAGTCTCATTTGCTTCAATAACACAACCATGAGGTGGGTTCTTACTTGTGATGCTCTCCCTCAAGATTAGGCCCTCATAATCTGAAAACTCCCTCATTCAGACCCACTCTGGAAGAAAGGATGTCACTGCCAGAGCTGCTAAAACCGATTGCTTGTGCTTCTCCTAAAACTCCAGATTCATCTCAGAGAATAGATCCATCAATTGCCACCCACATATGTCCTCCTTGATGGCTTGTGTCTAAGTATTTTGTCTCAAGGCATCATCCATAACATTACCCTTTCTAGGTGTATAAGTAGGATCAAAGTCAAATGATTGTATGTATTCAACCCATTTGTGTTGCATCATATTCAACTCTCACTATGTGGAAATGTACTTGAGACTTTTATGATCAATGTAAATAATGAATTTTTCACCAAAAGGTAGTGCCTCCAATATCATAAGGCATGAACCATGATAGCTAGCTCAAGGTTGTGCATAAGGTAATTTCACTAATGAGGTCTTAGATAGTGGGACCCATATGATACAACCTAATCACTTTGCATCATAACTACACCTAGCCCGATCCTTGAATTATCATAGTAATCACTATAGCCTCTACCCAACTCGGGAAGAATCAGGATCGAAGCTTATGTGAGAATTCCATTTAACTCCTGGAAAGTTGTCTCGCAAACTTCATTCTAGTTGAATTTCATACACTTCTTGGTCATGCATGTAAGAAGCATTGCCAGACATGAGAAATCCTAAATGTAACTCTTATAATAGCCATACATAACCAATAAACTATATATTTCAAACACATTCTTGGTATGATCCTAGAAAACCACGAGCTTACCTTCGCTGGGTCAACAAATATGCCCACCTCTAATATGATATGACCTATGAAGTGAACCTTACTTATCCAAAAGTGGAATTTTTTGAACTTCACATATAGATGGTCCTCCCTTAGTGTACTCCAAACGATATCAAGTTGGTTGGAATGGTCATGTCTGGTGTGAGAATACACTAATATGTAATCTACAAAGACTACCAAAAATAAATCAAGGTATAGGTTGAAAATCTGATTCATCAGAGCCATAAATAATGTTGGCGCATTCATTAGACTAAATGGAATAACAAAGCACTCGTATAAGTTTTACCTACTCCGAAACGTTGTACGTGGTATGTCTTATGGTCTCACATGCACCAGATGGTAGCCCAAAATCAAATTGATCTTATAGAAAATGTTGCTCCTCGAAGATGACCAAATAGTTCATTTATATGAGGAATTGGATACTGATTCTTCACCATAATCTAATTCAATCGGCGATAATCCACTTGCAATCTAAGGGTACATTCTGAATTCTTGGTGAAAAGGACTGGTGATCCCCAAAGTGACATGATGGGTCAGATAACACCTTTCACCTATATATCTTCAATCTGCTTCTTAAGTTTCTGGAGCTCTATAGGTGTCATCATATATAGAGGAATGGAAACTAGTGTCACGCCTGGAACTAGCTCAATGGCGAACTCAACCTCTCTCTATGGACTGCATTTTTGGGTTACTCATAAGGAGACTTTCCATCTGAGTTGTCACTCTTCCTATCCCAGTACACTTGGGTCCATCTCAAGTTGACTGGATATATCATTTTCCATTATAAATATATGTGTTTCCCTCAAGTGATGTGAGGGACACCCATCAGCGATAGTAATCCACTTGGGAATGATAAGGCACAAAACAATTCATACTGAGAATGACGTTGAAGTTAATCATATCAAGGATGAAGAAACTCCATATGAAATGTTACCCACCTATCTTAAGGGGGAACTTCTGGAACTAGTGTATTCCCTCAATTCTGAACCCTAGCAATGTGTTGAGAGATATGATGCCACAGAAGTACTCAATTGCAAGTCCCAAACATTCCACAACTGTAGAATATATAAAAGAGTGTGACACACCTATATCAAAGAGGGTAGAAACTAATGTAGAGGATACCGGAATAGAACCTATAATCATATATGGCCCTGGAATCTTCTCCTCAAGTGCAGGCTACACTGCATAAATATAGCTTGAACCATGACCCTGAGATGTCGTCTGACTATCATGGGCAGGCCCACTCCACTGACACTAAAGCTATGAAGCCTAAGTACCTCATCCATGACCACTACCACCTCATCCTAATCATCTAGTAGAAGACCAACACCCATCCTAATGTGGAATTGTGGATCCCATACCTCATATAGGTGTCAATAAAGATCCCCTCTCACTAGAGGTTGGAGGAAAAGAATGGAAGAAGCACAGAAGGTGACCCATCTTGCAGCAAGCTCAACACTTGATTGAGTTCCTCATGAATTGTGGCTTTTTATGGACTAGAAAACCACACTGGTGACACACCAAATGGTTGTTGGTGTGTGTCACCTAGCTAGTACTTCCCCCACATGCACCCTCAAAACAATGCTTCTGACTACTAGATGAACTGTCACCCCGCCTCGGAACTGAACTGCCATGGCTTACTATGCGAAACTCTTTGAGGTATTATTCTATAATAAGGGCTTGGTTCAATATTTCTAAAATGGTAGTCAATCAGAATACATTCAATTATGAGAGGACATTGTACACAAGAATGTCCTAAAAATGCCTCATAGTCATCAACTCATCACCAGTCAAAGTTGGAGAAAAACACTAGAGCAAGGCTAAATGAGCATAATACTCTAGCATAGTCGTATCACCCTACTAAAGATGCATGAACTCCCTGGTGTGATCTAATCTCAAATTCTATACAAATAAGTGATTATACAAGGTTTTCTAGAATTCTACCTAGACCATACCCTGATTTTAATGGCCCGAACCTCTTTGGTCCATTACTTTACTGAAATCTAGTATTTGAGGTGTTCTAGGAGGTCAATGTGATTTATTCCCAACACTTTGCCAAATTTCAAGTTCATGAATAGTGTTTCAAGATCAGTGAGGTTCTAACAGCATCCACTATTTCCTTTTCCAAATTTTGAGTTCATGAACAATGTTTCCAGATCAGTGAGGTTCTAACAGTAGCCTCTATTTCCTTTGCCAAATTTCAAGTTCATGAACAGTGTTTCTAGATCAGTGAGGTTCCAACAGCAGCCTCTATTTCCTTTTCCAAATTTCGAGTTTATGAATAGTGTTTCCATAGCAGTGAGTTCCAACAAAAATCTCTATTTCCTTTGCTAAATTTTGAGTTCATAAATAGTGTTTCTATATTAGTGAGGTTCCAACAGTGACCACTATTTCCTTTGCAAAATTTTGAGTCCATGAACAGTGTTTCCAGACCAGTGAGGTTCTAACAGTAGCCTCTATTTTCTTTTCCAAATTTTGATTTCATAAATAGTGTTTCCAAACTAGTGAGGTTTCAACAATAGCCTCTATTTCCTTTTCCAAATTTTGAGTTCATGAACAGTGTTTCCAGACTAGTGAGGTTCTAACAGTAGCCTCTATTTTCTTTTCCAAATTTTGAGTTCAGGAATAGTATTTCCAGACCATTGAAGTTATAATAATAACCTATATTTCCTTTTCCAAATTTTGAGTCCATGAATAGTATTTTCAGACCAGTGAGGTTCTAATAGCAGCCTTTTTTTCCTTTTCCAAATTTTGCAGTTTGGTGTACAGTGTTTCCAACTTCCTACAGTTTTGCCCCTTTGACGTTTCCTTTTATGTAAAATGCATTTAAAGCCTCATTTTAAGGACTCTAAGGCTGATTCAAAGTCCATAACTCCAATATTAATTTTCCTAAGGCTCGGGATGCTTTTACATGGACAAATCGTGTGGTTTAATGTGATCTAATTTTAATGGAAAATCCAATGTATCTTAAAATGCTACTCCATTAAATCTTCTAAAGAGATGAGATATCTTCCTCCCTTGTTCTTCCTCCTTGTCCTTAGGTGTGAGACGCTCGAACCTTTCATTCCTTCCCATAGGAGTTGTGTGATCAAACTTTCCTCCCTGGATTGGTTCCCCTTGAATTTCTTCTTATTGCAAGTTCACCCTCTATTTTTTGTGCAACCAAGAAGTATCGATCAATCTTCAATATAAGTTATGATCTATTGTCATTATTTTGGGTTAATATCCTTCTGTTTCTCTTTTCCCTTTTATGGAATGCTATCTTCATGTTCTTAATGGACTTTTCTTGGGTGTTGACTAGTGTGGTGGTGTCTCTGCATCCTCAGGTGGATATAGTCCTCCAAGAGAGGTGATCGTGATCTATTTTTTTAGTTTCTTCAAAGAGAATTGGAAACCTTTTGAGGTAGGGGATTCATTACTTCTCTATTCTTTTATGTGAAACTGTAGAGTTAGCATGTTTTAGCCCACTGGATCACAATGTAATTGACATAAAAAATATTTGAATCGGATAAATAAATTTATATCAATCATATGTTATTGCCTCTTGTTTTGATAGATAGTGTGATATTTATGATTTATTTGTTTAGATTTTTGTTCTTGATGGAAATTGGTAAAGAATGTAAACCTAGAATTAATTGATAATTATTTGGCTAAAGATAAAGAGGCATGCAAATGAATCCAGTTATTGTTGTTGTAATTTGATGTTAATCAAATTGATACAGTAAGCATGTTTAATTATTTGTGATAGATTACTATTTAGGTTGCTTGTCATTTGAACCTACGAATAATAAATCAGTTAATTCAAGATGGATTAATGAACTATTTTTTTGATAAAAGATAATTCCTTGTAGGGTTCTGAGTTACCCTCTTGCTTGTTTAAGGGCCAAGAGCCCAGTTGATATAATGTTTTTTTTCCTGTTGCTTGTGTTGTGATGTGAGATAGGAAGGTTTTTGTGATATGTGGGGGCAGGGAGGCCTATTGGCTATGGCAGCAGTTGACCCCTAGAGCGGAAAGATGCATCGGTTTATGCATGTGGGTATCGGGGAGGACATCGGGTATGATGAAACAGGTTGGATGTGAATGTTTGGATGCTTGCTGATTCTTGTTGGTTGTTTATCTTCTTTACTTTCCCCACTTCTCAAGGCAGCTAGTTTGATTACCCTCCTTCCAAAAGGGACAAAGATGCACAGGGTATGACACGTGCTTTCCGTGTTCAGCTTCCTAAAAGAGGATGGATCTATGCTCTTACTATAGGAGACAAATACTCGATGGGTAGTTCACCTACTCAGTGTGTTGATCCCCTTATGTTTAGTAGCTTAGAATTTTTTTTCTAGAATGATTGAGAATATGGGAAAGTAATGTTGTTAATAAATGATTGAATAATTGATGTTAACCCATGGGGTTGGATCTTGCTGGGACACAATGTTGAGGTCTCAATTTAATGGAACAATGAACTTTAGGTGCGATGCTAATGAAATATAATGTAATAGTTAATTAATGTTTAAAGAATTAATGAACGTAAAGTGAAACTAATGAAAAGATAATGAAGGAATGTAATCAAGATCTTTAAATGGTTTTGTGCTTATAGGATACCTAGTCTTAGAAGTGGAAGTCGGGAGTCCAAGAGACGTTTGCTGCAGTTGAGTCTAAGACTAGGTTATTTCCATAGTGCAGTTGTGATATATAGTATATTGTATACTTTTTGTGTTTCTATACACTACTCCACCCCGTCAGTTAGGGAAACTGACACCCTGGGGATTCTGAGCCCTGGGGGTGGGGTGTTTTCCCCAACATTCTAGTGGGAGGATAGATGACTGACTACATCCTTTGGCCCTACTCTATTCTCTTTGTAGTTACTTGTGTTGGTATGCACAATGGTTAGTTTTCCTCATATATGTGTGTAGAGGGCTATAATGGATTGTGGTTATTCACACACATATGTTTTGGATATAGTTTTCTATGGACTACTATAGGTGTGACATATATACACTGTGATGGCTTGAGGATCCTTACTCGGTGTATGGGCTGTAATGGCTTGAGGTATAATTCCTGACATATGATACACATTATGAGAGCTATGGTGGCTCTTAGAAACTACCTTGTTACATTGCTTGCGTGGATGTGGTGGTTTTGTTGCATGAGGTTCATGTTGTGGTGCTTCGCCCAGGTGTCTGCGGGAAAGCCTTTTTGAGAGAGATGGCTTAGGACGTGCGACGTTGGGGCAAAGCGGAAAACCAGTGGGGAAGTAGTAGTGGGTTACCCTTGATATTCTTTATTATATTATATATTCTTGTATGTGATACTTGGTGAGATTAGCTATGGTGAGGCTAGGAACTTAGTATACATGTTTAGGTGACGAGTTAGTTTCACTTGTTGTTTACTATTCTTAGCATGCTTTCTTTAATTTTGCATGAAAGGATCTGGGGATTATCTTATTGAGTATAATGTTATACTCACCCTATGTATATATAAACTATTTTTTTCTGGTCACTTAGAGAAAGTTGGAGATTAGGCTGGTTACTACTAGCTTGGGGTTGCAGGAGCTGTACAGGCTTCGTGGTCACTGCTATTTTTATTTTCTTTGGGGTATTTGTAGTTTTTTCCCTTTCAATTGTAGTAGTTTTGCATGAAATTACATATGTGTATTTGGGATTTATTTGATATTGATATCTGAGTTGGATTTGGTTGGTGTTTGTCTTATCTCTCTCTTTTTCATGTGTTCTCCTAGAGGATAATGCCACCCATTTGTGTTATTATTATACCCTTGGTGTTAGTTGCTAACCCAAGGCCTACTAGAGGTGGGACTTAGGGATCACTATCTCCCTTCTCACATTTTCAACCTAGGAGGGGTACACCTTGTGGGGAGGGGATCATGACAGAGTGGTATTAGAGGGTCTGGTTGAGGGATAGGATGGAGTTTGGTGTTAGGCACAGGTGAGGTTGCATGGGTTGGTAGTGAAACAGTGTCAGTCAAGTTTAGCAAGTGATGTAAACAGTAGAGACCGGTTGATACATAGGCATTTAGGGACCCCTGTGATCTGATGCACGAACCTTTAAGTTTATAATGGCTACTAAACGAGGTGATACTAGTTGTAGGGTAGAGGCCTAGTAAAGGATCATGCATCATTATTTTTTTCCATGTGTTTGAATGGGTAGACCTTGAGATAGTTTAACCTAAAATGAATAAAAGAAAACAATTAATTAATTAATGTTGAGTCTTCTATATTCCAGGTTTAGGAGCTCTAACTATTTTTTATTTTGTAGGTATGGCTCCGGGTCAAGTTCATGTAGAAGATGTCTAGTAGGTTGTGCCAGTAGATCGCTGCAGGGTAGAGGATGAAGACAAAGACACTTAGAGGAGGACACTCCAAGAGTTCCAGTGCTAGATTCTACAAAAGTATGAGGGATCCATTTCATATGCAGTCACAGAAGACTGGTTAGAGGAGGTCGATATAGGCTTCAGTTCGATCCATGTTCAGAAGGAGTACTGGGTGTCCTTGGTTGTGATGATGTTTCATGGAGCAGCGAGGCAGTGTTAGTTCTTGTTCCTTGGGGATCGAGGGAAGTTGGTGATCTCATGGGAGGAGTTCTGAGACAAGTTTAGAGTCGAGTTTCTTTCTTCAACCATGAAGGCGTCTAGTCACCAGGAGCTTCTTACCCTTCGAAAGGGGAGCTCTAGTATGTGATAGTTTGGAATCTATTTTAGAAACCTTTTACGATATGCTTCGGACTTGTTTCTAGATGAGGAGGCTAGGGTGAGGCATTTCAATGAGGCTTTGTGTCTAGGGATCTAGTGCCAGGTCACCCCATTTATACTAAAGAAATATCTTGAGGTGCTGGTGAGGGCAAAGGTCATTGAGAGGACATTTTCCATAACCGGATCATCACAGGATGGGAGATTTCATTATTCCTCACAAAGCAAAGATATGGTCTAGGGTTCCTGGTTTTCAGGGAAAAGAGTTTTTGTTCGGATGGGGGTAGGACCCAGCCCTCAACATCTCATTTCTCCAAGGGAAGTGGCTCTTAGGCCTATGACAAGAGACCATACAGTTGTTTTTCTTATGGTGGACGAGGTCATCAGTAGTGAGAGTGCCCGACCTTTCAGAGCATCCATCATGCGCCATGTGTTCCGCTCTAGGTTCCTCTGTTGAGGCAATTCCAGTTAAGGCAGCAGCAGTAGGTTGCACTAGCTTTGGATAAGTAGAGGGTAGATGGGGCAGGAAGAGGATAGCCCTGTGATGCTCCCTGTTCTCAGAGAGTAGAGCGCGACCATGGTGGTGGTCGTCATCAGGGTCAGAGAGGTCATGGAGGAGTTTGTGGTCAGTTTCATGCTTTAGCATTGCCAGCTCCAGGCAAGCCAGACATCGGTCAAGGTACCCTTTGCTTATTTTCTCCCTTGGTGTATGCCTTGTTTTATTTAGGAGTGACACACTCCTTCACATAACCTACCCTTGTCCATGCTTTTGGACTTGAGGTAGAGAGGCTTCTAGTGCCCTTGGCGTTGACTACACCAGTTGGAGGTTGAGCTGACTTTTTTGAAGTATGTAGAGACTGTGAGCTAGTGTTGGGGAAGCACCGCTCTTGGGTAGATTTCATATGTTTATGGATACAACCATATGATGTCATCCTTGGCATGGATTGTTTGTATTTGGTGCAAGTTATCATGAATTTCTTCAAGAGGTAGGTTGTATTCTTTGATGCGGATGGAGATCCAATGGTGTTTGATGGCGAGCGAGACCCTCGAATGGGTCATAGGCATGTTTTGTCCTTATCATCCTTGATGGATGAGCTAATGTTGAGTTCTTCAGAGGTTCAGCAGTTGTAATTTCCTAGGGTCATAGAAGAGTACTCTGATGTCTTTCTAGAAGAGGTTGTAGCATTACCCCCTCGATGAGAGATCGAGTTTGGGATCGAGCTACAATCAAGAGTGTATCCTATCTCTATGTCTCCATATAGGATGGCCCCTTCTGAGTTACGAGAGCTACATATATAGCTTGATGGTTTGTTATAGTGTGGCTTTATTTGGCTGAGTGTGTCACCATGGGGTGCACCAGTTTTGTTCATGAATAAGGCTAATAGTAGTTTGCGATTGTGTATCGATTATCATCACTTAAACAAAGTGACAATGAAGAATCGCTATCTTCTTCCACAGATTGATGATTTATTTGATCAAATTAAGGGTGAAAGTTGGTTCTTAAAGATCGACTTGTGGTTAGGATATCATCAGATGTGTGTGAAGGATGAGGATATCCTAGAGATTTCTTTTCGTTGTCATCATGGGCATTATGAGTTCGTTGTAATGTTGTTCAGTGTAACAAATTCTCCATCTATGTTCATGGGACTGATGAACATAGTGTTATGTGAGTTCCTGGATAAGTTTGTGGTGGTTTTCATCGATGACATCCTTGTGTACTCCATGTCTAAGGAGGATCATGCAGAGCATCTACACATTGTTTTGGGAGTTCTTAGTCAACATCAGTTGTTTAAGAAGTTGTTGAAGTGTGAGTTTTGTGCTTGAGAAATCTGTTTCTTGGGGAATGTTGTGTCCCGACAAGGAGTAGATGTGGATCCATCAAAGATAGAAGTAGTTGTGTCTTGGCCATCCCCCAAGACAGTGGCAGAGTTGTGAAGTTTCCTTGGTCTTACAAGTACTATAGAAGGTTTATAACTGATTTATCTTGGGTTGTGACTCCTCTGATAGCATTGACCAGGAAGGATCAAGCATTCATGTGGACTGATCAATGTCAGGTAGCTTTCGAGTATCTAAAAGAGAAGTTAGTAAGTTCTCTAGTTCTTTTTATTCCATCAGAGGGAGTTCAGTTTAATGTTTTTTGTGATGATTCGCATCTAGGGTTAGGTTATGTTCTAATGTAGAAAAGATCAGTTATTTCTTATGGGTCTCAGGATTTGTGTCCCCATGAACATAACTATGCCTCCCATAATCTTGATTTGGTATCCATGGTGTTTACTCTGAAGTTGTGGAGACATTACCTCATTAGCGAATGCTTTGTGGTTTTCACTGATCATAAGATTTTGAGGTATGTTTTCTCCCAGCGTGACTTGAACTTACGATAGCATCAGTGGATAGAGTTATTACAATAGTAAGACTTTAAAATATCGTATACCCCTGGAAAAGAGAATTTTTTAGTTGATGCGCTGAGCAGGAAGTAATGTAGTGATGCAGTTCATGAATCTGGTGATTCTTGGAGAGTTATAGAAGAACTTTCAGCATTACATCTTGATCTGGGAGAAGTTGGGGGCAGACGTTGTCTTTTCCAGATGACGGTGCAGTCATCTTTGGTGTAGCAGGTGGAAGAGTCCCAGTTGGGGGATCTTGAGGTGGAGGTTTGGAGAGACCGAGTTGTTTGTGGCGAGGCCCCTAATGGTTGGTCTAAGTATGAACAACACTGAGTGTTGTATCGCAGAAGGCCATTTATTCCTTTGGTGATGCATGAGACGGTTCTCATAGAGTTCTATAGTTCTCCTTTAGTAGTGAATCCTGGCGTGAAAAATATGTATCGAGCCTTGAGGAGTCTGTTTTGGTGGCCTGGGTTGAAGCGTGCAGTTGTGGAGTTTGTGTCTTGATGTTTGGTCTGACAGAAGGTGGAGGCTGAACACCGTGTTCCTGATGGTCTACTCTAGCCATTAGATGTTCCTTAGTGGAAGTGGGAGGACATCTCAATGGACTTTGTTATTGGTTTACCTCAAGATCAGGGAAGACATGACGCTATTTGGGTGGCAGTGGATTCACTACTGAAAATCGGGCCATTAGAGACCGCCATTGGCGGTCGCTAAAGGCCTTTAGCGGCCGCTCAGCGACCGCCATTGGCGGTCGCTGTTGCCTCGTCGCTAGAGGCTTTTAGCGACCGCCAATGGCGGTCGCTGTAGAAGGCCGGCAGATCGGCCTTTAGCGACCGCCAAGCGGTCGTTGAAGGCCCTCTTCCGGGCACCCTATAGCGACCGCCTATGGCGGTCGCTAGTATAAAAAAAAAATTTAAAATTTTTTTTTATTGAATTGAATATATAAATATATATATATATATATATATTCATATATATACTATTAAATACAATATTTTAAATATATATATATATATAATATATATTTTAAATGTTTTAATATATATATAATATATATATAATATCAAATCATTGTCCTATAATAATTTAAAAACTTCAATTCAAGAAATAATCTCATTTCAGGTCTTTCGGAGCACGTTTGCTCCGAATTGGACCGCCGCACGCCGTTTTGGTGTTTAATGGCACCGGAAATGCGTTTCCGGCCGCCGCGGTCACACGGCACCTCCGAATGAGGTGCCGTCTGGCTGACCATTTCACAATTCACGCCCCGGATGTTGTCGTACGGTTTCGTGGCATTCGGAGGTCGTTCGGGTGGTTTTGACCCCCCAACGCGCCAATTCAGCGCGCGCCGCGCTGCTGAAAAGGACACAATCGGACGTGCCGCGCGCACCGCACGTCCGATGGACGTGCGGCCTCCTCCTACATCTCAGGAATAATATTTCTATCGTTCCCGTGCGGTTTCAGGTCGTTCGGAGCACGTTTGCTCCGAATTGGACCGCCGCACGCCGTTTTGGTGTTTAATGGCGCCGGAAACGCGTTTCCGGCCGCCGCGGTCACACGGCACCTCCGAATGAGGTTCCGTCTGGCCGACCATTTCACAATTCACGCCCCGGATGTTGTCGTACGGTTTCGTGGCATTCAGAGGTCGTTCGGGTGGTTTTGACCCCCCAACGCGCCATTTCAGCGCGCGCCGCGCTGCTGAAAAGGACACAATCGGACGTACCGCGCGCACCGCACGTCCAATGGACGTACGACCTCCTCCTGCATCTCAGGAATAATATTTCTATCGTTCCCGTGCGGTTTCAGGTCGTTCGGAGCACGTTTGCTCTGAATGAGACCGCCGCACGCCGTTTTGGTGTTTAATGGCGCCGGAAACGCGTTTCCGGCCGCCGCGGTCACACGGCACCTCCAAATGAGGTGCCGTCTGGCCGACCATATCAAAATTCACGCCCCGGATGTTGTCATACGGTTTCGTGGCATTCGGATGTCGTTCGGGTGGTTTTGACCCCCCAACGCGTCATTTCAGCGCGCGCCGCGCTGCTGAAAAGGACACAATAGGACGTGCCGCGCGCACCGCACGTCCGATGGACATGCGGCCTCCTCCTGCATCTCAAGAATAATATTTCTATCGTTCCCGTGCGGTTTCAGGTCGTTCGGAGCACGTTTGCTCCGAATGGGACCGCCGCATGCCGTTTTAATGTTTAATGGCGCCGGAAACGCGTTTCCGGCTTCCGCGGTCACACGGCACCTCCGAATGAGGTGCCGTCTGGCCGACCATATCACAATTCACGCCCCGGATGTTGGCGTACGGTTTCGTGGAATTCGGAGGTCGTTCGGGTGGTTTTGACCCCCCAACGCGCCATTTCAGCGCGCGCCGCGCTGCTGAAAAGGACACAATCGGACGTGCCGCACGCACCGCACGTCCGATGGACGTGCGGCCTCCTCCTGCATCTCAGGAATAATATTTCTATCATTCCCGTGTGGTTTCAGGTCGTTCGGAGCACGTTTGCTCCGAATTGGACCGTCGCACGCCGTTTTGGTGTTTAATAGCGCCGGAAACGCGTTTCCGGCCGCCGCGGTCACACGGCACCTCCGAATGAGGTGTCGTCTGGCCAACCATTTCACAATTCACGCCCCGGATGTTGTCGTACGGTTTCGTGGCATTCGGAGGTAGTTCGGGTGGTTTTGACCCCCCAACGCGCCAATTCAGCGCGCGCCGCGCTGCTGAAAAGGACACAATCGGACATGTCGCGCGCACCGCACGTCTGATGGACGTGCGGCCTCCTCCTGCATCTCAGGAATAATATTTCTATCGTTCCCGTGCGGTTTCAGGTCGTTCGGAGCACGTTTGCTCCGAATTGGACCGCCGCACGCCGTTTTGGTGTTTAATGGCGCCGGAAACGCGTTTCCGGTCGCCGCGGTCACACGGAACCTTCGAATGAGGTGCCGTCTGGCCGACCATTTCACAATTCATGCCCCGGATGTTGTCGTACGGTTTCGTGGCATTCGGAGGTCGTTCGGGTGGTTTTGACCCCCCAACGCGCCATTTCAGCGCGCGTCGCGCTGCTGAAAAGGACACAATCGGATGTGCCGTGCGCACCGCACGTCCGATGGATGTGCGGCCTCCTCCTGCATCTCAGGAATAATATTTCTATCGTTCCTGTGCGGTTTCAGGTCGTTCGGAGCACGTTTGCTCCGAATGGGACCGCCGCACGCCGTTTTGGTTTTTAATGGCGCCGGAAACGCGTTTCTGGCCGCCGCGGTCACACGGCACCTCCGAATGAGGTGCCGTCTATCCGACCATATTACAATTCACGCCCCGGATGTTGTCGTACGGTTTCGTGGCATTCGGAGGTCGTTCGGGTGGTTTTGACCCCCCCAACGCGCCAATTCAGCGCGCGCCGCGATGCTGAAAAGGACACAATCGGACGTGCCGCGCGTACCGCACGTCCGATGGACGTGCGGCCTCCTCCTAAATCTCAGGAATAATATTTCTATCTTTCCCGTGCGGTTTCAGGTCGTTCGGAGCACGTTTGCTCCGAATGGGACCGCCGCACGCCGTTTTGGTGTTTAATGGCGCTGGAAACGCGTTTCTGGCCGCCGCGGTCACACGGCACCTCCGAATGAGGTGCCGTCTAGCCGACCATTTCAAAATTCACGCCCCGGATGTTGTCGTACGGTTTCGTGGCATTCGGAGGTCGTTCGGGTGGTTTTTCCCCCAACGCGCCATTTCAGCGCGCGCCGCGCTGCTGAAAAGGACACAATCGAACGTGCCGCGCGCACCGCACGTCCGATGGACGTGAGGCCTCCTCCTGCATCTCAGGAATAATATTTCTATCGTTCCCGTGCGGTTTCAGGTCCTTCGGAGCACGTTTGCTCCGAATTGGACCGCCGCACGCCGTTTTGGTGTTTAATGGCGCCGGAAACCGCTGTTTCCGGCCGCCGCGGTCACACGGCACCTCCGAATGAGGTGCCGTCTGGCCGACCATTTCAAAATTCATGCCCCGGATGTTTTCGTACGGTTTCGTGGCATTCGGAGGTCGTTCGGGTGGTTTTGACCCCCCAACGCGCCATTTCAGCGCGCGCCGCGCTGCTGAAAAGGACACAATCGGACGTGCCGCGCGCACCGCACGTCCGATGGACGTGCGGCCTCCTCCTGCATCTCAGGAATAATATTTCTATTCTTCCCGTGCGGTTTCAGGTCGTTCGGAGCACGTTTTCTCTGAATGGGGACCGCTGCACGCCGTTTTGGTGTTTAATGGCGCCGGAAACGCGTTTTTCGGCCGCCGCGGTCACACGGCACCTCCGAATGAGGTGCCGTCTAGCCGACCATATCAAAATTCACGCCCCGGATGTTATCGTACGGTTTCGTGGCATTCGGAGGTCATTCAGGTGGTTTTGACCCCCCAACGCGCCATTTCAGCGCGCGCCGCGCTGCTGAAAAGGACACAATCGGACGTGCGGGGGGCAGTACGGGAGTGCGGGGGGGCTGTACGGGGTGCGGGGGGCTGTACGGGGGTGCGGGGGGGCTGTACGGGGTGCGGGGGGGGCTGTACGGGGTGCGGGGGGGCTGTACGGGGGTGCGGGGGGCTGTACGGGGGTACGGGGGGGCTGTACGGGGGTGCGGGGGGCTGTACGGGGGTGCGGGGGGGGCTGTACGGGGGTGCGGGGGGGGGGGGGGGGCTGTACGGGGGTGCGGGGGGGCTGTACGGGGGTGCGGGGGGCTGTACGGGGGTGCGGTGGGGGGGGCTGTACGGGGGTGCGGGGGGCTGTACGGGGGTGCGGGGGCTGTACGGGGGTGCGGGGGGGCTGTACGGGGGTGCGGGGGGCTGTACGGGGGTGCGGGGGGGCTGTACGGGGTGCGGGGGGCTGTACGGGGTACGGAGGGGCTGTACGGGGTGCGGGGGGCTGTACGGGGGTGCGGGGGGGCTGTACGGGTGTGCGGGGGGCTGTACGGGGGTGCGGGGGGGGGGGGGGGGGCTGTACGGGGGTGCGGGGGGCTGTACGGGGGGGGTGCGGGGGGGCTGTACGGGGTGCGGGGGGCTGTACGGGGGTGCGGGGGGCTGTACGGGGTGCGGGGGGCTGTACGGGGGTGCGGGGGGGCTGTACGGGGGTGCGGGGGGCTGTACGGGGGTGCGGGGGGGGGGGGGGGGGGGGGGCTGTACGGGGTGCGGGGGTGCTGTACGGGGGTGCGGGGGGCTGTACGGGGGTGCGGGGGGCTGTACGGGGGTGCGGGGGCTGTACGGGGGTGCGGGGGGGGGGGTGGCTGTTGGAATTAGTTCGACTTTTTTAATGTAGAATCATTCAAGATTATCTGATCAAAAACTCAATATGTGTATAAAATATTTAAAAGACCACCATGGATGGTAATAATGCATTACTTAAATGAATAAATACAGTACATCAATGTCAACCCTACCAGTAAAAACAAAAAACATATCTCGTGAATATATGGTGCGTCACGCGTTGTCATCACTGCTACCTCCTTCTGGTGGGCCAGGTGCCTACAACAAATAAACATTATAAATATTTTAATAACAAAAATAATTTAAATTAAATAAATAAATACAGTATATACCTGCATCGTATGATCCCCTGTACCATCAGCTCGACGCACATATTCCCGCAGTGCTCTAACCTCAGCTGTCAATTGCGCATTTGTCTCCTCGGAAGCGCGCAGCCGTGCCTCAAAATCTGACATCTGCTGTGTCATATGAGCAACAGCAGGACCGACAACCGCAGCGCGTGACACTACAGAACGAGGAATCCCTGCTCCCTAGGTCAAACTATAGCCATGCCCGTCCCGACCAATAATGCAATGAAAGATCTCATCCCGTCGCATGGGAAGCTGGTCGCTGGTCCCTCTGGCAGATTCTCTAACTCAGCTTCAAATTGGAGCCTGTGAAATATTTAAATATATATAAATATATATATGTTAATATATAGATTTATGTAATTATTGGTAAGTACAGACACTTACTATCAATGCTGCAACCTCTGGATCATTGCGATCACGAGTCCTTATCCACACCGACATTTTATCAGTTGTTGCACCTTGCCCTCGCAACTGTATATTAAAATAATATAAACACAAAACCATATTAATTAATAAATTAAAAAATGAATAATATATACCTCATGTCGGATCTGAGACACGTGACGAGTCCCGAGCCTGTGAGCTGGTCCCTGCAACGCTCGATTCTCCGAATGGCGTGTTGACACCTCCTACATTCAATTCATTCAAATTTCAAACAAATCACATATTCTTGAAAATATATATACAACAAAATAATTAATATACAAACCGCAACACCCTCAGTAGACCAATATGCAACCAAGTCACGCCACTGAGCCGGGAGGACACCTCTCGGGACTTTTTCCAAAATGTCAAGGGCACCCACATTTGGTACCCAGTGGTCCCTCTTCACTTTGCCTTTATAATCTTTCCACATCTTATGGCATTTTCTCATACACACGGGCCGAAACTCTTCAGGGCATACTTTCAAATTTTGCTATAAAGAAAATAATCAAACATATTAGTATTCTTTATAAATAGAAAATAAAGTAAAATTATTTTCTTACCTGAACCTCCCTCCATAGACGATCTAATGTGTCCTGAGGGATAGAATCCCAATCACGCGTGGTCAATGGAAATCGATGTGGTTCACGTATGATATGACCCAGCTGACGAATAAATGTCGGGGCATTCGGTCCCACGGGATGAAATACCTCATCAAATGAAACATCTATCGTCGTGTCGGAATTCCATGATAATATGCCATGACCAGGGCCTCTCCTGCGAGAGGAAGAAGCAGCCGAGTCTGATCCTGTTGAAAACAATTTTATATATAAATTGACAAATGTTATATATATATATATATATGTCAATTACATAAAAAATATAGACAATGACATTCAAACATACCTCGACCCTGAGACGTAGATGCCTCAGATGGATGATGTGGATCTTCTGCCTCTTCCCCTGACATGTCTGCAGTCATAGAAAATATCAGTAATGAGTCCAAAGTGTTTAAAAGATAAATTGGATTGTTCTTAATAAATCAAACTTGTACAACTGTTAATCAAACAAAAAATGGATTGAATAATTAGTTGTGAATGAATTTTAAAAAATCAGAAAGTTAATCAACCTAAATATTTATGTCTGAATTAACTTACAAAAGTGAGGATTAAAACTTATAAGGATTTATAAAATGATTAGATAATTTATGATATCCTAGGACATTCTACTGAATAGCGGGAAAACAATAATACCTTTCATTAAGCATGCAAATCGACTGTTTCTCCTTCAACAGCCGCTCTGACCTAATAAATATCTTCTTCATGTTGAACTACGGTATGTTGATCAAGTTGTTGGTAAATAAACGGAACAGTCTCGGGTTCATCTTCTTCAAATAAAAACACTCCTCGCCGAGACATTTTGACAACAACTTGCCAACTTGGATCCAAAGGCAAAGTAACGAAGAATACTTGTTCCGCTTGTGATGTCAAAATGAAAGGTTCATTCTCAACTCGTTCATTATTTCTGTATAACATATAGTTAAAATTCACCAATGAAAACTGATATTGATCGACTTTACATCCACGCACTGGATCAACCCAATTACACTTTAACAATATGTACTTCAAACCGTGTGTGTATACAACTTCAATGATGTCTATCAATTGACCATAGTAATAACCAGAATCGACAAAGGGACAACCGATGCCACTGTTTTGTGTTGCTCGTTTGTCGTCAACATCTTTAATGCGAAATCGAAAACCATTAGCATCAATAGCTTTATAACGACGAGCCGTTATAGATGGACCCTCAGCCAGTTGGATAAATACTTCAGGTAGCGTGGGGTCCCCTAACTCCCTCATCTTACGAACCTACATAATTTATAAAAATCAATACTGATATATGCAGAAAGAATTAGTTTAATACTTCACTCATAATGAAAATCAATTTATACATACATAATCCTTGAACCAATCATGAAATGCCGCATAATGAGATTGTTGAATTTGCAACTCAGTCGCAGGATGCATCTCTTCTTTTATCTCATTAATGTGTTTCCTGCAAATGATTACGCGATGTTTAAAAGATCAACTTATGCAAACAAAACATGTAAAAGTTATACAAGCACATTGATAAGATACTTACTGCATTAATGGTGCAACTGATGGAGTATTGAACAAGATATATCGATGTGCTTGTATCCACTCGATGTTGTCCATATCAAATGTGGTTCCTTCTCCAACTGGACCATCATGAATCCGAGAGGGCTTATCTAATTTTGTTTCAACATCCGTAAGATATTCTGCACAAAAGGTAGTACACTCATCCATCAAATAACCATTGGCTATTGATGCCTCTGGACGAGCTCTGTTGCATACAAATCTTTTCAATGCACTAAAATACCGTTCAATAGGATACATCCACCTGAATTGCACTGGACCAGTAGCCATTACTTCATCAGTTAGGTGCACTGTCAAGTGGACCATAACATCGAAAAATGAGGGGGGGGAAAGTTTCTCAAAGTGACAAAGCGTAAGTACAATTCGGTCCGGCAAACTTTTTAAATCACTCATTCGTTGATTTCTTAAAAAAATCTGTCTAAAAAAATTACTCATCTCAATCAAGGGCTGAACAACATTGGGGGATAAACAATCACAAATTGCGATTGGAATCAACTGCTGAAGTAATATGTGATTGTCATGACTTTTCAACCCTTGCAATGTCTTGCTCGTCAGATTCACACACTTTGAAATATTAGAAGAGTAACCATCAGGCACCTTGACCATCTTCAAAATGGAAAGAAATGTCTCTTTCTCCTCTGTAGTCATCGAATACTGTGCAGCAGGCATATATGCCTTGTTTCCCTCAGCTAACTGTAAATGCAACTGTTTCCTTAAACCCATTTCTTCCAAATCACGGCGTGCATTAACATGGTCCTTTGACTTTCCACTGACACCTAAAATGGTCCACAATATGTTATCACAAACATTTTTTTCAATGTGCATGACATCCAAATTATGCCTCAACATGTTAGTTTTCCAATACGGAAGACTATAAAAAATACTTTTCTTTTTTCAATTGTGATTGCGCTGCCTACCCGCAGCACGAATATTACGTACTGGAGGAGCCACCAAATCCTGAATTTCATATACCGTGCGGATATTTTCTTCCTTAATCTGCGATAACATTTCGACTCCTGTCATTATCTTTGGTGCTGGGATGAACTCTCTAGAACCATCAAATGCCACTCTGTCCTTTCTGAACCTGTGCTGGGGAGGGAGAAAACGCCTGTGACCCATGTATGCCCATTTTTTGGAATGTTTAAGCCATACAGATTTTTTACTTTTATTGCAACAAGGGCAAGAAAATTCCCCTTTCGTACTCCAGCCTGATAAATTTGCATAAGCTGGGAAGTCATTGATTGTCCACAATAAAGCAGCATGCAGTTTGAACATTTCATTCGTTTCGCAGTCATAAGTCATCACACCATCGCCCCAAAATTCATTCAACTCATCAATCAATGGCTGAAGGTAAACAACAATCTTATCCCCCAGACTTTTAGGTCCATCAATAAGAGTGGAAAGTAATATAAATTGTTGCTTCATACAAAGCCACGGAGGAAGATTATATGGAACCAACACCACGGGCCATGTGCTATGAGTTGCACCAACCATAGACTTGAATGGATTGAAACCATCTGCTGCCAATCCCAATCGGACATTACGAACATCTTTAGCAAAGTCGGGATGTCTCTTATCAAAATCCTTCCATGCATGAGAGTCTGCCGGGTGGGTTAACATGTCACTTTCATGAACTCTTTCTGCATGCCATCTCATTAAATTAGAAACTTTAGATGACATAAAAAATCTTTTCAACCTCGGTTTAAGGGGAAAGTAACGCATTTGATTTACGGCAATCGGTTTCCCCTGTATCGCAATCTGACTTTGATGAGTCTTATTTTCCCTGTTCTCTTTCCACCTGGAAGCGCCACAAACCGTACAAATATCCAAATGAGCAGTTTCATTTCTAAACAACATACAGTTGTTTGCACATGCATCTATAGTCTCAAATGTAAAACCTAAGTTCTCTGTCAACTTACGAGCATAGTAATACGACTCAGGAATCTTAGCGTCAACAGGAAGAACTTTTTTCAATAAAACCAAAAGCATGTCGAATGATGTGTCTGACCAATTATTCAAAGTCTTCAAATGCAACAACTCCACGATAAACGACAGTTTATTGTAAGAAGTACATCCAGGATATAATTCTGTTTTCGCATCATCAAGTACTTCATAAAACCTCCTCGAATCACGATCTGCACCAGAGCGAAGATTTATCTCACCAGTCTCAAGATTCCGGATGTCAATGCCTTCAGAATCAAACCCACGTACCATTTCAGTAATCATTTCATGCATTGGATCAGTCATCCTTGCATCAACATCCATCTGAGCTGTATCTGTATTTTGACAACGAACATATTATTCTCCATGACGAGTCCAACTCTTATAATTTTTCAGAAATCCATTAAAGAAAAGGTGCTCCCTCACAGTATCTCGTGTGAATTGATATCTGTTAACACATTTTCTACATGGACAACTAATATAGTCACTTTCAAATCCTCTCGTGAAGTCAATAAACTGCATAATGCCATTGAAATATTCTCTAGACGTTCGATTTGGAAGATCAATCCAACTCTTATCCATAATAATATCTGTATAACAAACATTTACACAATACTTATTACATTTACATTTTTCAAATCAACTATATTCAAAATAAATATTAACCATTTGTTTATGAACCATTGATAAAATAATAATATAACTGAAAGCTCATGTTACCTGATTGAGCTACAAACCTGAAAGGGAGGGGAGCCGAAGGCGGTGCTGCGATGGAGAGGAGACAGCGAAGGGGAGCCGGAGCCAAAGGCGGTGCGGAAAGGGAGGGGACGGGCGGCGGCGGCGGGGGGGGGGGGGGGGGGGGGGGCTGGAGGAGAGGAGGCGGTGAGGGGACGGGGGACGGGCAGCGAGGGGGGGGGGTGTCCGGGGTCGGGGGGGCTATCTGAGGTGCGGGGAGGGGTTTCGGGGGTGTCGGGGGCCTGTCAGGGGTGTGGGTAGGGGTGTTCGGGGTGCGGGGGTGTCTGGGGTGCGAGGGGGGGGGGTCTGTCGGGGGTGCAGGGGGGCTGTCAGGGGTGCGGGGTGGGGTGTCCGGGGTGCGGGGGGCCTGTCCGGGGTGTGGGGGGGCTGTCCGGGTTCGGAGGGGGGGTGTCCGAGTGCGGGGGGGGGGGGGGGGGCTGTCCGGGGTGCGGGGGGGCTGTCCGGGTTCGGAGGGGGGTGTCCGAGTGCAGGGGGGGCTGTCCGGGGTGCGGGGAGGCGTCAGGGGTGTGGGGGGCGGTCCGGAGTGCGCGAGGGGGGGGGGCTGTCCGGGGTGCGGGGAGGCGTCCGGGGTGCGGGGGGCGGTCCGGAGTGCGCGGGGGGGGGGGGGGGGGGGGGGGGGGGCTGTCCAGGGTTCGGGGAGGCGTCCGGGGTGCGGGGGGTGGTCCGGAGTGCGCGACGGGGGCTGTCCGGGGTGCGGGTGTCGTCCGGGGTGGGGGGGGAGGGCCGAGAGGCCGGAGGGCGGCGGCCGGAGGCCCGAGGGCGGAGGGCGGCGGCTGAAGGGCAGGCGGCGGGGGAGGGCGGGTGGCGGGGGAGGGCGGGCGGCGGGGGAGGCCGGGCGGCGGGGGAGGCCGGGCGGCGGGGGAGGCCGGGCGGTGGGGGAGGGGAGGGCGGCGAGGGAGGGCGGCGAGGGAGGGAGGGGGTTAGGGCGGCGATCGGGGGGGGATCGGGGTCGAGGGGGCGCGGGGGGGGGGGGGGCGCAGAAGCCCCCCGTTTTTTTTATGTAGGTTAGCGACTGCTATTGGCGGTCGCTATTGGTTAGCTATAGCGACCGCCAATGGCGGTCGCCCGAGTCTGGGGGGCTTCAATGCCCCCTTTTCTAGTAGTGATTGTTTAACCAAATCATCCCACTTCATAGCAATCAAGGAGTCAATCTCAGTGGAATTTTTGTCGAGGTAGTATTTGGAAGAGGTGGTGAGACTTCATGGAGTCCCAAGGACAGTCATTTTTTATCGAGATCCTCGTTTTACCTCCAGGGTGTGGAGAGGTCTCTAGCATGCATTTGGTTCTCAGCTATTCCTTAGCACATATTTTCATCCACAGACGGACGGTCAGATAGAGCGAACCATCCAGACTCTTGAAGACATGTTGCGATCTTGTGTCCTGGATTTTGGAGGTTTGTGGATGAGGCACTTACCCTTGATAGAGTTCGCTTACAAAAATAGTTTTCACTCCACCATCAATATGGCACCATTTGAAGCCTTGTATGTCTGACCTTACCATTCTCCGTTGTGATGGACTGGGGTTGGAGAGTCATCAATTCTCAGACCAGAACTAGTGCAGAATACGACAGAAATGGTTCAGGTGATTCGTGAGAGGATGAAAGCAGCGCAGGATCATCAAAAATCATATTTCGATCAAAGGAGGAGACCCTTAGAGTTTGATGTTGGGGATCACATGTTTCTGAAGGTGACTCCCCATTATGGGCAGTGAAGGTTTAGTTGCAGGAGTAAGCTTTCTCCTCGGTTTGTTGGTCCTTTAGAGGTTTTGGCTCATGTTGGTGTCGTGGCATATCAGATAGCACTTCCCCCGCATATGAGCTAGATATATAATGTTTTTCATGTATCATAGCTCTGTTGTTATCTTCATGATGACTCACACATCATCGATTGAAGCGATATAGATGTTAACAATGATGCGACCTTTGAGGAGCGGTCAATAGAGATCTAGGATTTCAAGGAGAAGGTGTTGTGTGGGTGTTCTATTCCCTTGGTTCATGTCTTATGTTGACACGGTGGTGTCGAGGAGAGTACTTGGGAGTGGGAGTCCCAAATGTGTGTCTAGTACCCAACACTGTTTTAAGTTGTTGTGCTGAGTTTTTCTTTGATGCTTTCATTTATATAACTTTGATGTGATGTTATGCTTGACTTGTTTGGATATGGAATGTTTTTTCCCATGTTCTCAGATGTCAAGGTTTTGTTCCATCTTTCAAATAACTCAGGGTGGTTTTCCCCTGAGAGGTATCTTACGGGGTGGTTGTTCAGATCCCTCTTTTCTTCTAGGTTGGTTTTGAATTCTTAGAGACAAGAATGTTTTGAGAGGTATCTAAAGTAATGGCTTAGACCTCTTCATTCTATTACTTTGCTGAAATATGGTGTTTGAGGTGTTCTAGGAGGTCAAGGTGACTTATTCCCAACACTTTTCCAAATTTCTAGTTCATGAACAGTGATTCCAGATCATTGAGGTTCCAACAGCAGCCTCTATTTCCTTTGCCAAATATTGAGTTCATGAATAGTGTTTCCATATCAGTGAGGCTCCAATAGCAGCCTCTATTTCCTTTTCCAAATTTTGAGTTCATGAATAGTGTTTCTAGATCAGTGTGGTTCCAACAACAACCTCTATTTCCTTTGCCAAATTTCAAGTTCATGAATAGTGTTTCTAGATCAGTGAGGTTTTAACAGCAGCCTCTATTTACTTTGCCAAATTTCGAGCCCAAGAATAGTGTTTCCAAATTAGTGAGGTTTCAACAATAGCCTCTATTTCCTTTGCCAAATTTCGAGTTCATGAACAGTGTTTCCAGATCAGTGAGGTTCCAACGGTAGCCTCTATTTCCTTTGCCAAATTTTGTGTTCATGAATAGTGCTTCCAGACCAATGAGGTTCTAACAGAAGCCTCTATTTCCTTTGCCAAATTTTGAGCTCATGAATAGTGTTTCCAGACCAGTGAGGTTCTAACAGTAGCCTCTATTTCCTTTGCCAAATTTTGAGCTCATGAACAGTGTTTCTATACTAGTGAGGTTCTAACAGCTGCCTCTATTTCTTTTCCAAATTTTGAGTTCATGAACAGTGTTTCTAGACCAGTGAGGTTCTAACAGCAGCCTCTATTTCCTTTTCCAAATTTTGAGTTCATGAACAGTGTTTCCAGACTAGTGAGGTTTTAACAGTAGCCTTTTTTTCCTTTTCCAAATTTTTAGTTTGGTGTACAGTGTTTCCAAATTTCTACAATTTCACCCCTTTAACATTTCCTTTGACATAAAATGCATTTAAAGCCTCATTTTAAGGAATCTAAGGCCAATTCAAATGCCATAACCCCAATATTAATTTTCCTAAGGCTCGGGATGCTTTTACATGGTCAAACTGCATTGTTTAATATCATATTCTTTTAATGGAAAATCCAGTGTATCTTAAACAGCTGCTCTGTTAAATATTCTAAAGGTATGAGATATCTTCCTCCCTTGTTCTTCCTCCTTGTTCTCAGGTGTGAGACACTCTAACCTTTCATTCCTTCCCGTAGGAGTTGTGTGATCAGACTTTTCTCCTTGGATTGGTTCCCCCTGAATTTATTCTTGCTGAAAGTGCACCCTATGTTTTTGGTGCAACCAACACTACTATAACTTGGCCTTTTATCAGCACTAAAAACTGGCATTAACATCACTAGGAAAGTGACGTTAATGTCGGTGTAGATAAAGGGGGGTCCCCTTTATCAGTGCTCAAAAAAACGCTGATAAAGGCACCTTCCCTTGTACCTGCACAACCAGCACCTACACACCTGCACAAACCAGCACCTACACACCTGCACAAACCAGCACACCTGCACAAAATAGCACCTGCACACCTGTACAAAATAGCACCCGCACACAATATTTTGACAAACAATGCTATATACATTTACTCAACATCATAAATACAAAAAAACACACAGCTATATACATTTAAAACAATGTTTTACATGGTTACAATTACAATTATCTAAAAATAGTTATAAACATTAATGTTTCATCCTTTGATATCCGTGATCCGCTCTCAAAAAATTTTGTCCATGGTATTTGTTTCCTAACAAAGCATCTGAACTCAAGGAAAAAAATTCACCTGTATAAGAAAACAAATATTATGTTAGTAATACAATAATGAAATAAATTAAAACATTAATATAAAAGAATACATTAATATGGAAATTTGAAACTAAAATATAGAAATGATAAACTCAAATGTTTTCATTCTGATAACAATGAAAGGGAATAATGTAAAATCAATATTTTTTTGGATGATTTATCTCATTTAATAAATACTGATTCTTTATCTAATGAAATGATTTAATGGTCACACCGTACATTGGATTGAGGTGTGGTTGATTCGTACATGTCACAAATGACTCATGGATCATTTTCCTAAAGTATCAAAACAATCTGAATGCGTTTTCTTGGTTTTCCGTATGTCACTTGTGTTGTTTTCTAAAGTTTATGTCAATTTGAAACAGATATCAGACACTTTTATCCATACCGGCCACACCGTGAATCGGATTGAGGTGTGATCAATTTGTACACGTCACATATGACTCATGGATCATTTTCCTAAAGTATCAAAACAATTCGAACGCGTTTGCTCAGTTTTCCATATGTCACTTGTGTTGTTTTCTAAAGTTAATGTCAATTTGAAACTGATATCATACAGTTTTAGCCATACCGGTCACACCGTGAATCGGATTGAGGTGAGGTGGATTCGTACACATCAAAAATGACTCATGGATCATTTTTATAAAGTATCAAAACAATCCGAATGCATTTTCTTGGTTTTCCATATGTCACTTGTGTTGTTTTCTAAAGTTTATGTCAATTTGAAACTGATATCTGACACTTTTATCCATAACGGTCACACCATGCGTCTAATTGAGGTGCGGTCGATTTGTACATGTCTCAAATGACTCGTGGATCATTGTCCTAAATTATCAAGAAAATACGAACATGTTTGCTCGGTATTCTGTATGTCAGTAGTGTTGTTTTCTAAAGTTTATGTCAATTTGAAACTGATATCAGACACTTTTAGCCATACCGATCACACCATGTGTCGGATTGAGGTGCGATGGATTTTTAAACATCAAAAATGACTCATGGATCATTTCCCTAAAGTATAAAAACAATCCGAATGTGTTTTCTTGGTATTCTGTATGTCAGTAGTGTTGTTTTCTAAAGTTAATGTCAATTTCAAACTAATATCAGACACTTTTAGCCATACTGGCCACACCATGCATCGGATTGAGGTGTGGTTGATTCTTACACGTCAAAAATGACTCATGGATCGTTTTCCTAAAGTATCAAAACAATCAGAATGAGTTTTCTTGGTTTGTTGTATGTCACTTGTGTTGTTTTCTAAAGTTTATGTCAATTTGAAAATGATATCAGAAACTTTTAGCCATACCGGTCACACCGTGCGTCGGATTGAGGTGCAGTCAATTTGTAAATGTCAAAAAATGACTCATTGATCGTTATACTAAAGTATCAAAACAATACTAACACGTTTTCTCAGTTTTCCATATGTCACTTGTGTTGTTTTCTAAAGTTAATGTCAATTTGAAACTGATATCAGACACTTTTAGCCATCTCGGTCACACCGTGCATCAGATTGAGGTGCGGTTGATTCGTACACATCAAAAATGACTAATGGATCATTTTTATAAAGTATAAAAACAATAAGAATGCATTTACTCAGTATTCCATATGCCACTTGTGTTGTTTTCTAAAGTTAATGTCAATTTCAAACTGATATCAGACACTTTTAGTCATACCGGTCACATTGTGCATCGGATTGAGGTGCGTTCAATTAGTACACATCACAAATGACTCATGGATAGTTTTCCTAAAGTATCAAAACAATCCGAACACATTTTCTCAGTTTTCTATATGTCACTTGTGTTGTTTTCTAAAGTTAATGTCAATTTGAAACTGATATCAGACACTTTTAGCCATACCGGTCACACCGTGCGTCAGATTGAGGTGTGGTCAATTCATACACATCAAAAATGACTCATGGATTGTTGTCTTAAAGTATCAAAACAATAAGAATGCATTTTCTCAGTATTCCATATTTCACTTGTGTTATTTTTTAAAGTTAATGTCAATTTGAAACTGATATCAAACACTTTTAGCCACACCGGTCACACCGTGCATCGGATTGAGGTGCGGTTGATTCATAAACGTCAAAAATGACTCATGGATTGTTTTCCTAAAGTATCAAAACAATTAGAACGTGTTTGCTTGGAATTCTGTATGTCACTTGTGTTGTTTTCTAAAGTTAATGTCAATTTGAAACTGATATCAGACACTTTTAGCCATACCGGTCACACCATGCATCGGATTAAGGTGTGGTTGATTCTTACACGTCACAAATGACTCATGGATCATTTTCCTAAAGTATCAAAATAGTCCAAATGTGTTTGCTCAGTATTCTGTATGTCACTTTTGTTGTTTTCTAAAGTTAATGTCAATTTGAAACTGATATCAAACACTTTTAGTCATACCGGTCACACCGTGCATCAGATTGAGGTGCGGTTGATTTGTACACGTCACAAATGACTCATGGATCATTTTCCTAAAGTATAAAAACAATCCGAACGCGTTTTCTCATTATTTTGTATGTCAGTATTGTTGTTTTTTAAAGTTTATGTCAATTTGAAACTGATATCAGACACTTTTAGCCATACCGGTCACACCGTGCATCAGATTGAGGTGTGGTTGATTTTTACACGTCAAAAATGACTCATGGATTGTTGTACTAAAGTATCAAAACAATCCGAACTCGTTTGCTTGGTATTCTTTATGTCAGTAGTGTTGTTTTCTAAATTTAATGTCAATTTCAAACTGATATCAGACACTTTTAGTCATACCGGTCACACCGTGCATCGTATTGAGGTTTTGTTGATTTGTTCACATCAAAAATGACCCATGGATCATTTTCCTAAAGTATCAAAACAATCCGAATGCGTTTTCTCAGTTTTCCGTATGTCACTTGTGTTGTTTTCTAAAGTTCATGTCAATTTGAAACTGATATCAGACACTTTTAGCCATACCAGGCACATCGTGCATCAGATTGAGGTGTGGTCAATTCGTACATGTCAAAAATGACTCATGGATCATTGTCCTAAAGTATCAAAACAATCCGAATGCATTTGCTCAGTTTTCTGTATGTCACTTGTGTTGTTTTCTAAAGTTAATGTCAATTTGAAACTAATATCAGACACTTTTAGCCATACCGGTCATACTGTGCATCATATTGAGGTACAGTTGATTCGTACACGTCAAAAATGACTCATGGATCATTTTCCTAAAGTATAAAAACAATCCAAATGCATTTTCTCAGTTTTCCGTATGTCACTTTTGTTGTTTTCTAAAGTTAATGTCAATTTCAAACTGATATCAGACACTTTTAGCCATACCGGTCACATCGTGTGTCAGATTGAGGTGTGGTTGATTCGTACACATAAAAAATGACTCATGGATCATTTTCCTAAATTAACAAAACAATCCGAACGTGTTTTCTCAGTTTTCTGTATGTCAGTAGTTCATAAGAGTCTCTCATTAAGTTATTCTTTACTAGAAACTCAAATCATTTCTAAAACCATTTTTCATAATCTAAGGATATGAAACATAAGAAAGGGTGATCATAGATACTCAATAAGTGTAAACAAGGGAGATATCAATGATCATGTAAAGATAACATAAGTAGCAGGAATTCACCTTCATTGTCCTATTTGTTTACATTCTTCCATCAGGTATGATGCCCATTCATTTCTAAACACATCTATATCATCCTGTGAATATGAGTTTTTGAGATAGTCATAGTAGTACTGAAAAAATATAAATACTAAAAGGATTAATAAATATTTTAAATTAACTAGTAATTATTTTCAAAAATACCTCTTCAGGGATGCTAGTTTGTTCATGAAATATGATCTCTTTCATAAATTTACAAACATAATAACCACAGTACTTTCCGTTTGTTTGTTTCGGACACTGCAAAAACATCAAGAAAAATAAGTAATCTATTTTAATATGTATTTGGATAGTGCAGTATAATTATATATACCCTGATACTTTTCCATTTGTAGATCTCGTGCGCCTTGTTGTCCTTAGACCCTGGATTCATTCCAGCCTTTAAATGATATTCATACACTGCCCTATCATAACAGAATCCTCATTAAAAGATAATATAAATTATATAACTAGATATTTAGTTCTAAAATGTTGGATCTGGTGTATTACAAATTGAAAATCGCCATCATGTGTGGTTGGTTTGTTGGATATCCATGCAGTGAATCCATAAAATAAATCTTTGGAGTATCCAAATTGACTGCAATGAGCATCCAATGCTGCCTAAAAATACAAAAAGGAATAAGTAATGATAGAAATGAAAATATAATTGATATTATTAAAATCTAGAGTTTTAACCCCACAACGTTGGTATTAAAAAGAGCCTGTTAGTCGTAATTTTTCATTGAAACGTTCTGAGCAGGTTTGACATTAATTTAGCCTGAAAATTAGAATCTATTTCTTTTTGTTGTGTAGACATGGTGTGAGGACTAACGAGTCCAAATTTGTATTCGCAGGCAAATCCCTTCAATTGTTTTTCATATATACTCCTGTAAAAAATATGAAATGTATTTATCCATAATTATCATAGTATATCAGCTTCTTTAAAATCAAATCATGAAAACATACCTCATATATACATTTATAACTGAGGTGCCTAGCCAGTCATATGTGATGATTTCAGCTACAGTGTCAGCACTAACGAAATATAATGTTTCCTCTCCGTACATATCTTTTTCACAAACAATTGTGTGATTATTTTCATCTTTCATTTTCATATCCACATGAGCTTGCAATGATATTAAATGTGGATATAGAACGGGCGGGGTAAAGGTGCCCTTAGTAGATCGTTTTGATTGGTTGGTTGATCCTTTTGAGTCGTTATTTCGTTTTAGCTCCTTTCTTTTTTCCTTCTGTAATAACATTCATTGGTTCAGCCCTTTTCTAATTAAATGTTAAAGGTTCTGCTTGAAAAATGACTTGGAAATGAATACCTCCTGGTCAAAATGTTTTTTTACAAGATTCGACGGCCATGCAATGAATGTTCCAACAACCTTTTCCACCATATGAATTTCATCATCGTCATTTGGCATGGGTAGCTTGGTGCTCGACTCATGAGCTATGTTAATCGACACTTTGACATGACCGGTTGGAAGTGGTCTAGAGTGTAGCATGTCATTCTACATATTAAACATCGTAGCTCTCGCTACAAGGTGATGGGTGGGAGTTGAAAGATATAAATCACAGTCATTTTAACCATGTAGAATATCATTACAAGAAAGATATTAGTGTATATGTGATTCACATTTCACAGAAATAAATATTAGAACATTTATTACCTCAGTTAAGTCAGGTCTTTGAGGGGAATGGCTCACCTCAAAGCTGGTGGGGGGTGGGGTGGGTTGTTCTTGAGTTGTTTCTTCTCTTCACCTCTCCCCCATCAAAGTTTCTAGCAAATCTTCCTGACTTTGGAATATTTCTTTAAGGGTAGCTAGTCTAACTCTCATCATTTTCATTTCTTTAGTTTGTTCCTCCTCTTGTTTTTTTCTTAAAATATGCCCGGGGTGTCACCCCAAAACCCGCACCTCTGACGCGGCCATACTGTTCTAATTGTTTCAAGGCTGCTGAAAGTATGTCTGCATCTGGTGCGGGTGTTGTTGATTCCTGTGACTATGTCAAATAGAAAATATGGGAAAATAAGTAATCATCGTGATGTAATAGTGATTTAAAGAAAAACAAATTTATATTACGTCATACTTACACATGTTTCCCACACTTTTTGTGTGTTTTCATCTACCAATTTCCCCTCTTTATTAACACAAGCCTCCTTCTATAGCACATGGAGTGGGATGGAAGTGTCTTGGGATTTAGATTCATCAATCTACATATAAACAGAGAAACATGGTTACAGTGTTGTTTTATATCACATAAATTTATTATAGTACTTTTAAAATACGTACCAATTTTTTTCAATTGAAGCGTACCCCGGCCTTGCTTTACGGTAGGGGTATGCTGGTTTTGCTACCCGTTCTTTATTTTTAGCACTCAGTTGCTATTTCATAAATAAAAAACTGTCAATCAATGTGATTAATACAAGAAACGTTAAACAACGTGTTACCAAACACAATGTACCTGAAAAGTCTGCTCCGCACGACGGTTGCAAAATGCATCCCATGCTCCTTGGGATATCAAGTGTGCATAAAGAGGAGGTGGGTGTGGATTGATTTTCCCTTCAGTATCTTTCATATGACATTTTGTTAAAATGGTGTGAAAGCCTCTATAAACCCTTCCTGCTAGTCTTAATACATATTCTTTGTGCGAGACATCTACTATAAATGCACTCTGTAAGAGATTATGTAGAGTTAGTCAATATTTCAGTATTTTATTTTATTTTATTTTAATAAATTAAATAAATGATATCGTAATGTTACTGTAATCTCTTCCTACATTTATGTTTTCAGCCCGTTGACAACATGGTGCCACGACTCTATATTAATCGGCACACGTTGCCGAGTGATGATTCCAATGTAGCTACTAAACATGGATTTGTTGGGGTATACATTCTAGCCTCGCTTATTCCATCCCACATCATATTTGATGCCTTTTTCTTTTGCCATAAGTATTTTGGATAAAATTGTCAAACTATGACGCACTTGTTTTTTTTTTGTCATCGGGGTTTCATTGCCTACCATTTCTTCGCTTTCTGCATCATCATTATGTTCCTCTGAAGCACTAGCATCGGAACTGGGACCAGCAACAATAGGTTGAGAAACCTATTGTACCTAAGAAGTGGGACCAGTAGCAACAGGTTGAGAAACCTGTTGTACCTCAGCAGTGGGGCCAGCTGCAACAGGTTGAGAGACCTGTTGTACCTCAGCAGTGGGACCAGCTGCAACAGGTTGAGAAACCTGTTGTGTCTCAGGATTGGGTGCATCAGCAGGTGCAGAAGTCATTATCTGCAGAAGTGGTTTAATTTAGATCACATAAAAGCAGCAGCAAACAGATTATAACATAATGTAACACAATCTATATTACAATAAAAAATAACCTGATTATTGAACTCTCTTTTTTTTAAAGGCTGAAGGGATTTGACCCCTCTATCGACTATCCATATCCCTTTATTGTGGTCTCCTCTGACATAAAAAACATCGTCTACATTGGTACCACTACGAAATGATTGTGAAGTCCCAATGAAAGGGTCATTCTCCATTGAATTTTCATCTGACCCTTTAGTTTTTTTGGTCGATAATAGAATAATTGACCAGTTTCAGTTTGCGGGATCTGGAACGTAAAATACTTGCACTGCCTGTGATGCCATTATAAACGGTTCATCTTTCTCCCCTTCCTTACTGAAATCAACTTTCACGAATCCCAATTCATCTATTTTAACAGTAATCCTGTTATCAACCCACTATCATTGAAAAATCAGAACTTGGAATTCCGTATAATCCAACTCCCATATTTTTTTGATGATGTCAAAGTATGACTCGCATAAATTGGATTTTTTCCTTAGCACCAAAAACATGCATCGCTTCAGCCACAAGTGTAACCTCACTATTCTGCATGGTACTATCTTCATCATGTTCATTAGTATAAAATGTATAACCATTAACTATATAAGCATTATAAGATAATACGTACAAACTTGCTCCTCCAGCTAGCCATCGAAGTCGGTTTGAAATTGACTCTAGATTTTCATCTGACTTCTTAAAAATATGGTCCCAAAACCATCCTATAAACTGTAGATTATGTGTATCTGATATCCATTTTTCAGCCCTAGATTGATTCAAATGCCTAATAATTTATTTATGGGTTTCAACATATGGGTCAACGTTGAAATTATTGTGCAAAACATAATGGTGGGCCTGCTCCCAATCTATAATATTGATTGTGACAACCTGTCTTCCATAAATTCCTCCACCCTCAAGATGTCTAGTGTGATGAGATTTCAGTAGGCCAATGCTTTCCACACCAGATAGGTATTCGGTATAGAATTCAATGTCTTCCTCAACAATATATCGCTCTGCAATACAACCCTCCGGCCGACTTCGATTTTTGACATACCCTTTCAAAATCTTTATATATCGTTCAATGGGGTACATCCATCTGTAATGTACAGGACCACATAGTTGAATCTCTCTCACTAAGTGGACCATCAAATGAACCATCATATCAAAAAATTAAGGTGGGAAGAACATTTCTAATTCACATAATATGATGGCAATTTCTCTTTCCATAGTTGGCAATTTCGCTGGGTCTATAACTTTTTTGCATATGGATTTGAAGAAGAAACACAGTTTCATTAATGTATGGTGTAAATTCTTGGAAAAAATGCAATGTAAAGAAATAGTAATGAGATCTTGCATCAAAACATGGTAGTCATGTGATTTCAGACCTTTTAACTTCAAATCGCTCATTGACACGAGGTTCCTGATATTTGACGAATACCCCTCTAGAACCTTTAAGTCATTCAAGAAGTTTCAGAACTGATATCTCTCCTGCCTGGAAAGAGTGTAGGCAGCAGGAGGAAGAAATGTTCGTTTTTCACCCTTCACCGGTGCCAACTCTTCTCGTTTTCTCATCTCAACCATGTACAACCTAGCCTTAATTCCATATTTTTTTTTGCCAGGTGTATTTAGCAACGTGCCAGTGACACTATCAAATACATTTTTTTCTACATGTATAACATCAAGAAAATGTCTGACATATAGACAATTCCAGTATGGTAATTCAAAAAAAACTGATCTCTTTTTCCAACTGATTTTAGTAAGGTTTTTTGAAGTTGGTTTACCAAAAGTAGTGTCCGCATTTTTAACTTTCTCAAAAAATTGATCACCTGTTAGTGGAGACGGTGTTGTATATTCTTCTGAACTTCCATCAAATGATATTGTCCAAGATCAGTACTTATTTCATCAGGGTAGAAATCTGTGATGTCCTAGAAACACGGTTTTTGATGAATGTTTCAACCTAATTGATTGTGTACCTTGTTCGCAAACGGAACACCCTTGAGTTCCTTTAATGCTATATCCTGAAAAATTTCCATAAGCAGGGAATTCATTTATCATCCCGTACAACATGGCTCTCAAACTGAAATCTTCCTTTTTGTAAGCATCATACAATGTAACGCTTGAATCCCACAATAATTTCAAATCTTCGATCAATGGAGCTAAATAAACATCAATATTATTACCCGGTTGTTTTGGTCTTGATATAAGCATAAATAACATGATGTATTTTCATTTCATTCATAACCACGGTGGTAAGTTATAATTTACCAACATAACCGGCCATGTACTGTGACTGTTTCTTTGAAAACCAAAAGGATTCACTTAATCTGTAGATAACGCAAGAAGAAGGTTTCTTGACTCATTTCCAAATTCAGGATACTCATGATCAATTCTCTTACACTGAGGAGAGTATTCCGAGTGACGTAGTATCCCATCTTTAATTCTTGTATTTTCATGCCATTTCAATTATCCTACAGTCTCCACACTTCCATATAGGCGCCTAAACCTTGGAATGATTGGAAAGTACCATACAACTTTAGTAGGACTAGATTAATCTTTATTGTATCGAGAAGAACCAAACTTTGGGCATTCTTTAAGTGATTTGTGGTCCTTGCGAAACAGTATACAGTCATTCAGGTAGGCATGTATTCTTTTAGATATCATACCCATCGAGCATAGCATTCATTTGGCATCGTATGTTCGGCTCGGGAGCTTATTATCTTTTGGGAGCATGTCATCCAGGAGAGCAAGTAGTTCTGTAAAATTGGTGTCACTCCACCCATTGTCTACATTCAAATTATACAACTTCAGTACGGATGACAGTGCTGTATATTTAGTGCAACCAGCATACAATGGCATCTTTGTACAACTTTTTAACTTCTCAAACAATTTTGGGTAATCATGAAGTTCATCTTCGACGGTCCTTGTCATTTCCTCAATACGATCTTCATCATCATTCACATATGTAATCACATCCTCCATACGATCATCTTCATTGTTCATACTTGTAATCATATCAGATGATCCATAAAACATAGTGTTATCATAGCTACTACCTACATTCATTGTTTCCCCATGTTTATTCCAACATGTATAACTCTGATCTATTCTGTGATAGATCAAGTGTTCTTCCAACTCCTCTGGACTAATTTGTTTTGAATAACAACGGCGTAAACATGGACAAAGGATTTGAGAAGGGTCATATGCGTGATCTTTTGCAAACTTGATAAAATCTTTCACTCCTTCTTCATACTCTTTTGTCAACCGATTGGCATTCATCCATTCTTTATTTATATTCATCCTATTTGAAATCCAAAGGATGATTATATAGGTTAGGGGAGAATGAATATGAGTATAATTTAGATAAAAAACTAGATACTTTAAAAATAGCGGGGGGCGTGCTCATTAATAGTCTTGGTTGAGGATGAGTATAGACTAGTTGGGTTTTCTAAGGCTATTTGAATAGGTATTAGAGTCTTAGGCCTAAAGAAGATGGATAATATATTTTTATATATCACGTATGATGGGGAACACCCTCTTAAGGATATATAAGAGTCATGGTATGTGTGATGAGTAGGATATTCCATATAGGGATTGGTGAAGTGTGACATAGAGGATTTCCTCCTTATAATTGGATTAAGAGATCTCCAAGGGGAGATATGATATAAGTGAGGGTCATGGTAATAGTCTGGATGACTTAGTATAGGGTATCCAAGGCCCACCTAGGCATTTTATACATAATACCATAAACCTACTCTTATATGATCACTTATAATATGTGGTAAGAATCATTAATCTTATATAAGGTCC
Source organism: Viscum album (assembly GCA_963277665.1). Classification (NCBI taxonomy): domain Eukaryota; kingdom Viridiplantae; phylum Streptophyta; class Magnoliopsida; order Santalales; family Viscaceae; genus Viscum; species Viscum album. Next base: position 1,680,999,494 of record OY728133.1, read on the forward strand.
ATACATACACTAATGATCTTGTGTAGGTTGAATGATAAAATATTAGTAGGACACCAATAATGGGGAACCTAATATAAATCATAATACACTAGGTTTATCTATATGAATGCAAATAAATAAACAACACACATTATGAAAGAAATAAAGTAAGATTGTTGTATGGTAACTAATAAAACAAAAAAACAAATAACACTATATTCAGTGAGAATCAATAAATTAAACCATGGGTTCCAAAAAACAATCTTATCTCCTAATAAAACCATACCACCTACATCACAGATATTTTCTGAAACCCAAACATACCCAAACCTTGGGAACTATGCATCTTATATGGGCTGATAAGAAACCGATACACATGAACCATGGATCCTATTTAGGAATCTAAAAACCCATACCTTGAGGACCATGGATCTTATCTAGACACCTAAAATCCAGACACCTCAGTCACCATGGATCCTTTCTTGTCTCCTAACATACCACAACATTGGGAACCATGGGTCTAGTTTGTGACCCAAACATACCAATACCATTGTCACTATGAATTAAGTCTACACCCCTAATATACTAATACAATGGTCACCATTGGTATAATCCATGACCGTAGTGTACATATAAGGGGAACATGGATCATGATTATCCCCTAGAATATGAACCCACTTAAATAGAGAAACGTCGCCTTATAAGCATGTTGTATTATCATGGCCTGATGAAAAACCATCACACATATAAGACATACACAAACCCTTTTTTAGATCTCCACTAGAATTTTTTGATCTTACTTTTATTGTTTTTAGACCCATACACTATAATATAGACACTCCTGAAATATACCTTTATATATAAAACACAACCGAGTACTTACTAATCCATATATTCCATCTCCACTATAAAACAAACAAACAAACTAGTTAAACTAAAATGGTCAGAAATCTCATCACATTAATGGGAATGAATTCCACACTCTTCCCTAGGAAATATATTGGGTTTTTACTTGTGGATTTCCACCTATATCCATCATCTATTTTATAATCTCATATCTCATAAGCTTTACCTGATTCGCTCTCAATATAATAATTCAAATTCCACCTTCTAAATACTATCATTTTTATTATGGTCATACAAGCGAAAAAACTAGGTGAGAGTAGAAAAATACTTAAAGGTGGGGGTGAATCAATGGTTACGAAAAACTCATAATCTAAATGCATTTTTGAATACTGATTAGTAAAAAAAGGATCTTGATAGTGATGGTAAAATAGTGATAGTAATTCAATGGTATAACTCACATGGATCAAGGGATAATTACATGGTTCATAAACTCTTGTTATAAATTTTCTTATCCTTAGTGTTCATGATGTCCTGAATCTTGTTCTTAGTTTATTATCAATAAGAATAATGAACGGAGTAAGGATATAACCATATAGTCCCATGTACACGATATAATGATCTAAATCTATAATTTCATCGATTTCCCCTTCGTCGACCACAAGTGCCTATAGAATTTGGATCATGTGTTCACCCCTATTATTCTCCTCAAATGTTAACTAAACCATCATTAGAACAATCCATGGATTGAATGGTTGGGTAACTGAAGGATTCTTCATTGAAACCAAATCATTGATTCGGGTCATGTAACACTATATTTATAGAGATTAAATGTTCTTTTATGTGAATTATTTCCATAAGGAATGAATCCTAATTTCGAATGAATTAGAAACTAAATTCCAAAGATCATTCACCACCTTTATGGCCTAACATAACATATCATGAAATGCGATTCATGTATGCTCATATTTAACAATATCTATAGAATACCATTCATGGTGTGACCCTTATAGTTGTGGCATGGTCTGAAATGTCCCTTTAAACAATGATACACCAATTAATAATGAACAATATATTATAGTATGAAATAACACTATTATAGCGTGAGCATTTTCATTACATACTGATACCATTAGACCCCCAAACCAGTGCAACATTTATTTTCATGAGCTAGGTATCCCAATGAAATTATCTCTTCATATTCCCTTAGAGACATCCATTATAGTTAAATGTTCCATATTAAAATATGTCGCTCCTACATCTCAAACCCTTTATAGTTACACCAGCCCTACTGTGGTGTGATATCTTACACTAGAGTGAACATCGTCATTTGGAACACTCCCATAAAAGTGTAATCACGTCCTCCTTGTTCTGGGACACTTGTTATCCACAAAAAACACAAATTTTTCATATTTTCTCACCTTTAATGATCCACTAACTCATATATGATAATGTTTTCAATAAATATATTGGTAAAATACATCTAAAACCCATGACTAAATTTCCTTTTGAATCTAGTAATAATATGTTTCCAATTTTTACTTCATCTACTCACCATACCAAATTGTAGAATGGTTGGTGGGAATACTCCTACTCTTAGTGTGATAAAAATTCTACTATGATAATGACTTTACTAAGATAAAATTGCATATCACCCTTTTCAATTCACTTATTGAGGGGCTTCTTTAAACCACAAAACTCATTAATTACCCCAAACCATTAAGGGCACTTAAATATCCCAATGGACCCCAACCGACCTATATAAGTCATTCACTTAAGTCTTATCCCATTTGGATCATAGTATGTACCTCCAAATGGATCCTCTATCTCTTGAACCATATACTTTTACTCATCCATTAATAAAACCCATGAGGCAGAACTATCTTTTATCATTAACCAACCAAACACCTAGATATGTTATTTTAGGTTGTAGTAATCAAATCCATATATAAAATATAAATACACCCCTTACTCTAAGGTTATCAATGGTTAAAAACATACCAACTGCAACACCTTGTAATGACATGATTCATTAAAAACATTATACCACATAGTATGTCATCCTCTATAAGATTCCATAAATATTTCCTCACATTTTTTCTATCCAAGGAATCTAATTACACTACTCATTCAGGATTCTATAAAGGTAATAGTCATATGGTTTACACCCCAAATCCTGATGAATTGTCACACACACAAGCATCACACACAAGAATCACGCCAAATCATAATTAATCTCAATATTGACAATAAATGAAAACATAATTAATTCATGTAAATTCAATTTTACTCACCTTAAGGAGGAGGACCCGGTGGCGGAGGAGGAGGAGGCGTCGACAGCGGACGCAACAGAGGCAGCGGAGGCAGCGCAGAGGCAGCGGAGGCAGCGGAGTAGACGGAGGAGGAGGAGGAGGAGGAGGCGCTGATGGAGGAGGAGGAGGAGGTCACGGTGGAGGAGGAGCCGCGGTGGAGGAGGAGGATGAGGAGTCGCGACAGAGGAGGAGGAAGAGAGGTAGGCACCGAAGGAGGAGGAGGAGGTGGCGGCCACGGTGGAGGAGGAGGAGAAGGAGGCAGTGGCCATGGCAGAGAGGAGGCAGCAGCGGAGAGGAGGTAGTGGCGTAGGGTAGGGCTTCCGTGAAAGCTTGATAGGGTATGGGGAGGAGGAGGAGGACCCGGTGAATTTTATGAATCCCGCATGGACCTTTATCAGCGCTAATAAAAAGCACTGATAAAGGGGGTCTTTATCAGTGCTAAAATGAAAAGTGTTGATAAAGTCCCCCTTTATCAGCACTTTTTTAGCACTGATAAAGGTTGGACTTTATTAGTGCTTTTTTAGCGCTGATAAAGGGTGTCTTTATCAGCGCGTTTTCATTTTAGCACTGATAAAGACCCTCTTTATCAGCGCTTTTGTAGCGCTGATAAAGAAATGCTTTATCAGTGCTAATAAAAGTGCTGATAAATGTATAAATTTAATAATTTGTTTATATTATTATATATTTATTTGAAATGATATTTATTATATATATATATATATTAATAATTATAACTCTAAATAAATATATCTTTATTTATACTTATAAAATTATTTGAAAGGTATATTTATATATATATCATTGAAAATATAATAAAATATATATTTATTTTTTAAATATAATTTAATTTTAATTATAAGTGTACATTTTTTAGAGCATGTATATTATATTGGTAACATAATGAATTATAAATCAATAACACATCAACGTGATATGTAATTATAATCTATAAATGAACATTATTCATGAACATATATATATACGCATGTATGATATATTCATTGACCCCAATGTTGGAAAACACATATATATTCAATAATTTTAATTATACATATATATTAAAAAGTATTATATATTTATAAATAAAACAAATATAATAAATATATATATTAAATATAATGAATTAATAAATATAATGAATATAATGAATTAATAAATCTAATAAATCTTATAAATCTAATAAATATATTTATTATTAATCTTATAATTATTTAATTATATATATATATAGTTATAACATGTGTTTTTTATTTAATATATACAATAAACATTATCAGCGCTAAGAAAAGCACTGATAAATGTAACCTTTATCAGCGCTAAGAAAAGCACTGATAAATGTACCCTTTATCAGTGCTAAAAAAAGCGCTGATAAAGGGTACACCTTTATCAGTGCTTTTTTAGCACTGATAAAGTCCTACCCCTTTATCAGCGCTTTTCTGTTAGCGCTGATAAAGGCAGGTGCCTGCCTTGCCCAGTTTTGTGGTAGTACAAGAAATATCGATCAATCTTCGATACAAGGTATGATCTATCATCGTAATTTTGGGTTCATATCCTTATGTTTCTCCTTTCCCTTTTAAAGAATGATATCTCCATGTTCCTAATGGACTTTTCTTGGGTGTTGGCTGGTGTGGTGGTGTCTCTATATCCTCAGGTGGTTGCAGTCCTCCAAGAGAGGTGATCATGGTCTGTTTTGTTATTTTGTTCAAAGAGCATCAGAAACCTTATGAGGCAGGGGATTCATTGCTTCTCTATTATTTTATGTGAAATTGTAGAGTTAGCATGTTTTCTCCTACTGTATCACAATGGAATTTACATAAAAAATATTTATACCAGATAAATAAATTGATATCAATCATATGTTATTGCCTCTTGTTTTGCTATATAGTGTGATATTTATGCTTTATTTTTTTAGCTTTTCATTCTTGATGGAAATTTTTAAAGAACGTAAACCCGTAATTAATTGATAAATATTTGGCTAAAGATAAAGACGCATGAAAATGAATCTAGTTGTTGTTGTAATTTTATGCTGATCAAATTGATATAGTAAGAATGTTTAATTATTTGTGATAGCTTACTATTTAGGTTTCCTATCATTAGAACCTACGAATAATAAATCGGTTAATTCAAGATGGATCAATGAACTGGTTTTTTGATAAAAGATAATTCCTTATAAGGTTCTGAGTTACCCTCTTGCTTGTTTAAGGGCCAAGAGCCCAGTTGATATGATGTTTGTTTTCCTAATGCTTATGTTATGATGTGATCCTCGAAGGATATTTTGATATGTGGGGGTAGGGAGGCCTATTGGTTATGGCAGCAGTTGATGCATCTCGCCACTCTAGGCATCAACTTCCTTGTGGGTTGGATGTGAATGTTTGGATGCTTACTGATTCTTTTTGGTTGTTTATCTTCTTTACTTTCCCCACTACTCAAGGAAGTTCTTTTGTTTACCCTCCTTCCAAAAGGGGTGAAGACGCACGGGGTATGTCACATGCTTTCCGTGTTTAGCATCCCAAGGGAGGATAGTTCTATTCTCTTTCTATAGGTGGAAAATACTCGATGGGTAGTTCACCTACTCACCGTGTTGATCCCCTTGTGTTTAGTAGCTTAGAATGTTTTTCTAGAATGCCTGGGAATATGGGAAAGTAATGTTGTTAATAAATGATTGAATAATTGATGTTAACCCATGGGGTTGGAGATTGTTGGGACGTAATGTCGAGGTCTCAATTTAATGGAACAATGGACTTTGGGTGTGATGCTAATGAAATATAATGTGGAAATTATTAATAGTTAATTAATGTTTACAAAATTAATGAATGTAAAGTGAAACTAATAAAAAGTGAATAAAGGAATGTAATCAAAATCTTTAAATGGTTGTGTGCTTATAGTATACCTAGTCTTAGAAGTGGCAGTCAGGATTTAGAGATACGTTAACTGTAGTTGAGTCTAAGACTAGTTTATGCCCATAATGTGGTTGTGATCTATAGTATATTCTATACTTTTTGTGTTTCTATACACTACTCTGCCCCTTCAGTTAGAGAAACTGACACCCTGGGGATTCTGAGCCCTGGGGGGTGTTTTCCCCAACATTCTGGTGGGAGGATGGATGGCTGACTATCCCCTTTGGCCCCGCTCTCTTCTCTTGGTAGTTACTTGTGCCGGTAGGCATAGCGGTTAGTTTTCCTCATATATGTGTGTAGAGGGTTGTAATGGATTGTGGTTATTCACACACATATATTATGGATATAGTTTCCTATGGACTACTATAGGTGTAACATGTATACGTTGTGATGGCTTGAGGATCCTTACTCAGTGTATGGGCTGTAATGGCTTGAGGTATAATTCCTGATGTATGATACATGTTATGTGAGCTATGGTGGCTCCCAAAAACTACCTGGTTATATTTCTTGCGTGGATTTGGTGGTTTGGTTTCATGAGGTGCATGTTGTGGTGCTTCGCCCAGGTGTCTACGGGAAGGCCTTTTTGGAGAGAGATGGCTTAGGACGTGCAACGTTGGGGCAAAGTGGCAAACTAGTGGGGAAGTAATAGCGGGGTACCCTTGATATTATTTATTATATTATATAATCTTGTATATTATTCTTGGTGAGAGTAGCCATGGTGTGGCTGAGAACATAGTAAACCTATTTAGTTGAAGAGATAGTTTCACTTGTTGTTCACTGTGCTTAGCACACTTTCTTTACTTTTGCACGAGAGGCTCCGGGGAGGATCCTACTGAGTATACTATTATACTCACCCTATGTATATATAAAATATTTTTTTAGGTCACTTGGAAGAAGTTAGAGATTAGGATGGTTACTAATAGATTGGGGTTGTAGGAGCTGTACGGGCTTCGTGGTCGCTGCTGTTTTTACTTTATTTTGGGTATTTGTAGTTTTCCCCTTTCAGTTGTAGTAGTTTTGCATGACATTACATATGTGTACTTGGGATTTCTTTCATATTGTTGTCTGAGTTGGAGTTGGTTAGTGACTGTCTTATATCTCTCTTTCACATGTGTTCTCTTAGAGGGTAATGTCTCCCATTTGTGTGTTTACTATACCCTCAATGCTAGTATCCAACTCGGGGCCTATTGGAGGCGAGACTTGGGGGTCACTATCTCCCTTCTCACATTTCCGACCTAGGAGGGGTACACCTTGTGGGGAGGGGGTCATGAAACTGATGATGCTCAACCTAAGATATGATATCCCACCAACATTTAGCAAAATCACATAATATGTATGTAGTGAGACTGGCCCTCCACTCTAGAGGCATATCAATATAGTAAAAGATCAACACCATGGATTCTAACCAAGACTCAAGAATAAGGTCCTCCATCCCTTGAGAAGGTAATAGGATGATTCTAATGAATGTCTCGAGCCAACTCTAACATAGTAGGGGGTGGCTAGGGAGAACCCTGAACAGACTGCATGAACTAAAGAAAATAATCAGAGAACTGAGCATCAATGCCCAGTGGAAGATCAGCAAGGTGTGCCTCAAGTGGAAATACAAGAGGTACTATGGGTGGATCAGGGCCCACCACCTCCAAAGTATTCTCATTGCCACTTTCATGGCGTATAAAATGAGGTCATGAAAGTGGTATATCTCTATAATTATCAAGATAATGTCTCACATAGGATCTATAATAGGTTGTAAAATAAGATAAGAAAAGTGATAAAGAAAGGGAAGATATAAGACCTCTCTATAGCAAGACATAACCATCAACCTACTCCTGGAGCTAGGTCTAGGTGATAAAGAATCACAAATAGATCACATAATACATAGCCAACTACCCACTACTTGGTTGGGCTAGGTTCAAGGTCACATATCACACCTATAAGATGCCCCTTTTCATTTTAATGATTATATTCATTTTGAGTCATTTATGTATTTAAATCTCATTAAATGATTGAATTAGATGGATAACCATTTCTAATTTTATAAGGTCTCATACACCTTATAAATTTAAATGTGGCATCCACTTAATCCTAACCATAACACATTCCATCCGCTCCAACCAATGTTCCATGGCTCAACATGCCATAACTGACTACATAAAGTGTCTGCTTTAATCGATGTAGGAAAACACTATTAGGTTAATTCAGGAAATTTAAGTGTCACTTATGTTTTTCTTAATCCTACCAGGTGTGTCAACAAAATTCTATATATATATATATATAATCAAGACACTATATCAAGCACATGCATCATAAGTAATGCATGCATAAAGTAGATATGGCATGGCATAATTCAGAGAATTTTAATCCTATAGTGCCTAGTATGATGCATGCTTTGATACACCCTCATATCCATGGTCTAGGGTAAAACATACCATATTAATAACATAAATTATAATAACAACATGAAACAAGTGTGTCACCCAATGGTGAAATCCATGAAATTGTAATAGCACAAGCAATAATAGTATTTACCTAAACCAAGAAATTTGGGTTTCCCCTGTACCTGAGTTAGCTACTCTCAGCCACATGATCATTAACAAATTCCAATATTCATAGTCTTCAATATAACCAAAATAGTAATAAAAATATGATAAATATCTCTTTGATACCTCTTCGTAACATCCCACCCTAGTTGTCATTCAATAGTGCCCTAAGACAATGGGTCGCAAGGCCTCAAGAACACCTCCCCGAACACCAGAGGTTGCTGACTAGAAGCAAGGGACTAGGGTTTGTTAATGGGGATATTATTCACTCATTGATGATAGTGTGGAAAAATAAGAAATCATTATACAATAATTTGAAGAAATGGAATAATAATACACTAATATGACCAAACTAGTAACCCACGGTAGCAGAAGTAGTAATAAGAAACAACAACAGCAGAATAATAAAAATTAATCAAGCAAGATAAATAAACAAATAATAGAATATAAATAAATATTAGATACCAGAGATAATTATGGTCATGATTCCATACAAAATAAGAGTTCACATGGAATAAGGGATACATGCATATGCCATATGCTAACAAAATATATAAAAAAGGAAAATCCGCTTCAACTAGAATATCAAGCATAGGATCAGTCCTCTGCCACCATACTCTATCCTAATGCTAAAAATCAAACGTCATATGTTTTCCACTTTCCATTTTCCATACCTGTGATCATGAAGTCTTCTTGGGTACCAAAGGTGTCCTAAGCAAGGTGTGAGATACAATCTTAGTAGGCCACCACCAACGGTGTCTAGATCAATCCATTTTGTACAATAAATAAATGAACAATGTGCCATAATGAATAGTAAATTTAATTCATTAAGTAAAAAATTAATTAAAACTTGGGCCCAAGTTCCTAAATGGATACCCAACTAATTCTACCTACTCCATCCAAAGTTGGGTGTCTGAACCAAGGAAAACCTATACAAATAAAAAGGTATGTACATACGGAATTATAATTTACATTACAAGTGTGGACTGACCCCAAGCTTGTGACTTGTCTTAGTGGACGCATACCTATAATATCAATCAAACATACTCATAATTTATAATAATGGTCATCACATATGAATCAATCAAGACAATTCATCAAATCTAATATGGCATCATGAGCCCATCTAAGGCGATCCATATAGAACCCTTAGGGTCGCTGCAAGAGCCTCTGATATAACCAAAACCACTGAGTCTATCCAAAGGGAACCAATATCACCATCCCTTGTATCACTCATGGCATGGTGAACTCTGAGTGTGTACTAGGTATCTCATATATGGGAATTAGTATCACTCAAAGCATGGCATAACCATCTTTCCAATGAGTTTGCCCACAGTTACTCCCCTAGGGAACCGGTGTCACTCACAAGTATAATAATACGCCCATAGATCCCATCCAAGGAAAGCTAATGGGTCACTCCCAATGGGTCAAATAGAACTAAGCTAAGCAAGATGAGTCTATCCATAATATCCTTAGGTTAGAAACTGTGTTCTCTCCCAGCCCGCAAATAGATAAGGTATAGCAACCAAGTCACATATCACAACATGGAATTTACATGTACAATAAGAGAAGAAAGTTAGCCTAATATTTCTTTCAAGACAATTTCTAAGGAAAATGAAAATAATAACAATGAAATATGAAATGAGATTAAACTATAATGTGCATGACATGGAATAATCATAAAGATTAATCATAAGGTTCCAATGCATGCTCACAAGGCATAAGGAATATGCATCTAAATAACTTGCATAAGAAAGTAAACATGAGAAACAATGTATGAACATAATCCTCAAGCTATGAGGGGAAACTTAATGCCTACTAATTTATCTCAATTAAAATTATGGATTTAAGGATCAAAGGTGTAACACACACACACACACTTGATGGTCAATAACTGAAGGCATTGGAAAAAGGTTGTTCAAGGTGGAACACCTAAGGGGTGGCTCCCGAGTTAATCCAAATAAATTCAGATGGGTTTTTTCATATACTAGGGTCACAATATGTATGGAGGACCACTTAGATTAATTGATTTAACATTTTAAGAGATACATTAGAAAGGTGCATCAAGTAGAACAATGAATTATCATTTTAAAATCGAAGAAAGAAGCAGGAAATACATAGAGCACCTACCTCGATGTAGCAGCACTCCACTCATCCATTATCAGCTCTTGAATCAAGCTATAATGAGAGAAAATGAATAAATTTCCCAATTCCTTTAAAATAGTGGAAAATAGGTTGCACCAAAATGGAATAAGATAGGATTGAAGCAAGGAGAAATAGAAGCATGGGGAGTGTAGAGATTACCTCAAGATTTATGATTCTTCTGATGGTGAATGATTTGGATACCGAAGGACAGAGATATCAAAACTCCTATGAAGAGGAGGAGGAGACCTCTTGAGTGACTTCTAGAGGAGAAAGTGATAGGGGATAAGGAATTAGGGGATTTAGAAAATTTAAGGGTAAAATTGTAAAAACACCCACATAGAAAGAGGCACATGGTTTTTCTGCGTTTTTGGAAAAACCATGCATGAACCATGCACTAAGACACTCCCAAGAGGACCCTCTCATGAGCTAGGTGCATGGTTTGGTTAACCATGTGCATCTGGTGTGAAATTCCTATGTTAACACTGCAGGTGGCCTACATGGGGGTGCGCCTGGGGTCACACAATTGCATAAAAACCGTGTGACCCCCAATATCCCATCTTCTGAAGCCGCATGGTTTAGGGAAACCATTTGGGATTGGCTGCATAGTTTCTACAATTGTGTGGCCCAATTTTCCACTTTAAAGTTTTAGGATCTGGGCTCCAAACACGCCCAAAACACCCTCAAGACCTCCTAAACTCCATTATGCATCAATAATAGGGCCCAACAAAGGAATTAAAACTGAAAACTAACAAAGTGTACCTTTGAGAAAATCCATAATGTTACAATGTTAAACTCTCTAAGATCTAGTTATGGATTCATGAGATTCACTTTTTGGGACATGTCATTTCTGAGCATGGATTAGCTATGGACTAGTTAAATATTGATGAGGTTCTTGGTTGGGAACCACCCAAGAGTGTGTTAGAGGTGTGGAGTTTCCTTGGATTGGAAGGGTATTATAGGAGGTTTTTGGTATACTTCTCTAGGATTGAATCCCCTTTGACTGAATTAACATGGAAAGGGCATTCATTTACCAAGACTGAGAAGTACTAGAGAGCCTTCAAGGAGTTGAGGTTGAGGCTAATGAGTGCTCCTATTTTGAGTCTTCTGAAGGAGGTCGTGGAGTATATAGTGTATTGTGATTCCTTTAGAGCTGGGCTCAGCTACATGTTGATGAAAAGACAAAAATTTATTTCATATGGGTTGAGGTAGTTGATACCCCATGAGTATAACTATGTGAATCATGACCTAGAGTTAGTCGTAGTAGTATTCACTTAGAGGGTGTGGAGGCACTATCTTCTGGTAGAGAAATTTTTTGTTTACTAAGACCATTAGATTCTCAGGTATTTCTTCTCGTAGAGAGACCTAAACATGAGATAGAGGTGATGGTTGGAGTTTCTATAGGACTATAACATTGAGATAGTCTATACTCTGAGGAAGGGAAACGTGGTGGTAGATGAACTTAGTAGGAAGTATCATGATCATTTGGTATAGGAGGAATTAGAGTAGTTTTTTCCCTTGTAGTTGACCCTATTTGTGGAGGAGGGTGCATTATTTCTTTAATTGATGGTGTTGACTCATCTGTTTCTCCAACGTGTGAGAGATCCCCAGTTGGGATACATTGAATGTAAGGTATTACATGACCAGATATTCTCAAGAGATTCACGAGATGGATTTTATGAAGGATAGAATCACATCATCCTTTTCTAGGGATGGATGGTGGTCCCATTCATGATGTGGGAGGATGCGATAATAGAGTTTTACACCTCTCTTTTGGTTGTACATCCCAATGTATGGAAGATGTACAAAGACCTTCAGCAGTAGTTTTGGTGGGTTGGGTTGTGAGATGAAGATCTCGTTTCTCTCTCATTTGGGATTATTTTGTTGAGTATATATGTATGTATGTATGTATGTATGTATGTATGTGTATCAATGTTGTTGGATTTTGTTACTCTCTTGTTAAGGGTTGAGGTGTATATTCCTATCATGTTTTTTACTACTCCCCCTAAACTTTTGGGGAATCTTACCGGGTATGTATATACTCACCCATATATGGGATTTTCCACATGGGTCATGTCTTATGAAGATGATGGATAAGTCAGTGATGATTATAGAGGAGCATAGGGATACCTGGTGCATTAAACCGCATGTGATGGTCAGGCTTAGAGATTTGGAGTTGTTCGGTCTCAGCATTATACTTTCTAGCTTTTTTAGGTTGGGACATATTTTTTGTTGGGTGTGTTTCCCCCTTTTTCCTTTTCAAATTATGATGTCATACTCTTGTATTCCCTATAGGTTGTCACATGCATTATTATTACTCTAGATGTTAATATATTTTATTCTAATCCTCCACACTTCTGCATGGAGATGGTTTTGTGTGTTCATACAGGTACTCAGGTAATATCCTCCCATATTAGTTATCCCTTTAGGCACTTATCACCAGCCCCAATCTTATGGAGGCGGTCTTAGGGTAGTTGTACCCTCTTGAGATCTCGGAGTGGAAATGGGATGGTATATCCATGGACTTTGTGATAGGGATTCCACGGACACTAAGAGGCCATGACACCATCTGGGTGATATTTTACCAACTCATGAAGTTGTCACACTTCCCTACTATTAGAGAGCAAGGTTCAGTGGATAGTTTGGGGTAGTTTTACATATGAGAGATTTTCTGCTTTCATGGGGTGACATCGATGATTGACTCCAACCGTGATGTGTGGTTCATGTCATGATTGTGGAGAGACCTACATGAGACATTTGAGACCCAAATATGGGAAGACCAAGTGCACTATCTAGATTTTGGATGCTATGTTGAGAGCTTGTGTGTTAGACTTTAGCTAGAGTTGGGAGCAGGAGAGCCAGATGCAGGCTCAGTATCCCTATATTTTAACTTAGTTTGTTCTTTTAGAGGAAAAAAATATTGGAGAAGGGAATAATGTAGAAACCTTTTTTTACTTGCAATACTTTGAAATATATCTAGATTTATTTTTAGATCTAGATGTGGAGATGATACATGATTCTAAGGCCCAGTGTGCCTGAAATAAATTTTATAAAAATATTAAATATATTTTATATCACACGTGCATAGTTTCTTAAAGAAAATAGAATGTATCCTAAATGGATTCTCAGATCAAGAATCTATGACCATGGTTGAGTTTATAACACGAGTTTTACCCTAGGTGTGACATAAAACGGGTCGACAAAGGATGTTCGGATAAAACGGCCATTGGAAGGTGCAATCAGTGAATTAATTAATTCATTCATTCATTCATTAAACAACTAAAACTAAACTACCTCTATAAATGTGGTTTTAAAATGGTTTTTAGGGTTAGATGCATAACCCTTAGACCTTTGAGAGGAGAATTATTCCACCCTCCACTGGGGAATCAAGATCAAATGACAACGAGCCTTCAGATCAAGGAAAATTAAGGCATAACGAATGTAATAGACCTTCCTCTTGTATTTGATAGCATGTTCTTCATCAACGAATGATGTGAATTAAGGAATGAGTCATCATTCATGGATCATTACCTTATGATTAAATGATTTATCATGATCATACTGTTTTCTTTGATCTGTGTTCAAATTGAGCCTTTGTATGATCTTGTGTATCAGTTTAAATTTTTTATTCAATTTATGCCATGTTTCTCACCTCAAAATTCTCAATTTGTATTTACTGGACAAGAACACTTGGAAATGTTTTTTTCACCTTTTTTTTGTTCTTTACCCCCTATTTTTATTCATGTTCTTCGTTGTAGGCCTATGGGACCAAGGTTTGACATTACCGGGTGGGATCGAGCTCGATCAAACCCCTGGATTTGCGACGAATTCATGTGTGATGAATGGTTTTACAATCTAAGGATGAATGGGGATGAATCATGGGATTCGGGTGATCTTTATTGGATCTAGGATCCAAGACAATAAAGGAGATGGTAAGGGAGGCATGTGAGGTGTGTACAGCCTTTGGATACACCACAGGAAATCTGATTTCTAGCCACCAGAGGTTGAGAAACAAAGAATGAAAACTTCCCCCCTTCGATTTCGAGTGGTAAAGTGCTATGATTTGAGGTGAAGGTTATAGATCTAGAATGTGTGGAGCATATCTGACTTTCTATGAAAAATTTTACTACACATTGTGTGGTTAATAAGAACACACAGTGTGTTCCTCAGAAATCCACAGTGATAGGGTTTCTGCAAGATTATAATATCACATGTCGCGTGGGACCCTCACACACCATGTGACTTGGTGCTGGTGACCTGGAATGTACTTTAGGAGTACACGGGCATGGGCATGGCTAGGTACATGGACAATGTACATGGACATGTCCTGAAGTACATAACCAATGTACATAGACATGGATAGGTGGGAGCAAGTGGGACCTCGGGTGGCCGAGGCACACCATGTAGTCCCTTTACATGTCATGTAAGGATACATGGGTAGTGGGATGTGTACTGGATTGGAAAAAACCAAGCAAAAGAGTGGGAACACACACCATGTGGGTCCCCTATAGACTGTGTATCTTCCTTTTTTAGGAAACTTCTACCTCTCATATCTTCTTCCTTTGGACTCAGATTTTGGTCTATGAGTATCTTATCCTGAGTTTTTATCCATGTAGAATACAATGGTGTCCTTCGTAGTGGATTTCAAGATAAGATATGAGATGTTCTGGGTATGATGCTTCTTTATGTGGCACTCGATAACAATAGTGATCTGACTGGATCACTAAAGTGGAATCCTCCTTTAGACTGAGGACATGGGTCCTCTCCCACTAGAGTGGAACCCTCCCGCAAAGTCAAGGCATGGGCCCTCTACCACTAGAGTGGAACCCTCTTGCGGAGTGAGGGCATGGGTCCTCTACCACTAGAGTGGAAACCTCCTCCAAAGTCAGAGCATGGGTCCTATACTACTAGAGTGGAACCCTCTTGTGGAGTCAGGGCATGGGTATTCTACCAAAAGAGTGGAACCCTCCTGTGAAGTCAGGGCATGGGTTCTCTACCACTAGAGTGCAACCCTCATGCAGTGATAGGAAATGGGTCCTCTACTAATAAAGTGGAACCCTCCTATGGAGTCAGTGCATGGGTCCTCAACCATGAGAGTGGAACCCTCCTACGTAGTCTAGTAATGGGTCATCTTCCACTAGAGTGGAAACCTCCTACGGAGTCGGGGCATGGGTCCTACACCACTAGAGTGGAACCCTCATATAGAACTAGGGAATAGATCTTCTACCACTAGAGTGGAACCCTCTTAAGGAGTTAATTCATTAGCCCTCTACCCATAATGTGGAACCCTCCTCTTAGAACAGGGCATGGGACTTCTATCTATCCACTGAGTGGAACCTCCCTATTGTATTAGGGCATGATTCCTTTACCTAAATATTATGTCCCCTCGACTGTGCAGTATAGTAGAGAGGTGTGGCTTGACATAGATGTTTCCTCGGGAAGACACGTAAGATTCTGGGCATCATTGATGGACATGTTGGAATTGATGGCATACTCTTTTCCTAAAATGGGCTATGAGATAGCGATACCCTTTATTTCTAGTTTGGGATTATTTTTATGAGTATGTGTGTGTGTGTGTACATGTTGTCGAATTTTTTTACTCTCTTACTATGGGTTGAACTATCTATTCCTATCGTGTCACTTACTATTCCCCATCAGCTTTCAAGGCATCCTACTAGGTATGTATATACTCACCTTGTATGGGATTTTCCCAGATGTGTCGTGTCTTATATAGATGATAGATAGGTCAATGGTTATTATAGAGGAGCATAGGGATACCAGGTGCATTAGACCACATACAGTGTTTAGGCTTGGATATTTGGAGTTGGGCTCTCTCAGAATTATACTTTCCAGTTTTGTAAGGTTGGGACATATTTCTGGCTAGGCATGTATTTTTACCCTTTTTCCTATTCAGATTATGTTGTCATACTCTTGTATTCCCTAGAGGTTTTCACAGGCATGATTACTACTCTAAATGTTATTGTCTTTTCTTTTATTCCTCTACACTTCTGTAGGGACATAGTTGTGTGTGCACGTACAAGTACATAGGAAATGTACTCTCATATTAGTTATGTCTTTCAGCGCTTGTCTCTATCTTTTGGACTATGGAGGTGGGCTTTGGGTAGTTACAGCTCAAGCCCCATTGGGTTGGGTCGAAAAAATCTACCTTATCTCTAGTTAAATTATATTTATATAATTTCATTAGATTTCTATATAATCAATAATTACATTAATTTTACTTTTATATTTCGATATATCATCATAATACAGTAGAAAATTAATTCTAGAAAACTACAGAATTCAGACTGAAAACTTGCAGTGACTTTTAACCTAATTTATTACATGATAACGATCGATTTAGAATTTTATGTCCTCTAATTAAATGTAGAAATATTTTTCAGATTTCCAACATAATAATAATAAATTAATATGAAGTTATTTATCCCAAATTATGGTCAAAATATATAAGGTAAACGATTATGGAAAATCGGCTACATGGTGAACAGTAAATTGGCTACATGGGAGAATCGACTACATGGCATAATTGGTTATGTGAATTGTCTATGTAGGAATAATAAAAAACACCTAAAAATGATATTTTAAGGTCCTAAAAAACTTATTTTTCTTGGGAAAACTGTATGAAACTTTTAGAACATGTTATGACCAACGAAATCATGAAATTTAAATATATTTTAAGCAAAGAAATATTATGATCTAACCAAAGTCAAACACACTTAAATCAGTAAAAAATATTGAGTATCAAGACTCTTAAAGGAAATAAAAAAATAGATATTTTGTTATTATCAAAATATAGTGGTTCTAGGATCCACTCAACAAGTGGTGTAGGTTTTGGAGTTTCATCTAGAGAATATTTCAAGAAGATAAAGTTATAAGGAGATACATATGAGATGATGAAAGGCATACAAGCACAAATAGATTCTTTAAAATATATTATTGTCTAGTCTTTTTTTGGAGAACTAGTATATGCGAAAGGTTCAAAGTGAACCAATAGTAGGAAAAAAATTAGTATATGAAGAGACACATAACCCCACTAGCTTTGAGTATAGTCATTCCCCTCAATCACCTACCTTACTTGAGGTAATAAATATTTTCATAACTCTTTTTTTTTAATGTGAATCAAACAAATACTGATAATTTCATATTACAAAAATTCTATAGGGTTAAATTGTATGTGATTTATATCTATAAACACCTACTCATCTCCATGTTGCGAGGGGTACAATGTATAATATCTATGAAGACATGATACACAATAAAGAACTCCCAAAATAAAACATGTGAGTAGGCATTGGAGTAGCTCATGAGATGACCATCAAGTTTAATGTTCCTCTTAATGATCTAGATGTCACCATGGTTGATAATGTTACCAAATAAAAAAAATTCATTTTCCAAAGCCACTATAAGGATGAGTGGTAACCTAAAGGACCTTTTGAGAGTACATTCACCTCACCAGTTCTATCGTCACATATATTAACATTGCAAGGTCATGAAAATGCAACATTGAAATATGGAAATGTGTCCTAAATTGGATGTGAAGAAGAATTTTTTTAATTGACTACTACAGATGTGACTGGTCTCAGAAGTATAAATGAAATTATCAAGTTTGAATGGTTGGGAGTCGTAGTTGTGAATGCATACATGAGGTGCATTTTCATAGTATGTTTGTACAAAAACTAATCTACTATGTTCATTATAGTTAATAATTATTCATATTTTTTACAGGCATATATATTAATACTATATAAAGGGAAACCCTATAAATAAAAATTTTAACTCATTAATCTCAGTATCATTTTTATGCTTGAATTTAATTGGAATATAGAATAATTTGATATAAAAATATGAACTAAACGTGACGTTTGAAAAGAAAATAATAGACAATAATCTCTTATTAATGCCTACAATGTAGGGGTAAAACTTTATAATCTAATAACATAAAATATATTTTTCATTTTTTCATTACTTATTTATTTTTGTTTTTTAGGAAGCATTAGATGCTTTATCACACTCAATTTGGATACCCCAAATGTTTATTTTTTGGATCCAGAGCAGGGATTTGAAAAAAAAAATCGATTACACATAATGTCTATTGTGAATTTGAAATGAACTACAATAAAAAAATTCAGATACACTTCAAATTATAAATTTTAGTTTATTTTTTAATGAGAATTTTTTTATGATAGGCCGATCTATAAATATCATCTAAATTATGGTATGAGGTTTGTGGATAAACAAAAGAAGCCTATGGATTTCTTAAAATGGAGAAAGATTAAGGTATATATTGAAAGATTTATCTATCAAAACATTTTTTCAAACTAATTTACTTATTTTTTGAATGTTTCTGCAGTGTTTGTAACAAAATAACAACAAATATTTTGTATATTATGTTTGTGAATTTATGAAAGATATCACAAACCATTAATAAAAAAACATCCCTGAATAAGTATTTTTGAACATAATTTCAATTTCATTTAAAAATTTTGTTAATCATTTTTTTGTCTATATTTTCTCAGTACTACCAGGACTGCTAATAGTCTATATACTCAAAAGAAGAAATATATTTTTTATAGATGAGTGGTCAGAGTATGTGATGTTAAAATGTTTGTTAGGATCAAGTTGAGGATATTACCTATTATGTTTTCAATATAGTATCGACTATGACCTTAGAGATACATTTGGGAAGTGAAACATTGATATCATAATTATTAGATATTATTTTTCATAAAATGAATTCATGTTGTATTGGAAATCTGCTGGTTATATTTTTATTCTAATCCTACATTTGAAATTTCTATCCAAGCATTTTTTTCAAATTTGATAATCATATCATTCCAAAGGAATTTGAACCCCACCATAGATTTTATTCCCCTACTGAGTGATGTTGTAGAGTTGGTTAACCTCCCCCACCTGTGGTTTCCCCACCTCATGAAAATGGTATGAAAGTTTTGATTGAGTGTGTTGCAACTTTAGTAGCTCATTGTGGTAAACTATTTGATGACCTCTCAAGGGAAAAACACAAGTCAAACCCTTTATTTTTTTATTAGTGTAGATTTCCATGATTATTATACAAGGAAGATCTGAGAGCACTTTCAAAATAATCCATATAACAAGCCACGACTTGATGGAAAATCATTTTATAATATGACGAACATTCAAATCCACCTGTTTCTTCTGCAGATGCAGTCCAACTTTAATTCAACCTTTCAGATACATTTACTAAACCTGCATATCATGTGATAACTTAAATATTTTTATCATTACTATAATTTTTAAATTCTTCTAAAGGGTGTATGTGTTGGTTACAAGTATAGTGGAAGCATGCATTGGTAGGAGATATATTAAAAATTCTTTTAATAATCATTGCCTGAAACCAAGAGCGAGAATCTTGCACATCAAATTTATAATTAATTTATTTAATATTTGATGAAATAAATACTTGGGCTTAGGAACTTTCTTAATTGGTGAATTTTTATCATCTAAAAATACCCTTTTGAATTACCTTCATTGCGGCGTGAGGATCCAAGGATAAAATCCCTATAACGGTGATCCAAATGTGCTCTTATGATCTTTGAGCAACACCATTCGATCTTTAGGTGCTAGCACAATGAGTCTGATGTTCTTTATTGTTCATTATTGATTGTTCTTTCCTCAGTCTTGAAGAAATATCTATTAAACTTCACATTCTTGAGAGGGAGGTAGAAGGAGGAGTTGAGAGATAATTCATTGTGTGCAACAATTCTCTATTCTCAATTTTGGATACTCTATATAATAGACATAGCCATCTATTTATAGAGTTAGTTTAAAAGATTATTTAATTTCATACCAACCATTAAATAACATTTATTACCATTAATAAACCCCATTCCACATAATAATAATTACATTATTACTATTTTGTGGTGTGCACCAACTTGCGCAATAACAAATATTATGTAACGATCTTATTAATTAATATTTGTCACCGAACTCGGTCTCGGTCCATTCAAACTCCTCCAGTATTTATTGAATAATCGAATATATATTTTATTCATAAATAAATATTTTATTCATGATATATAGAATAAATATTTATTAAAATGTTCAATAAATAAAATAAATATTTTATTCTCATGCCGATGAATAAATATTTATTTAATTTATGTGATCAATATAACTTGAATAAAATTATTCCTTGAACATGAGAATAATATTTATTCCATTAATTAAAATCAAATTTAATTTAATCAAGATCAATGGAAACACTTAGTGTGTGACCCTATAGGATTCTTTCTCGTTGACATTAGGCGGGCTTGCCTAAAGTACAAGATTACTATATAGCAATGGGTCAAGGAACATAAGATAAAGAACTTAATGTCACAACGTCAACAACCACATATGAATTCTCACTGTGTAATATAATCCATTTTCACAATATCTCATCAGGTAGGTTGCACATATGTATCACCAACCTATATGATCGATATTTATTTCTTTGACTATCTGAAATAAACATGTTATTACACCATGTACATGGAATTTAATGTGATGGATCTATTCCAATAAAATGGATAAGATATCACTTCTATAAAGATGAAAGGGACAAATCCTTCCTTGACTAATTTATTAATGATATTTCACTCATGACCCACCCGACGTATCTAACTTCACTAGGAACTGTTATTGTTATGGTTTACGAAATACATCTAAGTACATGATTTTAACATACATTAATAATAATCTTAACATCTAAGGACCATCACAAACAATCGTAGATAGAAATATCTAATGACACCAAAACAAGCAGAACTCCTATTGGTAGGTCTATTCTCATAATCTCCCATCTTGGATTTTACTAAGTGAGAACATCGTGAGAAGAAGCCTCATTTACTTATGAGTACTCACACATGATAGTTTATATTCTATGTGTCACATCATAGCACATTATCCAACTACATAATATTATTTAAGAATATTTTCATAACACATCAAGGTTCTTATCACAGTGGGGAACTATTATGACCTTATTAATGTGATTTATACTCTATGACATTATTAAATTAGAGAAATTTATAACAACAAAAAATATTTAATAAGAATTTTTATTAATATTCAATACATTTAATATTCATGTAATCAGAGTAAAAAATGTTGGTCTTAGGATACAAAGTCCAACAGACTCTCACTTAGACTAGAGCCAATTGCCTATGATGTTATGTTCGCTAGACCACACATGATAGTCATGTATATGTTGAGTCAAGGATTTAGTCAAGGGGTGTTCCATGTTGTCTTCTATGGAAATAATGCTCACTAAAACTTCACTTATATGAGAAATATCCCTTAATAGATGATACTTCTGAAGTATGTGCTTCATCTACTAATGTGACCTTATCTCTTTTGCAAAATCCACTACTGCAATATTATCACAATATAGTGTGATGAGATCTTTACTGTTAGGAACCACATCAATCTCTTAGATGAATTTTTTCATTTATAATGCTTCTTTAGCATCTCTAGAAGCCACAATTTTCTTGGAATCTGTTGCATATTCTACAACTGCAACCTTCTTTGAGCTCTTCTATCTCACAACACCTCTATTCAAAGTGAGTATGTATCCCATTTGTGACATAATGTCATATTGATCAGTTTGGAAACTAGAATCTGCATATCCTCTGATGACTAGTTCCTCATATCCTCTATAAACTAGGAACATATCCTTTGTATGCCTCAAATACTTAAAGATAGTATTGGCTATCATCCAATAGTGGTTACCTGGATTAGCTTGATATCTTCCTACCACAATTAATGCATAGGAAACATCTATCCTAGTAAATATCATAGCATACATGACTAATAAAATTGATGATGTGTATGGAATCCTTATTATTATTTTTCTTTCCTCATGTTTTCGTGGACACATTTTCCTGGAATGATGAATTCCATGTGACGCTAGTAATAATTCCCTCTTGGATTGTTCCATACTGAATCTCTTAAATATCTTGTCAATGTATGTACTTTTACTTAGGACAAGAAATCTATTGGATCTCTTGTGATGGATCTTGATCCCAAAAATATATGTTACCTCACCCAAGTCCTTCATAGTGAAACATTTATCCAACTATGCTTGAATAGATTGTAAGGCTGGTATTTCATTTCCAATGAGTAATATGTCATCATCATATACTATTAAGAAAATTATTTCACTCCCACTAAAATATTTTTAGACACATGGCTCACATTCATTCTTTATGAAACCAAATCCCACTATGAACCCATCAAAATGAATTTTTCATGACCTGAATGCTTTCTTTAATACATAAATGGATCTCTGCAACTTACATAACTTGTTGGAATCCTTTGGAGTCACAATCCTTTAAGGTTTTGTCATATATAAATTTTCTTGAAGTTTCCCATTAAGGAAGGGTATTTTGATATCCATTTCCCAAATCTCATAATCATGGAAATCCGTAATGGAAATTAGAATTCCGATGGATTTCAACATTGTAACTGGTGAAAAGGTTTTGTCATAGTCAATGCCTTCACTCTGTTTAAACCCTTTTTCAACCAACCACACCTTATAAGTACTGAATTGTCCTTCCATGTACAGTTTATTCTTGAATACTCATTTATAACCAATATTTTTTACATCTACTCGAGGGTTTACCAAAATCCAGACTTGGTTTTGGTACATAGAATCCATTTCAGAATTCCTGGATTCTTTCCACTTGGAAAAATTTGTGCCACTTAATGCTTCCTTGTAGTTTAAAGGATCATTATTATCAACTAACAATGAGTCACCATCCTCAGTGACTTGAAAACCATATATTTCTAGTTCTCTAACCTCTCTAGTACTCCTATAGAGTAATTGTGTCTCTAGAACAATTTCTTCTTCTATATGGATTTTTGGAATTTTTTCTTGTGTCAAATCTTTTGTATCTTGATCCTAGACTTCATTAAAGTATATCTCACTCCCACTATCTCCTTTAGAGATAATATCTTCCTCAAGAAATGTGGGACGTCTTTCAACCACAACCTTTTTGTCTGAAGGATTGTATAGGTAGTATCCCTTTGTTTCTTTGGGATATCCTATAAAGATACATTTTTTTCCTTAGGGTGAAAGCTTGTTACTTAAATAGGCCTTAACAAATGCTTATCAACCCCACACATATAAGTAAGACAACATGGATTTCTTTCCATTCCATAATTGGTATGGTATACCTTCTGTTACTTTAATTGGAAGTTGGTTTAGTACATATGATGATGTTTTTAACACATATTCTCAAATGGATAATGGAATAATTTCATGACTCGTGATTGATCTCCCCATGTCCAACAAGGTGTGGTTCCTCCTTTCACTTACACCATTACACTAAGGCATATAAGGAGGAGTGAGTTGAGATAAAATCCTAAACTTCTATAGAAAATCAATGAATTCTTGATTAAGAAATTCTCCACCACAGTCTAAGAAAAGTTTCTTAATCTTCTTACCAAGCTAGTTCTCAACTTCATTCTTGTAATCCTTGAATTTTTCAAAAGAACTCAACTTATACCTCATTAATTTGGCATATCTATATCTACTAAAATCATCAATAAAAGTTATTAAGTATGAGTAACCACCCATTATTTCAACTTGAAATGGTCTATACACATTGGTACGAACTAATTCAAGAATCTCTCTAGATCTTTAACCTTTCTCGCTAAATAGGGATTTGATCATTTTTTTATGTAAACATGCATGACATACACAAAGTGGTTTTAGTTCAAAAGAATATAAAAATCCATCTTAATGTAATTTAGTCAAGAACTTTTCATTTACATGACCTAGTCGGTGATGCCAAATTTGGGTGTGGAATGAGCTGTGTAAAGTAACTTCTTTATCGATTTTCATTATTCGCTTCATGTAATCCAACAAATAATGACTGTTATTTAAATGTGCTTTACCATACAAAATGATATCTTTATAAAAGAAGCAATATTTATTCCCAAATTTAAAAATAAATCCATATGTATCAAGTCTGGATATAGAAATAATGTTTTTGGTAACTGAAGGAACATAATAACAACCTTTTAAAACCAAGATCATTTTGGTTGGCAACATGAGGTGGTAGTCCCTGATAGCTACAACAGAAAGTTTAAATCTGTTGGATTCTCGAAGATTTACCTATCATCAATCAATTATTCTGAATATACTAGGTTCCTTTATTTGATTACATATGTGAGAACCACAAGCTATTTATAATACCCAATTTGTAGAAACAGATCAATTACACTAGACAAAAAATTCACCTAAAGCTTCCAATTGATTCTTTGGTTGGGTGTATTTTTTCTTCTAGTGTCCCTTCTTTCCACATGTGAAATAGACATCATCATGTTCCTTTGTTTTCCCCTTGATCATCCTCTTTTGGGAAGGGCGTGAAGAATATTTGGGATTAAATCTATTCCTTTTCCCTTTCCATTTGTTCACCATAAGGATGGAAGTTTTTTCATGATTCATATCCTTATCTACTTGGCTAATAAGGGGAAGGAGATTTGGAAGAGACTTCTCAATGTTGTTCATTTTAAAATTCACATCAAAGCTGGAGAAGCTCAGAGGGAGTGATGCCATAATGAGGTTGGTGCCCAGTTATTTAGGTAGTTTAAACCCTAGAACCTCTAAGGGCTCAATATAGCCAATGATCTTGACTACATGAGGCCTATCTGGGGAACCCTCTCTAAGATTTATCTAAAAGAGTGCCTTGGAAATCTCAAACTGCTCATATCTAGATCTCTCCTAGTAAATACCACAGAGGTGACCAAGTATTCTATACACATCCATGTTTTCAAGAGACATCATTAGTTCAATATACATTGATGAAGGCATCAATCATTGAACGTCGACCGCATTGTTAAAGTGTTTTTCATAGATAAGTAACTCTTCATCACTCACCTATTTAGCAGGCAGATATGGCATTGAGGATTCAAGCACGTAAGATTTTTGTTCATGGCATAGCATAACCAAAAGGTGTCTAAACCACTCTTGGAAGTTACTACCAATCAAGAGGTTATCTTTCTCTAATATTGATCGTAAGGATAATGTGGATGATGAACTTTTCATTTTATTCTACAATTAAAAAGATTATATTATTATTACTTTTCTTGATTACAAAATAAGAGGGATATAATAAGTTAAATGTTTTTATTTATTTATTAAAACTATTTCTATTTTATCAAGTTTGAATAGCCCGCACTTTTGAGCTCAGAATGTCTAGTTTCTTTAACATTATTATGGAAAGGATCCCGATTACTTTTATTAATGATCTAGACTTTTGCCATGAAAACCATAATTAAGTAATTAGGTAGGCAGTCTTGCTAACTACAGACTTTCAACTCCTTGATTTGTTGAGTGGATTCCCCTATCTTGAAATTCTGACTTGAATTTTATCAACACTTGCCTCCAAATTTGTATTGAATATACTTTGGTCATTAAAATCAATACAATTTCGATTAGGTCAACCCAAAAATCTCATGAGAACTCCCTAATAAAAGTAAGCATCTAGACTTTGGCCATGTACTATACATAGTTCTATGGTTTCATTTCCAATCAAGTAGTGGAAGGCTTAGTCTGACTTAATATTTAATTGAGGGATTTTAATTTATTATGCATAAATTGTATCTTGTTTTATCCTTTACAAATCTTGGTATTATTAAGTGGATTTCACTTAATTAACTAAGCATGTTTGATAAAGAATTTATCCATAACTCATTTATTTAATTTCCTCCTTATCATATTAATTCATTTATTTATGTGATCATAGACTTGCATCCATAAAATAAAAAACTTAATAGACATAAATAATTAATTAATTAAATTACACATTTATGAGATTTATCTAACGGTTGATTTAATGAGCCGACATTAAATCAACCTTTGACCTAGGGGAAAACACCTATTGTTGGTGTTGACTTGAGTTACATAATTCCACTTGTCCACCTGTGTATCACTTGGGTTGGCATCATTATAATTATGTCTTGAATCGCCTCTGCACACCTTGGGATGCTCCATTAATTACAAATATTTATTACTCACATGCAGGTGAGGGGAACCAAATGATTGGTTAAAAGGGATTACATAAATATCCTTGGACACCTAGGTCCTACATAATAATAGAAGGAGGGATGAGTCACATATTGTCATTTAATTTAATATTAAATAAATGATAACTCATGCAATAAATTAAATTAAAATATCCAACACATATACAGGTCTTGGTCAAACTCATGAATGGCCATACATGCAACAAATATGCAAAAGTAAATGACTAACATTCATTTCTTTATTTGTTTTTATTATTATTTAAGATAATCTTTCATTAATTAATTCAATAATTTTATTTCATCTTAATGATAATCCGATCTTATTTGGAGATACCCATCATTAATGGAATTCATGGAAAATAAATGGCAGGACCAATAATTACATATTAATTACAATAAATTAATTGAGCATTATTTTTTAAAACTATTATTAAATTGTAAAATACACAAAAGTGTGTTAATTAATAAAATAAGGTTTTAATGCTACAATTTCAAATTTAATATAATTTTAATTTTTTCACTAATGGTATACTACAAGGCATGTATATGTAGCTACATGCCATGTACCTTGGTTACAGTATATCCAAGTCATATGCCTAGGGCTTTAGCGTGTTGACTCGGCCGAACTACATGGCATGTATATGAAAGTTACACACCCTATACCCATTTTCCGTGTTTCAGGTTGGCCTGGTCAACACACAGTGTGCAATAAAATCACCACGTGTAATTATTTTCTCAACTAATCTAGATACAATGTGCATGGGTATACGACGTGTTCTCCTGCCGTACGTCATGTAACCTAGTTTTACCGGCCATTGATTTGGTACTTCTCAATGGAATCTCTAGTTGTTCTTCATTTGTTCTTAAACCTTTAAGAAAATTAAACACTGAATGAACATGATTAATATGTTGATAATATGTTAATTCAAATCAGATTAAAGAATGAATAATATGAAATGAAAATCTAAGCACAATTGTATATAGATCAACAATCAAATAAATAATTATAAATTTAAATATGACCACTCTTATACCACTTGTTGATATTTAATGTAATAATAACCTGGGCATAGGAACTTTATTCATTGGTGAATATTGATCATCTGAAAAGACCCTTTCGGATTACCTTTTTTGCGCTATGAGGATCTAAGGATAGAATCCCTCTAGTGGTGATCCACACATGCTCCTATTATCTCCAAGAAACACCACTTGATCTCTAAGTTCTAGCACATCAGGTCGAATGTCTTGCATTTTTCATTCTTGATCACTCATTTTTCAGTCTTGAAAAAATCTCTCTTAATATTATTGTTCTTAAGAGGGAGAAAGAAAGAGGAGTTGAGAGAGAATTCATTGTGCATAACAATTCTCTATTCTCAATGGTACTCTACATAATAGATATAGACGTCTATTTATAGATTTCAGATATAAGTTAAAATATTATTTATTTTCATATTAGCCATTAAATAACATTTATTACCTTTAATAAACCTCATTCCACATAATAATTAGATTATTACTATTTTGTGGTTGATTCCAACTTGCACAATAACAAATATTATGTAATAGTATTGTTAATTAATATTTGTCATCGGACTCGGTCTTGGTCCATTTGAAATCATTCTACATTTATTGAATAACCGAATAAATATTTTATTTATAAAAAAATATTTTATTCACAATCTAGCGAATAATTATTTATTCAAAAATTCAATAAATAAAATAAATATTTTACTCATATGTCGGTGAATAAATATTTATTTAATTTATGCGATCAATATAACATGAATAAAATTATTCCTTGGACTTGAGAATAATATGTATTCCATTAATTAAACTCAAATAGAATTTAATTGAGATCAACCGAAATACTTAGTGTGTGACCCTCTAGGACTCTTTCTTATTGGAATTAGACGGGCTTGCCTAAAATCCATGATTACTCTTTAGAAATAGGTCAAGGGACCCAGGAGGAAGAACTTAACATCATAACATCCACAACCACATACGAATGATCACTGTGTGATATAATCCCTTTGTCACAATATCTCATAAAGCAGGTTGCACATCCGTGTCACCAAACTATATGATCGATATGTCTTTCTTTGAATATTATAAATAAACATGTCATTACCCCATGTCCATGGAATTTAATACAATGGTTCTATTGTAATAAAAGGGTCAAGATATCAGCTTCTATAAAGTTTGAAGGGTAAATCCTTCCTTGACTTATTCATTAATGAATTGTCACTCATGATTCACCCAATGTATCCAACTTCTCCATGAATTGTTATCTTCATGGTTTAGAAAATACATCTAAGTATGCAAGTTGCAACATGCATTAATAATAATCTTAATGTATAAGGACCATCACACACACTCATAGATAGAAATATCTGATGACAACAAAACATGTAAAATTCTTATTGGTGGGTCTGTTATCATAATCTCCCTTCTTGGAGATTACTGGGTGCGAACTTCATGAGAATAATCCTCATCTACTTACGAGTACTCACACCTGACAATCCATGTACAATGTGTCCTATCATAGCACGTTATCCTACCACAGAACATTATTTGAGAATATCGTCATAGCACATCAAGGTTCTCATCATAGTAGGGAACTGTTATGACCATATCAATGTGACGTATAATCTAGGACATTATTACATTAGGGTAATGAATAACAACAAATAATATGTAATAAAAAGTTTTATTAATATTCAATACATCGAATATTCATGTAATTAAAGTACAAATAGTTGGTCTTAGGACACCAACTCCAATAATATGGTCATTCCCCAACTAACAGTGCATCTATTTTCAATGGAAACCTTCTCATATTTTATAAAAGGTCTTTGATATTAGTGACCCTTATATGGGGAAGGTACTTCTATGCTTCTAACCTCATCATTTTCATTTTTTAACTTTGTTACTTTTGATGAGTTTGTAAAAATGGTTTTGATACTTCAAGAAAATTATCCACAACTCATTTGTGATGTGTAGGAATCAACCACATATCAATATGACACATTATGTGGTCGGTATGACTCAAAGTAAGTTCATTCACATTAAAAGTGTCATTTTAGTCTAAGACACGCGTCACGTAGCCAAAACCAAGTAAATGATGTCAGTTTGTCTTGAATCTTTAGGACAATGATAAATAATTCATTTGTGTCATGTAAGAATCAACTGCACATCAATCCAACACATGATGTGACCGGTAAGACTCAAAGTGCATGTTTTTAATATAAAAGTTTCATTTTAACTTAAAACATGTGTCGCATTGTCAAAACCAATAAAATGAGTTCATATTGTTTTGAAACTTTAGGAAAACAATTCATATTTCATTTGTGACATATAGGAATTGACCACACATCAATCTAAAGCAAAATGTGTTCAGCATGACTCAAAGTGTGTGTTTTCACATTAAGAAAGTACTACTTTACTCTAAAACATGCATCACAGAGCCAAAATGAATAAAATTAGCTCTAATTATATAAATTCTTTGAGAAAATGATTCATAATTCATTCGTGATGTGTAGTAATTGACCACATATCAATCTAACACGTGATTTTTTCAATATGACTTGAAGTGTTTATTTCAATATAAAATTGTCATTTTAGTCTAAAACACATGTCACATAGCCAAAACCGAGAAAACAAGCTCAGATTGTCTTGAATATTTAGGACAATGATACATAATCCATTTATTGTGTGTAGGAATCGACTACAGTTCAATCTGACACATGATGTGACCAATGTGACTTAATGTTCATGTTTTGAATATAAGTGTGAATGGAAACCCCCCAAGAGAAGGTGTGAATAAAGTTCATGTCTAGTGTAGAGGTTGTAATAATTAATAATATAATTAATGTCATTAGTTATATTAATAACTAACAATAAAAAATAACTAGCTGATATAATTAATAAATAATATTAAAATTAATAATATAATTGATAATTGATAATGTAATTAAAATATTAGTAATTAATGATATGATTATTAACAATTATTTAAGTAATTAAGATAACTAATATCTGATATTATCATTAGTATATCCAATAATTAACAATATAATTTATCATATGTGGATTATATAACATTAAAATTATAATTTGTTTATTTTTTATGCATTGTTATTAAAATAAAAATTGATTTTATTACAGGGTCACACTTTTGTACAGAGTTTTATTGTTGAAAAATACTGCATTAGAGTTTTATTTTTATACATTGGGTTGTAATTTTTTTCATTAATTATAAATACACATTAAAGTAATTTTTTGTATGAATTTTTTAATGAAAATTTAGAATTGAAATGATGGTGCAATGTAATATTTGTATTCCAATATGGTTTTATGTGATATTTATATTACAATTTGGTTATGCTTTTTAATTTGGTTTTCTGTTAGAATTGCTACAAGTTTGCAATTCTGCAATAGTTTACTTTTATTAGTGCTAATAAATGTACTGATAAATGTCTTATTTATCAGCACTAAATAAAGCATTGATAAAGACAATATTTATCTACTCTCAAATAAAGTTGTGATAAAGACATACTTTATCAGCGCTTTTGATAGCGCTGATAAAGGTTGTACGCTTTTAAGGATGCTTAGCATGTCATTGATTTTTAGTGCTGAAAAACCCCATTTTTATCACTGGTAAAATGGGTTTCAATGGTATTGGGGCATGCATGGGTGATGAAACTTTAGACAATGCTGCATGTGTGCCATCGTAAGTTACGACCTGACTTTCTATTGCATGCATGAAGATTCATTCATATCATATGTTAATTTTAAATCTAAAATTGTCTGTGGGTTGGGTGGCATCCTTACGGGTTTACCTACACTAGCCGCCTCTATATGTTGTTTTTCTAAGACCATTTATAATACATCCTTTTCTTTTTTTAAACCCGTCCACCCCTGTCCTGCTCAACCTATGGTTTAGAAACTCTCTCGCCATGACCTACAGATGCCAGTGGGGTGGCCCATGTAGCCCTCTTAAGATTACAAGCATTATATCCCTTATTTATACTAAACTTTTAATTTGCCTTCCACGTGTCAACTACACATCAATTCACCGGTACGTGTCACCCTCTCCTTCATTTCCACTCAACCTCCTGCATCCCCTAACGAATTACCCTCGATGCCCCGACTATTCTCTCCCTTCCCTCCCAATTCCTCATCTCCCTGCTCGAATCCCCTCTCTGCCTCCACCTCCCTGACTCCCCTTCTCCTCCACCACCCCCGACATCACCTCCACTTTGGCCTTCACCCCCGCCAATGCCTCCACCTCCACTTTTTTCACTTCCACCTCTCTATCAATCTCTGCCTCCTCCACTGCCTCTACATCAATCTCTGCTTCCTCCACCACCTCTACCTCAGTCTTCACCTCTGACTCCACCTCTGACTCCATCATTGCCTCATCCAACACCTCTGCAGCCCCCAAACCCTTCTCATCCAAACCCATATACTCAATCTCTCTTTGTACCACATCATCCTTTGAAACCCATCTTCAGCGGTTCTCATTTTCATCTCATTCAGGTTCCAATCTCATCTCATTTATTCGATTTCCCCCATAGATGCATTCCTCATAATTGATATTTTGAGATTTTCTTCCACTATCATCATGATTTGAACGAAACTATTATTTTGAGGGGATTCAAGTTATTATTGAAGGTTATTGTGGCCCGTGAAAAAGTTGAACCGATTATTAGTGGCTATGTGGTTTATACATCAAATTATCAATAATTCCTTAGAATGAGTGCCTTGTAGGTTAATTTTCTATAAGTATTCATATAGTCATATTTTATTATGTTGTTTATATTTTTATATTTTTTAGTAGACCTGATTCCAAATTACTAAATTCTATAAAACTATAAACTAATTAAACTTCAAACAAAGAGGAAACTTAACTTCTATTTTCAAAAATTTTAATTTTATAATGGATGGAGTTAACCTTTATGCTTGAAAATAACACAAAATTCATAATCTTCTCTTGATGAAAGAATCGGTATTTCATCTTATTTTTTTCTTCTTCCAATAAATCTATCATTTCAATTTCACATGAATAAATATGGAATAACCCTTGGCTAAGGAGAATGTCCAAAAAATAAACAATAACCATGCATTATGATTAGGGAACATGTAATATTATCACTTTATATTTATCATATCATTTATATTTAATTATTGTTGTAATTTTGCATAGGTGGATTATAATGAGCATGATCATTTTGTCATGATAATTAAAGAAGTTATAACGTTGAGGGATTCCAAACATCATGGAAATCATCATGCATGGAACCAAAATGCTCTTTCTTTATGAAGGAATCTGTTGAAATTTTATCTATACATTGACGAAATATTCCAAGATTCATATCATACAAGTTTGTTTTTGGGGTTTCACATCACCTAATAACATACACATTTGAATGCTTATAGTTTATCTGAATTCATTCAACTTATGGATATATATATATACACACACATCTGTGTGTCTATAGATAGAAAATAAGAGTTCTATTATAGCACTACCTCTCAATGTTACCCACAGTAAAGGATCATCCACCATTACGGGGTTCTATTTGGTTTTGAAAAATGTTTCATGTTCTTAGGATTCATATTTTTTTGTGTTAGTTTTTTTAACCTTTTACCAAAGAAGTGGCTTAAATACATTAAAAAGGGAACTTTCTTACATCATTGTGGTCTTCCTTCTTTAATATAAATTTCTCTTTCATTTTGATATTTATTTCATTAATTTGGGGTTTTGACATTTTCTATTATTTCTATAGAAACCATTAAATTTTATTATAGAGTTTCAAGGGCAACCAGATGCTCAGTCTACTATAGAATATATTAGAAGAAATGGAAATATAATGATTTCCTACCCTCTTAAGTCAAAAAAAGACAGGAATAGGGTGTTTACGTTCAACACAGACTAGAGAAAATGCGTCACAACGTTATTTTTCTACTTTTATATACCAAAAACTATAATTCATTTTATTTTGTAAGAGATTTCCATGAAAACATAATGATATAATTCATGTTTGGTTTTTATGATTAATTTCTTTTGGGACATCATTCTATTACATGCAGAGAAATTACACATATATGTGAAACCATTCATCATATCATTTTAAGATGGTAATAATGTTTTCAATTTTTCTTCTACAAAGAGCAGATTGAAATGATATACACAAAGGTAATAATTATAGTTATAAGCAGTTGTTTTTGATAAATTACCTAGAACCAAATTGTCCTAATCACTATACATGTTTCATAATAAAATATTTTAATTCGACACTGATCATTGAAACATAATACTTTCAAATTATCTTTGTTATAAACAATACACAACAAATTAGTGATATTGATAATTCTATAAAATAAAGCAAAATATAACCTCCATAATTTTTTTAGTTTTACATTATAGATATGCTTAGTTTTGTTTCATTTCCATATATACAATTTTCAAAAAAATAATAATAAGTTGTTCTATCTCACCCTTTTCCATTCCCTTCCTTACAGAGTTTTTTTTCTGATGTTACCTCCCAAAAAATTAACTTTAGAAATATATCATCACCATTTGTATATTTAATGGTTCATATTACGTTCTTCCCTAAAAAAATTACCTCTATATGTCATACACAAAAATTGTATTTCATTATTTATTCTTATTATTAAATACATCCATTTATATTAACTATGTTAGCATTAGTTCCCCCTTTTACAGGTTACTAAAACTTTTTCTATATTTTTAAAATCAAAACTATAAAAATTGTATGTATGGACTATATTCATAATAAACTGTAAAGACCTAAAATTACTTTCATAATGTTTACCTTTTTAAAAATATTGAATGCATTATAATGAACTAAATCCTCTATTAATCTGAATGCTTAATTTTTTTAAAAAAACACCATAAATTGCATTATTAATGTTTACAAACCACATTTACTTCTATTAGTTTGACAAACTAATACAATTTGTGGAGATAAAGAAGATGATGTCCTAAAACAAAACCATTTGTGTGTTTTATAATTTTATTTGTTCAAAATTGTATGAAAACAAACTATTTATTAAACAATATACATTGATGGTTTAACATTACAACAAATAATTTTGAACCATTTTTGTGTCCTAGAAAAATAATTTTAAACCATCTGTGTGTATACTGTATATTAAAATGAAATTTATTTCATATCCCTTTTGTGATATTTGTTCATATGTTTAACACATTTGTTTTTTGGAATCTGTTTTATTTCTTCCATCTATGTGTATACTTTTTTGCCACAATTTTATACATTTAATCCATAATAAAATTGATTTTTATATGGATTTATTTTTGTATGATTTTGAGTTATTTCAAATGAAATATTCCATATAATTATACAAATGATTTATGGATATGACCTAAGCATTTTAAACTTTATGTAATTAACCTTTTCTTATAATTAAATATGATCTCCTTTTATATTATGCATATTGTATACATATCATACATACCATGGGAGATCTAGGATTCTGGATGGTATTATCATGGGCACATACCAGACATACGATGTTTGATAACCAAAAGAACAAAATGAATAGACTAACATTCACTTTTAATTTGGGGATATTCACCTACACATTATTTTTTCATTTTCAATATCATTACTAAATAATATAAATATATTGACTCTGAATTTCAATGTTTATATTCAAATTTGATATGATTCCATATTTTAAATTAGAGAATAAAATATAGTGCAACTACACTAATCATATTTCCCTTTTTAGAAGCATTAACATCCATGTTATTCTTCTTTAAATGAAGTTTATTTTTTAAATGATTAGTCTGTGAAATGATCAGTATGTGAAATTTGACACCTAGAAAGATTTTAAACTGAAAAATATGGAGGGGGAAGTCTATCATTTTTGAAAAATTATCGAGTTGGGGGAAGAGTGAAGTCACTCGCATGATCTATTTGAAACCAGCGGTGATATTGGTACACTTACTATCTACAATACATCAATGAACACCACCATTTTGAGTAAACAGTTGATTTGATTTACTAATAAATGTATATTTCTACATGTAACTATGTAAACTAAAGTTTTTCTCAAATACATGGACTGATGGAAGTAAGAAACTATGATGAGGAAGGTGAATCGGTAAGCCCTATCCAGTTGGTTGAGGCCAGTATCCAGGTTATCACTAGATAAATACTAGGTGGGATTTCCTTTTCTCTTCTTTCCCCTGCTTTCATTTATCAGCAAGTTCATTGGTGGGAATGACATTGGGCCCACTATGACTATGACATTTTCTCACTTTATGGAATGATTCCTCACTGTCAAAGGCTGAAATTTTTTATTTGACATGTTTCCTTTGTTTTCATAAACCCTAATTGCCTGTGTTGGAACTCTTTATTTTCTTGGATGATTCTATTCCCCCCACACCTCTTCATGAATCTGTATGCATTCAGGTGTAACCAAATTTTGTACTATTATATTCCATAAAACATATGATTGCTGATTCTATAAAGCACACATGCTTATAGATTCCTTTTGCTTCTAGGATTAATGTCATATAGAATTTATACCATTACTTCTGAGGTTGTATTCTCTTATTTTTTCCAATGATTTTACTGCTTACATATTCCAACATATTATTATTTGATTTTATTATAACATAAGATAGAAATTCTGATTTCTTAATACATTGACACGATATTCATCACTATTTATAAAAATTCCTTCTTTAAAACCTTACTGGACTATATAAAGACGCCAAATAGATTTTATACTAGTTAATTTTAAACCTAAAAACCCATCAATCCATGATGAAAGTGGATCTCTTGAATTTAACATAATGATTAGTGTCTTCTGATTATTGTTATAGGGAGAGATGAATTAATGAGCATTTATGAAGTTGATTTGCAATGAGGCATCCCATTCGAAAATTGAAATTGATGATTTATTGATTGATAACAAGTTGAACTAATGAATAATTGAATTATATATCTTTTCCAAGACATTGGGTGAGGGATTTAGCTTGATTGTTGAGAATTATAAGACTTTCAATCTTGGTTCCAATGTTCAGGAAAATTAGTAAGGTTGAAGTTATGCCAATCTAGTTGGACACGAGGAGCATTGGCTATGACTTTTATTAAATACTTTAAGTTGAGAACATATTATTGATCTCCAGTTTCATATAATTGAAAAAATATGGTGGGATAAGAATAATTATGAGAATAGTTCTAAAAGTTTCAAGTTAATACAATGAAGATTTAATTGGGACAACATATGTGTCTAGGTTTACTAGTTATTGAAGTGCATGTGAGACTGTTAAAATTGTTGGGACCAAGCTGAAGGAAGAGATTGTTTGCATGGATTGTCTTTTGTTGATCTTAAGGAAGTTTTCATAAAAGAAAGATATCTTGATTTTTTAATAATTTAGAAGCTGGAAGTTTGAAGATTCAGAATTGAGAATTCGAATTCGGAACCGAGAATTGGAACCTGGTGTTCGAAGAAAATCGGAGTCTAGAATTCATGGGTCTGGAAATTGAAAAGTTTGGAACCGAGAAATCGGTGTCTAGAATTCGGAGTCTGGAAGTTGAGAAGTTTGGAACCAGGGAATTGCAATCTCTTGAATGCTGGCTGATATGAGTTTTGAAGACCCTAATTATGACGATGCTTTGCTGTTTTGTAACTCTAATTTGTGAGTAGATGAAAGTACTCACAATGCAAGCAAGAAGTTCGTAGCGAGATCTTCGTACCGAGAAGTTCGTATCGAGAAGATTCGTATCGAGGAGATTCGTACTGAGAAGTTCGTAGCAGACAGTTCGAAGTCGACATGCTGAAGAAGAAGTTCGTAGTCAGAAGTCCGAAGTCGACTTGTTGAA
The DNA here is from genome assembly GCA_963277665.1 of Viscum album. Lineage (NCBI taxonomy): Eukaryota > Viridiplantae > Streptophyta > Magnoliopsida > Santalales > Viscaceae > Viscum > Viscum album. The sequence continues at coordinate 1,681,037,158 of OY728133.1, forward strand.
GCAGAAGTTCATAGCGGGAAGTTCAGAGTCGGCATGCTGAGACAGAAGTTCGGAGTCAACTCGTTGAAGAAGAAGTTCACAGAGAGAAGTTCAGTATCGACTTCCTAAGTCAGAAGTTCATAGTGGGAAGTTCGGAGTTGGCGTGCTGAGCCAGAAGTTCGGAGTCGACTAGCCAAGTCAGAAGTTCGGAGTGACAAAGTTTGGAGTCGACTTGCTGAGTCAGGAGTTCGTAGTAGAAAGATCGGAGTCGACTTGCTGAGTCAAAAGTTCGGAGTGATAATGTTCAGAGTCGACTTCCTAAACCTGAAGTTCGTAGCCAGAAGTTCAGAGTCGACTTGCTGAGTTAGAAGTTCGGAGTGACAAAGTTCGGAGTCGACTTGCTGAGTCAGGAGTTCGTAGTCGAAAGATCAGAGTCGACTTGCTGAGTCAGAAGATCGGAGTGACAACATTTGGAATCGACTTCCTGAACCTGAAGTTCGTAGCCAGAAGTGCGGAGTCATTAGTGAAACCATTCTGAGAATCAGAGGTCATTCTGAGAATGAAGAATGTGTCATTCTGAGGAAGCAATAAAGGGTTGTACCGAGAAGTGATGAAGAGACTACCGAGAGTTGAAATGGTGTCATACCGAAGAAGCTGTGAGGAGTCATGCCGAGAGATGAATGTGATTCCGAGAATCAGAAAGGGTGGATCTGAGAATGTGATGCCGAGAAAACAGATGAGTGGATCCGAGAATGTGATACTGAGAAGCTTGTGTAACGAAGTCAAGTCTGGAAATGGTCAGAGCTCTAATCAAGCGAAGTAGAAGAAGATTTGAGAAGATTCTGAAAGAGTTGAAAAAGTCTTAATTACTCCGAGATTTCAGGAGAAATTGAGATTTGGGTGAATTTGATTGAGCGGGAAAATAATTTGGTTTCCCGCCTAAGCACATTCAGGAGTGCCTATAAAAGGAGATCAGTGTGCAAAGTTTTGGATTGATGAAAAAGTAGAGAGAGAAGCTCTGATAATCTAGAGAGAAGAAGAAGTGGGTGGCCGACGGAGTTTCATTGAAGTTTCAATCGTAATGAGAATTTGATACTGGATGACACCATATTAAGTTTCTCAGATTGAAGAATTCGGAGTGAAGAAGTTCGGAGTGAAGAAGAATTCGGAGTGAAGAAGAATACGAAGTGAAGAAGAAGTTCAGAGTGAAGAAGAATATGAAGTGGAGAAGAAATTTAGAGTGAAGAGAATTCGGAGTGGCAATTCGGAGTGGAGATTCGGAATGGGGAATCAGTACTGGTTGTCACCGTATTGAGTTTCTCAGACTGAGGAAGACTTGGATTGAAGAATCAGAGTGAAGAAGAGAATTCAGAGTGGAGAATTCGGAGTGGCAATTCAGAATGGAAAGTTCGGACTGTATTTGATCTATCTCAAGTCCGAGGAGTCCTTGCCTCTCATCTGGGTAAGGAAGTGAAGATTTGTGTTGAATTTTCTTACACTTGTATATTTGAAAGGAAGTGCAGGTAACATAAGTTGTTATAAGAAAAGAGACTTTTCCCTATTGTGCTAAGAGGGTGCACACGCACTGGAGTGATTGTTTCACAGTGCTTCACGAGTGTAAGGGTATATCCTACTCGTTGTAATCCAAGGATTGTTTTCTTAGTGGATTGTATGGTGCTGGATTGTTTCCAACCATACCAAGGAAGTAGCTATTCTTATTGAATAGTGAACCTTGTAAATTGTTGTGTTCCTTTGGAGGTGTGCTTGTTTGTTTCTCAGCAGGGAATAATATCTTTAACTGGAGACAAAGGTTATTCTCAACATTAATGGAACTTAAAAAGGGGTACCACTGATTCACCCCCCTCTCAGTGGTTCATTACCTCAACTGGGTCCTTACAAAAATTGTTTTATGAAATATTTTAGGAGTGTGTGCAGTTACCAAGGTAGTTAGAAAATAACAAATTAGAAGACAACATGTGTTATGTTTGAGGCAAATATGGGTTTCATATCATTGCATTATTTCTTATTGATGAAGATAACAATAGAGCACTTGGGAAATTCCAAACTCTCTCCAACTGGGAGATTGCGGATTAACATCTAGAAGGAACCAACTCAACTAAAATATTCTTGGAGCACTAGAGTATAGGGGAAGTGGAGGATTTCAAGGTAAGCATTAATAACATATTCAACTAGGGTGATCACCAATGATGAAAGAGGGATAGATAAGCATTGAAACGAGATAGAAGATATCTCATTTATCATATATTTTCTTCATCTGTTTCACACAAATTTTCATTCATGTGTTTTTTGTAATCAAGCATTCTTCACTCTTAGTTGAATTGAAGGAGATTTTAATATTATTGTTTTATCTTTTTCTTGATCCATATAATTCTTTCTCTTCTACAATTTATTCTCTTTGATCACGCATCTTAAGGAAGTGCGTGATTTAACATTGTAGTAGTGGTAATTTTTTAGGGATGTTGTAACACTTATAAGTAGTCAATTACATCTTGAGAATAGTTTATTTTCTTAATCCATCACAATCCCTATGCAGCCTCAGTAGTCCCCCCTGAAAAACATAAATTAATGTATGTACTCCTTGATATACATAGTATTGTCATTAATAACAAAAAATTTCCCAACTATTGTTTGACACAATGCACACCCAATCTTCCATCAATTCCATTTAATTTTTTCATAGGTTAGGATATTGAAAAATATCTTCAACAACTTAGCCACCTTCAATTAGATTTTTTAGTTCACTATTATACTAGTGTATGAGATGTAAAATTATTTTTTTATGGTTGTGAAGACCTTCATCTTGTTGGAAATATAGCACCATTTACGGGGGACATTTAGTGTTAAGAGTCGTAGGGTCTAAGAAAAACAAAATACCAAAAAAATGAAAATAAAAATGATACTATTTCACCACTCATTATGATGAATTGTAAATTCTGCTATATCCGGTGTGTCTTTGTAAAAGGGGTGGGAAGAATTGAATTTGGGCTTGGACTTATAGAAACTGGACTGTAGGGGAGGATAAATTTGGCTAGGGTATCGGGATTATCCTGCTTCAATGTCTCCCCATGCACTCAAAAAACTTTGTATGAATCCACTCAATCGTTCAGAGAGCTATGCACCTTCTTTTATTATATCTCCAGTATCTGTTATTCTATAGGAATCCACTCGATTGTTTGGAGAGCTATTTGGTTCTTTTGTTTTTAAATAATTCAGGATTTTATGTTATGTATTTCAATAAAAATTATGGTTCTTTTGTTATTCTAGACACTACAATAATTTTCAACAAGGTAGATATCGACCCCTAATCCATTAAATCCATGGATGATCCAAGAATCCTGAACAAGATCCTATATAATTCCCTTCCAATATCCTATGCTTTAATGAGGTCATGTGGGGATGATCAGTGATACATTGGAATAGATATATGTTCTGGAAGAAAAAATACTGATGTAGATCGAAGGTAGCTTCATTCGTGGAGCATGATATTCATGGAAATTGATATTTCTTTTTGTTTTAGATTGCACCAGACATCCAATAATGGTTGAAAAGGATGCGTTACGTAATCATGAAAATGTTTATTTAATATATATTTTTACCATAATAGTGCAATAATATTCCATTCACGTACTGTTTTTATTATCCATTCCATTTATTAGATTGTTTTTAGTTTACGTTCATGTTTAATTCATTTTTAGATTATTTTATTGGACTATGTATGTAAATATTTTCCAAAAAATCATATTGGAAAAAATCCAAATTAAGTACAACTTAATTTTCAATTAAATGATTATTTGTGAAAATGTAAAGGTTGGGTACTAGTGTGTATATATATAATCCATTTCCCCTGCACATGTCCGCAGTCCGCTGCTCCGTTCTCCCCTTCCCGCTTCTCCCCACTTTTCCACCGCCCTCCACTCGATTCCCTCTGATCCCCGTCGCTCGCCCCTAATTTCCCCGTCCCTGCCTCCACCTCCTACTTCACCTCCCCTCTGTCCCTCAGCACCCCCGATATCCTCCCCTCTACATCTTCCTCTCATCCCATCGTATTTCCCATTTCCAAATATCTACCTCTCATTCCAGGTCTTCGGCTTAACATATCTTCCCCAACCGCCTTAGTTTCCTTCTACTATGGTTCCGTCTCCTACCCTTCTGATCGCAACATATTTCCTCACATACACAGTTGGACTTTCATCATCCATGGAAAACTACGACACCTAATTTTATTGTCCTTCCTCATTCTATGGCCCCTCTTCCTCCATTTATCGGTTGTAAAGCTCGACTCATATATTCTATCATCCACAAATTTTTTGAATCCCAAGGCATGAAGCTTTGATTGTTGCTACGGGGATGCCCTAATTCTACTTGGTGAAACATATATATGCTCTGTATATATGCGTTCTGCATATATGCTTTGCACATATAGGATATATATATGTTTTGTATTCCAATTGCTCCCATTTTTTTTTCAATTTTTATGTTCTATATATATATATAAAACATATATATACCAATTTCTTGAAACTTGGGACAAGAATTACATATCTTCTTCATATATATGTTTATGGGTTTTGTATATACATCCATTGTTGTCAAAGGCGCGCGCCTTGACGCGAGGCGCGGCGAGGCGCACCTGGTGCGCCTCGCCCCCGGTGAGGCGGGGCGACCTCACTGAGGCGCACCATCCCAAGAGGCACTACATCAAAAGGCGCAGTAAAGGCGCACATGGCTGTCGAAATCGGGGTGGGGGGCAAAGTAGGGAAATTTTGGAATGAGAAATTCCCCGAGACTGCAAACGTAAACCATACCCGAGAAATAATAAAGCTGCGGAAATCGAGGGGAACATAGTAGAGAAAACGTCGGAACAGGGTTGCAGGAATCGAGGGCGAGTCGCGACCGGATTGAAATCAAGGGGCGACGGAAATCGAGGGCGAGTTGTGATCGGGGTGCAGTGAAGCGATCACGGAAATCATGGAAATCGTGGCTATAGGAAATCAGGGGTGTAATGCAGGCGATCGCGGGGTGCAGTGCAGTGCAGGCGATCGCGGGGTGCAGTGCGGCTATAGGAAATCATATGGCATTTTATCAAAAGTGAGCTAGTATAGTGTTAAATATAACATAACATTTAATTTGTATTATTTTAGTTGGATAAGTTTTTTTTAAAATTTAAAATATTCTTGAAAACTGTATTTATTTATTTATTTGTGAATGCGCCTTATTTGCGCCTCACGCCGCGCCTCGCGTCGCATCCCCAAGCGGCCTTTGCGCTGCGCGCCTTTGACAACACTGCATACATCCATATATTGTAGGATTATATAATTACGGACCTAGGATTGATGTTCAGTTTTAGCCATGATGTTCTAGAAATAATTTTCTCATGATTTGGTAGGGTTTCTCTAATTTTTTCTCCAATTTTATCACGCTTCCTCTATGAATTCTCCCCACTGGTTTTGATAATTGCTGATCAGGATTCTCATGTTAGCACCTTCTCCTACCATAATATATATATCTGTGTGTGTGTGTTCTGTTATACAAACACAAACACACACGCATCTACACACACGTGCGCACACACATACATCTATATCTATATATTCTAACACACACACACAATTTCTGTATATAATTTATATATAAAGGGTTTTTATACATATATATTCTTTATACATTAATTATATATATGTCTTGTATATAAGTGTGTGTGCGCACGTGTTCTGTATGTATCCTTTCATGTTCTTCCTATCCCAGCTAAAATCCATTATTTCCTAGGTGGATTGCACTCACATGTTCTCTTCCCTCAAGAAATACCAAGTGGAATTTCGATCGATTTTAGAATAAAAATCGATAGAAGATTGAAACTGCTCATGCAGAGTGATCCTTGGCATTTCATCCTCTAATGCGAGCAAGATTCCAAGCAGCAGTTTATTCTCTTGCACATAGCAGTGACTGTATTCTTGGTCCTCAATCGGGATGGTCCATGATTATTTAGTTTTAATTGTGATGTTAGTCCATTTTTCCTATTTTGGTGTTTTGGTCTCTTGTTTAATCCGTGTTTTCTTATTTTACTTGATATATTTTGTTTAATGTTTTTGTGTTTTTATGTTTCCCTCAATGACCAGTCCCCCCTCCTCTTCACCCTGCTCTTGGTATGAATTAAGCATGTTTCTAATGACATTTCTTCTTCTTTATAATCAGTTTATTCTAATATTCATTTTATTTTCTCTTTTCTATTGGCATGATATCGTGGGTTAGGTATGTCAAAGGAGATCACTAGTGGAGTGTCGGTCCTATTTAGTTGTGTTGTGAATATTTCCTTACATTACAAAGGCCTATCTTATTTAGAAAGGCTAATTTTTACCAAATAAACTTCTTGATCAAATTATATGTGCATGTTGAATAACAACAAAAGATATTTTCATATATATTAGAAGTATATTTGTGGGATTCCATGATATGAAAACACTTTCATCATGATTTATAAGTAAACCAGTTAATTGTAGTGTGATCGTGCATATCATAAATATTTTACATGTTTACCATGATATTTCCCTCGGGACCATGATAGGATATTTTCCCCCAGAACTTATATTTTCTTTGCTTTCACTCTTGACGTGATTTCTTTCAGGGAATAGCTAAATAGGGAATCATGTGATGAATCCTTTCTTATAATTTAAGAAGATTTACCTGCGTCATTTGTTTTGTTCATTTTACGGCTATTAAAAAATTCATCTAAATGTGAGATTGTTTTATGCTAGATGGAAGTTAGACTTCGATTTATGGAATCATCACATGAGCACCATCGACTCACTGTCATCAACTTCAATTTAAATCTATATAAAGAATAATAATTTTTTTATTTTGTTCTTCAATTCCAGTGGGTGACAAGGGAGTTCAGGGTTCTGCAGCCCAAAAACCTGACACTGATGATGTACCAGTTTCAATGGATCTACGTTAATGGCTTGGTTGGGGATGTTTTATCCTCTGGTCTGCTTTACACATCCCTCAAAAGTAAAAGGGTGAGGTTATGGCTCTATGGCCTTTGTATTATAAATGAATTTCTCTTCATCCTATGTGTGTTTGACATTTTCTTGTCACTTTCTTCTTGACTTGAATGTATCTGTTTTTTAGGGAGGCCATCAATGTTTTGTTGCAGATTACTGGATCCCTACCAGGATCCTATAATGAATGGAATTGTCTCCTGCGGTGCCCAACCAGATTCCTTCTGGGTTCCCTAGAAACTCTGTTATTTAACTGTTCCAGTGGATAACATAGGTAGTATATAGTGGGATGGATAGGTTAAAAAATTATTTATTTTCTATATGATTCTACAATGATGATGTTTAATTCAACCATTCCTTCACCCGACAGGTACAAAAACTGGTGATATTTACTTACCAATTTCAAATTTCATATTCCAATGTGTGTTTTCATTTATTATGTTACAGCATAATTTTCAATTTATAATCTTGAAAATTTTCATGTTATAGTATATTTCATTTTTTCAATATCTCTATAACGTTCCTTGATTTTAATAGTTTGTAATGTTTTGTATAATTAAATATATGATTGATGCAACTATGATTCCCCTGACGCACTTTAAAATTTATAATTATTCTAAACATTGTAAATTCCATTACACATCACTCCATTAGCATTGCATTTCCTGTACTATGCACCCTCTCAATTTTCACTGCGGATGCCCACTGTTCCAGATGTTCCGTCCTCCCACTAACGACTTCCCTCCCCAGTATTGACACCTGAAACCCTACCTACATGCTCAACTTCCTTCCAGTTCCTTCCAGCCCTGTTTTCTCTCCCCCTTGTCAAAACTTGGAATCCTAGGAACACTTTCCATCGTGCTCTGCTCCATCATGCTCCTGTTATCGACGAATACATCTACCGCGGCACCGCCATTATCATCTTATGGTAGTTGAAATTCCTGAAACCAATATCCATACATCTGCAAGTACAGATTATGACTCAGATAAAAGGTTTGATTTCATTCATTCCCATTTAGGTTTCATGTGCAAAAGCCAAAAATTTCTTGGGTCTCATCAGTTACCAACCATTGAATGTTTTCTGGGCCATTCCTTTGCAGCATCTCTGAATTTTATGTCATACCACTATATTCGATAGGTTACAGTCTCTTTATTCCCCTTTTCAGCATGCTCAATATTCATTGACTCCATCACAGATGGAAATCTATACTTTCTATTTTGCCTGTTGAGGTAATTTCACTTAAAAATCTGTTTGCAGTTTTAATGCAATTGACTTCCAATCTAATATAATTTCACTTTAAATCACTTTCACCAAATTCAATATAGGAAGTAATGTATACTTTTTTACTTACTGTTTGGCCTGTTGAGGTTATGTTTGGACTATCTGTTTATGTAATTATTTTTTTAAGTTTCAGTTTATCCTAAAATTTATGTCTAATTCCATGGATCAAATATCATACCCTCTTCAATTGGTTCTTCAATGGATTCAATATGCTCCGAGTTGATTTAACAACTTCTTGTTTTCTACATTGAGGTAAGTTCTTCTCAAACACTCGACTAATGGCTGTCCCATTTACTTTATGCATGATTTGTATGCTTTTCCACATTAATTGGTTGTTCAACAGATTCAATGATTTAAATATTAGATTCAGTGATGGAATGGAAGTTACCTCAATGGGGAAAACGCGATGTTTAGATTCAATGATTTAAATATTAAATTTGTATGAATTTCCAACATTATTCATTCTGTATACAAACCAATCATACTGTTCTAACTTCTTTGTACATGCTCTATCTTTCATAAAAAATTCCGAAAAGAATTTAAATGCATTTAATGCTTTTTAAAAATTTCTTGTGAATTAAACATTTTTATTATGTGTTAAACATTACAAATTGGAAGAAATCATAATTCCGATTTGGTTTATATTTCATGCTACCAAAAAATATTTCTAACCAAAAATACACCGTCCTTTTATTTAATGCACTTTGAAGCATATTGTGTCATTTACTTTAATTCACTTTCAGTTTAATGTTTTGTCTTAATTTATTAATTAGTATTTTCACATTATATATCCTTTATTCATAACTTCCTCTTTTCCAGTGATGTCTAACACACTTAATTCAGAATACCATCTTCTTAATTTTTTTGATTAGTATTTTATTACAATTATACAACCATAATTTTATTTGTCTACCTATGTAAAGAGATTCATATCCATTATCATCATTTTACTAATTTTAATAACCAATATTCAAATTCCTTTTCTGATATAGACCATGGCTAGTTTCTTATTTCATAAATAACACTGCATATTCCTTGACTACGATGCTCACTTTTGAATATTTTGTCATATAAACATCATACACATAATTAGTGTATGTTTTCCATTGATACAAATAAAAGAGAAGTATCCCTTATTCAAAAAAATTATACATTTTAATGTACTCTGAGAATATCACAAATTGTTGATTAATGTCAAAATAGATAATACAAATAATAGATTCAAAAAATTCTAAAAATATTTGGATGTTTTGACAATTTACAGTTATAAGATTTCTGTGGTGCATACTATATTATAGCCATAAGGTTTCCAGGGTGCAAACTATATTACAGTTTACAGTCAAAAGATTTCTGTGCTGCATACTGTATTGACTGTTATTCACTATTATTACATATTACAGTCAATTCATATAAAAAACCTTACAACTAATAGATATTCACATTCAGGTAAGTCTCTTCATCCCTCTATATTATTTATTTTATTAAATTTTTTATAAAATGTCTAACAGATATAAATCTCTACGATGTAGTAAAATGATAAGTTTGGGCGTCCAACTGAGCTGAATGTTTTTAAATACAAAACACTCATGACCAGTTTTGAAATTTCAATATATAATATTCAAAACCGACATTGATCACGCGAACAAAATAATTTTAATGTTCTCTTCATTACATTCAATGTGCAATAAATTAGCGATTCCGACAATTCTGAAAGCCAAATCAAAGTACAACCTCCATAAATATTCATAGTGTTACATAGTAGAAACAGTCAATTTCTATTTATTTACATTGGCACACTAATCACATACATATAAGTTGTTATATATCACGTTTTTCCCATTATTTCCTTGCAGGTTTTTTTTTTCTATTACAAGATTACGGAAAATTGACTCCAGTAATAGACCAACGATGGCATGAAAAGAAAGAATCAAACTAGCTGGAACTGTATGTATTAGAATTCTGGAGTTCTATAGTTACAAATGAGGGAAGAATCTGTGTACAACAAGAACCTGGAGAGTCTGCCTTCTAGCTGTACTCCAACTGCTGAGGAATAAATGAGAGAAACACCACTTCTCCCGCCTATGCCTATTCCAACAGATCACAAATTCTCTAACTGATTTCACACCCCCTAACCGAAACAGCCCAGTAACATGATCGATTCACAGGGATCTTAACAAACCTACTTACACCGCAAATGGAACCTTTTTCTCAAAGTGTATAATAGGAAACTGGGAATGGATTTTCTCATCATCTTCCCAAGTGGACTCTTCAGATAGTTTCCCCTACCACTTAATAAGCCATTTTCCTCGAGATTTCTCTGGTGCAGGTTTGTTGGCCGGTACGACTGCCGGTACAGAACTTTGGGAAAGGTCACTATCCCATGAGTTAGGAAGCTCAGATTTAACTGAAGTATGGCCGACAGCCCATTTGCATTGTGACACATGGAAAACTAGGTGAATCCGTGTTGTAGCTGGCAAATAAATCTTATAAGAGGTGTTTCCTAACCGAGCCAAAAATCGGCAGAGACCATAATTTTGAGCAGCTAAATTGGTTTTCAACTTAGAAGACATTGAAGTCTGTACATTTGGCCAGAGTTTAGTGAATATAGCCTCTCCAACATCAAAAGTAATATGTCGCCGACGCTATTTGGCCGACCAGGCCATCAATTGTTGGGCATCAGAGAGGTTGTGCCGAAGCTGGTGCAGAATTCGATCTTGTTCCTATAATATCGAGGCACTGTGTCGACTGGCGTATCCCCTCCAGCATAGCGCAACATAATGGGAGGTTTCCGTCCATAGACCACCTTGAATAGACTGCCTTGAAGGGGGACAATTTGGTGAAAGAATGTGAGGATGTATTATAATAGTACTTAGCCTAAGAAATCCACTGAGACCAAGTGAGGGGACTCTCTGAAGCAAAACAACATAAATAAGTTTCTTGCCATCTGTTTAACAATCTCTGTTTAGCCGTCCGTTTGAGGTTGATAACAAGAACCCATTTTCAAGGTGGTTCCCTCCATCCAAAAGGCTTTCTTTCAAAAATTACTAACAAAAATAGGAATACCTATCATTGAGGATGGAACTAGGAATTCTATGCAAATTGACCACTTCCTTAATGAAGACTTCAGCCAGAACTTTTATTGTATGTGGTTGTCACAATGGCACAAAGTGAGCATACTTAGACAATCCACAACAATCAGGATGACACTATACTCTTGGGATTTGGGAATTCCTGAGATGAAGTCCATCGATATTTCATCCGAAGTCAATTATGGAGAAATGTCTTGACACCTTTGTTGCAGGCACATGTCACATTCTTGGACAAATTACTAAATTCATTTCGTCATGCTTTTCCAAAATAGTCCAAGGGAAAGCCTTTTATAAATATTGATAAACCCATCATGGCTGCCTACAATATAAGAGTGATAATAATGTGGGATTTTTGGTACGAGGCAGGACTAGCAAGATAAAACTATCCGTCCATGATAGAACAACAACCCATCATACGAAGAATAGCCTGGTTGAGAAGCTGGTTACCGTTCTAGAGCAGAAATTATATTTTTTAGTACTGTATCTCATTAAATTTTTGATTTGATTGTATCAATTTACTTCCAAAGAGGTCTGAACACAGTGGAGCCTAAATACTTAGTCTAGGCACATGGGTCCAATTCTCCAGTAGCCATGCAGGAGAGTAAGTCCATTGCCTGATTTGTGCGTCCTGATTTGTAAATGACTGCAAAATCAAGCCCCAAAAGTTCCACCTATCAATCCAGCTGATTTTCTATAACCACTGAATAAGAAGGTGCTTGGGAGCCTTATGATGAGTATAGACCGCAAAGCTTTTTCCAACCAAATATTGCCTCCAGTGTTAAAACAAGTGCCATCATCTTCTTTTCATAAACATATTTTGAAAGATTCACCTCTGCTAATTCTTTACTAAAATAAACAATTGCTGACAACACCATCCCCCCATATGGATGCATCCCACTCAATTACAAAGGGACGAAGGAAGTCTGGTAAATCCAGAGGGCGGTAGAAACCAAATGCTTCTTGAGTTAGTCAAAAGCTTGTTCGGTTGCGGTGTTCCAGTGAAAGTTATTTTTGTAGTCAATTCGGTATGTGGCTTGGCTATCTTCTCACATCTGTTGATAAATTTCCTATAGTACCTGATTAAACCCAAAAATCCATAGAAACCTTTCACAGTTTGTGGGTGGGGCCAGCCAGGAACACATTCTATTTTAGTTGGGTCCATCAACACTCCTTTGAAAGTGTAGAATGATAAAATGAGAGACCCGAACCCCCAAGGTGTACTCTCTAAAGGAGCCCTTTGAAGTTATTTTATAATGAATAATATAAACCACACCGGACCATAAGTCCGATATGAGATGCAGACTCCAACACCCCCCCTTAAGCTAGGTGTACCTAGCTTGGACACATAAAGAAAAGAGACCAAAGTAATCGAAGGACTGCAAACACTTCCCCTCAAGCTGGACATACTCAGCTTGATGACAAAACAAGACAAAACAGTATAAAAGATAAAGCTTCAAGGCTGCTGCTCCCCCTCACGATCACACCTCCCCCTCAAGATCGTAGCTTCCCCTTAGGATGATGGATGGATGATGTCGCGGGCGCAGCAGAAGAACAACACATACCAGGCCGGTTGACGGAGCGCCAGGAATACCGCACTAGTGGGGCCGGTCGATGAGACATTGGGAAATCCACACTAGCACCGGGAAAACCGCATTATGGGGCCGACAACGGGAGGCGGGGATTCCACAGAATTGTTGTGGGATCTGTCGGTGCCAGGGGGCCCGAATCTTAGGCGGTCGAAGTGCTGCGACTCGGTGGAGGAAGCGCAAGGGCGTGCCGACGGACAGGGATGCGGCTGCTGGGAATCGTCAGGAGATGCTGACGACGGGAGGCTGGGATTCCGCAGGAGGTGCCAGCGAGGAGGTAGCGCTGTCACAGGAGGCCGACGCAAAGGGAGCAGCTTTGCAGAGGCGACGCAGGAAGACAGAGCCGGTTGTCGCCGGGAGTCCGCAGGAGGGACGCAGGGGGCTTGACCGGTGCGAGCAGAGGAGGCTGACTGGGAGTGCGGAAGGCAGGAGGGGGTGGCCGCGTAGGGCAGACCCGGTTGGCTGGGAAATGCGAGATCCGAGAAGGGTGCTGCGTAGGGTTGGCCATCGGGGGCAGAGGATCCGCGGGAGGCGGGGATTCCGTCGGGGCGGAGTGCACCCGTTGGGAGGGAGCCGCGGGAGGGGTGAGAGCCGTGAGACGGGAGCCGAGTGAGGGACGGGACGTTGCGGGGCGGAACAAAGTCGTTGGGGAGTCGAGCGTAGGGAGCAACGCGACGAGGCGGGCCGCGGGCCGATCGTGCCTGGACAAGGGCGTCGGGAAAAAGAAAAACAGGAGGGAGCGGCCGAACGAGGTTGCTTGGACGAGGGCACCGGGAACCCGTGCTGGATCGCGAGCGGGTGACGCCGCAACACATATGGGGCCGGCTGGAGGGGGGGGGGGTGTGATGGCGGAGGACCTTCTTTCCTGGCCATGGAGGCCGTCGCCCCCCAGGGGGTAAACCTAGAATAAAATCTAGTGCTGGAAAAAAAAAAGAAAAGGGAGGGGTTGGGTTGGACTAGGTTCTCTCTGATACAATGTTAAATGATAAAATGAGAGACCCAAACCCCCAAGGTATACTCTCTAAAGGAGCCCTTGGGGTTATTTTATAATGAATAATAAACTCCACATCAGACCTCAAGTCCGATGTTGGATACATACTCTAACACTCTCCCTCAAGCTAGGTGTATCTAGTTTGGACACATAAAGAAAAAACAAAGCAATCGAAAGACTGCAAACACTCCCCCTCAAGCTGGACATACCTAACTTGACGACAAAACAAGACAAAACAGTATAAAAGGTAAATCTTCAAGGCTGCTCCCCCTCACGATGGCTTGCAGGCCATGGAGGCCACCGCCCCCCAACTGAGAGAAACCATAGAGGCTGACGGGAAAAAAATGGGAGGAGGGTTCGGGATTAGGTTCCCTCTGATACCATGTAGAATGATAAAATAGGATGACTCGAACCCCCAATGTGTGTACTCTCTAAAGGAGCTCTTGGGGTTATTTTATAATGAATAATATAAACCACTCAAAACCATAAGTCCGATGTGGGATGCAGACTCCAACAGAAAGAAATGACAAGGTCTAAATATTCCATGGATAGTTGTGAAAAAACATTTTTTTCCAATTGATTTGTAGCTGATTATTCCGCATTACTCGAAATGTGGTCTCCAGGTGGTTCATGTGCTCAATACTAGGTATTACTATATTTAAGGATATCATCGAAAAAAATAAATGTAGTTTTCCTCAAGAATTCCTTGAAAGTAGAATGGAAAGTAGTCGGGGGAGTTTATCATCCCAAATGACATTACGTGGAACTCATAATGCCCTTCATGTGTTCTAAATGTTGTTTTTTTAAAATCCCCAATTCTTACCCAAATATGGTGAAACCCTGATTTTAATTCCAGCTTTGTGAAAAAATGAACGCCATGCAATTCGTCCAATAACTCCTCAATGATAGGAATTGAGAATATTTCTGGAACTGTGAGTTTATTGATTACTTGGTAATTGACACACATCCACTAACTTCCATCTTTTTTTCGTTACCTGAATAAGGGGTTTAGAAAATGGACTAATGCTATGATGAATTATTCCTCAAGACAACATTTCAGTGATTTTTTTTCTACCTTATATTTGAGGTAATGAGCCAGCTTGTACAGGATAATATTCATCGGTGCTTTCCTTGCCACCAGAGTGATAGCATGTTCTGTTTCCCTGCTTGGCAGTAGACCTTATGGTGTGTCAAACATACACCGAAATTTGTCCAACTTCCAACTGTTGGTGGTCACAATACTCACCACCGGATGCCTCCACTGTTGGGATCATTAGCTGTGCCTACCAAAACCATCCCTCCAAGAACAACATCTTTGATTGAATGTGTTGTTGGCAACCCAAAGGAAACCCTTGTGTGGCAGGGATTCCCTATAGTTTTATTTCCTTCCCTAGCCACAAAAACTCTATGGTTTTGTGTCCCCAATTTGTTAAAACATTTCCCAAACTTCTCAACAATTTCATTCCCAAAACCAAATCCGGTTCCCCAGTGTCAAAAACAAAAGCCTCAACCATAATAACAAAATTCTCCAGACTAATCTTGATCTGATTCTCCAGACTAATCTCAAGCCGTTTGCATAATCCTTGAGAAAAATCATATGAGACATTCCCAAGTTTAATTATGAATGGCCTGGCCAGGTTAACCACCAGGTTCTCCATCTTGGTAAGAGATCTTGAAATTATGTTATGGTGGCTCCACTATCCATTAAATCATTATTGGTACACCTGAAAGGCACACTAAGAACATCATCGAATTCTCCCTTGCATTGCCCATGCTTCAGAATTCAACCGATTCACCCATTCCACATGTTGCTCTACCATTTCCACATACCCTATTTCAGAGTGCCCATCCACCCTACTAGCATTTTCTTCCTCCCCCAGCACTTCTTGAGGGTCTTCAAATTCCCAATTCCCAGTCCAACATCAGCAAGTGTTTTTTGGGACATTTGTGCATAGGACCAAAGAGTTGATTTAAATCCTTAACCCCGTTCCATTTTTCTTCCCCCACTAACCTCTTTAAATATTCCTATATCTAATTCCCTTAAAAAACAGGTCGGTTGGTAGAGTAGTTCGTAGATACCACCCCAGTACTTCATGGTACTGGTGGTGCAACTGGCCACCCACGGTACTGGTGGTGCAACTGGCCACCCACTGTACTCTGGAGTATCCCCTCACCAATTAATTCCTTTTCTACTTTCCTTTCCAAGGCAAGCATCTGGAATTTATTAGTCGGTTCATGCATAGAAATTTGATTCTCTATTTCAGGTCGCAGACCCCCATGAACAAACTCATATACCACGACTCAGGGAAATCTGACTATCTCATGCTCAAACTCCTCGATGTACTCATCCACCATGCCAGATTTTTGTAGGGTTTTCAAAAAATCTCAATAGATCTCTATCCGTGTTTTCTCAATATTAGTCTATAAGCTCCGGTTTGAAAAATTCTTAGGTTGAACCTGGCATTGCACTATGCCAGACAAAAACCAGTATAGTGCTATCTCTTCCATGAAAATCTATGGCTAGTGAAATTTCATATCCTCTAGAGTTTGGTTAATTAAGAAATAGGTATGCCTTGGTTATCAATCCAAACGGATCATCCCATGTAAATGTTGGCAATTCCACCCTCTGCAAAATACGACACAATCCATCCGACATAACGACATCCTCTGGAGATGGGTTTTCTTCTAGTCGTGTGCTGAACTTCAGACTTCCCATACTAATGCTTCATGGGTTTATCGGTGCAACTTTTCTCTATTTCTCAATTTCCAACCCTTGTTCCAACTGTAAGTATATTCCTTTGAAGTCTTTTGAGAGTTTGTTCTCCCATATCACATATCCGTAAGGACACGCGCTCTTCTGTCAGCTGCGCAAGGTCTTGAGCCACACATTGGCTCTTGTTTTGTAAGCGCATCATCATTTCTCTACATTACTGCATCAATTCCATTATTTTATTAATACATTCCATTGTTGACACAACTAAATCTACTCGAGTCTTCATTCTCATCTACATAAAGGAGAAAGACTATGCGCTTCGGAACCGTTAGCATTGATCGTCCCTTCCTGGTGCGCCACACGCTATTATCCAGATCGCCTTAGTGTCCTCGATGCTGACATTTTCTCTTCCCCAATGGAGTCTTGTTACGTCAGTGTGCAGTGTGTGCCTGCACAAAAAGAATGAATCAAACTGGCGGGAACTGTACGTATCTGAATGATATCACCGGGCGTGTTTTCTTTCCTTTTGTGTGTTTTAAAGAAACAAGTTTTAGAATGACATCATTGGAATTCTATAATTAAAAACGAGGAGTATTTGTGTACAATAAGAACCTTGAAAGTCTGCCTCCTAGCTTTGCTCCTGCTAGGATGAAATGAGAGGGAGACCACTTGTCCTGCCTGAACTGTTGGATTGGTGTAGCCCGATCCGGTTGGGCCGAATGCTTGTGGCCCGCAATTGTCGTGGGTCGAGCTCCACGGTGAGCTCGTCGGGGGTTGCAGGGGGCAATGCGCCCCTGCTCCAGGGGTCCGGGGGCCGAAGGTTCCCGACTCATTTTTTTTCCAGCGCTGTAGCATCTCTGACCACTGTAGCGGAGCTGACCGACAAACACCGACATACACTGTAGCAGTGCGGACTTCGGGGTCAACTGGATTGTAGCACTTTTGACTTCCAGCTGGCAGCCACTGTAGCGCTTTTGACAAAGCTGGTCACCGTTCACTATAGCGACGTAGACTCACTTTTCGAACAGTGATCGTCTTCTCCATTGTTTTATATCCCATTTTCGGATTAGGGTTACTAATGAAAAAACCTTTGTAATTTGTGCTCTTGATATAGTAAAATTCTGCCTCTCCCGTGGACGTAGAGATTATTCCTGAACCACGTAAATCGCTGTGTTCTTGTTGCTTTCTTTCTTTCGTTTTCTCGTTTCTGTCGTTGCGTCTCCCGGCGATTCCGCAACATGGACTTGATCCAACAGATTGAAAATTCTAACTGATTTTACACCCCCTAATTGAAACATCCCAGCTGTAGAAATAGCCTGACAAGTGCTCAACGATCTTAACAAACCAACTTACAGAGCATTTCATTGCCCACTATTTTATAAACCTTTACACTAGAAGTGCTCAACGATCTTAACAAACCAACTTACACAGCATTTCACTGCCCACTATTTTATAAACCTTTACACTAGAGACATGTTTAATGAACAATCTTTCATTCTATTAAGTCATTGCATTGATATTTGACCACTCACCAGTTGTTTCCAATTATAAACTAACTATAATAGTGTACAACCGCACACTATCATATACTAACTTCATATCATTTAGTAATTACAGTGCACTTTTAGTATTTCCAATGCACTTTGTGATGGTTTTAGATGTAAATGATATAATTCCATGATAGGGTGTAGTTTTAAATGATAGTGTCCAATTAAATGCACCTCACCCAAGAAATTGATAGTGTGCAGTTGTATAATGTATCTCACCCAAGAAAGTGTCTTATTTTCTAGATGTGAATGATATAATATCATGACAGTGTTCAGCTGTGAATTTGTAAATGATAGTGTACATTTGTAAATGATAGTTTGCAATTCTGTATATTCATTTTCATTTTTAATGTGAATGATAGTGTGCAGTTGTGCAATTTTAAAATGAATATTATGTGATCCTTTTTTCATGATTCCTTGGTTGTGTCATTTAAATTGTACAGAAATAATTTTTATAATAGCTCCCAACTGCATTGGATATGCTAACTGAAATTTAGTTGATCTTCCCATTGAATTTGCACAGTTCCTGTAATATGGGATATAACATATAGTTGACCAACTATTTCATTTTTCAAATATTTTTTGTTTTCTGCCATTGATTCTATATTGAAATAATATTATATCAGTAATTTATTCAACAATATCTATAAGATGTTTTATATTGATACACTTGGATATTTTAATTTCTGGCATTCATTTGAATTTTATAAAAATTATGTAATTTCACTAGGATCTTTACATTAAACAATATCAACCGTTGTTGGAGTCTGTGTCCCACATCGGATGCGTCCCACATCGGATGCGAGTCTTGTCATTTTTATATTTTTCTATAAATAAACTTCAAGGTCACTGGCACGTCCGCGCAGAGCCCTTCTCCTTTGATGGGCCACTCCTCCCTCCCGCGCGACAGCTCCTCAGTGCCACCCCCGCCATCTCTAGCTCTTCTTTGCGCGTTGCCCTGTGCGACATATCCAGTCGTGCCATTTCCCAGCGCATCCCTCCCGGCTGATCCAGCCTCACCAGCCACCGTCACACCAGCGCTGCTCCTGTTTGGGCCTACCAGCTCAGTGTGCGTTGCCTCGCTTCGCCCTAGTCCATGCCATATCCACCAAACGGTGCCCCAGTTGTCTTCCTCCTAGCATCGACAGACCTTACAGATCAGGACCAGCGAGCGATGGTCCTCATCGACCATCCCAGCGCACCGCCTCCGCCTACCACGCACTCCCTTCGTGTCTCACATCTCATATGGCATGTTCTCCCGTGCAACATCTCCATTAGGCACGTATTCCTATGTGCAACAAATGCCTCTTCCACCCCTCACGCGACGACTTCCTGGGCAGCACCCATCCTGAGAAGCCACCGCCCCTAGCGACGCTCTCCTCCAGCCCGCCTGTGCGTCGACCTCCTTCTGCAGAAGCCCTGCCTCCATGTCGGTGTCTTTTGCGACTTTCCCAACACTTCGTCGACCGACACCGCCTATGCGGTTTTCCCAACGCCTCATCGATTGACCCCTCCAGTGCGTCTTTCCTAGTGCCTCATCAACCCGCCCTGCCTGTGTGGCTTTCCCGACGTCCTGACGACCGGCCCGCTTGTGTGACTTTCCTGGCGTCCCATCAACCGGACCGCCTGTGCGGCTTTCCCTTTGACCGGTCCCACCTACGTGGTTCCTCTCATATGCCTTGAAAACATGTCATGCCACTGATGTAATTCCGCTATTTCAATGACATCTTCCACCATTTATCATTTTCTTCTCGAGGGGAGTTACAATTGCAGATGATTGTTTTTTGTTTCATCTTGTTTTCTAATCAAGTTGGGTATGCCCGGCTTGAGGGGGAGAGTTTGCGATGTTTCTTGTTTGCCTTTTTTTTTTATTTTCTTCGGTCTGTTTTTCTTTATGTGTCCAAGCTAGATAGACTTAGCTTGAGGAGTGTTGAAGTCTGTGTCTCACGTTGGACGTGAGTCTTTTGTCATCTTTATATTTTCTTATAAATAAACTCCAATGTCTCTCTTTAGACCCAACTTGGGGATTGGGTTCACTCTTTTTTTATCATTCTACAACCGTAATGAAAAATCGTTTTTTATGGAATTTTAAAATTTCATGTTTTTATTGTTAAATTTGTTCGATTTAAATAGTCCAATTTATGGGGTAATTAAAAAAAAGTACGCCTCATCCCCATATTTTGATTTTTTTTTATATTTCAATAGTTTACACAACTAAAATAAGGCTTGTTAATGGAAGTTAAAAAAAAATCTTCACTCTGAAAATTTAAATAGTCTGGTTTATGGTGTAGTTTAAATAGAAGTATGCCTCATTCCAACCATTTGAATTTTTACATCAGAGTTTTTTACACTTCAGCAAACCAAATAAAAAAATCCATAAAAACATTTTCAGTATTATATAATAGAAATTGTAAATTCCACAACATCTCCATTGATACAATTATCACATACATATAAAAGTTGTTATATCACTTCTTTTCCCTTTATTTCCTTATATGGGTTTCTTCTGATGCATGTTTAGAGACAAATGACATTCGAAATCGAACATTAATGTATATTTCACTCCCCGCTATATTATGTACCATTATATTAAAAACAGGTTTAATGATCTGTATTTCATTCTTCACCTATGTTATTAATTCATTTCATTAATATTAATAGTTGTCAATTGTTTCCAATGTTTAACATCCTAGATCATATGATATACTTGACAAATGTAAACCATGTGTTGTCGACGTGGTCTCTATTCATCAATAACCATTATAATGTGCAACTACATATTATTATATATCAACTTCATATTATTTGGTATTTTCAGTGCACTTTTATAGTTTTAATTATATTTGATATAACATATATTAGAAATAGTACAAATGTTCCTATTTTTTTAGTATTCCTTGATCCGTGTCATTTAAACTATACTGAAATAATTAATATTTATTGGATATGCTAACTATGATTTGGTTAATATTCTTACTGATATTGTACGGTTTCCACAATATGGGATTTAACATATAGTTGAAACAATATTTCAGATTTTCTATATTGAAATAATTCTATAACATTCTTTCACTATATTTAATTCAGCTGTATAATCAACATTGCTATAAGATATTTAACTTTGTTACATCTGGATACTTCGTTTTTTGCTATTCACTTAAATTTTATATAAATTTCGCCATTTCACTATAATCATTATATTAAACGATTTCTACAGTAATGACAAACCATTTTTAATAATGTTGAAAATTTCATGTTTTTATTGTTTCATTTGATCAATTTAAATGGTCCATGTTCTGGGGTAATTTAAAAATAAGCAGGCATTATTCTAAAACATTCATATTATTATTATTTTTTAAATATATAATTAATTATTATTTTTAGAGTTAGATGATACTTAAATATGTGCATTGTGAATATGTAATATGTATTTTACATCTATGTAGAGAATAATTATTCTGTTTGCGATATTATTTTTCATTATGCGTAATATGCGTATTTTTCTTACTAAAAATTCACAATTAGAATCTGTTTTTTGTATACACTTACAATTTGCATATACTCATTATACATTGCACTTGATGCATATATACAAATTATAGTTATTCTCATTATATAAAAGATTTTTTTTCTCTGCATATATTGGATTTATAAATCTCAATATATATAATATTGTATTGAATGTGCATATTCAAAATCCAGATGGGTTGAATTTCCAAGTTACAGTAGCATCAATGTAGTAGTATTGAAACTATTCACCCGATTTGGGCTTACGGGCCACATAATTGGGCCTTCGGGCTACCAAAAGTCTTCGGGCCATTGGGCCTTCTGGCCACCATAGAGCAACAAACGATTCAAAATAAGGGACAAATTGATTAGTTTAACACATCATCAGGTTGGCGGTGCAACTTGTCTCCAGACACCATCATTGGACGGACAACTTGAAAGAGTGATAGGTGCGTTGACATCTATCATCTGGCCCTCTAATCGCATGAGATAGAGGGGTGCTCTTACAAAGAATTGTAAAGAGCTACACAGCGTGATGGTTCTTAATAGAGGGGGTGACACATTGTGTGAATGGTGACAACCAAATAGGTGAAACGACACATCATTTAACCCTATATCTATATGTGTGTTTAATGAGGGGTGTTCTTTGAAGGTCTTTGTAGTTTGACAATACAATGAACAATAATAATAAAAAATGGGTGTTGCCTACCTGTCAATATATATATATATTCAAAATATGCAATGTTTATATATTGGATTTATAAATCTCATTATACATTTACTGTTGACGGAATGTTAAAATGATCCCTGAATATATAATATGAATTGATGTTGATTTGTTCTTTTGGTTAATTTTTTATATTCCTATAAATATGTTTTTGGTTTTGGCTCTCCATTCGTGTTGTAAGGTACAACAATGGCACTACCATGATAGTTGGCCTCTCCCTGAGTGTGAGGGCTGTGAGATGTACAACCACAATAGTTTTGACTTCCCTCACCATATTTTTTTTTGAAGAAGCTAGGGTACAATCCCACTAAGGTGGGTCTGTAGGAGATGATGAATAGGGTGCCTTCCAACTTATTGAGATTTCCGTTGTATCATATTATCTTATATCATTATTTGTATAATATTTTACTTTGATCTGTTTGAAATATACTGTGTAGTTTTTGAAAACCATCAATTTTTTATGGATATTTATTTTATTTTTGTTTATGCCATATATGTTGGAATAACTCATGTGATATTTTGTTTAATATTATTATGATGGGATAATGAGGGATAAACTTTTCAAATTGATGGAATTTCATAGTCAATTAAATAACCACCAATTAAAACTGTTTTATCCCTATTTAAAGGGTTATGTCATTTTCAATTAAGTCTTAATCATAATTCCGGTATGTTCTATCAAAACTGCTTTGGAAGAGATAATAGACAAAGGATAGAAATCCTTTTTAGTGGGAGAATATAAGAGACTCAAATCCAAAAGTTTAATGGATGAAGATGTGTATATTATTTTGAATTTTATTTATCTAGATATTTGATAAATACATATTTTAAAGACTATAAATTAACTGAAATTAATTTACATGTGGTATTAGAGAGGTTTATGAAATTCGTGTTTTTTCCATATTTAAATTTTTATGTGTTGTGTTAAATTATGAATCGAAAATTTGGATTACGTTCTTTAAGTAATGAGTTTTCTATTTTTTTCTTTCTTATTTTAAATGGATGTTAATAATAATCATTTTAGTGGTGGAATTTTCTGAAATCACATTGTGAGATTTTTCTTTTTCCTTTTTTTGATAATTGGCTTTGTAATTTTGTTTAGAAATATGAAAGGTGTGCATTTTTTTGGGAACTCCAAAACATTGCCTCTTACGTGATTTAAAATTTGAAAGTTGGTGTGCAATTTTTTTTTGGAATCCAAAACATTGTCTCTCTTTTCATGTGTTTTGAAATTTGAAATCTATTTTTATTTATTTATTTATTTATTACAGTACTCTTATGCGTTGCATCACTCCATTTATCATCATCATCATTATTATTTATTACACTCCTCTCTCCATTTATTAAAGTTTTAAGTTTTATGCCAAACAAATTAAAGAGTAAACAAAATTTGGATTTGTGTTTATTAAAATTTATTTGTATTTATAACTATGTTATGATTATGTTGTTTTATATTTGAAATATTAACACATGAGATTTGTTAATCGTCAAAGTGATCAAATCATAAAGTTAAAATTGTTTCAAAGTTATGTGAATATAATATATATTGATTGCTCATAAATTTGATACTATTATAATATTTTATGAGTAAATAAATTCATTATTATGTGATATTTATTTATTTTCCAATTGCAATTTTCATATTCTTATAATTTCTAAATATAATTGTTGGCAATATATATATCAAATATGAGATTTATTTATATATGAAAAGATAATAAATAAGTCAAATTGATGTGTATATTATTTCCAAATAAAGTTAATTTAATCAGTATCAATTATGTTTGTGTATTAGTGTATCACTTAAAGTAGAACATTAATACACATTTATGTTAAATAATTTGTCTAAATCAATGTATTCTTATTATTTTGAAGAATTAATTTTAAGCATGTATTTATGACCGTTAGCTTTTCATCATCATTACACACATAGACATTGATTGTTCTGATCTTTAATGGACTGAGTTTCTCTGATTGGAGTGACTTGTAACGATCTGTGATTTTGAGCCAAGGTGAAATTCTAAGGGAAATTGAATTTTAGTGTTTGGTGGTTGGATCATTTTGTGAACTGAACTTTGGAACGTAATTCTGAGAGTTGGAACACTTCAAAGTGTTGTTTTTAGACTTTGATAAAGGCCATAGGGGTCCCTCGGGTGCTCCAATGAGTTTCAGGAGCATCAGACCCTGAAAATCACAAGTTTGAGTGGATTGATAGGGTGCACTGTTTGTTTGAAACTGTGCGGCCCCCAGTAGCAAACCATGCGATCTAAACTAGAGGAGCAACAGGTGTTGCACGGGTTAAACATAGTTTTCCCAATCCGTGCGCCTAGCCCACACAATTAGTGCTGCTTAGGCAGTAGCTAAGCACTATTCATCTCATAATTAACGCACGATTAGGGTAACCATGCAAGACAACCATGCGAGGTGGGTTTCCAAGGGTAGTGGAAACCACATGGTTGATGCACGTTTTGACCAAACCCAACAGCCAAACCGCGCAGTTTAGTTTTTGAGGGTAAAATGACCTTTTTCCTTTAATTAGGTTTAAACCTCATTTCTCTCATTTATCCTCCTCCAACACCCTCACGAGGCACCTCCCAGGTGCTATGGGTTTATCCTCCTCCCTTCACTAGGATTCAAGTGTAATGACTTGTTTTTTGACCTAGAAGACTTATTTTGGAGAATATCTTTGGAGTCGGGCACTGAGTTGTCGCGAGAAGTTGGGGACCGGGGAGCCTCAGTGTGACGATATTAAAAATATTTTATTACGCGTACGTAGGTTTGTTTGAAACGTAAATAACTCCCATTCAGTGTCTATGATCGAATTTCTGAGACTACGGTTGAGTTCGGAACATCGTGTTTACCCTAGGCGTGACCTAAGGTCGTATGTTCCGGGAGATTTTATTGGATGCCATTTTGGGTGACGTGGCATTGAGAGGGGAATTAATGAGTTTAATTTAATTAAACCCAATTTGATCCCCCTAACCCTTATACGCGAGTGCACCCCCAAAGAGGAGCGCCTCTCCTCTCACCCCTCTTCTCCCTTTGGCGATGATGAAATCAAAAACGATTTGAAGCGACGAGGTGATACCGATTTCCATTTCTGACTTAGATAGTCATCAGATCGAGCACCAACACGATCCAGGCATTTTTCTTCACTTGAATCTTTGACATTTTTCCATTGAGATAGGCAGAATTGAGTTTTTGTCCTGATCCCTTTGATTATGCATTGTTCTAAGGTTCTTGATCCATATTACAATTATTGTTGATCCCTATTAGGTTGATCTATGGGTTTTGGGTTGAATCAGGGCGAGTCGGGTGATTTTTGGAGGAAATTCCATACTGGGATTTCTGTCTACCCGGTGTGTAGTTCAGTGACACACGCCATGTAGCTTTTCCTATTCGGGGAAGATGAGTTTTTGGGACTACACACCGTTTATAGGAGTTACACACCATGTAGTGCCCTGACCGTGTGATCTGGGGACATGACTTGGGTTAGGCGTGTAGAATTAGACGACCATGTACTAACACATGACCAAGGTATATGGACACGAGGTCCGGTACACAGAAACGGGCAAACTACACAGGCATGTGGTTGTTTATCCAAACACACCATATAGTATGGGATTCACAGAGTGTGAGGGACACAGTCGGTCGGTCTGTGTAGAAGGGGAACACGGCCAGGGGCCGATTGATGTGGGACACAGTGTGTATCTCCTTTACACGACGTGTACCCTTATATGGGTTAGAACCCATGTAGACCAAATACACAAGCAGGTGCTTGGGAGGGCTCACACACCGTGTGTGCCTCAGTGCACGCCGTGTACTACTACGAGATCCTCCAAGGATCTTCCGCCTTACATATCTTCTTCTCCGGGACTTGGATTTAGGCTTGTGAGTAGTCTACCCCAAGAGGTTTTCCATGTAGAACGTGATGGTGGAATCTGTTATGGCTTAAGAGATGTGAGGTTGTGTGAATCGAGTAAGATGCTTGGGGAGCGGTACTGAGCCGATGTTGGAGATCAGTGTGGTTTGTATAGAGAGACGCTAGGACTATTACTCCCCTGATGGACTAGAGCGTGAGTTTTCCTTACCTCTCTGCTTAGGTTGAGATGGGACTCCCCACGCTGTGGGTGCGAGTATATTACCTTTGGGAAATTTCCTTCAGGGCGTTACTCCCCTAATGGATTAGGGTGCAGGTTTTCCTGTGATGTTCATGAAGGTAGAGTAGGTACCCCCCTACTGGACCAGGGAGCATGTCCTCTATCCATGGAGTCAGTACTCCCCTATTTATCAGGGCGTGGTTCCTCTATATATGACGTATAAATGGAGTCGGTACTCCCCTACCGTGTTAGGGTGCATGTCCTCTATTTTTGGAGTCAGTACTCCCCTGTCGTTCCAGGGTGTGGGTCCTCTATACGTGTTGTTCCGGTAGTTTCAGTACTCCCCTGCCATGTTAGGGAGTGAGTCCTCTAGCCTGGGGTTGGTACTCCCCTTCCATGCTGGGAGCGAATCCCCTATAGTGAACGAGTTGGCAGAGTTGGTACTCCCCTGTCCTACCAGGGTGTGGGTCCTCTATCCAATGATTTGTACTCCCCTACCGGGTTAGGGTGCGGGTCCTTGATCTATGACGTGGTACTCCCCTATTGTATCAGGGTGTAGGTCCTTCATGAGTAGTACTCCTCTATTGGATCAGGGCATGAGTCCTCACTTATGGAGTTCTACTCCCCCATCTCCGAGTAGTAGTAGGGAGCGGGTCCTCCATTGGAGTTAGAGCTCCCTCAACTATTGGTTATAATTATGAGGAGAGGTACCTTCCACTTGATTTGAACAATACCTAGATAAGAGTTAGTCCTCCCTCGATGGACTATAGTGCAAGACACTCCTTACATGAGCGATAGAGGTTTCTCGGGTCAGTTAGGAGCAGTACTCCCTTGACCGTGGAGCAGTGGCGAGGCGTGGGTTCCTCCTTTCTCTCTTGTTGTAGAGGATGAATGCGGTGCATAGTCTGGAGAAGTTCTCCCTCAACTGTGTGCAGTAATGATGGGCGAGCCTCTTCTCTTGGGCTTGTTTATCTTGCGTTGGGAGTAACGTAAAGATGACAGGACCTCTGGTGCTAGACACTAGAGCTGGACCTAGAAAGATGTTCTCAATGGAGAATGTTCTCTCAGACGTACCATTAAGAATGGTTGAGTTGTTCCCTATGGAGTGCGTCTCTCAGATGGGTTCCATCTGGGATGGCTAAGCTCATGGAGTGTGTTCTCCTGGTTTCATGTTATGGTTAGAGCCTATGAAGAGAATACTATTACTGGTTATGAGGTTGGAACCTCATGAGACTTAGTGTATGAGATGAGTATATCTGGGTGATTTCTAAGAGTTCTTATGGTGTTGTCACATGTCGGGGTTGACACCCCTTATAGACTGAGCTAACTTGTCATGTATAGCCGTGGATGGTTCAAGATGGAGTTTCTCTTTCGATTGGATTTCCCTTTGGCTAGGTCGAGCAGACTGTTTCCATTCAGTTGCTCCCTTTTTCTTTTTGTTGTTTTAGGGTGTCTACTGAGTATATTTATACTCACCCATGCACAGGATTTTCCCGCACATGTTTTGTGTTTTTTGCAGACCACATGCCTTTCGACGGAGTCCAATGAGGACCCAAGGCCGGTGGAGCTTAGTGAGATAGACAAATTGAGATGTTTATCGAAATTGGGCCGAGGAGCTTTTTAGCAGTTGTAGTTGACAGCGATCTCCTCCTTTTGAGAAGGTTGGATGTTTTTACAGTTTTCTTTAGCGGCTGTTGTTTTTCCCTTCTTACACTTTCAATAATCTGGTTGTGGGATATATATTTATGCATGCGTTGGTTGCCTTTGGTTTTTACATTTAAGCATTTTGTGAGTTTGGAGATGTGTGCCTACGTACAAATACATAGACAATGCCTCCCATGGTAGTGATATGCCTTCTCAACGCTAGTCGTCAGCCCTTGACCTATTGGAGGCGGTCTTGGTGAGTTGTGGCTCAGGCCCCGTCGGGTCGGGTCTTGACCAAGTGGCATCAGAGCCCAATTTCACATTGGGGCTACAGTGTCGTGAGCTTGGTTCTAGGGAACCAATTCCAATAGATTCCCACTTGTAATAAAGTCAACTGCTAACAACTTTCAGTCCGCTAGCTCTCACATGATCTTCATACTTCTCATATAAGGCTTTAGTCAAGGAGCCCGACACATTTTTTCCATGGAAACTCTGCTTACTCCAACCTCTCCTCTTTGAGAAAAATCCGTCAAGAGGTGATACTTCTAGAGTATGTTCTTTATCCATTGGTGTGACATTAACTCCTTTGTGAGAGCCTCCGCTGTAGTATTATCCCAATATAACGCGATATGGTCTTTACTACTAGGCACTACATCATGCTTCTAGACAAAGTTGTGTATCCAAACGACTTATATGGATGAATCAAAATCCACCATATACTCAGACTTCATTGTAAAATCAACACCAACTGGATGCTTTGAACTCTTTAAGCTCACAAATCCTCCATTGAGACCAAAGACATAACTTGACTGTGAGTTTAGATTATTCTGATTTGATTTGAAACTAGAATCAGGATAACCCTTGATGACAGACTCATCATCTTCTTCATACACTAGGAACATATCCTTAGTTCAAATCAAATAGTTAAGGATAACCTTAACAACATACCAATGTTTTTTACCTAGATATGATTTATATCCTCCTACTATGCTCAAGATGTAGGAAACATCAAGCCCAACACATGACATACATGATTGATCCTATCAGACAAGTGTATGAGATCATACTCATTCTCTCTTTCTTCCCTTGTGTCCGAGGAAACAATTTCTTAGAAAGATTTATGCCATGTGACACTGGAACCGGTCCTCTTGGATTATTGCATACTAATTCTCTTTAGTTTTTGGTCAGTGCATGTACCTTGACATAGTCCAAGAAGCCTCTCAGATCTATCATGAATGATTTTGATACCTAGAATATAGGTTGCTTTACCTGATTTCTTCGTGGAGAAGAATTTGTTTAACCAATCCTTAATTGACTATAATATGGGCATGTTGTTTCCAACAAGTAATATGTCATCTTCATATACTACTATGATGATGACTACAATCTCACCGAACAACTTGCAAACACATGACTCACATTCGATCTTAATGGAACCAAATTCTTTTATAGCTACATTAAACTGAACGTTCCATGACCTAGATGCTTGCTTCAATCCATAAATGTTTCTCTACAATTTGAAAACATTTTTGGCAGTAGTTCGAGTCACAAAACCTTTTGGTTGTGGAATATATACATATTCCTGAAGGTTCCCATCATGGAAAGAAGTTTTGACATTCATCTGCCCAATTTCATAGTCATGGTAAGATGCTATATCAAGTAGAATTCTGATAGATTTAAACATGGAAATTAGAGAAAAAGTTTCATAATAGTCAATTCCTTGATGGTGTTTAAACCCTTTAGCCACTAGCTATGCATTGCAGGTATTTACTTTACCTTTCATGTCTATTTTTCTCTTGAATACCCATTTACACCCAACAAGATTTACATCAACCAGCAGATTGATTAGAACCCAAATTTGTTATGATACATGAAATCCATCTTAGAATTCATGGATTATTTCCATCTAGCACCTTTTGAACTCTCCACTACCTCTTTGTAGGAGAGAGGTTCATTATTGTCAACCAATAATGAGTCACCATCTTTGGTGACTAGAAAACCATATCATTATGGTTCTCTAACCATTATGGCACTGGTACACAGTACGTGTGTTTTAGGAACAACTTCTTCCACAGGGACCTATGGAATTTTTTCTTGTACCCACTTGTGTATCTTGAGTATCAACTTCATTGAAGTCAGTCTTGTTCCCACTATCTTTCTTGAGGATGCGATCTCTCTCAAGAAATATGACTTGTCTTGTGATAATCATTTTCTTGTCTGAGGGGTTATATAGATAATATCTCTTGGTTTCCTTGGGATATCCTATAAATATACACTTCATGCCTCAATGTGCTAGTTTGTTGCCAAAGGCGGCCTTAACAAATGCCTCACATCCCCATACACATGTTTGTGGAAAAATGAGTTTCCTTCTACTCCATAATTTTAAGGTAATTCTATTTTCCACTTTAAATGGTACTTAGTTTAGCGTGTATGCTTTAGTTTGTAATGCATATCCCCAAAAGGATATTGGAAGATCCACATTACTCACCATCGACCTTACCATGTCAAGCAATGTATGATTTCTCCTTTCACTAACACAATTCTAATGTGGTGTATATGGTGGAGTGAGTTGATATAGAACCCCAAAATCCCATAGAATGTTGATAAACTCTTGGTTAAGATATTCACCACCTTGATTTGATTGAATCTTCTTTACATTATTAATAAGTTGATTCTCTACATCATTCTTGAATTATTTTAATTTCTCAAAGGACTCAAACTTATACCTCATCATGTTGACATAACCATATCTACTCAAGTCATCAACAAAAGTTACTAAGTTAGAATATCCACCTATAACTTCTTGTAATGTATTGGTCTGCCTAACTATGAAACTAGTAGCCAGATCAGTCACCACATAGCCTCATACACGCCTCCCCATACTCCAGAGGCTTCTAACTAGTAGCAATGGTCTAATGGTGGTATAGTGGGGAGACTATACCCTCATTACCAGAGTTGCACAATAGTATAATTGGTGTAAATCAAATGACAACAAAAAACAATATAAATAAAACATGAAGCAACAAAAGAATGCTATAATAAATGATAAAAATAATATGGAATTTCCAACAACAAATTTACATCCATGCATGTATGTCCAGATGGTGCTAAAAAATAAAAATAGGAAAAGACAACAGGCAGTACAACACAATAAAATGAATAAAATCCCAAAGGCCAACTGCATGGGTTTCTTGAGTTACAACTCAGTCCTGTGCTCCTAACTCCCATGTATAATGCACAACATAAGATATAATCCAAGGGCCTGTGAACATGAGGTTTGATCGGGTACCCTAGTGCAATGGAGACCCGAGCAAGGTTTGGGATATACTCAGTAAGACACCGCCAATAGTGTCCAAGCATAATCGAGTCTTTGAATATAAAATACAATAGTGTGAAGACAAATAATAAGTGTTGGCAAATAAATAAATTAAAAAATACATCGGTTTGGGTTCCTCATGGGACACCCTACCGACACTACCTGCTTCGGCCTGAGCCGAAATGTATCTGAACTAGGGACTACCTGTACAAAATTGATATGTGTTGAATGGAGATATGTCATCATGGAACTAGTTTCATGTAACACCCCAAGCTTCCACTGTACGCTTCTCTTTGAATAATACAATAGCATGTGTTGTACGCAACTTCGAGTTCTAACACACCACAACCAATCAAACTAGCCGTTATGAATAGTAATACCCACTTTTTTGAAATTTTATAAATTTTATCTTTCAAAATGGACTACATTTTTGGATTTGGAATATCGAAATTAGATTAGGGTGAATTTTTGATATTTTTCTGAAAACTTTCAATTTTTGATGAATAATGAAAAACACTGAGTTATTGTTTAAAACCAAATTTTTATTTAAATAATTATTTATTTTATTTAAATTTATTTTAGGTCAAAATAGATACATAATACATATACAAGTTCAATGTAATTCACTGGAGTCAGTTTATAATAATTTTAGATATATAAAATTTTTTATTGAACTTTTTACTGTCTTTTACCCATCTCTTAGGAGAATTTGCAAATTTACATAAAACTTAATTTTACCGCTTCTGTGAGTTGAATTTCAAAAATCCGAGAGACACAGTTGATATCAGTAAGTAAAATATGGTTCAATAAGATGAAAATAATTTTTGGTGAATAGTAATTTTTTACTTTTATTTACCATAGTTAAAAGTAAATAGAGTAATTAAGGGTAAAAATTATATTATCATTATCCTAACACATGTCCTAATTCTATTGGATAAGTATAATTCGACCAAAAACAACATTAGGAATAAAATACGATCCTTTAGGTCCACTTGGATTAGATTAGGACATTTATTATTATTTAATTCAAAGAAGAGTTAAAAGTGTTAAATTCAAAGTTTAATAACTAAACCATTTTTAATACAGGGTTACATATAAGATAAATTCGACTATAAATATTCATTATAAAGCTAAAAATATTTCCTACATAATGGTATTTTATTTATAATTTTTAGACATTAAATAATTAAATTTATTTATGACACAATGATGATGCGGTAATTACCTAATTAATGAAATATTAAAATAATTAATATTATAAATATCCAAATAAATGTAATTTGAGACTTTTTATGAATTTCACTAATTTTATAGGTTAATATGATATGTTAGGGTTGGTTAGATGAATTTTTTTCGAAGTAATAATGCTGTTATGAATTTATCAAAAACAAAATACCAAATAGTGTCAAAATTGACATAAAAAAGTTTTTAAAACAAATATTATATTATTAATTGATATTATATTCACAAAAATCTAAGGTTCGGCCAAAAGATTTATATAATGATAGGTGTATCATTAATGAACCACTTGAGGTTCTCTTGGAAGTTTATAGTAAGTTTATTAACCATATAATATAAAAATACAAAGAGACATGATAAATGTCAAACTATTTAACTAAGAGTTAAATCTAAAAGATAAAGTTAATATAGTGATCCAAACCTGTTTAAAACCTATTGGTTGAGTGGTTTTTGACCCATCCCCACCTTAGTCTTTAAATAATTTATTTTGGAGCCATTAGAAACTGAAAATGATTTTATTATAAAATAATATTTCTTGCTTTTCCTAAGGTGCCCCTCACCCCTCTTATAAAAGGGCACTCCCCCTTCTCTCTAATTTACACATTCAAAGCCATTTGGATCGGCCAACCCCTGACCAAATACCTTCTTAACTATCCTCCCTTAATCTTAGAGGCCTTCCTTTAGTCAGAAAGCCAACCTAAGGATCCCTTTTGATCAAATAAAAAGGAAGAACTCGAAGAAGAGGTAAATATTTCATCACCTCTTTCAAGTTCCTTTCTTCTTCCACTTCCTCTTTTTTGTTTCCATTCTAAAATAATAAATCCAGTATATTCTATATACTGTGATGTTATTATAAATATGGTACAACCATATTCATTAATCTATCCATCTTTTGAATGACATGTCACCATACGTGTGTACGTACGGCTTACCGTCTCCACGTCATGGTGTAATTGTTATTCAATACATTATTATTTGGATGAGTATAATAATGATGTGTAATTGATGTAAATAATAAATATAACATGATAATGATTCTGTATATATGATATACTATCCAATTATATATTATTTTAATATCAAAAGAATGATATTGTCGCTCGTGTGTACGTACAGATTACCGTCTCCACGAACGTGATGAGATTTATTTCCCATCGTATCCATTCAAGACTAATTTTCATTAGATGATTAAAAATAATGTTTAAAGACTTGATATCATTCTGAATATGAATAAGATACATCCTATCCATAACAAACATTACTTACGTAACAAAGCATATAAAGGAAAACGAATCAGTTAACACTCGAAACGACTATAATACTAAAATATTATTAACAAAGAAATATTAAAAGATCATATATGATATCATATTAATGTATATGGTTCTTGTATAATTTAATAATAATTATTTCACCATTATACAGGAGGTTAACCTACCATCGACCAAGGAAAAGTACAAGATAAGAGTTAATTTCACAATCTCTTCATTTTCTGAGGTTGTTTATACGTAATTATCTACTGGAGCCTATTTATCATCCACATCCATGTTTCTTAAAATGTATTTCAAAACATTTTTATTATTTACTAGACAATGGGGTAATGTCATTTATACCCTTATTTGACCTTATTTGTTTTGAAAGGAATCTTTCCGTCATTTTCCAAACAAGGTACTTTATGACCTCTTCGACAAAATTAAGGTAAGAATGTTTTTTTAACTTATACGGTGGGTGCAAATATTTTTCACCGTTATAAAAACATCAAAGCTTCCTTTATAAGCTTATAAGAATATTTTCAAAATAAATGTTTTCTTTTATAATTATGTAACTTTAAATGATTTCAAAAGAAAAGAATGAGATATTTCTCTCAAACAGTTTTGATTTCATCTATGTCAACATCCTTTAATGGATTTTAATCTTGTTTGAAGTTGATTTATTATGATACAAATTTTCCATTTTGTATTGAAGGTTTTGTGATATGTTTGACTGTGGATGTGTTATTTTCATACCATTCATGATTTATGAATAAAGTATTGAGATTTCGCATGCCAGTTTTAATACGAATGTTTATGTTATGTTTAAACCTTTTCATATGAGGAATGCATTGGACTTAGTAAGTGATGGGTGGAGCCCGCTATAGCTCCTCGATGCATTGGTAGGTCTCATGAGACAAACTAGCATCTTGGCACAAGGCCTTGAAAAAATCTTATTTGTAGTCTTGACACAAGGCCTTGACTATGTGGTTATGAAAGTCTGACATTATGCATTCCATCATTATGAAAGTGACTATTGATATTGCATGTGATTATTCAACTATTAGAATATCCATGTGAGTAAGTAAATGACATTATTTTGATTTATATTTTCCACATTATGATGAAATTTATGTTGAAAAAGCTTTTGTTTTAGTTATATACATTGCCTTAAATGTTTATACTTATTTATGAAAGTTTCCACTATATTGTTATCCTTACTGAGCATCTGAGCTCACCCCTTTCTATGTTTTATTTTTTCCAGGATGCGAAGAAGTATATTATGACTGACTTGTAGGGATAGTCTATGTGATCTCAGTGTTTTCCATGGAAACAATGTTGTTGTAGTTTTCCATTTTATGTTGTAATGTAAACCTTATGAATGCATCTAGTACTTCTAAGGCTAATAAACTAATCAGTCTTTCAAGACTTGATCTTTTGTGATCATTCCAATGTTATGTAATAATGCACCGACTCTGGGTAACTAGGGTCTGGGCGTTAAATTTTAAGATATGGACCACACCTCAAGCATGTGATTTTGCTTGATGGACACATCCCTAGATAATATCTATGCATTCTTAATCTTTAATATTTATGTTATCCTTAGAATTTAATAAAAGGCACCATAATCCTGTCTATGGTGACCTATAAATGGAATTCCAAGTATCAATCCAAGGGAACTATAAATACCCATCACCATCAATGTTTATTCAAGGTGATCCATAAATGGAATCTCAAGTATCATTCTCAGTATGATGTGTATACAAACCCTCCAAATCGATCTCTAATATCTCACACAGGGGAACGAGTATCACTCATGGCTTGGTGTAACCATCCAGCCACCAAGCTCGTCCACAATGTCTCCCCTAGGGAACCTGTATCACTCATATAGAGGAAGATAAAACACATGGTGAGCTCGTACAAGGCATACCAAGTATCATCCTCGGTGTAAATACTAACAGGAAACCCATGAGCCCATCATTAGCGTTCCTTAAATAGGATACCCAAGTATCGCTGAAGGCACAATGCATTCTATTTAATCATTTGAACATTTAACTTTTATCAATAAGGAGGGCCAAACCCATTAATCACCCCAATTATAAAATAAAAGAGGTCATGTACTTAAGCATGCCATAATCCCATTACAAGAACACTAGAAGGGGGCCATGCCCACAAACATGTCATTTAATCCATTTATAGGTCTTTTCTACTATTAAGGAATACTAAGAATTCTATTTATGTATTAAGGATATATGGACTACCCAGGATAGATATCAACATACCTGCATTGATAAGATAGACCATGAAAACATGCATACCATAAGGAATCATCAAGTTCATTCCATAAAAATTAGTACCTAACCATTTGGGATAGAGTTTGATCACTAAAGGATAACATGGAGGGGTGTCACATCCTCCCACATTGCATTTAAACAACATGTTTACACTTTTGAAGACAACTCACCTGAATGAGGGGTTTTATTAGAAAATCCATTATTTAATTAAAGACATTCTAGTGACACCCTTAAGGAAAGTTCCAAATTTAAGGTTCATGACCATCAATAATGTTAAATTAACACACAAGGGATACTAGATTTAAGATGTTAGGTTTAAAAAATTAAATTCCATATTTAAGAGGTATCGCATGAAAATACCAGCATATAGAACAACAACACAAATTATAAACAACAACACTAAGGAAAAAATATATAAACCACCTACCCCATGCTTAGGATGGTCCACTCATCCAACATCGACCTTTAACTCAAACTGAATCAAGAAAAAATGGAATATTTAGCAAATTCCTTGAAAATACAGTGAATTAGCTCACACCAAAATAACAACTAAGATGGTGAGATAAACAAAGAAGAGAAGGAAGTAGATTCAAGAGATTACCACTACATATCCAATGGGACCGGAGATAAGAAAATGGACACCAGATGGAGGATATCTTGAGAAACCCTTTGAGAGGGTAAGGAGGCACTACCGAGCAAGTTCCCTCCCATATGAATATAATGAGGGGCTGAGCCCCTGTTTCCCCCTTTTTAAAAAGGATTTTCGTATATTACATGATGTCTAATTATTACATGTTGTATAATAGTTTCACAATGTGTAACAAATACACATCAGGTGTTCCTTAAGAAATACCCTTGATCTTGCACATTGTGAATCCACCGAGACACACCCCATGAACCATTACACATTGTGTAAATGCTTTACATGATGTGTTAAACTCATAGTAGCTATTTTCAATAGCCTGGCCGTCCGTTCTTTCTCTAGTGTTTTCATGAACCCTTGAGACATCCATCTAAACATAAACCATGTCTGAAAACACCATTTTTGGATGTTTAAACCCTTGAAACCATACTATAGTTCCCAAAAATTTAAACAACCCATACCCAAAAGGAAAATTTTAAATTCCTTTGGAAATTCCTTTTAGTCCAAAACGCGAGATGCTTCAAACTCCCCGCCTTAAAACTTCTCATCCCTGAGAAGCCTTAGAGGAAAACGAAAACAACACTCGACCTACTAGGGCCGCGAAGTTTCATTTAAACAGTAGTGTTGCATTTTAAACACCCAACAAACCACCAAGCATACCTTTAAGAATACGATACATAATCCATAAAAACTCATGTCAATGATCGAATTCAAAAATTGAACATCTAGACAACGCTTATCCGAGTCCGTCTAACTTGAGACATGATCACATTGTTTTCTCTTTAACCAACCAGCCTATGACACTTCTTACCATAGGTTATAGCCTATAACATCCAATTCCGAGCCACAATACTCCCCACTGTTATAATTTCCTAACAAATCATGCCCCTAGCGATCCAACAACACTCTTGGCATAACCCTTTGGTTGATCGAACGATCAGCTCTGAATCGACCTCAAATAGCCTGGTCAGACTAACTTTTCATGCAAAACCCCAACCAAAGCACACTACACTCGTCTCATCCCGATGATATACTATAAAGCAGTTCCTCACCGACTGTATTCAACAGAACAAGAGGAAACTTGTCGAGCCACTACCGACCGACTATTCTAAAAAATGCTCAGTTTTGATGGCCAACACAACACAACCCGAAACACGATGCCTTCTTCCAATACACCTTGAGTTTACCTTGAGAACATCCATTGAAGCCTAAAACTAGCTTTCAATGACATATCAATACCAAACATCCATTTTAGCTGTCATGCCTCGACACGACTAGGTGTGTCCATGGGTTGGGTCGGGTCGGGTTTGGGGAGTTTTTTGGACTCAACCCAACCAAAATTGGCTGGGTTGGGTCGGGTCAGGTCACTTGTGTTTTTTTTCTTCGGAATTGACCCGACCCAACCCGTCTCACATCAAGTTGGGTCCATTACGTCGGTTGGTTTATATAAGAAAAAGGATTCCCCAGATTAATATCCCGCAAGCTGCCCGCCGCACAACCGCACAATGTCATCTCCTTCGCATTCTCCTCGTAGGTATGGAATATCTCAATTTTCAAGCTTTATCTTCCTCAGATAGCAGTGATGTTCCTCAGTAGAAACATGTGACTCATGTCGTTTGGGTTCGATTTGGGGGATGCGGTGCTCGAGTAATCCTTGGCTAGAAATGACATGGATCGAACGCATGCGGCTACATGAGATCTTCTCTTCTTCATCATCAGTGCTGGTTCGGATGGCTTCATCGAGGAAGAGGCATGCATTGGTGAAAATGGGTGGAGATCAAGGGGATTAGGTATAGGTGGTGCTCTATTTTCTCCTCTGGTGAGCTTAGGCAGATGTTTATGTCCCATTTGGGATTTCAACTGGAGGCACAGGGCAACAATGCTTGGTTCACCACTTCATCTTCCTTAACACACTAGGAGAACCTCAGTGATGAATTGACCCCAAAAGGCGGTGGTCTGTAACATGATCGGTTTTGGGACCATGGGATGACCATTTCATTTTTCTCTCTTGCAAATATTTTGCGGTTGATCGGGGGTCATGGTAGTCTTCGTGGATATGAGGTGGTGGTGAAGGCAGAGGGGTAGTCTTTGGAAGTTAGGGTCACAACGGTCGTCACGGTGGAAACATAGGAAAATTC
Source organism: Viscum album (assembly GCA_963277665.1). Lineage (NCBI taxonomy): Eukaryota > Viridiplantae > Streptophyta > Magnoliopsida > Santalales > Viscaceae > Viscum > Viscum album. Next base: position 1,681,076,219 of record OY728133.1, read on the forward strand.
GAAGGTGGAGGGGTAGTCTTTGGTTGTAGATATGGTGGGCTCATGGTGGAGACGATGGAGGCAGAGTAGATGTGCGGGTCAACAGGAGGCACATAGGGCATTGTCTGGTTGGTTGGGTCAGGTTAGGTCATTTTTTCCTAACCCGTGACCTGACCCAAACCATCCATGGGGAAACCCAAAATGACTTGACCCATGCATATTAAATTTTGTACCCAACCCGACCCCACCCAACCTGGTCGGGTTGAGTTGGGTTTGGACACACTTAGACACGACCATGGCATATACTTGATCTAGAGAACATGGATCGTCACTGTCAAAACACCTTATCTGAGCCTAACTAAAATTATGGGTAACCTTGGAATCATCAATTGGATTCCAAGGATCTCATCCATGGTATCCCATACTTCAAAGTTTACAATTGATATGTCAATACATACCCAAAACATCCATGCATCAACACACTAACTACGACCAACAACAGTAAAGTCAAAGGTCCAGCTGGTGTCCATGATTCTACCCAAGGCCTTTTTATATAGAAATCCATGTATCACTCAGGATAACCACACCTCTTAACCTACCATACTTCAATAGTGTAACTCCCATAGATTTTTTTATCAAAACAGATGGGAATTTTAATTTGGCATGGTGTATACTCAACGGTCTCTCAATATACCTAGGATGATGTCAAGATAGGGGACATGATTGCCACTAATACAAGAGTACACTAAGAGGATAACATGAATTTCCAAAAAGACCTGATACACTTATGCCATATCTAAGATGAGGTGCTCGGTATGGTTTCTAACCAACCATACCCAAATACCGGAAATAAAAGTAGTAGAAACACTACTGGTCAACTTTTATTAAAAGATATCAGCTGCACCAGTCGATGCATCCTCAAAACCCGACGACGATGACTTCACCACCCAAGGCATCCCATGATCTCTCAAGCATGACCAAAAAGTTCTATCCTAACTATTGATGTTTTTTTCAAAGATTACACAAAAAACCAACCATGCCATCATCATTCTACCTTGCAAGCACTGACACCTTGAATGCTTACCAACCTTGAGGGAATTTAAAAGAAGTACTGACCATCTTCAAATAGTCCTCCTCAGATGTATTCCTTCCACATGGAAGTACATGCTATTTCTATGATCGATGTAATTCTCCGAACCATAGGAGTGTCCTTATCATCATATTTATTGAAAAAATGGAAGTCATCCCACGACACATGATCCATCAACTACTAACCGTGGGTCCCATAGGTGGATAACACACTTTAGAAAGCATTAAACTGAAAGGAAATATTGAATAATAGTTTACAAATGCACCAGAACAGATTTTATTTTATTCATACCCATGAAACTACTCCCGAGTTACATCAATTCACGCCATAACATCGGGCATAAAAGCCAAAACCAACCGACCAATGTGTAAAAACACATGATCCTTTCAAAACATCATCCTGAGAATTGGGATGAGTCTGTTTTATTTAATAACCAGACCATTCTACTCTAAATATGAACCGAGAATGTAATGCAACACTTCAAGGATCAATGATTACCACAAAACTCATATAGTTTTCTGAACAAGTTAGCAATTTTATGGGTATCTTGTGTCTCAACGCATACTACCCCAAGATCTCATGATCAAAATGGAACATCCTTGATACTATCCATAGGCTTATCCACCTTATGCATCCCAGTATTTGATGGACCATAAAATAACTAGCGAAAAGTCATACTATCCCATACGATGGTGAAACAGGATAACAACCTTCTGAGTCATCCTAAACTGGAGAGGAAGAAGAAGAAGGGTCACACAACCTACTAAGTAGATGACCATGCCCTAGGCATGCCTAACCTGCTAAAACCAATCATTTCACAATGCTGATTCTATTAGAAAGGATCGAATCATCGAACGACCATTCATTAATACATGGGTGTCATTTTAAAAATACAATTCCTTCTCAAGGAAACCGACACTCAAATGACACCTCATGTTAGAAATGATTCACTAGCATTTAGTAAGGATTTAAAGCTTCGAGAGAGCTACCTACCTCAGGCTACCCCCTTAAAAAAGAAGAAAGCATCAACCCTATATCTAGGTCACAACGAAGAGCTCACTAGGCTCTACTGCCTATCATTTAAGTTATAAAAATCCTATAGGCAATGCTCACATTCCCGTTTCAAGGCAGAACTCATGGAAAATATTTAAACTACCCTTACATGAGGGATAAGCTAAAAAACATCTACATGTTTCATATAACCTGATTCCTTTATTTTCATTTGATATTTAACATTTTAAAGGCTCAGTTTTTAAACCTCAAGTACCAATTATAAAGAAAACTATGCTTATAAAATTATTTAGCTAATGCCACATGGCACACAAGAAAGTTTTATCGAATTTCCTTTTAACAATTATTTATTTAACTGACATCCTATCATAATTAGGAAAATTATCAAATAATTTCTATTTTTAAACATCATTTATTATTCACAATCTTTAATAATTGACTTAGTTAAAAAAATGTCAATTCCAATCTTTAGAGGAATACACCCTTTAGGTTGTAATTGGAATTTTAATTAACTAATGCCTCTTATAGATACAACTCGAAAGAAGATAACATGTCTTTTATTAATTAAAGAGGGGATTGGTCAAGTAAGATGCCACCATACATATATATATGTAAAACCATATAGGAGGTTGTAGACACCTTAAATAACCATTTCAATATAGCATAAACACACCTACATGGGGTTTAATATTAAGGAATATCAAAGTAAATGTGACCTACAAGGGTCCCGATCATGCAAGAATATATGCGACCCATAAGGGTCCCATCAAGTTAGTAGATATAGTGTTTTAAAACACCCTTAATGGGTTATCTCATAAGAAACATACCCCAAATGACCTACTTGGGTCCATTTGTGCATTTAGGAAAAAGGTCATACGGGTCATCAAGCCCATGTGATAGAGTTACAAGCCTTTATAAGGGTATAAAATTTATTTATGGTCAAAATTTAATGCATTTTATTTTTATACAATGCTATCAAGGGATATAAAACTCAACAATGATGGTTCGATACCATTTCCCAATTTATAGAGCACCCATAACTTTACAGATTGCAAATTTGTTTCCATTTAATCGCAACCATAGATATTTCAGCCCATGAAACCAATGGTTCATTACTCAAATATGTCATAATTGGTTAGTTAAGGTGCCAACATTAATCTATATGTGAAAACACCATTTAGGATAATGATGACACTTTAATAACCAATCGTATATCACAATTCTATCAAAGTATTCTATCACAAGCAATAGATAAAAAATAAACATGCTAATCATAACACAAAAATCACAAAGCATGCAATATAGACAAAATACTAAATAAATCACACATCATGTTACACAAACAAACATGATAATAAAATACCTAAGCAGGCATAAAACTATGCATGTTACTAAAATACCTAACATGGTACATAATAGGAATGCTAATAAACACACAAGGCACATCAACAAATCTCAAAGAGCCTAGTAAAGAAATTTACTTGGCATGATATATGCATGGCATGTGAATCCCTTTGTGCCGATAATAATGCATGTACCATTACTTCCTTACCATACCGGGCCAAGGCAAAAATACCATCAATCTAAAAAATTAATAAAAAGTAGATGTACACTAATAACTCAAGATGAAATCATAATCAACCATACCAACAATCATCATGAACAATAATACCATCCCTGTACACTTTGACTTTTCCCTATGTGTGGGTTGATCACTCCTAGATGCAGTTATTTACCAAGAACATACACATTCTTAGCTTCTTTTTTACTAGCCCCAAACTGTAAGATAAGGAAAAGAACCACTTTGATATCACTTTTTAAAATCCCGGCCTGATTGACTATGAAACCAGTAGCTGGACCATTCACCACATAGGCTCAAGAATTCCTCCCCATATGCCAGAGGCTGACGACTAGCAGTGAGGGTATAATGGTGGTATGTTGGGTAGACTGTACCATCATTATTAGAGTAACACAATGGTATTATAGGTGTAAATCAAAAGACACTGGAAGCAGTATGAATAAAAAATAGAACAGATTAGTGAAAGAATACTATAATGACTAATAACAATAATATAGAATGGACAACGCAAAATATACATCTACGCATGCATGTTTAGATGGAGAGACAAAATACAAGCAGGAAAATACAGTTGGAAGTACAATATAATAAAATGAATAAATGCCCAAAGGCTAATTCCACGAGGATCCTTAGTGCTAGACCAGTCTTGTGCACATAACTCCCATGTATAATGCACAATACAAGTAATAATCCAAGGACCTGTGAACATGAGGTCTGCTCAGGTACTCCAGTGCGATGGAGACTTGATCAGGGTGTGAGATATACTCAATAAGCCACCACCAACATTGTCTAAATCATAATACAATTTATGAATATAAAATATGATAGTGTGCAGACAAATAATAAGTACAAGGTGATAAATAAATAAATAAATACCTCGATCTGGGTTCCCCATGGGACACTCAACCAACACTACCCACTTCAGCCTGAGCTGGAATATCTCTGAACTAGGCTCAACCTACACAAAAATGATATTTGTGTAATAGAGATAAGTCATCATGGAACTAGTATCAGGAGATGGATTTCACCCCAAGAATATGATTTGTCTTGGTAGATACATCCTTAGATAATAACTATGCATTCTTAATCTTTATATCAAAGTGATCATTAGAATTTAATAAGCGGTACCCTGAGCCTGTCTGTGGTGACCCATAAATGGAATTCCAAGTATCGCTCCCTGGGAACTATAAATACCCATCACCGTCATAGTTCATCCAAGGAGATCCATAAATGTAATCCCAAGTATATCTATTGGTATGGTGCGTATAAAAACCCTCCGAGTCCGTCCCTGGTATCTCATATAGGGGAACAAGCATAACTCGTGTCCTGATGTAACAATCTATCCACCAATCCCATCCATGGTGTCTCCCCTAGGTAACCAATACAACTCATATAGAGGTAGATAAAATTTACAGTGATCCTATCCAAGGCATACCAAGTATCGCTCTTGGTGTAAATACTAATAGGTAACCTATGAGACCGTCCTTGGGGTTCCGTAAAAAGGAGACCCAAATACCAGTCAAGGCACAATGCATTCCATTTAATCATTTAAAAAATTAACATTTAACATTACCAATAAGGAGGAACAAACCCATTAATCATCCAAATTATAAAATAAAAGAGGCCATTTACTTAAGCATGCCATAATCTCATTACAGGAACACTAGAAGAGGTCCATGACCATAAACATGTCATTTAATCCATTTAGAGGTCTTTTATGCTATTAAGAAAAAATAAGCATTCAATTTATGTATTAAGTCCAGGTGGACTACCCATGGAGGAAAACATGGTTTTTTTATTTATGGGTTTTAAATTTTTTTATAGAAAAGGGATAAGGTTTGATTTTTTTTAAAAAAATGGGTCTCCAGATGTGTGAACCCCATTCACGCATCTTTGGCAAGGAGAGATGTGTGAATGGGGTTCACACAACCTGCACAAATTCGATAAAGGATGCGTGAACCCTGTTCACGCATCCTTGCGACGGTAGATACATGAATGAGGTTCATGCATCCTTTATAAAGTTTTTAAAGGATGTTTGAACCCTGTTCACACATCCTATAGAAAGGTTAAAAAAATCATCATTTTTTTAGAAGCAAAAATTTCTTATGTATTTGATTAACTCAATTAAAACCGCTTTCTAATCAGTATTTTTTTGTTAAAAAAGGAAGAGCGATTTAGAAAAACATTTATCTTTTAATAACATGATCTTTCAGAATGTTCTACAGTAGTTAGATTTGATTCTAATTGATATACTAATTCTGGCAGTAATTTAATATTTCTTCATTTACCTCTCCTTAAAGAGAAACACTCATAAACATCAGTTTTGAAAGATGATATAACTTCACCAAGGATGATCTTCTTCAATACTTATTCTTGGATATGCTAACACATTCTTAACCCTCTTAAGGGTTGTTTCTTATTTTAAAATAATATGAAATCAATCTTTTCCATAATGTCCATAATTTTATCGCATGATGGAGGTATTTTAACAGTAAAATACTCTAGTGAAGATTGTGTACCAGTAGAACATGTGTCCTTTTATAAAGTTTGAATATGTATTTTCTAAAAATTATCCAAATGAACTTCTAATTCCATACATCTCATATTGTGGTTTTTCTGATCTTCAATCATAATCATCCACTCTTCACAATTATTCATTATTCATTAAAATTCTTCTTCATGCAATTTAATTTTTTTAAACAATGAATCATGTTCCATGATTTTTGGATTCAAATCATTGAGATAAATAATATTTTTCAATATTTTTTGATGTTCATAGATCTTTTCATCTAGAGTATTAATATTTATTAATGAATACTAAATAGAAATTATTAATTTTGGGAGATAATTTAATGACAGTAATACACTTATTGAAAAAAGTAGAACTCTATAAATGATAATAGTAATGCACATACATAATGTACCGCAAATCAAAAATCAACCTAATCTACGCCTCTAGTGTGGATGCTCCTCTGTCCCACAACCATGTGTATACTGGACGCGTCCACTTCGTGTCTGTCTCTGTCTGCGCTCTGGTGTACATTGCACATCATCCTCAATAGCCACCTCCACATCTTAGCGTGTGAAAGGCGGTGGATGTATAGTCTCACTATATGTACCCTATTCTGCGTCTAATGATAGTGGAGGCTATCTAGAACTCTCACCAACATGGAAAGAAGATGGCTACTATGTTTTGGATGTCTGTAATAAAGAATCTATCTCAACCCAGTCAACGTCTGTATCTACACGTGGCTGAGCCTGAGAAGCTGGAGGAGCATATAACTAATCATGCTGAACACCCTCCTCCTATGGAAGACCAACATCTGACTGATCAAGATTAACATCATCCTCATGTGAAAAAATAAGATCCATAACAAGGTATTCACCCCTGGTACATCTATATGAGCCTCAGTAGGCTCAGCAAGCTCCGTAGCCTCCTCAGTATGTGGTGGATCAAAGAAAATGCCATGATAAATCTTGTCCATAGAAGGAAGCAACTGTGATACAAGGGTGTGAAAATATGCTGGTTCAAATATGGTGTGCTCTACTAGATCATACATGTGAAGTATACGACAGATACAAGCATCCTATGAAAAAAAAATTCCATTCTTAAGTAATATGAATAAAAATTCTACTAAATTATGGAAGGAACTATGTATACCAGCGCATGAAATCCTCGTCCATGTCGGGTCATAAATATGACTGGGGACCTGTAGTACCAAGCTGCGTAATCCATCTAATCCACCAAATGAAAATGCACTGTCCCCACCCCTCACAACTGGAAGTCCTGTCATCTGTCCCATAAATCAATATATCTGGCGTGATATCTCCTCCAATCAAAATCTCTCTTCCCTGACATCTGTAGTGAATGCAGTGAATCTAACTGACTAGGCGGGTCAGGAACAGGCTGAAAGAATTTGAACTGCCTCATAAGTCTGTCTATCTGATACCACCCAACTATATAAAAACGAATCAATGAAACCCTGTAGGAGTCGATAGCAAGCATCGCCGTACAGTACGATGGAAGACTCTGGATAATATCATATGTATATGACATCCATAAAATCTGAAAGAAAAAATAAATAATCAATTAATAAATGAATACATGTACAATAAAGAATAAATATTTAATAATATAAATAATAATCACTTACATCGTGTGGTCAAATGTTGTCCAACATAAGTTTGTAGGTGTGGATGTCGTGTCTGGGGGAATCTGAATGTCGATGTGCCTGACTCCACCTGTAGATAATATTGTTATATTTACATTTCATAATATGAATTTATACAATTAATTTAGATAGTATAAGGAAGGAATAATATATCAATGTCCATGAGGAGCCTCTGCTACAATATCTGTTGACAATGGTACACGAGCATGTGGAGCTAAACAAGGGATGTGCTCCCATACCCACATCTGTAGAAGAACCATGCATCCCGTGATCTACATCTTATCGACGCGACATGCGCTGCATAACACCCTGTATGTATATTCTAGATAAGTAGACCTCCAAATATACCGACCTGTCTCATCCAAATCCTCCAAAAAAGATAAATACATCGAATGTACAAAAGTAGTGGAGTGATCAACAAAAAGTGTGACATCAATCAGCCTCAAAATATATGCACTTGAAAATAACAACACAATGATCTCATCAACATCCTATGCTAACTGTGTGAAGTTCTGGTCTAACCAAGACATGCGTAATCTACCACCAACAATGGTCCTACCATCATCAGGGACCTTTATGATCAGTAGTCTATGAACAAGATCTGAAAAATTTGTTCCAACACAGTCTGTCAGAGACACACCATCGATGGGGAGGCCCAACATAATGGCCACATCCTACAGGGTAATAGTCATCTCCACCTCTCTAAAATGGAATGTATGTGACTCTGGCCTCCATCTCTCTACAAGCGCAGAAATGAGCTGATAATTGAGAAAGGTGAAGTTGCACATCACTACGCCATAGAATCCAGCGCGACGAAGATGAGGGATGATAGCGGGAGGTGGTGCAGTATGATGGAAATGGTGAGATCTACGTACACTCAATGGAGGCACTGGACATCCCTCTAAAAGTAGCCATGATACATGAGTAGCCTGAGATGTGAGCAATGAAAAATCTTCCATCTGTACAAATGATATCATCATTACTTTATTATAGTGAATTCAATAAAAATTTTCAACTGTTATTTAAATAAATCTAGAATAATCAAATGAAAAATGATTGTGTTAATATTTTCGATTTATACTTGATTTTTTGTGTATGGATTAGTGTTTTTGTTACTTGACCAATCTTCTCAATAAATAAAGGACCCTATTACCTAATTTTGAGATTCATTATTTATGAGGTCTTTATTATTTAAAACCTATAGAGGTGTTCTTAGAATTGCATGTGGGCTTCCATGAGCTAGTTCTTTTGTGTGGTCCATAATATATTTGAATGCATAGGGATGATAATCCTATGGATAGTATCAGTGATATGTTATTTTTCTCATATAATCTCAAGGTAGTATGCATTGGTTCATGTGGTATGAGAGGTTCAATAAAAAATTGAAACTTTTATTTAAATAAATCTAGAAGAATCAAATGAAAAATGATTGTGTTAATATTTTTGATTTATACTTTATTTTTTGTGTGTGGATTAGTGTATTTGTTCCATATGAAATCATGATATATTAATTTTCATTCTATGTTGTTTTTTTGAATAGTTTGAGTATCAAAAAATTCTTTATTAGAGAATCAAAAAAACAAGACAAACCAAAATTGAAACATGTTAGAAATGGAGAAAGTCAGAAAGAAAAAGATTCAATACTAAAAATTCCACATACAAAACAAAATATACATATTCGTGATACAATACACAAACTTGAACATGGATAAAGAGACGTGGAGCTCTGTTCTGCCACTTGGGGACATCTCTTACGAGTATGTCCTTCTACGTGACAAATACTACATAGTATTCTCCCTCCTCATTTCTGAGGCCAATCCATTTCATTTCTGATTCGACTTGATTTTGGTCTTCCTTGGGGCCGTAACCTAGTAGCATAAAGCCAATAATTTATAAAATGGCAGACATTGAAAAAATCATAAACAAAAACAAAACCAAATTATGAAACCTGGAAATATCAGGGATGATGGTCAGCTGATCAGCAGGCAATGAGATAGAATTAAAGTCACCAAAAGGCATCTAAGCTGCACTATAACAGTTAACCAAAGTGCTCATGTAATGCACTGGGTTAACATATGGCTCCCATGATATATTTACTAAAGCACAAGCTGTGATAACATGTGCACATGGATATCTAAATGCAAGAAAGTTGCCGCAATCACAGTATCTGTTATCTAACATCACTACAAACACTCGACCACTAATGCATGTAGCTCAGTCGTAACACAGTCTTACCTGAAAGCTCATAAATTCCCTGTCAAAGTCTAGAATAGTTCATCTTGAAGCCTCATTCAATATCTGATCAATATCACTTTGGAAATGCTGCATAAAACGTATTCTGTTTTCCATCCTCTGATAGGCCTTTTGGGACCAGTCAACAAAGTAGTGAACACATCTATAAAATGTCTCTTTCAATAACCCTATGATTGAGAGTTTTCACACACCCTTGAATACCCCATTTATGCATTCCACTATATTAGTGGTCATATGGACATATCTTCTACCACCATCATATGCTAATGACCATTTTTCCTTCAAAATTTACATCATATATTCATACACATCTTCATTAGCAGTTTAGATCTCTTCAAGGCGTCAATTAAACCTTTCTTGTTTGGGATCATATGCTAAAACCGTAAGAGAATAATGTATTAAAATGGAGAATAATTTTTTTTTTAAAAAAGTAAGTTTAGTAAAACATACCCAACTTGAGGATCACCTTCTTTATGACATCATCTCTGAAATGCTTATGCACATTACTTGAAATATGTCTAGTGAAATAACGATGATAAGCATTCAGCTCTATACATGAAACCCCATCACTAACCACGACCTCTATAATCGCTTGATGGTGATCAGATATTAGACACACACCATGGTTTTGTGTGACATAAACACGTACACATGCCAAAAACCAGCTCCAAAATTTAAAATTATCATTTTCAACAATAGAAAATGAAAGTGGAAGAGGAGCATGATTACCATCCTTTGTGGCACCAATGAGTAGAAACCTGTATACTTTCCATACATGAAAGTGCCATTGACCTGAATAAATTGTTTACAATAGGGAAATGTAGCAATGCATGGCCTGAATGCCCAAAAAATTCTATTGAACTTCACCTTTGTTTGATCAACTCGGTGATTGGAAGATACATACTTAACAGTTTCCAAATGATAAACAATCTAATTGTTGAGAGACAACAATTCCATAAGTTTTGGCAACATAACATAAGATTCATCTGAATCACCATACACTTTTACAACTGCCTTCTATTTTTCATTCCATGCTTTGGTATATGATATCTTATAGTTATAAAAATATTGAATTCTTTCCTGAACAATGGAAATTGGAACATCCTGACATTTTTGTATCATCTCACAAATAACATTTTTTATAAACTCCGAATCAAGGGAAGAATGATCCTACGATAAGCATGGATGGATACAAGTGTGCAGACCTTCTAATTTGGTTATCCTCTAAGATGAAAAAAATTTATCAAATATTGCCCTTAATTGAAATTTACATTCTAGCCCATATTTTTCACAATGAATGATATATTTTTTCTTCTTTGAATCATCAACCACAAATGTGAAATGTCTCTCAATGTGGTATTGCTTTATCACATTTTTCATGTCCAATTTACTTTCAAACTCCTACCCAACATAGATGGTGTTATCATTTGATGCAAAACTATTCCCTATAATGCCAGGGAATTCAGAAGTTGGTGTAATGACATCCCAATCAAAATTTTGTTCATGAGACATTCCTTTAACTAAGGAACTTAATACTGAAGGATGATTACCACTAATTGGTGGATGTTGTGGATATCTGTCTCTTAAAGGAACCTCAGAAGGTTCATTGCCCACATCACCCTCATCCACATCTCTCAAAGGAACCTCAGAAGGTTCATTCCCTACATCACCCTCACCCACATCATCTTCTGATGGATCCCTAGATTCTTCTTCCTCAAATAAACATTCATTCACTATATCAGCACACAAAGGGATGTCATCTACATTTCCTTCTAAATTTTGATCATCTTCTTCATAATTTTCTTATATTATTGGAGTCATATGAGAAGTAGGCAATGAAAAAAACTGATGTGAAGGACTAACTTCTATAGATCTCACAAAACACAGTTCTCTAGTAGTCAATTGCACCATATCTATTTCAGAAATAACCACATACAACTCTATCAAACCATTAACACACTACTGTCTAAATAAGGAAGATTCATCCATCTAATCATCATCATTAGCCAAAGGGTACTCGGTGTTCCAGAAACATTCAAGATGTTGTAGATGTCAATATGTGATTGAAGAAATGGATTGATCGACCCTCAATTTTAACTGATTATAAATCTTATTGAGAACTGCATCCAATGTCATACAACCATGAAGATTTATCACTCTGGAAGGTGGCACACTATAGCTAAATCTTTACTCCTTGTAAATGGTCTCACCATTTCAATATATTTTCACATACATTATTACCTATAAAAAAATAATTAATAAAATATTATATATTACATCAATATTGTACATTATTTAAATTGGTTTTGAATAATTGAATTTATCTGGAGACTTTTTCTGTATTGATTTTTCACTATTGAGGTATAGTGATGATGGAATTATTACCAAATAAAATTTAATATAACGTTATATATTTTAATTACTTATGAATAAATAATCATGACTTGATCTTGAGACTTATGATTAATTTATCATTATTTGATAAACTAACCAAAACCTATGGGTAGACTCATGGAGTCTCTATTATCAAATATTTAAGCAACCATCAGTCTCTTTTCAAACAACAATGCCTCCTGTCGAACGCTTGTTCTCAAAAGCCTCTTCAGGGACACCTCTCCAGGGATGCCTCTTTGGGGACACCTCTTGTTGATTGCCTTTTAATTACAAATTTACTCACATGCATGTGAGGGGGTATAGGGGTATGAAATACATATTTTTTTAAGAGGACACATAGGTCCTTACATACTTAGTTAGAGATGACTCACATGTCATCATTATAGAATAATAAATGAAATTATTACAAATTAAATAACCACATTTACAAAACAAGACATACAACTTCAATTATGCATCAGTCGGTCATCTCAAGATCAGTCATCACACAACTTACCATGTTTTTGGGTATACTTATTATATCTATTATTAGATGAAATACATATTAAATATCTAAATCTCTTTTATATTTAATAAATTTAATTATAACTAATATAATTTAAAATTTTTATTTATACAAAACTATTTTTATACCATTAACAAAAAAAAATTTCTATATATTTTTTAATAAATTTAAATATGATACATATAACTAATATATTATTCACAAATTATATTACTAGTGAATAAAATATTATAATTTAAATTAATATTACAATCAAAATAACATTTTTTATAACATATTTAATTTTCATAAACATTCAATACGAATTCATACAAAAAACACATCATTCAAAAATTAAATCATACAAAATACACTAATCTACACATCAATACATATGAAATAAGTAAACCATACACACAAACACTAATTTATACATATCAAAAATCAAATAAATAAACCATACAAATGAAATAAATGAACACAATTAAACAATTAAAAATTTAAATAGAAACTTTACCTTCTTAAAAGGAGTAAAAATTTATTGAGAAAGAAATTATACAGGGCTTCGCAACAAAATCCAGAGGAGAAGGATAGATTGGGGGGGGGGGGGCTTTTATAGATTTTCTCGGCCGGATGCGTGAATGGGGTTCACGTATCCTTCATCCCATCTTCGAAGGATGCGTGGACCCCGTTCACAAATCTTCGGCATGGAGAGATGTGTGAACGGGGTTCACGCATCCGTTGAAGACGTGATGAAGGATGCATGAACCTCGTTCACACATCTCTATGCACTGAAGATGTGTGAATGGAGTTCATTCATATGGAGACCCAATTTTAATTTTTTTTCAAACTGTATCCCTTTTCTATAATTTTTTTTTAAAACCTATAAATAAAAAAACCCAAGAAAACACCATACATGCATTTATAAGACATGCCATGAAAACATGCATATCATAAGGAATCATCAAGTTCATTCTATAATAATTAGGCCCTAACCACTTGGGAGAGGGTTTGGTCACTAAATGATAACATGGAGGGGTGCGACATCCTCCCACATTGCATTTAAACAACACATTTACACTTTTGAAGGTAACTCACCTTAATGACGGGTTTTATTAGAAAAACCATTAATTAATTAAAGGTATTATAGGGTCACACCATTAAGGGCAGTTCTAAATTTGAGGTTCATGAACATCGAAAATGTTAAATTAACACACAAGGGATGCTAGTTTTAGGAAGTTAGGTTTAACAAATTAAATTCCACATTTAAGAGGTGTCACATAGAAATACCGACATGCAACACAATGACGCAAATTATAAATGGAAATACTTTAATAGAAAAAGCTATAGATCACCTGCCTCATGCTTAGGATGGTCCACCAATCCAACATCGGCCTTTAACTCGATCCAAATGGAGAGAAAAAATAATATTTGACAAACTCTCTAAAAATAGGGGGAATTAGTTCGCACCAAAATAACATCGAAGATGGAGAGATAAATGAAGAAGAGAAGGAAGAAGAGTCAAGGGATTACCACTATGCATCCATCGAGATTGATGATAAGTAAAACAGACACCGAATGGAGGAGATCATGAGAAACCTTTGGAGAGGGGAAGAAGACACTACCGAGCGGGTGCCCTACTACATGAAGAAAATGAGGGGCCAAGCCCTTGTTTCCCCCTTTTTAAAAGGATTCCCACATATTATACAATGTGTAATTATTGTAAGTTATGTAACAGTTTCATAACATGTAAAAAATACACATCATATGTTCCTCGGGAAAGCCCCTTGAGTTTGAACTTTGTGAATCCACCAGGCCACACCCCATGAACCATTACACACCATGTAAATACTTTACATGATTTGTAAAACTTGTAGTAGCTATTTTTAGTAGATTAGCCATTATTTCTTTCTCCAATGTTTTCCTATACCCCCAATACTTACACGTAAAAACAAACCACATCAAAACACCATTTCTTAATGTTTGAACCCTTGAAACCTTACACTGGTTACCAAAATTTAAAACGACCCATCACCTAAAGGAAAATTTTAAATTCCTTTGGAAATTATATTCAGTCCAAAATTGAAAGATGCTACACTAATACTAGAAAAGGTCCACACACATCAGTGTGTACCAATCATAGAATCTTTATGTCCCTTTCATTCTTTATATTGAATATTGGTTTGGTTATTTTTCTTTAAAAACAATAATGATAACTTTCGAGTGGTATTAGATCAAAGGATTCTAGATAACCATTTTGATAGAGATTTGTTAGACGCTTCTCGTTTACATGACCAAGATGATAATGCCACAACTAGGTGTTATATTAGTCCTGCGAACATGATTCTTTATCTATTTCTAATACTTTTCTTTCATATTTTAATATATAAAGACCGTTATTTAGTTTCTCCATACTATAACAAATGATGTCTTTGTAAAGTGAGAATTCTTTATTTCTAAATTTGAAAATAAATCCATACATGTAATGTAAATAAATATATATTTTATGTTCATAGAAACACTTAGCAAAAGATAATAGTTATTTAAAACCAAAATAATTCGAGTTGGAAAGGAAAGGTGGTAGTCTCTTATAGCCAATGTAGCAAGTTGTGCTCCATTGGCTGCTCTAAGATCCACTTCTTCTCTAAAAATATTTAAAAATATTCTTGATTCTTGTATTTGGATAAAGACGTGATCACCAAAATCTGTATCTGATACCCATATTTGTATATATAGAAATATTACACTCGATAATGAATGTACCTTTAGATTCCACTTGCTTTTGGGTGTGATTCTTCTTCTAGTGGCCAAGCTTACCACATATAAAACATACTGCTTCCTTTTCTTTCTCTAAAATTGAATCTTTTTCTTCTTGGAAGGATAGTGCTAGATATATTTAGACTTAGAATATGTCTTGGATCCATTTTTATTTCATCCTTTTATTATTCACCACTAGGATTTTGAGGTTTTCACACCCCATGTCCTTATCAACATAAAAAATGAGAGTAATACATTCTGAAAGAGTATTCTCTTTATTACTTATGTTTTAATTCAAAATAAAAATTTAGAATGATTGAGGCAATGAGGAAAGGATGAGATCTATGTTAAAATCACCAAGGAATTTAATGCCCAAGATATCTAAGTGATCTGTGCATCAAATCATCTTGACTATATAAGGCCCTGCTGGTGCCGACTCTCCAAGAATATATATGAACATTGAATCAGAGATATCATATTTATCTTGTATCAGCTTCTCTCGATAGTGATCATGAAGTTGAGACATCATGTCATACATATCTATACCCTCAAGTTTCTTTAGAATTTTATTGGACATGGATGATATCATGAAACATTAGACATATTTGGTATCATACAAATGTTTCCTATACAGAGATAATTATTCCTCACCAGCCTCTTGGCTAGGAACTTCAGGAATGGGTTTTTTTTGGCACATATAATTTCCTTTTATGGTGTGGAATAATAGGAAAGTGCCTTTTGTATTCATGGAAATTAGAGCCAGTGATAAAGTTATCCATCTCAGGTATGAATCCCAATGATATGATTGAAGTCATGTGTATTGTTGTTTCTATTATTAAGAAGAGAAGAATTTTAGTTCTTTTTCTGATAAAATTAAATAATAAATACTAAATTTATTAATTTCCCACAATTTTATCAAAACCTAATATCCCTCACCATTAGTTTCGTAATATCCCATATCTTGGATATTCATGTGGAAATGACCCATATTCACCTTTTTAGAACTCATAATTTGGTCTGAAGAAATTATTTAAAGGGTTTTAGGTAGGCTTTTACCAACTACATTAACTCATTGTTCTTTGATCTGTTGAGTGGACTTCCCAATCTTAAAATCCTTGATTTGGATTTCCTTAACTCTTGCCACTCAGTTACACCAAGTCCCGCTTTGGAAGTCAACCCTTGATGTAAACTAAATTAAGTTGACCCGAAACTCAATTTAGAATTCCCTAATAATTTAATGCAACCCAAATTTTTCTGGTCAAGCACATTGAACTATGGTTCAATTTTAACCCAAGTAGTGGAATATTATACTGACTTAATATATACAATTGAGATATTTTTATCTTTATGCATAAATTTACCATTTTTATCTTTATTACATTATTGTTAATATTAAGTTTATTTACTTAAGTGATTATCCATGTCTTAGATAATGTTTATGAATAATACAATTTATTTTAGTTCTATCTTGCATGCTTATTAATTCATCAATTCATGAAATCATGAAAAAATATCTATAATGAAATTAACTATGCAACTTGACAAGAAATAAAATAATAAGAGTGATATGATTATGATCATTTCCTAATGATTAGTTCATCTAGCATATG
This sequence comes from Viscum album, assembly GCA_963277665.1. Lineage (NCBI taxonomy): Eukaryota > Viridiplantae > Streptophyta > Magnoliopsida > Santalales > Viscaceae > Viscum > Viscum album. The sequence continues at coordinate 1,681,093,548 of OY728133.1, forward strand.
ATAAACTAACTACTAGCCAAGGGAAAAAACTACTTGAACCATGATTTGGTTTCTATTGTAGCTTTCCACCATTCCTACTATGTATCACTTGGATTGGTTTCACATTGGATACAAACTAGAACTACCTCCACTCACCTAGGAGATCCATCCATTATATAATCTTTTACTTACACACAGGTGAGGGGGAACTAAACGATTGGTTTAGGGTGTTTACATAAAAGAAAACTATGGGAACTGAGGCCTTTACATAACAAGAGGAGGGATGACACACATGCTATCAATTTAATTCAATAAAAAATTAAAAGGAAACTAGTCACATACAATGGTATGGTCTATTCTCATGATCATCCACATACATGAAATGAATTATACATTTAATAAAATAACATTCAATCCAAATCATTCTTATTTAAGATAAACTGCACTCAAATTAAATAATTATATTTTTTAATCAATCAATTATTTTATCTTAAATCTCATCCAAAATTTCTTAAGATTATCATCCATAACAGTTTTATACAAATTAAATAAATTTATTTTAAATTTTTCATGTACAAAACATGTACCTTGGAGGCAACACAATGAGTACCCATATGAACCACCCAACATGTATGATATTTCTATACTATTTACTCATGCGTCATGTAGCATACATGTCTTATCACGTAATTTATTAGCTTGTACTATCAAATGAATGACACATGGAACACATGTTAATTTCATAGCATGTTATGTTTTAATTTAATATGGGTGGAGTAACTACCGTATTACAACTTATACACAATATGTAATTCAGAATATTACTGGTTCACGCCCAAATTTACCCAAGAGAAGAAGGGTAGAACGGTCCTTGTAGTGTAGCTTGGGTTGTCGATTCCACAGAGACCTAAGAAGATACCTAAGATACACAACCTAAGGGATGGATTTTTGGCTATGAAGTGGCCAACTTGGATTTGTTTTTAAGTGTTTTCGGAGAAGACTAATAAGCTTAGTTGAGTTCAATTTTAATGAAATGGGTTGATCTTAGGGTTACGCTTGGGTGGATTGAATGCATTTTATTTCTTTAGACAAATTTTTGGTTTTATTAATTCTTGATGAAAATATTCTTCAAAATAACACTACCTTCATCATTTTTTGGTTAGATACTAACTAAACTCAATTACTAGTTACCAACACACTTAGAGAACCAGATTCATGATCTGTACAAGGTATATGGTTAATTTAGTAATTGGAATTAGCCTTTTCAAACACAGTGAAGATGAGGAGCGAAAATAATTGAAGAATGGAAGTCTTGAATTATTTAACCAATTAACAACAATTCGTGCATTAAATATCAATAAATCCAGACTTTTCATCTTCCTAAGATAAACCCATTAAAGGGTTAGCCCTCTATTTATGATAGATTATCAATGGTGGGCGGAAGACGGCTTACAAGAATTGAATTGAAGAGATTAAAACCGCGGAAATAACGAGCACTCCTCCGTGTGTGTGAATGGAATTCACACCTATGTGTGAACTATATCACCAACACATAGAGTTATCACCATGATTTTGTGATTTTAGAGATTTAAGTATAGAAATTGGAAGAAGATAATAGAAGGAATTGGATTAAGAACTTAGAAATACAAAAAGAAACTTATATGGGGAAAATGAAAGCATTACAACGAAAATTGAGCATAATAACATTACATGAAAGAAGGTATGAGTTCCTCCTCACCACCACTGCCTTAAATAGGCAAATTTGTATCCTTAGGCCGAGCTCCAACAGTCCAAGTCATCCCAGTCAATGAGGGTAGGCATAGGTGGTGGAAAGTAGGTGGAGAGGAGACTTCTCCACCCTTGACCCGAGATGACATCCAGCTTGCATCCACTTGACAGATCCGATTCAAAGTCCTTCTATATGGCCTATTTGGAGTGGTCCATAGAAGACAAAAATAAATCCCCTGATGTCTTCTAACCTCCTGTAAAATATCAGCGCAATTTAATATGTGGTTCGGGAGATATGGAAGATTCATTGGGATGAAATTCTGGGCCGCAGATTCTGGCCCAGATTCTGATCTTCCATTTGGGCTGCCTTGATCACCATCATGGAGACCGAATTAGCACTTTGTCATGAATAATGATTTGTTCCCCTGTATGTATTATATCATAACAAGAAATTTGGGCTTCATTTGTCCAGTATTGTGGGACCCACATCCTCAACAGTGGGTTGATGTCCAATCTGCCTTCACCAGAATTGTCTCCTTTCATCACCAAATATCTTCATCATCCTTTATGAATCTTTCCTTGATCCCTGAATGAGAAAAATTTAAATTTGAAGTGAAGATACATTTAAAAAAATATAACATTAAAACATGAATAATTACATTCAATAAAATCATATGAGTCATTGGGCCTAAATTGGTGTACATTAGGCATGAAGTGCACAATTGATGAGAGTGGATGTTTAAAATTAAAATGTACTAACTCAGGCCCATATGATCAAAAATGAACTTTTAATCCCAATAAAATGTAATTATAAAATGTGTTTTTATTGTCTAATCACACCCCCCAACTTGAGATTTTCTAGTCCCGAGCAAATAACTCAAAGATTATGAAAATCAAATTTTCTTTTCCAAAAACATTTTAATAAACAATGCTCACCAAAATACCTCATACCAAAAAAATTATGCATCCCATAAAAATCATTTAATACAATGTAGGTTCTAAAGCATAACCCAAGCCCAAGCCCATTCTTCTGATCAAATTCAATGCCACATTTCATCCAATTACCATTAATCATGATGATGTGTTGTGTGTCACAATAGACATGGGGGTTCATTTTTATTCAAGGGGGAAAAGATGGAAGCGCTAGGTGGAATCACATTTTAATATTAATATGAGTATTCATTTTTTTCTTTTTTTTTTCTTTTTTTTTTGAAATGTTTCCATGGTTATTGAAATTTAATTCAAATGAGTCAACCCTTGTAGCGAGACTTTGCCGATGACTCCCAGGCTCAAAGGCCTTAGGGCACCAAGTGAAGCCCACATACTCGGGCATCATCTCGAGTTAACTCATTCAAAAACAAATTCGAATTTCCACAAATAGAGATAAAATTCCCAACTCTGGGCCAGACAACTATGGAGTCACGATCCCCAAGTGCCGAAAGCCACACATTAAGTCATTTCATTGCTCTATGCGCAAATTTATTGTTTTTTTTTGTTTTTTTGTTTTTTTTGTGTTTTTTTACACGTCTTTTTTTTATATATATTTTTTAAAATACTCATATTAAATTTAAAATGATCACCAAAACTATGCTATTTATTATGGGACCCCAAGAATTCAAATTAATACCCCACAATCCAACGGACGTGCATTGTGATTTTTTTTATAAAAATTGGATGAAAATGTAACAGTGAAAAATCACATTAGACAGCCACACTTTCCAAAATTTTATGCTCATGAACTTAAACATGAATTAAAATCAGAATCAAGGAATACAAAATTATTTAATATTCAGTTTTCAAGGTTTGCAATGTGTAATAACATGTTCAAGGTTAAGGAAAATTTTCATTCAATTAACATGCACATTTTATTGCTCTATGTGATTGATTTTTATTTTCACATCCCCCCAACATAATATAACACTGTCCCCAGTGTTTAAAGAAAATATAATTTAGAAGGGCTACATACAGAGAATAAGAGCATAGAACAATTTCACCTGATATTTGATGTTGAAGTTTGTGATGCTCTCATTTAATCCCTTGGTCTCCATGTCACTTGAAGAATCCTCACGGTAGTGTACGCTTGTACTCCTATGATTTCCTTGAAAATCCATCAAACTTGGAAGCCCCTGAATCTCAAAAACCAACATAGTTAGACACAATGGAAACCCCTTGAGGTTCCCTTTTCTAAAAAAAAACAACAATAAAATAAAAAAAAAAATAAAAAAAAATAAAGACAAAACATACTTGTTAATTTTGAAACTCCAACGATCGACACTCATAACAAGTAATAATTTTTTTTTAAAAAAAATTATGTATATATACAAAAATTTAAAATATAAGTATATATATATAGAAGATAGAATAAGGAAGCACCAAACACCGTAGTTCAGTGGTAGGCGTGCGCCCCTGTCTCCCTTCGGTCCCGGGTTCGAGTCCCGCGGCTTCGCCGGTCGTGAAGGGGTTTGACCCACGTCCTACGGCATGTCACTTTTTTTTTACAGTTTTTTTTTTGTTTTTTTTTGTTTTTTGTTTTTTAATAAAATAAAATAAAAACTTACAAACACCTATATTGTTGATACATTGTCTTCTTTTTAATTTCTGGGTAAGATAATACTCAGGGATCGCACCGCGTGACACGGATGAATACGGTGCTCCCCTTTCATACCCATCCATACTCATAAGAGAAGAACAGGTCAACAATATGAGGTAAAATTATATCAAATTGTTTTGCTAAAAAAATTGATTAAAACAATAAAGTGATTGTAAATTTAAAAAACATGGGTTGCCTCCCATTCAACGCTTTGTTTAACATCGTTAGCTCGACTTAAACCCCTTATTGATTAATTGTTGTTTTTTTTCCATCAAAGGTAGGTTCACTCAGGTCTTCATCAACTTCATGTTTTTGGAATGGTTCTATGAATTGTTTGACTCTATGACCATTAACTTTAAATATTTGACCATTGGTGGGATCTTGAATTTCAACAGCCCCATGGGGGTACACCTTATGCACTATGTATGGACCGGACCATCTAGACCTCAACTTTCCCGGGTGCAAATGAAGTTTAGAACTATACAAAAGCACAGGTTTCCCTGGTTCAATGTGTTTAGTTTTAAGATTCCTAGACTGGTAGGCTTGAACTCTAGCTTTATTGATCCTTGAATTTTCATAAGCCTCCATCCTAAGTTCCTCAAGCTCGTTTAGATCCAATTTCCTCTTTATTCCGGCCAAAGAAATGTCAAAGTTCATTTTTTTGATTGCCCAAAATGCCTTATGCTCAATCTCCACTGGCAAATGGCATGCTTTACCATAAACCAACCTATATGGGGATATTCCTAGGATAGTTTTAAATGCTGTTCGATATGCCCAAAGAGCATCTAAGAGTTTGCTCGACCAATCTTTCCTAGATGGATTAACAGTTTTCTCAAGAATTTGTTTGATTTCTCGATTGGCTAACTCAGCTTGACCATTGGTTTTTGGGTGGTAAGCATTGGACACTTTGTGAGAAATTCCATACTTCTCCATGAGCGATGAGAATGGGCGATTGCAGAAATGAGTTCCACGATCACTAATGATAGCCCTAGGAATCCCAAATCCAGAGAAGATGTTTTCTTTAAGGAATCTAATCATAGTTTGATGGTCATTGGATTTTGTAGGAATGGCCTCAACCCATTTTGAGACATAATCGACAGCCAAGAGAATGTAAAGATATCCCCTAGAGTTTGGGAAGGGACCCATGAAATCAATTCCCCAACAGTCAAAGATTTCAACCACTAATATTGGAGTGAGAGGCATTTGATTCCTTTTTGTGATGGACCCAACTTGTTGACACCTACGACAGCTTTGACAAAATGTGTAGGAGTCCCTTGAGAGGGTGGGCCAAAAGAGACCACATTGAAGAACCTTGGCAGAAGTTTTCTTAGAGGAAAAGTGACCTCCACAAGCCTCACTATGACAGAACATTAGGATGGACTCTTGTTCGGATTCTGGCACACACCTCCTAATGACTTGGTTAGGACAGAACTTATATAGGTATGGATCATCAAACACATAATGCTTGACATCAGAAAGAAATTTTCTTCTAGCTTGGGTCCCTAAGAATTTTGGACTGACCCCTGAAACTAAGAAGTTGGCTATGTCAGCATACCAAGGGCAATCACTCACAGAATAGAGGTTCTCATCGGGAAATGAATCAGACACAGAAAGGTGATGTGAGTTGTCTTTGAATTCCAACCTAGAGAGGTGATCAGCTACAACATTCTCAACACCTTTTTTATCCTTAATGGTTAAATCGAACTCTTGAAGAAGAAGGACCCACCTAATCAATCTAGCCTTGGCATCTTGTTTTTGGAAGAGATATTTTAGAGCTGAATGGTCGGTGAATACAATGATGGGTGATCCTAAGAGGTAGGACATGAATTTCTCTAAGGCAAACACAAAAGCAAGTAACTCCTTTTCAGTGGTGGTGTAATTGATTTGGGCATCATTTAAGGATTTGCTTGAATAAGAAATGACATATAGAGTTTTATCACACCGTTGTCCTAACACAGCTCCTACAGCAAAGTCACTGGCATCACACATGAGTTCGAAAGGAAGGTCCCAGTTTGAAGATTTCATAATGGGAGGAGAGGTGAGAGCGGATTTAAGGGTTGAAAATGAACCCTCACAGCTTTCTGTCCAAACAAATGGAGCATCCTTTACTAGGAGAGCACAAAGAGGGAGAGAGATTGAACTAAAGTCCTTAATGAATCTTCTATAGAAACCAGAATGTCCTAAGAAGGACCTCACTTCCTTAACAGTTCTGGGTGATGGAAGGTGATGAATGATGTCAACCTTTGCTTTATCAACTTCAATTCCCCTACCCGAGACTATATGGCCAAGGACTAACCCCTCTTTTACCATGAAATGGCATTTTTCCCAGTTTAGGACCAGATTCTTTTCTTCACATCTTGACAAAACTCTCTCCACATTCCTAAGACATCCCTCAAATGTATCCCCAAAGACAGAGAAGTCATCCATGAAGACCTCTAGAAAATCCCCTACCATATCTGAGAAGATTCCCATCATGCACCGCTGGAAGGTTCCAGGGGCATTGCATAACCCGAACGGCATGCGTTTGAAGGCAAAGGTGCCGAATGGACAGGTGAAGGTTGTCTTCCCTTGATCCTCCAAGGAGACCTCGATTTGATTGTACCCTGAGTACCCATCTAGGAAGCAATAGAATTGATGACCCGCCACTCGCTCGAGGACTTGATCAATAAAGGGCAAGGGAAAATGGTCCTTCTTGGTACAAGAGTTGAGCTTCCTATAGTCAATATAGACTCTCCAGCCACTACTCACCCTAGTTGGAAGAATTTCCCCATCCTTATTAGTGATCACAGTGATTCCAGCTTTCTTTGGGACAACTTGAATTGGGCTTACCCACTCACTCTCAGCTATGGGGTAGATGATACCAGCTTTCAAAAACTTGAGAAGTTATTTCCTTACCACATCCATAAGATTTGGATTGAGTCTCCTCTGAGGTTGACGACATGGTTTGGATTCAGATTCAAGAGTAATCCTATGAGTTCCAATAAGTGGGCTAATCCCAGGAATATCAGACAGGGTCCAACCAATGGCTTTCTTGTGTTTCCTAAGGACATCTAGAAGCATCCCCTCATGATTGGCTTCAAGAGAAGAAGATATGACTATAAGATGTGTTTGATTTTCCCCTAGGAAGGCATACTTGAGGGAAGTAGGAAGTTCCTTCAATTCAAGATCTGGTTGGTTCAGAATTTCAGCAGAAGATTGGGGCATTGGATCAAGATCAAATTTGTTTCCTAGATTTTCAGATTGAATTGATTCCCCATGTGTAGAAGTTTCAGCCACAAGATTGTATTGACCTGGGTTAGGGAAGGGAGTTTGAGTTGTCTCCATGAATGTGGTTTCCTGAAAGGTTTCACTGATTTTTGGTCCTAAGACATCATTATAGGAGCAATTTGAAAATGATTCGAGCCAAGGAGATAAACTTCCTTCATGTGAACAAAGGAAATCAATATCATCCTGACTTAAACATCCATCAAATATTTCTTGATGTTATATGGATTCATTTTCAATGCTTCCTAACATGTTTACTTCATGAATGTCCTCGTCATCTCCTATTTTTGAGCTTGCATTATAGATGTTCAAGTCTAGACTCATGTTCCCAAAGGTGATGGTCATGTTCCCATTTCGGACTCGGATAATAGAGTTGACTGTTGCAAGGAAAGGACGACCAAGAATGATTGGAGTTTGCTCCCTAGGACCTAAGCTTGGATGATTGTCAAGGACAATGAAGTCAGCAGGGTAGATGAAATTCTCAACTTTCACTAAAACATCCTTTAATATCCCCTTAGGAACCCGAACACTGCGATCAGCGAGTTGAAGAGTGACAGATGTGGGTTGGAGTTCTTTGAGCCCTAACTGACAATACATGGCATAAGGAATGAGGTTTACACTGGCACCTAGGTCACACAAGGCCTTGACAACTTTTTTCTCTCCTAGTTCAACATTGATGTAAGGGCAACCCGGGTCTTTCATCTTTGGAGGAATGGTCCCTTGAATGGTGGTACTCACATTAGCATCCAAAAGGACTTGGTTTTTATGTGAAAATTTCCTTTTAGAAGTGCACAAGTCCTTAAGGTATTTTGAGTAGGCTGGTATGGTTTGTATTTCATCGAGGAGTGGAATGTTCATCTTGACTTGAGAGAAGATTTCTCTCAAGGTTTCACTCAGTTCAGGCTTGGATTTCCCCCTCATGCGTTGAGGGAAGGGAGCAGGTTGTTTGAGTGTTTGGTGTGGTTGTGTTTCCATCTCATTCTCATTGGTTTTTTAGAATCTGTGGGTTGTTCTTCATCATTTTGAAGTGATGTTGAATCTTTTAATAGTTCTGAAATGGTTTGTTCAGGTTTTTCAATTGATTTCCCACTTCTTAAGACTGTCACTGCTTTCAATTGTTCATGATTTGATTGAGTGCAACTTGACTCTCCCCTTGTTGTTTGTTGTGGAATGGCTTGGGTAGGCATGGGTGCCTTCCCAGTTTTGATTTTTTGAAGTTCTTGTTTAAGGGAAGAGACTTCCGAGTTCATCCTTTCCATTTGTTTGCAAAGTTGTTCTAGTAGGCTTTGTGGAACAGTTTGGGTTGGTGCTTGAGAAGATTGGTTTATCCCTGGGGGATATTTTGAAGGTGGAATGGTTTGTTGAAAATGGACTGGTGGTTGTTGGTATTGGATAGGTTGGGTTTGAAACTGATTATGGGTTTGGTAGTTCTGTTGAGGGTAAGGATTTTGCCCTTGTGGTTGGCTATGTTGTTGGTTATCCTTCCATCGGAAGCCTGGGTGGTCATTGTACCTTGGATTGAAGGTGTTTTGGTATTGGGGCTTTTGAAAGTTTAGGGCATTGACTTCCGCTGGGGGTCCTCCTAGAAGAACATCCTTGATGGATGGAATGGTTGGGCAGTTGTCTGTTTTATGGTCATGTTTGTCACAAATTGTGCAAACAAGGTCTACATTTTGGATTTCATGGACTTTCCTAAGGTCTATCTTTTCAACCTTCCTAGAGAGTGCTGCGAGATTAGCCCTAAGGCTTTCCTCTTCTCTAAGTGTATGAATTCCAGTGGTTCTTTGTGGCTTTTCAGAATAAGGTGAAGTTCCCCAAGTTTGGTTTTGTTCAGCCAGACTTTCCAGATACTCGTAAGCATCATTTGGGGCCTTGTTTTTAAAAGTTCCATTACACATCATGTCAATGAATTGTTTATTACCCGGACCCAACCCTTCATAGAAAATTCTCACTTGTTCAGGTATGGAAAACCCATGGTGTGGAACCATGTTTAGGGTGTCTTTGAACCTCTCCCATGTTTCATAAAATGACTCTCCCTCTTTTTCAAAAAAGTTTTGGATGCTCTTTTTAAGTGCAATTGTTTTGTGATGAGGGAAGTATTTTTTGTAGAATTCTCTTTGTAGTTGGTCCCAAGAGTGGATTGATGCAGGTCTCAAGTTGTTTAGCCAATTTTTAGCTCGATCCTTTAGTGAAAAAGGAAATAGCCTCATCTTAGCGGATTCTAGTTGATGTGGGGGACACATGGTTTCAACAATGTCGTTGAACTCTTTGACATGAAGGTATGGCATTTCTGACTCCATCCCATGAAAGGTTGGAAGGTGGTTTAGGACATGGGGTTTGAATATGTAGTTGGTGTCTCCTATGGAATTGTGTCTAATGCATGAGGGGGCATTGGTCCAAGCTGGAGTGAGGTAGTCGTTCATGGTTTGATCAACTACATTCCCTAAGTTTGGAGCTTCTTGGTTTTGGTTTCCCATTTGATTCCCCCCAGGGTTTACAATTTGATTTTGTGGATGACCCTCCATTGGACTTGTTTCAAGTTCTGACTTTGGGGTTTCAAGAATATTTGGATCTGATTTAAACAATCCCTTAGGTACACTTGACTCCCCTATCCTAGGACTTTCCACCCTAACTAGTCTGTTTGAGAAATCTCGGGTGTAGGCGGACATGCGCCCAAAAAAAAAGCGAGAAAGGGACAAAATAAGAGATCTTGGGTGAGAGTAGAAGAATGGAGGTGAGGAAAGAAGGTTTTTTTGGATCTAAGGTACTTACTTGGTCCCCGGAAACGGCGCCAAAATTTGGTTCACGCCCAAATTTACCCAAGAGAAGAAGGGTAGAACGGTCCTTGTAGTGTAGCTTGGGTTGTCGATTCCACAGAGACCTAAGAAGATACCTAAGATACACAACCTAAGGGATGAATTTTTGGCTATGAAGTGGCAAACTTGGATTTGTTTTTAAGTGTTTTGGGAGAAGACTAATAAGCTTAGTTGAGTTCAATTTTAATGAAATGGGTTCATCTTAGGGTTACGCTTGGGTGGATTGAATGCATTTTATTTCTTTAGACAAATTTTTGGTTTTATTAATTCTTGATGAAAATATTCTTCAAAATAACACTACCTTCATCATTTTCTAGTTAGATACTAACTAAACTCAATTACTAGTCACCAACACACTTATAGAACCAGATTCATGATCTCTCCAAGGTATATGGTTAATTTAGTAATTGGAATTAGCCTTTTCAAACACAGTGAAGATGAGGAGTGAAAATAATTGAAGAATGGAAGTCTTGAATTATTTAACCAATTAACAACAATTCGTGCATTAAATATCAATCAATCCAGCCTTTGCATCTTCCTAAGATCAACCCATTAAAGGGTTATCCCTCCATTTATGATAGACTATCAATGGTGGGCGGAAGACGGCTTACAAGAATTGAATTGAAGAGATTAAAACCGCGGAAATAACGAGCACTCCTCCGTGTGTGTGAATGGAATTCACACCTATGTGTGAACTATATCACCAACACACAGAGTTATCACTGTGCTTTTGTGATTTTAGAGATTTAAGTATAGAAATTGGAAGAAGAGAAGAGAAGGAATTGGATTAAGAACTTAGAAATACAAAAAGAAACTTACATGGGGAAAATGAAAGCATTACAACGAAAATTGAGCATAATAACATTACATGAAAGAAGGTATGAGTTACTCCTCACCAACACTACCTTAAATAGGCAAATTTGGATCCTTAGGCCGAGCTCCAACAGTCCAAGTCATCCCAATCAATGAGGGTAGGCATAGGTGGTGGAAAGTAGGTGGAGAGGAGACTTCTCCACCCTTGACCCGAGATGGCATCCAGCTTGCATCCACTTGACAGATCTGCTTCAAAGTCCTTCTAGATGGCCGATTTGGAGTGGGCCATAGAAGACAAAAATAAATCCCCGGATGTCTTATAACCTCCTGTAAAATATCAGCCCAATTTAATTTGTGGTTCGGGAGATATGGAAGATTCATTGGGATGAAATTCTGGGCCGCAGATTATGGCCCAGATTCTGATCTTCCATTTGGGCTGCCTTGATCACCATTATGGAGACCGAATTAGCACTTTTTCCTGAATAATTATTTTTTCCCCTGTATGTCTTCTATCATCACAAGAAATTTGGGCTTCATTGGTCCAGTATTGTGGGACCCACATCCTCAACAGTGGGTTGATGTCCAATCTGCCTTCACCAGAATTGTCTCCTTTCATCACCAAATATCTTCATCATCCTTTATGAATCTTTCCTTGCTCCCTGAATGAGAAACATTTAAATTTGAAGTGAAGATACATTTAAAAAATATAATATTAAAACATGAATAATTACATTCAATAAAATCATATGAGTCATTGGGCCTAAATTGGTGTACATTAGGCATGAAGTGCACAATTGATGAGAGTGGATGTTTAAAATTAAAATGTACTAACTCAGGCCCATATGATCAAAAATGAACTTTTAATCCCAATAAAATTTAATTATAAAATGTGTTTTTATTGTCTAATCAATTACACAGAATTTAATTAGATATTTAATATATATAACCCATCACATGGAATGTATGAGTCAAATAACTGACACACGAAACACATGTTGATAAGGTTTAAGGAGTATAATAAATTAATTTTAAATTACATGTAATTAGGTAATATACATGTCATATACGATCCGGTTACACATCATGTATATTTCTTCATCGTCTCTCCATAGAACACACTTAGGGACTGAGTGTGTTAGCTTTCTGTGGACATCAATGGAGTACACAACATGTAATTATGCTACACATAATTTTCTCTTTGAGTTACATGGTTACCAGTCACATGTGCCATGTCAAACCCATGGATTGTCTTTGACTCACCAAGTAGTCCGGCTAATCATGGGCTAGGATGGAACGATCAACATGTGGTGTATTAAATAAAATTTCTCTAAATTAATTAGTGAGTATTCTGGTGCATTAAACACTGGTACAAGGCATGTGCCTATGAGATATATGCTGTGTAATATTTTTCTAACCATCCATGATCTTTGACACCCCAAACAAGTACTTTAAATGTTTCTCATTCAAAATTAATCCATTGATTGATTATATTTGTGAGAACAAAGAGGAAGGAGAGAAGAGAAGATCTCATTATCTAGATTAAAGTGTGATTAAAATAGAATAAAAAACTAATGATAAATGTGTAAATTAATCAATGATATTTAAATAATTATAATTTATTTTGTGGCCAATTTGATACCACTTGAAGGTTCTGAGCATAGCGGAAGCGCCTGTAAGGGCATTCCCAACTCATCTATTTTATCGTAATTAATGATTAATCTGAGATGTACATTGATGAATAATTCCATTACCAATGGAATCAAATCAAAGATTATTTAACATGAAAATGTCATAACAAAACACATGATCATCAGATAATGATTTATAATTAATTTAAGTTGTTAAAGAATTAATTTGAGATGAATTATTTCTTCATTAATGAGTTTGAAAACATCTCTATGACTTACTATTGTTGCGACATAGAAATCAAGTATAAATTCCATCTAGTAGTGATCTACATGTGTACCAAAATTCTCAGAGCATCACCATAAGAATCTTTAAGTGCTATCCTAGATGATCCAAATGCTTGCGTCATTCATCCTAGATCACCACTATAATCACTTCCAATAAGGATTATACTTGATCTCTATAAAATTGAGAGAGGTTATAAAGGATGATCACTCTCTAATATTGGGTACATTCTTAGAGAGGGGATCTCCAAGGTTTGAGAGAATTATCTTTGTTGTTGTGCACACCCAAAAAAGTGGCTAACATCTAGGTTGGAGATAATATAATTAGGTTTAAATAGTAATGGGTTTAGAAAATAATAATTACACATGCACCCTTATTATTTCATTAATTCCCAAGAACCCTATGTTTATAATAATAATACTAATACTAATAATATTATTTCTTGACATGGGAAAATCTTGAGAATTAATTAAATATTATTTCTCAAATAAATTGTTTAAATTTTATTTAAATAATATTTAATATATATTATTTATCATCGAACCTTTAATCCTAGTCCTCTATTCCTCTAAAATATTCACTTGGCCTTGAATAATGACTATTTATTTAATAAATTAATATTAATATTTTATTCACTAATAAATAAATAAATATTATATTCCAAAAAAATAAATATTTATTAAATATTTTTCTAACAAATATTATCTCAAATAACATGTGACTGAATATACGTGATCAAGTAAAAATAATAATTATTAAACCACGTATGAGAATAATATTTATTCAATATGTTAAATAACAAATAATATTTAATATTGAACTGAATTTCTTAATACCCTTAGTGTGTGACCCTCTAGGCCTGTTTCTTAGTGAAATTAGGTGGAGCCTCCAAAAGTCCAAGTTAAGTATCTAGAAACACGGAAAGACACCCATAGAAAAATAAGTTAATGTCACTACGATATACAACCTCATACAGATTCTTACAGTGTGATTTAGTTCCTTTATCATGATATCTCTAATCAAGCAGGTTGAATGCTAGTGTCATCATCCTATGTGCTCGATAACTCTCTATTTGAATTTCCAAAAATAAACCTACCCCTAAAACAATATGGACCTGAATTTAATTAGGATGGTTCATTCCCATCAATGATCTTGAGATATTAACTTCCATTAAAGAATGGAAGGGATAAATCATTTCTCACATTATTCATTAATGCAATATTACCTGTGACACACCAAATGTATCTTACTTTTCCGCTAACATATGTCATCATAGTTTTCATCAATAAATTAAATTACATGAAAAATAATATTCATTAAAAACAATCACAAATTCTTAGGATAAACACACAAGTCTGTAAATAAGACCATTCAAAGACACATATAAATGTGGATTTCCCAGTGGCGGGTCATGTTCTCATAATCTTCAACACTAGAAATTACCAAGAGTATACACAATGAGAAAGTTCCCCAAGGTCTTATGAGTCTCCATCTCTGATAGCCTATATCATTTATGTCTCGCAAAATAATATCATTCGAAAATAGAAGATATATTTAAGAATACTATCTTGGTACTTCTGGGTTCTCATAATTACAGGTAACTGTCAAGACCTTTTAGTTCAACAATTAATATTAGGAAATATCATATACTATGTCACACATAAGATTAACCATGATGTGATAATAAGTTTATTAATATTCAAAATAATGAATATATGTAATCATAATGTCTATAGGAGTTTGTTCCAGGGAACCAATCCCAACATGCATGTATATACTTATATTTGTATGTAATTATGTAAATGCATAAATGTAAATAAAGACAATAATATATCTATACATACATATATATATATATATGCACATATGGATGTTAATATTTATTTTTTATGTATTGATATCAATGTATATTTTTAAATGATTGCATTAATATATATGCATGTATTTATATATTCATGTAATTATATATATATTCATGTATGTTTTCGTACATGCACATGTATTCACATATAATAATATTTAGATGTACACATGTACATGTATTAAAATATACTTATAAATTTTAATATTTATATATACCTATATATAGTATGCATGTATTTATATATATAGTTATATTTGTATGTACTTATGTAATGTACACATACAAATAAATTATTTATTTATGTACATATTCATTATATATATATGTTTAATTAATACTTTTTAAATATATTTATCAATATATAGGCATAAAAAATTAACTTAGTATATGAAGCGTAAACAAAATAACACACAATAATTTTGCAGTTAAAATATGCATGTATATATGAAAAAATAAAAGTTTAAAATAACCTATCATTAATGGGTGTAAATTTTTTCGTTTTTCTATCACAATCCTATTATAGAATACCTATATAAATTTTAATATTTATGTGGATAAAATATACTATAAATAATTTATGTTAAAAAATATAAAATGAGGAGTAAAAAGATATAATACATATGGAGGAGTGGCCATGCATTAGAGTGATGTTATTTTGGTTTAGTATAAAAAATGGAAATTGAGAGAAAATTGTGGAGTGAGAGTCATTAGTATAAAAAAGTTTCTTCATAATGATTGTTTTTGTATTTTAACTTAGATTTTTAACTGACTTTGTTTCCACTGACATTTAAAGTGGGACTTTTGATGTTAGTTTTTATAAACCAATGTAAACATGTAAAATATTTTCCCTTTGATGTTTGTTTTTTTGGAAAACCAATCTTAAAATTCTGATTTCATAAGTTTTTTAACATCAATTTATGATAAAAACAGACGTGAAATGTATGTTTTAACGTAGTTTTTACAAAATAACTAACATCAAATGAAAATAAATACTTTTCACATCATTTTTAGTAAAAAATAACATAAAAACATGGAAACTATGATTACTAGATCATAGTTGGTTTCGTAATATTCAATTTCATTGGTCATGGAGAAAACTTATGGATCAAAAGTTATGGATCATTTCAAACAAAACATGAGAATCATGAACTGAAAATTATAGACACCAAAAGAAAAAAAACTTAAAGCTTCGTCCTAATTTCAATTCTTTTGGTGATTTCATTTGAATAAATATGTTGTTTGTCATTATTTCACTTCTTTTATGGGAAGAACTCATGAGACAATGAAAATAGTTATCGATGAGGAATTTTTCACTTCAGTTAATGAATCTCATATAGATGTTTTATCTTCATAACTTGATTGGAAGAAGTATTCATATTCATAAGGAAAATTATTAAGATGTTTAATGAGGAAGGAAAATAAAATAAAATAAATTAATTGATTAGAATAGATACTAGGTTCAAATCATTGATTAAAGATGTGTTGAAAATTTGGTTTGATTAAAGAGGTAAAAAATGTTGAAAGATAGATAATAAGGATTTATAAATTTTAAAGGATCCTGTGTATTTAAAATTTAAGCAAGATTTTAAAAATTGAAATGTGCATTGTGAATGAAATTGAAATACTGATCTCGTGTCTTCAAAATTTTACTTTTAACGTCAGGTAAATATATAACTAAAGTTAAAAACCATTTCATATTGGGGGTTTAAGGTCCTTTTTTTTAAAATAATGTTAAAGGATCACTACATCACTTTTCACATCATTTTTACAAAAACAACAACATAAAATGTAAAAAAAATACTTTTGATCTTGATTTTTACTCATAACTACATAAAAAGTAGAGAAGTATTTTTCATGTATAATTTTAGTAAAAATAGATCTTAAAACATGGAAAATATGATCAATATTTCATAGTCTGTTTCTTATTATTCTATTTGACTGGTCATAGAGCTCAAATAGACTTATGGATTAAAATTTATGGCCATTGAATGTTGCAATTCTCTAAGACTTCTCTCAGAGAATTCCAACTTCCAACATCCATGAATTTTGATATGTAAGTCCAGTTTTGCTCTATGAAAATTCAAATAGAAGATTAGTAAATGAACTAAAACTTGATAAATGTTTATGAAATACTATATTTTAAAAAATGGATATTAAAAGTGACTTTTAACGTCGATTCCTAAAAAAACAAATGCTAAATGTCTTTTTATTGAAGTCCATCTTCTGATGTCCATATTTTTTGATCCATAAGTCTGTTTTAGATCCATGAATAGTAAAATATAAGATTGATAAATGAAATACAACTTGGTATTTTTTTTGAAGTCATTTATTTTCAGTAACCAAAAGTATAAGTGACTTTTAACATCAATTAAAAAAAACCAACATTAAAAGTCTTCTTTGAGAAGTCCAACTTCCAAAATCCATTACTTTTGATCTGTAAGTCCATTTTATCTCCAAGATCAGTAAAATTTAATCTTGGGAAATTAAATACAATTTGGTAAACATTTTGTTCATCTTTTTTATTTAAAAATACATAAAAATGACTTTTAATGTTGGTTCTTGAAAAAAATCGAGGTTAAAAGTTCTCTATGAGGACTTTTAACGTTGGGTTTTTTGGTAACCGACGTTAAAATTCTTCCATGAAGACTTTTAACATATTTTTTTCTATAACGAATGTTGAAAGTGTGATTTTAAAATTGATTACTGAATAACCGACATTAAATGTCATCTTTGAGGACTTTTAACATTGGTCTTGAAGAACCGATGTTAAAACGCTGACCTTAAAAACTATTTTTATACCATTGAGTGTGAAATTTTGGTTTAGTGTAGCGAGATGCAGATAAATATATGTTTATTCCATAAATATAAGTTCACCCCAATGGGGATACCATGAAATGTGGTGGATAAATTCCTAAGATGCTCTCCCACTAACTTGCAGATACTGCTACATGTCACCATCCTTCCCCAAGAAATGCATTAATGATAAATATTAATTCAAGAATACACATAAAGGAAGTAAAAATGTACTCCTAAATGGAAATTGAAGCATAAAATAAAAAACTTATTTACTATTCCTCAAAAGGAAATCAATACAACCTTTATTTCCACCAAATTAGGGAAGCATGCAGTTTTCACCTGAGGTTTGGACATGTTTGTATTTACATTATTTATGATTAGACACCCTCCCATTCTCCACCAAAAAACACCAATAATATACCACATGTTATCCCTACCACAACACATGATGTTATCATCCCCTACAACATCAATTCTGACACCACTTCACATCTAGACTATGTTATAATCCCTCAATCGTCCAAATATTGTTTTTGTGATCAAATATGTCTTCTTCCCTCAACATGCCTCCCCTAAACGGTGTTTGGGATGCAATTCCTACATCCCCAACCTTCCTTGCCTATCTATTTCACCCATTTTCATTGCTGTCAGCAGTAACCACTATCTTTTTCAAGGGGATTTGGCATAGTTGGTGTGGTGGTTGGCCAAACGCACCACCAAACCATCTTTCAAAGGAGAAAAAACGGGTATTGGGATTCCTATAAAATTAAAAGGCCTTCTTTAGTTATAGCATCTCATTATCCCATGAGATTCTGCCATTTTAATGTTTTTTTAGTTATATTTTTTGAGGTAGTTTCCCCACATATTTAGGAGCTTCTCTCATCTCATAATTATTTCCACACCAAAGGGAAATAATTTTTAGTCCCAACAAGAGTTATAAAAGTAAGGTTTTATCCCAATGATGTTCACCTTTTTTAGGGTATCATAAATTTGATTATTCTCTCTGATTACGACCGTGATTAATATTTCACTTCATATTTTTTTGAGAAAATTAAATACACCATTGTGAAACAGAGAAGGTTCTGGACTGAAAACATGTCCAAATAGTGAAAAAAATTGATATTTAACATCTCAATGGGAATAATTTTCTATTGTGTAAATTGAATATGTAAGTGGTGTTACAAAAATTTAATTTCTTATTGGTGATTAGAGAATGATTTGTGGGTGTAATGGATGAGAAATGGAATGATATAGATGAGAATTCTATGATCAATATCCATTTTTTAAGTGGAAGGATTATTACAAATAATTGAATAGAAAAAATAGAAAAGGAAATTTGGGATACTATGATGAAGCTGTACAGGGCCAAGTCACTACTCAAAAAAAAACTTCTTGAAGGAAAAATTATACAAACTTTGAATGGTGAATTCATCATCAGTGACCGACCACATCAACACCATCAACACCCTATTCACTCAACTCATAATGTTTAGCTACAAAATTAGGGATACTAAACATGTAATGATTATACTCCAGATTTTGATAGATTCATATGATCAGCTTATCATCAACCTAAACAAAAATATCCTGACATATATATTTCTCTTAAACAACATTGCAAGTGTAGTTCTTAAAGAATAAAGTTGAAATAAGAACAAGGGGGATACATATAAAACTTTTTACTAAGCAAAGGATCTCTTAATAGAAAGATGAAGAATGATAGAGCATATTTATAGTGAAAGCCAAAATAATGAAAATTCCAAATTAAGGACTAAGAAGAAAAATGTCTCAAATTAAAATTGTGGTAAAAAAGGAACATCAAGAAGGAATATTGGAAAAAGAAGAGTAATGAAAATAACTCTAAAGGAAATGTAGTGAGTAATTATAGAAATAGAGATATATTAGTTAGTTATGTGACAAAGGATGCTGGAGATCGACAACATCTCTATAAGAACCCGGACCTTCTTTTCAGGTACGCCTTTCCTTTTTCTGGAGTTTTTAAGAAAAATGAAGATTCTGGAAATTTTGGAAGTACACGCCGTGTACTTTTTCCCAGCTCGAAGCCGTGTGCTGGCCGTGCCCGGGCCACACACACAGTGTGTAGGGGTGACGTGGAGGCCATTTTTCGAGGAGTACAGAAAGACCTAGTATACGCCGTGTACCCTCAAAGTACACGTCGTGTACTTTCTTTTTTTCACTAAAAGAACCGGGGTTGCGGCTTAACCCCCAAAACACCTTCTTCTCCAGATTTCATCCATCCGAGTGACCCGTACGACCAGATCTTTGACGACCTCCCTCATCTTTGTCCATTCTTTGATTTGAGCACGGTCGGTTGCGTTGGAATCACCTCGGTAATCTCTCCCTTTTGCTTGAGCCTCGTTTTCTGATTCTTCCTCTCGTGTGAGATATCCGAGGTTGAACGTTTTAGAAATTTTTGCAGATCTACTCCATTATAGGCCGATTCACAGGCTGAGGTTCGCGTATATCGATCTCCTAGGATCGAGGTGGGTGGTTTGTGCCTTTTCGTTGAAAGTCTTTGAGTATTTGTGCAATTTCCACCAATTTCCCTTGAACGAGGAAATTGTGTGTTTCCTGTTTTGCCCAGTTGTTTGCCTGATTTGCTTTATTACTTTAGTAGATATTATTACTTGTAGAATTTGGGTAATTTATACTGTGATTTTATGCTTTTCTATGCTTGTCTACCTGTTTTGGCGGTTGCCTGTTGCCATGCCTAGTTGTAAGTTGTTGGGACTGTTACTTGTTTTGCTGTTGAGCCTTGGACTGATAGCCAAGTAGTTCTTGAGGTTTAATTGGACGATACATGCACTCTATGCATGTTTGTTTTACATAGGGCTGAGAGAACCTAGTGTAGTGGACCACAGGGAGAATCGACGTAAGGGCTTCTTCAGAGTGTCCTTACTCTACGATGTGAGACCACAGGGGAAATTGACGATGAGTGCTTTCCCAGAGAGTCTGTAGTTCCTCGACATGGGCCACAGGGGGAATGAGACATTGAGTGCTTCCCCAGAGAGCCTTTAGTATGATACGAGACTATAGGGGGAATTGATGGTGAGTGCTTCCTTATAGAGTCTATTATAATCTTTACTTGGCTGAACCAGAGGGGTGAGACTGAGTGTGCCTCCCAGAGGGTTGCTAGTTCTTATAGGTTAAATCATAGGGGTTAGGCTGTGAGAGCTACCCAGAGGGTTACCTGTTTTCTTTTGTTGCTGACTGCTTACTTGTGTACTTATATTTTAGAACTGTAGTTAGTAGTTGTTGTGTGTTGTTCTGTTTTCTGCTTCCTGTACTTTTACTTGCCTTGTATTCATTGACTGTTAGGCACAGATCTTTGGGTGATTGCCTATTGGGATTGTATCTCACACCCTTTTTGGGACATGTTTTGGGCCCAAGAAGACTATGTTGCTGCAGGTATAGATAAGGGAAAGCGCCCTTCTACTTCAGGTACCTGATTTGCTGTAGAGCTGGAGAGCATGGGACCGGGCTTGGGCTCGCGATGCTGTTGGAGTTGCTGTTTAATTTTGGTTATTGGTTTTAGTTGTATTCATCATGTTGATTTTTTTACTGCTTTCCATAGATACTTGTATCGTACTGCATCATCATTTTATATCAGACTTTGCTTCTACTTTTGATACAGTTGTTGTATGCTGTTTACTACTTCCGCTACTGACTATGTTTTCTTCCGCTGCATACTTTTCCAAATGAGGGTATAGTTTCCCCACTGACTCACCAAGGCCCTCGCTGCTAGTCGGCAGCCTCTGGCGTTTGGGGAAATGCGCCTGAGGTCGTGTGGCGAACTGGGTATGGGGAACTAGTGGAGGGGCTCCGGATCCGTGTCGTTACAAAGTGGTATCATAGGAGTTCTTTTCTCTTGCTTTACTATTTGGAGACTTTATCCAAGGATAGGATGTATTCGGTACTTGGTATTAAGCTGTGCTTGGGAGTAGCTAACCCGTGTACAGGGAAAGACCATACTACCTCGTTAATTGCAGTTTCTGGTTTTGAAATTTTACAGTTGATATGATTTTACCTAGAGTGATTCACATGGTTTGTGTTGTTATTATTTTGATATTGCGGTTCTATTTTGTCGCAACCCAATGAGATGAGGGTATGCCATGTCATGCATCATATAGGCACTTGTAGAAATCACATGTCATGCTTTTTTCCATGCCATCTAGGGTGCATTAGCGATTTCATGCTGTTTTGATAGACTTTGTGTAGATTATGCATGCTGTTGTGATAGATGCTTGATAGAATCTCTGTTGTTTTCTCTTGTGCACGACTGTAGGAGATGCCAAGATTTTATTCCCGGGGAGTATGGGTCCTCACGAATTGGAATTTGGCACCTCTTTGCCTCTTTTCTGTGTTTTTGGGGGTTTTGTGCAGTTTCTGAGCTACTGCCCAGAAAAACCCAGAATACACGGCGTGTACTTTTTGGGCACACGCCGTGTATATTTCTGACCATGTCACTGACTGTGTGAGTAGAACACGGTGTCTTGAAAGTAACTTCTAGAACACGCCGTGTACGGGAGGTACATGCCGTGTAGTTCGGAGCCGTGTACCCGGCCGTGTCACAAGCAACACGGGTCGGGGAAGCTCGGGTAGGACACGTCGTGTTTTTCTAGGAACACGCCATATAGTCTTGTCTAGGTACCCGGCCATGTCACGAACAACACGGGTCGGTGTCACCTTATTTTTCACATGCCATGTTTGTTCGGAACACACCGTGTAGTCTTGCTCAGGTACCCGGCCGTGTCACGAACAACACGGAATGGTGTCACCTTTATCTATACACGCCGTGTTTGTTCGGAACACACCGTGTAAGGTTCAGCCATGTAGATGGCCGTGTGCTTAACAACACGGGCCGCCAAAGCCTTGTCTAATACACACCATGTTTTTACGGAACATGTCGTGTAGTCTCGGGTTAAGTCGGACCGTGTGAGTTATCCATGTAAAGAGACTCGGGCAGGGAAATGGTTTTCAGGTACACACTGTGTAATGTTTATACACGCCGTGTAGTTGTGTTTTGCAAACTCTTGAGTTTTCTTTCCCTGTTTCCATTTTTTAATCTTGTGTTTTCTATCCTTGTTTTCCTGATCTAAGGCGTGCTTTTGATCTTTCAGAGATATGCCTCCAAGATGTCCTCCGGTTGTACGCCTGTCGTCAGGCAGTGATCAGACGCTAGATATGGCTGATTAGGGACTTCCTGCTGATCCTCCAGTCGGACCAACCTTGGAACCGGATGTCATACCAGTTGTAGGAGCTAATGAGAAGTTCAGGGAAGGTTTCATGAGGATGATACAAGCCTTCCAGGGAGCGCCGCCTCCTGCCACGACTATGGCAGACTTGACGCGGGTCTTTCAGTAGCAGCATCCTCCCATGTTCACAGGGGAAGGAGGACTACAGGATGCAGAGTCATGGCTAGAAGCCATGCTGACTATCTTCGAGCATCTGGAGATGCCTCCAGAGAGGCGGGTCAAGCTTGCTACCTACATGCTCCGAGACTCCGCCAAGAGGTGGTGGGATGTGATCTCACAGGTGGGTCAGCAGCAGGCTATGGCTTGGGAGGAGTTCCAATGTGTGTTTTACTACTACTTCTACCTGGAGACCCTGAGGGCCGACCGAGCCTGAGAGTTCATGAGCCTGGAGCAGGGTACTCTTTCAGTTATGGAGTACTCCTCGCGTTTCACCGAGCTGCAGCGTTTCATGCCCCTCTGGGATGGGAGTGGGGTGTTCTTGGCAAGGAAGTTTGAGGATGGTCTCAGGCGGGAGATCTGATCACAGGTGAACATCTTCTAGTTGACTTCCATCACTTCCATCGTCAACCAGACATTGATTGTGGAGTGCAATTTGAGAGACTCCGGAGCAGCGAGCCAGGGCGGTTCTGCTTCCAGAGCTAGACTTCCTCCAGATGACAGCAGGAAGCGCCATAGGGAGTCTACGCGCGGTGATCCGAGGAAGCAGGATGCATCATCGGGTAGCGAGGTGATATGATACCAGTGTGGCTGGTCAGGGCACACGAGGCCGCAGTGCCAGAGAGACCCCGTGGAGTGCCGATCTTGTGGAAATATGGGTCACCTTCAGCATTTCTGCCAGGTCTTCTCACCAGCAGCTGGTGACCAGGGTTCTTCTATGACTCCTCGTTCAGGAGCAGCACCCCCAGTTTCTCACCAGTCAGGGAACTGGAGTTCTTCTGGCTGTTCGGGCCAAGGTGGAGGTTGAGGCTGTGGCGGTCAGCCACCAGTCCCTCAACACCAGTAGGGAGTTTCAGCTCAGAGTGGTCAGCCAGGGGCATAGGGCCGTGGTACAGGCCAGTGCTTTGCCGTGGAGCAGACCTATCAGGAGCCGGATCCCGACCCTTCTACAGTTAGAGGTACGATTTTAGTACCCTCAGTTTTATCTTCAGCCCTTTTCAATACTGGTTCTAAGCATAACTTTATCTCTGTTGCTATCGTGGAGAGCCTTGGGCTCTGCATCTTTTCTTCTGCCGACTCGTTGATGTTGGACACACCTTTGGGGACGGGGACATCTAGTGTGCGCCAGTGTAGAGAGTTCCCTCTCGAGGTTGCAGGGTATCATTTCTTATGGGATCTCTATGTCCTAGAGATGATAGGCTATGATGTCATCCTCAGGATGGACTGGTTAGTTCCCTTCCAGGCAGTCGTCGACTATTATCGCCGCAGGGGGAGCTTCGTTTCACCAGAGGGTAAGTCTTTTCTTTATAGAGGCGAGTGGGATGTTTAGGCGAGTCGGGCAGGACTCGAGCATCATGGGCTAGGGCGGGTGATAGCCCAGATTTCTAGTTTTTATCTATACGACCTGGGGACTCTGTAGTTAGACATTCCTTCAGTGGTGGATCGTTTCAGGGATGTCTTTCCAGAGGACTTTTCGGGTTTTCCTCCTGAGCGTGAGGTAGACTTATCTATTGAGCTCGTTCCAGAAGTAGCATCGGTGTCCATTCCTCCTTATAGGATGGACACACCTGAGTTGCAGGAGATCAAGAAGCAGTTGGAGGAGTTTCAGGAAAAGGGTTTCATCCAACCCAGTACTTCTCCTTGGGGTTTGCCTGTCCTGTTTGCAAAGAAGGTAGATGGTACCCTTCAGATTTGTGTGGATTATCGAAAGATGAACCAGTTGATGGTCAAGAACCGATATCCTTTTCTGAGGATCGATGACTTTTTTGATCAGCTTCGAGGATTCTGGGTGTTCTCGAAGATCGACTTGAGATCCGGTTATCATTAGTTGCGCATTAGACCATCAGATATACATCTGACAGCCTTTAGGAGCAGGTATGGTCTATACGAGTATACAGTTATGCCATTCGGTCTCACGAACGCACCAGCAGTTTTCATGGCACTGATGAACCGAGTGTTCCATCCTTACTTGGACTCCTTCATCGTGGTCTTCGTGGACGATATCTTGGTGTACTCTCACACTCGGCACGACCATGCCACACATCTTGAGATCATTCTGAGTACACTGAGAGAGCATCGACTTTATGCCAAACTCTCGAAGTGCCACTTCTAGATGGATCAGATTCACTTCTTGGGTCACGTCATCTCAGAGGAAGGAGTATCAGTGGACCCAGAGAAAGTGAGAGCTGTAGTTTCTTGGGAGCATCCGAAGAACGTCTTTGAGGTATGGAGTTTCCTAGGGCTGGATGGTTACTACAGACGCATCATTCAAAACTTTTCTCATCTAGAAGCACCCTTGATAGGTCTGACCAAGAAGGGGGTGAAGTTCTTATGGTCAGAATCTTGTGAGTCCAGCTTCCAGGAGATGAAAGGGAGGTTGACATCAGCACCGATACTATTCTTGCCAGAGACAGGAAAGAGCTACACTGTTTACTGTGATGTTTCAGGTATCGGGATGGGAGCTGTGCTTATGCAGGGAGATGGAGTCGTTGCCTATGGGTCTCGGCAGTTGAGGCCACATGAGAGGAATTACCCTATGCATGATCTAGAGTTGGCAGCTATTGTTCATGCCTTATGCTGTTTGAGGAACTACCTTTTGGGAGAGCACTTTGTGGTTTTCACCGACCACAAGAGTCTCAAGAACATCTTCACCCAGCGTGATCTGAATCTGAGACAGTATAGGTGAATCGAGTACCTTCAGTCTTTCGACTTCGAGCTCACCTATATGCCGGGTAAGGGCAACGTAGTGGCAGATGCGTTGAGAATAAGAACTCAGATTCAGGTAGTTCAGGAGGCTAGTAGTGAGTGACAACTTATGGCTATGTTCTCTGAGATGCATCTGAAGGTGCACGATAGGCAGGGACATACTTTCCTTTCATATGTAGCTGTTACCTCTACTCTTCTTGATCGGGTACGGATGAGGCAGCTATCAGACTCAGAAGGCTTAGTCCTCCGGGAAAGTGTGTCAGAAGAGGACCCTCTTCCTGGATGTACAGTGGGTGAGGATGAGATCTTGCATTTCCAGGGAAACGTATGGGTGCCAGAAGACATACGTGAGGAGATGATGTGGGATTTTCATTCCTCTGTTTGGGCAGTTCATCCTGGCATCACCAAGATGTATAGGGATCTTCATCGCTAGTACTGGTGGCCAGGTATGAAGAAAGATGTGGCTGGTTTCATCTTATGGTGTTCTACTTGTCAGTAGGTGAAGGCAGAGCATCAGCGACCAGCAGACGTTTTGCAGTAGTTACCCATTTCGGAGTGGAAGTGGAACGATGTTCCGATGGACTTTATGACCGGTTTGTCGAGGTCACCTCGAGAGAACGATGCTGTTTGGGTTGTCATCGACAGGCTTACGAAGGTTGTTCACTTCTTGCCAATCAAGGAGACCTTTAGTGTCGATGATCTGGGCCGACTTTACATCAGAGAGATCATTCGTCTGCATGGAGTTCCACACTCCATTGTTTCAGACAGGGATGCACGCTTTACTTCTCGGCTCTGGTAGGGACTTCAGAAGGCCTTGGGTACACAGGTACTTTTGAGTACATCATACCGTCCCCAGACTGATGGCCAGTCCGAGCGCACAATCCAGGTGCTTGAGAATATGCTCTAAGCTTTCATTCTAGACTTTGGCGGTTCTTGGGAGAAGCATATTCCTATGGTAGAGTTCGCCTACAACAACAGTTTTTAGGCGACCATTCAGATGGCACCTTACGAGGCTTTGTACGGTAGGCCATTCCGGTCACCCTTATGCTAGCTGGAGGTAGGAGAGTCAGCTTTGCTGGGACCTCGTCTTGTTCAAGAGACTTCAGAGCAGATAGAGTTGATTCAGAAGAGGATGACTATAGCATAGTCTCGGCAGAAGTCTTATGTTGATCAGTGGAGACGACCTCTTGAGTTCGAGGTCAGGGATTAGGTTTTCCTGCGTGTCGCACTGAGGTTGGGACACAAAAGGTTTCAGAGACAGGGTAATCTTTCACCGCGATACGTCGGGCTGTTTGAGGTGTTGGAGAGAGTTGGGCCGGTTGCCTATCAGTTGTAGTTACCTCAGAGGTACTGGGATATGCATGACATTTTCCACGTCTCTCAGCTCCAATGTTACTTTTCAGACCCGTCTCATGTCTTTCAACCTGAGGAAGTTGAGCTCGAAGTGAATGCATCGTTTTAGGAGCATCCCATCCGGATTGTCGATCGCAGTACGAAGATTCTCCGCGGGCGGTCTGTTCCCTTAGTACGGGTGCTATGGAAGCACGGGTGAGTACAGGATGGGACCTAGGAGAGGGAGACCGATGTACGATCGTAGTGGCCGGAGCTGTTCGAGGTCTCTTCTTCTCCGCCTCATTAGGGAAATTCGGGGACGAATTTCTTTAAGGGGGGAAGTTCGTAAGAACCCAGACCTTCTTTTCAGGTACGCCTTTCCTTTTTCTAGAGTTTTTAAGAAAAATTAAGATTTTGGAAATTTTGGAAGTACACACCGTGTACTTTCTGAGTACGCGCCGCGTACCTTTTCCGGGCTCAAAGCCGTGTGCTGGCCGTGCCCGGGCCACACACACGATGTGTAGGGGTGACGTAGAGGCCGTTTTTAGCGGAGTACGGAAAGACCTAGTACACGCCATGTACCCTCAAAGTACACGCCGTGTACTTTCTTTTTTTCACTAAAAGAACCGGGGTCACAACTTAACCCCAAAAAAACCTTCTTCTCCAGATTTCATCCGTCCGAGCGACCTGTACGGCCGGATCTTCGATGACCTCCCGCATCTTCGTCCGTTCTCCGATTCGAGCATGGTCGATTGTGTTGGAATCGCCTCAGTAATATCTCCCTTTTGCTTGAGCCTCGTTTTCTGATTCTTCATCTCATGTGAGATATCCGAGGTTGAATGTTTTAGACATTTTTACAGATGACGATTCACGAGCCGAGGTTCGCGTATATCAATCTACTAGGATCGAGGTGGGTGGTTTGTGCCTTTCTGTAGAAAGTTTTTGAGTATTTGTGCAGTTTCCACCAATTTCTCTTGAACAGGGAAATTGCGTGTTTCCTGTTTTGCCCAGTTGTTTTCCTGCTTTTCTTTATTTCTTTATTAGAGGTTATTGCTTGTAGAATTTGGGTAATTTATACTGTGACCTTATGCTTTGCTATGCTTGTTTGCCTGTTTTGGCGGTTGACTGTTTCCATGCCTAGTTGTAAGTTGTTGGGACTGTTGCTTGTTTTGCTGTTGAGCCTTAGACTGATAGCCATGTAGTTCTTGAGGTTTACTTGGACGATACACGCACGCTATGCATGTTTGTTTTACATAGGGCTGAGATAACCTAGTGTTGTGGACCACAGGGAAATCGACGTAAGGGATTCTCCAGAGTGTCCTTACTCTACGATGCGAGACCACATGGGTAATTGACGATGAGTGATTTCCCAGAGAGTCTGTAGTTCCTCGACGTGGGCCACAGGGGGAACGAGACATTGAGTGCTTCCCTAGAGAGCCTTTAGTACGATACGAGACTATAGGGGGAATTGACGGTGAGTGCTTCCTCAGAGAGTCTATTATAATCTTTACTTGGCTGAACTAGAGGGGTGAGACTGAGTGTGCCTCCCAGAGGGTTGCTAGTTCTTATTGGTTCAACCATAGGGTTTAGGCTGTGAGAGCTACCCAGAGGGTTACCTATTTTCTTTTGTTGCTGACTGCTTACTTGTGTACTTATATTTTAGAACCGTGGTTTGTAGTTGTTGTGTGCTGTTCTATTTACTGCTTCCTGTACTTTTACTTGCCTTGTATTCATTGACTATTAGGCACAAATCTTTGGGTGATTTCCTACTAAGATTGTATCTCACACCCTGTTTGGGCCATGTTTTTGGGCCCAAGAAGACTATGTTGCTGCAGGTATAGATAAAGGCAAGTGCCCTTCTACTTCAAGTACCTGATTTGCTGTGGAGTTAGAGAGCATGGGACTGGGCTTGGGCTTGCGATGCTGTTGGAGTTTCTGTTTACTTTTGGTTATTGGTTTCAGTTGTATTCAACATGTTGATTTGTTTACTGCTTTCCATAGATACTTGTATCGTACTGCATCATCATTTTATATCAGACTTTGCTTCTACCTTTGATACAGTTGTTGTATGTTGTTTACTGCTTCCGCTATTGAATATGTTTTCTTCCACAACATACTTTTCCAAATGAGGGTATAGTTTCCCCACTGACTCACCAAGGCCCTCACTGCTAGTCGGCAGCCTCTGGCGTTTGGAGAAATGCACCTGAGGTTGTGTGGCGAACCGGGTACGGGGCACCAGTGGAGGGGCTCTAGATCCGGGTCGTTACAATCTAAACGACTCAAGGATAATCAACATGGGAGAAGCATCTCACATGATGTATTTAAGGGAATAGTTTTATCAGTGTGAATATATCTCGAAAGGACTTGTGTACATGGCGAATGATCACACCTTGAATATTGTTGGATTCTGTTCCATCAAAACAATTACGCAAGATGGTATTGTTTGAACTATCCAAGGATCATTCCATTTTAAGGACCTGAAGAAGAACATATTATATTTGGGGAAGTTTAAAAATATTAGATACAATAATCACATTGAGAAAGAAGCAATGAAGATTTTTAATGGAACACTTATGGTGATAATAGTGGAGAATATCTCAATGAACTTGTACATGATTATGAGTGAAATGTACAAGGAGTTGAATATAGTTATCACATCAACTACCTTGATGGAAGTGTTGATGACTTCATAGAATTAGAATCTTGACCATATTTATGAACAAGGCCTGAAGATTATTACTTATCATAAGTTTTTTACTAGGCTTACAAAGTAATCCATTCCATTTTTGAGTATTTGTTTTTAGGAAAGAAACTTAAATTGAAGTTTGGGACATTAATGAAGAGGATCAAGGTGATCTAAGAATCAATCCATTATGATGTTTGGAAAGCACCAGTTATATCTCTAGGATGAGCAAGGTACTTTTTATCATTCATTGATGATTATTCTAAGAGATTTTTTTCATACCCAATCAAGAGGAAAGTATATGTATTTGATGTTTTCAAAATATTAAAATATTTGAAGGAGATTGAATCAGGAAAGTGTTGGTTGGAGTAGAATGTATTGAGGGAATGTGATTAATTTCCTTTTAAAAATAAAAATAATAATAGAAAATAGAAATTCTAAATAAACCAATTTCGATATGAAAAATAGATAAATAGATAAATTCAATTCATATTAAAAAGTTAACGTCAAATTTAATTAAGCGAGTAAGAATAACAAATAATAGACATATCAAATTTATGAAATTTATACATATTAGGATAAGATGATGCAAATAGTAAAATAAACGATACATTGAACATAAATTGATAAGTATTTCAACAATAGAACATGAGGTGACCCTACACATCCACCCATCGAATTGATAGACATGTCTCATTAGACCCTTGATTTAATAGTGATAAAAAATCCAACTTACCTTTCTTTTTAACATAGATAGTAGGAAACCATCTTCCCTTGTTTTTTGATAGATATAGCTAGAAACTAACTTCCCTTTCTTTTTGATGGAGATAGAAAGAAAACAAAGGTAGATGGTGGGATGAGAATATAAGATTTAAATAATATAAATCCATTACAATTCATCTATATTATCTCTCTATAAGTATAAAAACAATTTAGAAGAGAGAGATTAAGAGAAAGGTGAGATTCTTTGAGATTTGGAAATGAAGGTTGACTCTTTAAGAGGAGGGATTGGAGAATTCTAGCAATTCAGCATCTCGATTCAATGGAGGAGTTGTTTCAAAAGTTTAGTGATTCATTAAATTAAGATCCATGCCTCCATTTTCCTCTATTTGTAACCTCCTATGGTGTTGAGGTCATCCAAAGTCGAGATAATCCATAAATATCCAAGTCAATCCATTTAATATCATAATAAATGCAAGTTGTAATGTTTTGTAATGACACCACCAGATACCCAGTAACCTTTAATAGGTAGCCGGTGGACTACCTGGAGCTCAATACTACTAGAAATCCTCCATTGGCTGGCCAGTGGAATCCTACAAGATGACATGATTCTTTTGATACCACCAGCTACCTAGTTGCACTACACTGACAAGCCAGTGCTACATGTTGAATGCTCCTTCAAATTGTTCTTCCTCCACATTTTTCAAAGGTCTTATAATGATCTTAAAACTTTATTCCATAACTTCAAAAAGTCTATTAAGACTTAAAAAACACCTCCAAATCTTCTTCAAATTCTTTAATTAATTTATCAAAGATACTTCAACGACTATTAAAAAGAAATTGAAATCACTTATAAGAATTTTTAAAAAATATAGATGAGTGTTTGTGATCATGAAACTACCATGAGAGAGAGATAGGTACAACTAAAATAAGATCTTGTGTTTGAGTAGTGAAAATGATGGAGAATATATAAGCTAAGAGTTTGATACTTTTTTTCAATAAGAATGCACCAAGAGACAATTCATAGTGGTGTAAAATCCTCAACAAAATAGAGTGGTAGAGTGGATGAAAATAACCTATTGGATAAAACAAGGTAAATGCTGAATATTGTAGAAGTCACCAAGAAATTCTAGGAAAAAGTAGTGAATAACACATGTCATGTGATCAACTAATCTCCTTCAATGATGATTGATTTGAAAACACTGATATAGATGTGGGATGGTAAACCGAATTATCATTCTCTGTTACATACTTTTGGAAATCATGTATATGCACCGTTTGATGACTAGGAAAGATCAATGTTGGATTTGAGATCAAGAAAATGTATCTTATTGGGATACGCTAATGGTGTGAAGGGGTATAATTTTTGGGACCCCACTACCCAAAAAATTATCATCAGAAGGGAAACCATTTCTACAGAAGACAAGGTGAAAATGATGATTGATGGAGACATTGAGAATGAGAATATAAAAACTAAAATAGTCAAGGCAGAGGAAAAATACAATGAAGAATCAATTTCATATAAGTAATTAACAAGGCATGATGATTAATTACCAGTTGAGTTTGGACTATGATAGTCAACTTGGTAGAAAAAACACTATATTCTTTTATGGAGGAAACCTAGAGTCCAGATGCATCATAATGGATGACAACAATGCAAGATGAAATTTAAGGATTTCATAAGAACAAGACCTGTGATCTTGTTCCATTACCTCATATAAAGAATGCTATCGACAAAAAATGGGTCTTTAAGTCCAAGAGGGATAAAAGGACTAGGTGTAAGGATATCACATGAGAATGGAGGTCAAAGGATACACTCAGAAGAAAGGTATTGATTTCAATGAAATATTTTATCATATTTTTAGACTAAAGAATATTCAGATAGTTTTGTTGATAAATTCTATATACAGTTTACATATAGAGAAGATAGATGTGAAAATAGATTTTCTCCATGATGACCTTGATATAGAAATTTATATGCTCTGATCAAAATTTTTTTTAGAAGAAGGAAAAGAGAACTTGCTTTATAGATTGAAGAAATAGTTGTATGGTCTCAAGAAGGATCTAAGGTGTTGGTTCAAGAGATTTGATTCTAATATCACAATCATTGGATACAATAGACTTTATTATGATCCCAATGTATATTTCAGGGGTTCAGATGATAATGGTTTTTATCATTTTTCTATTATATGTGGATGACATGTTGGTTTCTAACCCCAACAATGACCTGAGAAAAGAGAGAAATGAATAGTTGGATAGAAAATTTATATAAAGGAATTGGGACTAACAAACAAGATTCTTAGGATGAAAATTTAATGAGATATAAATAATGGGAATATTTTGATAACACAGAAGAATTACTCGAGGAAAGTCTCAAAATGATTGAACATGTATTATTGTAAAATAATCTATACCCCTTTTCCTATTAATTTCAAGTTACCCTATAGTATGTGTCTTATAAGCAAAAAAAAGAGGATGGATATGTCTTGAGTACCATATGCATTAATATTAGGGAGTTTGATGTTTACTATGCTCTATACTAGGCTAGAAATTACACATGAAATGGGAGCAGTTAGTCGGTACATGAAAAATCTAGGATGGGAGAATTGGAACACAATGAAGATGATCCTAAGTTACATCAAAGTGACCTTAGATGTTTCATTATTTTATAGAGTACCATACTTTACTATTACAGGCTATGCTGGTTTAGAATTTATAAGAGATTTTGATATGATAAATCCACTACTGGTTATGTGTTTAATCTTGTAGGACGATCTGTGAGGTGGATTTAAAAGTTTTAGTTAGTTATGGATTTATCTATGATTGAGCCAGAGTACATGAAAGCTATACAATATTGAAAAGATTAAATTTGGAGGATAAGGTTATGAGAGTATCTCAAGAAAAAATAAGATCATATTACATTATATTGTGATAATTAGAGTGCCTTTTACATAGTAAGGAATCCAAATTATTATTCTAAGAAGAAAAACATTGGGGTATAATATCATTTTGTTTGAGATGTGGTGGAGAAAGGAAGTGTGGATATGTAGAAAATTCATACTAAAGATAATATATAAGATTTCTTGATGAAGGTGATTTAATATGATAAGTTTAGATGGTGTAGATCCTTGAGAGTTCTCAGAGAGACATGAGAAGCATGTTTGGGAGATATAAAGGATGTATGGAGATGTGATTGGTTCTCAATAAATCTCTAAGTTGGAGATATGTCAACAGAAACCCTCCACTTTTTCAAGGGGTGTGGGCATGGTGGGTGTGGTGGGTATCCAACCCCACCACCAACCCATCTTGAAGATGAGTTAACAAGGGGCCTAGGATACCTATAAAAGATAAAGGCCTCATTGAGTTCGAGTATCTCATCATCCCAAGAGCTTCTCCCATTTGAGTGTTTTGTTGAATGGTATTTTGTGAGATAGTTTCCCCACATATTCAAGAGAGATATTACAAATATTCTCATTTTAATTGTGAGTGACTATATACCCACTTATTAGTATAGTGATCTTTCTATTTTTTGTAGATTTTTACCCCTTTCATTTTGGTGGGTTTTTCATTTTACATTTGGTGTCCATTTATTTCCACATTTTTACCTTTTTTATCTTGTAAATATCACTAAAATTAAAGTGAAAATCATTTTAAATCCTAATAGTTTCTTCTCCTTCCACCCCTGGCCCTCCATCACTGATTTGGAGGAGGTAGGGATTAGAGACATCTATATAATTTTTATTTTTTGATTTATATTATATTATTATTTTTAAACATGTTCCATCCACTTTTATAAGTTATACCAAACAAGAAAATGGAAGAAAAATTCCACTGATGTCATCCTTTCACCCCTGACCTTCCTCACTTAGTTGTTTTTCCCATTTTCATTGACTCACATTACACTAATATTAAAGAATCCACTATGTACAATGGTGGACTTTGTCAAATTTAAAATAAATATTTGATAAATGGATGGTCTTTATCATCCCTAAGAAAAGAACTGATAATGAATACTTTTAGTAGTGGTAAAAAGACCACTAATAAAAATAAATCATTATTAGGGATTTCTTTAGCATTGGTAAAATATAACATTTATTGACAATTTTTTGTCCATGATAAAGAGTACCTTTTATCAGTGCTTTTTATTATTGATAAAGGTGAACATCCATAATAATTTTTTATATAAATATTTATATATAATTAATATGATATATA
Source organism: Viscum album (assembly GCA_963277665.1). Classification (NCBI taxonomy): domain Eukaryota; kingdom Viridiplantae; phylum Streptophyta; class Magnoliopsida; order Santalales; family Viscaceae; genus Viscum; species Viscum album. The sequence goes on from OY728133.1 coordinate 1,681,128,397, forward strand.
TATATAATATAAATAAAATATATATATATATTTAATAGTCTATTCTTTTACATATATATTAAAAAATATCATATGATTGACAATTTGATATTTTATATTCTAAATAGTAGACTTTTTAACTACATTGAGAGGAAACCCTTACATGGTCCGAAGGCCCCAGATTACATTACTCGAAGGTCTAGCGATACAGTGGTTAATACATACCCAAATCCCAAAGCCCAATACCCTACACTAGCACAACCTCTCATATCTTCCTTCATTCGCCTACTCTAGCTTTGATGTCCTGAATTTCATGTCGATGGCCTGTCATCACTTCCTCTCTAATTAGGGTCTTTAATAAATGTGTCCTAGTTGCTCTATGAATGAACCCCTACATCCAACTGATCACCATATACCACTTTTCACCTTCATGACCACCACCAATTAGAAAATACACCATTAAAAATCCCTATGGATCACTATTGATGGGCTATAGGCCCTATGAACTATAGGCCTTTGATTGTCTGAAGGCTTCATGGCCTGAAGGCCCAATTTCATGGCCCAAAATCCCATTATAGGTGAATAATTCCACTTATATAGTACTTCTATAGTACCTACTGTTGTACTTCTACAATATCCACTACAATAGCATGGGAATTATCCCCATGTCTGGTTTCAAACCCAGGTCTCTTGATGCAAGATTATAGGTGTTTACCACTCAACTACACCCCCAATTGCATAAAATATCACATGGACTAAATAAATAAATAAATAAATAAATAAATAAATAAATAAATAAATAAATATATTAAATAAACCTCATATTTAAATTTATTATATATTTTTATATATATTAATTTCATTTTTAACACACACACACAAATATATTACTATATATGTGTGTTGCATATATATACAGAGATTAAGATATAAATATACATATAAGATATGTATTTTAAAATTTGATTCATTTTGAAATAAAAAACTATTAACAATATTATTTTCATAATTTATATATAAAAAATTATCAAATTTATAATCAACAAAAACATTTAATAATTTATTTAAATGCATGTGTATATATATATGTAATATATTACAATTTTATTCAAATAATATAAATATATTAACTTAAAACATTTTGGTTAAGTATATTTATGTATAATATATGTAAATAAATATAAGTATATATTAATATAATTAGTGGGGTTGTGATGAAATCCATAATATTGCTTGAAAATCTTATAGTGTGTATGTGAATGTTTGTGTATGTGTGTCTATATATATATTAATATTGTGTATGTGTATATGCACACATTTACATGACTGATACAAGCCACCCTTCATCATTATTTTATTATCATCGATACACTTTTTTAGTGGTTTTTTTAGTGTTACATGTTTATTGGCACCATGAATAATTTAATATATATACCTAATAATATATTTATAAAAATTATTTATATCAAAAACTATATGTATATATGTATATATTCATATAAATATAGTATTTAAAATAGGTTTATCTAGGAGTCAAATACCCCTAAAAATTTATTAAAATAATGAAAAAGAGTACTAGGGATGAAAAGAAAAGGGTCATATATGAAAAACTACCCTTGACCAAACAAAATTACAAAGTAAATTTAATTATCATAATATAGAAGCATTTTCCCAAGTTCATGATCATCATATGAGAATAAAAATTAAAAATAATGTCTTGGTTATTGGTGACCACTATCCTTGGAAAATGAGAGTAATATTTCCTCATTATAGTCATCACAAACAACACCAAGACCTTCCTAGAGAAGAGGTCAACATATATGAATGCAAACAAATGCTTTACAAAAAACCATGAATGAGATCAGAGGCTCATATTATAATAATCCCCCATACCCCCTTCCACATGGACATCTTCCTCATCTCCAAGTTTTAAACTTTTTCCAGAGATTCACATTGTCATTAGAATCTGCCTCCTTGAAAGACACAACATCAACCAAATTCTTCACTCCCTTGTTCTCAAGACCACTTATAGATTGAATGTCTGCCTCCATGGAGCTAACACCCATAAGATTATCCTATTTAGTGTTATTAGATTCAATAAACTCAAAGGAGTTGTGTATATAAACCATACTTATCACCTATGAGGGTGAACCCATACTTTCCTTCCCAGATTTGATATCAGAACCAACTATCTCAACCAGTAATCCCTTACCTACATCCAATTTGGGAGAAGCATCCCCTAGAGTCAATGGAGCCTTATTAATTGGAGGATCATCCACCAAAAAAATTTAAGCCTTCATTCCACTAGTAATTTTAATAGGATTTATATATATTCCTTGTTTCCCTTTTCTTATGTCCATATTCACTTAATATTATCCATAAAAATCAAATTGAGACCCTTTTCCATGGTTGGAAATAATCAAGTTATCATTTCTAGTGGAATGAGAGACATTCCTAGACTTAAATCTCATTGGATATTCAACATCCAGTTTTTTTATTTCCTTTGCAAGCATTAGAGGCCATTAAATTCTACTACCACGACTTTTAGTCAATGAGTTATTGTGAAAAAAATTCACAATTAGATTGATCATCAAATAGTTAAACACTAAGGTCTTCAACCCCAATATTGGTGAGGGAATCCTTCCATGTAACCCTTGTATGGGGATCTATCCCCTCATCCACTATGTTATCCCATGTACTATAACTCTTACCATACACATCCAAGCATCCTGAGAAGTCCCTATATCACCATGTTCCACTACTACCACAACCCCCTAAGTGGTTGAGTCCTCTGTAACCTCACAAACTAATTCCACAGGACCAGTTCCAGCATTCCTCAACACCTTATCATTGGCCTGAATCTTATTAGAACCTAATACATCATTAGGATCAATAAAAACTCCTAAATTATCATCACAAATAAAAAAAATAGGACCATGTTGATTCTGATCACTATACCTATCAGAAATAATAGGCATGTCAGTCATATAACCAAGTAATTCATTAACTGTAGCCTCAAACTCATTCATAATAAAAGAAACTTGCACACTTACAATAGCCACAATATCACTATAATAATTTTGAATTCTTCTTCAATATGTCACTACAACATGATCCTTCAAGTAGTATATAGAGCACTTATGATCCTTTATATAGTCAGTCTTAGAGTACCCAACAATACTACATGCAGAGAAACAAGAAGGAAGTTTCTCATAAACAATTTTCAAGATCATATCCTCATTGTAAGTTGTAAGATCTTAGGTTTTCCTATGAGTTATAGATCTTTTTAATTTTATTTTAATTGTTTTTTTTGGAATTTTTTAAATTCTTAATGAGGTCATGGGAGTTTTGGGGGTGTCCGGGGCTTGTTTGGAGCTTAGAGGCTTGGTTTTTGGAAAAGGAAGCTAGGCTACACGGTTAGTAGAATTGTTTTTCCCCAGGATACATAGCTGAGGAAAAATATTTGGGGAATTTTTAAAGGAAGCAGGATGATGCACAGTTTAAGGAAATCGTGCAGCAAGGGGCACATGCTCATGCGAGAGCTCTATAGTTTTTAGAATAGGCTTAATGCATGGTTGGTGAAAGGTTAGTATAACCATATACCGCGATTGTGTGAGGAGTGATAGGGGATAGAGGCATATGACACAGATTGTGCACAAAATACCAAGACATGATCATGAACCATGTGAGCCCCCCCTTGAGGTATAGAAGGGTGCATAGTTGGTGCAAAGTTTGGATAACTGTGCGGCCAAACTGTGCGACCCAGTATTTTTAGGTAAAATGACCGAATTTTCCTTAAAATATCTTATAACCAAAATAAAATTTTCATCCTTCTTACAACAGATAACCCCTTGGTTTTGGGAGATCTCTCTAATCCTTGAGGTAGGATTTGGTGTGGATTCACTATCTGGAAATGGATTCAAACATTTTTTGTATTTTTGGATCCACACCGGTAAGTTCTACGTTTATCCTGGACCATCCTCTATTTTTATTTGTATCAATGGATTTATTTAGTTGTAATCTAATATGACCTATTTATGGGGGTTTCACATCTTCTTATTTTCTCTCTAAATTTGGACTGAATTAGAGGTTGATAAAATATGAGTTTTCTTTCATGGGTATACAGTAGGTGTTCTATACCTTATCCCTTATGGTTTGGTTGTTTTATAGCTTGTTGTAGTTGTGCCACATGCAGGAATTTCTGGAACTTCCCCTAAAATCAATTTAATGCCTTAAATAAATTGTCGTAACCTGATTTGGATTCCCTCTTAGTGCATTTTTATCATTGGAGGTTGTTAGCCCCAACCTAGGCCACCCAATGGGGTGTTCCCTTGTATCTTCCTTATATTTTACCACCCTACTGGGTGTATATGAGATCACCAGTTACTTTGGGATCCTTAATGAATTGAATGAGAATTTAATCAATGACTAAGAGAGGGGTTATTCTTATTTTAAATAAGATGACATGATATGAAATGCTTAAAATTATTAAAATGATCTTATAGAAATTTTACAAATGAGTTATATGAACTCATGAATTATGAACGGTTATGAAATGATTAATGAATTAAATACTGAATTGAAATTGGTAGGGTATTCATTGGATGAGCACCTTGGATTCTTATTTTATTAGATTCCATGGACATTTATACTCAATGGATCTTGATTATGGTAGTGGATTCCTTGAACATTTCTACTCATTGGATTCTGTTTCCATAAGATTCCAATGGAATTGATATAAGGACTCGACCTTAAACCTCACTTAATATTGAATTAAATGAATAATTCCCATTGAGGATCTTTTCAGGTTTAGAGTTTTAGATAATTATATCATAACTATTGCATCTCAAAAGATTACACAGAAGACACTTCTACAAAGTTTCCTTTTATTTTTACAAAACACGAACTCTTAAAAAAGAGACATGTCTAGTTCCATGATTAAGACAACATGAATTTTCCTCGATCCAATCCTTGACCCTATTCCACATTATGTCCTGTGAAAAAAATTTCAAAAAAACATGGGGTGAGCATAAAAAGCTCAGTAAGGGATACATAAAGAAGGAAAACTGTTAGTTTTTCAAAACATCAAGTAAACCACGAATACTCTATCAAAGTAATACTTTTCACCTTTAAGAAGTAGTAAAAACTTCTCACTGGATAAAAGATCATTACTTACCCTTTTGTAACCAAAAGGTTACCATAAACCCCATATAAAGAACACATAACATATAAAGGTAACTTGGGACATAAACATACTTAAATGGAATAACCATACGGTCGACATCCACACATATCACTACATGGAATAGCCATACGGCCAACTTCCATACCCAATGCATTGGAGGTTATAACGTAACCACTCTTCCTGGTATTCATGGCACCACCCTTCATATGGTTTATCATGTAACCACCCATCAAATTCCCAAGTACCATTATAAAATCATAACACATAAAACAATTATAAAGGAAAGAAAACATTTTCACATTTCAAGCACAATATATTACTCAAATATATTGACATAACAAATCCATTATCAAAACCATTTTCAATACCAAAATACATAAAAGAGTATATGGTATTTATTTACTTTTAAAAATTATTACGACTTGTTGAGGAAGCCAAAGATCAAATAATACTCGCGGCGGCGGAAAGGTCGTTGTCACCGCGTACGTTAAAAAAAAATACCTTTTGTCATTTAGTAAAACGCTTCGTATACAAAAGATTCATTTTGAATAAAAGTAGAAATCAAAGGGGTTTATACACTGTATAAAATAAAGTTGTGTACAAAACAAAATATGCCTCAATGAAAGGAGATTGAGACGAAGTCCCATACCTCGTATTCGAATTGACTTGATCGGTCTTTAATCTCATGAATAATAAACTAGTGTTAATTTCTACTTTATTAAGAACCTTTTTTCAAGCTTATTATTCCTTTTATATCACTTATTTACATGTTATAAACTTTATGTAATCATTTACGTTAATCATGTTCGTTTTGTTGATATTTGGTTCTTAAGTCAAAAAATGGACTTCTTACAATTACATGTTGTTCATTTGGTCAATGTTTCATTATATCCAGAATGATATTCATGATTTGGATATCATATATATCCATAATATACATGTATTTATAATATTACATAACATTTAGAGGTAAGAAATGAAATGCACCATTCATGGAGAGGGTAAGCCGTACGTACGCATGAACACTACTTTCATTTCTATTTCATATTTAATGGAATGAAATAATAATGATATAGAGGTATATTAGAATTATAGTATAATATCATATGTAATACCATTAACTCCATACTTTATACATCCCACATATGGCATTAACAAATCAAATCACTTTGAGGGGGCGGTAGTCCACACTTCCTTAAATGAAGATATTGCGTTTACCCATAATGGAAACCATAAAGGTATGCTGTAAATAAAAAATACAGAAGCATATAGAAAAATAAACATAATATATATCATATATAAATATAGTGACATCATAATGTCCACCATGAAAGGTGTTAGAAGAATATTGAACAATCATCGTTTCGTGAGGCAGAAATTCACCATCCACGGAAACAGTATGTTCTTTAACCATTAGATGTAGGTGTCTGTGAGTGTATCTCGAATCCTTATTATAACAACATCCTAGTATATTGAATATACTGGTGTTGTTATAAAATAAATGAATAAAAAGAGTTTATGGGGTTGGAGAAGAAAAATAAAACAAAAGAACATTAGAGAAGACTTTACCTTTAAAATCGGGTAACTCTTTTGGATTTGAGCCAAAGGCTTCCTTGGGAAGACTTCTTCCCAAAGTGAGGCTTCTAGGATGAGGAGAGGGATGTGAAGAGATAAAAGGAGCAAAGTTTGTCCGAGACAAAGGCTTGAGAAGTGTGAATAAGGTGGTAGAGGTGGGGGCCTTTTATAAGAGGAGAGGAGGGGCACTCTTAGAAAGTTATAAAATGTTACTTTATTATAAAATGATTTTTTTCGAATTTTAAAGGTCCCAAAATGATATATTTTGAGGATAAGGTGATAAGGGGTTTAAATCCACCCATCCAATAGGTTTTGGACAAGTTTAAGTCTTTGATTTTACCTTATCTTTTCATTTTATTTAAATCATTCATTAATGAGGTAATCACTACATCATCATGGCGTCATAAATAAATTTATTTATTTAATTTCTAAAAATTATAAAAAAAATATCATGATGTCAGAAATATTTTTATCTTTCTAATTAATATTTATGTTCAAAAATATGACTTGTATAACCCCATGTAAAAAGTGTTTTTGTAAAACAATACTTGTTTGTGGCATTTTTATTTTAACTTTAAATAAAAAGTTATTAATGTCATTTTCTTACCCAAGTGGCTCCATGGGGTCCCCAAATTGACCCATGGATTTTCTTGGTCGGCCATGACACATCAAATTATGGTAGGACATGTGTCAAGGTAATTTCATATTATTATAACATTATTTTTACCTTAAATTACACTAATTACCTCTAATCGCGATTAATAAAAAAGTTACTATTCACCAAAAAATTATTTTTATCCCATTGAACTACATTTTACTTACTAATGATAACCATGTATGTCATATTTTTGAAATTCAATACACATAATTGGTAAACTTTAATTTAAATGAAAAATCAGTTTGCTTAACTACCACTTTGTGGTTTCACTATTCATCAAAAATTGAAGTTTTCAGAAAAATACCAAAAATTCACCCTAATCTATATTCGATATTCTGAATTCAAAAATGATGTCTATTTTACCTAATTTAAATAATATAAGTATCATTAATTAATTTAATAATTAACTCCCGTTGTCAAAACAAATAGCGTGTTTTTAAGAAACAATATATATCAAAAGATTGACATTTGTTTATGTCAAATTTCAAAGTGAAATTAATTCCAAAGTCCACCATTGGATTAAATGGTAAAAATATATTCTAATTACTCTTTAAAACCAATTAAAAAGATAACCTAACCATATAAATTAATTAGATTAAAAGGTGGCTTTGAATTAAAATGCATCATTTTTCACTATTCACAAAAAAAATGAACTTTATCGGAAAAGTTCCAAAAATTTACACAAAGTAAATTTTGATGCCCCAATTCTAAATAAGGATTTTATTTGGTCCAATAGAAATTATAAGAGTGACCAAAACTATATTTAAAGAGGTTTCTCCATCAAATGGCGATAAATTGACCTTTTTGTGAATATTAGAGTATTTATGCTTAAAATTGAATTCTTTTCTTATTTTAAGCCTTTATCTTTTATTGGATAAATGTAGAAACATTTAACAAACATATATAATCATATTTTAGTTATTTATATTCATTCCCACCAATATAACGGCTACGTGTTAACTACCATTTGAAATAATATTATTATATTATTAGCGTGTAACATAAGATTCCAAAGAAACTCATTGTTGCGTATCAGGTACGCTATCGAACATAGCAACCCATTTAAAGTAAAATTAATATTTAATTCACAAATATTAATAAATATGAAAATGTCTTATTCTTTAATTTCCTGGGATGTTACATCCTTCCCCCCTTTTGGGAATTGCGTCCTCGTAATTTTATTCACTTATCAAAATAAGTGGGGGTATTTATTCCTCATAGCATTTTCAGATTTCCATGTTGCCTCTTCAACCATATGGTTTTTCCGTAAAACCTTCACCTGATAAATTACCTTATTTCACAATACTTTCTCTCTTTGATCAAAAATCTGGACAGGTTTCTCTTCATAGGAGAGATTATTCTCCAACTGGACTACCTCTGGGCTCAAAACATGAGATGGATCTGGAATGTACTTCCTTAACATTGAAACATGAAAAACATTGTGTACCTGGGACAAACTTGGAGGTAATTCCACTTTGTATGCAACTGATCCAACTTTCTCCAGGATTTCATAAGGTCCAATGAACCTCGGACTCAACTTCCCCTTCTTACCAAAACCCATCACACTTTTCCATGGAGAAATTTTGAGAAAGACATGATCACCAATCTCGAAAGATAGATCCTTACTCCGGTTATCCGCATAACTTTTCTACCTGCTCTGAGCTGTTCTCATGTGTTTCTGAATCAACTGAACTTTTTCTGCCATCTCTTCTACCAATTCTGGTCCCATCAGCTTCCTTTCCCCTACTTCATCCCAAAAATATGGAGTTCGACACCGTTTTCCATATAATGCCTCAAATGGAGCCATATGTATACTAGAATGAAAAATGTTGTTATAAGAAAATTCAACCAAAGAAAGATGTTGGTCCCAACTTCCCTGGTAATCCATCATGCAAGAACGTAACATATCCTCCATGGTCTGAATTGTTTGTTCTGACTGCCCATCTGATTGCGGATGAAAAGTTGTACTAAAATTTAATTCAGTACCCAACGACTTCTGAAGGCCCTTCCAAAAGTTAGAAGTAAACTTGGGATCACGATCGGATATAATGGAGAGGGGAAATCCATGCAACCTGACTATCTCTTTAAGATATAATCAAGAAAGTTGATCTAGAGAGAATGTATCTCAAATAGAAAGAAAATGACCAGATTTAGTCAATCGATCAACAATAACCCAGATTGCATTATTACCTCGAGATGTCTTTGGTAATCCCACAATGAAGTCCATGGATATATTTTCCCATTTCCACTCTGGCACCGGTAATGGCTGAAGCATCCCTTTCAGTAACTGCTACTTTGCTTTAACCTGCTGACAAGTCAAACACTTCACAGTAAAATCAGCAATACCTCTTTTTAATCCATCCCACTAGTAATACTCTTGCAGGTCTCTGTACATGCTAGTACTACCAGGATGAACTAAAAATGGAGAACTATGAGCCTCACATAATAACTCATTCTTCAACTATGAATCACATGGCATACATAATATCTTCCCAAACCTCAAAACACAATCATTATCAATGTTAAATTCAGGCAACTTACCCTTCTGAACCATCTCTACCTTTTTATGCAACCCACTGTCTTTCATCTGCGCTTGCTTAATTCTGTCTGATAGAGATGATCTCACTGACACCTGAAACAAAACAAAATAACTTCCTTCCCCAACAACTTCTATGCTAAAGTTCATCAAATCAAAAACCAAAGTATCTCGTTCCAAACATATCATGGTTAATGAAGCATTACTTTTTCGACTCAAAGCATCAACCACTTTATTTGCTTTTCCCGGATGGTAATGAATTGTACAATTGTAATCCTTGATTAATTCAAGACATCTCCTCTATCTCATGTTCAATTCTTTCTGAGTGAATATATAATTTAAACTTTTGTGATCGGTATATATTTCACACTTTACTCCATACAAATGATGCCTCCAAATTTTTAGAGCAAAAACACCAGCAGCTAATTCCAAATCATGTGTAGGGTAATTTAACTCATGAGTTTTCAACTGACGTGAAGCATAAGCAATTACCTGATCATTCTGCATAAGGACACAACCAAGTCCCTTCAAAGAAGCATCACTGTAGATAACAAACTCACCATTTCTGGAAGGAAGTGCCAAAACTGGAGCATTCACCAATCTTCTTTTCAATTCCTGAAAACAATCATCACATTCTTTTGTCCAGATGAACTTAAAACCTTTTTGAGTTAACTTAGTCATTGGACTAGATAACCGTGAAAAATTTTCAACTAACCTTCGGTAATAGCCCACCAAACCAAGAAAACTACGAATCTCAGTTACATTTGTGGGTCTTGGCTTTTGCAGGATCAATAGTTATGCCATTTTTTGAAACAATGTGACCAAGGAAAGAAATTTGTTTTAACCAAAACTCACACTTGTTGAATTTTCCATACAGTTTATTTTATTTTAAGGTTTGCAAGATAACCCTTAAATAACTTTCATGCTCCTCTTTACTCTTAGAAAACACCAAAATATCATCAATGAAAACAACCACAAACTTATTCAAGAACTCATGGAAAATTCTATTCATAAGGTCCATGAATACAGTAGGTGAATTGGTTAACCCAAAAGAAATAACTACAAATTTATAATGGCCATATCTAGTACGAAATGCAGTCTTTGGAACATCATCTTCTTTTACTTTCAACTGATGGTATCTCGACCTCAAGTCAATCTTCGAAAAATACTGAGCTCCTTGAAGCTGATCAAAAAAATCATCGATATGAGGCAAAGGATAATTGTTCTTAATAGTGATGTTATTCAATACTCTATAATCAATGCAAAGACTCATTGAACCATATTTCTTTTTAACAAACAAGACCGGAGCACCCCATGGTGATGTGCTAGGTCGAATGAAACCTTTATCTAATAACTCCTGTAATTGCTTCTTTAACTCTAAAAGTTCAACTTGAGCCATTCGATAAGGGGGTTTTGAAATTGACTTAGAATCAGGAAATAAGTCAACAGTAAATTCAACTTCTTGATCATGTATAATACCAGACAACTCATCAGGAAAAACATAAGTATACTCATTTACCACTGGCACATCATTAATATGAACATTCCCTTTGTTTTCAACAATATGTGCAAGGTAACATTCATTTCCATCTTTTACTAGTTTCTCAACTTCTTGATATGTTATTAAATGCAAGGGTTCATTATTGTACACAAACTGAAAGTCTTTCTGAAAAGAAACCATTTTAGATCTGTAGTCAATCTTAGAATGATAAAAGGAAAGCAAATCCATGCCCAAAATAACATCAAAATCTACTAGAGGCAAAACAATATGGTTTGCAGGTATATTCATTCCGCACACAAGGATATGAGGGTTATTATAACTTCTTTTTGTCTCAATGTTTCCTCCGGGTGTTTTTACCATAAGTTCAAGATTCATATCTTGAGATGGAATTCCCAATTTACTAGAAAACATCTCAGAAATGAAAGAATGTGTAGACCCTGAATCAAACAACACATTGACATAATCTGAACAAACAAACAGTGTACCTGATACTACTTCATTCGATGGCCTAAAATCTACTGAAGTAGTTGCAAAGGATTTCACCACCCCTTTCGGCTTGTAGTCTGTCTTCTTTCCCTCATTTGAGTTCTTTTTTAGACACTCATTTGCATAATGAACCATTTCATTACACTTAAAACATCTTACCGCTGGATTTTCATTGCATGCTTGATCATCTTCCTTACAGTTACGAGCAATATGACCAAACTTACCACACCGAAAGCACTTTCCAGACTTGGATAAACATTCTCCAAGATTCATTTTACCACACTTCTCATAGGATGGATATTTGGTTTTCTTACCTCTTGGCTTCTTTGATGAACTCTTTCCCTTTTCCTACCAACTGGACCTCTTATTATGTTGTTTGTCAAAGAACACCTGATCATTGGAAAACTCCATTTCCACCTTCTCCACACATCGAACAAGTTTTTCATAAATTTTGAACTCATGAGAAGCTAAATCCCTTCGAAACCTTGGCTTTAACCCTGATTAAAAACGTTTGATTTTACTATCAAGATCTCATATGAAATTTAGAGCATACCATGCCAGTCGAGTGAACTTTTCATCATAAGAATCCACTGAGTCATCCTCCTGCCTCAATTCTAGGAATTATTTTTCCATACTAAGACGAACCACCTTAGGGAAATATTTCTCAAGAAACATACCTTTGAATTCATCCCAGTGAAGATCATCAATCTCATCACTATCCCTGATATTTTTCATCATCGACCACCACTGATCAGCTTCACCCTCTAAACGGTAAACAACAAGACTAACCTTTTGATGCTCTGAATACCCCATGACATCAAAAATCTTCTCCAGTAATTTGATCCATCCTTCTTCTAGTACATGGTCAGATGATCCTATGAATGATGGGGGATGTTGCCTCATGAAATGTTCCACCACTGACATGTTCTTCTAGGGATGATCTGGCTGATCTCATGCATGGATACCACCACCATTTATATCCTGAGTCAACTGTACCATCACTACAACAAACTGTTCAGTTCCAATTCCGACCATCTCAGGTTGCTGATTTGGAAGGTTTTCTTCCTCCTGATGCCGTCCCAACATATCTGCCCTATTTCCTCTATGGAAAACCATTCTAAACACAGAAATATCTTAGGCGAAGCAACATGGTAATCTTTAAATGCTATATCATTTCAATCATACCATAAATTAATTTAGGGACATAGAATTTAACAATTTTTCTAACTCCTAATGTTGTCTAAACCGACCTCTGATACCAACTATAAGGACTCGACCTTAAACCTCACTTAATATTGAATTAAATGAATAATTCACATTGAGGATCTTTTCAGGTTTAGAGTTTTAGAGAATTAGATCATAACTATTCCATCTCAAAAGATTACACAGAAGACACTTCTACAAAGTTTCCTTTTTATTTTTACAAAACAAGAACTCTTAAAAAAGAGACATGTCTAGTTCCATGTTTAAGACAACATGAATTTTCCTCAATCCCATCCTTGACCCTATTTCACATTATGTCTTGTGAAAAACATTTCAAAAAAACTCGGAGTGAGCATAAAAAGCTCAGTAAGGGATACACAAAGAAGGAAAACTGTTAGTTTTTCAAAACATCAAGTAAACCATGAATACTCTATCAAAGTAATAATTTTCACCTTTAAGAAGTAGTAAAAACTCCTCACTAGATAAAAGATCATTACTTACCCTTTTGTAACCAAAAGGTTACCATAAAACCCATATAAAGAACACATAACATATAAAGGTAACTTGGGACATAATATACTTAAATGGAATAACCATACAGTCGACATCCACACATATCACTACATGGAATAGCCATACGGCCGACTTCCATACCGAATACATTGGAGGTTATAACGTAAACACCCATCCTGGTATTCACGACACCACTCGTCATATGGTTTATCACGTAACCACCTGTCAAATTTCCAAGTACCATTATAAAATCATAACACATAAAACAATTATAAAGGAAAGAAAACATTTCCACATTTCAAGCACAATATATTACTCAAATATATTGACATAAAAAATCCATTATCAAAACCATTTTCAATACCAAAATACATAAAAGAATATATGGTATTTATTTACTTTTAAAAATTATTATGGCTTGTTGAGGAAGCTAAAGATCAAATAATACTCGCGGCGGTGGAAATGTCATTGTCACCACGTACGTTAAAAAAACATACCTTTTGTCATTTAGTAAAACGATTCATATACAAAAGATTCCTTTTGAATAAAAGTAGAAGTAAAAGGGGTTTATACACCGTATAAAATAAAGTTGTGTACAAAACAAAATATGCCTCAATGAAAGGAGATTAGACGAAGTCCCATACCTCGTATCCGACTTGACTTGATCGCTCTTTAATCTCCTGAATAATAAACTAGTGTTAATTTCTACTTTCTTAAGAACATTTTTTCAAGCTTATTATTCCTTTTATATCACTTATTGCCATGTTATAAACATTATGTAATCATTTAAGTTAATCATGTTCGTTTTGTTGATATTTGTTTCATAAGTCAAAAATGAACTTCTTACAATTACATGTTGTTCATTTGGTCAAAGGTTCATTATATCCAGAATGGAATTCATGATTTGGATATCATATATATCATATATATCCAGCATATACATGTATTTATAATATTACATAACATTTAGAGGTAAGAAATGAAATGCACCGTTCATGGAGACGGTAAGTCATACGTACGCATGAAGGCTACATTCATTTCTATTTCGTATTTAATAGAATGAAATCGTAATGATATAGAGGTATATTAGAATTCCAGTATAATATCATCTTTAATACCATTAACTCCATCCTTTTTACATCCCATATATGGCATTAACAAATAAAATCACTTTGAGGGGGCGGTAGTCCACACTTCCTTAAATGAAGATATCGCGTTTACCCATAATGGAAACCATAAAGGTATGCAATAAATGAAAAATACAGAAGAATATGGAAAAAATAAACATAATATATATCATATATAAATATAGTGACATCATAATGTCCACCATGAAAGGTGTTAGAAGAATATTGAACAATCATCATTTCATGAGGCAGAAATTCTCCATCCACAGAAACTATATGTTCTTTAACCATTAGATGTAGGTGTGTGTGAGTGTAGCTCAAATAATTATTATAAAAAAATCCTAGTATATTGAAGATACCAGTGTTGTTACAAAAGAAATGAATAAAAAAAGTTTAGGGGGTTGGAGAAGCAAAATAAAACAAAAGAACATTAGAGAAGACTGTACCTTTAAAATCGTGTAACTCTTTTTGATTTGAGTCAAAGGCTTCCTTGGGAAGACTTCTTCCCAAAGTGAGGCTTCTAGGATGAGGATATGGATGTGGAGAGATAAAAGGAGTAGAGTCTGGCCTAGCCAAAGGCTTGAGAGGTGTGAATAAGGTGGTAGAGGTGGGGGCCTTTTATAAGAAGAGAGGAGGGGTACTCTTGGAAAGTTATAAAATGTTACTTTATTATAAAATGATTTTTTTTTCAGATTTTAAAGGTCCCACAATGATATATTTCGAGGATAAGGTGATAAAGGTTCAAAATCCACCCATCCAATAGGTTTTGGACAAGTGTAAGTCTTAGATTTTACCTTATCTTTTCATTTTATTTAAATAATTCATTAATGAGGTAATCGCTGCATCATCATGGGGTCATAAATAAATTTATTTATTTAATGTCTAAAAATTATAAAAAAAATATCATGATGTAGGAAATATTTTTATATTTCTAATGAATATTTATGGTCAAAAATATGACTTGTATAACCCCATGTAAATTTTTTTTTGTAAAACAATACATGTTTGTGGCATTTTTATTTTAACTTTAAATAAAAAGTTATTAATGTCATTTTCTTACCCAAGTGGCTCCATGGGCTCCCCAAGTTGACCCATGGATTGTCTTAGTCGGTCATGACACATCTAATAAGGGTAGGACATGTGTTAAGGTAATTTCATATTATTATAACATTATTTTTACCTTAAATTACACTAATTACCTCTAATCGCGATTAATAAAAAAGTTACTATTCACCAAAAAATTATTTTTATCCCATTAAACCATATTTTACTTACAAATGACAACCATGTATGTCGGATTTTTGAAATTTAATACATATAAGTGGTAAAATTTCATTTAAACGAAAAATCAGTTTGCTTAACTACCACTTAGTGGTTTCACTATTCATCAAAAATTGAAGTTTTTCAGAAAAATACCAAAAATTCACCCTAAGATATATTTGATATTCCGAATTCAAAAATGATTTCTATTTAACCTAATTCAAAGCATATAAGTATCATTAATTAATTTAATAATTAACTCCTGTTGTCAAAACAAATAGCGTGTTTTTGAGAAACAATATATATCAAAAGATTGACATTTGTTTATCTCAAATTTCAAAGTGAAATTAATTCCAAAGTCCACCATTGGATTAAATGGTAAAAATATTTTCTAATTACTCTTTAAAATCAATTAAAAAGATAACATAACCATATAAATTAATTATATTAAAAGGTGACTTTGAATTAAAATGCAGCATTTTTCACTATTCACAAAAAAATGAACTTTATCGGAAAAGTTCCAAAAATTTACACAAAGTAAATTTTGATGTCCCAATTCTAAAGAAGGATTTTATTTTGTCCAATATAAAGTATAAGAGTGACCAAAACTATATTTAAAGAGGTTTTTTCATCAAATGGCGATAAATCGACCTTTTAGTGAATATTAGAGTATTTATGCTTAAAATTTAATTCTTTTCTTATTTTAAGCCTTTATCTTTTATTGGATAAATATAGAAGCATTTAACAAACATATATAATCATATTTTAGTTATTTCTATTCATTCCCGCAAATACAACGGCTACGCGTTAACTACCATTTGAAATAATATTATTATATTATTAGCGTGCAACGTAAGATTCCAAAGAAACTCGTTGTTGCGTATCGGGTACGCTAACGAACATTGCAACCCATTTAAAGTAAAATTAATATTTAATTCAAAAATATTAATAAATATGAAAATTTATTATTCTTTAATTACCTGGGATATTATAATTAATACCCCTTGGATACGAAATTATTTGACACTCATTAGAAATTCTCTAATACCACTTTGTAACATCCCGACCCAAGTGACACTAAACAGTTCCCCAAGCCTGTGGGTCACATGGTCTCAAGCGATCCATCCCATATTCTAGAGGCTACTGACTAGTAGCAGGGTCCTAGGGTGTGTTTATAGGGAAACTATTACCTCATGTTAAAGTGTAGCATAGTGGTAGTAATCATAAAAACCAAGTAGCATAAGAAGATAAAATAAATAAACAACATACATGAGATAAAAATTCATAAGAATGTAATAATAAATAAGAAAAAATAATTCCTTGTACAATATTACTCATGCCATGTATCTACACAAAATGGTAGGAAATACATGGAAACAAGAAACCCATACAATGTATGTATCAAAAGCACAAAAAGAAAAAATGGACTATCTCCAAATAGATTCGAGATCCTAGATCAACCCCGTGATCCACCAATCCTAAGAAATGATTATATCAAGCATCATACCGTTGGTTCTTTCCCCAGTCCCTACTTGCATCCATGGTGTTTTTCTGGGCGCCCAATGACGACCCGAATAAGGTGTGAGATAACACTCACTAGGACTCCACCAATGGTGTATATAATAAGTCTAGTATATGTAATATAAAAAAAGCATGATCTGAAGATGTTTAACATGGTCAGATAACTGCGAAACAACCTTTCAGAAGCTGAAAGGGAGACTGACTTCATCATCAGTCTTGATTTTTTTAGAGTCGATAAGAAGCTATACTATATATTGTGATGCATCAGGTATTGGGATATGAGCAGTTTTGATGCCAGAGTAGCGATTTGTGGAGTATGAGTATCATCAATTAAGTCCACATGAGAGGAACTACCCGATGCATGATATTGAGCTGGCTGCTGTGGTACATGCCTTGCATGGCTGGAGGCACTATTTACAGGGAGATAATTTTGTGGTGTACATAGACTAAAAAATACTCTAGTATATATTTACAAAGTGTGACTTGAATTTGAGGAAACAAAAGTAACTATATAGTTTTGAATTCAAGCTTTCCTAAATGCCTGGGAAGGGCAATGTAGTTACCGATACACTGAGTTGGAGGACTCATATACAGGTAGTTCAGGGGTCAGTAGTGAGTGGAAGCTTATGGCCTTATTCTCTGAGATGCACTTGGAGGTGAAATATTATCATGGGAAAACATTCCTATCATTTATAGACATGACATCTGTTATTTTGGATATAGTGAGGATGAGATAGTTATCTGATGATGAGGGCCTAATCCAATGAGAGTGTGTGGTAGGTGATGATCCACCTCCTAGTTAGACTATGGATGAGTATGAAATTCATCATTTTCATGACCATGTTTGGGTTCCATCAGAAATGCATGAGGATATAATGCAGTAATTTTATGCCTCATCTTAGGTAGTGTGACCTCGTGTCACCAATATGTATCATGACCTATACTGTCAATGGAAAATTCCCATCCAGGATTACTGAGAGGGGGAGGGGGTGAATTCGTGATACTTTTTATTTTATGTTTCTTTCCAAAAGAAACTATCTTTGCCTCCTGTTAAATATATATTCCCTATTGAAAACAATTCAAAACACACATCCATAGAAACACAAGTATTTAAAAGTTTCACTATTCAATATGAACAACTATGTCCTTGGTATGGTATGGAAATAATCCTATACCACACAATCCATGTGAAGACAATACTTGGATTAAAATGAGTAGTAAATACCCTTTCAATCATGTAGCATTATGTAAATAATCTAATAGTGCATGTGAAACCTCTTAGTACAAATAGGTTAAAATAATTTTTGTGTAACAATAACCTATTACCTGTTCTTCCTTTTCAACTTCTATAAAAGTATTTCTTTCAAAACAATTGTTCAATTTCTTATCTAGAAGCGAGTAGGAACTACAAGGAATTTGGTATAGAATTATGATCCGATTGTGCAGTCTGATTTTGGACATCATATTGATCACTCTAATTAGTTAATCTTTTTTTCTCACTCTGATTATCTCACATCGATTCTTCAGATACAATTTCCCAGTCCGATTCTACACATTATATTTCTCACTCTAATTAGTTAACCTGATCGGTCACTTTGATTAACTCACTCAATTTCTTTATATTCAATTGCCTAATATGATAGATGTATTATTGTCTGAATATGATTGAGATAGTTCAAAAATCCTTCCTTAGTCCATAAAACCCAAATGGAAAAACCAGATCAAATTATCCCACCATATAGTTGAATATGATTAAAAAGCTGAATAAGATAGATAGATGAATCTAATGATCATTGGATATGATGATCAGGTGAATACAATGTTGTGATCTTGTATCTTCTCTTCCACTTCTCTATCAAAACTTCTTCAACAAAAGTGAATACATAAACCTCTTCTTCTCACTAAAAACTCATAGTTTCTCTCTATTCTGCAGCGAATAGTGCATCAGTTAGTAAAAGTGAAAAGTATACTTGCCTTATATAGGTGACCCATGGTTTCTTTGGCTGGAATCCCAAAATCTTTCCCACTCATACAAATTTAGACAAATATTAATTTCCCTTAAAATCTCCGGTGAATTTTTACCTCTTCAATGATTTTTAAATCTTCTTGAATCTTCTACACGACTTCATCTCTTCTTTAGAATTTTGATTTCAATTCCCAATCCTATTTTAATTTCTAAGTCTGATTTCTAAATATGATACTCAGAACCGATTTGAATCAAAATCATTCAATTGAATATAATGATACACCTTGACAATTCATTCAAAAATATCTTCTTTCAATCCACCTTTTCTTCTTCACTTATTCTCTATGCTTTTATCATGAATTCTTTCATGACTTTGAATTCATTAAGAAATAACTTCACTATCATCAGACTTAATTTGGAAAGTATTGATACTTCCCAAAACTTCAGTAGACAACTTTACTTATTTCTCATCCTAAAAATGATTATTCAGAATCCAATTCTATTGAATATGACTATGCTAAATATGATAACCAACACCCTTTTCTCTTTCCATCCAAATCTAATAAATCTGAATATGATTGGAAACATCTCATTTCTTTCATCAATCTTTCATCATAAGTTTTACAAATTACTTATGATTTATGAAAACTAAAATATCATTAATGAATCATCACATTTAATTATCATAGTCATGAAGACTCTAATTATTCTTAATTCGACCAAACCCTTTCTACTGGATCTTGAGTGAATCTGATAACCATTATGTTCAAACAATATTCTTCCTCAATACGATCATTCGCTTCATCCTGAACTCAGTGTGAATATGATGAAGTGAGTCTGATGAACCTTTTCATTTATCCATCATTTTGAATATGATGGACCTTATAAAACATTGTGGATTCGATTCTTTTGAATCCAATGGTAAATATGATTTTCAATAAATAAAAATTGAGGTGATTTCCCTTTCATCTTTCATCTTAAACTTTCTTGACAACAAAAGACAACATTTTGAATACAATCACCTTCATCATCAGATTGGTCCTAACAATATCCACCTTTGGATTTTTTTTGTCAAAAAAATTTCATAAATCACTAAATTTTGTATTCTAGATCAATGGATTACTTATCAACAATTATAATCCTATATTAGCTAACTCATTATAGGAAACAAGAACCATTTATAGAAAAACCATGCTGTCCAAGAATAGTGATTATGAAAACTTTCTCATGGTTTATTTATATTACCTTTCTTCTTGAGCTTCTCACTTTCTTGGAATACAAAAATAATTTATTTACTATTACCACTCCAACAAATAGATTGAATAGTTCACTCACAATATGATTCTGAATTCATAGATTACCCACAACTCTCTCTTTTTACATAGAATAAACATATTTATTTATGAAACAATTATCCTCCTTTAAAAAACAATCCAAAGGTAAAATGAGAGAGGGTAAGGAAACACATTCCTCAACCTTGATGAAAAAGAGGTTGGACACCCATGTTCAACCTCAATTTAGAAAAGTATTCCTTTGATAAAGATTTTGTGAATATTTTATCAACTTGTTTTGATGTTAAAACATACTCTAGCTTTAATTCATTATTCTCCACATGCTCTTTGATGAAATTATATTTCATATAAATATATTTTTAATGAGAATTTTTAATATTATTTATGGTGAGATTGATTGATCTTTGATTGTCACAACCCAAGAGCAAGGACAACTTCACTTCAATAAGAAAATCTTCCAATTGAGTTTTCATCCACATAAGTTGAGTAGCGGCTTGAGTGGATGCAACATACTCAAATTAAACCATATTGATAGTTACTGAATTTGGTTTATAATAATGGAAACTAACACAATTATTTCTGAGAAAGAATACTCCACCAGATGTAGATCTTTTATCATAAACATTTCCTACCCAATCAGCACCTGAATACCCAAACAATTTAATTCTATCTGAGTTTTAATATTTGATTCTGAAATTAGTTGTGCCTTTAATGTATCTAATAATTATTTTCTAGTAATGAAATGTGATTCTTTTGGAGCAATCTAAAATATGGCACATAGATTAATAACTTAAATAGTGTCAGGTCTTAAGGCAGTCAAATACACCAAAATTCTAATCAACATCCTAAATTCTTTCTGATCAAATTATTTTCCTTCTACATCTTTTTTCAAATTTTTCCCACTGAAATTAGTGTGGAAACAAGTTTTTAGTTTTCCATGCCAAACCTTTAAATAATTTTTTTATTATAATTTTATTGAGAAAGAAATATGTATTTTTCATTTTTCAAAATTTATAACCCATGAAATTAATCCATTTCCCCTATCATGGACATTTCAAATACCCTTTTCATCTCTTTAAAAAAATTTCACAACTTCTTTCATCATTCCCAGTAAAGATAATTTCATCAGCATAAGCAATTACAATGAGGGAATACTCTTGAAATTATATGATGTAAATGTTTCCATCAATTCTTCCTTTCTTGAAACTCATTTTCCTTAAGCATGTATCCAATTTAGAATACCATTCTCTTAAAGCTTTTTTTATCCCATAAAAAGACTTTTTCAATCTACAAACATAACTTTCATCTTCTCTAATAAAAAATCTACAAGGTTGTTCAATGTAAACATCCTATTCAAGGTCACCATTCTAGAATGCGGATTTATATTCCATTTGAAAGATCTCATAATGTGTAGAAATAGAAAGAAAGATTTAGATTTATTTTAACCTTTCTATTGTAGAAAAAGTTTCATCAAAATCAATACCTTTAATTTGTGAATACCCTTTGCACACCAATATTGATTTTTTTCTTATCACTTCACCTTCTTCATTTATCTTGTTTCAGAAAACCCACTTTGTGCCAATAATGTTTTTATTTTCTGGATTGGGCACGAGTTCCCATTTATCATTCTTTTCACTCTGATCCAACTCTTCATTCAAGGTATGAAACCATTTCAGATACTCAAAATATTCTTTCACATAATTTAGCTCCACTTTTAAATATAAAGAAGTATGTGTAATGGAATTTTTTGTTCTTCTTGTTTGAAAATTCTGATGTTGATCCTCAATTATATTCTAACCTTATACTTTCTTTCTCAGCCTAGGATGATACTTCTGGGTATTTTTATCTACGATGGTATTAGCTGAGTCTGATTCATCTTCATGAATAGGAAGACAATTGTATGTATATAGAGACCCAAAACTTGACATACATAGACATTACATTACATTTGCGGAATACTTAATAGAAGACAAAAATAGATGCCCAATGACCGTATTAGTTTAGTGTCTTTGGAAACTTGGAACATAATCTTCTAATCATGGTGAAAGATCTTCACATCTCCCATAAAGATCTTCTCCTTTTGTTTTCTTATCTAAAACCATTATTTATATCCTGTGGAAAAGAAAACATAAAATGGGTTAGCTCAAATGCTCAGTAAGGGTAAACATGAAGAACATAAAACAATCCCTAAACATTTGAATGTAAGAACATGAACATAAAATATCAAAATCATGAGTAATGACATAGATCTTGGCAGTGCATAAGGCATAGATCATAAAGGAACATTAATAATGATAAAATAGAATGGGAATAAAACATGTAATTGTGGCAACCATTAAGCACATGTTATGATTTCCATAGTAGTCAATGCTTGCTGCCAAGACCATCATAGTGGACAACGTCCATTACTGAACCGGGTTTACTGGCCATTCCAGCCCTGTATTACTAAACTAGATTCACTTTCCATTCCAACCATGTCTATCTCATGAGATATAAATCTTTACCCAATGCATTGGAGAGAGATATAGGTCC
This sequence comes from Viscum album, assembly GCA_963277665.1. Taxonomy (NCBI): domain Eukaryota; kingdom Viridiplantae; phylum Streptophyta; class Magnoliopsida; order Santalales; family Viscaceae; genus Viscum; species Viscum album. Next base: position 1,681,151,731 of record OY728133.1, read on the forward strand.
CACCCATCTCATAATGAAATCATTATTTCATCTGCAATAAAATAAACATAAATAATTCATCATAACCCAAAGAATAATATGGGTTTCATAAACACCATCCCATCATAACATAATCCATATAAAAATAATGGATATCATTTCATCATAAGAAAAATGAAACCATGTAAATAATAGAGACATTATACTTGAAATATAAACATATTAAATAATGTCATCTTAGATGGAAAATGGTTTTGATAAAACACTTGAAATGAATTCTTGAAGAAAATATCCTTTCTTCTTCAAAATCATTTTTCCTTTCACAAAATGGCATGCAATTTTAAAAGAAAATGTTTTTTTTTGAAAATATTCATGAAATATTGTAGAGGAAGCTTCATGGAAATTAAGCGTTATGAAACAGTAAAAATCCATTCATGCCGTATAAGTTAAAAAATACATTCTCCTCGTACTTTTTCTGGAAAAGTCAAAAAATTCCTTGTATGGTAAACAAAAGAAATATTATTTCCATAACACAATGTAAAAGTCAAAGAGGGGTAAACATGAATTTAAACATACTTGGAATAATATTAAAAACTTTATGAAAAACATTTTTATGGACATGGATGAAAAATATAACCCCAGTAAATACTTACGTATAAGCAATCCCGGATAAAAATGAGATTGCAAAATTTTCCCTTACCTTAGGTGCAATTTCTTCCGTACGTGTCTGAAACTCCTATATAGTGGGTTTAAAAATATTATTAACTTGTAACAGAACCATAATAATATTTATGATATCATATATGATTCACTTAGGACTTTATATTACCCGTTCTTTTGTCAATTCCATGTTAAGGTAGCATTTTGGGTTAAATCGTTTCATTTATCATATGTGTTTCGACTTGTTGTTCTTGATTTTATTACTTATATCATGATTTAATTAATTCTATAATGTGTATCATGATTTATATATAATATATATTCATCATATAAATATATATGATAGATCGATAAATGAAATGAAATACACCGTTCATGGAGACGGTAGACCGTACGTACTCATGAACGCTGTTTTTGTTTCCTCATTGAATTGAATGGAATTAAGTAAATGAAACATATATGTACATAAATCAAGAATCATTATTATGTCATATATTTCATGATTATTTATTATATATACTTTATAATCATAGTTGAATGGTTAATCATGGAGAATGAATCTCATCGCATCGTGGAGACGGTAATCCGTACGTATGCACGAGCGATGATATCATTCCCATAATTATTGAATGAAATTGGAGTGGATGATATAATTTATCAAAATCAGTATGATGTTATAATAATCATATATCGTTATTATTTTCACCATTATACCCATCCATGTAAGGTGGTGGTGGAAAACAGATTACACCACGGCGTGGAGAAGGTATTCTGTACGTACGCACGCGCGGTGATTTTGTTTTCCGTAGGATAGATAGAAGGTGGAATAGGGTTGGTTAATATTTATAATAACATATCAGTATATGAGTGATACTGATGTTATTAATTTATTAGGAAACAACAAAATAAGAGGAAGTAGAAGAAGAAATGAACTTGAAAAAAATCGGTAAAGGATATTACCTCTTGTTCGACGCGCCTCTTCTTAACCTCCTCTTAGGGCACTAAAGTTTGTCTTTGAAGAATACCATTACCTATAGTATATTTCTAGGGAAGTGGAGAAGAAAAATGGTTAGGGTTTGGCCGATCTTGAATGCTCAATGTGGTTTGAGGAAGAGAGGTAAGAGGTTCCCTTTTATAAGGGAGGAGAGGGGCACCTTTGGAAACCTGAAAAATATTAATTTATAATAAATTCAAACCCCACTTAAAAACCTCCAAAAATGAATCAAATACGAATATTAGATGAGACAGGGTTATAATATCATCAACCAATAAGATTTAGACATTTTGGAAATTTATTTTAAACCTTATCAAATTGATTTATCCTTATTTAATCTATTTAATTTTATTTATGGTAATAATATTCTAAATTTTAAATTGTTATAAATAATTACTTATGTGTTGTGAATTTTCCATAATTGGATAATTTATGAAATTTTAGACCATATAAATTTCAATTTATAATTTTTAAATATTTTTGTGATTTTTAAACTATTTAATAATATGTTATTTTTATAAAATAACAATAATGTTAATTTTGAAACTATTCAATTATTTGAATTTAAATAAAATCCAAAGAGAGGATATATTCAAAAAAAATGTTTAATATATTAATAACATTTCATATTCATCTAGAAAATTTGTGGAGAACATTAATTGGTTCATATAATATTTATTTTAATATTTATAAAACCATTTATTTGATATTTCTCTTAATAAAAAAATTACTACATCATTTTAGTATAATAATTTAATATAATTATTAGTTGCATAAAAATTAAAAATAAAATACTATGATGATAATAAATCTAATATATTTCAAAATAATACTTTTAATTGAATTTATAATCTTAAAATCACAACATGTAAATTGTTATATTTATTAAATTGTGAAGGTGACAACTTTGACATCATTTAAAATAAAACAATATAAGTGTCATAATCGCTTTTATAAAGATCCAAATGGTCAAAAATTAAACCATTGGATGGTTATGGTTTAGATATATATTACCAATAAGTTTTGGTCATGTTTTTGGGCCTTTTAATGGGTATTATTGTTTTAATAATAACTATATTACTGATTTTCACTAAATAAATAATTTCTGCATCATTAATGTATAAACTATTAAGATAATTAAATATATCTTAAAAATTACAAATAAATTACCATAACAAAGAAAAACATTTTATCTTTCAAATGAGTATTTATAATCTAATTTATATTCTGTATAAACTTATATTAAAAATACTTTAATTATTAAAGTTTGAGTGAGACATATTTCACTTTCTTTAAAATAAAATAAATTAAAGGTATTAATCACATCCAAGTGGGTTCCAATAGATTCTATTTCGACCAAAATATTCCTTAAGACGAAATATAATCATCCAATTATAATAAGACAATTTTTAGGGTAATTTTATAATATTATATTTACCCTTAATTACCCGATTTACCTTTAACTATGGTAAATAAAATTTACCGTAGTTACTATTCATAGTGCCCGAAAATAAAAATTAGCCTATTAACATAATTTTGACCTACTGATTCCAAATATGGAATCCATTTTTCCAAATTAAAATCACAGAAGTTGCAGAAATTAATTTAAAATTAATTTTGTTGTTAAGAAAATGAGTTTTAAAAGTTAAAACATTGCAAAAGATTGAAATGATTTTACCTATGAATTCAATGTAAAATCAATGATAATGACATACATTATATTAAATGGTAAAAATATATATCTATTTATACTTTAAAACCATTCAATATTATATTTAATCATATAAATTATATAAGATGAAATAAGTTGTTTTTAATTAAAATATAGAGTGTTTTTACTATTCATTAAAATATGAAAGTTATCAGAATAATATGAAAAATTTATCCAAAGTAATTTTTTATATCCTAATTTCAAAGAAGAATTTTATTTTGTCAAATTAAACTTATAAACATGTAAAAAACTAGATTTAAAGTGGGTGCTCCATCAAAAGGTGGCAAAACTGCATTTTTTGAAAAATACTTATTTTACCCGAAAAATTTATTTTGTTCTCATACCATGTTCTAGAAAATTTTTAAGATGAATAATAATTTTATAAAATTCAAAATGTAGTTAATACTCTTCATAACAACTAGTTCATAATAATATTATAACAATATATCGTTGTTTAGTGAAACCCGGTATTGCGTACTACACACGCTATCGAGGAAGGTCGCGATTGCGTGTAATGCAAGCCAAGTCAGGGCTGCATGTAGTGTAATCTCCCTTTTGTGTTGCGTATAACATAATTAAAACTCATTTCATTTATACATTAAACAAAATCAATAATTAATGTTGCATGGAATAATTTCTACAAAATGAACTTCAAATTGTGTTTAACACGAGCCAAGAATAGTGTTGCGTATACTGCAAGCTAATATGGTGTTGCGTATAGTACAAGATAATCTTGGTGTAGTGTACAATAAAAGAAATTAAAAAGAATATATCTCATAAAATCTTGGGGTGTTACATTCTACCCCCCTTAAAATTAATTTCACCCTCGAAATTCGTTGGGGTTATAAATCATTTACTACTTGAAAGTTTTTTCATAGAAACCCACATCATAAAAAGGAATACTAAAACTTAATTTTAAAAGTGAAGTAAGAAATGTAATGGTTACCCAAATTAACTCATCACTGGGTTTCCACATAGGAGAACATAGGTGAAAATATGGACATGGAAGGGAAATATAACCATCAACTTCTGATGAAGAGTGGTAGAGAATATGGCTATGAAAAAACCAATAATCACAAAGACATAAATTTGTAATGATCTAAGGTACCATCTAATTCATTAGATATGAGGGCACTTGGATAACATTTTTGGTTTTCAAGATCATTTCCCAAATGTTGAATAATTTTTGAATTAAAAGAAATACTTACTTGATTTTGGTACAATCTTACCGTTGCTCATGGCTTGAACAATTTCCACTTTATCTATTAATGAAATGGTGTTGAATTTGTCTTTTGAGAAGTATTAGCAGATCATGCGATAGAATGATAGGTCATTTCATCTGTCTCAAACATAAGGTTAGCAAAAGTTATATACATAAGTCCATCTATGGTGAGATTAATCGTATATGGTTCCAAAAATGGACTTATACTTCATCTATCATCCTGATTAATAAAATAAAACTAGTTTCTACTAACCAGGGACTTCCTGTAGGCCATTGGTAGGCGATAAAGGCCTGTTGCACTTCGGTTATGGGTTTAATTCCTGCAACCTTGTCCGACGTGACAGGTTGTCGCCCGTCCTGCAGGTTGTCCTTTTTCTAAAACTTCATTATTATAACATTCCATAAATAATATCGAAAAAAAGTTCTAGCCTTAAACAATACTATATGATGTCCAACATAATCCATTCCAATCTTTAGGCTTATCCAAAATACATCTGTGAAATCTCATAGTATAAAGAAAATGATTACTTGAAAGTTCACATAACAAGCATGTGAATACCATCATTTATCCCCCATATATCATAAGATATATCTTGTTGATCACATTCCAAACATGTGAATACCTTAATCATGTATTCTCTTGAAACATGAATTACCATATAACCTTAGTGAATACAAGAATGCTATCAAAGGTTAAATCTTTCCACATACCAAAATCTCAAAAATTCGATATGCTCAAACCATGATATCACTTTTTCCTTATATCATTCATGAGCTCATGAATACTATCATACATATTATTTTCTCCTTATCGCTTCATTATGCACATTTCATCTTCTTTCCAAAAATATTTCAATCACTTTTCATGGTTACTGGTACCATAAAATTATTGAAAACCACAATATACCAATACATAAATATTTCAATATTCCACGATACTATATACAACATTATTTTGGAATCCCATTACATAAACACTTAATCATTCCACCACATCGTTTTTATATTCAACATCGCCAATAGTGATCGCATGTGACTTCCCTTTGTCCTTTTCCTTAAGTGGTTGTTGATGTCGATCATCATTAACCCTTGGATTAGGGCATTGATTAACATAATGCCCCATTTCTTTGCACTTGTAACATTGAAGTGTTGGTGGTGCGTTCTCTGTAGTCTTTTCTCTATTCACATCATTAGCTACCCTTTTTCCATTACTTCGACACTCAGCTGCTCGATGACCTTATTTTCCACACTTAAAACATTTTCTAGTCCCTTTAAGACATTCTCCACCATGATTCTTTCCAAACTTTGAGCATAAAGAAACATTCATCTTCTTTTCACCATTGTTTTGAGATTTTTCCTTGAACTCCATATTTCATTTCTTTTCAAAACCATGAGATGGATATGTAACCCCAACTTCTAGTTCTACCTTGATATCACAATGCAAAATTTCTTCATAGCTATAGAAGTCTCTTATAGCTAATTCCCTTTGAAGACTTGGTTTTAAGCCACTGAAGAATCAATCAACTTTACTTTCAGGTTGGATGATAAATTCATATGCATACCTTGCAAGTCTTGTAAAATTCACCTCGTATATACCAACATATTCATCATCCTTTTTCTTAAGCTCAAGGAACTCCTTTTCCATATTTTTTCAAGGAATACGAGGGAAGTACTTATTGAAAAAAATTTCTTGAACTTGTCCCATTCCATGGATTCAATTTCACCTTGCGGCCTTGTATTCTTAATTAGAGTCCACCACTAGTCTTCTTTACCTTCTAAACGGTAAATAACCAGAATGAATTTTTCATGTTCTGAACATCGAAGTATAGAAAATATCTTTTCAATGGTACTGTTCCATTGTTCAGAAACAAGTGGATCAGAAGACCCACTGAAAGAAGGTGGACATTGCCTCATGAAGGACTCAATAGAATATTGTTCCCTTCTCTGCTCATTTAGAAGTCCAGAATGATTCATAGCTTGTGTAAGTATAGCAATAAGATTTTTCACTCTATCTCCCATAACATTGGTTTGTTTAGGAGTAAAATCATTGCATTGCCCATTACATTGATCAACACAGTTCCTTTGGGTTCCAGCCATCGTCTAAAACCCAAAAAGAATAGTGTAAGAGGAAAAAATCATGCTAGGAAAACAACATAATAAAGGAGGAGTACTTTCAATATCTAACATCTTAGGTTTAATTCTATGATCGTTACCATAATCCTAGGACTATAATCTATACTTATACATAACCTTAGGGACATCCCTAGACATACCTTTGAAATATTTCTAGGGATCTCACTAAAGTTTTCGCATCCTAGTTTCCAAAGGTTGACTAAACCTTCTCTCTGATACCAACTGTAGAAACCCAAAGATTGACGTACATAGACATTACATTAATTTTGAGTAATACTTAATACATGAAAAAAATAGACGCCTAATGACCGTATTATTTTAGTGTCTTTGGAAACTCGGAACATAATATTCTAATCATGGTGAGAGATCTTCAACATCTCCCATAAAGATCTCCCCTTTTTATTTTCTTACATAAAACCTTTATTTATATCCTGTGGAAAAGAAAACATAAAATGGGTGAGCTCAAATGTTCAGTAAGGGTAAACATGGAGATCATAAAACAATTCCTAAACATTTGAATGTAAGAACATGAACATAAAACATCAAAATCATGAGTAATGACATAGATCTTGGCAGTGCATAAGGCATATATCATAAAGGAACATTAACCATGATAAAATATCATGGGAATAAAAAATGTAATTGTGGAAACCATTAAGCACAGGTTATGATTTCCATAGTATCCAAGGCATTGCTGCCAAGACCATCATAGTGGACAAAGTCCATTACTGAACTGGGTTAACTTGTCGTTCCATCCCTATATTACTGAACCAGATTCACTTGCCGTTCCAGCCATGTCTATCTCATGAGATATAAATCTTTACCCAATGAATTGGAGGGAGATATAGGTCCCACCCATCTCATAATTAAATCATTCTTTTGTGTGCCACAAAATAAACATAAATCATTCATCATAACCCAAAGAATAATATGGGTTTCATAAACACCATCCCATTATAACATAATCCATATAAAATAAATGGATATCATTTCATCATAACAAAAATGAAACCATGTAAATAATAGAGACATTATACTTGAAATATAAACATATTAAATAATGTCATCTTAGATGGAAAATGGTTTTGATAAAACACTTGAAATGAATTCTTGAGGAAAATATCATTTCTTCTTCAAAATCATTTTTACTTTCACAAAAATGCCATGCAGTTTTAAAAGAAAATGATTTTTTTGAAAATAGTCATGAAATATTATAGAGGAAGCTTCATGAAAATTAGGCGTTATGAAACCGTAAAAATCCATTCATGCTGTATAAGTTAAAAAAACATTCTCCTCGTACTTTTGCCGGAAAAGAAAAAAATTCCTTATATGGTAAACAAAAGAAAGATTCTTTCCATAACATAATGTAAAAGTCAAAGAGGGGTAAACATGACTTTAAACATACATGGAAGAATATTAAACACATTATAAAAATAATTTTTATGGACATGGATGAAAAATATAACCCCAGTAAATACTTACGTATAAGCAATCCCGGATAAAAATGAGATTGTAAATTTTTCCCTTACCTTAGGTCCAATTTCTTTTGTACGTGTCTGAAACTCCTGTATAGTGGGTTTAAAAATATTATTAACTTGTAACAGAACCATAATAATATTTATTATATCATATATGATTCACTTAGGACTTTATATTACCCATTCTTTTGTCAATTCCATGTTAAGGCAACGTTTTGGGTAAAATCGTTTCATTTATCATACGTGTTTTGACTTGTTGTTCTTGATTTTATTACTTATATCCTGATTTAATTAATTCCAGAATGTAAATCATGATTTATATATAATATATATTCATAATATAAATATCTATTATATATCGATAAATGAAATGAAATTCACCGTTCACGGAGACGGTAGGCCGTACGTACTCATGAACACTGTTTTCATTTCCTTATTGAATTGAATGGAATTAAGTAAATGAAAAATATATGTACATAAATCCAGTATAATTATTATGTCATATCTTTCATGATTATTTATTATATATACTTTATAATGATACTAGAATGGTTAATCATGGATAATGAATCTCATCGCGTCGTGGAGACGGTAATCCGTACGTACGTACGAGCGATGATATCATTATCATAATTATTGAATGGAATTGGAGTGGATGATATAATTTATCAGAATCAATATGATGTTATAATAATCATATATCATTATTATTTTCACCATTATACCCATCCAAGTAAGGTGGTGGTGGAAAACAGATTACGCCACGACGTGGAGATGATATTCCGTACGTACGCACGCGCGATGATTTCATTTTCCGTAGGATGGATAGAAGGTGAAATAGGGTTGTTAAATATTTATAATAACATATCAGTATATTAGTGATACTTATGTTATTACTTTATTATGAAACAACAAAATAAGAGGAAGTAGAAGAAGAAATGAACTTGAAAAAAATCGGTAAAGGATATTACCTCTTCTTTGACGTGCCTCTTCTTAACCTCCTCTTAGGGCACTAAAGATGGTCTGTGAAGAATACCAGGACCTCTAGTATGTTTCTAGTGAAGTGGAGAAGATAAATGGTCAGGGTTTGGCCTATATTGAATGCTCAATGTGGTGTGAGGAGGAGAGGGAGGAGGTTCCCTTTTATAAGGGAGGAGAGGTGCACCTTTGGAAACCTACAAAATATTAATTTATAATAAATTAAAACCCCACTTTAAAACCACCAAAAATGACTCAAATAATAATATTAGATGGTATAGGGTTATAATCTCATCAACCAATAAGATTTAGACATGTTGGAAATTTATTTTAAACCTTATCAAATTGATTTATCCTTATTTAATCTATTTAAATTTATTTGTGGTAATAATATTCTAAATTTTAAATTGTTTAAATAATTACTTATGTGTTGTTAATTGTCAATAATTGGATACTTTATGAAATTTTAGACTATATAAATTTCAATTTATAATTTTTAAATTTTTTTGTGATTTTTAAGCAGTTTAATAATATATTATTTTTATAAAATAACAACAGTGTTAATTTTGACACTATTCATTTATTTGAATTTAAATAAAATCCACACAGTGAATATATTCAAAAAAAATGTTTAATAGATTCCTAAAATGTCATATTCATATAGAAAATTTGTTTATAACATTAATTAGTTCATATAATATTTATTTTAATATTTATAAAACCATTTATTTGATATTTCTCTTAATAAAACAATTACTACATCATTTTAGTATAATAATTTAATATACTTTTTAGTTGCATAAAAATTAAAAATAAAATACTATTATGATGATAAATATAATATATTTCAAAATAATACTTTTACTAGAATTTATCATCTTAAAATCACAACATGTAAATTGTTATATTTATTAAATTGTGAAGGTGACAACTTTGACATCATTTAAAATAAAAAACTATAAGTGTCATAATCGCTTTTATAAAACTCCAAATGGTCAAAAATTCTACCATTAGATGTTTATGGTTTAGATATATACGAACAATAAGTTTTGGTTAGGTTTTTGAGCCTTATAATGGGTATTATTATTTTAATAATAACTATATTACTGATTTTTCACTAAATAAATAATTTTTGCATCATCAATGTATAAGCTATTAAGATAAATAAATATCTCTTAAAAATTACAAATAAATTACCATAACAAATAAAAACATTTTAGATTTCAAATGAGTATTTATAATAGAATTTTTATTATTTATAATTTTATATTAAAAATACTTTAATTATTAAAGTTTGAGTGAGACATATTTCACTTTTTTAAAATATAATAAATTAAAGGTCTTAATCAGATCCAAGTGGGTTCCAATGGATTCCATTTTGACCCAAATATGCCTTAGGACGAAATATAATCATCCAATTATATTAAGACAAGTGTTAGGGTAATTTTATAATATTATATTTACCCTTAATTTCCCAATTTACCTTTAACTATGGTAAATAAAATTTACCGTAGTTACTATTCATAGTGCCCAAAAAAAAATTAGCCTATTAACATAATTTTTACCTACTTATTCCAAATATAGAATCCATTTTTTCAAATTCAAATCACAGAAGTTTCAGAAATTAATTTAAAATTAATCTCGTTGTTAAGAAAATGAGTTTTAAAAGTTAAAACATTGCAAAAGATTGAAATGATTTTACCTATGAATTCAATGTAAAACCAATGCTAATGACATAAATTATATTAAATGGTAAAAATATATTCTATTTATAATTTAAAACTATTCAATATTATAATTTAACCATATAAATTATTACGATGAAAAATGTTGTTTTTAATTAAAATATAGCGTGTTTTTACTATTTATTAAAATATGAAAGTTATCAGAATAATATGAAAAATTTATCCAAAGTAAATTTTTATATCCTTATTCCAAATAAGAATTTTATTTTATCAAATTGAACTTATAAACATGTAAAAAACTATATTTAAAGTGGGTGTGTCATGAAAAGGTGGCAAAATTGCATTTTTTGAAAAATACTTATTTTACCCGAAAAATTTATTTTGTTCTCATACCATGTTCTAGAAAATGTGTAAGATGAATAATAATGTTATAAAATTCAAAATGTAGTTAATACTCTTCATAAAGGATAGTTCATAATAATATTATAATAATATATCGTTGTTTAGTGAAACCTGGTATTGCATACTACACACGCTATCGAGGAAGGTCGCGATTGCATTTAATGCAAGCCAAGTCAGGGATGCGTGTAGTGCAAGCTCCATTTAGTGTTGCGTATAACATAATCAAAACTTATTTCATTTATAAATTAGACAAAATCTATACTTAATGTTGAGTTGAATAATTTCTACATAACAAACTTGAAATTGTGTGTAACACGAGCCAAGAATAGTGTTGCGTATACTGCAAGCTAATACGGTGTTGCGTATAGTACAAGCTAATATTGGTGTAGTTTACAATAAGAGAAATTAAAATGAATATATCTCATAAAATCTTGGGGTGTTACAATTTATCCTTATAATAATTTTTTTCTTCAACTTGATCAATTTGTTTTCCTGAGCATGTTTTTCATATTCTGATCTTTCAATTATTTTCACTTTAATAGAATAGAAAATTCTCTCATGTTTATTTTTTAAAGAATCTATATCCTATTCCTTTATGAGAATAACCAAGAAAAATTCCATCTTCACATTTCTGTTCAAACTTACCATAGTTTCCACCTTTCTTCTTTATAATACACAGACTCCTAAAAAATATTAAGTTTTTAAAACTTGGAGTTTTATCATAAAACAATTCATATGGAGTCATATATGAATGAGATATGTAAAAAAAATAGTTATGAATATAAATAGCAGTACTCATAGCTTTACTCCAAAAGTAATGAGAAAGACCATGTTCAAGTAACATAGTTCATCCAATTTCCACCAAGATTCTATTCTTTCTTTTAGAAACCCCATTTTGTTGAGGAGTACATGGAGAACTATACTCATGTAGAATTCTTGGCTTTTAAAGATAACTTTAAAAATCTCCACTTCAATATTCACCAGCATTGTCTATTCTCAACTTATTTACCGAATACTCACATTATTTCTCCTCTTTCCTTCTAAAACTTTTGAACAATTTTAAAGCATTTGATTTATGTCTCACATACATAACACATATGATGAGATTATAATCATCAATGAAACTAATAAAATAATTATCTCTATTTTTTGATTTTTTTTCATTGGTTCAAATATATCATAATGAATTAACTATAGTGGTTGTTTTGAGAAAATATCCACTTTCTTATGCACTGAATTCATAATATTTCTTTTCTAGAAAATAGTGCAACACTGGTCTCTTCTTCTTGAAAATCCAGAAATGTCTCAAACACTATATCATTTTGAAAATGTTCTAATTTTTCTTTGACATATGTATCCTAACCTTTTATGCCACAATTGATTCTATTCTACAATACTCATGTAATAAGAGTTTTGTATTTCACCAACCTAATTTTTTTTCCTTTTGTATATTGGCCTCTTGTAACAATCATTCCATCTTTCTCAATTTTCACAAAAAATACATATCTTTTGAAGGAAAATTTTTTACCCTCATCACACAATTGTGAAACACTTAAAAAATTGTGTTTTAGCACATTAACATACAATTTTTTTTTGGATTTCATTTTTTCTTCTCCAATAATGGCTGTTCCAACACCTTTGATTTTCAAATATTCATCATTCCCAAATGTCATAGTTCCTTCTTTAAAATATTTCATATCTTTCAACAATTTTAAATTTCATTTCATATGTGAAGAACATCCACCAACAAGAATCCATGGTCGTTCTCCTTTTGTAGTTTTTAATGTAGTTTCAACCAAAAATCATTTTCTTCATTTTCTTTCTTTACTATTGGATTATGAAAATTGTTAAGAATATTTTTTGCGTTGGTAACAATACAAGATATCCTTTTTCAATATGTCTAGAATGTTCACATCTCTCAAAAATATATTCCATTGGTTGGAACCTATTTTCAATCTTTACTCCAACTTTTTCATATTTCTTCTCAACAACATTTTATGACTTTATTCTTTGAGGAGATTGACTCCCCCTCAAATTATTCTTTCTAGAACCTACGAGTTGGTAGTAATATTTTTGGATAAACCAAAACATATTTTTTGTATTCCTGTAACCGTAACAATACCAAAAATAGCCTTAAAAATAGTATTTGCCTCTAAAACTTTCATATTGGATAGAATTGTAAATATGTTTCTCATCCACTTTCTTCTTTTTATTTTATGAGACACCAACCTTTTTATTTTCATTCAAAAACTTTCTTTTCTTTTCAATTTTATCAGAACTAGAATTATTTGAAACTTTTCCAAACTCAGATTATTTCAAAACATTTATGGACTCTGGATTCTTTGAGACTTCTGAATTTCCAACTTTTTTGGTCTTGTCTACATATATGACTTTCCCAACTCTCTTATTTTTAGTAAAAAATTCATATTTATTTTCAATCTATGAAGGTAATTTTTTTAACCTTCTTGGATTTCTCAGCATGAGAACTTTCACCAACTTCAGATATAGATTTTTTAATGTGTGTACCTTTCTCTTCAGCCTTCAAAAGTTTTTGTTGGACAGATTCCAACTCTTCTTCTTTTTTCATTTAGCTTAACTTTTAGATGCTCATTACAAATCTTTTCTTCTTTAAGATATTTCTTAAGATCATTAATTTCTTTGACCTTTCCATCTTTTTCATTATAAAAACATTCTTGATTTCTTTTTGAGAAACATTATTCTTTAAACTTATTGTTTTCTTTTCAAGCCTTCTAATCTTCCTTATACATTATTTCAACTCTTCTTTCAAATAATATTGAAGTTGAGTTTCTTTTTCTTATGAACTACTGATTTCGAATTCATCATCATTAACTACTTCAATTAAAGTATTTTCAAAACCATACTCAATTTATTTTTTTGATTTAGCATCACTACCTTATTCTTATTAATATTTTGATAAGAAACTTATTCTTTTTGATTTGAAGAATTTTCTTTCTTTCCCCATGGAATACAATTTTCATTTGCCTTCTTATTTATTCCATGGCTATTTAGGCCTTCATTCTTCTTCAACACTATTGTATTATTTATTTCTTTGAGGAAATTTTGCCACAAAATACCCAATAGATCCACATTTAAAACATTTAAAAGGAAGTTTCCATTTATATTTACCTATACCACCTTTTAAATTTTTTGAAAACAAGGATAACATTTTATAAATGTGTTTACATACCTCATCTCCAGAATTCGATTCAACATCTCCATCTTCAAAAAGAACCTTCTTTGATTTTTCATTCTTTGTAGACTTGAAATAAATTTCTCTATCAACCTTTGTTTTACTCTTCATAGATTTCTCCCTTCACATTTCATATGTTATGAGAGTGCTATATAATTCATGAAGGGATAATGTTTCAGGATCACTATATTCCAATGAGGAAACCTTTACATCAAACTTGTCATGATGGATTGTCAAAATCTTTTCAACCAATGTAGAATCATTCAAATTTTCACCAAGACATATGATAGTAATAACAATTCCATATATCATGGTAAATAAGTCCCCAACAGATTCATGCTCATCCATATTTAAATCTTCATACTTCAATCTCTAGATTTGAATCTTTTCCTTCTTTACTTTTGTATTGTCTTCGTATATGTTTTTCAAATTATCCCATATACCCTTGGCTATGGAAATACCTTTCACCCTTAGGAATTCAGTTTTATAAAGTGATGATAATATATCATTCTTGGCCCTTCCATTAGTCTCAAGATTCTTCTTATCAATAGATGTATGAGGATCTTTGTAATCAATAGAAGGAAACCCATCTGTTGCTGATTCAAGAACATCATATCCAATAGGCATAAGAAAAGGAAAAATTTTATCTTTCCATATATGATAATTCTTTCCACCAAACACTAAAATATATTTACTATTCACACAATTCAAATTCTCCATCAGCAAAGAATAAGAGAAGAGAACCTAGCTCTGATACCAATTGAAAATGCCCAGTCAGGATCACTGAGAGGGAGAGGGGGTGAATCAGTGATACTTTTTCTTTTAAGTTTTTTTTCAAAAGAAACAAACTTTGCCTCCTATTAATGATATCTTCCCTGATGAAAACAATTCAAAACACACATCCATAGAAACATAAGTATTTACAAGGTTCACTATTCAATAAGAATAGCTACATCCTTGGTATGGTATTGAAATGACCCTATACAATACAATCCACTAGAAAAAAAATCCTTGGATTAAAATGAGTAGGAAATACCATTTCACTTGTGTAGAACTATGTAAACCACCCAGTAGTGCATGCAATCCCTCTTAACATAAATAGGGTAAAAAATTATTATGTAACAAAAACCTATTACTCGTGTTTCCTTTTCAACTTCCACAAAATAATTTAATTGAAAAAAATTCATCAATTTCTTACCTAGAAGCTGGTAAAAACTCTAATGAATTTGATATAGAATTTAGATCTAATTTCCCAGTATGATTCCGCACATCAGATTTCTCACTTTGATTAGTCAATCTAATCAGATCACTTTGATTCTTTAGATCTGATTGCCCAGTCTGATTCTGCACTTCAGATTGCTCACTCCGATTAGTCAATCCAATTTCTCACTCCGATCAGATCACTCTAATTATTCCGATCTGATTACACAATACGATAGATGCAATATTTTTTGAAGATGATTGAGACAATTCATAAATCCTTCCTTAGTCTGGAAATCCCAATACGGAAAAACCAGATCCAATTATCCATATAGATAGAAGAATACGATTGACAAGTCAAATGCGATAGACAGTTGAATATGATGATCACTGAATATGATGATCAGCTGAATACAATGTTGTGGTCTTACCTCTTCTCTTTCACTTCTCCACAACAAATTATTCAACAACGGTGAATACAAAAACTTCTTCTTCTCACTAAAAAATCGAAGATTCTATCTCTTCTATAGCCAATATTACATCAATCAGTAAAATTGAAAAGTACAATACCCTTATATTAGTGACCCATGATGCTTTGGTAGGAATCCTAAAATCATTTCCTGCTCATACAAATTCGCCCAGATATTAATTTTCCCTTAAATCCTAGGTGAATTTTTTACTTTATCAAAGCTTCTTAAAGATTCTCAAATCATCTCCACTACTTTATCTCTTCTTCATACTTCTCATTTCATTTCACAGTCCAATTTCAATTTCTGTGTTTTATTTCTGAATACTATACTCAGAACCAATTTGAATCAAAATCTTTCATTTGAATGTAAATCTCCCCCTTGACAATTCATTCAAAAATATATGTTTCAATCCATGTTTTCTTCTTCACATCATCTCTGTGCTTGTATCATGACTTCCTTCATGACTTTTAATTCATTGAGGAATAACTTTAGCATTGTCAAACTTACTTTGGAAAGTATTGAAACTTCCCAAAAATTCAATAGAAAACTTTACTTATTTCTCATCCTGAATACGATTATTTAGAATCTGATTCCCCTGAATACGATCAGGATGAATATGAACTCCATCACCCTTTTCCCTTGTCATCCAAATCCGATCAATATGAATATGATTTTAGGAATATCCTTTCTTTAATCAAGTTTCCATCATATGTTTTACAACATACTTATGATTTATGAGAGCTCCAAGATCAGTAAAGTGTCATCACATTTAATTATCATAGTCATGCAGACTCCGATTCTCCTTAATCTGATCAAACCATTCCTACCAGATCTAGATTAAATTTGATGAGCATTTACTTCTAGAAAGATTCTTCTTTAATATGATCAGTCCCTTCATCCTAAACTCAAAGTGAATCTGATGAAGTGAATCTAATGAACCTTTTTATCTATCCAGCATTTTGAATATGATGGACCTTCTAAAACATTGTGGATCCTATTCTTTTGAATCTGA
Organism: Viscum album; assembly: GCA_963277665.1. Lineage (NCBI taxonomy): Eukaryota > Viridiplantae > Streptophyta > Magnoliopsida > Santalales > Viscaceae > Viscum > Viscum album. Next base: position 1,681,168,866 of record OY728133.1, read on the forward strand.
TAGTCAATAATATTTTCACTAAATATAAAGTGAGGTTATTTACACTTCATATTTCATATTAAACTTTCTTGACAACAAAAGGAAACATTTTTAATATCATCACCTTGATCATTATCTTGGTCGTAACATCAATACTGGTGGTCGAGGACAAAACATGAGGTAGTTGGTTTTTTCATGAGGTGTTCCACCTATCTATAGGTGAAGGAATAATACCAACTTATAGTAGGGATTACACAATAGTTATCCATTCTTGATTAAAAATGGTATGATTTTGTGATGTATTCTATGAGAAAGTTACTAAGGTCACCTTGAGTTAGTGATTCTATATGGATTGTTGTGGACAAGACCACAACGATCACTCATTTCTTGCCTATTAGAATACCTTCGTATTAGATGATATTTGGAGACTTTATATTTGTGAGACCATGTGCCTTTATAGGGTTCCTCAAACCATGGTATCAGGTAGGGACACTTGGTTTAAATATAGATTCTGGTTCATATATAAGGCATTGGGCACACAGGTGATTCTGAGCCTTCTATACCACCCTGAGACCGATGGAAAATGAGAGCGCACAATTTAGTTTCTTGAGGACATGCTTATATAATGTTTCCATGATTTTGTGGGCACTTGGGAGATGCATATTTTGGATCAAAATAGTAACTAAGATGGTTACTATTACAATATGGTGGGTGAATTGTAGTTTAAAATGAAACCAAAACATAAAATAATACCTCTTAAAGTAATATGATTGGACTCACAGATCGTTCGATGATCAGAGTGTCAGAGTGGAAACCAGAAAGCATCCAATTATATCAATGTATGTTTTAATCATTATCATATATAAAATGATAAAAAAATTGATAAGAAATTTTTATAAAAACAATTTCTTTCATAATATGCACAACAGGATAAGGGCTTGTAAAAACAAGAAAACAATAGCTAGTCAAGGTAATAATGACTTACAGGCTATATTTAAAGGATTTAACAATTTTAACCTTAAGAGTAAGGGTAGTAAATAAACTTGACTAATGGTATCCATAGTTTTATACCTCTTATAAAGGTCTATCTTTTCTTATTAGGAAGTCCCTAGATACAATGATTAGGCTCTGTCTTCTAATCCACGGATTCCCTTGATACGATGATCATTGTCTATCTTCCTAGCCTTGGAATCCTTCAATATGATGGATTAGATTCAAAATCTTCCTATCCCTATAATACCTTGATCATAACAATGATAAGACATAGAATACAAAATAAATTATTTTAAGGGAAACAACCATAACAAGGATTCCTTAGAATGAGAACTCTATAAAGTATTACAAAGAATAAGAATGAGCAATTTACACTAATAAATCTTTAGAAGGATTGATTTGTAAAAAATGAATTAGATCCCAAATCTTAAAATGACTGTCTATTTATAGGTTAATCTCTAACATTCACATTTACAAGTTAGTTGCAATGACCTTAGACAGCTAGCGCTTAATAGCTCATCTATAACCAAATGCCCAAGGTTGTTTTGTATAGAACCATTACAATGATAAATTATATTCCCTATGATAAAAACAAAGTATATATATTCCAATTATAAACATAGGATACTGCGATGGAATTCCACTTCATTTTTCAATACGATAAACCCAATAAGGATCAGTTCGATGTATTGGTACCATTATCAGTCTATTGGTCATGACTTTTGTCTGTATGATAGACAAGAAAAAATTCTAACCGCTATTGATAATAATGGTTAGTCTGATGAATCAGACGAATCTTTAATCCGATGGATTGTATTGAAGAGTGATAATTTCATATTAATAATATATTAGAATTATTTCCATGTTAGGTAAAAATTAAAGTTTTCTACAAAACATACTAAAATAATTGGGACATAAAAAGTTGGTGAACATAGTATTAAGAAAGTGTTTGTGATTTCCAAAACTAAAGGAATGGAAATGTAATAAGTAAAAATTATAACTCCACAATCTCCTCATTTTTGGAAGGCACATACCACAATACTTAAATGAAAAAATATAACTTGAAAAAAATACATTCCTTATTTATTTTAATAACTTTGAATATATACTTCATCACTCCCCTTGATTTTATAAAACATTTATGATAAGATTGAAAGTATTAAAACTTATACCCTTTAAAGAATAATTCCCCCACAAAACGTTTAACCTTATAGAAAGCCCCCTTTTAAATATATATTCTCCCTTTAAATAATTACTCCCCCTTTAAAAAATATATCAAACCTTATCCCCCTTTGAGATTTAAAAAAATAATGGTAAAGTAATCTTAGTTTCCAATAATGCTAGGATAAATAACATAAAAAACAATAAATTTTCAACTAACTAATCATCCAAAAAATAATAGAAAGAACATACATAAAAAATTATTTGAATATATTAAAACATAAAGCATTAGATTAAAAGATAACCAAATTTATCAATCATTTAGATGTTTGACAAAAACACACTGAGAGTTGAAAATAAAAAATATTCATTCTTCCTTTATCGATTTATTGATAATGTATTTCATCTTTTAGAACTCATCTCGATCCTTTTAAAGCATGATGATTATTTCTTCAATCAATTATTTGTTTTGTACTTGAGTCTTCAACCTTTTAACTTCCTCATAAAACTATTTATCCTCATTTCTCATAGTGATCAATTAATTTTCACATGATCTTAGCTTACTGTTATCCAACTCAAAATCATGAACCTTTTCTTTCAAAACTTTTACTTCATATGTTTGATCATTAATAGTATCTATGAATTATTCCCTGAATTTCACTCGATCGGATACATCTGAAGATAATTTGTTGAAATGTTTTTCAATTTCTAACAAAATTTACCTTGCATCAATAAACTAATAATCATGTTCCCTAATATCACAATCTACTTGATTAGACCATTTTACCATCTTATTCTATGAATAAATTTGTGTTTTAAACGTTTTTTGATAGAATTTAAAATCCACCTTGATCCTGATTACTGATTTAGTCAAAAAGCTTAGTGATTTTGATTTCTCATTCAATGATTCTTGAATCAAATCAAATATTTCCTCTATGTTAAGTAGATAAATAATATGATCACTCAACCATGTAAAGGTAATAAAAATATAATCAAAACACTTTTGAGTAACTATATATTCAGAGTTTGATTGATCTGGCTTATGCTAAAGAGGTTTTGGTCTTCTATATCTGATATCGACTAATTTACATTTCTTTTACACATTCTTTGAAAATTTCACAAGAAATTTTGTTTCCTATAAAACTTTTATAATATGAAGATATTTTTTTAATTTTTCCTTGTCATCAACTATGGTATTTGATTATTGGTCCTTTTATTCTTCCTTAGAGGATGAATCTTTATCCTTCTTTGTTGACAATTTTTCTTCCTGAGTGCATTCTAAGTTTAAATCATTGTCAAATTGTGAAGTTAATGGCGTTGAGGATGATGAAGACTCTAATTATTTCTTTTCCTTCCATACTTCATCAAATTGATTCTTTTCCTTATGAACTTCATCCTCTTATTCTTCTCATTCTTCGAATTCCACTTATTCTTCTTCTTCCACTTCTTCTTATTACTATACTTATTCTTATTAATTATTTTTTTTAATTTTTCTTATATTTTAGCTTCTTATTCAACTTCTATTTAAACCACTTCTTCAAATTCTTTCTCAAGACCTTCTAATTATTTTTCTGTTCATAAAACTCCCTTTACAATTGATTTAGATACTGATTCTTTCTCAGGTATGAAAATGACTGATTCTTCAATAACTAATTTTTATTCTCCCTTATAATCCAACAAAGAGATTATTGATGGTTTTTTAGAAGTTTTTTCAATGATAATACCAACATTAGGAATGAACTGGTCGATATGGGATACTGGTAGATTTGGATTCACAGAATCTCTCTCTACATCCTTCAACAAATTTTCACACAACTTTACTTCTTCCAACCTCTTATTCTCTTTATTCTTCAATTATTCATATGAATTTATTTTCAAGGATAATACTCCATACTTATCTAACCAAAATTTATCATCACATGGTTTCTTGTTTTCCTTATGACCCATCAACCTTTTGAAGACATCATCAATCATTATCATTTCTTTCTTTTTTTCTATTCACCAGAGGGGATGAATTAACTTTTATTTTCTTATTTAATTCCTTAAATTTCTTTGATGGTTGTTACTCTGATGCATCTACATCAACCTTTTCAAAGAACTTTTTTGACTTTAAGTCAAAAACTAATTTCATTCTATTAATGGACTCTCCACCAATAAAAGACACTTTCTCCCTCATGGGATAAGTATTATTTTCAATATTGAAAATTTCCATAACCTTTAAAAGAAACTTATTGATAAAGTATGAAAACATTATAATCATTGATTTAATTGATTAACTTTTGACAGCCTCTACAGTAATGAAAACAAATTTGACCAAATTAGTTTGGCTCATATTTACCAAATAGTCTAAAACAAAGATATCAAATAATTTCAATGTATTTCTATCCCATTTGCAGGGTACTAAATACCCTTTCATCTATAAGGATAAAAATATATTTTTGGTTGAAATATACAAAACTTACCTATATTTATGATAATAAGAAAATAAGGAAGCCTTATCCATGGATTTCTCAAAATAACCAAGTGTTTTAGGAAGTTTCTGAGGAGGTAAAAACGATTCTCCATCAGTAAGAACACCTACATGATCTATTACTATTTTATAAGAAATCTAGTATTTATTTGTATATAGGGTAAAAGAAACTAATTCCTTGTCACCTTCTTTTAGAAACTAAATAAATGAGTAAAATTATCTGAATATTTCTAGATATTTAAAATCAAATTCATTGGTAGATTTCTCTAGGCACGCATCCTCCCAACCCTAAAATATAATAATTATTTTAAGAATTGAATAATACCTATAAAACCACTTTAATTATATAAAATTTTCCCTAAAAAATTACCTTTTTACATAATATTTATCTACTTTCATTTTGATGATATTGGTTCTAGTCAAACAAACAAATTCCAAAACAAATGGACAATGCACTTTAAGAGAGACATGAGCTTAGAAATGAATTTCTAGAGAATCAATCTGGGACATGGGGTGTCCCACCATTATATAGGCATGAAAAAATGATGGTTCATTTTATAGAAATTTTTTAAAAGATCAAATTTGACCCTAAATAATCTAAAGGAAAATATTAAATTGAAGAAATAATTAAATATAAACTTAAACTCTCAATGTTTTAAAAAATTTTATTGGAGTGAGAATCATTATGATTATTATTTTTTAAAAACATTTTAAAACAAATCAATGTTTCTTTTATGAAAACTAAAAGAATAATAACAATAAAAATTATAAACTAAAGTAAAGGACTAGTGAAAAAAATAAAATAATAGAAGATTACCTTTCAATGTATAAAGATACATTGATATTGGTAAATTATTCTTCTTGGTTATTATAACAAAGTTTGATTATGATAGTTTATTGCAATTTCTAATTATGATAGTTTTATTATGAAAGATGATTACAATTTTTTTATTATGAAATCTAACTATGAAAATTTTATTATGAAAACTTATTATGATAGTTTTATTTTGAAATATCATTATGATAGTTTTATTATGATAGATTATTATGATAGTTTTATTATTATAGATGATTATGATAGTTTTATTTTGGAAATAGACTACCCAAGAAACTCTTTAGACAACTAAAAATTTTGAATTTTTTTTAACTATTAAAACTTATGTACTCCTCCTATTAAAATGAGTATATTAATGTAAGGATACGGATAAAAAATAATTTTATATGAATGATCATTTAACATGGATCATTCCTAGATTCTGTTTAGTGTATTCAAATATATCAGAACTAAGGGGTTTAGTAAAAAATTAGCAAGTTGTTCTTGGTATCAATGAATTATAAAATTATATATCCTTTACACGTGTTCTCCTAAAGGAAATGGTGTATTATATATGTGTGCTTAGAATGTGAGTGATGTGATGGGTTTTTATTTAAGGGAATGACTCTTGGGTTGTCATAAAGTATTTGAGATTTAGGTAAACTCATGTAACAGTCTGTGAGTGTGTGTTTCATCCACAACACTTGAGCACAACAACTTCTAGCTGCCACACATTTAGAATTATTTGTGGAAAGTGATACTGAGTGTTCTTACATGACCTAGAAACTAAATAATCTCTTAGGAAATGACATGTTCTAAATGTATTTTTTCTATCCCTATAAATCCACCAAATTTAGAATTCGAAAAAATTTGAAGTATAAAAACATTTCCAGAAGAATAGAACATGCCTAAATACATAGCTACCTTAATGTAACAATTTTTTTACAACTATAAGACGAAATTATTCTGGATTGGATTGATATCTAGCACATAAAAATACTGAAAACAATAAATCTAGATAACTATCTATTTATTAAAGTAAGATTCCAATCATACCTCTAAAACTTTTTTGATAAACTAGTTTTCCAGCCTATTCAAGATCTAAAGTATTGGAGGTACTAATGAGAGTACTAATTATTTTAGTGTTTTTATACCTCAATTTATTAAGTAAATATTTTATATACTTATTTTGAGATATAAAAGTACCTTTTAGTTTTTTTGAGATTTGAAAACCTAAAAAGTATGTTAACTCAACCATCATGCTCATTTCAAACTCATGAATCATAATATCCACAAAAGAATCTATTAAATATTTTTGAGTTGAAATAAATATAATTTCATCAACATAAATTTTTACAATAATAATATTTTTATTACCTTATTTTATAAAAGTAGCTGGACCTGTAGCTCCCTTAACAATTTTTTTTGTAATAGAAATCTAGTTAACATATCATACTAAGACCTAGGGTATTTTTTAAGTACATAAAGTGCTTTGGTATATTTATAAACATGTTATAGATGTTCCTTATTTTTAAAACTCGGTGGTTGTTCTATATGAACATCCTCTTGTACATATACATTAAGTAAATAACACTTCACATTCATTTGAAAATGTTTGAAATTAAAGAATGATAAAAAGTCTTGAAGTTCTAAAATAGATTCAAGTCTAGTTAGTGGTGAATATTTTTATTCATAGTCTATTTCCTCTTATTGGTTATAAACATTATAAACAAGCCTACATTTATATGTAATTGTTATTTGATTATCATCAATTCTATTCTGAAAAACCCATTTTACTCCAATTATAGAAGTTTCTTTAGGTTGTTCAATAAGTTCTATACTTGGTTCCTTTAAAAATCATTGAGCTCATATTGCATATATTTTATCCAAACTTCATTACCTAAATACTCCTCAGGTTTCCAAGATTCGAATTGAGATAATGAAGCTAGATTTTCAATCTTATTTCTCTAAGAACTTCTAGTCCTAATTGGTTGGTCTACATCACCAATGATACTTTCACTAGGACGATTCCAAAGAAAAAACTAACTTCTTGGGTTTTAAAAAGTCTATTCTATAATAATATCTAGAAAATAGTTTTGAAGAATTAAATCAGAAAATTATTCTTGAGTTATTTTTTTATGAGAATAACTTTCTAACAAAGGTTGAAAATCAATTTTATAAATAAAATCCGAGGATGTAGTTTGGGGTTATTTGAAAAAAGGGATCTATTTTATCAAATTTGACATGTACTATTTACTCAACAATAATTTTTTTATTAAAAACTCTATAATACTTAAAAGTAGTGGAATAACCTAAAAATATTACTTCATTAGATTTTGGTGAAAACTTGTGTAATCTATCTTTAGTTTTGAATATGAATACTTTAAAAACAAAAACATTTATGTAAGAAAGTGTTGGTTTTCTTCACATCCACAACTCATAAGGAGTTTTTTAAGAAAAGGTCTAATTAAAACTCGATTTATAGTCTAGCGGGTTGTACATATCACTTTATCTCAAAAATGTATAGTAACTGAGTATTAATTCACCATGGTTATAGTTATTTCTTGAAGAAGTATATTTCTTATTTCAATTACACCATTTTGATATGGAGTTCTAGGTGATTTTTTTTTCAATTCATTTCATACAAAAAAAGTTTCAAAATGAAAAATTTTAAATTCTCAACCATGATCACTATGAGAAGTTATCAAGGATATGTTTTCCTCATTTTTAACTTTAGCTATAAATTTTTTAAAATAACCGAAGGCTTTGTATTTTCTTATTAGAAAAAAATACCCTTGTGTATCTAGTGTAATCATTGTCTAAAACATATACATAGTATCTTACACCAATACTTCTAGTTTATATAAGAACAAATAAGTACATGTGAACTAACTATAAAGCATTAGAATTTGAGACTTCACTGATAGATTTAAAACTCAACTTATGCTACTTACCATATTGACAAGGGTCACAAACTTTAGAAGTATAAAACCTATGTTCCGATAAACCCTTAACAAGTCTTTTCTTAGTCAACTTAGATAAGTTTCTAAGGTTATAATATCCTAACATTCTATTACGTAACCAAGATTCATCTTTCATTGCACTAATGCAAGGTAATTTTTGGATCCTTAGGCCTTTTAAGTTTAGTGTGTAAACATTATCATGCTGATTGGTAGAAAAAAATTCATCTTTTGAACTATGTACATTACATTTTTCATTCCTAAAGTTCACAAGATTACCTTCATCACATAATTGAATTATTATTATAAGGTTGTGCATGATTCCTATAGAAAATAACACATTTGAAATAAGATCTTTTCCAAGAAGTACAATGTTACCTATACTAATGAACTATCCTTGAGCATTATCTCTGAAAGTGAATTTTCTACCTTTCATCATAATAATATTCTTAAAGAAATATTTATTTCCAATCATATGTATGGAACATCCACTATCCATTTACCAAATAATTTTATTGATGGTACTTTATTTCTTTTCTTGAAAACAAAATAATTAGATTTTTAAAATCCAAACCTTTTTAGGTATGGTATTATTAAAAAATAGTATTTTGGGTCACCACATTTTTTCAATTTTATTTTTTTAGGAAAATTTAATTTCCATAGAAAAATATGATTTATGGAAACCTAAAGAATTAGTTTTATTTAAGGAACACTTGATTTTTCCAATGTCCATCCCTTTGACAGTTAGTACAAAATGGAGCACTTTTAGGAACAAAGTAATTATTACTAAAAACAAGTTTGTTATGAGTAACACCCATTACAATATTATTACCATGAGGTCTGATTTTCTTATAAATTTTATCAAATTTTTCCTTACCATTGGTAAACTTAGATAAAATTTTATTTAAGGTTGAAATTCCTAACTATAGTTTTACAAATAAACTCTTATCCTCATTAGAAATAGTATTATAATTATGTATCTAAAAATTAGTTTGTAAACCATTTTTCTCAGAATTAGTTTTCTCAAGTTATTTATAAATACTATATTTTTCAAAACTAGTTTTTTCAAGATATTTAGAAAGATATTATATTTTATTAGTTAAAAGTTTTATTCTTGAATCCAACTTAGCAAGTTTTTCTTTGTAATTATCATGTTTTTTTACAAACTTTACAATTTTCATTTTCCAAAAGTTTAGAAAACCTAGAAACCTTATCATAACTAGGTAGAGTATCATCTTCATTAGATGAGGAATATTATTTATCAAAAGATATATAATTTTTCTTATTATCACTATCAGGATAATTAGTATTTAAAGATAAATTGGTAAGGGATTCAATAGTGTGTACCTTAACCATTAAACATTTATTTTCCATAGGTAATTTTCTATATAAACTGATATTTTTCTATCTGAAACTGTCATTTTCAGAATAAATTTATGAATAATCTCCACCACTAGCACTTTGTGTGTTAGAATATTTCAAACTGTTATTTTTCATAGACTTATAATACTTCTTTTTTATTTATATATATATATTTCTTTTGTTTCTTTTCTTTTAAAGTTAGGAAAATCTGGTGTCATGTGTCCAACCTTCTTGCATTCATAATAAGCAACTTTAGAATATTTCTTATCATTATTATATCTGTGAATTTTCTTGTATTTGTACAGAAAATACTTATTTCCCATGATCTTGTTAATACTTCTTGTAATATATTATAATTCATTTTCTGAAGGTTCTTAAGAAATAGAATTAGATTTAATGAAAACTTTCATCTTCCTTATAGACTTTAGTACTTTTTCTACTAACTGAACTTTAGTAGGAATTATAGAAGTTGTTATAAAAGAAACTCCACTATTTTTATTTTTTCCTTTTCATAATCTCTCTTAAATATTCCTTCATATTGCATGAGGGTAACAATAAAATCATAAAAAATGAGATTGGTAATTTTCCTCATTTCATCCACAATAGTTCTTTTAGATTCCCAATTATTTGGAATTATATCAAAAATACTTTCTACCAAAATATCATAATAATGAGATTTTTCTCTAAGATACTATAAAATATTGATAATAGCCATGAAACTTTAGTGAATCTTGGAAACTATCTCTGTAACAATTGGGCCATGTTGACAGTACATACTCCCCGCCTTAACATGGTCGTCGGGGCCTGGCTCGCAATGTGCCACCAGTTTTCCCCAAAGACATGTGGAACCCTACCTAGGGCCCACCCACATACCTGAATGGGTTATTTGAATAAGGAATATCCCCAGAGTTCAATACATGTTCTTTCCAGTGTGATTTGTCCTCACTCACACACACCTTGAGAAAACTCCCCAGAGGTCACCCATCCTAATCACTACTTCAGCCCAAGCATGCTTAAGTGTGGAGTTCTAACTAGGTAGGCTATTGAAAAGAAAAACTCTTCTTGTTACATGAGTCATATCATTTAGTCATTTAACACTTTATAATTCTAGGGTGTTACATTCACCCTCCTTTAGAACACACGGTCCTTTTATTTGACCCTAATTCTCAACCCATATAGTGCCACTGCACTTATGGTTGAGTTCCCACCCTGATACCAAATGTAAAAACTAGTCCCCATTGATAGCACAAACACCCCACCATAACATGGCTGTCAGGTCCTTTCCCTCCAAGTGCCACTAGTTTCCCATGTAGACATGTGGTCCCTTACCTGGGGCCCATACACAAGCTTGAATGGGTCATATGACTAATGGCTATCCCCACAGGCCAACACATGTTATTTTCAATGTGCTTTGTATATACTTACACACACCCTAAGAGACTTTCCAGGAGGTCACCCATCATGATCACTCCTCTAGACCAAGCACACTTAACTATGGAGTTTTAACCAGGTAGGCTCCCAAAAAGAAAGGTTCACCTTGTAGACATGAGTCATATCATTTAGTCATTTAACCCTTTATCATTCTGGGGTGTCACGATCTCACCAGGTAAAAAATCAAAGTCTTGGTAATCATCTCTAATCATGGATATTCTGGTTTCAATAACATTAGATGTACCAAAATGTGTTACTTCCAACTTACTCTAAATACTATTACTAGTTTCACAAGATGATATCTGACTATAGTTATTCCTCATCATAGAACATAATAATGTTTTTCTAAATTTTTAGTTCAACTGATATTCTAACTTCTCAGTATTAGTAAAAGTAGAAAATTCCTTATTAAGATTATTTTACTTCTCAGTAAGCATTAAGAAATTATCAAATATAGTTTTTATCACAAAATTTTTCATTCTATCTCTCCAATACTCATAGTCATTTACATAACAAATTGGTGGTCGACTAGGATTAATATTATTAAGAGATATAATATTCATACATACCATCATATTAATAAATAAAAATTATTTTAATACATAAACACGTTAGTGTAACATGATTTATAAACAAGTAGTTTATATCAATACTAGATAAACATGCAGTACATAGAGAAAAGTAAAAACCCAGCAAGCTATAATAGTAGAGCCAGATTTAATACCAGTTGTTGGATTGAAAGAGTAACTAAGATGGTTACTATTACAAGAGGGGGTGTGATTTGTAGTTTAAAAATTAATCTTAAATAAAATGCAATACCTCTTGAAGTAATATGATTAGACTCAAATATCATCCGATGATTAGAGTATCAGAATCAGAACCAGAAAGCGTCCAATTATATAATAGTATGTTTTGATTATTATCATAGATAAACGAATGAAAATAGTTGATAAGAAAGATTTATAAAACAAACTTTTAGTCATAATATGCACAATTGAATATAGACTTGTACAAAGAAGAAAAATAATAGCTAGTCAAAGTAAGAATTATTTACAAGATATATTTAAAATATTTCAATATTTTATCCTTAAGAGTAAAGGTAGTCAATAAACATGACTAAAGGTATCCACAGTTTTATACCTCCTCTAAAGACCTATCTTTCCTTACCAAAAAATCCCTTGATATGAAGATCAAACTCTATCTTCCTTTCCCTAGAACCACTCGATATGATGATCGACTTCTTTCTTCCTAGACTTAGAATCCCTCAATCTAATGGATCATATTCACCATCTACCTATCCCTGGAATCCCTCGATCATAAAAATGATAGGATGTATAATATAAAATAAATTGTTCTAAAGGAAAGAACCCTTATAAGGATTCCTTAGAGAAATAACTCTCTAAAGTATTAGAAAGACTAAGAATGAGCAGTTCAAGCTAAGAAATATTTATAAGACTTGAGTTACAAAAATGTATCATATAACAACTCTTCAAATGACTGTCTATTTATAGGAAAATCTCTAATGGTCATATTCCTGATTTAGTTGCAATGGCCTCGAATAGCTAGTGATTGACAGCTCATCTGTAATTGAATACCCAATATTGTTCTATTTATCACCATTACAATGATAACTTATATTCCTTATGATAGAAAAATGTATATACATTATGATTATAAGCATAAGATAGTCCCATGGAATTCCTTAACATTTTTCAATATGATATACCTAATAAGGATCATTCTGATGTATCAGTACCATTATCAGTCTGATGGTCATGACTTTTTTCAGTAAGATAGACAAGAAAAAGTCTATCCACTATTCAAAATAAAGTTCAGTCTGATGAATTGAAAACATAATTAATCCGATGGATTGTATTTAAGACTAATAAGTTCATATTCATAATATTTTAGAATTATTTTTATATTACCTAAAAATTAATGCTTTCTATAGAAACATACTAAAATACCCGGGACATAAAAAGTTAGTAAACATAGTATAATGAAAGTATTTGTTATCTCTAAAACTAAAGGAATGGAAAAGTAGGAATTAAAACTTATGAATCAACATAATATACCACTAGTTGAGTTCTCTTAAAACAATATTTATCAGGTGACTATACAAATGAATCTGTATGAGGCTTTTTATGGTAGACCATACCGATCAACCATGTGCTGGTCAGAGGTAATAAAGGTAGATTTACTTGGACCACGTCTCATGTAGGAGACTTCAGTGCAAGTCTAGTTGATCAGAAAGTGGATGAATTTGGCTCAATCTAGATAGAAATCATACACTGATCACCATTGATGACCTATAGAGTTGAATTTCTAGGATCATATATTTTTAAGTATCTCACTGAGGCTAGGAAACAAATGGATTATGAGGCAAGGTAATCTTTTTCTGTGGTTTGTCGGGCCATTCATGATTTTGGAGAGAGACAGGCCGGTAGCCTCTAAATTTCAGTTACCTCAGAGGTACAGAGCATTGAATGATTTCTCCCATGTATCTCAGGTATCCCATTATCACTCAAATCTATCTCACATTCTGCATCCAGATGAGGCTGAGATACTGGTTGATACGACCTTTGAGGAGTATCTTATTCGCATCGTTAATAGGAGCATCAAAGTTCTCCGAGGCTGGTCAGATACTCTAGAATATGTGATATGTCAGTACGACCATTTATAAGATGAGACTTGGAGCAGGATTGTGACATACATGCTCAATGGATGGAGTTATTATTAGACATTTATTGACCACCCTTGGAAGGGAAATTAGGGGATTTATTTCTTTAAGGGGAAATATTGTAAGATCCAGGGGTTTTCTATGAGGTACAAATCTTTTTGAATTTCAATTTAATTACTTGGTCTTGGCATATTATGACTTCCTAATGAGTTCATGGGAGTTTTGGGGGTGTTTTAGGCTTATTCGGATCCTAAAGGCTCAGTTTTTGGAAATGGAAGAACAACTACAAAAAACAACATTAACAGCACTGACATTTATCAACGCTAGAAAAATTTTCTGATAAAGTCCATCTTTATCAGCATAAAAATAAACACTGATAAAGGGCACCCTATATCGGTGTTTTTTTAGAACTGATAAAAGGTAACCTTTATCAGTGCTAGAAAAATTAACTGATAAATTCCATCTTTATCAGCATTAAAATAAGTGCTGATAAAGAAATCCATTTATGAGTTCTAAAAAAGCACCGATAAAGGGAACCCTTTATCGACACATTTTTTTAGTGGTGATAAAAAGTAACCTTTATCAATGCTTTATTTTTAGCACTGATAAAGGGTGCCCTTTATCAATGTGTTTTTAGCACTGATAAAGGTCCAGAATAAAATGAAAAATCAAACAAATAAAAAAATGTGTAAATTTAGAAAAATTTGAAAAAGTTTATTAATTAAATAATTATTGATAAAAATGAATAAATTTAATATACATATATAAAGATTATAAACATTAATAACTAGTATATATTAAATATAGATATATAAAATGAATAAGTATAATATATATAAAATGTTAATAAAAAACATATTAATGCCTTATTCATTTTTAATGTTGTTTGATTTTTCAATATAACATATATCAAATGGAGTGTGTTTCATTTATTTCATGTATATATATATATATATTTGTTCATGCATTTTTATACCAAAATACACACAAATATATATACGCAATATATAGAAACACATACACCTAATATTTATGTAATTTATTCAAATTTTAGTACATTATATAATTTCATTATAACATGATACAATTAATATGTATTATGTTTTTAATTAGTCATTTTTTAATACTACATTTAGGATTCCCATTTTTAATATTTCTTATTTTTTATTTTATTTTTGAATTTGATCATTTTCTATTATTTATTTATATATATTAATTTACCATGTTTTAGTATTTCCAATATGTATTCATCCACTTCAATATATATATATATATCCATATTTTTTCATATCATATATTTAATTAATAAAAGTTATCCATTTTTTCAATATTTTAATGTGTACTAATATTGAATTATTCAATTTCACTCATTTTTAATATGTATATATTTAAGATTATATATCAACTAATAATGTTACAAATATATTTGCAAATAAATATTTATAAATAAATGTATCTATAAATGTATATTTACTATATTTAAAAATTTATATATTTTTAAATATTATAAATTTAATAATTTTAAATATTTATTTATGTAATTACAAATAAATAATTTTATATATTTAAATAATTATAAAATTATAATAAATTTATTTTAATAATTATAAAATTAAAATTAATATATTTAAATAATTATAATTATAAATCTTTTATCAGCTCCTTTTTAGCACTGATAAAGATCAATCTTTATCAGTGCTAAAAAACAATTTTAAAAGAGATATTTTTCAACGCTAAAACGTTAAATTTGGTAAATATGTATTTTATCAGCACTTATCAATTTAGAATTAATAAAGGGATCTTTATCAGGGCTTTTCTTAAAGAACTGCTAAATGTGTCCCTGATCTATTTAAAATAACCCTAACCATGACTTAGTCACTCGCGATTCTCAAGCTCTCACAAAACTCATCTGCTTCCAGCATGTCTCCTCTACATTGCTTTTGATTAATCAAGGCTAGAATCCAATGTATGCTATTTTCTACTTTTCCCCTATCGCTTTTTGATGTTTTGGGTTCCACATCTTGCATTTTTGTGAAATTCTTAACCATGAAAAACCCTACATCTCTTCTCCTTACTACTAAAATACAATTAGAGGTTCTATTTTATATTTTTACTCCATATAATTTTTTTGAAGAAAGAGAAAGATGTTTTCATATGTTAAGGTTAGTCAACATATGTGTATGGTCCTTTATGGATAAATAAAATAGATTTTTCACCATACTATACTACAAAGGTAACACTGGCATTATAGAATGATCAAATTGAGTTTAGTTAAACAGTGAATAGGTAAACCCATTTCTCAAACATGTTATCTATATCCCTTAGCATTGACTAAAGACTTTAGTGATCGAGAATTGTGTCTGAGGTGATGTGATGACCTAAATTGGGAACTATTTGGGTATACTAGCTCAAAAATGTTACAAAATAAAATTAGAATGAAACTAGGGATATTGGTATTGATTATTCCCAAAAAATTAAAAAATTTCTAGACATAAGAAGTAATCCATAAAAATGTTTGGATAGTATAATTATGTTGGATACTTGAGTTACCAAATAAATTCTAGGTTTTTTGTTTATTTGTTCCTTGACCTATCTTCTCAAATCTCATGCCTCCTATTTAGGATCGATAGGTAGGAATCAGTAAGAATATATGAAATTTCATGTTCTTATGTGTCTTTGATTTTTTTTCTAGAATCAATTATAAATTTATATTAATAGAAACATGAATAATAAATAAATAGTGTATTCTTATTTACTTATTAGTGTTGATTAGTTTTATATAAATTATTAATTGATTGAGTTTATTTAGTAACCCCCTTTATCGATACTATTAGCCATTTGTTTCATACTTATATTTAAAATAATGCTTCTAACATCTTTAAAATTATATATAAAGTATGAAAAGGATTATTAAAAAGTAAATGAATAAGAGAGAGGGGCAGGGGGTTCACATTTAATATAGATTATTTTATGCCTATTTATGAAAGATTATTGTTTTTTGGAAGGGAAAAATTATACGGATCTCTACATTAATATAGAATATGTCACTATGCTAACCCCTATATCTTCATAGGAAGGAGACAATGAACATTCTATGCATGATAGAACTTATATTTATCCTCAATTCCTAGAGGTAATTGTATATATACTTCAAGCTTTGTCATACAATTTTCAATGATAATAAGTATCTATGGTTCTTGTAAGATTTTAATGTAATATATGACAATAATAAATTTAGGATTTCATTGAAAAGATTCATTTCATTTATAGAAGTTAAAAAAAATTCTAGATCAGCACTGAGTATAAGTTAAAAAATTCACCCTTTAAAGGGATGTATGTTATTATAAGGATCTTATTGTGGATTTAAAAATATATAAAATTGGAAGTTAAGGAATCCTTGAGTAGATAGAAGTGATGACCAATGTAGGTGGGGTGAGATTCATTTCTTAAAGACCATTAGAGTAGAGTTATTCCAATTCCTCTTCAATAGAGGATACTTTTTGAGTGATTCCATCAGTGTAGGTTCCTATGAGACTTTGATCCTTATCTCCTCTTTGATGTCAGACATTTCTATCGACATGGTTAGTTGGGGAACCTCTAATGGTCATTTTGAATTGAAAGTGAAAGTTTCCTCAAAGTTTATGAGTATTTATATAACTAGATAATATGGATGTAATATGTGGTAGATTTCTAAATTGAGGAAACTTTCACTTTTATATGAGACCACTGTGAATTGCATCTCCATCTGTTGTTCTTAAAGAATCATACAACGCATAATAGTCGTAAGAAACATAAATAACTTTTCATAAAAAAGGACCATGATTTTCAAAAATAAGGTTGTGTAAATAAGGATTCATTTTGGTAAGATTGATATATAATACAATAAACTTCGTGCATAAAAGTCCACAATTTCATGCATATTTCTTGAAAATTATTACTGTCTTGAATAGAGATATAATAATTCAATAATATAGTACAACCAACCTTCAATATCCTTATTTAATCTATCCTCCGATGATTTATTTCCTTCTATCTCATGATGATGGATTTGAGGCTAGTCATTCCCTCTTTCAAACTATCCTTCCTCCCATCACTGTTCAAGAGGAATGTCATCAATGAACTTTGGAACCAAAATTATGGGAGGAAGGCTAGTTTAAAAGAGGGAGTCCAATCCATCATCAATAGATAGAAGACAATCAAGCATCCGAGGGTGGATTAAATAATGGTAGTGAAGGTTAGTTGTACTATAGTATTAAAGTATTATATATCTATTCAATACAATAACAATTTTCATGCAAGATGAACAAAATTGTGAACTTTTATTCATGTAATGTAATCAATTGTTGTTATTCAAGACAAATTAAATGTTTGACTACTCATACAGACAATGTCTTCTGAACATGATGATGTTACCAATCCTGAGGAAGAACAAATTGTTGTTGATGAAACTGTGGAATTATTAGGGGATCAACAACATGTTGATGATAAAAACACCAATAATTCAACATCATAGTTTTAATAAAATTATCAAGGAAGGAAGTCATGGTATAAAATTTGAGGTTGATTAGAATCAATGTGGACAAACTATTGACCCCAACAAGTCAACATTCATTAGTTATCTTGGGGTCACAATGAGGTTGAATGTCTCAATTTATATTGATTCAGGGAACCAAGTTCAACCTACAACGAAGTAAATCCTTTAGAAAGAGATAACAATAATGTTATAATATACTTTTTGTATTTTACTGAAAAATTATATAATTAAATGTTGATTTAGTTTTCATTATTTCTTACAGACTTCATTATTTTAGAATACTTCCATAATAAAATTTCCTTAATGGCTGCTGGAAAATCCCATAGAGGCTTCCAGAATCTTTTAATGATGTTACATCTTAGGGATGCTAAGGGGAAAACAAATCCCCACCCACCACATAGTTATGAACACATTATAAAGTAGGAAACATGGACTTCTTTTAGTAATCATCGCAACAAGAAATCATTTCAGGTGCATTGTAGTTGATAATATATTATTTAACATTATTTAATTTATCCAACTTGATTCAAAATTGTTAATTTATAAAATAGAAAAAAGAGTGATAAAAATAAATAACATGCATCAAAACCAACATACCCCTATCACAATGGAAAGATGGGGTATGCTTCATTTGAAGTGAAATTTGTATGTATTTTAAATCAACAATTAATGTTTAATTATGTGATATGAAACAAAATATGTTCCTTTGTTTATATAAAGTTTGAAAAATCAAAATATAAAGCCACTACCATCCTACATCATGTACTATAGAAGGAGGCTTGTGTAAATAAGGAAGGTAAATTATTTGATGAAAACACAAAATCAGTATGTGAAGAATGTGTAAGTATGACATAATTATAATTTTTATGATTTATAAAAATATTAAATAAAAATAAATATGATCATATTTTTTAATATGGTTTAGACACAAGAATCAACAATGACCATACCAGAAGAAAAGATACTTTCAATAGCTTTGAAGCGGGTTAAACAATATAGTCGCATTAGAGGATTAGGTTTTAGAGTCTCTCCTTGAACATATTTTGAGAATATAAAACCACATGAAGATATATATAAAATGGCGAGATGATTACAAACACAAATAGACACACTTCAAGATATTATTTTGCAGTCTAGTTTGGTAGACCAATGCATAAGAAAGGATCAAAGAGAACTGGCGGTGGAGCAAAGATCTGCACATGAGCCAAATGGTCCCACTTGCTTTAAGGCTAGTCATTACCCTAAACTCATACCATACCCAAGGTAAGACTTTTTTTTTCATTTCTATTTCTCCTAAATGTGAATCAAAACACTTCTGATAAATTTATGTTATAAAAATTCTGTAGGGTATAGTTTTATGTGATTTTTATCTGTCATCACCATGTACTACTGTATTGCAATGGGTACAGTGTATAATATCCCGAGAGACCAGCTACACAATCAACCCATCCCAAAATATCACAGAAGATCAGGGATTAAGGTATCTTATAAGCTGACTTCTGAGTTTCCTTTTCAACTTGATGGTCCGAATATTACAATGGTCGAAGCTTCTATTGGAGATTTCATAGCATGACCATCTCATATTACAAAGATACATGTGGTACGTCTTTAACAGATTTTTTTCACATGAAAAACATGTAACAATTGATTATAAAAGGTATCAAGTGAGTTATAATATTACAAATGGATAAATTGGTGGAGAAACGAAAGGTAGAATCATGAAAATCTTGTGAATCGAGTAAAAAAACAAAACAAGTTTCTGAGAGAACCTTATCCCCACCAGTTCCATAGAAGCATTTATTATCATTACAACTTCATGTAGAGACCATATTTAATGATAAAATTATGTATTATATTTAATATGAATAAAACATATATGGATATTCCTTCATAGATGTAATTATTCTCAAGACTCTAACTGAGATTCTCAGGCATGAATGGTTGGGTGTCTCAGTTGTGAATACATACATAAGTTACATTTTTCATAATATGTCTATCCAAATAGTGAGATAAATATATTTATTAAAAATAATAACAATTCATATTTTGTATAGGAATTTATATTACAACTATATAAAGGGAAGATCATGCGAAGCATTGTTTCGATTCATTAATCCCTGTATCATTTTTATGCCAGAACCTACTTTGAATAAGGAACAAATTAAGAAGAAAAAATATGAGTTACTCAAAGCGTTCAATAAAAAAGTATCATATGGTAGACTCTTTTTGATTCATATAGTGAAAATGTAAAACTCTATGATCTAATCACATATTTTTTTTTAATTTTTACATTACTTAATTGTTTTTATTTTTTTAGGACGCATTGGATTATGATAACAGTCAATATAGACACCCCAAAAATTTATTTTTGGATCAAATGCATGGATATAAAACCAACCGACCACACATGATGTGTATTGTGAATATATAATACACTAAAATCAAAATTTTATTGATCAAATTAGAATTATATGTTATGTCTGTGTTTTAACAAGATTTTTTTTATGATAGGGCAGTCTCTCAATACATGCTAGATTAAGGCATGAAGTAGGAGTTTAAAAAGATAAAGAATATAGATTAATACAAATGGAAAAAAATTATGGTATATATAGAAATATTTAATTATAAAAAATTTCAAAACAATTTACTTATTTTGTTTAATGTGTCTACAGTGTCTAAAACAAGATAATGATAGTGATTTTGGATATGATGTTTGAAAATTTGGGAGAGAAATCATAAAGCATGAAAAGACCAACATCCCCCAATAGGTAATTTATGAATGCAATTACAATTTCATTAAATATATTTCATAATAATTTGTTTATCTATATTTTCTCTGTACTATCAAGATTTATGATAACAAAGTTACTCAAAAGAAGAAAACAATTTATTTAGAGAAGAGTGGGCAACCTACTTTTTGTTAGAATGTATGATGACACAAAATTTAGGTGATTACCTACTATTTTTATTATCTATAATGAGTTATGGCCTTTGAAATATATTTTTTGTGTGAAGCATTAGTGTCAGAATTCTTATATATTATTTTTGTTGTCTTTCTCAAGGAGAATAATAAAGTAGGAAATCAATTTTATATGAATAAATGACCTGAAAAAAATAAAATATTGTGTAATTTTGGAGGTGGAGGTGGAGGTAGAGATGGAGGTAGAAGTAGAGGTGGAGGTGAATGTGGAGGTAAAGTCAGATTCAGAGACTGACGTAGGGGAGGAGGCAGAGGTGAAGATCAAGGTGGAGACCGAGGTGGAGACTGAGGAAGAGGAGGATAATAGGCACTCTCTTTAAAACAATAAAATTGATGGGAAATGAATTATAATGGGGATCATACCATGATTATGTTTATGAATAATTGTTTAAAAGTTCACACAACACTTTTCACTTAAGATAAGATCTATTGTGGGTGTTTCTAGTTAAAAATGAAATTTTAGTAAAAAACAAACGTGGCATACTCAAAACCAAGGAAACACTTTATAATTTTTTTATACTTTAGGAAAATGATCCATGAGTCATTTGGGATGTGTAGAAATCAGCTGTTCCTTAATTTGAGTCATGGTGTGACTAGTATGACTCAAAGTGTGTCTTTATATTCAAAATTAACATTAATTTTAGTGAAAAAAACAATTGACATATTCAAAACCAAGAAAACATAATTGGATTATTTTGGTACTTCTAGAAAACAATCCATATGAGATTTGTTATGTGTAGGGATTAGCCTCACCTCAATCCTATGCATGGTGTGATCAGTATGGCTCTAAGTGTCCGTTATCAGTTTAAAATTGAAATTTTAATTAAAAAGTGTCAATCACTATAAACTGAGCAAACACACTTGGATTATCTTGATAATTTTATAAAATTATTAATAAATAATTTGTGACATGTATGAATTAGTCTCATGTCAAATCCACACACGATGTGACCTGTATGGCTTAAAGTTCATGTTTCTTGTTTAAAATGTCATTTTTGTAAAAAAACACACGCGTCGTACTCAAAACCAAAGAAACACATTAAAATTGTTTTTATTATTTAGGAAAAATATCCATTAGTCAATTGGGATTTGTATCAATCATATTCACCTCAATCCATTACACGGTGTGACTGGTATGACTCAAAGTGCGTATTTTTATTCAAAATTGACATTATTTTTTATGAAAAAAACTACTAACCTACTCAAAACTGAGAAAACACAATCAGTTTTTTTAATACTTTAATAAAATGATCAATATGTAATTTGTGATAGTCAGGGATCATTTGAACCTAAATATGATGCACAATGTGATCGGTATGTCTCCAAATATCAGTTATCAGTTAAAAATTAGAATTTTAATACAAAAAAGTGCCGCTCACTAAAAACCAAGATAACATGCTTAAATTGTATTAATAATTTACTAAAATGATTCATATTTAATTTTTGATGTTTATGAATCATTCTCACATAAAACCTACACATGATGCCACCTGTATGGATCAAAGTGCGTGTTTCTATTTTAAAATGACATTTTAGTAAAAAAACACACATGGCATACTCAAAACTAAGGAAATGCATTTTTATTGTTTTTATACTTTAGTAAAATGATCCATGAGACATTTGGGAAATTTATAAATCAAACTCGGCTCAATACGATGCATGGTGTGACAAGTATGACTCCAAGTGTGTTTTTTTATTCAAAATTTGACATTAATTTTAGTGAAAAAACAACTGACATACTCAAAACCTAGAAAATGAATTTGGATTATTTTGATAATTTAGGAAATGATTCATATGTAATTTATGATGTGTAGGGATCAGACTCAGCTTAATACGATTAATGGTGTGACCGGTATGAATCCAAGTATCCGTTATCAATTTAAAATTAACATTTTAATATAAAAAAGTGTCACTCATTGAAAACCTAGAAAACATGCTCACATTGACTTGATAATTTGGGAAAATGATTTATAATTCATTTTTGATGGGTATTGTAAGGACCCAAACCCAGTTTCCCAGAGCTAGTTGATTATTTTATTACATTGGCATATAAACAAGAAATATTCATCCTAAATGACTGAGTAGTTTATTACCTTTGGAAACAAGATTCATACATAAGTTCAACATTAAAACTTGAAATGGAAAACAATTTAAAAACTACTTTAAGATCATCCATAACTCCAAGGTTATTTCTACATGTCATTCAAAATATTACTCTTCATGTCCTAGGAAAATGAAACATAAGAAAGGTCTAAGCTCAAATACTCATTAAGTGTAAGCAATACAATAGAAGATATCATAAACATAAACATTAGGCACGATGAATAACTAAAAAACACATGCCTTTAAAAATGAACATGAACACTTTATGGTAGGAATAAGAGTTGAATAAAAAATTCCATAATAAAGCATATCCATGGGTTTATACTAGTCGAATAACCTCATGAACATTCAATTACTAGTTTTATAATGAGGGAATTCATAATTCCGAACATCATAACCATACCATGAAGGACTCATGCTAAGACTATGAATATTCATTTTGTCAAGGCCTTGTGACAAGATTGTAGTTTGTCTCATGAGACCTACATATGCATAGAGGGGATATAGTGGGTCCCAACCATAACTTAATAAGTCCAATGCATTACTCATATGAACAGGGATAAACATAAATAACATATACATTCATATTGAAACTAATATATTAAATGTCAATAACATTCCATGAGCATTAAGCATAAACACTAACCATTCGAAGTAAATTGGTGAATGGTTTTAAGATAGCACATCCACAGTAAAAATAATAATAAAATATTAAATTAAATATGGTTTATGATATCATAAAATATTAATACCAATAATACATAAGAATCAAAAAGAGTGTTGAAATAGATGAATATACTCTAATAAAATCAACGAGTAATCCTTGAGATAAATACTCTTTCACTTTTAATAGAAGAGTCCTTTTGGAAAAGTCTTTGTATAAAACCATAAGTAAAGTAAGATAGTATTTTTATAACAAAATGAGTGTTTTTAGAAAGATAATAGTGGCTAAAAACAGTTTATAGAGTTCCCTTGAAAATATGTATGAATTTGAGAAATTCCCTTTAGTTGGGCTTGTATTTTAGGAATAATTTATGAGAGATCATTTTAAAACATATAAATACCCATAAATTAAAGTAATATTCTAGTTTGTAAAAATATATAGAACATTATCAAAGAATATATGAGTAGTAAATAAGAATAAATAATAATTTAAATGTGGTATGTAGAGAATAAGAGTAACTCGAATGAAAATGGAGGTTCGAGTAGAAAATACTTACCTTAAGTCCCAAGGTGTTCCTAACTTGATCTTAATAACATGAATAATCAAATTTAGTTTCATAAATTAATAATTCTAGAACCTCATCTTTATGTAATTTATTTATTATAGCCTTATTAGGTTCATTCATGTTCTTTTGATGGGTTTAGAGATTCAATTTCATTGTTTGGGAGCGTTTTCTTCCTTAGTTTTCATGATTGGATTACTTATATTCATGTATGGATAAACATGTAGAATGAGAATGGTTGTACAAAATTTAAGTTATATGTTATTAGTGAACAACTAGATTGTTACATGGTTACAAATTTATTTTTTATCGAGAGTGAAGATGAATCATTATATAAAACTTTAATGATAGTTGTTTGGGTTAATTGGCGGTTCTTGAACACAATGAACTCATTTGGATTTATAAATTAATATAATGTGTAAAAAAGGATTCAAGAACCTTAAATAAGTTATAATACATATATTATACTCTGTTTCAACCATAAAAATGGTTTCATGATTATAATTGAATATGTTAATAGAAATTGAAAACCCATTGTCCTTGAATGTGATAAATTAACACATCTCAGATGGTGTTTTCATTTCTAGCATAAAATAAGGGGAAGTGAGAGATGATGAAGAATTATTCCTTTATCATAAAAAATTTATAGTACATGTAAGTTAATGGAGTCATCACAACATTTTTATTGAAGGAGGTGAGGAAAGAAAAAGAAAATAAAAGAACTTGAAATAAATGAAATGAAAAGAGGAATCTACCTCTTGAAGTAATCTTCCTTGATAACCTCTTTAGGGAAGAGGTTTTGGTATTTTTATGAGACCAAGGGATGATGGATGTTGGGGAGGATCTTGGGAGGATATTTTATTAGAATTTAGACAAGGCACAAGCCTTGAGAGGAATGAAGAGAAGATGGAGTGAGGGGGGGTTTTATAGTGGAGGAGAGGAGGGTTTTCCCATTATTTTATTATTTTTTCATAGACAACCAATAGTATTGATTCTTATGATCAAGAATAGTAATATGTGCATATGAGTTTGAACCAAGTGTTCTTAAATCATCCAGGATGCTAGGAATAATGAATTTAACTGATAATGTATATATACGTTAAATTACCGTATTTTACTATTCATAAAAATTTGAGTATTTCAAAAAAATCCCAAAAATTTACTCTAACCATTTATCAATGTGTAGAATTAAAAAATGAACTCCATTTTATGAAAATAAATTTCTAAATATTATTAATTTAATTTTTAAATAAAATAATAATTTATTCTAAAAATAACAATTTTAAAACTATAATCCGTTTTATATCACCTTGAAAAATTAATCAACATCTCATTATCTTATAAAATTAAAAAAATAAAATAATAATATGATTTACTATTCATAAGGTTAATTTTACTATTCATATTAATATTCATAATGGTATGTTTCTATTCACCAAAAATTAAGTTTGACTTATCAGACTCGAAATATCTTACCAAATGCAACCGTGTATGTCAGTTTTTCAAAATTCAAATCACAGTGGTGGAAAAATTATGTTTACTTGCTAGGTTATAAAAAAGTGGTGTTTTTAGAGACTCAGGGTTTCATTCATTCAATATTAAATTATTTTCAATATATTGTGGTTTTACATTATCCCCTCCTTACAAAAATTTCATCATCGAATTTACCAAAATGTTACCTCACAAAAATATTTGGGTAGTTCTTCATCTTAAGCTGCTCAAGCTCCCTTGTTGCCTCTTTGATTTTATGATTTTCCAAAGTATCTTTACTGGTCGAGTCATATGATTCCTCAACACTTGTTCTTTAGCGTCTAGAATCTAGATAGGATCTTCATGGTAAGATAGGTCGGGTTCCAATTCTATACCATCATAAGTGAGGACATGCATTGGGTCTAACATGTACTTTCTTAGCAATGAGACCTGGAACACATTTTATACTTTAGAAAGGATTGGTGGCGTCACCAAATGATATGCAATAGCTCCAATTCTCTCCAGAATTTCAAAAGGGCCTATGTTCCTAGGTCTTAGTTTCCCTTTCTTCCCAAATCTTATATCACCCTTCCATGAAGATACTTTTAATAAAACATGATCTCCCACTTGAAACTCAAAATCCTTCATTTTGATTATCAACATATATTTTTTATTTACTTTGATCTACTTTGATATGGTCTTGAATAGTCTTTACATTCACTGTTGTTTCCTCCACAAGCTCTGGGACCATAAGCTTCCTTTCTATAACTTCATCCCAACAAGTTGGTGTATGATATCTTCTTCTGTACAATGAATCATATGGTGCCATTTGAATACTTGAATGGAAACGGTAATTGTAGGAAAACTCCACTAAAGGTAAATATTATTGACACATACCTTGAAAATCAAGTGAACATGATCTCAACATGTCCTCTACGGTTTGGATCATCCTTTCTGATTTCCCGTCAGTTTGTGGGTGATAAGTAATACTCAATCGAAGCTCAGTATCCAAATATTTATGAATACATTTCCAAAATTTTGATGTAAATCATGTATCATGATTAGAAACAATTGAGAGATGTTCTCCATGAATTCTCACAACTTCATTGATATAGAGTCATGCTAGGTGATCTTGTGGAAAATCCTTCATTATAGCGAGGAAATGTGCAGATTTCATATGTCGATCAATAATTAACCATATTCCATCATTCTTTCTTAGAGTTTTGGGTAATCCAGTGACAAAATCCATGGTGATGTCATACCATTTCCATGTAGGTATAGGTTTAGGTTGCATGAATCCTCTAGGATGTTGTCGTTCGACTTTCACTTATTGACAGACTAAACAT
Source organism: Viscum album (assembly GCA_963277665.1). Classification (NCBI taxonomy): domain Eukaryota; kingdom Viridiplantae; phylum Streptophyta; class Magnoliopsida; order Santalales; family Viscaceae; genus Viscum; species Viscum album. The sequence goes on from OY728133.1 coordinate 1,681,196,375, forward strand.
CTTGATACATAATCTGCAATTTACTAGTTCATGTTGTCCCACCATAAATGTTCCTTCAAATCTCTATATATTTTTGTGCTACCAGGGTGTATAGAGAAATTTGAGCTATATAAATCATCCAAGAACTCCCTTTTCAGCTTAGGTATAGAGGGAGCACATAACCTCTTTCCAAATTTCAGAATTCCAACTTCACACATGAAGTCAGCCAACTTCCCATCTTTCACAGAATTAATTTTCTTTTGAATATTATCATCATCAGACTGTGAAGCTTTAATTATTTCAAATAAAGATGGTTGGGAAACCATTTGAAAAATTAGTGATGTTTCACCTTCTTTGATAATTCCCATATCCATACTTACTAAATCTATGTACAAAGGATCCTTGTTAATCCTCATTTTGTTTAGAACTCCATTATCCTTCCTGCATAATGCATCAGCTACCATATTTACCTTTCTTGGGTGGTAGTTTATGGAATAATAATAATCCTTGAGTAGTTTGAGCCATCACCTTTTCCTCATGTTGTGTTATTTCTATGAGAAGATATATTTTAGACTCTTATGATCCATATATATCTCACATTTTTTTCCATAGAGATAATGTCTCTATATCATCAGAGAAAATATTACCACTGTTAACTCAAGATCATGAGTAGGATAATTTTTTTCCTAAATTTTTAACTACCTTAATTAATGGGAAATAACTCTTTCATTCTTCATAAGGACACAACCAAGTCATTTCTTTGACGAATCACTATAGATCACAAATCCATCATTCCCTAATGAAAATGTTAGGATCAGATCATTCACTAATATCTTCTTCAATTATTCAAAACATTCCTCACATTATTTTTTCCATACAAACTTAACCCCTTTTCATGTAAGCTTGGTCATTGGGTTGGCTAAACAGGTGAAGTTCTAAAAGAAACACCGATAATAACCTTCTAAACCAATAAAACTACTTACCTTAGTTTTGTTCATTGGAGTGGGCCATTATTTTACAGCCTTTGTCTTCATAGAATCAACTGATATTCCATCCTTAGAGACAATGTGACCTAGAAAGGAAACTTATTGAAGCCAAAATTTACACTTTCTAAACTTCCCATATAATTTATTTCTTCTAAGAGTCTTTAGAATAGTGAACAAGTGATGTTCATGATATTCACAGCTTTTGGAGTATACTAAGATATCATAAATAAATACCACCACAAAGCCATCAAGATATTCCTTGAAAACAATATTCATTAGATCCATGAAAATATAGGGTCCATTATTTAGTTCAAAAGGAATTACAGTAAACTTGTAATGCCCATAACTGGTTCGAAATGCAGTATTTAGAATATCTTCCTTACTCACATGAAACTGATGATATCCATATCAAAGATCAATCATCGAAAAATATTGGGCTCCCTAAAGTTCATCAAATAAATAATCAATGAGAGGAAATAGATACTTGTTCTTTATTGTTATAGCATTGGTCTCTCTGTAGTCAGTGAATAGCCTCATAGATCCCTCTTTCTTCTTAACAAATAGAACAGGGGCTCCCCATGGAAAAACACTAGGGCAAATAAATACTTTATCACTCAATTACTCTAGTTGTTTCTTCAGTTCCACTAATTCCATAGTGAACATTATATAATGGGTCTTTGATATGGGTCTCGAATCAGGATTTAAGTCAATGAAAAACTTAATTTCCTACTCTAGAGGATGTCCAGGTAAATCCTCTAGAAAGACATCAAAATATTCTTGCACAATAGGTACGTCCTCTATTTGAACATTTTTTTCCTATTCCATAGTTATTGCATTCCCTTCCTCCCCAATAATTGAATTCAGTAGAGCTACTGGGGGTGGATCTAGATGAAAATTAGATGGTGATGTTTCTTCCCAAAAGATAAGGGATTCCACATCGTCCTCAAAAATTGTAACCTCCTTCTTCTTGAAATAAATTTTCACATCAAGGTTTGAAAGGCAATTCATACCGAGGATTATATCAAATTCAATCATGGTTATGATAATAAAATCAGAAGATAAAGGATGATTATATACCATAATGTAGACTTCCTGACACAACTTTTTTGCAATGATATTTTTCTTAGGAGTTTTGACTGACAACTCTCTTATTAAATAAAATTGAAAATATCTAATTTTCTTGGAAAATTGGGAATATATAAAAGAATGCGATGATGTAGAATCAAATAAACAATTGGCTAAGTTTTAGTAAATGATTAAAGTACCTGCAACCACATCGTTAGGAACTTCAACCTTCATATTTCTGACTGCATAAGATTGGATTTTCTCCCTTGGCCTTATTTAGAGGACATTTCATTAATTCCTAGGACAATCATTTGCATAATTTCCCCTCTCCCTATAATTATAGAATTAAACATTGGTAGATTCTTTATTCCCCTTACAATCCCGAGATAGGTGGCATTTTTCTCTACACTTGTAACAACCACCCATACCCTTCAGAAAAGTACCAGGGTGTCTCTTCCCACAATTATCACAGGGTGGAAGTTCAACTCTTACCTTCTTACCTATTTCCTTATTTCATTTTCTATAGTTTCCAGTTGCCCTCTTATTCCCTTTAATTCCATTAAAATCATAAGACTTAGAGTATTCCTTTTATGACTTGATAGAACTTGAGACTATATCTTCTTATGATGAGAAAATTTGGGAGAATAGATCCCTTCGAAGGAAGGGTTTTAAACCATCAAATAATTGATCAATATTTCTCTTTGGATTATGTATGTAGTCTAGGACATGTCTTTATAACCTTGTGATGTTAGCTTCATACTTTTCAACATTCTCATCCTCTTTTTGCTTCAGATTCAGATACTGGCTTTCCATATCTGCTCTCTGTTCACGAGGGAAGTATTTTTCTAAGAATTACTTAAAATCCCCCATTCCATTTCTTCTATTACTTCCCCCTCCTTTTTGTTTTGGATTAAATAACACCACTGATCTACATCTTCTGATAGTCGATAAAATTCCATGAAAACTTTCTCTCTTTCGTTACATCCCAAAGTGAGAAATATCTTCTGTAATGAACTTATCCACTGCTTCACTATGAATAGGTTTATAGTCCCATTAAATGTTAAAGGTTTTTGTCACATAAATAGATCTAACATAGCTCCCCCACGTTGTGGATCCAGATGCTTTATACAGTTAAGGTTATTATTCATAACTTGAGTCAACTGTCACCATATAATTATAAGTTTCTCAACACCATTCACAAAACCATAGCCAACATCATTATCTTGTATCAGAGGGAAATCCCAACATGGGACATGCACGTTCATGTGGTTTCTATTCCTTACACTAGGCTCTATTTCTAAATAATGAAATACGCTTGATTAGTTTATGAATCATAATGTATAATCTCAATGTAGAAAAATACTTAGCACAAATTGAAATTCTATTTATAGTTAATCTCATAATCATAAACATGGTTTCTTTGAGGAAAAATTTACATTTTAATCCTCCATAATGGATTGTAAAGAAAATGTGAATTATCCTAACCACATCCCCCAAGAGTGTCAAACCAAGTGCGTAGTAAGGCCTATTTTTGTGTGCGAGGATACCCCGGGTCAAGCCTGAAACTCCTTGTTAGATTTTTCACTCCTAGGTACATCTATTCTAGAACCATGCCCATTTTTAGTATACAGACAGGGTTTTATTTTCTAGAAAGATCTACATAATATATTACTTACCAAAAATTCTAGGATGTTCTCATATGTTTATCCTTAAAGACCATCTTAGGGTTTTGTTCCCAAATCTACATTTTCTAAATCTAGTTTCCAAGTTTTCTACTAAACTTATTTTGATAAAAACTGTAAGGACCCGACCCTATTTGGCCAGAGATGGTTCCTTATTTTATTACATTGACATATAAACAAGAAATATGAAACATGAGAGACAAAGTAGTTTAGTAATTTTGTAAACAAGATACATACATGTGGTCAACATTAAAACATGAAATAGAAAACAATTTAGAAACTCCTTTGACAATATCCATAACTCCTAGGTTATTTCTGCATGTCATTCATAATATACCTATTAATGTCATGATAAAATGAAACATAAGAAAGGGGTGATCTCAAATACTTAGTAAGGGTAAATAATACAGTAGAAGATATCATAAACATAAACATTAGGCATGACTATTAACTAAAAAAACACATGCCTTTAAAATGAACTTGAACACTTTATGGAAGGAATAAGAGCTAAATAAAAAATTCCATAATAAATCATAATCATGGTTATTATACTAGTAAAATAACCTCATGAAATTTAAATTAATAGTTTCATAATGACAGAATGCATAATTCTGTACATCATAACCATACCATCAAGCCCTCATGATGAGATCATAAATAATCATTTTTTCAATTCCTTGTTCCAAGATCATAGTTTGTCTCATGAGACCTACCAATTCCTCAAGGGGATATATCGGTCCTCAAATATCACTTACTAAGTCCAATTAATTACTAATATGAATGGGTATAAACATAAAAAACCTATATATTCATATTGAAACTAATATATGGAATGTCAATAACGTTCCTCGAACATTAATCATAAACACTAATCATTCCGAGTAAATTGGTGAATGGTTTTATGATAAAACATCCACAATCAAACTAATCATAAAAAATTTAATTAAATATGTTATATTTTATCATAAAATATTAATCCCAATAATACATAAGAATCAATAAGAGTGTAGAAACAAATTAAGATACTCTTATAAAATCAAAAAGTAATCCCTGAGATAAATACCATTCGACTTTGAAAAGAAGAGTCCTTTTGGAAAAGTATTTGTATAAAACTAGTAGCAAAGTAAGATATTATTTTTATAATTAAATGAGTGTTTTTAGATAGATAACAGTCTCTAAAAACAAATTATAGAGTTCCCTTTAAAATAGGTAAGAATTTGAGAATTTCCCTTGAGTTGGGCTTGTATTTCGTGAAGAATTCTTGAAGGAACCTTTTAAAACATATAAATCCCCATAAATGAAAGGAGGATTCTTGTTGGTACACATATATAGAAAATTATCACAAAATATATGAGTATTGAATATGAATAAATAATTATTTAATTTAGGTAAGTAGATAATAAGAGTAACCTGAATGAAAATGGAGGTTCGGGTAGAAAACCCTTACCTTATGTCCGAAAGTGTTCCTTACTTGATCTTAATGACCTAAATAATCAAATTTAGGTTTATAAATTAATAATTAGAATAAATAATCTTCATGTAATTGATTTAGTATATCCTTATTAGGTTTATTCATGGCCTTTTGATGGGTTAAGAGATTCAATTTCATTGTTTGGGAGAGTTTTCTTCCTTGGTTTTCATGATTGGATTACTTATATTCATGTATGGATAAACATGTAGAAAAATAATGGTTTTACAGAATTGAAGTTATATGTTATTAGTGAACAAAAAGAATATTACATGGTTATAAGATTCATTTGGTTATTGGTAGGGAATATGAATCATTATATAAATCTTTAATGACAATTATTTGGGTTAATTGATGGTTCTTGAACAAAACGAACTCATTTTGATTTATAAATTAATATCATGTGTAAAAAAGGATTCTAGAACCTTAAGTAAGTTATAATTGATAAATTATAGACTATTTCAACCATAAAAATGGTTTCTATCAATAATTGAAGATGGTAATAGAAATTGAAATCCCACCGTACTTGATTATGATAAATTAACACATCTCGGATTGTGTTTTCATTTCTATCATAAAATAAGTGTAAAGGAGAGATTATGAATAATTATTCCTCTATCATAAAAATATTCTAGTACATTAATGTAATCGAGTAATCAGAAAATTTGGATGAAATGAGGTGAGGAAAAATAAAATAAAATAAAGGAACTTGAAATAAATGAAATGATAAGAGGAATTTAAATTTTGAAGTAATATTCCTTGGGAGCCTATTTAGGGAAAATGTTTTGGTATTTTTATGATACCAAGGGCTGTTAGATGTGGAGGATAATAATGGGAGGATATTTGAGAAGAATTTAGACAAGGCACAATGCATGGTGTGACTGGTATGACACTAAGTGCGTCTTTTTATTCAAAATTGACATTAATTTTAGTGAAAATACAACTGACATAAATAAAACCAAGTAAACGGATTTGAATTGTTTTGGTTATTAAGAAAAATGATCCATATGTCATTTGTTATGTGTAGGGATCAGCCTCACCTCAATCCAATGCATAGTGTGACAGGAATGATTCTAAGTGTCCATTATGAGTTTAAAATTAACATTTTAATACAAAAGTGTCACACATTGAAAACCAAGAAACCCACTAGGATTGTCTTGATAATTTGGGACAATGATTCATAATTTATTTTTGAGGTGTATGAATTTGTCTCATGTAAAACCCACACATGATTCCACCTGTATGGTTCAAAGTGTGTGTTTCGATTTTAAAATGACATTTTAGTAAAAAACATATGTGGAGTACTCAAAAACAAGAAAATACATTCTAATTGTTTTGATACTTTAGTAAAAAGATCCATGAGTTATTTGGGATGTGCAGTAATTTGTAGGGCCTCAATCTAATGCATGGTGTGACCAGTATGACTCCAAGTGCATCTTTTTATTTAAAATTGACATTAATTTTAGTGAAATAAACTACTAAAATACTCAAAACCGAGGAAACAAATTCAGATTGTTTTAGTACTTTAAGAAAATGATCCATATGTCGTTTTTGTAGTATTAGGATTATCCTCACCTAAATCTGACACATAGTGTGACCGGTATGACTCCAAGTGTCCAGTATCAGTTTAAAATTGACATTTTAATTCAAAAAAGTGTCACTCACTAAAAACTGATAAAAACACTTTTTTTCTTAATAATTTGGGGAAATGATTCATAATTCATTTGTGATGTTTATGAATTGGTCTTATGTAGAACCCACACATGATTCCACTTGTATGACTCAAAGTGTATGTTTCTAGTTCAAAATGACATTTTAGTAAAAAACACTTGTGGCGTACTCAAAACCAAGGAAACACATTACGATTATTTTGGTACTTTAGTACATTGATCGATGAGTCATTTAGGATGTGTAAAAATCATCCACACCTCAATCTGTTGCACAATGTGAACAGTATGACTACAAGTGCATCTTTTTTTTTCAAATTTGACATTAATTTTAGTGAATAAAACAACTGACTTTCTCAAAAATAAGAAAAAAAATTCATATTGTTTTGGTAATTTAGGAAAATGATCTATATGTTATTTTTGATGTGTAGGGATTAGATACACCTTAATCTGACACACAACATGACCAGTATGACTCCATGTGCATCTTTTTATTCAAAACTGACATTAATTTTAATCAAGAAACAACTGACATATTCAAAACCGAGTAAATACATTCTGATTATTTTGATACATTAGAAAAATGATACATAAATCACATATGATATGTAGGAATCAGTCACACCACAATTAGACTTATGGTGTGAATGGTTTGACTCTAAATGGACCACTTTATTCAAAATTTACATTAATTTTAGTGAAAAAACAACTGACATACTCTATAATAGTGTTTTATTTTTCTTGTATTTGTATTAGAAATTATATTTCATTTAAATTCAGTATTTTTATCTTATTTTGGTAATTTATGTTGCTATTTATGGTGATTAAGTGTATTAGTGGACCACACTACATCTGTTTTTGGTAATGCAGTGTGCTGCAGCATCACACTACAGTTTTCACCTTTATTAGTGCTATTAAATTCATTGATTAAGATAGATTTTATCAGTTCTTATATAAGTGCTGATAATGGTGTTATTTATTAGCACTTTTTAAATCTCAAATAAAGGTAGCTTTATCAGTGATTTTTAAAGCGCCAATAAAGGTTTTCTTTATAAGCACCTTTAAAAGCACTGATAAATCATACCTTTATTAGCACAAATAAAAGCACAGATAAATCATACTTTTATCAGCACTAAATAAAAGTCCTAATAAATGGGGTCTTTTTTCAATGCTTTTAAAACCACAAATAAAATTATGATTTATCAATACTTCTATTTTCACTGTTTAAGCTACCCATTATTAGTGATTTTTTAGCGTTGATTAAAGCCATGGACTTTTAACCGTGTTAAGGTATTCAAAACTTTTCTAGCACTGATAAAGGCTGATTCTAGAACAGTTAAAGGTGAATTTTTAGTAGTGAAAACAAGACAAATTGTTAGTAGAAACCATGTAACATAGGCCACACTATTGAGGAAAATCTTACTGGGGGCATTTTTCAAGGTAGCAGGAGGCCACACAGTTTGAGGAAACCATGAAACCAGGGGCACACACTATAATGATCCAAACATTTATCAATGAAATTTATACCTTCTTATAATTATTTCATATAGTTTAAATCACATAAAATCACATAGAGACAAAAATACAAACATTATGATTGAAGAATGAGAGAATAAGAGGCTTTTTCAGAAATTAAGGAACCTTTACCGATGGAATAGTAACATAATCATCGAAATTGTAACATGACACTTAGGAACAGTAATCCCTCCAATAGAATAGTATCTTAACCTTTGAAAATATAAATATTTTTTTATCTTATGAATAAAAATATAATATATTTATATCATGAAAGAAGTAAATAAATATTTTAAAAAATGATAAATGAAGTATTGGTATTTTTATAAGTCATAAATATTTATCAATAATTTTATAACTAATATAATTATTTAAAAGAAAATTTATTTTCATAAAATATAATCATAAATTAATATTTAGATATATTATGATTATAATATAATTTTATGAGAACTTAATTATGTTTTGAAAGTGTCATAAAATTAGTTATAATTTTAAAATTGGTACTTTCCAAAAAAATTATGATTCTAATTTAAAATTAAATTTATAATATTTAAAAAAATTATTTTCATAAAATGAAGTTTATTTTTGAATTCCACATATTGAATACTGGTTAAGGTTATTTTTTTTGGATTTTTCTAAAATAGTTAATTTTTATTGAATAGTGAAATATGGTAATTTACCATCTTTAAATAATAATCCAAATACATGAATTAAAAAATCAGGTATGATGTAATCACCATAATCTCTAAATACCCTTCATTATTTAATATATTTAGTTATAATTCTCAAAAAAATCATATTCTTGAGCCAAAATAATAAACTAATGAATAAAATAATGAGAAAACACCCCTCTCCTCACCTATAAATACCACCACTCACAACCACTTATACTCACACCTGCCAAGCTTTAAGCCTTATCCAAATTCTACTCAAACCTATTCCCAAGAACCTACCCCACATCCATAAGCCCTTTATCTCTTCAAAATACAAAAAACTTTTCCCTAAGAAGGTTCTCAAGGAGGAGAATTCAAGAGGTAAAATCCTTTATCTTTTCTTTTAATTTATTTTTAAGTTATTTTATTTTCTTATTCTCTCTATACCTCCCTTCATCCAAATTTTATAATAACTCTATTAACTTACATATACTAGAAATTTATTATGATAATGTAATAATCTATTGAAGCATGACTATCATGGGGCGTGGTAAAAAACAATTATAAAATTTCCTAGTGCAGCACAGTAACTAACTAGAGTCATCGAACTTGACGAGCCTTTCAGTTTTGATTATTTATAGCAAGGACATGAAAAAATGGACATTTAAATTAGCATAAAATTTAAACAGAATGGGTTAATGATGAAATGACTTGGTCTTGGGTTCAGCCTTGGGTTCAATCATTATTATACTTTATAGGTTTTATTTTAGTTTGATAATCCAAACATGATATCTCATGTTTGAATTACTATTCTTCATTTATAAATTTTGGAAATCTTTGAATGCCTAAGCACCCTCAATTCCACCTCCTCCATTAATCAAGGTTGATGACACATCGTCATCTAAGGTGTGACATATTTTAGGACCCAGATCTATCGAGGCTGTTTCATCCATTGATTAGATCAACTACAATGTTTCATTAACTAAATTAATGGATTGAGTGAAAAGTGATTAAATAAAATAATAGAGAGAGATTAAGTTTCATGCCATTGGGTGCAATCACCACATCAGGGAAATTCGTCTCACCCATGAATGCTACTCAATTATATATAAAAACATAAAATTAAACATTAAATAAAATTAAATAACTCCTTAACCTCCCCCCGGGCCAAGCTGTGGGGTCAAACTCTCATGTTTTAGAGTAAGAGATCATTTGGTAGAGTGGGTGGAAGAGAATAAGAAGAAATAGAATAAAATAATGAATGGTGGATGAATAAAATAAAAATGGTAGAATGGGGGATGCAGAGAGGAGAAAGAAAATAAAATAAAATAATTAATAAAATAAATAATTTATAAATAATGTTAAAATAATAATAATAATAATAATAATAATTCTATTTAAGAGAATAATTTTTGAAAAAGAAGAATAGAATAATAAAATAAGAAAAGAAAAATATATTTTCAAATAAGAATATTAAAATAAATATAATAATAATAATAATAATAATATTATTATTATTTCTAATGATATTAATTATGATGATACTAAAAAAAATTAAAAATAAGAATAATTATAAAAGTGGATGAAATTGGTGGAAACAAAATTAAAAGAAAACCATGATTTTATTAGAAATTGAAATTACAATCTAAAAATAAAACAAAAAAATGAAGAATAAGAAGAAATAGGGTATGATTAAGATAATAAAACAACCATACTCTCTTAGTGAAGATCTCCTCCTTGGCACCTCATATGGAATGTGATGGATTGGAATAATTTGTGAAGGAGGAGCTCTCCTCCTTTTATAGGCTAGAATTTCTCTTTGAAATTTTTCATATATTAGCCCCATTAAATTTCTTAATAATGCATGGAATCCTTCATGAAAGTTTTATAGATGTGTCTTTCATGTATCCTCTCAGTTTTTTTTCATATTTTTCCATGTGAAGATAGAGTTATTCCCTTTTTATAATGATAATTTAATTTACCCAGACAGACTCTAAATATTCCATATCTTTGGTTTCATATGCATTAATGGATTTAAAAAATGCTAATTCATTCGTCAAATTATTCATTAATGTTTTTAAGAAATTTCTTCACATATCCACTCCAAATTTCAGCGTATTTAAGCCATCCATTCAAGATATATAGTCTCACCATAAAAAATCTCTAGATCTGTGAATAGTTTTGAAGGCCCAACTTGTGAGATGGTTTTGGGCTTCCAAAGGGTGGATTCAGATTTGAGTCTAGAATAATAAAATGAATACAACGATGTGTTGAATCCTAAAAAAATTCATGATTTTTATAAGTATACAATATTTTATGGCCTAAATATAGAAAAAATTTAAAACAGTTAGAATTTAAAATTGGTATTTTTTTTGATTGAGCTCAAAATACCACTAAAATCATAAAATTACACAATTTCCCTTAAAACAACACATTAAGGCATTAAAAAAATTAACATTTAAAGTAAAATTATATAAAAAATTTTCTAGATCAATTCCCCCACACTTAATCCATTCTTGTCCTCAAGCATAAAATCTCAACATTGAAAATCAGAGGGCACCAATGTTATAAATATTCAAATTTCAATGCAATATAATAAAAATATTACCAATATAAAATCAAATTTTCAAATTCCACATAAAATATCCATTCAATTTCCCATTTTCAAAGAAACACTCAATTCATGTATTTTACGTTTTCCATTTGAAACATGATGGAACTTCTCCTTTCATTCATTCAATCTCCACAATTAATTATTGTTAAAAATTAAAAATCACGATATACCTAAATTTTAAATATTTTCCCTCATCACTCATCATAAAATTCAAGTACATTTATGGTCATATCCTGAGAACATGCTCCTTATCCATAATCTTGTAAAAGAACTAATTTCTCCACTTCATAAAGGCAAAAAGCACATAAAATTATGAGAGATTATAATAAAGGTTCTAATGACTATGAGGCTTAAGGTTAGTAGGATTTGATGTTTAAAAATAAAGATCAAGGAGGAAGTTTAACTCTTATAGCATAAATCTTGATATTCAAAGTAAAATGTTTAATGAAAATCTCCCCTTCAAATTTTAACAACTCCAAACTTTCCCCAAGACTCAATATAATGATCATGATCAGTTTAAGCACAATGAATGATGTGTTCCCTCTCTTGAATATTTTTTTTACTTCTTTTCTTTTTTTATTCTTTTTCAAAGAACATTTTTCATTTTTTTCTTTTAGAAAGTTATGTTTTATAATAAACCTCACATATAACACCTAACCACATATGATAGAAATATTAGGTCTAGTAATGGTGTTTTTTGGTTTACCCAAATCATATCCCATTTATCCCAATTTTTTGGTTTTTTTCATTTTAATTTTATATTAAATAGGAAAAAAACAATAGAGTATTATGAATTATTCCACAAGATTTTATAATTCCCACAATAATCACCCCCTCACTTATTCCTTACAATGTAAATCATCCCATTTACCATGATTTCCTTTACCCCCACACCTCAACATTAAAATATCATGCAATTACTAAGAGTAGGGTAGGAATGGATAAAAATGGATTGAATCATGGATTATTCCTATAAAGGTCATTCATGGTATCTATGGGGAAAATAAGGATTGATGTAATGGAAATATTTTAAGGATAAGTGGTTTTTAAAAAGACGCATCAATCATTTTAAATTTGTTTTTTCATAGTCTTATATTTGGAAAGTTCAAATTCATGTTTTACAAGGTGGCATGGCCCAAGATCACTGAAGAAATATGCTCAAGAATAAATAGAAATTACTTGGTCTATAAATCCTATTGTGAATAAAAATATGATTTGGTAAAATCACTCAAGGCATGATTAAAAATAATAAATCAAGTCACATGAATTTCAGAAAATCTAAGCTTGAAAAATGTTTGGATAATTTCATTTACATGAATCTATTAATTACTTCAAATAAAATGTCATTATTTTAATATCAATGCTTCATTTTAAAAATTTAATTTCCCATTTTACTCATTTAATCATCTCAACATTTAAATCTAAAATATTACATCACAAGATTCTTAAGAAACTCATGTCTCCTAGATTAGATTATTTAAGTAAAGAACAATTCAATCATGGGAATGCAATTTAATATTTGAAGCTTAAAACATGTTTTTTGGGAAAAAAATTTAGGGAGTTTATAAGATTATAACAGGTTAATTATCTTTTGAAATGAAGCTTAGTTCTATTCCTTAACTATTTGGGATTGACTTCTGCCATTATGAACTTATAAAATAAAAATAACTCAACTAAGTATAAGGATCATGTCATTAAAGTACAAAATGATAGGAGGTAGTGGGATGCATGCTAAACTAGTTCCAAATAAATAAAATTGAAATATAAATTACTAGAAAGCATGTAAAGAAAAATCTTGGTATGATCCCCGAAGAAGGCCCTAAATTTTTACTTCCTCTAGAAGGGAAGTACCAGATGTTATCCATAATCTGTCACTAGGTGGATTTTCTTAGATTTGAAACACCACATGTGGTTCCTTCCAGCATGGACTTATTATTCTGTACTAAGGAGGACTCCGTGGATAGAGTGCACCGGATCAGACCTATTCACAATGTGGTACATCTTTCATGGAAGAGGTAGGATGTAGAATGTGACCTCCTCCTATTTGGTTGCAACTTCTGAAATCTTTATTTCTACATCCAATGTCTTCTATAGGTATAATTTATTAAAATAATAGTCAAAGGGAGAGTAAGAAGGTAATTTTATGTTAACAAAATTATAATTTGAAAATTCAATATCAGATTCTCTCCCTTTTATGAAGGCAACACGCGTCTCTAGTTCATCAGGCAGAGCCACTGGTATCTATTCATGGTCTCCTTCCAATAAATGTTCAATGTCTTGAGGGATCTCTAGGTGTTCCTCAATAGGTGAATCATTCATTTCATCATCTTCCTCGAGAGTGTAACACGAGTTAGATAAATCTGAAAATTCAAAACTATTATGAGTGGTACTGAAATTAGTTTCAAAAAAATTAATAGAGATTGAGTTCAAGAATGTATCATCTCCCTAATTTGTTTTAATTTAATCTCATATTGAATTTAAAGTGTGTCTTGGAGTCTATATTCACTGTATAGAGGCAAGTGGTGAGGATCCTTCATCCTTTCTTCAAATTCCACCACTTGGGTGGTGTATTATTTCAGTGGTGCTGGCTCTTTTACATTAAAAGATGTAGGGAGATCAAGTAGTCCCTCACATTCATTCTAGAATTATTCCAATCCTTGTTGATTTTATAATTATATCCCAATAATAAAATCTTCTTATGTTTCCTCCTCAGGTAAGAAAAGTGTCTTATCTTCTAGTTCAGGTTCCGATTCAGGTTTAGGTTCTTCAAATAATTCTTGGAAGTATGCAATTATCCAATAAAGTTTTCCTTATATGCCATTCCCCTTTTCATCAAGATCTTATATATCATACTTGAGTTTGTGTTTTTCCACTTTCTCTTGAAAATATTCTGGTGTAACTTATTTAAAAGTTATGGGAAGAATTGAGGAGTACTATTCTTATGTCTCAACCTCTTATTGATAGAATTTGTGGAAGTAATCCCATAATTTAGTGAGTTCTTGGGACAACCCTTCAATCACTGGTTACTCAAGGGCCTCTTTGAGATCCTTGATGATGTCCTTGAATTCCTCCTCTTTGAAAAATTTAATTCTGGACCAGCCTGATCTGTCAAGACCATAATGAAACACCATCTATTATAGACCAGGGTGCCTCAGCTACTGGATCTTTCACCTAAGAGTATTTTTTGTTCCATGAATTGAAAAACTTTTCATAGGAAAACATCATTGAAAACCTTTTTTAGTTTTTTATAAAATAAATAAAAGATATCTAAAGTGTGAAAATAGTAAAAGTAAGAAAACTTATGATTGGATCCCTAGTAACTGTGCCATTTTATATGCATGACTATCCTAGGGAGCGGTCAAAAGAAATTATAAATTTTCCTTGTGTAGCACAATGGATAACTAGAGTCATCTCACTTTAGGAGCCTTTTAGTTTATTCACATACTTCTTTTATATCACCTAAGCTATCTCTTTTTGTTTTTTTATTATCTAATGAAAATAGTGACAATGTTTTTGGTTTTTTTATTATTTAATGCAATGGCATGAAAAAATGGAAATTTAAACTAGCATGCAAGATAAACAAAATAAGTTAAGAAAGAAATGACTTTGTATTGGGTTATTCTGGGTTCAATAATTATTATCCTTTATATGTTTGATGTTAGTTTGATAATCAAAACATGAAATCTCATGTTTGAATTACTATTCTCCATTTATAAATTATAGAAATATTTGAATGCCTAAGAACCCTCAATTACACCTCCTTCATTAATCAAGGTTGATGAAACATCTTTGTCTAAGGTGTGCCATCTTTCAGGACCTGACTCTATCGAGGTATTTTATACATTGATTAGTTAAACTCCAATGTGTGAATAACTAAATAAATAGAAAGAGGGAATGATGATTAAATAAAATAATAGAGATAAATGGAGTTGCATGTTATTAGGGGTAGTCACCGCATCGAGGACATTCACCTCACCCATGCATACTACTTAATTTTATCTACAAACATAAAATTAAACATCAAAGAAAATTCAAGAACACCTTGACCTCCCCCCAAGCCAAGCCTTGGGGTTGATCTCTAATTTTAGAGAGTAAGAGATCACTTGGTGGAGTGGGTGGAAGATAAGAAGAAGAAATAGAATAAAATAAAGAATGGTGGATGAATAAAATAAAATGGAAGATTAGGGTTTGAGTAGAGAGAGAAAAATAAAATAAAAAAAATGAAATGAAATAAAATAATAAAATATATAATTTATAAATAATAATAATATAATAATATAATAATATAATAATAATTATATTTAAGAGAATATTATTTTAAAAAGGATAATAGAATAAGAAAATAATAAAATAAAAATAAAATTTAAAATAAGAATCTTAAAATAAATATAATAATAATGATTATTATAATACTATTGTTATTATTATTAATTATGATATAAATTATGATAATACTAATAAAAATTAAAAAGAATAAGAATAATAAAAGTGGATGAAATTAGTGGAACCACAATTAAAAGAAATGCATAATTTTATTAAAAATTGAAATTAAAATATAAAACTAAAACAAAAATAATACAAAAATATAAAGAAGAAGAAGAAATGGGTAAGGAAGAAGAGAATGCAGCGACCGACCTCCCTTAGTGGAGATATCCTTCTTTATGCCTCAAATGGAATTGAATATATTAGAATGATTTGGGAAGGAGGAATTCTACCTCTTTTATAGGCCATAATTTCCCTTTGAATGATTATGCCTGTTAGCCCCATTAAATGAACAATTAATGCATGGAATTATTCATGAAAGTTGTGCATCTATGTATAGAAAATGTTCCATAAAAATTTCAGCATATTTGGCCATTAAAATAGAGAGTTATTTCATTTTTTACTCTGAGAATTTAATCATCTGAGGTTGACTCTCCATATTCCATGTCTCCGGTTTCCCATGCATTAATGGCCTTGAAAATAGCCTATTCACACATCAAAATATTCATGAAAGTAGTTAATAAATGTCTTTCATGTATCTAATAAAAATTGAAATGAATATGGACTGTCTAATCAAGAGATATGGTCCCACCATAAAAAATAACTAGATCTATAAATAGTTTTGAAGGCCCAACTTGTGAGCTGGTTTTGGGCTTCCAAATGGTGGATTTAGCTCTGGGTCCAAAAGAATAAACTGAATACTAGGATGTATAGAATCCAAAAAAAATTAAATATTTTGATAATTATATAATATTTTATGGCCTAAATATCAAAATAATTTATAAGAGTAAAAATTCAAAATATGCTATTTTTTCGATTGATCTCAAAATACCAATAAAATCATAAAATGAGAGAATTTCCATTAATTTTTTTTGGATTAAAAAATTTAAATTCAAAGTAAAATTATTAAAAATATTTTTATATCATCTATCATAAAAAACCCTTCCCCCCCCTTTATTATGAAAATGAAGAAGTCGTCCGCGAGGTGTTGATTTATTGCCTTCGAGGACGAAAAGTTTTCATTTTCCTTTACCACCTTCAAGTATGGTCTTAAAACCATTATAATGTTTGAAACATATTTTATAATGTATATTATAACCCTTTTTATATTCTATAAATAACATATATACATAATAAAAAATGATAAAAAAATGAGTTTATTGTGATTGAAAACCGTCAACATTAACATAAACGATTATCATTAACTATTTATCCAATGATTCATAATCATACGATATAACCAAATAATATTTAAGAAAAATTAAATAATTTTAATATCATTAAAAAATCTAATTTCAATTCTTTATAATCATTATAATTATACATGAACTTCCATACTTATAAACAGGTGAACCGATCATGAAAACCAAGAAAATGAATAGTTCAGAACGATGAAATTGAACTCTAAAACTTATAAAAAATATATAAATGAACTCAATAAAACAATAACAAATCAAATAATTATTAGTAGGTTATTTATTTTATAATTAATCAATTTTATTTATTATCTAGGATATTAAAGGGAAGAATGTGTTTGGACATAAGGTGAGGCGATTCTCGAACCCAACTCTCTTCCTTTGTGTTTTCCCTTTTTTACTAAATTATTAGTATGGATGTTCCATTAATGTACATTAAATATCATTTATTTACAATTCCCTTTTATTTCCTATATATACATTTTTACAAACTTATTTTTATGGAAAATACAATGATTTATCCAAAATAACTCTTCTTTCTAAAAACACAACCCTTAATTATAATGAGATAATTTCTTCCTAATGAATGATTGATTATACTTATTCAAATTATGTTATTCCCTATTTATTTTTGGAACTCTAAATTTTATTAATGAATTTATGATTTATGAAATGAAACCCATTTCTTTCCATGGGTTATTTTTGCCCAATATTTATATACATTCTATGTGGCATGCATGATAATTCTATGTCATGATGTGACGGGTGTGCCTGGAATTATATAGCACATATAAATGTTATGATGTGATGGGTGTGCCCAAAATTATATAATTCTATAATGAATTAGGTAATGTTATGTTTGTCATGAGATAAAGTGAAATATGTATGAACTTGATTCAATCTTTGTTCACAATTATGTGCAGTGTTGACCACTAAGACGGAATGTTTCATTTTTATTTATGCCCACATTCCATGAATTTATCTAATGTTTCATTTTATGATTATGATGATGATCCCATGCTTATGTTATGATGATGATGATTATGTTCACCACATTTTATATCGATTCACATCTTTTTCTATCCTATTACTGGGATTTTAGGTCACCCATTTTTATGTATATCCTTAGGTGATTACTTATATTAAAGAGAATGTGAAGGCCACTAAGAAGCTAGAGAATAAGGAATTAAATAAAGGATTATTTTTTATTTTTTAAAATTTATGTGTGGTCTTAATTTATCCAAGACACTAAACCTTTGGATCCTCATTGTGTAATGGTTTATGTTGTTTATCTTTAAAATGACACAATAGTTATTGAAGAAAAAGTAGGGTTTCTATAGTTGGTATCAGAGCACAATTTAGTTAATTTGGGAATTAGGATTAGAGAACCTTAGTGAGAACCCTTAGCATGAGACTAAGTATAAGTAATCACCGAAGAATTTGTGTTTTAGAAAAATGAAAAACATAATTATCCCACAAGATATTCCTTTAGACCAAATTACATAAAGGAATAAATTTTTCATAAATTGTTGAATTACTTTTTGTTATAAAATATTCTATTTTAGAAAATAGTGGTAACCAGGGGAAACCAGGCCAAAATCTCGTGAAATGGACAAGGAAATAATTTCCCAAATGAAATAACCAATTCCTTGGGAGGTGGAGTTCCAAATTTCACGTCGTTGGTTACCCACCTATCTCAGGCTATGTGAAACATCCTCCTTCACCTAAAAGGGAGAAACTGGCCATTGAGTATTTTATTCGGAAACGACCACTAACATTTAGTTGATCTTCTGATCCACTAGTCATACAATATTGGGTCAACTCAATGGAGAATATTTTTTTGCGCTTCACTATTATGAGATAGAGAAGATGACTCTGTATTTTTATCATTTAGATGGAGAGGCCGATCAATCATGTGCGTTTATTAAAAGCACCAAGCTGAAGGATAAAATTTAAGAGATAGAGTGTGAAGACTTTAGGATAATGTTTCTTAACAAGTATTTCGCTCAAAGTCTTCCTAAAAAATTGGAGAGAGAACTCCTAGAGCTAAAGACAAAGGAAGGTGAATCTGTCATGGCCAATGAAGAAAATTTCACAAGTCTTTAAAGGCACACTTTGGGTTTTTTGTCAATAATGATAAGAAAATTGATATATTCTATAGTGATTTAAAATCAAACCATTGAAATGTTATAGAAATTAAAGACTTTGGGAGTTATGAAGAAGTTGTTAAATGTGATCTCAAAGTGGAGATGGAGTTTGTATAATAGTCTCATGGCTATAGTGATAAGAAATGAAAGATGGAGTTTTGAGATGGGGGATCTATTGAGAAAGGTGGAAAGAAATATCAACCACTCATATGTAAAAAATGTGGGAAGAAGAATCATGGGAATTTTCTAAAAGGTAAGGGGAAATGATACAAGTGTAAGAGATATGGTCACCAAGCTCCTGAATGTAGAAGAGACATAAAGAAGTCAACCGATACAATGGAGGAAAGGAGAGCACCACCCATGGTCCAATGATACATCTATACAGATTAATGGAATTATTCAAGCCAATGTACAAAACATGAAGTCATTGAGGGTAATAAGCATCATCATCCACTAAACCTAAAGAAGAAAGGGAAGGCTTATTCCATCACTACTACTAAAGTGGATCAATAAAATGAAGTTATATAAGGTACACTTCCTATTCACTCAATAATGGAAAAGGTCTTATTTTATTCTTATTCTATGTATTCCTTTATATCTTACAAAATTTCTAGAAATATTAAATAAAATCCCCAAAACCTTGAAGTAAATATATGCATAAAAAATATAGTGGTAAAATCATCTCAATCTAAGTGTTGGAATCTTCTTTAGTTGGAGTATGTGGGAAGACTCACCTAGTGAATTTTTTGATACTTCCCTTAGTGGAATTCAACACTATACTAGGAATGTATTGATTCTTATTATATATATTACACATCAACTATTGGGAAAATAAAATACCTTTTCATATTTTGAACTATCCCATGATCCTATACAAATTAAAGGAAGATCATGAATCTCCTTTGGAAAATCCTTCAACTATGTGGGTGTTGATTCCCTATGAAGAATCATATATTACTCAAATAGTTGATTCAAAGGAAGGTATAAACCTATGAAAAATTTCTATTATAATGGAATACAGTGATGTATTTCTTGAAGTGTTACCTGGAGTTCCCCTAGATCACAAGGTAGAGTTCTCAATAGAACTCATACCCGGAGCTAATCCTATCTCAAAATGCCCCTACAGGATGGCCCCAATCGAGCTGGTGGAGTTAAAGAATCATATTCAAGAGCATTTAGACAAAAGGTTCATACTCCCTAGTGCATCACCTTGGGGTGCACCAGTGGCCTTTATCAAAAAATAAGGATGAATCGATACAATTGGGTATCAATTATTGGGAACTCGACAAGATCACCATAAAGAAAAAGTATCATCTTCCATGAATTTATGACTTGTTCAATAAACTATGAGGAGATAAATAATTCTAAAATTTGGATAATCTCTCTAGATATGGTCAACTGAAGGTGAAGAAAAATATATTTAAAAGACTACTTTGCATACAAGGTTTGGGCATTATGAGTTTCTAGTGACGCCCTTAAGACTAGAAAATTCCATTGAAATCTTCATGGATTTGATGAATAGAGTTTTTATACATTTCCTTGAATAATTTTTGAAAGTGTTTATCAATGATATTCTCATATAATCCAAGTGTAAGGAGGAATATAAAGAACTTCTAAGGATTGTGTTGGTGAAATTTAGGAAGGATAAATTGTACACCATGTTCAGCAAGTGTGAGGAAACAAGTCACATTATTGGGAAACATGATAACAAGTGAGGAAATTTTTGTGGACCCCTACAAAACAAAGGTAATTGAGGAATGGCCTATACCCTCTCATGTGAGGCAAATCCACAACATTCTTGGATTAGCTGGGTACTATCGACATTTTGAGAAAAATTTCTCACAATTTTCTAGCTTTATAATTAAGTTAACAAGGAAAAGGGTAAAGTACGTTTTTATGGAAGAATATGAGGAAAACTTCAAGGAGAAAAAGAAGAGGCTGGTCACTGCACCTATACTCAAAGTAACGAAAAGTGGATAATGTTTTGTGATATATAATGATGTTTCAAATAAAGTATTGGGTTGTGTACTCATGAAAAATGATAAATTAATATCTAATGCCTCCTAAAAGTTGAATATACATGAGTAAAACTACCCAAAACATGATTTGAAGCTAGAATCTAGGATATTTTCCTTGAAAAGTAGGTGGAACTGCCTCTACGGTGAGAAGTGTGAAATATATACCAATCACAAGATCCTAAGGTATATATTCACACAAAATGAGATCAACATTCATCAAATGAGATGGTTAGAGATAATCAAGGATTATGATTTATTTATTCACTATCATCCTGGAAAGGTGAACAAGGTTGAAGGTGATCTTAAGAGAAAAGTATCTGCTACTCTATCCATAATGTGGATTGAGAAAGACCCTATCTTCATGGATATTCAATGTATGGATTTGGTAATCATAATGGTAGGTATTTTATTTGACCTTTCCCAAATTATTTCCCAACCATCTATACAAGATAAGATTAAGGAGTCATAAAGGGATGATCCAAAGTTACAAAACAAGGTGAATGCTGTAAAGGAAGGGAAGCTGAAAGAGTTCCATATCGATGATGATGGTGTGATTCTATTTGGAATGAGTCTTTGTGTTCCTTAATCACTTGTAAAAATAAAGATCTATTAGAAAATTAACATTTCTCAACTTTATCTATCCATTATGGGTGTACCAAGATATACAATGATCCTCGGGAACACTTCTTGTGGGATAACATGAAGAAGGATATTGCATACTATATCTCAAGGTGCTTGATATGTCAGCAAGTTAAAGCAGAGAAACAAAATTCCAAAGAGATGATGCAAACCTTTACTATACCCATGTGGAAATGGGAGAATGTCCCCATGGACTTCATAACTGGTCTCCCAAATACATCCAAAAGAAATGATGCAATATGGGTTGTGGTGGACCGACTCACTAAGAATGCATAATTTATTGATATTTGGGATTATATCTATCTTGAAAAACATGATAAGATATATGTGATGGAAGTTGTGAGACTGAATGGGGTTCCAAATTCAATCATATCTAATCATAATCCAAGGTTCACATCCAAATTATAGAGGATTCTTCAATAATCCTTGAGTACTGAATTGAATTTTAGCATGACTTATCACCCCAAATTGATGACCAATATGAAAGGACTATTCATACACTTGAAGACATGCTAAGAGTGTACTCAATGGAATTAAAATAAGGATGATATCATCATATCTCATTTGTTGAGTTATTATACAAAAAAATTCCACTTGATTATTCAGATGGATCCATATGAAGCTCTATATGGAATGTGATGTAAAACTCTAACCTGTTGGGATGAAGTTGGAAAATGAAATCTAATTGGACTTGATATTATGAAAGATATGACATATAAGGTTCAAGCAATCCAACAAAATATCAAATATTCTCAGAGTAGACAAAATATATATGTTGAATACTGTTTAAGGGACTTGGAGTTCGACGTTGGAGGTAAAGTATTCCTTTTAATATCATTATGGAAGAGAGTCATGTGGTTTGTAAAGAAAGGGAAGCTAAGACAAAGGTATATTGGCCCATTTTAGATCCTTGATCACATATTAGCAGTGGAAAACTATCATGTACTTCCACTAAGTATGAATGAAATTCATGATGTGTACCATGTATCCCTCTGGAGGAAGTATATACTAGATCCCTCACATGTACTGAACTCGAAGGTGGTACAACTGGAATATGATCTCTCTTATGAGGTGCAACTGATTAATATTCTGGACCGGAGAGATAAGGTTCTACACAATAAGAAAACCCACCTTTTCAATGTTTTTTTGAAGAACCATAAGTATGAAGAAACAACTTGGGAACTAGAGGACATGATGAAGGAGAAGTACGCTCACCTGTTTATCTAAAATAAAATTTAGAGGGTGAAATTTCAAAAGGGGGGAGGAATTTAATGACCCAATATTTTATCAATGCAATTTATCCTTTCTTATAATTATTTCATGTAGTATAAATCACATAAAAGCACATAGAGACTACAATAAAAACTTTTTAAATGAAAAATGAAATAATAAGAGGCTTTTTTTTAATAAATTAAGGAAACCTTACCGATGGAATAGTTACTTGACCATTGGAATAGTAACATGACCCTTAGGAATAGTAATCCATCCAATAGAATAGTAACATCACCTTTGAATGTATAAATAAAATTTTGGTATCTTATGAATTAAAATATAATTTATTTATATCATGAAATAAGTAAAAAAATATTTTTAAAAATAAAAAATTAAGTATTGGTATTTTTATAAGTCATAAATATTTATTTATAATTTTATAATTAATATAATTATTTATAAAAAATTTATTTTATTAAAATAAACTAAAAAATTAATATTTTTTGTCTTATTATTATAAAATAATTTTATGAGACCTTAGTTAATTTTTGAAAGTGTCATAAAATTAGTTATAATTTTAAAATTGGTATTTTTCAAAAAATGATGATTTTACTTAAAAATTTAATTAGTAATATTTATAAAATTATTTTCATAAAATGGAGTTAATGTTTTAATCCTATATGTTAATAAATGGTTAGGTTTATTTTTCTATATTTTTCTAAAATAGTTGAATTTTTGGCGAATAATGAAATACTATAATTTACTATATTTATGTTATAATACAAATACATGATTTAAAAAATCACGCATGATGTAATCAAAATAATCTAAAAATCACCTTAATTATTTAATATATTTAGTGATAATTATAAAACTATTCATAGTCTTGAGCCAAAATAAAAAACTAATGAATAAAATAATTAGAAAACACCCCTCTCCTCCCCTATAAATACCACCGCTCACCACCTCTTCTCCTCACACCTTCCAAGCATTGATACTTGTCCAAATTCTACTAAAAACTCTTCCCAATACCCTAACTCATGTATATGATCCCTTGGTCTTATAAAAATACCAAAAACATTTCCCTAAGGAGATTCTTATGGGGGAGAATTTAAGAGGTAAAATCCTCATTCTTTTATTTGAATTTCTTTCCAAGTTCTTTTCTTTTCTTATTATATTATCAACTCCCTTCATCCAAATGGTTTGATAACTCTAGTAACATTAATATAATGGAATTTTATAATTATAATATAATAATATACCATCAAAACCCTTCTCCTCTCCATTTTATTCGAAAAGTGAAGATGTCGTCTGTGAGGTGTTGATTTATCGCTTTCGTGGATGAAAAGTTTTCATTTTCCTTTACCTCCTTCAAGGATCATATTAAAACCATTATAATGGTTAAAAAATAATGTAAAATTTATGTTATAACCAATTTTATATTCTTTAACTAACATATATACATAATACTAAGTGATAAACCAAAACGAGTTCGTTGTGATAAAAAACTGACAAAATTAACTTAAACAATTATCATTTACTATTTATACAATGATTCATACTCATACCATATAAACAAATGATATTTAAGATCAATTGAACCTATATAAGATTATTAATAACATATAATTTCAATTCAGGATAATCATTCTCATTATACATGATCTTCTATACTTATAAACAAGAGAACCAATCATGAAAACCATGAAAAAGAACACCCCCATATGGTGAAATTAAACTCCAAAAATCATCAAAAAGGATTTAAATAATCTTAATAAAACTATAATAAACCAAATAAATGTTTAAGTGGTTTTTTATTTTTTAATTAATCAATTTAATTTGATTATCGAGGATATTAATGAGAAGAAAGTGTTCAGACATATGGTAAGGGGATTCTTGAACCCGACTCCCATCCTTTGGGGTTTTCCCTCTTTCACGCTATTCTCAGTATGGATATTCCATTAATATTTCATAAATATCATTTCTTTAACTTTACATTATATTTTTTTGATATAAATGTTTCCAATATTATTTTTATGACAAATTCAAATATTTCTCCAAAAGAACTTTTCTTTCTAAAAACAAAACTTTTAATTCTCATGAGATTGTTTTTTCCTTATACAAGATTGATGATCCTTATACCAATTATGTTATTAACTCTTTATTTTGGTATCCCTAAAGTTTATTCATGGATGTAATATTTTTGAAATGAAACCATTTCCTTTCCATGGGTTATTTTATGCCCATGATTGATATAAATTCTATGTGACATGCATGATAATGTAATGTTATGATATGATGGGTGCAACAAGAATTATACAACACCTTTAAATGTTATGATGTGATGGGTGAGACCAAAATTATATAGCTCTCCAATGCATTGGGTAATGTGATGTTTCTCATGAGATAAATTGAAATATGCATGAACATGATGTTATCTTTTTTCACAATTATGTGTGGTGTTGACCACTAAGACACGAGGTTTCATTTTTATACATTGGCACATTCCATGCATTTATTTATTGTTTCCTCTCAAGATTATGATGATGATCCCATGATTATGTTTTTATAAAGATGATCATGGTAACCCTATGTTATATTGATTAGTTTCTTTCTCTAACCTCTTACTATGATTTTAACTCACCCCTTTTTGATGTATATCCTCAGGTGATTACTTGTACTAAGAAGAATGTGAAGGTCACTAAGAATCTAGAGAAGAATGAATTAAATAAATGATTATGTTTTATTTTGTAAAATTTATGTATGGTCCAAATTTAACCAATACACTAAACCTTTGGATCCTAGGTTTTTAATGATTTATGTTTTTTATCTTTAAAATTATGTAATAGTTATGTAAGAAAATGTAGGGTCTCTATACACAACTGTGTCAAAGCTATGTGGTTTTTAACAGAGGATTAACACATGGTCAGTGTACAATTTTCCTAATAGTGAAATATGACCATTAGAGGAGTGACATGGGACAAATTAATATGACATGGTATATACATGGTCTTTCAAACCATGTGAATGAACCACACGAGGCCCCACTTGAGTCAAAGAAGGGTTCACAATTGGTGCACAGTTTGGACAACAATGTGACCAAACCATGCGACTCACTATTTTTGGGAAAAATGAAAAAATTTCCTTTAAAATATTACATATTCTAAATCTAAATTTCTTCCTTATTCCATAGGATATACCCTTGGATTTAGGGGATCTCTTAAAGCATTGAGGTAGGATTTAGTGTAGATTCCCCATATAGACTTGGATTGAAATGCCATTTTTCTCATTGGATCTGCGCAGATAAGTTCAACATTCATCTTGTACCATAATTTTTTTCCTTCATATTGATAGATTTATTTAGGTTCAAGCTAATATGACTCATTTCTAGGGTTTTAATTCATTATTCATTTTCCTCTTGATCTGGACTAAATCAGAAATTGATACAGGATGAGTGTTCTACCACATTTTTATAGTAGGTGGTCTTTACCTTATCCCTTATGGTTTTGTTGTTTTATAGACTTCCGTAGTTGTGCCACTCATCAAAATTTCTGGTGTTGACCCTAAAATTAATTTAACCCCTTGAATAAATATTTAGAACCTAATTAGGTTTCCCACTTAGTGTATTTTTATCATTGGAGGTTGTTAACCCCAACTGAGGCCACCCATGGGGTGTGCCCTTGTATCTGCCTTATATTGTACCACCCCACTGGGTGTGTGTGATATCACCACTTATTTTTGGAGCCTTAATTAATTGAATGAGAATTTAATTAATGATTATTAGAGGGGTGACACATCATTAAAATGGAATGACATGAAATCAAATTCTCAGTCTGACTAAATGGATTTTATGGAAATTTTGGAAATGAGATGGATGAAATCATGGATTGTGAATGATTATGAAATGATTAAATGCATTGAAAATTCTAGTGGAATCCTTGGATGATCTCCCTATATCTCGACTCCATTAGTTTCCATGGAAATTTCTACTACATGGATCTTGATTAGGGTAGTGGATGCCTTGTACATTTATACTCATTGGATCCTGATTCTGTAAGATGCCAAGATAATTTCTACCCCTTGGATCCAACTTTCTTGTACTTTAATTGGATATGATATGTTGACATGCTACTTGGAATCCACTCAAGTAATTACTAATTATCCATTATTATGCTCTGTAACATCCTGATTTTTACAATAATCACAAATCCCTCTCATGACGAGTTATTATGTGAAAAAATGATTTATCACTGAAAAATCATTATTTTTGTTAAATAAATCATGGAAGGGTAAAAAGACAAGATAACACTCTGGAATATTAAATTGAATATTTTCATAGTTATGTTCTTAGTTAGTGAAAGTTTCTAAGTCTCGAAAAGCTTCAGTGAAGACAAAATAAAAATATTAAATATATTACTTTAAGAGTGGGAAATTTATTCAAAATAATTGAATAACTCTAAAATAGTGCATTTTATGATAAAAATGAGACCACTGTTGGATTTGGAATATGGTGTTTAACCTATTGGGAGTATATCATTTGAAGGCAGTGAACATTTGGATGCCCCACTCGCTAATTAAGGTTTTTAAATAAAGTTTTTAAAAAATTAAATCATTGGAAATAATTTATATCTCACAAATGGTTCATGTGTCTTACCCCCATGCATCACACCCCTATTTCACCACGGGATCTATAGAAAGTTTTGAAAAAGCTTCAAATCTATTTGTTTCTACTATGTTGAAAATTGGAAATGTGTTAATGAGTGATAATAAATGACTCTGTAATGATTTTTAGGTGGATTGATGGTTGGAATCTGGTAGTTAATTTTCAACAAGGAGATGAAATTTGGGGTTCTATTTTCCAACCCCATGCATCTGAATATCCCTATATAAACCCAACACCCCAACTAGTATAATCACTACAACTCATTGTCTGATTTTAGGATCAAAACAACCAATAATCGGGATTCCGACTGATGGCCCTCCCTTCCCATTCGCCCCCTTGCACTGTGCCTGGAAGTAATTCTATTACCTTCTTTTAGTTTTTTTTAATAAAATAGTGGATTTAAAATTTGTGATATAAACATATAAAAAATTAATGGTTCATTAAAATAAAGAGAATATTTTTTTAGACAAAATGATAAATTTTATGTAACTATGACCTGACAGTTATAAAAGATAGTTGCATGAAATTATCAAGGATAATTGTGAGAAAATTATCAAGTGATGGTTAGATTGTTTTATCAAAGGATAATTTAAAATATTTAATGGAAATTTAATTTATCAGAGTAAGAGATAAATTTAAAATTTGGAAATCGTAATTATCATTACTTTTTAATTATCCAAGAAAGATAATTATCATCGCATATAATTTTAAAAATGATAAGGTAATAATTAAATTTATTAGTACACATGATAAAATTAAAATTGATGACTTATCATTTCATGTGACATTTTAGAAATGATAAAATAATTATTTAATTTATCAGCATACATGATAAAATTAAATTAAAATTCATGATTTATCTTTTCATGTATTTTTTTTCAAAATGGTAAAGTGATAGATAAATTTATCTGCAAAGTGGGATAAACATAATTATAATTTGAGAATTATTCAAGATAGATAATGAATTATTATATGTAATTTTTCATTTATTTTGAAATAAAATAAATGTTATTATTCTAGGAAAACCTTTTATATACCTCAAACATCGTCGTTCTAATATCTGAAGACTTTGGTGTATCTCCCTGACGTCTAAAAAACTATGAAAGGTTTTTCAAATGTTAAGGTAGGAAGTTTCTTAACCTTTTGGGATTGTTTACAAATTATTTCCTTGAATTTAAGGATGTGCATACATGTTTAATGATCATGCTAGGTAGTGAATGTATGTGGGTATGTGTGTAGACCTAAAAACTCTATATTAAACTTGATTCTATGAGTACTTGTAGCCATTTATTCACATTGCTGTGTGATTACGCATATATTGCGTGCTACTTTACTCATGATGATGTGTTATTATTATGCGCGCGTGTGTGTGTATATATATATATACGCCCATTATATGTATACCTCATGGTTTTGTTCATGGATCCAGGATAGGTGGATTGTCAACTTACGTTATCCTTTGGAGGAGGGATGCACATGACTGATGATGAGGGTTCGATGCATGGGGTAGGAACATGATGATACCAAGGGGATGTTGTGTAGTTGAGAATAAGAATTTTTCTTATCCTTTAGAGGAGGGATGTGAATGAGTGAAGATGATAGTCCAATACATGAGGAAGGTACAAAAAGATTCCTTAGGATGCACTCAATGAAGTGGGGATGCTGATTAGATCTCGGTCTCTAGTATGTTACTCGACGATGTGCTTCGATGACTAATGGATGCCGATTAGCTCTCAGTCCTCAATATTTCAACTCGATGATTAAGGGAATATGATTAGATATTGTTTCCCTTGCACAAACATAGTATATAACTTCTTACATAGAACTGATATTGTGTCTCATGAAGATGTTGAGAAACATGATTCATTAGCCTAGTGGCTAATCATTGACTCATCTGACACCTTGGTTATCAATCAGGCATAGATCCGAAGTAGGTACATATGGGGGTTTTGGCATCTTGGTTAGCACACAACTGATCAGTTTTGAATTGTGTAATTAATATGAATTATTTATTATGGAATACACTTGTATTTTGAGCACATCAGTTTTAGGATGCAATGGTGGTGTCCTACTGAGTCTTGTAATCACACCCTACTTGGGATTTTCAATATGCTTGTAGATTTCATGAATAGAGATCCGATGATGGAAAAGTTCTCTATGGTGGATAGATGAGTGGTGAAGCATAGAGCGAAATTGGATAGGGATAGGCATTGGTGCACTCTGTAGATGATTGTTTATTTAATTTCTGGTTTTCTTTCTACTGTTTACTTAATTTTGTTTTCCACTTTGGGGGCCATTACATTATATGTGTTTCATCTTTACATTTTTACATTTTACTCTGATCATTTACATTTTTGTTGTTGATTATTGTTCCTATGACTCTACACATAGGGTATAGTCTACCAAAAGTTTCACTTGAAACTCTCACTACTAGTCGACAACCTCTTACATATGGGGATACGTGCATGAGTTTATCTATAATTCCATCTTGGACTAAGTGATTCAGGTTGGGATGTCACCAAATGGTATTAGAGTATGATTTTTATTAACTAGTTTCTTCTCTTTGATTGGGTTTGGGATAAGTTAGACTAGAGCTAGGATGGTTGGGACTCGGGTGGGGGAAACTACGCTAATGTTTAGACAACACTAGATATTGGACATCTGAGTTACCATTTAATGGGAAAATTTTATTTCTCTTTACTGTTGATTAAAT
This sequence comes from Viscum album, assembly GCA_963277665.1. Lineage (NCBI taxonomy): Eukaryota > Viridiplantae > Streptophyta > Magnoliopsida > Santalales > Viscaceae > Viscum > Viscum album. The sequence continues at coordinate 1,681,227,077 of OY728133.1, forward strand.
TCACCCACTGTAACACATATGATGTTATATGTGATTTATAAGATTTTTTGTATGTTCATGCATCATGAATAGGAACACAACTTCACATTCCATATATATACCTGGTGTTGTGATGCATAGTAGTTCATTAATTAAATGCCTTGATTTTTACTATTTGTTTGGTATAGTTTGTTCTTTGTGATATATCTATGTTTTCATGTTGTGTGATATATCTTTATTAGAATTAATTAGTTGAACATAGCATACTATTGTGTTAATATGACTTTGACTAACACGTAGGAATGATGAAAAGGGTTTGTGTTGGAGGGGTATACCTTGGGTTAAGGGTAGACTTCTAGGAAGACCTTATTTGATCCAAAAGAGTATTAGGAAAACCTTGTGTGATCCCATATACTGGTTTGGATATATTCATATCCCTAATGTTCCTTATTTTGTGGATATTCCACCTCAAATACATGTGATGGGGCCACTAGATGCAGCAACCTAGGATGCTTCCATACTACCACCATTGGTACAGGGGGATGTGCCTCAGCATGAACCTATACCGACATAGAAGATATAGGCTGTATGACCTATTTAGCTAGGAATTTTTTCGATAGTTCATGTCTTAGATGGACTTGAACATAATACCATGACTAACCATGCTCAGGATTTTCATATTGAGCACCCTCCACAATTCTAGGGAACTGGTGGGTTAGAAGATGTTGAGGATTGGATGGAAATTATTGAGAGCATCATTGAACTAGTCTAGACTCCTAATTAAGGTCACATGATCCTGGATGCCTTAATGCTTCAGGTACCCACTACGAGATGGTGAACATCTATGAGATAGTCTGGGAGATGAGAGGGTCTTACTTGGATGACCTTCAATGAGTTTTTTCTTGAGCAATATTTTTTAAAAACAATGAAGCTGGACCATGACCAAGAATTCATGGAGATATGACAGGGTTCCATGGTTGTCTCTACTTATTCTTCTTGTTTTAAAAAGTTACATCACTTTTCTACTTTTTTAGCTAGAAATGAGGCACAAAAGGCTTGAGTGTTCAGGATAGGCCTTCAACCTGATCTTAGATGCCAAGTTAGGGGTTTTGACCTGATGACATACACACAAGTCTTCCAAAAGGCCCTAGCCTATGAAAAAGGATTGGAGGAGGACAGATTATCAAGATTACACTCATCTCATAATGGGATAGTTATTGAGTTTCCTCTAACATCTATGAGATTTTATTTTGGCAATAAGAAGAGTAATACTAGAGATAGAAAGTGGAGTACCAACATGGAGGTGTAGTAGAGTGTGGTTCAATCAGCAACTTTGGATGTATTTTCATAGTGTTTCAACTATGGAAAGTATGGAGACTTTCGTAGGTTCTGTAGAGAACCTAAAATTACATGTAAACATTATAATAATAAGGGACATATCCAATAGTTTTTATATAGAAATGAGAATCTATATTACCATAATGGAAAATGTCAAAAAGGGGGTACTGGTTAGGGTTTCCAGCAATAGACTCAGACTAGTCATGCACCTTAGGGACAAAAAGACGATCTGAGGAAGGTCACACATATGTTGTGGACTAGACTTCAATAGATGGTGGAGTGGGACCATCCAATGTTAGAGGTACCATTATGATCATCTCTAGTTTTTCTACTGCCTTATTTGACACTAATTCTTCCCATTCTTTTATATCTACACAAGTTGTTGCTAGAATTAACTTACCAGTCAAGTTATCATCCGAGTTAGTCTCCCTTGATACACCATTGGGCATGAAGGTAGAACGTCTTCATCAATTACTAGAGTTTCCACTAGTTGTTTCTAGCTATGTAAATTTATTGGAATTCATGATTTTGGAAAAGATGACCTTCAACTTGATTCTCAGCATGGAATGGATAACCAGTTTCCAAGCTCACATTGATTTCTATTGAAGAAGGGTGTTTTTTTCTTCACTAAAGGAAGAGAAGTTCCTAATGAATAGGGAGTGGGAGATGGGGTTATGTAGAGTTGGACCAAACTTGATCCAACTTGGGTCCATAACAACACAAATGGTAGGCTTGAATATTTTAGAATCATTAGTGGACAATTCCTCATCTTTTATGCCAGTCATAGATCTCTATTAGGACATCTTTCTTAATGAATTCACTATAATACCTCTTGATAGAGGAGTTGAATTTGAGATAGAAATTATACCTAGTGCACAACCAATTTTGATACCTTTGTATTGTATGGATCTAACCAAACTGAAGGAGCTCAAAGTTTAACTAGAATACTTGGAGAGAAAATTATTTATTAGACCTAGTACTTCACTATGGGGTGAGCCTATTTTGTTCTCCAAAAAGGTGGATGGCGGTCTTTGACTTTGCATTGATTATCGGAAGCTAAAGCAGGTGATGGTGAAAAACTAATATCCTTTTCCAAGCATCGATGATATTTTTGTTTAGTTTCAAGGAGCTCAATGTTTCTCAAAGATTGATCTTTTAATGGGCTACCACCAATTTCATGTTAGGGATGAGGATGTTCTAAAGATAGTTTTTTCAGAGCATATATAGGTTGTATGAGTATTTGGTAATTTCATTCAGATGGATGAATGCACCAGCTATGTTCATGTCCCTCATAAAAAAATCATCGATACTTAGACTCCTTCACCATAGTATTTGTTGATGATATCCTCATCTACTCAGCAACATCATAACAACATGCTAGGTACTATAAGATAGTTCTGAGTATGCTCCCAGATCACATAATTTATGTTAATATATTTAAATCTAACTTCTAAATTAAAAATGTGAAGTTACTTGGACATATGGTGTATGAAACTAGTATATCAGTAAACCAAAATAAGGTCAAAGTAGTCATGTCATGGATATTTTCCCAAAATATGTTTGAGACCAGAAGCTTCCTAGGTTTAGCTGGATATTACCGACGGTTTATCCAGAACTTATACTGACTATCAACACCCATGAAATATTTGATAAATAATGGAGTAAAGTTTTAGTGGTCAGACTAGTGTGAAGATGCCGTCCTAGATCTGACTAAATGTATGAAGATAGCTCCAAAACTTACACTTTCAGAGCCTAGGATTGGTTATGTAATGTATTGTGATGGATCTGGAGTTGGTCTGGGAGTAGTAATGATGAAAGTATAAAATATAGTATCATAGGGGTCTTATTATCTATGAACCCAAGAGAATAACTACCCTACAAATTACTTGGATATGGAAATAGTGGTCCACAAATTAAAAATTTGGAGACATTATCTATTTTGTGAGAGATTTATTGTTTTCTCAGACCACAAGAGCCTTCACTATATCTTTACTCAGAGGGATTTGGATCTTAGATAGAGGATTTGGGTTGAGTATCTACAGACATTCAACTTCTATATGACATATTCCCTTAGAAATGGAAATCCCATAGTATATTACATTAACCGTAGAACCCAAGATGAGCAGGAACTTGGTGACAAGTCCTCAGAGGACCAGTGGTGTTTGACGTACTTATTGGATGACTATAGGGTTGATGCTTTGGAGGATCAAGAATCTATGATTTTATCACACTTTATGATTACATTTTCTCTAATTTAAAGGATGAGGACCAATTAGGATTCAAACATAGAGTATACTATAATGAGAGAATGGATTGCTAGAGGCTACCCGATACCCAGGTGGTCGATGAACAATAATGACATGATTTTGTTGCATGTAAAAGTAGTAGTTTCTACTTCCACTTGATAGAAAATCATGAGATATTACCATATCTCTAGTTCTAATGTACATCTAGGTGTGAGAAATATGTACCATGACTTCAGATGAAATTATTGGGGGCCTAAGATAAAGAGGGGCATTGCAGGGTTTCTCTCCCAATGCCTCACCTGTCAGAGGGTAAAGGCCGAGCACTAGTGTCCTATAGGGTTGTTGTGGCCACTATGGATACCTATCTGGAAGTGGGAGGATATTAATATGTACATTTTGATAGGATTACCTAGAACCCCAAGGAATCATGATACAATTTGGGTGATCATCAATCATTTAGCCATGTCTTCCCACTTCTTACTAATCAGAGAGACTCACTCAGTGAAGGAGTTGGGAAAAAATTATGTTCGAGAGATTGTGTGCTTATATAGAGATAACTTTAGCATTGTTTCTAATAGAGATTCACATTCCAAGTTGTGCTTTTTGTTGGGCTTGTTGAATGTCCTAGGCACTCAACTATGATTTATCATGGCGTACCACCCTCAGACTGACAGATAGTCTAAGAGGACTATATGCATACTGGAGGATATGTTACGATATTGAGTGCTAGACCTTGGGGGATCATGGGATGATCACCTGGAATTGATTGAGTTTGCATATAATAATAGTTATAAGGATTCAATTAATATGGAACCTTAAGAGGATATTTATGGGAGGTCATGTCACTCACCACTCTGTTGGCATGATGTGGGAGAGGCAACAGTTGTTGGCCCCAATATGATTCAAGAGTCCTCTGAGAGAGTGCAGTTGATATAGAAGAGATTGTTCACTGCTCAGAGTAGAGAGATATATTATTCCAACCTCAAGAGGATACCCTTGGTGTTTTCTATAGAAGATCATGTTTTCTTGAGAGTGACTACAAGGTTAGGGTACAACTATCCAATGAAGTAGGGAAAGCTGGCCCCACATTTTATTGGATGCTTTGATATCACCAAGAGGATAGGGGTAGTGGAATATCCTCTAGACCTCCCTTCATACTATCGTGGTATGAACAATGTTTTCTATGTGTCATAGCTTTAGAGTTATATACCCAATCCTACACATGTTATTGATTACAAGGACATTGAGATAGATACTATTGCAACTTATGATGAGCATTTGATATGGATCATGGAACGAAGAGAGAAGGTGTTATGAGGAATGACGACACCACTAGTCTGGGTTCAGTGGCAACATGGACTGATCCTGGAAGAGATGTGGGAATGTGAGTCTGATGTTTGAGCTTAGTGGCCTGAGTTGTTTTATTAAGACCACTAGAGATGATTCTCAAGGATGAGAAGTCGATAGATGGGGAGATTTATAACATCCTATTTTTTACAGTAAAAATAAATACCTCTTATGATAAATTATTAACTGAAAAAATGATTAATCATTGAAAATTTCTATTTTAGAAAAATGAATCATGGAAGGGTAAAAAGCCCAGTTAACACTCTTGAATATTCAATTAATTATTTTAGAGCTAAACACTAAGTTAGTGCAAGTTTTTGAGCTACGAAAATCTTCAGCAATGAAAGAAAAAAATATTAAATATATTATTTTACACATGGGAAATTTATTTCAAATAATTGAATTAATACAAAATGGTGCATTTTATGATAAAACCACGACCACCATTGGATCTGTAATATGGTTTATACCATAGTAGGAGTATAACATTTGAAGTCATTAGGCATTTGGATGCCCCACTCTCTAATTAATGCATTTAAATAAAGTGTTTAATTTATAAAATTATTAGAAATAATTTTATATCTCACAAATGGCATGTCACACAAAAATTATAACACTACCATTATGTCCATAATGGTAGGTTCACCCTAGGGGGTATATTGTTTTCACACAATTGGCCCTTTAATCACTTTAAAATTTAAATTTTTTAAATTATGTGATAACAGAATAAACTAACTTTTTAATATAATTTATTAAATGAAAAAAGGGGGGCACATTGTTCATGTTTATACCCCAACACATCACACCCCTCTTTCACCAAGGGATCCATAGAAATATTCCCAAAAGCTTCAAATCATTCCATTTCAACTGCATTAAAAATTGAAAATGTGTTAATGAGTGATAATAAATGACTCCATAATGATTTTCTTCTAGATTCACGGTTGGAAAATCGTAGTTAATTTTCAACATAGAGATTGAATTTAGGGTTAGATTTTCCAACCCCATGCATCTGAATACCCCTATATAAACCCAAAACCCCAACTAGTATAATCACCACAACTCATTATATGATTTTGGGAGAAAAAAAACCAAGAATCAGGATTCTGAATGGCAACCCTCCCTTCCCTTTTGGCTCCCTTGTGCAACACCTGGAGGTAAGGATCTTAGATTATTTTAATTTTTTTAATAAAATGGAGGATTTAAAATCTATGATTTAAACCGAAAAAACAAGGGTTTATTAAAATAAATAAAATAGTTTGTTTTAGAGAAAACAATAAATTTTTTGAAACTATTAAATGAAAATTATAAAAGATAATTATATGAAGTTATCAATGATAATTATGAGAAAATTATCAAGCGATGGTTATGATGTTTTATCAAAATATAATTTAAATTATTTAATGAAAATTTAATTTTAAAGTATAAGAGATACATTTAAAATTTGGAAATCATAAGTATCATAACTTTTTAATTTTTCTTGAAAGATAATTATCATCACATATAATTTTTAAAATGATAAAGTAATAATTTAATTTATCAGCATACATGATAAAATTAAAAGTGATGATTTATCATTCATGTGACATTTCAGAAATGATTAAATAATTATTTAATTTATTAGCGAACATGATAAAATTAAATTAAATATCATTATTTATCATTTCATGTGTTTTTTTAAAAGGATAAATTGATAATTAAAATTTATTAGCCCTTGTGATAAATTTATTGATAGTTTTAAAATTACTCAAATGGGAGAAATAATTATCACACATGATGTTTTATTTCATTTGAAATAGAATAATTTTTTTGATTCTAGGAAAACATTTAATATACTTCAAGCACAAACATACCAAAAGATCGAGACTTTGACGTATCACCCTGATGTCAGAAAAATTATGAGAGGTTTTACAAATGGTAAGGTAGGAAGTTCCTTAACCTTTTAGGAATTTTTACAAATGATTTACATTAATATTATGATGAAAAAGCATGTTTAATTACCATTCTAGGTAGTGAATATATGTGGGTATGTGTGTAGCCCTAGAAACTCTATATTACACTTGATGCCATGAGTAATTGTTTCTATTTATTCACATTGCTATGTAATTCTGTATACATTGTGTGGTACTTTACTCATGATGATGTGTTATTCTTGAACACACACACACACACACACATATATTCTGACATGTCATGTATAACTTGTGGTTTCATTCTTGGAGTCAAGATATGTGGACTATCAACTTGAATTATCCTTTGGAGAAGGGTTACACATGACTGGAAATGAGGGTTCGATGCATTGAGTATGCACATGACAATACCTTAGGGATGCCTTGTAGTGGATCACGATGACTTATGTTTTCCTTTGGAGGAGGGATGCACATGACTGATGATAATGGTCCAATCCATGAGGAATGCACATGATGATGACTTAGGATGCACTTAATGAAGAGTGGATTATGATTAGACCTTGGTCCCTAGTATGTTACTCAATGTCATGCTTTGATGACTAAAGGATGCCGATTACCTCTCGGTTCTTAGTATGTCAGCTCGATGATTAAGGGAAGCTGATTAGCTCTTGTTTCCCTTGCACAAATAGAGTTCATACCTTCTTATAGAGAACTAATACTACATCACCTGATAATGTCTAGAAACATGATTCATTAGCCTAGTGGATAATCGTTGACACATCTGACACCTTGGTTATCTATATTGTATAGAGCCGAAGTAGGTTCGGTTGGGGGTTGTGGAATTTTCATTAGTTCACAACTGCTCATTTTTTTATTGTGTATTTAATTCGCATTATATATTATAGAATACACTTGTATTTTGAGCACATCAGGTTTAGGACTCATTAGTGGTGTCCTACTGAGTCATGTACTCACACCCTACTCGAGCATTTTGGTGCTCAGATAGATTTCGTGACCAGAGATCCAATGAAGGGAAAGGGCCCTATGGGAGACGACTAAGTGGTGAAGCATGGATCAAAAGAGAACTAGGATAGCCATCAAATCACTCCTTGGATGTTTTTTTATTTACTTTATAGTTTTGATTCTATTGCTTACTTGGTTTTTCTTGGCACTTTGGGGGGCATTACATTATATGTGTTTAATATTTACATTTTTGAATTTTACTACGATTATTTATATTATTGTTGTTTATTATTGTTTTTATGACTCGAGATTGAGGGTATAGTCTCCCAAAAGTTCCAATTTAGACCCTCACTTCTAATTGACAACCTCTTTCATACATGGAGGCATGCATGAGGTCGTATAACATTTGAACATGGACCCTGTGATTCGGGTCGGGATGTTACATGATCTGTGGACTCAATGAGGATGCATTGTTTTTCTATACCTTGGATCCATAACTTCATGGTTTGAGATTGGAATACATGACATAGTCCATTGTGAATGTTATACACTTTATTACATGATATGGCTATTGGGTATATTTTTTCTATGCCTCCAGATACCCTTGGTATGTGTGTTTGGTTACAGTTGGTAGACTAAATAGTTATCACACATATTTATTTATGATTTACAGCTACCCTTATTTATGGGAGCTTGAATATTGTTTATAGGGATACATGTTTGGATAGACAAGATCATAGTTTACATTCATTACAGTTATACCAATGATAAATCGAACACTGTTTTTGTTTATATTATATATAATGGACTTGTTATAGACACCGTTAGTGGTGGTTTGTTGAGTGTTATCACACACCTTGCTTGGGCCGTCGTTGGGTACCTGGATAGACTTTATGGATGCAGGTAGGGACCCAGGTAAGTACCATTGTATAATGCTTGATATGATCATTTTTTAGGATCAGGGGATCATATGACTGATCTAGGATAGTGATGCTATTTGGGGATAATCCTTTTGGTATTTTTTTACTTTTGATACATATACTGTATGAGTTGTCTGTTTTAATGTATTTCCTACCATTTTGTATACATGACATACATAATATTACACATGACACTATTTATGGATTATTTATTATTATTATAATCTTATGGATGTTTATCTCTTGTTTGATGTTTTGTTATTTTATTTTCTTCTTCTACTTGGTTGTTATGATTACTACCATCATGATATACTCTGACATGAGGGAATAATCTCCCTCAAAACACACCCTAGTCCCTCGCTACTCGTTAGATTCCTATGGTGTATGGGAGGTGCACTTGAGGCCATGTGATCCACCAGGTTGGGGAACCATTTAGTGGAACCCATGTTAGGACGTTACATAAGTGGATAGAATGAAATGTTAAGTCAAGTCCGCAGTAAAATAAACTTCAAGAAGATCTCTAGAAATGTGAAAAAACCTAGATTTCTCAGTCTATTTATCCACTTTAATAGGTATTCCAATCATAGAAGCAATGTTATGTAAAATCCTGGGATGCAAATGAATCTGGTTCAATTCAAAAATTCAAATCTACGTCTGAACATAGATATTTTGAACTTCAAAGGGGTTAAAATGAAAAGTCCATCCTTAGATGTGAAGAGCTCATGTTTTTAGGGAGACTAGGCCGAAGCCCAAAGCCCTTATTTTGAGTTCAACATTCAGGGACAATATATGGAAGTAACTTTTCCCTATTGGAATACATTTCAAACTAGAGAAACCCAAGAAGACAGAGATATGATCTACAAGAACACCTAATCCAAATGGTTTCTCCCCCTTTGAAAGAACAATGCATGCAATGATTGAGTTTTTTTACATCTTAATTCTCATTGAAATTTCTTTATAGTTTATAGAAACACAAGAAATAACACCCTTCTTAAAACTACAACCAGAATTTGCATCTTACAGATATGAAAAAAGTCTTAAATTTATCGATTTAGTAGACTTACCATTATGTGAGTCTAAATCCCTAACAACTTGAGCCGATCCTTCTAGAATTTCATAATCAAGATATAGATATTTATGTAATTCATATAATTAATATTATTTAATCACATTTTAAATATTACAATAATTTATTCATTTATATTCATTAAATATTATTTATTTATATTTCTTTTCATTTAAAATTATTTATTCATATTTAATATGTATAAATTTTTAACATTTTGTAATATATTCATTTTTTAATATTTATTTAAATTTTTTAATTTTTCAACATTTATTTTTTAATGTGTTTTTAATTTTCATAATTAATAATTATTAATATTTAATAAGTTTCATTTTTTTAATATTTTTTTATTTAAATCTTAATAAAATTATTATTTTTATGATTTTAATTAGTGACTTATTATAATTCTTATGAATCTAAATGTAATTTTTTATATCTACATATTTTTATTTTAAAATATATTCATTTTTAATTTCCATAATAATTTATGCAAATTTTTATTTATTTATTTTCTTTAATATTTTTTTAATTTTTTAATTTTTAATATTTACTCATTATTATCATTTATTCATTTTTAATATTTATTAATTTCTAATTTATTCATGGAATTTATTCTTTTATTATGATTTATTTATACATTTTTATTTATTATTTTTTAATTTTTTTAATTTGTATAATTAATATTTTATATGTTTTATTTTAATATTTCTATATATAAATTTTTACACAATTATTATTTATTTATTTTTGATTTATAATGTATTGTAAATATTTTACATTTAATTTTAATTTCTAATATGAACAAAAGAGGGTATGTTCAATGGAACAAATACTTAATTTATGAAGTTGCTTCCTTATAAACTAAGATTGATTATCAATGCTAAGTTCATGTCCATATTTGAACAATCACTGTCTATCAATATGAAGCCCTATCCCATTTGTAAAATAATAATTAATTATAAAATAATTTCACAATTTATTTTATAATTAATCCCGTAATTAATTTATAAGGAATAATAAAATGATAATTCTTCCCCTGACCCCCTTGTATACCTCAATATATCCATTAAGAAAACCAAGGAAAAAACAATTTTTTGAATTTTTTGAATTTTTTTACCCTTACCTAGGGGTACCTACATAAGGGATTTTTTTTACCCTTATACAGGGTGGGAACTGTGTAAGGGTATCCCGATAGTTACACTCACATAGGTCTCTCCAGTATAAGGGTACTTTTAAAAACACTTATAGTTTAACACCGATAAAGGCTTCCTTTATCAAACCTAAGAAAATGCTGATAAAAGAAGAGTTTATCATCATTTTTTATTTTAGTGCTAATAAATAAATATTATATGAGTGCTTTTAGGAAGAATTGATAAATTTGTTTCCAACTTTCAAAACAAACTTAAAAGATCATGATTTTTCCTTGCAGCATTAAAGCTATAGTAGAATTGAATCTCTGTAGAAGCCAATGTAATTTTTTTAGACAAATCGACCCTCAAAACCGAAGGTATGATATTCAAAACTTGTTTTTAATGATATTTAAAGTGATCATTCATTAGTAATTCATGATTTTTTACATTTTTCTTCCCATGTAAACTTATAATATTTAATCTTCAACCATTTTAACCACTAAGTGGTTATGAGAGTTCTTTTTCCTAGGGTGTCATTATTCTCTAATTTATTATTATATTGGAAGTGATTTTAGAAGATATATGAGTGATATAAAAAACTATAATATCAAATAATGTCAGTGGTAATGCCCTTATTTTCTCCCCTCTCTGATTAATAAAAGAGATAAAAAGTAGAAATGACAAATAAAAGATTATGAAAATGTAGAAATACCATTTTAGTGATTTTAAAAATTGATTAAGTACAATAGAAAAATGAGAAAATGTAAAATCAAAATATCCCCATAAAATACATTATCTAATCATATCAACTGTCTGAAGTTGGTGGCAGTACTACTATCTATTTTCCTTTTTCCTTTTCTTTTCATTGAGGTACTGAATTAGTTGTAGTGATAGTAGGAGCATAGGTTGTGATGGAATTAATTATTGTTAAAGGAGGAGGACACTCACAGATAAGAATAGTCCTTAGGTGTCAGATTGCTTCAATTGGTGATAAACTCATAAGATGATATTGTGGATGATGAAGACCATATAACTGTGTAATCCCCGATGGTCTGTATTTAATTGGCTCTATGGATGTGGTGGAAAGAAAAATAGTCACTGATATTTCCACTATTCAAATTACATCGACATTGTGGACCTGAATAAAGGGATTCATGAGATTAATTAGATCCATTATAATGTCACCAAAAAATTCTATAACATTGAATAAATCCTATTTCTCTTTTTAATCCTATACAACACTGGTGTGAGAATATTCAGTTCACTCACATGTTTTTTGAAAGTTCATATAACTGGTGGCATTCTCAAGTTCTCTGGTAGATATTTTAAGTGAATATTCGTCTCATGGTTTGTATAAATCCTTGAAAAAAAATATTTTATGTCCTTTTTAATGATGTCCTTACAATTCCTGAGATAAATAAAATATTCCATTATCGTCTTATAAATGTGTTCTCTATGATGGCTAATTTTCCTTAATTGTTCTTCATGGGTTGACACATCACCCATAGTAGTACTCAGTTTTTCTCTTATAATCCATATGAGTAGTTCTCTACCAATAGGTACTGAAGAAGGAATAGGGGTGATATATGAATATGCTACAATAGACATGTATTCCAAATTCCAAGAAAAAAATATCCAAAATTTCTGATAAATAGGCTTTCACTTCTTCTGATAACATTTTCAAACTCTACACTCCTCTTGACAATCTTCTATTCTCCTCCTATAGTTCTAGAATATGAAATTGAACCTTTTCTTGTAGATGAGATATAACAAGCTCAACAAAATATTGAGTGATATCTTCATTTAGTCTGATAACATGATAGTGTTGAGAGTTCAATACATCCTTAAAAAATATCAAATCAAGGAGCTTATAAAGGATTCCAAAAATAAAAAATACTTCATTGAAAATATTCTAAATCACTTTTTTCATAACATCATATGGCATAGAGATTTGAGTAGGTGGATTCTATATTTTATCATGTGGTCCAAAAACCTCACTTGGTCTATCATATTCAATTGGAGTAAAATGTTGTAACTCCACAACACTATCAATTTAATCCAAAACAGATCCTTCTCCTATGAGAGGTATTTATTCATCATTTGAATCACTATAATCAAGACCAAGCCTAACAAAACTAGAAAATTTATCCCATTCCTAAAATTTGGTTACTTTAGGATTCATATATGTAATAATATATTGTTATCTTTGAACTTGAGAAGATTCACCAATTTCAGGTATATAAGGGACTGACTCTACAGGAACTGACTATGTGAGATTTTTTTTGGTTCTGTGTGATCAGTAGGTTTGGGAGAGTTATCCCCCTCACTAGTAGATTTCATATCATCTACAAAAATAGGCGTTATAACATCTATTTCATAATCTCTAGATCTATCTTCATCCCTAATATAACATGATACCACTGGTAATGAAGGGTGTGAGAGAACCAACTCCTAATAAAAATCCTCATGATCATACCTCTTTTTATCACTATTATGGCCATCTCCATGATCATCCTAATTTACACCATCATGATCATCTCCATGATCATCGTTATTTCCACCACCACCATCATCTCTATATGACTTGTCGAGATCCTCATCATTATCTGCTTCCTTAGAATCATTATCATCACTACCACCTCTATTACTAGAAATATTAGTCTGGTCTTTTGATCATTTGGAGGAATAAGTCTTGAACTATGCCTCTCTAGATACTTCTGTTTCTTCATCCTCATCTTCATCTAAAAGTGATTCACTAGTTGTTAGGGAACCAAGTGTACTTATAGATCCAAAAAAATCTTTTGAAGGGGATTTATGGATTTCAGGATCACTCCCCACTTCAATAAAAAATATTCTTCTTATTATAAAATAACCTCTACATATTTGTCACTATTATCATCCTCTGAATAATCAAATATTTCATCATGATCAAAAATCAAATCCGCTATGTCCTTAGGTCTGGTTGGTTGATCAATGGGGTTGAATTGATCTTACAGTTTTTCATTGTCTCTCACCTAACACTTCTTTCAAATGATTCTAATTTACTTTTACTCTTGAATTTTTTTTGACAAACAAAAACCACCATCTTATCATCATCTTCTTCACCTTACTTAACTAATCCCTTAGCATCCAAGATAGAAGATGTCTTATTTGGATATATTATAGAATTATAACTTGTTCTTATATTGATCATTTCATATATATGGATCATTAGAAATATATAAATATTGATTCTCTGACCTTGTTTCATCACATATAGGAAGTAAACATCATGATATCACATAGTATTTAATTATCATTTTCTAGTACACAACACATGCTATAGAAAATTGAATAAAATCTTATACCCACCATTGAGTTCAACATATTTAGGTCATCTTAGAGTACCATATGCTGTTAACTGTAGGAGATATTATTTATAATTAAACATCCCACTGACACCAGGAATTCTTCCTTGAAAATATTGATATAATCCTTTATGAGGCACCCTTAGGTATCTATCTCATTCCTTTGAAGAGAAGTAAAACTCTTCTCCATCAAATAAAACTCTTATAACATCCACTTTATCTCAAAAAATAAAATCATCATTCTAATAGAATTCATAAACAACCTTAGATAATAAACATGATTATTCATTTAAAATGAATTCATCCATTTATGATCGTTAATAACTTTAAAAACTTATGTATTGCCAGATGGAATCCATTATGCATCTATTTCCTTTTTTTATTCAACAACCCAATTCTTCAGATGCAGGTTTCTTGAAACAATAGTCTAATTTTCTGTAGATCCTCTACATCTCTTACTTTTCCTCACCTCTTCTCGATTCAATTTTTCTAGTCACTTCACATGAGCCATGTTGATCGGTTTGGGGGTTTGAGTGGAATAAGAGAGGAAGGATAAACGATCAGTCTGAGAGAAAGAGAAGGATTCAGGAGTTCAAAGGTTTGAAGGTTAATAGAATCAATTAGATTTAAACCTTAAGTCATATCATTTAGGGATTCTAAAAATAATATAAAGTAAATAAATAAAATTATTTTTAATGAAAAAGAAAAGTAATGGGAACAAAGTAATAACAATAAAGGAATGGTGAATTGTTCAACTATAACTCCAACAATGGTGACTCATCAACGGTGAATCACCAATGGTGTCTTGCCAACAATTTCATGCCAATGATGACTTGTCAATATTGACTTATCAATGACGACTTATCAATGGCAACCCATCAAATAGTGACTCATCAATGGTGACTCATAAACAATGACTCATCAACAATGTCTTCTTAAAAAAAATATAATTCCTAATTCATGTTTAATATTGTTCAATCTTTCAAAATTCAAAGTTTTTGTAAAGATGTCAACAATCTGATGTTCAGTTTCAATAAATAGTAATGTTATATCATCTTTTTGATAATTATTTCCCAAAAAGTGATGTATCGCATCAATTTTTTTTGTTCTAGAATGAGATATTGGATTCTTAGAAATGTTTATAGAATTTTTGTTATTAAAATTTATTGGGACAAGTCGCAATTAGAATCCAAATTATAGTAAATTATGTTTCATCCACAATATTTTTTCACAATAACTTTCTGCAGCTATGTATTCAACATCATCATTTGACAGTGAAACAATTTGTTTTCTTAATACATCATGATACTAGATATTTTCCTAAAATATAACATTTTCCAGAGGTGATATCTATATCTAACTTACAACCACAAAAATTATCAATTAAATAACTTACTAAATAAAAATCCCATCCTCTTAGATAGAATAATCCTAAAATGGTAGTATATTTGAGGTATTTGAATAATTATTTTGACAACCAATAAGTGTGAATCTTTTGGATTTTCTTCAAAGCGTACACACATAAGCACACTAAATAAAATTTTAGGCTGAATAGTAGTTAAGTATAATATACTTCTAATCATACCTCTATAACTAGTTTAATCTATAGATTTCCTAGCTTCATAAAGATCTAGTTTATAAGTGGTACTCATGGGAGTTTCACTACTTTTAGTGCTGTCTAAGCCCAAAAAATTTAAAATGTATTTTTTATATTTACTCTAATTTAAAATGATTCCTTATTTACTTTTAAAAATATGAAATCCAAGAAAGAATTTAATTTCACCCATTAAACTCTTTTCAAATTCATTTTACATTAGTTTTTTTAAAAATTAGTAAATAGGGAATCTTTAGTAGATCCAAAAATAATATCATCTACAAATATTTGTACTATTAAAACATATTTTGAATTTTTTTTATAACACAAGTTGGATAAGATATACCTTTAAAAAATATTTTTGAAATAATAAATTAGGTAAGACTATTATACCAAGCTATGGGAGCCTATTTTAAACCATATAAAGCTTTTGTTAGTTTAAAAACATGATTTATAAAATGTGGATTTTGAAATATAGAGGGTTGTTTAAAAAAATCCTCAATTACAAACCCATTAGAAAATGAAAATTTAACATACATTAGATATAGTTTGAAATACAATTGTGCTATATAGAAAATTATTATCCTTTTGGATTCTAGTTTGGATATTGGTATAAAAGTTTATTTTTAATCAATACGTTCTTCTTTATTATACCCTCATGTAACTAATCTATCCTTATTTCTTACTATAGTGCTTGACTCATCAAATAGGCATCGTACAAAATAACGGTTATACCAAAAATGATTTTTGTACCCAAATATATTTGGGTCTAGTTATGTTAATTATTAGAGATTTTGAAACCTATAATTGTTTAATGGATTTTCTATGAAAAAATTGAAATATTTTAGAAATAAATACTTCATTAGGTATAGTCGAGTAAGTACTGGAAGTGTATGATTTTTTAGAACTGGTGATAGACATAAATATATTTTTTACAATATTTCTCAACCCAGGATCATAACCTATGCCAGTTATATACTTAGAAGCTTTTTAATTTCCAAGAATCTAAGTTTAAGTTTTCTTAACATTGGTAATCATTTCTGAGTCTTTCTTTAACTATTCATTTGATAGTTTTAGTTCATTGTTCTCTTTCAACATTTGATCAGTTTTATCATTTAAAATAGTATGGTTAGTTTTAATATTTATTGTCAAAGAATGCTATTTTTAAGTGACTTATATTTATCTTTCAATTCATGAAAGGTATGTTCCAACATGTTACTGTATTCATACAGATCATCATTGGTCAACCTTTCCTCAATATCATTATAATCTTTATTTTTAAAATGAATTTTAATATTTGTAGGAGAAGTAGGAATAATATTCTATACCTCTGATTTAATTGCTACAAAGCACATATTTACTCTGTTATACTTATCTCCTCAATTAGTATATGAATCACTGGAGCTATCTTTGGAGTAACTCCAAGTTTATTTCATGGATTTCTTGAATCATATATTCTTATCTACATATTTTTTATATTTCAATTTTGTAAAGTTGTATTTAATATTTCATTTCATCTTACATTCATAATACATGATCTCATTTTGAATATCATCCCTTTTCCAATCTTTTCATACGTTCCTTTGTTTTTATAATCTCATATAAAATTATATTTCTAGAAGAACTTCTTTTTCCTATATAATTTCATAAATATTATATTCACATGAGCCATCTCATCATCACTATAATCAAGAGATTCTTCTTTATTGGTATTTTCAGCTTGTACGTTTTCTTTTAGATTGGAGGTATTAGTCTTGAAGGCTACTGATTTTCTTTTTGGTTTATCTTCATCAAAATCCTTGTTGAATTTAATATATTCTTCATACATCATCATATTTCCTATCAATTACTTGATAGGTATTTTACGTAAATACCTAGATTCTATAATTAACACACATGTTCCTCTCCATCTCTCTGGAATACATTTGAGTAGTCTCATCACCTATTCTTTTTCTGTCACTTATTTATTGAGTGAATGCATGGTATTCACTATTTTATTAAACCTGAGATACATGTCAGAAATAGGTTAATTAGACATAATTTTAAAAGTTTCAGATTTAATTTTATATGTATTTAGTCTCATTTTCTTAACATTTGATATTCATTTATGAGAGACATATGAATTATCCCATATTTCAAATTCATATTTTAAGTAGATTTTCTACGAAATTCATCATCACCCAAGGCACAAAATAAAACATTCATAGATTTAAATTTATTATTATTAACAGTTTTTGTTGCATCATTACAAGTAACTCTAGCAATTTTTTTTTATTTTATAATGATCTTATATTACAATACAAATGTGAAAACCCAAAATTTCTAAATGCGTTTTCATTTTGATTTTTCATTGAGCCTAATTTGTACCATTAAAATAAGGAGTCCTATTACTAGTACATCCTTCTTGTCTATTCTACATAAATAACTAAAATATATAATTTATAGAAATTTTAGATCATTGGTATATAAATAAAATCATAGTTGAAAAGATAATTCAAATCCCTTTATACCAAATGTTGGTTGGAGTGAGTAACTCAAGAGGGGGGGGGGTGAATTGAGTTCCTAATAATTTTTTTTGTTAAAATTAAAGGTAAATTAAAATCCCATTAATAAAATAAATTTACTAGTTAATCAAAATAGCTAATTGATATTATATCTATAATTTTAAAATACTTCTCAAAGGGTAATTATACCTTAGTTAAAATAATGTTTAAATTATTTTAACTTTAGAAATCAATATACACAAAAAAACATATATAAAAACTAATTAATATTAACTTTCAAAGTATTAGTTTTGTTTAATGATTAGAAGAAATCTAGGTTATGTTAATAAAACAAAACAAAATTACATAGTGGAATAAAGAAGAGGTTCAGTTTCAAGATGTGTCTTAATCCCCTCCACTAGTCAATAACTTACTTCCAATAAGATTATAATAATAATAAAACAAATACACTACCTCTATTAGGTAAAAAAATATATCCAAGCTAAAAATACTCTTCCACAGTAATACATGGGATGTAAAACAATACAAGCCACACAAGGACCTCTTCCAAAAACACTGTGAGAAATAGATGTAAAAGTGAAAGAGAGAATAACAAGTATTATTTAGTTTAGGGGAAAGATACAATGTGTGTTTTAAAACAAAGTAACAAACCATGGATTAAAAGATAAATAGAAAGAAAAATCAAAAGAATATTAAGAGAATAGTGATGCTCAGTTTAGTATGCTTCGAATGTTTAAAATTCTTAGATCATCTTTGGGTAGGAGTTTGAGTTTCCTTCTTGAAAGTTGTAGTAGAAAAAAGGATCATATAAATTTGTAGAAATGTTTTAGTTGATCTATGTTAATGTTTGAATCAATCTCTATAATGTATATTGTGCTTCTTTGTTGATGATCTTCATAGTAGACGAATCAATAAGCTTGTACGTGCTTACAAATTCAATCACAAAATTTTATCATAGACCTGTTAGACATTACTCATTTTTATACAGATGGATAGATGGTCCTTATAAATAGAATCATCGATTGAATGAGATTCAAAATCCATGGAGAGGATTTGAATGTGTTTTTAATGACTTGGTCAAATGATTAAAGGTTAATAATTTATCCTTGAATATAAATATATATTGGCTCATTAACATAAAATTCCTTAGACAACAATGGTAACTTGAAGCTGGTGGTGACCCAATATCCGTCGGTAGCTCAGAATGATTATACCTTTGGCTAGCAGTGACTAAGAGTATAATGGTAAAATGGTCTAGTTGTAACTCATCCTTAGGGGTGAATCAGCCACCAATTACAACCATTGAGGTGACATGCCTCAAAACATATCCAAAATATCATAAAAACTATATTATCATAGAAAATTATATCATAAAACATGTAAATAATTATAAATAAAAGAATTATGGATTGTGATTATTAAAATAAGGAAGTTATAAACACTCTCCTCATAAGGAGGTTCCAACATTCTCTTATGTTGTGATGATAAAAAAGCATGGGCCATGTACAAAAAAATCAAGCATAAATAATTAGAGATGTATTTAAGTGAAAAAAATCTTCTTAAAATTTTAGAATATATACGAGTGATATAGAAAACTATAATATCAAAGAATATCAGAGGTAATTCACATCTTTTTTCCCCCTATATGATTAATAAAAAGAGATAAAAATAGCAATGATATATAAAATATTAATAAAATAGATAAATTTCACTGTAGTGAGTCCAAAAATAGATTCAGTACATTAGAAAAGGAGAAAATGTAAAATCAAAATACCCCTATCTAAGAAATAATCTAATCAGATTAAATATTTGAGGTAGGTTGAGGTACTGATATCTCTTTCAATTTTCCTTGTCTTTTCCTTAAGGTATTTAAGTAGTTGTAGTGATTGTAGGATCGTAGGTTGTGATGGAATGGATTATTGTAAAAGGAGGAGGAGGATCAAAGATAAGAATAGACCACATGTGTCTGATTTCTTTAAACGGTGATAAAATAAAAGGGTGATAAAGTGGAGGAAGAAGACTATATGACTGTGTAATTACTACTAGTCTGTATCTATTTGGCTCTGTAGATGCGGTGGAAAGAACAATAGTAATTGGTATTGCCTATATTTCAATTACAACCATTCTATAGACATTAATAAAGGATTTCTTGAGGTTAATTATATCCATTATAATGTTACCACCCCTTTCCATAACAATAAAGAAATGTTATTTCTCTTCCATAAACCTCAGTAACCCTGGTGTGAGAACCCTCAGTTCACTCACCCATTCTTTGAAAGATCTTGTGACCGATGGAATTTTTAAGTTCTTTGGAAGATATTTGAAGTGATAATTCAAATCATGATTTGTATAAATCCATGAAAAACAATATTTTTTGGACTTTTTAATTATTTCCTTACCAGTCCTGAGAAATATGGTATATTCCCTTTTAATCTTACAAACATGTTCTCCATGATGATGAATTTTCTTTAATTTCTCTTCATGGGTTGGTACATCACCCAAAGTACTACATAGTTTTCCCCTTATAATCTATCATATTAGTTCTCTATCTATAGTTACTGAAGATGGAGTAGGTGTAATAGATGAATATGTAACAACATACATGAATTCCAACTTATGAGGAAAAATATTCAGAATTTATAAGAAAGTTGTTTTCACTTATTCTAATAAGGTTTTAAAACATTACACTCCTCTTAAAAATATTATATTCTCCCCCTCTAGTTATTAAGTATTAAATTGAACCTTTTTTTGTAAATTAGATATAAAAACATCAACCAAATATCTAGTATTATATCCATTCATTGTGACAATATGATAGTGTTGAGTTCAAGACATCCTTATGAAGTCTAAAATTGAGGAGCTTATAATGGATTCAAAATCCTAAAACATAATCTATTTAAAAGATTATAAATTAATTTTTATCGCAACATTAGATGGAATTGATATTTGAACAATAGGATTCTATTTGTTATTATGTGTCACAATAGCCTTAACTGATCTATCAGATTCCATTGAAGTAAAAGGTTGTAACTCCCCAGTACTATCAATTTGATATACAAGGGATCCTTCTCCTCTTAGAGGTATTTCTTCAACATCTAAATCAAAGTAATCAAGAACAATCCTAAAAAAATTAGTACATTTCTCCCATTCCTAAAATTTTCTTACTTTAGGTATTATATTTAGAAGAATAGCTTGTTCTATTTGAACTTGAGAAGATTCACCAATTTTTGGCACACAATGGTCTGGATCTGCATGAACTGACTATATGAGATCTGATGGTTCCATGGGATCAGTAGGTTTGGGATAATTATCCCCCTCACAGTAGCTTCCATATCATCTACAACAATAGTTGGTATAACATCCATTTCATCATCTCTGGATCTATATTCAGCCCTGGTCAAACTTCATACCACCGTTGATCAAGGGTGTGAGACAACCATCTCATGATCATTATCATCATGATCATATCCCTTTTTATCCCAATTATGACCATCTCTAGGACCATCTTAATATCCACCATAATTATCATCTCCATGATTATCATTATTTCCACCACCACCACCATCTCTATCTGACTTTTCAAGGTCCTCATCATTATATGATTTTTTAGAAGCATTATCATCACTTCCACCTATTTTATTAGAAATATTAGTTTGGTTTGTTGATGATTTGGAGAAACAAGTATTGAAAAATGTCTCTCTAGATACACTTGTTTATTCAACCTCATCTTCATATAAAAGTGATTCCTTGGTTTGTAGCAATCCAAGTGGAATTATAGATCCAAAAGAAACTTTTGATGGAGATTTGGGATTTCGATATCACTCCCCACTTCAACAAAGAAATAATCTTCTTATTCTATAACAACCTCCTCATCTTTGTCACTATTAAAACAATATAAATTTTCAACTATTCCATCAGGCTCAAGGCTAGGATACACCATGTCATTAGGTCTAGTTGTATGATCAATAATTTGAATTCATCATACAATTTATCATTGTATATCTCCCAACATTTTTTCTAAGGATTTCAATTTACTTTTACTATTTTGAGAATTTTCTTTGAAAAAAAATCACCATAATTATCATCAGCTTATTCACCTTATTTAATTAATACATTTTCTTCCAAGATGGAAAATATCATCTTTGGATATATCATATAATTATAACTTGATATTTTCTTACACATTTCATACATATGGATCATCATAAATCTACAAATATTGATTCTATAACCTTGTTTCATCACATAGAGGATGTAAAAGCCCTGATATCACATAGTTTTAAAATAAGTTTTTCTAATACACAATACATAATTTACAAACTTGAATAAAATATTACACTCACCGTCAAGTTTATCTTTTTTTGGTCTTATTAGAGTACCATCTTCTATTAACTATAGGAGAGCTTATTCATAATTGAACATTCCACTGTCACTGGGAATGCTTCCTTGAAAATCACCTCATAATTTTTTTATGAGGTACCCTTAGGCACCTATACCATTCCTTTGAAGAGAATAAAAACTTGTCTCCATCAATGAAACCTCTTATAACATCCACTACATCTCAAAAAATAAAATCAATATTCTAATATAATTCATAAACCAACCTCGGATAATAAACATGATTATTCATTCCAAACCAATTTATCAATTTATGATATTTAATAACTTTTAAAACAAGAATATTACTAGATAGAAGAAGTTGTGAATATATTTCCTTTTCTGCTTTGACAATTTGTTTCTTCTGTTTTGGGTTTCTTGAAACAATGTTCAAACTGTTTTTAGATCCTTTGAGTTTCTTGGTTTGCCTCACCTCTTCCAAAGTCGATTATGTTGGTCACTTCACATGGGCCATGATGATCGGTTTGAGGGATTAGGTGGAATAAGAGATGAAGGAAAATTGATCGGTCTGAAAGAAAGAGAGGGATTTGGGAGTTTAAAGGTTTCAAGGTTAATAGAATCGATTATATTTAATTCTTAAGTCATATCATTTCGGGATTCTGAAAATAATATAAAGCAAATTTTATAAAAAAAGTAATTGGAATGAAAAATAAAATTAATGGTAATAAGGTAATAATAATAAAAGAATATTGAATTGTTCAATGGTGACTCCAACATAGGTGAATCATCAACGATGACTGATCAATGGTGAATCACCAATAGTGTCTTGCAATGGTGTCTTTCCAAAGGTGACTTTACAACCGTGACTTATCAATGGTGACTAATCAATTGTGACTGATCAATGGTGACTCATCAGCGGTGACTCATCAATGGTGTCTCATCAACAGTGATTCATAAACAGTGACACATAAACAATGTATTTTAAACCAAAAGTTATTATTCCTAATTAATGTTTAATATAGTCCATTTTTTCAGAATTCAAAAGGTTTTGTAATGACATCATCAATATGATGTTCAGTTCCAATAAATTCTAAATTTATATCACCTTTTTGATAATGATTTCTCGAAAAGTGTTGTCTCACATTAATGTGATTTGTTCTAGAATGATATACTAGATTCTTAGAAATATTTATAGCATTTTTGTTATCAAAATTTATTAGGAAACATAATAATTTGATTCCAAAGTCTAGTAAAGTATGTTTCATTCACAAGATTTGTGCACATCAAGTTCCAACAACTATGTATTCATATTTTTCAGTTGATAGTGAAACATAATTTTGTTTCTTACTACACCATTTTACTATATATTTTCTTAAAATACAACATGTTTCAGAGGTGATTTTTCTATCTTACTTACAACCATAAAAACCAGCATATGAATAAGTTTCTAAATCAAAATTATGTCCTCTTGGATAGAACAATCCTAAATTGGTTATTTGTTTTATGTGTTTAGAAAATTATTTTAATAGCTAATAAGTGTGAATCTTTTGGATTTTCTTGAAAGTGAGCACACATATAGAAACTAAACAAAATTTCATACTGACTAGTAGTTAAGTATAATATACTTCCAATAATACATATGTAACTAGTTTGATCTACAGATTACCTAGCTCCATCAAGATCTAGTTTATTGGTGGTACTCATGGGAGTATCACTAAATTTAGTTCTATCTAATCTAAAACATTTTAAAATGTTTTTA
This sequence comes from Viscum album, assembly GCA_963277665.1. Lineage (NCBI taxonomy): Eukaryota > Viridiplantae > Streptophyta > Magnoliopsida > Santalales > Viscaceae > Viscum > Viscum album. The sequence goes on from OY728133.1 coordinate 1,681,251,515, forward strand.
TATTTAATCTAATTTTAAATGATTCATTATTTATTTTAAAAAATTTGAAATCCAAGAAAAATTTTAGTTCCCCCATTAAACTAATTTTAAAATTGTTTTGCATTAGTTTTGAAAAATTAGTACATAGGTATTCATTAGTAGATCCAAATATAATATCATATATATATATTTTTATTTTAAAACACGTTTTAAAATTGTTTTTATAAAAAGAGTTGGATCATCTATACCATTAAAAAAATACTTTTGAAATAAGAAAGGAGATAAGTCTATCATAACAAGATCTGGGATCCTCTTTTAAACCAAATAATGATTTTGTTAGTCTAAATAATTTTTTTAGAAAATGTGGATGTTGAAATCTAGGGGGTTATTAAACAAAAACATCCCCAATTATAAACCCATTTAAGAATGCAATTTTAATATCCATTAGATATATTTTGATATCTAAATGTGCAATATAGGACAACAATATCCTTATGGCTTCAAGTCTGGCTACATGTGAAAAAGTTTCTTCATAATCAATACCTTCTTCTAGATTATACCATAGTGAAACTAATTCAGCCTTATTTTTTTAATATATTTTGAAAATCATCAAACTAGCTTCTAAACATCCATTTAGCACAAATTGTTGTGGTGTATTTAGGTCTATCAACAAGTTCCCAAACACTATTTCTTTCAAATTGATTAAGTTATTGAATATCTATTACCCAGAATTCATCATCAATAACATCATTTATGTTATTTGTTTTAAGCTATGATAATAAATATTAGTGTTCAATTTGATTCCTAATAAAAGATCTAGTTTTTTTACCTCTATCTCGGTATCCTACAAAAAAATCTAAGGGAATATATCTATGATTCCTTAAAATTATTTGAAAAGATGTTCTGGTTGTCTCAAGATCTTCTCTAGGTTCTGATTTTGGCAGTTCACTAGATGAGTTTTCTTGCTTGTTTAATGAAACATTCAGAAAGTTTAGAATTAATATTCAGGTCCTTATGGTTTTCTAAGATAGTATTAGGTTCATTAGAATGGGTTTCATCAAATATAATGTTAAAATATTCTTACATTATTTTGGTAATTTTATTAAAAACTCGATAAGATATATTGGAAGTTGAATAACCAAGAAAAATTTATTCATCACTCTTGGAAGTAATCCTTTGTATTTAGAATAAAAACATTGTAACCGAAAACTCTAATGTAATTAACCTTTGAATTTATATTATTCCATAACTCATAAGGTGTTATTTTTAATACATGTATAATTAAAACTATATTTATTTTATAATAGGTTTTGTTAATAGACTCTTCCCAAAAGTAAACAGGTAATCTATATTCATTAATCATAGTCAGGGCTATCTATTGAAGAGTCATATTTCTTATTTCTACAACACCATTTGGTTATGGTGTCCAAGGAGCATAAAAGTTGTGATTATAACCATTTTTAGAACAATATGATTCAAAGACTTGATTTTCAAATTCTTGACCATGATCACTTCTTAAGTTCTTAATTCTATGTCCACTTAGATTTTCTATAGATTTTTCATACATAATAAAGTAAGAACAAGATTCACTTTTTTGATCTAAAAATAATACCCAAGTCTATCTAGAGAAGTCATCTACAAGATCATTGACACAATGCATTCCATTTAAACTAGAAACTATAGAAGGTAAAAAATGGTCCATATGAACAAAGTATAGTGGTTGAGAGGTTGAAACTTATTTCTTAGATTTAAAATAAATCTTGTGATGTTTCCCTTTTTGACAGGGATCACACACTTTATCTTTTGGGAATTCAAGATTTGGTAGATCTTTAACTAACCCTTTTCTAGTTATCTTTCTCTGTGAATGAATATTGAAATAGCATAGTCTCCAATTCCAAATCCATTATTCTTTGTGAAAGTCACTTAAGGAATATTTTTTAGAAGATAAGGAATTTTAATCAATAGAATAAATATTATCATTTCTCAAAGTAGTAAATATTAAAATAGTTTTATTATTAAAAACATGACAAGCATTGTTTTCAAATTTTATATAAAAACCATAATCACATAACTGAGAGATTATAAGAGGATTATATTTTAATCCATCTACATATAAAACATTATAAATTAACATTGAATTATAATTACTGATTTTTCTATGGTCGATGATTTTTCTTTTAGCATTTTCACCAAAAGGGGCATGAACACCATAAACTTTGATCAAATTCTTGATATTTAAATACTCACCAGACACATGTCATTAAAATATACTCTCTAGATACCATATTCTTTTTCTATAGGGTTTCAAATAGGTTTCTTAGAAAACAAAGTTTATACCCAAAATGATTTTGGTATATAAATATTTTTGGGTCCAATTATTTTAATGATATGATATTTTGGAACCCATAATTGTTGAATGGGTTTTATTTGAATATATTGTAAGCTTCTAGAAATAAATAATTTATTAGGTCTAGTAGAGTAATTAATAGTAGTGTATGGTTTTTTAGAACTGTTGGTAGACATAAATCTAGTTTTTACAAGTTTTCTTTACCTGGGTTCATAACATGTGCCAGTTATAGACTTGGAAGTTGTTTTCATTCCAAGCATCTAAGTTATAGTTTTCTAACCATTTTTAAACCTTTCTAAGTATCTATTTAACTATTCATTTGATAGTTTTAGTTCATTTTTCTCTTTCAAAAATTGAACATTTTTATCGTTTTCAATAATAAGATTAGTTTTAATATTTACTATCAAAGCATGTTGTTTTTTATGTGACTTATATTTATCTTTCAGTTCATGAAATATATCCAACAACATGTTAAAATATTCATAAAAATATTCATTGGTCATGATTTTCTCAATATCATTTTTATCATAATTTTAAAAATGAATTGTAATATTAGAAGGATAAGCATGATGAATATTCAGTACCTCTAATGTACTTTCTACAAAGCTTATATTTACTCTGTCAGACTTATCTCCTTGATTAGTGTATGAATCACTAGATATATCTTCAGAGGAACTCCATGTTGAATTAATGGATTTATTGAATCTTGTATTATTATCCTCATATTTATTTTCATATTTCCATTTTTGAATGTCATCTTTAACATGTCCTTTCCTCTTACATTCATAGAAGATGATCTCATTTTTAATATCACCCTTTTTCCAATCCTTTTTCCACTTTCCTTTGTTGTTATAATCTCCTCTGGTATTTTATTTCTTAAAGAACTACTTTTTTCTTATAGAATTTCTTAAATATTCTATCCATGTGGGCCATATCATCATCACTGTCTTCAAGAGATTCTTATTCATTGGTATTTTCTATTTTTACATTTTCATTTAGTTTTGAAGTAGTAGTATTGAAGGCCACTAATTTTCTTTTTGGTTTATCTTCAATGATCTTATTTTTGACTTTAAGATTTTCTTCATACAACATTAGCTTTCCTATCAATTCCTAGACAAGTATTTTAATTACATCACAAGATGATCTAATTGAAACTGGTGTTCCTATCCATGTATCTGGTAGATATCTAAGTAGTCTCATCACCTGATATTTTCCTGTCACTTATTTCCCAAGTGAATTCATGGTATTCACTATTTTATTGAACCTGATATACATTCCAGAAATAGGTTCATCAGAATTAATTTTAAAAATATCATATTTAATTGTTAATGTATTTAGTCTCATTTCCTTAACATTTGTTATTCCCTCATTAGAGACAGATAAGCTATCCCATATTTCAAAATCACATTTCCTAGTAGATATTATATTAAATTGATCATCCCCCATGACACAAGATAAATAATTCATATCTTTACAGTTATTATTGTAAGTATCTTTTGTAGAATTATTCTAAGTAACTCTAGCAATTTTTTGGTATTTCATAATGATCTTATATTATAGTCCAAATGTCAAAATCCATAATTTCTAAATACATTTTCATTTTGGTTTTACATTGAGATTAATTTATACCATTAAAATATAGAGGTCTATTGGTAGCAGATAATTTTTTTATATTACCCATAATAAACTAAAATTTTGAATTAACAGATATTTGAGATCTTCAGTATATAACTAAAATGATAGTTAAAAAGATAGTTCAAATTATTTGATATTCATTGTTGGTCAGAGTGAGTATATCAAGATGTGGTGGGGGGTGAATTGAGTTTCCAATAAAAATTTCTATTAAAATTAAAGTTAAATTTAAATTCCCTTAATAAAATAAATTTATTAATTAATGAAAAAAGTAGATTGATATAAGATCTGTACTTTTAAAATAATTCTCAAAGAGTGATTATGTTTCTATTAAAATAATGTTTAAATTATCATAAATTTTCAAATCAATATACTTATAAAAAAAATATAAACACTAATGAATATTAACTATCAAATTAATAGTTTTTTAAAGGTTAGACATTGTCTAAGTTATGGTAATAAAACAAAATAATAATAATAAAGTAGAATAAACAAGAAGTTTTGTATCAAGTTGAGACATAATCTCCTCCACTTAGAAATCACCTAGTTATAAGTATATTATAATAGTAATCATATAGATCTATAACCTGAATCAGATAAGAAAATAGTAGAAACAACCTATCCAGGCTAAAAAACCTATTCTACAGCTATATGTGGGAAATAAAATGTTACAAAACACAAAAGGAACTCTTCCACAAACACAATGGGAAAACATATGTAATAGTGAAAGAGAGAATAAAAAGTGTTCTGTAGTTTAGGTGAAGGAGATAGTATGTGTTTTAAATAAAGTAACAAAAAAAAACTCAAACAATAGACATAAAGAGCAATCAAAATAACATTAATAGAATAATGACACTCAATCTAGTCTTCTTAGAGTGCTTGAAATACTCAAATATTGTTTATTGAAAAGTTTGATCTTCCTACTAGAAATTTGTAGTAGAAAAAAGTATCATAGGAATTTACAAGAATAAACTAGTTGATCTCTATTGATGTCTTAATCAATCTCTGTAATGGATGTTATGTTTCTGTGTTGATGATCTTCACAGCAGATCAATTAGTAAGCTTTTACATATACAAAAATTCAATCTCACAATTTTCCAAGAGACTTGTTAGATAATACTTATTATTATATAGAGAGTGATATGGGCTTTATAAATAGCAGAATTAGTTGAATGAGATCTATAATCCTCAGATAGGCTTTGACTTTATCTTTAATGACTTGGTCAAATGATTAAAGGATAATCATTTATCCTTGAATAGAAATATTCATTGTATCATTAACATCAAAGTCATCAGACAACAATGGTAGAATGAAGTTTTTGGTGCCTTATCATGTGAATATAGCTTAGACTAACAATACCTCAAGCTATAGGTGACTTAGAGTCTTACAGTAACAAGCTCTAGTGGTAGCTTGTCCTTAGTAGCAACTCGACAGGCGATGAAAATCCTGGTGGTGACTTGCCTAAAAACAAAGCCAAAATATCATAAAAACTATCTTATCATATAAAATGATATCACACAACATGTAAATCATTAGTACTAAAAGAATCATGGTTTATGATTATTAAAATAGAGAAGTTTTAAACACTCTCATGATAAGGAGGTTCCAATAATCAAGAATAGTCAAAGAACTTAAAATGGTTTATCACACCTTACACCATCTTTGTAATGTGATTTTTTGAATTTAATATGATATATTTCATAAATTTACAAATATAATAATCACAATCGTTGTGATTACATTGTTTTGAACACTACAGAAACATTGAAACAAATAAGTAATATTCCCATGAACATTGATAGTGATAGAGAGTGAATTATCTCCCTTGATTAACCCATTCCAAAAAATAAAATCATTTATTATATGTGATGTAAAGGATAACTTATTTCCCTAAATAGTTCCTTTTTATTTTGGGGTGTTAAATGGATCAAGATAGATTTCATAATTTTAAAAGAATTTTTAAAAAATAGTTTTACAAATTTAAAAGTAATTTATTTATAAAAGTGTTTTTGAAAATTTGAAAAATTACATAAAAGTGATCCAGTTATGTTAGAAATAAATTTCAATGTTTAAATTTAATTATTTATAAATTTTATTATAGAACATTTAATTTTAATAAAATTTTACCTATTCTTATGAATGACCCTATCACTATATAAATGTGAATACTGATCTATGTAAGGGTCATTCCGCTTATGTAATCTTGTGTAAAGGTAGTATTTGAATATGTTTTGTGTAATGGTAAATCAGTTTACCTTTATATTGAGAACACTTTATATGTAAGGATAATTCTTTTTTATAGGCTTTTAGATTTCTCCCAAAATTTGATCTGTAACATATTTTAATGATATAAATGGAAAATAATTGAAAATGAGGTGATTTAATAAATGTTATGAAGAAGGAAGATGAAATATTTTATTCTCCAAATTAATGTTTAAATTTTATAATTTATAAACAATTTGTGTGAATGAAAATTAATCCATGAATGAATTAATATGAATTAAATGGGAATATTTGACTTATTTTTATAGAAAATATAATAGAATTGAACATATAATTTTTTAAAACTAGGAAGAACTCTATTTCACTAAGGATTATTATTTATTGAACACAGGTGAGTCATGTTTTACTACCAGTGTTTGAAAATATTCTATATTCCAACTTTATTCCTTCAGATGACACTCAATCCTTTGTTGGTTTCTCTCTTCATCCCTATTTATGTATCAATTCATGAAACATATCACAAGGTAGGGGATTGAAAAAACTATCTTTATTTTATGAAATATTTGGGATTATCATGATTCTTTTTTTAGGGTAATTAACATGAATAAACATAAAAAGATAAACAAACTATAATGATAGAGAATAAAATGAGGAAGTAATGCATATGATTTTATAGATATTTCTTTGTCATTTTCTTGTGTTGTTACTATTGTGATATTTATGAAATAATTAGCACATAATAGGCTGGATTGTTTCCTAGTGGTATCATGGGTTGTTGATGGGCAGTGGTAATGATGTGGTTTAATATTTGGGATGTCATAGGGATTTTAGTGTAGACCGTTATGCTAGGTATGGTGTGTTACCATCTATTAATTTATTTTATTGAGATTTCTATACACACCCCACCCAAGTCGAGTACTTTATAACGACACCAAATGTTTTGGTTCTAGGTGTTTTCTACAACATCTGAGTTGGTTATGGAATAGATGGCTAACTATCCCCTCTTTCCCACCCCCTTTAGATGTAGTATGGACTATGATGGATCAATAAAATCATGATAACTCAAGGCTTGGTAGTGGAATGTAGTGTATAAAGTATGTGTGATCATGAAAGGTATGGGAGTGAAATGTATTTTACCTTGATGATGTGATGATGAGATGATGGATATGTGGTAAGGGTCGTGCATGGTAGGATGAAGAAATAAGGTTGATGTCCTTCATGTTCATGATACCGTACTTCTCTTGATTCATGATGTGTATGTGGTGATGTGTTGTGGTATGTGGTTTTTTATGATGATGTGGATATAGCATGATGTGATATATGGTATGCAGACATGTGATATAGATGGGGATGAGGCATAAGAGGTTTGACATTGGGGTGTGAGAGAGAAAAAGTAGTGGGGAAGTGGTTGTGCGGTGCCTTGATTTTTTATTTTTTGGTTTTATTTTATTATACATGGATGTGATACTTGTAGAGTGAGACTCAGTGTGGTTGAGAATCGGTAGTTGTCCAAATAGGTTCATGTTAGTTCTACTCTTTACTCATTGGAGAATTAGTATGCTTTTCTTCACTTTTTCACAAGAGGTCTTAAGGAGGATCCTATTGAGTATACATGTTATGTTCAACTGTATATATATATATATATGGTGATAAGGAGGGATTTAGTGACAAAGATGGATCATATTATCTTGGAGCCGGAGATTGTTGTTGGAGCTGCTACTTAGAAGTTCTTTTGGGATTTTATTTTCGAGATTTACTCTAATTAAACTTGATTTATTTTTGGATTATTTAATTATTTATATATTATGATTCATTTTATATATTGTGGTAATTATTTGTGGATGTTTTACTTTCTTATCTTTCTAGTATCCTTGAGGGAAATACCTCTTATTATGCGTGTTTATACACTCGGTGCTAACCGCTAACCTGATGCCTATTAGAGGCAGGCTTTGGGGGTCACTCTCATATTCACTGTTGGAACATGAGGAGTTCCTAGTTAGGGTTGGTCATGAAATATTGGTATTAGATATTTTTTTATCAAATACAAGTTGAGAGTGAGGATGAATACTAGAGTTAAACACTACTGCGGACTGCATGGGTTGGTAGGGAAACAATGTCAGTAAACCTATCATGTGACAAATGTAAAGTAGAAAATCTAGGACAACGTATTTTAGGGTCCATTATGATCCAACACAAGGAAATTATTCTTACTAAAAAATCTAAGTGAAGTGATATTTCTTACAAGGTAGAGACGAAGGGGTAGTACATGAATTATGTTTGTTTGTGATTGTGTTTGAATTGGGGTGAACTTAGAGAAATTAAATGAATCCAATTAAATTATGTTTAATGTGTCCCATGTTACTAGTCCTAGGTTTTTATATTTTTTGGATTTCCCTATATTGATATTTTTAGTATATAAAGGTTGGATTATTGGATTTATCATTTATATTGCTTATATTATCTTGAGTTGTTTATAGAGTTTTTTTCTTTATATTGTGAGTTCAATTCTAGTTTGATGTAATTTTATAAATAATTTTTTATGACATGTCTATGATTTTACATGCTTATATTTCTGGAGGTATTTCTATTGTGTTGGTAATTTATGTCATGACTTCAAGAATATTAATAAATGGGACATCTCTCTCATCATGATGTGTTATTTTTCATGACATGTTTTAAATCTATGTAGGCAAGTTAGGGCTACCCAAAGAAGTAAATATCATGGTGCAACAAAGGGGTTTAATTGATTTTTATGATTACAAAAACTCTTTTTATGATAATTAAGGTTCTTGTATTGTTTTTGGAATATAATGTGGTATTGACTTAAAACACTAAAAAGCAATGATATTAACCTATAGAAATTCATAAATAGAAGCATTAATATTTTTTTAGTTTTTTCTTAGGTGTATTTTTGGTAATTGAATATTTTTTAACAAATTAAAAATATCTATAAACTTGATAAAGTAAATTGTTTCAACATTATATTTTAAAGCATGTCACATGTTATTTTGGAAATTTATAGTTTTGATGTTCTGTATGTTAACATTGATTTTATAAAGCAGATAGGGCTGCGTTAGTTAAAAAAGAAATGTATAATGAAATCATGACTAAATTTTTGATGTAGTAATAGTTGAACCATTAATACCCTACCCAACATGATAATTTAAGTTGGTGACAATATTTATTATTATTTTTCAACTAGCTTAAAACCATGTTGTGATTTGTTTCTCAATAAGTGAAAAATTTTATTTTAATAAAGGTTATAATTATTTTAAGAGTTTTTATTAAAATTATTTTGAATAATGGTTTAAAATTTACCTGTCAAACTTAATTTTTTTGCTGATGTTTTTCTTTAAGGTCTTTTCAGACATGCCTTGTCACAAATTAGAAAATGATGAGATTCTTAGTTTTATTTAATAAAATTCCATTTTAGTAAAAATATTATGATGTGGGAATTAGATTAATATATAATTATACAAGTAATATACATGAAACATACTAGGTGAACCTTCTAGGAGATGTAGTTATAATGTTATTTATCAGTTGTTGATACCATGCTTTCTATAAAATATTTCTTCTTGAAATGAGTTTATTTATTGTTGTTAAAAAATCATAAATAGTTGTATTTATTCTATGATAGTAATGTATTCTCAAAATTTCAAAGGTTTTTATTTTGAAAGACTTTATAAAAAAATTATCCTTAATGTATTCCATGTCATTAGACTAAAATTATTATTTTTGGATCCATACTTAGATGCATAAATAATCTTGTATGAGTTATTATACCATGTGTTACCTTACACTTATGATGTATTATATTCATGTGTCAAGTGTTTAATATGAGGATATGATTGGTTTGTTATTTTTGTAACCCCTAAAATAATACACACATTCATAGTGTTAATCTAATTTTTTAAAATACTTTTACATAAATGGAGACACTCTTTTCTTTTAATCATGGATAATGTTTTTATGATGTCGAAGTATTTATGTGATATACACCAAATTATGAATTCCATTCCAAATATAGTTGTATGAAGATATATAATCATGTGTAAGTATAGGTAATATATTATTTATTTCATGAATCAAGTCTAAAGCTAAACAATATTTATGTGATTCATTTTGAAGACAGTAGCATATATTTTTCCAAGCGTGTTTTTTTCTTAAAATTTCATATATAAATATAAAAGTAAAGGCGTGTTATATTAAATATAACATGGAATCATTTTTCATTGTCTGTAATATGTTTAAATAATTTTTAATTTAATCATTTTAACAATCATACATGAGGATAAAATAAAGTTTAGCTTTTTATTTGAAAGCATGCCTAAGTAAAATTATTGATGTTCTAGATACAATGATTTTTTATAAATGAATTTAAAGAAATTAAGAATGGGTCATGATGTATTGTTTGGTTAATGATTTTCTTAAAATTTTTATATGTTTTATTGAAATTTTGTTTTCTTCAAACCATAAATTATTATGCTAAAGTAATTTTGAGAAGTTTATTAAATCTTGTAATGTGACATGGTCTAGAACTAAATAGATGCATGCTATAATTGAAATGTATATTCCTGAAAGTAATGGAAAATGTATGGGAATAAATGTGAGTGATGATTGGAAATGGGTTTTCATTAAATATGGGATATAAATGAAACAATGAACCTAATATTGTTTGGTGCACGTAAATCATGAACTTAATAAATGAATGAAAGAAGAGAGGAATTATGGTTGGTTTTTATGGATGGTTTTTATGGTTATTGGATGGTTTGTGTCCTAAAGGAAACTTGGGATATTGATGGGAAGTAATGATGTTATAGTTGAATATTTAGGTTTTATAGGGTTTTTATTGTACACACTTTTGATGGGTACAATATGTTATCATCAATTTATGTTTTTATTGAGATTTCTAAATGTCCCCATCCGAGTCAAGTACTTTGTACCAACAATAATTGTTTTATTTCTAGGTTTTTTCCCTAACATCTGGGTTATTGGGGGTACTTATGGATGACTACCACCTATTCCCCACCCTAATTTAGATGTATAATGTGTTGTGATGGCTTGAGGTAGGTGTGATCATGCAAGGAGTGTGAGTGACATGCGGTGTATGAGGTGGGTGTAATCATGAAAGATGTGGGAGTGGAATGTGGTGTACCTTTATGAGGTGGTGATGATGAGAAGGTGGATATGTGGTAGGGGTCATGCATAGTTGGAGGAGGATATGAGTTTGATGTGCTTCATGTTCATGATACTCTACTACTACTGATTCATGATGTGAATTTTGAAATGTGGTGTGGTGTTTCATTATATATATAAGGATATATATGTGGTGTAATACAATATAAGATATGCATACATGTGATATGTAAGAGTTTGAAGAATCATACATTTGAAGTTGGAGTGCGAGAGTGGAAAAATAGAGGGGAAGTGGCTATAGGGTGCCTTGATTTTATATTCATTAGTTCTATTTTTTTACATGGATGTGATACTTTGTGAGTGAGCCTTTGTGAAGATGAGACTGGGTTGTTGACCTAATAGTTTCATGTTGGTTTTACTCTTTACTCATGGGACCATTGATATACTTTTCTCACATTTTTATAAGAGGTCATGAGGAGGATATTATTGACTATGATTGTTATTCTCACCCCTATATATATATTTCAGGTGATTAGGAGGGATTTGGTGACTAAGATGTACCATACTAGTTTGGAGCAATGATTTTTTGTCAGAGTTACTACTTATGAGTGGTTTTGGGATTTTATTTTAGAGATTTACTCAATATCAAACTTCATACATTATGGGATTATTTATTTGTAGAATATGGTTTATTTTATATCTTATGTTGTTGATCGGTGGATGTTTCCATTTTCTATGTTCTTAGGATACTTAAGGAAAATTCCTCCCATTTTGTGTATTTATACCCTCAATGATAGTCACCAACCCGGAGCCTATTGGAGGTGAGATTCAGGGTTCCCTCTCATATTCATTGTAGACCATGGAGGGGTTCCTAGGGGGGATGGGTTGTGACATGTGACTTACTGGGGCCAAGTTTGATGGAGCTATTGTTTGAAAGAAGTTTGTTGGAAGTTTTGTCATTATGAAAAATCACCTCACTTTGTAAAATATGATGATTGGATGAAGGGTTTTAGAATCAGAGGATCAGACACATATTTATTGAGAAAGTACATCATTTGAGGTTTTCTATTCTATTTTTTTTCTTGAGTGTTATTTTTTAGACTTATCTTTTCAGAATGGAGCTTTTTGGAATAGACCAGGAATATGTATCTAATAAATAATGATGTTAGAGAAGTTTGACATATGAAATCAGATAACTCTATGTTGATATCAATGTTATAAACATCATAAACAAGATATGATATAAGTAGGTGTATGTATAAGAAATGAGAGATACGAATTTCTCATGTTTCTATACAGTTAAAGTTTTTTGAATAAAAATCATAGGGTTGAGAAGCACTGAACACATAAGTTGTTTAAATACTGGAAGTTTTAATTTGATGAAGTTTAAATAATCTCAATGTTATTTATCAGATGCAGTTCATTGGATGAAAGTCATTAGACACTCCTAATAGGATGCAAATCATCGAACATTCATTTTTTTGAAAAGTTTGTCTTTATAGTTTTTGAGTTTTTAGTTGTTGTGATGTTGAAAATGTTAAAGAAATATGAAGAATGTTGAGATATCAATTTTGAGGAAACATAGACAATGAATCATTAGATGAGATGCATAAAATAAAACACTAGATGACATGTAGGCACTAATCCATCAGATGAGATGATAATATTGATTCATCAAACAAACTGATAGATACTAATTCACCTGATGATCTCTTAGACATTGATAAGTCATCAGATTCTGAGTTTCATATGACACAATGTCATCAGCCTATATAGAATTTTAAAAAATGAATAAAGTAGATGAAAAGTATTCTTGGAGCATCAGAGAAAGAAATATTTTGTTTTAATTATTTTATTTTTGTTTAAGAGAACTATAATAATGAATTGAGATTCAAACTGAGATGTTCTGGAATATCATTTTCTATAATTTTTTTGGAACGTTCTTTTTTAAGTGAGATTGAATATTCAGAATTTTTTAAAAATTTATGAGGAATCAAGAAGACTCTATAATATTTGAGAAGAATTGATAAGGGTCAAATGGAGTTCAAATTAATGTAAAATTCTAAATTCTATAATTTTGGTGAGTAGGAAAAAGAAATTTGTTTCCTACCATTTTCTATTTTGAAGATCCTATAAATAGTAGTACACTATATATCATACTTTGTGACGTTTAACATGCTCAAAAATTTAAATTGATGGAGTTTTCATTTTAAAATAATTTTTGGATAAAAGAAGTGATTAGAGAAGTGGTGGTTTGGATTCACCAGATCAAAATGAACAATAAAATAGCAAGATTCTATAAGAAGAAAGAAAAATAAAAGATTAGTTTTTGATTTTCTATAGTAAAACCAGTCAGACATATTTCAAAATATATGAATTATACTTATTTACAAATAGAAGAATCAGAAAAATGAATAAAAAAGATGAATCAGAAAGAGTGATCAGACTGAGTTTTGTATGAATTCTATAGAATAAGTTCTTACCCATTGTTGGGTAAGAGAGTGAAGAATTATTTTGAATATTGTTATAAGTGAAGTTTGTTGGAATAGAATAGTGAAAATGTTTATAACCCCTTGGTGAAGGTTTCTAAATTTTTTACAAAATATTATTTACATATTTTATGATAGAAAGATCTTAGAAACTATTTATTGTTCATAGTGATTTAAAAGTGAAAGGATATTTTCTACTTATTGTAACCACTAAAAAAGAATTGTTTTCTAGCAAATTTTATGGTATTGGATTATTTAAAAACCATTCTAAGTAATAAACACTCTTATTGAGAAGTGAACCTTTAAAATATATTGTGTTCCTGTGGATGTGTTTGAATGTTTTTTAGCAATGTTTTTTATCTTTAACATGAGGAAAATGTTGTTAATAAATTTAACATAAAAAGACCCAAACATCATTGATTCAACCCTCTCATTGATTACATTGATCCAATTTTTAAAAACCATGATCTTTATTTTATACTTAAGCATAATTTTTTACATCAAATTACACTTAATACATCTCATAATATTGATAGGTCTAGTTTATTTAGGGATTAAGAACATTACATAACAACTTAAAACATTAAATACAATGTCTTTATAGAAAACTTCTTTGACATGACCAAAACATTCATTCGTACTTAACACTGAATGAGATAACCTAAGGATATACATAAGAAAGGTGTGAGATATAAATCACAGTAAGAGAATAAACATGCTATAACATAAGAATAACAACACATGTTAAATAAGACATATTAATGAGGAATAAAGGAACATGAATAATAAAATGTGATTTAGCATGATAATCATAACATGAAAAACGTGGCAATAAATTAAAACACTAAATCATAAACATAAGTCAAAGCTAAACTACCAAGACTTCATGGTGGATAAAAGTACGATAAAGGAATCAGGTAAACCCATTTTCTAACATGACATATCATGATACTAACCATTCCCCAATGCATTGGAGCACTATTAGGTCACACCCTTCATAATCATTTCAATCACATGCCTAAGTGTGCCACATAGATCATATATCATGAATTCATTCAACATCCTAATTTATTAAAAAATTAAAAAATGTGGAATATATACATGTAAATCCCAAATAAATAAGTACATGATCATAAAACTGAATACCCTTGATAGAGAAATGGGTATGGTATTCACTACATAGTGATTTTGGATGGAAAATTGTGGTGCAATTTCTGGAGCATAACGACGTCATATGAAAATTAATAAAATGGGTTAATGAGAGTAAAAGAGGTATCTCATCATTTATACATCTTAAGGGAAGTGTGTGTGTGTGTGTGGGGGGGGGGGGGTTAAAATATACTCCATCATTTGGAATAAAAAATAAAAGGGCATAACATAGATGATATTCTTGAATAAAATTGGAAAACGGAGGATGGTGAGAACCCCTTAAAGAATTTCGGCATAGTAATGGATTAGGTAAGGGTCAAAACGAGGGAGGATAAATGATACCTAACTCAAAAAACATAAAATGGACAGTAAGGGGGATATGGAATAATATATCCCAACATTAAAAAATGGTAATTAAATGGAATATAATAGAAGAGGTGCTTGAATGAAAAGAAGAGAGGCAGACCTATTACTTGGATGTGTGACACCAAAGGATTGGGAGAGGCATCTTGAGTGCTTTGGGGAACCTTAGAGAGGAATCTAGGGAGTATAAATAATAGTTTGGATGAGCATCAAGGAGTTTTTAGTGAATAAAACCCAATTTTGGGTGGGTTTATATAGGAAAGGAGAATGATTTCTTTATTATTTTGGTTTTGGAAACTACATAATTAAATATTCAAAACCAAAAACCATCCCATGGGGTTTTCCCATGGATTATTACAAAGGGTAGTGTTATAAATTATTTTATAAGTCCAAGGGCCAAAATTATTTAAATACTTCCCTTTATTATGTGGAGGTGAGTCACACTCTTAAAGAAAATTATTTAAAATCATAAAATATATTATATGTCTTGGAGGATTCATAATGGATTTAAAAAATAAATCAAATAAACATAAAACCACATTAGTTTAAATATAAAACATATATTTGTCCCAATATACCTTTTATAGTATTTACTACATCATTATTATGCCATTATGATGTCATAAAACACACCGTATATTTATATGGTATTTATTTTTTACTCAAAAATTCAATAGTCTCAAAAAATTATGAAAAATTAACCATTGGATAATTTTGATGTCTTGATTAGAAAAATAATATTCCTTTTATATAAATAATTTTCTAAATATTTTAATTTTCTCTTTTAAAATAAGAATCGACATTTATTGATAATTAATGGGGTTTTGACAATAAGTGTTTTTGAAACCTAATAAAAATTAATTTTGCATTCATAAAAATTATATGATCATTTATATTTAATAAAAGTGAATTAATAATAATAATTTATTAAAATAATATTTATTTCAAAATACATTAATTCCTCAAAATATATTTCTTAATTGAATATGAATATCAACCAAAAATACTATTTGTACATTAAAAAAACCATTGACAAAGTAACAATAATAGGAAGAAAATATATTCATTACTCTACACAGAAATAATGTACACAATTTTATTTATAGGGTGTTGATACATATCCCTTTATCACACCATCCACTATGTCAAAATGACCATTTAGCGGTGGTTTTTTTCGTTTCGCGGCAGTTTAAACCACCACTAAATCGATTGGCGGCAGTTTTGAAAAACCGCCGCTAAATGGTGCGTCGGGAAACTATTCGCGGCGGTTTTTAAAACCACTGTAGAACGTTTCACGATGGTTTTTTAGTGGCGGTTTTTTGAATTTTTTTTTGAATTTTTTTTTTGAATTTTATTATTATTATTATTTTTTTATTATATATTTATTATTATTTATTTATTTATTTATTATTATTTATTTATTTATATTGTTTACTATTTATTTATTTCGTTTATTATTTATTTATTATTTATTTATTTCGTTTTTTATATATTTATTTCGTTTATTATTTATTTCGATTTTTATTTATTTATTTCGATTTTTATATATTTATTTCGTTATTTATTTATTTATTTCGTTTTTTATATATTTTTTTTCATTTTTTATATATTTATTTCGTTTTTTATATATTTATTTCGTTTTTTATATATTTATTTCGTTTTTTATATATTTATTTCATATCTATTTTATTTAATTCGTTTATAATTTATTTAATTCATTTTTATTTTATTTTTATATATTTATTTCATATTTATATTATTTAATTCGTTTTTATTTTATACAATTTTGTATTACTTTATCCATGCATGCATGCTCATGGCCATGCACATGCACATGCAATATAAATAAATTCTGCGTTTGGTGAGATTTGAACCCCTAACCTCTTGCTTATTTTCCAAAGACTTTACCACTCCAGCAAGCTCACCATGTGGTTAAAAAACAGAATTTAATATACTTATATATATTAATTGAAAAAACAAATAATGCCTAACTAATAGATAAATAATAAATAATAAATAATAAATAATAAATAATAAATAGCAGAGAATAAATAATAAATAATAAATAATAAATAATAAACAAAAAACAAAAAACAATAATAAATAATAAAGAATAATAAATAATAAATAATAAATAATAAATGATAAATAAATAATAATAAATAATAATAAATAATAATAAATAATAAATAATACATAATACATAATACATAATAGATAATAAATAATAATAAATAATAATAAAAAATAAAAAAAAAATAAAAAATAAAAAATAATACATAATAGATAATAAATAATAATAAATAATAATAAATAATAAATAATAAATAATAAATAATAATAATAAATAATAATAAATAATAATAAATAATAATAAATAATAATAAATAATAATAAATAATAATAAATAATAATAAATAATAATAAATAATAATAAATAATAATAAATAATAATAAATAATAATAAATAATGATAAATAATGATAAATAATAATAAATAATAATAAATAATAAATAATAAATAAATAATAATAAATAAATAATAACAAATAATAATAAATAGTAAATAATAAATGATAAATAATAAATGATAAATAATAAATAATAAATAATAAATAATAAATAATAAATAATAAATAATAAATAATAAATAATAAATAATAAATAATAAATGATAAATAATAAATCATAAATGGTAAATGATAAATAATAAATGATAAATAATAAATAATAATAAATAATAAATAATAATAAATAATAATAAATAATAATAAATAATAATAAATAATAATAAATAATAATAAATAATAATAAATAATAATAAATAATAAATAATAAATAATAATAATAAATAATAAATAATAATAATTAATAATAAATAATAAATAATAATAATAAATAATAAATAATAATAATAAATAATAATAAATGATAAATAATAAATAATAAATAATAATAAATAATAATAAATAATAATAAATAATAATAAAAAATAAGAAAAAATAAAAAATAAAAAATAAAAAATAATAAATGATAAATAATAAATAATAAATAATAAAAAATAAAAAATATACAACAATTAATATTATATAATAATAAATAAATAATAAATAAATAATAAATAAATAATAAATAAATAATAAATAAATAAAAAATAAATAAATAATAAATAATAAATAAATAAAAAATAAATAAATAAAAAATAAAAAATAAAAAATAAAAAATAAAAAATAAAAAATAATAAATGATAAATAATAAATAATAAATAATAGATAATAGATAATAAACAATAAATAAATAATAATAAATAAATAATAATAAATAATAAATAATAAATGATAAATAATAAATAATAAATAATAAATAATACATAATAAATAATAAATAATAAATAATAAATAATAAATAATAAATAATGAATAATAAATAATAAATAATAAATAATAAATAATAAATAATAAATAATAAATAATAAATGATAAATAATAAATGATAAATGATAAATAATAAATGATAAATAATAAATAATAAATAATAATAAATAATAATAAATAATAATAAATAATTATAAATAATAATAAATAATAAATAATAATAATAAATAATAATAAATAATAATAAATAATAAATAATAATAATAAATAAAAATAAATAATAAATAAGAATAATAATAAATAATAATAAATAATAATAAATAATAAATAATAATAATAAATAATAATAAATAATAATAAATAATAATAAATAATAATAAATAATATATAATAAATAATAAATAATAAATGATAAATGATAAATAATAAATAATAAAAAATATACAACAATTAATATTATATAATAATAAATAAATAATAAATAAATAAATAATAAATAAAAAATAAAAAATAAAAAATAAAAAATAAAAAATAAAAAATAAAAAATAAATGATAAATAATAAATAATAAATAATAGATAATAAACAATAAATAATAATAATAAATAAATAATAAATAATAATATATAATATGTAATATGTAATATGTAATATGTAATATATAGTATATGAAACACATGAAAAAATCATGAAAACGCATGAAAACAGATGGAGAAGCATGAAAAAGTATTAGAAAGCATGAGAACACATGAAAACTCAGGACAACTCCGGAAAACCCCTTAAGAATTCTATATAATCATCATAATAACCCCAAAAAACCATTGATAAAGATAACAAGTCATGGAAACCCAAATAAATAGTAATAAATAGAGCAACCATTAATATATATTTATAATATTAGTTTTAAATACATTTATAAAATATTTTTTTATGTGTGTTTATGAATAAATACATAAATACATCCACATATACAACACACACACACAGAGACACACACAGACACATATATATTTACGAATAAATACATATATGTGTGTTTTGAAAAGCCATATAATGTTAAAACAACCATAACTTATAATCTAGAATCCCGTTTCAATGCCACAACCAGTCAAATTGAATAAAATGAAACAATCTTCGATATGATATGTGGTACAGGCCTAACGGACATCCGAATCAGAAGTTATACCTGTTTGAATTTTGAAAAATCGGGGTGCCCCGACTAAAAAATCAGTTTTGGAGGCCTTTTGGGCCTCTTTTGGCCCTGAAAAACCATTGACTGGGCTTACCCCAATCATAGCGACGTAGAGCTCATCGCAGGCTTCAATTTGATATGTGGTAGAGCTCAAATGGACACCCGAATCAAAAGTTATGGCCGTTTGAAGTTTGAGTTGCGTTTTCAACATGTTTTGGGTCTTTTTTTATTTATTTTTTATTTTTTACTCTTCAAATTGTTATTAAATGTTTTTTAATCGATAATAAATATAAAATTATTAATTAATAATATTTTTTTAAAATATTGTGAAGCCATTTTCACTAAATTTCTTATATATTAAATGTAGTAGTCTATTTATATTTATCTAAAACATATTTAAAACATATATATTATATTTATATCAATATAAATATATTTATATACCAATATATTATTTTTCTTTATTTTTCTTTATTTTTTTTCTTTCATTTCGCGGCGGTTTTTTAAAAAAACCGCCGCTAATTCCCGAAAAAATTAAAAAATTATAAAAAAAAATTTAACCCGTTTCGCGGCGGTTTAAAAACCGCCGCGAAACGACGGCCGAAATATTGTTTAGCGGTGGTTTTTAAAACCGCCACAAAAAAACTGCCGCTAAATAATGGTTTTCCTGTAGTGATCATACACCCTAAGAGTATGGTGCGTGATGGTGGGGATTTCATGGGGTCGTTCGGTGAACCTGGTTTGGTTCTTGATATCGATAAGCTTTAACTTCTCCATTAAACGGTTTCACTCATTCATAAGTTAGTTGATATTAGATTGGGGTTGGTCTAGGGTAAATTCCAAAAATTCTATCTCCCTTGAAAGCTCCAATAAATGGTCTTCATAGGGTATAATTACTGGTCGAGTCCATATCTTCTTTTATCTGTGATAATTGGATTTGTTTAAACCTTATATTTATACTAGATATGTGATCACCGTTCAACGACTATATTATCAATAGTAAAGATAATTATTGGTTATTTAAATCCAATTGGATATAATAAAACAAAATAAGTACATGTGTTTTCTATAACCATAAGATATTTAATTAGATCAAAAAGGGTAATTTTATTCATAATAGTTTGGGTTGTTACAACCTTCCCCCATTAAGAAATTTTAACCTCAAAATTTACTTTTCCCATTCTTAAAATAGATGAGGGCAACTTTGCTTCATCACCTCCTCTGGTTTCCATATTTCTTCTTCAAACTTTTGGTTTATCCACAACCCCTTGATGTGGGGCATTGTATTATTTCATAGAACATTTTCTCATCGATCTAAGATCTTCACTAGCTGCTCCTCACAGGAAAGGTCATTCTCCAATGGTACCACCTATGGGTTGAGTACATGTGATGGGTATGATATGTACTTTCATAAGAGTGATACATGGAATACATCATGTACTTGAGATATGTTCGGTGGGATTTCTAGTCGATAGGCCACTGTTTTGATTCCATCAAAGATCACAAAAGAGTCAATGTACCTTGGACTAAGCTTTCCCTTCTTCCCAAATCACATCACTCTCTTCTAAAGAGATATGAAGAGGAATATCATGTATCCAACATCAAAATCTAGGTCACATCAATGATTTTCAGTATGGCTCTTCTATCAACTATGAGAAACTTTGATGTGTTTTTGGATAGTATTATCCTTCCCCACCATTTCTTTGTACATTTTAGGACCTAGAATTTTTTGTTCCCCAACATCATCCCAATATGCCAGTGTTCTTCACCTCTTCCCATAAAGGGATTTATAGGGATCCATTTGGATGCTTGAGTGGAAACTGTTGTTATAAGAGAACTCCACCAAAAGAAGATGTTGGTTCAATCTGCCTTTGAAGTCCATTGATCATGATCTCAACATGTCCTCATGTGTTTGGATAGTCTTCTCAGATCATACATTAGTTTGTGGGTGATAATCCATATTGAAGTTCATCCCAGTGTTTAGAGCATGCTAAAGAATTTTCCAAAACTTAGAGGTGAATCTTGCATCTTGATCATACATAATCGATAATAGTACTCCATGTTTTCATACCACTTCTTTGATATACATATGTTCTATTTGATCAAGGGAAAAATCCTCTAGAATTTCAATGAAGTGTGCAGCCTTTGCAAAATGATCCATAATAACCCAAATAGAATTGTTTCCCTTGGATTTCTTTGGAATCCCAGAGATGAAGTCCATGGTGATATTTTCCCATTTCTATGTTGGTATGGGTAATGGTTACATCATCCCCATAGACTTCTTCTTTTCATCTTTCACTTTATGACATACTAGATAATTTGATATATATTCTTTGATCTCCTCCTCCATATTATCCCAAAAATAGTGCTCTCAGAGATATCGATACATCTTTGTATTTTATGGGTGAATGGAGAATGTTAAACTATGTACATCATCCAAAATATCTTTCTTTAAATCAGGATTTGATGTAACATATAGTTTTGACCCAAACCTCAAAAACTTCTTCTTCATTAAAATTTAACTCTGAGGACTTCCATTTTCTAACAGTTTCCTCTTTCTTCTGTATTCCCACATCATCTTTTTAAGCATCCTATAGACTTTACAAACGAGATGGTTGAGCAATCATTTATGAAAGGATTGATGATGTTCCTTTATTTAGAATTCCCATGTCCATCTTCTCCAAGTCTAAAAATATTGGATCCTTATCAATTCTCATAAATGATAGAATTGTAGGGTTCTTTCTACTTAGAGAACCCTCCACCATGTTCGCTTTCTCAGGATGGTAGTGGATTAAGCAGTTGTAGTCTATGATAAGCTTTAACCATCTTCATTGGAATATATTCAGCTCTTTCTGTAGGAATATATATTTGAGAATTTTGTGATCTATATATATTTCACACTTCTACCCAAAGAGATAATTTCACCATATTTTCAATTCAATGATCACTACTACTAACTCTAGATCACATGTGGGATAGTTTTGTTCATGAATTTTCAACTTTCTTGTGGTGTAGGAAATTGCTTTGTCATTTTGAATCAACAAAAATCCCAATACCTTCTTCAAAGCATCACTAGAAATTATGAAAATCTCCCCACTTGTGGGTAGTGTGAATATAGGTGCAGTGATAGGCCTTCTTTTCAACTCCATAAAGATTTCTTCACAATCATCATTCCAAACAAATTTGGCTGCCTTCCGAGTTAGCTTGGTAAGATAGTTTGAGAATTTTGAGAAATTTTTCATGAATCAGTGATAATATCTAGATAACCCAAGGAAGCTACAAATATATATCATAGATGTTAGCCTTGAGATACCCTCAATTTATTTTTTCTTGGAAGGATCCATAGATATCCCATTTCTTGTGTTGATATTCCCCAATAATGAGGCTTCCTTCAACCATAAATCACACTTGTTGTACTTTTCATAGAGATTCTCCTTTCAAAATGTCTTTAGAACAGTGCTTAGATTCTCCTCATGATCCTCCTTGGTTTTGGAGTATATTAGAGTATTGTCTATAAATACTACAACAAAATTTTCAAGGAAAAATCTAAAGACTCTATTAATCAAGTCCATGAAGATTTCTGGAGAATTAGTGGGTCTAAAAGGAATCACTATAAACTCAAAGTGCCTATATGTTGTACAAAAAGAAATCTTGGGGATATCCTCCTTCTTCACCTTTACCTGGTAATATCTTGACCATATATCCGCATTGGAGAAGTATTTTTCTACAAGTAGCTGATCGAATAAGTCATCAATTCATGGAAATGGATATTTGTTCTTTACTACGACTTTGTTGAGATCACGATAATCAATGAAAAGGCGCATTGAACCAACCATCTTCATAACAAAGAGGACTAGTGCACCCCATGTTGAAGCACTTGGTCATATGAACCCTTTATCTAGATTATCCTATAGTTGTTTCTCTATCTCCTCAAGTTCCAAAATATCCACCCTATATGGTGTCTTGGATATTGAAAATTCCCTAGGTATAAGCTTTTTTAAAAATTCACCCTCTCGGCTAAGAGGAAGACGAAACAATCCCTCAGGAACCACATCAGCATATTACGTCATAATAGGCTTGTCTTCAAGTATGGTTACTTCCTTATAGTCAATCATTTGAGATAGATACTCTTCCTTATATGTAAATAATATCCATGCTTGAGATGATGGTGCTAAAGAAGTTTCATCCTCCTCCTTGCACTTGTAGAGAATAAGGGGACGATTCTCCACATAGAGAGTCATTTCCCTCTCACGGAAATTTATGTTGGTTCTATATAGGGAAAGCCAATCCATGCCTAGAATTACGTCAAATTCCACAAAAGGGAGTATGAAAAAGTTCTCCGAGAACTTCAATCTACAAATTGTGACAGGGGATGAGTTATATACATGGGATGTAATAACTTCCCCATTTTTCATTTTCACTAAAATCTCTACTTCCATGCTTTTTATTTATGTTTGAATAGTTCTACAAAACTTTCATGATATAAAGAAATGTAGAGAACCAGAATTAAAAATTACATTCTATATTATTGAATGAATAACTAGTGTACCTTTCACCACTTTGTTTTTGGGATTCACTTCAGCATTAGTGATGAAAAGATATCTCCCTTTCTGCCTTGGAGGTTGTTGGTTGCCTCTGAAAACCCTTATATTAGGGAACTGGTTCACAAAGTTCCCAAGTTCCTTAAACTTATAGAAATTAACAATGCATTTAGGGTCGACCGAAACATTCCTTTTCTCTGTCACATTGGTGGGTTTCTCCTATTATGAATTGTTGGCAAGGTTCCCTTTCCTTCCACGCCTAAATCATTTCTTTGTTCCCCTTAGGCAATTTCCAAGGTGTTTCTTTCCATACATTTGGCAAGTAGGGTGATGAAATTTCTTAGAATGTCCAAATTTTTCCATCAGACCACCAAAATTAAATTTCGCTTTCCACTTCTTATCCCCATGATACCCATGAGATTCACTGAACTCTATCTTGACTTTGAGGGAACATATGAAAATTTCCTCATATCTATCAAATTCATTGATTGCCAAGGATTTTCGTAGGCTAGTCTTTATCCCACCAAAGAAGTGTTCAACCTTACATTTAGGGGTAATGAAAAAACTGAAGGTGTATCATGAAAGTATTGTAAATTTTGACTCTTACTCTCAAAAGTATTCATCATCATTTTTCTTGAGTTCCTGGAAATCTATTTCCATCTTAATAAAGAGGCTGTGGGGAAAATATTTATCGATTTTTTTCCAGAAGTCCTTGCACTCTTTTGCATTGATCTCTTCCTCAGAATTTATATTATTGATGAATTTACACCACTGATTAGCTTCACCCTCCGTATGATAAACATCCATAAGAACCTTCTCTTGTTCAAAACATTTAATAATAGAGAATATATTTTAAATGGAATTGGTCCATTGCTTTGCAATTAAGGGATCATATGATCCAATAAAAGTAGGATGCCTTTATCGCATGAAGCTCTCGATTGTGGGTTTCTCTCTATTAGGGGGGTTGGGAACTCATCCTAGTCTAGGTTTCAATTTATAACATGAGTTAACTGAGATGGTATTGTGACAAAGTTTGCGATTCCCACTCCCATTGGATTGATCATCTCATTAGAGAATCATCACATTGTCCTTCACATTGATTGTTAGCTCTATTCCTCATATTACCAGCCATTGGCTTGAATAAAAGGAAAATTAAGGATGAGTATATTAAATAGTTAAACACATAAAGGGTAATCCAATGAAATTAAAGGGATAACATATAAATTACAATTTTCTCCTTAATTGAATAGTTTCTAGGCTTCAGTCTATGTTATCCATGATCTAATTCCTAACATATTTTCTTATGGGTTTTTTTTATTCCATTAATAATGGTTTGTAATGAGATTATGAATTTATAAAATGATATCCCCTAAGAGTGTAAAACTAGGTGCAAAGTAAGGCATGTTTTTGTGTACTAGGTTACCCTGAGTCAGGCCCGGAACAGCTTTTCAGAGTTGTTACTCCTAGGTACATTTGTTCTAGAACCATGTCCACATGTAGTATTCAGACATGGATGTATTTTATTTATAAGACACTTAATATATACTTAACAAAATTTTGGGAAATTTCCTTACACTTAGTATTATCCCTAAGGGTTTTCACTAGGGTTTTCTAATACTAATCCCAAAAATAACTAAACATGTCCTTTGATACCAACTATAAAAACCCTAATTTTTATTTCTTAGACATAATTTATTACATTAAATTTAACTTTATACATATAATAATATTGATAGGTCTAGTTTTTTCAGGGATTAGGAACATTACATAATAACTTAAAACATGAAATATAACATCTATATTGAAAACTTCTGTAACATGATGAAAACATTCCTTCATACTTAACGTTGAATGGGATAACCTAAGGACATAAATAAGAATGGGGTGATCTATAAAACCCAATAAGGGAATAAAAATGGCATAACATGAGGATAAAAATACATGTTATACAATTCATATAAATGAGGCATAAAGGAACATGAATAATAAAGTGTGATTTTGCATGATAATCATAACATCACTACTGGAAATAATATATTTACCAACGGTTGAGAAATGTTGGGAAAGGTTGGAAAACCGTTGGTATAACATATACCAACGGTTCTGCCAACCGTAGGTAAGTAAGCCGTTGGGAAAAACATTTCCCAACGGTTTACATCAAACCGTTGGCATAGGGTGGAGATAGGTTACTCTATCCCAACGGTTCTTCAAAACCGTTGGGAAAAAGGTTTGCCAACGGTTTAAAACCGTTGGCACAGGGGCTTAAAATTATCATGTTTTTCCCAACGGTTTGGTAAACCGTTGGCAAAAACCCCACATCTACTCTTTCCCAACGGTTTTAAACCGTTGGGAAAAGTGTTTTACCAACGGTTTGATGAACCGTTGGTAAAACTAATCTACAATTTCTATGCCAACAGTTTTGAACCGTTGGCATAGCCTCTGCTGGGCAAATCACCCAGCAGCTCCCCAATTTGCCCAGCAGCTCCCAACCAGGTCTCCAATTTGACCAGCACCACATCTGGTTTTGTGGGTTCCCTCTCATTTTTCAATCCAATTATTGTACCTGCAATAAACTAACACATACATATATAATTATTGTACCTGCAGTAACCAACTAACACTTACATATAGAGAACAAATTCATACACGTTTAACATATAATGGTAGAACTATACACATCCATAATTAAATTAGAATTGATAACGTAATTATAAACATACATAATTCATTTATATTTCAATTTAAAATGTAGATGACAATTATATGTGGAATCTGGAAGTCAATTCATAATTTGATCTGTTTTTTGTATACCATATATTTTTACCTAAAGTAATGTCCGTTTTAAACATAATACATACACCTGGAGTGCTACCGTCCACAACGTGCCTCAGATTGAGGCGGGGTTGACTCATACACGTCACATATGACCCATGGATCGTTGTGCTAATGTATCGACACAATCCGAATGCGTTTGGTCGGTTTTCCGTATGCCAGTTGATGTTTTTCAATTAAAATGACGTACTTTTGAAACAAAAGGCAGACACTTTGAGTGGTTCCGGCCACACCGCGCCTCAGATTGAGGCGGTGTTGACTCATACATGTCACATATGACCTATGGATCGTTCTCCTAAAGTTTCAATGGAAACCGAATGCGTTTGGTCGGTTTTCCGTATGTACTTAAATTGTTGTCCATTTTAAGCAAAAGAGACACATTTGGAGCGGTGTCAGTCACACCTCTCCTCAGATTGAGGCGGGATTGACTCGTACACGTCACATACGACCCGTGGATCCTTTTCCTAAAGTATGGACACAATCCGAATGCATTTGCTCCATTTTCCGTATGTCACTTGATGCTTTTCACTTAAAATGATGTCCCTTTGAAACAAAAGACAGACACTTTGAGTGGTTTTGGCCACACCGCATCTCCAATTTAGGCGGGGTTGATTCGTACACGTCACATATGACCCATGGATCGTTCTCCTAAAGTTTCAACGGAAACCGAATCCGTTTCGTCGGTTTTCCGTATGTACTTAAAATGGTGTCCGTTTTAAACAAAAGAAAGCCACTTAGACTGATCTCGGCCACACCATGACTTGGATTCATCCCGGGTCAGCTCTTACATGTCACATATGACCCATGGATCGTTGGGATAAATTATCAACAAATTCGGAATGCGTTTGGTCGGTTTTCTGTATGCCAGTTGTTCTTTTCACTTATAATCCTGTCCATTTTAAACAAAAGAGACACAGTTAGAACGGTGTCGGCCACACCGCTCCTCGGATTGAGGCGGGATTGACTCGTACACGTCACATACGACCCGTGGATCCTTTTCCTAAAGTATGGACACAATTCGAATGCATTTGCTCCGTTTTCCGTATGTCACTTGATGCTTTTCACTTAAAATGATGTCCCTTTGAAACAAAAGACAGACACTTTGAGTGGTGTCGGCCACACCGCGTCTCCAATTGAGGCGGGGTTGATTCGTACACGTCACATATGACCCATGGATCGTTCTCCTAAAGTTTCAACGGAAACCGAATCCGTTTCGTCGGTTTTCCGTATGTACTTAAAATGGTGTCCATTTTAAACAAAAGAGAGCCACTTAGACTGATCTCGGCCACACCATGACTTGGATTCATCCCGGGTCAGCTCGTACATGTCACATATGACCCATGGATCATTGGGATAAATTATCAACAAATTCGGAATGCGTTTGGTCGGTTTTCCGTATGCCAGTTGTTCTTTTCACTTATAATCCTGTCCATTTTAAACAAAAGAGACACAGTTAGAACGGTGTCGGCCACACCGCTCCTCGGATTGAGGCAGGATTGACTCGTACACGTCACATACGACCCATGGATCCTTGTGATAAAGTATCAACACAGTCCGAATGCCTTTGGTCGGTTTTTCGTATCTCACTTGATGCTTTTCACTTAAAATGACGTCTTTTTGAAACAAAAGACCGACACTTTGAGTGGTGTCGGCCACACCGCGTCTCCGATTGTGGCGGGGTTGATTCGTACACGTCACATATGACCCATGGATCGTTCTCCTAAAGTTTCAACGGAAACCGAATTCGTTTGGTCGTTTTTCCGTATGTACTTAAAATGGTGTCCATTTTAAACAAAAGAGAGCCATTTAGACTTATCCCGGCCACACCGCGACTCGGATTCATCCCGGGTTGGCTTGTACACGTCACATATGACCCATGGATTGTTGAGATAAATTATCAACAGATTCGGAATGTGTTTGGTCGGTTTTCCGTATGCCAGTTGATGCTTTTCACTTAAAATGACGTCCTTTTGACTTGAAACCACCGTGCAACATTCTAATTATTATTCGTGACGTGTACGCGCAGACAACACGTCAATCGGATGTGCGGTTTGCGCGGTACGGCTCAATATTCGTGTTTTAAGTGATGCGCGCGCTTCGTAAACGCGCGTGAGGGGGGTCCAAACGGGCCGAACGATGTCAGAATGGCCTTAAATCAGACGACAAATACGGGTGAGTGATTTCTGAAGTGGTCGAGTAGACGGCACGTCAATCGGACGTGCCCTGTGCCCGCGGTGACCGAGAACGCAGTTCGGGTGTCATAAACGGCCAGAACGGGCGTCCAACGGTCAAATTCATAGCGGACTACCTCGGATTGAGCTGAAACCACCGTGAAACATTCTAATTATTATTTGTGACGTGTACGCGCAGACGGAACGTCAATCGGACGTGCAGTTTGCGCGGTACGGCTCAATATTCGTGTTTTAAGTGATGTGCGCGCTTCGTAAACGCGCGTGAGGGGGGTCCAAACGGGCCGAACGATGTCGGAATGGCCTGAAATTAGACGACAAATACGAGTGAGTGATTTCTGAAGTGGTCGAGCAGACGGCACGTCAATCGGACGTGCCGTGTGCCCGCGGTGACAGACAACGCAGTTCTGCTGTCATAAACGGCCAGAACGGGCGTCCAACGGTCAAATTCATAGCGGACGGCCTCAGATTGAGCTGAAACCACCGTGGAACATTCTAATTATTATTCGTGACGTGTACGCGTAGACGGAACGTTAATCAGACGTGCGGTGTGCGCGGTACGGCTCAATATTCGTGTTTTAAGTGATGCGCGCGCTTCGTAAACGCGCGTGAGGGGGGTCCAAATGGGCCGAACGATGTCGGAATGGCCTGAAATCAGACGAAAAATATGGGTGACTGATTTCTGAAGTGGTCGAGTAGACGGCACGTCAATCGGACGTGCCGTGTGCCCGCGGTGACCGACAACGCAGTTCTGGTGTCATAAACGGCCAGAACAGGCGTCCAACGGTCAAATTCATAGCGGACGGCCTCAGATTGAGCTGAAACCACCGTGGAACATTCTAATTATTATTCGTGACGTGTACGCGTAGACGGCACCTCAATCGGATGTGCGGTTTGCGCGGTACGGCTCAATATTCGTGTTTTAAGTGATGCGCGCGCTTCGTAAACGCGCGTGAGGGGGGTCCAAACGGGCCGAACGATGTCGGAATGGCCTGAAATCAGAAGACAAATACGGGTGAGTGATTTCTGAAGTGTTCGAGTAGACGGCACGTCAATCGGACGTGCCGTGTGCCCGCGGTGACCGACAACGCAGTTCTGGTGTCATAAACGGCCAGAACGGGCGTCCAACGGTCAAATTCATAGCGAACGACCTCGGATTGAGCTGAAACCACCGTGGAACATTCTAATTATTATTCGTGACGTGTACACGCAGACAGAACGTCAATCGGACGTGCGATTTGCGCGGTACGGCTCAATATTCGTGTTTTAAGTGATGCGCGCGCTTCGTAAACGCGCGTGAGGGGGGTCCAAACGGGCCGAACGATGTCGTAATGGCCTGAAATCAGAAGAAAAATACGGGTGACTGATTTCTGAAGTGTTAGAGCAGACGACACGTCAATCGGACGTGCCGTGTGCCCGTGGTGACCGACAACGCAGTTCTGGTGTCATAAACGGCCAGAACGGGCGTCCAACGGTCAAATTCATAGCGGACGGCCTCGGATTGAGCTTAAACCACCGTGTAAAATTCTAATTATTATTCGTGACGTGTAGGCGCAGACGGCACGTCAATCGGACGTGCGGTTTGCGCGGTATGGCTCAATATTCGTGTTTTAAGTGATGCGCGCGCTTCGTAAACGCGCGTGAGGGGGGTCCAAACGGGCCGAACGATGTCAGAATGGCCTGAAATCAGACGACAAATACGGGTGAGTGATTTCTGAAGTGGTCGAGCAGACGGCACATCAATCGGACGTGCCCTGTGCCCGCGGTGACCGACAACGCAGTTCGGGTGTCATAAACGTCCAGAACGGGCGTCCAACGGTCAAATTCATAGCGGACGGCCTCAGATTGAGCTGAAACCACCTTGGAACATTCTAATTATTATTTGTGATGTGTACGCGCAGACGGCACGTCAATCGGACGTGCGGTTTGCGCGGTACAGCTCAATATTAGTGTTTTAAGTGATGCGCGCGCTTCGTAAACGCGCGTGAGGGGGGTCCAAACAGGCCGAACGATGTCGGAATGGCCTGAAATCAGACGAAAAATATGGGTGAGTGATTTCTGAAGTGGTCGAGCAGACGGCACGTCAATCGGACGTGCCGTGTGCCCGCGATGACCGACAACGCAGTTCTGGTGTCATAAACGGCCATAACGGGCGTCAAACAGTCAAATTCATAGTGGACGGCCTCGGATTGAGCTGAAACAACCGTGGAACATTATAATTATTATTCGTGATGTGTAGGCACAGACGGCACATCAATCGGACGTGCGGTTTGCGCGGTACGGCTCAATATTCATGTTTTAAGTGATGCGCGCGCTTCGTAAACGCGCGTGAGGGGGGTCCAAACGGGCCGAACGATGTCGGAATGGCCTGAAATCAGACGAAAAATACGGGTGAGTGATTTCTGAAGTGGTCGAGCAGACGGAACGTCAATCGGACGTGCCGTCTGCCCGCGGTGACCGAGAACGCAGTACGGGTGTCATAAACGGCCAAAACGGGCGTCAAACAGTCAAATTCATAGCGGACGACCTCGGATTGAGATGAAACCACCGTGAAACATTCTAATTATTATTCGTGACATGTACGCGCAGACGGCACGTCAATCGGACGTGCGGTTTGCGCGGTACGACTCAATATTCGTGTTTTAAGTGATGCGCGCGCTTCGTAAACGCGCGTGAGGGGGGTCCAAACCGGCCAAACAATGTCGGAATGGCCTGAAATCAGACGAAAAATACGGGTGAATGATTTCTGAAGTTGTCGAGCAGACGACACGTCAATCGGACGTACCGTGTGCCCGCGGTGACCGACAACGCAGTTCTGGTGTCATAAACAGCCAGAACGGGCGTCCAACGGTCAAATTCATGGCGGACGGCCACAGATTGAGCTGAAACCACCGTGGAACATTCTAATTATTATTCGTGACGTGTACGCGCAGACGGCACGTCAATCGGACGTGCGGTTTGCGCGGTATGGCTCAATATTAGTGTTTTAAGTGATGCGCGTGCTTCGTAAACGCGCGTGAGGGGGGTCCAAATGGGCCGAACGATGTCGGAATGGCCTGAAATCAGACGACAAATATGGGTCACTGATTTTTGAAGTGTTTGAGCAGACGGAACGTCAATCGGACGTGCCGTGTGCCCGCGGTGACCGACAACGCAGTTCTGGTGTCATAAACGGCCAGAACGGGCGTCCAACGGTCAAATTCATAGCGGACGGCCTCGGATTGAGCTTAAACCACCGTGGAACATTCTAATTATTATTCGTGACGTGTAGGCACAGACGGCACGTCAATCAGATGTGCGGTTTGCGCGGTACGGCTCAATATTCGTGTTTTAAGTGATGCGCGCGCTTCGTAAACGCGCGTGAGGGGGGTCCAAACGGGCTGAATGATGTCGGAATGGCCTGAAATCAGACGAAAAATACGGGTGACTGATTTCTGAAGTGTTCGAGTAGACAGCACATCAATCGGACGTGCCGTGTGCCCGCGGTGACCGACAACGCAGTTCTGGTGTCATAAACGGCCAGAACGGGCGTCCAACGGTCAAATTCATAGCGGACGGCCTCAGATTGAGCTGAAACCACCGTGGAACATTCTAATTATTATTCGTGACGTGTAGGCACAGACGGCACGTCAATCGGACATGCGGTTTGCGCGGTACGGCTCAATATTCGTGTTTTAAGTGATGCGCGCGCTTCATAAACGCGCGTGAGGGGGGTCCAAACCGGCCAAACGATGTCAGAATGGCCTGAAATCAGACGAAAAATACGGGTGACTGATTTCTGAAGTGGTCGAGCAGACGAAACGTCAATCGGACGTGCCGTGTGCCCGCGGTGACCGACAACGCAGTTCTGGTGTCATAAACGGCCAGAACGGGCGTCCAACGGTCAAATTCATGGCGGACGGCCACAGATTGAGCTGAAACCACCGTGGAACATTCTAATTATTATTCGTGACGTGTACGCACAGACGACACGTCAATCGGACGTACGGTTTGCACGGTACGGCTCAATATTCGTGTTTTAAGTGATGCGCGCGCTTCGTAAACGCGCGTGAGGGGGGTCCAAACGGGCCGAACGATGTCGGAATGGCCTGAAATCAGACGAAAAATACGGGTGACTGATTTCTGAAGTGTTAGAGTAGACGGCACGTCAATCGGACGTGCCGTGTGCCCGCGGTGACCGACAACGCAGTTCTGGTGTCATAAACGGCCAGAACGGGCGTCCAACGGTCAAATTCATAGCGGACGGCCTCGGATTGAGCTGAAAACACCGTGGAACATTCTAATTATTATTCGTGACGTGTAGGCACAGACGGCACGTCAATCGGACGTGCGGTTTGCGCGGTACGGCTCAATATTCGTGTTTTAAGTGATGCGCGCGCTTCGTAAACGCGCGTGAGGGGGGTCCAAACGGGCCGAACGATGTCGGAATGGCATGAAATCAGACGACAAATACGGGTGAGTTATTTCTGAAGTGGTCGAGCAGACGGCACGTCAATCGGACGTGCCCTGTGCCCGCGGTGACCGACAACGCAGTTCGGGTGTCATAAACTGCCAGAACGGGCGTCAAACGGTCAAATTCATAGCGGACGGCCTCGGATTGAGCTGAAACCACTGTGAAACATTCTAATTATTATTCGTAATGTGTACGCACAGACGGCACGTCAATCGGACGTGCGGTTTGCGCGGTACGGCTCAATATTCGTGTTTTAAGTGATGCGCGCACTTCGTAAACGCGCGTGAGGGGGGTCCAAACGGGCCGAACGATGTCGGAATGGCCTGAAATCAGGCGACAAATACGGGTGAGTGATTTCTGAAGTGGTCGAGCAGACGGCACGTCAATCGGACGTGCCCTGTGCCCGCGGTGACTAAGAACGCAGTTCGGGTGTCATAAACGGCCAGAACGGGTGTCCATCGGTCAAATTCATAGCGGACGGCCTCGGATTGAGCTGAAACCACCGTGGAACATTCTAATTATTATTCGTGACGTGTACGCGCAGACGGCACGTCAATCGGACGTGCGGTTTGCGCGGTACGGCTCAATATTCGTGTTTTAAGTGATGCGCGCGCTTCGTAAACGCGCGTGAGGGGGGTCCCAACGGGCCGAACGATGTCGGAATGGCCTGAAATCAGACGAAAAATACGGGTGAGTGATTTCTGAAGTGGTCGAGCAGACGGCACGTCAATCGGACGTGCCCTGTGCCCGCGGTGACCGACAACGCAGTTCTGGTGTCATAAACGGCCAGAACGGGCGTCCAACGGTCAAATTCATAGCGGGCGGCCTCGGATTGATCTGAAACCACCGTGGAACATTCTAATTATTATTAGTGACGTGTACGCGCAGATGACACGTCAATCGGACGTGCGGTTTGCGCGGTACGACTCAATATTCGTGTTTTAAGTGATGTGTGCGCTTCGTAAACGCGCGTGAGGGGGGTCCAAACTGGCCAAACGATGTCGGAATGGCATGAAATCAGACGAAAAATACGGGTGAATGATTTCTGAAGTGGTCGAGCAGACGGAACGTCAATCGGACGTGCCGTGTACCCGCGGTGACCGACAACGCAGTTCTGGTGTCATAAACGGCCAGAACGGGCGTCCAACGGTCAAATTCATGGCGGACGGCCACGGATTGAGCTGAAACCACCGTGGAACATTCTAATTATTATTCGTGACGTGTACGCCCAGACGGAACGTCAATCGGAAGTGCTGTGTGCCCGCGGTGACCGAAAACGCAGTTCAGGGGTTGTTCAGGGGTTGTTCAGGGGTTGTTCAAGGTTTGTTCAGGGGGTTGTCCGGGGTCCAAGGGGGAGGGTGGGGGGGTTGTCCGGGGGCTGTCCGGGGGGCTATCCGGGGTCCAGGGTGGGGGGTTGGGGGCTGTACG
Source organism: Viscum album (assembly GCA_963277665.1). Lineage (NCBI taxonomy): Eukaryota > Viridiplantae > Streptophyta > Magnoliopsida > Santalales > Viscaceae > Viscum > Viscum album. The sequence continues at coordinate 1,681,286,845 of OY728133.1, forward strand.
GGGGGCTGTCCAGGGGGCTGTCCGCGGGGCTGTTTGGGGGGTGTTTGCGGGGTGTTCGGGGTCCAAGGGGGAGGGGGGGGGGGGGGGTTGTCTAGGGTCCAAGAATGAGGGGGGTTGTCCAGGGAGTTCTCAAACACACAACCACTAAAAGACAAAAACATCCATAAAAACTGGTAATATATAAAAATAACTCAACTCCAATACTGTACTACGAGTCTAGATAAAACCAACAACTAGAATAGATTAAACATCAAATCTCAGTAATATAAGTCAAAAATGTAACGGATCAATATGTCACACATCAGCATCACCATCATCATCATCATCATCATCACCCTCGTTATCGTCCTCCTCATCGTCCTCACCCTCCACAGCGCCTTCCTCCTCGCCTTCACCCTCCTCCTCGCCCTCCTCATCTCCCTCCTCTTCCGCATCAGACTCCTCGCCATCATCATCTTCAAGCTAGACATCGGCCTGACCACCACTGGAACTGACACCTGGTGCACCATATATAGAATGTATCGATGACATGTATTCATCAATCGCTGGGCTGGCCTCTGCTGGAAGTGTTGGACGTAGAACTTCAATAAATTTCATAAATGCACTGTTTGCCCTAGCAGACTGTTCTGCCGTCTCTATGGCCCTTTTCTCAGCCTGTTCTGCCCGTGCCCTAACTTGATGTAGCTCGGTGGCACTACAACTCGTACCTGAGGCAGGCCAATACCTCGTCGGGGCTATCCTAGGTCGGCAGCGTACTCTGCCAGAATGATCATCTCCCAACACCTGATGTAAGTGATCAGATGGCCCAAAATTGTCTGCTTCTTGGGCATCGAGGGCCTCTAAAGCATCCTGTTACAAATATAAATATATTATTAAGTTACGAAATAGATATTAAAATATAAAATCAACAGATTAAAACTTACAATCTGCTGCTGAGTCGCTTCGTTGACAGCACTTCCATCCTTTTTTCGTCTACTCGAGCAAAACAGTTTTGCTCGAGGCACACGTCCTTCAATATTTTGTACTTGCCTCTACAATGACATTGAAAAAAAAAGTTATATAAAAACTTTAGCAAATGATTAAATAATTGAGGAAACAAAAGAAAATTTATGTCGTAAAGAAAACTTATAAACAATTGTCATACCTGCTGCCTCTCATGATCCGGCATCGTCGTGCGTCCTAGTGTATGCAGGTATTTTTTTGCATCAATGTTTTTTTTTATTTTTTCCAGATGATTCCTAAATAAAATTCGATAATGCAAAGGATAATATTAATGCAAAACATGAAAGTTATTATTTAAATACCTCAAATGTAATTCATACCTTAAACTGGGTACTCGTCCAATGAGTAATCATCTGACGATACTGCTCTATAGGACAATCATCCACGACTGGTACCGCCTCTAACTCAGTGCCAACTCTAGCACGCCAGCCAATATACAGCTCATGCTTGTAGGATCTCCAAAGCTCTCCTAAATCCTTTAGACGTTCCAGTCGTGCACCCTCACCATCAGGAAAATTAAATCGAAGCTGAAATCAAAATATTAATTCATATAAATACAAAAAAAATTCATGGCATTAAATACAACCGATTTTTTTACCCATATCTCTGCCCAAGCTCTATCTTTGACCTCATGTGGAAAATGTCTCCACGACAGCGGGTTGACGGGAATGATGTCAGAGTATTTGGAAAGCGTCGCCAGAAAACTCCGACATTACTGCCCTGTTTTCTCAACCATGTGATTGTCTTCATTATATTCCACCATAACCTGTGTGCGACGGTTCCACACCAAACGCATGCGTGTACGCCCCCGCCCCCGCCTCCTGTCAGTAGATGTATCTGTCATGAAAGAAAAACAAATATTTTATCAAAACATGTTATAATGAAAATAAATATTGCTATAAAAATTTGTTAGGGTTTTATAAATATACCTGCGCTAGTCTGATCAATGAGTGGCGCCGGATCCACAGAACCTGATGGAACACCCTCTGGTGAAACAGGAGTCGAAGACGATGGAATATAAAAGCTCGGAGAGACAGAAGTAGAAGGAAAAGAAGATGGAACAACTGTATGACCTGATGCTGACTGGGGAGTGGGAATCATCATGGGATGTGAAAATGATGGGGCACAAGATGCAGAAGGTAGCGAAAACATGGGAGGCCTAAATACCCCGTGTGTCCCTAACGACACACCGGGATCAGAATGTGGGAAGGATGAAATGTCAGTGGGAGGGGCAGGGTCTAGTCGGGCACGCGCAGCTCTACGTCCACCTCTGGTACGAACCCTCCTCGTACCACCGGCCTGAGTACTAGGAGCAGTACTAGGCTCCTCGTCGAATAACTGTCGACGTAATGGTGGATCCTACAAAAAAGTTTACAAAAAAAATTAATCACATGAAATTATATATTCTGTAAATATATATATATATATATATATATATATATATATATATTTTAAATAAAGTACTCACTGTAGGCACTAATGGTGGAATGCCCATCTCCTCCATCCGACGATTGTTCTCCGCCATTTTTTTACTTCGTCTTTCTTCAATTGGAAGCATTTCCTGTAAAAAGAATTCATATAAGTCATTTTGTCATAAACAATTCAATAGGATTGAAATTTAATAGAAAATACATTTAAGTAAATGACAAAGGAAGAAAATAATCACGGTATCAACTACACATGTGAAAAAAACATACTAATGTGTTATTGAAAAAATGTAAAACCAACAAAAACTTAATGTGTTATCACATCAGAGCATGCCTCATCCCATAACCATATTAGTAGGGTATCCTCATATGCGATTTACCTTTTTGAATTAATATGCACTTCCTCACCAGGTACCTGAGTAGATTTCATAGATATAATCATCTCACATCCTGTAAGGCTTCATTATGTATGATCATCCCACACCCCCTGGACAGCCCCCTAAACAGCCCCGCCCACCCCCGTGGACAGCCTTTCCCACCCTCGTGGACAGCCCCGCCCACCCCCATGGACAACCCACCCCCGTGGACACCCCCTACCCCCTAGACAGCCCAACCACCCCCGTGGACAGCCCACCCACCCCCCTCGACACCCCTTCTCCCTATGGACAGCCCCCCACCCCCTTGGATAGCCCGCCTACCCCCCTGGACACCCCTACCCCCTGTGTCCAGCCCACCCACCCCCCCTGGACAGCCCGTCCACCCCTCCTTGACAGCCCGACCACCCCCGTGGATAGCCCGTCCACCCTTGTGGACAGCCCGCCCACCCCCGTACCCCCTAGACACCCCGTACCCCCACGGGATAGCCCCGCCCACCCTCCCAAACAACCCACACCCCCTCCCCTGCAACCCCACCACCACCACCTAGACATACCAACCCCCCTGGACACCCCACACACCCATCCCCCACCAGGACACCCCACTCAGACCCCCAGGACAGCCCACACCCCCTGGACAGCCTCGCCCACCCCCGTGGACAGCCTTTCCCACCCCCGTGGACAGCCCCGCCCACCCCCGTGGACAACCCACCCACCCCCGTGGACGCCCCCTACCCCCTAGACAGCCCAACCACCCCCGTGGACAGCCCACCCACCCCCTTGACACCCCTTCTCCCTATGGACAACCCCCACCCCCTTGGATAGCCCGCCCACCCTCTGGACACCCCTACCCCCTGTTGCCAGCCCACCCACCCCCCCTGAACAGCCCGCCCACGCCTCCTTGACAGCCCGACCACCCCCGTGGACAGCCCGTCCACCCTTGTGGACAACCCGCCCACCACCGTACCCCCCTGGATAGCCCCGCCCACCCTCCCAAACAGCCCACACCCCCCTCCCCTGCAACCCCACCACCACCACCTAGACATACCACCCCCGTGGACACCCCACACACCCCTCCCCCACCATGACACCCCACCCAGACCCCCAGGACAGCCCACACCCCCTAGACAGCACCGCCCACCCCGTGGACAGCCTTTCCCACCCCCGTGGACACCCCCGCCCACCCCCGTGGACACCCACCCACCCCCGTGGACAGTCCCTACCCCCACAATCGATTATCCAAAACATATCAAATTGGTTTGAACACAATCCATAATTCCCACAATCCATTATCCAAACATAGAAAAAATCTCACATGATGCTCGAGCATTGGAAAATAATTAAAAATCACCAACACCTCCTTCCAAACATAGAATACAAAAAACATTAACAGAATACAAAAACATTAAAAAATCTCACAATCCATTATCAAATTGATTTCATGAGTAATATCAAATTGGTCTGATTTACATGTTTTGAACACTCTCCTTCCAAACATAGAATACAAAAACATTAAAAATCACCAACACCTGGATAATCAATTAAACTACCAACACCTGGAAAAAATCTATTCATTAAAAAAACTACAACAATATGGTTGAGATCAAATTTCACCTATTCGTATGGGGTGTACCTGTTGGGATGGGGGTACTGGTGTTCGGATTCGCGAGAGCAGTGGAGTGAGATGGGGTTCGCGAGAGCAGTGGAGTGAATAGATTAGGGCTCTGTCCGAATGGGGGAGATGAGATCGCGGCCTGCAATTTGGGGGAAACCTTTGCCAACGGTTTATAAAAACCGTTGGCAAAGGCACACATTTCCCAACGGTTTACTGGAACCGTTGGGAATGTGTGAGTTTTAGAAGCCTTTTCCCAACGGTTCCAGTGAACCGTTGGTAAAGGTCTCCTTTTCCCAACGGTTCCAGTGAACCGTTGGGGAAAGGTCTGCTGAAATTCTCTTTGCCAACGGTTTTCTTAAACCGTTGGCAAAGACTCACTATCCCAACGGTTTAAGTAAACCGTTGGTATACTGCCGTTGGGAAAAAGCTAAATTCCAGTAGTGCATGGGAAATATGGAAACAACTTAAAGCACTACATCATAAACATAAGTCAATGATAAACTACAAAGGATTCATGGTGAACATATGTAATATAAAAGAATTAGTTAAACCCTTGTCCCAACATGACGTATCATGATACTAAACATTACCCAATGCATTGGAGCACTTTCAGGGTGCACCCTTTATTATCATTTTAATCTCATGCTTAAGTGTGCCACATAGATCATATATCATGGATTCATTCAAAATTGTAATTCATTCCATGATAAAGGAATGTGGAATAAATATAAATAAATCCCAAACCAATAAGTAAATGAGCATAAAAGTGAATACCCTTGATAGATAAAATGGTATGGTATTCACTACACAATGATTTCGGTATGGAAAATCGTGGTGCAATTTCAGAACCATAACAACATCGTATAGAAAATCATAAAATGATTTGATGAGAGGGGAAGTGGTATATCATAATTTATATATATTATGGGATGTATGGGGGAGGTGTGAAAACATTCCCCATCATTTGTAATAAAAATAAAAGGTTATAACATAGATGATATTCTTGAATAAAATTTGAAAAGAGAAGATGGTGAGAACCCTTTATAGAATTTTGGCATAGTAACAACTTAGGTAAGGGTCCAAATGAGTGAGTATAAATGATCTCTCACTAAAATAACATAAAATTTACAGTGATTTAAATATGTAATAACATATTACAACATGAAAAAATGGTAATTAAAAGGCATATCATAGAGGAGGTTCTTGAATGAAAAAGAGAGAGCGAGATGCCTTACTTGGATGTGTGACTCCAAAAGATTGGGAGAGGCATCTTGAGAGATTGGGAGCACCTTGGTAGGACTCTAGGGAGAATAGGGAAGGATTTTTACGAGCATAAAGGTGTATTTAGTGAACATAAATGGGAGTTTGGGTGAGTTTATATAGAAAAGGATGAATATTTCTTTATTATTTTGGTTTTGGACACTACATAATTAAATATTCAAAACTACAAACTATACAATGTTTTGGACCACAGTTTCTGGAAAATGGGATTGGAATAAATTATTTTATAATACTAAAGTCTAAACTTATTAAAATATTTCTCTTGATTATGTGGAGGTGAGTCACACTCTTAAAGAAATGAGTTTAAAATATTAAAATATATTACATGTCTTGGATGATTCGTAATGGATTTAAAAAATAAATAAAAGAAACCTAAAACCACATTATTTTAAATATAAAACACATATTTGTACGAAGGTACCATTTATAGTATTTATTACATCATTATTGGGCCACTAATATGTCATAAAACACATTATATTTATACAGTATTTAATTTTTACCCCAAATTTCAACTGTCTTAGAAAATTATGAAAAACTAACCATTGGATAATTTTGATGTACTTACTCTAAAAAAACATTCATTTTATCTAAATAATTTTCTAAATATGTGAATTTTTACTTTTAAAATAAAAACTGACATTTATTGAAAATTAACAGGTTTTTGACAATAAGAGTTTTTGAACCCTAAAAAAAACTACATTTGACATCATAAAAATTATATGATAAATTATTTGTAAAAAATTAATTTAATATTATTATTTTATGAAAATAATATTTATTTTAAAATCCATTAACTCATAAAAAAATATTTCTTAATTGAATTTGAATATCAACCAAAAATACGATTTGTGCTTTAAAAAAAATCATTTACATTGTAAAAACAATAAGAAAAAATATATTCATTATTCTATAAAAAATAATATTTATAATATTATTGATAGGGTCTTGATACATATCCCTTTATTACACCAGTAGAATCCCTAAGAGTAAGGTGCATGATGGTGGGGCTTTTATGTGGCCGTTTAGTGAACATGGTTTGGGTCATGATATCGATGAGATTGAACTTCTCCCGTAAATAGTTTCACTCATGATTAAGTTGTTAGATATTATATTGGGATTGTTTTATGGAATATCCTAGAAATTATATCTCCGTTTAAGGCTTTAATAAATGGTATTAATAGGTTCTGATCCTACAATTTGAGTCCATCTCTTCCTTTATCTGTGAAAATTGGATTTGTTAAAACCCCATATTTATACTAGTCATGTGATAATTGTTCAACAACTATATTATCAATGATAATGATACTTAATTTTTATTTAAATCCAATTGTATATAATAAATCAAAATAATATCAATTTTTTTTGATAACCATAAGATAGTTAATTATATCAAAATGAGGAATTTTATTCATAATAGTCCAGGTCATTACACTGTGTAAGCTTTTTCAATTGGTTTTAGAGGAAAGGTTCCATTCATTCACTCTTTTATGAAGTTTTATGTAAAGTTACTATGGATAATTTGAAATGTGTGAAAAGTAATGAGATTCTAGTTTTTGATGTAATAAACTATCATATTCAAAAAGATAGAATATTTCCATATCTTATGACCCTTGGTTATAAAGATTTAGAGGCTGTTACAGATATATTTCCACCTCTTACTAATAGTGATCCTCTTGTATTTGTTGAGAATAAAAATATAGATAATGATGAAAGGGATAGTAATGATTTAATTTCTTCACTATCTAAAAGTGTTTTTCTTAGAGTTAATGAAGTTGGAACCACCAATGGTATTTGAGAAATGTTGAAAAATATATTTGAAGAAAATAAGAAAGTGAAGAAAGAAAAGTTAAAAATCTAGAGGCTAAAGTAATAATATTTAAAAATTATTGAATATGAATATATTGGTGACATATTTATAATAGAGAAAGATATTGTAATAACCATAATATGTCTTGGTGAGAAGCTATAGGATTCAACAATTATTGAAAAGATATTATGAATTATTTCTGAAAAGTTAGATGATAAAGTATCTTCCTTGGAAGATAGGGATTAAAAAACTCTATTTCTGGATTAATTACATAGATCTATCATTATATATGAAATTAAAAATGGAAAATTTAAAAAATAAAAGAGAAAGTTTTTTGAGAAATTTCATTCAATTCTGCAAAGTAGGGAAAATATAAGAAGATTATTTAAAATGAAGAAGTTGGTGGCTCCAACACCGAAGATGAGGTTAGTAAATTTGTTTATGAATTATTTTTTATTGTTTTAAAAAAATGTTAAAAGAAGCACAAGAAAGTAATAAAGTGAAGTTACCTCTAAAATGATTTGTCTATGGAGCTATTGGGCATTTTTCTATGAACTGCCCTCGAATAATGGATAAAGAAGAAAGTGAAAATGATGACAGAATGATACGAAGATACTTTAAGAAACATTTTAAAAAATATATATCTTATTCCAAGGTAAGGGTTAAAAAGTTCCCCAAATCTATAAGCTGAAGTTTTTTTTCTACGGATGAAGAAGATTATGAAAGTGAAGTTGAAACTAAAAAAGTAATTGATGTTTCTACAGAAAATATATTTGTTGGAAAATTAAATGATGAAGAGTTTTTTGGTTATAAAAGCATTAGTTCTGAATAAGAGGCACAATAAAAACTTTATATGAAAAGTGATCTGAAATAATTTTATAGAAAAATTTTAATACTTGAAAGAGAAACTAGGAAATTGAAAATAGAAATCTCTACAACCAGTAGTCAATAATCATTTCTTGAAGTAAAATCTAAGTTATTGGAAGAGATTGATCACATGAAGAAATATATTGAAAAAGAAAATAATTTTAATTAATAAATTTAAGTAAAGATAAGGCTGAAGGGGGAATAGTTAGAACTTCTTCAACAAAAGATGTCTAAAACTGAGTAAAGAGTTTTGAGTTTCCAAAACTCTCTCTCTAAAATTGGATAATGTTATAAGAATTATGAACCTAAGAAGGATAAAAAAAAGTTATCTTCAACAGATGAAAATAAAAATGAAGATGTTTATAAGATTAAGATAAATTATAAAATCAGGTATATAGACAAAACCAACAATGTTGAAAATTTAGAAGTTTTAAAAATTTCAAAGTCCGAATAAAATTTTATTACTACTTGTGATTCAATTGGAGATGAGTAGAAATCCATGTTGAAGAAGGAGATTTTGAAATATAGCAGAACTTTTGGGTCTCAACAATGTCCTATAATTGAAGGAAAGAAAGTTTTAGAAAAAAAAGTTCACATCTACAAGAGGTATATAAGTTACATAGGAAAATATTATTTCTATGGATGCTGCTAGTATTGTGTAGGGTTTTTCTATATAGAAAATATATGTTGGTTTAATAAAAAACATTACAAAAATCACATGAGTTACTAGAATCAAAGTTTCAGGTGGAGTCAATAATCTCAAAGGAGAAACCATGAAAAAGTTGTTTTGAATGTTTAAAATAGATTCTAACCCTTGGAAACTATTTGTGAAATATTTGAAAAGTCTATAAATATTGTAAAAGGATGTATTGTTTTTTACTAGAATTTTTTTTATAATAATTCTCAAAATCCGGATGTAAAAAAAGATAAAGGAAAATAAATGGATCTTGTTATAGAAACTATTCTGAAAGATACAAAAGGAGAACAACCCTGAATTTTGGAATGTTGGTACTTTTCATATATTATAGGATATTCTAAGATATTGAATAATATGAAATATTTTAATGAAGGAACAATGAAATTTGGAAATGATGAATCCCTTAGAATCAAAGGTGTTTGATATTCTATTATTATGGAATAACAAATGAAATCAAAAAAAGACATCATTTTTTGATCAGATGAAACACAACTTGTTGTGTGTTACATGACTTTGTGATTAAGGTAATAATTTTTTTTATAAAATATGGTTTTGTTGAGAAAAGAGCAGTAGATGGAAAGGATGTTATGAGAGGCCAACATTCAATGGGGAACTTATTTCATGTTAGTGATATTAAAAATTTGTGTTATCTAAGCATGATTGAAGAAAATTAATTATGGAATAAATGGTTGGGATATATGTGTTAGAATAATATAAGAAAGTTAACAAAGAGAGATAGTATCTATGATATTATTGATTTGATAAGAAGAAGAGACTGATATTGTTCTATTCTTTAGAAAGGTAAAATTACAAACTCAGTGCATAAGAAAGTTGAAATTCATTCAACTCATCCCCTAGAACTAATTAATTATATTATTTTTGGACCAAATAGAAAATAATCAACATTAATATATAAGTAATTCATTTATTTCATTGATGATTTTAAATGCATTACATGTATTATGCATTTGAAATAGAAGTCCGAATATTTAAAATTGTTTAAGATTTTTAGAAGTATACCAGAAAAAGAACATGGATATTATGTGAAGAAGTATTGAATTGATAATGGTGGTTAATAAAAACATAAATAATTCAAAATTTATCTTAAAAAACATAGTATTCATCATGAGTTTATTAGATCTCACAAACCATAGAAAAATTATAACACCCCAAGGTTTTGAAAATAAATATTGAATTCATGAATCACTGTCCAAAAAAAAAACACATTTTATAATCTAGAAATTAAACACATCTTTACCTCTTCTATGTTTTTAATTTTGAAAAATGACCATCAAGAGTGGTGATCAGTAAGTCTTTTAGAGTCTGATAGAACAAACATGTTTTCTGGGGAATAGTAACACACCCTTATGATTAGTAACAAGAATAGTAATATGACCCTTATGAATAGTAAATAATGATATTATTTTATTTTATTAAGGTAATAAGATAATGTTATCTTAATTAATTTTTCAATGTGATATAAAATTAATTATACGTTTAAAATTGTTATTTTTAGAATTAACTATGATTTTATTTAAAAATTAAATTAACAATATTTAAAAAATTATTTTTTAAAAATGGAGTTCATTTTTGAATACTCCACGTCAAAAAATGGTAGGGGTGATTTTTTGGGATCTTTATGAAATTCTTGAATTTTTTGATGAATAGTGAAATACGGTAAAATACCGTATATAAAAATTATCAGTTAAATACACTATTTATTACATCATGAGTTATGTAAGGCCACTTGGTTCAAACTCACATGCAATTATTAATATTAGGGGTCACATGAAACAACACTATTGGTTGTCTTGAGGGAATTAATAAAATAATGAATAAAATATTCAAAACTCACTCCTCTCCTCCACTATAAACCCCCCATAAACCCCTCTTATCTTCACTCCTATAAGCCTTTAAGCTCATCAATGTTATTCCCAAACACCCTTCCCTAGTCACTGCTGATGTCCAAGAAGATCTTGGTCCTTCCAAAAGACAAAAACCCCTTCCCTTAAGTAGGTTCTCAAGGAGGATATTTCAAGAGGTAAAGCACCCTTCTTTTTCATTTAGTTTCATTTCAATTTATCTTATTTTGTTATCCTCTCCCCACCTATTCTATCCAAATGACCATGATAACTCCATTATCATATATATACTGATATTATATCTTGTTAATGGAAGAACCATTATCAATATTCTTACTCTCTTCCATTTATTTTATAAACGAAATCAATGTCCATGAGGTTCAAATTTATAACCTTCATGGATGACGAAGTTTCGTTCTTCAATTTGTCCTTCATTACTGGTCATGAAACCATTTTTATGGTTTATAAAGAATATAATATATGTATTATAACCTAATTAATATTCATGAACCAGTATACATACATATTATTAAATCGTATGACCAAACTTGTTCGTAATAATCAAAATACCGCTAAAATAATCTATCTGAATGTCATTAATATTTCATCTAATGATTCATCCACTTTCCATGTAAAAAAATGATATAAATGAGCCCAAACACTTATTTATGTTCTTAAATAATATGTAATTTCAATTCTGGATATTTACATCCATTCCACATGAACTCCATTACTTAAAAACAAGTGAACCGATTATGAAAATCAAGAAAACGAACACTCCGAAACAATGGAATTCAATATTATAAATTATCAATAAGAACATAAATGAACTAAAAATAATTATGAAAGATTAAATATATTCTATTAAATGTTATGAAATAATTTATTTATAAGTCTAATTTCATATTCCAGGACCTTAGTTCAAGAGCAGAACACGTTCAGACTTAAGGTAAGGGTTTTTCCACCCAAACCTCCATTTTGATTTAGGTTACTTTCATTGCCTAATTACATCAATAAAATCCTTATGTGTTATTATTTAATCCTAATAAATTATGTGTGAGTGTTTTATATATGTACACCAACCATAATCCTTTCTTATTTTATGGATAGTTACATGTTTTAAAAGGAACTTTCAAAATTGTTTCTGATATACAAGCTCGATTGACGGGAATTTCTAAAATTCTTACCTTTTTTTAAGGGAAAACTATAATATGTTTTTTGAAACCATTATATTTATAAAATTACTCATTTTAATATGAAAATACTATCTTACTTCATTTATGGTTTTATTCAAAGACTTTTCTAAAAGAACTCTTCTTTTCAAAATAAAAGAGTATTTATTTCAAGAATTAATCAATGATTTTATAAGAGTATTTTTGTCTATTTAAACACTATTGTTTATTATTATATATTATTGGGATTAATAATTTATGATATAATCTACCATATTTAATTGTATGGTTTATTACTAGTTTGATTGTAAAGGTTTTATCCTAAAACCATTCACTAATTTACTCTGAATGGTTAGTGTTTACGCTTAATATTCAGGGGAGTTATTTACATTTCATATGTTAGTTTCAATATTAATGTATATGTTGTTTATGTGTATCCATGCTCATATGAGTAATTCATTGGACTTATTATGTGATGTGTGGGTCTCACTATAATCCCTTGATGCATTGGTAGGTCTCATAGACAAATAGACATGGTCTTGGCCGAGGCCTTTCCCAATTTGAGATATGGTTTTGGCCGAGGCCTTAATAATTTTTAGAAGTCTTTGCCTAGTCCTTGAAAATATGTTTTATAATGTCCGAAATATGCAGTTACCTCATTATGAATCTAGTAATTGAAAGTTCATGTGGTTGTTTGACCAGTTGAATACCCATGATTGTGTTTTTTTATTTATGGAATTATTTACTCAGATCATATTCCTTCCATAATATATTCTAGTTTATTATTTGTAAAGGCATGTGTTTTAATTTATTCACTATGTCTAATGTTTAGGTTATATTCTACTATATTTCTTACTCTTACTTAGCATTTGGGCTCACCTCTTTCTTATGTTTCATTTTCCCAAGAATTAAAGAAGTTAGTTATGAGTGACTTGCACGAAAAAAATCTTAGAGGCTTGGATGTTTCCAATGGAATAAATTAGTGTTGTATTTCCTTTCATGATATAATGTTGAACTTATATATGTATCTTTTTTAAAAAATCTACTAAACTACTTGGTTCTTTGGGATTCAAATTCCTTATTTGTATGCCAATGCAATAAAATAAGGCACTCGCTCCGGGAAACTGGGGTTAGGTCCTTATAGTTGGTATCAGAGAAAGTTTAGTAGAAAACCTTGAAACTAGATATAGAAAATATAGATTAGGGAACAAATCCCTAAGATATTATTTGAGGATAAGAGTACAAGAACATCCTTGTATTTTGTTAAGTAATAGATTATGTGGATCATTATAGAAAATACATCCCTGTCAAGATACAAATAGGTAGAGGTGGCTTTGGTACAGATGTACCTAGGAGTGAAAGCTTCTACAAGGAGTTTTGGACTTGACCTGAGGTATCCTGGTTCATGAAAATGGTCTTTGCTACACTCTTGGTATTGACACTCCCATGGGATATTCTTAGGATAATTCACATTTTCTTTAGAATCTATTATGAAGGATTGAAATGTAAATTTTTCTTCAAAGAAACCATTTTTATGATTATGGGGTTAGCCATGCATAGGATATAAATTTATGCTAATTATTTTGCTAAGTTAAGATTATACATTATGAATCATAACCTAATCTAGTGTATGCCATTATCTAGAAATGGCACCTAGTGGAAGAAATGGAAACCACATGAACATGCGTATCCCATGTAGGGATTCCCTCTGGTGAAAGATAATGATGATGGCTCTGGAGCTGCAACTGGTGCGGAGAAACTTATAACTATACTAGGATAAATTAGGTTATGAACAATAACCTTACCCATATGGAGCATCTGAATCGACAAAGTGGAGGATATTTGTTAGATCTCTTTATGCGACAACAACCTCTATCATTCAATGGGACTACAAACCCATTTGTTGCTGAGTAATGGTTAAGTTACCTAGAGAAGATATTTCTTGCTTTGGGATTTAATGAAAGAGAGAAGGGTGTCATGGTAGTTTATCGTCTATCCGGAGATGCAGATCACTGGTGGTCATTAATACAAAACACAAAGGAGGAGTAATAAATAGAAGAGATGGAATGGATAGACTTTATGGAAATCTTTCTTGAGAAATAATTTCCTCATGAACAATGAGAAGATATGGAGAGGCGATTCTTGAATCTGAGGAAGAAGGAAGATGATAATATTTCAAAGTATGAAGCTAACTTTACATGGTTAGAAAGACATGTTGTGGACTATATACAAAATCCAAGGAGAAAACATGATCGATTATTTGATGGCATAAATCCATTCCTCCAATGGGCATTGGTCTCCCAAAGTTTTTCATCATATGAGGATATAGTTTCATGTGCTATCTAGACAAAAAATGAATTCTCTAAGTCTTATGTCTTTAAGTGAAAGCAAGAGAAGAAGAGGGCTACTGAAAACTCTGGTAAAGAACATAAGGAAATTAGGAATAAGGGATGGATTTAATTTCCACCTTGTGATAATTGTAGAAGGAAACACCTCAGTGCCTTATTAAAAGGAAAAGGAGTATGCTACAAATGTGGACAAAAAGTCCATCTTGTAGGTGATTTTAAGGGGAATAAAGAAGATACCAATATTAAATGATACACTTATAGGGCAATGATTTTCCAAAGAGTCAATTAAACATCCAACAGAAAAGGCCAAGGGAACAGGGACAAGCTTATGTGATCACAACTGCTGATATTGAAGTCCCTAATGATGGTGTGGAAGGTACATTAGTCATTTCATAAAACTTATCCAATGCTTTATTTGATTCTGGATCATCACATTCTTTCATATCTTCCCAGTTTTACAAGAAAATGAGATATTTCCAATTTGATTTAGTAAGAGAGTTATCAGTCAAAACCCCTAAGGGTAGTGTCATTACAACAAAGTTATGTCATGAAATCCCCATTATGGAATATAAACGTACTTTATATTTTGATTTTATTGTCATACTCATGATTTAATTTGATATAATCCTCAGTATGTATTGGATTTCTAACCATGATGCAAAAATTTATTGTAAGAAGAAGAAGGTTAAAATTTTTGAGGACGATGTGGAATCCCATATATTTAGGGAAAAAACATCACCATATGATTCTCATATAGACCCACCCCCAATAGCTCTACTAAATTAAACTATTGGGGAATAAGGGAATGCAATAACTATAGGTGAGGAGAAGAATGTTCAGATCGAGGATGTACCGATTGTGCAAGAATATGTGGATGTGTTTCCAGAGGACTTACCTAGACATCCTCCAGAGCAATAAATTGAGTTTTTCATTGACTTAGTTCTTGTTTCAAGGACCATATTAAAGAACCCTTATAGAATGACCATTGTAGAATTAGTGGAACAAAATTAACAATAAGATGAATTGAGTAATAAAGGATTTATTATCCCTAGTGTTTCTCCGTGGGGATCCCTTGTTCTTTTCCTTAAGAAGAAAGATGGATCCATGAGGTTGTGCATTGAATATAGGGAGATGAATTCTATAAAAATAAAGAACAAGTATCCCCTACCTCACATTGATGATTTATTTGATCAGCCTCATGGAGCCCAATATTTTTCAGAGATTGATCTTCGATCTGGATATCATCAGTTCCTTGTGAGGAAGGAAGACATTCTAAAAACAACATTTCAAACCAGGTATGAGAATTTTGAGTTTACAATAATGCCTTTTGGACTGAATAATGTACCATATATTTTCATGGATCTAATGAATAGAGTTTATTAGGAATATTTTGATGACTTTGTAGTGGTGTTTATTGATGATATATTGGAATACTCTAAAACCTATGAATATCATGAAAATCACTTTCGCACTATTCTGAAAACTCTTAGAAGAAACGAATTATATGGGAAGTTCAAAAAATGTGAATTTTGTCTTCAATTAGTTTCTTTTCTTGGATGGAATATCTATTGATCCTACAAAGACAAAGGCTATGCAAGAATGGAATACTTCGACAAACATAACTGATGTATGTAGTTTTATTGGTTTAGTATGTTATTATTGGCATTTAGTTCATAACTTCATCCATTTAGCCAACCTCCTCCTCCAATGGCCTGAAGGCCTTCATTTTTTATTGATTTTTGATAATCCACCTTTCATGGGGTGAGGTGGAACCCTTAAAAGGCCCGAAGGCGAAAGCATTACATGGCCCGTAGGCCTTAGAGGAATTACAAGGCCCGTAGGCTAAGGAGATTACATGACCCTGAAGGTCTTCAGAGATTTCAACCAGACTATCTACAAGGAACTGCCCCTCCCAAGCATCTGCATCTTGATAGTAGCTCCCCACCTTTGCATGACCGTCTAGCTAGGCATCCCCGTGCAAGCACAAGCAAGTCCCGATGGCATAGCCATACCCTCTCTTTCTGACAATCCATTTGGCTCTGCTCTGGTGAGTGCACCTGCTTTGAATCCTCATCTGGGGCTGCTCCTTTCTTTTAGTGTGTCTGGGGACTGCATTCATGTGGCCCGAAGTCCTTGAGGTGGCCCAAAGGCCTTACTGACTCGAAGGTCTGGGTGGCCCGAAGGCCTTTCAGGACTCAGGGGCCAAATCGGTGGCCCGAAGGCCCAAACGGGGGCATATTCCCGGCTGCTACAGTTCCAAACAGTGCCTGCTACAGTACTGCTACAGTAACCCGGAAATCTTGCCTCCACCTGGTTTTGATCCCTGGTCTTTTGGATGCACTTAAGGAGTCCTTGCCAACTGGGCCAAGGCTCATGTGCATCCATTTAGCCAACCCAATGACCAAGCTCACATGAAAAGGGGTTAATTTTTTATGGAAAAAAGATTGTAAAGAAGGTTTTAAAGAATTAATGAGAAGACCAGTGAATGATCCAATCTTGACTCTACCATCAAGGAATGATGGATTTTTGATCAATAATTATTCTTCAAAGAAAGCACTTGGCTATGTCCTTGTGAATAATGATAGAGTGATTGCCTATGCATCTAGGCAGCTAAAAATTCATGAACAAAACTTTCAAACTCATGATCTTGAGTTAGTAGTGGTAATGTTTTCTCTGAAGATTTAGAGAAATTACCTCTATGGTGAAAATTGAGGGATATATACAGATCATAAGAGTTTGAAATATATCTTCTCTCAGAAAGAACTCAACATGAGACAAAGGAGATGGATTTAGATACTCATGGAGTATGATTGTACAATACACTACCACCCATGGAAGGTAAATAAGGTTGAAGACACTTTGAGTAGAAAGGATCACAAAATTTTGAAGAATATGAGAGTTGAAAGGGATCCTATGTTCATAGATCTAGTAATGATGGATATGAGAATTATCATGGAAGGTAACACATCACTAATATTTCAAATGATTGAAAAAAATTATTTACTAGAAAGTAAAAATTTTTCTTAAGATGATGATGAGGAGTTTTGAAAGAAAATTAAAGCTATAAATGATGGGCAGTTGATTGAATTCATATATGAAGGTGAAATTTTGAAATTCGGAAAGAGGATTTGTGTTCCTGCTATTCCTGAGCTAAAGAGGGAACTATTGTATGATTCTCATAGCTCTAATTTCTCTATACACCATGGTAGCACAAAGATGTATAAAGATCTAAAGGAACATTTTTTGTGGGAAAATATGAAGAGGGAGATTGCTGATTATGTGTTGAGATGTTTGGTTTGTCAATAGGTGAAGTCTAGAAGACAACATCCTGAAAGAGTTATGAAACCCCTTCCTATTCCTACGTGGAAATGGGATGATATTATGATGTACTTTGTCATGGGTCTACCAAAGACTCCATGAAAGAGTGATGTGATATGGGTCATTGTTGAACTTCTTACAAAATCAGCAGATTTTCTTGCTATAAGAGAAGATTTACCACTTGAACATTTAGCAAGACTATATATTAATGAAGTTGTAAGGCTTAATGGTGTAACCTTATCAATTGTTTCTGATCGTGATCCCCGTTTTACATCATAATTCTGGAAAAGTATTCAGAAATCCTTAGATACTACTCTTTGTTTGAGGACTTCCTACCACCCACAAACTGGTGGACAATCAAAACAGACAATTCAAACTTTGGAAGACAAGTTGAGTTATTGTTCACTTGACATTCAAGGTATGTGGGATCAGTATTTACCTATCGTAGAATTTTTCTATAACAATAGCTTCCATTCAAGTATTCAGATGGCACCATATGAAGCATTATATGGAAAGAGATTCCATACACCAACTTGATACGATGATATTGGTGAAAGAAATCTCGTTGACCTAGAACTTGTTGAGGAAACAACAAAAAAGATGGATATTATGCAAACCCATATCAAAATAGCTCAAAGTAGGAAAAAGAGCTATGTTAATAACTGAAGGAAGGATTTTCAATTTCAAGAAGGAGATCTTGTTTTCTTATAGGTATATCCATGGAGGGGTATTATATGATTCGGTAAGAAGGGAAAATTAAGTCCTAGGTATATTGGACCTTTTGAAATTATAGAGAGAATTGGATTTGTTGCACATCATTTTGCTATGCCACCTAGCTTGTCCAAAGTTTACAATGTGATCCACATATCAATGTTAAGAAAATACATGCCCGACTCAATACATGCACTCACCTATGAAAAAATAGAACTTGAGCTAGACCTGTCTTATTATGAAGAGCCGATTAAGATTCTTGATACCGGAGAACATGTATTGAGAAATCAAACGACTTGTCTGGTAAAGTTTCTTTAGAGGAACTATAAGAAGAGGAAGCAACATAAAGCCTGAGGAGCTTACGTTGAAGACATACCCACATCTTTTTAGGTAACATTTTTTGAATTTAGAGGAATTTTTTTAAGGAGGGGAGAATGTAACACCCCAAGGATTTGAAAATAAATATTTAATACATGAAACACCATGTCCCTACAAATCAACACATTTTATAATCTATCTATTAAACACAACTTTACCTCTTCTATGTTTTGAATTTTAAAAAAACGGTCATCTAGAGTTGTGATCAGTAAGTCATTTGGAATCTGATAGAACAAAATTGATTTTTGGTGAATAGTAACATACCTTTATGAATAGTAATATGAATTGTAATATGGCCCTTATGAATAGTAAATAATTATATTATTTTATTTTCTTAAGGTAATAAGATAATGAGATCTTAATTAAAATTTTAATGTGATATAAAACTAATTATACCTTTAAAATTGTTATTTTTTGGATTTACGATGATTTTATTTAAAAATTAAATTAATAATATTTAGAAAACTATTTTTGAAAAATGGAGTTCATTTTTGAATTATACATGTCGAAAAATGGTAGGGGTTAATTTTTTTATTTTTCTGAAATTCTTGAATTTTTTATAAATAGTGAAATACTATAAATAACCGTATATACAAATTATTAGTTAAATACAATATTTATGAAACCATGAGTGATGAAAGGCCACTTGGTTCAAAATCACATGCACTTATTAATATTAAGGGTCACATGAAACAACACTATTGGATGTCTTGAGGGAATTAATAAAATAATGAATAAAATATTGAAAACTCACTCCTCTTCTACACAATAACCCCCATCACCCCCTCTTCTCTTCACTCATATAAGCCTTGAAGATCCACAAATTTCTGCCCAAATACCCTTACATAGTCACTCCCCACATCCAAGAAGCTCTTGGTCTTGTCAAAAGACCAAAACCCCTTCCCTTAAGGAGGTTATTTCAAGAGGTATAACACCCTTTTTTTCATTTAGTTTCATTTCAATTTATCTTCTTTTGTTATCCTATCCCAACATACTCTATCCAAATGAGCATTATAACTCCAGTATCATCTATATACTGGAATTATATCATGTTAATTGAAGAACCATCATCAATATTCTTACTCTCTCCCTTTTATTTTATAAACGAAATCAACATTCATGAGGTTCCAATTTATAACCTTCGTGGACGACAAAGTTTTTTTCTTCAATTTGTCCTTAATTACTTGTAATAAAACCATTTTTATGTTTGAAACAGACTATAATATATTTATTATATCCTAATTAATATTCAGGAACCAGTATATGTACATATTATTAAATCTTATGAGCAAACTAGTTCCTAATAATCAAAATACCGCTAAAATAATCTAAGTTAATGTCATTAATATTTCATCTAATGATTCATCCTATTTAAATCTAACCAAATGATATAAATGAGAATTAACACTTCTGGATGTTCATAAATAATATGTGGAGATTTTTATTCATTCCACATGAACTCCATTACATAAAAACAAGTGAACCGATTATGAAAATCTAGAAAACGAACACTCCAGAACGACAGAATTCAATATTATAACTTATCAAAAAAACACAAATGAACTAAAAAGAATTGTGATAAAATAAATAAATGTATAAAATTTTATTAAATAAGTTATTAATAAGTAAAATTTTATATTCCAAGACCTTAAGTTCAAGAGCGTAACACATTCAGACTTAAGGTAAGGGTTTTTCCACCCAAACCTCTATTTTCATTTGGGTTACTTTTATTACCTAATTACTTCAATGATCCTTATGTGTTATTATGTAATCATAATAAATTTTGTGTGAGTTTGATATATATTCACACCAACCAGAATACTTCCTTATTTTATGGATAGTTACACATTTTAAAAGGAACTTTCAAAATTGAATCCGAAATACATGCCCGATTCAAGGGAATTTCTCAAATTTTTACATATTTTTAAGGGAACTCTATAATCTATTTTTGGAAATGATTATCCTTCTAAAAAAATCATTTTAATATGAAAATACTATCTTATATCATTTCTGGTTTTATACCAAGACTTTTCCAAAATAACTCTTCTTTTCAAAATAAAAGAGTATTTATCTCAATAATTACTCAATGATTTTATAAGAGTATTTTTGTCTCTTTCAACACTCTTGTTGATTATTATGTATTATTGGGATTAATATTTTATGATATAATCTACCATATTTAATTCTAAGGTTTATTACTAGTTTTATTTTGGAGGTTCTATCCTAAAACCATTCACCAATTTACTCTGAATGGTTAGTGTTTAAGCTTAATATTCGGGGAAGTTATTTACATTTCATATGTTAGTTTCAATATGAATGTATATATTGTTTATGTGAATCCCCACTCATATGAGGAATGAATTGTACTTATTATGTGATGGATGGGGCCCTCTATATCCCCTCAATGCATCGGTAGGTCTCATGAGACAAATAGACGTGGACTTGGATGAGGCCTTACCCAATTTGAGATATGGTTTTTGCCGAGGCCTTAATCATTTTTAGACATCTTGGCCGAGGCCTTGAAAATATGTTTCAGAATGTTTGACATATGCACTTCCCTCATTATGAATCTAGTAATTGAAATTTCATGTGGTTATTCGGCTAGTAGAATACCCATGATTATGTATTTTTATTTATGGCATTATTTACCTAGCTCATACTACTGTCATAATATATTAAAGTTTATTATTTTTAAAGTCAGGTGTTTTCATTTTTTCACCATGTATAATGTTTATGTTTTCTTCCTCTATATTTATTACTCTTACTGAGAATTTGAGCTCACCTCTTTCTTATGTTTCATTTTACCAGGATATGAAGAAGTTCGTTATGAGTGACTTGCAGACATAATCTTAGAGGCATGGATGTTTCTAATGGAATAAATTAGTGTTGTAATTTCTTTCATGTTGTAATGTTGAACTTATATATGTATCTTGTTTTCAAAATCTAATAAACTACTTAGTCCTTCGGGATGAAAATTCCCTATTTATATGCCAATGTAATAAAATAAGGCATTGGATTTGGAAAATTGGGGTGGGGTCCTTACAGTTGGTATCAGAGGAAGTTTAATATAAAACCTTGAAAATAGATTTAGAAAACGTATATTAGGGAACAAATCAATAAGATAGTATTTGAGGATAATCATAAAATAACATCCTGGTATTTTTGTAAGGAATAGATTATGTGGATATTGCTAAAAATACATCCCTGTCTAGATACAAACATGTAGAGGTGGTTCTGGCACAGATGTACCTAGGAGTGAAAGCTCTGACAAGGAGTTTCAGGCTTGACTCGGGGTATCCTGGTACATGAAAACAGGCCTTGCTGAACTCTTGGTATTGATACTCCTAGGGCGATATGCTTAGGATAATTCACATTTTCCTTAAAAGCTGTTATGAAGGATTAAAATGTAAATTTTTCCTCAAAGAAACCATTTTTGTGATTATGGGGTTAGCCATGTGTATGATTTTAATTTATGCTATGTATTTTTCTAAGTTAAGATTATACATTATGATTCATAACCTAATCTAGTGTATTCCATTATCTAGAAATGGCGCCTAGTGGAAGAAATGGAAACCACATGAACACATGTATCCCATGTAGGGATTGCCCTACGATGAAAGATAATGATGTTGGCTCTAGAGCTACAAATGGCGCGTAATAACTTATAACTATACTGGGAAATATTACTCAGGTTATGAACAATAACCTTAACCGTATTGAGCATCCTAATCCACCATTTGAAAGAGCTTTGTTAGATCGCTTTATGTGACCACAACCTCCACCATTCAATGGGACTACAAACCCATTTTTAGCTGAATAATGGATAATTTCTCCAGAGAAGTTATTTCTTGCTTTGGGATGTAATGAAAGAGAGAAGGTTGTCATGGCATGTTATTATCTATCAGAATATGCAGATCAGTGGTGATCATTAATCCAAAACACAAAGGAGGAGGAAGAAATAGTAAATATGGAATGGAGAAACTTTAAAGAAATCTTCCTAGATAAATACATTCCTCTTGAACAACGAGTGGATATGGAGAGGCAATTTTTAAATCTGAGGTAGAAGGAAGAAGTTAATGTTGAAAATTATAAATCTAAATTCACAAGGTTAGCAAGACATGCTGTAGAATGCATATGAAATTCAGGGAGAAAATAGATCGATTCTTTGATGGCTTAAAGCCATTATTCTAGTGGGAATTGGTCTCCCAATGTTTTTTTATCATATGAGGATATAGTTTCATGTGTTATCAAAACAAAAAAGAAAATCTCTAAGTCTTATGACTTTAAGGAAAAGAAAGAGAAGAATAGGGCTACTAAAAACTCTAGAAAAGGAAATAAGTAAACGAGAAGAAGGGAAGAATTGAATTTCCACCTTGTGATAATTGTGGAAAGAAACACCCTAGTGTCTACTTAAAAGGAAAAGGATTATGCTACAAATGTGGACAAAAAGGCTATCTTACTGATGATTGTAAGGGGAATAAAGAAGCTACCAAAGTTCAATGCTAGAATTGCAGGTATATGGGACACTATGCTAATGATTATACAAAGCGTCAAGGAAACATGAAATAGAAAAGTCCATGGGAGCAGCGAAAATCTTATGCGATTACAACCGCTGACATTGAAGTCCCTAATGATGTGGTGGAAGATACATTAATTGTTTTATCAAAATTAGACAATTCTTTATTTGATTATAGATCATCTCATTATTTCATACCTTCCCAGTTTTCCAAGAAAATAAGATATTTCCAATTTGATTTATTAAGGGAGTTATCGGTCAAAACTTATAAGGGTAGTGTCATTGCAACAAAGTTGTGTTAGGATGTCCCCATTATGGCATATAAATGTTCTTTATCTACTGATTTTATTTTCATACCCATGATTTAATTTGATATAATTCTCAGTATGGATTGGATTTCGAACCCTGATGTGAAAATTTATTGCAAGAAGAGGGAGGTTACAATTTTTGAGGATGATGTAAAATCCCTTATCTTTAGGGAAGAAACATCAACATATGATTCTTATATATATCCACCCCTAGTAGCTATACTGAATTCAATTATTATGTAGGAAGGGAATTCAATAACTATGGGTGAGGAGAAGAATTTTCAGATAGAGGATATTCCTATTGTGCAAGAATATGTGGATGTGTTTCTAGAGGACTTACCTGGACATCCTCCCGAGTGGTAAATTGAGTTTTCCATTGACTTAGTTCCTGGTTCAAGGCCCATATCAAAGAACCCTTATAGAATGGACACTATGGAATTAGTGTAACTGAAGAAAAAACTAGAGGAATTGAGTGATAAAGGATTTATTCTCCCTAGTTTTTCTCCATGGGGAGCCCCTATTCTTTTCGTTAATAATAAAGATGGATCCATGAGGATGTGCATTGACTACATGGAGATCAATGCTATAAAAATAAAGAACAAGTATACCCTACCTCGAATTGATGATTTATTTTATAAACTTCATAGAGCTCAATATTTTTCAAATATTGATCTTCGATCTGGATATCATCAGTTGCTTGTGAGGAAGGAAGGCATTCCAAAAATAGCATTTCGAACCAGGTATGGGCATTACGAGTTTACAGTAATGCCTTTGGAATGAATAATGCACCATATGTTTTCATGGATCTTATGAATAGAGTTTTCAAGGAATATCTTGATGACTTTTTGGTGGTGTTTATTGATGATATCTTGATATAATCTAAAAGATATGAAGAACATTAAAATCACTTGCACACTATTATGAAGAATCTTAGAAGAAACGAATTATATGAGAAGTTCAGAAAGTGTGAATTTTGGCTTTAATCAGTTTCCTTTCTGGGCCACATTATCTCTAAGGATGGAATATCTTTTAATCTTACAAAGAAAAAGGCTGTGCAAGAATGGTCTACTCTAACAAACATAACTGAGGTATATATTTTTATTGGTTTAGCAGGTTATTATCAGCATTTTGGTCAGAACTTCTCCCATTTAGCCAACCCAATGACCAAACTCACACGAAAAGGGGTTAAGTTTGTATGGAAAAAGGAATGTAAATAATTTTTTAAATAATTGAAGAGAATATTAATGAATGATCCAATATTGACTCTATTATTAGGGAATGATGGATTTGTGATCTATTGTGATGCTTCAAAGAAAGGATTTGGCTACGTCCTTATGTAGAATGATAGAGTGATTGCCTATGCATCTAGGCAGCTAAAAATTCATGAACAAAACTATACAACTCATGATCATGAGTTAGCAGTGGTAATATTTTCTTTGAAGATTTGAAGACATTACCTCTATGGTGAAAAATGTGAGATATATACAAATCATAAAAGTTTGAAATATATCTTCTCACAGAAAGAACTCAACATGAGACAAAGGAGATGGATTGAGCTACTCAAGGATTATTATAACATAATACACTACCACACAGGGAGGGAAAATAAGGTGGCAAATGCTTTTAGTAGAAAGGACCATGAAATTCTGAACAAGAAGAGAGTTGAAAGGGATCCTATGTTCATGGATCTAGTAAATATGAATATGGGAATTATCATGGAAGGTAACACATCACTAATTTTTCAAATGATTGCCAAAAATTCCTTACTAGAAAGGATAAAAAGTTATCAGGTTGATGATGTGAAGTTTAAAAAAAATATTAAACCTATAAATGATGAGAAGTTGATTGAATTCATAAATGAAGGTGGATTTTTGAAATTTGGAAAGAGGATTTGTGTTCCCACTATTCCTAAGATAGAGAGGAAACTACTGGATAGTGATCATAGATCTAATTTATCTATACACCTTGGTAGTACAAAGATGTATGGAAATCTAAAGAAACATTTTTGGTGTGGAAACATGACGAGGGAGATTGCTAATTATGTGTTGAGATGTTTGGTTTGTCAACAGGTGAAGGCTGGAAGACAACATCCAGGAGGATTCATGAATCCCCTTCCTATTCCCATGTAAAAATGGGATGATATTACTATAGAATTTTTCATGGGGATACCAAAGACTCCAAGAAGTGATGATGCGATATGGGTCATTGTTGATCATATTACAAAATGGGCACATTTTCTTACTATAAGAGAAGATTTACCACTTGAGCGTTTATCCAGAATATATATTAATAAAGTTGTAAGACTTCATAGTGTGCCCATATCAATTGTTTCTGATCGTGATCCCCATTTTACATCATAATTCTAGAAATTTCTTCAAAATTCCCTAGATACTGATCTTTGTTTGAGCATTGCCTACCACCCACAAACTGATGGATAATCAGAACAGACTATTCACACTTTAGAAGACATGTTGAGGTCTTGTTCACTTGAATTTAAAGGTATGTGGGATAAATATTTACCTCTAATATAATTTTCCTATAACAATATCTCTCATTAAAGTATTTATATGACACCATATGAAGCGTTATATAGAAAGAGATGCCATACACCAACTTTATGGGATGGTGTTGGTGAAAGACAGCTTGTAGGCCCAGGACTTTTTGAGGAAAAAATGAAAAAGGTGAAGATTATCCAAACCCATATAAAAAAAACTCAAAGTAAAAAAAAGATCTATATTGATAATCGAAGGAAGGATTTGGAATTTCAAGAAGAAGATCATGTTTTTTTAAAGGTATCTCTATGGAAGGGTATTATATAATTAAGTAAAAAGGGAAAATTAAGTCCTAGGTACATCAAACCTTTTGAAATTCTAGATAGAATTGGAGATATTTCATATCGTTTGACTCTTCCACCTAGCATTTCCAAAGATCACAATGTGTTCCACATATCAATGTTAAGAAAATACATACTAGACCCAACACATGTACACACATATGAAGAAATAGAACTTGAGCCCGATCTGTCTTATTGTGAAGAGTCTATCGAGATTCTTGATACTAGAGAACAACCATTGAGAAATTAGACGACTCAACTGGTAAAGGTTCTTTGGAGGAATCATAAGATGGATGAAGCAACATGGGAGCCTGAGGAGCTTATGTTGAAGACATACCCAAATCTTTTTAGGCAATATTTTGTGAATTTTGAGGATGAAATTTTTATAAGGAGGGGAGAATGTAACACCCCAAGGTTTTGAAAATAAATATTGAATGCATGAAACACTGTGTACATACAAAACAACACATTTCATAATCTATCCATTTAAAAAAACTTTACCTCTTCTATGTTTTTAATTTCAAAAAATGGTCATCTAGAGTTGTGATCAGTTAGACATTTGGAGTCTGATAGATCAAACTTGATTTATAGTGAATAGTAACATTCTCTTATGAATAGTAATATGAATATTAATGTGACCCTTATGAATAGTCAATAATGATATTATTTTTTTATTAATGTAATAATATAATGATATCTTAATTATTTTTTCAAGGTGATATAAAAGTAATTATACCATCAAAATTTTTATTTTTCAAATTAACTATGATTTTATTTAAAAACTAAATTAATAATATTAAGAAAATTATTTTTGAAAAATAGAGTTCAATTTTTAATTCTACACATCAAAAAATGGCAGGGGTGTTTTTTTGGGATTTTTATGAAATTCTTTAATTTTTGATGAATAGTGAAATACGGTAAAATACTGTATATACAAATTATCAGTTAGATACACTATTTATGATATCATGAGTAATGCAAGGACACTTGGTTAAAACTCACATTCACTTATTACTATTAGGGGTCACCTGAAACAACACTATTGGTTGTCTTTAGGGAATTAATAAATAATGAATAAAATATTCAAAACTCACTCCTCTCCTCTACTATAACCCCCCATCACCCCCTCTTATCTTCACTCATCTAAGCCATGAATATCCTCACAGTTCTGCCCAAATACCCTTCCCTAGTCACTCCCCACATTAAAGAAGCTCTTGGTATTTCCAATAGACCAAAACCCTTTCCCTTAAGGAGGTTCTCAAGGAGGTTATTTCAAGAGGTAAACACCCTTCTCTTTTATTTAGTTTCATTTCAATTTATCTTCTTTTGTTATAATCTCCCCAACTCCTCTATCCAAATGACCATGATAACTCAAGTATCATCTATATACTAGAATTATATCATGTTAATAGAAGAACCATCATCAATATTCTTACAATCTCTCTTTTATTTTATAAATGAAATCAACATCCATGACGTTGCAATTTATAACCTTCGTGGATGAAGAGGTTTCGTTATTCAATTTCTCATTCATTACTGGTCATGAAACCATTTTTATGGTTTAACTAGACTATAATATATGTATTATAACTTAATTAATATCTATTAACCATTATACATACATATTATTAAATCATATGACCAAACTAGTTCCTAATAATCAAAATACTGCTAAAATAATCTAAGTTAATGTCATTAATATTTCATCTAATGATTCATCCTCTTTCTATGTGGCCAAATGATAGAAATGACCATTAAAACTTTTGGATGTTCATAAATAATATTTAATTTCAATTTTGTAGATTTAAATCCATTCAACATGAACTCCATTACATAAAAACAAGTGAATCAATTATGAAAATCAAGAAAAGAAACACTCCTGAACGATGAAATTCAATATTATAACTTATCAATAAATACATAAATGAACCAAAAATAATTATAAAAAACTAAATAAATGTATAAAATATTCTTAAATAAGTTATTAATAAGTCTAATTTCATATTCCAAGACCTTAAGTTTAAGAGATGAACACGTTCAGACTTAAGGTAAAGGTTTTTCCACCCGAACCTCCATTTTCATTCAAGTTACTTTCATTGCCTAATCACTTCAAAGAAATCCTTATATGTTATAATTTACTCCTCATAAATTCTATTAGAGTGTTTTATATATGTACCCCAACCCTAATCCTTTCTTATTTTCTGGATAGTTACACATTTTAAAAGGAACTTTCAAAATTATTTCCAAAATACAAGCCCAATTCAAGGAAATTTCTCAAATTCTTACCTATTTTTAAGGGCACTCTATAATCTGTTTTTAGAAACCATTATCTTTATAAAATAAATCATTTTAATATTAAAAATACTATCTTACATCAGTACTAGTTTTATACAAATACTTTTTCAAAAGAACTCTTCTTTTCAAAATAAAGGAGTATTTATCTCAAGAATTACTCAATGATTTTATAAGAGTATTTTTGCCTGTTTCAATACTCTTGTTGATTATTATGTATTATTGGGATTAATATTTTATAATATAATCTACCATATTTAATTGTATGGTTTATTAGTAGTTAGATTGTGGAGATTCTATCCTAAAATCATTCACAAATTTACTCTAAATAGTTAGTGTTTAAGCTTAATATTCGGGGAAGTTATTTAAATTTCATATGTTTGTTTCAATATGAATATATATATTGTTTATGTGTATTCCTACACATATGAGGAATGAATTTAACTTATTATGTGATGTTTGGGGACCTCTGCATCCCATCAATTCATCGGTAGGTATGAAGATACAAATAGACGTGGACTTGGTTGAGGCCTTTCCCAATTTGAGATATGGTTTTGGTCGAGGCCTTAATCATTTTTAGACATCTTGGCTGAGGCCTTGACAATATGTTTTAGAATGTTCGGCATATGCACTTCCATCATTATGAATCTAGTAATTGAAAGTTCATGTGGTTATTCGTTTAGTAGAATACCCATGATTATGTTTTTTTTATTTATGGAATTATTTACTAAACTCATATTCTTGCCATAATATATTCAAGTTTATTATTTTTAAAGGCACGTGTTTTCATTTATTTACCATTTCTAATGTTTATTATATCTTTATCTGTATTGATTATTCTTACTAATAGTTTTATCTCATCCCATTCTTATGTTTCATTTTCCCAGGATATGAAGAAGTTAGTTATGAGTGACTTGCAGGCATAATCTTGTAGGCATGGATGTTTTTAATGGAATAAACTAGTGTTGTATTTCCTTTCATGATGTAATGTTGAACTTATATATGTATCTTGTTTCAAAAATCTACTAAACTACTTGGTCATTCAGGATGCAAATTTCTTGTTTATATGCCAATGTAATAAAATAAGGCACCAATTCTAGGAAACTAGGGATGGGTCCTTACATAAATGGTGCTACTGAAAGAAAGAATAAATGTTTGGTAAAGATGGGATATACTATGTTAATCAAACATGTATTTATCACAATTTTGGATGTAGGTGATGTGTAAATAAATTTAAATTCATAATCGATGTTTCTATAGATAAAGTTTTGACATGAATCTTTTTGAAATGTTCTATAATGAAACTTTATGTTTAAAATACTTAAGGGTTTTTTGGAGTCCCTACTTCATAAAAATCAAAAGTAGCAGCCTTAAAAAATGATCAAAGTGGTGTAGATGGAATTTTTATTGGATATACACTTAATGGTATAAGATATATATTTTTTTAACAAATAATAGGGAATACTATTGATTCTACTTATTTAAAAGTTCTTGAAAAAGATAAATAATAAGTTTCAAAAACACATGAAAATGTGGAAGATGGGGGATATGAGAGTGTTTTTGTTGTGAAACATGAAAAAACGTAAAAAAATGTTGATTCCACATTAATATAAGATTTAGAATTATCTATTCTAGTAATGAGGAAGAACTTCGTACATCTCATCATAGACTGATGAAATAGGTGGAAGTACAAAACATCATTGGTGGTCAACAATAAAAAGTTCAAATAAGAAGAACCTCAATATCTATTGCACAAATTTTTTTGTATTAAAAATTTGATCCAAAATATGTTAATGAATATTTTGAGTATTGATATAGGATTCATTCTATGTATTAATATTTAGACTATATTAACAAGAATGATACTTGGAAACTTATACCCAAACCAAATAATAAAAATTTTGTTGGTACAAATTTTGTGTTCTAAAACAAGTTAAATAAATATGGTGAAGTGATAAGAAAAAAATCATGATTAGTTTGAAAAGGTTACTCACATATTAAAGGCATTGATATTGATGAGACTTTTTCTCTAGTATAAAGGATAGAAACAATTAGAATCTTTATTACTATTGCTTCACAATGAGGTTATAATGTTTTTTAGATGGATAAAAAAATAAACTTTTCTCAATGGAGAACTTGATTAAGAAGTTTATATTGAAAAACCATGTGTAATTTTAACTACCAAAGATTAAAGATATGTATGTTAGTTGAATAAAGACTTTTATAGTCTAAGTAAATCTCTGAGGTATTATTATTCCAAATTAGATTCTTTCTCAAAGAAGTTTAACTTTAAGAAAGGATGAGTTAACTACAATATCTACATCAAAGACAAATAGGTGATCTATCTCATTGTAATTTTTTAGGTTGATGATATTATCTTTGTTGGTAATGATTAATGAACTTGTAAAATGTTTGTTTAAGATATGAATAATTTGTTTTCAATATCCATGCTCGGTGAAATTAAATATTTTCTTGGCTTATAAATATTACAAATGAAGAAATGTATATTTTTATATCAAGAGAAGTATGCTAAGTAACTTTTTAAAACGTTTGGCATGGGAAATTAAAACCTATTTCCTCACTAATTTCTGTGGGAATCATATTTTCTAAAGATGGAGCAGGAAAGTAAGTGGATTCTAAAAAATTTAGAAGGATGATCAAATGTTTGTTATATCTGAATACTTTAAGACCAAATATTGTCTATGCTATTACATAATCTGCAATATTACAAAGTGATCCAAAATAATCTCATCTCTTTGAAGGAAAAAAAATTCAATGATATATAAATTACACAAAATATTTTGGAATAAAATTTGGGAGCTCAGGAAAAATTTATTTGTTTGGTTATATATATGCTAATTTGGCCGAAAGTGTAGATGATATAAAATCTACATATGGTTGATTTTTCATTCTGGGGTTACTTTTTCTGAGTTGGCATACTAAAAAAAAATTAGTAACTCTTAGCACAAATTATTCTAAATATGTTTCCTCCACTCTAGAAACAATACAACTTATGTGGATGAAAAATCATTTGGAAGATTTATTTTTTGAAGTTAAGTCACCCCTTCTCTTGGGTTGTGATAATCAAAGTTCTATAAATCTCACTGTTAATACAGTACATCATTATTATTCAAATAATATTGATATTAAATACTATTTCACCAAATATCATGTGGAGAATAATGAACTCAAGTTGGATTATGATTCTACAATAGAACAAGTTTGTGACATATTCACAAAACCATTACCAGTGGAATAGTTTTAGAAACTAAGGTTGAACATGAGAATACAACCTTATTATATCCAAGGTTGAAGTATATTTTTCAGACCTCGCTCCCATATATTTTTTGGATAGTGTTGTTAAGGGGGAGAAAAATGTTCCTTCATAAATATATCCATTGGTATGTGCAAACCCTTTTAAGTAAATCTTTTATTTTTGGGGATTTGTTAAATGGGGTAAACTGTGAGTTTGGTGTTTGAATGTGTGAACTATTGTGTTTGTATGAAACTTTGATTTTAGAGTCAAATGAAAGAATTTTTGAAAAGGGGAAATGTTTTATGTTCCAGAAGATATTTCTTAAGTCACTACTTATAGACATTATGGGTTTTATATTCAGTGATTCCTATTTCTAACATTTAGTAAGCTCACGTAGGCATATAATTTTTAATAAGTGACCCATTTCTTATGTTTAAAATGTTTTATTTATTTATAAATCATGTATGACAACAAAATCCAAAGAGGAATATTGTTGGGACCAAGTTGGATGGATGTGTTGTTTGAAAGAAGATTGTTAAAAGTTTTGTCTTTTGTTGTATTTATGAAAAGTCTCCTCACTTTGTAAAATATGATGATCAGATAAAGGGTTTTGGACTTAGATGACCAGACATATATTTATTGAGAAATTCCTTCACTTGATGTTTTTTATTTTGAATTTTGTTTTCTAAGTGTTCTTTATTTTCGACTTCTCTTTCTGGAATAGAGATTTTTAGAATGAACCAAAAAGATTTATTTGATACAAAATGTTATTAGATTTGTTATACATACAAAATTATATGATTCTATATTGATCTAAATTTTCTAAACATCATGAAGAAATAATTATTCAAGCAAGAATTTATAGAAAAAATAGGGATTCAAATTTCTGGTGTTTCTATGAATTTTAAGTTTTGTAGGTACAAATCATCGGATAAAGATGGATAAGAAGTAAAAATTATTTTAAGTCTATAAGTCACACTTTGATGAAGTTTAAAGAATCATATTGTTAATTATCAAAAAAATGTTATGAGATGCAAGTCATAAAACACACCTTATTGGATGTGAATCATTAGACAATCCTTTTGTTTGAAATTTCTAGCTTTGCGGTTTCTGGGGGTTGATTTATTGCAGTGTTGCAAATGTGAAATAAATATGAATCGAGTCTAGAAATCAATTTTTATGAACTAAATACATCAATCCATCAGAAAAGATATAGCCACCGATCCATTAGATGATATGTAGATATTGATCCATTGGATGAGATTCTGACACTGATTCATTAGACAAGATGATTGACACTGATTCACCAGATGATCTGTTTTACATCTATAAGCCACTAAATGTTGATTTTCATCAGACATAGTTTCATCAGGCTAAGGAGCAGTTGAAAAGATGAAGAATTTGGTTAAAAGTTAGCTTGGAGTATTAGAGTAAGCAATATTTTGTTTTACTTGTTATATTTTTCATTAAGAGAACCAGAATGATGAACTAATATTCGGACCGAGATGTTATGGGCTATCATTTTCTAGATGAAGTTTTTACAAAGTTATTTTTATAAAATTTTGAGAATTCAGAAGTTTTAGATAATTTATGAGGATCCGAGAAGAGTCCCAAAGAGTTGAGAAGAATTGAGAAGTGGTCAAATAGAGTTCAAATAAATGTGAAATTCAATAATCCAAAATTTGAGTGAATGGGGGAAAAAATTATTTTCCCACTATTTTCTCTTATGAATCACCTATAAATAGTTTTACACTATACATCATACTTTGAAACTATTCAAAATACCAAAAAGGTAAATTTTTTGAGTTTTGTTTTCAAAATTATTTTTATAAATAATAATTGATTAGTGAAGTGGTGGTTAGGATTCATCATATCGGACCAAATAATTGGGGAGGTAGATTCTCGAAAAAGAAAGAAGGAAAAAGCAGGGTTCTGATTTTCTATGATAGAACCAATCAGACCTATTTCTGGATAGAAAAATTAGTCTTTTTTCTAGATAGATGAATCTAATAGATGGATCATATAGAGGAATCATAAAGAGTGATCAGACTGAGTTTTGTACGATGTCCAGAGAAGATGTTCTAACCTTATTCTCGGTAAGAAATTGAAATGATTTTTTAAGATTATCATAAGTGAAGTTTGATGAACCGTATAGTGACAATGTTCAAAACCTATTAGTGATGGGTTCTAAACATGTTACAAAATATTATTTATATATGTTTTGATAGAAGAAGCACATATACTATTATATTGATCATAGTAATTTACAAGTGCAATGATATTTCCTACTTGTTGTAATCCCTAAAAAAGGATTTTTTTGAGTGGATTGTGTGGTATTAGATTATTTGAAAATGATGTAAAGGACTAAATACTCTTATTGAGTAGTGAACCTTGTAAATACTTGTGTTCCTAAGGTTGCTTTTGATGTTTTTTTTAAAAAATTGTTTCTCTTTAATAATAGGATAAAGTTGATAACAAAGTTAACATAAAAAGAAAAAGACATAATCGATTCACCCCCATTTCAATATGGATAGAAAATGGATAGAAAATGGATTTATGCCAATATTATAACTAAATAGTACTATTATAGTGTTAAATAATTCATCAAGTTTGCAAAATAGAATGCTTATAACTCTTGTCAAATCCTTTTCCCATGTTTACGTTGTTTTTATTCAAAATGAATTAGTCAAGAGGAGTTGAAAGAACACTATATATGTCATGGAAAAATCAAAGTTGTAAATGTATGAATAAAAATCAGATTACTTAATATATCTACTGACTGGAATCACACTAAAATTTATAGATCATCTGATATGATTATAAGTGCATATGGTGATGAATATTGTATTGAGGATTTTATTAAAATTGTAAAGGATGATGATTATCATGTTTAGGAAATGAAAATGGATGTTGAAGATGTACTTCATGATTTTCTAAAGCTATTTTAGAAGTTAAATATCTATGTAATGATACCATTATATAATAACTTTACTAAATATAAAACATTTTCAGCTGTACTGAATCTATATAATTTGAAAGCAGGAAACAAAAGGAGTGACACCATCTTTGAAAAACTAGTTACTCTCTTGAATTATATGATCATATCAGATAATGTGATTTCATTGCAAACATATTATGATGAACAATTACTATGTTCAATGAGCATGATCTATGAAATAATATATTCTTATCCAAATGACTACATATTGTTTCTCAGGGATCATGAATCACTCAAAAAATTCTTTAAGTGCATTGAATCTTTATACAAGAGATATGAATCAAGTCATTTGAAATTTGTATTGTACTTTCCAATCATTCCATGGTTTTAGGGACTATATGAAATTAAGGATAATATAAGAAAAATAAAATGTTATATAGATACAAGAATTATATATGAGAAATTTCTTCACCCAACAGACCCTCCTTAGTGAAAGAAACTTGATCATGCACATCTTGAATTTCAAATCAAGAAACCTATGTCTTGTGTTATCTATAGATGGAATAAATAACTTTGGTGTAATGTAGAAAACATAGTACATGACCATTCATATTGGTAAATTAAAACTTCTCAACATGTTTTTTCATAAAGTTCCAATACATTATGTTGTATCCATTTATATTAGAATAAAACAACTAGGTAATGACAATGATGTTTATCTATATCCATTGACTAAAGATATAAAATTAATATGGTATCAAGGTGTTAAATTCAACAATTCTTATAGAAATAAATATTTAATATTTAGATCCATGTTTTATGGAATTATAAATGAATTTCTATAACAACCCAAGTACTTATAAAATAATGTTTTTTTCATTCTGTAATTAAATAATTAAATTCATTATAAATGTACAATGAAATAAGTGGTATTTATAGAAATTAAGGAATTTATAATAATATAATATTAAGCTCACCTATGAGATTATAAATAAAATTTATGTATTTTATAAGTGATAATATGATATATTTATATTATTTAATAAGTGAATAATTATTTTGAAAATGATAAATTAAGTGTTGGTATTTTTTGTGAAACATAAATGTTTATTTACAATTTTATAATATATATAATTATTTAAAAGAAAATTTATCTTCATGAAATAGGTTCATAAATTAATATTTTGTTGTATTATGATTATAAGATATTCTTATGAGACCTCAATTATTTTTTCAATGTGTCATAAAATCAGTTATAATTTTA
Organism: Viscum album; assembly: GCA_963277665.1. Lineage (NCBI taxonomy): Eukaryota > Viridiplantae > Streptophyta > Magnoliopsida > Santalales > Viscaceae > Viscum > Viscum album. Next base: position 1,681,323,114 of record OY728133.1, read on the forward strand.
AAATCGATATTTTTTGAATAAATGATGATTTTAATTAAAAATTAAATTTCTCAAATTTATAATAATATTTTAATAAAATAGATTTTAGTTTTGAATTATAAATGTTAAAGAATGGTTAGGGTTATTTTTTTGGATATTTGTAAAATAGTTGAATTTTTAGTGAATTGTGAAATACGGTAATTTACAGTATATACCATGAAAAGTTAAAGACACTATTTATTGAGTCTTTGCATATGTAACCACCATAATATCAAAATATAATTATATATTTAGTATATTTAGTCTGGTTAATCAAAACTCTTTATAGTATTAAGCCAAAATAAAAAACTAATGAATAAAATAATCAAAAAACACTCTTCTCTTCTACTATAAATACCACCCTCACTACCACTTCTCCTAAAACCTACAAATCCTTGTATCTTGTATAATTTATGCTTAATCACCTTACCAATCCTATTATCCAAGTCTAGGACCTAATTTTCTCTCTAAAATACCAAAATCAAGCACCTTAAGGAGGTTCTCAAGGAGACAACATTCGAGAGGTAAAATCCTCCTTTCACTTTTAATTAATTAATTATTTCTTTATTAATTTCTTATCCTCTCTCCACCTCACTTTTAAAAAGTGAAATGATAACTCAAATATCTTAAATATACTATTTTTTTTTATTTTTTTAATGTTATATCCATCATTAAACCTCTCATTTTCTCCTCTTCTTCTAGAAAATGAAATATCGTTTGTGACATGTCGACCCACCGCCTTTGTGGATGACATGTTTTAATTTTAATTTAACTCCTTTAAGGCTGGTCATAAAAACATTATTTTGGTTAAAAAATATTTTAATATCAATATTATAACTTTTTTAATGTTCTATAAATAATTTATAGCCATAATGTTATATAAAATGAAACTAGTTTGTGATGGTCTGAAAAACCCACAAAAAATAAATCAAACTTTTATCATTAATGTTTTGAAGAGTATTAATATCATAAAAATGATATATGGAACCATTTAAAATTATATAATAATATTAATACCTTTTCCTTCCACTTCTGGGGTTTTTCTTCTATTTTACAAGAAAATCCATAATGAACTAACCATGGAAACCATGAAATAAATGCACCCAAAAAATGAAAATTACAAAATATTATTAATAAGTGGTTGGAAATATGTAATAAAAAGATCATATAAGGTATTATAAATAATAATATATCATTTTAATAAATTAATAACACTCTTTAAACCATTATAAATGTGTTTTTAACATGTTTTAATGAAGTAAAAACCGAGGTAAGGGACATTCTTTTAAAATCCTATTTAATGTCACTTTTTAAAAAATTCAAAAAGAATGTTTTCAACTTATATGTAATGATTTTATTTTACTAATTTAATGAAATATTATTGTTTTTAAGTATTATTTAAATTACTTTATGGTTATTTTAAAAGAAAATATTTTCCTTTTCATGAGCGCAACATTCTTTTAAAATAAGTTCTTTTCCTCAAGGAATTGTTTTTATGATGTAAGTATTCATGTTTTATGATTATATATTTGTTATTTGGAATTTTTTAGGATGATGGGTTGTTTTTTATAAACCATATAATGGTGGGTATTTGATATCTTTTCTATGTATTGATTATTTTGGAAGTTGATCATAATTTTTATTCCAAGTGTAACTGCCATGGTCACATCATAAGGTAGCCATGAGGGTTACATTGTAAGGTAGCCAAGAGGGTAATAAATCATATTGTATCCATGAGGGTTACAATAATTAGTATTTATGGTAATAAAATTATTCCCCAGTTAAACTAATTTTATTTATTCTTGCTATGTTTTATTTTTTGGAACCGGGTGTGCAGCGGAAGCCCCAAACATGTGGGTTTTTTAAAAAACATCTCCACCATCGTTCGACATGAACTTTTCGACGTTAGAGAAGAGCATCCCGGTCAAAGCTGAGGACCATGTGTGAAGTGTTTTAAGCACAAACATAAACCATAAAATACCTAGTTTAGATCTGAAGCCGAGCATGATGTCTGCTCGTCGTTGGCGATCACTGCTCAAAGAATCCGAAGCCTAATTCCTCTATATCGTCCACATACGCTTCAAGGAATCCGCGGGAGCACCATTCGTCGTAGTCCGGGTGCTAGCATGGAATACCAACGATGCCTTCAACGTTCCAACGATCACTGCATCGCTTCGCTAGCGATGCCTGAGAGAGAGATCCATCTGAGCTCCTTGGATCCAGAGCATCTCCTTCTAGAGTGTGGGAGATAGGAGAGGAGAGAGAATCCCCATGAATAGTCATTGGCAAAACCCCTCCTCTTCTACTTATAGTTCTTAATTAAAATACCCAATATCACCTCGCCGACCCTGAATACTTAATGCACTATCAATGAAATTTTACGACTACTTGTCTGAGTCATAAATATTATTATCACTTACTTGTAATATATTTAAATATATTGCATGATAATAATTAAATCCTTAGCTCGACTCGTCGCTCCCATAAATATTAATTGAACCTTGAAGAATTTAATATTCGTCAATTAATATTTTTTCATGTATTTATTAAAACTTGTAAATAAATTTAATAAATAAATTCAATAATAATTATTCTAAACTTGAATAATATGAATTTATTTATTTCATTGGTGATCGTTTAACTTTGGACAAATCCCGGACCCCTGTGGTGGGGCCCACTATGTCCAAAACTCCTATTCAACTGAATATTGCAGATTCTTGAATACGTTATTGTGTGTGACCCTCAAGGCCCTTATTTCAACAGCCTTGAATAGTATTCATAGACCAAGAGCGGGATCTAGCAACCCATCACATCCCTTGAAGAAATAAGGATTGTCACAACAGTGACAACCAGCCTACGAACACACACTGTGTAATATTATCTCTTTGTCCGTAATATCTCATAAAGCAGAACACACTCATGTGTCATCGCCCTTTTCTTACTTTATAGTTCGTTGATTTAACTGGATGGATTTACCCTAGACTTCCATGGCCATGGTCTTATAAAGGTACTGCCATCCATATCAACATGGCCTGAGATATATTACTTCCATAACCCAGAAGCGACAAATCCTTTCATGACCATTCAACCAATGTCATGCCACCAACGACGCGCCTGACACAAACTACCTTGCCAGGACTTCATCGCCATGGTTTTCATCTTGTATCAAAGTACACAATCAAATGACATACATTGGTAATCATCTCAAGTCAAGAGACCATTACACATGATAATAGATAGGAATGTCCAATGACACCCAAAACATGTGAAGTTCCTATTGTCAGGTCAGTCTTCATGATCTCACTACTAGAGATCACCAAATGCGAACTTCAGGATAAGAAGTCTCAATACTTATGATCCCCCAACACTTGATGGTTAGACATCTACTATGTCCAATTAGTAAGATGTATCTAGACCATAGAACATATATTTAAGATTAATGTCATAGTATCTAGAGGTTCTCATCATATCCTGGGGATTTCTATAACCTTTCAATACAACAATTAATCTTTGGACATTACCATTTCAATAGTGGACGCAGAAAAGTCTACACTATAATGGTAGGATTACATCATGAATTATTTACTCTATACACTATATGGTAATCAAAAGCACATAATAGTTGGGTCTGGGGCACCCACTATTTCAATATTATTAAAACCTCATGTTTTCACAAAGTAAGTATATGTTAGTTTTAAGGGTGAGAAGTCTATCTTTCATGTGTTTGTAAGTATTCATAGAATAATAGTTTTTTGTACCTTATAGAGTTTTTTATTATAAAAAAGCGTTTTTAAATGTTTTTCATAGGGTTTATGGATGGGTAAATGAAATTAAGAATTCAATTTTAAATTTATGAAGTTTTCTACAGAAAGAAAGCATGTTTCGTTTTTAAAAGTTATATATTGTGAAAAAATTTGATACTAAGTAGAAGTGTATAATTTGTAATATATGTGTTTCTATATATATTTTATGACATAATTCTCTAAAATGTAGAACCAAAAGAATCTCTTGGAATGTAAAAAGTTCTTTTTAGTTTAATTTACTAGATTTTGTAATGTATAAGGCTGGGTCCTTATAGTTGGTATTAGAGCACAGTTTAGAAAAATTTAGTGGTTAGGATAATGTTAATAGAAAACCATATATGATTTTTACCTTATAGTTAAGTTTAAATGATATATAATTTTAATATTACCATATTTTTTCATCTAAATCATGTCTTTTCATAGTGGTTTTCCATACAAGAAAGATGTACACTAAATTAGGAAGACATTGAGAGGATGATATCTTTCCAAAATTGTAAACTAGAATGGTGGGAATTGGAATTGAGAGGTTATTTATAGTAATAGATTAGTTGATGTAGGTTATAAATGAAATTATAATCCATGAAGGAAAACAAACATAGCTATGAAAAAGGAACATAATGATAGTGGATAATTTTATGATCCAACGCCCTCTTGCTTTCAGTGGATCTTCTGACCCTATAGTAGCTGAAGAGTGGATTAAATCCCTTGAAAAAAATATTTTATGTCATGTGGTATTTAGATAATCAAAATTTTAGTATTTCTATTTATCTTTTTTAATGTGAAGCTAAGCAGTGGTGGTCAATGTTCATGAATATCAGGGAAAGATATGTGATTGATGCATTGGAATGAGATGAATTTAAGAATCTTTACCTTGAAAAATATTTTCTATGGCTGTTTGACATTGGATGGAAAATAAATTCCATTAATTGAAATAAGATTAAGAAGATTCAATGGTTGTGTATGTAGAAATCTTCACTTGATTGGAAAGGTATTCTCCAAATATTATTTAGGATATTAATAGTAAATTCAATCCTTTTTACTCATGATTGCAGCCAAGATATCGAAGGGCATTGGCTTCTTGTGAAATCAAAATTTATGAGGAACTTGTTCGATGTGCTAAGAGAGTAGAAATATAGTTTTTTGAGGATCACATGTTCTTTGAAAACAAGAAAATGAAAAGGTATCGATGGAAAGAAATAGGTAAGAATCAATCAAATAAATCTGAAGGTAAGAAAATTTAGTTTACAATTTGTGGAAAGTATAGTAAAAGCACCATAGGGAATTCCTTAAAAAATCTAGAAGGTATATCTGATGTGGTATGTTTGGACATATGGCCTGATATTATAATAAAAAAGATCTTAGTGTTGGTTTGTTTAATTTTTATAAGAAAACCATAAATTGTTTTAAATGTAGTGAGATGTGAATTATGCACATACCTTCCCAAATAAGGATTTGAATTACGTGAATAAGCCAGAATATAAGAAAAAATGTTTAGTGAAACACCTTGTGACCACTTCAACATATGTTGGACCATATGATAAAGTAGTATCGGGTACATTTTTTATATACTCAGTTTTTTCTATTCACTAGTTTGATATGGGGTCTACAAATTCCTTTATTTTTGATAAATTTTCTGGTAAATTGGAAATTTCACCTCAAGAAATGAAACCGAAGCTTATGGTTAAAACACTAGGGGAAATATTAAGGTTAAAAGTCATTATAAGAATATTATTATTATTTTATATGGAAAGACATTACCTATAAACCTTATTTTTTCCCTTAGTATAGTTTGATGTTATTATGAGTATGGATTGGCTTTATGTTTATCATGAAAAGATTGATTTTAGAGCTAAAGAAGGTTTTTTAGAAAAAAATTTATTTTGTATAAAAGAATGAACCCATGCCATTAATAACATATCAGGAAGAAAAGAAACTATTAAAATGTAACGTCCCGGTTTTGGAAGCCGCCCAGAGGGTTGCTTGTACTAGTTTGGTAAGACCAGAGGGGATGGCTGTGGATACTTCCCAGAGGGTTACCTGTGTGTGTTAGTTGCTGCTTGACTTTGGACTGTGGATTGTTACTACTGTGTACTTTTCTGTTTACTGTTTTTTGTACTTTTACCTGCCATATATTCACTGACTATTAGGCACAGATCTTCAGGTGGTTGCCTATTGAGATTTATTCACACACCCTATTTGGGTTATGCTTTTGGTCCCAAACATATTATATTGCTACAGGTATAGATAAGAGCAAGCTCCCTTGAACTTCAGGTACTTGAATTTCTATGGAGCTGGAGAGCATGGGAGCAAGCTTTGGCTTGCGATGCTGAGGAGCTGTTTAGCTGTTTCTTTTGTACTGTATTATATTCCCACATTTTGACCTGTTTAGCTGTTTTCCTAGACATATGTATCATGCATCATTTATATATATGTGCTCAAATTGTTTCTTACTTTTAGTCTTCCGCTGATTTCTTCTGTATGGATTATTTATGCTTCCGCTATTGTATATTGTTTCTCATTCGTTGTGTACTCTGCAAATGAGGGTATACTTTTCCCACTATCACACTCAAGGCCCTTGATTTTAGTCGGTAGCCTTTGGCATTTGGGGAAATGCGCTTGAGGCCATGTGACCAACCGGGTACAGGGCACCTCTGGGCGTCTTCCGGAACCGAGACATTACAAAGTGGTATCAGAGGAATTCTTTTCACTTGACTTACTGTTTAGATCCTATAGCTTGGGATATGACGGAATAGGTACTTGGTAATAAGTAGCGCCGGGGAGCAGCTAACCCATGTATAGGGAAACACCAATCTACCTCGTTTATTGCAATTTCTTCTGGTTTTTCAAGTTTACGATTGATCTGATTTTCACTGATGGGTGAATCACATGTTTTGTGCTGTTACTATTGATATTATTGAGGTTCTATTTCTATAGCAACCCAACGAGATGAGGGTATTCCATCTCATGCATCATATAGGTACTTTCTAGAAATCACATTTCATACATTCTTGCCATTCCATTTAGGGTGTATTATCAATTGCATGTTGTTGTGATAGATGTTGTGTAGAATGTGCATACTGTTGTGATAAATGCTTTAATAGAATACCTGATTTCAATAGGTATTTCTATATGTAAGGTCTTGTTTGAATGGACACAAAAATTTGGTTCTTGAGGTGTTATGGGCCCTCATGAATTGGAACTTGGTAGATCATTGACTTCTTTCCTTTGTATATGACATGTATAAGATGCCAAGCTTTGATTCATGGGGAGTAGGGGCCCTCACAGATCAGAACTTGGCACCTTAACGCTTGTTTTCTGTGTTTTCTGGGCTCCAGAGTAGTTTCTGAGGCCACTATCTGGAAAAACCCAGAATACACATGGTGTACTTTATGAATACACACCATGTAGTATATAACCGTGTCACTAACTATGTGGGAAGGGACATGGGGTTGTGAAAAATCTTTCAGGAACACGCCGTGTATAGTACGCACACGCCGTGTTGTAGTGACCGTGTGTCTACCCATGTGACTAACGACACAGATGGATGAAACTTAGGATATACATGCCGTGTCTTGATTTTACACATCGTGCAGTGTAACCTAGGTACCTGGCCGTGTCACGAACAACATGGGTCAGGGAAATCCTTTCACATACATGCTGTGTACACCTTGAACACTCCATGTAGTGTGAGCTGTGTGTCTGGCCGTGTCACTAACAACACAATCTAGGAGAAGCATGTCTACTACATGCCATGTATACCTTGAACATGCCGTGTAGTCTTTCCTTAGGAGATCCATGTGGCTTAACCGTGTAGAAGGACTCAGGCAAGGGAAGAGGATTCAAGTACACGCTATGTGTTAAGACAACACGCTGTGTGTTTTGCGGTGTTACAAAACCGGTTTAGGTAGGAGTACACGCCCATGTAAATGACTTAAGGGAACATGCTATGTAGGAAATGTACACACCGTGTAGTCATGTTTTGTAAAACTTGAATGCTTTCTTTCTTCTATCCCTTTCTTATACTCTTATGTTTTCAGTCCTGGATAATCCTGATCTATGGTGTGTGTTTTACCTTCATAATTATTCCACCGAGATGTCCTCCGGTTGTACGCCAGTTTCCAGATGGTTATTAGACACCAGATATGGCTGATCAAGGACTTCTAGTAGATCCTCCTATTGTGCTATCCTTGGAACTAGCCGTTATACCTAGCATAGGTGCTGATTCATAGTTTAGGGAAGGATTTATGAGGATGTTTCATACTTTTCAGAGAGTGCCGTCTCTTTCCCCGTCGATGGCAGAATTGATGTGGGTTTTTCAGCAGCAACATCCTCCTACTTTCTCAGGGGATGGAGGATCCCAGGCTGTAGAATCATGTCTAGAGGCCACGCTGACAATATTCGATCATCTAGAGATATCTCCAGAGAAGAGGGTGAAGCTTGCTACCTATATGCTTCGAGACTTCGCCAAGAGGTGGTGGGAGGTGATCTCAAAGTCAGGACGCTAGCATAATATGACTTGGGATGAGTTTTGGTGCATATTATATGATTATTTCTACCCGGAGACCTTGTGGGCCGATCGAGCCTGGGAGTTTATGAGTATGAAGCAGGGTACTCTTTTTGTTATGGAGTACTCATCTCGCTTTACTGAGCTCTATCCTTTCATTCCTAATATAGGAGACGATGAGCTGTTCCTTGCACGAAAGTTCGAGGATGGTCTGAGGCATGATATCCAATCGTAGGTGAACATCTTGAGGTTGACTTCGATATCCTCTATCGTCAACCAGACGCTGATCAATAGGCGCAATCTAAGGGATTCTGGAGCAGTGAGCCAGGGAGGTTCGAGATCCAGATTTAGTGTTCCTTCTACTGATAGCAGGAAGCACTGAAGGAAGTCAGCTCAAGGAGATCCGTGTAGGCAGGACGTATCTTCAGGAAGCCAGTTAGTATGCTACCAATATGGGAGGAGCGAGCATACTAGGCCTTAGTTCCAGAGAGACCCGATGGAGTGCCAATATTGTGGAAGGATGGGACATATTCAGTGTTTCTATCAGATCTTCTTACCTGCAGCTGGTGGAAGGGGTTCTTTTATGACCCCGTGTTTAGGAGAAGCATCACCAGTTTCTCACCAGTCTGGGAACTGGAGTTCTTCTGGCCATTCGGGCTGAGGTGGAGGTCGCGACCAGGATGGTCAGTCATCGAGCTACCAACAACATTAGATTGGATCATCTTAGAGTGGTTAGTTAGTGTCATAGGGACATGAAGCAGGCTATACTTTTTCAGTGGAGCAGACCCAGTAGGAGCAGGATCCAGGACATTCTACAATTCAAGGTACGATCTTAGTAACATGAGTTTTATCTTCTACTCTTTTTGATACTGGTGATACTCATAGCTTTATATCTGTCGCTGTTGTGGAGAGCCTTGGGCTCTGTATCTTTTCTTCTGTCGATGTTTTGACACTAGACACTCCGTTGGGGACAAAAAAATCTAGTGTACGTCAGTGCAAGGAGTGCCCTCTAGAGGTTGTTGGGTGTCACTTTATATGGGACCTGTATGTCCTAAAGATGTCAGGTTATGATGTAATTTATGGGATGAACTGGTTAGTTCCCTGCCAAGCAGTTTCTGATTGTTATCGCTGTAGGGTAAGTTTCGTATCACCAGAGGGTGGATCTTTTCTTCATAATGGAAAATGGGATGTCCAGGCGAGCATAGTGGGACTAGAGCATCATGGGTTAGGAGGAGTTATGGCTCAGATTTCCAGTCTATATCTGGATGACCTAGGGACTTCATAGTTAGAATTTCTTCCAGTGGTAGATCATTTTATGGATATCTTTCTAGAGGAATTTTCAAGTTTGCCTCCGGAGCATGAGGTAGACTTTTCCTTTGATCTCATGCCAAGAGCAGCACCGGTGTGCATTCCTCCTTATATGATGGCTACACCTGAGTTATAGGAGCTCAAGAAGTAGTTGGAGGAGTTTCATGCAAAGGATTTCATCTGACCCAGTACTTCTCCTTGGGGTTTGCCTATCCTTTTTGTGAAGAAGGCGGATGGTATGATCAGAATTTTCGTGGATTATCAGAAGTTGAACGAGTTGATGGTCAATAACTGATATCCCTTACCAAGGATTGATGATATCTTCGATCATCTTCAAGGAGCTTGGGTGTTCTTGAAGATTTACTTGAGGTCTGGTTACTATCAGTTAAGCATTATACCATCTGATATACCTCTTATAGCCTTCCAGAGCAGGTATGGTCTATACGACTATATGTTTCTACCATTTGGTCTCATGAAGGCGCCTGCAGCTTTCATGGAACTGATGAACCGAGTGTTCCATCCATACTTGGATTCCTTCATGGTTGTCTTCATGGATGATATCTTGGCGTTCTCTCACTCTCCAAACAACCATGTCACACATCTTGAGATCATTCTGGGTACACTGAGAGAGAAACAGTTATATGCTAAGCTCTCAAAATGACACTTTTGGATGGATCAGATTCATTTATTGAGACATGTTATCGTAAAGACAGGAGTATCGGTAGACCTAGAGAAAGTGAGGGTAGTAGTTTCCTGGGAGCATCCGAAGAACATCTTTGAGGTGTAGAGTTTTCTAGGGTTGGATGGATACTACAGACACTTTATTAAGGACTTTTCACACTTAGCAGCACTACTGACGGGTCTAACTAAGAAGGGTGTGAAGTTCTTGTGGTCAAATTCTTGTGAGTCAGCCTTTCAGCAGCTGAAAGGGAGGTTGAATTCAGTACCGATACTAGTCTTTCCAGATCCAGGAAAGATCCATACTATTTATTATGATGCTTCAGGTATAGGGTTGGGAGTTGTGATTATGCAGGGAGATGGAGTCATTGTGTACGGGTCTCGACAGTTGAGACCACACGAGAAGAACTTCCCGGTGCACAATTTGGAGTTTGCATCTGTTGTTCATTCCTTACCATGTTGGAGACATTATCTGTTGAGAGAGAATTTTGCGTTTTTCACAGACCAAAAAAGTCTCAAGTACATTTTCACTCAGCGTGACTTGAATTTGAGGCAGAGAAGGTGGGTTGAGTACCTTTAGTCCTTTGACTTTGAGCTTGCCTACATGCTTGGGAAAGGAAATGTTGTGGCTGATGCACTGAGCAGGAGGACTCAGATATAGGCAGTTCGGGAGGCCAGTACTAAGTGGCAACTTATGGCTCTATTCTCTGAGATGCATTGGGAGGTGCACGATAGTCAGGGGTAGACGTTTCTATCTTTTGTAGCTGTTACCTCTACCCTTCTTGATCAAGTTCAAATGAGGTATCTATTAGATTCTGAAGGCCTAGTCCTATGGGAGAGTGTGTCAAGAGAGGACTCTATTCCTGGATGGACCATAGGTGGGGATGAGATTTTTGGTTTCTAGGGGCGCGTATGGGTGCCAGCAGACATACACGAGGAACTGATGTTGGACTTTCATTCCTCTGTTTAGGAAGTTCATCTTGGTGTCATGAAGATGTATCATGATCTACACCGCTAGTATTAGTGGCCAGGTATGAAGAAAGATGTTGTAGGTTTTGTCATGAGGTGTTCCACCTATCAGTAGGTGAAGGCGAAGCATCAGTGACCAACATGGCTTCTACAGTAGTTATCCATTCCTGAGAGGAAGTGGAATGATGTCACGATGGAATTCGTGACCGGTTTGCTGAGGGCACTTTATGGAAATGATATAGTATGGGTTGTCATTGACAGACTCACGAAGGTTGCTCACTTCTTGCCGATCAAGGAGACCTTCAGTGTTAATGAGTTGGGAAGAATGTACATCCGAGAGATTGTATGTCTGCTGGAGTTCCACACTCCCTTGTATCAGATAGAGATGCACATTTTTACTTCTCGGGTTTGGCATGGGATTTAGAAGGCTTTTGGTACACAGGTACTTTTGAGTACAACATACCACCCTTACATAGATTTCCAGTCCAAGTGTATAATTCAGGTGCTTGAGGACATGTTCTGAGCATTAATTCTGGATTTTGGAGGTTCTTGGGAGAAGCATATACCTCTTGTGGAGTTTTCTTACAACAACAGTTTCCAGGAGACTATTCAGATGGCACCTTATGAGGTTTTTTATAATAGTCCATTCCAATCACCCTTATGTTGGTAGGAGGGAGGAGAGGTAGCTATGCTGGGACCTCATCTTGTCCAGGAGACCACAAAGAAGATATAGTTTATTCAGAAGAGGATGGATAATGCGCAGTCTCATCAGAAGTCTTATGCTGATCAGTGGAGACGACCTCTGGAGTTCGAGGTCGGGGATAAGGTTTTCCTGCGTGTCACACCGAGGTTGGGACATAGGAGGATTAAGAGATAGGTTAAGCTTTCATCGAGGTAGATCGGGCCATTTGAGGGGTTGGAGAGAGTTGGGAAGGTTGCCTATCAGTTGCAGTTACCTCAGAGGTACTGGGCTATACTCGACATCTTCCACGTTTTTCAGCCCCGACATTACTTTTCAGACCCATCTCATGTCTTTCAACCTGAGGAGGTTGAGCTCAAATCAGATGCATCATTTTAAGAGCATCCTATCTGGATTGTTAATCGTAGTAAAAAGGTTCTCTATGGCCATTATGATCCTCTGGTATGAGTGCTATGGTAGCACAGGTGAGTACATGATGAGACTTGGGAGAGGGAGGCTGATGTACGAGCTCAGTAGCCAGAGCTCTTCTGGGTTTCTTCTTCTACGCCGTGCTAGGGAAATTCAAGGATGAATTTATTTAAGGGGGGAAGTTAGTAAGAACCCAGATCTTCTTTCAGGTATGTTTTTTTCTTTTCTGGTCATTTTTGAGAAAAAGAGGAAATTTTGGAAATTTTTGAAGTACACACTGTGTACTTTATGAGTACATGCCGTGTACTTCCTTTCCATGGGAGACCGTGTGTTGGCTGTGTCCTAGCCACACACACGACCATGTGGGGGTGACATGGAGGCCACCTAAAGCAGAGTATGTAAAAGGAGATTACACGCCGTGTACTTCAAAATTACAAGCCGTATATTTTGTTTTTTTCATTAAATAGATCGGGGCCGTGTCTGATCGCCAGAAGTGTCTTCTTCTAGGTCTCGTTCTACCGAGAGAAACCGTACGATGTCGAAACGTCTCTGAGCCCTTGATCCTTCGTCGGTTCTCCAAATCGACCTCTGTCAATTGTGTTGGAACCATAACAGTAAGATCTTCCTTCTTCTAGAGCATAATTTTCCAATTCCTCCTCTTTTGCAAGTTATCATGGGTTGAATGTTTTAGACATTTTTGTAGATCTTTGACATTCCAAGGAGGTTCAAGCTTCGAGGTTCAAGTATAGTGATCTCATAATGCCATGGTAGGTGGTTTGTGCCTTTCCGTTGAAAGTCCTATATGTGCGATTGCGCCAATACCCTTGAACGGGGTATTGTGCATTTACCATTTGGCCCCTGTGCTTTTCCTACCATGATTTTATGCTTGTGTATAGGCTTTGGTTATGAATAGGGTTGAATTTCTATGCCTTGGATGTTCTACTCATGATTTTTTCTATGTACGACCATTTGGTCCTGTTTAGCCAATTGGTCATTTACCTGTTTTCCATGCCTTGTGGTCGTAGGATGGAGTGTTGTTTTCTAACATTCTTGAGATGCTATAGACTAGTTAGCCAAGTAGTTCTGTAGGTTTACTTTGGCATTATAGCATTACTATGCATTGAATTATACAGGGCCGTGAGAACTTGGAGTTATAGACTAAAAGGGTATAGACCGAGTGAGCTTCCTTAGATAGTCTTTGGACATTATAGACTATAGGGGGATAGACCAAGTGAGTTTCCTCAGATAGTCTTTGAGCTTTATAGAGTATAAGGGGATAGACCGAATGATCTTCCTCCGAGAGTCATTGTTTTACTTGAATTACCTTGAACCACTCCAGACTATAAGGGGAATTGACCGGGTGAGCTTCCTCAGAGAGTATATGAACGACCTGGGGCTATAAGAGGAATTGACCAGGTGAGCTTCCTCAGGGAGTATCTTGACCTTGGGGATATAAGATGAATTTATCTTGTGTGCTTTCTCAAAGAGTCCTTAACTACCTTTTACTATAAGGGGAATTGATCGAGAGTGCTTCCTTAGAGAGTCTTTATGAATTCTTATGATAGAATCAAAGGAGTTAGGCTGAGTGTACTTCCCAGAGGGTTACTTGTACTCATTTGGTAGGACCAGAGGGGATAGATGTGGGTACTTCTTAGAGGGTTACCTGTGTGTGTTAGCTACTACTTGACTTTGGACTGTGGATTGTTATTGCTATGTACATTCATATTTACTGATTTCTGTACTTATACCTACCATATATTCACTGACTGTTAGGCACAAACCTTCAGGTGGTTTCCTACTGGGATTTAGTTTCACACCCTGTTTGGGTCATGCTTTTGGGCCCAAACAGTTTATATTTCTACAGGTATAGATAAGGGCAAGTGCCCTTCAACTTAAGGTACTTGACTTGCTGTGAAGATGGAGAGCTTGGGACCAAGCTTTGTCTTGCGATGCTGAGGAGCTATTTAGATATTTCTTTTTTACTTGGGTTTAGTACTGTTTTGTATTCCAGCATTTTGATCTATTTGGATGTTTTCCTAGACATATGTATCATGCATCATTTATATATATGTTATCCAGTTGTTTCTTACTTTTAGTTTTCCGATGATTGCTTTTGTATGGATTATTTCTGCTTTGGCTATTGTATATTGTTTCTCATCCACTGTGTACTCTTCCAATGAGGGCATAGTTTCCCCACTATCACACCCAAGGCCTTCACTGCTTGTCGGAAGCCTCTAGCGTTCGGGGAAATGCGCTTGAGGCCATGTGACCAACCGGGTACGGGGTGCCTCCCTGGGTGATCTTGAAGATTGACTTGAGGTCCGATTACCATCAGTTGCACGTTATACCATCTGATATACCTCTTAAAGCCTTCCGAAGTAGGTATAGTCTATATGAGTATATGGTTATGCTGTTTGGTCTCATGAACATGACTGCAGCTTTCATGGAACTAATGAACTGAGTGTTCCATCCATAATTGGATTCCTTCGTGGTTGTCTTCGTGGACGATATCTTGGTGTACTATCACACTCGACACAACCATGCCACACATCATGAGATCGTTCTAGGTATACTGAGAGAGCATCAGTTATATGATAAGCTCTCAAAATGACACTTTTGGATGGATCATATTCATTTCTTGGGTCATGTTATCTTAGATACAGAAGTATATGTAGACCCAGAGAATGTGAAGGTAGTAGTTTCCTAGGAGCAGCCGAATAACCTCTTTGAGGTGCGGAGTTTTCTAGGGCTGTATGGATACTAAAAACACTTTATTTAGGACTTTTTATACTTAGCAGCACTACTGACGGGTTTTACTAAGAAGGGTGCAATGTTCTTGTGGTCTGATTCTTGTGAGTCAGCCTTTCAGAAGCTAAAAGGGAGGTTGACCTCAGCACCGATACTAGTCTTTCCATATATCGAAAAGAGCTATAATGTTTATTATGATGCTTTAGGTATTGGGCTGGGAGCTATGCTTATGTAGGGAGATGAAGTAGTTGCGTACGTGTCTTGGCAGTTGAGGTCACATGAGAAGAACTACCCGACACACAATCTGGAGTTGGTAACTAGGGCCTTAGGTGTGATAGTGGGGAAACTATTCCCTCATTAGCAGCATATAAAGAGGATGAGAAACAATATACAATAGAGGAAGCAGAAATAATCCATAAAAAATCAATCAGTGGAAGACTAAAAGTAAGAAACAATTGGAGCACATATATATAAATGATGCATGATACATATGTATAGGAAAACACCCAAACAGATCAAAATGCTGGAATAAAAAATAGTACTAAACTCAAGTACAAAAGAAACAGCTAAACAACTCACCAGCATCACAAGACAAATCTTGGTCCCATGCTCTCCATCTCCACAGCAAGTCAAGTACCTAAAGTTGAAGGGCGCTTGCCCTTATCTATACCTGCAACAATATAATCAGTTTGGGCCCAAAAGCATGACCCAAATAGGGTGTGAGACTAAATCCCAGTAGGAAACCACCTGAAGATCTGTGCCTAATAGTCAGTGAATATATGGCAGGTAAAAGTACAGAAAGTAGTAAACAAGAAAGTACACAGTAGTAACAATCCACAGTCCAAAGTAAAGCAGCAGATAACACACACAGGTAACCCTCTAGGAAGTACCCACAGCCATCCCTTCTGGTCCTACCAAATGAGTACAAGCAACCTTCTAGGTAGTACACTCAGCCTAACCCCTCTGGTTCGGTCATAAGAATTCATAAAGACTCTATGAGGAAGAACTCTCGGTCAATTCCCCTTATAGTCTAAGGTAGTTGAGGACTCTCTGAGGAATCACACAAGATCAATTCCTCTTATAGCCATAAGGTTAAGAGACTCTGTGGAAGCTCACTCGGTCAATTCCTCTTATAGCCCCAGGACATTCATAGAGTCTCTGAGAAATCTCACCTCGTCAATTCCCCTTATAGCCTGGAATGGTTCAAGGTAATTGAAGTAAAACAAAGTCTCTCTAAGGAATCTCACTTGGTCTATCCACTTATATTCTATAAAGCTCAAAGACTCTCTGAGGAATCTCACTCAGTCTATCCCCCTATAGTCTATAATGTCCAAATACTCTTTGAGGAATCTCACTCGGTCTATGCACTTTTAGTCTATAACACCAGGTTCTCATGGCCCTGTGTAAGTCAATGCATAGTAATTCTATAAGGCCAAAGTAAACCTACAGAACTTCTTGGCTAACTAGTCTATAACATCTTAAGCATGTCAGAAAACAACACTCCATCCTATGGCCATAAGGCATGGAAAATAGGTAAATGACCAATAGGCTAAATAAAACCAAACCGTCATAAAAAGAACAAAGCATGAGTAGAACATCCAAGGCATAACAATTCAACCCTATTAATAACCAAAGCCTCTACACAAGCATACAATCATGGAAGGCAAATCACTGGGGAAAAATGGTAAATGCACAATACCCCATTCAAGGGTATTGGCACAATTGCACATAATACTCTAGGACTTTCAATGAAAAGGAACAAACCACCTACCTTGGAATTAGGAGATCTCTATACGTGAACATCAAAGCTTGAATCTCCTTGGAACATTGAAGATCTAAAAAAACATCTAAAACGTTCAACCCATGATAACTTAGAAAAGAGTAGGAATTGGAAAATGATGCTCTAGAAGAATGAAGATCTTACCGTTGTGGTGCCAATGCAATCGATGACGGTTGATTTGAAGAATAGACCGATGATCAGGGGCTCAGAGAAGTTTCGGTGCCATATGATTTCTCTCATTAAAACGATACCTAGAAGAAGACACTTTTGGCAATCAGACGTGACCCCGGTCTATTTAATGAAAAAAATACATGGTGTGTACTTTTGAAGTACACAACATGTAATCACCTTTTCCGTACTCCACTTTAGGCGGCCTCCATGTCACCCCCAAATGGACATGTGTGTGGCCAGTATATAGCGAGCACACGGTCTCCTGCAGCAAGGAAGTACACAACGTGTACTCCTTAAGTACACAATGTGTACTTCAAAAATTTCCATAATTTCCTCTTTTTCTCAAAAATGACAAGAAAAGGAAAAACATACCTAAAAGAAGATCTGGGTTCTTACATAAAATATGAAAATGAAAGCTATCTTTCACATATTGTTGAACAAAGGGAATTTTTTAGATTAATGATGTTTTAATGGTAAATAAATATTTGGATGTTTTTCTTGATAAGTTTCCCTATGTTATAAATGATCAGGTTTTTGAATTTACTATTGACTTAGTTCCTAATTATAAGCTAATCTCAAAACCCCCTTATCGCTTGGCTCAAGTGTAACTTTTAGAATTGAAAAAGCAGTTACAAGAGTTGCTTTATAAAGGTTTCATTCATCCTAGCACTTCACTATGGGGTTATCCTATTATTTTCATTAAAAATAATTATGGATAAATGAGAATTTTCATTGATTATATATATTTTAATAATAATACAATTAAGAATAAGTATCTATTGGCTCATATCGATGACTAGTTTGATCAGCTATAGGGAGCTCAGTGTTTTTCCAAGATTGACTTGAGATCCATATACCATCACCTTAAGGTGAAGGAGGATGGCATTCTAAAAATTGCATTCCGAACTAGATATGGGCATTATGAGTTTTTTTATTCCTTTTGGTTTGAAAAATATCTTCACTATAATTATGGTTCTGATGAATAGATTATTCCTTCAATATTTAGATAAGTTTTTTGTTGTTTTTATTAATGATATTTTGGTTTATTCAAAAATTTATATGGATCAAAAAAAAATCTAAGGATTCATCTACAAACCATTAATGAAAATAAGTTATAAATAAAATTTAGAAAATGTTATTCTTGGTTGCAACATATTTCTATTCCTAGGAATATTGCAAATAATTATGGAATAATAGTTGATCCTACCAAAAAAGTGGTTAATGAATGGAAAATACCTACAAATGTTACTTAGATTCCTAGTTTTCTTGTATAATCAAGTTTTTATCGATGGTTTGTTAAAAAACTTTTATGGTTATCTAGCTCGCTAACTAATTTAACACAAAAAAGGTTAAATTTATTTAGATACAAGACTATGATGTCTGTTTTCAAGAACTAAAAAGAAGATTGGTGAATGATCTGGTTTTAGGTTTTCCATCTAGGAATGTATAGTTTCTCATCTATAGTTATTCTTCATTGAAGGGACTTAGTAATATTATAATGCATAATGATTAGGTAATTTCTTATGCTTCTAAAAAACTAAAACATCATGAGTTAAATTATCCCTCACATAATTTAGAATTAGTAGCTGTGGTTTTCAATTTAAATATTTTGAGATATCATTTATATAGTTCCAAATGTGAAATATATACTAAACATAAAATTTTGAAGTATATATTCACTCAAAATGAATTGAACATAAGGTAGAGAAGATGACTTGAAATTATAAAGATTATGATTGCACAATTAATTACCATCCTATAAAAACAAAAAAGTGGAAGATTCCATGAGTAAAAAACGTCATGCTACATTAACCATGTTACATTTGGAACATGACCCCTTAGTTAATGATTTGATTAATTTTTTATTGAATATTTTTGGTGCAGGAAATTAAAAAAATTTCAGGTGTCAGTGCAATCATCTTTGTAAAAAAGAATTAATCTAGAAAAGAAGGAAGACTATGAGTTACAAAAAAGGTAGAATTGGTTAAAAGGGTAAGTTTATAGAATTTAACATTGATAAAGATTGTGTTTTGATATTGGGGAAGAGATTATCTGTGCTATTAGATTCACAGTTGAAGAAAAAGTTATTATGTGAAGCTCATAATTATCCATTTTCAGTTCTTCCTAGAATTACTAAGATTTATAGAGACCTTTGGGAGTATTAATGGTGGGATGCAATAAAAGAAGATATTATTGATTTTACCATGAAATGTTTCATGTGTTAATATGTTAAAGAAGAATGAAAACTATAAAAAGGGATGGTTTATCCTTTTCCAATTCCAGAGTGGAAATGGGAAAATATATCCATGGATTTCATGGTGGAACTACCAAATAATTCTCAAGGTAACAATGTAATTTGGGTTATTTTTGATCAGCCAATTAAATATGCACATTTTATTTCTACTCAAGATACTATGTATTTATATTATATTTATTGACTGTACCTCAAAGAGATAGTCATGTTACATGGATTTTCTCTCTCTATTGTATCTGATCGTGATCCCAGGATCACTTTTAACTTTTGGAAAGGCCTTTAAAATTCATCAGTCTCTGAATTAAATTTCAGCTCAACCTTTGATCCCCAATCTGATGGAATGACTGAGCAAAAAGTTAAGAACTTGGAAGACATGACATATTCTTGTTTGATAGATTTCCATGGAAGTTGGGATCAACATATTTATTTAGTTGAGGTTTCATATAATAGCATTTTTCATTCCAATATAAAGATGACACCTTTTGAGGTATTATATGGAATGCAATTTTAAACTCCAACATTTTGGGATGATGTTGGGGAAATGAAGTTTATGGGACCTGAATTAATAGATTAAGTGGCTGAGAAAGTAAATATGATACATAAATATATGAGGATAACTCAATAAAGGTAGAAAAGTTATACAGATAACCAGAGTAAGTATCTTTATTTTGAGTTAGGTGATCATGTAATTATCAAATTTTCTCTATGGAAAAGTTTAATGAATTTTGGTAAGAAGGGTAATCTAAGGCCACAGTTTATTAGACCCTATGGAATCCTAAAGAAATTTGGATCAGTTGCCTACCGAGTGAATTTTCTTATGAGTATGTCCCAGGCACATAATTTTTTTATGTTTCATTTCAAATAAAGTATGTGCCAAATTTATCACATGTTATGAGCCATGTGATTATTTAGTTGGAAGATAATCTTTCATATGAGGAAAATCCTGTTCAAATTCTTGAATACATAGAGCAAGTATTATAGAATAAGGTAATTCACCAGGTTAAGGTTTTGTGGAGAAACCACGTTGTTTAAGAAGTAACATGGGAATATGAAAATTCTATGAGGGAAATGTATCATCACTTGTTTAATAAGTGAATAAAAATCACGAGGATTCAATTTCTATAAAGGAGGGGGGGGGGGGATAATGTAACAACAGAGGCATTTATAAAATAATTTGTTTTTATTCTCGAATTAAATAGTTAAATTCACTATAAATGTATAATGAAATAAGAGGTATTTATAGAAATTAAGTAATATATACTAATAAAATATTAACCTATGAGAGTTAAAATAAAATTTATGTATCTTATAAGTGAATATATAATATATTTATATCATAGAATAAATAAATAAATATTTTGAAAATGATAAATTAAGTGTTGGTATTTTTGTGAAACATAAATTCCTATTTACCATTTTATAATTAATATAATGATTTAATAGAAACTTTATCTTCATAAAATAGATTCATAAATTAATATTAAGTTTCTTATGATTATAAGACAATTTTATGAGAACTAAATTAAAATTTCAAAGTGTCATAAAACCAGATATAAATTTTAAATCGATATTTTTGGAATAAATTATGATTTTAATAAAAAATTTAATTTCTAAAATTTATAAAATTATTTTCATAAAATTTACCTCATTTTTTAATTATATGCATTAAAAAATGGTTAGGATGAATTTTTTGTACATTTCTGAAATAGTTTATTTTTTTGGTGAATAGTGAAATACGTTAATTTATGATATATAAAATTATAAGTTAAGTACAATATTTATTTATTCATTGAAAATGTAAGTACCATAATCTAAAACTATCCTTCTCTCTTTAATATATTTATTCTTTTGAATCAAAACTATCCATAGTCTTGAGCCATAATAGTAAAGTAATGAATAAAATAATAAAGACACCCCTCTCCTCCACTATAAACACCACCCATCACCACCTCTTCTTATCACACCTCCAAATCCTTTTATATTGTACAATTTCTTCCCAATCACCTTCCCAATCCTCTTTTACACGTGTGAGACCTTTTGATTTTACCAAAAGTCCAAAATCGATTTCCTTATGAAGGTTCTCAAGAAGACAACATTCAAGAGGTAAAATCCGCCTTTCTCTATTAAATTATTTATTTATTTATTTATTTATTATCCTCTCTTAACCAAAACTATTAAAAGTGACATGATAAATTTATTATATTAAATAAACTATAATTTTATTGTGTTAATATACTATCCATAATCAAATCTTTTCTTTTCTCCTCTTATTTTAGCAAATGAAAACATTGTCTACAACATGTTGATTCACCACCTTTGTGAACGAAAAGTTTTCATTTTCCATTACCACCTTAATGGGTGGTCATGAAAAACATTATTATGGTTAAAAAATATTGTTATATGTTTATTATAACTTTTTTAATGTTCTGGAACTAATTTATAGACATAACATTAAATAAAATGAAACTAGTTTGTGATAGTCAGAAAACCCTCCAAAAAATAAACCAAAATTTTATCATTAATGTTTTAAATCATCCTCATATCAAGGGAAAAAATGATATATAGTATAATTTAAAATTATAGAAACATATTAATACCATTACTGTCAATGTCTAGAATTTTTCTACCTTTTGAAAAGAAAATACATAATGAACCCACCATGGAAACCATGAAATAAATGCACCCAAAACAGTGTAAATAACAAAAATATTTTTAATAAATAGATGTAAATATGTTATAAAAAGACCATATAAGGTAATTTAAATATGAATATATTTATGTAATAAATTAATAATACTATTTTAACCATTATATTGTAGTTTTGAACACATTTTAAAGAAGTCAAACCTGAGGTATGGGACATTATTTTAAAATCCTATTTAATGTATCCTTTTACAAAATTTAAAAAAATGTTTTTAACTTATACATCATGAGTGTATTTTCAAACATTCATCATGACTTAATTTTTTGAAGTTTTATTTAAAATATTTCATTTTTATTTTCAACGGATTTTTTTTCCTTTTCATGTGGGAAGTTATATTTTGAAATAAGTGATTTTCTGCAAGGATTCTTTCTTATGATGAAAGTATTCATGTTTTATGATTATATAATAGTTATTAATAATTTTTTATGATGATGGGTGGTGACATTATAAAAAAATCTAGGTGGGTCTGTTATATCCCTCTAATGCATTGGGTATGTTGGAAGTTCACCATAATGGTTATTCCAAATGAAACTGTGATAACTACATCATAAGGTAGCCACAAGAGTTACATTGTAAGGTAGATTTGCGGGTTACAAAACATATGGTAGCCAAAAGGGTTAAAATAATGAGTAAGTATGGTAAGAAAATTATTCCCCAAGTTACCTAAATGTGTTTTTATGCTTGGTATGTTTTACAGAAACCTCATATTTTCACAAATTAAGTATAAGTTAGTTTTAAGGGTGAAAAGTTTATCTTTCATGTGTTTGTAAGTATTCATGGACTAATGGTTTTATTTACTTAATTTTATGTCCCTTAATGATATTTTTATGCTCACAAAAAGTTTTAGTTTTTTTCACGGGGTTTATGGATGGGTAAGGGAAAAGAAGAAT
This sequence comes from Viscum album, assembly GCA_963277665.1. NCBI lineage: Eukaryota > Viridiplantae > Streptophyta > Magnoliopsida > Santalales > Viscaceae > Viscum > Viscum album. The sequence goes on from OY728133.1 coordinate 1,681,346,049, forward strand.
TCTGGTTTAAAGTCATGAAGTTTATTACAGAAGATAGCATGTTTTGTTTTTAAAAGTTTCATATTTTGAAAACAATGTACATTGAGTAGATGTGTCTACTTTGTAATAAATGAGTTCTTATGTATGTTTTATGAACTAATTCTCTAAAACTTTAAACTGAAAATTTCTCTGGGAATGTAAAAAAAGATTTTCAAGTTGAATTTACTAGATTGTGTAATGTATAAGGTTGTGTCATTATAAATTCCTTTTATGAAAAATTTATATCATATATAATTAAAGGAATTCTAGGAATCCCATTTGTGAAGAAGGCATGCAATCAGTTTGGATAAAACATTCCTTGAAGACTTTGTTTCTAGCACATCAAAATTTTTTCCCCTGAAGGAATAGATATTAATCCTTGATGACATCATGTGATGTGAATTGAGAAGAAGACACAACACCATCTCCACTAAAAGTTTATCAATAGATTGAAAAAGTAAAGGATATTGTCACCATTTTTGGTAAACATATTTTGAAATACCATATGAAAACTAGTTGGAAAAAGTGATTAGTTTTTTTTGAATTACCATACTAGAATTTTTTGTACATAATTTTTTTTATTAATGTCATACATGTAAGAAAATATATATGTGATGGTGTCATTGAAATGTTTCTAAATTAACTTTAATAAACTAAGGGTGTAATTATTGCTAGTTTAGACATGATTGAAATTTTGGTAAGAGAAGAGTTGATGCTAGTGAAGGGTGAAAGGTGGATGTGTATACCACCAACATCTTCACTCTTTCCATAAAAGAGATATATTAGTTTTTTAACTTATTTAATTATATAATGGTTTTTGAGGGATATTCATGAAATATCAAGAATATTATGTTAATGAATGATTAGAATTTAAAGGGAATACAATCACTTAAAATTCATGTTTTTATTCAAAATTCAATGCATGTAGCTTTACATTTCATTCTTCCTAAAAGTGTCTGAAACACTTTTACCAATTTTATTTCATTTTTGAAGATATATGTAGTAATTTTATATCCAAAGAGCTTGTACCATAGTGGTACAGGCTCCTGCTTGGCATCCAAAAGACCCATGATCAAATCTGGGCAGGGGCGAATTTCCGGGCATTGTAGCAGCACTGTAGCAGGGCACTGTAGTATTACTATAGCATCAGTGGAATTGTTGCAGCGACGACACTGTAGTAGAGGAGAGACTATAGTAGGTACTCTAGTGGCAGCGGTACTGTATCAGGGACTGTAGCAGCGCGGGTACTGTAGCACTACTGTTCACCGTAGGGTCCTTTGGGAAAAAAATGGGCTTTCAAGCCTTGTATTCAGGCCACTTGGCCTTGGGCCTTCAGGCTATGTAATGGGTCACCCTCTACCCAGTCTAAAGACGTATTTGCTTTAAATAATAAATTGAGGCTTCAACCCCAACCTTTTAAAAAAATGTAGTAATTTTATAGACCCAATATTGTTTCTAAACATTGAAAATGAAAATAATTTCATATTAAGTAAATTTGAGATGCTCTTACCAATGTTATTATTTGATATAATGGTTTTGTTGATGGTTTAATTGGTTAGAGAGATTCAGTTATATGGCCCTATAAATTATAGATGGATATTACCCATTAGGTGTTATATGAATATTTTGAATGGGTTTCTCAAAAATATAATCCATAAAGAAGGTTGTATTGTAGGAAAATATAATTTTTATGAAGCCATGGAATTTTTTATTAATTATCAATCCAATGTGGATAACATTGGTCTACCAAAATATCAGGAACAGATGCATCTTGTGGGTGAAGTAATTTATATAAGATATGTTTCCATAATTATAATTATAGAGTGGGCATAGATTTTCATTTACTCATTACATTTAATTTTTCAGGTTTCATCATATATTTAAACCCATAATGTAATTATTAGAAAGTTAAAATCATAAAGGGATGAAATATAGATATCAAATACACATAACCAACTGTTTATAAAATGGTTTAAAGACCATATTTTTGAGGATCCATATAAAATAGAAATTGAATTTTATAACTACTTTTATGGATAACTAGAGGAAAAAGTGTTCATGTATTGTCTTATAATGTTTATGTAATTGACAGTTATACAATGTATATAATGAAACATGATGAACACAATAATATGAAAAATAGTAGAGTAACTATTATGGTGAAAGTGATGTATGCATTATGTTCCAAGTAGAAAAATACAATTAATGTGAATATATCATAATTTGGAATCATCTGTCAAATATTGAAGTTGGATTATGAATCATTCCAAGTGATAGGTTTTTAATAAAAATTAGTTAATAATAAGAGTAAAATTAAAATTGGTTAATTGGAATTCATTAAATAATATTTCAATATGGAATGTAACAAATAAAATCTATTCATAATAGTATCATAGGTAGTACAAGTATTTTATGCCCCATATCATGTAAATATAAAAGGGTCAATTATATCATTACCGATCAAAACCACCAGGTTATATGTCAATTCAATTAATTTTTAACCTTGCATTGGGATGTCACAACCATTTATTTGGGGCTCCAACGTAGATGGGGTCTTGTATGGAATAGGGGACCATAATGCAGAGATTCAAATACTTGATAGAGGGGAAAAATCTCTTCAACATTTAAAAAATAGTGTTCAATGAATATGTTATAGTTTTTTTAATATACAATGAATTTAATCATAATATAATGTTTTGAATACTATATTTATGTAATATAAAATATTTTTTTACTTCGTATACAAATAATGGCCTCCCCACATGCTGAAATTCCAATTGACGGGGAAGAACATATTGAAAATGTTGAAGTCGATGAAATGTTAGAAGGTGAGAAACATGTAAATGGAAAAATAAGTGATCATCATGTTATGATGGTCTTAACCAAAATTATTATGGTGAGAAATATAGCTATAAAATTCAAGGTTTGATGGAATGCATGTGTCTAGCCTATTAACCTGAGAAAGTCCATTTTCATTAGTTACATTGGGGTCTCTACTCGAATACACTTGCCGATTAATGTATATTCATGGCTCAATATTGTGTTTTCGATGGAGGTAGTAATTTGGGAAGAAATTAAGTTAATATTATTATATATTTTCTATATTTTATAAAAAATAATGAAACTTTGATTTACTATTCATTATTACTTATAGAGTTCATTTATATTAGATGACTGTAACATAAAATTTTTATCAACAGATACCGTAAAGTGTCATAGAACATTTTAGAAAATAATTATGAAGAATCATCTTAGGGATACTGAAGATAAAGTAAACCCCCACCCACCATAGATATATACACACATGATAAACCAAGAAACATGGAATTTATTCATTGGAAGTTGTGAGGATGAATCATTTTAGGCACATTATGATAGATAATATTTACTTGAGATGACATTTATTAATCTCTTTGATTAATAATTTTTAATTTATGAAACAAAAATCGAGTGCTGAAAATAAAGAACATGCATCATATCCAATATACCCCTACCGTAAAGAATGGATGAGGTATTCTTTAGTTAAAAAATTGTTATGTATTTAAAATATAAGGTAATAATTTTACATGATACAAAAAATGTTATTCTCTTATTTTTATATATAGATTAATGAAACAAAATCAAAATCCACTTCCATCCCAAACCATGTGCTATGGAAGGATGCTTGTGAAAATAAAGAGGGGAAACTAATATATTGAAACACTCAAATATTATGAGAATCTTGTGTAAGTATGACATAATAATTATAATTTAAATTATTATTACATAATAATGAATACTTATTTATATATATATTTTTTGGTTTATACACCAGAATCATTATCAGTTGTAGTCAATGAATGACTACTTTGAGTGGTCATGAAGCATTGAAACAATATAACCACATTAGAGGTGTAGGTTTTGGAGAAGCATTGTGAACATATTTTGAAAAAAGAAAATCATAGGGGGACACCAATGAGAGAATGAAAAGTATGGAGTAATAGGTAGAATCTCTAAAAGAAAAATTTCTTTGGCCGTCTGATTTGTTAGAATAGTTAATATGAAGGCATCAAAAAGAAGAAAAAATATCTAAAAAGCCACTACATGAATAGAAACTCCCCCAACTTTAAGGATAGTCATTACCCTCAAAGGCATACCTCAGCTAATGAAATATATTATTTAATAATAGTTTCTATTAAATGAGAATAAAACTACTAATAATACCTTTCTTCTTATAAATTTTTTCATGGTGAAACTAATTATGATTTATATTTATCATAAACCACTCATAAAAATATTATAAAGGGTATAATTTCAATATCAAAGGTGATATTCTACACAATAAATAAATTCTTAAAGATCACGTGAGAGTAGGAATTCCCATATCTCACCTGTGAATCTCTGAGATACCTATTCCCCTTGATGATATTGATATTCACATGATTGAACATGTTATTCAAACTTTTATAACATGAACTTATAATATTATAAATATACACAATAATAAAAATTACTCCCTTTAAAATTTATTTTTATGAAAGTCCATTAACAATTAATGAAAAAAACTGAATTTTTTAATTCAATTACCAATAAATAAAAACAAGGAAAAATAGAAGGGAAAATCAAAACAATCTACTGGATCAACTTGTAAATAAAAAATAAATTCTGAGAGAACTTTCATCCTTCCAATACAAATACTACATTTACTAAAGTTAAAAGTTCACATAGATACCAAATTTTAATATAGTAAGATAAATAACATTAAATTTGATGATAAAATGTATAAATATGCTATTATAGACATGATTGGTTTTGAGAGTGTAAATGAAGTTCTCAAGCATGAATGGTTGGGATCCTTGGTTGTGAATGTATACATGAGGTATGTTTTCATAATTTTTTTAATCTAATTGTTGATTTACATGGTAAATTATTGTTAAATACTATTCATTTTTTTAAATGTGTATATATCAATAATATATAAAAGGAAAACCCCATGAGAAAAAAATCTGGACTCATTAGTACTGATATCACTTCTATACTGGAAGATTAATTAAATGAAAATAAATCTCAATAATAGTGGAGGGAATGGCTGTAGTGTATGAAAAGAAATGTATAGATGACATGCCTTTCTTAATACCCATGATTCAGTGGTAGTAATATATAATATAATCATATAAAATATTTTTTTTATTTCTTTCATCACTTATTCCTTTTTGTTTTTTTAAGAAGTATTGGATGCTCATTGTAATCAATTTAGATATTCCAAATAATCAGTTTTTGAATCCAATGCATGGATATTTTAAAAATCGACCACACATGATTTAATTTATCTATTTTTAATGAAATTCATTAAATATTTTAAAAATAAAAATAAAAATATACGTTTTATATTATGTTTTAATGATTTTTTATGATAAGGTGGTGTTAAAATACCATCAAATTCAAGGTATGAGGATTATCTTTGAGCACAAGAAGAATTTAGAGTTTTAAAAATTTATATGTATTAGGGTATATATTATAATATTTCACTATCAAAACATATGTCAAAATAGATTAATTATTTTTCTCAATGTTGCTGTAGTGTGTTAAATAAAATAATGGATATGTTTGTCGTTATTATGTTTATAAATTAATGAAAAATATGGCATTCCATAAAAAATAGAAACCCTAAAGTGTTATTTCCAAGTATAATCAAAATTTCATTTAAAATATTTATTAATCATTTATTTTTAATTTTCCAGTACTACCAGAACAGTGGACAATACTCTTATTCAAAAGAGGAAGTATATATGATTAAAAATGTGCAGGTTCAATGCGCAATGTCAAAATATATATAAGCATCATGAAGAGGTGATTTCTTATCATATTTTTAATTTTTTATTTCACAAAGATCATGAAGAGTAGGTTTATCTACCACTTATTTAGGACTATGATCATTAATGTATTTTTGAAATGTTAGAATAGATTCCATAGAGATTTTAAGGTCCTTATTTAATCATTTTATGCCTATGAAGATCACAAAGTACTCCATATAGAGTTTGGGGTCCTTATTGAAGACTAAAGTCATAAACCTTCAAAATTCCACTTGATGACTACTCTATTAGTTTGTAATTCAATAGCTCCAAACTAATATAGTTGAAATGCTGTGAGATTCTAAAAGAAGATAATTTTAATCCAAAAAAGGACCCCGAAGTCTATATATAGGATTTTTTGATCATTATAGGCCTAAAATACTTGGATAAAAATCAATTCTCAATAATGATTTGGAAAAGGATGACTCACTTGAGTACGCTCTATTCTCTTTAAAAATAATTCATTTTTTTTGTTTTTTTATATTCAATAGCAATAAAACACGTCCCTTTTTGGGTCCCATCCATTTTAGAAACATGATGGTGAGAAATTGTTTTATTTTATTGATATAAAATCATATTATTAAATTTACCACAATAGGTGATTTGTTTCCAATACCTTTTAATAACTTGTTGAAAGTTCATGTTTTTATATAAAATTGACATTTTAGTTTAAAACACTTTCTATATAATCAATATAGAGAAAACATAATAGGACTGTCTTGATACTTTTGGAAAATAATCCATAAAATTTTTGTGACATTTTGAAATCAGACATACATGAATTTGACACATAGTGTTCTTGGTATGACTCAAAGTTTATGTTTTCAATTTAAAAGTGACCTTTTAGTTCAAAACATCTACAACTCTCTAAAAACTAATCAGACACACTTGTATTTTTGTGACACTTTAGGAAAATTATCTATAAGTTATTTGTGTTGTGTAGGAATCAAATTTTGACACATGATGTTCCTCATATGAAAAAGGCATGTTTTTATTTAAAATTAAAATTTCATTTCAAAACATGTTCCACATACTCAAAATTGAGAAAATTTTCTTGGATTGTTGTATTACTTTATGAAAATTATCCATAAATCATTTTTGACATATATGAATAAACTTCATGTCAATCCAATACAAGATGCACCTGATATGACTCAAAGTGTGTTTTTTAAATTTAAAAGTAGAATTTTAGTTCACAACAACCATTAATCAATAAAAACTAATAAAAACACTCATATTTTATCTATACTTTAGAAAAACGATCCATAATTAATTTGTGATGTGTAGAAATCTATAGCGTCTCACCCCAAGAGACACTTAGTGGTGCCTCAAGATGGTCAACCACAAGACCTCAAACAAGTCTCCTCATATGATAAAGGCTACTGAATAGCAGTGAGGGCCTAGGGTTTCTCTATGGAGAGACTATGACCTCATAGATCCAAGTAGAGCGTAATAGTACATAATAAATTAGAAACAATGGAAGAAATAAAAAAAACCACACAACTATGGGAATATAATAATAACCCATGCAATATAAATGATTGGATAAATTTGATCAAAAATAAATGATATAAAAGATAATGGTCATGATGTCATGTAGCTATGAAAAAATGAGGGAACTAGGATAGAGGGGATAAAATTTTATACCTCATTCTGTACAAAAATACAAAATGATAAAAGATGATACTACTAGAATATTGATCATAGGCTTGAACCTCTACTCCCGTACTCTATCCTAAAACTAAAATCAAGCATCTGAAGCTAGGATATTCCCTTATCCATACCTAAAATCATGAATTATTCTTAGGTACCAAAGGTTGCCTAATATGGGTGTGAGATATACTAAGTAGGCCACCACTAATGGTGTCTAGATCAATACAATTTATGAAATATAAATTGAGTAGTGTTCCCATAATACTAAATTTAAGGCCATAAATAAATAAAACATAATGACCTAAGTTACACATGGATACTTGACCAACCCTACCAACTTCTTCCTATGATGGATGTCTCCAGGCCATGGGAACATGCACAAAAGTGAAATAGTGTGTACTTGGGTCATCTTAAATTAATAACCAAGTGTTGGACGACCCAATATTTTTATTAATCTTGAAGGATGCATCCCTATAATAGAAGTTGAGCATTATCATAAATTAATAATAGGGCTTCACTTCTATACCAAGCAAGGAGACCATCAAAACCATTATAGAATCCTAATCCCATCGAAGGTGCTCTATAAAAGAATCCAAAGGGTTACTGAAGGAGGTTCTGAAATATCCAATACCACAAATCCCATCCAAGGAGACCCATAAAAGGAACCCCTTGAATCACTCTCAGAATGCTATAAGAATAACCTTTGACTCTATCCCAGGTATCTCACATAAGGGACATAATATCACATGAGGCATGATATAACCATATTTCCAATGAGCCTATACATGATTCCTCCCATAGGGAAACAATGACCCTCATGAGTAAAAATAATCTTATTGGAATCCCATAAATGAAAATCCAAGTGTCTCTCCTAACACTTCCAAAAATTTCCATCTGAATCACGATGATTCCATCCATGAAATCATTAAATTGGGACCTGTGTTCACTCACAACTCCTAATTATGTAAGGTTTAACAATTAAGATTCACATATCATCAAAAATAAATTGTAATACCAAAATTCTAAACAAGATAATGAGTTAATTTCATTCAAGGAAAATGATTGTGGCATAAGGTAATAAACACAAGGCATGGGGAAACAGGCCTAAAGCACAAGGCACATGGTTGGGGAATAAGTATCATACATAAGGAAATAAGGAATAAAGTGTAAAGAATCAGACTCTAGGGCCTAACACATGAATTACCATTCATCTTAATTAAATTCATTAATTTTACGGAATTAATTTCAAGTGAAGCTTTACTCAAAAGATGTTTATACAATTTGAGGTAAAGGGAATTAATACAATAAGGGAAAAGCATACCCATTTGGTTGAAATAAGTCAAGGTGATCAAGCATGGGTTGATTCCATGATCAATAGGGTCTTAACAAGAATTTCAAGGTAGTAAATTTACACTATTTAAAAATTTATAGGCATTTCTAGAAGGGTATGGTGCATGGAAAACTGACGCACCATATAGAAAGTGATGAAACTAAGGGAAATAAACTAGACTACCTAAATTAGTTTCATAGTAGAAAACTCATCCATTTTTATCCCTTGAATGAAGCTAAAATGAGATATATCATATGAATCAACAAATACCATAAAAATGGGGAAAACGAGGTCACACCAAAATAATGTAATATAGAACAATAAAAACTATAAAAGGAATGATGAGGATTGTAAAGCTTACCAATAGGAGTAAAATTTATCTTGTAGTGAAGGAATCAGAGTTAATATGAGGGAGAAACCAAAATCCCTAAAGGAGAAGTGGAGAGGATCATGGGCATGTGGTCCACTGAAAATTGGAGGAAGGAGAATGAAATTTGGGTTAAAAAAAATTTCATGCTAAAAATGGTCATTTACCCTTCATTTACCTGTCCACATAGTTTTTTCACATGGTTTGCCAAACCATGCACCTGGTTCTATTTAAGGGGGTCTTGCGTGGGCTAACCACATGGTTTGGATAACCATGTGCCAGCCATACTGATACCACTATCCAAGTTTTTTGAAATTTTTATGGGTATATGAATATCCTTGCATGGTTAAAGACAAACCATGCTTCTCACCCTTTACATTAGGTAGCCTGCACAATTGAGTTGCATTGTGAGCACTAACCGTGTGCTAATAATGCAGCTCAGAATGTCATTCAATTTTTCAGAACTCTGGGCTTTGAATGATCCATGGATTCTTTTAAATAACTCCTTATCCATTACAGCCCATGATTATCCTAAACATATATGTTTTAAATAATAAAACAATGATCCATACCTCTTTGAAATGTCTGGACATTACAACCTCCCCTCCTTAAAACAAAATTTCCCTGAGTTTCCCTTTTGAGGGTGAAAGAACATCACCTGAGAAATGTTCTAGACACTATACACATACATCATCTTACTTATGCTACGTCTCATCCTATACAGATCCATTCTTCCATAGAACCTAAACAAGTGGAACTGAACTACCTCGGAGATCCTTCATGCTCTAATCAATGATACATATTAGATGCTCCTTAAATGACACATCCATATTTAGCTCAACATATTTGGGGTAAAATAAATTAGATAAACCATCATGATAATGTTGAAGATATGATTCATGGAAGAATTCATGCATGGTATGGTACCTATCAGGTAACAAAAACTGATATGATACCAACCTGACTCTCTCCACTATCTTGAAAGACCCGATGTATCAAGGCTATAACTTTCACTGTCTTTGAATACATATACGAACTAATCTAGTCGATACTCAAAAAAAGACCCAATATCACACATAGAACTCCAAAGGTCTACAATGATGATAGGTATAAGAATTATTCATTGACTTAGATGTATCCATACACATCTAAATTAGATGGACTTTCTCTGAAGCCTCCTGAACAAGATGATGAACCAATAACATTGCCACACCTGCCTCTAACCAGTACAGAGGTGAATAAAAGGGCCTACCATAAAGGTCCTCATAATAAGCCTTATGAAACATTTCCTAAAATATATTATTTTTGGAAAACTTCACAAGAGGTATATGCTTCTCCCATGAACCTCCCAAATCAAGGATACATTCTATGATCATGTCCTCTAACACCCGTATCATCTTCATAGAATTCTTATTGGTCTGAGGGTGATATACTGTACTCAAGAGAACCTATGAACTTAATTTATTATACAACCCCTACCTGAACCATGATGTAAATTAGAAATCTCTTTTAGATATGATAGAATGGGGAACACCATGAAGGTTCACTATCTCCCAAATGTAAAGCCAACTAAGTTAATCAACTAAGAAGGTCTCCCAGATCAGTAGGAAGTGTGAAACCACGATTAACCAATCGAACACCTCCTATAACGCATCACATCCTTGAGGGGATATTAGGATTATTGTAACTAAATCAATGGGTTTTTCATTCCATTTCCACTCAATAATAGATAGATGCTTTAAAATTCCACCAGGTCACTAGTGCAATGCCTTCACCTGAAAATAGGTGGAGTACTGAGTGAGAAAACATATAATCTGCCTCTTCATACCTGACCACCAAAACTGATGATGTATGTCTCTTTACATCTTGGTAATACCATGGTAAATTGACCAAATAGAGTCATGATATTCCCACATGGACTTCCTTATACCAGTAGGCACCCAAACACGCCCATAATAGAGTTGGGTCTCATTCTCCCCAACAAACCAACCAAAAGGTGGGTTGTCACCAGATAAACTCTCCCATAGGATGAGGTCATTAGGATATGAAAGCTATAACATCCATGACCAGTATACATGAGAGGTTTTCACTATAAGATCTATTAAAATAGGCTTCCCATTTTTTCCAAAACCTCTAGATGCATATTAGTAAAAAATATACATCAATTTCCTCCCACTAATCACCTCCTAGATTTCCTAGGAATGAGTCTTCCAACTTAGGGTGTCAACTATGAAATTTCCATTCACGAGACTATAAGTTATCTCAAAATCAAATGAATGTAGAAATTCAATCCACTTGTCCGACCTTAGATTCAATTCTCACTATACGGAGATGTATTTGATACTTTTTTTGATTTGTGTAAACAATGAACCACTATCCCAATAAGTAGTTACTCCAACAGGGTAAGTCATGAAGCACTAATACTATATTGAGGTCATGCATAGGGAAATTATTCTCAAGAGATATTAGTTGGTGGGACCCATACAATATAACCCAATCACCCTACATCAAAACTACCCCTAGTCTGATTCCTAATGAATCATAATAAATATTATATCCTTTTCCCAACTCTAGTAGAATAAAGATTGATGTTGAAGCTAGTATCCCTATCAAATCCTCAAAATTTATCTCACATGATTCAGACTCTAAGAATTTCACACCCTTCTTATTCAATACCATATGGAGTGATTCTAAGCCAGAGAAATCCTAGATGAATTTCCTGTAATATCCATCTATCCCCAATAATCCTCATATATCAAAAAAAATATTGGGATTATCATAGGAAAACATGATTATAACCTTTTCTTGGTCAATTGTATATGCCTACCTATGAAATTAAATGACCCAATAAGTGAACTTTGTTGATCCAAAAGTGGAATTTCATGAGCTTATCATATAGCTGATTCTCTCTCAGTGTATTCATCATGATATCAAGATAGTTGGTACGGTTATGTCTGGTGCAATAAAGAACTATGATTTATTCTATGAATACTACTATAAATGAATCTAAGGATGAGTGGAACACCCAATTCAATAGATCCATAAAGTCTACGGGTGTGTTTGTAAGGTTGAATGACTTACTTATACAAGTTCTACCTACAACAGAATACTATACGTGAAAAGTATAATTACCTCGTATGCACCTAAATATAGCCTGGCCTCAAATTGATCTAAGAGAAAATAGTCTCTCCTCAAAGTTGGTCAAATAGGTCATCTATACAAGGCAATGGATATAGGTTATTCACTATAAGTTTGTTTAATCATTGGTAATCCATGAAAAAATGGAGGTTACTATCTACATTCTTGGAGAATAGGACTGGTGATCCCCATGGTGATGTTCTGGGTTAGATAAAACCTTTTTACTCTAGGTCTTCCAACATCTTATTGAGTTCCTGATGTTCTATAGGTTCCATCCAATAAGGAGGAATGGATATTGGTGCTGCACCTTGAACTAGCTTGATAGTGCACTCAAACTCTCTTATAGGAGGTAAACCATAGAAATTGATTTAGAAGACAACCCTAAAATGATCCATAATTTAAGGGAGTTCCATGATCTTCATCCCATAAGAGCTTATAAAGTGACTCTCCATTTGGGCTATTACCTTACATAGCCCCTGACGCTTGGGTCCATCTTGAATTTCTTGGTTATCCTATTCACCCCCATGAATGTATATACATCCCTATAGTGATGTAAATGATACCCACTAATGATAGAAATCCACATGGTGATAATAAGGAACCAGACACTCCATATCGATAATTGAATCAAAGCTGGTCATCTCACAGATGATGAAATTTCACATGAAGTGATACCCATCTATCTCTAGGGGGAACTCCTTGCACTAGCATATATTCTCTAATTTGACCCCTAGCGGTGTATCAAATGTCATAAATCCACCAAATTAATCTATTTATAGGTAAAAACATTGTGTAACCATAAAAGATATAAAAGAGTGTGATGGAAATATATCAAAAGGGAAGAAACTAATGTAGAGTATACCATAATAAAACCTATAACCATTGAAGGTCTTGGAATCTACTCCTATGGTGTAGGATGAAATACAGAGATATGGCATGATCCATGCCCTTAAAATGCAATCGGACCAGCCTGGGTAGGTCTGCCCGGCTGATGCTGAACCTCTATGTTTTGAATACCTCGACCATGAACACCCTCTTGGATTGATCAGATAGTAGGGGACCAACTCCCAGCCTAATGTGGAGTCACTAGTCCTTTACTAGAAAGCACTATCAGTATAGATCCCCTCTCACCAGATGCTGGAGGAAAATATTGACAAAAGTGTTGAAGGTGGCCCATCCTACTGCAAGTTCAGAACTCGACCAGCTTTCTCATGTGATGAGGATTCTTATGGAATATCCTTTCATATTGGTGAAACACAACATATATATCGGTGCGTGTCATTTGGCTAGAACTTCCTCCCACATGAACCCTCAAAATGATGCTTCCTGCTACAAGAAGAACCATCACCCTACCTATGAACTGAACCACCTTGTATCACATTGCTATTTTCCCTCATGTTTTGTTCTATAATAAGGGCTTAGTTCACTACCACTAAAATGGTAGTCAACCAGAAGATGATCACTAGAGATAAAATAGAGTATGCAAGCCTGTCCTTAAATCATCTCACAATCATCCTCTTATCAATGGTCAGAGTCAGAGGAAAATGACAAAGCATAGTAAAGTGAGAAAAATACTCTAACACAAACATAACTCCCTACCTGATGTAACACCTCGAGCTTCCACGATACGCCTCTCTTTCAATAATGCAATAGCTTGCATTGTACGCAAGTTCGAGTTTTAACACACCGCAACTAATCAAAGTAGCCGTTATGAATAGTAATAACCACCTTTTAAATTTATAGAAATTTTATATTTCAAAATGGACTTCATTTTTGTATTCCTAATATTGAAATTAGCCTATGTTGAATTTTTTGTAATTTTCCGAGAACTTCCAAATTTTTATGAATAGTGAAAAATACTTAAAACAACTTTTTTAATCAAAATAATTTATAGTGATAAGTTATACTATTTAGTGGTTTTAAGGTATAATTAGAATATATTTTTACCATTTTATCCAATGGTGGTCATTAGAATTAATTTAACATTGAAATTGGACATAAACAATTGCCAATCTTTTGATATAAATTGTTTCTTAAAAACACGCTATTTGTCGTAACAGCGGGAATTAATTATAAAATTAATTAATGCAACTTATATGTTTGGAATTTTGTAAAATAGACATCATTTTTTAATTCGGAATATCAATTATAGCTTAGGGTGAAATTTTGGCCTTGTTCTGAAAAACTTCAATTTTTGATGAATAGTGAAACCACTAAGTGGTAGTTAAATAACTGATTTTTCGTTTAAATGAAATATTACCACTTCTGTGATTTTATTTTCAAAAATCCGACATACGTGGTTGTCATTAAGAAGTAAAATGTGGTTCAATGAGATTAAAATAATTTTTTGGTGAATAGTAACTTTTAAGTTCTTAATCGCGATTAGAGGTAATTAGTGTAGTTTAAGGTAAAAATAATGTTTTAATAATATAAGATGAGCTTGACACTTTTCCTACTCCTATTGTATGAGTCATGGCCGACCAAGACAACCCATGGGTCAACTTGGGGACCCCATGGAGCCACTTTGGTTGGAAAATGACATTAATATATATTTATTTAATGTTAAAATTAAATTGACACAAACATGAGTTGTTTTACTAAAACAGTTTTTAAGTGGGGTTACACAAGTCCAAATTTTGACTATAAATATTCATTAGAAATCTAAAAATATTTCCTACATCATAGTATTTTTTTATAATTTTTAGACATTAAATAAATTAAATTATTTATGACATCATTATGATGCAGCGATGACCTCATTATTTGACGATTTAAATAAAATGATAAGATAATGCAAAATCCAAGGCTTACACTTGTCCAAAGCCTATTGGATGAAGAGATTTAGAAACCTTATCACCTTAGCCTCGAATTATATAAGTGTGGGACCTTTAGAATCCGAAAAGCATTGTGAAATAATGTAACATTTCAATCTTTCCAAAAGTGCCCCTCCTCTCCACTTATAAAAGGCCCCCACCACTCCCACCTTATTCACACCTTCAAGCCATTTGGCTCGGCCAAAGTCTGCCCAAATACTCTCCCAACATCCCTATATTACTCATAGAAGCCTCACTTTGGGCAGAACTCTTCCCAAGGAAGCCTTTGGCTCAAATCAAAAAGAGTTACCCGATTTTGAGGTAATGTCTTCTCTAATGCTGTTTTGGTTTATTTTTCTTCTCCAACCCCCTAAACTCTTTTTATTCAATTCTTTTGTAACAAAACCAGTATCCTAAATATACTAGTATGTTGTTATAAGAAGGATTCGAGCTACACTTACACACACCTACATCTAATGGTTAAAGAACATACGGTTTCTGTGGATGGCGAATTTCTGCCTCACGAAACGATGATTGTTCAACACTCATATAACACCTTCAAAGGTGGCCATTAAGATGTCACTATTTTTATATATGATATATAATATGTTTATGTTTTACTTATGCTTCTGTATTTCTCATTTATGGCATACTTTATGATTTCCATTATGGGTAAAACGCGATAATTTCATTTTAGGAAGTGCGGACTACCGCCCCCTCAAAGTGATTTGAATCGTTAATGCCATATGTGGGATGTATAAAGGATGGAGTAAATGGTATTATACACTATATTATACTGGAATTATATTATACATTTATATCATTATTATTTCATTCCATTAAATATGAAATTGAAATGAAAGTAGCGTTCATGCGTACGTACGGCTTACCGTCTCCATGAACGGTGCATTTCATTTCTTACCTCTAAATGTTACGTAATATTATAAATGAATGTATATACTGTATATATATGATATATATGATATCTACATCATTAATATAATTCTGGATATAATGGATATTTCACCACATGAACAACTTATAATTATAAGAAGTTTATTGTTGACTGAAGTACCAAAGATCGACAAAACGACCGTTATTAACTTAAATAATTACATAATGTTCATAACATTGTAATAAGTGATATAAAAAGGATAATGAAATTGAAAATGGTTCTTAATAAGGTAGATATTAACTCTAGTTTATTATTCAGGAGGTTAAAGAACGGTTGAGTCAAGTCGGACACAAGGTAAGGGAACTTCTTAACCCAATTTCCATTCTTTGGGTTAATATCCTACTTTCAAATTATGTCATGATGTTATTACGTCCTATTTTGTATTTTTACTTTATTTATGTGTACCTATAGTGAATACACATAATAGATCTATTTTATTTTAAAAATGATCTTTTTAAGGACTTCGTCTCAATCTCCTTTCATTGAGGCATATTTGGTTTTATCCACAACTTTATTTTATACAGTGTATAAACCCCTTTGACTTTTACGTTTATTCAAAAGGAATCTTTTTATACAAAGCGTTTACTAAACTACAAAAGGGAATGTTTTTGTCGTACGTATGCGGCGACAACGACTTCTCCGCCGCCGTGACCACTATTTGAGTTTCGACTTCCTCTACAAGCCATACCCTTTTTTTTAATGAAAAATAAATACCATGTTATACTTTTCTTTTATTTTGGTATTGAAAATGGTTTTGAAAGCGTTTTAATTATATCAATGTGTTGTATTGATATCTTGTGATTTAAATGTGGAAATGTTATGTTTCCATTATGCATGTTTTATGTGATACGATTATGTTATGTTTAAACCTGTTCATATGAGGAATGTATTGGACTTAATAAGTGACGGGTGGAGCCCGATATAGCTCCTCGATGCATCGGTAGGTCTCATGAGACAACTAGACGTGGAATTGGCCGAGGCCCTTTCCCAATTTGATTTATGGTTTTGGCCGAGGCCTTAATCATTTTAGACGTCTTGGCCGAGGCCTTGACAAAATGTTTCAGAATGTCTGGCATTATACATTCCCTCATTATGAAAGTGGTTATTGATATTGTATGTGATTATTCGACTAGTAGAATATCCATGT
This sequence comes from Viscum album, assembly GCA_963277665.1. Lineage (NCBI taxonomy): Eukaryota > Viridiplantae > Streptophyta > Magnoliopsida > Santalales > Viscaceae > Viscum > Viscum album. The sequence continues at coordinate 1,681,363,301 of OY728133.1, forward strand.
GAAGAAGTAAATGGAATTATCTCATTTTACTTTTGCCATATTATGTTGAAGTTCAAGTTTAAAAGGCTTTTGTTTTAGTTATACATTGCCTTAAATGTTAATGTTTATTTATGAAAGCTTCCGCTATATTGTTAACCTTACTGAGCATCTAAGCTCACCCCTTTCAATGTTTTAATATTTTCCAGGATGTGAAGAAGTGTATTATGACTGAATTGCAAGAATAGTCAGAAGAGGATATGAGTGTGGACTATGAAGACTTTGTTATTGTAGTTTTTCACTTTATGATGTAATATAGCGTTCATGAATGTATCTAGTGTTTCCAAGGCTACTAAACTTATCGGTCTTTCGAGACATGATCTTTTGTGATCATGCCAATGTTACGAAGTAATGCAACGACTCTAGGTAGCTGGGGTCAGGGCGTTACAGTTGGTATCAGAGGCAGTTTAGTACTAACCTTGGAAGCTAGATTTAGATAAACTCTGATTAGAGCACATAGCCTAAAGATAGACTTTGAGGATTAGTATAGAAGAACTTCCTAGAATTTTGGTATTATAGAGATGTTATGAGTTTTCCGAGCAATACATCCCTGTCTGGATACGAGCAGGTAGAGGCGGCTATGGCACAGATGTACCTAGGGGTAAAAACCGAAAACACCGCTTTGAGCTAGACTCGAACGGGAACTGGTGCACGACAATGGGCCTTGCTGCACTCTTGGTTACGACACTCCCGGGGGATATGCTTAGGATAATTCTCATTTTATTTAAAAACCACTGTGAAGGGTTATGAGTACATACTTCCTCAAAGAAAACATTTTCTTTTTATGATTATGGATTATATCCATAAATAGTTCAATTTATGTAAAGTGTTTAACAAGTATGGAATTATGTATTTTGATTCATAAACTAACCTAGTTTATGCCGTTGTATAGAAATGACGCCCAGTAGAAGGAATGTGAACTCCATCAATACGTATGATCCAAAGAGTAAGAAGGATCATATCTTTCATGGTATTAAGCCAACATTTAGAAGGGAAATATTCTCCCATGTGTTATCAACATATGAAGAAATAGTATCATGTGTTAGTAAGATAAGTAGAGAATTCTCTGAGTCTTATGGATTTGAAGGGATGAAAGAGAAGAAAAGGATGGAAGAGAGAATGATGGATAAAGGGACGAGGGAAAAGAAGAATTTTCCAATATATGATAACTGTGGGAAGAAACACCTTGGAATTTGCCTGAAGGGAATGAGAGTTTGTTATAAGTGTGGAGAAAAAGGACACCGAGTGCGTGACTGCAAGGGTAAGAAAAAGGATTCAAATGTACAATGCTTCATCTGCAAGGAGTGGGGACACTACGCAAACCAATGTTCAAATCATCAGAGTATTCCCCAAATGATGTTATTGGATAATAATCAAGTTATGATACTACCACAGATGAGGAGGAATGATTAGAGTTCTTATGTTGTTATTAAAGAATTTTGTAATTTGAGTGTTGTATCAATGATGTACTTGTTATAATAATTATGGAGTATATAAGGATTGTATTGCAGTACTATTTCATCTAGGACTTGAGATTGTGTGGAACCAAGAAAAGTGACTCCATAGTAGGTTAAATTTTTGGAAAATATATGGTTGAGAGAAAGATAAACCATAATATGGTTCTGATACGGAGAAAGTGATTTTGGAATTAAGAGACCTTTTAGAGAAAGTCTGGACAGAGGTGTTTTGGATAACTATAAAGGTTTGAGTGGATTAAGTTGATCTTTGGATAGTATTGTTTAAGGTTAAAACATTTATGAAGATTATTTTTGGAATAGTATAGTACTATATTTTTAGGAAAAAGGACAACCTGTAGGGTGGGGAATAACCCGTCGCGTCGGACAAAGCTGCAGGAATCGAACCCACAACCATAGTGAGACAGGCCTTTATTTCCTACCACTAGCCTACAGGAAGTCCCTGGTTATTACAAAATAGTTTTACTAATCTAAATAGTATGTGTTAACATTTTGAACCTTATACAATTAGGATAAATAGAATATTTTTGAGTTCTGTTACCATTTGGAGTAAAAGTTGGGTTTGTGGTAAAAATTTATTAATGAATGAAAGTATACATAACAAGTATGTATATTCCCTTAAGTTCTTAGTAAATCTCCTGAATAAATTCCTCAATATTATAAAAGGTAACTTAAAACAAAAATGTTGTCGGTTAACTTTTCCAACTGGGGATTCAATGATCGTTTAACCAATCACAAGTTTGTGATTTTCTTGTGGTTAAACTTTCTCCTAATCCTGTTTTCTATAACTCTCCATCAGACCTTGATGGTTTGTTTCTCCTCCATATCCATATTTTCATAGAATCCTAGAATGGGCGATATCGGGTGACCTTTGTACTTATCCTGCTTTCTTTTAATATTATATATTTATTAACCTTATTTCCGATGTGGGTTTTCCTCAAAGGTATTTTCTCTTTTCAACCTTTTTTTTTCAAAGAAAAATTTCAAATTGCGAGGACGCAATTTATTGAAGGAGGGGAGAATGTAACACCCCGAGCTTCCACGATACGCCTCTCTTTCAATAATGCAATAGCTTGCATTGTACGCAAGTTCGAGTTTTAACACACCACAACTAATCAAAGTAGCAGTTATGAATAGTAATAACCACCTTTTAAATTTATAGAAATTTTATATTTCAAAATGGACTTCATTTTTGTATTCCTAATATTGAAATTAGCCTATGTTGAATTTTTTGTAATTTTCCTAGAACTTCCAAATTTTTATGAATAGTGAAAAATACTTAAAACAACTTTTTAATCAAAATAATTTATAGTGATAAGTTATACTATTTAGTGGTTTTAAGGTATAATTAGAATATATTTTTACCATTTTATCCAATGGTGGTCATTAGAATTAATTTAACATTGAAATTGGACATAAACAATTGCCAATCTTTTGATATAAATTGTTTCTTAAAAACACGCTATTTGTCGTAACAGCGGGAATTAATTTTAAAATTAATTAATGCAACTTATATGTTTGGAATTTTTTAAAATAGACATCATTTTTGAATTCGGAATATCAATTATAGCTTAGGGTGAAATTTTGGCCTTGTTCTGAAAAACTTCAATTTTTGATGAATAGTGAAACCACTAAGTGGTAGTTAAATAACTGATTTTTCGTTTAAATGAAATATTACCACTTCTGTGATTTGATTTTCAAAAATCCGACATACATGGTTGTCATTAAGAAGTAAAATGTGGTTCAATGAGATTAAAATAATTTTTTGGTGAATAGTAACTTTTAAGTTCTTAATCGCGATTAGAGGTAATTAGTGTAGTTTAAGGTAAAAATAATGTTTTAATAATATAAGATGAGCTTGAAACTTTTCCTACTCCTATTGGATGAGTCATGGCCGACCAAGAAAACCCATGGGTCAACTTGGGGACCCCATGGAGCCACTTTGGTTGGAAAATGACATTAATATATATTTATTTAATGTTAAAATTAAATTGATACAAACATGAGTTGTTTTACTAAAACAGTTTTTAAGTGGGGTTACACAAGTCCAAATTTTGACTATAAATATTCATTAGAAATATAAAAAGCTTTCCTACATCATAGTATTTTTTTATAATTTTTATACATTAAATAAATTAAATTATTTATGACATCATTATGATGCAGCGATGACCTCATTATTTGACGATTTAAATAAAATGAGAAAATAATGCAAAATCCAAGTCTTACACTTTTCCAAAGCCTATTTGATGAAGAGATTTCGAAACCTTATCACCTTAGCCTCTAATTATATAAGTGTGTGACCTTTAGAATCCGAAAATCATTGTGAAATAATGTAACATTTCAATCTTTCCAAAAGTGCCCCTCCTCTCCACTTATAAAAGGCCCCCACCACTCCCACCTTATTCACACCTTCAAGCCATTTGGCTCGGCCAACCTCTGCCCAAATACTCTCCCAACATCCCTCTCTTACTCATAGAAGCCTCACTTTGGGCAGAACTCTTCCCAAGGAAGCCTTTGGCTCAAATCAAAAAGAGTTACCCGATTTTGAGGTAATGTCTTCTCTAATGTTGTTTTGGTTTATTTTTCTTCTCCAACCCCCTAAACTCTTTTTATTCAATTCTTTTGTAACAACACCAGTATCCTCAATATACTAGGATGTTGTTATAAGAAGTATTCGAGCTACACTTACACACACCTACATCTAATGGTTAAAGAACATACGGTTTCTGTGGATGGAGAATTTCTGCCTCACGAAACGATGATTGTTCAACACTCATATAACAGCTTCAAAGGTGGACATTAAGATGTCACTATTTTTATATATGATATATAATATGTTTATGTTTTACTTATGATTCTTTATTTCTCATTTATGGCATACTTTATGATTTCCATTATGGGTAAAACGCGATAATTTCATTTTAGGAAGTGCGGACTACCGCCCCCTCAAAGTGATTTGAATCGTTAATGCCATATGTGGGATGTATAAAGGATGGAGTAAATGGTATTATACACTATATTATACTGGAATTATATTATACATTTATATCATTATGATTTCATTCCATTAAATATGAAATTGAAATGAAAGTAGCGTTCATGCGTACGTACGGCTTACCGTCTCCATGAACGGTGCATTTCATTTCTTACCTCTAAATGTTACGTAATATTATAAATGAATGTATATACTGTATATATATGATATATATGATATATACATCATTAATATAATTCTGGATATAATGGATATTTCACCACATGAACAACTTATAATTATAAGAAGTTTATTGTTGACTCAAGTACCAAAGATCGACAAAACGACCGTTATTAACTTAAATAATTACATAATGTTCATAACATTGTAATAAGTGATATAAAAAGGATAATGAAATTGAAAATGGTTCTTAATAAGGTAGATATTAACTCTAGTTTATTATTCAGGAGGTTAAAGAACGGTTGAGTCAAGTCAGACACAAGGTAAGGGAACTTCTTAACCCAATTTCCATTCTTTGGGTTAATCTCCTACTTTCAAATTATGTCATGATGTTATTATGTCCTATTTTGTATTTTTACTTTCTTTATGTGTACCTATAGTGAATACACATAATAGATCTATTTTATTTTAAAAATGATCTTTTTAAGGACTTCGTCTCAATCTCCTTTCATTGAGGCATATTTGGTTTTATCCACAACTTTCTTTTATACAGTGTATAAACCCCTTTGACTTTTACGTTTATTCAAAAGGAATCTTTTTATAAAAAGTGTTTACTAAACGAAAAAAGGGAATGTTTCTGTCATACGTATGCGGCGACAACGACTTCTCCACCGCCGTGACCACTATTTGAGTTTCGGCTTCCTCTACAAGCCATACCTTTTTTTTAATGAAAAATAAATACCATGTTATACTTTTCTTTTATTTTGGTATTGAAAATGGTTTTGAAAGCATTTTAATTATATCAATTTGTTGTATTGATATCTTGTGATTGAAATGTGGAAATTTTATGTTTCCATTATGCATGTTTTATGTGATACGATTATGTTATGTTTAAACCTGTTCATATGAGGAATGTATTGGACTTAATAAGTGACGGGTGGAGCCCGCTATAGCTCCTCGATGCATCGGTAGGTCTCATGAGACAACTAGACGTGGAATTGGCCGAGGCCCCTTCCCAATTTGATTTATGGTTTTGGCCGAGGCCTTAATCATTTTATACATCTTGGCCGAGGCCTTGACAAAATGTTTCAGAATGTCTGGCATTATACATTCCCTCATTATGAAAGTGGTTATTGATATTGTATGTGATTATTCGACTAGTAGAATATCCATGTGAAGAAGTAAATGGCATTATCTCATTTTACTTTTGCCATATTATGTTGAAGTTCAAGTTTAAAAGGCTTTTGTTTTAGTTATACATTGCCTTAAATGTTAATGTTTATTTATGAAAGCTTCCGCTATATTGTTAACCTTACTGAGCATCTGAGCTCACCCCTTTCAATGTTTTAATATTTTCCAGGATGTGAAGAAGTGTATTATGACTGACTTGCAAGAATAGTCAGAAGAGGATATGAGTGTGGACTATGAAGACTTTGTTATTGTAGTTTTTCACTTTATGATGTAATGTAGCGTTCATGAATGTATCTAGTGTTTTCAAGGCTACTAAACTAATCAGTCTTTCGAGACATGATCTTTTGTGATCATGCCAATTTTACGAAGTAATGCACCGACTCTGGGTAGCTGGGGTCGGGGCGTTACACCTGATATGGGTAAAATCCCTATCATAGTCCTCTCTCAACATATATGTAAAGAAGTGATCATAGAAGGTTTCCTGGAAGTTTTCCCTGATAATATCTTTATGACGATCAGCCTAATAAATAACATCCCATGAACGCTTGGTGGAGTCATGTAGCATGTAGGTATTGAGCTTCACGATATGCTCTAGAGGTGTCTTGAGATGGTCAATGATCGTTACCATGGCCTCTAACCATGAATAAGTAGCCTGAGGTCTGCTATCCCATGAGAATGTGGGAGGATTATATTGTTAGAACTCATATGTCAGATCTTCCATAAAAGAGGAATGTCGGGGAGCACCCTATACTGACTGCATGAAATGAAATAAGTTTTCAAATAACTGATAATCAACGCCCAGTGGAAAATCAACAGGAGGTGCCTTAGGTGGCACTAAAAGAGGTACTTTGGGTATCTTAAGGCCCAACACCTTAATAGTATATTCATCTCTACTTTTCTAGTGTATGACATGAGGATGTTGAAGTGAAATCACTCTATAATTTCCAACCACACTTCTTAGTTAAGATTTTAAAGAAGATAATAAAATAAATGAAGGAATGAACATGAATAAATCCTTCCTATATTCTAGTTACACCACTCTGCCTACTCCTAAATCTTGGTCTAGGTGGTAAGAAAGAGTCATAAATGGATAATAGGAGACATAACCTACTTTCCACTACTATGGTTGGGTCATGGTCAAGGTATCATATAACTCAGTATAGGTTCCGGTATATAGAGTGAAAAATGTATGGTATAAAGGAAAACACCTTTTAATTTTCATTTAGATGCCCCATTTAACGATAACCAATTTAATTTAAAACATTAATTTATTAAAAACTATGCTTATTTATTTGGATACAAATATCTCAATCTAGTTAATTGCATCACCAATTTTAAATTTATAATAGCCCATACTCTTTATAAACTGAAACTAACACTTCAAGTAACTATGATTTGACATTTACATCTAGTAACAGAATGTAACATGTCATGCATAGTGATTTGGTTTATTTTACTACTATTATTAATTTATAGAATTGATTTTTTCTCCAATTTTCATTAGCATCTATCAATATTAACAGCTAATATCTCACCAATTGAACTAATGTATCATGGTTCAATCATGGAATAACTTTTTAATTAAGGTTTCATCATCATACTATGATGTAAAAAACTATTTACACTAATTCAGGAACTTTAATTAATTTGGGAATATCATTCTTGTAAGAAACACTAGCACATTTTAAGGAATAACAAATAATACACAACAACAAGACCATGAAATACATGTAATGAAAAAAAAAATGTAGATATGGCATGGAATAGTTCTTGACATTTAAGTAATATGGTACCTAGTATGATGCATGAATTTATACACCACCATATAATAGATCCATGGTAAAATAAATCCCATCATAAAAATATCAATAATCATAACAACAAAAAATAAATACACCACCCAATGGTGAAATCCATGAAATTCTAACTAGTGCAACCAAAAATAGAAATAAACCATCCCAGGTAATTTTGGTTTCCCCTGTATGTGGGTTAGATACTCCTAGAAATGGTATCATCACCAAATTACATTATTCCTAGTCTATAATATAATACCCAAACAATAAGACAAAAGGAAAAAAAGAATGCTCTTATACCACTATATAGCATCTCACCCTGGGAGCCACTTAGCAGTGCCCCGAGACGGTTGACCATGATACCTCATGGGTGCCTTCCCATATTCCAGAGGCTTACAACAAGCAGTGAGGGACTAGGGGGAAAGACTATACCACCATATATTATAGTGTAGTACAATGATATATAATAAATAAGAAATAGTGGAAGCAGTAATAACAATCATACAACAGTGGAAGGATAATAGTAACACATGTAATATAAATGATAGGATAAAGATGATCATAAATAATAGATACAAAATATGATTATCATGATCTCATGTATGTATAAAAAAGAGTTAAATAATATATAGTGGATACAACCTTATACAACATTCTATACAAAAATAAAAAAAGGCCAAAAGCTGCTACCACTAGAATCTCGAGCATAGGCTCAGTTCTCCACTTTCGTACTCTATCCTAATGTTTTAAATCAGGCATTATAATTCCAAAACTTCCCTTTATTGATACCTAAAATCATGAAGTGTTCTTGGGTTACAAAGCTAGCCCAAATAGGGTGTGAGATATACTAAGTAGTCCAATCCAATGGTGTCTAGATCAATATAGTCTGTGAAATATAAAATGAGTAGTTTTTCTATAATAGTAAGTGAAAGTCAATAAATAAATAAAACATGATAGCCTTTGTTCAACGTAGATACCCTTAAACCACTACCTTTTTTTGACATAATTTGGATTTCACTAAACCAAGGGATCCTATACAAAAGTGATAGGGTGTGTACTAGGTCCATCAAAAATTAAGCATCAAGGATGGACCAAACCCAAGATTGTTATTTGGATTGAAGCATGCATCCCTATAAAAATAGTAAAAAATTATCATAATTTAATAATAGGTAATCACATGTAAACCAAGTAATGAAGTAATCAAAACCAGTATGGAATCCTGAGCTGATCCAAGATAGTCCATAAAGGAATCCCACGGGTCCCTACAAGAGCTCCTAAAATATCCAATACTATAGAGCCCATAAATAGTGACCCATAAAATGAATCCCTCATGTCTCTCTTTACATGGTGCAAGAATAACCTCTAAGGCCATCCTAGGTATCTCACGTAGGGGACTGAGTGTCACTCGAGGAATGGTGTATCCATCTTACCAATGAGCCCATCCACAATACATCCCCTAGGGCATCAGTGTTACTCATTGGTATAGATAATCCATCCAAGGAAATCCAAGTTTTTCTCCTGACACATCTAATAATTTCCATCCGAAGCATGGTGAGTCTATCCACGACGTCCTTAAATCGGGACCTGAGTTCGCTCTTAGTCCTATGCATGTAAGTCTTAGAAATCACAATTCACATATCATCAATAAGAAATGGTAATACCAACATACTAAAAAAATATAACCTATTCATTTCAATAAAGTGGAATGACTATGGTATAAGAAAACAAGCAAAATGTATGAACCAAAAATAATAAAGCATAGGCACTTGGTTTGGGGTATAAGAATTAATCACATGTCAATGAGGCGTAAAGCATAAAATATTGTGATTAAGGGCCTAAAACAAGGACTACCATTCATATTAATGTAATCCATTAATTTAAGGCATCCATTTCAAGTAAAATACTCCTCATGAGGTGTTTAAACAACTTTAGGTAATGGTGATTGAGACTCTAAGGAAAAACCACACCCATTTGGGTGGTATAAGTTAAGGCGATCAACCAGGGATTGATTTTCCACTCACTAGGGTTGTAATAGGCATAGTAAGGCAATAAATTTAATTTATTTAACAATTTAGAGGAATCCAAAGAAGGTTCCATCACATTTTATAACGAAAAACCATATAGAAAGAGATTAATCTTAGGGAAAGCTCTTAGAACACCTACCTTAGGTTCGTAGAATACCACTCATCAATTTTCATCCCTTGAATCAAACTAAAATGAGAGATATCATAGGAAATTCTAAATTATCTAAAAATGGGGAAAATGATGTCATAGTAAAATTGTGAAACAGAGAAGAAAAGAAACTATAAAAATAAAGGATGAGGACTGTAAATCTTACTAATAACATTCTAACACATCTAACGGTGAAGGAATTAGAGATTGTATGAGGGGGTAATCAAAATACCTAAAGGAGAATAAGAGAGGAGCTTAGGCATGTAGTCGAGTAGAAATGGGAGGGATGGGAATGAAGTTTGGGTCAAAAACATTTTAGGTAAACAATGGCCATTAACCATTTATTTAATGGGCTGAATAATATTCCTGCACCGCTGAACAAACGGTGTACCAACCATGGAATAAATTCTACTTAAGTGGGACCCCACATGGACTAGGAAAATTGTTTAGATAACTGTGTGCTAGCTGTGAGAATGAAACATACCAAGTGGCATGATATTTAGTCATGGGAATGTGGTCCTCCTTGAATGGTTTCAGGAAAATCATATAGATCACTCCATACACGAGGTAGCCTGCACGGTGAGAACTAACTGTATGATAATCATGTGACTCATCCCTTCTTCCCATTTTTTATAACTTCAGGCTATGAACAAGTACCAGATGTTCCTGAAACATTTATTATATGATATATCACATTATTAGCAAAAAGTTTAGGTTTTAATTAATAACAAAAGAATTAATAACTCTATAAAATTCTAGGACCTAAAAAGCTTCCCTTATTAAAACAACTTGTCCCCAAGTTGTCCTTTTCAGGGTGGAAGAATACCTTCTAAGAAAAGTTCCCACCACTGCACATGTACATCAGCTTCCCACTCCCTGGTCTCATCTTGTACAAGGCCATGTTTCCATAGATACTTGACTAGTGGAATTTTCCTACCTTGGAGACCCTTCATGCTCCGATCAATGATACGTATTGGATTCCATGAAAAGGATAGATCCATCTCTAAAACAATATCCTTGGGGTAAAAAAATGAGATGGTCCGACATGATAATGATGAAGTTGTGATACATGGAAGAAAAAAATGCATGACATAACACCTCTGAGGCAACTACAACCGAGTGGCTACTATCCCGAAACTCTCTAAAATATTTAAATTCCTTCCATATCGAGGTGTTAACTTTCTCTATATCCAAATTCATCTATGACCCAATCTATGAAATACTCTAGAAAGACACCATGTCCCACCTCAAAATCTATAGGTCTACGAAGATGTTTGGTATAAGAATTTTACCTGATATGAGTTGTATCAATACACTTTTGAATCATCTGGACATTCTTAGATGTCTCTTAGATGAGATGAGGACCCAGTAGTGCTGCACCACCCACCTCTAACCAGTAGAGAGTTAAATGAAATGGATTACTGTAAAGGGCCTCATATAGATCCATATGAATCATTTCATGTAATATATTATTGTATGAAGACCCCATAATAGGTATATACTTCTCCCATGAACCTACCAAATCAAGGATATATGCCCAAATTATGTCCTCTAACACCCATATCATCCGATCAGACTGACCGTCCGTTGGAGGGTGATATATTGTGCTCAAGAGAACCTATGAACCTAGTGTCTTCTACAACCCTATCTTTAACCTGATTTAAACCAGAAATCTCAGTATGGTATGATATAAAAAAGAACACCATGATGGCCCACTATATATCGAATGTAAATCCTCCCAAGTTCATCAACTGAGAAGGTCACCTAGATCGGTATGGAGTGTGAAACCTTGGTCAACATGTCGATGACCACCCATACCACATCAATTCCATAAGGGGGTATAAAAAATACCATCATAAAATTCCATGGGGACTTCCTTCCATTTCTACTCAAGAATGGATAGAGGTTGTAAAATTTCAGTAGGTCGCTGGTGATCTGCGTTCAAATGCTAAAAGCTAGAGAACTAAGTGACAAAAACTACAATTCACCTATTTACACAAGGCCACCAATAATCTTGGAATATATCTCGGTGCATATTGGTAAGCCCAGGGTTAAATCTCTAAAAAAAGGGATGAGATTCATGCATCAACTCTTCTCATATATTTGTAGACACACAAACATGCCCATGACAGATTATGGTCTCATTCACAATAATAAACCAACTAGAAGGTAGTTTGTCACCAAAGATACTCTCCATCAAGATGAATCCCTCATGATCTTATAGATATATCATCCTCACCCACTTCAAAATAGATGATGTCACTGTAAGAACTGCTAAAACAATCTTCATGTGCTATTCCTAAGCCTTTGGATGCATCTCTGACAACAAATCCATCAACTGAAACTAACCACTGGCCTCTTAGATGGCCCATGTCTTAGTATTCTAGACCAAGGTTCCATCAATGAAATTTCCCTTCTTGGGTGTATAATAAAGCTCAAAATTGAATGAATGTAGGTATTAAATTGACCTACACTCCCGTAGATTCAAAACTTTCCATGTGAAGATGTATTTGAGAATTTTATGATCCATGTAAAAAATGAACCACTCACCCAAAATGCAGTGCCATAAAAATTGTAAGGAATGAACCATGGTTGTTAACTAAAGGTCATGAATTGTGAAATTACGATCATACAGTCTCAACTAGTGGGACCCATACACTACAAATTGATCACCCCTCATAAGAACAACCATAGACCAATTCCTGATGCATCATAATAAACTGTATAGATTCTACCCAACTCTCTCCGAATTAGTTTTGAAATTGAATTCAATCTCCCTTTCAACTCCTTAAAAGTTGACTTGGAAGCTCCAAACCATATGAATTATACAACCTTCTTATTCAGTCCCATAAGAGGAACTGTTAAGTGTTATAAATCTCAGAATAATCACATATAATAACCAAATATACTTACATAATCTCTGTATATTTAACAAATTCTTGGGCTACTCCCAGGAAACCAAAACTATAACATTAATAGGTTTAATAGATATTACTACCTTTGAAATGATATGACCCAATAAGTGAATCTTACTAATCCAAAAATGGAATTTTCTATGTTTAACATATAGATGATGTTCTCTGAGTGTATCCTATACAATATCAAGATGGTTGTGCCTTTGTGAAAAAATAAACTAAGATTTCATCTATGAAGAGTACCACAAATATATCCATGTATGGGTGAAAAAACCAATTCATTAGATCCATAAGAACTATCATTGTGTTTCTAAGGCAAAAACTATAACCAGATACTCAAACAAGACATACCTACTCAGGAATGTTGTACATGGTATGTATGATTTCCACACATGCACTTGATCGTATCATAAACTCAAATAAATCTTATAGAAAATAGCCCCTTATTAGAGATGGTCAAAGAGGTTGTTTATAAGAGGAAGTGGATACCAGATCTTCACTATAAGCTGGTTTAATTAACCGCAATCCACGCGCAAATAGAGGGTACCATCATCCTTAGATAAAAGGACATGTGATCCCCATGGTGATGTGCTAGGTTAGATAAAACCTTTTTTCTCCCCATCTTCCAATAGCTTCTTGAGTTACTGAAGCTATATAGGTGCCATTTTATAAGGAGGAATGGAAAATGGAACCGCACATGTGCACTAGTTCAATAGTGAGCTTGTCATCTCTCACTTGAGGTAAACTAAAAAATAATTAGGGCATACATCCCTATAATGATCTATAATAGGAGGGAATTATAGGAGCTTGATTCCATGATCAATCTTAAATATACTTTCCATTTAGGTTGTTACCTTACCTAACCCCTAATGCTCAGGTCTAGTTAAACTCACCTAGATATCCCATTTCCCTGCTTGAATGTATGTACTGCCCTTAGGTGATGTAAATGAAACCTGCCAATGATAGCAATCCACCTGGGCATGATACGACACTATAAAATCCACGATGAGAATGACATTGATGCTGGTCATCTCAAGGATGAAGAAATTAAATAAGAAACGATACCCTCCTATCTCCAGGGGCACTTCATACATTGTTGTATATTATAAAATCTGAACCCTAGAGGTGTATCATGATTCATAAAACCACTAAATTACTCTTTTTTTATGCCCAAAATTTCTATAACCACAACAGATATATAAGTGTAAAATGAAACTATATCAAAAAGGGAAGAAAATAAAGTAAAGGTTACTATAATAGTGCCTCTAACCGTAGAAGTTCCTGAACTCCTCTCCTTAGGTCTAAGATGCATTTCATAGATATGACATGATCCGTGGCCCTGAGATGCAACTTGAATAAACTAGGTAGGCCCACTCTACTGTCGCTGAACCTATTAGGTCTAACTACCTTAACCACGACCACCTCCTTGGCTTTATCGGTTGTTTAAAGAGCAACTCCTAGCCCAACGTGGAGTCCCTAATCCTATACCTAAAATATCTATCGATAAAGATCCCCTCTCACCTAACGTTGGAGGAGAAGATCGATCAAAGCTCTGAAGGTGACCCATTATGCTACAAGCTCGACACTTAATCGGTCTCCTTATGCACTTAGGCTTCTTATGGTCTGGCCTACCACACTAGATTAAAGACCATGTCCATAGGCTATGACCCTAATCTTTAGAACCACAATCATGCTTTTCTTCTATGGTTGTAGCCATTTTTTCTAGTAGTGTTAATAAAGATAAAAATAATAAAAAATATTTTCTACTCTCCCTACTTAAACTATGACACACATTATAGTGTTTTCATATCAATTTTATGAATCAATTTCTTAAAATTTATAAATTTTAATATATTTATCAATAAATCTGAATGTTTATTTAATATAAAATTTTTATAGATTTCATCTCCCTAATCTTTTAAATCTTGTGGATAAAAAATCACTTTTATGATATATCTTTTTTCCTTATAACATTTTATTTATCCTTAATTTAATTAATCTATAGAAGCTACACTATCCATATGTAAAGTATTGAGAATATTATCTATAATTAATGAAAACGTCAAATATGATGAAAAACCAATATCAACCAAACATATTCTCAACTTAAATAATAAATTGAAATCAACTAAAAATGATTTAAGGATTTTTTCAGAAATTATTTTTCTTATATAATACCATGAAATTAGAATTTATCCATATTTAATTAAATATCTCATTTTATAACTACAATAAACCCTAATATAATATTCCAGATACAATATATACTTTTGTAAACAGACATAAGATATAAGTGATTAAATCACCAATGAATGATTAGTTTATTAGTCTTGAATCACTATATAAATACATGATTCCCATTTTACATTGGAAATAAAATAAAAAACATAGTAAACGAAAGTATTTTTCATCCTTGAAGTTCATTTAATGATTCCTTCTTCATAACCTGGGGAAAGGAAAAAAACAAGGGAGAGATCAAATTGTCATTAAGGGTTTCACACTATAGAAGCTATCATGAGTAAATAAGGCATAATCAATATTGAATGGTAGATAACTAAAAGTATATGAAATTTAATCAATAGATTGAGCACAAAATGAATCCATTTATAATATAATTATTATGATATAATAGATTGTAATAACTAAATTAATAATGAGGGAAATGAAAAATTCTTGGCATCTTGATCAAGGCCTTGTACCAAGTCACTTTTAAATATTGTTAGGTATACACCAAAATCCATTTAATAATGCTAGCCAATTAGTTTGTCTCATGAAACATATCGATGCATCGATGAGCTATCTATAACCAATCCCTAGATATAAATGCATGTCTAATGAATTCATCATATATTTAATGATTAATTTAATTTATAAAACATTCCTTATCAACAAATATCTATATTGAGTAATGAATAAAAAATATACAGATTACCCTAGTCAATCAAATAACATTCATAATAATATTTCCTCAACAAACACCATATATAGAATTGGGTTATGATTGTATAAATAAGAATATCCATGATATAAAAAATATGTATAGGGAATATAAATGTAATTTCTAATGAAAGAGGATCATAAGAAAATGAATGTTTCAATTGAAAGTTAATTTACAAAAAAATTATTAAGAGGTAAAAATGAACATTTAATCATTAGAAATATAGTTTTTTATAATAAAATAAAGTCTTTTTTTAGAATAAAATAAAATGGAAGTGAAACATTTAAATAAGTTTTCATTAAGGATTTTTATTTCTATAACCCTGGGAAACTTTTAGAAGAATCTAAATAAAATAAATTAGATATAACAATGGGAAAACCCGTTAGCTTCATATACGTTAAAAAGAAACATCCCTTTTGAATTTTTTAAAATAATGAAAAAATGAACCATACATAGATCATTGTAAATATTCCTTTAAATCCTTGAAAAGAAAGTCAAAGATGGCATATTATTTCCTTAAAAAATTATTTAATTAAATATAAAGGACTTTTTGTAAATTAATTTTAAAAAATATGGATATAGAAGAAAAGATTACTTATTAAGAAGATAAATAAGATCAATTCTTTTAAAAAACTATTTTCCCGATTCAAGTTAAAATAAGAGAAAAGGACTAAATAAAACATGGAAACTACTTAAATATTTATATTATAAGAATATATAATTGGTTTATGAATGATAGATTATAAAATTCCATCAATGAAAATTTAATCAACCCCAAAAATGTGATTGTAAAAATAAATTCATACCTCTTTGGAAACTTTTGAATTATAACCCCTTGTTCGAGTAAACTTGATTTAAATATTTAAATACAATAAATAAATATATATTCATGTTAAATATATCAAAGGGGAGTATATAAACTATTTAAAAGTAAATAGGTTTATAATACAAAATATATCTCAATGGAGTACACAATGAGATGAAAACTCTTTACCTCACGTTTCCACCCATTTAAACATGATTTAACCTCATGTATAATAAATTTAAAACAGTTTTTAATTCATTAGATAACTATATTCATATTTATCTTAATTGATATATATTTCCATTACCCATTCAATACTAATTCTTGGTAAATTTAATTGTTGGGTGTTAACAGTATAGTCTGTTCATGCATGTTTCATCACAAAAGTTACATTTCATGTGAAGAGGTTTTAATTAAATATTCTATATAATTATATTAATGTTATAAATATAATAAATATTCATTATATTAATTTTTAGAACCATAAATTTATTTTGGTATGGAAAAATGAATCACATTGCTTCGTG
Organism: Viscum album; assembly: GCA_963277665.1. NCBI lineage: Eukaryota > Viridiplantae > Streptophyta > Magnoliopsida > Santalales > Viscaceae > Viscum > Viscum album. The sequence goes on from OY728133.1 coordinate 1,681,380,310, forward strand.
AAGGTAGTAGTCCACACACATGCACGAAAGACTTTATCATTTTCCAACAGATATGTTAGAAAAAGATAAGTATTATTTTTTCATATAATAATGATAATTATATCATAATTATAATTTTATTTCTTGAAATTCACCTATTAATACCATCCATGTGAGTTGGTGATGAAAATTGAATCACATAGACTTGTGAGGCGGTAAATGATTTTTTTGCACGAGCGATGTTTATATTTTCCATTAAATGGATGAGTATACAAAAAAGGGTAATATCATAGAAATAATAAAAATAAAGTAATATAATGATATTTTTTTATTATATTAGTTTTTTAAAGTACAATTTATTGGTGTAAGAATGACAAATGAACATAGTTGGCTAAGATGATTACATTTTCTTTACAAAATCTCCCATTGATCTTCACTTAAGGACCCTAGGGTTGGAATTTTGAGAATACCAACACCTAAAAAATGTATATAAAGATTTTTTGGAGATATTTTTAGGGTTTTATTGAGATATGTTTTTCAAGGTGGTGTGAAGAATAAAGGATATGGGGTTTCCTTTTATAATGAAAGGGAACACTTGGAATTGCATAAAAGATTTAAATATAATAAATTATTTTTCAAGTGAAAGTGGAAACAAGTGGGAAATAATTTCAAAGATAATATAGGTTATGGTCTAAATCCCTTCAACCAATAATATTTTTATTGATTTATGTGTAATTTTAAGCCTTATATTTTGGTTTAGCCTCTTCATTAACCAATTTTAGCATTAACCATAGTCATAATTTTTTCATTCCTAGAGGTTTTTAAATTTACATATATGGTAAAAATGTATCACAAACGATAAGAAGGATGGAATTTTAGACCATATCCCATACATATTGTAATATTTAATTATTTTTATGAATTTTAATCATTTCATAAAATATTATAAAATGTAAAATATCATTAATGTCATTTTAAGAACTGTTCACATGTTTTTGACTTTAAAGACATCAATAAAAGAATAGAATTATTATATAAGAAATTAAAACTAAAGTATATATTATTATTTAACATAAATTTATTTTAAACCCATATTTTATCTAAATAATATTACTTTTGGGGTTTTTAAATTCATTTACTTTTATTTTTCTACTGCTAGAACAATCACTATGTTTGCATTGTGCAAGCATTTAAGGTAATTATACCATCACTAAAAATTAAAAATAAATTACCATTATAAAAATAGATAAATTATATTGAAAATAAACTTATATATTTATCCATAACAGCTTATTATCCCTATTTTAACATATAATAGAAATTAGAATAAAGGGAGTGGTATTTTGGAATTTTTATTTACATAAAATAATACAAAGGTATTCAAAAATAAAAATGAAACCAAGATAAAATATTTTTGAATATATAAATATTTTGGTAAAATTAAAATAATACAATGAAAAATATTAATGTGTATGGGTGATTTTTAATCCTTATTCTATAGTTTGAAGCTTTTTTATACTATTTTACCATCTACTAAGGTGATAAATGTTACCATAGTTACCATTTACAATACCTAAAAAAGGGAACTATTTTACAAATATGAACCTATTTATTATAAATATGAAATCAATTTTTTCAAATTCAATTTCTATAAGGTGTAGAAATTAATTTAAAAATAAACCTTCAAAACATGACACAAATGATTTTCCATAAAAAATGCATTTTTGAGTATAAAAATGTTTTTATACCAAAATTACGCACAATTTGGATTAAAATAACATTAGTTTGATTATTTTTAATTAAAATTAATTAATAATATTTTAAAACAAATTAAAATAAAAATATAATTCGTAAATAATTTAAAAGAAAAGATAGTTTTTTATAAAATCGTTATTTTTCAATATTCACTGAAAAGTCAAACTTTTTAGAAAAATCCAAAAATTTCACCCTAATATAATTTTGAAATGATGATTTAAAAAATTAGTTCATTTTTATAAAATAAAATTTTAAAATGGAAGAAATTAATTATAATATTTTCTCTAAAAAATTAATAAAAACCATTTATGAAATAAAATATTTTTAAAGCATAAAATGAATTTACTAAAAATTGAGTGCTTATTTACTAAGAGGTAATAATTTTTTTATTAAGTATAAACTATATTTATATTTAATAATTTTTTTACATGTATTCATATCTGCTCGTTCAAACTTTAGGTTATAATGATAATATTTAAATAATATTATTTCATGGTTTGTTTAAGCACAGTGTTGCATGTTTTACATGTTATCGAATGTAGTGTTATTTTTAAAAGAAAATATAAACTAAAATACCAGGGTATTATATTATTCTCTCTTTATAAAAATTTTTTAATCACAAATTTAATTCATTTTTTCTATAAAACTGAATACATCATAGTAATAAAAATCATATATATATATTCTATTACAAACATTAATTTCTGGGTTCTGAATTGGAACCATATTATACATGAATCGTTATAGGACTAATACTTTCAAATGAGTTTTTGAAAATGTAACTTGGTAGTTGATTATTACTTTGCACATAAGAATTGATATATTTATCTTTAGTTTTATTGAGTTTTAGAAATTTATTTACCATTGGTTCTTTGATTCGGTTCCATTTGATTGGCTGTGATTTTGGTTTTTTTGGGTTCCCAGTTTGACATCGTTGGTTCTTCTCCATTGTCACACTGATTTTCTCGCCATCATTTCTGGCCTACTTCAGATCAGATGAGAGTTCTTTGATGGTCTGAATGAAGGCGATTCATGCCATGAGCGATGCTTTTAGTTCAAGACGACCCAGATCCTCTCATATATGGCATTTCCTTGGTATGTACGGTGACAGTGGCGAGGTGTCTTGTGGAGTGCGACGAGATTCGACCAAGATAGTCGTTGATGGTGGTGACATGGTCTCGTGATTGGTGGTGATGCATCTGGATTGACTGCATGGATTTGTCCCAAATGAGGTTTCAGAGTAGGTGTTTCATCTTCATAGGGCTTTTCAGATTTGGTTGTTTGAGAGGGTATGGCATCAACCATCAGATCGGGCCTATGCTTTGACATATGACACTTGTTTGTTGAACTGTCATGAAAAGGTGGGGTGTTTTATCATGATTATATGCTGGGAGGGGCATATCCCTATTTTTATCTAGTTTTTTCTCTCTTTTACCCTCGGGTCGTGTGATGTCCTATGTCCATGAAGTTTGGGTTCCACCCTTATTACCATAATAGGGTGATTATCTTCTCTTATAATAAAAAGATTTAAGGTCTCTGGGCTATTGAATGGGGGGGGGGGGGATGGTTAGCACAAATTGAAATAATAACCAATATTAATTAACCCTTATGTGAGGAACTGCTATAATAATATCCAAATCCACAACAATAACACCCAAAGTTCAACTTAAACCATTCCATATGTAACTAAGCTTAAAAATTTTCAAATATATTCCTAACCAAGTGGAAAACCTAAATTTTAGAAAGATTTAATCGCATATTATTTTGAGTTAAATTAAACATTTATCTCCAAAACACATTAATCACTCATAAATTACTATTACAAAAACATATATTCCTTATTATATAATCTCAAAAATTTTCTAATCTTTCCCATAAATAACCTAAAATACCACAAGTCCATAATAAAATCATATATTTTTTAAAATGATAGATCAAAATTTATTCTTTATATAAAATCCCATATTATCCAAAAATATTTCCATTTATCATAGTCAAATAAGATTCCCAATATAGTTAAATTATTAAAAAGTAGTATTAATCACTTAGTTACCAAATCACTTTTTAATCCCATCATTATCTTTGAAATAAAATATATATTACTAAAATCTAATAAACCATTATCCCAATTTTAAAAATTAACATCAAAGATCATTTATATCATAAAGGTTGTCAATACCTTTAAACTTATGTCCAAAAAAGATAAAATAATTCTTCATAAAATAACATTTTTATTAAAAAAAATACTAAAAAAGGATTTTATTCTCAAAGATGTCTCAGAAAAAATCCTTAATCATATTTTACTACCAAAACATAAAACATAAATAGGGGAATACTTGATTTTAAAATTATGATCAATCTTGAACTTATCAACCCCTGAAACTTTAGGTTTATAACACATCACTATGGAATATAATAGGTTTCCATAGGTCATATACTTTCATTCATCATAATGGTTTATAAGGAAAATGACAATGAACTCAAGAATTCCCTTGGGATTGTCTAGCCAGTTGTGTAGTTATAAGCCCACTCATCAAGAACCAATGATGATCAAATTAATACCCAATCAACCCTTTTAAGAGAAGTTACCCCTATGTGATTTTATGCCATAATCTCATCCACATTCCAGTATCCAGACATGGATTTATTTTCTAGGGAAACCACACAATTTATACATTACCAAATTTTCTTGATATAATCCTATTCTTAGAATTATACCAAGAATCTATCATAGGGTCATGTTCTCTAATATATGTTTTCTTAAATCTTGATCCAAAAGTTTCTACTAAACATTCTATAATACCAATTGCAACAACCCCATATCCAATAATCTAAAGCCAATGTTTAATTTATTACATTAGCACCTGATATAAGTGATCACATAACTAAGGACTGATCATTTTAATAGTCTTGATGAATAAGATACATACATGATTCTATTTTTATATTATAAATTAAATATAAAACACAGTAAAAGTATATATTTTGTATCACTGAAACTCATTAAAATATTTCTTCTTCATATCCTAGGGAAAGGAAAACAAAATAAAGGTGAGATCAAACACTTAGTAAGGGTTGTGTACAATAGAAGATATTATGAGTAAATAAGGAATAATAAATTTGGAAAGATAGATAACTAAAAAAACATACCATTTAATCAATAAATTGCACATTAAGTCCATCCATGGATAATATCAATGAAGTGTTTTAATGGATAATTATAAATGAATTTGTAATGAAGGAAATGCGTAATTCTATATGTCTTGATCAAGGATTTGTGCCAAGATACTTTCAAATATGGGTAGGTATACATAAAAACCCATTTAATAAGGCTAGAAAATTGGTTTTTCTTATGAGACCTATTGATGAATCAAGGGGATATCTATAACTAGTCCCGAACCAAAACTATAATTACAATGAATTCCTTATATATTTAATGATCAATTTAATTCATAAACAATTTTTCATATAAAAAAATATCCATATTGAGTAAAGAATGTGGAATATCAAGATTTTCCCTATAAAAAAATAACTTCCATACTATTATTTCTTTAACAAATACCATTTATAGAATTGGAATATGGTTTAGAAAATAATAATATCCACAATACAAAGAATATAGATACAAAAGTGAAATATAATTCCCAATTAAATATGATAAGAAAAAAGTGAATGTTTCCAGAGAATGTTAATGACCAAAAAATTATTAATAGATAAAATATGACCATCAATTAATAAAAAATATAGGTTTTGTAATAAAATAAAGTCTTCTGGATCATAGAATAAAATAAAAGTGGATCATTAAAATAAGTTTTCATTAAAGATTTTTATTTGTAAAATAATAAAAAACTTATAAAAGAGCTAAATATAAAAAAATAGTTATGGTAGTGGGAAAATATATTAAAACCATACAAATTAAAAAGAGACATTCTATTGAATTTTTGAAAATAAAGCAAAAAAAAACTTTTAGAGAACATTGGAAATATTTCTATTTTGAAACAGTTTGGATTTGGGGACCCTTTTATTAAATAAAAAGTGAAATTCCACTTTTAAATTAGGTTGAGAGGTAACCCGAACATGACCCAAATTCCCAAATGGAAGAAAATAAAATAAAAATGGATCGAAGGCCTAGAGAAAAAAAGTTAAACAAAAGACCGAAAGGCCTATAAATTGAAGACATAACCATGCCAAAACACCAAAAAAATCACACTACACCCATAATGATGGGAAATTCACCATGAAACCAAGATTAAAAATGCAATGCCCCCACCATAAAATGTTTCATCATGATTGATTCTACTTGGTAGGGAACCCATCCATCCATAGAGGTTATAGAGGGATGAATTAAAGGTTTCTGTACACTGATCTCTCTTTCAAGTCACCCTACCACTAATGCATGCAATACCCTCACATGCAACACCTACCTAATGCTCCAAAATATCAGACTAGAATAATAAGTGGAAAGACACATGTCACGGTGCCCCTCTATTCAATACAATAAACCTAGTGGGAAAAAAGTTGAATAATAAGTTACAAGACACCTATACCATGAATTAAAGTTTTCCATTCAGTAACACCAATTGGCACTACTAACTAGTCACATTGATCCAAATGCCTTATCCCTTATACTTCACCATCTGCTTAGAAGTGATGACCTGAAGGTCCGGTGGAAAAAATTCCAATGAATATACCACATGGAACAAAGGTTAAAAAACCTTTATATGACATAAAAACATGATCCATGATCACTTTCTCCCATAGAAACCCATGTATCAAGATAACACCATTGAAATGGCTTGTCAACACCACTCATTGTTTCTTACTAAATCTGAGCCCCTATCACCTCCCAAGATCACAACACTACTATCACTACTCTAAAGGCCTAAAAAACAATGAACATCATTATTATCCTCCCTAGAGTCCCCTCATGTTTCTAAGATCATTCTAAGAAGAGTCTTCTGAAGGACCCAATAACACTCTGCGAGAGGAGGGGAGAATCTGGGTGTCAAATTTTTCTTTTAAAGTTACAGACCTTGTTCCCACATTGGTAGAAACCTATTAAACCTCTCTATTGGTATTTATTAGTAATTTAAACATTCACATGAAGAAGGAAAACACAAAAATTTAACTTATTTTACCACTAAGGGATAGTCTAAAGGGCATACTCCAAAAGTGTGTCAGGCATACCTAAATCCACTAATCTTCACTACATGTGGAATATAGAAGTTTTGAACTAGTCACTCTATGCCAGACACACTTTCTTTACTTGGTTTTATGGATAGAACACTACGTCTATAAGAACACTTCCATTGAATCCCCCCTATATCACTACTTTGAGAGAAGTATAACTCAGTTTATAGAATTGAAGTTCACTTCAATGGATTGAAATTAATGATTTTTTCTTTGACTAGAATGAGAATCTTCTTGCACCATAGACTTGATTTGATGCACTCTGAAATAATAGTTAACTAAAAACCAGATGTTCAAAACTGACTTTCGTGAAGCTCCATCATGATGCTCACTCCTTCACAAAGCACCCCTACCTTCACAAAACAAACTCTTTCGTAAATATCACTAAGTCAATGTAAAATACCCCATAATCATGAGACAACCTTTTCCTATAAGAATTGGAATTATTCAAGACTAAACAAGTCTTTTCACAATGTTCAATCTCTAATAGAATACCATGGAAGTGGGGGTAGACCTATATTTGTAGTCTCAACCTTCTTAGATGCTCCACAACCTATTAAATCGTTTTATAGACCTTTAAAAAATATATTAATGATGCTACTCCTATGGAGAAGCTCCATGGAAATTCACTGTTCACAATGCTCATCATAATCATGATGCTTTCCATCAAAACCTTTACACCTTCTCGATGCTCGAATTCTCATAATCATGGAGATCACCATCACAATTCATGATGCTTAATATCTTGAGGAACATTATCCTAGTCTTAATGAAACCCATACTTGTACCATTTTTATAAATATTTGTTTCTAGAAAACTACCCTTTGCCATGCTAGCCTCTTCCTCCCGATTTTCACCCCAAAAATTTGAAAAACACTAAGAAACGATGCAACCATCAATATTGTATCCATCTTGAACTATAATATATCTTTCCATGAAAACTATTAGATTTTATTTTTTAGGATTGAAAACAAAAAAAAACTATACTCCATTTCCAAAAAAGAATATCCTTGGTTCTAATATAATCACCATCACCCAAAAAATAGATTCAAACATCTTCCTTGATTCCCTTTAGTGTCAAATCCAGGTCGCTATCATCGCTTTGGATATCATCACCCCCTTTTTCATACCTCAACCTTAGAATATTAATTATTTCTATATATTTAATTATTTTTAGTATCATTTTTTAGTTTTAGGTTAGACAAGGTTTAAATTTTAGAATTACAAGATTTTATTATAGTTTCATGATTAGCATACTATTATTAGAAATTGTAACATCCTAGACCGAGGGTAAAATGAACCGTGACCGGGGCTCGGTTGGTCACATGTCCTCAAGAATATCTCCCCAAACACCAGAGGCTAACAAATAGTAATGAGGGCCTAGGGTGTGTTCATGGGAATTCTATAACCTCATATATCATTGTATTCATAGAGGTAAGAAATAAAAGGTAATTAGAGGAAGAATAATCATAATAAGATAGTATTAGAAGTAAATAAATGAAAAAACAATTTAAGTAAATAGTTAGAGAAAGTAAATAATAAATAATAGATACAAAATATGATGTCATGTTATGATTCTATACAAAAAATAGAGATATAGGAGAACATGTCTATGAGCATATACTACATGCTATCAAAAAATAAAAAAGGATATAAAAACTACTACATAAAATCTCAAGCTTAGGCTTAGTCCTCTACCCTCAAACTCCATCATATGAAAAAAACAATCAAACATCTGAACCAGAACACTTCCCTTTATCCATTCCTATGAGCCTAAAGTCTACTCGGGTACCAGATGCTTCCTGAGAAGGGTGTGAGATATAAATATTAGTATCTTGGCACCCAAGATGTCTAGAACTTTCCATTTGATGCAATATGTACTTGAAAATTTTCTATATATAATAAGTACAGATATGTAAAAAAAATAACATTAATAACTTGGTCTGGGATCTTAATGGATACCTATCCCATACCACTAGCTTAGACCTATACCAGATGACTGAACAAGGTCCCTATGAAAGCCCCAAAATGTATACAAGGCTCAAAAGTAAATAGGGGAAACCAATAAGGTGTACCCCAAGCATGTCCTACAACTTGGTGTCTAATACACGTGTCATAATTTATAAGTTCTAATAAGAATTGCAGAAGCATTACAAATGAATAAGAAAGCTCAAAAAAATTAATAATAAATTCATATCCTATGATAAACCAATCAATAAATCCATCAAATCATAAGGTGGAGTTCCAAGCCTATCCTTTGTGATCTATATAGAATTCGAAGGGTTTAAATATAAACATCCAATAACCCATTACCCCTATGTCCATCCAAAGAGAACCATACTATGTCTATTGTATCACTCGGGTATGGTGACTTTGAGTCCATACCAAGTATCTCACACAGGGGACTAGGTATCACCCGTGGCTTGGAATAACCATCTTTCCAAACGAGTCCATCCTCGGTTTCTCCCCTAGGGAACTAGTGTCACTCCAGAGTATAAGAAACCTCCTTGGAAACCCTTGTCTTTCTATCCGAAGCATCACTACTGACATGTTGAGTCGTAACTGAATGAGCACAAAAAGTCCATCCATAGAGTCCTTAATATTGGACCCATGTTCTCTCTCGAACCATATCCAGATCTATATTAAGAAAATAATATAATCAAGGAAAAGAACTTACAATTTCAATACATTTAATAAACTCCTCATGCCATCAAGGTAATGATAAGATCCCATGTTACTAATCTAAGCAAATGATACAATTCAAACCATCCACATGGCATATATCATGAAGAGTCATATATTTATAATTACAAGACAATAAGAAGAATCACAATATAACATGATCATTATATATTTTCGGATATGAAATTCAAGATATACAAAAATATAACAATTTATATAGCATGTAAATAAGCAGCAAGGCATAAAATTAAACAATTTCATGTTATCACATGTAATTAAATAGCACAAGCTAACAAGATTTCCAAGGCATTTTATATAGCAAGAAAAAAAGCATTAAATAACAACGAACATGGTACGAGGAAGAAGCTACAAGGAATAGCTTATAAATAATGAAATAAAACCATATTCACATGACATAATCAAGCCTCTTACCATATGTCTTTTGGGAATTCTCGATATCTCAAGCTATGAATCTTGACCAAACATAACATTTCAATTCAGTCCAAATAATGGTATTGGGCTATAATCATTTAACAAGACAAGGAATATGGAATAATATGAATATTGGAAACCATAAGGCATTAAGCACAAGATGAGGCATAACATGAAAAGAGACCATGGAATATAAAAATAAACAAGGTATTCAACACATACATAATTAATTAATATATGGAAAGTGATATTAAGACCAAGATTCAAGTATTACCAAGGATTATGAAGCTACACAAGGACCAATTATTTAATTAGGAATAGGAATTACCAAAGGAATTGGTATCATGGTTTATTCATCACATTAAATTCATTTAACAATTTAAAATAATAATCCAAGTTGAAATACAATCCAAGGAATAAGGAATATTTGTCCATTTAGGTGGGTACACCCAAAGGGGTACCTGGAAGATAAAGAAAACTCCCTCAGTTGGGTTTCTTCATAAAAAATGGTCACTATGGACATGGAAAACCATTCTAGTTAATTTAATATATGATTAGAAATCTTTGTTGGAAGGGTCTGACTAGAGGTACAATGACGCAATGCCAAAAATGAAACGAAACGATAGTAAAAATATTATACACCCTACCTCATATTCTTAGTATACCACACGTCTGGTAACAACACTTGATTCAACCTAAAATAAAAGAAATCAGAATATTTATCATTACCCCCAATATAGGGTATGAATCCATCACACCCAAAATAGTGCAACAGATCTTAGAGAAATTATGGAATAGAGGATTATAGATGAGATAGCTTACCTAGAAGACTATGTTGCTTCCGATAGTGATGATATCAGAGAAGAAATGAAAGAGAAATTAGAAATCCTATATGAGAGGAGAGGAGGCCACCACACTCGAAGTGGAAGGGGGAAATTGTATGGAGGAAATGAGGGAAGGAATAAATAAGGATCTAAACATTCATTAAGGGCTTAGTGGTAATTTTACCCTAAAATTGACCCACAAATGGTTTAGCCACATGAAATGGCTAAACATTGTCGAAAATGTGCTTATGCTACTTTAAACAGTCTACTACGTGGGTTGACTTCCGTGCACAAACTATGTGGTAGGTCACTCTCTAAGATATAAAACATGGTGAATGACCATTCACATTGGAACACATGAATACATTCTAACTTTTTGCCCTATATATACTCACTGCCAGCTACTGCATAGTTTAAGCAAGTCATGCATGCTGGGCTGCACGATTTCCTATAACAATGTGGCCCGGTCAGCCTCCTCCATTTTTATTAGGTTCCAGGACTCAAACAATCCTTGGAGACACCCAAAACCTCCATTTTATGGTTAGGTATTACCATTAGGGCCCTTTTAAAGAATTTAAACCCAAAAATAAATGGTCTATACCTTTGTATAAACTTTGGATGTTATAGAAACTATGAACAACCTATGTGAGTCATCGACCGTTTTTGGAAGAGCCGATCACATGGCTGGTGCAGTGTTTTCTTCACCTTGCACCTTGCCCATGTGAGTTTTCCATAGTTCTAGATAGAAGGTGCCTGATTGGCACATGGTCTGGCTAACCATGTGACCAAACCATGCACAAGGTCCAGCTTAAAAAAATAATGATTTTATTTAAATAAGAATAAGAATAATAATAATGATGATAATAATAATAATGTTAATATAGTTAATATGATTATGATGATTATTATTACGATTATTATTGTCATTTTTTTTTCTTACCCCTAACCCTCTTGTTTTGCAACCCACTCTCTTCACCCTCTCTCACTAGACACCCAAAGGGGCTCCCCCACGCATGACCACCCCTCTCCCGCTCCCTGTGGTCATTGTTTCTCTGCCCAATTCATGGTGAAATCTCCTCCGGTGAGTTCCTCCTACACTCTTCCACCTCTTTTCCCCTTATTTTTTGTTTCCGTTCTCTTCTATGTGGTGCATACACTTTAGCCAAGCCCTAACATGGTTTTAGGTTTAATTTGTTACTCATTATTTATGTTTAGGGTCCTTAGGTCCCACTTAGGTTGATTCTATCCATGGTTGTTGAAGGAAACATGTTTTCCATTGAATCTGGGTAGTATTTAATTTTATTTTATTTTGATATCTTTTTTTAATTAGGTATTTTGTAATTTTTGGTCTTATCATATTTTTTATAGGGTGCCTTTGACCTCATTGAGTTGGATTGAAGCTACCATTATTTAAAGCAACTTGTATGTGTATACTTGGGTAAACACACACACACATACACACACACACACATATATATATCCTACTTTTATATATTACCTCATGGTGGGTGGAATATATATATTGGATCAATGGGTATATATATGCAAGAAGGTTTATATGTGTGTATTTTTAAAGCAGTTTTAGGTTGTCATCATCAAAGTGTGTTTTGAGGTAGGTTCCCTATGTCCATACCTTTAATTTGAAAATTAAAATTTATTTCTTATTTTATTTTGTGTTTTTATTATATTATTAAATAATTATATTATGAAATAATTATAATATGAAATAATTATAATGGTGGATGAATGTTTCCTCATTTGTTTTCATGTTATGCTATGCTTTGGCCATGGGTTTTCTATGATAAAACCTGTTAAAAAAATGTGATTTGAAAGTTGAAGCACACATATGATTGATTTAACTTCTAAAATATTATATTTACACAAGTTTGAAAATATTAATTTTTTTCCATTAATATGATGTTTTCCATAAAAGTTTAATGGAATGTTAATTTTTATAACGGGTTTCAGAAATGGTTTTCAAATGGTAAAAAGTTTGTTTTCAAAAGATGAGGCACGATAAGTACCTTTGATTGATTTCATGAAAAGAGGGTGCCTCTACGGATACTCTTTATTCTAGGGGGAATTCACAAGGATATCATCAGGATGTGGGACTTAGCATGTATGGTGGATTTCCTTGTCTTCATGCATGATTTCTCACCTCCCACATTTTCTATAGCCATGGGATCTGAGGTGTCATAGTGAGAGTCAAGAGATGGTTTTTATTTAGTCCTAATAAGATGTAGTAGATCATCATAGAGTATCTATGTATATTGTTCCTCTAGTGAGGCTAGTTGTGAACAACCATGTTGGTTATTTACTTTGGATCACATCTATAGGCCGAGAGATAGATTCAGAACTTAGTACGTCTGGGGTCTCTTCACATGGTGTCTAGGTATATCCCATGATAACTGTTTTACATGTATTCTAATTTCTCTAATTTTTTAATTTTTTATAAAATCATTTTAACTGTTATGAGTCTAACAAAAAATCTTACTTTATCACATGTGATATGTTTTTTCACTACTTCTCATTAAAATGAATCTTCAGTGCATGTTTGTTCTTATAAAGGATTTTTTAGAATGTTTTTTATTATTTGGAAAATTTTTTCATAAAAAGAAAAGAAAATAGTCCTTTGGAATTAATAAAATTTTACTAATTTTTGAAAGGGAATGAAAAACGTTTTTTAAATAAAGGTATTTCAAACTAGCATGAAATGGTTTTCTATTTAAAGGTAAGGAATAGAATTTTGTTCTCTTTGGAATTCTTACTAAGAATTTTAATGCTCATGCCTATATTATTTATCATTTTTCATTTTATGTTCTACCCAAATCTGGTTTGCTCATGAAGTTAATGTTGTCCTTTGGTTTTTGATGAACCACACTGTCACATGGAGGTATATCTAGTTTTTTTTTTATTTTTTGTCTCACGTTACAGTTTTATTTGTTCTTATTTATTTATTTATAAGTTGTTCATGGTGCAAATCATACTCAATTGAAATATTCTTGATACCCAACTCTAGTTTCAACCTGGGAAGATCAGCAATGCCTATCATGCCTTACTGCGGTCCACCTCAGGTGACTAGTTTGGAGTGGAAATGGGTCAGTTCAGAAAAAAAATGGTATCATAGTATCCCTTGTTATTTGGTGATGTCTCATAGGTTTAATATTAGGACTGTAGAAACTCATTAGGTAGGAGAGAGAAGTGTTTCATGATATATTACTCATTTAGAGCCTTGATTTTCTATTAGTAGTTGTTATTTGAGTCTTTTTTTGTGATTTTTATTGTTTAGTGATTTGGGGATGAAAAAGGGGAGATAATTGGTGGTACTTGTTGAGCTTGTAGGGACTAGAAATCAATGTGGAGACCGAGTTCATGGTTCAAAATGACTATTAATGCTAGTTGTCTTATTGGAACATGGTATTCCATGCCATGTGGTCAAGCTGTGCATCAACACTAGTCCTATCTTGGAATTATGTATTGGATCCCTTTGGTTTTATTTTGATTTGATTATGGTTTGTTGTGTTGTTTGAGATAAAAAGAGAAAATTAATTTTAAAAGATTGATTTTAATGTAATGGTGTTTTTATTTTAAAAGAGGATCATCATGGTGTTTAGAAGGAAGATAGTTTGAATTTAAATTGATTTTGAAATTGATGATTGGGTTTAAAATTAAATGAAATTAGTTTTTCAAATGTACAAGGTTTTCAAAAAAATTAACAAGGTTCATTTGGAACATTGAGGCTTACCCTTAGAAATAAAAACCCCTCTTATAGAATCCCTGTGACTTTGGAATTGGTATATGGTGGGAATTTATGATTTAATCTTGGTAAGGGGTATGTGTATTTTTGTGACTCATATAAATAAAAAAGGGGTTGTTCTTAAAAAGGGAGTGCTAGTATGAGGACCTATGGGAGTTTTAAATGAAAATACTGTGTGGTTTTGAAATGGACTTGAGTGAGGATAATGTTTTAACATTAAATTGTGTAATTTATTGTGGTTTTAATTTTGAAATTAGGATTTATAAATTTTTAAATGTGGAATAAAAAGTTTTTAATGGTTTTAAAAGGTGATATTTCCAAATTGAGTTCGGTTTTTTGATTAATTTCTTTTTTGGAACCATTTATTTGAGGTGAGATCTAATTCATTTGGTCTGGAATTTAAATTGATATTGTTATTGATATAGCTTTGTGTATCTTTAATTATTTAGATTATACCTCCTAAAAGTGTTCTCAGGGTTCATAAGGGTTCAAGAGTAGATTTGTTAGTTGATGACACCTCCCAAAATCATGTTAGAGTGGTGGGGTTGGTTTATTTTGGAGGTTTACTTGATTTCATGGTTATTTATATTCAAGAGTGGTGGTGAAAGGGATTGAGGAAGTATAGAAAGTATTCTAGTCCTTAGGGACTCCTAATTTCATTACGTTTGAAACTATTTTGAGGTTTTTTGAACGGTAAAGTTTGGATAAATTGATGATCATTGTCCCATATTCATTACAATTTGGAATGTCATGGGATCTTTTTATGACCACATTTGACCAATTTTTACTTCCTTAATGATTTTAATGAAGATATGGTGGTTGAGATCATGATCCTCTAACAAGGTCAATGAATTGTGACTGAGTTTGTCAAACATTTTGATGAGCTGTTTCTTTTCTCTCTGGATATTCAATCGAGAAATTACTTAAAGGCTCATCTATTCATGAAGGGTATTCACACAGATATTAGTGCTCAAGTCTATTTATTTAGGCATCCTTGGTTTAAGATATTGGTTATTGAAGAGTATCTATCTGAGTTAATATTTTTTGGGTAAAACGTTGGTGATTTGTGGTTATGTTCCTTTTTGAGTTGGTGAGGACTCTCGATTTTGTGATAAGTGTAGAGCATAGGTACCTATCATGCTTCAACCTCCCTCAATTGATGATTCATAAAAAAGGAATCTTCCTCATGTATTCATATAATACAGTCAGTTCGGGAACTTAATCCCCCTTTCTTGGATGTTCCAAAGATTTGTCACCATTGTGGCTGGTTGGGGATCCTCCAGAGGTTTTGTAGTAAGAAGTGTCTTTTGGGAAAGAGATATTCTATAGACTTGGGATCTTGATAGTGGTTCACAAATATCTGAGGAATTTCCCCCTTTTCCTCCTTTTCATATTCTATCTCTTGTTTCACACTCATTTGGACATATTTCTTATTACAGTTCTTATGGATTTTTGGTCATATTCTTTGTGAACACTCCTTTTTGTTCCATGACCTTTAGAAAATATTTATTTTTTTGCGGTTTTTATCTTCCTTATAATGGTTTATCCTTGGAGAGTTAGTGCCTTAGTGAAATTATTTTATAGTTGGAAGATACGCATCGAATCATATTATTTCCCTCTTTTGGTTTATTTTGGTGTGGCATGTGGATATTGGTGTCACACCAGGGACAATAGCCTTTATTTGGCTTGTGGTATAACCTATAGAAATAGTTATGTGAGTTATTTCTCTTACATTAAAGATTTTGGTTTGATTCCTATCTTGGACTTAGTTACATTATGGGGGTAGGACGTTTTTATGGTGGAGAGTATTATCACACCCCAACCCTGACATATTTATTTTTTTAATTTTTTAATTATTTTTAGTCTCACTTTTTAGTTTTGGGTCAGATCATGTTTAAATTTATAAATTATGTATTTTTAGTACAAGTACATGATTGAAAAATGTTTAGTAGAAATTGTGTGCAACCCATACTAGTCATATATTTTTTGTTGTAGAGTTTATCGCATGGACGACAAATGGTTTTCTTAACCATGTGCCTTGCCTGTGTGGGTTGTACAGAGGCCTAGAGAGGGGTGCACAATTTGTGCATGGTTAGCCCACAGTTTGGCCAACTGTTCCTAGTGTCTAGCATTAAAAAAAGAAAAAAATTGTTTAAATAATAATAATAATAATATTTTTATAAGGATGAGGATGATGATGATGATGATTATTATTATTACTATTATTATGTTTTTGTTCTTACTTTTCTCACCCCACCTACCCCTATTATCGAGTGACCCCCCTCCTCCTCTCTTAATTGACACCCATGGGTCTCCCTTACACCTTTCCTCCCCTCTCCCACTCCCTCTAGTAACTTTGTATCCTCCCAATTCCTTGTGCAATATCCTTTGGTGAGTTCTTCCTCTTCTATTCCTTCTCCTTGACCCTAATTTCTTTTTTCCTCTAACTTCGAGATGGTGTGCATGCCTTGGCTGAGGCCTAACTTGGTTTTGGGTTTCTTTATTTGATTATTATTTATGTTTAGGGTTCTTGTGTCTCATGGAGGCTGATTCAAGTCATAGTTGTATAAGGAGACATGTTCTCCACTGAAACCAAGTTGTTTTTCATCTAATTTTTTGGAGCTCTATTTTTAATTATGGATTTTATTATTTTTGTGCTTCTCATATTTTTATAGCATGACTTGGCGACCTCATTGAGTTTGATTCCAGCCACCATTGTTGAAGAGTACTTTCACATGTATACCTAGATAAGAATATATATATCCATCATGTACATATTCCCTCATTCTGAGGGGAATATGTACATTGGGTCAAATATTATATATATTTTAAGGTTTATATGTGTGTACATGTGAAGAAGTTTCAGGGTTTCATCTTCAAAATAAATGCTTTTCTATGTTTGTTACCTTTTTTCCAAACAATTAATTTGGAAATTATAATTTTTTGATTGTTTTGTTGGGTGTTTTTATTATATTATGAAATAATTATAATTTGAAAAGAATGATTTTGATGGATGAAATTAGCATCTTTTTTTTCCATTATTTTTCCATGGGTTTTATCTGGTGAAGCATGTTTGAAAAAAAGTGTTTTTGAAATGTGAATCACACAAATACTTTATTTAATTTCTATAATATTTTATTTATATAGGTTGGATAATATCAAAGCAGTTTTGTCCCTTTAGTTAGTTTTTTCCATAAAAGTTTAATGCAATGTTAATTTTTACCAAGATTTTCAAAAAATGGGGTTCAAATGGTAAAAAGGATGTTTTTAAAAGAGAAGGCTTGATTAGTACCTTTGAATACTTTATTGAAAAGAGGGATCTTCCATGGATACTATCCATTCTAGTGGGAATTATCATGGATAGTGTTGAGAGATGGGACTTAGCATGTTAAGAGGATTTCCTTGTATTCATGTTTTCTCCCTTACCTCCCATGTCTTCTATATCCGAGAGATCCTAGGAATCATAGTGAGATTTGAGAGTTGGTTGTAATTTTGTCCTAATTAGATGGACTAGATCTCCATGGAGTAGCCATGTTGACTATGCCATCTCTGAGGCTAGTCGAGAGCAGCCGTCAGGTTGGTTATTAACATTGGATCACATTGATAGGCTGAGAAATGGATTCCAAAATGAATACATCTAGGGCCTCTTCATTTGGTGTTTAGGTGTATCCCATGATAGTTGTTTCACATCTATTCTAATCTACCTCATTTTATAATGTTTTTATAAAATAATTTTAACTATTATGATTCTAATGAAAACTCTTACTTTAGAACTTTTGATATATTTTCACTACTTCTCATTGAAATGTCTCTTAGATGCATGATTCTTCTTATAAATGGGGTTTTTTTAAAGTTTGTTATTATTTAGAAAATATTTTTAAAAAAAGAAAAGAAAATGATCCATTGGAATAATTAAATTGTTACTTATTTTTAAAAGGGAATGAAAAACTTATTATAAATATATGTATTTGAAACTAGCATGTAATGGTTTTCTTTTTAAAGGTAAGGAATAGGAAATTGTTCTATTTTAGAATTTCTACTATGAATTTTAATACCCCCACTTATATTAATTATCATTTTTTAGTTCAGGTTCTACCCAGATCTGGTTTTCTCAGGAAGTGAGTGTTGTCCGATGGTTTTCGGTGACTCGTGAGGTCACACGGAGGTACAACCAGGTTTTTTCTTCTATTCTAGTAGTTACAATTTTTTTTTATTTTTTTTTATTTTTTTTTTCAATTCAAGGGATTAATCATTTTTTATTGAGTTATTATTGATAACTGACACTAGTTGTCATCCTAGGAGGATCGAGAACACTTCTCAGGACTTGTTGTGGGTTGGAACATGTGACTGGTTTGTGGTCAACCTAGGTTAGTTCATGAAAACTTTATACACTGAAACAAAAATTTAGACATTTAATCCATAGTCCACTATCACTTGGTGAAGTATGGATGACCATAAATATCAGGGGGAACAAATCTGGAAAGATTTAGCACGACAGTTGAAAATAGTTGAAAGAAAAAAACACCACATTAGATCAGGATTAGTGGGAATGAAACCAAGAATGCAATAGATGAAATAGAAGGAAAGATTAGTATAGATGGTCATAAAATTTTAAGACCTATTAAATCCATTTAGAGGATGAAGAAATGCATTTCTACCAAAGTAGTTTCCTAAGGAAACCCTAATAGCTAATAAAAATAAAATGTATCAATGTTGAAGCCATGTCGAAAAGAGAATATATATACATATTTAAAATAATAAAGAAATATTAATTTAAAACCTTGCAATGGAATAAAAATATGACATATTATTTCCTTAATAAATTATTTAACTAAATATAAAGGGATTTTGTAATTTTAAAAAAATATATGTATATGGAATAAAACACTTCTGATCATGAAGATAAATAAGCCCGACCTTTATTTTTAAACATTTATTTACCCAATTTAAATTAAAAGGAGATGAAAAGTTGTAATAAAGTCATATAAACACCTTAAATATCCATAGGTTAAGAATATATAAGGGTTTTATGAATGAGAGATTATAATATACCTTCAGTGTAAATATAACTAATCTTAAAAATGATATTATAAAAATAAATTCATACCTATTTAGTAATTTTTTAATTCTATTCCATTGAAAGAGTAAAATGAAATTGAAACTCTAAATACCCTGAATAAATTGTGATTTATGTTAAATATATCAAAGGGAAATATATACACCACATAGAAGGAAATAGGTGTATATACAAAATTTTTATTAGTGAAGTGGAAATTGATATGAAACCACCTTAACTCACACTTACACATAGTTGAATGTGTTGACCTCATGTATAATGGTTTTAATCTTCTTATTAATTAATTCCAGATCTTTATTCATATTTATCTTAAATGATATATATTATCATTACCCATTCGTTACTAATTCTTAGAAAATTAATCATCGGGTGTTAACTATTTAGCTTTCTATTTCATGTTTCATTGCATAAATTCTATTATTATGCATAGGTTATAGTTTAATAATATAAATAATGAAATTCATGTTATAAATATCATATTTATTCATTGGATACATATTTATAACCGTACATGTAGGGTTGTAATGAGAAATGAATTACATTGTTTTGTGGGGGTGGTAGTTGATGGGTACGCACGAGCGACACTATCATTTTCAAATTGACATGTGGGAAAATAGGTAATAATTATTTTATAATTTTATAATGAAAATTTTATAATAAATATAATTTTATTTCTTTAAATATAAATATACAAACCAGACATGTGAGGCGGTGATGAAAAATTAAATACTTCTACTCATGAGACAGTAGTCTACATGTACACATGAGCAATGTTTACATTTTCTATAAGATGTATAAGTGTATGAAAATAGGTAATACAATAAAAATAATAAAATTCCATTAGAATAATGACACTAGTGTTATTATTTTATTAGTTTAAAATAATATTTAGAGGAGGTTGAATAATAAAAGAACTTGAAAAGAGTCGGTTAATAGGATTAGATTTTTTGTGGAACTTCCTTTAGATTTTCACTCAAGGACCATGGATAGGTATTTTGATAATAAACATCCTCTAGAAAATATATAAGTATTTTGGGTAAATAGTTTGATATATTTTTTATTAGATAAGTTTCTCAAGGTGGTGTGAAGAATAGATAATTGGTGGTGTTAATTTATAGTGAAGGAAAAGATACACTTGGAATTACTTGAAATAGTTAAATATAATAAATTACTTCTCATGTGAATGTGAAACCAAGTGGAATTTTGTTTTAATATATGATAGTTTAATGTTGAAATACCATCAACCAATAAAATTTAGAAAGGTTTATGGGGAATTTTAAACCATATCTTTTGGTTTAACCCCTTCATTAACAATTTTTAACCTTAACCATGAAAACCAATAATTTATTCTTAAAGGGTAATAAATTTAATTCTTGAAAAAATTGGATCAAAAAAGGTCAAGGGATGAAATTTTAGATAATAAAACACCTTATTTCCCTATTTCATAATTTTTATGATTTTTGAATCAATTAATAGAATATTATTTAACATAAAATACCATAAAGTCATATTAATTATTCACAAATTTTGACTTTAAATACATTAAGAAAGGATTGAAATTAAAATATAAACTATTTAAATATTAATTATACATTATTATAAACATTAAAATTCATGTGAGACAATAATTATTCCAAAAAATATTACTTTTGATGTTTTTTAAAATCATTTACTTTGATTTTTCTACTTCTTTTACAAGCACTGTGTTAATGTTGTGTAAGCATTTTAGGTAATTATACCATCAATAAAAACATAAAAACTTTACCAAAATAAATATAAATTAATTATTATTAGAATAATTTTTTATATTATTACATAAAATATTCTTATATCTTTGTGAATATATAGGAGAAATTAAAATAGGAGAGTGACGTTTTGGATTTTTCTTTTGCTTAAAATAATATAAAGGTATTTACTAAAGAAAAATGACCCAAGATGCCATATTTTTTTTAAATATTAATGGTTGATTGAATTAAACTCATCAAATGAAATATAATAAAGTGTATGATTGATTTTTAAGCCTTATTCTATAGTTTTAACCTTGTTTTTCTAGTTTTATACATTATTGAGGTGATAAATTTTAGCACAATTATTATTCATAATGCCTAAAAACAAAATGGCCATATTTAAAAAATCTGAACCTAATGATGCAAAATATTTAATAAATTTTATAAAATGAAATTTCTATAAGTGGATGAAATTAATTTAAAAAAACCCACAAAGCGTTATGAAAAACAGTTTCCCAGCAAAATCCATTTTTAATAATAAAAATAATTATATACTAAAATTAAGAATAATGTTTATTTAAATAAAATTATCTAGGGTTATTTAATAAAAATGAGTTAATGAAATTTTAAATCCAATTATAAAATTTTACTTTGAAAATACTTGAAAAGAAAAGATAGTTTTCAACAAAATCAGTATTTTTCACTATTCACTGAAAAATCAATGTTTTCAAAAATAATCCCAATATTTTACCCTATGATAATTTTGATATTATAATTTCAGAAATGATTAATTTTTATAGAAATAAAATTTATTAATTTTTTAGAAATTAATTATAATATTTTGTCCCAAAAATAAATTAAAACCATTTTTTAAAGAAAATATAGTTTTGAATCATAAAATGTCTTTAATAAAAATTGAGTTCTATATACTAAGTATTAATAAAAAATTTTATTGAGTATGAAATATAAATATAAATATAAATTTATATATCATAATTTAGTCACTACTACTCATACCCACCAATTTAACAGCTAGGTTATAATGATCATGTTTAAATAATACAATTTCACGATTTGGATAAGCTCGATGTTGTGTGTGCTACACACTTTCAAACATAGAGTTATTTTTAAAAGAAAATATAAACTAAAATCTTAGGGTATTATGATATCTATATTTATATGGATCAAAAAAATATATAGTGTTAATATAACAAACCAATCTCTGTTTATAAATTTTTAAATATGATAATAATTGATATATAAATCCTTAAAGGATCACAATATATATAGATACTATAGTATCATGACACAAACCAACCCTTAGGGGCCATAACAAGGTATTCTATTTGACCAGTTGTACCACTATAAACCCTTCGACAATTGAACAAGGGTTGGTAACTAGCACAATCAAGACATATCACACATGATAGGTATTAGCCTAAAACACATACATTAAAAACATGCATCTCCATATCCCAAATAAATACAGCCCCCATAAATGAAATACTAGACACAATATATGATTGTAGTATAATATGAATGTATGAGAAAAAACAATCCATAAAAATTGTATAATGAAATATACTATAAATATGGATGAATATAAGAGAAAAAATTAAAATATAAAGTGAGACCTAGAATAAGTGTAAATAATGATACCTCATCACTAGAACTCTCAAAAAAAACATCAAAAGTAGATGTCTCAGTCAAGAACAATAAATCCCCATCTCCACCAATTACACATCAACCATTATTATCCCAAATTTTTTTGTCATCTTCATAGGGAAAAAAGGTGTGGGAAAGAATTCCCATGTAAGGGTGAGCAAATAAATACCCAGTAGGATACCAAAAAAAAGTAAAAAAAGGAATAAATGAAAATCCATTTCGAATAACGAGATCAAAAGGTAACTCAAATATAATTCAATGATTGAGATGATCAAATATGGGAAGTCCAATGTTCAAAAATCATCTCTTATAGGTTCACATTTGGTAGTTAATTTAAGATTACCAGTAAAACATAAGACCCAAATTCCCTGACTTCTCAGCTTTATAAAAACCACATCACCTCTATTAATCCATAAAGGGGGGACCATGCCTTTTAAAAATATCCATTTTTTTTAAATGGATTACCGACCTTGAAAAACTTAATTTAGTGAGGCATGAGTCCCCCACTACATATTTAGTGTGTCCATTTATCTTTCATGAAGTAGGGAAGCATGATTATTCAAGAATTTTTCTATTAAATATGAACATAGTAATGCTCGTATGTGAACTTGGGACTACACTACATCATTAATAATATCAATATTCAATGTTTATCCAATTTATTATTTATTTATATAGTTATGAGATGAATTCTCATTAAATCCTTTAATTTTTATGTTGAACTATTGGGTATTTATGTACACACCCCTGCATGGGGATTCTTTCCCACAAGTGTTGTGTCTATGAAGAAGATGTATTGTTTAAGGATGAATAAATTCATCATAGAGTCAGAAGATATGATCTGTTGTAGTGATTTATAGTTACATATGATGTCAAATTTTGTATTAGTAGTTTGAATTATGAAGATATGTCTTTTTTCATCTTCTACGTTTTCATTTAATTTAGGATATTTATCTATTGTGTTCATCCTTATTTATAGAGTTTTCTCCGGTCACAGTGTTATGGATTCTTGGTGTCTCATGCATTCAAATTATACCATAATTGGATTTCTCATATAGTATTTCATTTATAGTGGTTGTTTTAATTTGGGATGTGGGGATTAATATATATTTTTATAGTAGTTTTAATCTAAGGCCTCTTATGTGTGTTTTTCCTTCTTAGTTCTACTCACTAACCAATTTTCAATTGGACGCGGTCATGGGGAGGAACACATAACCTAACAGATAGCCAAGATGGTGTCCTAATGGTTTTGGTCATGTTAGAGTGTTATCAGAGTAAGGATGTTTGTTCTAGTGTTGGATTTTGGATTTATGAGTCTTATGAAGTTGGGCTAGAAAACCTAGGGAAAAGGTGTTAAGGGGACATGAGTTTGGATTTTGGATGAAGGAGCACCAATGTTTGGTGTGGGATTCCAATTTATCATTACACTAAGACTCCAATTTTTGTTTTTGATGAACTTATAATAGAACAATATAGCCTCTGTTTATAATGGACCTATATTTTAACAAATGTATTCCTTTAAATAACTCAAATGTGTTCACTAGCAAGCTCCAAAACAACACCAAACTGAAACAAAACCACATTCCATTGCAATAAAAATAAAAATATTATATATGGAAATTAAAACCTAGATTCTAAATTATTAATAAATTATAAAATTAATTTTATTATGAACTATATGTTGATAGAATATAAAGGTCACTATTAATCCTAATGAAATTCAATTAATATAACTTAAACAACTAATAAGATCACTTTTTGCTTAAAAATGCATTTTTTCTAAAAAATTACTTTTTATGTGATATGATTTTATATTTTAAAAAAATTATTATTAATTTATGATTAAAAATATTGATATTATTATTTAGTTAACACTAAGTTAGTTAATAAATTATGAGAATATGTAATATTTGAAAACATATTTTCCTATAATTTTGTTTCATTATGTATTATGTTTTTTAAAATATAAAATTATAAATTTATGAATTTCAGAATTTTAGGTTTATAAAATTAATTTAATTACTATATTTATAATGAAAATATTATTTGATTATAATATTTTTTTTCTAAAAAGATTGATTTTTTGGTGAATAGTGAAAAATCACGTTTTTATAAATACCACGTCTTTTAGGACTTTATTAGTGTATATGCATGACTTGGGAATTTAGGAAACCATTTTCTAGACAAAATATTTTTTTATAAGTTACACTATAAATTAAAAAATATTGATTTTTTTTACAAAAAAATAGTTTATATTTTAGAATTTTGGTTATATTTTTCTCTAAAACCTTTTCTAATACACTATACAATTAGTATTTTAAAATTATTTTTTATCACTTTTAGAAATTGAATAAAATTAAATTTATTTAAAATTTTTAAATATATGTTCCATATTATCTAAAAAACAATTTTATTTTTTTGGTATAAAGGATGTGTTACCTTAGGTAAAATCTAGTTACTATGATAAAATCTAAAATGACAAAAGTAATAAACAGAGGGATAAAGGGATTGAAACATTTTAGAAAATGTTACTAATTGAGTTATTTAGATATTATAGACCTTATACCCTCCCACACTCCATTTTTTTTATTTTTTAAAGCCTTTATCCTCGAATAGTGTCATGAAATTATTGAAAAGTAAAGGGTATTTAAAAAATTCCATTCTAACAAACTATAAAATGTATGCATCACCACTCATTCAAAAACATTATAAATTTTGGTTTTACTCTTTAAAATGACCCTATTTTCTTACCAAATAACCCTCTTTCAGCCCTTTATAGTTTGATCCCATAAATTTATCGTAATCCCTTCATTTTCAAATAATTCTCCAAGTTAAACTCAAAGTTCTCAACATGAGTAATAATTTTTCCTTAACATATTTACTTTTTATATTAAATATAATTTGATAATTTTATCATAAAAATATTATTACATAAATATTGGTTTTATAGTGAATTTTATTATTCTATTTTAATAATCACTAACCCCATGACCATTTTCTGTTAATATAGATTAAAATGTGACTCGTGCGTACTTGTGAACTACCTCCTCTACGAAGAAATGTGTTAATTTTTCTTAACTTTATAACATGTATGGTCCAAAAATGGAATTTAATATATAATAATTAGGTTTATAACTTATTTATTATTCTAAAATGATAAACTATTTTACTTATTCTTCTGTTCTATGGAAAAAAATCATCATCCATGCGTACGTGCAGACTACTTCCACTATAGAATGATGTATTCCATATTTAATTTTTTCATTTCATAGATGGATATTAGAATATTTTTGATGGATCTATATTATTTTTATAATATTATTAAGTTTTTGGTAAGACAAATTGGAAAACCTATTAATAATATCGGCAATAAACTATCATTGAAAATTCGACCGTCAAAATGAGCATACTAAGAGAAAAAACTAATTTATTCACATTATATAATAACATCATATTAGTTATCTTATTCTTATAATTATTTAAAATTATGATATAACACACTAATAAACACTAAATTAGATTATTTTTATTTTGGTATAATGATATTATAACTATATCTCTTCGTAATCATCCATTAATTATGGTATGTTCTCATTTAGCCTAATTTGACCACCCACGTGAACAATGCTATAAAATTATATAATGAATGAGCGTGGAACCTTAATTACTGATAATTTATGATATAAATAAGTAAATAATGGTTTTATTTTTTAGTTGTAAAATTAATATTAAATTCATTAATTAATAAAAAGCATTTTTTTGTTATGAATCACCGAAATATGATTGTCACCGATTCCATCTCCAAGTACTATAAATAAAACATTAATTGAAATGAAGTATAAATTTTTAAAATATAATGGAAAGTATATTAAAGTAACTTTAGTGATATTTTAATTATTATATTTTTAATAATAATGAATACTGGCATTGTTATTATGAAACTAGTTCAAAACGATCAAGATTACTTACACCCGATGTTCAAAATAGAAGATAACTAACTAATATACATGAAGGGAATGATTAAAAATAATGTTTACAAATTTTAATATATATTATTGTGGTTTTTAGTTAGGTTATTAAGATAGTTATTAATTATTTATATGAGTATAAATATCTTTCAAGGAAGTTGGGATATAAGGTAAGTGTTTTTGTCTCACTTTCCATTCATTGAGAAAAGTATTGTATTTATGAACCTATTATCATTTTAAAAGTGTGTATATTTTAAATTCGTGATATTTTTATCATAAATAAGTTTTATTTTATTTTATATAAATACTAATTTAATGTTATAACACTCAATGGTCATTGATCCGAAAGTTACCAAAGAGGAAAGGGTTATTTGTATTTATTTTCAATTCCATGGTACATGTTTGAAATTTTACACCATGTTTCCAATTTTGTATATTGTAAATAATTCATAATTGACTTATAATATCTTAAATTATTATTTATATTTTAAATATCACTTATATTATGTCTCTTAATTTAGGCTTCATATCACACCCGATTTTTCTAGTTTTGTCTTATCTTCCAGTTCATTGGGAATCCTAGTATTTTTATAAAATTTAGGATGTGAAAGGGGATAATTTTTGAAGTTTTTATTTGTATAATTTTTACCCTATTGTTTATCCTTAGTTTTTTTAGGAGTTTTCAGAGAAAATTTGAGTTTTTGGCTTGGCAGTAGCCTACACACGGTTGGCGCATTGTTAAATAAAACCATACGGATCAGCCCATGTAACTATTTGGCTTGAGGTTTGGGGGGGAATAATTTCACATAGTTAGAACAAGATTTACTAAACTATGCATCCAAACTATTCTCATTCCTAATTGTTTCTAGATAGGGGTTCACGGTTGGAACATAGTTTGGTAAACCGTAAGGCAAAACCATGCGAGTTTCTCATACTTTAATTTCTGGTATTCCCTAGTTTTTCCCCTCATGATTTTTAACTCAAATCCACCCTAGCCTCCATATCCTAGTTTTTGAGACCCTAAGGTGATCTTCCTTTTCATCCCAATACTTCTCCTCCTTCCTTGGGTGTGGATCTAAGGTTTTCTTCATGTGTTTGGCAATATTCTTCAAGGTAACCTCCTCTCCTCATCTCCCTCTTCCTTCTTCATTCATTTCTTCTTGGATTACTCTTCTCCCATGTTCATGTTGACCTAGGGTTTTCATTTCCCTTCAATTATGTTTTGGTTTTTTATTAATGTTTTTTATTCATATATCTAGGGTTTTAGAACACTCGTGGAGTGGTTTCTGTGCTGAGTTGTCTTTGCACCATGGATCCGAGGTAGGATTTCCCATGCACATGCCTTTTTTATTTAAGATTCATTTATTTCATGTTTTAAACAAATTCTATATATTTTAAATGTTTTTTTTAATCTTTGGATAAATTTTTTGGTATGAAAATGATTTTTATGCCTTATTTTTATAACTAGAATTGTTTTGGTAATTAGCGCGCCCCATGTGTTAGATTAAATTCCCGGTTGGATTTTGTGAGTGAATTATGATATGAAATGCATGTTTTAGATTTTTAAATGTATTGGTAATATGTGAAATGATGTCTTGGGTGCCTTTTATGGGTGCAATAAGTGATTTTGGGTTTTATAAAAAAAAATTATTGGTTTATAGAATTTTTCGACATTTATTTCATGCGAAAGGCCTGTTGGGATTTTTTTTAAAAATGAACTTGATTTGAAGGTGTGATGAAAATGTTTAAAGGAGTTTATAAATGCTTAAATGTGGTAAGTGGTGTGTTTAAAACCCCCTTTATGGAAATTGAATTTTGCATCATTGATAAATTTTGGTTTTTTAAAATTCATAAAGGCCCGTTTGGAAACTTTTTATAAATGATGGAAGTGATTATTATGAAAACCTCAATTGTATTTTTCTCATGCATTTTCTTCTTATAATAGCTGGGATTTCATCACTTTGTGAATCATCGTGATCCATTATTAGAGTTCCTAGGTTGGGGCTCTTTGTGTTCTATTTATTCTATGGAATGAGATAATTCCTAGGGATGGCTCAGGGTGAGGCATGTTGTTGATTTATTAATTATATATGTATGTGATTGGATGATTGATTAGAATTGTTTGGCTCACCCCTGTTATATACATGAGACATAGGAACCTATCATATTTTGAGAATTTTCTAAGAATTATTTCCACACTGGTAGGTCATGTATTGACAAGTGGCCCATAGTTAGTTGATATATTTGGGTTTATTTCTATGGGATTGGGCCCATTGGCCTGTCTTGAGTTAGGTTGACTCGGTGTTTAGGAATTTTTGATTGAATCGTGTGTGGCATGATACCCGGGATGGGATCACATGTATTCGTATGTTCTAGATTGTTCTTGATCTCCTGGGTTCACTTATGTCTAGTATTTTTCGTTGCTTTTAGTGATTAATGTGATACTTGTATACATATTTCAATTTCCCTTATTATATAAATATTTTGGTGCCTTCTTGGGTAGTATTTTCTTGAAAGTGATGTGTTGGTTTCTAAATATTTATAATAATTTTTTAAGGAAAAGTGTTTTATAAACATTCTTACCATTGAAAATGAAAGCATCCTTTCCCTTTCCAAAATGTTAACATCACACTAAATGGGTTGAACTTGTGTTTTTTAAATGAATAAGATTAATCAGTCGTACTTTTTATTTTTAAATAAATTGTGTAGAAAAGCATAATTTGGTATATTGTATTTCAAACATGAATTTTATTTTTCTTTTATTTTAAAGGAAGTTTATTTGGAATAGATTATTGTGCTAGCCTAATGAGGTTTCATACATACGCCAATTATTTTTTCTATTATTAGCCATTTTGTAGGTTTCAACTAGAGTTTGATCACCTTGGGTGATGGATAATCATTATGTTGGACAATGACCCACGTGGTCACATAGAGATAGTTTTGTAATTTTGTTTGGTTGGTTATTTTTTATAGTTTTTTACCATTCATTTTCAGGTATAAGATGTTCAGTTCAGTTTTATTTATACATTGACCTACTTGTGATCCTTTATACTGTTTAGTTTTGCATTTATTTATGGGGTGAAATCGTACCCTTTTTTACTATGTTGATTCATGGCATTAGTTTCCATCCCATGGGGATTGGGAACACCTTTCAGGTTATGCCATAGATCGGCTCAAGTGACTGGTTTAGGGTCGACTCAGGTTGGTTTGTTATAAAATGGTATTAGAGCTACCTTCCTTAGAGGAAATTTCTTTTCAGAGAGCCCTTTGTTACTTGTGGATGTCAAGGTAGACAAAATAGGATTGTTAGGACTTGAGATGAAAGTGTAATAAGAGCATCATGAACTCTTGATCATTATGATTCTCATGTTTCTATGGGAAGTTTTTCTGTTAGTTTCTAGGTCTTTAAGGATTTTTTCGTGATTGGGATACGATAAGGGGATTTGGGCCAGTGGTCTCTGTGAGATCGTAGAGCCTGGAAAGGCATGTAGAGCTATGGGAATGGTCCTAGAAGACTCTATGTGTTGGTGGTTTGTTTGACATATGGCCGCCAACCATAAGGTCAAGTCACCCACTAACACTAGTTCCATCTTTTGGGTCTCCTTGAATCTTCTTAAATTATGATTTTTTTGAAAATCCTTATGTTAGAATTGTGGAAATGGGTTTTAATGGAATGGTTAGATTTTGAAAAGTGGAACATGGATTTTCTTAATTTACTTTAATATGGTTTTGGAATGTTGGGTTTTTGTAAAACAAAACTTTTTGTAAAGTATAATTTTTTAATTGGAATAGATTTTCTTAACCTAAACTTATAGTTTGTTGAAATAAAAAATTTGGAAAGGATGGATTATTTTAAGGTGTGTTCTTGAAATTTGTTTTAAATTGGACGCTTTGAATTTCTTTAAAATTTCTTAAATAGGATGAAAATGATTTTTGATGGAAATATTTGGGATTTCATGTTCAGGCATGATAAAAATGGTTTGGTGTGAGGAATTTGAAAATGATTTTTGAATTGGTGGTCAATGTGACTTTGGTAGGAACATGATTTTTGAATTAATTTGAATAGTTTGTTTTGGAAAATGAAGTTGTTTTGTTTTATAATTTGGTGTTCACATGGGTGCTCACATGCATGGCTGTATATGTAAATGTGGATGGATTCCTGGTATGGCATAGTAGATGGGTGACTAGGGCTGCACAGAAATGTGCATGTGAGTGAGACTCGATGGAAAAACATTGCTGAATGTAAAAATCCACCAAGTTTCTTTATTTTACTGAAGTGTTTTAAACTAGAAATTATGGTGTTTTTAAAATCCAATGGTTATGTGGATTATTTTTCTATGTCATAGAATCATTGTTTATTCGGTATTCTTCCCTGTGATCTAGTGTTTAGTGTGTCTTTAGAAGGGTTATGGGAATCTTAGTGCTTATTTTGATTGAGATATTTGCTTTATCATTGAATTTTGTTCGACCCCATTGAGATTTTTTGTATGTTTGTCGTTCATATAAAGGTGATTCATCATTAAAAGTCTTTTCAGTTGATCAACCTAATGATTTTGTTCTCGATTTTGATATTTAAATCTACCTCTTTGAAGGATACCCCTACTATTTTCTAGAGTAGAGAGATGTTTGGGCTAGATTTTAAGTTATTTTATATTATAGTGTTTCTTTCTGTTGTATTTGTTGTACTTAATAATGTTTCATGAATTTTTCCATGTTTTTTGTCCATTCTACTACTTGTTCAGAGTGATGGAGAATGGTGTTTTATATCCTTAAGTTCCTATTTGGGTAAAGGGTCTTGTTTGATAAAGTTTGTTCTAGGGTGTGTCATAATCCTTTGATTCTAATTGGGAGTGATATATAGAATTATGGCACAAAAATATGGGGTTATATTTAGGGATAAGAAGTTCCTAACTACAGGGTAGTAGATGCTTCATACATTAGATCTCCAGTTATATATCCCTGAGTGAAGCTTGCGCATAGTCAGGAATCCAGGAGGTTTAAGGAGTTTAGCTAATCTCATGCCTCCACCATTGTGGTGAGGAGATTATAGTATTTATTTTTTGTTTACCATTGTTATTATTTCCCTCTTATATCAAATATAATGTTGGACTAACCACTCAAGCAATTTCTATGATTTTTCATTCTAGAATGCAAGTTTCTGATCAATGTCCTTGTGTGAAGCACCCACAAGAATCGGATGTGATCATGTTTGTTATCAATTTGTAGGTGAATAGGGATGGGTAGTTATCGGTTGTGTTTTCCAGGGTACAATAATTATTCCATTTCCCTCCCACCCCCATGTGGTGGGGGTTTTTTTCCATGAACAAAGTGTTGGCCCGGTTCTTTTCCACTATGTTTGGGAGGGGGTAGATTAAATTTCCTATTGTACTCTACTTCACTTTTGGTGGTAGGTTATTGTAGGGAGTTTTGGATGGCCCATGTGGGAGAGGCTTGGTTTTGGTTCATGTTGAATTTTTATTTGTTCAGTAATAGTTGGTTCATATTAGTGTGGAGACCCACCGTGGATCTCGTTGAAAGTTATTCCATGATAAATCAATATTATGTTGCTTCAAAGGGTGGGGAGTCTATTTGGTCCTCCCATATTAGTAATATATTATTTTTGGGTTTGGTGTTAGTCTATTTTAAATATATTTCTTTTAAATTTTGTGACTTTTCAGTTTCCTTTTTGGTACAGGGTTAGTGTTGGGTTCCCTGGAAAATGCCCAATATTTTTTTTGTTATCTTGGTTGTGGATATGCTGGTTTGATCCTTCTGTAGATTTCATAGAAGTGGTTTTTGGTTGTTTCATTTTTGGAGAGAGGCATGAGTTCTGTTAATGGTGGGTGAAATGTTCCTAGATTAAAGATTTTGGATCATGATGACATGGAATCCATAGTTGTTGATCAATCAACTAGAATGTGATATGGATTTCTGTGGCTGGAAAGCATTAATAGTGGGTATAATTGTCACACCTGGTTTTTATAGATTTATCTTATGTTTTAGTTCATTGGGATTCTTAGTCCTTTTCTAGAGTTTAACGTGTGACTAGGGATTAGTTTTGAAGTGTTTCATTGTGTAGTTTTTACCCAGTGGTTGATCCTCAGTTAGTTCGTGAGTTTTTAGAGAAAAGTTGAAAATTTGGCTCAATAATAGCATGTGCATGGTTGGAACATAGTTAAAGGAAATTGTGTGGTTCATTCCAGGTAACCATACAACTTTAGGTTTGGTGAAAGAACCATTTTTCACAGTTGGAACATTATTTACTAAACCATGTGGAAAAACTATGCTCACTCCCAGGTGTGTCCAGAGAGGGGTGCACAGTTGGCACATGGTTTGGTGAACCATGCGGCCAAACCATGCGAGTTTCCCAAACATATATTTTTGGAATTTCAATGTTTTCCGCATTGGAATTTTTAACCCAAATCCACCCCTATCCTCCCTCTTTGGGTTTGTGCAACCCTGAGGGGATCACCCTTTTCTTCCAAAGCCTTCTCCTCCTTCCTTGGGCGTGGATATATAGTTTTTAAGTGTTTCACTATATTCTTCAAGATAACCTCCTCTCCTCATATACCTATTCCTTCTTCTTTATTTTCTTCTTGGTTTTTTCATATACCATGGTCATGTTAACCTAGTGTTTTGATTTCCCTTCAATTATGTTAGGGTTTTTTCTCATTAAGTGTTTCTATTCGTAGATCTAGGGTTTTAGAACCCCTGCGGAGTCATTTAAGTGGTGCATTTTTATTTCACCTTGGAATCGAGGTATGATTTCCCATGCACTTGCCTTTTTAATTTAAGATTCATTTATTTAATTCTTTAAGAACTTTATATATATGCTAAATGTTTTTGTGTAATCATTGGATAATTTTTTTGGTGTAAAAATGGTTTTTTAAGCTTTGTTTTGTTAGAACTAGAATTGTTTTGGTAAATAGCACACACCAAGTGTTTGATTAAATGACTAGTTGGATTTTTTGTGTGATTTGTGATATTAAATTCATGGTTTTGATTTTTAAATGTTTTGGTAATATGTGAAATGATTTATTAGGTGCTTTGTATGGGTTTTCCAAGTATTTTTGTGTATTATAAAGAAATGGGTATTGTTTTTTATAAAGTTTTGGCAGGTATTGTCGGTGAAAGGCCCGTTTTCCATTTTTATAAAAGTGGCCTTGATTTGAAAGTGTGATAGAAATGTTTAAAGGATTTTATAAATGTTTATATATGGTAAATGGTTTTTTCACACCTATTTATGAAAAGTATATTTTATATCATTGATAAATTTTGGTTTTAGGAAATAATTAAAGTCTTGTTTTGAAACTTTGTGAAAATGATAAAAGTGATTATTATGAAAACCACCATTTGATGTTTCTAATTACTTATATATGTATAATGGATGGGATTTCCTCACAGTGGAATCCTCATGATCCATTATCAGAGTTCCTTATTTTGGGATCTTTGTGTTATATTTATTCTTTGGTATGAGATTGGTCCTTGGGATGGCTCGGGGTGAGCCATATTATTGATTTATTAATTATATATGTATGTGATTGGATGCTCGACTAGTATTTATCTGATCACCCCTATTATATACAAGTGACATAAGAACTTTGAATATTGAGATAATTTTCTAAGAAAAAATTCCACACAGGTAGGTCACGTACTAACTAGTGTCCCATAATAGGTGGATATATTTGGGTTTATTACTATAAGATTGTGTCCCTGAAACTGTCCTGTTATTGGGTGGATGAGAATTTGGGATTTTTTGTTTTTATCATGTGTGGAATGCTACTAGGGAAGGGTTCACATGTATTGGTATGTTCTGGATTGTTCTTGGTCTTCTGGGTTCAGCTATGTCTAATAGTTTTAGTTTCTTGTAGTGAAAAATGTGATACTTGTGTGTATATTTCCATTTCCATTGTTATGTGAATATTGTGGTACCTTCTTGAGTATTTTTTCTTAGAAGTGATGTACTAGTTTATAAAAGATTATGATAAATGTTTTAAAGTAAAATTATTTTATAATCCTTTTTGACATTGAAAATGAAAACATCACTTCCCTTTCCAAAATTTTAATCTCACACTAAATGATATGAACTTGTTTTTTTGGAAATGAATAAGGGAAATGGGTCATACTTTTATTTTTATCTAAAATGTGTAGAATATCATAATTTGGTATATTCTATTTCAAACTTGAAGTTGATGTATCTTCTATTTTAAAGGAATTTAATTGGGAATAGATTATCAGTGAATCCTACAATGTTTTAATACTCACACCTGTAGTTCTTTTTTGTTTTTTTAGCCTTGTGCTGGTTTCATCTTGAGTTCAATCACCTTGAGTGACAGTTGATCATTGTGTTGGAGACTATCCCACATAGTCACATGGAGATAGTGTGTTCATATAGTTTTTTTGTTTTATTTTTGTAGTTTTTTACAATTCTGTTTCATGTATAAGATGATTAGTTCATTTTTATTTATATATTGAATTGCTTGTGATCATTTCTACTATTTAGTTTCTAATTTATTTATTGGGATAAATATTTCCCTTTTGTAATCTGTAGATTTCTGAAACTAGGTTATATCCTTTGGGGATCTAGAATGCCCTTTGGGCCATGCCACCGATTGTCTCGAGTGACCGGTTCAGGGTCCACCCAGGCTGGTTTGAGACACTTTAATTGGTAGAACCATGAAAAATTAATGAATTTTTGTAACTAAAATTTAAATTCCTTTGGTTACATGTTTCATCATGAACTTTGTTATTTAACTATTTGGTTCTCCCACTCTAATATTTTAATAAATGTTATTTTATATTTCTATATTGGAAAATATGTTTTTGATAAAAAATAATGTTTTACTACTCTTTTTAATGTGGATTTTTAGCAAAAGCATTAAATGTATGAAAACAAGGTTTCCTTTTTCACATATGTTTTGTCTTATAAATTTTTTTCCTTGGATAAATTTATGTGTTTATTCAAGGTTATATTATTAGATATTCTTTTTAAAATTAAATGTTTTCAAAATCATTATATTTAACACTAAAAAATATACCTTTTAGTGAGACCTAAAATTTTATCTTTTATGATAATATTAAAAATGTTTTCTAAAAACTCTTGTATGTGTTCAATTCATTTTACCCTTCAAAAAGATTTACCATATTGTGATTTATGATTCATTATTTAACCACCAATTTGTATCTATATTTTGGGAAATTGATATTATGATATCAAAAAATCTAATTATCGATCCCTCTTGGTCAGTAACATTCGAAGCATTCTTCTTGAAAGGTTGTATTTCATCTATATCAAAATCATTCTATGTTTCTTTTATTAAATAAGGTATAAGTTATTTTGATACCATACACCTTGTTTTACTGAATAGATTACGATCATGTTTTTCCATTATTAAAATTTTCATATATTTATCTATCTATACACTGTGAAAAACCTATTTTATATAATTTTTATTAAAGGATGTTCACCTTGGAAACTAGTTTATTATTTGACTAGGGATGTATCGACATTCCATATAATTGTTAGCACTGTATGAATTATTATTGAATATTAAGATAGTTCAATTAGGTATTTATATTCTATATACTTTTTATGACAATATATATGATTATTGAATTCTAAGGTAGATTGATTATTTATTGAAATTTCATATTCTGGATATCTCTTATATGAATGATTATTAGTAACATTGATCATGTATTGTTTATTCATTTTCTCATATGATGAATTAATTTAATTTAATTATCAATGGGAAGGGAATGTTATAGCCCCTTGATGCATCAACATGTCCCATGAGATAAACTAGCTTGATATTGGTGTAAACCACTCCCCATTTTAGTATAATGTATTAACATAAGTCCTTAACGATATGTGAGTAGATATCTTGGAACAAGGCCTTGATGGTGTGACTAATATGTATTTCATTTTTCATTCCATCTCTATAAAATAAATTATTATTATTCATGTGATCTATTTATTTATAATATTATCTAGGGGTAAATTATTCTATTAGTTTTGGTTGATTATGACATTATGTTTTTTATTTATTCATGCCATAATATACCTATGCTTTGATATCATTGGTTATATGTTTTACCTTAGTGAGCATTTGAGTTCACCCCTTCGTATGTTTCCATTTCCCCATGTTATGAATAAATACAATACACATGATATTTCTAGAAGTATATCATGCCTGGAATAATTTATCAAAGATGTTGAATACTAGTTATAGATTAATTAGTTCTTAATTTATTGGAAAAAGTTTCCTTTTGACAGGCTTTATTAGTTAAGGAGGTGTCCTAATTATTTGAATTTCAAAACCTTAAAATTTATTTTGGATGTAAGAGATTCAATAATTGAATTTAATTTTGTATTTAAGGTTGGTTATTTATAGGCTCTTATAGTTATTCTCAAGACTTATGTGTAATGTATGGATCTATGGAACTAAACTCAGGAGTGTGGGTCCAAGGAATCACAGTTGGTAACTGACTATGTTTTAGATTAATTTAGAGAATAATATATCAGTTGAGGAGAGTTTAAGGGTTGTTAAGTTAATTCTGATTATAATTTACAAGGTATATATAAAACTTTGGGTTTGTGTATGATGTTGTAATAATATTACATATTTCATTTGGGAATTGAGATAAGAGAACCTTAGTGAAAACCTTAGAAATATGACTAGGTATAGGATGAAATCCTAAAGTTTTTGTTAATTCTTGATCCTGTTTTTTCATAGTAATTACATCCTTGAATAGATACAAGCATGTGGATATGGATTTGTCATAGATTCATCTATGGGTAATCATCTCAAGAATCGATGATTGAGAATTTACTCGATATTCACTCGGATGTACTATGAATGGTCTTAATATTAAAAACTTGTCTAGACACTCCTGTGAGATATTCTTTGGTTGATCATATTATCTTTATGAACAAATATGGATGATTTATTTTATATTTACTTTGAGGGATAATAAGTATGAGAAAAAAACTAAACAAAGAGTAATTTAGGATTAAAACAGAATGATATAGGTCAAACTGTGAATGATAAAGTATTAACTAAGAGTGATATATGTTAAACTATAAGATCTATAGGCTAACATGATGGTTTAATAAATCATCATATATTGAGTATAAATTTTTGGAAGGTTATTTATGATAATTAACTTATGATGTTAATAATTTATCACTCAAGTTATCCGATTTTGGTTTTAAAAATGAATGAAACCATAAGGAACTAAGTTAAAAATGGGTGAAAGGAACTACATAATGATTTCCTTAATGAAAAAACAAATAGAATGTAAACTATAGTGATTTTTTTATTATGATAAACTAGATATTAAAAAATCTTATTAAACATGTGAACTTAGATGATTTTACAAACCCACCAAAGGAGAGAATGATGATGTATCATGGAAGTTATGGTGATTAAGATGATAAAGTTTAGAATATTTAGTTTCTTACATGTTAAAAAATGTGGAAATAATTATAGAGGAAATTTTCCGAATGGAATAGGTAAATTATATACTTATAGAGATGATGGACATTATAGTCACAAGTGTTAGGGAAAGAGGGAATTCATAAAAATTCATTGCTTCTATTGTAAGGAAGTTAAAAATTATGCAAATCGATGACACCAACCAAGGTACAAAAGGGAAAATAGTCATCAACAACCATGAGAACAAGGAAAAACCTACATAATTACTATTATTGAAAATGATAGTGAATTTTCAGTATAAATTTTTGATGAATTAATCAATGTATGTTTCCACCAATAAATTAATAATTAGTTATAAATAAAAACACATGGTTGCATGATTG
The DNA here is from genome assembly GCA_963277665.1 of Viscum album. Classification (NCBI taxonomy): domain Eukaryota; kingdom Viridiplantae; phylum Streptophyta; class Magnoliopsida; order Santalales; family Viscaceae; genus Viscum; species Viscum album. Next base: position 1,681,419,187 of record OY728133.1, read on the forward strand.
TTATTTTAATCATTTTCAAGGTTTGTGTGAAGTTATTCCTTATGGATACAACTCTTCATCCCTTAGTGGGATTATATGTGATATTAGGAATGAGATATATCTCTTTAAAAGGGATTATATTCAATTTTTCAATGGTAAATATCACTACATATCCTAAATCAACTCAAGGTTGACTATTTATGATTGGTTAATTATGAGATCCTTATGTAAATCAATTTAATTATATGATTTACAAAATCACAAGGACATAACATAATGGGGGTGGGGTGTGAGGGTGGGTCGAGAATGTAACACCTTGGTATTTTAATATATTTCATCATTTAAATAATTCAAATGTGTTCAATATCTCACTCTAAATACAATAATGAATTGAAACTAAACAATGTAATATTTATCTAGAAATTAAAATATTAAGTATGACCATTAAAAACTAGCTATTGAATCAACATAAATGAAAAATAGTAACTTGATTATGTAATATATGTTTAAAAAAATATAAATTTCACTTTTAATCTCAATGAAATTCAACTGAAATAGCTAAAACAACTAGTAATATCATTTTATTGTGATATTATTTTCTATTTTAAAAAAATTACAATTAATTGGTGATGAAATATATTGATATGAATAATTTTCTAACAATAATTTAGTTATTAAATGATAAGAATAATTAACATTTGAAAAAAAAAATTCTTATAATTTTTTTTCTTTAAATGTTATTTTTTAAGAGATAAATTTTAGAATTTTCTTATTTAAATATTAAAAAAAGAAAAAAATGTTTTATTTTTTATTAAAATAATATTTTAGGATAACTTTTTAGGATTTTTATAAAAAAAATGTTTTTGGGTGGATAATGAAAAACACAGTTTTTACAAATACCATGGATTTAATGAAATTATTAGTATATAATTATGACATGGAAATTTATGTGACCCTTTTATAGACCAAATATGTATTTTATATGTAAAATTATAAATTTTTAAAAAATATTTTATTTTACAAACCAATATTTGATATTTTAGAACTTATGTTATATTTTTCCTGTAAAACTATATTTATTAGATCATATAATTTGTATTTTAAAATTATTTTTTATCATATTTATAAATTTAATCAAATAAAATTGATTTTAAAATTGTAAATATAAGGTCCATTTCATGTAATAAGCTTCATTTTCTTTTTGGGAATATAAGATAAGTTACCTTAGGTAAAAAAAGTTACCGTAATAAAGTCTAAAATGGTAAAAGTATTAAATATTAGTGTAAAGGGCTTAAAAATGTTTAATAAAAGTTTATAATTGAGTGTTTGAGATAATATGAACCTTATACCATTAAAAAATCCATTATTTTTCTATATTTTTAGTCTTTATATGTGAATAGTGTCTTGAGATTATTGAAAAGTAGTGGGTATTTACAAAAATATCATTCCCACCACTTATAAAAGGGACCTATCACCAACCATTAAATACCAATCTATATTTCAATTTCCATCCTTAAACACTACCCTATTTTATTTTCCTAGAAACTTATTTCAATTATTTTATCTTCAATTTGCAATATTTTATCCCAATCCCTCCATTTTCAAATAATTCTCTTAAGAAAACTCAAAGTTGTCAATGTGAGTAATAATTTTTTTCTTTACTTATATCCTTTCTATATTACTTTTAAAATTATAATTTTCTTATACCTATATAATTAAATAGTATTGTTAATATAATAAATTTTATTTTTTTATGGGAATAATCACCAACCACCTTTCCCCCTTTCCCTTATGGAAAACAAAAACATGATTTGTGCGTATGTGCGGACAACTGCCTCCACAAAGTCACATCTTCATTTTATTCACCACCAAACATGGATCATATAAAAAGATAATTTAATATATAATAACAATATTTATAAATTATTTAATGTTCTTAAATAGTAAACCATTTTATTTCATTCTCTCATTTTATGGAAAATATAGTAATCATCCATGCGTATGTGTGGACTACCACTTCTATGGGATGATTTATTCCATATTTAATTACTTCCATTCTTGTATAGTAATAATAATGAGTTTAATGAATAAATATGTTTATTATGATATTATTAATGTTTTTGTAAGATTAATTAGACCACTTATTAATATGAAAAACAATAAACGACAGTTGTAAATTCAACCATCTAAAAGAGCATACTAAGAAGAAAAAATGTTTTCTTCATATTATGAATTAGCATCATAATAGTTATATTATTATAATAAGTATTATAATTTCGATATATCATAGTAATAAAAACTAAATAAGATCATTATTCTTTTGGTATCATGATATTTAAACTATATCACTTCATAATCATCCATTAATCATGGTATGTTCTTGCCTGAGATGGTTTGACCACCCACTTGAATGATTCTATAAAATTTTATCATGAATGACTATGGAAGCTTAATTATTTATAATTTATGATTTTAATAATTAAATAAAAATTTTATTTTTGTTTTATAATCCTAACATTAATATTTATCATATTAATTAAGAAAACACATTCATTTTCCAAGAATCATTGAAACATGATCATTACTGATTTAATCTTCAAAATTATAAATGAAAATATCATGTAATAGAAGTATAAAATTATAAAATATCATGGAAAATATATTCTATTACATTTAATGATATTGGAATTATGACCTTCTCAATAATAATGAATACTGACACCGTTATTACGAAACTAGTTCAAAGCAATTAACTTACATACACCTGGTGTTGAAAATAGATGATAACAAACTAATATAAATGAAGGGAATGATTAAAAATTAATATTATAAACAGAAATAGATATGAATAAGGTTACTAATTAGGTTATTAATATATATACTCTTATTGTGCATGAAAATAACATGCATTTGTGGAAGGCAAGAAATATTGTAAGGGTTTTCTTCTCACTTTCCCTTCATTGAGATAAGTAATATATGTTTTAACCTATTATATTTTTCAAGGTTTTAATATTGAATATTCGAGATATTTTATCATGAATTTTTTATGGTATATAAAGATATATTTCATTTTTTAACTCTCAATGGGTTTTTATCTAAAAGTTACCAAAGTAATAAGGGTTATTTGTCTCTATTTTCAATTCCAAAAAGTCATGTTTGATATTATGCACCATGTTTCCCATTTTATATATTGTAACCACATTGATCAATTATAATTTTGTAATGTATATTGTCAAAATGTATGATCATGGATGTTTAAAATTATATTTGATGGAAATATAATTTATTGATAATCAATATGTGGTATGGAGTTATCAACAATACAAGATTGGATTTATTGATAATAAATATGAGGTCAGTTATGGATTAATTTAATCAATAATATTGAAATTAGAGGAATTATGGCCAATATTATTCAAGAAGAAAAGGTTGATGTAATTATAGAATAAAAATACATTTTTGTGGAGGTACTGCCTTCAGTTTAGTTTAGTGGAATTATGGAATTATATGTGAGAATGGTATTATAATAAATGAGATATACTATGGAGAGGTTCTATATTTTTAGAAAAGGAATTAGATGATGACTTACCAAAATTTAGGCCAACCAGGGCTCCCAAACCAATCCAGCACAACCATACACATGTGGAAGGAACTGAACCATGTGGGGGAACTAGCATTGCCATCCAACCATGATGGAACCATTGTATAAATCATAGGTGAGGTGGAGCATGCATGTGGGAAGGTGTGTATTCCTGGAAAAAATTATTTACACCATATGGAAGTAGAATAAAGGTGGTGTTCCACTCCATAGTGTGAAATGATAGATGAAGCCAAGAGAGAACCCCATTACTTGTAACAAATGAGTTGGGGAAGAAAAGGTTCTTATTAAGAAGGGCACAATAGAGAAAAATATTGACGTGAGATTCAAAGTTCCCATGACATTCCACAACTAGGAAAACCATGAAATATAAGCCAATTCAATGGAATTTTTATGAGTCCTGGTGCCATTGGAGTATTTGAGGTGTCCATGTTGTGGTTATAAGGCCATGACGTAGTCTTTTATGGAAGTTATGATGCCCATGCCACAACTACACCCTACATCATGGAAGGTTTTAATTTAAAATATGTAAAGAATTCAGGGATATATGAAACTACAGTAGGCAATACTATTGTATGGGATATTGCACTGTTATCCTTTATGAATCTGGGATAGTGAGATTCTTCTCACACTATAGAAAAATCATATATGGTGCCACACCTATTTCATTGACTACCTATAGAATGACCCCAATTGAGATGTAATAATTAAAGTTGAAACTCCTGAAGAATCGTGATAAAGGATTCATTCAGAAAATTTTGTTACCTTGGGGTGAACCTATTATATTTGTTAAAAATAAATATGGATTGATGAGAATTATCATTGATTATCATTAGCTGAACAATATCACAATCAAGAACAAGTATCCTCTACCCGGTATTGATGACCATTTTGATCAACTCTATAGAGCTAAATACTTATCCACGATTTAGATTCTTTTTGAATATCATCAATTAAGGTTCAAGAAGAAGAATATACCCAAGAAATTTTTTTGTACATGGTACATACAAAGTGATTGTATAGTTATTTATTTTGGTCTTACTAATTCCCCCGCCATCTTCATGGATTTACTAAATATAGTATTTAGAGATTACCTTGATCAGTTTGTGGAAGTCATTATAGATGATATTATCATTTATTCAAAGAGAAAGTAAGAGATTGATGATCACATAATAATAGTATGAAAGACCCTAAGTAAGGAGAAAATATATGAAAAAATTAAAATTGTGAATTTTGGGAACAAAAAAATATTAATTTTTGGGTCATATATTTTCAAGAGAGGGTATATCAGTTGATCCTTCAAAGGTGGGAGATATTCAACATTGGCCTTGACCAACCATTATAACTAAGATTAGATGTTTTCTTGGTTTTGCTAGAAATTATTAATGGTTTTTGGATTTTTTTCTCATGACTATCTAATACAATCATAAAATTGACCCATAAGGGATCCAAGTTCCCTTAGATAGATAGATGTGAGGAAAATCTAGAGGAACTGAAGAGAATATTAGTCAGTGCACCAGTGCATACATTACCTTGTAGTGGATAAGGTTTTGTAATATTTTGTGATGGATCCATGAAGGGATTGATATATGTTCTCATGTAGAATGACATAGTTATATACTATGCCTCATGAAAATTAAATGTTCATGAGTAAAATTACCCAACTCATAATTTGGAGTTTACGTTAGGGATTTTTGCTTTAAAAATATCGAGGCATTATATTTTTGGTGAAAAGTGTGATATATAATGATAAAAAAGTTTAAATTATATATTCACATAGAAGGAGATGAAAATTTTATCGATAAGGGGGTTATAGATGATTAAATATTATGATTTCTTAATACATTACCGCCCACAGAAATCCAACATGGTAGAATATTATTTTGGTTGATAAGATCATGATTGATTATCCATGATGAGGTTCACAAAAGATCCAATATTTCTGGATTTTCAAAGGATAGATTTGAAAATTAGAAAGGAAGGGGTGAAATCTTATCTTTCTCAACTGAGTGTTCAAACATCTATCCAAGTGAAGATCAAATAGGCAAAAAAGGATGATGTTGAGTTTCAGAATAAGGTGAGAAATATTCCAAGTTCAATATTAATTATGATAGAATGATAAGGTTTAGGAACTATGCATGTGTACCATCCATACCAGATTTAAAAAATGATCTATTATAAGAGGATCATAGTTCTTAATTTTCTATTCATTATGGAAGCAGAAATATGAATAGAGTTTTGAAGAAGTATTTTTGGTGGTATGGTATGAAGTGAGATATTGAAGAGTTTGTATCTCAGTGCTTAGTTTGAATACATGTTAAGAAGAAGAGAAAAAATTACAGGGATATGTTATAACAATTACCCATAATAGAATGTAAATGAAAAAACAACACCATGGATTGTTTCATTAGACTCCCCAAACCATCTAAAGGGAATAATTCTATATGGGTTGTAGTCAATTTTATTACAAATTAAGCATACTTAATCCCTATTAGATAATATTTTTCTCTAGACCATAATGCTAAAATATAAATTATGTAATTGGTAAGGTTTCATGGAGTACCACATTCCATTGTATGTGATCGGGATTTGAGGTTTACCTCAACATTCTGGTGAAGTCTTTAACAAGATTTTGATACAAAGTTGATTTTCAACAATGAATATCATCCTCAGATAGATCGTCAATATGAGAGAAAAATTCAAATCATATAGAATATTTTAAGATCTTTTTATGTGGATTTCAAAGGTAGTTGGGGTCAACAACTTCTTCTAGTTGAGTATTAAAACAAAGATAACATTCACTCAAGCATTCTGAAGTCTCTTTATGAAGTCCTATATAGAAAAAAGAGTTGAACTCCAATGTATTGTGATGATGTTTAAGAAATAAATATATTTATAATAGAGTTGGTTTAATAAATGTAAGATAAGGTTAGACCCATTAAAAAACAAATAAGGGAAACAAAAAGTTGGCAGAAAAGTTATGCTAACAATTTCTAATGTGATCTGGAATTTGAAGTTGGTAAAAAGGTGTTTAGAAGAATCACTCTTTGGAAAAAGGTAATGAAATTTAGAAATAAGGGAAAACTAAGAATTAGGTAAATTTTCCCTTTTAAATTCTTTATTGTATCAGGATTCTAACTTATTGGTTTGTGCTTCCAACAAGCCTCTCTTAAGTCCAAGATGTGTTGCATTTATATCTGTTGAAGAAGTACATACATGACCCTAAACAATTACCATAATTAGAATTCATACCACTATAATAAAATAATTTTACGAGGAACATTTTATGGATACTTTTGATCATAGATAAAAAGTTCTACAAAACAAGACCACTTTCCTGGTCAAAGTTTTGTTGTGAAACCACCAATTTGAAGAAGCTATGTGGGAACTTGAGGATGTAATGTGGTAGATGTATCCTTGGTTGTTTATACTAATGTGATGGAATTTCAAGAGGGAAATTAATTTTAATGGGGGGTAGAATGTAACACCCAGATATTTTATGAAATATATTTTTTTGAAAAAATTTCATTTTCTTCGATATCTTGCATTACACGCAACATTGAGTTTTTAACAAACCGTGATATATTGTTAATATTATTATTTAAATAAGGAAATTATAAAGTAGTAATTAAATTTGATGGTATGAATAGAAATATTTTTTTTAATATTACGTATAATGGTTTTATATAATGAAAACACACTGATAAAAAGAACAAATTTTTTGGTAAAGTCTTTATATGTTTCAAAAAGATTATTTTCTCAAAAAAAGGTTTTTTATGATTATTGGGAAAAAATAATAAAAGTTATTTATGGATGTTTTATAGAATTTATTTGATAAAAAAAACTTTATTTTTTAAATTTACATATCAAATTTATCTTAGGGTAATTTTTTTTAGAATTTTATGAAAGGATCTATTTTTTCAGTGAATAGTGAAAAATAGTATTTTTTTTATTAAAATAATGTCTTTTTATTTAAATAATTTACAAGATAAAATATTGTTTAATTTTTTTTAAAAAGTATAATTATATCAATTATATTATAATTAATCCAATTTAGGTCATTTTAATCAATTTCATGATTAATATTTTAAAAAAACTTTTTAAACTTTTGAACATTTTCTCTTTGGAAAACTTCTTTCTTGTCCCATAATAAGGTTTAATTTTAAAATAAAATTTGTCAATTATATGAATTTAATTTGAAAAAATGTAATATTTACTTTTAATAATAATAATTAATAATATATAAAATCTTCAAATTAATTTATGGTAAATAAGAATAGTAAACTTCTAAAAATTAATTTCTGTGGTTAAGGATAAAACGAGTTTACCACGGGTTAAAATGAAATAATAAGGGGTAAAATGACCAAGAAATTTAAAAATTAACCATTTTATGGTCATATTTTGAACTTATAACCTTTTTTTTATAATGATCAATTTTTGTTCCTTTTTTTCATGTAAAATGCATTGGTACATTTTTTTCCTTTCAACAATTCCATGTGTGTCCTCTCCCCCACTTATGAAAGGCCACCACATATCTGCTCATCTTTACAAGTAAAAAACCATTTGGTTCATACAATACCTACCAAGATATATTACTTATGTATCTTAACACACCATAGATTTCTTATATCTATTTGTAATACCTCATAAAAATTTATTAGGTATAAACGTAAAGATGATCTCTAAATAAGAGGTAAAATTCTTAAACTTGCATTTTTGTTTTATTTATTCTTACACCTCCTTAAAATTTTCTTAAAATATGATGATATAATAATAATAGTTTATAAGATATAATGATATTTTATTATGTAAATTTAATAACCTATAATATTCTCCACTTCCATCAAATGGGAAACAGAACCATCGATTGTGTGTACGGTAGACTATATCCTCGCAGACCGATGTTATTCATCTTCCATCACCACATCTCATGAATGTATATAATGATGGATTTAATTAATATATTTTATATATATGACATATATATATATATATATGATATTATTATACCTATTAAATTATAATTTCACATATAACTTATTACCTCCCAACCAGTTGGAAAATAATAACATCGCTCGTGTGTACGACGAACTACCGCCATGAAAACCGAGGTGATGTATTTTTCATTTATGTTTTACTTAGATGGTAATAAGAATAGATTAAATTAATATATATTATATTTTAACGTAATTATACTTCTGGAATTATTTTATTATTTATACCTTCTTACCTTCCATTTCATGTGGGATACGATAACGTCGTTTGTGTGTACGGTGAACTACCGCCTTGTGAAGTGCCATGATTCATTTTTTAATAAAAAATTTCATGAAAGGTAATAATGAAAAATTTAATGAATATATTTGATATATATTAAATAAAAATTATTATATAATGTTAATATATTATTTAGCTTTCTTTTATTTTATTTGTTGAAAAAATGTAAACTACGTTTATGCATACATACGACATATCATCTCCATAAATGATGTAATCCATTTTCTATCTATAAATTTATTGGATTACTATAAATAAATATATAATGGATTTTTATGATATTTACATCATTTTTAAAGTTATGTATATGATGTAACCATGATCAAAGTAATACCAAATCAAAACATACACGAAAAACAAAGTAGTTATTACCAAAAATGTTATTTTAACAAAAACAATTTCTTGATTTATGTGTGTCATCCTTGCACAGGGGCCATGCTAATCTACTCTATATCATTTCAATTTTATCTTATGTCTTCGAAGAGACATTATTTTAATAAGGAATTATTAATAAATGGGTAATAAAGGGAATAAGTAAATAATATATGGTATGATACATATGAGTATTATTTTTTAATATATTTATAAAAAAATTATATTTATTATATAAAAGGTTCAAACTTGTATGAAGGAAGTCGAGACATAAGGTAATAGATTTTTGTCTCAATTTTCCTTCTTTGAGATATATGTTATATTATGCCCATATCTTTTTTACGGGGTGTATATAATGTCCATTTTACATTTAATATAGTGAATTTATTTATTCTCATGATATTTTTTGTTTCATATAATTTTAATATTTTATGGTAATTATTATTAAATGTTACCAAAGCTGTCAGGGTTTTATGATACAATCTCATTGTTTATTGGGATTATTTATGTTTATGCTTCCAATGATGAAATATTTGGATATATCTATCAAGAAACACATGAATTATATTCTCATATGGTTATGTAATTATAATACATGTTTCCCCTTAGTTCTTCTCTTTTTATGTACTCAAGAGTTAAAAAGAACATTTTTGAGAAAATTTGTCATTATTTCTCTCTTTAGTCGAAAATATTTTTTCTTCCATATACATGTTTTCTAAGAAAATTTTAAAAAAATCTTTTAACATTTCCAGAAGTATTTATTAAATACATTTTAACCATCTTTTAATTTTTACAAATATTTTTAAAAGGAATCATCATGTCATTTCCCAAAAAAGGCCTGTTTGGATTTTACTAAAAATGTGCAAGAAATATTTATTTTAACATTTATGGAATGAATGAAATTTACCTCTATCATAACCGTTATATTCATTAAATATTAATTTATAAAATTTCAAGGTTATTTTAAATGAAAATTAATTACATAATATTTTATGAAATTGTAATTTAAAAAAAGATGATTTTTAATGAAAGTTTATTTTCCTCAAGAAATATTCCAAGTGATTTTTCTTTCAAAATAATTTTCCATCTAAGATGACATGATTTGATGTTGCTTAATCTTTACTGAGGATATGATATAATGATACCATATTTATTATTTCTCTAGATGGTATATATTTATGATGATAAGATGCTTATAAAACTCATTTATTTTTTTTGGGCTTTGCTACAATGAGATGTTTATGAAACCCATTTTTTTCTTGAGTACTGATATGGTGATTGTTTTATGAAGACGGTTTCTCTTTATGGGTTTTGATATGATTAATTTTTTATGATATTGGAGAACATGTATGTATGATTTTAATTATATGGTAGGTGAGACCTATATCTACCTCCAATTCATTGGGTAAATATTAATATCTTATGAGATAAACAAGATTGGAAGGGGGAGAAAGACTAATTTAACAATTTAATTTATCCAAAATGATAGTCTTAGGAGTTAAGATTTACTACAATGATGGTTTGGGGAGTGAAACCCTTCAACTATGACAGTTTTGGTAATAAGACTTTACTATTTAGAAAATGATTTTCTATAGTTATCTATATTCCACCAATCTATGTCATATTCCAATTTTATATTCTCATGGATAATGTTCCATGATTATATTATGATTATTATCTTATGAAAAACCAATATTTATTCCATAACTCATTTTTATGATCTATGATATAAAGGGTATGGTTTTAAAATATCATTATATTATTCTCATACACTTTTGCTCATGATATGCTGATGTATTCCATGTTTAACCTTACTAATCATATAAGCTCACCTTTTTTATGTTTCCTTTCCCTAGTTTATGATGAAAGTTATATGTATAATATTTATAAGAAGGGTTCTAGTCCTGAAGAAATTAGTGGGAGATGATGTAGCTCACTTATGTAATAGTTTTTTATGTGTCGAAGTTTTCAAATACACTAGACCTAAATGATTCCAGAATGGTTCATTATGTTATGTAATGAATATTCATATATTAATATGTAACATCTATGTATGTAATGTTCGAGAAGCTATATCCATATTCAGGTGAACCATGGAATTCAATATTCTTTATAGAAATTTTGAATAGTCCCGGTGCCACTGAAATATTTTAGGTGTCCATGACGTGGATAGAAGTCTATGTCACAGTACTTTATCGAACTTGTAATGCCCACACCATAGCTATGACCTGAATCATGGTGGGTATGAATTAAAAAATGTAAATAATTTAAGTATCTCTAAACCTAAAGGATTATACATTGTAGTATGAGAGATTTCACCCTAATCCTTTTGGAAGTCGAAATAGTGAGAGCCTTCACATGCTACAGAGATAAGAATTACACAGTAGGAGATGTTTGAAATGGGTTTATGTTGTTTCCTACACCAAAAATAATATCTCTACACTGAAAATGTGAGTATGAAATATTTTTTTGGAATTATTCCATTTAATAGGTGTCTGTTACCTAGATAATTAATCTATTCCATAAAAATATTTTTGGTTATATGGTTATAGATAATTAGAGGACCTTACAACATTGATGTACAGACTACACCATTGCACTGAAATCTACTTTGTATCCATGCTGAAAGGGTATTGATCATTGAATAAGAACATTTTCAAATAAAATCATTACACTATAGAAGTAATGGATATTCTAATGAGCCTATAGGTTATTTTAAGAAAATATTGTGGGTGTTCATAACTATCATCCAATGCATGATATGTTTAGTTATTCTTAAATAGAGGGCTAACTACATTTGGGAGAGGGTTTTATGATCATTCGTTATAATGCATTAAAATTTAATGACCACACTCATGGCTCACTCAAGAAGGGTATTATTTTGATATATATATATATATATCCATATTTTAAAATATGGAAATTATTATTGGAAGATGTAGAAATTATTGTAGGAGGTTATCATGGAAATTTGTATTCTTCATATATGATAATAGCCATCTTGAGAACTAGGGTTAATTTAATAGTTATTTAAAACTCTTAAATTAATAGTTACATGGGATAATGGAAGAGGATAATTAGAAGAACATAATTAGGGACAATTAAATAAGAGTTTTTCATTGGGGTGTTTGGAGAAAAATAGAGAGAGTATTCCTTGATTAATCTAAAAAATAAAGAGAATTAATTTTCACCATTTGAAATATCTACATAAGAATAATAGAGAGATAGAATTACATTAAAATATATAAATCTCGAAATAGGAATATTTTTTCAACATAATAAAGTAACAAGAAATAGAGGAGTTATTTCATCCAGTAAAGTGAATCCATTTTAGTATTGTTTTGGAAATAGATAAGAGTTCCATAATTATTATGGAAAGAAGAAGACTTGATATCTCTTGAAGATATTATCATAGGATAAGGTGTATCGATGACCACTCATATAAATAATATACTTGGGATGATATTCACAAAATCCATTTGAAGGAGAAAATAGATATTCAAAGTCACCCATCTTACATATAGTGAATCTACACTAATAAGGTGATATTTTTCTTAGCATGAGATCCAATACAACATTCCATTTAAATAAGTGAGTGAAAAGGTAAATGTGAGGTAAGTGATCCTAAGGATGTAGTTCTTTTACCATATAACATTTTAAGGAAGTGATCCTTAGTAAGAGTGACCCAACATAAATCCACAAGCAGTGAGCTTACTGATTTTGATGTACCATGACAATGATGGTAGAATTATACTTAGACCAGCCCATTGTGGTGAACCAAGTATAAATCCATGTGTCCTTATTCTTTATTTACTTTATTTTTGTGCATAATCATTAGATAAAGACGATAAAGGCAATCAAAAGTAAAATTTATATATAAAGGATGATGATGCAACTAAATCAATAAAAACACTCAGTAAAAAATGTGGCCCTTATAATTAAGAGGTCATGATCTACTAGGGTTGCAAGATATTTTAAAATTATCCATACCATGATTAAACCCCCCCTCTATGGGTACCTAAGCCATTCCTAGAAAAAACAATCTACTACCACATTAACATCAAATTTGTTAAATTCTTATTGTTCTTATAAATTTAACCTTCATTCATGTTGTTTAGTTACTTTAGACTTCGATTGATACATCCCCAAAAATTCATGGATTTTGGTAACTAAAATTTATATTCCTTGAGTTACATGTTTCATCTAGAATTTTGTTCTTTCACTCTTGGGTTATTCCACCCTAATATTTTACTATATTGTATTTTCTCTCCCTCTCTGGTAAAATGATGTTTTTTATAAAAAATAACTTTTTAATACTATTTTTAATGTTGGGTTTCATAAAATAAATTTTAAAGTATGAAAAATGGTTTCTTGTTTCACATTCATATGTTTTTTTCTTGTAAACCAAATTTCCTTAAGATAAATTTTTGTTTTTTTCAAGGATCCATTATTAGGGGTTATTTTTAAAAGAGAGTATTTTTTAAATATTTTTCTTTACCATTATAAAAGTTACTTTTGAAAGTATCCCAAAAGTTTGTCTTTTATGAAAATATTTAAAAAGTTTTATAAAATCTATTTTTTGTATCCACTTCTATTTCCGTTTGAAAAGGATTTATGATAATGGGATTTATGTTTTAGGATCTACCCTCAAATTTATATCCACCATTTGGGTGATTGAACTCACGACATCAAATAATCTAAATCTTTGTCCCACTTTATTGGTAACATTTGAAGCATTATTCTTATCAGAATGCATTTTATTTATGTCTACATCCTTCTATGATTTTTTTATTATACTAGAGATAAGTTATTTTTCAACCAAACATATTTTTTCACTAGATATCTTATGATCATATTATTACATTATTTCCATAGTGGTATACTCATCAATCCATATATTGTGAACACCCTATTTTAAATAATTCAGATTGAAGGATGTTCATTTAGAAAGATAGCTTATTTATTTACTGGGGATGTATTGACATTATATAAACTTTTTATCTATATATACATGATTATGGACTTCTAAGGTATTTTAATTATGTGTTAAAATTCCATATACTTTTTAGCACTATAATTTTTTTTATTACTAAGGAAGGTTGTATAGACACATACATAACCATTTTATATTCTAGTGAATTTAAACTAGAATTAAATTTCTCACATTATTAAATATCTTTTAGGTTTATTGATTTATATATTCAGGTAATAATTCTTACATAAAATTCCCACATATTTCAAAGTAGAAAATTCCACTCAATATCTATTTTCCCTAAAAAAACATTATTAAAAAATGAACATGTTTTCTTTTGATGATATATCTTAAAAAAGTTAATCTTAACTTAATCCTTATCCTTATTCATCCTTAATACATATGAAAAAATTTTAAATGATTGGACGAGTACAAAATCTCAATAAGGGACATAAAAAAAATAAGGAAGTTGTTAGTCCATGAATAGTTATAATTTTTTTCTTTTTTAGAAATATCCATTGGGATAAAAATAAACATTTTTTAACAAAAAATCACCTTACCTAACCAAATATTTTCATAAAAAATACCATAATAAAACTCATAAAGGTTTATTTTAAATCATTAAAAACTCATAATAATTTTTTCACAAAGTTATATCTTTTAACATCATGGTGTAGCATATACTTTCCTTTACCTTGTAAAATCATTAGATTTCTATAAAAAGGCCTAACAAACATAGAAAAATCATGTAGGTAAATTGAGGCATCTCTTTCATATCATTATTACTTACACATGGAAAAACAATCATAATTATACTTGGAGTAACCATCAAATTTACTCTTGAAATAAACTTCACAATTATACATGGAAAAACCATCCCATTATATTCCCAAAATCTCTTAGGAGTAACCTAATCAGCTAACTCTATCTGGTATTTGGAAGAACCACCACAATATACTCCCATATTTTCTTTAGAGAAACCTAATCAGTTAAATATATCCCATATTTTGAATAACAATTTCAGTATATTACCACATTCTCTTAGGAGAAACCAAATCAATTTACTCCATCCCTTTACCCAACGCACTGGAGAGCTATAACAGGCTCACCTGACCTTGGTTTATAATAAAATCAGCCATTCTCATAAAAAATTCACATGAAATATAACATAAATTAAGTAAATATATTTTTATTTTCCTCATAAAACATAAGTGAAATCAAGGGTTGTTGTATTTGATGAATAAAATTCCAATAAAGATAATTCATATATTCATAAGAAAAATAACCTTTCCATTTGAGATCACTTATTTAAAAAAACCGCACACATAAAAAGGAAAACATTTTCTAAAAAAAACTATATAAACCTATAAAGAAATATTCAATTAAAAAAATTATTCATGGTATCGGGAAAATTCATTAATTCCATATAATTTAAAAAATAAATTCATTTCATATTTTTTTTCGAAAAAGTCATAAAGTACCTTATTTGAAAAAAACAAGAAGATTTCTTAATAATTTTTTATAGAAATTCATAAATGGGTAAAAATTAATTTAAAAAATCATATAATAAAAAAACATTATTTAAATCATTTTTATAAAATAATCATATGGATATGAAAGAAAAAGTGAATTTTAAAGAAACATTAAAGAAGTTTTTTTAAAAGAAATTCACTTACCTTGGGTCCAACTTATCACATATGTTATTCATCTTCTTGAATAGTAAATTTTTTTTAATTTATATTCTTAATAACTTTTCTGAGGTTTCTTATTTATTTTATTTTACCTCTAACCTTATTATATTTATTTATTTAATCAATTAAATTCACTTCGTAAGTTTTGATGGTTTTCAGTTCAAAAGTGCAAAATGGCTTATATATGTTTACTGTGGTCTATGCGGTCATTACTCCATCATCTGTTGAATAATAATCATGACATTATTATCATATATATATATATAAATTATACTTTTAAAATCAATCATGAATGGAGATTGTGAAAAATGAATTATATTACATTCATGTAGATGGTAGGTCGTACGTATGCATGGGTAACATTTAACTTTTATAATAATAATTATGGAAAGAGTGTAAGTATTATTTTATCTTTATACAATGATCATTATATCATAAATGACTTATCACTTAATTGAGGTGTTTTTCAACATCATTTCACTAGGATTTTGATAAATTTTTTAATTAAAAATGGATTTAATTCTAAATAATTTAATAATTAATATTTATTTATATTTTATTGTTTAATTATTAAAATTATGAATTTTATGTTAAAATATAAATTATTTATTTATTTATTTATTGGTTAATTATTATTTAAATAAATAAATTATTTTAAATTATCATTTTTTCCTGTGTAATTGTTTTAATTTATAGTCTTTAATCTCTTTAATTCTTTTAATTCATCCATTCATTCATTTTATTTTTTGTCAAAATAATTATTTAAAAAAAATATTTTCATTCATTTTTTTGTATTCCTATTTCTTTTTTATTTCAATGAAATTAATTTAAATGTTTTTAATTTAAAATTATAAAAAAATTATAATTTTTATTCTTTATTTAGTGTCAAAATATTTAATTTACCTTTTTTTTAAATTTTTTTTTAATTTTATTTTTTTGTAAATGAATTAATTTCATGGTTTTATTTATTTTCTTGGCAATGGATGCACATATCACATTCACTAAAGCAATGCAAAATTTCCATTTAAAATAGTGGCCGCATGAAGGTAAATGTTAGTTAACTGAACATGCATAAAACCTTGTATAATGTGCAGTAAAAAGAGAACAATACCTTTCACTATTTCAACCCCCATCTCATGGTCAACATACTGTCCGTGAGGTACATTTCCAACTGATCAGTCATGATTTAACCAGATGGCCATGAACCAATTTATACATGATCATGCCACCACATAACCGTGCACTAACATACCATGATCTTCCCATGTAAATTTCTTATTTCCCCCTATCATAGTAGGCTTGCATACTATGTGGTCTTTCCACCACATTATCCCACAAATCGTATCAATTAAGAAGAACCGCCATCACTATACACCCACAAATCTTATATCACTACTTGTTGTCACTGCCACCATCGACCAAAGAAGGAATCAAATGCCAACAATCCACACAAATGAAAATCCAACTGATTCATGGCCTAGGTATCACCAATGAATGACCAAGATGAATAATTAAATTAGATCTAGGGAGAGGATTAATCTAACATCAAATACTATACGAATCACACCGATGAACCAAAATAACCATTGCAGATAGAGATTTTGACAAAGATCAAGGTTGGAGACAAACCATGGTTTGTACATATAAATTAATATTTTTGATTGTAATCCTCCATTGAATCATTGATTAATAATTATTTTTTAAGATCATATAATAACCTCATGAAAATATTCTTAAATTAGATCGATGATTAAGAATTATGGGCTTAGGGGTTTGAGAATTTTTTATGAAAATAGCGACCTTGTTGAAGGTTGAGAAATATTTTGGAACAAAGAGAGACTTGTTCAGGATTTATGATATAGATATGAACTTCATTATCTACTGGATATAGAGTATTGAATTCCTACAAGGCCAAATAGTTGATGAGTAATCGATTGAATCTGATTTCATGATGAAGGAGTTGGATAAGCTCGGGATCTTACTTCTTGTTTTGTTTTTGGTGTATGATGAAGTTTATGGAGTAATTGAAAAATCCCAAGGCATCAGTTACGAGTTCTATTTAAAGTACACTAAAGGTTTTTAATAAAATTACAAAAATAATTGTCTTGTTTAGTTCACGGGGACAATATATTATTCAAGGTAGTGATGGATTTATTAAAGATAATGCCTCACATTTTAATCACACTGAGATCACCAGATAGAGAATGTGGAAAGAGTCATCCAAGATTGCTTCTTATTATTCAAGGGTGTGAGACAGATGAAGTTTTAAGGGATCATGGTCAAAAAATTAATTGATCTAGAGACATGACTAGGAACATCTAAAATATAATGCATGTGAGTGTGTGGTAGTTGTTATAAGGAACTTCTCAATTCTTGTGCATGTTTAGAAATTACAGTCACCAATGACACATGTTTGGTGACTTAGAACAGACCTAGTGAAGTCACCGAAAAATTTCTGTGAGATATCTATAAGGAACAAAAAATAAATTTCAAGTCATGAGGGAGAATGAGGGTAGAATAAGAGAAAAATTCTCATTGGAGAGATTCAAGACCAAAGTTCTAGATGAGAGAGAAGTTCAGAACATAACATTAATAGAACTGCTTCACAACAACATCAAAGGGAAGATTTATTTCTCCTTCATTTCTCATTTCATTGTTATTGTAATTGTTTTAGAATTTTATGTCCCACTATTAAATAGTTATGATTTTTTGTTAAATGTTAAACATAGAGAATTCTAATCTTTTGGGTTTAATTTACCCTTTCTTTATGTAATTTCGTCAAATATCTGAATACATTTGTGTGATCAATTACAAAATTTAAAAAACTATTTCATTCATTATAAAATTTATTTAAAAATTTAAAAATGAATTTGAAAGATTGATATTATAAACAATTATAAAATTATCTAGGTTATCAAATGATTCTAGGAAGTAGTGATCTTTAAGTATTATTCATAAGTGTGATTTATCTCTTGGTTAAAGAGATCAATCATTCAAAAGTTTTAGGTTTCATTTTGGATAAAATTTCCATGAATAAAGAAATCCATTTTTACCCATAATATACATTTTTTTTAAATATATGCTGATTGAATTTATAAATACTTTTTTATCACTTACCAATCATTTTTCTTACCTAAAATTTATCCCTAATCACCATTTTCTTGATCAATTTTATTTCAAAAATATAACAAAAAAAAACTTTTTTAATGATTTGTTTTCAATCTTTATTCTACTATATCACAAATTCCCTTACCCATGGGCTTGAAACCATATGAAATAATATAAAGTAATACATAAGAGTTAAAATACTTACATTTTATCAGATTTAATTAATTATGTGTTATGTTTTTGGTTCTATTTTTAGGGAATGACTTTATGCGACTATTTTTTTGAAAAAAACATTATTATCTCAATCTGCTTGTTCTAGTGAATTGATTTAATCCTTTTTATTAAAATTTTTGTTATATTTTTTTTTTCTGTAGGAGAATAATAATAGATAATTATAGGATATACAATTATATTTTTGAGATAGAATAATATTTAATCACTTTAAAAAATAAAAATAAAAATTCAATGGAAAACATAAGAGAGATAGGTCCTATTAATAATGAGAAAAAATTTCAACTAGAACTCAATTTTGTGGGAAATAGGAGGCCTAAGAAGAAGGATTTTCAACTCCATAAATTATCTAGCTAAATTTTTTTATTATATTGACACCTATATCTAGAATATATGAGTTAAAACAATCACATCTGTCACTATTTCATTCTTTTAATGGTTTATCAAATGAAGAATAACTGACCTTCATTCGAGACTTATACAATACAGTGAAATAGTTACCTATTATAGGGATCAATGTAAATGAATTTAGAATGAGACTGTTTCCCTTTTCCTTAAAAGGAAGGAAAAAAATTGGTTTTTGAGTTTAGATCAAAACATTTTTGAAAAACCAGATTAAGTGTATAATTTATTTGTGATGAAATTTTACCCAAAAAGATAAAAGAGATTTCTATGAACCAAAATAACTAGTTTTTATCAAGAGGATGAAAAATCCTTTCATGAGGATTAAGATAGATTTAGTTACATTCATAGTCAGTTTACTCATCACCATCTTCCCTCTCATATCCTCATATATATATATATTCTAAGATGTATTTTCTCCTTTAGGGAAACATTTTGTAGATCATTAATCTTGGGGTAATTATAATGGAAAAAATGATGAGGATTCGATATAGATTTTCAAAAATATTATCAAAAATTATCCACAAAAAAATCTTGGAGGAAGGGAGTGAATATAGGTGGAAATAATATTGGTTTATATATAGATGAAAGTGCCCAACATGATGAAATAGAAGACCAACTTTAATTTGTAATGATACAAAATTCCAAATACAATTTCAATCATGTACACTATCAAAAAAGAACCAATCTCTTAGAATGTATTGTTCTCAATGTGGGATGTTCGAGAACACTGAAAAATACATTCCAAATTTTGACATTCCATCCTAACAATAAGAAGATTTCAATTTTATTATTTATGGTCCTAGGATGCCCAACCAAGATGATCCATTTTCAAACAATTACATCCATGGATATAGGAACCATATCAATTTATCATAGAAATAATAAGGAATTATAAGGCATACCATTTTCCCAGGATCCCAAAAATAGCCTTGACAACAATATCATAATTAATAAAGGGGTGAACCATCTAATTCCTAAGTGAATTTTGAGGGATAAATACTTAATAGGATTGATCAAATGTTAAAAATATTTGAATCTCAAGAGGATAAAGTCTATTATCAATAGGCACAACATAGATTAGATATATACAATGATGAATCTAGAGTATATAACATATAATTACAAATAGATCAACTAGAATGATACATGAAATCTAGATATAGGGGAAAACTACCTAACATGACTGCAATGAACTCTAAGGAAACTTTCCTTACAGTGGTTACTAGAAGTGGATTAAATACTAAAAAATAAGCTGTAAATGACTTTAGGTGTACCCAAACTAGAAAATAGTGTGATTATAGAAGTAAAAAAAATGGTTAAAACACAATTTAGAAATGAGATAAATAATCTTGATAATGAATAAAATATAAATGTTTGACCTAAAAATAAATTTGAAAATTTTTATGAAACTAATAAGAATAAATTAAAAGAGAAAATTGTTGAAGAATTTAGGGAGATTCCTACAAGTTTAAACAAAAATTCCCCACCCATACCTTTTTATGAAAAATTTAACGACAAAAATAATAATAAGGCTGAACGTTTCCCATTCCTTGGATTTCAACCAAGCTCTATGTGAATATTCCCTTTATTCAACCAAGGATTAATATTCCTTTATATCATAAATATCTTAATATTATGTGGGAATTTTCCACATACAACCTCAAAAAAAGTGTAGTTCTCTTCCTGAAAATAAAATACCTCTAAAACCTAAATATCTAGAGAGTTTTGTCATTCCCTGCACCTTATGGAATAATGTTCAGCTAAACTATCTATGTCATTTAGGCGATAGTATAAAATTTACCCCTTTATTACTATTTCAATAGTTGTGATTGGGGGACCATCAACCCACCACTTCTATTCTATAATTGGGTGAAAAAATCATCCACAATCCCATAGTAAGGGTATATTATCTTCTAGTTTGAGTTGGAAAGTTATTTTTTCTAGTTGAATTTGTTATGTTACCCATGAAGTGTGACCTGGAGGTTTCTGTCATCCATAGTAGGCTCTTTTCGGAAACTTGAAGAGATTTTATAGATGTATTTAAGAGATAATTAATCTTTATGTTTTGTGATAATCACGGGGAGTTAAATGTTTATAAAATTTTGAAGGAACCATATTTTACTGAAAATTTATCTCAAGTGGAGTCCTTATAAGATGAAAACAATTTTTTTTATTTAAAAGAATATAAAAAACAGAATTTGGTTAAATAAATTCATTTGGATTTTGAAAATGTAGTTACACACACTTTTTAAGTTTCCTCAAAGTGAGAATATGGAAAATTTTATTGAATTGGACATCATTCTTGTCTCTACAGTCAAGAGTGTAAGTGATAAAGAATATTCCATTTCAAAACATAAATAATTTTTGAGATAATTTGAGGCTGATTATCCCTGTATAAAAACTACTAAACAATTTAATAAAGTAGAGGGATATCTGATAAAAAATGATGGTTTTTCATTTATTAGTATTATGAAATATTATCTAGAAACTTATGAAAGTGAGCTATTCACTTTGGACAAAAAATGATGGAAATTTTAAAACTAATTATGAAATTCTAAATTTTTCCACTTTTCAAACTTTATATAAGAAACGTATTTATGATCTTGGAACTTCCAGGCCCAAGATCCTCCCATCAAGTGAATAAGCACCAATTTTGGAGATTAAACTACTCCTATCACACATGGAATGCTCATTTCTTAGTGAGAATTCAACTCTTCTGATAATTATTTCTGCTGAACTAAAAAATATAAAGTGGAAAAATTATTGGGTGTTTTGAAGAAATTTAAAATAATAATAGGTTGGTATAAAGATGATGTCAAAGGGATTATACCTTAATTCCTCATGAACAAGAATACTTTGGATTGAGACTAGAAACCAAGAAGATTGTGTCAATGGAGATTGAACCCAAATATTAAAGAGGTTATGGGGGAAGAGGTAATCAATCTACTAGATACTTGTATTATATATACCATTTATGAAAGTGCTTGGGTATGTCTAGTTTAAGTATTACCAGATAAAGGAGTTTTCAATGTAGCTACCAATGAAAAAACAAACAAATTCAAGTGGAAACAGAAACCAAATAGAGAGTCTATATAGACTATAAAGGACTCAATTCAGCCACTAGGATAAATCATTTTCCAATTCCTTTTTTAGATGAAATTATTAAGAGGCTTGTTGGAAATGAGTTCTTTTGTTTTATGGATGTTCATTCTAGTTACAACAATATCCTTATATGTATATAAGATAAATATAAAACTACATTCAAATTCCATTTTGAAACATTTTCTGATCGGTGAATTGAATTTGGATTATGTGGTGCACCCTCAAACTTCTAGAGATGTATGATAGATATCTTTTTAGATATATTAAATAGGATTATTGAAGTGTTCATGGATTACTTTTATACTATTTATAACACATTTGGGAGATTTTTAGGAAATTTAAAATTATTTTAGAGTGATATTTATAGATCAACTTAATTCTAAACTGGGAAAAATGCCAGTTTATGGTCACTGAAAGTATTATGTTGGGACATAAAGTGTCAAAGAGAGGTTTTGTGGTTGATATGGATAATATTGATGTAATTAAGAAATTACCCATCCTAAAAATTTTAAGGGTATTAGAAGTTTCTTAGAGTATACTCGTTTTTAATCGAGGTCTATTAAAGACTTGTCAAAAATTAAAAAACCCATGTGTTATTTGCTTATCAAATATGCACCCTTACTATATGATATTTTTTTTGGAATCATTTAATTTTTTTAATAAAAAACTCTCTCTTTCAAACATCATAACTACACGTACTTAATTTTTTTTTTAAATTATATGTGATGCAAGTGATATGGATGTTGGAGTTTTTTTGAGATAGAGGAGAGATAAGAGGTTACATGTGGTTTTTTATGCTAGTAGACTAATATATGAAGCAAAACAAACTACAACATAAGAGAGAAGGAGTTTTTATCTATTATTTTATCTCTATGTAAGTTTAGATATTACTTTTTAGGTTCTAAATTCATAGTGTTTATATACCATTATTCTTTAAAGTATCTTCTTTCGAAGGAGTCAAAACCTATACTCATTAGGTGAATTTACTTGTTATAAGACTTTAACATGTATATTAGAGATAAATAGGGAGATGAGAATGTGGTTGAATATCATATTTCTAGGTTTTCCAATACCCATTATGATGATAAAAGGGATATTAATTCTACCTTTTCTAATGAAAAGCTACCCACTCTCTCTGTTAAAAAGTCAACTTGGTTTGAAATTTTCACTAACTTCATGGAAAAATTTGTCATTCCTAATATTTTTTCAAAAAATAAATGTAATAAGTTCATTTGGTAGATTATGTACTATCTATGGGATGACCCTTTTTTAGAAGGTTTATAGATGGAATTCCGAGAAGGTGTGTATAAGAGGAAGAAATGTTTCCCATTCTGGAGATTTTTTACTAAAAACCTTATGTAAGTCATCATGGTGGATAAAGGACATCCAAAAATGTCATTCAAGATATATTTTATTATATTACCATGTTTAAGTATGGAAGATAATTTTTTGTGGGATGTGGTAGATGAAAAAGGTCAGTGAATGTTAGAAGAAAACATGAGCTACCTCAAAAGCGTATCTTGGAAGTAGATATTTTTGATTGTTGGAGCATTTATTATATAGCCCATTCCATTATCACTTGAGAATGTGTTCATTTTTTAGTTGTTGACTATGATTTTAAGTAGTTTATTGAGGTGGAACCACCCAAAAATTAAGCCAATAGTGTTACAAAATTCATTAAAAAGAACATATGGTCAAGTTTTGGGGTGCTAATAGATTTAATTACTAATAATGGAACCCATTTTAAGAATAAAAATTTCAAATAATTAATGAAACAATATAGGTGTTCCCATAGAATTGAAACTACTTACCATCCACAATCCTTTGGAAATATTAAAATTTTAAATAGGGAGAAAAAACCAAATTTAGAGAAAAAAATATCTAATTATAAGAAGGATTGGTCCTTGAAATTAGATGATAATTTATGTATATATAGAACTACATTAAAAACCCTAATTGGTGTGTCTCTATATAGTTCTCTATTTGGGAAATATTTTCTTATACCAATGGAGTTGTAACATAGGTCATATTTGGTGTGAAGTCTTTAATTTCTTTTTAAGACCGATGGAGAGAAGAGATCACTAGAACATAGTGACATGTATGATATTAGTAGATAGTCTTATGATAATGAAAATATTTATAAAGAGAGTTACATGCTATTTCAAAATTATATCATTAAAATAGGGAATTCACTGCTAGGAAAAAGGTTCTTCACCTTAATTCCAGACATAATATCTTTCCTAGTAAATTAAAATCTAAGTGGTATGGACCATTAACTGTTCTCGGAGTGTTGAAAAATGGATATGTTAAAATTGTTGGAGAAGAAATTTGGACAATGATAGTAATTGATCAAATAATCAAACATTATTTTAAAGGAAATTAAAAGGGATTAATTACCATAATTGTTCTTAAAAAGTGAGTGTTAAAAAATTTATAACAGAAGATTATAAATTTAGTGCTTCATGGGAGCCAACCCAAGATCTTTATTTATTTTTTACCTTTGTTTTATTAAGAATAAAATGCTATTTTTCTCTATTTTATTCTCTCTATTTCTATTGGATTTATTTCATGGTCATCCTAGTAATCTTTCTTTAAGAAGGCCACTGGTGTTAAAAGAAAAGGAAAGTTCTTCAAGTATTATTTTCATGTTGTATCGTCACTAGATAAAAATTACTTAAACTATACCTCTAGTTTTTCATTACATTTGAGATTAATTTATTGAATTATTATGTTAATATTTTTTATTTTTGAAAAACGGAAGTATTCCAGAGGATTATACTCAAATAAAAAAGGGAAGAGCTAATTTTAGAGAAACTCAAGTGAATAGGCTTCTTTAATCAAGGGAGTGATTTATTTTAATTTGTGATTTTATATTCTACTCAATTTTATTACTATCATGATATTTCTGGTAATTGAACTACAATGATTTAAAATTTACTTTATTGTGAAATTCAGTGTGGGGTAGTAATACCCCAGGTTGTTTCTGTTTATGTGAATGTTCTTTCCTTAGTTGGGTGTTTATCTTAATATTTTACATTTTCTTAAAAATTAAATTGAAAAAAAATTTCAATCATTCTAAAATATTCTTCAATGTGAAATTGATCATTAACATGCTACTATTTTAATTTTATTGAAAATGTATTCTGTATATTACTTACAACTACTTAATATAACTTTTTAATCTATTGTAAAATCATTTATTTGGAAAAACATGATTTTTGAACTGTATTGTGAACCTTTATCATTTCTTTAAACTGCTAAATTAAAATTTTATTGAACTTAAAAGTCCAATTGTGTTCTTTGACCTTGAATTCAATATTGAAGATAAAGTTTGGGTTTAAGTGGGGGAGAGCGGGTCTTCATATTGTGAGCTAATATGTGATTTAATGTGAAGCCAACACCACCCCTTAATATTCTGAAAAAATTGTTCAAAAATGATTGTTTTTCATGTTTTCTTCTTCACATTTAGTGGGTCAATTTTTTTTATCTTGAAAATTGTGATGCCACATTTAAAAGGATATAAATTTATTACCCCATTTATTTAATTGAGTAAATTAATTTCTTCCCTCTTGAGTTCATTTGTTCATGGTTAAAATTTATGAAAATGTTATAAAACTGACCTTGAATGGAATATTTTTGGTTGATTCAAAATTATAATACATGCATATACATGAGCTATGAAACTAAAATCCTAATCTAGTTCTCACTTATTTTCCTCATTCTTTTGTTATTTTATTCTTTAAACTAAAATTATTAGATGATTTATTTATGGTTCTATATAATTATTGAAACTACTCATCTATTTAGTTGTGTCTAATTTTTTTGTGATAATTTATGTGTGTCTATTCACTTGGTGGTAAAAATATGTTTGGAAGTTTTAGTTAAATTTATATTGATGTTTTTCTATTTAGTTTAAATTTTTTCAAAAATAATAGTTTTGTAAAATAGTAATTAAATCTTATTCTATGGATCCTTTATTTTGACAGGGCATTAATACTTACTTCTTAAAAGGGTACATGAGGGAAATAATTTTCACTTAATAAATTATTTATGACATTACAGTTTTTTTAATTTTATGATTAATTATTTTCAACTAAAATTGATTAGTAATTGCTTGAGACCAAGCAATGCTTAAGTGTGAGAGGGTTTGATGTGGCACTTAATTGAGATATTTTAACACATCATTTAATTAATTTTATAATGATTTTATTAATTAATTTTTTCATTAATGTCATGTAATTTAATAATTTATAATTATTGGTAGTTTATTATTTAATTATTAAAATTCTCTTTTTTTTGTCAAAGTATGAATTTATTTGTTTATTTGGTCATGGGTTAATTCATAGTTAAATAAATATATTATTATAAAATACTATTTTTTTCTAGTGTAATTTCATTAATTTATAGTTTTTATCTCCTTATATTTTCAATTCCTTAATTATTTCATTTTATATTATTTAAAAATATTTATTTCCATTATTTATTTATTTTTATTTTTTTCCTTTTGTACTTCAAATAAATTATTTTTAATGTTTTTAATTTAAAATTTTAAAAAAATTAAATTATTATTATTTTATTTTATGTGTAAATAATTAATTTACCTTTGTTTAATTCTATTTATTTTTATTTATTTATAATTGAATTAATTTCAGGGTGTTATTTATTTTCCAGGAACTTTACACAAGCAACATGACCATTAAAGTGACCATATGAAGTTACCATATAAAATAGTGTCTACATGAAGGTCATGGCCAATTAACTAACCATGCATGCACCTTTTCATACTATGCAACAAAAAAGAACAAGTCCTTTCCCCCATTTCAACCCCATCTCACGGTCAGCGTATTGACCATGTGGTACATTTCCAACTGATTATTCCTGATTTAATCATCTAGTCATGAAACCATTTCCACCTTATTGTAACTCCACCTTACCATGCACAAACATACCATGAGATTCCCATGACAATTTATTCGTTCTCCATCTCATAGTAGGCTTTCATACCATGAGGTATTTTCACAATTTAAACCAACAAGCTGCATCAATCGAGAAGAATAGTCATCACTACACACCCACAGATCTACTACCATTTCCCGTTGTCATTAATAATGTCAATTGAAGAATGAACTGAATGGTGATGAGCCACGCCAGTGTGATGTCACGACCCGACCCAATGGGGCTCGAGCCGCGACTCCCCAAGCCTACCTCCAATAGGCCAGGGGCTGGCGACTAGTGCCGAGTAGGCTATCACACACAAGGGAGGCATTAGCCTAAGGTACCTGTACGCACGCACCCACAACCATCTCCATGCAATAGTGCAGAGAAGAGTAAAAACTGAAAAGTAAAATGCTTGCATACAACTATCCCACAACCCGAGTACAACAGAAGAACAAAAGGGCAAAACAGGGCCCACCAAAAGAAAACCTACAAAAGCGCGTCCAACCTGCTCTGAAGAAGGGAAACGCTGCCACAACCACCCGCCGAAAAGCTCCCCTAGCTCCGCACCGGTAAACACCCCAGTCAGTCTCGCTCACTAAGCTCCGCCTGCTCCGGGTCCTCCTGGGACACCGTCGAAAGGCCTGTGGTCTGCACAAGTCACAAACAAGTGCGGGCAAAGCCCGTGCAGGGGTGAGTATAAACATACTCAGTAGGCACCCCAAAAACCCAAAACAAAAGAGAGCAACTGAAAGGAAACAGTCCGCTCATCCCAGCCGGAGGGAACCCAGACGAGAGAGAAACTCCATCTCGTGACCGTTTTCGGCTAAACACAACTAGTCAGCTCAGCTCAGGTGTATGCCCGTACATACACCTTGAACAATCCAGTTATACTCAGCTCACGCAACAAGACACATGAGGTACCGACCTCATCACCAGCAACTTTCCACAACCAGGGAAACACACCCATGATCACTGTCATCCCCGATGGAATCCGTCCGAGAGATACACTCCATCGGGTCCCAAGAAAACATCTCAGACACTCACCCGAGAGACCACGCTCGTCGGATAGCGCCACTGAGGAAAAACCCCGCCAAAACAACATAACCACCAAACTCCTCGGATAGGGGATCGCTATTAGGGTCTGCTAGGGGATACCAGAACCCACTCTGGTAGAAGAATATCTCACAGATAGGGGATCACTCACAGGGTCCGCTGGGGGATACTACAACCCGATCTGGCATTCGTAGATCTCACAGATAGGGGATCACTCCCAGGGTCCGCTGGGGGATACCACAACCAGATCTGGTGCTCGATAGAATCATGACACTCAGACAGAGGATCGTCGCCCATACCAAGGTGGTCACGACGATACCGGAACCCCATCTGGTATAACATGCGATGTAGGGGATCGAACTGACGATACCACAACCCTACAGAAACCATGTGCTGAGTAGGGGATCGCATAACCAATGATACCGCAACCCTACTATACACCTCATGCTGAGTAGGGGATCGTATACCCGACGATGCCAAAACCCTACTAAGTACGACCCACTGCGTAGGGTATCATAATCCTGATGATGCCACAACCCTACGGGTTTAACCTGCTAGATAGGGGATCGCCGCCCCGTGAATAAGCGGTCACAACGATACCAAGAACCCGATCTAGGGAAAGATGCTAGAGGATCCCGCTCCGGGCCCACCGAAGGGATTCCACAACTCTAACAAATTAAACATCCCATCAAGAGGATCACAAACCTATACGAAGGTTGTGATGCCACACGAACCCTCGTGGGAACGAACCAAGGGAGTACCCTCAACCACTGCTGGTCCAAAACGTCGCTAACCCGAGCGACCCGTAACAACGCCACACTGCGCACCTCCAAGTCCAAGACTGAGGCCACCATCGCAATCTACGCGGAAAAACACGCAGGATAGGCTGCTTACTCGGCCAAAACAGAGCACCGGTGAAAAATGAACTATTCACCGTAGTTGGCTCGTGCGAGGCCCACACAACAATTCCGAAACCCATCGAGCAGATCTTACCACGACGACCCCCTTGGAAAAACAAGCGGAATCGACTACTCGTTCGTCCAAAACGGAAACCCGGTGAAAAAGGCACTATTCACTGTGGCCAGCCTGGGTGGGGCCCACACCTAGATCCCTAAACTCATCGAACGGATCACACCATTGCGATCCTCTCGGAAAAACACACAGGATCGACTACTCATCCGCCAAAATCGGACTCCTGGTGCGAAAGCTGCGTTTCTCCGCAAACGCCAAAACCCGGCCTCGTGGGGCCCACACCCCGATCACAGTCCCAATACCCGGAAACTATCTCAAAAAGTCCGTCGTACCATCAGGGTCTCAACGCCACCGACGGTACGTCATTCGGGCGCTCCGGGTAGAAGATACAACGACCCAAAGTCGTAAAATAATAAAATAATATTATTTTTGATGACGTTTCTAACTCCCGGGCCACGATCCCGAACCCTTAAACCCTCGAACCCACACCGGAGGGTTTGTCTCGTCATCAGGGTCACTTCTCCACAAACGGCACGCGAATCCGACTTCCAGATTGCGAGTTACGGGGGTTTTAAGACCCCCGTATGTCAAAAGGGGCCGGACCGGCCGAGACTGGCCAGTCCGGCCGGCCACCGCAGCTCCGCCGCGCCGACGGAGCTTCCGCGGACCGCCGGGGGCACCGCGGTGGTCCGTTTTGCGATCCGAAAGCACCGGCGCGGACCTCGGGTTGCGATCTTCCCTGCAACGACCTCAAAACGAAGCAATTCGCAGCAAAAACGGGATCGGGGAATTAAAACGCAAACCGCCTACCTCGCGGGCGAAACGCCGAAGCTTCGGGTGCAGATCGACGTCAGCGACGCCCTGAAGCTAGATCCGCTGATGAACGACGCTAAAAACTGATGATCGGAGCTCGATTTGGTGAAGAAACGGAGAAGAACCGGGGGATTGTCCGCTGCGTCGCACGTAGGTAGGGGGGGATAATGATTTTTCTTTTTTTTTTATTTAAAAAGCTTCATTTAAAACCACGGCCCCGACCCCGCGCCCGATGCAGAGAAAAGTAAGGTCACCCCTAGGGTAAATGCGCCGTTCTGAACGCAACGGAGGACTCAGATTTGCAATCCGAGACTCTGTTCAGAAGTTATTCGAGCTGAAACCCATAAATGGACTTTTCCACTTATTTACGGAAATGCCCCTGGTGGCGTTTCTCACCGCAGGCCCGTGCCCGCAATGTTTACACCTCGTCTAGGGTAAAAGACACATTCTGGACGCAACCGTTCCCTCATATTCCCATTCTGAGCTACCGTTTAGGAGATATCGCACCCCCACCACGTGTATAGTATAAAAATACTTAATATTTTTATAAAATTAATTCCGGGCACATCGGGCCTCGGAATCGCACGCCGTCTTCGCGCCTAGCTCTAGGATTATTCGTAGAAGAACCCCAAAGTCTGACAGGGCTGAAACCGAGTCGCTACATCCTCCCCCCTTAGAACTTTTCGTCCTCGAAAAGCCACAAACACAATGAGAGCGACTGGACTCTCAACTGGGTCTCTCACACCAGCGAGTTCACCAACAAACACTCATGCACGAACACATAAGTCAGAGGGACTCATCCACCACACCTCGATACTATCCGCTTTGGGCGGCACTAACTCGCCCACACGGTTTTAGTCGCGTCACAAAAACACGTCTCGGTGGGGGAAGATCCCTCTTCCTCACGCATTTGAAGCGCGCCAAACAACACCCACACAGGGTCTTACCAACGCCCTGAACAAAACTCGAGCAAGCAATAAAAAGGAAAGAGTACTGCTAAAAAGTGTCTATCAAACTACTACAGAAAGAAGAAAGGACACAAGGCGTACCTCTATCCATCTGCGGCGCCTCTGGGTCAACAGCCTCTAGGGCATGCAGCTGTCCTCTCCCTCGGCCACCAGCTCCCTGAGCTCGGCGTGGACCACCAGGGGGTGGGGGTGGTGGAAACTGATACCGCCTACCACCTCCTTCTACTGCACCCGCTCCATCGCCACGTCTGCCACATTGCAGGCCTCCTTGCTCGAGACGCTGCCTCTACCATGGCGGTCCATCGATCGGCTCCCTCTCAGCAGCACGACGGGTCGAACAATCTCTAGCAAGATGTCCCCGACCATCACAAGCATAACACCGCCTCTCCTGCGGCTGACCAAAACTGGCCTGCGATCCCTGAGCCTCAAATACTCCATCCTGGGGTCGCCTCCGGAAACGTCGGCCACGTCCAGCCCCCTGAGCCTGTCGTCGGCTGCCAGATGCTGATCCGACTGACGAGGCCTCAACTCTCGCGTGCCCAGCACTAACAGGTGGGATCTGCTCAGCCAGAAAGCTCTCCACCACCAACGCTCACTCCAGAACTCCAGCATAGGTGGGCAGGCACCAAGAAACCACACCAGCTCAGATGTCTCTGCGTAGGCCCTGCTCGAAGGTCCGAGCCCTAAAGAACGGGTCTCGACCCATATCCAGAGAGTAGCGCGACAGGTCTGTAAACCTCGCTGAGTACTCCGACATAGTCAGGCCCTCCTGCCGAAGCTGTAGAAGCTCCTGAATCTGCACTTACCTCAGCGTCACCAGATTGAACTCCTCCCTGAAGAGCCACTCAAACTTTTCCCACGTGAGCGTCTACTCATCATGGGACTGCGTCACCAAACTTCACCATCGCCCGGCAGAACCATGCAGAAGGCTCGCTGCTAGAACAACCATCTGATCTGGTGGTGTCCTCACTAGGTAGAAAACTTGGGTGACTGCCTCAAGCCAGTCATCAGCTGCCTGGGGATCTGGATCACCCCGGAACCTCAAAGGTTGCTGCCTCTGGAACTCGTGTAGCGCACTCAGCCTGCGCGCAACCTCATCCTGCACTGCGGGCACAACCAGCTGCTCGACAGGTGGCAGCTCAACTGGCAGACCACCTGGAGGTGCAACCACAGGACCTACGCCCTACTCCACAGCCTCTACATGGGGCGGGTCGTCAGCACAATCCCGCTGCGGAACCCTCGCTGGCTGTCGTCGCGGAGGCATCCTGAAATACAATCTAGACGCACCACATTCAATGAGTATATCTGGAGAGCTGACTCAAGAAAGTCAAGGAAAGACCCAAAAACCCAATCCTATATGATGCATGTACCATTATGTCCCTGCGACCAGTGTACGAATGTTCCGAGTCGAAAGGCAGGTTATCAGAGTCCTGGTGTATGGATACGTCGGCCGCCGCACCAACACAGGTGTCTCTGGCCTGAAAGACGAGTTCGAAACACCCCAACACTGCCGCTATGCAACCCAAACCAAACTCACAGCTAGACCAGCTACGCTCTGAGATCCCAAAGGTGGAACCTCTTCTTATACCACTCTGTCACGACCCGACCCAACGGGGCTCGAGCCGCGACTCCCCAAGCCCACCTCCAATATGCCAGGGGCTAGCGACTAGCGCCGAGTAGGCTATCACACACAAGGGAGGCATTAGCCTAAGGTACCTGTACGCACGCACCCACAACCATCTCCATGCAATAGTGAAGAGAAGAGTAAAAACTGAAAAGTAAAACGCATGCATACAACTATCCCACAACCAGAGTATAGCTGAAGAACAAAAGGGAAAAACATGGCCCACCAAAAGAAAACATACAAAAGCGCGTCCAACCTAATCTGAAGAAGGGAAACACTGCCACAACCACCCGCCAGAAAGCTCCCCCGGCTCCACACCAGTAAACACCCCGGTCAGTCTCGCTCACTAAGATCCGCCTGCTCCGAGTCCTCCTGGGACACCGTCGAAAGGCCTGTGGTCTGCACAAGACACAAACAAGTGCGGGCAAAGCCCGTACAGGGGTGAGTATAAACATACTCAGTAGGCACCCCAAAAACCCAAAACAAAAGAGAGAAACTGAAAGGCAACATTCCGCTTATCCCAACCGGAGGGAACCCAGACAAGAGAGAAAATCCATCTCGTGATCATCCTCGGCTAAACACAACTAGTCAGCTCAGCTCAGGTGTATGCCCATACATACACCTTAAACAATCCAGTTATACCCAGCTCACGCAACAAGCCGAATGAGGTACCGACCTCATCACCAGCAACTTTCCACAACCAGGGAAACACACCCATGATCACTGTTATCCCCAATGACATCCGTCCGAGAGATAGACTCCATCGGGTCCCAAGCAAACATCTCAGACGCTCACCCAAGAGACCACACTCGCCGGATAGCGCCACTGAGGAAAAACCCCGCCAAAACAACATAACCACAAAACTCTTCAGATAGGGGATCACTCCTAGGGTCCGCTAGGGGATACCATAACCCACTCCGGTAGACGAAGATCTCACAGATAGGGGATCACTCCCAGGGTCCGTTGGGGGATACCACAACCCGATCTGGTGCTCGACAGAATCCCAACACTCAGACAGAGGATCGTCACCCATACCAAGGTGGTCACGATGATACCGGAACCCCATCTGGTATAACATGCGATGTAGGGGATCGAACTGACGATACCACAACCCTACAGAAACCACGTGCTGAGTAGGGGATCACATAACCAACGATACCACAACCCTACTATACACCTCAGGCTGAGTAGGGGATCATATACCCGACGATGCCACAACCCTACTAAGTACGGCCCACCGCGTAGGGGATCATAATACCGATGATGCCACAACCCTACGGGGTTAACCTGCTAGATAGGGGATCACCGCCTGTGAATTAGCGGTCACAGCGATACCAAGAACCCAATCTAGGGAAAGATGCTAGAGGATCCCACTCCGGGCCCACCGGAGGGATGCCACAACTCTAAAAAATTAAACATCCCATCAAGAGGATCACAAACCTATACGAAGGTTGTGATGCCACATGAACCCTCGTGGGAACGAACCAAGGGAGTACCCTCAACCACTGCTGGTCCAAAACGTCGCTAACTTGAGCGACCCGTAACAACGCCACACTGCGCACCTCCAAGTTGAAGATTGAGGCCACCATCGCGATCTACGCGGAAAAACACGCTGGATAGGCTGCTTACTCGCCCGAAATGGAGCACCGGTGAAAAATGCACTATTCACCGTAGCTGGCTCGTGCGGGGCCCACACAACGATTCCGAAACTCATCGAGCAGATCATACCACGACGATCCCCTCGGAAAAACAAACGGAATTGACTACTCGTTCGTCCAAAACGGACACCCGGTGAAAAAGGCTCTATTCACCATGGCCAGCCCGGGTGGGGCCCACACATAGATCCCGAAACTCATCGAAGGGATCGCACCATTGCGATCCTCTCGAAAAAACACACAGGATCGACTACTCATCCACCAAAATCGGACTCCTGGTGCAAAAGCTGCGTTTCTCCGCAAACGCCAAAACCCGGCCTCATGAGGCCCGCACCCTGGTCACAGTCCCAACACCCGAAAACTATCTCAAAAAGTCCGTCGTACCATCTGGGTCTCAACGCCACCGACGACACGTCATTCGGACGCTCCGGGTAGAGGATACAACGGCCCGAAGTCGTAAAATAATAAAATAATAAAATAATATCATTTTTGACGACGTTTCTAACTCCTGGGCCACGATCCCGAACCCTTAAACCCTCGAACCCACACCGGAGGGTTCGTCTCGTTGTCAAGGTCACGTCGCCGCAAACGGCACGCGAATCCGACTCCCGGATTGCGAGTTACGGGGGTTTTAAGACCCCCATACGTCAAATGTGGCCGGACCGGCCGAGACTGGCCGGTTCGGCCGGCCTGGACCGGCCGCCACCGCGCCCTGCCGGCGCGCCGCCGCGCTAGGTGGCCGGCCACCGCGGCTCCACCGCGGGCCGCCGCGGACCGCCGCCACGCCGGCGTAGCTTCCCTGGACCGCCGGGGGCACCCCGGTGGTCTGTTTTGCGATCCGAAAGCACCGGCGCGACCCTCGGGTCGCGATCTTCCCTGCAACGACCTTAAAACGAAGCAATTCGCAGCAAAAACGGGATCAGGGAATTAAAACGCAAACCGCCTACCTCGCGGGCGAAACGCCGAAGCTTCGGGTGCAGATCGACGTCGGCGACGCCCTGAAGCTAGATCCGCTGACGAACGACGCTGAAAACGGACGATCGGAGCTCGATTTGGCGAAGAAACGGAGAAGAACTGGGGGGTCGTCCGCTGCGCCGCACGTAGGTAAGGGGGGGGGGAGAGATAATGATTTTTCTTTTTTTATTTATTTGAAAAGCTTCATTTAAAACCACGACCCCGACCCCGCGCCCGATGCAGACAAAAGTAAGGTCACCTCTAGGGTAAACACGCCGTTCTGAATGCAACGGCGGACTCAGATTTGCAATCCAAGACTCCGTTCAGAAGTTATTCAAGCCGAAACCCGTAAATGGACTTTTCCACTTATTTATGGAAACTCCCCTGGTGGCGTTTCTCACCACAGGCCCACGCCCGCAAATTTTATACCTCGCCTAGGGTAAACGGCACGTTCTGGACGCAACCGTGCTCTCAGATTCCCATTCTGAGCTACCATTTTGGAGATATCGCACCCCCGCCATGTGCATAGTATAAAAATACTTAATATTTTTATAAAATTAATTCCGGGCACACCGGGCCTCAGAATCGCACGTCGTCTTCGCACCTAGCTCTGGGATTATTCGTAGAAGAACCCCAAAGTCTGACAGGGCTAAAACCGAGTCGCTACATGTGAATCCAACCAAAGAATGGTTGAGGGAGTGCTGATGCAGGCCGCTAATGAAAAATTAAATTGGATCTTGGTTGAGGATGAAGTGAACTTCAGATACTTGAAAAATATCTCAGATGAACCAAATTTACCCTTGTAAATAAGGATGTTGTCAAAGATCAATGTTGGAGAAATCCTTGGGTTCGTAAATGGATATAGATCTACCATAGTTGAATATTTCATTAAATCACTGATGAAAATTGATTTCTTGAGATTTTTGATGAACCATTTGGAAAACTTCCTAAAGTAGGTTGATTACTAAATGCTCAGGGATTAGGGGTTCACCAATTTTTAATGAATTTGATGAACTCGTTGAAGTTAATAGTATATGAAAAAACCAAAAGGGACCTAATCTAGATCTATGACCTAATGTTGAATTTCATTCATGGATGAATATTGATTTTAGAATTCATATAAGGCCAAAAAGTTAAGGATGAGTCAAACGAATATGACATTGTAATGAAGGAGCTATCCAAGATCAGGATCTTGATTCTTGTTTTGATACAGGTTAATAATGAAAATTTTAAGTATGTCTAATAATTCTAAGGCATCGGTCACAATTTCCCTTTTGAGTGCAATAAAGGTTCTTGATAAAATTCCAATGATATGTGTCATGTCCAGTGCATGACGGTAGTGAATTATTTAAGGTAGTGATGAATCACTTAAATTCCAAACCTCTCATTTTAGTGTCACACTGAGATCAACCAGCACATATTGCATAATGTTTTAACCAAGATTGTTTATTGTTAATTATGGGTGCAAGATAAAATATGTTTTACTGGATCATGATTAAAAAATGAATTGAGAAAGAGAAACATCCATGTTAATCTAAATTAGAATTCATGTGGGTGTGTATCAGCTGTTAGAAGGCACTTATCAAGTCATGTTCATGTTTAAAAATTATAGTCACAAATGAAACATGTTCATTGACTTAGAATAGACCTAGTGAAGTTAGTAAAAAATCATAGTGATGTATCTAAAAACAATGGAAAAATAAATTGAGAGGCACGAGGGAGAATTAGGGGAGAAGAAGAGAAACATACAAATCATTGAGATTCAAGACCAAAGTTTTAGATGAGAGAGAAGTACATAATAATTCTTTTATAGCACTGTTTCACAACAGCATCATAGGGGATATTTTTTTCTCCTTCCTTTCTTATTTCATTATGATTTTAATTTTTCTTGAATTATTTCTCAAACTATGTAATAGTTATGATTTTTTGATAAATATTGTTGTTAAGGAATTTTAAACTTTTAGTTTTAATTTACCTTTTCTTTGAATTATTTCTTTAAATATCAGAATTGGTCAATGAGGTCAATTTTAAATTTTAAAAATTGCTTCATGCCTCAAAAAAATAATTTCAAAAGTTCAAAATCAATTAGAAAGATTTATTTTGTGGATAATTATTAAATTATTTATGTCATTGGATGATTATAAGAATCAATGTGCTTAAATGATCATAATTATTCATGATTTGTATCTTATTGAGAGAGATCAATCAATCAAATTTTGAGGTTACATTTGAAATAATATTTCCATTAATGAAAAAATCTAATTAAACAAGAAGTATAAATTTTCCCATTGATTTTATCTTGATCAAATTTCTTAGGACATGATCTCTATACCTAATCAGTTTCCTTATATCAACATGATTATAAATCACCATTGTATTCATCAATTGTATTTTATAAAAAAAACTTGCAAAAATAAAAATTTTCACTATTTTTTTATATATTTTTTCAATCTTTAGTCATCTAGATCACATATTCCCTTCCCTATGGGATTTACACCCTAAAAACAACTATAAAGTAGTAAATTGGAGTTGAAAATAATTAAATTTTTATATATTAAATGAATTATGTATCAATATATATCATATTACTTCTTTAGACACACAGAAACACACACAAATATGTATCATCCATGTGACGTGGAAATGAAAAACAAATCACATCGCTTCATTGTGGTGGTGGTCAATATGTATGTATGAATAATGTTATAATTTTAAAGTGTATGGAATGGTAAGAAATTATGTTTTATATCATCTTTCAAGAATTATAAATAGTTAATTAATATCATATATTTAACTGAAATACATCATTATAATAAATCTTGATATACAATACTAGAAACAAATGACATTGTTCTGTGAGGTGGTAGTCAAACATACACATGAAAGATGAATTAATTTACCATTTGATGAATGTTAAAGATGAATATAGGTTGTTCCATTAAAATTATAACACCCAAGTATAAGGAAGATACCAGTTTTATTAATTAAACAAGTTTATGTAATATTTTATAGAGATGGAAGAAGAAATAAAATGTAAATTCTTGATTAAAAATGACACATCTTCTTTGGAAAACATCTTTTTCATAACACCTTAAGACCACTAATGTGGTTATTGTACCCTAAATAATCTCTCTAGAATGAGGTTATGGATTTTAGGAATGGATTTGGGTTGATATTGGCCAAACCAAATGTTACATTAAGATTTAAGGAATGAGAACAAGAGGTTCCCTTTTATAAAAGGGGAGAGGGACACTCTTGGAATTTCTAAAAATATTAAATTAATATAAATTAATTTTCAATACCAAATGGATTAAAATTGATATATTTGAAATATAAGATGAGTATGGGTAGAAATAATCTCATAAAATAAAAATTAGACATGTTTTTTCTATTTTTCTACCATTATCTTTTGGTTTTAATCGCCCCACCTTTGGTGGTGGGGTGGTTAGGGTTTTGGGGGGGGGGGGGTGAGGGGCAGGTTGTGAGGTCAAGTCCCCAAGCATAGAATTTAATATAATTTTCTTCTTTGTGTCATGTGCCACTTTCACGGTTGTACCCAATTTTTTTCTTTTGGTTTTAATCCTTCATGGACCCCTTTCACATTTACTATGAGAACAATGATTTTCACACTTTGAGGGTTAATATAATTACTATAATTGGATTAAAGACCCATAAATTTACTATTATTGATAATATAAACCATCTCCTAATCACTTTGACAAATCTAATATTTTTAGGAATTTTACATCATTTAATAAAATAATATTTATTATAAAATATCATTAACACATATTTTTAGAACTATTTTTTACACTAACTCTAATAACATCAAGAAAATGAGTGAAGTTTAAAAAATACTATTTTATTATATCAATAACATTTCATGTTAATATAAATTTTTTTTTTCACATTAATTATCTCAAATTATATTTATTTTAATATTTTTAATATCATTTTTTTGATTTCTCTATTAATTGAATAATCACTGCAGTAACATTGTATAAGCATTTAAAGTTCTCATATTTTCACTAAAATATAAAAATAAAATACCAGGATGAATATAAAATTTATCTTTTAAATTAATATTTATAAATGAACATATCTTATAGTCAAACATATTCTCAAAATATTATATTTATTAAAGATAATAGTGTAACATTTTTGACTTTACTTAACTAAAATTTTAAAATTTTATAATCACACCCAAATGAAAAAAATATAGATAAAAAATATTGGATGAATATTGATGTAATGGACTCAAAAAATAAACATAAAGAAAGTTTTAGGGTCATTTTTTAATCCTTATCATTTTATTATTAACTTTAATTATCCAATTTACCCTTTACCATGGTAACAATGATTACTAAGGTTAATAGTCATATTAACTAAAAATAAGAGGAAACTATTAAAAAAACACGGACCCACTGATTCCAAATATATAATCCATTTTTCAAAATTTAAAAAATATAAATTTCATAATATAATTTAAAATCAAATCTAAAAACCAAGATGAAAAACAGTTTTTCTACAAAAATGACCATATAAAATATAAAATCTTATTATAATAAGTTCAAGTATAAAATATTTTTAAAAAAACATAATTGGATTATTTTAAAATAAGAGGAACTAATTGCATTTTAAAACTAATCCAAATATTATTTTAATTTTTAAATAATTAAAAATAATATAGAATTTTTTATAAAGATAAGTATTTTTCACTATTCATTAAAAAAATAATATTTTCAAAAAAATTAAAAAAATAAACCTTATATAATTTTGAAATTATAAATTAAAAAAATTTATTTTTTCAACTATATTCTATAAAATTTCTAAAAATTAATTATAGCATTCACCCATAAAAAGAAATAAAATACTTTTTTTGAGGAAAAATTATTTTTAAAGAATAAAATGTCTAATAATAATCGATTTCTTATTTAAAAGGAACTAATTAATACATTAGAAATGAGTAAGACCATTATATATTTCATATTATGATTAATAATGCTCATTCCCACCAATTTAACTACTATGTAATGACAATAACTTTTAAATATTAGAAATTC
The DNA here is from genome assembly GCA_963277665.1 of Viscum album. Taxonomy (NCBI): domain Eukaryota; kingdom Viridiplantae; phylum Streptophyta; class Magnoliopsida; order Santalales; family Viscaceae; genus Viscum; species Viscum album. The sequence continues at coordinate 1,681,459,959 of OY728133.1, forward strand.
ATTATTCGTTTAAACTCGATGTAGTGTATCTTGTATTCTATTGAATATAGTCATTATTTTTAAAATATAAGGATATTACATAGTTTAATTACGTAATGAAATTCCACATTCCTTTTATCTTATATAAAAATTATTGTTAGCAAAATTTATTATGTATTCTTTATTAATTTTCTCATATGATGAATGCATTGAACTTAACTAGTGATGAATGGGGATTGTTATAGCCCCTCAATGCATCAATTGGTCTCATGAGACAAACTAGAATGAGAATTGGTGTATATCTCTCCCAATTTTAGTATAATATCTTAGAAAAAATCTGTGACGTCTTGTGAGTAGATACCTTGGCACATGGTCTTGATGATTTGATTAACATGTCAGGAATTATAAATACGATCCCCATGCATTCAATTAATATTATCCTTATGATCTATTTATTTACAATATTACATATGGATATATTAAGCTTTTAGTTTTAGATGATTATGTAAATATAAATATTTTTATTATTTCCATAATATCCTCATTCTTCGATATCATTGGTTATAGGTTTTCATTTACTAAGCATTTAAATGACAACCCGGATTATTTTACAAACTTAAACATGATTTATTATATAAACTATTCACTTGATACAACCTGGAATATTGAGAGGTCTAGTGTATTTGTGTCTTAGGATCATTACATAACAACTTAGAACATGAAATACAACATCTTTATTGAAAACTTCTTTTACATGACCACTACATTCCCTCGTACTTAGCATTGTATGGGATAACCTGAGGACATGCATAAGAAAAGGGGTGAGCTATAAAGCCTAGTAAGGGAACAAACATAGAATACATGAGGAGTACAATATATTTTAGACAATAGGAATATCAATAGAGAACAAGAGAAACATGAACATAAAGGCATGATAAATCGTGATAATCCTAACATGGAAATGTTGCAACAACACTTAACATGGAATATGCATGAGCCAAGGCTCATTTCACATGGAGCATGAGTAAATTCTCATTGCACATGAAGCACGAGTAAACCCTCATTGCACTTGAATTAGCATGAGTAAACACTCATTGCACATGATGTATCACGATACTATACTTTACCCAATGCATTGGAGCGCTATAAGTGTGCACCATTCTTAAACACTTCATTTCATGCATAAGTGTGCCACATGGATCATAAAACATGGATTCATTAAACATAATCATTTATTCTACGATAAAGGAATGTGTAATTAATACATGAAACTTTATAATCAATAAGTAAATGTTCACAAAGGTGAATACCCTTAATGGATAAATGGGCATGGTATTCACTACACAATGACATTGGCTTAGAAAATAGGTCCAATTTTGGCAGCGTAACGGCGTGGCATAAGAATTCATAAAAATGGATGATGAGAGAGAAAGGGGTGTCTCATCATATTTACATGAAATGGACAGTAAGGGAATCATATAGATAAATTTCCAAACAATTGTAATGGAATTTAGATTCATGATACAAAAGTATTGCTTGAATGTAAATTAGGGGAGAGAAGTTCCTTTCGGAATTTCGGCATTGTAACGGGTGTACATGAGAGGCATTTAATGAGAGAGAAAGGGGTCTCTCATCATTCAAACAATAAGAGGGCAGTATGGGGGAGGTGAGAAGCCATACCCCAGAATTTATAATTGAAATTAAAAGGGAATAGAAATTTTAAGAAAATTGGACAAAAATGAGAAAGGAAGAAAAAACCTTTACTTGGAAGTGTGCTTCCAAAGGCTTGAGAGAGGATTGAGAGAGGCTTCTTGGGAGCATGTAACACCTTGGGAGGATTATATAGAGATTAGGTCAGAGGTTGGATGAGCTCCAAAGGCTTTGAGTGTGGAGGATGTGGGAGCTTGGGAGGGTTTATATAGGAAAGGTGAGTGAATTCTTTATTATTTAGGTTTGGGACCCCTTACATTAAACTAATCCAAACCACAAATCAGCTCATGGTTTTTCCCTAGGGTTTTTGGAAAAGGGAAGAGGAAAAAAATATTTTATAAGTCCAAAGTCTGTACTTCTTAAAATAATGGGGTTGCTTATGTGGGGGTGAGTCATACTCCCATGGAAAAATAATTTAAAAAGTCAGGACGTTAAATAAGTCTTGAGGGGTCCATTAATGCTTTTAAAAGTAAGTAAAACAAACCCAAAATCAAATTATTTTAATTATAAAACATATATTGGCCGAACATAAAGCTTATAGTATTTTATTACATCACTATTGGGTCATTATGATTCCATAAAACACATTATATATTTAAACGATATTTAATTTTTTTACCCAAAAATTTGACTGTCTCAGAAAATTATGAAAAATTCACCGTTGGATAATATCGATGTCCTAATTCCAAAAATATCATTTATTTTATCTAAATAATTTTCTAAATATGTTAATTTTCACTTTTAAAATAAAAACTGTTTTTTATCGAAAATTCACGGGTTTTGACAGAAATGGCTTTCAAACATTAATAAAAATTATAATTGCATTCATAAAATTATATGATCATTTATATATAATAAACATAATTTAAAAATAATAATAATATTTTATTAAAATATTATTTAATTCAAAAATCCCTTAATTTAATAAAATATATTTCTTAATTAAATAATAACTAAAAACACTATTTGTACTTTAAAAAACTATTTACAATGTATCAATAATGACAAGAAAGTATATTCATTATTATATACAAAAATAATGTTCATGAACATAGTACTAGCGATTTGTTACATAACCCCTTAAAATAGCCGCATAAGACCTAAGGGTAAGGTGTGCGATGGTGACAGACTCTTGGGGGGTCTCGAATAAGATCGCTTGTGTGGTAATCTCTATAAACTTCCACTTTTCCCGTAGATGGTCCTGTTCAAGCTAGACATGATGAATCTCAGCTTGGGCTTGGTCACGAGAAAAGCTCAAGGATGCCACCTCTTTTCCGAGCTCCGACAAATGGGCTTCGTATGGAGCAATTCTACTGGATGAGGCCAGCGCTTCTTTTGTCTGAGTAAATTGGATTTGTTAAAGCCCTATATTTATACTAATCATGTGATCACCGTTCAATGTCTATATTAGCAACGGTCAAAATTCTTAACATAAAACCAAAGAAGTTGACATTTTATATAAACATTTTACATAAAGAGACATTTAATTAGATCAAGAGGGATTTACATTAATGAAACATTGGGTCATTACAATATTCACCCTCAATAAATTTCACCCTCAAAATTTTCTTTTCCCTTACTAAAACAGATGTGGGTAACTCAGCTTCATCATTTTTCTGATTACCAAGTCGCTTCTTCGAACTTGTGGTTTCTCCACAACACCTTGATGAGGGGCATTGTCTTATTTCTTAGAACCTTTTCTCTACGATCTAAGATCTTCACCGGTTTCTCCTCATAAGAAAGATCATCATCCAACTGTACCACCTCAGAAGAGAGTACATGTGAAGGGTCCGATATGTACTACCTTAAGAGGGGTACATGAAAAAAATCATGTACTTTGGTCATGGTAGGTGGAAGTTCTAGTCGATAGGCCACAGCCCCAACACGATCAATAATCTCTAATGGACCAATGTACCTTGGACTTAACTTCCCTTTCTTTCCAAACCTCATGACCTTCTTCCATAGAGATATGCATTGAAAAACCATGTCTCCAACTTTAAACTCAATGTCTCGTCGATGATTATCTGCATAACTCTTCTGTCGACTCTGGGCTGCATTGATATGCTGCAGAATGGTTTTCACCTTCTCCACTATTTCCTCGACCATTTCCAGTCCAATCAGCTTACGTTCACCGACCACATCCCAACACACTGGTGTTCTGCACCTTTTTCCATAAAGGGCTTTGTATGGTGCCATTTGGATGCTTGAGTGGAAACTATTATTATAAGAGAAATCAACCAGAGGAAGATGTTGATCCCATCCTCCTTTAAAGTCCATTGAGCATGCTCTTAACATGTACTCAAGTGTTTGGGTAGTCTGCTTAGATTGGCCATCACTTTGGGGATGATAGGTCATACTAAAGTTCAGTTCATTATCCAGAGCATGTTGAAGACTCTTCCAAAACATAGAGGTGAATCTTGGATCTCGGTCAGACAGAATAGATAGTGGTACTCCATGCAGCCTTACCACTTCCCTAATATATATCCATGCCAGTTGATCCAATGAGAAATCCTCCCGAATAGAAATGAAGTGTGCAGTGTTTGTAAGACGATCCACAACAACCTAGATTGCATTGTTGCCTTTGGATGTCCTCAGAAGTCCAGTGACAAAGTCCATGGTGATGTTCTCCCATTTCCATTCTGGTATGGGAAATGGTTGCATCATCCCCTTAGAATTCTGCCTCTCTGCCTTCACTTGCTGACAAACCTGGCCCTTTGATGTATATTGAATGATCTCCTTCTTCATATTATCCCACCAAAAGTTTTCTCAGAGATCTCGATACATCTTTGTGCTCCCTGGGTGAATAGAGAAATTTGAACTATGTACATCATCCAAAAGTTCCTTCTTCAGCTACGGACTTGATGGAACACATAGTCTTTTCCCAAACCGCATAATTCCTTCTTCATTAACATTAAACTCTGAGGATTTCTCTTTTTCGATAGATTCCACTTTTTTTTGAATTCCCACATCATCCTTTTGATCATCCTTTAACCTTTCCAAAAGAAACAGTTGAGTAATCATTTGTGAAAGTATTGATGATTTCCCTTTCTTTATGATTCCCATGTTCATCTTCATCATGTCTAATAAGATCAGATCCTTCACAATTATCATCATTGATAGAATCACTGGGTCCTTTCTACAGAGGGCATATGCCACCTTGTTCGCTTTCCTAGGGTGGTAATGTATTGAACTATCATAATCCTTGATGAGCTCTATCTATATTCTCTAGAACATATTAAGCTCTTTCTGTGTGAATATATATTTAAGACTCTTGTGGTCAGTATATATCTCACATTTCTTCCCATAGAGATAATACCGCCAGATTTTCAAGGCAAATATCACCACTGCAAGCTCTAGATCATGCGTTGGATAGTTTCACTCATGGATTTTCAACTGCCTTGAGGCATAGGATATCACTTTATCATTCTGCATCAGCACACAACCTAAGCCCTTCTTTTAAGCATCACTGAATACCACAAAAGGTTCCCCACTTGTGGGTAAAGTGAGCACAAGCATAGTGATAAGATTTCTTTTAATCTCCTTGAAGCTTTCTTCGCATTCATCACTCGAAGAAATTTTTACTCACTTTTGAGTTAGCTTGGTAAGAGGGTTGGACAATTGTGAAAAATTTCTCACAAATCTTCGATAATATCCAGCTAACCCCAAGAAGCTACAAATATCTGTTACCAATGTTGGCCTCAGCCATCCCTCAATTGCATATGTTTTGGAGGGATCCATAGATATCCCATTTCTTGTGATGATATAGCCCAAGAATGAGACCTCCTTCAACCATAACTCACACTTTCTTTACTTTGCATATAGATTCTTTATGTGAAAAGTCTCTAGTACAGTTCTTAAATGCTTCTCATGATCCTCCTTAGTTTTGGAGTATATTAGAATATCATCTATAAAGACTACCAAAAATTTGTCGAGGTAATCTCTAAAGACTCTATTCATCAAGTCCATGAGGATTTAGGGTGCATTAGTGAGTCCTAAAGGCATTACTATGAATTCATAGTGCCCGTATATTGTGCGAAAAGCAGTCATGGGGATATCTTCCTTCTTCACCCTTACTTGATAATATCCCGACCACAAGTCTGCCTTAGAGATGTATTGTGCTCCACGCAACTGATTGAACAAGTCATCAATTCGTGGGAGAGGATACTTGTTGTTTATCGTGATTTTGTTGAGCTCACCATAATCGATGCAAAGGTGCATTGACCCATCCTTCTTCTTGACGAAGAGGACTGGTGCAGCCCATGGTGAAGCACTTGGGAATATAAATCCTTTATTCAGATTCTTCTATTGTTGTTTCTTCAGCTCTTCAAGCTCCATGACAACCATTCTATATGGAGTCTTGGATATTTGTAGAGCCCCCAGTATAATTTCAATTGATAATTCAACATATCTTCAAGGAGAAAGACCAGGCAGTTCCTCAACAAACACTTCAACAAATTTCCTCACAATAGGCATTTCTTCAAGGATGGTTTCTTCCTTGGACTCAATCATCAGAGCTAGATACGCATGCTCATAGGGCAGTAATATCCATTCATGAGATGATGGAGCTAAAGGAGATTCATCTTCCTCCTTACACTTGTAAAGAATCGGGGGTTGATTCTCCATATGGAGTGTGATTTCCCCTTCCCGACAATTTATGTTGGCTCTATATAAGGAAAGACAATCCATGCAAAGAATTTCCTCAAATTCCACCAGAGGAAGTATGACAAGGTTTTTCAGGAAATTCAATCCACATATTATAATAGGGGAGGAATTATATTCATGAGATGCAATGATTTCCCCATTTTCCGTACTCACCGACATCTTCACTTCCATGATTTGTAGTGGTGCTGGGATTGTTCTACTAAACATTCAAGATATAAAAGAATGCGTAGAACCTAAAATCAAAAAGTATGTTCGCTATTCTTGAATGAATAACTGGCATACCTATCACCACTTCGTTTTCGGGGTTCACTTCGGCAGAAATGATGGCAGAAGCTCTTCCTTGCTGCCTTGGAGGTTGTTGGTTGCCTCCGAAAACCCTTGGATTAGAGCACTGATTTGAAAAATTCCATAGTTCTTTGCATTTGTTGCAATGAACAATGCGTTGAGGTTCGAACGGAGCATTCATCTCCTCTGTCAAAGTCGCGAGTATTTCTTGTCGATAGTTAACAGCTAGGTGCCCTTCTCTTCCGCACTTAAAGACTTTCCTCATCCCCTTGAGGCAATTTCTAGGGTGCTTCTTTCCGCACTTTTGGCAAGTGGGGTGTTGGATATTCTTATCACCCTTGGATTTATCCATCAGACCACCAGCATTGAAGTCCACCTTATGCTTCTTGTCCCCATGATACCCCTGTGATTCCCCGATCTCCATTTCGACCTTGAGGGAACATCGGACAATTTCCTCATAGCTATTGAAGTCATGGATCACTAATGCTTTTCGCAGGCTAGGCTTCAGTCCACCAAAGAAGCAGTCAACATTTCTTTCGGGTGTAACGACAAAGCCGGAAGAGTATCATGCAAGCCATGTGATGTTTTCCTCGTATGCTCCAACATATTATTCATATTTTTTCTTGAGGGAAAGGAAGTCCCTTTCCATCTTAATCCGGAGGGTGCATGGAAAATATTTATCGAAAAACATCTTCTAGAAATCCTTCCATTCCAACGCCTCGATCTCCTCCTCAGGCTTCATATTTTTGATCAATGTCCACCATTGAACTGCTTTACCCTCCATACGATAAGCTGCCAGGAGAACCTTCTCTTTCTCAAAACATTGAAGGATGGAGAAGATCATTTCAATGGAGTTGATCCATTGTTCAGCGATCGTGGGATCAGATGATCCACTAAAAGTAGGAGGCCTTTGTCTCATGAAGCTCTTGATAGTGACTTGTTCTTTATTAGGGGGGTTGAACATTCCTCTTGACCCGTGTTTCTATTCAAATCTTGAGTTAGCTGCGAGAGAAGCATGACAAAGTTTGCGATTCCCGCTCCCATTGGATTGGGCATCTCATTAGTACAATCATCTCACTGATCTTCACATCTGTTGTTAGCCCGAGTCCTCCTATTACTGGCCATTGGTTGGAATAAAAGGAAAGTTAGGGGTAACGCATAAAGGGCAATCCAATAGCAAAAGTTGATGACTCATAAATTAAATTTTATTTCCTTAACTTATGAATCTATAGGCTTCAATCTAGGATTTTTGTGATCTACTTTCTAACATATATTCTTAGGGGCATTTTTTTATTTCCTTTAATAAGGGTTCATACTAATCTTGTGAATTTATCAAAAAATATCCCCCAGGTGTGTCATAACCAAGAGTGTAGCAAGGCCTGTTGTTGTGCACCAGTTCCCATTCGAGTCTAGCTCAAAGCGTTGTTTTCGGGTTTTACCCCTAGGATACATCTGTGCCAGAGCCGCCTCTACCTTCTTATATCCAGACAGGGATGTATTTTCTTGATAAACCACTTACTCAGTACTTAAGAATACTTAGGTATGTTTTTATTATACTCTATCTTTCTTCTAAGGCTTTACTAGGGTTTTCTAATCCTAATCCCAAAAATAACTAAACATATACTTTGATACCAACTATGACAACCATGCTTATTTTACAAACTTAAACATGATTTATTACATAAACTATTCACTTGATTCAACATGGAAGACCGATATGTCTAGTGTATTTTGGGGTTAGGATCATTACATAACAAATTAAAACATGAAATACAACATCTTTATTGAAAACTTCCATTACAGGACCACTACTTTCCCTCGTACTTAGCATTGCATAGGATAACCTGAGGACATGCATACGAAAAGGGGTGAGCTATAAAGCCCAGTAAGGAAATAAAAATGGAATATATGAGGAGTAAAATACATGTTATACAATAGGCAAATCAATAGAGCACAATTGAAACATGAACATAAAGGCATGATAAAGCGTGATAATCATAACATGGAAATGTGGCAACAACACTTAACATGAAATTATCATTAGCCAAGGCTCATTGCACATGAAGCATGAGTAAATTCTCATTGCACATGAAGAACGAGTAAACCATCATTGCACTTGAATTAGCAAGATTCAACACTAATTGCACATGACATATCATGATACTATACTTTACCCAATGCATTGGAGCGCTATAGGGGTGCACCCTTCTTAATCATTTCATTTCATGCATAAGTGTGCCTCATGGATCATAAAACATGGATTAATTAAACATAATCATTTATTCCATGATAAAGGAATGTGGAATTAATACATGAAACTTTATAATAAATTAGTTAATGTGCATAAAGGTGAATACCCTTGATGGAGAAATGTGAATGGTATTCACTACACAATGGCATTGGCTTAGAAAATAGGTGCAATTTCGGCAGCGTAACAGCATGACATAAGAATTCATAAAAATGGATGATGGGAGAGAAATGGGGTGTCTCATCATATTTACATGAAATGGACAGTAAGGGTGTCATATAGATACATGTCCAAACAATTTTAATGGAATTTAGATTCATGATTCAAAAGTATTGCTTGAATGTAAATGAAGAGAGAGAAGTTCCTTTCTGAATTTCGACATAGTGACAGGTGGATATGGGAGGCATTTAAGAAGAGATAAAGGGGTATCCCATCATTAAAACAATAAGAGGGAAGTATGGGGGAAGTGATAAACCATACCACAACATTTATAATTGAAATTAAAAGTGCATAATAATTTTATGAAAATTGGACAAAAATGAGAAAGGAAGAAAAAACCCTTACTTGGAAGTGTGCTTCCAAAGGCTTGAGAGAGGCTTGAGAGAGGCTTATTGGGAACATGGAACACTATGGGAGGATTCTCTAGAGAGTAGGGCAGAGGTTGGACGAACTCTAAAGGCTTTGAGTGTGGAGGAAGTGGGAGCTTGGGTGGGTTTATATAGGAAAGGTGAGTGAATTCTTTATTATTTAGGTTTGGGAACCCTTACATTTAACTAATCCAAACCACAAATAAAATCATGGTTTTTGCCCATGGTTTTTGTAAAAGGGAAGAGGAATAAAATATTTTATAAGGCCAAAGTCCTAACTTCTTAAAATAACGGGGTTTCTTATGTGGAAGTTAGTCATACTCCCATGAAAAAATAATTTAAAAAGTCAGGATGTTTAATAAGTTTTGAGGGATCCATTAATGCTTTGAAAAGTATGTCAAACAAACCCAAAATCACATTATTTTAATGTTAAAACATATATTGGCCGAACATAAAGCTTATAGTATTTTATTACATCACTATTGGGTCATTATGATGTCATAAAACACATTATATATTTAAATGGTATTTAATTTTTTACCAAAAAATTTGACTGTCTCAGAAAATTTTGAAAAATTCACCGTTGGATAATTTCATCATCCTGATTCTAGAAATATCATTTATTTTATCTAAATAATTTTCTAAATATGTTAATTTTCACTTTTAAAATAAAAACCGACATTTATCGAAAATTCACGAGTTTTGACAAAAATGGCTTTCAAACCATAATAAAAATTGTAATTGCATTAATAAAATTATATGATCATTTATATATAATAAAATTCATTTAATAATAATAATAATATTTTATTAAAATATTATTTAATTCAAAAATCCATTAATTTAAAAAAATATATTTCTTAATTAAATAATAACTAAAAACACTATTTGTACTTTAAAAAACTATTTACAATATATCAATAATGATAAGAAAGTATATTCATTATTATATAAAAAAATAATGTACATGAACACAGTACTTGAGATTTGTTACATAACCCCTTAAAATAGCCACATAAGATCTAAGGGTAAGGTGTGTGATGGGGATAGACTCTGGGGGGGGGGGGGCTCGGATAATATCGCTCGTGTGGTAATATCTATCAACATCCACTTTTCCTGTAGATGGATCTGTTCGAGCTTGACATGATGAAGCTCAGCTTGGGCTTGGTCAAGAGCGAAGCCCAAAGACACCACCTCTTTTCCGAGCTTCATCAAATGGGATTCGTATGGAGCAATTCTATTGGATGAGGCCATCACTTCTTTTTTCTAAGTAAATTGGATTTGTTAAAGCCCTATATTTATACTAATCATGTGATCACTATTCAACGACTATAATAGCAATGGTCAAAATTATTAACATAAAACCAAAGAAGTTGACATTTTATATAAACATTTTACATAAAGAGACATTTAATTAGATCAAGAGGGATTTTCATTAATGAAACTTTTGGTCGTTATAATTTGAACTCACACATTATTATGTTTCTATTTCCTCCGGTTTTGAAGAATGATATAAAACATGGTTTTCCTAGAAGGATAGATTGTGTGTATGAGTTTTTTTGGATATACTAAAGATTTGTTATAGATTAATTAGTTCCTAATGTAATTGAAAATAATTTTCTTTTGATGGGATTTATTAGTTAAGGATATTTCATGATTCTAAAAATATCTTAACATAAAAAGAACTTTGAGATCTTTAATAATTTATTTTAATTTTGTATTTAAGGATGGTTATATCAAGGATGTTATATTTGGTATCAAATACTTTGTTTAAAGTTCATATATATGAAACCTAACATAGGAGTTCATGCCTGGGGTGTTACACTAGTCCTCTATATGAGGATCAAGGAACTGGAAGGTCTAGAAGAACAAGACACCAATTAAGGATATCACTTATATTGGGAAGAACCAAAATACAACTATGCACCTTGATCACTGAATATTATAATAAAATATAGTATCTCTCATATTATACACCCAATGTGGAACCTAAAATAAAATTAAAATTAATCAAGATGAAGGAACATAAAAAATTAACATGTTTTGGACAAATTCCAAATCCAAGGGAAACAATAACTTTACTAGAGATGTAAAAAAATGATATTACGATTTAATATTAAACTCCAAATCAAAATATGAAAAAATCTTGGCTTGATTAAAACTATCATTTTTTCCATTCAATAAAAGTGACACCAATCCTAACATATATAAAAGATAAAATTTATTAATCCCACTTCCACCACCAAATGATCTTCTTGAAATTTATACTCTATGGATATAATCATTATGATCATCAAATTAGTTGGTAAAGGGTGAAAAATTCCTGAAATAGATCACTAGGTGAACAATGCATGATTTGGAAAAAGCTTTTTTCCTCAAAACCTATATTAATGCTTGATTTTAGAACTCATCCTCTAGATTTGGATCCTTCATCAGTGTCTAGATCTCACCACACTGGCTACTATCATTGCCCCTCCATATTTCTGATCATGGGAGAACTTCTGCCCCTATGTCTAATAGGAGAAAAGTTTATCATAAGTTTCATATTTCTAATTACATCTTTATATGAATGGAAAATTTATTCTCACACAAAGCCATAAAATCTCTCACTTGAAAATTGGTTTTACTATAACACAAAAAGTTTATTGGAACACACCTATTATCTTCTATAACTCCATTTTTCATTTCACCTCATCTAGCATGTTGTATTTTTTAGACTCTAGACCTCCAAGTTATCCAAGACCCACTAAAGCACAAAAAAATCATACATTTTTGGGCTATAAACATATTAAGTATATCTGCTAGATCTAAATTACCTTTAACCATAACTATATCTAGTTTTCTATAATCCAAAATATTTTTGATGAAATAATATTTTAGTGGAATACGCTTCATTTTGATGTTAGGTAACATATTCCTTTCTAAGTTGATCACACTATGTCTATCACAGTATGGCGTGCCAAACCCTTTATACCATCCAATTTCCCCAAGCAGACCTTTACACCACACTAAATCTCTTCCTACTTATTTAATCTCAATATAATTCTCCTCCATGGTTGATAGTGAAACTATATGTTGTAACTACAACATACATATCATTAAAGTACCACAAAAAAGTAAACAAAACACCAAGAATTCTCTTCCATGATTTTGTATCTCCACTAAATCCAGAATTCGAAAACCCATGAAATGGAACATTTATTTTTAAATAGAGAGTAAGATATAATAAACCATTGATATATAATAAGATCTATATGAAAAAAAATCCCAGTGATCATTTGCCATATTTTTTCAAGATTCTACTAACCAATCCTATTTCTTACATAATATCAGGCCTAATAAACACCATGCTTCACATCGAACATCCCGCAACCAATTCATACAAAACATTCACCTTGTAATTTTCTCCTCAACTATTTTAGGATATTTTTCCTTTGATATTTTTAAATTTATTTCAATGATAGTTCTCATAGGTTTAGACTCACTCATTATAAATCTCAAAAGTAATTTTTGGATGTAGTTTTTTCTGAGAGAGGAATAATTTTTTATAACTCAAGCCTATTCTGATCCTCCTCACCAAATTTAAAGAATTGGAAACAATACCATTTATTTAAAAACTTTTGGAAATATCACATTTAATGAGCTAATGTTTTATAAATGAAACTCCATTTTGGAATGAATAAATTACTTATCAAGTAATGTAGTTATTGGGAACACATGAAATTACTTTGGTTATTTCAAACCACCATATATTATATATTATGATTATTAAAATACCATTAATCATTATATAACTTGATAATATAGTTATTATATAATTATCCTATGATTAATATATATTAAGGGTTATGATAAATCTAATTGACATAGACGGAATAAGTGATAGGCCAAACCGATAGAATCATACCCCATAAATCCCATTTATAAGATCCTCTAAGGGATATTGAATCATGTGGATTGTACCTCAACCAAGCCCATGTTTAGATTCCATAACTAAATCATGATAAAAACTATTTACAATAGAAGTTAAAGCTTTTTGAGGCAATGATAGAAAGCATGTTCGATAGACCACCCTAAGAGAATCTCACCATCACAAACCTTACAATTAGGGATTTCAATAGTGTAATAAAGGTATATATATATTTATATACTAATAGTATAATTTTTTATATTTTTACAATGATTCTTATCTTTTATTACTTTATAATGACTAAATAACAAGTTTGATAAAAATTACATTTTGATATGATGAAACAATAATTGAATTTTTAGGAAATAATGTGTTTCAATTAAGTAAATCCTTTTGATAAATTAAAGAATTCTTGAAATAAATGATATTTTAATAAAATATTATTATTAAATATTATTATTAAATAAAAATGATAATATATTTTTATTAAGTCCAATGTAATTTTTATAAGGGTCAAACAAATATTATTATAAAAACCTATATTTTTTAATAAATGTGGATTTTTATTCAAAATATTAAATTCAGATATTTAGAGAATTATTTTGATAAAATAAATATTATATTTTAAATTAAAACATATAAATTATCCAATGGTGACCTTTTCTTAATTTTCTGGGGTAGTAAATTTTTTTTGGTTAAAATTAAAGATGATATAAATATACGTTATGTATTTTGATATTATAATGACTTAAAAATGATTTAATATGTCCTATAAAAGGTATCCATGAACAAATACATATTTCCACTTTAAAAGTATTCCTTATTGAAGTAATTTTACTAATTTTATTAATAATTAATAAATCCTCCAAAACCTATATTATATTTTAAGGGTTTAAAAGAAATTATTTATAAACATGATTAAATTCCACATAACCAATAATATTATTTAAATTTATTCAGTTATTATTCTTATAAAACAATTAAAACCACTTCTATTTGATAAAATTCATGGGAAAAAACATGCTATGTTTTTTGGTTTTACTTAATTTATCATATAGAGTCCAAGACCTACGTTTAGAAATTAATAAAGAATTCACCTATTTTTCGACATAACTGAACATTAACTACTATTAAAAATCACTAGAAACTCATGTAGTATGAAGTTACTCAACCCTTCTCTTTATAGAGTCCTCCCAAGGTGCCCCCATGCTCTTAAAAATCCCCCCTATGCTTTAGAAAGCATTCTCTCAAGGTAATGGATCCCCTAATCTTTATTGAAGAACCTTATTTATATCATGCCATTTGTTTTCTGTTTTTACATATTGGGAAATGTTTTTACACCCAATTCTAACAATAATTATTATTTCTAAGTTATAATAGAAAACTTTCACTCTTATTTAACCTTTACATGAATCTTTATAGACCCTCTTTATGCTACTGAAATTATCTTATGATTTTTCATGTCGAACATTTATATAGTGAATACCAATCCACATTTACACTCATGGTTATTAACATAGATGTAACTGTACTTAATTGATTGGGAAATTAATTGAATTTAAGTCACACTCATTAATCATGGGGTGAAAATTATAATAGATATCCTTATGTTGTATGATCTGTGTAGCACACTTACGCATAAAGATAATTTGAATGTGATGGGAGGCCCCAAAATTATATAGTCCTCCAATGAATTGGATAATGTTTTTGTCTCATGATACATTATACATGGGATTATATAGTAAAGCTAATCCATTATGGGACTCTTTTCACTTTATGATGTTTTCTTGGCGGTTATCCTTGTCTTATGATTATTTCATGTTTTATTTTGTTTTCATATTCCTATGTTTCCTTAATGTCGTAATTTTATATCATGACTCATTGGTCAAGAATATGATTCTCAAAATTTTTTATTCAAAATTAGTATTAATATTGAATCACATGTATTTATTTCATAATGTTATTCCTTGATTATTCCCTAACTAGGATTTAATTCTCACCCCTTTCTTATGAACACCCCAAAGTTGTACTGTGCATTTTCAGAAGATCCATGGAATATAAGTGCATGTTATGGGGTTTTTAAATAATGTTATTGTATTTTTTTTCATGAAGTTATGTTATATACCTAATTACCCAAATACATTATGCCTCATGATATTCTTTGGGATTTATTAAGTGTATCCAAATGTAATAAATCATGAATTAAGGTGTATTAAGGATATGGGTCATAATAGTTGGCATCAAAGAAAATTATAGTTATTTTTAGGGATTAGTATTAGAAAAATCAAGTGAAATACTTATTGATAAGTATAAACATTGGAAAACATCACTAAATTTTGTTAAATTATACAGTAATTGTTTTCCATGAAAATACATTCATGTAAAGACACTACAAGTGGATGTGGTTATAGAATAATTGTAACTAGGGGAAATAACCCCCAAAAGGGAGCATTGATATATACTCTATCATCACCTAGATCTTGGAAATGGGCCTTACCAAACACTTGGTTGGACACTTCGAGGGGATATTTTTTGGTAAATTCACAATCACTTTATGAGCCATATGGAGGGAACAAATTTCCCATAAGATTTTATATTAGAAAATAGATCATAGATAACTTATATTGAAACCATGAAATTTATATATTAAGGAATATATATCATTTTTGAGTTACCCTTTTAATGTTCATGGTTACTCATTTATTTATTTAATATTTTAAAAATTATCAGCCCTAATTTCCCATTTTTTTAGTTAATGGATGGAAATAGGAGAAACTGTGAAAACAACCAATGTGATGGGAAATGTGATGACAACCCAAATAAGATACCCAACCCAATGGGACTAGGACTCAGGAAATTCATGAAAATACTTTCTCAATTTACTCAAGTTATGAATTTAAACCTAAATTTGGAGGAACACCCAAATCCCCCCATAAAGGATCAAGTTTCAATTGAGACCTTTACGTGACAAATAACTCCAACATTCAATGGATCTAAAAATCCCTTAATCATGAAAAAATGGAATCAACTCCATTGAAGATATATTATCTATCCTTCAATTCTTTGAGAAAGAGAAGTTTTATTGGCTGTTTATCATATGGAAGGAGATGTTAATCAATGGTGAAAGTTGGATAAAAATAAAAATTTTATGGAATAGATAGAAGTGATGGAGTGGAATGAATTTCATAAAATATTTTTCAATAAATATTTACATCACAATTTCCAACATAAAATTAAGATGGATTTAATAAGACTTAATAAAAAATATGAAAAATGAAGCAGGGTGTATGAGGAAAAATTCACAAGACATTCATGATACACCTTAATATTTTTCATTTCCCCTAAAATTAAAGTTGAGCACATATTTGGTGGGGTAAATCATATTATATGAAAATATTTGGTGATTAAAGACTTTGAAATCCATGATTAAATTTTTTGATGTGCCCTAAAAGTCAGAAAAGAGATTAAAGAGTCTCAAGGGTATCACTAGCCTAGAGATAAGAAGTGAAGAATGGATTTTAATCCTAGTGGTGAAATGGAGAATGATCATAGTGGAACAAGAGTCCAACATCGCACTTTTAAAAAGTGTGGGGAAGAAGCATCTCATAAATTTCTTGAAGTGGACAATGAAATGATTTATGTGTGGGAAGGAAGAGAACCTTGATAGAAATTTAAAATAGGAGAAACCCACCAATGTGATTGAAGAAATTAATTCGCCAGTAAACCCTTAGCTTATTGACCAATGTTTCATCTTCAAGAAGCAACAACACTATGAGAATCAGTGCACTAAGCCAAGAGTTATCGATGAAAATTGATGAAAATGAACTCCAAGGCCAAGAGATCAAGAAAAATCCTATTCCATCATAACTGTTGAGGGGGATCCTAACAATGTAGTGGTGACAGGTACACTAGTTATTTATTTGAGGACAGATAATCTACTATTTAATTTTGGTTTTATGCATTCTATCATATAAAACAATTCTAGTATAACTATTAAAACACCACCTCAGAATATGGAATTTGATTGATAAATGAAGATGAAAAATGAGTCAACTGTTGCATCGCAAGAATATAAATCACCCCTTTTAAAAAATTTCAGCTGAATTTCCTAGTAAACCTTGTGATACTCCATTAGTGGAATTCCATAGTATTTTGGGAATGAATGGCATTTTCTTGTATAGATCCAACATAAATTATCTAGAGAAGGAAATCACCCCATATTGCAAATCACCCTCCATTTATATACAAGTAAAAGGAGTAATATGAATCTTATTTGGTATCATTATATCAATAATGTATATTATTGCCTTATGAAAAAGTATATCTAACTCAAATGATTGATAAAAAAGAAAATATCACCCATGATAACATTACCATTGTAAGGGAATCCATTGGTGTATTTCTAAAAGAATTGAATGGTTTTCCTATCATTTGAGAGGTTTAATTATACCTAGATATTTTCTAATATCCAAGACTTCAAAGAGAATGGCCATTGTTTAACTTCATGATCTGAATAAACAATTACAGAATAACTTGGATAAAGGGTTTATATAACCAAGTGCTTAACCATAGGGTGAACCAATCTTTTTTGTTAAGAAAAGTGATGGTTAAATGTTCCTCTACATTAATTATTGGTATCTCATTAATATCACAATAAATAACAAGTATACTCTTCTATAGATTGAAACCTGTGGGATCAACTTTGTGGATCCCAGTTGTCACGAACCGAATCTGGTCACCATAAAAACTAAAACCCAACCTAGAATGTGAAATGTAATGAAGGGTGTTCTCTATCCCCATGGGATGGAACATGTTTATGGTTATCATATATTTTGGTTTGGGAATGATTTACCTGAGTATGGATACACAAAACATAAAAACAATAGATAAACAAAATATGAAAATTCATGCCAAAAAAGCATTAAAAAAAATCCTGAACTAAATAAATATTTTTAAACATAAAACAAGTGGTCCAATGACACCTAAATTTATCATCAAAACATCTCTATGGACTCCACATGACAAGGGGTCATCACCCACAAGCTGCCTCTACAACACCGCACCATGAAAGGGAACTAACAACCCAGACCACCATCACCTAAGGACTTGACTTTACCTGTGTCAAACATGATCAAGTCTACTTAAACTAAAGGGGTATAAGTAGGGTGTGATCTTAATCCCAATATGATACCACCAATATATTCCATAGAGTAAGAAATACAAGATAAAAATAATGCCAGTTTGATAAGCAAGAAGTGGTGGAAATAATTTCTAAAGAATAAAACTTTTAAATGTAAATAGTTTTCAAAGGAAATTTTCCATGAGTGAGAAAATTTAAATAAAAAATGTGATATAAGATATTTTAAATCCAAAACAACCAGATTCCAAATATAAATATAAAATATTCAATGATCACTAATCTCGGGAACACCCTTAAGCACTAGTTAGTCTTGGTCCCCATGTATATCGTATCTCGGTGTAAAGTAACCATAGTAAAATCCATTCTCGTGCATGAACCAATAGTATGGAACATAAACATAACATAGTGGTCCCCAGCCATCATAAATAATGTTTTTTAGTGTTGTGGTTATCCATTTTCCTCATTGAAACGGGTA
The DNA here is from genome assembly GCA_963277665.1 of Viscum album. NCBI lineage: Eukaryota > Viridiplantae > Streptophyta > Magnoliopsida > Santalales > Viscaceae > Viscum > Viscum album. The sequence goes on from OY728133.1 coordinate 1,681,478,955, forward strand.
TAAAACCGCTCTGGATCACTAGCGTACTAGTACATATCCGCCCTGCTAGATACCCGGGTTCCCCCCTTTGTGATAAAATCATTTTAACTTGTTACCAAAAGACATAAGAACATAAAAACATCAATTATGGTCATAATAAACTAAAATAATTAGATACACATTCTTTTCACCACTTACATCACTCAATAAAACCTTTAGAATTTCAATAGAGTAACTTCACAAAATTTAACAATGTCTTTCACACAAAATCCATTAAAAACCTTAATTTGAACACTATGTGAATACCCATATTAACCAAAACTGAATTTTAAGCACTATTTTTTTATAAATCCATTACTTGAGTTATAAAATAGCCTCAATGGGCATAACATAGAATAGAAATGTATAACACCCAATTTAACACAAAATTGGTACCTAAAAATCATTTACTTAACAAAAGTCACAAAAAACAAATTTAAAAGTAAGGATAATGAAGTAAAAGTGTGCTAAAATGAAAATTAAGCAAAGATAACTCATCTAGTAGTGATTAAACATGAAAACACCTACCACAAGTGTTAAAAACCTCAAATATTTGTGCGAAAGATAAACCGCACCACCTCCGCACCACAATGGAGATAAAACAAACCCAAAACCACAATTTTAGACCATGAGATACAAGATCAATCCTTAGGTTCAAAAACCTACTTTTTTTACATTATGAACATTGTAAGGACCTAGTCGAGGTAATGGACCACTGAGGGGGGGGGGGTGAATTAGTGGTACCTCTTTTTTTTTAAGTTCTCTTAACGAAAGAACAACCTTTGTTTCTTTTTAAAGAAAACTTCCCTACTGAAACAATCAAGCACACATCCACTGGAACCCAAGTATTTACAAGGTTCACTATTCAACAAGAATAGCTATGTTCTTGGTACGGTGGGAAACAATCTGGCACCATACAATCCACTAAGAAAACAATCCTTTGGATTACAACAAGTAGGATATACCCTTACACTCATGAAGCACTTAGAAAACAATCCCTAAGCGCGTGTGCACCCTTTTAGCACAATAGGATAAATGTATTTTCTTTTTTTAACAACTTATGTTACCTGCACTTCCTTAGAGTTAAACAAGTGTAAGAAAATCAGCTCGATTATTCACATACCCAGAAGAGAGGTAAGGAACACCACAGACTTATTATAGATCAAATGCAGTCTGAACTTCCATTCAGAATTCCCATTCCAATTTCTCCATTCCGAATCTTCATTCCAAAATCGTCAATCTGAACTTCTACTCTAGTGAGAAACTCAGTACGATAACAAACCGTTACTGGAAACCCATTCTGAAACGTCACTCTAAATTCTCCACTCCGGACTTCCCGCTCTGTATACTTCTTCGCGCTGCCCAGAATTCTTCAATCCGAACTCTTCAATCCAGAACACCACTCTAGATACTTCTTAACTCCGATGAATTCAATCAGAAAAACTTGATCCGATAACAAACCAGTACCAACTTCTCGCAACTGAAGATACAATGAAACTCTTTTTGGCCAACACCCTTCTTCACTCCAAACTTCTTCTCTCTAGATTATCAGAGCTTCTCTCTCAGAATTTTCAACATCATCAATCATAAGTGTTGCACAATGATCTCCTTTTATAGGCAGATCAAAAAGCGCTTAGGCGGGAGACCAAATATTTTCCCGCTTAATCAAATTCATTCAAATATTAATTACTCCTGAAATATCAGAGCAATCTAAGACTTTGTCAATGCTTCTGGATCCTAATCGAATCTTCTTCCACCTTCACTTGATTAGAGTTCTGGCCCATTTTTGGATCTATATTTGTTACACATGTCTTTCAATATCACATTCCTGGATCCACTTGATCTTGTCTTCTCGACATCAAATTCTCGGATTCACTTGCAATATATCTTCTTCGGCCTAACTCCGCATCTCTGATTATGGTCTTCAGGTTCAGGAAGATGACTCCGAACTCCGTCATTCTGAACTTTTGATAAATCAGGTCAACTCCTTACTTTTTCTTCAGCCAGTCAACTCTAAACTTCTGTCTCAACATGCCGACTCTGATCTTCCCGTTATGAACTTCTGACCCGCCAGGTCGACTTCAAATCTTCTAACTACGATCTCTTCATTATGATGTTATCCTTCAGAACATCGACTCCGAACTCCTTCATTACGAACAGCTGACTCCGCAATGTCAGCTCCGAACTTCTAACTAGTTGACTCCGAACTCCCGACAACACACTTCTTCAAGTCATCTTTTCTTAGTACGAACTTCCTTGATCAGACGGTCTAGTCCAAACTTCTCTCTACGATCCTTTTCTTCAGCAGATCAGCTCTGAAATTCAAACATGGTAGGTCGACTCCGAACTCTTCCGATACGAACTTCTGCTTCACCGAGTCAACTCCATACTTCTCTGCTATGAACTCCTTGAAATGAACTTACTCTTCAGCAAGTCACTCCAAGCATCTTCCTTATGGACTCCAGACTTTGGCAGTCGACTCCGCACTCTGGTCACTCCGAACTTCTGACCTTCCTAATGATTCTCCAGACTCATGGAATGCCTTCTCGAACCATATTCTGCTTGTATGTGAGTAAGTGTATATACCCACAAATGAGAGTTACAAATCAGAAAAGCAACGTCACATTTATTGAGTCTTCCAGATCCAGACTCCGAACATTATGGTTCTGAAATCCAACTTCTTGGTTCCTTTCTTCTCGATTCCCAGACTCTGAATGTTCAACAAGCACCAGGTTCTGAGCTTCTACTTCCATCTTCAACCAATAGGATCCGGATTCTCAGTTCTGGATTCATGGTTCTGAACTACCAACTCCCACTATGAATTCACCATGGTGTCTCTGTGAAACCTTCCTCATCAACACACCATTTATGAAAACATCTTCAACAAAAAAAGACAACCTTCAAGAAAACCATCTCTTTCCTCCAACTTCCTTCAGCTTGATTCAACTTGGTTCCAACAATATCCGCCTTTGGATTTTGTTGTCAACCAAGTTTTCATAAATCACCAACATTCATAACCTCAAGCAATGGATTACTAGTCAATAATTCTAAGCCTATATGAGCTAACTCATTGTAGGAAACAAGAATTATTGACAAGAAAACCATGTTGTCCATAGGTAGTGATTAGGACTTCTTCAACATCTTCCTTCTCTAACAACTTCATCTTTCCCTGTAATCAAATGAAAGAACTTTCCTACACCCACTGCAACAAACAGTTATAAAAGTTCACATACACAAACATTGCTGAGTTCATAGCTTACCCACAACTCTCTCTTTAAGCAATATATTTATGATTACAAAACAACTTATCCCCCTTGACAAAACAATCCAAAGGTAAGAAAAGAGAGGGGATAAAAAAACATACCTTAACCTTGAAGAGAAAGAGGTTGAACACCCATGTGCAACCTCAATCTTGAGAATGATTCTTTCAGCAAAGGCTTCGTGAAGATATCAGCAACTTGTTTAGCATATGTAACATATTCAAGTTTGAGTTCATTCTTCTCCACATGCTCTTTAATGAAATGATATTTGATATCAATATGCTTCCAAAGTGAGCGTTGGACTGGATTTTTAGTAAGATTGATTGTGCTTTGATTATCACAGCCCAAGAGCAAGGGCAACTTTACTGCAACAAGAAGATCTTCTAACTGTGTCTTCATCCATATAAGTTGGGTGGCGGCCATGGTTACAACAACATATTCGGCTTCAGCCATACTAAGTGTAACAAAATTTTGTTTCTTCGAGTTCAAACCAACACAACTATTTCCCATAAATAAAACTCCACCAGATGTGGATTTCCAATCATCAACATTTCCTTCCCAATCCGAATCTGAATAACCAAATAGATCAATGTTGTTGGACCCACTATACATGATTCCGAAATCTGCTGTGCCTTTTATGTATCTGATAATTCGTTTTGCAGCAACGAGATGTGATTCTTTAGAAGCACTCTGGAATCTTGTACAAAAGGTAACTGCAAACACAATGTCTGGTCTCGAAGCAGTCAAGTATAACAAACTTCCAATCATCTTTTGATATTCTTTTTGATCAAATTCTTTTCCTTCACCATCTTTTTTTAGATTTGTTCCCACTAAAATAGGAGTTGATACAGGCTTTGAGTTCTCCATTCCGAACTTCTTGAGAAGTTCTTTAGCATACTTTTCTTGGGAAAGAAAAATGGATTCTTTTTGTTGCAAGATTTGTAACCCAAGAAAGTATCTCATTTCCCCAAACATAGAAATTTCAAAAACATTCTTCATTTCATCAGAAAATCTTTCACAACTTCTTTCATCATTCCCAGCAAAGACAATGTCGTCAACATAAACAATCACAATAAGTGAAAGATCTTGACTTTCCTTGATATAAAGGTTGCTGTCAACTCTCCCTTTCTTAAAGTTCATCTCCTTTAAGAAATTATCCAATTTGGAATACCATGCTCTTGGAGCTTGCTTAAGCCCATACAAGGATTTCTTCAACTTGCACACATAACTCTCATTTTCCCCCAACAATAAAGCCACAAGGTTTCTCAATGTAAACTACTTCCTTTAGATCACCATTAAGGAAAGTAGATTTGACATCCATCTGAAAGATTTTGTAGCTTCGTTGTGCAGTAATAGCAAGAAAGATTCTTATAGTTTCTAATATAGCTACAGGAGAAAATGTTTCTTCAAAATCAATTCCTTCAATCTGTGAGTAGCCTTTACAAACCAATCTTGCTTTGTTTCTAACAACTTCACCTTCTTCATTCAGCTTGTTACAGAAGACCCATTTTGTGCCAATAATGTTCTTGCTTTCAGGTTTGGTACGAGTTCCCATGTATCATTCTTTTCAATCTAATCCAATTCTTTATTCATGGCTTGAACCCATTCTAGATGTTCAAAGGCTTCTTTAAAATATTTTGGTTCAACTTTGGAATACAGGGAAGTATGTGATACAGACTTTCTTGCTCTTCTTGTTTGAACCGTGTGATATTGATCACCAATGATATTCTGAGCTTGTACTTGTTTCATTAGCCTTGGATAAGTTTTTCTTGAACTTTCTTCATCCCTTGATATGTAAGAATCCGATTCTTCATTTTGGTTAAGGTTACCCTTCATTGCATCCGTATCAGAATCATCAACCTCATCTTCCTTATCTTACTTGTCAACCTGGACATGCTTATCTTTACCTGGAACTTCAATAACTTTAACATCAACAATATCCACAATTATTTCTATTTCTTTGTTAAAGCATCTTTAACCTCTTCCTTCAGGTGCATATCCAAGGAAAATTCCATCTTCACCTTTCTGCTCGAATTTTCTGCTACTTCCACATTTCTTCTTTATTACACATGGGCTCCCAAAAACTCTAACATGCTTCATACTTGGGGTAATGCAATAGATATGTTAAAGGAGTTTTGTCAGACTGAGGCCTGTAGAAACAATGATTCTGAATATACATTGCTGTACTTGTAGCTTGCCTCCAAAAGTAGCGAGTAAGACCATGTTCAAGCAACATGGTTCCTCCCATTTCCACCAAGCTTCTGTTTTTCCTTTTAGAAACCTCATTTTGATGAGGTGTATATGGAGCACTATATTCATGTTGAATCCCATGCTTCTCAAGGTAGTCTACAAATTCTTTACTTCTGTACTCACCAGCATTATCTGTCCTCAACTTCTTCACAGAGTACTCACATTCTTTCTCAGCTTTCCTTCTGATTCTTTTAAAAATTTTCAAGCCATCTGACTTGTGCTTCATAAACATAACACATGTAATACGAGTAAAATCATCAATGAAAGTAATGAAGTACATGTCTCCATTTGTTTATTGTGTGCTCATTGTCCCACAAATATCAGAATGTATAAGTTCAAGAGGTTGTTTAGAGAAAATTTCATCTTTATTATGTGTAACATTTGTTATCTTTCCTTTTTGACAGGTAGTGCAACACCAATCTCTTCTTCTAACCAAATATGGAATATCTCGAACAATATACCTCTAAGATAACTTGCTCATATTTCTCTGACACATGTTCCCAAGTCTTCTGTGCCACAACTGATTTTCATCTAATTTTCTCATGTAACAAGAGTTTTGTGAATTTCCTACCTGGAATAAATTTCCATTAGTTCGTTGTTCTCTTGTAACAGTCTCCCCATCTTCTTCACTTTTCACAACAAAACCCTCTTTCTTAAAGATTACTTCGTTACCATCATCACACAATTGTGATACACTCAACAAGTTGGGCTTTATCCCATCAACATACAAAGTTTTCTCAGACATCAATTTTTATTTCCCGATGATGGCTGATCCAACACCTTTGATTTTTAAGGATTCATCATTTCCAAATGTTACAGTGCCTTCCTTAAACATTTTCACATTCTTAAGTAACTTCAAGTCTCCTGTCATATGTGAATAACACCCACTATCAAGTATCCAAGGTCGTTCTTCCTTTGTAACTTTTAGTGCCATTTCAACAACAAGAGCTTTTTCTTCCTCCACTTCTTTCTTCACCTTCGGCTTCTGAAGCTTAAGAACTTTTTGTTGAGACGGTTTCATCACAGGACATAATTTTGTAAGGTTTCCAAGTTGTTCACACCTCTCACAAATATTTTTCAGAGGATGGAACCTATTTTCATTATTGACTTCATTCTTCTCAACTTTCTTCAAGAAAACTTTCTTACACTTCCTCTGAGGAGATTGACTCCCCCTCATTCTCTGCCTTTCATAACTCGTGGGATAATGGTAATAAGGTTGGTTGAACCAACACATATTTGTTGTATGCCAGAATCCACCACAGTACCAACAATACCTATAGAAGGATTATCTTCTTCTGAAGTTTTCGTACTGATACTTATTTGTTGCTATTTCTTCTACCTCACCAACCATCCTTCTGTAAGCAAAATTTTTCTACTAGAATTCTGATTTTTCTTGCACTTCCCCAATATTAGACTTGGATTTCCCTGCAACTTCAGAGTTCCCAGCAACATTGGTCTTGGCCACATAAGTGACTTTCTCAGATTTCTTCTTTACAGCCACAACTTTTCTCTTCTGTTGAACTTTCTTAGAGTTGGCTTGTTTTGATAATTCACCTACACACGTGGTTGAGTTTTGAAAACATAAGTTTTTTGACTCAAATTCTGAGAGCTTCTTTTGAACAACTTCAAATTCTTCTTCTTTTGCCTTCAACTTAACAATCATGTTCTCTTTTTGGTTTCTCTCATCTTCAAATGACTTCTTCAAGTTTTCAAGTTCTTTCTCAAGTTCTTCATTAACGTTAGCTTGGTTGCATGCAGAGGAAAATTGTTCTTCTATCTTTTTATTGTGCTTCTCCAGCCTTCCGATCTTCCTTAAACATTCCTTCAGTTCTTCTTTCAGATGCATCTCTAGCTGAGTTTCTTCTTCTTCCGAGCTACTGATTCCAAAATCTTCATCATTTACTATTGCAATGAAGTTATTTTCCACACCATGCTCAACAGAATTTTCAGATCCAGCATCACTTTCTTCATCTTCTTTATTTATAGATAAAAAACTTTTCTTCATGAGTTTGAAGAACTTCTTGCCTTTCCCTGACTTTCTTTTACCACCCTTTTTCATCCAAGACTTTCTTGGCCTTCTTTCTTCTTCCTCACTATCTTCATCATTCTCCCTTCGAGGACTGTTGGCCACAAAGTGGCCAATGCCACCACAATCAAAGAACTTTAAGGTAAGTTTTCCCTTATATTTACTCATGCCTCTTTTAACATTATTTGAAAACAAGGATAAAATATCATTAAGATTTTTACATACCTCACTTTTAGAATCAGAGTCATCACCATCTTCTTCAACAAGAATCTTCTTAGATTTTCTTTCTTCATGGCTATGAATGATAATTCCATGTCAACCTTCGTCTTGTTTTTCATAGCCTTTTCCATTCTCATTTCATAAGTAATTAGTGTGCTATGAAAATCATCGAGTGAAAGAGTCTCTGAGTCTCTGTATTCTAATAAGGATACCTTTGCATCAAATTTATCAGGATGGATCCTCAAGATCTTTTCCACCATGGTAGAGTCTTTCAGTTCTTCCCTAAGACATCTGATGGTGCTAATAATGTCGTTCACCCTAGTGAAGAAATCCCCAACAGATTCTTGCTCTTCTATCTTCAAGTTGTCATACTTCAATCTCCAGATTTGAAGTTTTTCCTTCTTGACTTTTGTATTGCCTTCGTATATGTTTTGCAATTTATCCCATATACCTTTGGCTGTGGCTACTCCTTTTACCCTCAAGAACTCATTTTCAGAAAGTGAGGAAAGTATAGCATTCTTAGCTCTTCCATCATTCTCAAGGAACTTCTTGTCAATAGGTGTAAGTGGAACATTTTCTTCAATGGGGGGAAACCCAACTGTTGCAGCTTCAAGAACTTAGTAACTTATAGACATGAGATATGGAAGCATTATATCCTTCTAGATGTGATAGTTTATCCTATAGAATACCGGAATGCCTTTGATGTTCACACAATTCAGATTCTCCATTAGCAAGGAAACCAAAGGAACCTGGCTCTGATACCACTTGTAAGGACCCAGTCTAGGTAATGGACCACTGAGAGGGGGGGGGGGGGTGAATCAGTGGTACCTCTTTTTCTTTTAAGTTATCTTAACGAAAGAACAACCTTTGTTTCTTGTTAAAGAAAACTTCCCTGCTGAAACAATCAAGCACACATCCACAGGAACACAGGTATTTACAAGGTTCACTATTCAACAAGAATAGCTATGTCCTTGGTATGGTGGGAAACAATCTGGCACCATACAATCCACTAAGAAAAAAATACTTTGGATTACAATGAGTAGGATATACCCTTACACTCGTGAAGCACTTGGAAAAACATCCCTAAGCGCGTGTGCACCCTTTTAGCACAATAGGGTAAATGTATTTTCTTTTTGTAACAACTTATGTTACCTGCACTTCCTTAGAGTTAAGCAAGTGTAAGAAAATCAGCTCAATTCTTCACTTACCCAGAAGAGAGGTAAGGAAAACCACAGACTTATTATAGATCAAATGCAGTCTGAACATCCATTCCGAATCCCCATTTCGATTTCTCCATTCTGAATCCCCATTCTGAAATCGTCAATCCGAACTTTTGCTTCAGTGAGAAACTAAGTACGATAACAAACCATTACTGGAAACCCGTTCTGAAACGTCACACCGAATTCTCCACTCCTGACTTCCAGCTCCGAATACTTCTTCACGCTGCCCAGAATTCTTCAATCCAAACTCTTCAATCCGGAAGAACACTCTGGATACTTCTTAACTCTAATGACTTCAATCAGAGAAACTGGATCCGATAACAAACCAGTACCAACTTCTCGCAACTGAAGATACAATGAAACTCTGTTCGGCCAACACCCTTATTCACTCCGAACTTCTTCTCTCTAGATTATTAGTGATTCTATATCTGGAATTTCAACATCATCAATCATAAGCATTGAACGGTGATCTCCATTTAATAGGAATCCCAAAAACCACTTAGGCGGGAAACCAAATATTTTCCCGCTTAATGAAATTCATTCAAATATTAATTACTCCTGAAATATCAAATCAATCTAAGACTTTGTCAACGCTTCTGGATCCTTCTCAAATCTTCTTCCACCTTAACTTTATTAGAGTTCTGGCCCATTTCCGGATCTATCTTTGTTACACATGTCTTTCGATATCACATTCCTGGATCCACATGATCTTGTCTTCTCGACATCACATTCTTGGATTCACTTGCAATATATCTTCCTCGGCATGAGTCTGCATATCTGATTACAGTCTTCAGGTTCAGAAAGATGACTCTGAACTCCGTCATTCTAAACTTTCGACAAAGCAGGTCGACTCCAAACATTCTCTTCAGCCAGTCGACTCTGAATTTCTTTCACAACATGACGACTACGATCATCCCATTACGAACTTCTGACTCGCCAGGTCGACTCTGAATCTTCTGACTACGAACTCTTCATTAGGAAGTTCTCCTTCAGGACATCGACTTTGAACTCCTTCATTACGAATATATGACTCCACAATGTCATCTCCAATCTTCTGACTAGTTGACTCCGAACTCCCGACAACACACTTCTTCAAGTCATCTCTTCTCAGTACGAACTTCCTTGATCAGATGGTCAAGTCTGAACTTCTTGCTATGAATTTTTTCTTCAGTAGATCAGCTCCAAACTTCAGACATGGGAGGTCGACTCCGAACTCCTCCGATACGAACTCCTGCTTCACCGAGTCGACTCCAGACTTCTCCGCTATGAACTCCATGCAATGAACTTCCTCTTCAGTAAGTCACTCCATGAATCTTCATTATGAACACCAGACATAGGCAGTCGACTCCTCACTCTAGTCACTTCAAACTTCTGACCTTCGTAATGATTCTCCAGACTCGCGGAATGCCTTCTCGAACCAACTTCTACTTTTAAGTGAGTAAGTGCATATACCCACAAATGAGAGTTAGAAATCAGTAAAGCATCGTCACATTTATTGAGTCTTCCAGATCCAGACTCCGAACATTACGGTTCCAAACTCCAACTTCTCGGTTCCGATATTCTCAATTCCTAGACTCCGAATGTTCAACAAGCACCAGGTTCCGAACTTCTACTTCCAGCTTTGACCAACAAGATCCAGATTCTCATTTCTTGGATTCATGGTTCTGAACTACCAACTCCCACTATGAATTCACCAAGGTATCTTTGTGAAACCTTCCTCATCAACACACCATTTATGAAAACATCTTCAACAACAATAGACAACCTTCAAGCAAACCATCTCTTTCCTACAACTTCATTCAGCTTGATTCAGCTTGGTCCCAACTTAATGAATAAGCGAATAAACCCTAAGAAAATGAAAGAAACCCTAAATAAATGAGAGAAATAAAGAAAGAAACCCACTTACTTGAGGGATCTTGAAGAAATATCAAAAACTACACCATGATATGAATTTCCAAACAGAAAAAAATGAAAGTGAGGTTTGAATAATGATTAGTATGTCATGTAGGAAACAGAATTGGTGAAAAAGAGTAAAAAATGAAGGAGTTATGAGGGAAACAAATTACCTCTTCAAATATGAATGATTTGTGAAAGCTTGAGAAGACTCACCCTAATCCGTGAGGTAAATAAGATCCAAAGAGGGAGAAGAGAATATGGGGTCCATTTTAGGGATTTTGGATTTTATTGGGAGGTATAATAACTAAAATGGAGTTAAAAATGAATATGGTATTAAATAAACAAATTTATTTTTTAGAACTGAAAATGGGCCTACGGGCTGGCCCAATTCCTTAAATAAACACCCAAATCCATCATGATTACTGACTCTTAAAGGGTCCAAATTGATATGGCGGTGATAATAGATTAGGTGAGGCAATGTTGGAAGTGGAATGAGTGATTTTTTTTTAAAAAATTAAACAGTTATAAAAGAAACAAAATTTATTTTTAAATTTGGAAATTAGCTCATGGTTTGGCCCAAATTTTGAAAACTCACCATTTCCACCAAAATACATAGGAAACCCCCCCACCCCCCCACAAAAAAGAAATTATTGAAATTAAATGAAAAATAAATTTAAAATAATTCACGTATGTGAAAATTCTCCCCACCATGAAAAATTTCTATCCCGGATAGTCAACTTGAATCTTGATCACAAAACATGAATGAGTACTCTTCCTCAACCCATGACTTCCACTCTCATGTCTCATGTGTATCATTCCCATGCATCCAGGGAACCCAAACTAGTGGAATATAATTTCCACAAATAACCATTTCTTGAGAGTCCACAATTCCTACTGGCCACTCAAAAACAGATAAATCAGGCTCTATATCCAACTCCACCCAATTCAGTACATGGGATAGATCCAGGTTGTATTTCTTCAACTGGGAGACATAGAAGACATCATGGATGGATTAAAACTGAGATGGTAAGGCCAAACTGTATGCCACCTTTCCAATATGTTTTGTGATCTCAAAACGTCTGAAATACCGTAGTGTGAGCTTTCCTTGCTTTCCCAATTGATGATGGCTCAGATGAGGGGCCACATTCAAGAATACCATGTCACCCAAAAAAAATCTAGGTCTGGACGCCTCTAGTTATCATATGATTTATGGATACTATGAGCTATCAATAAGCACTGCCTGATCAACTTGACCTTCTCAGACATCTCTTACACCAGACTCGACCCCAGCAGTGAGGTCTCACATACCTCATCCCACTAGAGGGGGACCGACAAGAACGACCATATAGCACCTCAAAAGGAGCCATTTGAATTGAGGATTGATAACTATTATTATAAGAAAACTCAACTAATCCCAAATGGCTATCCCAAGAACCACTAAAGTCTAGAACACATGCACAGAGCATGTCCTCCAAAATTTTATTGAACTATTATGCCTGACCATTAGTTTGAGGATGGTATTCCATGCTCATCTTAATCTAAGACCCCAAGGCCTTATGAAGGAATTCCGAAAAACAGAGAAGTAAAATATCGGTCTCTATCTGAGACAAATTCTGACGACACATTATGGAGACTTACCACTTCCTGAAGATAAAAACAGCCCAACTCATCCACTTTAGATATATCTCTGATCAGAATGAAGTGGACTGATTTGGTCAGATGATCAATCACCAACCAAATGGAATTCTTACCTCGAGGTGTACAAGTCAAGCAAAAAATGAACTCCATGGAGACCTCATCCCACTTCCAAGTAGGAATGAGTAACTGATGGAGCAAACCAGAGGGAATTTGATGCTTTGATTTCACATGATGGCATGTGTAGCATCTCGACACAGAGTCTGTGATGTCTTATCTTATACCCGACCACTAGAACTACTGACAGACATCATAATACATCTTGGTTCACACGGATGGATAGCCCACTAAGACTGGTGGCTATCCTGCATCACCAACTTCTGCAGAAATTAAAGCACCACTGAATGGCCCTTGAAGCACATGATGCCCTTGGGAAATGATGAACAATCAGAAGACATCTCATCACCATGAAGAAATAGCTTCAAATACTGACAAAGCCCATCACTAGGTTGTTCCTGGTGAATTAGCTTCACCAGGGAAGGAGTCAACTAAAGGCTCGCCAAGAATGCACCCCCATTTTTCTTCTTGGTCTCCTCATGCATCTAATCAAATAATCCCATCAGATTCCACAAATCACTCAACTTATTCAAGGATCTCATTGGTACTTTTCTACTCAAATAATCTACCACCACATTACCTTTTCCCATGGTATAGACAATGTCAAAGTCAAACCCCTGCAAGTACTCTATCCAATAGTGGTGCCTCAGATTGAGGTCCTTATACGAGAAGATGAAGGCCAAGATTTTGTGATCATAATAGACCAAGAACTTTTCCCTAAAGAGGTAGTGATGCCATGTTTTCAAAGCATGCATCACAAATACTAACTCTAAGTCACGGGGTGGGTAATTATTTTCAGGTGGTCAGAGTTGGTAAGATCTATACGCCACCACATGATCATCCGGTATAATCATGCACCCAAGACCCATACCTGAAGCATCACAATACACCACATACCCCTTTCTAGCCTCTGGAAGAATCAGAACGGTGGTGATAGTCAACCTCCTCTTCATCTCCTCGAAGGATTCCTGGAATTCTGGACCCCATAAAAACTTCACCCCTTTTTGGGTGAGGCCAGTCATCAATGAAGCAGTTCAAGAGAAATCCTGAACAAACCGCCTGTAATAACCAACCAGGTAGAGGAAAATTCTGATCTCGAACACATTCTTTGGCTACACTCATGACATAACCACACTTATCTTCTCAGGGTCCACTAAAACCCCTACTCTGATATCAAATACCCCAAAAATTTCACCACCCCGATCTAGAAAGAGATCATGGGAAACTTTTCATAAAGGTGATGCTCTCGCAAAGTGCCCAGAACGATCCACAAGTGATGGTCATGTTCCACCTCATATACCGAATAAACTAGGATTTCATCCACAAATACCACGAGAAAAGAACTGATATACTAATGGAACACCATGTTCATGAGTTCTATAAATACCACTAGAGAATTTATCAATTTGAAGGGCATGACCAAGTACTAGAAGTGGTAGTACCTACTTTTAAAGGATTTCTTTGGGATATCTGCCTCTTTCACCCTGATTTGATGATACCCCGAGCACAAGTATATTTTATAAAACCACCTTTCCCCCTTCAACTTATCGAATAATTTATCTATTTTGGGCAAATGATATTTGTTCTTGATTGTTACCTTATTGAGATTCTGGTAGTCAACGCACAACCCTAGGGATTCGTAAGCCTTTTTCACGAACAACACAGAAGTGGCCTAAGGAGAGACGCTCAGGTGAATGCATCATTTGGATTCTAATTTTTCCAGAAGTATCTTTAATTCTCCTAGCTTGGTGGGGGCCCTTTTATATGAGGGAAGAGATATCATCTGTGTTCCTGATGCCAAATCAATCGAGAACTCCACATCCTGCTTCAGAGGAAACCCTACAAAACCATCTAAAAATACTTCTTGAAACTCATCCACTACATGAGTTAGTTTACCATCAGGATAAGAACAATTTTTCTCTATCACAAGTGATGATAACTGAAAAATAAGATCCCCCAACTCTAGGAGTGGAGGTCCCGCACAACTCGACTGAGGATCCCATTCCCCAAGAAAAACCTGATGACTCCCATTAAGTGCCGTGAAACTAACCCACCGCCTATGACAATTGATGTGCACCTAAAAGTGTACCATCCAATAAATTCCAAGTATCACATTAAATAGATCCATATCTAACACTAGGAGGTCATACTTCATATGAACCCCTAACACAGAAAGTGCACATGACAGGCACCTGAGACCATGTTCCTTCTTCTTTCCGAACGATGTAACTAACTCCATCACAAAGGAAAAAATTGAAATTGGAAAATTCAGAATGTTCAAAAAAATGGGCATAAATGAATGAAACAAATGCACCTGTATCAAAAAGAGAAGAACCTATAGAAGATACAATCAAAATGGAACCTCGAACTATCAATGGTCCCGCCTTTGATCTTGCTAGTGCCTGATCCACCACATAGAGATGTCTGGTCTCTGCTTGAGGATGACTGCTAGTATGTGGTTGTTCCCAAAACTGGATCTACCCAAAAGATAACCTATCCCTACCACCACAACAAAAAAATCAAGATCCCCCCACCTTGATGGCTCTGCCTGAGAAGATACTCCTCTTGAATCCACTAATTCTACCACACTCTAAAGTGGATGTGCCACCTTGAAAAAGCACTGCAAGTGACCCATACCTCCACATTGATAATAGGTATTTGGAGGAAATGGGAATGATGGTCGGATGTACCCCAACCTCTCACACTGGTCGCACAAGATGGATCTCGCATCAAAGGCCATAGATGAAAAATGCCTGGAACAGTGGCCTGAACTACCACCTCCCTTCTTCTCTTTCTCCTCTCTCTTCCTTTTCTTCTTCAAAGAGCTACCACTTCCCACTAATAATACTATACTAGAGAAACTAGCTTTAACTTTTCAGTCAATATCCACTATATATGTCTGGTAAACCACCTTAGCATGGGTCCTTAGTTTAAATAAGAAAACCTGGGAGTATATCTATGGCTATAAGACTTTTTAAAGCCTCTCAGACTTCTCTTTCTCATTAAAGAAGATTTTAGGAGCATACCAAACTAGATCATAGAAACAGTTGGCATAATCCATCACAGAAAGATCTTCATGAACAAGATCCATGAACTCTCACGATCTAGCATATGACAATACTTCATGGCAATACAGTTCATTGAAGACGACCTTGAAATCTCCCCAACACATCTAATAATTATTTCTAGTTTTAAATACGTATTCCCACCACTTGTGGCTGAGACCCTCTAATAGAAAATAGTCACACTTCACCTTGACCTCCTCGGAGGTGTCTAGAAACTTGAACATAGGCTTTATCCTTTCAATCCATTTCTCTACTTCCTGGGTTCTATGCTACCTCGGAAAGTAGGAGGCTTGTTTTTCAAGAAATCCAGGGATTTTCCCTTTCTTGGACCAGTATCATATTCTCTAACAGAAGCTGGAACAGAAGCCTATCCTTGTCCTAGACCTTGGATAGCCCGTACCACAACCTCTACTAGCCTATGCTGAAGAGTTGATGGAGAACTCTCTTTGGCTTCCTCTGGCGGGTGCATGGGAGCTTTCCGGGGAGGCATGTTTCTACAAAAAGACAATAGTCACAAGAGAAGAAATCAGTAAAATAATTCTGAAAAATTTAATTAGTAAATTCAAATATAAATAATACAAACACATTATAACAATAAAATAAACCACTACTTCACCCCTTCCTGATGTCCATGTGCAGTCTACAGCCCAAACGTCTCAATTGGCGGTGAAGTCAAACAAATAATCCCAACGTCCCATTGTTGCTCAAGTTCTATCACGAGGAGTGTGATCCAGGAGCCCTACTCATGGCCAAAACTCCAAGACCAAAACTTCTTAGCTCTTGTCTGTCCCGACTCATCCCAAAATAATAGTACAACTTAAAAACATTGCCCGACCTTTGATACCATTTTGTCACAAACCGAATCTGGTCACCACTAAAACCAGCACCAAACATGGCCTGTGACAAGTCCCAAAGGGCATTCCCTATCCCCAAGATCTATTAAAAGTTCCCGGGTATCATATATTTTTGTTTGGGAACGATTTACCTGAGTATGGATACGTAAAACATAAAAAACAATCGATAAACCGAATCTGAAAATTCCTACCAAACAAGCATTAAACAAAATCCAGAAATGAATACATAGGTTTAAACATAAAAAAATAGTCCCAATGACATAGAAAAGTATCAGAAAAACATCCCCAAGGACTCCACATGACAAGGGGTCATCATCCATAAGATTTCTCCACAACACCTCACCATGGAAGGGAACTAACAACCCGAACCACCATCACCCAAGGCTTTTCCTTAACCTGTGTCAAACATGATCAAGTTTACTTACACCCAAGGGGTGTAAGTAGGGTGTGAGCATAATAAAAATCGGATACCACCAAGATATTCCATAGATTAAGCAATATAAGATAAAAATCATGCTAGTTTAATAAGCAAGAAGTGGTGGAAATAATTTCTAAAGAATAAAACTTTTAAATGTAAATAGTTTCGAAGGAAATTTTCCCTGAGTGAGCACATTTCAATAAAACATAGGAGATACTATATTTTCAATCTAAAACACCATATTCCAAATATAAATATAAAATAGTCAATGAGAACTAATCTCAGAACCCACCTAGGCACTAGTTATTCTCGAGCCCCATGTATATCGTATCTTGGTGTAAAGTAACCATAGAAAAATCCATTATCATGCATGAGCCACTAGTAGGGAACATAACCCTAACCTAGTGGTCCATAAACATCATAAATATAGTTTTTTAGTTTTGAAATTATCCATTTTTCTCAGTGAAACAGGGATAAAACTGCTCCGGATCACTAGCATACTAGTACATATCCACCCTCCAAGATACCTGGGTTTCCCCATTTTTGGTCAAACCATTCTCACATGTTACCAAAATCCATTATCACATAAACACATAATTTATGGTCATAATCAACTCAAAAAAGTATATACAAATTCTTTTCACCACATACATCACTCAATAAAACCTTTAGAATTTCAATAGAATAACTTCACAAAATTTTACAATGTTTTGCACACAAAATCCATTAAAAACCCCAATTTGAACACTATGGGAATACCACTATTCAACCAAACCGAATTTTCAACACTAATTTTTTTATAAATCCATTATATTAGTTATAATACAACCCCAATTTTCAAAACATAGAATAGACATGTAAAACACCCAATTTTACACAAAATTTGTACCTAAAAATCATTTTATTTAAAAACGTCACCAATTTTTTTTGAAGAAAAGATAATGATGGAGAAGTGTGGTAAAAATAGAAATTAAGAAAATATAACTCATACAGCTGTTATTAAACATGTAATCACCTACCAAATGTTTTAAAAACCTCAAATATTTGTGAAAAAGCTCAACTACACCACCCCCACACCACAATAGAGTTAAAACATACCTAAAACTAGAATTTCAAACCATGAGACACAAGATCAAACCCTAGGTTAGAAACCCTAATTTCTGGACATTAGTAACTAAAATAATAAGGGAATAAACCATAAAAAAATGGAAGAAACCCTAAAAAGATGGGAGGAATAATGAAGGAAACCCACTTACTTGAGGAATCTTTAAGAAATTGCCCAAAATACACCAGTATCTGAAATTAAAAATATCCAAAAATAAAAGTGAGTTTCTAATATGGATGAGTAGGTCATGTAGGTACTATAATGGGGGAAAATAGTAAAAAATAAAGGAGTTATGAGTGAAACAAATTACCACTTCAAATCTAGATGATTTGAGAAATCTTGAGAAGATTATCCATATTTCTCAATGTAAACGAGATCCAAAGAGGGATAAGGGAAGATGAAGTCTCTCCAAGGGATTTTGTCTTCTAGTGGGAGGTAAAATCACCAAAAAAGAGTAAAAAATGAATAATTTATTAAATAAACAAATTTTTTTAAAACATTAAATGGGCTTACGAGTTGTCCCAATTCTTAAATAAAAACTCAAATCCAGCATGGTTATGGATTCCTAAAGGGTCAAAATTGATATAGTGGTGTTAATAGATTAGGGGATGAAATTTTGGAAGTGGAATGGGTAAAAATTGTTGAAAAATTAAAGAGTTATAAAATAAAAAAAATTTATTTTTAAATCTGGAAATGGGCTCACGATTTGGCCACAATTTTGAAAACCCACCATTTCCTCCAAAATGCATGTGACCCCCCCCAAAAGAAATAATGAAAATTAAATGATTAATACATTTAAAATAAGTCATGTAGGTGACACCAATACTTCTATAAGATGGATATAATGGCCATGATATTTTTATGTAATGGTAAAGAAGGAGGATATACCTTATACTACTTTTCATACAAGATGTGAGCACAATGTGTTCATAGTGATTCCATTTGGACTCACTAATTCTCATAAAATATTTATGGGCGTTATAAATAGAATCTTTAGGTATTAGTTTAATTTTTGGGTAGTATTTATTAATGATATTATTATCTACTCTAAAATAAAGGAGGAACATGAGGAGTATTTTAATTCCCCACTAAAGACTTTGAAAAATGAAAATTTATTTATGTAGTATAATAAATGTAAGTTTTTGATAGAGAAAGTAAGATTCATAGGTTATGTTATCACCAAAAAATGGATGTCTATGGATCCTAAAAAACTGAGGAAACAGATGAATGGATGAGACTAACCTCTATGATGGATATCCATAGTTTTCTTGGTTTATCTAAGAACTATCGTTGATTTTTGATAAACTTTTCAGGATGATCAATCCCACTAACCAAGCTATCTTGGAAGGGGTGATGTTTTTCTATAATTATAAAAGGATATAAAGATTTAAAGAGTTATATAAGAGTCTAATCACTTCACCTATTATCATATTACTCACCAATGGGGAAGTATTTGTGATCTATAATGATGTTTCCAAAAATGGATTAGGTTTTGTGCACATGTGTGATGAAAAATTGATAGCCTATGCCTCCCACCAATTAAACACCCATAAACAGAACTACCCAAATCATGATCTAGAATTAAATGTAGTGATATTATCACTAAGGATTTGGTTATATTAACTATATGGGGGGAAGTGTGACATACATAAAAGCATCAATTATATATTCACACAAAAATAGCTCATTACGGTCCAATGGAGGTGGTTAGAGTTCATAAAAGATTATGATTTTCAATATATTACTATCCTATAAAAGAATAAAAAGTAGAAGATGTTATAAGTAGAAAGGATCCTGAAACCCTATCCATGATGAGAATTGAGAGGGATCTAATCTTCTGGGACATGAAAAAGAATTACATATTAATATTAAAAGGATATCCATCTTACCTTTCTCAAATAACCACTCAACCGTCCATTATTGAGAGGATTAAGGAGTCCTACAAAGATGATGAGGTGATACAAAAAAAGAGAGTGAATATTCTGAAGTTTAAATTTGATAAATATGGATTTATATGTTTTTTAACATGGATATACATCCCATAAGAACCAAAATTGAAGAAGGAACTTCTGAACGATTCTCTTTTCTCATCCTTATCTATTAATTCATGAAGCACTAAGGTGTATATCGATCTAAAGAAAAAATTATTGTGGGACAACATAAAGAGGAATATTTTGGAATTTATATCTTTATACTTGGTATACCAATAAGTCAATGCCAAAAAAATGAATTCGAAGGATATAATGCAACCACTACCAATACTAGTATGGAAATGGGAAAACATATCCATGTATTTTATTATAGGACTGCCTAGGATACATAAATGCAATAATTTCATTTGGGAGGTAGTTGATCAACTTAATATGTCAGAAAATTTCATTAAATTCAAGGAAGACTTATATTTTAACAAAATTACTAAGATACAAATAGGGAAAGTGGTGAGACTACATGGAGTTCCACTCTCTACTATATATGATTGAGATTCAAGGTTTACCTCAATGTTTTAGAGAATCATTCATCTAGTGTTGGATATAGAACCAAGCTTTAGAAATTATTATCACCCTCATATGTATAAGGTCCCAAACTTAAAACATTACATAATATTGAATTAAATGAATAATTCACATTTAGGATCTTTTTAGGTTTAGAGTTTTAGAGAATTATGCCATAACAATTACATTACATCTCAATAATTACAAAGTAGACACTTCTACTCAGTATCTATTTTTTTCATAAAATAAAAACTCCTGAAAAAAGGAGTCATGTCTAGTTCCATGTCTTAGACATCATGACTTTTCTTTGATCCCATCCTTGACCAATTCATCTTTAAGTCATGTGAAAAACATTTCAAAAACATAGGATGAGAATAAAAAGCTCAGTAAGGATTATAAAATAATGAAAGAAAACATTTGTCCATCAAAACATAAGATTTTTAAAATAACTCCTGAAATACTAATATTTATGAATAAAACATAGAAAACATAAATCATAAAGGTAACTTGTGTCATTTATATCATACTTATATTGTAGCTATAAAATCTACATAGGTAGTTACGTTGGAATACCCATCACAATATATTCCATAAATATCTTAGGAGAAACATTAACATTTACCTCCATCATGTTACCCAATTCATTGGAGAGATATATCAGGCTCACCCTCCCTAGATTTATCATGGAACCACTCATATAGGTAAACAATTCCCAAGAACCATAACACATAAAATAAGCATAAAGTAAAGATAACATTTCCACACTGCAATCACCATATATCATCTCAATATATTGAAATAATCAATGCTTTATAAAAACCATTTTCAATACCAAAATACATAAACGAGTTATATGGTATTTATTTTTCTTTTAAAATGCTATGGCTTGTTAAGGAAGCCAAAGATCAAATAATACTCACGGCAGCGGAAAAGGTCGTTGCCACCGCTTACGTTAAAAAAACATTCTTTTTTCCTGTTTAATAAAATTATTCATAGAGAAAAGATTAGCTTTGAATGAAATTAAAAGTCAAAGGGGTTTAGACACCATATAAAAAAATTCGTGTATAAATAAAAGGATTCCTCAATGAAAGGAGATTGAGACGAAGTCCCTTACCTCGTATCCGACTTGACCCATTCGTTCTTTAATCTCCTGAATAATAAAACAAAGTTAATTTCTACTTGATTAAGAACTTTATTCATGTTTATTATTCCTTTTATATCACTTATTACCATTTTATAAATATTATGTAATCATTTAAGTTAATAATTGTCATTTTGTCAATATTTGGTACTTGAGTAAAAAAAAAACTTCTTATAATTACAACTTGTTCATGTGGTCAAAATTACATTATATCAGGAATTATATTCATGATTTAGATATCATATATATCATATATATCATATATATCCAGTATATATATGTATTTATAATAGTCCCTAACATTTGGAGATAAGAAATGAAATGCACCGTTCATGGAGATGGTAAGCCGCACGTACGCATGAATTCTACTTTCATTTCTATTTTATATTTTAATGGAATGAAAACATAATGATACATAAGTATATTATAATTCCAGTATAATATAATATATAATTTCATTAACTATATCCTTTATAAGTCCCATATATGGTAAGAACGAGTCATATCACTTTTATTGGGTGGTAGTCTGCACTTCCTCAAATGAAATTATAGTATATAACCATTATGGAAACCATAAAGGTATGATATAAATGAAAGATATAGAATAATAGAGAAAAAATAAACATAATATATATCATATATAAATAATGTTCCATCATAATGGCCACCATGAGAGGCGGTTGGAGATATTTGAACAATCATCATTTCGTGAGGTAGTGGTTCGCCGTCCACATAAACAGTATGTTTTTTACCCATTAGATGGAGGTGTGTGTAAGTGTAGTTCAAATAATTTTCATAAAAACAAAATATAATATTTAGGATACTGGTGTTGGTATAAAATATATAAATAAATTTTTTTAGGGGGTTGGATAAGTAAAATAAATGAAAAGAACTTAAGAGAAGACATTACCTTTAAATTGGACAACTCCCTTTGGTTTGAACCAAAAGTTTTACTTCAAGTGCCATATACCTAATGTAAGGCTTATTGGATGAATATAGGGATATAAAGAGCTTAATTGGGTAGAGTTTGGATAATCCAAGGGGCTTGAGAGGTGTGAGGAATGTGTTAGAAGTGGTGTCCTTTTATAAGGGGGAGGATGCACTACTACAAATACGGGCATTAACAGCGCCAAAAAACGGGCATTAACAGCACTAGAAAAGCGCTGTTAATGCCGGCGTAGATAGGGGGGGGAGGGGTCCCCTTTATCAGCACTCCGAAAAGCGCTGATAAAATCCCCCTTTATCAGCACTAAAATGGAAGCGCTGATAAAGGGGTCTTTTATCAGCGCTTTTTTTCAGCGCTGATAAAAGTACCCCTTTATCAGCGCTTCCATTTTAGCGCTGATAAAGGGGTCCTATATCAGCGCCTCCTTTATCAGCGCTTCCATTTTAGCACTGATAAAGGACCCTTTTATCAGCACTTTTTTAAAAGCACTGATAAAAGGTAAAAAAATAAAAAAAAATAAAAAAATTGGAAAAATGATTTTTTTTTTAAAAATTTAAAATATACTGCCGCCAATCGGGGGGGCTTTTACAGCGCTTGAGCCCCCCTTTAACAGTGCTTTAATGCCCCTGTACAGTGCCCCACACACCCCCTTCACCCTTTAACAACGCTTGCTCCCATAATTCCCTATGTGCGCGCGCCCCTGCCTCCATCAGGATTCGAACTCGAGACCTCCCCCCTGCGCGCCTAAGCCTTTGCCACTACTCTATATTGATTTGTTGTCCAATTTATGATATATCTATATATATATGTATCGTTATATTTATTTGTATAGTAATATATATTTATATTAATATATATATATATAGTTATTAGATTAATATATATAGTTAGATTAATATATATACGTAGTTATATTAATATATATCGCTATATATATATATAGTTATATTTATTCATATAGTAATATATATTTACATTAATATATATATATATAGTTATTAGATTAGAGTATATATAGTTAGATTAATATATATACATAGTTATATTAATATATATCACTATTTATATATATAGTTATATTTATTCGTATAGTAATATATATATATATATAGTTATATTAATATATATATAGTTATATTAATATATATATATAGTGATATTAATATATATATTTATAGTAATACTAATATATATATATATAGTTATAATAATATATATATCATTATTAGATTAATATATATATATAGTTAGATTAATATATATATATATATATAGTTAGATTAATATATAGGTATATAAATATTCATATATTGGTATTTTAAATAAAATGGATATTAGTTATTACTTAGATAAAGCTAATATATATTATATATAAAAAATATGTATAGATTGTTATATATTTGATTATAAATAGATGTGCATTAAAAATAATTATAAAATTTCAAAGACATAATATCAATATGAATGTAATACCTTGGAATAAATTCAGTCCCCACCAAAAAAGCCAATAATACCCCCTTAAACGAGGCTGAAAATCCAAAAAATAGTAAGATATCGGAGGACCCTGACTAAAAACTCAGTTTTGGAGGCCTTATGGGCCTTTTTTGGGATCGAAAAACCCTTAAATGGGGTCCCCCAGGTCACGGAGACGTAGAGCTTGTCGCAGGC
Source organism: Viscum album (assembly GCA_963277665.1). Taxonomy (NCBI): domain Eukaryota; kingdom Viridiplantae; phylum Streptophyta; class Magnoliopsida; order Santalales; family Viscaceae; genus Viscum; species Viscum album. The sequence goes on from OY728133.1 coordinate 1,681,503,285, forward strand.
TTTGACTTGATATGTGGAAGAGCTCAAACGGACACCCAGATCAAAAGTTATGGCCGTTTGAAGTTTGAGTTCCGTTTTCAACATGTTTTGGATCTTTTTTTAATTTTTTTTATTTTTTACTCTTCAATTTGTTCTTAAATGGATATTACTCCATAATAATTAGCATATTATTAATTAAAAATATTTTTTAAAATTTTTTAGAAGCCATTTTCACTAAATATATTATATATTAAGTATATTAAGTGTAAATGTATATTTATATTAATCTAAAATATATTTAAAAATTGTATATTATATTTATATCAATATAACTATATTAATATATTAATATATTATTTATAATAATTTTTTTAAACTCGATCCTTTATCAGTGCTTTTAAAAGCGTTGATAAAGGTCACCCCCTTTATTAGCGCGTTTTCGTTTGCACTGATAAAGGGGCGGCGCTGCCCTTGCCCAATTTTGTGGTAGTGAGGGGTTCATTAAAAATGTTTGAAAATATTATTTTATTATAATCTTATCATTAGTTTAAAATAGTCCAAAACTCATTAAAGTCAAAGATAAGATTACTAATGTTAGAAATAAAATCATCCAATATTAATTGGACAGATTTTGGATATTTTTTTAATATTTACAATCTTATTCATTTAAATCATTCATTAATGAGGTAAACACTATATCATTATTATGTCATAAATAATTTTATTTATTTGATGTCTAAAAATTTGAAATAAAATACCATGATGTCGGTAATATTTTTATATTTCTAATTAATATTTATATTCAAAATGATAACTTTTATAACTCAATGTAAAAATCTTTTTACTAAACGATATTTGTTTATGTCATTTTTGCCTTTACTTTAAATTAATTGATATAATGTGACATTAATAATCATAAGTGGCTCTATGGGGTCCCAAAATCAACCCAAGGATGTATATGGTCAGACATGTATTAAAAAATAGGATTGGGATGCATGTTAGGGTAATTTAATATTATTATAATATTATTATTTTTACCCTTATTTACCATATTTACCATTTAACCATAGAAAATAAAATATTTACTATAGTAAATATTGAAATTGTCTAAAAATAATAGTTACCGATTTAAAAAATTTGTTCTTCATAATTAAAAATGTAGAATCCATTTTTCCAAATTCAAAACACAGAAATGGCATAAATTAATTTAAAATTAATTCTCATTGTCAAAACAAAAAAGCGTGTTTTTAAGAAGTAATAACTATCAAAAGATTGACACTTGTTTATGTCCAATTTCAATGTGAAATTACTTCCAATGACAAACATAGAATTATATGGTAAAAAATTGTATAATTAAACTTTAAAACCAATTAAAATATAACCTAACCATATAAATAAATTAAATTAAAAGGAAGTTTTGAATTAAAATACAATATTTTTAACTATTCATTAAAAAATGAACATTATCAGAAAAATACCAAAAATTTACCCAAAGTAAATTTTGATGTCCCAATTCTAAATAAGAATTTTATTTTTTCAAATAGAAAAAATAAATTTTACCAAAACTAGTTTTAAAAAGGGCTCTCCATCAAAAGGTGGTAAAACGACCTTTTAAAGAATATTAGAGTATTTATGCTTAAAATCATATTCTTTATTATTTTAAGCCTATAAAATTTAATGTATAAATGTAAAAACATTTAAAAAACATGTATAATAATAATATGATTAGTTCTATTCATTCCCACCAATACAACGGCTTGGCATTAACTACCATTTAATATTATATTATATTATTATTTTTTTCAGTATGACTCAACATAGTGTGCAACATGAGATTTTTGGAGAAACCAAATGTTGCGTATCAGATAATCCATCCAACATAGAATCCCCTTTAAAGTAAAATCAAAATTTAATTCACAAATATTAATTATTATGAAAATGTTATTTTCATTATTTACATGGGAAGTTACATCCTTCCCCCCTTTTAGAAATTGCATCCCCACAATTTTATTCACTTATCAAATAAATTGGGGGTATTTATCACTCACAGTATTTTCAGATTCCCACATTGACTCTTCAACCATATGATTTTTCCACTAAACCTTTACCTAATGAATTACCTTATTCCGCAACACTTGCTCTCTACAGTCGAGAATCTGGACGGGTTGTTCCTCAAAAGAGAGATTCTTTTCCAACAGAACTACATATGGGCTCAAAACATGAGATGGATCCGACATATATGTACTTAACATTGAAACATGAAAAACACTATGTACCTGGGATAAACATGGAGGTAAATCCACTCTTTACGCAACTGATCCAACTTTCTCAAGGATTTCATAGGGTTCAATGAACCTCAGACTCAACTTTCCATTCATTCCAAAATGCATCACACTTTTCCGTAGAGAAACTCTGAGAATGACATGATCAGCTACCTAGAATGATAGATCCTTACTCCAGTTATCAGCATAATGTTTCTTCCTACTATGAGATGTTCTCATGTGATTCTGAATCAACTGAACTTTTTCTGCCATCTCTTCTACCAATTTTGGTCCCATCAGTTTCCTTTCACCTATTTTATACCAAAAAGTTGGAGTTCGACAACGCTTTCAATATAATGCCTCAAATGGAGCCATTTGTATACTGAAATGAAAACTATTATTATAAGAAAATTCAACCAAAGAAAGATGTTGGTCCCAACATCCCTGATAATCTAGTGAAAAAGCACGTAACATATCTTCCAAGTTCTGAATTGTTCATTCTGACAGCCCATCTGATTGAGGATGAAAAGCTATCCTAAAAATTAATTTAGTACCCAACGACTTCTAAAGGACTTTCAAAAGTTATAATTAAATCTAGGATCATGATCAGATACAATAGAGAGGGTAATTCTATGCAACCTGACTATCCCTTTAACATACAATCGAGAAAGTCGATCTAGAGATAGAGTATCTCAAATAGGAAGGAAATGAGCAGATTTAGTCAATCAATCAATAATAACCCAGATTGCATCATTACCGCGAGATGTGTTTGGTAATCCCACAACGAAGTCCATGGATATATTTTCCCATTTCCACTCTAGCACCAGTAAAGACTGAAGCATCTCTTTCAGTAACTATCACTCTGCTTTAACCTGTTGACAAGTCAAACGCTTCACAGTAAAGTCATCAATATTTCTTTTCATTCCCTCCCACCAGTTATACTCTTGAAGATCTCTGTACATATTAGTACTGCCAGGATGAACTGAAAACGAAGAATTATGAGCTTCACAAAACTCATTCTTCAACTATGAATCACAAGGCATTCATAATCTCTTCCCAAATCTCAAAACACAATCATCATCAACTTTAAAATCAGGCAACTTACCCTTCGGAACCAACATTACCTTTTTCTACTACTCATTTTCTTCCTTCTTCACTTGCTTAATTTTGTTTGATAGAGATTATTTCACTGACACCTGAAAGAAAACAAAATTTTGTTTTCACCAACAACTTCTATGCCAAATTTCACCAAATATTTAATCAAAGGATCTTGCTCCAAATGTAACTAGGTTAATGAATTATTACTTTTTATACTCAAAGCATCAGACACTTTATTTGCCTTTCTCGTATGGTAATGGATCGTGAAATCATAATCATTGATTGATTCCTACCATCTCCTCTACCTCATGTTTAATTCCTTCTGAGTGAATATATACTTCAAACTTTTGGGATCAGTATATATTTTAAACATTACTCCATACAGATGATGCCTCTAAAGTTTTAATGAAAAAACAATAGCAACTACTTACAAATCATGTGTAGGGTAATTTAACTCATGAAGGTTTCAACTGACGTGAAGCATAACTAATTACCTGATCATTCTGCACAAGGACACAACCAAGCCATTTCAACTAAGCATCACTATAGAATACAAACTCACCATTTCTAGAAGGTAGTGCCAAAATTGGGGCATTCACCAATCTTCTTTTCAATTCCTAAAAACAATCATCACATTATTTTTCCCAGATGAACTTAATACCTTTTTAAGTTAACTTAGTAATTATACTAGATAACCATTCAAAATTCTCAACAAACCTCCAATAATGACCTGCTAAACCAAGAAAACTACAGTTCTTGGTTATATTTTTGGGTCTTGGACATTCTCCAACAACCTTTTTAGCAGGATCAACAGTTATGCCATTTTTTGAAACAATGTGACCAAGGAAAGAAATTTGTTGTAACCAAAACTCACACTTTCTGAATATACCATACAATTTATTTTATTTTGAGGTTTACAAGACAACCCTTAAATAAATTTCACGATCCTCTTTACTTTTAGAATAAACCAAAATATCATCAATAAACACAACCACAAACTTATCCCTGAACTTATGAAAAAAATATATTAATAAGATCTATCAATGTAACAAGCGAGATTTTTATGAGAAATATTTTCTTTTATATAAATCATCAAAGGAATCTTTCACTACACACAACACTAGCTTGGCTTGCTTTACACGCAATCACGACCTTCCTCGATAGCTTGCGTTGTACGCAATACCGAGTTTCACTAAACAACGATATGTTATATAAAATAGCTGTTATGAACAGTAATGACCACCTTTTGAAATTTTATAAATTTTATCTTTCAAAATGGACTACGTTTTTTGATTCAGAATACCGAAATTAGCATATGGTAAAATTTTGGTATTTTTCTAAAAACTTTCAATTTTTGATGAATAGTTAAACCACTAAGTGGTAGTTAAAAAACTGAATTTTGCATAAAACATAATTTCACCGCTTTTGTGAATGGAATTTCAAAAATCCAAGATACACAGTTGATATCAGTAAGTAAAATGTGGTTCAATGAGATAAAAATAATTTTTGGTGAATATTAACTTTTACTTTTATTTACCACGGTTAATAGTAAATAAGGTAATTAAAGGTACAAATGATATTACTATTACCCTTACACATGTAATAATTCTATTGGATAAGTGTAATTCAACCAAAAACAACCTTATAAATATAATATGACCAATTAGGTCCACTTGGATTAGATTAGGACATTTAATATTATTTTATTTAAATAATAGTTAAAATAGTTAAAATCAATGTTTAATAACTAAAACATTTTTAATATAGAGTTATACATAAGATAAATTAGATTATAAATATTCATTAGAAAGATAAAAAGAGTTCCTACATAATTTTATTTTATTTATAATTTTTAAACTTTAAATAATTTAATTTATTTATGACACAACGATGATGCATTAATTACCTTTTTAATGAAATATTAACATAATGGATGTTATAAATGCCCAAATAAATGTAATTTTAGACTTTTTATGAATTCCACTAATTTTATAGGTTAATATGACATGTTAGTGTTGAATTAATTAAATTTTTTCTAACTGATCATTCTGTTATTATTTTCACAAAAATCATGTACCAAATAGTGTCAAAATTGACATAAAATAGTTTTTAAAACAAATATTGTATTATTAATTGTTATTTAATTCCTAAAAATCTAAAGATCGTCCAAATGACTTATATATGGATATATATATTAATAATAAACCACTTGGGGTTCGTTTGGCTTATTATAGTATATTTATTAACCATATAGTGTAAGAAAACAAAAAGACATGGTAAAAGTTAAATTATTTAACTTAGAGTTAAATCTAATTGATAAGGTTAAAATAATAACCTAAACTTGTCTAAAACCTATTGGATGAGAGGATTTCGACCCATCCCCACTTTATCTTCGAAATAAGACCCTTTGGAACCATTATAAACCGAATGTGAATTTAATAAAAAATAATATTTTGAAATTTTCCTAAGGTGCCCCTCTCCTCTCTTATAAAAGGGCACCTCCTACCTCTCCTCCTCACACCAATTTGAGAACTCAAGCTCGGAAAAACCCTGCCAAAATCTCTTATCCACTTCCCTAGAATCATCCTAGAGGTCCTGGTCTTCTTCAAATACCATCCTTAGTTCTCTAAGAGGAGGTTAAGAAAAGGCGCGTCAAAAAGAGGTAATATCCATTACCGATCTTTTTCAATTTTTTTCTTCTTCAACTTCTTCTTCATTAGTTATTTCATGATAAAGTAATAAGATCAGTATTAATTATATACGGATATGTTATTATAAATATGAAACAACCCTAATTCACCTTCTATCCATCCTATGAAAAAATGAAATCACCGCGCGTGCGTACGTACAGAATACCGTCTCCACGCCGTGGTGTAATCTATTTTCCAACATCACCTTACTTGGATGGGCATAATGGTGTAATGAGTAACTATATATGATTATTCTAAAGTTATATTGATACTGAAATAGTATAAATACACTTCAATACAACTCCATGATCATGGGAACGATATAATCGCTCGTGCGTACGTACGACCTACCGTCTCCACGATGTGATGCGACTCGTTCTACACGATCTTCACTACATAATAATTATATAAATGAATTGAATGAATAAATATGATATATATTACACTAATACCATTCTGGATATGAGGTATCTATAACTTTAAAAGAAGAATAAGAATTTATTTGGCAAAACACGCAAAAGAACAAAAGGCAATAAACACCCGAATAACAAGTAACAATGAAATATTACTAATAAAAAGCTAAGAATATGACCATATACGATATCATATCAATAAGTATGATTCTGGAATAAGTCAATAACATTATTTAAATCATTATAAAGGAGCTTTGGACACGTACGAATGAAATCAGACCTAAGGTAAGGGAAAATCTCACAATCTCATTTTTATCCGAGATTGTTTATACTTTGGTATTTACTAGGGTGTAATTTATCATCCACATCTATGTTACCTCAATATGTAATATTATTCATATACTCCTACAATATTTTAAATCCAATTTTACCCTTCGGTATGTTTTTAGTAAATGATATGAAAGGAATCTTTTGTAGTTTTTCGTACAAGGTACTTTTTGACTTTTCCGACCAAAGTACGAGAAAAATGTCTTTTTTAACTTATACGGCATGAATGGATTTTTAGAACAATATTTCAATGAAGATTAATTTACATGTTTTCAAGTTTATATTTAATTAACTTCTTTTAGTTTAAAATTATATGACATGTTAAGAAAGGAAAAATGTTTTTGAAGTAGAAAGGATATTTTCCTCAAGAATGGAGTTCAAATGTTTTATCAAAATTATTTTCCATCTAAGACAATATAAGGTTCTGTTTCTATCCATTTTATTACATTGATTTGATTATGATATGATGGATTTAATTTTATGAAGTCCTTTATCTTATATGAATCTTTTTATGATGTCATGTTGTTTAAGAATCCCATTTTTATTACTTGGGTTATGTTATGAGGAATGATTTATGTTTTTGTGGAACACATAAGAAAGGATTCATTATAAGATGTGTGGGACCTATATCTCCCTCCAATGCATTGGGTAAAGATTTATATCTCATGGGATAGACATGGATGGAATGGCAGGGTAAAACCGGTTCAGTGATACAGGACTGAAACGAGGAGTGAACTCGGTTCAGAAATGGACTTTGTCTGCTAAGATAATCTTGGCAATGAGTCATGACTAACAAGAAATTATTTTCCATGATTATGTGTTCATGCCACAAAGTTTCATGTTTTATGTTATGATTATTGGGATTTCATTTTCACTTCTATGATTTATCCCATGTTAAGATATTATGATCTCTTTTGCAGGTTAAGATTTTCAAAATGTTATGATATGATTGATATTACCTTTATTTACCCTTACTGAGCATTCGAGATCACCCTTTTGTATGTTTTCTTTTCCCCAGGCCAGGAAGAAGAATATTAAGTATGATATGTTTAAAGGGAATCTAGATATGATGAAATAAATGGGAGACACTGTAAAAAATTTATGAACCAGTTTTTTATGTTTCCCAGTTTCTAAAGACACTATACCTATACGGTCCTTTTGTGGTTTTTGTTATATGTTGTACTAAGCATGCTTCAATTATGAAGTAATAACAATGTATGTAAAGTATGGGTCGTTATAGTTGGTATCAGAGGAAAGGTATAGTCAACCTTTAGAAACTACGATGTGAAAGCCTTAGTAAGAACCCTAAGGATATATTTAATCCTAGAACAATCTTAGTGTTTTAGAAATGGCCATGAAGAACCAATGATAAGACCTTAAGCGTAAAATTTTATTCTTTATTATGTAGTTTTCATATTATAATTAGTATTTCTCACACTATTATTCTTGGTTTTAGTCAATGGCTGGAACCCGAAGGAACTGTGTTAAGGCGGAATGCGACGGGCAATGCAATGATTGTCCCCCTGAGCAACCAAATGATATTAGAGCTGGAATGAAAAATCTTGTAGCCATGCTCACACAACTTTCTCATGCTATGAATCATGCAGGACTTCCAAACGAGCAATGGAAGGAACAACATTCTGTTGAATCTTTCATGAGGTAGCATCCACCTTCATTCAGCGGTTCAACTGATCCATTAGTGGCTGAACAATGGATCAGTACCACTGAAAAGATATTTTCAGTTCTTCAAAGTTCTGAACATGATAAATTCATCTTAGCGGTATATCGTTTGGAAGGAGAAGCTGATCAATGGTGGAATCTTATCAAGAATATGAGGCCAAGAGATGAAATTGAGTCCATGGAATGGGAAGAGTTCAAAAACTTATTTTTCAATAAGTACTTCCCTCATATTCTTTGAACAAAGATGGAGAAGGAGTTTCTTGAACTAAAGCAAAAGGATGACGAATCTGTTGGTACCTACGAAGCAAATTTTACAATACTTTCAAGGTATTCTTCTGGAATTCTTATCCAAACTGAGATTAAGATCGATCGATTCTTTAGTGGCTTAAAACCAAGTCTTCGAAGGGTGTTAGCCATAAGAGACTTCAATAGCTACAAGGAAATTGTTCGATGTGCTCTCAAGGTTGAGATGGAAATTGGAGCAACCCATCAGTCATATGGGTTTGATAAGAAGAAGAAAATGGAATTCAGTGGGAAATCTAAAGACCACACTGAAAAGAAGATGAGTTTTCCCTTATGCTCAAAGTGTGGAAAGAAACATGTAGGGAATTGTCTTAAAGGGAAAAGTAAATGTTTCAAATGTGGAAAAGAAGGTCATCGGGCATTTGAATACCGCAATGATAGTAAGAAGATGTCTAGTGATGCGAACAAAGAAAAGGCTACAAATAATGAACCTCCTACTCTTCAATGTTTCAAGTGCATGGAAATGGGGCATTATGCTAATAAATTCCCTAATCCAAGGGTTGCTGATGATGATCAATATTGACAAACTCTTAAGGCTAAAGACAAAGGAAAGTCACATGCAATTTCTATCAGCGATGTGGAGTATGATAACGATGTGGTGAAAGGTACACTTACCATTCACTCTAAAGTAGCAAATGTTTTATTTGATTCTGGATCCACCCACTCTTTTATTTCTGAATAATTTTCTAAGGGTATCACCGTATTACCTCAACAATTAGATGTTGAGTTAGCTGTGAAAACTCTTAATGGCACAACAGTCGCATCAAAAGTTTATAATTCTTCTCCAATTGAAGTTTGTGGGAAAGTGCTTCCTGCAAATCTTGTGATCCTTCCTATAGCGGAATTTGATGTGATTCTTGGCATGGATTGGATCTCTTTTTATGGATCTCATATCGATTTCCAAATAAGGGAAGTCATATTTCATATTCCAGATCAATCTATGATCATCTATCGATGCAAGAATGAACAAAACCTTCCAGTGGAAATTTCTTCCATCTTATGGGTCTTGATTCCACTAAATGAAGGTTATTTATCTCAGATGGTTGGAGAGAAACTCTCAATTAAGAATATGCCCATTGTACGAGAGTTTGATGATGTCTTTTTGAAGGAATTGCTAGGTCTTCCACCAAATTGTGAAGTTGAGTTTTCAATAGAACTCATACCGGGTGCTATGCCTATTTCAAGGACACCTTATAGAATGGCCCCAATTGAGTTGCAGGAATTGAAGAAGCAACTCCAAGAGAATCTTGATAAGAGATTCATACACCCTAGTGCGTCACCTTGGGGATCACCTGTCTTGTTTGTTAAGAAGAATGATGGATCAATGCGATTCTGCATTGATTATTGAGAACTTAACAAGATCACTATCAAGAAAAAATATCCTCTCCCGCGCATTGATGACTTATTTGATCAACTACGCGGAGCTCAATACTTTTCCAAGATTGATCTTCATTCAGGTTATCATCAATTAAGGGTCAAAAGGGAGGATATACCAAAGACGGATTTCCGTACAAGGTATGGACACTATGAATTTATATTGATGCCATTTGGTCTTACTAATGCCCCTGCTCTCTTCATGGATCTGATGAATAGAGTCTTTAGAGACTATCTTGATCAGTTTGTGGTAGTCTTTATAGACGATATTCTTGTCTATTCAAAGAGAAAGGAAGAACATGAAGATCAATTGAGAATTGTATTGAAGACCCTGAGAAAGGTAAGCTTTATGCAAAATTTACCAAGTGTGAATTTTGGCTTCAAAAAGTTTCATTTCTGGGTCACATAATCTCAAAAGAGGGGATATATGTGGATCCAGCAAAAACATAGGTTATCAAAAGATGGTCAAGGCCAACAACAGTAACTGAGATCCAAAGTTTTCTTGGTCTGGCTGGATATTATCAGCGTTTTGTGAAAGATTTTTCACGATTATCTAATCTACTCACCAGATTGACTTGAAAAGGAGTTACGTTCGTGTGGACAAAGGAGTGTGAAGAGAATTTCAAGGAGCTGAAAAGAAGGCTATCCAGTGCACCTGTGCTCACACTGCCTTGTAGTAGAGAAAAGTTTGTGATCTACAGTGATGCATCCAAGAAGGGGCTGGGGTGTGTTCTTATGCAAAATGATATGATGATTTCTTATGCCTCACGACAGTTGAAAACTCATGAACAAAAATTACCCAACTCATGATTTGGAGCTAGCTGCGGTAATCATTGCATTATAGATTTAAAGGCATTATCTTTATGGTGAAAGGTGTGATATTTATACTGATCATAAAAGTTTGATGTATATTTTCACACAAAAGGAGATGAATATGTTCCAAAGAAGATAGTTGGATCTGATTAAGGATTACGACTGCTCAATTCATTACCACCCAAGGAAAGCGAACAAGGTGGCTGATGCATTAAGTCAACAAGACCATGCTAGCTTATCCATGATGAGGATCTCAAAAGATCCAATATTTATGGACTTAAAAGGATGGATCTTGGAATCATAATGGAAGGGGAAAATCTTATCTTTTTCAAATGAATATTCAACCATATATGCATGCGAAGATTAAAGAGGTGTAGAAAGAAGGTGTAGAGTTACAAAAGAAGGTAAGAAATGTTCCTGAATTCATCCTTGATTATGATGGGATAATAAGGTTCAGGAATCGGGTTTGTGTTCCTCCCATCCCAGAATTAAACAAGGAGCTACTGGATGAGGCTCATAGTTCTTCATTCTCTATTCATTCCGGAAGCACAAAGATGTATAGGGACTTGAAAGAGTACTTCTGGTGGGATGTCATGAAAAGAGATGTTGCTGAATATGTCTCTCGATGCTTAGTTTGTTAGCAAGTTAAATCTGAGAGATAGAAGTCTAAGGGGATGTTACAACCATTACCCATACTTGAATGGAAATGGGAAAACATCACTATAGACTTTGTAACTGGACTTCCTAAAACATCCAAAGGAAATAATGCTATCTGGGTCATAGTTGATCGTCTTTCGAAGTCGGCACACTTCATTTCTATAAGAGAGGATTTCTCTCTTGACCAACTTTCCAGGATATATGTAAAGTAAGTGGTAGGAATGCATCGAGTACCACTTTCCATTATATCTGATCGGGATCCGAGGTTTACCTCGATGTTTTGGCGAAGTCTTCAGCATATTCTAAATACAGAGTTGAGTTTCAGCACTGCTTATCATCCTCAGACAGACGGTCAGTCTGAGAGAACAATTCAAACTCTAGAAGATATGTTAAGAGCTTGCTCTATGGATTTCAAAGGTGGTTGGGATCAACACCTACCTTTGGTGGAATTTTCTTATAATAATAGATTTCACTCTAGTATTCAGATGGCTCCTTATGAAGCTCTCTATGGAAAGAAATGCAGAACTCCAACATGCTGGGATGAAGTTGGGGAAAGAAAGCTATTAGGACCTGATCTTGTTGATGAGATGGAAGAAAAGGTCCAATCTATTCAATAACACATAAGATCAGATCAGAGTTGACAAAAAGGTTATGCTGATAACCGTAGAAAAGACCTAGAGTTTGAAGTGGGTGATAAAGTGTTCTTACGAATATCTCCCTGGAAGAGAGTAATGAGATTTGGAAAGAAGGGAAAGCTGAGCCCTAGGTATTTTGGTCCTTTCGAAATAATGGATCATTTTGGGAAGGTAGCTTACCGATTGGCGCTTCCACCGAGTCTCTCTCAAGTTCACGATGTGTTCCATGTATCGCTCCTGAGAAAGTACATACCTGATCCTTCACATGTACTGAGCTCAGAAGTTGTACCACTGGAGCAAGATCTTTCTTAAAAAGAACAGCCGATAGAGATTCTGGATCGTAGAGAGAAAGTTCTACGAAACAAGACCACTCGCTTGGTGAAAGGTTTATGGAGGAACCACCAATTTGAAGAAGCTACATGGGAGCTTGAGGATATGATGAGGGAGAGGTATCCTCATCTGTTTGTTACAAAATGACGAATTTCGAGGGTGAAATTCATTTTAAGATGGGTAGAATGTAATACCTGAGATTTTTATGTGAAATATTTTCTTTTATATAAATCATCAAAGGAATCTTTGACTACACACAACACTAGCTTGGCTTTCTTTACACGCAATCACAACCTTCCTCGATAGCTTGTGTTGTACGCAATACCGAGTTTCACTAAACAACGATATGTTATATAAAATAGCCGTTATGAACAGTAATAACCACCTTTTGAAATTTTATAAATTTTATCTTTCAAAATGGACTTCATTTTTGGATTCAGAATACCGAAATTAGCCTAGGGTGAAATTTTGGTATTTTTTTGAAAACTTTCAATTTTTGATGAATAGTAAAACCACTAAGTGGTAGTTAAAAAACTGAATTTTGCATAAAACTTAATTTTACCGCTTCTGTGAATGGAATTTCAGAAATACGAGACACACGGTTGATATCAGTAAGTAAAATGTGGTTCAATGAGATAAAAATAATTTTTGGTGAATAGTAACTTTTTACTTTTTTTTACCGCAGTTAATAGTAAATAGGGTAATTAAAGGTAAAAATGATATTACTACTACCCAAACACATGTCATAATTCTATTGTAAATGGATAAGTTTAACCCATTTACAAATTTCAATTAGGATCTCAATAGTCATTTAACACCATTCACTATATTTTATTTACCCCTTTCAAATTATTCCAACCAATCCCTTATGCATTTTCCAATGAATAGACACAATAACCATTAGTTCCTCTTTATAATTCAACTAACATTTCAATATATTTATCATGGTCTCTATTCCAACAGAAATCAAATCAAATCTTAACATTACAATTTTCTTTGTTTGGGACAGTGACACACCCCTTGGGTGGTCGTATAACCAATATAGACAATCTTAATGCATCTAACAAGGATCATGATGGGTTAAATATATAATTTATTCTATCAATTTATCATTACTCACTTTAGGTATCAAAATCACAAAAATAATGAACCATCATCACTACCACAAAATCAAAAATGCACATAAATATTATGGGATGTATCTTCTGTAACTCCTACCAAGATTACGAAGATGAACCCTGGCATAACCCCATCCATTGAATTAGATTGAAACACCCTTCAAATCCCTCACCTAATATATGATGGAAAATATTGGTTTTAGGTATTTGGAAGAATAAGAACAATTCTACAAAACCTAATATGAAAAATATAAGGAAGTGGAGTGTTTGAATCTCCCAAAGCTTCAATATGAACACAATGACACTCCAAACAGCCTAGAAATGAAAGATATCGATCCATGAGAATCCTTGGGAATTTTTTTTTCATCACTAGGGTTGATGGAGAAGAAATGTGGAGGAAAAATTGGGTAAGATTCCTAAATCCTAAAGGGAGAAAGGAAAAAAATACCACTTTTAATGAGGAACACGGTTTAGACACATGGTTTTCTAAACCATGTGCAAACCTATGTCAAAGAGGGTTGAGGCTGTATGGTTACTTGGGGTTCCCGCATGGTTTAAAAAAATGTTCTACAACTGTGTAAAATGGATCTGTCCAAAACTACACAGTTTGGCCTCCCCCTTGCATAGTTTACCTTACGATTCACCCATCCTATTAGATATCATGATCTTGGTGCATAGTTACTAATAAACATGTGCGAACCATGCAAAAAATAATGGATTGCCTGAACCCCCTTTATTTTATATCCCAAACCCCCCAGACATAAAGAGCCTCCTCATACACCTGGTAAACATTTATTTAACTAATATTAAAGGAGTTAAACCAAGATTTAAATGGGAATGCACCTCCATGATGTCTGGGATCTTAAATCGACACATGTTGAAAACTCCCACTCCCTTCAAGAAAGTACTAGAGTGTTTCATTACACTAATATCACATGGGGGGAAATATATTTTCCCCTTTATTCCCTTTATCCATATTTTTCTCTACTATCCTCATCTTCTCTTGATTCCCTTCAAATCTATAAGACATGGAGAATTATTTCAATCTGTTGATATCACATTATACTATGTTCCCATATTATGGGATGTTTTGGAGACTAGTTCTAGATTATGTATCAATTCACTATTCATTTCAACCCTTATACCACTGTGTTAAACAAAATTTGTATTTTAAATTCCAAACATAATAAAAAATTTCACTTCAAATTTGATTCAATTAATTAATTTCTATCCCTATTTAAAAAGGATTTTTTTCTTCTTTTTATGTGTACCTTGTAGGAGGATGTGATTTGGTGAGCTGATAATGGAATTCAAGTATAATATTCCCAAACCATACAAGATCCCAAGCATACATGTGGACTTAAATATTTACTTTGGATAATTCATTCAACAAAATGGTACGAAAATTGGTATTAGACTGTAAAAATATGTCTGATATATTTCTCTAGACTAAAATGGATCCCAATATATCCATTTGGAGGCCTAAAGGAGTCCCCCAAAGTGAAGAAATTGTGGGTGAAACAAATTGGACCCACCTATAGAGATTCGACCCTAACTCAAGATTCAGACCTCTAATTGGGATTATTATACCTCAAGTGGATAGATAACTTGAATACCCACCTTACACTAAATTTTAATTAAATTACTTCAATCTTTATTAGTAATTAAATTGAATAATTATGGTGGAAAAATATATCATGAACTGATCACCAACACCCATAGACCATTGAATTTTATTGAATCTAAATTTCGAAATTTCTCTTTAAAATAACTCCTGGGTGACAATGGCCAGCCAAGATCAATGTATCCCTAAGAGTGTGAGGGGGTGAATCAACAATATATTTTTTATATTTCCTTTATTCTGAAACAAACTTTTCCTCCTGTTAATGAATCATCACTATTATGAAAATAAAACAATCACACATCTATAAGAACACAAGTATTTAAAAGTTTCACTAATTAAGAAGTGTATCTACACCTTGGAATGGTTTGGAAACAATCAAATACCATAGAATCTACTAGAAAAAATCCTTTTTTTGGATACAACATGTAGGATATACCATTACACTTGTGTCACACTATATTCAATACAATAGTGATTTTTCTTTATTAGGAAAAAATGATGTAATAAAAGTTTCATTAAGAAGTAATAAAAACATCATCAGTTTTCTCAAAAACATGTTACTGTGCTACCTTAACCAATTTACCTTTTGGTAAATATCAAAACAATTCTTCAGTTTATTACCAAACCACAGGTAAGAACTTCATCAAATACAATACTGAGTTTATTGTCTTAGTCTAATTCTTCATTCCAATTACATAGTTTAGAAATTTAACCATTTTATAATACTACTGAAACAATTCTAAACTACTTCTTTCTCATTCTAGAGACCTTATTCTGATTTCTCAACCCACTCTATGAAACTATAACAACTTACTTTCTTTTTTATAGAAATTTTTTTAGGAAAGTTCTATCTGGAATCTTCTTCTCTCCATACCTTAATGACATCTCCCTCTCCTTTAAAACATGAATAATGATCTAATAAATTATAATGTAAAATGTATTTCCTTCATTTTATATGGGTGATGATTTTTTTTGGGTAGGAATTTGAAAATGTTTTCCCACATAACCAAATTTACTAATTCTTGTATTTAATTTCCATTTCAAATTAATATTTGACTTATTAAGTGCTTCTCAACTCTTCTTGATTATTATTTATCCTTATCAAATCTTTTCACAACTTCACCCATCTTCATGCTTTTTACCAATTCATCAATTTTATTCTAATTTCATTATGATTTCCTTCATTAAAATGGAATCATATCATAATTGAATACTTCTCATTATGATGCTTCATACCACCTAAAAACATAAAATTTTATGAATCTTAGTACCAGCTAAAGGAAAACAACATTGAAACTATTCTTCCATAAACAACATGAAAAATTATAAAGATATCAACACTTATTTGAAACAACTCAACAAAAAATTCAATATGACAACACTTGTATTTATTAAAATTTATTTCATGATTTATTGCCTAAGATTAAAATTAATACAAACCATAATATAGATAAGTCTAGTGTATTTAGAAATTAGGTATATTACATAACGAGTTAAAATAATAAATACATTATCCTTATTGAAAACTTCTTTTACTTACTCATACTTAAAAATTCATGGGATCACCCGAGGACATATATTAGAAAGGGGTGAGATATAACACCTAGTAAGAAAATAAACATGGAATAACATAAATAAATTAATAGATTTTAGAAAATATTCATATCAAATGGGAATAAAAGGGGTGAGAATCATAAAATTTAACAATAAGACTTGATATAGCATGATAACATAAAGGCAACATGGGAAATGCGATATCAACTAAATACAGTGCATCATAAACAGAGGTGAAGGATAATTGACAGGACACCAAGATGAAAAAATTTCTATAATAGAAATAGGTTTAGACCCTATCACAATATGACATCTCAGGAGAAAAAAATTACCCAATGCATTGATGATCTATATAATTTCTGGTGCATCCATCACATTTATTTCATTCTCATGCTTAAGAGTGCCACATATATCACAAATCATGAAATCATTTATCATCACATTTTATTCTATGATCATGGATTTTAAAATGCATACACTTAAGTCTCTAATCAATAAGTATAAGTGCATTAAGATTAATACCCTTGAAAAGAAATAGGTGAGGGTATTCACTGGACAATTGTTTGGAAAGAAAAATTATTCGGGAATTTTTGCAGCATAATGACCTCAATTAAAAATTCATAAAATGGGTTCATGAGAGAAAAATGGGACTCTCATAAATTTTATATAAAATGTATTTTAATAGGTACATGGGAAAACATATCCCAACATTAGGAATTGTAAATGTAAGGTATAAAATAATAAATAAACTTGAATAAAGAAGAGTAGGTGAGGATCCCATACCCTGAGAGTGTGACTCCACATGCTTGAGTGGATCCACTTGAGAGCTTGGGGGAACCTTGTGAGGACTATAGAGTGAGGAGGTAAGAGTAAGAACATTATCTAAAGATTTTTAGTGAATATATGTTGGAGACTGGGTGGGGTTATATAGGAAATGAGTGGGGAATTATTTATCATTACTCAAACATAGGTTTTGGACTCTATAGTATAAAATAAACAAAACCACAAACCTTCGCATGGTTTTTCCAATGGTATCTATAAAAGGGGATTGGATTTAATTATTTTATATGTAAAGGGCCTAAATTAATAAAATTATATTCCTTTATATGTGTAAGTGAGTCATACTCTTAAGGAAATGATTTTAAAACCTTAAAATATATTAATGGTTTTGGAGGATTAATAAATGATTTATAAAATTAATGAAATAAACATAAAATCACATTATTATAAATTTAAAACATATAATAGGTCATGGATAACATTTATAGTATTTTTTACATCACTTTGGGTTCATTATGATGTCATAATACACACCCTATATTTACACAGTTTTTAATTTTTACCCAAAAATTTGACTGTATCAGAAAATTATGAAACATAAATTGTTGGATAATTTTGAAGTTATAATTCAAAAAATAATATTAAATTTTTCTGAATAATTTACTAAATATATTAATTCAAAATTTTAGAATAAAATTGACATTTATATAGAAATTTTGGGTTTTTTTTACAATAACAGTTTTAAACCCTTATAAATATTTCATTTGACTTCATAAAAATTACATGACCATTTATATTTTATAAAAATTATATAATAATAATATTTAATTAATTTTTTTTATTTCAAAAATCAATTATTTCATCAAAAAAAATTTTAACTAAATTTTATTTTTATCCAAAAATACAATTTGTGTTTTATTATATAAAAAAAATATAAAGTAAGGATTCGAAGTAAATATCAAAATTATTATCTTAAAAATATATTATAAATATACATATTATTATATCCTTGATACATATCCCTTTAATACACCAGTAAACACCCTGAGGTTATGGTCTGTGATGGTGAGACTTTCATGGAGTGGTTTAGTGCACATGGTTTGGGCTGTGATATCGATGAGTTTGAACTCTCACAAAAATGGGTTTTCACATGCTTATGTTTTTGGATATTCTCTTGGTCTTAGTCAAGAGAAAATACCATATATTATATCTCCTTGGTAATGTCAGATAAATGGGATTCATATGGTAAGATCATACTGGTTAAGGCCATCACTTCCTTTGTCCATCTCAACTGAATTTTTTAAAACCCTATATTTATTCTAATCATGTGATCACTATTAAATGAATATGAAATCAATGGTAACAGGGCTTAATTATCTTTTAAATCTGATAAGATATAATAAAATCAAAGAAGTTCATGTGTTTTCTATAACCATAATACATAATAATAAATTTAATTAAAATGTAATGGCCCGGACCTCTTCGGCCCATTCCTTTGTCAAAAAGAAAGTCATGAAGAGTTCTGGAGGATAGAGTGGAATTTTCCCACACTTTTCAGAATTTCGTAACTACACGCCGTGTAGTTCTATTACACGCCGTGTACTACCTTGCCGAGTACACCCCGTGTTGGAGTCATGGCCTTTCCGAGTGAAATAAGTGCTTACATGCCGTGTTCCCCATAATACACGCCGTGTAGTCCCTCCCCGCGTACGCGTTACCCTTAACCCGTGTGTTGACTAGTCAACGACCGTGTGCCGTGTCGGGGTCGTGTCCTTGCCGCGTGAAATAAATGAGTACATGCCTTGTATCCAGTTTTACATGCCGTGTAGCTCTTCCCCGCGTACGCGTTACCCTCAAAAGCGTGTGTTGACCAGTCAACGGCTGCGTGCCACGTTGTATCGTGTTGGAAGCCGTGTGGCGACCGTGTGGAATGTCCTAATACACACTGTGTACTACAAAGTACATGCCGTGTACTTTAGATTTTCACACCTATAAAAGGAGGGTTCCACTCCTCCTTTGGAGCACGCCCTCTCCTCCCCCTTTTATTCGAGCGGAGCCCTCTCAAGAGACTCCCAGCTCTTTCTCCCACAACTTTTTCATCCGAGCTCTGATATACGATCCGTCAGCGGCCACGGGATCATAACGACGGGGTGAATATTCTAAGCCTAGACCTGTGGTTTTTCTTTCAGCCTTTCGTTCCCAGTTTCCTCTTGAGGAGGATTTTTCCTGGTTTGACTGGAGTGACGCTCTTCGACGAACGGTACGTTCTACCCCATTTTCCCTCGATCTCCTATTTCTGTTCTTCCTTGCCATGCTATGGAAAGTGACGCCTTAAACCTAAATGAAATCTCCCTTGGTTGTTAGTTCTGTTGTGCCACAGCATCCACGAAGTGGCATAGTCGTCAGGAGAGGTGGTCAAAGCCCTCGTGTTGGTTGCTCTCGTGAAGGGACATCAAAACCAGTCCATGTAGGGATCTTACCTTTGTCTATCTCTTTTGTGCATCATGCGGGGTGGGTATTCTTTTGTTTTCCTGAGATACAGTTGAACCCTTAAATAAATATAATTACCGGTTAAAGAACGGTTTTGGGGATTGTGTTGTTTTGTTGCTTTCCCATCTTTCTTATCCCCTGATTATGTTGGGAATTGAAAGGCTTCTGCCTACTGAAAATCACGTTCGTTGGGGGCCTTTGCTTGCGAAATTTTTTTCTGAATTGATTGTGGATGGAAACTTGTTGAAATGTGGAAATTGGATAATCACGTAAAGTTAGTTGTTTAAATGAAAACTGGAACCCTTGTATGATCACCCCGGTTGAACAAAATGAAATAATGAACATGTTGGTGTTGGGTTGGTTGTTATGAAATGTGGAAAGTGGAAAGTTCTGTGTTATGTGATGTTTGGCAGTGGGGCTGCGATGTTGGGTGGTGAACTTTATTAAAGTGATGGATTATATACAGGGGAAATGGAATGTGGAATGTGGAATGTGGAATGTGGAAAATGAATTTAATGTGGAAATGAATTTAAAAGATGGGTACGGTAATTTCAACATGTTAATAAGATGGTATGTGGTTGCTTGCGACTTACCTAAATTTTGTTGTGGTTGGCAGGGATATGTCTATGAAAGGCTTGATCTGGTTGATAGTTGCCCTGTAGTAAGGAATTAATGTACTATTACTCTTGAAACATGAAAACCTAAATGGGGTTTTGGGGTTTGTTTGTTCTATGCATGCTTCGTGGTAGCAGTGCCGAGGCACATGCTCAGTTTCTATATTTAGAAGCCATAGGTTGGGATGAGTGGTTGGTATATATATATATATATGACTGTATCTTTGTGTTTTGTCGCACCACGCCCATGTTGAGCACTTAGTGCCGAACACCCCCATTTTATGGGGGAGAGTGTTTTTCCCAACACTTCCATTAGTGGCTGGTTATTAGCTCATTTCTTCTCCCTTTCCCAGATAGCCCAAGACTCTTCGGGCATAGGCTGTGATGGCTTGAGGTGACCTTACACCCAAGACCCTTCGGGTAGGTTACGATAGGCTATGATGGCTTGAGGTGACCTTACACCCAAGACCCTTCGGGTAGGTTACGATAGGCTGGGATGGCTTGAGGCGACCTTACACCCAAGACCCTTCGGGTAGGTTTCGATAGATGTGACTATAGCCCAAGAATCTTCAGACATGTTTATTTCCCAAGAATCTTCGGGATGAGGCCCAGGTGTGTGCGGGCGGGATGTGCAGTTGTGAGGCCCAGGTGTGTGCAGGCGGGATGTGCGGTTTGTGAGGCCCAGGTGTTTGTGGGCGGGATAGTGGTTAAGGCCCAGGTGCCTGCGGGCGGGGTGTGGCAGTGGGACTGCGGTGAGAATGGAAGGATTGTTTTTATGTAGAGGATGTCTAATAACCTGTGGGAAATGGTGCGGGGTACCCAATACTCTCTTTTTTATATATATACTACTTGCTTGTGTTACTTGGTGAGTGTGACTGGTGAGGCTGGGTGGATAGATTCCTTTCTAGGTATTGGTTCTTCTGTTTTCTCACGGGACGTTAGGATGTCTCCCCACTTGTGCACAAGAGCTTTAGGTTTCCCTACTAAGTATACTTGTATGCTCACCCTACATTTATTTTCAGGTTTCCATGAGGACTACCAGGGCCGTGCAGGACCCTACTAGTCGGGACAGTTGGAGTTGTTGCAGTTGTTGTACCCTTGTTTTCTTTCGGTATTGTACTTTTGAGATTTCTGATACTTGTACCTTGTTCAGATTATTTAAAAATGCATGTGGGATTGGTTTGGGTTTATTTCTTTACTCTTGTTCTTTTCCTTTTGTTGGTTGACTTGTCCTATTTCCCGATCTAAAATAATAAAAAGGGTAATTCCTCCCATATTTTACTCATACCCTTGGTGCTAGTCGCCACCCCAGGGACTAATGGAGGCGGGACTCCGGGGTCATTATCTCCCTTTCACCATTTCCAGCTCAGGAGGGGCATCTTTGATGGAAGGGGGTCGTGATAAAATGGTATCAAAGGGAGGTTGAGAGATAGGATGGAGTCTGGAGTTAGGCACAGTGAGGATTGCATGGGATGGTAGGGAAACAGTGCTAGTTAACCTTGGTGTGTGACATTGGCCAGGGAAGACCGGCTAGGAAATGGGATTTTAGGGCCCCCCGTGATCCGATGTAGGGACTCTGT
This sequence comes from Viscum album, assembly GCA_963277665.1. Classification (NCBI taxonomy): domain Eukaryota; kingdom Viridiplantae; phylum Streptophyta; class Magnoliopsida; order Santalales; family Viscaceae; genus Viscum; species Viscum album. The sequence goes on from OY728133.1 coordinate 1,681,525,605, forward strand.
ATAGCTATGGCACCTGGATGATGTCCCTGGGTGGCTTAGAGAGCCGAGGCCCAGCAGATTCCGACAGTCGATCAGTTGAAGATTGATCGAGAGGAGGAAGATAGCCAGTGGCAGAAGACTCTCTGTTCTTTCCAGCGGCAAACCCTCAAGAAGTACGAGGGTAGTACTTCGGATATGGAGACAGAGGGTTGGCTTAAGGAGATAGGGATCACTTTTAACTTGATCCGTGCTCCGAGGGAGTACTGGGTTCCCCTAGCAGTCATTCAGCTGAGAGGTGCGGCGCGCCAGTGGTGGATGCTCTACCTCGGGGAGAGGAAAGAGACAGAAGTTCCATGGGATGACTTTGAGAAGGAGTTCCGAGTGGAATTCCTTTCTTCCATGGTCAAGGTGGAGAAGTGGCTGGAATTACTCTCCCTTCAGTAGGGGAGTATGTCTGTCCGAGAGTTGGGGATCAAGTTCAAGAGTCTTCTACGCTTTGCTCCGGAACTCTTCCCGGATGAGGAGTCTCGGGCGAGGGGTTTGGAGGAGGCGCTTCATCCTTCGCTCTAGTATGCCGTCACCCCCTTCACCCTTCCAAAGTACTTGGCCGTGCAGAAGAAAGCAGAGGTTGTAGAGAGGATTCACTTGCAGGGAGGTGCACCATGAGAGGAGATCCAGCCAGGTCCGTTGAAGGGGAAGGCAGTCAGCAGCAGGCCTCCTGCGACCGGACCTTCCAGATTCAGGCCAGTGGGGAGGAGGCCCCAGTAGTTCCAGTTCATATCTTCGGTCCTCATCCTTCTTTCTCGAGCCCAGGATCGAAGTGTTTCTCTTATGGAGGTTTCAGGCACCTTCGGAGTCAGTGCCTGACCAGAGCTCAGTACGGTGGAGGTGGGCAGTTGCACGTAGTAGAGTTGGCGGCTCCGGCAGGACCAGAGGTGGTGCGAGGTACGATTTGTTTGTTCATCACTCTTGTCCCTTCTTTGTTCGATTCAGGAGCTTCGTACTCATTCGTTGCACCCAGTCTATCCCATGCTTTGGGTCTAGACGTAGAGAGACTTACCGTACCCTTGGTACTGAGCACACCTGTTGGAGGTCAGACCCGCTTATCTTGTGTTTTCCGGGGATGTGACCTGACGCTGGGACCACATCGGTCTGTCGAGGATCTTCTATTGCTACAGATGCAGCCATACGATGTTATCTTAGGCATCGAATGGCTGTTCTCTGTTAGTGCTATTATCGACTATTTCCGAATAAGAGTCGTGTTATCCGACGTCGACAGGCAACGTGTAACTTTTGTCGGTGATAGGAGCTATCAGGTGGGAAGCCGACATGCGAAGCCTCTCTTTTTCTTGCTGGGTGGGTTATCAGTGGTTCCAACTGATACGTAGATGATGGATGTCCCAGAGGTTGTTGGGGAGTTCCTCGATGTCTTTCCCGGGGAGGTTGTGACTCTACCCCCCCGACGTGATGTTGAGTTTGGGATAGACTTACAGCCGGGTGCCCGTCCGATTTCGATGGCCCCTTATCAGATGCGGGAGTTGCGGATTTAGATTGATGATCTGATGGAGAAGGGTTTTGTTCGACCCAGCGTGTCGCCATGGGGTGCTCCAGTTTTTTTCATAAATAAGGTATATGGTGGTCTCAGGCTATGCATAGACTACCGAAGGATGAATCAGGTAACGGTCAAGAACCGTTACCCCCTTCCAAGGATAGATGATCTCTTCGACCAGCTGAGGGGAGCAGGTTGGTTTTCTAAGATTGATATGAGGTCCGGGTATCATCAACTGAGAGTAAAGGACAGTGACATCTCGAAGAAAACCTTCAGGTTCAGATATGGGCACTTCGAGTTTGTGGTGATGCCGTTTGGGGTTACAAATGCCCCAACTGTGTTCATGGGGCTTATGAACTTTGTCTTCCGAGAGTTCCTGGACCAGTTCGTCGTGGTGGTCATTGATGACATCTTGATCTACTCAAGATCAAAGGAGGAGCACCTTGAGTATCTCAGGACAGTCTTAGAAGTCTTTCGGCACCACCAACTTTATGGAAAGTTATCGAAGTGTAAGTTCTTGACGAATGAAGTACACTTCCTTGGGCACGTGGTGTCTCAGCATGGAGTGTCAGTAGACCCGTCGAAGGTAGAAGAAGTTGTTTCTTGGGCAGCACCCAAGAGCGTGGCAGAAGTTTGTAGCTTTTTGGGATTGGCTGGCTATTATCGGAGGTTCGTTTCAGACTCCTCTCGAGTTGCTGCTCCATTGACAGCCTTGACTAGGACGAACCAGGTCTTCCTATGGAGTGAGCAGTGCCAGAAGACTTTCGACTACCTGAAGGAAAAGTTGGTCAATGCTCCCGTACTCAGGTTTCCTGAGTAAGGATCATTGTACGAGGTGTTTTTTGATGCTTCTAGCCTTGGCTTAGGGTGTGTGCTGATGCAGAAGAAGGGTGTGATCTGCTATGGGTCTAGGCAGTTGCGCCCGCATGAGCGTAAGTATGCCACCCATGACCTAGAGCTTGCAGTAGTAGTGTTCGCACTGAATTTGTGGCGACATTATCTCTTGGGGGAGTGCTTTGTGGTCTTCTCAGATCACAAGAGCTTGCGTTATATCTTCTCCCAGCATGACCTGAACCTACAGCAGCGGAGGTGGGTCGAGTTTCTCCAAGACTATGACTTTGAGATCTCTTACACTGAAGGTAAGGGCAACATTGTGGCTGATGCCCTGAGCAGGAAGTCACATCAGGAAGTGGTTCGAGAATCCGCTGATGCTTGGAAAGCAATGGAAGAGTTGGCTGCCTTGCAGTTGGATTCAAGGGTAGAAGGTGCTAGAGGTTGTTTGTTTCAGATGACGGTGCAGTCCACCTTGTTGCCGCAGGTGGAAGAGTCTCAGTGGGGAGACTCCAAGGCGGAAGTGATGCGAGATCATGTCGATCAGGGGAACGCTCCAGAAGGATGGTTAGAGGACAGCCGACATCAGATGCTCTTTCATGGAAGGTTTTTTGTTCCAGAGGAGATGCATGAGGGAGTTCTCCGTGAGTTCCATAGCTCAGCCTTGCCAGTACATCCAGGTGTTTCGAAAATGTACCAAGGCCTGAGGGGACAGTTTTGGTGGCCCGGGGTGAAACGGGCAGTGGCAGAGTTTGTGGCTAAATGCCTGGTATGTCAACAGGTGAAGGAAGAACACCGTGTTCCTGGTGGTTTGTTACATCCTTTAGATGTTCCCGAGTGGAAGTGGGATGACATCTCAATGGACTTCGTCACAGGACTACCCAGAGCTCAGGGTGGGTACGATGCTATCTGGGTGGTGGTGGATCAACTGACGAAATCGACTCACTTCTTAGCAATCAAGGAGTCGGGCCCGGTGAGTACCTTAGCACAGTGGTACGCGGATGAGGTGGTAAGTTTGCATGGAGTTCCGAAGACTATCGTCTCATATCGGGATACTCGGTTCACCTCACGAGTCTGGAAGGGGTGACAACTTGCTTTTGGCACCCAGCTACGCCTTAGCACTACTTTCCACCCTCAGACTGATGGGCAGACAGAGCAGACTATCCAGACGTTGGAGGACATGCTGCGAGCATGCGTTCTGGATTTCGGAGGATCATGGGTACGAAACTTGCTTTTAGTAGAGTTTGCTTACAACAACAGCTTCCACTCTACTATTTCCAAGGCACCGTTTGATGCTTTGTATGGAAGACCATTTCGTTCACCCATTTTCTAGGCAGAGGTTGGTGACATAGGTACTCTTGGGCCGGAAGTAGTACATAGCACCACAGAGAAAGTCCAGCTTGTGCGGGAGAGGATGAAAGCAGCTCAGGACCGAAAAAAGTCTTATGCTGATCGTTGGAGGAGGCCCTTGGAGTTCGAGGTGGGAGACCATGTGTTCTTGAAGGTTTCCCCTCGACGGGGCATCAGAGGTTTGGGAAGGGGAGTAATCTCTCCCCTAGGTTCATCGGACCTTTCGAGGTGCTGAGGCGAGTCGGCGAGGTGGCATATCAGCTAGCCCTTCCACCTCAGTTGGAGAAGGTCCACGATGTCTTCCACGTCTCCCAGCTTCATCGGTACTTACATGACGACACTCATGTTATCAACTGGGGAGAGTTAGATATGGGAGATGACGCGACCTTCGAGGAACGACCAGTCAGAATCGAGGATCGCAAGGAGAAGGTGTTACGTGGGTGAACCATCACCTTGGTTCGTGTGTTGTGGAGGCATGGCGGCCTTGAGGAGAGCACTTGGGAGCGGGAGGCCCAGATGCGCGCTCAGTACCCGGGGTTGTTTGGACTTGTGGTTTCCTTTGTTTGTTTTGTGTTATACCATGTACCTTTGATATATGAAATGCTTGGCTTGTTGGTTGTGAGACTTTTGTTTACTTGTTCTCGGGAAGTTTGTAGCATGTCCAGATGTATGGGAAGGGAAAAACCTGATCCTTAATCAAGACGCATTAATGAGGATGCGATTAAACCCGTGCAGGCGAGTCAGTGCCGCCTAAAGCGGATAATATCTTGACATAGGAGAAGGAATTCTTAACTCATATGGATCATGATGTTGGTTGGTTTCCTGTTATAACGAGAACCCTAAGGGTATCTTGTTGGGTTTTCTGGGTTGGTTTTGAATTCTCGGGGACGAGAATGTTTTAAGAGGTATCTGATGTAATGGCCCGGACCTCTCCGGCCCATTCCTTTGTCAAAAAGAAAGTCATGAAGAGTTCTGGAGGATAGTGTGGACTTTTCCCACACTTCATAATTTCATAACTACATGCAGTGTAGTTCTAGTACACGCCATGTACTACCTTGCCGAGTACACCCCATGTTGGAGTCGTGGCCTTTCCGTGTGAAATAAGTGCTTACACACCGTGTTCCCCGTAATACACGCCGTGTAGTCCCTCCCCGCGTATGCGTTACCCTTAACCCATGTGTTGACCAGTCAACGACTGTGTGCCGTGTCGTGGTCGTGTCCTTGCTGCGTGAAATAAATGAGTACACGCCATGTATCCAGTTTTACACGCCGTGTAGCTCTTCCCCGCGTACGCGTTACCCTCAAAAGCGTGTGTTGACCAGTCAACGGCCGCGTGCCACGTCGTACCGTGTTGGAAGCCATGTGGCGAATGTGTGGAATGGACTAATACACGCCATGTACTTTATCTTTTCACGCCTATAAAAGGAGGGGTCTGCTCCTCCTTTGGAGCACGCCCTCTCCTCCCCCTTTTCTTCGAGCGGAGCCCTCTCGAGAGACTCCCAGCTCTTTCTCCCATAACTTCTTCGTCCGAGCTCCGATTTACGATACGTCAGTGGACACGGGATCGTAACGACAAGGCAAATATTCTATGTCTCGATCTATGGTTTTTCTTTCAGCCTTTCCCTCCCAGTTTCTGCCCGAGGAGGCTTTTGCCGGGTTTGACGGGAGCGACGCTCTTCGACGAATGATACGTTCTACCCCCTTTTTCCCTCGATCTCCTATTTCGGTTCTTCCTTTCCATGATATGGCAAGTGACACCATAAACCTAAATGAAATCTACCTTGGTTGTTAGTGTTGTTGTTCCACATCATCCACGCAGAGGCGTAGTCGTCAGGAGAGGTGGTCAAAGCCCTCGTGGTGGTTGTTCTCGTGAAGGGACATCAAAACCTATCCAAGTAGGGATATTACCATTGTCTCTCTATTTTGTGCATCATGCGGGGTGGGTATTCTTTTATTTTCGTGAGATACGGTTGAACCCTTAAATAAAGATAATAACCGGTTAAAGAATGATTTTGGGGATTGTGTTGTTTTGTTGCTTTCCCATCTTTCTTATCCCCTGATTATGTTGTGAATTGAAAGGCTATTGCATACTGAAAATCACGGCCGTTGGGGGCCTTTGCTTGCGCAATTGTTTTCTGAATTGATTGTTGATGGAAACTTGTTGAAATGTGAAAATTGGATAATCAGGTAAAGTTGGTTGTTTAAATGAAAACTGGAACCCTTGTATGATCACCCCGGTTGTACAAAATGGAATAATGAACATGTTGGTGTTGGGTTGGCTGTTATGAAATATGGAAAGTGGAAAGTTCTGGGTTATGTGATGTTTGGAAGCGGGGCTGCAATGTTGGGTGGTGAACTTTATTAAAGTGGTGGATTATATACGGGGGAAATGGAATGTGGAATGTGGAATGTGGAAAATGAATTTAATGTGGAAATGAATTTAAAAGATGGGTATGATAATTTCAACTTGTTAATAAGATGGTATGTGGTTGCTTGCGACTTACCTAACTTTTGTTGTGGTTGGCAGGGATATGTCTATGAAACACTTGATCTGGTTGATATTTTCCCTCTAGTATGGAATTAATGAACTGTTACTCTTGAAACATGAAAACCTAAATGGGGTTTTGGGGTTTGTTTGTTCTATGCATGCTTCGTGGTAGCAGTGTCGAGGCACGTGCTCAGTTTCTCTATTTAGAATCCATAGGTTGGGATGAGTGGTTGGTATATATATATATATATATATATATATATATATATATATGACTGTATCTTTGTGTTTTGTCGCACCACGCCCATGTTGAGCACTTAGTTCTGAACACCCCCATTTTATGGGGGAGGGTGTTTTTCCCAACACTTCCATTAGTGGCTGGTTATTAGCTCCTTTCTTCTCCCTTTCCCAGATAGCCCAAGACTCTTCGGGCATAGGCTGTGATGGATTGAGGCAACCTTACACCCAAGACCCTTCAGGTAGGTTACGATAGGCTGTGATGGCTTGAGGCGACCTTACACCCAATACCCTTCAGGTAGGTTACGATAGGCTATGATGGTTTGAGGCGACCATACACCCAAGACCCTTCGGGTAGGTTTCGATAGATGTGACTATAGCCCAAGATTCTTCAGGCAGGTTTATTTCCCAAGAATCTTCGGGATGAGGCCCAGGTGTGTGCGGGCGTGATGTGCGGTTGTGGGGCCCAGGTGTGTGCGGGCAGGATGTGCGGTTTGTGAGGCCCAGGTGTTTGCGGTCGGGATAGTGGTTGAGGCCCAGGTGTCTGCGGGTGGGGTGTGGCAGTGGGACTGCGGTCACTACTGGAAAACTAACCTTTACCAACGGTTTGGAACCGTTGGTATAGGCCTCTAAACCGTTGGTATAGCCTATACCAACGGTTTGAAGAACCGTATCCAAGTAAGCCGTTGGGATAGTTATATACCAACGGTTTTACAAAAACCATTGGTATAGACCTATACCAACGGTTTTGGAAACCGTTGGTATAGGTATAATCAAATCTATACCAACGGTAATGGAACCGTTGGTATATAAATTCCAAAAATAAAACATCCGCTGGGATTTGATCCCAGGACCCCTCGTTTATAATCGAACGACTTAACCACTAAGATAACATCACTTTTGTAAAAATAATTTCATAAATATATATATGTATTATCATAATTATTTAAAATTTTGATTTATATAATGTTCTCGGTTAGTAGATCTGGAAAAAAATTAAAGAACCTATCCCAACGGTTTTCAAAACCGTTGGGATAGCCCTTTCCCAATGGTTTTCAAAACCGTTGGGATAGGTTAGAGTGGGATGAATCACTCTTTCCCAATGGTTCACCAAAACCGTTGGGAAAGAGGCTCAATTCTCACACCCTTTCCCAATGGTTTTGGTGAACCGTTGGGAAAGTTCACTCTTTCCCAACGATTCACCAAAACCGTTGGGAAAGAGGCTCAATTCCCACACCCTTTCCCAACGGTTCACCAAAACCGTTGGGAAAGGTCACTCTTTCCCAATGGTTTTGGTGAACCGTTGGGAAAGAGGCTCAAAAAACACCCTTTCCCAACAGTTTAGGTGAACCGTTGAGAAATGGTAGCTATACCAACGGTTTTTACAAACCGTTGGTATAGAAGTGTTGGGAAAGATCATCTTTCCAGTAGTGGGTGAGAATGGTGGGATTGGTTTGATGCGCAGGATGTCTAATAACCGGTTGGAAATGGTGTGGGGTACCCAATACTCTCATTCTTATATATATACTACTTGCTTGTGTTACTTGGTGAGTGTGACTGGTGAGGCTGGGTGGATAGATTCCTTACTAGGTATTGGTTCTTCTATTTTCTCACGGGACGTTAGGATGTCTCCCCACTTATGCACGAGAGCTTTGGGTTTCCCTACTGAGTATACTTGTATGCTCACCCTAAGTTTACTTTCAGGTTTCCAGGAGGACTACCAGGGCCATGCGGGACCCTACTAGTCGAGACAGCTGGAGTTGTTGCAGTTGTTGTACCCTTGTTTTCTTTTGGTATTGTACTTTTGAGCTTTCTGATACTTGTACCTTGTTCAGATTATTTAAACATGCATGTGGGATTGGTTTGGGTTTATTTCTTTACTCTTGTTCTTTTCCTTTTGTTGGTTGACTTGCCCTATTTCCCGATCTAAAATAATAAATAGGGTAATGCCTCCCATATTTTACTCATACCCTTGGTGCTAGTCGCCACCCCGGGGCCTACTAGTGGCGGGACTCGGGGGTCATTATATTCCTTTCACCATTGCCAGCTCAGGAGGGGAATCTTTGATGGAAGGGGGTCGTGACATAAAATCATAAGAATAATTTTATTTATAAATTTTTGGGTCATTACAATATTCCCCCTTCAGAAATTTCACCCTAGAAATTTAATTTTCACACACTAAAATAGATGAGGCTAATTTTGTTTCATCACTTCCTTTAGATCCCACTTCACTTCATCAAACATGTGGTTTCTCCACAACACTTTGACCAGATGCATTGTCTTATTTCCTAGAAATTTTTCTCTATGATCTAATATCTTTACTGACTACTCCTCAATTGAGAGGTCATTCTCCAATGGTACCATCTTTGGATTGAGTACACATGAGGGGTTTGGTATGCAATTCCTCGACATAGATAAATAGAATAAATCATGTATATGATATTGGAAAGGTGGGAGTGCTAATTGATATGCCACCACTCCGATGTGGTTAAGGATCTCAAAGGGGATGATGTATCTTAGACTAAGATTTTCCATCTTCACAAATTTAATGGATTTATTACGTGGAGATATATGAAGGAAAACCATGGTTGAAACATCAAAATATAGGTATCATCAGTGATTTTCATCATATATCTTCTATCGACTCCGAGCAGCCTTGATGTGCTATTGAATTGTCTTAACCATTTTCACCATTTTCTCAACCATTTTAGGACTGAGTAGTCTTCACCCCCCAACTTCATCCTATCATATAGGTATTGTACACCTCTTCCCATAAAGGGATTCATAGGTATAAATTTGTATGGTTGAGTGGAAACTTGTATTGTATGATAACTCGGCTAGAAGAAGATTTTTATCCAATCCTCCTTTGAATTCAGTTGAGCATGCTCTCAATATATTCTCATGTGTTTGGATAGTCCACTCAGATTTGAATTCAGGTTTAGGGTGATAAGCCATTTTAAATTTCAACTTAGTATTCAGAGTGTGTTGGGGACTTTTCTAGAACTTAGAGGTAAATCATAGGTCTAAATCAAATACAATTGGTAGTGTCATTACATGCATCCTCCCCACTTCTATAATGTATATCTTTTTATCTTGATCAAGTGTGTAATCCTATCAAATTTCAATGATATTTGAAGTCTTTTTAAGAAGATCCACCATAACCCATATAACATTATTTCCTCTTGATTTATTAGAAAGACCAATGAAAATGTCAATGTTGATATTTTACCATTTTCAGGTAGGTGTGGGAAATGGTTTCATCATCCTCTTGGATTTATTCCTTTTCTCTTTCACTTACTGATATACAAGACATCTTGATGTATACTCTGTGATCTCATTCTTCTTATAGTCCCTCCAATAGTGTTCTCGAAGATCTCAATACATCTTTGTGATTATAGGATTGATAGAGAATTCTGATCTATGTCCTTAATCTAAAAAATCCTTATTTAATTCATGATTTTATAGTATACATAGTCTTAATTCAAATCTTACAAAACATTCTTCATTAACGTTGAACTCCCTGGATTTCGTTTTTAACATTTTTTCATCTTTCTTCTTAATTAAAAAAACATCCTTTTGATCATCCTTTATCTTTTTCAAAATATGTGATTGGGCAATCATTTTTGAAAGGATTGATGATGTTCCTTCATTTATGATTCACATGTTCATCCAATTAAAATCTAAGAAGATTGGATCCCTCTCAATTCCCACCAATGATGGAATTGATAGATCCTTTCTACATAGAGTGTATACCAGTTTATTCAATTTCCCATGATGGTTGTGAATTGAGAATTCATAGTCCTTGATCATCTCCAACCATCTTTATTGGTTAATATTCATCTTTTTGTATGTGAATACATATGTGAATTTTTTTGATTCATATATATTTCACACCTCTCCCCAAATAGATAATGCTATAATATTTCAAAGTGAAGATCACTAAAGCCAACTCCAAATCATGTGTTGGGTAGTTATATTCGTGAACATTCAACTACCATGAAGTGTAGTCTATCACATTATCATTCCACATTAACACACAACCCAATACCTTCTTCTATGCATTTCTGAATACCATGAAAAGTTCTCCACCTGTGGATAGTGTGAGTACTGGTGCAATAACAAGAATCCTTTTTAACTCCTTAAATATCTCTTACCATTCATCATTCGAAGAAAACTTTACTCCCTTAGATTTACATTGGTTAAAGGGTTTCATAATCATGAAAAATTTATTACAAATCGACAATAGTACCCAACGAATCCAAAGAAACAACAAATATCTATCATAGATTCTAGCCTTGGCCATCCTTAAATTGCTTATATTTTGTAAGGGTCCATATATATTCCATTTATTTTGATGATATTCCCCATGAATGAGACATAATTCAAATATAACTCACAATTTTCATACTTTGCATAAAAATTCTTGTTCTATAAGGTATTTAGCACAGTACTCAGATGCTCCTCATGCCCCTCCTTACATATAGAGTATATTGTAATATAATCTATAAAACTACAAAAAAATTATGAAGGTAAACCATACATTCTATATTCATCAAGTCCATTAAGATTTGATACAACATTGGTGAGTCTGAATGGACTTAAGATGAACTCATAGTTCATAAACCATGTACAAAAAAAAGTATTGGGGATATCCTACTTCTTCACCCTAACATGGTAATATCCCGACCATAGATCCACTTGGAGAAGTATTGTTCCCCCTATAGGTGATCAAAGAATTCATAAATCCATTGAATATGATACTTGTTCTTAATCACAATATTTTTGAACTCATGATAATCAATTCAAAGGCTCATAGACCCATACTTATTCTTGATGAAGAGGATTAGTGCACCGCATAGTGAAGAACATGGGTGTATGAAATCTTTATCTAGATTCTCCTATAGTTGTTTTTTCAGATCTTTTTGTAAAAAATATCCATTTGATAATGGTAATTCCCTAGGTATAATATTTTTTGAAAGTTCAACCACTCAGCTAATAGGAAAACTAGAAAATTCTTCAAGAAACCAATCAGTATATTCCTTCACAATAAAAATGTCTTCAAGGACGATTCTTCCCTTGGAATCAATCATTTGAGCTATATATTCTTGCTTGTAGTGTAATAATATCCATGATTTATATGTCAGTGATAAATATTATGCATCCATCTGCTTTGATTTTTACAGAATCAGAGAAAGATTCGTGATATAGAGAGTGATTTTCTTCACACGGCAGATTATGTTGGCTCAACATTGGGAAATAAAATCTATAACCCGTTTTGTAACAAATTAAACCAAAGGGAGTATGACAAGGTTCGCTGGGATGTTCATCCCACAAATATTGATAGGTGATGAGCTATATACTTCGGATGTAATATTTTCTCCATTTTCCATTTTCAATGAAAAATATACTTCCAACCTTTGTGGTGGTGTTTTAATAGTTCTAATAAACATTCATGATATGAAGGAATGAATTAAACCAAAATCAAAAAGTAATTTCAATATTCTTGATTGATTAACAAGCACACCTATCACCACTTCATTGTTAGGATCCAACATAGTAGCTGTGATGGAAAATGATCACCCTTACTACATTGGAGGTTCTTGGATGTCCCCGAAAACCCTTAGCTTATTGAATTGGTTTTAAAAGTTCCTTGGTTCCTTGCAGTTTATGTAATGTAAAATGCACTAATATTTGACCAGAGCATTCCTCTCCTCTGATACATTAGTGGGTTTATCTTATCAGAAATCACTAGCAGAGAATCATTCCTTCCCGAACCTAAAGAATTTTCTCATCCCCCTTAAAAATATTTAGAGGTTCTTCTTTCTACACTTTTGGCATGTGGGATGTTGAAATTTCTTGTCACCATTAGATTTCTCCATCAGACCACAAGAATTAAACTCCACTTCCCACTTCTTATCCCCATGATAACATTGAGATTCTACAATATTCATTTTTTACTTTGATGGAACATTAGACAATTTCATTATAGTTATAAAAGTATTGGATCACTGGGGATTTTTGTATACTAGGTTTTGTCCACCAAAAAAAGTTGTGAACCTTGCATTCAGGGTAACAAAAAATCTGAAGGCATATCACGAAAGTCTTGTGATGTATTCATTATAATCCCTGATAGATTCGTCTTCTTTTTTAGGGAATAAGAATCTATTTCCAATTTAAGATGGATAGTTTGAGGAAAGTATTTAAAAAAAAAACATTTTCTAGAATTAATTCCACCCCATTAGTTCAATATATTCCTCATGTTTTTTATTCTTGATCAATGTCCACCACTGATCAGCTTGTCCCTCCATATGATAAACATCCAATAAGGAATTTTCTTTCTCAGAACATTGAAGTATAAATAAGATAATCTAAATGAAGTTGATCTATTATTACACTATTATTGGATTTTAGGATCTATTTAAAGTTTGAGGCTTATGTCATATAAATACCTTATATTTCAGCTTGTTCTTTCTTAGGGGGATTCAGGAACTCCTATTGATATAGTTTTCTATTCAAAATCTGAGTCATCTGAGATAGTATCATCACAATGTTCACAATTATCACTCTCATCGGGTTTGGAATCTCATTTTAGAAGTAATCACAATACCCAATTCATCCTAGTTAGGTATGATTTAATATAAATAGTATTATCCCTAAATATTTCACTAAGTTTTTCTAATACAAATCACAAAAATAACTAAACTTTTCCTTTGATACTGAATTTGACAACAATTTACTTTGTTAAACTTTATTTAATAATTTATTACCTAATATTACACTTAATAAAACTAGGAAGATTGATAAGTATAGTGTATTTGTGAATTAGTTACATTACATAACAACTCAAAATAGGAAATACATCATCCTTATTGAAAACTTACTTAACATTATCGTACATAAAACTGCATGGGATAACATGGGGACATAAATTAGAAAGGGGTGATCTATAAATCTCATTAAGGAAATAAAAATGGCATAAAATGAAAAAAGTAATAAATTGTAGGTAATAGGTATATAAATGGTTCATAAATTGAATGAGAATCATAAAATTGAACAATAATACATGATATAGTATGACACTATAAAGGTAACATGGGAAATTTTGAAACAACTTAAAACACAACATCATAAACATAAGGCAAGGATAATTTCCAATAAATCTTGATAAAAAAAGTCCCATAAAGGAATAAAATTTAATCACTATCCCAACATGACATCTTAGAGGACTAAACATTACTCAATGCATTATATCACTATATAATTATGGGCTAACCATTCACATTCATTTCATTCTAATTCTTAAGTGTATCACATAGATCATAAAAAATGGAATAATTTATCATCAAATTTTATTCCATGATCTTGGAGTCTGGAATACATACATGTATGTACCCAATAAATATGTATAAATTCATAAATGCGAACATTCATGATAGGAAATTGTTATACGTATTCACTACACAATTGTTTGGCATAGAAATTCATAGTGGAATTTCAGAAGCATAACAACATTACATAAAAATTAATAAAATGGGTTGATGAGAGATAAAGGGGTATCTCATCATTTGGAAAAGAAATTGAATATAATAGGGACATGGAAAAACATATCCAACCATTTTTAATTGGAAATGAAAGGCGTGAGATAATAAATAAACTAGAATAAAGAAGAGAAGGTGATGATTCCTAACCTTGAGAGTGTGACTCCAAATGATTGGGAGGTGATTCTTGAGAGATTGGAGGCACCTTGAGAGGAATATAGAAGGGGTGGAGAGTATGAATATGATAAAATGATTTTTAGTGAATAAATTCAGGATATTTTGTGGATTTATATAGGAAATGAGTGGGGAATTCTATATCATTTCTCAAACATAGGGTTTGGACTCTATATAATAAAATAAGAAAAACCATAAATGTTCCCATGGTTTTTCCATGGTCTTTGATAAAGAAGAGTGGCTTTCAATATTTTATAAGTCTAAGGGTATAAATTAATAAAAATAATACCCTTGATGATGTGGAAATGAGTCATACTCTTAAATAAATGATTTTAAAACCTTAAAATATATTAATGGTTTGGGGGATTCATAACAACTTTATAAAATTAATCAATTAAACATTAAAACACAATATATTAAACGAAAAACATATATTTGGTCATGAATATCCTTTATTTTATTTATTACATAACTTTTCGTTCATTATGATGTCAGAATACACACCATATATTCATACAATATTTAATTATTACACAAAAAATCGACTATCTCAAAAAATTATAAAAAATTCACCATTGGAAAATTTTGTTGTTTTTATTCAGAAAATAATATTATTTTAATCAAAATAAGTTTCTAAATACTTAAATTTTCACTTTTAAAATGAAATTTACATTTAAAGCGAAATTTCAGGGTTTTTTAAGAATAAATGTTTTTCAACCCTTATAGAAATTCCATTTGACTTCATAAAAATTATCTGATCATTTTTATTTAATATTAATTAATTAATAATAATATTTCATTAAAATGTTATTTATTTAAAAAATCCATTAATTCATAAAAATATATTCCTTAATTGAATTTGAATATTATCCAAAAATACAATTTTTGTTTTATTTTTTCAAAATCAAAATCATTCATAAAGTATTGATTAGAAATCAATATAAAAATTATTCTATTGAAAATAAAATAAAATATTCATATTATTATAGTCTTGATACATATCCCTTTAATACAGTAGAAAATTCCTTAAGGGTAAGGCACATGACGGTGAGACTTTCATGGGGTGGTTTGGCGTACATGGTTTTGGTTGTGATCTCAATGAGCTTGAAGTTCTCCCATAAACAGTTTCTCTCATGCTTAAGTTGTTGGATTCTAGCATTATCTAGGTCAAGGGAAAATACCATAGATGGTATCTACCATAGAAGATCTGATAAATGGTATTTATAGGATATGAACATATTGGATGAGACCATCACTTCATTTTTATGTATCAGTTGGATTTGTTAAAACCCTATATTTATACTAGTCAAGTGATCACTATTCAAAAGATAAGTTATCAACATTAATTATGCTTAATGGTCATTTAAATTTGATAGGATATAATGAAACCAAATAAGTTCATGTGTTTTCTGTAACCATAATACATAATAAGACATTTTATTTAAATCATAAGTGGAATTTTATTTATAAATATCGGAATTGTTACATTCAAAACACTCATTGAAAAATAATTATACAAACTTCTTCATAAAATTCTCCTTTTCTTTTTATCTACGTATGATGGAGTTCATAGTTTGATGATTTTATCGGTGATATAATGAATCAAACGGATTGGTCTCTGGTTCATTCCAATGAATTAGTATCAGTGCCAGTTCGATGAGTCTTGGATAACTTGTAAATCAAATAATACATTTAAACTTGAACTACCAGAAAAAATCAATGTTTCTTTCTCCCTTTACCAACTTCAAAAAGAAATATGACTTATTTTCCTCTTAACCCAATTGAATATACTATTCATCCTAATAAAAATGGTTGACTACATTGTTGATCATCATCTATATGATTAGTCTCAACAACTCCAAGTTATTTTCTAATTTATTAATCCCAACAACCTACACTTAAAACAATTCCACCTTAAAAAAATTCCACATTCGTGGAATCTCACACCGATGGTCTAAGAACAAAAAAATTTACTTTTCATACATTCTTATTCAGAAAACTTCTCCTAGTAATCATGACTTCCTCATGAGATTGAGAAATTTCGAATCAACATAGAATCTTCTGACTTACATTGGAATGTTTTATAACTTTACATCATTCCATCACCTTCAATATTTCTAACAAAAACTCAAATCGATTGGAATAATTTTTTCTATACATTTTCCTTTTAAGTATTTCATGACAAGTATATCAAATTACATATGATTTATGAGAACTCCAACATTATCAAAGCATCTTCATATTTAGTATGGATACTTTCAGACTCTGATAAATTTTCTCATACTAATCAAAATATTTTTTTGGGACACAAGGTGAGTCTTAAAAATGTATTTCACAAAACCTCTTCAGAAAAGAATAATGAAACCCAAAAACATTCTTATAAAAAATTGTCATATTTTCCAATTACTTTTGAACATTTCATTATTTGTTTATTACATTAAAATATTTCATTCTTTTCATATGATCATGAAAATTTAAAAATTATTGTGATTTAATTTTCCATTTTGATTACATTACATAATTTCATTCATTTCTGATTACTTTTCATACTTTCATTCATTATGGATGATCAAAAAGACATTCAAGTAATGTGATTTACTTTTCCTGATAACAAAAGATAAAACAATGTACACAAAATTCTTTCATTCAAAAACCTTATTCAAAAAACTTTGTCCAAATACATGGATCATTTTCAAGGTTATAATTTCCAAGGGTAAGGGTGATTTGATTTTTCAATATTTTTTCTACCATTTTAATATTCTTCTTCATCATGTATTTATAAACCTCTTTGTAATTAATTTCAAGGGAGTTCATTATTGTTATATTGAGGTCCACATTTTTAATCATTGGAAGGTAATTGAATTTTCAGTTTTTCATCAATTGTTATTCATTTATATATTTTTATTTTTGTGTTTATTCTAGTATGATATAATAGAAATAAAAGGAACACGAATCCTCATAATTCCATGTATAAATGGGATCTTATGATTATTTGATCGCATTTTCCTCTTTTATCACCTCTTCTATTTCAGGAGTGTGCTTATGGATTGCGTCATTTGATGTAATCTAGAAGGTATAACCCATGATTATTCATGTTTTTTTATTGAGAAAAATTTTAAGATAGTACCAAATATGGTAATTTCATTACATTATTGTTGTGATCCCTAGATTGAGTTTGGTTCTTACATCGACAAAATTTTTATTAATTTTTACCAGTTTCCTATAATCAATATATTTGATCCATCAAATATTAGGTGATAACATAATGAGAACGTACATAACACATTTTTTATAGTATGTATAAATCAATTAATCAAATATTCTTCCCATTTCCCTTGAGAGAAATTACCATCGAGAATCAATCGATACTTACCCTAGTTGATCACGATTTCTCCAACTAGTTTCTCTCAATTTGTAACATAGTTTCAATTTTTGATTTAAAAATAAGAAAACCCCAAAACTCATTGTCTAGTTATTTAATTTATAAATACATAATAAAAAAATCTTTTAAAATTAATGATATAAAGCTTTGTTGATAGATAAAATAGTGTTTATACTATACTATAGAAATTATAGTAAAAATATTTCTATTTTAACATGCCCAAAAACATAATAGGTTCCCTTTGAAGGATTGCCTTAACACCATAAAAGAAATATTCAATATTTATCTTTATATTATGAGAATAGTAAATATAATTCCATGATAATCCTGTATAGTTGGTTTCATACTTTGAAACATTCTCATATTCATTTTTTCTTATTCTTAGTAATTATCTCTCCATATTTTCTCATTGCATGTCATAAATATTTTTTTCCCAGAGGAATACCATAAAATAATTCAATTCCATGTTTTCTATTTGTTCTTTATCCTTTTTGTTTTGAATAAATGACCACCATTTATTTTAATCTCACTAGAGATGATAAATTTCCATGAAAACACACTCTCTATCAATGCTTCCCAAAGTAAAAAAATATCATCTCTAAAGAACCGATACATTGCTCAACTAAAAATAGTTTTTCAGTCTCACTGAATAATGGATGTTTCTGATTGATAAAATATTCTAATATTGTTACACTACGTGGTAAATTGGAAGGATTATCTATAATAGAAAGGTTATTTCTCTTATCCTGTGTTAGATGGCCCAATATGGTTATAATTTGATCAGTTCTAGATATAGCTTATGCTCCAGCTTTGTTAACTTTCCCTGATGGGAAATACCTACATGGGGTATATTAATTGATACAATTTCAATTCCTTACACTAGGCACCAATTATAAACAGTGAAATACACTAGATTAGATAATAACATTAAGAAACATAATGTATAATCCCAAATCTAGTGAAATACTTAACATAGGATGAATAATTTATGCATAGATAATCTTATAATTATAAACATGATTTCTTTGAGAAGGTTTTCAAATCATAAAAAATTTTAAAATCCTTTATAATGGTTTGTACAGAAAATGTGAATTATCCAAAGAATATCCTTTAGGAGTTTCAAACAAGATGTGTAGTAAGGCTAGTTTTTATGTACCAGGTAACCATCAAGTCAATTCTGACATGCCTTTTTTGAAGTTATTACCCCAAGGTATATATTTTCTAGAACTGAACCACTTATAGTATCTAGAAGAAGATGTGTTTCTAAAAAAACAACAAAATCTATACCTTAAAAAACCCTTAAGATATTATTATATACATATCCTCAATGACTGTCATAGGGTTATGTTCCCTAATATATCTTTTCCTAAATCAGTTTCCCAATATTCTTACTGAACTTCCACTGATACCAACTGTAATGACCCCAACCACATTATCCTAGAGTCAGTGGTTACTTTATTACATTTGTATAAGATTCAAGGAATCTCATCTCAAAGGACTGTATACTTTAGTATTATTGTTAATATAGATACAAACATAAAATTAACATTACAATTGAAAACATAAAATACAGAATGCATTTTCTTTGAGAAAAACATATTTCCCCTTATAATATCCCAACATATCAATCATAAAACACTTCCTAGTATCATGGGAAAAATAAGAAATAAGAAAGGGGTTAACTGAGATACTCATTAATGGTATGTGTACAGAAAAACATATCATAGATAATTAAGCATACTCAATGTGTCAGGATAAATAACTGAAACACATTCTATTAAATTAATTACATGAGCATAATATGGAAGTAATAAATGATGTTCAAATAACTCCATATATAGAATTTCATGAGTTTGAAACTTAACCTTGGATGTTATAACTAATTAAATAATCACATGGACCATCAATAAAAAATTTCATAATGAGGTAATTCATAATTATGAACACCATAACAATAATTTCAAGGCTCCATTCTATGAAATCTAATATAAATGGGTAAGACTATGGAAAAAACCCAAGAAAGTTTCTCTAATAACTAATGAAAATATGGCCTTTATAATCCCCAGAAAAGGAAATTAACTACATTAGAAAAGAGCTATTAATCGAGGGAAAGATAATGAGGGTGGGACCCTTTTATCAGGGCTCATAAAATCATGGATAAAGCCCCCATTTATCAGTGCTAAAAATTGATCATAAAAGGGTCCTTTATCAGTGATTTTTTAGCACTTATAAACGTTAACAAAATATAAAAAAAATAAAAAAATATTTTTGAAATTCAGGGAGGGGCTTCAATAGCGCTTGAATCCCCCTTTAACCCCACCTCAAAGCCCCCACATGAGCTCACACACCCCAACCAACTCCATAACCTTTAACTACACCCCACCCCCATTAAAAGTGCTAGGAATTATTCCCTACCCACGCGTGTGACCTACCTCCCTGAAGATTCAAACTCAGGACTTGTTGTCTGTGCGCCTAAGCCTTTAGCACTCTACCATATTACTTTTCTCTTCATTTATTAATATATATATATATGTATATATGTTTAGTTATATTTATTTTTATATTAATATATATATATTAATATATATATATATATTAACCTATATATATATATATTAACATATATATATTAACACACACATATATATATTAACACACACACACATATTAATATATATATATATAGTTATATTTATATTTTAATATACTTATTCGTATATTAACAAATATTTATAAGAATAGTTTTAGATACATTTATATTTTTCTGTGTGTGTGTGTGTTTATAAATAAATAAATACATATATACAACACACAAACACAAATATTATATGTGTATTTGTAATTATAATTATACATATTTATATATATTTACAAATATTATATATTAATATGTATATACATATGTTTAAAAAGTATAAAAAATATATATTAGCCTATCAAAATAGACGCACACAAATATATATACAAACACACACACAAACACACATCATATAGGTATATAAATATAAATATTTTTTTATTTTAAATAAAATTCTTATTATTTTTTTATTTAGATAAGCCTTATATATTGAGAAATATACTTTATATGTAAATATGATTAATTATTTATTTATAAAATTAAATTTTTATGGGTGAATATATAAAATATATGTATATAATGTTAAATAATTTTTTATAGGTAACATTAAATTGTGAAAAATGATAACATTTCAAAGACATAATATCAATACAAATGTGACCCCTTGTAATAAATTCAGTCCCCAGTGAAAATTTTCAAAAAAACCCCCTGAAACAAGGCTAAAATTCTATTGAATGTTAAAAACTTCACGTATCCGGACTAAACATAATCATAAACCATCATGAGAAATATGACTTGTATCAGAATAGAACAACATCAGTCAGATTGATCAAAAACCATCTATAAAAATAACAATAATGGTATTATTATAATATATCCCTAGTGGAACATATGTATAACAAATGGTTGATGTATTTTATGAATAGAAATACCAGAAAAAATGTCATTACAAACATTAATGAGGAAAATATCCTTTTTTTCATTGAAAATATTTATAAGAATAAAATAAAAAAACATTTTGAAAATAATTTTCATTTAAAGTAAACTTTTAAACGTATAAAATAATATTTAAAACTTTGAGTGTTAAAGGCAGAGGAAATTCTATACATGTAATACATGTCAAAACAAATATTCCTTTAACATTTTTTATAGGATCCAAACATGCATTGTTTAGAAAATGACATGAAGATTGCTTTCAATTTTTTTATAAAAAGTAAAAAAATGGGTAAATTTTTATTTAATAAATAAGTCCTATGATGTTAAAAATAGTTTGATTTTTTTTATAAAATATTGTTTTGGATGAAAAAGGATTTTTGACCGAAGAGAGAAATAAAGTTAGATTTTGTTAAAATCATTTTATAAATCATTTTTATTATGAAATAGTGCAAAAAGGAACTATTAATTTAAAAATTTCATTAATAAACAATAGAGAAGAAAATATATTGAGTTCATGAAATAAATATCAAATAATTTCCCCAAGGGAGACTTGGACATAAATAATTTTGAATAATGTTGAGAATGTGAAATAAACCGTTACCACTTTTGTAACTTTTAAAACAAATCCCCCTTAAAGAAATAACATTAAATGAAACATTAAATACCATTAATATAAATAGATTCAGAATATGAAATTTCAAAAGGGAGATCATATGCACCACAAAAAATAATAAGTGGTTACTATGGCATATATCGCACATAAGTAAAAGTTATATGACGAACCTTTACCTTAGGTATAACTTCATTCATATGTGTTAAAACCTCCTGTATAATAAATATAAATTTAAAATATTTCTATTTAAAAAGATACACATATATATGAAACCATATATGATTTACTTATAGTCTTTTATCACCCTTTTATTGAAAACTCTTTGTTAAAATTATTGTTTTTGGTGATAATTGCTTTATTTTTTATATATGTTTTGGTTTCGTCATCTTGATCCTTTAAATTTTATCATAGTTACATCATATATATAATTTAAATCATGATATAAATATAATATATATTTATTACACATGTATTTTTAGTAATATACAAATTATATATATATGAAATTAATTACTTTATTTATGGAGATGGTAGGTCGTACGTACACATGAATGTTGTTTCCATTTTTCTTGACGGATTGAACAAAAGTAAAATAAATATAAATTTTTAGAATCATTATTATATATATATATATAATTTATATTAATTAAATTATTCCTTATTTCTATCTTTGTAAAAATAAAATAAACAACATTTTAGATCGCTACGTGGATGAGATAGTCTATGCGTACGCACAAACGACATTATTGTTTTCTTAATGGATTTGAAGGTAAGAAGTAAGATGAAATATTATGTTTAAAATAGTTTGATTAGGAATTAAATATAAAATATATTTATTAAAATTATTATTACTACCTTCCATGTAAAGTGTATGTGAAAAATCAATCACATCACTTCATGAGCCAATAGTCTACCATATTCACAAGTGACGTTATCGTATCCCCAATGAAATGGAAAGTATGAAGGTATATGTCATATCATAATTATATAAGTATTTTAATTTATTATATATCATATAAATATGTTAAATTAATCATTATATCCATCCTTTTAAAGTGGTGATGCAAAATGAATTACATCGGTTTGGGAGGCAGTAGTCTGCCATACACATGGTTGAAAATTTCGTTTTCCATTTGATGAAAGTGAATATACATGCCGGATGTTAAAATAATAACATATAAATTTATAATAGATAATTTTTTAATTATTTTATCATAGTTTTAGAATATTTTATGGAGGTGGAAGTGGGAAAAAAATAAAAATTCTCATTTAAGAATGATACTTCTTATTCCGAAAACTTCTCTATCTTTTCACAAAATAATTTCCTAGGATGGATTTTTTATAAAACCAATGAATATAGGATGTTGGGAGGGAATAAAGGAAGGTATATGGTTAGTAATTTTCTAAACTAATTTTTTTATGTGTAATGAGGATATGAGGGGGTGGTCTTTTATAACTGGTGGAGAGGACACAGTTGAATTTTTTTAAAATAATAATGTGATACCCATGTCTTTATCAAAACACAGGCCTCCAAAATGGGTTATTCTAGACCTTTATAGGTTATAATGACTCAATATTTCCATAAAATTTGTTTTTAAATGTTTTTATTGCATTTTAACCCATATCATTTTAGTTTTACCCCTAATAAATAAGTTTTTACCTTAACCGTGTTATTTAAAAATTTACTATTTCATTATTCCTTATGGTAAAACATTAAGTTGAAATTATTAGATAAAATTAATTAATATGATTAAAAATATTTAAAATATTTTTACAAATTCAATTCACATAATTTATATATTTCAATTTAAAATTAAACCCGTAAACACGATGAAAACACCATTTACCAAAGAAAAATCTCTCATAAGTATTGAACATTCTATATTGAAATTGAACATAAAATTGATCTCAATGAAATAAATTATTTAAAATGGTTTATTAAAATTATAATTTTTATTTATGACCAATTTAAAATATAATTTAACTCTGAAAATAATTCAAATGGAAAGGTAGTTTTCAATAAAAACCATTATTTTTCACTATTAATTGAAAAATTAATCTTTTCAGAAAAATCTAAAAAAATTATCCCAAAGATAATTTTGATATGTAGATTTAAAATATGAAGGTTATTTTTCAAAATAAATTTTCTATATTTGGTAAAAACAACGTTTATGTTCTGTTTTTAAAACACAAATAAACCACCTTTTTGAAAAAATAACATTATTTCAGAAAACCTTTTTTTCCTTCAAATATTCTTTTTTTTATTTATAGATAAAATATTTTTTTATTTTATAAATTTGTAAAACATATAATTTTAATAATTTTACTAGTCTTATTCATACTCACCAACTTAACAGCTAGGATGTAATAATCAATTTTTAAATTATAATATTTTAATAGAGTATCACATTTCGTTTAAACCTTGTGTTGAGTGTATCAAAAATGTCGATGTGATTAATTTTTTTTAAGAATATAATTAATTTATATGGTTTTAAATTCTATAATATGCTCGGTGCTTCATTTTATATACTCTATTGAACTTTATTTTCCTTTTAAAATCTCGAGGCATTACACTTTATTTAAATAAATTTATATTTATTCAAATTATCTTTAATGCTTATATCATTTCTATCACAGTGACCTTAAGTTGGAAATCCTTAATCCTTAGTATTTATCAATCCATTGAATTATATATATTTAATAAAATTAATTTTATTTATTAAATAAATAAATAAATAAATATTTAAATTATTTCTCAGCTGGAAAATAAATATATTTATTCTAATAAATATTGGGAAAACATATTTATTAAATATTCACATAACATGAAAAATAATTTATTAATATAATAAATAATTATTTATTACTTGGAAAATAATAAAAAAAGAGATAAACAAATATTCTACTCTATGGGATTGTGAATAAATATTTATTTAATATTCAACTCACATATATATTCTAATTTAAATATATTTGGTGACTGAATATTTGAGACCAGATAATCCTAAATTAAAATTATTTATTAGTATTAATAATATTATATATTTCATCCATTAAACACAAATAAAATTTAACACTTATTCGTGGATACATTTAGTGTGGGACTCTCTAGGTCTTTTTTTACTTGCATTAGGAGATCTTTCTAAAAGTCTAAGATAGACATCTAGAAACATGTCCAGGAACCCAAAGAGAAATAAATCAATTTCATAATGATACCAACCACAAAAAACTCACTAGGTAATATAATTCCTTTATCTCAGTATCTCCAATTTAGATGGTTTATACTCATGTGATTAACCTATGTGCACGATATATCATTATTTTCCTATTTTAAATAAACAAATTGGCAGAAAACCATTTCCATGGACTTTAGTAGGCAGTTCCATTTCAATCCAAGGGCTATAAATATCAAATTATTTTAATAAAATGAAGGGAAAAATAAATTATATACTTATTCATTAATACCATATCACTCTAAACACACCTAATATATCCTATATTTCTAATTGAATATATCAGTATAGTTTTCATCAATACATTAAAGTATAATAAACATGATATTCCTTCATAATAATATCAGTTCTTAGGACTAGTACACTTTTTTTAGATAGGAATATCCAATAACACATAAATATATGGAATTCCTTCTAGTGAGTTTGTATTCATAACCTCCTTTATTGGAGATTATGAATTTATAAAATCATGAGATAAAGTATCCTCCGATTAAGAGTATTAAATACAAAGAAACCAATATAATATGTATTCTATCATAAAACATTATCTTAACTATTAGAAATATGTTTTTGAATAACACCATATAACTTTAAGGTTCTCATCATAGTAGGGTACTACGATGACCATTCAATGTGATTGATGCTCAATGATATTATCATATTAAATATTCAGAGTAGAATAAACAACATGATATAATAGATTTATTATTATTCGAGTCTTTAAATATACACATAATAAAAAGTATAACATAGTTGGTTCTAGGTCACAAACTTCAACATTAATGAACCTTATTCACATAATATATCTTCCATTACTTTTTCATAATCATGGATATACTTTCCATAACAATATTCAAATCAAAACACACAAATATAGCTTCTATAATTTTACATGCCACAGTGGATTCCAATAGCTCCAT
The DNA here is from genome assembly GCA_963277665.1 of Viscum album. NCBI lineage: Eukaryota > Viridiplantae > Streptophyta > Magnoliopsida > Santalales > Viscaceae > Viscum > Viscum album. Next base: position 1,681,551,413 of record OY728133.1, read on the forward strand.
CCTTTACAACATCCATTTTCCTCATACTCCAAAATATATATCCTTTTTTTAAGTGCTAAAGAATACATTATATATCCTTGATATATAGAGATATATGCGTGCCTACATTATTTAGACCTATAACTTTATAAAAAATATCAACCTCTACTTACATTTATTTCATTTATATTCTTCCTAAATTACTATTGAATTTGTTTTCAATGATGTATGTTAACTTATTGTACTTCCTGTACTTTTCAATAATACTTCTAAACATTCAACTTCTATTATAAAAAAATCACACAAACCACCTCTTGGTTGTGAAACCCCTCACTTTATATTTTGTTAAAAACATTTCTAGTATATCCAAATCACACCCATTTTTCTCAGTTTCTCCCTTATTTCAATAAAATTCCAAGGTTCATCTCATTTAATGATATTGATTTGTTTTAACTACCATTTCTTATAGAGATAAAATAGTTACTTTCTCATAGTTCTACCACCTTTGTTAATACAAGTCTGTCATTAAATATTATACATGTACTCTATGTATTGCTTTGGTTCCTATAATTTTGGCTCAACATACCACTTGTTTCTTAATAAAATATACTTATTTTTAGTTAGTCTAGTACCACCCATTTTCAATATAGAACTATATTTTTAAATAATTTAGTGAGTGAATTTAACACCTATAATTTAAATCATTTAAAAATTCTCTTATCTTACTTATATAGAGTTCATTTTAGGAAATAATTATACAATTCAACAATCTTAAAACCATTTATGTCATTATCCTACGTCCTTAATCACATGCAACTCGAGTTTTCTCATATTCAACACATTCTAAGAGGTCAAGATACACCAAAAACCATTATTAAAAAATTATTGAAGGCACTAAGGATGAGATTTATACCTTATAAAATTAAACTGATACAACTTACTAATAATAAAATAGTGATAATACCTTTTATCCACGTTTATATGGGTTAAGCTTTTCCAAATGAATCCAAATATCACCTTTACTCAAAAAAAACCCACCTAAATAACTTAGGTTCTCGCTACCAATTTTGAGTTAGTGTTTATTTTGGGGACACTATTTTATACTTTTGAAATTTTCTTCCATTAACTTTGGGTTTCCTATGAAAAACAACTGGTACAACTTGTTAATATAGTAACAAATAAACATGAAATTTATGCATGTATGTCACTAATTTATTCTCGAATATGTATCATTCTCTTTAGTTGTATGATAAAATTTTATAATTCAACTGATATCACTCATTGAAATCTATAGTTAATTTCATACCACTAGTTATAATAGACAAGTCTTCAAAACTATTTTTTTTCACAGTAGTGTATATAACATGTAATCTTCCACATTTTATCATGAAACTAAAAAATTCATCTTACATTATCAATGTGGTTTCTCAACACCACTTGTTGATTCAGATTAGGTCCTTGACATATCATCATATTCTAGTATTATATAAATCAAGAATAGTTTTTACTTTTTATTCAACATGTTTCCTTTATCCCTTTTTCATATAAATAACATTTTTTATACTCTTCTATCTCTTGAACATGTATTCTTTTATCAGAAACACATGTATTATTTCATAACTATCACCCCATGAATCATATATCCTACATAATTCTACAATAAATCTAATAATAATTAAAGATTATTAAAACATATGAAGGGGTCACATCCAAAACCCCCAATTTGAGGAATGGGGGCTTATATGATGAACCAAAACTTTATCTTTTACCATCATCCAAGAGATAATAGTGGATATTATTTCCATACCACATACATAGAAATCACTATTAATGATGTAATTAGTGTTCTCTATATTTTTGGTCTTTAGTTCCATCTTAGTTGTTGGATTAAAAACGTCAGTATAAGTTTCCTTTTGGGATGATTCATTTTTGAATGATTCTTTTTAATGTTTCTTTTTCTATTAATGGGGAACTCCATCAGTCATCCTCTAATACTTTTTATTGGGGATGATGAGACAAGTAAAGTATACCTCTTTTTTTTATCTTCTTTAATTTTAATAATTATCACCATAGACTTATATTGGGACCAAGTTGGATGGGCAAGGAAGTGAGAAGAGTTTTTTGTTACAGAGTGTTGTCTTTTGTTGTCAAAGAATATAAATCTATTCACTTTGTAAAGGATTGATAATTTAGAACATTTTTGAGCTGATCCTAAGTTCTAAGCACATGTATGAAAGGTGATACAATATCTACAACAATGAAGAATGTGGATAAATCAGATGATGTTTTTCTGATTTTTATTTTATAAATATAATAAGTTAGAAGAACTTGTGATGTAAGCCTTAAGAATGAAAGGGGGAGAAACGATGCGGATAATCTTATTTAGTTTTGATTGGAAGGAAAGATGCTAGAAGAAGACATGGAATGTTATAGTACTTTCCATGGAAACTCTGGCGATGCTAAAGCTGTTTGACCAAAGGATACATATCATGATAGTAGAGTTCGTGATGAAAGCTGAGGAATGGATTATCTAGAGGTGGCATAAAATAAAGTTTTATGGTGGTGCTGTTTTCTAGCGTTTTCCAAAATTTTAGGCCTGAAAATTGGGAGATGGAGAAATGTGTTTTTGGAAAAGGATGCTTCATGGAAGTTTAAATATGTCATAGAATTTTACACTCAAGGCATGATTCAAGGTAAGAACATCGAAAAATGACAAAGGCATGAAGTGCGTGAAAAATTTGGAAGAGTGCTTGAAAAACAAGACTACACGCAATATTGGTTTTTCACTCTATATGGAACGTGATTTAGAATTTTGTGTGCAAGTGGTGTTTGAAGATTAGAATGAAGAAATATGGCAGATGCATGGACTATGCAAAAAATTGTACAATGTACACAAAAAAGAGGTTGTAGGAAAGATTGATATTGTGCACAATATTGAACGTGGTGTGGAATTTTATGCGCAATTGGTGTATTGTGATTAGAATGTTGAAAAATGACAAAGGAAAGATGTGTATGAAAAATCGAAGATGTTCATGCAATGTGCATAGAACATCAGACTTGTGCGTGTAAAAATTGGTCGTGCGCACAATTAAGGTTTGAAGTTTTATATGTAAGAGAGGATTAATGTTTAGAATGATAAAAAATGTAAAAGTCATAAGGGGTGTGAAAAATCCAGCTGGTGAATGGAAATAAAGGAAGGTGTGTGTAATATAAAGAAATAGTTGCATGAAAAAGTGAAGTGCTGTGTGAAAAAGAATGTTCTGTGGGAAAAAGAAAGTGCTGCACGAAAAAAGTGAAGTGTTGCATTAAAAAGAAAGTGATGTGTGAAAAAGTGAAGTGCTGCGTGAAGAAGAAGTGCTGCACGAAAACATGAAGTGTTGCGTGAAAAAGAAGTGCTGCGTGAAAAAGAAGTGTTGCATGAATTTTGTGTGTGCCAAAAAGTATTTTTTCGCGCAAGGATTGAATTTTACACGCAAGACACCTATAAGGCTGCACGAAAAATTTGGGGTCTTTGCACGTATTTAGTTGTTCTTATGGGTGTTCCTTCCAGCTTCTAGGTAGGAAGGTGAAGATTTGTACTTCAAATAATTCACCTGTTCAATTATAAAGAAGCACTGATTTACTGGAATTCCCTATTTGTGATAAGAGGGTGCACACATTCTTGTGGATTGTTTTCCAAGCTCTACATGAGTGTAAGGGAATATCCTACTCGTTTTATTCCACATTAAAGGATTGTTTTCTAGTGTATTGCATGGTACTAGGTTAGTTTGGTACCATACTAAGGACATAGCTACACTTTTTGAGTAGTACACCTTGTAAATCTTGTGTTCCTATGGTTGTGTGTGTTCAGCAGGGAAGTAACTATTTAATAGGAGGTGAAGGTTGTTTCACAAAGAAAGAAACCTAAAAAGGAAAAGATATCACTGATTCACCCCTCCCCCTCTTAGTGATACTTAGATCCCGATTGGGAACATCAACTTATATATAGTTGATGGATATTTCTTCAAGTGCACATAATCCTCTATCACACCTACAACAACATCCCTTTTTTCTTTAACTTCTTATTTTTCTTCCTTTCTTTTCAAGAGGGATACTGGGAGAGTGTCATTATAGGTCCTTGATTCACCCTTCCTTGAGAACCATGTTTTTCCTTTGTGAATGTAAATATGCATTCTAACTTAACAGATTTTATTATAGTGTATATCCAATCTTTATTTTTCATAGGAATATGGGGTAATCTTATGAAACATTTAGTTATATTCATACTACATTATATAAAATCAAATTCATCATTGTTGCGACTAAAACATCTTCTATAAAATCATACCACTTTTTTCACTTATTATTTGAGGTGTGTTTGTATTATAATTTATTTCTCCTTTGATCCCAGGAGATTGTAGACACACACTCATGGTGTGTCCTAGACGTTCATATAAGTAGCACTTGGTTTCTACCATCTTTAGGGAGATTAATCTTACAAATTTATCAATTACCTTCCTTTAATAAACTACTTTTAATTAGGAACATTACATACATTATTTATTGAGGTGTTTATAGAGGGTATATAAAGTTTTTTTCCATTTAAGATATAATCCTTGAATCAAGATACATTATCTTCTCATATTTCTCCTTTTGGTAGAAATCCACCACCTTAAACCTATAACTATCCTCATTTTGAGACATTATTATATATTTAGGTTTTTTATTGAGTGGGATAATGTTTACCCTCATCTCTTTTTATCTAGACATAAGATTTTATACTTATTTTATATGTTTTCCAAGTATTTCACATTGCAACTTCATCATTGTACCCATCATCACTATGTCATAATTCAAGAGCACCACTACTCTCCCCTATCTTTTGTTATCCCATAACAAAAATTTAAGAAAATAATAATTAACTTCATTCATATAATGACCCGGTTTTAACATACATTGAAACTAAATCACGTTTTAGGGATACATAAAACATTACAAAAATAAATGCCAAAAGACGATATTAGTTTAGTGCATTTGTAAACTTTGAAAAAAATCTTCTAACTCAGTGAAATATATTCAATGTATCCCACAAAGATATTCCCCCTTAGTATTTATACTTATAAACCATTCTTTATAACCTGGGTAAGGGAAACATAAGATATGGGTGAGATCAAAAGCCCAATAAGGGTAAATAAAGTAAATGCGTAAGCATATCATGAACATAAGGGTATGAGAACATGATCATTATCATTAGAATATCATACCATGCATATAAAAAATAATAAACATGAATCATAGAATAAATATTTTTAGTTTATAAGACATGAATAATATAGAAATAAAAAACATGAACCACGAAAGCATAATTTAATAATAAGATATGGAATTGTGGAAGAAATATAAGCATATAAAAACCCTATTTCAAGGTTTTATACCATGAACTTTTTAACAAGTTAAGATTGGGATAATCACCCATGTAACTGCTTCAGGCTTGGGATGACCTCCCATGTACCCACTTATTTTATGCAGGGGATGTCCTCACGTGTACCCTCTTGTTTTGGGCTTGTGATGTCCTACTATGTACCCTCTTGTTCCAAGCTTTAGAATCCTTCTTGTGTACCCTTTGATCTCATAAAACAATTATCATTACCAAATTCATTGGAGTAAGATATTGATCTCACCCATCTCCTAATGAAAATATTCATAGATGTGCCCCAAAATCATAAAAAATTATATCATAACCCATGAAATGAAATTGGTTTCATAAACATAAAATGATACCTTAACCTATCAAAAATGAAACAAGTTTTATAATAATTTCTTCAAATAATAACCCATGAAAAGCAGTAGTTTTTATATACATATAAACATTGAAAGATAGAAAAATTGCATAAAAATCATTCCATAGAACATAAACCATTCATTGAAATAATATAAATGTAAACATTTAGTCATTTCCTCAGAAAGGAATTAGTAACACCAACATATATTATCTTAGATGGGAAATAATTTTGAAAGATCTTTTAAAAAACATCATAAGAAAATTATCCTTTCTACTTTAATAAAATGATTCTTAAGTCATAAAAACTTTTTGAAACCTTTTTCATGAAAATAAACTTGAAAACCTATAAAGGAATCATTGAAAACAATTTGAAATCCTTTTTTCCTTGGAAAAATTTTAGAGGAGATTGAAATCATTTTGGAATCCATTTTTTGGAAAATCACTTTTAATTTTTATTTTACAATATTATTTTTTTAAACATATAAAAGAATCTTAAAATAAAGGATGGTCGGTAAAAATATATATACTATATGAGGTAAAAATAATTTTCATTTTTCACGGTAAAAAGGTTAGAAAAAAGCATTGTTCTGAAAGAAACATTAAAATTACTTTGAAAATATTGGAGACATACAAATGGGATAAAATGTATTTTAGTTATCATACGATACTAGTAGAATATTAATGTAATTCCTCTTTAGAATGTATTATTTTGAAGGAACACCGATTTCTCACTAAAGAGAGAGGTAACATCATATTTTCTTAAAAATAATCTTTTAATTATCTTAAGTATTAGAGATAAAAAATGGTACTAATACATGAAGAAAAAAATACTAACCATAGGAGAAAAAAACTCACGAGTGTTCTTGAATGATTGGTCACAGTATTTCATTAATGAAAACATGATCATAAACAATCTTGATAAATGGTGAGATTGTTTGAATATACTCTAACCACATGGTAAGTTTTAATCATACAAAAAATATAGAAAAACTAAACAACAAGGATCATTAAAATATCATGAAAATAAAGAGCTTCATTTTATAACATTTAAAATGAATTTTATACACCTCATATAAAAATATATGCGTATAACATGGAATGTGTCTCAATGAAGGTAAATTGAGAAAAATTACTTTACCAAGTTGGTAAATTTTGAAATTGAAAACCAATGATAGAAAGATAAAAAAATTGTTTTTTAAATACCCATATATTTAAGTAAAATAGGCATATAATACATTCATGGGAAGCATATACACTATAAAAAAATAAGTGAGTAGTGAATAAGGAATGTATCTCATGGAAAAAAGAGTGAGATGAAATTCCCTTACCTTGTGTATTGAATCTCATCGTACTCATCAAAACTCCTTATATAATAAATATATGTTTATTATAAATATTTTAATGAAAAATATTATCATATATAATACCATATAAGGCTTGTGTGACGACCCGGACCTAGATGCCACTTAACGGGTACCCCAAGCCACGTGGGACACATGACCTCAAGCGCATATTCCTAAACTCTAGAGGTTTTTGACCAGTAAAGATGGCCTAGGGTGTGTCTGTGGGAAGACTTTGCCCTCATTAGCAGATTGTATCACAACAGAAGGAAAAAACGGAATAGTAAATAGTGGAAGCAATATAAATTAAATACATTAAGAGTGGAAGAAAACTGATGCAATAGATAATCGAGAATAAACATAACTATATCAATTGAAATAGTGATGATGTAATGTCATATCACTAGAAAACTAGGAAACATGGATACAAGATAGAATACATAACATGTTCCACAATGTAGAAGAAAACAAATGCTAATCAAAGCATCCAACGATCCTATTCGGTCATCTGCTATCATGATCCATCCTATCAGCACGCAATCAAGTGTTGGAAGCTGTATTCTTCCAATTGTCAATACATAAAACCATGTAATATACTCTGGGTACCAGATGGTGCCCAGAGAGGGTTTGAGATAAATCTCAGTGGGCCACCACCAATGGTGTCTAGAACATCCGGCCCATGAAATTGAATATAACAGTGTACATGAATGCATATATAAGTAAAGAAAGCAGTACAATATAACTAAATACCCAAGTACCTACTTGAACTCTTAGTTGGTGTTTCAACCTGTAACTAGTTAATTTTAATCAGAAATTACCATTTAATGTTAATAGGTCACATGAGGCATAACAAGCACTGACATCACCTTATGATAGTTAATTAGTGATGGTCCCAAGATGTAACAAGGAAACCTGACAAGATATCCAGGGGGAGTTCCAGGGTAATAACTAATGCAACATAAATATCATGGAATTCTATCTTAGTAGTATATGAGTATAGCTAAGGGATAATAGTGTAATATAAGAAGCATAATCTAAGTCATTCCACAATAAAATGCCTACCGAGTCCAAGGTGATCGACCAAGGTAAAATGGGGAAAAGCCAAGATAGGGCCCTATGGGCTTTCACCATGGCACCCACTAATCAATGCAGGGTCGAAAGAGTGTATTTGAGGTATCCTATAATAATGTAAAGGACCCTATGGTAGTATAACATGAATCCAAGTAATAGACAAGAATTGGGTCTAGGTGGGTATCAACCTAAGAAAACCACATCCCTGAATCTGAGGGGGGTTCCTGAGACCCAAGGTATTCTCCTCTCAGAATCAAAGGCAAGCTCAAGTCAGACTATCTTTATTCGATATTTTTAATCATGTAGTAATTCATTTGGGTCAAGTCTTTCCTTCCATTAGTGTGTATAGGTCAAGTAGAGTTGTAACCCTTTATTTATTGGTCCAAGCATTGTCTTCCATTAGTGTGGATATGACGAGTATCATTGCAACCATTTAATAAAGTCTTAATGAACCATTAAGGATTTTCAATTAGAGAGGTTCACTCTACTACCTTCCATGAACATGTCCATGGGTGCAACGAATGTAGAGAACCCAACCCCAGAAAACCATAGGAGTCGGTGCCTTCTGAACATGATGTGTTATCTTAAAATAAAATACACTTTGTTAACAACACATCATGTCCCATACAGAGGATCGTGTGCGGTTCGGGTTCTCGAAAACCGACAACTTCTGAAACAATTCATCTTTCAAAAGATGACACCTGAAAATTTAAAATCAAAACGTAGGGTGAGCATTGAAATACTCAGTAAGGGGGTTTTAAAAAGTACTTAAAATACTGTAACATTTGAAAACATTCTTTTAAAAGTATTTGAACATTCACTAAGAAAGATTGTAACACACAAACCATAACAATGCTTAATCAAGGTTCTCAAGAAAACATGAAACGAATATGTCAATTCTTGAAGGAGTGATAATGGTTGTTATGAACAAGTACTACATGTGATTTACTTAAGCATAAATTTAAACAGTTAAAAGTAATTCATGATCAGAGTTTTGCACAAGGAAACAACTAAATTTTCATATGCTGGTTACCATTCTATTAAGTGATAACACTAGTCCTGCTTCAAGCTTAAAGCTAGGAAAATATGAACTTTATAAAAACTTTAAAGGAATCAGTCGTGAAAGAACTTTATCTTGGAAAGAACATGTTACATAACTTGAATTATGTGGCATCAACAGTTAACTTAGACAATCATGAGCATATCACCAAGGTCCATCCCCAAGGTGTCATTAAAATTGTAATCTCTAGTGGTTACATCATTACCCACTGCAATGGGGCGCTATCAGGGTGCACCCTTAAAATTGTAATCTCTAGTGGTTACATCATTACCCAATGCAATGGGGCGCTATCAGGGCGCACCCTTAAACTTGTCCTTTGTTATCATGTGAGCCACATCGTTCATAATCTGTTTTATCAACTTGTATATTCAAGATGTCCCATACCACCTTGAATATCTCATTCATTTTTACTTTACCCATGGTGTCCCATACCACTTTGGGTAATCTGATTCCTTAGTTCATTTAGGGATATGTAATTTGTATACATTTTGTACAATAATAATAAGTGTAATGAGACACCATACCCCCCTTTTTTTTATACATGAAATGGTAGATGCTATTTTCAAAATAGGTTGACAGCTAAACCAAGGCATACATAATTCCATAAAACACTCCTTTTACAAAAGATCGTTATTAAAGTATATAGAATGATAATAAATGATGATTCTTTCTTTTTCAATGGAAGATTAAATTCTTAAGGAAGCACTTACGATCAAATACGATGGATAATGCCCCTAAATATGGTAAAACATAACCTGATTAATCTGCACATTCACCAAAATTGTAAAAAGAAGGAAAATGGGTTTTATACTAAATAAATAAGGCCAGTGAAAATTTCATGAGTGCTGAAGGACTCTTAATTTATTCAGTTAAGGAACATAAACAGTAGGAGGGTTTAATATTTGGGAAGTTATAAATAGAAAAATATGTAATCACTTGGTTTTTCTTAAAAAAAACATATCATAATCATACCTAAGCTTGCGGCCTAGATTGCATCCAAAATCGCATTCAAGAATAGGCATTCATCTCCTAAAATCATAACTGCCTCATTTTGAAAAGGAGGGGGAATATTTATAAACATGTAGAAATATGTAGTCATATATGTATATAAGGTTCACAAAATGATATATGTTATGCATTGGTTCTATGTATAACCCGAGAAATATATCAACATGTCAGAATACACAGTGATACTTATATATATATAGTTCACATAGATGATTCATGTTAAGCTTTGGGTCCATATGCAACCAAAATTATAAAAACATGTAGGAAATGTGGTTATATATATATGTAAGGTTCACAAAAATGATACACATTATGCATCGGTTACATATGCAACCTCAGCCTCCATGTATCATCCAGTATATCCTCCACATAACCTTGGAAATAAAATCGAAGGGGGTTTGGGTGCTATATCTTTTATTCAAATTTTTTTTTGAAATATATCAACCCGTATATACACAAATATAAAAAGTTTGCTTCGGGTTTATATCTATATATATATATTTTTTTTTGTGAAACAGGAGACGTCAACATGAGAAAATATATATATAAATCCTTTGTAACACGGTGGAAAACACCATTTACAGTATTTCAACCCGGGGGTTGGCGTTATAAACATAAATATATAAGCAGTATATAGAAATATGGTTTCATCAGACGAAAAAAAAGGAAAAGAAGAACATGGAAATACCCTTACCTGCTTAAGGAGGGGGCCTGGAATGGTGGTGAGCTTGCTGGATTGCTGGGAGATCAAGGGTGAGAAAGAGGAGGAGGAGGAGGAGCCGTCCTGAGTTCATGAGGTGTGAGGGTTTAAGTACAGTCCAGGTGCAAGAACGGTGTCTCGGCCCATGGGTAGGCCGTCGTGGGAGAAGGACGATGGAACAGTGAGCTGGGAGGGGGAGTGTTCGGGGGTCAGTGGTGCAGTGCGAAGGGAGGGGCTTGGCGTCCTTGATGCAGGCCTATAGGTGCAGGACCCCGATGCTGGGAAGAAGACGACAGGGTGACATGGTAGGCTTGGCGCGAAAAGAAACGGATGGCGCCGATTAGTTCTTGGTGCGATCGAACGGATGGGGCGTGGAAGATGTGATGATCGTTTTAAAGGAATCTGAGGGTCGAGATCGAATCTCGGGAGAGATCGGGCGGCTACGGAGACGTGGGGGAGGTATCGCGTTTAAAAACGGGCTGGACGGCTGAGATCGACGCGGGAGTTGATCGGACGGCTCTGGTCGCGCGGAGTGCGTCCCACATCGAAACCGAAAGATTTGGAGGCTTGGTATAAATAACAAGCCATGCGGGAAGCGGTGCAATAGAACAAACACACACGCACACGGGGCCTTATACACGGGTCCCCCCCTGTGGGCCTTGGCCCAACCACACGCAGCGCGAGCCGCGACCTTATACACAGGCCCGCACGCGACCTGGGTAACCTATGCTCGGCCCACCCCGAGCCTCTAGCCTGGCTGACCCTCTGTACATGTACGCACACCTGGGGAGCCCGATGGTGGTACCTCGGGTCCCTATGGGGTCTCGGCCGTGGCCTGAGGTCTTGTCCCTTGAGGATGCCCTTGGCTGGCCAGGTCCCACTCAATTTTTTATAAAAATTTTAGTTTTATTATATACTTAGCTCAAAAATAGAGTGAAATATTTGTAGGAATTGAGTAAAAACAAATAGAAACTTATAATCTTAAAACCAATTTCTAGTTTAGATAAAATATTTTAACTCTTGATCTAAATTTTTTAAAAGATATACCTTTTGTACCATACTATTAAAATCATTAGTATTTTTAAAATACTCTACTATTTGTTTTATGAAATTCTTTTAAAGACCAAAAGTTTCCCACAAATTTCATAATTTATGAGATCAAAAGATAAAATTATTACCAATTCCCTCTAAACATATATATATATATATATATATATATATTTAAAAGGAAAATACCAAGTTTTCAACTACCTAGGTATTCATCGGGATTTTGTAAAAACGAGGAGATTTACTTCTAAGAATACTCTTTATTTTAAAATGAATGATCTTCTATGAAAGAATGTTTTTAATAATGAGGGAATAAAAATCAAGTTCTCTTTTAAAGTAAACTTTATTAGTGGAAACGCAACGGTCGTTTTAAAAATACAACAGATATATAAACATAACGGTCATGACTCAAAGAAATAATATAAATACAAGGGTGTGGGGTACTTCCTAAAATAGAACACTTGAACAGGAAGGATGGCTCTCCTCATACCATTGGCTTTGAGCATGTGTGCCGTGGCCCTGGCGATTATACTTTTCACACTGATAGACCCTGAAGATGACAACTATCCGATTGCCCGCGTTGTGGTTCTTTGTAGTCTTGTGGTGGCCGTGTTAGGTCTTGTGCATGGTACATTCAACTAGTTGGGTCTCGTTGTAAAGTAATGTTTTAATAAATGTCAGTTTACCTTATTCTCCAAGTTTTATTTCATTTCGAATTCCTTATTAGCAAAACAAATAAAACAAGAGGCATTATTAAAGGCATAACACTTCTTACATAAACCAGTTCATAAAACCTGGGGCGTCACAATATCCCCCCCTTTAGAAAATTGCGTCCTCACAATTTATTTCACGACACTACCAGGTTCAGAAACGTTCCTACCACCTCCACCAACGAATAGGGTCAATATGTGCATTTAGAGGGATCCCCGTAGCGATGCTCACTTCTTCCAGCTCCCTAATCCACACACACCTAAGACAGGAGGGCTAGCACTTATGTTCTGGGCTTTTTGGCCTCCAAAGGGAAGCTCGAACCGTAGAAAGTTCTGAAATGTCTTTGCAGACCAATGTACGAAGAACTTTCCGAATTATGTCTCAGTAGAGGATATCGAAGCCATAGATATGGTCAAACAGGCTGAAGTTGAGAAGTTGGAGCATATAAGCCGCATAAAGATTTCCCTCTAACGCAGCTTCCTGGAATTTCACTCTGGCCATGAAGTTTCGGCCTAGGGTGAAACAAAGAAAGAGCCCTTCGTGGTGACTTCCTCGTCGTTCACGCCCGGCTAGCTGTGTAGAGCCAATGCGGTAATAGATAGAGGAATTCCCCTGGGAGTTGCAGAGAATCTCCGGACCGTTTGTTATCTCAAACCATTTCTTGCACGTTCTTCGCAAATTTGCGAAGGGGTCATACTCGTCCTCACACGTTTTGATCACAATGATTTCCAAAATCTCGGTGGGAAGAGATAACAGGTGGGTTTGTCCTTCCATCTAAAAGTTTTAAGACAGGAGTTCCATTACTTGAAAATCATACAAGGACAAAAACAAAGTAAGGATAAGGAAAGGAGAAAGACAATATTTTAATAAACATACGTTCATTATTATTAGTGCTTGAGTTTCCCTTACTCATTGACTAAACGAACTCCACACAGAGAAGCAAAACTCCCTAACTCCTGGAACCAAACACAGGCCGAGCATTCATGGGAAAACTCATGAGGACATCTATGACGCCTTATGAGTCTAGCATGGGGGGCATGAAGTTGAGAGAAATCTTCATACACTTGTCGTCTGTAAGACAAACAGGTGGGCTCATCTTCTAACCTTCCGAAGTCCAAAAACTGACCCCAGAAGCCATAGTTTAAAATCTGACAAAGGTAGCCCGCTCGGAGGTCTCTGCCAGCAGCAGCTTCTTGAAAGGGGTTATCAAGCATAGTGCCAAAGTTCTCACCCGCCGTGAAAATCCAGAAAAGTCCCTCGTAGTACCTTCCTCGACGTACATAGGAGGGAAATTGGGTTATTATCATAAGGAGGTAATCTATTCCTACCCCTTGGTGTAGCTGAAGCACCCGTGGTGAATTGGATACATCGTAAAGGTATTTGCATGTCATGCGGATATGGGCATAGTTTAGAAAGTCCTCATGGCTAGCTAAAGACACAATGGTCTCTAGGGCCTCTGTGGGAAGAGATAAGAGATTTGTGCCTTCATTTTCCATCTGAAAATTAAGAAAACCCAGTTTTTAATAAAATTGAAATACATATACATATATATTTTTGTTTCAGTTTCTGGCTTTCTAGAGTTATCCAAACCGAACCTCTGATACCAACTGTAGAGACCCCAACCCCAGAAAACCATAGGAGTCGGTGCCTTCTGAACATGATGTGTTATCTTAAAATAAAATACACTTTGTTAACAACACATCATGTCCCATACAGAGGATCGTGTGCGGTTCGGGTTCTGGGAAACCGACAACTTCTGAAACAATTCATCTTTCAAAAGCTGACACCTGAAAATTTAAAATCAAAACGTAGGGTGAGCATTGAAATACTCAGTAAGGGGGTTTTAAAAAGTACTTAAAATACTGTATCATTTGAAAACATTCTTTTAAAAGGATTTGAACATTCACTAAGAAAGATTGTAACACACAAACCATAACAATGCTTAATCAAGGTTCTCAAGAAAACATGAAACGAATATGTCAATTCTTGAAGGAGTGATAATGGTTGTTATGAACAAGTACTACATGTGATTTACTTAAGCATAAATTTAAAAAGTTAAAAGTAATGCATGATCAGAGTTGTGCACAAGGAAACAACTAAATCTTCATATGCTGGTTACCATTCTATTAAGTGATAACACTAGTCCTGCTTCAAGCTTAAAGCTAGGAAAATATGAACTTTATAAAAACTTTAAAGGCATCAGTCTTGAAAGAACATTATCTTGGAAAGAACTTGTTACATAACTTGAATTATGTGGCATCAACAGTTAACTTAGACAATCATGAGCATATCACCAAGGTCCATCCCCAAGGTGTCATTAAAATTGTAATCTCTAGTGGTTACATCATTACCCACTGCAATGGGGCGCTATCAGGGCGCACCCTTAAAATTGTAATCTCTAGTGGTTACATCATTACCCAATGCAATGGGGAGCTATCAGGGAGCACCCTTAAAATTTTCCTTTGTTATCATGTGAGCCACATCGTTCATAATCTGTTTTATCAACTTGTATATTCAAGATGTCCCATACTACCTTGAATATCTCATTCATTTTTACTTTACCCATGGTGTCCCATACCACTTTGGGTAATATGATTCCTTAGTTCATTTAGGGATATGTCATTTGTATGTATTTTGTACAATAATAATAAGTGTAATGAGACACCATACCCCCTTTTTTTATTAAATGAAATGGTAGATGCTATTATCAAAATAGGTTGACAGCTAAACCAAGGCATACATAGTTCCATAAAACACTCCTTTTACAAAAGCTCGTTATTAAAGTATATAGAATGATAATAAATGATGATTCTTTCTTTTTCAATGGAAGATTAAATTCTTAAGGAAGCACTTACGATCAAATAAGATGGCTAATGCCCCTAAATATGGTAAAACATAGCCTGATTAATCTGCACATTCACCAAAATTGTAAAAAGAAGGAAAATGGGTTTTATACTAAATAAATAAGGCCAGTGAAAATTTCATGAGTGCTGAAAGACTCATAATTTATTCAGTTAAGGAACATAAACAGTAGGAGGGTTTAATATTTGGGAAGTTATAAATACAAAAATATGTAATCACTTGGTTTTTCTTAAAAAAACATATCATAATCATACCTAAGCTCGCAGCCTAGATTGCATCCAAAATCGCATTCAAGAACATGCATTCATCTCCTAATATCATAACTGCCTCATTTTGAAAAGGAGGGGGAATATTTATAAACATGTAGAAATATGTAGTCATATATGTATATAAGGTTCACAAAATGATATATGTTATGCATTGGTAATATGTATAACCCGAGAAATATATCAACATGTCAGAATATGCAGTGATACTTATATATATATATATAGTTCACATAGATGATTCATGTTAAGCTTTGGGTCCATATGCAACCAAAATTATAAAAACATGTAGGAAATGTGGTTATATATATATGTAAGGTTCACACAAATGATACACATTATGCATCGGTTACATATGCAACCTCAGCCTCCATGTATCATCCAGTATATCCTCCACATAACCTTAGAAATAAAATCGAAGGGGGTTTGGGCTCTATATCTTTTATTCATATTTTTTTTGAAATATATCAACCCGTATATACACACATATAAAAAGTTTGCTTCGGGTTTATATCTATATATATATATTTTTTTTGTGAAACAGGAGATGTCAACATGAGAAAATATATATATACATCCTTTGTAACACGGTGGAAAATGCCATTTACAGTATTTCAACCCGGGGGTTGGCGTTATAAACATAAATATATAAGAAGTATATAGAAATATGGTTTCATCAGACGAAAAAAAAGGAAAAGAAGAACATGGAAATACCCTTACCTGCTTAAGGAGGGGGCCTGGAATGGTGGTGAGCTTGCTGGATTGCTGGAAGATCAAGGGTGAGAAAGAGGAGGAGGAGGAGGAGTCGTCCTGAGTTCATGAGGTGTGAGTGTTTAAGTACAGCCCCGGTGCAAGAAGGGTGTCTCGGCCCATGGGTCGGCCGTCGTGGGAGAAGGACGAGGGCATAGTGAGCTAGGATGGGGAGTGTTCGGGGGTCAGCGGTGTAGTGTGAAGGGAGGCGCCTGGCGTCCTTGATGCAGGCCTATAGGTGCAGGACCCCGATGCTGGGAAGAAGACGACGGGGCGACGTGGTAGGCTTGGTGAAAAAAGAAACGGACGACGCCGATTAGTTCTTGGTGCGATCGAACGGCTGGGGCGTGGAAGATGTGATGATCGTTTTAATGGAATCTGAGGGTCGAGATCGAATCTCGGGAGAGATCGGGCGGCTACGGAGACATGGGGGAGGTATCGCCTTTAAAAATGGGCTGGACGACTGAGATCGATGCGGGAGTTGATCGGACGGCTCTGGTCGCGCGGAGAGCATCCCACATCGAAACCGAAAGATTTGGAGGCTTGGTATAAATAACAAGCCATGCAGGAAGCGGTGCAATAGAAAAAAAACACACGCACACGGGGCCTTATACACGGGTCCCCCCCCCCCCCCCCCCCCCCGCGGGCCTTGGCCAAACCACACGCAGCGCGAGCCGTGGCCTTATACACGGGCCCGCACGCGACCTGGGTAACCTATGATCGGCCCACCCTGAGCCTCTAGCCTGGCTGACCCTCTGTACGCGCATGCACACCTGGGGAGCCCGATGGCGGTACCTTGGGTCCCTATGGGGTCTTGGCCGTGGCCTGAGGGCTTGTCCCTTGAGGATGCCCATGGCTGGCCGGGTCCCACTCAATTTTTTATAAAAATTTTAGTTTTATTATATACTTAGCTCAAAAATAGAGTGAAATATTAGTAGGAATTGAGTAAAAACAAATAGAAACTTATAATCTTAAAACCAATTTCTAGTTTAGATAAAATATTTTAACTCTTGATCTAAATTTTTTAAAAGATATACCTTTTGTACCATACTATTAAAATCATTAGTATTTTTAAAATACTCTACTATTTGTTTTATGAAATTCTTTTAAAGACCAAAATTTTCCCACAAATTTCATAATTTATGAGATCAAAAGATAAAATTATTACCAATTCCCTCTAAACATATATATATATATATATATTTTAAAAGGAAAATACCAAGTTTTCAACTACCTAGGTATTCATCGGGATTTTGTAAAAACGGGGAGATTTACTTCTAAGAATACTCTTTATTTTAAAACGAAGGATCTTCTATGAAAGAATGTTTTTAAGAATGAGGGATTAAAAATCGAGTTCTCTTTTAAAGTAAACTTTATTAGTGGAAACGCAACGGTCGTTTTAAAATTCCAACGGATATATAAACATAACGGTCATAACTCAAAGAACTAATATAAATACAGGGGTGTGGGGTACTTCCTAAAACAGAACACTTGAATAGGAAGGATAGATCTCCTCATACAATTGGCGTTGAGCATGTGTGCCATGGCCCTGGCGATTATACTTTTCACGCTGATGGACCCTGAAGATGACGACTATCCGATTGCTCGCGTTGTGGTTCTTTGTAGTCTTGCGGTGGCCGTGTTAGGTCTTGTGCATGGTACATTCAACTAGTTGGGTCTCGTTGTAAAGTAATGTTTTAATAAATGTCAGTTTACCTTATTCTCCAAGTTTTATTTCATTTCTAATTCCTTATTAGCAAAACAAATAAAACAAGAGGCATTATTAAAGGCATAACACTTCTTACATAAACCAGTTCATAAAACCTGGGGCGTCACAACGAACATGAAAACATAATTCAAACTTATTTATTAAGGCCCATATATATAATTAGTTTACTTTCCATTCCCCATTTAACATTTTATAATCAAATTGAAAGCACTTACCTTAGGTGGATCAAGTGGTGAGTATACATGGTAAATTCCATTATACAATTTTCATTAATAATAGGCCATTTATTATGGAAAGGATAACCATTAGAATGGTCATGAAAAGGCACACCTGAATGGTGGCCCAAACATGACGAAACACTAAAAACCCAAATATGGCATAACCTTCGACATGAGGTGGATTGAGTTGTGGGTGTAACCACTAAAAACTAATCACATATTTTGAAAGAGAATAACCATATGGTTCTAAAAATTATAGTCATTCCATATAAACTTAAAAAATTGATTTCAACTAAATCAGTGGGCCCCACACGAGCTTTCCAAAATCAATGAACTTTAGGGATGAGTTATAGACCACCAACCTTAGGGTTGTACGATCCTTCTCCTCTAGTATTGATCCTTAATTCTCCTTGTATTATAGTATATCTATGGAAAGGTGATAAACCTTCACATGAAGATATCTAGGTCGATAGATAAAGAGAATAAGAATGGCTAAACATGACTTGAGTACTTACCGTTGCACATCCAACCTGATGAATGAATGTTTGATCGGTTTTTGGACAAATAATATCTCTTGATTACAGGTTTAGAACTTCAAAAATCAACAAATTGAGAGAGAAATTGGTCAATCCCACATAAAATAAAATTAGGGGGGGATTGGGTGGATTAATAAGATCATTAAGGGAAAAATGGAAATTTACTTAGAAAATTTGCTTGCGCACGATTTTTCTGCATGATTTTTCTAACCTTGTGCAAACCATACGGGACAAAATTTCTTGAATGGTTTGGTCTCCATGGTTGTCAAACCATCTGCAAACTATGTACGAGTTCCTAGGGGAAAACGGACACGAACATGGTTAGGCCGTATGGCCATGAACCAAACATGCGAGGTGGATCAGTCTGAAAAAATACCATCCATACAGTGTACAATAAACCGTGCACAAAGTTTGTTTTCTCCAAAAATATGGGTACAAGGATCCTACAAAAATACTGAAGATGACCCACACAACTGCCATCTTGACACTCCATAGAGTCTCTATCACATTGGGGATTCTTATGCACTGATCTTACTCATTGATGACTGACCACAGATCTATCAAAATAGATACTCTAGTTGCCACTACCCAGATGAAAATCCTTAGGGGAATGTTTACTATCACCAGATGAACTAATGGCCTACTGTGACACTAATCCATTAAACCAAGTACTCATGACTTCCTTCAGGTTATGATTAGTTATAAGGGAATAATCGACTATTACATAAAATGTAGGAAGGTAAAATACATTCACCTGAGTTAGGATGGCTTACTAGATCCCATCCTCAAAAAGTATAACAAACGAGATCTCATCACCAGCTAAAAGTAGTGAAAAGTGCTATAAATCAATGAAACATGCTGAATAATCCATAACTGACATAGAACCCTGCTCCAAAAGCATGAAATCTCTAGCTATATCAGATCTTATTGCATGAGGAAAGAACATATCATAGAAGGAAGTCTAAAAGTTAACCCATAACATGCCTTGATGATGATCGGCCTAGGTAACCACATCCCACCAATGCTTGGATGAATTCCAAAGAATGTATGTAGAAATCTTGACTCTACACTCTAAAGGCATTTCCAGGTGATCAAATTTAGATAGAATAACCTCTAGCTAAGACTCAGTAGCCTGAGAACCACCATCCCCTAAAAATGTATGAGGATGATACAATTAGAACTCGTGGGTCAGATCATTCATCGTAAGTGCAACCCAGGTAGCACCATCCATAAACTACATGAGACCTAGGAAACAATCATAGACTTGAGCATCAATGCTCAGATCATGTACTATAGGAAATTTCTCTCGTGGAACTCTTGGAAGTAAGACTAGTGGCTCATGGCCCACCCTATTTGGAGCATGGTTGTCACCACCCTCTTAGAGAATGACATGAGGACATTGTGGTAGCATTGGTATAAAAATTCCAAGCACAAAAATTAGAAAATGTTTATGACTGTAGGATAACATCACTAGTGGAAACTGAACATAAGAAAACTCACAACCCAAGGCATACCACCCAAACTACCTGCTTAGATGGCTAGGAATCAGTAAGTTCTCAAGTATAAGTTTAATATCATTTTGTAGTTAATTTTCTGGTTCACCCCTTTCCCTTTTATAACACAAGAAATGGAGGGTTAAGGATGTGAAAAAAATTCATTTTAGATTTCAGGATTCACTTTATAATGGATATCCATTTCTGATGAATCAGTGTCCAAAAACCTATCACCAAAAACGAAACCCACTTACTTTATAAAATAATTGAGTGACTTGATAAATTATGCATCCCAACCCATGAGGGCCCATACACATCCTAAATTGAGAGAGGAAATCACTACATCACAACAAAAGTAATACATATACAAGAAACTATCACAACATCATTCAATAATCATAATCATATCAAGAAATGAAATGTAGTGAAATGCACCAATAAGGATTGGAAATATGCGTGACATGTGAATTCTAGATGCCTATAATGATGCATATAGAAATGATCCTTGCCATCATATCATCCGGCTATGGATGAAGTAAATTTTCAAAATATTAATAAAAAAACACCACATAACATTTGCATCACCCAATGGTGAAATAATATCAACTATAATAGGAAAAATAGAACAACAATTTCATTTTGGGTAACTTGGCTTCTTCGCTGAACAGGGGTTCATTACGCCCAATCACGACTTATAATCAAGTACCAAGCATTCATATTCTCTAATATATTGTCTCCAAATAGTAATGAAAGAAAATTAACATCCACTAATACCACTTGGTGATAGCCCAGACTTGGATGCCACTTAGTGGGTGCCCTGAGCCCGATGAGCCACACAACCTCAAGCCCATCTTCCCAAACACCAGAGGCTGAAGACTAGCAGTGGGGACCTAGGGTGTGTCTGTGGGAGGACTATGCCCTCATTAGAAAAGTGTAGTATAATGGAAGGAATATAATGAATAGTAAATATCAGAATCAATATTAATGATATAAATTAATAGTGGAAGAAAAAAATCTAATAGATAAATGAGAATAACAATAACTGTATCAACTAAAACAATGATGTTGTAATGTCATATCACTAGAAAACTGAAAAACATTGATACAAGACATCAGGAATAACATGTTGAATAAAGTAGAAGAAAACAACGACTACTCCAAGTATCCTAAGATCCTACACGGTCATCTGCTATCAAGATCCATCCTATCAGCACCTAATCAAGTGTTGGTAGTTGTTTTCTTCTTTTTGTCAATGCCTACAACCATGTAATCTACTCTGTGTACCAAACAGTTCCCATAGATGGTGTGAGATAAATCTCACTGGGCCACCACCAATGGTGTATATAACATCCGACCTATGAAATAGAATATAGCAGTGTGCAAGCAGGCATATATAATTAAAGAATGCAGTACTATATGACTAAATACCCAAGTACCTGATTTATATCTTGGATGGTGTCTGAACATGTAACTTATTCATTTTAATAAGCAATTACCATTTAATGTTAATAGGTCACATAAGGCATACCCAACACAGACATCACCTCATGATAGTATCAGTAGCGAAGGTCCCAAGACATAACAAGGAAACCTGACCCGATATCCGGTGAGGGCATTCTAGGATAATAACCAAGGTAATATAAATATCATAGAATGCTAACTCAATAGTATCTGAGTTTAGCTATGGGTTAAGAGTGTAATAAAAGAGCGTAATCCGAGGAATTCCATAAAAAAGTGCATACCGATTCCAAGGTGATCGACTAAGTTAAAATAGGGCTAAGAAAAGACAGGGCACTATGGGCTTTCACCATAGCACCTAAAAGTGAATGTTGGATCCAAGGAGTGTATCCGAGGTATCCTGTAATAATGTAAAGGACCCTAAGGTAGTATTCTGGGCATCTAAGTAATAGATAAGAACTCGAGTCTAGGCAGGTATCAACCAAAGAAAACCCCATCCTTGAATTAGAATGGGGTTCCGAAGACCCAAGGTATTATCCTCTCAGAATCGAAGGTGATATCGAGTTAGTCCATCCCTATTTGATATTGTAATCATGTAGTAATTCATTTGATTTATGTGTTTCCTTCCATTAGTGTGGATTGGTCAAGTAGAGTTGTAACCCTTTATTTATTGGTCCATGCCTTCTCTTTTATTAGTGTGGATAGGCCAATTAGCATTATAACCATTTAATCAAGTCTTAATTAACTATTAAGGCATATCAATTGGATAGTTTCACTCCACTAGCTTCCATTAACATGGAAATGGGTGATAAGGACATGAATCCTTAATTAAAACTCATTTTTAAGGCCAAGATATATACTTAGTATACTTTCCATTCCATATTTCACATATAATAATCAATTTGAATGAAATTTCCTTAGGCAGGTCAAGTGGTGAGCATACATGGTACATTCCATTATGAAATTCTCATTAATAACAAGACATTTATTATGGAAAGGATCACCTTTAAAAAGGTAAATCAAAGGCACATCTGAACAGTGGCCCAATTGTGCCAAAACACTAGAAACCTAGATATGGAATAACCTTCAACATGAGGTGGTTTGAGTTGTGGGTGTAACAACTAACTGGTCACATATTTGGAAAGAGCATAACCATATGGGTTTAACAAATATAATCGTGGCATATAAACTTAATAAATGACATCCAACAAAATCAGTGGGCCCCAGAAGAACATTCCAAAATCAACAAACATTAGAGACGAGTTATAGGCCCCCCACCTTATGGTTGAACGATAATTCTCCTACAGTATGGACCCTTGATTTTCCTCAGATCAGAGTAAATCTAAAAAATGGTGAAAATTCTCACGTGATGATATCTAGTTAGAAAGTTAAAGAGTAGAAGAATAGATAAAGTGGACTCATGTACTTACCATTTCACATCTAATATGAAGAATGAAAGCTCGATCGGTTTCCAGAATAAGGAGATCTCTTTATTCTAAGTTTAGATCTTGAAAGAGTCCCAAATTGAGAGAGAAAAAAATAAATCCAACATAAACTCGTATTAGGGAGGAAAAGGTGGATTAATTTTCTCATTAAAAGAAAAAATTTAAATTTACCCAAAAAATTAGCCTACGTACTGTTTGTCTGCATAGTTTGTCAAACTGTGCAGAAACCATGCGGGATGGTTATGCCCAAACAGTTTGATCAGTACAGTTTTTCAGACCATGCGTAACCCATGCACGAGTACCTAGGGAAAAGGGGCACTCTCATAGTTAGGCTGCACATCCATGCACCAACCATGTGAGGTGACTCTATCCGAAAAAACAAAATCTGTATGTTTTACACTAAACTGTCCACATAGTTTGTTTTCTAAAAAAGATGTGTTCCAGGCTCTGAACAAGCCTCGAACAAGATTATAAGATTTTCTAACTAAGTAGGCATACATATTAGGTCCAAAGTAAAGAGCTAGACCAAATATTAAAGGACCAATACCTAAGTAAAAAACTGGGTTCTTAATGTTTGATTATAAATTTATATTACTCTCCTGTTAACAATTTCCTGTTAAGGTTACAATTCATGTAATATTTTCTTTATTTTTCTATTGTGACTTAATTTTTATATCATTTGTCCTTATATTAATATCATGATTTTCAGAATTTAAAACATTATAAAAATATCTTGTGTACTCTGTATATGTTTACTATAATAATATATAGAATATAGAAGTATGAAATGGAATACACCTTTCATGGATACAGTAGGATGTACGTACACATGAATGTTGTTTTTGTTTTATTGTTGTATTGATAGAAATAATGAAAATGAGATATATGTATATATTAATATATTATAATAAAATTAAATTATAATTATTATTTCATATATATATATATATATCATACAATTTCACTAAAAATATCCATAATACATTCTATGTAGTGTGTGAATGAATCATGTCTCTTTGATGGGTGATGTAGTTCACACATCGTGAAAAGAAATTATTATATTCACACTAAACAAATTTTTTTAAAGATATATGTCTTAAAAAATTATATAAAATTAAAGACAAAACAAATATAATATATAACATATATAATCAAATTTTCCATCATAATATCTACCATGATATTCAGAAAAATACAAAAGAACAATCATCATTTTGTGACGTAGTAGTTTGTATCACATGTAAACAGTATGTTCATTACCCATTAGATTGAAGTGTGTGTAATTGTAGGTAAAACCCTTATTAAAAAAACATATTAGTATATTTAGGATACTGGTGTTGTTATATAATCATGAAAAGGGGTAGAGAAATAAAATAAAAAAAAGGAGCTTAATGAAAGATGTTACCTCTTATTCGGGTAACTCCTTTTGGTTTTCACCAAAGGGATTCTATGGATGGATTTTGTCCCAAAAGTAGGCTTAAAGGAGGAATTTTGGGATGTCAACAAGTGAAATAAGATGATATTTGATGAACATAAGTGTCTTGAGATGTGTGTGGAAGTGGTAGGAGAGGATTCCTTTTTTATAATGGAGGAGGAGTGACAGTCTTGTAATATTTTCAAAAAAGGAAAACCCCACCCACATTTTTTGTAATGCCCTGACCCCAAAAGCCCAGAGATAGTGATTTATTAAATTAAATTGGAATGACTACAAGAAATAAAATCATGATGGACCAATTAATTTAGCAGTCTTGTAGAACAAGACACATACATGAAACTCATTTTACATTGGGAAAAGAAAACAGAGAATAATACATAATAAAAGATAATGAACTACATCCTTGAAATATCAATAATTGATATCTTCATCATAACATAAGGAAGGAAAAAAATTAATGGGGTGATCTCAAATACTTATTAATGATTACAGACCGTGGAAGCCTGAATCATTAATAAGTTAATCATAAAAAATTTCACACCGTCATTATGGCATGGCGAATAATTTAAAAACACACACCATCAATAATCTGAAAATGCATCCATAGATTCTTTTATTGTGAAAACATCATGGAATGAAAAAAATGAAAAAATGAATAAAGAATAAATAAAATTATTATTATTTGGAATCAATTTATCTAGCACATGGACCATCATACCTTTGTGACAATTTATGTATATGGGTACAAACCCGTCTGATTGTGTTTTGGAAACAAAATCAAATGGTTTGTCTCCAACTATTTTGTCTCATAAGACCTGTCGATGCATCGAGGCACTATAGTGGGCCCATAAAGTCACTTTAAATATAATAATTCTTTATAAAAAGATTTAATACAATAAGGGTATGTATTATTTATATTCATATTGAGTAGATGATATATATTCATCAACAATTCCCCAGTTAAAATAGCATTCAAAATAAACACCATATGTAAAATGGTATATGAATAAGAAAATGACCATATCAATGATAAAAGAATATTAATATTTAATAGAAATGTAATTTAAAATGAAAAATGATCTCAAAGGGGTAGTAGATACACCACATAAAAATTATTTGGTACTTAATACCAAGTAAGTCTCAAAGAAATGGAAATTGAGACAATGTCCCTTGCCACATTGTAATAAATTGAATCGTATGAACAAAAATTAATAATCATCAAATTAATCATTTAATATAATGAATATAAAGATAATAATGATATTATATATATTTATAATATTAGTACACATACAACATATAAAATAAATAAGTGGTGAATAATGGAAATCTCACAGAAATAATGGTGAGATGAGAAACCCCTTACCTTATTCTTGGATGTGTTCTTTTTTTGATCTCAATGTCCTGGATAATAAAATTAAATTCAATAATTAATTAACTAAAAACCAATTATACATGTATTTTATTTATTATAATTTAATTATGTTCATTTATTGACTTTCTAATTAGTTATACGATACAATTTTATTACTCAATATTGTTCGTTTCCTTGGTTTTCACGAACAATTTACTTGTATACATGTAATAAAGATCATGTAAAATGGATATAATTCACTAGAATTGAAATTAAATGACATTAATTATCACAAATAATTTTAAATTTTTATACATATCTTTTGGATATTTGGTATGAGGATTCATCTGTAGATAAGATCTTTAGTGATAATCGTTTAGCTTAATTTTATCGGTTTTTGATCTCAATGAACTTGTTTTGTTCCAATATTTAATATCATGTATATAAAATGGTTCTAGAACCATAAATAACAGATAATTTACTTATAATCTTGTTCAAATATAAAAATGTTTTCATGAGCAGTCATTAAAGAAAAATTAAAGAAAAAAATTTCATCGTCTACAATGGTTGTAAATCGGCACCACTTGGACTTTGATTTCATTTTTAAAATAAGAGAAAGAGAGAGAGAGAGAGAGTAAAGAGATTGATGATGTATCTTATATTAACATGATATAATTATATTATATAGATGATAATAGAGTTATCATGATCATTTAGACCGAGTAGGCTGGGAGAGATTAATAAATAATGAAAGAACATGAAAGAAAATAAAATGAAAAGGAAGAGGATTTTACCTCTTGAATACTTCCCCTTGGAAATCTCCATAAGGGGATTGATTTTGATATTTTGGAAAGACCAAGGGATTATGAACGTGGGGTATGATATATAGAATATGATTTGGGGTGATATTTGACAATCATCAAGGCTTAGAGGAGTGAGGAGAAGAGGGCAGTGGAGGTGGTTTTTATAGTGAAGGAGAGGTGTAATTTCTTATTATTTTATTCATTATTTTATTCATTATTTTGTTATTATGGTCATGAAAAGAAATAGTATTGATTCTTATGATCCAAAATAGAAATCATTGCATGTTTATTTTAACTAATTGTTCTTACATCATCCATTCATATCCTATGACTCAAAAAATCATGTAGTTAGAATTTATCAAAAATTATCATATTTTACTATTCACAAAAATTCATGTATTTTTGAAAAAGCCCAAAAATTCACCCTAAATTTTTTTTAAACTTGTGGAATTCAAAAATGAAAACCATTTTATGAAAATAATTTTCTAAATATGAAAAATTTTATATTCAATTAAAAAACTGTTTACTAAAAGAATAATGTTTGTAGAATTATAACTGAAATTATAATACATAGGATAACTAACTAAGTTCTCATTAAATTATCCCAAAATCACAGGACAAAAGAATAATTATTTATGAATACATTTTATGAAAATAAATTATATTTTAAATTAAGTTATTAATGTAATTAATTATTTATTTCTTAAAAAAATAGCACCACTTAATTATTAATTTTTAAAATATCCACTCTTATTTATAAGGTGCCAAAATTTTATTAATACTTACATGGGTGAGATTAGAATTTCTAAGGGTACATTAATATTGATAACGGTCAAGTTACTATTCATAAGGGTACATTACTATTCATAAGGGTACATTACTATTCTTAAGGTTATGTAACTATTCACAAAAAATTAAATTGATTCTGTCAGACTATAAATATCATCATGAAGGTAACTGTGTATTTCTATTTTTTGAAATTAAAATCATATAAGTAGAAAAATTATGTTTACTGGCTAGGTTATAACTATCTCCTATTATATAGTGTGGTTTCATAGAGACTCAGTGATGCATTCATTATATACTATCTAATGAATTACTTAATAAGAAAATTCCATACAATATTCAGGTGTTATATTCTTCCCTCATTCAGAAATTTCACCCTCACAATTTTTCATGTATATTGATCTTTAAAAATATGTTGGTGGTTCTTCTTCATAACAACCTCTAGTTCCAATATTTTTCCTCCATTTTATGGGTCCACCAAAAAACTTTTTCCTGTCGAGTTGTCTGATTTCTCAATTCTATCTCCATAGTGTCAAGAATATCGATAGGCTCTTCACAATAAGATAAATCAGGTTATAGTTATATTTACTCATAGGTGGTTACATGTGTTGGGTCTAGAATATAATTCTTTAGAAGTTACATGTGGAAAACATCATGAACTTTGGAGATACTTGGTGGCCTCACTAAACTATAAGCTACAACTACAATTCTTCCCATAATTTCAAATGGTCCAATTACTTGGGGCTCAGTTTCCATTTCTTTGTGAACCTTAAGACACCCTTCCATAGAGATACTTTTAGAATGACATGATCTCCTGCTAGAAATTCCTAATCATTTCATAGGTTATCAGCATAACTATTTTTACTTATTTGGGATTCTTTAATATGGGCAAGAATTTGTTTTACCTTTGATGTGGTCTTTTTGATGAGTTCTAGGACAATAAGTTTCCTCTCACCAACTTCACCCTAAAAAGTTGTAGTTTGACACCTCATTCCATATAATGATTGAAAAGACATCAGTTTAATACTAGAATGGAAACTATTGTTATAATAAAACACCACCGAAGGTAAGTACTGATCCCACATACCTTGAAAGTCAAGTGAGCATGATCTCAACATTATTCCAGTGTTGGAATAATCCTTTTAAACTATCTGTCAGTTTGGGGGTGATAAGATATACTCATATGCAGCTCTGAATCCAAAGTATTCTTAGGGATTTTCTAGAATTTTGATGTAAACCTAGAATCTCGATTGGACACAATCCATAAAGGTGCATAGTGAAGTCTTACAAGGTGATTTCTTCAATTCTTGGTTTAGAGGCACATACAATCATGGAAAAGATAGGAAGGCCAAGACGCTTTTTCTAGTGGATGGTTGCTGAATTTTATGGCCGGCTAGGAATGTGATGTGCCATAATCAAAGTAGGGTTTCCTAGGTTAGTATTTTATTCAAAATGAAGAACTCTATCATGGATTTTCTCCAGCTCTGTCTAGACACCAAATCAGCGCCATCTATGAACCTACCATTTCCACACCTTGCATGCAGCCAGCTGGAGGGGGTACCAATGCAGGGGTCTTGAGTTCAGTGGTAGGTGCCAAGGCAGGGTTTAAAACAGAATTATTATGGCTCTATTCTCATTGGGTCAATTCAAGGGGGTGGGGTCATGCGGGATATGTTTGTCTCAGTGGTTGATGGGTTTTCAACGGTGTATGGAGATGGTCATGCTCTTCAAGCGGAGGCTAGGGCAATGGCTTCTGGTTTGGAGATCTGCAATCAGCACAATATTAATCTAAGCATAGTGGAATCTGACTCTTTGGTTTTGTTCAATGCTCTGACAGGAAAAGGCAATATTCCTTGGAATATTGCTTATATTATCCAGAGATGCAGAGCAATTATGGGTAGGCATATGGAGGTTTCTCATACTTGGAGGGAGGGGAATATGGTAGCAGATTTTCTGGCTTCTATGGCTCCATCAAATCAAGATATGTCTTCTTGATTTTCCTTGGGGTATTTTCCGAAAGAGGGGATGAGGTTTGTAGTTAATGATTCTCTTGGTTTGCATTATTTTTGCCCTCCATGAGGTTTATTTCTTAGTGTTTTTTGTAAGGGCCCTTTTAGAAATCTATAAAAATGCAACCTTTTAGTCAAGTAGAAAATATTCTCTTATTTTAATGAAATGTGCCTATTTTGTAAGACAATAAAAAATTACCCATATATCATCATTCATTCTAGGTGTCCTCGGTAGTCCTATGAAAACATCCATAAAAATTTCATTCAAATTATTCAATGGAATAGTTATAGGTTGCATGAACCCTCTAGGCTGTTTTCTCTCAGCCTTCACTTGTTTGGAAATTCAGAACCTTGACACATAGTAAGAAATTTCATGTTTCATGTTATCCCACCAAAAATGTTCCTTATGATATCTTTACATCTTAGTGCCACCAGGGTGTATAGAGAAATTGGAGCTATGAGCATCATCTAATAGATCCATTTTATTGTCAAGTACTGATGGAACACATAACCTCTTTCCAAATTTCATTACTCCATACTCACACACAAAGTCTTCCAATCTTCCATACATAATGGATTTAATCTTATTTTGTATATTATCATCATCAGATTGAAACCATTTTATCTGCTCCAGTAATGATGGTTTAGAAATCATTTAAAAATGAATGATGATTTCCCTTTCTTTAATAATTACCATATCCATATTTACTAGATTCCTGAACATATGATCTTGCTCAATACTCATTTGGGTCATAGGTACATGATATTTCCTTCTTAATTCATCTTCCACCATATTTTCTTTTCCTAGATTGTAGTGTATTGAAAAATCATAATCATTGAGTAACTTGAGACATCTCTTTTTCTCATGTTAAGTTATTTCTATGTGAAAAAGTATTTTAAACTCTTGTGGTCCATATATTTCTCACATATTTCACTATATAGATAGTGTCAATATATTTTTTGAAAAAATATTATGGATGATAACTCAAGATCATGAGATAGATAATTTACCTCACGAGTCTTTAACTTCCTTGATGCATACGTAATAAATTTATCATTTTTCATAAGGGCACAACCCCATCCATTCTTTTATGCATCAATTTATATTACAAACCCATCATTTATATATGGAAGAGTCAAAATTAGAGCACTGAACTATCTTATTTTAAATTCTTCATTGAATTATGTACATTTTTTTGTCCATATGAACATAACCCCTTTACATGTGAGCTTTGTTAGCAGTTTTTCCAATCAGAAAAAATTGTGAAAAAATGTTGGTAGAAACCTACTAAGATAATAAGACTTTGTACCTCATCTATGTCCATTGGTGTAGGCCATTCATGGATTTACTTTGTCTTCACATGACCCATTTATATTCCATCTTTATAGAAAATATTACCATGAAAATAAATAGTTTGAAGCAAAAATTCACATTTACTAACCATCCTATATAACCCTTTTCTTATTTGAGTCTCTAGGACAATTTGTAAGTGGTTCTCATGGTACTCAAACCTTTTGGAATATATCAAGATTTCATCAATAAGTACCACATAAAAATCATCATGATATTTCTTAAAATCTATATTCATTAGATCCCTGAAAATGGAGGGTTAATTAGTAAGTCCAAATAGAATTACTGTAAACTCATAATCCCCATATCTGGTTTGAAATGATGACTTTGAAATATCTTCATTTCTCACATGCAATTAATGATATCTAGATCCAAGATCCATCTTAAAAAATATTGATCTCTGTAAAGTTTATCAAATAGATATTTAATGCTAGGTAGAGTATACTTGTTATTTATTGTAAAAGCATTGATTTCTCTATAATCAATACATAGCCTCAGGGATGTATCATTCTACTTAATAAAAATAACAGAGGCTCTGCATGGAGAAACACTAGGTTGAAGAAATCCCTTTTCAATCAATTCATCTAGTTGTTTATATAACTTCAATAATTCCATAATGGAAATTATATAGGGATTCTTCGATATAGGTCTTTAACTAAGAATTAAATCAATAGAGAAATCAACTTCTTGCTACGGAGGATGTCCTAGTAAATCCTCTAGGAATACAAAAAATGTATTATAGAACAGTAGGTACATATTCAATTTTAACATCAACATATGATGTTTTATCTTCTTCCACAAGAATATCATTTAGAAGATATAATGAAGGTGGATCTGGATATTATCTTGATGATGATGTTTTTGCAATAAAGATAAGGTATTCTACATCATTACAATTTTTTTAACTTCTTTCTTCTTGTAATATATTTTCACCCCATAATTTGAATGCTAATTAATACCAATAATTATTTCAAAGTAAATAATTAGTATGATGATAAGGTCATCAACTAATGTATTTTCATGTGTCACAAATGGGGATAACTAACACATCTTTGTTGCAATGATACTTTCCTTAGAAGTTTAGACTAAAAAATAATTTGTTAAATAAAATTAGAAATGTGTAATTTTCATGGAATATTGGAAAGATATAAAGGAATGCGATGATCGAGAATCAAACAAGGCATTGGATAAATTTAAGGAAATGATTGAAGTACCTTCTACTACTTTATTAGGAACTTCACCTCTATAGGTTTTACCATATAAGCATGGACATCTCTCCTTGGAATCTTCTATGGTAGATTCCCATGACAACTAAGAAATTTATTTTCATAGTGTCCCTTCTATCTATAATAGTAGCATTGAATGTCATTGACTTGTTTCTTCCCCTTGTATTCATTACATCAGTGACCATTTTCTCCACACTTATAAGAAACTACCATGCCTTTCAAATATTTTCTAGGATGATTCTTTCCACCGTTCTCACATAATTGTAATTTCTTAATTCCCTTATTCTTATTTGGTGCTTAACTATTACCATAGTTATTAGAATACCTCTTCTAATCTTGGTTTCCCTTGAAAAAATTTGTTCTAATAATCCCCTTCTTTGTTTTGATGGAACTTAATAAAATTTCATCATTTGAGGAAAATGTTTGAGAAGTATGTTTCCTTCAAAGACTTGGATTTAGACCTTAAAGTAAATGATTGAACCTTTCTTCTGAGTGATGTACGTAATCTATGGCATAACTAGAAATAATTTTGAAGTTAGACGCATAATCCACAATAATCTCTTCTTCCCTTTTCATTAAGCTAAATAATTTCCTCTTCATTTGAGTCTGTTTCTTATGATGGAAGTATTTATAGACGAATATTCACGTAAATTTTCTATAATTTATGTATTATCTTTCATCTTCCTCTGTAGTATTTTGGATCAATGACCACTATTGATCAATATCTCCCTTGTGACAATATAATATTAGAAATAATTGTTCACATTCATTACATCTAAATGCCAGAATATATTTTCATGGGACTTGATCCATGATTTAGAAACCACTAGACTAGTAGTCCCACTAAAATATGAGGGATTCCATTACATGAAACGATCCCAAACAAGTGTAGCATGGTTATTGATCAGAGTATAAGTATGTTGTCCTAATATGGTCATTATCTTCTCAGATCCAACACTAACTGTGTTAACATTATCAGTGGATAAATCAATACATTGTTCATATGTATTGAATCCATTTCTTCCATTAGGTTCCATCACTAACCAATCACATAAAATAAATTATGTTATAAATCATAATTCATAATTTCGAACTAGCAGAACATAAATTGAAAATTTATGCATAGATAATCTAATAATCATTAACATGGTTTTTATTTACTTTTAAATCCTTCAGAATGTCTTATAAATAAAATTTCAAATATCATAAGAATATCCCTAGAGAGAGTTAAACTAGGTGCATAGTAAGGCCCATTGTTGTGAACTAGGTTACCCTAGGTCAGACTCGGAACACCTTGTCGGAGTTGTTACTCCTACGTATATATATGCCAAAACCATGTATACTTTTAGTATTTATAGAGTGACATATATTCTAATAATAACCACATAATCTCTATCTTACCCAAATTATAAGATTCTATTCCATGCTTATCCCCAATGTCTATCTTATGGATATGTTCCCTAAAATATGACTTCTAAATCCAGTTCTCAAGGTTTCTACTAAAATTGATCTACTACCAACTATAACACCCCAACCCGAAATCCCAGAGCCGGTGTATTATTCAATTACATTGGCATGATTACAAGAAATAAAATACTGAAGGGACAACAAATTTAGTAGTATTATAGAACTAGATATATACATGGAACTCATTTTACGTTGGGAAAAAATATAAAACAATACCTAACAAAAGCAAATAAATTGTATCATCGAAAAATAAATAATTGATCTCATCATCACAACCTGGGGAAGTGAAAAAATGAAAGGGGTGAGCTCAAATAATTAGTAAGTATTAAATATAGGAGAAGCATGAATCAATAATTAGTCAATAATAAATAGTTTTACACAATCAATATAGAATGGTGAATAATAGAAAAACTCATGCCACCAATAAACTGAAAATGCATCAATAGATTTTTCCATAGTAAAAAAATCCTGGAAGAAAAAAAAAATACTAAATAAGGAGAATGATCACTATTTGGAAATCATGTATCTAGAACATGAACCATCATATTGTTAAGACAATTTAAGTATATGGGTAGAAACTCGTCTGACTATGTTTTGGAAATAAACTCAAAGGGTTTTTCACTAACAGTTTTTCCTTGTGAGACCTATCGATGCATCCGAGGGATATTGACGGACTTGAACATCACTATAAGTCTAAATAATTATTTACACAAAAATTTAATACAAGAAAAATATTTATTTTCAATATCCATATCCATTATAGGATACCGATTCATTAATAATTCCCTAGTTAAAATAGCATTCAAAATAAACACTATATGTAAAATTATATATGGATAAGAAAATAATCATATCCATGATACATGAATTTTAATATTTAATAGTAACGTATTTTAAAATAAAAATGTATCTTAAAAGGGGTTGTAGATATAACACATATAAATGATTAGGTGCACAATACAGAGTAAGTCTCAGAGAAAGGGAACTTGAGAAAAAGTACCTTACCACATTATAATCAATCGAATCATATGGCCAAAATTTGATAATCATCAAATGAATCATTTAATACCATAAATATAAACATAATCATGATATTATATATATTAAATGGATTTACACATACACTACATACACGAAATATGTGGCGAATAATGGAAATATTAGACATAAAAGTGAGATGAGAAACGCCTTACATTATGTATGAATGTGTTTTTCATTTGATCTTAATATACTGAATAGTAAAATTAAATCCATTTATTAATTAATTTAGAAACTTATATACATTTATTTTATTTTATTTTTAATTTAATTGAGTTTATTTATGGCCTTTTTTATTAGTTGTATGATACAATTTTATCGCTCGGGATCGTTTGTTTCCTCAGTTTTCATGATCGGTTTACTTGTATACATGTAATGATGTTTGTGTAAAATGGATATAATTCACTAGAATTTGAATTAAATGATAAAAATGATCATCTAGAAGTGAAAATGGTTATACATATCATTTGTTTATATGGTATGAGGATGAATCATTAGATAATATATTTAGTGATGATTATTTATCTTAACTTTGGGGTTTTTTTGATCACAATGAACTAGTTTTGTTCCATTATTTAATATCTTGTATATAAAATGTTTAAAAAATAGTACATAAGAGATAATAAATATTTTATAATTTGGTTCAACCATAAAAATGGTTTCATGAGCAGTCAAGAAGGAGAAGTTAAATAATGAAAGTTCATGGTCCATAAAGGTTATAAATTGGCACCACCTAGACTATGATTTCATTTTTAAAATAAATGAGAGTGAGAGTAATAATAGTGGTGATCTTTCTTAAATTAATAGTATATAGATCCATTAAATAGATGAAACTGGACTTATCATGATCATTGGTATAGAGGGGGTGGGGAGAGAAAAATAAATAATGAAGGAACATGAATGAAAATAAAGGGAAAAGGAAGGAGATTTTACCTCTTGAATACCCCCTTTAGAATCTCCTTAAGGGGATTGATTTTTGGTCTTTTGGAAATAAAAAATACTCTAGAAGTGGATTATGAAATATAGAAGTGTATTTGGGTAGAGCGTTTACATGATTCAAGGCTTAGAGGAGTGAGGGGAAGAGGTGAGTGAGGGGTGGTTTTTTATAGCGGAGAAGAGGAGTGATTTCTCAATATTTTATTCAATATTTTATTATTTTTCCTAGGAATAGAAATAATATTGATTCTTGTGAGAACAAAATAGTAATAAGTGAATTTGAGTTTGAACCAAGTGTTCTTAAATTATCCATAAATCACCTATGACTCAATAAATCATGAATTTAACATTTATCTTAAATTAACGTATTTTACTATTTACTAAAAATTAAATTATTTTAGAAAAATCCCAAAAATTCACCCTAAACATTTATCAATGTGTAAAATCCAAAAATAAACTCCATTTTATGAATAATACTTTTCTATATATGAGAAATTTAATTTTTAATTGAAATAACTATTTACTCCGATAATATAGTTTTTATATTTATAACTGATTTTACAATACCTTGAAAAATTAACCAAGGTCCCAGTTAATTATCCAAAAATAATAGGAAAACAAAATATTGATTTATTAATACATTTTATGAAAATTAATTATCTTTTAAATTAATTTATTAATGTAATTAAATATTTATTATTCACAAAAACACCTACACTTATTTATTCATTTTTAAAATATTCACTCTAATTTATAAGGTGCCTAAATTTTATTTATTATTAAACGGTCGAGATTAATATTCAAAAGGTTAAATTAATATTAATAATAGTAAATTTACTATTCATAATGGTACATTATTATTCATATGGGTAATTTACTTTTCACCAAAAATTTTGTTCATTCTATGAGACTATTAATATCATATTGAACGTAACTGTGTATGTATGTTTTGAAAAATTCAAATCACAGAAGTGGAAAAATTATATTTAATGGATAGGTTATAAGTAACTATTATAATAGAGTGTTTTTTTCAAAGAGACTCGGTGTTTCATGCATTAAAAACTATCAAATGAATTACCTAAGAACATACCAAAAAATATCAGGGTGTTGTATTTTTTTATTGAAATTGGATGTAATAATGATCCAATATAGTTCCAACGGAGTGTGGGGTCAAAATATGGCAATAAAATGAATTTTGGAAAAGTTTGTAGAATATACTAGGCCTTAAGAATAGGGTTTAGTCCCTTGTTTAGCTTAATTTCACCCTAATAATTGTAATTAATTTTAATTACCTTCACTAATATTTTTGGTAAAAAACAATGTTGATATTATTGGACTTTATAAATTATGATGATTCAAAATATAGAATACATTTTTAGAAACTCCAATAATATATATAGCATAATTTAATTTAAATTTAATCCCACAGACGTGACGAAAAATCGAGGGTTTAAAGTAAAAGCGTTCAAAAGTTTGCAAGGTTTTTTAACCAATTTCAACATGAAATTGATTATAATGGAATAAATTGATAAATATTTGATCTAATTAAATAATAAAATAAATTTATAATATAATATTATCTTGTAAATAAATTAGATGAAAAATTAATTTTGAGTTAAATTGTAGTAATTCTCACTATTCATTTAAAAATGAAACTTCACAAAAAAATAACAAAAAATCACCCTAACCTAATTTTTAGGTTTTTATTTAAAAAATATTTTTTGCAAGAATTAAAATTTATATATGTTCCAAAATTGTGATCTAAAAATTTGTTCTCCATCAAAAGGCATAAATAGTTCCTTAATAAAAATATAGTGTTTTATGTGTAAAATTTGATTTGATCATATATTATTCCTATTAAATATATTGGATGAATATAAAAATAGTTTATTGAATAAATAATATATATATTACATTAATATCACTTAACAAATGTAATTAATTTAATTTATTGGGATAAAACAGCTTTGTGACATAAACATATTTTCTATACAAATATTCTCTTTATATTCAATTATTTCGTTATAACTAATGAATTCATTTTACGTTTGTGTAAACCATATGTTTTCATAAGTTAGTTAATTATATGCATCACCAATAACCTAACTTCTTGGTTATGCCTTAATATATTAAATAATAATATTTCAATAATATATTGTTGTTTGGTAAAACAAGGTCTTTCATGTTACGCGATCCATCAATGAAAATAAATCTTGTGTATACCCTAAGCTACCCTTTGTGTCCCATATAGTGAAAGATAAATGTTATGCTGCATTTAGTGAATAGTTAACTTGGAGATGGGTATAACGTAATACAGACATGGTTTCTTAAAATAAAATAAACAATTTTTAGTGTTGCGTGAAATCAAAAAAATCAAAAAGATTATATTATTTCAGAAAAATATTTCACAAAATTTTGGGATGTGACAATTCATGAATAACAATTGATTTTATTTTCATATTAAGGATAAGATATCATATTGTTTAATGCATGTAAATTAACCAAATTGAAAACATGATGCAATTTTAATTTATTTGAACATATCAACATCCTCACCAATATTAGTAGGTTGACCTAAAATTATTGATTATATGTGTCTTAAAAATTAATTTTAGAATTATATTTATTAATAAATTCATAACTAGTCACCTTTATTTAAGATTTTAATTTACCCAAAGCCTTATTTTCATATTTCTTCTTTTTTCCTATACAGATAAGGCATCCTTCATCATATTTGGAGTATGATATCATCAATTACACTAATATTCCATATATAATTTCCAGGGTATTTAATATTTAATAGTAGAATAATTGATTTTCTCATGAAATTCAATAGAAAATGATCAAGTCGAGATATTTTCAGTTTTTTATAACCATTCCTTTCATAAATCCTTTTCATATTAATATCTCAAATAATGTACTACACAATCACTTTCCCACTAGCTAAAGAAACATAATAATTTTTCTCTTAAATCCTTAAAATATAATTCTTAAAAAAAATGGATGCTTAATCATTGATTCCATGAAGGAAACAATTCGAAAAATAAATTTTGAGGTTAAACAAAAAATAAGAAACTCTTGGTGTTGAAACCACTTATTACAACCTAGTAAACCCTCATATGAGGTTGTGGTGGTGGTGAATATGGTTATTTCCCAAATTAATCTTTTTTCCTATACTTGTTTATTCTTTATTTAGGATCCTATTCCCATATTGGATGGAAATGTATTAAACCTTTATCTCTCAATAGTTATATCTGTAAAACATAAACAAATAAGTAGGAAAGTAAAACATGAAAAATAAAATAATATTTTTCTTGGTTTAAAAAAAAGGTATATGTCTATGGAGTACTCACTAATAATTTAATTATTATAAAAATCCACAATTTAATTGGTTTAATTGATACTAATTAGGACATAGTCATTTCATGCCAATGATCACTTTTTTATATGTTTTTATGGATTGGTTACTCCTTAACCAAGGAGAAATAAATTTTGTTCACATTTATGAAATACTATTGGAAGATCTTTAATAGTTTATGGACATATTGGTATCTCCATATTATATATAGAAATCATTAACTACATCCTGTTCATGTTTAAGTATATGTCACTTTTAAATCTATAGCTCTAAACTTTTCCTCTTCAAGACTAGATGGGATGAAAAACTTAGTTTGATGGTTTAGATCTTCTAAAATATCACTATAGAACTTCTACATTGTATGAGGGTAATTTCTTACTAAAATTTTATTAATATTCTCTACCTCTTCAAAATCAGAAGTAATAGTAGCAATAATTCTCTAAATAATCCATATATTATAGTATATTTAGACTCTATTCTTCTCTAATTTTATTCTAAACCATATTATTATAATATTTATAGGATCCCTTTCACCATTTATTTGAATCATATATATTTTGGAAATAGATTTTTCAATGTTCGTATTCTAATACTCTTCATATAAACCAATAAAATATTCCTATGGATTATTATTTGAATATTTAGATATGTGAACATCCCTATAATCTTGGTGGCATGATATTTGTTAGTCTAACATCCAAAATTCTTTGTCCAGAGACATTTTCCATATTTGGAATATAGAAATATAGATAAATACTCTATTTTTAATCCTTCATAATCATTATGATAAACCATTAATATAGTGGTATTTAATTCCCACAACACATTTAGATTAATTTTTTCCTTGATAAAATAATCAATAATATATTATGATTAATAACAAATATCATATTATATATAAATTGCACTAATTATCTCAACTATACATCCAACCATGAAATATAGCCTTGAAATCTTCTTGATAATATGGTGCACCAAATAATATTCACATATAAAAACATATAAATATTTTTTCTGATAACATTATCTCAAACTGCATCCCATTATATAATTTTCTCAAAATCATATCCTCACATCCCCTCTATAAATAATATTCATAGAAATGTATTTTTAACATTTTAATAATGATGATTTGGTCTTCTAGAAAATAAATTCATCAGTCTAGCATCAAATACAATAAAAATGATTCAATCAACATTGTTATTGTTTAAGAGTATTTATAAGGAAGGTAAACCAATGAGGACCAACCAATATAGTTTATAATATATTGAAATACTAAAATGATAAGAAAATAATGCAACACATAAAATTTTTTGTGGAAC
Source organism: Viscum album (assembly GCA_963277665.1). Lineage (NCBI taxonomy): Eukaryota > Viridiplantae > Streptophyta > Magnoliopsida > Santalales > Viscaceae > Viscum > Viscum album. The sequence goes on from OY728133.1 coordinate 1,681,591,932, forward strand.
TAACTTCGTATGATCATGTTAAATATTAATAGTAAATTACACATACTTTTTAATATCCAGATGGAACTTGAGAGATAAATTGTTTTAATTTTACATCAAGATAATATAGGTTCTGTGGAGTGATAGTAGCATCAGTCAGGACTGTTCCCAACACTATTTTCTCACTAACTTATTTGGATTTCTCCTACAAAATTGATAAAAACATGTTCCCAAAATCCATGAAGATAAGATCTCACATTTATTTTATAATTAATTTTGATATATCAAGAATTATTTCATCATGAAATTATTTTTTGTTGTCAAATACAGTAGACACTTCTTATCAAACAATCATTTTGATTGAGGAATCTTAGGTAAATTTCTTTTAGCAGTGATCCACATGTGTTCCAAGACACTATGAATATCATGGTAGGGTTATCTGGATGATGGTGAGGATGTACCTACACCTAGAATATTTCATTATCGATCACAACTTGAATCCCAATGAGGCATGTTGGATTCTCTTGCTTCTCTCATAGCCGACGAGGGAGGAGTAAAATAAATAATACTCCTGAAACATAGTACATTCTTGTGAATATATCTGGGATGAGATAATTTTTTGGAGAAATAATTGTTTTCCCCAACCATTATTCTTTATAGAATACAGTAGTTTGGTATTTATAGAGCTAGGGTTAGAATATTATTTTCACATAGGGCATTTACTATTCATTTAATCCCTAGTACTTCCCATTAATAAATAAAAATAATAATAAAAATAATAATATTTACTTGACATACAAAAATCCTATAGACTAATTATATATTATTTATCTAGAATCAATATATTAATATTTATTAAAATAATATTTCATTCTCATGATAACATAACTTGGTCCACTCATACTTCTAATTATTTACCATATATTGAATAATACCATTTTATTTCAAAAAATAAATTTCCCAACATTATAAAATGATGAATAAATACTAGAACTTATCTAATAAAACTAATTAATTATTATTCATCACACAAGAGAATAATATTATAATATTCTTGTTAAAATTATATATAATTTTATTGAGGTACTTGGATACACTTATTATGTGACCCCTTAGGTCCCTTTCTCAATGGAATTTAGATATCATCTTTAAAGGCCAAGGTTATCATGAAACAACATTACATGACACCCATAAAAATGTGTCAATGTTATAGAAACATTAAAACTCATATGAAAACTTACTATGTAACGTAATCTGTTTTTATTGACATATCTTGTCAAATAGGTTGTATAACATGTGTCAACAACCCGTAAGGTTGAATTTCAACCTTTCAATTTTCAAAACTGAACACACCAATAAACCTCCATGTGTATGAACATAATCTAGTTGTTATATTCTATCAAAGGGTTTTTGATATTCAATATCAAAAGAAGGAAAAAAATCCTCAATCCCATTATTCATTAATGTAATGCCACTTATGATGTACCTAATGTATATAGCTTCACAATGAACAATCATCATCATGGTTTATGATATATATTTATGTACATGAGTCATGAAACACATTAATAATAATCTTAGAGTCCAAGTATCATTATACACATACACGGATAAAAGTTTCTAATAACATATGTATCATGTGGAATTTTTATTGGTGTTTTCATTATCATAAACTTAATTCTTGGATATTATCAAAGGAGAACACTATGATAAGGTGTATATATGTTCTAGGAGACTCCTACACTTGGTAGAATTTATCTTCTAAATCCTATCATAGAATATCATGAAACTATAAAACATATGCTTATCGAATAATACCGTAGCATCCAAAGTTTCTCATCATTGTGGGGAAATGATATGTACTTTTGATGGGGCATGCATCATTATAAAATTATCACATATACTATAACTTTGAATAATTATTAAAATGTGATAATAAATTATATTATATTATATTTGAACACCATGAATATACAATGTAATTGAAAGTATATGGGTAGTTGGTTTTAGGTAACCACCAAATCCAATAGATAAAATCTTTATATAGAATTCTTACACTTATTGTGTGTGGGGTTACACAATGAAACATCTATTATTCTAAAAATATATCCTCAAGTACTATCTTGAGAGAGGGTTCCCACAATGATGTCATGGAGAGCCTGGATGAATCTTCCTCTCACTTGTCAATATATCATATAGTTTTATCTTGAGAATACATTGATGTTGATAACATATAAAGCTTTATGAATTTACTATTTTTCAATTTGTTACTTCCTTGAAAACCCTTATAATTTTATCCTTTTAAATTTTTACATTTTTTGAAGAACCAAATGGCCCTTATGAATTTCACTAACATGTATTATATTCGTTCGCTGATAAGTATTACATTATTCTACAGACAAGTATTACATTTTTCCACTTATAATTCTTATGTCCATCCATTTATAAGACTTACAGAAAAACAATTATTGTGAAATCTAGAAGTCATATTAAATTTAGAAGAGATGTTATCACTAATTATGATAAGCAATATAAAATTAAATACCACTTTAAGACATTTCCATTTTTTAATTCACCATCACTCTAATAAATCATAAAAAATCTCAAAGAATGTCTTAAATTAACTTACACAGAAAAGGGATCCTACATGCATTTATCATATTAATAAATCCAATATCCATGACCATATTTAATTTATAATTCTAAAATATTTCTTCTAGACTTCCATTTTCCATTGTGGCTTCTATATTATGTAGCCTTTCTAAATTCCAAATTTAAACAAGTTCCAAAATACATATGCTACTCCAAAGTTTTACAAATTCTATTCCATTAACATGATTATATAATAAATCATGGTTCCACTATTATTTACACCAATTATGTCATTGTAAATGTTGTAAACCGACCCCAGAAATCCTAAAGCTAGTGTCGTGATACCATTATATTGGCATTAGATACAAGTAAATTGTTTCCCAAAGGACTGAGCAGTTTAGTAGTCTTGGTATACCATATACATACATGTGTCTTGTTTTAAAAATGAATATACAAATTACAACAATTTGTTTCATTCAAGGATAATAAATTTATTCCATTTAATATATCCTTTCCTATTATTCTTAGTACACTTCAGGGGATTTTGTGGAAAGGAAACATAATAAGGGTGAGGTCAAATGGTTAGTAAGGGTAAATTACATTAGAAGCAATAATGAATCGATAAGAATAATCAATATGTTAATTTAAATAACTCAAAACACATGCCATATAGTCAATAACTGATAATGATGCGAGTAAATATAATGGCAATGAAAATAACAGAAAACACATGCAATTTAATTAATGGATTCAGAATGTAATGAATCCATAGAAAATTCAAAGAAATAAAATATAATGGATAAAATTAACTGAATCTAAATTAAGGAAATTATTAATTATTGGATTCCATGTTTCCCAGGTACATGGTACCTTTACCGGCACGGCCCTTAATAAGATTGTTTAGCTTACTTCTCTCAAAACCTTTCACAAGACACTATAAAACTACTATGATTTAGAATCAAACTCAAGGATTTTGTCTCAAACATATTTCATCCCATGAGACTACCAATTCATCAAGGTGATTACTTTAAATGGTCCCCCACCCATGTCATACATGTCCAAAGCATTCGTTAAATATCGAATAATCGATTTAATTCAAAAACATTTTACCTTATCAAATATCATTATTGAATAAAGGATACAAATTTGTCAGTATTTCTCAAACTAATCAAAGAAATGAAAAACTAAACACAATATCTAAAAATGGTATATAGTTTATTCCATAATCAAACCCATGAAAAATGATATGAAAATTTATGGAAAATTCAATGTTTATTGATCACAGAAAATTGTATATTTCAAGGGGAATAACAAAGGGATAAATGTAGTGAATTTCAATACTATCCTTGCTTAGTGAAATCATAAAATATCTATAGTAATATTAAGGAAGGTATCAATACAACATATCCAACATGGATTAAAAATAAAGGGATTCTGTTGTCAATGAATAGAAATACTATGAAAAGATATTTTTAAACCATTCTTAAGGAAAATAAACTTTTCATTTTGAAAAAAGATTGGAAAATAATTTTTTAAAAAATAACATTTAAAAAAATTTCTTTAAAAATAATCCTTTTAAATTTTCACAAGAAGCTTCAAATAAATGAGGGAAGGTAAATTCATACATGACTTACGATGTAAAAAAATCCCTTTTCATGGTAAAAGGATTCAAAAAATTCCTTGTTCACAAAGAGATAATAAGATTCCTTTGAAAAAATTTATTAAATAAAAAAGGTAAAAATGTATTTAATAAATCATTTTGGAAAGGTTAAAACATTTTTAAAACCTTTTTTAAAGAATATTTTTTAGAAGAAAACAAGTTCTCTAACTAAAGAGGTAAATGATGCCAGCTTTTATCAAAAATATTTTCTATATTATTCTAAGTACCAATGAGTGGAAAAATAGTACAATTACATGATAAAGGTCATGAATAACTAGATGATGATAAAATCAATGGTTTTATTAAAAAATTATCCAATAATATCCTCTAATATAAATTAAACTATAAAAAATCTTAAAAAACAAATCAGATTGTGAAGTAAAACCTTAAAATGAACATAATGTTCATGTGAGAATCAATAAATAAATAAATTATGTGTGTAAAATTTAAATCCTCATAAATTATTTTTAAATAAAAAAATAGATAGTAAGAAGTTATTACACACATAAGTGTATAACATTAATGACAGCATGTAAGTAATATATCCCAATGAAAAGAAATTGGGTTATGAAACTATTTCCCAATTCGTAATGCCAAATTTAAATCTCCTTATAAGAAATAATATAAATTGAAAATAAACATTTTATGAAGATAGAATCAATCATGATATTATATTTCAAATTGGTATTATTTAAACTATATATAATAATTTATGTGTACAACAATATAGTATGTCTTGGAGAATAAAAATTGAGACGAAGTCACTTACTACTTGGTAAAATTTGAATCATAAATCCAATTAAAGAGATAACTTCAAAAAAAATTTAAATAACCTAAATATGAAATATTTCATGATATAATATATCAAAAGGGGCAATAGATACACCAAAAAAAATAAGTAACTGGTGAAAATGGTGTATGCCTCACGGAAAGAAGAGTGAGAGAAGAATATATTTCCTAACATTTCCTTTGTCGGTTAATGTAGTTATACCTCATGTATAATAGATTTAAACCTATAAATAAATTATAAAATAACCATACTCATATTTATAATATCATATATTAACTTCTTATAATATCTTATTACCCATTTGTTAGTAAACATTCATTATTTTCAATATTTATGTGTTAATTTCCTAGTTTGTCGGGTATGTTTTAACTTGTGACTTACTGTTATTATAAATTAGATCATTATTTAATATTATAAATAATGTAAACCATGTTTTAATCCTCATATATATTATTTATAAGTTTATTCATGATAATCCATAAAATATTGATAAAGGAATTGAAATGCCCTATTAATGGAAATGGTAGGTCGTACGTACACATGAATGCTACTTCCAATTCATTATCGTATTTAAAAGAATAAAAATTAAATGATAAATATTTATATAATAATTAAATTATAATATATATTTCATATATTTTACATAGGATTATTAAAACCATACTTTATACATTTCATGTATAGCGTGAACGAATCACATCGCTTTGAGGAGGCAGTAGTCAACACATCCACAAAGATGTTATCATATTTAGAAAAATTGGAAAGAGAAAAAGTATGTGTTATATAAAAAGTTAAGAAGAATACTTACTTAATAAATATCATGTCCATAATAATTCCAAACTGTGATAGGTGGTAAAGGAAGAACAGACAATCATCATTTTGTGAGGTAGTAGTTTGCCGTACACAAACGGTGAGTTCGTTACTCATTAGATGGAAGTGTTTATAAGTGTAGGATGAACCATTATAGAAAAAACATTTAATTATATATAGGATAATTATGATATTATATAATCATTGAATAATAATATTTTAATGAGTGTGGAAGACAAATAAAAGCAAAGGAGCTTATGGAATGATGTTACTACTTTTTTAGGTAACTCATTTTTCATTATACCAAAAGACATCCATGGATATATTTATGCAAAATGTGAAGAATACAGGTTGAGGGGAAGGATTTTGGGATATTTTTTGAGTTGATTTTGGTTGATAAAATGTTCATTATTTGTGTGAATAAGTGAGAGGGGGGAGTGCCTTTTTATAGTGGAGGAGGAGTAACATTCTTGTAAATTGTTGAAAAGAGAATTCCACCCACATTTTACTTTGAAATTTGGCTCCAATAATAGAAAAAATTGGAGTCAATGGACTATAGGGTATAAATATGTACAGAAAATGTAATTATTGACATGAGTATAGGTAATTTTGGTCCTTATGTGTAAGGTTTAGTCACTTGTTAAGCGATTTTTTCTCTTAATTGATGTATTTAATTTTAGTCACATTCCCTAAAAGTATTTGTCGAACAATAATATAAACTTATTAGACATTTTAAAATATATTTATTACAAATATGGAATCCATTTTTCCATGTTGTAATCATATAAGTGCTAGAAAATAATTTAAATTTAATCCCACAGACGGGACGACATAGTGAGTTTTAAAGTAACTTTTTCCAAAAGGTTGGTTAGTTATTATATCAATTTTCAAATTAAAATTGATTAAAATGATCTAAATTGGTTTTATTTATGTATAATTTATCTAATTTAACTTTAAAACTAATCAAAAAAATAATTTAACCTTATAAAAAAATTATAATAAACATTTGTTTTGAATTAAAATTCATTATTTTTTCACTATTCATCAAAAAAATAAATTTTCATAGACAAATAATAAAAATTAATCCAAACTAAATTTTTATGAATATACCTCAAAAATAAAGTTAATTTTGACGTATAAATTTTCTAAATGTTCCAAAAAATTGGATATAAAATTGTTTCACCACTAAAGGAAGTAAAATTATCTTTAGAAAAATACACGTTTTTATGCATAATAGTGGGTTTGTTCTTATATTATGCCTATAACATCTATTGAATGAATATATGAAATATTTAATTAAATATAAAATATATAAATTTTATGAATAACATTAAATAATAGTAATTAATTTAATTATTAGAATAAATTTCTGTTATAAGCATAAAATCACTTACATTATATTCAATTGCTTTTTATTTTAATTTCTAATAAATTGGTAAAAAATGAATTAATATTATATTTTGTAAACCATATATTTTAATATGTTAGTTAATCCTATTAAAAACAACTAGTTTAATGACTAGGTTATTTAGTATTATATCAAATAATAATAATAATTTAATAATATATTATTTCTCGATAAGACCCATTGTTGCGTGTAACACAATCCATCAAAGAAATTATTTGTTTTGTATAACACAAGATAACTCAGTATTGTATGAATTTATAACTATATTAATGATTTCATTTATTTAAAATATTAATTTTTATTATAATATCTCTAGATATTATAAACTCTTACGTGCTTGGTGTTGCAATTTATACACACTATCGAATACAATATTCTTACATCACAATTTCATGGTGTTTCATTATCCAAACCTTGAATAAATTGCATCCAAAAAATTTAATATCAATCTCAGTAATATTTTTTGTGATATTTCGTATGTTGGAATCCCCCATATTTTTAAGGGTTCATAAAACATTCTCTATATACAGTGAAGGGGAAGTACAAGCTCCCATAGACTAACATATAACTAGGTCTCAAAGTGTTAGAACATTTATGGAAGGTAGAGATATATACACAGATGGAAATTTTGAATATTTATAGGATTTATTGAAGTCATATATCAAAAAAATTTAATGATTTATGGAATGTTGAGGGTCTTGAAATCATAAATCGGTGATGATTTAAAAGTTAATCAGTCCGATTAAAATTATCGGATTAGGAAAACATTTCATTGATCATTTTCGAAATTCTATGTAATTATTTTACTACATAATAATATAATAAAATATAATTACTTGAAATATTTCCATAAACATAATTTTCAACATTTCTTAACTTTAAACAATTCCCAATTTATCTATTAGATTAAGAAATGGATATCCAAAAATTAACTTCGATTCCTAAATTAATAAAATACACATTTAACAAATATTAGGGCCCATAAAAGAGTGACATGTCTTTCCATTTGTCTCTAACTATTATCTAAAGTCAATATCGTCAATACATTAATCTCTAAACCAAACAACAAATACTATATGTTCATAGTTAAAATTAAATCCTCAAATATTTTAAATACAAATAGTAATATTTTAACTAGGACATTGTATAGGTCAGTGGTTGGAAATAAACCCTTATCATCCATCATTCATGGGTTCAAGTCATGCGGTCTTGCCAAAATTTATGGGTTGTCACTCGACATTCAATTTTTAATTTTCTAAAAGAAAATTGAAATATTTTTTAAAATAAATATGATGTAAATATTTGAAATTTAATAATTAAATATTCGTTTAACTAAGGTTTTCAATACAACCTCAATATAAAAATACTTTACCCATTTATTTCCATATAGTCTGTTTCCTAATCTAGAGATTATCCTTCATATGAGGGAATTTCTTAAAACTAAAAACCATAGAGTGAGCATCAATTATCTTATTGGAAAACCATATAATCATATTTACGATGTCTAAATCATAAAACATTATTTTCAATATAAGAAACCTCAGGTTTAACATAGTTCATTAATTTTTATTATCTATTAAAATCTTTCATTATTATTTGTAAAGACAATGTGAATTATCCTGATATTATCACCTTGGTGTGTCAAACTATCTATACAGTAATTCCCATTGTCATATACCAGGTTACTCTTAGGTCAAGCCTGACATATCTTTTTAGAGTTATTACCCCTAGGTACATATTTTCTAGAACCACACCCCCTATTATTATATAGATAGGGTTGTATTTTTAGGAAGACCCACTTAATCTCTAACTTAACAAAATTATAGGATGTTCTTTTATATTTATCCTAAAATTCTATCTTAGGGTTATTTTCTAGAATCTATGTTTTCCTACATATACTTCTTAAGGTTTCTACTAAACTTACTCTTATACCAACTGTAGAGAGTCGACCCTAGAAATCTTGGAGTTGGTGTCATGCTACCAATTTATTATGATAAGATATTAGTAAATGGACTCCCAAAGGAGTGAATAGTTGGGTGGTCTTGGTAAACCAGATACATACATGAGTCTTTTTTTTCAAATGAATACAATAATTTCAAAATATTTTCTTACATTTCAGGATAATCACCTTATTCATCTAGCATATCCTTCCATATCATTCATAGAACAATTCATGGAATCATGGGAAATTAAACATAATAAAAGTCATCCCAAATTATCAGTAAGGGTAAATTATGGTAAAATAAATAATGAATCAACAAGAATAATCAATATGGAATGGTAAATAACTACGAACACATTCCATGTAGTTAATAACTAAAAAGAACGTGAGTAAATAATTTCTAAAGATAAATAACTGAAAACACATTCCACTTATCAGTGAACTATGAATTAAAGAAATATGTATATAATGTCTAAGATAAAATTTAATGGATAATAATATCTAAATCTAAATTAAATGAATGATTAATTATTAGAAACCATGTTTCCCACATATATGGTACCTTTACTACCAAGACCTTTCAAAAGATTGTTTACCATACTACTGTCAAGACCCTTCACAAGATAGTTTAAAACCACTCTGATTTGGAAACAAACTCAATGGGTTTTCACCCACAAAAGATTCCCCATGAGAATATAGATGCATTTAGGGGATTTCATTAAATGGTCCCCAACCCATTCCATACTTATCCATAGCATTCCTTAAATATTGAATAATCAATTTTATTCATAAATAGGGTTCCATATCAAATATATGTATTGAATAAAGGATACAGATTTATCAATATTTCCCCAAATAATCTAATAAATGTCAAAGTAAACACCATATGTAAAACTTGTCTACAGTTCAGGCAATAATCATATCCATAAAAAATGATATGGATATTTAGGGGAAATTCAATTTTCAAGGATTATAAGAAATTGAATATTTCAAGGGGAAAAAAATGATTCATGGTAGAGAATGTCAATACTTGACTTGGTCAAAGAAATCATAATCCATTACAAAGAATAAAAAGGATGATATCAATACAATATTTCACAATTAGAGTAAAAATAAAGTGTTGATTTCATCGATGAATAGAAATACTATAAAAATATATTTTGAAAACATTCTTGAGGAAAATGACTTTTTCATTTTGAAAAAAGTTTTAAAGTAATTTTATTTGAAAACAAATTTCTTAAAAAAATTATTTAAAAATAAGACTTTTAAACATGAAAACTAAGCTTCAAATAAATGACAATAGGTATATCTATACATTTTATATAGGGTAAAATGAACATTCCTTTTGCACAATAAAAGTTGATAAAAATGACTGTTTTGGAATGAAACAAGAATATTACATTGAAAAAAATCGTAAAAAAGTGTAAAAACATATTTAATAAATTATTTTTGAAATTATATAAAATGTTTTAAAACATTTTAAAAAAATTGGTTTTTTAGAAGAAAATAGTTTCTCCAACTAATGGGAGAAATGAAGTTAGGTTTTCTTGAAAATATTAAATAAAATATTTTATGGGCCATAGAGAAGAAATTTTTTAAAATTAAATGATAACAGTCATTAATAACTAGAGGAGAATAAAATTAAATGGTTTATTGAATAATGATCCAATAATTTAAAAAAATGGAAATTCGAGTATAAATAATCCCGAACAAATTGAGATTGTAAAATAAACCCTTGAAAAGACCATAACATTGATGTGAGAATAAATCAATCAATATATTATGTGTTTCAAATTTAAATCCACATAAAGCATGTCTAATTACAATAATATGTAGCAAAAATTTATTATACGCATAATCTTAGAATATTAATGACAGTAAGGAAGTAATACAACCCAATGAAAATGAATCAGGTTATGAAATTATATTCCACCTGGTAACGTTTAATTAAAATCTCCTCAAATGAATTAAATCAAATTTAAACTTAAAATATCATGAATAATGAATGATTAATGATATTATATGTCAAATAGGAATTATTTACACCATATACAAAAATATAGGAGGAAAATAATAAATTATTTCTCAATGAATAGAAATTGTGACGAAGTCCATTACAAATTGTTAACATTTGAATCCATAAGACCTATAAAAAGATAAATTAAAGAAAATTATATTAATACCATTATGATGAAAAATTAATTGTATACTATATCAACATTTTCATTATATACACTAAGAAAATGAAGTATGTTGGGAAAAAGTATATTCCTCACATAAAGAAAATTAAGATAAGAATCCCTTACCTTGCATTTCCTTTTTGGTTTAGGGTCATTTAACTTCATATATAATGGTTTAAAAAATATAAATAACATATAAGATAACCATAATAAAATTTATAATATCATATATTTACTTCTTATATTATTTTATAACCCTTTTGTTTGTAAACTTTCATTATTTTTACTATTTTTGGTGTTAATTTTCTAGTTTGTTGAGTATGTTTTAACTTGATTCTTTTTGTAATTATTAATTAGATCAGTATTTAATCATGTAAATAATTTAACAAATTGTTTATATGTCATATATATTGATTATATATGTATTTATAACAATATATAAAATTTGGAGATAGAAAATGAAATGCATCGTTTTTGGAGACTGTAGGCTGCACATTCGCATGAACACTACTTTCATTTCATTAATTTATTTAAAAGAATGGAATGTAAATGATATATATGTATATTATAATTTCAGTATAATATCTCTCTCATATATGTTAAATTGTTTTACTAAAACCATCTTTTATAAGTTCCATGTATAGTGTGAACGAATCACATCGCTTTGAGGAGGTGGTAGTCCACGCATCCAAAAAACGATGTAATCATATTCACACAAAATTGAATGTATAAATATATGTGTCATATAAAAATTAAAAAATCATAAATAAATAATTAATATTATATATCATATAAAACATTTTTTCCACCAAAATTCCCATCCATGAGAGGAGGTAATAGAAAAATGAACTATCATCATTTCATGAGGTGGTAGTTCACTGTATAGGAAGAGTAAGTTCTTTACCCGTTATATGGAAGTGAGTGTAAGTATAGGTAGAAAACATATAATACTAAATTATAAGTATATTTAGGGTACTAATGATATTTTATGATCATGGATTAGGAAGAGTCTAATTGGTGGATAAGGATAACAAAACAACAGAGCTTATGGAAGGATGCTACTTCTTTTTCAGGTAACTCCCTTTTGTTTATACCAAAAGACATCATAGGATCCATTTAGTCCACAAAATAGGATTCTATGATGATTTTAGGTTTTGTTGGGATCTTATTTTAGAATATTTTTGGTCTGAAAAATGGCTTGAGATGTGTGAATAAGTGGATGGGGTGAGTGTGTTTTTATAGTGGAGGAGGAGTAATATTATTGAAAATTTTTAAAAAGGGGAATTCTAAAAATTGTTATCCTATTAAAAGTAGATCCAATGATGTTAAAAATTAGATAAAATTTAGTATAGGTATGAAATATTAATAGAAAATGTATTTTGGACAATATATATAGTAATTTTTCCATTATGTTTAAGGTTTAGTCCCATTTCAGCTAATTTTTCTCTTAGTCGCTTTAATTAATTTTCATCAATTTTACAAATTTTTTTGGTAAGAAAACAAATTTTAAATTATTATAAATTAATAAAATTTTATAATTAAAAATATGGAATCCATTTTACTAAATTTTAATTACATAAATTGTATAAATTATTATAAATTAATAAAATTTTATAATTAAAAATATGGAATCCATTTTACTAAATTTTAATTACATAAATTGTATAAATTAATTTCAAATTAATCCGGTAGATGGGATGACAAAACATGTTTTTAAACTAAATATGTTCAAAAGACTGGAATGTTTTTTTTATCAAATTTCAAAGTGAAATTGATTAAAATAAAATAAAATGGGTTACTTTATGCATAATTTATATAAATTAACATTAAAACCAAAAAATAACATAATTTATCCTTATACATAAATTAGATGAAAATGAAATTTTGAATTAAAATTTAGTATTTTTCATTTTTCATTAAAAAATAAAACGTTACAAATAAATACCAAAATTCACCCATCCTAATTTTTTATGTAACACCCCACAATTTCATAGTACTTTATTTCTGCAAAGTAATTCAGTAACATACACTACATACAACACCAAGTTTAAGCGCACCATGACGCACCAAACTAGCCATTCAAAAGCAGTTATGAATAGTGTTAACAAAATTTTGAACTTTATATAATCCTCATAATTTTAGAATTCATATTATTAGTAATTTAGACATAATGTAAGAACAAAAACATTTTTTTCTGATAAAAGATGTATTTTTCAAAAAATGAAATTTCACCACCTTTTAATGGCGACCCCTTTTTAAATCCAATATTTGAAACTTTCATATATTCAATTTGACAAAATAAACATTTTATTTAGAATAAATACATAAAAATTTAATTTTGATAAATTTTTGGTGTTTTTTCTGATAACTTTTATATTTGGGCGAATATTGAAAAATACTAAATTTTAACTAAAAACAAAATTTTAAATCTAAATAATAAAAAGTGATTAATTATGAATATGAGTGGTTTTAAAGTATAGTTAGATTATATTTTTACCATTTAATACAATGTTGGTCATTGGACATAATTTCACATTTAAACTGGACACAATCAAGTGTCAATATTTTGATAGTTATTATTTTTTAAAAAACACGCTTTTTGTTTTGACAACAGGATTTAATTTTAAATTCATTTCTTCCACTTATGTCTTTTGAATTTTGAAAAATGGATTCCATATTTAGAATCAGAAGGTCCAAATTGTGTAAATAGTAAACTTTTATTTTTAGACATTTTGAATAATTACTTCGGTAAATATTTTATTTACTATTGTTAAAGGGTAAATCAGGTAAATAAGGGTAAAAAAATAATATTATAATAATATTAAATTACCATAAAACATGTCCTAACCCTATATGATGATACATGTCCGACCATGGGCATCTTTGGGTCGATTTGAGGACCCCATGGAGTAACTTGTAAGTGATAATGACACTTTGTATTAATTAAGTTAAAGTAAATACAAAAATGACATCAACATATATCTTTTAGTAATTTTTTTTACATAGAGTTATAAAAGTTATCTCTTCGACTATAAATATTAATTATAAATATAAAAAATTTCCTACATAATGTTATCTTATTTATAATTTTTAGACATTGAATAATTAAATTTATTTATGACACAATGATGATGCAGTATTTTTCTTATTAATGAAAGAATCAAATAAATGGTATTATAAATATTAAAATAATTAATCATTAAATGTTTTTATGACATACACGAATTTTCTAGGTGAATATGACATGCTAGGTCTGATTCAATGTATCCTGTTCAAAGCAATCAAGTTGTGATGACTTTCACAAAAACAAAATACCAAATAGTGTCAAAATTGACAGAAATTAATATTCAATACAAATACTATATTATTGGTTTATGTAATATTCCAAAAAATGTATGGTTCGGCCAAAGGTCTTAAATAATATAATATATTTCATTAATGAGGTAATTTTGGTTCTCTTGGATGTTTAGAGTAAGTTTATTATCCATATAGAGTAAGAATACAAGAAGACACGGTAAACATTGAACTATTTTACTAAGAGTTAAATCTAAAAGATAAGGTTAAAATGGTAACCTAAACTAGTCTAAAACCTATTGGTTGAGAGGATTTAGACCCATAACCACCTAAGTCTATAAATAAATTCATTTGGAACCATTATAAACCGAATATGATTGTATAATAAATTAATACTTTAATATTTTTAAAGTGACCCTCACCCCACTTATAAAAGGGCACTTAGCCTTCTCTCAAAATCACACCTCCAAAGCCATTTGGCTCGGACAAAACCTGCACAAATATCCTCCCAACTATCATAACTTCATCATAGAGGCCTTCCTTTGGTCACAAAGGCAACTTAAGGTTCCCTTTTTATCAAATCTAAAGAAAGAACCAAAAGAAGAGGTAATGATTTCACCACCCCCTTTCAAGTTCTCTTATTCTTCCACATACACTTTCATTGTTGGTTCAATTATAAAATAATAACTCCATTATCTCCTATATACTGTGATGTTATTATAAATATTGCACAACTATATTCATTATCCTATCCATCTTATGAATGATAATGTCACCATGCGTGCATACGTACGACTTACAGTCTCCATGTCGTGGTGTAAATTGTTATTCAACACTATGTTATTTGGATGGATATAATGTGGCATAATATGTATATAAATAATTAAAATAACATGAAAATGTCTTTTTTAAATTAATATACCATCCAATTCCACACATTTAAGGAAATGATATTGTTGCTCATGCATACGTACGGATTACCGTCTCCACGACGCGATGAGATTTATTTCCACATTCACCATTCATCGACTATTATAAAAATATATATTACTAATAAGTATGTAATATAAGATATAATAATGATACTGGAAAAATATATATTTATATATATATATATGTACATACATATATCTTATTCACTTAGTTCCGTTAAATACAATATGAAAACAAAAACAACGTTTATGCGTACGTACGAACTACCATCTCCATAAATGGGTTTTTTCATTTCATATATAAATATATATATATATATATTATACATATTTATATTCTAAATATATATTATATATAAATCATGTTTTATATTCTGTATGTATTTCAATCTTGATCTATGTGATACAATCAAGAGTAACAAGTTAAAACACGTGCGATAAAGAAAGCAATTATTACTCGTAATGTTAATTTAACATGGAAATTATTATTAAATGGGAAGTATAAAGTCATAAACAAATCATGTAATATATAATAAATATGAATATGATTATGTTATAATTTAATAACATACTATGGTCATTACACAGGAGGTTAAACGTACCCTCAACCAAAGGAAAGTGCAATATAAGTGTTATTTCCTCAATCTCATTATTATTCAATATTTTTCATGTGTAAGTATTTTCTGGGACATAATTATCATATATATCCATATTTCATAAAAATGTTTTCAAGAGAAATTTTTTAGTGTTTTATGGGAGGGTCAATTTAAATAGATCATCATTTTAAATGTTTTAAGGATTTATCTTTCTAAACCCTTTTAAATAATGTTTGTATTTTCAAAATGATTTTAAGGATTTATTTATATGAACATGAATGTTTTGAAATGATAATTCTTTTCAAAAGTTTCAAAGTGGTATGGGACACTTTGATTTAAAAATGTCTTTAAATGTCTTTCTTTCTAAATTTTGTGACTTTTAAATGTTTTCAGGAAAAGAGATATTTCTCTCAAAGAGTTTTACAAATCATTTTCATCTATGTCAACATCCTTTGATGGATTTTTATCTTATTTAAAGTAGAGTTATTATGATAAAAATCTTCCATATTTTATTGAAGGTTTTGTGATATGTTTGACTATGGATGTATCATTTTTATACCATTCAAGGTTTATAGTTAATGTATTGAAATTTTGTATCCTAGTTCTTATACTAATATTTATGTTATGTTTCAACCTTTTCATATGAGGAATGTATTGGACATAGTAAGTGATGCTTGGATCCTGCTATAGCTCCTCGATGCATCGGTAGGTCTCATGAGACAACTAGACGTGGAATTGGTCGAGGCCCTTCCCAATTTGTTATATGGTTTTGGCCGAGGCCTTAATCATTTATAGACCTCTTGGTCGAGGCCTTGAAAATATGTTTTAGAATATCCGACATTATACATTCCCTCATTATTAAAATAATATTGATGGTTCATGCAGTCATTCGACTAGTAGAATACCCATGATTATGTTTTATTTTGGAATTATTTACTCTGCTCATATTCCTTCCATAAAAGTGCTCATTTTTATAATCAGTAAAGCAATGTGTTTTCAATTATTCACCATTCTTAATATTTATGTTATCTTCCACTGTATTCCTTACCCTTACTGAGCATTTGAGCTCACCCCTTTCTATGTTTTAATTTTCAAAGGATTATATGAAGTGTACTAAGATTGATATGCATGGTTAAGATAAGGGAATAATGGTGTTCGTAAAAATTTATTTATGTTGTTTGTATGTTATAAAGTATAATGATACATTCATGTATGTAATCTATTTTCCAAGATTGCTAAACTGATCGGTCCTTCGGGACATGATTCCATGTAATCGTGACAATGTATTAAAATAATGCCCCAACTCTAGGTAACTGGGGTTGCGACGTTACAGTTGGTATCATAGAAAGTTTAGCTATAACCTTGAAACTAGATTTAGATAAAAAATGATTAGAGCACATTACCCTAAGATAGACGTTGAGGATTAGTATAGAAGCACTTCCTAGAATTTTGGTACTATATTGATTTTGTGATTTTTCCAAGCAATACATCCCTGTCTGGATACGAGCAGGTAGAGGAGGCTCTGGCACAGATGTTCATTGGGGTAGAACCTGAAAACACTGCTTTGAGCTAGACTCGAATGAGAACTGGTGCATGACAATGAGCCTTGCTGCACTCTTGGTTGCAACACTCCTAGGGGATATGTTTAAGATAATTCTCATTTTCATTACAAACAACTATGAAGGGTTTATGATTATATAACTCCTCAAAGAAAACATTTTTGTGATTATGGATTATATCCATAAACAGTTCAATTTACATTAAGTATTTTACATGTTTGGAATTACGAATTTGCGATTCATAAACTGGCCTAGTGTATGACATTATTTAGAAATGGCACCCAGTAGAAGGAATGAGAACTCTAGCAATACATATGTTCCAAAGAGCAATAAGAGTCATATCATTCATGGTATTAAGACAAAATTTTGAAGGGAAGTAGTTTCCCATGTATTCTCAACATATAAGGAAATATTATCATGTGTTAATAAGATACGTAAATAATTCTCTGAGTCCTATGGCTTTGAAGGGAAGCAAGAGAAGAAAAGGATAGAAGAGAGAAAGATGAATAAAGGGAAGAGGGGAAAGAAGAATTTTTCCATATGTGATAAATGTGGAAAGAATCACCTTGGTAAATGCTTGAAGGGAATGAGAGTTTGTTATAAGTGTGGAGAAAAAGGACACCAAGTATGTGATTGCATGGGTAAAAAAAAGTTTCAAATATACAATGCTTCATCTGCAAAGGAGTTGGGACACTATGCAAATCAATGTCCAAATCATAATAGTATACTTCAAATGATGATATTGGATAACAATCAAGTTATGATACCATCTCAAATGAAGAGGAATGACTAGTGTTCTTATGTTGTTATTATATAATTATTTAATTTGAGTGTTGTATCAACAGTATACTAGTTATTTGAATTATGGGGATAAGCAAGGATTGTATTGCAGTACTATTTTATTGAGGATTTGAGATTATATGGTTCTATGAAAAGTTACTTAATAGTAAGATACACTTTTTGGAAAATACAAGGCTAAAGGAAAGTTAATTATTAATATGGTCCTGATAATGATGTAGTGATTTTGGAATAAGAGATGGTTGATTTGGATAAATTATATCAGACATTCTTGACTTCCATGGAATTGGTTAATAGTGTGTTTTTTCATCATTATTGGAATACTCAAAATTTTTGGAAATAAGGAATATATCTAGTATTCTATAAGGAATAAGGTAGCATTAAAGTAATCAGTAAGGTTTTATGGTAATTCAGGGTATTACCATGTTTTCAAAGAATACATGATGAAGGTGTTCACATGTTATTACAGGGCAAAAAGGATCTTCAATGTGTTTAACTTCCTTATAAAGTTTGTACTCAGAGTTTGGATAGAAGTATTTTGGATAAGTATAAAGGTTAGAATGGATTATTTTAGATATTGGATACAATTGATAAGGTTTATTTTTGGATTGTCATAAAAAGGACAACCTAGAGGTCGGGCAACAACTAGTCGCGTCTGGTAAGGCCGTGAGACTTGAACCCGCAACTGAAGGGCGACAAGGGTGCATCACCTACCACTGGCCTACGCGATGTCCTGGATTTTATAATGTAGTTTTTTAAAAGGCCTGATAGGTGAATTATAAATTCATTATTTTTAGAACCCTATTTCATTAAGATAAATAAATTATTTTTTTGGAAATCTTTTAGAGTGAAAGATGAGTTTGTGGTAGGAATTAGTTAAAGATGTAACTCTACTTGTCAAGTATATATATATATATATATGTATATATATATGTATATATATATATATATTTCTATCTTATTCTCTGATTAAATTAATTCTTAAACTATAGTTAAGGGACTTCGTCACAATATCCTTTCATTGAGGCATCCTTTCATTTCCAAATGACTTTCTTTTATACGGTGTATAAAACCCTTTGACTTTCCATTTCAAGGGGAATCTTTTTATACGGAGCGTTTTACTAAACGAAAAAAAGAATGTTTATTAATGTAAGTGGTGACAACAACCTTTCCTCCACCATGATTTTTATTTGATATTTGTCTTCTTTAAGAATCCAAAATGTTTTTTTAAAAATAAAATGAAAATAAATACCTTATACTCTTTTTACGTATTTTGGTATTGAAAATGGTTTTGATAATGGTTTTGTTATGTCAATATATATAAATGATATATTTTAATTGATGAAACCAATCAATATTAATAAATATTTTCTTTTTCCCTCCAATTATGTGTCTCTAATTTCCACCAATGTTCTTCTAAACGAGATCATAATTTGGTGGTAACTTTTTCATTTCCCTTTCCCTCTTATTAAGACTAAATTTTATTAACCCAATTTATGATGCGGGTTTTCCACAAAGGAATTTCTCTATTTTCAACCTTTTATTTTTGAAGAAAAATTTCAAATTGCGAGGACACAATTTATTGAAGGAGGGGAGAATATAACACCCCAATATTTTAATGTTTATTATTTCTTCAAAGTAATTCAATAACTTGCACTACACGCAACACCAAGTTCAAGCACACCATGACGTACCAAACTAGTCGTTAAAAAGATGTTAGGAATATTGTTAAATAAATTTTAAACTTTATATAATCCTAATAATTTTAGAATCCATATTATGTGTTTCTTAGACATAATGTAAGAACAAATTCATTTTTTTGAGATAAAAGTAGTATTTTTCAAAAAATCTAATTTCACCGCCTTTTAATGGAGAACCCTTTTTAAATCCAATATTTGAAACTTTTATATATTAAATTTGACAAAATAAACTTATTATTTAGAATAAAAACATAAAAAATTAGTTTTGATAATTTTTTGGTTTTTTCTGATAACATTCATATTTGGGTGAATAGTGAAAAATACTAAATTTTAACTGAATACAACTTTTTTAATCAAAATAATTAATAGTGATAAATTATGAATTTGAGTGTTTTTAAAGTATAGATAGATTAAAATTTTACCATTTAATCCAATTTTGGTCATTGGACATAATTTCACATTTAAACTGAACATAAACAAGTGTCAATCATTTGATATTTATTTTTTAAAAAATCACACTTTTTATTTTGACAACGAGAATTAATTTTAAATTAATTTCGTCCAATTTTTTGTTTTAAATTTATAAAAATTGATTCCATATTTATAATCAGAGGTCCAAATTGTGTAAATAGGTAACTTTTATTTTTAGACATTTTGAATAATTACTTCGGTAAATATTTTATTTACTATTGTTAAAGGGTAAATCAGGTAAATAAGGGAAAACAAATAATATTATAATAATATTAAATTACAATAAAACGTGTCCTAACCATATTTGATGATAATTTCTGACCATGGGCATCTTTGGGTCGACTTGGGGACCCCATGGAGCCACTTTTATGTGATAATGACACTTTATATTAATTAAGTTAATGTAAATACAAAAATGACATAAGCATATATCTTTTAGTAAAACAATTTTTAAATAGAGTTATACATGTTATATATTAGACTATAAATATTAATTAGAAATCTAAAAATATTTCATATATAATGGTATCTTATTTATAATTTTTAGACATTGAATAATTAAATTTATTTATGACACAATGATGATGGAGTATTTTTCTTATTACTGAAAGAATCAAATAAATGGTATTATAAATATTAAAATAAATATAATTTCAAAGTTTTTATGACTTCAAAGAAGTTTTTAGGTGAATATAATATGTTAGGGATGATTCAATGTATCCTGTTCGAAGTAATCAAGTTGTGATGACTTTCAGAAAAGCAAATTACCAAATAGTGTCAAAATTGACATAAATTAATATTTAAAACAAATACTATATTATTGGTTGATGTAATATTCATGAAAATTTAAGGTTTGGGAAAATGTCTTAAATAATATTATATATTTCATTAATTAGCCACTTGGGGTTATCTTGTATGTTTAGAGTAAGTTTATTAACCATATAGAGTAAGAATACAAGAAGACACGATAAAAGATAAACTTTTTAACTAAGAGTTAATTCCAAAAGATAAGGTTAAAATGGAAACCAAAACTTGTCTAAAACCTATTGGTTGAGAGTATTTAGACCCATAACCACCTATGTCTCTAGATAAACTCATTTATAACTATTATAAACCGAATATGATTGTATAATAAATTAATACTTTAATAATTTCCTAAAGTGACCCTCACCCCTCTTATAAAAGGGCACTTCCCCTTCTCTCAAAATCACACCTCCAAATCCATTTGGCCTAAATAACCCCTGCCTAATATCCTCCCAAATATCCTACCTTCATCCTAGAGGCCTTACTTTGGTCATAAATCCAATGTAAGGATCCCGTTTGATCAAATCAAAAGGAAGAACCCGAAGAAGAGGTAATGATTTCATCACCCTCTTTCAAGTTCTCTTATTCTTCCACTTTCTATTTCTTTGTTGTTTAAATTCTAAAATAATAAATTCTGTGTATATATATAATATGATTTTATTATAAATATTGAACAACTATATTCATTATCCTATCCATCTTATGAATGATAATGTCACCATGCGTGCGTACGTACAGTTTACCGTCTCCACATCGTGGTGTAATTTGTTATTCAACACTATGTTATTTGGATGGATATAATGATGAGTAATATGTATATAAATAATTAAAATATCATGATAATGTCAATGTAAAACGAATGTACCATCCAATTACGCACCTTTAAGGAAATGATATTGTCGCCCGTGCGTACGTACAGATTACCGTCTCCACTACGTGATGAGATTCATTTCCACATTCACTATTCATCGACTATTATAAAAATATATATTACTAATAAGTATGTAATATATGACATAATAATTCTACTATATATATATATATTTACTTATATATATCTGATACACTTAGTTCCATTCAATACGATATGAAAACAGAAACAACGTTTATGCGTACGTACGGACCACCGTCTCAATAAACTGCGTTTTTCATTTCATATATATGTCTATTATACATATTTATATACTAAATATATATGATATATAAATCATGTTTTATATTCTAGAATTATTTAAATCTTGATCTAAGTGATACATTCAAGAGTAAAAAGTTAAAACACGTGCGTTAATGAAAGCAATTATTACCCGTAATGTTAATTTAACATGGAAATTATTATTAAATGGGAAGTATAAATACATAAAAAAATCATGTATGATATAATAAATATGAATATAGTTATGGTATAATTTAATAACATACTATGGTAATTATACCGGAGGTTAAACATACCCTCAACCAATAGAAAGTGCAAGGTAAGGTTTATTTCCTCAATCTCGTTATTATCCGAGATTGTTCATGTGTATGTATTTTCTGGGACATACTTATCAATGATACCCATATTTCATAAAAAAGTTTTCAAAAGGAATCTTTTACGGTTTTATGGGAGGGTCTATTTAAATATATCATCATTTTAAATGTTTTAAAGATTTATCATTCTAAACCCTTTTAATTAATGTCCATATTTTGAAAACATTTTTAAGGATTTATTTATATGGACCTAAATGTTTTGAAATGATAATTATTTTAAAAAGTTTCAATGTGGTATGGGACACTTTTATTCAAAAATGTCTTTAAATATCTTCCTTTCCAAATTGTGTGACTCTTAAATGTTTTCATGAAAAGGGATATTTCTCTCAAAGAGTTTTACAAATAATTTTCATCTATGTCAACATACATTGATGGATTTTTATCTTTTTTGAAGTTGATTTATTATGATACGAATCTTCCATATTATATTGAAGGTTTTGTGATATGTTTGACTGAGGATGTGTTATTTTTATACCATTCATGGTTTATGGTTAAAGTATTGACACTAAGTATCCTTGTTCTTATATGAATGTTTATGTTATGTTTCAAAATTTTCATATGAGAAATGTATTGGACATAGTATGTGATGGGTGTAGCCTATTATAGCTTCTCAATGCATCGGTAGGTCTCATTAGACAACTAGATGTGGAATTGGCCGAGGCCTATCCCAATTTGATATATGGTTTTGGCCAAGGCCTTAATCATTTTTAGACATCTTGGATGAGGTCTTGACAAAATGTTTCAGAAT
The DNA here is from genome assembly GCA_963277665.1 of Viscum album. Classification (NCBI taxonomy): domain Eukaryota; kingdom Viridiplantae; phylum Streptophyta; class Magnoliopsida; order Santalales; family Viscaceae; genus Viscum; species Viscum album. The sequence continues at coordinate 1,681,615,722 of OY728133.1, forward strand.
ATCTGGCATTATAAATTCTCTCATTATGAAAATAATATTGATGGTTCACGTGGTTATTTGACTAGTAGAATACCCATGATTATGTTTTATTATGGAATTATTTACTCAGCTAATATTCCTTCCATAAAAGTGTTCATGTTTATTTTTGGTAAAGGCATGTGTTTTTAATTATTCATGTTGCTTAATATTTATGTTATCCTTCGCTGTATTTCTTACCCTTGCTGAGAATCTAAGCTCACCCCTTTCTATGTTATATTTCTCCCAGGATTCCAAGAAGTGTACTGAGATTGATATGCATGGTTAAGCTAAGGGAATAATGGTGTTCGTAAAGGATTATTTATGTTGTTTTGTATGTTATAGAGTGTAATGTAACATTTATATATGTAATCAATATTCCAAGACTACTAAACCGATTGGTCCTTCGGGACTTGATTCCTTGTGATCATGCTAATGTATTAAAATAATTCATCGACTCTAGGTAATTGGGGTTGGGGAATTACATTTTATGTTTACATTTCAAAAATTAAGTTTATTTTTACATATAAAAAATATAAAATTTCCAAAATTTTATTTACAATATGTTCTCTATTAAAATACGGTAAAACTATCTTTAGAAAAATATAGGTTTTTATGCACAATACTATGTTTTTGTCTTTTCCCTCTATAATACATTGGATGAATATCATAAATATTTTATTGGATATATAATATATAAATTTCATTAATATAATAAATTAATAGTAATTAAATTAATAATTATATTAAAACAACATTGTGAGCATAAAAACATTTCATTTATATTCAATTGGGTTATATATTCATTTGTAATTAATTGGTAACCTATGAATTCATCTCATATTTTTTTAAACCATATATTTTAATAATTTAGTTAATCCTATTCACAATCTCTATTTTAAAAACTAGATTATATATTATTATAATAAATAATAATATATTAATAATATATTGTTTCTTGGTAAAACTCGGTCTTGCATGTTACACAAGCTATCAAATTAATTATTTTTTATGCATATTGTAAGATAACTCAATATTGAATGTATTGCAAGGTATTTCATAAATTTAATTTTTTTTAAAATAGTAATTTATGTTGTAATTTATTATGATATTATATTAAATTATGCACTTTGTGCTGTGTTTCATACACGCTATAGAATGAAATGTTCTTAAATTAAAATTTTGGGGGGGTTACAAGAAATATCAGACACTAATAACCATTATTTTATTGATAGTAATCCTCAAAAACCAATTAATTTTGTTTCCATGCTATATGGTGAAAATATTCTACTTTATACACTTATGAACATTACATTTAAATATTCAAAAACTATTGCTAAAAAATCATACACACAACCTATGGTGTCATGACCTGTCCCCCGGGGCCCGTGTCGTAACTACCCCAAGCCCGCCTCTCATAGGCCAGGGGCTAGTGACTAGCACCAAAGGCGTAAAACCTGAAAAAAGAAGGAATTAATTGCCTTTAAGTAAGTAAAAAAACACCACAGAGTAAGCCAGCAGAAGTAAACACTAAGTAAACTGCGAGTACAAGTAAGTGTTGAAAGGTAAATGCGATAGAATACAAACACAAACTGAAATTAAAGTACAACTGGAAAGAGAGTACAACAACATAAAGTAAACAGTAAGTCTGAGCCGTCTTCTGGAAATCCCACCTGAAGGGTGGGTACAGATAGCCTCCTCTGCTCCTAGGCTCCAGCCGTCTGCTCCGAGCCCATCTCGTCCAGAAGTTCGCCCCCAGGTACCGTCCTACTCCACGAGTTTTTTTCTCGATCAATGCTATCTGTTGTCTGCATATAACACAATGAAGTGCGGGCACAACCCGTGAATGGGTGAGTATATGCTACTCAGTAGGGACCCCGAGACCCCCGAAGGTCTCCTAGAATCCACAAAGGATAACCACAAAGGATAGATAATAATCACAAAGTAACAACCAACACTACTTAGGTATATGCTCATACATATACTTAAGTCATCAATTCTAGCTCTTCTCATGAGCTCAAGTACAACCCATTCCACATAGGACAACACAATGAAATCCACACAGGATATCAAGTCAAACTCATCAAAGAGGAAGATCGAAAGTCAAGACTCAGCTCACATAGGTATTCCACAATAGGAGAAAGCAATTTGATGATCAGTTGTAGCCACTGGATCATCTAAGCTGTTGGACCCACATAGTATCGATAGGTACTAACCCCCGCAATGACCCACATAGGATCTGACCCACATAGGATCGGTATGCGCTGACCCACACGGGATCGCTGAGTGCTGACACACACAGGATCTGACCCACACAAGATCGGTATGCGCTGGCCCACACAGAATCGCTGAGTACTGACCCACACAGGATCAGTATGCTCTGATCCACACAGAGTCATTGAGCACTGACCCACACAGGATCTGTAGTCGTCGTCGTCATCATCGAACCCCCGGAGTATTCCAGTACAGAAGTCGATGCAGTCGCAACCAGCTCTAGGGTTCCCGCACACAGCACGCTCGTTCTGGGAGGGTCCGCTCCACGAGCCAAGGGGGTCGATACATCAACTATCACGTAGACCAGATTTGATGTATTGCAAAGTTCCATTACGTCAAAAGGAACTCAACGCGACTGACGGCGCATCAATCAGACACCCAGTTTGAAAGTTATTAGCGTTTTCGTTCCAGGGGCCCAGTTGGTTTTTAAGTCAAAACCAACATGACCATACTCCAACTGCACCCAAACCTCGAGCAGAGTAAGCCAAAAGGTCTGTCTCACTAAGCGGAAACTAACAATGTCGACGGCACGTCAATCAGACGTCCAAAACTCAAGATATAAGCATTTCCGCTCCGAGGCCCTGATAGGTTTCATGTGTTGAACCAACATGGACGAACACAAAGTTCTCCGAAACCTTAAGTATAGTATAACTAAATGAACGTCTCAATCCAAGGATCGTATCGCAACTGACGGTTCGTCAATCAGAGGTCCGTAGCCCCAGATATGGGCATTTGAACAAATCTATTCGGAAACAGGGGGGTCTGGGCCCGGTCCGACCCGGCACAGTACCCCCTGGGCCGGCCCGAACCAGGTCGACCCGGTCCGAGTCTGTGTATGGCCCACTTAGGCATGGCCCGACCCGGAGACGCGACCAGGCACGGCGGCGCGGCAGCGCAGCGCAACACGCGGTGTGCGGCGCGTGCGAGGTGAAGGGAGGGGGGATTCCCCCTCTTTCCATGAAACGGTTGCCCCTCAGGGGGGCCACACTTGCTGCAACTACCAGGGGTGTAACCCCAAACTCCCCCCAAAACGGCCGGCCCGCAAGGCCGGCCGGGTTCTTGCTGCGGGACCCCGCGGTCCCGTGCCTTCCGGCGCCAGCGGCCGGAGTTCCGACCGCCCCTTCGAGCTCCCTGGAAGCTGGTTTTTCCGGCCGCCACTTCCAGCTTCGATGCGGCTTAAGCCGCGGCGCGTCGGTGCCACGCCCCTCCGCCGCGGCACGACTTCTGCTGCGGCCTCGTTTGCGTTCAACGGCACCGCGCGACGGCACCGCGCTTCTTCGTCGCGGCCCGCACCGGTCGCGATTCTTTCATTTCCGTGCGGTGCGACGGCACCGTGCCGCCTTCACTAAACATCACCGAAGATCAAATAAAAAGGGGAGGATGATCGACCATGTTCCTGCGGTCCGGTCTCCTCCCGTTATAATGATAACAATTGGCCCAAGCAACGTAAAAACTCAACGACAATCAAGAACAATTGTAATTTAATAAAATTGGACTAACTCCCTACCTCGGGTCGTTCGTCTATCGGAAGGAGACGTCGTCGAACGATGATCGTCGCGGAATGACATCGTGAGGAAGATGACAATGAAGGTGACGTCGGCTTTGTTCGTCACGAGGGAAGATGAAGTTGCTGCTCGTTACACGTTTCCACCTCTGAGCTCGTTCGTCAGTCCGTTGACGATGGAGGAAAAAAGTAGGAGAGGCGTCGGAGAAGCCTTGCGTTGAAAGGAGGTTCCGAGGAAGATGCACCGAACTCTTTCTTCGTCGGAACCATGGCGTTCTTTGTGTTCTTCAACAAGGAAGAGGAAGAAGTTCTTGAGGCCTCAACGCAATGATTCAAAAACCAAAAATAAAATAAGACATAGGTCTTATTTTATTACTCATGCCAAAACAATTCAAAATTCAAAAACATAAACTTACTCAATTAATTTCACGAGAGTTGTCCCATTAATTTGATGTATTAAATTCCATGTAAAAGGTGGGAGGGTGGAGAGTTACGAAATTAAATAAAAATGGGTTTAGAGAATTTGAAAAGGGTGGGGCTCCTTTGGGCCCCACCTAATTATAACCTCTCAAGGGAGGTTAGGGTGTGGTGGGCCCCAAACCTAACCTCCACTTTGAGGTTTTAACCTCCAACGAAAAAAATATGTTATACATATTTTTTTTATCTCATTAGATAACCCAAAATTTTATCTTCCTCTCTCGTTAAAACGCAACTGCAGTAAAGGTCTCCTTAAGAAAATACTGGCGCTGCGGTTTCAACGGTGCCCTCAGATTTTGGTTCTGGGCAACGGTTCAAAAGTTTGGAAAACCCGCTCGTTCGTTCACTGAACGTACCTGAGCTAAACTTTGAAAAATTATTCCGGGCACACCGGGCCTCCGAATCAGGTGCCTTCAGAAACTGTGCACTCATAAAATTCCAAAGAATTTAAGAAAAATATTTCCTTGAAATTTACGGGTCTTTACATTACACCCACCTTAGGGATTTACGTCCCCATAAAGATACATCACAAACTTGGAAAACAAATGAGGGTACTGAGCACGCATTTGAGCCTCCCGCTCCCAAGTGCTCTCCTGGAGGTTCCCGTGCTACCACCTGATGCACACAAGAGGAATCGACCACCCATGTATGACCTGCTCCTGTCGATCCTTGATCTCAACCGGTACCTCTGCAAAAGTATCCCCATCGTCAACGTCCAGCTCCCCATGGTCGATGATATGCGTCGGGTCGTGCACGTGTCTCCTCAACTGAGATACATGGAAGACTTCGTGCACCCTGTGCAACTAAGGTGGTAGGTCTAGGTGGTAATACACCTCACATATCCTTCTGAGAATCTAAAAAGGTCCGATGAAGCACGGAGATTGCTTGCCACCTCGGCCAAATCTCCGTAATCCACGCCGTGGTGAGACCCATAAGAAAACGTGGTCACCATCCTTGAACTCTAGTGGTCTCCGCCTCCTATCCGCATATGAATTCTGTCAGCTCTGAGTTGTCCTCATCTGCTCCGGGATGACCTGGACCATCTCTGTCGTGGCCTGGACCATCTCTGGTCCCACAAGTGCTGACTCCCCGGGGTCTGTCCAACACAGAGGTGATCTGTAAGGTCGGTCGTACAACGCCTCATAAAGTGTCATCCCGATAGTGGAGTGGTAGCTGTTGTTGTACACACACTCCAGTAAGGGTAGGTGGTCCTCCCTGCTACGACCAAAGTTGAGGACAGATGCAAGGAGCATGTCCTCGAGAGTCTGAATGGTCCTCTCCGTCTGACCATCTGTCTGAGGGTGAAAGGCAATGCTCATACGTAGCTGCATCCCGAATGCCTCCTGCAACCCCTTCCAAAGCCGGGAAGTAAAATGAGCATCTCAATCAGAGATGATAGATGATAGTACACCATGAATCCATACGATCTCCTGAACGTAGTGGCATCCCATGCTCTCCACTGAGCCCTGCTCTCTGATGGGTAAGAAGTGAGCCGACTTGGTGAGTCGGTCGACAATCACCCAAATGGAGTCGTGTCGTCTAGAAGTACGTGGAAGCCCAGTCATGAAATCCATATATATCCTGTCCCACATCCACTCCGGGACCTCCAAGGGCTGTACCAAGCTAGCTGGTACCTGGTGCTCTGCCTTCACCTGCTGGAAGGTGAGGCATCGAGAAACGAACTCTTCCACAACCTTCTTCATACCCGGCTACCAGTGCTGTCATCTGAGATCCTGGTACATATTTGCTACCCTTGGATGTACCGCTAAAGGTGATGTGTGAAACTCTCTCAGCACCTCCTCCTGTAGTGCAGCTGGTACCAGGGTACGTCTTCTGAAAAGGATGACGTGCTCTCCTCCTAAAGAAAATCCATCTGGTGACTGTCCAGTGGAAATCTGTGCACGCCGCGTCTCATAGTCAACGTCTCTATGCTGCGCCTCTCTGACCTGCTGAAGTAGTGGAGGTGTGACTGTGAGTGACTGTGAGTGACTAAAGGAAGGCTGCTTCGTCTCTATCCACAAAGGATATCTACAAAATGACTAGCTGCCCTGTCACCTCACCAAGTAGCTGGATGCCCGTCCTCCAGCTGAGAGCATCAGCTACTACATTCCCCTTCCCAAGAGTATAGACTATCTCAATGTCATAATCCTGGAGGAACTCGAGCCATCGCCGCTGTCTCAGGTTCAGGTCCTTCTGCGAGAAGATGTACCTAACACACTGGTGCTCAGAAAAGACTGTGAAGCACTCGCCCATCAGATAGTGCCGCCACGTCTTCAGAGCGTAGACCACTGCTGCTAACTCCAAGTCATGGGTAGCGTTTTTCTGCTCATGCTGCCTCAACTGTCGTGATCCATTGGTGATCACTGCTCACTCCTGCATCAGGACACACCTGAGTTCGGTCCCAGATGTGTCACAGTAGACTATATACCCAACTCCCTCCTCTGGTAGCCTCAAGATTGGCGCGCTGGTCAACCTCTGCCTCAGCTCCTGAATGCTTTTCTGACATCTATCTGACCACAGAAAGGGTTTCCCTTTCTTTGTCAAAGCTAAAAGTGGTGCCGCCACTCTGGAGAAGTCTGGCATGAATCTCTGGTAATACCCAGCCAGTCCTAGGAAACTCCGCACCTCCGTCACGCTCCTGGGTTGTTCCCAAGCTAGCACTACCTCGATATTCACAGGATCCACCGCAACTCCCACCTCAGAAATGATGTGCCCCAAGAATTGGACCTCACGTAACCAAAAATGACACTTCAGGAGCTTACCATAAAGCTGGTGCTCTCAGAGTGAGTCCAGTACAACCCGAAAGTGGTATTCATGCTCCTCCTCAGTAGTCGAGTAGATCAATATGTCGTCGATGAAGACTACGACAAATCGATCGAGGTAAGGATGGAAGATCCTGTTCATGAGGCTCATGAACACTTCTGGAGCGTTGGTTACGCCGAAAGGCATAACCAAGAACTCATAGTGGCCATACCGACACCTGAAAGTCATATTCTTCACATCCTCATCTCAAACTCTGAGCTAATGATAGCCTGACTGAAGGTCTATCTTCATGAACCACCGTTCTCCATTGAGCTGATCGAAGAGGTCATCAATCCTCGGAAGCAGATACTTGTTCCTCACGGTCACCTGGTTCAGCCGACGGTAATCGACACATAGTCGCAAGCTCCCGTCTGCCTTCTTGGCTAACAAAATCGGTGAAGCCCAGGGTGAAACACTGGGTCAAATGAACCCCTTTCCCTACAAGTCCTCTAACTGTACATGTAGCTCACGAAGCTCAGCAGGTGCCATCCGATACACTGGTGTAGATATCAGGACCATCACCGGGTATAGGTCGATGTAGAAGTCTACCTCCCTACGAGGAGGTAGTCTTGGAACGTCGTCAGGGAAAATGTTTGCATACTGATCCACCATAATAGGAAAGATCAGACTCTGCACATCAACTGCTCCCATGATGAGGCTAGCCAACTAATGAGTAATCGGTTTTCCCTCCTCTGCGTGAGTCCATCCTGTGCTGCAAAGGCTCCCTTCTCGCCGATGAAGGTGAACCAGCTCCCATCGGTGTGAACACATCGTACCTTGCACCTAATACAGTCAATCTTAGAATGAATTGTGGATAACCAATCGATGCCCAAGATGATGTCATAAGGCCTCGACGCCGATACAAGAAGATCCTAGCCAAAGCTCTCGCCTCCTAGAGTAAGCTCACATTGCCAGCACCAGTGCGTAATCATCGAGTCTGCTCCCGTAGGAGTATCTAGCCTTAAGGATCGAGCCAATGACTCTTTCGGAATCTCCGAGCTCCGAACAAAGGCAGCATCAATGAAAGAATGGCTCATTTTTTTGTCTATAAGTACTGCAGCAAGGGTGGAGTAGACAAAGATAGTACCTCGAATCATCTCTGGTGCGCCATGGTCGTAGGCCTCCACTTCCTGAAGCTGAGCCTGCCTCTGTCCGCCAGCTCCCTGTGGTCGGGGCGGACCTCCTGGTGGTGGTGGTGGTAGAGCCTCAAAGCATCACCCACCACTTGCTGCTCGGCCAGCTCCTCTGCCTCGTCCGCCTGCCCCTTGCGGACCGCCATGGTCGAACCTATGCCTCTGCTTGGGTGGTCCCTAAACCGTCTGCTGCTCCTCTGCACAACGGGTCAAGCAATCATGAGCCATGTGGCCCTGCCCGCAGCACGCATAACACTGCCTGCCCCCGGAAGACTGGCTCTACGCCATGTGCCCTGCACCTCTGAGCCAGTGTCCCGAGGTTGTCTGATGAAGGTTGGGTCCGCCTAGGCCCTTGTGACATCCGTCGACTGCCAGCTGCAGACAACTCAGCTACATGACACCCTGCGGTAGGTCTCGCTGCAGGTGTAGGCTCAGCAAGAAATCTCTCTACAAGAAGGTATCTCTCTAGTACTCCTTCTTGCATCGGTATGCTGAGGGATATCATCAAAGCCCTGATCTCATGCCTCTGTCTCTGCTTGAAGTTCCGGGCCTGGAAGAATGGGTCCTGTACCATGTCTGTGGAGTAGCGTGGGATATCAGTAAATCTCACCGAGTATTGAGATACCGTCATGCAACCCTGACACAGCCGTAGTGGCTTCTGAATGCGCACCACACGGAGGGTGGCTGGAATGAACTCTGAGCGGAAGAGTCTCTCGAAGTCCGTCCAAAGAAGGGATGCCTCATCGTGCGCCTGGAGCATGATGCTACACCATCTACCCACTGATTCATGTAAGAGACTCGCTGCAAGGATCACCATGAGGTCCGCTAGTGTCCCTACCAGCCTGAAAACTCAAACTATATCCTCTAGCCAATCCTCGGCTGCTTGAGGGTCTGTTTCACCGTGGAACCTGGGCGATCTCTAATGCTGAAACTTGTAAAGTGCACTCAGGCGTCGTTCACTCTTAGCGGCTGGGGCTGGTGGCATCGGTGGCTCGGCGGGTAGAGGTACCGTCGGTGCCCCCGCTGTAATAGGGACCTGCACCGAGGCCTCACCGCTCGGTGCGCTGTTGTCTCGCACAAAGCTCGGAAGCCTAGCTGGCTGCCGTCGTGGGGTCATCCTGAAAAGAAACAGGTGCACCACGGTCAAAACAGTATACCTGGTGAGCTGAAACAAAGTAATCACAAAGAAAACTTTTGAAACACACATGCAATCAATGTTTTCATGCACTAAGTCAGAAATCAGAAGTCAGGGTTCTGGTGTATGGATACGTCGGCCGCCGCACCAACACTGGAATCCCTGAACTAATAACCACACTTAAATTCTCTTAACACTATTGCTTCACATAGAGAAAGATTAGAGTCCTGAGTTCTGTGGTAGAACTTAACTCCTCTGATACCAATTTGTCACGAACCATCCCCCGGGGACCGTGTCGTAGCTACCCCAAGCCCACCTCCCATAGGCCAAGGGCTGGCGACTAGCACCAAAGGCGTAAAACCCGAAAAAAGAGGGAAGGTATTGCCTTTAAGTAAGTAAATAAACACCACAGAGTAAGCCAGCAGAAGTAAACACTAAGTAAACTACGAGTACAAGTAAGTTCTGAAAGGTAAATGGTCCAGAATACAAACCCAAATGAAAAGTAAAGAACAACTGGAAAGAGAGTATAGCAGCAGAAATTAAACAGAAAGTCCGATACGTCCTCTGGAAGTCCCACCTAAAGGGTGGGTACAACTAGCCTCCTCTGCTCCTCGGCTCCAACCGTCCTCTCCGAGCCCGTCTCATCCAGAAGTCCTCCCCCAGGCATCGTCCTACTCTTTGAGTTCCTGCCTCGATAAACGCTGTCTTTCATCTGCATCCAACACAACGAAGTGCGGGCATAACCCGTGCAGGGGTGAGTATATGCTACTCAGTAGGGACCCCGTGACTCCCGAAGGTCACCCAGAATCCACAAAGGATAACCACAAAGGATAGATAACAATCACGAAGTAACAACCAACACTACTTAGGTATATGCCCATACATATACCTAAGTCATCAATTCTAGCTCTGCTCAAGATATCAAGTACAACCCAGTCCACATAGGACATCATAATGAAATCCACATAGGATAACAAGTCAAACTCATCGAAGAGGAAGATCGAAATTCAAGACTCAGCTCACACAGGTATGCCACAATAAGAGAAGGCAATTAGATGATCAGTTGTAGACACGAGATCATCTAAGTTGTTGGACCCACAAAGGATCGATAGGTACTAACCCCCGCAATGACCCACATAAGATCTGACCGACACAGGATCGGTATGCGCTGACCCACATGGGATCGCTGAGCGCTGACCCACACAGGATCTGACCCACACATGATCGGTATGCACTGACCCACACAGGATCGCTAAGCGCTGACCCACATAGGATCGGTATGCGCTGAACTACATAGAGCCACTGAGCGCTGACCCACATTGGATCTGTAGTCATCGTCGTCATCGTCGAACCCACGAAGGATTCCAGTACAGAAGTCGATGAAGTCGCAGCCAGCTCTAGGGTTCCCGCACACAACACGCTCGTTCCGAGATGGTCCACTCTACGAGCCAAGGTTGTCGATACATAACCTATCACGTAGACCAGATTTGATGTATCAAAAAGTTCTGTTATGTCAAAAGGAACTCAACGCGACTGACGGTGTGTCAATCAGACACCCGGTCTGAGAGTTATTGGCCTTTTTGTTCCAGGGGCCCAGTTGGTTATTAAGTCAAAACCAACCCAACCGTACTCCAACTGCATCCAAACCACGAGAGGAGTAAACCAAAAGGTCCATCTCACTAAGAGGAAAACAACAAAGTTGACGACACATCAATCAGACGTATGAATCTCATGATATAAGCGTTTCCGATCTGAGGCCCCGGTTGGTTTCGTGTTTGAACCAACCCGGCCGAACCCAAAGTTCTCCGAAACCTTGAGTATAGTATACTGAATCGACTGCCTCGATCCAAGGATCGCATCACAACTAACGGCTCGTCAATCGGAGGTCGGTAGCCCCAGATATGGGCATTTGATCAAATCTGTCTGAAAACAGGGGGTCTCGGCCCGGTCTGACCCGGCCCAGAACCCCCTGGGCTGGCCCGAACCGGGTTGAACCAGTCCGGGTCTGGATCCAGCCCAATTGGACGCGGCCCAGCCCAATGGGCAGCCCAACCCGGCAGCTCAGCCCGGCGCGGCGGCGCGACCAGGCATGGCGGCGCGGGCTGGCGCGACAGCGCGCCCCGGCGCGGCGGCGCGCCGCGCATGCACGGTGAAGGGAGGGGGCAACCCCCCTCTTACCACGAAACGGTGGCCCCTCAAGGGGGCCATGCTGGCTGCAACCACCGGGGGTGTAACCCCCGGCTCCTCCTAAAACGGCCGGCATGAAAGGCCGGTCGGGTTTTTACCGCGGGACCCCGCGGTCCCACGCCTTCCGGCGCTGGCGGCCGGAGTTCCGGCCACCCCTTCGAGCTCCCCGGCGGCCGGTTTTTCCGGCCGCCACATCTAGCTTCATTGCGGCTTAAGCCGCGGCCTTCATCCGTCCGGCGCGATGCGTCGGCGCCGCGCCCCTCCGCCGCCGCCCGACTCCGGCCGTGGCCTTGTTTGCGTTCAAAGGCACGGCGCGACGGCGCCACGCTTCTTCATCGCGGCCCGCACCGGCTGTGATTCTTTCGTTTCCACACGGTGTAACGGAACCGCGCCGCCTTCGCTAAACAACATCGAAGATCAAATAAAAAAGGGAGGATGATCGACCATGTTTGTGCGGTCCAGTATCCTCCCGTTATAATGATAACAATCGGCCCAAGCAACGTAAAAACTCAACGACAATCAAGCACAATTTTAATTTAATAAAATTTGACTAACTCACTACCTCGGGTCGTTCGTCTAACAGAAGGAGACGTTGTTGAACGATGATCATCATAGAACGACATCGCGAGGAAGATGACGACGAAGGTGACGTCGGCTTCGTTCGTCACGAGGGAAGATGAAGTTGCCGCTCGTTACAGGTTTCCACCTCCGAGCTCATTCGTCGGTCCGTTGACGATGGGGAAAAAGAGTAAGGGAGGCATCGGAGAAGCGTTGCATTGAAAGGAGGTTCCGAGGAAGATGCGCCGACTTCGTTCTTCGTCAGAACCTTGGCATTATTCGTGTTCTTCAACGAGGAAGAAGAAGAAGTTCTTGAGGCCTCAACGGAACGATCCCAAAACCAAAAATAAAATAAGGCATAGGTCTTATTTTATTACTTATTCCAAAACAACTCAAAATTAAAAAACATAAACTTACTCAATTAATTTCACGAGAGTTGTCCCATTAATTTGATGTATTAAATGGCATGTAAAAGGTGGGAGGGTGGAGAGTTACGAAATTAAATAAAAATGGGCTTTAGAGAATTTGAAAACGGTGGGGCTCGTGTGGGCCCCACCTAATTATATCCTCCCAATGGAGGTTAGGGTGTGTTGGGCCCCGCCCCTAACCTCCACTTGGAGGTTTTAACCTCCAATGATAAAAAAATATGTTATACATATTTTTTTAACTCATTATATAACCCCAAATTTTAACTTCTGCTCTAGTTAAAACACAACTGTGGTAAAGGTATCCTTAAGCAAATAACGACATTGTGGTTTCAATAGTGCCCTCAGATTTCTGTTCTAGGCACAGGTTCAAAAGTTAGGAAAACCCGCTCATTCGTTCACTGAACGTACCCGAGCTAAACTTCGGAAAATTATTCCGGGCACACCGGGTCTCTGAATCAGGTGCCGTTAGAAACTGCGCACTCGTAAAATCCCAATGAATTTGAGAAAAAAATTTCCTTGAAATTTACGGGTCTTTACATTACTCCCACATTAGGGATTTACTTCCCCGTATAGATACATCACAAACTAGGGAAACAGATGAGGGTACTGAGCACACATCTGAGCCTCCTGCTCCCAAGTGCTCTTATGGAGGTTCCTGTGATGCGACCTGATGTGCACAAGAGGAATCGACCGCCCACGTAGGTCCTGCTCCTGTCGATCCTTGATCTCCACTGGGACCTCTACAAAAGTGGCTCCATCGTCAACGTCCAACTCCCCAAGGTCAATGATATGCGTCGGGTCGTGCACGTATCTCCTCAGCTGAGATACGTGGAAGATGTCGTGCACCCTATGCAACTGAGGTGGTAGAGCTAGGTAGAAAGCCACCTCACCTATCCTGCTGAGAATTTGAAAAGGTCCGATGAAGTGTGGAGATAGCTTTCCGCCCCGACCAAATCTCTGTAATCCACGCCATGGTGACACCCGTAAGAAAACGTGGTCACCATCCTCGAACTCTAGTGGTCTCTGCCTTCTGTCCGCATATGACTTCTGTCAGCTCTGAGCTGTTCTGATCCGCTCCTGGATGACCTGGACCTTCTTTGTTGTGGCCTGGACCATCTCTGGTCCCACAAGTGCTGACTCTCCAGGGTCTGTCCAGCAGAGAGGTGATATGCATGGTCGGTCGTACAACGCCTCATAAGGTTCCATCCCGATGGTGGAGTGGTAACTGTTGTTGTAAACAAACTCCACTAAGGGTAGGTGGTCCTCCCCGCTGTGACCAAAGTTGAGGACACATGCACGGAGCATGTCCTTGAGAGTCTGAATGGTCCTATCCGTCTGACCATCCGTCTGAGGGTGAAAGGCGGTGCCCAGACGTAGCTACGTCCTGAAAGCCTCATGCAACCCCTTCCAAAGCCGGGAAGTAAAATGAGCGTCTCGATCAGAGACGATAGATGATGGCACACCATGAAGCCGTACGATATCCTGAACATAGAGGCATCCCAATCTCTCCACTGAGCCCTGCTCTCTGATAGGTAAGAAGTGAGCCGACTTGGTGAGTCGGTCGACAATCACCCAAATGGAGTTGTATCCTCTAGAAGTACGTGGAATCCCAGTCATGAAATCCATAGATATCCTGTCCCACATCCACTCGGGGACCTCCAAGGGCTGTACCAAGCCAGCTGGTACCTGGTGATCCACCTTCACCTGCTGGCAGGTGAGGTACTGAGAAACACACTCTGCCGTAGCCTTCTTCATACCAGGCCACCAGTGCTGTGGTCTCAGATCGTGGTACATCTTTTCTACCCCTAGATGTACCGCTAAATGTGAAGTGTGAAACTCTCTCATCACCTCCTCCTGTAGTGCAGCTGGTACCATGGTACATCCTCTAAAAAGGATGACGTGCTCTCCTCCAACAGAAAATCCATCTGGTGCCTGTCTAGTGGAAATCTGTGCACTCTGCATCTCACAGTCAACGTCTCCACACTGCGCCTCTCTAACCCACTGAAGTAGTGGAGGTGTGACTGTGAGTGAATGAATAAAGGATTCTCCATCTCTATCCATGAAGGATATCTGCAAAGCGGCTAGCTGCTCTGTCGCCTCACCAAGTAGCTGGATGCCCGTCCTCCTGTTGAGAGCATCGACTACAATGTTCCCCTTCCCAGGAGTATAGACTATCTCAATGTCATAATCCTAGAGGAACTCGAGCCATCACCACTATATCAGGTTCAGGTCCTTCTACGAGAAGATGTACCTGAGACTCTGGTGGTCAGAAAAAACTATGATGTGCTCACCCATCAGATAGTGCCACCACATCTTTAGAGAGACGACCCCTGCTGCTAACTCCAGGTCATGGGTAGCATAGTTCTGCTCATGCTGCCTCAACTGTCGTGATCCATAGGTGATCACTGCCTGCTCCGGCATCAAGACACAACCGAGTCCGGTCCCTGATGCATCACAATAGACTACATACCCAACTCCCTCCACCGGTAGCCTCATGATAGGTGCGCTGGTCAACCTCTGCCTCAGCTCCTGAGAGCTTTACTGACATCTATCTGACCACATGAAGGGTTTCTCCTTCTTCGTCTATGCTGAAAGTGGTGCCGCCACTCTGGAGAAGTTGGGAATGAATCTCTGGTAATACCCAGCTAGTCCTAGGAAACTCCGCACCTCCATCACGCTCCTAGGTGGCTCCCAAGCTAGCACTACCTCGATCTTCGCAGGATCCACTGCAAATCCCACCTCAGATATGACGTGCCCTAAGAAGTGGACCTCACGTAACCAAAATTGACACTTCAAGAGCTTACCATAATGCTGGTGCTCTCAGAGAGTGTCCAGTACAACCCACAAGTGGTAGGCGTGCTCCTCCTCAGCAGTCGAGTAGATCAATATGTTGTCGATGAAGACTACGAAAAATCGATCGATGTAAGGCGGGAAGATCTTGTTCATGAGGCTCATGAACACTGTGGGAGCGTTGGTTACACCGAAAGGCATAACCAAGAACTCATAGTGGCCATACCGACACCTGAAAGCCGTGTTCTGCACATCCTCGTCTCGAACTCTGAGCTGATGATAGCCAAACCAGAGGTCTATCTTTGAGAACCACCGTGCTCCCTTGAGCTGATTAAAGAAGTCATCAATCCTCAAAAGCAGATACTTGTTCCTCACGGTCACCTGGTTCAGGCGACGGTAATCGACACACAGTCGCAAGCTCCCATCCACCTTCTTGGCGAACAAAATTGGTGAAGCCCAGGGTGAAACACTGGGTTGAATGAACCCCTTGCCCTACAAGTCCTCCAACTGTACTCGTAGCCCACGAAGCTCAGTAGGTGCCATCCGATACGCTGGTATAGATATCAGGGCTATCCCCAGGTACAGGTCGATGTAGAAGTCTACCTCCCTGCGAGGAGGTAGTCTAGGAACATCGTCAGTAAAAACGTCTGCATACTGATCCACCAAAAGAGGAAAGCTCGAACTCTGCACGTCAACTACTCCCAGGATGAGGTTAACCAACTGACGAGTGATCGACTTTCCCCTCCTCTGTGTGAGTCCATCCTGTGCTGTAAAGACTCCCTTCTCACCGGTGAAGGTGAACCTGCTCCCATCAGTGTGAACACATCCTACCTTGTTCCAAATACAGTCAATCTGAGCATGAACTTTGGATAACCAATCCATGCCCAAGATGACGTCATAAGGCCTCGACGCCGCTACAAGAAGATCCCAGCCGAATCTCTCACCTCCCAGAGTAAGCTCACTCTGCCGGCACCAGTACGTAATCGTCGAGTCTGCTCCCGTAGGATTCTCTATTCATAAGTATTGATCCAACGGCTCTATCGGAATCTCTGAGCTCCGAAAAAGGGCAGCGAAAATGAAAGAATGACTCTCTTCTGTGTATATAAGTACTGCAGAATGGGTAGAGTAGACAAAGATAGTACCTCAAATCATCTCTTGTGCGCCGTGGTCATAGGCCTCCACTGTAGGTTCCAGGCGCAGCGGAAGTGCGTTAGTGGGTTTGCCCAACTTTAATTTTTAGCGTTAAATGACGTTCAATCCGAGATCCATCATGATATAAAACGCCGGATCTTCAAAATTGAATGAAGAATGTAAAAGAAAAGGGAGATTCCCGGAACCCTTGAGATAGGATCTTCATATGTTGGTTATAATTAATTTAATTAATTCATAAGAATTACCTCGATGGAATTCTTTCTTTATTAGAGTCTCCGATCACGATCCTATGATCCGTCGTTGCGTCGTAGAATCCAAGTATAGGATTCCTCTAGCGGTGATCCACACGCATGCCATGTATCTCCGGACGTCGCCAAAGGGATCTCCGGGTGATAGCATGGAAGAACCTTCGCTTGCGATGTCCACCTTCGACCGCCTTGATCTGGTGGAGGATCTTACTCTCGTAACTTGAAAGCGTTCTTGGTGGAAATAGAATTCTCTCTTGGCTTGAGAGTCTTTTAAAAAACTATTGTGCACAACTATGGCTCTCTTCGTGTTGGGGTTGTGAGGATATTTATAATCGGGTTTGAGGTTAATAGAGTTATGACAATAAATAAACGCGTTATGCGTTTTATTTCTTTCATTAACTCTCATTGAAACCCCATGTCGAATTATTAATTCCTTGACATACGACCACGCAGATTAATTATATCCTCAATATCCGGACTAGAAAAATACACGGTGTGTAATAATTAATACACGGCATGTAAAACTACACGGCGTGTTTATTTAATATACACGACGTGTACTTTTATTTTCCATTTTTCTCCACCACATTTATTAGACCTTGAGGAATGACTATTTATTTCTTAAATAAATGTAACTGCATTACTCACTAATAAATATATTATTTCGCCCAAAATATATTATCTCGAATAACTAGTGTCGAAATAAATGCGATCAGGCATCCTTAAATAATTATTAAACCACAGTCAGGAATAATATTTATTTAACTTGATAAACTAAAATTTTACTAAGATACATGGACACACTTAGTGTGTCACCCTCTAGGCATCTTTCTTAGTGGCATTAGGCAGAGCCTACCTAAAGTCTTTGGTTAGCGTCTAGAAACATGCCAAGGCACCCATAGAGAAAGAACTTAACACCGAAATGACGTGTCACCTCTTACGAACGCTTACTGTTTAATATAATCCCTTTGTCTCGATATCTCCAATCAAGCGGGTTGCATGCTAGTGCCATCAACCCATGTGCTCGATTATTCTTTCTTTGAATTTCTGGAATTGAACTTGCCCATATCTTACCATGGCCATGGATTTATTTAGGATATATCAATTCCATCAAAGGGCCTAATATATCTACTTCCGTTATGGAATAGAATGGACAAATCCTTTCTTGCATTATCTATTAATGCAGTATTACTCGTGACGCACCCAACGTATCCTACCTCGCTGCGAATAGTGTGTCGTCACATTTTTTTTCAATACATCTAAGTACGTGATTTGTAATACTCATTAATAATAATCTTAAAGTCTAAGGACCAATACACACGTCTGCAGATAGAAACATCCAATGACACCATGAAATGTGGATTTCCTGCTGGCGGGTCTCGTTCTCATAATATCCTCCTGGATATTACCAAGGGCACACACCATGATAAGGTGCCTCAAAGTTTTATATGTCCTCACCCCTAATGACCTGTATTATTTGTGCTCTTCAAATAATATCATCCGGCCATAGAACATATATTCAAGTGAAGTGTTATGGTACTTCAGGGTTCTCATCATAGCAGGGATCCGCTATGACCCTTTAATGCAACAGCTGTCCTTAAGACATTATCAAATGAATTTTCATGAAGAAGAACAATCAATATGTGATAAGGTTTTTATTAATGAATAATGTACAAAGTAGTTGGATCTAGACCACCAACTCCAACAGACTCCCACTTGGACTAGAGCCAACTGCTAACAACCTTTAACCCGCTATCTCTCACATGATATTCATGCTTCTGCTGAGATAGGCCTTTAGTCATGGGGTTTGCCACGTTCTCTTCCGGGGACACTCTGCTCATAGCACCTTCACCCCTCTGATAGAAATCCCTCAAGAGGTGATACTTCCGTAGTATGTGCTTTGTCCGTTGATGTGACCTTGGTTCTTTTGCAAGAGCCACCACTGCAGTATTATCACAATACAATGTTATGGGATCTTTACTACTAGGCACCACATCAAGCTCCTAGACAAAGTTCCAAATCCAGACGGCTTCCTTGGCTGCATCAGAAGCTGCTATATATTTAGACTCCGCTGTAGAATCGGCGATAACTGGCTGCTTTGAACTCTTCCAGCTCACAGCTCCTCCATTGAGACAGAAAACATATCCAGATTGCAACTTCAGATCATTTTGATCTGTCTGAAAACCAGAATCAGCATACCCTCTGATGAAAAGCTCCTCATCTCCTCCATACACGAGGAACATATCATTAGTTCTTCTCAGATACTTAATGATAGTCTTAACAGCAGTCCAATGTTGTTCTCCTGGATCTGCTTGATATCTGCCTACCATTCTCAGTGCATAGGCAACATCAAGACTAGTACATAACATGGCATACATGATGGATCCTATAGCCGAAGAATATGTGATCTTACTCATTCTATCTTTCTCTTGTTGTGTCTAAGGACACATTTTCTTAGAAATATGTAGGCCATGTGACACTGGAACCAATCCCCTCTAGGATTGTTCCATACTAAATCTCTTTAGTATCTGGTCAATGTATGTACCCTGCTTAGTGCAATCAGCCTCTTGGATCTATCACGAACGATCTTGATCTCTAGAATGTAGGCCGCTTCTCCTAAGTCCTTCATGGAGAAACATTTGTTCAACCAGTCTTTAAATGACTGTAAGACCGGTACATCGTTTCCAATAAGTAATATGTCGTCAACATATACTACTAGGATAACGATCGCATTCCCATTAAACAGTTTATAAACACATGGCTCACATTCGTTCTTAATGAAACCAAATTTCGTTATGGCTTCATCAAATCGAATGTTCCATGACCTGGATGCTTGCTTCAATCCATAAATGGATTTCTGCAACTTGCAAACCCGTTTGGATTCACCTGGTGTCACAAACCCTTCAGGTTGTGTCATATAGACATCTTCATGAAGGTTCCCGTTAAGGAATGCTTTTTTGAAATCCATTTGCCAAATCTCATAGTCATGGTAAGCTGCTATTGTAAGTATGATTCTTATGAATTTAATCATGGAAACTGGAGAAAAGGTTTCATCATAGTCAATTCCTTAACGCTGTCTGAATATTTTAGCCACTGGCCTTGCTTTAAAGGTGCTAACTTGACCTTCCATGTCGAGCTTTCTCTTGAATACCCATTTGCATCCAATAGGATTTACATCAACTGGATCATCGACCAGAACCCATAATTGGTTCTGATACATGGAATCCATCTTAGAATTCATAGCTTCTAGCCATCTTGCAGCTTCTGAGCTTTCTACTGCTTCCTTGTAGGAGAGAGGTTAATCATTGTCCAACAATAATGATTCACCATCCTCAGTGACTAGGAAACCAAATCTCTCTGGTTCCCTTACCTCTCTTGAACTCATACGTAGTACTTGTGTTTCTGGAACCTCTTCCACGGGGACCTGTGGAACTTGTTCATGTACCAACTCCTGTGTATCTTGAGCATCAACTTCATTGAAGTCAATCTTGCTCCCACTATCCTTTTTGAGGATGTGCTATCTTTCAAGAAATACAGCTTGTCTGTCGACAATCACTTTCTTTTCTTGAGGGTTATATAGGTAATATCCTTTCATTTCCTTAGGATATCCTATAAAGATACACTATGTGCCCCGGGGTGCTAGTTTGTTTCCTGATAAGGCTTTAACAAACGCCTCGCATCCCTATACACATGTATGCGAAAAAGTGGGTTTCTTTCCATTCCATAACTCGGAGGGAATCCCATTTTCCGCCTTAGTTGGTACTCAGTTTAATGAGTATGCTATAGTTTCTAATGCATATCCCCAAAACGATAATGGAAGATCTGCATGACTCATCATCAACCTCACCATGTCCAACAAGGTGCGATTCCTCCTTTCACTAACACCATTCCACTGTGGTGTATAAGGAGGAGTGAGTTGAGATAGAATCCCAGACTCCCGTAGAATATCGATGAACTCTTGGTTCAGATATTCCTCACCTTGATCCGATCAATGTTTCTTTATCTTCTTACCAAGCTGATTATCTACTTCATTCTTGAATTCCTTAAATTTCTCTAAGGCTTCTGACTTATACCTCATTAAGTAGACAAATCCGTATCTACTCAAATCATTAGTAAAAGTAATAAAGTAAGAATCTCCACCTCTAGCTTCTACTGGAAATGGTCCACATACATCTGTGTGTACCAATCCTAGAATCTTTGTGGCCCTTTCACCTTGTCCACCAAAAGGAATCTTGGTCAGTTTACCTTGTAAACAAGCGTGACATCTATCAAGTGGTTTAGCTCAGTAGAGTCTAAATAGCCATCTTGGCAGATCTTTGTCAAGCGCTTCTCGTTTACATGACCGAGACGGTGATGCCACAACTGGGTGATGTATGAGTCATGTGAGTTTGTTTCATTATCGATTTCAAACACTTGGTTTTCGTAATTTAATACATACAAACCATTATTCAAATGTGCCATACCATAACATACATTGTTCTTATAAAAGAGACAACCCTTATTTCTGAACTTGAAACCAAATCCATCCATATCCAAACAAGATACAGAAATTATGTTCTTGGTAACTCTAGGCACAAAATAACAGTTATGTAAAACCAAAATCATCCCAGTTGGCAATGAGAGGTGGTAGTCGCCAATAGCCAACGCAGCCAGCCTTGTGCCATTGGCAGCTCGAAGATCCACCTCTCCTCTGGCGATCTTTCTAAATTTAATTGGTTCTTGCATTTGAATACAGATGTGAGCCCCACAAGTTGTATCTAATACCGAATGTGTAGAAATAGAAAGATTTCACTCGATAATGAATACACATTTAGCGTTGCCACGCTTCTGGGTGCAGTTCCTCTTCTTGTGGCCCTGCTTGCCACATGAAAAACACACCGCCTCCCGTTCCTTGCACTGCCCTTAGATCTTCCCCTTCTTGGAGGGATGGTGCTCGGGGGATTCAGACCATTTATAAGTCTTTGGCCCCTTTGCCTTGTCCTTCCTTTTCTTGTTCACCATAAGGACTGTGGGTTTGTCACGCCCCATGTCTTTGTTAACCTAGCGAATCAAGGCCAGAAGCTCCGACAGATTCTTCTCATTTCCGCTCATGTTATAGTTGACAATGAAGCTAGAGAAGGTCTTGGGTAGTGATGATAGGATGAGATCTGTACGCAACTCATCCGAGGATTTAATCCCTAAGATGTACAAGCGTTCAATGTAGCCAATAAGCTTGACTACATGAGGCCCAGCTGGCGTAGACTCTCCAAGATTAGTTGTAAACAAAGCATTGGAGATCTCATATCTCTCTTGTCTCGCCTTCTCTTGGTAGAGATCCTTAAGGCGAGACATCATGCTATACACGTCCATGATTTCATGTTGCTTTAAGAGCTCATTAGACATGGCCGATAGCATGAAACACTGGACATCTGTGGCATCATCCATGTGTTTCGCATAGAGATATATTTCCTCATCCCTGGCCTCTTTCCCAGGCACAACTGGAATAGGCTCTTCCAGCACATACAATTTCCTTTCGTGGAGAAGGATGACGCGTAAACGCCTCTGCCACTCTTGGAAATTGGTGCCGGTGAGAAGGTTTTCTTTCTCGAGTATGGTGCGCAATGATATGTTTGAAGTCATTTTCTTGCCGTTTATACAATTTAAGATGAGCAAAGGTTTATTACTTTATTACAAAAATTGAGACAAATAAATAAATTAATACTTATTAGTCTCCCACTATTTTATCGAAATTCAATAGCCCTCACCATTGATTTCGGAATATTCTGTTGCCTGAATATTCTAGTGGCAATGATCAATATTTCCCTTCGCATTACCCCAACTAGGGTTGGTCAAGAAACTTGAAGGGTTTTAGGTAGACATTCCAAATGCCAACTGCATTAACTCGAATCTCCTTGATCCGCTGAGTGGACTCCCCAATCCTGAAATCCTTTTATATTTGGATTTCCTCAACCTTTGCCTCTTGGCCACACCAAGTCCTACTGTGGCATTCAACCCTTGATGCGAACCATGTTAATTCAAACCAAAACCGTGAATTAGAATTCCCCGATAATTGAAAGCACCCCAACTAGGGTTGTTCAAGCACTTTGAACTATGGTTCGATTCTAACTAAGATTATGGAAGGCTATACCGACATAATATATCTTTTGAGGGATTTTATTCTTTATATGTAAATTGAAATTTTATTATATTTGATTACATGCTTGTTAATATTAAGTGGGATATACTTAAGTGATTAACCATGTCTTAAGATAATATTTACGTATAAGCCGATTTTATTTTAGTTCCATCTTGCATGCTCGTTTAATTCATTAATTATGTGATCGTGAAAACACACCCACAATAAATAAACCATGCAACTGACAGAAATAAAATAAATGGTATGATCATGAGCTTTTCTATTGGTTAGTTTATATAGCGGTTGATAAACTAACCCATGACCTAGGGGAGAAACACCTTGAACCTTTCAGGTCCGTGTTTACAGCTTTCCACCTGTCCACCTTTGTATCTTCTTGGATTGGTTTCACCTTGGATCTTAACTTGAGCCGCCTCCACTAGCTTGGTATCTCCATCCATTACATATGAATTTATCTCACACGCAGGTGAGGGGTAAAAAGGGGTTTTACATAAAAGAATCCTTGGGCGTGCATGCCCTACATATTAATGGGGAGATGGCTCACAGGCCAACAAAATTAATTTAAACAAATAAATTAAAAGAAACCATTCACATACAAAGGTCTCGGTCTAGGTCATGATCATCCATACATGCAACGATATTTACGCATAAATAAAACTAGCATTAAATTATTTAATCATTCTTGTTTAAGATAAATCACGCTCGAATTAATTAATTATCTTTAATTAATCAATCCTTTTATCTTAAACCCTTTTCTGAACTTCCTTGAGATTCTCATCCATAATTTTAAACAAATAAATTCATTTAAAATTATCCGTGTACATAACTTGTACCTTGGAGGCAACCCGGTGAATTCCCGTTCATTACGCAGATGTTAAATTAAACACATATATATAAAACACCTATCACGGGTTGTGCCTCATCTTTACGCCTGCACTATGGTACATGTCTCAAGGGTTTTTATAATATAATAATAAATTTTAATAAATTTGTGTAATTTGGGTAAGTACACGGTGTGTAGTTCCGACTACACGGCGTGTACTTTTCTTCACCGTCCATCCGAAGTACACGCCCGGGGACATGGCGTGTAAATGTACTTCGGAAATTTTCAGAGTACACGACATGTTCTGTGGGACACACGCCATGTAGTTTCCGCATTACACGGTTTCCAGCTGGGCAAGCCGTGTACGGGGTACACGGCCCAACCCTAACCCGAAGGGACTACATGCCGTGTTCATTGGACCACACGGCGTGTAATCCGGAAATCATGTGCCACCTGTTTCTGGTCAACACACGGTGTCTTAAATTCTTAGAATGAATCCAATACATGGCCTGATTTGGTGGATCAGTCAATGCATTGAACCTAGACTACACGGCGTGTACTTCAGAATACACATCGTGTATTCTAGTGTTGTACGGCCAGAAACATTTGGCTCCTCCGGATGAGTTCCACTATTTTATTTTAATCAAAATTAAAAGAAAAATTCGTTTCTGTTAGGAGAACGAGAAATGAGATAGGAGGAACAGATCTCGAGATTCAGATTTCCAGAATGATTAAACATGAATTGAAATAACTAAATTATTAAATGCGTAAATCACCAAAAAAAAGCTAATAATTATAATCAACGATATGACCGCTCTGATACCACTTGTAGGTTCCGGGCGCAGCGGAAGCGCGTTAGTGGGTTTTCCCAACTTTAATTTTTAGCATTAAACAACGTTCAATCTGAGATCCATCACGATATAAAACGGCGGATCTTCGAAATAGAACGAAGAACGTAAAATAAAAGGGAGAGTCCCAGAACCCTTGATATAGAATCATCATATGTTGGTTTTAATTAATTTAACTAATTCATAAGAATTACCTCGATGGAATTTTTTCTTCATTGGAGTCTCCGGTCACGATCCTGTGATCCATCATTGCATTGTAGAATCCAAGTACAGGATTCCTCTTGCGGTGATCCACATGTGTGCCACGTATCTCCGGACGTCGCCGAAGGGATCTATGGGTGCTAGCATGGAAGAACCTTCTCTTGCGATGTCCGCCTTCAACCGCCTGGATCTGGTGGAGGATCTCGCTCTCGTAACTTGAATGCGTTCTTGGTGGAAAGAGAATTCTCTCTTGGCTTGAGAGTCTTTTCAAAAACCATTGTGCACAACTATGGCTCTCTTCGTGTTGGGGTTGTGAGGATATTTATTATCGGGTTTGAGGTTCATAGAGTTATGACAATAAATAAATGCGTTACGCATTTTATTTATTTTATTAACTCTTATTGAAACCCCATGTCAAATTATTAATTCCTTGACATACGCCCACGCTGATTAATTATATCCTCAAAATCCCGACTGGAAAACTACACGGCGTGTAATAATTAATACACGGCGTGTAAAACTACACGGTGTGTATATTTAATATACACGGCGTGTAATTTTATTTTCCATTTTTCTCCCCCACATTTATTAGACCTTGAGTAATGACTATTTATTTCTTAAATAAATGTAACTGCATTACTCACTAATAAATATATTATTTCACCAACAATATATTCTCTCAAATAACTAGTGTCGAAATAAATGCGATCAGGCATCCTTAAATAATTATTAAACCACGGTCGGGAATAATATTTATTTAACTTGTTATACTAAAATTTAACTGAGATACATGGACACACTTAGTGTGTGACCCTCTAGGCCTCTTTCTCATTGGAATTAGGCGAAGCCTGCCTAAAGTCCAAGGTTAGCGTCTAGCAACATTCCAAGGCACCCATAGAGAAAGAAGTTAACGCCGCAATGACGTGTCACCTCTTACGAATGCTTACTGTGTAATATAATCCCTTTGTCTCGATATCTCCAATCAAGCGGGTTTCATGCTAGTGCCATCAACCCATGTGCTCGATTATTCTTTCTTTGACCACCCAGAACTGAACTTGCCCATATCTTACCATGGCCATGGATTTATTTAGGCTATATCAATTCCATCAAAGGGCCTGAGATATCTACTTCCGTTATGGAACATAAGAGACAAATCCTTTCTCGCATTATCTATTAATGCAGTATTACTCATGACGCACCCAACGTATCCTAACTCACTGCGAACAGTGTGTCATCACAGTTTTCGTCAATACATCTAAGTGCGTGAGTTTTAATACACATTAATAATAATCTTAAAGTATAAGGACCAATACACACGTCCGCAGATATGAACATCCAATGAAACTACGAAATGTGGATTTCCTGCTGGCGGGTCTCGTTCTCATAATATCCTCCTGGATATTACCAAGGGTGCGCACCATGAGAAGGTGCCTCAAAGTTTTAAGAGTCCTCACCCCTAATGACCTGTATTATTAGTTCCCTTCAAATAATATCATCCAGCCATAGAACATATATTCAAGAGCAGTGTTATGGCACTTTTGGGATCTCATCATAGCAGAGATCTGCTATGACCCTTTAATGCAACAACTGTCCTTAGAACATTATCACATGAACTGTCACGCAGAAGAACAATCAATATGTGATAAGGTTTTTATTAATGAATAAAGTATAAAGTAGTTGGTTCTAGACCACCAACTCTAACATCCACTGCCAGGAGCTGAGCCAGCCTCTTTCCACCAGCTCCCTGTGGTAGGGGCAGACCTCATGGTGGTGGTGGTGGTAGAGCCTCAAAGCGCCTCCCAGCACCTGCTGCTCAGCCAGCTCCACTGCGTCATCCACCTGCCCCCTGCAGACCACCACGGTCGAACCTCTGCCTCTGCCTGGGTGGTCCCTCAACTATCTGCTGCTCCTCTGCACGACGGGTCGGGCAATCATGAGCCATGTGGCCCTGCCTGACGCACGCATAGCACAACCTGCCCCCGTTTGACTCGGTCTGCGCCGTGTGCCCTGCACCTCTGAGCCAGTGTCCTAAGGTTGTATGCCGTAAGGTCAGGTCCACTTGGGCCCCTGTGACATTCGTCGACTGCCAGCTGTAGATGACTCAGCTACATGCCACCCTGTGGTAGGTCTCGCTGCTGGTGTAGGGTCAGCAAGAAAGCTCTCTATAAGAAGGGCTCGCTCCAGTACTTCTGCCTGCGTCGGTATGCTGAGGGAGATCATCAAAGCCCTGATCTCATGCCTCAGTCCTTGCTCAAAGTTCGGATCCTGGAATAATGGGTTCCATACCATGTCTGTGGAGTAGCGCGAGAGATCAGTAAATCTCGCCGAGTACTGGTATACCGTCATGCTGCCCTTCCGCAGTTGTAGTAGCTCCTGAATGCGCACCGCACAGAGGGTGGCTGGAACAAACTCTGAGCGGAAGAGGCTCTCGAAGTCTGTCCAAAGAAGGGATGCCATGTCATGCACATGGAGAATGTGGATCCACCATCCACCTACTGCCGCGTGCAGGATACTCACTGCAAGGATCACCATGAGGTCAGCTAGTGTCCCTACTATCCTAAAAACTCAAACTACAGCCTCGAGCCAATCCTAGGCTGCCTGAGTGTTCGTCTCTCTGCGGAACCTGGGCGGTCTCTGATACTGAAACTCGTGAAGTGCACTCATGCATCGTGCACTCTTAGCGGCTGGGGCTGGTTGCATCGGTGGCTCGGCAGGTAGAGGTACCGCCGGTGCCCCCGCTGTAATAGGGCCCTTCCCCAAGGCCTCATTGCTTGGTGGGCTGTCATCTCGTACAAATCTCAGAACCCAAGTTGGCTGCCGTCATGGGGCCATCTTGAAAAGAAACAGGTGCACCATGGTCAAAACAGTATACCTGGTGATCTGGCACAAAGTAATCACCATGAAATCTTTTGAAACACACATGCAATCAATGTTTTCATGCACTAAGTAGAAAATCAGATGTCATGGTCCTAGTGTATGGATACGTCGGCCGCCGTGCCAACACTGGACTCCCTGAACTGATAACCACAGTTTAATGCCCTTAACACTATTGATTCACATAGAGAAAGATCAGAGTCCTGAGTTCTGCGGTAGAACCGAACTCCTCTGATACCAATTTGTCACGACCCATCCCCCGGGGCCCATGTCGTACCTACCCCAAGCCTGCCTCCCGTAGGCCAGGGGCTGGAAACTAGCACCAAAGGGGTAAAACATGAAAAAAGAGGGAAGGAATTGCCCTTAAGTAAGTAAACAAACACCATAGAGTAAGCCAGCAGAAGTAAACACTAAGTAAACTGCGAGTACAAGTAAGTGATGAAAGGTAAATGGGCCAGAATACAAACCCAAACTGAAAGTAAAGTAAAACTAGGAAGAGAGTATAGCAGCAGAAAGTAAACAGAAAGTCTGATCCATCCTTTGGAAATCCCACCTGAAGGGTGGGTACAGATATCCTCCTCTGCTCCTCAGCTCCAGCAGTCCGCTTTGAGCCCATCTCGTCCAGAAGCCCGCCCCAGGTACCGTCCTGCTCCATGAGTTCCTCCCTCGATCAACACTGTCTGTCGTCTGCATCCAACACAACGAAGTGCGGGCATAACCCATGCAGGGGTGAGTATACTCTAATCAGTAGGGACCCGAGACCCCTGATGGTCTCCCAGAATCCACAAAGGATAACCACAAAGGATAGATAATAACCATGAAGTAACAACCAACACTACTTAGGTATATGCCCATACATATACCTAAGTCATCAATTCTAGCTCTGCACACGAGCTCAAGTACAACCCAGTCCACATAGGACAACACAACGAAATCCACACTGGATATCAAGTCAAACTCATCGAAGAGGAAGATCAAAAGTCAAGACTCATCTCACACATGTATGCCACTATAGGAGATAATAATTAGATGACCAGTTGTTGCCACTGGATCATCTAAGCTGTTGGACCCACACAGAATCGTTAGGTACTAACCCCCGTAATGACCCACACATGATCTGTCCCATACAGGATCAGTATGCGCTGACCCACACAGGATCGCTGAGCGTTGACCCACATAGGATCTGACCCACACAGGATCAGTTTGCGCTGACCCACACAGGATCGCTGAGCGCTGACCCACACAGCATCGGTATGCACTGACCCACACAGGATCCCTGAGCGCTGACCCACACAGGATTGGTATGCGCTGACCCACACAGAGTCGCTGAGCGCTGACCCACACAGGATCTGTAGTTGTTGTCGTCATCGCCGAACCCACGGAGGATTCCAGTATAGAATTCGATGCACTCACAGCCAGCTCTAGGGTTCCCATACACAACATACTCATTCCGGGAGGGTCCACTCGAATAGCCAAGGGGGTCGATACATTAACAGTCACGTAGAACAGAGTTGATGCATCGGCATGTTCCGTTACGTCAAAAGGAACGCAATGTGACTGACATCGCTTCAATCAGACACCCGGTCTGAGAGTTATTGGCCTTTTCGTTCCAGGGGCCCGGTTGGTTTTTAAGCCAAAACCAACCCGACCGTACTCCAACTGTGTCCAAACCTCGATTGGAGTAAGCCAAAAGGTCCGTCTCACTAAGAGGAAGCCAACAAAGTCGACTGCACATCAATCAGACGTCCAGAGCTCAAGATATAAGCGTTTCCGCTCCGAGGGCCCTGTTGGTTTCGTGTTCGAACCAACCCGACCGAACACAAAGTTCTATGAAACCTTGAGTATAGTATACCCAAACGACCATCTCGATCCAAAGATCTCATCGCAATTGACGGTTCGTCAATCGGAGGTCTGTAGCCCCAGATATGGGCATTTGAACAAATCTGTCCGAAAACAGGGGGTCTGGGACAGGTTCGACCCGACCCAGTACCCCCTGGGCCGGCCCGAACCGGGTTGATCCGATCCGGGTCCGGCCCACTGGGGCGCGGCACCGCCCATCGAGCGTCTCGACCTGGCTTGGCAGCGCGGGCCGGTGCGACGGCGCGGGCCGACGCGGCGGTGCGGCCAGGCGCGGTGGCGCGGGCCTGTGCGGTGGCACGAACCGACGCGGCGGCGCGGCCAGTTGCGGCGGTGCAACCTAGCGTGTGGCGTGCCCCACGTGTGAGGCGAAGGGAGGGAGGCTGCCCCCTTTTTCCGCAAAACGGCGGCCCCTCAAGGGGGCCGCACAGGCTGCTATCGCCGGGGGTGTAACCCCCAGCTCCTCCCAAAACAGCCGGCCAGCAAGGCCAGCCGGGTTCTTGCCGCAGGACCCCGCGCTCCCACGCCTTCCGGCGCAGGCGGCCGGAGTTCCGGCCGCCCCTTCGAGCTCCTCGGCGGCCGGTTTTTCCGGCCGCCACTTCCAGCTTCGCCGCGGCCTTCATCCATTCGGCGCGGTGCGACGGCGCTGCGCTTCTTCATCGAGGCCTGAACCGTGTGTGATTCTTTCATTTCCGCGTGGTGCGACGACACCGCTCCGCCTTCGCTAAACAATACCGAAGATCAAATAAAATGGGGAGGAAGATCGACTGTGTTCGTGTGGGCCGGTCTCCTCCCGTTATAATGATAATAATCGGCCCAAGCAACGTAAAAACTCAACGACAATCAAGCACAATTTTAATTTAATAAAATTGGACTAACTCCCTACCTCAGGTCGTTCATCGATCGGAAGGATACATCGTCAAATGATGATCATCGCAGAACGGTGTCACGAGGAAGATGACGACGAAGGTGACGTCAGCTTTTTTCTTCACGAGGGAAGATAAAGTTGCCGCTCGTTACACGTTTCCACCTCCGAGCTCGTTCGTCAGTCCATTGACGACGGAGGAAAAAAGTATGGGAGGCGTCGGAGAAGCCTTGCGTTGAAAGGACATTCCGAGGAAGATGCGCTGACCTCATTTTTTGTCGGATCCTTGGTGCTCTCCGTGTTCTTCAACAAGGAAGAAGAAGAAGTTCTTGAGGCCTCAACGCAAAAATCCCAAAACCAAAAATAAAATAAGGCAATGGTTTATTTTATTACTAATGCTAAAACTATTCAAAATTCAAAAACATAAACTTACTCAATTAATTTCATGAGTGTTGTCCCATTAATTTGATGTATTAATTGGCATGTAAAAGGTGGGAGGGTGGAGAGTTACAAAATTAAATAAAAAGGGGTTAAGAAAATTTGAAAAGGGTGAGGCTCGTGTGGGCCCCACCTAATTATATCCTCCCAAGGGAGGTTAGGGTGTGGTGGGCCCCGCCCCTAAACTCCACTTGGAGGTTTTAACCTCCAAAAAAAAATATGTTATACATATATTTTTAACTCATTAGATAACCCCAAATTTTAACTTCTGATCTCATTAAAACACAACTGTGGTAAAGGTCTCCTTAAGAAAATACCGGCGTTGTGGTTTCAATGGTGCTCTCGGATTTCAGTTCTGGGCACCGGTAAAAAAGTTAGGAAAACCTACCCGTTCGTTCACTGAACGTACCCGAGCTAAACTTTGAAAAATTATTCCGGGCACACCGGGCCTCGGAAACAGGTGCCGTCAGAAACTGCACCCTCGTAAAATCCCAATGAATTTTAAAAAACAATTTATTTGAAATTTACGGGTCTTTACATATGGGTTTTATATCATACCCGTATTTGATAGTAGTGGATGAAAACCTTTTACACCGTGTGTGAGATTCCTAGTTTAGATACAATTAATATAATATCGTTCATGATGAGATAAGATCAACCAAGGAACTCAAGGGATTCTATAAAGGATTGGATAATTTAAACCTCTTTAAAGGGAGGAAAATGGTTTTAGTTTGGCATTGTGAGAAGGTATTGAGGAGTGTTTCAGAGATCCCATGTTGGTGCCTCACCAAAAACAGGTTATGGTAGAGATCCTTGTTCTAACTAGATTGATCCAATCACATAACAGACCACTATGGAAGTTGGAATATATATTAATGGATTTGATGATAAGATTTCAATACTCGTTGAAGATACATGATGATATCTGGGTGATCATCGATTGACTGACCAAGATAGCTTACTTCCTCCCAATCTGACTGGAGAGTTTAGTGGATATCTTAAGATTTTTATATGTGGATAATATCATATAGTTTTATTGAGTGACCACAATCAACATTTGTTTTTGGGATGATCAATTTATATCTCGGTTGTGGATGATTTTTTATGAGGATTTCACAACCCAATTATAGTTGAGTGTATTATTATACCATCCTACAAATAACCAAATATAAAATAACATTCTGGTTCATTAATTCATGTTGTTATCTTGTGTGCTTGATTTCATTAGAGGATAGATTGATCATTTACTATTAAGGGTGGTCATGTACAATAATATTTACCACTCCACCATTATCATAACACCGTTTTAGGACCTAGATGGTGGAATATTTATAACTTAAAGTTATTAAATGGAGATAATAGAGTTGTAGATTATGGGGTTTGGGATATTGTGGTTGATGATATATAAGTGTGGGTGATCTGAGAATGAATGAGGATAAATCATATATATATATATATAAATTATTAACAAACCAAAGAGGGATGAATTTGGAGTTTTAAGATAGAGATCATGTATTCTTGAATGTTTCTCTATGATATAGTTCGGGAAGATTTAGTTTGGGGATAATGATCTGCCTAATTTTATTAAGACTTTCTAAATAGTGTAAATGGTAGCTGAGATCAATTAAAGCCTAGAAATACCTCTGTAGTCGGAATGTGTGTATAATGTCTTCCACATGTCATAGTTTAGTAGGTATGTGTTTTAACTATAACATAATATTTATTAGGGTATAACTGACATCGAAGAAGACACCACCATTGTTGTGTTCCCATTGGATATTGTTAACTGTAAAGAGAACCCCATTAGGGCGTGTGTGATACTATTAGTGCATGTCTTGTGGTTGTATGAAACTATATTTGATAACACAAGACCATGTCAATATAGATGTGAGATCAATACCCTTACCATTTTGAGTGATTTGAACATTTTTGGGATGAAAAATACCTAAAGGTAGAGAAGATGCGGTGAGCCCAATATTTCTTCAAACTTTCTTTAAATAATTTTATAAATTTATTTAGGTAATAGGTTACATGCTATAAATATTAATTGATTATTTATTTCTTGAATGGTTTTTAAATTTAAAATTATAAAATATTTCTCACAAGTGTGAATGATATTATTTCCTTAATATATCAAAAATAGCATCACATATAGAAAATCGATCATCATACTTTGTCCTGGGATAAGGGTTTTAATTAGGAGAAGCGTAATATGTGAATATGTTTTGGGCCCTGGTTCGAGCCTGTTTAGAGTATTTAAATATCCAAAAAAATATACATAATAATTATATTAGTTTTATATGACCGAAATCTTAAAATAGATTATGGATTCATGTTATTCTTGGAAGATGTAGTGGTTTTCATTGAGAAAAGTAGAATCACTATTTAGGTTGGACTTGTTTATAATATTTTTCTAAATTTTTCCTCTATTTTTAAATCCTTGGTATTTTTTATTGAATAAATTATTGGGTACATATTATTAAAAAATTATTATTTTTATAATGAAATTTTTTTTTATGTGATAACCATTTGAGTTATGAGTACATAGAATAAGATCAGGAATGAAGACCCTCACCAAGCCCTTTCCTTCCCATTTAATCTTGAAATAGAATGCATCAGGATGGTGTTCATGGAAGCATTCCCCAATGTCCATACTGATATATGATCTATTAGTGGAGAAACCCTGAATTCTAGGTGACCCCTCTTACCTTCCCTCTCCCAACCACCCTTTCCTATCTATATCTCATGGTATTTCAAATCAATGAAGATTTTCTAGAATTCCTAGTGGACAGTGATGGATGAGGGTGGTATTGAGGCTAGTGTGATAGGATGGCACAAATTTGAATTTTATGGGATGGTATTATGGTGAATTAGGACACATTAAAGAGTGGTGAAACAACATATTAGGCATAATGGCAGAGCTTGTCTATGGTGTTGGAATTGGGTGTTCTGGTTTCTAGGTTTTCTAATAAGGGGGGAATTATGATGGTTAGTCATTACCATTAGAATGGATCTTGATTAATAGAGGATTATCCACCAAGTGGTCATATAATAGGATTTTTTATGGTTAGAGTCCCATAGGAAGGTCATACACTAGAACAACCCCTGTATTAGGTTGGGTAGTATGGGCCGGTCTAATAGGATGATCATGTGACATCCTCAACCTAGTTTTAGTGATGCTTGGTGGGTTGAGTCCCCCAACTATACCTTTATTGGTGGGATTTTTGGGAGAAACAATAGGTATGTTTCCTCATTGGGGCCCCTTCCTATCATCTAGGTAGGCTAATGTGGGTTGTGTTCACTCCGACATGATGTGTTATGAGCGGGAAAATCATGTTAATACACACCTATTATTCTACCCTCACATAAGGGGAAATTCACACATGGGGGATTCCCCCTCTTTTATTTTCCTATTGGAATAGTCTTAGGGCTACCACATAGCCTTGTACATCCATTTATAGATTTGTATACTTTTTTCACTCAAGTTTCCAAATCAGGTAAATGATTAATCTATTATAATAATTTTTTCATTTAGATTGCAATGATCAGTTCTTATCCTTTATCAAAGTTAATTTACATGTTGCAATGGTTAGTTTTATTATATTATCACCATATATGATGATGATAGAATTTTTGATATATTTTTAGAGTTTTAATGTGGTTGGGTACTTCCTTAGAAGAACATTGATGACATGGAATGGATCCCCCAACCTACATCTTAGAGTATGCTATTCATCTGAGGACTAAGGCATGTGTCCTCCATTCCATGATTGGTATTGGGAAATCCATTTATTTCTCCCCTCACAACTAATAATGAGTCCCCTACACGAATGATGTGCTAAGGAACTCCTCTATGAGTCTAAGAGCATGATATCGATCCATAGAGTAGATACTCACTCATTCATCATACTTATCATTGAGAAGGTAAGAGTCTTTCAAAAATGTTTGTACTCCCACAACCAAAATGCTTACCAGGATGAGGCATGATTCCCCAATATATAATTATAGAGGTGATGTGATTTTAATAAATTAATTAATCATGGGAATTTGTGTTATAATTTTACTACATATATTTAATTTACACGAATATATGAACATTTTAGATTTGGGATATAAACAATGGACTTTACAACATCTTTGATAGTATTGATCCTTAATGTATAATATAGTTTATTTTTTCACCTCTTATTATGATATGAATTATTATATAATCCTTTAATTTGTTTTTAGGGTACCCTACTGGGTGTTTACATACTCAAACTAAAATGGTAATTTTTTACCACATGTGTTGTATCTATGCAGATGGTAGATAGTCTGGGGAAGATTATAGTGGGTGTAGAGTTTGAGGAGTTGGTACATTGATGTGATTTATGGTGAATTCTAAATTTTGAGTCTTTTTTGATATTTTCATTGATGAGGTGGTGTCTTTTATTCTACATATAGGTCATTCGTTACATTATAACAGTTTTCTATTGTATTTATCCTTATTTATAGTATACTACCTTATTATATAGTATTGTATTGTTGGATTATCATGACTTCACATTGTAATACCCTTGGATGTTATATTCATTATTTAATTCAGGGTTGTTGGTTTTATTTAGGACGTAGAAATGTGTTTTTTTATTAAAATTATTTTTTAAGGCCTCACATGTAGGATATGTAATCTTGGTTCCATTTTCTACCCCAAACTATTAATGGTGGTCTTGGGGTGGAATAATTTCTCTAGATATCAACCAGGTTGGGGCCTCTGTTGGTCAAGTCATGTTATATCTTGGGTTTCACATCAAAATAACTTCTATTTAATATAATATTTTATCATTTAAAAAATATTATAGGGTTTATTAGTTCCTTTTTATATGAAAATGTTCTTTGATATGTTAAAAAAAAGAAATATGAGATATTTTAAATGGATATGTAAACCCTTGAATTCTAAAATTAATAAATGTTTAAAATTATTATTTTTCTCCTTCAAAAGTTTCAAATTTCAAAATAGAGTTCACTATTGAGTCAAGAATGTAGATTTTTTAAATGTTTGATATTTTGGAATCATTTTAGTATTGTTGAAAATGTTGAGAATTTTAGAAGATTTTAACAAAATAAATAAATATTAATGTAAATAAGCCTCTAAAACTAATTTTCCTTATATATGAATTATTTTATATCCTATATTGATATAAAATATAGAATTTATTTCAACTATAGATGAAGTTAGATATAAAGATAAGGCAATCCCTCATAGATGGTGGAATCAACATATTATGGTTTAGTTCTTTTACACCATGTTTATATGTTAAATAATTATTGATCTCTATATCCATTCTTCTATCTTCTCATCTACAGTTTTAATTTTGACAAAAAATTCACATATCTCTTATTGAAATCAATCTTATTTTGGAATATGTTTATTCATTGAGAGAAGTTTAATTCTCTTAAAATTCTCTGTATGATTTTAAAACATAAAATTGAAATTCATGTTAACTTATTTACAAATTCTAATTCCTTTCCTTAATAATATTTTATTGATAAGGATTTATTAAATATTTTATTTATAATTTTAGAGTTATTTGAGTAAAAATATTTAATGGAATTTTTGATAAAATTATTTTACACCTTACTAATTTTGAATCATATTACAATTCATATATCATTGTTTACACTGTAAGGAAATATGTTAAATGAGTTTGAGAATGTGATGATAATACATATGGATTAAAAGTTATTTAATAGGGAAGTTTCACTAAATTATAAATTCATTTTATCATTTAATCTTCATAATGATTTATTCATGATATAAAATTAATATTTCCTTGATCCTCATAATGGTATTAAGGCACTATAAAAATTTAGAGGTCATATGATGTCAAGCCATAAAGTGAAGTTAAATTATTGTTAGAATCATGTTTATAAATTTATAATATCTATTCTTAATCACTAACTAAAATATCACTGTATATAGTTCATATAATATTGAATCCATAGAGACAATTATTCCCTAGGTAAAATTGAAAAACCATAGTTTTAATGGATTAAAATAAAAAATGAAACTAATTGTATGAACATTAAATTATGAGAGTGTATTGAGAATTTACAAAACTAGGGCCATTATATGAAAAAGTGTTCAATTTTCTTGATGAATAATTTTTTTTGGAATTGAATCAAAAAAATCCTAGGTCATTAATAAATTATCCTACTACTAAATTACTCTTTTCTTTTTAGGAAACACATCAATTTATTTAGTAATTATGTAATCCAAAACCATGTATTTAAATTGTAAACATAATTTCTTTAATGGTCATGAATAAATATATGTTATTAGCTAATGGGTTAAATGAAAATTATCCAATAAATGGATAATGAAAATGAAAATTAGAATAATAAACATTATAAAATAATTAATAAATTATACAAACCCATACAAACAATCTTAAAAAATAAAAGAGATAAACCATGTAATCACCCTTCATTAAAAATCTCAACATATAGCATTTCCACATCCATTTTCTTTAATAAACCATGTTATTGATTCATGATGGACATATAAGAGTGTCATAATTTATCCTAACTATTACTTACCATAGATATATAATGCTTCTATGACATACAACCAAGTATTTATATAATAGATTGATTAATTTTTCATATTGCAACCTCCTCTAATTAGAAATTATTTATGACAAATAGTAAATCATAGTGCATCATGTTCATTAGAACAAATAACATGAACTGAACAATTGTTACCCTAACTAGGCTAGTGGTTAGGCTGGGTGAACCATCCCAAGACCACCTCAAATATTCCAAGGGATGGTTAATGGTATTAATAAATCATATTACACACAATGAAGGAATTATTTTAATGTACCTTCACATAATCATATATCTCTAGAATATAACATAATAATTCAATAACATACATAACAATCAAAAATTGAATTATTATACATGATACAAATTATAATATCCAAAATAGTTGATAAATAAAACACAAAACATATAGAAAAATACATGATCCCGATATCCCAAAGTTAATAGAGACCAAGAAAAATATAAAAGGAAATCCTCATCACAACACATCCCTACATGAATACCCACTATAATCATAATCATCAAGAACCACTAAGAAATGAATATTAATGATTCATGTCTACAAAGGTGGCCACAAATATTCACATTATATCATAAATAAAAAATATATAAAATGATTCATTTATAGGGTAGCGTGTAAAAATATCCATAAGGATGAGCTAAATACAAAATAAAAGATGCAAGGACTAGTTAGATCAAATCTCAAGGTAGTGGGAAGAACAAAGGGAACATAAATATGATTTATGGTTTATATAACAGGAGATATAATGATTCCCCAAGTCTACATCTCAACTACAAGTCATATCCCTAAGCCCACCATAATTTTAATACATCATAACCCCCATAACCACCAAAATACCTAGCTTATATATCAACCTGATGGGTTTAGAGAGATAATCTAATTACCATAGGATGTAGAAATAACCCATGAAATGGATGATATATATTTATTGAATCAAGATGACTGTAAAATAAAAACAAAATGAAGTATACCTATTATGATGAATAAGCCACATTTTAATCATCACATGAGTAGGTTTGATAGAGATCATAGAATAAATAGATGAAATCCTCTTACCTGTGAAGTTGGTACACTTATATTTTGATTCCCAATCACGTCATGAGTATTCCCATACACCAAAGAGGTTCTAGTGACTTCACTATGTGATGAGTGATTATATGAAAAAAAAGATACATTTGAGAAATTTTCATGTAACCAAGGTACCTCAGTGGGAGTGATTACTTCCATTTATATATATATCATATATTTCATTTATTCAATGAAGTGAATAGGCCATATAAACCATATTTTATGCCTTATCAAGGAACCTATACGTTACATCCCATTGGTTTATTCATTGAACTACTTCAATGTATAGTTCATTCCTATTAATTTATAACTAAAGAAACTATGTGGAGAGGGATGTTTTAGATTCATTTAATACCATCCCAGAATAAACTTATATCATATTGAGAATCATAATATACAATAGTGTAAAATAGAAGAATATGAATTACCTTTATAATATATACATATCAGAAGGTATGATATACATCTCATACATATTATACCATATGACTATAAGAATATCAAAGGCAATGATATAATTTTTTGGTGAGTATCCAATAATATCCCACTTTAGTTAAAATATCAAATATTTTTTTTTAAAAACTTCACAAATATTTATTAATCCATGCAAAGGCCTTTTTATACTATTTAAAAAACTCTCTTTATTTTTTATTTTTTTTCCAAATCATAATCCTTATCCAAATTCAAAACAATGTAAACCTATGTGCCTTAGTATTTTTAACAAATAAATATGAAATTCCCATTTTATAGTTGCATGCAAAGATTTTCCTCTAGATTGACATCAATGTTGATTAATCTACAAAGGGGTTAGTGTGATTTCCATCAAACATAATCATATCTCATATGAATTTTTTCACCACATGATTAATCACGTAAATAATATAGATTCATATATCATTTATATTTCCATAACATAGAGTGAGCACTAGATATAGAACAATGTCAATAATGTAAAGGGAATCTCAAAATTTATTATTCTCCAAAAAAGATAGACCAGGACAATGAATAAAATACATGTAATGATTCTAGAACATGATCACATCAAATATAACTTATTTAAGTAGCTGAAAACATCATATGTTACTCAAATAAGAATGATCATTCATTTAAATGGTATAATTCATTCCTGGTCTAGATGTCTTATCACATAATAAAACTGTAAAAATCCAATATTGGTTGATCACTAACCTATTAATTAATCAACATCATAACCAATAATCCCAGAATATCTAAGACATAATGGATTGTGTAGGAAAGGTATCAAATTTTGGTGGTTCTCATTCTAGGTACCTCACTAACCTTAGGTAAGAATTATTGATAATATGTATAAATTGAAAATTATAAATATGACAATATAACATTCCATGGGATATACTTGGAGTGTTAGTGAAAATTTTAAGTCTCTGCTTATTATCTAATAAGTGAAATACCAATTATAATCATATCATATCATCAAAACCCATAAAACTACATGATTATTATCAATTTTTGACTACTCAACGTTATAATCCATGGGGATGTTATTTTAACACTATTCATGTAATATAACTCACAAAACACATGAATGAATGATAAATAAAGGTGGTATTAACTATAACACATTGAAATATTATCAATTCATTACATAAATCTCTTATGTATCATACATAAAGAGATTCAACATGATCCATATGATTCTATTATACTAAATGTTTTTTCCAGGGTTCCAATATGATTTCATCTATAGCCACTAAAAGAATCCTAATGTATCCCTTCTTAATGATCTCTGATTTATGAAAATATTTGTACATGACGTTTTTGGACTTTTGGTTAGACTAGGGTTATTTTTCCTTGGAGATGGATCTATTTTGGTCATAGTAATGTCAAATTTCTCCCTCAATGCTAGGAACTACCTTCAGTTCATAAATAAACTTCTTGATCCAAAAAACATCATTCATAGAATATGATACAGTGATGTAGTGTACCTTTGTTTTCAAGTATTCAATGGTGGATTCTTTAAAAATCATCAATTAATAGCCCTAACTTTCAGGATAAATAGTGAACTATAATGAGATTTCATATAATTTCTATAGGAGTAGAAATGTTTATATTTGTAGTTATTTACAAAGATCCCATTCTACCCTCTAAAGACTAAGAAACATCCATAGTTATTTTCAATAACCTAAGGAATTTTATCACATAAATCTAGTGAATCTCATCAGGATTAGATTGACATGTACTTGTAAATATAAGAGCATAGGCAAAATGAAGTTGGGCATACAACATGAAATATATGATAGAACCTATAATAGATGAATATGGAATTCTATTCATACTTTCTAAATTCATAAAAGGATCATAATCTTCCTAAGATTCATACTATGAAACATTGATAAAGATCCCTTTTTGGATTTCTCAATAATAAGCCTCTTTAGAAACTTATTAGTGTATGTATCCTGAATGAGTCCATGTTTCCTTATAAATTTAACTTAATAGATCTTTATACCAATTACGTACACTATATCACCCATCTATTTCATATAAAACAATTTTCCTATATATATATATTTATATTTACAAAGTAATTATCCATGATATCTTTTTGGGTAATTTATTTTTCCTCTATATAAAATATAAAAATTAGTTTAATACACACAGTAAAATGATTATATAAATAGGAATTGTATACATTCATTATGAAACTAAACACTTGGGAGGATTTATCAAACTGGTTATTCTAACTGTAAGAGGTTTTCTTAAGTCCATAAATGGATCATTGTAACTTGTATTCCTTAACAGACTCATTTTTCACTACAAAACCTTTGAGATATATCATATCCACATCCCAGAACAAATTCCCAAAAAGGAAAGTGATTTTTATATCCATTTGATATATCTCATAATCATAATGTGATTTTATGGTGTGAAAAAACATGAATAGTCATTCTTATTAATACATGTGAAAAGGTTTCTTCATAGTTAATATATTAAATATTATTATATGTCTCTTCCACCGTTCATGATTTAATGGTAAAAAATCTATGTTATATGTTATTTTTGTTTTGGAAAACCCACTTTGAACCATTGGGTATCACACCATCTAGTGTATCTACTAAATTATAAACTCATTTAGTATACATGGTGTCTGTTTTTGGCTTAATGGATTTTAATCAATTTGTAGAATTAATACTATTTTTGGACTCCTGATAAGAATTAGGCTCATCATTTTTGGAAAATACATCATTATCATTATCTATGATAAATCTATCTCTCTTAAGAACTTGATGAATCCTACAAAAACATATAGCCTCTTGTGTAGCCCATTTATTATTTTCATCCATAAATATTTATGGACACAGCTCAATCTCCATCATAGAAACACTTCCTATTTGTTGATATTGAAATTCACTAAGTTCAAAAATTATCAAACTTTCTACTCAATTCATGTGTTATATATTAATTAAAGAACCATATTGAGCCATAAACACATTGGGGTTAGTAGGTTTATAGAAATAGAATTCCATTATTTCCATAGGATAACCAAAAAATGAGCATTTGTTTTACATGGGGACAAGATTATCCATAGTTGATAATTGTAAAAATGCTTCAAAACCCTAAATCTTCATAAAGGACACGATGGGATGTTTTAAATTCCACATATTATATATTGTATTTACAACCACATTAGATGGAATGTAGTTAAGTTAGAATGTAGAATTTTTTCAAATCATAACCCCAAAATGTAATAGGAAGGTGACATTAGATAATTATTTATGAAACCATTCCTAACATGGTATGATTAATCCTTCTATACACACCATTCCACTACATTACTCTTATAGGAGTGAGTTGTGTAATAATTCTACAAACTCTCATATGTTTAGGGAATTACTGGATCAAGCATTCACCATATATATTTTATTATAGACCGATTGGAAATTTGAATATTAAAAAAAACACTTTTAATGGTAAATTGGGAACCCTAACAAAATTAATGAAAAATATTACATCAAACTACATAATATAACATAAGACCATTCCAAAAAACTAAAGTGTATTTGAGTTTTTCACTATATACAAGCTCCATTTATCTATTAAAAGGTCTTATACTTGTAATTAACTAGAAACAAATAACCATACCAACCAATTTCATTAGTAATGGTAATAATTTTTTAAAACCACTAACCAATTGTGTACACATTCTTCCATATACATCACTATTTATGAGAATCCATATCCCGCCAGACCTTTCACCATTTTGACTAAAATGTGTCTTAATCATCTTACCTTGTAAACAAGATTCATATGCTTCAAAAAAATTCATAATCAAATGAGTACTATAATCTATATTGATGTAATCTTAATATGTGTTTCAATTTTATATGTATAGGGAGACAATTCAAAAGATAGTTGTGATTTCAATCAACCGTGACATTCCAATTCTAAATATTATATATTAGATTACCTATATATAGAATGTATAAAATGTTTACCATATTTTTGAATCTATAAAACATTTAATTAATTTATATAGAAAAATTATTTCTCTTAATAGTGAATAAATATCCCTTCATTTCTAAATATGATACATAAATCAAAATTTTATTTATAATAGGAAAATAATATCAGTTATCTGATTATATAATTAATGAACATAGTAATGTTAGATCATATGTGTCAAAATCTAATGTAGTAAATTGTTTTCAAATATTAACAAAAACATATACCTAACCCTTTTTAAATTACCTCATATCTTTAATTATATGTTTATCAGCACAAATGTGTGATGTACACCCAATTTCGAATTCCCAAGATTCATAGTATGTGAAATTAAACTCTATACAATTAAAATATAGATATTGAGAATGATTATTTTTTATAACACATAACATTCTTATATATCAATTTAGAAATATATTATATGTTATACATAAAAGGTATCCCAATATGATTATCCTCAATTAAGAATATATATATATATATTACACATATATGAGGGAGTATCATGCTTTACATATTTTCATCCTAAAATTTTAATGAAAGTGATCCCATTAAAAATGGTTACTATATACATCATGTATAATTTGATAGCTAATATCCTTATTTCACTAAGTAATGACCCTGATTTGGAATATAACCCAACCATTTATTTGTTTTGGTATAAAATATTTCCAATCACAATAAATATGTTTCTTCGATTGTTGAGTGGTAGAATCTTTGAATTTATCCTTCATATGAATAATTATGAATTATTTTACTTTAGTATCCCAACACATGGGGATTCTATGTTACATTTTACCTAAATAAAACAATTATATAGGGCTACTTAATCCTTATGATTTTCCACAAGCACCATTACATACAAAATAAAATCTATATGAACCC
This sequence comes from Viscum album, assembly GCA_963277665.1. Taxonomy (NCBI): domain Eukaryota; kingdom Viridiplantae; phylum Streptophyta; class Magnoliopsida; order Santalales; family Viscaceae; genus Viscum; species Viscum album. Next base: position 1,681,659,503 of record OY728133.1, read on the forward strand.
TTCTTTAGAGTGAAAAACCTAGTATTGTGTTTGAGATATTGGCCTGTGCTATTTTGGAAGCGATCTTACCCTTACTATTTGAGTTTATTTCTCTTAAAATCCTCACCAATTTTAATAAATATTGTATTTATATTAAATTATTATCCATTGTGTCATATGCAAATTTTTCTCATGTTTTATTCCTTTCTATTTGAATTACATTAATGATTTAGTCTTGGAATCTCAATTATATTTACCAAATCAATCTGTTCAGACTTTGTTAATGTGAAATTATTTACAAAACCCAAAATTTCATGTTACCCATGAAAAAGTATAATCCAAAAATATTCATACATATCAAAGTATATACCATGAAAAAGTTTCCTGAACTCTTAATGTAAAGTCTTATAGATATTGTACACTGATAACCCCCACATGTGTAATCCCAGATCCTCCAATATTTAAACCCAAAATAAAAAATGTCATAATAAATTAGGATTGTGGGAAGTCTAAAATAAATTCCCTCTTCCCAGGTATATTTCACTCAATATAGAATCCTATTCATAATAATACTAAATTATAATATACACAAAATATATTATTTTTTTTATTCTCATAAATCTAAAAAAAATGAAAAAGGTATATGATAACTAAACCTATTATATCTAATAAGCATTTAATTCAATGTTAAATCTACTATAATAAATTTACTAAAAAAAATTTCATATAAAATATTCAAAATTAATTTTTTTACAATCATGAATAATATAAAGGATTAAACTAATAAATAAAAATATAATTTAATTTCCATGAAACAAAATATTTCAATATGAACTTAGCATATTTTACATATTATGGAAAATACCATTTTATATGTCATAACACTTATAATTTATAAACATTTTATAAACCATTAGTGAAATTTTCATTATATAACATTTTGAAATTATTTTAGGATAATCCTATTAATAGTCATAAAATATTACTCATATAGGTGAGAAATAGCCCACATAACAATCATATTCTATGATAAAGAATAAAATCATATACTAAAATCATATCACCACTTATGATAGGATGTATGGTATGACACCTATAGTATTTAATGATATAGAAGATAGGATAAATACAATATGATACTCTATTTTCAATAAAATCTTGGTTTTATCATGGATTGTGGCATTGTATATCCTTACATATGAAACTAAAAAAACCACAGGTTTAGGCAATATCATATATTATGATATATCTTAGTTGTAACACCCCAAGATTTTGTGATTTTTTTGAAATAATTTAATCTTTTGGATATTTTTCATTTCATACAACACTAAATATACCTTTTGATATATAGAAGAACTAAGTTTGGATTGTTTTATATGCAACAACAAATTAATAATTCACTACAAGCAATAAATAGATTAGCTTTCATAGAATGAAACTCTATGTTTGTCTTGTGATACACACAATACTGAGTCCCTTCGATAGCTTGTGTTTCATACAAGACTGATTTTTACCAAACTAAAATATACCATTAGTATTATTATTAAAATATTATTGTAATTATCATATAGGTGTTAGAATGGAGGTTAAAAATAATATTAAATGAATTGTGAAAATATTATTTACACATTCATATAAAATTAATCCTTTGTTTATCAATTAGTTAGAAACAACTGTAATTTTTTTTTGAAATAAAGAAATTGATTTTCTAAGAAAACTACATGTCTATATACAAACACAATTTTATATTAAACCAATTTTGAATAATATTTTATATAATATTTATATATTATTTATTCGACAAATATTTTTGGTACTCATCCAATATATTTTTTAGGAATATGATTAGAACAAATCCAATTACATGAATAAAAAAGATATTCTTTTAAAAGGTAATTTTAACCTATTTAATGGAGACACCATTTTAAATATTTTTTTTTGAAATATTTATATATTTTATATGCATAATAAACTTAATTTTTAAAATAATAAAATTAAAATTTAATTTGGTAGAAATATTGTTATTTATTCGAGAAGTTTCATTCTTTGAATAATAGTAAATAACATTGAATTTTAATTGATTTTTTATTTTTCATTTAATTTATTTATATAGTAAAATTATATTTTAATTTGGTTTTAAAGTGTAATTATAAAAATTATAAATCAATTAATCCAATTTTGGTAATTTTAACCAATCTCAAATAGAAATTGGACATAAAATCATTTCAATGTTTTGATATTTTTTACATTAAAAACCCACCGTCTCATCCTGTCTATGAGATTAATTTTAAATTAATTTCTACCACATCAATGATTGAAATTTGGAAAAATTGATTAATTATTTTGAATAAAATTAATTGATAATGTCTATTATGTTCCACTTTGTTTTTACCAAAATATTAGTGAAAGTAATTAAAATTTGTTTCAGTGATTAAGGTAAGAACAAGCTTAATTAATGACTAATCTAAGAATATATGGTGTAAAAATGACCGTAAAATAACCTAAAAATTATTATATGGATAAATTTATATTTTTACACTTCTAAGGATCATTAATGGTCTATTTTTTACCCTTTTGGGGCAATAAAAACGTGGGGAGCACTCAAATAAGTTCAAGAATACGCAATGTGTCCTTTTGACCACTTATAAACGACCTCCTCTCCTCCTCCCCTCATCACACATCTCAGGCCATTTTCCTCATCCAAAAAATACCCAAGTCAAATCCCAAATTCATAAGTTTATCCTAAAATCCTTACCTTTGGTATAAATCCATCCAAGTAATTACTTTGGCGCAAACCAAAAGGAGTTACCTAAAAAAAGAGGTAACATTCTTCAACATGTATTGCTGTTTTATTTATTTATACACCCACTCAAAAATAAGTATTCAATTTTTAAATTCTAAAATTAGAATAATCAATACAATGAGTTGTTTTTATATTATTTTTTGGACCTAATCTCACTCACATTTCCATCAATTTGGATACACAACAATCATTTATGTTTATAGAAGACTACAATGTTGCAAACCGATGTTGTTCATTCTTCCATTTCAACATTTAAAGGTTGATAATAATGTTTTAATTGATCTTTTTATATGATATATATGATTTTTATTATTTATTTATGCTTCTATAATTATTATATGAAAAATACCTTTAGGATTTTATTTTTTTGTAAATATGCTTACTTCATTTGCGGACGTGTGAACTACCGCCTCCTCAAAGTGATGTGATTCGCTCAAACTTTACAATGAATGTATTAAGGGTGAATCTAATAAATTTATAAGATTTATATGAAATAGTAACTCTAATATAATTATAATATATATATATATATGTAATTTATATACTTTCATTCAATATGATAATAAAATGTACACAATGTTCATGCGTACGTATGACCTACCATCTTCATGAACAATGCATTCCATTTCATATTCATATACAACATGTATTATTATAAATATTGAAATAATGAATATATATAATATTTAGATCATGATTTAAAATATGGAAATATGTAAATAATTATCTATGTATGATGATAAATATTAAAAAATCAAATCATATACCAAGATCATATCAGATATTACCCGAAACATAACATTAACAAGAAATTATTATTAAATGGGTAATATAAGGTCATTATAAAATAATATAAGTTATGATATATAATAATAGGTTTATGTTGTATATTTATAATAAAATTATACTTATTATATAGGATTTTTGAACATGTATGAAGAAATTCAAGATATAAGGTATGGTTTTTCTCATCTCACTTTTATTTCTATAAGAATTATGCCTTATTCACAATGTATTTAATTATGTGGTGTATATACTAACCAAAAATATATTATATGATTATTATAATTATAATTATTTATATTTATATATACATTTTAAAATATTTATTTATAGAGTTTAGGGATTAAAATATACCAAATCAGTAATGTAATTTTTTGTATGAATTTTCTTTCGTTGAGATACATTCCGTCTTATACACCAATATATTTATATGGGGTATATATAATACCATTTGAAATGTTATTTAATGTATATACTTATTTAATGATATTTTAGTCTTTATGTAATGTTATTCTATCATTTTTTATAATTATTCAATGTTACCAAAGTGGTAATAATTAATAGCTATAGACTCACCATTTATCAGGATTGTTTACAATTATAATACAATAAAATAAATATTACTATTAATATATCAAGAAAAATAATGAATTTTATTCGCATGTGGTTATTAATTATTTCTTCATGTGTTGTATCTATATTTCTCTCATTGGTATATAAGATAATTATGAAAGTGTTTTTATGATAATCCGACATAAGGTCTCTCTTTAGTGGGAAATCTGTGTTCTTTGAAAAAATGTTTTAAGAAATGTTTTTAAAATTTTTTCATATTAAATAAGTGTTTAAAATGTTCTAAAGATTATTTTTTATGATTTCAATTATTTTTTTCAAAATTATTTTAGGCATTCTTTATATATTTCCAGAGTTATTTTTATAAGAATATTTTTTAAAATGTTTTATATTTTAAAATGTATTTTTAAAGCCAAAAAGTATATTTTCCACAATAAATTTCTGAAATGATTTTTTATGATTCCATTATATGTATTCAAAGTGGTTTTCAAAGGAAATTATTTTCAAAATTTTATATGGTTTTAAAAACTTATTTTCTAATAAAATTTATCATTCATGTGATCTTTTAAAATCCTTCTCCATTTAAGATAAAATACTTTGATATAGTTTATGATTTACTAGGGATATGATCCAAGGATACAATTTCTATTGATTCTATAAATGCATTACGTTTTGATTTAATATTTTTTCTACGAACCATTTCTTTTCCATAGATTAATCAACTTTTGAAAGAATAATTATTTTAATTAGTTTTTATGATGATATGAAATATATTTGTTCTTTATTCACGTTTTGGTTCACGTAAATTTTTTATATGATGGGGTGGCCAAGATAGTTCAAAGTAATCCCAATATAGCTTACATGATGGGATGACCTAGATAGGACTAGGTAAGGCTGTTATAGATTATATTTTGAGTTGGCCCAAATAGAGATGGTTTAGCCCATTATAGCTTACAAAATGGGTGGTACAGATAACATTGGGTAAGCACAATACAACTTATATTATGGGGTGGCCCCAATAGCACAAAATCACCCCATTATAGATTACTTGATTGGTGGGACCTATTTCTCCCTAAAAATCATTGGGTAAAAATTTATTTATCACATGATAATGATGAGAATACGTCTATAGGATTGATCTATTATGGGAAGAAGGTGTAACCTGATCTACTATAAGTAAAGGGATGTGATTAGAGATAGTGGTTTGTCCTGCCTAGTAGGTGTAGTCCCCATAATGTCCCGTGATAATTTTTGGCAATGCGCCTTAACTTTTAGGGAATGATTTTACATGTTTATGTTTCTTCCACAATTAAATTTTCTATTCCAGTGCTATACTTTCCAGTCATACGCTATTAATTCCCATATTATTCATGTATTATTAACTGCCAATATTTATTCCATGATTCATGTTTATGATATTTTATATTCAAGGTATGATCTTATAATGGTATTCTCATGTTCTTAAACCCTCATGTTCATGGTTATTCATACTTATCTCCATTTTTTACCCTTACTGAGCATCTGTTATCAAAATTTTAATTTGTATTCTTTTCTCATGGTTATAAAGAAATGATTTAGGTAGGGTTACAAAATGGATATATCTTTGTGGGAAACATTGAAAACATGTCACTAGAATATAAGTTTTTGTTCCATGTTTCTAAAGGCACTAAACTATTACAGAGTCTGTGTGTGTGTTTGTGTATTCTAGAAAAACAATTTAATGTATATGTACGTTAATTTTTAGCTGTTATAGTTTTATCAGTGAAAAGGTTTAGTCACTATTTAGAAACATGGATGAGAAAAATTTAGTAAGATTCCAAGGGTTATTTTTAAAGACATTTCTAGGGATTTTTCAAAAGATAGACCTAAGGTGTCATTGATAAAAGACGGTTTCCTAAATTAGATATCCTATAAATGATTTTTCTTAGATATGTGGTTTTATCTTTGATAAGTGTTGCTCACGCTATGGTTTCTAGGTTTATTCAATTGAAGAAACCATGAAGAACTCGCATAACAATGAATGTAAAGAACAGTTTTATTATTTGTAGTCAAATGGGATGATCATTGGAGTGAAGATCTTTGGGATCATTCCTAATTAGTTTTCAAGGAACATGATTAACAACATGTACCATAACCAACTATTAGAATCATACATGAAGAGAAGGAAATAGTTTTTTTGAGAATTGTTGTAATGGATACTATGAAGGAAAGAATATTCAGTTTCCTTTTTTTCATTAATGGGGGAAGAAACATCCAAATTGATGTACTATAAGAACAATGAGATTTCATTGCGATGAAAAATAAGGAAACAAAGAAAGAAACTACAATATGAAAATTAAAAGTTGAGTCAACACAATAGATGTGAATATTGGCCTCACAAAGGTAATAACAATTTATGAATTCCTTAGATGTGGAAAGAATGGGCATTATGAAAATCGATTTCCTATGTGGAATACTCCCAAATACAATTAGTAAGGTGGTACAAGTAATAGTTATATTCCTGCTGATGATGAGACAATATGTGAAATGAATGATGTACTATGTAATAGGATGAGGTGGTATTGTAAATTTATTAAGGATGAAGTGGAATAATTGAAGTTTTTATGTATTTGGATTCAGGAATTATGCTACATGAATTGTAAAATATTTAAGGATTTTTCAACTTATGTTTTTCTCTATGGATGTTAAATAATATGTCGAATAGTTTCAATGGACAAGAAAAGTGATTTATTAGAAATGTGATATTCATGGAAAATACATATTTAAGGGACATATATTCCTTAATATGTTCCTATTGTTAAGATAATGATTTAGGGATAAATTAAATTAAATGGTACTAATTACCTTGAAATTTATTAATAAACTTTTGAAAAAGTGGATTATGAAATTGTTGACAAAGTTTAAAATATTTTTGGATTTCCAGAATATATCCAATATTATTTTGAATAAGTAAGCACACATGATTTAAATAAGTATTTATGATAATTCTTGTTATTACCTTGTTTCAAGAGAATACATGATGAATGTATTCACATGTTTGATGTGTGAGTGTAACATCCCAGGTAAATAAAGAATAATGAATTTTCATATTTATTAATATTTACGAATTAAATATTAATTTTATTTTAAAGGGGTTGCTAGGTTCGATAGCGTACCCGATACGCAACGATGAGTTTCTTTGAAACTTACGTAGCACACTAGTAATAAAATAATATTATTTTAAATGTTAGTTAACAAGTAGCTGTTGTACTAGCGGGAATGGATAGAAATAACTAAAATATGATTAGATATTTTTTTAAATGTTTATACATTTACCCAATAAAAGATAAAGGCTTAAAATACGGAAAGAGTTCAATTTTAGGGCATATATACTCTAATTTTTACTAAAGGTTCACTTATCACCTTTTAATGGTGAACCGTCATTAAATATAGTTTTGATCACTCTTATACTTTATTTTGGACTAAATATAACTCTTCTTTAGAATCGGGACATCAAAATTTACTTTGTGTAAATTTTTGGTACCTTTCTGATAAAGTTCATTTTTTTATGAATAGTGTAAAATGTTGTATTTTAATTCAAAACCTCTTTTTAATCTAAATTATTTATATGATTAGATTATTATTTTAATTGGTTTTAAAGTGAAATTAGAAAATATTTTTACCAGTTAATCCAATGGTGGTCATTGGAATCAATTTCACTTTGAAATTGGACTTAAACTGGTGTCAATCTTTTGATACTTATTGTTTCACAAAAACACGCTATTTGTCATGACAGCGGGAATTAATTATTAAATTAATTAATTTGACTTATTTTTTTTTGAATTTTGTAAAATGGACTTCATTTTTGAATTTGGAATATCAAATATAGCTTAGGGTGAATTTTTGGTAATTTTCTGAAAAACTTCAATTTTTGATGAATAGTGAAACCACTAAGTGGTAATCAAGAAAACTGATTTTTCAGTTAAATGAAAGTTTACCACTAATGTGTATTGAATTTTGAAAATCCGACATACATGGTTGTCATTAAGAAGTAAAATGTGGTTCAATGAGATTAAAATAATTTTTTGGTGAATAGTAACTTTTTTTCATTAATCGCGATTAGAGGTAATTAGTGTAGTTTAAGGTAAAAATGGTGTTATAAGAATGTGAAAACACCATGAAAATTGTCCTAAACCTATTGGGTGAGTCATGGCCGACCAAGACAAGCCATGGGCCAACTTGGGGACCCCATGGAGCCACTTTAGTTGGAAAATGACGTTAATATATTTTTATTTAATGTTAAAGTGAAAATGACAGTAACATAAATTGGTTTACTAAAATAATTTTTAACTGGGGTTATACAAGTCCCAATTTTGATTACAAATATTCATTGGAAAGATAAAAAGATTTCCTACATCATAGTATTTGTTTTATAATTTTTATACTTTAAATAAATTAAATTATATATGACATAATAATGATGCAGCGATGACATCATTATTTGTCGATTTAAATAAAATGGAAAGATAATGAAAAATCTAAAACCTAAACATGTCCAAAACCAATTGAATGAGTGGATTTAGAACCCTTATCACCTTATCCACGAATTATATCAATTTGGGACCTTTTAAAACCGAAACACATTTTCAAATAAAGTAATATTTCTTTACTTTCCAAAAGTGCCCCTCCTCTCCTCTTATAAAAGGCCCCCACCTCTACCCCATTTCACACACTCCTCAAGCCTTTGGCTCGGCCAACCCCTGCCCATTTACTCTCTCCACATCCCTCTACTCATCCTAGAGGATTCCCTTTGGGAATAATCCTTTCAAAGGAAGCCTTTAGGCTCAAATCAAAAGGAGTTACACTTTTAAAGGTAATTCATTCTCTCTTGTTCATTTGTTTTATTTTGCTTCTCCAACCCTCTAAACTCTTTTTATTTACTTCTTTTGTAACAAAACCAGTATCTTCAATATACTAGGATGTTGTTATAATATTTATTTGAGCTACACTCTCACACAACTACATCAAATGGTTAAAGAACATACGGTTTCTGTGGATGGCAAAATTCTGCCTCCCGAAATGATGATTGTTCAATACTCATTTAACACCTTCAAGGGTGGCCATTATGATGTCACTATTTTTATATATGATATATAATATGTTTATGTTTTCTTTAAGCTTCTGTATTTTTCATTTTTGGCATACCTTTATGGTTTCCATTATGGGTAAACACGATATCTTCATTTAAGGAAGTGCGGACTACCGCCCCCTAAAAGTGATGTGATTCGTTAATGCCATATGTGGGACGTGTAAAGGATGGATTTAAAGTTATTATATATGATGTTATACTGGAATTATAATATACCTCTATATAATTATTATTTCTTTCCATTAAAGTATGAGATAGAAATGAAAGTAGCGTTCATGCGTACGTACGGCTTACCGTCTCCATGAACGGTGCATTTCATTTCTTATCCCCAAATGTAATGTACTATTAAAATTACATGTATATAATGTATATATATAATTAATGATATATCTAAATGATTAATATAATTCTGGAATTAAAATATACATACCTCTCATTTAGTTTTAATTCCACTAATATGACAAAGAAATGAAAGTAGCGTTCATGCGTACGTACGGCTTACCGTCTCCATGAACGGTGCATTTCATTTCTTACCTATAAATGATTATGTAATAGTATAAATACATGTATATGATGGATATATATGATATATATGATATCCAAATCAGGAATTTCATTCTAGATATAAAGAACTTTTGACCACATGAACAACATGTAAATGTAAGAAGTCAACTTTCGACTTAAGAACCAAATATTGACAAAACAAACATTATTAACTTAAATGGTTACATAATGTTTATAACATGGCAATAAGTGATATAAAAAGAATAATGAACTTTAAAAAGGTTCTTAATCTAGTATAAATTAACTCAAGTTTATTATTCAGGACGTTAAAGAACGATCGAGTCAAGTCGGACCCAAGGTAAAGGACTTCGTCTCAATCTCCTTTCATTGAGGCATATTTCGTTTTATACACAACTTTCTTTTATACGGTGTATAATCTCCTTTGAATTTTACTTTTATACAAAAGGAATCTTTTTCTACGAAGCATTTTACTAAACGACATAAAGGAATGTTTTTTTAACGTACGCGGTGACAACGACCTTTTCCACCGCCGCGAGTATTATTTGTTCTTTGGCTTCCTCAACAAGCCGTTATGTTTTTAAAATGAAATAAATACCATATACTCTTTTATGTATTTTGGTATTGAAAATGGTTTTGATAAAGGATTCTATTAATATATATTGTGATTGAAGTGTGGAAATGTTATCATTCCTTTATATTGGTTTTATGTTTTATGATTTTATATTGGTACTTGGACATTTTAACGGGTGGTTACGTTATAAACCATATGACGGGTGGTGCCGTGAATACCAGGACGGGTGGTTACGTTATAACCTCCAATGCATTGGGTATGGAAGTCGGCCGTATGGCTATTCCATTAAGTATGTATGGAAATTGGCTGTATGGCTATTCCATTAAGTGATATGTGTGGAAGTCAACCGTATGGTTATTCCACTTAAGTATGTTTATGTCCCAAGTTACCTTTATATATTCTATGTGTTCTTTATATGGGTTTTATGGTAATCCTTTGGTTACAAAAAGGTAAGTAATGATACTTTATTCAGTGAAGATTTTTTTTACTACTTCATGAAGGTGAAGGTATTACTTTGATATAGTATACATGGTTTACTTGATGTTTGAAAAACTAACAGTTTTCATTCTTTTTGTATCCCTTACTGAGCTTTTTATGCTCACCCCAAGTTTTTTTAAATGTTTTTCACAGGGCTTAAAGTGGAATAAGGTCAAGGATGGGATCAAGGGAATTTCATGCTATCTAAAACATGGAATCTAGACATCTTTCTTTTTATGAGTTTTTATTTTATGGAGACTTAGTAGAAGTGTCTACTTTGTAATCTTTTAAGATGTAATAGTTATGTTCTAATTCTCTAAAACTCTAAACCTGAAAAGATCCTCAATGTGAATTATTCATTTAATTCAATATTAAGTAAGGTTTAAGGCTGGGGCCTTATAGTTGGTATCAGAGGTCGGTTTAGACAACTTTAGGAGTTAGAAAAGTGTTAAATTATAATATGATTGAAATGATATGGCATTTACGGATTACCATGTTGCTTAACCTAAGATATTTCTGTGTTCAGAATGGTTTTCCGCAGAGGAAACAAAGCAGCTATGTTGGGATGACATCAGGAGGAAGATAACCTTCCAAATCAGCAACCTGAGATGGTCGGAATCGGAACTGAACAGTTTGTTGCAGTGATGGCACAATTGACTCAGGCTATAAATGGTGGTGGTATCCATGCACGAGATCAGCCAGATCAACCGGAGAGGAACATGTCAGTGGTGGAACACTTCATGAGGCAACATCCCCCATCATTCAGAGGATCATCTGATCCTATGCTAGCTGAAGGGTGGATTAAAGAACTGGAGAAGATTTTTGATGTCATGGGGTGTTCAGAACATCAAGAGGTTAGTCTTGCTGTTTACCGTTTTGAAGGTGAAGCTGATCAGTGGTGGTCGATGATGAAAAATATAAGGGATAGTGATGAGATTGAGGAGCTTCACTGGGATGAATTCAAAGGTATGTTTCTTGAGAAATATTTTCCTAAGGTTGTTCGTCTTAGGATGGAAAAAATGTTCCTAGAATTGAGGCAGGAGGATGATTCAGTGGCTGCTTATGAATAAAAGTTCACTTGATTGGCAAGGTATGCTCCAAACTTCATACGAGATCTTTATAGTAAAATAAACCGTTTTTACTCAGGGTTAAATCCAAAGTATCGAAGGGCTTTAGCTTCTCGTGAATTCAAAAGTTATGAAAAACTTGTTCGATGTGCGGAGAAGGTAGAAATGGAGTTTGCCGATGATCAGGTGTTCTATGACAAACAACAGAATAAGAGGTCTAGTTGGCAGGAAAAGGGGAAGAATTCATCAAAGAAGCAAGGAGGTAAGAAAACCAAATATCCATCCTGTGAGAAGTGTGGTAAAATGCATCCTGGAGAATTTTTATCCAAGTCTGGTAAGTGCTTTCGGTGTGGTAAGTCTGGTCATATTGCTCGTAACTGTAAGGAAGATGATCAAGCAGGAAATGAAAAGCCAACGGTAAGATGTTTTAAGTGTAATGAAATGGGTCATTATGCAAATGAGTGTCCAACGAAGAACTCAACTGGGGGAATGCAGCTAGACTACAAGCAGAAAGGGGTGGTAAAATCATTTGCAACAACTTCAGCAGATGTTGGGCCATCGAATGAAGTGGTATCAGCTCCAGGGAGCTCAGTATTTTTCGAAGATTGACTTGAGGTCGGGGTACCATCAGTTGAAAGTAAAAGAAGCAGACATTCCAAAGACTGCATTCCGTACTAGATATGGCCATTATGAATTTGTAGTTATGCCTTTTGGGTTAACCAATGCACCTGCTGTATTCATGGACCTTATGAATAGAATTTTCCATGAGTTCTTGGATAAGTTTGTGTTTGTGTTTTGAGGTTTGGGAAGAGGTTATGTGTGCCTTGTGATTCACAGTTGAAGAATGAGTTGTTATGTGAAGCTCATAGTTCTCCGTTTTCAGTTCATCCGGGCAGTACTAAGATGTATAAAGATCTGCGAGAGTATTACTGGTGGGATGGAATGAAAAGAGACATTGTTGATTTTACTGTGAAGTGTTTGACATGTCAACAGGTTAAAGAAGAGCGGCAGGGATGCTTCAGCCTTTACCGGTGCCAGAGTGGAAATGGTAAAACATATCCATGGACTTTGTTGTGGGATTACCGAGGACATCTTGAGGTAATAATGAAATCTGGGTTATTGTAGATCGCTTGACCAAATCTGCTCATTTCTTTTCTATACGAGATACTTTCTCTCTTAATCAACTTTCCCGTTTGTATCTTAAAGAGATAGTTAGGTTACATGGAGTTCCTCTCTCCATTGTATCGGATCGTGATCCCAGGTTCACTTCTAACTTTTGGAAAGGCCTTCAGAAGTCGTTGGGTACTGAATTAAATTTTAGTACAGCTTTTCATCCTCAATCAGATGGGCAGTCAGAACAAAAAATCCAGACATTGGAGGATATGCTACGAGCTTGTTCTATGGATTATCAGGGAAGTTGGGACCAACATCTTTCTTTGGTTGAGTTTTCTTATAATAACAGTTTTCATTCCAGTATACAGATGGCACCATTTTAGGCATTATATGGGAAGCGGTGTCGAACTCCAGCATTTTGGAATGAAGTGGGTGAAAGGAAGTTGATGGGACCAGAATTGGCAGAAGAGATGGCAGAAAAAGTCTAGTTGATTCAGAAACACATGAGAACAGCTCAGAGAAGGCAGAAGAGTTATGCGGATAACCGGAGGAAGGATCTATCTTTCGAGGTAGGTGATCATGTTTTTCTCAAGGTTTCTCCATGTAAAAGTGTGATGCGATTTGGTAAGAAAGGGAAGTTGAGTCCGAGGTTTATTAGAACATACGAAATTCTGGAAAGAGTTGGATCAGTTGCATACCGAGTGGCTTTACCTCCGAGTTTATCTCAGGTACACAATGTTTTTCACGTTTCGATGTTGAGAAAGTATATTCCAGATCCATCTCATGTTTTGAGTCCAGAGGTAGTTCAGTTGGAAGAGAACCTATCTTATAAGGAACAACCGGTCCAGATTCTTGACCACAGGGAGCAAGTGTTACAGAATAAGGTGATTCATCAGGTAAAGGTTTTGTGAAAAAACCATGTGATTGAAGAGGCAACGTGGGAATCTGAAAATGCTATGAGGGATAACTACCCCCACTTATTTTGATAAGTGAATAAAATTGAGAGGACGCAATTCCCAAAAGGGGGGAAGGATGTAACATCCCAGGTAAATAAAGAATAAAGAATTTTCATATTTATTAATATTTACGAATTAAATATTAATTTTATTTTAAAGGGGTTGCTATGTTCGATAGCGTACCTGATACGCAACGATGAGTTTCTTTGAAACTTACGTAGCACACTAGTAATAAAATAATATTATTTTAAATGTTAGTTAACAAGTAGTCGTTGTACTGGCGGGAATGGATAGAAATAACTAAAATATGATTAGATATTTTTTTAAATGTTTATACATTTAACCAATAAAAGATAAAGGCTTAAAATACGGAAAGAGTTCAATTTTAGGGCATATATACTCTAATTTTCACTAAAGGTTCACTTATCACCTTTTAATGGTGAACCATCCTTAAATATAGTTTTGATCACTATTATACTTTATTTTGGACCAAATATAACTCTTCTTTAGAATCGGGACATCAAAATTTACTTTGTGTAAATTTTTGGTACCTTTCTGATAAAGTTCATTTTTTTATGAATAGTGTAAAATGTTGTATTTTAATTCAAAACCTCTTTTTAATCTAAATTATTTATATGATTAAATTATTATTTTAATTGGTTTTAATGTGAAATTAGAAAATATTTTTACCAGTTAATCCAATGGTGGTCATTGGAATCAATTTCACTTTGAAATTGGACTTAAACTGGTGTCAATCTTTTGATACTTATTGTTTCACAAAAACACGATATTTGTCATGACAGCAGGAATTAATTATTAAATTAATTAATTTGACTTATATGTTTTGAATTTTGTAAAATGGACTTCATTTTTGAATTCGGAATATCAAATATAGCTTAGGGTGAATTTTTGGTAATTTTCTGAAAAACTTCAATTTTTGATGAATAGTGAAACCACTAAGTGGTAATCAAGCAAACTGATTTTTCAGTTAAATGAAAGTTTACCACTAATATGTATAGAATTTTGAAAATCCGACATACATGGTTGTCATTAAGAAGTAAAATGTGGTTCAATGAGATTAAAATAATTTTTTGGTGAATAGTAACTTTTTTTCATTATTCGCGATTAGAGGTAATTAGTGTAGTTTAAGGTAAAAATGGTATTATAAGAATGTGAAAACACCATGACACTTGTCCTACACCTATTGGGTGAGTCATGGCCGACCAAGACAAGCCATGGGACAACTTGGGGACCCCATGGAGCCACTTTAGTAGGAAAATGACATTAATATATTTTTATTTAATGTTAAAGTGAAAATGACACTAACATAAATTGGTTTACTAAAATAATTTTTAAGTGGGGTTATACAAGTCCAAATTTTGATTACAAATAGTCATTGGAAAGATAAAATGATTTCCTACATCATAGTATTTGTTTTATAATTTTTATACTTTAAATAAATTAAATTATATATGACATAATAATGATGCAGCGATGACATCATTATTTGTCGATTTAAATAAAATGGAAATATAATGAAAAATATAAAACCTACACATGTCCAAAACCAATTGTATGAGTGGAATTCGAACCCTTATCACCTTTTCCACGAATTATATCAATTTGGGACCTTTTAAAACCGAAACACATTTTCAAATAAAGTAATATTTCTTTACTTTCCAAAAGTGCCCCTCCTCTCCTCTTATAAAAGGCCCCCACCTCTACCCCATTTCACACACTCCTCAAGCCTTTGGCTCGGCCAACCCCTGACCATTTACTCTCTCCACATCCCTCTACTCATCCTAGAGGATTCCCTTTGGGAAGAATCCTTTCAAAGGAAGCCTTTAGGCTCAAATCAAAAGGAGTTACACTTTTAAAGGTAATTCATTCTCTCTTGTTCATTTGTTTTATTTTGCTTCTCCAACCCTCCAAAATCTTTTTATTTACTTCTTTTGTAACAAAACCAGTATCTTCAATATACTAGGATGTTGTTATAATATTTATTTGAGCTACACTCTCTCACAACTACATCAAATGGTTAAAGAACATACGGTTTCCGTGGATGGCAAAATTCTGCCTCCCGAAACGATGATTGTTCAATACTCATTTAACACCTTCAAGGGTGGACATTATGATGTCACTATTTTTATATATGATATATAATATGTTTATGTTTTATTTAAGCTTCTGTATTTTTCATTTTTGGCATACCTTTATGGTTTCCATTATGGGTAAACACGATATCTTCATTTAAGGAAGTGCGGACTACCGCCCCCTAAAAGTGATGTGATTCGTTAATGCCATATGTGGGACGTATAAAGTATGGATTTAAAGTTATTATATATGATGTTATACTGGAATTATAATATACCTCTATATCATTATTATTTCTTTCCATTAAAGTATGAGATAGAAATGAAAGTAGCATTCATGCGTACGTACGACTTACCGTCTCCATGAACGGTGCATTTCATTTCTTATCCCCAAATGTAATGTACTATTAAAATTACATGTATATAATGTATATATATAATTAATGAAATATATAAATGATGAATATAATTCTGGAATTAAAATATACATACCTCTCATTTAGTTTTAATTCCACTAATATGACAAAGAAATGAAAGTAGCGTTCATGCGTACGTACGACTTACCGTCTCCATGAACGGTGCATTTCATTTCTTACCTCTAAATGATTATGTAATAGTATAAATACATGTATATGCTGGATATATATGATATATATGATATCCAAATTAGGAATGTCATTCTAGATATAAAGAACTTTTGACCACATGAACAACATGTAAATGTAAGAAGTCAACTTTCGACTTAAGAACCAAATATTGACAAAACAAACATTATTAACTTAAATGGTTACATAATGTTTATAACATGGCAATAAGTGATATAAAAAGAATAATGAACTTTAAAAAGGTTCTTAATCAAGTATAAATTAACTCAAGTTTATTATTCAGGACGTTAAAGAACGATCGGGTCAAGTCGGACCCAAGGTAAGGGACTTCGTCTCAATCTCCTTTCATTGAGTCATATTTAGTTTTATACACAACTTTCTTTTATACGGTGTATAAACTCATTTGACTTTTACTTTTATACAAAAGGAATCTTTTTCTACGAAGCATTTTACTAAACGAAAAAAAGGAATGTTTTTTTTAACGTACGCGGTGACAACGACCTTTTCCGCCGCTGCGAGTATTATTTGTTCTTTGGCTTCCTCAACAAGCCATTATTTTTTTAAAATGAAATAAATACCATATACTCTTTTATGTATTTTGGTATTGAAAATGGTTTTGATAAAGGATTCTATTATGATATATTGTGATTGAAGTGTGTAAATGTTATCATTCCTTTATATTGGTTTTATGTTTTATGATTTTATATTGGTACTTGGACATTTTAACGGGTGGTTACGTTATAAACCATATGACGGGTGGTGCCGTGAATACCAGGATGGGTGGTTACGTTATAACCTCCAATGCATTGGGTATGGAAGTCGTCCGTATGGCTATTCCATTAAGTATGTATGGAAATTGTCCGTATGGCTATTCCATTAAGTGATATGTGTGGAAGTCAACCATATGGTTATTCCACTTAAGTATGTTTATGTCCCAAGTTACCTTTATATATTCTATGTGTTCTTTATATGGGTTTTATGGTAATCCTTTGGTTACAAAAAGGTAAGTAATGATACTTTATTCAGTGAAGATTTTTTTACTACTTCATGAAGGTGAAGGTATTACTTTGATATAGTATACATGGTTTACTTGATGTTTGAAAAACTAACAGTTTTCATTCTTTTTGTATCCCTTACTGAGCTTTTTATGCTCACCCCAAGTTTTTCGAAATGTTTTTCACAGGACTTAAAGTGGAATAAGGTCAAGGATGGGATCAAGGGAATTTCATGCTATCTAAAACATGGAATCTAGACATCTTTCTTTTTAAGAGTTTTTATTTTATGGAGACTTAGTAGAAGTGTCTACTTTGTAATCTTTTAAGATGTAATAGTTATGTTCTAATTCTCTAAAACTCTAAACCTGAAAAGATCCTCAATGTGAATTATTCATTTAATTCAATATTAAGTAAGGTTTAAGGATAGGGCCTTATAGTGAGAAATAAGAGCTAATTATTAATATAAATGGGATACATTGTAAGATATTTTTGAGAAATTTACAGACCTTATTTTAGACATTAATATTTTGTAAGGGTTATAAGGGTAACCATTTATCGAATGGATTTTGTTAAACATTAGATGATGAATTTGTCATTTAATTATCACCTCATAATATAAGGATTTATGAATATTGGATAATTATTGATAAAATTTTTGTTTTGATAAAGATGGATTGAATGGAATATCATTTTATTTATAGATCTCATTATTTTCTAACACTTCACGAATAAAAAATTCACCTTCATTTATTAGAATATTAGATGAAGTGAAAATTGATTAAGGAATAATAAAGGGTCGGGTTTTCCTAAAACCATGAAAGTATATCTTAATATGAAAATTCTTTAACATTAGGAAAATGGTCTTAAAATAATATATTGTTAAATTATCATCTTTCTTTATGATATAAATGACCTCTTTCATGCTTCTTTAGTTTATGGTTTTATGATTGTTAACATTTTTTGGATCACCCACTTTTTTTGATCAGTGATCATTGTTATACTCTATAATTATTTATGATTTTCACCCATTTCCATGTTTTAACATCCCACCTATGTTCTTATATGTGGAAACCTAGGTATGTGTTATTTTGGGTAACAATTATATTTTATACTTTTCCATTTTTAAATGATGTGTGTTTCCATGAATGGATTTTCATGTATAAAACCAATGATAACAAATAAAAATTTTAAGGGAGACATTAATTTTAGGTGGGGTAGAATGTAAGACACATATATTTTGTGAAATATATATTTTTGAATTATTTTAATCATTTTTATATTTTTCATTTCACACAACACTGAATAGAGATTTTTTTATATAAAGAACAATGTTTGGGTTGTATTACACAAAAAAACATAATCCTATACTTCAAAAAACAATTAGATCATGCTGAATTATAGTAAACATAATGTTTTTATTGTGTTAAACACAATACAACATCAATTCAACAGCTTGGGTTACACATAAGGCTGAGTTTTACCAAAATACAATAAAATACTAATATTATTATAATTATCACTTATCCATTAGAATTTAAGTTATGAATAACATTAACTAAATTGTGAAAATATTATTTATACATGTATATAAAATTATTCCATTTCTCATCAATTAGTTCTAAATGAATTTATGAACTATTTGAAAATAAGTAAATTACTTTTCTATGAAAGAACAATTCTATGAACAAAACAAATTTTATCTCAAAACAATTTTGATGAATAATTTCAATAAAATATATATATTATATATTTAATAAATATTTTTAATCCTCAATAAATATATTTTATAGGCATAAGATATGGTTCAATCCAATTAGATTAATAAAAGAAGTCTTTTCTAAAAGTTTACTTTACCACATTTCATTATTTTAAATATAATTTTGGATAATTTTACAATATTTATATGAAAAAATAATCTTCATTTTAGAAATAATAATAAAAAAATTTATTTTGGACTAATTTTTGGTATTTTTGTGAGAAGTTTCATGCTCTAAAGCATAGTCAAAACATTGTATTCTAATTTCTTTTTTTTCATCTGATTAATTAATATAATTAAATTCTTTTCTTAATTTGGGTTTAAAGTATAATTATATAAATTATACATCAATTAATCTAAATTAATTACTTGTTACTAATCTAACATTGATGTTTGATTTAAAAAACTTTTAATCTTTTGGACATTTTCCCTTTAAACCCCCATCATCTCATTCCGTCTCTAGGATTAATTTTTAATTAATTTTTACCACTTATATGAATATAATTTTAATGAATGGATCCCATATTTAGAACAAAAATAATTTATAATATCATCAAGTTAAACATAGTTTTTTGAACATAATATTAGTGAAATTTATTAAAATTAATTATAGTGGTTATTGTAAAAACAATATTAATTATTGACTAAAATTAGAATATAATGTGTATAAATGACTCAAAACTTGTCTACAAATTGTTTCTGGACATATTTAAACCCTTTAACCTATAATGATATAGAATGGTCTATTTTGTACCCTTTAGAAAAATGTAAAATGTATGGAGAACTCAAATCTTTTCAAGAATACCCAATGTATCCTTTTCCCCACTTATAAAAGGCATCATCTCCTCCTACTCTCATAAAAACTATAAATACATTTTAGATAACATAATAACTACACGAATAAGATAAAAAGATCCCTAAATTCATCTTAAAAGGCCTCAATTTTTTCATAAATCAAACCAAGGAATCCATTTGGTGCAAATCAAAAGGAGTTACCTGAAAAAAGAGGTAACATTCATCAACATGAATTTCCATTTTATTTCTTTATAAAAACCCTAAAATCTCATTATTTCTATCTTAAATAAAAAAATAAGTATCCTAAATATAATAATATATTTTTATATTAACTTCTCTACCATAAACCACACACTTACATCAAATGGGATACATAATCATCATTCCTTCGTATGACGTCATACCCCCCCGAGAACTGATGTAGTTCGTTCTTACATTTCCACCTTTCAAGGTTCAAAATAATGATGGAATTTATATTTTAATATGATATTTTGGATATTTATTATTTATCTATTATTCTGTTATTAATATATAAGACATACTATCATGATTTCCATTTTTTGTAAATATGATAACTTTGTATATGGACATGTGGACTATTGCCTCCTCAAGGCGATGTGATTCGTTCACACATTACATGGATAATATTAAGGATTGGTTTAATAAAATTATATGATATATATTAAATAATAATTCTACTATAATACTAGTATTTATATATATATACATCTCTATCATTTACTTTATTTCAACTTGGAAAATTCAGAAACAACATTATGCGTACGTATGGCCTTCCATCTCCATGAACAATGTATTCCATTTCATATTCATACCATTTATGGATTGTCATATACATTTTTATACAAAATATATATGATATTTAAATAATTTTTATAGTGCTTGAATAATTAAATAATTATATATGATAGAGGATCATTAATAACAAGTCAAAACATATACGAAAAGAAAAATAGATATTACCTGAAATATAACATTAACATGAAATTATTATTATGCAGGTAATATAATGTCATAATAAAATAATATATTCTATGATATATAGGAACATGGTTATGTTTTAGATTTATAATAAACATATACTTATCATACAAGAGGTTTTTAAGTGTACGAATAATGTTAATACTTAAGGTAAGGGTTTTATCGTCTCACTTTTCTTTCTATGAGACTTATACCTTATTCACCACTAATATCTTTTTCTGGTGTATATAATCTCCATGAATGTATTATATGATTATTATATTAAATTTTTTGTTATTTAAATAACCATATGATGATATTTATTTCATGGTGTTTATGTTCCAAGAGTTACCAAATTAGTAAAGTAATTATTTGTCTAAATTTGCCTTCTTTGAGATACATTCCAGGTTATGGACTTATATATTTCTAAGGGGTGAATATAATACCTTTTGAAATGTTATATCATGAATCAAAAAATTTTATGATATTTCATGATTCATGTAATTTTATTCTCTAACGGTTTTTATGAGTCAAACTTACCAAAGTGGTAATTGGTTATTGCTACAATCTCATCTTTTACAAGGATTGTTTACAATTTTGCTACCATTGATGAAATATTATGATCCATATCTCAAGAACACTCATGAGTTTTTTTAAACTCATATTATTTGTATTATATTAATGTATTGGTTCCTTTTTACAAATCCATGGTACTTATTATAATTAATAATGTGTTTTAAGAAAATATGATATTATATCTCTCTTCGGCAGAAAATCTGTGTTCTTTCAAAACCATGTTTTCAGAAAAAGTTTTAAAAAATGTTTTATATTTAAAACGTGATTTAAAAAAATTAAATATTCTTATATATGATTTCATGTAATAATAAAATACTTTCAATCATTGTTTATATATTTTCAAATTTATTCCCAAAGGGAAAATGTTTTCAAAACTTTTCATGTTTTAAAAAGTGTTTTTCAAAGAGAAAAGCTTTATTTTTCTCATGAAATGTTCTAAATGGGTTTTAATGATTCCTTTATATGTTTCTAAAGTGGGCTTAATATAAAATTATTTTGAAATTTTTTTATATTTTGAAAACTTATTTTTAAAGAAATGTTAGGTTCTAAGATATTGTTCTAAATCCATCTCCATCTAAGACAATATACTTTGATATAGTTTATACTTTAATAGGGATATGATAAAATGATACCATTCATATTATTTATGTGAATGGATTGTTTTTTGATGGTATAATATTTATAGAAATCATTTTTCCATTGTCCAAACACGTTCCAAGGATGTTGACATGAAACCCATTTCATTTTATTTGGTTGATAATGTTATGGAAGAATAATTTGTTTAATGTATTTTTATAATGTTATGAAAGCTCTTTGTGCTTCATTAATTTTATGGTTCATGAACATTGTTTATACAATGGGATGGGCTAGAGAGAAACAAGTAATCCTAGTATAGTTTATATGATGGGGTGACCTAGATAGTGTAGGGAAAGACCATTATAGCTTACCTGATGGGGTGTCCCAAATAGAACCGGGTAAGCCTGTTATAGTTGAAGAAATAAATGTATCCAAATTATTATTATGATATATATATATATATACATATATTAAGTTATGATATGTATCACATGGAGAATATATATATGACCCTTGGGATATTGTAGGCCATGATATCACCTCTTACTGCATACCCATCATTTCCAGGTCACCTCTATAGCTATAATTGAGTACCCAGACCATGTCGAGGGAAATGTGTAACTATCAAGGAGGTATTAACCCATATGAATGAACACACCCTAACACACATAATAGTACTGACTCCATGGATGAAAAACCCCACCCCGACACATGGGGGATTATCAACTCCATGGATAGAGGAGCCTGTAGCAAAAAAGGATGAACCACAACTCAATCATTTATATGGGGAACTATAACCTATCATGATGATTTCACCCATGATTAATGAAACCCTTGTTTTTAGTAGAGGACCACACCCCAAAACACAGGGGAGTACCAACTCCATAGATTAAGGACCACTCCTTGACACATATGGGAGTACCTGAATATCATTTTTCATATAGGGACGATTCACATAAAAAAGTATGCTTACAAATGGTTACAAAATATTTTGATACTCAAAATCACAAAATTAAATAATTTTGTATCCTTTACGTTGTTACGATACTCAACTATACAAAACCTCTTGAAAGTGGAATCTGATGATCAAAAAGACCCTACCATCAAATTTTTAATTGAAATGAAGTATTCATTTTTCTAATTTTGAAACTGAGGGGAGAATAAGAAAGAGATACAATAAATGATAACGTAGAACTGGAACTCGAGGCCGTCTCTCTCGTTGCGGCCGGGTCCATGCCCTAGGAGGTGATGAGCTCCACTTCGCCCCTCAGAGGGGGAGGGTCCTATTTCTCATCTCTATAGGAATCAGCATTTGTCCCCTTATCAAACCCTGACTACGTTCCTCCCTTCCCTTATATTTCAGCATGCCCGAATGTTTCTGAATGATTCACAGGTGTAACGTCCTGGATTCGGGTGCCACTCAATAGATGCCTCGAACCCGGTTGGTCACATGACCTCAAGTGCATTTCCCAAATGCCAGAGGCTGCCGACTAGCAGTTAGGGCCCAGGTCTGATAGTGTGGAAACTATACCCTCATTTGTCAAAGTGTAGTGCAATGGAAATAATATGGAAATCATACAATAACAACGAAAGCAATAAAACATACACATTTAATATAAAAAACTATAGTATAAGAAAACAAACCAGATATATAGATATGATGCAACATGTCTCAAGTTCTAAGAAAAGAGCCATAACATGTTACATAGTAGCACAATACAATACAGAGTATAACAAAACAAAACAAAACAGCCTGTAGCATCACGAGCCTAAGCCCAGTCCCATGATCCCCTACTCCTCAACAGCAATCAAGTACCTATGTAGGGACTTTTTCCCTTATCCACACCTGCAGAAACATAGTCTGTTTGGGCCAAAGACATGACCCAAATAGGGTGTGAGAAATGAATCCCAGTAGGCACCCACCAAAGGCTCATTCACAACTGTGTGAAAATATGCAACAACAGCGTGAAGTAGTAGAAATTCAATAAACAAAGCAGTACTCAAAAGTAACTAACTTTACCTGTAATATTTCTATTTTATTGTTCACTAAATCATTCATTATAAGGAAACCACCATAGTGAATTTCTATGTAAACCGTCAGTGTCCTCAGACATGCAACCCCTTACCCTTAGGTAGTCATAATCTTGTCCTTAGGAATTGACTTTAGGTGTTAGGTGTATGAAGTGTCGCCCTCAGACACAGAAGTCCCTGCCCTCAGGCATACTAAAAGTTTCCCTCAGGCGAAACAGGATGTTGCCCTCAGGCTAAATAAAAAATTCCCTCAGGTGCAAGTAACCGGGACATTCCCGACATGTAAATGAGAAATTAACATACAATTCCACTCAAGTCAATTTAAATAAACATTTACACAATGGCATACCCTCGGGTATCCTGGCCAAACTGCTAAATAGAGGAATGCACCCCCGGGGTAGTCTTGGATCCAAGCAGTGATCCCAAACATCAGTTTAATATAAAATTTAATTATCAATACAATTATAGATATTTAAACAGCCAAGGCCTCAGCCACATGATACCCCCAACATGGGTTCATACCACAAAAATACGCAAAAACACACAATAGTTGGAAATTAAACACCAAGTCACCTACCTTAATCACCCAAGAATGGTATACCAAAAAGACGCCTCCCAAAATGTCCAATAAAGTTGTAGATCTGAGGTAAAATAATTCTCATTAAACCTCAAATAACATTCCATAGAGGATAATTGGCAAGAAACACACAAGGAGAAGGAAGCTCTTACTCGTGTGGTTCCAACGAGATCGAAAGAGGAAGAATTCGATTCGAAACGTGCGATCATGAGTTCTTCAAAGCTCCGACCTCTTCTCCCAGCTCCAAAATGCGTCCAAATCCTCCTCTTCTAAATGAAGAGGCTACTGCCTATTTTAAGAGAAAAAAACAAACTACATGACGTGTACTTTGACTATACGACCTGTACTTCCCTTATTTAACTGTTCCTATGGTGGCACCACCAAACTGTTCATCTATTGACATGAGTACACGTCGTGTATTCTCGACTACATGGTGTGTAATATTTCCCAGCTGGCGGCTGCTTCCACCGCCTTACTATTTCTCTGCCAACTAACTACACAACGTGTAAACACCCACTACATGGCATTTAGTCAGTTTTCACACTCTTCGTCACCGACATGGCTACACACCCTATGTACTCATTCCACACGGCCATAGTACACGACGTGTGGAATAGTACATGGTGTGTAGTCCCGAAATTTAGGATTTTTTCCCATTTTCCTTATTTTCTCAAAAAAATTTAAGGAAAAGAGAAAAGAAGAAACCCGTACGTCAGAAATAAGAACTAGGTTCTTACAAACTTCCCCCCTTAAAGCAATTCATCCTTGAATTTCCCTTCCAAGGGTGGCAAAGATAAAGAGCAGAGCAACTCTGGCCACTGAGCATTTACGTTGGTCTCTCACTCACAGGTTTCGTCCTGCACTTTTCCATGCAGTTATAGCACCCATATGAGAGGAACTGACCCGCCTCGGAGAACCTTCATGCTTCTATCAGTGATACGAATCAGATTCTCCTCAAAGGACACATCAATCTGAAGCTCAACCTCCTCTGGATAAAAGACGTAAGATGGGTCTGAATGATAGCGGACCAACTAAGATACATGGAAGACGTCGTGCATGGAACGATACCTGTAAGGTAACAACAACCGATAGGCAACCAACCCGACTCTATCCAGAATCATAAATGGCCCCACATACGTCGGTGAATGATTACCCTGTCTCCTGATCCGCCTGTGTCCCAACCTCGGAGAAACAAGCAAGAAAACCTGTCCCTGAACACAAACTCCAAAATTTTTCTACGGTGATCAGCATAAGATTTATAACGAGACCGTGCGGTAGCCATCCACTTCTGAATCAACTGAACCTGCTCTGAAGTCTCCTGCACGAGACGTGGTCCCAGTAAAGCGGACTCACCTGCCTCTAACCAGCACAAAGGTGATCGGCATGGCCTACCATATAAATCATCGTATGGTGCCATCTCAATAGTTTCTTGAAAACTATTATTGTAGGCAAACTCGACTAGGGGTATATGCTTCTCCCAAGAGCCCCCAAAGTGTAGGATGCATGCTCACAACATTTCCTCAAGCACCTATATCGTACGCTCTGATTGGCCATCGGTCTGAGAGTGGTAAGCTGTGCTCAGAAGAACTTGTGTACCCAGTGCCCTCTGAAAACTCTGCCAGAAATCTGACGTAAAATCAGTGTCTCTATCCGAAATGATAGAACGAGGAACCCCATGAAGACGTACGATCTCTCGGATATACAACTTCCCGAGATCATTAACAATGAAGGTCTTCTTGATCAGAAAAAGTGAGCTACATTCGTGAGTCTGTCCACGACAACCCAAATGACATCATTGCCCCTAGGTTACCTCTGCAACCCAATAATGAATTCCATCGCGACATCATCCCATTTCCACTCCGGGATGGGTAACTGTTGTAACAGTCCGGCTAGCCTTTGATGCTCCGCCTTCACCTGGTAATAGGTGGAACATCTCGTAACAAAACCAGCTATCTCCCTCTTCATACCTGGCCACCAGAACTGACGTCTCAAGTCTTGGTACATCTTGGTAACCCCAGGATGAACTACCCAAGCTGAAGCATGAAACTCCCACATCAACTCCATGCATATATCCGCTGGAACCCACACTCATCCATGAAAATGCAGAATTTCATAATTTCCTATCGTCCAACTAAGAGGAGGGTCCTCGGTTACCACCAAAACCCATAGAACTAGACCGTCTTCATCAGATAGTATTCTCATCCTCACTCTATCCAGGAGGGTAGAAGTCACAGACAAAGAAGAAAGATAGGTTTGCCTCTGATTGTCGTACACCTCCAGATGCATCTTAGAGAAAAATTCCATAAGCTTCCACTCATCACTGGCCTCCTGCACAACCTGTATATGAGTCCTCCTGCTCAGTGAATCAGCTACAGCATTACCATTACCAGTTGTATAGGCAAACTCAAAATCAAAGGACTGAAGGTATTCGACCCACCATCGCTGCCTCATATTCAAGTCACGCTGAGTAAAGATATACTTGAGACTTCTGTGGTCGGTGAAGACCAGAATGTGCTCTCCCAAGAGATAGTGTCTCTAACAACACAACACATGAACAACTTTAGCCAACTCGAGATCATGAATCGGGTAATTCTTCTCATACGGCCTCAACTGCCGAGACCCGTATGCAACTACTCGATCGCCCTATATCAACACTAATCCCAGTCCAATACGTGATGCATTAAAGTAAACTATATATCTCTTTCCCTTCTCTAGAAGTAATAGGATTGGTACTGATGTCAACTTTCCTTTCATCTCCTAAAAGGCTGTCTCGAAAGCTTCTGACCAAACGAACATCACACCCTTTTTAGTCAGACCCTTCAACGGCGTTACTATGTGGGAGAAGTCCTATATGAAGTGTTTGTAGTGACTAGAAAACTCTAAGAAAATCTGTATCTCAAACACGTTCTTAGGATACTCCCAAGAAACTACTACCCTTATTTTCATTGGGTCCACGACAACTCTTTCTTCTAAGATGATATGACCTAGGAAGTGAATATGGTCCATCCAAAAGTGGCACTTTGAGAGCTTAGTATATAACTGATTCTCTCTCAGTGTACTCAATACGATCTCAAGATGTGTGGCATGGTCATGTCTAGTGTGAGAGTACACTAAGATGTCCTCCACGAATATTACCAAAAAAGAATCTAGATAAGGATGGAACACATGATTCATCAGAACCACGAAAACTGTTGGAGCGTTCGTGGGTCCGAATGGCATAACAAAGTATTCGTACAGAACATATCTACTCCGAAAGGATAAAATTGGTATGTCTGATGGTCTCGCACACAACTGATGATATCCTGATCTCATTTCAATCTTTGAGAAAACTCATGCCCCACGAAGTTGATAAAAAAAATCATCAATCCTCGAAAAGGGATATCGGGTCTTAACCGTCAACTGGTTCAGCTTATGATAATCCACACAGAGTCTGAGGGTACCATCCACCATCTTCGCAAAGAGGACCAACGAACCCCAAGGAAAAGTATTGGGTCAGATGAAAACCTTTGTCTGCACCTCCTCAAACTGCCTCTTGAGCTCCTGCAACTCAGGCGTGGCCATCCTATATGGAGGAATGGGCACTGGTGCGGCTTCTAGAACAAGATCAATAGAGAAATACACTTCTTTCTACAGAGGTAGACCCAAAAAGTTGTCCAGGAAGACATCTCTGAAATGATCAACCACTGGAGGGAAATCTGTCTGTCAAGTCCCCTGATCATCCAGATATAAACTTGCAATTTAGGTTGTGACTCCACCTCGCTCATGATGCTCTAGTCCAGATCAACTCTCCTGAACATCCCATCTGCCCTTGTATATAAACTCTCCACCCTTTGGTGACATGAATCTCACCCTGCGACGATAGCAATCTACAAATGCTTGGAAGGGAACCAACCAGTCCATCCTGAGAATGACGTCATAAGCTGTCATCTCTAAGACAAAGAGGTCCCAAAAAAGTGACACCCACCAACATCTAGGGGCACTCCTTGCACTGATGCACACATGTCATTATAATTTTCAATGGAGTGTCTAGCATCATAACATCAAAGGAAAAAAGAAACACAGAGGCCAAGGCTCTCCACAACGGGTTCAGATATAAATCTATGTGTAGTGCCCATATAAAAAAGAGATGAAGATAAGACAGAAGCTACTAACTGTACAAGGTCCGGGATCCTGCTCCTGTTGGGTCTATTGCATTGCATATGCCTACCCAATGCCGTAGCCCTGTGACATAGCCTAGATACCCTGAGCTATCCTGCACTACTGCCACAAAGATCCTGGTATCGGGAAACCATGGCCACGACCACCATCTCTGCCTGCACACTTTGACATATTTGAGATTCTCTACTGGTAAGAAGCTTATGGTCATGCTCCCTCACGTGGAGTCTGCACAAAACCCCTCTCACTAGCCACTGGTAGAAATGCCCTGAAAAAGTGTTACAGATGAACCATTATGCCGCAAGCTCAGCACTCCACTAGGTCACATGGACACTGTGGTCTTTTGTGCCCCTCTCTACCACACAGGTAGCACATGTCTGGGCCACCTGAAGTAACTGTATGGCTAGTACTTCCACCATGAGAGAAACTCATCTGTCACTTCCTCTCACAGGAAGAGATAGTACTAGAAACTAGTGCTGAACCGCCCTGGCTCACAACACTAGCTTCTCGAAGGTGCCTCACTGTAATCAGCGCCTGGTTCATAATAGCATGTACTGAAGGCAACCTCAATACATTCAACAGTTCCCAGATGTCGTATTGAAGAACATCCTCAAAGAGTTTGGACCTCAAATTCTCATCACCCACCAGAATGGGTGCAAAACACTAAAGCTCAGTAAAGTGAGCAGAATAGTCCATCACCGACATGGCGCCCTGCTGCAGGTTCATGAACTCTCGAGCTCTATCTACTCTCAGCGTCTTTGGGAAGAAGAAATCATAGAAAGCTGTCGGAAAATCTTCCCATGCCATGTCTCTATGATGCTCTGACTGTGTGGTAACATCCCCACACCTCTTGGTGGAATCACACATCATGTATGTAGCATGCTTGACCCTCCGCCTTGGTGGTGTCTCATGGTGCTCGATGGTAGTCTACATAGACCCTAGCCAATATTCTCCAGCCTAGGGTCTGCCATCCCCGGAGAATGTCAACGGATGCAGATGATGGAATATACAGGTCAACTCATCCATAGATGTGGAAGCCGACAGTGCTCCCTGAAAGGTCTGCATGAACCACATAAAGCCTTCACGGAACTGCGCCGCCGCACCTGTGTCCGGTATAACGGCTGGCACCGCATCTGGCTCTGCCGGAGGATCCTCTGCTAGCCCATGGCCTACCATCTCTAGAGTATAATCGTTACAACTCTCCTGGTAAAAAACCCATGGTCATCTCGGTGGCATGACTCTACAAGGTCAAACACACACCATGGAAAAAGATTATCAAGGACTAAAATGAATGTTCCCAAAAAGGGAAAAGGAGGAAAAAGGAATTCAAGTTTTGAAAAACAAGACTACATGGTGTGTATACTAACTACACGGTGTGTACTTGACTTCTCTTCCCTTGCCCGGGTCCTTCTACACGACTAAGCCACACAACTCCCATACACAAAACTACATGGCGTGTATATGAACTAAACAGTGTATATGGAGTAATTTTTCCAACTTCACATGTCATTTGTGACACGACTAACTACTCGGCTTGTCACTACATGGCATGTTACACACGCACATGATGTGTACACCACCCGTTTTCCCAGCGACACGGTCAGGTCCACACGGTTTGTCCTCAGACAAGAATACATGGCGTGTCCCTCAGGTACACGACGTCTTCAAGAAGTGGTGACACCAACCCATGTTTTTTAGTTACACGGCCGGTTCCCCAGGCCAGAATACATGACATTCTCCACAGTGGACATGACGTGTATGTTTTAAGATCTCCTCCATCCTTGTTGTTAGTTCCACAGGTGGACTCCGGGTCAGCACTACACGGCATGTACCTCTGGTACACAACATGTTTCAGCAAGCTTTTCCCATTCCCGTGTCCCTGCCCACACGGTCTATGACACAGGAAGAGACTACATGGCATGTACTGAGGGTACATGGTGTGTACTCAAAAAGTATTATTTTCTTCACGAACAGAAGAACACACGGCGTGTGTCCGAGGAACTACACGGACTGTATCCTGGGTTTCTTCAGACAGTACGGCTCAGATACTATTCCGGAACCCAGAAAATACAGAAAAAAATCACCTAAGTTCCATATTTCGATACGTGAGGGCCCATACTCCCCACGAATCAATTTTTGGCATATTATACATGTTATACAAGTAAAAAAGTCAATGATCCACCAAATTCTAGTCATTGAGGGCCCCTACTCCTCAATAACCAAAGTTTGGTGTTCATTCGATCAATAGGCTCACACAAAGGTACCTTATCACATAACATGTATTCATAAAGCACCTATCACAACAACATGCTTTTCTAGCACAACAACTATCACCACAACATGCAATTTCTAATGCACCTACATGGCATGGAACTATGCATGGCATGTGATTTCTAGAATGTGCCTAAATGATTCATTAGATGGCATACCCTCATCTCTTCGGGATGTAGATAAATAGAACCCATGGATAACATATAAACAACACAATCACAAGTGCATAAACCAATAGTGGAAATCATATCAAATATAAAATTGAAAAATCAGAATAATTGAAAAAATATGAGGTAGACTGGATTTACCCCGTACACAGGTTAGATACTCTTGGTAAAATCTTATTACCAACTACAATTTTTGTCCAATCCCTGACTAAGGATTGAAATTATATGTCAAAGAAAAGAAACACCTTTGATACCACTTTGTAACGTCCCAGATCTGGGTGCCACTCAACGGATGCCCCGAACCCAGTTGGTCACATGACCTCAAGCGCATTTCCCTAAATGCCAGAGGCTGCCGACTTGCACTGAGGGCCCAAGTCTGATTGTGGGGAAACTATGTCCCCATTTGTCAAAGTGTAGCATAATGTAAATAATATAGAATGCATAAAACAACAACAGAAGAAAAAAAACAATAGACATTTAATATAAACAACTGTAGTAAAAGACAACCAACCAGATATATAGATATGATGCAACATGTATCATGTTCTAAGAAAATAGCAAGAACATGTTACATAGCAGTAAAATACAATATAGAGTATAACAAAGCAAAAACAAAACAGCCAGTAGCATCGCGAGCCTAAGCCCAGTCCCATGCTCCCCTACTCCTCTATAGTAATCAAGTACCTGTGTAGGGACTCTTTCCTTTATCCACACCTGCATAAATGTAATCTGTTTGGGCAGATGACATGACCCAAACAGGGTGTGAGAAATGAATCCTAGAAGTCACCCACCAAAGGCCCATGCAAAACTGTGTGAAAATATACAACAACAGTGTGCAGTAGTAGAAATGAAATAAACCAAGAAGTACTAAAAATTAACTATCTTTACCTATTATATTGCCATTTTATTATTCAGAAAATAATTCATTATAAGGAAACCACCACAGTGAATTTCTATGTAAACAGTCAGTGTCCTCAGACACACAACCCCTTACCCTCAGGTAGTCAGAATATTTCCCTCAGGCATTGCCCTTAGGCGTAATAGAAATTTCCCTTAGGCGTACGAATTATCGACCTTAGGCACAAAAGTCACTGCCCCTAGGCATAGAGAAATTTTCCCTCAGGTGAAATAGGACATTGCCCTCAGGCTAAGCAGTACCTTGCCCTCTGGCTAATCAAACAATTCCCTTAGGTGAAAGTAACAGGGCTATGACCAAAATGTAAATAAGCAATTCACATAAAATTTCTCCCATGGAAATTTAAATAAACATTTCCACTCTGGCATACCCTCGGGTATCCTAGCCAAACAGCTAAACAGACGTCCGCACCCTCGGGGTGGTCTTAGATCCAATAAGCAATCCCAAATAGTAGTTTAATATCACATTTAATTATTTATACAACTCTAGGTATTTAAACATCCAATGCCTCAACCACATGATACCCCCAACATGGGTTCGTAGTACAAAAAATACGCAAAAACACACAACAGTTGGAAATTAAACACCAAGCCTCCTACCTTAAACACCCAAGAATGGTATACCTGAATGCCGCCTCCTGAAATGTCCAAGACCATCATAGATATGAGGTAAAAGAATTCTCATTTAGCCTCAAATAACTTCCCTTAGAGGAAAAATTGGAATGAAACACACAAGGAGAAGGAAGATCTTACTCGTGTGGTTCCAACAAGATTGACGATGGAAGAATCTGATTCCCAATGTGAGATCTGGCGTTCTTCAACGCTCCAGCCTCTTCTCCTGGCTCCAAAACGCATCCAAATACTCCTCTGAAAAATGAGGAGGCTACTGCCCATTTTATGTAAAAAAAAACAAACTACACTACATGTACATTTACTACACGACATGTACTTCCCTCATTTAATTGTTCCTCTAGCAGCACCGCCAAACTATTCATCTGTCGACATGAGTACACAATGTGTATTCTCGACTACATGGAATGAACAGTTTCCCAACTGGAGGCTGCTTCCACCAGCTTACTGTTTCCCTGCCGACTAACTACACAGCAGGTAAACACCTATTACACAGCGTGTAGTTGGTTTTCACACTCTTCATCACCGACATGGCTACACAGCTTGTGTACTCATCCCACACAGCCAAAGTACATGGCATGTGGAATAGTACATGGTGTGTAGTCCTAAAATTTAGGATTTTCCCCCATTTTCCTTATTTTCTCAAAAATACTTAAGGAAAAGAAAAAAGAAGAAACCCGTACCTCAGAAATATAAAATGGGTTCTTACAGCAGGCCTCCTGCTTCTACAAATTTCAGCCCTGGAAATTACTAAGGCATCCTCCCTACTGGAACTAACCTTGATTGTGTGAATCGAGCGAAGCTGGCCGTAATTGGACTCCTTCAAATACTAGATTTTCAAATCATTGGATTTACATGAGCGAGTCACGGTTGGTCTTCGCGATTCTAGAAACATTATGATCCTATTTTCTTCCGAAGATGATCTGATTCACGCATGGCCGAGAATGCCTCATTCCTATGATGGAAATAGATTATTCCTCCTCAAATTTTCATATGAATTTCACATGAAGCGAGACCCTTATAAGCTGGTGATTTGGGTAAGATTATAGAACTCCCACTTCCATTTCAAAATCATTCTATCCTTCGGTTTCTTGGAAATTTTGTTGGGTGATTGCTATGTACTGATAGTCGGACCCGCGTGGAGTGCCACTCGATTTTTCCTAGGGTGTGTGTCAATGTGGATGTCTCAAAGTCACCTATTGAATCATTCTGGATTTCCATGGGAGAAGAATTCTGATACAACCGGTCTGTCATCTTTGAATCCTGGTGTGACTACTGTTCTTAGTGCAAGTGGTTGGGACATAATCTGGAGATGTGCAGGCAAAGGGAGAGGCAGCATGGAGCTATTATGGAGGTGGAATGTGTAAGCGGTTATCCTATTGTTGAGACAGGTGCACGTTCTACTGGTTTAGGTCAAGGAAATGTTGATATAGAAGACACTAGGTGCTCGGGTGGAGCAAGTATGCATAAACCTTCTATGCCTCCAGGGAAAAGTGTATTGGAAGTTTTCAAAAGGCTTCAGAATGATCTGGATGGCATTCTTAACAGCATTATGGTAGGGGGAACCCAGGCCAGCAGAGTTGAGGAAGAAATTATTAACACCCTTAAATCACCTACTCAGACTTTGGGGGAATACGTTGGAGTTACTGGTGCTGCTGGTCTATCCCATGGGGCAGTGGCTCCATGCACATATGCTATGGTAGTGCGCACTGGCAGTTGTAGGAACTTTGGTAGGGTGGATACCAGTGAGAGTAAATCTAAGTCATTCCATGAGTGGGAGTAGTCTTCCCATGGGGTGCGCAGGACACTAGAAACCAAGAAAGACACCAACTTGAAGGGCACCTTTTCTTGCATTGACCTCAACAACTAATTTGGAATCTTGAGAAATGAGGAAGAGGTTGAGGAAAATTCAAATGGTCAATCTGAGGTGGGGTCTGAGGGCGATGAGTAGCCTTTTGATGATAATGACTTGAGAGCAGCTGAAAAAAACTTTGCACAACCAAATAAGGATGAAAGGGAACAGAGAGAATAGGGACCTAGGGTACTGCATTGTTTTTGGGAAGACGAGTCCAACGGGGCACTAAGACTACTCCTACCTTCCAAAACCGATGCAAACTCGGTCAAGAAAAAAAGGGGGTATTCGCAAGGAGCGTGAGATTCTGCCAGTGGAGGGAGAGAATTGACAAAAAACCATGATCTACGAATTTCAAAATCAAGAGACTGAACCATCAAAGGAAGGAGATCAACATGAGGAGTTGCACCTGCATGCAGAGGAGGTGACACTGACAGTTACCCCTGGTCGACGGTGTGGGGGTAGGAACCAATATGGTTTGTGTAGAGGGAATATATGTTCATGAGAGGGAAGGGATCTCAACTGCTAAGGTGTGAGTGGGGGGGGGGATGCCTGGGGAGTCGGAAGGGGAAGCTGTGATCAAGGGAGATCCATGGTAGATGTTGTTACAATCCGGGGAAGAGATGGTAGAGAATCTGGTATCCATATGCGCTTCAGCTATAGTTGCGGAAAGGATGCAAGCAAGATTGATTCAAATTGACATGAATAAGGAGCAAAGCGAGTGGATCAGCAAACAAAAACTAATCCTAGTTAGAGGTTTCAACAACAAGAAGATAGTTGAAGAGGAGTTCCTACGAGCGTTGCTTAAACTGACTTCTCATTTCGAAGACATTATCAGAGATGACCTTGACAAATAGGTAACAAATCATTCATGAAAATTATTTAAGGAAGTCAATTCAAATGGGTTCAAGTTTGTGTTTAATAATTTTGTTATGTGATATAGTGTCTAAGGGCTATGTTGTAATATTTGGTTTCACACTTTCTCCATAAAAGTGTATCTTTAATAAAAATATTTACTTGGGAGGAGGAGGATAAACTACATGAAATGTAATTTTCCCCAAATTATGGGTACTATAAGAGGTTAATTAGGCATGTAACTCTTTGGACCAACTTTTTCATGTCTACATACACACTATGTTATTTTTTAGAACATATTGTGTAAGTCATAAGGTTTACTTGGGAATTTATTTCACACATTTTGTCATATTTATTTTTTATATGGACTATTCTTACCTACCATACACCCTGTGTATTAAATTAGAAAGTTGGGCTTGTACTTCACCGCACCTTGGAACATTGCCTTTTTGGAAATATTGATTTGTTCTAAAAATAAAAAAACCTTATAATGTGTATCTAGTAATATAAAACCTAATATGACTAACAATATGAGATATAACATTTTTTTAAAGTCTACAGAATATGTGATTGTATTTTACTTTATAGAAACCCTAGATATTACATAACATTTCCATTACTAACCTTAATTCATAGTTTTATTCATTTTCTAAACCACTACCACTTTCCCACTTGATACCTTCTATTGATCATACTACATTGTGCTACCCTATAACACCATAATCATAACTAATCCTTTATAGTTCTACCTCATAACAACCTTCATTTTTCTACACCTAATCTTATCTCACATGATCATTTATCATGTACCATCCTTTACTGGACCACCTCCCTAGTTCTAATTTGACCTCACTATCACTGTTATAACTTAAAACCACTATAATACACACAACAACAACAAAATTTTTTATTTATTGAAAACGTGGGAGCAAGGTCACACAGAAAAAAACAGCATGAATTCTGAAAGTAAGGGAACTAGGGAGGTCTGAAATAGTGCAAACCAAGAGCATCCGCCCGAACAAGATCAATAAATTCTGAAGGAAGACTTACCATATTAGAGAAAATAATACGAGGATCATTTTTATCACCCTTGTAGGCTAAAAAATCTGCCACTTTATTGCATTCATGCCATGTATGTTGGACAACCGCACCATTAAGAATGTATCAGATACACCTTCGAATGTAATAATTAATAGACCATGGGGTATTTTTCTTGCGCTGTATAGAATTATAAATCATTGTAGATTCTGTTTCAATCAAGGAATGAGATAAATTGATGTCCCTGAAGATTTCTAGCCCCTCAAGAAGAGCCTTAGCCTTTACTCTCATAGATTCTCCTTGACCGAAGAAGCTACTGAAAGTAGTGATAAAAAAATAGTTGTTATCTCGGATGACTCCCCCTCCACACATCACACCAAGAGCGCACAATCCATCAAAATTAAGCTTATATCCACTGGTAGGTGGGTTCCAACTTACTCATTTTCTATGATTCCATCTACCATGAACTTCTTGAGTAAAAGAAGATCTTCTAGAAGCAATGCTAAACATTGTAAGGATTTTTCTTTCGCTCCCTTGCATTATCAGTGATCCCAACTCCACTACCAGACATTTGAACTGGACCTGTATGGAAAGAAAGAAACTCTTATTGCCTTCGTGGAGTTACTTATTCCTAGTGCTCCATAATGTTCAGTAACACATAGCCATTAGCACAGACTGGACCTTTCGCTCATGCTCATTCAAGCCAACACCGAGAGAGTCTTTAAACAGGAAATCAAAACCAACATCATGATGAATATAAATACCTATGATTCTACCCAAGCAGATCCACATTGTTGTAGCCCATTCACCTGCAAAAAATAAATGCTCCACCGTTTTAGAACTTTCGGACCTGTAACACCAGCATTTCGACACAATCTGAACACCCCTCTTACAGACCAGGTCATCCGTCGGAATGCATTTGATATAAATCCTCCACAGAAGGATATTGTATTTTACAGGAAACTCTGTACACTAATATGAATTCATGACATTTTTGACACCATTTAAAGCAGTCTGACTCATTCTATAACTCTTTCCAAAAATACCCCCATGGGAGAGTTTGTAAAAACCAGACGATCAACACTTAAAGTGAGGTTGATGCTATCAAAAATTTACTATTACTGCTGATTAATAATGGCATGAAAGAAATCTTGGTTATGAATTTCTTGGGAAAAAGTTATATTAGGTATAAGACAAGAATGAAATCCAATGATCGGACTAGACCTATTACTATACCAAAAATTGATATCACCACTTTCCACGATCCACCGGGAATACAAATTGAGAGTCAGAATGTGCTCATGAAGCGACCTCCATAGCCAAGAGGTATTACCCCTTAGAACATCTAGGTTGTTCCCATATTTCATTCTAATAAACTTACTCCACAAGGTGTCAACTTCATGTACTTCCCAGACCAACTTAGCTTGAAGACAGTATAAAGATCCTTCCACACAACGGAGATTAATACCCCCATTATTCATCAGCCTGACCATTTTTTTCGAAGATTCCCAGTGGTATCTTCCTTCACCATGAGAATCACAAATAAAAGATGTTAATGGCCTTTAAATATTTCTCAAAACTGTATTAGGAACATAGAGAACTGAAAAAATGTGCATATGGATTGAAGATAGAACACAATTAACCAGGGTAATATGACCACCAAAAGACAGAAAACAGTTCTTCCAATTGTTGATCTTACTGATAATTTTATTAACAATCCCTTCACAGAGTCTAATTCTCAATCTTCGCGGAGATAAGGGAGCACCAAGATATTCTAAAAGAAAATGTCTTCTCTTAATACCAAGAACTTATTCTATTTTTTTATCCGCCTTTCTGAACAGGATTGTGGAAAATAAAGATTACTCTTGTCATAATTTATTTTCTCACCACTCTATTTACTGTACTCTTCCAGAACCTTTTTAAGATTTCTAATAGATCTAAATCCTCTATTAATGAAAAAGACCATGTCATCTTCATAGAGCAAGTGAGATATTCCATTGGTCTGATTCCTGCATTTAAAAGTTTGAATGTGGCCATTGCTGATCTTCATATCAAGGAGTTTACTAAGGGGGTCATGTACCATAATAAAAATACTAGGAGAAAGAGGATCACCTTGTCTAAGGCCCCTAACAGATTTGAAGAATCCAGTTATCTTCCCCATCAGCGACACTAAGAACCAAGGATAGCTAAAGCATTTGAAAATTAAGTCTTGCACCCAATTGAAAAAACCCATACAATCCATAACCTTGAGAATATACCCCCATTCCATCCTATCACAAGCTTTATCCATATCAATCTAAATAGCCACATTCGAACCATGAGTTTTTTTGTTGATATCAACAAGCATTTTCTGATGAATACCAATGGCTGCTTGTGAGGACCTTCCTTTAATAAAGCCATGTTGTTCGTTGTCCACCCAATCATTCAAGAATCTTACCACTTTCTTATTAAGAATAGTAACATGGATTCTATAATAAACATTACACATACTAATTGGCCAAAATAGATTAAAAGATGACGGGTCTTTCAATTTTGGAATCAGAATGAGCACATTTGCATAGACCACCCTCGGAATGGGGTAACTGATAATATGGAATTCTCAGTTTTCCAACCATATGTGGGCATGACATAAGGTTCACACAATTACATATACCCCCACTGTATTACATGAATAGAGTGGGATGAAGTGGGGTAGTTGATTATGATGATCTAGACACTCATTTTTCATTATGTAAAAAATATCAAATGAATAATATATAATGACAATGCATCTTCATAATAAAAATTGAGGCAATTAACATAGCTCATAAATAAAAATCCAAACAATTATTTTCAAATAAAGAGAAATGAAATCAATGATGATGATATAACTCAATAATGGATCATAAAAAATTTAATGGTTAATCCTTGATTCGTGAAATTCATTTAATCATAAAATATCATGATCAATAATTACCATTTATAAGGATTTACATCAATATTGGTAGTGGATAACCCTAATTACAGGGATTAATGATGTGTATATAAGAAGGGATAAGTTCAACCAAACAGTTTATTATTGTCTTAAAATGGAATGGATGAGAGCCTAAACTATAGAGAAAAAATAAATTGAATCATGATAAAACCTCACATATTGGGTCAAATTTTGTTGAAAAATTTTCCATCTCTAGATTCATTCAGGTGATATCACTTATTCTCACTATTTCCACATGCAAGATAAAAATATATATTTTGAAAATTTAAAATTTTTATTAATGATACTATGATGAAATAAGAAATAATCCTATAATATAACCATTTAAAAAAAATATTTAATGTATTTTTAAGTAATCAATGAAAACTATATGTTATTTAATCATCTCTAACTTCAAAGGTTTCAATATTAAAAATACTACATCAAAATTAAAAGGGTACGAAACTCACATCTTTTTCTTAAGATCCAACCTGTTTTCTTGAATATTTTGACGTTTCCATAAGATTTAGACTAGTGTTATAAATATCTCTTGAAGGGTATTCTATTAATATTCATTGATCACCATCAATTAATCAACAATGGGGATTTCTTTCTTATTTTCTAGCTCACACTAGTTGATAATATTAGATAGATTATGAATATACCTCATTAGCTTTCAAAAAGGAAGATATTGTTCACTCCAAATAACTTCAAGGGTAATGATAAGAAATAATAACCCTCATCTACCTTAGATAGGGAATGGAAAGTCTTGATGAACCTTATGGGGATAACAATTTCATGAAAATAAATCCTCAAGGTGTTCTATATTGAGACCTTAAAGATTACATGATCTCCCTCTTCAAACTCTAGATTCATATTTTTCCATAAATATAATACATTTAATAGCTCTAAGCTATCTCTATATGAACCCATATCACATATACATTATACATCATCAATAACACCAACTCTCTCCCTATAATAGATAACTCTTAAAACACTATATAATAAAATGGAGACTTTAAGGTTTTCTAATTTTAGTTCTGGAAGTGTTCTATATCAATAGTGAAGTACATAATAATTCTTTTAAAATTACTCTAATAGGGGTTAATTATTATCCAAAATAATTCCAAAATCAAACACACAAGTATGAATCCTATCATTGAGTACCTGAGTAGTCCTCTGAGTCTAATTTCCATATAAGGGTAGAACGTTGTACTAAAAAAACTAGATTTAAAAATCATATTGAAAAACCCTTCACAACTGGGATATGAATTGATTATATCAGTCAGAAATGATCATTCTTGGGACTTTGTGAAATTTTATAATCTGATATATATATATATATAAGTCCCAAGGTCCCCACTGTACTCTAATTTCTAATGTAAAGGAAATGACCTAGGTTTTTTATCTAGTTAATGTAATGACCTGAC
The DNA here is from genome assembly GCA_963277665.1 of Viscum album. Classification (NCBI taxonomy): domain Eukaryota; kingdom Viridiplantae; phylum Streptophyta; class Magnoliopsida; order Santalales; family Viscaceae; genus Viscum; species Viscum album. The sequence continues at coordinate 1,681,700,726 of OY728133.1, forward strand.
CCCAGTTACCCAGAGTCAGTGCATTATTACGTAACATTGGCATGATCACAAAAGATCAAGTCTCAAAAGACCGATTAGTTTAGTAGCCTTGGAAACACTATAAACATTCATAAATTTTACATTACATCGTAAAGTAAAAAACTACAATAACATGGTCTCCATAGTCCACACACATATCCCCTTCAGACTACCCCTGCAGGTCAGTCATAAAATATTTTCTTCACATCATGGGAAAATAAAACATAAAAAGGGGTGAGGTCAGATGCTCAGTAAGAATAACAATATAGCGGAAACTTTCATAAATAAACATGAACATTTAAGGCAATGTATAACTAAAATAAAATCCTTTTAAACTTGAACTTCAGCATAATATAGAAAAATTAAAATGAAATAATTCCATTTACTTATTCACATGTATATTCTACTAGTCGAATAATCGCAGGCAATATCAATAACAACTTTCATAATGATGGAATGCATAATGCCAGACTATCATAACCACGTAGCAAAGGCCCCGTGCCAAGACTAAAAATAAGATTCTGTCAAGGCCTCATGCCAAGACACTAGTTTGTCTCATGTGACCTACTCATGCATCGAGGAGCTATAGCGGGCTCCACCAATCACTTATTAAGTCCAATGCATTCCTCATATGAAAATTTTTAAACATATCATGAACCATAACATAATCATATCACATAAATCATATATAAAGCAAACATAACATTTCCACATTTCAATCACAAGATATCAATAAAACACATTGATATAATAAAACCATTTTCAGTACCAAAATAAAAGAAAAGTAAAACTTGGTATTTATTTTTCATTTAAAAAAAAATTTATGGCTTGTAGAGGAAGCAGAAACTCAAATAATGGTCACGGCGGCGGAGAAGTCGTTGTCGCCGCACACGTACGACAAAAAAACATTCCCTTTTGTCATTTAGTAAAACTATTCATATAAAAAAGATTCCTTTTGAATTAACATAAATTTAAAATGGGTTTATAAAACATATAAAATAATGTTGTGTATTAAACAAAATATGACTCAATGAAAATAGATTGAGATGATGTCCCTTACCTCGTGTCCGACTTGACTCGATCGTTCTTTAACCTCCAAAATAATAAACTAGAGTTAATTTCTACTTGATTAAGAACCTTTTTCATGTTAATTATTCCTTTTATATCACTTATTACCATGTTATTAACATTATGTAATTATTTAAGTTAATAACGGTCATTTTGTCAATCTTTGGTACTTGAGTCAAAAATAATCTTCTTATGATTACAAGTTGTTAATTTGGTAAAATATCATTTATATCAAGAATTATATTAATGATGTAGATATCATATTTATCATATATATCCATTGTATATATATATATATATGTATTTATAATATTACATAACATTTAGAGGTAAGAAATGAAATGCACCGTTCATAGAGACAGTAAGCCGTACGTACGCATGAACGCTACATTCATTTATATTTCGTATTTAATAGAATTAAATCATAATGATATAAAAGTATATTATAATTCCAGTATAATATCATATATAATATCATTTACTCCATCCTTTACACGTCCCACATATGGCATTAACGATTCAAATCACTTTGAGGGGGCGGTATTCCACACTTCCTAAAATGAAATTATCACATTTACCCATATTGGAAATCATAAAGTTATGCCATAAATGAGAAATAAATAAGCATAAGGTAAAAATAAACATAATATTTATCATATATAAATATAGTGACATCTTAATGGCCACCATTAAAGGTGTTAAAAGAATATTGAACAATCATCGTTTCGTGAGGCAGTAATTCGCCACCCACAGAAACAGTATGTTCTTTAAACATTAGACGAAAGTGTGTGTAAGTGTAAATAAAATCCTTCTCATAAAACATCCTAGTATATTTTATATATTGGTGTTGTTACAAATGAAAGGAATAAAAAGAGTTTAATGGGTTGGAGCAGCAAAATAAAACAAAAGAACATAAGAGAAGACATTACCTTAAAACCGGGTAACTCTTTTTGATTTGAGCCAAAGGATTCCTTGGGAAGACTTATTCCAAAAGTGAGGATTCTATGAGTAAGAGAGGGAAGTTGATAGTATTTCGGCAGATTTTGGCCAAGCCAAATGGCTTTTATGGTGTGAATAGGGTGGTAGAGGTGGGGGGATTTTATAAGAGGAGAGGAGGGGCACTCTTGGAATGTTATGAAATGTTACATTATTATGAAGTGCTTTTCAGATTTCAAAGGTCTCAAAATTATATATTTCTAGGAAAAGGAGATAAGGGTTCGAAATATACTCATCCAATAGGTTTTTGACAAGTGTATGTCTTATATTTTACATTATCTTTTAGTTTTATTTAAATCGTTAATTAATGAGGTAATCACTGCATCATCGTGGTGTCATAAAAAAATTAATTAATTTAATGTCTAAAAATTATAAAAAAATTACCATGATGTAGGAAATATTTTTATCTTTCCAATGAATATTTATATTCGAATATTAACTTATATAACCCCATGTAATAATTGTTTTAGTAAAACAACCCATGTTTGTGACAATTTTATTTTATCTTTAAATAAAAAGTTATTAATGACATTTTCTTACCCAAGTTGCTCCATGGGGTCCCCAAGTTGACCCATGGATTTTCTTGGTCGGCCATGACTATCCAATAAGGGTAGGACATGTGTCAATATATTTTTATATTCTTATAATATCATTTTTACCTTAAATTACCCTTAGTACCTCTAATCGCGGTTAATAAAACCCAAAAGTTACTATTCACCAAAAATTATTTTCATCCCATTGAACCAAATTTTACATACTAATGACAACCATGTATGTCAGATTTTTGAAATTTAATTTGTAGAAGCGGTAAAGTTTCATTTAAACAAGAAATCTATTTTTAACTACCACTTAGTGGTTTCACTATTTATCAAAAATTGATGATTTTCAGAACAATACCCAAAATTCACTCAATTATATAATTGATATTCCAAATTCAAAAATGATGTCTATTTTAAAAAAATCAAAACATATAAGTTTCATTAGTTAATTTCATAATTAATTCCAATTATCAAAACAAATAGCGTGTTTTTAAGAAACAATATCAATCAAAAGATTGACAATTGTTTGTGTCCAATTTCAAAGTAAAATTAATTCAAATGACCCCCATTGGATAAAATGGTAAAAGTTTATTCTAATTATATTTTAAAACCACTCAATAATATAATTTATCCCTATAAATTATTTTTATTAAAAATGTTTCTTTTAAGTATTTTTCACTATTCATCAAAAATTGGAAGTTCTCAGAAAAATACCAAATATTCAACATAGGCTAATTCAATATTCTGAATCCAAAAAAAAGTCCATTCAGAAATATAAAATTTATATAATTTAAAAAAGTTGGTATTACTATTCATAATGGCTACTTTGATTGGTCGCGGTGTGTTAGAACTCGAGGTTGTGTACAACACACACTACTCTATTATTCAAAGAGAAGGGTACCATGGAAGCATGGGGTGTTACAGTTAATGGTCACCTTGATATAATCATGGACCTTCAATGAAAATAGAAGTTAATGTTCCATAGGTGAATATCAAGAAATGTTTTCTTTGATATTAATCATTTTTTGGATTCTTGGAATAATGTTTGAGTATATTCTTAGACAGTTTTTCAGTTTATTGGAAGTGGATTGAAATTAATTTTAAAAGATTCTATTATCATTTAGTGAAAATAAAAATTATGATACTGAGACAAGAAATGGATATGTCTTGGTTTATATAAGTATCATCCTAAAAACTATGAGGAGGAATCCAATGTATAAGAAGGAATCTATTTTTGTCAAGGTTCATCTTATTCCTGTGTAAGGGTTATCAAAACTCTGCATAAGTGTCATATAGGACTCATATATGTATTGTGACCCATGATTAACATACATGGATATTATATCATTTTACATGAATATTTATTATATTTAAAAAATACATGCCCAAGGACAATAATATTTTAATGTCTTTTGAAGCTTGGAAAAAAATCTTCTATCCCGATGAAATATCATCAACAACTCCCATAAAGATCCACACCATTAACACTTGTACCTAAAACCGTTCTTTATAACCTAGAGAAAGGAAACATAAAAGGGGTGAGATCAGATAATCATTAAAGGTAAAAAAGGGAGAGATTTATGTAAAAACATTAACATATTATTATGATAACACGATCGTAACATTATGAGATCATACCCTACATATCAAAGGTCAAAAGACTGAGCTATGGGATAAAGTATGGCAGTTTATAAGACATGAATCATTGAGAAATAAACAAAACGAGCCATGAAATAATAACTAAGGAATAAGACATAGTATTTGTGGCATACATATAATTATAGAATCATTTATGTCAAGTATAACTTCAAGACCTTTATAACATGTTAGGCTTGGGCTATGACCCATGCACCTACTTTGGTCTTGGGCTAACAACATGTGTACCCACTTTCTATTAGATTGGTCTAGAACCCCTGTACCTTCTTGTTTTCATGCTTATGCCACTACCCATGTACCCTCATTCATTTAGAATTAGGCTACAACCCATGTACATTATTTTTTTCATGCTTGGGCTACTACCTGTGTACCGTCATTCATTTAGGCTTGGGCTACAACCTGTACACCCTCATTCCTTTCTGGTTTAGGCTACAACACAAACACCCTTTTTATTTTCGATCCTGGGCTATAACCCATGTACCCTTTGAGGTTATATAAAACATATCATTACCCAATAAATTATAGGGAGATATAGGTCCCACCCATATCATAGTAAAATCATCCAAAAATGCACCCCATGATAACAAAAAAATTATCATAACATGACCCATAAAAATACATACATCTTATAAACATAAAATCATTACCAATAAAAATAATTGGGTATCATTAAAATTTCTTCACATCATAACCAATATAAAATATATAGGACTCATAAACATTTCATCGAATCATAGCCCATGAAAGATAAATTTATTTCATAAACATATATCCCGTGAACGAGAAATAGTTTTCATAAAGAGAATGACATTAAGCATGACCCATTCATAGAAATGATATGACTGGAAACATTAGATAATATAAAAAAACACATGAGTAACATCAATGGAAGTCATATTAGATGGAAAATAGTTTTTAAATATCTTTTATAAATGCTTCTTGAGGAAAATATCCTTTCTTCTTTGAAAAAGTATTACTAATACGTAAAACCATTTAAATAATAATTTTCCTAGAAAATACCATGAACAAATATAAGAAAGGCATGAAACCATTTTGAAAATATTTTTCCATGAACATTACTTTTAGAACAATTTCTTAAAGATGATACTTTTAAAAATTAAAAGGAATATTTGATGGAAAAATGATGGGTAAATCCATACATGTCATACGACGTAAAAAGAAACATTCATTTTGAACGGTAAAGAGGTTAGAAATAATTCTTTGATCAGAAAGTTATAAGAAGTTTCCATTAAAGAGATTTTTAAAAGAAAAAAGGGTAAAAATTTATTTAAAAGCCTATATGATAATAGTATAATATTCTTCGATACCATTTTTAGGAAACATAGATTTCCGATTGAAAGGAGGGTAAAGTTAGGATATCTTAATAACACTTTCTTAACTATCTTATATACCAAAGAGTAGAGAATGGTACCAATATATGACATTATCATGAAATAAAAAAGGATAAATAAAATAATGAATAATATTTAGATATTGATCATAATATTTCATCAAAGGAATCAAAAACATAAACAAACTTGAAATGTGATGAGATTGTCTCAATAAACACTTATAACGTGGTAACTTGGTATCATACTCTACATGTAAGAAAAAAATTAAATGAATAATAGAATATCATGAAAATATATAGATTCATTATATATCATGTAAAATGGAAATATATAAATCTATAATAAAGAGTTAACATGCATAACAAAATGTGTGTCTCAACGATGGAAAATTGAGACAAAACTATTTTACTTATTTGGTAACATTGGAAACATAAACCCCATGAAATAAGGATTGTAGAATGGATATAAAAATATAAATAAATTTAATGATATGATATAGATAATTGAATCATGGTTAATACATATGCCACTCAAATGGAAAGAGTGGTGAAGATAACAAGAATCTCACAGAAATTAAAAGTGAGATGAAATTCCCTTACCTTGTTCCTTGACTCTCCACGTACGTGTTTAAGGTTCATGTATAATAAATGTAGGTTTATTATACACACTATAAAGAAGAATATTATTATTAATATTACCATATATGGTTTTATTATTACATTATATTACCCACTTTTTGATGATCCTATGTTAATGTTTCACTTCAGGTAAAATTGACTTTGTTCTTCACATGTGTCTAAATTTTTTATATCTTTGGTCTTTAAAATTATATAATGATTACAAAATTTAAAACATGAAATAAATATCAGGTATATAAATTATATTTTTATTATAATAATATATATAATATATGATTATGAAATGTAATACACCATTCATGGAGACGGTGAGCCGTATATACACATTAACATTGTTTCCGTCTTTATTGTCGTATTGAAAGAAAATATGTAAATGAAAAGAATATATATGTATGTATGCTTATATATATATATATATTTATTCCACTATTTTTAAAATATTTTATATATCATATAAGTTCATTAAACGCATCCTTAATACATTCCATGTGGTGTGTGAATGAATCAAATCGCTTTGAGGGGGCGGTTGTCCACACGTCCTCAAACAAGATTATCGTATTAACAGCAAATGGAAAGTGAAGAGACGTGTGTTGTAAAAAAATAAATAAGAATAAAGAAATATTAAATATAATATATTACATATATAAATCTTTTTTTTATCATAATGGGGACTATTATTGGTGGTAAAGGAGAAATGAACAATCATTATTTCGTGAGGCATTAGTTTGTCACACACATAAACAATATGTTCGACATCTATTAGTTGAAAGTGTTTGTAATTTTAGGTCATAACAATTTTATAAATAAATTATAGAATATGAAGGATACTTGTTTTTTCACAAATTATATGGAATAAAATATATTTTAGGGGGTGGAGAGGGAAAATAAATAAAAGGATCTTGGGAGAAGACGTAACCTCTTCGTCGAGTAACTCCTTTTGGTTTTATCCAGAAGGATTCTTTTAGAGGGTTTTTGACCAATGGAAGGATTCAAGGTAAAATGGAAGAATTTTTGGGAGGCTACTCCAGTATATAATGGATAAACGTAAAAGGTTGAATATGTTTGAGGAATGAGTATAGGTGGTGGCCTTTTAAAGGAAAAGAAAAGGACTCACATGGAATTTTTTGAAACCAATTAGGTGTTCACATGTTCATACAAAAAATGTAATAAAAAAAACAATCCCAAATGAATAATGGAAGTTTTATTTCTGAAATATGGATAGAAAAGGGTTGTTGGACAAGTTTCTAGGTCATTTGGGCCCTATATTTTAAGGTTTGATCCCTAATTAAGCTTAATTTGTCCTTACAGCTGTAATTAATTTTAATCACTTTTACAAATTATTTTGGTCAAAAATTAACATTGTATTATTAAACTATAAATATTTTATGGAATGAAATGGTTTTTGTATGATTTTTTAAATTCCAACCATATAATCAGCCAAATTAAGATTAGTGCAAATCCCGTAGATGGGACAAAATAACAGGGTTTTAATGTAGGAAAAAGATCAAAATTTTGTTAAGATGTTTTATTCAATTTCAAAGTTAATTTAATTATAATTAATCTAATTTTATTAGTAGATTTAATATTAATCTAATGCGACATTAAATCTTATTTATAATATCATTTATAATTATAGTTAATTAGATAAAAGGTAGTTTTTAACTAAAAAGCAGTATTTTTCCCTATTCATCAAAAAATGAGGTTTCTCAGAAAAATCCAAAAAATTCACCCTATGATAATTTTTATGTTCTAAATTAAAAAATAAAGTTTTTTTAGCAATTTAAATTTCTAAAAGTTCATAAAATTACATTCATTATAAGATAATTAAATGCAGTTTATTTGAACAATGGTATTTCTAAACATAGAAAGACTTTATCAATAATCATATCTTTTATTATCAAAATCATTTATTTATATAAAAAAATTATTAAAATATTTAAATATTAGTTATTACTATTCATTTAATCTTATTTAAATAATTAATACAATAAGAAGAGATGTTTTATAAAAACATAGTGTTCATGTATTGTATGCTAACTTCTTGTTGCGTGCATTGTACGCTAAGTCGATATTGCATGTAGTACAAGCCAAGTTGGTATTGCATGCAGCACAATAAAAGTTGGTATGTATTATGAAAAGAATGTTTTAATTAGTTTATTAATATATATATATATATATATAACTCTTTCCAATTTCATGTGAAGTGAAAAATATTGAAATGTTAAATTAATTTGAACAAAAATAATTCCCAAAATCTTAGGGTGTTATATTCTACCCCCATTAAAATGATTTTTCCCTCGAAATTCATCTAGGTTATCAAAGGTTAAATACTTTAATGTTTCATTCATATAAACCCACATCATAAAAATGAATTCCAAAACATCCTATTAAATGGAAATTAGGAACATTAACAGTTACCCAAAGTAACATATAACTGGGTTTCCACTTGGGAGAACATAAGTGGTAAGAGAAAAAATATATATGGAAGAAAAATACAACCATTATGTTTTAATGGATAGTGGTAGAGGAAAAGTTTAGGACAAGGATAGTAATCTGAAAGCCATAAAACTATGAGGACGCACAAGATAATCTGGTTCATAACAAATAATAGAACTAGAACAACATTTTTGGGATATAGATCAATTTTCCTAATGTTAAATAATTTTTATGAAAGGAATTGAAGGAATGATTTTATGAAATAGTCTCCCTTTGTTTTTCATTGATCTACATCATATATTTCTTTAGAAAGGAAGGTTATTTTTTCATTCTTGAAGTATAAATTGATCATGAGATCAATGATATTTCATCCCATTTATCATAAGTTTCCATCAATACAAGGTATCTATCCAACATCCATAAATCCTTATATGGAATATAATGCATTAATATTACTAACCTAATCTGAATTTTTACTTAATAATTCCATAAATTATTATAATTAACCCTTTATTCTTTAGATAGTCTCTTATCTTTAACCAAAATAATTAGATGCTTGGGTCAATCATTGTAATGATAGAATATCAAATGAGATGTTATTATTCCATAATCCATGTCAGGATATATAATCACATTAAATCACACCAAAGGATAATAAGTCTTTTATAGGGATTATTCATAAATAATATAACATAAATTCACAACTAAGGAAGGATAGGTAGTTATTAATTTTCTAGGTTAACATTATCCATTATGGTCACATTTGATTTCCATTTTTTCCTTTGTCTTTAGTGGCTGTTAGTACTTATCATCACTATTAACCCTTGGATTTGGGAACATTCTTGAGAAATCCCAAAACTCCCTATAATTGAAACACCAAAGTGTAGTAGGTGAATCCTAAGGAGTTATCTCATTATTTTCATCCTAATATAGCTTTTTTCAATCACTTTGGCATTAAACTAGTCAATTTACTTCCTTTAATACTTAAAACATTTATTAGTCCCATTAATACAATTCCCACCATGCTTCTTTCCACATTTAGAGAAGAAAGGAAGGATCTTTTTCTTATCTATCGGGTGTGTTGATTGTCCTTTGAACTCTATCATCCTCTTCTTGTTAAAAACATGAGATTGATACATAAATACAACCTTCATTTCAACTTTGATTTCACAATTAATAATCTCTTCATAGATACCATAGTCTTTTATCACCAATTCCATTATGAGACTAGGACTTAAGCTACTGAAGAACCTATCAACCTCACCTTCATTTTTGATGATAATTCCAGAAGATTATCTCTCATGTATTGTGAAATAAGACTCATAGGTACCCACACATTCATCATCATTTTTCATAAACTCATGGAAATCCTATTCTATATTTGAATTAAAGAAATGAGTAAATTAATTATCGAAGAATAAGTTCTTGAACTCATCCAAATCCTTGGATTAAATTTTATCATGATTCATCGTATTCTTTATTATATCCCACCACTAGTCTGCTTCACCTTCTATCCAATAAGTATCCAAAATGACATTCTCATGATCTGAACACTTGATAACGGAAAATATATTTTTAATGGTATTGATCCAGTGTTCAGAAACAAGTGGATCAGATGAACATTTAAAAGAAGTTGGGGGATGCCTCATAAAGTACTCAATAGAACATTCCTATGTATTTTACTCATTTGGAATCTCAACAGGATTCATAGATTGATAAATCTATGAGGGTATGGAAATGAGATTTTGTATTGAATCTCCTATAGCATTTAGACCTTTAGGAAGGAATTTGTTTCACTCTCTGTCCGAATCATTGTTTATACGGTTCATTCAGGTGTTGACCATTGAATAAACTATAATTGTGGAGTATGAAACATTTATCGTTATGAGGAACCACTTAATCATGAAGTGTCATTTATTGGATTTATAAAGTATGAACCCTTATTTAATCAATTACCCATTATGTTTATCCCAGTTTATTCACATCAAATTCTAATTAAATCTTTCATGATGGTTTAAGATGATTTTTTAATTGCCAAAGCATATCCCCTGGGAGTGTCAATCCAAGTGTGCAGTATGACCCATTGTCTAGTACCAGATTAACCCACATAAAGCAAAGAACATCTTGTCGAAGTTGTTCCCCTAGGTAAATCTGTACCAGATCCACATCCAATTCTAGTATTCAGTCATGAATTTATTTCTAGAAAACCACTCACTATATCCTTTACCAAAATTAGTGGACATTTTCCTAAGTGTTAACTCATCCTTATACTTATACGTAGAGACATCCCTAGATATATCTTTAAAAATAATCCTAGGAAACTCACAAAGTTTTTCTCATCCTAGATTCTAAAGGATGACTAATCCATTACTTTGATACCACCAATAGCAACCCAGGCTTTAACACACATGGATATTACATCATTTTTTATGAATATTTAGCACATTTCCAAAGTTTATGCCCACAGAATGTAATAATTTAGTGTCTTTGTAACCTTGGAAACAAAATATTCCATCATGGTGAAATATCTTAAATATATCCCATAATGATCTACACCATTATCACCTCTACCTAAAACCATTCTTCATAACCTAGAGAAATAAAATATTAGAAAGAAGTGAGCAAAAATGCTCAGTAAGGGTAAAAAGAAGAGACATGTAAGCATGAACAAGAATATAGTTGTATAAAAAATGATCATAACATTAGGATATTATACATTGAATATTTATGGTCATAAAAATGAGCTATGGGATAAAGCATGGTAGTTCATAAGTCATGAATCATAAGGAAATTAACATCATGATCCATGAAATCACAACAAAGGAATAAGACATAGGATTTGTGGCATATAGATAAGAATTAAAACTTTTATATGAGAGATAACTACTAAGACCTTTATAACATGTTTGACTTGGGCTACAACCCATGTACCTACTTTGGGATTGGGCTTGCATTCCATGTACCCATTTTCTTTTAGTCATGGGCTATAACACATGTACGTCTTTGTTTTCAGGCTTGTTGTACTACTCATGTACCCAATTTTATTTAGGATCGAGCTAAAACCCATGTAACTTCTTTTATTCAGTCTTGTGAAACTACCCATGTACCCTCATTCATTATGGATTGGGCTAAAACTGGTACACCCTCTTTTTTTATAAGCTTGGGCTACAACCAAAGCATCATATTTATTTTTTTGCTTGGGATACAACCCATGTACCCTTCTATATCCCATAAAACATATCATTACCCAGTTCAATGGAGGTAGATATAGGTCCTACCCATCTCATAGTAAAAGCATTCACACATGTGCCACAAGATAAAAAAACATTCATCATATCATGACCTATAAAAAGATATAAGTCTTATAATCATTAAATCATGACGCATAACATGAAATGGGTATCATTAACATTTCATCACATCATAAACTATAGAAATTAGATAGGTTTCATAACCATTTCATTGAAGCATAACCCATGAAAGAGAAATATATTTCATAAACATATAACTAGGGAATGAAAAATAGGTTTCATAAAGTCCATGACATTAAAGGTGACCCATTAATACAAAGGAAATGAATGGAACCTTTAAATCATTTTCTGAAAGGGCATGAGTAACATCAATATATGTCAACATATATGGAAATTAGTTTGAAAATATCTTTTAAAAAGGTTTCTTGAGGAAATAACCATTCTTATTTGAAAAATGTTTATTAAAACATTTAATCATTTAAAAATACTTTCTATAGAAAATACCTTGAAAACATATAAAGAAGACTAGAAACAATTTTGAAATATTTTTCCTTTAAAATTACTTTTAAAAAAATTTCATAATGATTTTTCTATCAAAAATTTAAAGAAATCGTTAGAGTAATGATGAAGGGTAAATACATACATGTTGTATGAAGTAAAAAATGAACATTTCTTTTGAACGGTGAAACAGTTTGGATGAATACCTTATCCGTAAATCAACATAAAGATTCCCTTAAAGATATTGGAAAAATAAAAATGGGTAAAAATGTCTTTAAAAGGAAATAGGATAATGGTATAATATTCTTGGAAACCCATTTTAGAAAACAAATATTTCAGACCAAAAGGAAGGTAATGTCAAGATTTCTTAATAACACTTTCTTAATTATATTATGCACCAAAGACTATAGAATGGTAACAATAAATGAGAATATCATGAAATAATAAAGGATAAAGAAACTAATGAATATTATTGAAGAATGGATTATAATATTTCATCAAAGGAAGTATAAACATAATGAATCTTGAAAAAGGGCATGAGTAACATCAATTGATGTCATCATAAATGGAAAATAGTTTTGAAATATCCTTAAAAAATGTTTCACAAAGAAAATATATTTTCTTCTTTGAAAAATTATTGTTAATACATAAAATCTTTTAAAAATAATTTTCTCAAAAAATACTAAGGAATAATATTATGAAGACATGAAACCATTTTGAAAATATTTTTCCTTGAAAACTAATTATAAAAAAATTTATTAAAGATGATCCTTTTAAAAATGAAATGGAATATTTAATGAAATGATATTGGGTAAATCCATATATTTTATATGAAGTAAAAAAGGAACATTCTTTATGAACAACTAAAAGGTTTTAAGGATTTAATTGTTCAAAAAGTGACCAGAAGTTTCCCATAATGAAATTTGTAAAAAAAGGGTAAAAATATCTTTAAAATTTTATATGATAATGTTATAGTATTCTTGGAATACATTTTTAGAAAACATATATTTCTGATCAAAAATAGGGTAAAGTCATGTTTTCATAATAAAACTTTCTTAACTATCTTATGTATGAAAGAGTAGTGAACGGTACCAATACATGAGAATATCATGAAATAAAAGAGGACAAATAAACTGATGAATAATCTTGAGTGATAGATCACAATGTTCCATCAATATATGTATAGACATAAAAAAACACGAAAAGTGATGAGATTTTCTCAATAAACTCTTATAACTTTGTAAGATGAGATCATACTCTACATGAAAGAAATTAAATTACATGAAACATATAATATCATGAAAGTATTTAGATTCTTGATATAACAAGTAAAATGGAAATATATACTCCTAAAAGATAGTGTTTAGGTGCGTAAAAAAATTTGAGTCTCATAGAAGGAAAATTGAGACAAAACTATTCTATAGATTTGGTAACTTTTGAAACATACCCCATGAAAGAAGGATCATAGAATGGATATTTTAATACCCATAAATCAATGTATAATACACATTTAATTCAATAATAGTTAGTAAATATAAATTTATTATAGATCCTTTACATAAGAGTATTATTATACATAATACCATATAGGGTTTTATTATGACCTTATATTACTCACTTGTTATAGATCATATGTTAATGTTTCAGTTCAGGTAAAATTCAATTTGTTCATCGCATGTGTCTTAATTTTTTTTATAACTTCAGTTCTTAAAAATATATCATGATTCGAGAATGTAAACCATGATATAAATATCAGGCATTTACATTATATTTTTATTATAATAATCCATAAACTATAGGAGTGCTAAAGTGAATAAACTGTTCATGGAGATGGTAATCTATAGGTATGCATGAACATTGTTTACGTTTTTATTATCATATTGAAAGAAAGTATGTATTTGAAACACACACACACAAACACATATATCTAATTATATATATAATTATTATAGTTGCATTACTATATCATATATATCATATATGTTCATTATTACCATCCTTAATACATTCTATGTGGGGTGTGAACAAGTCAAATCACTTTGGGGGGCGTAGTCCACACTTCCTCAAATTAGAGAATTCTATTAAGACCAAATAGAAAGAAAAGAGATGTGTGTTTTAAAAGAAATAAATAATATTAATGACATAATAAATATAATATATTACCAATATAAATAGACTTTCCATTATATTTTCCACCATGATTGGTGGTAAAGGATAAATAAACAATCCTCTTTTTGTGAGACAATAGTTTTTCATACCCAGAAATCATATGTTCAACATCCATTTGATGGAGGTGTGTGTAAGTGTTGGTTAGATCCTTTTAATGAAAAAATAATAGTATATAAAGAAAACTATTGTTGTCACACAATATTGGAATAATATGAGTTTAGGGGTTGATAAGGAAATAAAGGAAAGGATCTTGAGAGAAGACATTACATTTTAATCTAGTAACTCATTTCGGTTTGTGCCAAAAGGATTCTTTGAGATGGTTTCTTCCCAAAGAGTGGATTAAAGACAATAGGGAAGAATTTTTGGAAGGTACTTGGGTGGATCATATATGAACATAATTTTTTTGAGAGGTGTGAAGAAGGGGTAGATTTGGTGACCTTTTATAGGATAAAAGGACTCACATGGAATGTTTAGAAAATAATTATGTGTGCACAAGTTCTTATAGAAAGAAAATAATAAAAAACAAAAAAACACAATAATTAAAGGTTTATAGTAGAACCATGGATATATAATGGGTTTTGGGAAGGCTTCTAGGTCATTTGGACAATTAAATTTATGGTTTAGTCCATAATTAATATTAATTTGGCCTTAACTGCTATGATTAATTTTAATCGCTTTTACTAATAATTTCGACAAAAATTAACATGGCCTTTCTAAAACAAAAATATTAGACTAAATACACTGGTGTATGTTAGATTTTTCAAATTCCAATTACATAAGAGGAAAAATTAATATTAGTGCTAATCCTACAGATGGAACGAAATAACAGTGTTTTAAAGTAGGAAAAAGATCAAAAGTATGTTAACATATTTTATTCAATTTCAAAGTAAAGTTGGTCCCAATGAATTTTGTTGTATTATTAGATGTAATATTTATTTAATTTGACATTAATACCTATTTATAATATCATTTATCATTAATACATAATTATATAAATAGTATTTTTTAACTAAAAATCAGTATATTTCTCTCTTCATCAAAAAATGAAGTCTATCATAAACATCCAAAAAAATTTCCCAAGGCTCATTTAAATATTCTGAATTCAATAATGAAGTTTATTTTATGAAATTAAATTTCTATATGTGTCTAAAATTACTTTTAATAAAAGGTGATTAAAAGAAGCTTATTTGAGAAAATAATAGTTTTAAACATAGAAGAACTTTACCAAGTATCATATCTTTTATTATAAATATGTTTTATTTTTATAAAATCATTATAAAAATATTTGAAAAATAGTTATTACTATTCATATTATCTTATATAAATATAAAAAAAATAAGAAGAGATGTTTCTTATAAACTCAGTGTTGTGTATATCGTATGCCAACTCATTGTTGGGTGCATCATATGCCAAGTTGGTGTTTCTTGTAGCGCAAGCCAAGTTGGTATTTCATGTAGTGCCAAACAATTTGGTATTTCTTGTTAAATGAATGTTTGAATTAGTGTCCACATATATATATATATATATATATATATATCTATTTCCAGTGTCATGTGAAATGAAAAACATTAAAAAGTTAATTTATTTATTTAAAAAATAATTCTTAAAATCTTGGGGTGTTACAGTAAGAATAATTGGAAGGATTCATAAAGAATATTAATGGTGAAATGTAATAATGAATGATCTATGTATGAATAATTCCAATCTGTATAGTTATTTTCCCATTTTTAAGGATGAATCTATCATTTATGTAAGGATAAATCTAGTACATCGTAATGATGATTTTAGATACATTGTAATCATGATTCTGGTAGTTTTCAAGGGTAATTTATGGTTGTGTAATTTTTTTCTATAACATTAAATATTGCATATAATTTATAATTTTTTTAGATGATGCTTAACTGGTCTTATAATATACAATATCATTGGAAAAAAGTCAATGACATGATTCTAATTGAGATTAAAGAGTGATAAAATTGTGTTCATATGAGATGGATTTAGGGATATATTAATTTGTATTCCAAATTTTAAATTTTAAATAATTAGTTATTGAGTTTATAGGAATATTTTGACATTTTTATGAATTAATACTACTATTATTTAAGTAATTAATATAGAACTATTATTTATGATAGTTTCCATAATTTAGTATCAAAATATTATTCTTTCATTATGATGGATATGAATGAAAATAAAAGGGAAGAATTGTTTTTAGAATTGAGATAAAGACAATATACTATGGTATCGAAGTGACAGAAGAAGAATATAAAATTGTGAAGTTTTATATTTTTTTGAAGAGGGCGAGGTAGGAGAGTTCTATAATTATTTATTCCACTTCTCTCTATCATTGAAAAAAGAGACTATATTGATACAATGATACTATCATGCATGAAAAGACTATCTAGATGAATTAATTAGATAATATGAGGAGCATGATAATGTGTTAATAATATTCGAGTAGAAAAATTTCTATTATATGGAGTAGATAAAATATTTGATTCCACAGAATGATATGAAAAAATGAGGATATAATTCTCAATCAAGAACATGGGGATCAATTGTATGATGATGATGCTAGGGTAAAAAATTCCATTATTGCTTTTTCTATGTGAAGTTATAGGAATCATCTTCCCCTTATTTTATACTGCCTATAAATTACATAGCAAGATTAAAGGAATAACACTTATGTCTAGTCTAATTACTTTTTTATATTAGTGATAATCAATACCATGAAACTTGAATCAAAAGTGAGAAGGATTTGTTTCTCACAGTGATCCTAAACCTTATAAATTGTTTTTTGTATAGTGTGTTTATTTTTTACGATTTAATATGAGGTGAGAGAGTTTATTTTTCAAGGATCTAGACTGTGAAAATGTCTAGGAGGATAAATCATTAATGAATTAATAAAAAGTATATACCATTGATTCACCCCATCTTAGTGATACAATATTTGAACTGGGTAATTTAAGTAGTGTAAAATCTAAAAAAGTGACCTTTGAGATCCTTCCTTTACTAATAATTGATAGTTTGGATTCAACCAATAGTGGGAGAGTTCCAATTCTTAATGGAATTAATTTTTATAGTTGGAATGTATAGATTATCTTTATTTTCTATCACAGGGTCTATAGGTTAGTGATGTAGTGACAATGTGTTTTTAGTATCTTGAGGTAAATCATCCAATTTCCTCTATAAAAAATGAACATTATTTGCAGATGAGAAGTCTAGAAATGAAATTTTATCATCTATATTTGATAAATTTTATAATAGCATCACGAGGTTTAAGTTTTCTAATGAGATGTGGGGTATGCATAAATACATGTATGAGTGAAAATATTAAGAACAAGGAATCTATAACTCATATCTACAGTGGTAAATTTAAAAATGTAAAAATAACTATGGATGAGATTATTGGTGACTATTTTACTAGGGTGAGTGAGTTATTCAGTCATATTAGGGGTTTTAGAGAAAATATGAAAGAATTAGATTTGTAAAAAATAATGATAAATCTTATACATATATTCGACGTAATGGTTTTAGATATAGAAGATAGGGATGATGTTTTTCTAGATGAGATATACAATACCCTTCTAAATTATGTAATGATAAAATATTCCATTTATAATAAGAATACTAAGTATAAGATAACATTAAAGGCCATGGAAAAGTCACAGATTAAGGAGGAGCAATTTTAATCATTTATTGGTTCAAATAAATATGATTAGAGTGACGAGACTTATAAACGGGTCATTTCGTTTAACTAAAAAATCATAGAATTTGAAAAGGAATGTATAAGGGGAAAATCACATTTAAATATTTCAAGTGCGGGGGAATTGGAAAAATTATGACTGATTATCCAAATAAGAAGAAAAGAATAGAGTATAATTATAAGGAGGATCAAGAGAAGCCTTATATAAGGTAAAAATGTGGTACATTTAATGATTTGAATTAATAAAAGAAAATATGAAGAATGATGAAATGAATAAAGATAAAATGTATATAAAATTAAGGGGATAAGACTATTATTCCCCTAGAAATGGATCCAAGTAAGATTTCACTATAATGGATTCCAATTTCAAGGAACAAGTTGAGAGAAAATATGATATTTTGAGTAGTGAAGAAGAATAATAGGAAGAAGAAACTGATATAGAGAACATGTTATAAACTAAACATCATGTGTTCTCTAATATAAACACTCAACTTAAAAAGGAATTAAAATTACTTAAAAATAATGTAAAAAATAAAAATATAAGTGTGTATTACTATCATAGAGAGATGTATGATAATATTTAGGTGATTAAAAATTTCAAATATAAGGTGGTAGAGTAAGAAAGTGTTATTAATGAACTTGAATATAAAACCATTGAAAATCAAGAAGTGATAAATATAATAGAATATCGATGCTATAATGTTGACATGACTTTAAAAAAAATAAAATATGACTATAAAAATATGTGTAAGTAATGGTAGGTTCGTCTTAGAGTACATACATTCACTATCTTTTAGATCAGGTAAAATCCACAGTTTTTGTTCAACAAAATATCACATCTCTTTCAACTAAAAATTGAGGTTCTAAGAGGCAATAAGAAAAAACATGGGTTAATAAAAAATATTGAATTTATACACTAATATAAAAGGTAATTGATAATACTTATTACAATCAAGGTTCTTTAAAATAAAAGTTTAATAATTCTAAAATTGTTTAATGACAAAAAATATTATTTTCTAGAACAGACTATGCACGTTCCTAGAGGAAAAAAGTTATAAAAGATTCTATTAGTTCAATATTTCTTATTGAAATGGATATTATTTTTTATATTATAATATATTACATCCATTGAGTATGTAAATTTATGATTAATGGGGATCTATTCCTACAATATAAGAAGAAAACCTAGAGAAATACAATTAGTGATCACAAATTCTATACCGGTACCTATCCAAAATCTGTTTGATGAATTAATTTAGATCCATTAATGATGTTACCATAAAGGTCACCATTTAAATGTGTTTATTTCGTTTAAAACGAGTTAATAATAATAAAATATTGAGATAAAAAATTCACATATGACAACTAAGATAGAAAAGTCATTTTTATTGAAGAGGTAGTAATCCATCATGTAGTGAAATCTAGGGATCTTTGACTGTGTCTACTCATAAAATATGAGTTTATATTAAAAGGGTTTAAAAATATTTAATAACATGATAGTGGTTTTTTCTATATTCGAAATGATATCTCTATGATTATTAATGGATTTTGAATAGTTGTGATTGAAGCCAAGAATTTGAAATCGATGGTTATTTTGATTATCAATGGGATTAATAATAAGTGTGATTCTGCTATTTTTTGATAGAATTGATGTAATATTTAAAATTATAAATGCCTCATTAATGTATTGATATATTGGAATATTATCACATTATATAATAAGACCATTATAAATCATTTTTATAATATAAACCTAAAACACATTTATTTATGTTCAATGAATGAAAACATTTGTGTCATACAAGATTGATTCTTATTTTTTCTTAGAATTTTGAGTAATATTTATATTGGAGATATGGTAATAGACTAATCACATTTCTAGATTGAATGAGAACAAATCTATGAAACATGTCCAAAGGGGAAAATCATAAAGGGGTGATACAAAAGGGTGGAAATCTAGTCCACTCATCCACATAAGAAAACAAAATCATTCTTTTTTGGACCCGTGGGACACAAATCTACTCACATGGTTTTTTTGATAATGTTTGAGAATAATTTCACTAAATTACTAATTTTATATTAATAAATCACAAATCATATTTAGTAAACATGTTCAAAATCATCAGAAGAAAGATGAGAATAAATTTGGGAAATGTGTTATGAAATTTATACATGATAATTGGAAGGAATAAAAATGTTGATTTTTTGAATCATAACATGAAAATCATGGAATTAGGAATCAAAATGGTAATCATTATAGACCCTAGTAAAATGGGTTAGTTGAGAGTAAAAATAAGAGTTTGGTAGAAATTGGTAGAAATATATTACTCGATCACACTCTCTTAAAATTCTCTTCGAGGTTGGAATTGCATCGAAGTGTCATTCCCTCTCCATCTCTTCCTTACCTCCCATATCTTATCACCTTCGTTCTATTATTTTTTTCCTTATTGTGTATTTTTTTATGCTTTTCTTTTAGGGTGGTTTTCATTCTCGACGATGGTGGTTGTTGGATCCTCCGTTTACTTTGTTCCCACTCTGACCTCACATTCCATTACTCCTCTCCAGGTCAGATCTAGGGAGATGGTTACTCTGTAGTTTTGGGTTAGAAACTTCATAGATGAGGGTTTTACAAGAACTATTGTGTTGGATTATTCTTGGTTTTTGGATTCAGAGGCTTTTTCGGTGATTTTCCACAGCTATCGGCATTGTGGGGCATGTTGATAAGCTTTTTCATGGCCACCATCCCCATGTTCCTCTACTCTATCTCCAGACATCCACATTCCTATTTTAGGATGATTGAGAAATGGTCATCCTAGTGATTTAGGAGGTGGGTTAGAGCTATCTTCAGTGGTTCTTGGTGGTTTTTACTTCTTTGGCTTTGAGTAGGAGATGATGATTACTTCATCGGTTCTGGTCATAAGCAATTGGAATTCTTGTGTCGGATGTGTCTCTCGGTGCTCATTTATGGCTATATAGTTAAGTTCTTTATGAGGATCTCTAGTTTTGGGTGGTTTGTTCCCTCCTATGAGCCATCATGTAGGTGTTAGTGGTTTTGGTAGACATTTTAGTGGTCATCGACGGTTTGCTGGTTTGGTGCTGATAGTTGGTGCATCATGGTTGTTGCTTGTGTAGACTTGATGCTCATGCTATTTGATGGATTTTAGGGGGGGGTGTGGCGACTTGATAATGAAGATGGTAGTGGATGAATTTGGTGGAGCCAGTCTTTCTCCACTTTCCTTCTCTAGTGGTGTAGACAATGATGTTGATGAGTCTGATGATGGAGGAAGGTGTCCTATCCAGCTTTCGCGGATCGGGGGTGGTGGATGATGTTTTATGATTTTTAAGGGACTCGTGGCTCAAGGTGAATGATGGAAGTTTTTTTATTTTTAATTTTGAAATATGATTTATGAAAGTGGTGTGTGTGGTATCCTTTTGGGTTTGGATTTTGCGGTTCATGTGGATGTATGGTTCCCACTTTTCCAAAAAGCATCTTTAAATAAAAAATAGAAAAAATGGATTGTATGTTTGTTGACAAGGCTAATGCGGCAATAATTTTATTATACCTATTCAGTGAAATAGGGTATATATTCTATAATAATAGTTTTAATTTTATTTATTAATATGATGTGAAAATAATTCCAATAAAACAATCATTATCACTCTAGAAACAAAATATTTTAAGGACTCTACTGAATAAAATGAGTTGAATTTTTAGAAAAGTAGTGTTAAAAAAGTTCAGTTTGAACTATGAGTATTAAAGTGTGAATATGATAATATCGATGACGAGGAGTAATATTTTGGTAATGAAAAACATAAATATAAATGTTAGAATAGCATATGGATGAAATAAATGTCATTAGAAGTTATAGTGCACGTATTTATATAAGATGAAAAATAATATGTGACAACCCGAAATCTACAATCTTTCAAATATATACAAACATAAAGAATAAAGTTATTAATCATGAGGAATGGATTGATTTTATGAATTATTATCTTGAACAGATTCATAAAAATTCCACTTGGGATGTTTTCCTGAAACCAAATGAAAAAATGTTATTGGTAACAATTGGGTTCCTAAAAGAAAAATGATTTGTAAAGGGGAAGATATAATGAACAAGGATAAACATGTGTGAAAATTATAATCTTAAGTTAAATATTTTTATTTTGAAGAGTTATATTCTCCTCATAAAATTTTGGAATCTATAAGGATGTTTATTTCAGTGGTATTTGAAATGTAGTATAAAATATATCAAATTGATATCAAATATTCTTTTTAAAATGGTGAGATAGAAGAAGATATTTATTTGAGAAGCTTTAGGGTTTATTTCTTGAAAATTATGAGTCAATGTTTTAAAAGATGATAAAATTATTCATTTGATATAAATAAGGTTACAAGGGATTATTATTCATGGTTTTATAGCTCTCTAAATAGATTGAAATTCACTTAAGTAATAATAGAAAACAACCTATATAAAAATGTAGTTAAAACAAGTACTCTCATTTTAATAGTTTATATGATGGAATAATTTTTATAGAAAATAAAGAAAGATTCTTCAGAGAGTTTACAAAATATATAAATTATTAATTTGATATTTCTATGTCAGGAGAGATGAGACACTTCAAGGGATTTCAAGTGATGTAGAATTACATGTCTATTTTTTTATCTTAAAAGAATTAAATGAGAAAATGTTTGATGTCATTCATCCTTGAATATTCAAATCTTGTATCCACAACCATATAAGCTGGGTTAATATTTATAAGGATGCTAAAGGGTAGGGTGTTAATCAAAAGAGTTTCAAAATATTTATTGGTTGTCCTATCTACCTCCATATATCCAGAAAAGATATTGTTTATGTTGTGGGATTTTATGTTTGGTTTCAGACAGATCTTGAAAAATCACTATAACTTCTTAAAAAGTAAAATAAAATACAATTAATTTAAATTGATTTTTGAGATCTTATATAAAAAGAAATAATATATATATCTATCAAGATTTACTAATATTTATTGGGTAGATGATTAGGAGAGAATAATTTCACATGAAGTGGAATTTTTCTTCTTGTAAAAAGCATTGTGAGTTGGAATTGTAGAAACAGGACTCATCGAAATTGTGTACTATTGAGTAGGAGTATGTCAATTCAACCGTAGTTTAAAATAAAATGACCTAGATTAAGCATAATCATAAAAACATTTGGGTGATGATTAAAAAACCGATCATAATTCTATGTGATTATCATAATGTTATTAACCTATCTAAAAATCAAGTACATTAGTCAAGGTCAAAGAACATTAATATATAGTATCACTTAATAAAAAATCATGTTTAAAATAGTGATATAAAGCTAATTTTTATTCCTTCCCAAGAACATTTGGTTAAAATCTTCATAAAGTAAATTCTAAAAGATATATTTGAGTATTTAAGGTTGATTATAAACATTTTACTATTACGTATTTCTTAAGATTCTGCGGGAAATCCTTCACATAGATATGGATTATGTTATCAATGTTTGTGAAAAGTTGCACTCAAATTACACTAATTTAGGTACTATTTTATTTCTTTATATTTTATGTATTAAGAAGATGCTATTATTGAGAAAATAGTGAGAAAAATATGATTAGTACGTTTATTAAGTGGGAGATCATTCAAATTACTTTTCCATAATTTTATTATCACTAAGGAATGTAAGTATCTCAAATATTGTACATGAACCTATGGTGTGGTTTCAAGATACCTTTCATTTGAGATAAGATATGATTTGAGGAGTCCGGAATGTTTTTTAGAAAGAGTTGAGAAAGGTTGATAAAAAATCTAGATGGTGAGATTTATGTGACCTATAGAATTGTATAAAGAGGTTTTATTTTGTCTAAAACAGTATTTTGATTATAATAATCATGTATTATAATATTACAGATGAGTTTTGAGATGATTGGATGTTTCAATAAATTATTTTCAAATGGTTCTATTAATATTTTGGTGAAATATTAAATTATTATATTATGACTAGAAATGGATAAGTCTTGATATATATATTAGTCATCCAAAACATCAGAAAGATGTATCCTCTGTATATGAATAAATCTGTTTCTGTAGAAGGACCACTATAGTTATGTAAAATGGGCATCATATCTCTATGTAATTATCATCTATGATCTTCATTATAAAAAGGTCAAGGCACAATAAGGATGATAATTGGTGAAATATAAGGATGATTGAGTAGTGTAAGAATGTTTTTTTCCTATATATAGATCATCCCACATTATACAGATTAATCAATCATTCGCATAAGGATAATTTTTTCACTTTATAAGGATCATTATGGTCACTATGAAAGCATGATTATGGTAGCTCATAAGGGCAATTTTCAGTTTTGTAATGTTTATTTTATGAATGAATATCAAATAATCTGGTGAATTTGGAATCTATTTCAGATGATTCCTTTTTAGTATTAAAATATTAAATATTATTATATATTGGTAAAACCAAGGATTATAGTTGATAATGAATGGATATTTAATGGTTTATATATGAAAAGGATTTTGGGTTATATTCATATGGATTTCAAATATAATATTTGTAATTATTTATTCTTTATATTAAAGTGATATTCAAAAGTTTATATTATTGATTAAAAATTCTATTTTTATAGAATTAATTTTGACCCTAACATCATTTTACATTTCATAATTCATAATGGGAATATTATCCATTCATTGTTATCGATAGAAATTATAATAAAAAGGAATAGTGTTTCTATAGAAATTTGAGATGGGCAATACATTTTCGTATCAGTGTGAGATAAGAATAATATGGGCCTGTGTGCATTGAAAATAAATGGAGAGGTAGGTTGTATGATTTTATTGTTATTGATTCAAATGATTACTATTATGGAAGAAGTAAGCAACATTCACTCAGTAATTCTACCATAGATGATAAGACTATCATAAATAATTAAGGATAGAAGATGATTATCATGACACTATGATGATAACATTTAGTTAGTCATTGTTATCATTGAAGAACATGATCCAATATATTATTCCAAGACATCCTATGAAGAACCAATGATCTGATTCACAGGCAAGAGAAAGTAGGTATCTTGTAGGCTTATGGTTCTAAGATAAAAACACTCATTTTTTATATTACTTAATTAATTTAACGGATGTATTTTCCCATATTTTGTATAATCTTGGACCAATTTATCATGATTCAAGGGAGAACAGTGATGTCTCTTATAGTCAATTTTATATTAGGAATAATATTGGTCTTGGAACTCGAACCAACCTAGAAATAATTATGATATCACATTGAGGTTGAAACCTGTAATATCTCTAGGTGTTAATTCTTCAATATTTCATATGAGGGTAACGCAATTTATTTTAATAGGATCAAGATAGTTATAAGTCATATGGGTTTAAATATTAAATATTTTGTAAAAATATTATACCATTGATTCTACCCCACCTAAGTGGAACTTTATCTGAAATGTTGGAATTTAGATCGCATGCTTTTCATTCAAAATGGAATGGCACATTTATGAAAACACTTAAACACTCAACTTAAGGACTGGCCACCAATACTATTGTCTGAGATCCTCATAAATCTTTACAATAGTATATGTATCACCAATGTGAAAGTGTGGAACCCTTAAACTATTCCTTATACAACCCATCTAGTACAAATTCCCACCCTTACAAGTGGAAAACATTTTCCCCACTGTTATATAATTTTTTAGGTGAATTTTTTAATAAAATATGTTCATATAAGATCTTTCAATTGATTTCCCCAAGTTGGATGTCCCACACTCGATGAAGAACTTTGAGGGTCAAAAAAGATTTTTCATGAATCCCAAATAATAAATTCATATTTTCCAAAGCATCCAATATAGTGTTATGACATAAGGTTGTTTTTTGAGGGGGCCACTAAAAAACTATTTCTCTGTTGTCACTATTTATATTAAAAAATATATATTTCAAAATGAACACCTAAAATAATAGGGATTATAAGAAATACATGTGATATATATATATATGAATGAAAAAATAACACATTGAATCAAAAAATAATGACATTAATAAGAATTAGGCTTCTCTTCTTAAATTTTTTCAATGATGAAAATCACAGTTCTTTAAAACGAATTAATCATCATCTTCCTATTCAATTCATAGATAAAATTATCCACCGTCCTATTTGAATTGTGATTGTCCTAAATGAAGACCTTTTTAGACAGGGAAATGTTTCTCAGATCATCAATATAATTTTACTCCACATTATGCATCATTATAATGACATAGGGGTGTGGAAAAATGAACATTGAAGAATAAAATAATTAACAAGGACAATAACGTGAGCTCACATTACTACCAGTTTAACTATAACCAATTTCATTGAATAACAAATTGATAAAATATTAAATTGTATGAAAAATAAAATCATCACTACTTACCCCATTAAAACAGTGAGGGTTAGACCATTTATATGATAGTATAAATATAGAGTATACACCAAGATATAATAATAAGATATAGATATTGAAAAAAAATATTATTATAAATACCAAAAATATTATATAAGAAAACCAAAAATAATATAATTCTTTCCTTGAAAATCAGAAACCTCCATTTACTTCTAAATAATGACTAACTCTTTGATTGGTAGAAAGAAGTATACATTTAAATGTAAGAGGGGTGGTTTATTTTCAATATAGTTTTTTTCTTTTAATGCTCATACATACTTGACTCCCAAGACCATTGAATCATGAAACAATGTATTCTATGATGTTTTTTGTGTATATATAATATATTATACTATAAAATATTATCGGATAATATATATGATATATATAAAAAACATCATATAAGATTAGCAATCATGATTCAATGTTAAATGGGGATCAAACCCACATGAACATTCAAAGAACAAAAATATTGTGATAATCAACCACCCCTCGTTTTCAAGTTCATTTTGGTTGCTAAAGGATAATGGTTGAAAAATTAAAATGTTTAAGCCTAAAAATTTGAGGGTGATATCTTGAATAAAATAAATAAATATTCAAGTAAAACCAAAATAAATAGCTCCCTCATTTACCCATAAAAGGTATATTCCCACCCCCTTTTTGTGACATGGACCGTTATCCAAATTATAAATTCAATGAACGATTTCATCCTAATTTTTCTTTTCCTAACTTTTTTTCAGGGAGGATGATATGAAAATCAAATGTATTGAATAAATGATAGTTTATTAACTTGAATTTTGAGAGGTATATTAGTCGTAAAAGTATGAACAATGAATAATTCAATATAATGTTTATTCATCTTTTTTATTCTTTTTATATGTGAATTTAGTGATCTAAATGAATCATAAATAATTTGATTCAGTTTTTCAGGGGTACAAATTTAAAATATTGGTAAAACTTATAAAACAATGGAAAATCAATTTCAATTAAAAGGTTCCATTTCAACAATAATTTAATTTATATTTCATCCGTAGTCAATCCATATATCTTAAAATAAAATAATGTCTAAAAAATATAATGAATATTCGTTGTATCAAAATGTTCCTAAAAAAAGAAAAACAGAAAAAAATATATCCTTTTTACACTACCCCACTACTAAATTCAACCCCCATTCATTTTAGATCATGTTCTATTTGGATAATAGGGTACTTAAACTACTATGAAGAGATATAAAATAGTTTATTTTGGAAATGAAATCCTTGATTCAAGCTCATAATTACTGTCACTATTTTCAATCAGATATGAAAGATAACTGGAAAGGCAATAAAAATGGTAAAAGGATAAGACTTCGTTTAATCAACAAGGGAATATTGTGGTTTTGACTACCTCATGTCAGTTGGTTGGATCAATTTATCACTAATATGATGGAGGATAGAGTTTCATGCTTAACCAACCACATGGTATTTCAATCTATATGCATAATTGGATCCCAAGAGTGGAACCCCCAAAGAAGAAAAGAATAAATATTCCAACCCCTAATAAAGAAGTAACAAGGAAATGGAATTGTAAAGGTGAAGGGAAGAAAATATAACCAGGATATCATTTAATTTTTATGGTATTCCCATCCATGTGATATGAGAGTTTATATAGATGAGGCGGTAAAATTATATGCTCTTCTTTTTCTTCTTATAATTCCACCACAATCTTCCTCTTAGTGGTAGTGACGTTCTTTTCATCATCACTCTCCTCAGATATCACTATTATAATCATATATTCAAATTTTTTATAAGGGTTATGGAATTTTAATTTAGTATTAGTGAAAATTAAATAAAAATAACACTAAAAAAATGTTTCACCCTATAAGAACCTGGTTCTTATTTTTGAGGTATGAGTTTCCTATTTTCCATTTCCCTTATGTGTTTTTCCAAAAATAAGGAAAATGGGGAAAGATTCCAAATTTTGTGGGTACATGTCATGTACTTTTCCACACACCACGTACTTTGGCCGTGTGGGATGAGTATATAGGGTGTGTAGGGCTGTCAGAAATGAAGGGTGTAAAAACTAACTACATGTCATGTACATAGTATTTATATTCCATGTAATCAGTTGACTAGTGAATAGTAAGGTGGTGGAGGCAGCCTCCAGCAAGGAAACAGTACACACCGTGTAATCCGGAATACATGTCGTGTACTCATGTCGACGGATGAACAATGCCAGGGTGGAAAGAAGCTGCCAGAGGAATAGTTTAAAAAATAAAAAGTACACGCCATGTACTTGAGAGTACACTCCGTGTAGTTTGTTTTTTTTCCTAAAATGGGCAGTAGTATACTCATTTAGCAGAGGAGGTAGTGGGTTCGTTTGGAGAGCGGGAGAGACAACCAGACCTTGGAAGATATATTGACCACACATCGGGAACTCGATTCCTACACCATCGATCTCCTTTGAACCGCACGGGTAAGCTCTTCCTTCTCTTAGAGCCTTTATTACGAATTCTTTCCCAAATTAAAGTTATTTGAGGTTGAATGTGGGAACATTTATCCCAGATCTACATCATTCATAAATGATTAGGGAGTCATCATTCGCGTATATCGATCAGGGGGATTAAGGTAAGGGGTCTGGAGTTCATTCCTACTATTGGGTTGATTATGGTGTGTACCATTTTGCTACGAAACCATGTTTGGGGTATCGTATGGCTGAGGCCTTTGCTGATAAGATATCTAGAATGTATATATAATCAAATCATCAATTAAATATACTGTTTGGGATCACTTCTTGGATCCGGGGACACTCTGTGGGTGCATTCCTCTATTTTGCCATTTGGCCCGGATACCTGAGGGTATACCGTGATTATTACCCCATTAAAGTTTTCTTGGGGGGAAATTTGGTATAAAATTGCTTTTTATACATTGGTCTTGGCCTAGTTACTTACGCCGGAGGACAATGTTTTACATTAGAATGAGGGCATGGTTCTGATTAGCCTAAGGACATGGTGATATTTAGCCTGAGGGCATGACTATATTAGCCTGAGGGCATGGTGATATTTTTCCTGAGGGCATGACTATTTTATCCGGAGGGCATGGTTATATTTAGTGTGAGGGAACAGATCTAATTAACCTAAGGGAATGGTTTTTATTAGCTCAGAATTAAATTTTGTTGAAATTTTAAAAGAATATTAAAATTAAAATGTAACTGGTGGTGACAATTACTTTAGTACTTACTAGTGTACTGCATTTTATTATTGCACACTGCCATTGCACATTTTCACTAACAGTTGGGAACGGGCCTTTGGTGGTAGCCTATTGGGATTTATTTCTCACATGATATTTGGTTCATGTCTTCAGCCCAAATATACTATATTGTTGTAGGTGTCGATAGGGGAAATGGTCCCTATACATGTATATGATTGTTGGAGAGGAGTAGGGGAGCATGGGACTGAGCTTAGGCTTGTGATGCTGCGGAGTTCCTGTTGTACTGTTTGGTTTTGGTTTGCTGTAATTGAACATGAGTTGTATTTTATTGTATTATAGTGTATCCTGTTTTGGATGCTTTTATTGAAATAGTGACATGCTGTATCATTATATGTAACTGTTGGTTATCGTTTACTGCACTTTTATATTTTTTGTTCATATTCTTTACTGATTTCACTGTTGTATGTTGTATAACTTTTCCGCTGCACTACACTTTGAAAAATAAGGGCATAGTTTCTCCACTATCAGACCTGGACCATCATTTCTAGTCGGCAGCCTCTGGGGTTTTGGGAAATGCACTTGAGGTCATTGACCAATCTGGTTCAGGGCACCTGTGGCGTGGGTTCAAGATCTGGGATGTTACAAATTGGTATCAAAGGGGTTCTTCTCTCTTTACATACTGTTTGGAGCCTATATCTAGGGATATGATGAAAATAGGTACTTGGTAACATGTTGTCCCCAGGACTAGCTAACCCATATATAGGGAAAATCCAAACTACCTCATTAATTGCAATTTTTCTGATTTTGTAAATTTGACAGTTGATTTGATTTTCATCGTCGGGGGACACACTTGTCATGGGATGTTTATATTTTATACACGGGTTATATTTAGTTGTAACCCAATGAGATGAGGTTATGCCATCTCATTCATCATTTAGGGACATGATAAAAATAACATGCCATGTATAGTTTCCATGCCTTGTAGGTGCATTAGAAATTTCATATTGTTGTGATAATTTTTGTGCTAGAAAACATGATGTTGTGATAGCTTCTCTGATAAATACCTGTTATTTGATTGGGTATTGTTGTGTGAGATTTTGAATAATGAATGCCAAAATTTGGTTTTTAGGGAGTATGGTCCCTCAATAAGAGGAATTTGGAGGATCAGTGATGATTTACTTTGCTATAACATGTATAAGATTCCAAGCTTTGATTCACGGTGAGTATGGTCCATCATTGATCAGAATTTGGCACATAGGTGTTTGTTTCAATGTTTTTCTAGGTTCCTGAGTAGTTTCTGAGGCTTACTATCTGAAAAACCCAAGATACACACCATTTAGTTCTATGGACACACTCCGTGTGTTCTTCTATTTGGGAAGAAATAAAGAATTTTTTTAGTACACGTCATGTAGTCTCTAACTATGTCACATGCCGTCTGGTCAGAGACATAGGATAGGGATTTTTTTGGGGAACATGCCGTGTATGGGTTGTACACATTGTGTAGTGTTGACCCAGTGTCCGCCCGTGTAACTAATAACATGGATGGAGAAACCATAAGCCATACATGCCGTGTCTTCCATGAACACGCCGTGTAGTCAGACACAGGTACCTGGCCGTGTCACTAACCACACGGGTCGGTCTAGAGTTTCCATGTACATGTCGTGTCTTATGGGAACACGTAATGTAGTGTGACCTAGGTAAACGGGAAATGTCACGAACCACAAGGTTCAGTGAAATCTTGTATAGTAAACTCCGTGTAGGATGGTTTTAGGAGAGCCGTGTGGCCTAGCCATGTAGAAGGACTTCGCCAGGGAAGAAGGATTCCAGTACACGCTGTGTAGTCAGAAATACACGCTTTGAATTTAGGGTGTTACACAACCAGTTTAATCTGGATTACACACCCTTGTGGATGGCTTATGAGAACACACCGTGTAGTATTTATACACACCTTGTAGTCTTGTTTTGTAAATATTGAATGATTTCTTTATCCTATTCCATTCTTGGTCTTCTAGTTTACAGCCTTTGATAATCGTGATCTAAAGTGTGAGTTTGTCCTTGTAGGGTCATGCCACTAAGACAACCACTGGTTTTTTGACAAGAGAGAGGCAACAATTATACTCTTGAGATGGTAGGCCATTGGCTACCAGTGGATCCACTAGCAGTGCTAGATGTGGCGCCAACCATTATACCAGATGCAGGAGAGGATGCACAGTTCTGTGAAGGCTTTATGAGGTTCATGCAGAACTTCCAGGGAGCACCGCCGATTGCCACATCGATTGTAGAGCTCACACATATCTTCCAGAAGTAGCATCCACCTACATTTTCAGGGGATGGCAGACCACAGGCTACAGAGTCATGGCTGGATTCATTGTAGACTATTTTTGAACATCTGAAGACGCCTCCTGGGCAGAGAGTCAAGCTAGCTACATACATTATGCGTGATTCCACAAAGAGGTGGTGGGATGTTAACATCTAGTCTGAGCATCACCGCGACATGGTGTGGGAATATTTTCAGCCAGCCTTCCATGACATCTTCTTCTCGGAGACTCTAAGGGTAGATTGTGCTCGAGAGTTCATGAATCTGCAGCAGGGCACCATGTTAGTGATGGACTATTATGTATGCTTCACCAGGATTCAACATTTTGCACCCGTTCTGGTGGGAGATGAGGTTTTATTGGCTAGACGCTTTTAGGATAGTCTTCGACATGACATTCCAGCCCTGGTAAACGTTTTCATGTTGACTACAGTACATGATATTGCGAACTAGACACTGATTTTGAAGAGGAACCTACATGAAGCTAGGGGTGTGGGCCAGGGCGGTTTGACACCAGTTTCTGGTACTATTTCCATCATCCATAGGAAGAGGCAGACACGTTTTTCTCATGGTGGAAATACTAGACAAAGTAACTCTTATGTTGGCTCGATAATGTGCTACCAATATGGTAGAGAGGGGAACAAGTGACATTAGTGTCCCTGTGACCCAGTGGAGTGTGGAGATTGTGGAAATATGGGTCATCTACATCGTTTATGCAGTTCGTTTCTACCAGTGGCTAGTGAGAGGGGTTCTGTGTAGACTCCGTGTGCGGGGGAAGGACCAGCAGCTACTTACCAGTTGGGTAATGTGAATGCGTCTGGGCGTGAAGGCCGAGAATGTAGTCATGGACATGATAGCTGAGCATGAGTATCTTAGAGGTAGCAGGGAATGTCAGCTCAGGGTAGCCAGGCTGTGTCGCAGGGACGTAGCACTGGGCAGGCATATGCAATGCAACCGATGAGTAAGATCCCAGACCTTCTACTATCAGAGGTACTATTCTAGTTTCTTTTGTTTTATCTTCTACACTTTTCGATAATGGTGCTACACATGGTTTTATATCTGTGGTCGTTTTGGAGATCCTTGGGATCTATGTTTCTTCTTCTTCATCTGATATCATGACGCTAGACACACCTTTGGGTGTGAGGACAGTAGGTGTGCGTCAATGCAAGGAGTTCCCCCTTGAGGTTGGTGGGTGTCACTTTCATGGGACTTCTATGTCTTAGAGATGACAGCTTATGATGTCATTCTCAGGATGGGCTGGTAGGTTCCTCTTCGATCCTTTGTAGGCTGCTATTGTCACAAGGTGAGTTTAACTTCACCAGAGGGTAGAGAGTTCCTATACAAGGGTGAATGGGATGTCCAAGCGATCCGAGAAGTACCAGAGCATCGTGGGCGAGGTGGAGTCATAGCCTAGATTGTGAGTTTATATCTAGATGATTAAGGAACTTTTCAGAAGTATTTCCCTCCAGTGGTTGATCATTTTAGGGATGTCTTCCCAGATGACTTTCCCAGTCTACCTCCGGAGCGTGAGGTCGATTTATCTATTGAGCTTTTTCCAAGAGAGGCACCGATGTCCATTCATCCTTATAGGATAGCGACACCTAAGTTACAGGAGATCAAAAGGCATATAGAAGAGATGCAGTCAAAGGGTTTCATCCGACCCAGTACTTCTCTTTTGGGTTCTCTGGTCCTTTTTGAGAAGAAGGCTGAGGGTACCCTTCAACACTGTGTGGACTATCAGAATCTGAACAAGTTGACGATCAATAATCGATATCCCCTATAAAGGATTGATTATCTTTTTGATAAACTTCAAGGAGCATGAGTGTTCTTGAAGATTGACTTGAGATCCATATATCATCAGTTGCATGTGAGACCGTCGTACATACCGCTTACAACCTTTCAGAGAAGATATGGTCACTATGAGTACTTGGTCATGCCGATTGGACTCACAAATGCACTAGCAGTTTTCATGGCTCTAATGAATCATGTGTTCCACCCATATCTAGATTCATTCATTGTAGTCTTCATGGATGATATATTGGTGTACTCTCACACTAGAAATGACCATACCACCCATCTTGAGATCATACTGAGTACACTGAGAGAGAATAATCTATATGCTAATATCTCAAAGTGCCACTATTGGATAGAACATATTAACTTCCTGAGTCATATTATCTCTGAGGCAGGAGTTGCAGTAGACCTAGAAAAGGTGAGAGCAGTAGTTTTTTGGGAGCATCCTAAGAATGTGTTCGAGATACAAAGTATCTTAGGGATGGCTCAGTACTAAAGGTGTTCTATATAGGACCTCTCCCTCTAGCAGTGCTGTTGATGAGTTTGAATAAGAAGGGTGTGAATTTTTTTTGGTCAGATGCTTGAGAGACAGCCTTTCAAGAGTTGAAGGTAAGGTTGAAATCAACACCAAACATGATACTTCTAGACCAGGGGAAAATCTATATAGTTTACTATGATGCATTAGGTATTGGGATGGGAGTAGTGTTGATGCAGGGCAGTCGATTTGTTGCATACAGCTCTTGGCAGTTGAGGCCAGATGAGTGGAATTTCCCAACACATGATCTCAAGTTGGCTACTGTTGTTCATGCATTGAACTATTGGAAACATTATCACTTGAGAGAGCACTTTGTTTTCTTTACTGAGCACAAAAGTCTCAAATACATCTTTACTCAGTGTGACATGAATCTGTGACAACGAAGGTTGGTCGAATACCTTCAGTCCTTCGACTTTGAGCTTGCCTCTACACCAGGTAAGGGTAATACAGTAGCTGATGCTCTAAGCAGAAAGACTCAGACACAAGTAATGCAGGAGGCTTGTGGTGAGTGGCAAATTATGGCCTTTTTCTCTAAGATGCATTTGGAGGTGCATGATAGTCAGGGGAAAACCTATCTTTAATCCTTAGTTGTGACTTCTGCCCTTCTTTATAGAGTGAGGATGAGACAACTATCAGACACATGAAGGCCTGGTTCTATGGGAGTCAGTGGAAAGTGAGGACCATCCTCCTGCTTGGACGATATGCGATGATGAGGTACTGCATGTCCATGGACAAGCATGGGTTCCAGGGGATATACGCATGGAGATGATGCATGAGTTTCATGCTTCAACTTGGGTAGTGCATCCCGGATTTACCAAAAGTACCATGACTTGAGATGTCAGTATTGTTTGCTGAGTATGAAAAGTGAAGTAGCTAGTTTTGTTACGAGATGTTCCACCTGTCAGCAGGTGAATGCTAAGCATCAGAGGCCAGCCGGACTGTTACAACAATTACCCATCTTAGAGTGGAAATGGGATGATGCCGCGATGGTTTTTTTGACCGGGATGCCGAGGTCACCTTGAGGAAATGATTCCGTGTGGGTTGTTGTGGACAGACTTACGAAGGTAGATCACTTTTTTCCGATCAAGGAGACCTACGATGTCTATGATCTCAGGAAGTTGTATATCCGAGAGATAGTACGTCTTCATGGGGTTCCTCATTCTATCATTTCATATAGGGACACCCACATTATGTCTCTTTTTTGGAAGAGTTTTCAGAGGGCAGAGGGTACACAGGTTCTTCTGAGAACAACATACCATGCTCAGACCGATGGCCAGTCAGAGCGTATGATACAAGTGCTAGAGGAAATGCAGTGTGCATACGTCCTAGACATTGAGGGCTCTTGGGAGAAGAAGATACCCCTAGTCGCATTTGCCTATAATAATAGTTTTCATGAAACTATTAAGATGGAACCTTATGAGGATTTATATGGTAGGACTTTCCGATCACCTTTCTGTGGGATAGAGGGAGGCGAGGCAGCTTTATTGGGACCACATCTCGTGTAGGAGACTTATGAGTAGTTCTAGTTGATTCAGAAGTAGATGGCTACTGCACAGTCTCATCATAAATCTTAAGCTGATCACTGTAGATGACCCTTGAAGTTCATGGTCAGGGATCAGGTTTTCTTGCGTGTTTCGCTGAGGTTGGGACACATGCAGATCAGGAGACATGGTAAACTTTCACCGAGGTATGTGGGGCCGTTTGAGATTATGGAGAGAGTCGGGTCAGTTGCCTACTGGTTGAAGTTACCATAGAGGAACCGGGCTATGCATGACATCTTCCATGTATCACAACTACACCTCTATCATTCAGACCCATTTCACAGTTTTTAGCATGAGGAGGTTGAGCTTCAGGTCAATGCATCCTTTATGGAGCATCTGATTCGTATTGTTGATAGGAGCACAAAAGTTCTTTGAGGTTGGTCAGTTATTCTCGTTTAGGTGCTATAACAGCATGGCCGAGTGCAGGACGAAACCTGGGAGTGGGAGACCAACGTACATGCTCAGTGGCCAGAGTTGTTCATAGATGTATCTTCACCACCCTTGGAAGGAAAATTTGAGGATGAATTTCTTTAAGAGGGTATGTTTATAAGAACCCAGTTATTTTTTTGAGGTATGAGTTTATTATTATCCCTTTACCTTAAGTGTTTTTGAGAAAATAAGGAAAATGAGGAAAACCCAATTTTTTTGGGTAAACGCCATGAAATTTTCCACATGCCGTGTACTTTGGCCGTGTGGGATGAGTACAAAGGGCGTGTAGGCCTGTCGACGATGAAGGGTATAAAAAATGAATACATTCCAAGTCGTTAGTATTTACACACCGTGTAATCAGTCCGAATGTGAACAGTAAGGTGGTGGAGGTAGCCACCAGTGGAGCGACAGTACACTCTGTGTAATCAGGAATACACTCCGTGTACTCATGTCGACAGATGAACTATGCTGCGGTAAAAATAAGCCGCTAGAGGAACCTTTTAAAAAATAAAAAGTACCCAAAGTGTACTTGAGAGTACACATAGTATAGTTTTTTCCGCTTAAAACAGGCAGTAGCCTCCTCATTTGGCAGAGGAGGCAGTGGGTTTGTTTGGAGTGCAGGAGAGACGGTCGGACCTTTGAAGATCTCGAAACGGCACACATGGAACCCCGATTCCAAAACCGTCGATCTCCATTGAACCACACGGGTAAGATCTTCCTTCTCCTAGAGCCTTTCTTACCAATTATTTCCCAAAGTAATGTTATTTGAGGTTGAATGTGGGAATGTTTATCCCAGATCAATGTCGTTCATGGACGATTTGGGAGGCGTCGTTCGCATATATCGATCCGGGGGGATTGAGGTAGGTGGTCTAGTGTTAATTCCAATAGTTGGGTTGATATTTGTGTGTAATGTTGTGCTACAAACTCATGTTTGGGGTATTGTATAGCTGAGGCATTTGCTAATAAGATATCTAGAACGTATAGATAAACTAATGATCAATTAAAAATTCTATTGGGATCACTGGTTGGATCCGGGGCCAGCCCGTGGGTGCGTTCCTCTGTTTAGCCATCTGGCCTGGATACTCAATGGTATACCGTGATTATTACCTGTTTAGTGTTTTCGTGAGAGGAAATTTGGTTTAAAATTGCTTGTTATGCATTGGGCTCATCCTGGTTACTTGTGCCTGAGGGTAGTGTTTTACTTTATCCTAAGGGCATGGTTCTGATTAGCCTGAGGCCATGGTGATATTTATACTGAGGGCATGACTATATTAGCCTGAAGGCATGGTGATATTTAGCCTGAGGGAATGACTATATTAGCCTTAGGGTATGGTTACATTTATCCTGAGCGCATGGTTCTGATTAGCTTGAGGGAATGGTTCTGATTATCTCAGAATTAAATTATGTTGAATTGTTAAAAAATATATTAAAATGTAAATGTTACTGGTGGTGAAAGTTACTTTGAGTACTTACTAGTTTATTTCATTTTATTATTCCACATGGTTTTTTCAAATTTTCACTGACAGTTGGGCATGGGCCATTGGTGGTTGCCTACATGGATTTATTTCTCACACCCTGTTTGGGTCATGTCTTCAGCCCAAACAAACTATATTTCTACAGGTGTTGATAGGGGCATGGGTCCCTATACAGGTACATGATTGTTTCATGGGAGTAGGAGAGAATGGGACCGAGCATAGGCTTGCGATGGTGCTGAGTTCCTGTTGCACTATTCTGTTTTGTTGTTAAATACTTGTACTTGAGTTGTATTGTATTGTATTGCAGTGTATCATGTTTTGGATTCTTTCATAGAAATAGTGACATGCTGCATCATTATATATAACTGTTGGTTATCTTTTATGATAGTTGTTTATTTCTAGTTCATAATGTTTACTACTTTGTTGTTTTATGTTATATATATTTTCCGCTACACTACACTTTGACAAATGAGGGCATAGTTTCCCCAATATCAGACCTGGGCCCTCACTGCTAGTTGGAAGCCTCTGGCGTTTGGAGAAATGCGCTTGAGGTCATGTGACCAACTGGGTTCAGGGAACCCGTGGTGTGTGTTCTGGATCTGGGATGTTACACACCCTATAAAATTTCAACGTTAATCACTTTCTCACCAAATAATGATACTAGGAATTTATATGAAAGAGAGTGTTTTGGAAACTATATTACTTATTCAATTTTTCTGTCCCAAAATATATATTTTCTTTAGCCATATAATTGGGAAATGTACATATTTTCTATTTTTAGAGAGTAAAATACAAAATGGGATTTCTATCCCTTCTAAGAAAACCTAATAATTATTTTGATCGTTTTTATCTTAAACAATGAAATTAATTGTAATGTATCAGGTAATATACTTCACTGACCTTTAAATAGAAAAAATAAAACTTAATTCTTCTATAAACCCATTATCAATAAGTTATTCAATTGGAAAAGTGGGTGTGACAATATTTTCTTCTTCATGAACCCCTCATTTTATTTATCTCATGGAAGTAGAAAGAGGTTCCATTTTCTTACTAACATGTTAAAACACTTTAAAATTCTATTAAACTTATTAACATAATTAATCTTCCACATCAACCTTATAAATTTATGGATTTGGAGTATAAGAAAAAAAATATTAACTAAAAAAATATATCTTGACTTAAAAATATCGTTTAGGTTTTTATAAATTTTGATAAAATACAGTGTTTTCAAGATTTTTCCCTCCATAGAAATGGTACCAGATTTAATAATGGATTATTCATGAATTCAACTCAGTAAATTCTTATTTTCCTATAAATGAATTATAGTTTCATAACCTAGGGCTGATCTCTTAGGGATACCACTCAAAAAAACAATT
The DNA here is from genome assembly GCA_963277665.1 of Viscum album. Classification (NCBI taxonomy): domain Eukaryota; kingdom Viridiplantae; phylum Streptophyta; class Magnoliopsida; order Santalales; family Viscaceae; genus Viscum; species Viscum album. The sequence goes on from OY728133.1 coordinate 1,681,740,161, forward strand.
TATCTATTAATAATATTTATATTAGACTAAAATATAACAAAAAATAAAAGCCTAAAATAGTGGGTTTATTTAAAATACATGTTATATATATATTTATGAATGAAAAATAAGAAAACATAATGATATAAAATAGAATGAAATTTATATGAAATAATCTATTGTTCTTGGGATTTTATATTAATTCCAATCACAGTTCATTAAAATAAATAACTTATAATTATATTATTAATTGTTGATATCAAACATATCTATGTACACCATCCTATTTTAGTGGTTTTTGTCCCACACTGAGACCTATTTATGTATAGAATATCTCACTTCATTACCACCATGAAACTCCCTTGTATGTTGTATTATAATGATAATGGATTGTACTAATGATGAACATGGAAGAAGAAGAAAAATAACAGGGAAATAAGGCCGACTCAGATCACTATAATTTTCTCTATTATTAAATTATTTGAATAAAATAATGAGAAAACATTAAATCATAAGAAATTGAAAAAGAATATCTACTTCCCCTCTCAAAATAATGAGTGTTAGTTCTACATATCCATGAATATGGAAGGATCATTGATGTGAAAACATAGAGAAAATAATAAGAGGGTGAGATAAAGGGAATAATATTACTCTAAATACTAAATTTATTTTAAAATAAAACACTAATATAATATAAATCTTTCCTTTTATGTTCTAAACCTAATTTTATATTTAAAAAATAGATAAATTGTTGAATGTTAGTGGATATTCATATATTAAATTAAGTTGGTGGAAAATTTTAACTTCAATTGTATGATTTAATTTTTATTCCTTTGTAACCTCGTGACAATTAAATAATGTAATGGAATCTTCTATGATGTCGTTAATTTAAATATTTTATATTTTAATTAAAAATCTCAAAAAATTATAATTTTTTTAAAAAATTATTATTTAATTACTAAAGATAGATTTTCTAGCCTAGAAGATAATTCACATTCCCATTCTATAGTATTATGTACCTACAAGGCCATGAAAATTGATGAATATAAAGAATTCAATGTCAATGAATTTTTTCATAGACCAATTAGAAATATACCAAAAAAATTATGCTCATTTGGATGTGGAATTTGGGTTATATGGGCCAACAAATTAAATGTTTTCAAAACTATTAACAGATTCCATATCCCCTCTTATATGACTTATTTTGATTTAGTAATTGGTCTAATAAAATGATATAATATTAAATAACCATTTAATACTAAAATTGAATATTTTCAGTTTGTATCTGTGTAATTAATGTTAGTATATATTTATCAAATATATTTTTGACAATGAAAATTTCATAAATTGTTAAATTTATATTTTTAATGTATTTTTAAATAATGAATGAAAACTGAGTATTTAATTAAAAATTATTAAATTCTGGGACTCTAGACAACATAAAAATTTTAAATCACTTGTGAAAGAGTGAAAATAAAATATAATTCACTGAACGATAAAAGGGAGACAATAATAAATTAAATGTAAGTGACACCTCCCTCTTCCACTAAAATTAGTTTCATCTCGGATAACTACTTTGATGATTTACAAACTAGTTGAGAATGAGACATTATAATAAATGAATCAACCACCGTTCCTAATATATTTACTTTAACACATTATTGTGGGGATCCCAAGCCTTTATGGCCACACTATTTATGAGGTTTGACTAAAAATACAATCTCTGAGATGACATGCCCCCCCAAATAATAGATTTCATTAGTCCATGATTTTAACTTTGAGATTTTACTACACAACCATTTATCTCAAATAAAGTCATGTAAAATCCAAAAATACATAAAATCATCATCCTAAAATGTTGAATAGATGGGGATTCCACCAATGAACAACACCACAATCTTATTCAAGAATGTGTGAAATATTCAGTTCATGAGTGCCATGAAAAATATATGGTTGTTCATTACCCAAAAAACATCACAAGGAATATTTAATGGCCAAAAGACAGTTGAATACCAACTTTGGTATATCCACCTCCTGAACCCACATATAATGATATCCAAACAAAACTTTTATATTTGAAAACCATTTCAATCCCTTCATCTGGTCATAGAGGTCATAGATCCTTAGAAGAGCGTAGTTGTCCTTTACTATCAATAGATTTATGTGAAGATAAATAGAAAAAGGATTATAATATCATATTAATTAATAGAAAAAAATTATGATCTACCTAGGGGGAACATTAGGACTGATAAATCCTTTATCTAAAATTTATTCAATATATAATTTTAGATCTTTGAGCACAAGTGGGGATACTAAATAATATATTGATTAAATTTTTGTGATCCAAAGATGAAAGTGGATACAATATTCAATATATAAATGGGGGTAGTAATTAGATGTACTTTGTGAAAATTATAAACACTTATCATCAAATAGAGGTGGATGATACTTATTAGAAACAACTATTAACAAATCCATACTCACTATTTAGTGGGTGATTAGTTGAAACTTCTTGGGGTTTGGTACTTTTGTTCCAAGTGATGTTATCATTAACTAGTGTAGGTGAACCATGGTCTATCTACACAAAAACATATAACCCTATGAATATAAACCACTCCCATTACTAATCTACAATGATCCTATCCATGGAATTAATGAAATCCATGGTCCTCATCTGTATTGTTACGCCATCCCAAGAAAAACCCTCTATGCCAAGAGAAATTTTATGCTGATAGAATATATGGGTGATAGGTTAATCACCTCTAGTATAATTTACAAATTAAATGGGATGAGAAAGGTGATCTAATAGTATTCAAAAATTGTTGAATAATTATAAACAATAATAGAACATACTGTGACATTGTCAATAAGATTGAGTATATGGACCCATCCTTAAAACATTACATATTATTTAGTTTTTAGAAAATAATTCGCATTATTTCAATAATAAAGATCATATAGATTTGGAGTTTTAGAGAATTAGATCTTCAAAATTAAATAACAAACCAACATGTTACAAAGTGGCCACTTCTAATCTATATTCATTTTTATAACAATATATATTTTTAAAATGAAAAACATTATATTTTTAGGGAAAATATTCATTAGATTCAACATGATTTCTTATTTATTCCTACTAATCTTTAAACAATATGAAAAATATTTGAAAATGTTGTATGTGCACACAATTATCAGTAAGGGATATAAAATAAAGGAAATTGTTATTCTTGTGAAAAACATGAAATCACATAGAATATTGAACATTTTAAAATTATTTTTCAAGTGTATAGAATATATCATATACCTAAGAGGGGAAAAAATTGCTCAAAGCAATATTTAAAATCCCATAACAAGAAAATTTTAACCCTTATAAGAATTATATATCATTATATTCAAAAACCTTGTACAATCGTGTCCAAAATAATTGAGCCCTGTTAAATCTATAAGAAAATCCTCCCTAGTTAACCCCCTTCTTACATTTGAATACAAGGAACATTACCCATTGCATTGGAGAGCAATACCAAGATCACCCACCATATACGATGTATTAGGATCACCCACTATATAAGCCGTATCAAGATCACTCATGATTATATATAATTTTCACGTACCATATAATGAATAAATTTTTAAGGATTTCACATGTTCATTATAAATCCCTTGAAAAACCCTTTTGAACCCATATACCATACACTTTTGGATATGGAAATACCTATTCCTTTTAAAACAACATTTAGGTGGAAAATTAAAAATTCAAAGAATAAATTTAGAAGTGTTTTATTTGAAAAAAATCAATTATTGTAAATATGATGAATAATGAATGACATTCATTATTGTAATAAATTTAAGTCACACTGTATATGTTAAAATTGAACATTCCTTCAATATTCTGTCAGTAATGTCAAAAAATTTAATATAAAATATTTAAAAAGATTCCTTTTATATTTATTTGTATGAAATTAAATGGGGAGATAAACATATATTTTAAATTCATTTATATAAGGATTTATACATCCATAACATTTTTTTTTCTCTTTTTTACCCGAATAAAAAATAATTGAAAATATATCTTTTAAACATTTTAAAATATTTTTAATGTTATAATATCATTTAACATGGGTCCTAGTTTTCATGTACATTCTTTATAATCCTGAATAATAAATATATGTTAATGAAATACTTGATTAATTTTTTTTAAAATTTATGAGTTCTTTTATATTACATTGACAAATTTCATATTCAATTAATTAATCAATTATGTCCACGTTAGACATTTTGAAGATATTTAGTTCATATGTCCAAAATGACTTCACTATTTTAAAAATGGTCAAATGGATCACGATTAAAGAAATCTCTATAATATAAATATTTTTATAATTATTATTTTTATATATTAATTATAATTTTATAATCATATGTAATTTTTAATGAAAAATTAATTATATTAGAAAATAGAGATGATAGTTCATACGTACACATCAGTAACATTTCTATTTTTTGATAAACATTAGTGAAATATGCTATGTTTAATTATATATTTAAATAAAAAATTATTATATGAACAATATCGGATTATTTAGTTAACTCCACTTAATATATACCATCCATGTGAGTTAGTAACAAAAAATAAAATATATCGGTTCGTGAGGTAGTGGTCCACACAATGAATGTTTTTATTTTTTATTGAAAGGTTAAGAAATAATTATAATATTTATTTATTAGTAAATAATAATATTTATATCATATATATAATATTATTTCATTTTTATTCATTACTATGACCTTCCATAAGAGTGAGTGATGAAAAATGAAATACATTGTCTTCATGAGGCAGTAGCCCGTAAGTACACTCAAAAGATGTTTTCATTTATATTAGGTGGATTAATATAACAAAATGAGAAATACCATAAACATAATAAAATTTAATTTCATGGGAGATACTTATGTTATTATATAATAATTTTTCAGAGAGTTTTGAAGGAAGTAAAAGAATAAATAAAAATAAAACACTTAGAAAATATATCTACGTCATATTGTTCAAAAAAGTCCTTGGGTTTTGGAGTAAATCCTTATTATAAATGTATTATGGACTAGAAAAGTTATATAGGATTGGGTTAGGGATGTTCGGAATCAATTTTGGTAGGTGTTGGAGGATCTAATAGGTTCCGGATGTGTGGATATGGGAGGAAAGGGGGTGTGATTTTATAATTTAGGGAGAGGAAACCCTTGGCATTCATCAAAAGATTAAAATATATTAATGTATTAATCCCAAAAAATGGATTCAATATGAATAATATATAAATATTTGATTACGTGGGTTCTAAATATGAAAATATAATAATATTTAAACATGTTTTTGGTTATTTTAACCCTAATTATTTTAGTTTTAACTCTTTTAATCTGTTTTAAATCTTTCCATGGAAACACACTTTTTTTACCAAAGTTATGATTTATAATGATAAAAGATGAAAGTGTAATAATTAAAAAAATATGGAAATTATGATTAAAAATATTATTTAATTGTTTCCAAATTAAATTCCTGTAAATGATAGAAATTAATTCTAAAATAAACCTTTAATATGCGATGAAAATTTTTTTTCTAGAGAATGCATTTTTATGTGTAATTTTTTTATTCCAAAAAACAAGAGTTATATTGATTCAAATTAAATTTATTCGATTATTTTTCATAAATATTAACTAATTAAAATTTAAAACCATTCCAAAATATTTTGGTACATTTAAATACATGATACAAAAGGCATTTTTTTGTGAAAATAGATATCTTATACTATTCACCCAAAAATCAACTTCTTCAGTAAATTCCCAAAAAATAAATCTTTGAGAATTTTTAATCAATGATATCAACAATTACATCCTTTTTTCCAATTTAAATTTCAAAAATTTTCAATTTTTATTTTAAATAAAATCATATAGTAAATCTAATCAAACTTAGTTATTTCATTTTGATTAAAAAATTACAAAATATTATTTTAAAAATATAACTCTATAAAATATAATTCATGAATATTATAAATTCATGAAATTGATTTACTATTATAATTACATTGGTTTTTACCTTGTTCCCTAAATTTGGTAATTACATCCTCATAATTTTTTTCATTACATAAACAAGTGGAGATATTTCTCAAACATATAATTTTTATTCCCATGTCGCTTCTTCAACCATAAGTATTTTCTGAAAAAAAATAAACTGAAGAATCAAATTATTCCACAACACATTTTATCTATAATTTGTAATACTTACAGATATATCATTATAATAAATACTCTCTTTCAACTATAATACATCAGGTCTGAAACATGAGATGCATCCAACACATATTTCAATAATATTGAAAAATGAAACACATCATGTACCTAGGATAAATTCTGAGGGAATACCAATCAGTATGTAACTAATAATGATTTATGAAAAATTTCATATGTTCTAATGTTAAACATACTTATATTTTAATTTTAAAAAAAAACAAAACATTTTCCCATGGAGATGCTTTAAGGAAAACATGAACGCATACATAAAATGAATGAAATTTCCTCCAATTAACTACATAATTCTTTTGTCTACTCCAAGACAATATCATGTGATGAAGAGTCATATTTACCTATGAAAAAATCACCTATATCAGCCTTCGTATTAAAAAATTCCTCTTATACACTTCAAACCAATAAAATGGGGGTTGAAACTACTTTCCATATAATTCTTCCAAAGGTGAATTTTGTATACTGGAATGAGAACTATTATTATAATAAAACTCAACTAATATATAATACTAATCTCTAATCCCTTAGTATTCCATTGAACAATACAAATCAATTTTTACAATGTTTAAATAGTTTACTTTGAATATCCATCATATTTAGGATAAAAAGTTGAACTGGAAGTTAATTCAAAACACAATGATTTTTAAAGGACTTTCAAAAAATTAGAAACAAAAATTAGTTAAACAATCAAATACAATAGAGACCAAAACTCCATGAAATTTGACAATTTTTTGAGATACTTTCAAGAAAAATAATCTATAGACCTAGTATATTGAATATGAATGTAATTTTAATATTTGGTTAACTAAAAAATATTAACCAAAATTTCATTATTACCTCATGATGTATTTGGAAATCCCACCACAAAATCTATAGATATATTTTTCTATTTCCACTATGATATTAGAAAATATGAAGTATTCCTTTTGGTATATATCATTGGTCTTTAATAAAAAGCATTATGGTATACATAACAATTTCTTTATTCATTACATCCCACCAATAATTATCCCAAAGGTATATGTACATTTTAGAACCATTTTGATTAATATAAAAGGGAGAGCAGTGATATTTACTCATCATTTTCTTTTTGAAATATGATATTTTTGTCACACACATCCTTTTTCAAAATCTAAATACACCTTCCTTTTCAATTTCAAATTTAAAAAACATACCATTAAATACTAGTTCAGAATTTTCTTTAAAATCATTGTATTCCTTATAGGATTGATTCATTCTATTAAAAAATGATGACTCCAGTGATGTAAAATCTTGAACGCTAGATACTAAGAGACGATAGATATATTACATTATTAGCACAAAATTAATGTGTCTACATAGGATTAAACAACTTAATAGTCTTAAAATACTAGATACATACATACATTACATATTAATATGTAACATAAAAATGAATATTCCTAGACAACATAATTAGGTCTTCCATCATATCCCTAAAAATTAAACATTTTCCACCTCCTGGTTTCCTTGGGAAAGGGAAAATATAATGGTGATATTTGATTCTTAGTAAGGAGTACCATATAATAGAATATATGATAACATTAACATTGAATAAGTGATATGGAAAGAATAAATGAATGAAATGAATGAAATGAATGAAATGAATGAAATGAATGAAATGAATGAAATGAACGAAATGAATCATAAATCGACTGAATGTGATGGCATGCTATAACCATGACAATAAATGAAACCATGGTTAATAATAATAATTGATATCATACTAATGGGATGAAGAATTCTGAACATAAAAACATACTATGAAGGAATTTTTTTAAGTCACTTTCCTTTCATTGGAAGAGGTTCATACAAACACTGACACTTTTTTTCTCATGAGTCCCTTAGATGCATTATGGGGATTGATAATTCTTGTACACACACATCACCTGATCAAGTCCGACACATTCTCGATAAGATTCATCAAGACCTTCCATTCCATTCACTGAGGAACCTATTACAAAGAAACATTGATACCCATATAATGATAATTATTGGAAAAACATCCACATTTAACAAAATAATGTGGATTACTAGGATAAAATTACTCAATCAACATGGAAGCCATAGTGAATAATCAAACAAATTGGTAGTACCATTATGAATGAAATATTGGGGCGAGGGTACCATAAATGTGATGGGTTGTAAATAAATGATTTTAATTGGTATCAATTTTTTCCACACGAAGGGGTCCTAGAAAATGGTATTAAAAATACTTCATCATTGTTCATTCAGAGTGTGTGAATATTACAAATCATTTCGCCAGGAAGTGCCTCACTATGTGTGAAGTCTTAGGCCCACTTATCATGCATTAGAATGATGATTGAGACAATTCACAACCAAAATTTTTTAGGGTGATTACCCAAAGGTGAATATATGCCAAATTAAATATCACTTTTAATTATCCATATAGGGATGCATTTTATAGAAAATTAAACTCACTATTACTTTACTAAAACTTATGATTTTTTTCCACCATATAAATGATTGAGTTTTAAAATGGTTTTGCTAAACATTTACTCAAAAGAATAAAAGGGAGGGATAAAAATATATAATTTAAGATCCAATAAATTTCATGAATAATATGGTAAAATTATTCAATGGTAATTTATACACCTCACAATAAGAAATATTTGGTGAATATAACACGAGTCCCAAAGAATAAAAATTGGGATGAAAAACCTGACTTATGGATTAGGTAACATTTTACTCAAAAAACATTAAAATAAATGGATTAAAATTGTTCTTAAAACTCCATTAATTAATAAATTCCATGATATAAAAACTCAAATATAAATTATAAACACCACATAAAGAAAATTATGTGTATAATACAAAACATGTCTCAAAGATAGGAATTTGATATAGAAAACCCTTACCTCATGTCCCAAATTGTATGAATACACATTAACATCATATTTTAAAAATATATATATAATAAAAACTTTATTTATTACCATAATCATTTTAATTTTCATTTATACTAGTAATAAGTAGTCATTCAAAATATTAATTCCTCTAATTTTTAACATTTGGTGTTTATTGTTTTGATCGTTTGAACTAGTTTCATAATAGTTGATTCAATTTTAATTATAATTCCAAATTTAAACATTAGTAGATCATTAAATTTATTGTTAGGTATTACTTATATTTATTTATGTTTTCCCAATTTCATTTCAAGTTTATTTTATTGTTTGTCCTTGCAAATGAAAAGTGATAACAAGCATGTTTTAGTGATTCTTGATCATCAAAGTGTGTTTTTTAAATTAATGAATTAAATATTGATATAACATATCCAAAACCAGAAAACATAATAATTTAAAAATTTACATAATATTACATGATTAATTATTTACATATAGTCATTCGTGATATAAATTTATAGTGTTGTTTAATTAAGTGGTCTAACTGACCTAAACATCATAACCTGATTTGATGAATGATTATGAGGTGGTTTTGCTGTAATATAATTGTACTAGAATTAATAATGATATTATTTAGTGTCTATTAGTGTGATATGTCATATTTTTATGGAATTATAATAATGATTAATTTATATGAAAATATTTCACAATATGATTAAAATATTATCCTCTTAGTACATGAATTTAAAACGAAAAAATTAATGATGATCATTTGTTAATTATATCACTATCAATTTTAAAAAATTTCAATACAAAAACCCTAATTATTTTATAACATACATATTTATACATTAATTTGATCCTTACATCTAACCTTGTAGATGGTGATTAAAAATGAAAACTAGTTGCATCGTGGAGGCTGTAGACCGCACAACACATGAATGGAGATTTTATTTTTATTAAGGGAAAGGAAAAATGTGGTTATTTTTAATTTAAAAATAGAAATACATTAATTATTATATAAATACTAAACACATAATACAATATTAGGAATGATATGTTTTAAATTGTAAGATAAAAAAGAAAATATGTTAGTGAAAATATTGAAATTACGTTGAGAACATTAGGTTTTGATTGATAAATTCCATATAAAGGAAGGGATTTGGATAATATATTTTGAACATGAGATCAATATATCGAAATAATATTATATTTGATGGAATATGGTTAGGGTTTCATGAGGGATAATAGTTTATAGAAGTGTCTTGAAGGTGTGGTGAGATGCCCATTTTAATAGTGGTGAGAATGATTTTTTAAATATTTCATCTTAACATTAAGGGAGAATTGTATGAATATTTTATGTGGATAAGAAGTAGTAATTATTAGTGTATACAAGATATAATTCAGATTAAATCCTCATAAAATCAATACTATAAATGTTTTTATCATGCTTCAATCCCTTTACCTCTGGAATTATTATCCATTTTAGCTCTTACATTGGTAATAAGTTTTTTCCGAAGGTAAATTAATATTTTTGTCTAAAAATAATGTGATCAAAATTAGGTAAGTTGGAATTCATATTTATGAATTTGAAAAGAATTTTTTCTGACTAAATTTCTAAAAGTTCTAAAAATTAATATTATTGTGACAAATGTATAATATATATTTTTTGAGAAAAATATTACTTGAGTTTTAAAATACCAATCATGGGTTTGTAATTGTAATTAATTTATTTGAAAATGTATAATGTATATTATAAAATAAAATTCCTTACTGATTATAGGGTTAAATAAATTTATTATGTTCTAAAAATGAGATAAAAGTGGTAGTATTAAAAAAATTTGTAGATTTCACTATTCATCTAAAATATTTTTTTTTGAAAATCCCAATAAATATTCATAAGCTAATATCATTATAAAGAATTAAAAAATGATGTTAATTAAAAAAATAAAATTCTAACATTTAGAAATAAATTTTATAAATATAATAATGAATATAGGCTCATTAGATTATACATTGCATGATAGTTAAGAGTTTTGTTTTTACTAGCAGTAATAGTGTCTTAGATATTACATTATCTATTATATATAATTCCATCCTAGAATTTTTCGTATATATCAACTGTTAAAGAATGTTTTTTTTCTTTCTCATATCCTCCTCAGGGTCTAGTTTTACACTAGTTCATTATTTTTGTATTGTAATTTTACTAATTGTGTTGTCTAATTTCAAAATACTCGCTCTCTGGTATCATGGATATAGAAAACTACCACATTATAAGACAAGTCAAGCTCCAAATAAATTTCTTCAAATTTGAGAGCATGATTTATATATGGCATGTGTTTCCTCATTAATGAATCATGGAAGATGAAATGTACATTAGAAATGTTAAGAAACATAGCCAATTAGAAATATAGTGCTCCAATAACCTCTCATATTTTAAATGGCCAAATATACCTTGTTTTTAGCATACCCATACTCCTTTTCACTATAAAATCTTCAAGAATACTTGATCCCGAACTTGAAATTCCATGTCTTCCTTTTATTATTTTAATTACTATTTTCATCTCTAGGATACTTTAATATTATCCAAAATATTCTATACTTTATCAGTGGTATCACATACAAGCTATGGGTGAACTAACTTTATTTATTCAACATCTTCCCAATAGGTTGATGTATGAAACCTCTTCCCATAAAATTCTTCCTATAGATCTATATGGATTCTCGAATGGGAATTATTATTTTATGAAAATCCCACTTAATTAATATTTGAATCCCACATAAGTCGAGAGAAAAAGACCACAATTTGTTTTCCAATGTCTGGATAGTCCTGCTAGATTCCCCATCTATCTAGGGATAATAAATTATGCTTAAATGTATCTTAGTTTTATGATCCCCTTAAAGACTCTTCTTAAATTTTTATGTGATATATGGATTATAATCAAATAAAATTGACAGAGGTTCCCAATAAAGCCTTAATATTTCATTGATTTAGATCTGAAAAAAATAAACTAATGGGATTGATACTCTTTTATCACTATGAAATGATCAGACCTATTAAAATAAATAATGATGACCCCTATATCATCTTTCTTCCTTAGAGTCTTTGGTAGTCAAGTGAAAAAATTCTATTTTAACATTGTATCACTTCAATATAGGCAATGGAAAAGGATGAATTACTTCATTTTGATGTATATTTTTTTTCTTTCACCCGTTAACATAAAATAATATGAAAACATAGGTCACAATTTCCTACATCATTCCATCTCACCATAAATTTTCTCTTAAACCATTATAATTATTTATGCTACTATGGTGTGTGGATAAATTTGATCTATGTGCTTCTTCTAATATATCCCTATTCAACTTTTATGTGGAGATAACACATAAATTATTCTCACACTCCAACAATCCATCCATATAGATGAAAAATATCAATTTCCCTTTACTTACTACTTTGATATTTATTTTTAACTTCTCACCTTCCTAGTAGGACATCTATATCATTTCTAGAAAGTATGGTTTATCAATTTTTTAAAAAAGGAATAATGGATCCAATTTCCTAAAAATCCCCATATCTATCATGACTAGATCATTGTATGTAGGATCCTTGTTAATCTTGATAATGGGTAGAACATTATAGTCCCATATATTTAATGCATTAACTACCTTTTTTCTTCCCAATGAGGTAGTGTATCAATAAATCAATGTCCCTAACTTGTTACAACAATCTTATTTTCCCCATGTTGATCTCCTACTTAGATAAGATATACTTCATACTGTTATTGTCTATCTATATACCACATCATTCACCACAGAGGTAGTATATTCATGTTTTCAAATAAAATGTTATGTGTTCTATACCAAGGTAATTAGTTGGACAGTTTTGTAAAATTATTTTCTATTACCTTGATGCATAATCAATCTCATTATGATTATATATATGAAGACAACCATGTCCATTCTTCGATGCATAACTATGAATTAAAAATCCTTCCTTACCTGATGGTTGAGATAATACCGATGAATTGATCATTCTCCTCATCATCTCTTAAAAACTTTCTTTACATTCCATTGACTGTTAATTTAACCCCTTTAAATATTATCTTGTTCAATGTGTTGGTCAACAGAGAAAGTTTTTGAACAATCTATTGATAGTAACATGCTAATCATAGGAAACATCTTTTATTAGTCCTCTTCATAATTATTGGCCATTATTTGACAACTTTTTTCTTTAAAGGGTAAAACATATTCTTTATTTAGTTATAATATGGTCATAAAAAGGACCTTCATTGAGCTAAAATTCACACTTAGTACACTTCCTATATAATTCCTTTTTTAAAGGGTATCTAGAATTATTTATAGATGAATCTCATTATCTTCATAGATCTTATACTATAACAAGATATCATCAATTAATACCATGAAAAATTAATTAATATAATAATTGAATACTCTATACCTCAGATCCATATAGAGAGAATGTGAATTGGTTATTCCAAAAGGCATCCCTGTAATCTCATAATGGCCATACCTTGATCAAAATTCCATATTTTCACAACATCATTCATCAACCTTAACTGATGATAACAAGAGTGAAGATTTATCAATAATAAGTATTAGTATCTTTTATTTTGATCAAATATGTCATCAATACATGGTAAAATATACTTATTATTTTTCATAATGACATTGATCTCCTAATAACCAATGCACAATATCACAAAACCATTCTTTCTTTTAATTAATAAAACATTGTATCCACAAGGTGAAATAATTATATGTATAAAGACCTTAACAATCAAATCATGTAGCTATTTATTAAACTCTACAAACTCCACTACTTCCATTCATTTAGATGTTTTAGATACAATCCGTACATTGAAACTGAGTTAAATAGATAACTCAACTTCACACTCTAGTGGATTACCATGTAATTATTCATGAATGTAAATAATTGAAATTTTGAACCATGGGTATATAATCATTAATTATGATACCTTTATCATCCATATATCATGAATTATCTTCCTTTTTACCCAATATTTCATTAAAAAGAGCTACTGGTGGAGGATCTAAATGTGATTTTATAAGATGAAGTTTCCCCTCTAATGATAAGATATCCCACATTAACTTCATGAACAATAATATACTTCTATTTATAATACATTTTTATTATACTTTTAAATCCAATCCATAACAATGATCATATCAATGTATACTATAAATATAATAACCAAATTTTCAAATAGGGTATGCCCATGCATCATTATTGGAACTGACTGAAACATATTTATTAACATAAGATTCCAACTTTGTGTCTTAATTGATAACTCCCATAATAGAGTTACAGGGAAGGATCTACTATTTTTGGAAATAAATAAATATATAAAAGAGTTATAAGATTCATAATAAAAAATATTAGATATATTTTAGGCAATGATCAATATACATTCCATTACATCATTAAGGACATTAACTTCAGCTGGGGTAATCGTATATGTTTGGAATTTCTCCCATGCCCTTTTGTAAGGTACGTTTCCTTGGAATTTGGTGTATTGGTTAATTGAATTTCCATTATCACTATAGTTACATAATTAAATATCAATATATTCTGCCATCCCCTTTCAGTGGTGAGTTTGATGGCACTTTTATCCACACTTGTAATAAACACCTATTCACCTTAAAAATAACACTAGGTGTTTCTTCCCGTATTTATCACATGTGGGAAATATTATCCTTCATTTATTCCCATTTGATATATTATTCTTCCCAAGATTCCGAAATATCCTATTCTTGTCTTCATTTTTCTTGAATATATACATCTTATAGAACTCCTTTTATGTCATATTTGAGCATGAATCTATATCCTCATATTATAAAAAGTTTTGTGAGACCAATAAACATAAAAGGCTCATCATTAACCCCTAAAAGAAACAATAAATCTTTATTTCAAGTCTATATATAGAGTTTGTTTCTTTCCTAGATAAACATATAAATTTATCCTCATATTCAACAATATTTTCATCCTTCTTTTTTCTAATATTGAGAAAATTCATTTTTATTTACAAAATTTTCTGAAGATGAAAATATTTTTCCTAGGCTACCACCTTAAAAGCCCCACATCCCACATCCCATGAACATGATCTCATTTTTCTATTTAGTGTTTTAAATTAGAGATCGTTATTGTCCCTGAACCCCCTTCAGATAATTGAAAACCATGATGCCTTTTTCCTTTTAAATACTTCCATGAGTGAGAAAGATGTTATCAAGGGACTTGATCCATTGTCCAAGTACTAATGGGTTAGTAGTTCCATTGAATTGTTGATGTTATAATCACATTAAGAAATACACTACATTTACACAATGATACAAATTATTTGGTTTCTATATGAAATTGAGATTATTTTTCAAAAAAATTTCAACTTAACTAATATTGGTTTGAAATGTTATCCACATATTTTTAATTATTATCATGTTTGGGGAGAATATCTCTTATTTTACTATAGGTATTGATATGGTTCCTATTCTTCTGGTTAGTCACTATCTTTTTATTATGGCATTAACATAAAATGTTCATGACATTAAATAGTGAAATAATATTCCTATTATGTATTTGAAATTTTTCCCTAAAAGTCTTTGGGGGGGGGGGGGTCATAGAACTTGTGAAATCTTACTAGCTTAATCTTAATCAGGTCTCCAATGTTCCGAAAAAACTTGCTCTAATACTGACTATAACATCCGAAACTCCAAAATCAAGATTTGAGGGATATATTAAATTATTGGTACATAATTCCAGAGTGCTTATAGGATTGAACAACCTAGTAGTCTTGGCATACTTGATACATACATACAATAAATTTTAAAACATAAGATAAAAAAAGAACACATTGTGATAACATAATTAGAAATTCCATCATATCCCCAAAAATTACATGTTTGACACCTTTAGTTTTCCTATGGAAAAGAAATAAAATAAGGATAAGATTATATGTTAAATAAGGAGTAGCATAAAATAGAATATTTCATAACATAAACATGGAGTAAGATATATAGAGGGAATAAATGAAAAACCTAAATCCGTAATCAACTAAATCTAAGGGAATGCAATACAATGAATATAAATGAGAAAACATATAATAATAATCCTTGGTATTATAATGATGGAATTCATTACTCGGAAAATAAAAACATGTTGTCAAAGACTTATAAAATTACTATATCATTTCATGGGATGAAGTATACCCCAAAACGGAACTTGTTTTGTCTCATGATCCATTTTGATTCATTGAGGGGTTATATAATTCTGGGATCCACCCATCACCTAATTATGTCCAATTAATTTTCCCTAAGATTCATCAATACCTTTCATATCATTACTTGAGGAACCTCTTACTGAATAAAACTTGAATATCCATATTAAAAAAATACTGAAATCAAATAATTCCCCTTTTGATAAAATAATGTGGATGTCTATGAGAATATCCATTAATTTGATTATAAGTTGTGGGGTATCATTAATGTAACATGTAATCCCCTTAGAAGTGAAATATAGGGGAGGGGAAACCATCATTACACAACGTTATCTAGGGAAAAGAGTAATTGGGTTCAATAGTTTGAATTTGCATGGGACCAAGTCAATGGTAGGAAAAATCCTTCATCATCATTTATTAAGTGCATGTGAATATTTCAAAACATATCCCCCAAGAGTGTTTCACCAGGTGTGTTGTCTTAGGTCCACTTTCAATGAATCAAGGTGATGATTGATTCACTGTATAACCAAAAATTTTAGAGATGATTACTCTTAGTAACATCATTTCAATAGAATAATCCACTTCAGAGTATAGAAACATGAATTTATTTTATATTAAATTACACACACTTTTACATTACCAAAGAAAAGGCATGATTTTACACCGTAGAAATCAATGAGGTTTATAATGGTTTTGATAACTTTTGAATCAAAAGAATATGAGGGAGAGATAAAAATATATGTGTGCATTTTCCTAAAATTTCATGTATAATATGTAAATGTATTTAATTGAAATGTATGAAATTTATAAAAAGAAATAGGTGGTGAATATAACATGGGTCCCAAATAATGAAAATTGGGATGGAAAACCCACACTTATTGCTTAGATAAAATTTCAATAAAAACACCACAAACAAGAAGGATTAAAACTATTCTTTAAATACTTTTAATAATAAAATTTCTTGATATGAAAACTAAAATAGGATGCATATACACCACATAAAACAAATTAGGTGCATTATACAAAATCTGTCTTAAAGAGTTGAATTTGAGATGGAAAAAACATCACCCTTATCCCAAATTTCAGAAATTCACTTTTACCACCTCTACAAGAAACATACCTCTATTAATAACTTAATCAATAACATTAATAATAACCATTTTAATCCAAACACTTCTTTTATAGTCATTCTCTATAGTAATTCTACCGATTATTCGCATCAAGTGTTTATTGTTTTGATTGTTTATATTAGTTTCTTAAAAATGATGTCCATGTTCGTTATTCATTAAAAGATAATAATTAGTAGATAAATTGAGTTAATTTTAGTGATTGTTTATAATAATTTATTATTATTTAAATTATGTTAATTATTTCATTATTCTGGATCCTTGAAGATGAAAATGATAACAAACATGTTTCAGTGATTCATTATGACCAGAGTGTGTTTTCATAATTAATTAATTAATTATTATTTTAACATCTATAAAAATAAAAAAACTAATTACAATTTTACATCGTATTACACTAGTAATTATTATTCTATATTCATTCATAAAATAAAAGCATAGTATTTTTTAATTTGGTGGATAAACTGATCCGAACATAAACATACCCTGATTTAATGAATTATTATGAGGTAGGTTTGCTGTAATATCATTATATTTGATGACCAATGATCTTATTTAGTGCATATTAGTATTATATATCATAATTTTAAAGAATTATAATAATAAATAAGGGATATGAAAACATTACAAAATTTGAATAAATGATTATCCTCTTGGTATACTAATTTTAAATTATTAAATTAACAATAATTGATTGTTTATAATATATTTAATATATTCCAAATTTTTTCCAAACAAAACCTTAAATATATAATAAAAATAATATTTTTTCCATTAAATTCATCATAAATCCGTCATTGTAAGATAGTGAAGGAAACTGAAACACGTTTCATCATGGAGGAGGTAGGCCGCATAATGCACAATGCATAAATGATGATTTAATTTTTCTTATGTGAAAGGGAAAATGCAGTTAGTGTTTATTTAGAAAATCCAAAAACTTTTAGTATAATATAACTACATAATTAGTCATATAATATTCGGAATAAAAATTTCTAAATGAATATATTAAAATAAAATACATAAGTGAAATACTTAACTTATGTTTAGAACATTGGGATTCACTTAGAAGATTCTTTAGAAAAGAAGGGATTAGGATAATATCCTTTAAATATAAGCTCAAAATTGGTAAATATTACTCTAGAGAATTTAAATTGTAGGTTTTATAGTATGAAATTGAATTTTTAGGAGTGTTTTGATGCTGTGGTGGGAGGACCCTTTTAAAATAGGTGATAATAGATTTTTTTGTAAATATTTCAACCTATTATAAAGGGATAAAATGTTAATCAAGTAAAAGGGATAAAAAAAGGAAATAATTGAGTGGATAATAGATAATGTCAATCCCTATATAATAAATTTTTAAAATTTAACTTTAATGTTACAAGTATTTCACCCCTTTAATTTTTACATTTACCATTCTTTCTTTTATTTTGGTCACTAGTTTTTAATTAAGGTAATATCATATTAATGCCTAAAAATAAATCAACACTTATTACATATTTTGGACTTTATGATTATATATTTTAATTAAAATTTATCTTTTTTAATTCCTATAAGCGTTAAAAATTAATTTTAATATGAAGATTTTATAATATATAAAAACAATTTTGGAGAAAATTATTACTTAATTTATAAAAAAAATCATGGGTTTGTAATTGTAATTAATATTTTCAAATTATAAAAAATATATATTTTAATTAAATTGTTTAATAAATTTTCTTTATAATAACAATGGTATAAAAGTTATAGTATTATAAAAATCAGCATATCACACTATTCACCTAAAAATCTTTTTTTTAAAATACCAACAACTCTTCTTAAGATAATTTTATTATTAAGAATACAAAATTGATATTTATTTTTTAAAAATAAAATTATAAAATTTGGAAATTATTCTTTTAAATATACATTTGAATAAAGTCTCCTTATATTGAACATTTCCTGAGAGTTTCAGATATTGTGTTTACCTGCTCGGATATGGTCTCTTGTATTACAACTAAAACCAAAAGAAAAAAAGATGAAGTTAAAGGATAAAAAATTTATAGGAAAAAATTAATCAAATTATTTACCAAAGGAACCCATTAAAAACATAGCATGGTTAATGACGCATTATCATTTCAACTCAACGCATTATCATTTTCTTCTTTTCCTAGACGGTAATAAAATGTTCAATCACAATCCTTTATTATTTCAATCCATATTCTCTACCTCCTATTCAACTCTTTCTAAGTAAATATATACTTCAAAATTTTGTGATTTGTATATATTTCACACATTACTATATATAAATATTGTCTGATGTTTTTTAAATCATAATCCTCAACACCAACTTCCAGATCATGGGTAGGATAATTTATATCACAAGGTTTCTGTTGATGAGTAGAATAATTAATTACCTGATCATTTTGCATCAAAACATATCCATGTACCTTTAAAGATGTATCCCTATAGATGAAAAATTCACAATATTTTGAGGTTAGGTATCAAACTAGATCATCTTTCAATATTCTATTCAATTTTTGGAACAATCATTACAATATTTTTTCCAGATGAATTTAACTCTTTTGTTAGTGAACATTGTTAGTGGTCTAGATAAAAGATCATAGTTTTTAATAAATTGATGGAAGTAACCATTTAATACAAGAAAAATATGAATCTTTTTTAAATTGGTATACCTTGGCCATTATCAGACCACTTAATTTTTAACAAGGACAATAATTATTCCATTTTTAGATAAAATATCTTCAAGGAATGAAATGCACTTCAATCAAAATTAACATTCAAAAAATTTGATATATAACTTCTCTTCTTTCAAGGTTTTCAAAAATACCATAACATTATTTCATCATCCTCATGAATTTTAGTATATACCAGAATATCACAAATAAAAAAAAATCATATCCAAATAGTTTTATTAACATATATTCATATGATCCTAGAATACAACTGGTGCATTAGAAAACCAAATGGGTATAACTAGAAACTCATAATTCCCATTTTTTTCTGTAAAGTCATCATGTGAATTTCTTCCACCTTCACATTCATCTGATGGTATCCTGACATGAGATCAATCTTTTAATACACCATCCTTGAGGGAATTAATCAAGAAAATCATTGATTTGGGTAATATGATACTTGTTCTTAATAGTGATGTTATTCAAGGATCTATAATCAAAGAAAATTCCCATTGAACCATATTTATTTTTTAAAAACAAAATTAGATCACCCCATGGTAAAGTAATAGAAAAAATGGAACGATTATTCTGTAATTCCAATAACATCTTCAATTGCTAAATTTTTACAGAAGACATTAAATAAGGGGCTTGGAAATTATCTTTGAATTATGAACTATGTGAGTAATAAAATAAAAATCCCAATTAAAAAAACAATGATAATCATCAAGAAATATATCCATTTCGTCCTTAAATATTGAAACATCACTAATCGAAATAGGTACTTTCTTCTTAAAAATTTGATTTTGGTAACTTTCAATGCCACATTTTATCAATTTACTTGCTTTATGATATGATATAATAGGTTTGAAATCATTAACTAAAAATTTATCAACTTTTTAATCTATCTTAGAAAGATCAATTAAAAGAAAATACATATCCAAAATAATAACAAACACTATAATGGATAGTTCAAAAAGATTTTCTAAAAAAACTATCCAATTGTTAACAATAGGAAGAGTCCTATAAACCTTAGTTTCTTTTATAATTCCACTAGGAGTCCTCACTAAAAGCTTTGTTATCTTTTTATGTGGTGAATTCCCATTTTACATGTGAATTGCTTACAAATATTAGAATGAAATGATCCAGAGTAAAAAATGGAATCATCATAATTTGAATAAATAAGTTAAATATATGTTACTACTTCATTAGATTAGTAGAAAATATTTTTCTGACACCTTTTTATTTCACACAGGATAATTTATGCACCATGCTAATAACTACAAACACATAAAATCCTAATTCCAAAACATAATATAATTAAAAAAATTCATTATTGGATGACTATATATTACCTCATTCATGGATTAATTGAAACTCTTTTCTTTGTAATAGTTATCTCTAAGACTAAAATTACCACCCTAGTAATAATTTTCAGATACTGTAAAAAATTACCTAATTTTTTACCATACATAGAACATGTTTTATGATTACATCTAGATTTATTACGTGAATACGTCACTATTTCATTGCATAATGACAACTCCTTATTCTTGTAATTATGAGGCACATAAGTGTCAGTAAAACCTATCTCAACATTCTCCACACAACTTTTTTTTTCATTAATATGATATTACTACAAGGAAAGTCTCTTTATAAATGTGGTTTGAAAACAGAATATGTCACATTAATTTTAATATCACGTTCTCAAATATAATTCAGTGTGTACTTGACCAATCTTGAAAAATTTTCTTCATACTAGTCTAATTAATCCTCTTTATTTTCATCAATTTGAAGAATGTTTTATTTATTTTGAGTCAAACAAACTCAAGAATGTATTTCTCTAGGAAAATATTCTAAATATATCATATTCTAGGGAATAATTCTCATATCTTCTATGGTATTCATTTCAAATAACCAACACCGAGCAACTTCAAAATCAAAATTCTAAATAGCAGTGGTTTTCTTTTAAAATTATAAATATCCAATGACTTCGATTACTTTTTCCATAGTATTGATCCAAACATTAGCTAACACTAGATATATTTTTCCAATTAAAGGTGAGGTTTTTATTTCATGAAATGATCATTTGTTGAACTTTTCAACTATGGTAAATCTATTTTCTATCTAACATTGATCCACCACCATTTATATCCTACATAAACAGAGCCATTATTACACGAAATGACCAGTTCCATTTCTAACCATACTGTGTTAATGATTTGGAATGATATTTTCCTCCTCATACCTTTATACTTTGACTTCCCTATTTCCTATATGGAAAACCATTCTGAATAGATATATAATTGATAGAGTACCATGGTAATTTTTATATGATATATCATATCAAAATAACTGTATTGTAGAATCTTTCAATGTAATTTTATTAATAATAACATAACCTTTAATTTTATCTAATCCTCCACTATGATACCAACTATATGAACCCACCCAATAAACATTACATATTATAGAGTTTTTTTGAAAACAAATCACTCTATTGTATTCCCAATGATATTTTAGGATCATAGTTTTAGAGAATTAGATCATCACAATTACATAACAAACTCACACATTATTTTATATACCCAATATTCTTCTGGTAATAATTTTAAATTTTACCATATATAATTCTAGAGTTAGGTGTTGAGATGACGGGAAATTCCAATGCTTGGTGTTCCTGGAATTAATTTTATAAAAATATCAAATATATTTTATATTGCACACAAACAACTTATTAAAGTGGGGTAACTCATAAATGGTTGATTAGATTAGAAATATGATACTGTGATTGGTTATATAACGTGGTATTTACCCTATAAAAGACATAAAATGAGATAGTATGAGAGAACATGAGCCTCATCCCAGTTGGTGAGGTATCCTTAAGTGCATCCAGAAGACCCAAGATCAAAACCAGGTAGAGGCATATTTTTGGGGTACTATAGCAGGGTGTAGCAGGCACGGTAGTAGTACTGTACACTGTGCGGGCACTGTAGTAGAACTGTACACGGCATAGGGACTATAATAGAACTGTAAACTATAGGGGTAATGTAGCAGTTACTTTAGAAGTTACTATAGTAGGTACTATTCGGTACTGTATTAGCTGGAACTATTCAACTTGGGCCACTAGTATGGGCTTGGATTCCTTAAGGCTATCGGGCCACCTAGGCCTCTGGGTCAGTAGGGCTTTTGAGCCACCTCAAGGCCTTCGGGTCATATGCAGTTGCCCTAGACACACTACAAAAAAGGAGCAGCCCCAGAAGAAGATTCAGAGTAGATTCACATACGAGAGCAGATCCAAATGGATTTGTCAGAATGAGAGGGTAACATCCGGACTAGCCTGTGCTTACACGGGAAGCCTATCTAGATGGTCATGCAAAGGTGGAGAGCTAGTATAATGATGTAGATACTGAGGAGGGGCAGTTTCTTGTAGATAGTCCAGTTGAATTCCCTAAGACCTTCGGGTCATGTAATCTCATAAGCCTATGTTCCCTGTAATCTCTAAGACTACGTTCCTTGTAAGGGTTCCCCCTCATCCCTTGAAAGGGGGGATTATAAAAAATCCATAAAAATAAAGTCTTCAGCCCATTCGGGCAGGGGGAGATAATGTGGGACATTCCGACCCCTCTCTTATTAGGGGTATGATTAGTGAAATAATTAATTTATTTAATCACTTTAACCTAGATTAAAAATAAATAAATAAACTATTACGTTGAATTTTCTTGGTTGGCCTTATAATTCCGAAATCACTAGTGAGAGCCATCTTCCCCCTTCTACTGGTGGATCACAATCAAACAATGACAAATTTCTAGATTATATTATCCTAGGATGAAATGAACACAAAAAATCCTCTAAAATCATTGTTAAATGAGTTCTTCATCAATGAGAAATCTAAAATAGAGGTAGTAATCACAAATTTGTGTTTTGTTCCTAGGATTAAATATATTGTGTAGATTTATTTTATTCCTTTAATCTGCACCCCTTTGGAACCGCATCGTGTGTCTGTGTATAGAAATATAAAATTTTCTGTTTTTTTTCTAATTTGGAATCTCTGTTATTGATAGATTGGAGACGAATTCTTGGACTTGATCAATTTACCTATATTATTGTGATTTTACCCTTATTAATTTATATTCATCACTAGTTGATTCCCTACAACCCCATTTTGACATTTTTGGGTGGGACCAAGATCAATCGGGCCCCCAAACTCACAGAAAATTATTGAAACAATAATGGTTAGACTATCTAAGAATATATTGGGTATCGTTGCATGTTGAGAATAGATGATCTGTTGATTAAATATATATAACATCATTGATAGATGTGAAATATCTTACAAAACATGAAAAAAAACCCTTGATGACTTCTGGTTATTATTTTCTGGCGAGTCGAGGCCGAGATCAATCACTCTCCACTAGACTCAAAATTTTTGGGTAGATTAGAGGCCGAAATCGAAGGCAAGAGAGTTGATCCATGAACATAAATTGTATATGGGATTTTTTTTTTCAAAATCTCAACTACAAAATATGTTCCATGATGAAAAAGTAGTGTGTATCCTTTTAGTAGTGGATTCAATTGTTTTTGGAAACCCATAAGGACAATACGATGTATACATCACCCACATGTCATGTACCTCGTTCTCATGTGATAAATCCATGTGATGTGTCACACTACTTGGATAATTACACGTTCAAAGTATAAAAAACATGGTAAAATCACATGGGTGGTACCCCATGAGGATCAAAACATAGTGTACTCCAGTACATAGACACAGGGTCTGACAGATGGGCTCAGTGAGAGAGACACGGTCCTGATCCCTATTAACTAGGGAATGAAGTGTATTCCACCTAAAAGAGTTGTAATATACATGGAATGGATTCATGATCCATCCAGATACATGGAAATGATGTGGATTGGGAGCACACACCGTGAGGGTCCCCACACATGCAATGTACCCCTTGATCTCTTCGGGGAAAAATTTAAACCACTGTACATCCTTTGTATGAACTCAGATTTTGGAACACATGTATTCTATCACAAATGTTTTTCTATGTAGAACATGATGATGTACTAAAATAATTTTTTATATATATTATAGGGAATTTTTTAGTCTTGTATATCTTTGAGGTGATTCTTGATAATGACAGTGGCTAGGTGATATGAAAAGTGGTTTTCTCTTAGTGTAACCCTCATACTGGGTAGGGCATGGGTCGTTGATGACCTAGAGTGTGACCCTCCAGCCGAAATGGGAATGGGACCTTGAATTTTGGAGTGTGACCCTCATGTGGGGATGGTCATGATTCCTTAATGACCTAGAGTGGAACCCTCTTGCTGGGTTTGGCATGTGACCTCGATTTTCCGAGTGGAACCCTCCTGTAGGCCAGGGCACGAGTCCACGATAAACGAGAGTTGTACCCTATTATTGGGATGGGCATGGGATCCTGATCACTAGAGTAGAACTATCCTTTCATACCATGGCATGGTCCTATACTATGAAATTCTGGCCCCATGACTATGAAGAATGGTGATGAGGTGTTCTTTTGAAAAGCTTTGGACTCACAAGGAAGGGGGATTCTTTCCCCACTAAGACATGTTTATATGACTCGACCAAAATTATGTTGGAGAGTCATTATCACCAAAATTAGATAATATTGATGTTTCTGGAATGATTCCCTTACACTTTTGTGTTAAGGGAAGACATGTGAGATACTAGGCATCATTGATTGACTTTTGGATCTTTTGTTTACTCATATTCCAGGGTTTATCTATGAGATAGAGATAATAATACTCTCTCATGTAGAATTATTTTGAATAAGAATATATATATATATATCTTTGATATCCACTCCTTGGATTTTGATACTCTTCTTCAAGGAGAGATGATGATCCATGAAGCATGACACGTGCTTTCTATGTTTAGGTTTTCATAGTTGGACGAGTCTATTCTCCTCATATAGGTGGTAAAGACTCGATGGACTATTTATCTACATGTCATGTTTATCCCAATATTTATGGACATTCCTATGTTCTCTCTTTATTAGGTTAATATGCACTCAATCAATATACCTTGTCTTATCTACTGTCATTATCTTCTATTTTAAATCTTACTACCCACTTCAGCTTTTAAGGCATCCTACTGAGTGTGATTATACTCACCCATGAATGGGATTTGAAAGAGTGTGTCATGTAATATACAGACAATGGAGTGGTTGATCATGAATACAAAATAGATTAGGGATACAATCTCCTTAGACAACATATGGTGGTTGTAGCCTTGGATTTAGCACCTATCCTCTCCTAGCTATCTACTTTTATAGTTTTCTATTAGGTTGGGATATATTTCTAGTTGGGTAGGTATTTTTCCCATTACTTTTCATCTTACACTACCATACATTTTCACTTTATAGAGGTTCAGACATGATTGGTTTAAATTATAATAGGGTTGTTTCATTTAGTCTTTCCGTAATCACTCTTGAATATAGTTTCCTATGTCTGTGTTCAATTATATAGGGAAGAGAATACCAATTTTAATTATGATTTCAGCACATGTCGCCACCCCCTTGCCTATGGAGGCTGGCTTGGGGTTGTTGAGGCTTAATACCTGGTTTGGGCCATGTCATGAAAGATTGGAATCATAATATGTTCATTCCATGGTACATTTTTTAGATGTATACACATTAGATGATTTTTTGGGTTTAGGGAAACAATTTCAAAGTTCTTTGAGTGCGGATCTTAAGCTAGAGTGTCCATTGATGGTGTGGAGGAAAACACATCCATTCACTAGGACCTTGACTACCTTCTTGTCAACTTAGTATACCGAGTCATTTTATATAGGGGAAAATGGTACATGAATAATATAGGACTGAGTCTTTGGCTGTCCTTCCAGAGTCATCTCTCCATTGTATTTGATATATTTGTATATATACTCTCATCACACAGTGGTACTCTGTAATAAATTTCAGGATGCCTCCGCAATAAAAACCAGCCATGATACCAACTGTAGTTCGTGACAAAGACCTTATGAATGATGTGGCCTCAATTTAGGGTCCATCCCATGATCCCCTTCCTCTATGTGGGAAGGTAGTATCACCTCCCTCTGTCGAGAAACAGATCATTATCGAAGAGCAGGGTGAGGATGCATGCATGCTTAGTGCGCTCCATGAATTCAACACCATAGACAGCTAAGGCTCCATGGTGATCTAGATCCTCAAGCAGTGGAGGATTGGATAGAGTTAATGGTCCATATCATTAGGCCTATTTAGAACCTAATAGATTAGGTGGTTGCAATAGTAGATATCTATTTACTTGGAGCAACAAATCATTGGTGGGGCCTTGTTATGAAGATGCATGATGAGTCAAAACTATCATGGTCTGAATTATATATGCTATTTTGTGAGGAGTAATACACTTCCTTCTTACACTAATTATGGATATACAAGCTTCTAGAGCTTCAACAAGGAGGGATGGAATTGGATGAGTATGTGGTGAGAGTTAATGACCTTTAACGACACTCCATTAACATGATATGCGACGGCTACTTCCGAGAAAACAAATTTGAGTAAGGGCTCTGTTGATAGATTTGAGTCAACATTTTACCATTTCGTCTCCCCACCTATTCTAGGGTGATAGAGAGGTCACTAGTGGTAGAGATATTTTTTTAAAGGGTTTCTAGACAATTGAAGCTAGTAGTGGGAAATGCAGAGTTGAGTCATTTGTAGCAGCTAATAGACATCTTGTGCCACGATCTCTGTATATGAGATACTTCCATGATCAGAATCAGGTGCATGATTAGAGAATGAATTGTGCTAGGGAATCCTAGAGAGGGGAAATATTTAACTTGAGATAGGCTGGATCACATGGCAGGATGATTTCTAACTAGACTTACAGAGCAACCTAAGTAGATAGCTGATTGACCACCACGGTTGAGGCAGTACCGCGACCAGGGATCTCCCTGACATGGATAGGGTGTTCCCTAGGGTAGTAGATCTGGTAGATGAGTAGGATGAGATATAGGTGGTGGATGTTGTTATGAGGTCCTTCAACCACCACCTGAGGTGGCCCATGTAAGGCTCATAGTGCTTGTGGTCGGGTTTATGGTTATCTATAGGCATTGAAAGTTTATGATCCCATAACACATGAGACGAGGAGAGGAAAAATATTTATTTATTATACTATTACTTTCGTACTAGTATATATAGGTTCTAGTTATTCCATTATCTTCATACTCATTGTGTGAGAGAGGGAGCTCCCAATTGAGGCACTAGCACAATGGTTTCATCATGAGGTTCCTACAAAGAATGATTATTCTGTATCATTCATCTGCCAGCGGTGCGACCTATCACTAGGAGGAGAGAGATTCATGTGGGAACTTTTGGAAATCATGATAGAACCCCATGAAGTCATCATTGTTAGGGATTATTTATATATAGTCTGAGATTAGATTTATTGTCTCTATAAACAAGTCAGGTGCCTATGTGCTGATGGGTAAAGATTCTACTTTTCTAGTGAGTGAGACCTCATGGAAGGATAGGTGGGTTCTATGAAAAGGTGGTTGTATCCCATCACCCAATAGTTAGAGAGTTTATCCATTAGTTTAAGAGGTTCAAAATGGATTTAGATGTTGTTTTTTATGTAATACTATATGGATTTCATCCCCACGGACATTCTGAGACTACCTGTGAGGTGAGAGATGTTGTTTTTCATTGAATTGTATCATGTGACTATTATGATTTATTATAAAGAATATCAGATGGCACCTACCAAACTCTGGGAGATGAAGTTGTAGTTGGAGGACATTTATGAGAAAGGTTTCATCATACATAGTGTTTCCCCCGATGCATCTCCAGTCCTGTTCCACAAAAAGGTGGACATGAGCTTGCAGCTTGGAACACATTATCATTTCATGAACCATGCCATGCTAAAGAACAAGAACCCATTACAGAGGATATAGAACCTGTATTCTTAGTTTTCAGTCATGTGATTGTTCTCTAAAATAATTTCAACTTTTTCTACCACTAGTGGACAGTTCATGAGGCTAATATTCGAAATTTGGAATTCTAATACCGCAACAAACAATATGATATCCTAGGGATGCATTGTTGTGTCTGGAATTCCCTAGCCAAGATTATGGATTTGATGAACTAGTTTTTCCATAGATACGTGGAAATGTTTTTTTCTATATATATGAAATACTAGTCTACTTTATAACAGAGGAGGAGCATTAAGAGAACATGAGGGTGGTCCTAGATTTTCTTTAAAAGCACCACATTTATGGAAATTCCTCAAAGTTACAGTTTTGGATACACGACGTTCATATTCTTGGAAAATCCATTACTGATCATGGTTTATCCATGGATGAAGCAAAGATTGAAGTAGTGCTTTCTTGGGAGCTACCCAAGAATGTTTGAGAGGTGAAGATATTTCTTGTCTGGGAAGGGTATTAGTGGAGGTTTTGGTAGACTTCTCTAGAATCGCGACCCCATTGAATACCTTGACATTGAATGGGAAGTTATTTAACTTGTATAAGTAGTTATAGAGGGAATTTTAGGAGTTGAGATAGAGTTTTAGAAGTGTATCAGAGTTGATAGTACCATAGGATGTCATAGTGTTCATAGTGTGTTGTGATGCATCAAGTGTTTGGATCAGCAATGTGTTGATGCAACAAAATGGAATTATTTCATATGGGATGAGGATGTTGAAAACCTACATGAATAATTATGAAAATCACTACATAGATCTAGAAGTGGTAGTTTTATCCTTGAGGGTGTGGAGCCACTACCATATAGGGGAGTTCTTTGTGGTTTGCATAGACCACTAGTGTCTCAGGTATGCCTTCAAACAGAGAGACCTAAACCTGAGACAATGATGCTGATTGGAATTCATGTATGAAAATGACATATATATAGTCTATACTCTTGGTAAGAGTAATTTTATAGAATATTCCATTAGAAGTATGTTTGAGGATCACTTAGTGCAGGAGGCTTTAGAAAAGTTGGACTCCTTGTAGCTGACCCAATTGGTGTAGGAGGGTGCAACATTTCTTCAGTCGATGGTGTTAACTCCTTCACTTCTTGAGCATGTGAGGGAGTATAATCTAAGAGAGATATACTAAATAGTATTTAGTGATTAAATATTCATAAGAAACTCATTATATAAATATTTTGAAAGAGGGAATCAAGTCATCATGTTCAAGGGGAAAGAAGTTGTTCTAGTCATGTTGTAGGAGGAGGTGATGCAGGAGTTCCACACATCACCAATATATATAAATCCTGGTGTGGGAAATATTTATAGGGACCCTCAGTAGTAGTTATGGTTTTTTGGGATGAGATGAAGCATATACAAGTCTATTCCTCAGTGCCTCACCTGTTAGCTTGTGAATACTGAGCACAAAGGTTGGGTGGGTTTGTTGCAACACCTTGAGATCCCAGAGTGGCAATGGGAGGGAATGTCTATGAACATTGTCACAAGACATATGCACACAATGAAGTTCCATAAATATATCTTTAATAACTCATGATGTTTTCACACTTCCTTTATGTCAAGGAGTACAGTTCGGTGGAAATTTGGGGCAGTTGTACGTATAAGAGACTGTTCACCTTCATGGGGGTACCCTCAACATTTATCTCTGATCGTGACTTGTAGTTTATATAATGATTATGGAGAGGACAATACGAGGCTTTAGGGACTTAGTTATTGATTATTACACCTTTCACTCCCAGTCCGAAGGGAAGACCGAGTACACTATCCAGGTGGTGGAGGACGTACTGAGGGATTTTGTGTTGTACGTTGGCCAGAGTTGGGTTGATCACCTACCCATGATGGAGTTTGCATAAAACAACACATAAAACTCTACCATCATCATGAAACATTTTGAAACTCTATACAGGAGGCCCTTCATATCACCCATGTGCTGGATAGAGAACATAAAGTCATCTTAAATGGGACCAAAAATGGTGCAGGCGATGATGAAAATATCTTGGTCATATGTGAGTTGATGATGAAAAACCATTGAATACCAAAATATTATTCATATCTCTATAATAGGTCTTTGGATTTTGAGTAGGGAGAGAAAATTTTCTTAAGATTCTACCCATGATGGGGATTGTAGAGGTTCAGTAGAGGAGGAAATCTATATCAGAGGTTCAACAGGCCATTCGAGAACATGCAGAGTGTTATAGAGGTTTCATACCACCTATCCCTACCCCCATGATTCATCTAGAATTGGGGATGACCTCGTTGATTTATGGTTCAAACATTCCAATCAGTTTCTAATGGGTTTGTTTGTAGAACCGGAAACATCCAATGATTCTATATCCATGTGGACCTACTTTCCAAATGTAGGTGTTCATTAGTTGTAGACCGATGAGGCTTAAGAATTTGCATTGGTTGAGAGGATGGAAGGTCGGACTCATCACACCTTTTTTGGAGGGAATTATTGTCTTCTCCGGGACTCTCTTTGTTGATTTGAGTTATGTTCGTGAATACTTATTAAATTACAAAGTATAGGAATGAGCATTCCTTTAGAACTTTCATTCAATGATTTATATGCAAGAAATTTAGAGAATATTTTTATATGTATTGAAGGTTCTTCATCAATAGAGAATCATCTATATTTGTTAGGGATTCTTAGTCAATGGTATCTTTCAATACATTATATAGAAGTATCTTGGTCATTGTAATGACCATAATGGTTTTTAAGCCACTCAGTGGGGCACTAGAAGTTTATTGTCATTAAGAAGGACATGGATTATTTCTTATTTGGGATCATACTCGCAGATGGGATACCTACGTATCCTTTTTTAGAAAAGTAATCATAACCAACATAGTTTGAGTTGAGAATTATGAGGTTTATGCATGATTGATGGCCCAAGGAAAGATGTCATAATTACTTTTACACTCTAATCTCGCGTGAGTCATGCTCTGTGTGAGAAACAAGAGTTATTGGTAAAAATTGTCAATTGTGCCATAAAAGATGCAATTATTAGAAATAATGTGGGGATTAGGTTTGTGTGAAAGCCCAGATATATGATGATTAGGTTTGGGATTTACATCTAGGAAGAAACCCAGTAACAAGGTCCATAAAGGTATATGTGCTTTATGGAAATTTGGATACTTAACATAGGACTTAATCCTAATAAGGATTCCCAAATTAGAGGGGTCTTATGATTGGGTTTTATTCTTGATAAGGAGGCCCAGATCAAAAGAAATTAAGACTGGTTAAGTGAAATAATGACTAGGGCGTATTCCTAAGAAGGAGGCCCGTGTTGAAGAGACTTGAGAACTGGGGCTTATTCCTAAGAAGGAAGCCCAAGTTAAGAGGAATTATTAATTTGAGAACTTGGGGCTTACTCCTAAAGAGGATGCCCAGATTTGGGAAATTTGGATTGGGGCTTACCCTTGAAAAGAAAACCCAGGTTAAGGGACTTGGGGCTTATTCCTAAGGAGGATTCCCATATAAAGAGAACATGGACTGGGGATTACTCCTGAAAAGGAGGAACATGTTATAGATCATCCCATCTTAAAGGATTAGGTTGAATGAATAAAATATCTAACCTTAGTGACATAAAGATATGTAAATCACTAGGTTTTGATAGATATTCCACAGAATTACTTTCATGTAAGGAACCCAACTAAGAAATCATGCCATGAAAGGATTTGGAGAGAGTTCTGAAGGCTTAATCTTGAAGAGGAGAGGTGGATTGGAATAAAAGTGGTGAAATATGCAAGAGGGGCACCCAAAAAAGAAGGGGCACGCAAGTCCTATATGGGCGTGAAAGTCCAGGCCATGCAAGTATACTTGTGCGGAAAATGGGTACTTGCGTGAAGGTCAACCCATAGGGTAATACTTGGGTGAGTCTTGGACCAAGCCCATAGTATTATCCCTAAGGGATTTCAGAAGAGGGGTGCGTAAGTTTAGATGAAGGAGTAAGGCGGCGCACAAGTGTTTTTATTTTTCCTTAAGGGTTAAACACCTAGGCGCACATGTGTTGGTGAATTTTAACACTTAGGACTTGTTACCCCTCTTTAGAGCTTCCATTCTAGGTAAGAAATTACCTTAGAAGTGTTTGGATTCTTTGAGAAGAGGCTAGGGCATCAGGAGCTCAAATATGAGTTTCTAGAATTTTCTGTCCGGAAATGTGGGGCCCACAAGGGGTATTTATAGGCTACTGAAGACCCCGAGAGAGAATAAAAGAGGGCGCGCAAGTCACCTGCATGACCACTAGGTGGTGTGCATGTATACTTGCATGACTATGATGGATCTTGCATGACCCAAGTGGGAAAGAATCCTTGTTCATGCCTTTGTCAATTTTTTATATTTTCTTCTAAAGAGGAATCACTTTATTCTAAGGGATTCCTCCCATTCAGTCGTTTAGACTCTGTGACGAAAAGGAGTGTCAGCAAAAGTCCCCCCCTCAGAGTTGGATCTAAAAGAAAGAGGACGTGACTCTGAGGTGAAGAATAAAACCAAGGAAATCCAGCGCACAGTTGTTGAGCGCACAAATGGCATCACGCAGGTGTGAGTCTCATAGGCATCGACGCGTAGGGGTGTGGCCTGGCCTATATATATGAGGCCATTCCTCATGCAAAGCCCCAAATTTGAATGCTTCTGGGCTCTCATCATGCAAGTTTCCTTCACCACACAAGTTACTCTATTTTTTGCTGTTTCATTGCTGTCACTTTATTGTAGAGGTATTTGGACTTGCACGGTGATACCTGTGCACCAAGACTTGCACAGGACACCCATACTTGTGTTCCAAAATTATTCTTGAGTGCCTTAATGCCTTAGCCATTTTTTTGAATTTCTACTCAAATTTTATGAAAAATCAACCCCTTATAGAGTTAATTTATTCAATTTTTGTACAGATTCAATGGCACCCAAGAGAATCAGAATGGCTGATGAACTGTCTCGCAAGCAGATAGATGACATAATGAGCATCATTGGCCATGATAATTATACCGTCTGCGACAGTACTCTCCCAGATTTGGCCAAGTATATGGAGAAGTATCATCTTGACTTCCCACAAAGCATTTATCTGCCTTTTTATGGCTATGGTCATCTGCAAGGAGTCAACATTCTAGTGCCAAAGAACTATACACTCCAGATGCAACTGAACTATTACTCCTCTATTTTGATTATGCTATGCATTAAGAGCAAAAACAATGGTGTGAACTTTCAAATTTTTCCTCCATTTCATTTCCTTACAGATATGAAAATGGAAAACCCATAGGATAAAATGTTTTCTGCTGCTGGTTGGTGGAGGGAATATCATCATAGAATTGGAACAATATCTGAAAAGAGTACTCTCTCCAAATGGATCTTTACTTTCAATGATCAATTCTCAAATCCATGTTTTCATCTTCCAAGTCACTTGGATAAAAACATAGTCACTGTTTGATCAGAAGAAAATTTTCTCAAACTGCACCCAAGATCACTCTTTTACAATTGTTCCAAGAAGAGCTGGTATCACTGAATGTCTTGTTGTATCCAGTTGCATGAATGAACTCCAGGTGGCTTCTAATGAATCACAGGATGTCGTAAATCAAATGAAGAGTTATGTTGACAGCCTCTTGTAATTTCTGATAAAGAGAAGAGACTCTTGTCTGTGGATGTCCTTCTAATCTCTTGTGAATCAAATGAAAAAAATTTTAATCTTCAATCATTTATTCATGATTTATTTTGTTACCTAATTTAAATTTTACCTAATCTAATGGTCCAAGTAAGAATAGTTTTATTTTTACTAGGACTATTATGAATAACCTTAAAAACAATGGGGTTATTATGAATAACCCTATAAATTTTGAATCTTTTAATTGCTCAATATTACATAAATCATACAAAATGAATGTTTAGTGAGCTGGGACTTGAATTTTATTCAGAGTTCCCTTGTCTTTTGTGGGCAGTTTGAAGTCATGCATGTCCGAAATAAAAATACTAATGTTTAAAGTCAAAATAGCTTTTACCATATGGATAAAAATTGACTCATTTCCTTGAAAAGTTATCTAGAAACAGATTACCACACTCAAGTATAAAGGAAAATATGTAAATTTTGACTTATGAAATTTTGAATCTGAAGAATTATATGAAAAAGGGGCTAAAATGGAATTAGAATAAGTAGTTCCCAAGAATGAAGTTAACATTATTTAACAAACCCATTAGGGGGTTGAATTATGAAGGGCCACCTAAGGGCATTGGCTGTATAGTCAAATAATAACATCTTTTGGCTGGCAGGTCTGTTATGTAGACTACTTATGCAAGGATATCTAAGGGCACGTGCTGAATATTCAGGAAAAAGAAATCTTATAAATTTACTTTTTTAGTGCTAAAAATACAATGAATGTTTATGGAGATTCTAATTTTCCAAAGCATAGAGTTTGCTGTATGGAAAAAGGTACTTGAATATGGAGAAGATATTTCAAAAATAGAATTGTCTAAGAACTAGATAAATGTCACTTCTATGAAGGTCTGACCCAAACATAGCGAAGGAAAATATTAACCATATACTTGAATACTTTCAGATCATGAAAAGGAATATGGGACAAATATGTTAAGGATGGCTATTTTTGCGTATCCCTACATATTGTCGTTAAGAAAAATAAGGAAAAAGGGGTTTTCCACCCAAGAATGAAGTTACCACAATTTGACAAACCCGTTAAGGGGTTGAATTATGCAGGTCCGCCTAAGGGAATTGGATGCATATTCAAATAATAATATCTTTTGGCTGACAAGTCCGTTATGTAGACTATTTATGCAAGGCCGCCTAAGGCACATACAACATAGTCAGGCAAAAGAACTCTCGAGAATAAAACATTTTGTGTCCTGAAGTCAAGAAAAGGGTTATAAATATATGAAAATATTTTTTTTGGATTATGACACATAAAAAATGGGTATTGTCTAATGTATGTAAATATACACAGACCAATACTAACAATAATCATGTTGTGGCTAGGTCCTGAATTGATATGATGGAATTCACTACGTATCCCATAAGTATGGGAATCAAGACATACACAGTTCTTGAAATACAGTTTAATGTCATGTGTGATAGGAGTATAGGAGATCTTAGTTTAGGGTCATAGAACTCAGACCATGATAAGGAATACACATTGTGTGTTTTATAAACCTTATGTAAATGAAGGCCAGGGTTTTCACATCACATTTATATTTTTACTGGGGACTTTTCAGCCATGGGACTGAAAGTGGAATTTGGGGTTAGGCCCAAAAGACTTGGGGCTGTATTTGAGGGACACTCGAATGTTCCTACGTATCCCATAAGGATGGGAATCAAGCCCACATAGTTCTAAAAATATCCTCTGTACAGATTTGGTTTGTACATGTGAAGGGTGAAAGGGGACTTTAGTGCAATGATGGTTTGACCCAAGATAAAAGGTTTGGGAATTTCCATGTATGCACATAGTCTTTGGAATATAACATGATTGGAAATCAATGAAAATAATGATTTCCACTCAGGTGAGGGTATCAAAGAATGTCATAGTTTATTGTCATACAAGACAAAAGTGTTGTACAATTTAACGTCATATATCTAGGAGAAAGGTGAACCAATGTGAAGATATTGGTTTTTGGATTGAATCTAAATAGGTTGCCTACATACCCATCCTAGAAGGAAAGGATCAAAGTCTTGATGGTTTAATTAATGAATGAATTAGTGATCAAGTTGTTTTTGAGGACAACGACCTAAAAATGGTGTTGGGACTTACACATGGTTAGTATCCCAGGGAAGGTTTTATGGTTGAATTTTACTCTAAGCTCACGTGATTTATAATTGGTGTAAGAAACAAAAGGTAGAAAAAAACTTAATCATGCATAGTTTAATGTCATGTAGGACATATGAATGGATTATGTAGTTTCAAGTCTTATAGTAAAAAATATTGGTGCTGCAGAGTTTAGTGTCATGTAGCAGGGATAAAATACAGTTTAACATCATGTTGTACAATATGATTGTTGTACAGTTTAATATCATGTAGCTAAGACGATGGGGACAATACAATTTAACGTCATGTTGGACGAAAAAGGGAGAACTGTTTAGTTTTAATGTCATGTAGTAAGGACAAAAGAGGACAAAATTTAATGTCATGTTGGACGAAAAGGGATGATACAGTTTAACGTCATGTTGGAAAATAAGGGTGCAAATAATTTAATGTCATATTCATAGACCGCTGGTTATGCATTTTGTGTTTATACAAAATACTTCTTCAGAAATCTGGCATTGGTTGGAGTCGTGATGAGTTCTCCATCCCTTGAGATTAAAGAATATGCTCCATCGGAGTAGACCTTATGTGTTGAGTAAGGTCCTTCCCATTTTGGTTCAAGCATGGGAGGTTTATTTCCTGGTGTCATTGGTGTTCTGATAACCAATACCAATTCTACCTGAATGAATGAACGAAGATGAACTTTTTCTTGAAATCTCATGCTATTCGATTCTGATAGACTTCCAAGTGATACAGGGTGCACAATATTTTCTCATCTAATAATTCCAATTCATCCAATCACTTTTGAGATTGTTCATCTATAGATGACTGATCACAAATGGCTACTCTGAGTGAAGGTAATTGAACCTCAATGAGCAAGACTACTTCTGTTCCATATACCAATGAATATGGATTTGACTGCGTTGTAGTGCGGGTGGTGGTCTGATAAGCTCATATATCTTGAAAGAGTTTTTCAGGCTAGGATTTATTATCTTTATCCATCATCTTTTGTAGTATCATTGAAAGAGTCTTGTTGAGGGCTTCTATTTGG
Source organism: Viscum album (assembly GCA_963277665.1). NCBI lineage: Eukaryota > Viridiplantae > Streptophyta > Magnoliopsida > Santalales > Viscaceae > Viscum > Viscum album. Next base: position 1,681,778,111 of record OY728133.1, read on the forward strand.
CCATTGGCCAGTGCATGATACCGAGATGAATGATTGGATTTGATGTTGTATTCTTGATACAACTTCTTCACCTCATATGAACAGAAGTTGGTACCATTGTCCGTCAATATGGTATGAGGGACACCAAATCTAGTAATGATGTCAGACTTGATGAATCTAACTATTCTTTTAGAACTAACTTCTTTAAGAGGTATTTCCTCTGACCATTTGGAAAAGAATTCACTAGCAGTATGAATATACTTAAACTACTTGGCTGTAGGTGAAGGGTAAGGCCCCACCACATCCTTTCCAAACATCGAAAATGGCCAAGAGTATTTAGCTATATAAAGCAACTCTGTGGGCTGATTAATGAAGTTGGAATGTACATGGCATGAATGAAACTTCTTCGTGAAATCTAAAAAATCTTGTATCATTGAAGGCCAAATGTATTCAACCCTTCAAATTTTATCAGATAGTTTATGTTCAGACTGGTGGGCATGACAGACTCTTCCATGTACTTCATTCATGACATCCATTGTCTCTTCACCATCACTGAATCTGAAGAGAACTCCATCAAAACCACTCTTGTAGAGAATTTTCTCTAGGTTATCTAGGCCATCATAAAGAGTAATATTGACCACATGTCACCAGATTTGTTCTTTCCTGGATCTATCAGGTGGAAGTGTTCCATTTTGAAGGTATTTCCTTATAGGTATCATCCATCCTAATGTATGATCATATGGTTCAAGAATGGGACTAATTTCATTGATTTCCTCTGTTTTGGTTCGATCATAAGCTGAAATGGTATGACGGTGGGAAATACTGATGGTTTTCTCATCCCAATTTGGATCTGCTGGAGTTGTGGGTATGTTAGCCAATGCATCATCTTATGTATTTTGTGATCGCGAGACATAAGAAAAAGTCGGTTCCATAGGAAATTCTTCCATTAACTCTCTGACGTAATAATACAAAGGGAATAACTCTTCATTTCTTATTTCCTAATCCCCATTGACTTGTTTGATTACCAGGCCTAAATCACCTTTCACCTTTAAGTGATTCACTTGTTCCTGAAGTGCCAACTCCAAGCCTGCGATGAGAGCTTGTTATTTTGCTTCATTGTTGGTACCACTTCCCACAATAAGAAGGAATAGGGTAACACTGCCTTTTTTGGGGGAATGAGAACAATTCCTAACCCAACATTTTTGAATTTAGGATATTCCATTTTCTTCCCTAGTGGACTTCTGGATGCACCATCAAAGTACATTTCCCATTTTTGAGAACAATTTTGAATAGAGAAGACTTCCTAATCAAGGAGTTCAATATCTGAAGATGTATCTTGTACTAAAAGATGTTCAGCAAGGAAATCAGCTAGGGCTTGGCTCCTATTTCCTTTTGAGTCACATATTGGATGTCAAATTACTGCAATATAACTACCCACCTTGACAAACATCCTGTAAGCATTAGATGACTAAGGATGAATTTGAGAGGGTTATTGCGAGATAAGAAATGGACCTCATGATGTTGCATGTAGTGTCTCAAATTTTAATCTACAAAGATTAAAGCTAGGTAGCACGTCTCAATACTTGAATATCGTGTTTCTGCTTCAAGCATAGCCTCACTGAGATAGTAGAGGCTGTTTTCATTCCCAGCATCATTCTTCTGAGCAATAAAGGAACCCAGTGATCACTCCAATGCTGTCACATAAAGGATAAGTGGTCGTCCTTCAGCATTTGGAATTAGTACCGGTGGACTAAAGAGGTACTTATTTAGAATATCGAATGCTTCTTGACATTCTTTAGTCCACTAGTATGTGACTCCCTTCTTCATCAATTTGGTGAAGTGTAAACTTTTTCCTGCCAAATTGGAGATGAAATGCCGAATATAGGTTATGTGTCCTTGATGTCCTCTCAATTTATTCAAATTTTTAGCAGGTGACATACCAAGGATTGACTTGGTCTTCTCAGGATCAACTTCGATACCACGATGGCGTACAACAATGCCGAGAAATTTTCCTGAGGTTACCCCAAAGCACATTTTAAGGGGTTCATCTTCAAATTAGACTGTCAAATCTTGTCGAATATGATTTCCAAATTGGCCAAGTGATTAGAACATTGTTGGGATTTAACCACCAAATCGTCAACATACCATTCAATAAACTTCCCTAAAAAGGGTTTGAAGATACGGTGCATGACACGCTGATATGTTGTGCCAGCATTCTTTAGGCCAAAGGGCATTACCCGATAACAAAACACACCCTGAGGGGCTCTGAAATCTATATATTCTTTATCTTATGGAGCCATTCAGATTTGATTATATCTGGAATATCCATCCAGTAAGGAAAGTGCTTCATATCCAGTTTTTCCATCAATCAAGAGTTCTATAATCAGAACTGGAAAATCATCCATAGGACATTGCAGATTAAGATCTCTAAAATCGATGCAAACTCTAATTTGTCTATTCTTCTTTTTCACAGTGAAAAAATTAGCCAACCAATTTGGATATTGAACTTCTTTGACAAAGTTATCTTTGATAAGCTTATCCACATCAGCATCAATTTTGGAAGCATAAGTTGGGTGCGTTCTTCTCACGGCTTATTTAAATCATCGATGTTCTTCTTGCAAACCCAAATGATGAGTAGAAACATCAGGATCAAGCCCGGGCATCTCTGTATAGTTCCAAGAAAATATGTCTCGATCTTTCTTTAAAAATTAAATATATATCTCTTTCTCTTCAAGATTCATGGTCGCACTAATTAAAGTGGGGCGTGGATCTTCTTTGGTACCCAGATTTATATTTCTAAGTTCATTCACGGTGGTAGAGATACCCTCTTCAAATGATGGAGGAGAATCTCTTAGATCTTTCTCTTCATCTTCAACATGTGTTATTTCTTCTGTTTCTACTTGCATAGTAGATGATGAAGTATAATTTGCATGATCAGAAGAGATGTTAAAATTTGAACATCTTGAAGAAGAATCTTCCATTTCTGACATGATTTATGATGAAGGGTATTCCCTGGGTAATAAAGAGGAGATGATGGATTGAGAATCGAAATCATCATTCACCTTTGATGTTACTATAACTTATTCTGGCCTAGTTGGCGAAGTATAAAATTGCTGGATTTTAGCAGATGAAATGAAGACATCTCTATTTGGGCTTTCATCATTGCTTGGTGGATCACTAATTTCTCCCATGCTGTCTGGCCCGATAGCCGTAATTGACATTATGGAATTTTCCATAAGAGTATTTTGATTTGGGTCTATCTTGTTAATTTGACTGATAGGAAACACATAATCTGTACTCACATGTGTGAATGGATTTACTGGAATCTTTTCCAAACCAAATGGAGCATTAACCTTGATAACCTCTTTTGTTGTGGATTTCTCATCTCTCTTCATGTGATAGAATTCCACCTCAATGTATTGTGATTCACATGTCTTTAATGGGGATTTATCAGCATTAAATGTCCCAATTTGACCATTGAAACAATATTTAATACATTGATGGTATGACGAAGGGATAGCCACATATTGATGCAACCAGGGTCTTCCAAGAAAAATATTGAAAGCTGTATCATGATCACCAACCATGAAATATGAATTGGATACATTGTCACCAAACTAAGTTCTGAGTGCAATATCACCCATCGGTTCTAGTTCATTTTTATCATACCCTTACAACATCAAAGTAGAATGAGATAAATTAGATTCGGTGAGTCCCAATCGATGAATTGTACGAATGAGGATGAGGTTGACTCCTGAACCATTATCAATAAAAGCTCTTCGGATGTCTTCACCATTAACCTTCCAAGACAAATACAACGGTTTAATATGCCCATGCATGACATCATCATCATCTTCATCTGTGATAGATATCACTGCATGGAATTCTGCCGGATTATTCTCTACGTGGTAGACTTCAGCAGCAACAATTTCAGTTTCAAACTCCTGAGGACCTGACAAAGCATCGATGAGTGCCTCTTGAAGATCCTATGATAAGTTAAAGGAATCTAGAATTAATAACATGGCTGGTACTTGGGCCAGGTGTTTCAATATATCATACTTTTGATCCAAAGGTCTGCATTTACTAATAGGAACATGTGGTTTAGTAGGTTCCTTGGAAGTTGATGCTTTGGAAGTAGATGCATCTTGTATCATGATAAGAATTGGAAATACTCCTGGCTTTAGAAGATTGGACTGATTATATCCATTTAATTTTTGAGAGGACGAAGGTGGAACCTCCAACCAATCCTTCGGAATAACTGTTCCATGACTGAATCAGCTATAGGTGGAAGAACATTCTTGTTCTTGTTGAGCTGTTTGAAGGGACCTTCCACGAGTTTCGGCTGCATACACTGTTCTAGACAGGTTAGAATTGGAATAGTGGCTTCTAGGATATCCACGTCTTCCTCTATATCCCAAACCCCTGGAACTCCCTCTAATTCCTCTATTTGGTACAGGGAATTCAGGCTCATCGAAATCAAAACTGCGACTGGCATAAGGATCTATTAAGTGAATCATATTAACAGAATTGAAGATCAACTCTTCATCTGATGAAGACTCTGCCTGAATAGCCAATTTAGGCTGTGCCGTTTGGTGGGGCATTGCCTGTGGCTTCGTGGTAGATGACATATAATCATCCAGAGTCAAAGACAACTTGGTCTTTGACACATACTCATATTCTTCTGATTCTTCTTCTTTCCCTGAATTATGATGCCCTTCTGAGGATTTTTTATTTGATGGAGGTTTCAATACAACATTTACAATAGAAGACACAATTGGTTTCTTCAATTGTGTTCGCAAAATATCATGAGTTTGGATGATCATTTTTCTGACCATCTGATCATCATATTTCTCTACATTTTTTGTCTTCTTGCCACACACCTCCTTCCTCTGGATCTGTAGCAGTAATACATTCTACCTGAGCTGAAGAACCCTTCAATTTGACTTGTCCCGTGTCGATCATTTTTTGCAGGAGGTCTTCGAACACAAAACACTCTTGAATGGGATGCCCCAACATCTGATGAAATGGGAATTAGTTGGGATGGTCTTCATATCTTTACTTGTTTTGCCTTTTGGGCCCCGGTACCTGAACCAAATTATTCTCCAAAGCATAAATAAAGTAACCAGGAACTTGTTCATTTCTAAAAGAGTAAACATTGCTATTTATCTCATCTAACCATTTCCTTCTTTTATCTCTTTGATTTTCTTAACGAAATGGCCTCTTTTGCTAATGCCCAAGAGGTGGAGCCCTTTGGGAAGATGAAGGTTTTGATGTAGAAGCAGGTACATGTGCTTGTTTAAGCATAAATGTGGTATTCTCTACTCTACCCATTCTCTTCCCTAAAGATGATGGAATTACATGAGTTTTATCCTTAGTTTTCATAAGAGAATCTTTAATCTGCTGAGTGATTGAAGTATGGTCTCGAAACCCTGTTGTGTATTTCACAGGGATCAATGGCGTGCGTAACTCATCACGCAAATTTTCCACACAGATTGGCTACAATTCCTCTTGGAGGAGTGCTAAGCTTAGGGAATATATTAATCCCTTCTAGTGAGCAATGAAATCTGAAACCATTTCATCCTCCCTTTGCTTACAATTTTTAAGATCAAAAACTGTTGTCTTTGGAAACGTTGAGATGAACTGAAGAAGAAATCATTGACAGAGATCTTCCCATTCGGTAATTGACTGGGATTGCAAGATTGTGTACCAAACAAAAGCAGGTCCTTGTGATTACTGTACAAAACCCCTGAGCTTAACTGATTATTGTTGCTGAGTGGTTCCCATAATGGGATCACATCATGAAAAAAATGGGTTAAGTGTTTCTCTAGGTCTCCCGAACCACTAAAGATTGGGAATATGGTACTTGTAAAATTTGATGGTGGAGAAATTGCATCAACCCATTCAGGGTAAGCTCTCTTTTCTGGTTGAATTTGAGCACGATTTCCCTCCATAGCTTCCAATAGAGCTGTCATTGACTCAATAGTAGTTATTAACTTTTTAGAAACATCCAGTTGATCTTGGATGTTATCAAGTGCACTGACTGAAGCTTGGATAGATATGGCGGCTGGTAATACAACTAATGGTAGCACCACTGGTTGTTGTTGCACCAGACCTGTAGGATTGGACCTGTGAGGGTGTACTAGTAGAGGAGGATACTATTGATCTATCTCAGTAACTACAACAAATTTCCTTGGCTGACTAGCTCTAGAACTCTTAAGAGGAAGACTACCTAGAAGTTGATCAATATTCATCCTCCTTAATTCCTTCATTTCTTCTTCATATTGTGCAAACCTTTTCTCTAGTGAGAGCGACTATCCTTCTCCAGAGGAAGGGTGGGAAGTAACCTAATTCATTCTTTTCCCTTTTTTGAATGCCTTTCGGAGATGGGGAAGTGGGTTACTTGAAGGAACACCCAGATTTTGGATAAGCCTTTAATTTGGTGTACATACACATTCTTCATTTATGTCTGTGTGTACAACTTCTTGAGCAGGATTCTCTTCATCTAATCCCTCTGAGTGAGCCTCATCTGGTGGATCAACAACAACAACATTGATGACATTAATTGATGCACAATGCATTGTATCCCTTCTATCAGAACTTCTACGATATTGTCTTCTTCCATGTCCTTGACGAGACATTTCCTTCTGTTGATTCGATATCTCAGGAACTTCTTAGAGAACCGTAATTTGGAGATAATCTACTTATAATTTGGCTCTTCATCCTTCTTGGGTCTTCTTCCCTAATCTAGGGAAGAATGATTTTCTCTGAGGGAGGGATTGGGGATTTGAAAAAGTCCCTATTCCGGTGGAACGGGGTTGTTCATGCTGTTTCAATTCAACTCCTCGAATCCTATTTGTTGATTCTGATGGTTGGGTTAATAGAGTCCCCAGTCTGGCAACCTTCGGTGGTTCTTGACATGCTATGTCTGAGACTTTCTTAAAATATCTCTTGATTTTGTGGACCTTAGTCCAGAAATTTTCTAGATCCATCAACCGACAACCACTTTTATCACCTGAATAAAAAGGCCATTGGATGATTTCTAACACTTCTGTCACTTGATGATGTTCTTGCTCCATACGAGAGGCTTGTTCATTATTTTCGTTTTCATGATGTAGGAGTAATTCCACAACTTGTTCTCTATACACCTGACTTTGAGAAGTACTAGTTGAGGCTTGTTCTTGGGCAAGACTTTGATTACAAACAAAGCCAATTTACTATGGCCGGCCATGGGAAATAACATTGCATGAGACCATTTTCAGCGGGCTTTGCTGAATAGAGAGTACAGTGAAATGTAGTGCTCCACGAACACCCCATCCTCTGATATGAATACCAGATGGGGCATTGGCAATTAACTGGTGAAATATTCTTAGTGCGCCAAGGCAAGAACACTGAAGGGCTCTCTGCTGCTTTTCAGCCTTCGGATATCGAGAAACTGAGAGAGATGCCAAGTCAATTTGGCATTGTAACCCTTCTATTATCTTGATATGATTTTCATATTCATCATAAGATAATATTTTCTTTTTCAACTCACAAAGAGTTTTCCATATGTTTAGACAAATATCATGAATCCCATCTTCCATCAACATCTCTGGAATGTCATACTGAGGATTAGACAAAGGCCAAAACATGACTAGCACTTCACCTTTGGCTAGTTGTTTTCTCATATTCAGCATTTCCTCTTTATCATTCAATGAAGATTATTCTAGCTGTTTAGACCAGAGATGATGCTTCCTTGTTTCTTCATCGGATTCAACAAGATTGGCATATAATTCATTGATCAAACTAGAAGATGAATGACTGAGGGGTGGTTTAGAGAATGACTTACACCCTAGGCTATCTTCTGATTGAGAAAGTATTTCACTTTCTGATGGTAAAGCATCAGACATGACTGGTTTCACATTTTCAAGTGCCTCAAGATAAGAGGGCTTTCCCGTCACTGCATTGTCCTCTGAATAATTTTCCAGGCAATGTGAATTACTACTATGGAGAATACTTTCGCAGCTAAATTCATCATAATGGGGAGGACCACCATAGTGGGTTACAACAAAAGATGAGACCTATTGCTCCTTGACCTTCTATCCACACGGAGGGTTATTACGGATCTTATCTAAAGGTGAAACTTCTAGATCGATCGAACTGTCATGAAGCAAGACTTCATGAGGAAGTGTCTGATGAAGACCTTCAGAATTAATGTTCCCACTATTGGGAAATGAGAGAGAAGAATCTTGAGTTCTAATAGATAATTTTATAAGTGCATCAAGAACTCTAGCATCGAGCAAGGCCTGATTACAGATTGGACCTTGATTTCTTGACTGTGCTGGGTGGGTCTTCTTCTTAGACTCCTTCTTACTCACTCTGGATGGTGTATGTTCCTGCTCAGGAGAAATTATCAGTTTAGGCTGATTATCTTCACTCAAACGAGGTGTATGTTCCTGACTTGGTTGTATGTATGATATGGGGGAGTATGCCCTGCCACCCTCTTGGACTGGAACATAGGTGTGTGTCTATTCCAGAGTGATATGTTGATGTGTCACTCCACTGGTAGGGAAAAATTTATGTGTCTTTCCCTGAGATGCTGCTAAAGATGTTATAATATCATGACGGGCATCCATGATATGAGCAGGGATTTGCTTCTGCTCTTTCACCATTGACAGAATCGCTTGGTGACTTCAGCTGCCGGAATGGAGATATATGTCTATTCTATGCTTGGAGTAGGTGTATGTACCTTCTCCTATCCTCCATTTCCTATTAGTGAATCCTAACAGTACTCATGTGTGGGGGCAGAGAGTTGAGTCTGCCTCTTATTTGTTACCGGAGCTTTCCGACTGACTTCTCCGAGTGCTACCAAACGAGACTATTGGTAGACTTGATCAACACTAGGAGGTGTATGTTCCTTTTGATTTCACTCCGCCGAATGTGGTTGACGATCTTCCTTCAACACTGACAGAGGAGGCTGTTGGCAGGATTGATGAGTGTAAGTTGGTGTATGTGCCTGTTTACCAGTTGTCAACATATTGGGCAGGCGGGCTTCATCGTATGTAGTCAAATGAGCCTGCTGGCTAGCTGATGATTTATAAAAATTTGTATGTTCCTGTCTATTGTACTCCACCAGAATTGCCTAGCGGGATTTGTCATGATGTTTCCATATGAGTCTGCTAGACTGTAACACCCCAAGATTTCATAGTGCATTACTTCTTCAAAATAAATCGATAACTTTCACTCCACGCAACACCGAGTTCCAGTGCACCATGACTTATCAAACAAGCCATTCAAAAGAAGTTATGAATAGTATTAACTGAATTTTAAACTTTATATAATCCTTATAATTTTAGAATCCATATTAGGAGTTTCATAGACATAATGTAAGAACAAATTCATTTTTTTCACATAAAAGAAGTATTTTTCAAAAATACACTTTCACCAACTTTAAAAAGTGAACCCTTTTTAAATAAAATATTTTAATCTTTCATATATTCAGTTTGACTAAATAAATTAATAGGTACATCAAAACTTTACAATATAACACCACAAGCTTCCACGGTACGTTTCCCTTAGAATAATTCAATAGCGTATGTTGTATGCAACCTCGAGTCCTAACACACCACAACTAATTAAACTAGCCGTTATTAATAGTAATACCTACTTTTTAAAATTTTATAAATCTTACCTTTTAAAATAGACTTCATTTTTGGATTCGGAGTATCGAATTTAGCCTAAGGTGAAATTTTGGTGTTTTTCGGATAACTTTTATATTTTGACGAATAGGGAAAATTACTAAATTTTAATTAAAAACAACTTTTTTAACCAAATAATTAATAGTGATAAATTATTAAATTGAGTGGTTTTGAAGTATATTTAGAATATATATTATTACCATTTAATACAATGTTAATCATTGGACATAATTTCACAATTAAATTGGACATAAACAAGTGTCAATATTTTGACAGTTATTATATCTTAAAAACACGCTATTTATTTTGACAGCAGAAATTAATTTTAAATTAATTTCTTCCAATTATGTGTTTTGAATTTGAAAAAATGGATTCCATATTTGGAATCAGTATGTTCAAATTATGTAAATAGGTAACTTTTATTTTTATACATTTTGAATAATTACTTCGGTAAATATTTTATTCACCATGGTTAAAGGGTAAATCCTGTAAATAAGGGTAACAAAATAATATTATAATAATATTAATTTACAATAAAATGTGTCCTAACCCTATAGGTTGATACATGTACGACCATGGGCATCTTTGGGTCGATTTTGGGACCCCTTTGACCCAATTATAAATGATAATGACACTTTAGATTAATTAATTTAAGGAAAAGGGAAAAATGACATAAGCTTATATCTTTTAGAAGAACAATTATTACATATGGTTATTTATGTTGTATTTTCGATTATAAATATTAATTAGAAAGATAAAACAATTTCCTAAATTATAGTATTTATTTTATAATTTTTAGACATCAAATAATTTAAATTATTAATGACACAATATTGATGAAATGTTTACCTCATTAATGAATCATTTAAATAAATAAGATTATAATGATTAAAATATTATCTAAAACCTGTCCAATTCCTATTGGTTGATTATATTTAAAAAATTAGTCATCTTATATTCGACTATAATGATTTTTGGACCATTAGAAACCAAATATCATTATATTATAAAATAATGTTTTCACACATTCCTAAAGAGCCCCTCCTCCCCCTTATAAAAAGAGACCGCTTCTAACCCATTTATCACACCTTCAAAGCCTTTTTGTTCGGCCAAACCCTACACAAATACACTATCAACTTTCCTCACTTCAACATAGAGGCATTAGTTTTATCCTAAAGCCATCTTAAAGATCCCTTTTGATCAAATCAAAAGGAATAACCCAAAGAAGAGGTAATGTTTTCACCACCCACTTTAAAGTTCTTTTCTTCTTCAACTTCTTCTTTCCTTATTATTTTCATTATAAAATAATAACTCCAGTATCTTCTATATATTGTGATGTTATTATAGTTATGGAATAAAGAAATTCATTATTCTATCCATTCCTTGAAAGACATGTCACCATACGTGCGTACGTACGGCCTACCGTCTCCATGTCGTGGTGTAATTGTTATTCAATACACTATTATTTGGATGGGTATAATAATGATGTGTAATTCATGTAAATGATAAATATAACATGATAATTATTCTGTCTATATGATATAATATCTAATTATATATTATTTCAATATCAAAAGAATGATATTTTCGCTCGTGCGTACGTATGGATTACCGTCTCCAAGACGCGATGAGATTCATTTCCAAGTTCACCATTCATCGACGATTATAAAAAAATATATATTACTAATAAGTATGTAATATATGACATAATAATTATATTGGAGATATATATATTTATATATATAAGTATTTATGTACTTACATATATCTTATTCACTTACTTCCGTTCAATACTATATGAAAACAGAAATAGCATTTATGCGTATGTACGGACTACCGTCTCCATAAACAGTGTTTTCCATTTCATATATATGTCTATTATTCATATTTATATAATAAATTTATATGATATATTTATCATGTTTTACATTATGGATGTATTTAAATCATTATCTAAGTGATACAATCAAGATTAACAAGTTAAAACACGTACGATAAAAAAACAATTATTACCCGAAATGTTAATTTAACATAGAAATTATTATTAAATGGGTAGTATAAAGTCATAAAGGAATCATGTATGATATCATAAATATTAATATGGTTCTGCTATAATTTAATAACATACTACGATCTTCGTACATGAGGTTAAACGTACCCTCGACTAAAGGAAAGTGTAAGGTAAGGGATTTTCATCTCACTCCTTATTCCCATGCGATTCATGCCATATTGCCACTATTACCTTTTTGTGTGGTGTATGTACTTCCCATAATTGTATTCTTTTTGTAATAAAATTTAATTTATGTGTATTTAAATATTCATTGTGTGATTCCTCTTTCATGGGTTGTATGTTTCGTAAGTTACCAAATTGGTAAGGGTTTACTTCACAATCTCTTCCTTATCCATGGTTGTTTATACGTATTTATCTACTGGGACCTCGTTATCATCCACATCCATGTTTCTTAAAAATGTATTTCAAAACATTTTTAATATTAAATAGAAAATGGGTTAATGTCATTTACACCCTTATACGTTTTTAAAGGAATCTCTCCATCATTTTCCAAAAAAGGTACTTTTTGACCTTTTTGACAAATTTAAGGTAAGAATGTTTTTTAACTTATACGGTGGGTGAGGCTATTTTCCACCATTATAACTTCGTTGAATCTTCCCTTACAAGATTATAAGAATATTTTCAAAGTGAATGTATAATTTTCTAATTATGTGACTTTTAAAATTATTTCAGAAAAAAGAGATATTTCTCTAAAATAGTTTTGATTTCATCTATGTCAACATCCTTTGATGGATTTTAAGCTTATTTGAAGTTGATTTATTATGATACAAAACATCCATATTTTATTGAAGGTTTTGTGATATGTTTGACTGTGGATGAGTTATTCTTATGTCACTCATGGTTTATGTTTAAAGTATTTACATTTCATAAGTTATTTTTAATCCGAATGTTTATGTTATATTTCAACCTTTTCTTCAGATGAATGTGTTGGACAAGTATGTTCCGGGTTGGGGACCGGTAAAAGTAAGCCCTCCGGGTTGGGGACTGGTAAAAGTAAGCCCTCCGGTTTGTTCTCCAGTTATTAGAGGTACCCCGGTTTGGTCTCCGGTTATTAGAGGAACTCTGGGTTGGTGTCCGGTTATTAGAGGCACTCCGGGTTGGGTTCCAGTTACAATTAGACCCTTGGTCTTGGGACGAGGCATTGACAATGAAATTAAAGTTCAGCATTATGAATTCCCTTAATATTAAAGTGGTTATTGATATTGCATGCGATTATTTGACTAGTAGAATATCCATGTGAGTAAGTAAATGGCATCATTTCATTTAATCATTTCCATATTATGCTGAAATTCAAGTTTAAAAGGATTTTGTTTTAGTTATATATTGCCTTAAATGTTTATATTTTTTTAAATAAAAGTTTACGCTGTATTATTATCCTTACTGAGCATCTGAGCTCACCCCTTTCAATGTTTTATTTTTTCCAGGATGTGAAGAAGTGTATTGTGATTGATATGCAGGGTTAAGCCAAGGGAATAATGGCGTTCTCAAAGCACTATCTATGCTGTATTCTATGATTGAAATTGTAATGTAAAATTAATGTATGTAATCTATTTTCCCGGACTGCTAAACTAATCCTTCCTTCAGGACTTGATTCCTTGTAATCATGCCAATGTATTAAAATAGTGCACCGACTCTGGGTAACTGGGGTCAGGGCGTTACAGTTGGTATCAGAGGAAGTTTAGCAATAACCTTGGAAACTAGATTTAGATAAACTCTGATTAGAGAACATATCCCTAAGATAGACATTGAGGATTAGTATAGAAGAACTTCCTAGAATTGTGGTATTGTAGAGATTTTTTGAGTTTTTCGAGCAATACATCCCTTTCTGGATACGAGTAGGTAGAGGCGGATCTGGCACAGATGTACCTAGGAGTGAAAACTCTGACAAAGAATTTCGAGCTTGACCCGGGGTATCCTGGTACACGACAACAGGCCTTGCTGCACTCTTGGTTATGACACTCTCGAGGGATATGCTTAGGTTAATTCTCATTTTCTTTGCAAACCATTATGAAAGGATTATAAGTATATACTTCCTCAACGAAAACATTTTTATGATTATGGATTATATCCATAAACTGTTCAATTTACGTTAGGTATTTTACATGTTTTGAATTATGAATTCTGATTCATAAATTGACCTAGTGTATGCCATTGTATAGAAATGACACCCAGTAGAAGGAATGAGAACTCCAGCAATACCTATGATCCAATGAGTAAGAAGGATCATATCTTTCATGGTCTTAATCCATACTTAAGAAGGTAAATAGTATCCCACGTACTCTCATCATATGAAGAAATAATGTCGTGTGTTAAGATAAAAAGTAAATAATTCTCTAAGTCCTATAGATTTGAAGGGAAGAAAGAGATGAAAAGGATGGAAGAGAGAAATATAGATAAAGGGAAGAAAGGAAAGAAAGATTTTCCAATATGTGATATTTGTGGAAAGAATCACCTTAGTAAATGCCTGAAGGGAATGAGAGTTTGTTATAAGTGTGGAGAAAAAGGACACAATGTACGTGACTGTAAGGATAAGAAAAAGGTTTCAAATGTGCAATGCTTCATCTGCATGGAGTCAGGGCACTACGCGAATCAATGTCCCAGTCATTAGAGTATACCACAAATGATGCTATTGGATAATAATCATGTTATGATACTACCAAAAATGATGAAGAATGAGTAGTGTTCTTATGTTGTTATTAAAGATTTATAGCATTTCAGTGTTGTATCGATGATGTTCCTATTATATGAATTATGGAAATAAATAAGGATTGTACTGTAGTACTATTTTAGTGAGGATTTGAGATTATATGGTACCATGAAAAGTGACTCAACATCATGTTAAACTCATTTTGGAAAATATATTGTTGAGATAAAGATAAAACATAATATGGTTCTGGTAATGAGGTAGTGATTTTGTAATAAGAGATGGTTGATTCAAATAAATTATATTGGATATTTCTGACTACCTTGAAACTGATTAATGATTTCTATTCCCATCATTGTTAAAGTTTACAACATTTTTGGATAGAAGGAGTATATCCAGTAATATATAAGGAGTAAAGGAGCATGAATGTAATTAATAAGGTTTTGTGGTAATTCAGGATGTGATGCATTTTAAAATAATACATGATAAAAGTGTTCACATGTTATTACATGGGAAAAAGGATCTTCATTGTGTTTACCTCCCTTACAAATTTTGGACTGTGAGCTTGGACAGAGGTATTGTGGATAAGTCTAGTTTGAGATTATTTTGGATTTCCATAAAAAGGACAACCCGGAGGTCGGGCGGCAACTCGTCGCGTCCGGCAAGGCCACGAGACTTGAACCCACAACCGAAGGGCGACAAGGGTGTATCACCAACCACAGACCCACGTGATGTCCTGGATTGAATAATGTAGTTTTTTAATGGTTCTTCTAGAAGAATTATAATTTCATTTTTTTAACCCTATATGAATAGGATATATAGAATATTATTTTTATGTTCTATTTTCTTTTAGAGTGAAATACGAATTTGTGGTAGAACTTAGTTTAAGGATGGGACTCTACTTGTCAAGTATATATTTTTCTTCTTCTCTTATTCAATGATTAAATTAATTATTATACATTAGTGAAGGGATATTCAAACAAAAAATGTGTTATCCTAATACCATATGTTTTGTTGAACCGATGGCATTTTAAATCATCTTATATTGATGAATTTAAGTCCCTCAATTTTACATTTGTTTGTGATTGATGACCTCAATCACTACCAATAAATATTTACATTTTTCCTCTAATTATATGTCTCTAATTGCCACCAATGTTCTTTTAATTGAGATCATGATTTGGTGGTTACCCTTTCATTTCTCTTTTCCTCTTATTAAGACTAAATTTTATTAACACAATTTCTGATGTGGGTTTTCCCACAAAGATATTTTCTAAATTCAAACTTTATTTTTGAAGAAAAATATCAAATTTCGAGGATGCAATTTATTGAAATAGGGAATAATGTAACACCCCAAGATTTCATAGTGCGTTACTTCTTCAAAATAAATCGATAACTTTCACTACAAGCAACACCGAGTTCAAGCGCACCATGACTTATAAAGCAAGCCATTAAAAAGAAGTTATGAATAGTATGAACTGAATTTTGAACATTATATAATCCTTATAATTTTAGAATCCATATTATGAGTTTCTTAGACATAATGTAAGAAGAAATTAATTTTTTTCAGATAAAAGAAGTATTTTTCAAAAATGCACTTTTACCAACTCTAAATAGTGAACCCTTTTTAAATCCAATATTTTAATCTTTTATATATTCAATTTGACTAAATAAATTAATAGGGACATCAAAACTTTACAATATAACACCCCAAGCTTCCACAGTACGTTTCCCTTAGAATAATTCAATAGCGTGTGTTGTACGCAACCTCGAGTCCTAACACACCACAACTAATTAAACTAGCCGTTATGAATAGTAATACCTAATTTTTTAAATTTTATAAATCTTATCTTTCAAAATGGACTTCATTTTTGTATTCGTAGTATCGAATTTAGCCTAAGGTGAAATTTTGGTATTTTTCGGATAACTTTTATATTTTGATGAATAGGGAAAATTACTAAATTTTAATTAAAAACAACTTTTTTAATCAAAATAATTAATAGTGATAAATTATGAAATTGAGTGGTTTTGAATTATATTTAGAATATATTTTTACCATTTAATACAATTTTGGTCATTGGACATAATTTCACAATTAAATCGGACATAAACAAGTGTAAATCTTTTAACAGTTATTATATCTTAAAAAAACGCTATTTGTTTTGACAGTGGAAATTAATTTTAAATTAATTTCTGCCACTTCTGTGTTTTGAAGTTGTAAAAATGGATTACATATTTGGAATCAGTATTTCTAAATTATGTAAATAGTTAACTTTTATTTTTACACATTTTGAATAATTACTTCGGTAAATATTTTATTTACCATGGTTAAAGGGTAAATCCGGTAAATAAGGGTAACAAAATAATATTATAATAATATTAATTTACCCTAAAACGTGTCCTAACCCTATTAGTTGATACATGTCCGACCATGGCCATATTTTGGTCGATTTTGGGACCCCTTGAAGCCAATTATAAATGATAATGACACTTTAGATTAATTAATTTAAGGAAAAGACAAAAATGACATAAGCTTATATATTTTAGAAGAACAATCATTACATATGGATATATATGTTGTATTTTGGATTATAAATATTCATTAAAAAGATAAAAAGATTTCATACATTATCGTAATTTTTTTATTATTTTTAGACATCAAATAATTTAAATTATTAATGACACAATAATGATACAATGTTTACCTCATTAATGAATCATTTAAATAAATAAGATTATAATGATTAAAATATTATCTAAAACCTATCCAATTCCTATTGGTTGATTATATTTCGACCATGAGTCATCTTAGCTTCGACGATAATGATTTTTGGACCATTAGAAACCGAATATCATTATATTATAAAATAATATTTTCACACTTTCCTAAAGAGCCCCTCCTCTCCCTTATAAAAAGAGACAACTTCTAACCAATTTATCACACCATCAAAGCCTTTTTCATCTGCCAACCCCTGCCCAAATACACTCTCAACTTCTCTAACTTCAACCTAGAGGCCATAGTTTGATCAGAAAGTTATCTTAATGAGCCCTTTTGATCAAATCAAAAGGAAGAACCCGAAGAAGAGGTAATGTTTTTCACCACCCACTTTAATGTTCCTTTCTTATTCAACTTCTTCTTTCCTTATTATTTCCATTATAAAATAATAACTCAAGTATCTTCTATATACTGTGATGTTATTATAATTATGGAATAATGAAATTCATTATTCTATCCATTCCCTGAAAGACATGTCACCATACGTGCGTACGTACGGCCTACCGTCTCCACGTCGTGGTGTAATTATTATTCAATACACTATTATTTGGATGGGTATAATAATGACGTTTAATTCATGTAAATGATAAATATAACATGATAATGATTCTGTCTATATGATATACCATCAAATTATATATTATTTTAATATCAAAAGAATGATATTTTCACTCGTGCGTACGTACGGATTACCGTCTCCACGACGCGATGAGATTCATTTCCAAGTTCACCATTAATCGACGAATATAAATATATATATATTACTAATAAGTATGTAATATATGACATAATAATGATATTGGAGATATATATATTTATATATATAAGTATTTATGTACTTACATATATCGTATTTACTTACTTCCATTAAATACTATATGAAAACAGAAACATCGTTTATGCGTACGTACGGACTATCGTCTCCATAAACGGTGTTTTCCATTTCATATATATGTCTATTATTCAAATTTATATTCTAAATATATATGATATATTTATCATGTTTTGCATTCTGGAAGTATTTAAATCATTATTTAAGTGATACAATCAAGAGTAACAAGTTAAAACACGTACGATAAAAAAAACAATTATTACCCGAAATGTTAATTTAACATGGAAGTTATTATTAAATTGGTAGTATAAAGTCATAAATGAATCATGTATGATATCAAAAATATTAATATGGTTCTGGTATAATTTAATAACATACTACGATCTTCTTACAGGAGGTTAAACGTTCCCTCGACTAAAGGAATGTGTAAGGTAAGAGATTTTCATCTCACTCCTTATTCCTATGAGATTCATGCCATATTGCCACTATTACCTTTTGGTGTGGTGTATGTACTGCACATAATTGTATTCTTTTTGTAATACACTTTAATTTATGTGTATTTACATATTTATTGTGTGATTCCTTTTTCATGGGTTGTATGTTTCGTAAGTTACCAAATTTGTAAGGGTTTATTTCACAATATCTTCCTTATCCGAGGTTGTTTATACGTATTTATCTGCTGGGACCTCGTTATCATCCACATCCATGTTTCTTAAAAATGTAGTTCAAAACATTTTTACTATTCAATAGAAAATGGGTTAAAGTCATTTATACCCTTATACGTTTTTAAAAGGAATCTCTCCATCGTTTTCCAAACAAGGTACTTTTTGACCTTTTTGACAAATTTAAGGTAAGAATGTTTTTTTAACTTATACGGAGGGTGAGGCTATTTTTCTCCGTTATAACTTCATCGAAGCTTCCCTTACAAGATTATAAGAGTATTTTCAAAGTGAATGTATTATTTTATAACTATGTGTCTTTTAAAATTATTTTAAAAAATAGATATTTCTCTAAAATAGTTTTTGATTTCATCTATGTCAACATCCTTTGATGGATTTTAAGCTTATATGAAGTTGATTTATTATGATACAAAACATCCATATTTTATTGAAGGTTTTATGATATGTTTGACTGTGGGTGAGTTATTCTTATTTCACTCATTGTTTATGTTTAAAGTATTGACATTTCAGAAGTTATTTTTAATCCGAATGTTTATGTTATGTTTTAACCTTTTCTTCAGATGAAAGTGCTGGACAAGTATGTTCCGGGTTGGGGACTGGTAAAAGTAAGCCCTCCGGGTTGGGGACCGGTAAAATTAAGCCCTCCGGTTTGGTCTCCGGTTATTAGAGGTACCCCAGTCTGGTCTCCAGTTATTAGAGGAACTCCGGGTTGGTGTCCGGTTATTAGAGGCACTCCGGGTTAGTGTCCGGTTAATAGAGGCACTCCGGGTTGGGTTCCGGTTACAGTTTGCCCCTAGGTCTTGGGACGAGGCCTTGACAAAGAAAGTAAAGTTCAGAATTATGCATTCCCTTAATATGAATGTGGTTATTGATATTGCATGAGATTATTTGACTAGTAGAATATAAATGTGAGTAAGTAAATGGAATCATTTCATTTAATCTTTTCTATATTATGGTGAAATTCAAGTTTAAAAGGCTTTTGTTTTAGTTATATATTGCCATAAATGTTTATATTTTTTTAATGAATGTTTCCGCTGTATTATTATCCTTACTGAGCATCTGAGCTCACCCCTTTCAATGTTTTATTTTTCCCAGGATGTGAAGAAGTGTATTTTGATTGGTATAAAGTGTTAAGACAAGGGAATAATGGAATTCTCAAAGCAATATCTATGTTGTATTCTATTATTGAAATTGTAATGTAAAGTTCATGTATGTAATCTATTTTCCAAGACTACTAAACTGATCAGTCCTTCGGGACTTGATTCCTTGTAATCATGCCAATGTATTAAAATAATGCACCAACTCTGGGTAACTAGGGTTGGGGCGTTACATAGACATTAGAATTAAAACGGACGGGTGTATGTGCCCGCACAGTTCATTCCACCAAGTTGGGTTGGTGGAATTCTCCGGAAATCACAGAGATGAGAACCTACTCACAGTTGACCGAATTTCGCCTCTGGAGATTCGTCTTGCCTGCTCGGGTTCAAGGAACCTGAGCCGAATGCCTGGAGACAACACGATCATCATGTTGAGGGCGCACTCCCTTAGAAGTCTGGCGGCGATTATTGATGGGAGACCTCAAGAAGGACTCATGTTTTTTTGAATTAAGGCCCTGAGGGACCTTCTCATTCACCTCCCCAGAATATGGGAGGGACTGGTGATTGCGTTCCGGGCATAACAACCCGAAACGGTTGAAAACGGTGGTTGGCACCACCTACTTCTTGATCACTGGTCATCACTGTCCGGACAACCAGGTTGGATTACTGACTTGGAGGGATTATCGAGCGGCCTCCTGAGTCGGGATAGTACTGTGTTGATGGTACTCCTTAACCAATGCATTTGATACCCAGTGTTGAAGACTCTGAGTAGGTGATGTCGTCTTTAGAGCGAACGATGATCCTGCATGAGTAGCATCAAAGACATTCACAGTAGAGGCATTCACAACAGAGGTATTTGTAGGTGTGAACATAAGAGAATCCATTTTTTGTAATATAGAAGATCTTGGAAAAGAGTGCCTATTTAATATAACAGACACAATCAAGATAAATTCATCCACTACATATTTTGGATGAGCACATATGTTATTGATTACTTTGATGGACCTTTCATTGAATTTAAATAGGGGCCTAACAAATAAGTAAAACATCATATTAACTTGGTTAAGGATTCACGTTGGGTTCACCATTTTTTATTTCCTCTGGAATTGGGGATGACCTTGTTGATTTATGGTTCAATCATTCCAATCGGTTTTTAATAGGTTTGTTCATAGAACTAGAAACATCCAATGATTTTATATCCATTTGGACATACTTTGCAAAGGTATGTGCTCATTAGTTGTGGACCGATGAGGCTTAAGAATTTTCATTGGTTGAGAGGATGGGAGGTCGGACTCATCACTTTTTTTGGGGGGAATTGTTCTCAACTCTAGGACTTTTTTTGTAGATTTGAGTTTTGTTCATGAATCCTTATTAAATTACCAAGTATAAGAATGAGCTTTCTTTTAGAACATGCAATCAATGATTGATATGTAGGAAATTTAGAAAATCTTTTTATATGTATTCGAGGTTCTTCCTCGATAGTGAATCATCTGTATTTGTTAGAGATTCTTAGTCAATGGTATCCTTCAATACATTATATAGATGTATCTTGGTCATTGTGATGACCATACTGGTTTTTAATCCACTCAGTGGGGCACTTGAAGTTTACTGTCATTCTGAAGGATATGGATTATTTCATAGTTGGGATTGTACCCACAGATGGGCTACCTACGTATCCTTGTTTAGAAAAGGAATCGGAGCACACGTAGCTCGATTAGAGAAGTATGAGGTTTATGCATGATTGAAGGCCCAATGTGAGATTTCATAATTACTTTTACACTCTAATCTCAAGTGAGTAATATTTGGTATAAGAAAGAAGTGGTATTGGTAAAACCTGAAAATTGTCCCATGAAAGAAGTAATTATAACAAATAATGTGGGGATTATGTATGTGTGACTACCGAGATATATGAATATTAGTTTAGGATTTAATTTAGGGAAGAAACCTAGGAACAAGGCCCATAAAGGTATATGTGCTTTATGGAAATTTGGATACTTAACTTTGGACTTAATCCTAAGAAGGATGACCAAATTAGAAGGGTCTTATGATTGGGGCTTATTCCTGAGAAGGAGGCCCAGGTTAAAGGGACTTGAGAAATGCTGCTTATTCCTGAGAAGGAAACCCATGATAAGGGGAATTATGAATTTGGGAACTTGTGGCATACTCTTAAGGAGGATGCCCAGATTTGGGAAATTTGGATTGGAGCTTACTTCTGAAAAGGAAGCCCAGGTTAAGGGACGTGGAACTTATTCCTAAGGAGAATGCCCAAATTAAGAGAACGTGGACTGGGGATTACTCCGGAAAAAGAGGCCCAGGTTATAGATCCTCTCATCTTAAAGGATGAGGTTGAATGAATAAAATATCTAACCTTAGTGACATAAAGATATGTAAATCACTTGGTTTTGAGAGATATTCCACATAATTCCTTCCAGGTATGAAAGCCAACCAAGAAATCCGGCCATGAATGGATTTGAAGAGAGTTCTGAAGGCTTAATCATGAAGAGGAGAGGTGGATTAAAATAAAAGAGGTGAAATAGGCCAAAGGGGCACCAAAAAAATAAGGGGTGCGCAAGTCCTGGCCAAAAAAGTCTACTTGCACGGCACATGAGTACTTGCACGACAGTCAACCCATGGGGTAATACTTGGGAGAGACTTGGATCAAGCCTTTAGTATTACCTCTAAGTGCTTCCAGAAGAGGGGTGCACAAGTTCTGAAGAAGGAATAAGGCAGTGCGCAAGTGTGTTTATTTACCCATAAAGATTAAACACCTAGGTGCGCAGGTGTTCGTGAATTTCAACACATAGACCTTGTTACCCCTCTTTAGAGCATCCATTCTAGGTAAGAAATTACCTTATAAGTGTTCGAAAGCATTAAGAAGAGACTAGGGCACCGAGAGCTCAAATATGAGTTTCTAGAATTTTCTGTCATGAAATGGGGGGCCCACAAGATGTATTTATAGGCTGCTGAAGTCCCCGAGCAAGAATCAAAGAGGGCGCGCAGGTCACCTGCACGACCACTAGGCGTCACGCTAGTATACTTGTGTGACTATGATAGAACATGCATGAACCAATTGGGAAATAATCCTTGTTCATGCCTTTGTCAATTTGTGATGTTTTCTTCAAAGGATGAATCACTTTATGGTAAGGCATTCCCCTCGTTTAGTCATTTAGACTCTGTGATGAGAAGAAGCATCAACAACCCACAACTAGAGGGGGTGCATGAAATATTCCACATGTTGTAGTGTAAGATATTAGTGATTGACCATATGAACCTTATCAACTAGTGAGAGATATAAATCGAGGATGGATCCACCTTTGAAAACCACGCAGGGGTGATTGAGGATCGGCAGAAGTAGAATCTATCTGAAAGGACCATTCCATTGGTTCGAGTACTATGGTAGTATGGTAACATGAAATAGAGTTCTTAGGAGTGGAAGATCCATGTGTAGGATCATTTCCCTAATTTATTTTCATAGTTTTACTTTTTGAGGATGAAAATCAGAAAGGAGAAAATGATGTATAGATGTGGTTTATTTTCTTTCTATGAATTTGAAATATTTTTATATATATTCCGAGATCTAGGAACTGAGGTGATGTGAAATTTCAAGGCCCGATGTTCCCATAATTATTTTTTTTCAAAATTATTAAAAATAATTTTTATTGTGCATTCAATACATCTTAATGAAAATGAGATAATTCATAAATGGTTGATAAGTTCACAAATCTGATACCACTATTGAGTCCAGAACACTGTTTTTAACCTAGATGTGACATAAAATGAGTCAGTGCAGGATGTACCAACACCTCACTCATTAGAATTTCAATCAGTGAAATAATTAAGTAACAAAATCACATTGACGTTGATTAAAAATCTATAAATTCACTGTTATGTTGGATTTTAGAGGGTTGGAATCATTATTATGAAATCATCGATGTGAACTCTTTTATCCCTTCCATTGGAGAATCTCAATAGAACAATGATGAATATTTGGATTAGATTAGGTCAGGATGCAACGAATTCAATGACTCCTCTCAAATAGTTGGGAAAAATTTATTCATCAATGAATGATCTTATATTGATTTAGGACTCATCAACTAGTGTTTTTTCTCCCTTGAATAAGTATATTAGTTATATTTATTTTTATTATTCATTCTGAACCCCCTTACAACCTCTAAATTTGGAAATGTACAACAACATAATTGTTTTCAATAGATTTTTAATCAAGAAACCTCGATCATAATCTAATTGAAAAGAATTCTTAGACTCATGTTTATTATTCATCTTATTTCAATTTTACTCATGTCTTATTCAGTTACTTAATCATTCAATTTTATTTTGGATGTTTTATGGATATTCGACTCATATTTCCAAAATTAATTCATAATGTTGTCTATGGTTTAATTTATCATGATTATATAATTTATAAGAATATTAATAATTATTTATTTCAAATTTTTATACATTAATTATTCATTTATAACAAAATAGGAATGATGGTTATGAAATGTGAATTATGTTACAACCTGGTGATGGTAATTTGTACGTACGTATGAGTAACATTCCCATTTTTCAATTTACAAGATAGAAATAAGGTAAGAATATTTTTTTAAAAATAATTATGATTATATCGTAAATTTCATTTTCTATATTTAAATACACTTATATATTCTATCCTTGTGAGGTTGTGATGAAAAATAAAATAGATCTAATTCGTGAAGTGGTAATTCATACGTACAGACAAGCAATGTTTTTATTTTTCATTGAATGGTAAAGAATGAATTATAATATTTATTTATCATTACTTAATGAAATTTATATCACACACACACACATATATATATATATATATATCATATTATTTAATCTAGATGCATAATTATGTCCCGAAATAAGAATGGGTAATGAAAAATGATATACAATGGCTTTGTGTGTTGGTAGTCCGAATGTATGCTCAAAAGCAGTATTTTCCCATTAGATGGATAAGTTGATGACAACATATTATAACATAAACATAATGAAAGGTTAGAGTGTGGGAGATACTAATGTTATTATATCACAATGTTTAGGAGAGTTTTTAAGGGGGTAAAATATGAAATAAAATGGAAATCCTTTTTTAAGTACAATACATCTTCTCCAAACAACCTCTCTATGTTTACAACTAAATAATTCTTAGGATGATATTATGATCAATACAATAAATTTTAAAAATGGTATGGGATTTTAAGAAGAGATATTGGAAGGCCTTCTAATTATAAATTCCTCTTGAATCATGGATATGACAGGATAGGGGGTTTCCATTTATAAGTGAGGGAGTGGCACACTTGAAATTTTTCAAAAGATAAATATATGTTAATATCATACTCAAGGAAAATGGATCCAAAAAGAATAATATTTTAATATTATGTGATATAAGATTTAAATATTACATTAAATAGTATTTGGATGAGTTATTATGTCATTTTCACTATTATCATTTTAGTTTAAACCCTTTAAAATAATTCTAACACTTATTGTGGTAACATATTTGTTTACTAAAGTTACTATTTATAATGAAAAAATGAAAGCATACTCATTAAAAAATTGAACATGATTTATAAAAATATTAATTCCATTTTATCATATTTAAATCCAATAAGTTGTATAAATAAATTTTAATATTAATATGCAATAGGTGATGATTTTTTTTCTTCAGAAAATGTATTTTTAGGTCTAAAAATGTTTCTATAATAAAATAAAGGGTAATGATAGTTCTATCCATCCAATGGCCCGAAGGCCTTCATATTTGTTTTATTCATTTTTGATAATACTCCTTTTAAGGGGTGAGGTGGAACCCTTACAAGGCCCGTAGGCGTAACTATTTCATGGCCCATAGGCCTTAGAGGAATTCATTTGCTCATTGGCTTCAAATATTACATACAACCCAGACTCACTACTTGGAACTACTCCTCCCTAGTATCTTCATTGTGAAATCAACTGTCCACCTTCACATGGCTATTTGGCTAGGAATTCTTGTGCATGCACAGGATTGTCCTGATGGCAGGTGCCATACCTCCCATTCTTGCAATCCATTTAGCTTCTGCAGTGGTGAAATATTCTTGTCCATCCTCCTTGTAGAGCTTGTTCATCGTAGGTCGTCTGGTTTGCATCATCACTTAAGGTGGCCCGAAGGCCTTCAGGTGTCCCGAAGGCCCTGAAATTATTCTATACAATAAATTTATATAGTATATGCAAACAAATTTAATAAGAATAAAAATATTTCCTTTTTGATTTAATAATTACTTAATGTTAATAGAATGAATATAAATCTATAAAATTTAATTCATGAATAATAATATTTTAATAAATATATTTACTATAAACATTTTCTAAGTTTTTACAATATGGGGTTATACAGATAAGTCATAGTTCATACATTCAACCATGTATAACATCACTTGATTCATTCCCCCTATATCATGAATATACCCACATCCATAACTAACAACTACTTGATCTAGGAAAGGACCACCTCGAGGTGGTGGTGGTGAAAGTGGATAGATGTGTCATCCACCTATTGCTCTTATAGTTACATTACTAGTTAATAAACTGAAATTTCCTCATCAAGGGATAATTTATTGACTATAGGTAGACCCTTTGTCATGAAGATACCTATGGTATAATGATCCATCCACTACACCACCATATACACCCATAACGTCCCATTTAGTTGGGAAATGAGTATGTTATGGCCAAATATTCTATAAATGAAATTTGCATTTTAAATGATTAAATACCCAATTATGAAATTTAGTTATAGAAAACACATGCACTACGTTTGTGATTCTATACCATTGTAAAATATAGATTTTTAGATTTAAAATACTGTTAAAAATATTGAATTTTGATAATACATCCATTGAACAATGACCATTGAGATTAGTATATGGTAAGGGTTAAGATATAATAAAATTAATAGAGATTGAATAAGTGATGGAAAAAACACATATGATTGTACCATATGAAGAATATTTATTGTATTTTATAAGGGAGATGACATAACTGGGATTTTACTATGACCATACCCAAGCCAAGACTTAAAAACTAAATCATGACCATAACATTTTAGATGAGAAGTTCATGCTTATCCAGATCAGGAAAGAAAACAAGTTATCTATGCCCCATTAAGAAATTACAACCATCTCAAACCTTACCCATAGGGAATACAATAGTTTAATAAGGGGTTATAAATCTAGAACCTAGCACTATGATTTTTTATATTTTTATAATAAAATATTTATTTTATTTATCTATTTTTATTATTATTTTATAGATATTTAAATAATGATATAAATAATTATTAGATTTTTATATGAAGAAATATAAATAGTATTTATTTTCCATTAAGGCACCATTTTTGATAAATTCACAAATTTTTGAAATAAATGTTATTTAAATAAAATATTATCATTAAGTAATTTTTATATAAATATAAATGATAAAATAATTTTTTGAAGTTCAATGTAATTTTTATAAGGGTGAGAATGTTGTTGGTGTCATAAAAACTAGTATCTTCTTATAAACAAAGATTTTAATTTTAAATTGAAAATTATTAAATTTATAGAATTACTTTAGGAAAAATATATCAATTCTAAAATCATCAGGTCGATGTTATCCAATAAATAATTTTTCATAATTTTCTCTACTAGTCAAAGATTTTAGTAAGATTTAAATATAGTTTAAATATACAATTTATATTATGACATCATAACAGCCCAAAAGTAAAGTAATTTTTTTTATAAATTGAATAAAAAACTAAATATATATTTATCCTTTTTAATTATGTTTTTAAATGTTATTTTAATAATTTTATAATACTTTTTTGAATCCCATAAAACTTATATTATATTTTAATTTTTAAAATTAATTCCTTATAAACATGACTCACATACATGCCACCAATAGTATTATTTTAATGTTTTTAGTTCTACGACATAAAAAATATTTAAAACCACTCATATTTTGATGAAAAAATAGTAAAACCATTGGATGGTTTTTCTTATTGATTATTTTTTATATATAGTCTAAAAAATAATTTTGAAATTTAATAATGAATCTCCTATACTTTGCTATAAATTCATACTCAAACTACCACTCCTTTTCACTAACAACCCATTGAAAAATAAGATACTCTGCCTATAACTCTAAAAATTCATCCTATGGTTTTCCCTATCTCTTAAGAATCTCATATCAAGCATTTAGAAGTGCCCTATGAAGGAAAAGAATCATATCATCTTATTTTTTCAAGAAATTTCATTGTATCATTTCTTTTGATTTCCAATTTTCCATGTTAGGATATTTTTATACACATACCCTTTATTTTTATTATTATTTACAAGTAATAATTATTTTATTTTACTCTCATTAAAAAATTCAATTGTTCATTATGTACACCTGTTAGGTTGTCAAAATTATACTGCGATTTTCCATACTAGACATTTGATTATGAATACCCTTCCCCATTTTACTCATGGTTATTCAACTTGATGTAACATTATTTATCAGGCAATTAAATATATATTAAACATACGATTTTATCATTGGATATAATGTTATTAAATAAATTAATATGTTGTATGATCTATATGTAACAAAAATGTTTGTACATGATATAAATGTGATGGGTGGACCCAGAATTATAAAAACCACCAAAGTATTGGGTAATGTTTTTAACTAATTATATACCATGTTTGAAATAAATAATACTATCCTAATAACATTATTTTTTGATGTCTTGGTGGTTAGAATTTACTTATTATAATGATTTAATGTTTTATGTTGTCGGAACATTCATTTATCACCTTGATGTTATAATATTATATCACAATTTAGTGTTCAAGTTAATGATTCTCACCCATTTCACATCTATTAGATTTTTTTGTTGACTCACATGTATTACATTAATAATTTTAGGTTTTTTATTATGACCTTACTGATTTTTATATATCACTTCTTTCTTATATGTGTCAGTGAGTTATTATGTACAGTATTAGAAGATAAATAGATTTTAGTGGAATGTTATTGAGTTTTAAATAATATCGTTGTGTCCTTGTTTGATGTTATTGTGTAATATATAAAAATTAAAAATACACAAGGCATATTGATAATTTGGGATTATATTTAAGTGTATATTTATGTTATAAATCAAGAAATAATGTTTATAAATGATAACGATTTTCGTATTCTAGATATTTGGCATTAACCTTTATAAGAATAGAAAGTAATATATATTTCCTAACTTATTCATCTATATGATTCTTATTTTTTATCCTTAGGGATAAGATCACACAA
This sequence comes from Viscum album, assembly GCA_963277665.1. Lineage (NCBI taxonomy): Eukaryota > Viridiplantae > Streptophyta > Magnoliopsida > Santalales > Viscaceae > Viscum > Viscum album. Next base: position 1,681,807,191 of record OY728133.1, read on the forward strand.
GAGTATACATGTATTTATGTGATCTCAATGATTGTTGTAGGCCTTCTACAGACAACACATCCACTCAAGGGAGAATTGGATCAACATTGACACTAATTGATATCTTTAGTCGGAATGTATTAATAAATGATTTTATATTTAAGAATTTATAATGGGTTTTGATATATAGAGGGACAACCCCAACTCAATTATCTCTCTACATACTTCAATAAAACTTTTCAGCTCAAAAAAATAACACACATGATTTATTGGGAGTACCTCATGAATTTTGAAAAACATGATGCATTCCCAACAACCATAATACTACCTAATAAAGGTATAAAATTAAATGTAATCATTTAATCTTCAATAATAATGAATAGTGATACTCTCTAAAAGTATTATCAAACTATATATATGACAAGGTATGCTCATCAAGAGTCTCAATAGACAATGTCCACAAATGGTTTGCTACATTGTGAAGTAATCTTGACATAAAAATCACTATTTGGTTAGTTGTTGTTTAAATGAAATAGAATTTATAGTCCATTGACCAAATACAGTTCTTTATTACAATAGGATCATATGAACCTTGAAAACCTAGAGTATCTTAATTATATAACTCATATAATACACATATCCAACAAGTAATCTCTTCCTAATCTATGAGAACTAAACATTGGAAAAATTCCCTAAATTTTGGTAAGGAGAAGTCCTGTAATTTTTTTGGAACTAGTTTTAGAAAACCATTGTCAAAGGGATGTGGATAAGAATAAACCTAGTAAACTGATCTTAAATTTTGGTAATTTATAGAGTAAGTGGTTTCCAAGAAACAAAATTTTTGTCATGATACTACATGTGGATGTAGCTCTAGCACAATTGTACATAGTGTTGATATCCCCAAAAGGGAATATTTATTATTTAATCAATTGTCACCTAGTTAAAAAAATACTCCTTAATTTACACATGGATTGAAACTACTAGGGGATATTATTTGGTAAAATCACCTATTCATTATGAACCATTATGATGGGAACAAAAAATACTCATAAAATTTTATGTTCTGGAAATAGGATATTAATAAAATTGAATGAACCCTAAAAACTACAGGTAATTGAATACAACTCATTTATGAATTATACTTTAGATATTAATAGTTTCCCTTTATGTTTTTAATAGATTAAAAAATATCATCACTAATTTTCCTTTAATTTTATTCTATAGTTCAAAATAAGAGGACGAATCAACAATCAATGTGATGGACAATGTGATTATTTCCCCAATGAGATGCTAAACTAAAATGGAGAAGGTGTTGAGAAATTTACAACAATACATACTCAATTGACTCATGTTTTGAATAGAAACCTGAATCAGGGGGTAAACCACACCGCCCTATTAATGATAAAGTTACAGTTGAGACCTTTTAGAGATAAAGGCCTTTGACTTTCTGTTGATATTCTGATCCTTGAATCATATAACAATAGATCAACTATATTTGAAATTTATTTTCCATCGTTCATTGCTATGTAAAAGAGAAGGTAATTATGGCTATTTATCCCATGGAGGGAGAAGCTGATCAATGGTAGACACCGATAAAAAATACAAATATTAAAGAATATTTTCAAGTGATAGAGTATAAATAATTTGTAAAAATATTTTTTGAAAATTTTTTTCATCTCAATTACTAACTTAAAAGAAATGTTGATTTCATTATACTCAATATTTTGTGTGCTAAAGATTAATCTATGGAATACATTGGCAATTCAATGATTTCACATATTTGAAGCTATTTTATAATTTTTTCTCAAAGAAGAAACAAATTTCGGTGAATCTCAATGGTATAATGGTTTAAAAGTCAGGAAGTAATGAATGGAATTTAATTATATAGGGGAAATGGAGAAATCTTATAGTTGCAATAAATTTCTACACCTCACATGACAAAGTGTGGGAAGAAGATTCCTAGAAATTTTCTAAAGAGGACATAGCCCAGATTTAGGTGTTGGAAGGACACATAAATAGAGAATAACGATGAGAGAAACCCACTAATGTGATAGAATAAAGTAATTCTCACACCAACCCTCATCCTACTATCCAATTTTTCATCAATAAGGAATACTATAACTATATGAATTAATGCACTAAGACAAAAGTCGTAAATGATAAGCAATGACAACAACCACTATGTGACAAAGAGAAAGGGAGAGTTTATTCCATCACACTATTAAGGTGAATCCTGATAATGATGAGGTGATAGGTAGAATTGTTCATCATTAATCGATGGTCAGTGCACATTTTGATTCGGGTTCTACTCATTATTTCATACCAAAAAATATTAGTATAACAGTTAAAACACCACTTTAAAAGATGTATGAAAAGCTATCTGTAGAAAAGTAAAATTCAGAAATTATTACATCCCACCTATATAGATTCCCCCTATATATATTTGTGGGATTAACTTACCATTGTACCTAATGACACTCACTTTAAGATAATTTTATAGAATTTCAATTATGGATCTTATTTCCTTCTATAGAACTGACATAAATTGTTGAGAGAAATAAATCACCTTCTATATCACGAAATCAACCACCTATAATATACTAGTAAATGTGGTTGAAGAATATCCCATGGAATCACCATATCATGTATAGATATTATTTTCATATATAAATCATATCATGATCAAACGATTAAGACTAAGAAAAAGACTATATTTTGAATATATTCTCATTCTAGGGGAATATGATAATGTGTTTCCCCAATAATTTCCTAGTCTTACTTTAAAAAGATAGGTTGTGTTCATAATTGGACTCATATCTGATACTTTTCCCATATATAAATCTCTATATACAATCAACACTATTGAACATGAGAAGCTGAAGAAAAACTATCGGAGAATCAAGATAAATGAATTATATGACCATTTGAATTACTATGGGGTGTGCCAATCCTATTCATCAAGAACAAATAAGGGTCAATGCATCTCTACATAGATTATCATGATCTCAAAAAAATCATGACAAATAACTTTTATCCTATTCTACATATTGATGACCATTTAGATCAACTATTAAGATCCGACTACTTCACAATAGTAAATATTCGGTTAGGATAAAATCAAGTAAAGGTATAAAAAGGGGATATCCCCAAGACTTCATTACATATATTGTACATGAACTATGAGTTCATAGTAATTCCATTTGGCTTTACTAATGCTCTATTACTCTTTATAGAATTAATAAATAATGTTTTGAAAGATTACCTCCTCAAATTTGTGGTATTTTTTATAGATGATATTTTAATTAACTCTAAAAGAAAGTAGAAACACAAAGAGCATTTGTATTATTCACTAAAGACATTGTTAAACAAATATTTATATTAAAATTATCATAATTGTGTGTTCTGGATGGAGAAATTAACATTCCTAGGTTATGTTATCACCACTAAAGGGATTTTTTATATCCTTTGAAAATAGTGAAAATTAAAAAAGGGCACTGAATAAAATCTATAATAGATATATTTAGTTTTCTTGGATTATCTAGGTTCTTTTATCAATATATGATAAAATATTCATGATTTTAAATCCCTCTAACCTTGCTAACTTGAAAAAGACTTATGTTTTTATATGGATAGAAAAATGTTTGGGAATTTTTAAATATTTGAAGAAGAGGTTAATCATTGTACCTATTTTCACATTACCCACTAGTGGGGAAAAGATTTTTGATTTAAATCAATCCACCTAAGAAGTTATTGGATTTTATACTCTTGCATAATGATAATGTGATAAACCATTCATCCTTCTAATTAAAGATACATGGGAAGAACTACCCAACCCATGTTCTAGAATTGGCTACAATGATCTTCATGTTAATGATTCAGAAACTTTATCTATTTGAGGATAAGTGTGTAATTTATATTGATAATAAAAAAATTAAGCATATATACACTAAAAATGATCCTAATATGTGTTATCTAAGTTGGTCAGAGTAGATCAAGGATTATTATTGTTGAATTCATTACCATCATGGGAAGGAAAACAATGAAGAAGATACAATCACTAGAACATATCCTAAAACCTAATCCATGATGAGGATTGATAACATTAAAAAATTCTTAGACATGTAAAGGATGTAAATGGGAATAACAAAAAGATTTTAATCATAATTTAGTCAAATAACTTATCAACAATCCATTTATGAGAGTATTAAGGTGACCTTGAATGATGATGAGGTGATATAGAAAATTATAGTGAATAACAAATAGTTAATTTTTTTTAAAGATGGATTTTAAATGTTTGGAACCCATAAATACATCCCACTAAAACCAAAACGGAAGATGGAACTTTTGGATGATTCTCATAGACCATCCTTTTTCAATTCATCTAGAAAGAGAAAATAAGTTTATAGATTTGAAGAAAAACATCTGATAGAATAAAATAAAGAGGGAGATTGTAAAATTTTTATATCAATTATTGTTATGACTAGAATTCAAGTTTTAACTATAGATATACAAGGTTATTATGAAACCATTATTGATACTGGTATGGATATGTGAAAACATAACCATGAATTTCATTTTAGGAATCCCCAAAAAAACTAAAGGTAATAACTTCATTTGTGTTATAGTATATCCCTTTTCCAAGTTAGAACATATCATTTCAATCAAGGAAGATATATCACTTGACCATATCACTTTGAAATACATCAGGAAATATGTAAGAATACGAGGAGTTCCACTCTTTATTGTATACATCGAGATTTTGGATATGACTTTAACAAGCTTTAGATCTACAACTATGATTTATCACATATTATCACCCACAGATGGATGGTATGTATGGGGAAACCATTAAAACTATGGAAGACATGTAGAGAACATTATCAATGGATATCCAAGGATTTCGAGATCAACACACCCCAGTGGAGTTGTCATATAACAAAAAACATTCATTCTGGCATTTAAATGGCACCCTATGAGGATTTATCTTGGAAGAGGTGTTAAGCTCCATCATGTTTGGATGATGGTATAGAGAAAAAGCTGACAGGACTTGATATTTTCCATGAGATGACAAATAAGGTTCAAACCATTCAATGTCACCTAAAATCTCTAAAACTTAAAAAAAAATATATAGAGAAACATAGGTTAGACCTGATGTTTTATATTTGAAATAAAATGTTCCTTTATATATCACCATGGAATAAATACACGAGTATTAAGAATAAGGGAATGTTTAGTCTTAGATACATTTCACCCTTCGATGTCATTGATCTCATCAGTGCTGTGGATTATCAAATATCACATCAAACTAACATATACAAAGTATATGATATGTTCGATGTGCCCATTTTGATAAAATTCACACCAAACCCCTCAAATATATTGAATATAGACAGGGTACCATTAGTGAACGATATTTTATATGAGAAGTATGAAAAGTGGATCTTAGATTATAGAGAAAAAATTCTATGTAACAAGACAACTCAAGAGGTCAAATTTCTTTTGTAAAACCAAATGTTTGAGGGGGCGACAAGAGAACCAGCTAAGGTGATGAAACAAAAGTATCCTCATCTATTTTAAGGCATGGAATAAAATTTGAATAGTTAAATTTCTAAGGGGGTAAGAATGTAACAAGATTTACTTTTATAAATGAGAACCCCTTTTTAAATGAATAAATTCCATATTATGTAATGAAGTTATGAAAAAAGATGCACTACTTTGCTTATTTTAGACCATTATTAATTATATATTGTTATATTAAAATTCCATTAATCAAATTAATCATTAATAATATATAACTTTTACAGTGATAGTTATTATTAGTATATATTTTGGTTTATGATTAAATCTTGTTGAAATTGATGGAAGAAGTGATTTCCTCGACCTGTAGTATTATAGCATATAAAGCCCATTTATCTGAGCTTATGAGGGAAGTCGTATCATTGGTATTTTACCTTAACTAATAAAAATCTATGATTCAACTAATAAATAATTCGAAGAACTATTTATGGAAGAATTTCAAGCTTATTGAGATCACATACTAAACCATGTTAACCACATCACCTTAACAATGTACCACCATCGCACACCTTACCCTCAGGGTGTCTGATGGTTTAATAAGAGGTTATACATGTAGAACTATGTATTATTACTTTTTATATTCAATTTTCTAAAAAATAATCTTATACTTATCACCTTTTATTATTATTTTATAAATGATTATATAATAAGTTTAATAAATCTTATAATTTTATATGATGAAATCAAAATTAAATATACTTTTCTATTAATGAAATCTTTTTAATAAATTCATTATATTTTTAAATAAATTTTATTTTAATAAAATATTTTTAATTATTAATATTATTTAAATATACTTGATAATATAATTTAATTAAGTTCAATGTAATTTCTATGAGAGTCCAATATTTATTTACTTTGTAAAAACTAGTATTTTCATGCATATATGAATTATCAATTAAAAGATAAAATCTCATGATTCAAAACATATTTTGGAAAAATAATTACATTTTTTAAATTAGCATGTGGAAATATTCCAATAGTTATTTTTCATAATTTTCTGAGATTGTTGAATTATTGGGTAAAAATTAAATATGATATTAATATACTATCAAAATTTTGGAATCATAATAGCCAAAAAAGTGATATAATAAATTCTATAACAATAATTATGGCTAAAATTGAGATTTCCCCTTTATAATTATGGATCTTTAACATTTTTATTAATTTTATAATCCTTTGATAAATCCTCTGAAAAATTATATTTTATTTTACAGTTTTAAATCAATTCTATATAAACATTACTCAATTACACATCATCAGTGGTATTATTTTAATATTCTCAGCTCTTTGCCTTTTAAAATATTTAAATCCAATAATATTTTTCAAATATCGTGTAAAAAATCATGGGATTATTTTTGATTCTTATTATTTTATTATATAGATTCCATAATCAATGTTTATAAATTTATAAAACAATTCCCCTCTATTTTGTTAAAAATACCAACCCATGATCCCATTCCTTTTTACTCAAAACCAATTAAAAATGAAGTTCTTCTCTCTATCCCTATCTAAAGTCCTCCAAAGGTGTTTAAAAGATGTTAATAATCGTTTTCCAGGCTTGTAGAAGTTCCCTCTGGAGGTAAGGGATCTTATACTTCTCTTTATTCAAGAAGTTTTTTATTATTCCTTTTGATTTCCAATTTTTCATGTTTTAATATGTTTGTACACATCCATTCTACAATATTTATGATTTAAATGTAATTAGATACGTACTTTAACACTCATTAATCCATTCCTTGAGTAATTATTTACACTCGTTATGATGTTCAAATTAACTTGTGATTTTCCATGCTAAACATTTTTGTGGTGAATAACTTTCCCCATTTTCACACAAGGGTATTATCCTTGATGTAAATTCATTTATTATAGACTAACATATATGAAACCCACACTCCATTATCATGGGATTAACATTCACATCATAATTTTTTATGTTGTGTGATCTATGTGGTACATAAATTCATGTACACGATATGAATGTGACGGGTGGTTATAAAATTCTACAGCATTATAATGCATTTGGGAAATGTTTTTATCTTGTTTGATATCATATATGGTGTATGAGAAATTACCATAATAACATTATGTTATTATGGCTCGATATTTATCATTGACTTATGATTATGATGACATTTTTATATTTCTACCACATTCCTAGGTTTCCTTGTGATATCATCTTATATCATTATTCGAAGCTCAATTTTATGACTCTCACACCATTTATGTCTCCTTGAAATTCCTATTGAGTAATATGTATTACTTTTATCATGTTATTATTTTATTATTCCCTTACTATGATTTATATCTTACCCTTTAATTATGTAGGTTTCTATGTTATCCCATATAATATTATAAGAACATTGGATTTTAATGGCATGTTATGGATTTTTGAAAAATGTCATTGTATTATTATTTATTTTATTCTTCTATGTAATAAATTTTAAAAATAAAATAGGCCCCTTGAACTTCCAGTATTGTATTTAGGTTCTTACTTTTGTAGTAAATCACAAAATATTATGCACAAGAGACATGGGTTGTCATACTCTAGATATGTGGAATCTACCTCTATAAGAATATAAGGTTTAATATCATTGCTAATGTGATCCTTTATATAATTCCCATATTTATGGTCCTAAGGACTAGGATCACACATGTGTATATGTCTATTGATGTGATATTTATGAATTCATAGGAAGTCTATATCCAACATCTCTACTCTAGGGAACATTATGCCAAATTCAGCAAAAAATTATATCTTTGGATGTAATCTATCAATAAAATATTCTTTATATAAGACTCTAGCAATTGTGGGTATACATAGAGGTATAAAAACTACTAAAATGTCTCTCTTGATACCTAAATAAATCATTTTATATAAAAAAAATCCTCCATAGATAATTTATAGGGAGTAACTTATAAGGTATGAAAACCATGATGCATACAATACCACCATCATAGTACCTTACTCAAGGTTTAGAAGAACATGAACAGATTCCTTCCTTAAAAATAATTAATAGTACATCTCTTTAAAAATGTCCACAAATTTTATCAATGATTAGTTTTCCTAACCATGAGTATTTGTTGCCAATTTCCACCGATGGTTTTCTAAACAATGAAGGAGACTTGATTGGAAAATCACCATTTGGTTAGTTGGTGTCAAAACCAAATAGATCATCAAGGTCACTGACCCCAACCAGTTTTATACTACCTAATGATCTTGAGAACAATGAAACCTAGGAGGGACATAGTGTCTGAACTCATATAACAAATAAATCCTATGGGTAATCTCCTCATGATCTATCAGAACTACCATATAAACTACAGGTGGAGGTTATGATCTCTATAGATTGGTTAGAGTCTATTTCTATTCTCATTGGGTATAGATACCTCCATAATGGGTCTTTGAATCGATTTATCACCACTCTACTGATTGAAAGTTGTATTCTTTAGCACCGGTAAAAACTTATCATGACCCTACCAATATATCTTATCCATCTATTTGTAGGGAGAAATCATATCATTAACAATACTAACCCTTGTTTATTAAAACATATATTATTGAGCATAAATAATAAGGACAAGGAAAGAACAAAATTTACCCACTATATAACACATATGCATTCCCTCTAACACCCTTAAAATAATTCATTAATGTTTTGAATTAATTAATAGGTTGTACACATTCTAGAAAAATGATACATTATCTTCCTATAAAAATTTAGGGTTCCTTGGTCTTAAAAACAAACTAAGGACCCCTTGTCTCATAAAAAACACTTTTCCAAACCAATCCTCACAAGTATCCTAAATCAAAATTTCTTAATAATGAAAAACCTTCTCTTATACCACATTAACATGATTCAACCACTAAGACCCTACTTAGTTTGGTGGTTAGGATATATTTTCCACCCAAATCCCACCTACAGTTGACTTGGGGTTGGTGAGTAACTCCAATACGACATATCCAAAATAAAGGAGGCCTTATCATAATAAAGTCACACACAACAACATATCTCTAGAACATAAAATAATAATGAAATGCTAAACATAAAAATATAATATAGAATAATCATAAATTTGAAAATTTCTAATTCATATAATATTAGATAATTTAAACACTAAATAATAGAGGAAAATATATAAACATAATATCCCAAAGTGAATATTGAACATGAAAAATTGAAAATGTGAACTCCTTCTGACACAAGAATTTGACATGAAAAACCATGATAGTGATCATTGTTTGGAACTAATAACAACTAGATCTAATAGATCCATATCAACTAAGGGAACCTATATACCACACATTATCTACATAGAAAGTATATGTTCAAGAAAAGATTATTATGGATGTGTAAGTATAAGAATAATCAGTAGGTTTTTTTAAAAAAATTACACATTAAATATTCATATCAAAACATAAGGTAGGATGATGAACAAATATGGATTAGATATGATTTAAGGATTAGAAAAACAATAACATAATGAATTCTTAAGTCCACAAACCAACTATATGTCGTATATATACAAAAACCATACATACCAATATTCTATAAGGCATATAACACACTAAATATAAATCAATTAGTGAGGATGGGGTGGCGGTACAAGCCCCTATATAGAACCATTACATGGAACATTGGGTTCTACTAAATTGATAGATGGGTGACCATTCCCAATACATGGTGGGGGGGGGGGGGGGTATCAAATTTAGGTATTGAAGAACATTCTATGATAAGATGGGGGTATCACATCCATGGATTATAGACCATTCCTGGACACAACAGTGGGAGGGGTGAACTCTATCTATAATATGTGGGACCATTCCAGTTCACTTGTATATTGATAGTAGAGTATAAAATACCATTATCATACTGTATTACTTTACTCTGGGACATTAGGATGTACTTGGACTCCATCTATTATATAGGGACCACTCTCTAATCTATGTTTGCTTCCAGGGAACTACCAATCCCACACCTTCTCCTACAACATAACCCATTCCTTATAATTTCCTATAAAAATATAATATACCCAAGAAACCAAATATCCATAAATGATCTTTGATGACAAATAATACCCTTATATAACCTTCTATATGAAAAAAAACACTATGAATGGACTATTCATTTTACTAATTATAACACTTGGGTGAGATGAATAGTTATATTCCTAGAGAGAGAAAGAACATGACAAGTAATTTAATCTACATGATGTGTGTATCTTATGGTTTCAAATTGAAATATAAAACAATAGAAAAATCATAATTTTTTGGATTTTATAGAATGTCATTTTATATAACACTATGAATAAATCACAGGAGTTTCATAAGGTTATAATGCATGGCTTGTCTCATATTGATTATAAAAAATGGTTTGTTCTTACCAGACGCATGCCATGTGTATCGAATGGGGTAGTTAGGTATGAAGTTTTTTTCACCCCAAGTTGTTTCCCCATTGAAAAAAACATCATTTAATAGGAGGATATATTATTTGAAATTTTTAAACACTCTTTTAAATCCTAAATACACACCTATAAAAGGCACAAAATGGTTTCAAAGGTTACATTCCATCTGACCACATTACACTTTCTAGATACCCAATATATCACTCAACATTTCCACTATTGACATTGATACACTTTTTTTGACATAAAGAGACTATTTTTATCATCTCATTAGGGACACACTATCATTCATACTCCATTGTTTCACCACATGGTTCATCCACCATGCCCAATTAACTCCATTATCTCCTCATTTGAACCTATATCAATTCATGCTTGATATCATCACTCAAGTTTCTCCTTTATATGATTCCCTTATTTAAGAGACCACCTTAGTCTACTATTGAACCCAATATCTATATTTAAATATCTATTAACTATAAATGATGGAGGAGTTATATTTCTCACAATGAAATGGGGGAGGGGAAACGTATGATGAAGGAAGGGAGGGAGGATGGGTAGAGGGTGAGATGGGTTTGTCAGTTGATGGGGATTCCTAAGAATATGGCCATGCACTGATCAAGATTAAGGGATTTTCTATCTCATAGAAACACTTAGTGATTGTTATGAACTTGGTGTGTTAGAGTGGGATGGTGAAGAATAATTATCCGAACACAGATTATTTGTTCGCAAAACTTATACCTAAACATCACAAAATAACAAAAATTCCAAAATAACTACAATGAAACATGATAAAAAACATGATGAAATTAATATATCTCCATAATAAAAAAATTGGAATCATTAACGAAGTAGAATGAGGTAAGAAAATTTTAAAGAAATTATACCTTGATGGTGAATCATTAAAGCCTCAAAGTATCATTCTCAATTCATGGAAATCATCATGTCCTCAAAGAATGTGAAAAACAATCTCTCTCTCAAGGGATTTTTATAAACACTAGTGGGGTATAATCCTAATTATTGGGATTACAGATTCATATATAAGTGTATATTTTGTTTATAGGGAATTTTATTAAAGTATCAAAACATTCTAATTTTTGAGATCAAAACTCAAACAAGAAATACATCACTCCTAGATGAAATCCCCATCCCATGTAAAGTTATCCTGACTAACATTCCATGCAAGGATTCTTTTTGGTGATATCAGTTATCATTTTCATTCACATGAACATGAGAAAAAAAATATATTTTAAAATATAAATATATTTATGCAAGATTTCATGACACAATAATAAATAAACCAACTTTGAAACCACATAATTAAATATGAATAAAAATATGTTAAAACATTGAAAGAAAAATCCATGAAACTCCAACATGGTTGATGTGTTATCTCAAATCCAACTCTAAATATCCAAAATACATGGTTAACTCCCTAAATATTTTAAGCATGATTTAAAATGTCCTATATTTATATACATAATATCATTGATTAATAACAATTCATCATGATGTAATTGAAATGTGGTCTCCTCTAATCATCACAAGTAAGATCATTATGTCCCAGTCTATCCTATAATTTCTCCTCTCGAAAACATTCCAGTATGACTTATTCATTATAGTTTATTCTCACAAAATGATTTTCATTATCCAAATTTTATACTACTATTCATTATAAATATTCATTAACAATACAAATCATTCAATAATTCCATGATTTAAACTATACATAGTAATTGTAATATAATTATTACTGTTAAATCATAATTTTATCCTTGAATTTATAAACATAAACTCCTCAAAATTTTCTTTTTGTAATTTCTTTAAAAGTGAAATTATTTTTCCTTTGATATTTAAAAAAAATCCAAAATAATGAAAATTTAATTTTATGGTTCATTATATTAAAAGTTATTGAGAACCCAACAAATTATGTAGTTAAATCTCATTTATCATAAAAATTCCTTATGTAAAAAGTACATACTAATTTATACTATGAAACCCCCTATATAAAATCACACACTTCATCAAGAAGATATCTTCAAATTATCAAAGAAATATTTCATCGTATGTAAATATAAAACATCATGGTCTGTAAAATAACAGAATCATTAACATTGATAAAAATTAAACCATCACATGAAAACACATTTTAAAATACTCCCTTTTTATAAAAACTAGTCAATACTGAATTTTACATTCCAGTAACAATTTACATAAATTTAAATCTTCATCTATTCAATATATATCTTTTATATTTTTATAGTATTCATACTCACTTATTACTTACATTAATATTAATTATTTCACTAATAACTCATGGATCTTTAATTTATCTTTTCATTAATCATCATCATCATGATAATATCTTATTGAAAAACCATGAATTAAGAAACCCAGGGTACAATAAAAAGAGAATTTGAATAGGGGGTTCAAAAGTAGTGCAGGCCAAGGGAATCCCCTATAACAATATTGAACCTTTCATGGTTCAAGAAAATCAAGTTGTAAAAGATGTAAATACCATAACCTTGAACACTAGAGGATGCTATGTGATAGAAAACAATATTAACTTCACGCCACTTGCACTTCAAGAAAATGTTAGAGATCAGGTCATGGAACATTCAGATGGTGTAGGTGATCAACCAAGGTGCTGGACAGGTGTTATTCATCCAATTGAGGAAGATTATGGAACAATTTTCAGCTTCTGAAATGACAATGCCCCTATTTTCATAGGGATAAACCATACAGTAAAGAAAGAGCAACCACATGAAGGGATGTGCCGATGCCAATGTGGAAAATGTACGTGCAGATGACTGAACCCCTAGAATTCAAAAACACCCCACCATCTCTCATGATGACTGAAATATAGGATCCATCTGAATTGGGTTTCAAGACCTTTGTTGGTGGTTTCAATCAAACCCATTTCCCTCCTGAGTTGCCCCTATATTTAGAGACATTGGAGTGCGATTGCTGATGTTTAAGTGACTAGGATTCCTGCCAGTTATCAATAAGTCTGCTGTGGTTGAGGGGAAGGATTTTCATTTTGGAATTGACTAACCTCTTGAAAGAGTAGAACCCGTCTTATCTAGATCTATTTCGAGCCTTCTAGATGCACCAATAGCCTTCATGAAGGATTTTTTTCCCTTCAATTATCTTCATACCTTTATCACCCACTCCAAGAAACCAACAAAATAGAAAATATGAATTCAAGTACACATTGGTGGTAAAATTAATAATTGTAACAAAGAAGTTCCAAACATCCCTTTTACATTCACAATCGTATAAAAATGATCGGTGCTATCTTCCTTATAGTTTTTATTGTAGGAGTAGTGAGAGACCAGTGTAATACCACACTTTTTATCATTTTCATATTTTTAGACAACATTATGACGTAACCTCCTTGTAAAGGAATTTTACTTTGTTGGGATTTTTTAAACCATACAACTTCAATCCATTAGTACCCCTGGACATGGGTGTGCATTGTCCGCTAAAATCCAAGCTGGCGGGTGAGAACACACACCTATCCGGGTCCATATTCATTTCAATAAGATAGATGGATCCTGATTGATCTTTGTCTAAAATGGACATGATGAAAGAAGGAAAATATGAAACCTCTATGTATGTGATGTTGTAGGATAGAAATCTAGGGAAACCCAAGATTGATCCCAACCAGTTTTTTTCTGAGAAAGATACCTTCCCATCCCCAATAATCTAGTGAATGAATTCTTCAAAGGAAGAAAATAAGGGGAACAACATTGAAAGGAATTGGGGCATGTGGAATTCCTCCATTGATGAGTTTTTCTCAAAATAATAGCTCATGGACTTTCCCTAGAAGGTAAAACATTCATGAATGTCCTATTAATATTTTCCATGAATGTAGTTAAGAGTATCCACCATGTTGCATACATTGATTCAGCCCTCTCAAATGGGATTCTCCAATTCTCCCAATACACCCAATGTCATTTTCCCTCTGCCCTTTCATACAAAACCTACCAGGCTAAAATCTTTTTGATATTGTTGATGAATCTATTTGGGACTTTAATTAAACAAAGGCAATAGATTGGAGTGGCTAGAAGAATGCTATTAACCAGAGAAATATTCCCCCAAAGAAGAGTAATTTATTCTTCTAGTTGAAGACTCTACATGTGATCATAGTGAAAATGGGGTTAAAGTCTTTGATTCGAATTCTACCCGAGGAGATAGGGGTGCCCAGATAATTCATTGGCCAATACCCACTTTTCATGTCTAGGGTATTACATATGGAGGAATCCCACTATGTAGAAAATATTATTGGAAATGAACAGATTTCTCTTTGCCCTATTAATGACACGACCACGCCAATTACAATAAACTTCCAACACCTTGATAAGGGATCAAATTTATCTCTCGTTGGCTTTAAAAATTATTAATGTATCATCTGTGAACATTGGATGGAATATGGGTGGGTGGCTCTAATTCCTTTGATATGGGAGAATCTCTCCATTGATCATTCTTATGTAGAGGAGGTTTCTCAAAATGTCCTAGTTGAGAATGATGAGGATTGGAGAGATGGGTTCACCCTACCTTATGCCCTGATTCACCTTGAAGAAACCATGAGACTTTACCATGAAATTTTCAACCAACCAAGAGGAATTGAATCATATAAATATGAGGTTGGTTAACAAGGGGGAGAATCCCATACCTAACAAGACATTGTTAATAAAGATCCATTCAACCCAATCATTGGACTTGTTCATATCTTGTTTAATGGATGAATTTGATCCATGAGTCTTGGTGTTGATGTCTTGAACCATCTCCTGTGTAAGAGGAATGGCACCCTGAATAGAACTTCACTTAAAAAACCCATGTTTCTCATCAAAGACCCATCATGGTAGGAAGATCGATAGCCTTACATTGATAATGCTGGCATGAATTTTGTAGGGGTAGTTTCACAAACAAACTAGGTGATAATGAAGAATGAAGGAGGGGTTCTTATTATTTTGTAGGAGGACCAGTATGGTGGTCGAAGAAAATCTCGGTAAACTACCTCTTTGGAAGAATTTATTGATGGAATCAGTTAGATCAGATCTAATCACCTCCCAAGTGTCCATGTTGGAAAAACTAGGGAACCCATTATGTCTTAGTGTGCTATCAGCTTTCAAATTCCTGATTAACTTGTGAATTTACTCTTCATTTGGAATTGTCTCAATAACATCATTGTCCAAGGGGGTCACTAGATTTGGAATAACATTTATGACATCCTCCACACCTCTTGTGTGACCCTTTGGAATGTGCAAATTTATAATAGTGATAAAGTCATTGAATAAAGAGTGAGAAAGGTTCCCCACCACCTCCTTATCATTTGAGTAAGACCCATCCTCCTGCAGAATGTTGAATGAGACTGACCACTTTCTCTCCTTGATACACTCATGAGAAAAAGTTGTGTTCTGGTCTCTTTATTCATGCCATTTAATTTTCAATGATTCCTTCATATTTCATTCTTTTCTATGGATCATGTCTGAGAGGGTGTATTTTTTCTTAGACAGTTCTTTAAAAGCCCAATCATCCAAGGCCGCTTGAGAGAAGCTTTGAAGAGTTATATACATTTCATGGAATCATCCTCTTACCTCTTTATTGGTGGGAATTTTTTTCCCAAAACTAAAGCTTGGTTTTATGTCTCCTTAATTTGTTATGGAAGGAAATCTTGAGACTCCCTTGAGCCAGATCAGACCATGATCTATATACAATTTGCTCGTAACTGGGGCGGCTAGTCCAGAACAGGTTAAATTTGAAGAACTTATGGATTTCCTGATTCAATGCTTTGGAAAAAAGTAGTACATAGTTTTATGATAATCATCACACAAGGTGTGACACTTGAATGTTGGGGAACTTAGAAATATCCTTAATGTTCACCTAGAAGTGGTCCAGTCAACTCCCTGACCGTCGAGCCTCACGTTTTCTGTTGCACTAGATGAACTGGTCACCTGTATACCCAAGGTCCATAAGCCCATTTCCTTCTATGAGATGGAAAACTCCAAAATTCAAACCTAGGGAAAGGAACCCTACCCTTATTCTCCATTGGATATGCAGTTATGTTAAAATATCATCCCACAAACCAAGGATTATACCATGGTTGAAGCCATTGAGATCATTCAAAAGGTGTTATCTATGACAAGAGTCACAACTCCTATGTAAAGAAGAAAAAAAGTAGGAGGCACCATCATGGGTGACCTTAGTCATAATATATTAGTCACCAACCTGATTCAAATCCCTTTTAATGTTCTTATGATAGAAAATATAGATATTACAATTTGATGGCTCTGTATGCATGTAACCATCCATTCTGATTCTATGGGACAAATCACTGATACCAATGATATTCTGCTTGTGATCCAAGATAGTGATAAGATATTCCTTATGTTTGAGTATTTGAGTGGTGAATAAATCCATTTTAACCCAGGATTTGAGACCACATGAGTTACAAATGATATAGTGAATCATTGAACGAAGATAGACCCAACACTAGCCCGATGACTCTTCACCTTCAGATGACATGGGTTGTGGGAGTTCTCCCCTATCTTATTTTTTTGTGCTCTTGTGCGCATGCCAGTGATACTGTATGGGAATGAGACAGTGGATGTTAAAAACTACGAGGAGGGGGGGGGCATAAGGATCAACTTTCATGGCTTGTGGTGATGATTTAGGGCAGAACTCTCCCATTCCCCTATTGACATAAGTTAGGGCCTATAATTGGAGAACCAAACTCGAGGATCTCTTTCCCTGTGTGATGGATGGAGGGGAATCGAGGAGTTTAGAAACTAAAGCCTTCTCTAGAGGTACATGGAGAAACAACTTTTTATCGATGGTTGGTAGGAGACTCATCGAGAGTCTTAGCATACGAACCACTAAAACCACTTTAAGTGTTATCTGATGGTTGAAGAAAAATGGAATATTGGGCCCTGCAATGTTCACCAGATTGATTTGGAACAAAGGGACGATTTTCCCCAAAAACACATTATACATTGGAGGGTAAAAAACATTTATACATAATAATGAATAATGAAACAAAACTAGTTTTTGTAGATCAAAACCCAAACAAATAGTCTAAAATATTATCACTAACATCATATCTAATGATTAATATTCAAACGAATTAACCAAATGTATTATATAACAATTCAATCATATGAATATGCATTAATAACATATAACTTTAAATATAGATATCTATTCACATTTTATATGATCTTTCATACAGTTATTCAAGTGAACTAATCATTAAACCCTGGGAAACGAACACTCCTGAATGAAAAAATTGTTTCTTATAACTCATAAAAAGGATATAAATGAACATAATAAAATTATAATAATTTAAATAAATGTAGAAATGGTTATTTTTTAATTAATTAATGGATTTAATTTTAATATCCATGACATTAAGATCAATTTCAGAACACTACCGGACATAAGGTAATGGATTTTTTCCAAACCTCCAATTTTTCATTCCGGATATTATTTATCTCTCATTAGAAAATCTAATTATTAATTATTCTTATTTAATCCCCAAAAATTATATATTTATGTGCCAAACATTTCTTCCTATCTGTATTCTTCTTTATTTTATGGTAAAATACATGTTTTATAATGTTCCCTTCACATTTCCTTCAGATAAGCAAACATGTTTAAAGGGAAATTCACAAATTCTTACTCATTTTAAAGTACCATACTTAATCTATTTTAAGAAATAAATTTTTTATTCAATGATAAATCATTTTATTATGAAAAACTAACATGTATCATTTAAGTATTTATATAAAAAATTATTCATTTTCAATTTTAATGAAACTTTAAAATTTTCTCTTCACCTGCACTAAAGTGTCTAATATATTAAGTTTCATAAACAATATTTTTACATGTTTTCAATTTAGTTTAACATCACATATCATGATATATGCCTATTTTCCCTTATAAATTTTTATTTATGATTTAAATACATTCTTTCATGGACACCATTACGATATTCCTATTTTGTTTTTCTTTTTGACATGATTATGATAACCAAATCATTCTTTGGGCAACCCTTATGTTTATGTTTTATTTCATATGTTTGATTATTCATACAGGAGAAATATTCCTGAACATTTTATAATGGGTGGAACCAAATAGAACTCGAATTCATTAGGTAATGTTTATTCTCATGAAACATCATGTTGGGATATTTAGTGAACCTGATCCTTTTACGATACTTTGTCCTCCATGTGTAATAGACTTGGAAGTTATCCTTGACTCATTCTTATGTCATGTTGTGTGTTTTTCAAAATTCTTATGATTACATGATAACATGTCCCCATTATCAACATGTTATTCTTCATTATGATTATTTATGATCCATTCCTTTTTATGTCATCACACCATGCCTTTTAACCCATGTGCATTGCATTATTCTTATGTTTATACCCTTACTGGGCTTTTTAGATCATCACGTTTGTTCATGTATTACCCAGGTTATCCAATGAATATGTATGAGATCATTGGAATACAAGAGTCCATTATAGATGATTAAAATCAAAATGTTTTATTTAATTTCAATGTTTTCATTTTTATGTACCTAATAATCCAAAGAAAGTAGACTATATAATCCTTGGATTGTAATTTGATTGTTCATTATGCTTAAAATTGTGTTATAATATATGTAAAAGGATAGGGTCTCTATAGTTGGTATCAATGTAAGGTCTATTTATTTTTGTATATTAGGACTAGAGACCTTTAGTAATACCCCTAGGGATAATTCTAAGACTATGGATAACCTAGAAAGAAACATTGGTCCTCACAAGATAGGATATGCATTTAATTACAAGTTTATCCTTATATGTTCAATGGTTTCTTTTTTATATTATTGTTAGATAATTATTAAATACCCCTAATTTTACTTTCATTTCTTAGTTAATGAATGGAAATAGAATAACTTGTGCCAATAATGAATGAGATTATAAATTTATAGATTTACCCAATGATATGCCCAATATGATGGGAATGGGTGCTCAAAACTTTAAGAAAGTACATGATCAATTAGATAAAGTTATGAATAATAACATGAATTGTGTGGAACTCCTTCCTTATAATAAATAAAAATGTTATAGTAGAATCATTCATATGAAAATACTTTCCATATTTAGGGTATCTTATGATCCATTAATTGTAGAACAATGGATTAACTCTATTGGAATGTTATTCACTATTCTCTAGTTATCAGAAAAAGATTATGTTGTGTTGGCGGTATGTCATTTTAATGGGGAAGATAATTAGGGGATGAAACTAATCTATAACACAAACTACAATGAGAAAACCGATTCCCTGGAATGAGAATATTTCATGAAATCATTTTTCAATAAATATCTTCACCAAACCCACCATCTTAAGATGAAAACAGTCTATGTTAGACTGATGAAAATGGATGATGAGTCTATTTGAGTGTATGGTAAAAAAATTGAAATGTCTTGCACAATATGCATTTGGATTTTTCATGAACACTGAAATCTAGGTGGATCTCTTCTTTAAAAGACTAAATATGAGTATAAGAAAAGTGTTGGAAATTTGAGACTTCAACATTAATGATGAAATTTTCCATTTTTACTATAAGGTTGAAATGGAGATCAGAGACTCTTAATGGAATTGAGGGCCCAATGAGGGGACTGGGAAAAATCGAGTTTAATATGGGTGTGTCCGTAGACAAATCTCAGGTTGGAAAGAAGAACCAAAATCGCACATGTCAAAAGTGTGGGAATAAGTATCCAAGAAACTATATAAAAGGAACCATGGGATTCTACAAATGTGGAATAGGGGGTAGCATGACTAATAACTACTGGAGGGATATGAAAAATCCTAGTAATGCAGAAGAGGAAAAGAAGTTTCATATCAACACTCATCTGGTAGTGTAGTGTTTCAATGACAAGGAACATAGAAATTATGTTATTGTTTTCTTTAAGACAATGGTTGTTGGAGGAAATCAAAACACAAAAACTGCTAAGGTGAAAAAAAGGTAATATCATTTGACTACTCATGAGGTGGAACCCAAAAATTATGTGGTGATAGGTACACTGGTTATTCATTCTAGAATAGTGAATGTACTACATTATTCTAGTTATACACATTCTTTCATATCATTAATGTTTTGTAGAACTAATCAAACACCACCTCGAGACATGGAGGTTGATTTATCGATGAGAACAATAAAGGTGAAAATTATTTCATCCAATGTATTAAACTCTTTCCAAGTTAATGTTTATGGAATAATCCTCCCATAATATGTTTCCTTACTTCCTTTGGTGGAGTTTGATGCTATATTGGGAATGGATTGACTGTATTTATACAAAGAAAACTTCATTAATGTGGAAAGGGTGATCAATCTACACATCACGAGGCATCCTCCAATTTTGTACATGTGCAAGGAGGAAGATGGATGTCCTTTAAAATCATCATCTCAATTGTAAAAATTATTACCTTATGAGAAAGCGTGTATCTCAAATGATTGATATAATGGAGAGAGTCATGTTTGAAGACAAACATATTGTGAGGGACTACACTGATGTGTTTCCGAAATATTTGACTATTCTTCCTGCAAACTAATAAGATGAGTTCTCAATCAAACTTATTCGTAAATCTACACCTTTATGAAAAAAACATTATAGAATGTAAACATTTCATTGGATGAAATAAATAAGTAGTCAAAAGTGAATTTGAATAATAATTTTATCCTCCCGAGTGCTTCACTAGGGGGTGATCGAGTCATCTTCATCAAGAAGAATAATGGATAAAATCTCCTATTTATTGTTTTTCATGTTCTTAATAAAATAATGATAATGAAAAATTATACCCTTCCATTATTAGATGAATTGTTTGATCAATATGTGGGTCTATCTATTTTTCCATGGTGAACCTTCGGTTGGTATATGATCAATTTAAGATAAAGAAGGAAGATATTTTCAAGATTGCCTTTCAAATGATATATTGACACTATGAGTTCATATAGAAACCATTTGGACTCACTAATGCTCTTGAAATATTCTGGTAATTAATAAATATAGACTTTAGGTATTACCTTGAAAAATGTGTGGTAAAATTTATTGATGATATTTTGATGTACTCCATGAATAAGAAAGAACATTAGGAGAATTTGAATATTGTATATAAATGGGAAAAATTTAATAAAAGTACAATAAATGTGATTTCTAGATGGAGGTAGTATCATTATTGGGGCATGTTGTCACCAACAGTGGAATTTCATTGGACCATTTAGAGACAAAGGCAATTGAGAAGTGGACCATGCCTTCATCTGTAATGTAGATATATAGTTTCTGTAGTCTAGATGGGTATTACAAAAGATTTTTGAAGAACATATAATGTTTTTGAAACCCAGTAACCAAGATGAATCATAAGGGAGTAATTTTTTTCTAGACCAGTGAGTTTGAAGAATACTTCAGAGAGTTGAAAATAAGGCTTTTCACTGTAGCAGTGCT
This sequence comes from Viscum album, assembly GCA_963277665.1. NCBI lineage: Eukaryota > Viridiplantae > Streptophyta > Magnoliopsida > Santalales > Viscaceae > Viscum > Viscum album. Next base: position 1,681,829,645 of record OY728133.1, read on the forward strand.
CACACTATAGAAAAATGGGGAATTATTTGTTGATTAAAGAGATGATTATAATAAGGGATTAGGCTACGAATAGATTGAAAATGATAAGGTGATAAATTGTGATTCAAGGAATTTGAATATTCTTGAGAAAAACTAACCCACACATGATCTAGAGTTGGAATCTATGATCTTCATGTTGAAAATATGGGCGAATTTTCTCTATGTGGAGAATGAGAAATATATACTGATCAAAAGATCCTAAAGTATATATTCACACAAAAGGATATTAATATGATCTTGAGAAGATGGTTAGAGATCATCAATGATTATGATTGCTCGATCCACTACCATCCAGGAAAAACAAATATGGTGGAAAATGCTATATGTAGAAAGGATCTTATAACATTAGCATCAATGATATTTTGAGAAGGATCCATTCTTCTTTGATTGGTTAAAGATGGACATGGGAAATATTAAGTATGGAAAAGCATCAATCCTTTATCAAATGATTTGTGGACCATCCCTCATGATTAAAATAATGTATTTTGAAAGAAACAATATAGAAATTTATTATAGGGTTGAAGCAATGTGAAATGGAAAATCCTCAGAGTTTAACATTGATGAGTATTGAGCCTTTTTATTTGGGTCATGATTATGTTTAGTATCCAATATATATTCAAATAATGAAATTTTGAGTGATGCACATATGTCGACCTTATCTATTCACCGAGCAGTAAAAAGATGTATCAAGATCTCTAAGAGTACTATTGGTGGGACAATATCAAAAAGGATATCACAGAATATACATCAAAGTTCCTGGTATGTTAGTAAGTGAAGGATGAAAGGAAAAAATATAATGGGAAGTTGCATCCATTACCCATTCCAAAATGGGAATCAGAAAACATCTGTAACGTCCTGACCCAACTCACCTCTAAGACGTTGGCCGAACTAGTGTGTAACATAACCTCAAGCTCATCTCCCCGAATGCCAGAGGCTGCCGACTAGTAGTGAGGGCCCTTTTTGTGTTTGTGGGGGCGACTATTCTCTCATAGGCAACATATAATATCACAGTAAAAGTATACAAAAAAACTAATAAGCATCAGAAGAATGTGAATAAATAAACTCCTGCAGAAGCAATGTATATAATCCAACTGAATAATAACAACCAAGTGCGTAATCTCACAAAAGAGTGCCATGCCATGATATGAGTCTAAACTGAATGTACGGAACATAGAACTCAAAAACACAATCATCTAAAAGAAAATACAAAAACAGTAACTGCATCACGAGCAAGTCTAGGTCCTCGGCCTCATTCTCTATCTTAAGCAGTAATGAACAGTCAAGCATCGGAAGCAACACACTTCCCCTTGTCAATACCTTCGAGCAAGTAATCTACTCGGGTGTCGACGATTCATGAGAAGGGTGTGAGATAAAATCCCAGTAGGACAACACACATGGTGTCTAAACCATTCCATTTTCTACAAAAATAAAATTCAGTGTGTGATTACATAACCAATTTAAATAAATTAATTGCAGTGCAATGAAATAAATAAGTCGGCCCAGATCCCAAACGGCACACGTTCCTGGTCACCTGCTTCAGCCTAAGCTGGTAGTATGAAAGGGTACATGTTAGCATAAATTCGTGACCATGAATATATATATATATATATATATATATATATAACCCAGAAATCAAGGTAAAACTCTGAAAAGAATATGCCAAGCTTGTGCTTTTATTTCACGTTCAAGTCCAGTGTCAACCAGGCACACTTCCACATATCAGAGGAAATATCACAATTCTCAATGGACTTAATTTGCAATAACATAACCATAATTTCATCATTATTTAAGGTTCAAGTTGAGAGTTGGATTACAAGCCCATCCCGATGGTATAGCTACGAAACATCCGTCGATTTATCCAATGCCTCCGAGCCCGTCGATGGTAATCTTTCGAAAGGCCAAGTATCGCCCGAGGCATGGCTTTACCCTGAGTCCATCCCAATCTGGAAAAAAGGGGCTGAGTGTTATCCGAGGCTGGCTTAGCCACATTACTAATGGATTCGTCCCAATGGTCACTTTTGGAACCAGTATCACGCAAAAGTATTAGAATGTCTGGGGAAGTCTCGGTCCGGAAAATCCAACAACACCACCCCTAATACATAGAGGTAACCCATCTAGAACAGAGGATCTATGCATGGCCCTTAATACGGGACCCACCTTTTTTCCCGCCATGAATTTATTGTAGTAGAAGATATGACATAATCAGCATATAAATTCGTAGCTTGAAAACTAACCAGATACACCGGTGCATCCCAAGTCATAAATATAACAATACAAAATAACAACAAGCAAGGCAATGTACATATCATATCAACCTCTGCAGATAATGCATATTTAAATAATAAACTATTTAGAAAAAAAAGTTCCAATGATCTAGCAATTGAAGTTCATGTTCAAGAAACTATTTATTTAATTTAATTATAATAAAAAGTCGTTTCACAACACATGAAATTAATCAAATAATAAACTCAGCTAATGGTAGAATACACCAATCATGTCATCACAACCAAACTGGTTTCCAACATTGTTGCAATAATTCAAACAACTATTCATTGAATTTAAAATCATAAAAAGGGCTTGCGTAGTACCCACAACTAATTAAATTAATAACCAGACTAATGAAAGAATACTCCAACTATGTAGGCACTCCCAAAGGGGAGTCCAATCATTTTGAAACCATTCAATAAAATTAATTTAAGATGATTAAGGCTGAAAAAATTAAATAGAACCAATAATTTAATTAATATGGATAAAATTGCACAAAGATGGTAGGCACCGACTAACAACACAACAGTGTGGTTTTTATAAATCACAATGAAATGGAGGCAAAGTGAGTAGGAAACCTACCTTGTAGTCATCGATGACTCTAAGATTCATGGTAGGCTTTGATTTGACATAAAATGGATGAAAATGAAGGATTTTAGAAAAACCCCAAAATAGGGTAAGATTCTTCCGCAATGAACTACACGCATAATACTCAACAAAATCGAATGATTCTTCTTGAGTAACATTACACATTCCCTAAGATTTACTGTGCACCTAACAGTGAAGGAATTAGACATTGGACGGAGGAGTAGCATACTTCCAAAGGGGCTGTTGGTTGGTGTGACAAGATTGGGGGGTGTAATGTGATGAGTGGAAGAGGGAGATAAGAGAGGAAAGAAGAAAAGAGAGGAAAGAAAAAAAAAATAAAGAAAAAAAATAAGAGAAAAATAAAAGATAAAAAAATGTAAAAGAAAAAATAAAAAAAGAATTTAATAGAAATTAATAAAAATAATTATAAATGGGAATGTACCATTTTAATTATTTTCTTTTTTCTCATAACCCCCTCTTTATATTATTTAATCACTTCATTTTATTATTTTTTTCTTTCTTTTAAATATTCTTTAAATATCTTAATACTCTTTTCTAATTTTTAATTAATTTTTTAAAACCCGAACACCATGCCAAAGCAGGACGTGACATTTTTCCTGAAACATATGCATTTATTTAAATTAAATAAAAAGATTCTCGGGACCCGCAGTGAGGTGCGCAAGCACGTTCCCTGGGTTGCTTAATTAATTAGACAAAGTAAAAACAGTACGTACCTGATTAAGGCAGATACATTAGAACCTCACCTCCTTAAGATAACTCGTCCTCGAGTTGCCCTTTCGAGGGTAGTATAACATCTCCAAAGAAGTGTTCCGGCCACTATGGACGTACATCTATCTCTCACTCCCATCTATCATCCTAAATGCGTTGTTTGCCAAAACATCCAGACCAGTGAGATTGAATTGCCTAGAAGACTTTTATACTACGATCGATGATACAGATCAGATACTCCGCAAAGGATGGATCAACATCAAGCTTGATGTTGTCCGTGTCAAAAGAATGAAATAGGTATGGATGATACTGTCAATGTTGAGATACGTGGAAAACATTGTGAATGGCATGGTACCCCTGAGGTAGCCGTGACTGATAGGTTATCGATCCAACTCTCTCCACTATCTTGAACAACCCAACGTATCTCGGTGATAACATCCCCTGTCTCCTGATCCCCCTGGGATCCAACCTCATAGAAACATGCATAAATACTCAATGTCCCACCTCGAACTCTAGAGGTATGTGGTGATGATCAATATAAGACTTTTTCTTGGACTGAGCTATATTCATACGCTTCTGAATCAGCTGAACTCTCTCAGAAGTATCCTGAATGAGATGGGGACCCAACAAAGCTGCCTCACCTGCTTCGAGCCAGCATAAAGGCGAATGACACAGTATACCATAGAGAGCCTCATACAAAGCCGTTTGGATTATTGCATGGAATCTATTATTATAGGAAAACTCGATAAGAGGTATATTCTTCTTCTCAAAACTTCCAAAATCAAAGATAAAAGCCCGTAACATATCCTCTAACACTCGTATCGCTCTCTCAGAATGCCCATCGGTTTGCGAGTGAGATGAATTACTTTGATGTACCTATGAGCCCAGTGCCTTTTTCAACCCTTGCCATAACCATGAAGTAAAATGGGAATCCCTGTCCGAGACAATAGAACATGGTACACCATGAGGTCTCACAATTTTACGGATATACACCCTTCCCAACTCATCAATAGTAAAGGTCTGTCGGTTAGGAAAGAAGTTCACAACCTTGGTCAACCTATCAACAACCACCCATACTGCATTACAACCTCAACAGGATCTTGGAAAGCCTATAACGAAATCCATGCTGATATCATTCCATTTCCTTTCAGGAATGGATAGAGGCTGTTGGAGTCCAACATGTCGCTGGTACTCTGCCTTCACTTGTTGGAAGGTGGTTCACCGAGTGAAGAAACCTACTATATGATTTTTCATAATAGGCTACCAATACTATCGACACATGTCTCTATTCATCTTGGTCAGCCCAGGATGAACTTACCAAACTGTGGTGTGAGATTCCATCATCAGCACTTCCTTTATACCTGAAGGTACCCATACACAACCACAACAAAGGAGTGTTTCACTACCATCAATAACCCAACTGGGAGGTGGGTTCTCTCTTGTAAAAATTTCCCTCAAAATGATACCCTCAAGTTCAATCAACTATTGATGAAAAACTTTCTCTAGAAGAGAGTATGTGACTATTAGAGCTACTAGAACTAGTTGTCACTATACTCCTGAACCTCAAAATGCATCTCTGAAAACAAGGCCATCATCAGCCACTCACTGCTAGCTACCTGCACATCTAGAGTCTGTTTCTTACAGCATAAAGCATCCTCTACAATAGTACCCTTACTAGGGGTATAAGAATGATTAAAATCGAATGACTGCAAGTATTCAACCCACCTGTGTTGCCATAAGTTCAAGTGTCATTGAGTGATGGTATATTTCAAGCTTTTATGATCCGTGTAAACAATGAATCTCTCACCCAAAAAATAGTGTCTCCAAAAAAGTAGAGCATGAACCACATATTCCAACTGACGGTCATGGGTAGGATTGTTCCACTCGTGAGGTCTCTACTAGAGGGATCCATAATCCACAACTCGATCACCCTGCATCAAAACTGCACCCAATCTAATTCTTGAAGCATCACAATATACTGTAGAGCTCTTACCAGGTTCAGGTAGAATCAGAATCATGGCTGAGGTCAGTCTTCCATTCAACTCTTGAAAATACTTTTCACAAGATTCTGACCAGATTAAATATACACCTTTCTTATTTGAGGCCATGAGAGGCGCTTCTAAGTAAGAGAAATCCAAGATGAATCGCCTTTAATTTCTAGAAATCCCCAAGAAACTAAAAATATTGAAGACTCCCTTGGGATCCTCCTATGAAACAACGACACTCACCTTTTCTGAGTCAACTCATAACCCTACTTCAGATATAATATAACCCATGATGTGTACCTTATCAATCTAGATGTGGAATTTTCTGAGCTTAACGTGTAGCAGGTGCTCTCTCAGTGTACTCAGCACGATCTAAAGATGGGTTGCGTGGTTGTGTATGGAATGTGGATACACTAAGATGTCTCCCATAAAGACTAAAAAAAGGAATCAAGATACATATGAAAAAACTAGCTCATCAGGGCCATGAAAACTGTAGGTGCATTCATGAGTCCGAAAGGAATAACTAGATACTTATACAAGCCATACCTTCTTTGGAATGATGTACATGGTATGTCAGATTGTCGCACATGCACATGTTGATATCCCGATATCAGATCAATCTTAGAGAAAATAGTTTCCCCTCAGAGCTGGTCAAATAGATCATCTATACGTGGCAATGGAAATCGATTCTTTACTGTGAGCTGGTTGAGTCGACGATAATCCATGCATAACCTAGGGTACCGTCTGCCTTCATGGAGAAAAGGACAGGTGAACCCCACAATGAGGTGCTAGGTCTGATGAGACCCTTAGCCTCAATATCTTCAAGCAGCTTTTTGAGATCTTGTAGATCTGTTGGTGCCATCCTATAGGGAGAAATAGACATGAGTTCCGCACCTTGAAAAAGCTCAACAGTGACCTCCACATCTCACATATGGTATAATCCAGAGAAATAATCATGGAAGAAATCCCTGAAAAGATCCACCACTGGATGGAATTCAACTAGTTTCATTCCTTGATCGCTCATGAAGAGACTTCCCAACTGAGCGGTCACTCTTCCCAACCCTGTATATTTAGGCTTAGCTCGGTCTACCTACAGGTCCCATTCTCCTTTAGGAAGATATGTGTCTCCCTCAAGGGATGTGAAGGACACCCGATGACGATAGAGATTCACTTAGGAATGTTAAGGAGAATGCCAGGTCATACCAAGAATGACTTCGACGCCAGACATATTGAGGATATAGATATTCCAGACCAAATGGTACTTGCCTATCTCGAGGGGGAACTCTTGGAACTAGCGTATTCCCTCTGTCCTGACCCCTAGCAAATTGTCGAGAGACATGACGCCTTAGTGACACTCAATTGGAAAACCAAGACTTTGAACAATAGCATCAAATATAAAAGAGTGCAATGCACTGGTATCAAAAAGAGCAGAAACTAATGTAGAGGCTTCTAGAATAGTACCTCTAACTATAGATGGCCCTGAACTCTGCTCCTCTGGTGCTGATTGCACTGAATACATGGGACCTGAGACCCGACCCTGATACGTGACCTAGTGGGTCTGAGAAGGTCCACTCTGCTGACGCTGATAGTCTGTATCTTGATTTCCTTGACCACGAACACCACCATTTCCTCGACCCAATCGATCGGAGGAAAAAGAACTTCCAGCTTGCGGTGGATTCATAGATCCCATACCTAAAAGAGGTGTAGGTGCAGATCCTCGACCACTGGAAGCTGAAGAGAAGAAATGGATGAAATAATGAAGGTGACCTATCCTACCACAAGCTCGGCACTCCTTCGGATCTATCGTGCACTAGGGATTCTTGTGACCATCCCTACAATACTGATAACAAGTGACAGAGCTATCAAGACGTGTTGTTTGACTAGGATTTCCCCAACGCGCACTTTCAAAATGGAATTTCCTACTACAAGAAGAGCCATAACCCTGTCTTGGAACTGAAACACCTTGGCTCCCTGGTATAGATTTCATGTTATTTCACTCTGAGATTAGAGACTAGTTCATGATCTCCGTAACCGTGGTCAAATGGAAGACGTTCACCTATGAGCGGATAGTATACTCAAGTTCATCCTCAAAATGCCTCACAGTAGTATGCGCATTTCCAGTCAGAGATGGGGAAAAACACTGAAGTTCCATGAAACAAGTAGAATACTCTAACATAGTCATAGAGCCCTGATGAAGATGTAGGAACTCCAACGCATGACCATCTCTCAGAGGCTGTTGAAAAAAGTGACTGTAGAAGGCTGCTTGAAAATAAACCCAAGCCCTGTCACTAGCCTGATTATCCTGAGAAACAACGTCTCACCAGTGTTTGTTAGTGTCATGAAGCATGTAGATTTCAATCTTTACCCTTCGCTCTAGAGGTGTCTCAAGGTTCTCAAACATAGACCACAAAACTTCTATCCACAATTCTATAGAATGAGGGCCACCACTCCCCGAGAAGGTGGGAGGGTGCTTCTGTAGAAAGTCCCTGTGTAAGGTCTGCCATAGATGCAGCAGGTCTGAGAATATTCTATACCAACTGCATAAACCTAAGGATACTATCCCTGATCTGAGCATCAGGTTCCCTTGGATGATCAATAAGAGGTAGTGCCACTAGAGTCTCTTTGATATGAAAAACTGGTGGTTTAGGACCCACCATATCTAGAATGCACTCATTGCCACTCTCCTGAGACACAACACAAAGACGTCGCGGTGGCATTTTTTTATGACATCCAAACACACCCTTAGACAAGGAGTAATGAATGTGAGAAAACAAGTAGGGTGAAAAAGAGGTTAGGTACATATCCGACCTCTGAGAAATAAACAATAGACAACCTTCCTCAAGAGATGGGTTTTAAAATAGAATAGACTACTAAAAAGGATTACTAAACAGTTCTACAACCCACTCCTAGGTTGATTTTGGATAACATATAATAGACTAACACAACCCTATATTTAATAAACAAAAAATTCCAAATTCTACCACTAGGTATAACAACACTCACTGACAACAGGAAAATGCATGCTGAAAGTAGATATAGAATGACAATATGCTTGGAATTTAAATCCTATTGTTCCTCTCATGATGCATGGGTTGTTTTTTCCTCGTATCATTGAGCTGTAATGGTAAACCCATTATTTCAATAATACCAGCACAATAATAATGCAATACAAGTGAGTCACCCAAGGTGAAATCATATCAACAGTAACTGGAATAATCAATAACTAAAATCTAATCACAAGAATTTTAGTTTTCCCCTGTACATGGTTAGCTGTGTCTAAGCATAGCGTACATCTTGAATATCTATATACTAGTCTCATGTATAACCTGAAAAGTATGAAAAAAGGAGAAACCACCTATGATACCACTTTGTAACGTCCCAACCTGGCTCACCTCTAAGATGGAGGTCGGACTGGTGTGTCACATAACCTCAATGGAATCTCCCTAAATTCCAGAGGCTGCCGACTAGCAACGATGACCCTTTTTGTGTCTGTGGTGGAGACTATTCCCTCATATGTAATATATAATATCACAGTAGAAGTAAAAAACAACAAATAATAAGTAGTGGAAGCATATGAATAAATAAACTGCAATTGAAGCAATGTAAATAATCCAAATGAATCATAAAAACCATGTGCAGAAACTCACAAAAGAGTGTCATGCCATGATATGAGTCTAAACTAAATGCACATAAAATAGAACTCAAACACACAGTCAACTAAAAGAAAAGACACAAGCAACAACGACATCATGAGAAAGGCCCAATCCTCTATACCAGTCACCATCCTAAGTAGTAATGAACAATCAAGCATTGGAAGTAGCACGCTTCCCCTTGTCAACACCAGCAAGCCTGTAATCTACTAAGGTATCAACTACGACCGAGTAGGGTGTGAGATAAAATCTCAGTAGGCTGGAACCCACGGTGTGCAAACCATTTTATTTCGTGCAAAAATAAAATGAAGTGTGCCATTACATAACCATTTCAAATAAATTATCTATAGTGAAATGAAATAAATAAGTCGGCATGGGTCCCAAACGACACCTGTGCCTGGTCACTTGCTTCAGCCTATGTTGGTAGTCTGAAAGGTTACCTGTCAATAGAAATGTATGAATACACACACATATATATATATAACCTTGAAATAAAGGTAAAACCAGGAAAAGTATACCCCTATATTGTGCTTTAACATGGGGTTCAAGTCCAGTGTCAACCAGGCACACATCCACATATCAGGGGAAATATCTTAATTCTCAATAGACTCAATTAGCAATAACATAATCCTTATGTGAATCATTATTTAAGGTTCTAGTTGAGTGTTAGAGTCTGAGACCTTGCTGAACGTATCATGACAGAACATTCATCAATGTATCTAATGCCACCGAGCCCATCCAAGGCAATCTTTCGAAAGACCAAGTATCTCCTGAGGCATTGCTTTACCCGGAGTCCGTCCCAATCTCACAAGAAGGGGTCAGGTGTCATCCAAGGGTGGATTAGCCACATTTCCAATAGATAAATCCCGATGGGCCCTTTTGGAACAGGTATCACTCAAATGTATTAGAATGTCCGGGGAAGTCTCAGTCCGACAAAGCCAATGACACCGCCCCCAGCACATAGAGGTTACCCATTAGGAACGGAGGATCTATGCATGGTCATTAATACGAGACCCTCCTCCATTCCTTTCCCTAAATTTAATTAATGTTTTCATAGAAGCAGATATGAAATAATCAGTACATAAAGTCACAGCTTGAAAACTAACTAGATACACGCATGTATCACAAGGCATAAATTTAATAGTACAACACAACAACATGAAAGGAAATATACATATCATATCAACCTCAGTGGATAATTTATATTTAAATAATAAACAGTTTATCAAAATAAGATCGAATGATCCAACAATTAAAGTTCATGTTCAAGCAACTATTTATTTAATTTAATTCCAATAAAAAGTTTCTTCACAACACATGAAATTAATCAAACAATAAACTCGACTAATGGATGAATACACCAATAATGTTGGAACTCTCAATGGGGTGTCCAACTTTATTGAAATAATTCAAAAAACTAATCACTTAATTTAAAAATAATAAAAAAGGGCTGCACAATACCCGCAACGAATTAAATTAAAAACACGGCTTGCGGAATAATACGTCGACTATGTCGGAACACCCAAAGGGGTGTCCGATCATGTTGTAACCATTCAAAAAAAATTAATTTAAGATTATTAAGGTTGAAATAATTAAATAGAACCATTAAAGTAATTATGATGGGTAAAATTGCACAAAGCTGGTAGGCACTAACTAACGGCACAATGGTGCGTTTTTTTAAATCGAAATTAAATGAAAGGAAAGAAAGTATGAACCCTACCTTGAAGTTGTATATGGCTCTAAGATCCATGGTAGGTTTCGATTGGACCTAAAACAGATGAAATGAAGGATTTAAAAAAAACCCCAAAATAGGGTAAGAATCTTCTGCGACGAACTGCGCGCAGAATACTCAACAGAATCGAACGATTCCAATTGTGAAACGTTAGCCTTTCCATAATGTTTAGTATGCATTTAATGGAAAAGGAATCAGAAATCAGACAGAGGAGAATCATCCTTACAAATGGGCTATAGGTTGGTGTGATGAGATTGAGGGGTGCGACGTGATGAGTGGGAGAGAGAGAGAGAGGATAGAAAAAAATAAAAGAGAGAAAAGAAAGAAAAAGAAAAGAAAAGAAAAGAATAATAAAAATAGATAACGAAAAAAGGAAAAAAAAGAAAAAGATAAAATAAAACAAAATAATAGAAAGGAAAATAAAGAAAATAAAAAACGGGAATCCCCCATTTTAATTATTTTCATTTTCTCGTAACCCCCTCTTTATTTTATTTTTGAATTTATTTTTATCATTTCATGATTTATTTTAAATCTTCTTTAAATATCATATTACTCTTTTAAAATCCTTAATTAATTATTTAAAACTCAAACACCATTACAAAGTGTGACATGACATTTTTCATAAAATGTCTGTAATTATCTAAATTAAAAAAGCTACCTGGGACCCACAGTGAGGTGTGAAAGCACGTGCCCCGCATCGCTTAATTAATTAGAATGAAACAAAGTAAAAAAGGTCCATATCTGATTGAGGCTGGGATGTTACAACATCACCATGTACTTTTTCACTAGAATTTTGAAGATATCTATAAGAATTAATGCTATACGGGTTGTTGGCGATCGTCTCACGAGGAGCACAAAATATATCATAATTCAAGAGGAATTATAACTGGATTAACATTCATGAAAATAAATTATACAAATAGAATGGTTTCATGGACTACCACTATAAATTTTATCATACCATTATTTGAGACTCACCTTCATGTTCGATAAAAGACTCTAACATTCTATAAACACTAAGCTAAACATCAGTATGACTTATCAGCCTCAAATTGATTGTCAATATAAATGGACTATTTAGCCACTAGAAGACATGTTTATGAAATGTTATATAGATTTAAAAAGAGGATGAGAACACCATCTACCTCTGGCTGAGTTCCCTTACTACAACCGTTTCAACTCGACCAACTAGATGGCTCCATATGAGGACCTTATAGGAAAAAATACAGAACAATCACTTGATGGGATGAAGTCAGTGAATGTATGATACTAGAAACTTAAGTGGTCGATGAAATAGTGGGAAAGTTGAAAACCATTAAACAACGCATCACAATAACCCAAAGATAATAGAAGATATATGAAGATAATCTTTGATGAGACATTGAGTTTAAGGTTGGATACATGGTATTCAACTGCATATCTTCTTGTAAGAGGGTCATGAGATTTGGTAAGAAAGGAAAGATAAGTCCTAGGGACATTAGACCATTTGAGATTCAAGATCATATTGGAACTCTAGCCTATCGACTAGAAATTACACTAACAATGTCTTAATTACATTATGAATTCCATATATCCCACATGAAGAAGTAAATACCAGAGCCCTCGTATGCTCTAAATTTATAGGTGGTATAGTTTACTGATGATCTCTCTTATGAGGAGAATCGAGTGCAAATATTGAATCATAGAGATAATGTTCTATGCAACAAGATCACTCACCTACTAAAAGTATCGTAGAATAACCAAAAGTAAGAAGATGCAAAATGGGAACCAGAGGAAGTAATAAAGGCCATGTAAACTGAAATATTTTCTTTTGTTTTTTTAAAACAAAATTTTGAGGACAAAATTTCATAAGGGTGGAAGAATGAAATGACCCAGAATTCTATCAATGATTTTTACTTTAATATAATTATTTCATACATTATAAATCACATAAATCACATAAAGAACTCAAAAAACATTATAAATAATGAATGAATTAAAATAAAGTCTTTTTCATAAATTAAGAAACCCATACCAAGGGAACAATAACTTGACCTTTGGAATTGTAAAATGACCATTATAAATAGTAAACTGGGAAATAAGATAGTCACGTAACCCATGAAAGTTTAAATAAAACTTAGGTATCCTATAAAATAAAATATTATATAATAAAATCATATTATAAGTAAACAAATTATGTGGAAATGATTAACAAAATGTTTTTGTATTTTTAAGAAAAATAACTGTTTATTTACAATTTTATAATTAATATAATGATTTAAAATTAAATTTATTTACATAAAATAGACTCATAAATTAATATTTTTCAGTATTATTATTAGAATATAATTTTATGAGACATCAATTAATTATTAAAAGTGTTAAAAAATTAGCTATATTTAGAAAATTGGGGTTTTTTCGAATAAATGATGATTTTAATTAAAAATAAAAACTATTATATTTATAAATTTATTTATAGAAAATGGAGTTCATTTTTAAAATTTACATGTTAATAAATGGCTAGGTTGAATTTTTTGTATTTTTTCTAAAATAGTTGTATTTTTTGTTGAATAGTGAAATATGATAAATTACTATATAAGCTAATTACCTGAATTCTTGAGTCATGGATGATGTTTTCCTGATGTGAGCACCATTGTTTTGATCTAAAATGTACTATTTACTATACTTAGTCATAATCATCCATTATATTCATATTCTTGAGCCAAAATAATGAATAAATGATAAAAAAATAAAAAAACACCCCTCTCCTCCACTATAAATACATCCTGTCACCACCTCTTCCCCTAAAACTTAATAATCCTTGAAGATGGTCCATATTCTACCCAAGATTATATCCATGTATCCTACCAATTTCTAGGAGGTTCTGGTTATAACAAAATAAAAAAACCAATTTCCCTAAGGAGGTTTTCAAGGGGACGAATTCAAGATGTAAAAGCATCTTCTTCTTTTGTTATTTTCTTTTCACATAATTTTCTTTTCTTATAATGTCCTCACTTATTCTACCAAAAAATGAATGATAACTCCATTATATTATATATACTATAATTTTAGAATTTTATCTTAAAATCAACTATCAATTCTCTTCTCCTCTTCCTTTTATTATAAAAATGAAAATATCATCTGCGAGGTGTTGATTTATCACCTTTGAGGATGTCATGTTTTCATTTTCTTTGACCAACATGAAAGATGGAAATAAAAACATTATAATGGTTGGTAATTTTTTTATAATTTATGTTATAACCATTTTTTCCGAAACTAACTCTTATACACAATGATTTATAATGAAATAAAACTACTTTTTGATAATCAAAAAATCGCCAAAATAATCTAAAAGAATATCGCAAATATCTTATATATGGATTTAGGATGTTCAATAATGAAATATACCATCAATTATGGTTACATATTTCTATTTTAAATGATCCTTCATAGATTTATTCATGCAAACCATTCATGAAATCCAAAGGAATGAACACTCCCAATCGATGAAATTGTAACATATAATCATCAAAATGGCCACAAATGAACTTAATAAAATATTAATAAATCAAATAAATGTAGAGATGGCTCAATGTTAATTTTATAATTTAATTAAATTTATTATCACATACATTAAGGTAATGTGAATAATAATTTTGTATGTAAAGTAAGAGATTCTTTCTGAACCAAAAATTTTTCCTCCAGGTTATGCGTTATCTATCTTTATCCCCATTTAATTATCGATTGTTCATACAAAATCCTAATAAATTCTATTTGTATGATGCAAAAATATGTTATTATACCTATTATTCTTTATTTTAAGTGTAAATACATGTTTTATAAGGTTCACTAATATTTTCATCCAGATAAGAAAGCCCGATTAAAGGAAACATCTCAAATGATAACTCATTTTCAAGTACCATACTTAATCGATTTTAGGACACCGTTATTTTTATAAAATCAATAATTTTACCTTGAAAAACTACCTTGGTTCATTTCTGGTTTTATACAAACAATTATTCCTTTTTGTTTTAAAGAATCATTAAAAATTTCCCTTAAACCACCCTTAAGTGGCTTATTTATAATGTTTTGAAAATAAAACTTTTACATGAATTCACTTCATTTTGACATCACTTATTATTATCTATTTTTTTCCTTCACAGTCATATTATTTCATAGAAACCATTATGATATTCTCTTTTTATTCCTTTTGAAATGATTATGATACACCCTTATTTCCATGGAAAAATCTTATTTTAATGTTTGATTCCTTATGTATGATTCGATATGTGGAACAGATATCCATGAAAATGTTATCATGGGTGCACCCTGATTACACACCAATACAATGGGTAATGTTTAGTCTCATGATATGTCATATATGGAAACAGATTGAACCAGATGCATTTATGGGGCTTTGTCTACCATGTGAAATGGTCATGGAAGTTATCCTTGAATGATTCTTATGTCATGATGTGCATTGTTACCAAACTCAAATGATTCCATGATTACATGTCCCAATGATCTATAAGATATTATTCATTCTATTTTATTTAGGATCCATGAGTTTTTATGTCATCATGTTATTCCTTCTAACCATTGTGTATTTATTTATTCTATGTTTGCACCCTTACTAGGCTTTTTAGCTCATCACTTTTGTTTATGTATTTCAAATGTTATCCTCTTTAGATGTAGGATCTCATTGGAAGATAAGATATATTTATGGACAATTAATATAGTATTTTTATTCTATTTACTAGTTTTCAATTTTATGTACCCAATAATCCAAAGACACTCCTCTTTATGATCATTGGAATGTAATTTGATGGTTAATTATGCTTACAAACATCTAATAATATATTTAAAAGAATAGGGTTTCTATAACACATCTCAAATCTATTAATTTTGTTTCATTATTTCATAAATCATAACAATGAATGAAATGAAATATCTATCCTACATTTTCCATTTTTCCATTTTACTTTTTAGTTGCCTTTAGTGCAATAAAAGGAAACCTTAAATTTTAATATAAAATAATTAATAAACATCCCCCATATCCCAAAAACTACTCACACTCACCCCATAATAATATATTTTTTTCGAATGAAAGACTATGAAATAACACATTCCCCATACATAGCTAAAATAAATTCATAAAAAATACTAAGAGAGATGTTTTTAGAAGCAATTATTCTACAATGTGACTCACCATATAGGTCTTACCTTATTTATCTAGTCACAAATATTCATAAAATGAAACGTTATTCTTAAAATATTTTATGGATGAAACTCAATTATGGTTTGTGTCATCTTAAGGTGATTTGACTTAAAACTATTTTAGAAAATAAAAAAACCGTGTTCTATCATTCTATATATCCTATAAAGCTCTCAAAAAAGTGTTTATTATAAATAATTCATAATTTTTTTTAAATAACACTCATTAATGGGAATTAGAATAGTGAGAAAACTCTTCCTTCATTAATAAATACAATTATTCAAATAAAAGAATTCTATATAATTGATGAAAAAACTTTTTGAACAATTTTTGCTACATATATCCCCCAATATTACTAAATATTGATTAACCAAATAAATACTTCAATACTTATCTTTACTTATTCAATAATTTCCATAATTATTTAATTTTAAAAAATGATATTTAAAATGACGAAGGATTCTACTACAATGTAATTATATATATCAAAAATAAAAAAAATTACTAGGATTTATGTATGGAATGTAATTTCATTCTCGTATAAATTATAAAATAATTAAAAATATATGGTATAAATCAATATTAATAGTTAAAAATTACACTACCATATCTATTTAATCTCAAAAGATTTCTCCCTTCATCTTCTTATGAATTACACCATTATTAGGGACCTAAAATAATACATAAGTGAAAGTACATTGAAAATTTCATTAAATATATAAATGATGAGATGATTTAATTTAAAAATTATAAAATAAACTTAAAATGAATTTCAAAAAAATAATTATGAATAAATAATAAAAATCCTAGGTTTTTTTTGCATAATTACTATTTTTATAGTCTTTAAGACAGTGAGGATGTAATTATGATTTGTAATCAAAGAATTGAAAGATGTTATTAGATAAAAGAATGACTATTATATAATGAGTTTCCACCACATATTTGGGTAACCTTATTTTATTTGAAATATAATTTACTCTTTCTTGAGGTCACACTTTTTCCACTTCCACATAACTAATCAATGAATATTTAGTTAATCCTAAAAAATTATAGATTAATTCATTGATGAAATAGATATATTGGCCCACGTTAATTTCCTCTATTAGAACATATTTTACAACAACTACAAACCTCACAATCATCCATTTATTCTTCTTCTTTTCCATTATTTATCACTTTTATATTATCTATATTGAATCACCTTCTTTATAATCATAAAATATAGAAAAATATATACTTTGCATATTTATATCACCACTCATAATTTCAACTTCTTCATTTATATTTTTTGATCACATGGTAAACATTAAACATGAATTTATCACCACCAACTCTTAATGATGAATATATATTTTTAACATTAATAAAGAAATTCTTATTTTAAAAATGGACTTTCATAGATAATAGTTATTTTCTATTCTTTTATTTCAAGAATAATTAAATCCATTGGAATGAATGATTTTTTCTATTTTGATTAAAATATATTTAATCAATCTTTATAGATATATCATTTCTATATCGGCTAATTGAGTTAAAAATTTAATGGGATTTGTCTCTTTAAATACATTATATTTGAAAATGTATCCGGTCATGATATTCGAATTCTCACCAAATTAAAGAAACATTTTCCTACTTTATAAGATCAAATAATAATAGGAATTGAAAAACCAATCATATATTGTTTCTAAATTTGTAGACTCTTTAATAAAACAAGTAAACGCTCTTTTATATGTGGTATTATACCCATCTCTAAATACATCCCCTTATTTGAAACCAATTCATTAAGGGAAATTTTATATATAGAATTGTTCACTAAATTTTATGTAGAAGGGATCAAAATATGATTTTATTTTCTAAAATTTCTATAATTTTACTCCTTGGTTCTTTAATTATTCCCCTTGATTTATCATTTAAAATAATAGTAGTTGTGGTTTTTATGGTAGTGGAGCTTCTCCAATAGCTTAATTCTCAACCAAAATTTCCTTTTATTTACTCTTTCCATATTTTTCTCCATTTTTATACTTTCAAATTATTATCTTTATTATTTTAAAAATTTTCCCTAATGTATTTCCAACTTCCTAAGGTTAAATCCTACACGCATCCACTTAGGGTTATTTCTACATCACATTATAAAACTCAAGTACTCATCATGAATATATTTTAGCAACATGACATTTAAGGTTAATAATAATAGATATATATTTTTTGGAATTTTTTTTCAATTTAATGATGATAACCCCAGTAGTAATCATGCATATTTCAAAGGTTTCATCTATTGACCATATTTGATTTTTATGTGTTGGTACTTATTGTTATGGAATATGATAACTCTTGTTCTTTGTTGATATCCTTGAATCAATTTTTTTTATGTACCAAAAAAAAATTTTCCAATTAAAATAAATGAAATTGTACTTATTTATAAGAATGCCCACCCTTTGTAATATGATCTACATGACCATATTTGTTTTGAAAAGTTATTGTTTGATCCATATGAATAAACTGTGCGAACACCTTTATTAAACTAAACATCCTACTTGTTCATTTAAAAATATATTCTTAGAAAATTTATCAAATAATTCCTATGGATCTCATGAATATTATTCATTAAAGGATATATTGTAGTAGTATTAAGGACTAGAATTTTATATTGAAATAAAACAATATAAAATTGGATAATCATTAACAATATATATTTACCTTGATGAGAAAAAATACATTTTAATTATTTCTTCCTATCCTATTCCATATAAAATAAACATACTCTAATAATTTTCCCTTTAAAATATGTAAATAAGGATTATTGTTTTTCGATGGTGGAATGAATCAACTTAAGAAGTGTCTTTCCATCTCATCCCATGTTATGATGTAATTCAGTTTCAAACATTGAATAACTTTTTTTGGGCTTACCACATATTGAAAACTTGAATAAGTATAGTTTTAATACATTATAAACGAAAACAATATATCAAAAAGTATAACAAAGTTCAATTTTGTTTTCAATAGTCTTCATTTTGATATTCCTATAATAGTTTGATGAATAAAATTTTATTTGAGATCAATTAATGATAATTAGATTTTATTAATGTTATTTTTAAAATATAGTGGAATTAGAATGATTAGTTATAACCTTATACATGAACACAAATCATAAATTATCAAATATATTTTCCATGAATACCATCTTCACATAACTTTTGACACATAATGATCATTATCTACCCTAGCTTTGTTTTCTTCCATTTTTCAATAATCACTTCTCAATATTAGAATATTACAAAAAAATATTATTTCCTATCCCATCTATCTTTTATAAAGGTTAATATTATTTTATCCATAATATTTATCCTTAAAATAGCAACATTGAAAGTTACACTATATAAAAACTAAAATATAAAGTGGGAAAGATTTTTTTCCAAATCTATTTGACCTAAAATTATTCAACATTCACAAGTAACAAAAAGTAGAACAGAAAAATTTAACCAATTTTAATGAATCACTACCTCATTAATGGAATAATGTTTAGAAATTCGAAATATCCCTTTTTAATTATTAATTAAATAATTAGGTTATGTTTTCAGTATGATGGGAACCCCATAGATATAAGTGATCACTAGAAAAAAAATTGATTCAAAATATTAAAAACTAAAATTAAATGATTGTAATAAAAGTAATACCAATAAAATGAATGTTGAGTATTGATATAACACAAAAACTTTACAAAACCATGATCATTGTATGTTTATTTTGTCAATATTTTTGATGAATAATTATGTATTATTTGAAATCAAAACAAATAAAATCTTTATAATTTATTTTTTTTCTAATTAAAAAATTAATGATTTATTACGAGATTACATTAATTTATATAGTAAATTTTTTATCAAAAAGAATGTTTTGATATAGTAATATTGATCCCACTCCAAGATTATGTTTAAATATTAACAATTTCATCAAATAAGGAGTAATGATCATGATAATTAAATGAGGATAATTTATATAATAATAAATAAATATAATGAACCAATAAAAACCATAAAAATTAATAATATAACTATATTATTTGGTCAACTTTCATTGAAAATATCAGAACAATGTATTTACCCCTCTATGTTTTTAGAAAACAAAGTAATTGATTTATGTTAAATAGGGAAGAGGTTCCTAATCGAATCGTTATTATAAGAAACCAAAGATATTTCAGTCTTTTAAGATATATATCCATGTATTAAATCAATCAATCAATCAATTTTCAGAGTAAAAACTGTATCCAGATAAATTTCTTTCTGAAAAACTATAAATCATGACTTAATGAGTTCATTATCACATATTTATTGTATAAGACAATATCTAGATCAAAATTCCAATAATATATGGTGAAACATCTAAATTTTTGAGCCATGATATGAAATTATATACATTTATGTATAGAATATTATTCGATAATAATATACCATTATTTAATTAAAATTTGGTCACCATTGATCATCACAAATAAGGCAATTATACAATATTTATGATCTCACAATTTCTCTTTTAGAACTCTATACGTTGTAAAATATTCATTATAATGTAATATTAATTTTTCATTGGTATATACTTAAGTGTTAAATCCCTATTCACCCCCCTATATTTTTTATTTTAATGCCTTTATTACTTCTATTATTTTAACCATACTCATGAAATAAAAACATAATATTTTCTATGAAATAATAGTTCTATGCATGAATTTCCAAACCTCTAATCCTCAAAAGTATCATTCCTTAATTATATCAAAATTGGTATCATTTTTTACTTTATTACATAAAAATATTTTATAATTATTTAAATACCCAATTGTCTTAATTATACTAAATATCATTGAAAATACATAGAATTATCCAATGATAACTTATTAATAATTAAAATCCATAGTGAAAAAGAATATACCCATTTAATATTTCAAATGAAACTTTATCACTTTAGTCACATATAGTGGTGAAAATTGGTATGGTTTAATGAATATATGATGGAGTCGTAAGGTTTTCTGATCTATGATCATATTACTAGGTAAGGTCTATGTGACTCTACTATTCATGGAAATCATGTCATGACATAAAACAGGCATATCTATTTGATTTATTGATGGGATAATCTCTATATAAACATACAAACATGTGTTAGAGTGGGGTGAAGGTCAGGAAATATATAGATGATGGTATTTCAATCATTATACTGTTTGGAAAACATTTGTAGAAGGGCAATGACATTTTATTAGGAGCACAATTTAGTGAGATCAATCCAATCCAATATTAGGCACAATGAACAAATGACCATGGGGGCTTCAATGACTACATACACATTTGGGAGTGTGAAATTAAACCCCCTCTTTGGTCTAAATAATATAGGGTATGTGCAAAATCTAGTTTGATCATTAAAATCTCATTTTCCCTTTATTTTATCTTATAAAAAATAATTATACTGTATTTTGATCATTTTAGTGAATATTAATTGTATAATTTAATAAATATAAATTTAATAGTGCTCGTGGGATCAATTTTTTCTATTATCATATTGGTAATGGATGAATTTTTTTCATTAGTGGTATAGTTTTTCATCTAAAAGGCCCAAAACACCAAAATAGGGGGTGAATATAGGGTAGAAAGATTTTATGAACTGAAAGAGATATTTTTCAATAGTTAAATATAAATCATAAACATATTAATTAATTCTAGGCATTCAATAAATATTAATGTGTAGGATAAAATACCTTGATACAATAATTTTACATGGTTCATTCAAGATGGGTTATATCTATGGTGAATACACTAATGATGTATTTATGTTCCCAGGAAAAAATAAATCACAACTAACATTGAAAAATTTCATATCAAATAACAATAAATTATTAGGTTTACTCCCCATTTTTTATCATCCACTTATCAATTAACGATATTGACACAAAGAGATACATCCCATATTTTACAAACAATGAAAGTGACATGAAATAATTAGCAAACCATTCTAAAATTAAATTTTCACATCAGTTTATTCTATTATAATAAGATCAAATCATAAATAACTTTTTGAATATTCCATAACAGCACCCTCTCACTCTATAAAAAATTATTGATAAGAAAATGTTATCCTATTGTACATTGTATAATAATTATATATTCTTTAAATATTTTACAATATTTTATTCCAATATTTTCTTTGAATATCTCAAGTTTCACATGACACCTAGAAAAAATTATTATCCTTGTTTCTTCTAGAAAGGGGAATAACCTTGTTTGTTTAAGTCTCAAACATTCCAATCGATTTCTAATGGGATTATTCATTGAACAGAAATCACCCAATGATTCTATATCCATTTGGACCTACATTCCAAAGGTAGGTGGTCATTAGATGTGGATCGATGAGGCTTAAGAATTTTTATTGGTTGAGAAGATGGGAGGTCAGGCTCATGACACATTTTTGGGGGAATTATGGCCTACTCTTGGACTTTCTTATAGATTTATGTTAATTTCAAGAATCCTTATTTATCACTAAGCATGAAAATGAGTTTTCCTTTAGATTTTGCAATCAATGATTGATATGTATGGGATTTAGAGAATCTTTTTTATGTATTTTAGGCTCTTCATCGATAGAGAATCATCTGTATGTATTGGAGATTCTTAGTCAGTGATATCCTTCAATATAGAATATAGAAATATTTTGGTCATTTTTATGACCATACTGGTTTTAAATACACTCAGTGGGGCACTTGATGTTTTTTGTCATTTAGAATGACATGGATTATTTCAGAGTTTGGATCATACCTGCAAATGGGCTACCTACTTATCTTCATTAAAAAATAATTAGAACCAACATAGTTCGATAAGAAGGATGGGGTTTATGCATGGTTAATGGCCCAAAAAGAGATTTCATGATTACTTTTACACTCTTATCTTACATCAGTCATGCTCAGTGTGAGAAACAAGAGGTATCAGTAATGTTGATGATGATTCCAAGAAAGATGCAGTCATGAAAAATGATGTAAGGATTACGTATGAATGACTGCCCAAGTAGATGAATACCAGGACTTGCATTAGGGAAATAATCCCAGGAGCATGGTCCATAAAGGTATTTTATACTTTATGGAGATTTCAAGTTTTAACCCAGGGCTTAATCCAGATAAGGAGGCCCAAATTAAAAGGTACTTTTGATTGGGGATTATTCTGGAGAAGGAAGCCCAAATCAAAAGAAATTAAGATTGGGGCTTACTCTTAATAAGGATGCCCAAATATTAAAGTGGACTTATAAATTGGGCCTTACATCTAAGAAGGAGGCCCAATGTTAAAGGAAATTTGTGACTAGGGATTACTCATGAGAAGGAGGTCCAAACTACGAGAACATGTGACTAGGGCTTACTCTTGAGAAGGAAGACCAAACCAAAAGATCTTATCATTTTATTGGATGAGGTTATATGGAAGAAACCTCTAACTTTAGTGACATAAAGCTTGTAAGTCATGAGGTTTTGGGAGAGGTTCTCACAAAATCCCTTTCAGATAAGGAAGCCAACAAAGTAACCATGCCATAAATGGCCTTGAACAGGGGTTTGAGGGCTAGTATCATGAATAGGAGATGTGAAAAGTAGAGATGCACACAAATGAAGTTGGCATGCAAGTGTAGGTCGTGTAAGTCGTTTGGAGCGCAGGTCTTGGCTGCACAAGTGTACTTTTGTGGCATGGGTTCAACATGGTGATGTAGAATTTTTAGGGCAATACATGGGAGAGACTTAACTCAAGCCTTTAGTACTATCCTAAGATGTTTCCAAAATGGTGGAGTGAAAGTTTCATTGAAAGGATAGGGTGAAACCCATGTATTTTTACTTTTATGGAGGTCTGGACACTTAGGCATGCAAGTGTTGATGAATTCTAAACACTTAGGCATTATTCTACACCTTCAAGTCTACTATTCTAGGTAAAAAGTTACCATAGAAGTTTTCGAAATAGTTGAGTTGAAGAATTGGGAAACCAGATCATGAATTTTACTTTCGAAAAAATCCGTTCTCTAAATGGGGGGATCACAGTGGCTATTTATAGGCCACCGTACACCTTGGGTGAAAAAACAAATGGGGCATGCAGGTAACATGCGCAGTGCATTCCAAATGGGCTTTTGGTCCATGCCTTTATTAAAATTTTGATGATTCTTCAAATGATTACCCTTCATGTGTTTAAGGTATTTTCCAATGAAATTTTTTGGACCTTGTGATGGATAAGAGTGTCAAAAAAAGTCCCCCCTTAGAGTTGGATCTAAAAAGGAATGATGATCCAGCTCTGAGGTAAAACTGGAGAAATCAAGGGTCTGTGACATGCAAGTATGTCACATAGATGCGAGGCCACACAAGAATGGATGGAAAATGCTGGGGCAGACATGAATGGTGGGCAGGTGGCCTGGATATCCTATATATACAGACTCACTCCTGCATAAACTCACACGACTTCCATCACTTGAGCTCTCATTGTGCAGGTGCTTCTATTCTTTAGTGAATCACCCTACATTTATTTTGTCACGCTTCTAAAAAAGTTATTTGACATTCATGCCATGACTAGGGCAGCAATAATTGTGCGACATGTTTGACTTGTGTGCCATGTTTGGGACTTGCGTGCCTTAATGGATTTGCCCCTTTTTTGATTTCCTTCATTAAAATTTCACAAACCAAACTTACTGAAGAGTTGATTGTTTGTTCATTGTGAAGATTCAATGGCTCCCAAAAGAATTATATTAACCAATGAGTTGGACACCAAGAGAATTGATGATATGATGAACATTGTTGGCCATGAATATTATGATATCTTCGATAGCATGCTCCCATATTTGGCTATGTACTTGAAGAAATATCATGCTAATTTCCCACAGAGAATCTAGTGGCCTTTTCATGGCCATGGTCATCTGCAAGGAGTCCACGTTCCCGAGGCAAAAAATTATATCCCTCATTCTTGGTTTCAAACCTACACAAACTTCTCTTCGGAAAATGTCTCAATTGAAGGATCACTTAACAATGCTGGGACAATGGAGAAGGCATACAAAATTCATCATAGTCCATGTGCTCAAGATTTGATGCCTCAGACACCTGAGCTGCTTCCGCATTGCTATCCATATATTTTCCAAAATTATTATATGGAAGAATCTATGGGATGGAAGAAGTGTTGGTATTTTCTACCTGTAGGAGCTGTGACGCCGACTTGGATGTGGGCATATTGGGTGCGAAAAACCTATGTAGATTTTGATGATGATCTGATGAGAGCTGCAATATTTGAAGTTATCTGGGCTTGGTAGACATATGTTCACCAAAATTACTATTTCATACAAGAGTTAATCAGCCAGTAGAGCCTAGAAATGAATTCTTTCAATCTGACGAATGGAGAAGTAGGCATCAATTTGTTGGATGTCTACAAGATTTCAGGGGCTCCAATTTTGGGAGATATGTGTGATGAATTCACCCCCCCAAGGTGACATGAATTGATTTCGAGAAGACTCTAGATTTAGCTCGAGAGTTAATGATAATTTTCTGCAAGCTTAAGAATACCACCACCAAGAAAAACCATTCCAGAAAAGATATTCATCCAGAGGAGTGGATGGACATGTTTCTGATTAAGAAGATAGAGAAGGGACCTTCCTACACGCATCTTCCTAGTTGCCTTAGAGGATAAAAGAGGGGTTCTCTAGGCACATTTTTTCCAACTCTGTAATAAGGAGATTTTGATAAGTGTGGGTATGATGTGAACTAGAAAATTATAGTGAAGACCCATCTGGAAGGCTTTTTCGCCTTGTGGCTCAGTGTTTACCTTTTACCAGTTCAGAATTCAAAAGGAGGTGTGAGGCCGGGGACCCTTGTCTTTGCAGCGTAGCTGGTTGAAACGAAGATGGTAGGGTTGGCCTCCCCAGTTTTGGAAACGATTCATAGGATATTACTTCATCTTGATCTGGTTAAGTCTCCTCTAAGAATAGTGGGACTATTCCAAGTTTTATGGGGATGGATCGCCACTCATTTGAAGACATATGCTGTAAAAAGTGGTGTAGAGGTTCTTTGAAGTTCATTCCAGTCGTCTGTTCAGGCGTTTTGTGGAATTTTTCCCTTATCCATCAATGATTATGATATCAAAATAAGGATGAGTATGTTTAATGAGTTTCAATTATTTCCTTATGGAAATATGCCAATAGGGTGATTTGATGATGATAGAACAACCAACCTAGAGTTAAGGGCATATATGCTGGCATGTAGACATGGTACACTGGCCATGAGGATTGAAAAATAAATTATATGAGAGGATTATTCTCCATACAGATTTGTACGTCAATTCAAATGTCTACAGCAAATTACGGTATCCTCTCTCATGCTTGTCAAGTTAGAGCAGCATCTGATGGTTGCTAGTCAACTATGGTTTCTTACTTCTATGGAGAAGAATGGGGTAGTATTTGACCTACCGGCTATTGGAGCGGTATGTTGATTGATTACATGGTACGCCGAGAGCTGGGCAGCATCATACCCTAAAGGGGTACTGAATTAGTCGGTCCCTCGGGTGGAAATAAAGAAGAGAACCATTAGGAAATAAGCTATTCCTCTGGAAGGTGACTCTTCCTCATCTCTGGATTCCACTCCCGGAGCTGATTCATCAGATTCCCAGTATGGGGATGATGAGGCTCGAAATGCATCAAAGCGGCCTTGTTCCAGATATAATCCGCCTGCAAGAGTCATGAGACCTACTCCATCGACTCCTGGTGAGTTACATAATTGGGGAAATTTAGTCACCATTATTTTAAGGAGTAACAAGTTTCATTTTCTTATCCTTTATCTGTGATTATAGGAGTTGGGAAAAAGTTGAAGTCCCAGATTTTTGGACCCTCATTGCGGCCTTCTGGTGCACATTATGAATATTTATGACCAGAGGCTGTCCGGATATGGAAGATTTTATATTGTGATGCTGAAACCTCCTGGATGGACGTATGCGATGGGCTATATATCCCTAGAGTGGGGAATCTCCAGGCATCTTCTAAAATCCATTTTGAGGACAAACCAAATGAATTGAGGGATTACATCATTGAGCTATAAATGATCATATATTCCACCAATAAGTCAGTTCCTGTCACCATGAAGGTGAAGGAAATGATGAACCGTGGTACCACTGAGGGGATTATTCCTTCATTAGATGAGGAGTGGCATGATTAAGTGGCTCCTAAATAAGTAAGTTTCTTTTTTTCCATCATTTTTCTATTTTCATTGTAATTTGAATTTACTCAAAGATTTGTTATTTATGGAAATAATATTTATCATCCTACAACTTGAAAAGGAGAGAACCACTGAAATTCGTTCGCCATGGTATAGCTCTGGTGGCACTATTCTTGGAGCCACTGAATCTCCTCGTGAGCTAAGAAAAGTATCTCCTGGCCAGAAAGGCGTGGACGAGGAGTTAGAAAGGGTGTTATTGTCTCCCAGACCTGTTTTCAGAGGTGATGACGCCAGTACACCAAAAAAGGCCAAGAAACAGAAGCATCAATAAAATAAGACCATAGCCAAATGCTTTATCAGTAGTGGTATGAATCTTAACTTATGAATTTTTTTCAAACTCCTCAGGATGGCAGGGGCTTCTTCAGTTTCCACTTTAAGGGGAACGACTGACCATCCTTAGAGTACAATAGAGGGTGCTATAAAACGGCCACAAGTTCTCATTGAAACGGCTTTTCTTCCATTCTGTGGTGTTTTAGGTTCAACAAATGCTTCAGAGCATTTGGGAATGGGCGAAGATGACCCCACAACTGTCTCTGAAGAATCTATCTAGGGTTAGAGATTGCTAGATGAAAGTCACAAAGAAGACATGCTGAGTGCTCCCAATGGTGAGACAAACATGGGATCTGGTATATCATTAGTTAAAATAATGACTCTTGGCATGTACTTTGAATAAATTTTATTCCTTGTTAAATTACCATGTGATTTAGATGATTTTGGACATAATGTTTTAGTGTCAACTGGATATGAGTTTCATCATTTTTCCTATTAATTTTCTCATGATTACACTTCTAACCATGTTTGGTTAAAAAAATATACAGTTCCATCTAAAGAAACTACTGAACCAACAATGCTTGAAGGGGGGGGGGGGTGGGGTAGACATTGATGTCAACCCTATTATTGCAGAAACACTAGCTCAGGTGGAACATACCACAGATGTCCCTCCTGAAACCCATCCTGAAAATCATGTTGAAGCTAGGAAATATGGGGAGGAGTCTTCACAAGTTTCTGTTCTACTGTTGGGTAAAATATGATGATATTTGAGGCTTACATAACCTTTAAAAATCAATCAACTTTTACTGTCCATTGAAACTAACCATACTTTTAATTGACCGAAAAGGGATGTCATCTTCAATCGCTAGATCTGGAGGTGAAGCCTCAGCCTCAATCCAAATAGTAGAAGATGGCGAAGTAATCCGGGTTAGGGAAGGAGCAGAAAAGGCACTTACTTAAGTGCATTAATCCCAAACTATGTTCCTCCATGTGATAGCGATGCTGAATCAGACCCAGAGGTGAAAAAGGTGCTCAAATTCTCATGTCGCAAGGCATGGAAAAATATATGGAAGATAATATCTAAGGTGTATCTTGAAGAGTTTCCGTAAAAAATTCAATGACTTTCATCCCTGTTCATCATGATGGGACTTGGTGGTTTAGGATATCAATAAATCCATGTCGTAGTGAAACAAGTCATTCGAAGGATGGATCAAGAGAAAAGGTGTTGTCAACACCTGATCATATCTAGATTGCTGATCAATACCAGTGAATTTCAGGATGTAGTGTTCTGAGCTGAGGCTGATCATGATACAAAGCTGAAGGAGATGAAGTAAAAGATCAAGGAGAAGACTATTCAGTAGTTTCACGTTCAGCAAGAGCCAGATGCCATTACAGGGGACCTTTACTAGCTTTACAATTCATTGGAAGAAGTCTAAGAGGATGGTATTAAAGCAACCAAATATGCCAAATAATCACTTCATCAAGATTAAGAGAGTGAAGATGGTCAGGTAAATGAACTTCAAGTGGCTGCTGATGAAGCTTGTGATGCTATGAAAAAGATGAGAAACCCTGTTTAAAGTCTTCTGTAATTTCGTAAAAAATGAGAAGAGACTCTAGTCTGTGGTTGTTCTTTTAATCTTTTTCATCAAATGAAATATAGTTCATCTTCAATCATCTGTACCTTCATTTTCTTGACAATTGTTCTTAATTTTCCTAAGCCAATGAGCCTAGAAAATAAAGTTCGATTTTTACTAGGGTTGTATAAAAAACCCCACAAATATTATCTTTTAATTGCTCAATATTTCCTACATCATACAGAATCTATGTTTAGCGAGCTGGGACTCAAATTTTGTTCATTGTACCCTTTATAGGTTCCAAATTTAATGAGTACCATGTCTTTTGTTATTTAAAGTTTAAATTCATGCATGTTGGATTATAATAATGTTAATATTTAAGGTTGAATAGCTTTGACCGAATGGATGATATTGACTCAATTCTTGATAATTTGTTTGGAAACATATTACCTTGTTCATGTATAGAAGGGGAAAATTTTAAACCATGACTTGAAAAAATTTTAATTAAAGGAATGACATGGGAAAAGAGCTAAAAGGCACTAGATAAAGTCTTTTCTAAGAATGAAGATACCACTATTTGACAAACCCATTACAGGGGCTGAATTATGCATGGCTAACTAGGGAATAAGTTGCATAGTTAAATTGATCCATCTATTGGTGGATAGGTCCATTATGTAGAAAACATATGTAAGGACACCTAAGGGCATGTGCTATATAGTCAGTCAAAAGAACTCTCAGAAATTTTACTTTCTATTGCTAAAATTCGAAGAATGTTATATATGGATTCAAACATTCCAATGCATAGAGTTAGCTTTATGGAAAAAGATAGTAGAATATAGAGAGGATATTTACAATTAGAATTGTCAAATAATTAGAGTAATGTGACTTCTACGATGGTTTGACCCAAACATAGGGAAAAAAGGCATCCATGGTTTTAAATTATACGACTAAAACCAAAGATAGAAACATTATACGACATAATATTTTAAGATCATGGAAAAGAGTATGGAACAAATATGTTAAGGATATAAGGTTTTTTTAGATCCTTACATATCCCCATTAAGACCTAGAGGGACAAAAGTGGCTTCTTTGAATTTACCACTACTTAACCAATCCGTTATGGGGGCCGAATTATGCAGGGCCAACTAGGGAATAAGAAACATAGTCAAATAGTAGCATCTTTTGGGATGACTAGTCCGTTATGTAGACAACTTATGCAAGGCCACCTAAGGGCACGTGCTACATATTCAGGCAAAAGAACTCTCAGGTATCAGAAATTTTGTGACCAGAAGTCACGAAAAGGGTTATGGAGACCATGAATATTATTTATATAATGTTGTGTCTAGGTCCTGATTTGAGATTCTGGATGTCACTACGTATCTCATTAGGATGAGAATCAAGCCACACATAGTTTTTGAAATAAAGTTTAACATCATGAAAGACGATATTCTGGAAGATCTTAGTTTAGGGTCACAGAGCTCAGACCATAGTGAGGGAGACAAATCAGGCATTTTTTATAAACCTGAGGCGAATAATGACCGAGGTGTTCCAGATCACACCATGTGCTCCTAGGGGGACTTTTCAGCCAAGGGACCGAAAGTAGAGTTTGGGGTTAGGCCCAAAGGCTCGGGACTAGACTCGATGAATGCTCAAATGTTCTTACATATCCCATGAGGATGGGAATCAAGCCACACGTAGTTCTTTAAATACCCTTTTTACAGATTTGGCTCATACATATGAGGGGTAAAGAGGACTTTATTGCAATTTTCACTGGACCCAAGATGAAAGACATGGTTGTCACTATGTATCTCAATAGTATGAGAATATAGCCATACATATTTCATGAAATATGATATGGTAAGAGACAATGTCGATGATGATTCTTCTCAAGTGAGGGTATTAGGGATTATCGCAGTTTATTGTCATATAGGACCAAAGTACAAATAGTTTTAGGTCATATGCATGGACCAGTGCTATGCAGATTAATGTCTTACAGTAAGGACAATGGGGAACTATATAGTTTAACGTCATATAGTTAGGATAATGGGAGATACACAGTTTAACGACAAGTAGGAAAAAAGTGAACTGATATGAATAATACTATTGATGAGGACTTCACGGATCAGAATCATATGGGATGAAGGTGAATCGATGTGAAGAAAGTGGTTTTGGGCTTGAACCTTAAGAGGTTGCCTACGTACCCAGCCTAGAAGGCATGGATAAAAGTTCATGTATTTCAATTGAGAGGGATTTGGCGATCAGGATGTACTTGAGGACAGCAACCCGAAGATGAGGTTTGGACGTAAGCATGGTTAGCTTCAAATAGAAGATTTCATGGTTGAAGCTAACTCTAAGCTCACGTGAGTCATGCTCGGTGTGAGAAACAAGAAGCAACAACAGACCTGATGATCGTGTCATGAAAGATGTGACCACAAAGGATGGTGTGGGGCTTATACATGATTAGCTGCTTGGGGAACGCATGGAAACAGAGTTTAAAAAACAATTGTGCATTCGACGATCACAGTTTAATGTCATGTGTCACATACTTGGGGTGCTAGGCATTTTAATGTCCCGCAGCTTAGACAACAGAAAGTTTAACGTCATGTTTGATGATAGAGGGGACACAGTTTAATGTCATGTTGAATGATAGAGGCGTCTATGAAGTTTAATGTTTTGAAGCAAAGAAAAGGGTTGTATTTGTGTTACAAAAAATCCTTCTTCAAAAATCTGGCATTGGTTGTAGTTGTAATGAGTTCTCCATCCATTGAGATTAAAGAATAAGCTCTATTGGGGTAGACCCTATGTATTGAGTAAGGTCCTTCTCACGTTGGCATAAACATTGTAAATTTTTTCCTGATATCATTGGGGTTATGAGGACCAATACCAATTCTCCTTGAATGAATGAACTATGAAGAACTTTTTCATTGAAAGCTCGTGATATTCAATTATGATAGACTTCTAAATAGTGTAGTGTGCACAATCTTTTTTCATCTTGTCGTTCCAATTCATCCAATCTCTTTTGATATTGTTCATCTATAGATAACTGATCAAAAATGGAGACTCTAAGTGAGGGTTATTAGACTTCAAAAGGAAAGTCTGCTCCCTTTCCATATAGAAATGAATATGGATTTGATCGCGTAGCAATGCAGGTGGTAGTCAGATAAGCCCAAAAAGATTGAAAAAGTTTATCAGGCAATGACTTCTTATCTTTATCCACCATCTTTTGAATTATATTTGATAGACTCTTATTGAAATCCTCTACTTGTACCATTGGCCGCTGCATGATACCAAGATGAATGGCAGGATCTGATATTATATTCTTAATACAATTTTCTTACCTCAGATGAACAAAAGTTGGTTCCATTATCCGCCAATATGATTTGAGGAACAACAAATCTAGGAATCATGTTAGACATGACAATACTAAAAATGCTTTTGGTACCGACTTCTTTGAGAGGTATTTCCTCTAACCATTTGAAAAAAAGTCAGTAAGAGTAAGAATATACTTAAACTGCTTAGCTGTAGCAGGAGGAAAAGGTCCTACTACATTCATTTCCCATGTAGAAAATGGTCCAGAGTATTTAGCCGTATGAAGAAACTAGAGGGGTTGATGAATGAAGTTGGAACATACTTGGTAGGAATGACACTTAGTGATATAAACACAATCTTGTATCATTGAAGGCCATAAGTATCCAAGCCTTCGAATATGAACAGACAGTCTATGTCTAGACTATTGGGCACCACAAACTCTTTCATGTACTTCATTCATGACAGCCATTTTCTCTTCACCATCAATACATATGAATAGAATTCCATCAAAAACTCACTTGTAGAGATTGTTTTGGTGATCTAGGCTATCATAAAGAGTAAAATTGACTACACATTGCCGAACTTGTTCTTTCCTGGCTCGATCTGGTGGGAGTGTTCCATTTTGAAGGTATTCCCTGATAGGTGTCATACATATTATAGTATGACCAAATGGTTCAGAAATGGGACTAATTTCAATGATTTCCTCTGTTCTGATTTGAGCATAACGTGAAACTACACGACGATGGGAAATATTGATGATTGTTCTGTCTCGATTTTGATCTTCCAGGGTTGTGGCTACATTAGCCAGTGTATCATCATGGGCATTTTGTGATCATGGGGAATAAGAAAATGTTGGTTCCTAGGGAAATTCCATCATTAACTCTCTAATGTAATCATACAAAGGGATTAACTCTTCCTTTATGATGGCATAAAACCCATTGACTTGTTTGATTACCAAATCTAAATCACCATTTACCTTCAAGTGATTCACCTGTTTTTGAAGCACCAATTCCAAGCCTACGATGAGACCTTGATATTCTACTTCATTGTTTGTACCACCTTCCAACATTAAGAAGGAATAAGGTTGAACTGCCTTTTCTGGGGAAATAAGCATGATTCCTAACCCAATTTTGTAGAATTTCTGATCTTCCATTTTCTTCTCTGTTGGACTTCTGGAGGCACCATCAAAGTAAATTTCCCATGTTTGAGGATTATCTTGAAAAGAATAGACATCCTCAATAGGATGTTCAATATTTAAAGATGTATCATCTATAGATCAATGTTTATCAAGGAAATCAGCTTGATCTTGGCCCTTTATTGCTTTTTTGGACACATACTGGATATCAAAATACTGCAAAATAACTGCCCACTGTGCCAGAAATCCTGTAAGCATTGGAAGACTAAAGATAAACTTGAGCAGGTTATTGGTAGATACCAATTGGACCTCATGACGTTTTAGGTAGTGTCTCAATTTCTGAACCGCAATGATTAATTCTAGGCATCACTTTTCAATACTTTAATATCGAGTTTCTATCTCAATCATAGCCTGACTGAGATAGTGAAGGCTTTTTTCATTCCCAACATCATTTTTTTTGGGAAAGGAAGGCACCCAAAGATCTCTCTAAAGCATTCACATAGAAAATATGTAGTCTTCCTTCAACGGGTGGAATTAATATTGGTGTACTCAAGAGATATTTCTTGAGAATATCGAATGCTTCTTGACATTCTTCAGTCCACTGGTAGGTGACTCCCTTCTTCATTAATTTGGTGAAGGGTAAACACATGTCTGCCAAATTGGAAATGAAACACCAAATATAGGCCATGTGTCCATGAAGTCCACTTAATTCTTTTAAATTTCTATAGGTGACATGTCAAGGATTGATTTTGTCTTCTTAGGATCAACATCTATATCACTATAGCGTACAACAAAGCTGAGAAATTTTCCATAGGTTACCACAATATCACATTTCATGGGGTTTATCATCAAATTGTGTTGTCAAAGTTTGTAAAATATGATTTCTAGATAAACTAATTGATCAGAACTTTGTTTTGATTTAACCACCAAATCATCCACATAATATTCAACAAATTTCCTTAAAAAGGGTTTGATGACATGGTGCATGACATGTTGATACATTGCACATGTATCCCTCAGGAAAAGGGCATTACCTGATAGAAAAAAACAACTTGAGGAGATTTGAAGTTTTTGGACTCCTCATCTTTGGGGACATTCATATTTTATTGTACCCAACATAACCATTCATGAAGGAAAGAGCTTCATAGCCAGCTGTTTCATCAATTAAGAGTTTTGTGATCAGAACTGGAAAATCATCCTTGGGACAATAAAGATTACAATCTCTGAAGACAATGAATAATCTAATTTGTCCATTATTCTTTTTCACTAGTACAATATTATATAGTGATTTGGGGTTCTAAAATTCTCTGATGAAGTTAGCTTGGATAAATTATCAACTTCAACATTAATTTTGGAGGCATAAGTTGGGTCTGTTCTTCTTACGGCTTACTTGAATCCTCGATGTTCTTCTGTCAAACCCAAATGATGAGTGGTGACATCAGGATCAAGACCTTGCATTTCAATAGAATTCCAAGCAAATACATCTTGATTTTTTCTTTAGAAATGAAGTATACATTTCTTCCTCTTCAAGAGTCATGGACGTACTAATTAAAGTGAGGTGTGAATCTTTTTTTGTACCCTGATTTATTTCACTAAGTTCATCCATATTGGTAGAGATACCCTCTTCAAATGCTGGAGAATCATCCCTTAGATCTTCCTCTTCTTCTTCTTCAATACGTGTTACATCTTCTGTTTCTACTTCCATAGTATATGACATAGCATAATTTCCATGATCACGGGAGAAGCTAAAATTTGGACATCTTGAATAAGAGGCTGCAATTTTTGACCCTATTAATGAAGAAGGGTCTTCCTAGGGTAATAAAGAGGAGATGATGGATTGAGAATCAACATCATTGTTTTCCTCTGGTATTGCTATACCATCTTCTAGCCTGGTTGATGAAGTATAGAATTGCTGTATTTTAGTGGATGAAATAAAGACATCTACAATTAAGTTTTTATCACTGCTTGGTGAATCAACAATTTCTCTAATGTTATCTTTATTGGTAGCCATAATTGACATTATGGAGGTTTCCATAAGAGTGTTTGGATATAGGTATATCCTGAAAATTTGACTAATAGGAAACACATAATCTGTACTCACATCTATGAATGGGTTTACTGGAATATTTCCCAAACCATTTAGAGCATTAATTTTGGTAACCTCCTTTATTGTGGATTTTTCCTTTCCTTCCATGTGATAGAATTCTCCCTCAATGTATTGAGATTCACACATTTTGAATGGGTCCTTTTCACCATACAATGTACCAATTTGACCATTGAAACAATATTTGAGACATTGATGTTACGACGAAGGTAAGAACACATGTTGATGTAGCCAAGGTCTTTTAAGAAAAATGTAGAAGGCTGTGTCCTGACAAACAACCATGAAATCTGAATTAGACATAAGGTCCCCGAACAGAATTATGAGTGTAATTTCTCCCATAGGTTCTTGTTCATTCTTAACATATCTTTTCAACATCAATTTAGAAGGAGATAAATCAGATTCATTGAGGCCCAATCAATGAAGTGTACGAATAGTAATGAGATTGATTCCTAACCCTTTATCAATGAAAGCTCATCAGATGTCTATATCATTGACTTTTCCTGATAGATACATTGGTCTGAAATGTCCATGTACAACATCACCTTCATCTTCAACTATAAAAGATATAACTGCATGGAATTCTGTAGGATCATTCTTTATATTGTAGACCTCAGCCACAACAATTACAGTTTCAAATTCTTGAGGACTTGACAAAGCATCAGTAAGCGCCTCCTGAAGTTGTTTTGATAGATTCAAGGCATCCAGAATTGATAACTTGGCCGTTACATGGGAAATTTTTTTCAAAACATCATGCCTTTGGTCCAATGGTCTATGTTTCTCATCATGAAAATGTGGCTTTGCAGGTGCCTTGGATGTTGATGCTTTGGTAGTAGATGTGTCCAGTATCAGGGTAGGAATTGGAAACAATCCTGGCTTCAGTATATTAGAACAACTTGGTCTATCTATTTCTTGAGAGGAATAATGTGTCACCTCTAACCAGTCTTGCAAAATAACTGGGTCAGGACCGAATCTGCCATGTGTGGAAAAACTTTCTTGTTTTTGTTGAGCCCACTAAAGGGATTTGCCATGAGTTTCTGCTGTATATACAATTCTAGTAGGTGTAGGACTAAAATAGTGGCTTCTGGAATATCCACGTCTTCCCCTATATCCTAGACCTTTGTCTCTTCCTCTAATTCCTCTGTCAAATATATGGAACTCAGGCTCATCATGATCGAAACTATCATTGGCATAGGGATCCGTTAAATTAATCATGTTAACAGAACCAAAGATCAATTCTTCATCTGATGATGATTCTTCCTGATGAACCAGTTCAGGTTTTTTCGTTTGTTGGGGAAGTACCCATGCTTTCAAAATAGATGACATAAAATCTACCAGATTAAATGACAACTTATGCTTTGACACAAGCTCGTTTTCTTCTAACTGCCCCTCTTTCTTCAAATTATGCTGCTTCTTTGAGGATTTTTCTTCTGATGAAGGGGGTTTTTCTGTGGTATAAATTGCAGAAGACACAATTGGTTGATTCAATTGTGTTAGTAAAATGGCATGATATCATTTGATCGTTTTCCTGACCATCCAATCATCATATTTCACCACATTTTTTACTTTTGACTTCGTGCCACTCTCCTTTATCTGAATCAGTAGAAGTAACACATGTTACCTGGACTGAAGAAACTTTTAGTTTTACTTTTCTAGAGTACACCATCTTTTGTAGGAGGTATTTAAAGAGAAATAACTCTAGAATGGGATTCCCCAACATCCGATGAAACAAGAAATAGTTGGGGAGGTCTTAATCTCCTTCCTTGTTCGGAATTTTGGGCATTGGAAACTGAACCAGATTGTTTTTCTGAGATGAGATGAAGTAACAAGGAACTTGTTCATTCTGGAAAGAATAAAATTTGTTATTTAATTCCTAAAACTGTTTCTACCTTTGGTCTTTTTGATCATCTTGACGAGGCAACTGTTGTTTTTGACGCTTAGATGGTATAGCCCTTCGATATGATAAATGTTTTGAAGTGGATGTAGGTACAGGTGCCTGATTAAGTGTAACTGCAGCTTTCTCTGCTTTCCCTATTCTCCTTCTTAGAACTGATTGAATTACATGTGTTTTAGCCTTAGTCTTTATAAGAGAGTCTTATATCTACTTAGCGATTTAAGTAAGGTCTCAAAACCCTCTTGTGTATTTCACAGGGATCAACAGTGTGCATAATTTATCATGCAGATTTTCCACATAGATTTGCAGCAACTCTTCTTGGGGGAGTTATAAACATAATGAATATGTTAATCCCTTCTTGCAAGCAATGAAACTTGAAACTCTTTCATTTTCCATTTGTTTATAATTGGTAAGATAAAAAAATATCGTCTTGGGTAATGTTGAGCATAATTTAAGAAGGAAACTTTGACATAGATCTTCCCACCCAGTAGCTGACTGAGATTGCAAACTTGTATACCAGAAAAAAGCATGTATTTGTAATGACTGCACAAAACACCTAAGCTTAACTGCTTCTAATTGTTCAGGAGTTCCCATCATGGGATCACAAAAAGATACAAAATGTGTTAAGTATTTTTCTGGATCTCTCGAACCATTAAAAATTGGGAATGTGGTATTCGCAAAAATTGATGGGGGAGGAATTGCATCCACCCATTCAGGGTAAGCCCTCTTTTATGGTTAAAGTTGTGGTCATTTTCCTTCCATAGCTTCCAACCATGCTATTAATGAATCAATGGTCGTCAATAATTTTTGAGAGACATCTGGTTGATCTTGGACCTGAGATGGAGGCCAAATGTTAAGGAAATTTGTGACTAGGGTTTACTCTTGAGAAGGAGGCCCAAACTACTAGAACTTGTGACTAGGGATTACTCTTGAGAAGGAGGCCCAAATCAAAAGATCATCTCATTTTAGAGGATGGGGTTATACGGAGAAAACCTCTAACTATAGTGACATAATGTTTGTATGTCACGAGGTTTTGGGAGAGGTTCTCACAAAATCCCTTTCAGATAAGGAAGCCAACAAAGGAACCATGCCATAAATGGAATTGAACACAGGTTCGAGGGCTAGTATCATGAAGAGGAGAGGTGAACAAGAGAAAGGCACACAAATGAAGTTGGTGCACAAGTGTAGGTCACAGAAGTCATCTGGCACGCACATCTTGGCTACGCAAGTGTACTTGCATGACATGGGTTCACCTGGATGACGAAGAATATGTCAGGTAATACATGGGAAAGACAAAACTCAAGTCTTTAGTACTACCCTAAGATGATTCTAAAAGGGTGGTGTGAAAGTTTCATTGAAAGAATAGGGTGGCACAAAAGTGTTTCTACTTTTAAGGAGGTCTGGACACTTATGCATGCAAGTGATGATAAATTCTAATCACTTAGGCCTTATCCTAATTTTTTAAGTCCTCCATTTTATGTAAAATTTTACCTTAGAAGTTTTCTGAAGAGTTGAGTTGAATAATTGGGTGACCAGAGTGTGGATTTGAATTTTGGAAAAAGCCTTCCTCTAAATGGGGGTCCCATAGGGGCTATTTATAGGCCACCATGCACATTGGGCGAAAAATAAAATGGGGCGTGCATGTGACCCTTATGTGGCGTGCAAGTGACTTGCACGAGGTGCAGGTAACGTGCGCATCACACTCCAAATGGGCTCCTAGTCCTTGCCTTTTTTAAATTTTAGATGTTTCTTCAAAGGGTGACCCTTTTTATGCTTTAGGTATCACCCTTTTCCATTTGCTGGTTCCTATGATGGAATGGAGTGTCCACAAGCCTACCAAATAATCTAAAATGAAAAAGTTTAAGCTCTTATTAATTATTCATATCTTTCTATATTTAAAAAACATTAAATCATGGAGATTTTTATATTATTTAACAAATCACAATTTTATGGGTGAAATTCTGAAGCAATGTCATATTTTAGCTTATCAATCCAATAATCATAGATTAATATTATTTTTAACTCATAAAATAATGGGGTAAAATTTCGGTGACATTTTTATATGCAATTCATTATAGAATTATAAACATCATTATGTCATAATTTTGTATTGTTCACTATATTACATCATTTGATTGAAACCCAATTCATGAGCTATGAGAATCATTCCTAATCAATTCTCCTTGAAAATATTATTCTATAGGCATCAAAGGGTCACATTCTAGTGTGGTGTGTAATTATCAAATGTTATAGGTTTTTACTAGGATGTTGATATGTATATTAATTTCCTAGCCTATTATACATTGTTGTTATATAATGATTCTCAATTATAATAAATTAAACAATTTCTAGAGATATTAAATAATTTTTTGAACTATTAGATAAAATGGTCGACAATTCTTTTAAATATTCACCATTAACAATAGTCATGATGTGATATACACACTTCATAGTATAATATTTCTTTTAGGATTTTCAAAAAATCATCAAAAAATATTATTTCATAAAAAAATAATTCTCACATGATTTATTCCTTATTTGAAAAATTTTCTAAAATAATCATCTAAACTAATATACTTTTCAATGTATTACTTATGATATAATCTATCCAAAATTACATGCTTCTAATAAATACAACTACATTTTACCTTAATTTACCAATATCCACTTTTGACCAACATTTGTTCAATCATTTTACTCTTAAATATATATTTTTTCTAATATTCGCTCCCTCAGGATTTTATATAAATCCTATATGATATTCAATATTTCATTGAAATTTTATTTATTCAAATATTCACTGTGAGAATAAACTATCAATCTAAAATTACATGATCCATGATTAATATGGAATACAAGAATCCTAAAAAGATATTTATGCTTACCTTGAACTTTCACTCTACAAATCACTAATCTAATATTAATCACCCCATATTCATCACCCTATCTTCATCACTTCTTGAATTTTAGTCCCCAATGTCTGTAAATACTACAACATCAAATATTTATGTACAACCCTATAAGAGTATATTTCTCCCCTTAATGTGAGAGTGATATCAACTCCGACTTATTGAATTCCAAACACTTTCCAATGTTTTTCATATATTTATCCCCCTTTACAATAAAAACACATTATATAAGTACTACAAAAAACATAAATCCCTTTGAAATAATTTTTTTATGGATATATAGAAAAATATAAATATTCTTATTCATTGAGAGGTGGTTGGACATTGATATTCAACCATTTTTTTGAGATTCTTATGTGGGAAATATAGTATCTAAAGAGAAAGGAATTTTCTAAATGAGTGGTGAGGGGTGAATTTAGTTTATAAAATACAACCCATAATATTTTAAAACCTATGATAATAAAAGTTTATAAAAGTTTATATCAATCAATGTAAAACATTCCTAAAAGTTTGTATAGTAGAAAATATGTAAAAATTTATAGTTATCTAAAAAACAAAGTAACTAATTTTTTATAAAGGATAATGGATAAACATAAAAAATTATAGAAAAGATACCTTGTGTTATCCTATAGTGTAAAGGGAGTCTTAATTAGACTCAAAAAATCCATAGAACTACACTTACTATAAAGGTATTCCTTTTAATCCCCTGAACTCCTCGATACTAAGATGAAAAAATATCTATTTCCCTAGATCTCAGAACCCTTAATCATGAAGATCTGAAATAATTATCATTATAAACCATGGAATCCCTTAATCACACATAATCAACTATAAAAATTAAAATCACAAAAATTCTTAAAGAATTTATAATAATCCTCACAAAGATTCCTTAAGAAAAAGTCTCTCAGAAATATTACATTAAAGCACTCATAAAGTAATAGAATGTTGCTAAAAACTTTTTATTAACTTGTTATATTAATTTATAAAAAATAATCCTCCTCTAATCCATGAATCTCTATTTATATATGTTTCTCCAATAGTGATACTATGAAATTCTTGGAGTTGGATGCAATGGCATTGGAAACCCCTTCTTCAACTGAAAGGGTTCATCTCAGCATTTTCATCTATTTCTAACAATATTGTATATTTTTATAGTGTATTTAGATTATTTTCGGTAGAATAAATTTTTTTCATCTAGTGAAATGACTTTTCTTCAACCGATAGATTTTATTGTTGTTTGTATGGGAAGAATTTCTACTAATTTCAATTTATTTTAATCTGATGGTCTTGATATAAATTCATCTGATGGACTTTATTATACTATGACTATTTGGATTTTATAGATTCTTCGTCGATGAAGTATATAATTGGTCTTTAAAAATAAAATATAAATGTTATCTGATGACATAAAAAACTCCACCAGATGAATAGTTATTTCTGCATCTGGTTGAAAACATTCATATAAAAACATAATTAGATATTTTGAAGTATAAATGTTAGTAACATAATTTTTTTAAATAAGTTGACTGTGATTTTCAATTTAATGTTCGAATGCGTTGAAATAAATTTTTTTACTCAACAATATCCCCCATTTAATAAATCACAAAACAAATATTTTAAGAAAAATCTACGGTTTTAAAATTTTTTTACATCCCATATCTTATATAATCTCGATTTTTACCTTTCCCCCAATTATTCATATTTCTCCAATTTGATTGATGTTTTAACCAATGATATAAAAAAATTATATTTTTTATCCTCAATAGTTCTAACAATTTCTCATAAATGTTTAAAATATTTCTCGATCAATGTGATATTTGAAAATAAATACATTTACTATGACGTAAAAATTGAACAAAAAAGGTTAAGGAATTAAATGTATAACATTTATAATACAATCCTAAAATTATTTAAAAAACATTATTCATCAAAACAATGTATATACCTTAATTTGAATTGATTTGAGAAAATATAAAACAAAAAATTATAATTAAGAATCATTTATAAAACATATTGAATTTCACAAATTTCATTTAAAAGTTTATGTTTGGGTTATAACAAAACCCTCAAAGAGTTCATAGAAAAATAATAAATCATTTTTGGTGAGTTTTTTATGAATTATTTCATTTTCTCACATCATAATAAAATATCTCGAACTTATCTATGATAGAATTTAATTTTTAAACATCTTCTTCCCAAGCTTTAAATTTTTTCCACCCCTTTTTAGATTTGGTACATATTTTTCAATATCTTGAGTCTTATTTCTATTATTATGATTTCAATCCTAAAAAAAACTATTTATTAGATTAAAAAATTTATATTTTAATTATTCGGTCTATTTTATGTTTTTAGGCTTCATTATCATGATTCAAGGAATGAAAATGAATATTATGAACTAATTTTATGGTTTCAAAAACAAGATCCATATTTATTATTGTAAACATTGAAACTGAATTGGTTAAAATTTTTATTCCCTCTATAATTTTATCATAAAAATTTATATATTTGGTATTATAATTTATCCATTTGATCAGCTCCATTAACATTTTTGTTTTATTTTTTTATCTGCCTTTTTAAATCATTCTATTCAACCTCATTTTGAATAACCAATTCATCATGTTGTATCAAAGAACATCAATTCTAAAAAAATCTATTTTTCCCTTGCATGTATCTAAATATTTCTTGAGTTATAGGTAATATTTCTATAATTACATCCCAAAAAAGAATTAATATTTTTATATAATTTATTTCCCTTTTCATTTAATTTTCTTTTTTAGGTAATTTTTGTAGTCACTTGAAACACTAAGAACTGAAGGACCTGGAGGCCTTATTGGACTGACTTATACTTTATCAACATCAATATATTTTGAAACATCTATATCTAAAACATTCTCATTAAACTATTGATTGTACAATGTTTTATCTTAAGATTGTTGTTTATTTTCCTTTGAGAATTCTCCCTCTTCTTTATTTCTCAAAGATATATTTTCAACGATTCAACTGATAGAGATTTTGAAGATCGAACTAACATTTAATTGATATCTAAATTTATTTTAAGTTCCTCGACATCTTTTAACTTCTTATTTAGTATTATTATCCTTGGAACCAAATTTAATTTTTTTTGAGGAGTATATTAATCAGTCCTTTCTTTTTTACTTTTCAAATTCTTTTGGTACAAAATCTTACAAATAATTAAATTGAGAACTTTCAACCATAACTTACTTTCCATTATTTCTATCTATAATTAGTGGTTTGGTTAAAACATAAATGAAAGAACATTAAATTAATTTATTGTATATTATTTTATTCAACCAGAAAAGGGTGTTTTCTATTTCTCCAACATCAATTTTGGATTGAATTTTGTCCATATATTTCATTAAATTTATAGTAGAATTTTGGATTTTCTCCCTAACATGCATATTTTTGTTTTATTCTAAAAATTTACTTTATAGTTTTTCTCCTTATGATCCAAAATCGCTCCTTTATATAGACCAAATGATAGATCAACAATAGTATTCATTTCATTATTTTTTATAAAATCTTAAAATTCAACATCAATCATTTTCTTTTGTTTTTCCCATGTAAAAGTAGGTTATTTTAGAACAACGGTTTTTTCAAAATTTTCTTTGAGTATTTCTACATTTACCTTTGATGCATCTTCGTTTTATTTTTCAAAAAAAATAATCTAAGAAGGATTAAAA
Organism: Viscum album; assembly: GCA_963277665.1. Taxonomy (NCBI): domain Eukaryota; kingdom Viridiplantae; phylum Streptophyta; class Magnoliopsida; order Santalales; family Viscaceae; genus Viscum; species Viscum album. The sequence continues at coordinate 1,681,873,968 of OY728133.1, forward strand.
ATCAAATACATTTTGTTGATTATTCCTTTACTAATATATGAATCCTTTTTTTCTAACTAGTGTACCCTTATTTTTAATCTTTTTATCCTATATGAAGTTCATTAAAAACTTGTTGACAAATCTCTGATAAAGAAGTATATTTAACATTATCATCCCATATTTCATAGATTCAGTTGTTTTATCATATAATTAATTATATAGATTTTGATTATATCCCATAATAATTCCACAACAAAGACATATTTCACATTAAGGTTTCCTCCATTCCATTTCTATGGAATAATATAATTTTCCATCCAAATAGACACCATTCTCACATAATAGAGATGCTATAAAGTCTTTTGACTTTCTCATTTGATGAAAAAATAGAAGTATAAACTTTATACTTTTTAAAATATCACAATTTATCAAAAAACATGTGAGTAAAAACATTTACCACTCATTCCAAGGGAATTTGAACTAAATAAAAAAAATTGTACATACAAGTTATATGATTTTATAAACACTGTAGTGGTTAAAATTATTAATCAATAATCCTAACTAGACTGAATAGTTGAATTAAATTATTTTATTATTTCAAGATAATAAAAATCAAACTTTTCTTTCAACACCCAACAATTGAAAACAAAAAAAATATGATTTACATCAACAAATAAGTATACATTTTTTACCAAGATATTTTTATTAATATTTCCATTATAGTAAATCTATTAGATAAGTCACTGATTCAATCGATCTCTCTGATTGGATGAATAAACGAAATCAGATAAACCAGAAAATACTGGATAAAGGATAATTAGAGAGCCGATAGCTCTTCCCAATTTCATATTTTGACGATTGAGTGGTGGTATAATTCTCTTGATATAGACTGGTGGAAAGAGATGATCTACCTACTCTATATCATGTGAATTAGATCAAAACCCTCTCTAAGATCAACAATTGATAAAATTTCTCTAAATATATAAATACCTAAAATCTTGAAATTTTTAATATTTTTTATATAATTTTTATCAAAAAAGATTATTTCTTATGAAACACATTTTTTTGTGGGTTATAATATGTAAAAATAACATACAAAAAATCATTAAAAAGAATTGAAATAATAAAAAAATTTAATGATCACCTCACTGAGAAAAAGGAATAAACTTATTATGTATGAGAATTCAATCATATTATTTTCATTGTGGTTTTATTAAATTTAGGAATTTAAAATGTATTTTAATAATTTAAAAATGCGTTCTTGAAGAAAATATATAGATATTCATCTGATAAAATATATTTAAGATTAAATTTAAAAACAATATATGGAAATTTTCCTATAAAAAAATATTTCTAATATCTTTCCTAATAAAACATTTTACAGACATTTTTCTAGTAAAAACCCTAGAAATATTTTTCTAAAAATACTGTAGAAATGTTTGTCACACCAAAACATTAGAATCTTTTTGTCTGAAACAAACATTATAAAATTTTGTTTAGAAAATAAAAAAAAAATTAACAAAACTTTTAGATATGTATATCTAAAAAACATTAGAATTGTTTTTGGTAAAATCATTAGAGAAGTTTGTCCTTTTCTTTTGAAAAATTTTCAAAATTAAAAAATGAAAACATAGAATAATTTCCAAAGCATAGTAAAAAATGTTCACTGATTTTATAGAGATTTTTAATGTAACGAGATATTATAACATGAAATAGGTAAATGATCATTTTATGTTGATCATTCCATTTTTTTTAATATATTCAAATTTATAAAACTTTTGGATTTTTTCAAATATATCAGTAACTTGTTTTTTTCTTCTGATGAATTGTAATATAACATATTTTTTGTGTGTGTGATCCCAAATAAAATAGTGTCTTATATATATGTACATAAACAATTAGCGATTCAATGATTTTTTAATTTACGATGCGACCCTAGTGTTTTCTCAAAAAATAAGAGATTAAAGAAAAACTTGTGCCAAAATTAGTGAGTGTATATTGCATTCCCAACACCTGAGAACAACAAATTCTACCCGCCACATATTTAGATTCAATAATGGGAAGTTATACTGAGTTTTGTTTCATATAATAACGAGACACCATATCCCCTCCTAATAAATTACCTGTTCAAAATCTACTTTACCAATCCATTTTACTTCGATAAAAATAATAATTAAAAAAACTTTTTAAAATAAATTCATTTCCAAAAGAATAAAACAGAAATATATCCATAGTTTACTTAAGGTAAATATTTTTTTCACACATTTAAGAGAATATTATTTTGGATTTTATAGATATGTTTTACATATGAAAATTTAAAATATTAAATCTGGATGACTAGCTATGTGATATAGTAAACTACTGATCATTCATCTAATTTATTTTGACCAAATGGTCTTCCATATTCATCAATATCAATAGTTTTTTAGTCTTTATAGGAGTAAGAATATTTTTTTTTCTTTTCAATAGCAATATTTTTTAGATTATATTCTATATATATATATATATTTTTATAAAAAAGATTCATTTGGTTTCTCATAGATTTGAAAAATAAGAAAATAATTTAGTTCACCCATCATGCTAATTTCAATTTTATATACCATATGATTCAAAAAGTAATTAGTTTTATTTTTTTGAGTTGATCAAAATATAATTTATTGGATATACATTTGAATATTTAGAGCACCAATAAAAAAATATTAAATAGAAAGTGCTGGATTTGTAGCTCACAAAGTAAAATTATTTTGTAAAAAAACATTTTAATCTATTATATGAGGATCTTGGGGATTATTTAAGTACACAGAGTGCCTTATTAAGTCTAAAAACATGATCAATTTTTTTTTTATTTTCAAAATGGTTAAGTTTTTTTATATTAAATTATTCTTTAACATATCCATTATGGAAACCATACTTCACATCCTTTTGAAAAAGATTAAAATTTTGAAATGATGTATATGAGTGAAGTATACGATTAGCTTCAAGTATAAGAACTGGATCTTAAGATTCATCATAGGATATTCCTTTAAATTCATTATAACCCTTTAAAGAAATTATAGTTATATTTATTAATATAATTCCATTTTCATAACATTTATTTAAAAAAATTCATTTTACTCCAATTATTGTTGAATCTTTATAATGTTTAGCTAGAGTGAAAAAATTTTTATTATCAAATTTACTAAGTTCATCATAGATTTATTCTACCTAATATTTATCTCCTAAATCCTCCTCAAGAGTGTTAGGTTCAAATTGTGATAAAATGGAAAATGTTCAGATTCATTTCTTATGGGAATTTTATTTTATCTCGGTTTACCTACAACACCATTGATATTATCACTATGTTGATTAACAAAGATTTTATAATTCCATCAGTTTGTAAAACTATATTATCAAATAATAGGTTGTATTTATTTAAGGGAAAACATTAAGAAATGTTTCTTTGATATCATATTTGATTAAACATTAGTTGAAATTTTTTGTTAGAAAAATCATCAGAAGATTAGGTTTCATGTTATTTGAAAACAAGAAGATTAATTTCATCAAATTTAACACGAACTGCTTCCTCAACAATACATTTTTTATTGGTTAAAACTCTATACGACTTAATAGTTTAAGAATAACAAAGATAAATTAATTCATAGTATTTGAGTTAGAATATATGTATTTATCATGAGTATTCAAAATAAACACTTTTCATCAAAAAAAATCAATTACGAATGTTTTGGGTTTCTTTAAATCCAAAACTGATATAGACTTTTATTAGAAAAAGATATAATTAAAGAATAATTTTATTAAAGTAGGTAATACTAATAAATTTATCCAAATTTATTTTTGAAATTTAATAAAAAATTAATATGGTTCTCGTAAGCTCTTGAATAAATCTTTTTCATTATTAAAATACACTATTTTTTTACGGTAATATAGGATATGAAATGTTCTAGATAATAAATTTATTACTAAAAAAGGTTTGAAATTATAATTTAAATATTTTCCACCATGATCACTACTAATAGTAAACAAGTGTTGGTCTTTATCATTTTTAACACAGGACACATTGTTTTTATATTATAAAAAGGATTTGAAAAATTTTCACTTGAAAATAAACCCTTGTATATCTTATATAGTCATAAACTAGAAAATAATCATAGTATTTGTTACCAATACTTTCAATTTGTTTCATAAAAAAAATATTTGTGCACTAGTCATAGAACATAATAAGTTGAAACATCACTAGTAGATTTATAACCTATATTATGATGCTTTATAAATTGATAGAGATCATAATGTTTTGAAGAATTAAACCAAAGATTAAATAGATCTATAAAAGGCCTTTAGAAATTATAGCTATAGTTTAAACATTATAGTTCCCTAACATTCTATTAAATTACTAATATTGGTCTTCCATTACTCTAAGGGAAGGTTGATCTTACCTTCTTTAGTCTAATAAATATAGTGTATATAAATTCTCATGCATATCGATATAAAGAATAATTTTACCTTCTAAACATTGAACAATATATTTTTTATTCTTAAAGTTCACAATGTAACCCTAACAACATAATTGACTAATTCAAATCAGGCTTTTATTTTGTACTATAAAAAATAAAACAATGGAAATTAATGTTTTGTAAGAAGAACATTATTACCCATACATAAATTTCACAATAAACATTATCAGAAATAATTAATTTTCCAAAATTAATTTTTTTAATATTATGATGGAATCACTTATCTCTATTCATATGATGGGAACAACCACTATCCATGTACCAAATATTATTTCTATTGAAAAATTTCATATTTACCTAAAAATAAAAAAAATAGATTTTTTAAACCCATACATTCTTGTGGAAAACATTATTAGCTAATAAAACATTTGAATTCAAAAATATTATAAATTTATTATTTTCTAATGATTTTTATTCATCATAAATATATTGTTAGTTTAAACCAAAATATTTACCTCTATCCAAATAAATTTTTTTCTACTATCTACCAATTTGATACTTTTCACAAAATGTTTCAGCATTTGGATTTTTTCTGAAAACGAAGTTTTGAGTTTATTAAATCAATACTCGAAGTATATATGATAGGTTTCAACAATTTTTATACATTCTCAAATGAATAATTCTAGTAATTAAAATTTGAAATTAAAATTTTCACTGAAAATATTTATAATTTTAGTGTTATATTAAAATCATTAATATATATTTTCGAATTAGAACTATATTTCATATTTTTTTATGATATGAAATATCATTATAAATTATTCAACACCTATAATTTTACTTGACAAGATACGAAATTAATTTTTCATTTTTTGATAAATTTTATCATTATTTTTTTCTAAAAATTTATAAAATCTAGACAATTCATCATATCTCAGTTAGGAATCATATTCTTTAGATGAAGAATATTATTCTTCTTCAAAATTTGAAGAAATACACTCATCAGTATAATTAGGATAATTTTAAATTAATGTAAAATTTATTAATGAATCAGTTGACACATTATCCATAAACCACTAATTGGTATTCACAATATTCACAAAGAAAATTATAACTATCTGAGAAGCATCATTAGGGTTAGAATAATTTTTAGAAGAGCTATCTATTAGAATTTAATTCCATGTGTTAAAATATTTCTAACATTTAATTACCTTATAATTATATAAATTATTATAATTTATGTATTTATTACAATTTTTCTTCAATCGAGGATAACATAGCCTGATGTGATCTAGCTTGTTACATTGAAAAAATTTATCATAGAAGATTCATTTTCCCATTTCATTTCATTTTATTTTTCATATAGTTTTATCTGAAATTTTTATTTCCTAAAATCATTCCCATCCTATAAGAAATATTTTCAATTTCATTTTTAGTTTGATCATAAGATCTACTTTTTATATCTTCATTGACATTCTTATTCTTTAATGATTTATGACCTCTTTCAGTTAATCTACTTTTCTTTGCTTCTATAGAAGTAGAAGAAAATGCTTCTCCATTTTTATTTTTCTCTTTTTCTACATCCCTTTTAAATATACCCTTATATTTCCTAATGTTTGTTCACAATAATAGAAACATAACAGAAGGGTGGGGAGGATGGATTGTGTCATTTTTATAATATTTACCTATTCATGATTTAAACACCCTTTGTGATTTATGTAGATATGGAGTGGTTTATTATGTATGAGATATAATTCAAGGATATACGTAATGAATTAATAAGAAACATTTATAGATTTATGAGGAACAAAGATACCCTATTCCACTCTATTAATGATCTCTCTATTAACAAAGTGAATTTCACTAGATAGGTCCTCTTATCACAATACTTCAAATATAAAAATGAGTATATACACTTGAAACCGTTAGAATAAGTATATACAGAGCCTTATGGTTTATTTATAGGGAATCAGTTATCCATAACATAGTTCGAGAAGATGAAACTCTCACCACTTGGTTATTAGTCATTGATAATCTAATAAATGAAAAGAGTTTTATTTGTCGATGGTTTAGGTTGTACTTCACAATTCTAGAAGAAACTAAGAGTAGATGAATATTTTTATTAATAAAATAATGCCTTCAAGAAAGAATAACATTGAAGCAATCTTGGTTGAAAATGATCTTCAATAGTACTAGCAATAAATATGAGCATCAATCTTACAATAGTACAAGGTTGAAATATATAGAACTTTAAAAGTGTGTCCTATTTTTTAATTAATAGATTCGATCACTAGTTGTAGTAAAACGATATTTAAAAGTTATATTTTAAAAAAAAATTCAATCTATATTAATTTTAGAAGAAATTGTGATAGAATATTTATAAAATACATGTTACTTTCGTATCCATGAACATATAAAATCACCTGATATAATTTGGAAATTCAAATTGAAATTTTCCAGGGAATTTATAACTTTTCTTTAGAATAGTAGTGAATTTATCCATGAAATATGGTTTTTTTAGTCGATCAAAAGGAGCCGTAGAATCAGTGAAAGATATGCTTTCAATCAGCCTCTAATTCTGTCATGAGTAGTGTATGAATCTCGAATAAAATCATGGCTTTAAAACACCACTTTTGAGTCATCAAATTCAATGACCAACTGTGTAACATAGGGTTCCTTTGCGAGTCTTAGGGTTTCATTTCATAAAATTGGGTTCCTTTTATAGTGTTGTATTCCTATTCATAAAAAAGGGAATAAACATATATTTTGTGACTTAGACGATGATTAGAAATTTCACATGTTTATTCAAACATAGGGTTGTCGATCCATGTGAATACATTGTTTTTCCTATCCATAAAATAATTTATGGTTTCTTATCCATACAAAAATGTTGGGTTTATAGAGTGTTTCCAGTATAAATTCTATAACACTACATTCCATTAAACAAGATAAATGATATATAAATTCTTGAAACATACATATTGACATTTCATTATAAATAAAACAGGGGTATGTTTGAGCATCAAAATCTATATATAACAATGATAATTGTTGGATAAATACATGACCTACAATATCTTTTTTTTATGTTCACTGAACCCATAAAGTAATTTAATAAAAATATATGATTTTAAACACTAATTAAATAGTTGAATAAAATGAATTCTGATTTCACAGTATTTTTTTGATGATTTTTAAATAGTAATAAAATAGTTGTGAAAATTTAATTTCGATTTCATGGTATAATTTTGATGATAGGTAATAAATATTTGAAATGTTGAGAATTTTATGTTTACCTTATTTTCCTTTCCATTTTGTGATATAAAAAATAAAGCATATAAAAAATGGATTAAAACAAATTTAATTTTGTAATTAAAAATACGTTAATAAATATTAAAACTGTTGAAAAAATAATAATGTTTTCATTGGAATTGAATTATTGGATATAAATAAATTAAAACAATAAATAAAAATAATATAAAGGTAAAGATGAGTAAGTTGAATTCCAAATCAACTTTCTTGAAAATTTATTACAGTACACCAATCGGCACAATGAATATTTATTAAAGGATGGAATTTGGTAAGATGGAGTGGATTCTTCTTCTTCATGAATGTAAGAGGATATAGAAGGATGATAAATGGATAGGAAATCACCATTTATATCATTCTCTCCAAAAATCAATGAAAATTATTGTTGAAAACTCCAATACACTACTGGAGTATTTCCAGGAATCATGATCAATCCTTAAGCTCTCAACCAAATTAACCATAACAAACTCATTAATAGATTCTATAGACTAAATGAAGGTATTTATCTTATACCTTACTTGATGAATGAATTTAAATAACCATGAATCACTAAGGGTTAGTTTCCATATCAAATGACTTTGATTCTAAAAAAGAAAACTCAATAGAGTACTGTCACACTGATGTTTTTATAATCTATCATTGAAATCATCCATGACTAATGTTATAGCCTCAAATATTCTTATTGAGTCATGAGGAGTCTGTTGAGAAGATGTTGATGAACCAATCTAAATGATTGAATATCTCTGACCAACAACTGTTTCAAATATTCAAAATCATATTTCTATGCAAATTCTTCTTTTAAAGAACTCAATTCATGATCCAAAATTTTAATAAACTCTTCAAGATCAACCTCTAACACAATATTTTCACAAACTTCTATTAGTTGTGATTGATGTGCCTAAAACTTAGACCTATGCACTATTTAACTATTAAAAATCTTCAACAATATTCTTCTCAACATCCGAATCTTGTTTTAATTATATGTTAAACTTATCTAAATGAATAAACATACAAATAAACTACTTATCCAAAGTGTTCGAAGACTATCGAGAAATAACTCTTGATGTTTGCATAGCCTTCACAATTTCCAAACATGGATCTCTTTTTGAACCAGCCATTCCTTGAAATTGTTTCTAATCTCTTAATGTAGACACATACACATCAACTGAATTAGAAAAAACAAAAGAAATATTTTCAAGCATAGATTGATGTGTAATATGATCAACTACTTTGGATGGATCATCTCATTGAGAAACATTCTCAACATTCTTAGCTACCAATCCTTTAACTAATCCTAAATTTACCTCTCTAGATACATTCAAATCCTCAAAAATATTAAATAATATCTTCTTCTCCATGTAATTGCTTCTTCATATCTCGATTCAACTTCTTCATATGGCCTTGGTCTAACCGATCAAATAGATGAAAAACAATTTCTACTCCCCCTGAGCACTTTCCATCATACTATCTTTCCCATTAAAACCAAATGGAATTAGTCCATTTTAATAATTTCTCAAGAAATATCATAGTTTTCTTATAGCCCAAACATTTAAAAAATATCTATGGTGAAATATATAACCTAGAAAGATGTATTTAATTTTTCTCAATTCATATAGTAACTAATAAATAATCCTTATTTAAGGATAAACACTCACCTTAGATTCCTTTGAACAATAATAAAATAAATATCATAGAATATACCTACTAAAATATTTCTGGATAATACTCATTAATAAAAATATAACATGCTTATTAAGGTACAAATATTAATCCAATTCCAATGTCCTTGACACAATTCTTGATTGAATAATCTTTGTCATAACCTTTTGATCATGAGAAAGATATTGTTTCATCATTTTCTGGATAAACAATGTTTCAAAATATAAATACATTGTATCCTATGACTTATGTCTTCAATTTCAAATATTTCTCAAATAAAAATGTGATTCCCTCTCTTGGGGATAAGCCTGAATTTTCTAAATTTTCCTTGAATAAATAGAAAACACACTATAATGAATCATAGAGGCTAAAATGTCTTCATCAAAACTAACACTAGAAGAATAATTTCATCAAATTTCCATTACATATACATCATAAATAAACAACGAGTTATTATCCCCAAAAAGAAATTCCCAATCTTAAAATGTGATTGCATCCTTTAGAAATGGGTTTGTTGGATTTTTCTATTCAAAATCAACAACCTATCCTTGAATAATATTTCAATAATTCAACTGAGGAACAAGTTCATTTAGATTAACGCCATCGAGAATGAGATAAGGGTCCAATTATGAATGTTTGAGGATTTAAGGTTCCATGGTGATGGATTTTTAGAACTATAATTAGATATGCTCTATAATATGAAGGGTTGAAAGTGGAGGAATAATAGCAAGAAGAGTATGATGGATTAGTTTTTATATTAACAAATTAATGAGGTAGTGTAATCATTAAAAAATAATTAATTTTTAAAATATGTGAAATTTAAATTAAAATCCAGATACGTATTTTAAACTAACAAATGAAAATTTTCAAAATCAAAATTATTGATAGAGAATTTTGAATAAAATAAATTAAAATGAGACACATTAATTTAAATGAATTTCTGAACATTTATTTAAAATAAAATAATCCTAACTCCCCCTTAATAAAATTTGAAATTTTAGTGGGAAGTAGTTTAGTAAAAATAATAGATAATTTATGTTTTGTATTTACAACGTATCATGATATATCCTTATTAAGAACATGATCTCATAGAAAATTATGCCTTATATTATTATTCTAAGTCCAAGAACGACTTATAATTTTGATTAATATTTATTTCACAAGTATTTTCAAATAAAATAGACATATTATTAAAATTTAGTCCAATGTCTAGTAGAGTGTGTTTCATCCAATAAACATGTGATCATCTACTTCCAGTAGATATATATTCTACCACATCTGTTGACTGGGAAATTGAATGTTGTTTCCTACTTGACCATGATACTATAAAATTTTCTAAACAGAGACAAGTTCCTTAAATGATTTTTCAATTTAATATACATATTCCAAAGTCATCATCTGAATATGAAATTATACTATAATATGATGTTTTGGGGTAAATCGGGGATTGAAAAAATAGTTCCCTTTAAATATTTAAAATTATTATAACAAGAGTAATATGGGATTATTTTTGGTCTGATTGAAATCTTACATGTAGACATACATAAAACATAATTCACTATTTGGTAAAAATAAGATATAATAAATTACCATTCATTCCTCTAAATAACAACTTAATAACCAGTTTGACAACTTCATCCAAATGATGTTATATATTTGTAAACATTGGAGTCATAAAAATATTTCTATTTTCTAGTCCAAATTTTTCTATAATCAGCAATAAATTTACATTGATTTATATATTTCTATAATGTTTTTGATAAATCTTAAATCCTTAAAAAAATTCATATCCACCATCATAATCATTTCAAATTGTTTTTGCTTTATATTTGAAAAATCATTACAATGATTTTTATTTGTTGAACAAAAAAAACAACCTCAAAATAATTTTATTCTAATAGAATATTAGAACAAATATTTTTCTTAAAAAGATTAGGATCTACTAACCACACTAAAAATACATTTTCTAACAAAATATAACATAATCATTCATACTACGCTCAATGTTCTTATTTAAGGTCATAAAGTGATTTGGTATGTTTAAAAATATAATTTTGTTTATAAAGGTTTTTAAAACTATGGTTTGTTAAATATAAATTTTCTCTATTAAATAACCATTCAAAAATTACCATTAAATATCCATATTATATAACATTAAATTCACATGAGATGCATCATCTAAAAGGATTCCAATAGCTTTAATCTTGATCTTTGGGAAAAGGTCTCATCATAATCTTTTCCTTATTCTATATTATAACCTTTAGCGATCAATCTATATTTTTTCTCATTATGATTCTATAATCATCATGTTTATTCCTAAAGACCCATTGAGTTCTTATTATTTGATAATTGGATAGTCAATCTAGTAATTTCCATACTTTATTTATTCTTAATTATTTTAGTTCTTCTTTCCTTGATAACATCCAACTCTCATCTTCTAAATATTTTTCAATATAATTACAATCAAACTAATATATAAAGTCATATAATTGAGAATGATTATCTATATTTCATATAAATTTTAATTACTATGCCCAGGTATCCTAAAACATTTTTAAAGGATATTTCATTAAGATTATATATAGTCTAGGTAAGATGCTTTTAGGTTATTTAGTTTCATGTTCTTATAAACTGCACTGATTTTTATTTATATATTTTTCAAAATCAACTTTAGTGGTTTGAAGATTCATGTTGTCAGTGAATCAATAACTCTATCTTTTTTATCTTTTAATTTAATAAAAGGGTTTGTTTCATCAAACATCACATCAAATGATTCTTCCAATATTATTGAATTTTTATTCAACACACTGTAGGATTTATAAATAGTAGAATATCCTAAGAACAATAATTTTTCAGATTTTGGATCGAACTTACCGAGGTTGTTTTTCGTTTTTAAGACATTCACCTTTCATACAAATACATTAAAGAAATTTACTTTAGGTTTTATGTTAATATAAATGTCATATGGTTTCTTTTTAAATATTGGTATTATGAAAACTCTATCGGAGGTATGGATTGATATTTTTATAGATTCTGTTACAAAATAGGTAGGAATACTATATTCTTTTTTTCATAGTCCATGTCATTTTTTTAATAGTTATATATCATTTTTCAATAATTAATTTTTATTGAGGAGTTTTTAGTGAAGGGTTGGTGTGTTTAATACACAAATTTGAAAAAAATTAATTAAAATCTGGATTCTCAAATTTTAAACCGTGTTCACTTCTCCATGAAACGGTCTTAATTTCTATTCATATTGAGCAATAATATAAAAACAATGAAGAATAGAGAAAACTTCAATTTTGAGTTTTAATATTATAATAAAGTAAATCTAGAAAAAAAAAACAACTAAAACATAGAAATATAATTTACCAGCCAAACTTTCTACACTAGAGGTCCTACAAATTCCTTATGGATATATTCTAATGGATTGGTTGTATAAATTTTTAAAATAAATTTGAAATAATATTTGTGTTGTTGGCCAATTTTTCTTTCATCACAAAAACTATCATGTTCAAATTCAAGTCTATAGAAATTAAAAACTAACTGTTTCATAGATAATCTATGTAACAAACATATATTTCATTGTCTAAGTCTTATTTTCTATATCAATGAGTCATTTTTCAGAGAAGATAAACAATTAACTTTTTAATTACACAATGAATTTAAATCCAATGTATAATCATTTTCTATTCTAGGTGATCTAAATTAAAGATGTTTATCTTTAAAAATTGATCCAAATTTGTTATAGAATCAACATGAAATACATCATCACAAATTTGAAAGATAATTATTAGATTGTTCTTTAACCCTATAACATAAAATAATTTCTTTATTGAGATTGTCTGTGGATCTCCAAAAATCCCAACTCCAATTTTGTTTCCTTTTTCATTGTCACCTAAAGAAACTAGACCTCCATCCATTTGATTCAATGTGTGGAAATTTTATGTGTATCCACTCATATGATTTGATCAACCACTATCCATATACAATATTTCATTTTCTCTTATGGCCTTTGTCTTAAAAAAGTAATTAAGGACATGTTTATTTTGGTACCAATTTTTTCTTAGGTCCAGGAGTGTCTACGAGTAGTGATCTAGAAATCTATATCTTCTTTATTTTACCAAAACATATATTACATGCTGTAATAATATTATTAAAAATAAAATCCTTTTTAATACTACTAATTACATTATTTCTTATGAAACTATTTTTTGTGTACTATCATCTTATTATATAATAATATGAATTAGTGTATTTAAAATTGGGCACAAAATATTAATTGTATAATTTTGATCTTTCAGTGTTACTTCCTATTCCATAGTTTTCTCTTTGAATAATATTTTTTAACAAGAATATCATTCAAGGTATTTTTCTTTTTCATAAAAAATATTTTGCACCTTTATAAGATTCTACTTCATCTTGAAAATATTTAATCAATTTTTTTGAACAATATAATTTTTTATAGAGGAATAGAAATTTTTAATTAGTCCTTGATATTGTTTTAGCATAGTGTTTCTTTCACTTAAAACAACACTATGAATATTTTCAACAATTTATGCTTCTTTAATAAGGAATAATTTTTATCTTATAGAATTGAACAATAAGTAGATAATTTCCTATTTGAGAAACTACAAGAATCAGAATTAGAAGAGTAATAGGATTATACATATTCTTTTTCCTTATCTATAAAGCACATATTGGTTTTATAATTTGATGCTCTTTCTCTGAGTTAGATTTTGAGGAGATACTTGATCCTTTTTAAACACTCAATATAGATTTCATAAGTTTTTACCTCTATGCTCAAAATCCTCACTTTTATAATATTTATTGTATATTCACCTTCTTTGATATTTCAATTGAGGGAAATCGGGTCTGATGTGACCCATCTTTTTTCATTCATAGAATCTTATATCATGGGGTTCTCTTTCATCCTTATTAATGTATTTTATGAATCCGCTTTTATATTTATATAATTTGGTAAACTTTATGTCTTGTTGATCCTGATCTATTTTAGAATACGAGGAGTTGTAATTTTCATCTATTTGGTCTTCTTATTTTTGTTTTTGGGTTTTCTTATGAGATATCACATTGGGATAAGTATTTTCTATTTTTAATAATAATCATGAGATCATCAAAATAATTTTTTATTTCCGATTCATACATCACCAATGTATCAATTAATTCCTTCATAGTTAAACCCTTTATTAGTGATGATTTTTGAATTGATATAGATATTTCTTTCCATTTTGAGGTAAGTAGTCTATGTTCTGTTATCGCTTGATTGGATAGTGAAATTGGTTCACCCAGGGAAGTGATGTTATTAAAAATATCTGTTAATCGAACATTATTTGACCAATGTTCCCACCAAAAAACATTGTAATTGCATCAAAATTTAGTTCTGTAGTAACACATGTTATTTTTCTGATGGTATATATTCTTTCATATGTGACATCTATTGTTCCACACATCTCATAGGTAGTTTGACATTGTGATACACAATTGAATTCATCAGAACCAGACCCATAGATAATAATATTAACTGCCTTCAAATGGATATCATACATAGCTTCTGATTCACAATCCCATGTATCTATATTTTTAAGAATCATATAATGTGTGATGATCATTGAGTAAACACTGAATTACAGATTATTCATGTAAATTATCATACGATATTTACAACATCCATTGTTGTCACTATTGAAATATAAAGCAAGTACCATAGACATTTCTTCTTTAAGATATTCCATCAATATTATCTTTGTATGGACCCTATTTTTTTGAGCATGTTATTGCCTTATAAAAAACCACTCCCCTCATACCAGTTTTTATGTTATAAAAATACAAAGATAACACAAGAAGAGGTGAATTGTGACTTTTCGATAATCATTTCCAATACATTCCCTTGACTACATATTTAATTTATTTAGATATAAATTATTTTATTCTATATGAAATATGAGCAATAGATAAAAATAAATAATGAAAACAAAAATTTTATAGTGGTTCATGGAAAAAAGATAACCTAGACAACTCCACACATGCTCTCCCTACAAGTTTAGTGAATTTCAATATAAAGGTCCTCTTATCGCAATACCTCAAATACACAAATAAGTGAATGAATTTGGAACCTTTACAATAAGTATAAAAACATTCTTGTGGATATTTTATAGGGAACTGGTTATCCACAACTTAGTTTAATAAGTTGACACTTTCACCACAAATGATTATGAGTATTTGATAATCCAATAAATCAAAACAGTTTGATTTTTGGATGATTTGGGTTTTACTTCACAATTTTAGAAGAAAATGATAGTAGATTGATCTTCTTCTTTATAAAAAATGACTTTAAGAAAGAAAAACTCTAAAATTATCCTGGTTGCATATGATTTTAAATTATAGTAGTAACAAACAACAACAATAATCATACAACAATACATGGTTGAAATATCTTGAACATTCAATGTGTGACCTATTTTTTAAATAAAAGATTAAATCATTCATTGTAGCATCACAATATTCAAATTGTATTATGAAAAAAAATTCTTATCAATGTTAATTTTAGAAGAACATGTGATAGAATATGTAGATCAAACAAATCTTTTTGGTATCATTGATCTTATAAAATTTCGTGACAGAACATGGAAACTCAAATGTGAATTGTCCAATGGAGTCACAACATTCATTAAGAATAGGAGTGAATTACCTCATGAAATAATGTTTTTGTGAATCTATAATAATGATCCTATGAATCAGTTTATGGGATGATTTAAATCATCCTTTAATTCAATCAAGCCCATTGCACGAATCTTAGTGAAAATAATGGCTTTAAAACATCAAAATTGAATAGTTAAACATAGGGGTCAACTGCGTAGCGTAGGGTTCCCTTTTGTAGAGAATGGTTCCTTTGCATAGTGTTGGGTTTATTTTCATATCCTATAATTCATTTACGTATCATAGAGAATAAATAGATATTTCTTGACTTAACTGATGAATATAAATTTCACATACATATTTAATAGTAGGGCTATCAATCTATATAGAAAATTAGGGTTTCCTATCTATATGAAAGCATTGGGTTTCTTATCCATATATAAAAATATGGTTTAAAAAGTGTTTCCATCAAACATATTATAAAATTAAATTACATTAAATGAGATACATGATATATAAATTCTTGAAACATACTTAATGAAAATTCATTAGAAAATGAACAAGGTTATTTATGAGTATAAAAATTAACATATAGCATAGATTATTGTTGATAAAATACATTCTTAGAACATGTGATATGAAATTACATCATTTAATCTCAATGGGGTAAGTTTCATTATATCATCAGGATATATTATTTTTGATTCCTAGTCATTGGGAATAATATCAATAATCTTCTATACAATATTTTCACTAGTAAATTATTTTTCTCCCAATGATTTAATTTTTTTTATCAAATTTCATTAATCCTTAATGCATTTTAGATACTAATTCTCTATAGAGAAAATCAATAGTATGTTAATAAGATCTTATCATATCCCTCCTCATTTTAATATCTTTGGTAGTCCCAAAGTGAGTAATTTCTATTTTCTTCCAAATATTATTAGTAGATTCACATGAAGAATTATAGATATATATATTTATTATCATAGAAAATAAGAAAGTATTTTTGACATGATTATATAGTGTATACTTAGTTTTTTTAACTTTTTTTTAAAATTTCTGATTTCCTTGTCAATATTCTTATAATATCTTATTATTCTAAAAAAATGTATGCTATAGTATGTATAATGATGGCATTCATATAATATCTCCAGTATTCATAGTCATCACCATTGAAAATTGGTTATCTATTAGGATTCTATTTTCATGTATCCTAATAAGACAAACCTCCAATCTTAAAAAAAATATACACACTTTTCTATAAAGAAACATTTGTGTATAAAATTTATAACAAAGAATAAATGCATAAGTCATATTAGATAATATGTTTAAGATCAAAACTGTATTAAATTTACTAAAAAGGGGTGGGGTTCAATTTTTGTATGTAAAAGAAAACCTATAATTGTTTCCAAACTATATAATCAATGTTTATAAAATTTTATAACATATAATTCAAAACATTCCAAATATAATTTATATTGGAAAATACAAAAAAACATTTTGTTAAATAAAAAACAATTTTACTAATGTTTTATAAATTTTCTAAAAAATTATATCAAAAACATTAATAAGAATATTACTACACACATACCTTTAGTATAAAGTGGGTATTAATTAGACTCAATATATCCCCAACATTAAGCAAATTATAAATTTCTTACATATAATCCTCTAAAGTCCACACTAATATGATCATAAAAAATATATCATTCCCTATCCCTAGAAACCATTGATTAGAAAGATCAAAAATCTATATCTTCTTAAATCAAGGAAGACTTTGATCACCCTAGATCAACCATAATAATTACAATCTAAAAAATTATTAACGAATTTATCATCATCCTCATTTTGATGTTTTAATAAAATATATCTTTGAAATATTAAAATGAAGAACTCTCAGATTAATAATATGTTACTAATAACACCATAGTAAATTTTTATAGTCATTGTAGAGAAATCTCCCCCACATGATCATGAAACACTACTTTTAGATGTTTCTAGAAATGCATATTATGAATTTATCATATATTATTGAAAAATTGTTAGAAAAAATCATTCTTTACTTAAAAGACTTTATCTATACATGTTTCTATAATGCTTATTTTATTCTACACAACTTCTGTGTATTCTGACTTAGTATGGTAAAATAATTATTGTTCTTCTGATGGAGTAATATTTAATCAACTAATATATTTGATAGATTTTCATCCAAAATATTTTTCACCTTCAATCAATGAATATTGTTTGACAGTATTTATATAACTTTATCTGATGTATTTTGTTATACTATAGAAATTGGAATTTTATGATTTTTCCTGATAAAGTATATAATATTTTTTCTAATGTATAGTAATATTTTTTTTATTAATTAAAAAATTTATCTTAATGAACATTTATTTCTACATAAAATAAAATATATTTTCTTCAAAACACATAATTATAACTTAGGAAATATAAATGGTTCTAACATATAATACTTTTAATAATATGTTTCTGATTATAAAATTACCCTAGAATGTGTAGAATGAAAATTTTGGCTAAATATCCAATGGTTTTGTGAATATATTTTCAACTTTTTGAATTTCTCTTATTTTCTCCATCTAGAAAATATAATGTTTTATCCATTCTATAATAAAGTGGTATAGATTTCAGTGTTATTTGTACATAAATGATGAACAATTTTTTTTTCAAAAGAGCAATAAATATGTTAGTCTCATAAAATGTCACTATAGGTATCTCGGAATATTATCCATGTTCGTTAAATAATTCCATCATTCAAATTTGTTGAGTAAAATCCCATCATACAAAAATATTCCCCACTATTAGCATTCCTATGTGAAGTTCTTTTTTTTCTGTTTCTCTCATACATTTTTATAAAAAAGCAATTCATTACTTATGGATTTTCTATCTATAATAACATTATTTCAAAAAAAAATTTAATATTCCATTAAATATAGTTATTTTATGAAAAAATAATGAAAAACAAGATCAAGAGTACTATGAACATTCCTATATATTCTTTTCATTATATTAATATTTACTTCATCAGGATACTTTGAAAATGATATGTCAAACACATTTCATAAAACTATGTATATAAATATAACTATAAAGTATAGAAAGCTTCCAATCATTTATTAATATAAATATAAATATATCGAATTTCCATCTATATACTTCCCATGTTTAGTTATTACAATGATTAGTGTTGAAATTATTTTATAATGATGCAAGTAAAACTTTTTCAACAACTTCTTTGTACATTATTTAATAAATATAAGTGTTCTCACCATTTTATTGAATTATAACCAATGAAAGAAAGTTCATTCATTAATCATTGATATATCAAATTATAATCAAATAAATCTTGTAAATTCATTCATTTAATCATTATTACTTCCACCAATGATGATATTATCAGCATATATTAGTATTAAGAATTACTCTTGTTTTGATTTCACTATATAGAGTATATAATGAATGAAACATATCATGAACTACTAGTTCATTATGTTTGAATACCAAGGATCGTACCATGACTATGGTTCATTATTAAAATAATAAAATATTTTTTTTAAATGTTAATCTTTTCTTTAATCATCACCAAATTGAATGTCATCCAGTTATTCAATGTAAACTACCTATTTAAGAATTATATTAATTAATTTAATATTTTTAGCCATTTGAAAAATACTAAAATCTTTTTGAATTGAATTTCCTATAGATAATCAAATCGAATCAAGTCTATACACAAGTGATACAATATTCTCAACATCATTGCCTTCAGTTTGAGAATATCATTTTTAAACTATACAAGATTTGTTCTAGAAATTATTCCTATTATAATCCCATTTCTTGTGTTTAACAACTTATGCTCTAAATAAATTGTGATCACAAAGGCTCGTCAATCAGTCATAAGTCTTATTTTTCTCTATTTAACAAAACTCATTTTTCATGGTCTTAACCTATGATCTACTATTTATTACTTCTTCAAATGATCCCAAATCTATCTATAAAAACATGATTTTCTTAAAACCTAGTATTTATTGAATTTGTGAGTAAACCTATCAATAATGATATTAACTTAAATTATTTATGATATCATCATCAAAATAGTATATTTTGATTGAAACTATTTAGTTCTTATTCCCAATTTTAATTTACTATGCCAGTCTTAGTTATGTTATATATATTGAGGTCATCTATAATTTTAGTCTAAATTCATTATCTACTTAATAATTTCTTCATTATGGTTTTATAACATAGTTTTTTTAGTTTTTTTTCAATCAAATTAACTTCATTACTTTAAATTATCTTAATAACACTTTTTATTAATGCACATTAATGCTTTACTATTGGTTGAATAACTGAGAAATCCCCTTTTATGAGTAATATCACTATATTTATCTTATATTCCTTACATGTTTTGAATATTTTTTTTCTCCTAGTTAATATTATGTTATTAAGAGTTAGTTTCCTTCAATGAAACTATTCTTAAAAATTTACATTCTCTTAAAAACATGTCAAAGTCTAGTTTTTTTAGAAAACATCTATTTAAAAAATATCTTTTTTATAGTGCCTTGAGATACCACTATCTATTTTTTTTTCTTATACATGTTTTTCACCATTATATTTCAACTTTAAATGAATTTTTTAGTGGAAACCTAATTTGGGATTTTTTTCATTGCCTATGTTTTTGTTTGAATATTACAATGCATAATGTTTTATTTATTTTCTGTTAATAATAATTTATTGTCAATATTTTATACTAGTTCATTATATAATTATTATATATTGATTTATAGTGGTTTAAAATTTAAAAATTCTACTTCAGAAGAATGATTTGAAGTTTATCTAGTTTTTATTCAAGTGTGATGATCTCTAAATCATTCTCTAAATGGTTTTACTTTTGGTCCGATCATGCTATACACTTTTGGTTATACAACAATATTTAGTTTATATTATTTATTAGTTATCCAATGATTAAATTAAATATAAATATTATATTATCATGAAACTTGTTTTGGTTATCCATTACATTTGTTTACATTTCATTAAACTAATATGAATACTGAAATTGTTTTTTGGGTGATCCAAACAATTTCCAAAGAATCTGCAATATTTATAGAATTCTAAAATTCCAGAATACAAAATCATCTATTATCCAATGAAAATTCTATATATAGAAAAAATAATTTAGAACAATTTTTTGTTATGAAAATCCAATAAATTTAAATATATTTCCAGAAACTACATAAAAGGATGAAATATTTATTTAGTCACTCAAAAAAATTGTCTAAAGATCTGTAATATTTTAAAGATGTTTTTGATGTTTTGAGATTTTTTTTGTTTAATATTGTTTAGTCATATCTTGTTTTTTTAATTTCTATTGATGTTTTTTTTGATCCATTGGAAATATATTGATTTTATCTACATTTAAGTGAATTGTACGTTTTGTTGATTATGTCGTTTTTATGTGCTAAAAACTGCCCAAATATTATGCTTTTTCAACATTACAGCTTAAGGCATTCCAAAATGACCATGAATCCTCTTTTTCCAAAGTGACTACAAACCCTATTTTTCCAAAGTGAACACATTATGGTTTTATAAGTTTCCACATGAGGGTTTTTTAGGTTATCATATTTTTTTAAAATGTAACTACATGATGTTTTTAATATTCCAAAATTGAAGACCTTGTGTGAAGCCGTGCAACCACTATATCATTAATGATATCATATGGATTTCTACAACATGATAAAATAATTAATGCTTTAAAATCATTCATCAATAAAACTTGTATCTTCATATTTCATGTTTCAATGACCCTAGAGATCATTCCATGTAGCCCTGAATCCCTTCTATAAGACCTTCATCATTTTTCATGACTTTATTGAATGAAACTATCTTCATGTAATAAAATGAATCTCAAATTTCTTAATATGGAGTAATGACAGGAGTTCTATCGCAGCTCATGAAATATAATATTCTCACCGCACTTTATAGTGATTACAATGGAAACTTTTTAGTCATGTGTATTCACATCTAACTAGAGGAAGTTGAAATTGCTGTATGAAAATGAGATATTCCACTCCCATTGAAGCTATAACTTTAACAACCTCACCGTAAGTAGAGTTACCACCTGACATAGTTTCAAATAACCATGAATGATGATAACGGAAGTGACCACATGATATAATTTCTTCACACAGTCTGCATAAAAACCACATATTGAAATTTTAGCTGGCTATGAATCATGGTAAATTAATTGACCCAGTGATATAATATGTTTACACAATTAGCATAGTGACCAAATGTTATATTAATTAAACAAAAACTAGATTAGCTCATACAATTAGTATACAGATCACATGTTATTTTAATTGATCATAATATAACCGGAATCAACTGTATGATATGTCGACATCATATGTTAGTCTGGAAAAATGTGTATTCCTTAGTGTTACTCAGTGCTCATGACCAGTTCAATAATTTTTTTGATGAAATATAAAAAATCAATAATTCCCATTATCATTATTTATAATAATATGATTTAATACATTTTTATATTAATTATTATTATTATTTTATCAATTTATATAATTCATATATTTCATATACAACACATACTTAGTTTTATTTATATATTTCAACAAATTATTAATTAAAATATTTAATTTAAATATTATTCACACATATACTTACAACATGTATTTTTATTATTTAAATTTTTATATTTTTAGGTGATTTCTTGGCCTTATTATTTTTTAAATTGGTATTAATTTAGACCACAATTAGTCAAATGTAGTTTATATCATTTAATGAATTATAATTATTTTTTCAACAATCATACACTACATGAAATTGGAAATTATTTTGAAAATTAAACAATCAAATTTTCTTATGATATTTATGGAATTTGTTCGACCTATTATTATAGAGAATATTTTAATTATTCCAGAGGCAATTCAAATTAGTTTGAAATGGTATATACGTTTTAAATTCAACCAATCTTTATTTAATATTATTTAGGAACACAATATTTCTATCACCTTGATAGTTATATAGTTTGAATTTGAATTACATTTCCCTGTTGGAGATTAGATTATTAGTTTTTACAGCTCATATTTAAAGGCTTCAAGAAATAATCAAAGAAGCCAAGCTAAAAGAGCATTAAATTTCAATAATAAAAATATTTTTACATTGAAATTTTATCTTATGCACAAAACAATTATTATGGAATTAAATTTTAATCTATTGGATAAACAATAATGTATGGAATAAAAACTTCTACGAATTCTAATATAGCCTTGAAGAGACATTCTAATATATTACTCATGAACTAGTAATTGTGATTTGTTATTTCACAATACATTTCATCCTATTTTACATTAAATTTCATCTATTGGATAAACATTAATGTTATGCACAAAACAATTATTATAACACTATTATCCTTCTATCACATATTCCCTCACAATATTCATATGCTTTACTACTGAAAAGAATTATATATTTATTTACCTGGGTTGTGATTCTCAAATTCTAAATTTTGGAACTTTCTGATTATGACTCCTATTGTATAAATTCAGTGTTGTAATTGATTTCGAATCACGATAAAAAATTAATGTGTCATTATTTTACATGCCCTAGAAAAAATAAATTGTATTCCAGTTGTGATTACCATTCAAAATTCAGTGTTGTGGAAAATGTATCTATCACAGAGTAGAGAGATATAAAAGTGGAATTGTAAATTTTTTTACTAAACCATTATAATATTCTATTGGAATCTTTTATTTATTTTGACTTCTAATTAATTATTTTTTTAACATTGACAATAATTTTTTCTTATTAATTTTTTTAATCGGGTATATTCACCCTCATCTAAACTGTCTTCCATCACCTTATCTGACACAATAACCTAACCAATGATTTTTTTCAGGATTATATGTATCAAAATAAAAATTAACTATAACAATTTAATACTATATCTCATTTTTTGATAATAAAATATTGATCATTCTCCCTATTTTATAAAAAAGACTTTTCTAATACATTTTGATGAATTCTTTCACTTCATACATAATTTTCAAAGAAAGTTTGTATTTCTCTAATAGTCATCAAGTATAAAAATTAAATTCTATTCTGATTATGTTCCAACATATTCCATGGGTCCTCACACATCATTGTGGACCAAATCAAGCCAGTGTAAAGATAACTTCTTCCATGGTATATATGGGTTTTTTTAAAATCCTCACCATCACTTGGGTATTATAATTCTATTATCAATATCTTTATAAATTTGTAATATTAATTAAATACTTGTTCATTGATATATCTTCCATTATTTGTTTATTATTTTTTACCAGATATTGATTACATAATCTATTTTTTCCTTTCACCATGGGAAAACTATAATTATCTTTTATTATCCTATTAAAACTATTGTATTTGTTTTTTTATCCTTTTATTAATGAGTATTTATCTATCACATTGATTAAGAAACCTTTATAGTTGAATTTTAATATGAGCATCAATTTATAAAGTTGACATATTCTTATAATTCTATGTTAAATTCCTTCCAAATAGAGCATTATTATATTTTTAAAATCATATATAATAAGCCCCATTTCAATAATTCCTTTGACCATAAAAGCCTTTTTATTTCCAAAATGAACCATCTAATCCAAACTATTATTCATATTTATTAACAATTTTATATTACTAGAAATATTAGATGAATAGAAACCATTATTTATCTATTTACTAGTAACCTTACCCACCATATGAAATATTTCACTAAAGATATCCTTATACCTCTTATTATTTTCTATCGAAGACATTTTAGACCATGTTGAAATGTTCATGAGTTATCTTCTTGGATTTCAGTATATGAAACAATACTATTCTCTGTTTCTTCTATTGGAAATTTTTTCCATTGTATTGAGTATATTGGTTACCATTATATTCACCTTAAGCCATAATTTTTTTTATATTCCACTATTACTTACTATTACAGTCATCATGAAAAAAGGTCAGAAATTAAAGAAATATCAATAAAAATAATTTCCTTTTTAAGGTGTAGGATATTTCATCATACTTCTTGATTGTTTTTTTGACACCTCTATATATAAAAAACTCATCACATTATTATAATTGGTTATATCATGGCCTATGTTAAAAAAATAGAAAATTATTAGATGGAATATTTTATCACTTTCACTCTACGCATTCACTAAATCAAAGTAACTTGAAATTTTTTGAGTAACCTATAATGATTAAGTTGGGAAATTTTTTATTTTATTTTCACCATCAAACTAGATATTAGAAAATTTAATTATTTATTTTGAAATATATTTTTAATATTTCTATAATTATTAGATATCTAATAATTTAGAAACCCCTTAAGACATGTTGCACCACCTTTTGGGGTTTCTATGATTTATTATTTTGAAAAATTATTAAATGAGAGATCATTTTTGAAACATATAAATTTCCTTTTAATTTTTTTTTAATCAAAGTAAATTTTTTTAATACATTGATTCCATTGTTCTTCCAAAAATTTTAATATAATAATTAAGGTTAATGGTTACCATTAACTTTTCATTAATATTTAACTGAAATTCATCTCATTATTTAATATTTATTTTATATTGGTCTATCCTTACAAAAAATTATTTAACTAAACATTATTTACATTTTTTTCCAACATAAACTAAATTATATTAATAAAATTATCCTACTTTCTTGTTTTTTATTTATTTGAATACCTAATTCTTTTTTTGAACCTTCAGAATCAAAATTTTGATTAGAAACCCATTATGGTTGGTTTTAATAATCATTTTAGTTTTGATTATTCATAACCATAAATATAAAAACATCATCTAGATCTAATTTTAATTCTATTTAACCATTATTTGAGAAAATATCATTATCATCTTCTTCTTATAGAAACCAAAATATTTTAATGAGTCATATTTATGGACATATTTATAAACTATATATTTCATACATTGGATAATTTCTTTATTGAATTTGTGAGCAGTCAACCTCACCATCATCACCATAAAACTTCCTTTGACTTCTTACTATAATGGACCAAACCATTATAAACATAAAATAGGTCAATGTCAGTTTTCTCTCTAATATTCTTATACAACATATTAATTTTCTAAGATTGAGTCAGATAAATTCATCAATCATTTATTCTATATATTTTCATGACTAATATAAAATGCCCTCAATTACTTGTAAATCAATATCCATCAATAAATGATGTGTCATAATTTTTGGTTTCAAAAAAATATCTTAAACCACAATACTACATTGAAATAAAAAAAAGTTAAAGATCCACCATGTTTTATTTTTCTAATGTAAATGTTACTCCCCACTTCCATTCACTATACTATAACAAGAATATAGTTTGACATGAAATAAGTTGTGGCTCCCTATACAGTAGAGGCTTTAAAAATAGAGAGTGGGTATATGGGGATACTATGGAGTGACAATACTCTCATATCATTTTGATAAAAACTAATGAATATAACTAAAAATCAAGAATTATAGTAATCATATTATGTAGAATAAATAAAACATAACATGCTATAATAACATGAATTGTTGTAATACCAAAAACACAACCCCACTAATCTACTATTGGACTAATCAATTACACAAAATCAAGAAATAAAATATTTTCAAGTAGTATCTTCTACCATACCCGAGCCTTATCAGATTTCAATCTATAGACTCTATCCATGTTATCTAGTTGAATTATCCAAACATTGTACATTTCCTTACATATACCTATTATCAATAAAGGATGCATAGGTACATATGTTTCTTAGATTCCCAAGAAGTGTGTGGGGACTAATAAGTATGACACCACCAATGGTGTCTCTAATATAACCTTTAAATTAGTTAATACACATGTTATATTCCAAACATAATAATTAAGAAACGGAATAAAATATTCACTAATCACCATCGACCCTTGGGTTCTAATGAGACACTTGAGGACTTATATATCTTCTTTGGATAATATTAGGTTATCTTTGAGTATAATATCAATCCCCTGGGGAGATATTAGTCCTACCCTGGGGTCCCATAAATATAAACAAAATAAGAAAACACAAAATACTCAGAGTCATCATAGACATCAAAATTATACTAGGAGATCTACTAGATTCATGGAAAGATAGGAATATTATTTAATATCATGTCAAGTATAGCCATCAAATCCATGGTTTCTTAAGGGTACACTGCAACACTATTACTAGTAGACAGATCCTAGGAGTTCTGGGAAACTCACATAAACATCAAGAATGCAATCCCAATAAAAGGAATAATATGCATTATTTATAACATTATCATCTAGAATAATATCTAAATCATTAGAATCCTAGGAATCATATATAGTTTCGGGAGGCTACCTCAATAAATCCTAGACATCTTAGGAATCTTAAGTAAGTATCAGGAGAATTATCTTAATCATAGGGATACTTGGAATCTTAGATATAATTATATCTAGGATAGAATCCACTCAATAACATATCATATAGTAAATAAATGGGAATTCAAATTACCCAAACCTATCCCATATTATCAATGTAAGCCTCTTAATCCCATGACCAATGCTTATCACTGTATCCATGCTAATCATACACTATCAAATTTCTAGTTCTAAGGAGACATGCAATATCAATAATAACTACCTCTTGATGCATTCTATATCTAAGGTTATGATGACACTAGGGCACCCACTAGCATCCTCTATGTCACATCTTACTCTCGATAACCTATATAGGTTTCATCATTTAAAACCCATATGTATGAAATATTCCTATCATTCAGAGTGTATAGAATCCTTCAAAATTACCCTAATCATGTCACATCCTCACTGGACTCATCAGAAAAGCCACACCTTTGTCATTCCAATGTGATGGAATAAATCCCATCCCACTTCCCAGGACAACCTATGTAAATCAATATACTCCCTACTTAGAAATGAAGTGTTTTCAATGTCACCCTCATGTGTAACAATAGTTTAATGGATATAAACACTCACCCTCAATCGTACTGATGATTTCAAGGCTCTAAGGCATTTTAATGATCATATCATTGTCTACTTGTGACAATAGTCGCCAATCACCCCACGCTTGACCAGAGTGAAAAAATGAACCTATCAAAAGGCCTTCCATATTCATATGAATCATTTTTAAAATTAAACCACCACATGGTTGATGTACCTAAAATATCACAATAATTATTAAGCCTTATCCACTAAAGGTAGTGAAATCAACCTAACTCTATGAATCCACCATAAACCTTAATAATTTAACCATTTTATACAGTTTATTTAAATAATTTATCTAATAATGGATTATCTCCCCTGGTGGAGTGATAAAAAACACAATCTATTTAAATTATAATAAAATTTGTAGTATTATCATAGAGAACCCACCTATAGTGAATTTATTCCATTTAATCATTTCCCGACCACCCCTGCATGAGCTCATCCAATCCTTTCACCATCTATGAAGTGCCAATAACATTCAAATCATTAATTATATGATTTATAATAAAATCCAAAATTTTCTACAAGTAGGTATAACTTCTTAATAACTCACCCAGTTGAAAAATAGTTCCAAAACCATTTGCATCATGGTGTGGTGAAAAATTAGTATAGCTGTAGATGAAAGAAACATAACAACCATAATTTATAACTCTAAATTATTGTCCCATAAAATTCAATTAAATTAGAATACATATAAAAATCCAAAGGGTATCATAAATACAATTAAAAAGAGAGAGATGAATTTTTTACATCTCCTCAGAACATCCTTTATCTCTACTAAGGAAATGAAAAATAATTATCATATCATTTCACCATTCTATAGTGAAATCATCACCAAATAACTAAATAAAACCTCCTAAAATAAAAGATAAAACAACAAAAAAAAGAATATACATGGATAAATAAGTATATATAACCATCATATTCAGAGAAATTCATCACCAAGATCCCTCTAAACTGAGGAAAAAATAAACCGAATAGAGGGTGAGAACCCATTTGGTTTGACAACCTATGAGGATGGATAAGAAGGGTAGAGTGGGTTAAAATCCATCAAAAGATTAATTTCCAAAATTTTAAAAAATCTTGGCTGCCACACATTTTTATAAATTTTTTACCAAATTGAACACTTAAATTATCTCGATCCACACCACCTCAATGGAATTTGTCTCATGGTTTACTTAGTCATGGTACAAATGTATAACACATTCTGAAATAAGAATTTATATTTTCACAAGAATCTTTTACAACCTTGGGAAAAGAGTGAACCATAAAGATGGATAAACCAATTTATATAGTTTTTTTATTATTCACATGGATTATAATGAATTATACACTAACCATGTGTCATAATTTTGAACATCAAAAAATGATTTGAAAAATCAGCACATAAGGGGATTCCAATAATTTTTCTAAAACTATGCACCCCAAACCATGCACGAGGAGAGAAATTTTCAAAACTCCAAAGACCTATCTCTAAACCATCAACTAATTACACAAAAAAAATTTAAATATAATTCCATGTCTAAAAATATCTCACTGATAGATCCCAACTCCTATAATTCCAATCTAAATTCCACATTTTATGAGGACCTCTACCCCAAAATAAAAAATATATAATTTTACCTAAAATGAAATAATGTAATTATATGATTTTTTAAACACCACAACATAATTAAAATTCCACAAAAAACACATTTTGGATATGAAACCATCAATCCAAACCCATGAAAATATTCAATTCATGATCAGATCATCATGTTCTACCTTGAGAAACTAAAAAATCATCCTCCTTGCCACTCTAGAAATTAGAGAACACTAATCATAAATGATTTAACCTCTATATTATCAATATAATCAAGACCAATATGAATATCAAAATCACATATCTACCCTGATACATCCAAACACCATCTACCAATTCATCCTAGGATTATAGTGCTCATAATTATAAAATTTATCTATTTAGGTTTTATTCGAAGCCACAATGATCCCCACATTATGAATCACCAACTAAAACACATTTACTGTGGTTTTAAATCATTATCAAGGTGGTTTCCACCTCACCACAAACACTATCTTTCAAATAATTGGTTGTTACTCAACTAAAAAAATATTCCAAATAACACCCAGCCTCACACACTGATGTGCTTTGATACTCCCAAACCAAGATGAATCAACTCCTCCAAGGAATTAAAATACCATAAAAACTCTCATTATAAAGTCTAAAATAAATAATCAATTTAATTACATGGTTAAATCCCCAATTGGGAACACCATCCATCATCCTATCACCCTGATCACTAACATATCTCTAATCTTACCCACTATCAAATGACATCAAATACAACTCAAGCTCGATTCCAATTTACCAAAAACACCCAAAATATCATCTAAATATAAATCTTGTATTTATGATATAACTATATAAAATATAATCCTCCCACACATGAGTAATCCAGTTCCATATTGACTATCCATAAATGGTTCTAATTGCATCAACAAATATTTTAGTACATGAATCATACGTTTGTGACTGAAAAAATGATCTTTACTATATGAGTATCATTATAATCACTCTACTAAATAAAAACATTCAATTTACATACCCCATGCTCCATACATTACTAAATTTAATGTTTGGAATCATTTTTCCCTCTTATACTTGTGTGCCAACATGAAACATCCAACGCTACCCATCCCCAAGTCACCAGGATCATGATCCCAAGATGTCACTAAAATTAAATTCACAATGAGGGTTACTACATTCATCATCCAATGATTCAATCCTCAATATATTCATTCCCTTATACCATTCCTCATGCCCAATCTCAACCAGTTCCATTATAGGGTATGAATTTCTCTTCACGAGCTATGCTCATCCATTTTTGGATCCTCTGTCAAGACACTAACATGGGTAGAATATACTATGGTGCCCAATTCAATTTTGGACAGCACCTATAACAATAGATATAAAACTATGATTTTCATAAAAACAATAATCAAGCTTGAAAACAATCATACAGCTGAAATCCTTCTGTGGTTTCCCACAGATTGACATCATTGATCTATATATCAAACCGAACCATGTACACCTTATTCACTTATATGATTTGAAGAAAAGGAATTTACATGAAATCCACATGAAAGATCACTCTAATACTCAAGGAAGAGTAAATTTTAAATAATCCTCTCATACATTCTTATTCATTATCCACTTCAATTCCATATGAATACAATTAGTGTACACTCTTGCATAGATCGATTCATGCTCCCATGAATCACACATAGTCGATACTAGGAACACAAACATATACACTAATAATATAACATCCCATAATTTATGTACATTGTTATTACTTCATAATTGAAGCATACTACAACATATAACAAAAACAACAAAAGGACCGTATAGGTATATTACCTTTAGAAACTGGGAATCATAAACAACTGGTTCATAAATCTTCTACAGTGTCTCCCATTTATTTCATCATATGTAGAGTCCCTTTTAGCATATTCTATTTAATATCATTCATCCGGACCTGGGGAAAAGAAAACATAAAAAAAGGTGAGCTCAAATGCTCAGTAAGGGTAAATAAAGTTAATATCAATCATATCATAACCTTTTGAAAATCATAACCTGCAAAAGAGATCATAATATCTTAACATGAGATAAATCATAGAAGTGAAAATGAAATCCCAAGAATCATAACATAAAACTTGAAATTTTGTGGCATGCATAGATAATCATAGAGAATCATTTCTTATTAGTCATGACTCATTGCCAAGACTATCATAGTGGACAAAGTCCATTTCTGAACCGAGTTCACTCCTCGTTTCAGTCCTGTATCACTGAACCGGTTTTAACCTGCCGTTCCAACCATGTCTATCTCATGAGATATAAATCTTTACCCAATTCATTGGAGGGAGATATAGGTCGCACCCATCTCATAATGAATCCATTCTTATGTGTGCCACATAATCATAAATCATACATCATCGCATAACACATGTAATAAAAATGGGGTTCGTAAAACATCATGACATCATAAAACAAATCATATAAGGTAAAGGACTTCATAAAAATAATTCCATCACAACATAATCAAATCAAAGTAATAAAAGTGATAGAAACAGAACCCTATATTGTTTTAGAGGGAAAATAATTTTGATAAAACATTTAAACTCAATTATTGAGGAAAATATCATTTCTTTTTCAAAAACATTTTCCATTATTAACATGTCATATAATTTTAAAATAAAATAAGTTAATTAAAAATAAACTTGAAAACTTGTAGAGGAAGCTTCATTGAAATAATGTTCTATGAATCCATTCATGCTGTATAAGTTAAAAAATCATTCTTCGCATACATTTGCCGAAAAGTCAAAAAGATACCTCGTACGAAAAAGATTCCTTTCATATAGTTTACTAAAAACATACCGAAGAGTAAAATTGGATTTAAACAATTGTAGGAGTATATGAATAATATTTCATATTGAAGAAACATGGATGTGGATGATAAATACACCCCAGTAAATACAAAATTATAATCAATATCGGATAAAAATGAGATTGTGATATTTTCCCTTACCTTAGGTCCGATTTTCTTTGTACGTGTCCGAAAATCCTATATGATGATTTAAATAATGTTATTTACTTATTACAGAATCATACTAATTGATATGATATCATATATGGTCATATTCTTAGCTTCTTATTAGTAATATTTCATTGTAACTTGTTATTCGGGTCTTTATTGCTTTTTGTTCTTATGCGAGTTTTGCCGAATAAATTCTTATTCTTATTTTTAGGTTATAGATACCTCATATCCATAATGGTATTAGTGTAATATATTTCATATTTATTCATTCAATTCATTTATATAAATACTCTGTAGTGAAGATCATGTAGAACGAGTCGCATCACATCGTGGAGATGGTAGGCCGTACGTACGCACGAGCGATGATATCATTCCCATGATCGTGGAGTTGTATTGAAGTGTATTTATACTATTTTAGTATCAATATCACTTTAGAATAATCATATATAGTTACTCACTACACCATTATACCCATCCAATTAAGGTGGTGGTGGAAAAATAGATTACACCACAACGTGGAGACGGTATTCCGTACGTACGCACGTGCGGGGATTTAATTTTCCGTAGGATTGATAGAAGATGAATTAGTGTTGTTTCATATTTATAATAACATATAATTATATAATTAATACTGATGTTATTACTTTATCATGAAACAACTAAAGAAGAAGAAGTTGAAGAAGAAAGAAATTGAAAAAGATCGGTAATGGATATTACCTCTTTTTGACGCGCCTTTTCTTAACCTCCTCTTAGAGAAATAAAGATGGTCTTTGAAAAAGACCAGGACCTATAGGATGATACCATGGAAGTGGAGAAAAGATTTTTTCAGGGGTTGTCCAAGCTTGAATTCTCAAATTGGTGTGAGGAGGAGAGGGAGGAGGTGCCCTTTTATAAGGGAGGAGAGGGGCACCATAGGAAAATCTCAAAATATTATTTTATTTTAAAGTCACATTCGGTTTATAATGGTTCCAAAGGGTCTTATTTCAAAGCTAAAGTGGGGATGGGTCGTAATACTCTCATCCAAAAAGTTTTAGATAAGTTTATGTTATTATTTTAACCTTATCAATTAGATTTAACTCTAAGCTAATAATTTAACTTTTACCGTGTCTTTTTGTTTTCTTACACTATATGGGTAATAAACTTACTATAACATGTCAAACGTACCCCAAGTGGTTTATTATTAATATATATATCCTTATCTAAGTCATTTGGCCGAACCATAGATTTTTAATAATTAAATAACAGTTAATAATATAATATTTTAAAAAAAAAGCTATTTTATGTCAATTTTAACACTATTTGGTACTTGATTTTTATGAAATTCATAACAGAATGATAAGTTCGAAAAAAGTTACTTTGGTCAACACTAACATGTCATATTAACCTAGAAAATTAGTGGAAGTCATAAAAAGTCTCAAATTACATTTATTTAGTCATTTATAACATAAATTATGTTAATATTTTCTTAATAAGGTAATTACTGCATTATCGTTGTGTCATAAATAAATTAAATTATTTAAAGTTGAAAAATTATAAATAAAATATCATTATGTAGGAAATATTTTTAGATTTTTAAAGATTATTTATAATCGAATTTATCTTATTTATAACCCTATATAAAAAATGTTTTAGTTATTAAACATTGATTTTAACAATTTTAACTATTTTTTTAAATAAAATAATATTAAATGTCCTAATTTAATCCAAGTGGACTTAAATGGTCATATTATATTTATAAGGTTGTGTTTGGTCGAATTAAACTTATCCAATAGAATTAGGAAATGTGTTAGGGTAATAGTAACATCATTTTTACCCTTAATAACCCTATTTACTATAAACCGCGGTTAAAAAAAAGTAAAAAGTTACTATTCATCAAAAATTATTTTTTTCTCATTGAACCACATTTTACATAATGATATCAACCGTGTCTTTCAGATTTTTGAAATTTGATTCATAGAAGTGGTAAAATTAAGTTTTATGCAAAATTCAGTTTTTTAACTACCACTTAGTGGTTTCACTATTCATCAAAAATTGAAAGTTTTCAGAAAAATACCAAAATTTCACCCTATGCTAATTTTGGTATTCCGAATCCAAAAATGAAGTCCATTTTGAAAGGTAAAATTTATAAAATTTGAAAAAGTGGTTATTACTATTCATAACGTCTATTTTATATAATATTTTAATAGCATATCGCTGTTTAGTGAAACTCGGTATTGCATACAACACAAGCTATCAAGGAATGTCGCGATTGCGTGTAAAGCAAGCCAAGCTAGTGTTGTGGGTAGTGAAAGATTCTTTGGATGATGTATATAACATAAAAAGAAAATATTTCTCATAAAAATCTCGGGTGTTACATTCTAATCCCCTTAAAATGAATTTCGCCCTCGAAATTCGTCACTTGGTAACAAATAGATGAAGATACCTCTCCCTCATCATATCGTAAAACTCCCAAGTGGCTTCTTAAAATTGGTGGTTCCTCCATAAAACTTTCACCAAGTGAGTGGTCTTGTTTCGTAGAAATTTTTCGCTACGATCCAGAATCTCTATCGGCTGTTCTTCATAAGAAAGATCTTGCTCCAGTGGTACAACTTCTTAGCTGAGTACATGTGAAGGATCAGGTATGTACATTCTCAAGAGCGATACATGGAACACATCATGAACTTGAGAGAGATTTGGTGGAAGTGCCAATCGGTATGCTACCTTCCCAACACGATCCCGTATTTCGAAAGGACCGATATACCTAGGGCTTAACTTTCCCTTCTTCCCAAATCTCATTACCCTCTTCCAGGAAGATATTCGTAAGAAAACATTATCACCCACTTCAGTCTCTAGGTATTTTCTTCGATTATCGGCGTAAATTGTTTGTCAACTCTGAGCTGCTCTTATGTGTTGTTGAATATATCGGACCTTTTATGCCATCTCATCTACAAGATAAGGTTCTAATAGCTTTCATTCCCCAACTTAATCCCAGCATGTTGGAGTTCTACATTTCTTTCCATAGAGAGCTTCATAAGGAGCCTTCTGAATACTGGAGTGAAAGCTATTATTATATGAAAATTTCATCAAAGGTAGGTGTTGATCCCAACCACCTTTGAAATCCATAGAGCAAGCTCTTAACATATCTTCTAGAGTTTGAATTGTCTTCTCAGACTGACCGTCTGTCTGAGAATGATAAGCAGTGCTGAAACTCAACTCTGTATCTAGAGTATGCTGAAGACTTCACCAAAACATCAAGGTAAACCTCAGATCCTGATCAGATATAATGGAAAGTGGGACTCCATGCAATCTTACCACTTATTTTACATATATTCCGGCAAGCTGATCAAGAGAGAAATCCTCTCTTATAGCAATGAAGTGTGCCGACTTCGTAAGACGATCAACTATGACCCAGATAACATTATTGCCTTTAGATGTTTTAGGAAGTCCGGTGACAAAGTCCATAGTGATGTTTTCCCATTTCTATTCAGGTATGGGTAATGGTTGTAATATCCCCTTAGACTTCTGTATCTCCGCTTTAACTTGTTGACAAGCCAAGCATCAAGAGACATATTCAGCAACATCCCTCTTCATGGCATCCCACCAGAAGTACTCTTTCAGGTCCCTATACATCTTCGTGCTTCCAGGATGAATAGAGAATGAATAACTATGAGCCTCATCCAACATCTCCTTCGTTAATTATGGTATGGGAGGAACACAAACCCGATTTCTGAACCTTATTATCCCATCACAATCAATGTTTAATTAAAGAACATTTCTTACCTTCTTTTGTAACTCTACATCTTCTTTTTGCGCCTCTTTAATCTTCACATGCATATATAGTTGAACATTCATTTGAAAAAGATAAGATTTTCCCCTCCCATTATGATTCCAAGATCCACCCTTTGTAAATCCATAAATATTGGATCTTTTGAGATCCTCATCATGGATAAGCTAGCATGGTCTTGTCGACTTAATGCATCAGCCACCTTGTTCTCTTTCCCAGGGTGGTAATGAATTGAGCAGTCGTAATCCTTAATCAGCTCCAACCATCTTCTTTGGCGCATATTCATCTCCTTTTGTGTGAAAATATACTTCAAACTTTTATGATCAGTATAAATATCACACCTTCTCCATAATGATAATGCCTCCAAATCGTAAATGCAAAGATTACCGCAGCTAGCTCCAAATCATGAGTTGGGTAATTTTTCTCATGGATTTTCAACTGTCATGAGGCAAAAGCAATCATGATATCGTTTTGAATAAGAACAGACCCCAGCCCCTTCTTATATGCATCACTGTAGATCACAAACCTTTCTCCACTACAAGGCAGTGTGAGCATAGGTGCACTGGATAGCCTTCTTTTCAACTCCTTGAAATACTATTCACACTCCTCTGTCCACCCGAACATAAGTCCTTTTCGAGTCAACCTGGTGAGTGGATTAGATAACCTTGAAAAATCTTTCACAAAACGTCGATAATATCTAGCCAAACCAAGAAAACTTCGGATCTCAATTACTGTGGTTGGTCTCGACCATTTTTCGATAACCACTGTTTTTACCGGATCCAAAGATATCCCCCTCTTTTGAGATTATCTGACCCAGAAATGAAACTATTTGAAGGCAAAATTCACAGTTGGTAAATTTGGAATAAAGCTTCTCCATTCTCAGGGTCTTTAATACAATTCTCAAGTGATCTTCATGTTCTTCCTTTCTCTTTAAATAGACAATAATATCGTCTATAAAGACTACCACAAACTAATCGAGATAGTCTCTAAAGACTCTATTCATTAGATCCATGAAGATAGCAGGGGCATTAGTAAGACCAAATGACATCACTATAAATTCATAGTGTCTATACATTGTAAGGAAAGCCGTCTTTGGTATATCCTCCCTTTTGACCCTTAATTGATGACACCCTGAACGAAGATCAATCTTGGAAAAGTATTGAGCTCCGCATAGTTGATCAAATAAGTCATCGATGTGCGGGAGAGTATATTTTTTCTAGATAGTGATCTTGTTAAGTTCTCGATAATCAATGCAGAGTCGCATTGACCCATATTTCTTCTTAAAAAACAAAACAGGTGCTCCCCAAGGTGACGCACTAGGGCGTATGAATCCCTTATCAAGATTATCTTGGAGTTGCTTCTTCAATTCCTGCAACTCAATTGGGGCCATTCTATAAGATGTCCTTGAAATCGGCATAGCACCTGGTACGAGTTCTATTGAAAACCCAACGTCACAGTTTGGTGGAAGACCTGGAAATTCCTTCAGAAAGACATCATCAAACTCTCGTAAAATAGGCATATTATTAATTTCAAGTTTATCTCCAACCATTTGAGATAAATAACCTTCATTTAGTGGAATCAAGACCCATAAGATGGAAGAAAGTTCAACAGGGAGGTTATGTTCATCCTTGCATAAATAGACAATCATAGATTGATCTAGAATATGAAATGTGACTTTCCTTATTTGGAAATCAATATGAGATCCGTATAAAGAAAGCCAATCCATGCCAAGAATCACATCAAATTCCACTATAGGAAGGATCACAAGATTTGCATGAAGCACTTTCCCAAAAAATTCAATCGGAGAAGAATTATAAACTTTTGATGCAACCATTGTGCCATTAAGAGTTGTCACAGCTAACTCAACATCTAATTTTTGAGGTAATATGGAGATACACTTAAAAAATTATTCAAAAATAAAAGAGTGGGTGGATCCAGAATCAAATAAAACATTTCCTACTTTATATTGGATGGTAAGTGCACTTTTCACCACATCGTTATCGAACTCCACATCGATGATAGAAATTTCATGTGAATTTCCTTTGTCTTTAGCCTTAAGAGTTTGTCGACGTTGATCATCATCAGTAAACCTTGGATTAGGGCATTGAGTAGCATAATGCCACATTTCCATGCACATGAAACATTGAAGAGTACGAGGTGCATTCTGTGTAGCCTTTTCTTTATTCGCATCACTAGACATCTTCTTCCCATCATTGCGACATTCAAATGCCTGATGACCTTCCTTTCCACATTGGAAACATTTACTTGTCCCTTTAAGACAATTCCATCCATGTTTCATTCCACACTTTGAGCATAAGGGAAAACTCATCTTATTTTCAGTGTGGTCTTTAGATTTTCCTTTGAATTCCATTTTCCTCTTCTTATCAAACCCATATGTCTGATGGGTTACTCCAATCTCCATCTCAACCTTGTGAGCACATCGAACAATTTCCTCATAGCTATTGAAGTCCCTTATGGCTAAAGCCCTTCGAAGACTTGGTTTTAAGCCACTAAAGAATCGATCGATCTTACTCTCAGGTTGGATAACAATTCCAGAAGTGTACCTTGCAAGTCTTGTAAAATTTGCTTCATATGTACCAACAGATTCATCATCCTTTTGCTTCAATTCAAGAAACTCT
Organism: Viscum album; assembly: GCA_963277665.1. NCBI lineage: Eukaryota > Viridiplantae > Streptophyta > Magnoliopsida > Santalales > Viscaceae > Viscum > Viscum album. Next base: position 1,681,913,096 of record OY728133.1, read on the forward strand.
TTCTCCATCTTAGTTCGAAGAATAAGAGGGAAGTACTTATTGAAAAATAAGTTTTTGAACTCGTCCCATTCCATGGACTCAATTTCATCTCTTGGCCACGTATTCTTGATAAGATTCCACCATTGATCAGCTTCAACTTCCAAACGATATACCGCTAAGATGACTTTATCATGTTCAGAACATTGAAGAACTGAAAATATCTTTTCAGGGGTACTAATCCATTGTTCAGCCACTAATGGATCAGTTGAACCGCTGAATGAAGGCGGTCGCTGCCTCATGAAGGATTCAACAGAATGTTGTTCCCTATATTGCTCGTTTGGAATTCTTGCATGATTCATAGCCTGAGAAAGTTGTGTGAGCATGGCTAAAAGATTTTGCATTCCAGCTCCCATATCGTTTGGTTTCTCAGGGGGACAATCATTGCATTTCCCATAACATTTCGCATTAACACAGTTCCTTCGGGTTCTAGCCATTGACTAAAACCAAGAAGAATAGTGTGAGCAACACTAATTATAATACGAAGACCACATAATAAAGAATAAAATTTTACGCTTAAGGTCTTATCACAGGTTATTCATGGCCATTTCTAAAACACTAAGATTGTTCTAGGCTTAGATATATCCTTAGGGTTCTTACTAAGGATTTCACATCCTAATTTCCAAAGGTTGATTATACCGTTCCTCTGATACCAACTATAACGACCCATACTTTACATACATTGTTATTACTTCATAATTGAAGCATACTTAGTACAACATATAACAAAACCCTCAAAAGGACCGTATAGGTATAGTGTTTTAAGAAACTGGTAAACATAAACAACTAGTTCATAAATCTTCTACGATGTCTCCCATTTATTTCATCATATCTAGAGTCCCTTTTCACATATTCTACTTAATATCATTCTTCCTGACCTGGGGAAAATAAAACATAAAAAAGGGGTGAGTAGAAATGCTCTGTAAGGGTAAATAAAGTTAATATCAATCATATCATAACCTTTTGAAAATCATAACCTGCAAAAGAGATCATAATATCTTAACATGGGATAAATCATATATGTGAAAATTAAATCCCAAGAATCATAACATAAAACTTGAAACATTGTGGCATGCACACATAATCATAGAGAATCATTTATTATTAGTCATGACTCATTGCCAAGACTATCTTAGTGGACAAAGCCCATTTCTGAACTGAGTTCACTCCTCGTTTCAGTCCTGTATCACTGAAACAGTTTTAACCTGCCGTTCTAGCCATGACTATCGCCTGAGATATAAATCTTTACCTAATGAATTGCAGGGAGATATAGGTCCCACCCATCTCATAATGAATACTTTCTTATGTGTGCCACATAATCATAAATCATACATCATCGCATAACACATGTAATAAAAATGGGGTTCTTAAAACATCATGACATCATAAAACAAATCATATGAGGTAAAGGACTTCATAAAAATAATTCCATCACAACATAATCAAATCAAAATAATAAAAGTGATATAAATTGAACCCTATATTGTTTTATATGGAAAATAATTTTGATAAAACATTTGAACTCTATTTTTGAGGAAAATATCCTTTATTTTTCAAAAACATTTCCCATTCTTAACAAGTAATATAATTTTAAACTAAAAAAAGTTAATTAAAAATATGACTAAAAACTTGTAAAGGAAGATTCATTGAAATAATGTTTTATTAATCCAGTCATGCCGTATAAGTTAAAAAACATTCTTCTCGTACGTTGGACGAAAAATCAAAAAGATACCTCGTACGAAAAAGATTCCTTTCATAGCGTTTACTAAAAATATACTGAAGGGTAAAATTGGATTTAAAAAATTGTAAGAGGATATGAATAATATTTCATATTGAAGAAACATGGATATGGATGATAAATATACCCCAGTAAATACCAAATTATAATCAATCTCGGATAAAAATGAGATTGTGATATTTTCCCTTACCTTAGGTCCGATTTGCATTGTATGTGTCTAAACCTCCTGTATGATGATTTAAATAATGTTATTGACTTATTCCAGAATCATACTTATTGATATGATATCATATATGATCATATTCTTAGCTTCTTATTAGTAATATTTAATTGTAACTTGTTATTCGGGTCTTTATTGCTTTTCGTTCATATGCGTGTTTTGCTGAATAAATTCTTATTCTTATTTTTAGGTTATAGACACCTCATATCCAGAATGTTATTTGTGTAATATATATCATATTTATTAATTCAATTCATTTATATAATTACTATGTAGTGAAGATAATGTTGAACGAGTCGCATCACATCATGGAGACGGTAGGCTGTACGTACGCACGAGTGATGATATCATTCCCATGATCATGGAGTTGTATTGAAGTATATTTATACTCTTTCAGTATCAAAATCACTTTAGAATAATCAAATATAGTTTTTCATTACACCATTATACCCATCCAATTAAGCTGGTGGTGGAAAAATACATTACACCACAACGTGGAGTGGGTATTCCGTACGTACACACGCGCGGTGATTTCATTTTCCGTAGGATGGATAGAAGGTGAATTAGGGTTGTTTCATATTTATAATAACATATCAGTATATTATTAATACTTATGTTATTACTTTATCATGAAACAACTAAATAAGAAGAAGTTAAAGTAGAACGAAATTGAAAAAGATCGGTAATGGATATTACCTCTTTTTGACGCGCCTTTTCTTAACCTCCTCTTAGAGAACTAAAGATGGTCGTTGAAGAAGACCAAGACCACTAGGATGATACTAGGGAAGTGTAGAAGAGATTTTGGCAGGTTTTGGCCAATATTGAATGCTCAAATTGGTGTGAGGAGGAAAGGGAGGAGGTGCCATTTTATAAGGGAGGAGAGGGGCACCTTAGGAAAATCTCAAAATATTATTTTATTTTAAAGTAACATTCGGTTTATAATGGTTCCAAATGGTCTTATTTCAAAGATAAAGTGGGGATGAGTCAAAATCCTCTCATCCAATAGGTTTTAGACAAGTTTAGTTTTTTATTTTAACCTTATCAATTAGATTTAACTCTATGTTAAATAATTTAACTTTTACCGTGTCTTTTGGTTTTCTTACACTATATGGTTAATAAACTTACTATAAAATGCCAAACGAACCCCAAGTGGTTTATAATTAATATATATATCCTTATCTAAGTCATTTGGCCGAACCTTAGATCTTTATGAATTAAATAACAATTAGTAATATAATATTTGTTTTAAAAACTATTTTATGTCAATTTTGACACTATTTGGTACTTGATTTTTATAAAATTCATAACAGAATGATAAGTTCGAAACAAGATACCTAAATCAACAATAACATGTCATATTAACCTATAAAATTAGTGTAAGTCATAAAAAGTCTCAAATTAAATTTATTTAGGCATTTATAACATCAATTATGTTAATATGTTCTTAATAAGGTAATTATTGCATCATCGTTGTGTCATAAATAAATTAAACTATTTAAAGTCTAAAAATTATTAATAAAATATAATTATGTAGGAAATCTTTTTAGATTTCTAATGAATATTTATAATCGAATTTATCTTATTTATAACCCTATATAAAAAATGTTTTATTTATTAAACATTGATTTTAACTATTTTAACTATTAGTTAAATAAAATAATATTAAATGTCCTAATTTAATCCAAGTGGACTTAAATGGTCATATTATATTCATAAGGTTTTTTGGTCGAATTAAATTTATCCAATATAATTAGGACATGTGTTAGGGTAATAGTAATATCATTTTTACCCTTAATTACCCTATTTACTATTAACCGCGGTAAAAAAAAGTAAAAAGTTACTATTCACCAAAAATTATTATTATCTCATTGAACCACATTTTACTTACTCATATCAACTGTGTCTCTTGGATTTTTGAAATTCCATTCACAGAAGCGGAAAAATTAAGTTTTATGCAAAATTTAGTTTTTTATCTACCACTTAGTGGGTTCACTATTCATCAAAAATTGAAAGCTTTCAGAAAAATACCAAAACTTTACCCTAGGATAATTTCGGTATTCCAAATCCAAAATTGAAGTCCATTTTGAAAGATAAAATTTATAAAATTTCAAAAAGTGGTTATTACTATTCATAACGGCTATTTTATATAATATTTTAATAGCATATTGTTGTTTAGTGAAACTCGGTATTGCGTACAACGCAAGCTATCGAGGAAAGTCGCGATTGCGTGTAAAGCAAGCCAAGCTAGTGTTGTGTGTAGTGAAAGATTCCTTTGATGATGTATATAACATAAAAAGAAAATATTTCTCATAAAAATCTCGAGTGTTATAGATAATGCTTCATAAGAATGTAAAAATAATATATCTCAAGGAATCCGTGATTCTATCATCTAACATGCGTAAAATTTCATAGATTCCAAGGCTAATCATACCATCAAAATCACATGTTATCATTCCAAAAATTAAAAGTGTCGATCCTCACTTTTACCGCACTACTCAAAAGTGCATATGGAATCAAAAGGGATTTTTATCCTTCCAATCCATCCCTATAATCATATCCTTAATACCAATACACTTCAAATCACAACGTCCCATGGAACCTCACATCCCTATCAAATAGTTAATAACACAACTAAGTGTAAACCTTTGTGTAAATAATCTACCCAAGATTCTTATATATTATAGTAATCACAATCTTAGGATAACCCCTATCATAGGATACACTCGTATCTCAGGCCATCTCAATAATATGGGGTGATAGTCTTAATAATGAATCAAAATACTCCAATCACCAATATCCAAAACCACATCTCATAGGCACTAGGCTATACATCATATGCCATAAACCTTGTTTTACATATGTTATAGCTTACTGGGGAAATTTTATGCACCTATCTTATATATTTGATGTAAATATATGTACCAAACACCCACCCTTTGGCTCTCATATTTATATATCAAAAAACACATTAAAAATAACATATGATTTAGAGCACTAAGACTGACTAGGCATCAATATTTTGGATGAAGACATTGGGGATCATGTATCATCCATCAATATATAATGAAATCATCCCTTGAAAATCTTTTCTGAGTAAAACATTGTCTAAATGTTTGGTTATGAAGAGATATAAAAAAATATTTATACTTTAACACCATATAGATTACTGTAGAAACATTAAATAACTGATCCAATTTTATAAATTACTCACAAGGGGTTTGTTACCAAAAAGAATCTGAAGCCTGTACAGACCCATAAGAGTCACTATCAATCCCTTACACTGAGGATCTTTATAACCATTTTCAAGGAAGATAACTCATTAAAATCAACATGAACATTCACTAGAATAAGTATATTATTTTTTATGATGAGTACAAATCATCTAAAAAGTTATATGGGAAAACCCCATATACGTTTCTTTTGGCACATTAAACAACTAAATCCAATATCATTGGTGGATTAAATCACAAAAAATCATGGTAATTTCATGAGAATCCTATGTAAAAAATATTATAAAAAATGATAATTCATATTTAAACCAAGTTTTAAGAGGAAAAACTTCAATAACCATCTCAAATCAAAACATCATATTGAATAAAAAATAAATTATACCATAAAAAGATAAGAAATTCAATAACCACGATAACATTGAATTTCTAAAAAAAGTGTTCACAATGAACCAATCCAAGTTACATCACAATTTCAAAAAATTCCTAAATAAAATATCTACTATCTTCCTAAATAGAAAGACAAAAAACAATTAATCTGATTCAAATTTTAATTCCTTTTCTAGGACCACTATATATTAATCAGATTGATGTGACTCATGATGGAAGGTAGTCATCCTTATATACTAAAGGATTATATCTAGTATTTATGATTAATGTTGACACTGTTAGGAGACCATACCCTCAAATCAGAGTGATAATGTTTTTTTTGAAAATAACCATGTTTCATGTATCATTGTAATCACAGTTTTTAGAAGCAATAAAGGATAACACAATATAAGTAGTATAATTAATTCATTCAAGAATATTTTCCAACTGATCACCCCCAGGTTGATCACATATATAAAATGAAAAAAATTAAAAACAAATACAGGGAGGCACTTCTTCCATCAATGTGTTTTGTAACATCATAATCTCCAGACTCTATCCAAGATATCTGACAAGACAATCTAATCATAGGAATCTTCTTTATAGGATCTAAATATTAATTATAAAGAAGGTAATTACACTATAATTGGGTTGGTGAATTATATTTTATATAAAACTCACAATTTCATATAGCTCAATAAATAAGTTTTCTTGTTTTATAATTTACATATTCTATAACATAAATTTAAATAAACAAAATATTATATTTATTAGTATTTCAGACTATCGATAAAAATATTAATTTTACCTATTTTTCAAACTACCAAAAATATGTATAACAAAGTAGAAATATATATTAATGTGGTAGGAACAATGAACATATAAACAATGTGAAAAGTAGTTGAATAATAATTTGATTACCCTTAAAAGGATATTATTGAAATCCCACTATAACAAAAAGTGACAAGGAGATATTTAGATAAGAAATAAGGTATATGTGTCTTCAAATAACTTTGAAACCCTTAATAGTTATACTTTTAGTAAGTATAAAATCGTAAATTAGATACTCTATATTTAAAGCCAGTAATACCTTAATTAATTCAATCCGGGAACAACACCATTTATACACACTAGAAACACAATGACTAGAATATCAGCAGTAACATGCTTCACACCCCATAATTATAGGATATTTTTCTTCCTAAGATAATTCCTTGATTGAAAAGACTATAAAAAATGAATAAAATGGAAAATATGATATTTTATAACAAAATACTCACTCTGGAATAAGCTATTAGTGAAACACACCTAAATGACAATCTTAAATGATTGATATTGAACTCAAAAACAAGATGTTGCACATTAGAAATAAATGAAAAACATTTAAAGAATCTACAAATGTCTTCATTCAACTCAAATATAGGAAAATATTTATTGTCATCATTGAAAAAACTATAACATTATAAATATGAATTATTTAGGTTTTGTTTCAATGGAATTGGTAACACCATTTTCCGATGAAATTTTTTAGCACCACTACTGTGAGAAAAAATATTGACACAAAATATGATCATAATATAAAAAATTACAAAATAATAAATGATTTATCAATTTTTGAATGTTCCAAAAGTTGGACATTTATTTTAATGTACATATTGAGTTACCCATTTTATAATGTACTGAATGAAATAATAATTTTCAGCATCTTAATTTACTACTTTCATAACAGTGTTCTAAAATGAAACATCCATGTTCTTACACTGAAAAATATTTGTTTCGATTTTAAAAATAAACATAGTAAAGGAATAATAGACTTAACATTCCTTACCTCAACTTAAAAACAGTGATTCTACTTGAGCCCTAGTGTTTCATGACAACTAAAGAAGTGTATGAGTATAATTTAGTAGAGCACCACCAATGGTGTCCCAAATATAATATGTAAATTAGTGCCTGCACATGTGATATGATCATTAGTAAAAATTAATAACAGAATAAAATAATCAGTAATCACCATTAATCCTCATGTTCTAATGTGGTACTGAAGGAGAACCATAATTATTTCGGATAGTATTGGGGTGTCTTTAAGAATGATACCTATCCTTTGGGGGATATAATTCTTAATATAGTTACTCATTGATTTTAACATGTTAGGTAAACCCTTGATCTTATGAATCATTCTATGAATCTAAATAGTATCAGAAACACTACTAGGTCATTGTATACATAGGTATATCATGTAATAACACGCAAGGAATAATATTTAGATTTCAATATTACTAAGAATCACATGTAACACATGGCATAAAAACTAGATCCTAGGAATGATAAGTATCTCATTCAAACATAATTCATAAATTTTCGATCATAAGAATTATAGTTAACTATAAAAATATCAACATTATTAATAATTTTAGGACCTTGGGAATATTTTGAATCCAATATAGTATTATCACGAACCCATAATGACCCCACTCGTGTAATTAGATGTGAAGACTAGCATAAATCCAAATAGATTGAATAAATACCGCCATACTTCTTAGGTCCTTCTAGGATAGTCCTTATATGACCCAACTATAAATAATGTCTTTCTAGTGTAATCCAACCATTTATACCTTTGATATGATGATATACAATCACACACAGATCATATACATTATTCCAATTCTCTAAATAATTTTAAGGTTTTCATCATTGCCTACTCAATCCAACTATCCTCAATCACCACCCTCCATAACACGGAGATTAAAAAAACCCATCCCTCGATACCTTATTTGTATATGTTTTATTTATTATAAATTAAACTCCCACATGCCAAAATTACTAGAAGGATCATACTAATGATCAAAAATTGTACCTTAGTAGTTGAGGAATCACCCAGTTTTCATGTGTCAATCATGGACCTTGAAACTATGTTCTTTATATAAAATTTATTTTTATAAATTTTTATGAAGGGTTGATCACCCCTGGTAATGAGAACACATACCATATGATTCAAAAAATAAACATAAATTTGAGGTTTCATTAGGGTCCACATAACTCAATATAATCCATTTCCATTAATGAACACTTGACCACCAACACATGATTAGATCCACTCCTCACACCGCATCTCAATCTGTAATCATAAACCATAAGAATAAATTAATTAAAATTAAAAATTTAAAATAATTATCACAATTTTATTCAACAAATAATAATTACAAAATAACTCACCCAATAGAATAATAGTTCTAATATAAAGTCAGTGGGGTGTGTTCTACTCCCAAAACATGATCGAACCTAAAAAACCAAAAACAAAAAATTTATTAACAATAATCAATGGTCAATTAAAATAAATTAAATTCAAAAACATAATAAAATTCATAGAAAACATACATATGATGAATTGAAACGTGATTACTTGATTAATATCTTTGTGATGTCCTCTAAACATGATTACGAAAATTATTGTCACCATCAGTGTAAGGAACATTGTTTTTTCGAACTAGAATTTCATGCAAAAATTTTATATTTTTTCCATAAGAAAATTTTAAGGAGTAATTTTTTAACTTTAACCTAGAAGATGATCTCAGATTACATATATAACCACTCCTCAAATCCTAAAATATGTTGTTTATATTTTTATTGGAGTTTCTGAGAATTTTGAGACATTTTATTTAAGTAGAATAATTAATATAGAAAGATTAATTAAATAAATATTATTTTATTCGTGATGGTTTTTTTAGTCATATATTTTGAATGGAGCATCATATGGAGACTCAATATCCACCATTGAGTTTATAGTAATCAGTTTTACCTATGTTGGTCATAAACATAGGTCAGGATCTAGGGCCGGACCAAACCCCCTTTCCTCTTTTTCTTTTCATTTTATTATTTCTTTTTTCCATTTTATTTTCAACCCCCCTTGATTCTCACAGATTTCTATAGGGATCCTTCTTCAATGTATTAGAGATAGGAGATGAATAGGGAGATATAGAAATAGGGATATGTGAAGAGGAGCAACATCATTGATATCAGGACAAGCCAGATCATTGTGTGACAGCCATGAACTGTAGAAATAAGTGAGGCTTTGGTGGATTCCACCCAATGGTAGGAAATTTTTAATTATTACCATAAGACCCTATATATTTATCATCATGAAGCTTAAACCAGTGATATTCTTTCTTAGGAATCATAATGGGACAATCTATAACATTCATGGAGAAAAATGGGGTTTTTTTTTCGGATTTGAGGGACTTCTCATTCGGAAATCCAGATCACATGGTGTGTGGATTCACGAAAACACATTGCATGTTATCACTATACTAGAAGATGATATTTTAAAAAGTAAAAACCATGTATGTGGTATACACATTGTGTTCTGAGACATAGCTGTGTAGTCAAGTATCTGGCCAAATAACCCGTGTAGGGGCACATGGTCGTGTAGAAAACATGCCTAGACCCCAAGTAGGTTGCTCACCATATAGAGGTACATGACAAAGATATATTCATGGAATGGATCTTTTAGGTACATTTCTAGGAACCCAATGTAGGGTACACACCATGTACATGATAAATACATCAATTTCTTGGGTTTTTACATCCCATGTCTTAATTTAGTTTACAATTTCATGGGGATTTGTGAGTACACGCCACGTAAAATGGTATGCATGACATGATTTTCCCCTTGCTACCCTTTTAAGGGTTTTCATATCATTATTACTTTGAGTTATAACAAGAACTATTATTAGGCCATTTTATATATCTATCGATGTAGATCATGATAATAAAACCATTGAGGTGATTTTAGGACTCCTAAGTGGCGTTATAAGTATTTTCTTGAATGGAGAGGTTTACACACTGGTAATTAAATCTAGTTTTCTACTAAGAGTGAGACCCTAGATATGAGATGTACCATGATATATCAATCTTTATTGATGATTTATTATCTCTTCTGTTGATGATTCCTTCCTTGGAGATGATCCCTTCTATCTTAGGAGATAACAAGGTATGTTTTTTTCAATGATCCCATGTATGATGCCTTTATATATGATTCAATCTAGAGGATCTGGTGTGGGATGACTCCTTTTAATCCCTATTTCAATGGATCCCATATAATATTCCTTTACTAAATAAGGACATGGGAAACCCCTTATGTGATACATTAACTAGTATACCATTATGAGGATCCAATGTTGGATTCATCTGCATTCATGCACTATTGAAGTGGGTCCCTATTGGATGACCATTCCTATAAATTTTTCTAAGGATCCCATGTAGGATTCCTTTTCCAACCCAGAATTTGAGGATCCCATGTGGGATTCCACCTTTCACCTTCTCTATCGAGGATTCTGAGTAGGATGCATCACATGTGTTATGACTTGGGGGACTTAGTGGGAGCCCCAATGTTTGACTGACCTTGAGTCAGTACATTGGGTGTGGGTAGAGATGATAGTGGGTGTAACCATAGAACTCCAAATGAAATTTTAAGCCTTTGAGGATATGAAACCAGTGGTGGGTTGAGAAATTTAGCCACCCTCACTTGTATTCATGCATTCCTATGTATACTACTAATGAAAAAAATGATTACCAATGGTGCTTCCTAGATTGTGGCTGATGAGGATAACCTAATGTGATTTCTACCATTTGGATGTCTAGATATTCTCCATAAGATCCATAATTATCTTTTATTTTGGATAACCATACATATTTTTTGGGATCCAACATTTGAATAAAGTCATTCTAAATTTTGTAGGCATATCAATAGGAACAACCAGGGTTCTCGCTATTGAGCCTACATTTTTGAGTATTATATTTTGGGAAATTCTAGATGTGCTTCATAGGATCTAGCCTTCTACCATATTTTTAGGATATAAGGGCATGAAATCCCAAATAATGATACTTAGGGTTGATTAAACTCTCCAAAGTAATGATGTTGATTCCCATATCCTCAATTTACTATATACCGAGGATGATTCCAATCTCCTAGAATCGTGGGTTATATTGGATGATTACATTATACATAATACGAGCACAGAATCCCTACTAATTATACCCATGGTTGATTATTCTCTCCGATGTGAAGGGGATGATTATGTTATCACAGATCGATTACTTAACTGTGGTGTTAGAATTTCCATTTCACATAATTGGATACTCATGGATTATTACACCATCCTACGTGATGAAGATGATTACTCTTTGGATTATTAGAGACCTCTATTGGTGGCCATGACATCCCAGTGATTATTACTCCTTATAGTTCACCTAATTATCAGACCCTTTAGGTTTATCTAAGTTGCAATGTCATGAATGCTTATGGACTGAGACCTAGGGCATAGACATCAGACTGGATTTATAAGGACTAAGTGGTATGCCATTTAGCTTTGTGACCATTTAAAGGATGTCTTAATCATTCCTAAAATCATTATTTTTGGTGATTAGCCGTGAGTATGATTGAGCATATGGCTAAGACGTGTATCCCCATATAGTGAAGTCACTTTTTCAATGATATTATTGACACTGGATAAAGAAGGTATTTTAAATAGGGATTATGAACCCAAAGATCAAATTAATAATATAAAACTTGAGTGTCATGAAAACCCAGTCAAGTCCATGTTCACATGATGTCCCAATGATCATGGTTTTGGACCCAAGGATGGACTGTTGGTGGTTTTAGGTTATTTTCTTCATCTTACTCTTTTATAATCATATTTTGGTATATATATATATGGGAATAGACACACACACACACATAAATGTAAATATACATGATGAACCATAGCCTAGTAGATTGGGATTACAGAGCCTTGGATCAACTATAGTTTTACATTATTTAATTCATTCATCTTTTCAGTCATGTCCCAACTAGACTAAGAATATTCTTTGAGTATTGACTTATGATACATATTATTGGTTCATAATTGGGTTGGCCTAATGAGATTATGTCTCTCTTTTATACGTACACCTCAGTGCGTGTAGACTACATGTCTGTCTTTTTAGGTTGAGGATAAATGGATGATGGATAGGGATGAGGCCTAGGGTTGCAAGATTGATTGGATTATCTCATTAGGATTCTTATGATTGGGTTAAATAAATCTAGCAGTGTCTTTGAGACTAAGAATGTGTCCTGATTTGAAGTTAGTAGTGGTTCCCAGAACAATTATTTTAGTTCCATTTTATTCACTACAGTATGTATGTTGCACCCTACGAGTGATCAATGTTGTATGTTTCCATGGCTATTCGAGCTTTTATAAAATTTCATTTATTATTACAAAATGATTATATTATAATTATTTATTACTTCGACACTCTTTTTATTTACATCCATTGACGATATATAGTAATTCATGATGTTTTTATTTTGATATGAGAGAATAATCTCTCAACATACACATTCTTATCCCTAGCTACATTTCATATACCTATGGAATTTGGAGAGGTGCACTTGAGTCCTTGTAATAAACTAGACTAGAGCACTAATTTAGTCACATCCAGGTTGGTATTTTAAAAGGTTTTGTTAGAGCTACATCTTTTCTTGACATATTACTATTCAGTTTATTTTATACAAGAGTAATTGGATTTTATCACAGCCTATGATGGTTATTGGACTGGTTCATCGAGAATACATATTCTTGTGAGAAATTCTAAGTTCTTAGAGAATGATAATTATTTTCTAATATTTTATGTTACAATTTTATATGATTTTATATTTGATAAATATAAATGATTTGTTGCCACTATGATTTATTATGGATTTTCAGCTCTTGGACCATTAGAAAGAGGCTTGAGATTGATTTTTACTCTTGTACAGGAAAGGTAAGTGATGAATCATGCATCATATTTGGAAAGTAGGATACACATGACATAGGCCTATTAGTGTGTAATTTTATTAACAATGAAGGAAAAACTTTTATATTGACAAGAAAATCTCAATGTTGTTTCCCCGTATTTGTTTTTTCAAATTAAAATCTGTTTGACCGACATGCATATATATTTAATTCTTATGTAAGGATATGGAGATATAAATTGAGGTGTTTTATAGTGAGACTAATGACTCATTCTGTATACAGAGGAGGTGCTGTGAACATTCTAGGTTGATAGGGAACATGATTCCCAATTATCAGTCCCGTTATATGGTGTTGTTTATATATCTTTGGTTATAAATGTGTCAATAAAAAACTATATAGTGTTTTACTATATAGCTTGAAATGAAAATATACTTTATTAACCTTCAGTTATGGTTTCTATTCAGGTCACTATGTTTGATGCTAATAAGTACAATGATGTTTATAATGAACTAGGATTCGACCAGGTATAACCATATACTAATGTTTGGTGTGTTTTATTTCTGTATCTTTTCAATTTTATATTCTGACCTATAAAGGGACGTTCTTTATAAGGATTCTCAGAGAGGATTTGTGCCAGTTTCAGTCATATTGATAGTTTTAACCCTTGTAGGTCACTTTTATCTTTACCTATACTGAAGAGGATTGATCATTGCACTAGGAGGATAGACCTGGTGTCCCAGTAGTGAGATATGATATTTAAGTCTAGGTGGGAGACCTACATGCACTTAGTGTTGACTCAAATGCTTGTAGTTCGATGTTTGTTTTGATCAAGGGAAATCTAAATGAGAGATATTGGAACATGTTCATAGAAAAATTTTTAGCGAGTGATCTGGGTTATAATCTTGTTAGATATTATTGCACCTTTAGTGCTCAGGTTTTTCAGTATTGGAAAGTTGATGCCTTCAGATTTTGATGAATCCCCTTGGGTGAATTTGAATCGAGAATGGATTCTATGGGAAGAATGTTCTGGTTCCTACCCTGGTTGACCAGGGTTTCTAGTATTTCTATTGTAGCCAGAGTGTGGGTATATGATCATGATTGGAAGGATGTCAAGTGATATGCATTTGAACATTGAATCATGGAACAAGTGAGGTTCATGATATTCAAAAAGCGTTCAAAGGGAGATTCTAGCATAATGCAACTGACATGTTGTGTAGCATAGTATACTTATCCTTGTGGTGTAAAACTCATGGGATCAAGGGTTCTGTTATAAAAGTAAACAGTTGTTATGTGTGCTACCATTTTGATCATAAATTTATGAGTTAATATTTGCAAACTGGGGATCAATAATTTCATGATATTACATGGGAATGGTGTCCCATGAGTTGTGTTAATTAGATAATTTCACTATAGTGTAGAGGAGTCATTGATAATAACATGGGTTTATGAGACGGTTGACGCATGGCTAGAGAGGGACATTCATTTTTGGGGGATGTGGTGTTAAAAGTTGGATAAAAGAAATTCTAGCCTTGTTTGATGCAAGCGTGGATTAGAGAGAGTTATACACACCATTAGATAGAATATTAGTTCACTCAAGGATAGAGATGACCCTTCACTATATTTATATCATCTTGATAATACTGAGAGATAATTGGATTTATCTTGAGAGTCTATTATTTTAAATATCATTCTCTGTTGGTGAAATAATCAATGGAGGTTTCACTTAAGGAGAGGTGTAAGATAAGTCTTATGGTGGGAAATGAATCATTGTCCATTTCAGGGTGGGGGCCCCCATTTTTTTTGAATTCATAATTTTTTGTTGGTTTGTTGATCTTGGAGTTTGGTAGTGGGATGAAGATAAGTGTATTCCAATGACGGGGAGTACCATATCAGTTTTGGTATAATGTATCACATTTAGGAGATAATTGATGATGCTATGAGACTGGCCATAGGATAGTCAATATGGAACTATTTTTATAGATTATCGGGTTGATATAATGCCTATGTTAGTACATGAAGTCTTCTCAGGGATGAGAATGTTTACTAATGGGATATTATAAGAAATTAGGTTTTTCCATACTAGAATTTTGAGTAGAAATTTCATTATTTTCAATCAGTATATTATAAGGAGATAAATTTTTATTTTATCCTAGAATATGATCTCAGATAATTTTCTTATCTACTCTGTTGGTCCCAGAATAGGGTGTTTACGCAAGAAAATGATTTTGGTGGAATTATGTGCCATTAATATTTTTGAAAAATTATTAATAATTAATAATTATTCAATAAAATATTAATTTATTTTTGGATGTTCCTTCAGATATAAATATTTAATAGATTTTTAAATTGTGAATCACTCTTTACCATTGATTTTGGAATGTGTTTTTTCTTTATTGCGGTATAAACTCAGGTTCGACATCAGGGTTAGGCAGATCTCCTTTTTTCATTTATTATTCTTTTTCATTTCTCATACCAAGGATTCTCGCACGTTCCCATAGGGATACTAATTAATCATACTAGAGATGGGATATGGATAGGAAGATATAGAAAGTGGGATCATTGAAGAAAGGCATCATCATGGATCTTGGGATAATTTGAATCAGCGTATGACAACCATGAATCACGGAAATGGGAAAAGAATTGGAAGATTTTACCCAAATGTAGTTCGTTTTAATGTTTTGATATAAATAAAAATAGATTTATCATTTAGAAATTTTAAACCCCTTATATGTTTTATATACACTCCTAGTTAGTTGATATATATCTTTTGAGAAGAAAAACAATGTTTTAGGAAAATTTGATTGATTTTCAATATAGAAATCTCGATCACATGATGTGTAGACTATGGAACACATGCCATGCGTTTTTTCTATTTGAGGAAGAGGATGTTTTATAACTACACTTCATGTATGAGTGTATACACGTTGGGTACTAGGACATGGTTGTGTATCCATGTACTCAAATAGAAAACCCTTCTTGGGGTACAAAGCCATGTAGAGAATGCCGCCAGACCTAGTGTAGGTTGCACGCCATGCAGAGGTACTCAACCAGGTTATATACATGACTTTGAAATATGAGGTACATGAGAAGGAACCCCATTCAGGGTACACATTGTGTACATGATTAATACACAATGTACTTGGATGTTTACATGAATATTCTGGCTGAGGTACACGCCCTAGTGGGGATTTTGGAGTACACACTGTTTACTACGGTATGCACACTGTGCAATGCCCCTAGCTACCGATTAGAGGGTTCTTCATATCGGTGGGACCATGAGTCATAAACATACCCATGAGAAGTTAATTATGAGTATTTGTCTTTATTGATCATGATAGTAAAACTATTGTGGTGATTTGAGGACTCCTAGGTTGTGTTTCAAACATTTTATTCTACATAGATGTTATTCCTTGAGTAATTGAATCTAGTTGTCCCATGAGAGTGGGACCATCCATCTAATATACTACAAAAAACTGGGTTTCCATAGCGCCACCCATTATTATCACTAAAAAAATTGCTGATAATGGTGAGCCTTTATCAGTAGTAAAAAAAACTCCGATAAATGGTACTTTGAAAAGCGCTAAAAAAACTACTAAAAGTGGCCCTTTAGCAGCACTTTTTTAGCGCTGATAAAGTACCCCTCTTATCAGTGCTTTTTTTAGCGCTGTTAAAGGGGACCCGTTTATTAGCACTTTTTTAGTAGCATTGAAGGGGGGGGAGGGGGCTTTATCAGCACTATTCCCTAGCGCTGATAAATTTTATATTTCAAAAAAATAATGAAAAATAATATATTTTAATATAAGTATATCTATATTGATATAAATATAATATTTATTTTTTTAATATGTTTTAGATAAGTATAAATCGACTATTACATTTATTATATATGAAAGTTAGATAAAATGTCTTTAAAATATTTTAAAAAATATTATTAATTAATAATTTTCTAATAATCAATGATTAATAATCATTTAATAACAACTTGAAGACACAAAAAAAAACAAAAAAAAAATTAATAAAAGAACTAAAACTAGTTCAAAATGCAACTCAAACATCAAATGGCCATAAATTTTGATTTGAGTGTCCGTTTGAGCACTAAATCTTATCAAATCAAATCTTGTGACAACATCTATGCTCTAGTGACCCACGAGAACCTTCAGTCACAATATTTAAGGCAAAAAAGACCTAGAATGCATATAAAAATGAGTTTTTAGTCGAGATACCCCAATTATTTAACATTAAAATATTTATAACACCACATCTAGATGTCCTCTAGGTATGTACCACATATAATATCGAAGACTGTTTCATTTTCATTGATTTGACAGGTTTTGGAGTTGAAATGGACTTCTGGATTAGAAGTTATGATCGTTTTAACATTCTATGGATTTTCAAATACATATATATGTATTTATTCATTAATATATATGTCTGTGTTTGTGTGTGTGTGTGTCTATGTATGTGTGTTATATATATTATGTATGTATCTATTTATTTATAAACACACATAAAATACTTATTTTATAAATGCATTTAAAACTAATCTTATAAATATATATTAATTTAAATATTAATATACGAATAAAAAATTATAACTAAATATATATATAAATATATATAAATATAAATTGATATACAAATATATATATATATACACTAATATATTAATAAATATATATGTAATAATATTACTAAATATTTTTATATTATTATGAATCTATATTAATATACAAATAAATATATGTATATATATATAAATAAATATAAATATATATTAATATACAAATATATATATATACATCTATATATATAAATATATGAATAAATATATATGTATTAATATAACTAAATATATTTATATTAATATGATTCTATATTAATATACGAATAAATATAACTATATATATATAAATATAAATATATATTAATATATGAATAAATAAATAAATAAATAAATAAATATATATAAATATATAAATATATATATTAATATATGAATAAATATATATGTATTAATTTAACTATATATATTTATATTAATGAGAATCAATATTAATATACAAATAAATATAACTATATATATATATATATATATATATAGATATATCATTGAATAGAAAAAAAACTAATAGCTTAGTGGAAAAGGTGCAGACACACAGGGGGAGTTCTTGAGTTCATGTTTGGGTGGAAGTAGGGAGGGGCGTGCGGGTATGTGGGGGATGCGTGGGCAAGGGAAGTGTGCAGGAGAGTGGAAGGGGGTCTGCCTGGCGCTACTAGTGGGGGGGGGGGGGTCAAGCATTGTTAAAATCAACCTCACATTATATATTCTATTTAATTTTTTTGAAATTTTTTGGGACTTTTATAAGTATTTACAAAACTGTTGATAAAAGACCTCTTTATCAGTGCTTTTTTTAGCAATAATAAAAGGGGCCTTTATCAGTACTTTTCAGAGCGCTGATTATGGGGTCCCTCTTTATCATCACCTCGATTAACAATGATTTTATAGCACTGTTAATGCACTTTTATAGCGATGATAAAGGCCAAATTTGAAATAGTGATATGTTCAATGACCTATTTCTATTTACTGATGCTTTAGTATCTATTTTTAAGAAGGTTCCTTTAAGAGATATGGCCTTATATCCTAGGAGGTTGTGACGATATTTGAATCTATGGATCCATGGTAGGATGCCTCAACTAAAATATTTATCTAGAGGATCTCGTATAGGATCCCTCTATCTTATTACTATTTATGAGGATCCACAATGGAATGAATTCTCTAATTTTTTATTAGGTAATACCTTATGGTACCTCATTACCTATATATCCTTACTGGGATCCCATGATGGATGGATCTCCCTTCATTCAATATTATAGGTGGACCCCTATAGGATTCCTCTTCCTATGTAAAATTTAAAGGATTATCTGCAAGATATCTGTACCTACATACTATTAGAGGATCCCATATAAGATTCCTCATTCTACTTTCACTAAAAAGGATCATGAGTAGGATACCTCCCTTGTGTTATGACATGGGGGACCTATTGGGTGCCCTGATGGCTGACTTACCCTGAGCTAGTAGATTTGGTATGGGTAGTGATAGTAGTGGATTTCACCTTAGAACTCATTCTAAACTAGTAATTCAATAAGGATGTGATAATAGTGCTGGGTTTATCCTTCTATCCACCCTCTTAATTATTTTTTAAATTCATTTTTTACTAAGGTTACAAAGATGATTAATAGAGATGATTACTAATTTGTAGATGATGAGATTAACATGATGAAATATATGTTATCAGGATGCCCATCGGTTCTTCTTAGGGTCTATCTTACTCTTTTATTTGGTATTCCCAAACATATTTTCTAGGATCTGGATTTCGAGACATGTTACTATTATATTTAATCTCATACCAAGAGGTACTACTTGGGATCTGGCTATTGAGAATGTATGTTTGAGTATTATATTACAGGTTTTTCTATAGGTGCTTCATATGATTTTGAATTTGAGCCTATTTTTGTGATATATGGGAGTAGAGTGCCTAATAACAAATCTCATTGGGGATTATGCTATCCTGAGTGATGATGATAATTACGATCTCCCGTATTTATTATATAGTTATGATGATTCTACTATCTTTGACTTGGGGGTTAAGGAGGATGATTACACCCTCCAAAATATAGAAACAGTGCTCCTCCAGATAATATTTATGGATGATTATGATCTCTTGAATGATAGTGATAAATAATATCTCTCTAATAAATTAATTGACCATGACATTGAACATGGAATTTCACATTTTTGTATACTTTTGGTTTTTTATGCTATCCTGTGTGATGGGGATGATTATTCTCTCCCTGATTATACACCTCAAGGGGTACAAATGATGTCTCACTAATGAGTTATTCATATAGTTTGCCTAAGGGTCAGACCCTTAGGGTTTAACCGAGTCACAATTTCATGTCCACTTATGGATTGGGTCACAAGGATCAGACATCATACATAATTTTCATGGCTTGAGAGTTATGGAGTCCAACATAGTGACCATTTACAGGATTCCTAAATACTACCTGGAAAACATATTTTTGATGATTGTAGGTGAGTATGGGTGAACCTAGGTCTAATAACTATATCTCCATGTGGTGATGTATCTTACTCATATATATTATTGAAATTGGATGAATAATGTATTGTTGATTGGGATTACAGAAACATAGATGAACATAATGATACTTGGCTTGAGTATTATAACATACAGCTCAATGCCCTTTTCGTAGGATGTCAAGGGGAACATGATTATAGACCCATGGATTGACTGCTGATTGTTTGATGTTATTTTATTCACCGTACTCATTTATATTCATGTTTATATATATATATGGTAATGAATATATATATATATAAATTCTCTAAATATATCTAAACATGATGACACATTGTCTATTTGATTAGAAATATGGGCCTCAGGATCAACTTTGGTTTCATGTTATTTGATTTATCTATCTTTCCAGTTGTGTCTTAGCTAGGATGACCATATTCCACGAGAGTCAATATAATGAAACATATTTTAGGTTCATAATTAGGGTGGCCTATTGAGATAAATTATCACCTAGGTATGTGCACCTCATTTTGTTTAAAAACAATATGAATAATTTTCATGTTGATCATAAATGTATGAAGAATATGTGTAATATTCAATTAAATGTTTTCAGTTAATCCTAGCCACTCCATTTTGATCATGCTTTTTGTGGGGTTTTTCTCATGTAATTTTGGGATGAAATTTGAAATTTTTGGTTGTTTCTTGGATGTTCATAGTTGGCACATGGGTATCCCAAACTTTACACTCACCCTATAAAAATCGTGAAACCATTAGAAATTGGGTTTTTCATGGTTGGTCTACATTTTGAAAAATTTACCCCCACCTAGTAGAAAATATGCACCCATGTAAAGGGTCAAATGGGTAGTGTTTATGATTTGTGTAATTGTCCTACCCTTCTCATCTAACTGTGCTAAGGATACTTTTTCATTATGAAAAATATTTTAAAAATTTTCACATCCCTTCTCTACCTATTGGATAACCTTAACTTGAAATATCAGGAATTCCTCAGTCTTGGATGCTGTCAGGAAACCATTTAGGATCCTCCAAACCCTTTCCTATGTGGATCGAAGGATGGGAGATCTCATACAATCACTCTCTAGCAATTGATTATCCTCCTAATATATATCTCCCACTATCCATTTTTTCACCCAATGAGTTTTTTAAATAACTAGGTGTTTAATGGATCTAAAATACAATTATTTGGATCTTGAATTTTGTTTGAATTTATAGATCTCCATCTTTTCCATTCTCTATTATAAAATTCCACTATAGCCGTTGAGTTTGGATTACTGTTAAAAAGGGATGGTGGTTCCATTTATAATTAAACAATTGATAAAAACCTTACTTTATTATTGTTTGAAATTTCTTTCATCTGATTTGTCAAAAACCAATTTTAGGTGAATTAGGATTTGTATTTGATTAGGCATGTGATTTTGGGAAAACCCACAATTCCAATGGAATAGGATGTCGGGTCATATTTGGGAATTGGTGGAAATGGAGAATTGATTTTTTGAATGGTTTTATAAAAATGGATTAAATTGAATTCTTAAAAAACTATTGTTTTTTATTTTGAATAGGTATGAATTTATAAAAACCCATGTTTTGGTTTTGAAAGTGAATTCGTATTAAAAATTTGAAAAGTGGGTAACTGATTTCTGAGTGATGATTGTGATTTTCAAATAAAAAAAATTCCCCTTTTTCAAATGATTGATTGAGAACATGTGATACTAGGTAGTTAGTGGGTTATTTGGGAAAAGAACACTAGGATGGAAATTCCTTAGTAATGGATTGTAGATTCCAACTTTTAAAAAAACATAGTCAGGATAGGTTTTCCCCAGATGGGATATTAATGAGTCCTTTTCACCCTGAGCCTGAGGGATGTGTGTAAACATTTCCTTAATCACTAACATGAGAGTGTGAGGTTCCTATAACTTAGAACTATCATACCATATGGTAGATTACCATGTTGCTTGTTTTGATTATTTTGATATATATTCATTCGATCATGAAACAAATTTACGCATTATGAGTGATTTATATAATCATTTTTATATAAATTTTTTACTTTATCCATTGTTTGAAATGTTTCTATCCTTTTGAATGAAATAATGTTTTTTAAATATGAAATTGTATCATCGTTCCAAATTTTATTAAAATTGAACGCATTAATTGGTTTATTATTATGTAATATTTTTATGGAACACTTGGTGAGACTCTATAAGAATTTTTAGATTTCATCCTACCTTTTCCTTTGGTTGTTTGTTAATTTTCATTAGTGAGGTATGATAAAAGGGAAAACACCTCTTTTTGGAGGTGGATGTTATTAATCTTTTGTCTTGGAGTGATATAAATTTTTCGATGTTTTTATTTTTAGAATCTGATTATTTATATGATTTTCTAGTTTGGGTTTTTGTTCAAGCAATTTAATTTCTTGTAACATTTCCTCTAAGAGTTTTGATCATACTGATATATATATATATTATCATCCAATGTGTTTTTGGAAAATAAATTTCCTCTTTTATATTGTAGGATTCAATGTGCTTGTCACCAACCTATAGAGATTGGTAACACCATTCCGGATATGTCGAATCCATCTCGGGTATTAGTGTATGAGAATATCTGTGATTGATTGTGACAAAGTGGTAAGAATGGTGCATGTTGATCATATTTTCATTATCATTGTATTTTATTGAGAGATATTGTCGAGAATTTGGAGGTAGTTAATAGTGAGTTTTAGGATATATCTCATTGTAATGAGCCTTAAGTCCCCATTGG
Source organism: Viscum album (assembly GCA_963277665.1). Taxonomy (NCBI): domain Eukaryota; kingdom Viridiplantae; phylum Streptophyta; class Magnoliopsida; order Santalales; family Viscaceae; genus Viscum; species Viscum album. The sequence goes on from OY728133.1 coordinate 1,681,936,324, forward strand.
AGGTATGGTAATGGTTTATTAAGGAATAATTATAGTCCTTTTATAGATTTTGATTTTGATATCCTGAAATACAAATATTGATATATCTTTGGTGAAATTAATTTCCCCATTTAATTCATTTGATTATTGATATGTATAATCTTTTTGATGTCTTATATGTTTTATGCTAATGTTTTAAAAAAATATTCCTCCAAATAATACATATTAATAGGATACAAGATGAAGATGCTAAAGAGCCATAGCAAGAGAATCCTTCTATTGACCAGAATCTCATTGATATTATCATGTGTGTCATCCAGGAACTTGGACAACCACCTACACCCGTTCCCATTCAGAAAACTGTTGTGGAACCTCAAAGGTATAATTTTCAGAATCATTCTCAGAAGTTCCTTCATCATAAACCACATGATTTTAAAGGATCTATTGATCCATAAGTGGCTGAGGACTGGTTGAAAATTATAGATTTTCTATTTGATTTTAGTGGAACTCCAGAAGATTTTATAGTAATGTATTATACCATTATGATGGAGGGACCTAACAGGAGTTTGTGGGATTCCATGGTTATAGTGAAGAGGAAAAATGGTATAGAGTGTAAGTAATTTAAATTTATTTTCACTCATCATTTCTATCTAGATTATATGGTACTAGCTAATGATATGGTGTTTTTAAAACTCATGCAGGCTGACAAGATCGTGAAAGAATATTCAAACTGATTAATTAAGATGGCTCATTTATCACCAGAGATAGTATTATATATAAAGATAAATACTCAATGGATTTATTTAAGAATTTGATTTGATATTTGATATCACGTTTTCATGTTGATGGTCTATTCTTATACTAAACTTCTTGATTGGGAATTGATGGTTGAACTTGATCTTGGTTGTAAGTTAGGGATGACATGAGTTCCCTTTTACTCTTAGGTTAATTTATATGAGTTGATATAAAGGGAAGAGAAAGAATGATTAGTCTTATAGTGGATCTCTATATAATGGTTCTTCTATACATATTATAGTACCTGATAGAGGCCCATTGATTTTCTTCATGTGTGAAAATCCTAGACATTCGAAACAGGTTTTCACTAAGGCACTCAAGACACGTGGTTCATATGGTCATCTAGGAAACTTGCATTGATTCTATTATATATTTTATCCCCCACACAGTGGATTGGCCTCAGAATAAAAAACATGTACTTTGGTAAAATAATATTCTTCAATTTCTATAGAATTTTATCAGTAGGCATTCAGAATGATGCTTCTTCACGCTGTGGATGAGTCTTTAGAGGAACCTCATATGGATCTGGTGAATGTAACGGGTACCATCACTATGACAACATCTCTAGGGTTTTATTTATTTCATACTACTGTATCTCATTTTTTATATTGGATCATATTGTGAATATGATAAATCATATTATAAATGTTTTACCTTATGTGATGGATATAATTACACCCCGTAGAAAGAAGACAGAGTAGGGACTTCAATGTCCTACATGTGTTTTATATTTATCAGAGATTGATCTTACCTGAGATTTTATGTTCCTTAACATGAAGACACATGATTTAATTTTCAGATTGAATGGGATCATTTCTAATAAATCTTGAATTGATAGATATATATGATGGGTCTCCTTTACCATTTATGATGGGGTGTGTAGTATATTATAGGGAAACTGGGACATAAGGACAAATACATCTAGACCTTCTTATCCATATTTGGGGATATTAATATTAAATTTCTCTTTTACCATGAGAAGGAACTTTTATTTATGATCACTCTCCAGGTTTCAATGAGTTTCTAAATGTTTTTGCTTATGAATTATCTGGTTTTCCACTAGTAAGGGAGGTTGATATTTCTATTTATATGGTTTCTGGAATTGAACTAGTGTTTATATCTTCTTACACCCTAGAACGAGATAAAATGAAAGAGTTAATGAGTTATATAGATGATCTATTAGTGAAAGGGTTTTTACTCTTGAGTGTGGCACCTTCGGAGACTCTTATTATCTTTAAGATGATTTTTTAAACAATTTTCCTATGTGTTGATTACGAAAAAATAAATCGATTCCCTGTAATAAAAAATCACCCATTACCATAGATTGATTATTTTTTAAACATTTGAAAGTGGTGAAGTGGTTATCATGTATTGATCTTTGATATGGTCATCACCAATTGAGATTAAATGATTCCAACATTCAAAAAACCAGCTGTCAGAGAATGTATATCTATTATGAGTATCTTTTCATGCCATTTTGTATAACAAATCCTCATGCAGTGTTTATGGATTTGATGTAAAAATATTCCATGAGTATATTGATACTTTCATGGTTGAATTGTGGAATTCAAATTGGTTTACTCTATGTCTATAGAGGATTATGTGCATCCTTTTAGAGAATTTATAGAACTGTTGAGGAAAAACCGACATTATGCCAAGCAATCAAAATTTGATATCTAGAATTTTGGAAGTGAAGTTATTTGGACACATTATGTCAAAAAATGGTTTCTCAAATGATCCTAATAAGGTGAAAGATGTTATTACATGAGATTTGACAGAAAATATTTTTTAGATTTAGAGGTTATAGGGTCTAGTAGTATATTATCACCAATTCATAAAGGATTTATCAATATTGGATTCTCTAATGACCGCTCTCACCCAGAAGGGAGTGAAGTTTTAATGGGATGATAAATTGTTGATCTCTTTTGTTGAGTTGAAATGTATATTGACTTTTGTGCTGTTCTTGACCCTTCCAAAGCTCTAGTGGTCATCTATAATGAATGATATTTTGGTTCAGGTTGTGTTATTATGTAGGGTGATAATGTTGTTGCCTACGGATCTCAGTAGATTAGTCCAGACAAGAAGAATTTCACAAATCTTGATGTTGAAATCATAGCTGTGATGGATGAACTTAAGTGATGAAGTCATGACCTTTTCAGAGAATGGTTTAATGTGTATTACTACCAAAAGATCTTGATTTAAATATTCTATAAAACAAATTTGAATCTCATCCCTAGGTGTTGGTTGGAGTACCTATAGAAATTTTATTTCAACATCACCTCTAACCCTAGAAAATGGAATGTCATCACTGATGCTTTAATAGTGAAACATTCATCCTACGTTGTTAAAAAATCATAGGATGATAGGAACATGATAAATCTTTCTTCAAAGAATTATTAGAAGTCTAGGAAACAGAGGCTGAGGTGGTCTTAGAAACGTTTCCATTACATATTCTATTCTTGACAAGATTCATTAGGAACAATAGCTTGATGATGACTTCCATGGAATTAAAGACACTCTTTATAATAGGGGGACCATTTCTATGTGGTCATTATCTATGAAGGATATTATATGTTTTTAGAATTTTAATTTTGTGTCAATATCTATGAGGAAATTTGTTATGGGGGATTTCCATAATTTTTAATGGACTGTGAACCCAGGAACCAAAAAGATGTTTTATGACATGAGATGAGGATTCTGGTAGATAAGTATGAGACATGACATTGATGATTTTTTCTCTTAATGTTATACCTTCAAACAGTTCAGGGTTGAGCATTAGAGTCATTTGTGTTTTCTTCAACCACTTATGGTTCTGAATTGGAAGGGGGATGATATTTCAATGGAATTTTTGTTTTGGATTCCCAGTAATGAGAGAAAGAAGAATCTGATAAGGGTCGTGATCAATTGGATGAATAAATCGGGTCACATTATACCCATTTGATACAAAACCAATGTCGAGAACTGGAAAATATTAATGTGGGAGATATTTTTCATTTTCATTTATTTCTTTTTTCTATAGTCTATGATATGGATCTCCATTATATTTATAACTTTTGGAGAGGCCTCTAAGAGGAACTTTGACCTCAGGTTCATTTGAGTAATCAATACCATATGAAAATAAGTTTCCAAACCAAGAGGGCTATACTGAATCTTGAAATCATCTTTCATGACTACATGCTCGATTTTGGTGGATCTTGAGATGACCATTTTAGACTTTTTAAGTTTTATATATCAATATTTATTTGTACATGATCATAATGGATCCATTTGAGGCCTTATATGTCCAACCTAGTAAATCCTCACTGTGTTGGTCAAAGACCATTGAATTTTATTATATGGATCGAAAATGGTTCAAGAGATGACATAAAATATTCAATTGATTCATTAGATAATGTTGAAGTAAAGTATATGTTATAAATCTTATGATGATCATCATCATAGACCTTTAGAGTTTTTAGTTTGGGACTAGTTGTTCATAAATGTTTCTCCTCATTTGGATCATCGATATCTTGGGAGGTAAGGGATGATTGGTCCTCATTTCATGAGACATTTTATGGTTATTGAGAAGGTGGGGAAATTATATTTCCCTTTATCACTACTACCATGCTTTAAGTTGTTACATATCATGTTCCATGTATTTCAGCTACAAATGTATCTCTTGGATCCATCACATGTTTTGAGCTAGAGAGGTGTTGTTGTTGAGGCTCATTTATTTGTGATCGAGAATCTAGTCATGATTGTTGATTCTAAGACCAAGGTAATTAATTGATGGATGATAAATTTAGTCCTTGTGCTATGGAATCATAGTTCTGAAACTCATGATACATGGGATATGGAGGCACTAATGAGAGAGTAGTGGCCTCATCTTTTCAATATGAAATCTTCTTGATAGGATTTATGAGAGTAGAATGTTTATATGGTGGATTGTCTGAAGAAACATATTATTCTTTTATAGGTACACGTAATCCCTCCCATTTTATCATGATTTGTTTGGGTTTTATCTCATGGTTGTTCTTCTGGTACACATCAACCATCCTTTTGAATGATTCTGAGATGTGCATGGTGGGCACACAATTTTCCCAAACCATGCTCCTACCAAGTGCAAACCCTAAAGCCCTAGATAGAGGGGATTGTAGAGTTAGTGAACTATTTGACTAACCATGTTCCCAAAAAGTATAAATCACATATCCTTGCATAGGGCCACAAGGTTAGGGTTCATAGTTTTTTTTAACAATGTTGTCCTTCCCATCTAACCATGCCAATCGTAATTTTTTATTCCAAAAAATATTTTAAAATATTTAAAACACCACTTTATACCTAATATCAATGATAAAATGACATATCAAGTATTTTTAGGGTTTTAGGTTTTCAAGAACCATTTTTCCACCATTAATCCATTTACTATGTGGATCAAAGTGTTGTGGATCCCATTCAATCCATCTCTGGTAAGTGATTTTACTCCCATTCTTTCTCTAATGCAGTCACTTTCATTTCTCCATAGGGTTTTTTAGATCATCACAAGTTTGATGTATCTAAAATATATATTTTTGGATATTGAATCTAGTTTGGATTTGTATATATCCATCTTTGTAATTATTATTTGGAATATCCATCTACAGGTGTTGAGATTTGATTACAATGAAAAATGGTAGGTAGTTCAATGTAACACTGTCCAATTGATTAAACCTTGAATTACTTTATTTTTTGACATTTATTTCAATTGATTTGAGAGAAAACATATTTATGTGAATTGGAATTTTTATTTGAGATGGGTTAATATTTGGGGAAACCCCCAATTACAATGGAATTTGATGTTGGGGCGTACTTGGAAATTGATGTAAATTGTGAAATGATTTAAGGATTGATTTTATAAAAATGTATTAAATTGAAATGATAGAAACATATGAATGTTTTTGTTTTAAAAATTCATGAATTAATGAGAAACCAATGTTTTTTGTATTGAAAGTTAATTTTCATCTGAATAAGGAAATGTTGGAAATAGAATTTTGAATGATGATGGTAAACCTGAAATTAAATGATTTCCCCTTTTTAAATCGATTAATTGTGCACATGCGAGCCTCTATAGTTGGTGGGATGTTTGGGAAAATAATTCTTGGATGGTAATTCCTTAGGAACAGAATGATGTTGGAATCTATATCAAAAACCTTATTAGGTGGATCTTATATCAGCAAAGTTATCGATGTGTCCCATCCAACATTAGCATGGGGGGCATGTGTACACATTGTGATAATCACTAAAATGAGAGAGTGGGGTTCCTATAACCAGGAACAATGATACCATAAGGTCTATGATCATGTTTATTATTGTGATCATTTCGATATATATATATATATATATATATATTATATTGATTGTGAAACAGCTTCACTCATTCCGAGTGATTTATATAACCTGTTTTATATAAAATATTTACTTGATACATTGTTTGAAATGATTCCATCAATTGAAATGAAATAATGTTTGGTTTAAAAATTAAATTGAATAACCATGCTTTCTTTTATTTAAATTTAATGCATTACATGGATTAATATTATGTCATATTTTTATGTAACACATGGTGAGACCCTACAGGGTTTTTTTAGCTCACACCCTACCTTTTAATTTTTGAAATTGTAGATTTTCTTCCACATTGTCTGAGAAAAGGGAAAGCACCTCTTAGAGGTGGTGGATGATCTTGATCCTTGGTATTAGAGTGATGTTACTTTTGGAATGTTTGTCGTGCTATACTCAGAGTACTTTGATGATGTTATATTTTGTGTTTTTGATATACCTGATTGGTTTCTAGTACTTTTTACCAGAGGAGTTTTGTGGATACTAATATGTATCTATTATCTTGTACAGTAATTGTGGAAAATTAATTCCCTATTTTATATTATATGATTCCAAGATCATGTTGAAAACTTAAGACAGTCGGGAATTCCCTACTAGGTATGCTATTTTGAGATCAGTTAACATTGTACTAGGTGATCTGAGAAGGTTTGTGAAAATATGATTGAGGGCCAGGTTTTCACGATCAGGCACAATCACTCGTGTGGATTCTTCTGATTAGGTTGGAGTAGATTGATAATGTCTTGGAGAGTGTGTATGAGGTCTGAATTCGAGTAGTTAGTGGACCCCTGTAATTTTGTTTTAGTTTCATTTTTATACTCCATGTATGGTCATCCTAGTGGGTGACCAATACTGTATGTTTGAAATGGATGGTTAGTATTTTCATCATTTCATTTTTTATTTGATAATTATTAATTTTTAGTTATTTATTAAATGCTGATTATAATTATTTACATCCTTGTGTGATATCATGTTATTTACATTTTTTTAATCTAATATGAGGTCACAGTCTCTCTACGGACTCACCCTAGAACCACACTACTAGTCGGTATCCTCTGGCGTATAGAGATATACACTTGAGGGCATATAAAAAACTAGCTCGGAGCACCGATTTTGTGTTATCTATGTCATGATGTTATAATCAAATTACATGATTTTTCTCAAGTGATATTCTCATTGAATCAAAACATCGAATATCAAAGATGAAAGTAGTAGTAGAAGAACCAAGGAGAAGAAGTCATCTCCTTGATCCATGAAGAAAAAATTCACCAATAATCCTCCAAATCAAGGATAAATAAAATATATGAAAGGTAGATAACCTTTGATGTTTGGTCGCACATGAGGGAGGATAAAGAGAAGATAGGGATTAAAATTAAAGAGAAAAAGTGTAATTTACCACTTTTTTAAAAGTCTGAGATTCCACTTGTTTTTTGCATGGTTTTCTAAACTATTCACCAAATAGGTGGTATTCATTTTCTAGAGTCTCCCCGCATCACATTATTAAGTCACACTCTTTACCTAACCATACACGAACCATGTAACTTGTTCTAGAAAATGATAATTTTAACATGATTTATCTAGAACAGTGTTAGAATTGTTCACCACACCCAATAAGAAACCAATCTACATGGTTTTCAATAGAATTTACATGTATCAACCTAAACTATCTGAAAACCATACATATAACAATAAAAATTCATAATAAACTAAAAATTCATCATGTATGGATTTCCACATGGTTTACACCAAAACTTGTGCCATAAAAAATATATTAGTGGTGAATTATCCAAAAAGAAAATCTAAAGGTACATACCACTAACTGAGTATCTGAAACACATCACTTCCTCAATAAATGTGTAAAAATATCACATTGAGATTTACAAACACTGGGAATTCCAATATGAATACAAAATTTAAAATTGAACACTACTCCCAAATTTAGAACTCATATTTACTATAAAATTTACAATCATAATGGTGAGATTCATTACAGTTAAAACTTTAATATTTTACAGAGGTGGTATATCCTTTATATACTCTCCATAATAACACTTTCTTAGATTTTATCCCAATGTGTATGAATTGATCCTATAATCTCTATTATTATGTTGAAGAAACCATCAATTATTTTATTCGAATGCATCTTCAAGTCATAGAACCTATTGCATTAATGATATAGATTCACCTACATGAATATGTTTTATACTTCATAGATATTGGAAAAACAATTTCATCACTATACATCCCTAGATTTTCCATATTCATTTTTATTAATTTTTATAATGATATTATTGATTATATTATATGTTTAATTTTTTTTTTAATCATTTTAGTTTTTGTTTTCATAAAATATATGTGTATATGATTCTGAAGGTATAATGATAATTTTTTTTACATGTTATTATTATAAATGATTTGGTATTGGAATACATTAATGGTGGTATAATTATTGACGATGATGGATTAGATATAAATATTTTATATTTAGAATGGTTAATTACTAGAGGAGATGTTTAGATATAAAAATAATAGTAGCACCACTTGTAGTTGTAGTAGTAATAATAAAAAACAACAACAACAACAATAACAAAATAAACAAAATCAACAACAACAACAACAACAATAATAATAATAATATTAAAAACTTGATTAATGATTCAAAAAACCATTCCCTCTAAATAAAATAAATAAATTTACTTGAAAAGACATGGATTGGGTTAGAAAAACATGAAGCACTACCATCATTCATTAAAACCAAAATAGACAATTGATATAAAACATCAACAATGATAATAAGAAAAATATTTCTTGTAATAAATTTCATTAAATAAATTATAGAAATAAAAATAAGGCCTTTGGGTTATTTTAACCATAGTTATTTATAATTAGGAGTAGCCATTATATCTCCTTCTTAGATGCAGTTTTTAGAATCCATCATAATTGACCAAAAAAATCATCACTTTTTCAAAATAATTTTTATATGCAGGCCCCCTTTGAAAATAGCTATCAAACTCCTTGTCTGCCTTGCATCCTTCAATATTTTCCATTTTTATTTATTCATTAATTTCTTAATTAATATTATAGTGAAATTTCACTGTATTTCAGATGCATTTATCATGTTATTCTTGGTTATCATACCCACACACCCCTCTCTATTCTACTCCCATTTAAATCATAGATCTCTAATCCTAATTGTGATTTCTAGATCTAAACATGCATGAAAACTGCTATATATGCCTATCCATGATAGGAATTGCATCTTGTTGTGAAGAAGATACCTCTCAAAATACATCATATTGTGTACCAACCCCCTATCCAATGTATTAATCAAGTTTTATTTATCATGAAATTCCACAATATTTGGAATTCTACCCATATAATGTAACGCCCTGACCCCAGCTACCCAGAGTCGGTGCATTACTTCGTAACATTGGCATGATCACAAAAGATCAAGTTTCGAAAGACCGAATAGTTTAGTAGCCTAGGAAACACTAGATACATTCATAAACATTACATTACATCATAAAAATGAAAACTACAATAACATGGTCTCCCTAGTCCACACTCATATCCTCACTGACTATTCTTACAAGTCAGTCATAATACACTTCTTCACATCCTGGTAAAAATAAAACATTGAAAGGGGTGAGCTCAAATGCTCCGTAAGGATAACAATATAGAGGAAACTTTCATAAGAAAACATAAGAATTTAAGGCAATGTATAACTAAAACAAAAGCCTTATTGAACTTGAACTTCAGAAAAATATGGCAAAAGTAAAATAAAATAATTCCATTACTTACTCACATGGATATTCTACTAGACGAATAATCACATGAAATATCAATAACCACTTTCATAATGAGGGAATGTATAATGCCAGACATTCTGAAACACTTTGTCAAGGCCTCGGCCAAGACGTCTAAAATGATTAAGGCCTCGGCCAAAACCATAAATCAAATTGGGAAAGGGCCTCGGCCAATTCCACGTCTAGTTGTCTCATGAGACCTACCGATGCATCGAGGAGCTATAGCGGGCTCCACCCGTCACATATTAAGTCCAATACATTCCTCATATGAATAGGTTTAAACATAACATAAATATTCGTATTAAAACTAGCATACGAAATGTCCACAATTTCTCCATAAACTATGGATGGTATAAAAATAACACATCCACAGTCAAATATTTCACAAAATGTTCAATGGACGTTTTGTATCATAAATCAATTTCAATTAAACTTGAAACCCATCAAATGATGTTGACATGGATGAAAATAAAGCTATTTGAGAGTAATATCTCTCCTTTTTGAAATCATTTAAAAGTCCCATAATTATAAAATAATACATTTACTTTGAAGATATTCTTATAAGCTTGTTAGGAAAGCTTCGACGAAGTTATAATGGCGGAAAATAGCCGCACCCGCCGTATAAGTTAAAAAAAACATTCTTACCTTAAATTTGTCAAAGAGGTCAAAAAGTACATTGTTTGGAAAATGACGGTAAGATTCCTTTCAAAAATGTATAAGGGTATAAATGACTTTAACAGATTTTCCATTTAATAGTAAAAATGTTTTGAAAGACATTTTTAAGAAACATGGATGTGGATGATAACGAGGTCCCAGTAGATAATTATGTATAAACAACCTTGGATAATGAAGAGGTTGTGAAGTAAACCCTTACCTTGTACTTTTCCTTGGTTGGGGTAGGTTAACCTCCTGTATAATGGTGAAATAATTGTTTTTAAATTATACAAGAATCATATAAATTCATATGATATCATATATGATCTTTTAACATTGCTTTGTTAACAATATCTTAGATTTATCGTTGTTTCGGGTGTTAACTTACACGTTTTCTTTTATATGTTTTGTTACGTAAGTCATGTTTTTCATGGATAGGTTGTATCTTATTCATATCCAGAATGATATCATGTCCTTAAACATTATTTTTAAATCATAAAATGATAATTATACTTGAATGCATACGACGGAGAATGAATCTCATCGCGTTCGTGGAGACGGTAGTCCGTACGTACGCACGAGCGACAATATCATTATTTTGATATTAAAATAATATATAATTGGATAGTATATCATATATACAGAATCATTATCATGTTATATTTATTATTTACATGAATTACATATCATTATTATACCCATCTAAATAATAATATATTGAATAACAATTACACCACGACGTGGAGACGGTAAGCCGTACGTACGCACGTATGGTGACATGTCATTCAAATGATGGGTAGAATACTGAATATGGTTGTTCCATATTTATAATAACATCACAGTATATAGAAGATACTGGAGTTATAATTTTAGAATTGAAATAATAAACAAAGAGGGAGTGGAAGAAGAAAGAAACTTGAAAGAGGGTGATGAAAATGTTACCTCTTAATCGGGTTCTTCCTTTTGATTTGATCAAAAGGACTCCTTAGGATGGCTTTCTGACTAAAGTAAAGCTTCTAGGATGAAGGGAGAGAAGTTGGGAGAGTATTTGGGCAGAGGTTGGCTGAACCAAAAGGCTTTAAAGTGTGAATAAGGTGGTAGAGGTGGGGGCCTTTTATAAGAGGAGAGGAGGGGCTCTTTTGGAACGATTGAAATGTTACATTATTATACAATGCTTTTTGGATTATAAAGGTCCCACACTTATACAATTCGTGGCTAAGGTGATAAGGGTTCGAAATCTCCTTATCCAATAGGCTTTGGACAAGTTTAAGCCTTGGATTTTTCATTATCTTCTCATTTTATTTAAATCGTTAAATAATGAGGTCATCGATGTATCATCATGATGTCATAAATAATTTAATTTATTTAATGTCTAAAAATTATAAAAAAAATACTATGATGTAGGAAATATTTTTAGGTTTCCAATGACTATTTATAGTCAAAAATATGACTTGTATAACCCCATATAAATTTTTTTTAGTAAAACATTTCATGTTTTTGTCATTTTTTACTTTAACATTAAATAAAAGGTATTTATGTCATTTTCCAACTAAAGTGGCTCCATGGGGTCCCCAAGATGACCCATGGATGGTATTGGTCGGCCATGGCACATCCAATGAGGGTAGGACATGTGTTAAGCTCATCTCATATTATTAAAACATTATTTTTACCTTAAACTACACTAATTACCTCTAATCGCGATTAAGAACTTAAAAGTTACTATTCACCAAAAATTATTTTAATCTCATTCAATCACATTTTACTTCTTAATGACAACCATGTATGTCGGATTTTTGAAAATCAAATCACAGAAGTGGAAATATTTCATTTAAACGAAAAATCAGTTATTTAACTACCACTTAGTGGTTTCACTATTCATCAAAAATTGAAGTTTTTCAGAACAATGCCAAAATTTCACCCTAAGCTATAATTGATATTCTGAATTCAAAAATGATGTCTATTTTACAAAATTCCAAACATATAAGTTTCATTAATTAATTTTATAATTAATTCCCGCTGTCACAACAAATAACGTGTTTTTAAGAGACAATTTATATCAAAAGATTGGCAATTGTTTATGTCCATTTGAAATGTTAAATTAATTATAATGACCACCATTGGATAAAATGGTAAAAATATATTCTAATTATACTTTAAACCCACTAAATAGTATAATTTATCACTATAAATTATTTTTATTAAAAAAGTTGTTTTTAAGTATTTTTCACTATTCATAAAAAATTAGAAGTTCTCAGAAAAATACCAAAAATTCAACATAGGCTAATTTCGATATTCCGAATCCAAAAATGAAGTCCATTTTGATAAATAAAATTTATAAAATTTCAAAAAGTATGTATTACTATTCACAATGGCTAGTTTAATTAGTTGTGGTGTGTGTTAGAGCTCGAGGTTGCGTACAACACGCGCTATTGCATTATTCGAAGGGAAACGTACCGTGGAAGCTTGGGGTGTTACATTCTCCCCTCCTTCAAATAATTTCATCCTTGCAATTTCTAGGGGATTACTGCATAAAAAGACTCGATTGGTTCTTCATCATAAGTTCCTCAGGTTCCCACGTTGCCTCTTCCATTTTATGATTTCTCCACAAAACCTTTACCAGACGAGTCGTTCGGTTTCTCAGCACCTGCTCCCTCACATCAAGAATTCTGATGGGCTCTTCTCAATAAGATAGATCGGGTTCCAGTTCTAATTCCTCATAGGTAAGTACATGTGTTGGGTCGGGCATGTATTTTCTCAATATCAATATGTGGAAAACATCGTGAACTTTGGAGAGATTTTGCGGCATCGCCAAATGATAAGCTACAGCCCCAATACGATCTAGAATTTCGAATGGTCCGATGTACCTGGGACTCAACTTACCCTTCTTACCAAAACGTATAACTCCCTTCCATGGAGATACCTTTAGAAAAACATGATCTCCCACCTGAAATTCCAAAACCTTTCTTCTGTTATCGGCATAGCTCTTCTGCCTACTTTGAGCTGATTTGATGTGGTTTTGGATTACCTTCACCTTTTCCATTGTTTCTTCGACCAGTTCTGGTCCCACAAGTTTTCTTTCACCAACGTCATCCCAAGAGGTTGGTGTACGACATCTCTTTCCGTATAACGCTTCATAAGGTGCCATCTGAATTCTTGAATGGAAGCTATTGTTATAGGAAAATTCTACCAGTGGTAAGTATTGATCCCACATACCCTGAAAGTCAAGAGAGCATGATCTCAACATGTCTTCTAAGGTTTGAATAGTCCGTTCTGATTGTCCATCTGTTTGAGGGTGATAGGCAGTGCTCAAACAAAGTTCAGTATCCAAGGCCTTTTGAAGACTTTTCCAGAATCTTGAAGTAAAACGAGGATCACGATCAGAAACAATCGATAGGGGTACTCCATGAAGTCTTACAACTTCATTAATATATAATCTTGCTAGACGTTCAAGTGGTAGATCCTCCCGTATAGCCAGAAAATGTGCTGACTTAGTAAGACGATCAACAATGACCCATATTGCATCATTCCTTCTAGGAGTCTTTGGTAGTCCCATGGCAAAGTCCATCGTAATATTATCCCATTTCCACTTAGGTATTGGAAGAGGTTGCAATACTCCACCAGGATGTTGCCTTCCATATTTCACTTGTTGACAAACCATACACCTCGACACAAAATCAGCAATCTCCCTCTTCATATTGTCCCACCAAAAATGTTCCTTCAAATCTCTATACATTTTGGTGCTCCAAGGGTGTATAGAGAAATTGGTACTATGAGCATCATCCAGCAATTCCCTTTTGAGATCAGGTATATCGGGAACACAAAGTCTCTTCCTGAATTTCAAAATTCCATCCTTATACACAAAGTCCCTCAATCTTCCATCATTAACATCTTTAATCTTCTTCTGAAATTCTTCATCATTGGTCTGAGAACTCTTAATCCTTTCTAGTAATGATGGTTTGGCAACCATTTGAAAAATAATTGATGTTTCACTTTCCCTAGTTATTCCCATGTCCATCTTCACTAGATCCAAGAAAATTGGATCCCTTTCATTTCTCATCACATTCAAAACTCCATGGTCTTTTCTACTCAAAGCATCTGCCACCTTGTTTTCCTTCCCCGGGTGGTAATGTATCGTGCAATCATAATCCTTGAGTAGTTCAAGCCATCGCCTTTGCCTCATGTGGAGTTCTTTTTGTGTGAAAATATACTTCAAACTCTTGTGATCAGTATAAATCTCACATTTTTCACCATAGAGGTAATGTCTCCATATCTTTAAAGCAAATATCACAGCTGCTAACTCAAGATCATGAGTAGGATAGTTTTGATCATGAATTTTTAGCTGTCGTGATGCATAGGCAATGACCTTATCATTTTGCATAAGGACACAACCAAGTCCTTTCTTCGATGCATCACTATAAATAACAAACCCATCATTCCCCGATGGTAGAGTCAATACAGGGGCATTGACTAATCTTCTATTTAGTTCTTCAAAACATTATTCACACTCTTTTGTACAGACAAATTTAATCCCTTTACATGTGAGCTTTGTCAATGGGTTAGCCAATCCAGAAAAATTCTGGACGAAACGTCGATAATAACCTGCTAAACCAATAAAACTACGTACCTCAGTTATACTTGTCGGTGCTGGCCATTCTTGGATTTCCTTGGTTTTAGAAGGATCAACGGAAATTCCATCCTTAGAGACAATATGGCCACGAAAAGAAATCTCATGAAGCCAGAATTCACACTTGCTAAATTTCCCATATAATTCATGTCTTCTAAGAGTCTTCAGGATAATGCGTAAGTGATTTTCATGATCTTCGTGGCTTTTGGAGTATACCAAGATATCATCAATAAATACCACTACAAAGTCATCAAGATATTCCTTGAAAACGCTATTCATTAGATCCATGAAAACAGAGAGTGCATTAGTCAATCCAAAATGCATTACTGTAAACTCGTAATGCCCGTACCTTGTTCGAAATGCTATCTTTGAAACGTCTTCCTTCTTCACACACAACTGATGGTATCCAGACCGAAGGTCAATCTTTGAAAAGTATTGATCTCCATGCAGTTGGTCAAACAAATCATCAATGCGAGGTAGGGGATACTTGTTCTTTATTGTTATAGCATTGATCTCCCTATAGTCAATGCACAACCTCATAGATCCATCTTTCTTCTTAACAAAAAGAACAGGGGCTCCCCCAGGAGAAACACTAGGGAGAATAAATCCCTTATTACTCAATTCCTCTAGTTGTTTCTTTAGTTCAACTAATTCCACAGTGGCCATTCTATAAGGGGTCTTCGATATGGGCCTTGATCCAGGAATTAAATCAATGGAAAACTCAACTTCTCGTTCTGGAGGATGTCCAGGTAAATCTTCCGGAAACACATCAACATATTCTCTCACAATAGGTACAACCTCTATTTGAGTATTCCTTTCCTCACACTCAGTAATTTCCTTCTCTTCTTCCCCAATAATTGAATTTAGTTGAGCTACTGGGGGTGGATCTAGATAAGAATTATGTGGCGACGATTCAGCTCTAAAGATAAGGTGTTCCTTATCATCATCATCAAGAATCGTAACCTCTTTCCTCTTACAATAAATTTTTGCATCATGGTCTGAAAGCCAATCCATACCGAGGATTATATCAAATTCAATCATGGGTATGACGATGAGATCAGTAGGTAAAGAACATTTAGGTGCTCTAATGGGAACTAATCGACAAAACTTTGTTGCAACAATACTTCCCTTAGGGGTTTTGACCAACAACTCCCTTGTTAAATCAAATTGGAAATATCTAACTTTCTTAGCAAACTGGGAAGATATGAAACAATGCGATGATCCAGAATCAAATAATGCATTTGATAAACTTGAGGAAACCATTAAATTACCTGCCACCACGTCTTTCGGAGCTTCCACCTCAGCAGTAGTGATAGCATAAGCCTGGCCCTGATCCCTTGGCCTCTTCTGAGGTAAGTTCCCCTGATGCTTAGTACATTCATTTGCATAATGTCCCTTCTCTCTACAATTATAGCATTCCACGTTGACAGCCGCTTTCTTTCCCTTGCATTCATGAGCATGGTGGCCTTTTTCACCACACTTGTAACATACTCCTTTTCCATTTAGACAGGCACCAGGGTGCTTCCTACCGCAATTATCACAGGGTGGAAATTCATTTCTACCCTTCTTCCCTGTTTCCTTATTTCCTTTCCCAGAGTTTTCAGCGGATCTCTTCTTATCTTGCTTTGATTTAAAGTCATAAGACTTAGAGAATTCCTTTTCCGTCTTGATAGCGCACGAGACAATACCTTCGTATGAAGAGAATGTTTGTGATACTAAAGCTCGACGGAGAAATGGTTTCAACCCATCAAAGAAACGATCAGTCTTACTTCTTGGGTTACGTATGTAATCTGCAGCATACCTTGCTAACCTTGTAAAGTTAGCCTCATACTTTGCGACATTCTCATCCTCCTTCTGCCTCAGACTCAGAAATTGCCTTTCTATATCCGCTCGATGGTCTCGAGGAATGTATTTTTCTAAGAACAGCTCTTTGAACTCCTGCCATTCCATGTTTGTTAATTCATCATCTTCCTTTATGTTTTGAATTAGTGACCACCATTGATCGACATCTCCAGTGAGGCGGTAAACTGCCATGACAACATTCTCCCTTTCACTACTCCCCAAGGCATGGAATATTTTCTCTAAGGAATTTATCCATTGCTCAGCTACTATAGGATTTGTACTCCCATTGAAGTTTGGTGGTTATTGCCTCATGAAACGGTCTAGCATTGATCCTCCATGTTGCGGATCAGGGTGCTCCATACGAGTAAGGTTGTTATTCATAACCTGCGTGAGTTGTCCCAGTACGGTGAGAAGCTGATCAACACCAGTTGTATCACTAGCTCCACCATAATTATCTTGAGCAGGAGGGAAATCCCTACATGGAGTGCGTGCATTGATACGGTTTCCATTCCTTCTACTAGGCGCCATTTCTAAATAATGGCATAAACTAGATTATTTCATGAATCAAAATACATAATTCCATACTTGTAAAACACTTAACATAAATTGAACTAATTATGGATATAATCCATAATTATAAAAATGTTTTCTTTGAGGAAGTATATACTCGTAACCCTTCATAGTGGTTTGTATAGAAAATGGGAATTATCCAAAGCATATCCCCCGGGAGTGTCATAACCAAGAGTGCAGCAAGGCCCGTTGTCGTGCACCAGTTCCCGTTCGAGTCTAGCTCAAAGCGGTGTTTTCGGGTTTTACCCTTAGGTACATCTGTGCCAGAGCCGCCTCTACCTGCTCGTATCCAGATAGGGATGTATTTCTCAGAAAACTCACAACATCTCTACAATACCAAAATTCTAGGAAGTTCTTCTATACTAATCCTCAAAGTCTATCTTCGGTATATGTGCTCTAATCAGAGTTTATCTAAATCTAGCTTCCAAGGTTAGTACTAAACTGCCTCTGATACCAACTGTAACGCCCCGACCCCAGCTACCCAGAGTCGGTGCATTACTTCGTAACATTGGCATGATCACAAAAGATCAAGTCTCGAAAGACCGATTAGTTTAGTAGCCCTGGAAACACTAGATACATTCATAAACATTACATTACATCATAAAAATGAAAACTACAATAACATGGTCTCCCTAGTCCACACTCATATCCTCACTGACTATTCTTGCAAGTCAGTCATAATACACTTCTTCACATCCTGGGAAAAACAAAACATTGAAAGGGGTGAGCTCAAATGCTCCGTAAGGATAACAATATAGCGGAAACTTTCATAAGAAAACATAAGCATTTAAGGCAATGTATAACTAAAACAAAAGCCTTATTGAACTTGAACTTCAGCATAATATGGAAAAAGTAAAATAAAATAATGCCATTACTTACTCACATGGATATTCTACTAGACGAATAATCACGTGAAATATCAATAACCACTTTCATAATGAAGGAATTTATAATGCCAGACATTCTGAAACACTTTGTCAAGGCCTCGGACAAGACGTCTAAAATGATTAAGGCCTCGGCCAAAACCATAAATCAAATTAGGAAAGGTCCTCGGCCAATTCCACGTCTAGTTGTCTCATGAGACCTACTGATGCATCGAGGAGCTATAGCGGGCTCCACCCGTCACATATTAAGTCCAATACATTCCTCATATGAATAGGTTTAAGCATAACATAAATATTCGTATTAAAACTAGCATAAGAAATGTCCACAATTTCTCCATAAACTATGGATGGTATAAAAATAACACATCCACAGTCAAATATTTCACAAAATGTTCAATGGACATTTTGTATCATAAATCAATTTCAATTAAACTTGAAACCCATCAAAGGATGTTGACATGGATGAAAACAAAGCTATTTGAGAGTAATATCTCTCCATTTTGAAATCATTTAAAAGTCCCATTATTATAAAATAATACATTTACTTTGAAGATATTCTTATAATCTTGTAAGGGAAGCTTCGACGAAGTTATAATGGCGGAAAATAGCCGCACCCGCCGTATAAGTTAAAAAAACATTCTTACCTTAAATTTGTCAAAGAGGTCAAAAAGTACATTGTTTGGAAAACGACGGTAAGATTCCTTTCAAAAATGTATAAGGGTATAAATTAATTTAACACATTTTCCATTTAATAGTAAAAATGTTTTGAAAGACATTTTTATGAAACATGGATGTGGATGATAACGAGGTCCCAGTAGATAATTATGTATAAACAACCATGGATAATGAAGAGGTTGTGAAGTAAACCCTTACCTTGTACTTTTCCTTGGTTGGGGTAGGTTAACCTCCTATATAATGGTGAAATAATTGTTATTAAATTATACAAGAATCATATACATTCATATGATATCATATATGATCTTTTAACATTGCTTTGTTAACAATATCTTAGATTTATCGTTGTTTCGGGTGTTAACTTACTCATTTTCTTTTATATGTTTTGTTACGTAAGTCGTGTTTTTCATGGATAGGTTGTATCTTATTCATATACAGAATGATATCATGTCCTTAAAGATTATTTTTAAATCATCAAATGATAATTATACTTGAATGCATACGACGGAGAATGAATCTCATCGCGTTCGTGGAGACGGTAGTCCGTACGTACGCACGAGTGACAATATCATTATTTTGATATTAAAATAATATATAATTGGATAGTATATCATATATAAAGAATCATTATCATGTTATATTTATTATTTACATGAATTACATATGATTATTATACCCATCTAAATAATAATATATTGAATAACAATTACACCACGACGTGGAGACGGTAAGCCGTACGTACGCACGTATGGTGACATGTCATTCAAATGATGGGTAGAATACTGAATATGGTTGATACATATTTATAATAACATCATATTATATAGAATATACTGGATTTATAATTTTAGAATTGAAATAATAAACAAAGAGGGAGTGGAAGAAGAAAGAAACTTGAAAGAGGGTGATGAAAATGTTACCTCTTCTTCAGGTTCTTCCTTTTGATTTGATCAAAAGGACTCTTTATGATGGCTTTCTGAATAAAGTAAAGCTTCTAGGATGAAGGGAGAGAAGTTGGGAGAGTATTTGGGCAGAGGTTGGCCGAACCAAAAGGCTTGAAAGTGTGAATAAGGTGGTAGAGGTGGGGGCCTTTTATAAGAGGAGAGGAGGGGCTCTTTTGGAAAGATTGAAATGTTACATTATTAGACAATGCTTTTCGGATTCTAAAGGTCCCAAACTTATAAAATTCGTGGATAAGGTGATAAGGGTTCTAAATATCCATATCAAATAGGCTTTGGACAAGTGTAAGCTTTGTATTTTGCATTATCTTCTCATTTTATTTAAATCGTTAAATAATGAGGTCATCGCTGTATCATCATGATGTCATAAATAATTTAATTTATTTAATGTATAAAAATTCTAAAACAAATACTATGACATAGGAAATCATTTTAGATTTCCAATGACTATTTATAGTCAAAAATATAACTTGTATAACCCCATATAAAAATTGTTTTAGTAAAATATTTCATGTTTGTGTCATTTTTTACTTTAACATTAAATAAAAGGTATTTATGTCATTTTCCAACTAAAGTGGCTCCATGGGGTCCCCAAGTTGACCCATGGATTTTCTTGGTCGGCCATGGAACATCCAATGAGTGTAGGACATGTGTCAAGCTCATCTCATATTATTAAAAAATTATTTTTACCTTAAACTACACTAATTACCTCCAATCGCGATTAAGAACTTAAAAGTTACTATTCACCAAAAATTATTTTAATCTCATTCAACCACATTTTACTTCTTAATGACAACCATGTATGTCGGATTTTTGAAAATCAAATCACAGAAGTGGTAATATTTCATTTAAACGAAAAATCAGTTATTTAACTACCACTTAGTGGTTTCACTATTCATCAAAAATTGATGTTTTTCAGAACAATGCCAAAATTTCACCCAAAGCTATAATTGATATTCCGAATTCAAAAATGATGTCTATTTTAAAAAATTCCAAACATATAAGTTGCATTAATTAATTTTATAATTAATTCCCTCTGTCACAACAAATAGCGTGTTTTTAAGAAACAATTTATATCAAAAGATTGGCAATTGTTTATGTCCATTTTCAATGTTAAATTAATTCTAATGACCACCATTGGATAAAATGGTAAAAATATATTCTAATTATACTTTAAACCCACTAAATAGTATAATTTATCACTATAAATTATGTTGATTAAAAAATTTGTTTTTAAGTATTTTTCACTATTCATAAAAAATTAGAAGTTCTCAGAAAAATACCAAAAATTCAACATAGGCTAATTTCGATATTCCAAATCCAAAAAATGAAGTCCATTTTGATAAATCAAATTTATAAAATTTCAAAAAGTAGGTATTACTATTCACAATGTCTAGTTTAATTAGTTGTGGTGTGTGTTAGAGCTCGAGGTTGCGTACAACACACGCTATTGCATTATTCGAAGGGAAACGTACCGTGGAAGCTTGGGGTGTTACATATAAGATATTTAGAGTGAAAAGCTATGAATAATATACCCCATATAATTTATACTATTGAACTCTGTTGTTAGTTAAATTATTTAAATCATGGGTTATAAAATCATGTTGGTATTTATATCATTGACCCATAATCTATTCTGTATTCTCAAAGCATTCCATACCGATAGTGTACTTACATCAGGCATATTTATTATGAAAATTTCAAATAATATTATATATTTTCTAATTGTTGATATCTTTAGATTGACCATCCACCTCATAATAGTTTTCAGAACCATTACCTTGAATTCCACTATCCCCTACCATAAAAAGAGTGAATTCATCCCCTCATTGAGATAACAAAAATCTTCTATTGTTAAAATATAAAATATAATTCCCATTTAGTGATAAAAATGGAAAATAATATCTATTCAAAGATTATCTTTGGTATGTATTATGGCCTTACAATAAAAACTTCAGAAAAAGAATTTTTTATACAAAATCCTAAGATTTAGTTCATCATATAGAGGGGATATCACTAATTTATCAGTCAAAACTGAATTTGAATCAACTTCAATAAGAACTAAATAAAAAGAATCCATATCTATCATGCTCCATCACCTTATCCATTTTAATTGGGACAACTATTGATGAAGAAAATTTTATAAAATACTTTCATGCAATAAATGTTAATATAAATCGAGAATATTCAGCTAAAGTAATGTAAAATAGTTCTTATTTTCAAAATAAATTAAATTAATGTTCCACTATTTAATATAAAATTACCTTGTTATAGGTGTGAGGGTACCAAAACTCGACACACACTTTTTCTTCATTTGGGAACAAAATATGAATGTATGTATGACCTATAAGAATGCATTTTCATTTTGTAAAACCCCAAATTATTGGTAATTTATTTACACGAGAATATGACCTCTATTTTTTTTATAATTTACAAGAACAACATAAATTATATGGATCTATTTTATAGTTATAATATTTTATAAATTTATTCTTACCTCACAAATATGAGAATACTACCACCCATTTTGAGAATCCATCAAGAATCTATTTCCAAAAATACTGTAAAATAATTTTGAGACTTGTATTAAAATTCATTAACTTATTTATAACTCTAATTCTATTGATTATTTATATCTTCTTCACATTACCATAATAGTTATACCATTAAACTAGAAACCTCTCCAGTGAGGAGATACATAGCCAATGAAGTATGAGAATAAAATTTTATACCATGATAATAAACCTAGTAGATATCATTAAATCCAAAATCCCAATGTGATTAATTTCTCTTGTGGTATAAAATCATATTTAAATAATAATAATAATAGTAGTAAAATTAATTTTAAAAAATAAAACCCCACATTTTATATCTATTTCTATGTAAAAGGTCCCAATGGGGGATCCTACATCCTTTTTATTATTTAAGGTGATTATTTTTTGTTCAACGAAGTGTGTATTCTTTTTTTATTCCCCGTCCTATCATTATTAAACTTTTCATTGGTATCATCCTCATTTATTTGTTTCACAGGTTTGTCTCTCATTAATCATTCATAGAAATTTAGGGTTTTTCTATTTTAAGTAAAAAACATATAATAAATAGGTTTTTGATGTTATGAGGATTAAATCTCCATTTTAGCTATAATTTATCCTTATTTGTATAATATGTCATGGTTGCATCAGTTTTTCATAGGTAGTTTTATATAACTCGTTTTTTTAATGATATTTTGATTTATTACTCATTTTTAATGACATTTTCTTTTATATAAATTATTTATTACATGTAGATGATGTTTTTATGGTATTTTTCATTATTGAAATTCTAAATTCATTTTTATGGAAGGATAGTTTCAATAATTAATGTTTATAATTCTAATAATGTTATGATTTTAATGCTAGGTTCATGAAAAAATTCCAAGAATCTCATTAATGTGACATAATCAATGTTGTTTTAAAGGAATGATTTATTATGATTTATGAAAAATCATACCATGTTTTAATTATTGTTTTCATAAGTTAAAGTCTTTTTATCATGAAAATAAGGCGATTTTATGTTTTTTTTCTTACACTCTTGATGTTTTTTACGTGATATAATTAATAAACATGTATAGTTATATTATTACTATAGATAAATATTATTATGAAATTGGTTGTTTGATTAATGGAATTTTGTAGGTGTGATTTGATTTTATGAAATGTGATATTGAATTAAAATTTTAAAATATATACTCAAATCTGTTGGGGAAATATAATGGGACATCTTGGCAGTTAATGGGGGATTCTAGGGGCATTTAAATTACTTAGTTAGAGACTATATATGTATTGTAAATTTTTTATAAGATTTTTATTCCACATTGGATAGTGTGGAAAATGTATTCATACATCCAAGCATAGTCACATTATTGGAATTTACTATTGTCTAGGATTGTTCTATTTATAGTGGCTTTATATTTTAGTTTAGGTTTTCACTCTAACAAGATATCTGCTTGCAGTTGGTTTATGTTTTAGTATTAGGATACACGATTGTGTCCTTAATAATCCATGATTGTGGCCTTAAGAATTGTACCATTTCATTATTAAAGTAACAGAACATTATTCTAACAGAAGGATTATTTTTTTTCATTGAACGCTCTTTTAATTTAACATTAAATTCCATGTTAAATTGTTGTAATTTTATTTATTTATTGAAAAGTTTTTATAGACATTTTAATTTTCTTGGTCTTAATGGAAATATAATAATATCATTCAACATTGTATCATATATTCTTTTATTAAATGGAAATGTGTTTTCTTTTATTTATTCTCAAACTTTCATATTGTGGTTTGTTCCATGTATGTATTTTTATATAATCTTTTAGGTATCCTACATGTTTTTGTGAATACTATTTACATGTACAATTTTGGGGTGCATGAAGATTTATATTCTTTATTTTTATGTAGTTCAAAGATTATTTATCCTTTATATATGAGAATCATGTATAGAAGTATAATTTAAATGACATAAATATGTTAATGATTCATATAGAGATTTTTGTTCAGTTCATTTTACTTTTGTTTACTCTTTTTTATTAATTAAGCATGGTTTTCATTATATTATTCATTCCCTTATTGGGCCATAGAGTTTTTTATGGATTATCAAGTGATTGGATATTGGTTTATATTTTCTTATTCCATGTTTTTATTCCTTTTATTTTATAATGGTGTTTTTCATATAATTTTTCTAATCCAATATAATGAAATATCATTTATAATTTCTATATGAAACCATTTATTATTATTTAATTTGTTTAAAGGGTAATCCATTATGATTTTTCACATTAATAACTCAGGAAATTGTCTTGGACTTTGGTGACTGAGAATGTACATCATGTTTATAGAATATCAGTTTGGGTATGATATCCATTTATTTGTGTCGACATGTTACAATGAAACTTTCTTCCTCTTCATCAATATTCAGAATAATCTTGTATATTTTATTCAATGGAATCTCTATAGAACTCCCACTTGAATTACATAAATTGAAATGGAGAAAAAAATCTAGGACAACAGATTACAAATGATATCACATGATATTCTTATATATATAATAAGTACAAAATTCATTTCTATATTTAAATTTATGAAATTATCTATCTAATATTTCAAATTTTGTAATATTCCTCAATATATAACCATTAAAATATAAAATAATTTTTTAAACCAAAGGTAGGAAACATACTACAGGGGGGTAAAATACGGTGTGAGAAATTAATTTAATTGAATTTATTTTGTTCCAATATTAGAAATAAAACTAGAATTTATATATTAAAAATAATTATTCTCAACATCTAAATTGAAATGATAAAATTTAGTCACATAATTATTTTACTTTGTTAACTATAATGGGATATATTCAAGGAGAATACATTGATAATGTGTCAATGTACCATGAAAACACTAATTCACTTCCATGATTGAAATATTTTTAATTTTCTTACAATCAAATATATGGGTTAATCACTCTTTCTACCTAGTCACTAAACAATTCAATATAGAGGCAAAAAATTATTGGCACACATTTTTTATAAAATAAATGTATCATTACATAATTAATTTTTTATTCTTCAATACTGATTTCTAAATAAATATTTATTAAACAATAAGGTACAATATTTAAAAAAATTATTCATCATTCAAATTCGCACTATCACTCTAAAATTTTTAATAATCCAAATTAGTCTTATTCTATTGTGTATAATATTTTTATTTTCCTAGTTTCCTTTTTTAATTTATCATAGAATTTTACAAATAAATCCCTATTCATATTTCACTTTTATTACATTCAATATCGTTTAAAAATGTCTATAAATGTTGGGTTTAATCGCTTATTATAAATACATATCATCCCATTATTGAATAACATTCAAACATATATATTTTTTATAGTATCTACCAAATCTCATTGTAACATGTGAAATTACAACATATTATATTTTAGTTATTTTATTCGATAAAAAACTACCTTCAAGTATGATTTCATAATTTTTAAATCTCATGTTTTTATATTTGAGTTAATTTTTAGAGTAATTTAGTACACTGTAAAATATATCATTATAGTGTAATCATCTACTCTTCATTAAATTATGGTTTGTGGTAGTGGCTTGTTATCAAGTATTACCAAATATCCATACAATATTCATCAAAATCATCATCTTAGTTTTTATCAAGTCACACTTGATTTATATACTTCCAAAATCAATATATTATACTTATGAATAGTTCCATAGTTAAAAAACCCAACCCAAACAGTATTTACCGAAGACCTATTTATTGTGCAATGGTTTTTGACAACAACAAACTCATTCCTCAATAAAGATTTATATAATGACATGAAAAACATTCCATAATGGATAACATTTCCTCCACTCCTTAATATTAATCCTAACAATGTAGAAATATATAAGTTTTATAATGTATCCATTCTCTAATCATTTTAAAAAAATGCTTAAAAAATATTATGGTGTAATGATAAAAATTAGAGTGATATTTCTATTCATTACTAATTTTACTCCAAAGTTCCTCTAAAATTATCTATGCTGTTACCAAAATTCACTAATGATATGATCCCTTACATATTAAATATTTAAAACAAAAGATAACCCCTGATCATGGTTAAAATATTTTCTATTCTATTCAAAATTAGTTCCACCATTCTCATTATTGGAGTCCCAAATGAGTGACATTTCATTCCCTATGGGCCACGCATACTAGCTGTAGGGGTGTCACTACGTGACATGTGAGTTTCTTTCTCTAAAACAAATTTCCATATCCTACATTAGATAATGTATAGGTGTTGCTAATGATATATAATCCTCAACCATCCCACTCTTCATCAGTATAATGTTGGATTTTTACAGAGATATAGTTACAAGAACTCTATTCATTACTAATGCATCCAACAATAGTGTCCTATAATGAACAATATAATGTCATTATATTATAATACTTGCATGTAAGGGAGTTATATAGAAAATGTTGGTGTTTTTTAGATTAAACACTTTTTTCCAACACAGTTCTCCCACTTAGTATGTCATAGGTTCTTTCAATGACTCAATACTAAGTGGTAATTTCACTTAATTAAAATGTGTCTATAGAGTGCAGTTATAAGGAATATTATAGATATACATTTGATAAGTTCATGAATAAATGAATGAAATAATCCCCCTTTATTTAAATTTTAGGGGTTAGAAGGATAATTTGTGTTCCCTCATGGTTTTTATATTTATTAAAAATAAGATACATGGAGATCATTGATTATATATGGGTAAATTAATAGATGAAGTCAATTTTATAAATATCATAGAATACGTACATATCATTGGTAGTATTATATAAATAATTGTGAAAAAAAGATTTTACTTTTTCCACATTTTAGGAGGCACAATATCAACATAATTTAAAATTATTTCACACAATTTCATAGCAAAGAGTACTTTGGAATATTAATGGAACTATGGAATTTGGTTTACTATACTATGAAAAAACCTTGCAATAGTTATTTGGTTTGACGAATATAGAATGGGTTGGTTCAACATATGCTGAAAAGTCAATATCTTGTGATTTGTTCTATATTTTTAGACTATGTATTTCTTATATGATAAATAAATTATATTTCATTTCATTATGATCTAAAAAATACAAATAATTCATGTCCACTAAAGCTTGCACACAATTATCGTGGATGAAGAAACAAGTTGATTATATGGTGTTTGAAGTGAGGAATTTGATTGAAATCTATTCTGATAATTCATGTGATATAAATTGTAAAAAAATAACTTCCATCACTCATAGAAAAAAATTGACATAAAATATCAATTCATCAAGGAGATAGTGGAGAATGAGATTGAGAAACTAGAGTATGTGTCTACTGCACGAAAAGTTTTATACATCCTGAACAATACCTACCCCAATGATGTGTTTTATTTGAATTAAATGACACTCAATGTTTAGGTGAGTCTACAATCATGGAATGTGTGGATTTGTTACCCCCTCCCCCAATATTATGGGGTGTTTTACCCTATAAACTGACATTCATTCTTTACGATGTGGTATAAAACAATGGAACGACCTTTTGTTTCATTGACAACGGGGGAGAAAATATCGTAAGCAATATATTGGGAGAAACATACATGGGGAGTAGTGAAACATGTTGAGTTTAAAATATAAATATTCTAGAACTAGTATTTTAACGAATAAGGAAAACAAAACCCAGAGTCCTTTGGATTCATAATGTGAACAAATGGCTTTTTCTGGTTATGAAGTGATGTAAATGGATAATCTTGTTCTATATTTTTAGTATCTAGAAGGTTTCCAGTGGACGGTTTTTGAAAAAAGTGATTCATCAATGAGATTTACTTGATAATCCAGTTTACCACCCAAATCTTGACTCATGTGGTGGTTGAGTTTGTGTTTAGGAAGTCCTTATTCATTTTTTTGGGATTGATAAAGTAAAATGGTTTCCATGTGCATGGATTTTCACCATGTCAGTTATTAATGTTTATAACTATCATCAATAATTCAGAAGGAAGATGTTGTTGAAAATAATCAATTTATGGTGTTTTGGGTATATTTCATTTGATGACATGTTTTAATGTGGTTGACGAAAGATCGTTGTCAAAAGTGGTGTGAAGAGTTCACATGGATATAAGAATCGATTATGTAGAATGTGAATGTCAGAAATGACCACATGGAGTGTGAATGTTAGAATTGATCATGTGGAACATGAAATAGAGAACTGATCATAAAATGTTTGAATTCTATAAATTATCATGTGAAGTAATTGAATACACCACATGATTATCATATCTTCTTAAATTGATATCATATGAAGCACCTGAATACACTTCATTATTGAAATTTGATCTCACATTGAGATCACATAATGTTTTCATGACTATCAGCGGAACACACTATGAGGTCATGTGAAGTGCCTCATGATTATTATGTGATCTAGCTAAGAGATCACATAAATAAACACAATATTTTTTTGTGATATCTTGAAGAGATCAAGAAATCACTACATGATTTTCTAGGGATCTGACGATGCGATCATGTGAAATGTATGAAGAGAAATAGGATGGAAATAATGGACAAATCTCATGGTAATTTGAAATAAAAAAACTACATGATTCTAATTTGATCACATGATGAGATCACATTTTTTGATAGAGGAAAATGCAGCTAACTAAATGATTTTCAATTGATTAGAGTACGTGATAATTCAAAGCACTAGAGGAAAATGTCGATGGCCATATGATTATCAATTTATCAAATAATGAGTCCAATTTAATTGTAGATGATTTTCAATTGATCAAGATACATGATCATGTGACCTGATCAATGAAGATTAATGTCACAATGTGACGAACATTTGACATACAATAGGTGATCACATAGAGTGATCACACAAAGCACATAAGGTTGTTTACTAAGTGGTGGAACAGATGGAAACCTGCGATTTAGGGAGTTGATGTAGTAGATTGATGCCTATAAAAATCCACTGACAAATGTTTAATAATTAAGAGAAGTTTTATTAATTTGTTTGATCAGAGGAAAATTATTTCTCATGAGTAGATTAAGAAATTTCACTAGGATAATGAGATCCATATAAAAATGTATTGAGAAGGGGTCACATTAAAGGGTCTCTTGACAGAGTCTTGAAAAAGTATCTGATAAAGGGATGTATAATTTGGGATAATGAATATTTATTGGTGTTAGACAATCTATGTGACCGTAAAATTCTCTCAAACTAGATTCATGAAATTTTTATAAATAAAAAATGGTTTCATGAAGAGTTTCAAATAGATTTCCCATAGAGTAGTATCATAAAGTAGTCTCACAAAGCAGCCATGTGGGGAGGTCTCACTAAGAGATCATGCAAAGTGGTATTATGAGGAGAAATCATAGAGAGATTTCACAGGGAGTTCTTATGGATTGTTCTTGCGAAGGATACGAGTGAAGGTGTATCAAAGAAGAGTTACATGATATGATTTGAAGCAAGGGTTACACACCATGATATCACACAAGGTTTACATGTCGTGATCTCGTGTAAGGGTAATGCACCATAGTCTCACACAAGGGTAACACACTAGGGTTAATGTTTATATAATATCTTTGCGATATATTAATTTATAAGAATAATAATATAGAGGGTCTTCACCATTTTACAGAACCTACAAAAGGAGTTTATTCACTACTATATAGGATTCAGTGAAAAGAAGAATGTGGAGCTATATAACCAAAATTGAAAGGATTTATAGAATAGTTATGGATAAGGAATGAATTTTAATATCTTGAAGAGAATCCCAAAATGAGGAAGATATTACAAGAAATCTCATGGAAAGATGATGCTCAAGTATATGTTCATATCATGACTATTACGATGCACATGTAGATCAAATTCATATTTCATAAATTAAGTGAAACACTAAATAACAAAATATACTATAATTTGGACTTATCAATAATTGTTTTTAATTCTGAAGAAATGAAAATATGAGAGAAGTGTGAGGGAGGTGATACTGATGAGAATTTTCATCTACCCAAAAAATTTTGAGGGTAGTTATACCAGATCAGAGTGACCTGACCTAAACAAAACATTTAGCAATTTGGTGGATTTGGTACATTAGAACATTGCACGTGTATGATCCTTAGATGTGTCCTGGTTAAGGTGAACTGAGTAAAAATATATATGTCCTTGTGGTTATGTTATTTCTTTACATTATATACATCATCATCAAATAAAGTTATAGGGGATAAGAAAAATATTTAAAATATATATAAAGAGATTTTACCTTCATAATAGTGAGGCCAATATCCAATGGGGTAGGTAGAAGTTTGAAAAGAATGTCTAAATCTTTATTCATCCTTTCATTGGGTATCTAAGCCCCTTTTGGTCCTTGTAATTATTATCAACGTGTATGTTTCTTTTATTGGATTTGTTTACTTTGAGAAGTTTTATTCTAATATTGGAATTTTAGTATTAGTTTTCTTTTATCTTGGTGCTATTAAAAAAGGAAGAACCTCAAAGAAGAAAAAAAATAATTGTGTATTCCTTAGTGTACAAATATTTAAAGAAATTCTATGATGAATTTGAAAAATACATAGAATGTATTAAAAATTGGTTTATATTAATCATACATTGATAATTTTTAATCATTTAATGATGCTTCTTGAATGATTAAATAACACGAAATACTAATTCATGCTAGAAGTAATGAAGAAAAAGAAATTACATTAAGGCTAAAAGTATTATTTTTACTCAAGAATAAAAAATTGTATCCGAAATAAAAAAGAAGGAAACAAGTCTCAAGATATCTGTATCAAAACATTGATAATTTAATTTAACATACTAAATGTTTTAAATAAAATGCATATTGAAGTGGTCAACGATCTAAGAGAGAATAATAATTCCTATACTAAATAACTATAAAGACTCATAGATTATTATATGGGGAAAAATTTTAAATAAACAAAAATCTGAAATTTAAAATCCACAATATACGATCTTGCTGAAAACCTCTAATAATTATTTTGAGACACTACACGCTTTAATGATTTTGTTTCTTAGATGCATTCAAAAATAAAAAATTATAGTGACATGGTGTATAATCATTCCATGTAATTAGCTGATGAGATAACTAATGTAAGACTCTCAAGAAAGAACATAATTCTTAAACTGAGTATATGGGCAAGCAGATTCACCAATTTATAAGAGAACTCAAGTCGTTCTAGAAAAAAGTAGAGTAATATAATGATATAGGATATCACAAAATGAGGAATGCATTAAATTTTTTTACTATCAATTGGATAATAACAATTACATGTAAATAAAATACACTATTTCCAATTGAAAGCAACAAATGACTGTCTCATACCGAATTACATGTAGTTTGATAAAATATGATATCGACTATGATGAGACCTATCCCATGCATGAGAGGTAGGGAGCCACAACCAGTTCCAGAAAAAGGGAAAATCAAGTAGGTGCTGGAAATAGACAAAAAAATACTTAAAAATAATGTGATAACAACATGTTCTATTTCTATGGATTCATGGTATTTATTCATTTTTTAAATATTTATATTATATTTATATTTTCAAGATATAAATAATGCTAAATTTGAGTGTAAGTAAAATCTTCTAGAGAAGTATGAACGAAACATATATTAGAAGAATGAATCTATCAAATACTATAAATGTTGAATATAGGTACTCTCTATGAGTATGTTTCAAGAAGAATGAGGGATGAATGTTTGAATAAGAACTCTAAACGAATCAACATATCAGCTGAGAAATGAATATGTGAGGTATTTTTTAATGAGATAAGTTTTATATGTTCTAAAAATTGTTATTTAGAATGATAATATAGTTAGAAGAATATAGGGAAGGTAAATGAACCTGAAAGGGGATTCCCAAATCTGGTGATGTATAACGAGAAATATCAAAATAGAATACAACCAGATATGTTGAAAAATAATTTTAATGTCTTAGATGAAACACCAAGAGTTTAGTAAAGAAATTTACAGTGAACCTCCTTTGTTACATTCACAAAAACAATCTGAGATAGATTGTGAATGAACTAGGAATAAAAATGGAGGATAGGTTTTAGTTTTGAGTAATATGAATTCATTTTCAGTGTAATAATCACCCAAAAAAATAATAAGTGATTTCATTATAATAAATGATGAATGAAATGAATTTGTACTAGTGGTTTTAGTCCAAAAAATTGAAATAAATTCATACCTAAAGAATAGACATATATAATGTATACTTTGCATGTGGGTAATGAATGACCTATTTTATGGCCAGAGAAGTTGATGTTGGATGGGCAGTTGGAACAAGAATAGGTTAATTAAAATTCTTTAAAAGATAATATCAAATGGTTTGACCATCATGATAGGACAAAATCATATCATTAAGGATTCTATAGGTACCCCTCTCACCATGTGTTAACTATTTTTAATATGTGTTTGTATGTGTTATAAGATAAAGGATGAGATAAAATCCATGGGGTGTGTATGTGATGAATTGCCACGAGTGCATAATATGAATGGATATACTTTTTACAAGAATAATATGAACTCTAAAATTCATATATGGTATTTGATTGAACATGTGGTTTTAAAAAACAACTATGATTTCCAAATTTCTATTAGGAAGTTTCATATTGTGGAAAAAAAGATTATAGGATGAAGATCTTGATGTAAAATCAAAAAGTTATCAATGCTATAATTTAATAGTCCAATGGTTCGAAGTCATATTAATTATTAAACCATTTGTATTAAGACTCAATGAATGTCATATTTTTCCCTGAGAGAAGACACATTTATGGAGAAGTATAAAAATTAATGTATTTCTTGTTTTTCTATTTTTTTTCTAAAAATTTTATTCCGACTCACTGCTTTTGGATACCAATAAAATGCTAAAAAACAATAGCATTTCTCACAAGTGTTCTCCAATTTATAAAGAGTAATTCAATATCATTCACTGCCTAAAAAATCAGTATTAATTAATTTTATAAGTCCAAATATGGAGGTTTTTAGGAATATATGCTGAAAAAAGCACTAAGATATATTTCTCCATAAGAAAAAAGTGTCCTCTAAGGAATATTACATTATCATGATATCAACATCTATGGATGTAAGTTAGTGAAATGGATAGAATTTGTGCTTATTTGTTTCCTCCAAATAGTTCTGAATCAATATTATTATTGGATAGTTCATAGATTCAATTCCAAGTGGTAATTTTACAAACTGAAAATCTATTACTATTATGAATATATAAAGACGACTATGTATGTATGTTAAAGAATTGCATGACCAAAGTGGGAAAATAATATCTCTTTACTCATAATTTAGGTGTTAGAAAAATATTGTGTGTTACCTAAGTATTTAATAGTTTATAGAAAATAATGTACTTGTAAATCATTGATTAAGGGGGATTAACATCACAGATGAATTGAACACAATTTTTATCACATAATATAGACAATTTATTGGAAATAACTTGTAATTAATAGTGAAATGACGTGACATTAGTTTTGACACACGTCATGAAGATCAATATAAATGTAATCCCAAAGGAATCCACTTACATTTAGTTAAATTAATACTTCAATATATCAAAATAATTGTGTATTTTAGGTTACTATATTATAAAAAATATCAACAAGTTTTATTGGGATTCACATATGAATATTGGTCCAGTTCAGCTGATGATCAAAAGTAAACATCTAGTTGAACATTCTATATTAGAGTAATGTGTATTTATTATATATATAAAAAACCATATATCATTTATTTAAGAAATTTATAATCTAAATACATTAGGTCTTCCCAATCTTCCATGTATTTATTGTGAATAAATGAATAATTTAATTATATGGGAGTTGTAGTGTAATCTTTGATCAGAATATATTGTGATAATTTCAGTGCTGTAAAAATATGTGAAAATCTAGTCCATCACTCAAGGAAAATGATCATTGAAGTTAAATATAACTACCTAAGGGAGAATGAAGGGAATGATTTTATGTATCTAGAGTATGAACATACTAAACTTCATGTTGTAGAAATCATGTTGAAGGCCATACTAAATGAATAATTTTATTAGCCTAAAATGACTCTTGGAGTTTAGTTGATTCCCCACACCGTAAAAGTGTGAATGTGGGACCATCTCTCCTTTAGGTGTGGTGTGTTTTCCCCACTAAACTCATATGTGTTCATTAACATGTTACATACAAAAAAAGTGACTTCAGAGTTCATTAACAATGGGGGATAAAATATCTTAATCATGATAGTTAGAGTAGATGATAGGTGGTGTAGAGAAATATAGGTAGTTTTAAATATGATGATTCAAAATCTAGTATTTCAATGAAGAAGAATCATGAATACTAGTGTCCATTGTCTTCATGATGTGATATTTTTTACTTGATGTGATCTAGAAGTCTGAATATGTTCAATCTTTTGGCATTGAGAAGGATTCTAGTTGTAGGTTTGAGGAAAATATTGTTTCCCTAATGAAAATTTCAAGATGCTCTTTTTTCTCAAGTAGAGATTTAAGAATGTGGTAATAGAGTATGTGTTAAGTAATTGAGTGATCACACATTGGGTTTGTAGAAGGAGAATGTTTTCCATGTGCATGAATTGTCAGGAAGTTGGTTCATGAAGATTATAATTGTTGTAAAGAAACCAAAAGAATGGTATTGTTGGAAAATATAAATCATGAAAGATATTTTAGATTCTTTTGTTTTTCTAAGGTTTTATGTTTTGGATGAGGGGTGGTTATCACATGAGGTATTAAGAGTGGGCATGAATATCTAAACATACAACCTATAGTGTGAATGTTAGAACTAATCATGTGGAGCCTGAATGTCAAAATAGATCACATAGAACATGTGTTTCAGAACTTATCACATGGAGTTTGTATATAAGAAATAAATATGAAAATAAATTTAAGATACCACATGATTTTCATAAGATATCACATTGAGATCATGTAAAGGACTTGAATCCACCACATGATTATCAATGGAACTTTTAGTAAAATCATGTAATGCATATGTGTCTTTTAGTGGATCTCATGGTGTGATATTGTGAGGAACCATAATATTGTTATAAATATTTAGAGAAGGTATCTCACAAATCACCACATGATTTTTAGGTGACGTGACAAAGAGATCATGTGAAGGAACACCTGGTTGTCATGAGATCTTATG
Source organism: Viscum album (assembly GCA_963277665.1). Taxonomy (NCBI): domain Eukaryota; kingdom Viridiplantae; phylum Streptophyta; class Magnoliopsida; order Santalales; family Viscaceae; genus Viscum; species Viscum album. The sequence continues at coordinate 1,681,972,214 of OY728133.1, forward strand.
GTGGGATCCTATAAGTATATAAAAAAAATAGGCTGGAAAAGATGTGGATACCCTATAGCCTTTTGATATCATGAGACCACATTATATTCAATTTATCACAATATGATATCCTGTGAACCACTTTAAGACAACTTCACTAACATCATGATTGTAAAATGATCACATGATGAGATCACTGAAATAACTACAGGTCAACATCGATGAAGACATGATTATTAATTGTTCATGTGACGAGGGAGAAAAACACACACAATAATTTCAATTCAAAAGTAGATGAGATCACATGAAAATATCAAATATAAATCTGGTTCTCATGTGAAGCACTTGTAACATGTGGTAGGAGATAATAACATGGGATCACATGAATCTCATAAAAATAATTGCTGAGGTAGTGGAACTAACGACTAACCATGATTTAACGAGTCAATGTGGTGAATTGATGACTATAAATACCCCATAACCCATCTTTAATGATGCAGATATGTTTACATAAGATGTTTTGTCAAAATCAATGTATTTTACATGACTCGAACAAGTTCTTCCACCCAGATCACGTGATCCATGTAAAACAAATTCTTGCGAATGGGAATCATGAAAGGGTATCCTGAAGGGGTCTTATAATGGTATATTTTGAAGGTAATAATTGGTTTTTCATAATAGTAAATGTTGGTATCACATGATCTATATATCTTGAACAATGTCTCATTCCAGAGTCATGGGATTGATGTGAATAAAAGAAAATCTTTTGGAGGATTCTTGCAGAGGAGTCTTATGGAGGAGTCATAGAGAGTAGCATCATAAAGAATTCTCTAGGATAGGTATAAAAAAAATAGTACATATAGAGTTGTCTTGAGGAGGACTCTCATGAAGGATTCTCATAGAGGAGTTATATTCCAGAATATCTTGTAAGGGTTATGTGCCATGATCTCATGTAAGGGTTATGCACCCTGATGTCATGAAAGGTTTACACACTAGGGTATTTAATAGAGGTAACACTCCAAGGGTAATATATTATAAATAACATTTCCACATATGAATTCATTTATTGAATATGATTTCGAATTATCACTATTGAAAATTACTTTTAGAATAATTTTATTCACTACTATATTTTAGGTAGTGAAACGTAGAAGGTGGTGCTGCATTCCAGAAAGTGAATGGATTTCCAAAATCATTATAGAAAATGGAAGACTTGGAATATCTTGATGAAATTAACCAATTTAGGTTGAGTTTCCATGATTTCTCATATAAAGGCGATGATCAAGGGGATTATCACATCAAGACATTGAAGTATCACATGATTAACAAAATAATCTATCATAAATTCGATACAGCTCTCAACCATAGATGATATTATTATTTCAACCATATGAAAATAGTATTTACTTATAATGTAGTGATCATAAGAGGAATGTTTGTGGAGGTGATATTGGGGAGATAATGGATCTTCCCTAAACATTGTTAGGGTTGTGATCTCAGACAGGAGTGACATATCCAAAACCAACAACATCATGCTTTAATGGATTTTGTATAATAGAACATCTCCATTGTATACTACATGGATGTTTCCCAATGATGATAAACAATTTTAAAATCCATGTGTCTCTATTCCCATGTTATTGATTTAATTTCTATGCATCATCATCAAATAATGTTGGAATGTATAATATCAATATAAACACTAATGAGAATAATATGTTCCCCTCATAATAAAGAGTTTAAGTCCTTGGGGGGTAAGAAGAAGTTTGAAAAGAATATCCATACCTTAATCCCCCCTCTCAATGTACCTAAAACAATTTTGGGATAATCACTCCTCTTGAATAATGTGAATTTCCAGGGAGTTTACTTTGACTTATTATAGTATTCACATAGGCTATTTATAATGATTAAATTAATTATTTGTAGAAAATAGTATTATTACATATTAAATTATTATTTTCTCATTATGTGAATAATGGGGATCTAGGATATAGAACAAACATTTTTTTGAAATCATGAATTAAATAGATATTCATATATTATTATAAGAATAAGAAATTTATAAGATGATCCAAGAATCCCTAGTTAAGATATGGACTTACTCCGGACTGCATGGGATAATTATATAACATATTTTGTGTTTTCTTATTATTTAGTTTTATTTTATGTGTAAATAGTCTAATGATTAGGGGATTATAATAGAAACCCTACACTATAGTATTTGTTTTCATTCTCAAGTATAGATTATTTTAATGGAATCTAATAAAATATCTGAGCATATTTTATTGTTTTGTACACTACCCTATGTATGAGGTAAATGATTCAAAAGAGTTTTTAAAATATTTCACACCCATAATGTTTGAATTGAGTTGGATGATAAATTAACCAAGTATTTACTCTTAATCTCATCCAAAACTCTTGGTTTAAGGAAGAATAAGACGAGCTACTCTAGGAAGAAAATATGGTTTATTTTGGGAGATTCATTGAATTTTAGAATTATGATGGGGATTATGATACTATTTATCATATGCTATGTTGTTTTGAAATATTTCTATTTATTTTTATTACTAACATCATCTTTAGGTAAGATAACTTCCAACATCCATTGATGGAGATGTGTTGTTGTGTATTGTCAATATGGCTAGAGATTTTTTTATTATTACCCATCTCTAGGTAACCACGGGCTTGATAGGGGCATGGACTAAGAGCATAGGTTCATATTTTACTTTATCATGGAATGGTTTATGAGGTCCCATATTATCAAAATATCTAGAATATATACATACATATATATATGTATGTATATAAATTCATTATTATTGGAAAGTGTGTAAAATTGGATTTTATGATTAAATAAATGAATTATATATGTCATCCCTAATGAGTTTGTGATTATAGGTTAGCTCTATATATTATTGATATAGAAACATAATTATTTATATTCATGGGTTTAATCATATTATGGGAGAACATACTAAGTATTACTACTCCCTGTTACAAGTTCTCTTGCACAATTTTCTTTATGTTCCTTCATATGTATAGATGATTCGAAATTGTTATTTATAACAATGTTAGATTGGAGGGGGTATGATTATATACTAAATTTGGATATACTTTTGATATTTTATTATTTATTTTTTCTAGGATAAGTTAAGAATATTGTGGGTTTTAAAAATGGAATGTAACATACATACATATTTTTACACTTAATTTATTTGGATGGTTTATATATATATATATTTATTATTTTAGGATATCATGCTTAGTATGAGATAAGTCATTTAAAAAAGTAATTCCACCCAATTTAAAGTGGATACCATACATCAATTTTCTAGATTGTATATTATTGGTGGTAATATTAGAGAGATCGTTTACTTTCTAGTTAGGGAATGATGGATTCCATTACATTGTATTTGTGATGTAGAAGATCTATAAAAGAATAATAAAATAAAAAACATTGTATATGAGAGACCATATTCCTATAGAAGAACATTACATCCCTAAAAACATTATTATATGCTAATTTAGGACAAAAAAATTCTAAATTATCCTCGCCTGGTTAAAAATTATATTTATCATGATCGGTATATCATATTCCCATTAGATTACTTAGTGGAAGTGATTTTTTCCATATCAAACATTTATAGGTTTCTTTAAACATATCATGATTTATGTGAAGAAATTATATTTGGTACATATTTAATTTTTTAGATAATTAAATACTATATCTTTAAAAAATCTTTCATTTCAGATTGTTATTTTTTATATTCAACAATTCTGGATTTCATTATTTAGCTTTATATTATATCTAAATCATAATCATTTACTGAAATGTGGAAAAAATTAGATCAAGTCCTCTTTGTGAGAACACAAGGAAAAATTGAACTGTTTTGTTATCCTTATTTCCAAAAATACTTACTTATATAGTTATATAACTTGCAACCAAACTACTTTAATACATATTATGATTTATTTAATTTTATAAAATTATTATAACAATATTACTAACATGAAATAATCATCTTGAATATTTCAATGATTTTTATGTAAACATCCTTATCAATGTTACCATATATATATGTTGACATATCATCAATTAAAATTAATTCAAGGTGTTTATGATATAATAAAAACTTGATATGTAAGAAATTTACAACATTTATTATTGGATAAAATGTTTCATTATAATCAATATGAAATATTTTTTAAGAAACCTTGAGAAATTAATTTTTTCTTATTTATCATTAAATAATTATTCTCATTTCTATTTCTCACAAATACTCATTTATAACAAATAGATTTAATCGATTCAATGGTTTTCAAAATTAACTCAAAAACCATGTGATTACCAAGTAGGAAGATTTTTATTATATTATAGATTTTCATTTATCATAGTATATTTAATAATGAAATTTATTTATTTATTTATGTTATTGATTCTCATCCAGAATATAAAGGGTCATATTATATGAAAATATGTCATCTGTATTAGTCTCTACCCATATCCAACATCATTTAATGTTAGTAATATTTATTAAAAAATGTAGTATTTTTCATGACTAGCTACTTCAACTACATTAGATTCTTGAGGAATTGCATGATCAAGAAGATTTTTTTTTCATTAAATTCATTCACTTATTAACCATATTGACATGATTTGTTTTTATATTTTGGGAATTTTTATTTGTTTAACCAAGTTATATATCATGCTTCATGAATAATTTAAATACAATTTTTCATGTATTATTAGATTCTATTTTTTGTTAATATATTAATGTGTGAAAATTTTAAATAAATATAAAGGATCTTTACCCATTTTGAACCATTAAATTAATTAGGTAATTGATTTTATAAATTCTCTAAATTTATTAACCATTTAACTTCTATTTCACTATTATTATTATAAGGATAAATATATAATATTTATTTTATTTTTCCATGGTATTTATTTTCACGACATTTTATTTCCCGCCTTTAAAATTGGAACTATTTAAAAAACAATTATAATAAAAAATATCCCTATAAATAAATATCATATCATTTATTTATGAATCTTTATAATCAATTAAAATTAATATGAAATATAAAACCCGAACCCTATTTAAATAATTTTTGTTTCATTTTTGAGGTGGTATTGGATGATAAAAAACCAAAATGAATGTACTTAAATATGACATTTATTGTTTATAACCCCATGATAATCACATAGGGGAATATTCATGATAAATTTTTGGAAATATTTGAATCAATGTTGTTCAATAAAAAATTACATATCCACATGCTGAAATTGGAAATATTAATTTTTGGAAAAGTGGTATAGGGATATGTTATAATAAGTTTATAAATTATTAAACAAAACTATTTTAATTATAATTATGAGTTACACAATATTCACAAAATATAACAATAAATATGAAATAATTATTTAAATCAAGGGACAAACATTAACCAATAATATGAAGTAATTTTTTTTTAATTTAATAATCTTATATAATTCAATGCCAACTTCATATGATGATTATTTTATTACTTATTTTCCTTGAGAACAAATAATGAACGATAATTATTTATGTTAAATAATTGATTTATCAAATAATTTATAATTAAATATGTAAATATAAATATAAGTATATGTATAAGTATAAGTATAAATAAATAAATAAATAAATAAATAAATAAATAAATAAATTATTTTTCCAAAACATAATTGATCTTAATTTAATTAATTAATAATGTGTTAAAATAAGTATATCATTTTCCATGGTCTTCTGGTGTAATATATTTTAATCAATTATTATTTCACATTCACATTCTACAAGTAAGAAGACAACCTTTAAAGTTTCTCTAAAATCATATTTTCATCATCATAAATTCACACTATATTTTGGTATATAATATCTAATTTATTCAAAGTTTTAATATCATATTTTCATTCTCAATATATTAAATCATAATATTTTTTATTTATAAATAGTTGAAAAAAATAATTATTTATTTAAATTTGTATACTCTTAGTTAAGGATATATTTTATCTTTAAAATCCTTTGATTACCTTTTCACTAGTAGTTAAGGTAATCATATGATCACTTTAAATTTTATTCTTGGTATAATATTTTTCATTTTTAATTCTAGTATGTTCTAGTTGAATATCTATGTAACAAATATCATTGTCATGTAAAATAATTTCAATAGAGTAATTCATAACATCAATGTTTGATAAATGAATTTAGAATATACAAATATAGAACAATAAATAACTAAAAGAAAAAAAAATATTTTTTTGAAATCATTATAAATACTATAAATATCACCTTTTATATATTTATACTTTATCATTATGATCAATAAATTTAGAGTATGATAATAAATAACTAAAATTAAAATTCATTCTATTATCATCTTACATTATGAGATATTTTTCAATGACTTCTTCAATACTATTGGAATTAAATTTAATTGATTATTGATAATTATTGAAAACATATTTTTGCATATCAGATGTAAATTAATATTTTCCTTTCAAACCTCATGAAAAACATTAAAATTGATAATATTCAAATTATAGGGTTGTTGTTTTCATTATTTTTCTAATTCTAATATTTCCCATTTCAAATTTTATTTAATTTATGATCATGAGAACAATATATTTCTTGATTATCACTATATTTTTATTATAAAAAATACCACAATTATAAGTAACCATATTCATGAGAAGAAATTTTGATAAACCATATATTTAGACTTTATAATTCTTTATTAAGAGTTTATTGTTTTATTTTATAATTATATGGTGAGAAAAATTTTCAGCGTACTTTTTAAAGCCATTTTCTTATTATTTTTTTTATACAAGAATCTTAAAGCCTAGAAATTGGAAATAATAATTTTTAACATGGGAATGTTGGAAATATTTTCTTTATACAATTTTAATTGGCATGTTATTTTAATAACAATTGATATATTTTCATATAGTCTTGAAATGTAGGAATATTAAATGATTAAATTAATAATTATATTTTTATAAAATTACCATACCCATATAGTTGTAGGTTTTATTGAAATTTTGAAACAATATGGAAGGTTCTTTAATCATTTAGGGTATTTTCATAAAATCTATGATAAGATAATGGTGGAGGAATAATCAAGATCAAACAAGTTTTTAAAAATGCGAGATTATCTAATTTGATTATAATCCAAAGTATATTAATATGAAAATGTATCTCGATATCAAAAATAAATGATGAGAATTTTTTAGTTATAACATGAAAGAGGAAACTAGGTTTTGAAATGTTTTCCATAAATGAAAAATGTATCAATTAATAAAATTCATTTTAGTTATATAGAACTCCTTCTTATATTTTTTTGGGAAGAATTTGATTGTAACATTGATTAAAATCATGAATGATTTCAAACTCAAACGTGTGATGTTAATTATAAATGAAGCAAGAAGATGATGGTGAGTAAAAAAAATTATAACACAACAACAATGCCAAAATGAATTGTGAGAAAAGAATTAGAGGGGGTAGTGTATTATAGCAGTGATTATTTTTATTATCATATAGGCTTATATATATTTGATATAGGAGAGTAGAATCAAAAATACCTATCAATCCCTTTTCATAATGAAATATTTAATGGATTGAATAAAATATAGAGGATAGTGATTTAAAAATTAACTAATATTAGAATTTCTACTAATGGGAATGGTTCCCATGACAATCGACATTTTAACAAATTATAAAATCTATGATACAAATATTATTTTCTAGTAACAAACACTTTATTAACTCCACAATTATTTATTTTTAGGCCCCCAAACTTCCATACATTTCATATTAATTAATGTAACATGAGAACCCTAGTGGGGGGAAGGATGAATTAGGGTATGTACCCTTTCATATGTGATATAAGATCATGTTCCCATGTTAGTATTAATTTACTAAACCTATCATATTTATACACACATAAACAAAAAAAATTAATTAAAATAAGAGACATAAATCATTATGTTGCTTACCACTAGTGAAAAGTCCAAAAAGTATACATATATTAATATGTCGGTGTATTATAATAAATTAATATTAAAAAGTTTATTGGATATAATTTTTTTTGGAAATATCGATCTATTCCGGGATCAATGAGTTTAGAATAAAGATGAATGATGGGAACACTAACTCCCTTAGAACAGTTTCATTAACTCCTCATTTATACCATACTACAAATATATGGATTCATAGTTTATCAATATTAAGATAATTTCAATATAAACAAGAATATTTAGTGTTATTTATTTTATTAATATCTAAATTTCATATTCCGATGATATTATTTATCTCTATAATAACCTTTATATTTAAACATGCAGGTTCTTACAATTATACTATTTGGTGTAACAATCCTTAACTAAAAACCCATTATTCATGCCACTCTTTCATGAAAAAGCCTCACACCACTAATTCTAAAAATCCTCTTCCAAAAAATATTCATGAAACTACATTTCATGATCTACTTCATGTTATATTTCATTCGGACATAGTTTGATGTAATGTGCATAAAAAATGTTACATCTATTTATAAAAGGAATATTTCATGAAAATGATTTCTCCCCGAACTAATATATATCATGAAATGAAATGATTTATTAATTAATCTATAATTCATATTCATTTTTTTAATCATATTACATTTCTTTCAGATTTCCATCAATCCTTAATAAAATTATTATTGGTGTATTTAAAATAGAATAATCGCCAGTTTTTTTATTTTCGATGAATAACCATTTTCCCTTCACAAAATCCTCTTTGTATAATGGAAATAGGTGGATGATCAGATAATCCATGGTCTATATAGAATCACTGATGATCAATATAAAATTATATAAATTTTGTGGCAATAATATAAGATGCATTCTAGGTGGATCACATAGCTCCTTCGTGTGATTCTTCACCATGTAAAACTCTTTCCCTGATAATTTTTATAGAATTTCATTAATACATCCTTGTTGGTTTGATAAATTCTTCCACCCTTTCATTAAAAAAGATGTGAAATGTAAATAGATTCATTTATGGAAATGCATAAATAATTTTCAAAGTATCTTCCACACACCTACTATCCTATCAAGTATGTTCTACATGAGAATCCTTCCTTTTCACTAAAGTCTTCGCCAAAATCCACCATAGCTTCCAAATATATTGTAAACATTTCCGTTTTCTTGGAAAAACCAAGAAAATAATGAATGTATGATCCTAAAAATGTTCTTCTTATTAACATATTTCAATGTAAGATTCATCAAAAATAGAATTTTTCACAAAAGAAAACTACTATGAGAGAATATCTCTTCAACTTTATAACTCTTTATCTAAAAAAATATTGTACTAACCAAAAAAATAGTTTTATGTCTTGACCATGTCACATTGGTTATAAAATTTTCACCCTTTAGTTTTATTTTTAATTCCCTGTAAAATTTTATCCCACAAAGACACTTTAATTATTCTATATTACAATGGTTTGTATCCTCTATCACTATAAGTCTAAGTGTTAATTGTTCATTGTAGAAAATAAATTTTTTTAAAATGCATCCCTTTCTTCAATTATGCATTTTCAAACACCATCCGTATTTAATATTGTTCAAATTACCTTCCACATGGATCATATTTCTCCCTAAATTTCACACTATATAATACTGATTAATTATACAATTAATTATTGTAACATCTTATTAGGGAAAATAGTGGAAATCTAATTTTTCTCCCACTACATCAGTAATGATAACAAAAATTATATTTTACACTAATTTTCTCTAAGGCCTTGTTCCCCATTCATAATAACACCAAATAGAAATAACATGGAAGAAATTAAAAAACATTATAAATAATTTGATATAAATAGGGTTATGGGATATAATAGAGCCACCTAAATAAGAGGAAGGTGGATGAACATTATAGTTTAACTGATGTTTCAAAAAAATGGACCCACTAATGACTTAGTCATGATATCTTCCATAAGATAATTAGTTCCAACATGATCAATGATAATCACTCCATTCTCCAAGTTTTTTTGTTAATTAGTTATTTGATATTGATATGTTTGGTTTAGGAAAAATGTATTGGATTTTTGTGGGCACAATCAAGGTATTTTTTTCAAAAAACATCACCATTTTTCAGTTCACGTTTTTACCCATATCATCCAACTGTTTCTTCATTTATATAAGATGAGTGCATCACTTGGTCACTAAGACATATTCTACTTCATCTATACTTAGTGTAGTGATTTCATAATTATTAATTAACAACATTACAGATTTATTACCAAATAATAATGCACTAAATCTTCTGGGAGTTTGGACCATCATATGACTAACACGGTCTATATAAACAATTATTAATAGTTTTTATCCTTTCCAATATCATTGAAAAATAACAAACTAAGGGTATATTAAATAATATTTATGAGATATTTAACTACTACATGGTGAACCTACATTCATTTACTCTAGAAACGGGTTTCCAAACATCTTTCTAAAATCATATGTGGCCTATAATAGCAAAAAATAACAAACTTTAAATTATCCATCTGTATAAGCTAGGGACTGTATAATTACCTTATCCTTTTGCTTACTAATCATATTTTCAACCACAATTAGAGAAAAAATTATATTAGAATCATATATAATAAATTTATTTAGAATCAATATTGATTACCTCATTTGAGATATAAAAGTATATCCATTATTCTAAACCACTAAAATTACTGGAAAATAAGTGCATTTACAAATAATGTACATTTCATTTTATACTATCATACAGTTAGTATACACCTTAATAGTTTTTTTCTTTTTGTATATATAATATCGTCAAAAAAAATCACAATGGATTGTTTCTCCTTGGATGTATTCACATAGAGTTTGTGATCAACACCTCATATTTTTAATTCCTTATTTTTTTATATAAGTGTAAAGATTACAGTACGATGACTATTGTGTTATTTAATGCTGAAAAAGTCCATATTTAACATAAACAAATTGGTTTCATCATTTCCAATTATAAATAGCACTACATTCATTATAAAACTCATATATAAGAACACCATTATGAAATGTCATTTTTTTCATCCAGTTAATAAATCTGGAAACCTTTATAAATTTATTTATATTAGAATATCCTTATCAAATCAAGTCAATACCCTGGTGAAAAAGTTTCTTTAACATCATCAACTATAATCCAAGAAAAAATTTTACACTCTAAATAAAAATTATTTTTTATCACTTTAGTATTCTAAATGTAGTTTTTATTAATAATCCTCTTTATTATGACTACATTTTTAAATTTAAAAATGATTCAATGTTTCTAAGTTTGAAATTTTATTAATTTTATACAATTAAAACTTCATGGATTTTACCCTTGATTCTTTTTTCTCAACATCATAAAATTATATTAGTTCCACTATTTATTATAGAGAATGGTTCTCTACAATCCACATCCATTATGTATTTTGTTTTAGATGGTCTATCTCAAATATTATGAGATAGACCAGCTTCAGGTGTCCAATTTTTCCTTGGAGGTGTGAGCTATCATTCCTCAGTGATAATATCTGCCCCAGATTCAACCTCTCTATGTTCAACATCTAAGAAATTTTTTAGAACATCAAAATTTGATTCAAATTTAACATCTTCATTATAAATTTCATCAAATTTTTAATTTGAGTATCATTTATAGTTTTATCTTCATTTAATTTAACATCATTATTCTCTATAATTTTATTAATGGGTTTTAATAACTTTTTTATGTCTTAATATTTCCCATGTATCCAAAAAATAATGCACTTCTAATTCATAACTATACATTCTTTGGTTTCCCTCTTTATTGCTGATATAGAATCTACCTATAAAGAATTAGAAACACATCAAAGGGGGTTTCCTTATTTTACAAATTTATTAAGGTTTTATATTTTCCCCCATAATCAACACTACATTGTTTTTAGTATACATTATAACATGAACTTCCTACTTTTATCACTAGAGAAGGATAACACTCTTGACGAGCAATGTACTTACTAGATTTTTAACCACATGATTCTAACCTAAAAATATAATTATATGGTAGAGTTTATACTAATGATACCCTAAATACAATCCCTTGATTTTATAGGTACTTATCCACTTCAATAGATGTTTATTATATTATATTGTTGGATCACCGGACTTATAGAGTTAATCAATTCTCATTTTCTATCTCTAATTTAATACTTGTTTATTAATTTTATGAATTCTTTCTTTCTATAAAATATCATAACATTGGATATTTTTCTATATTAATCAATAAATAGAATAAAATACCTCTATCAATATGTTTTAGTTTGAATCATAGGAGCACCGACATATATGTAAAGTATATTGATGAGATTGAATTCCCTTTCCTTCTTCTGTTAATAATGATTTTTCAAAATATTTACAAACATAAAATTATCACATGTCTTTTGAAGACCATAATTATAATGTGGAATTTCTACTATATATTTTAGTTTAGATAATTTATCTATGATCAATTGATGAATGTTGAAAAGACTATGATACCCCAAGTTGTTCTACTCTTCACATGATAGGATACATGCGTTTTTTTACAATCCAAATTATATAAATTACCATTTGTTCTTTATTATTTCATGAGTGAGTTCTAAACCATAACATTGATAAAGTAAACAATTTGATTAAATTTTATCTAATGTTGAGAGTTATATAGCTAACTGATGCTAAAAATGTTTTTCTATAATTCGTCCACACATATCACCTCTATCTTCATCATCTCATCACCAAAAAATCATGTATTTTACTTCCTTTGATTTCAAAATCTACACCATTTGAATATTACACTATTGCATCAAATAATCCATTAATTATTTTTGTAGCTTCATATTTATAATCATATTGGATGAACACCCACTACCGAGGATCCATGTGCTAAAATATTTTAACATTGGAGGTTTCTACAAGGTTTACCTTCACTCTTATCCTATTTAATTTTCAAAAGATACTAGTTTGAGTTATAAAATAAGTCAAAATATCCTATTTCTATTTAAAAAAATTGGTGTAATCAAAATAAATTGTTACTTCTTCTAATGGAGAGTATCTATTTTTCTCTATAATTTCATTATGTTGTATCCTGTTCTTCTAGATTTTACTTCCATGGTTGTAATCACAAATTATTACACTTTTATAATGAAAAACATTGTTCATGAAATTATAATAATGAATGAAATATACATCAAGAGAATATATTCAATTATAAGAATGATATAGTCTCACTCTTAATTAAGTAAAATTGGGTTGTTAGGGCTCTAAATAAATCATTTTGAGATTTTTTTATTTGCATCGAGATGATTATTTTCACCTTATGTCCTCAAATATGCCAAAACAATTATTACAAATTTCCCTTGTATTATAGTAGATATACTTTATAGACAATGTTATTATGAGTGTGATATAATAGTATTATTCTAGATTGATAAATCTTATTTATCAAATAGAGTTACACCTTTTATATTAAATATATTTTCTCTGTCAATGAGCTTTTGAAGACATATTCAGTGCATCAAACCTATGCTCTGCTAGAGAATCTTGTAGAACATGTCTTCTCAAGAGGGGAGGATGAATTAGGTTGTAAAATTTTTCTCATGTAATATAGGACCTTATTCTTATATTGGATGGAAACTATGTATACATGACATAGATATAAAAACATTTACCATAAAAACAAATGAAATAATTATATCAGGAGGCAAGAATGTTTACATTGTTCACTACTAATGGATTGTAAAAAGTGATCACATAGAGAGTATGAAAATGTTCCATAATCCAAAAATATTCTCTATTTTAGGGTATATGATTTTTTTACAACAATCCATTTTTTCTAATGTCAATGGATTTCTAATAATGTAAAGAGAATGAAATACTACATCACATGGAATACTTTTATTAACTCATCCTTTTTACACTACAATAGATAGGTATCTTGTTCGTTTATTTATTTAAAGGTCACTTCCATATCAAATAGAATGTGTATGGTTATTTACATCATTAATACCAAAATTTGATTCTCTAATGAAATTATTGGTTCCTATAATTGGTAATGTTAATAAGAACATAAGTTATTTGTCGTTTAATATTCTCTAAAAAAGTCCTTTACTCAAAAACCATGCTATGTGCTACTCCTTCACAAACCAACAACACAAAAATAAACTTCATGAACTTATTACCAAAAATCCCCCATAGAATCCACTTTGTGAACTAATTATTTTGTGATATGTATGATGAATGATATTATTAAACATGAATTAAACTTCCTTAATAATAACTCAGAACCATGGAATAATCATCTACTAGAAATAATATTCTCATGATCTAAAAATTAATCTATTGATATTTCTTTTGGTTTTTCACCAATCATTTGTGTAACAATTATTGGGATATTTATAGGTAAAAACTCCCCCAAAATACTTACATAATCTAGGATTACCATATAAACCTTCCTGAAATAATATTCACTTAACACCACTATGTGAACAATCCGATCATTCATGGTCTATATATAATCAACATTGATCAATTTTGAATGACATCACTTTTTACTATATTTTATTTAGACACACATTATGTGGTCTTCGTTACTACTTTTGTTATTTTTTTATGTTTCAAAATTCATTAAATGATATCTTTCATGGGTACATGTAAAGTATTCTTATGCAGTTCGAATGATGCTTCTACTATATCTTCAAAAATAAATCCAGAATACTCATGAATCTCTTATGACTACACATAACTCATTCATGAACCAACTGCCATAAACTAATATGTAACTAGGTAATATCTTCATAAAAAACTTTTGTTAGACTAATATATTGACTAAATACCACAATATTATACAAATTTATGCAACATTATTTTATTTACACCCAAAACATCAAGAAAATAGACTCCCATAATATATTATTCTTCTTACTAGAATTTCCTATAAGATTCATCCAATTCATCATTTTTTACAAATGATATAGATTTGAAAGACCCTCCCTTTAACTTAAGAACGTCTTATTTTATCAGATAATTGATTGAAAACTATCAAAATATCAATCTAATTTTTGAGTCACCTGGATTAAAGAAAAAATAAACACAATTTTAATGAAAAAAATAATAAATATAAATTTTAAATTACGAAAATATTGTATGTTAAAAATTTCCTATTTTTCACAATAATCCACAAGTGAAAAAATTTGGTGACATATTGATTACATAAAATAAATTACTTAAGCTACTTGAAAAAGTTTATAGTTTGACTAATATTTATATATAAGAATATATGTGATATTATAAAGTGGATACAATGTTCAAAATATAGAGCTAAATAAAAAAATAGTATTTATTAAACAAAACAATACATACATGAAATTAATGTTACTATTGAAGATTCTCCCATAGATATAGTTAATATAAAATAAAATTTATCTCGACTATAAAATAAAATTTACTAGTTAATGGATTTTTACATACTATTATAGTAGATATGGTTAATGTTAAATTGTCCACTAAGTATGGGTTCTCCAAAAAATCCAACACATGTGATTTATTCGGACCAATGTACAATACACACACACACACATATATATATAATGAAATGAGACATATGATACAAAGAGTAATATTTTAGGAAACAATATCTTTTCTCATACACAAATTAATCAACATATTGATTGAACCTATTATAAGTAATACTTTGAGTCATACATACTAGTAAATTAAATATTATAATAATTACCCAATATTTCATTAATATTATAATTTTAAAATATTTTTGTTGATTGATTTAAACATAATCACATTTATGGTTCCATGAGAAAATCTTTTATTATAATGAATATATTTATCTTATTTAAAATCTATAGATTGATATTTTATTTTCAAATATGTTACATGGTTTGTAAAAAAATGTCGATCAATATAATAGAAATTATAAAGAGTAAGATAAGAAATATATTGAAAAAATGACTATCCACTAAATTAAATTGAACTATTATAATATTTCAATGATTTTCATGTAGGTTGGTTTTATTACCCAATCAATGAGGATTACCATGAAGCGTTACCAAACTTTTTTTCAATTATATTACATAAGATCATTTTTATAGTTCTTTTAATCATCTCTAGATAGTAGTCTACACCAAGAGAATGAAATTTTAAATTTTGTTATTATATTTGATTCCTTTTGATAACTCAATATTTTTTTTATGTTCTGAAGAAAATATTTGATAAATATATATTGTTCATTTTATATTAGTGCATGCTACTTGTACTTATGGCTCTACTAAAACCTTGAAAATTTATTTATTTATAAACTACTGTGAGATTATCTATTGATCTTGTTAATTATGTGTCAGTTCCATTAACTTAGTTATGAAAATTTACTTTTGAAATAACATTGATATTAAAATACTCCCAACCCATATTGAGTGTTCATGGAGAAGAATATTAAATATTAATCATCCTCTGATTCACATTAAAAATCCATTGGTTTATGCTTTTAATTCATTATCTTACATTTTCAATGTACATAAATTCATAAAGAAAGAAGATAATTAAATAGTGTAAAATTATTTATATAGTGAATTAATTAACATAAAAATTTAAAATAGAGTCTCAAATCAACCTCTAATTTGTACATATACTATAATATTAGATGATAAAATCTATCAAATTACACCCTTGAGAGTTTTTTACTCACCATTTTAATAGGGTTAAATGTTTCTCTTCTTAGTACAATATGATTAATAAAAACATTTAATATAGAAGAGTAAATCACCTAAGAAATTGAAATAAAAAGTAAAATTATGAAATTAAATTCTTTATCTTCAATGGAAAGTAAATAACATGAAATATAAAAAAAATTCAAACTGAAATTTAGAATTTATGAATCTAAGTATTCTATCGATCGTCTATAATCAAACAATAATTGTATTTTATGATATGTTTATTCATATCTAACAAAAATTCTTATAAATTTTTATAATATCATCCTTCATCTTCTTCCACATCTAAGGGATCAAATTGGTTACTAATAATGACTGGTGAGATAGAATTATCAAGATTCTATAAAGGAATGTTTTCTAGAAACTACTAATGTTACCTTATGAAATGTCATTTTATAAAATATACTAAGGTAAATATCTAATTTCCCTGAAAGTACATCATTTATTCTATTTAAAAAATTCAATTACATTGATCCAACCATTTCCATTTTTATATGCCTCTAAAAATATTCAAAAATACCAGTATCCTTTTTCTCTAATAGATACTATAAAAACCCTAATAGTGAAATTAGGGAAATAAAGATCATGAACAACCTAACTTTAATGGTATACTTATGCAATTATACGAAAAAACTACCTTAGAGGAAGTGTCAAAAAAATTTCGATCCATGAGTCAACTATCAATGTTTAATCAATATATACAAGTTTAAACCCCAATATAATGTTGTTATGTGTGTGACATAAGAAACCATATAGAGAGGAATGATCTAATATATTTCTTTTAAGTGTGTTTAAGTTTCATGGATGTATAAAATGTAAAGATCCATGGGTATGAGATTCACAAATCTAGAGTTGGAAATATAGTGAGAGGAAAACAAAATCACCTTGTATATTCCATAACCTTACATGATAAATCATAGTCCACTGTAATGATGCTATCCTAATATCAAACAAATTATTTTAGACCTAAACTGATTAATTATATTTTTTTTTGTGTTTGGAACAAACAATGGTATGTAATAATCAATAAATTCTATTATTTTTATTTTACATGTAATTGAAGACCTCTAGTCACTCAAGAAATATTCATAACTTTCCTCCACTATATGGGAATTGAAGAAAATCTATGGTGAAAATGTATAGAACCTAGTAATGAGATGGAAAATGAATTGATATCAAATAAAAAAAGGTAAACCAACTACTACAAAAACACCAAAAAACTCTATAATTTTCGTGAAAAATAGTTATGAATGAAAATTACTATGATTCATTATCAATGGTTGGTGAAAATATATTTTTATTTTCCATAATTTTTCTATAATAACATCTATGGTGAAAATAAATACATCATGATAATGATACAAAATCCCTTTCCTTAGAGTGGACAATTATTTGAAATGGGCAGTTGTTTCCTTCAACATCCCTCCTTGTTTCCATGGGTGTTGATGTATTTGATAATTTGTTAAGTATAATGGTTCCATGATTATAGTGATATTTATTGGATTATATCCATTTTTATTCTAAAAATATTTTTTTTTTGATTTTGTGCTTCTAATTAATCCAAACATTTTAATTCTGATTTTCATTAAATCATGTTAAAAACAGTGTGCCTATATAGTCCCCTGAATTAATTCATTTATCCAAAAAATATATAAATACAATAATGATCAATGACCTTATGATGCATTCCATAGAGATCCAAATTTTTAAAATGAAAATACCCATATGTATTATATCTTATACTGATGTAACACTTATATATACTATGTAAATTTTAATTATCATTGGAAGATTAGTTGAAATCATCCATATAGTAAATGATGTTTCCTTTATTTATCTTAGTGAAACATGTCACTTCACCTTAATTAAAATAGGCAAGGACTATTAAATATTATTGCATTAGGTATAATTAATCATCCCTTATTAAAAAATAAATACTGTTACATATTATAATGGATATCATGGTTTCCATTACACATCACTATAGGTAATATTATGTATCACCATTTTGTCTCTATCTAGGTACTTTTACATGTAATTCACCTACTGAAATTACTCTAATATTGGTCTTACTTAAATTTGAGAAATCAAGGCTAGTACACATATCCAATGTATCCATCTAGTGACACTTACACATCATTTCTAGGATTCTTATGTATTGTCTAAACCATTTGCAAGTGTATCAACATAAAAATGTTTTCCTCTCAGTCAACTCATAGTAACTCATACACATCATGTTGAATATTATTTTGTATGGTATATCCTATAAATATGTGTCTTGTTACATTCTTAAACTTTTTAACCAACAATTTTCATAAATTAGAGCCTTCAAACTTATTCATCATCCAAGACATTAATATTCTATACTTTTCAATGCTTCCATAAATTAATTGGAAATCTTGAAAAAATTAAAATTACTGTAGGATTTCATCAATAATAGAAAATATCAATTAAATATCCTTAATTAAAATATTTTTCATATTAAAGATATTATATACTCAAATTATTTAAATTCTATTAATTTATCTTATTGTGAGAAAATTATGGGAATGAAATCATTGAATTGTGATGTTAAAAAAAATTAGAATATTTTTTTCAACTCCCCCACTCTTAAAAAATTTATTTTTTAAATGTTGAGTGTAAAAAAATATTACCCAAGAAAAAATCAAAACACAATCTATTGTGTGGTTCTATTATTGTAACCATGTCACTCAAAATCCCTATTCCTATGAACTTTTCTTAATCCAATTTATCAAGAATGTATATTAAATTCATTTAAAAAATTTCCATCATCACATTCAAATTTATACCTACCCTCCATGATGCATGCCTCTGATCACATACAGTATTAATTCATGATTTTTTTATCATTTGATACACATATATGGGTCTCAGTAGGCATGCTAAGTTTCTAAATCTCTTCCCAGTTAGTCCGTACTTTTTTTATGAGGATCAAATTTATAGTTTTTTATATAAATAAGTGTCTGGATGTAATGATGTTACAAATATTAATGAAAAAATAGGTAGGATTGGCTCTAATTGAAGGAAAATGAAATATTACTCACCTATACTCAAGAATGGTATCCTAACACACTCCACTTTAATAAAAATTTATAATATTATTAATTTTTAATTCTGAGTTAATTTTATGGACATAAATTATTTAATAGAATTTTTTTAATATCTAATAACTTTAGTAACATTATTTATTATTTTTAATTATTGTTTTTTCAATTATAATTTTTTTTAATTTTATAGGAGGTGATAAATATTTGAACATATAGTAGTTGTGAGTACAATCTTATCAATAATTGAAAAAACAATTAATATATATCTTACAACATTTGACATTTCTTCATATATCCACTTTTAAAAATGATACAACCTAATGACAAAAAACATATATAGTACATCATTTTACATTATCAATAATTACGACTCACAAAAAAACATATCTCAAAACCTATCGGTATATTATCATTAGAGAGTAGAATATTTTTTCAATATATCCCAAAAATATTATATATACATGATAACATTAAGGATATATTATAAATACTACTCTTTTCTATGATTTTAGTAAATTTAAACATAACAAAGGGTGAGTATAAATACAAAGGAATTGGTTAACATAATTGATATCAATTGAAGAACACAAGGGATCGTAAGATGAGCATGTGGGTATTAAAAAAAATACTCAATTAACTTGTACAAAATATGAGAATATCATTCCCAATAAAACATGGATCCTAAATCACAAGTCTTAAAAAGGTATATTTGTATAATATATGTCAGGAATTATTGTATTTTAGAAACATGAGTTAAAAATAATGATCCATGATAAAATATCATAGACACATTTTATAATAATGAAATTAGGGAAAAAGATAAGAATACAGATTCATAACATGTGTCTGGGTTATCCACTATGACCATTATAACACATTGGATATGGAATCCATACATGTATCCTCTAGCATTGTTGATTAGGAATCACTACTTGTATCCCATAATGGATTGAATATAACTAATCATGAAATATTATAATATTATGTGATATAAACATTACGCAATGTATTAGAGGGATATATCTCCACCACACATCATATATTGATAAACCATATATATATATATATATATAGTACATGAAGATGATAACATTTATTATCCAATCATATACAAATTAATCCATGAACACAAAATTGGTTTCATGAATAATTATATAAAAAACAATCATAAGATATCAGGAGAAATAAAATGTATGGTATCATTTGGGAATATACCTACTAAATCTTAAGAAATGTTAATGGATTTTGGAAAAGATGAATAAAAAATTATGAGAACATTAAAAAAATACTCATAAAATTAAAAAGAGACACACTCTTTTTTTCCATAGCATCTATTTCAATGTAAATATTTTTTAAAACAATTACCATATAAATTATTTTTTAAAATCACAAAAAATAGAATATATTATTCTTTGAAAAAATTAATGAGGTGGTGGGAAATCATGATGATGTATGAAACATGAAAAAATGTTGCCTTTCACCCCTTTTTAAGGGAATTCAATATCAATATTGAAATAAGTCATATAGAAAAATTGAAAAAATAAGAACTATTTTAATGTTTTACAAAAAAAATAAAAATATAATTACCTTCATAAATCATTAAATTATATCGAATTAAACCCATAAAATTTAAATAATATTGAAAATAAAAAATAATGATTCATAACCCAAAAATGAGATAAGGTTGGATCCACTTATAAGAAATATTTTGGTTGAGATGTAAAACAATGGGAGGATAAATGATAATAAGGTATGTGAAGCCTAAAAATAATCTTTTTAGAATTATAATATATGTATCTTTAAAGAAAAATAACTAACAATTACCATAATTTGGAATTTCATATAAGGATAATCTTAATTTCAATGTGAGATTCTAAAATAAATGGTTCTCTTATACTTCCACTTAATCGGACATGTTATAAATTCTTATTAATAAATTTATCATTGTTATTTATTTTTATAAGAACCTTAATAATATTTTTTTACTGAACACAACTCATTATAATTTTTCCCATATTTTAATTTCTCATTATTAAAATTAATATATATTTGATAATTCTTCCAATTTTCACACAATATTTGGATTAGATATTCCAATCCTTTCTCCCATATCAAGGTATTATAAGATCTATAATATTTATGATGATGTAATACTTTTATTTTCTCAATTTTATAAGTCCCATCATTATTTCATGGAGCTCATAGTGAACACTTTAGAAAAAAAATTTAGTGAATATTGAATTAATTACATAATTAAATTAATTTGTGACTATACATTGGAATATTAAAAAAAATTACAAAACCATATAAAATTAGTATTCATTAAATTATATTACCTGTTTTAACATTCCTTTACAACAATGTGGTAAATATTATGACACCGTTTTAATTGGTTGAAGAACTGACCAAGAAAAGAATTAATTTTAATGACCAAATGACCATGAACATGTTGTTATATGATAATAATATCACTTTTTTGTAATAATAATTATTAAAAAAACTTTATATTGAAGTGTGAAATCATATATTATAATAGTTGGACTAATAATATAAAGAATAATGATTATGGATTGGATAAGACTTACATTAAATAATTGAATCCCCTCTTGGAGATCCTCTTTAAAACGATGGAATGCAAATTTATTCTTATGATAATAGATTAGAAAATGTGATATAAGCATTAAAGGGATTGTATTTTTATGTATTATTGGGAAAAAT
Organism: Viscum album; assembly: GCA_963277665.1. Lineage (NCBI taxonomy): Eukaryota > Viridiplantae > Streptophyta > Magnoliopsida > Santalales > Viscaceae > Viscum > Viscum album. The sequence goes on from OY728133.1 coordinate 1,681,994,767, forward strand.
TAAGGAATGATGTGAGATTATGTTGAGATAGGAGGATTCATTTTATAGAAGGAAATGTGTGGAATTTTAGTAAATATACATTCCATAACATTAAAGTATTTTTAATTTGAATGAAATTTGACCAAAAGTGTATAAAAATAGAAAAAGGATAAGTATAGGTCTATAACTCCATCATCCTCAAATATAGAGATTAGTTTTGTTTGTGAATCTTTATGAAATTTCTCTTTAATTAAACACTTTTACCACATTTTATCCTATACTGTGTTTATTAAATTTTATCTTGGTAACATATTATTATGATTAAATAATGAAATTGACCATATTACCTAATTATTAAATGATGATTCCTAATATATAAATTATTTCATTGGATTCAATTTATATAGGTGATAACATTAACATCATTTTAAGTACACATAAAAACAATTTTAATAAAAATGTATTTCAAAGAATAAAAGTGAATTTATTATTATTTCCTTCTTTATATTAATCATTAGTTTTTTAGTAATTTGTTTATATATAATTATTAATAAAAAATTTCATTATAATCATTAATTAATATAGATCATTTTAATCTATTAAAATAAAAAAATATAAAACATAAAGAAAAACAATCCATTGAAAAAGAAGTCTTTTTAATATTAAGTTATTTCTACATTATTACTAAGTATCTAACATTCAATGCATGAATGTTTATTAATTTTTTACATATATATAATATATATTATATTAAAATTCATACTTCAAATATGGGAGCATTAAATTTCAATTAAAAATAACAGTATATAATAAAAACAATGTTCCATTTTTTTGTTTAACCATGAATAATTAAATTATAATTATTTATTATTACTTTATATTTTATTTGATGTTTTTAATTTATTTTAATATTCATTTATTTAATTTTAGGAATAATTTTTATTTATATAATTCTCCAAAATTATTAAATTTATTAAAAATACACAATTTATAAAATAATTTTCTTTAGAATCAAAAATAATTTTCCTATCTAACTTGTTAATTACACATCTATTAAGAAATTAATTAATTTTTATTGTTGTTATAAATTATTCTATATTGTAATTTATTAAATTTTTAATAATAAATTATTTTAAGTTTTGTTTGGTGTTTTCTTTTTTAGTAGCAATCATACACACAAGATATATTTAAAAGTGAATAAATTATGAGTTGTTACATTCTTCCCACAATGAATGTTGTCTTTACACAAATATTACATAATTTTATTAAAAAATGAATTAAATTATACCTCATTACATATTGAAGTTCCAGTGTTTCTTCCTCAATTATAAGATTCCTCAATGTAAATATTACAGATTGAGTGGCCTAGTTTCATAGTACTTTGTATCTATATTCTAACATTTCATTGAATTGTTCCTCATATAAGAGATCATGATCTAACTATAAAATCCTTATGTTTAGTAAATGAGATCATTTCGGTATTTATTTAATCAAAAGTGATACATAAACATAATAATGTATTTTTGAAAGTTTGGGTTATATCCCAAGTAGTAAGTTATAATCCCCATATAATCATGAATCTTGAAGGGACCAATGTATATAGGGATATAATTTCCCTCATCTCAAAATCTAATAACCCTCTTCCTTATTGATTGTAAACGAAATACATTTTATTCAATTTAAATATCTAAATATCTCCAATGATTATCAGTGTATCTCTTTTGTAGGATTTTCACAACATTAATACGACAGTGAATGGTTTGAACTTTCTACACCATTTCTTGAACAAGATGAAGTCCTAAAAATTTCCAATCTATGAAATCATCCCAACATGTCATTATTCATATCACAACCCAATTGTGTGGGGCCCATGCCATGACTCACCAAGGCCACCTCAAATAGCCTTGGGGCTGGTGACTAGCACCATGTAGGCATATCACTAAAATGGGAGGCATGGTTTATGTACCTGTATCTACACACGAATCACCAATCCCAAAATGTTGAAATGTAAAAACAACTATGAAAAAAATTCATGAATACCACTATCCCAAAAAATAGAGTAAAATAGGAATGGAAAGGGTAGTAAATTAAAATTAGAAAAAATACAAGCCCACCAAAAGATAGAGTCTGCCAACTACAATGTCTATTATGTAAACAAACATGTACCAGGACTACTACTTGAAGAATTATAAACACATAGGACTATCTAAACTCAAAATGCTTGACTGGTTCAGGTCCACCCTGGACACCATCATATGGTTTCTCGTCTTCACAAGAAATGACATGTGCAGGAAAAGCCCTTATTGGGGTAAGTATAAAAATTCTCAATAGGAAACCTGGAAACCAGAAAGCAATAAACAAATAAAAGGTACAATAATTTCTATAGAGAATATGTCTATAGCACATATAAAAAAATTCAATATCAACTCAACAAAGAAAACAAATCATGATATATGTCACAACCATCACATACCCACACTAGGGGTCCAGACTTAAGATTCCATGAAGCACTCATTTGGGAGAAAACACTACTAAGTCTAATAACACTGATGCTATCTTTCTGATAAGTATTATTCATCAAGAATAATCCTGTAAGGGTTACACGAATATATCTAAACAGAGATATAATACGCAAATGATAATCACTACAAGGGAAATGGAGTGATTCCATGAAATACAGAAGGATTCACCTATTAAGTAGTGTATTTTAAACCACATATTGTTAATAACATCAATAACAGGAACTCTACATTGGGAATGAATAATGAATAAAGGATCCTACTTTGGGCCTCTTGGAGGGGATTCCAACAAATCTATCTAGATTATAATGCTAAAGGGATCATAATCACTTGAGTAGGAAACAATAGTAACTATAAATTAGGGTAAGGAAATTGTAACAAACCCATAGAATAACATGTATATGATACAATGGAGAAGTGGCTCTATATTGTAGAATAGTGTACACGATGTGTAGTAGGGTCCCACATTGTGTCCCTTGATCCCTGGTACTGCCCATGTACAATATCACATGTCTAAAAACATGTCATGTAAAAAAGAGTACATGGAATGTACGAAGACTTACATTCCATTCCATTCAATTGAGGGTCTAACCTTGTACCGTGGTCATGTGCATGTGAAAGATGTCAACCCGTGTCCACCTACCCATTTACTAGTACATGGGGAAACCCATGTATCCTATATAGGTTCGTCTATTTGGTGGAGTACACAACGCATAGGAAACCTATGTACTCCATTCATAATTGTGTAATCCTTGAGTACACACTAATTAATTCATCATAAAACACAATCCGTGTATCCCATACTACACACCATGTGTTCAAGAATTTCTAGATCTGACTGTTCTTCCTCCGAGAACCTATGTCATTTCTTTAAATCCCAATTGTACATTTCTTTCATATATAAACTCAAAATTAAATATTTTTTAATCAACCTAACAATGATTCAGGGTGTTTCTAGACATCAATCATCATAAAAAACATCTATAATATCCCATTATGAAAACCATAAAATAGTGGTATATTTTAAATAACTTCGATTTGTCTGTCTCCATCGCTGTCGCACCTCCCCTTGGTCATCTAGGCATATGATCATCAATTTTGGATATTTTCAAAATGAAATAGAGGCCAAAGATCATTCATTTAGACCTAGAGAAGAAAAATAAACATGTATGAAAGAGGTGGGATAATTCACATGAAACAATCCCATAGAACTAACCTCGACTATTGTTCGTCTGGTCTCATTCTATTCCCATAGGAATGAAAAATAGAAACTAAACAATATAATAATATTCATCCGCAATTCCTAAAATCAAACTAATCCTATATGAACTATTGAACTATGAGTCAACCTATTTGTGAATTAGTCCTAATTTGTCATTGATTTTAAGAACGAAGAAAGAATGAATTGAAATCATAAAAACCAACTTGAAAGAAAAGATCAATCGATGTCGAGGATCTATTTTCATTAAAGATCTATCCAAAATGTCCTCGATCCACCATCCATTCAATGTCCATCGAGATATTTCTCCAAGGTTCTTCCCTAATTGATCAAGGAATTTTCAAGGGTTATCAATTATAACCTTGAGAACCTTCAAAGTTGATTATTTAAAAATATAAAATCTATTGCTGCATCACTGAGTAATGTTAAAATAAATTAAATATTAAATTTATTTTATTCATTAAAAGGTCCAAAACTAACTATAAAAAATGACATGTGCTTACTGATGTTAGGCCCTTCCTAGGGTAATGTTTCTTCTTTGAATGTTACAATGCCATCAAATTTCTGATTCAATCACCTATTTAGATGTTATTCCATTTTTTCTAGAAAACTGAATGTACATGGTATTTAATATTTTATTTTTTTTTGATGTAATTTTTCAGGGCACACTGAACCCCATAATCAAATATCGTCTTAGTGCCTGGTCACAAATTAATTCTATATAATATTTTAAAATAATACACATTGAAATCTGGAATATTATTATCTCCCCGCATTGTAGATTTACATTCTAGAAAAGAAAAAAATGAAGGCAACACCAATAGATGTGGGTACTGTGCACGAATCTAAGCCTCACGCTCCCATTTTTTTGTCCTAGAGATTCCCATGTTTACACCAAACAGATAACTAGGGAAATTTTCACCCACCAGGGATCCTCCCATGTAGATCGTTGATCTCCACTGGGTACTCAACAATGGTCACTCCATCATCATTATCTAAAATTCCCTAGTCGATGACATGTGATTGTTCATGAACATACATCCTCAGTTGCGACACATGGAAGAAATTTTTTACTTCGTCCAACTACTAGTGTAGAGCCAAATGTTATGACACCTTTCCAACACTATACTATATCATAAAAGGGCTAATAAACCATAGAGATAATTTGTCACTATCGGAAAATCTTCCCTGTAATCATTGAGGTGAGACCCAAAGGAACACCTAGTATACTTCATAAAACTCCAAATATCGTTACTGCCTGTCAGAATAATATTTCTGATGAATCTGTGTAGTCTTCATCCACTCATGGATGATCTAATCCTTCTCGGTAGTAGCTCTCACCAACTCTCGGCCCATGAGTGATGACTCTCCCGTGTCAGTCCAAAATACTGGTGATCGACAGTGTATCTAGTACAAGGCCTCTAATGGTACCATACTAATGGTTGAACAATGACTGTTGTTGAATGAAAACTACACCAGAGGTAGGTGACCCCCCTAACTATGGCCAATGGCCCAACATGCAAGATCCTAGCATATCCTGCAGAACATGAAAGGACCACTCTATTTTGTACTCTGTCTATGAGTGAAATGTTTTTCTCAATGATAACTATGTCCCAATTTACTCATTCAATCCCTTCCATACACGAGATGTGAAATGAACATCACAGTCAGAAACTATCACCGATGGGACTCCATGGAGTCTAAATATCTCCTTCAGATAGAGGCATCCCAAACTATCTATGGAACACTGCTCTTGGATAGCTAGGAAGTCGGCTGGCATGGTGATTTGGTCAAAGATCACTCATATGTCATCATGTCCCCTAGATGTATGTGGTAACCCTATCATAACTGTCATCTATATTTCATTACTCTTCCATTCAAAAACCTCAAGGGGTTGGGATTAACATATTGGAACATGGTGTACAACATTTACATGTTGGCCCATAATGCATCAACAAATAAACTCTACCACTTCCTTCTTCATCCTTGTTTACAAGAAGCGATGTTAGAGGTACTGGTACATCTTTACCACACCAGGGTTTACCAAAAAATGAGATATAAATATCTCACTCAGAGCATCATCCCTTAACCACACTAGTACTACCTTGCATCATCTGAAAAAAACAATATTCTCCCCACCTTTTTAATATTCATCATTAACACGTGCAACAGTCATATGAGAAAATAGGGTATTTCATTAGGTATCCACAAGTATTCATAGACCACTCCTGTGAGCCATAACTCTCTCAATCAAAATTCACACAATGTCTAGTGGGGGATGTGAGAGTTCTATTTTGACAGAAATGCGACTCACAATAGAATGATTCAATATAGAGGTCCTCATATCAGAACACAAGAGGCATCCAATGTAGTTTCCTATATATGGATAGAGTATCATGTTTTGAAAGGGCAGTGGTAGACCAGGAAGTTGAATCCAAATTTCCACTATGGATGGATCCCAGTTCATGTGTACGTTGAACGTCTAACGACGAAATTGAAAATAGAATCCATGATTAGATCTTCTATATCTATACCAAGCCAACACGATATCTTCCACACTCGTTAAATGAATAAGGATTTTTCATTACTTAAGGATCACTAAAATCACACATTGATTAACCCCCACTATTCATCACATACCTATCAAACATATTAATAGTAGGTCGGTACTGAATGAACATGGTCACCAGAGATGAAGAGAGAAGTGAATTAACTTTGGCAATTTCTGAAAATGAAATTGAACACACTGGTTGGCTATGAAGTACCCTAGGGACCTTAAGAGAGATGTTAAATCTAGGAGAGATAGGGAGGCACTCTACTATAAAAAATGGAATGAAGACCCTACCCCACCACAGAAGCCCTGATGAAGAGCACTGTGTGACAATGGTTGAGGCCCCTTCCACGATGGAGGAGGGTTGACTGCATTTTCCATCCTTACCAAGGAATCACCCATCCACCAAATAGGATAATTGAGGCAACTAATTATTTATTTTTTACCATAAAACTATGCTTAGGTTCCACATTTCAAAATTTACATAGCCAATATTTTTCATGTTTTCACATCAACTCAATTTCATTATTCACGATCTATTCTAATAATTTCATTATAAATGTCCATGTATAATTTAAATCCCTTATTTCATGGAAAACACTATGATACGCCCTCTGTTTATAAATAATGACATGATTATGAAACCCATTTCATTCCCTAGGTAAATAATAATGATTATTCTCTATCATTGATTTCATCATGTGGAACAAATATGAATGTATATTTTTTGATGGGTGTTCCAAGATAGTGCTCAAATTAATTTGGTAATGTTTTAGTCTCATGAGAAAATATTTATGGGATCAGGGAGTAATCCTTATACATTATAACATTGTTTCCATCATGTGATATAGTCTTGGTAGTTATCCTTCACACATATATATGTCATGATATTGGTTGCTATCACATTACAATGTATCCATTATAATAATATTACGTGTTAATTATATTATTCTTTTATATGTTTATTCATTATCCATTCATTTTAGGTTTTCATGTTATGAATTCTATCTCATGTTCTAGGATTCAATCCCAAGTTTATTCACCAAGGTGGACAATGTCCAAAAATGGATTATGTTTACTCCCTAATCCCATAAATAATTTCACATGGGACTAAAACATCACCAAATTAATTTGAGCACTATCTAGGAACACCCATCACAAAATTTACATTCATGTGTTTTCCACATAAAGAAGTCAAACATATGGAATAATCATTATTATTAACTAGGGAAGGAAATGGGTTTCTTAATCATGTCATTTCTTAAAACCCAATGGTGTATCACTGTGTTATTCATGAACTAAAGGATTTAAATTATTCGTGGACATTTATAAAAGAAATATAACTATAGATACTAAATAATGAAGTCGAACTAAAGTAAAGACATTAAAAAAAGAGGCTAGTAAAATTTATAAATGATCTACTTAAGAATAGTTTTAGGGAAATGAATAAATAATCGAGTGCCTCAATTCTCTATTTTGGTAAATAGGTGATTCCCTAGGACAATAGCGGATATGGTGACCCCTCCTCCAATAGGGAGGGGCCTCAACCTTATTATCTCATTTCTCTTCATCAGGGTTTCTAGGGTGTGGGTATGAACTTCATTCGACTTTCATCAGTCGAGAGACTCTCGTTCTATCCGATCATCAACGTCTCTCCGAAGGTCCCTAGAGTCCTTCATGGCCAACTAGTTATTCCAATTTCACTGTGGTAATTCTCTAAATATTCTTCAATTCTCTATTTATCATTGTTGGGAATTATAATTTAGTTCCATCCTTCTATTGACATGCTTGATAGATATGTTAATGACTAATGTGGGTTATGTCAGACTGCTATTGTCAGTCTCTTTAGGATGCCACATATCCCTATTCGTTTCATGGGTCTTGAAGATCTATCACTAGCTTGGTCAAGATCTAGAATATTTGTTCATGGATACTATTTTCATCAAATTTGCTCGCATTTTGACATTGACATGGATCGAGATCCATCTGCTACATTAATTTGGCTTCAAATTCCTAGTCTACCACAGCCTCTCAGGAACCAGACACTCTTTCTGTTTATAGGAATCTCCATTGGATGCTTCTTGTGCACTGAATTGTAGGGAATCTAGATTAAATCATTGTATTTAGGCTTGCTTTGGGGTCAAATTGAAACTCTCAGGGCCCCCACAAAGCATTGTGTGAATAATGATTAAAGGACCTATGGATTTGTATGCGAATGATTTAGGTGTTGACAACTCTGGCTAAGCTACAAATTTTGATGGGGAGATAAAGGTGTATATAGAAGTCCTAGGATGCTTGGAATCCCCATATCACAGCCATTCCCAATTGTGGTGACCCTATTTATTTAGGTTTGTGGGCCCCTAAATATTTGGTTGAGGACCAGTACATATAGGTCCTTGGGAAGGATTAGGGGATAATCGATCTTTTGACTTATATTCACTGCGAGGACAGATGATCGAGTGAAAATTTGAAGGTGGATGATGTGTTTAATCAAATTAAAGTGGAATTGCGTATACTTACTCACATGTAGGTTATATGTGCTAATTAGGAGTAGATCCATTGATATCCTGTTTAGACTGGTATTAACCAGATAGTCTCATTCAGTTCTCCTCCAATTAAGAAGGAAAATCCCTTAATCACTCAAGGGTTCTGTGAAAATTGAGTGGAGGTCAGACCAACTACAAATATATTATAGGAGGAGTCCTTGTGGGATGCTATAAAATTACAACATGTAAAAAGGATGCTGGATGGTGTGAGTGTATTGGGGCCCTTGGAGCTGAACACTATCTTTACAAATTTTTTATCCCATATGATTGTTGTGAGTTTATGAAATATGACTAAATTTTAGGCTAATTTAGGAATGGAGAATCCTTCTTTAAGGTTGATCCCCCTCATTAAAGGTGTAATGGTTGATCTGGACAAAAGTTTTGAAGGTCTGGATGTTCAAGAACCAACAATGGATGAAAAGAAGGGTGAATTACGTAATGAAAATAATGGCTATTTCTCAGTGGATTGTTTAGAATGAATTCAAGGGAATGGTCTTCACATCCATATAAGGAAGAAAGTGTAAAAAAGAAATTAATAATCATTGAAATATATTTTTGTAAACGGAAAAATCAAAATCGGTGCATAGATTATTCACACATGCCTAAAATGATGGAAAATAGTTTTTCAAAGAGGGGTGGAAACAATGAAATTAAAGCATTAACGAATGGGGAAATTGAATCACAATGTGATAAAACAGTAATAGTGAAAGAAGAGGAAGGGGCTGTTTTAAGTTAATCCTCCATTCCAAGGAAGAAAATCATGAAAAAACAATCCATTAAAATGAATCAAAATTGAATATCCAATGAATATATGAAAGAAGGTTGCATGTTGACACTAATAAGGAGAGAGAGGCATGGTTAAACAAAAAAGACTGAATCCTATATCAAGCCTTCAAACAATGACAAATCAAATAGGAGGAACTCATACATGCAATATATAGAATGACTACCCACCTTAATGATCTTATCAGTGAGGATCTAGACACCCTAGTTAGTAATCTGTACTAGGAATTATATAGAGTGTCTGATTCAAATAATCTTAGTCTTCTGTTTAATCAATTTGTGTGTTCTTTTAGCACATAGTGGTATCTAGGATTTTTGAACCATAGTTTCCCACTTTTCCTCAATGCGGATTAATAAAAATTTATATTTTGTGTTGAAGGGTAAAGAATAGGCATTCATCAAAGATGTTAAAGGATTAACTCTTTCCATAAAACTAATTATGAACAAAAATTTCATTTTATGATATATTGAGATATATTTATAATACAATTTGGTGTCTGAAAATATTTATATACTGTACTTGAAATTTTATAAGATATTGTGAATTCCCCTTTAATTGGGTTTTCTAATATAGTGAAATTGAAAAAGGAACCTATTAAAAAAATTATTTCTCCAAAAAGTAAAGATGAATTGGGATACACAAATAGGTGTGGTATATATACACACATAATATTGAAAAATTATATAATATTAATGAAGATATAAAATTAGGTAATGAGGGATAAATAATAACCCAAATTAATTATAGAGTTCAGATATAACCATTACCATCTATCTGAATGGGTTCTGTGCTTACCCTTAATGTATGAGATAATAAAATTAGACTAATTATTTAATAATCATTTATTTTATATGTTATAATTTTATTTTATACATTTGTGGAACTTTCAATATGTTATATGGTTTATATTTTCCTTCTACGAGTGCTCATTTTAGGGTTTCATGGATAGTTCCTTATATATAATTTTGGATGTTCGTGTTGAAAGGAAAAAAAATAATACCTTATGTGAATTTAAATGGTATTAATAAATTTCTAGAAGTTTAAATGGTCCCATAAATCATTTTGTTTCAACTAGAGTATGATTCATTTGATATAATGTCAATTAATAATGTTTAGTTTATTTTGGAATTTTTTTGGCCATCAGATATTAGATTAATTTTATTTAATATTATGTGTATTTGATAGTTATAGAATATTAAACAAGTGATAAAATACATAGTTAAATCTTATTTAACAATAATAATATTTTTATTACCAACATTGATGGAGGTAAATGATAATGAAAACTCATTATCAATAAAGATAGTTAACCGTCAAAATTTGTAGATTGGTTTCCTTTATTTGAATAGTTAGAGAAGATAATTAGGGATGGATGAAAAACATTCCACTAGAAATATAACATTAACATATATAAATTATAATAGAGTTATTACAATTTTGGGGATGAAATAGGTGAAAAGAAGGCAAAAGAATAAAATAAATTAAAAGGGATATCTTGGGAATGTTACCTCTTCAATATCTCCTCCTTGAGGGATCCCTTGATTAAAATGGAATTGGTATTTTGGTGAGACCATAAGCACATGGATGTGTGGAGAGTGGGGAGTATATATTTTTTAATTATTTTTAAATATTCATCTATTGGTAGGTGTGAGTAGAAGGGGTGGTTATGGGTGATACTTATAAGGTATGAGTGGGGTGTTTTTAGAATTTCACAAATTATGAAATTTTAATATCACTATTATAGTGCCAAATAATTACAAATGGCCTATAAATTCATTGGGGATTAAATTTTCAACCAAATATTATCTCTTTTGTGTTTATATAATATTTATACAATTCAATTAAAATATATTAAAATATTATATTCATGATATATCATTATTTTCAAATTTGGTACTTTGAGTATGAAATCATAAAAAATGAGTCAAATTTATGAAAAACTATTTTATTATATCCTAAAAATTACATTATAATCTATAGATTTCATTTATGACCTTAAATATATAAAATTGTATATATTTTAATTATTTTAATATCATTTATTTGATGTTTCCATTTATTTAGTTATTATATCATCATTATTATGTATGCATTTATGACAAATATTTATTAACTAAAACTTAATAATAATTATACCTGATGTATTTAATTCATTTATATTTAAAAATAATATTCAATGTAAAATATATCTTCTGTATTATGACATATTATAATTTTTATACTTAATAAAAACAATAGTGAGACATATTTGAATTTTCATTAAATAAAATACTATAATGGTCCTAATGTTCTCTAAATGGATCCAAAAGGCCATAAATTAGTCCTACGGACTATTACGATAGAGTAATAATCAGCCAATAATATTTATTCACGTTTTTGGGAGATTAAGAGGATATTATAATTTAAATTTTAGAGTTGTTAATATTATTTTAATTATTTTCATAGAGCTTACACAAGAACTATGTAAGTGTTTCATATGCATTTCAAGTACATATATTATATATAGAAATTTAAAATAAATTAACATCATAAAAAATAAATTAGTGTCTTTATAATCATTTATAATTAATCATTATGTATTGTTTCTGATGCTTTCATTGGGGTGCCTGCGCCTATCTCATTTGAGGACGAGAGGTGATGTTTTTGTTGCCCCGCATTACCACTTTCCAAAGGCAAGCGATCTCTATTCCTTATTTAGGTACATTTTCTTCTTGATCAAAACAATGTGATGTGATGTTGGTTCTTCCTTCCATGGATTCCTTCTCTGAACACATCACCTAGTCCAGGTCTCATTTATTGATTAAGTTGTGGTTTGTGAATCTGGTTCTCGGTGCCATATCTTTGTGGACACTAGTTAATTACACTACGTTCTTCAAGACATTCCTTGTGGTCTTGACATGGTTTCAATCTTCATTCAGAGCAAACATTAACATCAGTCATCTCGAGGAATATCTGGATGCGTGGGAAATATGGATCCTATATTCTTCCTCATAAGAGGGAATCTCAAGGGTGAAGATCCTAAGGCATCCCACATAGAATGTAGGGAATCATATTCCATAGAAATGTAATAGAGGTTTTCCACAGCTTCCCATATTTAACATAGGTTATGCCGCAAGTTTAACGTCTAGTAGGGATGGTTATGCCAAAGGTGTGTCATCTGAGGTTTTCCTCATGCATCTCATGTTTAACACAAGGTAATACATGAGTTTAATGTATTATGGTGATAGAATGATGATTATCAGAACATTCCATAAAGAAAGATCATAGGTGGTTTGTCCTGTAGATGGGAGATGTGACACCGTGAAAGCTGATTTGGAAATCACTAAGGGCGGATCAGGGAGTGTGCACCCCCGAATGGGGGAACACCAATGGTTTACCGTTGGCTAGGATTGAACCTCATGGAGGTTTCTTATATACCCTGTGTAGACAACAGGGATCAAAACCCATATAGTTCTAAGGGGTGATGAATCATGGTGTACATAGAGGAAAAAACCGGAATACATGTTGGGGATTACGCATAGATAGCAGCCCTGATACTGATAGAAGTAGGGAAGAAATGGATGACATGATCCCACATGGATGTGGCTTCCTGGGTAAGAATCGGGGTGGATGATGGAGAGTTGAATTAAGTAAAGGGAAAATGCGATGGAACTGACGTGGGGTCTACAATGATGCTGGGATTGATCCTTGAAGAGGCATCCAACGTATCCTTATGGCAGGAAATCAAAGTCCATGTAGTTTGGTGGGATGATGGGATACCTGAGGAGGTGACCCATCAAAATGGATGCATATATGGGAGCCAGAGGAAGTAGAACCTCTAGGTTGGGGCATGATCATCCCGAAACACATCGGATCGAGGGATAGATTAGGACGAGACATGGGTGATGAGCTTGAATCTCATGGAGGCTTCCTACGTATCCAAGTGGCAGGGAATCGAAGTCTATGTAGTTCATCTGAAGATGACTTACCATTGATAGGGGACTTCAATAGCTTACCACTGCATGAGGTTGACAATGGCTTACCGCTGAATGGGTAAACAATGGCTTACAACTGATTGAGGTCCATATTTTAACGTCATGAAGGACGAGGGTGAACTAGTGTGAAAGAGGAACTGAGGCCCAGATAGATGGTAAGCATGACCCTCATAGAGGCTTCCTATGTACCTCGCCTTGATAAGGATCATAGAACATGTAGTTCAAAATGGGGGTGTTGGGATTAGACTCTAGGTGGCCTGATGTGTTGGTGAACAGACATAATGATGGTCAGAATAGCTGAGGTGATGGGATTGAACCTCATGGAGGCTTTCTACATACCTTGACTTGGTTAGGATCAGAGTCCACATAGTTCAGGATAGGACAGTGAACTGATGTGAAGGAGGACCTGGGGTCCAACGGGTGGTGGGAATAAACCTCGTGGAGGATTCCTACGTACCATTCCTTAGAAAGGATCAAAGACCTCATAGTACAGGATGGGTGTGGGGCTTACACTCTAGGCAGACCAAGGTGTTGGTGAACTGACATGAATATGGTCAGAACGACCGGGGTGGTGGTCTTGAACCTCGTGGAGGCTTCTTGTGTACCTTTTCTTGGCAACGATCAAAAACCACGTAGTTCACGTTGGGTTGGTGAACCAACATGAGTATGGACCTGGGATCCAATTGGTGGTGGGATGGAACCTCATGGATGCTTCCTACATACCCTGGCTTGGCAATGATCAAAGACCATGTAGTTATGTCCGGAAAAATTGGATTGAATGTCAGGAAGGCTTCCTATTTACCTTGTCTTGGCAAGGATCAAAGACCATGAAGTTCAGGTGGGTGGGAGGCTTACACTCTAGGCTACCAAGGGTGTTATGGTCGATGCTTACTCAAAGCCCACACAAGTCCTTCTCGGTGTGAGAAATAAGAGGTAGAGATTCCCTAATGATCAAGTTGAAAAAGGTTCATTTGTCGGAAGTATAATGGGGCGTACATGTGGTTAGCATCCCATGTGGGAAATAAGGGGCTTAAATGTGATAGGCCACCCAGGTGCTGCTATGGAGTGGCAATGGTGAATGGAGCTTACGTAAGGGAGCTGCCTGTGTTCCACCATGATGCAGCAATGTTGAATGGGGATTACACAAGGAAGATGCCAGTGTGCTGCTATGGAGAAGTAATGGTGAATGGGGCTTATGCAAGGAGGCTGCCCCGTGTGCTGCTATGGAGCGGAAATGTTGGATGGGGCTTACCCAAGGAAGCTGCTCGTAATTTCTTCCTCATTTCTAGCCATGAGGGCATCCCAACCCACTGGTGGGTTGAGGCCTTCGCCTTTGTGCTAGTGCACAAGAGGGATAATTCCAAGGACGTTAGAATTAGTGTAGACAAAGGAAGATGAATAGTGTGAATCATATTCCCGATATTCAGAACGCTGAGAGGGTTGCATGGTGATGAATGATAACTATTGACAATGTTAAAATCATAACATCCATATTGTGTTACCCTAATAAGAGGACAAAAAAATGTGGGTCGATTGTTGACTGTGTTCGAAACACATGACCTGACTCAAAGTGTCATCCAAAGTCTTCCAGTTCATTGGCCCAAGACGGTTGGTGAGCTGATACGGCAAGGGGCCAGGCCATTAGGGGGTCCCTTCAAACATGGAAGTGGATGATGATTCGAATGAAGGACACACAAAGAGTGAGGTGGAGTGACAAAATGTTTGAGCCGATTCCAACGCTCTTGATATTTCACCACTATAATCATGGAAGTAGGCATCATTTTCTTGAAGCATAAGGCATCTCTTTTTTGGATCAAGAGGCATCATATTATTTTTCAGAAATAGAGTACTATAGTTTATTGTCATTTTGATAGGACAATTAGCATCATATGCATGGAGCATAAGGCATCCTCCTATAGAGAAAGAGTCATCCTATGTTTGGCACATAGGGTGTACTATAGTTTATACTCAGGTAGAGATGAATATTACCATCTTATGCTTGGAGCATAAGGCATCTCTCGTATAGAGCAAGAGGCATCCTATTTTTGGCACATAGGGTGTACAATGGTTTATAGTCAGGTAATGAGGACTACGAGGAATATTATTCTTGATGCATGAGGCATATCTTATATTGAGTAAGAGGAATCCCATGTTTGTCATATAGGGATGACTATAGTTAAAAGTCATGTAGATAGGACTATTATGCATAAGGCGCATAGCAATGGATGTTGTTGGGACTTACGCAAGAGAGGCCCTTTTTAGTTCATACTAGCATAAGATTCAAGTGATAGGGTTCAGAGGAGTTTCCTAAGGAATGGTTTGACTCAAGGTACTCAAGAAATTGAGAATGAGAATCTCAAATAATAACATGTGAAAGGGACCAAGATGAATATGTTTACTCAAGGTGTTAAATGGTGTGCAGAGGAGTATCTCAAATCATGGTTTCCCATAGGTTGATGGTGGGTGCGCATAAGGGTTCAAAGGAAATTTTCAACGTCCCGACATGAAATGTTAATGGTGTGACTCTCCATTTTTCATGGGGGTTAGTGACAGTAGCGGTGGGCATGATGGTAAGTGCCTCGTAGAGGATAGGTCTTCACGAAGTAGCTTCACGAAGCATGGCCTCGCGAAGCATGGACTCGCGGAGCAAAGGTATCTCATGGAGAAATGGTCTCTCATGGAGATAAGCACTCTCGCAGAGCATGGACTCGTGGAGAAACATAGCGAAGGAAGATACTCACGGTGCATGGGATCACGAAGCTGCATCTTGAAGGAAGCTGCTGGCGGAGCATGGGCAGACGGAGCTGCATCGCGAAGGAAAGCGGAGCTCCGCGAACCGGGAGATCAGCCTCCCAAGGGGCGGAGTGGCCTTCTTGAGAAAGGTGTGAGTTGGGTATTTATAGGGGTGAGGCGCTGCGATGTAGATCTCACTCGACGTTAAGACATAGTTTGCTTTGCGGTGGTTCACAAACATCAAAGGGTTTCGCAGAGCATCCAGCCTGCTTGCTTCACGGTGGGCTTGCGAATGCCAAATCGGATCGTTGAGCATCCCACATCATTGCTTCGCAGTGGGTTCACAAACGTTAAATTGGCTCACGGAGCCTCCCAACACCTTTCTTGGTGGTGGGCCTCCACGATCACAGAAGGAGCTTCATGAATGGGCTTCACAAACCTGTTTTCCTGCCCAAATTCAAATGTGCATAACTCCTAATCTATAACTCCATTTAGGCTCTATGACCTATCAAATCGAATCTTACAAAATGGGTTACACTCTTGGATAATCTATGGGATCATTTATTATATTTTGGGAATGCGTTTTCTATCGAAAACATGTATATTTAATCATATTGATTTCAAGACAGCTTATTTAGTTTGCTAAATTCACATTTCTTTACTTACACATAAAATTTACAATCATTTGGAAAAGATCCCAGTTATGTAAATACAAAATTCAAAATTATAGGTTTGAATAATAATTTATAGATTATATTTAATACAAATGTCATGTATAGACTTTATACTTATCAATTAATAGAAATAAGATACCAAATTTGACTTTTCCTATGGTTATGCAAGCACAACACCATCAATGAAAATGATTTTCATATTTATCCAGAAATAAAAATTAGTTTAATTGTTATGAGTTATATTTTTATCATATATATATTTTAATATATTATATTAGTCATTCCACGAGTATAATTAATTTTTAAATGATAATTATTTATGGATAATATAACAAAAATATACTTTAATTTATGAAAATCTTAATTTTTCACTATTCATAAAAATATTATCATCATTATAAAATTCTATAACTTTTACAATATATTAATTTTTATATTATGAATTCAAAAAAAAATATTTCATTTTTTCAATTTTTTTCTAAAACATAAAAAAATAATTGCAATATTCATCAATTAAAATAAAGAAAACCCATTTTTGAAGATTACATTTTTCTCACGAATAAAATCACTTTTCAGAAAATGTTATTATTTTCCTATAATTAAACAATAATTTAATAATTATTAATGGATATATAATTAGTTTGTAAATAATTAATTCATATTCATACCCAACAATTTAATATATCAGTTATAACAATCATAGTTAAATAATAATATGTAGTTGTTCTTTTATTATTTATGTGATATATCCGGTACGCTATCAAAAAAAATTTCATTTTAAAATACATGGATGTTAAATTATCCCCCCTTATGAAATTTCAGCATTAAAATTTAATTTTACATACTAAGGTGAAAAAATGTTATCATTTTTTGAGAATATAAAAAAGGAAACTATGAACATATAAGGACAAACATACAAATGAAAGAATATCCAAACTATTACATCCTTAAGGTTCAATATAGGTTATACATTGTTATTGAATTATAAAAAGGGATATTAATAAATTTATATAGTCCGAATCCCAAAAGCTAAAGAGATAGTGCTATGATACCAACTATAGTGACAAAAGACGTTAATATATATTATTACATGATTTTAAGCGTAATGATCCATTAAGTCCCAACTAATGCAAAAAACTTTTAGTGTCAATGGTATGATATGACCAAATTTTAAAAATATGAAACAAGAATAAAATGTAATTTTATTATTCTCCATAATGATATCATAACCCCCTTTGAGCTCTTGAAATTTTATAGGATAACCTGGGGAATACATAGACAAAAAGGGTCTGCTAAATAGAACTGTAAGGGAATAAACATGGGATTCATTCATAACACATGAGTTATAAGGAATAACATGATAAAATAAAATACATTAATCAAGAATAAAAATATGGAATAATAAATTATATAACATGAAATATTATGATAATTTTATCATAGATACGTGGAAGAAACATATAACATGACACAAATGTGAATCAAGGATATCTACCAAGACTATATCACATGATGAAAAAGCGTTGTAATGGATTATGCTTACTCCCTAATCCCATATATAACATCTCATTAGAATAAAAAATTATCCAATTAGTTAGAGAAATATCTAGGAACACCCATCAAAACATGTAAATGATGATGGGTTCTACATATTGAAATCAAACATACAGATTAATCACAAGTGCTACCCATGGTTGGAAATAGGATTTGGAATCATTTCATTCAGAAAATCCAAAGGGCATGTCATAGTGTTATCCATGAAAGAAGGGATTTTAATTATTCTAGGACATTATTAATGTAAATATATGAATATATCAGTAATAATTAAGACCAACTGAATAGAATACTAGAAAAAGAGCAGCTAGGTAACTTTGGAAATGTGGCTCTTAATAATAGCTTTAGGAAAAAGAATAATGAGTATTTAATGTGTATAAGGGAATAATTATTACTAGAAAACTAGAAATGAACCAAAAGTTTCTTTCAGGATATATTGATTGATTGTAGAAAAATTATATGTGTTTTAAAGTGCTTATAGTTTTTGTTGAATATGGGTATGAAATAGTGAAGTTCCCTTTAGCCATGTTTCCTTAACGTGAGGAATTGGGAAGGGAACCTTTTAAAAAGTGTAATTACCCATAATGTAATGATGTATTGAGATACATAATGATATGTGGTTCATATAATCATAATATAATAAATTTATACATGAATAATTTAGAGATAAATTCAGGTAAATAGATATAATGTGTAACACAATGGAAATATAGAGGTTTATAGTGATAATTTAACTTATGCATGAATGTGTTCTGCACTTTCACATAACATATCATACAATTAAACTAGATTCATTAATTACTTTATTAAGAACCTATTACACAATTTTTTTACCTATAATTTTATTAAGTCCATTTATGGCCATTTTGAGGATTTATATTGTTTAATTGAACCGATATATCATTTATTTCTAATAAGAGGATGTTTCATTGGAAAAAACATTAATGATAAATGTTTAGATTATTTTGGAGTTTTATCCACCCATTACATAATAGTTCAATTTTATTTAAAATTATGTATGTATATATATATACGTTATAGAATATGAAATAAATTATAATATAAATAAAATAATCTTATTTAACCATAATAATAGTGTTATGATCATCTATGAGGGAGGTAATTGATGAGAACTCATCAATAATAGAGATGTTTATCCACCAAAATTTGGACAATGGTTTCCTTTATTCAAATAATAGGAGATGAGATAAAGGGAGAGATAAAAAATTACATTTAAATATAATATAATTTTATATACCTGATAGTAGATGATTTAATTTTTAATGGAAAAACTAGCTGAGAATAAGGTCAAGGAATAAATGAAATTAAAAATTTTAGAATGAGAATGTTACCTCTTGAAAATCACATCATTGAAGAATCCCTTGAGGAAAACGGAATAGGTCTTTTGGTTAGATAATCAGAACATGGACATGGGGAGAGTTGCAAGAATGATGTATGGAAATTATTTGGAATGATTCAAGGTCTGGATAGTGTGATAAAATGGGGGGATTAGGTGTGATATTTATAAGGGGGAGATGGGTGTTATTGGAATTTATCAAAATATTAAAATAAAATATGACTATTCTATATCCAAATGCTTTAAAATAGACAATAATTTCCATGGGTATGATATTATTGACCATATATTATCCAAATTTTTAGATAATGTTTTTAGGATTCTTAAATAATTTATTAATATATTATATTCGTTAAATAAAATTATTTTCAAATTTGATACTATTTATTTCATTGACAATAAAAACAAAAAAAGTTTATAATTTAATTTTTTTATTATATACTAAACATTTCATGATCATCTTAAATATCTGAAATTATATTTATTTTCATATTTTTAATATCATTTATTTTTTCCCATTATGTAATAATTACATCAATTTTTTTGTTTAAGTATTTGAGGTAGTTATATCTTCACTAATAATTACAAATAATTTATCACGATGTTTAAAATTTTTTAGATTTAAAAATACAATTTCTGGTCAAATATATCAGCAGAATAACCATATATTATAAAACTTTATACAAATTAAAATCAATAGTGAGACAACATTGACTTTTCATTAAATAAAATTGTATAAGAGTATTATAGACAACAATGTGGCTCCAAAGGGTTATAAATTATAACCATTGATTATTATAGTTTATATATAATCAACCAATTAGATTTAGTCATGTTTTTGGTTCTTTTAAATCATTGTATAATTTTAATTTTAGTGTTTTTAATATTATTTTACTCATTTTTGTTCCACCTACACAATCACTGCGTATGTGTTTCATAATAATTTAATGTAATTATTTTATATATAATTTTTTTAAATAAATTAATATCATAGAAAGAATTTAATTATTCTTAATATAATACTGTAATTTAATTCATTAATTATATTTACTAATATCCACATGAATAAACAAATTTGATTTTTTAATTGGACTTTTCTTGCCCTGCGCAAGCATTGAACACTATTTTGGATAATATTATTTTTTATGACTCTAAAATTATAAATTTCAAGTCTATGTAATAATTTAAAGATTATAGATATTTAAATGGTCATGAAATATTATTATACTTATAAAATATTAGCTATAAAACAAAAAATATGACTTTTTCCTAATGCGGTATAAATAAAATATCAGCAATGAAAATTATTTTTACATTAATAAAGAAGTAAATTATAATTTTCATGTTACAAATTATTATTTTATGATATAAATATTATAATATCATATGTGATTCATTACATAAGTTTTATTAATTTTAATATCTTAATTATTTCTTGAAGATATGCCAAAAGACACTATATTTTCTAGACAATTACTTATTTTACTATTAAACAGAAATTTAACTTTTTTATAAAATTCTCCAAATTTCACCATATATTAATTTTTATATGATATTTTCAAAAATGATGTTTAGTTTTTATAATATGTTTTATATACTTTTATAAAATAATTATTCTATTCTAAAGACTCATACTTTACGTACATGGAAATTACAACACTTTTATTGAATACTAAATTAATAACATAAAATACATACCCATAGACAATATTAGTTAGTTCCTTTGGATACATTGAACATAAAAATATAATTTGGTGAAATATCTTCAACATATCCCATAATATCTTCCCCTTTCATTTCCTACCTAAAACCATTCTTTAAATCATTGGGAAATGAAACCATAAGAAATGGTGAGCTCAGATGCTCAGTAAGGGTAAACATGGAAGACATGTAGTCATAATAAAAAAAAATGTTATAAAAACACGAGAATAACATTTAATGATCATATCCAACATATCTAAATACCATATGTATGAGTCATGTCATATGATTGACAGTAAATAAGACCTGAATCATAAGAAAATAAAAATATAATTCATGAAATCGCAAATAAGAATAATAAATTAAATTTTTAAAAAACACATAGAAATATAAATTGATTTCCATAGTATTCAAGGATTCATTTCCATGCCAATATAAGTTAATCCACTAATACCATATATGTTAAAAAAATATTATTATCAAACGTTTTCTCAAAAAGTCAAGAAGTACCTCTTTTGGAAAATTTATGAAAGAATCATTTCAAAAAATGAAGATAAAAGTCACAAATGGGTTAAATGACATTAAAAATCCATAGGATAATAGATAAAAATTTTATGAAGATTTTTTTGGAAAACAAGGACATTGATGATAAATTTACCCCTGTAAATAATTACGTATAAACAATCTTAGATAAAAATGAGATTGCAAATTTATCCCTAACCTTAGGTCTAGGTTCCTTCGTACATTTACGGACATCCTTTCTAAGGTGTAAATTAATGTCAATAACTTATTCCAGATCCATATTTATATTTATTATATAGTTTTTGTTCAAATTTACACTTGTTCTGAAATAACATTTCATGATTTCTCATTATTCGTGTATTAATAGCTTAATTTTTATGCACGTTTTGTCGAATAAGCTTCAGTTATACTTCTTAGTTCATAGTTATAATTTAAAAATGATATTAACATAATAAATATCATATTTATTGAATATATAAATTTATATAACAATGTTATATTGGACATAATGTATTATGAATTGCATCACATCAAGGAGACGACATACCATGTGTATGGATGAGCGATGATATCATTCAATTAATTATGAAATTGTATAAAAGTGGATAGAGTATATATTTTATCAGAATTAATAAATTTTTATAATGATCATATATAGATATTATTCCCATCATCATACCCATCCATGTGGGGTGGTGATGAAAAATAGATTACACTACATCGTAGAGACAGTAAGCCGTATGTAGACACATGTGGTGATTATTTTTTTAGGATGGATATAAGGTAGAATATGGTTGTTTTATAACCATAATAATATATTAGTGTATAAGTTATATTGGAGTTATTAATTTATTACGTAAAAATCAATGGAACATGATGTAAAAGATTAAATGATCTTGAGAGATGCAGTAAAGAAGATTACAACATCGTCGGCGAGCACCATTTAGATCTCCACTTAATGGAACTAGAGATGATATTTTGAGAATACAAGAACCTATATAATGTGACTAAGTAGTTTTATAATTGAATTTGGTAGGGAATAAATGATATTTAAGGCTCAATGTGAAGTGATTTTATGAAGGAAGGTGTACAATTTTATTAATGCGATGTGGGAAATATTTGGAATCTCCAAAAATAATAATTCATAATAAATTTAAACTACAAAAAAATATAATAAAATTTCATACTTTATTATATTAGATGATATATGTTTGTAATGTCATAAAAAAGTAAATTTCACACACGTATTTCTATAAATTTAAACATTATAATTTTAATTAACTCTTAGTTATTCTTTTTTAATTTTAATTAAGGTAGCAAATGTTTTAATACAAAAATAATGATATTTTTATTTGTTTAATATAAATTATAAAATAAATAAAAATTTATTTTTTAAAGAATATCATAATTATTTTTTATTTTTAATAATATAATATGATTTTTTAATAATTTAATAAAACAATATTTTGATAAAATAACAATAGTGTCAATTTTTACACTATTCCTATCTTGGACATTTAAAAATATAAAAATAAGATATTATCCAATAATTTTTTTATCTTTCTAAAGAAAATATATAATCTAAAAATTTAATTGTATATATTAATTATTGAAAATTATATTAATTTTTATATTGTTAATCACATTAAATTTATATTTTCATTAATAAAATACTTACAACTTGAGTTTTTTTTAATTATTTAATATAAATATTTATTGAATAAAATTTTAAAATAAAATAGTATGATGAATATAAATATTATAGATCTCATGTGAATAAATATAGTCAAATATATATCTTGGAAAATCTTATATAAAAAATTTTATGTGTTTTAAAAGTTGAACGTGACTACTTTAACATCACGTTAAATAAAATATTATTATTGTAATAATCATTTATATATAGATCCAAAGGGTCAATAAATCTACCATTGGATGATAATGGTCGAGATATACTTGACAAATAATATTTGGCCACGTTTTTAGTCTTTTATGGGTTTTTATCATTTTAATAGAATTATATTATTGAAAATTAATCAATTTAAGAATTTATGCATCATAAATGTATCAACATTTAAAGTAATTATTTATTCCCTAAAAATTAAAAATAAACTTCCATGACAAATAAAATCATTTTATCTCTAAAATTAGTATTTTTAGTTGAATTTAACTTCTCTATGACCATATTTTAAAAATGATTATATTGTATATATTTGCGTAAGACATGTATAACATTTCTTTAAATAAAATATATTAAATGTCCTAATCCTTTCCAAGTGGATTAAAAATTGAATAATTTTGAACTAAGGATGGGTTAGGTATAAAATAACTCACCAAATCATACTAGGAAAACATTTAAAGTAATATTGTAATATTATATTTAACCTTAATTACCCAATTTACTTTTTTATAGTATTAATATAAATTACTGATTTTACTATTCATAATGCATAAAAAATTAAATAATACCATTGAAAATAATTATAAATACTGATTAATAGAACGAATACATTTTAAATAAATTCTATAATAGAAGTTTCATTAAAAAATTTAAAATTAATCTCATTGTCAGTATGAAAACCTGGTTTTAAAAGTTAAAATATTGTAAAGGATTGAATGGTTTTTACATCAAATATCAGGGTAAAATTATTTCCAATGAGAAAAATTATATTAACTAATAGAAATATATTTTATTTTTACATTAAACCCATTAAATAATATAATTTACTCCCATTAATTGTTTTTATGAAAAAGAGTTGTTTTTTACTAGAATTTAGTAAATTTCTATTATTCATCGAAACACAAAACTCATTAGAAAAATACAAAAAAATTAACCATATTAAATTATTATATCTTTCTTCAAGAGAAGAAGTTTATTTTTTTAATTATTGTTTTCAAAGATTCCCAAAAATGACTTAAAATTGGTCCATCATCAAAAGGTAGAAAATTTTCATTTTTTTCAAAATAATTCTTTTATCGATAAAATTGATTTTTTTCCAAATATAATGTTTGGAAAACATATAGGATTAATTTTAAATATTATTTTTAATATATATTACATTAATAAATAAATCAAGAGTGACTTTTTAATTTTATAACCTTACTTATTTTCATTTAAATTGTTTTTTAGAAGAAAGTCAACACTCTTCATACGAGCCATTATAATGAAATGGTTGTAAGGTAACGTAATAATATTTTTTTATTCAATTAAAATCATCCTTGTTTTAAAAGGATTTTTTAAAATAAATCAAAATTATATATAACAGAAGCCATACATAGTGTTGCGTATACCGAAAGCTTAGACGGTGTTGTATGTAGCACAAGCCAGTCTTGGTGTTCTGTAAAACACATGAAATCAAATAAATTAAAAATAATAAATAATATAAAATTTTAGGGTGATACATTATATCCCCCTTAAAATGAATTTCACCCTCAATGGTTTTCATCGTTATAAAAGGATATATGCACATATCGTAAAAAGAATGACTAAAAATTCCTTTGAAAAATGATTAATTGGAAAATAACAATAACCCAGTGTAATTCATAACTAAGTCTCTAAAAAAGAGAATATTGGTGAAGATCTAGGTAAGGGGGAAAATAAATTGTAATAATATGTATGGATAAAAATCATTGATCAAAATATATTTAGTGATCTAGTGAAAGTATAAAATCACAAAACAATAAAAAAAGAAGTGTGATGTAGGTCATTGATATCATAAAAATGATGATAATAATACACCAATTTACATCATGATCCCTTCTCTTAAAAATGAAAAAAATTTATTAGAAGATATATTTACTTTATTTCTGTAAAATATGACCATTTTTTCCATGAGAAAATTTCCACATCATATCTTATTCAAAGAAATGACGTTCGTTTTTTTCATTCTAGAAGCATTTGCAGATCATGCGATCCATATATAGAATGATAGGTCATTCCATATTTCACTATAAAATAATGTTAAAAACAATTACCAAATATGCATAAGAACACCTATCGTGACATAAAACATTATTCTAACAGATATCATCCGAATTTTTAAATTAAAACATCCATTCCTTGATATCCATATGCTCCAACTAAATGATAAAAATCCAAAATATTAGTATTAGGTGCACTAACTTGGATTAACATTTATCTCTTATATATCATTAGGTATCTCTTTTCTGTCACATGTCAAACATGTGGATGAGTTCATCATGTATTATCACACGTCGTGGTATTAACCTAAATTACAATATTTCCTTATTTAAAACATGCATGATTCTGTATTCCATAACTTATTGGATATATTTCTTATGTCCATGAATGTTTTATACATCATCCATGAAATCATAACCCTCTTGACAAAAAATCCATTATTAGACCCCAAGACACAAGTATCATCTAATTTACATAACAAAATCCAATATATCCTTATGCAAACATCATAATCTTATCATTAGGGACATATTATGGGTTATAATTCCCTTTATAATGTGTTCTCCAAGTATATAACCTTATATTTAATCACTTTTCTAGTTCTTTATAAATATTTCATATATCAATTTCAATCATTAATGAGAATCTTAACTGAAAGAACATATATATTCTATGATGTGGATAACATAATCCTTGAATTATGAAACATATACACACCAATCATCCAACTTTATTCTTAGAGGATTATTCATGATCTATTATAAATGTTTTTCTTAAAATATGAATCATTTGATAAGATTATTTAACCTTCATCTAACCAATATTTGTAGGTTTAATGTAAACAAATATAATAGAACATCCCTTACCTATCATATGCTATTTATAATCTATTTATCCTTATAATTGAAACCAGAACTTTGACAATCTACAGGATTCTCTTTATGATATTTCTACTTAAGAAATATGTTTTCATGATTCCCATAAATTTCACATGTGAGACATTCAATGTTATCTATGTCCTATATAGTTCTGTCTAAAGATGAAGACTATAAATAAAGGTGTGAGTAATAAATATCATATATTAGAATCACATAATTAAGGTAAATAACATATAATATTTCAATCTATGACATCTTAGGTTTAATTATAATTTATTCATGTTTATATAAAAGGCCCTAGGATTTTATCATATGCATAGACCTATTATTAGTAAAACACAAGGGATATCCTTAGAAATATCTCTAGGGATCTCACTAATGATTCTCGTCCAAATTTACAATTTTTGAATAAGCCTTTTATCTAATACCAAATGTAAATATCTTCAACATCTCCCATAATAACTTCTACTTTTGTCTTCCAACGTACAAAGATTTATTATATCCCAGGGAACAAAGATAAGAATGGGTGAGATCAGGTGCTCATTAATGGTAAACATTGAAGATATGTATTCATAATAAAAACATATGGTTTTGAAAACATGAGCAAAACATTTTAAGATCATACCATGCTTATCAAAAGATCATATCCATTAGTCATGGAATAAAGATTGATAGTCAATAAGATATAAATCATAAACACATAATGAATATAGTTAATATAATAATAATTAAGAATACGACATCAAATTTGTAGCAGACACGTATTTATATAAAATTATTTCTATAGTAGTCAAGGTGTAACTTCTATATCCATCATTGTAGTATGAGTTTATTTCACATACCTTATTAGTAGTCATGGTTCCCTCCCATAACCATCTTGGTGGAAAAGGTCATTCATGTTTGTATCATGAGATATAAATCATTATAGAATGCATGGGAGAGAGAATGATATATTGGTTCCATACATCTCATAATGAAATAATTCTTTTGTGTGCCACAAAAAAAGAAATCATTCCTCGCAGCATAACCCAAAGAATAAAATGGGTTTCCTAAACATTATTCCATTATTATATAATCTAGGGAAAACAAATGGTTTGTATAAATAGATAGTCCATCACAAACATAATCCAACAATATAAATAATAGGTATAGTATAATGAAAACATATCTTTATTAAACAATGTCATATTAGATGGAATATAATTTTGATAATACACTTAAAATTAATTCTTGAGGAAAATGTCCTTTTTTTAATGTCATATAATTTTCTCAAAATGAACATAATATTAAAAGAAAATAATTTATTTAAAAATAACAATGAAATATTTATAAAGTAATATTCCTGGAAATAAGTGGTTATGAAAGTATAAAGATTCCTTAATTTCATATATGTTTAAAAAACATTCTCCTCATAATTACTCTGAAAAAGTCAAAATGTACACTGTTTTTAGAATGAAAGAAATATTCCTTTCAAAAAATGTAGTAAAAAGTCAAAAATTGGTAAAAATGATGTTAAAAACCCATAAGATAATAGTTATGGATTTTATAAAAACAATTTTTATAAAACAATGACAAGTATAATAAATATAACCAATTAAATAATTATATATAAACAATCTTATATATAATGATATTTCTAAATTATCCCTTACCTTGGGTCTAGGTTCCTTCATACATGCATGACCTCATGTATAAGTGTTAAAATAATTTCATTACCTTATTCTAGAACCATATATATATATATATTAAATCATATGTGATCATATTAACACATGATTGGTTTTAATATTTCATTATCACTTGTTATCCAGGTATGAACTGCTACATTTTATATAAGCATATTTTGACTAATAAGTTCAGCATCTAATTATTAGGTTATTTTTAGATCAATACAATATTATATTGACATAATATATATCATATTTATTCATTATATACATTTATATAACAATATTTTAATGAATATCATGTAGAATTAATGACATCGCATCTTTGAGATGGTAGGCCATACGTACACACAAGAGATGATATAATTCCGGTAATAGTGAAATTGTATGTAAGTTGATGATATATATATTGTTCCACAATAAATATCCTGTCCCAATAATAATATGTAGTTATTATTTCTATTACTATACCCATCAACATAGGGTGGTGATAAAAAACAGATTACACCATGATGTGGAGATAGTAAACCATACACATGCATACCTGGTGATGTCATTTTTCATAAGATGGATATAAGGAGAAATATGGTTGTTCCATGACTATAATAACATATATTAATATAGTTTATAGTTTATTTATTTACTTATAATATAAAATTGGAATATTAAGTAAATGAAGAACAGATCATGAGAGAGTCATTAAAGGAGATTACCTCTTCTTCGGAGAGCTCCCTTTAGATATCCTCTTAATAGAAATAGAGATGGTGTATTGAAAAGACCAGAACCTCTATAATGTGATTAATGAAGTTGATAAGAGAAATGTGTAGGGGATATTTGTTCTTGAAGTCTCAATGTTATGGGAAGTTGCGATGGTGGCGAGGTGTTTACTTTTATAATTGAGTTGAGGGGAATATTTGGAATGTTCAAAAATATTAAATTTTATAAATCTTAAAGCATGAAAAAAACCTCAGAAATGTCATATTTTGAAATTATATACAAGATATGGTCGTAATATAATCACAAAATAAAATTTAAACTGGTTGGTCTGTAAATTTTAAATTATCTTTTAAATTAATCTTTAGTTGTTCTATTTTAATTTTAACTAAGGTAACAAAGGATTCAATATGAAAATAGTTTAATTTTTTATTTATTTGATTTCAAATAAACAATAAATGAAAAAATTATATCCTTCTAGACCATATCATAATTATTTTA
Organism: Viscum album; assembly: GCA_963277665.1. Taxonomy (NCBI): domain Eukaryota; kingdom Viridiplantae; phylum Streptophyta; class Magnoliopsida; order Santalales; family Viscaceae; genus Viscum; species Viscum album. Next base: position 1,682,024,562 of record OY728133.1, read on the forward strand.
TATTTTTAATTATCAATTACTATTTTTAAATATTTTAATAAAACATTATTTTGGAAAAAAATCAACAGGGTCAATTTTGCCACTATTTATTTCTTGGATTTTTAAAAATATCAAGATAATAACATATATTCAATTTTTATTTATTATATCTCTATGTGGTAACGTTCATCTATAAAATTCATTTGATATATTAATTATCCAAAATTATATTAAATTTTAAATTATTAATCACATTAATTTGATATTTCCATTAATAAAATAAATACTTCATTAGATATTTATAATTATTTCATACACTTATTTGTTGAATAAAAAATTAAAACTAAAAACTATGATGAAGATAAATATTCTATATTATATTGGAATACATATAGTCAAATATATATCTAGAAAAATCCAATAAAAATGTTATATATCTTAAAATAAGAATGTGAGAACATTAACACCACTTTAATGCAAATATTATAATTTTCTTAATGTATTCTATCTGGATCCAAATGGTCAATAACTCTACACATGTTTGACTATGGTTAATATATACTCATCCAATTTGATTTGGTAATGTTTTTTTTATTTTAATTGATATTAACATTTTAATAAAAATTATTTTATTGTTTATTCAACAATTAAATAATTTTAGTATCATCAACGTAAAAGACTTTAAAGTAATTATTAAATTCTTAAAAATTACAAATATATTACAATGATTGGGATAAAAAATATTGAATTAAAATTGGTATTTATAGTTGAATTTATTATTTGTATAACCTTATTTAAGAAATGATTATATTATTAAAATTTGAGTAAAACATATTTAACTATTCATTAAATATAATATATTAAATGTCTTAATCTCATCCATGTGGCTTTCAAAGGGTATTATTTGAACCTAGGGTTATTTTAGGTTGATATAAACTTATCGAATCCAATTATTAAATGTGTTACGACAATTATTTAATATCTTATTTACACTTAATTATCAGATTTACCTTTTTACCATATTAACAAAAATGATTTATGTCACCATTATTAATGCCTAAAAATAAAATATTGTGATTCACATAATTTGGGTCAATTTATTAAACATATTGAATACATTTTTAAATACTGAAAACAAAAAATTCTTATAAATTAATTTAAAATTAATCCCATAGTTGGAATGAAAAAATTGTTTTAAATGTTAAAAAATTGAAAATGATTGAAGTGTATTTACATCAAAATTCATGATAAAATTAATGAAAATGAGAAAAATTATATAAAATGATAAAAATATATTCTATTTTTTACTTTAAAACCAATCAATAATGTAATCTACACAGAAAAATTATTTTTAAGAAAAAAGTTGTTTTAAATTAGAATTTAGTATTTTTTTTACTTTTCATCTAAACATAAAACATATAATAAAAATATCAGAAATGAATCATAATTTGATTTTTAAATCCCTCATCAAAAGAAGAAGTTTATTTTGATATATGAAATATATAAAAGTATCAAAACTAGATTTATAATGGGTGCACCATCCAATAAATGTAAAACTGCATTTTTAAAAAAATACATCTTCTATTCAAAAAATAGACTTTTTTCTTATACAATGTATCGAAAACATATAAGAATAATTTTAGATACTATATTGGAAATATTAAATATATATTACATTAATATAATCCAACAATTGTTTTTTATAAACATAGTGTTTACATTAAAATAATTTTTCAGAAGAAAGTTAATACTGTTCATACATACCCTTATAAGGACTAGGTTACTAGGTAACATAATAATATTTATTTGTTCACATAAACTTGGTATTGTTTGAAATGGGTTCTATTAAAAGAACTCAAAATTGTGTATAACACAAGCCCATCATAGTATTATGTATACTACAAGCTAAGATGGTGTTTCGTGTAGCGTAAGCTAATCTTGGTGTGGCATACAACACATGAAACCAATGAAATTTTAAAATAAATATATCTCATAAAATTTTAGGGTGTCAAATATATTCACTCCTAAAAATAAATAAATTAAGTGAATAATATGTATTGAAGGTATTCCAAGAATATAAATAGAGAGTTGATAATAAAAAAAGTATATTAAGAATTCATAACATATGTGATGGGTCTTTAATGATTAGTTGTACCTTCTTCAACTCCATGATGGATTGAACATTGACCAACCATGTCTTACACATCCCCATGGTGGGATGTCCCAAAAACAATGTTTAAAAAATAACACTATATTAGATAAACAATTTACATGGAATTAACTTTTCAACACATCCCTCACATTTGGATCATCTATATGGATCAACATACATTATCAACTACAAGAAGATAAATGAACAACAAATGAAATACCAAAATATTAGATACGAGATAAATAATCACATCATATACATAAAGATTCATAAAAATAACAAATACATATACGAGAAACCATCAAGCATAGGTCCATATGGACACACACACACACACATGGCTAATATAGTTAATTATGAAACAAAATTCTCATAGGCTTCACACACACACCAAATAATAATGATAATAACCATTATAACGATGAGGTAATGATAAATAACACATAACAAAATCATGTTGATGAATACTTCATTGTTATTTTAGAGTCTCATCCCCCAAAACATGATTACAATCTAACCAGAATAGTATTTCATGCCAGGAAGTCCTAGAACTATTTCAAAAAATGCATCACAATAGTTTTAGAATATTATTAAAAAATGTGTCAAGATGAGGGGTGGATTTAAAACATAATTGAAATTATATTACAATAACATAATATACCTAGGATGGTTTATGAATTGGAAATCAATCATAAAAGGAATAAAAAATTTATTGAAGGATTTAAGATCTTATGATTCAGAATTAATGAGAACTTGTATCAAACCTCTAAGATTAAATCTCCCAGAAAGTTCACATAGTGATGAAATATATGTTATCTAATGTATCTGGAAATAAATCTGGAAGGTTTAGAAAATCCCAAGGATAAAGGATTAATTTATAAAAACATGATAAAAACCAATTAAATTCCAAATAATGAACAATAATTATGATATGTCCTTTTCCCCTATGAAATGTATGATATTTTGGGACGAATGTGATGATTTCACCAGTTTCAAATCCACAACATTACCACGATAGCAAGTCCTTGGTTATTGGGTTCTTGAACGCATTATCCAAAAATGGTCATCCCTATGACATTTTGTATAATCCCATTCTATTTGAACTCACCATGTCCTATAAAAAGAGCATGGTGAGGCAACCCAATTTTTTTCCCTTAGGCACATCCCTAAGTTCCATGACTTGGACAAGAAATTTCATCAGTTTACCATGTAATACCAATGTAAACTAGGGCCAAAACTCCCTCCGTCGGGGCATGGTGTTTCGCATTTTGAATGAAATAATTTAAAAACCCACTTCAATGATTCTAAAAACTCCCACACTAACAGAAAACTAGGATCAAACACCACAAAGATTATAACATCACTTAAGATATATAGGTTCTAACACAAACATAATCAAACAATACGAGAGTGTTACAAATAAAAATTCTAATATTAGAATGAAAGTTTCTTGGGTTTTCTTAAAATTACATATACTATAATGGTATTACTATCTCACATTCTTTAAGTATTATATCTTTAAAATGTTCATAAATTATAATATAAGATATTTTAGTTTATTTCCCTATTTTTAATATTCTATTATAAATAATATATTAATGTATATGCACTCCAATCTTTTTTCTTGATATATAAAATATTACTATTGGGATTCTCTATTTAATTCATTTTTTATAACTATTATAATGATGTATAACATTTTATATTCAACTATTTAGAACTTTCTTGGAATGTTTCTATGTATATATAGTTTAATCCATTCCATGTATCCAATTTAGTATATGAAGCCATATCATTCTCTAGAATTAATGATCATCCAAAATTAATGAGCAAAGAAACTATTTTCTATTCTAATAAAACATCTTTAATATATATCAATAATTACTATATTAAAATTCAAGGTTGTTTCATTTTATATTTTCTATGAACCAGTTTTACAAGCATGTGAACCTTTACAATAGTGAACAAATTTAAAGGATTCAAAAATATCTTATTATTGAAAACTAGTACTCCACCCGTGTGATGCATGACACTATAAAATAATATTAATTATTAACTATAGATTACTATTTATAAATCATAAGAGTTTATATTAATATTGAATATATTTGAAAAGAAAATGAGATACGTAATGAAGAGTAAAAGTTACAGAAATTGAGGAACATAATTTAGATACTGAGCAGCATTCTATATAAAATTAACAATGAAGGAACCAACAGTGAAACTGAATGAAAATTTATACATAATATATTGAAATTATAAATTTATTAATAGAAACAAAGTATGAAATTCAAATTTGAAAAGAATAGAAGCAAAAACTTGTGAGTATTACCTCTCAATTGCACCACAAAATTTCAACCATATTCTTTGGTCTTTTTTTATTTTTTCCTTCATGTGGGTATGAAGTTCATTAGAATTTTTTTTTTGTGGATTCTCGAGATGTTGCAACATTTATTTGGACCGAATGATCAACATCAAACTCAATGAACATATACCTGAGTACAGTAAATAGTTGTACCTATTGTAACAAATCCATTTTCACTGTTTCAACTCACTCTTAATGATCTACTTTTCATGGCATGAAAGGAAAAAATGAATATTACAATAATGTGGTGTTTGTTTTCTAAAAAATTAAAATGAAGAAATTAAAAATAGTAGTACCTTGTTATGTTCAATTCAAATAAAACTCTCCAATATAGGTTGAGAAATTGTAGGCACATCATAATCTAAGAAACATTTAGTAAAATCATTATGGGAAATGCAGTTAAAAAAATGATGTCAAATAGATCATTAATACACCTATAATTAACAGGAAGATATTATGATCAAGGCATAAAAACATCATTAAGATGCCAATAGTCAAATATTTAACCTGCAATAAAATAAATAACACATCAAATAGTAATTAGTGATAATGTAATATCCTTAGTTACATATAGAATGCATGGAATCGCTACCATGCCCACAAGTTCACCCATTGCAGAAACATAAATTCTTCCATGATGAGATTACGTACACTTAAAAACATAATTCACAATGAAAACATAAAATTAAGAAACATAATCGAACATTGTCTCCTACCATACTTAGAATCTGGGTTTTAAAGAATATATTTATAATATTAAGTATTCAAACATCATATACTATAGAGATTCATTCAATACATACTAAACCCAAATATGATAATATTTTTAAAATAAGTTGGCCTGCATTATGTTTTTCTAATATATATTGAGGAAATTTTGGGAGGCTTGTTATTTTTTTACTACAACAATATTGGAATAAAAATACACAGTGAATATATTTGTGTGACTAAAAAAACTATTCATGGATGGTTTAGATTTTTACTGCAACTTAAGACCTAAATATTTATTACTAAAATAATTCTCTATTGGTTAGATAACACAAAAACTGCTCTAAAAGTCCTAATTTGTTTCTCTTAAAATGATTCTTGTGTTACCATTTATAATAACTACCAGATTATTATTACATTCCACTTTTAGATTCTACAGTAGCTCGTCCTCTATAACATTCCAAATGAAATTGTATTTCATTGAAATATAACTGGATGATATTTTACAGTTTTTAATGTCTTGTTGTTTAACCTTTAACTATATATAATCTGTCCTCCTAGCTGCATTAAGTCCAACCACAAACATTGGCCATTCCTGCATCCATCTTCTATGATCTGTACTTCAGCTTCTCCCCTCTAACTCTCATCTCATTGCTTCAATATACTGGTGCAGCCTTGTGTTCTGCATCCATTGGAGTTGAAGATCCTCCATTACTCCCATTGCACTCTCCAACTTCGTCCCAAAATTCAGCTTCACCTCAATCACCTCCCGCAGACAACTAGCAGTGCTCTCTCATTGCATCCTTCATTTCCCTTTTTTCACCGAAACCATTTTTTCCACCAATCTCCAGACAGGGTTTCACCGATCCAATTTCTCCACCAAAAAAATATTCATCAATGTAGAATCTGTACAAAATTGTGAAAAATATATTAAAGATGAACAAACATAGTTTTGTCAACATTCAAATGATATTACATTGCCTAACACGATTCATTTGCATTATGTCTAATGAACACTAATCCATACCTCTTGTTTCAATGAAATTCAGACATAAGAACACGGAAAAAAGTTACTTAATGATTTTTAAAAACACGTCAAATAGTAAATAGGGGACCTGAATATATTTTTTAATGTTGTTGGGCATCCCAATAACTGCAACTTTGAGACCGGTCCTAATTTTCTATACGTTAATAGTAGAATCAAAATGAACTTACAGAACTATATTTCATAAAATACAGACTGGTTACAGATCTAAAATTGAAATACCTCAAAAATCAGAGAAGCTCCTCTCTGCGAAAGATCACCTGCAATTATGTACACCTGGAATGCAGCACACTTGTAATCCATATAACATGCTAAAACTCTAAAATAATTAAACATACATACGCCTAAAAATAAGAAATGTCCACTCTAGTGATTTAATGAAAATAATAGACAATGATGAAAAATAATTAATACCTGAGTAGACTGAGTTTGTGTGCCCATACAGGTGGAAAAAAGAGCAGAACCTAGAATGTAGGAGTATTAGTATGATATTATGAGAAACAAATTTACATAATAAGAAGCCTTGAATATGAAATACATAATGAAGAAATATATGTAATAGAAATACTAAATGACTAGGAACCTAAGTTATGAAATTGAGCATTGAAAGTTACATATTGATTTATATGTACTGTAATAAGATGTTCCAGATCCCCAAACTGGAATCTGTATCAACTATACATAAATCCAGGGTTCCTAAGAACTACTCCAGGCTTCTATTCCTCTACCAGAACCATCATTTACTACATCAAATCAACTTTGAATGAGTTGACATTATTTTACATTGTTCGTGAATAAATATATGTAACCGTAAGGCTTACTGAGTGGGAAAACAAATCAAATTGAACCCACTTTAAAAAAGTTTGATACCCCATTCAAAAAAATAAATCATATTACAAATTTACATTACTTCCAAAGGTTATGAAATAGTAAAGAATTATTCAGATTGAAACTAATTCAATTATTCTGTATACCTTTTTAACTTATGATTCATTGTAAGATGGTGCATGTGTACTGAATAATAATATATTTACCTCTGAAACCCTTCTGAATAACAAAATTAGGATCCTTCTGAACAAGAAATGGTTTTTTGTTTCTTGCCCAACCCATATTCTGTTTTAGACCCAATCCTGGTATGGTACTCCAAAATGGGATTCATCTCAACAGATGAAGCCTATAATTTCATTTATATAATAGATTAGAAACTAATAGATGAAACATATCCATTGAAGTGGTGAAGTTGAATAAAAGGAGTCAGAAGTTGGTGAATGCAAATTAAAATAAATCAACACACACAGAATATTACAATTGCATCTATGCTTCAGCAGTGTGTAATAGTAGTTGAAAAATCCTTCATATCCCACTCTCTACAATCACCAATCATTATTTATTATCCAACTTTCCACTAGGATCCATCTGGGTCATGCACAAAAACTGGTGTTTGTTAGTATGGGGTTTTCCAATTCATTCTGGCTTTGATTGACAACACTGCTAAAAACTATGCATAAAACTTATAATTAAGTGATAAGCAGTAAAAGAAGTTTTAGTAAGTGTTGTCAAATGAATCCTCAATGTAGATTAGCCTGCACATAATAAACAAAACCACTTTATTGTCACAACCATATAAAAATAGACAGTATAGTAAAGAAACTAAAAAATATTCAAATTGAAATAAATACAGCCCAATAAATCCAAGAGATGAGTTCCCAGACTCTGAGAGAACCATCAATATGAAAAAAACAATGAAAAATCAAAAACTGGGAACTGGGGGAGGTATATGGATTTTAATCAATTTCCCATCGATCAGTTTTTATACAACATACTAACCGACACTGAAATTGAATCTGAATCAAGATAATCAAAACACAAAACTACTCATACAAATCAATAGTAATTTTAAAAACATGATACATATTTTTTAATAGCTGAAAATAGGTTTCATGGATTTTTAGATGACATTACCAGCAAGTTAAATATACCCCAAACACAACATTGATACATTAACTTTATTTTGAACATGACATCGTATTACAAACAACACACTGAAATGTTAGATAAGCAACAATCATTATCCTCACTTCATAGTAATCATTTTTATGTAATGTATCAAATAGCCCCTGAACTGAATCTGAACAAAAACAAACCGAAATCCAAACTACCACCCATATAAAGACTGATTTTAAGAACTTGATACATCATCCCTTCCACAACCAGCCCCTCCCACTACCCAACACCATACCCCACCAGCCCCCTCCCCCCTGCCCAATTCTTCCCCTCTCATCCCCTCACCCCCTACCCAGCCCATCCCCTCCCTTCCTCCCTCCTTTCCTAGCCCCTTCCCCCTACCCAGCTTTTCCTCCCTCCTTTCCCAGAACCTCCCCCCCTCCTCCTCCTACCCAACTCTTCCCCTCCCACCCCCCCTGCCCAGCTTGTCCTCCCCTACTCAGCTCTTCCCCACCTGCCCAGCTCATCCCCTCCTCTCCCTATTATTTTCCCAGAAATTATATGTCAAAACTTACCAATCAGGTCTTCTAATTCAAAGCAGATGAACAATACAATGCAATAAGAATTAAAATATAACAAATTGCTATCATAAAAGACAATCCTTGATGTGGGCACATGTACATGGGTCAGGGGACCCGCCCAGTCCAATTATGCAATATTGTAATGATATTTTTAAAAAAACTAATATTAAGGATTTATTATTTCAAATTACTGAACATTATATATATATATTATTTAATTTAATAATTTTTTAAAACCATATTTATTAACGGACCAAAAAAATAACGGGCCTTTAATCGGGCTTTTTTTTAAGAACCAACTAATAAATGTCGGGCTCGAGCCAGTATAGCCAAGCCTGATTAATAAATGGGTTGTTTTATCCTGGCCCCAACCCGACAGGCCTGGCCCATGTGAGAAATAAATCAATAAAGTAGAATGGTAGGCTAATGGTTTCTTAAAGAAAAAGAAATTATGCATTTGAACAATTAGAATAATCAGAAATATCAATTTTCATCCTTACAATAAATGCCCAATGTAAGAAACAAATTAGAATTCTAATCTATAATAGGTTGTGGAAGAATCCCATACCAGAATCTCTTTAAACTTTAGAAAAAGATTGGATTCTAGGGATCATTTCCACACATCGCTTCCTCCAACAGAATCCTCAATTTCTCCATCAATGCAACCTAGAAAGAGTTATCAATCAATTGAATAGTTCGGATCAATTTCAAATTACAAAGCATCTCCCTCATCACTAACATAGTGATTGTGCTGCAAGCTTTTGATCATGATTCAAGCAAGTACCTTTGGGGGGGGGACCTTGTTTCATGCATTTGTGGTAGTATTTCATGAGTATAGAATATCTCCCTCATGGTGCATGTTATTGATCCAACCATAGTCACAATCAAGCATTATGAAATCCCCATATGCTTCCCTGTTCCATAATGCCGAGTGTATCTTCAAAATCCAGTAATAGGAAACCCTATCACATAGAATGCATGAAAGAAACCATGAGTTAATATTGACTATAATGAAAGGAACTCTCTTAATCAAATATCAAAAGATCATGCTTATGGGCGGAATAGATATAGAAAATTCTATAACTATAAAAACTGAACATGAACTGTCATTAATTTCCTCCTCCCTTCCTCGCTTGTCCTCCCACCCCTTCCAAGCACCTCCCCCTCCCATGTCCTCCCCACTGCCCATCCCCTTCTCCCACCTGCCCCTCCCCCTGCCTAGCCCCTCCCTTCCCCCACCAGCCCTTCCCCCCAGCCCAACCTCATACCCCCTGCCCAGCCTGAGCCCCCACCAGCCCCCTCCCCCTGCCCAGTTCTTCCCCTCTCATCCTCTCACCCCCTACCCAGCCCCTCCCCTCCCATCCTCCCTCCTTTCCCAGCACCTATCCCCTACCCAGCTTCTCCTCCCTTATTTCCCAGCACCTCCCCACTCCTCCTTCCCCTACCCAACTCTCCCCCTCCCATCCCCCCAGCCCAGCTTGTCCTCCCACCCCTTCCAAGCACCTCCCCCTCCCACCTCCTCCCCACTGCCCAGCCCCTTCCCCCACCAGCCCCTCCCCCCTTCCCAGCCCCATACCCCCTGCCCAGCCTCACCCCCACCAACCCATCCCCCCTGCCTAGTTCTTCTTTTCTCATCCTCTCACCCCTACCCCTCCCCTCCCCTCCCCTCCTCCCTCTCCCAACTCCTCCCCCTACCCAGCTTCTCCTCCCTCCTTTCCCAGCACCTCCGCACTCCTCCTCCCCCTACCCAGCTCTTCCCCTCCCATCCCCCTATCCCAGCTTGTCCTCCCACCCCTTCCAAGCAACTCCCCCTCCCACATCCTCCTCTCCACTGCCCAGCCCCATCCCGCAACAGCTCCTCCCCCCTGCCCAGCCCCTCCCCCTGCCTAGCCCCATCCCTCTTGCCCAGCCCCTTCCCCCACCAGCCCCCTCCCCCTCTCATCCCCTACCCCTACACAACCCCTCCCCTCCCCCTGCCCAGCCCCTCCCCTCCCCCTACCCAGCCCCTCCCCTTCCCTCCCCCTAACCAGCTTCAAGGCTACAAACCCATTGTTGTAGTTATTTTAAGATAAGCACATTATGTAACTGAGAAGTCTCACATAATTTGATAGAAACTATACTCATCTTATTGATTATGGAGTTTGTTTCATTGTAGAAAACCTGAATGAGAAGAAATATCAGAAGATGAAAATAAATGAAACACTATTAAGTCCAGACCACAGAAGAAAAGAAGTGATGACATTAATAGAAATTAATGGAATAATATGTAAGGAGACATTATCAGGTTCCTTGAATACCAAGCCCTATGTTGATACTATTTTCCATGGAACATCAATAGTCATATATGGGAAATGGACATAGTGAATCTGGGATTGATATCACCCATTTTATTTATTGCAGTTTTCATGGACTTGGCTGGCATGACTGATTTCTTGAACTCAAGCTTAACATTTTTGTTCCTTTAAGAAAATTGAGACACCATAGGTGGCCATAAGAATTCTGCAATGCATTTTTATTCTGATATGACCTGCTGGTTTCAGCATATTAAGAAATATGCATGGAAACTAATCTAAATTCAAAAGCAGTATGACCAATCTGGGAATAAATATAACTCAATAACATTATAACATCCAATATCCCCATGAAATATAATTAACGATATTTATTTCAGGAATAATTGAAGTGGAATAAAGTCTTGTAGAAACATATATATATATATATATATATATATATATTATTCAGAAGCAGATTTAATCATTCATCTTATAAACAATTTTGAATTTAGTTTCAAAGGAGAAACTAAATGTTTCTTAATGTTTCACCATTTATGTATTTGAAGCTGCACCTGGTTCATCCTATAAAAATGGTGAATTACTGTTCTATTGAAGAAGCTATGAAAGCATTAAATTCTATTTCAGACCTAATTAGAAACAGCGTAGATGGTTAGTAGTTATTATATGCATAAGCTAGGCACTTACTCCTTCAGTGGCTGATGCTCAACTCATGCCTTGAAGAACAATATAAACTAAAGTGTTCCCCTGAATAAAGTTTGGAAATCAAAAAAAGGAAATGAAAATCAAAATTAAACAAATAAAATTTTAGAAATAATTATTTAATGAATTTAAAAAATGACTACAATTTCATTAAATGTATAAAGATACATACCTTGGTCCTCCACCAACTCGAGTACCCTTTTAGTAACATCTCATGGGTGTGTCAAGAATGGAATAGTTTTGAAGATATCAGGTGAATGAGACTTCCTATTCTGTAAAAGAGTATCCATCATAATGAATATCTGGTTAAAGAATGAATATAATGCAGGTTAGAAATACAGACAACATATTTAGATATAAAACATACACAATAGAACCAATTTCAACATATGCTATTCTTGAAAAAGCTCACCACCATGCAAATAGAGACAACCAAGATGTTCATAAAAATTAAAAAAAAACCATTCGGCCATTTTAATGTTACCTTAATTTCATTTCATGCTTTGAAGAACAATATAAACTGAACAGTTCCCCTAAAGAAAGATTCAAAATCAAAACAAGAAATGAAAATCAGAATATAATTGAATAATATAAGATAGATTACAGAGGTAAATGTTGTCAAAGATGTAAAAGGTTGATTCACAAATGTAGCATATAACCTTACTGTTATTTTCATCTTCAAAATGAAAACTCATATAGTATCATGTTCTGTATGTGATAATATATATGGGTTTTCATTATGTAAATCAGTATTGTAGTGGTCTGTAGTAGCAGGGACATAAAAAATAAGTTGCACTAAAACTTTATCACTATAGATGAGGTATTTCTTATCACAAACCCGAGTAAGCAGCAGAAGTGACCGAAATTTAGATTATAAAAATATAGTAAGATTTTAGGAGAAGTAAGAAAAAATTACAACATGTTGCACGCATATAAAAAATTTATTACAATTAGTAAATGACTTTCTCACCATTGGATTTATGACCAAAATAGTTTTATGTTAGTCCCTGTGAAAATCATGGTTTGAAATTTTGATATTTTTTATGATTAAATCAGCCTCATAAATTTATGAATGTAGAAATAGAAATCAAATAATTACTTTGATGAAAAATTACATTGAATTATTTCTACCATTGCATTTAAAAAAGGAGATGCTGAAAAAGATAACTAAATAGAATCCTGATAAAGAATTATAGAAATTCTTTGAGTAGCTGAAGGTCAAATAGGAACTTGAAAATTATATAAATTTTGCACCCACCAATGAAAAATCGAATACACACAAAAAAATGAATGTGAATGTTGGAAAATAACTGCATTGTTAGTGAAACATACCAACAGGAAAGAAGATATCTCTGAGAGTCCATAACTGAAACCCGAATAGAAGAAGAAACGTAAGATCAATGGGCAACATTATAATGATAATGCAATGTTGAATCAATGTAAAAATCATTAATAAAATATAATTTTCACAACCTGCATCAAATAATGAATCCACACTTATATACAAATCTTAATTGATAGGTTAAAGACACTGACATGACTAATTTTAAATAAGGGAGATAAAAATCTGAGACAGATCCTACTAAAAACGTGAAATAAATAAGTGTAGAAACAGGCTTCGTGTGATTGTGGTGGTGCTTGTATGAGTCCTGTAGAGATGTAAGATTATTTAAATTAGATAATCCACACTCACAATGAAAAAAAAATTTAATTAAAACATTGATGATGGTAGGGGAGGAGGGCGTGGAGTTGTAGGTTGGACGAACGTCAAACTACCAGTAATAGACGGACACTGCACATGTCATAGGAGGGTGTGGAGCAGCAGTAAAATTGAAGTGGGTGTCGTAGAAACAGATGATGGAAATCGCAAGTCAGAGAGTCGTAAGTAGTGCTTGGAGGACACAATAGTAGAAATTCTGTGGGTACCATAGGAAGACCTGCCAGAAATCACGAATCTGAGGTGTCGACAACGGGGGAGCCAGAGATGGAGGAGACGAAGGTGGACCAGATTCTTCAAAATGATCAAGAGCCAAAGTAGAAGATCTCGTCGCCGCCTTCGACGCCATCCCCGCGGACCAGATTCGCCAAAATGATTGTAAACGACTCAGAACACGATGAAACCCCCAGATCACAGCTTCTGAAACCGACACCCTAGCCCAACATCGCGCCACCTTGATAAAACCTAGCCAGATATGAGGCTAGAGTGAGAGAGAAGGTCGAGAAGCAAAGTGGTTCCCTGTGGATGATGACGAGTCCGCCCTTCACCATATCTGGGAGAAGCCACACCATGAATGCGTCGAGCAGAGCACCGAGTAAAAAGTTCGGACGAAGGAGATGGAAAGGTAGATGATGGCATGGGAGAGGAGATACGAATAGGAGAGCGAGAGAAGGAATTTATGGAGGGGGGATTCTGAGGGGCGGAGCCGGAACCCTAATGCAGGCAGAGGAGAATCGAGGAGGGGTGAAAGGAGCATTTGTATGTCCTAATCGGGGGATGTAGGGTTTTTCGGCGATGGAGCTGAGGAATTAGTTGTGGAAACCTAATTACGAAGGAGATGAAACCCAAGCGGGGAAGGGGTGTGGCTACAGGGAAACGTAAAATGGATGGGAGGACGACAGTTTTGAAGGTGACGTGGCCTTGTAATTTGGTGACACGTAAGCTTAAAGAAGCCTGCTTTAGTATTGATAGTAGATACCTCTTAAAAACTCTCAAAATATGGCAACAAAAATTCTTCATTTCAGTCAGAAAAAACATTACCATTTAATTACCATATCAACTTCCATTTAAGCACTTTAAAAATATTAGGCTCATTTGTTTCCATATATTATATTTTCATATTCATCTTAATGTAATGGTTTTTTTAGATTCATGAATATAGTCAAATATTTATGCATAATATTAAAATATAATTACCTTTACATATTTTATTTAATATATAAAATTATCATAAATTAGTAACATAAATCATAAATATTTTTTTTTGTAAAATAAATGTTATTTATGCTCTTACCAGGAATATCATGGTATTTTACAGTCCCCATTTTTTTCTCACAAGTTTCCATTAAAATATTATAGATTATGTAAAACTGAATATTTATCTGAATCATAAATAAAAATAACCCAACTAAAATTTAAATAATATGGAATTATATCTATTTGGTTGTAGTAGCATAATTTCTCCATTAATTTAGATTTTACAAAGAATCAATGATAATAATACTTGGTGGTAATCTATACTCAAACTTCCAAGGTTATTCAAAAACCATGATAACCACAGCTGATCAAAAACTGCAATTTGTTTACATATGTATATAGATGTTTTATGTGTCCTTTAAATAGATAGGATCTATCAGAAGTAATTAACTTCTACATGAACTATATCCCACTCACTCAATTTAATTTTACTTGTAATTATTCATGAGATCAACTATTCAATAATTCCGATAAACTATACCTCTATGAGAGAAACAAGTTACAATGACAGAATTGACAACATATTAATTAAAAAAGACCATGATTTATAAAAGGTACCATGTTTTGTAATTCCAATCAACTAATCCTTTTTAAGATTTGACTTTGGGAAATTACAGTAAATTTTCTGTATTTTTCGGACCACGATTAACTACACCAAGGTCAACTACATATTGAACATAAACATCAAGTCTACCGAATCTAGATAAAATAAAAAGCTTATTAATCTCTAAGACATTAAAAATATCCTTTATATTGATGATACAGAATCATTTTTACATTGAAAATATCCCCTATGTAGGTTATCTACTACTTGTACACTCCCTGCCAACATCCATCTACAAAAGTATCGCTAGCCGTCTTAAAACATCTTCATGAAATATAAGGACTCTAATATCAGGCTTATGAAATTACCATGAAATGTTTCATTTAATTATATAATTATAATACATAAAATTCTTTTAAATATTCATGAATGTAATTAAAAATCCTCCAAGAATCACCATGATCCTGTAATAATAACCATTTTTTAGTGTAACTGTTTCACCAATGGAAACTCAAAAATGTCATAAATCACACTTTTTAATTAATATCCATAATATCTTTCCATAAAATCCAATATGTAAACATATTATTACAACATTATTCTACTTTGATTTTTTTTGTAAATATACCATAAGATATCCAACTCTATTTCCTCAAACATTATCAACAAAATACAAAGGTTTATTGTCACTTCCATTAAAGAATATCATAACAATAATTGAACGATTCCTTAAAATTATTACTCCCCCTATATCATTAATAAATTTTTAATTTAATTTGTATGAGAAACACAAATCCAAATAAAATAAAATAATGGGAAACTATTCTCTATCTTTATACTTTCATTTATTTTTCATGTAAATCCATAATATTGACATAATTTTTTAATTCTCTAATCTATCTTCAATTGTCCATTCAACTTTCAAAATTCCAAGGAGTGTGTTTACAAAATAAAAAAGACTAGTCAAAAAGTCATCTGAGCTGACCAAGTCAGAGTTTGATGTAGGAAATATGTGTCTTTGTTCATATCATGAAATTTTTCATTAACTACACACCAAAATTTATTATCTATATATACCATTCCACGGAAGAATTCCTATATAAAAATTCTCACCAAGAAGTTGAAGAAAATAGAAGAAACATGGGTGAAAATGATACAACATTAAAAAACAATTGACAATACTTATTGATTGTAGATACCTCAAAAAATTCATTCTTTTGGAATACTTTTAGAGCCTTTCTCTTAAATGAAGTAAATTAAATTTTAAATTCCATAAAAGCATACATATAACATCTTTAGCTTTCCAATTCTACATTATCCATTAATTTATCATATATTTGAAAGTCTGTTATGATATTTTAATTCTTCTTTTAATGATATTTTTTATCTGAATTCTCTCTTATTATTATCTTTAACAGATCTAATTGTGTGGGTCCGTAATTTCCATTTCTTCTAACAAAATATCCTTTATTTCATATAAATCCATACAACCATTATGTTCATGAATACAAAATTGTCTCAAAGTCTTCACATTCTATATATAACTTTTAATAAATTGTTTTTTATGATAGTACATTTTTGATATATTTTTTTCTCTAATGATATTTAGCCTATCTTGAAATAAATAGTCATATGATACCGTTATATTAGTTTGTAATAAATACACACAAGATTAAAATAATATTACTCATTCATAAGGATATACATCAACTTCTTCAAGGACTACCACAAATTGTAACATTCCAAATATAACATAAAAAGTGGATTCCAATCATGTATCAACATTTTTGGTATGTCTTGATCATACCTATGGAAACAGTTTAACGACACATGATTTTATTAATTATTCTTACCCAAATAAATATTATTTTCAACAGTCTGCTCCACCTGAAATTCCAAACCAAAATGAACAATAGAAGATGTTATTATAATAAAACATTTTATGGTATCTATATAATTAGTGAGTATAAATTGTTGTAACCACATTATGATATATATATATATATATATATATATATAAAACAAGGGTCACTTTTATAATAGATTTAATTGGTGCAACTGATGAAATCATTTTATGATTAAAAATGTATTTTATAAATTTAGAGTTTTATTTAATGTAATAACAAGATATTTTGTTGGAATCAATTCTTGGTCAAATAAAATATAATTAGTAATTGATAAGAAAAAATAATAAAAATAAACAATGGTTTGAAACATTATTTTTCCCAAAAAGTTGTTTTTCATTATATTTTATGATTTTATTTACATGTAAAATTTATAAATATTAGAATTATAATTTTAATAAATTAATATAATTTTTAGATTTATACTGAAAATATTTGGCTAATATTAATTGTTTGGATTTTTTTCTAGAAAATAAATTTTATGAGAAGAGTACAAAATATTATTTTAAAAAATACCAAGACTTTTCTAATGTCAAAAAGAGATAATCATAATGTAAAAATTATTAAAAATATTTCCTGACCAAATATATGTTTAATAAATTAGATATTTTATTTTAAAATACAATTTTTGTTTTAATAACCTTTATTTGAAATTTTAGAACCTAAGTAAATTTTTCGAAAAATTATTTTTTAACACCATATAGATTTATCATTTTAAAATTAATTATTATTAATTTTATAAAGTAATTATAATAGAGTAGTTTTAAATTTTTTTATTATTATATTAAATTATTTTATAAATACCAGTTTATTTTTAGGAATAAATATTAATTACATAAGTTAAAACTAGTTATCATGGTAAAAAAATTGTAAAAAGGGTTAATCAATAGGGAAAAGAACGTAAAATATTAAAAATATGTTTATAATTTAGTTCTTTTATCAATATTATATACCTTATCATTACCCAATCATGTTATATTCTATAGTCTTCCCGACATGTTAAAGATGATATCTATTTGTATTAATTTGTTATGTTTAAAGAAATTCCATTCTCAACACTTATAAAAGGGTCTTTACACCACCCCTCAAGACACCAAAGTAATTAGGTCCCAACATAAATTTTCATTCCCATATAATTAAATTACATTTCATTAGATTTTGGTCACATGATTTTGGCATAAGTACCCCCTTCCCATGTAATCCTCTCAGAGAAGCTCAAATTTCTAAGAAAAATATTTACTTCTCTCTATTATCATTTATTTTTATATTTACATTAAAATTAAATTCCAAACATTATATGATAAATTAATTATTTACATTGTACTGATTTTTTTAAACCATGTTATTTTCCATTATCCTCCATTCACCTTTTCACTTAAGGAAAATAATAATGGAATTCAGGCGTATGTTCGGACTACCGCCTCTATGATGCAACATGTATTATATTCAACCACATCCTTAAATAAATTGTACAAAATGTTAATTTAATAAATAATTTTTATATATATACCATTTTTAATATTCTGAAATAATAAAACATATTAATCGTTTCACTGGTTCGATGAAAAATTAAATCCTAATCATTGCATACATACATACTACCACCTCTATGGAAAGATGAATTCCGTTATTCAATACAACATTCATGGTTGGTTATAAATTATTAGCGATAGATACATGTTATATATATGAGTGATATATATCATACATATGTTTATTTATAAATAAAATAAAAAATGATGACCATTATAACTTAATCCATCGATATTGATATAAGACATTGAATTAGTCCATCAATAAATTAATCATCCAAAAACCATGACTAAAAAACTACTTTAATTTAATTATAACACTATAATAAATTATAAAACAAAAATTATATAACCTTAAATATAATTTATTTATTAAATTTTGGAGAATGATTCAAATTGACATAACTATTATCGAACTATTATAAAATTATTAAATATTGAATATACATTAAACTAAATTAATATACATGAAAATAAAATTTTGAATAAAGAATAAAAATATATATATATTAATAAGGTTGATAATTAGGTTTTAACGAGTTATATATTTATTATATAAGAGGTTATATTATTTTATATTAAATCATGAGTCAAGGAAATGAAATTTTTAAACTCAAATATTTTTTTGAGTTATATGGTTTCTTTTGACACTAAATCTTCAATTATATCTATACACATAGATATATCACTTTATATGATGCTAAATATTTTAAATATGGTGGAAATTTATTGTTTTAATTATAATCTTCCTTATGGATTTTTCAACCCACAAAAATGTATTACATTTTAAAGAGAAAACCTCTATCTCTCAAATAGACCATTCTTTTGAGTGAAAATTTTGGCTTCTTAACAATGTTCTAATTTAAAATATTAAAATCAATGTATGTAAAATTTTAATTGATATTTATACATCCCTTTATATCCTTTTTAAATTATATGTTTTTTTTAAATTTTTGTTGTGTTATTTTTTAATTAAGGTATTTTAACAATTTTATAATGGTTTTATTTTCTATAATATTAAAATGTTTTATCCTCTACTCTTAAATTTTATAGGAAAACATTATAAAAATTTAAAGGATATAATTTATAAAATATTATTCCATGTAAAGATTTTAAAAATATGTTAACTTCGCCTTTTTAGAAGTTATCTTTGAATGTGACCCATGACTTTTTATTTTATGACATTGTTAAAAATGTTTTGGGAAAAATAATTACATTTTTAATTTCACTTTTTCCATTTTTATTTTGAAAGGATCTATCTTATATGGAGTTTTGTTTTATGAATAAACAAATAAGTAATTTTAAAATTTATTTAATATAGGATATTGAATTTGGAATCATGCCACTTATCTTTTTTAGTTACTTATTTGATTCCATTTGAAATATAATATGAAATCCATTTTGATCATAGTGATTTTCATGATGTTTTGATTAAATGATTTTTTGTGACACACTTGTCTATGGATAATAATTATATAATGGTTGGGCCCAATATATTCATAAAATTCAATGAGTTAATCTTTTATATAACATTAGATAATGGAGTAATCAGTAGTGATTCTTGATCCAAATTGGGAAGTAGGTGGTGATGCCTGATCCACATTGGGAAACAAGTTGTCATTCCAGATCCAATATTTTTTTCTTCTATTATTCTATTTACACACAACTTTTATACGTTACTATTTTATTATCCATGTATTATGATTATTTTATTATGTTTTCACACCATTATTCAATGATATATGATTGGCCGTACAAGAATACTTCTTCTCCTATCATGCCTTATGAACTATGTTCATGATTACATGTTCTTTTTAATCAATGATTATTTTCATGATTATATAATTTCATATACTTATGATCCCATCCTCTAGGACACGTTGATATGTTTATTTTCCACATAATGAGTTTTTTGAGATTACTAATTTTTCTGTATCCATTTTCATGTTATGAGGATGAGTTTTGTTGGTCAGAGTAGATTTCTCAAGAGGGGGTGAATTGAGTAAATATAAAAATTTCTGTTAAAATTGGTTCATTTAAAATTTACCTCAATTAAAAATATAATAAAAGTCAATTTTTAGTGAATTTATAAATGTCATGAATGGTCAATTAATTTCTCAGAAGACTGATTAGTTATCATTTGTACTAATATGAAGATTACTACAACATTTGAAGCTATCCTACTGGTTCAAAACAATTATAAACACATTCTAAAATGAATATCAAATTTTAATTATGATTTATGTAAAATAAAATTATCACAGATCAAAACTAAAAATGAAAAGGCACGTCAGATATAAACAAGAGGTTCAGTCTAAAGATGAGACTAAGTCCTCTCTACTTGATGATCACCTGCCACGAAGTAGTTTAATTTAATACATAGTTTGATTCACACCATGGATCATGGTTTACAACAACTAACAATGATTTATAGGTCACACTTTACCTATACTACACTTATTCGTTGAAACAAATAGGTCACACTTGACCTCTTCCACTATTCTACATTAGATACAAAGGTTAAAATGAGAGAGAGTTTGAGGAAATTAGGTATCATTAAGATATACACAAGAGACAGTGTGTTTTACAAATAGATGCACACACTACTCAAAAATGTTATAAAATAATCACAACATTGATTAAGATGTATAGAAGAGTTTAGATGTTTATGTGGGTTATGAAGTGAAACTCTGGACTCGATTGATGTAGTGGGAATTTTGTATTAATCCTATTCTGGAATTTGGCTTCAAACAGAGTATCCCTATCTTTTTAGTCTGGCTTCCAGATAGGTGAGAAGGATCACCCTCTCTGTTCCAATGATGCATAGTATAACTCCATATGTTTATCTTATCTTGTTGATGTACCCTTATGTTCTTGCTTTGAGTTCTTGGAATTTTGAAGAATTCTTGAGAGTTTTATGAGTTTGTAGTTATTCTATTATTTTTACATTTCAGCACAATCCTAATATGTATGAATGATCTATTTATTACTTATTTTATACCTCAAGGTCCAACATGAATTAAGATATCCCCATGTCCATGTACCTTGTGTTGTCTACTGAAATTCCTCTAGACAAAATTAAATAATGTCAGAAACATGAATTTTTCTAAATATGAAATTTATAAATAAATTTGAATAAATAAAATAATGATGTTTTTATGACTATAAATGAGTCATAAGTATTCGTTAAACATTCGAATCAGTCTGTCATCATCTGCATGTCAGTATCGGTGACTCTGCGTATCAGTGAGTTGTTTATGCTATCTGTCTGTCTGGCCATCAGTGCGTCTTCATCGGTGACTCATTTAGAACTATTGGTGTGTTGTCCATCTGTGACTCATTCATTAATGTGCCATCCATCAGTGAGTTGTCATTAGTTTGTCTCTAGTACTATCGGTGCGACAGATCATCAGTGGCTCTTTCATCGGTGTGTTGTTTGATCTATTGGCGAGTCCAACATCAATGTCTTGCCCATCAGTAAGTTATCATCGGTGATTTTCTTGAACTATCAGTGTGACAGATCATTAGTGACCCATTTTATTGGTGAATTCATCCATTAGTTACATATTTGTTTGGGGATTCCCCATTGGTGAGTCCCCATTCGTGAGTCAGCCATCAGTGAGTCACCCCTCGGTGATTCCTTTTGAACTATCAGTTCCAAGGACAAAAAAACTTATAAAGTGTCTGTCCTACACAGAACAATACCAGATTAAGTGACATTCACAAACTCATGTAAATATAAAGTTTTTAACATATTGAGTCATAAAAACTCATAATTATATATAAATTATAGACTTATTGAAATGTATTATAATATGTGACATAATTTATTCAATTGTAAATATTCCTTGACAAGATTAATTTACGTAATAAGTTAATATATGAATTTCTATAATTTGTAGATTGACATGATTTGTGATTAGGAAAATCACTATTTCATATAGGGTCCAAGAATCTACCAATTTTTTATAGTAAAAAATTATGTAATTAATGAGTTAGACAAAATGATAAGGATTTAAAAAACAATTGACTTGGCATAATATCATTTAATGTGATTTTCCAATATACCATAAGGCACTTACTTTTAAAAATCCCCCTCAATTATTGTATCAGAGGAAATATATATAGAAAGTGAATTTATATTTGTTTCAGAGATTATATATATATATTATGTTGTGTACATGCCATGTTTCCTATACCAGAGGTGCTCCCTATTAGATTAAGAATTAATGCCTAGAACTTTCTCCCCCTTTTTAGATAAAAAAGGTGAAATGCAGGATAATGAATAAAGTGAAAAAAGTCAAAGAAAATTATAAACAAAGTGAATCCAAAAAGATTTTCACTATGGTTTAAAAAGTAAAATCATCAAAATAAAATTATAGGGCCCTATCATATAATCAATCCATAGCTAACGATTTTTTATTTTGAGGCGTTTTTCCATTGTTTGAAGGATCATGACTAGGTTTAGAAGGTGTGGTTTTGGCTGTGGGCATGACTGGTCAAATAACAACACCAAGAAAGGAAATACTTGGAGGAACATAAGATGCAAGGATAGGTATAATTTCTAATAGAACATGACATTGAGGTTATACTGGAATAAATGGCTGAATCTGAGATGGGGTATGAGGTACACTCATTCGAGCAGAAGGCAGATAACTAGGTCCAATGGAAGCCACATGTTGAACTTTCTAGTGGAACATGAAAGTATGGCTTCAAAAGCATAATGAAATCATTAATGATTTCACCTCCATACCATGTTGCCTTTTTCAAATTCATCCTTATTCTCCATGAACTTATCAAGGAGAGGTGTAATCCCTATCAGCTGTCTCACTTGCTTTCTGAAAGCTTCGGTCATAGGAGGGTTTTCGATATTTTCAACCTGGTACTTGAAGTTGTTGATCAAATCATATTGTTTTTTAAATTTTGGATAAGTACTTATCCACCTTATCTATAGTATCCTTCTAAGAAACAAAGTCTTCATTGGTACACTATATCATCATATTATAAACTAGATTAGTATTTTTGAGCTCCATAGCAATAGTTTCATTATCAGAATTACTCAGAAGACTCTAAAGTTCATACCTCATTATAGCCCTGAGAGACTCCAAATCTGCAGCAACCCTGGTACCTTTAGAACTATATGCACTAGAGATCATCTTTCCATTTTCATACATCAATTTAATTAAATCTACATTCAATAGATATGTAACTAGGATCCTAATAACCTCCATCACACCACTAAAAGAGGTATTGAAATCATTTTTTAAAGAGTCCAACTCATTACTCATCCTCTCGACTTCTTCTCTCAATAGAGTATTGTTCTTAATGATTGTATCGGCTGTTGTAATGAGATTATGCTGAATATCATGAATCACCATCCATGAAATTTTAGCATCATCTGCATATGAATTGCTCATGGAAGTAGAAGCTTCACTTCTGGCTCTAACTGAGGCTCTCACTGACTCACATATATCTTTTTTGAATTGCTTTAAATAATCCTTAATGACATAGTCACTAGGCACTAGCTATACAACTAGATCATCTGCAACATGTATTATTGGTGAAGAATGTGAAACTGATTCAGGATCAGCTTGTGGATATAGAGAATGAGTAGGAGCCATCATTTCTTCATCTAAGCCACAATCCAACCCAAACTGAATGAGTCCGGGATTCAAATTCCACTATAACAAAATGGTCCAATATATGTGCTCTACTGTATCAATCCTGAATCTTCTTCCCTGAGGCTTAGGTACAATCTCAGCTTCATCACAATCTTCTTCCTATAATCTATCCAAAATAATATTTCTATTCACTGGTTCCAAATGAACGTGAGCATGTGCTTGCACTCCATCCACTTTAGCTACTCCTGGCACTTCCTCAACCTGAGGCATAGGTTTAATCTGATCCTCACACTCTTCTTCTTTTCCGCCATCCATAATTTTATTTATCTATTAAATAATTCCTTTTTATTCAACAGTTGGATGTTCATGATCATCTTTATCACCAATATCTATATTACCATCTCAATCAACATCATGTTCAACAAGATCAGCATTACCCTGTCTGTCAACTCCATCAGCTTCTCCATGAACATATTCCTCACTTGACCAATCTACTACTTTTTGACCCACATTTAATGAGTCACTGAAATTATCATCATTACCTTCCTCCTCCTCCTCCTAATCAGTATCATCCTCATCATCAGACTTACTTATATAATCATCCACTCTAGTGACCTCTGTCTCTTCCTCTTCTTTTTCACCTAAAAAAGATTCTTGATATGGTAACTCCAAAGGTGGACTGGTAGG
The DNA here is from genome assembly GCA_963277665.1 of Viscum album. Lineage (NCBI taxonomy): Eukaryota > Viridiplantae > Streptophyta > Magnoliopsida > Santalales > Viscaceae > Viscum > Viscum album. The sequence goes on from OY728133.1 coordinate 1,682,049,591, forward strand.
TACATAGGACATATCCTTTGAGAACTCAGTAATAATTTGATCACTCATTTCATCTATAGGATACCCTTAAACCCTTTCCAACTTAGCCTCAAATTTCTCATCTGAATAAATAGCTACATCACCAGGTTTATGGCCTTCATCATCTTGATCCTTTGGTCTGGTAGGATGGTTAATTGGATTTTAATATTAATACAATATTTCCCCATCTCCTTCCCAACATTTGTTACAAGTGTTCTGGAAAATCAGAATTCTCATGAAAATTTCTTTGTGAAGTCATAATCCACTAGAGGCACTAATCACTTAATCTCTATCCTCTACACAAACTAGCTTCCTCAGCATTGCAGAAATCATTCTTGGATATTACAAGTGTATAGACCCCCAACTTGTCTTAAATAAACATTACATTACTTTTTCAGAATACATAATACATAACAAAAACAAACACTCAAAGACCGTAATAGTTTAGTGTCTTTGGAAACAAGGAACATAATATTCTAATCATGGTGAAAGATATTCAATATATCCCATAAAGAACATCCATTTTCATTTTCTTACCTAAAAACATTCTTTATATCCTGGTGAAAAGAAAACATATAAAGGGTGAGCTCAAATGCTCAGTAAGGGTAAGCATGGGGAAAATAAAACCAACCATATACATTTGAACTTAAAAACATGAACATAATGTGATAACTTCAAAATCCTGAGCACTGAAATAAAACATGGTAGTACGTAAGGCATTGATCATAATGGAACATCAATCATGATAAAATATCATTGGAATAAAATAGGATATTTTGGAAAAACATTAATCACTTGATATGATTTCCATAGTAGACAAGGCATTGCTGGCAAGACCATCTTAGTGGACAAAGTCCCTTACTGAACCGAGTTCACTCATCGTTCCAGTTCTGTATCACTGAACAAGATTAACTTGTCGTTCCATACATGTCTTTCTCATGAGATATAAATCTTACCCAATGCATTGGAGGGAGATATAGTTCCCACCCATCTAATAATGAAAACATTCTTATGTGTGCCACAACAAAAACATAAATCATTCATCATAACCCAAAGAATAAAATTGGTTTCATAAACATCATCACATCATAACATAATCCATATAAAACAAATAGATACCATTTCATAAAAAAAAATTGAAACCATGTAAATCCTAGAGACATTATACTTGAAATATACACATATGAAATAATGTCATCGTAGATGGAAAATGGTTTTAATAAAACACTTGAAACGAATTCTAGATGAAAATATCATTTTTTCATCAAAATAATTTTCTATTCACAAAATGACATGCAATTTAAAAATAAATGGATTTTGTTGAAAATAATCATGAATTCTTGTAGATGAAGCTTCATGAAAATAAGGATTTATGAAACTGTAAAAATCTGTTCATGTCATATAAGTTAAAAAAACATTCTTCTCGGACTTTTGCTGGAAAAGTCAAAAAGTACCTCGTATGGTAAACAAAAGAAAGATTCCTTACATACCATGTATTAGAATTCATAAATGGGTAAAAAGAAATTTAAAAATACTTGAAAACATTTTTAGAAAATAGGGACATGGATGATAAATATAACCCTAGTAAATACTTAAGAATAAACAATCTCGGATAAAAACGAGATTGGAAAAGTTATCCCATACCTTATGTCCAATTACTTCTGTATCTGTCATAGACTTCTATATAGTGGGTTCAAACATATTAATAACTTGTAACAGAACCATAATAATATTTATGATATCATATATGATACACATTCGACTTTATATTATCCGTTCATTTTTCAATTCTATGTTAAAGCAACGTTTTGGGTAAAATCGTTTCATTCATCATTTGTGTTTGGACTTTTAATTATTAATATGATTATATAGATCATTATTACTTAATTCCAGAATATAAAACATGATTTATATATAATATATATTCAGAATATACATATATTTAATATATAGATAAATGGAAATAAATGCACCGTTAATGGAGACGATAGGTCGTACGTATGCATGAACACTGTCTTCATTTCTTATTGAATTGAATGGAATTAAGTAGATGAAATACATATATATATATATATATATACATAAATCCATTAGCATTATTATTTCATATATTTCATTATTACTTATTATATATAATTTATAATCATTTTTTAATTTTTAACATGAAAAATGAATCTCATCGTGTCATGGAGACGGTAATCCGTACGTACGCACGAGCGATGATATCATTCCCATATTTATTGAATCGAATTGGAGTGGATGATATAATATCCTAGAATCTGTTTGATTTTATAATAATCATATATATTTTTTCTTTAAACCATTATACCCATCCAAGTAGGGTGGTGGTGGAGAAGCTGATTACACCACGTTGTGGAGACGATATTCCGTAAGTACACATGCGCAGTAATTTCGTTTTCCATAGGTTGGATAGAAGGTGAAATAGGGTTGTTTCATATTTATAATAACATATCAGTATATTATTAATACTAATGTTATTACAATATAATGAAACAACTAAAGAAGAGGATGTAGAAGAAGAAAGAAACTTGAAAGAGTCGGTAGAAGAGATTACCTCTTCCTCGATGCACTGCCTTTAAACATCATATTAGGGCACTAGTGTTGGTCTTTTGAGAGGACCAGAACCTCTATAATATAACTAGAATGTCTGAGAAGAGTAATTTTTAGGGTTTGGATGAGCTTCAAGTCTCAAAAGGGTGTGAAGAGAAGAGGTAAGGGTTTCCATTTTTATAAGGGAGGAGAGGGGCACCTTTGGTAATATAAGAAATATTAATTTATAACAAATTCAAACTCACTTAAAAACATCAAAAAATGACTCAAATATGAAGATTTGATGAGATAGGGTTGTAATACCATCAACTCATAATATTTAGACAAGTTGGAAATTTATATTAAACATTATAAACATGAGTTATCTTTATATAATCTATTTAATTTTATTTGTGGTAATAATATTCTAAATTTTTAATCATTATAAATAATTACTTATATTTTGTAATTGTCCATAATTATATAAATTATTATATATTTGATTATATTAATTTTAATTTATAATATTTAAATCTTTTTTTGGATTTTTATGCAATTTTATAATATATAATTTTGATAAAATAACAATAGTGTCAATTTTGACACTATTCACATATTTGAATTTAAATAAAACATACACAGAATACATGTTCAAAATAAAAGATTTAATAAATTAATAACATTTCATATTTATCTAGTAAAATAGTGGATCAAATTAAATAGTTCATATATTATTTATTTTAATTCTTTTAAAATCAATTATTTGATAATTCAATCAATAAAATAATTTCAACATCACTATTGTGTCATAATTAATGATAATTATTTATTCCAAAAAATTGAAAATAAATTTACATGATGTAGATAATCTTATTATCTTTCTATATATTATTCATGTTTGAAGATTCATGAAGTTTATCACTAAATTAAAATTATTATACTTATAAGATTTAAGAGAGTGACATGTTGTCACTTTCTTTGGTTATAATAATAATTAAAGTATTTTAATGGTCAAAAGACAATAAAATGAATTTATTCCGACCATTAGGTGATAAGGGTCGAATTTTAGTCATCCAATAGAATTTTTCAGGTGTTAGTGTAATTTTATAATCTTATTTTTACAATTAATTACCTGATTTACCTTTAACTGCAATAAAAAAAATTATCGTAGTTACAATTCATAATAAAAAAATAAAAGTAACATATTAACATAATATGGACCCACTGAATTAAAATATGGAATCCATTTTTCCAAATTTAAAAAACATAAGTGGCTGTAATTAATTTTAAATTAACCCCGTTATTAAAAAAATGGGTTTTAAAAGTCAAAACATTGTAAAAGATTGAAATGATTTTGCCAATGAATTCAAAGTAAATTTAATGGTAATGACATAAATTATATTAAATGGTAAAAATATATTCTATTTATACTTTTAAACAAATAAATATTATAATTTAACCATATAAATTATAGCGATGAATAAAGCTGTTTTCAATTAAAATAGAGTTTTTTACTATTCATTAAAATATGAAAGTTATCAGAATAATATGAAAAATTTATCCAAAGTAAATTTTTATATCCTGACTCAAAAGAAGAATTTTATTTTTTCAAATTTAACTTATAATCATGTCAAAAACTAAATTTAATGTTGGTGCGCCATCTTAAGGCGACAAAACTGCTTTTTTTTTAAAAATACTTATTTTACCCGAAAAATTTATTTTGTTCTCATAGCATGTTCTAGAAAATGTTTAAGATGAATAATATTGTTATAAATTCAAAATGTAGTTAATATTATTCATAACTTCTAGTTTATAATAATATTATAACCATATATCGTTGTTTTGTGAAACTCGGTCTTGCGTACAACACATGTTATCGAGGAAGGGTGCGATTGCATGTAATGCAAGCCAAGTCAGGGTTGCATGTAGTGAATGACTCCTTTGTTGTTGCGTATAACAAAATCCAACCATATTTCATTTATACATTGAATATATATATATATATATATATATATATATATAAACAATGTTGCATAGAACAACTACTATCAAACAAACTTGAAATTGTGTGTAACATGATCCTAGATTAGTGATGTGTATAATGCAAGCTAATACGATGTTGTGTATAACACAAGATAATATTGGTGTAGCATCCAACAGAAGATATGGATGAAATTAAAAATAATATATCTCATAAAATATCAGGGAGTTATATTTTACCCCCCTTAAAATGAATTTCTCCCTCGAAATTCATCGAGGTTATAAATTTTTTACTACTTAAAAGTTTCGTTGGTAAAAACCCATATCTTAAATGGAATACTAAAACATAATTTTGAAAAAGTAAAGTAAGAAATGTAATGATTACCTAGATTAACTCATCATTGGGATTCTTTATAGGAGAACATAGGTGGAAATATGGATATGAATGAAAAATCAAAATATCAAGTTCTAATGGAGAGTGGTAGAAGACATGGCAATGAAAAATCCAACAATAACAAAGCCATAGGTTTGTGATGATTTATGGTAGCATCTGATTCTTTGTATATAAGTGCACTAGGAAAACATTTTTTGTTTTCAAGGTCATTTCCCTAATGTTGAAGAATTGTTGAATTAAAAGAAATACTTACTTGATTTTGGTACAATCTTACTATTGTTTGTGATGTGAACAATTTCCACTTCATCTCTTAATGAAATGAAGTTCAATTTTCTTCCATTAAGTGTTAGCAGATCATGTGATAGAATGATAGGTCATTCCATATGTCTCAAAAAAAGGATATCAAAAGTTATTAAATATTCATAAGCCCATATATAGTGTGATTAATCGTATATGGTTCCTAAAATAGACTTATACTTTATATATCATACCGCTTAATATAATAAAACTAGTTTCTACTAACCAGGGACTTCCTGTAGGCCAGTGGTATGCGATAAAGGACGGTCGCACCTCGGCTGTGGGTTCAATTCCCACAACCTTGTCCGACATGATGGGTTGTTGCCCATCCAATGGGTTGTCCTTTTTCTAAAACTACACTATTATAACATTCCAGAAATAGTATTGGAATTTTTTTTATCCTTAAACAATTCTATCTGATGTCTATCTAAATCCATTCTAATTTTTAGGCTCATTGAAAATTATTTTGGAGAATATTATAGTATAAAGAAAATTATTACTAGGAATGTCATCAACCAAGCATGTGAATAACATAATTTATCCCTCATATATCATAAAATATATCATGTTGGTCACATTCGAAACATGCGAATACCTTAATTATGAATACCCATTGAACCATAGTTAAAACATGAATGCTATCAAAAGTTAACTCTTTCCACATACCAAAATCCAAAAATTTCTATATACCCAAACCATGATATATCTTTGTCCTTATATCAGTTTGAGCTCATTTCATTTTCGTTTTTATCCCTTAATTATGTTCATATCATCTTCATTCCGAAAATATTTCAATCAATTTTCATGTTTATTAGTACCATAAAATTTTTAAAAACCACAATGATCTAATAGATTGATATTCCAATATTCCACGATACTTTAAATGAGATTCCACAACATTAGCTTGGAATCTCGTTACATAAACACTTATTCATTCCACCACATCGTTTTCATATTCAATATCAGAAAAAGTGATCGCAAATGACTTCCCTTTATCCATTGCCTTAAGAGGATTCTCACATCGATCATCATTAACCCTTGGCTATGGGCATTCATTAGCATAATGCTCTATTTCCCTGCACTTGATGCATTGATGTGTCGGTCGTGCATTCTCTACAGTACTTTCTTTGTTCACATCATTTGCAACCCTTTTTCCATTACTTCAACACTCAGCAGCTTGATGACCTTTTTTTCCACACTTAAAACATTTTCTAGTCCCTTTAAGACAATCTCAACCATGCTTCTTTCCACACTTTGAGCATAAAGAAATATTCCTTTTCTTTTCACCCTTATTCTTAGATTTCTCCTCGATCTCCATATTTTGTTTCTTGTCAAAACAATGAGATGGATATGTAACACCAACTTCCATTTCAACCATGATATCACAACATACATTTTCTTCATAGCTACTGAAGTATCTTATCAATAATACCCTTCGAAGACTTGGTTTTAAGCCACTGAAGAATCGATCCACTTTTCTTTCAGGTTGGATGATAAATCCAGATGCATACCTTGAAAGCCATGTAAAATTCACCTCGTATATGGCAACATATTCCTCATCCTTTTTATTATGCTCGAGGAACTCCTTTTCCATCTTTGTTCGAAGAATACAAGGGAAGTACTTATTGTAAAACAAGTTCCTAAACTCGTCCCATTCCATGGATTCAATTTCATCTTGGGGCATTGTATTCTTAATTAGAGTCCACCACTAGTCTGATTCACCTTATAAACGGTAAATAGCCAAAATGACTTTTTCATGCTATGAACAATGAATTATGGAAAATATCTTTTCAATGGTACTGATCCATTTCTCAGCAATAAGTGGATCAGAAGACCCATTGAAAGATTGTGTATGTTGCCGCATGAAGGACTCCATAGAATATTGTTCCCTTCTCTGCTCTTTTGGAAGTACAGAATGATTTATAGCTTGTGTAAGTATAACAATATGATTTTTCACTCCAACTCCCATAACACTGGTTTGTTTAGATGGACAATAATTGCATTGTCCATTACATTGATCAATACGGTTCCTTTGGGTTCCAGCCATCGTCTAAAACCCAAAAAGAAAAGTGTGAGAGGAAGAAATATTTTCTAGGAAAAAAACCTAATAAAGGGGAAGTACATTTAATATATAACATCTTAGGTATAATTATATTATCCTTACCATAAACCTAGGACTATATCATATATCTATACTTAACCAGAGAGACATCCCTAGACATACCGTAGAAATATCTATAGGGATCTTACTAATGTTTTCGCATCCTAGTTTCAAATGGTTAACTAAACCTTTCCTCTAATACAAACTGTAGAGACCCCAAACATGATATACATAGACACTACATTACTTTTTCAACATACTTAATACATAACAAAAACCAACACTCAACGACCGTAATAGTTTAGTGTCCTTGGAAACTCGGATCAGAATCTTCTAATCATGGTGAAAGATCTTCAATATCTCCCATAAAAATCATCCCCTTTTGTTTTCTTACCTAAAACCTTTCTTTATATCATGGAGAAAAGAAAACATATAAAGGGTGAGCTTAAATGCTCAGTAAGGGTAAACATTGAGGAAATAAAACCAACCATATACATTGGAACATAAAAACATGAACATAATGTATAAACATCAAAATCTTGAGCAATGAAATAAAACATGGCTATAGGTAAGGCATAGATCATAATGAAACATCAGATCATGGTAAAATAGAATTGGAATAAAACATGTAATTTTGGAAACACATTAAGCACTTGATATGATTTCAATAGTAGCCAAGGCATTGCTTCCAAGACCATCTTTGAGGACAAAGTCCCTTACTGAACCGAGTTCACTCCACGTTCCAATCCTGTATCACTGAACCAGATTAACTTTCCATTCCAGCCATGTCTATCTCATGAGATATAAATCTTTACCCAATGCATTGGAGGGAGATATAGGTCTCACCCCTCTCATAAAGAATTCATTCTTACGTGTGCCACAACTTAAACAAAAATCATTCATCATAAACCAAAGAATAAAATGGGTTTCATAAACATCATCCCATCAAAACATAATCCATATAAAACAAAGGATATCATTTCATAAAAAAAAGTGAACCCATGTAAATCATCGAGCCATTATACTTGAAACATACACACATGAATTAATGTCATTTTAGATGGAAAATGGTTTTGATAGAACACTTGAAATGGATTCTTGAGGAAAATATCCTTTCTTCTTCAAAATTATTTTCCATTCACAAAATGACATGAAATTTTAAAAGAAAGGATTTTGTTGAAAATAATCAAGAAATATAATGGAGGAAGCTTCATGAAAATAAGGCTTTATGAAACCGTAAAAAACCGTTCATGCCGTATAAGTTAAAAAAAACATTCTTCTTGCACTTTTTCTGGAAAAGTCAAAAAATACCTTGTATGGTAAACAAAAGAAAGATTCTTTACATACCATGTAGTAGAATTAAAAATGGATAAAAAGGACTTTAAACATACATGAAACCATTTTTAGAAAACAGAGACATGTATGATAAATATAACCCCAGTAAATACTTACGAATAAACAATCGCGAATAAAAACATGATTGGAAAAGTTATCCCCTACATTATGTCCAATTTCTTATGTATGTGTCCAAGAATCCTGTAAAGTGGGTTTAAACATATTATTAACTTGTAACAGAACCATAATAATATTTATGCTATCATATATGATTCACGTACGACTTTATATTATCCATTCATTTGACAATTCCATGTTAAAGCATCGTTTTGGGTAAAATCGTTTGATTTATCATCAGTGTTTTGACTTGTAATTATTTATATGATTACATAGATCATGAATACATAATTCAATAATATAAAACAAGATTTATATATGATATATATTCAGAATATACATATATATAATATATCTAAAAATGGAATGAACTACACCGTTCATAGAGAGGGTAGGCCGTACGTACGCATTAACGATGTTTTCGTTTCCTTATTGAATTGAATGGAATTAAGTAGATGACATACATATATATACACATAAATACAGTCGAATTATTATTTAATATATTTCATGATTACTTATTATATATTCTTTATAATCATTCTTTAATTGTTTACATGGAAAATGAATCTCATCGCGTCGTGGAGACGGTAATCCGTACGTATGCACGAGCGATGATATTGTTCCCATATTTATTGAATTGAATTGGAGTAGATGATATAAAATAATAGAATTTGTATGATGTTATAATAATCATATATAGTTATTCTTTACATGATTATACCAATCCATGTAAGGTGGTTGTGGAAAAACTAATTACACCACAACGTGGAGACGGTATTCTGTACGTACGCACATGTGGTGACTTCATTTTCCGTAGGATGGAAAGAAGATGAAATAGGGTTGTTTCATATTTATAATAACATATCAGTATATAAGTAATACTGATGTTATTAGTTATTAATTAATAAACTAATGAAGATGAAGTAGAAGAAGAAAGAAACTTGAAAGAGTCGGTAGAAGAGATTACCTCTTCCTCGACACACCGCCTATAAACTTCTATATAGGGCACTAGAGTAGGTCTTTTGAGTGGACCAGAACCTCTATGATATAACTAGAGAGGTTTCAAAGAGAAATTGTCAGGTTTTTTCCGAGCTTCAAGGCTCAAAAGGGTGTGAAGAAAAAAGGAAAGGGGTGCCCTTTTTATAAGGGAGTAGAGGGGCAACTTTGGTAACATAAGAAATATTAATTTATAATAAATTCAATCTCACTTAAAAACCTCCAAAAATGAATCAAATATGAATATTAGATGAGATAGGGTTGTAATCGCATATTCTAATAAAATTTATACATGTTGGGATTTTATTTTAAACATTATCAACTTGACTTATCCTTATATAATCTATTTAATTTTATTCATGGTAATAATATTATAAATTTTAAATCATTATAAATAATTACTTATATGTTGTGAATTGTGAATAATTGTATACATTATTATATTTTAGATGGTATAAATTTTAATTTAAAATTTTTAAATATTTTTGTGAATTTTAAGCAATTTTATAATATCTAATTTTTATAAAATAACACTAGTGTCAATTTTGACACTATTCAATTATTTAAATTTAAGTAAAATATACACATAAGATATATTCAAACTAAAAGATTTAATAGATTCATAACATTCCATATTTATCTAGAAAATTAGTGGAGAACATTAAATAGTTCATATAATATTTATTTTAATACTTTTAAAATTAATTATTTGACAATTCAATCAATAAAATAATTTCAACATCCCTATTTTTTCATATTTAATGATAATTATTTATTCCCTAAAAATTATAAATAAATTAACATGATGTAGATATTTTTATTATATTTCGGGAGACTACTCATGTTTGAAGTTTCATGATGTTTATCACTAAATTAAAATTATTATACTTATAAGATATAAGAGAGTGACATGTTGTCACTTTCTTTTGTTATAATAATAATTAAATTATTTTAATTGCCAAAATTCCATAAAATGAAATTATTCTGACCCTTAGGTGATATGTGGCGACTTTTAGTAATCCAATAGAATTTTGGAAGGTTTTAAGGTAATTTTATAATCTTATTTTTACCATTAATTTCCCGATTAACCATTAACTACAGTAAATAAAAATTACCGTAGTTACTATTCATAATACAAAAAACAAGTTACATATTAACATAATATGTACCCAATGAGTTCAAATATGGAATCCATTTTCCAAATTCAAAACATAGAAGTTTCGGTAATTAATTTAAAATTAATCTCGTTATTAAGAAAATAGGTTTTAAAAGATAAAACATTACCGAAGATTGAAATGTTTTTACCAATTAATTCAATATAAAATTAATGGTAATGACATAAATTATATTAAATGGTAAAAACATAATCTATTTATAATTCAAAACCATTAAATATTATAATTTAACCGTATAAACTATTAGGATGAAAAAACTTGTTTTTAATTAAAATATATCATGTTTTTACTATTCATTAAAATATGAATGTTACCAGAATAATATGGAACATTTTTCCAAAGTAAATTTTTATATCCCCATTCAAAAGAAGAATTTTATTTTGTCAAATTGATCTTATAAGCATTTCAAAAACTAAATTTAATGTTGGAGCGCCATCTAAAGGTGGCAAAACTGCATTTTTTGAAAAATACTAATTTTACACGAAAAATTTATTTTGTCCACATACCATGTTCTAGAAATTTTTTAGATTGAATAAAAATGTTATAAAATAAAAAATGTAGTTAATACTATTCCTAACAGCTAGTTTATAATAATATTTTAACCATATATCACTTTTTAGTGAAACCCGGTATTGTGTACAACACACACTTCGAGGAAGGCCGCGATTGTGTGTAATGCAAGCCATGTCAGGGTTGCATGTAGTGAAAGACACTTTTGTAGTTGTGGATAACAAAATCCTACCATATTTCATTTATACATTGAATATATATATATATATATACATACTAAATGTTTTGTTGAACAACTACTAGGAAACAAACGTGAAATTGTGTGTAACACGATCCAAGATTAGTAAAACGTATACTGCAAGCTAATATGGTGTTACGTATAGCGCACGATAATATTGGTGTAGCGTAAAATTGAAGATATGATAGAAATTAAAAGGAATATTTCTCAAAAAATCTCAGGGTGTTACAACAAGCATGTTTCATTCTTGGAGGTTTTTATCATGTCAGAAATTTATACCATCAGATACCTACACAAGTGCACCGTTATCCCAATCTCCAATAGGTAAATCAGGAAGACATCCTGACATTTCACTAAAGGAAAGACTCCCTTTCATGGGATGATTTGATTTTGAATAAATTTAAATATTAATCATGCCTCCCCATCCAACTAAGTGGTAGTATCAATCCTTTATTCTTCATTCCAAGTCAATTTCATTGAGGCATCCGATATGAAATCAAGTTAGATATATGAGGATTATTACCCTGGTGATTGACATAGATGACCTCATGAAGCATTTCTAAACTTTCATCCCATTCATTTAAAGAAAAAAAATCTATTTTCCCTTCACAATAGACTTCATCCTTTCTTACTCAACTACTTTCAGAGATATATTTATGTTAAGATAGAATTTTTGGACAACCTAGGGATAAATTATCCTCTCATTACTTGAAAACCAACTATGCCAAACTTGTGATTCCATCAGTCTCAGCAAGAGAGACATTCTTGATAATATCCATCTAGTAGACACTTATTTTTTATCAGGGACAACACAACATCCCAATCCTCGATTCATAGTACCAATAGATTCACCATTCTGATTCGTAGCTGATGGTTACTCACGCAGTCTTTCAGTCATGCGCTTTGTCCTTTCCTATAATAGGTTCGGGTTCGAAGGGAGTCGAAAGGTCGTGGGTAGAGAGGTAGAGTGTCGAAGGGTAGAATGTCCAAAGGATGTTAGACACGTGAGAGTTCAAAGTGGATTGAATTTATTTGATCATTTAGGGATTTTAAATCATAAAAACATAAAACAGGAAAGAGGTAAAAAGAAAACAAAACTCAATTTTTTTACATAAAATAGGCAAAAATAAAAAATAGTCATTATAGGAGTTGATTTCACATGAACGGTATTACACAATCGGTTTCATGTGATCGGATTCATGAGATCAGTTTCATGTGATCAGTTTGACAGATTAGTTCACCTAATTGATTTGACTGATAGGTTTAACTTGATCAATTTGAATGATTGGGTTGACTTGATTAGTTTGACTGATCATAGTATCATAGATAGACATATTTTTCCAATGGGATAACATTGTATTGAATTTATAGATTTATCATTCCTAGTTCATTTCTGATGTAGTTTATTCTCTCAAAATTTATGGGTTTTGTGAATATGTATGCATGTAGATGCTCAGTCCCAATAAACTCAAGAGTTATATAACCGTTTTGATTACGATCTCTCAAAATGTATTTTCTTACATTAATATGTTTTGTTCGGGAATGAGAAATTGGATTTTTATAAATTTTAATAACACTTATACTGTCAAAGTCTATGGGGATATGTATGAATTAAAATCTATAGACTAATTAGTTCTGTTTCATCCACTAAATTTGTGCACAACAACTTCCAACAGCAATGTACTCTTCCTCAACAGTTGATAATGCAACCAAATTTTTCTTTTTTACTACACTATGATATTAGATTTTTTCTTAAAAAATGACATGATCCATAGGTACTATTTCTATCTAACTTACATCCATCAAACATATAATCTGAATAACTAACCAAATCAAAAGTTGTCTTCTATGGTAGAAAAATCCTAAATATGTTGTAATGATGAGGTATTTGAACACTATTTTAGTAGAATTTAGATGAGACTCTTTTGGGTTTTTTTTTGGAAATCGTGTACCCATAGATACACTAAACATGATATTTTTCTTACTAGAATTTAAGTAGAGAAAACTCCAAATAATTCCTCTCAAAGCAGTTTGATCAATAAATTTTACATTTTCATCAAGATTTAACTTACATGTATAACTCATAGGTTTTTCACTACTCTTAATGAAATCAAAGCCATATCATTTCAATTACTCATTTTCCCACTACCAATTTATAAAGTACCCATGCACTTTATAAATTGTGAGTCTAAAATTTGTTTGATTGTAACTATTCACATTTTAGTCGATGAAACTAATATTCCATGACATATCATATCATAATCTATTATTTAAATATTATTCAACTATAAATAAATACAAGATGAAACTATTTAGGTTCAAGAAAACATATTAATTAACCACAAATATACCATAACTATCTCAAGGAATAATATATTATAGCAATGATTACATGTAAACATGGATGTTACCTATATTATTGTATAGAAGAAATAATTTAAAAAATCACCAAAATATGGTATAATGATAATAATTATAAACAATAAAATGAGTATATTATATAGTTAGTGTATATATCACAATACCAATTAGTCTAATAATTCATCCAAAATGGCTTGTAAAATGCATTGAATGAAAATCTCTCTGTGGATATAGAGATGAATGTAATGATAATTCCTTTCCTTATAACCTTAAGGAAAATATATAATCATTTATATCGTTAAGAAGCATAAGATAAATCAACCACTCAAGGTGAAATAATAATCAACTGTACTAATGAAAAACATGAACAACTACCCCATTCCTGATCACTTGGTATTGTCATTGGGCCTGAGTTGATCACTAACACACATGGATATATTCCATAAAATAAAACCTTATTAGTCCCCTATATTCCATACTAAAATAGTTTGAAAAAGGAAAAAACCTCAAATAACACTTTGTCACGTCGCTACCAAGGAGCCACTAAAATTGCACCCCAAACCGGTGGGTCACATGGCCTCAAGCGAGCCTTCCCATATGAAAGAGGTAGCCGACATGTAATGACGGTATAATGATGGTATATTAGGAAAAATAAATCTTCATGATCATAGTTTCACAATTGTATTACATAATAAATAAATAAATAAATGAAATTTTATAAATGAAATGAAAAAATACAAAAATAATAGATTTAATGGTTAATTCCAAACACACAACCATGAATGTACATGTGAATATACAATATACAAGAAGAATAAAAATAATAGGAAATTCATAAATGATATAAAATGAATGAAAAAATCCCAAAAAATTCTATCTTCATGAGCATCATGTTGTTTGGCTCTGTCTTGTGCTCCAATAATCCTATGTACAAATATAACAACATAATAATAATCCATGTACCTGAGTCTATAACCATGTGGTTATTTGTGTGACCAAATTCAATGGTGGTCTGAAAAAGGGTGTGATATAAACATAATAGAAAAAACAATGTCTAATTCTAACCTATATGAGTATAAAACACAATAGTATGTTATAATATCGATAAGGGGGAAAATAAATAAATCTAAACAAGTTGGTATCAAGTCACTTAAGGTTACCTATCCAACCATACATGCTTCTTCTTGTTACAAAATATTTAGGAAAAATCTAACATGTATAAATAAGCATATATTTAAACATATATATGTAGCGATTTACTTACAACCTTTGGGACCCGACCCAGAAGGCAAATGCATCCACATAATAGTAGCACAAGTATCATTTATTTAATTATGAAAATTTGTCAATAAATCTTAACTAAGAAAAATATCTAAATTCATAATAGTATAACATTTTATTGGACCTTGGGTAAAATCTTAGGGTCCACGTATAATGAGTGTCTCTAAACAATGGAGTAATTCCATTTAGTCACATGTATCTAAAAACAATCATTACCCAGTCATGGACCTATGGTAGAATATATGGAATCCTAGTATAGAATTAATCATAAGGTGATACTACTAGTTATATATACTAAACAAGAATGATATATTTCATTTTTCATATGATACCACACATGATTTTTTGTAATGAGGAACCCATGTATCAATTAAAGAGTAACATAATTCTATTTATTCTTTGATCCCAGCCAAGGAATTCTATAAGAATGAAAACAAAGTATCACTCATAACATCCAATTTACTTATGATCTCATATAAGAAATTACATAGAATGGAAAACCATATTTCACTCAGAGCATGATGGTAATCATCTATCTTATAATCATGTCCAATGAATTCTGTAAAAATGAAACCCATGTATCACCTAAGGAATAATATAATTAGAGAAACCAATGATCCCATATATGTTATTCCATAATTAGGAAACTAGTCTCGGTCATGGTATATAAAATCTAAAATAGCCTATGTGCCAATTAATATTCCTTAAAAAAGTACCTGAGTATCACTCAAGTTGTGTACAACTCATTTGATGATATAACAACAAAAATGATTCCATGACATATCAAAACTATATTATAATTAATATGTTCATGTCTATTAATATTCCATATCAAAATTTAAGATTACATTTGGATAATTCCATTTAATAGTAATCAATAATTCTATGGTAATGTCCATGAAATTTACCATTTTGAATAACTCAAATTGTTTTTCCATTGAATCTATTTTAATTAAATCTATTTGTCACTTCATCTATGCTTGAGGTGGAGGGGGGGGGGTTCGGAATTCCTTGTAATAATTTAGGTATGTGAAATTTTAAATTTTTTAAATAATCTTCCCACTCAATTTTAATTATCAATTTATTTAATAAATTATGGAACCATAATTTTATTAATAGTTATCATATGATAAATGACTCACCACCTCCATTTATAATTAATATTATTCTATTAAACCATTTCCTTTGATGAAAATAAATTTTACATGCTTATGTGGGGAATTTAATTCCAAATGTTATGCTTAAGGGTTATGACATATAAGCATCACACCCCAAGGTGGTGGTTTCAATTGAGGTGAGAAACCTCGATTGGTTCAAGTAAATGCATAATGGTTTTTAATTTTATGTAATTTATTTCTATAAAAATAATTTCACATTAAAGGGATGACTCAAAAATAATACAAAGCATAAAACAATGATAAAATTATAAACATATTATAATATAATGGAAAAGAACTAGAAAATCTCCATTATACCAAGGACACATCTCTCACCCCACACCAATATTTTATTTGATATTGTTAGAGAAAAATAGAATAAATGGACAATTTTGATATATGTAGGATGAATTATCTCACATGAAGATAACATTTAATATGGAAAGTGAAATTGATAACGGAGGTTGGAGGAGTCATAGACTCACACATATGCTTCTAATATACCTAGTAATGCTTGATTAAGACCCATGATGAAAGAGATAACTCCATTCTTAGTAGGAGAGCCCATGGAGGAACTCATGTGGGGATTCTATGTATGGGAAGTGAGTTAGAAATAGGGAGGAGAACCCATTAAGTAGGAGATGATGAAAAAAGGTAAAATCACCCCCGTTAAGGAAGAACATGGATTAGATTCATGTTTTATCATACCATTCACAGACCATGTGGTTATAATGCCCAACTATTACTAAGGATGTGGGTTGGTTGCATGGTTAACTAAACATGGAGTATCATAAGAAGATAACCAATAAATTTTTCTATAGATGTCTCATATGGCTGTGAACCTCCTCTATCTTGGTAAGACCAAATCGCATGACACCCTGATCTCCCCTGGACCAAGTTGCAAAGTTTCTTCAAGATTCCCAAATGTTCTAAACAAAATATATACCTATACAAAATAGGTCACACAGTTGGGCCTCATAGTTAGCCTTAACAAGTCACCCGTGTCTTCTTCTCCCAAAACTGATTTTTTGGGACCCAAAACTCATGAGACTCATCTGAACATATGAGACACCTCACAAGCCTTAAACCCAATTAAGAATAACACTTTTATCTGTTTCATCAGTCAAATTTACATTCAACATCCTGGTTTAAAATTCACCCACCCAACAAAATGGAATATTTAATTCCCCTTGGAATTTTAAATTGTAAATAAGCATGGGACACATGATCTAGTCTCCAAATAAACTAAATTTTTTGGTTCTTGGGATTTTGTGATTATTGCGAAATGTAATTTTTTATTTATGTATATAAAATAAGGATATGTTTAGACTGGGTTAAGACAAACAAGATCACTTTACATCATCCTATATATTCAATATTTTATGATATTTTATAAAATAATGGTTTTTCATACATTATGATTATATTAAAAAATGAGTACATAGGTTCTAGCATAATATTTCATGTGAGGATTTATTCATAAATTTCACATCTTTACACTTTATCATCATGTTCAAATTTACAATGCTTCTTCTTTTAATGTCCCCAATGTGAAATTTAATTTATTTAGAGAAAGAAACATTATTCTTGCAATAATTTAGTTTTATTTCACATACCCCATGGACCGTGTCTCCCACTAAAATCTATATTACTATATTCAAAAGTTACATACTTTTGGAAAAAATAAATAGAGGTACCTTAACAATCCTCATAGTAGAGATTATGGTAGGTATTTAATGACCAACTATATATTCCATCTATTATTTTATGTCATTATAGTGGATTGCCTTTTCAGAACACAACTTTTATAAGATAATGTTTTGTATTTTTTTTGGATTGCATCCCCACATTTTTTTGGGATCCTCATCTAATGTAAGACTTATCTCATTGGTCTGATTTATTCTATAAGAGAATAATTATTTCCAATTCTTTTGACATTTACTTTTTTTCCCATATAATGGTAACATCATTATTTCTCTACTATTCATTATTGGAAAATGTGTTTCCCACCTCAATCATGCCTCTTTATTTCATTACATGATTCTTATGGGACATATCTTCATTTTATTTTATATGTACACTAATTTGTTTTCTTTTTATATATAGATAAATGACTGCACACTTCCATTGGTTCTTGAACCACTTTTTATATTCTTTATCCATTACAAAATTTCATGAGAGAAAATGAATTCATTATTGGACCTCATTGTTATGATTAAATTCATAGTAAATCATTATCATTATTTCATAAGATATTTTGAGTTCAATAAATTAGAAACACCAAAAAATTTCCTTCATTATTTGTTATATTATAACTATCCATCAAATGGAATTTATCTTGAGGTAACAAATATTTACCATTATTTATCATGAAACTATTTTTATATGATAGACTTATTACTCCTACATTAATGCTTAAATTTGTTTAAGGAGATTTTTATTTAAACATGATATCAATTTTCTAATTATTTTTCTATAGTTTTTATCCAAATGTCCAATATTATTTAAAATAAAACACTTTTCATCAAAACCATACCTTATATAAAGTATTTGTTTCAAATGAGGTTAGACAGTAGGAGATTTTTCTTCTTAGTTTACCCTTACAAATTAATTAAAATGAGTCATAACATTTTTCTGAAAAATGAGACTAAAATTCCCAATTTTGTGTGAAAATATTATGTCACTCTTTATGGGATTATATTCACTATTCCCCATGTATAAATTTATGAATTTAAAAATTAATGTTGTAGTCTTCACATGTTACATCATATTATTAGAAATATTGATCAAAAAATTAAATTCATACCAATGACATTTTATTCTCTTGAACATTTCCTTCAAATTCTATGTTAAACTCTCAAGATGAGAATTCTTTTCATCCTGGATAATCTCTATCATCTATTTACACTACTCCCTAAGAGTAGTCATTGATTTTTTAATAGGTTTCTCTTTTTCATGTTTTATTTTTACCCCATAAACAAGTTTTCCAATAACATAAAATTTACACTATATACCCATCTTCATTTTGGAAAAAAATTTCCAATTATATCTTCGCTTATTTACTTCATATTTTTAGCCTCCAAATCAACAGATAGTGTATACCACTTCTCACTTTTAGCATTTAAAATCTATAATTTTTTTGAATCTCCTCGTGTTGGTCACCCCAATAGCTTATGGATTTACCAAATTATGTGGTTTCATAATAAATAAATATTCAAGGTAAATATAATATTCAAATTCAAATTATATGGAAGTATCTTCCAAGGGGTTAGAATTGGATTACCATAACAAATCACTTTTTTTACTTAAATAAGAGAACCAAACTTCATGTTGGACCAAAAATTGATTTCATTAATTTGGGTTTTAGCCAAATTTCATTCATTATCAATTGAATGAACATATTGGTAAATAATATATTTATATTTTTCATTATAAAAAATATGAATTCCCAGCTTCAAAACATAATTTTACCATATTGGACTTATAACTTATTCTACTATCTATAGAGAGCTTACAATGGACTATCCTTTTAAATACATAATCTGTATAACTATCCTTCAATGCATTCTTAAAATGAGAATCAATTTATAAATTTAGTTGATCTGAATCATGTACTCTTCCAGGATGGATTTGTAATAATATTCCATCAATGAATACATTATGATCAATTCAAATATGTGTTTAAATATGTGACATGAATTACCACTTCTAATCAAGAAACTAATTTTGATAAAAATAGGTTTATTCATAATTTATTACACATCATACATAAAATTTTACTCTAATATAAATTAGATACTATAGGTTAAAAAATAACTAAAAATTTAGGTACATGTACCACATGTTTAAACCAGAGTCACTCTAAGAGTTGGAAGATGAATCAAGGATCTTTCATATTTTAAGCCTTTTCTTTTTCTTTTTTATATTTTAAGAATTTATTACTCAGTTACAAGTAATATCAATTCAACCA